>OZ034814.1:15086553-20086553 GCA_964030455.1 Linum trigynum
ACATATGTTTTTCAACCAAGCCTTATCCTTGCATTTTGGGAAGGTCCATGCATATTGGTTTAGCTGTAAAACTGGAAAAAAATTCGAGTACCTCCTACTAGAATAATTCCAAAGGCAATCTAGAGAGTTCCACCAGACAAGAACAATCGAGTTATCTATATCTAAGATTCATATCCCACAAGTGCAATAACAACATATTGTGTTGCGTGGTGCCATAGTCCCCCTTCGAACATCCATTGGCATATAACCATCATCGGGAAGTGGAACAACAGCAACTACTCCCAACCACAATACCGTAACCGCTCCACCCTCCCCATAACTAATTCGTCCAATATTTTAGTGCCGAGATAGATGAAAACTTATTCATGAATTTTCCAACAAGACTATACTCCCAACGCTTGGTGCCTTCGTAAATACAAATCTACATATACGATTTCCAGCGAAATACCAAATAGTGAAGTCCAACAGTGACTGCCACCAATGGTGCTAGAGGTGATGTCCACTATAGTGTCGGTACCAAATTTACTTAGCCCTAAGGCCAGGACCGTATTTCTTCATGCCTCTTGTAGAACCCTTACTTCGAAAGTGAGGTGCGGTTCTATTGAAAAAAAGGCCGGTTTGTGGAGGTTGAAGTCCTCAAGTTTCGCAGTTTGGAAAGTAAAGCGTTGCAGAAAAGTAATTGATAAGCTAGTTAACAAGCGAGAGATCAAAGAAGAAAGGCGTTGCATGTGCAAGCTCCCTCCAAGTCTCCTAAGTCCTAACCATGTGCCCTCGATGATTAGTAACATATGAGATGCCAATTTCTTATCTCATTAGATCCCACCTTGTGTTGAAGCATTTGCCCGAACTAATGGGCAACAAGGACCCTTCGGATTTCTCCCTTGAGGAATCACACTGTTTGATCGAATGAAGATCGATCGAGTAGGACTGCTATTTCTATAGTCTAGACCCATCCAAAATGACTTGTATTTCGACCCTTTCACCTTGAAGGAGTGCAATGTCGTCTTAAGCTCCCATTTAAATCGACAAATAACAAAATATAAGAAATCAAACATCACACATATGAAAATCAAACAATCGTATTAAACCAAATCATCTAGTTTACATGGTTAGAACCCCTAGGGTTCACATACCTAAGAAACTAAAGAACGTAGCCAGCCAATGTGAGGGATTCTTGGGCGTTCATCATGGAAACGAAGACACTAGGAGGCCCACTGGAATCGGTGCCGGGAACAGAGAAAATAGGCCCAAGGATGTCATTTTGGGCGCCGATTCTCCCTCGTAGGGTGGTCTCATTCTAAGTCAGAAAGGTTGCTATATCAGTAGAGTAACGAGCATTTCTTGACCTCTCGTCTACTCCTCTCGAACTCTACCTCTAGAGCCCTATTTATAGATCTTCTACATATTATGCTTTTGCGGAGAAAAACTCGCAGCTCTTGCGTCATCCAGCCAATCAGAGTGCTCCAAACACGTGGCCAGTGAATCAGGATGCTTCGGGATAACTTCGTAATGAAGTGGACAGGCTCCCTAAAAGGGCACCGTGGTCGCCCTTTTCCTTAATAAAAAGGAACTCCTGGCGCCGTTTCACCCAGGCATCTGGTCTTCGAATCCTAGCTCCAACAACTTGGTCTGGATGTTCCCTACGTCTTCCAAGTGGTCCACTAGACTACTTTGCCCTAAAAATGCACAGAACGCTACCAAAAGCGTAACAATCATATAAAAGCAATCTTAGGGTTTCTACAACACACTTGAAGCAATCATAGTTATAATTCAATGTATTATGATGCTAATGATGAGAATGTATGCACTTTGGATCAAAATACGGGGGGTCTGGTATAGATACTTTCACGTGTCATCAAGAGACTCCACCAAGGAAGCTCACCACCAATATCTCACAAATTGGTAAGCGAAGAAATTAATCGAATAAAAAAAGAAGAGAGTTCAATGTTTATCCATTTACTTTTATCTTTATAAATTTTGGAAGAAGTTTTTAATAACGAAGAAGTTTAAAATCCCGACCCTTATGACCAAAATATTCTCCTCAATTTTGCTTTTGGACGCATCATGATGACTTCCTATGTGGTTACCTATCATTACACTGTTCCAGACTGAGCACGTTTAACTTCAAAGTTCTTACATGAACTCATCTAGTTTCACCCCAAAATGTGTATTCCTTATGAATCATAGATCTCTCTCGTGATTTGTCAATGTGAGATTTTCCTAATCTATTACATACACCCCCTTTTGGGCTCAACGTACTCGTTGAGGTTTGCTGCCCCACCATCACCCAAGAGGGACATGGAGGTTCTGATACCACTTGTAACATCCTGCTTTTTCTGACCAAGATATTTTTTGCTTTGGGCATGTTCCTTCACGGTTTTGCTTTTTGGTGCATCATGATAACTTTCCGTTTGATCACCCATTTTTGCACTGCTCCACACTGAACACGTTTAACTTTAGGGTTCTTCCAATGACTCATCCATTTCACCCCAAAATATGTTTTCTTAGTTGAGATTAAATTTTTATTATAAATTATAAATCTCTCTCATATTTATGAATGTGTGATTTATCTAGAGGATTGTTATTCACCGCCCTACTTTTTATTAATCATCGCCCTAAATTGATATAAAAAGTCCTAAATGCCCTTAATGAATTGCCCCTTGCCTTCCCCTCCTCTCAGTTTGGTATGGACCATCATATTCTACATGGTCGGACCTGGTACTAACCATCGTATTTTACATGGTTCGGATCAAGATTGACCATTTCGCTATTCAAACATCATATTCGTCTAAAACAAATAACATATTCACGTAATACAAATATCATATTCTCATTACACAAATACAATATTTTTATGAGAGTAATTAAAACATCATATTCATGTAATACAAATACCATATTCTTCTAAAACAAATACCATATTCTTCTAAACAAATAACATATTCACGTATTACAAATATCATATTCAAACATCATATATTCTTATAGGAATATGATATTCATGTTACGAGGATATGATTTATTTCATATATGAGTCTTTTTATATTAAAGTAGGGCAAAGTTTTACATTTACTTTGATTTTTTTTTTACTGGACATTTACTTTGATTTTAGAAGTTGAAGAAAGAAAAGGGGGTTAATTCCCAAAATATTGTTTTTTTTTTTAATTTACCACGTATATAGTGTTTTTAAAAGTATTTACAACAATATTGTGTTTTTTTATATGTCTAAAGCGCTGACGCCTTAGACTCAGGCGCTGCCACTGGATGCATTTTAAACAAACAAAACACAGCGGCGGCGCCCCAGACTGGGGCTTTGTCGCTTTTAAGAAGGTAATAGCGTCGGCGCCCCAGACTGTGGCTTTGTCGCTGCCATTTTGTTCCACTCCAGCACCACCCCTCACCATATATACTGCACCTTTCCTTCGGTTCTTCATCACCAAAAAACTGAAAGAAGTTCTGAAAGAAGCTCTGGTGTTACTGTCTGGTTGTTGGGAAGATGGCTAATAACAGGTAAGAGTCGTATTTATTTTTTTTCATGTATTCATCATAATGATTTTGTCTAGTTAGTAATTAGTGAGTTTGTTTTTTATGTAGTGGTTTTAGAAGATTTGAACTAGCTGTTCGGTGGCGATCAGAGAAAGTAGAAGACAATTTGGGTGTCCATTTTGTTGGTGGTCTAAGTTTCCATATGACTATTCCATCCAGGGTGAACTATCAGAAACTTTGTGATCATCTAATTCGGAGAATACGGATTAGAGACAAAACAGTACAAGATAGTGTTGTGATTACAGGTTTCACCTACTGTCTTCCAGAATGGCAGAATGGTGTTTTATTTCATTATGCAATGCCTATTGTCGATGATGATAGCTTAAATGTGCTTTGGAATTTTATGGCACAAAATCCTTATTGTTTGGGTGCTGAGATACATGCTGAGCTTAGTGAGGATCGGGGTGGAGAGGAAGACGATGATAACGGTGATGACACATGGAGCATGCCATCCGATCATGATTATGATGACGGTGATGACGGAGATGAGGAAGACGATGATGAGGAGGAGGACGACGACGACGACGACGACGGGGAGGGAGGAGAACAACCTAATTTTCCTCCATATTTTTACTTGCAGGGTAATGAAGAGGACGATGAATTATCATATGCTGATTCATATGGCGTAATTCCAGGGTCTACTGTTGAAGGTTTTGATGGAGAATTCTACAAGGGGCAAATATTTCACTCGAAACAAGCTGCACAGGTGGCGATGAAACACTATGCACTACAACGCAACTTTCAGTATAACGTGGTGGAGTCGTCACCTTCAATCTGGAAGATCAGATGTTTGATGCACAAGGAGGAAAAATGTCCTTGGATGGTGCGGTTTGGATGTCGAGAAATGGGAGGCGGTTGGAGCGTGAGAAAGGTCGAGTTGGTGCATACTTGTAGCAGTACGACTCAACCGACGGATCATCGCCATCTTGATGTCGACGTGATATCTGAGGCCGTCAAACACTTGGTACGTGCCCAACCAAATCTGAGTGTTCTAACTGTTCAGGCCGAGTTGAAAGATAAGTTTAATATGCAAGTTACTTACAAGAAGGCTTGGTATGGGAAACAAAGAGCATTGGAGAAGTTGCATGGAAATTGGGAAGAATCCTATGATTTTTTGCAAACATTCTTGCGGGTGGTCGAGAGAAAAATGCCAACATCGGTGATTCATTGGGTAAGAGTTCCTTCGACTCAACCAGGTCATTTAATATTTCAGCGAGTATTCTGGGCTTATGGAGCTTGTATAGATGGATTCAAGAATTGTCCAGGCGTTATGGTTGTTGATGGAACATTTCTTACTGGGAAGTATAAAGGAGTGCTACTCATGGCGAGCTCATTTGATGGACGGAAGAAGATTTTTCCAATTGCATTTGCCATAGTCCAGAGTGAGAATACTGATAGTTGGCCATGGTTCATAAGTCACGTTCAGGGTTTGACTGATCGAAATGATGTATGCATCATCTCAGATAGACATGCAGGACTCTATGAAGCCATGAATTACATCGGAAGAGGTTGGGAGTGGAGGTGGTACATGCGACACTATGCAAGCAATTTGCAAAGGAAGACTAAAAGCAGAATTATGTATAATCAACTATTTCGAGTCGGTAAGCTTTCTTCATATAATTTTGTTACTTGTTTTCATGTAATTTTGTCATGAATTTATCTAACCCGTGTGGTGGTTTATTTTATTTTGTTAGCCGGAGAAAAACGGTTGGAGAAGTTTGATCGTCAAGTTGAGCAATTTAAGAAGGTGGCCGCTAATAGAAATATTTCATGTGATAACTGGGTGGATCAACATCAGATTCGTTGGAGTTTAGCACACGATAACTACAATGGTGGGCGTCGTTGGTCTATCCTGACATCCAACATGGCAGAAAGCGTCAATGGTATTTTCAAAGGTATTCGTGCACTTCCTATAGCTTCTCTTGTGCAACATACCTATTGGCGATTGGTGGAGAAATTCGATAAGTACAGGTTGGAGACAGGAGCAGAAATTAGGAGTGGTCCTTCACAATTCTCCACCAAGTGCGAAGAGCTGATGAAGGCGTGGTCACAAAAGGCAGTTGGACATTCTGTGACAGCTCTTGATCGAAGTCAAGGCATCTATGTAGTTCATACTCCTCCCAACAATTTCAACATGACGGGGTCAAACACACTCACAGTGCACTTTGACGACCCCAACCGGACAGGATTTTGCACCTGTGGTAAATTTCAAGGAAATAAAATTCCTTGCTCTCATGCCATTGCAGCTTGCAACCGAATGGGTGTTAATGCGTATAGGTTTGTCAACAATGTCTACAAGCTGGAAACAGTGATGGCTTGTTGTGGGACAAGTTTCGCACCTCTTGGTGAACCTAAGGGTTGGAAGAAGCATAATGACCCTACTCTCCATCCTAATCTGGACATGATTAGAAAGCCGGGGAGGCCAAGATCAACACGAATTCACAACGAGATGGATTGGCCCAGGGAGGGTTCATCACAGCAAGTGTGTAGCAACTGTAACCAAGCAGGACATAATGCATCAACCTGTGGTGGCCAAGCAAGTGGGAGTGGGAGCAACCGAAGAGGGAGTGGTGGCCAACGAAGTGCGAGAGGTGGTAGAAGAGGAGGAAGTAGAGGGAATAGACGTGGCTGAGAAGTTAGTTTGAATGTAACAGTTGTTGTTTTTCTTTCGATTTATCTCGCAGAAGTTGTTGTTGTTTGAAGTTGTTGTTTGGAGTTGTTGTTGTTTGAAGTTGTTGTTTGGAGTTGTTGTTGTTTGAAGTTGTTGTTTGGAGTTGTTGTTTAAAGTTGTTGTTTGGACTTTTATGAACTGAACTAGTTGTTGATGTTTGTTGGTTTTATATTTAAAGTCTCAATTTAGACAATAGCACTAAGAACATCAGATTAAAAATAGTCCAAAATAAGTACATAACAATAAATAGTCTCAAGGAAGTACATAATAATAATGCATAGTCACAAAGAACATAATAATAGTCTCAAGGAAGTACATAATTACATAACAATAAATAGTCCTCAACCACCACGCCGACCACCACGACGACCACCATGCTCTGCCACTAGATGGCCGCCAGTACCACACCTCGCTGGCCTCCTATCTCGTGGAGGCAACTGCTCATCTCTCTCCGCCCCATCATCCTGATCCTGTGTGCCGAACATATCATCTACTTGAGACTGAACATGCTCATCTGGTGCACCCTCTCGTCGTTGCTACTCATATGCCCAATGAGATGTCTGGAAGTCCTGATCCTGAAGCTGCAGACCGACACGCTCCCACTCATCGACTTCCAAATGTGGCAGGTCTGTACTACCTGATCCCATGTGCCCGCCTCCCATCGTAGTATGCTGCGGTGTGTGAAAGCTATCCTCCTGTGGCTGAAATTGAGGGCCAGAAGAACTGGTGCCTGCCTGAAATCCGGTAAAAGTAGGCCTGACTGGCTGGAATGTGAAGGTCGATGTAGGTCTGACGGGCTGACGATCTGAGTACCTCACTCCTCGAGGTACGTCACGCTGCTCACGTCGCTGTCTCCTCATCCTGGGCTCCTCTGTGAACTGTGGCGGTGGCACGCCCCAGGCCGATGACTGAGTCATACGCTCTGGCCAGCTAGCTAAGCTGCGCTCATCGGGGTACCGCTGTATCGGCTCTGTATCAGGATGTTGGCGACCACTAAAACCTAAATCTGTAACCCCTGCCGCCAACTGGTCAACATACTCCCCCATCTGGTCATATGATAGCCCTCCTGATCTCATCCCATCACGTAAACCCTGCTGAACGGACTCCATGCAGTCGTACTGCAAATTTAAATGGAAAATATCAGAAATTCTATACATCTAAAAACAATTAAAACACAAATTTAAATTACTAAAAAAACTCACCGCAGCGTTCAGTGCAGCAACTCTCCGTGTGCCTAAACGTCTAGTGACATCTCTGTACCACTCTGGATGCTACGAGTGGTAAGCTAATTTTTCGTCAGTGTAGCTCGTCTTCGCTACGAACTCATGTCGACGGTCCCACAGCTCAATCGACTCGCTGGCTGCCTGTATGAACTGCTGTCCCTGACGAAGAAAAAATCTAATCTCAGCCGCGGAATGTGGAGGATGAGGCCGATCCTGAATCATCCCAAACTGTCCGAGCACGTGATCTGGATGATGCCACATCTGCGATGAGAAGCATATCAACGGAACAACTGCTCGAAACGTGTGGGACTGGATCGCAGTACCGCTGTAGTCCTGACCTCTATGATAGTACGGACGCCACTGCACACAAGGATTGGTCACATAATTACTCCTAAATCTATAATTAAAACTATTCTATAAAACGAAATTATATATACTAACCACGAATGTCGTGCACTCGTCAAACCACAGCTTGTACAAGTAGAACTGATCTCCATGCTGACGGGTGTGGGCCGGAAGCCACCAAAGGCCACGTGGCACTGCGTCCTGAGTAATCTGCTCACCCGTCACCGCATGTAGTGGTGATGTATGAGGAAACCGCTCCCACGTCCAGATCATCAGCAAGGCGGCCCATCCACCAAAGTCACCACCCAGTGAAGAAGATGCCGTCATCTGCAGCGCCGATCTACCCATCTCACGGTACAAGTAGGACAACACAGCTGCTCCCCAAGCAAACCTCCCCGCTCTGTGCCAATCCTCCACCAAAAGTAGGTACTGCAGGTGGACTGAACCTCCAGACCGATCGGAGAACAAGACACCTCCCATCAGAGATAGCGCATACGCTCTTGCAAACTGCTCTGTCGTCTGGGGTGATGCAGAAAGCGGCAGCTCATCGAAAGTCTCCCTCAGCCAAGAAATCCGGATGAAGCCGCCACCAAGATCAGTAGGAGCCTGTCCTAACAGTCGAAGACACATACCCGACCAGTCCTCGTCGGGTATGTCAACTACGACGGCATCACCGTCGATCGCTAATCCGGTGAGTGTGGCAACGTCCTCTAGGGTGATCGTCACCTCACCGAACGGCATGTGAAATGTCGATGTCTCGGGTCGCCAACGCTCTACGAGCGCAGTAATCAAACATGGATCACCGGTAAGAGGAGCTAGTGGCAGAACACTAGACAGGCCAGCATCAACGAGATACGGCAGGTACAGTGGATTGTATCGAACTAAATTTCCAGTATGACGAATGTGGAATGGTCGATCACCAGCCTATAATTAATGCACAAAACTATATTAATTCAATTCCTTCAATTCACCTAATATTTATATTTATATATCTAAACTAAACTTTTTCTAATATAATATAATCGTAACTTAATCTAATTCTATTCCTAATATAATTTAATTCCAATCATAATTTAATTTAATTTAATTCTATTCTATCATATTATTCAGCTAATAAAACTATAGAAATAGTTTGAAAAAAACTTACCGCATTTGCCCAAACTGCGTCAATCCGATGGTGACCATGCCCCCAAAGAAGTTCCGGATCCATCGGAGCAGTATCGATCGTCGCAGGTGGTGGTCTCATCGAACAAGGATCGATAAGCCTAGGAACTGAAAAAAAAATATTAGAACATAAAAAAAAATGTCGCCGGAAAAAGTGGCCGCCGGAGAGAATCCGGCCGTCGCCGGCGAGAGAATCCGGCACTCACCCCTGTAGCGTTCGCCGCCGTCACCGCCGCTGCCACGCAGGCCCTCGGCCTCTTCCTCTGCCGCCGGGGGCCTGCTGCTCGTCGTCGGACATCCCGCGTCGCCGCTGTTGCTGGGGCGCTGCCGCTTTCTTCCTCGCGCCGCCTCCTGGGTCTGAGGCGCTGCCGCCTTAAGCTGGGCGTCGCCGCTCTGGTTTTTGGCGTCGGCGCTGGTAGGGTGAAGGAGGGGTCGGGATAGAAGGAGGATGAGGAGGTGGGTAAGGGATGAATGGAGGGTGTCTGGTGCGAGAGGGTGAGGGAGGGGAATTAAAAAAACAAAGGAAGCCAGCGAAGGCGCCCCAGTCTCTGGCGTCGTCGCTGGCTTTACCTTTAAAATCTCTATTTGCTGAGTATCGGGCGCCGTCGCCAACTTCCCTCCATCAAAACACAATATTGTTGTAAATACTTTTAAAAACACTATATTCGTGATAAATTAAAAAAAAAACAATATTTAGGGAATTAATCCAAGAAAATGAGCGCGGTAATAATTTGTTTATATAAATATATAAATATATTCTGTTCCACTTTCAATGTATTTTGTGTGATTTGTCTCTATCATTGGCTGCACGTGGAAACTGGAAACCCGGAAGGTTAAAAAAATTCTCCTCTCAACTTCTAGTCTTCTTCTTCCTTTTGTTGCTACTTGCTAACATCTGCTGCTCTACCCAGAAGGTTAAAAAAAAGTTCTGTTCTTTTGTCCAAATTACAAGAGCCAGTATTAATAAGAACAGTTGGACCGAAGAATCTGTTATTTATATAACTATATATGTATTCTGTATTATTATTTCGCTATCGCTTGCTGTAAGGTTCACCCTGTTCCCCCTTCAAGTCAGTGTCTTTTGACGGGGATTTCTTCCTCCATTCTTTTTTCAGGCAAACTATCTGTCTGTTTCCTCTTCCCTCCCCGTTCTCCTTCCTCTTCTTCTTTGCAGCTTTCCCCTTCTTGAAATTGATGGTCCTTTCCCCTTTGTCTGGGAAAAGAATTTTGGGATCTTGGTGGGTTTCTGTCTTTTGTAATTCTGTTTTCCATATTTTTCTTGAGGATGTTTGATGATCTGGGCATATGCCTTTTTCTCATGGTGAAATCCCCTCTGGTTAATGTACTACTTCGGATGGAATTTTGTGGGTTACTGTTCTTGTTTCTTGTAATGGCTTCTGTTTCCCCTTGCATTGATCTTCCGGTTGTGATGATAACAGTTAGTGCTGGGTTTGACATTCTGATGTTAATTGGAAGTGTTACTATTTGGGCTAAGAGAGGGTTCATAAACTTCAGTTAATTTGGATGGGTATTAAATATTAATCAAGCAAAATGGAAAGTGATCTAAATTCATGAACTCTTTATTTCTCAAATCAATTATCAGGAAACAATGATAGCTGGACTTTGCTTCCTGGTATTGTTCTATTTACTGTCAATATCTTGGTATTAACTGAGCTGTTCTGCAATCTTTTTTTCTGAAAGGATGGCTCTTTCTGGGGTTCATAAAGAAAGAGGAGAAGTGAGGATTCATGAGAGCTTGGATGAGCTGAGCACAGATTTGGCAGATTATATTGCTGAACTATCTGAGGCTTGTGTGAAAGAGAGAGGAGCATTTGCCATTGCCTTGTCTGGTGGTTCTCTCATTGGTCTCATGGGGTAAATTTTTATTCCTTTTCATTTATGCTTGATGGGTTTTGTGTTTTGCTGTTTTACAATCTGTTGATTCTTACTTCACAAGTTCCATGGTGGGTGTGTAACAGGAAACTCTGTGAAGCTCCTTATAGCAAGACAGTAGACTGGGCTAAATGGTACATATTTTGGGTAGATGAACGTGTGGTTTCAAAGAGCCATGCTGATAGCAATTATAAGTTAGCAAAAGATAACCTTTTGTCCAAGGTATATCACTCAACGTCTGCCTCCCAAAACACCTTGTTGAAACCCTTTCCTGCTGTTTTGCTTACCTTCCAAGTCAGACATTTTCATCGATTGTCATAACTAAAAAACTCTATAGAATGGACAATGCAGAGAAATATTCACACTGTCATGCTATTGCAGGTTCCAATTGTTCCAAGTCATGTACACTCGATAAATGACTCAGTCTCGGCAGAGGATGCAGCCGATGAGTACGAGTTTGCCATCCGACAGCTGGTGAAAATGAGGACAGTCGATGTGTCTGACATCAGTGACTGCCCTAAGTTTGACCTTGTGCTTCTTGGTCTGGGACCTGATGGTCATGTAGCATCTCTATTTCCTAACCACTCTGCGCTCATCGAGCAAGATGAGTGGGTTACATTCATTACCGATTCCCCTAAACCTCCACCGGAGAGAATCACATTCACTTTACCTGTCATCAACTCGGCTTCCAACGTGGCAGTAGTTGCAGCAGGCGAAAGCAAAGCGGAGGCTGTACACTTGGCGATTGATGAAACTGAACCTGATGATGGCAAGACTTCACTGCCTGCAAGAATGGTGCAGCCGAGGAATGGGAAGTTGGTCTGGTTCTTGGACAAGTTAGCTACTTCGAAGCTCCAAGGTTCTCATTCAGAATAGAGGAAGGGCAGAAGGGAGCTCAATTTGTTGCAATGTGTATGTTTTAGTAGGTAGTAAAGAAGTGGGATTCAACTCCAATGGATCCTTCTTCCTTTTACTTGCCTTCTGCTATGCTTTTGCTGTTGGCATACATCTCTCCATTTTGGCCATTCTATTCTCTAATCTGAGTTGGAGAAAGAAGTGTGATTATCTATCCCCCTTTTTTGTACTAAGAATAAAATGATGGGGCTTTAGTGCAAAGCCTTCTAATCCTTTTGGTGTCTCTGTAGCTTCATTTCCAAGATTATGTTACTGAAGAGTTCAGTTAGTAAGTTTCAACTTCCATGGAGAACAGGTGCAATAAGATTTTAACATGGCTTATCTTGCATTTTCTTCCTGATAACCATGACACGTACTCTCCACTTGTCATAAATCAGCTGATAAGTTGTCAGCTTAATAAACTTGATTTAGTCAATTGTTTATGGAACTGATAATAATGCTCACTTCTATTTTATACAGGAAAAAACAAGATAAATGAGAATATCAGGCTAAGCTTGACATCATTCTGAAGTTCACATTCATGATTAGTTTTCAATTCATCACCTACTCTTCATCGTCATCACAATATCAAATTCTTGATGGGAACAGCCCCAATTATCTCTTTCAGGAAAATGACTCTACTGAAGTGTGTGGGGTTTGCATAATTTGTATGGCCAACAATAATCAAAACTGACCAGAGATACTCCCAGGTGGGTCAGCAATGCTGTTTTTTTCCTTGCATTATATAATTTTGCTGCTTGAAGGTAGGGCCAGGCCACTTGGCCCCTGTAACCTGTGAATGTGATAAATCAGAAGATACCTCTTAAATTTGTCAAGAAAGATTCTTTTAGCTCAGCAAAAATAAGGTTTGTGTTACATGGTTCAATCAAGAATCAGAGGCCAAGAACCCTGAAAACTACTCAACTTTGATTTACAAAGGGTAATAAAATAGAAAACCGGCCCTGTCGAAAAAGAAAAATGTAAGATTACTGGCTTGGTGACAACACCGTCCTGTGTTCCTGCTCAGTAATTGATCGCATACCACTCGCATCAGGTTCAATTTCTTCGTCTTCCATTTCTTCATGCGGAGGGAACCCGCGTGTTCTTGCAAGCATCCATTGGTCTATGACTCCACAGTCTATTGCGTATCGGATCAAGCGTTTCAAGTAGCCTTCATCAGTAATGAGGTGTGGCTGAACTGACAACATTCTCAACATACCTGGAATCACCAAAGAACACGAGCCAACTCAGTGTGGCTGAAAAAGGATCCATGGAGAAACTAGAAATTGAAAGATTATCCCATCCACGTACCTGCAACAATGCCATCTCCAGATGCAGACATGTCAGAGGTGAAAGGAGTAAGAGGAGGGTCCTCCATGCCAAGAACCGAACCATTGTGCTCTCTGGTGTAGTAGTGTATCTCAGAAGTACCATTGGTTACAAACAAGACTTGAAGATTTTCATGCCAAAGCTGGTCAACTACTTCTTTCTCATAATGGACAAATTTAGATACATCGTTGTTTCTTGTATCAAATTCCTCAGTGGGCTCTATCCCGCACAGAAACTCAAGTTCTTGCTTGGTTACTTCTATAACATTAGCAAGGTTCCATGCTTCTCGTATGAATTCCTTGGTTTCCTCACTAGACTGCCACAGTGGCATTGGGAGGTTTACGTCATAGAAAATAACTCCTCCCAACTTTTGTGATATCTTAATCGCCCGCAGCGTAGATGATCTCATGTTTCTCTCGAGCAGAGGATGTGTGTTGAAGTAGAACATCTTTGCCTGCACAAAAATTACGGGAAATCACCATGAGAACCTGTCAAGCATGTCTAGCTAGCCAGAAAAAGCAAGGCACATGGAACTTTGTCCAAGCTATGATAAATATAAAGAAGCCAATTCAATATATGAAGTGCATAAAAAAAGCACGAATAACCTAAACAACCCCTGAATGGAATGCAAAGCAGAAATGCAGAAGGAACAAAGGTTCCCTTACAAAATCAAGAAGTGTGAAAAAAGAATCAGACTTCTCCTTGTTGCAATGCTTTCTCAGAAGGTCAGACCACAAAACAAGCAGACAATTCAAACGCTTCAAGGATAGAATATTGCGACGTTCTCGGAGAACCAAAACAAAGGCACCACATACATAATTATTTACCTCCTTGAGCACATCTATATTTATCTCAGACTTGGTTAAACAATCTTCTGCACAAGGTCTTGTACAAGTCATCCGGAGGCGCCCTCTCTTAGCGATCCGCATATGTGATACTGCTGTTGCCCTTTTACCATCCATCCTCACTGAACGCGTCTGAACTTTGCTCACATTCATATAATACAGCAAAGCCTGACCAAAGTCATCATCTCCCAATTTCCCCATGAAAGCAACTTTACCACCCAGGCTCGCAAGAGCAACCGCCACACCACCAGCACATCCTCCGGGTGCCCTCACAAAATTCTCGGGCTCCCAATACGCATCTCTCATCCTGTCATGGATCTCATAGTTCAAAAGCCGGTTAGCTCGCCTCCCTGAAGGTACAAAAGCATGTTGTGCAGCTCCAAAGCAACAAACAAGTGGTGGCCAACCATAAGTGTGGCTTATGTCCTCCCCTTCATCTTTATCCAAGAAGTCTAGATCTCCATCGTCGCTCGAATCCTCCACATTGTTGGAAACAAATGAACCTTCCCCATCCCCATCACTAACATCAGACTCATTTCTCTGATCCTTCACAATCTCATCTTTCTTATTCGCCTTCCGCCCCCTCCTAACTTTCTTGTCGGGTTTCTCTTCTTCCGTTTCAACAGAAGCAGATAGAGCTGTGCTAAATAGTATTCGTAAGTTAAAATTGGAATAAAGAAATCTACGTTAGGGTTCCAAGTAATTCAAGATGTACGAGAGTACCTTTTTTTCTTGTAATCCTAGTTCCTTTCCTGTAAGATTCACCGGGTACAGATCGAACAGCTTCCACATGTAGAACATCATCAGTATCTGAATCCTCCTCCTCTGAAGCACCATCAGCAACCACTGGTTTCTTCTTGGTTCGCGTGGTGGCTCGTTTAGTTGTCTTGGTAGCCTTCTTCTTCTTCTTCACAACTCGCCCATTCTCACTTGCTCCTTCGTCACCTGAAATGGCTGCAATTTTCTTCAGCCTATTCCGAAATCTAATGTCCTGGAGTTGGGCATAGCTCACTGGCTGATGATTTGTCCTAGTTGACTGCCAACTGCAGAAAGAAACCAAGTTCACTAATCTGTAACATTTCACAGATGGCCAAACAGATTACTAGCACAAAACTTAGAACCCCCAAAGCAAAATCACCAAATATTAAGCTTAAGCATGAGAATTGAAGATAAGTTAATTCATTGCGCAACTAAGAAATCACCCGCAAAATGCTACCCATCACTCCTAGACAACATTTCAAACTACTGGCCGAGCTGGAAGTGAAAAGTGATAAAAGAAAGAAGAACCTGGGCAAGTAAGGGAAGTGAGCAAAAGAAAGGGACGCCATGGATGATGCTCCTCCTGACTATCTTTCTCCGCGTTGTGCACTGTAAGATAATCCTGGAGGGGTTTTACTCCTTGCAGCTCAAAGTCTCAGCCTTTAGGGGTTTAAGAGTATACTGGGTTGACTCGCTACGAGTCAATGACTCACTCAAGACTCGATAAGCTCTTTAGCGGGAGATAAAGAGGATAGAATTTCTTCCTAGTCGTCTAAATAAACGAAAACATAAAAATAGGAAAAGCCGCAACGGTTCCCTACTCCCTAGGGTAATGTATATATTGGCCATTGGCTGCATCTTCGCCGGGAACCTGCCGCCGGGGGTGATAATGTATTTTAGCCTAAGGCAGTTGTTTCCCGCTAAGTTGGCCTTTTCACTTTTGTACCATTTTAGTAGTTATTTCATTACAAAATGAAGTCCTTTGCGGCATGGTTTGGTGAACGATTTGGATCATGGAACCTATCGACTTTGAGAGTCCAAATTCGTGGATCGCACAAACTTGAAAATCTTACTTTTTAGGTGGAAATTGATGATGGATTTTGAAGTCCATCATTTTTTACCAACCTACCTCTCATATTTTCTTTTTCTTCTTATATCATTGAGGGCAGCAAAAGTAAATTTCACTTTATGCAAACATATTTAATTAACAAAATCCATCATAAAATTCATGAAACAAACAATGGTATTTTTCAAATCCATAATGAGCCCAAAACCCTCGTATATCCATGATTTTTCAAAATCCAAATTATACAAAAACCTTCATTATTCAAATCCACAAAGCAAATGACCCCTGGAATTGGAGTTCATGTTCAATAATGGAATGTGAGCAAAATTATTTTTATAAAAATTTATTAAAATGTAAATAAATTACTAATCAATAATTAAAACATTATTTAAAAAAATTATAATAGTAATTAAATTAATAAATAATCAATTAACACAAATCTCCTGAATAGATGATGAAAACTTAATTGAGTCTGAGAGTAGAATATAAAAGAATCGAAAAGTAGAAACAAATAATAGAAAAAACAATAGAAGATAGAAAGAAAGTGATACATTGTTAGTATAAAATTAGGTATGTTACGAACTATTTATAATTAATTTACTTCTTTTTTATTGTTGCTCGCTTGTGTTTTATTGTAGTTAACGTTAGTAATAATAGGGAAACTCCAAACCTCTCCATCCCCCCCCCCCCACGCTTCAAGCGACCACCAATTTCTTCTCCAAGTCGAATGAGATCGGTTAGGGAGCCTTCGATTGCGTCTACAAGCCAGAGAGAACAAGCCCGCATGAGACAAACAGTAGTTCAGATGCCCTAAGGAGCGATTGGAGTGTTCCACCACGCCAACAGTCGCCGATGGAGGCAAGATTCAGAAGACAGAAAAGACGGCGGGCGGGATTGACTTCAACGGCAAATGCGCTCTCGCACTATGGCTCATTAGCGGCAGGAGGCGTGACGGTTGCGGGTGACTCGCTATGACACAACTTCTAACAAAGGCCAAGTGTAACCAATAAAAGGGACTACAGTATAGTGGCTCAAGTAATAAATATCGAATCCACATGTCTCTAGAGTTACTATTACTCAGCTTCATTTCATTATCTAGCAAACCAGATTAAGATAGAACAACTAAAACTACTCTAGCAAACTATAGTTTAAGTTAATCTAATTACAGGTTGGAAACTCACTTAGGTATGATTCCCCCTAGCCACTAGCCAGATTAATGATTGATGATCTCTAACATGTTTCACTTTCATTTCACAATGCGAAGAATCCTTAACTAGACCTTGAGTCTCGACTAAAGGAACAAGGCCCTCTTGAGTCAATTGCCTAGAGGGACGTATCCTTCTCTAGAACAACCGATCAAGGCGTTCTGAACTAGATTCCCTCTACCGAATGAGGTTATCAATTGATACAAAGCAGTGAATCGACCCTCAACTAAAGCAATCGATCCAATACTACCAATCTATGGTGCTCTATTGACCTAATCAGGTATTCGCTCTCATAGGATCAAAGCAAAATCAATAATCTCGACTAAAGCAGAATTGAATCAGGAAAACATGCATAGATAATATGAACTCATGATTATCAAGTAAGAGCACCCATACAATCATCCAATCAAACAAACATAGCTAGGGTTCCTCAAAACCTAAGTGAAGGGAAGTTACTCCATAGAGAAGAGAGAGACTGCAGTAAGAATCTTCAGATGATCAGTCTTCAAGTTCAGGCTTGTTCCTCGAGCTTCCCAAGGCAAAGAAATCCTCCAATTCCACTCCAAGAGTGCCCTCAAATCTCCCTCTCTCTCTTTGGTTCCTCCCTTGGGTGTTTTGGGATCCAAAACCCAGCTCTCCCCTCTCAAAAATTGCAGAAAATAGACTTATACCCGGGCAGGGGGCAAAACCACGATCGGGAACACGCCCGTGTTTAGTCATGCCCGTGTTTTGTCCCGCCCATGTTTTGAATCCCTTCAGCAGTCTTCACAAGAGAGGCTCGGCATAAAAAAAACTGGCAGGTGCCAGATGAAACACGGTTGTGTTTTTAGGGTAGTCAGCCCGTGTTTCTTCCGCCGAACCTGTTCCCCTATATTCAATGCTTCGTTTCTCCCTCGTCCGGACTCCGAATCAATTGTCGTTTGATCCTAGATGCTCGTAGTCTTGTCCTCTTTCTTTCCAGGACAAGCTTGCATGATTCTTTGTCCATAAATATGGTAGAAATCCATTCTTCTTCAGGTCATGCCCGAGTTTCTTCTCCCGAATCGCCAATTGATCTCCGATTGACTCGACACAAGGGCTGGCAATTTGGCGGACCAATGTATAGCAATGGCGATTCCGTTCCCTCTTCGTGATTCCAATTCTCGCATCCAAATTCCTGTGGTAGTTACAAATTTGGAGATCGCTTCAATCCTAGATGCAGATCGCTTCAGATAGTTACAAGTTTAAGACTTTTATTTCTTACTCACTAATATATTTAATTATACACTTGTATTTGGTATTTTTGCTGGGTGTTGCATTGCAGGTTTTGTATTCGGCATAAATCGGCTTATAGAAGGTTCTTCAAGAAGTTTGCCGAAAGAAGTTTTCTTTTGCATTTATTCATTTTTTATGTTTCTTGGCATACTAACAGGGATGCCCATTGCGTGGCACAAACGGCCCTTGTATCAGTAGCAACCCATTTGGTTGACTACCGTTTTTTCATTTTCACCGCATTGTAACACCCTATCTATTATGATCTACCTATGAAAAAAAAGAGTTAATAATAATAGGCATAGGCAATCTCATCTCTCTAATTATCTCTAAAAAAAGGATAAAGAATGTGTTCGCTTATATGGTTTGAAAAAATAGTATAATACGAAAGCAAGTTTTTTCTTTCATGTGTCATTCGTTATTTTAGACTTTGAGATTATTTTTTATTGTATAAGACACATAATCAAAATTGAATACATTAACTTTTTATGAATGTATAATTAAAAATTGATACTCCATAAAAGTAATTAGCATTATACATAATGAAGGTTATGGAGGCCATGTGCGTGAGTGCCTCCTCGCACACCCACAAGGATAGTTAAGCCATGTCCATCCATTTCTGGAACTTTACCATTTTGCTACTTAGGCCATCTCCAATAAGGAGTTAGAAAGTCAAAAGGTAGCACAAAACCTCTTCCAATCTGCATTGAAAAATGCTTAAGTGTAAAAAAATGGAGTATGAACATGATGGAAGTTTGATACCGATATTTGGGATATACTGAATTCAATATCGAATTTCTTGATATTTCATATAACTGAATACAAGTATTATTTCATGAGATTGAAATAGAATTTCAAGGTGCTATTTGGTATTAACTATTACGAGATTGCGATTGGTATTATACTGAAATACCGATCAATATTGAAATATAAGTTCATGGGTATTTTATCCCTCCCACTCAATATTTGACGACCCATAACTCACTACTAAAATATCATCAACCACCAAGATGGTCAGTTAATTATACATTATGATATATCATTCCCTCACTATTTGACGACCCATACCAAACTCATTTTTATTACTTGTAGTATGTTTACGGGCTACTTAGTTGTCCCTTGATTCATTTTGTTGCTTTAGTTTGTCAATGTGCATCTTAGGTACCACATTTTCAAGTTTGTTGTTATTATACTTTAGATTTTTTTTCTCATTCGTTTTGCATGTGTTGGCACAGGTGTTTGTTTTTATATATTTTGAAAATGGTGTGTGAAACTATTGGCAGAGGAGAAGTATTTGTGTTTGTATATTTGATTTATAATTTTGAAGAGAATTAATTTGGTATTTGGAATATATCGTTACCGAACAAAACGTTGGGGATTGGGATACCGAATTTATTTTGGGATTGTGATTGAGCTTAAGGTACTATTTGGTATTCGCAATTATGGTATTTGGACCGATTTTCACCCTATCCCCCCCCCCACGATGTTTCTCCTTGGCAGTCACACTGGGCAGGGAGTTGAGTCACACTAGCATTCGGGGGAAGGAAGGCGTGTTGGCATTGGTGTTGCTTTTTTTTTAAAGGGGGTATTCATTAAATGAATCCAAATTGTACAGATTTTGGACCTAGACCCCATGGAAGAAACACAACACTAGGCCTAAGGCCCACCAAACAAACCAAACATGTGCAAAGCAAAGCCCAATACAGATGCAAGTTTGAAGAGTAAACCCTAAAACCTAATCCATCTTCCAAAAGAGGAGGGGCAGCAGCCACACAAGAGAGTTTTCACCACCGTCGACGGGAAAGCAGCAGGACAGCCAACCAAGAGCTCATACCAACCACGCCTGGACCCACTGAAAACCCAAGCCACCCAGTGAGAGAAAGACCACCTCCACCACGAAAGTACAATCCTCAAGAAGAAAGATGATTAGGAGGCAGGAGCCCAAATGGAGTGATTCTCACCTTCGAGCTTCATGAGACTGAAACCACGGGATGATCGCAATAGGATTCCTAGATCTTCTCCAAAACGCCTGACCAAAGAGATGAAGCAAGAAGGAGGAACAGAAACATGAAGGAGAAGGCAGGCTAAGGGGACCTCAACCTCCTCTGACTCTAGCAAAATCATCTCAAATGAACATATCTGAAGATCTGACATGAGTAGGAAGCAGAAGCAGCCATCTGCAAGAGAGGCGTGGAAAAAAGGAAGTCCCACAAGAGGATGGAAAGGACAACAATAGACTGAAAAGCAGAAAGGAAAGACGGGAAAAAAGAGGATGGGTCGCCGCCGGTCACCAGAAGGTGCCGACGGCGGCCACTGAAAAAACAGAGAGGAAGAAAGCTAGAGAGAGGCGAAAGGTTTTGAAAGTTAGAGAGAGAAGGTTTTGTACGAGTTTGCATCGGTGTTGCCCGCACATCCTGTGGGCCTGTCCTTTCGACATAGCCATTTATATATTAAAAAATGATTTTTATTTTCAACCTCCAAATTCTTTCTACCACTATTTCAACTTCCAATAGCTATATTTAATTTTCACTATAAAACGTCACATTTCTTTACTACTACTTCACTACTTTCAATTTTTCTCTCCTTCTCATGCTAATCGCTTAAGTTCCCAGACATTCTATGAATAAGAAATATATTATATCCTATCAACTTTACTTTCTCTAAACATTTACCAAATAATTATGTTTTTCTTCTGTGCCTTAATCTTTAAAAAATTATTCCTAAAGTCTCTACTCTCTACTACTAAAGAAAGTAGTGATTTCTAGAGATGTGATGTTATCATGCTAAGTGAAACTTGAGAACATCAAATTAGTAATCTCGACCACCCTATGAGATGCCAGAAGCCCATAAGTATAAATTCTAAAGAAAACTACAATTAGCTATATAGAAAGGTTATTATAAGTTCAATCACAGTTGTTCCATTCCAAATTGGTAATTATCATCTGTAACAATCCTCAGGATGCTCACCCAACTATTAATGGCAATCAAATCTAGGCGTCAACAACCATTAGTATATGCCTCCTCTAAATACAAGAGAAACCATACCGACATCAAATGATCCATCCCAAACCATAATTAAAGCTTCTATCAGCACTCATTCATGTGATTCAATCTTGCTGGACAATCGAATTGTAACAAAGTAAAAAGTAAAAACTACAGGAAATGGTGGAGACAAGAGCCACTTTCCAAATAATCATTGTGCATTAGTTCCAAAATTTTTGTTGCGGCAACATTCTAAGAAAGTGATGGAGAGATGTTGTCATAGAAGGGAAGGATTCTACTTCTTATGCGAGTACAAGATGTCGCCAACCACCGCAGAGATGCCGACTACTGCTACAGGTACAACCCAGTACTGTTTTGTCAAGTCCTTGAGCTTCTTCACGGTATCTGATGATGTCTGGCCTTTGGAGACATTTGTGAGTTCTGGGATGGCTGGTGGTGCAGCTGATGTATCTAGCTCCCCTATGCAGAAGGTTTTCAGCTGGTCCCTCGCGTCTTGGATGTGCCCAATGTCCCCGAAATCGTCTGTGGCATCTTTCCCTTCATTAAAACGAACGCAATGGTGTTTTTTAACATGATGTTTAAGGGGACATGTCGTTACTATGAATGGGCGCAGGAAGTTGGAGGGAAGGAGTACCTGTTGCTTGAAGGATGAAAATCCTCCAACAAGATTGAAAATCCTCCAAAAAATAGTTTAACATGTATAAATCGATAAAAGAGAAAGAGAAGCTAGAAGAGACGACATAGTAACCAAAGCCCTGACAAAAGAAAATATATTGTTCCGAACTGCAGAAGCATAAGATATCAATGGGTCCTAATCTTATCTAACAATGTATGGTCACAGGTCAATGTAGAAGAACCAGTGTGGCAAGTTACCTGTGGTATGCAGTAACAAACGAAAAACATAGGCAATACAACATTATCCAAGCCATGATGTTGTTACTGCCATATTAAAGAGTTACATTTCTGTGAGATAAATAAGAATGCTAATAACCATGAGCTGTATGTTCAGCAGGAATGAAACACACAGAACATTATCTACTCACCTTTGCTAGCAACCCCAATGAGCCACATATTTTTTGGAATGAATACTTTTCGAACACCAGCTGAAATATTAACAGTAAGATTTTTCAATCAAACGACGTCACAAAGTAAATCTGCAAATCTAATACATTTAAGATAATGAATAGTCAAACCTTCGACGGAGAAGTCAAGTTGTGGACGTTAAACCATTGATGGAATATATCCAGCTAGCTTCATCTGCTCAGTTAAGTCTTTTAACACTGAAAAAATCTCCCTCTTCTGTGGATGCCTTTTATCTTTCACCATGAAAGTATGCATGTCACCCATGATCTCAATCCAACTGTAACCAGGCTGTTTAATAACTCCATGATGTCTCATCATGTTTCTCACTTTTCAAGCATCCCCCCATTTGCCATGCTCGGCATACATATTTGAAAGAAGAACATAAGGTGCAGAATTTGTGGGATCAATCTCCAAAAGTTTTTCTGCAACATACTTCCCTAGAGTAATATTGGGACTAACTTTACATGCACCAAGCAAAGAACCCCATACAACTGCATCGGGCTCTACATGCATTGTCTCTATCAAACTCTTGGCTTCATCTAGGTGACCTGCTTGACCAAGTAAGTCTACCATACATGTGTAATGGTCCTTCATGGGCACCAACCCCTAGTCCCTTGTCATGGAGAGAAATTAGCGACGTCCTTCCTCAACAAGTCCTGCATGACTGCAAGCACACAAGACACCGATCATAGTGACATGATCTGGTTTCTCTTCAAACACAAGCATTTCTTTAAATAAAGCAAGAGCCTCTAGCCCATTCCCATTCTGTGCACACCCTACAATCATAGCATTCCACGATACAACATCCTTTTCAACCATGCTTCTGAAAACCTGACGACCTTCTTCAACCGATGCACATTTCATGTACATGTCTATGAGTGAGTTCCTGACAAAAGTATCTTGATCTTCATTAAATTGAAACCCAAATCCATGCTTCAAAGCATGAGCATGGGCCTGCCGGCCAACCTGCAGATCAGCGAGATTGGCACAAGCATTCAGTAAATTACCAAAGGTGTAGTGAGTTGGGAAAATAGATTCCCGTTTCAGCATACAAAAGAGTTTGAGAGCCTCCTCATTCTCATCATTCTGAGTATAGCCTGCAATCAGAGCATTCCAGGACACCACATTCCTTTCCATCATCTTTGTGAATATCAGTTTTGCATATTTAAAACTTGCAACTTTAGCATAACCACTCAACATAGATGTTTCAGACACCACATTCCTCACAGGGATCCTATCAAAAACACGTCTAGCTTCACTAATCTTACCACATTTTGCATACATATCCACCAATGCATTTCCTAGAATAAGGTCACCTCGCAATTTATAAGATTTCACTACATGAGTGTGTATCTCCATACCATGCTTCAATGCCTCCAAGGTTGCACACGCACTAACCACACTAGCCAGAGTAACTTCATCTGGTTTGAAGGAACTCTCCATCATTCTAACAAGCACATCTAAAGCTTTCCTTGCTGGACCATTTTGTTCATAACAAGTGATCAAGCTATTCCAAGAAACAATGTTTCTTTCCTTCATCGCATCAAAAACCTTCAGAGCACAATCCACAACACCACATTTAGAATACATATCAACCAGAGCGGAACCCATACATACATGAACATAGTAGTGACATTTGAAGACCAAAGCATGAAGTTGGGTACCCATTTTAAGGTCCTTCAGACCTGCAAAAGCACTTAGACCACTGCCGAAAGAATATTCATTATCCACGAAAGTTTCCTTATGCATCCCAGCAAAATAACCCAGAGCTTGTTGGAGCTCATCATGTTGTGCAAAACCAGCAACCATTATATTCCATGAGCACTGATCTGGCTGAGGAATAGCCTCAAATAACCGCACAGCCTCATCAAGGAAACCCAACTTCAATAACGTGCTCACAATTGAGTTCCAGGTGAAAGTATTTCTGGTAGGCATTCTATCGAATAGTTTCCGAGCATCCCCCACACAACCACACTTTCCATACGCATCAATGAGCTTATTCTGGATAAAAAATTCAAATGTGAACCGAGATTTGATGATACTCGCATGGACACGGCGGGTATCTGTCGAGGACCTGGACGCAACACAAGAATCCAATAGTCTGGGAAAGGGCGAAGAGTCGAGGAAAGCAAGGTCCCCAATAACACGTTTAGCAGAAAAAGACACTCTTGCCATTCCAATTTGATTATGAATGAAGGGCAAGTTCGACCGACGAGCCGTGCTAGAAGACTGATGCCAGCCACTCCGGTGCTGAAAACTCAGTTTATAGCACAAATTCGCTCAGTTATGCTCATCATCATCCGTCGCCTATTTCGAACTGCAGCCACGGCTCACTTCTGCTCATCATCTTCCCTCGTCTCTAGTTAGAAATAACCAAATAGGTCCTTAAAATTATAACTATTTACAAACAAGTACGAAGTCTATGGTTCGTTTGGAGCAAGAATCTCATTAATGATTAATGAGGGACTGTGCCCAAATTTGACAAAATATCCACTTGTGTCAACAATAGGCAATTTATCAGGAAATACATATGTCTAATTTCATCTAAAAATTTAACGAATTAATTTTAGATGCTTATTAGACTAATTTGACTTGGCGAATACAAAATATTACCCGGTGGAATTAACAAAATTCACTTGCACATCTATATTTATCTATTTTGTGACATTAATAGTCAAATATGAAAAATACACAAAATGTCTATATTTTGGAATCATGTTTGATAAATTTCGTCATTTGCGTTAATTTTTTTTAACGCCATTAGAGATAATGTCAATTACATTAACAAGAAGCTGGCGAGGATGTCATCTTAACACACACGTCAGTGATAACTCGACAAGCCATGCTACGTGGACGCTACATCATATTTTAATTATTTTTTTATAAATTTATTTATCCATCCTATTCTTCTTCTAGCCCCACCATCATCCTTTTCCGAGTCCCTTTCCCCAACGGTTCTTGCTTTGGTCAATGGTAGAGGAAGACCTAGTTGGAGCCACAAGTCAAATATGGTGGGCGAAGGTGTAAAGGGGTTGAGGCGGGCATTTCGAGGTAGGGGAAGGGGAAGGAACTCGACGCAATTGGAGATGGATGACTCTTTCGTTTTTTTATAGTTAATTCCACCTGACAATGTTTTTTTTTAAAGTGTTGCCAAGTCCGCAAAATCGTTAGTCTAGTCAGTATCTAAAGTGACTCCATTATTTCTAAAAAAAAAAGTGACCCCATTAAAGTTTTGGACGAAAATTTGACATTCTGTGTATTTATGAGAAATTGACTATGATTGTCATAAAGTCGGTAATTATAGTTATAGAGGTATATTTTGCCATTAAAATTTGATGTGGTGTCCATGTGGCATGGTATGTGAGCAGCAAGGTGGCATCGTTGTCAGCGTCTATATAATATAACTGTCAAAATTTCCAACGACATTAAAGTTTTTATCTGAAGTGGCTAAATTTTCCAAACATGTTTCCAAAATCTTAAAAAATTTTATATTTCTAAAAAATTAACTATTATTATCACAAAGTCGACAATTATCACTATTCAAGTGAATTTTGACTCTTTATAATAAGGGTTAATATATTTGTATGTCCTGAACTTTTCACATAATAAACATCCTGACCAATCTTTTCGATCTATAACATCATGGCCTGAAATATACACCAAAGTAACGAAATTGGGTAAATCCAAAAATTGACTGTTATCTTGAACGGTCAAACGCGCCACGTCACCGCCAAATCAGCACCTTTCACTTAAAACTTTTTATATTTTCCACCTATTATAATAATGTATTTATTATTAATATGAGTGGAAGGAGAACAAACAAAGGTTTACAAAAAATTAGTGGGTAGTCGAGATACAATCTGCGCCCCCACTCCCTTAGCTATAGAAAAACTAAGTATAGTAAAAATGTACGCGGTCGCCCGAGCCCCTACATCCTGAGACATGGAGAATTTATGGATCCTCTTGAGCAAAGCCACGACGTCTGTATCCAACTCTCCCAGCGAAGAAAAAGAAAAGGGCAAGAAACCGTAACCCGCCGCCATACACAAGTCCCGGTACTTGGCACACTTTCGCTGAGCAGCATCAGCAACAACTCGGTCAGACACAAAACCGGTCATCCCAGTCTGAGTCAGAGGTGAAGATCCAGTCAAATCTACACACACATCTCGCCCCCTGTCCTAGGAATAAAGCAGCAAATCCGCAGGACGAAGGGGTCCGCCATGTCCATCAACCAAACCGATATCAACCTTCCTACCTGCAGAAATCCCAGACTTGTAACAGATGTCCAATAAGGTGTCACGAACGAGATTGTGCCGATGCTTAATGCCCACATAACCAGCACATGACACAACATGATCACCAAAGACATCACCAGGAAAGACACGGGAACAAGCAGGACATGGCTTAGATACCGAAAACAACGGGACACACAGTCGATAGCTAAGCACACTACGATATGTCTTCCCATTCATAGTCTAGCCCAAACCAACAATAAGAACAGCACGCAACCAGTCAGAAGAGTGTGCACTCTTCTGAAACTTCCACAAAGCCACCTGACGCTTAGTCAACGAGAAAACATAATCTGAAGTAGTAACAACCTTCGCGAAATACATATCTACCAATTTCTTCACAAGTTTTGAAGCAGCAACTCCACTAGGGTCATATAAGAGATCAGAACCTGTAAACTCGTTAAAGGTGCGTAGGGCGTCATCAAAAGCAGGGCCATGAGATAGAATACCAGAAGGACTTAGGAGTTTAGCTTGCAACTCTGTAGACTTCAACGAGACGCCAAAAAAGCATCATGCAAGGCATCTCCAATTGCATAAACCCCAAGCCCGCCCAAATGAAAAGGGAAGGTGGCAAGCCGCCACTACCAATCACCAAACCCGGGTCCAGAAGCAGTGACAATACGTTCTAAATTAGATCGTAGTGCTGTGTCAAAAGATAGCTGGGTCGGCCCAAAAATACGAGGGGAGCAAGTACGCAAAACAAAGTAGAGTTTAGAAATACCAGTACAGGCCCGAAGCAAGAGAAACTCACACTGTGGATCATCAACCAAGTCCATCAGCTCAATGGTCTTAGTAACTCTCTTCGCCACAAGCTCACTACTAAAATCAGGACAAGAACTGACAGGACCACCCAGAACGGTGACACCGTGTGGAGGCCGAGCGATAGAGGCAGGGAAACCACTTGGAAGCCGACTTCTAGGATCCTCACTAGGCCAAAAAACCTCTGTATTACCCACATTTAGATGAAGGCCAACTCGAGGGCCTTCAGTCATAATCATGTCCAAGACCTTCCCAACAACCAAAGTGTCCCCCACAACAGTGCCATCATCCAAGTACCAAGCCTACATACTCAAATCAAAATAGTCTCTGATCTTGCACACTAAAGGATGCAACACCAAAGCAAAAAGCAAAGGGCCCAAAGGGTCTCCCTGCTGAACCCCCTGGCAAGACCATAAGCTATGCATCCCATAATATAGTCGGGCAGGGCTAGAGTAATAGAACTCTACCCATTGAGACAGGACCAAACAATGACGATGAACTTCCTGAAGCATGGCCCCACGATCAACTAAATTGAAAGCATTCTGGAAATCGACCAACAACATAGAAAGACCTACATCACCACCGCGGGCCTCAACGAACTGGTTCAAGGCATGCAAAATAGCCTCTCCTTCACGGCTCCACCAGAAACCCTGACCCCAAACTGAAGACCAGCAAAATAACCAGATAAAGTAGGGCCAACAAGACAAGCACCAACCTTAGAAACAAGACGTCTCCAAACAGTGCCAACAACTATAGGACGGATACCACCCCCTGGTTTAACAAGTGGCGCGAGCGGAGCGCTAGCAATGTACTCACCAAGAGGCCGCGGACATCGACCCTCAAGGAAAAGATTAATCACTCGAGTAATAGAGGCTAGCAAATAATCCGAGATAGCCATAGCAGCACCACCCAAACAATCCATAAGATGTTGAGCTCGAAAACCATACCTCCCACAAGATGTACCACGAGGAAAGCTCCTAATCATATCCAAAACAACGACTGAAGAGGAAACAAGAGGATGATGATTCACAGGTGAAGTCGTTAATGAGGGAGATGGGGCAACAAGATGCTTATCTTGCAAGGCCAGAAGAGTGGCATCAGAATAAGGGGCAACACTAGATGAGGAAAGCAGCCGAACGACAACAGTATAATGCCATCACAAATCTTCCTCAGACATTGCCGAAGGTTGAGCTCACACGAAACAAGATCCTCCTCTATAGAAAACGTAGGGGGAACCTCATCTAAAGTCTCACGCAAAAGCTGCAAACTGCCACCAGACCCCCAAGCAATAATAGCACTGTTAACACTCTCCTCTTGACGAAGGCGCCTAATAGCGGACCGACACTCAAAATTACTCCGCAGAGAAAAGGTCTTAAGCACGCAGAGAGGCAACACAAGTAAGCGAATCCAGCAGGAGAGGTCACCGGGAGAAACACCCACATCATCCAAAGCCCGTTTCAGAGCCCTCGCAAACCCAAGGCGACACTTAAGAGGGATAGATTTCACAGTGCGAAGACCCATAGAGAACAAGCGATCAAGCAAAGAGATAGACCAACCCATAGGCTCAACCCTAGCATCAGATAAGGGAACCGATGAAGACGGAGCTGCAGGTATGGGAATATCATAAATAGTAAAACGAACAAGGTCGTCACCACAATCTGGAGGCTCCATAAAAACATTCTCATCATGTAGACATTTAGAACGGAAGGCGTGAGTACGAAGACATAAGACATCCCCACAAATCCAAACCCCCCATCCGCTTGAGAGTAGTTTCAGCATTAGAAAACACCGTCAAACTATCAGAAAAAGTTTGACGTGTAAGAGCCATAGCTTCACCGCGACAATGCCAATCTTTAAAGTGCTGGAGCAAGGAGGATTTAGTAAGACCCTTACCTCGACCATCCTGGCACCCATGGAGACCGACAAAAGGACAGTGATAACGGACCAGAGCGGACATGTCAGCACAAAAAATCCAAAGCAAACTTGCACCAAGAGACAACCGGGAAAATTAAAGCAAACAGATGAAAACCCTAAGAATCATAGAACACAACCTCCGCCGACGAAGCAGGTGTCCTTGGGAGAAGAATCCAATTGCCACAAAGCAAAACCTAGCTCCACCATTTTTCGAGCCACAACGAGAATCAGCTCAAGGAAAGGAAGCTATCGACGATGAGATTGATTGACCTCGGGCGAGGTCGGCGTCGTCCATGTAGGTGAGGATTTTCTTGTGGTGGTGGAGGTGGTTGAGGAAGATGTTGCGGACGTCGTCACCATGAAAGCTGATGAAGGCGTCGTCCTTTGGTTTGAGAGGAGAGAGGGAGGTGTGATGGAGGGAGATGTGATGGCGGTGTCGGGGGAACGATGAGGAGGTGGGGAGGTGACGCGGCTGCGGAGGAAGGGGAGGAGGTGGGTGAAGAGGAGGAGGAGGTGGATGGTGAAGAGGAGGAAGTGGAGGAAGAGGGTTGACATTGGGAAGTTGTGGAGGCAGAGGGTTGACATTGGAAGAAGGAGATGCGAAATTTAAAATTCATTTTTCAATTTTTTTTATTCAAATTGAAACAAATAAATAGTAATAGGTGGAAAATATAAAATTTTAAGTGAAAGTTGCTGATTTGGCAGTGACCGTTAGTCAACGCTTTTGACCGTTCAAGATAGCAGTCAATTTTTGGATTTGGCCAATTTTGTAACTTTGGGGTATAGTTCAGGCTATAATGTTATAGATCGAAAAAATTGGTCAGGATGTTTATTACAGCGACGGAGATAGCCCATTAGTGGGTGGGACCATGGAACCACCTTGGGCTTGGAACAGTAAGACAAAAATTAGGAATGCCAATGAGCCGGGGCGGGTTCCTTGGTACCCAAACCTGCCCCGTGGCAGGTCAGGTCCAGGTCAGGTAATTTATCACGGGGCGCGGGTCGGGGCAGGTCGACCCAATGGGTATGCAATTTATATGAAAAACATTAGAAATATTCGTTATTTTTAATATAAGACCAAGAAGACAAACAATATTATGATAAACGTAGTTAAAGTATTAGAGAAATTGAGGTTTTCACTAATTTACAACTTTATTATAGCTAAAATATTATGTAATAAAAGAAAATCCTAAGTAACTTGACTAAGATTATATGTAATTTAGGAAAGAACGGGTCGAGAATGGGAGGTTAGGGCAGGTCGGGTCGATAAGAGTACCCATGCCCGCCCCAGTTCCGCCTACGAAGCGGGTCGAACCTGCCTAAAAATAAGCAAATAAATCGGGTAAAACGGGTCAGGTCAAAATTGCCATCCTAACAAAATATGTATATGTAATTCCGTATATGTAATATGTATGTGTTGTACGGGGATTGAACCCTTTCTTTTCTTTATTATTGGAATGGGTTTCTTCCACTAATAAATTACCCAAAGCTCTTTAGTCTTCACTACGCAGTTAATTTTTTAATTTTTAATTTTTAGCATAATTAAATTGAGTTACGAAGTAGAAAGTTTTGGTAGCGGATAGGATAAAAAACGCGTCATGTAAAAATTGGTCGTATCATTGTCTATCTACACATAATATAATACACCGAAGGGAAAAACGGGAGCCCCATTTCAAATTTCGTGCAACGAGAGTGAAAGTAGGAAGGACATTTTGGTCTTCACAATTACTTTTTTTTATTCATTAAAAAGACACGTACTAGGATTCGAACCATGTCCATTTTAAAGAAAAGCAAGGAACATAACCAATCACACTAAGTACATTTGTTGCATCCTTTTAAATCAAAAACATATAATAGCAGGGAGGAAAAACCCCTTCCCCCATTTCAAATTCCCTGCTCCATGAGCGTTTGTAGGAAGGGTAGAATAGGTAGTGTTAATTTTTTTCTCTTTCCTCTGTGGAACGGGCCAACTTACCGTACACATGCGGATTTAAACGGGTTCAGGAGTGTCAATTTTTTTCTTTAACCCCTTGTATTTCTCCGTGGTGATAAAATATATATGAAAAGGCAAAAATAATACTTCTTTTTATGCTAAAAATAAAAAAAATTTAACAATAAACTAATGCATGGTATCTAAAGGGCTAACCGCTAACCATAAAATAAAAGAGTTGAATGGGCGTGACCTACACCGGATTTGGCCATCAAGTAAAACAAATGAACATCATTGGTTTGACATTCTAAAACAAGCTATTTTCTCTAGCATAATATATATTATTTATATTATTTTATATTTTAGTGGCTAAAATATAATGTAGTTTAAAGTTATTCAATGGTTCAATCTCGACCAACCCAATTAGTCCAATTTTTATCATTTCAAATATATATTATATAATTATTTGATATCATAATGATAAAATTATAGTGTATTTTATAGGGAATCGTTTGGTATTTGTTAGTAAAAAACTAAACAGAAAGATCTATTTGGTTATTTTAAACATTAAAACGATCCTAAACATTTTCAGTTTCTTTTGAATTTCTATGGTTTTATTCCCGAATAAGTGATGTGCAAATGGCGAATTGCAGTCATCTATTTTCTTTCACTATTTTTTATTTTCAAATAGAAAGTTTAAAAGTAACGAATAATTAGAATTTTGCATGGGTCGGTCAAACAGGCTGAATTTTAAGTTTTGACCCGTTTTGATCAAGTCTAATTTATAATCACATGGTTCCCTGATACCCGATAAAAATCTCAATCCAAACCAGTTTGGCAGGTGAGTCCGTGTTTACCACCATTCTCTAGGAATACGACAACGGCGGTTCCTATCCCAAATCGTGTTGTTCGTTCTTGATTTCCTTAGATTTTATCATGGCCTGACAAAAACCAGAAAGCACAATGACGACAAGATGAAAGTTTTATAAATCAAATTAATGGTGTTCTCTTTCTGATCTCATGTAATTATATAATGAAGTTGAAGTTTTTCGATGCTATTCAATTTCATTGGTATGTTTTTAATGGTCTAACTTCATGGTTGTACCAACTTTTGATGTACTGTTTATGTTCCAATATATTCACTTTGGTATGATTATTAGGGATATGCTAGGCGGTACTCACCATTAGACCAATTTAGCTTAATGGTTGAATCTACGGGTTATCCCAATAATTCAATATTCGGCTCAGCTCCTCCGACCAACGGGTCGGGTTACAAGCTAGTATCGTATTATTGTATCACGATGTCGTGATACGATGATACTTCCTAGGTTTTAGCATGATTTTACAAGCTGAAATTTTGTACAGACACCCAAGCCGAAAGATTCTGAAAATTTATTTGTTCCTAAAGCAAGTAAATCAAGAAAGGCTAGAGATGATCCTAGTTCAACACCACCACCAATGTCACAACATTTTCCCATAAATCATTCTAAGCCCAACTTTCCATATACCGAAAGTTAACTCAATGTGAGTTCTTTAGAAGATGATTCGGATCTAAGAGAACAAATTTTATGCTTTAATCATCTTGATAGTGAAGAGGAGGTGGAGGTGGATGGTGAAGAGGAGGAAGTGGAGGAATAGGGGAAGTTGTGGAAGAAGAGGGTTGACATTGCAGGAAGGAGATGCGAAATTTAAAATTTAATTTCCATTTTTTTAATTCAAAATGAAAAAAATAAATGGTAATAGGTGGAAAATATAGTTATAGATCGAAAAAATTGGTCAGATGATTATTACAGCGGAGGAGATAGCCCATTAGTGGGTGGGTCCATGGAACCACCTTGGGCTTGGAACAATAAGACAAAAATTAGGAATGCCAATGAGGCAGGTCCGGGGCGGGTTTCTTGGTACCCAGACCCACCTCGTGGCAGGTCGGGTCCATGTCTGGTAATTTATCACGATGCGCGGGTCGGGGCAGGTCGACCCAATGAGTATGCAATTTATATGAAAAACATTAGAAATATTCGTAATTTTTATTATAAGACCAAGAAAACAAACAATGTTATGATAAACCTAGTTAAAGTATTAAAGAAATTGAGGTTTTCACTAATTTACAACTTTATTATAGCTAAAATATGATGTAATAAAAGAAAAATCCTAAGTAATTTGACTAAGATTACATGTAATTTAGGCAAGAACGGGTCGAGAATGGAGCGGGTTAGAGCAGGTCAGGTCGATGAGAGTACCCATACCCGCCCCGTCCCGCCTACGAGGCCGGTCGGACCTACCCAAAAACAAGACAAACAAATCGGGTAAAACGGGTCAGGTCGAAATTGTCATCCCTAACAAAAATATGTATATGTAATATGTATGTGTTGTACGGGGCTTGAACCCTTTCTTTTCTTTATAATTGGAATGGGTTTCTTCCACTTATAAATTACCCAAAAGCTTTTTAGTCTTCACTACGTAGTTAATTTTTTAATTTTTAATTTCTAGCATAATTAAATTGAGTTACGAAATAGAAAGTTTTGGTAGCGGATAGGATATAAAACGCGTCCTGTAAAAATTGGTCGTATCATTGTGTTGTATTATTGTATCACGATGTCGTGATACGATGATACTACCTAGGTTTTAGCATGGTTTTACAAGGTGAAATTTTGTACCGGCACCCAAGCCGAAAGGTTCTGAAAATTTATTTGTTCCTAAAGTAAGTAAATCAAGATAGACATGATCCTAGTTCAACACCACCAATGTCGCAACATTTTCCCATAAATCATTCTAAGCCCAACTTTCCATATACCGAAAGTTTACTCAATTTGAGTTCTTTAGAAGATTATTCGGGTCTAAGAGAACAAATTTTATGCTTTCATCATCTTGATAGTTTGAATGATGAATGTATTTTACATATTCTTCTGAATATGAAAATACGTCATGTTCATTGTAAAACATTAATATAAGTTATGTTATGAATTTCTTTTGTTGTTGGGCCAACCTTAGCAAAATTCCTGGCTACGCCACTAGTTTATTATGTGAAAAATTCAGGCCATACAAATATATTAACCCTTATAATAAAAAGAAAAATGATAGTTGAAGATTACAAGGTTGTCAACCTGCAGGTTGACCCGGACCCGGTCGAGCTAGTGGGTCGGGGGTTAAGGGGTCACCCGATTTAGCCCGAAAATATGAAAAGAGTCATTATATTGTACTTATCCTGATAAATTATATCAAATCTCATCTAACATGTGAGTAACATATAATATTACACCAAAATAACATGTCGTACTTAGATCCAATATATAGCGAAAATTTAGACGCACTTATATAACATCAATATTCAAATATTCAACTTAGGATTCCAAAAATTGAATTAGGCGAAAAGAAAAATCGGAAAATAAGCGCATTTCACAAATCAAAGAAAAATATGACACAATTTGACCTCCAACCCGGTACCTTGTAGCGGTCGACCCAACGAATGCGTAAGGCTCGCTTTTCTCACCGGGCCAGGATCAAAACGGGTCAACCCGTGGGTCGACCCGCGGGTTGACAATCGTTGGAAGATTGTGAGAATATTCTACCAGAAAAAAAAAAAGAGATTTTGAGAATATAATATTAATATATATCGACGGTCCAGAAACCCGTGTGTTTAAAAAAAAAAAGGTCGTACTGGTGCGCGAAATGTCCATTTCAGTTAGTGCTTTTATCTGTTCTTCACCAGTGAGGGAGTTGGTTAGTTAAGAAAACAGGCTAAATGATCGGGAAGCCTTCCGTCATCAGATTTCGACTCTCCAACCCCAAATCCACAACAGAACCAAACCCTAACAAGCAGCTCTTTCCTCCTCATATTACCATAATGAAAAGTTCGATCCAAACAAGGAAATTGGGGGATTCAGTAGCTACAAAGAAAAGGGAGCAAATACCATCAGTTGCTCTGCCTAAAAGTAAGATCTTCCCCACTCAAATTTAGCTTCTTCCTTCCACCTACATTCTCCTCTTTTTTTTTTTTTTTTTGGATTTGGTTCGTTTCTCTCCATCCCTCTCTCTCTTTTCTCCTCCTCTTTTTTTTCCTTTGTTCTATATTTCTTATCTGATTCACATTGTTTGGGTTTAGATCATTCAAAGGGGGGAACGAGCAGCCGGTGATGCTGCCGCCGCCGGCGATCTGATTCAAGCGGCTGTCCCGGATCGGATTTGCTCCCCTCCATGGCGGAAGGTACATAATAAGCTTCCCCTTTTCCTTTCTCTTAGCCTTTCCATGTACAAAGTTCTTAACCCTTTGGCCGCTATTGATCAAAACTTTTATATATGTTATCTTTTCTCCGTTCCTGTTCTATCTGAAAATTTTGATTGGTAATCTCATTCTCACGCTCCTCTATTGATAACATATCCATTATATGTTTGACGAAATGCCGCAATGAGTCTGGGTTATGCGTATTGCCAGCGTTCTATGTGCATTGAGAATACATGTTTTCTGCATAACATAACAAGATTCTCATTAGCGGAGCCAAATTGTAATTTGTGGGTCCACAGATCCCACTTAGAAAGGACATTTAGAAAAACTGTATGCGCAAATAGTTAAATAATTTTTTCATTTTGGACATTGGACATTATGAATTCTTTTCCGATTTTCTGAATTTGATGAAATCTGCAACTTATTTTAATCATTCATGTGCAATTGAACTTTGATTCAAATGATAGCAAACTACATATGTTTGAAAAGAGGTAAACAGAGATTAGAATAATCATTATATATTAGTAAAAAAAAACTTTCATTTTTTTGACCCCACTTCGATGAATTTCTGACTAGCCCAATGAAGATTCTCCTAGTTTTGTGAATGATTAGCACATAATTTCTGAATTTCACGTCCTTCGTATGAAAGGAGCTGAACAGTTTACTATTGTTATTTTTCTCAACATTGTATTTTTTTTTTCTTACAGTTATGGGTGTGGGGAATGACAAGGGAAGCAATACCAGAGATACACAGTCGAATCCTGTTCTTGATGATGAGGATGAACTACAACAACAACAACTTGGCAGCCCCAAGACATATCCAAAGCTTCGAATTCAGACTGAAAGTAGTGGTAGCTCTTTGGAGCTGCGTCCTGAGATATCATCTAATGCGGAAGATGGAAGCAGTAAACATTCCAGCCTTGATCACTTTGATATGGATCCTGAGATAATCAGGAAAGCGATCAGCAATAAGCATTCGGGACCAGTCCATCTCGAGGTAACAACTGACCACGAGAGTTGCAGCGATAATGGTTCGTTTAAGATAGATTCAGGTGTCATCGCTGGGAATTCTAGCAGCGGCCACTTGGAATCATCATCGATGGACTGTCCTGCCGCTGGAAGTCGTGTCGATGAAGTTGGTGATGACCAAGGCAATAACAATCCCATCAGGCTTCCAATTATCAAAATGGCTTCATCCTCATCATCATCATCATCTTCTTCTTCCTCTTCCTTAGTTCCACCACAGGAAAATGATAAGCGTATTGACGAATTGGACCATCGAAGTCATCACAATGAAGATCAACTAGCAATAGAAAGTGGAGTTTCTGAACAGAACACCAACGCAGGGGAACAAGAGAGCAGTTCTCTTACTCCCGAGATCGACAGTGAACATACGACACTAGCGATTTTGCCTACCCAATCCCCTCCTGTTCAAGTAATGCAGAGATCGGAAGGGTACGACCCACATCGAATACCACAGTCTATATTTCAGAGAAGCTCATCCGATGCTCAGAACGATTGGAGCATTGCCTCCAACGAATCGTTGTTTAGCATTCACGTAGGGACTAGTACTAGTTTCTCTAGAGAACAAGCACTGCTTATCAGTGAGGCCCGCAAGTTGGAAGAAAATTCCAAGTCGAATGAAGTGTTCTCATTCACACCTAACCATCCCGACGATGAGGATTCTCCGAATAGCCCCACTGCTTTCCCAATTGCGGAGCTAGTTAAAGCAGATGTAGTAGCAGCAGCAACAGGATCAGGTGATTCTCATTCAGTTGTAGAATCTCAAAATAAGCATATTCAAGCCAAGAAAGAGATTAAAATTACTCATGCGGCCGAGAATGCCAAAAGGGCAGCAGAGGAACAACGTAGTGATCAGAAGAAAGTGCCCACCGTGTCGTGGAGGTCAACCAGTGTTTCCAACTTCTCGGACCGGAGCCAGAACAGCACCCGGTCTTTTGCTTTTCCAATGTAAGTTCTTCTTCTCGATCTCTACCCTCTTTTACCTGCTTCACTAAAAAAAAAATTATGTTCTTAGTTGTTTACATTATAGGTGACCTTGTGATACTAGTATATTGAACATGTTTAGTGAAAGCAAAAAGTGGGTATGCCGCCTAAATATAATGTGGTAACTAGATGGAACTTGACAGAACTAAACCGAGCTCTACTATGGATGACGACGATGGTGGTAATGAGAACACGGAAAGATCTATTATAGTGTCGAGCAGGAGCAAAAAGGATTGGGAGTGTTCATCTTTCTACTGTTCAAATGTTAGCACTTGGTCGTGGCCATCATGCTACTATCGTTCTTCTGGCGATACTAGTGGCAATGGCAGCTGGTGGTCGTGGCTATGGTGCGGCTGCTGTTGTAACTGTAATAGCTGCTGGTCTTGCTTTTCGTGTAAATCATCATCGTGTAGAATGAAGAAGAAGTGTGGATGGCGGCCATCATCGTTATCCTGTTGCTACTGTTCTAGCTGTAGCAGCATCTGTTCGTTCCGCTACTGTGTGAAGCCAAGTTGTTGTTGTACATGTAATTTCTGCTCCTTCGGTTCGAACTGTAGTGGGAATTACTATTGCTGCTACTGTTGGAACTGTAGTAGCAAGAAAAGATGGTGTTGCTGTCACCCTTCTTCCACGTACGCTCTCTCTCTCTCTCTCTATCTCCCTCCTTCTCCGCCTAAAACTTTAGTCAGCTAGGGGATCGTGTTTGTGTCTAGGAAGTAGAACATTTTTGTTGGAGAAATAGCCTTGATTCTATTTGGGAATCACCAATTGGTCATCATTTTTCATTTTCCATTTTCTGTTGGGTTGTATGCAGTTTGAGCGATGAGGCAAGATTAGAGTCAGCTAAGAAGGCACAGAACAGTGAGCATACCCAAGAACCAGCACAACAGAAGAAGGTGAAACGGCGTTGGTACAACTTTTTGTGCTGCTCGTGGAAGAAGTGTCGTTGTAGTTGCTCTTGTTTGAGTTGTGTTCGTTGTTCGCGATGCTGGCATTGTTGACAATGATCGAGGATCGAGTACTCCCCAAAAAAAGACCAGCAGAGGAAGAAGGCTTGTCATGGCTGCGGCGGTAGCCCCCTTTGTCTTGCCAAACGGGTGTTGTTTAGTGTTTACAGAAACATGATAATTGTGAGATGTTTAGCAAAACCATATTAGAATCTCAGAATGGTTCGTCAGCTAGCTTTCACCCATTTTTGTCAGCAATGGGTTGGTAACGAGGCTGCTGTTGAAGTCCCAAAATTTTGAGGTTGCATTGCACCCATCACCTATGCATATATGAATCCAGGCAAACAGGGGTATGGCGATAGAGGGATCTCTAGCTTCATCAAATGTCTTGATTTTTCTCTAACATGCAGTAGTTAAAGAAAAATTCCTACAATAAAAATTCCAAAAAACACAAGTTTGGATTAGATCGGCGCCCATGTCATGTCAGCGATTGATGAACATGATCACGGATAGAAAAGCAGTCAACCACTTCATTACTCAAATCTTAGCGTTTTGCAGTTAAATATTGAACTTCATAGCGATGAACGTTGTTCGCATTCGTGCAGATGAGACAATGTGGATCACTCCAATGAACGACGCTTGGCGGTTGATCACTTGGCTTAGAGTTAGAGGAGATCCAATATAGAGGATTCTGAATGGCTCGTTCATATGGTAAGTTGCGTCTATGACTATGATCGATGACCCACACCATAAAAGTTTTCTTTGAATTTGTGATACGACCTTCCTCCTCTCAAAGCTCTTGACGGATCTTTGCCCGACCTCTGTCAAAAATGGATGAAGATGCTTTAATGGTACCTACTCATTTGTCCTATTATAACCTCGCACTGCAGGCTGAAATAAGCTAGTAAATAAATGGTTAATGTATTATGTTATGTTTAGAGTAGGGGATCCGATCCGAGCTTTACCATAGTTCATGCTCGACTCGTTAAAATATTTTCAAACTCGAGCTTGGCTCGCCAATAAGGTTAACGAGTTCAATATCGAGTCCAGCTTATAAAATGTTCGTGATTGCTCAAGATTGAGCTAGAACTGAGTACAATATTACATTCAAACCTGTAGCAAAGTCTAGCAAACTAAAACACAATATTTATCCCAATTTCAATATATAAAGTCCATGAATTCCAATTCGTTCTTATGTCAAGCCATTAAATGAGCTTGTTCTTTCGAGCTGAACATGATATGACTCGAGTTCGGCTCGTTTAGTTAACAAGTTTGTTCACAAGCCAGCTCGATTAAGATGAATCGAGTATCTAACGAGTTTTTGTCGTATCGAATACCGAGTCGTTAATGAGCCACTTGGTTCATTAACAACCCTGGTTCAGAGTACATAATATAGATCCATGGATCAAAGTCATGGAATCCAAGCACCAAGAATGAACCATCAAGAGTAGGCCAATCTATCTATCTATCTTCTATCTATCTAATATATGGAGATTCTGCGGAGAGAGTGAATTAAAATAAATATTGGGAGCCTGACCGCAACTCACGGAAGGACATATGTGTCTTTTCCATTATATATTATCTCATCGAGTGAGTTTATAGAGTTGCATAATTATGTATTTGGTTGGCCATCCATTTATTAGCTTCATTCCAAAGACTATCCGATCAACGCTAGATTAATTTCTCTTTCTTTTTTTAGGTAACGATAAAAAATATATGAGATCATACTACCTTAGATTTAGGTTTGTGATGTATAGTTTTCTTTTACTATAGCGGCAAATCGACAACTCCCTTTGCTTTATTTTTTTTATAAATTCGCTTGGTTTTTATAAATATTAGTGAGAGAGTTATATTATTACCACTGCCACAATTCTCAAGAGCTATATATAAGAGATTTTCAATTTCTCGCAAATTTAGCGAACTATATCTCATTCATTTTCACTATAAGTTTAAATGGGTAAGAAAAACCATATTAATTGAAACTTTTCAAAGAAAAGTCAAAGAAAACTATGACAGAATATATTTATAAGAATTTACAACAACATCAATGACAATAGCAGTTAGGTAACAATCTACCTCTACTTTTTTTTGTTTTTAACTTCAAGTCCCAAAATTTTGAGGTTGCATTGCACCCATCACCTATGCATATATGAATCCAGGCAAACAGGGGTATGGCGATAGAGGGATCTCTAGCTTCATCAAATGTCTTGATTTTTCTCTAACATGCAGTAGTTAAAGAAAAATTCCTACAATAAAAATTCCAAAAAACACAAGTTTGGATTAGATCGGCGCCCATGTCATGTCAGCGATTGATGAACATGATCACGGATAGAAAAGCAGTCAACCACTTCATTACTCAAATCTTAGCGTTTTGCAGTTAAATATTGAACTTCATAGCGATGAACGTTGTTCGCATTCGTGCAGATGAGACAATGTGGATCACTCCAATGAACGACGCTTGGCGGTTGATCACTTGGCTTAGAGTTAGAGGAGATCCAATATAGAGGATTCTGAATGGCTCGTTCATATGGTAAGTTGCGTCTATGACTATGATCGATGACCCACACCATAAAAGTTTTCTTTGAATTTGTGATACGACCTTCCTCCTCTCAAAGCTCTTGACGGATCTTTGCCCGACCTCTGTCAAAAATGGATGAAGATGCTTTAATGGTACCTACTCATTTGTCCTATTATAACCTCGCACTGCAGGCTGAAATAAGCTAGTAAATAAATGGTTAATGTATTATGTTATGTTTAGAGTAGGGGATCCGATCCGAGCTTTACCATAGTTCATGCTCGACTCGTTAAAATATTTTCAAACTCGAGCTTGGCTCGCCAATAAGGTTAACGAGTTCAATATCGAGTCCAGCTTATAAAATGTTCGTGATTGCTCAAGATTGAGCTAGAACTGAGTACAATATTACATTCAAACCTGTAGCAAAGTCTAGCAAACTAAAACACAATATTTATCCCAATTTCAATATATAAAGTCCATGAATTCCAATTCGTTCTTATGTCAAGCCATTAAATGAGCTTGTTCTTTCGAGCTGAACATGATATGACTCGAGTTCGGCTCGTTTAGTTAACAAGTTTGTTCACAAGCCAGCTCGATTAAGATGAATCGAGTATCTAACGAGTTTTTGTCGTATCGAATACCGAGTCGTTAATGAGCCACTTGGTTCATTAACAACCCTGGTTCAGAGTACATAATATAGATCCATGGATCAAAGTCATGGAATCCAAGCACCAAGAATGAACCATCAAGAGTAGGCCAATCTATCTATCTATCTTCTATCTATCTAATATATGGAGATTCTGCGGAGAGAGTGAATTAAAATAAATATTGGGAGCCTGACCGCAACTCACGGAAGGACATATGTGTCTTTTCCATTATATATTATCTCATCGAGTGAGTTTATAGAGTTGCATAATTATGTATTTGGTTGGCCATCCATTTATTAGCTTCATTCCAAAGACTATCCGATCAACGCTAGATTAATTTCTCTTTCTTTTTTTAGGTAACGATAAAAAATATATGAGATCATACTACCTTAGATTTAGGTTTGTGATGTATAGTTTTCTTTTACTATAGCGGCAAATCGACAACTCCCTTTGCTTTATTTTTTTTATAAATTCGCTTGGTTTTTATAAATATTAGTGAGAGAGTTATATTATTACCACTGCCACAATTCTCAAGAGCTATATATAAGAGATTTTCAATTTCTCGCAAATTTAGCGAACTATATCTCATTCATTTTCACTATAAGTTTAAATGGGTAAGAAAAACCATATTAATTGAAACTTTTCAAAGAAAAGTCAAAGAAAACTATGACAGAATATATTTATAAGAATTTACAACAACATCAATGACAATAGCAGTTAGGTAACAATCTACCTCTACTTTTTTTTGTTTTTAACTTCAAGTCCCAAAATTTTGAGGTTGCATTGCACCCATCACCTATGCATATATGAATCCAGGCAAACAGGGGTATGGCGATAGAGGGATCTCTAGCTTCATCAAATGTCTTGATTTTTCTCTAACATGCAGTAGTTAAAGAAAAATTCCTACAATAAAAATTCCAAAAAACACAAGTTTGGATTAGATCGGCGCCCATGTCATGTCAGCGATTGATGAACATGATCACGGATAGAAAAGCAGTCAACCACTTCATTACTCAAATCTTAGCGTTTTGCAGTTAAATATTGAACTTCATAGCGATGAACGTTGTTCGCATTCGTGCAGATGAGACAATGTGGATCACTCCAATGAACGACGCTTGGCGGTTGATCACTTGGCTTAGAGTTAGAGGAGATCCAATATAGAGGATTCTGAATGGCTCGTTCATATGGTAAGTTGCGTCTATGACTATGATCGATGACCCACACCATAAAAGTTTTCTTTGAATTTGTGATACGACCTTCCTCCTCTCAAAGCTCTTGACGGATCTTTGCCCGACCTCTGTCAAAAATGGATGAAGATGCTTTAATGGTACCTACTCATTTGTCCTATTATAACCTCGCACTGCAGGCTGAAATAAGCTAGTAAATAAATGGTTAATGTATTATGTTATGTTTAGAGTAGGGGATCCGATCCGAGCTTTACCATAGTTCATGCTCGACTCGTTAAAATATTTTCAAACTCGAGCTTGGCTCGCCAATAAGGTTAACGAGTTCAATATCGAGTCCAGCTTATAAAATGTTCGTGATTGCTCAAGATTGAGCTAGAACTGAGTACAATATTACATTCAAACCTGTAGCAAAGTCTAGCAAACTAAAACACAATATTTATCCCAATTTCAATATATAAAGTCCATGAATTCCAATTCGTTCTTATGTCAAGCCATTAAATGAGCTTGTTCTTTCGAGCTGAACATGATATGACTCGAGTTCGGCTCGTTTAGTTAACAAGTTTGTTCACAAGCCAGCTCGATTAAGATGAATCGAGTATCTAACGAGTTTTTGTCGTATCGAATACCGAGTCGTTAATGAGCCACTTGGTTCATTAACAACCCTGGTTCAGAGTACATAATATAGATCCATGGATCAAAGTCATGGAATCCAAGCACCAAGAATGAACCATCAAGAGTAGGCCAATCTATCTATCTATCTTCTATCTATCTAATATATGGAGATTCTGCGGAGAGAGTGAATTAAAATAAATATTGGGAGCCTGACCGCAACTCACGGAAGGACATATGTGTCTTTTCCATTATATATTATCTCATCGAGTGAGTTTATAGAGTTGCATAATTATGTATTTGGTTGGCCATCCATTTATTAGCTTCATTCCAAAGACTATCCGATCAACGCTAGATTAATTTCTCTTTCTTTTTTTAGGTAACGATAAAAAATATATGAGATCATACTACCTTAGATTTAGGTTTGTGATGTATAGTTTTCTTTTACTATAGCGGCAAATCGACAACTCCCTTTGCTTTATTTTTTTTATAAATTCGCTTGGTTTTTATAAATATTAGTGAGAGAGTTATATTATTACCACTGCCACAATTCTCAAGAGCTATATATAAGAGATTTTCAATTTCTCGCAAATTTAGCGAACTATATCTCATTCATTTTCACTATAAGTTTAAATGGGTAAGAAAAACCATATTAATTGAAACTTTTCAAAGAAAAGTCAAAGAAAACTATGACAGAATATATTTATAAGAATTTACAACAACATCAATGACAATAGCAGTTAGGTAACAATCTACCTCTACTTTTTTTTGTTTTTAACTTCAAGTTCATTCATTACAGAAAAACACTGTAACCAAGAATCTCTATATTTTTTAACTTTAGGATTAAATGTGAGTTGTAGACAACATTTGTTTAATCTAAATTATTGTCCTATATCGTGAGGGAGCTAGATTTTTTGAAATGTCTATTGAGAAACTACTCAAAGACAGTGACAAAATGAGAGAGCATTCACCTTCTCATCCCATACAAACCGAGAGCATGAAGTTAAAGATCAAGCTCACCGATTACAACATCGCAAACCTCATAAGTGGGTACACAATTTTGAAGATAATGAAGTATGAAGAAGAGCAATCTCAGACAAAATTTATGATATTTACTGGGTAAATTTCAGTTCTTGAAAATGGATTTTTTTCAATTAAAATAATTTTGCCATTAAATTTTTGCATTCCATGAAATGTAAGAGAAGAAGGAAGAGTATACTAATAGCAGAAAATGTCAAACTCCCAAGTTTCTATACGACAGAGAGACATTTGGTCTTGCTCAAGTTGGCCATCAAATCCGGCACTGGTAAAGGGCGGCGGCGGGAGCAGGTTCGGCGGGCAGGAGGGTTTCTGCACGGCTCTTCTCCACACAAACGCACAACGGTGGTGCTCGATCTCCGACGAACAACAATTGGTGACGCGACCCTCTTCTCCCAGCAGTTGGCGACGCGATCATCTTCTCCCGCGAACAACAGTTGGTGACCCGATCATCTCCGTCTGTGCTTCCGGCAACTGGCGCCAGAGACTTCGGCCACCCTGTACTCGGCCGCTAGCCTGCTACCCATCCACTCTACTGTGTTGGAATTGTCTTGAGGTGTAAGCTATTGTCTCCTTAAATCGAACTCAATTGATGTTGTAATGTTTATTTTTAAGCAAATACGAGAGAAGATAAATATGAATATTAGATCTATCTGGTTACGTTGGAGGTCAGACTTCAAATTTGGGTTCCCACAATATTTACACAAAAACGAAAGAGGGAAATAAAAGAGGATTGATCGACGAAAGGATGCTGATTGATTGGGAAGCTGGGCAGAGTTGACATGCGGAGAAGAAGAGGCTGTCGGAGGACGGAGGCACAATCGGAGGAGAAGAGGTTCGCGCAGTAGATTCACCAAACCGTCAATCGTATAGAAACCCTCCTGCCCGCCGCCGTCGTTTACCAGTGCCGGCCCGACTTGAGGAAGACCAAACGTCTGCCTGTCGTAGAGAAATTTAAGAGTTTGTAGGTTATAATTTTTAATTCATTTGGTTAGGGAAAAGAAATAACTAAATAAATATTAGGAGTTAATGAGGGGTAATTGGGTCTTTTTACAGTCCATTAGACGGTCATTTAACAGAAATTTAGACGGAAGGGTATGTTCGTTACGTTTTAATACTAGAAGGGTACGCGCATGCAAAACATTGTAGAGGGGTACGTTTGTTAATTTGCAAAAGTAGAAGGATATAAAATGCTATTAACCCAATTAATTACTATTACTAGTATGAGGCCCGGCCGATTGGCCAGATCGTCATTTTTGTGAATAATGTTTTATTTTGTCAAATAAGATACATTTACATTTTCATCTGTTTAAAATAATGAATTAACATCTCTTCATTTTAGTTAGGAAAATTGTTATAATTTTCATAATAAAATATGCAATTGGATAACTCATAAATACACAGACAAAAGAAATTAAAATTTCAAGATAATTTTTTTTTATCTCCACCTTAATAACTTTTTCACTAATGAATAAAATTGCCAATGGTATACACGCTTAATCAAAAATTGATTTTTATCTCCCGTTGTCATTTTTCACATTTTTTCACTCCACTGTGTTGTATCCTATAACAAAACGAATCTTATTAGGCTAATTTGGCCCTGTTATATCTTTTACAAAAACAGCTTAGAGCTGTAACCTTTTAGAGAAGTATTTAAAAAATAATTGAGTGTTATGCTAATAAACAATTAAAATTATTTTTGTATATCAAAGGAGATTTGAAATTACTAAAACAATTCTGATATTAAATGTAAATAAAAAATATTCAAAATGGATCATGTTGGATTTCTTTTATATTTTATGTTAGCTTTTAAATAATATAAAAGAAAAAAAAATTTAATTTGAAAAAAATCATTGTGATAATAATCTTGTATTCTTAAAATAAATTTTTGTAGAAGCTCCAAATCGAATTTTATACTTTTTTGTTGTACAATACACTTTTTGACTTTTTCAATAAATGAAGGGTTATAGGTGTTTGATCCGGTTTCAACTTTTAAAACACAAAGACATGCCAAATATTGTTGTTTATTCAAAACCTCATTTTTATTGATATATAGAAAACTCAATTTCTGTACCCATTGAAAATCCAATTCTTATTATCTATTAAGGATCCGTCTAAGTTCAATAATACACGATAAGCTTTTGATCTAAAACAAAGATTACAATTTTTTAGTTATTTATTTCTTTGTTTGGATCATAATGATTATTTGGAGATAGGCCGAAGTAGAAACAATTTAAAAGGAAAAAAATAATTAGTTTAATTTTATTGTTTAGATGGCGTTTCATCAAGGTTCTCAAAAGTTATGTCGATTTGGTAAATGGTGTTGCCCGACGGGTGATACAATCGGTTTATGCCAGTTCATGTCCATTTTAGCAAAACATGTAGGAAAGTGGTAGACATGTGTATAACATATTTGAAGATAATCTCTCTAAATTTTAAATCCTTATTTGAATAAAATAAAACATTCCGAACAAAATGAAAATTATTATATTTAAATATAACATTTAACTTCAACATCCAAAATTTTATATTTGATTCCAGCAAATAACATAAACATCTAAATATTCATACTTGAGTTCAACAAATTACTTCAATTCAAGAAACAATTAAGAAAATGTATTGATTAAATGCACCAAAACAATATTATTTTGTTTAGAGATCGAAAATTCATCATATTAAAAATATTTCAATCGATTACATAACCAATAATGATTGAACCCAGTTCTACCCTCCCGCATCCACCTGCTTGACACCATCTTCTAACTGATTTTTGTGTGTTCACTGTTCACATTACCAAGAAGTAGTGATTTGTTTGTAACGGAAGTAGTTGGTTTGTGGCCGTGGACTGTAAAAAGAAAAAGGAAAATAGAGTTAATGGGATTTTAAATTGAAATGTTATTAATTAAACGGAAAAGGAAAAATAGCAGTGTTATTAAAGCCGAGTTGAACCGCTCGGCCCGACCGGTAACCACTACCCGGTCACAAAATCGGCTCGAAACAGTCTAAAAGTCGCTTCGGTTTTATGTAGCGGTTGGCGAGCGGCCGAGGAGGTTAACCGCTCGAGTCGCTCGTCCGGTTTTTACCATTCAGCCGTTAAATTTGATTTAAAAAAATTGCAGAAAATTGAAAATTGAAATAAACCAAAAACGTTGGGCTCTCAAACTGAATCCTTATTTCCATTTCACAATTTCGGAGGAAAGAGATAAGCTTTGATAAGAAATGTCCACTATTTATACTGATAACGTTTATTAGGTACCGGTTCTCTAACGATTTTTAAACGGTCTAATGTCGGTTGGACCACTAAAGTGCGAGCCGTTTCCATTACCGGGTAATGCTCCAATTCGGTCCTGACAACATTAAGAAATAGTAATAGCACCGAGCCTTTTGGAAAAAGGCAATGATGAATTGACGAATGACTCCTTCCAAACTATGCGGTATAAACAGCACCGGCTGATGTGGCAAGAATTTTTGTTTGACATTCCCTTATATAGATGTGTAGACTAAGTACTAGCTTTGAGCACGGCCAATTGGCCGGATGACATAGTAACCACTCAAAATCATAGTCAACCACTCTTACTTTGTTGTCACTCTAACCATGGAATTTGACTAAGGAAAAGTTCTAGAAATTATGTTATGTGACTCAATGAATTTTTAGGTGTTACTATTTTATATCTTGTGTTTCCTCTCTTAGTTTATCTTCCCTACCAACCATCAAACTAAAGACGTAAGCATTGTGGATATCACTAACACCCAATTGGTCTCAGTGATGACAATCTTTTCTATCTATCTCGTTTAGGAAATCAACCATGAATCCAATAATTTTCTTATAAGATAAAATTTTGTAAGATGAACATGATAATAAGGATGTCAAACAACCAGGTTGCGCTAACTATGCAACTTCTAATTACTTGTGTTAAAAGATTAGGCCTAGTGTGAAACCATTCTTTCTGTTTAAGCTTGCGGCTGATGTAATTCAAATAAAGGAGACAGAAATGTAAGCTTGGAGAATATCTTTTGTGTAAATACATTATTGAAATAAATTCCAGAAACTAATTCAATACACATAATTGGGTTATAGATGTTTCTTCTGCATTGACAATTATACAGTTTTTTTTTCATTGAATAATTGTACAATTTATATATGGGAAAATCTAGAAATGAGCAGAAAAAAATAAAAACACAATGCAGCAAAACCGAAAGAGGAACGGATCGAGGATTTATATTCTCTATTAAACTGAAGTTAGGGTGGGCAACGGGACGGAACTAGGTACCCGCCGCGTTTGAAACGGGTACCCAATCCCATTTGAAGAAGATACTCCATCTCATGTCTCAAACCCATACGAGTAAACATATATCCAACACCCGTACGGGATGGATAATGGGCACCCACGGATACCCCTTGTAACAAAAAAAAATCTCATTAATGGATTAGAAAAACAACGAAAACCATCGATCTTTTGGAGAGCAACGTTACCACTAGAATAACCATCAATCACCAGTAGAATAACACAAAACTAAGACACCTAGAGCTGTAAAGGATAACCTACCGATTCTAAGCATAATAAATCCATATGACCAGTTAGAAATGCATATGAATCAATCATTGTCATAAACACCGTTAACAAATGTCCATGAACGAAAAGTAACTCAACACCTAGCAAGAAAATTCTGCTACAATCTAGAACTAAAATGGAACAAACCTGAATATGTCACAAAGATAATTGTAATAGAATTATAGAAGAAAATACAAATTTGAAGCTTAAAGAAGCCATACCGATTAGAAACTGGAAAGGGAAGTCCTGAAAGCACAACAACTAAACAGATGGTCTCTAGATTCATTCTCCACCTTGCAGAGTACACACAACCAGGTATTAACACAGCCCCACTCATTTTAGCTTTGGTTTCTGAACATGTTCTCCTACCAATACAAAACTAACTTACCAAATTGGAAAGCCATCTCAGATAAAGGAGATGGTCATCTAGAACATCATCATAAAGAAACATTGGTGTTGGCTCAGGCTCATGAGTCTCCTTAGACTTTTCCTCATCTTCAACATTGACATCAACGGAAGGTTGAACTTCCTCCCGAGCTAACTCATTTTCATAAACAACCTCTTGAGGAACTTCTCTTACCGGGATCCTTGGAGTTGGCGTGGGAATCTCCTTCAATGGCCGACCACTTTTTAGAGTTACCGTATGGCATCCTTCTTTTGGGTTAGGCTCGGTATTTCCTGGTAGAGCTCCTTGAGGTCTCAATGTGATAGTCTGAGCAAATGAACTTAGTTGGGTTTCAAGTGGAGCTTGTTGATTTTTTTGCCCCGCTTCCAAACTCGAGAATTTGGTTTCTATATTTTCTATGAACTTATCAATAGCTTCGAACTTCTTGTTAGAATGTGTGACAAATTTCCCCACCAAGTTTTCAAACTTAGCAAGTCGACCATCGAAGGGTCATTTTTGTTCTTGAAATGTCCCTTGGTATGTTGGTTGACTTGGTCTCGTGTATTTATTTTGCATTGGAGCTTGAGATTGAAACCCCGGAGGTTTCCTTTTCTTCGAAGAAGACCAAAGGAAATTTGGGTGACTCTTCCATCCCAGATTATAAGTCGAGCTATAAAGGTTGTTTCCTCGGGATTGACCTCCAACAAAGTTGGCTTACTCGAATTGAATAGAGGCTTCAATCATCGACTTGCATTCTTCCATGATATGACTTGAGTCAGCACACCAATCACACTTCATAAGTTGCTTCCCGTTGCCTTTCATTGATGATGCAACTTGATCGATCTTCTTGGAAAGTTCTTGAATATGGGCCGATAGAGATGATGGTTCTTCTATCTTCAATAAACTTCCCTTTTATATGCTCTTACCCCATCTTTCATCACCCCAATCGTAACTATTGAGGGCCATCTCTTCGATTAGTTGTTGAAGTTCTCCGACTTCTTTGTTCCGAATGGCACCTCCACTAGCTGTATTGATGAGGCTTTGTGATTCCTTCGTTAACCCATTGTAGAAACTTTCAACTTGTAACCAATCAGCTATGCCATGATGATGACACTTGAGTAGAAGGGATTTGAATCTTTCCCATGTTTCAAACAATGGTTCATCTTCCTCTTAACAGAACATGGTAATCTCACTTCTCATCAAAACCGTCTTAGAAGGTGGAATGTACCTTGCAAACAACTTGTTGCATAGATAATCCAATGAGGTGATAGACTTATGTGGTTGATTATTCAATCACTTCTTTGCCGCTCTATTCAAGGTAAATGGGAATAACCTTAGTCGGATAGCCTCTTGAGGGACCCCGTTCACCTTGGTTCCGTCTGTCAACTCGTAAAATGATTTGACATGCGCATGTGCATCTTCACTCACCATCCTATTGAATTGAACCGCACTTTGAAGCATCGAAATTGTGCTCGACTTTATCTCATAATCATTGTTGGGCAATGTCGGATGAAGAATAGGTGATTTAACATTGTCCACACTAGGCCTAGAGTAAGAACCCATGGTCCTTGGCCTCGGTGGTACTTGAGCTTGATGTTCCGCCATTGGTGGAGGTTGAGGTATTGCAAATCTTCTTAGATTCTCAAGGGTCCTCTTGATTTCAGAATCAAAGGGTCTTCTTTCGCATAGAATGGTGCTACAAAGCACAAGCTCAACAACCCATGACGTACAAAGTTGGATAACAAAATAAACAAACAACAAAACAAATACGACAAATGTCGAACCGGGGGGCTCAATTAGTACGATATTGTCCGCTTTGGGCCAAGTCTGCACGGATTTACTTCTGGGTGTCCTCCCCAAAAGGCCTCGTACTAATTGGGCTTGGTGGACACTAATATACAAGGGTTCATTCCCTTGTACAACCGATGTGGTACTTGGATTGTTGCATAACAATCCTCCCCTAAACTCGAGGACCACGAACATCATGTCCTCACCTTATCGATTATCTTGATCCGCCAGACACCTTCTATCGATGGGCTTCTCGGTACAAGGATTTTTCCCACGCGGACCTCCCTTGATCCGCCAAACCAGATGTAGCCCAAACGTGAATCTCTCATGGATCCACCAAACCAGACACAGATCTCAAATCTCGAGGTCCACCGAATGAAAGTCCCACCAAACTGACGTCCATCGTCCTGGATATGTCGAATAAGGCTCTAATACCACTTGTCAAACTGTGGTGCTCAATTAGTATGATATTTTCCGCTTTGGGCCAAGTCCACATGTGTTTTACTCTTGGGTATCTTCCCCAAATGACCTCGTACTAATTGGGCTAGGTGGACACTAATATACAACGGTTCCTTCCCATGTATTACCGATGTGGTACTTGGATTGTCTCATAACAATCCTCCCCTCAAGATAAGGACCACGAACTTTGTGTCATCTTCTTAGCTATTATCTTGATTCGCCAAACACCTTGTATCGATGGGCTTCTCGGTACAAGGATTTTCCCAGACGCATAATTCTCTTTATTCTGCCAAGTCAAACGCTAATCTCTCTTGATCCGCCAGACACACGCGGATCCGCCAAGCCCAAACCTGGATCTCTCCTGGATCCACCAAACCAGACGCAGATCTCAAATCCCGAGGTCACCGAACGAGGGTCCACTGAACTGACGTCTACCACCCCGGATCTGCCAAACCAGGCTTTGATACCACTTGTCGTAACCGGAGAGCTCAATTAGTACAATATTGTCCGCTTTGGGCCAAGCCTGCATGATTTTACTCTTGGGTGTCCTCCGCAAAAGGCCCCGTACTAATGAGCTTGGTGGACACTAATATACAAGGGTTCCTTCCCTTGTATTACTGATGTGGTACTTGGATTGTCCTCGTACTTGATCGCCAAGCCCAAACGTGGATCTCTCCCTAATCCACCAAACCAGATGCAGATCTATAATCTCGAGGGTCCACCAAGCTGACGTCCGCCGCCTCGGATCCGCCGAACCAGGCTCTGATACCACTTGTCAGAATCGGGTTTCCCCATTAGCACGATATTGTCCTCTTTGGGCCAAGCCCGCACAGTTTTACTTTTGGGTGTCCTCCCCAAAAGGCCTCGTACTAATTGGGCTAGGTGGACACTAATATACAAGGGTCCCTTCCCTTATATTTCCAATGTGTACTTGGATTGTCCCATAACAATCCTTCCCTCAAGACAAGGACCACGAACTTCGTGTCCTCACTTATCTTGATCCGCCAGACGCCTTGTATCGATGGGCTTCTCGACACAAGAACTTTACCAGACGCAGAACTCTCTTTGATTTGCTTCCCAAATGCAAAACTCTTTTTGATCTGCCAAGCCCAAACATGGATCTCTCCTGGATCCACCAAACCAAACGCAGATCTCAAATCTTGAGGGTCCACCAAACTGATGTCCACGATTGTACAAGGGAAGGAACCCTTGTATATTAGTGTCCACCAATCCCAATTAGTACGAGGCCTTTTGGGGAGGAGACCCAAAAGTAAATCCGTGCGGGCTTGGCCCAAAGAGGACAATATCGTACTAATTGAGCACTCCGTTTCGACAAGTGGTATCAGAGCCTGGTTCGACACATCCGAGGCGATGGACGTTAGTTTGGTGGTACCCTCATTCGGCGGACCTCAGGATTTGAGATACGCGTCTGGTTTGGTGGATCCACGAGAGATCCACGTTTCGGCTACATCTGGTTCGGCGGATCAAGGGAGGTCAGCTTGGGAAAAATCCTTGTACCGAGAAACCCATCGATACAAGGTGTCTGGCGGATCAAGATAATCGGTGAGGTGAGACACGATGTTCGTGGTCCTTGGCTTAAGGGGAGGATTGTTATGGAACAATCCAAGTACCACATCGGTTGTACAAGAGAAGGTAGCCTTGTATATTAGTTTCCACCAAGCCCAATTAGTACGAGGCCTTTTGGGGAGGACACCCAAAAGTAAATCCGTGTGGGATTGGCCCAAAGCGGACGATATCGTACTAATTGAGCACCCCGGTTCGACAAGCAAGGACTTTACCAAACGCAGAACTCTCTTTGATCCGCCAAACAAACGTGGATCTCTCGTGGATCCACCAAACCATACGCAGATCTCAAATCCTGAGGTCCACCGAATGAGGGTACCACCAAATTGACGTCCATCTCCCCGGATCTGTCGAACCAGGCTCTGATATCACTTGTCGAACCGGGGTGCTCAATTAGTACGATATTGTCCGCTTTGGGCCAAGCCCACATGGATTTACTTTTGGTTGTCCTCCCCAAAAGGCCGCGTACTAATTGGTCTTAGTGGACACTAATATACAAGGGTTCCTTCCCTTGTACAACCGATGTGGTACTTGGATTGTTCCATAACAAAACAAAAAAAAAACACGAAAAAATTAACAAAAACAAACAATACGAAACAAACACAACAGAAAACAAATAAAGCAAGGTAAAGAGTAACTAAAAACTTAATAGTTTTTTACTAGTTACCACGGATCCCTGACAATGCGCCAAAAAGCTTGATCACTTCAATCCGTGAAGGTTTTTTGTCAAAGGTTTGCACGTATCCACAACTACCCCATTCTAGGTCAACTTTAACCTAGAACGGTGTTGTCGTATAGTGGTAATCAAGGTCGTATTCTACCCGAGTCCCGGTACACTAGCCTACTTCCCACCTAGTTGCTAATTAGTTAATCAAGTTTTGAGGTTTTGAGTGGAAGATATGAGGAAACTCTAGTCTAAGGATTGATCAAAGCTAAAAGCAGGTACTTTGGGTACTAATCCTACCTCTAGCTTAGGGTCACTATGCATATATAGATATCTAGGATCATCGAATGTGGTGAGTAAGCTCTTTTCCGTGGGCCTTCGTCGTTATCCACACGTCTGCGAGTGTGCCTCCCCTAAACCCCTATTCCAGTCACCTCGACCTAGGCTATCGTATCTGGGGCATTAGTTATATGGCTCATTTCAATGGACACTATCCACCGTCCACACCGAGGTTTTATCCCGGGTTTCACCTAGGAAAGCCACATATAGCAAGGGTACGGCCGCCTCGACCACCTAAACTCGCAAGATGGCGCATACCCATCTAACCCTAGAACTCCATACCCAACGTTGTAATAAAGCAGACTAAGAGGGAAGATTGGGCCAGTTTCCCAAGCGTCATCATTTAGGAAAGAGTGACATTAAAATCAACTAGGCAAACACATTCATTCATTCAAACCCTAAAACATCTACATACAGAGTAAATCCTAAAACTAGGGTTTGGGGTTTAGAACCACTAGTATCTTAGAGGACTACTCCATAAAGGAGGGAAGAAGATACATGGTAGAAATAGAAGAAAACTTGAAGTTGGGGAAGATCCTCCTTGCTCCTAGCTCCTCCTTATGTTCTGCTTCCTTCATATTTTCTCTCTTCTCTCTCTAGAACCAGAAAATTTCTCTCAAAATCAGCTCTCCTAAAATGGGGAAAGGGGTCTTCTATTTATAGGCACTGTTGACACGGGGAAGTTCGCGGTCTGAGAAAATAAGATCGCGGGCGGGATCTTTAGTCTCTTGGCCGTGATCTCAAAACCCAGTCATCGAGGACTGAGGAAAAGGGAAGATAGCGGGCTGACTTCGCGGTCGCGATCTGCGAGTTGCGACCGTGATCTTTCTTGCGGACAAGATAAGAGTTGGCCGTGATGCAACTGGGGAAACTCTCTGTTTCTTCAAGGCTCCCTCCATGCGAAGTTCGCGCCCTAAGCTTCCAAGATCGCGTCGTGATCTTTAGCTTTCGGGTCGCGATCTTCAGCTGGTCTTCTCGGCTTGTGATCCCGACCATGATCTTTGGCTTCTAGGCCACGATATTTAGCATCTTGCCACTTCTGTACACTTGTGACCTTGTTTTGTACCTAATTTTCACCATATCGACTAATACACTCTAGAATCATATCGAAATCAAATAGAAACGCAATAGGGATGTATTTGACAATGTTCAAGCATTTAAGCACATGAATTGGCACAAACACAACTAAATATGTTGGGTAAATAACTCCAAGTTTGGATAGAGCACAACCAAATCCCTCGTAATAGACACGAAAGATCAAGATAGAATCTTTTCACAACAACCCATTTGCGTCTTGGCCACGGTGAACAAAATTGGAGTCCGGCGTCTGTATATGTCAAGATCGACTGGTCGCCGGTGTCATTAGAGCTCATGGGAATATCCTTGTTAGTCGCCAGCCATTGCAAAGACGTCGTTGAATGGGTTTCTCCCCATATGGGTCGATCTCTGGCAAAGTAAACCCGTTGCTTTGCATCTTCGAGTTTGATTAACTAGTTGTGATTATTAACCACCAAGAACGAGTTCAAAATAGAATTGTCACACTCTAGTTCTGACGAAGGAGGGAGCTAGAACCTCCACCCCGTCATTGGCAATAACCTACATCTTTTAATTTGTTTTTCATATGTGAGCTCAAGCTCTTACAAAGCATTGCGACGCTTTCTTTTTCTGACCCACCATCCGGATCTACGATGGACATCCTCACGAAGATCCCGTTTACAATCAGGATCTATGGACGTGAGGTTCTTTTCATCCTCCATGCAATGGTTCGTGACTATTGTCGATCCCTTTATGGGAAAGCAATCACCATCCTTGGATCGATTCCGGCTCACTCTATGGTTTTGGAAGCTGGTAGCAAATGGGGCAACGATCACCTTCGTCAGCTATCGCCCAAACAAGGAACACCAAGTTTGTCAAACCGGGTTAAGTCATTGAGTTGGTCTAGTAAGGGGTTTGCAGATTATTGGTCTGAGCGGGATCTGACCGGTTTGAGCCGTTTTATAAGTTTTTTAAATATATATACAATAAGATAGTAATTAAAAATTAACTACTAAAATGAAGGAAGATTACACTTTTATCTATATAATAACAGTTTCCATCCCTTTATTAAATATGATTTATTGTTCAAGTTATTTTCCAAATATTGTTGACGGAAGTTTCTTGTTTCATTAAATTGTATCTTTTCGCGTAACTCTATCAGTAATTCATTCTAGTTGCTCTGCTAGGCTCCTAGCCCTCTCCTCCAATTAGGGATGACATGCTAAGGCCCGTTTTCGGGTATCCGTCCGAAGCCTGCCCGCCATGGGCCTATTTTTCCCTGACGTTGAGGCCCGTTAACGGATGGCGGGTAACCCGTAGTCCGTCAAATGCGGATCGCGGACGGGGCTAGATCCATACATATCCGCCCCGAGGCCCACCCGACGGATTATCCGTGCACAAAACGACGTCGTTTTGGCATGTATATATAAACGACGTCTAACACAGCGACCGCCGCTTGATGACTCTAAACCCTCATTCGCCCAATTTCTGAAACCCTAATCGGCTAATCCTCTCTCTCATTCTCTCTCTAATGAATGACGATCATCAGACAGGAAATTAGCTCGATCAACGCGCGATTCCGCCAATTTTTCACCATTTTCCAATCAAAGCCTCACCTAGAATATCGAATCGATAATCTCTCGTCTTCAATTCCTCCAATTCCACGAATCGATAATCATTCGTTGGTGATTTTGTGGATCAAAACACCCAAAGGAGGCGCTTGGAGTTCTATCGTCTATCGATCATAGATAAGGAACACCATGATTTCCTTATCCTTGCTTTCATTTCCCCCCCCCCCCCTCCCCCTTTTCTTTCTAAATTAGAAGTCGAACTGACTCTACATTCTTCCCGTTTTCTACTTCTATATATAGCAAACTTCTGAGCAAGTCTTTCTATCTCATCGTCTGGCCATCTCCTCTCGTTCTGGGTAGCGAGTTCTGAATGAATTTTCCAGCGATAGAGAGGCAGAGACCAGGTTTCAGACTCTAGGGTAAGGGTTTCAACTCTACTTATTCGGTGTTGTGTTTTGGATTAGCGGTTTAATACATACATGCATGGCAGATTTTTAACTATTATTTTGTTTTTTGTTCATGTGTCTATACAGATGGCAGGTGAACAAAATGTGGAACCTGTTGCTGAAAATGTTGGTGGAATTGTCCAACCTGAACAAGCTGCTGCTGATGCAAATAATCGTGCTAATGGTAATGAGGAAGAACTGACAGAGCAACCTTGGTTAACGTCTGATGTGTGGCCGCACTTCACTAGAGTGAGGATTACTGGGGTAATGAAGGAAAAGTGTATGTACTGCCGAAAAGCACTTGGTGGCGAAAAAAGCAATGGAACTCCGCATTTGAGGAACCAACTCAAATCATGTATCCAGAAAATGATACATGATAGTTCTCAGAAAATTCTTGGCCCCAACTATCGATCTACTGGTAATGTCCAACTCTCTGCTTCTCAGTACAATTCTGATGTGTGTAGGAAGGAACTCTGTTCCATGAATACCCGCTTAGTATGGTTGATCACATAGGGTCCAAACGGTTATGTTGTTCACTGCAACTTCAGTTCACTGTTCCTTGTAGAAACACTGTGAAAAAGGACATAATGTCTTTGTATGGGGTTCAAAGGGGAAAATATCAAAGCATTCTTGATGGTAACTTGGGTGGGATTTCTGTGACAACTGATTTCTGGACTGCCTCAAATCAGAAAAGGGGGTATATGGCAGTAACATGCCGCTTTATTGATAACTCTTGGAAGCTTCGTAACATGATGATGAGGTTTATGTATGTTCCAACCCCTCACACAAGTGAAAAACTTGCTGATAGATTGTTTGATTCTCTCTTGGATTGGAACATTGATGGTAAGTTGTCCTCAATCACATTGGACAACTGCACCACTAATGATTTAATGATATTTCATCTGAAAAATAAGCTTGTGACTAGTGACATGTTGTTGGATGGTAAATTGGTTTATATGAGGTGTTCAACTCATATTCTGAACTTGATTGCGAGGGATGGTTTGGATGCAATTAAGGATTATATACATTTGATTAGGGAGAGTGTGGTTTACTGGAATTATACACCTAAGAGGGTTCAAACCTTCTTCGAAACTGCTAAGCAATTGAAACTGTCTTTTGAGAAGAAACTAGTACTTGATTGCCCAACTAGATGGAATTCCACCTTCCATATGCTCTATGCTGCTATTCCATATAAGGATGTTTTTTTTTTGTTTGAGCATGAGGGATAGTCAATACACATCAGTTCCTTCTAATGATCATTGGGAATTTTGCATCTACTGTAATTGAGAAGCTAGCCATTTTCTCTGAGATTACTGTGTTGTTCTCTGGTTCCAAGTATCCTACTGCCAATCTTTTTCCCCAAAGATTTATGATCTTAGACTAAAACTGATTGAGTGGGGTAATGATCCCAATCTTGTGATTTTTGGGATGGCTAGTAACATGTCCATGAAGTTTGATAAGTACTGGGATGATATCCACCTTGTTCTTGCTGTCTCAGTTGTTTTGGATCCAAGGTACAAGCTACATGTTATTGACACGCTAAAACACAACACCAAACTGCGACCAAGTGTAATCGCAGCCCGAAAATGCAGTAAAGTGGCAAGTTCTATTTATCAACCCGGGGTCTAGATCTACTGCCTACTCAGTGATGATTTATTATCTAGCAAACTAAGTTGATTGAATGTGGTTTTAAGCAAAAGCAGTAAGAAAGCAAGAAATGGTTCGAAGTTCTTACGTAGGGGAAGAGTCACTCAGGAATGAGTCCCCCTAGCTCCTTAGTTAGGTCAAAGTTATAATTAACCTTGGTTGATTTACTGTTGATTAAATTGCGGAAGATTCGACAGTAGCTTGGAATCTCTTAAGCTGACCAAACCCTCTCAGACAGACTAACCGACAAGCGACTAGCCTTCACCGGGAAAGACTGTTGAGGCAATAAACACAGAACTTCACTACTGGAATTGGATTCCAGTACAAAGCAGTAAATCGATTAACTCTCGTATAACCAATCTACTACTGCCGATTGATGAAGCTATAACAACCTAATCGGATTCTATCTATCTTAGGTTGCAACAAAAATCAAGAAAAGATGATCAGGCTTCAATTGACTCAATGAATCATGCATCAATCAATTATAATCAAGCATTATATCAATCCAAAGTCATTACAATCAAGATTCCTAACACATGGAACTAGGGTTCTTCATACCCAAATGAGAGAGGGTTCTACTCCATAGAGAGAGAGAGAGAGAGAGGAAACAGAAATCAGAACAGTCATACTCATAAAGATGGGGATAATCTGCTCTAGGATGTCGATCTTCACTCCTGGGGATGCAATCTGGGCTTCAATGGTGAGAAATCCACTCCAAATAGCCCATAGGGTTTGTTCTTTGCACTTTCTCTCTCTAAAAACTCTGTTTTTTTCCTCAAAAAGTCGATTTCCTCTCCTTTGGCTCGAATCTGCCTCAAAAACCCGCTTCTGGGAAAAACACAGTGGAGGACACGACTGTGTTTTGCTTCTGCCCGCCCGTGTTTTGCCTCAAGTAAGGCAGACACACCCATGTATTTCCCAAAACACGGTCGTGCCCCATGAGTGACACAGTCGTGTTTTTCCTCCATGCTCCCGTGTTTTGGTCCTTCAGAAGCCTTTTCAAACATGCTCTCGGCAGTAAAAACACGGCCTGGGGAACACGGTCGTGTTTCAGTCAGGGCTGCCCGTGTTTTGGCTCCAGCCTCACCAAACGACCCAAAACTTGCGCCTATGCCTCCCTTTACTCGCTAGGACCTGAGATATGACAAAACAACACAATTAAGCGTAAAATAGGCCAAGGAGCCACAAATTCAAGCTAAAACGGTCAGGAGACAAGGATGCAAACATGTGCAAATACGACGCTATCAGTTATTGAGTATTATGCTGCAAAGTTTGACAATAATGATACTGATATGGCGGCTGAGAATATCAAGCAAATTATATGTGGTTTGATACTTGATTATCAAACCAAAGCTGAGAAAAAATCTAGTTCTGGAACTGGAACCTCGGTTGGTTCTACATCTGTCTCGGCCATCGAGCTTGACTTTGAGTTGTTTGTAAGTCAAAGAAAAAAGAGTAAGAGTACTTTGATTACCAATGAGTTGGACCACTATCTTGCTAAGGATATTATTCCACGGACAGCAGAGTTTGATCTTCTGTTGTGGTGGAAATTGAATGGTCTGAAGTATCCCACCTTGGAAGCAATTGCAAGGGACTTTTTGGCAATCCCAGTCACCTCTATTGCTTCTGAGAGTACTTTTAGTTCTGGTGGGATGTTGATAGACCCTCACCGTAGCAGACTGCATTATTCAACTGTGGAAGCAATGATGTAAACACGAAGCTGGATAATGGAAGACATGGAACGAGGTAAACTCAACTATACCCCTCGATTTGATTACATCTGTATTTGCTTATATGTTAACCTTATCCTCTTGTTTGTACAGATTCTGAGGCTGCTGCGGAGGCATTGGAGGGAGTATTCGCTACTATGTCCATTGAAGATAGCTCTGTTGAAGAGGCAGAACTTGGGGGTAAGACACTAAGACTTTCTCTTAATCTTTCATAGTTCTGACTTTGTTCATTCGAGCATAATGACTAATGTATTTTGCTTTCCTTTTTCAGGTCCAGGAATGGTGTTCATGAGATCACAATTTGGCCATGAAGGCTGATTACTGGAGATTTCTTTGTTGTGGAGCCAAGGTATAAACTTCGATAAGTTATCTTCTAACATTAATACATTATGAGCTTTTGGAGACTTGCTGGCTATAAACTCATGTTTATACTTCAACTCAAGTTCTGAGTTCTTAGCTATGAACTCATTGTGCTTGTTGACTTGTTTCAGCAGACTTGCTGGCTGCTGCTTGTTGATCTGGACGTCTGACTTTTTGAAAGATGAAAGCTCACCGTTGGCTGCTATTGGAAATTTTGAATGTTGCTGCTGTTGGACTCAGTAGTTGATAGGGGTTGCTATTGGTTTTAGTTTGCATTTTGGACAACATTCTAGTTTCATTTTCCTTGCTTTTGGATTCTAGTTACTGCATTTCGACACTCATGTTGCTGCTGGGAATTGATTATGTTTGGTTGATTTTGTTTTAGTTGTTGTGCTTGCTATTGCTGAGCTGCTGGCAGCAACAATGCAGTATGGTTTTGTTCTTTTGAAACTATGAAACATGAATGAAGTTTGAGGATTTTTTTTTTCAATTTTTAAGTTATCAGAAATTTTGTTTTTTATTATTGTTTATCGGGTATTAACAATCTAGACGGCTAAACATCGCCCTATCTTTACTACTATCGCCCTAATTTAAAATGTAAAACTACCAAACTATCCTGCATTAATTAAACCAAATTCAGTAAAACAAACCGCCCTAAATCCTTTATCCTCTCAACGCCGCCGAACCCCTCTCACCAAATACCTTCCGCCACCGTTTCTCTCCACCGTCTTCTATGCTTCTTTTTTTTTCGTGATTTGCCGTTGGCACTACCCTAGTTATTCTCCCCGCCGTCGCTACGTCCTTCTCCCTCATTGTGTGTTTCTCGACTCTGCGTCGTCTGTCCCTACCGCCTAAACTCCCGCCACCATTCCTTTTCGTTTCCTCCCATGGGAAATCGATCATTATCAATTTATGGGGAACCCAGTAACCTTATGATAAGTAACTATGAGTAACTCATCCACATCAGCATGACATCAGCATCCCTCTCTCCTAGAAAGCCTTTAATTTTCCCCTCCTTAATCTTTGAAAGACGATTTCTCACTCGTTTTAAGTCGATTTTTTTTGCACAGTAATATCAGATTAATTGTGCTCTTCAAAATGATATCCACTTTGATATATTTTTCGAACAAAAAGAATTGAGCCATTTTTTACCAGTCTATACCATATGGTATTGACTGGTATTGAAATAAGAGCGTACTTATAGTTTGAAAAGCGTACCATGGTGGTATGAACAAACCAAGACTGTAGGATGGTTGAATACATGATAGTAGAAGTATATTAACTGTCATTTACGACTTTTAACATTGTGTACCATATGATACCACCCCGTACCAGGGTGGTATTATGTGGTATTTGTGGTATTTTTTGGTCCTGTAATTTGTTCACCTAGAAATTTGTAGGTCCAATAGATCATGATGAGCTCGTTCCTTCTGTGCAAACGTTTTAAAAAACGACGAAGATACCATATGGTATGCAGTTGGTACCGAGAGGCAAGAAATTTTTTTTTCTAAAAAAATATTGAAAATGTATCTCATTTTGTAGAGCACAACGAACTCGTTCCATCTGTGCAAAAAAAAAAAAATTCCGAGTTAAAACAAAGAAGATATGAGCCGATTAAGAAAGCTAAGAAAATAAAAATGACCTTTAATTCTCCATCATTAGATCTGAATTTTCGAAATGAAGGGTCCAAATTTAGTTATTAATGAGTGCATAACCATGTGTTATACACTTACGCATCCTATCTTGAGGCTAAGTTATGTTGTTTTGTCTATTTCATTTATGGAAAGCTACTATAAAACTATAAAGAATTGTATTGTTAACTTAACACACTTGAAAATGTAAGTTTTGTTGAGCAAAGATGATACTTGAGGAAGGTATAGGTCATGGCGGGGCAGCAGTGGTGGCGGTTTGATGCGAATGTCAATTTTTTTCTTTTTTATTTGGTTTGTTGGAATAAAATATATTGGAATAAAAAAATAAAGGAGGATAAAATTATAATCTTAGTTTTTTTTAAGTTAGGCGATTAGGGCGACAATAAGCAATCCCCATTAACAATCCGCGGGCACCCGGAAAACCACCCAATGCTGGGACGGTATCCAATTCTGACCCGTTACACTGGCGGGGTCACTAGTAAACCCGCTTGTTTCAGCGGACGGGCATCGGATAGTGGCGATCCGCTCCCGATCCGGCCCGATGCCATCCCTACCTCTAATCAATTAAAAAATTTATTTTTATGGTAAAAAATAAAGAATATAGAATAACATGTTGGAAAAGAAAAAAATAATAATAATAAAATTTAGCACGAAAACCAACTTAACCGTTCTTGCGTGTATGTTTTCTGGGTATCAGAAATTACCTTACCGAACCCTCCCAGGCTCCCCGCCTCCCAGCCATAGAAAAGAATCTACTTGCCGACGTACGAACAGCAATTAGGGGAAATCATCAAACGAGTTGTCTTCTTCCTTCCTTCTTCACACCCTTCACTGCCTCTCCTTCAATCTCGCAACTGGCCGTCCGCTCTGTCTCCCCGTCAAGCTTCAAAACGCTCGTGGAAATGGTCTGCGACATTCATCTCTCTGCTAGGTAAGTCTATATACCGTTTAAAGATTGGAGCTTTCTCATTTGGGCTTCTTTGATTTGCCGTTGGAGTTTTGGGTTTACGCTTTCCTTTACCAATTTTGTATATATTCAAATGGAACGAGGGCGGGGGTGTCGTGCAAAGTATTTTACTTCGCGATTTGGTGGATGGCCGATTGTTAAAAGAGGAGATTTGGGGTTGTTTTGGTCCTCTCAAGTTCTCGTCAACGCTGTGGGGGAATCCTTCCATTTCTTTTACGGGAAGTTTTGTAGGTTTTCGCGTGTTTAGATTGAAGGCGCCGTTCGGTGTGTGCCAAGATTAATCTTACTCCTATTCTTTGGAAAGATTGTACGAATGGTTCCAACAAGTTCCTCTGATGCATTCTTTTCCATGCAATTGCTTTACTATAACTTTGTTTCTTTCCTTAGATTACCGTAGTAGATGATAGGCAATGGTGTGTGTTGATTGGGTATTGTTGGTGTTTGGCAGGTTTTGACGAAGAAGTCAGAAATGTTGGGAAAGAAAAGTTAGGTCTGATTTTACTGCACTACTATCTTTCGCTTTCTGCACATTTAGTTTCCTGCTCTTTACATTGTAGTGGGGGATGCTTCAACCGTTTAATGAGTGGGTATGCTCAAAAGTGGTCTGTGGAACTCTGGCTTGGGACGTGAAGAAAGGAACACTGAAGCCCAATGGAAGACTCACGAGGTCCACTTCTACCGACTAGCCACCAGGAATCTGGCCATTCTCAGAACAATGGGAGAGTTATTGTAGAAGGGTGGGGTAATCGTGGCGGCTCTTTGTTTCCTGGTTTGAGGAAAAGAGGGCATGGGCACGGGAGTCGTTCCTGGATAAAGATTGACCAGGATGGGGCATCGAAGATTGTGGAGCTTGATAAGGCCACAATAATGAGACATTGTTCCCTTCCTTCTAGGGATTTGCGGCTGTTAGACCCTCTTTTCATTTATCCGTCTGCCATCCTAGGACGGGAGAAGGCTATTGTGGTGAACCTTGAACAGATTAGATGCATAATCACAGCTGAAGAAGTAATTTTGATGAATTCTCTGGATAATTCTGTTCTCCAGTATGAGGCCGAGTTCTGCAGGCGTCTTCAGAACAACAAGGATCAAGCTGGTAAATATATATTCCATTTCACTACGCAGCATTTTGATTAATGTTGCCAGCTTCTTCTCTGGGAGCATTAGTCTTGAATAACTTGCTTTGTTGCTGGTTCTACACAGAAGACTTGCCATTTGAGTTTGGAGCTCTAGAGTTAGCGCTGGAACTAACTTGTTCTTCCCTTGATGCTCAGGTATGTTCTATACATGATCGTTACCTTGGAAAGTACATTTTCAGTGGAAATGTTTTGTTGCCTTTGCCAGGCATTTGAGTTTATATCATTGAATGCACATGGCTTGTGGTTTGAAATGTTAAAAAATATATCTGGGTTCTTTTTTCAGAAGTCTGAACTCGTTTGTGACAGGTAAAAGAATTGGAAATGGAGATATACCCAGTACTGGACGAACTAGCTTCATCCATTAGTACCCTAAACTTGGAGCGTGTAAGGAGACTCAAAGGCCAACTCCTTGCTTTAACTCAGAGAGTCCAGAAGGTAAAACAAATTTTACGTTCCAAATAGTCAAAAGCTTGTTTGACTGTTTTATTTTCATTCCAGTCGTTTAGCTGCTGTTTGTTTCTTCTTTCATTGCATTTAGCTTGTTAGGTTGCAATTATAGGTCCACGACGAGATAGAGCAACTTATGGACGATGATGGAGACATGGCTGAGATGTATCTCACTGAGAAGAAACTGAGATCTGAAGCTTATGAGGCAGGTGACTTAGACTCTGAAAATGACATCTCCGAGCACACAAAAGGGAGTTCAAAATCAGCACCTTGTTCACCGATTAGGTCAGTTAGCGGTGTCCAAAAATTGCAGAGAGCATTTAGCAGTGTTGTTAATTCAAGTAGACACGGGAGTCTGAGTACTATGAGTAATGGTGATAACATTGTCGAACTTGAAATGCTGCTCGAGGCTTACTTTGTCGCCATTGATAACACCCTCAGCAAGTTATCCTCGGTGAGAAATCTACAAAACAAATCAAAGTTCGCAAGCAATAAGTGCAATTGTGTTCAGTCTATCTTAATTATTCTGCTCATTTGATGCAGCACAAAGAATACATTGATGATACAGAAGATTTGATCAACATTAAACTGGTACGACATGGTTTATCTGACTTCCTTCCATGATGATATGATTGCAAATTAGATAAAAGCGACACATTTATAAGAGTTCTTGTTTATTTAAATGGACAGGGCAATATCCAGAACCAGCTCATTCAATTCGAGTTGCTTCTAACAGCAGCTACCTTCGTGGCCACAGTGTTTGCTGTAGTGACGGGAGTATTTGGGATGAATTTTGAGGACTCGGTTTTCGATAATCCATCGACATTTCATTGGGTCGTGATTGTGACAGGTCTCGGTTGTTGCTTTATGTTCTTATCCTTCTTGTTCTACTTCAAGCACAAGAAAGTCTTCCCTGTATAGAACATTTCTGGGGTTGAACCTTCATTCAAAGACAATTATTTGTTACCTTTGCATCTAGTTGATGATTATTCTCAAGTTTTTCAGCATTGCAGGTCTCAATATCTTAACTTTAGGGAAGTGGGTAAGTAGCACTCATTATTTATAAGATGCTGCTTATCAATAGAGGTTGCAGATACACTTTACATTCAGGATGCCAATGTTGTTCTTGGATATCAAGTCAGGATGTGTCTGTAATCCCTGAAGATTTGGTTCATCAGATGACCCTTCTGGAGCATAGTAAATAGTAATACATACAGGAAGAGTAAACGTAGCATTCGATGCACGAGAAAGAGCAGCCATGGCTGTTCTCTTCTATCGGCCGATGCTAGGCAGTGCTCCATAATCTCGTGCTGCTCTGTTTCTTCTCTCCGGTGATGTGCTGTGTCAGCAATGCAGGCCTGACCTGGTTTGGTAAGAAAGCACGTTTTGTAAAGCAGCCTAGCAAAAGAAGGGCGAAGTTTGAGAACGTGCTAATGTTGAGCAAATACCAGAACTTGGCCCTGTTCTCTGCTGGGACATAGAACATGGTCTGAGCTAGAACTCAACATTCTCCCTCAGAATCCAATGTCCATGCTTGATCCTCTGTTGGGCCCAGTCACGTTCATAGTTCTCGCTGGTTGTAGGAAAATTATTGCTCATCAATGTTTGAAACTGGAGCCGTTAAAATCTGACCATATTCAATCAATTGGTAACCCCACTTGACTCTCCATTCTGATTGATTTTGGCCCCAATTGACTTGAACGCTAATCAAATTTGATCCAACTTATCTAACATACACATATAAATACCTAAAACTACCAAAATCTATACATTATTCATATGGGTCAATTTGTTCAATACGCGGACAACAAGTGATTCACGTACTTCATTAACTATGCAAGAAGTAAAGTGACATGAGAATCTAATCTCCCAAAACGAATATTCCTTTTTGTTGCATCAACTCTTTTTCTTTCTTTTAAGTTTGTGTTTTGACATATTGGAAAATTAATCAGACTAATCGATACTTTTGTAAATTAATATCAAACAACCCATATGTAAGAATACAACAAAATTCATGGTCTGTGATGTGCCTCTCATTCATAGAAATACAGCAAAACGAAAAGGAATGAAGATTTTGAAATTAACTTGTTCATCACGTCATTGATATTCATACGTACACAACACTTATATTAAAATATAATTTGACACTAATAATATTCATTCTCATAACTGTACAGCCTTACGGCATCTACATCAGGGCGGAATAGGAATTATTAGGTATAACACAGCGAAACTGCCGCCGGCGGGTGGCCCGCCGTCCCCTTGTGCCGCTTCCGAGTAGCTCCGCCGTTTGCAACGACCGTGAAGGAGGAAGAAGTACTGCAACGCTGGTGATGATGATCCGACTCCAGGAAAGCTCCGGCCGAGACGTACCGCTGGTGATGCCCTGATCCGCTGCTGCCGTTATTCTCCGATTTGGTGGGTGGCTGCTCGCTGACTTGGGCGTCGTTGTCGGCGGAGAGGCATTGGTAGCGGCGGCGAGTGTTGTATTTCTTGAGGGCTCGGTAAGCCATGGGAATGAGGCCGTCCATGGTGACTGAGGAAGCTGAACGTACGAAAGAGAGAGTGGAAGCAAATATCGATATGGGTTGCTTTTGCTTCGTCAAGAAAGTGAGGACGTTGTAGACTTTTAGTTGGATATAGTTTAGTTATCTAAAGGGTCTATATATATAGTGTTACGATCATGCATGACTCCATTACTAATAAGGAAACGGATTAATTTGACCAAAATGAGTTCGGAAAAAGGATTAATTAAGCATTATTAAAATCCTAATCATCGCAGCAGGATAGTGAATACTGAAACCTAAACTAGTAAGGATTAAGACTGTTGGATAGTGTAATTTACTACATAATATTTACATTTTTTACAGCTCAAGATAGAGTGCATAACTATGAGTAATAAAATCTGAACCCTTCTTTTAAGGGGCATTATTATTCGTCGCCCTAAAATATCTTATCAGTCGCCCTAATATTTATTAAAATGACTTAAATGACCTTGATAAAGTTTTTATTTTTCAAAGCCACGTAAATACTAAAACAAACATAGAGAAATATGAAGGAAGAGTCATTTTAGTGTGCTTTATAGTATTGGTACTATAAAACATTTACAGCCATTAGATCATGTTCAAACTATATCAACCATTAGATTTCATTTAAATTATTATTTTATTATTTTATTTGTGGGTTGTAACCGGTACAACCGGTTGTCTGAAACCAATTACAATCCTTCTTCCTTCGATCCTCTTTCTCACCTCTTTCTCACCGCCGAAACCCTTCCTTCCTTCGATCCTCTCCACGCAGCTAGCGAGCAGTGAAGACGGCGACAGTGAAGACGGCGAGCATTGGGTGACGACGAGTGAAGACGGCGAGCAGTGGGTGACGACGAGTAGAAGAAGCTTGTCCATTGCAGCGATTCGGATTCCGGATTCCGACGACGACAGTGAAGGCGGCGAGCCGGATTCCGACGACCACAGTGAAGGCGGCGAGCAAGGGACGACGAGAGCGAGCATCTCTTCGTCGATTGCAAACGAAGACCCTCTTCCCATCGATAGCAAACGAAGACTCTGCACAGAACCCCCTCTTCCCATCAATAGCAAACGAAGACCCTGCACAGCCCTCTTCCCATCGATAGCAAACGAAGACCGCTGGCCTACCTCCTCCACCGCAACTTTTTTCGGTTAGTACTATCTTCTTTGTGTTTAGCTTGATAATTAGCTGCAATGGCGGTTCCTGTTGTTCCTTCACTTGTTTTGAAGGAGAATTTGCAGCATTTACCTTCATTTCACCTTGTTTTTGCTGTTGAGGTTGTGCTTGATTTGTCTCCGTTTCAGCAACATCCTTAGAAGGTTGTTGTTGTTGTTGTTGTTGTTGTTGTTGTTGTTCCTCAATCTTCTTCTGTTGAGGAGGAGCATTGGGTTTTTCTGTTGTTAGGGTAGAAGAATTCGAGTCTGAAGAATTCACAGCAGTTGTGGTTGTTGTTGTTGTGGTTGCGGTTGTGGTTGTTGATGTAGTTCTTCCATCTTCTTCATGGGAGGATTGATATGATATGATATGGTAGATAGAAAGGCTGCATCGTTAAACTTTAGTTACTTATAAGACCTATGAATCATCCATGAATGATGAGACATTAAGGTCAAACTTAGTTAGGATATTTAGAGCATGGTTGTGGCTGATCGATATGATGGAGTAGTCTTTGTTGGAATGATGTTGCTGCAAATTATGCATGCTTTGGAATATTCAATCCCTTCAACTCTTCTTGAACCCGGGTCATCTGATGCAGCTGTAGAAGTTATCCAATCTTCTTGATGATGCTTCCGTTGGTGAGGAAGTTTTGGATGGATGTTGTTGTTGTAGTTCTTCCATCTTCTTCGTGGGAGGATTCGAATCGGACGAATTCACAACATTCATTGTTTTTGTGGTTAATGATTCTCCTTTTTGTGGGGAAGCTTTGGTGGTAATGGTGGTGGAGGAAGTCCGTTGTTCTTCATTCTTCTAGGGGGCATTTGTATCGACCGAATTTGTTGCATTCGTTGTTGGGATGTTCTAGATTTACACATTTCGGTAGGGGGATTGAAATTCCATGCTCGTTTTAGGTTTATGAGTTTAATTGGTCATGTCCTTTGACCAGGTTGATGTCCTTGTACTATCTTCTTTGTGTTTAGCTTGATAATTAGCTATATATTGACTGATTTAGTGTCAAAGCAAACTAACAATTCACATATGGGACCTGCTTGTTGATGTCCTGGTATTGGTTTAATTGTGTACCTCATAGATGTAGGTCGATGTTGATCGAAATCCTTCTGAAAGCCATTGTAGTTCATCTTGTAGACCATCTTATTGTTTACACAATTACGAGTGAGTTGGTTGATTCTAAACTTGTCATGATAAGTAGCATGTTCTACTTCTGCTGGTCTATTTTCCTTGGTGTGGCTGTGTCTCCTGTGGGAAGGAACATGTTGTCAATTCCAAAAAGCTTCTTTTCATATGGGCAGAGAGGTCTTTGTCAAAGCAACGTGGTGTAATGTGGTTTTTGGTTGCTCCTCCATTAACCATACAGCCATAGATTTCCTGCTACTAAAGTTCATTGTGAGTTGATTTACACATTGAAGCTTGAAGGGAGGGTTGTGCATGGTTGTGGTTGCCTTGCTGGGTAGTGAACAATTTAATCATGTACCAAAGAGGAAAATGCTTGTCACCAAGAAAACTCACACTTGGTGAAAGAGCCTAGGAAATAGCATGCATGAACCAAGCAAAGATCATGTGTTCTTTATGTGGTTTTCCACCATAGCTAAATGCTATCTCATGAAAATGATATCATAAATTAGTTTTGGAAACTTTTTTTGTTTACTTTTTCATAAATGGAAACTCCATTTCACTTGGAAAACCGGTGTGAGTTGCACGTGTCGAGAGAGCTATTGCCTTGTTGAGTTACATAATCGTCATTCCAAGCATGCGATTCATCTTGTCTTTGTGAGCGCTGGGAGAGGAGTCCTAATCATGTTCCCATTGTGGTTAAGCTAGCAACTATTTGTAGTATGGTTGTTGTGTGGATGTATTCTAGAAAAGGGTAATCGAAGCATTTGTCTTCTGTGATTCTTTGCATGAGCTTTGCATTAGTCTTATGTGATTCTTTGCATTCATTTGAGCTTTTTATTTGCGTTTGAATGCTGGCTCCGAATACGTTTATGTGATTAGTACTTCAGTTTACTATTAGAGCAAGATTGTGATGCAATTGATAGGTTATGCCGTGATTCATCAAGTGAACCTTGGACTTCTTCTCCTCATGCTTAATCATTAGTTCATTCTTTTATGCATTCTAGTATTATTTTTCTGATTAGAGATTCATCTGTAAAAATGCACTTCTCACGGCTCATCTGTAAATATCACGGGCGTGAGATTAACCCGTGATATGGTCACAGCTGAAACTAAAAAACACGCCTCACATCTGAAAATCTCACGGCCGGGAGATGTACCGTTAGATTTTTTTAAAAAAGGGGGGGGGGGGGAGTTCCAGGGGTTTTCACGGGTTGGGTTCGACAGTATCACGGCCGTGAGATGAGCCGTGTTTGTGTAATTGAAATGCTGGACTTCTCACGGCTCATCTGTTAATCTCACGGGCGTGAGATTAACCCGTGAGATGGTCACAGCTGGTTTTGGCGTGATTCACCAAGTGAACCTTGCATTCCAGTATTATTGTTCCCAACCATGCGTGATCTCAATAAAAGTTGCTCCAATCTGACCTAGCTAGCGATTGTGTTCCTTCCTTTATGCATGCCATTTTTAACTTTTTGATTGGAGAGACTTGATTTGTGTTTTATGGAGGCAAATCGAATAAGAAAGTTCATACTCAAAGTTTGATTCTTTTCAGTTTGGCTTGAGACAAGTTGGATTGTTGTTTGCCTTCAAACTGAGTCTGCAGAGAAAATTTTGGAAGAGTTGATTTGGTCTTGTTGGTATTGTAGTGTCGTTACCGTTGCTTGTTGATTACATTTTGGTACTAATAGCACCCCCATTGCTTATTGGAGAATGTGTTTACCGAATGATTAAATGATCCTTTTCTCGAATGAAACTTTGTCATAACCACGTTTTCTCGAATGTGTTTAAGTGTGAAAACTGAAAGTTGCTTCTTTAGATCAGTGGTGGACGACTCTTGCTTTGTGTATTTTGTTAGTACTCTTCGGCATGCTTATAATTCGTGTTTCAAGGCATGCTTATAATTTTTTTGTTGTTTTAATTTTGCAGTTTGCTAAAATTGTTCTATAATGAAGACGAAGAGTCATGAAATTTTTAGCACCCGCTGTTCTCCTAGGAAAGTATTCTCAGTAGTCTCAAATTTAGAGACTTGTCAATCAGAGGCCATTAAGAGATGTGGCTTTGGTCGTATGCTTGAAGTCAAAGGAAGAATGCTCCAACGTGAGTTGTTGGAGATCCTTTTGAAGAGCTTTAATGTGGAAGAAAGCTCAATTCAGGCTTATGGGTTGAAAGTCCATATTTCGGCCAAAGATTTCGAGCGAATTATGGGCGTGCCTGAGGGAGGTACTGATATCATCTTGAATGGTGAAGAAGTGGGACGAAGATCCGAGGAATTGAATCCATTTAGAGTGTATTCGACAGTTGATTGTGCCCGACAGGCGATTTCGACAAGCTTAATGCGGAAGGCTTTGTCGGAGATGAAAGATAGCGGCGATCTATTTCTTCAAACGTTTATTTTGTACGTAATGGGGGTGCTATTAGTACCAACTAGAAGAGATGACTTTTCGTTATCTTCGGTATACGCTGTCCTCGATGTTGCCGATATTCCGAAGAAGAATTGGGCATCGTTTTGCTTCAATGAATTGGTCAAATGCATCTGCGACCATAATGCTGAGGGGAGAAAGTATATACCGGGTTGCTTGCTGTTCTTGGAGGTAAATAATTGCTAATCCCTACTTTCTACATATTTGTAATGATTAATCATCATGCTGATTATACTATTTTTTTTGTAGTTAATATTCTTGGAGCATGCAAATGGTATTTTCGAAACCATTGATAGGAGTTTGGATTTGTTGAGCTAGGGGAGCGGAGACGTGGAGTTATTGTTAACAAAAGTGGTAAGACTGATAGTATATTTGATTCTTTTGACGAGTTGGAGCATGCTAATGGTACATTTGGTTCCCTTTTTAATTAATTTGTAGGTTTCCAGCAGTTCGGGTAAAAGATCAGCTGAGGATGCAGGTTTGAAATCACCTGCAAGGAAACGGGAAAAAAGAGATGGGAAACGGCAAAAACCCGACGGTGATGAGCTGCTTCTCTGTGAGCGTATTGACGCTCGGTTTACTACCATGGAGGGTAGAATTGACAAGTTTAGGCAAGAATTTAGAGTTGCAATGGGTGATGCTGCTTCCAGAGAGAATGAGCTAATGAGTCGGGTTGTGAATATGGAGAACGAATTTCGGGCTTTTAGAGACGAAATTGGTAGTCAAGTGAAGTCCATTATAGAGGCAGTGAAAGCAACTATAGGTGATCCGTTGTCAAGGGAGCAGCCTACTGAGTTGAAAAAGAACGATCAGAAGGATGAGGCTGATAATGTGAAAGCTTCTGCAGCTGTTTTGTTGTCAACGGAGCAACTTATCAGAGGGGAAAAGGGCAATCAGAAGGCTGAGGTTGAAAAACCAAGTGAACCCATTTCTCCTACCTCCGAATCTGTCAAGACTCAAGGGTTAGGTGTTAAGAATTGGGGAGAAGCTGAGGGGGAAATTGGAGATGACTGCGGTTCTGAATCTCCTTCTGTCAAAGTTGTGAAAAAGTCTCCTTGCAAGCAGGCGAAAGCGTCTAAAGTTGAGAAATTCATATTGTTGAGTGATGAAAGTGTTGCTGCTAATGATGGTTGTGCCAAGACTGTGAAGGTATTACACTTTATTAAGTTTTCTAATTATTTGTACTTATGGTGTGGTTACTAATGAACTTGTTTTGTTTTTATGTTTTTGAACAATAAAGGGGCGAAAGGGAGGTGGACTACGTAGTGTATCTAAATTGAAGCCTAGTTTGTATGTGGTCTCTCCATTTGAACGTGCAAATCCCAGAGCTAAGAAAGCACAACCTTTGTACCGTGCTCCTCCCTTTGTTGTTCAGACACCATTGACTCTGGAGGCAGTAAAGATGATTCAATTTGCTTTTAGTAGTTCGCTTCCCGAAAGGTACCTCCCGAAATCATTACAAGTAAGATTGGATCATATATGTAGGATGTTTTTGGTATTTGCCTTATTCTAATGTTGTGGTGTTTGAACTTGGTCTTGTATAACAGGGACGTATTGGTTCGTCTTGATGGCGGGGCTCTTGAGTTGTTACGTGAAGATTTGGTCGAGTTTTTGCCCAGGACCAAAATTTCAACAAGGGTGAGTTCCTTTATGTGTGTAATTTAGTAGATTAAACTTGTATTGCTGACTTTGGTATATGTGATGATGATGCATTAGATTATAGAAATGGCATGTCTGTGCAAGACACTAGAAGAACGAAGTTGCGGTCGCAGTAGTGGCGTGTCTTGGTTCTTTCCACCTTCAGTTTCGGTACAGTTGTCTGCTTTGTCTATTCTTGTCATGAAATTAATCTATTTGTTTGTTACATGTAGCTTGTGTGGGTAAACTGTGTTTTATTTTTCTAGGATCGTGCGTATCATTGCAAAAACGAGGAGCAATTTATGGAAAAGATGCGTTCATATAAGATACTTGAGCGATACCGTAGAAATGAGCTACTTTACTGCAGTAAGGTATGTTGTAATGTTGTTTTCTAAAAGGAAATGGCTTCACACTCCTATGTTAAATTGATAATTATTGTTTGTTTGTGCATTATTTCAGATTCATGTCCCAATTTTCAACCTCACGGTGTCCCACTTCTATCTGGCGGTCTTTAACATGGAAGCCAAAGAAATTGAAATCTGGGACTCAATACCAGGAATTCATAACCTAGAATATGATGCAAGGATGCATAAACTGGTTTGCTTCTTGTTCTTCAAGTTTTCAAACTTGACTTATTGCTTAGTTGTTAGTCGTTGTTCATTTGCCTGTCTTTGTCGTTAAATATCGATGAGGGGGATGTTTTCATTTGCAGAAATTGGGTCTAGACTGGTTGCTTAAGGATGATATCTGCGGGGCGTTTTCATTTGTGGACTTTGTGGTTAGATATCGCCGGGATGTTGCTTGCCAACCAAATGGGTACCCTTTGTTGTTGTTCAATCGTGCACTGTTCTAATTAAGTTTGATAATTATTTGTTCGCATCATGACCATGGTAATTATTTGTTATATTACAGGTTTGATTGTGGACTATTTGTCTCCAATTACTTGCTGGATCCAGATCGATATTCCAAGCAGCTTGACCAGTTCGACAGTGACTATGAACGGGCACAACTTACAATGTACTTGCTCACGACGCATTTCAATGAGGTGAAAGCTACAATTACGACACAATCAGAAGAATATTTTGACAGTCATGTGAGACCTGCCCAAATTGAGACTGAGAAGGTGAATTTCAAGACGAACTTACTCAATCGAGGAAGAAAGCCGTTGCACGCGCATGGGGAGAAAAAGGGTAGAAAGTCTAAGAAGCATTGAGAGTAGCATTGAGAGTTGTGATGTTAATGTAGAGTTTAGTTAATGTGGATGTTTTTTTGAAGTTTAGGAAAATGTATATGTTGAATGAATTTTAGTGAATGTAGATGCTGATTAAAGTTTAGGAAACTGTTGAAATTACAATGAAGTTATGAATGAAGCATTATTCAGTGATGTTATCTTTTCTCTATATTATGTTTAATGTGTCGACAAGGAAGAAGTTATGAATGATCATATAACGAAAAATGGTTGAAAATGGACCTTATTCACCCTGCCAGCAGGCTTTTTCACGGCCTCAATAATTCATTTTCACGGCCATGAGATGGTAATTTCTCAGTGTCTCTGATGCAGGATGAATCTTTCACGCCCGTGAGACTGGGACGTGAGATGGGATTTCTATGACACCTTAGTGATGGGAATCTCACGCCCGTGAGACTGGGCCGTGAGAATCAACAAATCATTCCCTAATGTCCAGAGAACCTCACGGTCTTGAAAGAAAAATCTCACACCCGTGAGATTGTGGGCTGCTGTGAGTTAGTGAAAAAAAACGTCATTTGGAAGGTTCGAACCCGAGCACTTGGCATAATAATTTAGCTCATTAACCAGTCAGACTACTTAACATATTTTATTAAATTGATTGTCCGTTTCCCTTTTAGTACATATGGTTGAATGAGCGTTTGATTATCGGTTTTTGGTTCAACCCATGTAATTGTAAACCGATGTGAGATTGAGATTAGGTATATGGTTGAATGAGCGTTTGATTATCGGTTTTGGGTTCAACCCATGGAATTGTAAACCGATGTGAGATTGATGTTAGGTATATGGTTGAATGAGCGTTTGATTATCGGTTTTGGGTTCAACCCATGTAATTGTAAACCGATGTGAGATTGATGTTAGGTATATGGTTGAATGAGCGTTTGGTTATCAGTTTTGGGTTGAACCCATGTAATTGTGAACCGATGTGAGATTGATGTTAGGTATATGGTTGAATGAGTGTTTGATTATCGGTTTTGGGTTCAACCCCTGTAATTGTAAACCGATGTGAGATTGATGTTAGGTATATGGTTGAATGAGCGTTTGGTTATCAGTTTTGGGTTGAACCCATGTAATTGTGAACCGATGTGAGATTGAGGTTATGTATATGGTTGATTGAGCGTTTGGTTATCGGTTTTGGGGTGAACCCATGTAATTGTGACCCGATGTGAGATTGGTTGATGATATATGGTTTAGTGAGTGTTTGATTACGGTTTTTGGGTTGAACCCCATGTAATTGTGAACCGATGTGAGATTGGTTGATGATATATGGTTTAGTGAGTGTTTGATTACGGTTTTTGGGTTGAACTCCATGTAATTGTGAACCGATGTGAGATTGGTTGGTGATATATGGTTGAATGAGTGTTTGATTACGGTTTTTGGGTTGAAATCCATGTAATTGTGAACCGATGTGAGATTGGTTGGTGATATATGGTTGAATGAGTGTTTGATTATCGGTTTTGGGTTCAACCCCTGTAATTGTGAACCGATGTGAGATTGAGGTTATGTATATGGTTGAATGAGCGTTTGATTATTGGTTTTGGGTTCAACCCCTGTAATTGTGAACCGATGTGAGATTGAGGTTAGGTATATGGTTGATTGAGCGTTTGGTTATCGGTTTTGGGTTGAACCCATGTAATTGTGACCCGATGTGAGATTGGTTGATGATATATGGTTTAGTGAGTGTTTGATTACGGTTTTTGGGTTGAACCCCATGTAATTGTGAACCGATGTGAGATTGGTTGATGATATATGGTTTAGTGAGTGTTTGATTACGGTTTTTGGGTTGAACTCCATGTAATTGTGAACCGATGTGAGATTGGTTGGTGATATATGGTTGAATGAGTGTTTGATTATCGGTTTTGGGTTCAACCCCTGTAATTGTAAACCGATGTGAGATTGAGGTTAGGTATATGGTTGAATGAGCGTTTGGTTATCGGTTTTGGGTTGAACCCCTGTAATTGTGAACCGATGTGAGATTGGTTGATGATATATGGTTTAGTGAGTGTTTGATTACGGTTATTGGGTTCAACCCATGTAATTGTAAACCGATGATTTTTTGGGTCGGTCATAATGAAGAAATTCCTAGATCCTAAACCCTCACCGTCGTGATGCCGTTTCTTCCTTCTCCTCCTTCGTCGGCGCCAGAGGACTGATCCTCGGTTCCTCCCTGTCGACTTCTTCCTTCCTGCTTCCCTCCTTAGTCGGCTCTTATCCACCAATATTACGAAACCATCGATTTCTTCCTTCCTGCTTCCCTCCCTGTCGACTTCTTCCTTCCTGCTTCCTATCTCCCTTCCTTCGTCTTCCCTTCTCTACGCAACCATCGATTTTCCATTCTCCCTTATTCGCCCATCCTTCGTCAGCCGCCGAAGACCCGCAGACCGCTCTCCATCACTCTCCGTCAAGTACGATAACCTCTTCTCCTGCTTTACCTGTGTGTTTTGCGCTTCTAGTAGCCTCAGATTTCGAGTTTGAGTCTTGCGAATTTAGGGTTCCACGTGGTTTTTTGGGAAATTGTTGGTTTTCGTCCAGATTTGTGCGGTTCTAGTTGCTTCATTTTCGTCCAGATTTGTGCGGTTCTATTTGCACTCACGGGTTCTTTTGGGAAACTTATGGGTTTCGCCGGACTTTGGGTTCTTTTGAGAAATCAGGGACTTATGAGTTCTTCTTGGTATGGAGTACGGTTTAGGCTATGGTTTCTTTCATTTGTGAATGGTAGGTTTGTCGCAGAAGTGAAGGGGAAACTATGGTTGCTTAACTCGGTCTTGCCTCGTGTTTGTTTCAATTGATTCGGTCGGTTGTGGGTGGTGAATATGTGGATTTCAATTGTCTCTAAACTTCATTTTGTTGCTTGTTTTCAGTTGATCAACTATGGAAGGGTTGATGGATGATATGAGCACAGGCAAGGACACGGGAATTGACTTGAATGTTGGTTTAGATTGGGGAATGGATTATGGAGATGATACCGGTGGTGTTAGAGATAGTGACGATATGGAGGACAATGTCGACACCACCGATAGTGATTCTGAGGATGATAATAACACTAACTTTGGTGATGATGATAAAGAGAACATCTCAGATGAGCATTTGCACAGCTTCGAAACACAGCCACACAGCTCAGATGCACCTCTACACAAAGATGCTGCAAATCCAGCCATGGCTCCACCGTACTCGAGTATGTATGACTGGACCTTGCTTGATAAAGTCGGGAATGGTAAGCCATATTCTAAATGGGAGTCGGATGATGTTGTGGGTTATGAGTTTGAAACCCTTGTGGAGGCTGCCAAGTTCTATTCAACTTATGGTTGTGCCATGGGATTCAGCGTACGGAAGAACACTCACACATATTCAAAATATGGAGTTAAAAATATGCAGCGATGGGTTTGCTCACGCGAGGGGGAGCATCAACCAGTGCACAATGACAAGGAGAACAGAAAGCGTGAACCTAGGCCTGTAACAAGGCTCCATTGTCCGGCAGCTTTCAAAGTCAGTTTTGTTGAGGCAACTAACCGATTCAAGGTGAAACAGTTTATACCAACACATTTTCATCACTTAGCTGGAGCACATGAAGTGCAGTTTTTGAGTTCTCATCGCAAGGTAGATGACACAAGTAAGGCTCAGATTCGATCACTTAGGGCTGCTGGTATTCGCACCAATCAAATCATGGATTATCTAGTGAATTGTGCGAGAAGCTTTCAGAACTTGGGTTTCACTAAGACCGATGTCTACAATTTTGTTAGTGCGGATCGGAGGTCGGAGATCTTGGATAGTGATAGTGAAGCTGCACTTGCCTACTTACAAGCACGGGCAACTACCGATCCTCGTTTTTATTGTAGATATACAGTAAGTGATGGTGGTGAACTAGGCAATATGTTATGGGCTGACTCTTCTTCACAATTGGAATATAGTCTCTTTGGAGATGTTCTTGTTTTTGACTCGACGTACAAAACTAATGCATATAATCTTCCATTTCTTCTATTCATTGGTGTGAATAATCACAATGCAAGCACTGTTTTTGCATGTGCTTTACTTGCGGATGAAACGGCGGAGAACTACGTATGGATTCTAAATGCTTTTTTTCATTGCATGGGTGGTAAGAAGCCAACCGCAGTTATAACAGATGGTTGTTCTTCAATGAGGAAAGCTATCAAGTCGGTTCTCCCTGGATCCCGACATCGGTTATGTTCTTGGCACTTGGGCAATAACGCAGAAGCGCGTGGCCATGCGGAAGGCTTCCGGGAGGATTTCAAACGATGCATGCTAAACTGCAGTTCTATTCCACAATTTGAAGCTACGTGGAAGGAAATTTTGTCCAAGTATGACCTGGAGCACAATGCGTGGATGAAGAAGATGTATAGGCGACGAGCTCTATGGGCCACAACTTACTTGAAAGGTATTTTCTTTGCTGGGATGACTACGTCACAACGTTGTGAGAGCATGAACTCTTATCTAGACAAATTCTTGCAAAGTAAGATGAAGTTGTTTGAGTTTGTCAAGCAGTTTGACATGGCACTTTTGTATAGGAGACAAACTGAGTTACATGACCAGTTTAAGACAATACATACTGATGTTGTTTTGATGACACATTTACATGAAATTGAAAGACATGCCTCTATAGTATATACAAGAAATGTGTTCAGGAGCGTTCGAGCAGAAATAGCGAGAGAAGTTCATTACTATATTACAGACAAGTGTGTGTTGACCAATAAAACAATTTACACATTGTCACGATTCAAATACCCTGACTCAAAGTGCACTGTGGTCTTTTACACGAGTGGACATGATGTGCATTGTTCTTGTGGCATTTTTGAGTTCTGCGGAATTCCATGTCGGCATATATTCTGTATATTGAAAGCAGAAAATCAAATACAAATTCCAAAGTCACTCATTTTGAAGCGTTGGACTAAAGATGCAAAAGAGTTCGATCCCTCGAGTATGGGAAGCTGTCCTACCCAGCAAAATATTAGCAGGTATTATAAATTTAAGCTGTTGATTTAGTTCTTTGTTTACTTCTATTGTGCTAGGAACCAACTACAAAATTGCTTGTTTATTTGGACAGGTTTGGATTCTTGGTTGGTCAATGTAGTAGAATGTGCCATTATGCTGTGAGTTCGGATGAAGCATTTCATACTGCCAAAGGGTTGATTGAAGACTTGACCTTGCGAGTGAAGACAATAAGTGAAGAAACAACCAACAAAACAAATAATGCTACTACGGATGCTGGAGTGAACTCCTCTCAGTTTATTAAGGACCCCCATCCAGTTCGAAGTAAAGGGAATGTGAAGCAACCTCAAGTGAAAACACGGTTGTGCAAGTATTGTAGGCGTCCTAAACATACAATCAGAAATTGTCCGCTGAAAAGAATGGCTGAAGCAGGTGCAGGTGATAGTCATTTCACGCAACAAGAATACAACTTCGAGTCCATAGGAGCAGGTGAAAGCAGCTTTCATGTGGAGACTCAAGAATCTGTTCTACTTCCCAAATGATCCAAGCACAACCTGTAATGCTGGTGTTCGGCTTCAAACAACATTATGTTTCATCTTGTCATGTTTGTTTTGTGCAAGTTAGTATCTAGTGACATTGAATGGATCTATGTAATGCTTGTGTCTAGCTTCAAAGAACATTATGACTCATCTTTTCATAAGCTTGTAGTTTTCAAAAACAGTATATTATGTTTCTTACACTATTATAATAAGTACAGGGGTTAGTTCTACATGTGAATGTCTGTGCAGGCCAATTCCGGAAATCTCACGGCCGTGAAAGCATGCGTGGTTTTTGGATTTGAAATTCTGAAAATATCACGGCCGTGAGAGTAACCGTGAGAGAGGCCGTGAGATGATGACAGCTGAAACCCAAAAACATGCCTCATAACTGAAACCTCACGGCCGGGAGATATGCCGTTAGAATTCTTTTTAAAATTTGTAACTTCCAGGGGGTTTCACGGGTTATATCCCGCCCGGGACAAAAAGCCGTGAGATTGCACCGTAAAATTGGTAACACCCTATTTAAACCTTCCTCTATTCTACTTGAACCCTCAAATTGGAAACAACCCTCCGTTCTACTTCGACCCCCAACCCTCTTTCACTTCCTACTTCTTTTTCTCCCCGACTCTGTAAATCCTCCCCGCTCCGACTCCGTTTCACCGGCCGCCATGAGCAAGGGACCAGGTCTCTACTCCGACTTCGGCAAGAAGGCCAAAGGTAAACGACTTCCTCTCTCTCTCTCTCTCTCTCTCTCTCTCTCTCTCTCTCTCTCTCTCTCTCTCTTGCTCTCGCGGTTTGCTGCGGCGCCGATGTTTCGTTTGATTCCCTCTTTGTTTGCAGATTTGCTCACCAGGGATTACCTATCCGACCAGAAGATTTCCATCTGTAGTTTCACCGATTCTGGAGTGGTCAGTTCCTTATCATCCCTTCCACACTCATTCTGCTCTTTTCAACTCTTTATGATTTGCTTAAGCCCTGCGATTGGATCTGAGATTTTTCGCATTTCATTTGGTTTGAATGCTCTGAGCTACGCCATGAGAGCTGAAGCTGGCCATGAGAGCTGTTGCTGCTTTCTATTATCTCCAGCAATTGGTTTGTGTAGAGCATACCCTAGGATTTTATTGTTCTAGGAGGTCCACTGTGTGTAGTTTGATTCATTTTCGGATTAACAGTTTTTCTTGGCCATTTCAGGCTGTTACCTCGAATGTTGTTGAGAAAGGAGGCCTTTCGTCTGGGGATGTGGCAGCTGAATACAAGCATAAGAATGCTACTGTTGGATTCAAAGTCGACACTGTGTTCAGTTGTCCCTTCTGCAATCATGGAACAAGTGTCGAGTGCCGCATGTAAGTATTCTTTCAGTTCTTGGGGTTTGGGAGGAATAATCTCAGTGGTATGATAATTCATCGCTTTGGTTGTCATATTAACTTGTCTTAATCGATATTGTTCAGTGATATGAAGAACATGATCGGTGAAGTTTCGTGTGGTATCTGTCAAGAGAGTTTCAGCACCACTATCACAGGTATTTGCCAATCTCCTGTATAATGTAGTGTCTGATTTTGGCTCAAATAAATACCTTTGTTTTTACTTCTCATAACCTTATGAATGAAGAGCTTACTGTAACATCATCAAAAGGGTTCAATTTGTAACCTAAGTGAGCATTGACATGGTTCTGACTGATCATGATGGTGTAGACGTGATTAAAATGCTCCAGGGATCATCTACCTTGACGTCACATTGAGTATTCCACCTCATCGATCTCTAAGGAAGGAAGCAAGGAGAACAAACTTTCCTAGCTCGATACAATCCTTGGACAAGGAATGCAGCAAAGAGATGGAGATCGAAATACAGAGAGTGATTGAAATACAGAGAGATCGAAATACATATAGAGAAGTTTTGAGTGGGAGGGATGGAAAACCCCTGACCAAGGTTTCACCTAGCTAGGAAAGTTTGATCTGTCCGGTATCACCCCAGCTCCAAGGGGAGTTACAAAAGTGGAGATCGAAGAGGATGGAATACTCAAAGAGACATCAAGGGTGAAGAGTAGTTGCCATTGTGTAACAGGAGGCTGCTAGGCGGCTTGAGTCAACCAGTGAGTGTTGCTTATTTAGTCGTTCTTAATTTTTCTACTGGATCTTTGGATTATCTTGGTTTGGTGATAGCCTAGAATTTGACTGATTGTTGCGTTTGTGTGATTTGTATAAGCCTTGGTGGTGCTTAATGGTAGTGATTTGATCTTTGTGTTGTATATATGTGTTTTTTTTTTCTGGACCTGCAGGATTTCTTAGGTGTGGAAAATATGAATGCAGTTGTGGATTCATGGGAGGGGGATGGGCATGGATGTTCAACAAAAGTTTGCTACACAAATTCTTGAGACCAGGAGCAAGACTCGTCGTGGGATGCTGACACTCATCAGGACGAAGACACATCATCGGATTCTGATTACTACAACCAGGAAGGAGACTCCTTCTCGTTGTCGTCGGGTGCTGACACTGATCAGGAAGAAGACGCATTGGATGATGATGATGATGATGACGATGAGTCCGATCATATTGAGCCTGATGACCAACCCAACGGAGCCTCGATCGAGAAATTGGCAAAACATGTGTTATATATGTATGTTCAATTTTTTTTCTACAAATCAATTGCAATGTACTCCATAACTCTAATGATCAAATATTGATCTTCTCTTCAATTGTGGGTGGCTAGATGGATATATCTAGTTATTGTTGTTTTTTGTTCTAAGATGGAAACCTCACGGCTTGTAATTAAATTGTCACGGCCGAGAGAATAAGCCGTGATATGGAAACCATTCTCAATTTCTCACGCCCCATAACCCAAATCTCACGGTTTTTGATCTTTAAATATCACGGGCGTGAGATTAACCCGTGTTATGGTCACAGCTGAAACTCAAAAACACGCCTCACATCTGAAAATCTCACGGCCGGGAGATGGACCGTTAGATTTTTTAAAAAAAGGGGGAGTTCCAGGGGGTTTCACGGGTTGTCTCGCCAGTATCACGGCCGTGAGATGAGCCGTGTTTGTGTAATTGAAATGCTGAACTTCTCACGGCTCATCTGTTAATCTCACGGGCGTGAGATTAACCCGTGAGATGGTCACAGTTGAAACCCAAAACCACGCCTCATAACTGGAACCTCACGGCCGGTAGATATACCGTTAGAATGTTTTTAAAAAAATTGTAACGGACAGGGGGTTTCACGGTTTATATCCCGCCCGGGAGAAAAACCGTGAGATGGAATGCAGCAAATTGGAAACACCCTGTTTTAAATTCCTCTTTTCTACATGAACCCGACCCCCAACCCTCTGTTCTACTTCGACCCCGAACCCTCTTCTCCCCAAGCCTCTTCTCCCCCGACCCCGACCCCCAACCCTGTACTCCCTCTGTTCTCACTCGCTCGCCATCGCACTTCGACCCCCCAAGCCTCGCCCTCACTCGCTCGCCATCGCCCTCGATCGGTCGCACTCGCTCGCTCGCCCTCGAAGATTCTTCCGCCGCCGACCACTTCCCCACGACTCCTCTGGTAACTGCTCCAAGGTTCAGCGGCGACGGCGACCATTTCCCCACGAGTCTCTGCCCTCTGTTCCACTTCGTGAGTTCTTCTTAACCACAGCGGCAATCTTCTCTGGTTTCTTGCATTTTTTAGGGTTTAGTTGCCCAAGGTTGGTCTGAATTAGGGTTTTGAATTCCTAATTGTGATTAGAATGCTCCTGGTTGGTCTGAATTAGGGTTTTGAATTCCTAATTGTGATTAGAATGCTCCTGGGATTAGAATGCTCCTGGTTGGTCTGAATTAGGGTTTTGAATTCCTAATTGTGATTAGAATGCTCCTGGGATTAGAATACTCCTGGTTTGTTGCATTTTTTAGGGTGTAGACGTCTCTTTGTGAATTGCATATGCTTATGCATAATTCTTTTCCCTCTCATTCACTAAAGACTTAATGTGCTTAGTTGGTTTTTGTAGGAATGGGGAAAGCTAAACAAAAAACCACGCAACCATCAGCCTCACCTGCTAAAGTGAAGGCTCCTTCTCGTCGTCGCCGCCAAACCCAAGAACGAGACACTCCCCCCAAACGACAACGCAAAAACAACCAAGGACGAGCACGTCAACCATCTCCACCACCACAAACGGAGGCTCAACTTGGAGGAGGGGGACTTCACGGCTTCCTCCAATTACCCGACAAACATAGGAGGGCTTTAGAGCGCTTCCTTCCCCTCCCATTTGGGCAGCAAAGATGCATTGATTGGGATCTCCTAGAGCGCCTCGGAGCAGCGGACCCCATTCGCACATGCCTCCGTCTCCCGGCATGGTGTGAGGTTCTCTCCATCAATGAGGTCATCTACCGAGAGCTTACCATTGAGTTCCTCAGCACTCTCTCCATCAAGTTTATGTGCGAATTTCACCTCGACAAGCCCGAAGACAACATAACTTTTCGCCTTGGAGGACAGGCGAGACAGATGAGCATCACTGAGTTCACAGAGGCACTCCAGATATACCCACCAGGATTTCTCACTACAGGTCATGGTTTGATTTCAGAGAAAGTATATTCACCAAGAGCACAATTGGTCGATGCTATGTGGAAAAGGGTAAAACAAAACCATGTGGACAAGTATGACACTGCCCACTATAAAGGGAATGATCTTCTTCCCCCATGGCGTATCATCCACAACTTTATCGCTCATTCTGTGGCAGCTAGGGAGGGGAGCCCGGGGAGTGTGACCAAGCGGGATTTGAACTTTTTCCTCTCTATGGTAAAAGATCCCCCAATTCATCTTGGTTTAGTCATACTGAAAACCCTACAGAAGATGACCTCCAACAAACAAATCAAGACCATCCATGGAGGTGCCTACATCACAAGGCTAGCTCGGCATTTTGGCATTGATCCGGTGGGTTCTCATTGCACCATTGCCCAGTCCACTCAACCAATCTCCCAAAAAAATCTTGCGGATCTATATTTGTTGTCAAAGGTAAATGTTCCAACCAACACTTTCCTTTTCACAGTGAATGCTAAAACAGAACTAGTCGGGATTCAAACAATCTAGGATTGATTTTGTGCAAGTTTTGGATTGCCTGCTAATCTAGTTCCTTTTGAACATTGAGCAAATGTAACTAATGCTTCTGATATTGATCATGTCTGTGTTTGGTGGTTAAGGAGAATGGTGTGTTAGGCATTGTTGGCCTCCCTCATCCTGCTCCACCTCTTGCAACAGATGAGGCAAACGCATCGGAGCATGTTGTTCAGCAAATGGTCGAGGAGTCTTCGCAACAACCTGCACAACATCACCAAACTACGACTCAAGCCGGACCATCCACCGACAGATACATTTCCCATTTTGAGGCATTGGGTCGGCAGAATGCCCAAATTCTCGAGCAAAATGCACTCATTCTCTCCCGCCTCGATCGAGAAAAGGAAGCTCGACGCTACATCATCAAATGCAACCATCACATCATGAGGTCCTTGAGGATTGACTACAAAAAATTCTCAACACCTTGGGAACTATCTCCTAGGCCAACCGAGGAAAGCAATGAAGAGGGAAGTGAAGAGGACGACGAGGGCAACGGCGATGAACAAAATAAGGAAACAAATCAAGAGGACAAAGGGACCAATGAGGAAGAGGGCAGTGAAGAGGAAGACGAGGGCAATGGCGATGATCAAAACAAGGAAAGAAATCAAGAGGACAAAGGGACCAATGAGGAAAAGGGCAGTGAAGAGGACGACGACGAGGCCAATGGCGATGATCAAAACAAGGAAATAAATCAAGAGGACAAAGGGACCAATGAGGAAAAGGGCAGTGAAGAGGAGGACGACGAGGGCAATGGCGATGATCAAAACAAGGAAAGAAATCAAGAGGATAAAGGGACCAATGAGGAAAAGGGCAGTGAAGAGGAGGACGACGAGGGAAATGGCAATGAACAAAACAAGGAAAGAACTCAAGATGACAAAGGGACCAATGAGGAAGAGGGCAGTGACTCTAGCGAGGACAATGAAGATGAGCAAATCCATCAAAACGAAGACGAGGACGAGAGCACTAACGAGGAAGATGGGCAGTGAAGATGAGCCAACAAAAGTCCTTACTACTTAGCTATGTCTGTTTGCGTTTGTGCTTGTATGTTTTCCAATTAGAATATGATGATGCACTAGTGTGGGCTACATGCAGCTAAACTTAAGCATTAATTAGACAGATTTAATCGTGTTATGGATGCTTGTTTTATTAGACAAATGTAATGCTTTGACTGCGTTTTACTTTTTGTTAACAAGGTATCTCATCTGATATGATGTACAGTTACTAGAGAACATTGTGAATGGATCTATGTAATGCTCGTGTCAAGGTTTAGAGAACATTATGAATCATCTTTTTCATAAGTTTGAAGTTCTGGAAAAAAGTCCATTCTGTTTGAAACACCATTATAATAAGTACACGGGATAGTTCAACAGGTGAAGGTCTCCTACGGGAAATCTGACACCTTATACTGGTAATCTCACGACCGTAAAATACTCAAGTGAGATGTAAAAAGCAGTGCTTCATTCCTCAGGCAAATATCACGGCCGTGCGATGTCCCGTGAAATGCAAAGAGCAGTTCTCACTATCCCAGGAAATTTCACGGCTACTACTTGACATTGTCACGCCCGTCAAAATCTCACATTCTAGAGTTGTACCTTTACACTAAACTTAAAGTTGTACCTACACTTTCCTAAAAATCTTCTATGGTACAATTCATAATTGTACCTATACACTATGGTACAACTTAATGTTGTACCTACACTTTCTAACAAATCCCTTTATGGTACAACTAAAAATTGTACCTATACTAATGGTACAACCTTAAGTTGTACCTACACTTTCTAATAAATCCCTTTATGGTACAACCCAAACTTGTACCTATACTAATGGTACAACTTTAATTTGTACCTACACTTTCTAAAAATCCTTCTATGGTACAACCCGAACTTGTACCTATACCATGTTACAACTTTAAGTTGTACTTACACTTTCTAATAAATCCTTCTATGGTACAACCCAAACTTGTACCTATACTAATGGTACAACTTTAATTTGTACCTACACTTTCTAAAAATCCTTCTATGGTTAAGTTGTACCTACACTTTCTAATAAATCCCTTTATGGTACAACCCAAACATGTACCTATACCATGGTACAACTTCTTTAAGTTGTACCTACACTTTCTAACAAATCCCTTTATGGTATAACTAAAAATTGTACCTATACTAATGGTACAACCTTAAGTTGTACCTACGCTTTCTCAAAATTCTTTTATGGTACAACCCAAACTTGTACCTATACCATGGTACAACTTTAAGTTGTACCTACACTTTCTAACAAATCCTTTTATGGTACAACTAAAAATTGTACCTATACTAATGGTACAACTTTAAATTGTACCTACACTTTCTAATAAATCTCTTTATGGTACAACTCAAATTTGTACCTATACTAATGGTACAACCTTAAGTTGTACCTACACTTTCTCAAAATCCTTCTATGGTACAACCTAAACTTGTACCTATACTATGGTACAACTTTAAGTTGTACCTAGCTAGACTTCCTAAAAATCCTTCTATGGTACAACCCAAACTTGTACCTATACCATGGTACAAATTTAAGTTGTACCTACACTTTCTAACAAATCCCTTTATGGTACAACTCAAAATTGTACCTATACTAATGGTACAACCTTAAGTTGTACCTACACTTTCTCAAAAAATTTTTATGCTACAACCCAAACTTGTACCTATACCATGGTACAACTTTAAGTTGTACCTACACTTTCTAACAAATCCCTTTATGGTACAACTAAAAATTGTACCTATACTAATGGTACAACTTTAAGTTGTACCTACACTTTGTGAAACAAATTCTTCAATGGTACAGCTGAAACTTGTACCTATACTATATGGTACAACTCTAATTTGTACCTACACTTGTATACATTGATTCATTATTTACAAGATTGCCATTAATGATGTGGGACCAGTCATTTAGTGGATTACCTCCTCAACAGGTCACCTTTTTTTTTGTTTTTTATAGCATGGGTGCTATAAAGCACACTAGAAGGGCTCATGAAGGAAAAATAAAAGTAATCGGAAAATGGTTCTTATAAGTTGCTGCCGGATCCATTCGTATAGCATACATGCCTTTTACAGTTTTACCCGCTCCACTTCACACAACGAACAGGTTTAAAACCGTCGGCGGGGAGCACAGGACAGGTCGACATCCCGTCTGAGCTCGCCGGCGACAGGTTTCAACCCGTCCGCTGCAATCATCGGAAGAAAAAAATGTCATGCATGCTTGAGAAACAGGCGTGAATCGGCAGGCTGAGGGAACGGGTTGGGGGAATGGCAGCGACTGCCGGAATTTCGGGTCGGCGGGACGTCACAAGATGTTAGGGATTGCGGATTGAAAATGGGCACGAGATATAAACGTCAATTTAGTACCATTTAGGCCGAATAAATTTAAATTTTAGGGCGACGAACAACGATTCAGCTTTTAAGTGGCTGCAGATCTAATGGTGGAGAATTAAAGGAATTTATTTTCCCTAGTTTTCTTGATTGGATCATATCTTCTTCATTCTAACTCGGATTTCAATTTTTTTCACAGATGAAACGAGTTCATTGTGCTCTACAAAATGATATCCAATTTTAATATTTTTTTTGGAAAAAAATTCATAAATCTCTTTACCAACTCCATAGCATATGGTATCTCCTTTGTTTTTTAGTCGTTTTCGGAAATTTTTGCACAGAAGGAACGATTTAATCATGATCTATTGGATTTCAAAAATTTATGGGTGAAAAAATTTCATTCCTCTCGTTACCAACTCCATACCATACTATACCACCCTGGTATGGGCCATGGGGTGGTATTTTTCATACCATATGATATGCTCTTATTTAATACCAGTCAATACCATATGGTATAGACTGGTAATAACCAGCAAATTTTATTGTTCCAAAAAATATCAAAGTGGATATCATTTTGAAGAGCACAATTAATCTGATCTAACTGTGCAAAAAATTTAAATTCTGACTTAAAACAAGTGAGAAATCATCCGTTAAAGATTAAGGGAAGGAAAATTAAAGTTTTCTCGAGGAGAGAGAAGGACGCGCTAATATGGCGGATTCTTATTGGATTATACATGAAGTTATTGCACCACAAGATTACTAACTGTATCTGCTCCCTCCCGTTTTTTACACTTCACAACAAAGAAAGTAAAATTTTAACAAATAAATTATGTCCTAGTATCCCTGTAAATTTAACTTTGCATTATATAAAAGCTTACACAAAATCCCAAATCGAAACTACGACAAATTTTAACTCACTGCCAATAAATATGAGGGGGAGTCAGTTATTACATTTATGCGGAAGTGACTCCTCTGTTATTAACTCGTTCCAACTACAACATCACGATCGACAACCAAGTATAACCATCGACCAGGTGTAGCATAGGGCAAGCAATCAATAATAACTTATCATATCACGGGGATTTTTAGGCTTATCCTACTTCGGTTTAGGGTTCGTTATCTAGCCAACTCAGGATAATGATTCAAAAGACTAAACTAACTAACCTAGCTATTTACAAGGTTAAGAGCTCTCTTGGGTTACCCCTATTTCCGACATTTTGATCGATGTTGAGTATCCTCCTAGCTCGATCGACTCAAATACTCTAGCGTTAGGAGATGGACTCCCTCGGGAATGACTAGGAACGACGAATCGATGAATAAGGTATGCTCTATCCAACCTAGAGCAACCCTACATCGTAAGAGATTGATGGAATTGACTCCCTCGGGGATTACCCATACGATATAGGATGAGGACTGACCCAAAGATGCCAATAATGGGCTCTAAGGTGATTTTCAACATCCATCAATTAAGTAAAATCATCAATCAAACATGGAATTTGTCACATATATAAACAATGAAACAAAATCTAGACCTAGGGTTCTTAAACCCAAGAGAATATGGTGAGTTTCTAGAGAGAAGAGAGAGATTAAAAACAAAGCACAAGATCTACTTCTTCTTCTAGGCTTGATTTTTTGCTTCCAAGTTTGATCAATGCCTTCAATTAAGCTCCAAGATCACTCAAGAACTCACTCTCTCTAGAACTCCCCTTGGGTGTTTTGTGTCGAAACTCTAGAGAAAGAAACTAATTCCTCTCCAAAAACTTGCTCCCCTTTCTCTCTCCCCGCTGTTGTCTTTATAATTGCCCAACAATGCCGATTTCACAGTCTGGGGCTTGAGTTCATGGTCTTAGTGACCGTGAACTCACTGGGATCCCTCGAGGTGTGCATTTGCTTTTGGAATTTGGCCACTTCACGGTCTGGGGTGATTATCACGGTTTTGGGACCGTGATAAATGAGTCATGCCCTTGAAGTCTTACTCTTCACTCCCTGGGGATGATTTTCAGGGTCTAAGGGCGTGACATTTGCCTCCAGTCCATGAACAGTGCTCAACCTCAACTTTTTGGCTCGTTTTGACCTCCTAAGGACCCGAAACTCGTCCTAGACCTTCCCATATGTACTAGGACCTAAAATATGACAAAAGAAACACAACCTAGGGTAAAATAGGTCGAGAGGCGACGATCTACAAAGCTAAAGGAACAAGAAATGAGGGGTAAAAAAATGCACAATTGGACCCGAATCACACCCCCACACTTGAACGTTTGCTTGTCCACAAGCAAACCAAGTATAAAACAAATTAAGCTTACAACTTCTTTTCAACAAAAGTTTTGAGGCATATCATAGGGCACAAAACAAACGAATCTCAATGGTTATTTCGACATCGACTTATGGACAAAAATAAGGTAATCATGGCGACCACCACAAACGATATTCAACTGTATTTAGACTGTGCAAATAAAGAGTTCTCACATTATTCATCAACCAACACATAATCTGTTTCGACAACTCCCCAATCACAATCACTCATGCATGAAGATAACATCATAGGAACGAACGATCGAGCAACCTAGGTCCTCACCGGGGTATAAGAAATGAATAAACCATGATGAATGAATCACTCACTCTCGACCAGTGGGGTCATGACCATTTTATGTGCATATTCACACTCAATCCTAACATCCCTTTACCATGACGGTAACCTCTAAATGTTAGAGCTCACAAGATGGGTGTCGTTGCTAGCTTGTCTGGAGGACTTAAACATGGGTTCAAATGACTGGCTAGGGTCTAGGACATGGGGAAAAGGCCATTTGGGTGGTGGCACACATAACATGAGGTTCCACATCTTCAACCTAAAACCAAAACAAGGTTCTATGGTTTCGACTAGAACCTTCTTCTACAAGCAAGGGCCACTAGCATCGGCAAATACCACACTTCTCTCCATTCCAAACCACAATCAATCCCCAAATCATGTCACACATACTTCCTTTCTACATTTGCTAGTAAATTTCAAGCACAAGAGTGTAGAGGTAAAAAAACATGTAAGTGTTTCTATAGCTTGCATGCCAAGAAACACTTCTAAGAGCATGTTCAACATTTATTATATTTTTGGTGGCCACTCTATTTTCTTCTATGCCCTTTTATTGATTTATTTTTCTTTCTTTTCCTTTTCTTTACTCTTTTCTTTGAGGGCTATAGAGAGCTATGTACACATGCCACATTTTTTTACTTAAGGAACAATGCTCACTTTTACGAACTAGCTCCACACTCACTTCACAATCTTAGCAAAACCATACAAAAATCACTCATGTTGAACTTCATTTAAGCTCAAACGATACAAATGGAGCTTCTGAACACAAGGGTAACTCAAAACGGTATAGACACGAAGAAAGTAGGGTCTCTCTATCTAAATCAATCAAGCTTAAGTAGCAAAAGCTACCTAACATGAGAATGACCCTTAGACAGACGACTCAAAAGGGGTTGACTAAAGGATAATACGATCGGGTTGGTCAACTTTTGGGTCGTGGGCTAATCCTATGCCTCCATCTTCCTCGCTAGCAACAACGTGAACACTACATATCATGTAAGGGGGATCTATCGCACAACAACGAAATGAACGACACAAGTCTCACATGGCTACCTAGGTGTTCAATCATTCGTTCTAACTGTCTAAACTCGATGCATAGGCAACTATGAAAAGCGACTAATCAATTCAAAACATCTATCGATTCATAAACACATGAGAACTGAACCTATGCACAAACCTAATACAAGTCTCAATCATCATAATAGGATGCACACAATCACAAGCAAATCATCCATAGACCGATGCTAATACCCACGAGATTCAAAACAAAGCACCAAAGGTGCCACTATGATTATGCAAATGTCGAATTTGCTATGCTTGGAGCCCTCAAAGTTTAAAATTTTGGGCATACAACTAGGCTCTAAAGCGTTCAAAATCACACCAATCATTCACACACACATGCATAGTCGACTACCCCCCCCCCCCATTTAAGCTCGACATTGCCCTTAATGACACATAATAAGGTGGTAGAACGATGTTACCGGATAGGGTGTGAATGTTGGTGGATGGGAGTGGAGGGCGGGTGAGATCCGGAAGAGGAAGGCCACAGCAAAACACCGCCAAAATCGCTCCAATGGTCTTCTTCTTGAAAGGAAAAGAGATGCAACCAGTTGGAATGGGTTACCTCCCATCAAGAGCTTATTTAACGTCGTGAGCCGGACAATTTCTCTTTAAGTTTTGGTCCATCCAAGAACCTCCTTGAAGTTGAGGTTCTCAACATCGAGGTGGAGCCTGAAGTCATGAGCATATGGAATGACATTTGATGATGACTCTTGAACTTGAGTGAGATGAAGCCTCCACCCTCGAGACCTCTCCTTCTCCTTTTCTTCTTCTTCCTCCTTTCCCCACACCATATATTCCATCATCGATTGACTTCCATCGCATCCACCAAGAGGGATCGTAGATGGTTTGGCCTTGTCTTGGCAAAGATCTGCAAATGGAGCCTTGCTAAGCAACACCTTGAAGTATGGTGGAGATTCCTCAATAATCTCATGGCCGATGCAAGCCTCTTCCGCCAAGACTTCTTCCTTAGTTTGAAAACCAATTGCTTCATCCAAATCCTTCCCTTCTTCACATTCCTCCCCTTGTGGGTCCTCAAGAAATTCTTTTTCATTTGCTTCTACCTCCTCCACAACTTTTTCAATCATCCTCCCTCGCTCTTCCGCTAGCATGCTAAGTTCCCAAGCAATGTCTTCAATTGACTCGGCACTCATCTCCTCATTGAGAATGTAACATCTCGGTATTTTAGATTTGAGTTCGACCATAATAAATGAGTGGCTGGTTTGACGGTTACGTACTAAGAGTTGCAACCGCGAATTAGCAATAATAATAATAATAACTATTATTATTATTTAAAAAAAAACAACAATAAAGTGGGGCGCCCCTAGGGGCCGAGCTCCACTAACCCCCACCCCCTCACCTTTAATTAAAACCGCCACCAATTACTTTTTCTAGCCACCGAGGGAAGCAGCAGGGGAGAAAAAAACCCTCCCCGTCGCCAAAATTTTTATTCTCCCAGTGCGAGGCGGAATTAAGAAGCAGCCCACCACCGCCCCTGTTTCTCGACCCCGACCCCATCTCTTTCGTGTCCCTAGGTAAGGATCGCAAACTCTTTCATGATTCCAAACTCCATTCATTGATATTCTAATCTGAAGCTCGTATTTATTAGCGGTGACGTTTGAGGTTTCGATCATCGATCAACGAGGAGATCAACGTCCCGGGCCATCCAATCGAGTCCTAGGCACGTTCTAGAGGTAAGGGAACTCGATCCCTTTGAGTTAGATCAATCGATTTGGTGATTTTTCGTGAGGATGCAATTCTAGGTTTTTAGCAACAGACTTTACAGGCTTTTAGTGACAGATTTTGGGTGGTCACTAAAGCTGCTGGGAATTTACAGAAACTTATTTTGGATGTTTTTAATTGTTTCGACCCTCTGTTGGTGTTTTTTTTTCATATATTTAACAATTTTATAAATTGAGGTAGGTCTAGGAGATGGCTGTAAATTAATTTGTGGATTTTTTAAGATGTATTTCTATTTTTAGAAATTGTTCAAATTTTTATTTTAATTAAATAAAAATCTTACCAAGTTTATTTTAAGGGTTTGATAATTTTACAGGGTATAGGTGCTCATGATTGACATAGAAAAATTATTATCCAAATTCTTAAGAAGGTTCAAGGTAGGTGAAAAATTCGTCCAAGACAAGAATAATTAGGAAAAGTGGTTGGTTTTGATGGGATTATTTGTAGAAAATTTTTGAAGGGGGTTAAGGGACCTTTGGAGCGAGGCTCGTGGGCTGAATTTTGAGGAGAGGATGTTCTAGTGATTCAAAAGGAATTTTAAATTGAGAAAAGTCGTCTAAGAAAATGGATTCTTATTAATAGGTTTCCCCAAGATAATCCGGCTAAGGAGGGGTTTCTTCGAGGAAGGAATCGAGGAGTCATCTTTTCGAGGTGAGTGTAAAGGGGGTGAAATCTATGTCGAGGTCGTTTTAGTTTATGCTTTTCGTTCAAGTTAATATTTGAGTAATATTTGGGCCACTACTGGTTGCGGTAGATGGTCGGATCTCTGCTGGACGGCGAGACGTAATGTAGCAGTTGATCGTGTTTGTTGGGGTCACAACTGGATGGCAAAACGTATCGCAGTAGTTGATTGGTCATGGACTGGACGGCGAGACATAACGCAGTGCCATTGCCGAGTGTGGGTATGCAACCGGACGGCGAGACATAACACGGTTGGCATACTAGGGTGGGGACACCGGACGGCGAGACGTAACGCGGTGGTCCCTAGTGTTGGTGTCTATGGATTAAGAATATAAGTAAGGAAAATTATAAAGATAAGATACGAGTATAGATCTCTTATGGATTGTTTGATAACAAAGTATAAGGGATGAAAGCGAGAACGACTTTAGTCTAAGTCAAGAACCCTAATAACGTGTTTAATAAGGATTTTCTTAGGGTGGAGACCAATAGTAACGACGAGACTGACCCCTTCTCACTCACCAGGTGCAGAGAGGGGAAGATGACGCATCCATCCAGAGAAGGTTACCCGAGGAGAGCAGTTGCGGCAAACCTAAAGATGTCAACTGGATCTGGGTAATGAGATGAGACCTACCATTATATCTGTCTTTAGTTTCATGTCTTAATGAGTATACTGGGAAACTCAAGGATTTTGTTTTGTGTTTTGTTTCTCTGGATTGAGGTCGCCCAAGTGTTTAGGGCATTTCACTTGAGAATCTTAAACATTGTTGTTGTTGATTTTTTGTTTTGATTTGTAAACCTGTTTTGGGTTGCTCCGGAGTAACCGGTTTGTGGTTTGAGTTATGGTTTGGTTTTCAAAAAGGATAGGGTCGTTTCAGAGAACCTCCCCATCAATGCTTGAAATGAAGTGTGGAAGAGAGGTGGCTACTTCAAGAGGGCATTTCAAGTCTTGAGTATCACGGTGGCCATCCGTGACAACTTCCGACCGTTCCAATTTATCCTCAAGGATTGCCTCTTCATCTTCTTTTTCTTCACCAACCACTGAGAATCGTTCTTGAGTGAATCGTGGACAAGCTTCCTTAACCATTGAGTTTAGCTTCTCTGTGCGCTTGTGTATTTCCTCCCTCCTAGAACAAAAGCTCATACATGAAAATGGAAACCAAACTCATGCAATCCATGAAAACATCCATCAATTAAGTAAAATCATCAATCAAACATGAATTTTTTCACAGACATCAACAATGAAATAAAATCTAGACCTAGCGTTCTTAAACCCAAGAGAATAGGGTGAGTTTCTAAAGAGGGAAGAGAGAGATTACAAACAAAGCACAAGAGCTTCTTCTTCTAGGCTTGATTTTTTGTTTTTAAGGATGATCAATGCCTTCAATCAAGCTCCAAGATTACTCAAGAACTCACTCTCTCTCTCTCTCTAGAACTCCCCTTTGGTGTTTTGGCTCTAAACCCTAGAGAAAGAAACTAATTTCTCTCCAAAAACCAACTCCCCTTTCACTCTCCCCGTTGTTGTCTTTATATTTTCCCGACAGTGCCGACTTCACTGTCTGGGGCTTGAGTTCACGGTCTTAGCGACCGTGAACTCACTAGGATCCCGCGAGGTGTGCATTTGCTTCTGGAATTTGGCCACTTCACAGTCTAGGGGTGATAGGAACTTTGTTCCTGTCAGGTTTGGTTTTTGGGGATCAGGGTTTATGCAAATAGAATTAGGATTGAGATTGAGATTTGGGAAAGAAGAAGAGAATGGTAGAGAATCGGTCTAGGCCTTGGACGGATTCAGAACGAGAATTTAGGGATAGGGAGAGGTTACGGTTTAAGAGATTTACTTAATATTCTTCTTATTGATCTGAATGAATAACCTAAACACATATTTATAGGAAAATAGCTAGAAAACCTAATAATAAACTTAACTCCACTAAAAGACTACTAACCATATATAATAATATCCTAATATAATAATAAAAATAACTATAGAAACCCTAGGGAAATAGGTTTCCATCATCCCCTCCCCCTTGAGACCAACCTTGCCGTCAAGGTTGATCAACTCATCCCACGTCTTCACCTTTTCCGCACGATCTGCGCATCGACTGTGCCATTTCTTACGCTTTCTTTTCTTCCAATTGTGATCCACCTCTTCATTTAGACACCTTGCTTTGTCCGATCCTATGGAACAGCTCCCTTCCTCCAAGTTAATAAACTTTCCCTCACTCTCTAACAATCGTAGCCCATTTGTCTTCCAAAAGTCCAAATCAAATTCTTGGGCCCAAACTCTACTGGGATGGGAGAGAAGGGACGATATGGTTTGTATTGCCAATCCTGTCCCCATGCGAGCTAGTCCATCACCGAATGGCTCTGCTAAACTCCATCTAATTCCTCCTCGTCAAAATCACGCTCATCCAGTCCTCATCAAAATCACGCTCATCCAGTCCAGGTTGTTGGTCGAGGTCTATGTGGCTCGTTTTTACCACTTGGCTCACTTCATTTGGCCTGTTTGGTAATGCAGCCGATAACGTTATATTTGCACATGTTTGCACCCTTATTTCTTAACCATTTTGGCTCGATTTTGTGACTCCTTGGCCTATTTTACGCTAGGTTGTGCTATTTTTCCATATTTCAGGTCCTAACGGGTGTACGAAGGTTTAGGCGCAAGTTTAGGGTCGTTTGGAGATCATTTGACGATTGTGGGGCAAAAGCACTGTTGTCCACTGTAAAAGCACGACCGTGTTTTTCATCAGCCTAGCCGTGTTTTTACTAGTGAGAGCAAACTAAGAGGATGCTGAAGAAAGACAAAATACGGGCAACCCAAGAGTAAAGCACTTAAGGATTATCTTGCGCTGGAGTGTATTGATTATACGAGAGTCAGCCAATTCACTGCTTTGCACTGGAATTTGTTTCCAGTAGTGGAGTTCTGTGTTAATTGCCTTAGCATTCTATCCAGATGAAGACTAGTCATCTGCCGGTTAGTGTGTCTAAGAGGGCTTGGTCAGCTTAAGAGATTCCAAACTACTGTCGGATCTTTCACAGTTTACTCAACAGTAAATAAACCAAAGGAAATTAAAAATTGGACCAAATTAAGGAGCTAATAAGGGGACTCATTCCCGAGTGACTCTTCCCTTGCTTAAGAATTTTGAACAATTTACTGCTTTCTTTCTGTTTAGTTTGAATTCACCTTCACTCACTTAGTCCCGCTAGATAATAGAAGTTCGCGGAGTAGGTAGTAGATCTAGACCCTGGGTTGATAAATTATCAACCAACTTACCCACTATTCTGCATTTCCATACTACAATTATACTTGGTCGTAGTTTAGTGTTGTGTTTTAGCTAGTCAAATTTTTGGCGACGTTGCTGGGGACACTAGGTTATTGTAGAAACGTAAAAGTCTAATACTTAAGGATTATCTTTACTGCATTCTCTCTCTTCCACTTGTGTGCCTTCACGGGTTGTTTTTGCTATTGGTGTGCAGGTAGTGCATGACCCATATCCAGTCGGGAGACCTACTACCATTATACCAGGAGCTTTAACGAACCTGTGGCAACTTCAAGAAAACATGAAAGGCGCGACTAGCTGTGGAGGAAGCTCTTGCTAAACTGAACATCAACCAGGAGGACGACATGGGTGAACCCAATAATGGCGGGGAGGCTATCCCTGATTAACATACCATGGGATACTACTGGACTGCTAGAGCCAAAGACATGAGGTCCCCCATCCAGCACCCTCAAGTTGCTGCCAACAACTTTGAGGTGAGCACCTATGTTATCACCATGCTTCGAAGCTTGGTGGTATTCCATGGGAAGGCAGGCAAGTGCCCATGCGCGCACTTTAGGCGATTCCATGATTTGATCGATGGAATCAAGATTAACGGGGTCCTCAAGATGCCATCCGCCTGCGCTACTTTCCCTTCACACTGGAGGGCCAGGCAAAAATGTGGTTGGACAACCGCCCTCCGGAGTTGATCTCTACATTCACCAGTCTTGCCGACAAGTTCCTGACCTAGAATCATCCTCCATCCAAGATAGCAAACCCGTAGAAGGAGATCACCTTTTTTCACAAGAAGAAGATGAGACCACCGGGGATGCATGGGAGAGATACACTAGTCTCTTCTGGAGGTGTCCTAATTATGGTTTCAATGATGCTTTCAAGGTGGGCACCTTCTAACGAGCTCTCTTCCCTAAAGATAAGCAGCTGATCGACTCGGTATGTTGTGGGAACATGCTGAACAAGACGCCACAACAGATGAATCAGCTCTTTGATGATATGGGAGAGTAGGGATATGAATGGGGGACTGCTAAGAGATCGAGGCGAGCACAAGGTCGGGGTGTGCATGCTGTGGATACCTAGTCATCTAAGTTGGTGGAGGTTGTGTCTAAATTGGTCTCAGCCATCGATAAGAACGAGATGGTTCTAGGTACACGGCAATAGCAGGCGATATATTGCCAGTGGTGTGAGAGCACCAATCATAGGGTGGAGGACTACCAAGCCATGCGAGAGTCTAGCACACTGCAGGAGCAGCTGAATTTGATTAATAATGCTTGGCGCAACGACCCCTACAGTAATACATACAACGAGGGGTGGCGCTAGCATACAAATTTCTCCAGGAGTGGCAATAACAATCCCAAGCTACCGGGCTTCCAGGTTCATAGAGCTAGTTTTCAAAACCAGAGACAGACATACCAGCCCCGCCCAGGCCAGATGCAGCAGCAGCAACCATTTTATCAGTCCAAACAGGGGCAGGCTTTTCAACAGTCCCCACAGCAGCAGTAGTACCAGCAGCTTGATGCATCTCCATCAGTCCCAACACCAGGAGATCCCGTGTCAGAATTGAGGGATCTAGTGACCACATTGGCCAACACCAGCACCCAGAAGTTCAGTAAACTGGATCAATTCAAGAAAATGACTTCGGGCAAATTCATGGAGATTGAAGCTAGCCAGAGGAACCAGTAGGCACTTTTGCAAGATATGGACACCAAAATCGGGCACCTAGCAGATGCCCTTGCTTCTAGACAGACTAGCACATTTCCTGGCCAACCCTTGCCAAACCCCAGAAATCATAAGGAGGGGTTGCACGCCATCATGGTTAGGAGTGGGACTGTAACTGAAGATGCACCATCGAGGAGTGCAAAGAAGGTGACCCAGATCACCTCGGAGCCAGAAGAAGACCAGGTGATGGAAAAGGAGCCAGAGGTTCGGGCCCCAAAGCCCTAGCCAGTAGTGGCTGAATATAAGGCTAAGCTCCCTTTTCCCACCAGGATGCACAAAGACCGGCTAGAGGCAGAGTTCGGGTACTTCATGTCCATGCTTAGGAAGCTGAATGTTCAAGTGCCCTTCCTGGAGGCATTATCTCAGATGTCGAAGTATGCAAAGTTCCTGAAAAATCTCCTCTCTAAGAAGAAGAAGAAGAAGCTGAGCGAGATGTCCACTGTGGAGCTCAGTGAGGAGTGCTCGGCCATTCTGCAGAACAAGCTTATGCAGAAGCAAAAGGACCCAGGTAGTTTTCCTCTCATGTGCTCTATTGGTAAATTGCATGTAGAGAGGTCATTGGTGGACCTAGGTGCTATTATTAACGTTATACCATATAAATTGTTCAAGAAACTAGGCCTAGGTGAACCCGGTGCAACTAGGATGAGTATTCAATTAGTTGACCGGTCCATAGTTCACCCTAGAGGCATAGTGGAAGACCTCCAAGTTAAAGTTGCAGATTCATTTATCCTGTGGATTTTGTTGTCTTAGACATTGATGCGGAAGCAGAAGTGCCCCTTATACTAGGTAGGCCTTTCTTGGCTACCGCCAAAGCTCTCATAGATGTGCATGATGGGACCCTGATTTTGAGCGATGGTGAGGAGAAGATAATATTTTCCATTGCCAATAATATGTCTGCTTTATCGCCTTTGCATGCGGCCTCTCACCAGGTGCATGAGTCTGTCATGTATCCTTCTGTGCTTCCGTTTTGCAAGACTCTCCTCCCATTCCTTTGCCGCCACTCCTGTCCACCCCGTTACCAAAAGAAAAATCAAGGAGGAGTGGCAGCCGAAACTGCAGGTAGCTAAGCCTGCTCAAAAGAAAGTTGGAAACCACTATGAGCTGGTCTCAGCTCCTAAGCCACGACCTCCTTGGCCATCCGATTATTCACTCGCTTGCATCCTGCCGGATGGCCAGGTTGAGCTGACATGTGCTGGTGGTCACACCCGTCATGTGCATGGCCACTATCTGAAGTTGTACCTCAAGAGCTATGTGGATCCGCTCTAGGAGGCACCTGTTCCTACACCTCTCTAAGCATCCACCCTATGCGTCCAACTAAAGACGTAAAAGAAGCACTTGTGAGGAGGCAACCCCACCATGGTTTGGTTTGATTTTGTTTTGTTTGTTTTTTTCTTTTTGGTTTTTCCACTTGGATTATGGTTTCTATCACCCATTGTGTTTTGATGACTCTAGCTTTGTGCCTTTAGACTGGTCCCCTTCCAGTCCCCTGCTCTTGACTGGTCTGCCTTCCAGTCACTGCTCCCGATCATCATTTCTCGGTAACATCGTTCCCCTTCCCTCTGCTCCATTGAGAAAAATGGCGAACTTAAGTGTGGGGGGTGCTTTGCCTCTTTTGGAACATATGATTGGTATGCTTGGAGCCTAGTCTATTGTCCAAATCTATAGATTTGATGGCTCTGAGTACTGATATTTGCATGAACAAATTGGCACTGTGGTTTATGTGGTGAATCGATTGGTTGTTAACATTGATGGATAACAACTTGTTTGTGACTAGGACAACCTATAATGATGACTGAGACGTGCACTAGAGTTGTGTAGGGGGTTCAGTTTTTCAACGGTTTGCTTACCAACTACAATTTGGATTGATCACTTTTTTTTTACATTCGTTTATGCATCTAGTTCAGGGAATTTGAATGAGAGATAAAGAATATAGGTAGTCATGTGAGATTTGAGCATGTTCATTTCTTTCTTATGCAATAGATCTCTCTTCCATGATGTGTAGCATTCACGTTGTCACTAATTAGGAAGATGGATGCATAGGATTAACCCACGACCAATTGATTGTCCTGGTTTCATATCCCCTAGTTAGCCCCTTTGAGCCGTGTAACTCTCTTTCTTTCGGTCTACAATGAAAAATCACCATTTTGCATCTCTTAGAGGTTCCACATAGTGGTTTTTGCATGTTCTCTGCTATTTCTGCTAGAAATAATATGAGGATTCGGGGTCATTCTTAAAAGTTGGGCATGTGTTTGAAGAAATGTGCAGAGGTGGTGGTTCTCTCAAGAAATGAAAATAATAAGAAAAAAATGAATGAAAGCAAAAGAGAGCCACCGCAAACATCTTAATCATGCCCATTAAATAGTGTTTTTTAGCAGCTTGGCTTGGAAATACTAACATGTTATGACCTCCTTCACTCTTGTGCTCTAGAGAACTTAATTAATGCATAATAGCAGAGAGAAAGTAAATGGTTTGAATGAATGTTGTTGTGTTTGGTTTTAGAACTGTGGAACCTTGTATTATGAATTCTTCCACTACCTAAAAGGCATTTTCCCCATGTCAAAGACACTAGCCAGTCATCTGAACCAGAGTCTAAGACCTTCTGACTAGTTAGTGGTGACACCCGATATGTGAACTCTAGCATTTAGCGGTTGCCATCATGGTGAAGAGACGTTAGGATTGAGAGAATAAGCATGCACATTTTCGCATCAAACTGTCCTGACCCCACCGGTCGAGAGTGAGCGATTCATTTCCTAATTTTCTTTACATTCTTTACCTCATGCTCGATCTTGATTCTAATGTCTTGAATTTTAAGCATGGGTGACTGTTTTGGATGAGTGGTTGAGTCAAGTCTAAGTTGGTCAGTGAACAGAAGGGAGACTCTTCCTTTACCCGATTTTGCTGCACTCGAATGTCATCTGTGGTGGTTATCTAGGTTGCCGTTGAGGTTGTTCATGTGTTGATGTCTAAAGGCATGTTGTGTGCCCATCTGATATGTACCCAAGGTTTGCATGATAACTGTTTTGAGCTCACCTTGTGTCTGACTTGGTTTGCTTGGGGACAAGCAAACGGTTAAGTGTGGGGGAATTTGATAACGTCATGTTTGCACATGTTCGCACCTTTATTTCTTAACCATTTTGGCTCGATTTTGTTGCTCCTTGGCCTATTTTAAGCTAGTTTGTGCTATTTTGTAATATTTCAGGTTCTAGCAGGTGTACAAAGGCTTAGGCTCAAGTTTCGGGTTGTTTGGAGATCATTTGATTATTGTGGAGCAAAAGCACGGTTGTCCCCTGTAAAAGCACGACAGTGCTTTTCATTAGCCTAGCTGTGTTTTTACTAGCGAGAGCAAACCAAGAGGATGCTCAAGAAAGACAAAATACGGGCAACCTAAGAGAAAAGCACGACCGCGCTTCAAAAAATACCGCCCGTATTTCACCCAGACTTGCCCGTGTTTTCTCTCATTTTAGCCTAAGTGAAATGTGCGTTTTGAACAAAGCACGGTCAAGGGAGGAAGCACAACCGTGTATCTCCCCGTAATTCGTCCAGTATCGTGGTAAATAGGCAGATTCGAGCCAAAGGAAGGGGATTCGACTTTTTGGAGCAAAAACATAGTTCTAAAGAGAGAAAGTGTGAAAAACAAACCCTATGAGCTATTTTGGAGTGGATTTCTCACCATTCAAGCTCAGACTGCATCCCCAGGAATGAAGATTGACATTCTAGAGCAGATTATTCCCATCTTTATGAGTATGGTTGCTTTGATTTTTGTTTTCCACTCTCTCTATGGAGTAGACCTTTTTCTCACTTGGATATGAAGAACCCTAATTCCATGTGTTAGGGATTTGAGTTGTAATGACTTTTGGATTGATATAATGATTGGTTTTAATCGATTGAAGTGTGTTTATTGAGTCAATTGAATCCTGATCTGATCAACTTCTTTTGATTTCTGCTGCAACCTGAGATAGATATAATCTGATTAGGTTGTTAGAGATTCTTCAATCGATAGGAGTGAATTGATTGTACGAGAGAGTCAGTCAATTCACTGCTTTGCACTGGAATCTGTTTCCAGTAGTGGAGTTCTGCATTAATTTCCTTATCATTCTATCCCAGTGAAGACTAGTCATCTGTCGGTTAGTCTGTCTAAGAGGGCTTAGTCAGCTTAAGAGATTCCAAACTACTGTAGGATCTTCCGCAGTTTAATCAACAGTAAATCAACTAAAGGAAATTACAACTGGGACCTAATTAAGGAGCTAGGGGGACTCATTCCCGAGTGACTCTTCCCTTGCTTAAGAACTTCAACCAATTTACTGCTTTCTTTTTGTTTAGTTTGAATTCACCTTCACTCACTAAGTCCCACTAGATAATAGAAGTCCGCGGAGTAGGCAGTAGATGTAAACCCCGGGTTGATAAATTAAACCTACCTACTATTCTGCATTTCCAGACTGTGATTATACTTGGTTGTAGTTTGGTGTTGTGTTTTAGCGAGTCATCACCCAATTGGCCCACTACAGATTGTTGTAGATTCTTTTCAGGGAAGGAGAAGAGACTCGATTGCTCGCGTGGGCGAGGGTCATCATTGTCGCCTTCCTTCTGTTTCTCATCCTCCGGCAACGAACACCCCACCCAGCGGCTAGGAACCCAGTCAGCTTCCAATCCTACCTTCTTTCCAATAAATGTCGCCTATATTGCGCCCTCCTCCTTCGTCTCGACATCGCGCGAGGCCTCCGCGCAGAACCCGCGTCAACTGGGAGGTTAGGGAAGAACACGAGAAAGATAGAGAATCGGCCTAGGCCTTAGAGGGATTGAGAACAAGAATTTTGAGGATATGGAGAGGTTAGGGTTTAGAAGATGTTCTTAATATTCTTCTTATTGATATGAATGAATAACCCAAATACATATTTATAGGAAAATAACTATAAAACCTAATAATAAACCTAATTCTACTAAAAGACTACTAACCATATCTAATAATATCCTAATATTAATAATGAAAATAACTATGGAAACCCTAGGGAAGTCGGTTTCCATTAGGGGGTGATTATCACGGTCTTGGAACCGTGATACATGAGTCCTGCCCTTGAAGTCTTGCTCTTCACTCCCTGGGGTGATTTTCACGGTCTAAGGGCATGACATTTGCCTAAAACCCGTGACCAGTGCTCAGTCTCCACTTTTTTGGCTCGTTTTGACCTCCGAATGACCCGAAACTCGTCCCAGACTTTCCCAAATGTACTAGGATCTGAAATGTGGCAAAAGAAGCACAACATAGCGTAAAATATGTCGAAGGACGGTCATCTACTATGCAAAACAAACAATAAATGAGGGGTAAAAAATGCACAACTGAACCCCAAATCAGTCATCATCTAGTATGGAGTAAAGGTGGCGGTTCGGTTTGGTTAATCGAACCAAAAATCATTAAAAATAAAAATTCGAATAAGTCAATTGTTCAAAATCGAAATTGTTTCCATCCCTTACGAAATCGTCTTTCCAAAATTTAATGGGAGTCAACCTTGCAGTCCGTCTGTCGAACATAACACGTTTAAGTACCATCCTTCCTCCTCCTCTACCCTTTATCATTCAGGTGACTGTTGCGGTAACCGAAAAACTATTTGCGGTGCGGTCACGATTGGCCAATTTTTTTCTTATTCCGTTGCGGTTAACTGTGTTATTCAATACGGTTAACCAAAATTGCATCGTTTCCTATCCCTACCTACCTTACCGTTGTCTATATATTTTTTCAAATTTTAGAACAAATGTTTACACTTCTTATTGTCATCATAAATTACTTCAGAGGTATAGTTTCATTTGATATTATTGACTTATTTTTCTATTTGCTCCAAACGAAACTAAGACAATTTTGCATTGAAGTACACAAGTAGTAATTGGAAATCCCAAAGGTGGCCTAATGATAATCTTGGAGGATAAAATTCACGGCATACTAGGTTCAAATTCTGTGGTAAAAATAATCTAAAACAGTAATGATTAAGCAAACTTAGATTATCAAATGTCAATTTAGCATGGAAAAGGAAACCAGACCGTACCGGCCGGTTCAACCGGTTCAACTGGGAACCGTACCAAAAACGAAACGATATGCCTTCTGTTAAAAAAATATCGTATCAGCCGATTTTCTAGGTCGAACCGGTCTGCCGCGAAATACCGGCCGGTTTTGAACCTACCGGCAATAGGCTGCTTGCGACGAAACTCTCCGACTAGATGGGCCTTGTCACTGCCTCCACGCCGCGGCCACTACTGCATCTCCACCGCCGACCCGCGTCGCCAGCCACAGCCGTCGCTGCTATCGTGCTTGTCAGGCCATCCCGTAGCCACTCTCCATCGTTATATGCATGGCTGCTCGGACGCGGAAGAAGATGAGGAGGAAGGAAGCCATTGTTTGAAAGAAGAAAGAGAGGGAAGGAAGCTCCATGTTATCGCGGCCACCATATAAGAAAGAAGGATGGGATCTGACTTCAGAAATTTTCTTGGTTCTTTTTTATTTTTGTCATATCTTGGTTCAATTTTTAGTTACCGGAATAAAAGAGGGGAGAGAGGAGAGAAGATTTGGAGATGCAGAGTGAAAGGAAGGTGGCAGCCACCTAGGGTTTCACCATGTCTCCATGGGCCTTATTTTTCTTTTTTTAAAGAAATCCATGGGCCTTATTAGTTAGTTGGTAATGGTGTGATATTATGTGATTATTTAGTATTTATTGTCCGGTATTTCCGGTATAATTCGGTATTACTTCGAAACGGTACTCTGATTTTGCCGGCACGGTTTTTTGACAAAAAAAACATTTTATTGTTATAAAAACGGTATTTACCGGTATGAAACGATTGAATAACGGTCGTACCAAAAAATACCCTACCAGAAAGAAATCCGGTATGATATCCGGTACGGTTTCCTGAACCATGCAATTTAGTAGTAACTAACATCTATCTCCAAAAAATAGTTGTGGTTGCTAAGAGATGACTAGCACTAAAAATTTGGTACCAGTATCTGAGATATATAGAATTATTGAATACAAATTTTATTTTTGTTGGAATAAGATTGATTTTAGATTGTTTTCCAATATTCGGATTATAGGATTGAGATAGTTATATATCAAATTATCGAGATATACTAAATTTTTTTACAATAATTAAATATCGCTCACAACATATGATTATTCCTCACTCTTTAACAAGTCACAATCCCTCATCCAATCCAAAATTTGCTTTCCAATTTTACTAGGTGACACGCTAAAACACAACACCAAACTGCGACCAAGTGCAATCGCAGAATGGAAATGCAGTATAGTGGAATCAAGGAATAAATGTCAACCCATGGTCTAGATGTACTGCCTACTCCGTGGTTATCTATTATCTAGCGGGGAAAGTTTAGTAAAAATGAGTTTAAACTAAAGCAGAAAGAAAGCAGTAAATTGTCTGGTTTCCTGAAGCAAGAGAAGAGTCACTCGGGAATGAGTCCCCCTAGCTCCTTAATTAGGTCCAAGTTGTAATTTCCTTAGGTTGATTTACTGTTGATTAAATTGAGGAAGATCCGACAGTTGCTTGGAATCTCTTAAGCTGACCAAGCCCTCTTAGACAGACTAACCGGCAGACGACTAGTCTTCACCGGGATAGAAAGCCAAGGCAATTAACACAGAACTCCACTATTGGAATTGGATTCTAGTACAAAGCAGTGAATCGACTAACTCTCGTATAATCAATTCAATACTACCGATTGAAGAAGCTCTAACAACCTATTCAGATTCTATCTATCATAGGTTGAAGCAGAAATCAAGAGAAGTTGATCATGATTCAATTGACTCAATAAACACACGTCAATCGATTATAATCAAACATTATATCAATCCAAAAGTCATTACAACTCAAATTCCTAACACATGGAACTAGGGTTCTTCATACCCAAGTGAGAGAAAGGTCTACTCCATAGAGAGAGAGAGAGAGAGAGAGGAAAACAGAATTCAAAGCAGTCATACTCATAAAGATGGGAATAATCTGCTTTGGGTTGTCAATCTTCACTCCTTGGGATGCAATTTGGCTTCAATGGTGAGAAATCCACTCCAAATAAATCATAGTGTTTGTTCTTCAAACTTTCTCTCTCTAGAACTCTGTTTTTGCTCCAAAAATTCGATTCGTCTCTCAAAGACCTGAAATTGGGTTAAAACCCAGAAATAACGACGACACAACCAGGCCACACGACCGTGTAGAAATCCAGTCTGGCCGTGTAACTCCCAAAACACGACGTTGCACTTAGTTGGTCGAAGGAAGTCACACGGCTAGACCACACGGCCGTGTGAAAGTGAGCATTGCCCGTGTAGACCCCCCTGGACATTCCATACGGCCAAAATGTGCCCTTGCACAGCCAGTACGGCCTTGGCCGCGTAAAAATCATATACACGGCCACACCTTACGGCCGTGTAGAATTTGCTCTTGTCCGCGCACGACCATGTTGCACGGCCGCTTGAAATCGACCCCGAACTTGTGCCCAAGTCTTCATTCACATACTAGGACCTGAAATATCACAAACAAGAACAACCTAGCGTAAAATAGGCCAAGACACCACAAATTCAAACTAAAACAATTAAGAAACAAGGGTGCAAACATGTGCAAATATGGTGCTATCACTAGGTCACTCTCGTCTCATCTTTCACTCAATGTCTTATTATTTTTATAGCACAAGGTGAACACTCTTATTAGTCGTATTTCAACCTCTAATCCATCGAATCAAAAATTACCAATAACAGTATATTGATATATTACCATCTTCCCCTTCTCTTTATCCCTCCTTTAACTCTAGTAAAAATTCAAGACTCTTTGCACATATTCTTTGGAGAACCTGTGATGGATCCATGCAATGAAGACATTGAATGATCCATCAACGCGGACATTTGATTAATTCTTATTAGGTTTTCTCGCCTCAACTTTCATCACCAATATTTTGATTAATCAAATTAAACCTACAAGCCCTACATCATAGAAGCTCTCCTGGATTACGAGAGTTTAAACCATTAACTTTTGATGGTTGTTGGCCCCAAAGTTCGAACCTAGGGTGTGGCGAAAAACCATTATTTATTTATTCATTCACATATTTAGTTATTAATTATGAAGGTAATTGATGTGGTATTTCAGAATAAATATATCATACCAAAATATATTGGGATTGGAATATCAAACTTATTTTTTATTTATGATTGGAATTGATTCTAGGGAATTTTTCTGTATTCGACATTTCGGTAGTTAGTAGGAGGATATTGATATCGTATCGATTCGCTCCCAGAGTTGATATTGACGTATGAAGATAGCTTAAGACTACTAAATTGGCCATAATATAAAATTTTGTATGCCTTATTTAACATTTTGAATGAATAGAGTACTTCATCCTCAAACATATAATAACTTAATTGCTGGAAAAACATACAATTATTTTGTCATAATTGACTTTTCTAAAACATGATTCAGGGGAAAAACCAATTGAATATTTAAAAAGAAGTATAGGGTTTTTGCATAACACTTATGAGATTTGTCCAACTTCATTATTTGGAGCTCTAAATTGTATACCAAGTTTTTGGATGAAAAGTTTTTGTTCGTCATATGAATTCATAAATATTCACATCAATATGTGGGATTTGGAAAATCCAAGATAACAAGTTATCAATCTCTACCTACTTTTCTTGTTGTTCCAAATTTATTCTCACTAATTTTTTCCCCTTTGTATTTTTCAATCATTTCTCATTTCTGTTAATGATAGCCTAACCTAACACTTTACTTGTATTTTTAAGAGTAATTGTTACAATCTCTTGCTAGAAAAGAGAAGTTTGGCACCCACGTGTCCACAAAAAATCTGGGCACAAAATCTATGTTGCAGATGATGAAAATTCGCCTTTAAGAGGGCATCTACCCTCTGTCTAGGTTAACAAGGATCTGCGAGCGCCGAAAAGTGAGGAGGGGCATCCATCTTACCGGATGGAACAGAAGTCGGGACGCCAAATAGGGGCCCTTAAGCATAAGGACTCTAACCATCGCACCTTGGTGATAGGGAGACCGAGCACCCAGAGAACCGAGGAGTTTACTCCATCTATGCAAAGAGGAAGCCCGTGGGGCTTCATCATGTCCAAACCGGTCCAAACGCCACGCGGGGTTCGCCAGAAGGGTGCCATGGGGGCTGGACGAGAGAACCAGGACAATCCCATGAGGACTCGCAGGCAGGGACAGTCAAGGTTGGAGGAAAGCAAAGTCGCTTGCTAGATGATGATATGATTGATCATGGGCGAGCTAAGCATCAACCTACAGGTCGGAAAAAAAAAATTCTTGGCACTGATTTCATTATGCTCTATACCTCCCCAACGTCGGAAATTGGTTTAATAATAATCGGATGGTGAGTTTGAGCTGGAGGAGATGCAACTGAGCACTGAGCTTCTAAGTGATGTTGGTCATCACATGGCTCGTGCTAACTGAAAGAGGCGGCAGGCTCCAAGCATTAAATCGGGGAGGACTGGGGGAGAGGAGACAACAGGACGCGCTCTTGCCACATCCACGCATCGACGTCTCCGGAAGATGTCCGACACCGTGAATGAGGTTAGGGATGAGTCACTGCTAGCTCCCCGACAAACTGCGGATTGCAAAGGGAAAGGAACGCAGATTGCAGAGGAATCGGAGTATGAAGAATGGAAACCAGAACTCAAGATTGTGGCCGAGGTCGCCTAACCTAAGAGAGTTGGGGTTTCGAGCCACCTGAATGAGCATATTGGCGATGACTCAGATGCCACTCTCTCGGAAGAAGGGGTGAATGAGTTCATCATCCAAAGCAGGCCACTTTCGAAGCCAAACTTGAAGACTAGTTCGAATGCAGCTGGACGAGTTCGCAAGGCGGTGCAAGCATTTGAAGCAGGACAAACAATGCCCATTGAGGATGTTGCCTCTCCAGACTGGACTGCTGTTGGTGTGACCTTCTCTTTGAACGAGTATGGCTCGAATGCTCCTATCCTGGGAATAGGAAAGACAAAACATGCTCGTGAAGAAGTTGTTGGGGAGTTCGAAGGAGACCATAGTTTGAAAAGGCAGTTTTTTTGAAGAGAATGAAGAAGAACATGGAAAGGTTGAGGAATCCAGCCTCAAATGGCCCGAGGAACTTAAATGAAAATACATGCCTGAAATGTGAGAGGAATTGGACCCTCCTCACATTCCAAACTGCATTAGGTTTAGTTCCTTCGAATAAACCGGAGCTTGTTTTTCTGTTGGAAACAAGATCTAGTCGGAGAGTTGTTTTGCATCGTATGTGGGGTTTAGGTTTTCAGCTTCCTTTTTATTTTATTTTGATGCAGTTAACGCATCTGGTGGTCTAGTTGTAGCTTAGTCCCCTCAATTTGATGCTTCGGTGTTTTACCATTCTAATTTTTTCATTTGCAATCGTATTAATGAAGGAAACCTTTCTTATGTGGTTGTTTGTATTTACATTAGCTGTAACGAAACCACACGTGCTTGTCATCTTGATGAACTTCGACAGATTTGTGATGAGATCCAGTTACCCTTCGTGGTAATAGGCGATTTCAATACCAAGTTAGATTCAGGCGAAAAAGATGGGGGCAATCCTTGGAATGTGGGCCAATGGGTAGCACTTCATACTTTCATTCGGAATCTTGGCCTCCATGATCATGGCTACCAAGGTGATCAATTCACTTGGACTAACAAAAGGATGGGCATGGCCTGTATTCATGAAAGGTTGGATTGTGCACTTTGCTCACAAACTTGGATTAATAATTACCTTGATACTCTTGTTAAACACTTCACGGACCAAGGGTGTGAACAAGCTCTGCACTTATCTGATAAATCTTATCCCCAAAATAGTCGACCTCTCTTTAGGTTTGACGTTCGGTGGGCAGATAATCCGGAGGTCATGGCTATAGTGAACTATGTTTGGCAAGTGGAAATTCATGGGTTCCCTATGTACAAACTCTGGACCAAATTAAAAAAACACATTCATTTGTTGTATGATTGGATTCGAGTGGGGACCACAAATTCCTTATGTAACATAAATACCCTCCAATTGGAGATTGATCGTATTAAACAACAACTTCCAATTAATTAGGATGAAGTGAAAATTCTGGAACGCGACCTTAGCCGTCAATGGGCAGCGGAGGAGAGCTTTTGGAAACAAAAGTCCAGGGTGCACTAGTTGAAAAAGGGAGATCAGAAGACTTCTTATTTCCATACGATCACTAGATCCAGGAGAAAACGTAATTTTGTGCGTGGTCTCAAGAATGATGAGGGTGAATTGATCACGGAGGAAAAGGGGAAGGCGGATATTGCCATTGACTTCTATCAAACTCTTTTCACTTCATAAAATCAGATTATGAACATGGGAACGAGGGTGGACGGTCTGTAACACCTTAGGCAAATCCCACATCGACAAAGCACAGGATGTTACAAGTGATATCAGAGCCTCTATGCGTCCCTCTTAAACGATGGTGGGGCAAACCTCAATGAGGGTGTTGAGTCCCGGGGGGTGTATGTAACACCTTAGGCAAATCCCACATCGACAAAGCACGTGAGAGATCCATGGTTCATAAAGTAGGAAACCGACCTTAACTAACAAGACGCATTTTAGGGTGTAATGGAGGAGTTCTTGTGAGAAATTTGAAGTTAAACATGCTCAATGTGGAGTACAACAAGGATGGGTGACCTTATGGGAAGTCACCCTGAATTGCACCCCCATTCGAAAACCGTGCGGGTGTAGAGGCCCAAAGCGGACAATATCTTGTCGGGAAAAGGTTCGAGATGTTACACGGTATTCCACTTCTGGAAAAAGTAACTGAAGAAATAAATGTGTGCCTAACAACCAGAGTCCTTCCCAATGAAGTTCGCCGAACAGTCTTCTTTATGGGCTCGAAGCAGGCGCCTAGTTCTGATGGTTTTACATGAAAATTTTTTAAATCCTTTTGGGACATTGTGGGTGAGCCTGTGGTGGATGTTGTCTTCTAGTTCTTTCAAACAAGCCGGATTTACGAAGCTTTAATCATACTTGGCTTACTTTGATACCAAAAGTGGATAATGTGGAATTCATTCTCCAGTTGAGGCCGATAAGCTTATGCAATTAGTGTATAAAATTATTACCAAATTCATGACTGAGAGGCTTGCCCAAATTCTCCCGCATATAATCTCTGAAGGACAAAATGCGTTTATCCGAGAAAGACAAATTGTGGAATGTGTTACTAGGGGATGAACTTATGCATTATCTGAAAATCAAGAATCGTGGGAAGAAAGGGTACATGGATCTAAAAGTTGACATGGAAAAGGCCTATGATAGAGTCGAATGGCGCTTTCTCATTGCAATATTAGACAAATTAGGGTTCAACCAGACCTGGATCGGCTGGATTCAGGAATGTCTTAATTCGTCGTCTTTCTCAATTCTCATGAACGGTACGCCCTATGCTTTTTTCAAACCCACTCATGGGCTTCGTCAGGGTGACCCACTTTCCCCTCTCTTATTTGTTCTGTGTATTGAAGGGTTTGCGGCTCTTCTCCGGAAAGTTGTTGCCGAAGGTAAAGTTAGGGAGTGAAAGTGGCGCCTCGAGCACCTAGGATCTCTCACTTGTTTTTTGCTGATGACTCGTATTTATTTCTTAGAGGATCTCTACAACAATGTGAGAATTTGATTGAGGTGCTCAATGAATATGAGAAACTGAGCGAGCAACGAGTTAACCTGGCGAAATTGGCGATTTGTTTCAGTCAATGTTCAAGAAGGCGCTAGGCGTAAGGCTAGCGTTGGTGCCTCGCCTAGAGCCTTGCTCGCCTAGGCGTAGACTAAGCGTGCCTAGGCGTTGGAAGAAAATATATAATTTTTTACTGCATGAAGAATGAAATAACAATTTACAACACTTTCACACTTTTGTTTAAATGATTAATAACTTATTTAACACTTAACAATAAGAAAAATAGCTAACATGTTCATAGAATCATAACTCAATAGCTCCTAATCTTTTGAGTTATTGAAAATATTGATATAGAAGATTTTATTTTTTATATGAGGCTCATCCCGCATTTGATATTGACTACCTGACTCCACTAACTATGCATAATGAACATTTAGGTGCCAACTTACTCTATCAATGTGTTCTCAGTACCTAATTCACTGCGAAATCTCTAGGCGAGGCGTTTTGGCATTGCGTTGCACCTAGGCATACCTAAGCATATGGTTAAGAGCTTTTTTTTTTAACCATGGCTATTAGTTATAATATGTTATTATTAGTGAATAATAATAGCTGGATCCCATGGATGGCAGCATCGCAACTCAAGAGTTTCTTTCTACAAGACTAGTAGAGAAACAGATGACGGTGTCGTTTATGATATTTTCACATTTTATTCAGTTTCCGAATCATTCTCTACCCAGCCTCCCCGTCGCCTCCCCAACGCTTTTGTATGCCTGGATAAAGTGTAGCCTCGTCGCCGCTTTCCACCATTCTAGCATTATGAGCGCTTTTATCTACGCCTTTAGCCAAAGTGAGGCGTTCCTCTCCCTCCTATCGCTTAAGCTAGTCTAGGCGAGCGCCTAATAACGCCTTCTCGAACGCTGGTTTCAGTAAGAACGTTTCGATCCCTGATCATGAATTCTTGGCCCAAATTTTGGGCGTGGGAGCTGTGGGAATTCAGGATAAATATCTGGGATTTCCCACCCTCATATCCCAATCTAAGATGGCTACATTTCGTTGAGGAACGGTTGATGGCACGCCTCCAGGGGTGGGCCCAGCGGACATTGTCTTCGGCGGCTAAGGAAACCTTGATTAAGTCAGCAGCCTCAGCTTTACCGTTGCATGTGATGTCTTGCTTTAAACTCCCTCTCAAGTCGTGCCGCATTTTGGATAGGCTTATGGCACGATTTTGGTGGGGAGTGGAAGATGGGCATTCCCGTATAAGATGGATGTCGTGGCGTAAGATGTGTCATAGTAAGCATGAGGGTGTCATGGGATTCCATCGGTTTGAGCACTTCAATAAGGCTTTATTAGCCAAGATTGGGTGGCGAATACTTAATGACCCTACATCCCTTCTTGCTCAGGTGTATAAAGGGAAATAATCCCTACTAGCACTTTTCTCACCGCTACTACGCGATCTCGTCCTTCCATGGGATGGCAAAGCATCCAATATGGGGGTCAACTCTTGGTTCGGGGCCTTCACTGGCACATTGGGAATGGCAGGATTGTGTCTGCTTTACGGGATATTTGGATCTCTGCCTTGCATCCTGACCCTCCACTTTATAACCTGCAGGTGCTTCCAGAAGGGGGGAACCTTAAGGTGGCTGATTTGTTATACCCAGGAGAGGGACGTTGATCCGATGAGAAACTTGGCCAGTAGTTCCCTCTAGCCAATTGTCATGCTATTAAAGCTATTCCTCTACCCCTCCAGGACATGGAGGACAAGTAAATCTCGCATGCCACGTGTGATGGAGTTTTTACTGTTAAATCGGCCTATCACCTAGCGGTGTTGATGGATATCACCTACTCGGAAAAGCTAGATCTAGTTTTGGGGTTCCTCAATTCCACCTAAATTGAAGATCTTTTTGTGGCAAGTGTTGCACCATTTCCTCCCAAAAACGGAAGCCTTTATTCAGAAAGATGTATTGGTGCACCCACGGTGTCCGGTCAGTTGGGAAAACTCTAAGGCTGTGGAACATCTCTTTCTGGAGTGCCCTGTTGTTATAGCGTTGTAGGATCTTGCAGGGCTAGAGCATCTTGGCCAAGGGCTCCCTCGTCATTGATGACTCGGTATTTGCACATGCTTTCCCCATTGTTTCTTGATTGTTTGAGCTTGAATTATTGCGTCTTTGTCCTATTTTATGCTAGGTTGTGTTACTTTGTCACATTTCAGGTCCTAGCACATAAAGGGAAGCATAGATGCAAGTTTCAAATCAATCAGAGATCAATTGACGATTCGGGAGAAGAAACTCGGGGATGACCTGAAGAAGAATAGATTTCTACCTCACTTTATGGACAAAGAATCATGCAAGCTTGTCATGAAAAGAAAGAGGACGAGACTACGAGCGTCTGGGATCAAACGGGGACTAATTCGGAGTCCGGACGAGGGAGAAACGAAGCATTAAACAGAGGCTGAGCAAGCCACACGGGCATCCTGGAACTCCACACGGCCGTGTGGGTCGTGGCCGTGTGGAAATCACCGAGCCTTCACACGGGCAGCTGGGAAAGCCACACGGCCGTGTGGTCTGGCCGCGTGATCGGGAATTTCTGTTTAAAACTCGATTTTCAGCCAAAGGAAAGGGGAGAGCTGGGTTTTTGGTTCCCAAACACCCAAGGGACGAACCCTAGAGAGAGAGCGACTTGGGAACATTCTTGGAGCTATTTTGGAGGATTTCTTTGTCATTGGAGCTCGGGAATCAAGCTTGGAGATGGAGATTGAAGAACTAGATCAGATTTCTGCAGTCTCTCTCTTCTCTATGGAGTAACTTCCCTTCACTTAGGTTTTGAGGAACCCTAGCTATGTTTGTTTGATTGGATGATTGTATGAGTACTCTGACTTGATAATCTTGAGTTCATATTCAATCTATGCATATTTTCATGATTCAATTCTGCTTTAGTCGAGATTATTAATTCTGCTTTGATCCTATGAGAGGGAATACCTGATTAGGTCAATAGAGCACCATAGATTGATAGTAGTGGATCGATTGCTTTAGTCGAGGGTTGATTCACTGCTTTGTATCGATTGAGAACCTCTTTCGATAGAGGGAGTCTAGTTCAGAACGCCTTGATCAATTGTTCTAGAGAAGGATACGTCCCTCTAGACAATTGACTCAAGAGGGCCTTGTTCCTTTAGTCGAGACTCAAGGTCTAGTCAAGGATTCTCCGCATTGTGAATGAAAGTGAAACAAGTTAGAAATCATCAATCGTTAGTCTGGCTAGTGGCTAGGGGGAATCATACCTAAGTGAGTTCCCAACCTGTAATTAGATTAACTTTAACTGTAGTTTGCTATAGTAGTTTTAGTTCTTTCATCTTAATCTGGTTTGCTAAATAATAAACTGAAGCTGAGTAATAGTAACTCTAGAGACCCGTGGATTCGATATTTATCACTTGAGCCACTATACTGCAGTCCCTTCCATTGGTTACACTTGGCCATTGTTAGGTGTTGTGTCGTAGCGAATCAGTCATACTCTCCAATGTTTCTCAAAAAGCTTATGGTTATTGTTCAGAGTCTGCATCAAGTCATGGCGGTTGTGGCTGTGTTATGGCGGATTTGGAATTCTCGTAACTAGGTTGTCTTTGAAGGCAAACAGTTTGGGATCCCCGCTCTAATGAGACAATACTATCAGCAGTTGAATGAGTGGACATCTCTGCCTAAGGACCAGGTGGTGTGCACCCCTGGGGCTGGGGCTGGTGGTGCGCAGCCTGTCAACCCTAGTTCTATAGTCTACAGGTGGGATGGGGCGACGAGGCGTGGGTCACATTCGGCTGGGGGGATGATACTCGTGAACCAAGGGGGGAGGTCATCTCTGCTGCAGCAGTCCATTTCCCGGGGATGGATGATCCCATGATAGTGGAGCTCTTGGTTCTCCAAGAAGCAATTATGTGGTGCATTCAAAAGGGTTTTTCGATGGTGAGGTTTGAGGGAGATGCGTAGGTGGTTATCGATAGGCTTAATCAAACTCAAGAGCATGATAGCAGAGCAGGTACATCTCCATGAGGTTCTACGATATTTGGCTGAGCATGTGGGGTTTAGTGTTCGATTCATAGGTCGGCTTAATAATAGGGTAGCTCACTTGGTTTGAAAGGCCCTTTCTTTTACCCGATAGCGTGTAGTTCATTTGATTTTGTGGCCTGGCTGAACCACATGATGTAATGATCTATTTTTTTCATATCAATATATGATTATCTTTTGTAAAAAAAAACGGAGTCGCAAAGAGAAATATTATTGTTATTCGTCATATTAATATTCAGTACTCAAATGAGTATTACTTAAGTTCTGATTTCAAGATCAGTCTCTTTTATAAGATATAAATGACTTCAAGTAAATTAGTTATTAACATCGAACTTAAATAATAAAAAAGACAAATATATATATATATATCGAGCACTGAAAAATTTCTAACATTTAATTAAAGAAATTGTAACAAATACATTATATGTAGTTTAGTTGGTCATAGTACTTACCACTTGAACAACCAAGATTCAAATCTTAGTAATAGGAGTTTTATACGTGCAAAAACATTTGGCCGCAAACTAGTTATTTGTGGCGGCCGGTTTCAACAGTTAATTGCTTGTATTAGACCGTCGAACTAGTTTATGAGTCGATTTAGAGTTATCCGAATTGAATATAGGATTCAGATCGAGGTTCTTAGTCGAATTAATTGATATGATTTTAATAACTATCCACAGTGCAAGTCAGAATGTCTATGTAATCCCTGGAGATTTGGAAAGAATCATAGACCTTCCCATCTCTGCACTTCTTTAAGTTTCACAAACCCATTATCAAATTCTCGGTATAAGCTTTCACCCAAAACAAAAAAAAAGTCTCTCTATAAGCTCCACTTGGGATGAACTGCAGCAAACATGGATTGTGATAAAATCTGAACACATCTTGCCCAACATACACTCTAAATATCTAAAACTAGCAAAATCTAGCCATACTCATACCAACTTGCCAAAAATTCGAATTGACCAAAACCTCATTCACCTACACCATACCACTCCAAAACCTGAACAAACCACTACTGACCTATAACCTGAATGCCTGATTGATCTATAACTCTATCAATTCATACCAAACTAGTCATCTCTTATTTATAAAATTTGAATATCAAATCTCGTCTATACCAATGCAATATATTCCACAGGGGGAAAAAATACATTCCACGGCTAATTACAGGGGGGAAAAATACATTCCACGACTTGTTACATTTATACCTCTCATTCACAGTAAATAAAAAGAAAACAAAAAGGAATCAAGGTTTTGGCATTAGATTTTAGGAGTGTACTCTTAGTTGATATGATTGGAACAAAAATTAAAATTAATTTGTTCATCACAATAATTAATATATGATTTCACAATAAATTTGATTATCATAACTGCACAGCCATACGGCATCTACATCGATCAGGGCGGAACAGGAATTAGGTAACACAACGAAACAGCAGCCGGTGGTTGGCCCGCCGTCCCCTAGCGCCGCTTCCGAATAGCTCCGCCGTCGGCATCGACCATAATGGAGCTCGTACTCATGCTTGCCGATGACTTGTACCGCTGGTGATGATCCTCTGATGACTTCAGGAAAGCTCCGGCCGAGACGTAGAGATGGTGATGGCTTGATCCGCTGCTGCCGTTCTCCGATTTGGTGGGTGGCTGCTCGGTGACTTGGGCGTCGTTGTCGGCGGAGAGGCATTGGTAGCGGCGGCGAGTGTTGTATTTCTTGAGGGCTCTGTAAGCCATGGGAATGAGACCGTCCATGGCGATTGGGGGAAAGCTGAACGTACGAAAGAGAGATCGAGTTGAAGCAGAAATTGAGATGTGTTGCTTGCTTCGTGTCGTGAGTTAACTTACCTAAAGGGTCTATATATACTAGTGTAGTGTTACGATGATCATGAGTCCATTACTAATAAGGAAACGGATTACGTTCTCCAAAATGAATAAGGAAAAGGATTAATTAACTTTTATAACAATCCTAATCATTGCAGGATAATGAATAGCGAAACATAAACAAATAAGGATTAAGACTCTTTGATCGTGTGATTTACTACATGATACTTACATTTTTAACACTCTACTAGAGTCGCCAGAGAAAGTAAAGTTTTAACAAGTAAAATGTGTTCTAGTCCCTGTGGAATTAACCCTGCATTATAGGTCCTGTACATTTAAAAGCTTACACATACAAATCCCCATTCGAAAGTTATGAGAATTTTAACCGTGATACTTGTAGAGCTTATCGTTTTGTACCCGTTAAGGGAGACGATAAACCTATAAAACCAGTTTTGTTTCGATAATCGCCTCCCCTAGTATTAAGTGAAGGCCTTGGAGTGGTGTCATCAATTCATATGTACCGGAAGAAAAGACAAGACTGTGCTTTGAGTGTGTGACTCTATTCCCTTGACGATATGTGTCAGCTAAATGTACTACCCAATCTTGGGCAAGTATACATCTAATAGCTGCGAGTAAGGTGGAGTAGGGATGAAGAGGATTCATTTTGTTGTTCTCTAGCTCGATTTCCAGCTGCGAATCAGACTCCACTAGGAGGGTCCTTCAACCTTGATTCCAAGTTAAGGTTAGCCATTATAGGCTCTGCCATTTTTTACGAACAATTTAATCAAACTGGTTACAACGCTTTCTCATCACCTAATCAACATGAGTAAGGAAAAGGATTAATTAACTGTTATAAAAATCCTAATCATAGCAGGATAGTGAATACTGAAACCTAAACTAATAAGTATTAAGAGTTTAAGACTGTTGGATTGGGTAATTTACTACATGATACTTATATTTTTTAACACTTCTCTACAGGGAAAGTGTAGTTTAAATCGCTAAATTATGCTCTAGTCCCTATAGATTTTAAGTTTTCATTATAGCACCTATACTTTTAAAAGCTTACAAACAATCTTATCTAGAAGTTATTACAATTATTTTTTTAGAAAGATCGACGCTTTCGTGTCTAATTCATTAATAAGTAACAATCGTTAGCAATTATGAAAATTTTCAACTCACTGGCAACTGATTTTTTTTTTCTTCTGTGGTGGCATTCATGCCAAAGAAGAGAGAATGATAAGGGACTGTTTATTTTCATTTTTGTTTCTTGTGATTGTGATAACAGAAAATAGATACTAAAGGAAATGAATCGACCATTTTACTGTTCTTCTCTTTCTTTTTATTTCAATAATGTCAACGCCATTATAAAAAAAACATGAAAACTTGTTTACGTGATATTTTTATTGCATTATGATACTAAAAACGGAATGATGGAAAATTGTTTGAAATCAAAGCAAACAAAAGTTGAATGATTTAAGCAATAAAAATGATGAAATAAAATTATTACATATAAAACGAGGAAATTTTTTACTTTTTTAGAGAAGAAATTAGATAGATATAAAGTTTCTAGTGATTTTTTTGAAATCAAATATTTCATATTGTTTGTTATAAATGTTTTTGTGTTTGAATACATGTTTTTACTTTTCAAACTCCATGTCATCATTGTCATGTAGTTGGTGCATACTTTCAATGACTACTTTTGATTACACATCATGTTCTAGGCCATTCAGTTATTAAGTTAATGATACATTTTGGAAGGTTTTTCTTTAATTCAATTATAAATGTGTTCCATATGATTTGGGAGTTCAGTTCAATTAATTTGTGAATATTTGAATATATCATCCCAAACATAGAAATTTATTTGAAAATAAATTTTGCATTTTAATTCATTTTGAAGTGAAGATTCACTTGGCTTCAAATGGTATATAAAGTGAAAATTTTATCTAATAAAAAGATAAAATTTGTATAAAAAGGAAATTAAAGGATTAAAATAAAATTATTAAAAATAATTGTGAGCAATGACATTTGAATTTTTCACCTTATCGATAATAAAAAAAATATTGCTTTGTTTAAAATAGGAGAAAGCAGATCTTGAAACTGGTGGAAACTCTTGTTTTGGAATACAATAGGAAGCTACATACCGCCTTTTGTTTCCAGAGTTGGAAACGAACATAAGCATAATAAAAAGTAGGGTACATACAATATATTAGTCACAACTACTATAAAGCGGAGAATTATAGCCACAACTATGAAAATTCAAATTATTAGCAATAACTATTGTTGCGGGTCAAGATATGGCTAACTATCCATTGCTTTTATAGAATTTTTAACGGAGAAGTTCACTTCATCGGCCACTGCAACAGCCACTTGGGACTGCTTTTAATTTATAACTTTAGAACATAAAAGTTTAGTCAGTATTACTAACGAAATTGTTAACAAATTGTTAACGCTTGGCTAATAATTTGAATTTTCATAGTTATGGCTATAATTCCCCACTTCATAATAATTGTGGCTAATATATTGTATTTACCCTAAAAAGTAAACAAGATTTTTGGGTTCTGTTGCTATAGATTTTGTGAATGGAAGCATATAACAAAAATTATTACAAATCGGAACCCTATGATAACAAGTTTTGACATTAGGTTTTAGGAGTGTACTCTTTGCACGTAGGAGTGTACTCTTTGTAGGTATTATTGGAACAAAAATATGAAATTAACTGATTCATCACGTAAGTCATTGATATTTGTTTGGGGTGTTACTAAACACTCCGTTCACGGATTAAGTAGTAGGGCGCACAATCGGCGATGCGCGACGCGCGATACGCGCTACGGTATATAAGGGCTTGAAGCCCCCCAAAGGAGAGGACTTCCTCTTTCTCCTGACTTTCCACTTTCTACTATCTCTCTCTACACTTCATCTCTCTATCTGTTCTCTCAACTCTCTCCACAAACATACACTGACTTGATCGTTGGAGCTCAATCCGGGGGGCATCCCCGGTCTTTTCAGAGGTTTCTTGTCTCCCGACGAGATCAGACGAACGGATCATGAGTCAACCCCACACCAACAAATATCATTGTTCGTGTCCTGAGCTAGATGGCACAAACAATTGGCACCCACCGTGGGGCGATTTGAATTTGTTCGTTCGTTCGTCGCGGAAGGAGGACGAACTCTTGATCTGAAATGAATACAAAAGCTTCATCGGAAAAAAAAATATAACAAGAAAAGCCAGCCGGAGTTGAAGAAACAGAAAAGCTCTTCCTTCCCCACCACCCACCAACGGCGACAACAACGAAAACGAAAACAGAAGGAGAGTGCTCAGGGAGAGTCCGCCGACCAACGAAAGAGGTGAGAAAAGCTCAACGGGAAAAGAATTTAAAAAAAAGAGGGCAGTGAAATTTCCCCAGATTTCGACCGCCGGAGATAGGTGCGGCACCGACGCCCTGACGAAAAAGAAAGAAGAGTCACTCTCCAGTCAACATCAGTACTTTCTCTTCACTCTTCAGTCACCTCAACAGTAAAAAAAAAAAAAAAAAAAAAGAAGCAAAGCCACCTTCTCTCCTGTCAGAGGGAAGAGACAGGCGAAGTTCCCAAGAAGATAGGCTGGAGGCACATTGAAATAGAAAGGCGGAAGGAGCAAAGAGTCCGCTTCGGGTCCGAACTCGCGGCACAAACTCGCGCGCCATGTAGCCCAACTGGAAGATCGGCCCATGTCACGGCCAGCCCGCCTCCACCTCGCGAATCGACTCTCACTTGGCCCGATCCGCCCCACGCCATGTAGCCCAACTGGAAGATCGGCCCATGTCACGGCTAGCCCGCCTCCACCTCGCGGATCGACTCTCACTTGGCCCGATCCGCCTCACGCTGATGGCGCGCCCGTTCCGCTCAGTTCCTCCTTCCACGGGCCGCCATGACCGTCATCCTCCGCTTTAGCAAGTCTCACGCGGAGCCCGCCACAGGCCCACCACGACCTAGCTCGTCTCCACCGCAGATCGGGCCATCTCCAACTCGCAGTGGGCCCGCTTCTCGTCATCCTTCAACTCCACTAGCGCGGAAGCAACTCGCGGCCCAACAACCGCTCCCGGCCCGTCGCATAGCTCTGACAAAGCCCACGTCACCAGCCCGCGCCCGAGTCAAGCATCACAGGCCACAGTCTTGTCGCGGCCCACTTCGCCAATCCCCACAGCACTCAAAAAATGTTGCTTTCGCCGTAATTTGAACCCGTGCCACTCTTCCACCAGACAAGCAAGATTACCAACAGGCTACAAGCGAGCATTGTGTTTCAATGGCGCGGCGTCTGATTTTTAACTATTCGCGCCCATACAGTTCGACAGAACAAAAAATAGCAATAGTTATAAACTATTCGCGCCCACTCAGTTCGACAGAACAAAAAATAGCAATAGTCAGGAACTAATCGCGACCACTCAGTTCGACAGAACAAAAAATAGCAATAGTCATGAACTATTCGCGCCCACTCAGTTCGACAGAACAAAAAATAGCAATAGTCATGAACAATTCGCGCGCACTCAGTTCGACAGAACAAAAAATAGCAGTAGTCATGAACTATTCGCGCCCACTCAGTTCGACATAACAAAAAATAGCAATGGTCATGAACTATTCGCGCCCACTCAGTACGACAAAACACAAAATAATCACTCACCTCCATCACGCTTCATGAAGAGCAAGGAAGCCAGCCAAAATGCTTAAGCCATGAATCGAACTCGGGCAACTGCAGTCCCTAGCGCGCGTGCCAACCAATATGCCACAAGCTCGACAAGTGGTCATAGTCCGCATGGACTTATGTTATTGGCTCTTTCTTCCGCACCACCCTCTGTTCCGATCCGCGCCTCACACCGGGTTTTGCCCCGCCTTCCGCCTCCACACCAGTCTCGCGGCTGATGGGCCAACCACCAACGTGCGGCCCAATCTTGGTCCACGCGCGGATCGCCAAGCCAAACAGCCTCCACACCAGTCTCGCGGCTGATGGGCCAACCACCAACGCGCGGCCCAGTCTCGTTTCACTCGCGGATCGCCAAGCCAAACATGTACCGAGCTCCTCAAAAAAATTATTTGTAGGCGCCAGTACTCGAACCCGCGCCACTCTTCCGCTATGCAAGCATACTGACCAGTAAGCTACAACAACAGCTTATGCTACAAGATGCGTCGCGCCCCTATTTCAACGATTGCCAAACCACGCTACATGGGCTTACATTTCGTCCACTCCAATCGCAGCCCACTCTCATCCGGTGACCACTTCGAACTCCCCGCATCGCATGGCTCGACACCAACTCGCGGCAAGACTGCTTTCGGCCGCTCTAAGAGGTAAATCCCGCCTCGCATTGCGCGCGCTCAATTAGCCTGCGAGCTCGCACTCTCAACTCGCGGATCAGGCCCAATGCTCGCGTTCCCCGGCCTGCTGTGCTGTTTAGGCGCGCTAGACAATGAGCTCATCAAAAATAATATTGTCGCCACCAGGATTCGAACCCACGCCATCACTCCACCTCACAAGCGCTATGACCAGTACGCCAGAAGAACAACTTGTATACTTTATGAGAGCCACTTTTATTAGACGATTGTACCGACACCAGGCCCGCAACCTTCATTTGATCCGCCTCTCAAGGCCCAACTCGCGGCCCATCTGACTCAACCCGCTTCACAGTGAGCCCTCCACAAGCGCACTGCAACTTGGCCCGCGCCCAAGCGCACTGTCCAACACGCGGCCCGCACTTCAGGCGGCCCAGCTCGCGCCCCGCATTCAACAGGCGTGGACCCCTTCAAAAATAATATGGTCGTAGCCAGTAATCGAACTCACATCACTCCTCCGCGTGACAAGCAACAATACCAGTAGGCTACATACGCGCCTTGTGCAAAAATAGTGCGGCGCATTCCACTTAATCAGTATCCTGCCGCCTCTCCAATTTAAAGCTAAGTACTTTATCTCTCTATCAATATTAAATATTGAAATATTTTACTTTCATGAGCGTTAATGGCGCTAATGGGGGCTACACGCCTTAATGAAATACACCAACTGGGGGGCATGACGCAAGAAGCTGGCACCGCGTCAGTCAAACGCGCCACCAGCTGGGGGGCAACTGGGGTACATAGGGCTCCACCCAGAATTACCGACGAAGATTTTTTTAAAAGAAATAATAAGCTAGCGATGAGTTAAGACTCACCACCAGCTTGGGGGGGGGGGGCAATTGTGGGGTGTTACTAAACACTCCGTTCACGGACTAAATAGTAGGGCGCACAATCGGCGATGCGCGCTACAGGTATATAAGGTCTTGAAGCCCCCCCAAATGAGAGGACTTCCTCTCTCTCCTGACTTTCCACTTTCTACTATCTCTCTCTACACTTCATCTCTCTATCTGTTCTCTCAACTCTCTCCATAAACATACACTGACTTGATCGTTGGAGCTCAATTCGGGGGCATCCCCGGTCTTTTCACAGGTTTCTTCTCTCCCGACGAGATCGGACGAACGGATCATGAGTCAACCCCACACCAACAAATATCATTGTTCGTGTCCTGAGCTAGATGGCACAAACAATATTCATACACAATAATTAATATATGATTTCACAATAATATTTGTTCTCATAATGAACTGCACAGCCATACGGCATCTACATCTATCAGGGAGGAAGCAGCAATGGAGCTTCGGAAGATCCAACTTTAGCCTGCAAGTTGAATTGGCGAGTCATTAGCACAACCCAAAAAGTACATTCACGGTGACGCTTCTTTTCTTCTTCGGGGGGCAAATAATCATTTGTCTGACTGATGCAATTAATACAGGTTGTTAATCCTCATCCTCATCCTCATCTCCAGACTCAACAACTGTTGCCCCACTCTGCAGCCTTATCATCACAAAACAACCTCTTAGACAAAGGCAGAGGGAAGAACAATCAGTCAGCCACAAGGCAAAGGACATTCGCCAGGAGTTCATGCATTTAGCCCAGCCCAATTCTTGAACGCTATAAGTGCTTCCATCTTCCGGAAGTTCCTCTTTCTCATTTTCGACACCTTGAGCTTCTTATGTGTCTCCATAAATGCTTGTTTGTATCTCCACTTATCCACAAAAATCTTCATCTCTTGAGATTTCTCCACAACTTGCATCACAGCATCAAAGTACCCTCCTTTGACCAAAGCATACAAGAAAGCATCAACCAAAGCATGATCAAATTTAACACCTCCCTCTTTCTCAGCAGTCGATATCCTCCGCTTCACCTCGTTCCAGTGCATCAATACACTGAAGTACTTCTCTGCCGTGACATACCCATTGATGAGTGACAAATATGTTTGATCGTTCGGTTCATATTGCAGGAAAACCATCCTTCTGAAAGTCCTTCTTGCATCTTCTAACCTCCCAGCTTTACAAAAGGCATGAATGATTGAATTCCAGTCATGGGTCTTCACTTCAATTCTAGGATCCTCGACTATTTCATCCAGAAAGGCAGCCATTAACTCAGGCCGATGACTCGCCATCAAACCGGTCATTATAGTCAAGTAACTTCCTTTCAGTTCAGGTACTCTTGCCTCTCTCATGTCCCTAAAAAGAGTAAAAGCCGACTGAAAATCTTGGCTAGTCATTGCTGCATCGATTAGAGAATCAAAGCTCTCTGCTGACAAATGCATACCTGAGTTGCTAATCTCCATCACTAGCTGAGTTGCTTCCGCTGTCCGATGCTCTTTGCAATATGCCTTCAAGATCGGTAGATAGACCCCAAGCCCCATGGTGCTGCCTTGAGCCACCATTTCATCGACAATGCTATGTGCTTTATCTGATAATCCGAGACTAACACAAGAATCAATTATGCCAAAACCGATTGACCTTTCTACCACTGTACTAGGCGGCTCCAATTTCTGAGCTTCAATAATCAGATCTGCTAAATCTTTCACACTCCCATGTTTGAGAAATCCATTGATCACTTCGCAGAAAGTCTCCCTACTAAAATGCATAACTTCTTGATTTTCTTCCTTCAGACAACTTAGAATTGTAGCTGAAACAGACTTCAAATAACCTGATTTCACATACCCACCTATCAAACTACTATAAAACAAGCTACTGTTTGAAAACCCAAAACCCTCTATCAAACCCTTCAATTCATTTATCTTCATCGTATGCCCTTTCAGTGCGTAGAGATAACCAAGAAACCCAAAGCTGAATTCATCAGGCTTAATGTTCAAAACCGACATTGTTTCAATAACACGCTCAGCGTCACGAATCGATTCTAGTTCACGACAACACCCTTCTAAAGCTACATTACAAGCATCTAAATCAGGCTTCATAAATACCAACTTCTCGTCAACAGCAACCCTGCAAGTTTCTTCAAACAGCTCCAAAAAGGAACAGAAACTCACATTCTTTCTACTGACCTCAATCAGCAAATCGCCCCACAAACCAAATGGCATGAAGTACCTGTTCTTGAACATACACTTGATCAAAGCGAAAGCAGGTGCAGCAGTGTTGGCACGTACCATGGACTTTAGAACCATACGAACCGTATCGAAATCCAACAGAGCAGGGCTTTTCTCCACGCAGTAGATGACGGAAGCGAAAGCTCTCTTGAGATTGAGGGTATCGGCGGCGGATGCGAGGTGGGTAATGAGTGAATTGGTGAGGGGTTTACTTGGCAGGGCAGAGTTCGAAGTGAGGGTCTTGAATGACTTCCACGCCTCATCGGTTTCGTTGACGAGAAGCGACTTTTCGAGTGTGGATTCTAAATGGGTCGCCTGGTCGTGGTTCAGAAGTTGCGTCGCCGATTTTTGATATACGGGCGCTGGCGGAGTTCGCTTAACGCTGAAGATGGAGGATTTTAGGAAGGAGTAAACCTCGGTCCCCGCTTCGGAATTATACCGTCTCCGTCGAAACGAAGATAGTGCTATGCGAGACAACATCGTAGAGCGGCCGCTGCAATTGAACAGTACCGACTTCACGCCGAGGAAAGAAGATGTAGCTCTGCGCATTTCCTCCTATATTAATGCTATAATTATTTATGATTTTGAAAAGAGAATCAATAAGCTGGAATAGCTCAGTTGGTTAGAGCGTGTGGCTGTTAACCACAAGGTCGGAGGTTCGAACCCTCCTTCTAGCGGTTTTACTTTTTTATTTTCTTTTCAACGATTTACCGGACCAGTCACCACAGCCCCTTAATGGGCTGAGCCTATATAACTAACTAAGCCCATATTCGTTGGGTCCATAAGAATGAGTCCGCACGAGTGACGACGGCTGCAAATTGGAATTCAATCCATATCCGGAAGTCAAAGCAAGGAAGGAAGTGAAGAAGAGAGAAAGGAGCGCCGGAGCTGAGTTCCCACTTGTTGAAGCCATGGCCGGCGGGGAAGTTTCGTCGACGTCGGAACAGGTAATGTCAATCGAGGAATGGAACGGCTCGGCCTCGACTAAGCTCTTCAAGACTGCGACTGTCACTGCTTCTTCTTCTTCTTTCTCAATCGAGAGGTGTTCACCGCGGACTCCGCATTTCCTTCCTGCGTTTTTCTTCTCTCTTTTCGAACTTAAACTCTTTGAAGATTGCCGATTCTGATCGTTTTGCGGTGATGCTTCAGATCCGCTAATAGGTTCGGTCACGTCTGGCGGGGAATCCTTCAAGCCTTTGTGCCTGAGGCAATTAGCTTTCCTCTATTCTTATATGAAACGAAGTAATTAACTTAGCAGAGTTCTGAGTAGAGGTTTGCTGATTGATTACATGGTGTTATTGAGGCAGGGTTTCCCGAGCAGTGTGACGCCGGATTATGTCCACTTCCAAGTCTGGGATTCGTTGCAGGTATGGCTGCTGTTGTACAATAATTGTCAAGATTGATGCTTACTTGGTTTGCTTGCTGAATTCGGTTGATTCTGTTCTTGTAGGGACTTTCTACTTATATAAGAACCATGCTTTCAACACAAGTAAGGTTTTAAAATGCTTCCATAGCTTTTTAGTCCCCGTTTCACTCTGATTATAATTGTTTGTTTGGAAGAAATTTCCCCCTTCTTCTTTCGTTCTACCTTCAATAGGTGTGTTGATTGTTTAAGTCTTATCTCAGGCATTGTTAAGTGCAATTGGGGTCGGTGAGAAATCTGCCACTGTCATTGGTGCCACATTTCAGGTTTGACAGTACACATGCAACTTAATACTCACTCTAGTTTAATGTTCCTGATAGACACAGGATGTGATGTGATTCTTAATGTTGGAACTTCGCAGTGGTTTCTGAGGGACTTAACTGGAATGCTTGGAGGCATACTGTTTACATTTTACCAGGTTTGTTGATCCTCGTGCCACAATGTTTCGTGAATTGTACAACTTAGATCAATAGGGTGCATTAAATTGCACAGATTAGCGTGAGTGCTTGTTGAAGCCTGTCTTGTGCAAGGTTTTTAATTATTCAACTTGTAAGGCAGCGTTCTAGCACTGATTTCACCCTTTGTACTCATTTCCTGTTAACTCGGTAATTATTTGCTTCTCAGGGTTCAAGCCTTGATAGCAATGCCAAAATGTGGCGTTTGGTTGCAGATCTTATGAACGATCTTGGTATATGATGCCCTTCACCTCAGTGTCTCCTCTCTCTTGCTCTCTGAGCTTTCTTATAGACTTTCAAACTTGGCCGATGAACTAGGATTTGACCGTGCAATGGTCATCTTAGTTGTATGCAGCTTGTTGTGGTTCCAGATACATTAATGTCAAATTTCTTACGACGGAAAACTATCATATCACTTGTAGGGATGTTGATGGACCTCGTATCACCATTGTTTCCTTCAGCCTTCATATTTGTAGTTTGCTTGGGGAGCATCTCCAGATCGTTTAGTAAGTTGGTTGTAAATCGCAGCATATAAATTTCCTTTTTCTTTTAGAACATTCAACTTCTATCAATCTTCATCCTTCGACTAAGAGCTTCTCTCTCTTGTGTTTCTTATTAGCTGGTGTTGCCAGTGGCGCAACTAGAGCTGCTTTGACACAGCATTTTGCCCTTCAAAATAATGCTGCTGATATATCGGCAAAGGTAGCCGTGAATGAGACAACTGGGACATGAAAATTCTTTTTTGCTTCTTTTTCCCTCCTATATCTTACTTCACTCTTTTCCTTTATATTGGTAGGAAGGAAGTCAGGAGACAGTGGCAACAATGGTTGGAATGGCATTGGGGATGCTCGTAGCACGATTTACTACAGGATACCCTTTTGCAATTTGGTTCTGTTTCCTGTCACTCACTGTTTTCCATATGTATGGTAAGTTACTTCCGTTTAAAAGTCGCTTGATTTTGTCCCCTCTTTTCCGCTTTTATTTACAGATGGAAAACGTATTTCCATAGCTTTTGTTCTTCCTTTCTCCACCTAGCTTTTAACTTGCAATTTTAATGGGTGGATAATATCCTGTTTTCATTACTTAGGCACAATACCAACTTGGTAGGTAACGAACACGTAACGTTTAACTAACTAAAAGCTTAAATCAGGAATGATGGACTATATCTTTTGTTGTCTTCAGCAAACTACAGGGCTGTCCGTTGCCTTGCATTAAACTCGTTGAATATGGAAAGGAGTTCAATACTTTTGCAGCATTTCATGAAAACTGGCCACGGTAGTACTTCTTAACTAATTTGTCCTCTAGAGTACATTCTCTTAGTGATCATATAATATGCTTGTCAATCACAGTTTTGCTAGACGGAAAACAATTTATTGTTTTCGCTTTTTCTTGAATCTTTTGTCCCGAGGACAAATTTCTGCATTGCTTAGCTCATAGTTTGTAACATGTACAGACCAAATTTGTTATAGAAAGAACATCTGAAGCTGTTGCAGTTCTCTCTCCTGAACAGGTTTCTAGGATGGAACATATTTTACCCTTATGGACCTCTCCTCGGATCTCAAAGGAGGTTAAGCTGCTGCATAACCAAGTCCTATTAGGTGTCAGGGTTTCCTCACTGCATCACAAGGAAGTGTGAGTTCCTGCTTATCATTGCATTTCATTTTCTTTGTCAACTTATCAAGTCCATTGTCATTTCCATAATCTGCGATCATTTAATTTATCCATCTTTTCCGTGTAAAATATTGACATTTTGCTTAACATGCTGAAACAGGATGGATATATTACAATCTTCAGGATCCTATTACAGGAAAGGTTTGATCTTTAACCTAACTGTCCATCAATTGAACTTCAACCAAACAATAAATGTTTGAATAACTTGACTGTAAATCTTCAGCAAAGTACTTGCTACTAGAAATGGATGGGATTATAAGCATCATCGTGCATAAAGATGCCACTGCATCTGATGTCCTCCAGTCATTCATTCATGCGCTTGTTCTGGCAAATTGTATGGAAGGAACAGCCCCTCATGTAGAGAGCCAATCGTGGATGGATAAACAGTATGAGACGTTCATTTTAAAGGTAACCTGTGGAAGCTTTTACTGGTTACCTTTTAAACAATCTTGCTCTTGAATATTTTAAGCCTGCCTCTTGCTCTTTCCTTATAGTTTCTGTGTGGTAATATTACTGTCTCTGCTGTCTTTCTAAGCTTAACCTTTGACCACTCAATCATATAAAGCTCTGATTTTCCCTCCTTCCCTTTAAGTTGCAGCTAAGCTCATCAGGATGGAAAACCGGACGCCTTCTTTGCCCCTCGATCATTTGGACTGCAAACTGGATACATAGTCCTTTAAATGATAAGATTGATTAGGCAGCTACCCTTCATGCATCATTGTTTGCATTGATCGTGAAGCGATGCACCACTAACCTCTACCAGAATTCGGGACCATATCCTTTGGATTGTAGACAATGTTACACCAGAGTAATGTCAACCTCCCTTGTTCCTTCAATTTGCAACTTTTTGTACTTACAGCATCTCCAAATAGAAAGTTAATTTCACAGACTTTTCAATTACCCCTTTCTCTATTATGCCGTTTTGACGAGTACTTTCTTGAGCAAGTCTTTGCCCTTTTTAGGTAGGGGTACATCAGTAAAGTAAAGTACGCTTGCTGACCCCAAACGCTGAGCGTTGACTGGGGGAAATATAGAACCCCATATTACGTTTTGGGGGGTGCTACTGGTTGATTTTCGCAAGGGAGTAAAAGGTAAAAAAGTGCCTCGCGTGGTGCTTAGGGATGGCAATTTTGCCCATACCCATGGGTTTCTTACTATCCAACCCAATTGGGTTGGGTATGAAATCCAAATAGATGGATATGAGTAGAGTTTGATGAGTTTGTACTTTGTACCCATACCCATTTACTTTGAGTTGAGGTTTATATCAAATGGATTTGGGTTTGTACCCATGCCCAAATATAAATTACATTTTGATACCCAAACTTAATAGATATGCATATTTAGTACCTAAATTTAATTTTTTTTGCATATAAGTCCTCAAAATATTGATGGGAAATTACGTTTTGGTACCTAAATTTTTTTGGTCTTACATTTTGGTACCTAAACTTTTCAAGTTTTACAAATAGGTCCAATTTTTGCATGTGTAGTTTAAACACCCTCAAGTAAATGGATATCCATATCCAACCCATACCCATTTAGATTATGGAAGCAATATTCATATCTTACCCAAACCCATCTATAAACCCCAAAATCCATATACACTTCACCCATACCCAAACCATTATCAATGGATCTACTTGGGTTTGGGTATAATTACCCATGGGTGGGTAATTTGCCATCCCTAGTGGTGCTTCAGTTCGACAAAATTCATTCTGTACTAAATAGGGGCGCAGCTAGGGATGGCAATAAAACCCATGGCCGCGGGGATCCGACCGCCTCCGACCCAGTCAACGCGGGGAGTCCCCGCTTTGACCGGGTATGGGGCGGGTATGGGTAAAATCCGCAAAAAGTTTGATGGGTATTGGGCGGGTATGGTTTTGACCTCCCCCGCCCCATACACATACCCACACCCGCCCCACCAAGAGAATTTCTTCACATATAAAAAATATGTGGATTAAATTGTAATCTATCAATGGTGATGAGGATAACTCAAGGAAATAAATAGTAGAAATGTAATTGAGTGACCATTTTAATCAAAATCTAATTCATTTCCCTCAATTCTCCTTTCACTTTCCCCCTTGTCTACAAGATTATGTTAGTTAATTATTACTTAGTAGATGTATAAGAGTTAGAAGATAATAATTTGAAAAATATTATACTCTATATTATGTATTAATGGATGTTTTAGAATCATATACTTTGAACCGTATTAAGAAAATGATCGTGTTTTGTTGACTTCATGAAATAATAGGTTCGTTTAGAGTAATAATTAAAAACTTTCTTGTAAATTTTAGGTATAATAAATTTTGGGTACGGGTATTACCCATGGGTACCCGAAACCCACGAGTATGGGGATGGGTTTGCAAAACATTCCCCGCATGGGTATGGGGCGGGTATGGGTTTGGGTATTTGAAGATGGGGATGATTTAGACAAACCCGCCCCAAACCCGCCCCATTGCCATCCCTAGGCGCAGCCGTTTTCTCGCTGGGCCTTATTAGCAACAAAAGTTTACCATATATTGAATTTGTAAGGAAGTTTTGATTTTCCTACTATAATAGACAACAGTGTGTTACATACTTCTTCCCAAGAAAATTGATTATCCATGCATCAAAGACTGGTCATTTTCGATGGCCAGAAGACGCCATGAGGATTCCGACGGCAGCAATGAACATGGAAAGCATAGCCACAAGCAATATGTATGTTCTTCTGGAAGATTTTCGGTACTCTTTGAAGATCAGTATCCCCCAAAATGTGCTCACAAGTGGTAGTGCCTTGAAAAAAAAAAAAAATCACCCATTTGTCATTGTTACCACCCACAGTTTTCAAAACTAAAAAACAGTCAAAACGACTGAACAAGACTGTTCAAAAGCATTCTCTCACCTGAACAGCATCTGCAGCTGCATAACCAGCAGCTTGGCCTCCCATAAACTGCAACCCATTCCCAAACCCACACAGAAGACCAGCCAGAAAAGCCCAACCTCTGCCGTTCCAGTCGTTGAGATATGCCTTTGGTGTCGATCTAGGAAGGTTCAGAACCGGGCGGTAAAGGAAAATGACATTCAGAATGATGGCCAGAACAAAGCAAGAGATGGAGAACCAGAAGAAAGCAGTGTAGACGACCAGCTTAGGAACTCCTTTCTCCAACGCGTGCCATTGATCGTTGGTTGCCAAGTTGAAAGCTGGTGAGAAGAGAGAGAAGCAGAAGCCGCGCGAAGAATGTTATGGCCAAGCCTATCATCGTGCTCTTCCCAAATACCTGGAAGGTGGTAACAGTAAACAACCATGTAGTCAAATCGTCAATGTACAAGGAAACAACAGAGGAAAAGTTCTTATTGCTTTCTTGGATAACAAGAAACCTTGATGGATCTTCGGTTTTCAAGTTCAATAAGGAAATCTGCTGTTCCAGCTACCGCCTTGTTTCCAGTATTGCTACCATTTCCAACATTTTCACCATTTTTCCGATCAGTTGGTAAGCTACTGAGCTTGGCTTTGTTATCTGCAGAATTCGATGAATGGACAGCTGAACCAAAACAAACAGCAATGAAGAAGCAAGCCACTCCTGGGAATAGAATCTCTGCTCTGTTGATTTTGTTATCCAAGAAATAGTTTAAGGTTGTTCCTGCCAATGTGTAGCCAAAAAAATATTAGCTCCCTTTTCTGTATCATTCTGAAACTCCAAGCTATGGAGTTCATTTCTCTTACCTATAACTACAACAAGGCTAGAAGTGATGACTTCTGTGACAGACAGGCCAACAAAAGCCCAAGCATACTGTGTGCAGAGATTGCCAAGGCTGAGAACTAAACCGCCAGCCATGGCAAAAAGAACTGAAGGCCAATTATCTCCCAACTGGAAATATGAAAAGAGAGAGAATTCAAGAGAGAAACCTGCAAACCCCATGGAAGCAATCTTCAAAACCCACCCAACAACTAACCTGAGAAAGCTGAGGGAAAAAGTTAGGGCTTTCATGAGTGCTGCTCCCAATCTGGCCAAATGTCAAGGCTATAATGACTGCAGCTAGGAGATTGGTTATGGAGTAATCAAGGTAAGTGTGTTGAGGAAGGCGTCCTCGACGTTCGAGTAGAGTCAAGATAGCTGGCCATGTCCCCAAGAAGAAGAGGGACAAGAACATACAAGCTATAGCTCCCCCTTTGCTCTCCACCAGATACATTTTTCTGACACGCTTCCTCTGTTAGCCTGCAACAAGGTCAAAAGAGATTCCCTGGTAGCAAAAGCAAGATGTTCAACGTCAAAGTTGCAAGTCAAACAAGGAATGAAATTCTGTGGCTCAGGCTAAATTTGGTTTCTTTTTGAGAATCTATTGTGGAGCCAAAGATGTTTGTTCGTAAAGATACAAACTTTCTGCAGAAATGTGACACTTATCAACGATGAAGCCGAAGGTATCATCATTCAAAATTCTGTTTCTATGTTTTTCTCTTTAAGCCTAGCTGTCAAACTTGCCTGGGAAAAGAACAATGAAGGAACTGATCAAGAGACTTCCATATTGAAACGTTGGACAAACACATAAAGACAAGAGATGATGAAGATCTTAAGGGAAAAAGAAGTTCATCCCGAGGGAAGGAAATGACACTCATTTCAGTCAGAATACTACTACCAAGCTTGGAACTTGACGAAGAACACAGTTGAGATTTTGTTCCTGAAAGTCGGTTAATATTGTAATGGAAGGCTCAGAAGGAGACAGAATTAATTACCCAGGTCAAACTCTAACGCAGGACTTGAAGATTCCTGAAACAACTTCCACTGATGTAAACTGAGTCTGAGAATTAGTGTTCTGAGGAATCTGAAAAGGGTTGGCTTTCTTTTGCGGTCTGTGTAGTGTTCTTATTTAATCCCCACCAATTGTGGTGGAGCGATGGAATCGATGGAGATCCTTTTCTGCTTACGGATCCATAGTTGTTTTTCTGCACTTGTCGTGTTGTTAAGGCGCCGGTCAAACTTGGCAACTGAGCTAGTTGGTTTACATCGGCTGACATTTTCTTCAGTTATATTAATTATCAAGCAAAAGGATCCTTCTTTCAAACTTTTAGGTTTCATCAGCCAATCTAAGTGTTGGAGAAAAATGAGCAATTGCTGAAGAGAGGAAAAGAGCGAAAGTGTCATTCTTTTGACAAGAATGAGCAACTACTATAAGCAGTAGGAAGAAAAGAAACTGAGTTTGCAGAGATTTGTCCAAAAAACGAAAAGAAAGGAAAGAAAATTAAATGAACTTTCAAGGGACAAATAAACATCTATCTAACGAATGTTTAAAGGAATGAACTTAGTTCTAGGTTGCTGTAACTTCCCCAGATTGTTACTCGGCATAATCTTTCTGTTCTTCACGCTGCTGGGTAGAAATAATCACACTGCCGGCGCCAAGAACAACTCGCAGTCAAGAACCTTCTCTTCATTCAGCAAAGAATTGAGCTTTGATTGATATCAACAACTGCTTCATATCTCTCTATACACAGATAAGAAATCTAAGAAACTAGGTATGCTACTGCGTGTTCTTTCGGTGCCCAGAAGATGCCATGAGAACTGCAACAGCAACAATGAACATACCCAACATTCCAACAAGGAACACATAAGTTCTTCTCGACGATCTGCGATACTCTCCAAACAAAAGTATCCCCCAGAATGTGCTCACTAGTGGGAGAGCCTGAACAGCATCAGCTGCTGCATAACCAGCAGCTTGGCCTCCCATGAACTGGAGGCCATTTCCAAACCCACAGAGAAGTCCTGCCAGTAGGGCCCATCCGCGGCCCTCCCAATCATTGAGGTAAGCCTTGAAGGATGATCTTGGCAGGCCGAGTACAGGGCGGTAAAGGAACCAGACGTTCAGAAAGATGGCGAGCACAAAGCACGATACTGAGAACCAGAAAAATGCAGTGTAGACTACCAACTTAGGAACTCCTTTCTCCAATGCGTGCCATTGATCATTTGTTGCCAAGTTGAAAGCTGGTGAGAAAAGAGAGAAGCATACTCCGGCGAAGAATGTGATTGCTAGTCCTATTAACGTGCCCTTTCCAAAGACCTGATCAAGGAAACATGATTGTTAAAGAGTGTTATAAGATGTGAGAAGGAGCTGGATTGAACAATTTGGAATAGGAAGAAGAACCAGACCTTGATTGCTCTTTTGTTCTCCAGCTGTACAAGGAAATCTGCTGTCCCAAACTCTGCCCGCTTTGTAGGACCATTCCCATTCTCTACGTCTTCTGTTTCTACACTTCCACACAACACACGATTTACAATCCGAAAGGGATAGGAAAACATCCTGTGAAACAAAATAAAAGATAAGCTACTTACTCTTGGCTGAAAACCCTTCTTCAGCTCCAGAATTTCCCCTTCTCCTGGAAACATACAAAAATGGTAAGTTTTCTGGCAATGATATTCAAATCTCACAACTCCATGCTCAAAAGTGCTAAAAGTGGGTCATTTTACTCAGTCACAAGCTTGGAATTGCTCGAGAGGCTTTCTAGCTTAGCTCGATTGTCAGCAGCATTGGATGAATGGACTAAAGAACCGAGGCAGACTGCAATAAGGAAGCAACCAACTCCAGGGAACAAAATCTCTGCCCTGTTAATCCTACCATCCAAGAAGTAATTAACAGTAGTACCTGCAGTGAACAAAAGATCACTAAAAATAAACCATTCATTCACCAAATTTCAATCCCAAAATTACCACATTACTACAACCTTAAACCACTCAACAACCCAACCAAACACAGAATTGGCGAAAATAGAACACGAACCTATCACAACTGTGATGCTAGCAGTGATCACTTCAGTGACCGATAAACCGACAAACGCCCAAGCATACTGAGTCGAAAGATTCCCCAAGCTGAGCACAACCCCACCCGCCATTGCAAACAGAACAGAAGGCCAGTTCTCCTGTAATCATATAAAAAGTTCACATCTTTAGCCTATCCTAACTTAAGACAAAGCAATCCAATTGAGCTTAGAATATCTTCTTTTACTTACACCAAGCTGGGAGAGCTGGGGAATGAAATTAGGGGAGTCATACGAGCTCTTTCCAATCTCACCGAATGTGAAAGCTATGATGATGGCTGCTAACAGATTGGTGATGGAGTAATCGAGATAGGTGTGTTGAGGGAGACGGCCCCTTCTCTCTAGCAGGGTTAAGACAGCAGGCCAAGTGCCTAAGAAGAGCAATGCCAGCAGCATACATAATATGGCTCCTCCTTTGCTTTCCACTAAATACATTCTCAACCCACTTGAGAGGATTCTCTGTGATATCAGTGAAGGGAGTCCTGAAAAATCCTGCAGATGGGAACGAAAATCGAAATATTAACCATCATGAAAAAAACCCCAGCTTAGGGAACTACCCAAAAGATGAATCTGAAAGTTGAAATCATGGTCCAAGAGAAAAAAGGAATCAGAAGTGGGAAAGAAAGGCTAGTCAAAACCAGAGACTGAATTCTGACCCCAAAAAAAAAAAAAAAAAAAAAACCCCAGTTGTGTTTTTTGTCTGGTTTTACCATGGGATTCAATTCAACGAAAATGGTTCGCGGGAAAACAGGAAGGTGGAACAATGGTGGGGCGTAGTCAAAGTGGGAAAGAAAGCTCTCACCGATTTTAAGGGAGAGAGGGATCCTCACAGTAGGTCAGCAACCATGGAAACAGGACAAACCCGTCGAAATCAGTGAATAGGGAGAAGAACTCTGTATATTTGGGACTGTTTCGCTCAGAAAGGTTGTTACTTTGGGAGGAATCTCAGGTATCCTGGAACTTTGAATCTCTCTTTTATTTATGAGGCCCGCCAAATAAGAAAGTGACAGAGAGAGCAATTATTTAGCAAATGAAGCGTCGAAAGCTTCTTGTTTATCCAAACAGGGGAAGGGCAGTTGCAGAGGAAAAAGCACAGAGAAGAAGAAGAAGATGAAAGTTGGAGAGGGGAATTTGTAGTGGGAGGAAGAGAATCTTGATTGTTTTGACGGTTTTGAGCATCGATGAACGGAAGGGGAATCTACGAGGATTTCCAGCTAAGGTTCGGGATCTCGCTGTTCATGGAAGTGAACTGAACACGTTTACGGTGATTGAGGTGGCTGAATCTTGATAAGTCAACTTGGATACAGTTGTGCAGAATAATGTATTTTATTTGATTGGTAGGCATCAATTTTGCTAGAATAATATAGTTTATTCTATTAGGTTTTTCTTAATAGCCAATTTCATGCATTCATTTCGGGCAAGATAGCTACAGCAAGGGGATATGGTATGGAAGAATCATAAATGAATCGGGTGGGAGTAAATTAAGTTGACCCTTGCGGGTAGGACTGTTAGTGATTGAGTTTTGTTTTATTTAGGTTCAGTCGTTAATAACGAGTTTGAGCTCGAGTTTGATTATCTATAAACGAGTTGAATCTAGTCGAGATTGAACGAACTCATTTACCTAGTGGTGGAGCCAGAAATATGAATGAAGGGTGGACTAAGTGGTAACGTGGGGATGAAAACATCAATCACACTGGGTTCAAATCTTGGGGCCAACAACCAACAAAAAAAAACTTGAATTGTGATGATTTGGGGGGGCTAAGGCTTTACCTAGTATTCTATTTCTTAAATTTGTTACGAATTTAACATGTAATTTTACCTTATTACAAATTTGAGGGGGCTATAGCCTCTCCTGCTTCTACCTAGCTCATCTTACCTTATTACAAATTTGAGGGGGCTATAGCCTCTCCTGCTTCTACCTAGCTCATCCACTGCATTTACTAAAACCTGTTTGACTCATCATTAAGATCAAAAGTTCTCCTCGACCTCAACTCTAATTTATAATGAGACACACAATTTAATAAACCTATGGGTTATCAACAAGCCAATTCATATGCTATATATATCGATTTTCTCATAAGTCTGCAGTCAAGTTGACTTACCAATCACAATGTTGAGACGTCTAATGACATCAAAACAAGTGAGTTCCCGAGATAAGCTCAACAAACCAGCTAGTTGATCTAGCTCACGAGCTGAACAAGTCTTATCTCAAGCTCGGGTCATTAATAAACGAGTTTTAGCATTTTCTTAATCAAATGAGATTTTATCGAATCGAACGTCAGTCGTTCATGAGCGACTTGGTTCATTAACAGCCCTATGGGCAACTCAATCAGCACTCTTGTCGATGTGGTGGTTGATGAAGATGACATCAATCTAATCACTATCATGGTTAACAAGTCAGATCGCTTCTCAAAGTCTCAACTAGCATATTTGCAATTAGAGGGAATATTTTTTGGAGTGTGATCAATTATCGTCTAACGACATACTTCCAAGCGAGCATGAGTCTTAGTCTCGATCGTGGAAAAACAAATGACCATGCCCTTCTTTTTCATCGCATATTTGTCCAAAGTAATTAGTACTAACTATCGCGAAAGCTACCTCATGAGAGTCATTGTCAAATTATCCATCATAGTGAGGGGGAAATTTTGTGGCGATTGTTGGATGGTGAATGAGATTGCAAAGGATTGTCCTTTGGCTGATTCATGGAGGTGTCCTTAGAGCTATGATACAACGATCAAACATAAAAGTGTATGTTTGTCATTAATTTCTAAGCTCTTCTCGCCTAAGCGTCAATTGGCCCAATCTATATGCGAGAAACTGCTATTGCCTCAGCCGCGGAGTGGTCATTGCAGACAAGTTTCTAATTCCATTCCCTAGTACCTTCATTTTATCAATTTCGAACTTTTGAGGAAGGAACATATGGGTGGCAAAGTTTATGTCATTCAGGAGAAGGAAGATAATGATGCTTATGAAACCATGTACCCTTGCGTGAGCCAACATCCTAAATGGTCTATTATCTAGGGTTTAGTGTGACTCACAAAGACTTGCACGATTCCATGAGGGTGCACTCCCCTTGCAAGCATGACGAAAATACAAGTCTAGGAGTTACATCTGCAAAAAAAAAAAAAAAAATGTATACACAATACTAGATATTTTTCGTGGCAAATGGATGAGGAAACCAAAACGTGAGGTAATTTGTTGTTGCGGCTCCGTTGGAGTATTCTTGATGAAGAAGGAAAAGGACTTGCCCATGTGAAATTCTTGCTCTATGAAGAAGGAAAAGAGATTGTAAATGAAAAGAAAAGGGAATGGTAGAAGGGATCACCTTGTCAAAGATCTCTCGAATGAGTAAGAATATGTGTGGCCCTCCATTCAGGAGTAGGGGTGGGCATTGGTGCGGTCCAAACCGCTCCGCCCGCTCCAAATCGCTTGTGCCAAACCGCACCGTTAAGATTGCGGTTTCATTTGCGGTTTAATCATTAAGCAGTTCGTGGTTTTGCGGTACGAGCCGACCGAAACCGCGCGGTTGCGGTTCAAAACCGCAAACCACTAAATCCCCTCAAATCACCGACTCTTCTCTCCTTGACTCCCTCCCTCTCTTTACCTTCGCCTCCATCCACCGCCGCTCAGCCTCAGCTCCGCCTCCTCCCTCTATGCTGCCACGCCTTCCACTCCGCCTGCATCGACACCTGGCTCCTCTCCAACCAGACCTGCCCTCTCTGCCGCTCCCCGCTTCACGCCTCCGATTCTGACATCCTCAACCAGACCATTTTTTTTGCTTGTAGGGTTGTAATGAATCTGTGAAAAAGAAGATACTATTATCAGCAAAATGAAATCAAAAAGTATCTAGTGAGGTGAGTTTCTTACTTTTCCCTTTGCTTACTTAGCTTTGCTGTACCGAGCTGTGCTCTGTTCTGCTAGCTGTTTGCTGCTCTTACTTCCCCCTTTAGTGGTGGTGGTGGAAAAGGGATGCCATTATTATTAAACTTGTGGTGGTTATTGGCATACATTAATAATAGGTTGTTGGTTTCCTGATCATGGCTGCTCATCCTCTTTGTGGATTCCTCTTCTTCTTCTGTTGACAAACCACTTCTACTGCACAAACCCAAGTTCAGTGTTTTGATATAATATGCCAATAACTACCACCAGTTTTATAATAATTATTGTTGTTGCTGCTGATACTGTGTTGTTATATGCTCAATTAACTTCCCAGCAATAATTATGTCAGGTTCTCATTTACTTTATTATTGTTTAGGTTGAATATGATGATGTTGCAATGGAGTCCTTAAGTGGGGAAGATATGGAAGTCGAAGTGGATGCAAGTACAAGTAGTGTGGGTGCTGCTGATATTGGTTCAACTGCAACTCAAATTAAGTCACCGAAGGCAAAAGGCAGGAAGCTTACATCAAAAGTATGGGTTCAATTCAAGAGGCATGTGACAAAGGAAAGATTCAAGGCATCATGTATCAAATGCGGGAAGACTTATGAATCTAAATCGCGTAGAAATGGAACAAGTGCGCTTCTCAGACATATGGAAAAACCATGCGGTGATAAAAAAGGTACTGCTCAACAACTGTTGAATACAATTAGAGTTGGATTAGGAGAGAGTGATGAAGTAGTGTTAGGGAGCTGGAAGTTTGACCAAGCCGCTATAAGGAAAGGATTGGCTTATATGATTCTTGTGGATGAGTTACCTTTTAGGTTTGTTGAATACTTGGGTTTCAAATATTTTATGTCACTTACTTGTCCTAGATTCTGCATACCTTCTAGAAGGACTGTGACTAGGGATTGTTGGGAATTTTATCTTGAGTTGAAGCAAAAGTTAAAGAATATCTTTAGCAACTGTGAAGGTAGAGTTTGCTTGACTACAGATTCATGGACTTCCAACAAGCAATTGAATTTCATGTGTGTGACAGCCCATTTTATTGATAGAAACTGGATATTAAGAAAAAGGATAATTGGTTTTCGCCAAATATTCAGTCATAAGGGGGTGGATATTGCAAGTGCAGTTATGTCTTGTTTGGATGAATGGGGGATAGATAAGATTTTCACAATCACGGTTGACAATGCCAGCTCGAATGACACTGCAATAGAAGAATTGAAAAGTATTTTTGATGATAGAAAGATTAGCATATGTGGTGGAAAATTCCTTCACGTCAGGTGTGTTGCCCATATAATGAACCTTGTTGTGATGGATGGATTGTCTGAGATATCTGTAGCTATCAAGAGAATCAGGGAGGCTGTGAGATTTATTAGGCAATCACCTGCTAGAATTCAAAAGTTCAATAATTTTGTTGCTCTTGATAATACAAGCAAAAGTGGCTTGTGTCTTGATGTTCCAACGAGGTGGAACTCGACCTTTTTGATGTTGCAATCTGCTGTGAAGTATGAGCATGCTTTTGATCTTTATCGATTGTCAGATAAGCAGTTTAAAAATGATCTTGAAGCTAAGAGTGGAATACCTGATATACATGATTGGGAGAGTGCCAGAAGAATGATGAAATTCTTGGAGCAGTTTTATCACTTTACTTTAAAAGTTTCTGGTTCACAATACATAACCTCCAACTTGTTTCTTCCTGAAGTTGGGAATTTGTACAATTTGTTGAAGAGTTGGATGGTTGTAAACAATGAGGATTACCAATTAAGCTTCATGGCAACAAAGATGAAACAGAAATATGAGAAGTATTGGGGAGATGTTGACAAGATGAACAAGTTGTTGTACATAGCTGCCGTTTTAGATCCACGGCGAAAGTTGCGCTTTATTGGTTTCGCTCTCAAGTGGATGTATGATGATGAGAAATCGGCTAGTGATTTGACAAGTGATGTCGAGGAGGCTACTTATGAGTTGTATGCTCATTATGAGAATCAAGTAGGTGAAGCTTCATCCTCCTCTCAAACAGAACTAGATGAAGATGGTGGAAACGTGGATCTAATTGCAGAGTATATGAAGCAATTGCAAAAAGAAAGAGGTGTAGTCAACAAAACTGAGTTGGATAGGTATTTGAACGAGGAAGGTGAAAGATCAATGGATCCCAAATTTGATGTGCTATGCTGGTGGAAAGTAAACAGCCACAGGTTTCCAACTTTGTCTCGGATGGCAAGGGATGTATTGGCTATCCCTATTTCTACAGTTTCCTCTGAAGCGGCTTTTAGCACTGGAGGGAGAGTACTGAATGATTTTAGGAGTTCTTTGACTCCTAAGATTGTGGAGGCCCTTATTTGTACTCAGGATTGGCTCCGAGCAGACTCTAGTCCATGTGTAGTTGAAGAAGATTCAGAGGAGATCGACAATATTGATGAAGGTAAGCTTTCTTAGAATAAAAAAGCTATTAGTTTTGTTTAATGCTCAAGTTGATGGTGACATTTTATGAATTTCAGAGTTGAGCATGGTGTTGAAGGCTATTAACATCTCTGATGTTCCACTTCCTTTTACCAATACCCCTTGTACGAGTCCTATTATACAGGCAAACGCAAACACGTGAGGTAATTGATCGTGATCTGAATACCAATGTAGCGGTTGGATTTAGTATAATGAATTAAAGCTATCACTGTATTATCATTTTTGCATGATGATTGAGAGTTGTATGCTCTGAATACCAATGCTTGGCCTTTTAAAAGTACTAGTTAACTTTAGATAATATTATGTGATGGCTTGAACATTGGTATACTGGTGGTATACCTCTGGATGATAAATTCTAGTGCAGCTACTTTCTTACCATTTTGATTTCTACTCAGCATCCTTTTGAGTTTAATGTTCTACTGGTCGGCTATGTGTGGTACATGCATACTGTTTTAGTAAAAAGACTGGGTAAAGCTCTGCTTTGTGATTCTCATCATTTTCCTTTAATGGGGTTGTAAGTTTAATTTTCAATTTCTGCAGGTGCAGGGGGTTATTTTTGCGGCCTGAGTTGAGGAGAAAAAGAAGAAGTTGCAGTCTTTTTTTTTGTTTTTTGGAACTTAGTTAACTGAGAGAACTGAAGGTCCACTTTTGTTTTTTTGTCTTTTTGGTTTTTTGTTTGTGGAGTGCATAAACCAAAGTAATATCTGTAAGCTGGAATGGGCCAGAGAGGAAAGGAGAGGAAGAAGGTCTTGTCTTGGCTGAGGTGACAGATGGGCTCCATGGTTGTTTGGGTTTCTACTTTCTAGTGGGGACCTGTTCTTATATTGGCCAGTACTTTTTTTTTGGCGTGAATTGTTGCTTACTAGTTGGTGATGGCGATGGCCTGTTCTTATAGATGCTGTGTTTTTTGCGGTTTTATTTGCGGTTGCGGTCCAAACCGCACCAAGTCGCTAACTAATGCGGATTGGTTGGACTGTACCAATTAACTTGCGGTCTTATTTGCGGTGCGGTCCAATTACTTTGCGGTGCGATGCGGTTTTTATCAACACGGTGCGGTGCGGTGCGGGTCGCACCAATGCCCACCCCTATTCAGGAGAGTCGTGAATCGGAACATTGGAAACATTCAATGACCCCACTCACCCATGTTTGGTTGAAGTGTCTTACACTATGTTTGGCAACAAGGGGGGTGCAAGTTCGAGGGGGGTACAAGTTGAGGGGTAAATTGTTGGGGGGTGCAACTTGGTGGAGGGTGTAAGTGGAGGGGTAAATTGTTGTTTGGATGAAAAAGTAGGGGGGTGCAAATAGAGTAAAAAGTAAGTAATTATATTATTATAAAATAGATTTATCAATTTATAAAATATTATCACAAAATAATAACATGAAAATTCAATATATAATAATAAAAATAATAAATAAAAATAATTTTAATAAAAATAATTATTATATAATAATGCTCAAATATAATTATTTATAACAACAATAATAATCATTGGTCGAGCAACCTCGAAACTCGAAATCCAACTCGTAACTGGTCATCCTAAGGGGGTTCTCGTGCCTAACTTTAAATTGAATATGGTCAAACTTAGTCAAACACGTTCGAATCTGTAAGTTTTAACTACTTATTAAAGTAAATCGAGTTAACTAAACTGTTCCTCTCTATCTTTTCAACAAATGCTTCTTATCTCTAATTTTCAATGCAAATTCGGGTCAACTAAGAGATATCGATTTGACGAGGCGAACATTGACAAACTTGCTCTCTTAGTCAAACGGTCAACCCCAAACAACTTCTACACTAATATAGATATAAGAAAAAATTAATAATATTAATTATTATGTAATTATAATCTAATTAAAAATTCATAATTCCACTCCTCCTCCTTCCCCCTCCCTTCCTTCCTTTCCTTGCACCCCAATTTGGGGGGTAAGCCGAAACAGTGAATTTACGCTCACGTTTTGCACCCCCCTACTGTTACAAAATAACCAAACGGGGGTAAACACCTTGGAACTTGTGTTTACCCCTCCAAACTTGCACCCCTACCATTTGCACCCCTTCCCAAACATAGTGTTAAGGTTTCACAATCCACCGTATTGTAAGCCTTCCCCATTAGGGGTGGGTATCAGGTCAGTTTCGTCGAACCTGAACCAATGATTCACTTGTAGTCTTCTCAACCGATCTCGATCCAATCATGAGCTTGGTTTGACCCTTGCCAAAATGGTTATGTAGGATTTGACTTGTGCAAAATCGAACTCCCGACCACTCTGCTATATTGTTTTGTGCCTCCACATATACCGTAATGGCGTAATCTCTCCTCTCTGGGCCTCTGCCCTCTAGATTTCGGATATGCTGCTATTGTTCGCCACTCGCCAATTTCTTAAGATAAATCACGTAAGCTGTGATGTGAATGAGAATTGAGATGGGAACATGAAACCGACCGAAAAATAAATTGGTTGTAACCAAAATCAACTTGTGATTTCGTTTGGTTTGGGTCATCCAATTGACACCCAATAAATTAATTGCTCGGCGAGTCGTACGATTGCATTTGGAGTTCATTAGTTGGGAATGTACATGGGCGTTGGGTCGTGTTTGGGCCGGCACGGCACTGGCACGCTTCGAGCCCATTTATTTCATGCCGTGCTTGGCACGGCTCGTCAGTTTTTGTGTCGTGCCATGCAAGCCTATTTGTTAACTTTGCTAGGCCCGGCCGGGGCACGGTTCGAATCGTGTCGTGCCTATTCGTGCTCGTGCCATGCTTGTATTCGTGTTTAATGAAAAGGACGAAAACAAAAGAGAGAATGAAAAAGAAGGTAAAAATTGGACGGGGGAAGATAGTATTAACCGATAATGTTTGAGAAAAGTAACAAATAAGGGGGAAAAGAAAATTGGAAGTACAGCGAGTGTGATTTGGCTTTGTTTAATTCTTTGTCCATTTTTACTTATGTTAGTAATTATGTATATATCTTTATAACACTTCTAACAGCAACAAATAATTATTTTTCTACTTGTGTTTTGTAATATTTGAACCTATAATCTTTTTATATTTATTTTCTATCAAATAAATATTATTTTTCGTGCCATATCTGTTCTTATACTCAATAAAGTCTCGAAAATATTAGGTCTGACACGGCCCACTTATATACCGTGCATGTGCCCATGAAATTTAGGCCCGACATGGCCCATAAATTATTTGTGCTCGTGCCGGGCTAGCCCATTTATTTCATGCTCGTGTCGTGCTCTAACCGTGCTGTGCCGTGCTAGCCCGTGGGCGGCATGATCCGGTGCCCACGTACAGTTGGGAAACAGGGAATGTCGAGTTGACATTTGATTTTCTAATTGAGTTAATTGCATGGTTGGTCACTGAGATTACAAAGAACGTTCATGTTTGGTCACTCGAAATATTTAAATCCATTGGTGGTACTTCACTTTACTTAAACCATTCACGTTTGGTCACTCTCCGTTAGTCGTCGTCCATCTCCGTCAACGACGTCCGTTAAGTGATGACGTGGCAGACAGAATTATCTAATCAGCCCTATTTAACCCAAAATAAGGTGACCCGACCCGTCACGTCACTGAGACCTACCACAGGGGCGGAGCTATGTAGGCTCTCGGGGGGCTCCGGCCCCCCCGAGAATTTCGAAACTTACGTATAAAGTCCTAGGAACTTTCGAGAATTACGTATAAAATCAACGATAAATATATTTAAAATCCGAGTGACACATTATTAACATAATCTTCTTGTAGTCTAGCGGATTTGTAGTTGAATATTAGCCAAAAGGTACCAAGTTCGAGCCTGGTAGGCAGCAGCTTTTTGATTATTTTAACTTTTTATTTATTTTATTTTCAGTTTAATTCTTCAAGTTTCCTGCTTGGTCTTATAACTCCGATGATTTCAAATAACGTTAGTCAAGTTATTCAACTTTTACATTAATATTTCATGGATGTGTTTTGGATATGTAATTAAATAATAATTCATATAAACACTAATATAATCATAAATTCATATGCAAGGTATAATAATATTGAAAAAATTACATGGTAAAGTGCATGATAATTTTTTCATAGTATAATCATTTATTTTGAACATAGCTACTAGAATACTTTAAATTAATTCTATTTTGATTATTTTAACTAATGCTATGTCGTTATAAATTTTTTTTATATATTTTTGCGGTTATGTACTAACTAACTTCGGCCCCCCCAAACTTTAATTCCTAGCTCCGCCCCTGACCTACCATATCAGCTGGACCAACCCAACTCTCCAACCAGACCCGACCCTTAAACTAAACTACCACACAAATTAAATCCCTAATTCCTAAAACAGATCTCCACCTTCCCCATTCTCAATCGTGCGCCGCTGTTGCTGAACCATCCCCTCCTCACAACACTCCTTCTCCTCATAGCCGCCACCTTCGTTGCAAAGTCCCATCATAATTACATACATATCTCCAGCCCCCCAATCACCCAAACAACACCGTCTGCCCTGTTATGTTTTGATTTATTAATCTCCCCAGCCAGTGAACGACTTCCCAATGTAAGCAATAGCCTGGCATAAAACCAGCAAGACCCGGTGCCGGTTCCCCAAGGGCCGCCACATCGACTTGGAGAAGACAGCCTGGCAGTCGGTGGCATTCCGCGCGGCCTCCGCCGACAGGTTGGTGAGCCCGAAGTAGATCTCGGAGTTTAAGTCATTGTAGGTGATCTCGAGGCGAGAGATGGTGACCTCTTAGTATGATCTACACCGCTCCAGCCGCTTCCGGTCGTCGGCGTACAACGCCTCCACGCACAAGGCATAGTCTGCGGTTGACTTGCAGATGCACTGGACCAACGGCGTCGGAGCTGGGGACTTTGCAACGACGGCGACGGTTGTGAGGAGGAGAAGGAGTGTTGTGAGGAGGGGATGGTTCAGCGACAGCGAGGAAGAAAGTCGGGAGGAAGGAAGGCGGCGCACGATTAAGAATGCGGAAGGTGGAGATCTGTTTTAGAAATTAGGGATTTATTTTGTGTGGGTAGTTTAGTTTAAGGATCGGATCTGGTCTGGTTAGAGGATTGGGTTGGTCGATATGACATGGCAGGTCGGGCCACCCTATTTTTGGGTTAATAGAGCTAATTAAATGATTCCATCTGCCACGTCATTACTTGAAGGAATGGGTCACCCTATTTTTTGGTTAAATAGAGCTAATTAGATGATTTCATCTGCCACATCATCACTTGGAGGGAATGGGTCACCCTATTTTTTGGTTAAATAGAGCTAATTAGATGATTTCATCTGCCACATCATCACTTGGAGGAACGTCTCGTGACCAAACACGAATGGTTCAAGTACAATGAAGTACCACCAATAGAGTTAACTATTTCAAGTGACCAAATATAAACATTTTTTTTTAATTTCAGTGAACAACCATGCAATGAACCCGTTTCTAATTAGTTCGTCAATATTTTATTGCTTCGTAACAAAAAATAGAGGAATGGGCCAAATAAGAAATAACCCTCGACAACCTACATTGAGCAAATCAATTCTGTGAGGGTTGCACAAAAGGGTACACACCCGTAATCTCAATCTGAACAATCGAAATTAAGTAGTGCACTAGGCTCCAATAAAAACGTTACCAAACCCACAAAAGATCAAGCACCACCAAGCAACAAAATCTATGGTCCATAACAGCACAAAATGTCTCCCAACAAAAATTTTCTGAATTAACAATACTAGTAATCTTGATCCCTCGTAAGATGGGAGAACATAAAGGGTCACAAAACTACAACTTCAACCTTACAAAAGTGACCAAAACAAGAACACAAGCAAACCACCTCTTCAGAAGATCCTCACTGGCTTTCCCATGGTAGTCTTCAAGTTCAGAACCTTAACCTGAAAATTTTCCAAAACCAAAAACTTCAGTCGGACGAAAGAACAGAGTTCCGGAAAGAAAAGTAACCAACAATAGACATTGAAAAGAAGAAACCCAGTTTTAGACTCACATTCTGCCAGTTCTTCTTGAGCAGGGAGACCAAGAAATTGACACTCATCTGAACATTTTGGAAGATCTGCTTCTCGTCCATGCCGAGGTTTCCAACTGCGACACCCATGCACAGAACCTTCTTCAACTGGAACTTAACAGTTGCCTTGATCTCATTGACCTTAGCCTCCAAGGACTCTTGGTGACTGACAAGAGTAGGGAACTTTCCTGCATATCCGGGAAGCAATCAAGTTGAGGCATGTTCAGGACCCAGCAGAAACATAACGCAACGGCATAAATGAATGAGCAAAATCATTATTGAATAACTTGCCGGCCTTGTTGAGACCAGGCCCCAGAAGACGGGGGATCTGCTTGATGACAGATTCAGAAGCCAAAAATGCATGGTAGGACTTGGCGAGCTTCTTAACCAACTTCTTGTTTTTGTTCAGCTTCTTCAAGCTCTCAACATCCATGGACTCCAGACTCAATTTGTTGGCCTGGTGAAAGAGGACGGCAGTAATAATTCAGGGTTTGGATCTCGATTAAAAGAGACAGTGTGGAATACAAGATAAGATCACATCTCGCACCATGAGAAACAAGAGACCGAGCAATTAATGAGAAAAGGGGGCAGTAGATAAACAAACGGTTAAGTTTTCTCATGTCTCACAAAGACATTTACTCAACCAAACAGACATACAATTCAACTCCAGTACAACTTAACCATCAAAGAGAGATCGCAATTACCTCTTCGACATGCTGGGCATCTCCAAGCATGCAGACCTTCATCTTAGGACGAGGAATGTGAGGTAACTTGACCGACCCACTGAAACGCTTATCCTTTTGGGGATCATAGTTCTTCAGCCCAATCTGCAGCTCAACAGTCTCAGTAAACTTGCGTGGCTTCTCTTCAGCTTTAGTCCTAATGGTGCTGATGGCCTCTCTCAGAGCCTCACTCTGAAGCTTACTGAAGTGCAAAAAAAAAGAAGATAAATTTCAAACATGGATCATGAATAAATAGCTGATGAACACTGACACCACTCAAACTGCGTTAAAGCATGGAAACCATAACAGAATGGCATCTCATATGTAGAAGTACAAACATCAGAACAACCCAGTTCCAATTTTCAACTTAAAGCAGTAATAAGATTCATCCTCCAAACACATATAAAACAGAGCTGAAGAAGCATGCAAACCATATGGAATCGCAACCATATTGCGAATCACGGAAAAATTAACGGGAGAGAAAAGGAGCCATATGAATCGTACCTCATGGTTTCAAGCAGAGAAAAGGAAAAACCCTACCTGCGAACAAAATCATCCAGACAAAAGTCAAAACCAGAGCTCGAAGACAGATCTACTATTTCCCAAACAATTAAACAGGCTGCGTATCAAGAGTCACCCGTCGCCTAAACAACAATGAAAGCTTGAGCAAGGGAAGAAGCGACCGAAATGCACGAGAGAGGGAGCGAGGACGTACCAGTAAAGAGAAGCGAGAGAGACGGCAACTCTGGCACTCGCAGACGGAGAAAGAAAGGGCAGGAGCGGCGTTTGAGATAAAAATATAAACGCGCCTCCTTCTAAAACCCTAGTAGGTTTCTGGAGGTGGATCTCGGCCTGGGCTGGGGGTACTTCTCTGTGTAATGGGCTGAAATTGCCCATCTGTTTATTTGAGGCCCGCATGCATAGGTACTTGTTTGTTTAATTGGGCTATAATCTATTAATCTTGTTTGTTTCGAGACCTACATGGCTTCAATTTTGTCCTTCTTGGTAGACATATGTGGAACTTGCTCATTTGACCGAGTATTATCCTAACTATGAGATTTTGGAGGTGGTGGAAGGGGTAACCCAAACTATATTTGGCAAAGCTTGCAGCAAAAGTCTTTGGCGAAGGATTGTGTAAGATGGAGAATTGGGGATGGGGAATGTGTGACAATCCGTTAGGACAAATGGATCCAAGAGGCCCCTGATTACAAATTTGAATCAACAGTGACAAGTTCATAATGATTAATCAAGGTGTATTCTTTGATAGATCAACTTACTCGGATTTTGAAAAGTAACCGAATACAAACGCATTTTCAACCGAGGGATATGAGACTGAATTTATCAAATCCATCCACATGTTTGTCCTTAATCAAATGCTTGAATATAAGGAAAGAAAAAAATATAGAATCTGCCATGTTATATTAGGGTACTATTTCCTTGGTAAGAGAATGAAGGAAGGACTGAGATATTGGAGAAGAGGTGTATTCTTGTGGACAATAAAATATTGTGGCACCTTAGACTACCACCCAATGTAAGGGTATTTATCTGGATATGGGGCAACAATATCATTCTTACAAAAGCATACATGGGTTGAAGATCTCGACGGCTTATGATGGATGCGCTTCTTGTGGACTCAAAGAAATGGATGATTCAATTACGGGGGACTATGATTGGGCAAGCATAGGAAGGAGACCATGTTTGATAAGAAGGATTTTTGGAATGGGGAAAGGAAAGAGTCGTGAATAAATGATTATGTTAAGCTCTAGATAAGGAGACAGATTATGAATTATGCTCACTATGCTTCTTATGGATAGTGGCGGATCCAGAAATTACATTAAAGGTATTCAATAATAAAATAAAATCATCAAGGGTTGTCAAATAGTCTTGAGATAGAATACTACCATCATTAAAATAAAAATTTACAAAAACAATTTCTCACAAGGTTTGTCAATTGACAACCTAGGTCCGCCCCTGCTTATGGAAATAATAATTTAACCATCTATTAGACAACTCTAAACTTGAAGAGTCAAATCACAAGCTTACCTGGATGAACTCCTTAGAGGATCAAGGCCTTGAGATACCAATCCTGGTGCAACCTCGGGATTACAGGAGAGAAGCCCATAACAGAGTGTTTAAAGTGAACATTGGCGTGAATGTGTTCTCCTCTTGATTTACGAGGATGGGTATGGTGATTCGAGATGGAAGTGGACACCAGAGATTGCATAAGGAAAGGTTTTCCTCTAGGCCATGCAGGTGACGAGAAGTCATGATTCAATCCCATGCTTCTGGAATTGGACTATCAAATTCTCGTATCTTGTTAATAAGTTTAATCAAGAAGAATCATCTCTTCTTGAGATCGATCATGTGTACTAACAAAATCATATTGGAGGCTGGAGGGATGGAGGAAGTGGAGTGAAGGTTTTAGAGAGAAGGAGAAATGAATCGGCTCATTGATGGTCATGGTGAACTATAATCGGGAGGCAACTGAAAGTGTATTGTATTCGGACATTAGGAGTGGGGCGATGATTCATTCCACATGTGGATCTAATCTAAAACGAATTACATATGATTAATTCAATCTTTAACTTTTACATCCTTGATTTTTCTTAATATAAAAAGAAAAAATGTCAAATTAAAATTTAGATGGATCAAATCAAACAAAATAAGTTTTTTTACGAGTCTTTTTCCTCTTTACTATTAGTCCAGTTCATTCTTGATGTCGTCTGATATGAGGCCGAATCATATCATACTAACCTCTAAGGCCACATCCTCGTATGGGAGATAGGTGAGCGGGTTCATTCTTCTTTGTATGCGAGAATCCCATACTAGTTCTGGCAATTTGCTTGCCTCTTCATGAATCTTAGAACAATTCAATCTCCATAAGAAAATGACCATCTTGATTCAACTTAGCAAGTATAGTTTTTGTTGTCCATCCCGATCACTACTCGTCAACAATGAATGGTGTGGCTTTTATTTTAGCCCTTCAACGCTCAAGTTAGATGGGTGCCTAACATCCCGACACCAAACATAAACAAGGGGTGTTTCGCCCTATATACAAGCCCTTCAAGCTCAAGCTAGATGGTCATTGAAGCAAAGAGATAGGGTAACCACAACCAGGGGCTAAAAAGCAGAGTATTAAAGTCTATTATAGCAATTTGGCTTTCTCTAGAACTGAAACAACTGCTACTCTTTGACGGTGTGTTGTACGTCGGGGTGTGCAACAATTTGGTTCATACAAGATCAAATCAACGTTTGAACCAAACCATATCAAACCGAATATAATTTCTTCTTCTTCTCAAACTGTACAAATTATTTAGCTGCTACTTGGATGAATGGAAAAGGCCACTGAGCCGCATTTCCCAAAACCCTAGCAGGTTCTGTCCTCTGCAAAGTGCAAATTGTTCTTCCTGCAAAGAATCGTCAGGATTCTTAGAAACGTCTCGCCCGTGCAGCACACTGCAAGTGGGCGTTGTTTCATGTTTGAAGATGATTGACTAGAGGTAAAAGGTTATTTTCGCCTTTTACCCTGTGAGTTGTGGCCAGCTTCATTGGAGAAAATGGGAGAGATCCAGAAGAAGAAAGGAGAGATGGATACAGAGCTTTCAACGTTTTGTTTTCAGCGACTTTTGTCACGCCGCATGAGACAAGTGAGATGGATCTCGTTAATTTCGTACAGCCTTTCTTGCTGGCATTGCATGGAGCTTCAACACAATTTCACTTCATCTACTTTGCAACTTCAGTGAACAACAAGAACCATGTACAAAACAATGACAACTCAGACCAACTACAAACTTCTGCAAATTATCTTCAACCAATTCCGTAGTACCAAGATGTCAGATTTGCTACGTCCGTCACAACTCACATGTCGGTACCTTGTCCAAGTTAACCTCTTTAGAGTGACATCACCAGACATACTGTGCAGGAAGTTCCACAAGAGTCTCTGATCAAGGACCATACTTAGCACCTAATAATGTGAAACATTTACCAACGGTTAACTACAAGGACAAATTCCTGCACTTTTAAGAATATTTGAGAGCGCAGAGCGAGCAATTCAAGAAGAAGAACAAGGGCTCAAGCTAGATGGTGACTGAAGCAAAGAGTTAGAGGAGAACATGGGTGGTCCAGAAGAAAAAAAGGGAGAGATGTATGCAGAGCTTTCAACGTTTTGTTTTCAGCGACATTTGTCGCGACTCATGAGACAAGCAACTAGTGAGCGCCCCGATGCTCTATTATACATGTCCCTCTCGGATCTCGTTAATTTCGTACAGCCTTTCTTGCTGGCATTGCACGGAGCTTCGATGCAATTTCTCTTTCTCTTCTTGGCAACTTCAGTAAACAACAAACAAGTACAAAACAATGACTACTAAGAGCAATTACAAACTTCTGCAAATTATGAAGTCATTCAGTAGTACCTAGATGTCACATTTCACTACGTCCGTCACCTTTCGATACCTCACCCACGTTCAGCTCTTTAGAGTCTGCATCTCCAGACGTACTGTGCAGGAAGTTCCCCAGGAGTCTCTGATCAAGGACCAGATTTGGCACCTAATAATGTGAATGATGTAACAAAGGTGAACTACAAGAACAAATTCTTTCACTTTGATGAAAATTTGAGAACCCAGAACGAGCCATTCAAGAAGAAGAAGAGCAACATACCTTCTCTCCAAAGAAAATCTTCGTGTTGTCGGCTATTGCTTCGATGAATTTCAGCTCCAGAAACTGGGGGGTCAGCTTCAATTTGTTTGCTTCAGCTTCTTTCATCACCCTGAGATGGGGAAGGATGGAGAGTCGGAAGATAGTATAATTCACTATAAATTTTGGGTTTCTGTAGAGTAGATGGGAATGGTTTAACTTGGATTTACTTGCCGGTAGAATGCAGCATCAGCTAAACTCTTCTCATGAGCCATATACATGTGGTTTTGGATTTCTTGCTGCATCCTTTCACTGTCCTTCTCCGTCAACTTCTGTTCCATGTGAATCTTGCTCACACTGGCACTTTTCTCGGCTTCACTGATAGCCATCTTCTTCGCTGTCTCTGCCTCTTTCTCCACCACTCTTTGTTTCTCAATAGCAATCAAAACCTATTGTTATGTCAAGAGACCTCACCAAGTTATTTCGCTCCATCGTGTATTCTTCCTAAAGATAGATAGCCGTTGAGAGGCAAAATACCAAGTTGGTTAAATTGATTGGTTACCTTTGTGCGCTCTTCTTCCATATGTCTGAAATTCTTTCTTATACTCTCTGGAATCAAAGGCTTTGTCACACGGACACTTAAAATTTCAATTCCAGGAGCATACCTAGTGCAATCAACCTGAAGCGCGTCTTTCATTTTTTCATCAATCTGGAGACAGCGAGGAAAGAACAGTTTTCAATCTTCAAATGGGGAAGGGAAACTAAGGACCAAAAAGCTAGCTCTAAACAAAGGATAGGAATTGGTTGATTAGTTCAATAGCGTCTTCTTCACTCACAACTTAAACCCATAAAATGGATCCGGACGGTAACAAACACAAATGGATTCGTAAGCATATAAATAGCAACTCTTTGTACGTACCTGATCAAACATATCGATATAGACCTGCTGGAGGGAATGAGAGCTACAGAATTGATTGATCTCATGATGAATTTTGTCATAAATCCAAGTATGGTCATACTGCACTCCATAGTTCAATAGGGTGTCGTATACATATTCTTTACGAAGTCGATTAACAACCTGAAAATGTTTATATTGGAAAAGTCAGTTTTACTGAAAGTGCAGGAGCATCTAACTAAACATATTGCAAAGAAAGAGCGATTTCTCAAAAGACTTGCCTCAATCTTTTCAAAGTTTATCATGACACCACCTTTAGTGCCACATGGAATGTCCCTCACCTGCAAGTTTTGTGCAGAGAAATTTGACTAAGCACCATCACGGTGGCAAAGTGGCCCATATCATTTATAATCAAGATATGTCAATGAGTGTCTCTTTACTTGGTCTGTCTGGAGGGTGACTTGAACTGACTCGTACTGGGTTATCAAAGGTAGCTTAAAATGGAAACCTGAACATAAACAACATAACAAGATCACCAACATAATTCTTATCGAAGTTCTAACAAACCTGGTTAAAGAAAAAGAACTGAGGGTATATGCACGCATACCTGGTTCAGTAATTGTGTTCAAAAGGGCACCTCCTCTCCAATATACCCCAACATGGCCTTCTGGCACTTGATGCATTATAGTGAAGCTACTCTTTAAGCTTGATGTGGATGGAACCAGTACCTGCCATGTTTTCCCACACAAACTCTTCAAGCTACTCTTTTCCACTTGCGAGTAATTTTGTGTGTATATATATTATGCCACAATCTTTATATAACCTAAAGTGAGAAAAATGGACTGACAAGGCAAAAACTCAAAGACAATGCAGAAATGATGCTAACATGAACTCTTCCACGAATATCAGGTGGTGAGCTATCCTTTTTCCATCAATGAACATTACAGGAAGTCTGCTGCTTGCATCCGATCTATCATCAGTGATTTGATGAAAGGAAAATCAAATTGATGGAAGCAGCTAGCTTTCATTAGCATCGCATCTACTTAAAGCTTCCCTGATCGTCAAGTTCATTAATATTCATGGAAGAAAATAATGAATGGATGTTCGAGCTACTTCGCATGGAAAAAGGAAATAGGACTGAACCAAGACGGACAACAGATGATTGGACAATTTTGTTAGAAACAAATCCGCAACCCAAACCAAATTCTAGGCAACGAAATACATGAAGCTGTAAGCAGAACGAGTGAAACTACAATCACTCATGAGAAGTCCGATTTAAGACTCAATGGGGAACAAATTTCACCACCGATGAACTAATTGATTCCAGCGCCATACATTGCGAAGAACACCAGATTGTAAGAGACTAACTAACTGACAGCAAAATCAGAGGAACATGAAGACTGAGAAGAAGAAAATCGAAGAGAAGGATACCATAGCTATGATGACTAGGAAGGCCAGAAGTATAGGAATGGGGTTGCCGGCGCCGGGAGGCGGTGGTGGAGGCGGCTGCTGCCGATGCTGTGGAGCGCTTACTCCTCCTCCTCCTCGCGGTGGTGCATCCATGGCGGTTTCTCAGTCAGTCAGGGTAAGCAAGCAAGCACAGAAGTAGGGTTTGCAATTTACTTTGGCAAGTGGAAATGTGGAATTAGCCTACTTCTTCAGACAATAGCAGTTGAATTGAATCGTGATCTTGCTCTCGACGTGGTTTACCGGTTTCGAATGGAGGAAGTGAATGATGTGAAGGCAGGGCTGGACCCAGGAATTTTATATAAGGGTGTCATCTTTAAAAAAATAAATAGTAATAAAAATAATAATTAATAAATATTAAATAATTCTTAAATAAGAAAATAGTCAACTCGTACAAGTTAAAAAAAAGTTCATAAGTATTTTCATATTCTGAAAAAATTGTAAAATACACTTGGTGTCTACACTACTCAACAAAGTTGTCTCGGTATATCCTACTAGACAATCATTCACGAACAAATGCATATTCGACTTCTAAATTAGTTCTTGGTGTAACTCAAAGCTGAAAAGACACTTTCAACACTTGTCGTACACCCATAAATTAAGGGTACCACCCCAATATTTATGTTTCCTACAATTTTGCTATTACACAGTGTTTAGAATAGAACCACAAAATTTTTTGTAGCCTAATGAAAATTATATTTATTAATAATAATAGTGTCCCGGGTTTGAATTACCCAAACTACCACTTATATTCCCATGCGCAAACTACAAACGAGAGTAGTATAATGATTTTTTTCAAATTTTAGGGTGTCCCGGACTATTAATTATAATTTTTTTTCTATACGTAAATTACCACCGGAAGTTGGATAATCGTTTTTTCAAAATTTAGGGGTGTCCGGGGACACCCCCAAACCTCCCTGGGTCCGCCCCTGTGTGAAGGTTTTCAACCCGGATTCAGCCAAGCCGTTTATTGGTCGATTCGAGTTCAACCAATTCAAGTCGGCTTTAACAGAATATGTGAAAATTTGTGTAATACAGTAATACTAAGTAAATTATGCATATATTTTACTTATTTTCAAACAATCTTACTAATCTACATTCATATATTGCCAAATTATTACTTCAGAAAAAATATATATTGCCAAATTATCAATCTACATCTTCACACCTGATTTTGATTGGTCTAATTCGATTTTAACTGGTCAAATCACCCAAGTTTTACTTTGCCCTAGAACTATCTAACCGTGTGTTCCAACCATTCATATGATTGGTTCCGGTCAGACCAGGTTGAATCGAATCACCGGATACTCGTTTGACAACCTTGAATGTTGTTCTGTCCTTCTATGCTGGTTCCAAGCGGAGATTAAGGACCATTAGATCGTTGTAAAAGAGCATTGATTGATGAATTTTCTTTGCCAAATCGTTGTAGTTGAAGCTTTTGGTCGATAGTGGTAATCCGAGATAAATAGAATGCATGAGCATCCCTCGCCACAGACATGAATGATTTATCAAAGTCGATTCTCAGCTTACTTATCGCTTGGAAACACATGCCAAAACATTTTTGTGCTTCTTCCTTGATCGCACCATATGGTATCATCGGTGAATAACAAATGAGTAACTTCATTTAGTCGTCTTCATCCATATAGAACCCATGGAAACCTCCTCCCTCTTGCTTCCTTGCTTCATTGAGCTTTGGATGTCGTGGTGATATTCTCGTCATCAACCTTCTCTTGTCATTGTATCTAGGGATGGCAGAAAAACCCATGCCAATGGGTACCATCCGAACCCGATCCGATTTACGTGGGGAAAAACCAATCCGATTGACTATCGGATCGGATACGGGGAAACCCGAAATAAAAATTAACGGGGATGGGGGGGGGGGGGGGGGACTGGTAATTAAGATACCCGCCCCGAACCCACCCGAATGCCATTAGTAATCCTTAAGCCACGACTATTAATATTACTCTTACTCCTAATCTTTTTGATAGATTCTTACTCCTAATTAATTATATCCTATCTTAACTTTTCCCCTCCCAGCTAGGGATGGCAGAAAAACCCATGCCCATGGGTACCATCCGAACCCGATCCGATTTACGTGGGGGAAAACCAATCCGATTGACTATCGGATCGGATACGGAGAAACCCGAAATAAAAATTAACGGGGATGGGGCGGGGCTGGTAATTAAGATACCCACCCCGAACCCACCCGAATGCCATTAGTAATCCTTAAGCCACGACTATTAATATTACTCTTACTCCTAATCTTTTTGATAGATTCTTACTCCTAATTAATTATATCCTATCTTAACTTTTCCCCTCCCAGCCTCTCACCGCATGCACCCTAACTCCTCGATCTGTTCATTCCAATTGATTTCTTATTTTCTTCTCTTCATCTAGATGCATGATTGGGTGGTTTGATGAAAAGCAGAGCAACAGCCATATTATGATTTATTGTTCCATAAGGATGACTAGGGAATGGGGAAGCAACAGCATACGAGAGTCTCTTCGGCTCTTCTTCCTCTCCATTAATTTCAATATAAGCCCCCTTCTCTCTTTATTTCTCACACTTGCTGGCTTACAAACCCTAAGAAGCAAGAACTTCCATCTCTATTGTGGTTGAAGAATCGAAGTTCTATAAGCAACATCCACCGCTTCTACAAGACAAGCAAGTTTCTCTAAAACTTGAATCGACTTCTTTTTTGGATATGCAGCCTTCAATCCCCACTATCATTAGATTTTGCTTTAAATTTGTAATGACAATTGATGCTACCGTCTTCTTTATTCTATGTTTTCATACGATTACAAACCCCTAATTGCTTTGACAGTAAAGAATATACTAAGTGGAGATGAAATATATATATGTCTTCTCTCTATGTCAAGGTAGTTTAATGGTTTTCTATTTTCATTCCTTACTTTCTTTCTTTTAATCTTGTTTATTCAGGTTATTAGATTATGGATGTTGATCAGGCTATTCCTCACGAAGTTAATCTATCCCAAACCAGTACTCCAATGGTTCAAAGTGTAGCTGCAAATGCTAATACAACAACACAAGTAGATGGGAGTAATATGGAGGTCAATAAAGAAGTTACAGCAGCTAATGCTAATGGACAAGCTGAAATTGAAGCTGAACTAGTGACGGGGAAAAAGAAGAGTGAGGCTTGGAATCATTTCACAAAGCTTCAAGTGAAGGAGTGGATAAGGCTCAATGCAATTATTGCAAGAAACTTCTTGGTGGCAAGTCATCTAATGGGACAACTCACTTGTTGAATCATTCCAGGATATGTATTCAAAGGAAGATTCAAGAAGGAAGTCAAAAAGCTCTTGCCCCTATTTTCAACATCAAAAAGGGAAAACAGGAGATGACAGTCATGTCTTTTGATCCCGATGTTTCAAAGAAAGAACTTGCAGCAGCTATTGTTATGCACGAGTATCCACTTTCAATTGTGGATCACATTGGATTTAGAAGATTTGTATCTTCACTTCAGCCTCTCTTCACCGTTCCATCAAGAAATACTATAAAGAAGGAGGTTATGCATATCTATGAAGCGGGAAGGACAAAGTTGCTCAAGGAACTCGATTCTAATGGAAGCAGAGTTGCTGTCACAACAGATTTGTGGACAGCAGGAAACCAAAAGAGGGGTTATATGTCTATTACAGCTCACTACATTGACAGTTCCTGGACTTTGAAAAGTCAGATTTTAAGGTATCTTTCTTTCTTATCTTGTGCTTTCACGAAACTTATTGTATTTATCATTTTACTTTACTTGATTATAACATAGAAATATTATGGTTGATTTAATTTTAGGTTCATATATGTTCCTGCCCCTCATACAAGTGAAAGATTAAGTGTCAACTTAGTGAACTGTTTGATGGATTGGGGTATTGATATGCAAGTATCGTCAATAACAGTGGATAATTGCACAACAAATGATGCTATGATTTCAAAGGTGAAGGATAAGTTGGGTTTGTCATGCATGTTAAGAGATGGTTCATTGCTGCATATGCGTTGTTGTGCACATATACTGAATTTGATAGTGAGAGATGGACTTGATGTGGTTCGAGAAGGAATAGAAAGGATTCGAGATAGTGTGGCGTATTGGAGCGCCACACCCAAAAGGGTTGAAAGTTTTGAGGATGCTGCTAGGCAATTGAAAGTTCCATTTGACAGAAAACTATGTCTAGATTGCCCGACTAGATGGAACTCGACTTATAAGATGCTCACTGTTGCCATTATGTATAAGAAAGTGTTTGCTAGATTGAAGCAGCGTGACTCTCAGTATACTTCTTTGCCTACAAGTACACAATGGGAATTTGCAGCAGCTGTTTATGATAAACTTGAATTGTTTAACAAGATTACTGAGTTGTTCTCGGGGACTAAATACCCAACATCTAACCTGATATTTTCAAAGATTTGTGATGTTGCTGTATTTAATTTGCAGGTGCCACTGAAGCATCGAAAGTTTGCTCAACATTAGTTGATGAAGTTGAAATTGAGGATGAAGGTACCATTAATAGTTTAATACACTTTTCCCTCAATTATAAAGTTTTTATTTATTTCTAAAACTCGTACAACATCTTGTTTATTTGGTTTCTGGTAGATGGAATCATTGGGATGCTGGAGAAGGTGAGCATTTTGGAATAGAAGATCGGTGGGAAATTGATTGGATAGTGGTTGCAGATGGAATTGCAGATGTCTTTTTATTACTACTGCTCCTTTCTTGTCCTTTTTTGAATGTTCTTTCTAGAATCTCTGCAAAAACTTGGCCATTTGTTAGTATTTGGCAAACTTAGAATTTTGATATTGTCAGATGTGAACCATGACAGATTGTGGGGAGCTTCCCTTTGTGTTTATCCATTCCATTTTGAGTTATGAAAGGCAAGCAGATTAAACAATGGATGCTTTTAAAGTGGTGGTTTAACTTTTAATTATTCTGAGTATTTATCATTTCTCAAGTAAAGTAGATAGAAGATTTGGTTATGGTTATGGTTCGGATTGGTTTTCCCCGATATTTGCGGGGCTCGGGGCTGGTATTATATTTCAGACTCAATGAGAGGTTTGGGGACGGTGATGGTTTTTATATTCGTGTGGCGGGCATGGGGCTGGTATTAGAGAAAACCGACCCCACCCGTCCCCGTTGCCATTCCTAATTGTATCTTTTCCAAAGGGCTAAATTGCAAGTTTGGTCACTAGAATTACTTTAAAATTTCACATTTGCCACTGAAATTAGTTTATTCCATTCGTGGTCACTTAAATTAGTTAACAGTTCAAGTTTGGTCACTGGCCGACTGGCCGTTAGTCTCCGTTAACTTTTGCTGATGTGGCGGTCAACTCTTATAGTTGACCATTAAATGAGTGACGTGGCAATTAAAAAAATAATAAAATATAATTATTTTTTTATTTTCATAAAACATAAAAAAAGAAAATCCTAATTCCTTTAATTATTATTTTCCACCACCAGACCCTCGCCGTTCCTCTCCCCTATGGTAGCCGAATATCTGAAGGCGGGATTCGAAGCCTGCTGGCGTATCTCGACGGTCCTTTCCCTCAGGAGTCCCCCGTGGGAGCATTGAGGAATTTGGTAAACTCCGACTCCAACAAAATCCTTGTCTCACAAGGATTCCTGTCGCGATTGGTCCACGTGCTGAAATTGGGATCGGTGGGAGCCCAACAGGCGGCAACTTCGGCGATATGCAGGGTGTGTCCTACGGCGGAGATGAAGAAGGTGGTAGGGGAGGCGGGGTGCATTCCGCTGCTGATAAGGATGCTGGAGGCTAAGTCGAACAAGGCGAGAGAAGTAGCGGCGTAGGCGATCTCGAGTCTGATGACGGTGTCGCAGAATTGCTGGAAGGTGAGGAAGGAAGGAAGGAAGGAGTGTGCTGAATATGGTGTAGTTGTTGGATGCGAGTTCGCAGAACACGATGAAGAAGTACGCGGTGGCGTGCCTGGCCGACTTGTCGGGGAGCAAGAGGTGCAGGAAGATGATGATCTCGTATGGGGCGAGTGGGTATCTGAAGAAGATGACGGAGATGGATGTTCCTGGGTCCAAGAAGCTGCTGGAGAGATTGGAACGAGAGAAGCTCAGGAGTTTGTTCATTAGGAAATAAAAAGATCTTCTTTCTTGTTCCCTGTAAAATGTGTAATGTTTAGCTCTATTTTTCCTTATTTGTTTACGGTTTGTTATGGGGATAGGGTGTTCATTATCTGTATGAAACGGAAGCAATCAATGGTGGGAAAAAAGAAAACGGACAATCGAAGCTCTTGAAAATTAAACGAACAATCATGATGAGATTCTTCTTGGACTCCATGATCATAGTAGGGCTACAGAAATTATGGTGTTTGTTCTCTGGTCTCTGCCTCCTCCTCCGCTTGATCCATCCGAGTTGGTGGAGTTTGACCCAGCGCCAGGCGGGGAACACGATCCATCGGAGCTGGGAATATCCTTCGCAAGCAGCGCATTTACAGGCTTGGTTATCAACTTAAGCACGGAGGAGGAAGCGAGAGCGGGAGGGACTTTACCGGAGAGGTTGTTGTTAGAGATGTCAAGAATTAAAGGAATAGTATCCGTGACGGAGGGGAGAGGAACAACGACAGTTTAGTGGTGGAAAATAATAATTAAAGAAATTAAGTTTTTTTAATTTTTTTATAATAATTAGGTGGAAAATAAAAAATAATTAGATTTTTTTTAATTGCCACGTCACTCATTTAATGGTCAATTATAAGAGTTGACCGCACATCTGCAAAAGTTAACGGAGACTAATGGCGAGTGACTAAACTTGAACTGTTAACCTAATTTAATTGACTACGGACGCAATAAACTAATTTCAGTGGCAAACATAAATATTTTTGTGCTTATTCCTCAATCGCATCATATGGCATCATCAACGAATAACAAATGAGTAACTTCATTTAGCCGTCTTCTTCCATACAGAACCCATGGGAACTAGGGGTGGGCAATGGGCGGGTTGGGTGGGTTTTGGTTTCAAATTGACCCACCCGCTTACTAGCGAGTTGGAATAATTGTGACCCGCAATCCATCCACATACTTCTGCGGATTGGGTTGGGTGGGTGGCGGATGCGTGCGGTTGGGTCGTGGGTCAACCCGCAAAAGCAATTCTCCAACTAGCCATTAAGAAATTGGACTAGCATTTATAATAAGTTCATAGCAAATTAGCAAGATTGTATCAATAATTTATGATTTTGATGCAATTAATAATTTATACTTTCCATCCCAATATTTAATGGATATTAACAATAATTTGCATACCAATATCGAATATCTAATAGATATTGCACAACAAAACAACCAATAATAATAGTCAAAAGGGTTATAGGTATAATATGCCCCTCTACTATGACGTTTTATCAAACATGCCCCTATACTATTTTTTACATCAAACATGTCTCTGTACTTTGAAAAAATTATCAAACATGCCTTTCTGTTAAAATTTTTATTGAAAAATCGTCAATCATGGTTGAATTGAGATTTAGACGACCCGACATCGACAAATGGGAGGGAAAATGTCAGTTTTGTCACCTGTTTTACTTCCCGGGTCTTTTCAAAGTGAAATTATTTGAATGATTTGATTATACAAAAGAACCAAACAAATTCTAAAGAGAATTTATTAGGAATATTTTAGTCATTTGTGTCGCCCAAACTAAAGTTCGGCCTTGGTTAACGGTTTTTTTTATGGAAATTTTAACAAAAGGGCATGTTTGATCATTTTTACAAAGTACAGGGGCATGTTTGATGTAAAAAATAGTAGAGGGGCATGTTTGATAAAACGTCATAGTAGAGGGGCATATTATACTTATAACCCTAGTCAAAACTATTCTTTATTCTCCACCTTTTGAAGTATATAGTGAGACTGTAGTGCAGTTCGAAAATATGATGAATATTCGATACTATAAGACACAACATTTTTCATGTACAAATCGGATGCGGGTCATACGGGTGACCCGCAATCCACCGACCACCCACTCACATAAGTGTGGGTGGGAGATTTATCAATTCGCAATCCACCCACATCAATCACCCACTGCGTGCGGGTTGGATTATTTGCGGGTGGATCGATATCAATCCGCGGATTACCCACCCACGTGCCAACCCCTAATGGAAACCTCCTTCTTGCTTCCTTGCTTCATTGAGTTTTGGATGTCGTGGTGATATTCTCGTCATCAACCTCCTCCTGTCATTGTATCCTTTCCAAAGAGGTGCAGAAAATCATCACATGTGATACAATGTAGACAAAAGAGAAAAAGGCTGGATATCATTTTCTTTTATATATGAACAACCAACGCCAAACAAGGTAAAAAGGATGATGACGATAGATAGTAGATTTGGATCCTTCTCTTCTTTTTTGCAGAACAAAAGACAGACATAAGATATTTGTAATCATAATACTCGCGCTGTAATGGGCCTCCATAGTCCATACCCTGGACTCAAATTGGCGGGAGCCCAACACTTTCCAACGGCAGGAACATCTCCTATACACGCGCCGTTTGAGCCGCGTGACGCAGCTGATTTGTTATTTTCAAACGAAAAAGAGAGTACAGAAACGAACAGTACAGTCCCCCGTCCGCTCTCTTGCGGAAGCTGCAGCAACACTTTCCGCTTTGCTTACATGGCCGCTCCCCGCCCCACAGATTATAACCTCCCCTCTCGCCTCTCGGCTTATTCTTTCTTCTCCTTACCACCGCCGTCCACAGTCCAGAACGGAAACACAATCTAGAGATTAGAGCACAGTACGAAAGGGTTCGCCTCTAATTCTGAATCTTGAATTGATGTTGCTTTTCGCCGTCGCAATGCCGGGCCCGGCGTGGACGGCCGCCGTCAACAGCAGGAGAACCACCACCACTACCCATTTTCGTCCTCGTTTCTCCGTCTCCTCGGTGGCGGACGGTTTGGGTTTCCCTTCTTTTCTGCCGAAAGAAGTTGAGGGTATCAAAGACCCATATGCGCGGAAGCTCGCTTCCAGAATCCAGCGGCTCCCCGTTACTGTAATTTCTTCGTTCTCTGCTCTAGGGTACCATTTTTTTCGTTGATTTGCAGATTTTTTAGCTTCTGGGTTGATGACATTGCAGGTTGGGTCTTCGAGGGATTGTATAATGAGCAGTTGTGTGATGCCATTGTCGTCGACTCAGAGCAGGGCTACTACTAGCCCGATGGTTCTCCTCCATGGATTTGACAGGTTCCTTTTTCTTGTTAAGTAGAACCCAATTGATTATGAAAAAAGAAGAATCAAAGAGATTGTGTGTTTCTGATAAATGTGTCGTCTATAGAATAGAGTGGTCATAAAATTCAATAATTCAGTTCATGCTTAGAATGGAGATACGCATTGCCACAGCTTGAGGAAGCTGGATTGGAGGCTTGGGCTGTTGATGTTCTTGGTTGGGGTTTCTCAGATTTAGGTTTGTTCTGTATTTCATCGATTCTGCTCTGCATTGGCTCAACTTTTAATGTTGGTGGACAACAACTTACTACCTTGTTTGTTTTTCTCCTTTTTGCTTCCATTTTTGGCACTTTGATGGAATTCCTAGAAAAACTTCCACCATGTAATGTTCAAACAAAGAGGGAACATCTGTATCAGGTACTTGCTAGATCTGGCAAAAAAATGTTTGATTGAGGAATAATTTAATTTGCCTAAGGTGCATGCTTCTCCTCATCCCATTATGTATGTTTAACTATATATCAAAATGTGTAAAGCTAATTTGTCATTCATTTTTACCAACTAACCTCAGCTTTGGAAGACCTACATTAGAAGGCCTATCATTTTGGTCGGGCCAAGCCTCGGTGCTGCCATTGCGATTGACTTTGCTGTCCAGTATCCTGAAGCTGTAAGCACATCTATATAACATATTTCTTAATTCAAGCTTCATTTCTCCATTGTGTAGCTTAAGTTATTGTACATCAGTATATCCAGAAGACTGCTATAGGTTTGCAAGAAGTGAACTGTTGCTGCATCCATGCAATGCGCAACAGTGCCTAAGATGAAAACACTCTCGCTTATTTTCTACAGGTGGAAAAGTTGGTTTTGATTGATGCAAGTGTGTATGCTGAAGGGACAGGCGGCATGGCGACACTACCCAGGACAGTAGCATATGCAGGGGTATAACTGTCACTCACTCTCAAGCTTATTGAATCTATGAGAAGTATAAGAAGCCAAATGTCTTCTGCTATCCACTTCCTTAATCATCCTCTCTAGCTTGTTTAACGTTAAGAACTCATTCTGAATCAGGTGTATCTATTGAAGAGTGCGCTGCTCCGTTTGTTTTTCAATGCCCTCACCTTTGACTGGTTACCGTTGAGTACTAGCATAGATTGGATGAATGTGAGCCTCACTTCCCGTATGAACATTGTTTTCTGGAGTACGAGACATTCAGAAGAGCAGTGAAAATAAAATTTTGCCTTCTGCTTGTTTTTTCTTTTCTTTCTTTCTTCCTCTCTCTCTCAGATCGGGCGTTTGCATTGCACGTATCACTGGTGGGCTGATGCAACTGTGAACTTCATGAGAAGTGGTGGCTATGATGTCGCCCGTCTTATACCAAAGGTATTTTGTTCAGCACCTAGGTGGTATATTAGTACGTCCCTTTTCTAAAATGTTATGGAGTTACTGAAGACCATTCTCCTTGTATCATTTCTTCCTGTGAAAACTTTCAAAGAGGAATAATGTCAAGCTCAGTCCTATCCTTAAAAAGAGCCTCTGAAAAATCTTCTGTCCTTTCGCCTATAGATGCTTCGTGGTTCTACTAGTCCTCGAAACTGATTGTTGCCCTGTGTCTTTGAATTTATGGTATATTTCAGATCAATCAGAAGACACTGATCATTTGGGGGGAAGATGATAAGATCATCAGCAGCAAATTAGGAGTGGTTAGTGCTAGCTGACGCTTACTTTATATTTTCAACATTTCAACAAATACTCGACCCACTACATTCTTCAGAAAAGCTGCTCCTCTGATTCTATTAGATTATGTGATTTGCAGAGATTACACTGTGAGCTACCAAATGCAATCATACGACAAATACCGAATTGCGGCCACATCCCTCACGTGGAGAAACCCAGCTCTGTTGTCAAACTGATCAAGGAGTTTGTCCAGGACCAGGAAGATCGTTCTAGAAAGGAGGATCAGCTTGTTGGCACTCCAGTGACTGGCTTTGGTAACATCATGTCTTAACTTTAGCATAGCTCAGCTGCAGAATTAGTTAGTTGCGACGTGGATGTTTGGTCATGTAACTGCTGAGAACTCGACCCGTGTGCAGGTTGATCTGCTGCATAACGGAATCTAGGAGCTTAAACTTGGTAGGAAAGTTGATATGTGATAATAAGTGCTGGTTGGTCTGCTTTATTTTTGGGTAGAATGCTGGTTGGTCTGCTCGTAATGGAATTGAAAGTATCAGTAATGATATATTAGAAGAAGCCTTTCAAGCTTTGATTAGTTGCCAATTCGCTTTCATTACCTTCTCCCTTTTCAAGTAAGCTACGAACGATAAGAACAACAAAATTCGGTTGACACTTAAGTATTGCAATAGTTGCACGTGCACCACTAAAAATAATTTTTTGCAACTAAAGTATATATGTCGTATTTCGGTTGCAACGTCACAACTTCTGTCCACAGATCTAACTGTAGGTGCCTAGATGGTAATTTATCGCAAACGAAATCTAGAATTAATGGAGGAATGAAGGAATTGCATTTGCATGAGTCTGATTCAATTACTTGGAAGTTGGAACGATGGAAGTTGTGATGATTTTGTTCTCCTTTCTTCTCACGGATCGACTTGCTAAATCAGACTCCTTTCTTCTCACCATTGTCTTGCTAAATTGGTTTCTTTTTTATATACTAGCATAGTGCCTAGCCTGTTAGCCAGGTGTTTGATTATTATGTATTTTGTATGTGTTGCTAGTACTTATAATGGAGGTAAATACTAAATACCAAAGATATGCAACTATTAGTGATATACATGTTCACAAAGAAAACATTTATGATCTATTTTTATATATAGTCCAAAATATTTTTCAGTATTTATCATATTTGTTGATCACGACACATGTTATAGATATGAAATTCTATGATTTGAAAGGGCACGATGTAGATGGATAGTCACAAATGAAGACCTTAAATTTTTTATTTATTTACAAAAGATAATCTTATATTGATTAAAAAAGAGATCAAACATATTACACACTCGTATATAACCAGGAAAAGAAATCAAAATAACGACACGTAGCCAAAGAAAGGGTTTTTCTAGCCACCACGTGTAGGGGTGTTCAAACGGTTTGGTTACCATGGTAACCGTTTTAACCGGTACTATTTGGATAATTTGGTTTGGTTAATTGGTTTGGTTTGGTTTGGTTAAAGTTTTTAGATTGTTTGGTTTCAGACACTCCTAACCAGTCAAACCAAATTAACCAGTTAAATAATTAGTCATATATCTAACATATATTATATACACATACTTAATACTTTGCATAACCACTCAAGAGTTAACGTTCATCCCTTTTAGACTCATAAAATATAAAGCTCAATATTGCTCATATAATGTATATTTGTATATGTAAAATGTATACCACAACATATGGACGCCTAATTTAGATAAATTTCATACATTATGATGGATGAAAACTTGAAAGGAAGGTCATTTCCAGCCTATGATAATTGCTAAGAGACTAAGTCAATTTACACAAACACAACAATTCATTAACCCATACCATTGTCATAAATTTTTGCTAGGTGAATACTTCTATACTAATCGTAAGATAATTGTCTTAGTTGCATGTATTTTTGTTAAGGGTCAACTATAACTACGTGTTGATTGTTATGTTTTATTCATTATATAAATTGCGAATTGTTGCATTAACCAGAAAATTTTCATTGCCAGTGATAATGTGATTTTATATTGGTTAATCTGGTTAACCAATTAACCAAACCGATTAAACTTTAGTTTGGTTAATTTGGTTGTTGTATTAGTTTGGACGGTTTGGTTATGATATTGTATTATATGGTTAATGGAATATGGCCTTATTTGGTTTGGTTATAACCATGGTAACCATTTAAACACCCCTAACCACGTGGACTACCCTATTGCTATTCCAACCTACAAATCGCACAATAAAACCATTCTGATTTGCCACCAAACAAAGAACTTTCTCAAGAATCGCTGCAAAGTGATTATATTATGTATCAAGCTGGTTGGCCTAAATTACTATTTCAAAATTTGATATTTTGCCTCATTTCCTAATTCACTTAATCAACACAAAAGATTAGGGGCAAAAATCAAGTACTTCAATAAAATTGAAAGCTAAATATCATGAAGATCTTATGAAATCTTTGAAATCTTGCACCAAGAGAAAAGTTTGATAACATATTCAGCAAAATTGTTGCAATTCTTTCCACAATAGGTCAAGGAGTCAGACTCCTCCCAACTCCAAATATTCATCTCCAAATTTAATTGTTACATGCATACCCAAAATATTTGAAGTATATGCAGTTAGCTTATAAAGCTAAAAAGAAAATAAATTTCTTGAGATAAACTTCACATCAAACATTGAATGAATTTAGGAGTTAGAAAGGCAAATTTGACCGACCAACAAAAGAAGTGCATTTTACAGAGACTTTAGTAGATTATGAATAAGGGGAAAATGTCATTGGGAGTCTCAAATTCGGTAGACGGAAAGCGAAAGACAAAAGTAATTAATTTATTCAACAAAAAAAAAAAACAAAAGTAATTAATTTATGGGTCAAGAGAATCATTGAATGAGGGACAACGAAGCACAATAATAGGAAAACATGCCACGTTTGTTAACCATTATAATTTTTTGGACAATAGAAAATAAAACCCAATAAGAAAAAAAAAGAAAACTACCATTTTCTTTGAAGAAAAAATACACGTTTGAAAATTTATAGGCTTAGAGGCTTTTGAAAATTAAACATGTAAACGAAAATTTATGTTTAGTAACGATTGTCATTATCTGAAAATTTTGGTGGTCTGGTTACCACATTTTAAAATTTTATCAGTATTTACAATACCGTATCAACAATCTAAAGAAAAAATAGCCTATCAAAGCCAAAGTTCATAGGCTATTTTAGTTGCATGAAATGGTTAAGTGCAAACTTTAATACGGTTTTACAAAATGTGTAAAAATTAATATAAGTATTGAGATATATAGATAATAAATCGAATTAATCTAAATCAGAAACAATTCTCAAAATTGGTGAAACCAATTTTTGTGCCAACAATAAATATACTTTTAGTGAATAATTACATAAAATTTAAAAATAATTAAATATTAAATCCCGTTTTCTCGATAATTAAAATTTCACTTTTTTATGTAACTTTCTTTAGGGAGTTACATAATTTAAATGAATTGATTATCATCAGAGGATTCGCCTCTTTTCTTGATAATCCTTTATCCATTATTGTGCATAAAAATAAAATGTAATTTAATACTCCTCACTTTATCGACTTCTCCATCGCAACCTTTAGTATCTTTAAAATACGCTGAATTTTTTATTTAGCATAAAGAAATCCATAATCTTCAACAACCTCCCAAAACCCAATTAGGTAGGTTAAAACTCAAACCCGAAGTAATTTAAGTGAGTACGGAAAAATTATGAATCCGCATGTTGGGGGTAATGGGTGGGCATGATTTTGTAACAATCCAACCCGAACTCGTGCAATTTACACACACATAAGTATTTTATCTAAAATTATCATTATATTTCTTAACATATTTGATATTTATGACACTCATATAATATTTTCACGTAATTATATTATTTTTAACTAATTTTCTTAATTTTAGTGATTTATTGCCATACTTTTTCATTTCTGTAATGCCACTATACATGTGAATGTTAGCAAGTTCGATGGAGTTATAAAGATAGATGATTACTCATGGATAACTGTTCATACGTAAAAACCTATAGGATATGGCATGATTTTGATTGTCTACTGAGTTTTGTGAGTATCGGTAAACGCAAACTATTTTAGGTATGATAATGAATGTTGTCGCAACCGTCTCTCGGAATTGGGGCACTCACATTCTTTTCGGATTCGCCATCGAACTTAGCTTGAAGTAGATAGAACGCTATTTTGGTATTGGTCTTAACCTTATGGTTAAACATAGGAAGAGAGGATTAATTTAAAGTCAGAAGTAGCAACTAAATAGATGATATTGGAAGACAAAACATAATAATTTTATAATGCCCTTTAGCACACATGAAATAAATCATAATGAGACGCCCTGACATCACATCCTGTGACTACTTCTATAGTTCTATTCTATGTTAACCAAAATCATAAATCACATCCAAACATATGTTCAAATATAAACTCAGCATAACCAAAATTTGGATTAAACACAATATAAAATGGACAAAGATCTATCATATCACTATTTCCTCTTTGATTTTGGAGCCAAACTCTTTTTTTTTATACAAAAGATAATCATATATTGATCAAGAAAAGGTAGTTACATCCTGGACACCAGCCAGGCCCGGAAATCGAAAGAACGACTCATAGTCGGGAATAGAGAGAGGGCTTTCCTAGCCACCAAATGGGCTACCCTATTGCTACGCCGACCTACAAATCTAACACTAAACCCAGGATTCCCGGCAAAAATCTGAATGAGCTCATCTAGTACAGCACCCAACCGACTATCTCGAGCCTCCTTGTGGTTGATTTTATCAATGACAATTTTCGCATCCCCTTCAAAGGTAATGACCACCCAACCGAGCGATTGACACCACAGAACAGCTTCACGCAGTGTAACCAATTCCACTACCAAGGGATCATCAAACCATGGAAACTGCACGCCCTTCACCATCAAAACCTCCCGATCCGGGGTGAGAAGAACCAAACCTTCAGCTGAGTGCGACCCACTCCGGACAGCCACATCCCACATACACACCACACCATTCCTCCGAGCAGGCACATGATGGGTGAGGTCAGCCTGGACCCGAAGGGGGGTCTTATCCACCGGAAGCCGGATCCACTCCTCATATTGCTGCTGGTACTGACGCATCAAGGCAGAAAAACCAAACTGTTTGCCTTCAAAGATCACCCAGTTGCGAGATCGCCAAATACGCCATAGGACAACCACAACGGCCATAAGAACAGTAGGTTGGTAAATCAAAGCCATAAGACGCTTAAGGAAGAGGGGGAAAGTATGACGAGGGAGCCCCTCCCCTAGGTGAGCCAACCCAACATAGTCCCAAAGGGCCCACGCTACTGGACAATCGAGAAACAAATGTTCCATGGTCTCCGAACTAGCCCAACACACAGGGCATCTGGGAAGCACATGGACCTTCTTCTCAATAAGGGCTTCAGAGGAAGACCTTTAACTTGGGAGCAATATTGGCCTCCCACACACGAATCCAAATGCGCCAACCAATTTTGGCTAATAACGCTTGATTAAATTGCTCAAAACGACGGAACCCCATCCCAACATCATGTTTACTACGACACATATTTCGCCAGGACATCCAATGAATACGAAATTGGTCATCACCATCGCCCCACCAGAAACGAGCCACATGTTTGTCCAGCAGCCGACATAAAGATACTGGCAGTTTGAAGCAGGACATCACATGCAAGGGCAGTGCCAACGCGATGGATTTTATCAGAGTCTCTTTTGCTGCCCAAGACAAGGTCCGCTGTTTCCACCCTTGAAGACGGTCTAATAACTTCTCCTCAAGATACCGGAAAGTGGCCAATTTTGAGCGCGCAATCAGCGAGGGTAACCCAAGATACTTGTCATGCACCCCTACCGCTCCCACTCCCAAAATAGCAGCCAGAAACTCCTGATCCGTGCGGATGATATTTCGACTAAAACAAACAGCCGATTTATCTAAATTAACCCGTTGGCCACTCAGTTCCTCGTATTCATTCAGAACCTCTATCAAATTCTCACATTCCTGTAGAGTACCCCTCAAAAATAGATAAGAATCATCAGCAAAGAATAAATGGGAGATACGGGGCGCTCGGGGAGCCACCTTCACCCCTTCTAAACGACCCTCCAGGATAGCTTGCCGTAGGAGCGCCGCAAAGCCCTCCGTGCAAAGCACAAATAACAGAGGGGATAAAGGATCCCCTTGCCTTAATCCTCTGGAGGAGGTGAAAAAGCCTGAGGGGGTACCATTCATGAGGACAGAGAAAGAAGCAGACCGGAGACATTCTTGAATCCATCCTCACCAGGTAGAGTTAAAACCCATTTTTTCCAAAATAGCAAGAAGAAAGGACCATTCGACTCTATCATAGGCCTTTTCCATGTCAACCTTTAGAGCCATGTATCCTTTCTTACCGCGCGTTTTGATTTTCAAATAGTGCATTAACTCATGCCCCAAGAGTATATTCTCAACAATCTGCCGGTCCCGAATAAACGCATTCTGACCCTCCGATATAATTTGCGGCAAGAAACCAGCAAGACGTTCTGTCAAGATTTTGGCAATAATTTTATAAACAAACTGACATAGGCTAATAGGCCGTAATTGCCGCATGGATTCCATCTTGTCAACCTTCGGGATCAAAGTAAGCCAGGTATGGTTGAAGCTGCGGAGTAGTCGACTTGTCGTGAAGAAAGAGCACACCGCGTCCACTACCGAACTCCCTACAATATCCCAGAAGGTTTTGAAAAATTTACCAGTGAACCCATCCGACCCAGGCGCTTGTTTTGATCCCATGGCAAACACCATTTTCCGAACTTCACTAGGGAGAACCTCCGCCGTCAGGCTAGTATTCATCTCAGGGGTAACATTACGAGCAATAGGCAAACCTGCCACACGCTCAGCCATGTTAGCCACCTGATTCTCCGTTGTGAAGAGGTTCTGATAAAAAGATGTCGCAATGCTTGCCTTGCCATTCTCATCTGTAATCCAATCGCAGTCTCAGTACGAAGGCCCTCCACAAAATTCTTTTTACGACGAATTCTGGTCACTGTGTGAAAATAGGCTGTATTTTTATCACCCTTTTTCAGCCAGTGAACCCTAGACTTTTGTTGCCAGTACTCCTCCTCCACCTCCCACTGACGACTTAATTCCTTCTCCAGATTTATGACCTCATCCCAATTAATGGGTTGGATAAGCTTAACCCTATCAATTTCACTCTGGAGAGTCCTGATATTCCGCAAGGAGTTCGTAGTGCCAGCCCTACTCCAGTCATAAAGTAAATGGCGTAATCTCTTAAGGCGCTCCCAAAGGCAGAACATGGGAGTCCCCTGAATATCCTCCTTCCAAACATAGCAAACCATAGCTCTCACTTCTGGATTATCCGCCCACAGAGCATCAAACCTAAAGAGAGGGCGACTATTCCAAACGTAAGGCTTATCTGACAGAAGGAGAGCCCGGTGATCAGAACCTTGGTCCGTGAAATGCTTCACCAAGGTTTCTGGGAACTGATCAACCCATGTCTGGGAACAAAGAGCCCTATCCAGCCTTTCACGAATGCAAGCCACTCCCATCCTCCTATTAGTCCAAGTGAACGGATCACCAAGGAAACCAGGATCATGGAGCCCTAGGTCTTGGATAAACTCCCTCAGACTAATTGACTGGGCCGCATTCCAAGGGTTACCACCATCTTTTTCACCCATATGAAGGGTAGTGTTAAAATCGGCGATGATCACATAAGGCAGCGTAAGGGCGGAACAAAGTTCCCGAAGGTGAGCCAATTGGGCAGTGCGAACAACAGAATGGCAACTAATATAAACACAAATCACAATATAAGAAAAATCAACTTCATTAATCTGGGTGCAAATACAGAAGTTGGAATGATAAAACACCGAAGCATCAACTCCGGGAGACCAGGCTACAACTAGACCACCGGACGCATCAATCACATCCACAAAAAAACACTGGGAAATATCAAAACCAAGACCACGCATACGACGGGAAACAACACGCCGGCTCGATCGTGTTTCAGAAAAAACACGAGATCCGGTTTATTCGACCGAACAAGACCTACAACAGTTTGGAATGTGAGGGATGGTCCAATTCCTCTCACATTCCAGGTGAGTAGCCTCATTTATCCGACTGGGGCCATTCCAGGCTGGCTTCCTCCACCTTTTATTTGCTATAAACATCATCAAGTTCCACGAAGTGCTTCTTTGGCGTGGGAGGGGATCCAACTTCACCCTCGACAGCTGCCAAAGATCGTTTGCGGGTCTCAAGCACTAGGTTGGTCATATTCGACCCATATTCATCCAGGAACTCGGCTCCCTGCTCATGCCTCCCATCCATCGAATCATTAGAGCCTTTTTCATCACTTTTGACCTTGAGTGGAACCTCATTATCCTGGGCAATTGCCATCCCTGCCTCGTATGCCGCCACGACCTGGGAGACTTTGCCCACCATGCCTCGACCAAGATCCACCGAAACAGGCCTCGGGACACGTTTTTTATTTCAAAACAATGCTGCTCATCATCCCTCCCCGACTCCTCCGAATCACTATTCCCATGGGAAGCGTTCCCCAATGAAATAGCTACAGCACTAACCCGCGGTCTGCTAGCAGCGGCCCCATTCTCCACATTATTATTCCCGTCATTTGCCATCCCAGCCGATAGCACCTGGTTATGTACAGCAGGGGGGATCAACTTTCTTCCCACCACGTGCATGGCTCCCCTCACCATGCATGGCACGACCCTTCGACCCCTTCCGAGCAGCACGAGGAAGATCCCCACCGCCTCCCACAACCTGGGCCTCCATCGTTCCTGGTTCTATGACCGTGGGAGCAGTGCGACGCAAACGCCGCCTCTTCTCCGGCTTGGAATTTCCAATCATAGACTCTATACCCTTTCCGGCCTGATCAGAACCCTGCTGAGTCGCCAGGTCACCCGGTAGGCATTGCGGCATCCCATGATCCTTCGGCAGGGAAGGATCTTCCATATCGTCGTCTGAGTCTTCCTCAAGGATGAGACGACGATGCCGGGACAGCTCCATCACCTCAGCTTGCGCAGCGACCGCCTTGCACGGCGTTTTTTGCTTCGGGTTAGGGGGTCGACGCCCACCTTTCTTACCACGGAGAGCCGGGCTATCATGGTCCTTGATTGACGCCCATCGTTTCTGCTTACCACCCCCACCCAATTTCAATTTGGGAGTTTGGTTTATAACAAACCCCCTGGGGCTATGGCGACGCAATGGCGAGCTCTCCTGCTCCCTCTCCACCTGCATACCATTATCAGAGCGAATCTCCAAACCCCGACCAGCTGCGAAGGGCGCCTCCTGCTGTCATTTTGTTGGGACCACGGTCTGGAAACGACCCTTTTCACCATTATCATTGGTCTTCTTTCTCCAGTTTGCAGCGTCAGCGCCACGTGTTTGACGATTAATCCAGACCGAGCTCCTCGGTCCTCCCATCGCCATCGAGTGACCATCATCATCATAAATTTGGTGCCCCAACTTCTTAGTCGTCATATGAGGACCAAATCTTTCCTTCCCTCTCGGTGGGTCAAACACACAGTCTCGTCGAGCATGGCCCACTCGGCCACAATGGAAACAGAAGCTTGGCAGAAATTCATATTTGAGGCTCACCCAGAAGCCATCGGTTTCCTCACTGACCGCCATCAATTGAGATCGAAGAGGCTTAGCAAAATCGACCATAGCTCGAACCTTAATAAAACGCTCGCCTGTCTCTTTCGAGGCAAAGAGATTTGAATCCAGAACTTGGCCAACCGTAGAGGCAATGAGTTTTTCACCAAAGAGTTTGGTCTGACAGTCCTCTTGCACTCCCCAAAGCTGGATCTGAAATGGGGCCATGACCATTTCCTCAAAGTGTTGCTTGGTGATCGTCGGTGACCACGATCGAAGAGTAAGCAGCTTGTCTTTGATTATCCAGGGGGTACGTGCTAACGCCCACTTCTTTGCTTCCTCATTTGGCAGAACAATCTCAAAAGGGCCATGTTTGGCGTTAACCTTGAGTTGTCCGCGAAGTTTCCAGGCATCAAACAAACCATCGCGCAGTTCCAGTGTAACATCCCGTTCTGGCAAAACCCATATTTCGATCGCTAGAAAATTTCACGATTTAAAATAGAGCATTTCGACACTATTTCGGCGAAAATCGGATTATCGATCGATCGGATAAGTATACGTATTAATTATATATATATATATATATATTAAGCGGCCGGGCAAAACTTTCCCCGTCCATTATCATCTTCATCACTTTTCCATTCTCAGACCGAGAAACAGAGGCGCACAGGGCACGCGAGGAATTAAATTGCAAAGCTCAATTTTTGAGCTACAGTGATCCAAAAATCCCGTAAGTAATGCCTAATTCATCCATACATCGTGATTTATCGATTTAGAGCTTTAAAACGAGTTTTTGGTTCAGGAATTTCTTGAATTCTCGATAAGCCAAATTAGGGTTTCGGAGTATCCGGAAGCCGGATTGAGCCCAAATTTCATATACGAGCTTCTTGCAGCGAGGTAATCAATCCCCTAGTTCTAATTCCTGATTTTCGGCGATTATTTAGGCCAGGGTCCAAACCGCTGAATTTAGCTCCGGCCAGGGTTTGATGTGTTTTTATCGAGAATTTGACCCGGAGCCTAGAACTAATATTGACGGGGATACTGCAGGGGATATTAGGACGGTCTCGGATTTTAATTCGGGGTTCGTTCGTGAAATTGACGTTTTAGTACGGGAAGCTTAAACCGGTGTTTGAACGACCAGAACTGGTGAGGGATTAGCACGGCATACCGGGTTTGTCGTATCACGATAATTATATTGATGCTTAGAATTGACCTAGGTGAACTAGAATGGCATGATTAGGGGTGTATGGACTTTTGTGCTATATGATGAACCCTGGACTACTGTATGATATTATTGACTTGCCCTAATCGATATGAACCTTGTTTATGTGGATGATTGCCTACATGTTGCCATTTGTGGCTTAACTGTTGATATGACTTTATGGTTGTTCGATAAGGGTTTTTGACATGATGTGATATTGTGGTTGTTTTTGGATTCACAAGTGGGGAAATTAAACTTCCCAGGGTGATATTATGATGTTTAAGGAGGATGACTTGCACGAGGGTTTATCCCGAGGAAATGCAATTATACGACTCCTGATTTACCTATGTTGAGCCAATTGTGGCCAGGTCAAGTACATGTGCAAGTAATGAATTATGATTAAGCAAGATGAGATATGAATCATGTATAAGGATACCAAATATGAGTGTTGTGGTCTCACGGTCAACTACATAGTAATTAGGGCTCCCTATGCTATTACTCTATTATGATATGTATGATAGTCACACCTCTCATGTGGTGGTGACTGAAGAATTCTTATGAGATATGACCACACCCAGAGCGGTGTCGGGGTATGACTACACCCATAGTGGTGTGGGGTATGTATGACCACATCCGACGGGATGTTGGGGTATGTATGACTACATCCGACGGGATGTGGGGTATGTTTCCCGGGAGAGTTATTAGCATGGGAGTAGCCAGGCGCCTATGATTAAAACATGATAAGATGCATATGCATAAGTCAAAGTGGTTGAGTCTTTTGCTTATTGGGATATGAGGATGGCTGAGGTCCGATCCTAGTGTTTTGGCTTGTTTGCTAGATGTATGGTAGGGGTATGCTCTGTTATGAACTCACGATGCTATGATTATCTCACTCAGCTATGAGCTGACCCTCTTTTATTCTCCTTCTCTGCTTATGCTATGTGTAAGCAGATCATCATCAGCAGCAGTAGATAAGTGTTAGGTGGGGGAGGAGCTAGAGTTGAAGCCAGGATGAGGTATGATCTTCAACTATTCTGTGCTTGGACTACTACTCGGGATTTTGGCCAATGATCCACACCCTTTTGTAAAAATGTTTTGAGAACGTTTTTCATGTGCATACTAGCTTCTGATGTAGTGTGAGATATCCACAGGTGTGGAAAATTGATGATATGTGTATATGTTGTGTAACTGTGTAAGTTGTGACGATTATGGTATGTATAAGTATGGTATGCAGTTAGGAAGTATGAAAAGTGTGACTATGGCTAAGAAAAGCCAATGCATATGGTTGTGAGTATATATGTTTGTGATGAATTATTTTGCAGGTTAAGTTGCAAGAACTGTTAACCCATTACGCGAGTAATTCATGTCGAAATTTTATTTAGGTAAATTTGGATAATTAATGTAACACCCGAGATTAATTCCGCTGCAATTGTATGAAAAATATGATTAGGAAAAAAGTATAGGGTAGGGTGTTACATCCAGTGTCGTCATATGGTCACTGGTGAATAACCTCCCCAGAAGGGTTCGAGATGCACGAAACCTCGTGGACTTCACCTCCTCGAGGGAGAACTGTACTACTTGCTCTTCAGAAATGTGGGCCATTCTGGACGATACCTGCCAAAGAGGTGAAAAATTCAGGTTAGGAATAGACGCACAACACCCTAGCTGCCCTTTCTCCGACACTGGGAAACACGAAACCAGAGGGGAGGGGTGCTGCGTAACAGGCATATGCATGGCATCAAGCCGAGGGGACGAACACGTTACAATCCCAGGAGTAGCCCCTTTACCTGAACTTTCACCGGCGGCAAGACTTGGAGACGAGGTCGGCGTAGGAGTTTCACCACGGCTTTTGCTTCGAGAGAGATAGAGAATTACTCCCCGAAAGCAAGGATTTAAATATAAAGCCTTTACCCCGTTCCAGTTCACCCCTTAGTAGGAAAAGATTAATTTCAGCAGGACGTGTACTTAGACTCGGACTCCCATCGATGCTACTAGGATACGTGGGAATCTTCTTTTTTTTTACGTTGAATACTACCGTAACCATAAACACCCAACAATCCCACAAAATCCGGGGTAGCTTGTGTGTCAACCGTTACCACGCGGAGACCCACCGACTCACGGGTCTGGAGGGTGGTATGCTCCAGCGGCGGCCGCAGAAACACGCCGGTGAGAAGGCAGGTTTCGGGAACCAGGTTTTCATGTACCAATCATTTAATCGGCCGCGCAGCTAAATACTGAACTACCGACTCAGATTCTTGAGTAACCCGGTTGAGTAGATCATCCGTATCCCTACACGGGATCTCACCTGAAGTAGTCGAAGTGCCGGGTTTGGATAACAGCGGGTCATCGCCTACCAAATCATGTACCGGTCGTTTAATCGGACGAACAGGCACATACTCAACTGCCGGCTCAAATTGCTGAGCCACCCAATTGATCAGGTCATCAGCATCCCTACGCGGGATATCACTTGACGTAGTTGAATTATCGGACTTGGATAACAGCGAGTCATCACCTACCAAATCCGACGAGGGGAGCCAAAATCTCCAACCTCCGAGACGAACCAGTCTGCATCTTTTTACAGGCCTGAAGTTTGATAAAGGAGAGTTGTATGAAGGAAAACCAGCTTCTCGCAATTGAACCCTCTTCCGTTTACCTATCCCCTGTGTGGGGATCGACAGATTCTGGATCGGAAACGCCATAAAACAACCCTAGTCTGGCTACCGGCGGCGCCTGTCTTGTTTTACGACAGTCTACCTGGTGGTAGCCTCTTGTAAACGCAGTCCAAATCCCTTCCATTGACGTCTGCCCTTCGCTCTTGTGATTTTCCAAGCTACGCAGCAAAAGAGAGGTGAAGATCCGAATCAGCCATCCACCCAGCCAGAAGGACCAAGCAGCGAACAAGGAGAGCGCTCCTCGCATGATTTTTTTCCTGGAGCCAAACTCACATAACTGCTTTCCATGCAATTCGGGATAGGAGGTGACCAATGGAAAAGATGATATTGTTTAACACGAAGACCTACTAGCTGAACTAACTACCCAACAAATTCCTTTGTACCACTTGCTAACTTACACGATCTCCAACTGATAGCAAGCAGTGATTATGAATAGATGGAGACTTTGTTGTCAGGCCCAGGCCCAGGCCCAATTCCAGCCCAAAGCGATGGAGCGCAAAGCCCGGCGGACATAACTATCAAGCTATGACAGGGGTGGGGACAAAACGCACAACACAATTTAATTGACGGGTAGAATTTCCATAATACCCCTCCATGAATTAATCTAAGAGGAGCATTGTCAAAATGGAGAAAATTGAAGTGGTGATTGGTGAATGAGTGAATCTGCTTTATATACACTAGCATCGGGCCCGGCCCTTGGCCAGGAGAGTTTGGTTATTATATATTCTGATGTGTTGTTGTCATTTATAATATGTAACTAATCTTCCTTGCCGTACTCCGCACTGGGATTTGAGCAAAATCGACGGATCAAAAGAACTGCAAATGGGGATTTGAGTAAATACAATTGTAATAAAATAAAATAAGCATAATTGTTTACTTCTTTTAGTGATTGCTCTGATTTCAATCGATCACATTTGTTCTCCAAAGTCCAGAATATGCGACCTAAAGTCCAGAGTTAAACATAGACATATCTCTATTTCAATTTTCAACATCCGGAATTTAAAGTTACACGCAATGATAGGTACATGGTGAGTACAAAAGAGGATCTGGTATAGTTGCAAAGATGGGTGGACAGTTACATTGTACCGCTTGCATTGCATTGGATCTGAAATCATTTTAGCAGTAAAGATACCATAACTAGACCGAGCTTCTTAAGCTTAAAGCTAGTACTGGAAATAGCATGTGGAGGCTGCTGGGGGAGTCACTGGTTAAGTATCAATGCTGATCACATATTCTCAACAAAAGAATGCAAAATTGCAGATATATAGTGGTTTATGCCAAAAGGCGTAATGGGCTATTAGGCTCCTGATAGGAAGAGAAACTTAATCAGATTGAGGCAACAATGTGGAACTTGCTCTTAGGTTCCTCTACCTCTGTACCATGTATAAATATCAAGAACAACAGAGAAAACGCTTTACTATCACAATCAAAAGCAATGTTGAATGCTGCAGCAAGAGCGAACTATGGGGCTCAGCTTGATCATTGATGGCTGTTTATATGACTTGAATCGGACTATCAGCCGCTACGACTGGTAGTCGGGGGTTATTTGGGTTCGGGTTCTGGGCATGGTCTGTAACCGTTTCCTTTGCCAGATTGGATTAGGTTTAGACTCACATGGAGATATATAAATACTTCTCATCTCCTCTGTAATCTGTAATCTCCTCGATAGTGAAACTGACTCTCTCTCGCCCGTGGACTAGCTAACACACATCGTGTTAGTTAACCACGTAAATCGTGTGTTTGTGTTTTTCGATTCTCGCATTTGTATTCTTGCTTTATCGATTCCGGGATTTCCCGATCCGTAGCACCGCGTTCATAACAATGGCATTGAACAATGGTCCTATACATCCCAATGAACTGACATGGTTGTTGCCTGTTGGCCTTGCAAATCAGATAAGAGAACACAAATAAAGACAGAGAATAGAAGGGATTGGGTGTTGACAAAGTTAACTGTTATTCCAACCAGAGCAGATATCATAAGCAACAATTTACTTTAACTTGACAATCCTAGTATAATCACCATTGATTTTAATGTAAGCTGGAGATAGAAATAATGTTCACCTAATTAACATATTAAAAAATCAGTATTCAATGGTCGAATTAAAATTCCCAAAGGAAATACGAACAAAATATAAACAAATGCAAATGCTGCTGGATACGGCAGCAGAAAGATTCCCATGTATTGCAAATCCTTAGTCGATCACGTAACCGAAGAAGCAAGAGAATAAAATTATCGTTGTGTTGGGCAAGATCAGAGCAGCAACTAATCTGTGGCAAGATTGGAGCATCAAATTGGACAGAAAAGGAAGAAACTTCATTCTGGGAAACTTATTCAATGCTGGAGCAACGAACACTTCTTCCCAACGGCTAGAAAATGAGGCTATATATATTGTCTCTTCTCTGATGCAGATCATCAACTTTTTACACCTAAAACAAAAGCGGTAGAGGACGGTGTTATTTAGTAAAAAGGGATCTTATCCAGATGTATAGGTTCTGAGAGAGTGGCTGAAGGGTGCAGAGTTTTGAGTAAAAACTCTAGCTGTCTTGTTTGTATTTTACCTTTCAATTTATGTTGTAATTGAGTCCATTAAAGCAGAAAATTGATAGTGTCTCTCAGTAGTGGTGTTGACTGTTGCCGGGACGAGGAAGTAGCCATTGTTGGGTGAACCTCGTTAAAATTGTCTCTATGTTTATTGCATTTCAATTTCCTTCTTCTTTCCCTGCTTCGTATCTCTGTTCTGCTTCTGGAGTTGGAAGATTGAACAGAGTGCGACTCTATTTATTGATTTACAGGGCTTGGCGCTCAAAAGCCCATTTGGCTTTGCGTCTCTATTAAACGATTGGGCCTTGATTGAGTTAAGCCCACATTGCTTAAGAAAGAGATCAAAGCTGGTTTGTGTTCGCTATCATCTTCTTCCTCATTTCCTCTTCCTGCACTTTCCCAATCTATTAAAAAAAATCCCTAATTTTAGATCGATCAACAAGTGGTATCAGAGCCTTCCTTTGAAGAGCTAGCTACTGCCAAAGGGTAACGATCTATGGGGACAAATCCTCAGTCTGCTTTTGGTCCCTCATCCCACCATAACCCCCCATGGTTCACCGGCTCTAACTATAATGCCTGGAAAAAACGCATGAAAACTTTCTTGTGGGGAATCGATGCCGATCTTTGTGTTATTGTTCGGGATGGACCTGTTGAGATGGATCCAGAGGGTCAAAATGAATGGAAGGATAATCAAAAGAAACGCACGCAGCTCAACTGTCGCGCTATGCACATCTTGCAAACCGCCATTTTGCCTGATGAAATTGATAAAGTGGAGCAGTGTGAAACTGCTCAAGAAATCTGGTCCATTCTCGAAGCAACTTATAAAGGTACGTTAAACATCAAGGAAACTCATTGATTTACTTATGCATGAATACGAGACCTTTGATATGTTATCCAATGAAGGGATCCATGAAATGTATTCCAGGTTTACTGGATTAACTAACAAATTGAAGGGTCTGACTAGAACCATTCCATCTAAAGATATGGTCAAGAAAATCCTTCGTTCCTTACCTAAGGAATGGCTACCTTAACGAACTGCCATAGAAAAAGTCAGGAACCTTAATACTCTGTCTGTAGATGAATTAGTAGTCTCTTTTCTAAGTCATGAAATGTGATTAGGCAAGTAGGAAAGGAGGATGAAAGGCGTAAGAAAAATCTTGCCTTTAAGAGTCGAGTCCACGAAATATGAGTCAGATAATGAAACTGATTATGATTTTGAAAGAGAACTTGCTCTGGTAAGTAAGAAGTTCCATCGAATGATGAAACAAAAGAACGATCAAAGGCAACACTCTGTAGAGAACAGAGGTCGATATGAGTCGCAAAATCGTTTTCAAGAGTCAAATAATCGTTTTGCTGGATCAACTAGTCGTTATTTTGCCTCAAACAACCGATTTCCTGATTCTTATACTAGACAAAATGAGTTTGCTAATCGAAATGGTGATAGTGGTAGGAATATTGGGAACTCTGGTCGAGTTAAAAATGCCACCTTTGAAAGATTTGTTTCGCAGGGAAGAGAAGTACCTTCAGGAGGACCCGATCGTGAGCCTCAAGGTTGGTACAAGTGCGGTAAAGTAGGACATGTGCGTGCTAACTGCCCTCTGACGATGAAAGCAAAAGAAAGAGCCATGGCAACATCTTGGATTTATTATGAGTCTAAAGACGATGTAGAAGGACAGGGTGAAGAAGCCTACATGGCTAACGAGGCCTGCATTGATCGGATCGATGAAAACAAAAGTGATTCGTGTCTGACCAACCAGACTGATAAATGTGAGAGTAAGTGGTACTTAGAAAGCGGTTGTTCTCACCATATGACATGTAATGAATCCTTATTCTCTACTCTTAGCTACAAGTTAGGAGGAGAAATTGTGTTTGGAGATAACAGTGCATGTAGAATTGTGGGACACGACACAATTGGTCTTCCCCCTATGCCTACTGTTAAACACGTTATGCTTGTAGATGGTCTCAAACACAATTTGCTTTCCATTAGTCAATTATGCATTAGTGGAAATAAGTTTACATTTGAAACCTCACACTGCCTGGTTGAAAGAACTCGTGACAATAAAATGATATTTATAGGAAATCGGTTAGGAAATATGTATGTGATTGATTTCTTGATTTAAATGCCTTCAATGAAAAATGATTGGTCTCTCAAACCTGTCAGCAAGAAACTATGTGGCACATAAAACTTGGGCATATTACCTTAAAGAGACTTGCTTCTCTGTCAAAGTCTAATCTTGTCCGAGGAACGCCTGAGTTAAAAGAACGTGGGGATTTCTTTTGTAGTGCTTGTGCTGCTGGAAAACATTCCAGAAAACCCTTCAAAGCAAAGTCTAACATTGCAACCACCAAACCATTTGAATTAGTTCACATGAATTTGCTTGGCCCTTGCACCGTTACTAGTATTGGGGGTAAGAACTATGTTTTTTTCCTGGTTGATGATTTCTCCAGATTTTCCTGGGTCTATTTCATTGCTTCTAAAGATGAAACTTTCAAACAATTTCAGTCTTTTGTCAAGCTGCACTCCGAAATCAAGTGCATTAAAAGTGACAATGGGGGTGAATTTGTGTCTGATTAGTTTTCATATTTTTGTGATTCAATGGGAATTATCCATACTTTCTCCGCTCCCCGCACTCCACAGCAAAATGGAATTGGGGAGAGAAAGAATCGAACTTTGATTGAAACTGCCAGAACTATGTTGTTAGATTTTGATATACCAAAATACTCTAGGCTGAAGCAGTCAATACTGCTTGTCATGTTATCAATAGGGTTTTGATTCGTAAGTATCTGAATAAGACTCCATATGAGATCTTAAATAAAAAGACTCCAAACATTTCTTATTTCCATCCTTTTGTATGTCGCTGCTTTACTCTTAACACCAAAGATACCCTTGGCAAATTTGATGCCAAGTCAAATGAGTCAATTTTCTTGGGATATTCAGTGAAAGGGCAAGCTTACAGGGTATTTAATAAAAGAACCCGGAAGGTTTAAGAATCAGTTCACATTTTATTTGATGAGTCTAACTCCACTGCTAAGATCTATGAGCCAGGTACTCATGTATTAGACTTACTGGAGCTTACTAACTGGATTAAGGATCATCCAAAAACAACCCCTCATCTTCAAATTAGAGAACCAGTACAGACTGATCCTCCTTCCTCATCAACATCTACACAACAAATTCACACCGAAGCATATGCAGAAGTACATGCACCTCCCCATATTCAAAGACGTCATCGTGAAAGTCAGGTCATTGGCAATATAACTGACGGTATGCGTACTCGAGGTAAATATACTCCAGGTCAGTATGCTTATGTTTCTCAAGTAGAACCCAAGTCTTATAAAGAAGCTTTGCATGATGAGGAATTGGATTATGCTATGTTAGAGGAGTTAGCTCAATTTGAGTACCTAAAGGTCTGGGAACTCGTGCCAAGACCTCTAGGAAACACCATTATAGGAACAAGTGGGTTTTTAGGAATAAGTTAGACGAAGAGGGTAATATCATCCGTAATAAGGCACGTCTTGTTGCCCAAGGGTACTGTCAAGAGGAGGGTATAGACTACAACGAGACATTTGCCCCATTAGTCCGTTTAGAGTCAATTAGACATTTATGTGCTTTTGCCTGTCACATGAACTTTCCTCTGTTTCAAATGGATGTTAAAAGTGCCTTCTTGAATGGAGACATTCAAGAAGAAGTCTATGTATCCCAACCTCCTGGTTTCTCTGATTTTCAGCATCCTGACTATGTGTATAAGCTGAACAAAGCTCTCTATGGGCTTAAACAAGCTCCTAGAGCTTGATTTAATCGCTTGACCACATTTCTTAAGGATCAGGGATTTACTCAAGGGTCTGTTGACCAAACGTTGTTTACTAAAACCTCGGGTCATCATTTTCTTATTGTCCAGGTTTATGTTGATGGCATTGTGTTTGGTTCTACTGATTCCTCCATGTGCACTGAGTTCTGTGAGGCTATGAAATCTGTGTTTGAAATGAGTATGATGGGTGAGCTTCAATTTTTCTTTGGGCTCCAGTTCAAACAAACCTCACATGGTACTTTTATTAGTCAATCCAAATATATTCATACCATGTTGCAAAAGTTCAATCTTTCCAATATCAATTCCAGCCCTACTCCCTTGGTTGTGAATCTTAAATTGGACAAATATGAAAATGGGACACCTGTAGATGAAAAACTGTTGCGGGGAATGATTGGTTCGCTCCTTTACTTGAAGGCAAGTTGTCCTGATATTCAGTTCAGTGTGTGTTTATGTGCAAGGTTTCAGGCAGCCTCTAAAGCTAGTCACCTTGCAGCAGTTAAACGCATTTTTCGTTCCTTAAAAGGAACTTTAACTATCGGTCTATGGTATCCTAAGCACGATACTTACTTGGCTATAGTGATTGTGACTTCGCTGGAAGTCTTACTAATCGCAAAAGCACAAGTGGAGCCTGTCAATTAGTTGGAACTTCCTTAGTCTCTTGGTCTTGTAAAAAACAAGGGGTTGTAGCCCTTTCCACAGCTGAGGCAGAGTACATAGCTACTGGAGGATGTTGTACTCAACTTCTTTGGTTGAAATATCAATTACGATTATGGTTTACATATTGCTGATATACCCTTATACTGTGACAACACTAGTACTATTTGTATGAAAAAAACCCTGTCCAGCACTCTAGGACCAAACACATTGAGATAAAATATCACTTCATTCGTGAGCTTGTTCAAAAACAGGTTATCTCTCTTAACTATATCTCTACTGAATTTCAGTTGGCAGATCTGTTCACTAAACCCTTGTCCTCTAATCGGTTTGTTTTTCTGTTCTATGAAATTGGGTTGCGGCCCATAGAAAATCTCACTGATTTCCTTACTGATTAGCTTGCTATGTTTTGCTTTTAGTCTTTCCTTTTCGTTTTTCTTTCCTTTGTTTTCTTGCAATGATTTTTATTTCCATATTTTGGTCTATTTTATAGCGATTTGTGTGTCTCTGTTTCCTTGTCTGTGGTGGTGATTCTCTTTCCCGTTCTTAGTTGCTTTGCTCTCTATATATTGTTGTTTCTTATGTGTTTCTTTTCACGCTTTTTTGTTATCGTTTGTCTTTCCTTGTCTTCAGGCATGAATCGTGTGCTCGCTCGCACTTATACTGACTGCCTTTTCTCTAAACCTGTGTCTCTCAGTCGCCATCGTCATAGTCTCTACTATGAGAATCGTCCACTGCCACCCCCATTTGTGTCCATTTTCCTGATTTTGTGGATTATGGCATGGATGTTAGGGGGTTCATTCATAATCTTGGCTGGGACTTCCTGTTGTTAGATCCTCCCTCTTTGATCTGTCCCGAGCTTGTTCGTTATTTCTATTCCAATCTGCGCTCTTTTGGTCTTCACAACCGCAGTTTCTCCACTTTTATCTTTGGTCATCTGGTAACCATTCCTGTCCCTGAACTGGCTCGCCTTTTAAACATTCCATCCATAGGCGAAGTTCTGGCTCATGAATCCGAGCTTTGGCGATTCAATTTCAGTATTGCTGCAAAGTTTGTTCAGTTGACTGGTGTTCATCCTGGCCCAGCAACCTATCTTCCAGTTACTTCTGTCCTCCCTAGCCTTCGTGCACTTCACTTTATTATCACCAGAATCCTGTTGCCTCGTACCCAATCTCTAGATGTTATCCTTCCTATGGATCTTTGGATAATGTCTCATGCTATGATTGGTGTACCATAAGATTTCTCCTATCTCCTCTTTGGAGTCTTCATGACATTCGGAGACTCTAGTTTTCCTGGTCCCCTTCATTTTGGGCCTCTCATCACTCAGCTCATTCTGCGTCTCGGCATTAGTATCTCTCTCTTTCAAACTGAGCAACCCTCCAGGTTCTTCACCGTTGATCAAGTCCTTGATGATTTGGAGCTTGAAAACGAGGTGGAGATGGCTGATGATGACCCTGAAGAAGATAATGAAGACGACCCTAAAGCTATGGCAGAGGATAACCCTGAAGGCGTTACTGGAGAAGCAAATCTGGAAGATAATGATGCCACTACTCTTGATCACTTTGCTGCGGCTCTGGCTTATGCTGAAGAAGGTTTTCACGTTGCTGCTATTGCTGCAGAAATGGCTGGAGGACTAGCTGGTAGACTTGTGGACTACAGCTCTGACGAGTTTGGCCCTCATGATGACTGATATTCTTTTACTTAGGGGGAGTTTTTGTTAGGGGGAGTTATTGTTTTCTTTGTGCACCAAACTTGAAACTTGAAACTTTTCTAGTGTGTTGCTTTGGGTGATTGTCCTTTTCTGGATTGATGGTTGGTCTTATTATTGTAAGAATGTTTAAACCGTTTTGCTGCGATTGAATGTTTGGTCTGTAGTTTTGGTTGGTGTGTGTTGTTCTCTCATTTTTTTGTAGGTCGTGTTTCATTTGCAAGAACTGATCTAGGGGGAGATTGTTGGGCGAGATCAGAGCAGCAACTAATCTGTGGCAAGATTGGAGCATCAAATTCGACAGAAAAGGAAGGAAGTTCATTCTGGGAAACTTATTCAATGTTGGAGCAACGGACATTTCTTCCCAACGGCTAGAAAACGAGGCTATATATTGTCTCTTCTCTGATGCAGATCAACAACTTTTTACATCTAAGACAAAAGCGGTCGAGGGCTTTATTTTTTTAGTAAAAAGGGATCTTCTCCAGAGGTATAGATTCTGAGAGAGTGGCTGAAGGGTGCAGAGTTTTGAGTAAAAACTCTGGCTGTCTTATTCGTACTTTACCTTTCAATTTCCGTTGTAATTGAGTCCATTAAAGCAGAAAATTGATAGTGTCTCTCGGCAGTGGTGTTGACTGTTGCCGGGACGAGGAAGTAGCCATTGTTGGGTGAACCTCGTTAAAATTGTCTCTGTGTTCATTGCATTTCAATTTCCTTTTTCTTTCCCTGCTTTGTATCTCTGTTCTGCTTCTGGAGTTGGAAGATTGAACAGAGTACGACTCTGTTTATTGCCTTACAGGGATTGGCACTCAAAAGCCCACTTGGCTTTGCGTCTCTATTAAACTATTGGGCACGTTGATCAGCTAGCCATAAACGAACAAAATGAAAGCAAGTGAAAGGAGACACCTCATGAATGAGCGACTAATACGACATCGCCATGGATTACCATCATCAGTTATGGGTTCCCAACTTCCAACTTCCCATCCAAGTGATCCCTTCACCTGATTCTTTGAACCATGAGAAAACCCCAGAATAAAGTTCTTCAAGAAGAGGATATTTTCCAGCATCAGGGCACAATTTCAGATATGCTCGTTCCTTGTCAAGAAAATCCCAGCTTCAAAAATCATTAAGTACAACAATGATTAGGGACAGTCAAGAACAAAAAGAGCAAAATCAAACATAAAATGCAAATAAGCGTAGAAGGGAGATTAAGAAGCAGATCTAAACTAGGGTTCAAAGACTACCTAAGGCGATAAGAATCTCTGGAATTGAACGCATCACCAGTATTTCGTGCAGATAAGATAAAAAAATACGTCAAACAGAGGAACTGAGAAGAACCTTTCGACGAAAACAGAGAGATAACACTTAAACTATAAACGAACTTACGAATCATGTTAATCTTCGACCTCGTTACATCACCAAAATCCGTCATTTAATCTATTTACAACTCAACCATCTCCTCGATCTGCATTGTTTGCTAAGATTGGACGACCAACTCGGCAAACTGAAATCCCCATTAACGATCTCAACGCCAAAACGTCATCAGAAAAGAGACGAAACATCCTTCTGCCGAAAATGAGAGCACAGAGCATTCAGGAAAGATCAGAAAACAAACTCAATAGACAATAGGAGAGCGATAATAATCACCTTAAACCAAAGCGCGAATCAACTTATCTTGGCAGTAACATCTCTTTGCTGCCCTTAATGCACACCGATTCATATTCACCCGCTCGAACACCGAGGGCACAATGGAGATGAAAATGGTGAGAAACAACATAGCTAAAAGAGAAAATCACAAAACAAAGAAGCAGGAAGAGAAGAGAGAGAAGCAAAAAAACAGCGTAAAGGGCTTTAGAAGAGATGAGTGAGATCCTTGAGGACAAAGTGGGATAAAATAAAGGGAAAGAGTGATGAAAGAAAAAGATAAATGTCAGGTAGCCGCAAGCAAATGTGGAACTCCATCTACCACCCAATGGAAAAGATCTCTATTTTCAACTGCAAACTCATTAGTCGCCTCAAGGGTCTCTATAGTCAAGACAGAGACATCACTTCCTACCTTAACCTCACATCTCCAAATCTCTACCCTCTGATAAGCAGGTAAGTTTCTCCATCTCTGAAAACTGAAAAGCGACCCAGGGCACCTGAACAATTGCCCGGAAATCGAAGGGGCAAAAGCTAACATCGGGGACTCCAAGCCCACTTGTGGCCAAAGCGTGGGAGGATCCCAAGCTAACAAATCCAAGAAACCAGAGAGTACATTGTAGTTCCGTCTCAACCAAACCATCCAGTTCCATCAGGATCTAGCGAGACCTCACCAAGCACCCGCTCACACTGAATCCCCATCCGAGTCGAAACAGTGTTGATGGGTATGCATGTACAATAAAAGTAGTCTTGGTGTACAGGAAATGGTTCTACTAGGGGTTTTCTTTTTTCAATGTTTCGGTATAGATAAAAAATAGCAATATTTAGAAAGTAAATAGTGTCTATTTATTTTGTATTTCATGTAGGATAGCATGAGAGTTTTTACCATTACACACACAAAATCAATCTTAATAAAAAAAAATGATTGTCTATTTGTGTAGTTTAATCAAATATTTTTTCACAATAGTTACCACTTTTATTCATCACGGTACGTTATAGACATGAAATTATATCATGTGAAAGAATATATAGGGCACATTAGAGATTTATCAAGAATATGAAGTAGCATGTTGAAGATGTACCACGATGACGTGAAAACCACCATCGATACAACATTAACCTTACTTATTTTGCACAAACTAATATGCTAGAATTTGTGACCATTTTGCATCCATGCATGAGACTATGAGAGTGTCGTTGTAGAAGCTGTTAGAGAAACCAGAAAATTACCTAATGCCAAGATTCAGAGTGAGCATTCTTAACATGAGTCAAGGGCTCGAGGCATAAAAGAAAAATGAAATGAGTATTTTGTGCACTACGGAAGTTATACTTAGAAGTTGATCCTTTAGATGCCTCATTGTTAACTTTAGTATTAATATTTTAATGTGAAAGTAGAGGTAGACAAAACAGTGAGCAATGAAGAGGAAATTGATCTCAAATGCTCAATACATGAGAGCTCATTTTGAAGACTAAATATTAAAGTATATTCAGATGTGAAACAAAAGCCTTTAATTAGGTTGGAGTAAATTGTAACCAACGATTAGTACCATATATATTATGGAAGCGAAAATGATATTGGAATCTTTAAGATTGAGGATTTTATTAGAATAATGATAACTTACTTTTTCATTCATGTGTAGCTTGGTTTGATGATTGGATTTATAAAACACACACCATCCTTTTGTTGTTTGACAGGTGAAAATAGAGAAGATTGAGTGTGGAGATGAATTCCGAAGCTTCAGCCAACTATGCAACCGTTTATGAGGAAGCATGGTGATGAAGTCTTTTGGAATGAGAAATTGATGCCTAGCTACTCATCTAGCATAGTCTGGGATACAATACGTCCTATAAAGAGCAAACACCACTGGTCTGATATTCTCAGGAGTAAATTCTATGTGTCGTGTTGGAGTATCATAGCATGGATTGTGGCCATGGATGCGATAGTAGCCAAGGTAAAGTTGATGCGATTGGGTAAATTAAATGGAGATAGATGCATTTTATGCCATGCCAATAGTGAGAACTGGGATCATTTTATTTTTCGAATGTTGTTTCTCGAGGAGTATTGTTAGCAGAGTTGATAATTTTTTCAATAGCAGCTCTTGGGATCTCCGACTCTCATATGCAGGTGGGTTGCAAAGCAAAACACGGCTCTAGGGAGACTTATTGGATCTCTATGGTGCTCCTTGGTTAGCTTTGTCTGGCAGGAAAAGGTGTCGAAAGCTCCATGGAGAGGTCCCAAGAACGACCGAGTTGGTGACGGAGTTATGGTTGCGAGATTTTCGCTTTTTGTTTCCTCTAATCCAGGTTTAGAGGAGGGGAGAGTTTGTGTCCCTCCAGAAGCATTACAATAAAATAAAATAAAATAAATTAGAAACTGAAATAGAACCCAACAAATTTAAAGCCTAGAGGAAATGTTCAAATCCGTGCGACAGATTTAAAGCTCAACATAAATGTTTAAACGAAGCATTCCAATTAAAGATGGAAATTGTGACATTGCACCCAGGATAGACATACATACTTTAGTCGTAACAAAAGTAGTGAACGTGCAATAGCTAAATGGCAACCGGTGTATTTAACCCTTTGCTAACACGGGTGATTTACCTAAATATTTTAAAAGTAAAAAATAATACCACATATATATTAGTAAAATATATATATATATATATACACACAAGAATTGTGATGGGGAGGCAAAAAATGTGCGACCACGCTCATACTGAATGAAAGTAGGGTATATTAGATAAGCATGCAAGGCGTCGCACGAACGTAGCGAAATAGAGCACGAGCAGAACAAAATACAAAAATCCACATCCCACATTCTCCCCTCTTCTCCCTCTACGACAACAAAAGGCGACATCAACAACGAAGGCAACAATCTCTCACATATGACCACCGCTCACTCTTCCGGCCGTGATTCCAGTGACGAGGAGGAAGTTGTCCTCGGATGATCTATTTGGTGCTAGAGGTAGACGAAGAAGAAAGAATGTGTGGTGCCGCACATACTAAGAAATTATTTCGCTTAGCTGGAATGGCGTTACATGAGCTGAGCTAAATTTATTTACTTTTCGCTCAACTCGCGCGATGTCGCATGAGTTGAGCTAAATTTATTTACTTTTCGCTCAGCTCGCGAATGATCGCATATTTTCGCCTCCAAATCATAATATCCTTGTAAATACTTTTTGATTCGGGCCTAATTGCACATGTTTTGCCCCGTTTTACTTAGATGTTTGTGCCAAATTCGCTCCTTAAAGGTCAGTTTTACGCTAGGTTCTTCGTGTATGAGTGTGTTTCAGGATTTAACAGGTGAAACCAGCCTTAGAGTCGAAAGATTGGCGAAAAGGATCGAAAACAGGGAGAAGAGGTGAAAAAGCGCCAGTTCACGGTTAACTAAAGGAGTTCACGGTCATGCAAGACCGTGAAGAAGGAGACTTGACCGTGAATCGCGAGGCGTTCAGAGCCAATGTGAAGGTTACTGACGCAAGGGGACTTCACGGTCACTAAGACGGTGAACACAAGCAATTGCCCGTGAACTGACGTGAGCGATGCAGAGCATTTTGGTGCACGCCTTGAGTTCACAGACGCGTTTGATGGTTCACGGCCGTGAACTCAGCTCTTCTCGGATTTAAAAGCTGAGCTGCAAAGAGGAGAGAGGGGAGAGCCCACTTTTGTGAGAAACACCTTCTTCAGCATTCTAGTGAGAGAAACAGAACCAAAGGGAAGAAGAAGGTTAGGATTTGGCTTCAAGGCAGATTTTTGGGTAGATTTCCCCGAGGAAAGCTCAACTCTAGGGTCAAGAAGAGAGGAGGCATCCCCAAAGATGGTTTCCACCTTTTTCCCTTTTGTTCTTCCCACTTCTACCATGGAGTAGACCTCCTTTCACTTGGGTGTAGTGAAACCCTAACTCTACCATGTAGTTTTCTTGTATGTGGTTTGGATGATTGTTATTGGGTATTGTTCAATTCGATGTTTGAGGCATTATTCACCATGATTGTGTATGCTTGTTCTTAGCAACTTAGGCGTTGTGCATGTTTTGTGCTTAGCATCCTAGGGATTGTGTATAATTGTGCTTAGCACCCCTAAGTTTGTGCATTTAGGTGCTAGTAATCTAATTTGCCACCTTAGCCTAGTTTAGAGAGGAAAATCCCCCTTTTAAGGGAGACTCAATCGAGTTGGTTTTCCTTCTGCTTTCTAAGCCACCTAAACTAGGCTGAGTTAAGGCAACCCTCAATTTTGAATTAAACAAGTCGATTAATCGTGGTTAAACTGGCCGACCTTCGAGTTGAGTGAGGAAGTAAGCAGATTACCGTTGTCTAAACCGAGAGGGTCGAGTGACATGGCCTTTCATCCTCACCTCAGTTTAGCAATTGAGACTGTGGTCGGAGACCACATACGCTTTCCTTTGCGGTTCACGATTAACGTGCCCAAGGCAATCGTTCCAATCCACATAGCATGGTAGTGGTTAGGGGGAAGCGAAACCCGAGTGACTTTCCCACAAAAGAGTTTTCAAACCCAATCACCTTTGTTTTCTTTTACTTCAATTAGCAAACCTTTTAAAACAAAGTTTAGTTGCTAGATAATGATTTCAACAATGGAAGTAGGGATAGACGGAACGGTCCGGGTCGATATCTAAATACTTGCCCTATACTGCATCCGATTAGAGTTTGAAAACTTGAGCTCTAATTGGGGTTTAATTGTGGTGTAGTTTCGTGCGAGTCACTTTTTTACATAAATAGTAATATTTTTTTTTATTTTAAATAATTATGTAAATCACCGTACTGACATGGGAAAGCAAGCAAGTGGTATCTTTGATCAAAGATCTTGCTGTGTTGAATTTGGTCAATGCCCTTTATCATATTCATTTCAACTTTACATCAAACCTTTGCATTGATGCTTATGGTAGCAGCCTTTATTCCCTCCAATAATGACCAGCAATTCGACTCGTAAATGACCCAATAATTGCGCGCCGGAAAAGTTGATTGCTTCATGTTCACATGATACCCCACCCTTTTGTTCTCTCTTATATTAGGGAACTTAAGCTTATAGTGGAAAATGGTAAAACATAATTTTTGGCCTCCCTCACAACTCCAAGTGACCCGTTTTACGACGGGATCGGTACTCTTGCTAAATTTCCTAGGGGTTTGATGTGATCTTCAACTCTGCTTGGTGTATTCGTGAAGATGCACGAGGCAGGACCGCGTTTCAAAGTTTTCTACGGAGTCTTGAGGATCGTGCGGTGTAAGAAGTAAGCTCTGGAACATGTTGGGTTCTGCTCTGCTCAACTGCCAAAACCGGGTTTCTTCTTCTCATACAATATATCCCGCCATCTGTTCATTGCCCGACATTAGTAATTTGTTGATGCCATAATCAGTACCACCAAAACATTAGCCTTCTGCGTCATATGAATGATATTGGACTATTGGTCGATGATGGTTCTGCAGTCAATTCCTACATTGATATAGTACAACCCCACGCTATTATGACTCCACAAGGCATCACCATAATCAGTAAAACATGGTCGGCCATAAAGACAGTCTATCCCGGAAAAAAGTTACAGAAAGACCACAGAAGAAGAACAGACAAGGACATGGATGATTGATTTCAAGCATGCCCACTGCAGTGACAGCAGCACTCCCACATGCCAATGAACAGAGAGAAACACAAAGGACAGAAACAGTAGTCTGTAGTCTGAAGATGGAGTAAATAGTTTCATTAGGGTAACTGGAAGGGAAAGGATAAGATAAAAAGACTACTGCTAAAATTACTACTTGCTGCTACCACAAAGTAGTTAGTGCCCTCTCTAGATATACAACAACCAGACAATGGGGAATTCTTGTTTTCTTACATAATGAACATCTAAAGAAGGAAGAAAGGAGAGAAAGAAGAGGTTCTCTTCTTCTCACTTCTCTCGAGTCTCCCAAGTCCCAACCCTACATCCAAAGTCCAGAGACAACAATTACAACGACCAGCCATCCCACAACCCACTCAAATAAAGGAATCACATTCCCCTCTCTTACCTTTTTTTTTTGGGGTTTTTCAAAAGGATCAAAGATTGGAAAAGAAACAACAAAAAGAAAAGAAAAAGAAAACCCTAATACGGTGGGGTTTGCTGCTCTAGATGATGATTCTCTTCTCTTCTTCCCACCTCTAACAGTTTGAGTTGTCTCCCTTCTACAACAAAATATCATATGCTGCTAGTGCTCTGGCAAAATCTCATCCACACATCAAACCACTGCCCACTTTCAAACCCTTCTTCCTCATCTGTTTTTACTTAGAACCCAGATACCAGGAGAAGCCCAGATACCCAGAGGGTCAAAGTGGATGAGGCAAAGATGAACAAGTTTGTAACTTTCCTGGAATCCACACCACTGCTATCACCAATGCCAGTTCCACTCCCAGTTGGACCTAACCCTGTCCCAAATACTGATGGTGTTGTTCCAGTAGTTATTCCTGTTCCAGTGTTTGAGCCCGTGCCTGTTCCAGTTCCGGTGCCGGTGGGAGTACCCATGCCTGTGCCTGTTCCTGGAGTAGTTGATCCTGGGTTTGTTGTTGGTGATGTTCCAGCATTGCTGCAAAAGTCCACAGAAGGAGAGAAAGGGAAGAACCCTAATGTCAAAAATGAGAACTTAACTAGGAAAGCCAGACGCTTTGCTGCTAAATCCAAACACAAACCTAAAAGGGGGTCATGGGATTACTAGAAAAGAAATATGTTCCACATTCATGGATCCCTAGTGTAGCATGTGGAGAACAGATGTCAAACAGAAGGATAATGGCCTAATGGGGAAAGGAAAAGAGGACGAGCTTATGATACATCAGCATCATGACAACTCATGTTTTCTCAACCCAAGCGGGAGAGAGAGAGAGGGAGAGAGGACAATGAATTGATATAGTGTCCTGCAGCTCCTGAGATCTAACTTTTCCTATATTTCCTAGTAGATTATGTGCTGAAACAACAGTCTTACTGCTCATACTCTAGAGTCTACACTTCTTTTACTGCCTTGCCTTATGCAAAGCTAAATCCAAGCTCCATATTCACGGTTCAAAACAAAAGACTGAACAGAAGCTAAACATCCAAATCCAAAAACTTAAGTTACCAGCAGATGAACAATCTAAAAGAGGACAGGTGGGAAGCATACCCGGGACTTGCAGGGAAAACACAGGTAGAACCTACACCTGGAAAGATCATCCAACAACCGAGATGAACGGAAGAGGAAAGTCAGTAACAGAGAAGATTTGGAAAATCTGATGCAAAGAGTATCCTCCAACTTCCTATTTTTGCTTCCAGAAATTTCATCATACCGGTTGGGGGAGTGACACTAGGCGAGGCAGCTCCGCTGAAGTCACAGGTACCACTAGATTGACCTTTCCTCTGGAAGTAGCTGTTAACGGCATAGTTGCAGTGATCTTTCACAGTGTTGGGCTGGTAACAAGCTCCATTCTGAGAGATTTGAGTGCAGTCAGCTCCAGCTCCACACGCATAATCTATGGCCTTCTGCCAAGCTTGCTGCCCCACCCCATCCTTGCAGAGACAGTAATTTGCACCTACCAAAATAAAAATAGGGAAAAATGAATACTTATTCTTTTCCTTCGCAGAATATAAATCTCCATGAAAAACTTCAATCTTTTCCTTCCCAGAACATTAACCCAGATTTTCTAAAGGGAGGAAGAAGGAACTTACTTGAGTGACCAGCTAAGGCCAGGAAGAAGACCAGAAAGGCAGCAAGAACAGCCATGGTTAGTGGTGGTGATGTTCAGGAAAACAGAATGAAGAGAGGTAGCTGGTTAAGCAAGGAGGAGAAAAAGAAGAAAGGAGGGGAGAGATGAATGACGGTGGTGGGTGGAAGTAAGTGACAGTGTGTTGTGTGCAAATGAATGTATGAAATGGGTATGGGGAGGAGAAAGGAAAGGAGACAGCTTTTTTTATATAGGACACTTTGTTTGGTTTTGACACTATGCTAATTAAAAGAAGAAAAGAAACCCAATTTCAAATATAAGTTATGATTTTATTTTTATTGTTATATATAGGAAAAAGTGTACTACAAGGGCAGGGGCACAGTGTGTCCTGTCTCTGTGCGTAGAGGGTGAGATGGGCTGTGTGTTTGTAGGGAAGTGAGCCCAAAGCTGGAACCTTTTCTTCAGTTTTTGTCATCTAGTAAAATGGTAACTGGGTACATGGAAAGAGAGAGAATGTGTGTGCCTTTTCCTTTTCTTTCTCCAACGGTCATAAACCCATGTCTCTGAAGTCTGAACTTAAACTTAACCACACTGGTCAGTCACTATGTCGATCACTTTTGTAAGTTGGAGGAGTTGTATTGCATTCAAGGAGTCAAGTTGTTAAACCCCTACGGAGCCTATGGTTGAATCCGGTTCGATCAAAATCAGGCTTCAAAGCCTTTAGAGAGTTTTTGGTCTGTTCTCTAAAAGAGGGAGAAGAAGAGAGGAGGGGATAGAAGGAAGGGATCTGTGGGTTGCTGGGTCATGGACTCATGGGGAATTAGATAGGTTATATTTTGGAAAAAATCTCAAACTACACATGTTTTAAAAAATATTCTCAAAATATACATGTTTTATGAAAAATTCTCAAAATATACATATTTGGACATCACTTCGGCCGTCAACCGCACTGAATGCATTCACCGGCAGACGAAAGCGGTGAATGCATCACCACGGTTGACAGTCGTGGTGAATGTCTGGCCTAACAATGAAACTTCAAACGAACGTAATTTTGCGCTTGGTTATCCGATTGTAGCGATTTTTTTTATTTCACATAACTTTTTAAGATCTTTCAATCTGCAACAAGCCTTCATCCAAAAAAAAAATTTCGTTTGCTACTTCGAACAAGCAATTTTTCGATTTTGTCAAAGTTATGCGTAATAAAAAAAATTCATGACATTCGGATTGAGGAGCACAAAGTTATGGTCTTCCAAATTTTGTCAAAATCGAAAAATTGCTCGTTCAAGGTAGCAAACGACATATTTTTGGGATGAAAGCTTGTTGCAGATTGAAAGATTTTGAAAAGTTATATGGAATAAAAAAATTTCGCTACAATAGGATAACCGAGCACAAAGTTGCGTTCTTTTGAAGTTTCACTGTTAGGTCAGGTATTCAACGCGATCGTCAACCTCGGTGATGCATTCATTGCTTTCGTCTACCGCGATGATGCCCAAACATGTGTATTTTGGGAAATTTTCATAAAACGTGTGTATTTTGGGAAATTGTTTTAAGAATATGTGTATTTTGGGATTTTTTTTCTTTTATTTTGTGAGAAATAAGTTTTAAATAGATATGTGTAAGATAAATTTTATTTCACTCATTAAATTTTTAAATTACTACGTATTTTGTATATATATATATATATTTAGAAAGAGTATAAAATGATTTAAACCGGCCGGATCCCGATCAGATCAATAAACCTCAAACTCCTTGCTTGACCAGCTCAATTACTTAAATCGGTTTGACAACCTTGATTGCACTCATGGTTGTAAATGAGCCGAATTGTTCTATCCTCAACAAAAAATCATTCGAAATTTGACTTGTTTACCAAAGAGTCCGATTTTGAATTAACTTTTGTTAAGTGAGGTTGTGAATTAGCTCGATTAGGTGGCTTGTTGAGCTCAACTTGTGACATGACTCGTTTAGATCTCATGAGATATCTCAATATTGTGGTTAAAAAACCAACTCGTTTACTAGCTTATGAGCGAATCCATCTATATCTTATGAGTTGGATTTTGATAGTTAATAAAATTGTTCAATTATATATCTCACGTTATATGATATTTAAAATATTTAGTATGTGAGCAAATTTGTATTATCCTTCATGGGCATACTCTCCTTCAACGAGGACTTCGGTGGCAGATTGGCAATGGGGCCCTGGCCTATCCATCATTCGAGTTGGGTGCCAGCGTTTCACCCCATCCCCCTATGTGTCTTCCGCATATAGATCTAGAGGGTGATGACCCAAAGGTAGTGGAGCTTAATGATCAGGTAAGGGGAGGATGGTGCATCCAATCGCTTCAGAAGAGGTTTCCTTTGGAGGTGGTTCGTGCGATATTGGCGATTCCCTTTCCTAGTATGGGTATGGAGGCTAGGCTGATATGGCACGATACGAGTGATGGCGTGTTTTCTATTAAGTCAGCCGACCACTTGGCGGTGTTGGTTGATAGGCAGGTTGGTATGTGGCGCCTCGTGGTCAGCTGGATGGATAGGACGAGCTGGATGAGATTGTGGGCCCTTAAGATCCCCCCTAAGCTAAAGTTGTTCCTATGGCAAATCTTTCATCGTATCTTACCTATGACCGAGGCACTCATTGAGAAAAGGGTACAGGTGTTGCCAAGGTGTCCGGTGTGTTGGGTGGTGTCTGGGTACATGTGTTCCCTGAGAAGTGTTTGCTTAGGATGAATCAGTCGGAACAGATCATGGCTCTGGTAGCCCTCTTGTGTCGTATTTGGAAATCTCGTAACTGGGCAGCCTTTGAGGGCAAGCAGTTCACAGTTCCTCACTTAATTTGTCAGTATCAACAACAGCTTCACGAATGGGTATCCTTGCCAGAGGATTCTATGGTTCCGGGTTGGGTATCACAGAGTCATAATCGAAGGGAGGGGGCCTTGCCTAATATCGTCTATATGTGGATGGAACGGTAAGTGTTGGCTCACATTCAGCGGGAGGATTGGTGGTAAAGGATGGTGGTGGTAATGTGATATTGGTCAATTGAGTATCTTTTCCAAGCATCGTGGACCCTCTAGTGGTTGAGACTCTTGTGTTCCGTGAGGCAATCCAGTGGTGTCAGACTCTTGGCCTCCCCCAAGTTATGTTTGAGGGAGAAGCAAAGGTGCTCATTGATAAGGTTAATGCCAACGATGCACGTGATGGGCGCGTTGGGGCTATTATTTAGGAGATTTTGAGTTTGCTAGCTCTCAATAATGGTTTCCAGGTTAGGTTTGTAGGTCGGAATAGCAATAGGGTTACCCATTATGTGGCTAGAAAGACCCTGTCTTTGTCTCCGGTCTCGTGTCCTTTGTATGATTTTTGAGCCTGGGTTGGTTCTAGGATGTACTTTTCTTAATCAATATGATTATCTTAAAAAAAACAAATTTGAATTATTTTTAATTTGAAAAATAAATTATATACTATAGATTGCTTCGATATAATGAAATAAGAATATAAGATGATTTATACTAGTTAAAATTTATGAACTAAGGGGTCATTTGCTTTGTGGATTTGGTACCCGAATTCGATCCATTATGGATTTATTGGAAATCCATTATTTGCTTGTATATTTTTAGGGACAAAATTTATGGGATCCGCGAATTTTAGGGTGCGCCTACGGTGACATGCATGCCACTGTGACTTGCACTTTTTGGTCGACCTCAGTTAGGATTAGGTTGACCTCATGTAGGATTAGGTCGACCTTATTTAGGATTAGGTAGACCTCATATAGGATTAGGTCGACCTAATTTGTTGTTTCAGTGTAAAACAAGTTGCATGGTGCATACTTTGGAGATTCATATCTTACAATTGGCTTGATGGAAATTGGATATTAATGGCTTGTTTTGAAGCTGGAGTGTCCCTCTACACATTGAAGTGCTTGGGAGCTCGATAGGAAGTCCAGAAGGCCATTTTTGAACTTGATCAAAAGGCTATGCCAAAATTGGGAAACTGGCTGAAAATGGCAAAGTCTGGGAACGTGTTTGTGAAGTCTACTTTGGAGCTCAATTAGAGAAGCATGGATGCGAGTCGAGTCCAGTGGCCTTTACCAAGTTAAATTAGGTATGTTTTTATACAAACTCAAGTCATTGGATCAAAGATTGGATATCTGTAAGGCTTCAAACAAAAGGGTCGAAGTTGCTACGAAGACTGTTTTTATGGCAGACTTCGAGCACAAGCAAGCTGCCAGAAAAACAGCCTTCGCAGCAATTTCGACCCTTTTGTTTGAAGCTTACAGATATCCAATCTTTCATCCAATTCCTTGAATTTGTATAAAAACATACCTAATTTAACGTGGTAAAGGCCCATGGACTCGATTCACATCCATGCTTCTCGAATTGAGTTCCAAAGTAGGCTTCACAAACACGTTCCCAGACTTGGCCACTTTCAGGCAGTTTCCAAGTTTTGGCATAGCCTTTTGATCAAGTTCAAAAATGATGTTCTGGACGTCTTATTGAGCTCCCAAGTACTTTAATGTGTAGAGGGACACTTCAGCTTCAAAACAAACCATTGATCTCCAATTTCCATCTAGCCAATTGTAAGATATGAATCTCCAAAGTAGGTACCATGAAACTGTTTTACATTGAAACAACAGATTAGGTCGACGTAATCCTATATGAGGTCGACCGAAAAGTGCATGTCACCGTGACATGCATGTCACCGTAGCAAAATCCCGAATTTTAAGGTCCTTATTCGTGGACCCCACATACTTGTAAATGTCAAGCGTTGATGTGTGATTTGGAACATGACATAAATCCATGATGGGATTTTACCCATATACACTCATGAACTTTTAATATTCCAAAATTGCCTTCATCTTTATTTATTGTACATATAATTAATCAATTAATTAACAACAAATAATATAAATATTTAATTACTGTGTAAACCTGAGTTAGATTTTCTTGCCTTTTCTTATGTTCTAGTTCCTTTGACATTTTCATGGAACGTAGAATTCTTTGTTGCCTTGATTATAATAAATGTTTCTATATGTGACTATTGAAATAGAGGACAAGGAATTGGTAAATAATATATGTTAATGTTATGTTAAAGTTAAAAAGAATTTTCCTGGTTATTACTATTGTTCTTATGGCAACAATATGCTTAGTAGTATTGTCTTTGTTTGAGTATATATCATATAAACATGACAAATAAATAGAAAATGATAGAAATGTAATTTTGGACTTTAAGTTATAAATCTCGAACTCTTGAATCCATGATCAAAACATCTCAACAAACAAAAGGATTGTTTCAAATCCATAATGCCTCAAATCCTTAATAAATTCTTGGAATTTTAAATCGCAAAGCCCTCATTTTTAAATCCATGAAGCAAACGATCCCTAAATAATGTGATACCAGCAAACTATAACACGAGATTAGTTCATGGTTAAAATTGGACTATTATTCTTTTTCATCCTGACATCCATCACATGTATCATTCATAAATATGCAATATGAATATATCAAACACGAGCCAGGATTTTAGTAAACAACGGATTTCAATCGTTTATTAACGAGCCATTCCCAAAGTATGGTAAAATTTGACTCGACTTAACTCATTTGCGTAGTAATAAAAGTTGCTAGCTAGATCAACACTCTCTTTCACTCTTCTGTAAAATGAGAATTTTTACCCTAAGTACACTAGTTCTTAAAAAAAATACAATAGTTTTTATGAAAATCCTTGAAGTACACATGTTTCGCTAAAATTGCGGTTGACAAATGTGATCTATGCCTTCATCGCGTCTTAGGAAATTGATCTATGTATAACCGCTTTTGAGAGAAGCGATATGCATGGATCGTTGAGGTGGAGCGCAATCTTCCTTGAATCCCATGTGTGGAAAGCAATCTGCGTCTCTTTATCGAGTTTGGCTGGGAAGCAGCGTCCCAGATCACTGTCATGGAAAGCGGCGAAGCCCTAGTGAGGCACGAATCGATTTCATGTAAAGTGATCATCCATTGATCGTGTTCGAGGGATACAATTTGTGCTTCGTCTTTGCTTCAACGCCGAGCGTTCCCCCTCCCCTTCAGCCTATTAATTCAACCCCCCATTTCATTCACACCACCACAACATTCTAGGTTTATATTTAGTTATATTATGCCCAACTTTCATAACTTTTATGTAAAAAGAACTTATCCATTAAAAGTACGAAGGTGGAACTTTAATTGAAACTAATTGTCACTGATTTGGAGCTCTAATAATTTACAATGCTTTGGAGCTCTTCTTGCTCGCCCTGAATGATCCATCTCATTGGCAATCTTGTGCGTCCTAGGATGATCTTTGGTGCACTTTAAGTGCAATGGTGGGATAATCTCTTTTCCCTCATGTAGTTGCCAATAAGCTTCATCTGGAAAATGCACAAACCTGCAACCATACTAGTTGATGATCGTCTGGTTGATGAAGTAAGGACTCACAAAGTTTTAAGGATTAAGGGACTGTGATTTAGATGCTGCCGTTGCATGGGAACAAGACATTCTTTTGTTTTGAAACTTCTGACATGTACACTCTCCAGTTCGACTTTCAACACAGAGGGTTACCATTTTAATCTGAATATTTAGCATAATCCATACAACATCCAAACTTCTAACAAATAACTAACTATCACATGCAATATCCAAAGCCACAATCCATCATAAATTCATCTTTAATCCAAATAGTTACCATAATTCACACTAAGCATAATTAGTGGAGCCACAATCCATCATACATAACATCCAAACTTCTGAAATTGTCATCATGTTCAAAATTCCTAATTATTTGGACCATATTATCTTGATCCAAAGGTTGACCATCAAATTGGACAGAAGACACTATTAATTGTTAGTCTTAACTTCATGTAAGTACAAAATACCACAAAAAAATTGAAATTTAAAAGAAATTAGTAAATTGTATATTTTCATAAATACGTTTCCAAATTAACGAAATTAATTTTTTTATTTCTTTTTTGGGGTTCATCGCTAGGAAAATATGTGTATTCATTCTTCCTTTTTTCTTGGTTGTTCCAGTGGGAAAATTTACCAACAAGATGGTAATTCCAACCAAGGTAATGATAGCTACAACAACAACAGGTTCAGAGGCAAAGTGCAGAGTCATCAATGCCCATTGAATCGACCACCATCACCATTCACCAGCACCGCTTGCATTCTCGTCGTTGCCTAAGATGTGAAGGAAAGGTTTGAGTATGAAGAAGTTGGGGATGAGAGTGAACACTAATAATGAGGACGAGCAAGATATGTTAAAATAGGAAAAAATCCCACTGTACACACGTTCTTAAAAAAAATTCCCAAAATACATGAGTTATAAAATTTTTTTCCAAAGTACACATGTTTGAGCATCACCGTTTTAGACAAAAGCGATGAAGGTTATCACCGCGTTTGACGAACGCGGTGAATACTTCACAGTTTTAAACTAAAACGGTGATGTATTCACCGTTTCAAACTAAAACGGTGAAGGGTTCACCGCGTTTGTTAACAACGGTGAACACCTCACCGTTTTGGTCAAAAACGGTGAACCCATTCATCGTTGTTAAGTAACGCGGTGATCATTTCCCACGTTTCCCACCCCTGGTAGGTCAAAATTAGGTCGCAGCTACCCCCTATTCACCGTTTGAGACAAACGCGGTGATGGTGTTCACCGTTTTTGACAAAAACGGTGATGGTGTTCACCGTTTTCGACAAAAACGGTGAATAGTAGGCAGATTTTCCTATAAATAGCACACCATCAGCAGTTGTAAAAACATAACCACTCCCCTTTCTTCAAATTTCAGCAGCCAAAATCGAGCATAATACACAGAACAGAAATTTTTCGGTATGTTGAGACTTTTCGTATTATAGTCTAATTATGTTTTTAGTAGTTATAGTATGATTTAATTTTCGTATTATGTTGTTGTTAGTTAGTTGAACTTATGTTCGTTAGTTATAGTATGATTTAATTTTCGTATTATGTTGTTGTTAGTTAGTTGAACTTATGTTCGTTAGTTATAGTATGATTTAATTTTCGTATTATGTTGTTGTTAGTTAGTTGAATTTATTTTCGTTAGTTATGGTATGATTTAATATTAGTTGTACAATATGATTTTGGTTAATTTTACTGTCTTTAAGCTAATAGATACTTATTGTAAATTGTAGATATGGGTAAATTCAAGAAGTTTCATCTTACTATTCGGTGGAATGGAAGGGTGACAAACTCTGACATAGGCATTGATTATGAGGACGGCGAATCGATTATGCTGAAAATTGAATCCCGATTCAATTTTCAAGAACTCTGTGATCTTTGTGCAGAAAGGGTTTGTACGAGCGGACAGACGAGACTTGGCAAAATTACTTACCGGTATCCAGACATGAGTGCTGGCGGGGTCGTGTTCCAAGAAGTTGTCATAAACGATGATGACGCGGTTATGATGATGTTACAGTTCCTAAGCGATAACCAAGTCCGGCTTGCAGAGGTGTATGTTGAGACCGAGGCGATCGGTGAATCTCATTCTCACCAGTATTCTTATGATGATGGTTTTGCAGGAGGGTACGAATGGGGTGGTAGTTCGAGCAACTACCAAGGCGGTGGTTATACAGGAGGTTACGGGGAGGGTGGTGGTTCAATCAACTACGGTGGATCGAGTAGTGCAGGATGGGACCAATACTCGCAACCTCCTAAACCAGCCCCATTTGTTGAGGCCGATGGTGTTCAATGGCCTGCTTGGGGGCCAGAGTGGTATGGAATCGAGAATACCATTCGATCAGGGCGTACTTCACATGAGCGAGAGGACGATGTTGGTGATCGTGGTCATGTTGATCCTTCTAGCCCGAGCTATCCATTCGAGTCGAGCGACGAGGATACTGAGGAAGATTTGATATCAGTGAGCGAGGAGGAGGAAGATACTGATGATAACGAGGATGAGGCGGCATTTCGTGATGCACCCACGCCATATTACACACAGGTTCCAACTAAATTTTTACATAGTCAGAATGATCCCCCCGACTTTGTCCCTATGCCAGTGTACAATCCGACGGCCAATTTGGAGGTGGGTATGGCGTTCACATCGAAAGACGCTGTGCAGGATGCTTTTACAGAAGAGGCGTTGAGGCGCAATTTCGAGTGGAAGGTAAAATATTCTGACAGTAAACAACTACATGTCATATGCAAGCATGATGCAGAGGGTTGTACGTGGCAACTGCGGGCTGCGAATATGAAGAGAAAGGGTGCTTGGGTGATTCGCAAAGCTGAGACGATCCACACATGCTCCTCTTCTATACTTTCCCAAGATCACAGGCAACTAAAAGCAAAGAAGGTTGGGAGAACTATTAAGCACCTTATAGAAGCACAACCAGATATCAAGGTGAAAGCTATCATGGCAGAGGTGAAGGATCGACATTCTTACACGATAAGGTACAAAAAAGCATGGCATGGTAAGCAGAAAGCCATGGCTGAGGTGTATGGTGATTGGGAGGATTCGTATGCTTTACTCCCTAGACTTATGGGAGCAATGGAGGAGTCCAATCCTGGGACTGTTTTCGTCCCAGTATACAACAATGTATACACTGAGGATCAAGTTCGAGTACAGGATAAGCTGATGTTCCATCGTCTTTTTTGGGCTTTTAAACCATGCATTGACGGTTTTGGGTTCTGCATACCGGTTATTCAGGTATTTTACCAACTAGTTCCGGTTTTAAATGTTGTATTATTTGCTGTTAAGTATATTTCATACTAATTATATCCTAAATTTTTATTCAGGTTGACGGAACTTTCCTTACTGGGAAGTACAGAGGATGTCTTCTAATTGCCACTGGCGTTGATGGAAACAGGCGGATTTTCCCGCTTGCATTTGCATTAGTGGAAGGGGAGAACAGCTTAAGTTGGGCTTGGTTCTTTGATCAACTGCACGAACACGTGACACAGCGGGAAGATATTACGATTATATCCGATCGACATGCGGGGATAAGGAATGCTGTTGGTGGTTTTCCCGACGAGTGGGGGTGGAGATGGAGATGGTGTATTCGACACTGGCTCGCCAATTTCCAACACAAATTTGGGAAGAAGAAAGACATCAAAAATCTACTTTGGAATGCAGGTACTAATGTTTTTCTTATGCGATTTAAGTTTGTGTTTATTAAGCTGATAAGCTGATGTTATTCATCATGTATTGACCAGTTAGTCTTTTGTTCACCTTTTAGCGGTTGCACATTACCGGATTGCAGGAAAAACATCAATTTATTAGATTAAATAAAGCAAAATAAAACATTAGAAAATAATAAAATAAAGCAAGTCAGTTCATCAAATTACCGGATTGTTATCCCAAATGGCACGGGAGCGATGCATTTCTTGATCGGTTAAGAGACTCGCATCCCTTGGGCCATAATGGATATACAATCGAGGATCGTATATCTCGGCACCCATCTATAAAAAAGTAATGAAATCAGAGATTGTTTTGATAAAAAAAATCAAATTGTTTCGATTAAAAAAAATCACAAACCAAAAACCTACACGAAGAGCCTCTTCGTCCATTATTGGCGGAAGCCGGACAGAGGTTCGACGGGTTTAGGTTTGTAAGGGACAGGAACTTAGCGGGACGGGGGCTTTAGGGTCAAACTCTAGTAATTCTTTCTGATGTGGAAGATCGGACTTAGCCGCAACCACAGAGCATACTCAGAACGAGACTAGAGCGGATAAATTGAGGGAGAAAGAAGTGAAATGTTTGTGGAGTGAGTTGAAAGTGAAAGGTGAAGGGGGTATTTATAGTTGGGGGAAGGGGGGGGGGGGGGGGGGGGGGGGAGGAGCTGCTGCGCAGTTATTAGGGGAGCATTCACCGCATTCATCAAACGCGGTGAACTCCTCGCTTTAACCAAACGCGGTGAATGACAAGGTGACGTGGCGTGCTGTGAGGCGTCGGATCGTGGGAAGAAAACCACGATCCGCGCCTCACTGCATCTAACGGCCACGGTGAAAGCACACTGGCGCGGATCGCTGACGCAAACAAACACGGGGTATTCACCGTGTTTGTCTAATGCGGTGAAACCCCGTGCTGTCCACGTCAGCGATTTCACCGTGGCCTACAAAAACGGTGAAGGCTTCACCGTTTTTGTTTAAAACGGTGAGGTGTTCACCGTTTTTTACAAACGCGGTGAACCCTTCACCGTTTTAGTATAAAACGGTGAAGTATTCACCGTGTTCGTCAAACGCGGTGATGACCTTCACCGCTTTTGTCTAAAACGGTGATGCTCAAACATGTGTACTTTTGGAATTTTTTTTATAATTTATGTATTTTGGAAATTTTTTTTAAGAACTAGTGTACTTTGGGATTTTTTCCTTAAAATGAAGTATCTCATAAATTTGTTGCGGCGCTGCCGAAGCTTAGAGGACAGCTAGGGAGGTGTAAAAGATGGGACGTGAAGGAGGTCATGAGAGAAAATATAATGGAAAAGTTTGGATATCTTACAGTCTTACTCGGTCTAATGTGGAGATTAAGACAGTTGTATGGTGGGCGGTTTCATAAGGTCGGGCACAACTCCAAAGGTAAAGGGGCAAAATACTGCTTTACCCCTAGTTCTTCCTCTAGAAGATACTCATCTTCGTTCGGAGTCTACCTAACCATTTACTTTGCCGATTTCGCAATCTCGACTTTAGCCACATGGCTCAAGTTGCTGTGTTTCTTCTACACCACCACCAACTTCACATATTTCTATATCTTTTCCTCCGTACACACAATGGATCAGTTAGTTACTATCAAGAACATTATATGAATTAGTTAAAATTATGAACTAAATAGTACGATATCAATAGAACATATAAATATGAGATATATTGATGATGAAATATTAACTATTATGCTTTATAATCGTGAAATTAATCACATGTATATAATATATATGCCATATACAGATTATACCATTTAATTTATCAAGTATTTTAGAGTTTAGTTTCAGAGTTAGATTATTTAGAATGATAAATGAACCAACCCCGTCCCAAACTTGTCAGCTAGTTGATGCATCGACTCAATTCAACATAAGTTTAAGATTTCAGTAAACAATTCTAGCTCGAACTACACTAATTTATAAACGAACAGAGCTAAAGTTACGCCTAACTCAAAGCTCCATTCATTTACTATTATGATCCTAAAAAAGAGAATCAAACAACAACAACAACAAATTAGATGGAGGGCCGTAAAAAGAAGAAAACTCGGAACCATCCTTTATGTACATAGAGAGAATCTAGTCATAATGAAAACCATTAATTGCACATGTTTACACCTCCATTCTTGAGCCGTTTGAGAGTTGATTCTCGTGTTTTAAGCCGATTTCACGCTAGGTTGTGTGTTTATGTCATATTTCAGGACTTGGCGTTGGCGTGAGGGCGAATATACGAGTTTCGAGTATAAAAAGAGGACATTGGAGTGAAGGGCGCTAGAAGAGGAAAATACCCGGCCAGGAGTTAAAAATACCCTGCCAGGTAAAATGCTAAGAGAGGCCGCGGAAAACTGTTTTGGACATCAAGAAGGCAGAAGGGGTCCCAGCCTGAGAGCAAAAATACCCGATCGGGTATTCTGGACCACGACCGGGTATTAATCCCCTACGCGATGCTGTGCGTTTTGAAATCCCCGGCCGGACACCTGAAATACCCGATCGGGTATTATGGCCGGGGATCGTGATCTGCTGGTTTTTAAGGAAAAGAAGGCCAAATTTTGAAGGGGTTCCGAGTTTTAGAGAGATAAAGTTGATACCTAGAACCTAGAGAGAGAGAGAGTGACAAACCCGATTCTCCAAGCGCCCTAGATCGATCTTCATCACTATTGAAGCCCGGCTTGAGCTTGGAAAAGTGCCGATTGATTGCTAGAAGCAAAATCTCATCCTTCACAGTATGGTTAGCGCATCTGAGCTAGATTTCCCTTCTCTCTCTATGGAGTAAACTTTCTCATTCACCTGGGTATGAAGAACCCTAGATTTGTATGATAGGTCTGATTGTATGAACCCAAGTACGAATTCAGTGATATGATTATATTCAATTGAGGTTTGATTTCTTGAATGACACGAATCCTGATCAAATTCCTGTTATTTCTGCTTTGACCTAGAAAGAGAATATCTACCTAGGTTGATAGAGCACCCTTGATTGAAGGTAGTGCATTGAGGACTTTAGTCGAGGAGTCAATTCACTATTATGTACCGGATTTACTTCGGTAGAGGAGGTTTGGCTCGTTAGGGCCTCAATCTGTTTACTCCGGTGGAGGTTAGTCGCCCATTGGGCACTCAGATTGAGAGGGTATGGCGACCTTTAGTCGAAACTGCAGACTGTTTAAGAACCTCCCGCAGTATAACTATCTTTGAATTTGAACTTGGTGAATTACAACCTGGCTTAATTGCAGTCTAGGGGGAACCATATCTGGGTGACCTCTCTCAACTTGAACACAACTTTCACAGCTTTGCTTGCTAGTTTAACTAAACCTTCACTACACTAGAACCGCTAAATAATAAGATTTTCACGGAGTAGTCATCACACCTAGGACCCGGGATGACATTTAGAACTGAGTCCGCTATACTATGCATTAGTAGGTGGTTACACTTGGCCACTTTCTAGTGTGACGATAGAGGCGTGTCACATAACTAAAACAAGCTCAAAGACAAATGCTAAAATCTTGAACCATACCAGCCATACCTTTTTTTTTTGTCTATTTTTGTTTAACATATATTCCCAAAAGCCTAAAGACTCTCTAATTATTAGGAAATTAATGGGTTCATACACTAAAAATAAATTGAGATAATGAGAATACAAACACAACTTAAAAAGAGAAAAGCAAGGATCATTGAAAGAAAAAGCCCTCATCACCCTTTGGTCTTTGCTTTTTTTTTTTTTTTTTTTATATATGACTTTATGGTTTGGAAGATCAAAGTGCTTTCGTATTAGCATTTGAAAATTCCTTCCTAAATATATTCTCTTCCACAAAGAGAGACTAATTGGTCACTCCTCTCGCAAAGGCACCTATGGCTTTAGTACCATTGCCAATGGTTCTCCAAAGGGTTTGAATATTGAATTTTTTGTTTGCATTTCATACCATTGTTGGAACCAATCACACAGAAATCATAAAGAAAGTTTGGTATGTCATTTGGCCTTTTTGGCATGTGTTGTGAATTTGTACAACTCGTCCCACTAATTAAGGTTAATGGCATGATAAATGTATGATATTAAACCGTTATAACATCATAACAAAATCATATGATGTCAATTATTGATACTTGATCAATACATCGAGACGATATAATAATGCAAATGCTGCATTTTCTTCATTTTGATATATTTTTTCTTCCAAATCAAAAGTTTTTTTTTTGCATTCCACTATCGTCAGCGATGACTAACCACTCATTGTGGGTGAACGCACCAAGTGGTAAATGACTTGTTATATAGTGAGTTCTTAATGCGAGACTAGGCCCTCATAGACCGTATTGTTTGTAGACACCACATTTTGTCCAGGTCTAAGAAATATGAAAAGATTTGAAGACTTCAAACGAAGAAGTGGGATTTAGTCAGCTTGAATACATAAATGGATTACTTGCGGCTTGCAATCGACTTAAGAAGCAACATCAAGAAAATACTTGGTACACAGTTCGGGTTTTATATTAGAGATTGTGTTCAATGTTCGAAGGCAATGACGAGATATCTTCATTAAATTTGAAGTTCGTTACACAACAATACACAATTTTCATTCATAATACAATTAGGGCGGGGAAACGGTGTGGTCTGGTCTAGATCAGACCATATATACGGTCCGGTCCAGACCACGCCTCTGCGGTTTGGTTTGGTCTGGTTCAGATAGACCACACTCAACGAAAAATGAATAATTTGTTTAGTCAACCACACAAAAAATTGAACCAATAACCAAGAAAAATAATTGTTATTTTCCTTAAAACATTCATCCTAAAATGCATGAATAATTTTGATACCCTAAATCTTAGTACATAACAAAGATACAAAGTAAAAACAGTTCTGGCCGTGTGACGTGCATGAAACCACTTAAGTGAAACACGCCATTTTCACCTCCACACGGGCAGCTGGGGTTTCTACACGGCGGTGTGGCATGTCTGTGTGGTCGGGAAATTCTGGGTTTTAACCCAATTTCGGGTCTTTTGGAGGGGGATCGAGTTTTTGAGCAAAAAACAGAGCTTTAGAGAGAGAAAGTGCAAAGAACAAACCCTAGGAGCTATTTGGAGTGGATTTTTCACCATTGAAGCCCAGATTGCATCCCCAGGAGTGAAGATCGACATCCCAAAGAAGATTATCCTCATCTTTATGAGTATGACTACTCTGATTTCTGTTTTCCTCTCTCTCTCTCTCCATGGAGTAAAACCTTCTCTCACTTGGGTATGAAGAACCCTAGTTCCATGTGCTAGGAATCTTGATTGTAATGACTTGGGATTGATATACTGATTGATTTTAATCGATTGATGCATGATTCATTGAGTAAATTGAAGCCTGATCATCTTTTCTTGATTTATGCTGCAACTTGAGATAGATAGAATCTGATTAGGTTATTAGAGCTTCATCAATCGATAGTGGTAGATTGGTTATACGAGAGTTAATCAATTTACTGCTTTGTACTAGAATCCAATTACAGTAGTGGAGTTTTGTGCTTATTGCCTGTCTATCGCAGTGAAGGCTAGTCGCCTGCCGGTTAGTCTGCCTGAAAGGGCTTGGTCAGCTTAAGAGATTCCAAGCTACTGTCGGATCTTCCGCAGTTTAATCAACAGTTAATCAACCCATGGTAATTACAACCTTGACCTAACTAAGGAGCTAGGGGGAATCATTCCCGAGTGACTCTTCCTTTGCTAAAGAACTTTGAACCATTTCCTGCTTTCTTACTACTTTTACTTAAAAACACAAATCACTCGACTTAGTTTTCTAGATAATAGATAATCACGGAGTAGGCAGTAGATCTAGACCCCGGGTTGACAAATAGAGCTTGCCACTTTACTGCATTTTCGGATTGTGATTACACTTGGTTGCAGTTTGGTGTTGTGCTTTAGCGTGCCAGGGATCAAGTAAGGCAAGATGGAAATACCAGAAGGCTTTGCGAGACTAAGCCAGAACAAGAGAAAGGAAGAAGAGGTATATTCATCCCACAAAGAAGCAAAAGAGAAAACACGAAGAAACATTTTTCAAAAGAATCGAGCCCCAGTATTGCAACCTCCGGACTTCATGGAATCAATGATCCAAAATCTAGCACCAGTACCACGACAAGGTGTTAATCGAGATGTTAGTATCCCAAGGAAGGAAAAAAGGGTATTTGACCCTATCCCGGTCACGTATACCGAACTCCTTCATCGGTTACTCAACGATCGTCTAATCACTCCTATTTTGGGCGAGACTCTGCAATCTCCATTCCCAAGGTGGTATAGGTTCGATAAGCATTGTGATTACCATTCCGGAGTCCAAGGCCATTAAGCGGAAAATTGCAACGCTCTGAAGATAAGGGTTCAAGACTTGGTTAACACCAGATCGTTGAAGTTTGAATAAGAGGAGATCAATGCAGTCAAAAGCGCGATTCTACCTAGAAGCGGTTGGGTGACCAAGAAGCGTAAAACAGTAAGCTTTTAAGTTTTAAAACGTAGATATTGACTACATTTGTAAGGGAAAATCACGATTCTACGTAGAAGCGTTTTGGTGACCCAAAAAGGTAAAACCATAAGCTTTTAAGTTTTAAAGCGCGATTATGACTGCATTGGAGGAGATCGTTTAAACGTCAACAACAACCCGTTGCAGACTCATGGAAGTCAATTAGCATAACCCCCAATAAATATCGAGATAGTTCGCCACAATAAAGATGTATCACCTTTTGCTTTCATCATAAGAAATAAAAGGTTATTCACGTTTCTACCTTCTCGGAGCATCTTGTGATCATTATCAATCTCGATTTCGGATTTTGCATCAATGGTCCCTATGTTTGTTACACCCCGACCTTTGGGTTCAGGTTCAACCATTATACGTGAACGGTTGGATTAACGGTTATGTATTAAGGATTGCAACCGCGGATTAGGAATAATAATAATTATTATTATTATTATAAAAAAAAAGAGGAAACGGGAAAGAGGGCGCTCGGCCCTCATTGTAATTTTCCATCAACCCCCCCCCCCCCCCCCCCCCCCCCCCCGCGCATGAATTCGTCCCAATTCACTAAGGGGTCGTTTGGAAGTTGTGATTCTTAGAGTTGTGTTTGTTGAATACATGTATTGTGCACAATACAATGTTTGGAAGTGTCAAAGTGTAAAGCAATGCAGGTAGGTCCCACCAATAATTACAAAAAATGATGCATTATACAATCTCAACTAAAAGTTGAGATTGTTGTGATTGTTGCTTTTAGATTTGGGTCAACCTTTTCTTTCCATTTATATCCCTAATCGTTTTTGTCTTATACTAAAAGTTGAGGGTAAATATGACATTTTCCTATAAAAGTAACTTTATGTAAATCAATGCATAAAGTAGAATCTCAACAAACAAACAATGTATTGTTAAAATGTATGCATTGTATCAATACATGCATTTATATTATGGTGATTCATTACAATGCAACGATTTAACATTCGCAACTTCCAAACAACCTCTAAATGTATAAAACCCCAAACCCTCCCGTAGCAGAGAAAACCCCACTCGTCCCTGTTGCTCTCGTCTCTCCTTCCTCCCACGCAAAAACCCACCGCCACCATCATTCACCGTTACAGCTTCGTCACCGTGCCCTTACCCGCCCATTCCACCTTACTTGTCTCGTAGCTCTGCTCTTACTCCTTACCCTCTCGATCATCGTACGCAAGTAAGTCTCCTCCCCTTCCTATTGTCGCTCGATCATTTTTTCTCCACTGATTCTTCGTGGCCATTGGTTGGTCGATGTTGTTCCGGCTGTGAGTAGAGTGATGCCGTGTGTTGATGAGAGGTTTGACTTCCAATTTTTTTCTCGCTGACTAATGGATGGACTGCGCTGTCTTCATACCTGGTTGCTTGGAATTTGGGGGAAAACGAGAAGGGATGGCGGTGGAGGCAAACTCGGGTCAACAGACTTGAAAAAAACAATGAGGAGTTGGTGTACGGTTAGGCGGTTGAATGGAAATTACCCATGAGGGATACAAAGAACAAGTCGATCGGACGCGCGAGACTAGATTATCGACTACTTAGTAAGGTGAGTGTAAAAGGGGTAAATTCTACGCCTTACGTATTTTTCAAGTATCTGCCTTGCGTGTTTAAGAAGCTGTTTTATGTGAAAATGTGTGCTTGCTTATGATTATGGTTGATGATATGTGCCTTGTTTGACTTATGACTTGAAGTGAATGATTATTATTTACCTTGAAAATTTTGTGAGTAAGTTATTGTTAAAGTTTAAGAAACAAGGTCTTTTTAAGAAGTAACTCACCTTCAAGAAGATGAAGTCGTTTTAAGTGTTTTTAGTCGCTAGCGCCAGTCCGTTGCCATTTGAGATTTTCAAATAGAGCAGCAGTTATGCTCTTGAGATCTTTGAGACAGAGCAACAGTTATGCTCTTGAGACTTTTAAGATGGGCAGCAGTTATGCCCTTGAGAATCGTGGTGAAGAGCCACCACGATAAGTTTAAGATGTTAGGGGGATGAATCGATACGACTTCCCTAACTAAGTTTAAGTTTAAGGAAAGCCCGAGTGGCTTCTCATACGTATGAGTTGGCAACCGGACTACCTAGTGAGGGATCCCCGTGTCAGTCAAGTTTTTAAGTCAAGATTTGAGCTTTAAGAGAGGAGAGTAACTGCAACTCCCTCAAAGTTTAAGAGTTAAGATTTTAAGATTGGAAGTACAAACAACTTCCCTCAGTTTGAGTTTAAGTGTTTGAGAAGAAGTGCAAAATTATTAGAAAGTTTAAAACGTAAGGGCGTAGACTGACCCCAACTCACTCACCAGGCCTTAGTAAGGGAAGGAGCGAGAACCAGATCGGTAGCAACTAGCTAGAGGAGCAGTTAGTGAGCAGCGAATTCGAGGGTCGCCAGCTAGAGGAGAGCAGTATAAGCGTCACGGAGGTTGCTTAGTCAGGGTTTTTAGTAGCAGCAACATTAGAGATCCTAGTTATTTGCAGTTTATGATTATGAGTATAGACTGGAGATTAGATTGAGATTTTAAAGTTTGAGTTTAATTTGCCCACATGTTAGGGCTTTACTTTGAGCTACAAGTGTATGTTTTCGGTATTTTATTTGTGAAAATCTATCCCGCTGCAATTTAAGATTTGTGTACTTTATTTATCAAAGGCATTTTGGTAAAAGTAGTACCCGGTCGGGTTAGGGTGTTTCAATGTTTACAAATGATAAGAGTCTATTTCACTTATTTTTACTTGAGTTTTCTGAAACAAATCATTCAAATTAAGCCATGGGATTATCATACCAAACAACTATGAACACCCTACTGGTGTTGAGAGATTACGAACACCCTATTGGTGTTAGAAATTTTGAACACCCCACTCTTGATGAGAGTACAAAAAGCCAACTTATGCTAAGAGTATAAACATCCCACTGGTGTTTGTAAATTATGTGAGATGATAGTTGAGGGATGTAGTGGGGATACGACATCAGGCTATTTTAAGAATCTTGTCACATTTAGCCGAATCCCGTCATCAAAATAGTGTTTGAAAAACTATCCAATTAGCCCAGCCATCAAGAGAGACATTCATGTTGTCGGCCATCAAGACAAAGTCATAACCTTTTTGTGCTCGTGCCCAGAAACACAAATTTCAGTTGAAGAATTAGTGAAACACATAGGGGGCATGACAAAGTCAAGCAAGTCCCACAAACGTGAAAATTTCTAAAGGGAAACAACAAGAAAAGAAAAACATTGCGGGACTTACAACTAGATTCCCCTTTTATGCTATCTAAAGTCATAACCAATCGCAAAAAGGCAATATTTCTGCCAACCGATATCCACAAACAACTTACGTGATAAGAAAACCCATGTGGTCACTACCATTTCACAAGAAGAACTCCTAAATATACCATTCTGGGATGAACCAAGAACTCATTACTCATTCTTGTCTCTCAAAATAAAAATTCCAAGAGAAGGGGGCAATACGAGTTGTAGATACACTCTCTGGAAACCACCAATATTTCCAAGAAAAAGAAAGACTTCCTCGATGAGAGAACCTACAAACCTTATATGAATCCCCTGTTTCCATCAATTAGCCACATATCTTTGGGGAGCAAGCCAAAAATTCCCCGACAAATGTATTCATATAACCCTGCATTACAAGTAAATGGGATTCCAGAACAAGAAACTTCTCACGATCAAAGTCAAAATCAACCGACAACCTCCTTTCTTGAAAAATCATATAGCTCCATGATAAGACCGTATGAAGATCATCTAAATTAATCACACGAAGCTCACGCGTTGAGAAAAATCTTAACCCCAAGCTCATCTGACCGTCAACGTAGATAGAGTCATCTCTAGTGACAAGAATCTTAATGTAGCCGAAGTGTCGTAAACTTAAACATCCATAGGAACGAGTGAAAGCAAAAAAAAAAAGGGGTTAATGACGAGAGTGAGAGATCATGGATATTCTCATGGCTTGATTTGCACTATTCTTGTTGAAACAAAAACAATTTTGAGCATTATGAAAACAAAATTTGTGGCAAAAGTCACATAAGAAAATGTATTTGCTCAATTTGCACACACTTCCTTAAACAAGAGCTTCATAATCTAAAAATGAGCTTTCACTATGTAGACTCCACTTTTTGTCCGGGTTAAAAAAAATTTAATTAAACAAAATTTAGTTTTTATTGAAGATTTGCAATAGCGAATCTTGAATGATCTTCAAGCTAAAACATATTTGTAGCGGTACAATTTGATAGTATTGACATGCTTCGGTTAAACAAATCGGATGATCATATAATTGATGCTAAGACTTCGGCTCTTGCAATGATTGGGTACTAAACTTAATTGGAATTAAATCAAATATAAATAATTCTACAAGCACAATGCCATTACATAATAATTGTTAAATAGTTATTACATTAAATTTACAAACACAATACAACAATAAAATAAATTTAGGCCTAAATCAAAGGCCAAAGTCAATTTGGATCCAAACCCAAAAGTCAACCTGGTCAGGCCCAGTAGACAAGGTCAAACTGGTCAGAAATCGGTCCAACCAAACCCAGACTGGTCCGACCAAACCCCAACACTGTTCCATACTTGGGGAACAAGCTGACTCTCCTATAATAAAAAACACCCCCTCTCTCACGACGACCTCTCTGGACCGGACCAATTCCCAAAAAATAGGCTGGCGATTTCCTTCTACTTCTCCATGCCTCTGCTCACTTCTTTTTCTTCTCCCCCACGCTTTTTACTTCCCTTCATCATAAGGGTCGGCTTTCGGAAAAAATCCAAAACTACCACTGTTAAAAAAAAAATTACAAAAATACCACCCACTCCAAAGAATTTCCAAAAATACCACCCTTTATTTAAAACCGCCTATTTAATGAGCGGTTTCAAATGAAACCGCTAATCTAGGCGGCGGTTAAAGGGAAAAACGCTCCCCCAAGGCGCGGTTTGACCAATTCTGGCTGTCAAACCGTGTTGCCACATGGCGGTGCATCAAACCGCCAATCGGAGAAGCGTTTAGACGGATAAAACGTGTGCCGAGTCAGCAGTCCGTGTCGTCCACAAAAACCGCCTGCCCGAGGCGCGGTTTGACCGTTGGGAAAATGAAACCGCGTATCTGATGCGCGGTTTGACCATCGGGAAACTATAACCGCGTGCTGGGGGCGCGGTTTGTGGTGGCGAGCATTTACTCCACCGACGCTCCCCCACGCGGTTTGAGCCCTATAAAAACCCCCCTCTCCTTCTTTTTTCTGCACACCATCCACCTCCCTCCCTCTCTCCCTCTAACTTCTCTCTACCCAACCCCTTCTCACCCAACCTTAGAATTAGTGTTTTTGTTGGTTGCGGCTAAGTCCGATCTGCCTCCAAAATACTTTTTCTTTGGTTTTCACTAAAAACCCGTCGAACCTCTGTCCGGATTCCGAGAGAATGGCCGATTTCGCCCAAGAAGAGTGTCTTTTTTATGATGATTATCAAACGGTACGTACTCATTTTCCCCAATTGTTGTTGTTGTTATAATGATTTATTTAATTTATATACTAATGATTTATGTTATTGTTATGCTATCGTAGGTTGGGCCGAATGTTGATATTTTCAATCAACGATATTATGTTGATCAAGGACCGATTGATCCGACAGTTTTATACGATCAAGCTAATCATCGTTCAAGAGACGTTTGGAACGACCACAAGGTACATATTATTTATCATCACTTGTGATTTGTATTTTGTTAAAGTAATTTATTTGTTGTACAATAATTTACTTAATTGTTAATCGTATTGATTATTTTCAATAATTTAAATCAATACAATACAACACTTATTGAGACTCTGTTATAAAGAAATGCATGTCTAAGGAAATGGGGACTTAAGCGATCATCTTGATCCCCCCATGACTTGGGAAAATCGGGTTCTAAGCGATCCTCGGATCCCCCCTTTTTCTGTCAAAAAGACTGTGATGGATTGACCTCTTCTTCCATCTGACTACCAGCATGAAAGGCACCTTCACCTTCACTAGCTCCGTAATGGTAGTTGTGGTAACTAACACCGCTTTGATAGAAGTTGTAGTCGGGTGGGTACTGGTAGCCTGCTTGTTGGTTGTAATCCGCCTGTTGAGCTTCTTCTTCATATGACGGGAAGGATTGATGACTTCCTCCAGTACCATGATGATACTCTTGCCTCCAGCTCGACTCTTGGAAATCCTGGTGGGAATGATTTTCGTATAATACACTCCCACCGTGGATACCAGATGTTTGGCCATCTCCAGAATGACCTACACTGCCTTCGACGACCTCGGTGTAAACGAAAATCTCCGCTTGCTTAATTTTATTGGTGGTCAAAAATTGGACCATGGCATCAACGTCCTCCTGAGTGGTAAGGAGGAATTCCTCATGCCACAGCGACCCATCATGTCTGTTTGGATATCGATACACCATTCGATCAACTCTTCTAGTGCCATCCATGCAGGTAATCTGAGTGCACATTTGATGGAGCTCTTCAAGCATCGGTCTCGTACGGACCTTCATTTTATAAAAATTGCCACCGACGTAACTTACACCCTTTTCGGTCTCTTCCGTGTAACCATTCCACCGCAACCCAAGTGTGAACCTTTGGAATGCCATCTGCAATGAAAAGTAATTAAGTTACTAACATAAAATCAGAAATGACAATGGAAAGTAATTAAGTTACTAACATAAAATCAAAAAGGACAATGAAAGTAATTAAGCTACTAACATAAAATCACAAATGACAATGGAAAGTAATTAAGCTACTAACATAAAATCACAAATGACAATGGAAAGTAATTAAGTTACTAACATAAAATCACAAATGACAATGGAAAGTAATTAAGTTACTAACATAAATTCACAAATGACAATGAAAAGTAATTACGAAACAAACTTACGAATTAACGTTAATCGCAAAAACTAAATAATTTAAAGCTTAAATTTTAAGAAAGAAGAGGAGGAGGTGTGAAGAATTGAGTTCTCTGAAACTGCCTTTTATAGGCAAATTTTGCACTAAAACCGCTGGGGGGGGGGGGGGGGGGGGAGCGGTTTTAGGTCTGCCATGCAGCCCTACGTGCCCTACCCCCTGCATGCCGACATGTTGCCTGTCGGGTGACCATACACAAACCGCGCCTTTGGGCAGCGGTTTGATTCCTGACACTATAAACCGCCGCTTGGAGAGGCGGTTTGTGTCCTGACCCTGAAAACCGCCGCTTGGGTATGTGGTTTGTATTGCCGACACTTAAACGCTCTTTTATACAGCGTTTTGTGGTAGGGTTAGCATATAACCGCGTCTTCCACATGCGTTTTGTTCTGGAAATTAAAAACGCTTCCCAGAGGCGCGGTTATTATGAAAAACGTTTCTTCGAGGCGCGGTTTTAATGCTAACCGCTCCTTAGATAGGCGGTTTTAAATAAAGGGTGGTATTTTTGAAAATTCTTTGGAGTGGGTGGTATTTTTGTAATTTTTTTTTTAACAGTGGTAGTTTTGGATTTTTTCCTCGGCTTTCTTCTTCTTCCTCTTTCTTTCTTTTTTCTTCTTCCTCACCTACCAACAGTAGAGAAAAACAGCAGGCTTCTTCTTTGGGATGTTCCTTTTTCCTTACATGGGGGTTCTTTCTTCCTCTTTTTATTCTTCTAAAAAAACAGAGAAGAACTCTTTTAAAACTTCCCTTTCCTCAACCAAAACCAAAATAGACAGAAAGAAAGAGCAATAAATCTCAGCAAAATACTCTAATTTTTCCCTTAATATAACTACTCAGAAAAAGACGGAACAAAGACCCTTCACAGTTTCTTTTCTTGTTCTTATACCAGCTCATAAACCCACACAAACAAACATACAAACAGCAGCCAAAGAACACACCATTCTGAAAAATCCCAGTATCCAAATCAGACTAGGAACACTCACTGCTAAAGGCAGCTTACACAAAAAAACAGACACCAACACATACAACAGCGAAACTACAAAGAAGGAAGCAGCAACAAGGCAGCAAGCAATCCCCTAAAAGTTTGGGAAAAGAGCAATCACCCCCAAACTACAGAGAGAAAGGTTTTTAACCATCTATATCAATCATCATAATCATCTCATTTTCAGTTTTCTTTACAGTACTAGCAGACCATATGTTGGCAGAATCATAATCTACAAAAATCAGAGTTCTTTACTTTCTGTCAACTAGCATTTCATTTTCATAAAATTAATATACTTCTATCTAAATGTATTGCAAACATAATTCCATATTTGGCTCTGTATTCTGTTTTTTAACTGTCTTGGCATGCTCCACCTCATTCCAACACAATCAAGCATCAATACCATAAACTACTTTCCAAATCAACCATTAACTTCAATTTAGAGCACATTAAGTACAAAATTCCATTTTTATCATCTCCCAAGATTAGCGACGCATCCATTTACGAAAAACCCAAAATTCAAAAACCACTTTGAACACCACACAACTTCCAAGATCAGTTTCATCATAAACGCGACAAAATCTCATGCAAAGCCCACAATCTGGTTTCAAAATGTTACCAATTGAAATTGTAGATTTGCGAATCCCCATTTAATCTCTAGAACCTTCTAAACCAAACCATCGACAAACCAAGCCTCAACCAAATTCAGAACCAAAATAATAAACAATCCCCAAATTCAAAAGCAACAACCATAAGTAAAAATGTAGACTGTAAACCCTGAATTTAAACCAAACCACAGTTGAAAGCCATAGCCATTCTTGAGACCCAAATCTGCAAACAAAGAAATCATAGTCAGAATTGCAATAAACAAGAAAAATGAAAACCAAACGAACCCCTCCCAGACTTACCATCAGGTTCCCTTTGATTTTGCCGTCACCGGCAAGAGTTACTCTACTATGTCTCTGAGGGCCTCTTTTCCTCCGCTGTACGCGAAGCCTAAGCGCCGGCCACCCTGTTTCCTCTCATAAAACCAAAACTTAGGAAGTCAGGAAACAAAAGCAAAAACAATCAACTTTTCCATCAAACTAAAACCCCTAGCAAATCCCCAAACAAATCCGACATGCAAAATGAACAAGTAGCGAATCTTACCTCCTCCGCTGTCGCCGTCGCCAGTACAATCATCGGGGTCGATCTTCTTGTCACCGTCGTGCGAACCATCATCGGCTCTAGCATCCACCGCCGCCGTACTCATTTCGCCGCCTCCGTGACTTCTCTCTTTCTCCTCGTCGTCGTTTCTAGAAAAGAGAAGAGAGGGAAAGATGGATCGAGAGAGATGAGAACTGAGAGGCATGAGGAGTGAGAGATTAGACGCACTTTCTCGTTTCTTTTGTCCGCCATTTTCAGAAGATGAGAGTCGATTTCTGAAGTTAGAGAAAAATGAGAGGCAGAAGGGAAGTGACTAGTGAGGCGGCTAGGTTTGATTTAGGTATCAAAATGTAGGTTATACACTCGGCCACCCTGAAAGACCAATTTACCCCTCCAGCTTCGTCAAAATTGCACTGACTTGCATCTTCCATTGAAAAACGAAAAAAAAACAACAAAAATACCTCTCCAATCTTTGACTACGCAATCTCATCTCCCAAACACACCACAATTAAAACCATGACTACCTACTCAACGTCAATGCTTTGTTACATCTAATTTCCTATTAACTCTTAATTAAAACATCTTTAACATGATTGGATCACATTTTATTACATTAATGAATGATGCTCGGCATATTAAATCTATTTAACATATATGCCATCATATACTAACAAGATTAATTGTCCTAAAAAATTAAATAATTATCTTAATCACGATCAATAGAACGTGTTAAGATCTTCTCATAAATCACTTAACATAATCAAACTACATGGACTTTGATCCCGACTAAGTCGGGTACGTAGGCAACCAATAGGTTCGAGTCCAACCAATCTAAAAAATATTTTTACGTCAATAGGCGTGAAAATTATCAATTAAATACAATAATTCAAAATTTACGTCCAATTGAACTCTAAAAATACACTCAAAATTATTAAAATAATTCAATTAAATACATCAATAAAGCCGTAAATTATTATACACCCAACCCTTAAAAACGTATCGATTTAAGTAGTACCCATTTGGGGCGTTGTGGGGGCATGAATACACTACCCCACGCGTAACCGTACTCCCGAAGCCATAAACTCTAAATTTCGCAGACCAAATCCCGGTTTCGACCGGCAAAATGGTGTTCGATCCACCACAATTAAGGTCGATGGAGACTTAGAGCAATTCGCGAGCGAGCCCCCGATCCAGAGGGGCGGTTGCGACACACTATGCTATTTCAACAAGGTTCTTTTCAAACTTTGTTGCATTCATCCCAAGTCGAGGATGGTAGAATCACTCTTTGTTGCGGAAAATTGACAATGAATAACATATCTTTGGGGGCAAAACGGGGACAACTTAGAAGAAAGTTCAAGCTATTAAGTAGTCAGTCTACTCAACTTCTCAACTCCCCAGTTTATGAAGTAATTTTGGAAAGCTTGAAGACACTCAAGTTTCAGGAGACCAGGTGGTCAGTAAATTATTCTTCAATGACATACTAATGGGGATGGCAATGGGTCGGGTTGGGGCGGGTTTTTTCAAACCCAAACCCATGGGTTTATCCGCCAAAAAAACCCGGGATAAAACCCGTTGGGTTTGAAAAACTCAAACCCAACCCAAACCGCTGGGTATCCGCGGGTTCATGGGTACCCGTGGGTTTTTTTGGTAAAAAAATTACAATAACAAGTTTCTTTCAAAATAAAAGTTTAACATCAATTTTCTCATGCAAACTAATCATACAAAAAACACCAATCTAGAGCATACAAGCAAACCACAAATGATCAATACAAATTGTTCAAAATTAAAGATAAACATCTATAAACAATGAGATTTATTGAAAACTTCTTCCTCGTCAACTAAGTTTCTTCACTCTCCACTTCATAATATAAACTTCATTCTAAACAATCAGAAAGAATAAATTATATGTGTCTCCACAAACATAAAGAATATTAGTTGTTTAAGGAAGATATATTATTTAGAAGATTAAATATACCGGGAAAGTAATTATATGTGTGTGGGGCGGTACCCATGGGGCGGGTTTACCTAAACCCAAACTCAACCCGACCCAGTGAATAGTGTAGCGGGTTTAAACCCGAACCCGGCCCAAAACCCGTCAACACGGGTTTTACCTGTGTTGACCGGGTTAGGTCGGGTGGTTACCCGTGGGTTCGGGTTTTGTTGCCATCCCTACATACTAACAAGAAGAAGCACAATGTACTCTGTCACCATGCAAGACAACCTCATAAAAGACCCGTGCAACCTACACTAGGCATCAAGAAAGAAAAGACAGTACAACCTGATACCTCAGGGTTCCCTATATCTCAATAGACTCAATCAAAAGTGTTTATGAAAAGCCAATCCTGACAAGACATACCTCAAGATGATAGATCTTCTTAACCAAGCAAAATATGGCTCACATCGCCACAAATACCACCAAGGGCAGGGCCCCTGGTCGAGCAGATTATTCCAAACCCTAAGCCTAAGAGGTTGGGTTTCCCATTCAACATGTATCAAAGCAACAAATTACCCAATATCCCTACGCCTGCACCATAGAGCCGGATACTCAAAAGCTCGCACTATCGAGTTTCGAGCTCAACTAAGGATCAAGTCTTCCAAAGTCGATGACAAAATTCCTGGTGAATGATCGATTTAAAGAAACCCTAAACAACGAAAAAACAATGTATTTTTCGTATTACATTCTTACACTTAATCATGATATATCATACTATTATTTCTGAAAACATGTCCATCTTTACTTTTGACATGCATTGAGCGTCTCATCAGAACCTCAGAAATTGTTTACTTCAACTTTCAAAGTCTACCAAGATCCCAGAAAATATCACATCTAATTTCATACTAGAAAACCTTAAATCCCCACATTGGCGAACGCTATATAACCATTTCCCCGCGTTGGTGAACGCTATATAAACACGTTCTCGCGTTGGCGAATGCCATATAAACATGTACCCGCGTTGGTGAACGCTATATAAACACGTCCCCGCGTTGTCGAGCGCTTTAGAAACACGTTTCCGCGTTGGCGAACGCTATAGAAATACATCCCGCATTGGCAAATGCTATATAAAAATGTAATTCCCCGCGTTGGTGAACGCTATATAAACACGTTATCGCGTTGGCGAACGCTATATAAACACGTACCCGCGTTGGTGAACGCTATATAAACATATCCCCGCTTTGGCGAGCACTATAGAAACACGTTCCCGCGTTGGCGAACGCTATAGAAATACGTCCCGCGTTGAAAAATGCTATATAAAAATTTAACGCGCCCCGTTGACGAACGCTATATAATAACGTAAATTTCTCGCGTTAGCAAACGCTATATAAAAATACAATTTCATGCATTGGCAAAAAATATGCAGAAACGTAAAACTCGCGTTGGCAAACGCTATAGAAAAATGTGATTTCATCATAATCAGCATTCACAATGCAAACACAAGCAACTACCGGGAACTCTAACAACAATCAGTCATCACTTTTTGGAGTACATTACAATCATCAACAAAATTCTACAAAATATGGCGTCTTTTTCAAGAAATTTGTATGTCTCTTTATATAAAGAGAAATACAAATGGGGCAACTGTAGACACCACATTTGTCCAGGTCTAAGAACTATGAAAAGACTTGAAGACTTCAAACTAAGAAGTGGGATTTAGTCGGCTTGAATACATAAATGGATTACTTGCGGATTGCAATCGACTTAAGAAGCAACATCAAGAAAAGACTTGGTACACAGTTCGGGTTTTGTATTAGAGAGTGTGTTCAATGTTCGAAGGCAATGACGAGATATCTTCATTAAATTTGAAGTTCGTTACACAACAATACACAATTTTTATTCCTAATAAAATGGGCTATGTCTTCTCAAATCCATGTCACCATTTGAGAGCCCGAAGCCAGCAACATCAACCTGAAAAAAGAAGAGAGATCAGTTAGTTCAAGCCCAAGAAACCCATAATTAGAGTTCGGCCCACAACAGAGCCCCGTTCGGCCCAAAATAGAGCCCAAGTTCAAGACTAGACTGAGCCCAGTACTGGCCTAGACGAATTGAAGACAGGGCCAACTCGACCCAATTTTATCCAAGCAGTTAGTCAGCACCGACTTTTGTAGGTGGAGGCTTGAGATGCGGCCTTAAATTCGACCAATCAGAAAGAGGCAACACAATTTCAGCCTCAACAACAACCAATCACAAATGACACGTGGTGCATCCTTTTTAATATAAACGAGCTCTTTCAGCTCTTGTTTTAGGGGGCAAAAGGAGGGCTGAAGAACAGAAAACATAGATTTCATCGTTCTTTATAGAGAATTCATAGACATACATCTTTCATTTTCGTTTTACAAGCGAAGTGGGCGACCCAGAGGCAAAAGCAAAGGATCCTGAGTTCCAAGGTTAGAGATTTGTACTCTTTTTTCTATTTCGATAATAATACAAGTAGAATCATTTACAATCAATCTCTTGCCCATATCCTTTTAATTACTATTGTCCCTATCATATTAGTTTTTTCGCTTAATATCCATTTCAGCTTCCCTCAATTTAAGCGCTCACTAATTACTATTGCTCTTTACTTCAACAATTATTTATTTATTAACTATACTTGCTTAGTATACATCATGATTCATGACTCCACCCTTTTTTACAAGCAGTTATTATAACCAAGTTTTCCTAGTTTTAATTTCCGTTTTTACTATATAGTCGATAACCACAATATTATCACATATAAACAAATTTAAGTAGTATATAGATAAAGTTTTGATCTCTCTAGATCCAGATCCAACGAAAATTACTCTAAAACAATAAAGTTCCTATTTCAAAAACCCAAAGTAGCATTCCATAGTCTAGCATAATCACTAAATGTGAAAGTGATTTATAATCTCCAAGATAAGCAATTAAGAGCATGTTAATTACATCTCCATTACAGAAAAATCATTTTTGGCGGTCTGTGGTATATCAAAAGGTACATATAAAAAAAACATTGAAAACCCCACAAAATCTCAATCAAGGCAATAACCATAAGATTAGTGAAAATTTTAGTCTCTTTTAGCTTAATAACTGCAAGCAATGGCGGTGATCATCGGCTAGCTTCCAATTGTTTAACTAACTCTATTCTTTAGTAGCTTGATCCATAGAATAAAAAATCAGAACACATACACGACTCTAAAATCACAGATCTATAAACCGATTTCAAACTCACAATTTATCTTCTTTTTTTTTTAAGTTCAAATCCCATGATTACCTTAAGCCGAGTTTAGGAGATCCTTACCCAAACCTGTTTACTCTCACATCCTGTAGAAACAAAAATAGAGGGTCAGTACCGACCCAAATCCAAGTAAATAAAACATAATAAAATAAAAAAAAACAAGAGAACCCACCTTCAACGGCGAGCTCTCCGTGCTGTCCCTACTATCACGACCCGAAATGTCGTGACCATGTTGATCGTCTGAAGAACGCTGCCATCTGGTTGTCTTGCCACGAGAGGGGTAAAGGGGGCGACATTAGCGATAAGGCATTGTCTGCCTGTGCATCGCATCTGGCCGAGTCAGAATGTGGCTATGAAGGGGATCGTTGCAAGAGAAGGCACAACTGATCGAAGGCTATTGCTGTCTCCCTGATGAGCCCAAGGCAGGGCGAAACCAGTTGGTATGCGTATGCAGAGAGGCTGGTCTTGAGGAATGAGTGCACCTCAAGATGCCGCATGAACTTCGGAAGTCTATGTCCGTGACAAGTAGAAGCAGCAGCAGAAGCAAAGAGTGAAGGTTGATGTTGATAAGCCGTTAATTGCACATGTTTTTACCCCTATTCTGGAGCCGTTTGAGATGGTAATTCTCGTGTTTTAGGCCGATTTCACGCTAGGTTGTGATTGTTTGTGATATTTCAGGTCCTAGCAAGTGAATGAAGGTTTAGGAGCGAGTTCGGGGTCGATTGGACGAAGATCGGGCGCGAGGCAAGTCAAAAAGGAAGCCACATGGGCACTCACACAACTCGCACGGCCGTGCAAGTGACCAATTTGGCCGTGTGGGATTGTGCGAGACTTCACACGAGCACAGATAATTCCCACACGGCCGTGTGAAGTTGCAGTTTGGCCGTGTGGAATTCTGCGAGGCTTTACACGGCCAGGCTGGGTGAGCTGCACGGCCGTGTGACCCTGGCCGTGTAGGAAGCCTGAAATCCAATTACTCAGAACGCGGCGTTTTGACCTCACACGGGCAACTGGGTATGCCACACGACCGTGTGGCCCTGCCCGTGTGAGTCGGGAATTTCTAGTTTTTACCCAATTTCGGGCTGCAAGTGAGAGAAGGGGATTTTCAGAGCAAAAACAGAGCCCTAGAGAGAGAAAGTACGAAGAACACATCCTAGAAGCTATCTTGGAGCTGGGTTTCATCAAATCGAGCTTGGAGATCGTCATAGGAGTGGAAATCATCATCCCAGAGCAGATTCTTCCCATAGTTATGAGTATGACTGCTTTGTACTATGTTTTCCTCTCTCTATGGAGTAGAAACCTTCTCTCACTTGGGTATGAAGAACCCTAGTTCCATGTGTTAGGGATTTGATTGTAATGACTTGGGATGATATTACTGCTTAGTTTTAATCGAATGATGCATGTTTATTGAGTCAATTGAAGTAGGATCAGCTTTTCCTGATTTCTGCTGCAACCTGAGATAGATAGAATCTGATTAGGTTGTTAGAGCCTCATCATTCGGTAGTAGGAGATTGGCTATACGAGAGTTAGCCAGTTTACTGCTTTGTACTGGAATTCAATTCCAGTAGTGGAGTTCTGTTCTTATTGCTTCAGCTTTCTATCCCGGTGAAGACTAGTCGTCTGCCGGGTAGTTAGACTGAGAGGGCTTGGTCAGCTTAAGAGATTCCAAGCTACTGTCGGATCTTCTGCGGTCTAATCAACAGTAAATCAACCCAGGGAAATTACAATTGAGACCTAACTAAGGAGCTAGGGGGACTCATTCCCGAGTGACTCTTCCTTGCTTGAGAAAACTGTACCAATTCCTGCTTTCTTTCTGCTTTTGCTTTAAACAACAATCACTTGACTTAGTTGGCTAGATAATAGATAATCACTGAGTAAGCAGTAGATCTAGACCCCGGGTTGATAATAAAACTTGCCATTATTGCATTCCTGGACTGCGATTAAACTTGGTCGCAGTTTGGTGTTGTGTTCTGGCGTGTCAGATGTCGAGGGGCAAAGTGGTATGTGCGCGGGGCACTACAGGCTAGCGCGAGGACGCTACCGGAGCCTGTCCATCAGAGGATGTTATCGTATGCGGACGCCCACAATCGGTTCGAGAGTTGCAATACATGCTGCGGAGATAATCATTCTTCACCAGCACGAGGATGTGCTGCATTATGAGCGGTGGAGAATGTCACGACCCGAAATGTCGTGACCGTGTTGATCGTTTGATGAACGCTGCCATCTGGTTGTCTTGCCCCGAGAGGGGTAAAGGGGGCAACATTAGCGATAAGGCGTTGTCTGCCTGTGCATCGCATCTGGCCGAGTCAGGATGTGGCAATGAAGGGGATCGTTGCAAGAGAAGGCACAACTGGTCGGAGGCTATTTCCGTCTCCCTGATGAGCCCAAGGCAGGGCGAAACCAGTTGGCATGCGTATGCAGAGAGGCTGGTCTTGAGGAATGAGTGCACCTCAAGATGCCGCACGGACTTCGGAAGTCTATGTCCGTGACACTACCGCCGGGTTCGCCTCCGTGAGGCTTAATGCCGGCGCCGTCCCCGTCCCCCACCTCTCCTCTCGTCAATAACCAAAACAAAAAAACCAAAAGAGTTAAAATATTAATCGTACCTAAAATAAAAAAAATAAAAAACAAGCATGCATGTTGAAAGAGAAGCTTACCAGGGGTAAGATCTCTTCATCACCGCCATCCTTTCAACAAGAAAGAATAGATCGAGATTGTGATTGAACAAATCGAGAGTCCCACCTCGATTTTGGTCCGATTTCCGGAAATATAAACAAAAAATAGGAATCAGAACTCTAAACCCTAAAATAAAAAATCTAAAAATAGTAGATATCGAACATGCAAAGCAGAAAAACTCAACTTTAACTACGCCCTCGTCGGCGCCGGGGGTGCCCTTCCTCGCTGTTTCTGTCGTTGCCGGAAATAAGGAGAGAAAGAGAGAGAGAGAGAGAGAGAGAGAGAGAGAGAGAGAGAGAGAGAGAGAGAGAAAGAACGCGAGAGAAGGAAGAAGGATAGGGCGGCGCCTCTTTCTCTGCTAGTCGTTTTTGGAAAGAAAGCGAGGAAAGAGAGAGGCAAGGGTTAGGGCGGCCACCGTTGATCTCTTGGATTAGGGTTTCGTTGTCTTTTTTTTGGACGCGAGTGAAGAGAGGCAAGGAACGACGACTGCTAGGGTACTTTTTTTCTTCTTCTGGGAACGAGGGAGAGAAGAAGTCGTTTTTTTTTTGTTTCTCTGAAGCAGAAAATCGACAGAGAGAGAGAGAGAGAGAGAGAAGGCGGCCGGAATAGGTTAGTATTTGGGATTTCATCTTAGAGATGAATATATACCTCGACATTTCAAATGAAAAATTTGCCCTTAGGGTTTCCAAATAATTACGCGGCCTTGCCACTGCATTTTTGAGGATTTACGAAAATACCCTCCCCCATCTCTGAACCAAAACGACGATAAAAATTAGGGGTGACCAGGTTTCGAATCCTCGTTCTCCGGAACGAGCGCGTTCAGCAGCCAACAACTTGACCAGTTGGGCTGCTAGCCCATTATGCATTAATATAATGATATGATCCCAATTGGATCAATCCACAATTCACAATTACTTTCCAAAGAAGTAATCTCAATTAGCTTGACTGATTTTTGGCCAAGTGTTGAAACAGTTTCGAGATGCCTACTTTGGAAGCATGGTTCTCACAATCGGCTCACTGAAAATTGGATTTCAAGGACTTGTTTTACAGATAAAGTTGCCATCTTTCCAATGGTATGCTTTGCGGATCCAGATGATGTCATTAAGGTTGTTTTCCAATGCCTCAAAGTTGCTACCTCAAAATCAATGTAGTCAAAATCGCACTTTAAAACTTAAAAACTTACGGTTTTACGCTTCTAGGTCACCAAAACGCTTTCGTTTCTATGTAAAAACTTTATAGTGTATAAAATCATACTAAATTGCGCTTTAAAACTTAAAAACTTACGATTTTAGTTCACTAAAACGCTTTACGTTTTTACGCTTTTACTTCACTGAATGGGTCTTCTTTTCATGGAATCAATTATATAAAGTAAATTTTAAAAATAAATCACCGCTGATATTAAAAGATACATACCAGATACATGGATGCATTATAAACTTCAATAAAGTAATCTAATTCACTATCTAGGATCTTCTCAAATTCCTTAGCATGGAGGGGAAGGTGACTTTTTTTTAAGATTTATAATTATGAACTTATTATTAATTAAGAGGCTATAAATTGCTCTACTTTAGACATGAATTGCAAGTATTTATTAACTTATCTGAATTTTGTGCACTCATATTTTTCATAGTATATGTCGTACTTAACATATTTTTAGTTCTTTTCAGTATGCGTAAAAAACTTACGTTTTATGCTTTATGATTTTACCCCTTTTCCGCTTCTAGGTAGAATCGCGCTTTTAACTGTATTGCTCAAAACTGGAAAACTGCCTGAAAATGGCTAAGCTAGAAAACTGTTTTGTGAAGCCTACTTTGGAGCTTAATTCGAGGAGTATGGATCTGATTCAAGTCCAAAGGCTTCCACAACATGAAACTAGGTATGTTTTTGAACAAAGGGAAGGAATTGGATGAAAGATTGGAGTTCGGGAAGGCCTTGAACGAAAGGTGTGAAGTTAGTATGAAAGCTGCCTTTTGGCTGTTTTGCTGGCAGCTTACTTGTGCTTCAAGAATGGGAGTTTAAACCCGAATTTTGTGTCCTTTTTAGTGTAGAATTTTACCTTAATTGTTTCCTCATTACATTAGGTTTGTATTAGGTTTTCTTGGCTATAAATAGCGCGCTATTTTCGTTGTAAAAACATAAAATTTGAGTTGAATAAAAATTACTCCAACGTGAGTTTTTTGAGTCTTTGAGTTGTGTCAAGAATCAAATCCTCGAGTTAGTTTTGTGAGGACTCCATTGCTAATTTGAGAACACTTTTCAATCTTTTCTGTGAGGATTCCAGAATCGGTTTACGAGTTTTCTTATCAATCAAGTAAACACCTTGATTGTGGCGAAATTCTACCTATCCGTTTTATCTTTCGTTGAAGAGTTCCGAGCTGGGTATTCTGATAAAAAAAAGCACCCCCTGGTGCTTTATCAAGTGGTATCAGAGCCTGGTTCAAATCAGTGGCGGTTTGTTCTTGACGACTCTGTTTTCTGCGCGTCTAACATGATGGAAATTTCGGCGGAAGAGCTAGCAGAATCAATGTTCTTCACGCGTTGTTTAATCGATGAGAAAGTGTTTTTAGTTCTCGTGGATGGAGGCAGGGAGAGGAATTTGATTTCCTCTAGAATCGTGAGCAAGCTATGGCTGCAATCACAATTCCATCCAGCTCCCTACAGTTTGCGATTGCCATACAAGAAATATCCAAACATTGTGATGTCCCAGGTGGCCGTGGAGATTACGATTGGCAAATACAAAGTTTGGATAATGTGTGATGTGGTGTACGATCTTCCCAGTGGTATTATTTTGGGACATCCTTGGTTTCATGATCGACAAGTTCGACTGGTTAACAGAAGGAGCAACAAATTCAGCTTGCAGAGTCGGAGCAGAGTATTTGTATTAAAACCATTGTCTCCGGAAGAAGTTATTGGTGATTTGAAGGACGGACGAAGAATCCAGGAGGAGTATCAGAAGGCCTTGATAGAGAAACGATGGTCGTGGAAAGTCGATCAAGCCATGGCGCCGATCAGAGTAGAAGAACTCTATTCATCGAAAGCAGAGCAGAGCGGAGAAGAAAGACGCGGGGAAGCATTGAGTGAACCCAGCTCATCCAAAACGATTGTGGACACCCCAGGAGTGGATTCGCTGGAAGAAATCGACACAATTCAGGTCGAGTCGACGAGCTCAATTCAAACTGGGCGCCCCTGTTTTCCGACGGCGATACAGGGGAAGAAAGAGAGTGAAACAGTTGGAAGCCTCGGGGCTGCGTCAGAGCAAGCAAGCAACATCGAAACGTTTGTTGAGACACCAAGAATGTGTAGCAATGGCCAATTGGAGTGAAACCTGTCAAGCCGAAATCCCCCAATTCAGAAATTTCTGACCAAGACGAGTAGAAAAATGAGGCAGAGAAGGTTGAATTGGTTGGGGGGACTGGGCGCGAATCGATCAAGAAGAAGACCATGGGCAAGTTTGGTGAGGTCCAAGGAAGCTTTAGGAACCAACTAATCGACTCAGAGAAGCCGAAATCATCAATGTGTTAATGGCTATGCCTTACTTCATTCGCTCAAAGAGATGAATTCAACTAATTGATTATTTCCGATCACAAAACTAACAAGTAAATTAAGACTTGAGATTCATTAACAAGAAGGGAACTCGAATTAAAATTAGACACCTAACAAGAAGAAGACTAATATAGAAGAGGAGCCCAGATAAGCTTGAGTTCCTGGCAACAAACCCCAACTCAAGCTATCTAGAAACTTAATCCAAACTCAATCCAAGAACTCCCAAAGAACTAACCAGTTCTTACTGAGTTGAGGAAATCGTCGTCTTCTCCATTAGCAGGAGTGGTCGTTAAATAGAATCAGCAACTCCAGTCTTCCATCTCTTTCATCTTCAATGCGATTTACCGTTTGATCGAAGTAATGAAGGGAGAGAGCTGATGCACGAGAGACCTACAGGAACCTTTGACTGTTTGATTTTGATGATGATGAATGGAGGCGAAGACGCGAATAGGGGTCTTGACGAGGTCTAGGAAAATGTTGGGCATCTGGTGGGCCTTTTTGAATGAGTGGGCCTTTTGGTTATGAGAAGAGGGACGAGGTAAGGCCCAACAATCTCCCCCTGCGTTCAAGCCTTCATTTATGCAAACATCCAAATCACTCATTGAGATACCTAGTTCTGCAGACTTTCTAGAATCAAGATAGACTTTTATTTCATGTTGCAGTACGATTAAGACAAGGCAAGAAAAAAAACATACTTAGACCATTATGGTCTTAAAACAAGAAACACACACAGTTGACCATTATGGTCTTAAAACAAGAAACACACATACACATAAAACATAATACTCTATTGTTGAAGATTCCTTTTATTTCTCTAAGATATCTTCTTTAGAGGATTGTATTCTAATGATAGTTCCCCTTTGACTCCCCCTGAGTTTCAGCATTCTGATGATTGTTGTCCTGTGTCTCCTCATAAGTTCCAGCAACTCCTTCCATCAAATCCCTTTCAAGGTCTTCAGCAAAGAGTCTGATGTCCTTCTCAGACATAAACTCAGGTTCCAGTTCAGCCTCTTCTTCCTCAAACGAGATGATTAGGTTTTTGCACACGGAGGTGGAAGATTCTCCAAGTTTCATAGATTTAGACACAAACTTGGAGATGGGTTTGGCTTTCCTAGCTACTAGTTCTAAGGTACCTCCCCCTTTTGAAGTCTGAGGATTGACTCCAATAAACTTCAGGACAGTGAGAGCAGGGATGGAAATTGATGTTTCAACAGTAGAGTATCCATCAAGGGAAATACCAAGATTGGAGAGTAGAAGAGTGATGAAGCCACCATAAGGAAGGCGACCCCCAAGGTGAGCATCAACACTTCGAACGATGGATCCAAACAGCAGCTGGGAATAGTCAATCTTTCGTCCAGTGATGGCATTGGATAGGACCCAGAGGTCAAGTTTGGTGACAATGTGAAGACCATTGTTACGGGGCAAGAACAGATGGGTGATGAAATAGTGGAAAGTGCGCATAGTAGGGTTCAGATCAACTGAGGTGATAATTTCATGAGCCCCTACTGAACGCTGAGTGATCCGAGAATACTCGATCACATGATCAAAGTCATAGAATAAAACTCATCCTCATGAGCAAGAGGAAGGGATCCTCCAGTGGGGAGATTTAGAAGAGTGCCAAGAGCTTCAGAGGTGAGGGAAATGAAGTACCCATTGACCAAAGTGGTGATTTTTCTTGTGGTGATCCCCTGACAGTCCAGGTTGGCATAGAAAATGCGAACTGGAAGTGGGCAAGCAGCAAGGGGAGGGCAGTGAAGAAGGAATTCCCAACCCAGGTTTCTGATGAATGGTGTAATATCGATCCCATAAGATTTGAATTCAAACAGATCAAGGGTAATGGGATCAGACAGAGGGCAAGATGCATAAAATTCATTGAAACGATGAAGGTTAAAGTCAACAGGCTCATTGAAGGCTCGGCCAACATAGGTAACAATGCCACCAGGAATGTTGGGGATGTAAAAAGCTCAGTCATGATGAGAGAGCGACAGTAGGTGTCAAGGTAAGTGAGTCGAAAGGGGGTAGGGACGAAGAAATATATAGCTAAGGCAGAATATCAAGAGTTGCAACAAGGTTTTTTTGTTTTGAAAATCACAATTCATGGAGAAACTAAACATCACATGCATGAACTAACAATTATTAGAAGAACAAGACATGCATAAATGAAGCACTTAATGAACCAACATAAATAAGTACATAAGTTAAGGAAGAACAGAACCGGGTTTAATAACAGTCTTGGATTGAGCAAAGTGACTGAAGACCAAGTTCATCACACAGCTTTATGAATCATTCTGAGGAGAGTGCTTTAGTGAAGATGTCCGCAATTTGAAACTCAGTGGAAATGAAGTTTAATTCTATATGACCTGCTTGTATTATATCTATGATAAAGTGGTGTTTTACCTCAATATGTTTGGTTCTACTGTGATGAACAAGATTTTTAGACATACATATTGCACTAGTGTTATCACAGAAAACATAAATTTGTTCAAACTTGATACCATAGTCAAGGAGTTGGGATTTTAACCAAATAATTTGAGTGCAACAACTCCCTGCATCAACATATTCTGCCTCTGTAGTTGACAAGGCTACAGATCCTTGTTTTTTACTTGACCATGACAAAAGAGAACGACCAAAAAATTGACAAGTACCACTGGTATTTTTTCTATCTGTAATGCTCCCAGCAAAATCAGAGTCTGAGTATCCAATAAGAGATGAAGAATCAGACCTAGGATACCACAAACCAAGATCACTTTTACCCTTTAAGTATCTAAAATTTCTTTTCACAACTGTTAAGTGACTTTCTTTTGGTGGATGTTGAAATCTGGCACACAGGCAGACACTAAATTAAATGTCAGGTCTACTGGCTGTTAGATACAGTAAAGACCCTATCATGCCTCTATACTTTCTTTCACATACAGGTTGCCCATTTAAATCATAACCTAGATGAGTATTTGAAGCTATAGGGGTTTTGCATGGATTGACATTTAACAAATCAAATTTGGATAGCATGGATTGAAGATACTTAGTCTGATGAATAAATATCCCTAAGTCAGATTGATGAATTTGCAGACCAAGGAAGAAGTTTAATTCCCCCATGAGGCTCATTTCAAATTTACTTTTCATGGCAGAGAAGAATAAATCACACATGTTTGAGTCAGTCCTACCAAAAATGATATCATCCACATAAACTTGGACAATCAATGAGTGTTTATTCTATCGTTTAATGAAAAGTGTCTTGTCAACCCCACCTTGACAGAATCCTTGTGAAATCAGAAAGGAAGTCAGTTTTTCATACCAAGCTCTGGGAGCTTGTTTAAGATCATATAATGCTTTTGACAGTTTGAAAACATGATCAGGGAATTCACAGTCTGTAAATCCAGGAGGTTGTTCAAACATATACATCCTCCTTGATTTCACCATTTAAGAAGGCGCTTTTAACATCCATTTGAAATTTTTTAATATTCATGTACCTAGCATAGGCACACAGAAGTCGAATGGATTCTAGGCGAGCAACAGGGGCAAATGTTTCATCATAGTCTATGCCCTCCTCCTGATTGTATCCTTGGGCCACTAGACGAGCTTTGTTTTTAATAATGCATCCTAGTTCATCTGACTTATCTCTAAAAATCCACTTAGTACCTATAACAGTGATGTTAATAGGTCGAGGAACAAGTTCTCAGACATTTAACCTAATAAAGTGAGATAGTTCTTCTTGCATAGCAAGCAACCATTCTTCATCAAGTAAAGCCTCTTTGTAGTTTTTAGGTTCAAGCATTGAGACAAAGGCATACTGACCTGGGATGTGCTTACCTCTGGTATGGATAGGATCAGTCAGATTACCAATGATTTGTGAGGGGGGATGCCTTTTTCTAATGTGAGAAGGGGCTTCCTGTTGTTTACTGAGATTCTCATCTTGTGATGTAGAAACATTCGCTGTTGGAGCTTCTGATGGGTTAGCATCAGATGATTCCTCACCATTAATAGTTACCCCTATCTCGAAAGAGGAGTTAAGAGGGAAAAAATCATGATTGTTAATAAGAGTGTAATGGAAGAGAAGGATGAGATGAGTCAAATCGAATGTGTACTGATTCTGCAATTTTTCTGGATCTTTTATTGAATACCCTATAAGCTTGTCCTTTAGAAGAGTATCCGAGAAAAGTACCAATATCAGACTTAGCATCGAATTTTCCGATTGAGTCTTTGGTGTCTAATATGAAGCATTTGGTTCCAAAAGGATGCAAGTATGACAGCTTATGGTTTTTTCCTTTAAGAATCTCGTAAGGAGTCTTGTTTACTATTTTAAGAATAGTAGTACGATTTATAACATAGCATGCAGTGTTAACTGCTTCTCCCCAGAGAAACTTAGGACAATCAAATTCTAACAGCATTGTTTGAGCAGTTTCAATAAGTGATCTATTTTTCCTCTCCACAACTCCATCTTGCTGAGGAGTTCTATGTGCTGAAAATGTGTGGAGAATACCCAGTTCATCACAGAACTTGCTGAATTCAACATTGATAAATTCACCGCCATTATCACTCCTAACAGATTTAACAGAACAATCATATTGCTTTTGCATAAGAACAATAAAAATGACTTAAATTTAGAGAAAGCTTCATCTTTGGTCGAGAGAAAGAATACCCAAGTGAACCTAGAGAAATCATCAACTATGACCAACACATAAGATTTCCCATCAAGACTTTGGACATTGGTGGGACTGAAAAGTTCCATGTGTAACAGTTCAAAAGATAACGATGTGGTTACATGTGGCTTGCTTTAGAAGGATTTTTTGCATGCTTTCCTAAAATGAAGGCTTCGCATGTAAATTTTTCTAATGCTTTGATAAGGGGCAGTCCTCTAACTAGATTAAGTTTAGACAATTTGGCAAGCCTAGACATACTCATGTGTCCTAGTCTTCTTTGCCAGCTAATAGCAGTATCTGACATAGAACTAAGGCATATATCTTTAGACAGATCCAAGGTGGAAAGATCAACAGTATACACATTGTTGATTTTCTTTCCTTAAAGATCAGAGTGTTATCTGAAATGTGTTCAATAATGCAGCAGGATGGATAAAAAATGACACGGTAAATGGTTCCACAAATTTGACTAATGGAATGGAGATTGTGTTTTAAACCATCAACATATAACACATCTTCAATGATAGGAGAGGAATTGCTGCTAATTGTTCCCTTACCAAATACTGAGGCGCAGTTATTGTTACCATAAAATACCTTACCTCCTCTTTTTGGATTTAGATAAAAAACAGATCTTTGTGACCTGTCATGTGGTGCGAGCATCGAGAATCTAAGTACCAGATGTTAGCACCTTTATTATTCTTTTCAACAACATTGTCATCTTCCAAGCTAGAATTCAGTCCCATGTATGCTACAACTTCAGGCTCATCTTCTGAGTTGTAGTCACTCCAGGATGCAGTCATAGCCTTTTCTTTCTTTTTGTTCAGTGGACAATTGGCTCTTATATGTCCTATTTTACCACATTTGAAACAGATGGTTGAGTCAGATTTATCATTTGAGTTCTTGAAATCTTTAGGACCAGAGTCAGATCTGTTGGAACCAAATGAATTTTTGTCATTTGATCCACCATAATGATGTCCAGATGATCTAGGGGAATTATTAAACATGTTTCCACATGATCTGGGTGAGTAGTTATTGTTGTAACTTCCCCTTTTTGCATTTTGATCATGCTTAAATTTCATCATTCTTTGAAGTTTCTTGTTGGTGAGAGCGAGTTCATTTTCAAACTCCTCATCCAGTTTTTCTTCTTCGACTGCACACACAGACTGAAAGGCAATAGATCTGTTCTTCTTATCCTGAAGAGAGTTCATTTGTTTGAGAAATTCCTCATTGCTAAGAAGAGAACCAATCAGATTCTCAAGAGGCAAAACATTGAGGTCTTTAGCTTCCTCAATAGCTGTTCTTTTAGCCATCCATTCGAGAGGAAGAGACCTAAGCACTTTTCTAACAAGCTCTTTCCTTGTGAAAGATTTTCCTAGTCCCTTGAGTCGATTGACCATGGTGAAAAATCTCTTTTCCATTTCTGAAATGGATTCACCAGAAATTATATCAAAGGTTTCATATTCTTTCAGTAGTAAGTCTATTCTGGTTTCCTTAACTTCTGATCTTCCCTCATGAGTAGTTTCAAGAATTGACTAAATTTCTTTAGCTGATTCACATTTTTTTTACTCTTTCACCTTCATCTTCAGATATTGCAGAAAGCAAAATATGCATAGCCCTAGAGTCTAGTTGAGAACTTTTCTTTTGTTCATCAGACCAATCCTCCTCATCGTCTTCCTTCATGTCAATGGGTCCATTTCGGACAATTGCCCATAATTCACAATCGATTCCTCGGAGGTAAAGACGCATTCTTTTTTCCATACAGAGTAATTAGAACCTGAAAACCAGGGAGGGTTTGAACTAGTTGGGGATGAGTTTGAAGACATAGCAAGGCAGAGGATTTCCTTCTCAGCAACACTTAGCTCTTACGAAAAGGAGGCTTTGATACCAATTGTTAATGGCTATGCCTTACTTCATTCGCTCAAAGAGATGAATTCAACTAATTGATTATTTCCTATCACAAAACTAACAAGTAAATTAAGACTTGAGATTCATTAACAAGAAGGGAACTCGAATTGAAATGAGACACCTAACAAGAAGAAGACTAATATAGAAGAGGAGCCCAGATAAGCTTGAGTTCCTGGCAACAAACCCCAACACAAGCTATCTAGACACTTAATCCGAACCCAATCCAAGAACTCCCAAAGAACTAACCAGTTCTTACTGAGTTGAGGAACCCGTCGTCTTCTCCATTACCAGGAGTGGTCTTTAAATAGAATCAGCAACTCCAGTCTTCCGTCTCTTTCATCTTCAATGTGATTTACCGTTTGATTGAAGTAATGAAGGGAGAGAGCTGATGCACGAGAGACCTACAGGAACCTTTGACTGTTTGATTTTGATGATGATGAATGGAGGCGAAGACGAGAATAGGGGTCTTGACGAGGTCAGGGAAAACGGTGCGCATCTGGTGGGCCTTTTGGTTATGAGAAGAGGGACGAGGAAAGGCCCAACACAACACACAATTTTTATTTGGGCTCGCCGGATTTTGGAATTGAGTCGCCGGAAACTGGGTTTTTTAAATCGTCCGACCGCGGGAATTTCGGGAGCTTTGAATTGAGGCGACCTGAGCGACGTCGAGGCATTAAAGGAGTTGAAATCAAACCCTGGAGGCGCGGAAACCCTTCTGGAAGTGATGAATTGGATCGTGGTGGCCGAGAAGCGAAATCCCCAATTTGGACGAGCTCGCCAGAAACCTTGGGTTCGCCGAAATATGCAAAACGTTCGCCGGATTCTGGAAAACGGCCCACTTCAATTATGGATGTATTCGAGCACTCTGGTTGCGTGGGGAAGGTTCATTGGAGCCCTACGAATCTAATGAAACTCAAATCTTGGAGAACAGAAGCCAATTTACGGGCTGGAGAAGAATTTGAAATTCAAATTTTTTTGCCGAAAAGTGTGTTTGAGCAGTCCTCTTTCGTTCCAATTTGGGATCAATTTTGTGGCGAATTTGAGAAGAGGGTTGAACAAGCTTTGAGGGCAAAGATTTTTGAAGAGGGGGAGCCTGATATGTTCCCAATTGGATCAATCCACAATTCACAATTACTTGCCAAAGAAGTCATCTCAATTAACTTGAAGCATTCTGATTTTTGGCTAAGTGTTGAAACAGTTTCGAGAATGGGACTTTAAACCAGAATTTTGTTTCCTTTTTAGTGTAGAATTTTATGGGAAAGGATCATGTCAGTAACTCTGTGGTCAGTAACCATGAGTAACCTGTCCACATCAGCATGACATTAGTATCCTCTCTCTCCTGGAAAGTCTTATATCTTTTCCCTTTTAATCTTTAACGGACGATTTCTCTCTCATTTTAAGTCGATTTTTTTTTGCACAGATAAATCAGATTAATTGTGCTCTTTAAAATGATATCTACTTTTATATATTTTTAGTACAAAAAATTGAATAATTTTTTACCACTCAGTACCATATGGTATGCTCCTATTTAATACCATATGATAAGAAAGCGTACCATGATGGTAAAAACATACCAATATGGTAAGAAGGTTGAATACATGATAGTAGAAGTATACTACCTATCATTTACGACTTTCATCATTGTTTACTACACGTTACAACCCACATACCATAGTGGTAAAGTATGGTAATTTTTTATCCAGTATTTTTTTCACTCATAAATTTATAGATCCAATAGATCATGATGAACTCGTTCCTTCTGAGCAAACGTTTTCAAAACGACTTAAAAATGAGGAAGTTACCATATGGTATGTAATTGGTAAAAAAAATTTCTCGAAATATATATAAAATTGATCTCATTTTGTAGATCATAACGAACTCGTTCCATCTGTGCAAAAAAGTTGAAATCCAAGTTAGAACGAAGAAGATAAGAGCCGATTAAGAAAACTATGGAAAATAAAATGTCTTTAATTGACAACCCTTAAATCTGAATTTTCTCGACCCACTTAGATCTAAAGGTCCAGATTTAGTTACTCATAGATCAGTAACCAATGGTTACTGACCCTATCCTAATCCGAATTTTACCTTGATTATTTCCTACTTACAGTAGGTTTGTATTATATTTTCTTGGCTATAAATAGCTCTCTATTTTCGTTGTAAAAACATAAGAGTTGAGTTGAATAAAAATTACTCCTTCGTGAGTTTTTTGAGTCTTTGAGTTGTGTCTCAAGAATCAAATCCTTGAGTTAGTTTTGTGAGGATTCCATTGCTAATTCGAGAACCCTTGTCAATCTTTTCTTTTAGGATTCCAGAACCGGTTTACGAGTTTTCTTATCAATCAAGTAAACACCTTGATTGTGGCGAAATTCTACCTATCCGTTTTATCTATCGTTGAAGAGTTCTGAGCTGCATATTCTGATCAAACAAAGCACCCCCGGGTGCTTTATCATATAATCATGTCAGTTAGTTTTATTTGTTCAAAATCCTTAATACGAAATGTTGAATGCAGATTAAATTTATCTTATTTCTTCTATAATACATCAAAATAATTCCTAATAACTAAAGTCCTTGCATTTATTGTCATAACCTCATAATAATCTAAATGAAGTTTTATTAACAAAATTATAATACGAAAATTACGTTCGGTGGAACGTGGTAAAAGTTATAATTAAAACGATTGAAGTTCGAACGAACTACTTGGACTTTGATCCCGTCCAACGGGTACGTAGACAACCGATAAGGTTCTAGTCCAACTAACCAATTAACTTTATCTCTTAATTTTAAGTCAATGGGCGTATCATTAAATTATAACTAATACGATTTAAATTCTTTAGTGGTCCGGTAAGGCTCTAAAAATACCTAATAATAAACTAATGGGTTAAAGACACATTTGGTCACTGACATTACAAAATCGGGAAATGTTTAGTCACTAGAAAAAGTTAATATCAAATTTGGTCACTACAATTATTAAAACTGGACGCATTTAGTCACTCGCCATTAGTCTCCGTCCAACTCCGTTAATGAAGTCCGTTAAGTGCTGATGTGGCAAACAAAATTGCCTAATCAGCCGGATATAACCCAACAAAAATAAAACCCGACCCGCCACATCATTATAACCCGCAACGTCATTAAAACCAACCCAACCCATGACCCAACCCCACCCAACCCTTCTTCCTCCTTCCTCCCACCTCGGCACCTCCCACCTCCTTCTTTCCCCAAAACCGCCGCCGCCGCTCTCCTCCTTCCTCCCACCTCCTCCCGCAAACCTGTTCGACCTAACCCAGCAGACCAATCCTTCACCAACGAGGCCATTGACGTTCACAAAGAATCCCCCAAATGTTCACAATTGCATCAGAGAGAAATGCAAGACCAAGGAAAGCACAGAGCAAACCAGGCAGCAGAGCTGGAAAAAAAAATATGCTAAGCCAGTTCAACAAGCAACACCTCGTATACGTTTAACAAGCTTCAACTAGACCTCAAACAGTGAACACTTTGGTGACTTCAATCAGGTATTGAGTGGCTACGTTCATTTCCAGCAACAACAGAAATCTCAATCCCCAACCGAACCTACAAATCAACTCCCCCAAGCAACAATTTTTAACCAAAAACTGTAGAACTTACAGATCTTTTGGCCACTCAATGACGATTCTTTCCTTCAGAACAGCAACCGTAGACGCCGGCGAATACCTAAACGGACCAATATCGGTTCCATCGTACAACCTGAACTTGAGCTCCACAAAATCTTCCTCCAGCATTTGCTCTTTAGTCGTATCGCGTATCTCCAAAGCCGTTGAATCTCTCTTTCTCCCAATCAATCCGATCACTGCACAATTCCAAGACTTGTCTCTCCCTCTCTCTCTCTAACTCATAATCAATTAAGGAAAAAGTCAACAGCGGGCCGTCAGTTCAAGCTCTACATCCCTTTCTAGCTCAGAATAGAAAACGTAATCAAGACTGAAACTTGTTGAGAGCGATTCATCGAAAAGTTGCATTACCTGAAAAAAAATCCGAACGTGCCCCGATTGGCAGCCCGTCTTCTCCCCGCCCAGCGAATTTGGATGGGATGGGGAAAACCCTAAATTGGGTTCGGCCGGACTTCAGCAGGAGGAATCTTGACGATTACCCTTTTACCAGGTTTGGTCTGTTTGGTCGAACAGGTTTGCGGGAGGAGGTGTGAGGAAGGAGGAGAGCGGCGACGACGGTGGTTTTGGGAAAAGAAGGAGGTGGGAGGAAGGAGGAAGAAGGGTTGGGTAGGGTTGGGTCATGGGTTGGGTTGGTTTTAATGACGTGGCGGGTCGGATTTTATTTTTGTTGGGTCATATCCAGCTGATTCGGCAATTCTGTTTGCCACATCAGCACTTAACGGACTTCATTAACGGAGTTAGACGGAGACTAACGGCGAGTGACTAAATGCGTCCAGTTTTAGTAATTGTAGTGACCAAATTTGATATTAACTTTTTCTAGTGACTAAACATGTCCCGATTTTGTAATCTCAGTGACCAAATGTGTCTTTAACCCATAAACTAATACGATAAAAATTTTCAACGGTCCAGTGGGACCCCTAAAATTACTAAATTATTACTAAAAATACACCCAACTAATATAAAACTTATTAAACTTAAGTAGTACCGATTTAGGGCGTTGTGGGGTGTGATTTCACTTCCCCACACGTAATCGTACTCCCGAACCCGAATCTCTTAACCGCAGACCATATCTCGGTTCTAACCCTAAGGTTAGAGCCGATTTGAAGAGTGCTCGATCCACTCTAAGTAAGATCGATGGCGACTCCCAAAAAGCCAACGGAACCCCGACGGACCCCCGGAGGGATGGTTGCTACAGTTATTTTTTTGCTTATTTTGTGTTGGATTATTTGTTTTATGTTTTGAAAATGTTTGAGAACTATGTGTGGGATATGGGGTGGATTGGGGGATTTTGAGAATCGTGAGTAGCTTTGGCCTTTGGCTCAGGGGAGGAGCTGCATTGTAGCTAGGGTGGGGCCGCCCCGGAATTGGTCCCGACCCCTAGGTTTTTAAGGATATTTAGTACAAATTTTATAAGTAGAACTTGTTCTGTAAATTTTGTCATGTAAGAGTTATGTGGTCTAATGGTAGCAAAGCTTAACTTGTGTTATAAAGCACAGGGGTTTGATCCACATTGGTTATCTGATTTTATTGTAATTATTTTCGGCCCCCTGGTCTCGAAATCCTAGCTCCACCCCTGCTTTGGGTCATTAATAGGGGTGAGTATGTGGATGGTTAATCTATAGTTTGATTTTGATCCATCCGCGAATAATTGAAATCGTAGTGGGTGAGTGATTGATACAAACAAATCTTGGATAAAAAAATTCCTATTAACACTTATTCAGATGGATGGTCAGTAGGTTGTGGGTCATCCGAATGACCCACACCCCACTTTCACATGACAAAAAAATATTTCTTATTTATAGTATCGAATATCCATCATATTTCATAAGCGCACCACACTCCGGCCATGGACTTTTAAAAGGAAAAAATAATATTTTTAATCTGTTACTATTAGCTATTATTTTGTGTTATGTCCATCAATTATAAATTATTCACTATTAATTATATAAAGGTCATAAAAAGCATCAATTTTCACTACAACTTGTTGATGTAGTAATGAAAGATTTTATACTTCTGTCAAATAAGTGAAATTCGGATAAGTAAAGAGTTTAGGTGTCTAAGAATATGTGGTCAAGACTTTGTTTTTTATCGAGAATACTTCATTTAAAGTGGTCAAATGAATATTTTATATGAGTACTAATTTTTTTACATGTCATGAGTACTAGATAGATCCACACGAGACAAAGTGGGAAGTGTTTTTGTTGTAGGATATTGCAAAGAGTGGAGCCCAAGCAAGGGCATGACGAAGGCCAATAAAGACAAGTTTGATTACCCAGAGGGAGAATCCCACGAATGGGCCTGCCGGGCCCAGTCCAAATAGGATAAGGGGTGCATAGACACAAGATACGGAAGATCCCAAAGAAGTCCAGGATGCCAACTGTCCCCCCACCCCCAGACGCATGTCAGTTGTTAGAGGACTGACAAGGCGGTTGGGTTGCTTGACAAGAATCAAGGTACGAAGGATTAAATGCGATGCTAACGTGGAGGAACTCGACACCTAACAATGGCCAAGTGTAACCAATGAAAGGGACTGCAGTATAGTGGCACAAGTAATAAATATCGAATCCACGGGTCTCTAGAGTTACTATTACTCAGCTTCAGTTCATTATCTAGCAAACTAGATTAAGGATCGATTAACTAAACTACTCTACTAACTAAACTAAGTAAAACTACTAATTACAGTTTTGGAACTCACTTAGGTATGATTCCCCCTAGCTCCTCAATTAGGTCCAAGTTGTAATTCCTTTTGGTTGTTTTACTGTTGATTAAACTGCGGAAGATCCGACAGTAGCTTGGAATCTCTTAAGCTGACCAAGCCCTCTCAGTCTCACTATCCGGCAGACGACTAGTCTTCACCGGGATAGAAAGCTGAAGCAATAAGCACAGAACTCCACTACTGGAATTGGATTCCAGTACAAAGCAGTAAACTGGCTAACTCTCGTATAGTCAATCTCCTACTACCGAATGATGAGGCTCTAACAACCTAATCAGATTCTATCTATCTCAGATTGCAGCAGAAATCAGGAAAAGTTGATCAGACTTCAATTGACTCAATAAACATGCATCATTCGATTATAATCAAACAATATAGCATCCAAAACTTCATACAAGAAAGATCCTAACTCATGGAACTAGGGTTCCTCAAAACCTAAGTGAAGGGAAGTTACTCCATAGAGAAGGGAGAGACTGCAGAAATCTGATCTAGATCTTCAATCTCCATCTCCAAGCTTGATTCCCGAGCTCCAATGGCGAAGAGATCCTCCAAAATAGCTCCAAGAATGTTCCCAAGTCGCTCTCTCTCTAGGGTTCATCCCTTGGGTGTTTGGGATCCAAAACCCAGCTCTCCCTCTCTCCTTTTACTGAAAATCGGGTTTTAACCAGCAATTCCCGACTCACACGGCCAGGCCACACGGCCGTGTGGCTTTCCCAGCTGCCCGTGTGAAGGCTCGGTGATTTCCACACGGCCACATGGCCAGGTTACACGGTCGTGTGGGTTGTGCCCGTGTGGCTTGCTCAGCCTCTGTTTAATGCTTCGTTTCTCCCTCGTCCGGACTCCGAATCAGTCGCCGTTTGATCCCAGACGCTCGTAGTCTCGTCCTCTTTCTTTTCATGACAAGCTTGCATGATTCTTTGTCCATAAAGTGAGGTAGAAATCCATTCTTCTTCAGGTCATGCCCGAGTTTCTTCTCTCGAATCGTCAATTGATCTCTGATTGACTTGAAACTTGCGCCTATGCTTCACTTTATGTGCTAGGACCTGAAATGTGACAAAGGAACACAACGTAGAATAAAATAGGCCAAAGACGCAATAATTCAAGCTCAAACAATCAAGAAACAAAGGGGAAAACATGTGCAAATACCGAGTCATCAAATCCCCCCACACTTAACTGTTTCCTTGTCCCCAAGCAAACCTAACTCAAACCAATGCAGCTCTCCAGACCTCTATAGAAAAAAACAACCCCGATCGTCGGTAGAGGATTTCCTAGATCATATAGCAGCTTACGAGGTCAACTGGTCTTCTAAGACGTCCCCTATCTCTCTCAATGCGAGTACTAGACTCAAGCCAGGAACATGAGAAGAAGTAGAAGTAAGACAGTCAGTTCATGGACAAAGGGACTCACACCATTCACAACCAAGGACTCGTTGTACCGGGGTGCTCTTTCACTTCATTTCACCGTTGGAACCCCCTTTTTGCACTTTCATTTACATTTCTTTTTCTCTTTTTTTCTTCAGTCACTTGGCGAGGGTTCCAACTGCAGTCTTTTGCACGGTCGACCCTTATTAGTCGAGCAAGAGCAATTTTTGTACATCTAGCGCTCGCCAGAGTACTTCTTTTAACTCCTTTTTCTCAACTCGTGTGGAGGGTCAATGAAATCAAGGGGGGTCGGAAGCTCTATCCGTGCCCTTAAAAACACATCCTCAAGTAGGCAAACCGTTCAACGGGTGGAAGTTTTACTTGTACTAGAGACGGCTTAGCTTCACCTTGTAGGAGTACCCCACTAAGGATCACTAAAATCTCTTCCAAAACCCGATTTTGTGCAATGAACGGTGCCGCACACGTTTGGCTTACCCCATGTTTAAGATTTAACAATTTTGATATGGAGGACCAACTGCATTTTTCATTTTCCACATGAGCACCCAGTTCGATACACGAGTCCAAAACACAATCCACATAGAGTCACCATTACCACATGAATTCAACGGTCCTAGCTCCACTAATTCACAAAATCAACTGGCACAACAAAGAGCTAGATAGGAAAAATCTTATACTTCAACATCCTCCATAGTGCTACACTACCTCCCTAGGTTGCACATTACTATAGAGACAGTCAATTCAAAGCATACTGAGCAGGCAATTTGCAAGGAAATACGTGTTTGGAGCCCTCAAATTTAAAAATTTGGACAGTGGACTAGGCTCCAAGCACACAAACAGCCAAACATTCACCCGCATACATAATCGAACATCCCCCCACACTTAAGCACGACATTGTCCTCAATGGAGGAAAGATAAGGAGGGTAGAACGAAGTTACCAGATCAAGGGTGAATGATGATGGACGGGTCAGGCGGTGCATTCCAGGAAGAGAGATCAATCAGAACGCAAACACCACACAAAATCTCACAAAGGTTGAGTTATTGAATCTGAAATCAAATAACAAAACTGACTCAACCGAGGAGAAATAGAGATAGAAATGCAAACCGACTGGTTGGGTTGCCTCCCAACAAGCGCTTCTTTCACGTCGTGAGCCGGACGATGGCTCCTAAGTTTCGGTCCATCTAGAACCTCCTTGAAGTTGAGGTTCTCGTTGATGAGGTGGAGTATCAAGTCACGAGCATGTGGTGTGGCAGGTGATGAAGGCTCATGTACTTGATGCAGATGAAGTCTCCACCCTCGAGACCTCTTCTTCTCTTCCCTCGTCTCATTGCCCCAAACCAAATATGACAGCGTCGATTGGCCACCATCGCGTCCACCAAGAGGGACCGATGTTGATGTAGCCTTGGTCTGGCAAAGAGACACTGCAAATGGGTCCTTGCTAAGCAGTTCCTCAAAGTTTGGTGGGGATATTACTTGCAACTCATGGCCGGTGCAGGCCTCTTCCACCTTAACTCCGTCCTCAGCCTGGACGCCAGTTGCTTCCTCAACCCCCCTTCCTTCTTCAAAATGTGGTCTCTCCCCTGGGAAAAGAGTAAGAACCACCTCTTTTTTTCTTTCTTCCTCATCCTCCACAACTTCCTTCCTCATCCTTGCTCGCTCTTCTTCTTCTAGAACAGATTGGAGAGCAAGTCGCCAAGCAATTTCTTCAATGGGATCATCTTGCATCTCCTCGCACGGGCCTAACATGTTAGAGCATAAATGAGGAAAGGTATGATCTGCAACCAAAGGACTTCCCTGATCATGATTATCATGGGAGTTCTCTGTGATAACTTCTGTATGCTCCTCAACGCTCCCGTAGCCTTTGTCATCCTCCACCTCTTCTAGCGTGGCAGCAGAAAGGTGATCTTGAGCAAGATGTGAGCAAACTTGCTGCACCCACTCTATTTGCTTTGCTGAGCGCTGAACAGTCTCCTCCATATCATGGAGAAATGAGGGATCGGAAGAGGCAAGGGCTTGGATTTGAAGATCCATCTTGGAGCATGCTCTCTCAGTGTCTCGAGCAAACTGCTCCACGAGAAGCCTTAATTGTTTGTTCGGATCTTCCAGTGAAGTGTAGCATGGCTCTGCAGAGTGGCCCGTGAAGGCCGCCATGGGTAACTCCAGCTCCGATGGCCCTTCTGGTTGTGGGAGAAAGTCTTCTTGGTAATGAGGTTGTTCTTGATATGCCCAAAGGTCTGATTGTTCTCCGTAGTAAGGGGGTTGGTACTGGAACCTGAATCCATAGTCTTCTCCCCCTTGATTGCTGTAGGGAGTCTCGGGGTAATACCACCCGGATGGTGATGGATACCCCCAATGGTTGGAGAAGCCATGAGGATCCATGATTCAGAACTGCAACAACAAAAACAAAAAACACCCAAGTGAAAAGCAAGGGTGGAAAAGAAAATAAAAACGCTAAAGTAACAAACTTCTGCCTTTCCTAATAATCTAGAAAGTCCCCGGCAACGGCGCCAAAAACTTGACACGCTAAAACACAACACCTAACAATGGCCAAGTGTAACCAATGAAAGGGACTGCAGTATAGTGGCACAAGTAATAAATATCGAATCCACGGGTCTCTAGAGTTACTATTACTCAGCTTCAGTTCATTATCTAGCAAACTAGATTAAGGATCGATTAACTAAACTACTCTACTAACTAAACTAAGTAAAACTACTAATTAAAGTTTGGGAACTCACTTAGGTATGATTCCCCCTAGCTCCTCAATTAGGTCCAAGTTGTAATTCCTTTTGGTTGTTTTACTGTTGATTAAATTGCGGAAGATCCGACAGTAGCTTGGAATCTCTTAAGCTGACCAAGCCCTCTCAGTCTAACTATCCGGCAGACGACTAGTCTTCACCGGGATAGAAAGCTGAAGCAATAAGCACAGAACTCCACTACTGGAATTGGATTCCAGTACAAAGCAGTAAACTGGCTAACTCTCGTATAGCCAATCTCCTACTACCAAATGATGAGGCTCTAACAACCTAATCAGATTCTATCTATCTCAGATTGCAGCAGAAATCAGGAAAAGTTGATCAGACTTCAATTGACTCAATAAACATGCATCATTCGATTATAATCAAACAATATAGCATCCAAAACTTCATACAAGAAAGATCCTAACTCATGGAACTAGGGTTCCTCAAAACCTAAGTGAAGGGAAGTTACTCCATAGAGAAGAGAGAGACTGCAGAAATCTGATCTGATCTAGATCTTCAATCTCCATCTCTAAACTTGATTCCCGAGCTCCAATGGCAAAGAGATCCTCCAAAATAGCTCCAAGGATGTTCCCAAGTCGCTCTCTCTCTAGGGTTCGTCCCTTGGGTGTTTGGGATCCAAAACCCAGCTCTCCCTCTCTCCTTTTCCTGAAAATCGGGTTTTAACCAGCAATTCCCGACTCACACGGCCAAGCCACACGGCCGTGTGGCTTTCCCAGATGCCCGTGTGAAGGCTCGGTGATTTCCACACGGCCACATGGCCAGGTTACACGGCCGTGTGGGTTGTGCCCGTGTGGCTTGCTCAGCCTCTGTTTAATGCTTCGTTTCTCCCTCGTCCGGACTCCGAATCAGTCGCCGTTTGATCCCAGACGCTCGTAGTCTCGTCCTCTTTCTTTTCATGACAAGATTTCATGATTATTTTTCCATAAAGTGAGGTAGAAATCCATTCTTCTTCAGGTCATGCCCGAGTTTCTTCTCTCGAATCGTCAATTGATCTCTGATTGACTTGAAACTTGCGCCTATGCTTCACTTTATGTGCTAGGACCTGAAATGTGACAAAGGAACACTAGCGAAATAGGCCAAAGACACAATAATTCAAGCTCAAACAATCAAGAAACAAAGGGGAAAACATGTGCAAATACCGAGTCATCAGAGTATAAATAGGAGCGGTAGGTAGCATTTACACAGGTTGGACTCTCTCACTAAACTCTAGAGAATACCACTTCTCTCTCTAAAACTCAAACTGACTTGATCGTCAGAGGACTAATGGGCCCGGGCGCCCTCCTCCGTGTGCGTGTGTGCAGGTCAAGCGCATTGGACACATAGAGCGGGGATAAGGTCGGTGTGAACATGGAGGCGTCGCCGAGTGGAGAGGAGGAATAAATCACAGGGAACCCCTCCGCGGGGGTCAAGAGAAAGGACGCCCGAAGCCTTGGAAGAGGAAGATAGTGAGTCGAGGTTCCCAAGTTCCCAGGGCGCCCCGCTCACCAAGAAGGATCTATTTAGGATCATCGAAGACCAGGATGAGGCAATTGAGATTCTCAAGCGGGAAGTTGAGGCATTGAAGAAGGGAGAGGGAATGGGGCGTAGTCCGACTTCAAGGAAAAGGGAAAGAGATGTGGAGACAGAAGAGGAGTCTGGGCAAGCAAGGGGCCCTATTTTTGTGTGGCACCCAGGAGACCATGCAAACTCGGATTTTGAGGTGCGCCACAGCGCCTACCCCGACATTGCCCAGTAGGAAAGCCCTTGGCAAGGAACTTGCTAATGGAGCCGGCTGGAACCAACATACCCCCACTTCCTGTCTACGATGGGACGACAGATCCGGACGACCATCTGAACGACTACTTTACAAAGATGCAACTCTACAACAGCTCCGATGCCACCTTGTGCAAGGTGTTCCCATCAACTTTCGCAGGCGTAGTGTTGGATTGGTATCACCAAATTGAGGAGGGGCGCATAGAGTGCTTTGAGCAATTTGCAGCAATGTTTTTGGCAACATTCGCTAGCAAGAAACGTCGCTCCCTGACCATAGGCGTCCTCTTCAAAATTAAACAGAAGGATGGTGAGGCCTTGAGAGAGTTTTACGAGAGGTGGCTCTCCATAGCCCTAGCGGTAAGGGACACCCATCCTTCGGTGTTGGGATGTTGCCTAAACGAATGCACCTCTAGTGAGGAACTTTGTAGGGCGTTGGCAAAGAGAGATGTGATATCCACGGAAGATTTGGACCGTAGGGTGCAAAAGGTAATCGTGTTGGAGGAAACCTTGGCAGCCCGGAGGGATGGAGGCGGGGCGCTCCAACCGCGAGGGGCGGGCTCCTTCACGGAATTTAACGGTACGCTGAAGAATGTGCTCCAATATGTCAAGGAGAAGGGATATCACGTTCGATGGCCAGGATCGATGAGAGGGCAACCTAATGAGCGGAACCTGGACCGATACTGCAATTTCCATCGGGAGAGAGGGCATCATACCGCCGATTGTTATCAACTAGATAGAGAGCTGCAAGGCTTGGTGGATAGAGGAATGCTCAACGACTTTATAGGAAAAGCCGAAGAGAAAACGCACCGCACTTGTTTAGACAGGACGGAGTTGAAGACAATAGAGCTGCCCCCACCACCATACGACCTCGACCAGGACAAGGCGCCCGAGCGAGTACAGGTCACGGTAGAGTCCATCACAGGATCGGTCGACCTACGGGAAAAATTGGAAGCAAACCGCCGTTTAAGTGCTGCTTCGGTGGGCGCCCAGGAGGCCATCGACATTCATTTCAACCAGACACTTGAGGAAGCATGTAGAATTCCATCTATGGACGCGTTGGAGGTACAAGGAGTAGCAGCGGGTTGCAAGGTGAAACAGATGCTCGTTGACACAGGAAGCTCGATGGACATGCTGTTTACGGAAATAGTGGCACAAATGCAGTTGTCACCCGATTTAATCCAACCCTCAGACTCTGTGCTAATTGGATTTTCTGGGGCGCCCGCAAGAGTGATCGGCCGAGTGCGCCTGCCCGTAACTCTGGGGGACAAGGAGCAGAGGATCACTCACGCCGTAGATTTCGGAATATTGGACTGCCCCTCCCCATATAACGCGATACTTGGGAGGCCCCTCCTGGCCCTCTTCAACGGAGTGACGTCTACATGCCATCAGACTCCAAAGTTTATCGCCCCTCAAGGAATGGGAGTAGCCCGAGGACAAAGCGCCCCGTGTTATGCCCGCGAGACGGGGGGTAAGCGCCTACGGAGAGTTGAGAGAGTTAGCATGGTGGAAATCCCGCCAAAGGAGGTGCCTCTGGCCGAGGCAGCAGATGAAGACCTTCTGATCGCTTTGGATGAGGGGCGCCCCGATAGGAAAATTCGAATATCGGCACAAGCACCCGAGGATATGAGAGAACGATTGGTTGACCTACTGCGTGAGTTCAGGGAACTCTTCGCGTGGATCGCCATGTAGATGCCCGGCGTGGCACCCGAAACGGCAGTCCATTGGTTTGTAGTAGAGAAGGAGAAGACGCCTGTCCAGTAGAAGAGAAGAAATATGTCGCTAGAAAAGGAGGCCACGCTACGGACGAAAGTTAATAAGTTGCTTGGAGCAAATTTGGTAGAAGAAGCCACCTACGTCACTTGGTTGTCGAACGTGGTATTTGTGCCCAAGCCATCGGGGGGATTAGAGGATGTGCGTCAATTTCACAAGACTCAATCGAGCATGCCCTGCTGATGCATACCCGATGCCTTGCATAGATCTGTTGGTAGACGCCACCGCTTATCATGAGATACTCAGCTTTGTGGACTTGTTTTCGGGATACCATCAAATCCTCATGTCCGAGGAGGACCGAGCGAAGACGACCATCATGACTCCTTTTGGGAACTATTGCTATCAGGCCATGGCCTTTTGGTTGAAGAATGTGGGCGCCACCTATCAGCGCATGGTCAACAATGTTTTCATGACCAGATTGGTCAGAATGTGGAAGCCTATGTGGAAGACCTGATAGTGCAAAGTGGCAAGGGAGAAGATTACCTGGGCGGCCTACGAGAAACGTTCGAAACTATGCGAAAACATAGGCTTCGGCTTAACCCACTCAAATGTGTATTTGGTGCCGAGGCAGGAAAATTCTTGGGCTTCATGATCACGAAGCGGGGCATCGAGGCCAACCCAAAACAAGTGGCCACAATTGTCCAACTGGCGCCTCCAAAAAAACCTAAGAAGGTGCAAGGCCTAGTGGGCAGGCTAGCAGCGTTGGGGCGCTTCATACCAAGGTCGGCCGACAAGGCGGCCGTGTTCTTCCGAACACTTAAGAAAACAGTACGCTTTCGTTGGAACGCCGAGTGTGATGAAGCATTCGAAGAACTGAAGCGTCTACTTACCACACCAACTGTAATGACGGCGCCCCGGGCTGGAGAGACTTTCTACCTATACATCGATGTCTTCGAATTTTTGGTGAGTGTGGTTCTAGTATCGCGAGCGGCGCCTACGGGAGAAGAGCGGCCGGTGTACTACGTCAGCCAAACAATGGTTACACACGAGAGGCGGTATGCTCCCATTGATAAGGCCGCGTTGGCGGTTGTCATGACAGCGACCAAGTTGAGACCATATTTCCAGGCGCACTCCATTGTTGTACTCACTAACCTCCCTCTGAAATCCACGTTGGAATCAATGGACGTGGCGGGGCGCCTCGTCAAATGGGCATTGCAATTGAGTGAGTACGACGTACAATATGCACCCCGGCCAGCGATAAAGGCTCAAGTGTTGGTGGAATTTGTCTCGAAAGGAGTGATGGCAGTCGAAACGGAGGGCAAAGATAGTTGGCAAGTGCAAGTGGATGGTGCAGCCAGCCGCACCGGGGCAGGGGCAGAAATCGTGATCGTTAGCCCCATGGGGGAGGGGGGTGATGCATGAGGTTGCCCTACGCTTTGCACCGCTAAAAACCAACAATGATGTTGAGTATGTGGCGGTCATCGCCGGACTCCACATGGCCAGGGAGTTGGGCGCCCAGAAGGTGCAAGTTAAGTCAGATTCCTCGTGATCAACCACCCACTACAAGAATTTTCCCATACCGCTATGGAACTGTTTGTGGCTAAAATGTCAAATTTGCGTGGCTAAATTATATAGCCACAAAATTTTTATTTTGTAGCTTGCGTAGCTAGAAGTGGCGCAGCTAAAAGTTAGCCACACATTTTTCCAATTACGTAGCTAACAACCAATGCATTTAGCTATAAAAGAAACATAATATAGCTGAAAGTCTTGCCACAAAATGGATATTATGTAGCTAGATCATGAAGATTTTTTGCTACTAAGAATATAATTTGTTGCTTTATCAAGCATTTTGCTACGCATTCATAATTTGAAACTAAAGAACGATAGTTTTTGCCATGCATTTAGCTATAGATTTTGACACAAATTATCTTCAAACTATAACAAAGTATGTTTTACTACTAAAAGAGTCGTGGCTATAAAATTTACTAATAGCTTACAAAATACTTAACATGGCTATAATGTTTATGTTTTTGCTACCAAGTATTTTGTAACTGTAGATGAAGTATTCTTGCTACGGTGTAATCATCGTGGCCAAAAGAAATCAAGATTTAGCTTTATGTATGCAAGTTGTGGCAACAAAATCTATTTTATGCTACTAGTAATTCCATAGCTAAATCTTTTTGTTTTTGCTTCATAAAATACTACATGTGGCACAAGTTATAAAACATTTGCCATAAACTACTTTGGAGCTATATATTTTGCTGCGGTTGGGTACACAGCTATATTATTAGTCGCTATATATATTGAAAAATTTAGCCCCGAAATGAATTTTGTGGCTGTAAACTTTTTTTAACCACAATGAAGCTTAGAATTTATTTTTTTATTTTTTTTTTCAAAATTAAATGTGTTTAAATTGTTCGTTGTGGTGGGAAACATAATGATTACATTACATGACTATGTATAGACGTGGCTGCATATCATGTTATTGTTAGTTGTAGGCTTAGACTATTGATCACACATCCACGAAATAATATAAATAAATTCAGCACATGAGGCATGATCCGGAAACATAATAAAAAAACATAATGACTAATTTGAAAAGTTATTATCAAATAGAAGCAAAAACATAAAATCGATAGTCCAAAGTCTAAACTGATAATCATCCTAAAAAGTGCTACACCCCTCGAAGAATTGCAATGATGAAATCTCTAGAATTCGTTCAGATTATTCACTCTCTGTCACCTGCAAAAATTGAGTAATGCACAAGTGAAAAGACAAGAAGATGAAGATCAAACATAAACAATTTAAAAATTCTCACTTACTTCCTCATTAGACTCATCTCTTGGCGCTGAAGATCTTGTATTAGAAAGTAGGATTTGAAACTTTTCTTCCCATTTCTTGTTCATATCAGCCATTTGTTTCTCAACGTCTCTGGTTATCTTATCTACTCGTTCATTGGCTTCCTTTTTGGCTTGTTCCACGTGTTCACTCGCTTCTTTTCTAGCAGCTTCTACTTGTTTTATAAGTGCTTCTTTGGTTGGTTTAACACCAAAGAATTCGATCACGCCTTTTCCAGGTCCATAAGCTCGCACATAGCCATTCTTCTCAGGTCCTAGAACCTTTTCAAACATTTCTTCATCATTCATAGAAATAACTCCTTCAACTCTTTTTTTCTTCAATTGATCAAGTTGAGACTGCGTTAGAAAGATGAAAACAACAATCAATCGTTGAGTAGAAACTGAACTGAAAGAAACAAATTACGTAATTGATATGTAATGAAATACCCAATGTTTTGATCTTTTAAATAAAAGTTCTCTTACAATCACATCTTGGGAGTCAGTGTCTATAGCCTTTCCTTTCTTTCTCTTACGTGATTCAATCCAAACCTCAACACGAGAAGGAACAGTTCCATTTTGTTTTTTCTGAAAAGGAAATAGGGATTATTAGCTTAGAATAAAATAAAGTATGATATAAATAATTGAATATTCTTATAACATAAATGTACCATTTGGTGTCTAAGTCGAGCAAGACTTTTTGTGCCTGTGTAGGGTGGCATTGAACGTTTTGATCTATTCTCTTTATTTTTCAAACTCCTTTCCTGACAAAACGAAACAAATGTTTAATATACATAGGAAAAAACTATTCGAGAACTTATATAATTTATCTTGCATAAAATTATTAAACATAATACCTAGAAAGTTGGATCGCTCCATAAGTTAACAAGATACTTCCAATCATCTTTTGAGACTCTTTTTGACCTATTCTTCAAGCGACTTTTGTAACTATGTTTCTTGTTGAAATATTTCTGCTTCAACTTTTGCCTATGATCCCGATATAATGCATTCATGTGACCGATGATTGCTTCCATCCTTCCCATTGGTAATTCAAATGTAAACTTCTCCTAAAAAATGAGAGAATCATATTAAATAAGAATTGAGATATGATTTATCTACAAGTTAGTAAATAATTCAAAAAAAAATCAAGTAAAAATTTGATTACCTATACAATTGCCCACATATGCTAGCTAGCATCATTACTAATATCCCTCCATCTTTTCACTTGTAAAGGACAACATGATCGATTTCGAACCGTTACTCCCAAGAACCAAACAAAACTTGTTGTGTTTTCTCCAATTGCTTGATGATCTTCATCAAAATCTACTGGCAGCTTTCTTCCTTCCTCTAACTCAATAATTTTCATACATCGTGTGGGTCCTTGCGTTTTCTTTTTCTTCAAATGCGAACCTTCTGTTGAGAAGGTAAAATAAATAATTAAATAGGATTCTGAAAATACCTTATCAATCGGACTGCTATATGAAAAAGCAAATATATAATTATGTCTTTGGGATGGAAAGGTGTATATATAATATACCTCAGGGATTAAGCTACGATTCTTGTACAGTTGATGGTTAAATTGGATCATGGGGATCACTGTCCAGAGGAATCTCTTCTCCCATGCTTTCATTTGGCAAAATATCATGTTTTCTTGACAATGTGTATATCTCAAATATAGATAGCATGTGTTTCTTATAAGAGGACAGCATGGATGAAACATCATCATCATCATTCACACGTACAAGCCCATTCAAGTCACTAATAGGAGTTCTTGGTTTAAGGTAATATAACTTATCTCCATCAAGAATGTTAAAGCCACATGCCTTAAGGTTATCCAGGATAGTGAAATAACAGAGGAAATCCACCTCATGGCCATCTTTTACCATCTCACTCCCCCCCTGTGTACTGCCTACGAGGTGAAAATGTGAAATGACCTCCATAATGATACTTGATTGTTAATTCTTGGGCATTGAAATTTCCCTTACAGTGAGCATACTAGAGAAACCAGAGAAACAATAGCTACTTAGTAAGACATCCTGACAATTAAGTATTTAAACGTGCAATTTAATTAAGTCTAAGTGAAAACAAAAACATACTTGGTGAAGGTATTTCACTTGCTGGGTTTTCAGGAGAAGTAGGAACTGAAGAGTCCCTTAAAGTTGAAGGAATTTCATTGGACGAATGAGATTGGCTCATAATATTATGTTCTGAATCTTCTTCAACTTGGTTTTCATTACTTTTTTGGTTCACCTTCCTTTTCCTTTTCCAGAGCCCTTCACACGCGGCATTGTTGAAGATAGACCTGTAAAAGTAATTTCTAAATTATCAACAAGGCCAATTGTACTCAAAGACCATGCGTATAAAAAGAATGCAGGGGCCGGTCGGCGATTTCAATTTTGTTTCTCCTCGTTTGTATATATAATATAAACTAATAAGATAAACAATATATTGACCTTGCTTTAACCTGATTTTAGAAGACAAGGATTCATGGTAGCTTCCAAAGAGTAATCAATAAAAGTACCAATCCGGAAAAATTGAGCCGATAACAAGAACAAAAGAAAAGGGATGAGGGTCATTAAGATCTGACATCCAGGTACAGATGCATATATGCACGGTCAACCCTTTTTGGCTACGAAATACATTGAGAATTGAGAAAACCGTTTTGTGATCGATAGGAACTGAAGCAAGAATTAAGATTATACTAAATGCGCAGTATCAATTACCTTGGTAATAGTTTCAGCTTCTAGGAATACAAGTGCTCTATCGGTAGTCTTTCGGAATGCTTGAGTGGAAGAAACCATGATGATTTATATAGTGAGTAAGTTCTCAAAATTTGCATTCCCGCTGTAAACTTCCGCCCTAAACTTTTACTTTTCAAGCTTCCGCTCAATTTTTTTGCCCACGAATTTGTTTAAGGAGAAATATCAAAAGAGGGTTGTGGCGGCTCTTGAAAGATAATGTTTACAAGAAAAAAGAAAACCAATTACCTATTTGAAATAGGATACCCAAAATGGGTAACGTCATTGATTTTAGCTTTATTTGTGCTAACCAAATTTCCTTTTTCTAAATTAATATTTTACAGTAATTACCCTGTCAGGCAATATCAGTAAAAACTATTGGTAAAAAGGATTTAGTTAACAAATATAGTGGCTAAATCTCCTAGAATTTTGATTCAATATTAATAAGTCCAAACTATAAAGGACTTTCATAGATAAACGAGCTAATGTTTTTAGTCTAAAGATAACTGAGCTACTAAATCTTGGTATAAATGAATTAAATAAGTTTTAAGAAATTCATCTATAAATAATATCTTTTTGTACTTGTTATTTAAAAGAATTCATTTTTTTCCAAAAAAAAATTCATTTTCAATTCTAAATTTTGAATTATACGGAATTGGAACTAGTTATAAGAATCCCTAGTAATTGAGATGAAATTTTCAAATGAATTCCACAATTAATTGATAATTCTGTTTCAATTGTATCAGTGAGTTAAGAAACAGAACTAATGAATATAATAGAAACACACAAGAACAAGTTTGATATTCTACGTATGGGAGCAAAATTATTTGTTTAGAAGATAGATTTTCATTGAATATTGTTTCTAAAAATTTAAATATGACATACCATAAACATGGATTCATTTAACAATAAATTTTAATGATAGTTCATTTCAAAATGAAATGAATTCTCAATACATTTTATTTATGTTTGGCCCGACTTTTAGAAGTGCTTTTCGGCTTTAAAAGATGAAACATGGCCAAACACCTCTAAAAGCTCGACTTTTGAAAAGCCGAAATGCGCTTTTGTATAACATAAAAGCAGAAGCTCTGATTTGGAACTTCTGCGAAAAGCTGTTTTGAAAATACAAGATTATCCTTACCATATTTTAATTTTATTTCAGGTGTGGGCAATGGGTTGGTTGATACTGGAACAAAATGATGTTTCGACCAGACCACACCAAATCGTATATAGTTTGATCCGGTGTTTGGTTCCATGAATTTTATTGATACTGAAGAAAAATGGACCGAATTGACATTTGAACCGGAATAAAGCTGATTGAAGGCACTATTGGTCCAATCATTGATTCAGGTCCGGGGCGGGTATTTCCATACCCATACCCGCCCCATGGCAAGTCAGGTACAGGTCGGGTAATTTATCACAGGGAGCGGGTCGGGACAGGTCGACCCAATGTGTATGTAATTTATGCGAAAAACAATAGAAATATTCGTTATATCACTAAAACACCAAGAAAGAAACGATAATATGATAAAATGTAGTTAAATTATTGAAGAAATTGAGGTTTTCACTTATTTACAACTTTATTATAGCTAAAATATAATGTAATAAGATGAAAAACCTAACTAATTTGACTAAGATTACATGTAATTTAGGCAAGAACGGGTCGAGAATGGGGCGGGTCAGGACAGGTCGGGTCAATGAGAGGTACCCATGCCCGCCCCAAAACAGGCCAAACAGGTCTGGTAAATTGTGTCAGGTCGAAATTGCCATTCCTACTTGAGCTCTTAGAAACACACTTTTCAAACCAAGTAATAGAGTGTTTGCCTAAAAAACTACTAAAAGTACTTTTTTAATATTAAGAGGTCTTGTAAAAGTTCAAATATAATTTTAATATAAAATATAGCAAAAATTCAAAAACTTTAAGTAGTAAATTTTTAATATAAGAGGTATTAGAAACACACTTTTCAAACAAAGTAGTTGAGTATTTGCCTAAAAACTACTAAAAGTACCTTTTTAATATAAGAGGTGTTGTAAAATGTTCAAATATAATTTTAATATAAAATATAGCAAAAATTCAAAAATTTAAAAGTAGTAAAATGGATCTTATTAGATTTTTTTTATCACAAGAATTATTTTCTATTAATTTTATTTTTAATGGTTGGATATGAACCAGATGAACCACCTTGGTTTAATGTAAACCAAGGTTGTCAAACCGGTTTATACCGTTATACCGGTTTAGTAACTGGAATGGTGCGACCGGTGGTATAACCAGTTTGAGCCGGTTCATGCTGGTTTAAAAAAATATGAAAACAATTAATATCCAATGTATTTAATCATAATTACTAACTTAAATTTAATAAAAATTTTATGATTTATTTTATGATATAATTTTATTGATTGTTAAGAACTTTTCATTCAACTATAAACAATTAACGAATTTTTCCATTAGTAGCTAAACCTTGGATGGTCTAATTTATGTCCTATTGAATTTACTTTTCTTAATAATTTGATATTTTTTGGCAAAATAAAACCCCTTTGTCCCCGTGCATAAAGTAGCGCCCTTTAGTTCTCTTCACCGAACAAAGACCCTTTCGCCTTCCTCTTCAATCCGCAATTCATTCTCACTTCTCAGTATCCCGATTTTTTCCTTCACTCTTTGGCCACCATCAAATCCTCCTAACTGAGCGATCAATCAATGGAAGATATTGACTAATGTATGCGAGGAATTCCTTCTTCTCACTATTGACTACCCATCAGCCCGGCCCAACCCTGTGGATCCAAGTCCTTGATCGCGACGTAGCTCCCGACCTGCATTGTCCCGATGAGCTCCTTCTGCCCCTTCACCGCGCTCTCGTAGTTCCGCCACAGCGAGTCGATCCACTTCCCCATCGACCCCAGCAGGATCGACGTCGCCGCCGCCACGACGGAGCATATCAGCACCGCCGCAAAGCTGGCGACGAAGATGATGCTCGAGAGCTTCCTCCACGAGTGAATCGACTTCAATTTCTTGTCCAACTTCCTCTTCTTGCCTTGCAGCTTCTCCACAGACCGTTAATTTCCACCGTCGCCAAGCTCTGAATCGGATTCCACTCACCCAATTTCCCTGCTCCCCAAACCCAGGTTTGACTGGTTCATCTCACTTTTCCTGTCTTATTAATTGTTGGCTTTGGTCAATTCTTTTTCTTAATGGCTTAGCAGTGTTGTGTTGTACATAAGTCATGATCAGAATTGGGGTTCGTGGCAAATACTCGATGTGATGTGGTGGAACTGGAGAATTGATCGTGGGGTGAATTGCTATATTGGTTGCATTTCCTGTTAAGATGTTCCCTTCATTCTTCAACAAACCATTTTTGGAGTTCTTTAGTAGGGTAGAGTACTTGTTAACAGATAGGCATAGGTACATGGCTATATAGCTTAGGTTGGAGGATATGGAATCAAAGTTACAGAATTATGGTGGCATTGTTGGTGGGATGTCAATATTGTGCTATGTGTTGTGACTTTTGAGTATTGCTCTTGGACTGAGAATTGAATATGGAATTGTATACTTACTACTAGTTAGAAGATTCAATACATCAAGACAACTAGGAAGCTCATCCGAATTGGGAATAGTTATCTGATGTACACCTAGGTTCTGCTAACATGATTTCAGATGTAGAAGACTCGATGCCTATTAATCATGAGCCAGCAGTAGAAGATGTTCACGACGAGACAGTGGCTTAGTTGCTGAAGGTTTTGTGAATGTTCAGAAATTTAGGGTATCCCAAGATCGTTAGTTCTGGTAGATTGCTAGCTGCAACAACATCATAGATCACATTTCCTCTATATACTTGTTGCCTTAAATTTTTTGGAATTAGTTGGAATTTTTGTAATCAAACTTTTATGAATTAATAGGCATACAGGGCTGGGTTTTTGTGGGTAGTGGTAGGGTCAGGGCTGGGTTTGGCCCAGTTTCACCCCTACTGGGAAATCGTCAATCTGAGAAGAAACCTGAATTATGAATTGAATGCCTATGCCCGACATATATATTTGTAGAGTTGTGAGCATTCTTATTATTCTTTGTTTTCTAACCCAACTTATATGTTTCACTGTAGATTAACAAGATGGACAGAAGCTGGATGCAAGTTTCAAATAGATTGAGTAGAGAGTACATTAAAGGAGTAGATGATTTCCTGGATTTTGCATCAACCAACGACAACAAGAAAGGTGTGATTTGTTTCCTTGCAAGAAGTGTAATAATGTCTTACACTTTACCAAAGAAGAAGTGAAGGCTCATTTGATCATGAATGGGATTGTTAAATCTTATACAAGATGGTATTACCACGGAGAGAGCTTTGTCCAAGATGACCATTTTGTCGATGAATTGGTACCGGGGGAAGGTTGTGGTAGAATGATAGATTTGATTAAAGATGTCAGAGGGCCTGAAGTTGTGGATTCTATAATGCATGATGCCTCAAAAGAAGATATAGTTCAGCCAGATCTAGAAGAACCTCCCAAGCATAATGGGACAACAGGTAAGTTTTTCAGGCTATTAGAGGATGTTGAACAAAAACTATATCCCAATTGTGAAAACTTTACAAAGTTATCATTTATTGTGAAGTTATTCCAAATCAAGTGCCTTTATGGAATAAGTGATACTGCAATTGAAGACATATTGAAGTTGTTTAAAGAGGCACTTCCTGCTGGAGAGACTTTGCCCAAATCTTTTTATAAAGCTAGAAGGATGATCAAAGATTTGGGTCTTGATTATAGGGAAATAGAGGCATGTAGGAATGATTGTATGTTATTTTGGAAAGAGTATGAAGTTGTGCAAAATTACTTACACTGTGGAGAGCCGAGGTACAAAGTGGAGGAAAATTGTAAAAAAAATTACCATAGGGGAAAGGAGTGCCATACAAAGTTTTGTGTTACTTTCCTTTAACCCCAAGGTTGCAGAGATTATTTATGTCATCAGAAGTAGCATCAAGTATGAGATGGCATCATGATCAGCGTTTGAAAGATGGGGTTCTTAGACATCCAGCAGATTCTGAAGTGTGGAGATCTTTTGATAAGGCAAATCCATGTTTTTCTCGAGAACCTCGTAATGTTAGAATTGGGTTATCTGCTGATGGTGTCAATCCTTTTGGCAACATGGACAGTTCTCATAGTACTTGGCCAGTTATTGTCACTGCATATAACCTACGTCCTTGGATGTGTATGAAACAATCCTATTGCATGATGTCGTTGTTGATACCTGGTCCTAAAGCTCCAGGAAATGATATTGACGTATACTTGCAGTCTTTGGTAGAGGAGCTTAAAGAATTATGGTATTATGGTGTTGATACATTTGATGCTTCAAAGAAAGAAACATTTCGCATGCGTGCAGCATTATTATGGACGATTAATGACTTTCCCGCTTATGCAAACTTATCAGGATGGAGTACAAAGGAAGCATTAGCATGTCCTTCATGCAATAAGGAGACTCATTCCATTAAATTGAAAAAAGGGTGTAAGTTTTCTTACATGGGTACTAGACGGTTTTTACCTTCTGATAATAAATGGCGCGATAATAAGTGCTCATTTGATGGAAAGGTAGAAAAAAGATCTCCTCCAACACAATTATTTGGTGATCAGGTGCTGAAACAACATGAAGGGCTTGTATTCGATGAGTTCGGAAAAGGTGAGAATAAGAAGATTACAAAATATGATCGTCAAAAGTATTTGAATTGGAAGAAGAAAAGTATATTTTTCCAATTGCCTTATTGGAAGAAGATTTTGTTGCGCCATAATCTTGATGTAATGCACATAGAGAAGAATGTATGTGATAATATTATTGGCACTCTACTTGACATTGAAGGGAAAACAAAGGACAGTCTGAATGCTCGGCGCGATTTGGAGCATATGAAAATACGAAGAAAGTTGCATCCGGTGGAGGAAGATGGGAAATGGAAATTGCCACCTGCATGTTACAGTTTGCTTAAAGAAGAAAAGAAGAGGTTGTGTACATTTTTTAAGAAAGTAAAAGTTCCAGATGGGTTTTCCTCGAATATTTCAAATTGTGTGAGGCTGAAAGATCGAAAGATATTTGGTATAAAGAGCCATGATTCCCATATTATCTTGGAGCGTCTCCTTCCTCTTGCTTTACGTGGAATTGTTCGTCCAAGTGTTTATGATGCCATCACAGAATTTTGCATATATTTTAGAGAGTTGTGTTCAAGGGATCTAAGTGTAGATGTTCTTAAACATCTTGAGTCTTCGATTCCAATAACATTGTGCAAGCTCGAGAGATTGTTCCCACCATCTTTTTTTATATCATGGTCCACTTGACTATACATCTTGCTACCGAAGCAAAACTTGCTGGGCCTGTACAATTCAAATGGATGTACCCTATTGAGAGGTAATGTAATGTTTACCTTATATTTTTCTTATTTTGAAGTGTGATATTTGAATTCGATGGAGATTTTATTATTGATGATCATATATTTCTATAAATAGGTATCTTCGGAAATTGAAACGTTACGTCCGAAATAAAACTCATCCAGAAGGTTCAATGGCAGAAAGATATATTGTTGAAGAAAGTATCATATTTTGTTCAAGGTACTTACAAGGGATAAACAATCCATTCAATAAACTTGAAAGAAATGCCGATGGAGATGACAGTGTTTCAAGTAAGAAATTATCAGTTTTTGCACGTGCTGGTTATCCGTTAACCATGGATGAAAATAGATTATTGGAGGAATTAGAAAGAAATCAAGCACATCTCTACATTTTAAACAATTGTGAAGAAGTAGAACCATTCTTAAGGTATGTCTCCTATTTATTATGTTACTTCAATTGATTACTCTCTAGAATAATGTTTGTATCTATCCATGACCAATGAACTTGTGATTTTGAATCATACAATCGTATAATACTTTAGCACATATATATTTATGAAGTACGGGTATTATGTTAGTATGGGCTGGGAAGGAATATTTTAATTGTACTTGCTCAAATTTTGTTGTCTGATTCTGCTGTAACGGTTCAACCTGCAACGTGCTTAAAGTATATCCTTTTATTAGTATGATGATTGCCTGATATAATATGGTGTGACGAATGAGAAAAGAAACTGTAGGCTATCATACAGACTTGGATCAGTATCATATTAATGCTAGATGTCTAATGGTTTGGTGTCCATATGGATGAACTTTGGATTTGTAATGCAGCATATACAATCCTTTAGTCGGCCGGCCGCAGAAAGAGGACATGGAACATGGCTTTATATTAGCTGATAAATATAAGCTTGTTCTAACTAGTGTTATTATGTTTTGCAGAGAATATGAATGTTCTCATCATACCGTAGGTTTTGATGTCTGGTTTTATCATCATGTAAGTTCTTTTTCTTTATCTATATAAAAAAGCTTTTATCTATCATCATACCGTAGGTTTTGATGTCTGGTTTTATCATCATGTAAGTTATTTTTTCTTTATCTATATAAAAAATATTTTATCTATATTTACTTAAATATATGATTTTTTAATTTTCATAGGTATCAGAACTATGCAAAGGCAAAGATGCACAATTGACTAAAGAGCTAATTTCATTAGCTCGAGGTCCTCTATGTGGCGTTGAGAGATTTCATGGTTATGTGATAAATGGTTTTACATTTCATACAAGAGATCATGAAAGTCAAAAGGTGAAGCAAAATAGTGGCATTTTGCTACGAGGATTATTGGGTTCAAAAGCTATGGATTACTATGGAGTTATTACCGAAATAATGGAGCTTCAATACCTAGGAGGCAATACGGTTGTCATGTTCAAGTGTGATTGGTGGGATGTTGACAACATCAGCTAGGGAGTGAAAATGGATAGATATGGCTTTGTTAGTGTCAATACAACTCGTAAGCTATTGACTAATGAGCCATTTGCACTTGCATCTCAGGTGGAACAAGTATTTTATGTTGAAGATGGGTCTAATCCTAATTGGCTAGTTGTTTTGAAAGGTCAATCTCAAAGCTCGTTTGATTCCCTCACCAAAGACCCAACTGATGTACAATCAGGTGATCAAGAAGAGGCTTTTCAACAAGACACACCTGATCCTATTTATCCAAACCCCTACCCAGTCCAAGATGATGAACTAATTGGTTGGGAGGAAGACTCTAATGAAGATGGAAATGAGATGCATGTTGATTCTGATGATGACAGTCATGATAGTGAAATTAGTGCATATGGAGATGATAGTGATCAGGATGAACAAGTTGACATTGACTTCTTGTCATAAGCTACTAGAATTGTGATCATTGTACATTTTTGTTTGGCAGGTACCACTTGGCGTACTAGCACTTGAGACACATTTTGGTTGCTTTTTTTCACTTAACATTGCTATAAATGGAGTAGACAACTCATAATTTGTTATTTTTTTCATTTGAAATTTCATATATAAAGCTAGACTATGACAGTTTTTATAGTCAATAATGCATTAGATGCTTCACAACTCTGCAATTTTTAAACTAACGTTTTCTTGAAAGTTTAGAATTACAGTTATTGATGTTTATTTTACCATTTCACAAAGAAAAACTAGGTGCTTCGTCTTCCCCTGTTCTCTCGCTTAGCTGTGTCTCGCTTCATGTTCAGGGACAAGTGAGAATGCAGACTTTCAGATTACTAATAACACCAATCAATTAATAGAAAAAGATGCCCCAATTGTCTTTCCCTTATGATCCCAACAAGGAAATTACATCTTATGGTACAGGTTTAGGTTTTGTCTCTTCTTTTTTCTTCAATTTTGTTTGTACTTTGCAGTATTTCTGATTTTGGTTAATTATATCGATAGATTCGTATTGGTAATTAAACATTCATAAAGAATGAGCATCCATTAATGGATTTTTTTATATAGTTTTAGCAATTAAACATTCTAGAGTGAGTACCGTATCCAAATGGCCAAATGTATTGTAAAGAATGATAATCCTTTGATGGATATACAATTTTGAATTTTAGTTAATTAGATGATCAGATTTTGGTTAATTAGTGTGTTTCAAAAGTGCGTAGTACTTGTAATATTTGTATTTATGAGATAGCGATTTACGATCTAATTTCGATTAAATCAAAGACAACAACAACTTCAGAGCAAGGTTCGCTACAACTTCAAGTGGATAACTTATATATATATAACTTCGTCAAATTGAAATAGAATCTATTACACACCATGCGGTCTTATGATTATAACATTTGATTCAATGGGCAGACGGAGATATGTTGCACACTGAAAGCCGATCTTCTTCATGAAAATAATTTTTAGCAAACAAAAGTAACTTTTTCCCTTTTCGTGTAGGGGAAGGTTATAAAATTTGCTATAGGTTGTTATACTTGTCTTGTTATGACACCATCGTACGTATGTGTCATTATTAGCTACACTTATGGTATTTGCGGCAAAAGCTAGTTGTAGCCACAAATCTTTGGATGTGGCTAAAAGTCATTGGCCACGGACCATTTGATTTGAAACTAAAATGGCATTACCATAAGCTACAAATAATAATATACATGACAAAAAATCAATTTCGGCCACAATTTTTATTAAATGGCTGCAAGTGATATGATTGTAAAATTATTGCCATGAATAAAAGCTTGGAGGCAATAAACTTATAAGTAGCTTTGATTTTTACTGGTAGCATTAACTTTTGTAGCTAAAGTACTCAAAATTGCCACGATACTTATGGCTCAAAACTAAAAAAATCTATGAGCTTTGTAATTTTACTTTTGTGGCCGTATAATCTAATCAAATTATGATTAGCTACGTCATAACATTCATTGTGGCTATTTTGGTACACTTGCCACACTTCAAATCATCGTGGCAATGAATTCGTGGCAATATGTGATGTTTCTTGTAGTGACCTCAAAGAGATTTACGAGGTCAAAGAAGATGCGCTTGAAAGTTATGTGCGAAGAGAAAGAGAGATGGGCGCCTGGTTTTGGGAGGTCATGTTTATGCATATTCCAAGAGAGGAGAATGCCCATGCGGACGCCTTGTCAAAGCTAGCAACCGCTCTCGACTTCGCAGAGGAACGGAAAGTCATCTTCACAAGGGAGTTGCCACAAGAACATTTGATGGCCACCCTAGCTAGTGCAAGTGGTGGTTGGATGGTGCCCATAGAACTGTTTTTAACCCAGGGCGTAGTGCCCGAAGACTCAAAAAAAGTTTGGCGCCTCCGTCGAAGTGCGGCATGATGTTGCATTATAGAAGGCTGGCTATATAAAAGATCCCATTCGGGCGTATACTTGCGATGTTTGAAAGATGAGGAAAGCAAGACCGCCATCGACGAGGTGCATAGCATGCATGCGACATGCACGCAGGGGCGTGAAGTCTGGAGAAGACAATATTGTTGCGACAAGGGTATTACTGGCCGACGATGAGAAAGGATGGTAGTACACACGTCAACACCTGACAACAGTGCCAGGTGCATGCAAATGACATACACACACCAGCGGCACCATTGCAAGGCAACGTGGCGCCCGGCCGTTTGCTCAATGGGGCATGGATCTCTTGGGTCCTTTTTCAAAGGCACCCGGCCAAATGAAATACCTAATAGTAGTCGTCGACTACTTCTCAAAGTGGATCGAAGCCGAGCCATTGGCCACCATCACTGAGGCCCAGGTGCGCAAATTCACCAGAAAAAACATATTCACCCGCTTTGGCCTTCCCGAGTCCATCGTTACGGACCACGGCAAGCAATTTGATTGCAAAAAGTTCATCGAATTCTACGATGAGAATGGTGTGGTGGTGCGATTCTCCTCGGTGGCATATCCTCAAGCCAATGGACAAGCAGAGGCTGCCAACAAAAGTATTTTGCACGGGTTGTATACAGGCTGACAGGCGCCAAGGGAAGATGGGTGGAGAAGTTTTCTAGTGTTTAATGGGAACACCGGACGACGTACAAGACAACCACAGATGAAACTCCATTTGCTCTAACTTATTGGGGGGGGGGGGGGGTCATTCCAATCGAGATCACTGTTCCAAGCTATCGGGTGGCTCATCATGACCCCGCCAACAATGATAGAGAGTGGGTCGAGGAATTGGACTTGGCAGACGAGAGGCGCGAAGTTACCGTGGTGCGCCCAGAGGCTATGAAGAAGCAAGTCTCAAGATACTATAACAGGAAGATGCGCCCACACGCCATTATAGCAGGCGCCCAGGCTCTCAAACGGGATTTTCGTCCAGACTCCCAGCAAGGAAAGTTGGCGCCAAAGTGGAAGTGTCCATATTGTGTTCACGAGGTCGTAGGCGCCGACACGTTCAAGTTGGAACACCTCAATGGCAAGGTGGTAAAGAGGACATGGAAAGCACAAAACTTGCTTCTCTACCAACCAGGCTCAGGCGTCTCTCCCTGAATCCACAGATGGTATCAGGGTCTAGGACATTTGTATTTATTTTTTCTATCTTTTTTGAGTCACAAGTGTGGTAGTTGTGATGCGCTCGTATTGTGTCCAAAGCGCCCAATATAGTAGCCCCATAATGTGTCAAAAGCACCCAACACATGTAGCGTCCTAACAGTATTAAAGCGCTCGTAATCAGTAAGCGCCTGCCCATGTTTTAATGCCCCTTTCCAAAATGTGTTAAATCGCCCAACTTTGCACTCTTGAACTAAAACAATGTTTGAACAAGACCGGCCACGCAAAACCACCCAATCTCGCGCCCTTTAAAACGGAAAAGAAATAACCTTAAAGTGCCCTTCCTAGCGCCCTCGGAAAGGGAAAAGTAAAATAATATCAGTGCAAGGCGCCTTGCATAACACAGTGAAGAAATGAGACAAGTTGCATCTTGTTTTTTTTATCACAAGTGCGGATACACAAATTCACATTGAAAAAAAATGAGGCTTCACTCGGCACCCGAAGAAGCATCCCCCGCACTGTCCTCCTCGTCCTCGGCCGCGGGAGAGGCGTCTACTTCAGGCGGCGCATCAGCTACTGGAGGGTTAGGCGCCTGCTCCCCCTCATCGGACCCAAGCATATCCATGATCACGAAGTCAGCCAAATCTCTGAAATCCCAAGTATGGTCCGGGTTATCGCGCTCAAACTTCTTCTTCAGAATGCCTATACTCGTGAGGCAGGCATTGGCAAAGAAGTTCTTCCCAGCCTCGAAGTCTTCATAGTGCTCCATAGATGCCTTCAGGGCGACAATCTCCTTCCGGGACGCCTTCAATGCCTTCTTGTAATCCTTCTGACCATGAGAAATGACCGTTAAGTCATCTTGGAGCCACCCCTTCTCTTCTTTGAGAAGGTCGATCTCGCTGGCTTGGGCACCCACCTCTCTAGCAAGCACCTCCTTCTCGGCCTCCAAGTCTTCACGACGGCGCCGCTCCTTGTCAAAGGCGGCCTACAGGTGGGACACTTCTTTGGCCGCCTCAAACTAGGAGTCTTCACATTCCTTCGCCAGTTGTTCGCGGTGCATGTTGGCAGTGGCAAGATCATCCCTAGCCACGGATAAAGAGTTCGAGGCCAAAAAAATCTCTCCCTTGGCCACCTCAAGGCGCCGGGCGCCTCTCTTGGCAAAAAGGAGCACCTACATTGGAAATTTCGCGCTAGCACATACCATGAAAAAATTGGAAAACTCGCGACAAAGACAAGCAATTACCTTCGCTCCCACTTGGGTGAGCTCGCAAAAATGTGCTCTTCGTCGATCTTTGAAGGCACCTGCAACATCTTGGCAGTGGAAATGGCCATGCCCATCGCGCAGCCCCGATCAACGGCGGCGCTGGGGGAGCAAGGTTGGGCGATGCGCCTGATGCTCTAAAACACAACACCAATCTGCGACCAAGTGTAATCGCAGACCGGGAATGCAGTAAAGTGACAAGTGATATTATCAACCCGGGGTCTAGATCTACTGCTTACTCAGTGATTATCTATTATCTAGCCAACTAAAGTAAGTGATTGTTGTTTTAAAAGCAAAAGTAGAAAGAAAGCAGGAATTGGTACGGTTTTCTCAAGCAGGTAAGAGTCACTCGGGAATGAGTCCCCTTAGCTCCTTAGTCAGGTTTCAATTGTATTTCCCTGGGTTGATTTACTGTTGATTAGACTGCGGAAGATCCGGCAGTAGCTTGGAATCTCTTAAGCTGACCAAGCCCTCTCAATCTAACTACCCGGCAAACAACTAGTCTTCACCGGGATAGAAAGCTGAAGCAGTAAGAACAGAACTCCACTACTGGAATTAGATTCCAGTACAAATCAGTAAACTGGCTAACTCTCGTATAGCCAATCTCCTACTACCAAATGATGAGACTCTAGCAACCTAATCAGATTCTATCTATCTCATATTGCAGCAGGAATCAGGAAAAGTGGATCAGACTTCAATTGACTCAATAAACATGCATCATTCGATTAAAATCAAACAGTAATATCATCCCAAGTCATTACAATCAATCCCTAACACATAGAACTAGGGTTCTTCATCCCCAAGTGAGAGAGGGGTTCTACTCCATAGAGAGAGAGAGGAAAACAAGATACAAAGCAGTCATACTCATAATTATGGGAAGAATATGCTCTGGGATGATGATTTCCACTCCTACGACGATCTCCAAGCTTGATTTGATGAAGAAATCTGATTCCTATGATGATTTCCACTTCTAGGATGTGTTCTTCGTCCTTCCTCTCTCTAGGGCTCTGTTTTTGCTCAAGAAATCTGATTCCCCTTCTCTTTGGCTGAATATCTGCTTAAAGGGCATCAGTGACCAAAGCACAGTCGAGGGCACGGCCGTGTAATGCCTCAGCCCGCCCGTGCTTTGGCTAGGGTTAATTACACGGCCAGTGCATTGGGCGAAACACTGGCGTGTTTGATGATGGACACGGCCGTGCTTTGGTGGCCACGGTCGTGCTTTGTCTAAGCCCTGCCCGTGTTTTTAGCCAATGTTGGCCAAACTCGAATTTGCTCTCGGCAGTAAAAGTACGGCCACAGAACACGGCCGTGTTCTGTTTTAGGTCTGCCCGTGTTTTGGCTCCAGCTCGACGAAATGACTTCCAAATGCCCCGAAACTCGTGCTTAGCCTTTCCTTTGACGCCTGGGACCTGACATATGACAAAATAGCACAACCCGGCGTAAAATAGGCCAAAAATACACGACTATGTCCCTCAAACGTATAAGAACTAGGGGCGCAAATATGTGCAATTACATCGTTATCAAATTCCCCCACACTTAACCGTTTGCTTGTCCCCAAGCAAACCAAGTCAGACACAAGGTAAGCTCAAAACAACAAGGCATGACATATCGGCACAAAACACGTGGATCATACTGGCTTTCGATCATTAACACATGGACAACCTCAATGACAACCTAGACAACCACCACAGATGACATTCGAACGCAGTAAAATCGAACAAAGGAAGAGTCTCCCTTCTGTTCACCAACCAACATAGACTTGACTCAACCACTTGTTCAAAACAGTCACATCATGCACAAAGTTCAAGATATCAGAATTAAGACCGAGCAATCTAGGTCCTCACCGAGATAAAGAGTATAGAGAATAAGAGAAAATGAATCGCTCACTCTCGACCAGTGGGGTCAGGACAATATTGATGCGAAAAATGCGCATGCTTAATCTCTCAATCCCTAACATCTCTTCATCATGGATGCAGCCTCTAAGTGCTAGAGTTCACATATGGGGTGTCATCACTAACTAATCCGGAGGTCTTAGACACAGGTTCAGATGACTGGCTAGGGTCTTGGACATGGGGAAAAGGCCTTTTAGGTGGTGGAAGTATTCATACAGCACAAGGTTCCACATTTCCAAACCCAACAGAATCACAATCAATCCAACCAAACTTCCTTTCTGCTATTCTGCATTACTCAAGTTCAGAGCACAAGAGCGAAGGAGGTTACATAAATGCTAGTATTTCTAAGCCAGACTGCTAAGAAACACTACTACATGGGCATTATTCAGATTTTTGGTGGTGGCTCTCTTTTGTTTTCATTTTTTCTTTGATTATTTTTCATTTCTTAAGAGAACCACCGCCTCTGTACATTTCAAACACCTGCCCAACTTTTAAGCACTACCTCCAACACTCACATTACATTTAGCAGAAACAGCAGAGGACATGTAAAAATCACTCTGTGGAACCTTCTAGAAGATGCAAAAGGGTGACTTTTCATTGAAGACCGAAAGAAAGGAAAACACACGGCTCAAAGGGGCTGACTAGGGGTATGACACACCAGGACAGTCAATTTGGTCGTAGGCTAATCCTATGCCTCCATCATCTTAGCTAATGACAACGTGAATGCTGCACATCATGGAAGAGGGAACTATCACACAAGAAAGAAACGAGCAGGCTCAAATCTCACATGGCTACCTATATGCTCTATCTCTCGTTCTGATTCCCTGAACTAGATGCATGAATGACTGTCAAAAGCAAGTGATCAAACCAAGTCACATTTGGTGAGCAGACAGTTGAAAAAACTGAACCCCTACACAATTCTACTGCACATCTCAGTCATCACAATAAGTTGTCTAAGTCACACTCCAGTTGTCATGTATCAAGTCAAAAGCCATTCAATTCACTAATCACATCCATAGTGCCAATACGATCAATCATCAAGCAAACAGCCGTGCTTGGAGCCCTCAAATCTCAAGATTTGGACAGTGGACTAGGCTCCAAGCACACATATATACGTTCCAATTCATACAAAGAACCCCCCCACACTTAAACTCGACAATGTCCTCAATGGAGCAGAGGGAAGGGGAATGATGTTACCGTGAAACAGTGGTCAGGAACGTTGACTGGATGGCGGACCAGTCAAAAGAAGGAGGCACAGAGCTAGAGACAACAAAAACACACACACTGGGTGATAGGAATCAGAGTACCAAGTCTACAATCCAAGATAAAAAAAAACAAAACAAAACGAAATCACAAAATACGGAGTCTCAGTCTGGAACACAAATAAAGCACAAAACCCGCTCTAGAAGGCATCACCGCCATCGCCGGTGGGTGGAGGGTACTCATCCTCAAACCTTGGGGACTGCACGAACGGGTAGTGGACCGCGTTCGGGTCCAAGCCCAAGTAGGACATGATGTAGTGCTGCCCCGACATGAGACGACGCCCTCGGTCCCGCTCGCGGTCAAGGCGGGTGTGGATGCGCTCCTGGCCGGCCAGGATGCGCTCATTCTGCTGCGAGATCGCCGCCAACTGGTCGGAGATGGGCACCACCACTGGAGGAGGTGACCCTGGAGAAGGAGATCGGGGAGCAGGAGAGGGGCTCGCGGGAGCCTGGGCACGACGGGTAATGCGACGGGGAACTCGGCGCCCACCAGCGGCGCTCGACTCGGCCTGGTCGCCCTCTGCAGGTATAGGTGGCTGAGGAAGGCCCGCGATCCAGCGCACACGCCCGAGGCGAGCAATCAAGTGCTGGTGGCGGAGAGTAGGCTCGCCGAGTGGGGTTGGTCCGCGGACCAATGTCATCCCTGTGTAGTGCACCCTGTAGTTGCGGGCCAAGGCGGTGATCACCGGGCCACAAACGAGGCTGCGAGTCGTGCTGATGGCTGCCTTAGTGAACGTCCGGGCAAGCACAGAGCCCAGCTGGATGGTGTCCTCAGAACGACCCATCGCATGCAACACCAGAGAGTCCGAAGTGTGATCCGGTTGGACGAGCCCTGGCTGGGTGTGTAAGAAGTGCACATCAGGTGGTTGAGGATCCGCCACTCCGGACGGAGGAGAGCAGCCCGCGTCTGGCTGGCCACGTACTCTTCATCCACACTGTCCGGCAGGCAAATGCTCTGAAAGTACGCCTGGGAAGCGAAGTCCGTGGGATGAGAGAGATCCAAGCGGAGAGGAGGCCCGCCTGCTGCCCGGGAATTTAGACGAAGTGCATTGGCGAACTCCCAGTAACTAAGGGAGTGCTCCACCCCGCCGAGGGTGAACTGAACGGCATCAGCATGGTCGGAGTTCCCCTTCGAGTTGTGGTGGAAGGTGGCATAGAACTCCCAGACCAGCTCCTTGTAGGTCGGCTCGGCGAGGGTGAGAAGACGCCACCAAGCAGGGGAGCGGACCGCGGCCTCCATCTGTGGCCTGGCATGGAGCTCCTCGAACACCTCCCAATCGAGGTGAAAGTGCTCGGCGATGCTGCGGTCACGGAGATTCCGCAGCTTATGGCGCTGGACGATATTCATCTAGTCGAGATAAACCTCCATGATCCTGCAAAACACAATTGAAGGACAAAATGTACACAAGCAAACGGGGTCAATGTTAGGCCAAAACCACACCGGGAGCCCTCATATCGAAAGATATGGACAGTGGACTAGACTCCCGGCGACACAAACATACCCATCATACGAGATTTACACAGCAAAATACACCGGGGACCCTCAAATTGAGCGATTCGGACAGTGGACTAGGCCCCCAGTGAAACAAGCATACCACAACTGTCCTAAATAGCACCAATCGAGGCATCACAGAAAAATCACATATCACGCAGACCATTCAACATGCAATCAGCCCAATCATCACCCAACCCAAAATATTCCCAAACCATGCATTCCACAATCAAAAGTTCTTCACCTAACTCTAGGTATCGATTCTCCATAAATAAAGGAAAAGACAAGGAGAACACACCTGGAGACGCAAGAAGAGACCACGAGAGAGGTGAAGAAAGTGGAAAGAAGCACCCAAAGTCGCCATAAAACACACCGGAGACTCGCCGGAAAACTCACCGCCGGCGACCCAACCTCGGCCAAACCAGCCCAAAACTTTGGGCAAAGTGCTCCTCGACGCCAGGAGCGTGGGGGCGCTCGTGGTTTGTGATTTGGAGGTCGGGAGATGAAGTTATGGCCGGAAAACCGAAGGGGAAGAGGAGAGGTCTGATTTTCAGGCGAAGGGGGGCGGCTGGGGTTTGAAAAAAAAATGAATCTGGAGGAGAGAGGGGGGAAAAGTCAACTTTTATAGGGGGGAGGGCAAAACACGGGCGGTCTGGAACACGGCCGTGTTCTGCCTGTTCCCCGCCCGTATTTTTACTGCCGCGGGCAGTGTTTCCCCCTTATTAAAACACGGGCGGGCTCCTTGCAAAACACGGTCGTGTTTTCGAAGGGCCCGTGCCCGTGCTTTTTATGCCGAGGGCAAAAGGCAAAAAACGGGCGGAGCAGGCCAAAACACGGCCGTGTTTTGGCCCCCTGCTGCCCGTGTTTTTACTGCCGAGCCTAAAATGCATTTTTTTCAATTTTCAATCGCAAACCATCAAGATTCGTTCATGCCCCGGCTCTAAAATTTACCCAATCACACATTAAAAAGAACCGCCCGAGGCACAAAAAACATTCCAGACTGACTCCAGACAGACTCAAAGACTCAAAAACCGACAAAGATTAAATAAATAAATAAAAACAAAGGTAGAAATGCAAACCGTGGTGGGGTTGCCTCCCCACAAGCGCTTCTTTACCGTCTTTTAGCTGGACGCCAGTAGAGGAACTAAGGGTCCTCGAGCTTGATCAGCAGCTCTGCGCGCTCGACAGCACCTCCCAAATACAACTTTAGGAGGTGGCCATTCACCTTGAATGGCTTAGTTTGAGCATTGCTGATCTCCACCGCACCGTGCGGAAAAACTTGGATGACCGTGAAGGGTCCCGACCACCTCGAACGGAGCTTTCCCGGAAAGAGTTTCGGGCGTGCATTGAAGAGTAGAACACGATCACCTACCTGAAACTCCTTCGGGCCTCTTAACCTTGCGTCGTGGAGACGCTTGGTGCGCTCTTTGTAGAGCAGGGTGTTCTCGTAGGCGTGGTAATGCCACTCCTCCAACTCCAGCAGCTGCAACTTACGTTCTGTACCTGCAACACTCAAATCCAGGTTTAGCAGCTTAATGGCCCAGAAGGCCTTGTGCTCTAGCTCTACCGGCAAATGGCACGCCTTCCCATAGACAAGCCTATAGGGAGAAGTGCCAATCGGATTTTTATAGGCAGTCCTATACGCCCAAAGAGCATCATCGAGCTTGGTGGACCAATCCTTGCGGGACTGATCCACCGTCTTTTCAATAATTCGTTTTAGCTCCCGGTTCGTCAGCTCGGCCTACCCATTTGACTGGGGATGGTAGGCCACCGACACCTGATGCTTAACACCATAGCGAGAAAGGAGTTTAGTGAATTGCCCTTGAAAATGGGTTCCTCTATCACTAATGATGGCGCGGGGTGTCCCGAACCGGGAGAACAGCTGCTTCAGAAATGAGCAGATCCGTCTTGCATCTTTGGTGGGCATGGCTTGAGCTTCTGCCCACCTCGAGACGTAGTCTACTGCAACCAATATGTACAGATTGCCAAAAGATGGAGGGAATGGACCCATGAAATCGATACCCCAAACATCAAAAATTTCACAAATAACAGAGATATGTTGGGGCATCTCATCCCGGGAAGAAATGTTACCTGACCTTTGGTAGCGGTCGCACTGGCGTGCGAAGGAGTCTGCATCCTTGAAGAGCCAGGGCCAATAGAAGCCCGACTGTAGCACCTTCCGCGCTGTGCGGTTACCTCCATAGTGACCTCCAGTAGGTCCCTCGTGGCATTGAGACAGGATGTCTCCCATCTCGTGCTCCATGACACAGCGCCGGATCACGCCGTCTGCTCCGATTCTGAAGAGGTAAGGATCCTCCCAGAAGTAATGCTTCAGATCGGAGAAGAACTTGCGCTTTGCATGAGTAGCCATCCCCTTGGGTAACTGCTTGCCCACCAGATAATTGGCAAAGTCAGAATACCACGGGGTCACACTGTCCACCAGTGTCATCGCTAGCAATCGCTCACCCGGGAAGGAGTCATCGATCTCTTCCACGAAGTTGTCCACCGGAGGGGCTTCCAACCGTGAAAGATGATCTGCAGCAACATTCTCGTCTCCTTTCTTGTCCCGGATCTCTATGTCAAATTCCTGCAGAAGCAGGATCCAGCGGATGAGCCGAGGCTTTGCATCAGCCTTGCTCATCAAGTAGCGAATCGCCGAGTGATCTGTGTAGACCACCACATGTGAGAGCACCAGATATGGCCGGAACTTGTCAAATGCATACACCACAGCGAGGAGCTCCTTCTCAGTGGTGGTGTAGTTCTCCTGTGCATCATTCAAGGTCTTCGACGCGTAGTAGATGGGCTGGAAGTGCTTCTCGCGTCTCTGACCCAGAACTGCTCCGAATGCATAGTCACTCGCATCGCACATCATCTCAAAAGGGAGAGATCAGTCAGGAGTTACCATGATAGGGGCATGGGTCAGCTTCTCCTTCAGAGTCTCAAATGCAGCTGTGCACTCGGGAGTGAACTGGAATGGTGCATCCTTCTCTAGCAGCTTGGTCAAAGGCAGGGCAATCTTCGAGAAATCTTTGATGAAGCGCCGGTAGAAGCCTGCATGACCTAGAAAGCTGCGAATCCCCTTCACAGAAACGGGAGGAGGTAGCTTACTGATCGTCTCAATCTTCGCGCGATCCACCTCAATCCCCTACTCGGAGATCTTGTGCCCGACCACAATCCCCTCACGGACCATAAAATGGCACTTCTCCCAGTTGAGTGCCAGATTCGTCTCTTTACACCTCTTCAGAACGAGTTCCAGGTTATGGAGACAATGAGAGAAGGAGTCTCCATAAACCGAGAAGTCATCCATGAAGACTTCCATGATCTCCCCGACCAGTCTGTCGAAGATCGCCATCATGCATCTCTGGAAGGTCGCTGGTGCATTACACAGCCCGAATGGAATCCTCCGGTAAGCAAAAGTGCCGAAGGGGCAAGTGAATGTGGTCTTCGCGTGATCCTCCGGAGCAATAGGAATCTGAAAGTAGCCAGACATGCCATCCAGGAAGCAATAGAACTCATGGCCAGCCAACCTCTCCAGCATCTGATCAATGAAAGGTAGGTGAAAATGATCTTTCCTGGTGGCGTCATTCAGGCGTCGGTAATCGATGCAGACTCTCCAGCCGGTCACGGTCCGCATCGGGATCAACTCCTTCTTCTTATTCGGGACCACAGTCATCCCGCCTTTCTCCGGGACCACCTGAGTGGGGCTGACCCACTTGCTATCAGATATAGCAAAGATGATCCCTGCATCCATGAGCTTCACAATCTCTACCCGGACCACTGCCTCCAAGTTAGGAGACAATCTCCTCTGTGGTTGCCTGACTGGCTTAACCTCATCCTCCATCAAAATTCTGTGGGAGCAGAAGGATGGGCTAATGCCTCTAATGTCTGTGATCTTCCATGCCATGGCCCGGGCATACTTCTGTAGCAGAGCCACCAGCTTGCTCTTCTGCTCGGGTGTCAGATCCGAGCTGATAATAACTGGGAGCTTATTCCCCTCCCGGAGAAATGCATACTCCAGGTGAGATGGGAGGGGCTTAAGCTCCAACTCTGGTGGCTCCTCCAATGATGTAGCGAGCCGGGGCGAGATGGGGATCGGCTTGAATGGTATCTCTCGCCCCTCGATCATGGCCTCATCCAGCTCTGCCAGCTGCTCCTCCAGCTGCACATCCTGTGATGCCTGTTTCCCTAGCAAAAGACAACGCTCAAGGAAATCATCAGTACCCGCACTCGTGATGGCGAGTGCGGTCTCAAAATCAGCAACAACATCACAGTAATCTAGATCATCATGGAGTTGGGGGTGTTTCATATTATCAGAAACAGAGAAGGTAATTTGTTCACCCCCAGCTCTCAAAATCAGTTTTCCATCATTAACATCAATAAGCGCCTTGGCGGTGGCGAGAAAAGGTCTACCCAGTATCAATGGCACATCAACATCCTCATTTATGTCCAAAATCACAAAATCAACAGGATAGGAAAATGGCCCTACTGCGACTATCAAGTCCTCTGCTATACCCCTAGGATGCACGATGGATCTATCAGCAAGCTGGATGCTCATCCTAGTATCACTGGGTTCACCTAGGCCTAGCTTTTTAAACAGTTTATAAGGCATGACATTTATGCTAGCGCCTAAATCCGCCAAGGACTTCCCTACATGCAAACTACCAATCATGCAAGGGATAGTGAAACTCCCTGGGTCTTTTCGCTTCTCTGGTAGTTTGTTCTGCAGGATGGCAGAACACTCTTCGTTGAGCATCACCATTGACAGCTCCCCAAGCTTCCTCTTGTTGGTGAGGAGATCCTTCATGAACTTGGCATACTTGGGCATCTTCGATAATGCCTCCACGAAGGGCATGCTAATGTTTACCTGCTTCAGCATTGCCATGAATTTGGCAAACTCAGTCTCAAGTCGGTCCTTGTGCAACCGAGTAGGAAAGGGAAGATGTGGTACATACTCCTTCACCACTGGTTGCGGTTTAGGAGCAGGCACCTCAACCTCCTTCTCCATTTCTTCCTGATTAGCTGGAAGTGCTGAAACATGGGTCTCTCTCTCCTCTGCCCGAACAGGTGGATCGGCAGTCACCTTGCCACTCCAGGTTGTGATGGCACTGCAGTTGGCATTCGGATCCTGCGGGTGAGGAATGGTCTGACCAGGCAAGGTACCAGGAGTCCTCTGAGCTACAGCCTGGGCAACACTCCCAAGCTGGGTCTGTATATCTCGCAGCACAACCTGTGTATTTCTCTGACCAGCTTCTAGCTCCAAGAATTTGCCCGAAGCTTTCTCCATGAATTGCTCGATGTTATTGAACTTGTTCGCACTGGAGGTGGCCAGAGAACCTACCAAATCTCTCAATTCTGCCATCGGGTCACTCTATACTGGAGCTGCAGGTGCTGCCCTGTCTGCTGAAATGGTCGCACCTGTGACTGAGGTGGAACTGTCCCCTGTCTGGGCTGATAGAGTGGCTGTTGTGGCTGCTGAAATTGCCCCTGCCTGGGCTGGTACGGAGGCCTCTGGAAGCCAGGTGGTCCCTTGGGAGCTGGTGGTTTGGGATTTGCCCCAGCCCAAGAAAAGTTAGGATGCTGGCGCCACCCCTCGTTATAAGTGTTGCTGTAGGGGTCGAAGCGCCTAGCATTACTGATAAAGTCTACCTGCTCCTGGGTAGTAGACGATTCCCTCATCGCCTGACAGTCCTCTACGGTGTGATGGGAGCTCTCACACCACTGGCAGTGCATCGCCTGCGGCTGTCCTGTACCTGCAATCAAGCCAGAACGATCGATAGCTGAGACCAGCTTCGATACCACCTGTACCAAATCAGATGACTGGGTGCCCACAGCATGCACACCCCGTCATTGTGCTCGTCTCGATCTCCTGGCAGTGCCCCAATCGTACCCGTTCTCCGCCATCTCCTCAAAGAGTTGATTCAGCTGTGGCGGTGTTTTGGTCAGCATGTTCCCGCCACAAACTGAATCAATCAGCTGCTTGTCCTCCGGGAAGAGGGCGTGATAGAAGGTTCCCACCTTGAACGCATCATTGAAACCATGATTGGGACACCTGAGGAAAAGACTGGTGTATCTCTCCCAAGCATCCCTGATGGTCTCATCCTCATCTTGAGAAAAATGGGTGATTTTCTTCTGTAGGTTAGCTGTCTTGGATGGAGGATGGTAGCGGGTGAGGAACTTGTCCGCTAGGTTGGCGAACGTGGTGATAGAGCCCGGAGGTCGAGTATCTAGCCACTCCTTGGCTTGCCCCTCCAGGGTGAATGGGAAGTATCTCAGCTGGATGGCATCTGCTGGGACCCCATTGATCTTGATTCCATCAACGAGCTCATGGAATCGCCTGAGATGTGATCAGGGGCACTCCCCCTCTTTGCCACGGAACATCACCGAACCGCGCAGCATGGTGATTACTGAGGTGCTCACCTCAAAATTATTGGATGGGACGTGAGGGTGTTGAATGGGTGACCTCATGTCTGCAGCTCTGGCGGTCCAGTAATGTCCCATGGTCTGCTCCTCGGGATCGACCACAGCATGGCCCTGTGGGTCAGCCATCTCCTCTTCTTCACTGATCTGTAGCTGTGCTAGCGCCTCCTCCGCAGCCAGTCGCGCCTTTAGAGCCCGCTTGAAGTTTCTGCAGGTTCGTTCAAGCTCCTGGTCTAGTGGTAGTAGATCTCCCGACTGGCTACGGGTCATGCACTACCTGCACACAATCAGCAGAAGCAACCCGTGAAGGCACACAGGTGGAAGAGATAAAATGCAGTAAATAAAAAGCTAGAGTAACAAATTCTCACGTTTCCCCAATAACCTAGAAGAGTCCCCGGCAACGGCGCCAAAAACTTGATGCTCTAAAACACAACACCAATCTGCGACCAAGTGTAATCGCAGACCAGGAATGCAGTACAGTGACAAGTGATATTATCAACCCGGGGTCTAGATCTACTGCTTACTCAGTGATTATCTATTATCTAGCCAACTAAAGTAAGTGATTGTTGTTTTAAAAGCAAAAGCAGAAAGAAAGCAGGAATTGGTACGGTTTTCTCAAGCAGGTAAGAGTCACTCGGGAATGAGTCCCCCTAGCTCCTTAGTTAGGTTTCAATTGTATTTCCCTGGGTTGATTTACTGTTGATTAGACTGCGGAACGGCGCCAAAAACTTGATGCTCTAAAACACAACACCAATCTGCGACCAAGTGTAATCGCAGACCAGGAATGCAGTAAAGTGACAAGTGATATTATCAACCCGGGGTCTAGATCTACTGCTTACTCAGTGATTATCTATTATCTAGCCAACGAAAGTAAGTGATTGTTGTTTTAAAAGCAAAAGCAGAAAGAAAGCAGGAATTGGTACGGTTTTCTCAAGCAGGTAAGAGTCACTCGGGAATGAGTCCCCCTAGCTCCTTAGTTAGGTTTCAATTGTATTTCCCTGGGTTGATTTACTGTTGATTAGACTGCGGAAGATCCGACAGTAGCTTGGAATCTCTTAAGTTGACCAAGCCCTCTTAGTCTAACTACCCGGCAGACGACTAGTCTTCACCGAGATAGAAAGCTGAAGCAGTAAGAACAGAACTCCACTAATGGAATTAGATTCCAGTACAAAGCAGTAAACTGGCTAACTCTCGTATAGCCAATCTCCTACTACCAAATGATGAGACTCTAGCAACCTAATCAGATTCTATCTATCTCATATTGCAGCAGGAATCAGGAAAAGTTGATCAGACTTCAATTGACTCAATAAACATGCATCATTCGATTAAAATCAAACAATAATATCATCCCAAGTCATTACAATCAATCCCTAACACATAGAACTAGGGTTCTTCATCCCCAAGTGAGAGAGGGGTTCTACTCCATAGAGAGAGAGAGAGAGGAAAACAAGATACAAAGCAGTCATACTCATAATTATGGGAAGAATCTGCTCTGGGATGATGATTTCCACTCCTATGACGATCTCCAAGCTTGATTTGATGAAACCCAGCTCCAAGATAGCTTCTAGGATGTGTTCTTCATCCTTTCTCTCTCTAGGGCTCTGTTTTTGCTCAAGAAATCCGATTCCCCTTCTCTTTGGCTGAAAATCTGCTTAAATGGCATCAGTGGCCAAAGCTCGGTCGAGGGCACGGCCTTGTAATGCCTCAGCCCGCCCGTGCTTTGGCTAGGGTTAATTACACCGCCAGTGCATTGGGCGAAACACGGGCGTGTTTGATGATGGACACGGCCGTGCTTTGGTGGCCACGGCCGTGCTTTGTCTAAGCCCTGCCCGTATTTTTAGCCAATGTTGGCCAAACTCGAATTTGCTCTCGGCAGTAAAAGCACGGCCACAGAACACGGCCGTGTTCTGTTTTAGGTCTGCTTGTGTTTTAGCTCCAGCTCGACGAAATGACTTCCAAATGCCCCGAAACTCGTGCTTAGCCTTTCCTTTGACGCCTGGGACCTGACATATGACAAAATAGCACAACCCGGCGTAAAATATGCCAAAAATACACAACTATGTCCATCAAACGGATAAGAACTAGGGGCGCAAATATGTGCAATTACATTGTTATCAGCGCCCAATTTCGGTACGGGAGGGGTTGGAAAATAGGAGGGCGCCCATCAGACTCAACGAGGTGCCCATCCTCGTCCAACCCCGCTTGGGCACTGAGGTGCCCACCCTGACGGACAGCGTGAGCCTTTCCCTTCTCTGTCTCAGAAGGGAGAGCCATTTTCCCGCCTTGAGATAGTAGGGTGCTTGCCCTCTTCTCCCGGCGCACCAAGGGGGGTGCCTCTTCTTCCTCTTCTTCAGCAGCCATGTCGAAGGTGATCGGGTCTTCGGTAGGCTCCGCCATGCCCTCAGCGGGGGCGGAAGAGGCCACGCTCGCGGTCTTAGCGGTGCGGGGCGCCGTACTCTAGCCAGCTCCACCTGTGGCCTTCTTTGTTGACTTTCTCTTCTTGGGGAGCAGGTGGAGTGGGCGCCTAGGCTGCTGTAGATGAAATCCGGGCGCCTCCGCATTTAGCATGGCCAATCGGCTCTACATCATGGTCGCGATGCTGGTAAAGTCAGACCCTGCACAAAAAAAAAACAAGTCAGGAACATGCTTGGATAATGAAAGCAACACAAACTAAGCAGTAAAGGCGCCCCACGAACCATCGTTGTAATACTATGTTAAAACGGGACGCGATTTGTAGTCAATCGCATTTAATATGGTTAGTTCCTATAAGTTGTGCGCCTCGCGTCTCGTCCTAAGATTGGGGAACCTTGACGTTAAAATTCGTCTCGTCTCCGAGCTCCCATTCAGTTAAGAAGGCGCCCCCACTCTCGAAGAAGGAGTCTCGATATGCCTTCATGAAGAAGAAACCGTTGAACAAACTCCTCCCTAGCTTGGGCCACCTAACCACAAAGTGGTAGGGAAGCTTCGTGCACTTTTGCAGGGATAAGCAGTTGTCGAGGGACACCATATTGAAGAAGTATCTGAAAAAATTAAACGTGGGCCTCAAATTGTGCACTCGGCACTTCAACTTGAACAGAATCACCACCAGAATAACGGATGGTGATAGGCGCCCCAAACTGCAACCATAGACGGCCAAAATCCCCTCCAAAATGGGGTCGATTGGGAAGCGTAGCCCAATGTGAAAATATTCCTTGTAGGCCCCAATCCACTTCGCACGACAGTTGCAGACTTGTAACCAACTCCCTTACTCGTGCAACCCTCATGATTGATTGATGGTCTGGACCTGCCATGTTGAATGGCAACACGGAGTTCTCGAATGGCACGTAATCCAAGGGGAAAGTTTTTTCCCCAAGTAGTGACTTTGTAGGAGCCGTCCGCTGGCATGAAACCCGGTACGGACGTCGTCGAAGTCCCAACAAATGGAGGCGCCCCCTCTAAAGCAAAAAGCGAAGCGGGCGCACAAACGCAATGTGAAATCAGCGGCACCAATGTCTCAAAGAAACAACTCACCATGCGAAATAAAGCGATAAAATCAAGGGAGCGAGCGGCGCTTACCACGGTTCGACGGGGTGCCTCGATTAGGAGCAGCGCCTAAGCCACCAGGTTGGTTTTGCGAGGCAGACATGGTAAGGAAGGTGCGAGCGGGAGCGAGTTGTAGGCGGCAGGCACGACATCGACTAGAGAGAAGTTAGAGAGAGAGAGAGAGAGGGTGTGTTAGCCACGTGTTACAGTAGGGGAGGGGGATATGCCTCGGGATCCACGCCTGTTAGCCATGTGTCACGATCTCGGGCGGTTATTTATGTTTCAAAATTCAAAATTTGAATTTCTAAAATTAAAAATTTGAATTAGAAAAAAATGTCCGAGAGGGGGGCAAGGGGCCCGTGCTAACCAGGCGCCTATGTCAGGAGAAGAAATTCAGAGTCGTCGAAAATTAGCTTACCGCCCCAAATCGAGGCGCCTGTAAGAAGGAAAGGGGGCACGCCACCCCAAGTTGAGGCGCCTACGAGAAGGAAAGGGGGGAAAAGCAATTGGTGTCAGAAAGTAACGCACAAGCAGGCACCTAAGTTAACCAGGGGAAAGCAATTGCAGATGAAGCGCACTAACTAGGCGTCCATGACAAGAAAACAAATGTAGCAATGGACAAGTTGAGCACAATGTCCAGGCGCCCGTGTACGGAAAATCGCTGAGGAGGAAACGCCCCGCCTCGTCAAACCCAGGCGCCTGTCACGAGAAACAGTGGGCACCTCATTTCAGTGGTAAGATGAGGTAGTATAGTCAGGTCTTCAAGTTTTGGAGACTTGAGAGCCTCACTGGGGTGCAATTGTTGGGGGATATTGCAAAGAGTGGAGCCCAAGCAAGAGCATTAAGAAGCCCAATAAAGACAGGTTTGGTTACCTAGATGGAGAAGCCCACGAATGGGCCTGCCGGGCCCAGTTTAAATAGGACGAGGGGCGCATAGAGACAAGATACGGAAGATCCCAAAGAAGTCCAGGCTGTTAACGGTCCCCCACCCCCATACACCTGTCAGTTGTCAGAGGACTGACAAGGCGGTTGGGGCGCCTGACAAGAATAAAGGTACGAAGCATTAAATGCGATGCTGATGTGGAGGAACTTGACCTCGAGTTGGGTGAGTATAAATAGGAGCGGTATGTAGCATTTACACAGGTTGGACTCTCTCATTCTCTCTCTAAAACTCAAACTGACTTGATATTCGGAGGACTAATAGGCCCGTGCGCCCTCCTTCGTGTGCGTGTGTGCAGGTCAGGCGCCTTGGACACATAGAGCAGGGATAAGGTGGGTGTGAAGTTGGGCTACAAGGTATCCGGTCTCAAACGGTTTTAAAATGCTAGTTCTTCTTAATTTGCTTAAAATTTATTATAAATGTTAGTTACTTTGCCTAATGACTAGCCGTATAATTGTTTTTGCGGGTTGACCCACACCCAATCTCACCCAACCAACTCAACCAGAAGAAGAATGTCGATGAATATCGTGTCTTAATTCTACCAACTCGTTAATAAATGAGTGGAACAATTTGAGGTCAAAATCCACCCAACCCACCCATTGCCCAACTCCTAGTCTTTAGGAAGAACAAGGATAGTTTAAAGAAGTCATCGGTCTAATATTATATTATATTCTGTAGTTTCAACAAAAGGAATAATTGGCAAATCAAAAAATATTTTCATAAAGCTAATCTCTCCCCTCTCCCTCGTTTCTAAATGGAAAATGATATCTGTTTATGCCAAAATTAAACTTGTACCATATCGGTTAAATTGAAGGGATTATACGGCTCTATAAGGTCAACTTGATTATAACAATTAAAATCAATTCAGATGAGCCTCATTGATTGGATTTTCATTTTTGGACCCATGACACTTATGCCATCATGTATGCGTCACCCTTAACCATCAATTCCCAAATTTGGCTAAGTTTTGGAGCACCCTCCTTGTGTTATTAGGGAGGTAATCAACATACCCTCTAGTGTGATGATGCATGATAAAATTTGGCTAAGTCTGGAGAATGATGGCAATGTGAAATATTTTCAAATTTGGTTGAGTGTAGGAGCACCTCTTCTTGTGTCATTGGGAGGGGTGTAATCAACATACCCCTTAGTGTGACGAGGTGAGGTAAAATTTGGCTAAGTGTTGGAGCACCCTTCCTGATGTGATTAGAGGGGAGGGGAATCAACATACCACTAGTGTGACGAGGTGGGATAAAATTTGGATAAGTCTGTAGAATGATGACAATGTGAAGTATGATGCAGTATACCCCCTAGAAGATGAAATATGGCCAAATTTGGCTAAGTGTTGAAGTACCTTCACAGTGTAACTAGGGAGGGGAGGGGGGAAATCAACATACCACCCTTGTGAAATATCATGGGGTGAAATATGAATAAGTATGGAGAACCTACCTTTGTGTAATTTGGTGCGTGTTTGGCGATGGAGTACCCCCCTAGTGTCATGAGGTGGGGTAATGATATCAAGTGGCAAGATAATAACCTCCTCCGCTCTCGTGGTCATAAGTGGTAGATTATTTTTGCCATTTTGACCCATGTGATTCAAATACACATCCACATGGGGCAAGGGGGTCTTCATGCCTTAACCGTTTTTCTCATTCGAAAGCCCAAGCTAAGGAGGAGCTATCAAGAAGAGGGTTCAAGACTGAAGAGGGTGACACAACCAATGCCAGGGCATTGTTAGAGCAGTCGAGAGGATAACCGTCACTCCACATAAGCTCAATAGTTTCATGAGGCAGTTACTTATGATGGCTATAAACAGGGGATGAAGAATATAGAGCAGGGGTTCGCAAAAATCATAACTCGACACCACTTGTCAAAGTTTATCCTTTTCTCTTTTCCTTTTCATATTTTAGCCACAATTGTAGTTTTGGAGATCTCACCAAACCTCTATAAGATTAGGGATAATTTGATGTAGTCTTTGTCTCATGAGTTGTAGAAACATCGAACACCCTTGTTTGAACTTTGTTCAAATAGGTGTGAACTGTGTTTGTTTAATCATTGTTGAAGAAGTCAAGGTGCGATCAATTCAATTTCAACACAAGTTTCTCGTCGGAAAACAAATTTGAAAACATGAGGCAAGTTGAAATATGAACAAATTTGAGCACCCCTCCTACTGTGTTAGAGAGGATGGGAGGGGTAATCAGCATACCCCTAAAGTGTGATGAGGTGGGGTAAATCTAGCTAAGTCTGAAATATGACCATATTTGGCTAAATGTTGGAGTACCCCTCATGGTATGATCAGGGGGCAATCAACATACCCCTAGTGCAAAACCATGTGATAAAATGTGGCTAAGTATGGAGGTTTTGGTGAAGAGGTCCCTAATGTGATTGGGGGTGGGTCCTCATATACCCTCTTACTAGTGCAATAAGGCGAGGTTAAATATGATTAAGTATGGAAAATCTAGCTTGGCATGACTAGGTGGGGTTTGGAGATGGAGTATCCGCCTATTGTCATGAGGTGGAATGATGACATCAAGTGACAAAGATGGTAACCTTTGCCACTCTCGTGGTCATAAGCGGTGAACTATTTTTTCCATTTTGACCCTTGTGATTCGAATACCCACCCACATGGGGTAATGAGGTTCTTCATCCCTTAATTGTTTTTCTCATTTGAAAACCCGAGCTAAGGAGGAGCCATTAAGGAGAGGGGGTCAATTCTGACAAGGGTGGTACATCCAATATTAGGGCATCATCATAGTAGTTGAGAGGGTAATCATCACTCCTCGTTAGCTAAGAAGTTTCTTCAGGCAGTTAGTTCTGATGGCTATAAATATGAGGTGACGATAACCTATCAAGGGTTTTCCAAATTCACACCAGACAACACAATGTAAAATTTCATCATTTTATCTTTTCCTCTACAAATTCAGCCATAGTCGTAGTTCTGGAGCTCTCGTTGAACCTCCATAGGAGTAGAATTAATTTAACTTAGCTTTATTTCGTAGATCATTAAAAACATCGAACACACTTATTTGAATTTTGTTCAATGAGGTGTGAACCGTATTTAGTAATTGTTAGTTTATAAGTAAAAAATACAATCAATTTCATTTCAACACAATTTTTCTCACTGGAAAACAATCTCCCTCTCACAAACCTCCCTTATTTCTTCTTCTCCCTATTCCTAAATTCTAACATAATCCTCCATCACTTATATCTTATATCTCTAGTTCCAAAGGTTCCTAAAAAAATATCCTTCAACACAAGTTAAATAATATTTTAACTAGAGTCTCAAACCAACAACATTACATCAGTAACTAGAGATATAATGAACTATAAATCTCATGTTTAAAAGAGGATATGATCAATCACCATGCCATAGCCTTATGGTATCCTTGGTTAGTTCCAAACATTTTCCACAGCCTAATATCAGCCTGCCAATTTACTTAACTAGGCTTACCGATTAGCTTCTTGCATGTTTGCCTAAAAGCCCAAGCCAGGCTAGCAAATCCAGCCCATCTGTAACAAACCCTATCCGAAGATCTAAAGAAAGCCCACTTTTCCAATGCAATAGTTTCAGAACAAAGTACCCGCACACCTGTAAAATTACTTTGTCATGCACTATGATTTCCCACAACTACAACTTGGCCCCTTCCTTCAGCTGACTCTCCCCTCTCATAAACCCTAAAATCAGATTTCCAGAGAATCGGAGTACACCGAGTGAGCTCATCTCTTCAATGGCGATCCTGGCGAGGACGAGGCCCCTGACCCGAACTCTTAATTCGATCAAGTCCATTTCCACCTTCACCTTCCTTTCCCAAGAACCGCAGCTGGCAGCCGAACCCGAAAATGTTCCCCCAACTCCACTCCCTCCGAACCCGGCCTCCGGCAGCCCTATGTACCAAGAGAATTGGCGGAGGCCCGTCCAGAGCCACGGCGTGGCGCTGCCTCAGTCGTTCAGCCCTTTCCAGCAAGCTCCCGTCGCCCGTATGCAGGCGATGTATCAGAGCTACGACGTGGGCTCGCTGCTGAACTTGTTCGCCGATTGGATGACGTCGCAGCGGTGGTCGGATATGAAGGAGCTGTTCGAGTTCTGGGTGCGGTCTTTGGATAAAAACGGCAGCCCCAACAAGCCGGATGTAGATTTGTACAACCACTACTTGAGGGCCAATCTGATGATGGATGCTACTGCTGGCGATTTGCTTGATTTGGTTGCGCAGATGGGAGATTTCGATCTCGCGCCAAATACGGCTTCTTTCAATTTGGTGCTGAAAGCTATGAACCAGGCCAGAGAGACGGAGGCTGCAGAGAAGTTGTTGCAACGGTATGTCTGGGAGACTGTCTTTAGCAATTTTATGTGCTTACTTTTTTCCGAGTCCCGATGAATTACTTCAACTGGTATGTAGTTCTGTTCATTTGAACAGAGCTTTCTTTGGCGACATACTAAGTTCTTATTTTAAACATGGGATAGTCTGTAGGTGTAGTTGTTGGAATATAAATTTGGGAAATGGATGATCTCCACTTCTTGCGTGTTCGTCCTGTGTGCCATATATATATAAAATTAACAAGATTGGTTCTTGGAGTTGATGAAGTTGCCTTTCAAGTCTGTATAAACTGGCCAAGTTAACTTGGTATGAGATCGTTTGTCGGATTCCCAACCCCTAATCTGAGTAATGTTCTGGTTCCATAACGAAGGTCAGTTTCAGTTACTGTCTGATTGCATTTCTTGATGCTGGTGCTTATTAGGTCATCCGCGCAGCCAGCGCTGCTTCTAGGGCATGATCCTCTAAAACTTTGCTGAATCTATCGCACAAACCTTAGTCCCATGATTGTAAAGCTACATTGAGTATTTTCCGTAAGCAAAAAGGCACCAGTTATTATTCCAACTTTCTGTAAATAAAGCAATGACTTTACCAGGGTGCATGATGGAGAAGTGAGCCATTGTATGTACGCATCCAATTGATATGATTATGGCTTAGAAATGCAAAGCTGGATCGCTCTTGGTATTTGTTGTAGATATATAAATATAATGTTGCCAGCCTTATAAAGGTTATCCTTTTAACTCATGACATGTTCACGGTTTCAGGATGGAGGTCACAGGGAAAGAATCTCAGCCAGATGATGAGTCATATGACTTGGTCATTAGCATGCTGTTCCAGACAGATCAAATTGACTCTGCCTTGAAGTATATCGAGAAGACGTTGAAAATGGGTGGCATGTTATCCATGGGAGTATTTAATAACTGTGTGCAGACTTGTATCCGCAAGCGGAGACTCGATGTATTGGCATCTATTATTGAGAAATGCAAGGTACTAACTTACAAAGGGGCCAATAATTGAACTACTTCCTTTGTCTTTAGATGTACTCTATACCCTTTGATTTTACAGTGAAATCATTGCATACACTTCTTGTGTCAGACAACGGATCAGAACAAAGCACTCTCCCCAACTTGGAACATGTGCTACAACATTGCTGAAGCTGCAATGGAAGGGGATAACAGTAACCTTGCATTCTATGCTCTGGAGTTCATGGCCAAATGGATAGCCAGAGGGGAGATTGCTCGTCCTGCTGTACTTCTTTCTGTAGATGAAGGACTGATTGTGTCAGCACTTGCCACTGCTGGCAGGACACACAGTCCTACTCTCCTAGATGCATCATGGGCAGTTCTTCGCCGCTCATTACGTGGTAACAAAGCTCCTAACCCTGAGTCATATATTGGAAAGATAACTGCACATGCATCTTTGGGGAGTCTACAAAAGGCTTTTGCTACTCTGAATGAATTTGAGGCTGCTTATGGGAAGGCTGACCAAGAAATACAAGAAGAGCTGTTCTCCCCCTTTACTTCCTTGCGACCATTAGTTTTGGCTTGCTCCAAGAATGGTTTCGAGACTCTTGACTTGGTAATTTTTTCACTTGGAAGTCAGCATTTAGTATTTATAACAGTTCCAAAGTTAATTCTTTCTTTCATGATAAAATATGGATCTAATATGTCCCATGATTCAAGTTTAATTTTCATGATTCCCACAAAATTTATTATCACTTGGTGTCTTAAATGTGCTTCTTTAAACTTTTGCCGCCAGGTGTACTATCAACTGGAGAATTTGAGCAAAGCTCAACCACCATACAAATCCGTTGCTGCTCTTAACTGTGTAATATTGGGGTGTGCAAATGTTTGGGACCTTAACCGTGCGTACCAGACATTTGAGGCGATTGGGCCTTCTTTTGGTTTGGCCCCTGATATCCACTCATTTAATGCACTGATGTTTGCATTTGGAAGGTCGAAGAAGGTAAACTTTATTGATAGAATCTTTGTTTTTTCCCATTCTTCTCCTGCATGTTGATAGAATTAGCTTGACTATGTATTATCCTGCCTGCAAGCATCTTGCCTTCACATGCTGATGGTTCAGCTTCCATGGGTTAACAGACAGATGAAGCTTCAAAGGTGTTTGAACACATGATAGGCTTGGGTATTAAGCCCAATGTAATGTCGTATTCATTGATCATCGATGCTCATCTCATCAACCGAGATGTAAAAGCTGCTCTAATCACTATTGATCAGATGGTAAGTAAGGTAGTGTGTTTATTCTCTTTTTGGTAGCATTTGGAAGATTAAACTATTAACTGCGTCAAACCTTTTTGGATGCACAGGTATCTGAAGGATTTGTCCCCACGAAGGAAATCCTAAAGAAGATCAGAAGACGTTGTGTACGAGAAATGGACTATGAAAACGATAAAAAGGTGGGATCTTTGGCTACACAGTTCAACATTAGGCTGGGTGGAGAGAATCGTAGGAACATGCTATTCAATCTCCAATATAGCACCGAGTTTGCTTGATGGGTACGTATCATTGTATCTTACAGGAAACAGACTCAAATAATTGAAACTGTGTTTTCACCAGCTATTTTTTGTTTTTGTACTTGTTGCAGGACGGCACATGAATGTTATTGGTCAATCTTAGTTTACAAGCTCGACCTTGTTCTCTGTTCTTCGTTACATCAGTTCATGCTTGTAAAGTACCTGATTGTACCCTTCTTCAAGCGATGATTACTCACTAGAATCATCAATCCACAACAAAAAGCGCTGAGATGTGGTTTCTGAACTCTGGTGGCAGTGAGACATGGATTGCCAAGGATTTTGTAATAAATGGTAGGATAAATGTGTTGTTCTTTTGGATTTGAAGTTGAGTTACTGCCATCCTAGGATAACCTTTCTTACAGTAGAAAATGTTATGCTAGGTCAGTATAGTAATAGAAACAGGCTTCTCTTTTATACCCTGAATTGGTTCACTGCTCGAAATGCTTGCCAAAGAGTAGAAGAAAGATTATAAGGAAGAGCTGTATCCTTGTCATTGCTAAAAACAACAGAGGGAAGAAATACTTGCAATTGAGTTGCCTTCGTTCGTTATGGTAGTAGGGAGGAAGAAATAATGTAAAAGGCTCATAATGTTGTATACAGATTCCGTGCCTTGATCATTAGTCAGAGTTGAAAGGGTCTCCAGTCTCTTGTTTATTTGTTCTGTGTTAGGTTGTCTCTAACTGTTAGTTTGATCACAGACTGTTGGGTCATCTTTCCTTCTTATGTCAAAACATAGCCCGACCCGATTAATCAGCTCGATCAACCCGACCTGCAACCTGAATTGATTAAAAGTCAACAGTCCGTAACCCGCCCGACCCGCAACCCGATTGACCTGCAACCCAACTAACCCGCAACCCGACTGACCCGCAACCCGATTAACCCGAACCTGATTGACCCGCAACTCGACTGGCCTGGAACCCGATTAACCCGAACCCGATTGACCCGAACCCGACTAACCTGTAACCCGACCGACTCAACCCGAACTTCATCTAATCAACTTGAATAATTATTATAATACACAATACATATTTTTTCAAAATAAAGTTTTTTATTGTAAACTTAAGTAAAATTATTTTTTCATTTCGTATAGGGAATTTAAAAAATATGAAACTCACTGGATATTATGTATTTTAAGAAAATTACAAAAATTGAAACATAAAGGTCACTTGAACACTAAGTTCCTTAACAAAATTAAAAAAGTAAATATAAAATATAAAATCAACATAATGTCAATATTAATAATGGAATTAATAATTGAGATCATGGACAATATTAATATAATATATAAATAAAAATTTGGTTAATTTAACTATTCAATAAAATTATCAATTAAATATAAATAAAGTAAAGTAATGTATTTGGTAATTTGATATTTTAAAAAGAAGAGGGGAATTTTGGTGTATTCAACTTTTTGGGAAGAGAAAGAAGAGGGAAATTTGGTACTTGTGAATTTTTTAGAAAAGAAACAAGTGGGAATTTTGGTGGTTTTGATTTGCGAAATGCGCCTATTTTTCGATTTTTCTTTTCGCCTAACTCAATATTTGGAATCCTAAGTTGAACATTTGAATATTAATGCTATATAAGTGTGTGTGAATTTTCACTATATGTTGAATCTAAGTACGAAATGTTATTTTGGTGTAATATTATATGTTATAACTCATATGTTAGATGAGATTTGATATAATTTATTAGGATAAGTACAATATAATGACGCTTTCCATATCTCCGGGCTAAACCGGGTGACCCATTAACCCTTGACCCACTAGCACAACTGGATCCGGGTCAACCCGCGGGTTGACAACCTTGGTGGGAAGAGAAAGAAGCGGGAAAGTTTGATTTTTTTGATTATGAAAGAGAAATAAGGAGGGAAATTTTGAGTTTTCAACATTTTGTAGAAGGAAGGAAGGAAGAGGGAAATTTGGTTCTTTCAATTTTATAGAAGAGAAAGAAGAGAGAAAATTGAGTGTTTCTAATTTATGGAAGGAGAAAGAAAGAGGAAATTTTAGTATTATTTTTTTTTTGTGAAAAGAAAGAAGGAAACAAATTTGGTGTTTTCAATTTTTTTATTTTTCAAAATTTTAGCCTTTGAAATATGAATCTTTAACTTTTATATGGAGGGTATGACTAGTTAAATTTATTCTTATATGCTTTGAAGGCTAATATATATATATATATATATGTAATTGTTTATGAGATAATAAATAAATTAACCATTAGTTACAACAATTATACTAAACTTGATAAGTAATCTTTGACGGTTCGTTGTTTAGGGTATAAAGTTTATGGTTAGGGTATAGGGTATAAGGTACAGATGGTTTAGGGCGTATATGGTTAGGGTATAAGATATTGATGGTTTTGACGGTTCTAAGTTTTTTTATTAACATAGTGTATAATGTATTGATGGTTTAGGATATACAATCAACAACATATACTAACTTAATATTGTTGATTGAGGATAAGGCTAAGTGTATAGGATATATGTTATTGAGTAAGTTATGATTGAAGTCACAATAATTTTACTAAATTTGATAGTTAATCTTTAATGGTTCAATTTTTAGGATAATTCGAACACTTTTACAAATAACTCGTTTGACAACAGTTTACTGAAGTTATTTGCGCAATGAGTTATTTCGAAATAACTCCTTTTATCACTTCGCTTTTGCCAAATACCACACGCCAAATACCAGATTTGCATGGTTATACTAAACGAGATACTTTAATCCAATTACTACTGAATTAATACTAAAATATCAAATAAACAATTAATGGTGTCTTTTGGTTGCAAATATTGATATCACCATTACTATTAGCTAGTGTACTTTACCAATTATGATTAATTGCATAACTAGTTTGCAAGTCATACAAATTGATTTCACATTTTGACTAGTTTTTTTCAAAAAAATTAAGTATATATATATATATACACACACACGAGCACTACAAGAAAAATATGGTTTTGCGTCGGTTGCTTTGTGTCAGTTCATTTAACCGACACAAATATAAGAATTCGTGTCGGTGATTGGAGTCGTTTAATTAAATGACACTAATTTTTTTAGATTTGTGTCGGTTCAACCTATGACCGACACAAATTTCATGACTTGATTCGGTTTCCAACGCCACAAAGTTAAAATTAATTTAACTAATTTTTTTGGCTCCTTAAATCTGTGGCGCTCAGCTATCTACCTCAATTATTTGGCTCCTTAAAAATTTCAAAGGCCCGCCCAACCATCAATTTTCATTTTCAATTGTCCGCCCAAATGAAAAATTTTCACAACCCCTCTCTGGGTCTTCCTTCCCCCTTATTATTTGAATTCAACCTTCACCCTTCTTTTTAATCAAATCTATTCTTAGTCTAGGGAGCAGAGACCCAAAGTGGCCGCTCCAAAATCACATCTTGCTTCTTTTTGTTTTCCTTTCTCAAACCAGACCGACGACGACAACGCTGGTTGTAGATGCTCCTCTCCTTTCATCTTTCTCAGGTGTGATGTGAGAAAAATATTTTAAATTAGTGTAATAAAATGTGTAAGTTGGTAACGAGTAATGAGTAAGTTTCTCGATGCGCTGGCCCGAACAACCCAAAACCCGATCCGACCGCAACCCGCCCGACCCAAAACCCGATGAACCCGCAACCTGTTTGAACCCAAACCTGATGAACCCGAACCCGATGAACCCGCAACCCAATTAACCCGCAACCCATTTGAACCCAAACCCGATTGAACCCAGCCCGAACCCGACCGAACCCGCCCGATTGACACCTATACTTATGATGGTGGTTCAGCAGCCGCCTTCTGTAAAACTAGGGGTGGCTATACGGTCCGGTTAAATTGGACCAAATTGATCTGGTCCAAGTCTGGTCTTTTCGGGAATATAAGGACCATAGATTGGATTAGATACACTCCGGTCTTGATCCGGTCCGGTCTTGACCCGGTCCGGTCCCAATTTGAATTTTGATTTTAGATTGAACTTGTGGGGATTTGAGTGTTGGGGTCTCTTATCCGGGTTTTTTTATTATCTCAAATCTAAGCCCGAATATGAGATTGGATTGTTTGCTATCCGGTCCCAGTCCGGTCATGGTCCGGGTTATACGGTCCGGTTTCGGGTAAAACCAAACAGTCCTGGACCAAATTGCCAGCCCTGTGTAAAACAATGAAAATATGAGAGAGATTTTAGGCAATTTCTCAATGTTGTGAGAACCGAGTCGGAGTTTGACCCGGTAATATGAACGACTCGCACTTTAGTACTCCAATTGGTATTTGACCGCTAAAAAATTGTTAGAGAATCGGCAGCTTATAAATAATAATAGGGCAAATACAATATAATATCCATAACTATTATGGATCGGGGATTTATATCCTCAACTATCAATATACAAATTAATATCCATAATTACTGTTTCCCGTAATTAAATGGCTAGAACCCCGTTATCGTGAGTTTAATTGTAACGGTGCCGGACACGTCAGTCGCCTCGTAGGATTCCACGTAGGATTTCAATTAACTAATAAATTTATTAACTTTCTTACCCCTTTTTCACCCTTGAGCATTTGAATGTTCCCCAAAAAACCTAGGGCTGGCTAACGAGATACGATAGAGACGAAGTGAGGAAAGGTCGCCGCCACCATCGTCGCGACCTTCACCGCCGTTGCTTCCTGCCGTCGCGACCTTCACAGCTTGTTCGATTGAGGAAGATTCCATGTCAGCGAAGAAGACTGGTTAGATTGAGGAACCCTACTGGTCAGCGAAGAAGACTAGTTCGATTGAGGAACCCTTTGTCTTCAAATCCCGAGGGTAAGTTCTTCTATTCTTCTATTAACCCTGCCCATGTCTGCCTCTTTCCATCGTCAACTGGTTGGAATTAGGAAAGGGTTGTGCTAAAACCCCAGTTTGATACACGAATGGGATGTTTCTTGTCAGTAAGAAGAATAATGTCTGCATTGGAGGGATGTTTCAGCCAACACAAATGACTTTGTCGGCCGCTGTGCCATTGTAAAAGACCCTGCATCGTGAACAAGTCTGGTACTAGTAGGAATCCAGGAAGGCAGTTTTATTGTTGTCCAAATTGGAAGGTAAGTGTCTTTGTTTGTAACGTAAATTGTTTACCTATGATATTCATCTTAGTAATAGCTTTATTTTCATTTGTAGACGAACGATTGTCGGTTCTTCCTATGGGTGGACAAGTATATAAGAAGGAATGAATCAGTGTGGTCTACACATGACGATGAGACAGTTGGTCTTAAGGCAAAACTTATGGAAGTGGAAGCAAGCAACAACAAGCTGTTAGAAGAGTTGATTAGAACTAGAGAAAGTCAAGCTAGGTTGGTTTCTGAGCTGAGCAGAATGAGCAACATTATCTCTAGCTTTGACACCAAGATAACAAGGCTGATATACTGTCTAATTGGTGTTATAGTTTACGCTGCATTCTGTAGATTCCAGGGAGTTTGAGAGGTGTAGCAAAATGTAAGCAAACACTTATGTAATGTTCAATTCCATTCTAGTTTGAGCAGTATCGTGATATGTGGAAAACAAGTAAACTTCACTTTCAGTACTATTTCGCACGATCTGGCCACTAAGATAACAAGTAATATAGACACCTTGTACCAAAGCTAAATCGTTTCAAAAGAAGTTGACAACATTACATCTGCACTATTTGGGACAAAATGTAGTGAGCATGTACAATATGCAAAATATGGTGAACCAGCTGGAATCACCTTACAAGCTCGATTGAAATTGTTCCACAACGCTAGATACTTGCGTAGTGTTTGGGACAAGATGAATTGATCTTGTACAAAATGCAAAATGTGGTGAACCAAAACGGAATCACCTTACAATCTAAAATTGCAAACCTCCAGCCTATTAACATATTGTTCTAGCATAGACAAAAGCTAAAGACATAACAAAGAAACAGTCCACACACACGTCTTCAAGCCATATGTTGTGGTTGAGACTCAGGTTGAGTTGAAGGAGCTCCTGTAGTATCAATCTGAGTTGGTTGGGTTCCAACTCCCTCTGCAGAAGTACCAGCTCCATCACTCGATCCAGTTGCAAGATTCTCATAGATACAATCAACCCCTAGAGCCTGTCTAACTTCTCCATTCACCACCAAGTTCCTGTGAAGGTTCCCATTTCTTGATTTCTACATAAGGAAAACAAAGTTAAGGGTTCAAACACCAGAATATCATGTAAAGGTTCAAGGATTATATGTCATATGAGATTCTTACACGTGCTGGTGGGTTCAAATTCTCTTGACAACTCCTTGCATTATGGGTCGTTGACCGACATTGAGCAGTGCGTAACCCTTTAAGAATACCACACAAGACACCAATCAATCACATTCTCAAAATTATCAAAATAGTACATGAACAAGTGGCATACCTTTTGACGGGTTGATCCTTCAGCCTGCTGCCCTCTACGCCTGCCGCGGACTGATCCTCTAGCCTGTTGCCCTCTACCCCTGCCGCGGTTAAATCCTCCAGTTTGTGGGGTGGGGCATTTTCTCACGTTGTGCCCTGTACTCCCACAATTTGAGCAATGCTACAACACTCCTTTTTTTTTTTTTTACATTCATGTACCCGAAGGCCTCCCATCCTTGTGCAACCTTTTCTCAAGTTCACCTGCTTCCTTTCTCCTTTTCTTTTTTGGTCTCCCTGGCATTGCTTTTTGCTTTGGAGGGTATAGTGGATACCCTTCACCCTAGGCCATGCTTGCTGCCCCACAAGACATGGAATTCCTACTTTGTAAACTTTAGCAACAGTAGGTACAGAGTAGAAAGGATCCACGTAATCTTCCAAGTGCAACCTCATTAGCGCAATAGCAGCGAGTACATGGCAACAAGGGAGACCACTTAAGTCCCAAGCACCACATGTACAGGTACGATTCTTCAAATCAACAACAAACGTTGAATTCCCAAGTTTGACCTCTACCATGTGCTCGCTGCTGGCTAGAGAAACACACTTCCTTGCATCTTCATCCTTTTTCAGTATCTCACTCATGGGACGTGGGCAAATCAAACCATGCATCCTTTCAAACTTCTTGTGTTCTTCCTCATCATCACCATAATATGAGTTCTGATACCCTCTAACATCTCAATAATCCTATATTCTCTGTACTTAACAACCACATTGTTCCAACTTTCACAGATATTTGACTCCACTGAATCTGACTTGGGCCCTCTAGATAGGAAAGCACGACAGAATGTTTTTGGATCTTGTTCCATAAAGTCATTGTAAGGTGTCATTTGAGATTGCGTACCTTGGAACACTTCCATCTTTTGGGTGGCAGCTCGAAAATCATGTTAATTAGTCGCATAAACAGCCTCCCAATACACTCCTCTCATGTGCTTGTTCTTCACCTTAGTCTTCCAATTAGCAAAGACGTGTCGGGCGCACTTCCTATGCTCCGCAAATGGCACGACTTCATGAATTGCTTCAACTAGTCCCTGAAATTACGTTGTAATATTAGAATGCAGGAAATATGATGTTCGAATGTAAAAAATCATGTACAGAAATCATCACTTACCTTTTGTTGGTATGAAATTACACTCCAACCATTTCCATCACCGAATCCTAACTCTTCTTGGCGAGTGTTCATAAACCAAGTCCAAGAACTCCTATTTCCCCCTCAACAACGGCCCACGCAAATGGAACAATATGGCTGTTTCCATCCTTGACCACAATAGTGATTAACATCCCAGACACTTCACCTTTCAAAAAGGCACCATCGAGAGAGAAAATGGGGCGACAACCAGCCAACACACCTTTTCTAAGGCTAGAGAAATCGATGTAGATCTCTTGAAATACAACTTGTCCTCTAATACAGGATCTGGATCAACCTCGAGAAAAAACCTCCCTTCTTCATCTGGTGCCATTAGAGCAGCCACATAATCCCTCAGTTTGTGGAACTCTTGTACAAGTGTACCATTCATCATCTCCTTAGAAATAGCCTTAGTGCCATAACAAGTCCTTACCTCAACGTCGACACCCAAATCTCTTTTGACCTCCATTGCAATTTGAGGACCCTTCCAATCTGGATTGCTCCTGAAACGGTTAATAAAGTGTTCCGCAATGAAGCGAGCCATAGCTAGGTTCACTCGTGTCGACCTAGTACATGAGTGAGGCAATCCAACCCTTCTCACCATGAAATACGACCTGTCTGCCCACCATGCACCGTAGACCCTCCATTTACAAGCAACATCTTTACAATGGAACTCCACTCGACGAGGTTCACTCCGATTGCACCACACACTGGCCCCAACAGCAACTGCATGCTTGGCGATAGCTTTCTTGAAAGCTTCAACAGTTAGAAACTTAAGTCCCACATGGAACTCTAGTTGCTTGTGATCGCATAGTGGATCATAAAATGGAAGATTATCCATCACGTCCTCGGGTTCTTCATAATCTAATACATGCTGACTTCTGTGTGTAGGTGTTGATGCTTCATCTGGATTGTAGTCTTCGTCACACTCATCCTCCTCATCAGATCCCACAGCAGCACGAGGTTAGTTTGCCTCTTCACCAGAACTACTATCAACCCCCTCTACCTCAGATCCATCTTCACCAGAACCACTATCAGCCCACTCTGCCTCAGATCCCTCTTCCACGCCAGAGTCATCTACATTAAATATGTCCCTAGCAGCAGAACACTCTCTCACCACCTGTGCCTTTACAAGGTTGTTTGACTGCTCGTTGTCTCCCATGAGTACATCTCCCTTCTCAATTACCTCAGCGTACACAGTAACCACCTTGGTATCGGCTGAATCAACAAACATCCCCTCCATCACCTCCTTATCAGATTTAACTTCATGCAGGCCATCAGAGATGCATTATAGCCAATGCCACAAGTCCAAAATAGGACACTTGATCAACATCAACATTGAATTTCTAAAAAAAAAACCCCACATATCGTGGTTCATCACCAGAGAAGTCCATCTCGCCTCCGTGATGGTAGTCAATCTCCATGTATTCAGTCATCTGCATGGTCAAGTATTATAGATGTTGTTATATTGCTTGGAAACAAAGAGACACAACAACATATGCAGCCAACTAGCAAATAAACAAGGAATTTTTCGAAGGATGCAACAAAAAACCATAAAATATTCTGGTTCACATGTGTTGGTTATCAAAAGATGGCGAAATTAGAATTCCATTCCACTACAATTGACCATTATATCCACCAATTCCAATTTATTTCACGTTGATACAAGGGAAATTTCGTGAGCAATCTGAAATGGTCCCACTGTGGTCCTCACAACCAACTTGCACAAACGGTTTCAAAGAAGAAAACTATAAATAGCGGACAACATGGCATGGCTGGAATCGACACAACCCTAAGCAAACAGAATGGGGAATGTTTGAATTGGAGAATCTGTACTGAAAACCTAATTTTCATATACTGGTAAGCTTTTGACGGAACAAACCTCAGAGCCACCTTACATTCGTCCCGCGAATCGTCCAGTCTGGCTTCGATCTGTCTACCCAAAGTCGTTGACCGCTTCGATCTGGCTTTGATCTGTCTCCTATGCTGCGTCGATTACAGTTCCTTTGGCGTGAGACAGCTGTGCGATTTCGTCGAATGAAGTGGGGGGGGGGGGGGACTCAGGCAGTCTCGCCGCCACGCCTGCAGGACGGTGAGTGGATCTTCGTCGGCGACTTCGTTTCTTCGCAGACGAAGGGAGAGTTGGACAGATGAGAGAAGAAGAGGTTGAGGATAAGAATTGGGTGAGTGGATGTGAGAGGAGGGGAGGGGTAATCGATTGTTTTATTTTTTACTTTTTACTCTTTATGTTATTATTATTTACTTAATCAATTCCATCTCAGTTTATTTGCCATGTCAGCATTGCAGAAAGACCACCTAACTGGGTATTAACGGACAATTAACGATTGGATATTAATTTGTATATTGATAGTTGAGGATATAAATCCCCGATCCATAATAGTTATGAATATTATATTATATTTGCCCATAATAATATCATAAGTACAAGACACATAATATAACAATTTAATAATTTAATGACCAAAATAAGATTTACCTTTCAAATACCATTTAGTAAGTTTACCATATATATATATAAACTAAACTAACAAACCCTAACCCTACCCACCCCATTCCCCAACGGCAATGCCGCTTCCCATCCCCCTCTCTTTTTTCTACTCTCTCTCTCTCTCTCTCTCTCTCTCTCTAACACTATATCTGCCTTCTCTCTCACTCCTACAGTGACGGTCGACAGTGATGAAGGGACGAGATGGAGGACAGAGGCCGGTTGGTGACGCCTCTTCTCTGCTTGCAAGGGAGTGTCGGATGGGAACCGTCGGGAGGGATCGCCACGCTTCGACTGTTGGAGAAGAAGTTGGTGAGAGGAGTTCGACTGCACTGGCGAAATCCCAGAAGACGATTGGTTAGCCGACAGTGGTGTGTCGTCGGGAATCGACAGATTGGACACAAAAATTTTTTGTTTAATTTTTTTCACTTTCAAACAGTTATAGTCCAAAAATTGTTTAGACGGTTCGAGCGGCTCGAACGGTTAACCATTTCGGCTGCTCAAAACAAACCTTTCTGACCGTTACGGCTATTAGAGAGTTCCAAACCGAATTGGCATCCTGGTGTCGATTTTATCGATCCGACCGGCTCGGTTTGGCTTTAACAACAGTGCAATTTTTGGAATAGGGCCAGTGATTTCAAATGCAAGTTAATGCACTACCCATATTTTATTTAAATACATATGGTTATTTGTTGTATTCAAGTATAAATATTTTGATGTTGACATTAAATATTGTATTTAAATATCAAGACATGTCATTTTGTTTGTATACTCAGCGAAAAAATATTTTAATGGCGCTCGGGCCAACCACTACCCTGACAACTGGCGCCTATTAACATAAAATCATACATTGGCTCACGATTAGGGGTGGTAAACGATATTGCGATTAACGGATAACCGTACCGGTAACTGTGGTTTACCGGTTAAACCGTTAACCATTTTAGACGGTATTCGGCGATGGAAATTCGGCTGCGATATATTGAGATAAGACCGGTAAAACACAGTTGGCATACCGGTATTCCGATACCGATTGGGAAAAGGCATCAAGCCATCTACCAAACGTCGGCCGCCCTAAGTAATTAACCTAGTCCTAGTGGTAATTAGTGATTACAAAACTAAAGTAAATCGCTTATTTGCATCTCTCTCCCCTGCTTGCTGTCCTGCTGCACGAGCTCGACGAGTCACGCCGCCGATGATGCAACCCTGGGGGTTGGATTTTTATCAAAGTACGCATCAAAACCAAAAAAAGATTGATTAGGGTAAAATACCTCGGGTACCACTTAAGTTTGAGAATTGGGGTAGATATACCACTTAAGTTTGAATATGGCTTCGGGTATCATTAAAGTCGCTCAAATGTGCATCCGTCTACTTTTCCATCAAACCAAAACTTTTAATTACTTTTTGGTACTCAAAATTTTAAAAACATGAAAAACTATATTTAAACAAGTTTTTATCCAATATAATAATTAGAAAATCTTCTAAACATATTATTACTAGAATGTCTAATATTGTTTTCCAATAAAATAGATTAATTAGTAAAAATAATAAACTAATATCAATAAGAATAATAAATATACTAGAATATAATAATAAATATTAGAATATATATATTTAAACCCCCTAATTCAATTGGAAGCACTATTACAAATAGTTAAAATAGAATCTAACCGATCATCAATACATCAAAATCAAAGAAGGATAAATGAAACACAATCAGAAAGAATTAAACATATTCCACTAATTGAAAAAAATTTAGAACGAAAAGAGACGGAAAGTAACCAAATAATAAATAAACTATAAAAGCTACAACATTCAGTAAAAAATGTAGAAATTAAAATATGAATATATGAAGAGAATTAGAAAAAAAATATGACTAATATGGTACATCTACAATATAATATTAAAGTATTAAATGGAGATTTAACATGGAAAATTAGACAACGTCATCATGATGTAAGAGAACTAAATATAACATCCTAAGATTATTTATATCAAGATAGAATTCATAAGATATATTTGCTTCAGAGAATTATTCAATTATTAGAACAAATAATTATAATTGATTCTAAATTTCCTATTCAAATATTGGTTTGTTATCAGAGTCTTTAAAAGATGATTCCAACTAAATAGAATTCGTAGAATATATTTGCTTTAGGGAACAATTCCTTATTAGAACACATAATGATTCTAAATTTTCTTTTCCAAAATTGGTTTTGTATCAATTATTCAAAAGAGAATTCTAACTAAACAATAAAAAATGATGTTTTTCATAAGTCCAAAAGATTTTTTTTAAATAAGAAAAGTAAAAGGACGAATTATGAAATTTAGAAAACGAAATATTTCAATAATATTCTGTCAACTTTAACGGAATGCACTTAGCATTAAATTTAAGTGGTACCGGGTGCACATATAATAGAGTTGAGTGGTACGCAATGGCCTATTATTAGTTAAGTGGTATAGCTCCCCAATTCTCCTATTTTATTGGTACTTGAGGTATTTTACTCGATTGATTAAAATGAAATTTGAACAAAAAACGAATGTTCTTGGGTATTTCAGATAATACAGAATCAAACGTGCAATTCCACACTTGGGGAAATGCTCTATTGATTTAAGTATAGATGCCCGACCACGATTGAAGTGACTATTGAATCGATACAAGAGCTCACGAGCTTGGAGTCCACCAAAAGTCACACAGGTACACAAACTTTTTTTTCCCGGTAATTATCGAAAATTTTATGAAGCTCCGCCTGATAAAACAGGGCCCCTAAAAACCAAGAGCTGTGCTCTACTGTTCTGCTTACAAAAAACAAACAGAACAACTCTCATACTTCCTATGCTGAATACAATAGACCACTCAAGTGAGAAATTTTCTGAACTTCCAGCTTGAACTCTGGCTTTCCCACGACAAAGTAATTAAAGTCAGCAATCCATCATCTTATAATCTCTGTAACCGGTCGCTGCTCTCCCTTATACATCCTAGCGCATCTCTCCTTCCATACTACACTGATACACCAGCACCATATCGCACTCCAAACTAAACCCTTGCTGTCTTCCTTATTGCTTCTTCGTCGTATCCAGATCATGAGGGCATTCCAATCAGTTGGCCACCAGCGAGAACCAAAAACTGCTGCAAAAAATTCCAGAGCATAAGAACAGGTGCAGAAAAGACGATCCCGGGTCTCTTCCTCTGTCCTGCATAAAACACACAGAGAGTCAGAGATTTTCCTCATTGCTTGAACTTGTCCCTCGTGGTGATCCTGTTCAATATCACTAACCAAGCAATAACTCTGTTTCTAGGGATCACATATTTATTCCAGATTATTTTCCAACAATCCACTTTAGCTCTCTTCGGCCTGATAGACAGCCACACCTGCTGCACCATAAAGCGTGGCATCAGCTTCCCTTCCCAGAGCACCTTATCTGCAGCATCCACAGCAAATTTTTACTAGAACCAGCTTCTAGAACTGAGCATTTTCCTCCAAATCCATGACCCTGACTGAGAGAGAGGGATGTCCTAGATAGATCTCCCTTTCAGCCTGTACTGTTGTATCCACGCAACCCAGAAACTCCCACTCTTCATTAGTATTAGCCACAACAATCTAGCCACACACGCCATATTCCAACTTCCCAAATCCTTCAATCCCATTCCACCATCTCTTTTAGGTAGTGCAACCAATTCCCAAGCAACCTTCGCGCGGCCTGTGCCTTCCCCATGCCATAAAAAATCCGAATAGATTTTATGAATATGTTCTAACACCTTCTTAGGCAAGATAAAGATGTTAATTCAGAACTTCACAAGTGATTACAATACAGATGAAATCAGCTGAAGTTTCCCTGCATAAGTAAGCTTGCTGGCCTGCCAAGAGCGTATTCTACTTGTTAACTTGTCCACCAAAACTTCACATTCTCTGCTAGATAATCTATCTGAGAACAGCAGGAGTCCCAGATATCTCACAGGTAATTTTCCTTCTGCAAAACAAGACCACTCAATTGCATTCTGCTTAAATAAATGCGCATGTCCTCCAAAAAATACCTCACATTTCTGCGGGTTACAGCTCAGCCCTGATAACAAGTAAAATTCATTTAACAAATCTCTTATTTTCATCAGAGCAACTGCTGATCCCTTAGTAAATATCAATAGGTCGTCAGCAAAAGAAGGATGCGTCAGACCTATTGATTAACACTGAGGATGGTAGGGGATCCTTTTTGAACTTGCAGCAAAATCAAGCATGCCTGAGAGTGGTTCAATAGCAATAGTAAAGAGGTAGGGAGAGAGAGGGTCTCTCTGCCTTACCCCTTTCTTAGCTTGGAAGAAACCAAATAATGAGCCATACAAGTGAATACTGAAATATGTAGAACCGAGGCAGACCTTTATCCACTCAATAAATTCTTCTAGGAATCCCATTTGCTTCATCACACAGATTAAATACTCCCAGTTAACCGAGTCAAACGCCTTATGCAGATCAATTTTAATAGCACAGCGAGAAGCAATGTTAAGTTTATTATAGTTCTGCACCATCTCCTGCGCCATTAGTATGTTGTCCAGAATACTCCTGCCCTTAACAAATGCTAATTGATTTCTACTTATCACTTCAGGAAGTGCAATCTGAATCCTATTTGCTAATACCTTTGCAATTATTTTATATAGCACATTAATGCAAGCAATAGGTCTGAAGGCTGTCATTCTGTCAGCATTCAGTGTCTTTGGGGCAAGGGTAAGAGATGCAGTATTCATACCTCTAGGCAGAGTTCTTGTTCTGAAGAATTCCTTGACTCCCTTAGAGATGTCATTACCAATTAAACTCCAATGCTTCTGAAAAAAGCCTGTTGTCCACCCATCCGCGCCTGGAGCTTTCAATGGATCCATAGCAAACAACGCAACTCTAATTTCTTCATTAGATACCTCAGCACATAGCATAGATTTGCTACTATCACTAATCTGCTTTCTTATAAAAGAACCAATGACTGTCGGATCTGGGTTAACCTCTGTATTCACAATACCATACAACTGCTTGTAAAATCCCACTGCCTCTTCTTCAATTTCCTCCTCATATGTGATTTCAACCCCTGAGTTATTGATTAACCTCCTCAGTTGCTTGCGCGCCTGTCTTATCTTTACTGCCTGATGGAAAAACCCTGAATTCATATAACCCAGTGTAAGCCAATTAATACAAGATTCCTATCTATAGAAGCTTTCTTCTGCTCTTCTTAACCTTTGCAACTCCTCAGTGAGAATATGCATTCTTTCAAAAGTGCTTGCAGTAGGGTCTTCCAGGACTTGAGCCTGAGCTAGCCCCAAACTGGAACTAGCCTCCTTTACTTTGTCAGAAATATTCATAAATTCCCGTCTATTTAACTTCTTAAGCACAATCTTCAATAATTGGAATTTCCTTTTTATTCTCTTCAGGACTGGGCCATGTAGTTGCTGGTTCCATATTTCAGTAACTGTACTATCATACGAAGGGTCTGCATCCACATCTCAAAAAACCTAAAAGGTTTCAGGAAGGATTTCCTAGGTCTACTAGGTCTTACAAGCATCCCACAGTGGTCTTAGAAAGATGGCTTAATAAATTCAGCCACACTATCTGGGAAAACATCAAGCCAGTCTTCATTTACCAAAATTCTGTCTAGTTTCCTCGCAATTGGGTTCCCACTCTGCTGATTAGTCCAGGTAAAAAACGAGCCAGATGCTTGATGATCAATCAACTCCATCTCTGTGATCCAATCTCTAAACGCACTCATGCTTGGTGTAACAGGTACCATATTAGACGCCTCAAATGGGTTGATAATAGCGTAAAAATCACCACATACCACCCATGGAAAACCTCTGACTCTCCATTTTCTTAGTCTCGCATAGGTTGCTGATCGCTCAGCCTCATCATTTGATGCATATACCGCTGTGAAGAAGAACTGCACTTTAGGAGCAATTGACACTAATGCATGGATGAAATTTTCATCTGTGCAAAGAATATACCCTTTCACTTCCTTATCCCACGCTACCCACACTCTCCCCAGCAGATGATGATCATAATTGTCCTCTATCTGGTATCCACTAAACTTCTCTTTAATTTTCTCAGCCTTCCCCTTCTTTATTCGTGCTCAAGCAAAGCAAAAACCTTAATTCTACAACTACTAATTATATCAAGCACAACACTGTGCTTGTGAGGGGCATTAAACCCCCTCGTATTCCAAGTAAGAATCATGAGATGGAAGGAGCTTTAGCAGCTCCCTTCTGACTTCTTAGTCCCTCCCTCCAAAGGGGCGGGAACTGTAGTTGTACTTCCTTCTGAGCTAATACATCAAAAGGATTAGACTGACTCACTTCTGGCAGTGAGTTCCATACCTGTGGAGGCTTTACTCCATTATAACCTTGCTGAACTCTTCTTGCATTGGAAGGGAACTAGGAGTTATGGGGGGGGGGGGGTATTCACCACCATTTGCCCCTCCTGTTCCTCCTCTCTCCTTGTTTGCTGCTCAGCGACAACTATACTAAAATTCATCGGATCTGGAATCACAACAGCAGTCATCGCTTTCTTCCTCCACACTCTCTTTGTAGGACCACTTGGCTTAGCACAATCATGCCCAAACAGGCCACAAGCTGCACAACAAGGAGGCAGGCGACAATACTCTACTTTCACAAACATCTCATCCATATCATCTGGCTTAATACTCACTCTGTCGACCAGCTTGCTCTTAGCACTCAGTTCCACACAAATCTTAGCACAACCTACCTTTATCTTCCTTGTAGTTGGCTGGTCCATCCACAAAGGTTTCCCAATACCACTAGCAACTCTACCCAGTCCCTCCTTCGACGAGAGCTCCACAGGGAGTCCCGAAATCTAAACCCAGATAGGAATTGTCAAATTATCAATCTCCAGCGCTCGAATCCGCGAACCCAGCGACGCAAGCACAAAAGATTATTGCGATAGTGCCATGGACCTCCTTCGAAAACCCATTGACAAACCGCATCTGAAGGTAATTTGAACATAATCAGACGATCCTCTAGCCAAGATACACACACTTCACCTTCTCTACCCCATAACCAGTTCGCCCAGAACCTAATCGTCACCAGCGATGGCGGAGCACCCAGGAATTGCCCAACTAAACTATGTTCCCACTGACAAGCGCCCTCTTCCATCACCATCTTTGGAATTCGAATCGACCCATTTACCATTTCCGTCTCATAGAACTCCAGCTTTGAATCCTCAGAGACACCAAACAAAGAAGCCCACGATCGGCCGCCACCAACAGCGCCCGATGAGGCTCCATCAGCGACGACCGTCACCAGAGACGGGAACCCTAGCCCAAGTTTGAGAGAGAACCCGAGAGCATTTTTTTTTTGTACTTAAACTTGCAACTAGTAAACACTAGGGTTTTAATTCATCAAATTCTAACTATTACAATGAAAACAAGACGCTTAAATAGTCCTAGCTAGGGTTACACATCAATAAACTCCTAATTACATTCTACTACGAAAAGGAAACATAAACTACCTAAAACAATGAAATCCTAACTGCACAAGGAAAACTAATTCTGTTTTTACAAGGCATAATTTTGTGACTTTAGACGATTTTTGAGTCCGTCGTTCGAGGCCTTAAATATATCCATTCCTTCATCCAATGCCTTGTATTTGTAGATAAACATACATACTTTTATGTGGTAGAAGCCTCTGGACTCGAATCTCATCCATGCTTCTCGAATTGAGCTCCAAAGTAGGCTTCACGAACACATTTTCTGCCTTTGCCAAATTCTGGCAGTTTTCCTGTTTTGACTTAGGCTTTTGGTGAGTTGGGAAAATGACCTTCTAGACTTCCACTTCAGCTTCCAAGCATATCAATGTGTAGAGCGACACTCCAGATTCAATACAAGCTCTTAAAAATTGAATTTCCAATTGAGAGTAATAGGCTTGCAAAGTAGGCTACCTGAAACAGTTAAAATACTTGGACAAGAATTAGTGTTCTTCAGGCAGCTTGAGCTTGCTTCTTCGTCAAGTAATTCCAACTTGCAGAGTGATCTATTTGGGATCATATCAGCCGACCCCTCATCCTTTCATCCAACCAAGAGTTGCATATCAAAATACGCGGTATCTTCGTCTTCTCCCTGTCACCGGTGCAAGCTCCATCCAAGAGACATGACCCAACAACCTAGGGTGCCTAAACCTCTCTACCAGGCTCTGTTCCTGTCAAGCCCTTTGTCATTTCCCTGTTCCCGTCGAACCCCGTCGTCGTCCCGTCGGAGTTCTTTTCTTTGTGTTATTGTTTGTTTATTTCTCGTACATAGGTAGCCGAGCAGAGAAGCACATTCCTTCCCCACAGTTTGTTTATTTGACTATTTTTTAATTGTTATTGTGTGTTATTGTTTGTTTCTTTTTTGCAGCCGAAGCCCGAAGCAATACAACTTACTGAACTTACCTTACAGTGGAGCAAAAGGGAATTTTTTCCTTTTGTTACTTGAGAGTACAAAAACAAAGTAAAAAAATGTAAGATGGTGGTGTGGGAGGAATTTTACAATGCTATATAGTATTGGTGCTATAGGGTTTTGCTTATGGTATAATTTGAAAATGTACAGTTAATGCTATGGTACAACTTGAACTTGTACCTTTATGTGATGATACAACTTCAAGTTGTGAAGTAGTACCATAACATAATGTACAGTTAATGCTATGGTACAACTTGAACTTGTACCTTTATGTGATGATACAACTTGAAAATGTACAGTTAATGCTATGGTACAACTTGAACTTGTACCTTTATGTGATGATATAACTTCAAGTTGTGAAGTAGTACCATAACATAATGTATAGGGTTTTGGCTTATGGTACAATTTGAAAATGTTCAGTTAATGCTATGGTACAACTTGAACTTGTACCTTTATGTGATGATACAACTTCAAGTTGTGAAGTAGTACCATAACATAGTGTTTTCCAGGCGAGAAAACTTGCGTTGAATGAGAATTGAATGCACCTTGACTTCTTTGGACAATGATCACTAAACACGGTTCACACCTCTTCAAACACAGTTCGAACGAGGGTGTTCGATGTTTACACGACTCTCGAGACAGATCAACATTAAGTTACTCCTACTCCTATGGAGGTTCTGAGAGAGCTCCAGATCTACGACTACTGATTAAAATTGCAGAGGAAAGATAAAATTGATAAACTTGACAAGTGGTGTCGAGTGGTGATTTTTGCGAACCCTCCTCTGTCAACTCCTCCTCCTATTTATAGGCTTGAGATGATAACCGTCGTAGAAAACTGGCTTGGAGTAACTTCCAAAAAGAACTGCCCCCCTTCTTTCTCGGACGTGGCTGACGTGTCATTGTACGTGGGATAATCGGCAGTTGCTCTGTTAACCACCTGCTCTTCATCTTGGAACTTTCGTTTTGTTACTTGCCTCTCCCGTTCCTTCATCTGGCTTATGTTCTTCATGTAGCACTCAGACCGAATGACTCTGCCCACATGGCTTGCTTTCTTATTTCCAACTTGTTAGCTCAAATCTTGGACATAGTCTCACGATGTGGTATAGATCTCGCGACCACGTCGGGCTCTAAATTTGATGCCAACGTGGTCTAGATCTCATGACCACGTCGGGATCTAGACTTGACGCCAACACGGTCTAGATCTCACGACCACGTCGAGCGCTAAATTTGACGCCAACGCGGTCTATATCTCACGACCATGTCGGGCTCTAAATTTGATGCCAACGTTGTCTAGATATCACGACCACGTCGGGCTCTAAATTTGACGCCAACGCGGCCTAGATCTCACGACCACGTCGAGCTCTTCAACTCGCGACGAGACTATCTCCTTCTTGGATACTTAGTAGCTTGGGGCTTAAAACTATTATCATGAGGCCAAGTTCAAATAACATTAATTTTCATTAATGATCTGGCCTTATAAAGACAGTTAATGCCTTGCAAATAATCAATGTGGTACAAGATTATTTTTTGGGTGTAAACAAATGCCCTCCAACTACTTAGTGCATAAAAACTATGGACTAAGTAGTTGACACCAATTTGACAACCAAAACACCACATCAAAACCTCAAAGCTTCTTATTCCATTTTGGCTTTCACAAAAAATTACTCAAACCAAAATATACATTGTTTTTTTTTTCCCGTTACCACTCATAACCTATTTGCAAAGTGAGACTTTGATCTTCATGTCCAATTAACACAAGTCTCTATAGCTCCCCCCTTCTTTCCTTGCTCGGAAATAGAGTCATCACCACTGCCTTGCCTCCTCAAGCTTCATGCGGCAGCACAAGTACTTCCTCTCTCTTTTTCCTCGTCAGTCTCGTCCACGAATAACTCATGGCTACCCTTTTTTTTTCCGACCATGCTAGCCGCTGCCCGTTTCTTCACCTTGTCGATCTCGGCTGCAATACTGACCGAGAAGCCTCTCCCCTTTTTTATTTTTATTTATTTATCTTTCTATTTTTTTTTACGGGGATCCCATCTTCCTTACTTGAATTGGAGAAGGACTCAAGTGTCCTTGTCCTTATGGGATTCTTTTTTCCACCAAATCCTCTTCCAAAACAAAAAAAGATCCTCCAAATCTACTACCCATGAACTCTATAAATAGAGACCACTCCTTCTCATGCTTTTCATCTTCACTCACACAAATCCCCATAGAGTTCTCAAGAGTGGACGTGGTCTTCATCAAGCAAATCAAAGTGAGAGACCAATCTCACTCCACATCTAGTGGCCGGCGGCCACCTTTTTTTTCAAAAAAAAAAATTTCCCCCTTTTTTTAGACGTGACACTCGCCTTCCTCTGGTGTGACTTTGTAGGATGTCGAACAAAAAGGAAGAAGCTGGCCGAAAGATACTCGAGGAGGCTACTCGCGTCTATCAACAAGAGCATGATCTCCTCGCCCGAGACAAAGGAGTCTCTATGCACACCTTGGAGATTAACAACGACGATGTTGGTAGATTAGGTCCTTACCTGATCCAGGCACGAAGTGGTCCTGTAAGCCAACTTGATCGCTACCTGCTCGGTCAAGTGAGACTCATATCCCTCTGCACCGAAATTGAAGAGCCAAACTTTGCTCTCTTCAAGGCGGCCTTGTGTTTCTGGTCCACCGCTTCTAACTGCTTCGTCTTCCCAATTGGAACCATGACCATTACCATCATGGACGTCACTACTCTAGCCGGTCGTGGTTTCGAGTTAGCAACCACGTCTTGCCTCAAGCTCCCCCAGAAGATACCGCCCTTCCCACATATGTCTTTCCAAGCTTTTCACCAACAGTATCAGCCTTCGATGCCAAGTCCCCAGTGACACAAGAAGAGCGTGCAACATTCATTCACTTCTGGCTCTACAAGTTCATCATCTGCCCTAGCTCCGGTGCACCTCGTCAATCCTTGAGTGATCTTCCCAATAGACTTGTTGCGGGGTGATGTGATCGTGACTTTGCAGACTTCATACTAGCTCATATTTACCATGGTATGCATACACTCCACAACAAATCTCTATTGATGCACTACAACTGGTTCTGGCCCTTTATGGATTGTGCTCCTATGGATCTATGCATACTTCCCAGAGAGACGTAGTCATCTTGACAGTCTAGCAAAAATTGACCCGGATGAACTGTCAGATTCCTATGGCCACCACTTCATCACGACCAAATGATAGGGCAAAAGCGTAATGCCTAAATCCTATCTCCTAGTAAACCGGAAAGTCCGGGTATTGTCTCTCGGGGACTGGTACAACCTTAAGTTCTATCAATTTTATAGAGCAAACTATAGGTGAAAATGGTTTAATGAGACTAATTATCTAAAAGCAAAATAAACTAATTAAGCAAAGTAAAATGGTCGGGAGAAATTCAATGGAGAAAGCTCTGGGAGAAACACCAAGACTCACTACCTACCCTATCCAGATTAATTCACACATTCCAATCAATTTAATCCAATTCTCTACAGCCACACGAATGTGCTAGCTATCCCTGTCGGGAATTACTACGCACTAAACAATTAAATCAAATCCTACTATCGTAGCTGAATGAATTAATTATTTAGCCTGAAGATCGATATCCTATTTAAGACCGCATAGCACCTTATTTAATCCACTGTCGCATCATAACTTACTATGTCACATGAAATATGTTCAGTTATTAGGGTTTCACTGTCGCTAATAACCTAATTAACTACAAATCAATGTATTGGTGGCCAGTCAATAGAAAGCATTAAGTAATTTCATGCAATAGAGATTGGAAGAAAAGAATTATGAATCAATCCATCAAATATAGAAATAGCTATATCCTATGGTGTTTCCCCCAAAAATTGGGGTTTAGTTTATGACGAAATCAAAAGATATAATCATGTTCTTAATTATCATGTCATGAATCAAAGCAAAGGAAAAAAAAATACTGAAATTTTCTTCCCTGCCCTGCACTTGATCGCCCCGCGCCAGCTGCTTCTCCGCGATCCCAACTTGCGTTGCGCCGCTGCTTTTCTTCGCCCCAAAAGCAAATCCATTCAGAGAATTTTCCTTCCTTCCAATTCCTTGTCCCCGTCCCAATTAATCCCTACCTCCGGTCCTTCTTTTGCTATCACTAATTAATTGCCCCCTGGTCCAAATATCCCTCCCAATAGTTGCTCCGCCCATGTTCTCTCCTCAAGGCCCAAATCCTCCTGGCCCAAACAATTCCTCCATCCGCCCAGGCCCAAAGAGAATTCCAGCCCACAAAAGTCCAGTCCCGGTTCAACTCCTCAGTAAGTTCCGGTCCAATGTACATCCAGTCCACTTGAATTATTCTATCCACCAATGCAAATTTCTCGTTTCATTTACCTGAAATATATAAAACATTTGGCACTTGATGGTAATGGTTTTATAACTATTCCAGGCTAAGTTGGACCTCAAACAAGTATTATAGGTCTCAAACATATCATGAAATAATCACATTAAGCACGCAAAATCAATATGTTTTCAACAATTATCACAACCCCACACTCAATACTTGCTTCTCCCTATGAAACAACTCAGACAAGAGAACGATAATTGGAGAAAACACCAGACAAACCAGGGAGAGACAACCTAGCTCAAGACACACCCACGACACACAAAACACAATATTCCTTGTACTCTTGTTGTAATCAGTAGTTTCTTTCTCAAAGGACGAGTTGTGCTTTAATAATCATACCTTTCACCCCACACTCAAGGTCTTTGCAACCATTTAACATTGACTGACTCCAATCCACAAAAAAAAAAAAAACTCAAATAGCAACACTCAATTCCGATCGTCGGTAGTGGGTGATTAACAACTTATGGTGTAACAGTTATTAGGAGAATCTAACCACATCAGTGAGGTGCATATCTCGTGAGGAAAATCTGGCTTACTCACACCAATCATAATCAATTAACAAAGCATGAGTCTCAAAAACTAATGGGGGAAGCCTTTAGCAAACATGATTTTAAATTTAAGCACATCACTACCTTTTATGACAAGGTGAGTCTTTCTCTCTTTCTGATTTTGCTTGCCGAGTGGTCGTATTTAGTACAAGTGGGATCTGTTTCTTACTACCGGTGACTAAGCAAGAGCAATTTCTGCTTCTTAGCACTCGCATAAGGGCTTCTTTTAACTCCTTTTCCTCGGTCCGCGTAGAGGGTCATTGCACATCCTCTAATGGCACTTCACTCAACTGGGGATCGTACTTGATAAGCAACATCGTACGGTCGCGAACTGATTCTCAATTGAATCTTTCCTAATCCCCATGTGCAATGGTGATTGCCTCACACGATTTTGGCATTTTACCCACACTTTAATTGTTATGGCAACTTTCTTATATTTTACATGTCAGGTAGTGTTTCTTTTATGAAGATACAGTTCACCCCATCATAAAAAAATCAAAACAGAGAGACTTGTTGCAAAATCAAAAGTTCACAATTGATGCAAGTAAGCACGGTATCCAAACATGTCGAATGGTCAATGTTCTCCATCTAACTACTTCACCAAAAGTCATTACACTATCCTCACAAAAGAGAATGTTGCTAAAAGAGTTTGCTCATGTACAGCACATCAAGTCAGTCAAAACATCAAGCTCATTGTGAAGAACTATGCAATTCAACACTAGTGGGGCAATTTCGATGATTTCATTCAAGCACAAACTCATTTCACACGCATCACACTCATTTACATCATGTTACCACAAGAGTACAAGGTTTTATTTTTAATTTTTCTGATTTTTAGGTATTTTTTAGCCATTAGGTTTGCAGAGACAGAATGCTTTTGCACAGGCAAACTGCATGCAGTTTGGCTGTGCACAACCCAAATGACAGTTTTTTTTACCACATGCAATAGGGACAAACAAACACTAATACTCACCACCCCACACTCAGGATGGAACAATGTCCCTAATGTTCAACTCCTAATCTAAACATGCACGGGTTTGACACAATTAAAAAGAAAAATAAAGAAAAGAAAACTTACCTTGGGTTGCCTCCCAAGAAGCGCTTGTTTAACGTCCTCAGCCTGACGTTCATGGAGCTTTCAACCAATGGATATGGAAAGGTATCCAGAATACCCTCCCGAACAATTATAGAATGCATAACCTCCATCTAGCATATGAGTCACCTGTGCAGGGCCAGGTGTGCGAAAATTTGGTATGACCTTCTTAGCTTGCATGTTGGACCCCTTAGTGAGGCGCAGGTGGTATTGCAGTGCCTCAAACAAGTACTCTTCCTGTTTCAATGTCAGTGAAGAAGGAATAATCACAGGAAGATTGAAATCCTTACCCAAATATTTATACTTGAGATGATCTGGCAAGGATTTCTGTCCTTGCTTTGATTTCAGAATCTGAGCAGATAGGACATGTGATAGTTGTTCAGGTTGTCCACTATCACAGGAGAAGGGATTTTTCCTTTCTCGAGCTCCACTTTCAAAGTCATCAAATGCATCGTGATTATGATCAACTTGAAAGACATTAAAAATTTCCTCCTCCTTACCTACTCGAAATGTCAACCTTCCTCTCCCAACATCGATGAGTGCATCGCCAGTGGCTAGAAAAGGTCTACCAAGAATTATAGGCACTCCCTGATCTTCTTCCATCTCTAGAATAACAAAATCTGTTGGGAGAATAAACTTCCCCACATTCACCAATACATTCTCCACCACTCCTTTTGGAATTTTCACTGATCGATAAGCCAATTGGAGAGTGATCCAAGTAGGCTTAAGAAAATCTCCAATCCCAATTTCTTGTAGATTGAGTATGACATCAAATTAATTCCTGCTCCAAGATCACAAATTGATTTACCGAACTCTCTACCTCCAATGACACATAGAATGGTGAAGCTTCCTGGATCATCCCTCTTTTCTGGTAATTTATTCTGAATCACGGCACTACATTCAGAAGTAAGGGCTACCTTCTCTAGATCAGCCCATTTGCGCTTCTTTGTCAGCAACTCCCTTAAGAATTTAGCATATGTAGGCATCTGTTCAAGTGCCTCCGCCAACGGTATGTTGATATGAAGTTGCTTGAAGATATTCACAAATTTCTTGAAGTTTGGGTCTTCCATGGGCTTCATTAACCTCTGAGGGAATGGTGCAGGAGGTTCATAAGGCTTTACCTCTTCATTCTTGAGTTTTTCCACTTTTGGAGTTGCACAGGCAGAATGCTCATGCACAAGCAGATTGCATGCAATTTGCCTGTGCAAGTCAAATTTTTCAGCTTTTGCACTTTCTTCCTATGCAACTGCTTTGCCCTCATTTTCTACTGGATTTTTCTTGCTCTTTGGATCCTCCAACTCCTTCCCACTCCTGAATATGACTGCTACAACCATGGCGTCCTTCGGATTCCTCTCAGTATTTGCTGGTAAAGTCCCAGGAATCCTACCTTGAATATCTGCCAAATTTTGAGACATCTGGCCTATTTGCCTCTCCATAGCTAGCATAGATGATTGCATATTATTTTTGATGGCTAGATGTTGAGTGACAAATTGATCGAGACCCTTGAAATTATTGTCTGTTTTCTACATATGAGCCAAAATCAACTCCTCCAGATGGGGCTTCTTCTCTGGTTGAGGCTGCTGCTGTTGAAAACCAGGAGGTGGGATGTTTCGAACACCAGCTGGATTATTGTTTGACCATGACATATTGGGTTGATGTCTCCATTGAGGGTTGTACGTATTTGAATACATACCACCCTGGCCATGACTTCGCGGATTATTGATATATTGGACATCTTCCAACTGAGCAGCTCCCAGTGGACACATATCCCTATGATGAGCACCCTCACAAAGTTCACATGAAACAACCTCCTCTTGTCTACCCAGAGCAATCTTGGCCAGCCTTCGTTCGAGTGCATCGAACTTAGAATCCAGCTTGGCATCTATCTTGGCTTCTAGACTTGTAACTCTGTCAACTTCATGAAAGCCTCCTCTTATTCGAATACTGGTCTCACTACCCCATTCGGTGGCTTCTGAACAGATCTTCTCTACCAGTTCATATGCTGTTGCAGCCTCCATCCTTGTGAAACCATTTCGAGAAGCATTATTTAGGGCATCCCGAAACTCGCTTCTGATTCCATTGAAGAAAATAATGATCATGTTCCAATCTTCAAGACCATGGCTTGGGCATCTCATCAATAGCCCATTATAGCGCTCCAATGCCTCAGTCAGACTCTCATCATCAGCCTGCTTAAAAGTAACAATCTCTTCTTGCCTCTTCATTGCCAAGGCAGGTGAGAAGTATTTATCGAGAAAGACCTTTTCAAGCTGAGCCCATGTCGTGATGGAACGTGGTGTTAAGTTCTGAAACCAGTGTGATGCATTCCCTATAAGAGAGAATGAGAACATCCGAAGACGAATTGCATCATCAGACACAATTGGGCTCTTCATCGTATCACATATGCTCGCGAACCGGCGGAGATGCTCGTGTCCTCATTTCTAGCCCCAGAGAAAGTATATCCATTGGTGATCATGTTGATAAATGTTGCGGTAATCTCCATGGTTGCATCCCCAGTCGGAATGACAACACTTGAAGCTCGGGCTCCAGTCCGTCGATTCAAACGAGCACTGATCGAACGATCCTCGTCTGCCATGATGATAGGCTCAATGTCACGAGGTGGTGGTGGTGGTGTCGGTGGTGTAGGGACGACAGGTGATGAAGCCTGCCCTCTCTGGGTTAGGGAAGGCCTAGTAGTTGTGGTTGGTTGCTTCCCTAACTTGACCTGCTTCTTGTTTTGACGGCAGGTCTTCTCAATCTCCGGATCTAGTGGCTAGTAAATTGCCGGTCGTCCTCCTTGGCATGCACGAGGATGATAAACCTGAAAAATTCACCTGCACACTAACACCCAGATGAAAATAGTTCACTCACAAAAATCAACAAAAATAAGGTATGGCAGTCCTCGACAACGGCGCCAAAAACTTGATAGGGCAAAAGCGTAATGCCTAAATCCTATCTCGTAGTAAACCGGAAAGTCCGGGTATTGTTTCTCAGGGAATGGTACAACCTTAAGTTCTATCAATTTTATAGAGCAAACTATAGGTGAAAATGGTTTAATGAAACTAATTATCTAAAAGCAAAATAAACTAATTAAGCAAAGTAAAATGGTCGGGAGAAATCCAATGGAGAAAGCTTTGGGAGAAACACCGAGACTCACTACCTACCCTATCCAGATTAATTCACATATTCCAATCAATTTAATCCAATTCTCTACAGCCAGGATATCACGAATGTGCTAGCTATCCCTGTCGGGAATTACTACGTACTAAAAAATTAAATCAAATCCTACTGCCGTAGCTGAATGAATTAATTATTTAGCCTGAAGATCGATATCCTATTTAAGACCGCATAGCACATTATTTAATCCACTGTCGCTTCGATAAGTTAGTATGTCATGAAATATGTTCAGTTATTAGGGTTTCACTGTGGCTAATAACCTAATTAACTACAAATCAATGTATTGGTGGTCAGTCAACACAAAGCATTAAGTAATTTCATGCAATAGAGATTGGAAGAAAAGAATTATGAATCAATCCATCAAATATAGAAATAGCTATATCCTATGGTGTTTCCCCCAAAAATTGGGGTTTAGTTCATGACGAAATCAAAAGATATAATCATGTTCTTAATTATCATGTCACGAATCAAAGCAAAGGAAAAAAAATACTGAAATTTTCTTCCCTGCCCTGCACTCGATCGCCCCGCGCCAGCTGCTTCTCCGCGATCCCAACTTGCGCCGCGCCGCTGCTTTTCTTCGCCCAAAAAGCAAATCCCTTCAGAGAATTTTCCTTCCTTCCAATTCCTTGTCCCCATCCCAATTAATCCCTACCTCCGGTCCTTCTTTTGCTATCACTAATTAATTTCCCCTTGGTCCAAATCTCCCTCCCAATAGCTGCTCCGCCCCTGTTCTGTCCTCAAGGCCCAAATCCTCCTGGCCCAAACAATTCCTCCATCCGTCCAAGCCCAAAGAGAATTCCAGCCCACAAAAGTCCAGTCCCGGTTCAACTCCTCAGTAAGTTCCGGTCCAATGTACATCCAGTCCACTTGAATTATTCTATCCACCAATGCAAATTTCTCGTTTCATTTACCTGAAATATATAAAACATTTGGCACTTGATGGTAATGGTTTTATAACCATTCCAGACTAAGTTGGACCTCAAAAAAATATTATAGGTCTCAAACATATCATGAAATAATCACATTAAGCACGCAAAATCAATATGTTTTCGACAATTATCACCAAACCGCTGGATCGAGACTTTGTCGACTGCTTCTCATACTTTTATCGGCTCAGCATGATACCCACATTTTCTCCCTTCTCGATGCGTCTCATTGGATCCAAATCATTTACCACCAAATTTAAGGAGAGACCACAGAGTCCCTCGAGGCCCTATGAAAAATTCATTCATCAATGGAAAAGATGGGTACAACGTCGAGACCTAGTGTCCACCCCCATTTGCACCAAGTTCCCGACCTCCGAACTCTACAATCCTCACTATGCTTCTCGCCAATTCGTCCTTGTCTAGTCGTGGCCTTTGACTATGCCACATTCGCCTCAACTCGCCGATCCTACCGGTCGCAGGAACTTAAATAGTGATGAAGCACACAATTTGAAGTTATGGCAAGACGGGCTCATATCAAACGTCGAATTTAGCCCCTTCAAACATTCTGAGAATCAGACTTCAACGATCTTTTCCAAATTACTCCCAAACCGACTGGAGGCATTTGGACTCTTCAATGGTGATGCGGTCCAGATAGCACAAAGCTTACTACCAATTAAACTAACGGCTATTCCCCGGGGAAGCCAAGTGTCATCTCTCGACAAACAAGACAAAGGAAAACAGTCGTCTACATCCAAAGTAGCTGTCAAGCACCGTTTATGTAAGTGGCCTCCTAATTCATCCTTAGTCCCTTTTCCTTCTTCTTCTTTGTTTCATACGTACGTGGCCTCTTGATATCTTCTACTTGCTTTCCTTACAGCACTTAATGAAAATGAATCCCCACCAAGGCCACCAAAACGTATCCAACCCCAAGAGAGTGAACACATAAATGTCAAGCTCCATCTTATACTCCTAACGTGGTACTATTCATGCCACCTTCTCTTACTAGTCTCCATCATGTCATTTCTAGTCACAAACGGTGGAGCTGAATGAGGAATCCGAAGATGCGGGCACGGAGAACTATGAAGAAGTTGGTGACAAGGGTGGCCAACCAATTAACTTGGAAGATTTAGACTCTGATGCCGATTTCTCTAAAACATATTCTGAGGATCACGAAGTACCTACCCGCTCCAACTCTCACCTCGTCACTAGCCAAGCAACTAGCCCTCTATCCATTCCCACGATGAAGCGAACTACAACTCAAACCCCTCCTGACAAACTCGGCTTTGGGAGCTTCGTGACTAGACATCTTTTGACCTCAGAAGGCACAAGTGGTGTCACCGTGTCTGAGTTGTTCACCACCAGCTAGAATGCCTTTGCTTTAATCGCAAACCCCTTGGTCTATACCCCAACCAATGAAGAGGCTACTGACGAACTAGAGGAGACAAGGGAAAGATTGAAAGCCACGCCGCGGGAAACCATCATTCCTGCCGAGGAAGGACGCCAAGCTAGCCCCGTTGATAATCCACCTATTACTCAAACAACTAGCCCTGTTGACTTGGTAAGTATATCTATTTTTTCATCTGTCTACTCCCAATTCTAGGTCATGTCATAACGTACTTCACCCTTCTTTTTTTCTTTCTTTTTTTCTAAAGGGCATGGCCAGTCTTGATGACAACCTTGCATATCTGAAAAACTTTGAGAGTCAATTTCAGAGGGTCCTGTCCCCACAAGAAATCCTTCTCCTTCCTCCATCAAGGGTGCTTTGACGGCAGTGGGTGAATTCCTTACCCCCTCCCTTGAAGAAGCCATGGGGGCTTTAGACACAATGTGGCCTCAAGAAGCCTTCGACCTCCTTACCAAGCTCGAGCTTCACCTCTCAGTCCTAGGGATAGATATGGAGCAGATGCTACTAATGCAGAGTGCTTCCTCGGAGATCAAGTCGTGGTTTGCCGCCATTGAGAGTGCTCGCGAGCTTTGGGACAAGTTGGCACGTGAAGAAGAGACTAAAGTCACCACCCGCTCCTCTCTTCAAGAGGAGTTGGCCAAAGGAAGATCTACATCAAGCGAGGTGGCTTCATTTCAAGCTAAGGAAGCTACCCGCAAGGCACGCATTGATGAACTGAAGGCAGAGCTCCAACATCTTGAAGAAGAAGAAACTTAAGAGAGGTCTCGAAAAGAAAAATTGGCACGATATCTTCATGAGTCAGCAACCAAGATCCGTGCTCTTTGTGAGAAAGAAGAATCTCTCATGCATATAAATGAAATTTCCCTTCAACGAGCCAAGGCTATCCAGATTGATCGCGAGAACAAGTCCAAATCCACCAAGTTGAAGGCTACCTTCGATGAGATCCTCAAGACCCTTGATGCTTGAAGCATCTTTGTTTTGTTTTGATCATACTTTTGAACAGTCAGTTTAGCCATTATTGTGGCTTTTGATTTTGTCTTTAATTTTTTTGGATTTCATGGATTGATTCTCGTATGGCCGTTGTTGAAATTTTTTTTTTACGCCCGCGTTCTTTTCACGTCCTAGGCTAGCCATGTGGTTCAAAGTATATGATGGCTCCCATACCTAGCCAAACTCTGGCTCTCGATGGACAAGCCAACACGTCTAGATGGAACTCTTCGTCAAAGTTTAGCCCACTCCTTAGCCAAAATTTGGTCTTCGCGTCAAACCAACATGGCAAGATGGGACTTGACATCAAAGCTTGTCTTATGCCTTAGCATCGAGGCTTGTTCCATGCCTTAGCCAAATTTTGGCTCTCAATGATCAAGCCTGCATGACCTTCCTCCTCATTACACGCCTACTAGATCTTCAAAATAAATTAGGAGGCAAACCTACTTAACTCCATTAATCTTCCCAATTTCAACGACGCTTTGGCATGTAATTCGATCACTTTACTCAGGAAAAAATGACCTCTCATCCCAATTTCGGCTCAATGTGATAGTGGCCTTTTAATGGTTCTTCGTTGTTGCCCCCTCCCCATCCAACGTCTGCGGCAGGGAGCAAGCCACTCCTCCCTTCCTAGCTCGGCTACTAAACCAACTCAAAGGGAGACATCATGCTAACCAAGGCCACTTACTATTTTGCCTTCTTCCTCCATCCTGTTAGTTAATTGCTCAATTAAAGTGAAATCGAGTTTCCTCCCCACACCTAGCCTTGTGGCCAGATGCTTAACCAAAATATTGACTTTAATTTCAACTCAAGATGATCATCCAATTATGCGGCTGCATGAGCTATCTCGCCACTTCACGTCCTTCTTTGCCTCTGAATCGGCTCCATGGCCATGCAACAGACTTAGAACTTTTCTACTCACACGAGCTTTTGTTTTATTCTTATTTTAAAACTAACCCTTTATTCCCATTGCTTTTCTACTACAACACATCCCCGATCAATATATATATTAGAGCACTGATTACTTGGGACGAGACGCCATGAAAACAACTTAGTAAAATTAAGCTTGTTGGCACCCCGCATCCCAGAGTGAAGGGATGTAGGACTTAAGATACTTGCCATTAATAACTCGATCGTGTAATACCCCATCGATGTCTTTCAATAGATAAGCTCCATTAGGAGGAGTGGCATGGACAATGAAAGGGCCACGACAATTTAGAGACCACTTGCAAACTTGGGATCCTTGTCCCCAATGGGCAAATGTAGCTTCCACACTAGCTACCCTTCTTCGAATGACTTGTGCTTAACCCTCTTGTTGTAAGCTCGTGCAACTTTTGTCTTTTTGAACTCTAATGTTATCAAGAGCTTTTAGTTTCACCTCATCAAGATCACACAACTCTAGCATCATAGACTCATAATACTCTGAGGGAGTGAGCTCATGTTGACGCATGTATCTCAACGACTTGACAGTCACCTCGACGGGCAAGAAAGCTTCATGTCCGTATTTCAAGGCAAAGGGAGTCACCTTCATGCTACTATGAGGGGACATGCGATAAGCCCACAAAGCTTTGGACAAATGCTCATGCCACTTCCTCGGATTGTCTTCTATCATTTTAGACAAGATTCCCTTCACCACTTTGTTCGATGCTTCAGCTTGACCATTAGCCTGAGCATAATATGGGGTGGAATGTATGATTTTGATTGCATGCTCCTTGGAAAAATCCATCACCTCCCCTCCCATAAACACGGTGCCTTGATCAGCTGTTATGGTGGCAGAAAATCCAAACCGATGGATTATGTTCTCTTTTATGAACTTAATTACTTCACCTTGATTCATCACCGTCATCGGCTTAGCTTCTACCCACTTCGTGAAGTATTCAGTTGCCAAGATAATAAAGGTGTGTTTATCTAAAGAAGCTGGGTAGATCTTCCCTTTCACAAGCTTCACACCCCTTGGCAAAAGCAGCGCAGTCCTCTCCAATGGATGGCCAGTAATAGCCATATCTATGAAGTACCCATATCATGGAGGGTCCAGCTTGATGAGCACCACATATGCCTTCGTGAACTTCTCCCATAGCTTTCAAGGCCTCTTTGCCCCCCAAACACTTCAATAACAAACCATATGGTCTTTTCTTGAACAAGACTTCATCTAATAGCACGTAGTTCCTAGCTTTGAACTTGATGGCTCTGTCGACATCCCCATTGGGATTTTTCAAGTAAGCCACCAAAGGAGTACGCCAATCTTCGGGTTCTTCTCCATCTATTTGGAACACTTCTACTCCTTGCTTCAAACGCTCCCTCAATGGACTAAGTGTTTGTACAAAGATCTGCTCTCCTCCCTCATGGTAGAACTCCCTAAAACCCAAAGCCAATTGTTCTAAGTAGTTTTCCTTGTCATTGTCTTGTCGAGGCACAAACTTGACAGATACGTTGTCAAAGTGAGTTATCAAGACTTTGACATACTCGAGGTATGTCTCTAAAACGAAATTGACACAACGAAAATCACCAAGTACTTGGTGGACCACGATTTGTGAATCCCCTTTGATATCAACACTCTTAGCTTTTAAATATACAAGCATCTCCATCCCAACCACCAATGCCTCGTACTCGGCCTAGTTGTTATTACATGGAAAATCGAGAGTAAAAGCAAAAGACATGGTATGCCCGGATGGGGCAATGAGCACCACGCCAGCATCTGCTCCTGAACGTGTCTTCAAGGCATTGTAGTATAGAGTCCAAGGGGCTTCACCCACCATCCCTATCTCTACTAACTCGGGTGGCACGTCCACACATGGGTGATCGGCCAAGAAATCAGCTAAGGCTTGGCCTTTAATGGCCTTTTGTGGTACGTACTGTAAATTGAACTCAGAGAGAGAAAGTGTCCACTTACCAATCCTCCCATGGATGATTGGCCGAGACAACATGTATTTAATCAAATCGGTCTTACAAATGAGTTGTACTTGAACATGCATCAAATAGTACCTTAGCTTCATACATGAAAAATATAAAGCCAAACATAACTTTTCTATGGAAGAATATTTTTGCTCGGCCGTGTTTAAGAATCTACTTAGATAGTACACGGCCTGCTCATGACCTGCATCATTATCTTGGGCCAATAGACACACAATAGATGTGGTAGTGGCTGAAAGGTACAACTTCAAAGGCCGACGTGGAATGGGAGAGTTGAGCACCGGCGTGCTCGCCAAGTACCTCTTGATGTCATCAAAAGCTTGTTGATGCTCTTGACGCCATAAAGATTCCTCCTCCTTCTTCAACTTCAGCACGGGGAGAATACTTGAGTCCGACCCGCACAATTCGAGATGAAGCGTCGAATGTAGTTAACCTGGCCAAGGAACCCTTGTAGCTCCTTCTTGTCACGTGGTGGCATGGCCTCTATGATGGACTTGGTCTTGCTTTTGTCAACCTCAATGCCACGTTTGCTCACAAGGAACCCTAACAAGTCACCTGCGGACACACCAAATGCACGCTTAAGTGGATTTAGTTTCAATTGATGGCTTCTCATACGTAAGAAAGCCATGCGTAAATGAGAGAGGTGTTGTCTTGCTACCTTGGACTTGACAACGATGTCATCCACATACACCTCCACCAACTCACCAATCAAGTCATGAAAGATAGTATTCATAGCTCGTTGGTAAGTGGCACCCGCATTTCTCAACCCAAAAGGCATGACCACACATTCCAAGCAATTGCTCCTGGACACTAAAACGCGGTCTTGTGGATGTCTTCCTCAGACAAGTAAATTTGATTATAGCCTGAGTAACAATCCATGAAAGAAAAAGTTCATGCCTAGTCACTGCATCGAGCAACATGTCAGCAACTGGCATGGGGTATTCATCCTTAGGAGAGGCTAGATTCAAATTCCTAAAGTCTACACATACTCTTATCTTGCCATTCTTCTTTCTAACTGGCACTGCATTAGACAACCACTTCACATATGATAGACCGTCATTTACACATGTTTTTACCCCCATTCTTACACCGTTTGAGGTGTTGATTCTCGTGTTTTAGGCCTATTTCACGCTAGGTTGTGCTTGTTTGTGATGTTTCAGGTCCTAGTACGTGAATGAAGGCTTAGGAGCGAGTCTGGGGTCGATTGGACGAAGAACGGACGAATGGCGAGGTTTTTGGGGAGCTGCACGGGCAGACCAGGGAGGCTGCACGGCCGTGCACGTGAGCAATATGGCCGTGCGCCTTATGCCGAGGACACGCAGGGGCAACCCCTTAAGCTCGCACGGCCGTGCACCCTGGCCGTGCGAGAGGGCTGAAGTTCGACTAAATGACACGCTGCGTTTTGAGCTGCACGGCCAGAATGGTGATATGCACGGCCGTGCACCCTGGCCGTGCGAGTCGGGAAATCTGGTTTTAGAGCCTATTCCGAGCAAAAAGGAGGGGAATCGGACTTTTTGAGCACAAACAGAGTTTTAGAGAGAGAAAGTGCGAAGAACTCACCCTAGAAGCCATCTTGGAGCTGGGTTTCATCAAATCAAGCTTGGAGATCGTCCTAGGAGTGGAAATCATCATCCCGGAGCAGATTATCCTCATCATTATGAGTATGACTACTCCGATTACTGTTTTCTTTTCTCTCTCTATGGAGTAGAACCTCTCTCTCACTTGGGGATGAAGAACCCTAGTTCTATGTGTTAGGGGATTGATTGTAATGACTTGGGATGATATTACTGTTTGATTTTAATCGAATGATGCATGTTTATTGAGTCAATTGAAGTCTGATCAACTTTTCCTGATTCCTGCTGCAATCTGAGATAGATAGAATCTGATTAGGTTGCTAGAGTCTCATCATTCGATAGTAGGAGACTGGTTATACGAGAGTTAGCCAGTTTACTGCTTTGTACTGGAATCTAATTCCAGTAGTGAATTTCTGTTCTTACTGCTTCAGCTTTCTATCCCGGTGAAGACTAGTCGTCTGCCGGGTAGTTAGACTGAGAGGGCTTGGTCAGCTTAAGAGATTCCAAGCTACTGTCGGATCTTCCGCAGTTTAATCAACAGTAGATCAACCCAGGGTAAATTGCAATTGAAACCTAACTAAAGAGCTAGGGGGATTCATTCCCGAGTGACTCTTTCCTGCTTAAGAAAACCGACCAATTTCCTGCTTTATTTCTGCTTTTAGTTTAAACAACAATCACTTACTTTAGTTGGCTAGATAACAGAGAATCACTGAGTAAGCAGTAGATCTAGAGCCCGGGTTGATAATATAACTTGCCTGTTACTGCATTCCCGGTCTGCGATTACACTTGGTCACAGATTGGTGTTGTGTTTTGGCGTGTCAAGTTTTTGGCGCCGTTGCCGGGGAGCCTCTAGGTTATTGGGGAAACGTGAGAATTTGTTACTCTAGCTTTTTATTTACTGCATTTTATCTCTTCCACCTGTGTGCCTTCACGGGTTGTTTCTGCTGATTGTGTGCAGGTAGTGCATGACCCGTAGCCAGTCGGGAGATCTACTACCACCAGACCAAGAGCTTGAACGAACCTGTAGAAACTTCAAGCGGGCTCTAAAGGCGCGACTGGCTGCGGAGGAGGCGCTATCACAGCTGCAGTTAGAGGAGGAAGAAGAAGAGATGGCTGAACCAGGGAACCATGATATGATCCCTGAGGAGCAAACCATGGGATCCTACTGGACCGCCAGAGCTGCGGACATGAGGTCACCCATTCAGCATCCTCATGTCCCAGCCAACAATTTTGAGGTGAGCACCTCAGTAATCACCATGTTGCGCGGTTCAGTGGTGTTCCGTGGTAAGGAGGGGGAGTGCCCCCGATCACATCTCCGGCGATTCCACGAGCTCATTGATGGAATCAAGATCAATGGGGTACCCGCAGATGCCATCCAGCTGAGGTACTTCCCATTCACTCTGGAGGGGCAGGCCAAGGAGTGGCTAGACACTCGACCTCCAGGCTCCATCACCACGTTCGCCAACCTGGCGGACAAGTTCCTCACCCGCTACCATCCTCCGTCCAAGACGGCGGACTTGTAGAAGCAGATCACCCACTTCACCCAGAATGAAGATGAGACCATCCGGGATGCTTGGGAGAGATACAACAGTCTCTTCCTAAGATGTCCCAATCATGGTTTCAACGATGCTTTCAAGGTGGGAACCTTCTATCATGCCCTCTTCCCGGAGGACAAGCAGCTGATTGATTCTGTCTGTGGCGGGAACATGCTGACCAAAACACCGCCACAGCTGAATCAACTCTTTGAGGAGATGGCGGAGAACGGATACGATTGGGGCACTGCCAGGAGATCGAGACGAGCACTGGGACGGGGTGCGCATGTTGTAGGCACCCAGTCATCTGATTTGGTGCTGGTGGTATCGAAGCTGGTGTCAGCTATCGACCGTTCTGGTTTGATTGCAGGTACAGGCCAGCCGCAGGCGATGCTCTGCCAGTGGTGCGAGAGCACCCATCACATTGTGGAAGACTGCCAAGTGATGAAGGAATCGACAACACCCCAGGAGCAGGTGAACTTCATCAACAATGTTAGGCGCAACGACCCCTACAGTAACACCTATAATGAGGGGTGGCGCCAGCATCCTAACTTCTCCTGGGGTGGGGCAAATTCCAGACCACCAGTTCCCCAGGGACCACCGGGCTTCCAGAGGCCACCATATCAGCCCAGACAGGGGCAATTCCAGCAGCCACAACAGTCTCTCTACCAGCCCATGCAGGGGCATGCTGCTCCATCACAGCCGCGACCTTTCCAGCAGCCAGGTGCAGCCCCTGCCGCCCCAGTGCAGAATGATCAGATGGCTGAACTGCGGGAATTGGTGGGTTCTCTGGCCACCTCCAGTGCGAACAAGTTCAATAACATCGAGCAATTCATGGAGAAAGCTTCAGGCAAATTCTTGGAGCTAGAAGCTGGTCAGAGAAATACACAGGCTGTGCAGCGGGATATACAGACCCAGCTTGGGAGTGTTGCCCAGGCTGTAGCACAAAGGGCTCCTAGTACCTTGCCCGGTCAGACCATTCCTCACCCTTAGAACCCGAATGAGCACTGCAATGCCATCATGACCAGGAGTGGCAAGATGACTGTTGATCCACCTGCTCGGGAACAAGAGAGAGAGGGCCCTGCCTCGGCATCGCCAGCAGCTCAAGCGGAAGCCGAGAAGGAGGTTGAGGTGCCTGCATCTAAACCGCAACCAGTAGTGAAGGAGTATATCCCTAAACTCCCCTTCCCTACTCGGTTGCACAAAGACAGGCTGGAAGCAGAGTTCGAGAACTTCATGGCCATGCTTAGGAAGCTGAATGTTCAAGTGCCTTTCCTGGAGGCACTATCTCAAATGCCTAAGTATGCGAAGTTCCTGAAGGAGCTTCTTTCAAAGAAGCAGAAGCTGAGCGAGCTGGCCACTGTGGAGCTCAGCGAGGAGTGCTCGGCCATTCTGCAGAACAAGCTTCCGCAGAAGCAGAAGGACCCAGGTAGTTTTACTATCCCGTGCTCTATAGAGAATTTGCATGTAGAGAGGTCCTTGGCGGATCTAGGTGCTAGTATAAATGTTATGCCATATAAGCTGTTTAAGAAACTAGGCCTAGGTGAACCCCCTGCTACTAGGATGAGTCTTCAATTAGCTGACCGATCTGTAGTGCATCCTAGGGGCATAGTGGAAGACCTTCTGGTTAAGGTTGGCAAATTCAATTATCCTATTGATTTTGTGATTTTGGACATAAATGAGGATGTGAATGTGCCATTGATACTAGGAAGGCCTTTCCTGGCCACCACCAAGGCCCTCATAGATGTGCATGATGGGACCTTAGTTCTGAGGGATGGTGAGGAGCGAATAACATTTTCAATTTCTAATACACATCCTGCTTCCTCGCCTTTGCATGCTGTATCTCACCAGGAGCACGAGTCTGTCGTGTATCCTCCTGTGCTTCCTATTTTGCAGGATCCGCCTCCCATACCTTCGCCGCCACTCCCGTCCAATCCGTCATCGAAGGAACAAATCAGGGAGGAGTGGCGGCCGAAACAGCAGGCAGCTAAGCCTGCTCGGAAGAAGGCCGGAGACCACTATGAGCTGGTCCCGCCCCCACCTTGGCCATCCGAGTATTCACTCGCTTGCATCCTGCCGGATGGCCAAGTTGAATTGGCAAATGCTGGTGGCCACATTCGGCGGGTACATGGCCACCAGTTGAAGTTGTACCTCAAGAGCGAGGTGGATCCGCTCTTGAAGGCACCTGCTCCTTCACCTCACTGAGCATCCACTGACTGGCGTCCAGCTAAAAGACGGTAAAGAAGCGCTTGTGGGGAGGCAACCCCACTGAGGTTTGCATTTTCTTACTCTTTTTCCTTTGATTTTGTGTGTTTTTGAGTCTTGAGACATCGACCTCGACGATCTTGGCGACGAGTAGGCTGTACTCGTTGCCCGTCTCAGTGTGTTTTCTTTTTCATTTTAGACTTTTGTGTGTTTGCTCCATGTGTGCGGAGCTTGAACTTAGTGTCGTTTGTTTTTGTTTTTGGTTTTTCCTTTGTGGTTTGATGTAGCCGTCTGGGCTAACACTTATCCCTAACGCACAGTGTGCTAGTGTGTTTCTGATGTTCGATTTGTGCAGCATTGTCCACTCTCCCGTTCGTTTCTCGCTGACTGGTCCACTTCCAGTCCCCCAGCAGTGTTCCTACCCGGTAACATCGTTCGCCTTATCTTTCCCTCTGCTCCATTGAGGGCAATGTCGTTCTTAAGTGTGGGGGGATGCTTTGTATCGGTTGGAATATTTATGATGGTGCTTGGAGCCTAGTCCGCTGTCCGAATCTTACGATTTGAGGGCTCCAAGTACTGCTGTTTGATCATATTGGCACTGTGTTTTGATGGATGAATTGATTGGTTTTCGGATTAATGCATGACAATCTGTTTGCGACTAGGACAACCTATGATGAGGACTGAGATGTGCAGTAGAACGATGTAGGGGTTCAGTTTTTCAACTATTTGCTTGACAACTGTGACTTGATCTGACTTGCTCTGATTACTTGTCCTTGACAGTCGTTTATGCATCTAGTTCTGGGTATCAGAATGTGAGATAGAGCATATAGGTAGCCATGTGAGATTTGAGCCTGCTCGTTTCTTTCTTGTGCGATAGATCCCTCTTCCATGATGTGTAGCATTCACGTTGTCACTAGCTAAGATGATGGGGGCATAAGATTAGCCCACGCCCAAAACTGACTGTCCTGATGTGTCATATCCCCTAGTCAGCCCTTTTTGAGCCGTGTGTCATCCTTTCTTTTGGTCTATAATGGAAAAAAATCACCCTTGTTGCATCTTTTAGAAGGTTCCACAGAGTGGTTTTTTATATATTCTCTGCTGTTTCTGCTAAAGTCTATGTGAGTGTTGGAGGTAGTGCTTAAAAGTTGGGCAGGTGTTTGAAGTTTATGCAGAAGTGGTGGCTCTCTTAAGAAATGAAAAGAAAAATGAAAGTGAAACAAAGAAAAAAAAATTGAAAGTAAAAGAGAGCCACTACCAAAAATCTGAATGATGCCCCGTAAGTAGTGTTTCTTAGCAGTCTGGCTTGGAAATGCTGATGTTTATGCCTCCTTCGCTCTTGTGTTCTTAAGATATTGAGTAATGCAGAATAGCAGAAAGAAAATACCGGTTTGTTTGACTGTGATTGTGTGTTTGGAAAATGTGGAACCTTTTGCTATGAATACTTCCACCACCTAAAAGGCCTTTTCCCCATGTCCAAGACCCTAGCCAGTCATTTGAACCTGTGTCTAAGACCTCCTGATTAGTTAGTGGTGACACCCCATATGTGAACTCTAGCATTTAGAGGCTGCCATCATGGTGAAGAGATGATAGGGATTGAGAGAAATAGCATGCGCATCTTTCGCATCAAATTGTCCTGACCCCACTGGTCGAGAGTGAGTGATTCATTTTCATTTTCTATATGCTCTTGTACCCCGGTGAGGACCTAGATTGCTCGGTCTCTATCCTGATGTCTTGAGTTGGATGCATGAGTTGACTGTTTTGACTAAGTGGTTGAATCAAGTCTAGGTTGGCCAGTGAACAGAAGGGAGACTCTTCATTTACTCGATTTGCTGCACTCGAATGTCCTTTGTGGTGGTTGTCCAGGTTGTTATTGAGGTTGTGCATGTATTGATGTTTGAAAACCAGTGCGATTCACGTGTTCTGTGCCTTTATGACTTGTCCCCAATGTTGGTTGATTGAAATGTGTAAGCTTACCTAGTGTCTGACTTGGTTTGCTTGGGGACAAGCAAACGGTTAAGTGTGGGGGAGTTTGATAGACCGTCATTTACACATGTTTTTACCCCCATTCTTACACCGTTTGAGGTGTTGATTCTCGTGTTTTAGGCCGATTTCACGCTAGGTTGTGCTTGTTTGTGATGTTTCAGGTCCTAGTACGTGAATGAAGGCTTAGGAGCGAGTCTGGGGTCGATTGGACGAAGAACGGACGAATGGCGAGGTTTTTGGGGAGCTGCACGGGCAGACCAGGGAGGCTGCACGGCCGTGCACGTGAGCAATATGGCCGTGCGCCTTATGCCGAGGACACGCACGGGCAACCCCTGAAGCTCGCACGGCCGTGCACCCTGGCCGTGCGAGAGGGCTGAAGTTCGACTAAATGACACGCTGCGTTTTGAGTTGCACGGCCAGAATGGGGATATGCACGGCCGTGCACCCTGGCCGTGCGAGTCGGGAAATCTGTTTTTAGAGCCTATTCCGAGCAAAAAGGAGGGGAATCGGACTTTTTGAGCACAAACAGAGTTTTAGAGAGAGAAAGTGCGAAGAACTCACCCTAGAAGCCATCTTGGAGCTGGGTTTCATCAAATCAAGCTTGGAGATCGTCCTAGGAGTGGAAATCATCATCCCAGAGCAGATTATCCTCATCATTATGAGTATGACTACTCCGATTACTGTTTTCTTTTCTCTCTCTATAGAGTAGAACCTCTCTCTCACTTGGGGATGAAGAACCCTAGTTCTATGTGTTAGGGGATTGATTGTAATGACTTGGGATGATATTACTGTTTGATTTTAATCGAATGATGCATGTTTATTGAGTCAATTGAAGTCTGATCAACTTTTCCTGATTCCTGCTGCAATCTGAGATAGATAGAATCTGATTAGGTTGCTAGAGTCTCATCATTCGATAGTAGGAGACTGGTTATACGAGAGTTAGCCAGTTTACTGCTTTGTACTGGAATCTAATTCCAGTAGTGAATTTCTGTTCTTACTGCTTCAGCTTTCTATCCCGGTGAAGACTAGTCGTCTGCCGGGTAGTTAGACTGAGAGGGCTTGGTCAGCTTAAGAGATTCCAAGCTACTGTCGGATCTTCCGCAGTTTAATCAATAGTAAATCAACCCAGGGTAAATTGCAATTGAAACCTAACTAAAGAGCTAGGGGGATTCATTCCCGAGTGACTCTTTCCTGCTTAAGAAAACCGACCAATTTCCTGCTTTATTTCTGCTTTTAGTTTAAACAACAATCACTTACTTTAGTTGGCTAGATAACAGAGAATCACTGAGTAAGCAGTAGATCTAGAGCCCGGGTTGATAATATAACTTGCCTGTTACTGCATTCCCGGTCTGCGATTACACTTGGTCGCAGATTGGTGTTGTGTTTTGGCGTGTCAACATACCTAGTCGTTCTCATGAACCCAACTTTTGACAATCGTTCAATTTCTTTCTTTATCTCTGGCAAAACCTCGTAAGCAAAGCGCCTAGGCGGTAATTTGTAAGGCCTGAATCCAGGACTGATTGGCAGTCTATGCTCCACCAATTTTCTATCTAGACCAGGCATCTCATGATAATCTCACGCAAAACAGTCATTAAATTCTTTCAATAAGTTTATTAACTCATACCTGTCTTGCTCAGAGAGCATGGCACTGATGAAAGTTGGGTGCGGGTCTTCTTCAGTGCCAAGATTGATCTCTTCTAGGATATCACAAGAAGTCATGTGATCCTCTTCTTCATCAGCTATACTTGGTCCCTCGCCTTCTTCAGGCAAATCCTCTTCGAGAACACAGTCAGCCACCCACACAGGCTCCTCCCAAGCTAGCCTCTGTTCAAATTAATAAATGGACAACTTCTCCATCAAGGCCGTGACTTCGGCCTCCCTCGCCACCTTGTCTTGTGGTGGCTTACTCATCATCATCTTTTGATTCAGCCTTAGATGGACCATCAAGAGATATCATAGATGGTCTCACTATCTCTGAGAGTGGATCGATGCAAACCTTGCTCAACACCTTGGCACTCGAGAATACCACGGTACAAGACCCACCATCCATACTTTTAACTTGCAATGGCCCAAAGTCTCCATCGTATAAAGGAGCTTCAGCCACGTTGGCTCCCACGACAAAAGGTTTGGTGTCTGCTTGTACTACTTCGACCACACCTTCCTCATTCTAGAACATCAAACATTGATGAAGCGAAGATGGGATACACCTGTTAGTATGGATCCAGTCTCTTCCGAACAAAGCATTGTAACTTATCACCCCATCGACAACAAAGAAAGCAGACATCCTTTCTTGACTACCCACTCTTACCATAACTGGCAAAATTCCTCTTGCCGAAGTTGAGCCTCCATTAAAACTTGTCACAAAGATATCCGTAGGAATCAAATCATCCGTACTCTTCCAAGTTTCCTTAACATACATGTTGGAATCACCTTGACAGCAGCTCCGTTGTCAACCAATACTCTTGACATGGGCACGCCATCAAGTCTAGCCTTGATGTAAAGGGGTTTCAAATGCCTTATCATACTCGGATCGGGCTCTTTGAACACCACCAAGTGGCTTGAATCGTCACTTGCAGTTTCCTTCATAACTTGTTTTCCCTGAGAGGTGGCTACATGCATGACGACCTCTTCTTCTGGTGTGCCTTCATCGTTTGCCAATGAACTTTCTTGATCCTCCTCGAACCCCGATCCCCATGTAGGGTTCTCAATGGCCAATGATGATGTTGCTTCAGGTCCCTGGTACAATACGTAGAATGGGTACCGACCATCATCTTCTCCAAGCAAACCAACGTTCCTATGGCCTGCCTCGTGGAGTTCCCTCAAAATTTGTTGAGAACTCTTCCCTTGCCTTGCCGTCTCGATGGCTAGATCTATCCTACTTCCCAAACGAGCCATCCTTACACTCCACGGCTCATCACTAGCTTCGAGACAGGCGAATGCCTCAGTTTACTCAGCAACTGCTCCCTCTCCGTCACTTGCTTCTTCCACGTCTTCACTCTCTATATCTCCTTCACGATCTTTTTCGTTGAATTGGAAGACCATGGGCAGTATGTAGTTAGTAACAACTACCGGTGGCAAGCTTCCGAATTGGATGGTCGTAGCAGGACCCTGACCGTCCTCCTCATCACCCTTGTTGCCCCTTTGAACGTGGAGTTGGGGAGGTCATCCTCAAGCATATCATCTTCGGCATATTTGTCTTCGTATTCACCTTCTTCTCCTTCGAAGTTGTCATCAACACATTCTCGAGCTTTGACATCACTCTGAAGTTGAACCTGCTTGCCTTTGTCCATCACGCCCACTTTGAACCATGTGGTCATGGAGTTGACTAGCTTGAGATTTGGTTGAGGACTAACTTCTCTCCTCCATTGTGTCACACCCAGTATGTTTCCACGAGCCATTGGTAATTGGCCTTGTTGTGCTTGAGCATTCTTGCAAAGGAACCTTCTTCTTTGGGTCATTGTCATCTCAGCCACTGCTACTGGTTATTGACGACGAGCATCATACGTATGCCATCCACCATGTGGAACATTTGTCATCTTGAGTGTTCTCCTCTTTTGGAAAGGAGCATGGGCCACCCATTGCCTCAGTTTCCCCCAAGCTGGCTGCCTTACTCCTTCCACTTGTCTCTCGTATGGCGGGTACCTTGGCCTTGGCTTGTTGGGAAGACCAATTCTTTGATGGATCGATGGCCTCGGCTTTTCTTCGTCGAGTTTGAGAATCTTCTTGCACCGAGCACACAACTTGTCAACTTCATCAGTCATCATTGCGGTCGGGCTGGCCTGCTTGGTACCCGGCGAGATCCCTTGCTCGAAAACCACGTTGGGGTTCCTTCGAGGCGGCGTTGTATCCAACACCATCTTGAAGCGTGGCAACTCGACTTTAGAGAAATCTGGGTTGACCATGTTGATGCCAAGCACCTTGGGGAACAGATCAGTGTCCACCAACATGGCATCCTTCTTTGCTTCAGGGAACTTGATACGTCCCTTTTCAATGGCATCCTGCAAGACATTACGGAACACCATACAAGCATCAGTGGCATGTGACATGCTATTATGCCACTTACAATACTTCTTTCCTTTTAACTTCTCCGGTGGGGGGAAGACATGCCCCCTGTTAACTTGACCTGACCATCCTTATAGAGTTGGTCAAAAATCAAGTATGCCCTCGAAACATCAAAGGAGTACTTCCGTGGCTGAATGAGAGCACAAATGGGTTTCCCCCCTTGCAGCCCATCTTCAACTTTAGACAAGGAGGCACACACATATGGCTTCCTTGGAGTTATCTCAGCCAAGTCCACTTCAACCTCATTAGCCTCGTGGCCAACGTGGTTAATAGTGTAGTCTAAGTTTGGGAAGTAGGATCCCCTTGAGGCACTCCTACGATTCTCTTCCTCATGAAGAAGAGACTCATACCTCACGGCACAAGACATGAGTTGAAAAAAGTCAGAGAACTCCCTATCTTGGAATTTCTTTCTTAGTTCAAAACCAAAATCCCCTTGTGCCAACTTGACAAACTTGCTCTCCGTCAAATTGACAAAGCAATGATTACGAGCATTCTTGAAGCTAGTCAAGAAATGCTCCACCGATTCTCTTGGTTGTTGGCGCATACGTGCCAAGTCAGCCATGGTCACCTCGGGCTCAGATCTATAAAATTGAGATGGAAGACTTGCTCCATTTGCTGTCAAGTCTGGATGGAGTTAGACGATAAGTTGACATACCAAGCAATAGCTGGCCTTGTCAATGAGTTGCCGAATATTCTTAACTTCACAAAATCTCCTACATCACCACATTGGACAGTGAAGCGTCCAACATGCTCTACAGTGGACTGGTCTCCAGTCCCTGTGAATGTGGCAAACTTGGGAACTCTGAATCCTCTTGGAAATGGGTGAAGCCTATCTACCCATTCAGGATATGGCTTCCGGTATACAGGTGGCATGGCAGGTCTTACTCCCATGCCAAACTGCTCCGTGAGAAGTTGAGCCACTTGATCCCTTAGGGTGTTGGCTTCATGCCCCCAATACGGTACAAACCCAACGGGGTCCATGTGATGCCCATTGAAATGGGGTGGCGTTGGAGTTGGGTAGTGATAGACCATTGATTACACATGTTTTTACCCCTATCCTTGAGCCGTTTGAGATGTCGATTCTCGCGTTTTAGGCCGATTTCACGCTAGGTTGTTCTTGTTTGTGATATTTCAGGTCCTAGTACGTGAATGAAGGTTTAGGAACGAGTTCGGGGTCGATTGGACGAAGTTTGGACGTTTGGCGAGAAGCTGAGAAGCCACACGGGCATGCCTAAATGCCACACGGCCGTGTAGGGGACCCCTGATGGCCGTGTGGAAATTCCAGGGAACACACACGGGCACCCTGGGAAGCCACACGGTCGTGTGGGTTGTGGCCGTGTAGGAAGCCTGAAGCCACTTATCAAAACGCTGCGGTTTGCACAACTCACACGGGCAGCTGGGGATGTCACACGGTTGTGTGGCCTGGCCATGTGAGTCGGGATTTTCTGGTTTTAAGCCAATTTTCAGCAGAGGAGGAGGGAGTTCCGATTTTTAGAGAAAGAAAGCGATTCTTAGAGAGAGAGCAACGAACCAGAGTTCCCAAGTGCCCTAGATTGATCTTCATCACCATTGGAGCTCGGCTTACACTTGGAGAAGTGCCAATTGACGACCAGGAGCAGATTCTCATCCTTCACAGCATGATTTCTGCATCTGAACCTGCTTTTGCTTCTCTCTCCATGGAGTAGTTATCCCATTCATCTGGGTATGGAGAACCCTAGATTTGTGTGTTAGGTCTGACAGTATGAACCCAAGTACAGATTCTATGATTTGATTATATTCAATTGAGGCTTGAATGATTGAATGACTTGAATCCTGATCAAATTCCTGTTATTTCTACTTTAGCCTAGAAAAAGAATATCTGCCTAGGTTGATAGAGCACCTTTAATTGAAGGTAGTGAATTGGCGACTTTAATCGAGGAGCCAATTCACTATTCTGTACCGAATTTACTTCGGTAGTGGAGTTTTGGTTCGTTAGGGCCTCAATCTGTTTACTCCGGTGGAGGTTAGTCGACCGCTGGGGACTCAGATTGAGAGGGTCTGGAGACCTTTAGTCGAGACTTTAGACTGCTTAAGAACCTCCCGCTGTATAACTATCATAGGAACTGAACTTGGTAAATTGCAATCCGGCTTGACTGCAGTTTAGGGGGAACCATATCTGGGTGACCTCTCTCGACTTGAAACAACCGTTTAATTGCTTTTCTTGTTTGCTTAATTGAACCTGCACTAAAGTTTCACCGCTAAATAATAAGAATTCGCTGAGTAGTCATCACATCTAGGACCCGGGTTGACAATAAAACCCAAAACCGCTATACTACGCTCTAGGAAGTGGTTACACTTGGCCATTTTCTAGGGTGACAGTAGGAGTGAGTCAAGTTTTTGGCGCCGTTGCCGGGGACGGCTAGGTTGTTGAAGAAACGTGAATTCTGTTAATTTAACTTTTCTTTTCGCATTGTTTGCTTTGTCCCACTTGTGCCTTCACGGGTTTGCTGCTTGACTGTGTGCAGGTAGTGCATGACCCGTAGTCAGTCGGGAGGTTTACTGTCGTTGAATCCGGAGCTTGAACGCACCTGTCGCCAACTCAGGAGACAACACCGAGCTAGACTGGGCAGCGAGTCCGAGGACGAGTACGAGATGGAAGGAGATCACAATCCACACCAGGGGAATCCTCACCAGGTTCCCCCGGTGAATCAGATCTTGGGGAACAACCCCATACCCCAGGCAGATGGGGGTCATCATCATCCACTGCCGCCGGGTCCCACCTTGGAGTACTACTACACTCCACGGATTGCTGATATCCTCCCCGTCATCCTCTACCCGCCTATTCCAGCGAACAACTTCGCGATCAAGCCATGCTGGGTTCAACTCATTACATCCTCTATCCAGTTCCATGGCTTGAAGGATGAGGAGGCAAGGGTGCATCTTTCCCGTTTTCTGCAGCTGACGAACGGGTTCAAGCTAAACGGTGTCCCTGATGACACAATCCGCCTTCACCTCTTCCCCCATTCTCAGGCGGGGAATGCTAAGAGGTGGTTGGAGACCCAACCCCCATTGTCCATCACCTCTTGGGACGACCTGGCTAATAAGTTCGTGCAAAGGTACTATCCGGCATCAAAGACCATAGAGATCTAGCGGGAGATCACTCACTTCCGCCAGGAGCAAGACGAGTCCCTTCGTGATGCATGGGAGCGGTACATGGGATTTTTCTGGCAGTGTCCCCATCATGGCTTCAGTGATGCATTCACCGTGGGGAACTTCTACAGTGCTCTCTCTCCGGAAAGCCAGAGGGTGATTGAGTCTCTATGCCCAGGAGGGGATATTCTTACTAAGACTCCACCCGAACTGAACCAGATGATCAGTACACTGGCTGCCAGAGATCATTCCTGGGGGCAGAGCACTAGAGGAAGGAATTTCCGGGACCGTGGTGTGCACGCCATGGAGGCCAGGTCCGGGCTCGAGCAGCAGGTGGCCGAGTTAGTGCAGACATTGAAGCAGCCCAACAATCTTATTCCGGACAGAGGTTTGGCTACACGTCCAGTAGCTCAATGTCAGTGGTGTGAGAGCTCAAATCATCTGGTGGAAGACTGCCAGGCTATGCGGGAGTCAACTACTCCCCAAGAGCAGTTGGACTTCATCGCCAATGTTCGGCGCTTTGACCCCTACAACAATACATACAATGAGGGGTGGCGCCAACATCCCAACTTCGCTTGGAATAGCAACACCACTAAGCCACCTGGTTTCCTAGCACCAACAGGTGGTTTTCAGCAGAGGCAGCCTTTCCAAGCTAGACAGGGGCCAGCTCCTCAGCAACAGCCTCAGCGTCAGTATGCCAAGCCAGCAGCAGCTCCAGCTCCAGATAATCAAATGACGGAGCTGAAAAACATTCTAGCGGCATTCATGACTACCACCCAGGCAACTTTCACGAGGATGGACTAGAGCATAGCCTCACTGGAGGCAGGCCAGAGGAACCAAGGTGCTGTTTTGCAAGATCTACAGAACCAGATGGGTAGCATGGCTCGCCAAATTAATACCCGGGCCCCGGGAACTCTACCTGCCACTACCATCCCCAATCCACGGGAGCCGCACCAGCAGCTGAATGCCATCACCACCAGGAGTGGCAAGTCCACATCGGCGGTATCTTCCCAGGCTATGGAGGACGAGCCACTGCCTGCTTCAGCACTTCCAACCGATGATGTAGAAGTGAGGGTGGAGAAGGAAGCCCCTGCTCCCAAGCCACAACCAGTGGTTAAGGAGCACGTACCCCAGCTTCCCTTCCCCACTCGACTACATAAAGATAAGCTGGAGACTGAGTTTGCCAAGTTCATGGCAACGTTGATGCAGCTCAACATCATCATACCTTTCATGGAGGCATTGTCGAAGATGCCCAAGTACACCAAGTTCATGAAGGATCTCCTTAGCAACAAGAAGAAACTTGGGGATCTTTCGATAGTGATGCTGAGCGAGGAATGTTCTGCCATCTTGCAGAACAAGCTGCCAGAAAAGCGCAAAGACCCAGGGAGTTTCACTATCCCTCTTAATATTGGTAGCATGCATGTAGGGAAGTCCTTGGCGGACCTAGGCGCTAGCATAAATGTCATGCCATACAATCTGTTTAAAAAGCTAGACCTAGGTGAACTTAGCCCTGCTAGGATGAGCATTCAGTTAGCTGATCGCTCTATTGTGCATCCTAGGGGTATCATAGAGGATCTGCTTGTTAAAGTAGGCGCATTCACGTATCCTGTTGATTTTGTTGTTCTGGATATAAATGAGGATGTGGATGTGCCTTTGATTCTGGGTAGACCATTTCTTGCCACCGCCAAGGCATTTATTGATGTGCATAGTGGTAAACTAATCTTGCGTGCTGGGAATGAACATGCTACTTTTTCTGTGGTTGACCTTGATCATTGTGATATGCCTGCTGTCACACCTATGTATGCCATTTCTCACCAGGTGCACGAGCCTGTCGTGTACCCCTTTGTGCATCTCGTGTTGCAGGATTCCCCTCTCACGCCTTCGCCGCCACCCCATTCAACCTCACCTGCAAATAAAAAGCTCAAAGAGGAGTGGCGGCCGAAGCAGCAGGTGGCTAAGCCTGCACGGAAGAAAGGTGGAGACCACTATGAGCTGGTTCCATCTCCTGCACCACGACCACCCTGGCCATCCGAGTACTCACTCTCCTGCATCTTGCCGGATGGCCAGGTCGAGCTGACCAATGCTGGTGGTCGCACCAGTCTGGTGCAAGACCGCAATCTGAAGATGTACCTCTTGGAGGCACCTGTTCCTGCACCCCGCTGAGTATTCACCATGGGCGTCCAGCTATAAGACGGTAAAGAAGCGCTTGTGGGGAGGCAAACCCACCTCGGTTTGCATTTTCTGACCTTTATCCTTCTGATTTTTTGTGTTTTTGAGTCTTGAGGTGTTGTTCACGAGTCGTATGTCGTTTTGAGTGAAAACAGGTCAAATTCGGGGTTCTGGCAGCCCACAGGGCCAGTCCTAAAACTCACACGGCTGTGTGGAATTTGGTTTTTTCCGTGCGAGTCCCTTGGAATTTCCACACGGACAGGAGGGGTCCCTCACACAGCCGTGTGGATTGGCCCCCTGCCCGTGTGAAGCCTCGACAATTTCCACACGGCCAGTTTTGCTTTTCACACGGCCGTGTGGAAATCCTCGGTCTGACCGTGTCGGCCCACATGGGCACTTGTGCACCTCACACGACGGTGTGAGTTTGCCCGTGTGGCCGAGCCCAGCCTTTAAAAATCGGCCGACACGGCCGCGTGGTTAGAAAATTCAAATGCCCTCGCCGGAAAACCGCGACCTTTCGCCCTCTTTGGCGATTTTCGGCCATTTTTGGTCGGTTTTTCACCAAACCACCTCCACACCCCTTCTTTTCTCCCCATTTTCCGCCTATCCCTCGACTTTGCGGCGATTTGGACCGATTTTGAGTAGGGGTGTTCAAATGGTTATTATGGTTCTAACCAAACCAAATAAGGCTAAATTCCATTAACCATATAATACAATATCATAACCAAACCGTCCAAACTAATACAACAACCAAATTAACCAAACTAAAGTTTAATCGGTTTGGTTAATTGGTTAACCAGATTAACCAATATAAAATCACATTATCATTGACGATGAAAATTTTCCGGTTAATGCAACAATTCTCAATTTATATAATGAATAAAACATAACAATCAACACGTAGTTATAGTGGACCCTTAACAAAACTACAAGCAACTAAGACAATTATCTTACGATTAGTATAGAAGTATTCACCTAACAAAAATTTATGACAATGGTATGGGTTAATGAAGTGTTGTGTTTGTGTAAATTGACTTAGTCTCTTAGCAATTATCATAGGCTGAAAATGACCTTCCTTTCAAGTTTTCATCCATCATAATATATGAAATTTATCTAAATTAGGCGTCCATATGTTGTGGTCTACATTTTACATATACAAATATACACTATATGAGCAATATTGAGCTTTATATTTTATGAGTCTAAAAGGGATGAACGTTAACTCTTGAGTGGTTATGCAAATTATTAAGTATGGGTATATAATATATGTTAGATATATGGCTAATTATTTACCTGGTTAATTTGGTTTGACTGGTTAGGAGTGTCTGAAACCAAACCAAACCACCTAAACCAAACAAGCTAAAAACTTTAACCAAACCAAACCAATTATCCAAATTAACCAAACCAAATTATCCAAATAGTACCGATTAAAATGGTTACCATGGTAACAAAACCGTTTGAACACCCCTAATTATGAGTCGCCGGAGGCGATTTCCGGCGAGGCTCCGACGAGGCTCCGACGAGCACTTCCTGGCAGATTTTGGCCTCTTCGTCGCTTCCATTGCCTTCCCCTCATCATCCCCTACACCTCTACTTGTGTCTCCAGGACCATGACGAAACCCGACCTCAAGCACCCGTTTATTCGGGATTTGAAGAGGGGCCCCCACCAGGATCGTTTTACGCGCGTCCTGGCCTGCTCGTTTGGGCAGCATCATTGCTGGTCCAGGAGGGAGTTTGAGAAGCTGCATTGCTACAAGCACTTCTCCGCCATTGTCACCAACTGCCCCTGGCGCCGTCTACTATGCATTCGCGAGAAGGTTTACCACGAGCTCGTGTTTGAGTTCTATACGACCTTCAAGCACGAAGAGAAGGAGGATTGGGCCGACGGTGAAGCTGTCAAGTTCAGGCTCGGCGGTGCACCCCGCTCCATGAGCTACCACGACTTGGCGACCGCCCTCGGCCTCGGCCTGGCCGATGATAGGGACTACGTCACCGAGCTCAGCGATCCGGTGGGGGTGAACTTCAATACACTGTACACCCGCCTCGCACAGCCAGGCCTGCGTCCCTTCGTGGCGGGGCAGACGAAGGCCAGCACCCTGCAGCTTGACAACCGCATTCTCCACCACTTGCTGGCAAAGTCCTACACTCCAGCTGCGGACAGTGCCAGCGCCATCACTAGGAGAGCCATGTACTTCATCCAGTCCATCTGCCAGGGGATCATCTTCTCCACTTGGGTTCTGTGGTGGCAAGAACCTTCGACAAGAGTGCTTCAGAGCTGAAGAGCCTCCACTGCACTCCCCTCATCACCCGCCTGGCCACCTACTTCCAGATATCACTGCAGGGGTGCACAGAGCAGGGGGGACACCAGTGTCTTTGGCGAAGATACGATCCATCTCATGCACCTGCTTCGAGAAGAGCGACGAGTCAAGTGGATCGTGGGGTTTCCACAACCTCAGATCCCAGCGGAGGACCAGCCGGAGGTTCCTGAGGATGCGGCTGATGAGGATGTCCACCGCGAGGATGTGGATGACGCTACTGCCCCCCGCCCCACCACCTTGGAGTACGGGGGTAGCAGTTCCACTTTCCCCGGCCAGGACTACTTCACTCACCAGTTCGAGCAGCTGCGTCTCCAGAATCAGCAGCTCTTCGACCATCAGCTCCAGTTCCAGCAACAGTATTTGTCTCACCATGCCGAGTACCAGACCCGGATGACTGCTTATGATGACGTCTTGATCGGATGGAGACCCAGCAAGGGGTGACCCTGGCTCGCATTGAGAGGGAGCAGACCCGATCTAGGCGTATGCAGGAGGTCCAGCAGCACCTACTCTAGCTGCTCCCGGGCGAGCAGCCAGTCTGGAGGACTCCTTGGGAGGACTCTCCACTTCCACCTCCACCAGCTGATGACGATGATGCCTTCATGAACGACATCGACTTCGACAACCTTGGCGACGAGTAGGCTGTACTCGCCGCACCTCTGAGAGTTTTTTTTCTTTTTTTCGACTTTTCGTGTTTGCTCCATGTGTGTGCGGAGCTTGAACTTAGTCTGTCGTGTGTTTTGTTTCATTTCTTTGTGGATTGTCTATTTTGTGGCCATCTGGGCTGACTTTGATCCCTAACGCACAATGTGCTATTCTGTTCTTCATGTTCCCTTCGTGCAGAACCATCCGTCGTACCATATGTTCCCCGCTGACTGGTCCACTTCCGGTCTCCTGCAGTCCGTGTACACCGGTAACATCGTTCCCCTCTATCCTTCCCTCTTCTCCATTGAGGGTAATGTCGATCTTAAGTGGGGGGGGGGGTGTTTCTCTTTTGACTGCATTAGATCTGTTTGTGTGCTTCGAGCCTAGTCCACTGTCCAAATTTTTAAATTTGAGGGCTCCAAGTACGTGTTTCCTTGAAAATTGCCTGCTCAGTATGCTTTGAATTGACAGTCTCTATAGTAATGTGCAACCTAGGGAGGTAGTGTAGCACTATGGAGGATGTTGAAGTATAAAATTTTTCCTATCTAGCTCTCTGCTGTGCCAGTTGATTTTGTGAATTAGTGGAGCTAGGACCGTTGAATTCATGTGGTATTGGTGACTCTATGTGGATTGTGTTATGGACTTGTGTATCAAACATGGTGCTCATGTGGAAAATGAAAAATGCAGTTGGTCCTCCATGTCAAAATCATCAAAATCTTAAACATGGGGTAAGCCCAACGTGTGCGGCACCGTTCATTGCACTAAATCGGGTTTTGGAAGAGATTTTAGTGATCCTTAGTGGGGTAATCCTACAAGGTGAAGCTAAGCTTTCTCTAGTACAAGTAAAACTTCCACCCGTTGAACGGTTTGCCTACTTGAGGATGTGTTTTTAAGGGCACGGATAGAGCTTCCGACCCCCCTTAATTTCATTGACCCTCCACACGAGTTGAGGAAAAGGAGTTAAAAGAAGTACTCTAGTGAGGGCCAGATGTACAGAAATTGCTCTTGTTCGACTAATAAGGGTCGACCATGCAAAAGATTGCAGTTGGAACCCCCACTAAGTGAATGAAATGAAAAAAAAAGAAATAAAGTGAAAGTGAAAAAGGGGTTCCAACGGTGAAATGAAGTGAAAGAGCACCCCGGTACGACGAGTCCTTGGTTGTGAATGATATGAGTCCCTTTATCCATGAACTGACTGTCTTACTTCTACTTCTTCTCATGATCTTGGCTTGAGTCTAGTACTCGCATTGAGAGAGATAGGGAACATCTTAGAAAACCAGTTCACCTCGTAAGCTGCTTTATGATCTAGAAAATCCTCTACCGACGATCGGGGTTGTTTGTTGCTATAGAGGTCTGGAGAGTTGAATTGGTTTGAGTTAGGTTTTCTTGGGGACAAGCAAACGGTTAAGTGTGGGGGAGTTTGATAGACCATTGATTACACATGTTTTTACCCCTATCCTTGAGCCGTTTGAGATGTTGATTCTCGCGTTTTAGGCCGATTTCATGCTAGGTTGTTCTTTTTTGTGATATTTCAGGTCCTAGTACGTGAATGAAGGTTTAGGAACGAGTTCGGGGTCGATTGGATGAAGTTTGGAAGTTTGGCGAGAAGCTGAGAAACCACACGGGAATGCCTAAATGCCACACGACCGTGTAGAGGACCCTTGATGGCCGTGTGGAAATTCCAGGGAACACACACGGGCACCCTGGGAAGCCACACGGCCGTGTGGGTCGTGGCCGTGTAAGAAGCCTGAAGCCACTTATCAAAACGCTGCGGTTTGCACAACTCACACGGGCAGATGGGGATGTCACACGACCGTGTGGCCTGGCCGTGTGAGTCGGGATTTTCTGGTTTTAAGCTTATTTTCAGCAGAGGAGAAAGGAGTTCTGAGTTTTAGAGAAAGAAAGCGATTCCTAGAGAGAGAGAGAGAGAGCGACGAACCAGAGTTCCCAAGTGCCCTAGATTGATCGTCATCACCATTGGAGCTCGGCTTACACTTGGAGAAGTGCCGGTTGACGACCAGGAGCAGATTCTCATCCTTCACAACATGATTTCTGCATTTGAACCTGCTTTTCCTTCTCTCTACATGGATTAGTTTTCCCATTCATCTGGGTATGGAGAACCCTAGATTTTTGTGTTAGGTCTGATTGTATGAACCCAAGTACAGATTCTATGATTTGATTATATTCAATTGAGGCTTGAATGAATGAATGACTTGAATCCTGATCAAATTCCTGTTATTTCTGCTTTAGCCTAGAAAGAGAATATCTGCCTAGGTTGATAGAGCACCCTTAATTGAAGGTAGTGAATTGGCGACTTTAGTCGAGGAGCCAATTCACTATTTTGTACCGAATTTACTTCGGTAGTGGAGGTTTGGTTTGTTAGGGCCTCAATCTGTTTACTCCGGTGGAGGTTAGTCGCCCGCTGGGGACTCAGATTGAGAGGGTCTGGAGACCTTTAGTCGTGACTTCAGACTGCTTAAGAACCTCCCGCAGTATAACTATCTTAGGAACTGAACTTGGTAAATTGCAATCCGGCTTGACTGCAGTTTAGGGGGAACCATATCCGGGTGACCTCTCTCGACTTGAAACAACCGTTTAATTGCTTTGCTTGTTTGCTTAATTGAACCTGCACTAAAGTTTCACCTCTAAATAATAAGAATTCGCTGAGTAGTCATCACATCTAGGACCCGGGTTGACAATAAAACCCAAACCCACTATACTAAGCTCTAGGAAGTGGTTACACTTGGCCATTTTCTAGGGTGACTGTAGGAGTGAGTCAGGTAGCCTCGTGGTGGGATTTGATCCATGTTGCCACCTAGATCTCCTCATACCCTCTAATTCATGGGCGCCACGTAAGGTCTTGCCTCCGGGATAGAAGGACGAGCACCCACTTCAACTCCCACGCGTCCATGTGACGACTCCCCTACTTGAGCAGTAGCGGGAATCTCAACATCATCTAATCGACGTGGAGGTGGTTGGCTTGACGTCTGAGGCAGCAAGTTCTCTTGCCGTGGTTGGCTATTCTGACCACCCGTTGGAGAAAGAACACTATTAGTAGGCGTTACGCTTGTGCCATCTAATGGAAAAGCTCTTGAATGCACTACTGGTCTAATTAAAGACTGCCGGAATTGATCCACCTCGTATGTATTTTGTTAACTACTTCAAGAAGTTGACTCAAACGTCTATCTAAGCGAGAATTGAGACAGTCCATTTGAGAATTTACCTGATGAGTACTGGCCCGAGTCTCTTCCAACATGCGACGGTTCTCCATCAGCATTTGGCGGTTCTCCCCCGTGGCTTGACGGTTGTCAGCCACCATCTTGAGGTTCTCCTCCATCATATGACGAAGAGCCCCCACTGCCTCACCGAAATTTCCACCAGGCGTGGTTTCCACCAAGATCTGCGCTCCGCCATTTCCTTCGGTCACCATGTCGGACGCTTGGACATGCTCGATGTTGGCCACTTGCTCCTCCACAAAACCAGCCAGAACGTCACCTTCTTGATTCCTCTGCCTCAGATCAATCGAATCGACCACAAGTGTCCTACCAGGTGTGCCAAAATTGTTTTCCAGACGAGAAAACTTGCGTTGAATGAGAATTGAATGCACCTTGACTTCTTTGGACAACGATCACTAAACATGGTTCACACCTCTTTAAACACAGTTCGAACGAGGGTGTTCGATGTTTACATGAATCTCCAGAAAGATCTACATTAAGATACTCCTACTCCTATGGAGGTGCTGAGAGAGCTCCAGATCTACGACTACTGATAAAAATTGCAGAGGAAAGATAAAATTGATAAACTTGACAAGTGGTGTCGAGTGGTGATTTTTGAGAACCATCCTCTGTCAACTCCTCCTCCTATTTATAGGCTTGAGATGATAAATGTCGTAGAAAACTAGCTTGGAGTAACTTCCAAAAAGAACTGCTCCCCTTCTTTCTCGGAGGTGGCTGACATGTCATTGTACGTGGGATAATCGACAAATGCTCTGTTAACCGCCTGCTCTTCATCTTGGAACTTTCGTCTTGTTAGTTGCCTCTCCCACATGGCTTACTTTCTTATTTACAACTTTTTAGCTCAAATATTGGACATAGTCTCACGATGTGGTATAGATCTCGCGACCACGTTCGGGCTCTAAATTTAATGCCAACGTGGTCTAGATCTCATAACCACGTCGGGCTCTAGACTTGACGCCAACGTGGTCTAGATCTCATGACCACTTCGGGCTCTAGACTTGACGCCAACACTGATAGACCGTTAATTACACATGTTTTTACCCCTGTTCTTACACCGTTTGAGATGTGATTTCTCGCGTTTTAGGCCGATTTCACGCTAGGTTGTGCTTGTTTGTGATATTTCAGGTCCTAGTACGTGAATGGAGACTCGGGAGCGAGTTTGGGGTCGATTGGACGAAGATCGGGCGCGAGGCAAGTCACAAAGGAGGCCACACGGGCACACCCACAAATAACACGGCCGTGCAACTCATATTTCTGGCCGTGCGAGTTTTGCCGAGAGCAAACACGGCCTGCCCTGACAACTCACACGGCCGTGTGAAGAAGTGGTCTGGGCGTGTGACTTTTGCCGAGAGCAGACACGGGCAGATGAAATCAAACACGGCCGTGCCACTCTGGCCGTGTGAGAAGCCTGAAGATCGAACTAAGTGCAACGCAGCGTTTTGACTCACACGGGCAACTGGGTATGCCACACGGCCGTGTGGCCCTGCCCGTGTGAGTCGGGATTTCCTGGTTTTAACCCAATTCCGGGCTGCAAGAGAGAAAATCGAATTTCTTGAGCAAAAACAGAGCCCTAGAGAGAGAAAGTGCAAAGAACTCACCCTAGAAGCCATCTTGGAGCTGGGTTTCATCAAATCAAGCTTGGAGATCGTCCTAGGAGTGGAAATCATCATCCCGAGCAGATTTTCCTCATCATTATGAGTATGACTACTCCGATTACTGTTTTCTTCTCTCTCTCTATGGAGTAGAACCTCTCTCTCACTTGGGGATGAAGAACCCTAGTTCTATGTGTTAGGGATTGATTGTAATGACTTGGGATGATATTACTGTTTGATTTTAATCGAATGATGCATGTTTATTGAGTCAATTGAAGTCTGATCAACTTTTCCTGATTCCTGCTGCAATCTGAGATAGATAGAATCTGATTAGGTTGCTAGAGTCTCATCATTCGATAGTAGGAGATTGGCTATACGAGAGTTAGCCAGTTTACTGCTTTGTACTGGAATCCAATTCCAGTAGTGGAGTTCTGTTCTTACTGCTTCAGCTTTCTATCCCGGTGAAGACTAGTCGTCTGCCGGGTAGTTAGACTGTGAGGGCTTGGTCAGCTTAAGAGATTCCAAGCTACTGCTGGATCTTCCGCAGTCTAATCAACAGTAAATCAACCCAGGGAAATACAATTGAAACCTAACTAAGGAGCTAGGGGGATTCATTCCCGAGTGACTCTTTCCTGCTTAAGAAAACTGTATCAATTCCTGCTTTATTTCTGCTTTTAGTTTAAACAACAATCACTTACATTAGTTGGCTAGATAACAGAGAATCACTGAGTAAGCAGTAGATCTAGACCCCGGGTTGATAATATAACTTGCTACTTTACTGCATTCCCGGTCTGCGATTACACTTGGTCGCAGATTGGTGTTGTGTTTTGGCGTGTCAAGTTTTTGGCGCCGTTGCCGGGGACCCTCTAGGTTATTGGGGAAACGTGAGAATTTGTTACTCTAGCTTTTTATTTACTGCATTTTATCTCTTCCACCTGTGTACCTTCACGGGTTGCTTCTGCTGATTGTGTTCAGGTAGTGCATGACCCGTAGCCAGTCGGGAGATCTACTACCACTAGACCAGGAGCTTGAACGAACCTGCAGAAACTTCAAGCGGGCTCTATAAGCGCGACTGGCTGCGGAGGAGGCGCTAGCACAGCTACAGATCACTGAAGAAGAGGAGATGGCTAATCCACATGACCATGCTGTGGTCGATCCCAAGGAGCAGACCATGGGACATTACTGGACCGCAAGGGCTGCAGACATGAGGTCACCCATTCAACACCCTCATGTCCCAGCCAATAATTTTGAGGTGAGCACCTCGGTAATCACCATGCTGCGCGGTTCGGTGATGTTCCGTGGCAAGGAGGGGGAGTGCCCCCGATCACATCTCCGGCGATTCGACGAGCTCATTGATGGAATCAAGATCAATGGGGTACCCGCAGATGCCATCCAGCTGAGGTACTTCCCATTCACTCTGGAGGGGCAGGCCAAGGAGTGGCTAGACACTCGACCTCCGGGCTCCATCACCACGTTCGCCAACCTGGCGGACAAGTTCCTTACCCGCTACCATCCTCCGTCCAAGACAGCGGACTTGCAGAAGCAGATCACCCACTTCACCCAGGATGAAGATGAGACCATCCGGGATGCTTGGGAAAGATACAACAGTCTCTTCCTGAGGTGTCCCAATCATGGTTTCAATGATGCTTTCAAGGTGGGAACCTTCTATCATGCCCTCTTCCCGGAGGACAAGCAGCTGATTGATTCGGTCTGTGGCGGGAACATGCTGACCAAAACACCGCCACAGCTGAATCAACTCTTTGAGGAGATGGCGGAGAACGGGTACGATTGGGGCACTGCCAGGAGATCGAGACGAGCACCAGGACGGGGTGTGCATGCTATAGGCACCTAGTCATCTGATTTGGTGCAGGTGGTATCGAAGCTGGTGTCAGCTATCGATCGTTCTGGTTTGATTGCAGGTACAGGACAGCCGCAGGCGATGCTTTGCCAGTGGTGCGAGAGCACCCATCACATTGTGGAAGACGGCCAAGCGATGAAGGAATCGACAACACCCCAGGAGCAGGTGAACTTCATCAACAATGTTAGGCGCAACGACCCCTACAGTAACACCTACAATGAGGGGTGGCGCCAGCATCCTAACTTCTCCTGGGGTGGGGCAAATTCTAGACGACTAGTTCCCCAGGGACCGCCGGGCTTCCAGAGGCCAACATATCAGCCCAGACAGGGGCAATTCCAGCAGCCACAGCAGTCTCTCTACCAGCCCATGCAGGGGCATGCTGCTCCATCATAGCCGCGACCTTTCCAGCAGCCAGGTGCAACCCCTGCCGCCCCAGTGCAGAATGATCAGATGGCTGAACTGCGGGAATTGGTGGGTTCACTCGCCAGTTCTAGTGCTCAGAAATTCAATACTATAGAGCAGTTCATGGAAAAGGCATCGGGTAAATTCCTGGCTCTTGAAGCTGGCCAGAGGAACACGCAGGCTGTCTTGCAGGATATCCAAACCCAGCTGGGGAGTGTGGCTCAAGCAGTGGCACAAAGGGATCCTGGTACTTTGCCCGGTCAGACCATTCCTCACCCTCAGAACCCGAATGAGCACTGCAATGCCATCATGACCAGGAGTGGCAAGATGACTGTTGATCCACCTGCTCGGGCAAAAGAGAGAGAGGCCCCTACCTCGGCATCTCCAGCAGCTGAGAAGAAGTAGAGAAGGAGGTTGAGGTGCCTGCACCTAAACCGCAACCAGTAGTGAAGGAATATATCCCTAAACTCCCCTTCCCTACTCGGTTGCACAAAGACAGGCTGGAGGAAGAGTTCGAGAACTTCATGGCCATGCTTAGGAAGCTTAATGTCCAAGTGCCTTTCCTGGAGGCACTATCTCAAATGCCTAAGTATGCGAAGTTCCTGAAGGATCTTCTCTCAAAGAAGCAGAAGCTGAGCGAGCTGGCCACTGTGGAGCTCAGCGAGGAGTGCTCGGCCATTCTGCAGAACAAGCTTCCGCAGAAACAGAAGGACCCAGGTAGTTTTACTATCCCGTGCTCTATAGAGAATTTGCATGTAGAGAGGTCCTTGGCGGATTTAGGTGCTAGTATAAATGTTATGCCATATAAACTGCTTAAGAAACTAGGCCTAGGTGAACCCCGTGCTACTAGGATGAGCCTTCAATTAGCTGACCAATCTGTAGTGCATCCTAAGGGCATAGTGGAAGACCTTCTGGTTAAGGTTGGCAAATTCAATTATCCTGTTGATTTTGTGATTTTGGACATAAATGAGGATGTGAATGTGCCATTGATACTAGGAAGGCCTTTCCTGGCCACCGCCAAGGCCCTCATAGATGTGCATGATGGGACCTTAGTTCTGAGGGATGGTGAGGAGCGAATAACATTTTCAATTTCTAATACACATCCTGCTTCCTCGCCTTTGCATGCTGTATCTCACCAGGAGCACGAGTCTATCGTGTATCCTTCTGTGTTGCCTATTTTGCAGGATCCGCCTCCCATACCTTCGCCGCCAGTCCCATCCACTCCGTCATCGAAGGAACAAATCAGGGAGGAGTGGCGGCCGAAACAGCAGGCAGTAAAGGCTGCTCGAAAAAAGGCCGGAGACCACTATGAGCTGGTCCCGCCCCCACCTTGGCCATCCGAGTATTCAATCGCTTGCATCCTGCCGGATGGCCAAGTTGAGTTGGCAAATGCAGGTGGCCATATTCGTCGTGTGCATGGCCATCATTTGAAGTTGTACCTCAAGAGCGAGGTGGATCCGCTCTTGAAGGCACCTGCTCCTTCACCTCACTGAGCATCCACCGACTGGCGTCCAACTAAAAGACGGTAAAGAAGCGCTTGTGGGGAGGCAACCCCACCTAGGTTTGCATTTTCTTACCTTTTTTATTTTTTATTTTTGTGTTTTTTGAGTCTTGAGATGTTGTTCCAGAGTCGAATATCGTTTTTCAGTGAAAACAGGTTGATTTTTGGGCTCCAGCAGTTCACACGGCCAAGCCTAAAACTCACACGGCCGTGTGGATACCTCCCATTGGCCGTGTGAGCTCTCGGAAATTTCCACACGGCCAAATGTGCAACTGGCACGGCCGTGTGGATTGGCCTGGCCTGGCCGTGCGGCCGACACGGGCAAAGCATTTGATCGCACGGCCGTGTGAAGGAGTACCCTGGCCGTGTCTGCTCTCGCAGAATATGGCACGGCCAAATGAGCACTCGGCACGGCCGTGCGGGTCAGGCCGTGTGGCCGAGACACGGCCTATATATTCGGCCAGCACGGCCGGGTCGTCAGAAAGTTTCAAATTCCTCGCCGGAAACCTCTCCCCCTCGCCGGAAAACCGCGCAAAAACCCTACTTTTTGATTTTTTCGGCCATTTTTTGTCATCTTTTCACCAAACCAACAACAAACCCAACCTTCCTCCACCAAAATCGGCCTATCCCTCCATTTTAAGGAGATTTGGCCGACGTTTTTGTCGCCGGAGGCGATTTCCGGCGAGGCTCCGACGAGCACTTCCGTGCACTTTTTCGGCGTTTCGTCGCTTCCATCGCCTTCCCCTCATCATCCCCTACACCTCTACTTGAGTCTCCAGGTTTGATTTTGCCCTTAACTGTGTTAATTGTGAAGAATTGGGTGTTAGGGTGCATGTTTAGAGAACCTCATTGAATCGTGTGATTTTTGTGCAATTGATTGAGGGGAATTCATGGAGTGTGTTTGAATTGTGTTGGGCAAAGTCCCTCTTGATTGTTTTAAGCCCTTGTGTGCAAGAATTGTGCCAATTTCATGTTTACCTTAATAGTGCACACAAGGTGTTCGATGAAATGCCTGTTTTCGTACCATTTTGTGGGGGTCGGTTGGGGCCCTTAATGATGTGCTTTGAGGGTGTATTTGGTATGGATGTGAACCTTAAGTTGCCTACTTGTTCATGGATGTGCACCCCCACTCAGATTATGCTTGATTTATCGAGTTTCTGACCCCCGAACTATGGATGAAACCATGGTTAGGCTGTTTTCTGTTCTTAAAGTGTGGGGGTGTGATTAACATTTTTCTTGGCTGTTTTGGTTCCACTTTGGGCTGTTCTTTTGCAGGATCATGTCGAAGCCCAACCTCCGGCATCAGTATGTTCAGGATTTGAGAAGGGGGGCCCACCGGGATCATTTTCAGAACGTCCTGGCCTGCTAGTTTGGGCAGCACCATTACTGGTCGAAGCGCGAGTTGGAGAAGCTCAACTGCTACGAGCACCTCGCCCCCGTTGTCACCAAAAAATACTGGCGCCGCTTACTCAGCATCCGCGCGACGGTTTACCATGAGCTCGTGCTTGAGTTCTACACCACCTTCAGGCACGCAGCCACGGATGATTGGAAGGATGAAGCTGCAGTCCAGTTCCGACTCGGGGGTGAGCCACGCTCCATGAGCTACGACGAGCTGGCGGACGCCCTCGGCCTCAACCTGGTCAATGACAGGACCTTCATCACCGAGATCGCCGAGCCAGTAGGGGTGGACTTCGGGAGGCTGTACTACAACCTCGCTCGGCCACGTCAGCTTCCCTTCAAGGCGGGGAAGACGAAGGCCACCACATTGCAGATCGAAAACCGTCTCCTCCATCACATGTTGGCCAAGTCTTACACCCCAGCCTCCGACAGTGCCAGCGCCATCACCAAGCGATCCCTGTACTTCATCCAGTCCATGCGCCAGCGGGATCATCCCCTACACTTGGGCTCGGTGGTGGCGAGGACCTTCGAGAAGAGTGCTTCTGAGCTGAAGAGACTCCACTGCACTCCTCTCATCACCTGCCTGGCAGAGTACTTTCAGATATCCCTGCAGGGGTGCACAGAGCAGGGAGCGACCACTCCCTTTGGCCGGGCTACGCTCACCAAGATGCTCCTGCTTCGAGAAGAGTGAGGAGTCATGTGGATCGAGGGGTTTCCTCAACCTCAGATTCCAGAGGCGGTCTAGCAGGAGGTTCCAGAGGGTGCAGCTGATGAGGAGGTCCAGCCCGAGGACGTGGATGACACTGTTGCCGCCCGCCCCACCACCTTCAAGTACGGGGGTGGGAGTTCCAGTTTCTCGGGGCAGGAGTACTTCACCTCCCAGTTCGAGCAGCTGCGTCTCCAGAACCAGCAGATCATCGACCATCAGATGCAGTTCCAGCAGCAGTACGCGGCTCACCAGGCCGAGTACCACCAGAGGATGGCTGGTTACGATGAGAGATTGGACCAGCTCCAGACCCAGCAGGGAGTGACTCTCGCCCACATCGAGCGAGAGAGGCGCCGTTCTCGGTGCATGCAGGAGGTCCAGCAGCATTTACTCCAGTTGCTACCGGGCGAGCAGCCCGTTTGGAGGACTCCCTGGGAGGACTCTCCACTTCCACCTCCCCCAGCGGATGGTGATGATGGTGCCGATGGTGGTGACGCCTTCATGAACGACATCAACTTCGATCTGCACGACCTCGGTGACGAGTAGGCTGTACTCGTTGCCCATCTCAGTGTGTTTTGTTTTTCGTTTTAGACTTGTGTGTGTTTGCTCCATGTGTGAGGAGCTTGAACTTAGTGTCGTTTGTTTTTGTTTTCGGTTTTCTTTGGTGGATTGTTTTTTTTTTCTGTAGATGTCTGGGCTAACACTTATCCCTAACGCATAGTGTGCTAGTGTGTTCTTGGTGTTCGATTCGTGCAGAACTATCCATCTTCCCGTTTATTCTCGCTGACTGGTCCACTTCCAGTCCCCCAGCAGTTTCAATCCGGTAACATCGTTCCCCTTCTCTATCCCTATGCTCCATTGAGGGCAATGTCGTGCTTAAGTGTGGGGGGGTGCTTTGTATCGGTTGGAATGTATATATGTGTGCTTGGAGCCTAGTCCACTGTCGAAATCTCGAGATTTGAGGGCTCCAAGTACAACTGTTTGATCATATTGGCACTGTGTTTTGATTGATGAATTGAATGGTTTTTGGATTGATGCATGACAGCTTGATGTGACTAGGACAACCTATGATGAGGACTAAGATGTGCAGTAGAGTTGTGTAGGGGTTCAGTTTTTCAACTGTTTGCTTAGCAACTGTGACTTGGATTGATTACTTGTTCTTGACAGTCTCTTATGCATCTAGTTCAGGGTATCAGAATGTGAGATAGAGCATATAGGTAGCCATGTGAGATTTGAGCCTGCTCGTTTCTTTCTTATGCGATAGATCCCTCTTCAATGATGTGTAGCATTCACGTTGTCACTAGCTAGGATGATGGGGGCATAGGATTAGCCCACGACCAAATTTGACTGTCCTGATGTGTCATATCCCCTAGTCAGCCCTTTTGAGCCGTGTGTTATTCTTTCTTTTGGTCCGAAATGGAAAAAAATCACCCTGTTTACATCTTTTAGAAGGTTCCACAGAGTGGTTTTTACATATTCTCTGCTGTTTCTGCTGAATTTGATATGAGCGTTGGAGGTAGTGCTTAAAAGTTGAGCTGGGCAGGTGTTTGAAATATATGCAGAAGTGGTGGCTCTCTTAAGAAATGCAAAGAAAATGAAAGAAAAGCAAAGGAAAAAAATTGAAAGCAAAGAGAGCCACTACCAAAAATCTGAATAATGCCCAGTAAGTAGTGTTTCTTAGCAGCCTGGCTTGGAAATGCTGACATTTTTACCTTCTTCGCTCTTGTGCTCTTGAGATATTGAGTAATGCAGAATAGCAGAAAGGAAATACCTGTTTGTTTGACTGTGATTGTTTGGGTTTGGAAATGTGGAACCTTGTGCTATGAATACTTCCACCACCTAAAAGGCCTTTTCCCCATGTCCAAGACCCTAGCCAGTCATTTGAACCTGTGTCTAAGACCTCCTGATTAGTTAGTGGTGACACCCCATATGTGAACTCTAGCATTTAGAGGCTGCCATCATGGTGAAGAGATGTTAGGGATTGAGAGAAATAACATGCGCATTTTTCGCATCAAATTTCCCTGACCCCACTGGACGAGAGTGAGTGATTCATTTTCATATTCTATATACTCTTGTACCCCGGTGAGGACCTAGATGCTCGGTCTCTATTATGATGTTTTGAGTTGGATGCATGAGTTGACTGTTTTGAGTAAGTGGTTGAGTCAAGTCTAGGTTGGTTGGTTGGTGAACAGAAGGGAGACTCTTCCTTTACCCGATTTTGCTGCACTCGAATGTCCTTTGTGGTGGTTGTCCAGGTTGCTAATGAAGTTGCTCATGTGTTGATGTTTGAAAACCAGTACGATTCACGTGTTCTGTGCCTTTATGACTTGTCCCCAATGTTGATTGATTGAGATATGTAAGCTTACCTTGTGTCTGACTTGGTTTGCTTGGGGACAAGCAAACAGTTAAGTGTGGGGGAGTTTGATAGACCGTTAATTACTCATGTTTTTACCCCTGTTCTTACACCGTTTGAGATGTGATTTCTCGCGTGTTAGGCCGATTTCATGCTAGGTTGCGCTTGTTTGTGATATTTCAGGTCCTAGTACGTGAATGGAGACTCGGGAGCGAGTTTGGGGTCGATTGAACGAAGATCGGGCGCGAGGCAAGTCACAAAGGAGGCCACACGGGCACACCCACAAATAACACGGCCGTGCAACTCATATTTCTGGCCGTGCGAGTTTTGCCGAGAGCAAACACGGCCTGCCCTGACAACTCACATGGCCGTGTGAAGAAGTGGTCTGGCCGTGTGACTTTTGCCGAGAGCAGACACGGGCAGATGGAAATCAAACACGGCCGTGCCACTCTGGCCGTGTGAGAAGCCTGAAGATCGAACTAAGTGCAACGCAGCGTTTTGACTCACACGGGCAACTGGGTATACCACACGGCCGTGTGGCCCTGCCCGTGTGAGTCGGGATTTCCTGGTTTTAACCCAATTCCGGGCTGCAAGAGAGAAAATCGAATTTCTTGAGCAAAAACAGAGCCCTAGAGAGAGAAAGTGCGAAGAACTCACCCTAAAAGCCATCTTGGAGCTGGGTTTCATCAAATCAAGCTTGGAGATCGTCCTAGGAGTGGAAATCATCATCCCGGAGCAGATTTTCCTCATCATTATGAGTATGACTACTCCGATTACTGTTTTCTTCTCTCTCTCTATGGAGTAGAACCTCTCTCTCACTTGGGGATGAAGAACCCTAGTTCTATGTGTTAGGGATTGATTGTAATGACTTGGGATGATATTACTGTTTGATTTTAATCGAATGATGCATGTTTATTGAGTCAATTGAAGTCTGATCAACTTTTCCTGATTCCTGCTGCAATCTGAGATAGATAGAATCTGATTAGGTTGCTAGAGTCTCATCATTCGATAGTAGGAGATTGGCTATACGAGAGTTAGCCAGTTTACTACTTTGTACTGGAATCCAATTCCAGTAGTGGAGTTCTGTTCTTACTGCTTCAGCTTTCTATCCCGGTGAAGACTAGTCGTCTGCCGGGTAGTTAGACTGAGAGGGCTTGGTCAGCTTAAGAGATTCCAAGCTACTGCCGGATCTTCCGCAGTCTAATCAATAGTAAATCAACCCAGGGAAATACAATTGAAACCTAACTAAGGAGCTAGGGGGATTCATTCCCGAGTGACTCTTTCCTGCTTAAGAAAACCGTATCAATTCCTGCTTTATTTCTGCTTTTAGTTTAAACAACAATCACTTACTTTAGTTGGCTAGATAACAGAGAATCACTGAGTAAGCAGTAGATCTAGACCCCGGGTTGATAATATAACTTGCTACTTTACTGCATTCCCGGTCTGCGATTACACTTGGTCGCAGATTGGTGTTGTGTTTTGGCGTGTCAAACACCATCTAGATCTCACGACCACGTCGGACCCTAAATTTGACACCAACGCGGTCTATATCTCACGACCACGTCGAGCTATAAATTTGATGCCAATACGGTCTAGATCTCACGACCACGTTGGGCTTTAAATTTGACGCCAACGCGGTTGATGACTTGATATATACACATGTTTTGTCCACCATTCTTACACCGTTTGAGTCTTATTTCTCGTGTTTTAGGCCGATTTCACGCTAGGTTTTTCTTGTTTGTGATATTTCAGGTCCTAGTACGTGAATGAAGGTTTGGGAACGAGTTTGGGGTCGATTGGACAAAGATTGGACGTTTGGCGAGAAGCTGAGGAAACCAACCGGGCACCCCTAAAAACCCACACGGTCGTGTGACCTGGCCGTATGACACCAAATTGCACGGGAAAGCCACACTGGCCATGTAGGGGACCCCTTGTGGCCGTGCGGAAAGTCTAGGGAGCTCACACGGGCAGCCTGGAAATCCACTCGGCCGTGTGGTTTTGGCCGTGTAGCATACCTGAAGCCACTTAAGTGAAACGCGGCGTTTTGCACACTCACACGGGCAGCTGGGAAAGCCACATGGCCATGTGACCTGCCCGCATTGTCGGGAATTTCTGGGTTTTAACCCAAATTCGAGCCAAAGGAGAGAGAATCAACTTTTTGGAGCAAAAATAGAGCCCTAGAGAGAGAAAGTGCAAAGAACACATCATAGAAGTGATTTTGGAGCTGGGTTTCATCAATCGAGCTTGGAGATCATCACAGGAGTGAAGATTGACATCTCAGAGCAGATTCTTCCCATTGTTATGAGTATGACTGCTTTGTATTCTGTTTCCCTCTCTCTCTATGGAGTAGAACTTTCTCTCACTTGGGTATGAAGAACCCTAGTTCCATGTGTTAGAAATCTTGATTGTAATTACGTTTGGATTGTGATATTGCTTGATTATAATCGATTGAAGTGTTTTGGTTGAGTCAATTGAAGCTTGATCATCTTTTATTGATTTCTGCTGCAACCTGAGATAGATAGAATCTGATTAGGTTGTTAGAGCTTCTTCAATTGGTAGTAGTGAATCGATTATACGAGAGTTAGTCGATTCACTGCTTTGTACTGGAATCTAATTCCAGTAGTGGAGTTTTGTGTTCATTGCCTCAGCGTTCTATCCCGGTGAAGACTAGTCGTCTGCCGGGTAGTTTGATTGAGAGGGCTTGGTCAGCTTAAGAGATTCCAAGCTACTCTCGGATCTTCCGCAGTATAATCAGCAGTACAACAACCAAAAGTAATTACAACTGTGACCTAACTAAGGAGCTAGGGGGACTCATTCCCGAGTGACTCTTCCTTTGCTTTAGAAAACCGAACCATTTCCTGCTTTCTTACTGCTTTTACTTAAATAAACAATCACTCAACTTAGTTTGCTAGATAACAGATATACACGGGGTAGGCAGTATATCTAGACCCCGGGTTGACAATTAGAGCTTGCCTGTTACTGCATTTCCGGATTCCGATTACACTTGGTCACAGTTTGGTGTTGTGTGTTAGCGTGTCAGCGGTCTAGATCCCACGACCACGTCGGGCTCTTCAACTCGCGACAAGACTAGCTCCTTCTTGGATACTTAGTAGCCTGGGGCTTAAAACTATTATCATGAGGCCTAGTTCAAATAACATTAATTGTCATTAATGATCTGGCCTTAGAAGGACAGTTAATGCATTGTAAATAATCAATGTGGTACAAGATTATTTTTTGGGTGTAAACACATAAAGGTAAAAATGCATACCTCAACTTATACATTTAACGTTATGGTACAACTTCAAGTTGTACATTAAAACACCAATGCTATATAGCATAGTAGAAGTGCTCAGTGGTATGGACGTGTGGTTTAATGGTTTTTGCTTTTTGGTCGGTGGGTGGGTGCGGGTAGGATCACGTCCTTAAGTCCCAAACTTAAGAAGTTTCTTAAGGTTTGGTTGGCCAATAGGAAAAGGAGAGAGAGGGAAGAATGCTAACTACCTAAAAGGACAATTAGGAGATTATATAAAAGAATTAATTTGATTAATAATTAAAATAGGTAGATTAAATAGGATACCAAAGGTAAGATAGCCTAACGGTAAAGCTGTCACAACAGTGAAAGTTTGAGAGTTGCGGATATCACGTTCGAATCCAAGCGAGCCCCGTTGGTGTTCCCAGAGGTACAAGACTGCTCGAGGTGAAGGACCGTTGACATCGAAAAAAATTAGTAGGACCCACCGTAACAAAGTGACACGTGGGGTTGAGGGTGCTAAGTAATAAAAAAAAACTCTACCCACAACTTGGCGTCGCCATTTGTTTTAAGGCGGCGTACCATTCTTTGAGAGAACCTTCTCAGCAGTTTAGGATTTATACGAATTTCTTTTTCGTGTAGGTATAAGTTATTATTGTGCTGTAGGTTTGACGTTGAGAAAAGACGAGATATTATTAATAATGACTTTTAAATATCCTAAACTATTATAGAAACTCATATTGTTAATGACACCTCGCATAAATGTCAATAACATTACATTACATTGTTAACAGTTGTATAAAAGTTAATAATTTAATTAAGGTTATTGATAACAGTATATAGTTTACGTAGATAACTTTACATTATTAATGATACCTCGCAATGCATAATAGTTGATAACGGTACTGATGACCGTAGTTAATGATACCTCGAATAAACGTTGATAATGTTAAACTACAATGTTAACAATTGTAGAAAAATGTCAATAATTTAATTGATGGTCACTGATAACGGTATATGTTTTACATAGAAATAAATGTTCTACATGCATGAGCTTCGATAACGTTATGTTTCATAGTTAACTATTATTTTAAAAATGTTAATAGTTTAAAAATAGGGTATTCTTAATAACTTATATGTGTCGCATTGGAAATACAAGTAAATCATTGATAATGATCACATATATATGATTAATAACCATAATATATGTTATTAAGGGGAGTTCTGCGGCACTCAAGGTGAAATCCGGGGTACCGCATACCTTGAGTAAGAAAACACTATCCAGAACTTGAATTAACTGATCTTTCGGACATGATACTATACTCTAATCCTTAGAGATCAAAATCTTGGTCTTAATTCTCTAAATCATATACCGCAAGATCAATTTAATTAGAAACAATAATTGGCAATTATGATTCGTCCAAATATAGACAAAAAAATCAATGCACCATCTTAGTGTTTATAGTTTATGATTTAGATAATTAGGACCTGGGATTCACTTATTAAGGGTTAGAGTATAGTATCATGCCCAAAAATGCTGCTAATTCGAGGTCTAGATAGCGTTTTCATACTCAAGGTATGCAGTACCCCGGATTTCACCCGGAGTACCATAGAAGGCACCTATTATTCATAACGCTCTTCTGTAAACGTTGATAAAAATATAAAACAAAATTAATAGCTGATATGATCCCAAATTGCTTGTCATTGAAGCTTCCATGGATTGATCAAGAAGAAAGGTTATTGAGGAACAAAGAACATAAAATTTGGCTAAGTGTTTTTGATGTTTCAGGTTACCAACTTTGGAGGCTCGGTTCTTTCAATTCGCTCAATGGAAATTGGAGTTTGATGGTTTGTTTTGTACGTGGAATATCCCTAAGCAAGATGGTTGCCATAGAAGTTCAAGATGAAGACTGGAAGGCCAAGATTGAAGCTCCCAAAGTTGCCAAGTCAAAACCGAGAATCTGCCTATTTTTTGCTAAGGCAAATAACGAGTTCAAGGGGCCTACTTTGGAGCCTAATATCTGGAGCTTGGGATACATCTAAATGCTGATTCAAGTTGGAATGGAAACTAGAACACTTTCTAAACCCAGAGAAGCCATTGGATGAGATTGGTTCAACGTGGACGACCATTTTTGAGGGCCTCAAAGAAGCTACCTCGAACTGCCAGCAATCCGAGTCCTATAAGGATTCCTAGTCCTCTTCGTATTACAATTGTAATTTAGTTTCCTTGTTGAATTAGGCTAATTTCAAGTTGTGTAGTAGTTTGTTTGAGATTTTTTATGCCTATAACAGGCTTAGTTCGTGTATTGTAAGAGGCAGAGTTGATTTGAATAAAAAACCCCAAAATTCCCAACTTGTGCGTTGTGAGTTTGTTCTTAGTTTTGGTTGTGATCAAAACTTGTTGAAACTAGCTTATTGATCGAGCAAACCCACTCGATTACATCGAAGGAATCCTTATAACGATTGTGCAATCTCCCATGTGTGAGATTTCCCCTTCGTTTCCATCCCATCGACGTTCAAACTTGCTTACCAAGCTTGTTTGATTTTCCCTTCGATTCCTTTGTTTGTGGAGAAGCCTGATCCTTAAAACCCATCTAGGGCGTTATCAAGTGGCAATCAGAGCCTGGTTCTACACAGTGGCGAAAAGTTCAACGGAGGGAGGCGACGCCGGCAAGACGCACTGGACAAGGTCGAACGACTCAGTTCTGGAGGAGCCCTCTGTATTGCTGTCCGAGAAGAAAAAGAAGAAGAAACAGGCAGCTGCGGTGGCGAGTCAATCGATGGAGGTCGACATAGTGACTAATAGTGGCGAGGAAGAAGCTACAATGGGTGAGATCCAACCCATTACGATGCTGGAGTTGCAGCAGTTCTTCGAAGAGCAGATTGCCCTGTTCCAGACCCAGCTGACGAAGCAAGACGAGAAGTTGCAGGCTTTTTCGACCAAGTTCGACAACCTAAGTTAGCAGGTGGAGACGATGAGTCATCATGGTGGAACGGCTACGACGATGCCCACTGAGGTCGCCGTTCATTGAGGAATTCTTCATCTGCCGGTGGGGAACCCAAAACCTGATCCTATGCTGATAGGACAAATTCAGGAACTCGAGAGACAATTGATGGCCCTCGAAGTTCAGCCAATCGACCAACGGCCATGCAATCGGCCATAGGTTGACTTTTCCTGCTCTGAGCATGAAACGGAGGAAGCTCCGGTGTCGAAATTGTGTGGGATAAAATTGTCGTTTCCAACCTTTCATGCAACGACCAATGCCTCTACTTACTTGGATTGGGAGAGGAAGATCCTCTTGTTCTTTCGGTGTGGACAATATTCCGAGACCCATAAATTACTCCTAGCTACCTATGAGTTCCAAGATTACGACACAACTTGGTGGGAGCAGTTCCAAGTCCGGCGATGGCGGAATATGCATGCAGAAGTGACAACCTAGGAGGAATTGAGGGGGATTAATGCATGAAAAGTTTGTGCCACCGTATTACTCGCGAGAATTACATGAATCCCTGCAAGCAATTCGTCAAGGATAACGTACAGTAGAAGAATATTCTAGTGAGTTAGAATTGATCATGACGTGTGCTGACATCCGAGAGGATTCAGAGACGAAAATTTTGCGATTCTTGTCTGGATTGAGCAAAGAGATTCAGTACGAGTTGAAGCTCCGACATTTTGTTGATCTAGAGGAAGCAATCCACTTTGCAGTCAAGATCGAGAAGCATTTGAAGCAAGAAACATCAAGGGATTTGCTGCTCCACGACAGAGCATTACTCAAGAATATGCTTCGACCGCCACCCCAGCCCCAATTCGTGCTGTGAATTTGAAGCCAATTCCCCAGCAAAGCAGTCAAGATAGAACTAGAGGCTCAATTAGAAAATTGGAATGCTACAAGTGCCATGGAAGAGGGCACAAATCCTTCTAATGCCCCAATCCGAAAGCACTAATCCTGCGAGATTGTGAGTACTATTCGGAGGACGAAGAAAAGGAGAAGGGAGCTTATGATGAGGTCATGGATGAGGAGGTGTATGAGAACATCGAGATGGAACCACCATGTGGTAATCTCCTAGTTAGTCAAAGAAATCTCAAAGTTGAAGCAGAATCCAAAACTCAATAGCGAGACAACCCGTTTCACACCCGCTGCACATTTCAAGGGAAAACCGCGTCAGTGGTGATCGACGGAGGAAGCTGTACCAACGTCGTCAGCTTGGAGACTATAAGGAAGCTTGGGATGAGCAATACCAAGCATCACAATCCCTACAACCTGCATTGGCTCAATGATCATGGTGTTGTGAAAGTGACGAAGCAGACATAGATTGAGTTTGAAATCGATCAGTACAAAGATCGAATTCTTTGTGATGTAGCTCTTATGCACGTTGCTCATATCCTTTTCGGAAGATCTTGGCAATACAATCGTGGAGTTACCCACCATGGCGATCAAACTACTATACTTTCAAGCATGAAGGGAAGAAGCTCAAGCTGACACCTCTGTCACCGATTGTGTTTCGTAACGACCAAAGGCAACTGGAGTCCAATCGAGCTCAAGGAAAGGAAGGGAAGGGTACAAGGACAAGTTTAATTGCCCAAAGACTGGTGCCTACTGCTCTACGACGAGAAAGAAGCCCACACCAGCCCGTGAAGTAGCAACTCGGTTCCTCGTCGACGGCGAGACAGAGGAGGAGAGAGGGTCTGTTGGATGGAAACTTGGGAAGGAAGTCGATCCATCCCAGCAGTGCAGAAACCTTCCCCGAACCATCGAAAAGCTTGCACATGAATCCATTAGCATCGATGCAACCTCAATCAATGGATTGGATTCGAGGCAAAAAGCCCCTGGAAACGAGCAAAAATGACCAAAATTCGGGGTTATTGGTTGGAGATTTTGGGCACGATCCGATCCAAAATGCTAATGCGGAATCGATGAGGAAAGTCCCAGGAAGCTTTAGAAATCTTCAATTGAATGTGGCGATACCTGAAATCGAAAGCCCCAAAATTGAAATCGAAAATTTGGGTTCATTCTTTTTGAATGACTCGATGGCAGAAAATTCGAGTTGGAGATTTGATTTTGAAGGAGATGAGTCGACGCTGGAGACCAGCGCAAAAATGCAATTGGAAGTCAGGCGAAGCTCGGGGCAGTTTCAAATTATACTGGAGATCCCTGGAAAAGATAGCCCCAATCTGCTCGACGATGAACAGTGTTCTCGAATTCAAGAACAGGGTGTTCGATCAGCCTACATCGGATCCAATTTGGTATCAATTTTTTGATTCTTTTAAATCATTATTGAACTATCAACCTGGGATGGTGAGGTAGGCTCTCTTACTCCATGGAAGTTTGATCAACAAAAAGCTTAGAACTGCATTAGCTATAATGATCATCTTGGATGAGCTGCCATTTCGCTTTGTTGAGCATGAAGGGTTTAAGAGATTTATGGTGGTAACCCAACCATTGTTTATGATACTTGGAAGGCAGACAATAAGGCAGGATTGTTATATCATCTTTTTGGAGAAAAAAGAGTTGCTAACTAAGTTCTTAAATTCCATGTGCAACAGAAAAATTTCCATCACCACAAATACATGGACTTCTGATAACAATCGGAATTTCATGTGTGTGACTGCTCATTTCATTGGTGGTAACCGAAAGTTTCATAAGAGAATCATTAGCTTTGTTCCCATCACTCGTCACACAGGGAAGGATATTGCAGAAAAATTGGCAGCATGTCTAAAAGAATGGAAGGCACAAGATTTGTTCTCCATTACAATGGATAATGTTACTTCTAATGATGTTCTCGCAGAGTGCATGAGAACAAAGATGAAAGAGTGGGGAACAAATTTGCTTGGTGGGAAGTATCTGCAGTTTCAATGTGTGGCACACATAATAAATTTGATTGTGTCAGATGGATTGATGAAGGTTGGAGTTGTTGTAGAAAGAGTTCGAGATTGTGTGAAATGGGTGAAGTCATCACCAGATAGGAGTGCAAAGTTCAAATCTAGCATTTCATACTTAGATATGGATGTAAAAAGACTTGTATATTTGGATGTTCCAACTAGGAGGAACTCAACTTATTTGATGTTGAAATTTGCAGAAAGGTTTGAGCTTGTTTTTAACTTCATGCATTTGAATCCCAATGATACTTCATTTCGGGATTATGTGGACTCGAAGAGAGGCCTTCCAACTAAGGAGGATTGGAGCAATATTCGGAGGCTAATGAAGTATTCGAAGTTCTTTTATGTGCTCACCTTTTGTGTATCGGGTATGTGAACTCCAGTTCTTCAAATTCATGTTTTTTTTACTTTTATTAACTTGTAATTTGTAAATAATATATTGTTATTTATTAATAGTTTATCCCTCAAACCATTTTCACTTATAGTTTTCTCCATAAAATCGAGAGAACATAAGGTTGTACCAGTCCCTAAGAGACGATATCCCAATTTCCGGTTTTACTACAAGCTAGGAATTAAAACATTACGCTTTTGCCCTATCAAGTTACCCCACACTTAATACTTGCTTGTCCCTAAGAAGCGACTCAGACAAAGAACGATAATTGGATGAAACACAACACAGACCACACAATGACAACCTTGCTCAAAACACACGACCACGAAACACAAAACACAACATCAACACCATAAATTGGCCCATTTACTCTTGTGATAATTTGTAGTTTCTTTCTCAATGGATGCATTGTGCTTCAATGATCATCCTTTCACCCCACACTCAAGTTCCTTGCAATCAATTACCATTGTCGGACTCAAATATGATGCGACTTACCAAATTAGCAACACTCAATTTGAGCGTCGGTAGCGGATAACTTAAGGTGAAAAAGTTAATAGAAAAATCTGACCACATCAGTGAGGTGCATATCTCGTGAGGACAATTTGGATTACTCACATCAATCATAAGGAATCAACTAAGCACAAGAGTATCAAAAACACATGAGGGAAGCTTTTTAGTAAACTTGGTTTTAGCTTTAAGCACATCACTACCTTTTCTAACAAGGAGAGTCTTTCTCTCTTTCTGATTTATTTGCCGAGTAGTCGTATTTAGTATAAGTGGCATTTGTTTCTTACTACTGGTGATCGAGCAAGAGCAATTTCTGCTTCTTAGCACTCGCATAAGGGCTTCTTTCAACTTCTTTTCCTCGATATGTGTGGAGGGTCAATGCACATTCTCAAATGGCACTTCACTCGGCAGAGGATTGTACTTGAAAAGCAACATCGTACGGTCGCGAACCAGCGTTCAATTGAACCTTTCCTAATCCCCTCTGCAATGAGTGATTGCCTCACACGATTTTGGTACTTTACACACACTTTAATTGTTATGGAAACTTTCTTATATTTTACTGTCAGGTAGGATTTTTTATTTTAGAAAGATACTGTTCACCCCATCTAAAACATTCAAAAACAGAGAGACTCACTGGCAAAGTCATAAGCTCACAGAGATGCAGGTAAACACGATATCCAAACATGTCGAATGGTCAATGCTCTCCACCTAACCACTTTACCATTAAGACATTACATTATCCTCCTAAAAGAGAATGTTCTTAAAAGAGTTTGCTAATTCAAAGCATATCATATCAGTAAAAACATCAAGCTCATAGTGAATAACTTTGCAATTCAACATTAGTGGGGTGATTTTGATGATTTCATTCATGCAAAAATCATTTAAAAGGCATCCCGGTCATTTACATCACATTACCACAAGAGTACAAGGTTTTTTCTTCTTCTGATTTTTAGATGCTTTTTAGCCATTAGGTTAGATCAGGCAGACTGCACCTACACAGGTAGATTGCATGCAGTTGGCCTGTGCACAACCTAATGGCAGTTTTTTCACTGACCACATGACAAAAGGAACAAACAAACACTAAGACTCACCACCCCCACACTCAGGATGGAACATTGTCTCTAATGTTCAACTCTTATTCTAAACATGCACGAGTTTGACACAACTAAAAATAAAAGAAAAGAAAAGAAACTAACCTTGGGTTGCCTCCCAAGAAGCACTTGTTTAGCGTCCTTAGCTTGACGTTCATGGAGCTTTCAACCAATTGGTATTGAAAGGTATCCAGAATACCCTCCCGAGCAATGATAGAATGCATAACCTCCATCCAACATACGAGTCACCTCTGCAGAGTCAAGTGTGCGAAAATTTGGTATGACCTTCTTAGCTTGCATGTTGGACCCTTTAGTGAAGCGTAGGTGGTATTGCAGTGCCTCAAGCAAGTACACTTCCTGTTTCAATGTCAGTGAAGAATGAATAATAACAGGAAGATTGAAATCCTTACCCAAATATCTATACTTGAGGTGACCTGGCAAGGATTTATGTCTTTGCTTTGATTTAAGGATTTGAGCTGATAGGACATGTGATAGTTCTTCGGGTGGTCCACTATCATAGGATGAGGAATTTTCCCTTTCTCGAGCTCCACTTTCAAAGTTATCAATGCACCGTGATTATGATCAACTTGAAAGACATTAAAAATTTCCTCTTCCTTACCTACTCTGATGGTCAACTTGCCTCTCCCGATATCAATGAGTGCATCGCCAATGGCTAGAAAAGGTCTACCAAGATGAGAGGCACTCTCTGATCGTCTGTCATCTCTAGAATGACAAAATCTATTGGGAGAATAAACTTCCCCACCTTCACCAATACATTCTCCACCACTCCCTTTGGAATTTTCACTGATCGATCAGCCAATTGGAGAGTGATCCAAGTAGGCTTAAGAACATCTCTCAATCCCAATTTCTTGTAGAGTGAGTATGGCATCAAATTAATTCCTGCTCCAAGATCACAAAGAGATTTATCAAACTCTGTACCTTCAATGACACATGGAATAGTGAAGCTGCCCGGATCATCCCTCTTTTCTAGTAGTTTATTTTGAATCACAACACTACATTCACAAGTAAGGGTTACCTTCTCTAAATCAGCCCATTTGTGCTTCTTTGTCAGCAACTCCTTTAAGAATTTAGCATATGCATGCATCTGTTCAAGTGCCTCCACTAGTGGTGTGTTGATATGAAGTTGCTTGAACATATTCACAAATTTCTTGAAATTTGGGTCTTCCATGGGCTTCATTAACCTTTGAGGGAATGGTGCGTGAAGTTCATAAGGCTTTACCTCTTTATTCTTGGATTTTTCCACTTTTGGAGGTGCATAGGCAAAAGGATCATGCACAGGCAAACTACATGTAGTTTGCCTGTGCAAGTAAGATTTTTCAGGTTTTGCACTTTCTTCATCATCTATCTTTGCAGCTCCTTCTTTTTCTATTGGATTTTTCTTGCTCTTTGGATCCTCCAACTCCTTCCCACTCCTCAATGAGACAACTACAACCATGGCATCCTTTGGATTTCTCTCAGTATTTGCTGGTAAAGTCCCAGGAATTCTACCTTGAATATCTGCCAAAGTTTGAGCCATCTGGCCTATTTGCCTCTCCACAGCTAACAGAGATGATTGCACATTAATGTCGATAGCCAACTGTTGAGTGACAGATCGATCCAAGCCATTCATATTTTTATCTGTTTTCTGTATATGAGCCAAATCAACTCCTCCAGCTGGGGCATCTTTTCAGGTTGAGGCTGCTGCTGTTGAAAAACAGGAGGTGGGATGTTTCGAACACCATCCGGATTATTAATTGACCAAGACAAATTGGGGGTGATGTCTCCATTAAGAGTTATATGTATTTGAATAGATACCACCCTGGCCTTGACTTCACGGAATTTTTTTTTTTGGATAAAGGTGATATAGGTTCATTTTGTTGCTATTAAGGTACTACTTAAGGGATTCGAACCTGGGACCTCCAGGTTCTAGGCTAGTGGTGTTACCACTAGGGCAAGCCCTTGTTCGTTTGACTTCACGGATTATTGATATACTAGACATCCTCCAACTAAGCAACTCCAAGTGGACACATATCCCTATGAGGAGCACCCTCACAAAGTTTAACAAAAGTGCAACTGAGCAACTCCAAGTGGACACAACTCCAACAAAAATGCATAGTCTTCTAATAGACTCATGGAAATCAAAGAAAGTGAAGACAAAAGTCATAGGGAGAGGAAATTCTCTCCCCAAGCCCAAGACTTGTACACCTCCTAAATCGTCTTCACCAACATTCAAAATATGTATTCTTCTAATAAACTCACCAAGATTAAGAGTGAGTATTGATCTTGTGCAGACCAAAGTAAAAAAAAAATATTTTAATGGCATCCGGGCCCACCACTGCCCCCTAAACTGGCGTGCCAACACAAAATCATACCTTGACTCATGATTGCCCCCGATAATGGGGAGCCTCCCCCGTTGGTGGGCCTGACCCCTCTACTCTCTCCACCCGGATCTTGCATGTGCATCATTGCATCCGGGCCCAAGATCTAGTCTCTCCGCCGGTGCACTATTGCCCTGTCTTAATCCTGCCTAGGTACCTGGGATCCACCTCTCGCCCGACTTCTATTACCGCCGGCCGCTGGTGCACTATTTCCCTCGTTCTTAATTTTGTTCGTGACACCCGGGCTCCACCTCCTGTGTGACTCCCGACTCTAGGTACCCGACAACGCACTATTGCCCCGGCACCCGAGCTTCACCTCCCGCCCGACTCCTGCTACCTGTGGTGCACTATTGCCCCCCGCTTGATTTTTCCTCCGGTGTCGGGACTCTGCCTCCCCCCGGATCCCAGATCCACAGTTACTCCCACTCCCACCTCCTGGAATGTGGATCCATTGCTTGCCCTTTCACCTGTATATGTGGCATGCAGTCTCATTAACTAGTTTCCATGTGGCAAGAGTTGGCTCATAAGGCAAAATCATAGTTGACAATGTACAACCACATGGCAGGCGCAGGCGGACCTCGACGACACATGTCTGGTGATGTGTCCATTCTCACCTCCGGTGCCGACACCTGTCCTCCGTTTGTCCCCTAAGTAAATAGTATAAAACATGTTCATATTCTCCAAACGAAGGTAAGGCAACAGACCAGGGGGAAGTACCCTGAGAGCGCCCACTACCATCAGTAACTCTCATCTTCGAGGCTCACCTCCTGCAAACACTTTGTGAAATATTTTATCCCCCATACCGGAAACTAACTTGAGTGTCAGAGGGTGCCCCACTAAGATCGCCGACGAACCTTTTTTTTTTTTTTTTTGCAGGAAGAGATTAGAGGCTACATCACTAAGAAAGGTTACGATGAAGGGGCACATCAAGCCGCTTCGGTGCCCAAGATAGATGAAGTCGACGTCAGCGACAACCTTGACATCAACAGTTGTATTTTACTTAAATATGAATGTGGTTTGTAAAGAATTTGTGTTGAGATATGTTATACATACGTGATGTTACTAGTTTCTCACTTTTCTTATATATATTTATTAAAATCAATATAAATTGGCATATACCAGTTATACACAATCAAACCACATCACTTGGTAAAATAGTGTATCGATATAAACCGGCTTGACATTGAGGTCACCAACCCAAAAAATCCAAATTCCCCCCTTCTTTTACAACATCGTCTTAAAGCCCAGTGGGCGAGAAAGCGGATTTTTCAAACTGTCATTTGGGCCTAACAGTCCAATTCAACTACCAACACTTGTCCTCTGTGAACTTCTGCCGCTATCGGATCAAACGCCAAACCCTAACCTAGAAAAAGAGAAGATCTTTCATCAGTAATCGCGATTACTTTCGCCATGTCCCCCACTCCCAACTTTTCAACCGAAGAAATGGAAGTAAACATTTAAATCAAGTAGAATCAAAACACAAATTACGACTACCGTTGCAAACTTTCCACCCGGCGGAGCAATTGCGCGAATGGAGGACGGCGCTGGCGGCGACCGCAAGAGCAACGGCAAACTGAGAGATGAAGAACCGGACGGCATGTCCGTACACTCTCCCTGCAAAGCTCCTCCTTCTTCCGCTTCCTCTCTCCCTAAGGTCTGTCCGCTCCTCTCTCTCTCTTCCTTTTTTCCAGGTTCGCGTTTGGATTTCTGATGATTCCTGGTTTCGTTCGAGGATATCGCAGGAGCAATCGCAGGTCGAATTGGAGCTAAGGCTGCTGGAAGCTCTCGCGATTTATCCTCCCGTCAAACTCCGAGGTAAAGCTCTTTCTTATCCTTTTTTCCCTATCGTTTGGGATGCTTTTGATCAGAATAACTGGGTATTCATCGACGGGAAGCTAAAATTTTAGATTCAGTTTGATCATGTAGCTAGATTTGCTTAGTGAAATATGTTGTTTGATATGATAGGAATGCAGGTTTTAGATAATTTCGCTCTGAATTGGGTGACTCGAGAGTCGAGATTAGCCATTAACGTCGGTTGTTGAGTTCTCTGCTGTGCTATGCCATTGAATTGCTACTCTGCTTTGCTTTCTCCTGCCACTATTCGCCTGTTTTGTGGGGGGAAAGTGTACCCTGGTGGTTTAATCCTGCTTGGTATTTTCAGAAAGATTCCAGGTGAACGGAAGTCTGAGGCAAATAGTAATAGCTTCACAGCATTCTGATGCGTGTATTTATCGAATGCTTAGGCTCACTAATGAATGGTTCTTCCTTTTTCTTCTTGCGTTCTGCAGGAATGCACCGGCATTTTGTGCTGTATGGTCTGATGGAATTTCTTCGGAGAAGGTTGTGCACACTCCACATTTTGAATCTGGTTTCCAACATTTGTAACAACTGCACATTGGTTACAGCTCTCTGACACTAGTTTTTTCTTTGCCGTGGTCACAGCTTTGATCGATATTTCTCTCCGGATGAGGTCATGCAACTGCTGGAACGATTCTATAACATAGAAATGCTGGTAGATCACTCTCCATTTCCTTGTTAATAAGGGAAAAAGAGATGAGTTTAGGATATGACTTTTAAGATGTTGGGCAGTCACAAATTCATATTTCGATTCGACCCAATTAACAAGCAGCGGGATATATACAGGAATGTCTTGTGGTGTGTGGGAACACACTAACTGCATTGGTTTGCTCTTCTTTGCTGAAATTTGCAGAAACCGGACGATGAGGAGGCGGAGATGCTTAGCCAGGAAGAAGATTTCAGCTTGCCACAGAGCTATTTTGTGAAGGAAGAGTGATGAAACTAGTTGGCTTTTGCTACATTAATTAGTGCAGACGGGATGAATTGAATCGTGTACTTGCAAATCCTCTTCTTCTTTTTGGATTTTGCTTGGCAATACCGCCCTTCCAAAATGTACCTATCAAATAGCCTGTAAATAACTAAATATAATTAGCCCGCTAAAAGGAGCTTTGGTTCGCCTATCAAATAGCCTGTAAACAGTGAAACTTCACTTGGTTAATAGAATGAGGAAAAAATCCAAAACTACCACTGTTTAAAAAAAATTATAAAAATACCACCCATTCCCAACAATTTTCAAAGATACCACCGTTTATTAAAAACTGCGCCTCTAATAGGCGGTTAATATATAAACCGCGCCTCCAGGCAGCGGTTTACATCATAACCGCCTTGCCAATAGGAGGTTTTTAATTTCAGCTAAAATTGCTCCTCAAAGGCATGGTTTATATACTAACTCTACCACAAAACGCTTCATGAGGAAGCGTTTAATTGTCGACATGATAAACCGCCCCACCAGGCGGCGGTTTGTGCCTGGTCACCCGTCATCAGACATGTCGGCATGCAGGGGGTGAGGCTGCATGGCCAACCTAAAACCGCTCCCTCACCCGCGGTTTGTGCTGCAAAATTCGCCTATAAAATGCTGTTTCAGAGAACTCAAATTCTTCACACTCCTCCTCCTTCAAATTTCAGTTGTGGACCTTTAAATTATTTAGTTTTTGCGATTAACGTTAATTCGTAAGTTTGTTTTGCATTACTTTTCATTGTCCTTTGTGATTTTATGTTAGTAACTTAATTACTTTTCATTGTCATGTCCCCTTTTGTATTACTTTTCATTGTCCTTTGTGATTTTATGTTAGTAACTTAATTACAGTTTTATTGCAGATTTCATTCCAAAGGTTCACGCTTGGGTTGCGGTGGAATGGTTACACGGAAGAGACCGAAAAGGGTGTAAGTTACGTCGGTGGCAATTTTTATAAAATGAAGGTACGTACGAGACCGATGCTTGAAGAGCTCCATCAAATGTGCACTCAGATTACCTGCATGGATGGCACTAGAAGAGTTGATGGTGTATCGATATCCAAACAGATATGACGGGTCGCTGTGGAATGAGGAATTCCTCCTTACCACTCAGGAGGACGTTGATGCCATGGTCCAATTTTTGACCACCAATAAAATTAAGCAAGCGGAGATGTTCGTTTACACCGAGGCCGTCGAAGGCGGTGTAGGTCATTCTGGAGATGGCCAAACATCTGGTATCCACGGTGGGAGTGTATTATACGAAGATCATCCCCACCAGGATTTCCAAGACTCGAGCTGGAGGTAGGAGTATCATGATGGAACTGGAGGTCATCATCAATCCTTCCCTTCATATGAAGAAGAAGCTCAACAGGCGGATCACAACCAACAAGCAGGCTACCAGTACCCACCCGAGTACAACTTCTACCAAAACGGTGTTAGTTACCACAACTACCATTACGGAGCTGGTGAAGGTGCCTTTCATGATGATAATCAGATGGAAGAAGAGGTCAATCCAAGTCCAGTTAGTGACCCTGAGGTTGGAGAAGAGAAAGTCAAAGTTAGTGCAAACAACTTCGATCCTCTAGAAGGTGCTGATGATTCCGGTCCAGATTCAGGCGCAGACGGTGATGAGGTACCTCGCGAACGTGTACCTATCCCATACTACAATCACATTCAAAATGAAGATTGGCATGTTGATGCCGACATGGACCCGCCAGAGGTGCCAGTATGGGGTCCACTAACCGACTTTACGAATGGCTAACAATTTGCAACGAAGAATGAGGTCCGACACGCTATTGCCACTGAAGCAATGACTCGGAGTTTTGAATGGCAAACAACCCATTCCGACACAAAGAGGCTGATGGGTAGATGCAAAAATGAAAATGAGGGATGCAAAGCTAGGGTCCGGGCCATCAAGAGCAAGAGAGTCAGGCATTGGGTCATATCCCGTGCGTGAACACACACACATGTGTGTCATCAATAACATCCCAAGGCCATCGACAGTTGAAATCAAGGGTGGTTACCGCTGCTATCAAAGATCTAATTGAGGAGCAGCCCGACCTGAAGGTGAAAACCATCATCGCCGACATTTCTAGTAGTTATGGTTATATCATTAACTACAAGAAAGCGTGGCATGGGAAACAGAAAGCAATGACCGCCGTGTTTGGTGACTGGGAAGAATCATATGCATTCCTTCCCAAATTGATTTTGGCGTTGGAGGTGTCTAACCCTGGCACCATTTTCTCGCCTCGCTACCAAGATGAAGAAATTCAACCGTCGGTGCCTGGTAACAAGCGCCATTTTTTGCGTCTTTTCTGGGCATTCAAGTCATGCATTGATGATTTTCCATACTGTGTTCCTGTGATTCAAGTTGATGGAACATTCCTTACCAGCAAGTACAAGGGTACTCCGCTGTCAACCACGTGATGGATACTTGGCCCTTGGACAATGGTGGATGACCATCCGCATCGTGATCTCCCTTTTCTGGCGGACACAACCCGATGACCGTCCATATAAAATTCTGCCAACCACTCATATTGACAACAACTTTAGGTGGTGGCGTAGAGTCCACACAAATAACATCACCATCGATGGGCAAATCGGTTAGGATGGCGATGTCCTTAAGTGTGATGGTGCACTCGCCTTCACGAAAATTGAAGCAGTGTGTCTCCTTTCGCCATCTCTCTACCAATGCTGTGATGAGTTGGCGGGCGATCTTGATTCCATTAAAATGCCTAATCGAATCCAATCTTGCCCTTTTTAGAAAGGGCAAGATGACCTCGTTCCATTCAAGCACGTTCGTCGTGCCCGTATAGCGTACTATATGGTATGCATCCTAGAGAAGAATTTAACTTTCACTATAAGTTGATGATTTATACATATATAAATATATTATAAGATGCAATATTAATTAAATCAAGGTTGTTTTAGAGAAATATACATTATCGAATAAACATTAATTTTAACATAACTAAAATATCTTATAAGATGCAATATTAATTAAATCAAGGTTGTTTTAGAGAAATATACATTATCTAATAAACATTAATTTTAAAATAACTAAAATCATTTTCGAAATTTAAGTATAATTATTTTTTGTACACATACATATAAAATCAAATATATTATTTTGTTAATCTTATTGATTATTTTCAATAATTTAAAGCAATACAAGTACACTCGTAAGACTCTTAAGAGAGGTATACATCTCCTTGGTATATAAATAAATTAGTATATAATTTAACAACAACATAAATCAATTAGTTTATAAATTAAATAAATCATTATAACAACAACAATTGGGTAAAATGAGTACGTACCGCTTGATAATCATCATAGTAAATGCCCTCTTCTTGGATAAAATCAGCCATTTTTTCAGAATCCGGACAGAGATTCGACGGGTTTTTAGTGAACACCAAAGAAAAAGTTTTTTGAAGGCAGATCGGACTTAGCCGCAACCAACAAAATAACTAATTCTAAGGTTTTAGGGTGGGGAGGGGGTGGGTAGAGTGAGGAGTTAGAGAGAGGGGGGGGGGGGGATTGGGTTTGGTGTGCAGAAAATGGGAGGGGGAAGGGAGGTTTATATAGGGACGAAACCGCGTGCTGGAGGTGCAGTTTTGTCCTTTTACCGCACCTAAAACCGCGCCTCCAACGCGCGGTTTGCGTTCCCCAACAGTCAAAACGCGCTTCGGGGGAGCGGTTTGACTAAGCGACGTGGATCACTGAGCTGGCACGCGGTTTGGCCGTCAGATTGCTCCCCCATTGCGCGGTTTCATGTACCACCATGTGGCAACGCGGTTTGACAGCAGGAATGGTCAAACCACGCGTTCCACAGGCGGTTTGTCTCTTAACCGCGCCCTGGAGGCGCGTTTTGGTTTATAACCGTGCTTTCGAGGTGCGTTTTGTGTGGAAGGGTGGTATTTTTGGAAATTGTTGAGTATGGGTGGTATTTTTGTATTTTTTTATAGTGGTAGTTTTGGATTTTTTCCATAGAATGAGCACTAACTAACTTGTGGTAAATTCTTAGGGTGGCTTGTTTGTTGGGCTTGGATAATAGATTTTGTATAATATCCAAGTTTGATGGACTTAACACAAGTTCAGTGTTGTTAATGCGTGACAAATTCGTCAGGTCCACAGATTGGTCTTTATTTTGGATCCAAATTTGTGGACCACACGAATTTGTAAATTCACATATGGAGTTGGGATTTGTATATCCTTAATGACAATTAATATATATATATATATATATATATATATATATATATATATATATAGTGACGTATTCGGCGCACCCACTTTTCTTGGTGCACTCAGTGCACCCGCCTCATAATCATCATTCTGAGCATGCGCTTCATGTCAAAACGGTATCAGTTGTTGCTTATGATATTATGAACAAGAAGCACATGAATTTGAAAAAAAATCATTTAAAATTTACTTTAATTTGAAGGATTTAGGATTTAGGGGTTTAGGGTTATGGTTTAGGTTTACTGTTTGGGATTTTGCATTGGGATTCAAAATTGAAGGTTAAGGGGTTAGGGTAATAGATTCATTTGTTATGATTCTATGTCATATCATCATATTAGATTGAGAGTACTAATTAAAGTTCAAAATTTAATGTACTATGGACACTTTTAGAGATGGGTGCACTCAAGTGAGTGCACCGTAGTAGCCACCATATATATATATATAACAAATTCGTCATACATATATAATTAAATATATCGTGCAAACAATAAATTTTCAATCCCTAATCGCTTGGAACCTCCGATTACAAACGTTGTATTCTCACTATACATGTATCCGGTAGAATACAATGTTTTTTTACTTGATGTAATAACATAATGCATGTATTCATAATCCATATTGTATTCCTAATACATAGAAAATGATGTATACTGAATCTTACCTTTTTGGTGAGATTTTAGTATACATAGTTCATTAAAACTATAACCCATGCATTCTTTAATGGTTTCCAAACAATGAATTTTCAAAACCACACATTCTTAGCATACACATAATCTTTAATACACACATTCACGTAATACATCATTTCCCGAATCAAAGGTTCCAAACAACACCTAAATTCATCATAAAGCTCTAGGTTTTTTTGCCCAAAAGCCTCATTTTTAGATAACGACTTCATTATTAATATACATATATGAGACATAATGCTATATTTTTGGAGTATACGATACTACAAGTACTTCTAGTGATATATTTTATCTAGATCGTGACGAAATCACATTTGAGGTATGATAACCATTTCATTATTTATATACATATATATGGGTTAGACTACTGTACTCCTGAAGTATATGATACTAAATGTATTTCTAGTGATATACCTCTATCTAGATCTTGAACTAAACCACATTTGAGGTATGATACTATACATTAACATAGAATGGTTAAACCCCATGTTTTGATCTAAATCCAAACAAGAAGATCAAATTAATAAAAAATAACAATCGACAATCCTCATTCACTGAAGTACAACGTAGTACATCTAATAGTCATATAATTTTTTCTTTCGACGTCATCACTTAGAGTATGATATACTCCAGGAGTATATTAGTTTTACCATATACATAAATTGAAATATGAATTCTTTTTGCTTGAATGATAACACTTTACAAATTCCAAAATATATATCACAACATTTTGGACTTCGCAATGGTGGCTTACAAGTCATCGAGACTTTTATAAAATGATTGACAAATTTCTTAAAATTCTCGACTGGATGACACACTTATATTGTTGCAATGGGAATCCACCATAACAAAGAAAAATTATAATTGACCGCTCCAACAATATAACTAGATCGGTATAGGTCGTCCTAAAATGAATACTTAAATTACACTATCTCCCTTTTTAGTTTTGATTAAAATCTTAAACCAATAAACCTCTATTCCTCTTTTAGATGTTGACACTCTTTCCCCTTCAAAAAATCCAAAATTACAAGAGTTACATAATACAGTCCAATAATACACACCTAAAATATTTCCCCAAATATTTTTCCAAATACCTAAGTTTGGGTTTGTTCGCTGCACAAAACAACGAATTAGTAAGTGGTTCGCGTGACAACAAACTAGGTTGTTCGTTGACATAAGTCGCAATCATTTTCCGTCCGTTTTTCTAATTAACTGACATAAAAGAGAACCACGGGAAGCAAACAATAATAGTTCACTAGTTAGGGAAGCAAACTAGTGTTGTTCTTGGGGCAAGGGAAGTGAACTAGTGGCAATAATTCTATGTAGTCGCTCCCCACTAACATGCTTCAGGATAGGGTGCAGGGATACTGATTCTTAATTAATGGTAGCGGATAGCTGGGGTCTAAAAGGAACCATACATGAACGAAAATAAATATTGAGCTTCGAGACCCCTCTCATTTTGACATTCTTCATTCATCTCTTCATTATGCAAAAAAAGAAACAACAAAGAAGTATCAAGAGCACCAAAAATCCAGCATAAAAGGAGGTTCATGGAGCTTTTGCCATTTTAAGGTATGTTTTGGTTGTAGCATGACTTTACATTAGGCTCTGAATGTAGGTTGAATATGAATTATCACTTTGAATTAATGTTTGGTGGTTATATTTAGATTAATTTCTCTTTGAATTGTATGTAAAATATGATATTGTAAATTGCGAAAATGGGAAGGAATTTCTGCAAATTCGACCTATCATTTTAGTGGAATGGTCGAGTGACAAAATTTGAGAATAGTGTTTACTACGAATGTGGTAAAGAAAGCACTGTCCGAATGAGAGCACATTTGGTTGGTATTATCTCTTCAATATTTTTGAAGAACAGTGTTGCATAAGTGGCCGTCGAATAGTATGAAAGATGACATACCGAATGTCGGTTTACAACGGGTATGCACTTGTGTACGAACTACGAAGAATGAATCATGTCTGACGATGATGGAATCATTATGATGCTAACATTCCTATTGGAAAACAAATTTGACTTACCGATGTGTACATCGAGATGGAAGAGTTGGGGAAATATGGAGGTGGGCGTTACGGCGAATATGATGAAGCTTCAGGTAGAGTTTAGGGTTCAGGGTATTTCAGAGTTTCGAATGGCGTACAATGGCCAATATATGAGGTTCGTGTTGCACGTGGTCCATCAGGTTGGATATGATGGACAAGAATGACCAGTATGGGGTGATGAGTTAACCGACACAAGAGCACCCAGACAAGCATCGGTCGTGAATGATGATCCCTATGTGGATAAGCCAAGTCCTCCGTACACAATTGAGGCAAGTGACATGGAAGATTTGAGTTAGTGAGTAGTGAAGATAATGAATATGATGAAGATGTTGATGATGGAGAGTTTTACCCCCCACCGCACTGCATAATGGTTCCAATATCGTGTCATTACTTCAGACACTAAACAAATTATTGTCCATTGCGAGAACTATGGAGACGTCTGCATGTGGCAAGTTTGGGATGCATATGTTGACAGGAATGGGGCTTCGCTTATTCGCAATGCGGATAACATCCACACATGCAGTTCGTCAATAATTTCTATGTATTATAGGAAGTTTAATGCAAGAAAAGTTTCACAAGAGATCAAGCCTCTTGTTGAGGCCCAACACGGGATCACTGTAAAGGTTTTCATTGCGAAAGTAAGAATCACCATGATCTATACGATCAAGTACAAGAAAACCTTGCATGGAAAGCAGAAAGTAATGACAAAAGTTATGGTGATTGGGTAGGATCACTTGCTTACCTACCTAGGTTGATTCTGACATTTATTGACAAAAATTCGGTGCCATTTTTCGCGCCCTAATATAATGATTACGTAGGGGGTAAACAAGTGTCTCTTTGACTGTTTAGGGCATTCAAATAATCTATTGATGGTTTTACCCACTATCTTCCAGTAATACAAGTGGATGGCACCTATCTCACCGATATAGATCAAGTGTTTACCGAATCTTTTGCCCAAACATTTTGGGGACCGATGGTAAGATTGCCTCCAACAAATGGGAGTCTCTCGAACCCGAATGAATTTATATTGATAACATAGTATTTGCACATGTTTTCTCCTTCATTTCTTGATCGTTTAGCTTAGTGATTTATCATTTTTTGGCCTATTTTACGCTAGATTGTGTTCTTTTGTCATATTGCAAGTCCTAGTACGTAGATATTGCTTGGGGACAAGGTTCGGGACATTTGGAGGTGAAAGAAGGTCGATCGCGAAAATCGGGCAGCAGGGCTACTAAAAAACACGCCCTCAGTTGTAAAAAACACGACCTTGTGTCAGAGGCCGGGTTTTTCCTTTACACTTCATAGCAATGTAGTCAAAATCGCGCTTTAAATCTTAAAAACTTACGTTTTACATTTCGAGGTCACCAAAACGCTTCTATGAAAAATTCTAGTTTTATAGCTAATGTAATTAAAAACGCGTTTTAAAGGTTAAAAACTTACGATTTTACGCTTCTAGATCACCCCAACGCTTTTAAGTAGAAACGCGTTTTAGACTACAAAACGACTGCGTTTTTGCACCTGTGCGGGTTTTATTAGAGAGGAGCTAATATTTTGAAGGATTCGACTTTTGGGAGCAAAACCAAAGTTCTAGAGAGAGAAAGTGTGAAGAACAAACCCTAGGAGCTATTTTGTAGTGGATTTCTCACCATTGAATCTCAGATTGCATCCCCAGGAGTGAAGATTGACATCACAGAGCAGATTATTCCCATCTTTATGAGTATGACTGCTTTGATTTCTGTTTTCCTCTCTCTCTCTATGGAGTAGACCTTTCTCTCACTCAGGCATGAAGAACCCTAGTTCCATTTGTTAGGGATCTGGATTGTAATGAATTTTGGGATTATATTTAGATTGATTTAAATCGATTAAAGTGTGTTCATTGAGTCAATTGAATCCTGATAAACTTCTCTTGATTTCTGCTTCAACCTGTGATAGATAGAATCTGAATAGGTTGTTAGAGCTTCTTGAATCGATAAGAGTGAATTGATTGTACGAGAGTCAGTCAATTCACTACTTTGAACTGGAATCTGTTTCCAGTAGTGGAGTTCCATGTGAATCGCGTTAGTAGTTTATTCTGGTGAAGGCTAGTTGCCTACCACGTATTCTGACTATGAGGGCTTGGTCTGCTTAAGAGATTCCAAACTAATTCCGGATCGTTTGTAGTCCAATCAATAGTGAATCAACCAAAGGGAATTACAAATTGGACCTAACTAAGGATCTAGGGGGACTCATTCCCTAGTGACTCTTCTCTTGCTTTAGAAAACTGGACAATTTACTGTTTTCTTTCTGTTTTGGTTTGACTTCACCTTCACTCACTTAGTCCCGCTAGATAATAGAAGTTCACGAAGTAGGCAGTAGATCTAGACCTCGGGTTGATAAATTAAACTTACCCACCATTTTGCATTTTCGGGCTGCAATTATACTTGGCCGCAGTTTGGTTTTGTGTTTTAGCGACTCAAGTTTTTGGCGCCGTTGACGGAGAACTCTAGGTTATTGTAGAAACGTGAAAGTTTGTTACTTTAGCATTTTCTTTACTACATTCTCTCTCTTCCACCTGTGTGCCTTCACGGGTTGCTTTGCTGCTTGTGTGCAAGTAGTGCATGACCCGTAACCAGTCAGGAGATTTTCTGCCTTTGGATTAAGAGCTTGAAAGAACTATCATAAATTCAAGCGAGCTTTAAAGGCGCGAATGGCTGCGGAGGAAGCTCTATCTCGAATGAACATCAATCAGGAGGAGGAAATGGGTGATCCAAATGCTAACGCTGCGGTTGTCCCCGATGAGCACACCATAGGCTATTACTTGACCGCCCGAGCCGCAGACATGAGGTCCTCCATCCAGCACCCTCAAGTTGCTACCAACAACTTTGAGGTGAGCACCTTTGTCATCACCATGCTACGCGGCTCGGTGATATTCCTTAGGTATGGATCGCAATGTGATAATTCATGGGGCAAGGCAGCAGCAGGCCATGCACTGCCAGTGGTGCGAGAGTAGCCACCACATGGTGGAGGACTGCTAGGCGATGAGGGAGTCTACTACGCCCCAAGAGCATGTGGACTTCATTGGAAATGCTTGGCATTTCGATCCCTACAGCAATACCTATAACAAGAGGTGGTGCCAGCATCCCAACTTTTCTTGGGGAGGTAGTAATCCTAAGCCACTAGTCACCCAGGGACCACCTAGTTTCTAGAGACGGCCATACTAGCCCAGGCAGGGGCAATTCCAGCAGCAACAACCTCTTTATCTAGGTAGACAAGAGCATACTATTCCTCAATAGCAGGTGTGTCAATTTTAGCAGCCGGGTATGGTACCAGCCGCCCAGTATCGCGTGACTCGATGGAGGAGCTGCGAGACATTGTTGGCTCCCTTGTTAACTCCAGTGCCCATAAATTAAGTAACATAGAGCGGTTCATGGAGAAGGCTTCGGGAAGTTCCTGAATCTTGAAGCTGGTCAGAGGTCACATGAAGTCGGACAGCGGAATACACAAGCTGTTCTGTGAGATATCCATACCCAGCTAGGGAGTGTGGCTAAAGCAGTAGCACAGAAAGCTCCGAGTATCCTACCTGGTCAGACCATCCTGCACTTGTTGGACCTGAATGAGCATTGCAAGGCCATCACTACTAGGAGTGGTAGGGTGACTGCCGATCCAACTGTTCGGGCTAGACAGGCGGTGGAAAGAGCTGCTTCAGTTGTTCCATCAGATGCGAAAGACAGGGAAAAGGAGATTGAGGGGCATGTTCCTAAGCCACAACCAGTGGTGAAGGAGTATGTCCTCAGCTTTCTTTCCCTACACGGTTGCACAAAGACCGACTAGAGACTGAGTTTGCCAAGTTTATGGCAATCCTGAAGCAGGTGAACATTAGTATGCCCTTCGTAGAGGCATGGTCGAAGATGCCCAAGTATGTGAAGTTCATGAAGGATCTCCTCACCAACAAGAGGAAGCTTGGGGAGCTATCGACAGTGATGCTCAACGAGGAGTGTTCTACCATCCTGCATAACAAACTACCGGAAAAGCGAAAAGACCCTGGGAGTTTAACTATCCCGTGCATGATGGGTAGCTTGCATGAAGGAAAGTCCTTGGCGGATTTAGGCGCTAGCATTAATGTCATGCCATATAAATTGTTTAAGAAGCTAGGCATAGGTGAACCCAGTAACACTAGGATGAGCATACAGTTAGCAGATAGATCTATTGTGCATCTTAGGGGTATTGCAGAGGACTTGATAGTCGCAGTAGGGTCATTCTCCTATCCTATTGATTTCGTTATTCTTAATATTAATGAGGATGTGGAGGTGCCTTTGATTCTGGGCAGACCTTTGCTCGCCACCACCAGGGCGCTTATCGATGTTAATGATCGTAAACTGATTTTGAGGGCTGGGGGTGAACAAATCACTTTCTATGTGTATGATAACATGAAACACCCCCCCAGCTCCATGAAGACTTAGATTAGTGCGATGTGATTGTTGATTTTGAGACCGCACTCGCCATCACGAGTGCGGGTACTAATAATCTCCTCGAGCGTTGTCTTTTGCTAGGGGAACATGCATCACAGGAGCAAAGCTAGAGGGATCTGCGATGGAGGGGCGAGAGAAGCCATTCAAGCGGATCTCTATCTCGCTCCGGATCGCCACATCATTGGAGGAGCCACCTGAGCTGATGCTTAAGCCCCTTCCCTCTCACTTGGAGTACACATTTCTCCGGGAGGGGAATAAGCTCCCGATGATTATCAGCTCAGAACTGACCCCCGAGCAAAAGAGAAGTCTGGTGGCTCCGCTGCAGAAGTACGCCCGGGCCATGGAATGAAAGATAACTGACATTAAAGGCATTAGCCCATCCTTCTGCTCCCACAGAATTCTGATGGAGGATGAGGTTAAGCCAGTCTGGCAGCTGCAGTGGAGATTGACTCCTAACTTTGAGGTAGTGGTCTGGGCAGAGATCGTGAAGTTAATAGATGCAGGGATCATCTTTGCTAGTGGTTTAGTCCCACTCAGGTGGTCCCGAAGAAAGGCGGGATGACTGTGGTCCCAAATGAGAAGAATGAGCTGATCCCGATGCGGACTGTGACTAGCTGGCGAGTCTGCATTGATTACCGGTGCCTGAACGACGCCACTAGGAAGGACCATTTCCCGCTACCTTTCATTGATCAGATGTTGGAGAGGTTAGCTGGCCATGAGTTCTACTGCTTTCTGAATGTCATGTCTAGATACTTCCAGAGCCCGATTGCACCAAAGGATCAGGCGAAGACCACCTTCACATGCCCCTTTGGCACTTTTGCATACCGGAGGATTCCATTCGGGCTCTACAATGCCCCGGTGACAATCCAGCGGTGTATGATGGCGATCTTAGACTGAATGGTTGGAGAGATCATGGAAGTCTTCATGGACGACTTCTTGGTTTATGGATACTCTTTCACTCATTGTTTTGATAACTTGGAGCTTGTCCTGAAGAGGTGTGAGGAGACTAATTTGGCACTCATCCGGGAGAAGTGCCATTTTATGGTCCGTGAGGGGATTGTACTCGGGCACAAGATCTCCAAGCAGGGGATTGAAGTGGATCGCGCGAAGATTGAGATGATAAGCAAGCTTCCTCCTCCCATTTCTGTGAAGGGGATTTGCAATTTTTTGGGTCATGCAGGTTTCTATAGGAGGTTCATTGACCAAGCTGCTCGAGAAGGATGCACCCTTTCATTTCAATCCAGAGTGCACGACTACATTCGATACCTTGAAGGAGAAGCTTACCCATGTACCCATCATGGTGACTCCTGATTGGTCTCTTCCCTTCGAGCTGATGTGTGATGCGAGTGACTATGCGGTCAGAGCTGTTCTAGGTTAGAGATGCGAGAAACATTTTCAGTCCATCTAGTACGCGTCAAAGACCTTGAACTATGCACAGTAGAACTACACCACCACGCGAGAAACATATTTTTCGTGGTGTATGCCTTTGACAAGTTTCAAACATATCTAGTGCTCTCCCATGTGGTGGTCTACACAGATCACTCCGCCATCCGCTACTTGATGAGTAAGGTCGATGCCAAGCCTGGACTCATCCGCTGGATCATGCTTCTGCAGGAATTTGACATTGAGATCCGAGACAAGAAGGGAGTGGAGAATGTTGCTGTCGATCATTTTTCACGGTTGGAAGCTCCACCAGCGGACAACTTCGTAGAAGAGATCAACGAATCCTTCCCGGGGTGAGTGATTGTTGGCACTGTTCTTGGTGGAGAGCGTCACCCCTTGGTATTAGGGATGGCAGTGTGTCTGGTTGGGTCGGTTTTTGCCAAACCCAAACCCATGGGTTTATCCGTGAAAAAAACCCGGGGTAAAACCCATTGGCTTTGAAAAACTCAAACCCAACCCAACCCACTGGGTATCCGCGAGTTCATGGGTACCCATGGGTTTTTATCGTAAAAAATTTACAATAACAAGTTCCTATCAAAATTAAAGTCAAATATCAATCTCTCAATACAAATTATCCATATATAAAACACCATTCTAGAAAATTCAAACAAATCACAAATTAACTATACAAATTGTTCAACACCAATCTAGAAAACTAAAGAAAATTGAAGTAAAACACAAATTATCCATAAATAACATGATTAATTGAAAGCTTCTTCCTCCTTATCAATTAAGTTTCTTCACTTTCCACTCGATAACATCAACTTCATTCTACACAACTAGAAAGAAAAAAATTAGACATGTCTCCATAAACATAAATAAGATTAGTTGTTTAGAATATTAAATATACCGAGAAAATAATTATATGGTGTGGGCGGGTACCCATGGAGGGTTTACCTAAACCCAAACGCAACCCGGTGAATAGTGAACGGGTTGGATCGGGTGGGCACCCGTGGGTTCGGGTTTTATTGCCATCCCTACTTGGTATTCTGACTTTGCCAATTATCTGGTGGGCAAACAGTTGCACAAGGGGATGAACACTCACACCAAGCGCAAGTTCTTCTCTGGCCTGAAGCATTATTTCTGGGAGGATCCTTACCTCTTCAGGATCGGAGCAGATGGCGTGATCCGGTGATGCGTCATGGAGCACAAGATGGGAGGGGTCCTGTCCCAATGCCACGAGGGACCAACGGGCGTTCATCATGGTGGAAAGCGCACGACGCTGAAGGTGCTACAGTCGGACTTCTATTGGACCTCATTCTTCAAGGATGCTGATGCCTTCGCACGACGGTGCGACCGTTGCCAGAGGTCAGGCAACGTCTCTTCCCAGGATGAGATGCCCCAACATATTTCTATTGTTTGTAAACAATTTTATGTTTGGGGCATCGATTTCATGGGCCCATTCCCTCGATCCTTTGGTAATCTTTATATACTGGTTGCGGTGGATTACGTCTCAAGGTGGGCAGAAGCTCAAGCCATGCCCACCAATGATGGAAGACAGGTCTGCTCATTTTTGAAGCAGTTATTCTCCCGGTTCGGGACACCTCGAGACATCATAAGCGATAGAGGAACCTATTTTCAAGGGCAATTGCTAAACTCCTCTCTCGCTATGATGTTAAGCATCAGGTGTCAGTGGGTTTCCATCCACAGACGAATGGTCAAGCCGAGCTAACGAACCAGGAGCATAAGAGAATAATTGAAAAGACGATGGATCTGTCCCGCAAGGATTGGTCCACCAAGCTAGATGATGCTCTCTGGGCATATAGAACAACTTACAAGAAGCCGATTGTTACTTCACCATATCATCTTGTCTATGAAAAGGCTTTTCATTTGCCGGTTGAGCTAGAGCATAAGACCTTCTGGGCCCTTAAGCCGCTAAACCTGGATTTGAGTGTTGCAGGTACTGAACGTAAGCTGTAGATGCTAGAGTTGGAGGAATGACTTTACCACACCTATGAGAATACTCGACTCTAAAAGAGTTTCAGGTTGGTGATTGAATTTTGCTCTATAACGCACGCCTGAAACTCTCCCCGGGCAAGTTGCGTTCACGGTGGTCGGGCCCATTCACGATCACCCAGGTGTTCCCGCATGGTGCGGTGGAGATCAGCAATGCTCAAACTGAGCTGTTTGAGGTGAACGACCACCTCCTAAAGTTGTATCTGAGAGGTGATATGGAGTGCGCAGAGCTGCTGATCAAGCTTGAGGACCCTTAGTTTCTCTGTCTGCGTCTAGCTAAAGAAGTAAAAAAAGCTCTTATGGGGAGTCAACTCCACCACGGTTTGCATTTCTTTTCCTTTTTGTTTGTTTTGAGTTTGTTTATGTGTGGTAAGTCTGTCTTGAGTAATTTCCGTGGCTCCAGGTACCATGTGTTCCTTGCCGTCCGTTCGTATGTGGTGCGTACAAATGAGGTGGGCAGGAATCCCCATCCAAAAACACGGCCTCTCCCCCTAAAAAAAAGAGGTTGGGTTTTCGGTGTCCTTCGCGTAAGAGAAGGCAGGGTCATGTTTTGAAAACCCGCCCTCTAAACCCGCCCGGGTTTTTCCCACAAGTGAGAGGTCCTGTTTTCTGCTTTTCAAAACTTTGCCTCCCATCTTCATCGTGTTTTCGTTTCTTCCCCACCCTCTCCCGTGAATGCGACCAACCACCTGCTCGACCGCCCTCTGTAACCTCACGAGTGACCACCGCCATCGGCTCCCCGCCATCGCCTTCCCCAGCCCTTGCCCGTCGGCGTCTGCACTAGGAGCCGCCGCCTGCTCCTCTACTCTTCCCGTCAGCTGCAGTTCAGCACCGGCAACCACTCCGTTTCTGGCATCTCTGCGGCGTCCCACCCCTCCCATCTCCTTTCCTTAGTCTTCTTCTTGTGTTTTTAGGTAATTTTGAGCATCAATTTGTTCTTTCTCTAGAAAAATCAAATTCTAGGGTTCTTGGTTAGGAAATTGGGGATTTTCGAAAATTGGCACAATTAGAGGGGAAACTTCCAATAAATTGATACTCCCTTGAATCGTAGCATGTTGTGCTCGTGTATGCCAAACAGGTTGGAGTATGGTGGGTGAATTTCGTGTTTCGCTCTTCATGTTGCGTTGTGCCCACCATCTGTTCGATAGACGGCCTCAATGAGCTTTTGCACTTTGAATATGCTTGTGTTTGCTCGAATTTAGTTCTTGGGTGCTCTTTGTTGCCTTCCTTTTCTGACCTTGGGGTGCTTGTTGGTGGTTTTTCACCTTCTAGCTTGATTTTCGTACTAATGGCTTTGTTGGGTTTGTGAATTGTTTCTTGGTTGGTTGCCTTCTTTATAGTCTATGCATGATGAATCACAATAGACGCAGCAGTCATGGCCAACAAGGCAGTGATGGGGGTCGCGGTCACGGATGAGGCAGGATACAGCCTGACAAACCTGTCGAGTCTCCCATTCAGCTTGAATGGTTCGACATCATATTGCTCAACCTGGAGGCTCAAGAGTAGCTTACCCAGCTCTCTTCACTACCTTTTGGTGAGTCTCGTTGTTTGGATTGGGACACCATGTGCTCTGTTTGAATTTTGACTCCATTAATGACAGGATCGGTGATGGTGCTTGGCGGGTCGTGTTTGAGCTCAATGAGATCATCTACAGGGAGCTCACATTAGAGTTCTTGGCCTCTTTCACCCTCACCAAGGCCGCTTTGCAGCAATTCTCCTTATCCAATGGGATTACTTTTTGCCGTGGAGGCCAGCTACATACTATGTCTCTGACCCAGTTTAGCATTGCCATGGGATTGTACTTCGAGGACTTTGTTCAAGGTCCCCACTACGATCGCCTTCACACTGAGGCCACATTCGCGACACCGACCTTTCTGGATCATTGGCAGCATACACTCACCCATGTTTTTGTGGGTCTTCCTTTCGAGCAACACAATGTGATAAACCGTGAATTGCACACGTTTTACCCCTATTCCTGAGCCGTTTGAGATGTTGATTCTCATGTTTTAGGCCGATTTCACACTATGTTGTGCTTGTTTGTGATATTTCAGGTCCTAGTACGTGAATGTAGGTTTGGGAGCGACTTCAGGGTCGATTGGACGAAGATCGGACGTGTGGCGAGCCGCTGAGGAAGCCACACGGGCACACATAAAACCCACACGGCCGTGTGAGGAACCAATGTGGCCGTGTGGGATTGTGCGAGCCTTCACACAGGCAGACTGGAGATCCTACACGGCCGTGTGTCCCTGGCCGTGTAGGCAGCCTGAAGTTCAATTATTTGAAACGCCAAGTTTTGACTCTCACACGGGCATCTGGGTAAACCACACGGCCGTGTGGCCTACCCGTGTGAGTCAGGAATTCTGGTTTTTACCCAATTTTGAGCCACAAGTGAGGGAATCGACTTTTCAGAGCCAAAACAGAGTTTTAGAGAGGGAAAGGGCGAAGAACAAACCCTAGGAGCTATTTGGAGTGGATTTCTCACCATTGAAGCCCAGATTGCGTCCCCAGGAGTGAAGATTGACATCCCAGAGCAGATTTTCCTCATCTTTATGAGTATGACTACTCTGATTTATGTTTTCCTCTCTCTCTCTCTCTCTCTATGGAGTAGAACCCTTCTCTTACTTGGGTATGAAGAACCCTAGTTCCATGTGTTAGGGATTTGATTATAATGACTTGGGATTATTATACTGTTTGGTTTTAATCGAATGATGCATGATTCATTGAATTGATTGAAGTCTGATAAGCTTTTCTTGATTTCTGCTGCAACCTGAGATAGATAGAATCTGATTAGGTTGTTAGAGCTTCATCATTCGGTAGTAGTGGATTGGTTATACGAGAGTTAGCCAGTCTACTGCTTTGTACTGGAATCCAATTCCAGTAGTGGAGTTCTGTGCTTATTGCTTCAGCTTTCTATCCCGGTGAAGACTAGTCGTCTGCCGGGTAGTTAGACTGAGAGGGCTTGGTCAGCTTAAGAGATTCCAAGCTACTGTCGGATCTTCCGCAGTGTAATCAATAGTAAATCAACCTAGGGTATTTACAATTGAGACCTAACTAAGGAGCTAGGGGGACTCATTCCCGAGTGACTCTTCTTTGCTTGAGAAAACCGAACCAATTCCTGCTTTCTTTCTGCTTTTAGTTAAGACAAAAACCAATCGACTTAGCCTGCTAGATAATAGAAAATCACGAAGTAGGCAGTAGATCTAGACCCCGGGTTGATATTTAGAACTTGCCACTTTACTGCATTCCCGGACTGCGATTACACTTGGTCGCAGTTTGGTGTTGTGTTTTGGCGTGGCAAGTTTTTGGCGCCGTTGCCGGGGACCCTCTAGGTTATTGGAGAAACGTGAAAATTTGTTACTCTAGCTTTTTCTTTACTGCATTTTCTCTCTTCGACCTGTGTGCCTTCACGGGTTGCTTCTGCTGATTGTGTGCAGGTAGTGCATGACCCGTAGCCAGTCGGGAGATCTACTACAATTAGACCAGGAGCTTGAATGAACCTGCAGGAACTTCAAGCGGGCTCTATAGGCGCGACTAGCTGCGGAGGACGAGCTAGCACAGCTGCAAATCGCCGAAGAAGAAGAGATGGGTGATCCACAGGACCATGATGTGGTCCTTCCCGAGGAGCAGACCATGGGATATTACTGGACCGCCAGGGCCGCGGACATGAGGTGACCCATTCAACACCCTCATGTCCCAACCAACAATTTTGAGGTGAGCACCTCCGTCATCACCATGCTGCGCGGTTCGGTGGTGTTCCGTGGCAAAGAGGGGGAGTGCCCTCGATCACATCTTAGGCGATTCCACGGGCTCATCGATGGAATAAAGATAAATGGGGTCCCAGCAGATGCCATCCAGCTGAGGTACTTCCCATTTACCCTGGAGGGACAGGCCAAGGAGTGGCTAGACACTAGGCCTCCCGGATCAATCACCACGTTCGCCAACCTGGCGGACAAGTTCCTCACTCGCTACCATCCTCCAACCAAGACGGCGGACCTGCAGAAGCAGATTACCCATTTTGCTCAGGATGAAGACGAGACCATCCGAGATGTCTGGGAGAGATACACCAATCTCTTTCTCAAGTGTCCCAACCATGGTTTTACTGATGCCTTCAAGGTGGGAACCTTCTACCATGCCCTCTTCCTAGAAGACAAGTAGCTGATTGACTCAGTCTGTGGCGGGAATATGCTCACCAAAACACCGCCACAGCTGAACCAACTCTTTGAAGAGATGGCAGAGCAGGGCTATGACTGGGGAACTGCGAGGAGATTGAGACGAGCACCAGGACGGGGTGTGCATCCTGTATCCACCTAGTCATCTGATCTGGTGCAGGTGGTATCGAAGCTGGTTTCAGCTATCGATCGTTCCGGGATGATTGCAGGTACCGGACATCAGCAGGCGATGCTCTGCCAGTGGTGTAAGAGTTCTCATCACACCGTGGAGGATTGCCAGGCGATGAGGGAGTCTTCTACTCCCCAGGAGCAGCTGGACTTCATCGGCAATGCCAGGCGCTTCGACCCTACAGCAACACCTACAACGAGGGGTGGCGCCAGCATCCCAACTTCTCCTGGGGTGGGGCAAATTCCAAACCACCAGTCTCCCAGGGACCACCTGGCTTCCAGAGGCCTCCTTACCAGCCCAGACAAGGGCAATTTCAGCAGCCACAACAGCCACTCTACCCGCCCAGACAAGGACCAGTTCCACCTCTGTCACAGGTGCGGCCATTTCAGCAGACAGGGGCAGCACCTGCAGCCTCAGCACAGAGTGACCCGATGGCGGAACTGCGAGATTTGGTGGGTTCTCTAGCCACCTCTAGTGCAACCAAGTTCAATAACATCGAGCAGTTCATAGAGAAATCTTCAGGAAAATTCATGGAGCTAGAAGCTGGTCAGAGAAACACGCAGGCTGTGCTTCGAGATATCCAGACCCAGCTTGGGAGTGTTGCCCAAGCTGTAGCTCAGAGGACTCCTAGTACTCTACCTGGTCAGAATATCCCTCATCCGCATGACCCGAATGGCAACTGCAATGCCATCACAACCAGGAGTGGCAAGGTGACTGCCGATCCACCTGTTCGGGCAGAAGAGAGAGAGACCCCTGCTTCAGCACTTCCAGCTATTGAAGCGGAAATGGAGAAGGAGGTTGAGGTGCCTGCTCCTAAACCACAACCAGTGGTGAAGGAGTATGTACCCCAGCTCCCCTTTCCTACTCGGTTGCACATGGACCGACTGGAGACTGAGTTTGCCAAGTTCATGGCAATGCTGAAGCAGGTGAATATAAGCATGCCCTTCGTCGAGGCATTATCGAAGATGCCCAAGTATGCTAAGTTCATGAAAGATCTCCTCACCAACAAGAGGAAGCTTGGGGAGCTGTCAACGGTGATGCTCAACGAGGAGTGTTCTGCCATCCTGCAGAACAAACTACCAGAGAAGCAAAAAGACCCAGGGAGTTTCATTATCCCTTGCATGATTGGTAGTTTGCATATATAGAAGTCCTTGGCGGATTTAGGCGCTAGCATAAATGTCATGCCATATAAACAGTTTAAAAAGCTAGGCCTAGGTGAACCCAGTGATACTAGGATGAGCATTCAACTTGCTGATAGATCCATTGTGCATCCTAGGGGCATTGTAGAGGACTTGATAGTCGCAGTAGGGCCATTCTCTTATCCTGTTGATTTTGTGATTTTGGACATAAAAGAGGATGTGGATGTGCCATTGATATTGGGTAGACCTTTTCTCGCCACCGCCAAGGCGCTCATTGATGTGAATGATGGAAAACTGATTTTGCGAGCTGGGGGTGAACAAATCACCTTCTCTGTTTCTGATAATATGAAACACCCCCAGCTCCATGATGATCTAGATTACTGTGATGTTGTTGCTGATTTTGAGACCGCGCTCGCCATCACGAGTGCGGGTACTGATGATTTCCTTGAGCGTTGTCTTTTGCTAGGGGAACAGGCATCACAGGACGTGCAGCTGGAGGAGCAGCTCACGGAGCTAGACGAGGCCGCGATCGAGGGGCGAGAGATACCATTCAAGTCCATCCCTATCTCGCCCCGGATCGCTACATCATTGGAGGAGCCACCAGAGCTGGAGCTTAAGCCCCTCGCCTCTCACCTGGAGTATGCATTTCTCCGGGAGGGGAATAAGCTCCCAGTCATTATTAGCTCGGATCTGACACCCAAACAGAAGAGCAGGCTGGTGGCTCTGCTGCAGAAGTATGCCTGGGCCATGGCATGGAAGATCACAGATATTAGAGGCATTAGCCCATCCTTCTGCTCCCACAGAATTCTGATGGAGGATGAGGTTAAGCCAGTCAGGCAGCCGCAGAGGAGATTGTCTCCTAACTTGGAGGCAGTGGTCCGGGCAGAGATTGTGAAGCTCATGGATGCTGGGATCATCTTTGCTATATCTGATAGCAAGTGGGTCAGCCCCACTCAGGTGGTCCCGAAGAAAGGCGGGGATGACTGTGGTCCCGAATGAGAAGAAAGAGTTGATTCCGATGCGGACCGTGACCGGCTGGAGAGTCTGCATCGATTACAGGGCCTGAACGACGCCACCAGGAAAGATCATTTTCCCGTACCTTTCATTGATCAGATGCTGGAGAGGTTGGCTGGCCATGAGTTTTATTGCTTCCTGGATGGCATGTCTGGTTATTTCCAGATTCCTATTGCACAAGAGGATCAGGCAAAGGCCACATTCACTTGCCCCTTCGGCACTTTTGCTTACCGGAGGATTCCATTCGGGCTGTGTAATGCACCGGCGACCTTCCAGAGATGCATGATGGCGATCTTCGACCGACTGGTCGGAGAGATCATGAAAGTCTTCATGGATGACTTCTCGGTTTATGGAGACTCCTTCACTCAATGTCTCCATAACCTGGAACTCGTTCTGAAGAAGCGTGAGGAGACTAATCTGGCACTCAGCTGGGAGAAGTGCCATTTTATGGTTCGTGAGGGGATTGTGCTTGGGCACAAGATCTCCAAGCAGGGGATTGAGGTGGATCGCACGAAGATTGAGATGATAAGTAAGCTACCTCCTCTCATCTCTGTGAAGGGGATTCACAGTTTTCTGGGTCATGTAGGCTTCTACCGGCGCTTCATTAAAGATTTCTCGAAGATTGCACTGCCTCTGACCAAGCTGCTGGAGAAGGATGCACCATTCCAGTTCACTCCTGAGTGCACAGCTGCATTCGAGACTCTGAAGGAGAAGCTTACCCATGCACCTATCATGGTGACTCCTGACTGGTCTCTTCCTTTTGAGCTGATGTGCGATGCGAGTGATTATGCAGTCGGAGCAGTTCTGGGTCAGAGACGCGGGAAGCACTTCCAACCCATCTACTACGCGTCCAAGACCTTGAATGATGCACAGGAGAACTACACCACCACTGAGAAGGAGCTCCTCGCCGTGGTGTATGCGTTTGATAAGTTCCGACCCTATATGGTGCTCTCCCATGTGGTGGTCTACACTGACCACTCGGCGATTCGCTACCTGACGAGCAAGGCTGATGCAAAGCCTAGGCTCATCCGCTGGATCATTCTCCTACAGGAATTTGACATCGAAATCCGGTACAAGAAGGGGGCCGAGAATGTTGCTGCAGCATCTTTCACGGTTGGAAGCCCCTCCGGTGGACAACTTCGTGGAAGAGATCAATGACTCCTTCCCGGGTGAGATATTGCTGGCGATGACACTGGTGGAAAGCGTGGTCCTTGGTATTCTAACTTTGCCAATTATCTGGTGGGCAAGCAGCTATCTAAGGGGATAGTCACTCATGCAAAGCGCAAGTTCTTCTCCGACCTGAAGCATTACTTCTGGGAGGATCCTTACCTCTTCAGGATCGGAGCAGATGGCGTGATTCGGCGCTGTGTCATGGAGCACGAGATGGGAGACATCATGTCTCAATGCCACGAGGGGCCTACTGGAGGTCACCATGGAGGAAACCGCACGGCGCGGAAGGTGCTACAGTCGGGCTTCTATTGGCCCTCGCTCTTCAAGGATGCAGACACCTTCGCACGACAGTGCGACCACTGCCAAAGGTCAGGTACATTTCTGCCCGGGATGAATGCCCCAACATATTTCTGTCATTTGTGAAATTTTTGATGTTTGGGGTATCGATTTCATGGGCCCATTCCCTCTATCTTTTGGCAATCTGTCCATATTGGTTGCAGTGGACTACGTCTCGAGGTGGGCAGAAGCTCAAGCCATGCCCACCAATGATGCAAGACAGGTCTGCTCATTTCTGAAGCAGCTATTCTCCCGGTTCGGGACACCCCACGCCATCATTAGTGATAGAGGAACCCATTTTCAAGCGCAATTCACTAAGCTCCTCTCTCGCTATGGTGTTAAGCATCAAGTGTCGGTGGCTTACCACCCCCAGTCAAATGGGCAAGCCGAGCTGACGAATCGGGAGCTTAAACGGATAATTGAAAAGACGGTGGATCAGTCTCGCAAGGATTGGTCCACCAAGCTCGATGATGCTCTTTGGGCATATAGGACGGCCTATAAAAACCCGATTGGCACTTCCCCCTATAGGCTTGTCTATGGGAAGGCGTGTCATCTGCCAGTAGAGCTAGAGCACAAGGCCTTTTGGGCCATTAAGCTGCTAAACCTGGATTTGAGTGTTGCAGGTACTGAACGTAAGTTGTAGCTGCTGGAGTTGGAGGAATGGCGTTACCACGCCTACGAGAACACCCTGCTCTACAAAGAGTGGACCAAGCGTCTCCACGACGCTCGGTTGAGGGGCCTAATGGAGTTTCAGGTAGGTGATCGTGTTTTGCTCTTCAATGTGCGGTAGCGATCGAGGACCCTTAGTTCGAGGTGGTCGGGACCCTTCACGGTCACCCAAGTTTTCCCGCATGGTGCGGTAGCGATCAACAATGCTCAAACTAAGCCATTCAAGGTGAATGGCCACCTCCTAAAGTTGTACTTGGGAGGTGCTGTCGAGCGTGCAGAGCTGCCGATCAAGCTCGAGGACCCTTAGTTCCTCTACTGGCGTCCAGCTAAAAGACGGTAAAGAAGCGCTTGTGAGGAGGCAACCCCACCTAGTTTGCATTTTCTTACCTTTTTCCTTTTGATTTTTTGTGTTTTTGAGTCTTGAGGTATTGTTCTCGAGTCGTATGTCGGTTTTGAGTGAAAACAGGTCAAATTCATAGTTCTGGAAGCCCACACGCCCAGCCCTGAAAGCCACACGGCCGTGTGGATTGGCCCCCTGCCCGTGTGAGCTCTCGACAATTTCCACACGGCCAGTATTGATTTTCACACGGCCGTGTGGAGATCCTCGGCTTGCCCGTGTGAGCTCTCGACAATTTCCATACGGCCATTTGTGCTTTTCACACGGCCGTGTGGAAATCCTCGGCCTGCCCGTGTCGGCCGACACGGGCACATGTGGACATCACACGGCCATGTGAGCTTGTCCGTGTGGCCGATCGAGTCTCTATAAATTTGGCCGACACGGCCGCGTGGTCAGAAAATTAAACTTTTCTCGCTGGAATCCTCTCCCCCTCGCTGGAAAACCGCGACCTTTTGCCCTTTTTGGCAATTTTCGGTCATTTTTGGTCGGTTTTTCACCAAACCACCTCCACACCCATCCTTTTCTCCCCATTTTCGGCCTATCCCTCGACTTTGAGGCTATTTCCGGCGAGACTCCTGATGACTCGATATTTGCACATGTTTTCCCCTTTGTTTCTTGATCGTTTGAGATTTAATTATCGCGTCTTTGGCCTATTTTACGCTAGGTTGTGTTCCTTTGTCATATTTCAGGTCCTAGCACATAAAGTGAAGCATAGGCGCAAGTTTCAAGTCAATCAGAGATCAATTGGCGATTAGGGAGAAGAAACTCGGGCATGACCTGAAGAAGAATGGATTTATACCTCACTTTATGGACAAAGAATCATGCAAGCTTTTCATGAAAAGAAAGAGGACAAGACTACGAGCGTGTGGGATCAAACGGCGACTGATTCGGAGTCCGGACAAGGGAGAAACGAAGCATTGAATATAGGGGAACATGTTCGGTAGTAAAAACACGGGCGCGCCTAAATCAAAACACGGCCGTGCCCATATTTAGGCACGACCGTGTTTTGGCCGACGCGCGTGGGCGTGTTTTTAACACGGGGCAAAATACGGGCGGGCAAAAGCAAAACACGGCCGTGTCCTCGACAGTGTTTTGCCCAGAATCGTGTTTTTTAAGCCAATTTCTAGCCAAAGGAGAGTGAGAGCTGGGTTTTGGATCCCAAACACCCAAGGGACGAACCAAAGTGAGAGAGGGCGATTTGAGGGCATTCTTGGAGTGGAATTGGAGGATTTCTTTGCCTTGGAAGCTCGAGGAACAAGCCCGGACTTGATGACTGATCATCTGAAGATTCTTACTGCAGTCTCTCTCTTCTATATGGAGTAACTTCCCTTCACTTAGGTTTTGAGGAACCCTAGCTATGTTTGTTTGATTGGATGATTGTATGAGTACTCTGACTTGATAATCTTGAGTTCATATTCAATCTATGCATGTTTTCATGATTCAATTCTGCTTTAGTCGAGATTATTGATTCTGCTTTGATCCTATGAGAGGGAATACCTGATTAGGTCAATAGAGCACCATAGATTGATAGTAGTGGATCGATTGCTTTATTCGAGGGTTGATTCACTGCTTTGTATCGATTGAGAACCTCTTTCGATAGAGGGAGTCTAGTTCAGAACTCCTTGATCAGTTGTTCTAGAGAAGGATACGTCCCTCTAGGCAATTGAATCAAGAGGGCCTTGTTCCTTTAGTCGAGACTCAAGGTCTAGTCAAGGATTCTCCGCATTGTGAATGAAAGTGAAACAAGTTAGAAATCATCAATCGTTAGTCTGGCTAGTGGCTAGGGGGAATCATACCTAAGTGAGTTCCCAACCTGTAATTAGATTAACTTTAACTGTAGTTTGCTAGAGTAGTTTTAGTTCTTTCATCTTAATCTGGTTTGCTAAATAATAAACTGAAGCTGAGTAATAGTAACTCTAGAGACCCGCGGATTCGATATTTATCACTTGAGCCACTATACTGCAGTCCCTTCCATTGGTTACACTTGGCCATTGTTAGGTGTTGTGTCATAGCAAGTCAAGTTTTTGGCGCCGTTGCCGGGGACTTTCTAGAGTATTAGGAAAGGCAGAAGTTTGTTACTTTAGCGTTTTCTTTTCTTTTCTTTTCCACCCTTGCTTTTCACTTGGGTGTTTTTTTTTTGTTGGTGCAGATCTGAATCATGGATCCTCATGGCTTCTCCAACAATTGGGGGTATCCACCACCACCCGAGTGGTATTACCCCGAGACTCCCTGGAGCAATCAAGGAGGAGAAGACTATGGATTCGGGTTCCAGTACCAACCCTCTTACTACGGAGAACAACCGGACCCCTGGGCATATCAAGAACAACCTCATTATCAAGAAGAATTTCTCCCACAACCAGAAGGGTCATCGGCGCTGGAGTTACCCATGGCGGCCTTCACGGGCCATTCTGCAGAGCCATGCTACACTCCACAGCCAGATCCAAACTATGAATTGAGGCTTCTCATGGACCAGTTTGCTCGAGATTGTGAGAGAACATGCTCCAGGATGGATCATTGTGTTCAGGCCTATCGTGAAACAGAGGAGATCCTCCTGAGCCTTAAGAAGAGCGTCGATGATCTTGAGCGATCTTGGGCACAACCTGCTCCAGATCACCCTTCTTCTACCATACTAAAAGAGGAGGAGGAAGAAGAAGGCTACGAGGACATTGTGGAGCACACTAAAGATGTCACGGAGAGCTCCCGTGATGATCATGATCAGGAATGTCCTGTCATAGCCAACCACACCTTCCCACATCCCAAACTGAGCTTTGAAGAGGTGGGCATGAGTGAGGAGATGCAAGAAGATCTCATGAAAGAAATTGCTTGGCAGCTTGCTCTCCAATCCGTGTTAGAAGAAGAAGAGCAAGAAATGGTGTAGAAAGAAGTTGTGGAGGATGATGAAAGTGAAGCAGGAGAAGTTCTTGATCATTTCCCAGGGGTGATACCACATGAAGAAGAAAGGGAGGTTGAAAAAGGAATTGGCGTCCAGGCTGAGGACGAAGTTGAGGTGGAAGAGGCTTGCACCGGCTATGAGTTACTTGTGATATCTCCACCGAATTTCGAGGAGCTGCTTGGCAAGGACCCATTTGTAGTGTCTCTTTGCCAAACCAAGGCCACATCGACATCGGTTCCTCTTGGTGGACGCGATGATGGCCAATCGATGTTGTCATATCTAGTTTGGGGCAATGAGATGAGAGAAGAGAAGAAGAGGTCTTGAGGGTGGAGACTTCATCAGCATCAAGTGCACGAGCTTCCATCACCTGTCATATCACATGCTCATGACTTGAGACTCCACCTCATTGACGAGAACCTCAACTTCAAGGAGGTTTTGGGGTGGACCGAAACATAGGAGCCATCGTCCGGCTCACAACGTGAAAGAAGCGCTTGTTGGGAGGCAACCCAACCAGTAGGTTTGCATTTCTTTCTCCTTTTCTCCTCGGTTGAGTCAGTTTTGTTATTTGATTTTAGAGTCAATAACTCAACCTTTGTGAGATTTTGTGTGGTGTTTGTGGTCTGACCACTCTCTCCTCCTGGAATACACCACCTACCCCGTCCACCATCATTCACCCTGGATCTGGTAACTTCGTTCTACCCTCCTTATCTTTCCTCCATTGAGGACAATGTCGTGCTTAAGTGTGGGGGATGTTCGATTATGTATGCGGGTGAATGTTTGGCTGTTTGTGTGCTTGGAGCCTAGTCCACTGTCCAAATTTTTAAATTTGAGGGCTCCAAGTACGTATTTCCTTGCAAATTGCCTGCTTAGTATGCTTTGAATTGACAGTCTCTATAGTAATGTGCAACCTAGGGAGGTAGTGTAGCACTATGGAGGATGTTGAAGTATAAGATTTTTCCTATCTAGCTCTCTACTGTGCCAGTTGATTTTGTGAATTAGTAGAGCTAAGACCGTTGAATTCATGTGGTAATGGTGACTCTGTTTGGATTGTGTTATGGACTCGTGTATCGAACAGGGTGCTCATGTGAAAAATGAAAAACAGTTGGTCCTCCATGTCAAAATCATAAAATCTTAAACATGGGGCAAGTCCAACGTGTGCGGCACCGTTCATTGCACCAAATCGGGTTTTGGAAGAGATTTTAGTGATCCTTAGTGGGGTACTCCTACAAGGTGAAGCTAAGCTATCTATAGTACAAGTAAAACTTCCACCCGTTGAACGGTTTGCCTACTTGAGGATGTGTTTTTAAGGGCACGGATAGAGCTTCCGACCCCCCTTAATTTCATTGACTCTCCACACGAGTTGAGGAAAAGGAGTTAAAAGAAATACTCTGGCAAGCGCCAGGTGTACAGAAATTGCTCTTGCTCGACTAATAAGGGCCGACCATGCAAAAGACTGCAGTTGGAACCCCCGCCAAGTGAATGAAATAAGAAAAAAAAAATAAAGTAAAATGAAAGCAAAAAAGGGGTTCCAACGGTGAAATGAAGTGAAAGAGCACCCCGGTACAACGAGTCCTTGGTTGTGAATGGTGTGAGTCCCTTTATCCATGAACTGACTGTCTTACTTCTACTTCTTCTCATGATCCTAGCTTGAGTCTAGTACTCGCATTGAGAGAGATAGGGAACGTCTTAGAAGACCAGTTGACCTCGTAAGCTGCTATATGATCTAGGAAATCCTCTACCGACGATCGGGGTTGTATGTTTCTATAGAGGTCTGGAGAGCTGCATTGGTTTGAGTTAGGTTTGCTTGGGGACAAGCAAACGGTTAAGTGTGGGGGGATTTGATGACTCGATATTTGCACATGTTTTCCCCTTTGTTTCTTGATCGTTTGCGATTTAATTATCGCTTCTTTGGCCTATTTACGCTAGGTTGTGTTCCTTTGTCACATTTCAGGTCCTAGCACATAAAGTGAAGCATAGGCGCAAGTTTCAAGTCAATCAGAGATCAATTGGCAATTAAGGAGAAGAAACTCGGGCATGACCTGAAGAAGAATGGATTTCTACCTCACTTTATGGACAAAGAATCATGCAAGCTTGTCATGAAAATAAAGAGGACAAGACTACGAGCGTGTGGGATCAAACGGCGACTGATTCGGAGTCCGGACGAGGGAGAAACGAAGCATTGAATATAGGGGAACAGGTTCGGCAGTAAAAACACGGGCGCGCCTAAATCAAAACACGGCCGTGCCCATATTTAGGCACGACCGTATTTTGGCCGACGCGCGTGGGCGTGTTTTTAACACGGGGAAAAATACGGGCGGGCAAAAGAAAAAAACGGCCGTGTCCTCGACAGTGTTTTGCCCAGAATCGGGTTTTTTAAGCCAATTTCGAGTCAAAGGAGAGGGAGAGCTGGGTTTTGGATCCCAAACACCCAAGGGACGAACCAAAGTGAGAGAGGGCGATTTGAGGGAATTCTTGGAGTGGAATTGGAGGATTTCTTTGCCTTGGAAGCTCGAGGAACAAGCCCGGACTTGAAGACTGATCATCTGAAGATTCTTACTGCAGTCTCTCTTCTCTATGGAGTAACTTCCCTTCACTTAGGTTTTGAGGAACCCTAGCTATGTTTGTTTGATTGGATGATTGTATGAGTACTCTGACTTGATAATCTTGAGTTCATATTCAATCTATGCATGTTTTCATGATTCAATTCTGCTTTAGTCGAGATTATTGATTCTGCTTTGATCCTATGAGAGGGAATACCTGATTAGGTCAATAGAGCACCATAGATTGATAGTAGTGGATCAATTGCTTTATTCGTGGGTTGATTCACTGCTTTGTATCGATTGAGAACCTCTTTCGATAGAGGGAGTCTAGTTCAGAACGCCTTGATCAGTTGTTCTAGAGAAGGATACGTCCCTCTAGGCAATTGAATCAAGAAGGCCTTGTTCCTTTAGTCGAGACTCAAGGTCTAGTCAAGGATTCTCCGCATTGTGAATGAAAGTGAAACAAGTTAGAAATCATCAATCGTTAGTCTGGCTAGTGGCTAGGGGGAATCATACCTAAGTGAGTTCCCAACCTGTAATTAGATTAACTTTAACTGTAGTTTGCTAGAGTAGTTTTAGTTCTTTCATCTTAATCTGGTTTGCTAAATAATAAACTGAAGCTGAGTAATAGTAACTCTAGAGACCCGTGGATTCGATATTTATCACTTGAGCCACTATACTGCAGTCCCTTCCATTGGTTACACTTGGCCATTGTTAGGTGTTGTGTCATAGCGAGTCAACTCCGGCGAAGCTCCGACGAGCACTTCCGGGCAGATTTTGGCCTCTTCGTCGCTTCCATTGACTTCCCCTCATCATCCCCTACACCTCTACTTGTGTCTCCATGTTTGATTTTGACCTTAACCTTGTGATTTATGGAGAATTGGGTGTTAGGGTGTATGTTTAGAGAACAACTTTGTGTTGTGTAATTTGTGTGCAATTGATTGAGGGGAATGCTTGGTTTATGTGTGATGTGTGTTGGGAAATGTCCCCCATGCTTGTTTGAGCCCTTGTGTGCAAGAAATTTGTCAATTTCATGCTTAACTTATTAGTGCACACAAGGTGTTCGATGAAATGCCTGTTTTCGTACCATTTTGTGGGAGTTGGTTGGGGCCCTTAATGATGTGCTTTGAGGGTGTGTTTGCTATGGATGTGAACCTTGAGTTTCCTACTTTTTCATGGATGTGCACCCCTACCCCGATTATGCTTGTTTGATCAAGTTTTTGGCCCCCGAACTATGGATGAAACCATGGTCCGGCTATTTTCTGTTCTTAAGTGTGGGGGTGTGATTGACCTTTCCTTTGGCTCTTTTGGTTCCACTTTGGGTGTTCTTTTGCAGGACCATGACGAAGCCCGACCTTAAGCATCCGTTTATTCGAGATTTGAAGAGGGGCCCGCACCAGGATCTTTTTAAGAGCGTCCTGGCCTGCAAGTTTGGGCAACATCATTGCCGGTCCAAGCGGGAGTTTGAGAAGCTGAACTGCTACGAGCACTTCTCTGCCATTGTCACCAACCGCCCCTAGCGCCGTCTACTATGCATTCGCGAGAAGGTTTACCACCAGCTCGTGCTTGAGTTCTACACGACCTTCAAGCACGCAGACACGGAGGATTGGAAGGACGGAGAAGCCGTCAAGTTCAGGCTCGGCGGTGCACCTCGATCCATGAGCTACCACGACCTGGCGACCGCCCTTGGCCTCGACCTGGCCAATGATGAGGAATACATCACCGAGCTCACCGAGCCAGAGGGGGTGGACTTCAAGACACTGTACAGCCACCTCGCTCGGCCTGGCCAGCGTCCCTTCCAGGCGGGGAAGACGAAGGCCAGCACCTTGCAGCTCGACAACCGCATTCTCCACCACTTGCTAACAAAGTCCTACACTCCAGCCTTGGACAGTGCCAGCGCCATCACCCAGAGAGCCATGTACTTCATCCAGTTCATGCACCAGGGGATCATCTTCTCCACTTGGGTTCTGTGGTGGCAAGAACCTTCGACAAGAGTCCTTCAGAGCTGAAGAAACTCCACTGAACTCCCCTCATCACCCGCCTGGCCACCTACTTCCAAATATCACTGCAGGGGTGCACAGAGTAGGGGGACACCAGTGTCTTTGGCGCATATACGATAGGTCGCATGCACCTGCTTCGAGAAGAGTGAGGAGTCAAGTGGATCGAGGGGTTTCCTCAACCTCAGATCCCAGCGGAGGACCAGCTGGAGGTTCCTGAGGATGCGGCTGATGAGGATGTCCACCCCGAGGATGTGGATGATACTGTTGCCGCCCGCCCCACCACCTTCGAGTACGGGGGTGGCAGTTCCACTTTCCCCGGCCAGGACTACTTCACTCAGCAGTTCAAGCAGCTGCGTCTCCAGAATTAGTAGCTCTACGACCATCAACTCCAGTTCCAGCAGCAGTATTCGGCTCACCATGCCGAGTACCAGACTCGTATGACTGCTTATGATGAGCGTCTTCATCGGATGGAGACCCAGCAGGGGGTGACCCTAGCTCACATCGAGAGGGAGCAGGTCTGATCTCAGTGCATGTAGGAGGTCCAGCAGCACCTGCTCCAGCTGCTACCGGGCGAGCAGCCAGTCTGGAGGACTCCCTAGGAGGACTCTCCACTTCCACCTCCACCAGCTGATGATGATGATGCATTCATGAATGACATCGATCTGGACAACCTTGGCAACGAGTAGGCTGTACTTGTCGCCCCTCAGTGTGTGTTTTTTTAGACTTTTTATATTTGCTCCATGTGTTTGAGGAGCTTGAACTGAGTCTGTCGTTTGTTTTTGTCCTTTTGGTTTTCTTTTGTGTATTGTTTCTTTTGTGGCCATCTAGGCCAACTCTAATCCCTAACGCACGGTGTGCTAGTGTGTTCTTGATGTTCCCTTAGTGCAGAACTGCCCGTTCGTTTCATATGTTCCCCGCTGACTGGTCCAATACCAGTCTCCCGCAGCATTTCAATCTGGTAACATCGTTCCCCTTCTCTCTCCCTATGCTCCATTGAGGGCAATGTCGTGCTTAAATGTGGGGGGTGCTTTGTATCGGTTTGAATCTATTTACGTGTGCTTGGAGCCTAGTCCGCTGTCCAAATCTCGAGATTTGAGGGCTCCAAGTACGGCTGTTTGATCATATTGGCATTGTGGTTTGATTGGTGAATTGAATGGTTTTCGGATTAATGCATGACAACTGGATTGTGACTAGGACAACCTATAATGATGACTGAGACGTGCAGTAGGATTGTGTAGGGGTTCAGTTTTTCAACTGTTTGCTTACCAACTGTGACTTGAATGGATCACTTGTTCTTGACATTCGTTTATGCATCTAGTTCAGGGAATCAGAATGAGAGATAGAGCATATAGGTAGCCATGTGAGATTTGAGCCTGCTCGTTTCTTTCTTGTGCGATAGTTCCCTCTTCCATAATGTGTAGCATTCACGTTGTCATTAGCTAAGATGATGGAGGCATAGGATTAGCCCACGACCAAATTGACTGTCCTGGTGTGTCATACCCCCTAGTCAGCCCTTTGAGCCGTGTGTTCTCCTTTCTTTCGGTCTGCAATGAAAAATCACCCCTTTGCATCCTTTAGAAGGTTCCACAAAGTGGTTTTTACATGTTCTCTGCTGTTTCTGCTAAATATAATGTGAGGGTTGGAGGTAGTTCTTAAAAAGTTGGGCAGGTGTTTGAAAAATGTGCAGAGGTGGTGGTTCTCTTAAGAAATGAACAAAAAAATGAAAGAAAAACAAAGAAAAGAATGAAAGCAAAAGAGATCCACCACAAAAAATCTAAATAGTGCTCATTAAGTAGTGTTTCTTAGCAGTCTGGCTTAGAAATACTAACATTTATGTGACCTCCTTCGCTCTTGTGTCATGAAGAATTTGAGTAATGCAGAATAGCAGAAAGAAAGCTGCTGGTTTGATTGATTGTGAGTTTGTTGGGTTTGGAAATGTGGAACCTTGTGCTATGAATAATTCCACCACCTAAAAGGCATTTTCCCCATGTCCAAGACCATAGCCAGTCATTTGAACCTGTGTCTAAGACCTCCGGATTGGTTAGTGATGACACCCATTTTTGTGAACTCTAACATTTAGAGGCTGCCGTCATGGTGAAGAGATGTTAGGAATTGAGAGAATAAGTATGCGCATTCTTCGCATCAAATTGTCCTGACCCCACTGGTCGAGAGTGAGCGATTCATTTCCTTGTTCTTTACAATCTTTACCTCGGTGAGGACCTAGATGGCTCGGTCTTGATTCTGATGTCTTGAGTTTTATGCATGAGTTGAATGTCTTGAGTAAGTGGTTGAGTCAAGTCTATGTTGGTTGATGAACAGAAGGGAGACTCCTCCTTTATTCGATTTTGCTGCACTCAAATGTCGTCTGTGGTGGTTGCCCAGGTTGCTATTGAAGTTGTTCATGTGTTGATGTTTGAAAGCCAGTATGATTCACATGTTTCTGTGCCTATATGATTTGTCCCCAATGTAGCCGTGTGGGATTGTGCGAGCCTTCACACGGGCAGACTGGAGATCCTACATGGCTGTGTGTCCCTGGCCGTGTAGGCAGCCTGAAGTCAAATTATTTGAAACGCCGCGTTTTGACTCACACGGGCATCTGGGTAAACCACACGGCCGTGTGGCCTGCCCGTGTGAGTTGGGTATTCTGGTTTTTACCCAATTTTGAGCCACAAGTGAGGGAATCGACTTTTCAGAGCAAAAATAGAGTTTTAGAGAGAGAAAGGGCGAAGAACAAACCCTGGGAGCTATTTGGAGTGGATTTCTCACCATTGAAGCCCAGATTGCGTTCCCAGGAGTGCAGATTGACATCCCAGAGCAGATTTTCCTCATCTTTATGAGTATGACTACTCTGATTTCTGTTTTCCTCTCTCTCTCTCTCTCTCTCTGGAGTAGAACCCTTCTCTCACTTGGGTATGAAGAACCCTAGTTCCATGTGTTAGGGATTTGATTGTAATGACATGGGATGATTATACTTTTTGGTTTTAATCGAATGATGCATGATTCATTCAATTGATTGAAGTTTGATCAGCTTTTCTTGATTTCTGCTGCAACCTGAGATAGATAGAATCTGATTAGGTTGTTAGAGCTTGACCATTCGGTAGTAGTGGATTGGTTATACGAGAGTTAGCCAGTCTACTGCTTTGTACTAGAATCCAATTCCAGTAGTGGAGTTCTGTGCTTATTGCATCAGCGTTCTATCCCGGTGAAGACTAGTCGTCTGCCGGGTAGTTAGACTGAGAGGGCTTGGTCAACTTAAGAGATTCCAAGCTACTGTTGGATCTTCCGCAGTCTAATCAACAGTAAATCAACCCAGGGTCATTACAATTGAGACCTAACTAAGGAGCTAGGGGGACTCATTCCCGAGTGACTCTTCTTTGCTTGAGAAAACCGAACCAATTCCTGTTTTCTTTCTGCTTTTAGTTAAGACAAAAACCAATCGAATTAGCCTGCTAGATAATAGATAATCACGTAGTAGGCAGTAGATCTAGACCCCGGGTTGATATTTAGAACTTGCCACTTTACTGCATTCCCGGACTGTGATTACACTTGGTCGCATTTTGGTGTTGTGTTTTGGCGTGTCACAATGCCAAAGCGAGTATGCTTCATCATGATTTCTGGCTACTCCATCACGTCTTGAGCCACGGGCGTCTCCCACAGCGTGGCAGGCCGGGTGCCTCATCGCGCCATTCTCACCAGTTTGGCCGACTCCTGCCCTATTCATGTTGGCTAGTTTCTTGTGTTGACCTTACACAACATCAACACTAGGTCGAACATCAGAGCACTTCATGGGGGCGCCTTTGTCACTTGCCTTGCTCGGCGCCTAGGATTTGATCCGGTGGCCATGGGGTGCACGCCTATGGGTCGTACCATCCCCCTCTCACTTAAGCATTGGCAGTCCATGATCAGGCAGGATCCACCTTCTACGTACTTCAACGAGGACACCACTATGATGCTCCCCCACCAGAGGTCCATTAGGCGGAGCAGCCGCTTGCATCGCCTCACCCTGCTCGCGCTCGTGAGCCCCGTCCACATCTGATGGTCCCGCCCGTTGGCCACTTGGACGCCCGCCTTGACCGCATTGAGTCCACCTAGGAGGATGACGAATGCCAGCCTGTCGGGGGCGACTATCTTGGCTCTGATTGATCCCACCACGGACTGCTGCTTTGTGTGTTTTGTTTCATTTTCAGACTCCGACTTCGAGTAATTTTTCTTTCGGATTGTGAACTTGGAACTCTAATATGTTTTCTCTATCACCTAGTGTGTTTTGATGACTCTAGCTCTATGCTTTTGGACCGGTCCCCTTCCATTCCCCTGCTCCTGACTAGTCTCCTCTCCAGTCGCCGCTTCCCGTCGTCACTTCCTGGTAACATCGTTCCCTTTCTCTTTTCCTCTGATCCATTGAGGGAATGTCTACCCTAAGTGTGGGTGGGTGCTTTGTGCTTATCAGGAATCTGTTTATGTGCTTGGAGCCTAGTCCACTGGCCAAATCTTGAGATTTGAGGGATCCAACCACTTATGTTTGCATGATCATATTGGCATTGTGATTTTGTTCGGTGAATCGATTGGCTGTTAGCATTGATGCGTGATAACTTGCTTGTGACTACGACAACCTATAATGATGACTGAGACGGCTGTAGAATTGTGTAGGGGTACAGTTTGTCAACTGCTTGCTTATCAACTGTGACTAGGATTAATCACTCATTTTCTACAGTCATTTATGCATCTGGTTCAGGGAATCAGAATGAGAGATAGAGCATATAGGTAGCCATATGAGATTTAAGCCTGCTCAATTCGTTCTTGTGCGATAGATCCCTCTTCCATGATGGGTAGCATTCACGTTGGCACTAATTAGGACGATAGAGGCATAGGATTAGCCCATGACCAAATTGACTGTCCTGGTGTGTCATACCCCTTCGTCATCCCCTTTGAGTCGTGTAACTTTCTTTCTTTCTTTCAATCTACAATAAAAAATCACCCATATGCATCTATTTGAGGTTCCACAGAGTGGTTTGTGCATGTTTTCTGCTTTAAATAAGATGAGGGTTGGAGGTAGTCCTTAAAATCTGGGCATGTGTTTGCAACTTGCAAGGATAAAAGAATGTGTAGAAGTGGTGGTTCAGGATAAAAAATCATAATCTTGCCCATTAAATAGTGGTTCAGGATAAGTTAATAAATACTTTCAATTCATGCCTAAAGTAGAACAACTTATAGCCTCTTCATAATAAGTTCATAAACATAAATATCAACAATAAGTCGTTGTCCCCTCTATGCTAATGAATTTGGGAAGAGCCTAGCTGGTAAATTAGATTACTCTATTGAAACTGAAATGTTCAAGTACCATATGTATAATATTATTGGTAATTTACCTTTAATTTCATGAAAATAATACCTATTTAGTGATCTAAAAGCGTAAAAACATAAAGCGTTTTGGTGACCTAGAAGCGTAAAAACGTAAGCTTTTAAGGTTTAAAGCGCAATTTAGTCCGATTTTATACACTTAAGTTTTTATATGGAAACGAAAGCGTTTTGCTGACCTGAAAGCGTAAAATCGTAAGTTCTTAAGTTTTAAAACGTGATTTTGACTGCATTGATTCTAGGATAAAAATATTAGCCCCATATAGTATGAAAATACATAATTTTGAGCTCGTTATGACAAATTATTTGAATGCACAAACAATGATTTCTATAAGTCAATCATGCCGAAACTAATTAGATATTATTGGTCTTATTCCCCCACATGATTCTTGATGATAAATCATATAATATAAAAATCTACTAAACAATAAAGGGCTATAGTAGGGGAAAATTAGAGGATACCCTTCTTCCATGTTTTTGGCAAAAGTTCGTCAAGAGTTTTGAGTGATTAAGGTAACCTACTGAAGAAATTTTTTTTCTGGTGTGGGCGGTCAGGTTTAGTCACAACCATAAGTCATACGAGTAGTTTCGTAGTGTGATGAAGGAAGAGAGGAAGAAAAGTGGAGTGGTGTGGTGTGTTTTGTAAAGGAAGAAGGGAGAGGGGTTATTTATAAGATTTTTTGGGGTGAGGAGTTTGCTTGACAACTAAGCACCGAACAGATCGCGGCCGAAGGAAGCTGATAAGGCCGTATTATCCTCCTCTTATCACCCAAACCACTAAGGACAAGTCAATCACTACCTTCCTCTCCTACATAATCAAGCCTCCATTTCCATCTAACCCATGTATAAAAATATGAGCCAATGATAATTACACCTCATATTCCTCATCCCATGGTTGGGTAATAACTAACAAGTCTCTACCTTTTCAGCTAGTTGTGCTTCTTTATTTACTTGGATGGGTGGAGAGTTTACCATCCAAAATAATCCCATCACACCACATTTCGACTTTCCACTTCCTCTTTTCACGTGTATGAAGAGTGGAAGGTGTGGCAAGGCCACTTATCATCTCCTTTAAGCAAACACACCTACATGCCCATGCAATTTATTTCTTACACATAATACATGAGGTATTAAAAGTGGTTGGGTTGAGATCATATATTGCCTCCAACAGCTCACTCCCTTTTAACCCAGTCATTTACTCATGGAGAAGTGATATAAGATCCAAGTTTTACCCTCTCAACCAATTAATTCTTTTAGTTACATATTTTCCACTCAAATTACGCAATACCATAATTGCGCACGTGGAAAAGAAAGAAGGTATTGAAACTTCTTTTCCCCATTTTTGTGTTAGTTTGTTGAGTATAACTTTTATTGTGCTAGTGGGCATAAAAATGGTACATGAGTTTCTCTACCTCCAACCAATGTGAGTTTCTTAACCTTTGTTTAATTCATTAATTCATTTAATTATTATTTTTTATTCACAACCAATAAAGAATATGCCATCCAATCAGGAGAAGGAGCTACCTATATATAGGATGCTCATTATGCTTTCTTGGCATCCCGTCTCAAATTCAGAGAACACACTTTCTCATAAATAGATGGGAAAAGGGAATTCCCGATGAACTATTTCTTGGTAAATGGGCTATTTCCAACCACAAAATTTTTCTCTCTTCATCTATAGAGTCGGCTCAATACGTTGCTTGATATTCCCAAGCACTGACTTGAGCTTTGGAGAAGGCCCCAACCGACAACAACCGACGAGTCCTTGTTTGCAGGTGTTCATCTCGAGAGCTGGAATCCATCGACAATCCAAAGGTCAACACTCTATGGACTCTACAAAGTTTGAGGTAGGCTATTTTAGCTTGGCATCAACACAAGAGACCAACGACTGTTTTCCATATAGAACAGCGATCCGCGTTTGACACGCTACGACACAAAACCAAACTGCGACCAAGTGTAATCGTAGTCCAGGAATGCAGTAATGTGGCAAGTTCTAATTATCAACCCGGGGTCTAGATCTACTGCCTACTCCGCGTTTATCTGTAATCTAGCAAACTAAGTCGATTGATTGTTGTTTTAACTAAAAGCAGTAAGAAAGCAGGAAATGAATCGGTTTTCTAAAGCAAAGGAAGAGTCACTCGGGAATGAGTCCCCTAGCTCCTTAGTTAGGTCTCAGTTGTAATTACCCTGGGTTGATTTACTGCTGATTAAACTGCGGAAGATCCGACAGTAGCTTGGAATCTCTTAAGCTGACCAAGCCCTTTCAGTCTAACTACCCGGCAGACGACTAGTCTTCATCGGGATAGAAAGCTGAAGCAATAAGGACAGAACTCCATTACTGGAATTGGATTTCAGTACAAAGCAGTAGACTGACTAACTCTCGTATAGCCAATCTACTACTACTGAATGAAGAAGCTCTAACAACCTAATCAGATTCTGTCTATCTCAGGCTGCAGCAGAAATCAAGAAAAGCTTATCAGACTTCAATCAATTCAATGAATCATGCATCATTCGATTAAAACCAAACAGTATAATCATCCCAAGTCATTACAATCATGATCCCTAACACATGGAACTAGGGTTCTTCATACCCAAGTGAAAGAGGGTTCTACTCCATAGAGAGAGAGAGGAAAACAGAATACAAAGCAATCATACTCATAACAATGGGAAGAATCTGCTTTGGGATGATGATTTTCACTCCTATGATGATCTCCAAGCTCGATTTGATGAAACCCAACTCCAAGATCGCTTCTAGGATGTGTTCTTCGCACTTTCTCTCCCTAGGGCTTTTTTTTTTGCTCTGAAAAGTCGATTCCCTCTGTTATGGCTCGAATCTGCCTCAAAAACCCGATTCTGGGCGAATTACGTCAGAATTACGGTCGTAATCATGGTATGCCCGTAATTGCCCAAAACGCGCGTTTCACTTGACTCGGAAGAGAGGATTTACGATCGTAATTTGCCAAGTACCGCCAGTAATTACTGAATTACGATCGTAATTAAAGTGACTCTTGCCCGTAATTGACTCTGCGACAGGAATTCTGAAAATTAGGCTCGACATTGAAATTACGAGCATGCCAGGAACAATTACGATCGTAATTATGCAGGGGCTGCTCGTAATTTTCTCTTTGAAACGCAACCCGACCTCCAAATGACCCGAAACTTGCGCCTATGCACCTCTTTACTTGCTAGGACCTGAAATATGCCAAAACAACACAACCTCGCGTAAAATAGGCCAAGGAACAACAAATTCGTGCTAAAATGGTCAGGAAACAAGGGTGAAAATATGTGCAAATATGATGTTATCAAATTCCCTCACACTTAAATGTTTGCTTGTCCCCAAGCAAACCAAGTCAGATACAAGTTAAGCTCGAAATATCTCAATCATGCAACCCCTTGGGGACATATCACATAGGAACGAGACATGGGAATCATACTGGCTTTCAAACATCAACACCTTAACAACTTCAACCGCAACCTGGACAACCACCACAGAGGACATTCGAGTGCAGCAAAATCGAGTAAAGGAGGAGTTTCCCTTCTGTTCACCATCCAACCTAGACTTGACTCAACCAATTATTCAAAACAGTCAACTCATGCATAAAACTCAAGACATCAGAATCAAGACCGAGCCATCTAGGTCCTCACCGGGGTAAAGAGTGTAAAGAACAAGGAAATGAATCGCTCACTCTCGACCAGTGGGGTGAGGACAATTTGATGCGAAAAATGCGCATATTTGTTCCCTCAATCCCTAACATCTCTTCACCATGACGGCAGCCTCTAAGTGTTAGAGCTCACAAAAATGGGTGTCATCACTAACTAATCCGGACGTCTTAGACACAGGTTCAAATGACTGGCTAGGGTCTAGGACATGGGGAAAAGGACTTTTAGGTGGTGGAAGTATTCATAGCACAAGGTTCCACATTTCCAAACCCAACAAACTATCAGTCAATCAAACCAATAACTTTCTTTCTGCTATTATGGATTACTCAAATTCTCTAGAGCACAAGGGCGAAGGAGGTCACATAAATGTTAGTGTTTCCAAGCCAGACTGCTAAGAAACACTACTTAATGGGCATTATCCAGATTTTTGTGGTGGTGGCTCTCTTTTGCTTTCATTCAATTTTTTTTTTCATTTCTTGAGAGAACCACCACCTATGCACATTTTTCAAACACAGTTGCCCAACCTTTTAAGAACTACCTCTGACTCTCACATTACAATTAGCAGAACAACAGAGAACATGTAAAAACCACTCTGTGGAACCTTCTAAGAGATGCAAAAGGGTGATTTTTCATTGTAGACCGAAAGAAAGGATGTGACACGGCTCAAAGGGCTGACTAGGGGGTATGACACACCAGGGCAGTCAATTTGGTCGTGCGCTAATCCTATGCCTCCATCATCTTAGCTAATGACAACGTGAATGCTACACATCATGGAAGAGGGATCTATCGCACAAGAAAGAAACGAGCAAGCTCAAATGTCACATAGCTACCTATATGCTCTATCTCTCATTCTGATTCCCTGAACTAGATGCATAAACGACTGTCAAGAGCAAGTCATAAATCCAAGTCACAGTTGGTAAGCAAACAGTTGAAAAACTGAACCCCTACACAATTCTACTGCATGTCTCAGTCATCATTATAGGTTTTCTTAGTCACAATCCAGTTATCATTCATCAATTCTAACAGCCATTCGGTTCATCAATAAACCACAGTGCCTATACGATCAAGCAAACAGCAGTACTTGGAGCCATCAAATCTCAAGATTTGGACAGTGGACTAGGCTCCAAGCACACACATACAGCCAAACATTCACACGCATACATAATCAAACACCCCCCCCCCCACACTTAAGCACGACATTGTCCTCAATGGAGGAAAGATAAGGAAGGTAGAACGAAGTTACCAGATCAAGGGTGAATGATGGTGGACGGGGTAGGCGGTGCATTCTAGGACGAGAGCGTAGTCGGAACACAAACACCACACAAAATATCACAAAGGTTGAGTTATTGACTCTAAAATCAAAGAACAAAACTGACTCAACCGAGGACAAATAGAGAAAGAAATGCAAACCGACTGGTTGGGTTGCCTCCCAACAAGCGCTTCTTTCAGGTCGTGAGCCGGACGATGACTCCTAAGTTTGGGTCCACCCCAAAACCTCTTTGAATTTGAGGTTCTCATCGATGAGGTGGAGTCTCAAATCACGAGCATGTGGTATGACAGGTGATGGAAGCTTGTGCACTTGATGCAGATGAAGTCTCCACCCTCGAGACCTCTTCTTCTCTTCTCTCATCTCATTGCCGCAAACCAGATATGACAACATTGAATGGCCACCATCGCGTCCACCAAGAGGGACCGATGTCGATGTGGCTTTGGTCTGGCAAAGAGACACTGCAAATGGGTCCTTGCTAAGCAATTCCTCGAAGTTTGGTGGAGATAGCACTTGTAAGTCATGGCCGGTGCAAGCCTCTTCCAACTCAACTTCGTCCTCGGCCTGGACTCTAGTTGCTTCTTCAAACCCCCTTCCTTCTTCATGTGGTATCACCCCTGAGAAAAGATCAAGAACTCCTTCTGCTTCACTTTTGTCATCCTCCACAACTTCTTTATGCACCCTTTCTTGCTCTTCTTCTTCCAGCATGGATTGGAGGGCAAGTCGCCAAGCAATTTCTTTGATGAGATCATCTTGCATCTCCTCACTCATGCCCACCTCTTCAAAGCTCAGTGTGGGATGTGGGAAGGTGTGGTCGGCTACGATAAGACATTCCTGATCATGATCATCATGGGAGCTCTCCGTGACAACTTCTGTCTGCTCCACAATGTCTTCGTAACCTTCATCTTTCTTCTCTTCTTCTAGTATAGTAGCAGAAGGGTGATCTTGAGCAGGCTGTGCATAAGAGTTCTCAAGATCATCGAGGCTCTTCTTAATGCTCAGGAGGATCTCCTCTGTTTCACGATAGGCCTGGGTACAAAAATCCATCTTGGAGCAAGATCTCTCAGTGTCTCAAGCTAACTGCTCCATGAGAAGCCTCAATTCATAGTTTGGATTGTTCTCCGTAGTGGGGAAATTCTTCTTGATAAGGAGTTTGTTCTTGATATGCCCAGGGGTCTGATTGTTCTCCGTAGTAATGGGGTTGGTACGGGAACCCGAATCCATAGTCTTCTCCTCCTTGATTGCTCCAGGAAGTCTCGGGGTAATACCACTCGGATGGTGGTGGATACCCCCAATGGTTGGAGAAGCCATGAGGATCCATGATTCAGATCTGCACCAACAAAAACAAAAACACCCAAGTGAAAAGCAAGGGTGGAAAAAAAAAACGCTAAAGTAACAAATTTCTGCCTATCCTAATAATCTAGAAAGTTCCCCGGCAACTGCGCCATAAACTTGACACGCTAGAACACAACACCAAACTGCGACCAAGTGTAATCGCAGTCCAGGAATGCAGTAAAGTGGCACAGTTGTAATTACCCTGGTTGATTTACTGCTGATTAAACTGCGGAAGATCCGACAGTAGCTTGGAATCTCTTAAGCTGACCAAGCCCTCTCAGTCTAACTACCCGGCCGACGACTAGTCTTCATCGAGATAGAAAGCTGAAGCAATAAGCACAGAACTCCATTACTGGAATTGGATTCCAGTACAAAGCAGTAGACCGACTAACAATCGTATAGCCAATCTACTACTACCGAATGAAGAAGCTCTAACAACCTAATCAGATTCTGTCTATCTCGGGTTGCAGCAGAAATCAAGAAAAGCTTATCAGACTTCAATCAATTCAATGAATCATGCATCATTCGATTAAAACCAAACATTATAATCATCCCAAGTCATTACAATCATGACCCCTAACACATGGAACTAGGGTTCTTCATACCCAAGTGAAAGAGGGTTCTACTCCATAGAGAGAGAGGAAAACAGAATACAAAGTAGTCATACTCATAACAATGGGAAGAATCTGCTTTGGGATGATGATTTTCACTCCTATGATGATCTCCAAGCTCGATTTGATGAAACCCAGCTCCAAAATCGCTTCTAGGATGTGTTCTTCGCACTTTCTCTCTCTAGGGTCTGTTTTTGCTCTGAAAATTCGATTCCCTCTGTTTTGGCTCGAATCTGTCTCAAAAACCCGATTCTGGTCGAATTACGGTCGTAATCATGGTCTGCCCGTAATTGCCCAAAACGCGCGTTTCACTTGACTCGGAAGAGAGGATTTACGGTCGTAATTTGCCAAGTACCGCTAGTAATTACTGAATTACGACTGTAATTAAAGTGACTCTTGCGCGTAATTGACTCTGCGACAGGAATTCTTGAAATTAGGCTCGGCATTGAAATTACGGGCATGCCAGGAACAATTACGACCGTAATTGTGCAAGGACTGTCCATAATTTTCTCTTTGAAACGCAACCCGACCTCCAAACGACCCAAAACATGCGCCTATGCACCTCTTTACTTGCTATGACCTGAAATACACGCAAACAACACAACCTCGCGTAAAATAGGCCAAGGAACAACAAATTCAAGCTAAAATGGTCAGAAAATAAGGGTGAAAACATGTGCAAATACGATGCTATCAGCGTTGCTGGAAATGGATCAATCGAGAACTAGCTATGCTGATCATGACCTAGATGCATAATCTCCCCCTCCAATTGACATGTATTGCACCCTTCTCCAGCGATCCTTGTCGTCGAGTTTCCACACAACTCGATGATGCGCACAACAAGCTCCCTCTCGTTTGCTTCCCTAACCCGTGATCCCCAAATTGGTTCGCTGTTCTCTGCAGGGAACAACCCCAAAATTTTGTATTTTGGGAAAAAATTTCGTAAGTGTTGTAATGTTGGAATTTGTTTGTATAAGTCTTGTAGTTTAGGATTTTTTCCTTCCCCTTAAGCTCCATCAGTCGATGCCCTTTCTCCTTCCCTTCCGACAACTTCCAACCCTCCCCTCCTGCTAGACCCTACGTCGACCCTCGCTCCTGCCTTTGATTTGCATTCCTTCCTCCGATTTGGCGGAGACAATCCAATTCCCCCTTTCTCTCGATGGAAAACAATGCCTTCATTTTGTCTGATCCCCTATGCCACGAAAATTTAGAGAAGAAGATCGTCTCCCTCGTCAGGTCCCTTCGCGCGCTCTGGTCTGGAAGAAGAAGGTTGGAGAAGAAGAATGGAAAGATGACGACTTGGTAGTGCATGAATCCCCTGTCCACCTGATGTTTTGCCCTGCTCGACTATGCTAATGAAAGAAGCTATGATCTCTCTCCCTCTGCCCTACTCTGCATCTAGGGGTGTGCAATGGTTCGGTCTGGTCCCGACCGGACCAAATTCACGAGAACCGCAGTCCATTAGTGAAAGACATCTTAGAACCAAGGACAGGACCATCATTGCGTTAAGTCCATTTGGTCTGGTCCGAACATCAGCTCGGTCCATCATTTCTTCAGTAATTGTAAAATTAATGTGGACCAAGGACCGGACCACATTATGCTAGATCTGGTGCGGTCCGGTCCAAAATTGGCGTTGGTCCGGTGCGGTCCGATCCCATACCAAATCATTGCACACTCCTATCTGCATCCCTGCCTCTGTATGCATGAGAAGAAGATGAATTGATGCTTGAATTTTTGGTCGGACGAAAAAAATTGGTTTAGACCTAGGCCAAGCAGAAGGTTGACTTTAATTGACTTTGGGTCTCAATAAAAATCAATTTCTCAACTTCCAGTAACGAGATTCTACCATTATAAAGCAAAATAATGACCACTAGAAAGATTTCAGTACTTAACAAGGATTTTGCTACCATTTAATATGAGTTAATATTAACAAGAAGACCTATAAATTAAATAAACAACTATATTTTTGTTTTCCCCCCAGAAATGTCAAGAAAGAAATAAAAATCCAAAAAAAAAAACCCCACCCTTGCAAAAACCCAGCTGGCTATATAACAACAACCAGACGCAAAAATCAAAAGACACAAAATATAACAAAGATAAGGAAAGGGCTTCATGTGTCACTCTATGGGCATCCAAATTGAAAAATCTAGGAAGCGCCCTAAACTCCACACCATGGGGCATGATCAAGATCAACTGGAGACAATCACGCATTATAGGTGAGTTGACAAATAACAACCTCTGAGTCGCCTTCAACCAACACTCTAGCATTCTGATAGGAAACCACAATTGAAATGGCGTCACGAGCATTAATTAAGAAGCCCTGCAAGATACTTGTTTGAAATTCCATAGTGAAGTTAACCTTGAGAACACATGAAGGAGGAGTGCAGCAGACCGTCCGTCGAGGTGTGTGGGGGGGGGGGGGGGTGGACTAAACAAGAGAAGGGGAAGGATTGAAGAAGAAAAATACTCGAACTTGAAAATCAAACTATAGTTTTCAACGGCCATAGTTTTCAAAGACCATACTCGTACCTGATGTTGATAGTATTCAAAGACCATAGGAATCCAAGATTTCTAAATCCTTCAGAAAGACAAACACTTTGGAGAACTTGGAATTGCAAGTGGTCAGATCGCAAGAGAATATGCCAAAAATATCGAAGGTAGTTGTTTATGCAATAATGTAGATCAATAGGTCGATCATGTCGGATATCTGTTGACATTTTAGCTGAGATCACAAGGTTCATTGTATTTAGCGAAATCTTCACAGAATTGGTGTGAACAAAATGTTCTTTCCTTTGTAATGGTGAAGTCTTGTTGCAACATGATAAATATGACATTCGATCGATCATTTTGTCCAAGTGAATGTATTTTGGAAGTCAATATTTGTTAACATAGGCGGAGCGAGGCTTTAGAAATCGGGAGAGAGGAGAGCAGTCGAAATTTTCTTAATATATTACCACAAAAGGCTCAAAAAATAGTAAGAAAAAAATTAAATATTCTAGTCATAAACTTCTAAACCCATATCCAACAAAAAATCTCTATTTTCATATATCAAATATTCTCACGTCCTGTGATAAAGTTGGATGAGTGAGTCGGTTCAAAAACTCAATCGGTTAAAATTTTGGTATGAGTTTGTTCACCCCTAAATTGACATCCATGTAAGGAAAAAAATTGGTTCCCAAAAAATAGACAAAGGATGATCAGAAGAGTGCGATGGAACCACTAAAAATGTCTGAGATCCAGTCTTCCTCTTCCATCGCCTCTTTCTTCGTAATGGGGTTTCTCCAATTTGTTTCATCACCCACCAAGCGAAATCCCCCCACCATTCTTATTCCCCACCCATTTCCCTTCAATCTCCTTTCTCAATTTTGTACGGCTTCCCGCTTCTTTACTTCTCTTCTTTTCCGTAGTTTGATCTTGGGAAACTCTGATCATCAACAATGTCGTCGACAGAGAAGGAGAGAGAGGCCCATGTCTATATGGCCAAGCTTGCCGAACAGGCCGAGCGATATGAAGGTAAACAAACAAAAACACCACAAAATCCAAATCCCATGAATTTTCTAACAAATTAGTGGGTTTACAAATCGAAATTTGAATTTTTTACCTGTGAATCCCTAGAAATGGTGGATTGCATGAAGAAGGTGGCAAAATTGGACTGCGAGCTGACAGTGGAGGAGAGGAACTTGTTGTCGGTGGGGTACAAGAACGTGATCGGAGCGCGGCGAGCGTCATGGAGGATCATGTCGTCGATCGAGCAGAAGGAAGAGTCAAAGGGGAATGAGCAGAATGTGAAGCTGATCAAGACTTACCGCCAGAAGGTGGAAGATGAGTTGGCCCAAATTTGTCAAGATATCCTCAACATCATTGACAAGCATCTCATCCCTTCATCTGCCTCTGGCGAAGCCACTGTTTTCTACTACAAAATGTAAGTTCCCTTCTACTCCTTCAAATTCCCTTTCAATTGTTCTTAAGTTTGAATTTGTAAGGAAATCATAGGTCTTATTTATGACTAATTTTGATTAGGAAAGGCGACTATTTTCGTTATCTTGCTGAGTTCAAGACTGAATCGGAGAAAAAAGATGCAGCTGAACAATCACTCAAGGGTTATGAGGTAATTGATTATATCACATCTTCCATTTGGGCTCCTTATTATATCATCGTCGCGCGACATTGTAATTACCTGCATTTTAAATGATAATTCAAAAGGCTGCTTCTGCTACTGCAAGCACAGAGTTGCCTTCAACACACCCAATTAGGCTCGGACTTGCGCTCAACTTCTCTGTTTTCTACTATGAAATCATGAATTCTCCTGAAAGGGCTTGCCATTTGGCCAAGCAAGCTTTTGATGAAGCAATTGCAGAGTTGGATACTTTGAGTGAGGAGTCATACAAAGACAGTACCCTCATTATGCAGCTATTGAGAGACAACCTCACACTCTGGACTTCTGACTTGCCTGAAGATGGAGGTAACCCCATCTTCTTTCTCTATACATTTTATATTCAACTTCTTATGTTTTGTGCCCTAATAGGACTGATAAGCGTACAGGGTTGTTCCACTTTCACCAAATGCCCAAAAAGAGACAAATTTGCATGTAGAACATGGGGTGTTGAGTATTAAAAAAAATCCTAACAACATAAGATATATCGTAGTTAATAAGTTAATTTCTGATCTAGTTGATTGTCCATGGAAGTGTCCTCGCTTCTTTCCTTGTAGTTCTATGTTTATTCCTGGACATTTTTTGTACATTAATTCTTTTACGTGTTTTGCCATATCAATTGTTTAAGAACTATGAGTACAAATATGTTATTCGACCTTCCCAAGACGCCCTAAAAGATACTAAGATGCACGCGCCAAGCCACGTGGGGTATTATTATGTATTAAAAGAAATCCTAACCCCATTTATTACGATGCGATCATAGATAATGTAAGTAATAAAATAATTTTTAATTTGATTGCCTATTGATGAAGGCACTCCCCTTCTCACTCCATAGAACTATGATAATGTTAACCATATACTATATATTAAGATTTATTAAGTTTTTTGTCCTAACAAATCGATCGCATGACAAGCATAAAAAGTTATTCTACTTTTCCCAAACTCTCTGAAAAATACTAAGATGTACGCTCCACACCATGTGGGGTGGTATGTAATAAAGGAAACCCTAACTACATTAATGATGACAAGATCAACGAATCTTAATGAATTAAGTTGATTTAAAATTTAACTACTTATTGATGGGGGTACTCTCTCTTTCTTCCATGTACTTCTATATTGTTATCAATCAATCTTCTCTACATTAAATTTTTTATATTTTCTGGCCTGAACAACCGGGTGGTACGAGTACGTACAAATAGGCTATTCTAGTTTCCCTGAATGTCCTAAGAGATACCAAATTGTACGTGCTACTCCATGCCTCTTGGGGTACACATATTAAAAGAAACCCTAACATCATTATGGAGAAGCAATCATAGATATCTTAATTAATAAGTTGATTAATAAGCTAATTACTTGTTGATGTATCCTCCCTTCTATTTACTTCTAAACTACTGTCAACCTATCTACTCAACATTCAAACTTTTAGCATTTTGGCCTAATTGATTCGATAGGATTTACCAACATAACGTGCATGTTGTTTTACTTTCCCCAAGCCCCCTAAAAGATAATAAAATGAACACCCCTCGCCATGTAGGGTGTTACTTGTTAAAAGAAACCATAACCACGTTTATGATGATCGATCAACTACGTTCGTAACTATAAGTTAACTTGTGATTTAATTGCTTGTCAATTTTAGGTGAGGATAACTTCAAAGGTGAAGAATCAGGCGCCAAACCTACAGAACCTGGAACAGCAGGGGTTGGTTTTTCAGAATAAGTTTCTTCTTCTACTTTGGCCAATAATACCCAAAAATAGTGGTCCATTAAACTCTTGTTCACTTTTATTTTTGTGTGTGCAGAAATGAAGGAAACATGCTAAAGATTTAAGAACTTGATTGACAAAGAGACCAAGCTGATGGGTGATATTTATTATGATATATATGTTTGCTGAAGTGTGCTCCCCCAATTTATGATCTCTATTATTGAATTAGCTTTGATTCTAAACAACACCAAAATTAGTTATAGAAGAAGAATTTATACAATTCTGACATTTTGTTTCTCCTGTCATTCATTCATATTCTTTCTTCCTTTGTGGAGTCCAGAAAGTGATTAAATCCTTATTGGGCGATGGGATTTGATCAAAGAATTCAATACGTTTAAGCTCTTTTCATTTGTTTAATTATGGTAACTAATGTTCATGTGTTTGTTTGTCTTTACCAATGAACCATAAGGAATATTATAAACGATTTCACATAACAAGCATAGCAAATTGTTCACAAGAATTAAAACTAGTTACAATAACACTCATTAGGGGTTGGCTCTAAAAGTTTAAAACATTTCCACGAACATTAAAGCTTAGTCCTTGAAGATCTCTTCCAATGTCAACAATTCATAACCACAACTACTTTTGGCTGAAGAACCAATGCCAAACCCTTGTCGAACTACATCATCGAGTAGACCGGACGCAACCTCTCTCATGCAATGTCGTTTGCATTTCGGGCTAGGGCTAGGGCTACGGTTAGGCTCCCCACCTAGTGATCCTCCTGTAGTTGTTGCAACAATAACACCATCGTCGAAGTTCATATTTCCACCACCTTGATCATGATTTCCTTCCATCTTTGATCCTGTAACATCACTAAGGATCGCAAGAGATTGTTCAATAACAAGAGCTTCTTCCACCATTGGAGCAACATAATTATGATAATGATCATAATCGTGATAATAATACTCATTATAACCATCATTATCGTCTCCCCAAGTTTTTATGCCTTCTCCCATAGGCACAATGGCTTCCACTGGGGCAATGGAACTGCTTCTGCCACCTTCAAGCTCAAACACCTCATTATCACACCAACCCATATCTTCGAAAGTAGCAGTGAAGCTCGTGGATGCTACCGATGATTTAGCACCATTTTCGACGCCAACTCCAAGTGATTTTGGCTCTTCTTCTACTTCGATGGGATGTGGTGCAGTAGCGTTGTTGATAGTTTCCTCCAACTTGTTATTATACTCCTCATCCTTCTCCTCCACATCAATTACATAGCTATCTTCCGTCTTACTATTCCCTGCCTTCAAATCATTAGCCACGATGTTTGCAACTTCCATCTCTTCTTCGGTAATTATTGCATCCTGTAGTACTCCCACCAAAAGAAATAAGTAATTAATTGAGTGAGTAACTTAGTATTATTGAATCAATATCTTCCGGATAATACATATATAGGTCAATGCGATGGATAGTTACCAACTGAGCTTCTTCAAAACTTCTCTTGTTTCCCACTAATTTGGCTGTGGAAGAAGAGACACATGATGTTGATGACTTGATATTGTCATTTTGGCTTGTTTTGCTCTTTCGTCCCCTCCTTTTTGGTGGGGTTGAAGAGGAGGAGCTAGCTGATTTAATTGATTTGGTCTTCTTGGGGTAAATATTGCTCTCTAGACGATCAGGATAAACATTATTCTTCACAAATTTAATCACTTCCACTGTGGATTTAAAGTGGCCTTTTGATTGTATGTGATGATAATACTGCATGCACATATGACAATTAAGATAGTGCAAGTGAGATATGATATCATAGACAAATAAGTGAGGTAAGAAATAGCTAAACATTTGTTAATCAAACAAGCAAACCAAGTTACATGAATATGAAATAGAGGAAGTGATAGTGAAGAGAAAACAAGTACATAAGAAATAGTATGTATTGCACATTGGAACTTAGTGTCAAAGCATTAAAGCAATGATTTAGAGTGAGAAGGGAATAAATAACATGCTGCAACAACTTCTCACAATTGAATCTCTTAGTTTTGAATGAGGGAGGGGGGATCATAGCCTCATTTGATCCCATCACTTTGCAATGTTTGTCAGAACACATATATATTATAACCTTAAGTAAAAAAATGTAGGGGTTGTAGCCCCTTCTAAACTAGATGTAGCTCCGGCACTTTCGACACACTAAAAGAATGAACTAACTGAAATATGTTTATGCACATCATGGTGGAATCAAGAAGCTATAGCTAGTATGATGAAACTAACAAAAACTTATAAGTTATGTGAAAGGAGTAAGTTAGATACGAGACACATGAAAATCGATTACTCTAATTAAAAGGATTCTTTTTGGGTAATAATTGTCACACAATATTCGAAGTCAGAGTGCATGATAGATGTTTTCATCCTAATTATTTCGCTCTGATCGAATACCCTTAAAAAAACACAAACGAATCAAAATCCTCACACAAACAACATTAAACCCAGCACCACCATACTATGAGAAGTAAGACCAATCATTCATATGTCGAACTTTGGCAAATCAACCCCAAAACCAGTTGCAATAAGAGTTGAAATCCATGGTAAATCATCTTAAATAGTATGTTGAATTGATTCATTACCATGTCATATGGGATCGATATATAGGTTTTACGTCCCCGACGCTCCCCGATCCATCCTTGAAGCCGTTCAGAGAAAGGGAACCATCGTTGCTTCTGTTGCTCGGCTGCCGCTTGAGCCCTTGGCTCCAGCTATATATACGTACACGCACAGAACAATAACTCATAGATATGTAATATGTTCATTTCAAGTATGGTGTATTCATCATCAAAACAATGGTGTGTGTCAACCTATTACCTTCTCCATTTCTTCATAGATCCCTTGGTTCATAGGTATCTTAAAGGACATCTCCAAAAGCTTCTCCGTCACAGCTGTTCCCTTTCGTTTTCTTAAGAATGGGAAGTCCTCCAACTACAACATACACAAGAAATCATCGTCCACCAACCCCATGACATGTATGTGTATATGAGAACGGAAAAATGTTTTCGATGGCCAGTGGTTGGGCTGTAACCCTGAATCTCTCGTTCTTGTGAGTTTGCTCCACCTGGTCTCATGTACACACCAAACAAACCCACAAGAGAGCGAGCAATTCAAGCCTACACTTCTGCCACTGGCCAATTTCTAGAAATGATAGATTGTGAGAATTGAATCCAAGACTGTGCACTCTGCCTGTCTTTTTCATTTAAGATCTAAGAAATAGTCTAGCTACAAAACAAAATTTTAAATCATACATCACAAAGATAAGTGGTGTTGGTAACAAGAAGGCCCGAAAGCCGTTTCCCATCCCTGTCAGGGAAGATGCTAACCATCTCTCCTTTCTACGAACACCATAAAGACAAGTAGATATGAAGGAAGGGCTCTGTGGAAAGTTTATGCATACCCTAAGGGTTCCCTCTTCCTCCTCCTCCTCATCGGATTGTTTTGCCTTCTTCCTTCTACTCAATCGAACACACAACTCCTAGCAAAAATCAAGCCACGAACAACAACCCACATCAAACATGCAAACCCAAACAGAATTGAAATCAAGAAAGAAAGAAAGAAAAACTAAACCTTGAGTTGATCTTCAAGATGCAAGGTCAAATCCTCTAATACAACGTTGTTGTCGTTGTTGTTGTGGTTCTTATAAAACCTACTCTTCTTCTTCTTCTTCTTCTTCTTCTTTTTCTTCTTCTCATCCTTCTCCTCCTCCTTCTTCTTCTTCCTTTTCTTTTCAGTTGCAGAAGGGAACCCTAGATTTGGATTCCCAACCGCTTGCATGGGTTCTTGTTGCACTACCACTTGACCAGCAGTAGTGTTTTTCATGAATGGAGTTACGGTTGGAGAATTCATTAACTGGATGATGTCTTTTGAGATCATTGCTTTCTGAAAACGTTTGTTTAAACAAAAATGGTTTTGTTGGTGTTGACTGAAATGATGTATGCAAAATAGAGTGAGAAAGAGGAGGAAGAAAGGGTGAGTCAGTGAGTCGACTCGGTCACACTATTCATGTGCAGACAACATTTGCAAACAAAAGAAGAAAATGGCTTCTTCTTCTTTTGTGGGGGGTTGTGTGGGGGTGACAGAAGAAATAATAAACATATATAGAGAAAAAGCCAAGAAAGAAATTAATTACGGATTTTTTTGCTAGTTAACCCCCACCTGCTTTCGTAATTTCATTTTTATTTTTATATTTTTGCCTTTTTTACTGGATTTTTAATTTTTTGTTTTCAACGCGCTGCATTTTCCATAATTTTTTGATTATTTTCTTGTATTCATTGAACTGGATTTTTTTTTGTAATTATCTTATTGCTTTAGCTTCCTAAAATAATTTAGTTGTTTTGGAAATTATTTGTGTGTAAGATTTTCTTTTGGAAAAAAATCTTGAGTTTCCTAATTTTTTTAATGCATATTTCCTCAAATGAACATAACTCTAAAATTTCAAAGTTTGGAATGTGACTAATCATGATAGACTCTACAAATTTTTGAAAATTTAAACACAATATTTTGAATTTTTGTTTTCTAAAATTTTACACTAGGAAATGAGAATATATTCTCAATGTATACAGACATGTATTGTAAGAATCATTACTCAAAACCTAGTGTTGAACAAAATGAGAATGTGTTTCCACATCAATTACTTTTTTATTGTACCCTTCAACTCTACTTTTTTTTAGTTCAAATAAAAAAGTCATTTGGATGTAGTATTTGCTCATGAATTATAGTAGAATCAATCGATCGAGAATTACATGAAAAATTATTTCGCGCAACAAAATGGTGTCAAATTCATGGTAAGAGAGTGTGATAAACTACTAGAACCTAGGAATTTAAGAAGTCTCCCTCAATGAGGATTGTGAATCTGTACCTAATAATGTATTTTGTGCTAATTTATTTTTAATTTAGAGATAGGCTCCAGTAACCCTAGACACAAGAAGTCAATTCAATTGAGTAATGCAATTATTGGGTCTAATAGATCCGGTATGATTTACGAGAATTAATATATTATTTTACTTTCCCCAATAGTCCTAAAAGATATTAAGATGCACATCGCTCGCCACGTAGGGTGTAACTTATAGAAGGATATGCTAACCACATTTACGAATGATCGATCAACGATCGTAATTATATGTTAACATGTAATTTAATTGCCTGTTAATTTTAGTTGAAGATAACTGTAAAGGTGAAGAATTAGGCGCCAAACTTGCAGAACCAGGAACAACAAGGGTTGGTTTTTCAAAAACAAGTTTCTTCCCAAGAATACATATTCTCTCAAATGAACATTTTTTAAAAAATCACAAAGTTTAGATTACGACTAATCATGATAGACTCTGCACTTTTTAATGGTTAATAAAAATGGCATTAAACACGAGAGATATAACATTAAATTCCTCTTAGTTGTTTACATATAGGCAAGCATGAAACTTTGCCAAAACAAGTTTCCTCCAAGGAATACATATTCCGAGTCCGCCATGACATGAGCTGCGTTATTCCCATCTCGAGAGACATGCTGCCACGATCCAGTTTCTGACTCACCAAGAAGGCGACGAATACTTCTACAAATAACACCAATCTCTGAGTCAAACGCCTCGGCCCTCTGGATTTTTTACACCAAACCAATGTTGTCAACCTCAAGGATAAGGTTCTCGAAATGATGTTGTTGCTCCATCTGAAAGCCAAACTCTGCTTCCCTAGCTTATGCCGCTTCTACCTCCCACCTACTAGGGATATTCTTTGCAGCCACCATCAGGAACTGGCCCTGCGGGCCACGAGCGACTATTCCCAAGCCGATACCATCTCCATGAAGAATAGCAGCATCTATATTAATCTTGACATGTCCTAGAGCTGGCGCTAACCACTCAATATTCTCCCTCACCTCCTCCTAAATAGCCACAGTTGATTGCTGGGTCCGGTAGTCTTCGAGAAACAGCTTAGCTCGGGGGATAATATCCTGCTCGTCCATCTGAGCACCATTAAAAAGATGGGCATTGCATTCACGCCACAAGAACCAGAGCATTGCACATCAAACTTCTATGTCTTCTTTATCTCTCCCTGCCACGGCTTCCATGAACAGTGGTAGAAATCATCGGACATTCTACACAAGAAAAGCGCCCCAACATCATACGATAGACATAGTCTAGTTATCCAATCACATTTCCCAAATAGGGGAGCTTGGGTTTCCTGACCATCATAGAATGGACATCTATCGCTCCACTTCGTGCTCTTTGTACTAAACTTGTAACCCGTCGGTAGGATTCCTCTCATAAAGTGCCACATAAAATGTTTTACTTTAGGAGGGATTTTCATTGACCAAAGATACTTCCACGTCGATGTATCACCTACCGGGTTCATTGCGCGTTCTCGGAGGAATTTTTGCAGCCAGAATTTGTAACCTTCCTTTATGGAGTATTCTCCAGAGTCACTTGCCGCCTGAATCAGTTTGTCCCTCTCACCATTACCCCTTAGGGGTATTTTTAGTACTCGCTGACCCACTTCAACTGGCATGCACCCTTCAATAATCTCCCAATCCCACGCCTCCGTATACAGGTTAATGAGCTCCCTCACGTTGGCATCAACAGGCATGCCACGTGGAGCCGAGTCCGTTAAATCATAGGAGCCCCCTGGTAGCCATCGGTTGCCCTGACTCACTCCTACTGTCACTCTAGAAAATGGCCAAGTGTAACCACTTCCTAAAGCGTAGTATAGCGGGTTGGGGTTTTAATGTCAACCCGGGTCCTAGATGTGATGACTACTCAGTGAATTCTTATTATTTAGCTGTGAAACTTTAGTGCAGGTTCAAACAAGCAAACAAGCAAAGCAAGCAAGAAGGTTGTTTTCAAGTTGAGAGAGGTCACCCGGATATGGTTCCCCCTAGACTGCAGTTAAGCCGGATTGCAATTTACCAAGTTCAATTTTAATGATAGTTATACTGCGGGAGGTTCTTAAGCAGTCTGAAGTCTCGACTAAAGGTCTCCAGACCCTCTCAATCTGAGTCCCCAGCGGGCGACTAACCTCCACCGGAGTAAACATATTGAGGCCCTAACGAACCAAACCTCCACTACCGAAGTAAATTCGGTACAGAATAGTGAATTGGCTCCTCGACTAAAGTCGCCAACTCACTACCTTCAATTAAGGGTGCTCTATCAACATAGGCAGATATTCTCTTTCTAGGTTAAAGCAGAAACAACAGGAATTTGATCAGGATTCATGCCATTCAATAAATCAAATCTTAATTGAATATAATCAAATCATAGAATATGTACTTGGGTTCATACAATCCGACCTAACATACAAATCTAGGGTTCTTCATACCCAGGTGAATAAGAAAGTTACTCCATAGAGAGAGAAGCAAAAGTAAGCTCAGATGCAGAAATCATGTTGTGAGGGATGGGTTTCTGCTCCTGGTCGTCAATCGGCACTTCTCCAAGTGTGAGCCGAGCTCCAATGGTGATGAAGATCAAGCTAGGGAACTTGGGAACTCTGGTTCGTCACTTTCTCTCCCTAGGAATCGCTTTCTTTCTCTAAAACTCGGAACCCCTCACTTTTGGCCTTCTTTTCCCTTAAGAAGCTGTCTGTCGCGATCCCCGACCTGAATACCCGGTCGGGTATTTTGGGTGGCGACCGGGTATATGCAAAACGCCAAGTTTGAAGACAGGGGAAAATCCCCGGTCAATGCCAAAAATCCTCGACCTGGATTTCCGCTCTGTGCGCGGGCCCCCTTCTGCTTCTCAGAGACGCCCGAAGCGACAATTCCCCGATCTACTCCAAATAATACCCGGCCGGGTATTTTGCTCCTCCAGCACACTTCACCCCAAACGTGCTCCTTTCGACCCAAAACTCGTTTCTTCGCCTCGATGCCAATGCTGAGCCCTGAAATATGACATAAACGCACAACCTAGCGTGAAATCAGCTTAAAACACGAGAATCAACATCTCAAACGGCTCAAGAATAGGGGTAAAAACATGTGTAATCAATTATCTATCACGGCGGTGAGAGTGTGTGTTGATTTGTTAATGTGGACTTTGTAGCAACATTGCAATTAAAGAGAGTCCCATGATGTATAAAATCACAACATTGTCTTTTGGGCCAAAAAAGCTTTGAAATTTTCTACCGCAACGTTGCAGGCATAGGAATAAAAAAAGGAGTTCCAAAATCTTGGCCTTAGCGTTGATGTCAACGAGTTAAGGGAAACAAAGTTGATTATTTTTGGCCATGTTGGTAGGAAATTATTACCAAATTTACCACAAGTGAAAGGAAGAAATAATGGCCAAGTATGAAGGAAATTCAACGTGGCCAAGTTCGGTAAAAAATTTGTTCGCAGAGGTGTACGCTCGAGGTGTTCTAAATTGCTTAGGCCACAATATAGTGTTGGTGTTAAATTTTGGCCCATACAACATTGTTGCTTACCGCAACTTTGTAGGAATGTTTAATTACTATTATAAAAAAAAAATAAAAAACAGTTCAGGCCGCCAACAGCTGGGCAAGTCCGCAGCGATGGTCTAAATATACCACGGGTCAAACATCATTGTCACCTATTGCAGTATTTTTAAAATGAAAAAATAGGAAGAGCGGCCAAGCAACAAGGTAAAGCTTGCCGCAACATTGCGGGAAAAAGAGGGATCAATTTAGAATTGGTCTATCAAATAAATAAGCATTGGCCAATGGCCATAAAAACGTTGTTTGTTTTGTTTAGCAAAGCAGTGGAGAGGGATTTCTTTGGGAACAAAACGATGTTGTTTAGTTAAAACAACGTTGCGGAGGCTGTGCCGTGCGGCCCATTAATTGGCTCGATAAGCGACCGTGCAAATTCAGAAATGATATTGTGGTAAGTGGCCAAAATTTAATTCTATAAAAAATGCAACTGTGTTGTTAGGCGAAACAGTGTTGTGGTCGTAGTGTTGCTGGATAAAAGAAGGGTATTTGAAACTCAATCGTTTTGGGTCGACAAAACAAGGCTGATGTTGCTGGCCATGTTTGGAGCAAGCAACGTTGTGGATATTAAGGGCAGTGTTGCGGTCAAATTTTAGTTGAAAAAAAAAATGAGAGCCGCAGTTTAGATAAAAAACGGTGCTGCTAAATGATATTAATAAAACGTTGTCGTTTAAATAAGGAATATGGCAGAGTTGCAGTTTTGTGAGGATTCACAGTGTTGCAAAAGAAAGGGAAAGCTTCACCAAGCCGCATGATGAAGTGTGCCGCAACTTTGTGGGCAACCAATCTATATTTTTGATTCTACAGCGTTTGCTATGAGAGTGGAGATGAAAATAAATCCACAAGGCTTTTAGCTGAAAATGACAGTAGAGTTTCATATGAGATTAATTTGCATCATTGGTGATAGCAATTATCAACCACGAAATTCCCGCCAGTTTTGGTAGACTTGAGACCGAATTAATAATATTTTTAGGTGGTAGGGTTATGTGAACAACTTAGTTCATAAGAATTAGTTATAATAAATTAAGTTTTGGGGGCATTGTTTACACCTAAAAATAATTTGCACTTAAATACAAAATTAATGCAGCATCACAAGGTTAACGATGCCGCGAGCTAAAGGACATCGCGGTGGTCGACGACTTTGAGTTCAAGGATGTCGTAAAGAAAATACCACCATGGATCTCAATGGTGTCGTAAGTTCAACAACACCGTGTATTCAACGACTTTGCGAGCTGAGCGATTTTGTGAGTCCAACGGTGGCAACGTGGGGTAACACAACGATGTTGTTTAATTGACGGTGGGGTCTTGTTAGCTGTTCAAATCAACGACATTGTTTTGACGACTTTGTTGGTGGAAGCGTAAACGAAATCGCAGGCTCATGAAAGTAAGGGAGTTATTTTCTTGCACGTAAGATCTACGCAAAGCAGAAAGAGAAGATCAAAGCGGTTGAATACTACAACTTCGCGGAGAAGGATGGAGCACGTGAGCGTGGGTGCAAGTTTTTTTGACAATGACGAAGCAGTTGTGAAGAGGAGTTAGCGTGAAGACTACGAAAGTGATTTAGATCAAATCACCGGAGCGTAGGAGAGAGAAAAGGGGAACCAAAAATCAACACAAAAACAACTCTGTTAAAACTTCATTTTTTCTCTGTAACTCCTTCGCAGAGCTCTCCTTCCAGGAAGGATCTCCATAGTTGTAGTCTTAGTCGTAGTCGCGGAGCTCACCATAGGACTATCCATAGGAGTAGTCGTAACGTAGATTCCTCAAGAACTCAAACACCCTCGTTCGAATATTTTTTGGAGAGATTTGAAACGAGTAACAATCGTCTTGGTTTCAGAAGTCAAAGGTGCATCGATCAAATCAACACGTCCCGGTGAATATTTGATGATCGTGTTTGTTTTCAGAAGTCAGAGTTGCACCAATCAAATCAACACGCACGGTGGATATTTGACAGTCGTCTTGATTTCAGCAATCAGTGGTGCATCCGATCAAACGGCACCGCTAGAGTATCTATCGTGAAACAATCAAATCAATATCATCGGAAACAAACTCAGCACCAGTGGTGGGTATTTGGTTTCGCCAGAAAACACCCCTACAAATACAACAGATGAACGAACACTAAAATGTCTCTTTCCATCTTCTTCTACATGGTGAGTACCATGCACAAAAATCCAACAATTGTCCAGCATGGCTCCAAACCATGTCCTTTATCTTCTCTCCATGCAAGCACCCTCTCTCTCTCTCTCTCTCTCTCTCTCTCTCCCCGGATCCTTGTGTATCTTCTGCCTCCTCTGATGCTTCCGTCCATCTATCTTCTATCTAATTCTCAACATTCTTAGTTGGTTGATCAGCTTGAAACCCATTCGACTACTGCATCGAGAGCTTAATTTTGGCAGGAATTCAGAGATCATACCTTGTAGATTCGCATTCGAGAGGGCGGATGAGGCCATCTACCCTGATTCAATCACATCCACTCTTGTGAAACTTGTTTCTACTCTCTACTTCCCATCTCCATTATATACCGCCCCATGCACTATTTGTTTCCTTCTTCGAACACTAAAATCTCAAGTTATTCCATGCTATATGTAGCATGTCTCCTGAACTTAGGGGTCGTTTGCAAGTTGAGATTTCAGATAATGTATTTAGCCAATACGTGTAAGCAATTAGAAGAATTCGCCTTTTCTTGTCTTAAAATGAAACAGAATGCTCGTATTTGAACAACATATGGGACGATCGGAATAATTCATTTTGAATGATTGTCAATCTCAGCTTTTAGTAGAGATTGTGTTTGAGGGATTGTAAGCTTACTTTTTCTTCCATAATATTCTTTGAGGGATCACCAAAATCATTCAATCTCGAAACAATATATTTTTCAAATTCATACATTGAAACAACGCATCTAACTATAATACGTACATTGATTAAATACATCAATTTAGAGAATTGTAACTTTCAAACATGCCCTTAGGCCTTAGTTACATATGAAGAGACAAGGGGCTAGTTTGGCCCTGTTGTAACTTTTGCAGAAACAGCTTCTGACTGAAGCTTTTAGTGAAGTATTTTTCAAAAAAGCAGTTTGGTATTTGGCGGAAAAACTATTATAAGAGTTTTTAATATGAGAGGTTGTGTAAAATGACTATAATGGACTTATAATATAAACTATAAATAAAAATTGTAAACAATAAGAAGTAGTTAAAATTGATCTTGTTAGATTTCTTTTATATTAAATAGTATGATTTTATAATTTATTTTATTTTTAAAATGATATAAATGAAAAAAAATATTTTATGAAAAAAATTAAAATATGGAAGGATAATCTTGTATTTTCAAAACAGTTTTTTGCAGAAGGTTTCTGCTTTTATGTTTACAAAAGCTCTTTTCGATTTTTCAAAAGCGGAGCTTTTAGAGGTGTTTGGCTCTGCTTCGGCTATTAAAATCCAAAAGCACTTCTAAACCCTAGGCCAAAAATAAGGAAGGTTGAGTTTCGATTATTCGATATATTTACCCGCCGATTAGTAACTAGGTAGGGGTGATAATCTCCTTTGAATCAAGACTCGGATGAAATTGTGTGACTTATCAAGGTTGTCAACCCGCTGGTCGACCCGGACCCGCTCCTGAAAACGGGCTAGAACAGTCCATTTGTGAGTTAGCCCGAAAATGGTCAAACACGGCCAAACCCTGAAACACCCATGCGGTTGGCCCATCCGAGCTGGTTAGTGGGCTCTCGTTTCGAAGTGTCGTTGAATTTTTACTAAGTTGAATTTAAGTTGATGTTATTTAAGTGTGTTGGAGTTTAATTAGTGTTGTATTTTTTTATATGTTAGATGCAAGATAAGTATAATATAATTACTATTTTCATATTTCCGGGCTAAATCGGATTAAAACGAGTGACTTATTAACCCTTAATTCACTATCTCCACTGGCTCCGAGTCGACACGCGGGTTGACAAACATGGACTTATCCATCCGAACTGTTTTAGAGAAGAAGCCGGCAACAAGCCTTCTCTAGGGCCAAGGAAAGACTCAGATATTTCAATCCTAAACTGCCAAAGAAAAAATAATTGTCGAATCCCATATGTAATAGTTGAGATTTATGGGTACTAAGTGGTAGTTATTCCAGAGGATTATATTGTAAGATGGCATTGATTAATGCTGGCTACTGGCTACTGCATAGGGATCGAAGAAATGGATTGGAAAGCCAATGATTATAAATCGGGTAAATTGCAAGTTTGGTCACTGGGATTACTAAATAATTTCATGTTTGCCACTAAAATTAGTTTATTTCATTCATGGTCACTAAGATTAGTTCAACAGTTCAAGTTTGGTCACTCTCTGTTAGTCTCCATTAACTTTTAATGATGTGGCAGTCAACTCTTATAGTTGACCGTTAGACTAGTGACGTGGCAATAAAAATAATAATAAATTAAAATTATGTTTTAAATTTTCCACGTCATGAATACATTTACAAAATAAAAATAAAAAATTTCTTATCCCCACCAAAACCCACCGGGAATAATGCCTCGCGGCCTGCTCTGGCGGAGTCGTCGGCCTCTCCATCGAGACATACCAGGTAATGCATAAGCTCGATTTCGTCCGCTCGAGATTCTCCTTGATCCTCCTCACTTTCCTCGCAATGATCGCTTTCCAGTCCATCATTCACGTCGTCGTCCGCGAGATCCCGATCTCAACCAGGCAAACTTCTGTCGGATCCTCGAAGTCGCCGACAAGCTACTCCGCAAGTTCTTATTCAGCACCACACTGCTACTATCTCCTCCTTCACCTTTGCCTTCAATTCCGTTGTTGTATCGACAGCATTGCCCCGCGACCGAGGTCGTCACAGTCGTTGCCTGCTCCGGAGGAGTCGTCGGATGCAAGTTTCAGGGGGAATAAATAGCTTTGTCTTTATGTTCTTCTTCTTCCTCAACTCTTCCTCTGAAGTGGGTTTTGTGGTTGATTTCAAGAAATCCCTTTCTCTTTTTAACAAGATGGGTTGTAGACGCACTGTTTTTAAAATTTGCTCCTGAGGATTTGGGAGTCTCACAAAAGATACTCTCCTCTTCGCAGCTCCCAGCCTCATCAGAAATGTTTCTCCTAATCATCTCCCTTTCAATTAATTACTCAGAGCAACTCCAACCGTCCCAAGGTCAAACCCACCTAAAGATTCAAAACATTTTGAACAATCTATCCGTCTTAAGCACATGGAATAGCTCCACCGATTTGTGCAGTAGTTTTGTCCAAATAATTCTCTTTTTACATTTAGGAAAAATACACTTGTATAGCCAAACTTTCGCGTTTTTGCCAATAATAGCCAATTTTGGAGAAATACCACTTATAGCCACTTCCGTTCAATTCTTTAACGGTGTCAGCTAACAAGCTGACTGGACTAACGACTTTGCTGATTTGGCGACATTTCATCAATAACACTGCCACGTAGATTAATAAATAAATAAAAATTAATGAAAATAAAAACAATTAAAGACCATTTTTAATTAAAAACTCCACTTCCACCTACCTCTGTATGCTCCATCAGCGTCCCCATCCTCCATGCTCCAAGAACCCGCAAACCTTCTTCCTTTCAAAGCCAAAATCCCAAAAAATCTGTCCACCTACCCTCTGCTCCATCATCGTCCACATTCTCCACTACTCCAAGAACCCCAAACCCTTCTCCATTTCAAAGCCAAGAACCCCAATTCCCTACACCTACCCCCTCCTCTGCTGAGATTATCTAAACTCCTAAAAAAATCCCCACCCAAAACTCTCCCAATCCTCTTCTCCAACCCCAACTTCAAATCAATGTTCAATCCTCGTCGCCTACTCCCACCCCTTCCGCCGCGCCGTCCAGATCTGCTTTTCAGGATGAAGAACTCGTTCGAGGGTCTTTAATCTGGCGAGATTGCAGTTCATACGCCATAGTCGGCAAGAACATTGTTGTGCGATTTCTGATTTCAAATTTCGATGGTGGGTCTGGCAATGGTAGAGCATTGGGGGAGGGGGTGCTAGCGAGGAAGTGGAAGCGACTTTTGGCCATGGCGATCTTGTTTTTTGTCTACGACGGTGGTGAGAAACAAGGGCGTTTCGGAATAGAGAGAGGTCGAAGGCTGGACTTCCTCGCTGGGTTCTTCAGCTGGGGTCCTTGGATATACTTCTACCGTTGATTTCGTCTTTGGCAGGGGTGATGAATCGACGACGACGACGATGCAAAGGACGCTGGAAGCTGCCGGATTCTTGTCGCAATACAAAGAGAGATTTTCTACAAAAAAAAAAAAAAATAGGAGAGATTAAATGAAATTCTGCATACAAAATTTTTTTTTTAATTTTAAAACATGACGTGGCAGCCATGTGGTATGGTGAGTCTATGTGGACATTATGTGTCGTCTAGGAGGAAGCCACATCAGCCTGACGTCTATTTAACTGACGGAATCGTTAACGATGTTAAATTATTTGACGAAAATGGCTAAATTTGTCAAACAAGTTATTAAAATGTGGTTATATCTGGTATTTTCTCAAAAGTGACTATTATTGTCACAAACGCGAAATTTTTGGCTATAGAAGTGTATTTTGCCTTACATTTATCATCGTTGCTAGTCGAGATCTGCATCCCACCTGATATGTCTCGATGGAGAAGCCGACAACTCAACCGGAACAGGCAGCGACAACCTCGGCCGGGGGCATTATTCCCTGTGGGTTTTGGTGGGGATAAGACATTTTTATTTGTAAATGTATTCATGTGGAAAATTTAAAACATTAAATTTTAATTTTTTATTATTTTTATGTCACGTTAATAGTTTAACGGTCAACTATAAGAGTTGACGGTCACATCAACAAAAGTTAACGAAGAGTGACCAAACTTGAACTGTTAAACAAATTTTAGTGACCATAAATGGAATAAACTAATTTGAATGGCAAACGTGAAATTATTTAGTAATTTCAGTCACCAAACTTGCAATTTACCCCTTATAAATCTCTCTTAATCTCCTTCTTCGCCACATATTGTTTTGTCTTCTGATCTAAGCTCTCTTTCTTCCTTCTTAATCAACTCCGCCTGAGTCAATCGCTCGCCGGCGGCCTTCACTGATCCAGTCGGTGCGGATTACAACTTCCCGGGAGACTGGCAGTTAAGAGATTTCAATATAAAAGACCAGTCAGTTTCCCCATTGCCAAGCCCATCTCCTCCAGTTCAATTGGCACTCGCTGCTGGCTGCGTCTCTGCAACTTTTCCCCCGGTAGTCGCCTCATTACCGGTGAGTTAGATTTGGACACTGCTTTATACGAGTGCTTGTTTGCTTCACTTGGAATTCATTCTGGTGATAGCTTTTTCCCCCTAAATCCAATTGGCGATCTTGTTCTACACAGGTTTGTTCCTTGAGAGAAAATGGGATCCTCAGATTGTCAGCGCTCTAGATCAGGTAAATGCTTGTGTGACTGCCATTTTGCTGAACTTGGAACTGAACTCCTCTGCTGTCCAATTATTTGTGAAATTCAGTGCATTGCAGAACTTTGAATCCGCTTGACTTAGGGTTGGACGAGTGAGTAATCATATTAGTATGCATTAATTTAGATGATGGAACCAAATAAATTTTGAATCTGTTGGGTAGATGTTTTCCATTGCTCTGTGGTCTACTGCAACGAAGTTGTGGTGTTTGAATGGCAGCTACTGTGTTCTGTTTGCAGAGAGATCTCCTTTCTTGTCCGACAAATCAGCCAAGGTCTTTGTAGCCGGCCATCGTGGACTCGTGGGTTCTGCCATCGTCCGGAAGCTCCAGTCTCTGGGGTTCGCCAACCTCCTACTCCGAACCCACTCTGAGCTCGATCTCACTCGTCAAGCCGATGTGGAGTCATTCTTTGCTGCTGAAAAGCCAGACTTTGTGATCCTGGCAGCTGCCAAAGTCGGTGGCATTCACGCCAACAACACATACCCTGCGGATTTCATAGCCATTAATCTCCAGATCCAGACCAACGTCATCGACTCTGCTTACAAGCATGGCGTCAAGAAGCTCCTCTTTCTGGGCTCATCCTGCATCTACCCGAAACTGGCCCCTCAGCCTATCCCGGAAGAGGCTTTGCTCACTGGGTCTTTAGAGCCGACGAACGAGTGGTATGCGGTGGCCAAGATCGCTGGCATCAAGATGTGTCAGGGTTACAGGATTCAGTACAGCTGGGATGCAATCTCTGGGATGCCAACGAACTTGTACGGACCCAACGACAATTTCCACCCTGAGAATTCACACGTCTTGCCAGCATTGATGAGGAGGTTTCACGAGGCGAAGGTGAATGGCGCGAAGGAAGTGGTGGTGTGGGGGACGGGGAGCCCGTTGAGGGAGTTCCTTCATGTGGATGATTTGGCTGACGCGGTGGTTTTTATGATGGAGGAGTACAGTGGGTTGGAGCATCTCAATGTTGGGAGTGGGAAGGAAGTGAGCATTAAGGAGCTTGCAGAGTTGGTGAAGGAAGTAGTTGGGTTTGAAGGGGAACTTGTTTGGGACAGCTCGAAGCCAGATGGAACTCCGAGGAAGTTGATGGATAGCTCGAAGCTGCTGGGAATGGGTTGGAAGCCGAAGGTTTCGCTTAGGGATGGCCTGGTTGATACTTACAAGTGGTACACAGCCAATGCAGTAACCAAGCAATGATGGGAGGTACAATTTGACATATTCTGCTCTGAGACTTGTTACGACAACATTTTGACGGCCATTTTATCTTAGAAATACTACATTCGAGATTTATGTAATGGGTTGATGTTCGGCATAATTATATCAAGTGGAAAAGCTTTTGTGTTATTGTGTTTGTGATGGAGATTGAGCTGCTGCTGCTGCTGCTATGTGGTAGATCAGAAAAAAGTCTGTCCTTTTAGTGCTATTGTATCGTTCTATTAATCTAAATAATAATAATGGTTCTCATCTCGTTTCGTTGAGCATATAGTTGGTTTGGTGAATTAGGACAATTAATCAGCTGTTGTCGTGATTGGAATTGAGGTAGCAAAAGAAAATCATGAAGCACAAATGCTGCAGAATAGGTTACTGTGTCCAAGTATGTGGCTTAATTTGGTCTCTCGGTGGGCACTGAGAGAGACATTTTACACGGTTGTGAAGGTCTCTCTCTAGTGTCCAAGATCCAAGTCGTTTGTAAAGTTCATATTTTGTACTGTGATACCAGAGCTCGAAAGACGGTTGTCCCTGTAATTTGATTGATGAGAGTTGTTGTCACGAACGTGTTGGTCCGGAGTTGGCTTAGTTATAAGGGTGATCAATGGACAACGACATCGGAGTTGACGAGTTGTTTTGCCGTCGGGGAGTCGGCGGCGATTTGATTGCACCAAGTCAAGATCTTGAAGTCTGCATAAATGATTTGAAGAGTTAATGCATCATCTCAAGTCGGAAACTGCAAGCGTACCAAGATCAACATCAAAGATAGCAACCCATCACCTAAAGCTTCAGACTTAATTCAGCCGTAACTCCTACAAATTAAACAGTGACTAACATTAATGGTGAAACTTAACCACCAGCGAAGGAAAGCAAGCATCAAAAGGAAGCGCGCGCAACGTGTCTTCAACCCGACCCCGGAAATTCAATGGAGGGATGTCCTCCAATAGAATTTAAATTAGGCAAAATACAACTGTATATCCACAACTATCAGGTTTGTGACAAATATATCCACAACTATCGAAATACACGAAATATCTATTTCCGTCCACTCCGTTAACTCCGTCAGTTAACTTGATGACTGGACAAACGATTGATGCTTAGTTGACGTATTTCTGACCCCACTGAATGACGTGGATTAAAAGAAACAAATAAAAATAAAGTAAAAAAACTTTTTCGATTCATTTTCCGTTCCACGACCTCTTCCCTCTCTCTCATCGCCCTCCTCCCACCTCCACCTCCACTGCCACCACTCTACCTCTTCTCTCCTCCTAAACCTTCTTTCTCTCTTTCAATCTTAATCAACCGGCGCCGACGCTAACAACCACAACACTATCGTCGTCCTCGAGTTTCCATTTCAACCGCCGACATTGTCGTCAATCGGACCTCGCTGCTGCAGCCTTCAGATCCCGCCGCCATCGTCGTCAATTGGACCTCGCTGCTTGGGCACTCGTGCAGGCCGTGACCCATTACACAGACCTGAATGTTCTTGCAGAGGTGAGATGTGGGTTTGGGTAAATCCATATTTTTATTTATGTTCTCTGTTAGCAACCTCTGCATCTTCCAAGAACCGGCGACCACCTCCGACTCGGCTCCCAACTCCTCTTCATCGCCTCTTCCCCAACGGCCACCGCCGAATTTGCCTCCCTTTTTGCCCCCGAAGCAGCTGCCGTACCCAGATCCTCTGTCGCCAGGTCCAGGGCTGGAGCTCCCCGCCGCGGCGAGAGATCAAGCGGCGACGAATTCGAAGAGCGGAGTGAAGGAGGCGTAACGGCAGCGATGGTTCCTTCAGCTGAAGGGAAGATGTGAAAGATGAAGAGGAATCCCTCTGGTACTGGTGGAGATTATTTTTCAGATTGTTGTTACTACCCTCCGATTGCTTGTGCGGCGGTGGCGATGGTTCCTTCGGCTGCCTTAGTGCGTGAAGGTGAACTCGGAGAAGGTAAGAGAGAGAGAGGCACGTTTCTCCAGGGTATAAGAAAGAAAAAAATTAATTAATTATTTATTTATTTGCTGACGTGGCGTCCACATGTGAAATTTTGATGACTAGGAGCTTACGTGTGGGATGGGTATGGTCCTAGTCAGCGTTCCGTCGCATTAACTGACGCCGTAACAAATGGCGTTAAAGTTTGTAATAGAAATGGATAGATTTGTCACACAACCCTCCGATTTTTGGATATTTCGTGTATTTTGATAGTTGTGGATATATTTGTCACAAACGTGATAGTTGTGGTTATACAACTGTATTTTGCCTTTAAATTAAAATAATAATTTTACTTAATTTGTGAAAAGAAATAATTCGACTTAAATAAGTTACAACAAAGCACTAACAATATTTCAAGTTATACTCGGTCAACAAATATCTTTTGACATGTGACTCTGGACAATAATTCAAAAATTAATCACCTATATTAGATTGTAAAACATGTTCTTCATGTAGCGTAAAGCTGAAAAGGTCTTCCAACAATGCAATTGCAACCAATAAAATTAATACTACTTTCGCAAGCAAATACACCATTGTATATAATATATTCTCTTTATTGCATGTATCTTTCCCGCGATCACATTGGTCCTCTACTCGATTGACCGAAATCTTTGAGAGCGATAACTCCATACTCCATCCTTTTGATCGTATTGAGGTAAGGCATGCACTTAACCAGATTGGTACTAGGTAATATCCTGGACAGATGGGGTTTCGGTTCTTTTATGGGGTTTCGGTTCTTTTCTACCGCAAGAATGGCCGATTATGGAAGAAGAGGTGATAGACTTCGTACTCACAATTATAGGCGTCAATCGGGCGGGTTCGGGCTGGATTCAATCGAGTTGCTGGTTAATTGGGTTTCGGGTTTATCGAGTTGCGAATTCATCGGGTTCGAGTTTATCGGGTACGGATTCAAATGGGTTGCGGGTTAGTCGAGTTCGGGTTCATCGAGTTCGGGTTCAATCGGATTGCGGGTTCGCCGGGTTTTGGATCGGGCCTATTGTGGGCGGATCGGGTTGCAGGTTGTTCAGGTCAGCGCATCGAGTAACTTACTCCTTGCTCTTTACCAACTTACACATTTTATCACGCTAATTTAAAATATTTTCTCAATTTTTAACCAATTTCTTTCTACCTCGTATATGTACTTAATTTAAAATAATAATAAAAACTAACCAAAATGTTGAAGCAATTATTTGTATGACTTGCACATTTGTTATGTAATTAATCGTAATTGGTAAACTACACTAGCTAATAGTAAAGATGATATCAACATTTGCAACCAAAAGATACCATTAATTGTTTATTTGATATTTTAATATTATTTCAGTAGTAATTGGTTTTAAGTATCTCGTTTAATATAACCATGCAAATGTGGTATTTGGCATGTGGTATTGGGCAAAAACAAAGTGGTAAAATGAGTTATTTCGAAATAACTCATTGCCAAAATAACTTCATTGAACTGTTTCCAAACGAGTTATTTGTAAAATTGTTCGAATTACCCTAAAATTGAACCATTAAAGATTAACTATCAGATTTAGTAAAATTGTTGTGACTTCAATCATAACTTACTCAATAACGTATATCCTATACACTTAACCTCACCCTCAATCGCCAATATTAAGATAGTATATGTTATTGATCGTATACCCTGAACCAATACATTATACACTAACCACATACCCTATACCCTAACCATATATAGTTCTGATTTTGCTAGTATAGTTAATTTAAAGTGAAATTCATACTTTGATTTTCAAAACATAGATAAAAAATTGACATTTGCTATACCCTTACCATATATTCTATACTCTACATCATATACCCTATATTCTAACCACGTACAATAGATGTAGACGCATAGAAAACATGTAGACAAATTTAGTGAATTTTTGAAAACTAATGATTGTTGTAACTAATGGTTAATTTAGTTATTAGACTATAAACAATTATATATATATGTGGCGACTGCTTCGGTGCACTCACAAAAATGAGTGTGTTCAATGCACCCAACTAAAAAACGCTTAAGGTGTCTGATTTTGAATTTTAATTTGTAGAATTAGTGTAATATGATGATATAACATATGATAACAATTAATTAGCGGATTACCCTAAGCCCTAGACCTCCAATTTTGAGTTCTATCAGTAAACCCCAAATTGTAAACCTAACCCTAACCCTAAATCTCTAAACTCTAAATCCTTCAAATTAAAGAAAATCTTCAATGGTTTTTGGGCAAATTCATGTGCGTTATTGTTCATCACATCATAAGTGATGATTGACATAAATCGCATGTTTAAAATGACGGTTTGCACCCAAAAAATTGAGTGCACCGAATACGCCACTATATATATATATATATATATATATATATATATATATATATATATTAATTTTCAAAGCATATAAGATTAAATTTAATTAGTCAAGCCCTCCATATAAAAATTTAAAATTAATATTTCAAAGACTAAAATTTTGAAAAATCAAAAAGTTGAAAACACCAAAAAAAATTCTTCTTTCTTTTCACAAAAAAATTATTAAAATTCCTTTCCTCATTTCTCCTTTCATAAATTAGAAACACTCAATTTTCTTTGCTCTTTCTCTTTTATAAAATTGAAATAACCAAATTTCCCTCCTCTTTCTCTTCCATACAATTGAAAAACCAAATTTCCCTCTTCCTTCCTTCCTTCCTTCCACAAAAAGTTAAAAAATAAAAATTTCCCTCACTATTTCTCTTTCATAATCAAAAGAACCAAATTTTGTCACTTCTTTCTCTTTCCACAAATAAAAAACACCAAAATTCCTTCTTCTTTCTTTTTTCAAAAATTCAAACAACTAAATTTCTCTATTCTTTCTCTTCCCAAAAAGTTGAATACACCAAATTTTTTCTCTTTTCTTTTAAAAGCATCAAATTACCAAATAAATTATTTTATTTTATTTATAACTTTTCGAATATTTAAATTAACCAAAATTTTAATTATATATTATATAAATATTGTCCATGATCTCAATTATTAATTCTTCATTATTAATATTGACATTGTGCTGATTATATATATTTTTTTTTAATTTTGTTAAAGAACTTAGTGTTCAAGTGACCTTCATGTTTCAATTTGTATAATTTTCTTAAAATACATAATATCAAGTAAGTTTCGTATTCTTTGAATTCCCTATACAAAATGACAAAGATACGTTAACAGCCTAAGATGTTTGGCACAAGGAGAACTTCGAAGCCGTCTGGAGACACAGCCCTTGCATAGAGACCATTCTCAAGAAATGCGGGAAGAGTCCCAAAGCCCTGAATGGTATTAAACAAGAAGGTCAAAAAAGGAGAGGTCGAGATCCCCATCCAGGAACAAAGTCATCTCCCCCCATAGGCAGTCTCCCGCCTACAGAGCTCCACGCAACGACGAAGACCTAATGGAAATCATAACCATCGCGGGAGGCAGAAAGCGCCCAAGATCGGAGGGAGACCGCAAAGCCTAGTGCCTCACCGTCCAACGCGAAGTGTCAACCGACGTCACCTTCTTACCGACCGAGTTGGCCAAAGAAGAAAACACAGAGGACCCCTTGGCCATCTCCTTCAGAACCGCCAAGTTCATGCTCACCCAGGCTCTAATAGATAACGCGAGCTTCGCAGATATCCTCTTTTACTCCGCACTCAAGGGTATGAAGAAGAGCATCCAAGACCTCAACCCCTCCAAGTTCATGCTCACCCAGGCCCTAATAGATAACGAGAGCTTCGCAGATATCCTCTTTTACTCCGCACTCAAGGGTATGAAGAAGAGCATCCAAGACCTCAGCCCCTCCAACACCAGCTTGGTAGGATTCTCATATACAAAGGTCTGTGTCCTCGAATCAATCACGCTCAAGGTCACCAAAAGAGAGGGCGGGATCATGAAAACTCGTCCGGTGGAGTTCCACGTAGCGTACTGTCCCTTGGCTTACAACTCCATCCCGGGGCCAGTTTCCTTGCGTCCTTCGAAGCAGTCGCCTCCATATGCCACCATATGCTGAAATTCCCTAGCAGAGGGGAAACATGACGCATCCGAGGCAACCTAAAAGAAGCCAATGAATTCTACCAAGCGACCATTGAGCACCTCGAGGTCGACCTCATCGACTCAAGAGGAGACGTCCTACGTCCCGAAGTGGTCGAGGGCAACATAGCGATAGCTCTAAACGAAGAGAGACCGGAAAGGATAGTACGCATTTCGGCACACTTTTCCAAAGAAGAGGCACAAAAGTTTCTCACGCTCCTTAGAGAGTTCCAAGACCTCTTCGCAGGGGGACCGGAGGACATGCCCAGCGCTCCCTGTAGGATCGCCGAACATCGGCTCTCTGTGAAGCCCAAAGCGCGACCAATACAACAACGAAGAAGACACTTGTCATTAGAGAGGCAAATGGCTCTCGAAGAATAGGTGTGGCGTCTATTCAAAGCTTGCTTCATCCGGGAAGTACAATACCCCACATGGCTCTCAAACGCGGTCTTTGTATGCAAGGGAGGGGGCGCCTGGAGGATGTGTATTGACTTCACCAACCTCAATGGGGCGTGTCCCAAGAATGCATATTCCCTTCCCCGCATTAATTAACTAATCGACGGAACCGCCAACCATGAAGCACTGTACTTCTTGGATATGTTTTCTGGATATCACCAAATCAGAATGGCAGAAAGCGACAAAGAGCTAACCACTTTCATGACTCCCATGGGTAACTTCTTCTATGTTGTCATGCCTTATGATTAAAAAATGCAGGAGCGATCTCCCAGAGGATAGTTGATGCGGTCTTCAAACACCATATGGGGAGGAATATCGAAGCATATGTAGATGATGATCTAGTCAAGAGCAAGAAGGCTGGCGACCACCTATCTGATGTGAGAGAGACCTTCAAGAACCTACGACGGAAAAACCTCAGGCTCAACCACTCAAGTGCATCTTTGGAGCAAGAGCGGGAAAGTTTCTAGGTTTCATGATCATGAAGAGGGGGATTGTAACACCCCGTTCCGGCAAAACCCATATTTCGATCGCTAGAAAGTTCGCGATTTAAGATCGAGCGTTTTAACAATATTTCGGTGAAAATCGGATTATCGATCGATCGGATAAGTATACGTATTAATTATATATATATTATATATATATATATATATATTATATATATATAACCTGTCCATTTAAATCCCCCACCGTTTCATTTTTCATTTCCCCATCTTCTTCTTCTTTCTTTTCGGACCGAGAGCAAGAGAAGCAAGCGCACACAGGAAGCGTCTGTGCAAAAATTCCCAAGCTCAAAATCTTGAGCTCTAGTGATCCAAAAATCCCGAATTTCTCGAATTCCCGATAAGCCAAATTAGGGTTTCGGAGTATCCGGAAGCCGGATTGAGCCCAAATTTCATATACGAGCTTCCTGCAGCGAGGGGATATTAGGACGGTCTCGGATTTTAATTCGGGGTTCGTTCGTGAAATTGATGTTTTAGTACCGGAGGCTAGAACCGGTGTTTGAACGACCAGAACTGGTGAGGGATTAGCACGGCATACCGGGTTTGTCGTATCACGATAATTATATTGATGCTTAGAATTGACCTAGGTGAACTAGAATGGCATGATTAGGGGTGTATGGATTTTTGTGCTATATGATGAACCCTGGACTGTTGTATGATATTATTGACTTGCCCTAATCGATATGAACTTTGTTTATGTGGATGATTGCATACATGTTGCCATTTGTGGCTTAACTGTTTATATGACTTCATGGTTGTTCGATAAGGGGTTTTGACATGGCGTGATATTATGGTTGTATTTGGATCCATAAGTGGTGGAATAAACTTCCCAAGGTGATATTATGATTTTTAAGGAGGATGACTTGCACGAGGGTTTATCCCGAGGAAGTGCAATTATACGACTCCTGATTTACCTATGTTGAGCCAATTGTGGCCTGGTCAAGTACATGTGCAAGTAACGAATTATGATTAAGCAAGATGAGACATGAATCATGTATAAGGATACCAAATATGAGTGTTGTGGTCTCACGGTCAACTACATAATAATTAGGGCTCCCTATGCTATTACTCTATTATGATATGTATGATAGTCACACCTCTCATGTGGTGGTGACTGAAGAATTCTTATGAGATATGACCACACCCAGAGCGGTGTCGGGGTATGACTACACCCATAGTGGTGTGGGGTATGTATGACCACATCCGACGGGATGTTGGGGTATGTATGACAACATCCGACGGGATGTGGGGTATGTTTCCCGGGAGAGTTATTAGCATGGGAGTAGCCAGGCGCCTATGATTAAAACATGATAAGATGCATATGCATAAGTCAAAGTGGTTGAGTCTTTTGCTTATTGGGATATGAGGATGGCTGAGGTCCGATCCTAGTGTTTTGGCTTGTTTGCTAGATGTATGGTAGGGGTATGCTCTATTATGAACTCACGATGCTATGATTATCTCACTCAGCTATGAGCTGACCCTCTTTTATTCTTCTTCTCTGCTTATGCTATGTGTAAGCAGATCATCAGCAACAGCAATAGATAAGTGTTAGGTGGGAGAGGAGCTAGAGTTGAAGCCAGGATGAGGTATGGTCTTCAACTATTCTGTGCTTGGACTACTACTCGGGATTTTGGCCAGTCATCCACACCTTTTTGTAAAAAAATGTTTTGAGAACGTTTTTCATGTGCATACTAGCTTCTGATCTAGTGAGAGATATCCACATGTGTGGAAAGTTGATGATATGTGTATATTTGTGTAACTGTGTAAGTTGTGACGATTATGGTATGTATAAGTATGGTATGCAGTTGTGTAGTATGAAACTGTGACTATGGCTATGAAAAGCCAATGCATATGGTTGTGAGTATATGTGTTTGTCTATGAATGCATGGATTCAGATGAATTATTTTGCAGGATCATATGGAAGAACTGTTAGCCCATTACGCGAGTAATTCATGTCGAAATTTTATTTAGGTAAATTTTGATAATTAATGTAACACCCGAGATTAATTCCGCTGCAATTGTATGAACAATATGATTAGGCAAAACGTATAGGGTAGGGTGTTACAGTTTGGTATCAGGGCTCGGTTCCCTCTTTTTGCTGTTATGGCGTACTGTACCCTATGGGAGGTTAAACACTCCTAAGGAGGGGAGTACCCCATAATGACTTAAACTGGGAATTGAGTTTTATATGATTATGTGTATTGGTATATTGGATTAAATTACCTGCATCATGGTTTTCAAAATTGAGTTTTGAATGTATTTGTTTTCAAGTAATTATTTCGGGAAAATTTTGTTTTAACCAAGTGAGAGAGTGGGTGAAGAATAAATTTTGTGTGGATCAATCTAAGGCCAATATTTCCTTGTAGCTCGCACGGAAGTTGTGAAAATGTTCCTACTAACCAGTCGAGAGGAGTGGGGGCGGTTGATGCAAGACCGCCAGTATTAGACTATGCAAAGATGAAGAGTTTGGGTGGTAGGGACTTTAAAGGAGATGTGAGTCCGGATGCTGTGGTAGAGTGGTTGAGGGAGATGGAAGATGTGTTTGAATATCTTTATGCGACCCTAGAGGAAAAAGTACAATATGTTGTTTTTCTCCTAAAGGGGTACGCGAGGAGCTGGTGGTCCTCAGTCTCTAGAGTTAATGGTGAACGAGTTCAATTCACCTGGGAGGAGTTCCTGAAGGCCTTTAAGACAGAGTTTCTTCCCGAAGCTTTTATCAGGGCAAAGAATAATGAATTCGCCAACCTTAAGCAGGAGAACATGACAGTTACTGAGTACACCATCAAGTTTGTTCGACTACTCTACTTTGAGGATGGGTTGGCAGATACTGAGCATAAGAAGAAGATGAGATACTTGCATGGTCTGCGCCGAGTGCGAGAGGAGTGGGGCGCCGAGTGCGACAAGGCTTTTGCACTGCTAACAAACCAGCTTTGCTCCCCACAAGTGTTGAGCGCCTCTGTCCCCAGGGAGCGTCTGTACCTCTACCTGGCAGTTTCCGAGCAGGGGAACAACACCCATAAACAATCATTCAATTCAAACAAAAACTACATGTTAAATAGTTAGGGTTTCACAACACCCAAGTGAAAAAGAGTACTACTCCATGTTAGAAAGGGGAAGAACACAAGAGGAAGAGGTAGAAACCATCATGAACATGTCTCCAATCTCCTCTAAGCTTGTGTTGATCTTCTCTTGGGGAGATCCTTCCCAATTCACCACTTGGAGCAAACCCTAGCCTTCCTTCTTACTTGGTTCGTCCTTACTCTCTCTAAAATCTAAAGAAGAAGACACTTTCTCACACTTGGGCTACCCCTGCTCTCTTCCTTTCAGCTCACATTATATACCAGGATCGGCCGTGAACTCTTCAACACGTCCGTGAACACAGAGTGCGATGTCGAAACGCATCGCTTCGCTATCAGGAGTTCACAGTTTGGCCTCAATCTTCACGGTCTTGTTGATCGTGAACTCGTCTAGCGGTAGTAACTGCGGATTTCTCCCTGGACGCTTCGCAGTTCACGGTTTTGGGCCTCAGTTCACGACCTTAGTGGACCGTGAACTCCAATGCTAACCCGTGAACTCTGCCTGGATCACCCTCTTTGCCCGGTCTTCGCCTTTTTTCATCCAAATTTCGACTCCGGGGCTAGTTTCACCTATTGGATCATGAAACTCACTAAAACACACAAAACCTAGCGTAAACCCACCCTTTTAGGAGTCCAAATACTACAAATGCCTAAGGGAAACAGGATAAAATGTGTGCAAATGGCTGAAAAACAGACTGGAGAGTGGTCATCGGAGCTTCGTCGAAAGCTCGTCGAAGACTCGCCGTCGGCGACCTTGCCGGATAAAACTTGCCCCAGATCTCCCCAAAATTGCAGCACATGCCGGTTTTGATTTGGGGATAATGGGTATGCAATTGGTTTTGGGTTTTGCTCGCCTGAAATGGGTGATAATTTGAAAAATTGTCGGATTTTCGCGATTTTCCGGCGTGAAGTCGAATTTTTCCAGTGAGAATTGGGTCGTGAAGTAAAGAGTCGCCGTTCTCGCCCCTTTTATAGGCAAAACAAGGCATTCACGGACGGGTTGGATTGTTCACGGTCTTATAGACCGTGAACACTCAAGTCCGTCCGTGAACTGGGGTTGGTCGACAGGTGGTTCACATGCAAAGGTGCCTGGTTCACGGACACGTTTACTTGTTCACGGTCTTGTAAGACCGTGAACACTCAAGTACGTCCGTGAACTCGAGTGAAAACAGGGAACTTCTGAGAAAATTTTGAATCGACCTATTCCACCGTGCCTCCTAACGATCACAACACAACCTTAAATCGCAAAACCTCAAAACTTGGCACGGGCATACCACTTAACCACTTGAACTTTTCACTTGACATAAAAACGAAAATAAGGAAAAGAAAACAAACCTCCATTGGTTTGCCTGCCAACAAGCGCTAATTTATCGTCATTAGCTTGACGGTTGAGGATCAATCACGTCTTGGAACGTCATGCCACCGAGAGTGGATCCTCCACGCTCTCGTTGCGAGGCTTGTAGCCTCCCATCTTATTCTCCATTAGGTGCCCCTCTTGGCCGGCCAACTTAGCTTTGGCCTTCTCCTTCATTCGGGCCAAAGCTTGTTTCATATTTTGCCTCCAAGCATTCTTTTTCTTTTCCTTGGGCATTGTACCCTCCTTGAGTTCCTGCTCAACATCACCACAAGCGATACAAGTAATAGTGGGGTTCGCCTTGAGAGGCTCTCCTCCACTCACATTCACATCATTTGAAACCAATTCCTTCATTTCCTCACTTCTAGCCTTAGGGTCAGTTTCAAGAGTGATTCTCTGTTCACCATCCCTCAGAATTAAGGTCCCCTCATTAACATCTATTAATGCCTTGGCAGTGGGGAGGAAGGGGCGACCGAGTATGAGTTGCATATCTGAGTCCTCACTTATGTCGAGAATCAAGAAATCAGTCGGATAGCAAAACTTTCCTACTCGCACCAACATGTCCTCCACAATGCCTCTCGGGCTAATGACCGAACGGTTGGCTAAAGTGATGCTAAGCTTAGTGGTCTTAAGTTCACCTACTTCTAACTTTTTGAAAAGCTTATAGGGAATCACATTAACACTAGCTCCTAGATCTGCCAAGGCACTTTCTATATGATGGTTACCAATACCAAGAGGGATAGTAAAGCTACCTAGGTCGGACCGCTTTTTGGGAAAGTGGTTAAGGATGAAAGTCGAACACTCCTCGCCAAGAGTCACGTTGGCGAGGCCTTCAAACTTTGGTTTCTTGGTGAGGAATCCTTTGAGGTACTTTTCATACCTCGGCATTTGAGCCATAAGTGGAGCGCTTGCTCCCACACTTCTCACTCCTCTATCATTACTTCTTTTCCCGCTTCTCGTCAAACCCCAATTGTACCCCTTGAGGGCCATGTCTTCGAGCAATTCGGTCACTTGCGGTGGAGTCATATTCATCAATTTCCCTTGACACAGAGATTCAATGAGATTTTTGTCTTCTTGGATTAGTCCACCATAGAAATTTTCAATCTGAAACTGCTCCTCGAACTCATGGTGAGGGCATTGAAGAAAGTAATTGTAGAATCCCTCCCAAGCATCCCTCAAGGTCTCGTCTTCTTCTTGCTCGAAATAGGTGATGTTCTTCCTCCACTCAGCCGTCTTCGAAGGCGGGCAGTAGCGGGTCATGAATTTGTTGAGAAGATCGTCCCATGAGGTGATTGAACGAGGCGGGCGGTTGTTTAGCCACTGGATTTCTTTCCCTGCAAGTGAATAGGGGAAAAGCCTCAGTTGCAAAGCTTCAGCCGACATGCCATTGATTTTAAAGCTCCCCGCGAGCTCGAGGAATCTCTGCACATGCTCTCTTGATGACTCGCTCGGAAGACCATGGAACAAAGCATTGTTTTGTATAATGGTCACGAGAGCCGGCTTGATCTTGAAATAGTTGGCCGCCACGGGAGGGTGTAGGATTGGCGATTGAATGTCTGCCAGCCGTGGGGCCATATAGTATCCCATTGTCCTCGAGACTTCCTCTTCCGCCACCACATCGTTTAGGTTATGAGCTTGGGCGGCTCCTGCTTCTCTTTAATTCCCCGCCATTTCTACTCCATTGTCGGGTTCACCTTCCACTTATTCAACTTCTACTCAACCAGCACCAGGACCAAACTGTTGTCCCCTTTCTTCACTTCTCCTCCTTGCCTTCGCTAGCTCCCTGTCCCGTGCTAGGAGTCGGAGAGTTCGCTTTATGTCCTCGTCACGTGGTATCAAAGGTGTCGGATTTCTACGAGCCATGCACCTCCCTACACACACTTAGAAAACAACACCAAGTCTAGCACAATCAAAGCACACACACTTTCAAACTTGGAAATTAAAAGCTAGATTAACACCAAACAACTTTTTCAAGATAATAGACCGTTGTTCCCTGAAACGGCGCCAAAAACTTGACTCGTCCCGGATATCACAATTAATTCCCGCCTATGGTCCTAGTATAAACCTTAGTAGGGTGCAATACATGGAAATATGTTTAAATATCGACTCGGGTCGGTCTGTGTAGCCCTACTTCAATTGTTTGAAACATTATCTAGCGAATCGGTTTTGTTTGAAAAGTTTTCTAATTAAAGTAAAGCAAGGCAAAAGTAAATGGTTTTGAAAGATCTATGTGAGAAGGATCACTTGGGTGTCGCTTCCCCCTAACTACTACCATGGCACGAGGAATTGAATTAATTGTTACGGGCAAGGTGACCTTGAACCGCTAGGAAATCCAACTATGGTCGAAGACCACACTATCGTTTGCCAAACCAAGGGATACATTATAGTCTACTCAAGTAGCCCTATTGGTTAAGGCAATCGATGGTTGAATTACTCTCTCACTCAACCCAATGGTTGGTCGGCCTAATTCAACATAGAGGTTTGTCCTACATTAACCTAGATAGGGGGCTTAAAAAGCCCAAGGAATCCCAACTCAATTGAGCCTCCCTTGAAAGGCGGTTTTCCCTTTAATCTAGGTTAGAATGGCCAATTTGATTGCTAAGCACAAACATGCACAATCAACATGAAAAATACCTCAATCATTGAATTAACAACACCCATAAACAATCATTCAATTCAAACAAAAACTACATGTTAAATAGTTAGGGTTTCACAACACCCAAGTGAAAAAGAGTACTACTCCATGTTAGAAAGGGGAAGAACACAAGAGGAAGAGGTAGAAACCATCATGAACATGTATACAATCTCCTCTAAGCTTGTGTTGATCTTCTCTTGGGGAGATCCTTCCCAATTCACCACTTGGAGCAAACCCTAGCCTTCCTTCTTACTTGGTTCGTCCTTACTCTCTCTAAAATCTAAAGAAGAAGACACTTTCTCACACTTGGGCTACCCCTGCTCTCTTCCTTTCAGCTCACATTATTTACCAGGATCGGCCGTGAACTCTTCAACACGTCCGTGAACACAGAGTGCGATGTCGAAACGCATCGCTTCGCTATCAGGAGTTCACAGTTTGGCCTCAATCTTCACGGTCTTGTTGATCGTGAACTCGTCTAGCGGTAGTAACTGCGGATTTCTCCATGGACGCTTCGCAGTTCACGGTTTTGGGCCTCAGTTCACGACCTTAGTGGACCGTGAACTCCAATGCTAACCCGTGAACTCTGCCTGGATCACCCTCTTTGCCCGGTCTTCGCCTTTTTTCATCCAACTTTCGACTCCGGGGCTAGTTTCACCTGTTGGATCATGAAACTCACTAAAACACACAAAACCTAGCGTAAACCCACCCTTTTAGGAGTCCAAATACTACAAACGCCTAAGGGAAACAGGGATAAAATGTGTGCAAATGGCTGAAAAACAGACTGGAGAGTGGTCATCGGAGCTTCGTCGAAAGCTCGTCGAAGACTCGCCGTCGGCGACCTTGCCGGATAAAACTTGCCCCAGATCTCCCCAAAATTGCAGCACATGCCGGTTTTGATTTGGGGATAATGGGTATGCAATTGGTTTTGGGTTTTGCTCGCCTGAAATGGGTGATAATTTGAAAAACCGTCTGATTTTTGCGATTTTCCGGCGTGAAGTCGAATTTTTCCAGTGAGAATTGGGTCGTGAAGTGAAGTGTCGCCGTTCACGCCCCTTTTATAGGCAAAACAAGGCATTCACGGACGGGTTGGATTGTTCACGGTCTTATAGACCGTGAACACTCAAGTCCGTCCGTGAACTGGGGTTGGTCGACAGGTGGTTCACATGCAAAGGTGCCTGGTTCACGGACACGTTTACTTGTTCACGGTCTTGTAAGACCGTGAACACTCAAGTACGTCCGTGAACTCGAGTGAAAACAGGGAACTTCTGAGAAAATTTTGAATCGACCTATTCCACCGTGCCTCCTAACGATCACAACACAACCTTAAATCGCAAAACCACAAAACTTGGCACGTGGATACCACTTGACCACTTGAACTTTTCACTTGACAAAAAAACGAAAATAAGGAAAAGAAAACAAACCTCCAATGGTTTGCCTCCCAACAAGCGCTAATTTATCGTCATTAGCTTGACGGTTGAGGATCAATCACGTCTTGGAACGTCATGCCACCGAGAGTGGATCCTCCACGCTCTCGGTGCGAGGCTTGTAGCCTCCCATCTTATTCTCCATTAGGTGCCCCTCTTGGCCGGCCAACTTAGCTTTGGCCTTCTCCTTCATTCGGGCCAAAGCTTGTTTCATATTTTGCCTCCAAGCATTCTTTTTCTTTTCCTTGGGCATTGTACCCTCCTTGAGTTCCTGCTCAACATCACCACAAGCGATACAAGTAATAGTGGGGTTCGCCTTGAGAGGCTCTCCTCCACTCACATTCACATCATTTGAAACCAATTCCTTCATTTCCTCACTTCTAGCCTTAGGGTCAGTTTCAAGAGTGATTCTCTGTTCACCATCCCTCAGAATTAAGGTCCCCTCATTAACATCTATTAATGCCTTGGCAGTGGCGAGGAAGGGACGACCGAGTATGAGTTGCATATCTGAGTCCTCACTTATGTCGAGAATCAAGAAATCAGTCGGATAGCAAAACTTTCCTACTCGCACCAACATGTCCTCCACAATGCCTCTCGGGCTAATGACCGAACGGTCGGCTAAAGTGATGCTAAGCTTAGTGGTCTTAAGTTCACCTACTTCTAAATTTTTGAAAAGATTATAGGGAATCACATTAACACTAGCTCCTAGATCTGCCAAGGCACTTTCTATATGATGGTTACCAATACCAAGAGGATAGTAAAGCTACCTAGGTCGGACCGCTTTTTGGGAAAGTGGTTAAGGATGAAAGTCGAACACTCCTCGCCAAGAGTCACGTTGGCGAGGCTTCAAACTTTGGTTTCTTGGTGAGGAATCCTTTGAGGTACTTTTCATACCTCGGCATTTGAGCCATAAGTGGAGCGCTTGCTCCCACACTTCTCACTCCTCTATCATTACTTCTTTTCCTGCTTCTCGTCAAACCCCAATTGTACCCCTTGAGGGCCATGTCTTCGAGCAATTCGGTCACTTGCGGTGGAGTCATATTCATCAATTTCCCTTGACACAGAGAGTCAATGAGAATTTTGTCTTCTTGGATTAGTCCACCATAGAAATTTTCAATCTGAAACTGCTCCTCAAACCCATGGTGAGGGCATTGAAGAAAGTAATTGTAGAATCCCTCCCAAGCATCCCTCAAGGTCTCGTCTACTTCTTGCTCGAAATAGGTGATGTTCTTCCTCCACTCAGCCGTCTTCGAAGGCGGGCATTAGCGGGTCATGAATTTGTTGAGAAGATCGTCCCATGAGGTGATTGAACGAGGCGGGCGGTTGTTTAGCCACTGGATTGCTTTCCCTGCAAGTGAATAGGGGAAAAGCCTCAGTTGCAAAGCTTCAGCCGGCATGCCATTGATTTTCAAGCTCCCCGCGAGCTCGAGGAATCTCTGCACATGCTCTCTTGATGACTCGCTCGGAAGACCATGGAACAAAGCATTGTTTTGTATAATGGTCACTAGAGCCGGCTTGATCTTGAAATAGTTGGCCGCCACGGGAGGGTGTAGGATTGGCGATTGAATGTCTGCCAGCCGTGGGGCCATATAGTATCCCATTGTCCTCGAGAATTCCTCTTCCGCCACCACATCGTTTAGGTTATGAGCTTGGGCGGCTCCTGCTTCTCTTTAGTTCCCCGCCATTTCTACTCCATTGTCGGGTTCAACTTCCACTTATTCAACTTCTACTCAACCAGCACCAGGACCAAACTGTTGTCCCCTTTCTTCACTTCTCCTCCTTGCCTTCGCTAGCTCCCTGTCCCGTGCTAGGAGTCGGAGAGTTCGCTTTATGTCCTCGTCACGTGGTATCAAAGGTGTCGGATTGCTACGAGCCATGCACCTCCCTACACACACTTAGAAAACAACACCAAGTCTAGCACAATCAAAGCACACACACTTTCAAAATTGGAAATTAAAAGCTAGATTAACACCAAACAACTTTTTCAAGATAATAGACCGTTGTTCCCTGAAACGGCGCCAAAAACTTGACTCGTCCCGGATATCACAATTAATTCCCGCCTATGGTCCTAGTATAAACCTTAGTAGGGTGCAATACATGGAAATATGTTTAAATATCGACTCGGGTTGGTCTGTGTAGCCCTACTTCAATTGTTTGAAACATTATCTAGCGAATCGGTTTTGTTTGAAAAGTTTTCTAATTAAAGTAAAGCAAGGCAAAAGTAAATGGTTTTGAAAGATCTATGTGAGAAGGATCACTTGGGTGTCGCTTCCCCCTAACTACTACCATGGCACGAGGAATTGAATTAATTGTTACGGGCAAGGTGACCTTGAACCGCTAGGAAATCCAACTATGGTCATAGACCACACTCTCGTTTGCCAAACCAAGGGATACATTATAGTCTACTCAAGTAGCCCTATTGGTTAAGGCAATCGATGGTTGAATTACTCTCTCACTCAACCCAATGGTTGGTCGGCCTAATTCAACATAGAGGTTTGTCCTACATTAACCTAGATAGGGGGCTTAAAAAGCCTAAGGAATCCCAACTCAATTGAGCCTCCCTTGAAAGGCGGTTTTCCCTCTAATCTAGGTTAGAATGGCCAATTTGATTGCTAAGCACAAACATGCACAATCAACATGAAAATACCTCAATCATTGAATTAACAACACCCATAAACAATCATTCAATTCACACAACAGCTACATGTCAAATAGTTAGGGTTTACAACACCCATGTGAAAAAGAATACTACTCAATGCTAGAAAGGGGAAGAACACAAGAGGAAGAAGTAGAAACCATCATAGAGATGCCTCCAATCTCCTCTAAGCTTGGGTTGACCTTCTCTTTGAGAGATTCTTCCCAATTCACCACTTGGAGCAAACCCTATAAGGAGAAGAGATTCTTCCCAAATCACCACTTGGAGCAAACCCTAGCCCTCCTTCTTCCTTGGTTCGTCCTTTCTCTATCTAAAATCTAAAGAAGAAGACACATTCTCACACTTAGGCTCTCCCTTCTCTCTTCCTTTCACCTCACATTATATACCAGGATCGGGCTCAGTTCACGGTCTCAATTCACGGCTGTGAATTCTTCAGCGCGTCCATGAACACAGAGCGCGATGTCGAAACGCGCCACTTCGCCATTAGGAGTTCACGGTTTGACCTCAATCTTCACGGTCTTGTTGACCGTGAACTCGTCTCGCGGTAGTAACTACAGATTTCTCCCTAGACGCATCGCGGTTCACGATTTTGCGCTTCAGTTCACGGCTATAGTGGACCGTGAACTTTGCCTGGATCACCCTCTTTGCCCAGTCTTCGCCTCTTTTCGTCCAACTTTCGACTTTGGGGCTGGTTTCACTTGTTGGATCCTGAAACACACTAAAACGCACAAAATCTAGCATAAAACCACCCTTTTAGGAGTCCAAATGCTACAAATGCCCAAGGGAAACGAGGATAACATGTGTGCAATTAGGCCCGAATCACATTGCCGAAGGATTCTCCCTCGAAACTACACCCTCAAAGGAGCACAATCAGATCTGGCGCCTGTTCACCGACGAAGCCGCGGGCAATACCGCCTCGGGGGCAGTAATAGTCATAGAGTCGCCACATGGAGTCGTCCATGAAATCTCACTAAGATTCAAAGACATCAAAACCAACTACGTCGCCGAATACAAAGCTCTCATCAATGGGCTCCGAATACTCTCCATGAAGTCGCCAAATGGAGTCGTCCATGAAATCTCACTAAGATTCAAAGACATCAAAACCAACAACGTCGCCGAATACAAAGCTCTCATCAATGGGCTCCGAATACTCTCCAACTTGGGTACGTCCGACGTGCACATATTCTCTGATTCTCTCATGGTGGTCAAACAGGTGCATGAAGCATTCGAAATCAAGGATGAAACGCTGGCAATTCTTGCAACCAAAGTCAGGAGCGCTCTGGCATAACTAAACACTTGGAATCTCCAGCACGTTCGATGGGAAGACAATCAACATGCCAATGCGCTCTCTAAACTGGAAACCACCATGGATTTCTAAGGGAATCGACATGTCACCGTCACAAGGGAGAGAGACTCACATGAAGAGGTCATGAGTATTGGAGGAACCATCGATTGGAGAACGCCGTTGATTCAATATATGGAACACGACATCGCTCTGCAACATCCAGTCGAGCGGAAGCTCCCCTGTACACAATGGTGGACGGTCAGCTATGCAAGAGGTTGTTATCGGGAGCATACCTGAAATGCCTCAAACCGGAAGAGGTGCGATGGACACTCAGAGTGATACACGAAGGGACGTGTGCCACACACGCTAGTCCACGATCGCTCGAAAGGACAGTCCTCCTATAAGGCTACTACTGGAAACAATCAAGAACGACGCATCAGACATCGCCCAGAGATGCCACGCCTTCAAGGTGAATGCCACCAGAGACCACCTCACCAGTTGCGAGCTACAAAGCGTGGTGGGGCCATGGTCGTTCGCTAGGTTGGGGCTTGATCTCTTGGGACCCTTTCCCACAGCCCCTCTCGTGAAGAAATACTAAGTGGTGGCGTTTATTTCACCAATTGGATCGAAGGGGAACCGCTGGAGACGATCACAAGTGCTAGAGTCCAAAAGTTCGTATTCAACAACATCAATGATCCGTTTCGGCATCCCACATTCGATCATCACATATCATGGAACGCAATTCGACTATAGGCCATCCGAGAATTTTTGTGAAAGAAACTGCATCGCATGCACCATGGCCTTAGTGGCATACCCACAGACCAACGGACAGGCGAAGTGTCCAACAAGCTCATACTCCAAGGACTGAAGAAACGTCTCCGGGACTCCAAGGGATCATGGACAACAGAGCTTCCACACATCTTATGGGCGCAGCACACCACACACAAGACGGCTACGGGTGAAACTCTTTTCACTCTAACTTATGGCTCCAAAGCCGCCGCCCCAGAAGAAATGAACCTACCCTCCCTCCGTGTCCAAGCATACTGCCCGGAAGACAACCACAAGAGATTGCTGGAACTGTTGGATATGGTAGATTCACGGCGCGATGCGGCCATGAAGGGGATCATAAATGAAAAAGCCAAAGTAGTTGCTTCCTACAACAAAAGGGTGAAATCGCGACCTCTCGAAGAGGGATACATGGTCCTCAAACGTGACTTCCAAAAGAAAGATGAACACGATAAGATGGCCGCAACCTGGGAAGTCCCTTTCCTCATTGGAGAAAAAATAGTTCCCAGCACTTTTTTTTTAAAGAAATCTGCTCTAGGCTTTATTACGAATGAGAAGCCATTACAGAATCCAGCTTCAGCTGGTCAATTACACTCATCGGGGGTCTGTCAAAACCAAATCCCGGTCTTGTTCCATCTCGTTTTCAAATGTGCCATTATGTGTGCCGCCTCATTCGCCGTTCGGTAGATAAGCCTGCAACCTCCATCTCCCAGATCTTCAAGAAGTCGCTTGATATTCCGACAGATTACTTCAAGCTTTGTTTGATCCCTATTCACCTCACGGATTCTGTTCAGCACCGCCTTACAATCCATCTCCAGAATGGGCAAACCGAGTTGGTGTTGTCTCACGAGTTGTAGTCCTAACTCGGCCGCCAGAGCTTCTCCGAATTCCGGATTTTGTTCACCTCGTACTCTCTTAGCTACCGCCATCAGAAACCTGCCCTCGGCGTCTCTAACCACCACCCCAAGTCTGCCCCCTTCCTCACACACTCCAGCATATGTGTTAAGCTTCACCTTCCCCTGAATAGGCTTCCCCCAGTGGCGCCCAACGGTGTTATGTTGCGGTGGGTGTAGAGCAGCTTGGTGTTGTTGATATTCGTCCAGCAAAGATGTTGCTCGTGGAACTATATCTTCCTCAGCCAACTTTGCCCCGTTAAACATGTGGGCGTTCCTCTCTTTTCATATCATCCATAGCATCATACTCCACTCATCAAGCTCCCTTTCAGAAACCGTCATCGCCACTTTCAACACCCATCCCATACTTAAGGCTTCCCCTCTCATCTCGAAGCAATGAGCCACCAGAGATTTGGGCCATAAACAGCTCGCCCATGCACACTGTGCGAAAGCATGTACTTGTGTCTCCTTCCCATCACAAAACGGGCATCTGTCCCCCCTATTCTCATTCCGGATTATCACATGATCCCCCGTTGCCAGAGAGTCCCTAGCGAAACGCCACATGAAGTGTTTGACCTTAGGAGGTACCATCATTCCCCACAACTTCTTCTATAGTACTAGGTCACCAGTTGAAGAATGTCCCTGCTCAAGTCGAGTTTCCTTTAGCCACCATCTGTATCCGTCACGAGCAGTATACACCCCATCCCTGCTGTCGGCCGAGATCAACCTGTCCGTTTCGAGGGAGCCGCGTAATGGAATCCGGGCAATGGCTTCCACCATTGAGGTTGGAAATCAGCTTTCTAGAAGGACCCTATCCCATTGCTCCTGCTCCTCGTCTATCAGCTCGAGTACCGCCAAGTCAACCGGCAAACCCATCGGGGGAGAATGAATAATAAATCATGGAGCCAAGGGTACCCAACAGTCACCCCAAATGCGAACTGTTGTTCTGTTACCTATTCGCCATCGCAGTCCATCGACGAGAAACTCCCGCGCGCTCATTAGACTTCTCCATACATAGCTTGGCTGATACCCCACCCTAGCATCCAGGATATCCACATTTTTATGATATTTAGACTTTAGGACATGTGCAATGAGTGACTGTGGACTACTATAGATACTCCAAAGCTGTCGAGCAAGAAGGGCTTTATTGAAACCTTTTAGGTCCCAGAAGCCAATCCCGCCTTCACTCTTCGGCAAGATCAGATTTTCTCTAGCTATCCAGGGTATACGCTTCTCCTCTGCTCGCTGACTGTAACACACTACCCTATACGTTTTGCCTAATCATATTGTTCATACAATTGCAGCGGAATTAATCTCGGGTGTTACATTAATTATCAAAACTTACCCAAATAAAATTTTGACATGAATTACTCGCGTAATGGGCTAAGAGTTCTTGCAACTTATCCTGCAAAATAATTCATCACAAACATATATACTCACAACCATATGCATTGGCTTTTCTTAGCCATAGTCACAATTTCATACTCCACAACTGTATACCTTACTAATACATGTCATAGTCGTCACAACCTACACTACTATACAAATATATACATTTCAACTTCCACACCTGTGGATATCTCACACCCCATCAGAAGCTAGTATGCACATGAAAAACGTTCTCGAAACAATTTTACAAAAAGGTGTGGATCATTGGCCAAAATCCCGAGTAGTATTCCAAGCACAGAATAGTTGAAGACCATACCTCATCCTGGCTTCAACTCTAGTTCCTCTCCCACCTAACACTTATCTACTGCTGCTGATGATGATCTGTTTACACATAGTATAAGCAGAGAAGAAGAATAAAAGAGGGTCAGCTCATAGCTGAGTGAAATAATCATAGCATCGTGAGTTCATAACAGAGCATATCCCTATCATACATCTAAAATTCAACCACCTTGACTTATGCATATGCATCTGATCATGTTTTAAGCATAGGCGCCTGGCTACTCCCATGCTAATTACTCTCCCGGGAATACGGACCAAACATCTCGTGGATGTGGTCATATCGGACCCACCATTGCCGGTGTAGTCATATCAGACCTGACACCACTCTGGGTGTGGTCATATCAGACTCAACACCACTCTGGGTGTGGTCATATCTCATGATGAATCAACGGTCAACACCGCATCAAGGGTGTGACATAACATATCATAACGGAGTAATAGCATGGGGAGCCCTAATTACTATGTAATTGACCATGAGACCAAAGTACTCTTACTTGGTATCCTTATACAGGATCCATATCTCATCTTGCTTAATCATAATTCGTTACTTGCACATGTACTTGACCTGGCCATACTTGGCTTAACATAGGTAAAACAGGAGTCGTATAATTTCACTTCCTCGGGATGAACCCTCGTGCAAGTCATCCTCCTTAAACATCATAATATCACCCTGGGAAGTAATTTCCCCACTTATGGATCCAAATACAACCATAATATCACCCCACGTCAAAACACCTTATCGAACAACCATGAAGTCATATCAACAGTTAAGCCACAAATGGCAACATGTATGCAATCATCAACATAAACAAGGTCCATATCGATGAGGGCAAGTCAATAATATCATACATCAGTCCAGCGTTCATCATATAGAACAAAAGTCCATACACCCCTAATCGTGCCATTCTAGTTCACCTAGGTCAATTATAAGCATCAATATAATTATCGTGATACGACAAACCCGGTATGCGTGCTAATCCCTCACCAGTTCTGATCGTTCAAACACCTGTTTAACCTTCCCTTACTAAAATGTCATTTCACGAACGAACCCCGAATTAAAATTCGAGACCGTCCTAATATCCCCTGCAGTATCCCCGTCAATATTAGTTCTAGGCTCCGGGTCAAATTCTTGATAAAAACACATCAAACCCTTGCCGGAGCTAAATTTAGCGGTTTGGACCCGACCTAAATAATTGACAAAATTCAAGGATTAGAACCAGAGGATTAATGACCTCGTTGCAGGAAGCTCGTATATGAAATTTGGGCTCAATCCGGCTTCCGGATACTCCGAAACCCTAATTTGGCTTATTGGAAATTTCAGAAATTCCTGAACTAAAAACTCGTTTTAAAGCTGTAAATCGATAAACTACAATGTATAAATAAATTAGGCATTACTTACGGGATTTTGGATCACTAGAGCTCAAGAATTTGAGCTTTGGAATTTCTCCCCGAGCTCCCCTGTTCGCTCTGCTCCTCTTCGTCCGTAAAAGGGAGAAGAAGAATTGGATGGGATGTGAATGGAAACGGATGGGTAATATATATATATATATATATATATATATATATGCCGACCGCTTTTATATATATATATATATATATATATGGTGGCCACCTCGGTGCACCTACTTTTTTGGGTGTACTGAATGCACTCACTTAAGGGTTTAATTTTGACCGTTCGATATATCTTGCGGTTGACGATAATTGATAAATTTTCAATAAATTATTAACTAATAAATATATAATTTATTTAAATAATTTATAGTTATTGATAATTACAATTTAGGATCTAACATTAACTCTCTTGAAAATTCAGATTTCTTCCCATCACAACAAATAGTGCCGCTCTCACTCAAAAAGAAGATCGATTGGCCGGCGGCGGCCGCGCAATCTCAGTGTGACGGTGACGCCAACTCTGACAACTGCGAACAAACTTCTTGGTGCCTCCGACAATACACCCCTTGTACAATTCAATGTTGGAGCCAACAAGGAGCAAGAAGGTCCGATGTTCCCCGCTACAGCTGCCGAGTTTCCTCCTCCTCGGCTTCTTCTCACTCAGAGCCACGACCTCAAAGTCCCTCAAACGGTGGGCCCTTTCCACTTCACTGAACTTTATTCCGATTCATTAGCACATTCACCTCCTCCTTCTCCGAGCAAAACCCAATTCCGATTCCCTGACATCATCTGCTACTTCGTCCCCAACACCATCTCCCACATCGAACCCTAAAAGAAGATAAATCAGATAGGTCAATTTCCTCGAACTGAATTTCTCATCACCCAAATTCCTCAGGGCAATCAACAGACCAGGGCATCTTCCTTCTGATTAATAGCGCCAGCTATCAGCTCCGAAAGAAAGCACAAAAAAGAGATATGAGAACAAGATCAATAAAAAAGGGGAATCCAAATTTGAGCTCAATCATCATATCTTCTCCTGATGAGCTGCATGGCTGCGGTAGAAAGCCGGATGTGAGGAGAAAAAGAATTATCAGCAATAGTATTTAATTTGCGTAAGAGAAAGGAGGAGAGAAAGCGATACGAAATTGGGTGGGAAAGAGAATTCCGACGATGGTTTTCGTGATATAAATATTGAGACGGAGTAGTCAGGGTAGCATTTGAGGTCGCCAAAGGTAAGGTTATCGGCGGTGCCGACTAGACCGAGTTCGCAAACGGAACTCTCTGCACAGTTTGAATTGGGGATTATTACTATTGTTCCCTGTATTTATACTTTTATAGGCTGGGCCTCAATTGCTGAAGCACCGGAAACCCATAGCGTCGTTGTTGCTGTTGTTGATGCTGAGAGGCTGCCGGCAATTCAGACTAGAAGTTATTGGCGGAGAATTCTATGGGGAAAGAGTTGAAATCGGAGAAGTAGTTGCGGTGGTATTACTGTCTGCAGGGCGACCCTTTGATGCAAGCGATGGCCGGATTGGTGCGCTGGTGGCGGAGGACGACGATGCAGGCCACTGGAAAAAGTATTGACGGGTAAGAGGGGAAAACAATCGTGGAAGAAGAGGGTTTGGGGTCGAATTGCAATTATTAATAAGTTTAAATAACTTTAATAAATATAATATATTTTATTAGTTAATAATGAATTATAAATAAATTAAATTATCGTAACCGTTAGATGTAATCAATGAATACGATTAAACAGAAAAATGAGTGCGTTCAGTGCACCCAAAAAGTGGGTGTACTTATCCGATATACTTATCCGATCGATTGATAATCCGATTTTCGCCGAAATACTATCAAAACACTCGATTTTAAATCGCGAACTTTTTAGCGATCGAAAATATGGGATTTGCCGGAATGGGATGTTACAATTCTCCCCTCAAAAGATTTCGTCCCCGAAATCTATCCTTGAGTCGATAGTACATATCCGCTCGTTCCCCCCTAATCTACACTATATCAAATCTTGTTACAACCTAACATTTAGGTTATGAGATTCATAACATAGAAAGTAACACATAACACCTCAAGTTCCCATGTTTAGGTTTCAAAACCTATGTTGGGCTATCACAACAAAAGCACATCAACAAGTTCAAAACATAACTTACTAAGCAAGATTGTTAACCTTTAAGTAGGTCGGTACCAACTCAGGGTACTTCTCTCGCATACTTGCTTCAGTCTCCCAGGTAGCACTCTTACTATCTTGATTTCTCCACACAACCTTCAACATTGGAATTTCCTTTCTACGAAGAGTCTTAATATGAAAATCAACAATCTCAACTGGAACCTCCTCAATAGTTAAATCTGGACCCAACTCGATCTCTTCTGGTTGTATAACATGGGAAGGATCCACTTTGTACCTCTTCAGCATACTAACATGAAATACATTGTGGATTTGAGATAGTTCTGGAGGCAATGCCAACTTATAAGCCACTGGTCCAATCTTCTCTGTGATTTCATATGGCCCAATATATCGAGGTTCAAGCTTTCCTTTCTTACCAAATCTCATCACCCCTTTCCATGATGACGCTTTGAGAAATACTTTGTCACCCACTTCGAAATTAACTTCACGCCTACTCGTGTCAACATAAACTTTCTGTCGATCTTGAGCCACCCTCAAACGCTCCCTGATTTCCTTGACCTTATCAACTGTGATCTGAACTATCTCTGGCCCCGAGATTTTCCTTGCTCCTTCTACATCCCAACATAATGGTGTCCTGCATTTCCTCCCATAAAGTGCTTCATAGGGTGGAACACCCAAGCTACTATGGTACTGGTTGTTGTAAGCAAACTCAATTAAGGGAAAATGGTCAATCCATGATTCCTCCCATTGCATTACACATGATCGAAGTAACTCCTCCAAGGTAAGGATGGTTCGTTCACTCTGCCCATCTGTTTGAGGATGATAAGCTGAAGTAAAATGTAATTTAGTTCCCAAGGCATCATGTAAACTTTGCCAAAACAGAGATGTGAAGCTCGGGTCTCGATCAGAGACAATAGAAATTGGCACACCATGCAATCTGACGATCTCCTTAATATATAGTTGAGACAAGGTCTTCAGTGATGGTTTCCATCTAATGTGTAAAATGTGAGCCGATTTGGTCAGTCGGTCCACAATAACCCATACTGCATCTCTCCCCTTGATGATGGGAGACCATATACAAAATCCATTGTGATTCTTTCCCACTTCCATTATGGAATTGGAAGTGGTTGCAGTTTTCCCACAGGAGCTTGATATTCTGCCTTAACTTTCTGACATACCAGACATGTGAAAACATGTTCAGCTGCTTCCTTTTTCATCCCACGCCACCAAAAATATGGTTTGATCGTGTGATACATTTTAGTTGCTCCTGGGTGCATAGCATAAGCAGAAGAATCAGCTTCATCTAGAATCTCTTTCCTCAAGTTATCAACATTAGGAACACATGCTCTTCCATTTATCTTCAACATGCCATCTACCATTTTAAATGGGCTTTCTTTTCCTTCCTCAATGTCTTGAATGATTTTTACCAACTCTGAGTCCTCCTTCTGCTTCTCACGAATTTTTTCGTGCAACAAAGGTCGAATGTTCAACCGAGCTAGTAACCCTGTTACACCATCCACTTCCAAATCAACATTCATTGCCCTCAAATCAACCAGATTCGTTATATTCTTCTTGCCTTTTCTGCTCAGAGCATCAGCAACTACATTAGCTTTACCTGGATGGTAATCAATTGTAAAATCATAATCTTTTAGAAGTTCAATCCATCTCCTCTGGCGACTATTTAAATCGTTCTGATCCATAATATACTTTAGGCTTTTGTTATCAGTTAGGACTTTAAAAGTCTCACCATACAAATAATGTCGCCAAATCTTGAGAGCAAATACCACCGCTGCCAATTCTAAGTCATGAGTGGGATAATTTACTTCATGAGGACGCAATTGCCTAGAGGCATATGCGATAACTCTTCCATCTTGCATTTACACACAACCCAATCCTTGATACGAGGCATCACTATACACCACGAACTCTCCATGGTTTGAAGGTAATGCAAGTACTGGTGCTGTGGTCAATTTCTTCTTCAGTTCATCAAAACTCTTTTGACATGATTCATCCCAAACATACTTGGTATTCTTCGTCAACAGTTTAGTCAATGGTGCAGCAATTTTAGAAAATCCTTCTACGAACCGCCGATAGTAACCCGCCATGCCAAGAAAACTTCTCAACTCCGACACATCTTTTGGTGGAAACCAATTCACCACTGCTTCCACCTTTTTTCGGATCCACCTCCACTCCTCTTCCAGAAATTACATGTCCCAAAAATATTACTTCCTTCAACCAAAACTCACATTTTGAGAATTTTTCATATAATTGTTTCTCTCTTAGAATTTGCAACACAATTCTAAGGTGAGTTTTGTGCTCTTCTTCATTTTTAGAATAGATGAGAATATCATCTATGAACACAATCACAAACTTATCATGATATTCATGGAAAACTCTGTTCATAAGAGCCATAAATACCGTTGTTCGCTCTGCTCCTCTCGGTTTGTAAAAGGGAGAAGAAGAATTGGATGGGATGGGGATGGAAATGGAAATGGATGGGTAATATATATATGCCGACAGCTGGACTGAACCAGCTGTACTTTTTTTGTTTTAATTAGATTAATTAAAAAAGAGTGCATGATCCTGCGAATTACTTCTAAACAATTTAAGAACCATAGCATTTCGCGATTCATTGGTAAATAGACTTTGACTCTCTATCAACCACTAACATGGCACCATTTCATTAACATGGTTAAAACTAAACCGTTTGAAATCCAGACGCAGCAAGAACAAGGTGATGTACTCTTTCTACTTATATATTAATTATATTAATACATAAATGGGCTCAATAATTGAAAATTGTGTTCGGTATAGAACACTCATGGTGAAAACGAAAAAAATATAATATTATATAATATAATATTGTATATATTATATAATATAATATATATAATATAATATTATATATATAATATAATATTATATATATAATTAATATGTATACTTATCCGATCGATCAATAATGCGATTATTCTGATTTTTGCCGAAATACTATCAAAACGCTCAATTTTAAATCGCGAACTTTCTAGCGATAAAAAATATGGGATTTGCCGGAACGGGATGTTACACTGACCCCACCAAAATCTCGTGATAAGGCCATGAATATCATCAATTACGCCATCTGGGAGCCAAAATACCGACATCGTATATGTTAGCTGAGCTTGGGCCACTGATTTTATGAGAACTTCCCAAGCTGCCACTGACATCACCCGCTCCTTCTAGCCCGCTAGCTTCTTCCTTATCCGTTCTTTAAGATAGGTAAATAATTCTTTCTTCGACCTGCCAACCTCAGTAACTAAACCCGAATATTTGTTGTGCTTCTCCACTGTCTGCATACCCAAGGTCAAGCTCACCAGAAGCCTCTGATGGGTCTTCACATTCCCGCAAAAAGAGACCTCCGAATTGTCCAAATTTACGAGCTGCCCAGATTCAACTTCATAGGCCTTCAAGATTCTGCGCAGCTCCATGCTTTCCTAAAAAGTGGCCCTGACAAAAACTAAAGCATCGTCAGCGAAAAAAAAGGTGTGAGATCACCGGTGCTCCTCGAGCCACCGAAATCCCATGGATCCTCCTCTCCAGGACCGCTTTCTCTGTATACGAGCTCAATCCCTCCGCCACTGGTAAAAACAAGTATGGGGAGAGTGGATCTCCTTGTCGTAGCCCCCTGCTTGGCGTAAACCGCTCTGATCTGTGGCCATTAACTAATACTGACCGATTGGACACACATAATTATGAGTTTAATCCAACTTTCCTCGAAACCCATTCTTCTCATAACTCCTTCCAAAATCCACCATTCTACTCGATCAAAGGCTTTTGCCATGTCTGTTTTCGCTGCCACGAAACCTTTGTTATTCTTGGACTTTACTTTCATCGCGTGGAAACACTCGATAGTTGTCATCACGTTATCTACTATGAAGCGCCCTGGCACGAAAGCACTTTGTTCCAGAGAGATAATTTCATTGAGCAGTACTTTCAACCGATTTGCTAGTACCTTTTCCAAGATCTTATACATAACGTTGCATAAGCTTATTTGGCAAAAATCCTTAACCATCAATGGTTCCTTGACTTTTGGGATAAGAGCAATGAACGTATGGTTAAGGCCCTCATGGATTTCTCCTCGATCGACTATCTGCAATAAAGCATTTGTGACCTCGTCACCAGTAATACTTCAAAATCTGATGAAGAACAAGACCGATAAGCCATCCGCACCCGGGGCCTTCCTTCTCCCCATCTGTTTTAAGGCCTCGAAAATCTCTTCCCGGGTCACTGACTTTACTAAGTATGTGTTTGCCTCCTCTGAAACCCTCCTGCCTATAGAGTCCAGCACCGGAATCACGGCGGGACGCTCACCAGCTATGAAAAGCTTTTTGAAATAGCTTATTAGACAGCTTGTAGGTCGTTCTTGCCCCGCCCACCAGATTCCCGCCTCGTCCTTCAGCTTGCGTATTGTGTTCCGTTTCCTATGTGCTGAGGATTTCCTGTGGAAATAATTCGTATTTTTGTCTCCGTCTCGCAACCAATCCGCACGAGAGCGTTGCTTCCAAAATATTTCCTCATCGCATTCTACATCTTCCAGCTCAGCTCGGTGTTTCTCGCGTTGATCAAGTACTATCTCTATTTGCTCTACTCTTTCCAACGCTTTCAAAGCTCGCTGTATCTTGGCTTTCTGTCTTCGAAAGTTTGGGATAGAGACTTGACTCTAGTTGTCAAGTTTGGTACTAACCTATCCAAACTTGCTATAAATGTCACCCGTTCCAGAGCTCCACACCTCCTCTATCATTTGCTTGCATCTGTCATATCTTAACCAATGAGGTTCGAACCGAAAAGACCACCCTCATTTCACCTCCTCATCTTCCTCTCCTATGATTCACACAAAATAGGCTGGTGATCAGATCGGGTACTGCCTAAGTGTGAGACTCGAGCATTCGGCCACATTTTCCGCCACCCCTCATTAGCAAGAAACCGATCCAATCGTTCTTCAATGTACCCTCCACTTCTTCTTCTATTCTCCCAGGTGTACGGATAACCAGAAAAACCCATGTCCTGCAACCCCACGTCCACTAAGCAATCCGAGAACGCCCTCATTTCCTCCTCAGCTACAAGGTTCCCTCCCTTTTTCTCAAAATCTGACAGCACCTGATTCAGGTCTCCCCCACATAGCCAAGGACCTGTCCATTGCTCGGCGAGTTGGCGAAGCAAATGCCACGTACGTTCTTTCTCGATCCCTTCAGGCCAGCCATACACCCCCGTAAAACGCCACTCTCCAGCCAGCTCGTCGACCACTTTGTCATCAATGTGGTGTTGTGAATGATCCATCACCGTAATTTGAACCTCATCATTCCACCAAATACTCAAACCTCCTGCTCGTCCTCCATTCGAGGTATCTGTGGGCCAACTTTTCCCGTTTTTGTATCCTATCTCCAACCTTGTTTTTTCATTCTCATCACAAAGCTGACATGTCTCCATCAGAAACATGACATGTGGGAAAGCTTGTCGCAGGAGCGACTTAAGAGATCTAACTGCTCGCATACTTCCCAAACCGCGACAGTTATAGCACAAGAGCTTCATCTGGCGACTGAAGGGGATCGGTTCCCCGCACCCTCAGCATTAATCGGTAACTTGGACCCTTTTACATTCTTACCTGCGCCCTCGGAAAAACCTGGGCTCTTCCCTTGATTGGCAACCTTTTCACCCATTCCCCTCAACCTCCCCATCTCAGCCTTTCCTATTGTCACTTTCTGCGGGACCTGATCGGTAGGTTTCCTAGCTTTGGCCTCCGCTATATAGCGTCCCCCTTTGTTGTTATTCTTCACTTCTTGACTATCCTTCTGCTTCTTTGTACCCCTCTCCTTCTTGCTTTCAGCACTAGTTTACTCTCCACTCGTGCCCCCTCTCCCACCATGTGCCTCCTTAACCATCGACTCCTCCCTATTGTCCGTCCTGTCTGCCGAGTCTGCCCCATGATCACTTGCATCAAGAGCATCAGCATCAGGCTCGACGTCACCATGATCTGCATGGAGTGCATGGAAACGGTTACTTTTATCTGCCACCTGTATTTTCTGCATCGAAGTCCCTTTCCGCCGACCCAACTTCCATTCCCTTCTTCTTACAACCATCCACTCTCCATAAGTTCTGCCCCTCGTTGGATCATCAGCTTCCACACCAGTCTCTTCATTTTCGTTATCAGGGCTCTCCTGTGCCATCTCATGACACTGGCATGCATCTGAAGCCTTGCCATACTTCCCACAGTCAGTACATACATTCTCCAACCCCTCATATTGGATTAAATAGGTTATCCCTTCAATCTTATACTGCGATAAAAGGGGCTTCGTCAAGTCAACTTCCACACAGACTCTACCATACTTCCCTCGTGCTCCCAACTCTGTTGCCATGTCCACCCTTATCGGCCGGCCAATGGCCTCCGCTATGCGCATTACGGCCTCTTTATTTACAAATTCGATAGGTAGCTCTGGTAGTTGGACCCATACCATTGTCGACTTCACAGTTGATTTCCACGTATTGAAACCCTTGTACCACCTGTGAACTGTCAGGAATGTATGCCCTAGAAGCCAGGGTCCCCCCATCGTCACATTATCATAGTCTTTTGATTTTGAAACCATACTAGAAAACAACCATTCTTCATATAAAAAATCTGAAGCTCCCCATGTCGGCCCTATAGGTAGTTCAATCATTTCACTAAAGGGACATATGCAACTCTTCTACCTAATCCTTTGACGACCAAAGCCGATCGCCATTCCTGGTGCCATTTAGCTTTCTCGGCGGCCGTATAGCAGATTATAGGGCATCTGGGGTCCTCCGTCTCATCATCCACGACATCATCTTCTTCTTTCTCCCTCTGCACCACATCCTCAGTATCAGAGTCTTCTACGTACCATTGATCATATTTCAGAATATCACTGAATAGGGGTCTCATCCCAGCTGTCCACCCTTTCAACTCTAGCTTACCTGCCAGCTCCGTCTCCATCTCCTTCTCCGTAATATCCTCAACTTCAACAGCTCCGGACGTAAAGTCCAAAGCCCTAGCACGTTTCTTAGCTTGTGTTGCCTCCTTTTGCAGCTTTTCTGTTCGGTGAAGAGGAGGCTTCGGCTGGACGCCAGGTACCCCTAGCTAGGTCACGGGGCTTCTCTTTCTCAGCCGACGCCGCCGTCGGCGCCACCGCCGCCATGACAGAAATGAAACCCTAGTGTATTCGCCTCTTTTAGGTTTTCCTCCGAGAAGTTCGGTCGCTTTTTCTGTTAGGGTCAGAGCACCTTTTGCCTGGCCACCATGAAAGGCGTCCCCGTCTCCAAAACATGGAATGGCATGCACTTGAGAAAGTACTATATAGATGCGCTCTGAGGTACTCCTTGTCCAAGCAATGACATTTTTAATGGATAGGGCAACACACCCACCACTTGTAATAGTGTATCGGTCGCTACTAAGCAGCCACTTTTTCTCAAGTAATACACTTACATCTTTCGGCCAAGTTCTCTACACCAATGACTTTTGTCTCCTTTCTCTTTCGATCGGTTAATATGAAAACACGTAGAATTCATGAAGAATAAATCCGCTCCAACGTGGTCAACAACATGCTGAACACACAGCTTAGAAAATTTTGAAACATGCAGCAACATAAACCCGTTGCAACGCGGTTGCAAAAAATTGTTCACATAACATTCACATCATAAGACTAAAATCGAAAACCCACTCCAACGCAGCTGCAAGAAATCGTTCACATAACAATGGCATCATAAAACGAAAGGCAAAATGTTCGGGGCACCCCGACCCGCCACATCATAACACAACTTGCAAAGAGTAGTAGGGAGCGGTCTCAAACACTCTGAGAACCCCCTACTCCCCTCTCCACCTTCTTCACCGGATGCTTTTTCATATCTCGCCTCGTCCTCCACCTCCGAATCATCGGCCTCCGAGTTCACGTCGGAGGAAGATCAATGGTCGATCGCGTCCCAAACACGGTATGTGTCACAGACCACATTAGGGCTCTCTCCGAAGAACAAGTGACAAATGACGGCCACCACGTTGCCAACAACCTCCTTGTACTTCTCCTTGTCATAATCAAGGAACGCAGCGGACTTCAAGTAGGCAGGACTGGCTTTGTCTCAGACAGTGGCCACCTCCACCTTGCGGTTTGCCAGTAAAGACGCCTTCTCCAACTTAAGAGCGTCTACCTCCTTGCGAACCACCTTGGCCAGTTCCTTCTCGTCTAGCAAGTCTTGATCCTTTCCAGCTAACCGCTCTGCGAAGCTCTACTCAATCTCCGGCCGCAAATCTTCCGTCAACGCTTATCGTCCCTCACTGAAGCTCTTCTTGAGGTTCACTATCTCGACTGTGTTGTCATCAACAGTCTTAGACAGGGGGTCGTTCAGCAAGATTATTTGTGAAAACCTGATCTAAGCCTAAAACACAAACACTCAATCAATTGGGAGAACGACTAAAGTCGCAGAACAACTAAAAAGATTGAAGACGCTAATCGCAAAGAAGAACTGTGAGGCGGTCCCTGCAAGACGACGGTTGCTCTTGTGAGAAGTGGCGGTATACTCGTTGGGCATCACAAGCTACTCGCTGATAGTGTGGAATGCCAACTCAGCAGCCTCCGTATCAGTTGCGGCCAAAGGAGGCACGACCACAGAGCCTGGCACGTCCGACCACTGTGTGCTCTTACCATGCTTATCCCCGGCCTTAGAACGGGGAGAGCTAATCTTCGCATGCTTCACGACTGTCTCAGGAGTGCCATGCTCCAATATCCTTTTCCCTGCAACCGCGTAAGGGGAATCGAGGTCGCAGCGGCAGCACCAAGCGTCTCCACAGTCAATGGTGCTTGCGTAACCGCAAACGCATCAGCCATGGCAACCGCATCCGACGAGGCCGGACGCACCTCCCCCTCAGGCGGTCTTCCCGACCTTCTTTTTTCCTCGGTCTGTTCGCGTATGCCAACTCTCTCAAGCCTGGACAAAGAAAGTATAAGTAAAAACACATGAGAAAGATAAGCACGAAAGTAAAGAAAATACATCACTAACCATAAAAACCACGAACAAGCTGGTATGCACTGTTAGGACCGCTGTGTCGCACATGCAGCTGAACGCCCTCCAAAATGCGGGCTACGTGGTCCCGCACCAACTACAAAAACTTACTGGAGTCATACTAGTTGTCCTTTGAACCTGTCGCATAGCCCGTCAGCGACTCGGTATCACCCGCATACCACTTCCACGAGGGACCTGCGAAAAAATACTCCTTATACCACGGTGATTCCAGCTTGGGCTCTCCCGTAACAAAACAAACTGAATTCTCCCTCCTCCCAATCGACCAACAATTGGTCGAGTCTCGGATATTGTAGATCATCTTGACGCTTCGAAAGAAGGATCTTCCTTAAGGCGGTCACACGCAAGGCGGTACATGACCGAAAGAAAGATAATAGTCGGCGAGAGCCGCCCAAGAGTACATTGTAGTCAGTGCAAGACCTTCATCGGGATGGGTTTGAGATCTAACCGTAGCCCAAGCTTGACATGCTCGACAAGGATAGGGATACAACCGCTGGGGCAAGATCCAGAACGCCTCCGGGGGCATCCGCAGCGACATAAGGCGGTAAAGCACCTGCTCGGGCTTGAAGGCCACCTCATGAGGAGTTCCTTGATAAAAAAAACTCCGGAGGAATGGGCTCGCCATTCCACATACCCGCATGACGCAAAACTGTGTACACCAAATCCTCGATAGCAAGCGGAAGCGATCTCGGTTCCCCTAGCTCCAAAATCTCCAAAGAAGAGGAGGTGCTAGGAGGCGCTTCCAAGCGCACCCCATTACTGCCAACCTTGTCATCCTCTTCCAACGACACACTATCTAAGTCTACCCGCTCAAAGTCACCCAAGTTATCCCCCACAGCTGAAGACATGGCCATAACCCCAGCTGGTACAGGGCGCATGTTAGCACAATAGTTATATAAGTCTACACATACCCCGACAAGACAATCGTTCAATTCAGAGCCATTTCCAACGTATAATTCAAGCCCTGATAAATCCCACACACACTCAGATGTGTTTCGAATGGGAGAGGAGCAGGTCATACCTTGCAAAGCGCGGGCGGTTTCGACGGAGGTTCCTGCAGTTTTCTTCCCAGAAGCCCGAGAAGTCGATAGCACAACCAAACTTGAGGGATCTTTCTCCAGGTCAATCGTCGGAGCAGGATCGGCGGCAGGAGCATTCCCGATGGTGGCGGCATCGCGTTCACCCACGTCGGCTGGTGGTGGTGGATTTCCGCCTGACATTTGAGAACTGAGATGAAACCGTCGGCCGTCGTCCCCGAAACACAGAGAAGATGATACGATCCCAAACGTTGAAGAAAGAATGGCGTTCGCAGGAAAAAGATCGAAGCGAGAAAAGTTAGAAAAGAAAGAAGGAAACGCACACCGCAAACACTAAACAAACGAAACCAAAGATCATACCTGGTAAGACGATCGGATTTGATAGGAGTCGGCGGCAGCAAGCTCTGATCGCTCGCAGAGAAAAGGAAGAGGAAGAAGACGAGCCCTTTCCAAAACAAGGAAGAGTTTTGGCGGAAAAAATCTTTCTCAAGATCACATAAAGCAAAAAAAAAGGAAGTTCAAAATCCCGAAGTGACGTGTCTCAAGTCCCGAGATTCAAAAACTCCAGAGGTGACGTTTCGTCTGCCGCTGTCAGGGCTCCACGCTCGATACACAACACGTGGCAGCAGCGGGGCAGCAAACCCGCACGACATCGCGTCACCCCTCAGGCATTCTTCGCTCCATGTCTTCGTGACTAGGGACAAATGGATAATCATGTGTAAAGCGGTCCGTAGCCGCTCGAGTATAGCAACATGGACATAGCGGTCCGTAACCGCTCAATGATCGCAAAATGAATTAGTTAGACGCGAAAACCTAAAACTTCTCACGCCTAAGGGGCAAATGTTGTGCCAAACATTGAGACACACGGTCCGCAAGTCCAAGGTCACTAAAAGCCCACGTAAAAACAAACCAAGCCCAAAACAGAGACCCCTCCCAGATGCGGTCTCGACATGTCCCGTAAAAGACCGCCCGACATTCACACATACGAACACCTAGAAGACCGCCCGACATATGGGTCGAACAGGCTCTTGACCTCCTATTACGGAGACTGACAAAGATACATTAACAAAGTCGGAGGCGTCCCCGAGCGCCCGACTGGCCATTAAATGCACACACCTCAAGAGGCCACATTTATGCTGACTTCTATCTACCACATTCTCTCTCTTATTTACAACTCATTTACTTCTCTCTCTAACTTAGACATCGGAAGAGGTCCTAGGATTCCCCTGAGTACCTTTCTTGTAGGGTTTCGGAGACCGCCCCCGACGATCGAAAGCCGCTCGAAGCCAGTGAAGTCTCACAAAACCGCCTGGTACGATCCAGGCTAGGGGTGACAATCGGTCGGTGACCGGTGGGCGACTTTACCAGTAAACGGTATGTCGAGTGTGGGCAAGAGGTAATTGATTACCTGTACCGGTTTACCGGTTACCACTTACCGGTAAATGGTTACTAATCGGTGTTACCAACTTACCTTAAGGAGTAGATGCGGACGATTTTTCGGTTTGGTTTACCGAAAAATTATCGAACCTAATTTCTGGGCAGTGGGGGCAGGTTGTAATATTTTGATTTTTCTGAATTTTTTTCTTCATTTTTGAAATTAATAATTTATTATTAAATTTTAGTTATAATATTTTTGAGGCCTATACTTACTTCCATTCATGTATGTAATATTTGTGAATAATGAAGTATATGTTATATGTTAATGCCTTAACTTAATATTTGGCAAACTCAAAATTGCTATCTATTAGTCTATTTAATTTAACATAAGTTCAAAGGGTCAACAATCATGATTCATGAATCAACATCAACTCTCATCAAGCATCATCATTCATCAAATATTCAAATTCATCAAACGACAATTCGACAAACATCGTCAAATTCAAAGGGATAACAAGTCAACAATCAACATAAATACATAATCATCATTCGTCAATCAACTAAAGTGCCCAATGATAATGTCTAAATTCAACACAAGTTCAAAGTCCAAACTTAAAAATTAAAATAGACAACCAAATAACCAATAGCTCATGATCCTCCTTCTCTAGTAGAACTTGTAGCACCACCAACATTTGCACAACCTTGCTGCTTCAAATTCCTGAGAAGAGTATCATCGGGATCATCATCTGCATCTTGGTTCATGTCTTCGTCGGACTCTGTGGATTCTTCATCATCACCCTCCTCCTCCTCCTCCTCCTCATCAACCCTAACAGGTAAGCTATGTGCTCCACTTGGGATGTCACTTGCAGTTTCCACTCGAGATTGAAAAGTATTAGTAACTAGTGCAAATAAAATACACAAATGTTAGTATGTTACTAATGGAATGGTTTAAATTTTAAATAGTAAAGAGTATAGAAAAATTAGAATAATAAATTTAAATCTTACCACTTTCATAATCGATTGTCTCTTGATCTTCTTCCTTATCATTCATCTCATCTGCAGTCTTTCCACTTTCATTTCTTATCCAATCTTCAGCACAAATCAATGCCTCTACAATGTTTGGGCTCAAAGAAGACCTGAAAGGACTAAGAACTCGACCTCCACAACTGAAAGCGGACTCCAATGCAATATAGGAGACTTGAACTGCTAATATATCCCTAACATCTCTGAAAGAATGGGATATCTAACATTATTCCGAGCCCACCACTTCAGAATGTCAAACTTCTGATCATCAATCTCCTCATTAATAGCATCACCAACATCTCTCAAATAGGACTCCAACTCACCAGAACCTCGCCCCCCCCCCCCTCTCAATTTGCTCCTTTCTCTTCTACTAGAACCGAGCTTCAAATGCTCCTCCCATAGCAACAACAGATCCGTCACTAGTCTCAATAGGAGTAGTAGTCTGAGTAGTAGGCATAGAATCAGAGGGTGGATTTGCATACTTCATCTTGTAGACCTCGTACAATGCAATCATCTCCTTCTTTACTTCATCTGCCAAAGCTCCCACTTTTGAGATCACATAAATTTCTTCCAACATCATAGTCAAATAGTCTAGCTTACGCCTGGGATCTAGCACACAGGCCATGTAAACTATCCTGTTTATCCTAAGGTTACGCATGGGATCTAGCACACAGGCCATGTAAAACTATCTTATTTATCCTAAGGTTATCCTCCTCGTCATCAACATCATTTTCAAACCAATACTTTCTCACCTTTGCCTCTATTCTTTTTGCTATTCTTTGTAGTTGTCCATTTGCATCTTTCTTCAATGTTGCTATCACTTCATGAATATCCACAATGGCTTTGTAGAAAGTATGTGCAGTGACATATGATGTTCCTGATACAAAGTAAAACTTATCGAACATTAGTATAAATAATATAACTCATAATCATTCAATTCAATTCAATTTTAAAATTTGATAGTTATTAGTTCATATACCTGATACACGAAGAGTAAGCTCATAAAAGAACTTCGGGTACCTCATGAGCCGCCTAATACTTCAGTAGGACTAGCATACAAGAACTTAAAAACCTACTACCTCCTCCACGGCTGCCAGCAGAAGGTTTCGTCCTACAAAAAACAACAAAATGAACACATAAATTTCCTAAACAACCATTCAACACAATCTCAATTCACTTCAATCAATTCACTGGCAATTTCTCATCTATTAGTCAATAGTCAATTCAGTTCAATCAACCTCAATTCAATTACTCAATCATCTTCCATCAATTCAATACAACACATAAATGATAAATTTCCATCTAGCAAATCCAATAGTCAATTCAATATTTCAATTAACATACAAGATTTGATTTTCTTGGCCTCAATGCCAATGGCATATTGGTTATTGCTGCCTCGGCACTCGGCAGCCTGCTGCTGTCCAAAACTCCAAGGAACAAGGTTGTAAGGGAACTAGGGAAGGGAGACTGGGAGAGGCAGCCTGGAGGAGCCGAGCAGGTGGGCAGGTGGCGGCCTGGCGGAGGAGGACTGGTGGAGGAAGGTGGCGGTCCTAGCGGTGGTGGAGGAGGAATGGCAGAGGAGGACTGGCGGGAAGGTGGCGCCATGGCGATCAGGTGGAGGACGGGAGGAGGACTGGGTATGGGAGGCTGGCGTCGGCGAAGGAAGGAGGAAGTCAGAAGGGACACTCCTCACTCGTCATCGTCACTCCTCACTCGTCGCCATCTGGGTTTCGAAGAGGGAGGGGGTTCTGCGGTGCCAGCGACAAGGCTAGGTCTCATCTCGTCGGTCGAGACTCAAGACAGGCGAGAAGACATCCGAGAAGCGTAGTCGCAGAGAAGAGAAGGAGAGGCGGGGAACGAAGACAAAAACGCGATACGCAGCATTTGCGAAGGGCGAGGCCTAAGAATGGGTCGTTTTGTTTTTAGGGTTTCCAGGCTGGGGCGGTAAAACGCAGCGTCCTAGTATCAGTAATACCGACTTATCGTCGGTATTTACCGAGACTGGGGCCGTTAAATTGGATTTCCTCAATTAACCCTCGGATACCGATACAACCGGTAATCGGTTTATCATTTACCACCTATTTACGGTTCGGTAAAACGGTAAACCGATTATCAGGTTACCATTTGTCAGCCCTATTCCAGGAACAAACAACAACTCAATCTCGAAACAAGTCCCAATAAAAAGAGTTAATAAAGAACATGCCCACAAGATAACACTTCTAAAATATTTTCCAAAATAACAATTTTTGGGGTGCAGCAAGTCCAACAAACTATAAAGGGGATTATGGGAGAGATTAGCGAACCGTGGGAAGATCGCTATGCTTGTAAATGATTCACGGGTTCACGTAGGAGCTACGCAATTGTGGAGACCCAACGACATAGATTGTTGGAGCTTGTCACGATGCATGACATGTGGCACTTGATCGCATTGTTGGGGAGCGATCCACACAGTTTCATGCTTATTGGTCCATTTCCACCTACGCGGATCAGTGACACTGGGAGCGGACAATCATAGATCGTCTTCCTCTGTCGGGATATGCTTGTTTTTCTTAGAATTGAAGGAAACCACTCCCCCAGAAAAACCTATAAATAACTAATTGCACCCCCCCCCTTTATATGATCCCAAATTTCCCATGATTCACGTCACAATTACTTGACAAAGAAGCTATCAAAGTTGGGAAGAAGAAAGGCAGAATTTGGCTAAGTCAAAATCCGTGTTTAGGGTACATAGTTTGGAGGCATGGTTCTCTCAATTGGCTTGGTGGAAATTCAATTTTAAGGGTTTGTTTTGCAGATAAAGTTACCATCTTTCTAATGGTATGCTTTATGGATCCAGAAGATGTCATTAAGGTTGTTATCCAAGTCCTCAAAGTTGCTACCTTAAAACTGGAAAACTGCCAGAAAATGGCCAAGGCAGAAAACTGTTTTGTGAAGCCTACTTTGGAGCTCAATTCGAGGAGTATGGATCTGATTCAAGTCCAAAGGCTTCCACAAAATGAAACTAGGTATGTTTTTGAACAAAGAGAAGGAATTGGATGAAGAATTGGAGTTCGGGAAGGCTTCGAACAAAAGGCGCGAAGTTAGTACGAAAGCTGCTTTTGGACTGTTTGCTGGCACCTTACTTGCGCTTGAAGAAAAGGAGTTTAAACCCGAATTTTGTGTCCTTTTTAGTGTATAATTTTACCTTAATTGTTTCCTAGTTATACTATGATTGTATTAGGTTTTATTTGCCTTTAAATACCGTTCTATTTCGTTGTAAAATTAAGACTTTGTTGAATAGAAAAGAAACCGTTTGGTTTGTGCAAGTTGCGACTTGTTTTGGGTTCGGTGGATTCCAAACTTTCTGAGCTTGTGTATCGATTGAATAGTCACTTCAATCGTGGTCGAGCAACTACCCTCTTATACCAATCGAGCTATCCCCAGGTGTGGATTTGTCCTTTTGGTTCCGCTTTATCCAAGTTCGTATTAAGAACGCTTCGTTCTTCGATTGAGTCGTTAGCTGCGTGGCTTTGATAACATAGGCCCCCCCCAGGGGCTTATTAAGTGGTATCAGAGCCCCGTTCAAGTCAGGGCGAGAAAGGAGGCTGTGTTTCGTGCGATTTTGCAGCCGCAAAAACAAAGAAAAAAAAAACAGGATCGATGGCAGCAGAGGAGCTAGCAGAATCGATGTTCTTCACTCGTTGTTTAATCCAGGATCAGCTGGGTTTGGTTCTCGTTGATGCAGGCAGGGAGAGGAATTTGATTTCCTTAAGGGTCGTGAGCAAGCTAGGGCTGCAAACACAACTGCATCCGAAACCATACGTATTCCAATCACCGTATGAAAACAAATTCAACATTATAGTGACTCAGGTGGCCGTGACATTCTCGATTGGCCAATACGAGGATCAAGTGCTTTGCGATGTAATCTATAATCTCCCCAGAAGCATCGTATTGGGACAGCCGTGGTTTCATGATCGACAAGTTCGGCTTGCAAGCCGAAGCAAAAAAATTCGCCTGCAGAATGGAAACAAGGTGATCGTTTTGATTCCTTTGGCTCCAGACGCAGCTGCCGAAGACCTGAAGGTGATGCAGCGACTCCAAGAAGCGTACCAGTCGTCATTGGTAGCCAAGGCGTTGTCGATGGGAGGCAAATCCGCCCAGACTCTTCTCGGCAATAAAAGTCCCTGTTTTGCGCCGCCGAAACAGAGTCTCGACTCCGGACGACTTTCCGGCGATGAAGAATCGCATACGATGCACGACGGTGGACCAGACGCATCTCTAGAGGTGGAAGGAAGTATGGAAGAGCGAGGAGATGGCCTGGAGCTAGCTGCCGACGCGAAAATCTCGCTGGTGAGGAGAGCAGAGTTCCCCGACTCTGTTTTTTCTTCGGAAAAACAGAGCGTCCCGGCGGCCCTATTGGGTGGAACAACCGGCGACGAGTCGAAGCCGGTCACTGATGCCGAAACATTCACTCAGAACCCAGAAACGTCAGGTGTTGTTTCATTGGAGACGATCACATCCGAAATTGAAGAATCGAATTGCGCAAAGACCCCCCTGTTCGTGAAAAACGACGCGTAGAAAAAGTGCGAATGGGTTAGGGAGACTGGGCACGATTCGACGAAAACGAATGCCTCAGAATCATCACAGGAGCACCCAGGAAGCTGTATGAGCGATCAATTGGTCACGACCATGCTTGAATCACAAACGCCCAATTTCCCATTGGAAAATCTGCGTTTCGAAAATTTGAAAGGGGTTGGCGAGTTTGGAGACAATTCGATCCAAACAGATGTTGTGGAATCATCGGAGAAGATCCTAGGAAGATATTGGGATGATCAATTGGATCTGGGATTGATCGAGATGGAAACGCGCAACATGGGTTTCCAGAAATTGAAAGGAGTCTTTGGCGGGACGAGGCAAAGTGACGAGTTGACGACGATGGTGATGATTCGAGCTAGGAGAAGGGTCCAGAATTACAATTGGACGCCTGGAGATTCGTGTGGAGTAGGTGAATTGGAGTGGGGATGCCTCAATTCAAAACCCCCAATTCGTTCAAGCAAAAACATGTACGAAAGTTTCGTCAAACTACCCGGGAATTGTTCTGATCAATTTTCCGTAAAATTGAACGACGGGGGAGAGTTATTTCGAGCCCAGGGAGAGTGCCCAACTGGTATGCAAGTTTCAAAGTCCCTGGAAGAGATTGGAGATGCATTTGCAGGTGTCAACTTTCTGCTGAAAAAGATGATCGAGCAGCTCTCTTTCGATTCAATTTGGGATCAATTCTGTGAACGGTTTGAGCAACGAAAGGCTTAAGTGTTGAGGGCAACACTTTTTCAAGAGGGAGGGCCTGATATGTTCCCAAATTGCCCACAATTCACGTCACAATTACTTGACAAAGAAGCTATCAAAGTTGGGAAGAAGAAAGGCAGAATTTGGCTGTCAAAATCCGTGTTTAGGGTACATACTTTGGAGGCATGGTTCTCTCAATTGGCTTAGTGGAAATTCAATTTTAAGGGTTTTTTTTGCAGATAAAGTTACCATCTTTCTAATGGTATGCTTTATGGATCCAGAAGATGTCATTAAGGTTGTTATCCAAGTCCTCAAAGTTGCTACCATAAAACTGGAAAACTGCCAGAAAATGGCCAAGGCAGAAAACTGTTTTGTGAAGCCTACTTTGGAGCTCAATTCGAGGAGTATGGATCTGATTCAAGTCCAAAGGCTTCCACAAAATGAAACTAGGTATGTTTGTGAACAAAGAGAAGGAATTGGATGAAGAATTGGAGTTCGGGAAGGCCTCGAACAAAAGGCGTGAAGTTAGTACGAAAGCTGCTTTTGGACTGTTTGCTGGCAGCTTACTTGCGCTTGAAGAAAAGGAGTTTAAACCCGAATTTTGTGTCCTTTTTAGTGTATAATTTTACCTTAATTGTTTCCTAGTTATACTATGATTGTATTAGGTTTTATTTGCCTTCAAATACCGTTCTATTTCGTTGTAAAATTAAGACTTTGTTGAATAGAAAAGAAACCGTTTGGTTTGTGCAAGTTGCGACTTGTTTTGGGTTTGGTGGATTCCAAACTTGCTGAGCTTGTGTATCGTTTGAATAGTCACTTCAATCGTGGTCGAGCAACTACCCTCTTATACCAATCGAGCTATCCCCAGGTGTGGATTTGTCCTTTTGGTTCCGCTTTATCCAAGTTCGTATTAAGAACGCTTCGTTCTTGATTCGAGCTCAATCGATTCTTCGATTGAGTCGTTAGCTGCGTGACTTTGATAACATACACGCCTTCCACCTTAGAGAGAGAGAGAGATTATCACATTAACGGATGTCGTAGCGCTCATCCATCTGCCAATCAATGGAGAACTCATAACCACGAGTTTGAAGAAATAATGAATGGTTGGGCCCATTGATAAGTTACTGTTTAGGCATCAATGTCCCAACGACAGTACGAGAAGGACGTTAGAAACCACCACTGGACCAGTCTATTTGTTGAACCCTTTGCTAATGAGGCACATTAATGTGTTGGGGAGGATGGCACAAACAAGCAGGTTGAGAGGTATACTCGCATATAGATATATGCATTGCATGTGAATCTCACTACAATTGCGAGATTGGAACGAGATGAGACCAAAAAAAAAAAAAATTTGGGGTGCAGCTTGCTTGCCAACATTGTACGTGGAGCTGTGCAAGTGTACTGGCCCAAAGATAAAGCAAGTGAGTGGTGTCATGTTCATCGTCCAACTCTGAGTTTGGGAACACCTACCATATTTAGCACCATACTGTCTAACTAACAACCAGACTTCGATGAGCGATTGAGGCAAGTGCCTTATGGTGCTAAGTGGATTGCGGCTTCCACGAGATACCGCCGACCTGAACACTCATTGAATGGGTACCATGAGCATCTTGACTATCTAGAGTTTAACGAGGTAACCTTCTACCAGAACTTGTTGATTTTGATAAGTATGATAATTCAACATCCTTTTATTTGTTTGTGAATTGGGAACTATATTTTGACGAGCCTTGACTATCTACGGATTGCGAAACCCCGAGGAACAATAATATATGGCCATGCAAGGTGCCTCTCATTTGCTTGAACATCGTCGAGTGTCATTTCCCGGATAGATGCGTTCGACATATCAATAGTAGCATCCAATTCCTTTGTCACAACCTAACGGGCTTAAGGTATCCACAAATACAACCAGGATGAGAGGGTCACTATCACCGATTAAGTAAGCAACCACCAGCCTTGAATTGGTATATGGGAGAATCAAGTGAGGCATAAATTTGATGGCACCCCAGCAATGAGGCCAACCAGACATCAAGATGAGTACATAATTTGGTACCATAAGTTCATCAAAAGATTAGTAACCAAACGTGGTGTCATGATCTATTCGCAGGTAAGCATGCCTCTAACTTATACCTTATTCACCTTGTTCAAGATAGAGATGTTCTAACTAACATGTCTGTCAATTAGGTTGATGGGTTGGAACTTGCGAGTGCGAATGTGGAGAGTAAACCCTCGATGGGCCTGACAATATGTACTTTTTGCGGAGACCCTTCAAGAATCTCTTTTAATGTAAATGGGGGCGTTGAAGGGACGTCATTGCCTATCCACCAGCATCTTCACCACAACGTCCTTCCTCCCAAGACATTCATGTCCAACCCCTCCTATAGTTTATTCTGTGTAACTCCAAACCCTAAGCAATTGTCCAGGGAAGATCATAGCATAGTTATAAACACTGAAAGTAAGGTAAAACATCACTAGACAGAGAGATCAGGCAGCAGAGGCAGAGATAAAAGACGATGGAGGTAGTGGAGATTCCATGAAGTTCATATCAAAAGGAGAGTAACAGATGCCTTGCAGCGACCTCGGAGTGGAAACAATGAAGCTTTCGGGAGTAGTAAATCATGTCGGGATATAGCATTTCCCCAGTTCAATTTTTTTGGGATTCCAGTGGCACAATGATGATACGTTGCGACAGCCGACAGGAAACAACGAGGACAATGAGGTGCATTCTGACAAAATTTCTCTGTCTTCTCTTCAAATAATCATCAGTGATAAAGACTGTAGAATCCAACGACAATGTTTCTCAGAGGAGGGACGTCATAAGCGGGTTCCATGGAGAACGAGTCGGCGAGGGGACAGTGGGATGAGCCGTAGGAGAACCGACAGCAATGGGTTTGCGGTGAGTGGAACAGTTGAAGGTGCAGGAGGTGGGAGCATGAGTGAGTAGTGTCAGAGCAGGAATAGTGGGAGACTTAATTTATTGTTTTGATTTCATTTATTTTGTAATTGTTTTCCTTTTGGTTAATACTAGCGTGGCCCCGGACAGTTGGCCTGAGGAAGGTGAGGTATGAAAATTGATAATGTAATTGGGTGTTGATAAGCCGTTAATTGCACATGTTTTTACCCCTATTCTGGAGCCGTTTGAGATGGTAATTCTCGTGTTTTAGGCCGATTTCACGCTAGGTTGTGTTTGTTTATGATATTTCAGGTCCTAGCAAGTGAATGAAGGTTTAGGAGCGAGTTCGGGGTCGATTGGACGAAGATCGGGTGCGAGGCAAGTCAAAAAGGAAGCCACACGGGCACAACCAGAAGCCACACGGCCGTGCAAGTGACCACTTTGGCCGTGTGGGATTGTGCGAGTCTTCACACGGCTTGCCTTGAAATCCACACGGCCGTGTGAAGGAGTGGTTTGGCCGTGTTGAATTGTGCGAGACTTCACACGGCCAGGCAGGGTGAGTTACACGGCCGTGTGACCCTGGCCGTGTAAGTTGACTGAAGTCCAATTAATCGATACACGGCGTTTTGAAGTCACACGGGCAACTGGGTATGCCACACGGCCGTGTGGCCCTGCCCGTGTGAGTCGGGAATTCCTGTTTTTAACCCAATTTCGGGCTGAAAGTGAGAGGAGGGAGTTTTGAGAGCAAAAACAGAGCCCTAGAGAGAGAAAGTACGAAGAACACATCCTAGAAGCTACTTTTGGAGCTGGGTTTCATCAAATCAAGCTTGGAGATCGTCATAGGAGTGGAAATCATCATCCCAGAGCAGATTTTTCTCATCTTTACGAGTATGACTACTCTGTATTCTGTTTCCCTCTCTCTCTCTATGGAGTAGAACCCTTCTCTCACTTGGTATGAAGAACCCTAGTTCTATGTGTTAGGGATTTGATTGTAATGACTTGGGATGATATTACTGCTTGGTTTTAATCGAATGATGCATGTTTATTGAGTCAATTGAAGTCTGATCAGCTTTTCCTGAATTCTGCTGCAACCTGAGATAGATAGAATCTGATTAGGTTGTTAGAGCCTCATCATTCGGTATTAGGAGATTGGCTATACGAGTGTTAGCCAGTTTACTGCTTTGTACTGGAATTCAATTCCAGTAGTGGAGTTCTGTTCTTACTGCTTTAGCTTTCTATCCCGGTGAAGACTAGTCGTCTGCCGGGTAGTTAGTCTGAGAGGGCTTGGTCAGCTTAAGAGATTCCAAGCTACTGTCGGATCTTCCGCAGTCTAATCAACAGTAAATCAACCCAGGGAAATTACATTTGAAACCTAACTAAGGAGCTAGGGGGACTCATTCCCGAGTGCCTCTTCTTTGCTTGAGAAAACCGTACCAATTCCTTCTTTCTTTCTGCTTTTGCTGTAAACAACAAACACTTAACTTAGTTGGCTAGATAATAGATAATCACTGAGTAAGCAGTAGATCTAGACCCCGGGTTGATAATATAACTTACCACTTTACTGCATTCCCGGTCTACGATTACACTTGGTCGCAGATTGGTGTTGTGTTTTGGAGTGTCAAGTTTTTGGCGCCGTTGCCGGGGAACCCTCTAGGTTATTGGGGAAACGTGCAAATCTGTTACTCTAGCTTTTTCTTTACTACAATTTATCTTTTCCACCTGTGTGCCTTCACGGGTTGCTTCTGCTGATTGTGTGCAGGTAGTGCATGACCCGTAGCCAGTCGGGAAATCTACTACCACTAGACCAGGAGCTTGAACGAACCTGCAGAAACTTCAAGCGGGCTCTAAAGGCGCGACTGGCTGCGGAGGAGGCGCTAGCCCAGCTGCAGATCGCTGAAGAAGAGGAGATGGCTGATCCACAGGACCATGATGTGGTCAATCCCGAGGAGCAGACCATGGGACATTACTGGACCGCCAGGGCTACAGACATGAGATCACCCATTCAACACCCTCATGTCCCAGCTAATAATTTTGAGGTGAGCACCTCAGTAATCACCATGCTGCGCGGTTCAGTGATGTTCCATGGCAAAGAGGGGGAGTGCCCCCGATCACATCTCAGGCGATTCCACGAGCTCATTGATGGAATCAAGATCAACGGGGTCCCAGCAGATGCCATCCAGTTGAGGTACTTCCCGTTCACCCTGGAGGGGCAGGCCAAGGAGTGGCTAGACACTCGACCTCCGGGCTCCATCACCACGTTCGCCAACCTGGCGGACAAATTTCTCACCCGCTACCATCCTCCATCCAAGATGGCGGATCTGCAGAAGCAAATTACCCATTTTGCTCAGGATGAGGATGAGACCATCAGGCTTGGGAGAGATACACCAGTCTCTTCCTCAAGTGTCCCAACCATGGTTTTACTGATGCTTTCAAGGTGGGAACCTTCTATCATGCTCTCTTCCCGGAGGACAAGCAGCTGATTGACTCGGTCTGTGGCGGGAATATGCTCACCAAAACGCCGCCACAGCTGAATCAACTTTTTGAAGAGATGGCAGAGCAGGGATATGATTGGGGCACTTCCAGGAGATCGAGAAGAGCACCAGGCGGGGTGTGCATGCTGTCGCCACCCAGTCATCTGATTTGGTGCAGGTGGTATCGAAGCTGGTTTCAGCCATAGATCGCTCTGGATTGATTACAAGTACAGGACAGCCGCAGGCGATGCACTGCCAGTGGTTTGAGAGCTCCCATCACACCGTGGAGGACTGTCAGGCGATGAGGGAGTCGTCTACTCCCCAGGAGCAGGTGGACTTCATCAGTAATGCCAGGCGCTTCGACCCCTATAGCAACACTTATAACGTGGGGTGGCGCCAGCATCCCAACTTCTCCTGGGGTGGGGCAAATTCCAGACCACCAGTTCCCTAGGGACCACCTAGCTTCCAGAGGCCTCCATACCAGCCCAGACAAGGGCAATTTCAGCAGCCACAGCAGCCACTCTACCCGCCCAGACAGGGGCCAGTTCCACCTCAGTCACAGGTGCGGCCATTTCAGCAGACAGGGGCAACACCTGCAGCCCCAGCTCAGAGTGACCCGATGGCGGAACTGCGAGATCTGGTGGGTTCTGTGGCCACCTCCAGTGCAAACAAGTTCAATAACATCGAGCAGTTCATGGAGAAAGCTTCCGGCAAATTCATGGAGCTAGAAGCTGGTCAGAGAAACACGCAGGCTGTTCTTCGGGATATCCAGACCTAGCTTGGGAGTGTTGCCCAGGCTGTAGCTAAGAGGCCTCTTGGTACTCTACCCGGTCAGACCATCCCTCATCCGCAGAACCCGAATGAGCACTGCGGGGCCATTACCACTAGGAGTGGCAAGGTGACTGCCGATCCACCTGTTCGGGCAGAAGAGAGAGAGACCCCTTCTTCAGCACTTCCAGCTAATGAAGATGAAATGGAGAAGGAGGTTGAGGTGCCTGCTCCTAAACCGCAACCAGTGGTGAAGGAGTATGTACCCCAGCTCCCCTTTCCTACTCGGTTGCACAAGGACCGACTGGAGACTGAGTTTGCCAAGTTCATGGAAATGCTGAAGCAGGTGAATATAAGCATGCCCTTTGTGGAGGCATTATCGAAGATGCCCAAGTATGCCAAGTTCATGAAAGATCTCCTCACCAACAAGAGGAAGCTTGGGGAGCTGTCAACGGTGATGCTCAATGAGGAGTGTTCTGCCATCCTGCAGAACAAACTACCAGAGAAGTGAAAAGACCCAGGGAGTTTCACTATCCCTTGCATGATTGGTAGTTTGCATATAGGGAATTCCTTGGCGGATTTAGGCGCTAGCATTAATGTCATGCCATATAAACTGTTTAAAAAGCTAGGCCGAGGTGAACCCAGTAATACTAGGATGAGCATTCAACTTGCTGATAGATCCATTGTGCATCCTAGGGGCATTGCAGAGGACTTGATAGTCGCAGTAGGGCCATTCTCTTATCCTGTTGATTTTGTGATTTTGGACATAAATGAGGATGTGGATGTGCCATTGATATTGGGTAGACCTTTTCTCGCCACCGCCAAGGCGCTCATTGATGTGAATGATGGAAAACTGATTTTGCGAGCTGGGGGTGAACAAATCACCTTCTCTGTTTCTGATAATATGAAACACCCCCAGCTCCATGATGATCTAGATTACTGTGATGTTGTTGCTGATTTTGAGACCGCACTCGCCATCACGAGTGCGGGTACTGATGATTTCCTTGAGCGTTGTCTTTTGCTAGGGGAACAGGCATTACAGGACATGCAGCTGGAAGAGCAGCTCGCGGATCTAGACGAGGCCATGATCGAGGGGCGAGAGATACCATTCAAGCCGATCCCTATCTCGCCCCGGATTGCTACATCATTGGAGGAGCCACTAGAGCTGGAGCTTAAGCCCCTACCCTCTCCCCTGGAGTATGCATTTCTCAGGGAGGGGAATAAGCTCCCGGTCATTATTAGCTCGGATCTGACACCCGAGCAGAAGAGCATGCTGGTGGCTTTGCTGCAGAAGTATGTCCGGGCCATGGCATGGAAGATCACAGACATCAGAGGCATTAGCCCATCCTTCTGCTCCCACAGAATTCTGATGGAGGATGAGGTTAAGCTAGTCAGGCAACCGCAGAGGAGATTGTCTCCTAACTTGGAGGCAGTGGTCCGGGCAGAGATTGTGAAGCTCATGGATGCAGGGATCATCTTTGCTATATCTGATAGCAAGTGGGTCAGCCCCACTCAGGTGGTCCCGAAGAAAGGCGGGATGATTGTGGTCCCGAATGAGAAGAAAGAGCTGATCCCTATGCAGACCATGACCGGCTGGAGAGTCTGCATCGATTACCGGCGCCTGAACGACGCCACCAGGAAAGATCATTTTCCCCTACCTTTCATTGATCAGATGCTGGAGAGGTTGGCATGAGTTTTATTGCTTCCTGGATGGCATGTCTGGTTATTTCCAGATTCCTATTGCACCAGAGGATCAGGCGAAGACCACATTCACTTGCCCCTTCGGCACTTTTGCTTACCGGAGAATTCCATTCGGGCTGTGTAATGCACCGGCGACCTTCCAGAGATGCATGATGGCGATCTTCGACCGACTGGTCGGGGAGATCATGGAAGTCTTCATGGATGACTTCTCGGTTTATGGAGACTCCTTCTCTCATTGTCTCCATAACCTGGAACTCGTTCTAAAGATGTGTGAAGAGACTAATCTGGCACTCAGCTGGGAGAAGTTCCATTTTATGGTCCGTGAGGGGATTGTGCTCGGGCACAAGATCTCCAAGCAGGGGATTGAGGTGGATCGCGCGAAGATTGAGACGATCAGTAAGCTACCTCCTCCCGTTTCTGTGAAGGGGATTCACAGCTTTCTGGGTCATGCAGGCTTATACCGGCGCTTCATCAAAGATTTCTCGAAGACTGCCCTGCCTTTGACCAAGCTGCTGGAGAAGGATGCACCATTCCAGTTCACTCCCAAGTGCACAGCTGCATTTGAGACTCTGAAGGAGAAGCTGACCCATGCACCTATCATGGTAACTCCTGACTGGTCTCTCCCTTTTGAGCTGATGTGCGATGCGAGTAACTATGCAGTCGGAGCAGTTCTGGGTCAGAGATGTGAGAAGCACTTCCAGCCCATCTACTACGCGTCCAAGACCTTGAATGATGCATAGGAGAACTACACCACCACTTAGAAGGAGCTCCTCGCTGTGGTGTATGCATTTGACAAGTTCGGGCCATATCTGGTGCTCTCCCATGTGGTGGTCTACACAGATCACTCGGCGATTCGCTACTTGATGAGCAAGGCTGATGCAAAGCCTCGGCTCATCCGCTGGATCCTGCTTCTGCAGGAATTCGACATAGAAATCCGGGACAAGAAAGGAGCCGAGAATGTTGCTGCAGATCATCTTTCACGTTTGGAAGCCCCTCCGGTGGACAACTTCGTGGAAGAGATCGATGACTCCTTCCCGGGTGAGCGATTGCTGGCGATGACACTGGTGGACAGCGTGGCCCCTTGGTATTCTGACTTTGCCAATTATCTGGTGGGCAAGCAGTTACCCAAGGGGATGGCTACTCATGCAAAGCGCAAGTTCTTCTCCGATCTGAAGCATTACTTCTGGGAGGATCCTTACCTCTTCATAATCGGAGCAGACGGCGTGATCTGGCGCTGTGTCATGGAGCACGAGATGGGAGACATCCTGTCTCAATGCCACGAGAAACCTACTAGCGGTCACCATGGAGGAAACCGCACGGCACGGAAGGTGCTACAGTCGGGCTTCTATTGGCCCTCGCTCTTCAAGGATGCAGACTCCTTCGCACGCCAGTGCGACCGCTGCCAAAGGTCAGGTAACATTTCTTCCCGAGATGAGATGCCCCAACATATCTCTGTTATTTGTGAAATTTTTGATGTTTGGGGTATCGATTTCACAGGCCCATTCCCTCCATCTTTTGGCAATCTGTACATATTGGTTGCCGTGGACTACGTCTCGAGGTGGGCAGAAGCTCAAGCCATGCCCACCAATGATGCAAGACGGGTCTGCTCATTTCTGAAGCAGCTGTTCTCCCGGTTCGGGACACCTCGAGCCATTATTAGCGATAGAGGAACCCATTTTCAAGGGCAATTCACTAAACTCCTCTCTCGTTATGGCGTTAAGCATCAGGTGTCGGTGGCCTACCATCCCCAGTCAAATGGGCAGGCCGAGCTGACGAACCGGGAGCTAAAACGAATAATTGAAAAGACGGTGGATCAGTCCCGCAAGGATTGGTCCACCAAGCTCGATGATGCTCTTTGGGCGTATAGGACTGCCTATAAAAATCCGATTGGCACTTCTCCCTATAGGCTTGTCTATGGGAAGGCGTGCCATTTGCCGGTAGAGCTAGATCACAAGGCCTTCTGGGCCATTAAGCTGCTAAACCTGGATTTGAGTGTTGCAGGTACAGAACGTAAGTTGCAGCTGCTGGAGTTGGAGGAGTGGCGTTACCACGCCTACGAGAACACACTGCTCTACAAGGAGCGCACCAAGCGTCTCCACGACGCTCGATTGAGGGGCCCGAAAGATTTTCAGGTAGGTGATCGTGTTCTGCTCTTCAATGCACGCCTGAAACTCTTCCCGGGTAAGCTCCGTTAGAGGTGGTCGGGACCCTTCACGGTCACCCAAGTTTTCCCGCACGGTGCGGTGGAGATCAGCAATGCTCAAACTGAGCCATTCAAGGTTAATGGCCACCTCCTAAAGTTGTACTTGGGAGGTGCCGTCGAGCGCGCAGAGCTGCTGATCAAGCTCGAGGACCCTTAGTTCCTCTACTGGCGTCCAGCTAAAAGACGGTAAAGAAGCGCTTGTGGGGAGGCAACCCCACCTAGGTTTGCATTTTCTTACCTTTTTCCTTTTGATTTTTTGTGTTTTTTGAGTCTTGAGGGGTTGTTCACGAATTGTATGTCGTTCTGGAGTGAAAACAGGTCAATTTCGGAGTTCTGGCAGCTCACACGGCCAGCCCTGAAAGCCATACGGCCGTGTGGAATTTATTTTTGGCCGTGTGAGCTCTCGCAGAATTCCACACGGCCTGCTGTGATTTTGACACGTCCGTGTGGAAATTCCCCCAGGCCGTGTGAGCTCTCGCAAAATATGACACGGCCAAATATGCAATTGACACGGCCGAGTGAAAATCCTCGGCCAGCCAGTGTCGGCCAACACGACCAAATGTGCACTTGACACGGCCGAGTGAAAATCCTCGGCTAGCCCGTGTTGGCCAACACGGGCAAATGTGCAGGTCACACGGCCGTGTGAGCCAGGCCGTGTGGCCGAGACACGGCCTATAAATTCGTCCGACACGGCTGAGTGGTCAGAAAACGCAAATTCACTCGCCGGAAACCTCTCCACCTCGCCGGAAAACCGCGCCTTTTCACCCTCCTTGTCGATTTCCGGCCATTTTTGGTCGGTTTTTCACAAATCTAACACCACACCCATCCTTTCCTCCCCATTATCGGCCTATCCCTCGATTTTGAGGTGATTTGGCTTGATTTTGAGTCGCCGGAGGCGATTTCCGGCGAGGTTCCGACGAGCACTTCCGGGCAGTTTTTCGGCCTTTCGTCGCTTCCATTGCATTCCTCTCATCATCCCCTACACCTCTACTTGAGTCTCCAGGTTTGATTTTGACCTTAACTATGTTTTTCATGGAGAATTGGGTGTTAGGTTGCATGTTTAGAGAACCCCTTTGAATCGTGAGAATTTTGTGCAATTGATTGAGGGGAATGCTTGGATTATGTATGAATTGTGTTGGGCATTGTCCCCCTTGCTTGATTGAGCCCTTGTGTGCAAGAATTTTGTCAATTCCATGTTTATCTTAATAGTGCACACAAGGTGTTCGATGAAATGCCTGTTTTCGTACCATTTTGTGGGAGTCGGTTGGGACCCTTAATGATGTCCTTTGGGGGTGTGTTTGGTATGGATGTGAACCTTGAGTTGCCTACTTGTTCATGGATGTGCACCCTCACTCAGATTATGCTTGATTTATCGAGTTTTTGACCCCCGAACTATGGATGAAACCATGGTTAGGCTATTTTCTGTTTTTAAGTGTGGGGGTGTGATTAACATTTTCCTTGGCTCTTTTGGTTCCACTTTGGGTTGTTCTTTTGCAGGACCATGTCGAAGCCCAACCTCCGGCACCAATTTGTTCAAGATTTGAGAAGGGGGCCCCACCAGGAGCGGTTTAAGAACGTCTTCGCCTGCAAGTTTGGGCAGCATCATTGCTGGTCCAAGCGAGAGTTGGAGAAGCTGAACTGCTACGAGCACCTCTCCCCCGTTGTCACTAAACGCTACTGGCGCCGCCTACTCAGCATTCGCGAGAAGGTGTACCACGAGCTCGTGCTCGAGTTTTACACTACCTTCGAGCACGCAGACACGGAGGATTGGAAGGACGGTGAAGCCATCAAGTTCTGGCTCGGCGGTGAACCACGATCCATGAGCTACCACGAGCTGGCGAATGCTCTCGGCCTCAACCTGGTCGATGACAGAGACTTCATCACCGAGAGCACCGAGCCAGCGGGGGTGGACTTCGGGGCACTGTACTTCAGCCTCGCTCAGCCCGGTCAGCTTGCCTTCAAGGCGGGGAAGACGAAGGTCAGCACATTGCAACTCGACAACCGCATCCTCCATCACATGCTGGCCAAGTCTTACACTCCCGCCTCGGACAGTGCCAGCGCCATCACCAAGAGAGCCATGTACCTTATCCAGTCGATGCGCCGGAGGGATCATCCCCTCCACTTGGGCTCGGTGGTGGCGAGGACCTTCGAGAAGAGTGCTTCTAAGCTGAAGAAACTCCACTGCACTCCCGTCATCACCCGCCTGGCCGACTACTTCCACATACCCCTGCATGGGTGCACAGAGCAGGGAGACACCACTCCTTTACGATCAACAAGATGCACCTGCTTCGAGAACAGCGTGGTGTTATGTGGATCGAGGGGTTTCCTCAACCTCATATCCCAGAGGCGGTCCAGCCGGAGGCTCCCGAGGGTGCGGCTGATGAGGAGGTCCAGCCGGAAGATGTGGACGATACTGCTGCCGCCCGCCCCACCACCTTCGAGTACGGGGGTGGCAGTTCCAGCTTCCCCGGCCAGGACTACTTCACTCAGCAGTTCGAGCAGCTGCGTCTCTAGAACCAGCAGCTCTATGACTATCAGATGCAGTTTCAGCAGCAGTATTCGGCACACCATGCCGAGTACCAGTCTCGGACGGCCGCGTATGATGAGCGCCTAGACAGGATGGAGACCCAGCAGGGGATAGCCTTGGCGCCCATCGAGAGGGAGCAAGCCCGAGCTAGGCGCATGCAGGAGGTCCAGGGGCATCTGCTCCAGCTGCTACCGGGCGAGCAGCCAGTCTGGAGGACTCCCTGGGAGGACTCTCCACTTCCACCTCCACCAGCTGATGACGATGATGCATTCACGAATGACATCGATATGGACAACCTTGGCGACGAGTAGGCTGTACTTGTCGCCCCTCAGTGTGTGTTTTTTTTATTTTAGACTTTTTCTGTTTGCTCCATGTGTTTGAGGAGCTTGAACTTAGTTTGTCGTGTGTTTTTTTTTCTTTCTTCTCTTTTGTGGATTGTTTCTTTTGTGGCCATCTGGGCCAACTCTGATCCCTAACGAACATGTGCTAGTGTGTTCTTGATGTTCCCTTAGTGCAGAACTGTCCGTCCGTTCCATGTGTCCCACGCTGACTGGTCCACTTCCAGTCCCCCGCAGCATTTCAATCCGGTAACATCGTTCCCCTTCTCTATCCCTCTGCTCCATTGAAGGCAATGTCGTGCTTAAGTGTGGGGGGTGCTTTGTATCGGTTGGAATGAATATACATGTGCTTGGAGCCTAGTCCACTGTCCAAATCTCGAGATTTGAGGGCTCCAAGTACGGCTGTTTGATCATATTGGCACTGTGTTTTGATTGGTGAATTGAATGGTTTTCGGATTAATGCATGACAACTGGATGGTGATTAGGATAGCCTATAATGATGACTGAGACGTGCAGTAGAGTTGTGTAGGGTTCAGTTTTTTTTTTCAACTGTTTGCTTACCAACTGTGACTTGGATTGATTACTTTTTCTTGACAGTCTCTTATGCATCTAGTTCAGGGAATCAGAATGAGAGATAGAGCATATAGTTAGCCATGTGAGATTTGAGCCTGCTCGTTTCTTTCTTGTGCGATAGTTCCCTCTTCCATGATGTGTAGCATTCACGTTGTCATTAGCTAAGATGATGGAGGCATAGGATTAGCCCACGACCAAATTGACTGTCTTGGTGTGTCATACCCCCTAGTCAGCCCCTTTGATCCGTGTGATTATCCTTTCTTTCGGTCTTTAATGAAAAGTCACCCTTTTGCATCTTTTAGAAGGTTCCACAGAGTGATTTTTACATGTTCTCTGCTATTTCTGCTAAATATAATGTGAGAGTTGGAGGTAGTTCTTAAAAAGTTGGGCAGGTGTTTGAAAATGTGCAGAGGTGGTGGTTCTCTTAAGAAATGAAAAAAAGTGAAAGAAAAACAAAGAAAAAATGAAAGCAAAAGTGAGCCACCACCAAAAATCTGAATAGTGCCCATTAAGTAGTGTTTCTTAGCAGTCTCGCTTAGAAATACTGGTATTTTTGTGACCTCCTTCGCTCTTGTGCTCTGAATTTGAGTAATGTAGAATAGCAGAAAGAAAGTATTAGTTTGATTGACTGTGAGTTTGTTGAGTTTGGAATTGTGGAACCTTGTGCTTTGAATACTTCCACCACCTAAAAGGCCTTTTTCCCATGTCCAAGACCCTAGCCAGTCATTTGAACCTGTGTCTAAGACCTCCTGATTAGTTAGTGATGACAACCATTTATGTGAAGTCTAACCTTTAGAGGCTGCCGTCATGGTGAAGAGATGTTAGGAATTGAGAGAATAAGTATGCGCATCTTTCGCATCAAATTGTCCTGACCCCACTGGTCGAGAGTGAGCGATTCATTTCCTTGTTCTTTACACTCTTTACCCGGTGAGGACCTAGATGGCTCGGTCTTGATTCTGATGTCTTGAGTTTTATGCATGAGTTGACTGTCTTGAGTAAGTGGTTGAGTCAAGTCTAGGTTGGTTGATGAACAGAAGGGATACTCCTCCTTTACTCGATTTTGCTGCACTCGAATGTCTTCTGTGGTGGTTGTCCAGGTTGCTATTGAGGTTGTTCATCTGTTGATGTTTGAAAACCAATATGATTCACGTGTTTTGTGCCTATATGATTTGTCCCCAATGTTGGTATGATTGAATTATATGAGCTGACCTTGTGTCTGACTTGGTTTGCTTGGGGACAAGCAAACGGTTAAGTGTGGGGGAGTTTGATAACCCGTTAATTGCACATATTTTTACCCCTATTCTGGAGCTGTTTGAGATGGTAATTCTCGTGTTTTAGGCCGATTTCACGCTAGGTTGTGTTTGTTTATGATATTTCAGGTCATAGCAAGTGAATGAAGGTTTAGGAGCGAGTTCGGGGTCGATTGGAAGAAGATCGGGCGCGAGGCAAGTCAAAAAGGAAGCCACACGGGCACAACCAGAAGCCACACGGCCGTGCAAGTGACCACTTTGGCCGTGTGGGATTGTGCGAGTCTTCACACGGCTTGCCCTGAAATCCACACGGCCGTGTGAAGGAGTGGTTTGGCCGTGTTGAATTGTGCGAGACTTCACACGGCCAGGCAGGGTGAGTTACACGGCCGTGTGACCCTAGCCGTGTAAGTTGACTGAAGTCCAATTAATCGATACGCGGCGTTTTGAAGTCACACGGGCAACTGGGTATGCCACACGGCTGTGTGGCCCTGCCCGTGTGAGTCGGGAATTCCTGGTTTTAACCCAATTTCGGGCTGAAAGTGAAAGGAGGGAGTTTTGAGAGCAAAAATAGAGCCCTAGAGAGAGAAAGTACGAAGAACACATCCTAGAAGCTATCTTGGAGCTGGGTTTCATCAAATCAAGCTTGGAGATCGTCATAGGAGTGGAAATCATCATCCCAGAGCAGATTTTCCTCATCTTTATGAGTATGACTACTCTGTATTCTGTTTCCCTCTCTCTCTCTATGGAGTAGAACCCTTCTCTCACTTGGGTATGAAGACCCCTAGTTCTATGTGTTAGGGATTTGATTGTAATGACTTGGGATGATATTACTGTTTGGTTTTAATCGAATGATGCATGTTTATTGATTTTTCGAGAAATGCGCATCTCACAATCGTTGCTAGCTTTTACTCAGCCCGTTGGCCGATTAATTTGCTTTATAAAACTCTCATCTTGTCGTCATGTGCTTTCTGGTTTTTGTCAGTCCATGATAAAATCTAAGAAAATCAAGAACGAACAACACGATTTGGGATTGGAACACGTCGTTGATGTATCCCTAGAAAATGGTGGTAAACACGGACTCACCTGCCAAACTGGTTTGGATTGAGATTTTTATCGAGTATCAGGGAACCATGTGATTATAAATTATACTTGATAAAAACGGGTCAAAACTTGAAATTCAGCTTGTTTGACCGACACATGCCAAATTCTAATTATTCTTTACTTTTAAACTTTCTATTTGAAAATAAAAAATAGTGAAAGAAAAGAGATGACTGCAATTCGCCATTTGCACATCACTTATTCGGGAATAAAACCATAGAAATTTAAAAGGAACTGAAAATGTTTAGGATCGTTTTAATGTTTAAAATAACCAAATAGATCTTTATGTTTACTTTTTTACTAACAAATACCAAACGATTCCCTATAAAATATACTATAATTTGATTATTATGATATCAAATAATTATATAATATATATTTGAAATGATAAAAACTGGACTAATTGGGTTGGTCGTGGTTGAACCATTGAATAACTTTAAAATACATTATATTTTAGCCACTAAGATATAAAATAATAGCATAATATATATTATGCCAGAGAAAATAGCTTGTTTTAGAATGACAAACCAATGATGTTCATTTGTTTTACTTGATGGCCAAATCCCGTGTAGGTCAGGCCCATTCAACTCTTTTATTTTATGGTTAGCGGTTAGCCCATTAGATACCATGCATTAGTTTATTGTTAAATTTTTTATTTTTAGCAATAAAAAGGAGTATTGTTTTTGCCTTTTCATATATATTTTATCACCATAGAGAAATAAAAGAGGTTAAAGAAAAAACTTGACACTCCTGGACTCGTTTAAATCCGCATGTGAACGGTAAGTTGGCCCGTTCTACAGAGGAAAGAGAAAAAAATTAACACTCCCTATTCTACCCTTCCTACAAATGCTTTTAGAATGGCAAACCAATGATGTTCATTTGTTTTACTTGATGGCCAAATCCCGCGTAGGTCAGGCCCATTCAACTCTTTTATTTTATGGTTAGCTGTTAGCCCATTAGATACCATGCATTAGTTTATTGTTAAATTTTTTATTTTTAGCAATAAAAATGAGTATTGTTTTTGCCTTTTCATATATATTTTATCACCACGGAGAAATAAAAGAGGTTAAAGAAAAAAAATTGACAATTCTGGACCCGTTTAAATCTGCATGTGTACGGTGAGTTGACCCGTTCCACAAAAGAAAGAGAAAAAAATTGACACTCCCTATTCTACCTTTCCTACAAACGCTTTTAGAATGGCAAATCAATGATGTTCATTTGTTTTACTTGATGGCCAAATCCCGTGTAGGTCATGCCCATTCAACTCTTTTATTTTATGGTTAGCGGTTATCCCATAAATACCATGCATTAGTTTATTGTTAAATTTTTTATTTTTAGCAATAAAATGGAGTATTGTTTATGCCTTTTTCATATATATTTTATCACCACGGAGAAATAAAAGAGCTTAAAGAAAAAAATTGACACTCCTGGACTTGTTTAAATCCGCATGTGTATAGTAAGTTGGTCAGTTCCAAAGAGGAAAGAGAAAAAAATTGACATTCCCTATTCTACCCTTCATACAAACGCTCATGGAGCAGGGGGTCACCTACATTCCCTATTCTACCCTTCAGAAAATAAAGGTCGCTACCAGACCGATGCTTGAAGGCCTCTATCAAATGTGTACTAACGTTACTTGCATGGATGGCACGAGAAGAATTGATCGTATGGTGTACCGATATCCAAACAGAGAAGGCGGGTCGTTGTGGCACGAGGAATATCTCATAACCACTCAGGATGAGGTAGATGCCATGCTCGAATTCTTGAGGTCCAACAAACTTTCCAAAGCCGAGATGTTCGTTTACACCGAGCCGATCGTAGGTGTTGGAGGTCAGTCTGGAGACGGTCAAACATCTGGTATCCATGGTGGAGGTGATGAGTATGGAGATCATCCCTACCAAATTTACCATGATCCTCATTCCTATTTTCAGTACCAAGAGCAAGGTGAAGGTCATCATCAATCTTACCCGTCATATGAAGAAGAAGTTCAACCGGACCATGCCAACCAATCCCAGTACAACTTCCACTCAGGCACTGGTAGTTTTCACAACTACCATTATGGAGCTGATGAAGGTTCCTCTCATGAGCTGGATCATATGGAAGATGCCCTGCCAGCACCAGTCAGTGACCCCTCCGATGAAGAAGGAGAGAACAATGTCAGTGCAGAGAGCTCCGACCCTCTTGAAGGTGCTGATGATTCAGGACCAGAGTCAGACTCAGATAATGATGATGAGGTGGCTCATGACCGTGTACCAGTACCCTACTAAAATCACAATCCAGACGACAATTGGATGGTCGACAGCGACATGGAACCGTCGGAGGTTCCAATATGGGGCCCACTCACTGGGTTTATGAAGGGCCAACAATTTGGCTCGAAGAAGGAGGTGCGGCACGCCATTGATACTGAAGCAATGACTCGGCATTTTGAATGACACACAACTCATTCCAACACGAAAAGGCTCATAGTCAGATGCCATAATCATAACGAGGGATACAATGTTAGGATCCGGGCCATCAACAGCAAGAGACACGGCCATTGGGTCATATCCCGTGCGGTGAACACACACACATGTGTGTCATCCATAACATCCCAAGGCCATCGGCAGTTGAAATCCAGGGTGGTTGCTGCGGCTATCAAGCATCTAATTGAGCAAGATCCTGACCTGAAGGTGAAAGTCATAATCGCTGACATTGCAAGTCGTTATGGTTATATGATTAACTATAAGAAGGCGTGGCATGGAAAGCAGAAAGCTCTGGCCGCGGTATATGGTGATTGGGAAGAATCATATGCATTCCTTCGCAGGTTGATTTTGGCACTGGAGGCGTCTAACCCTAGCACTGTTTTCTCCCCTCGATACCAAGACGAAGAGATACATACATATTATCATAAAACAAACATCCTAAATTAATTAACATAATAACATTCTAAATGAATAATAATTTAAAATGATACATACATATTATCGTAAAACAAACATACTAAATTAATTAACATAAATAACATTGTAAATGAATAATAATTTAAATAGAAACATACATATTCAAATGTTTGAAATTAATAAAATTCATTTTGTACACATAAAAATAAATCGTATAGGTTGTTTGGTAAATAATTTAATCGTATTGGTTGTTTTAAATAATTTAATCGAATACAGAGCAACACTCGTTAGACTCTTAGAAGAGGTATACATCTTCTTAGAAACACAGTCTTTTTGACAGAAAAGGGGGATCCGAGGATCTCTTATTACCCGATTTTCCAGGGAATGGGAGGATATGATAATCGCTTAAAACCCCATTTCCTTAGACGTGCATCTCTTTATGATAATCGCTTAATCACATGGTTTCCTTAGTCGAAGTAAGTGGCGCTATGTATTCGATTAAATTATTGAAAACAACCAACACGATTAAAAATTCAACATAAATTTATTTTATGTTCCACTAAATACATTAGCAAAATAAAAGAAAGACAAATGGTGAAGAATTGTATGTACCGAGTGATCATTCCAAACATCCCTTGATCGATGGTTGGGTTGGTCGAACAAGTCGGTTGGATCCAACGTTCCTTACTTGAGATAATACCGTTGGTTGTATATATCCACGTCGTCCCCAACCTACGAGAAAATAACAACGAGGTTAGTACATAGATTAATTTAGGGATGGCATTTTGGTTAGTTCGTTTATAGATAACCGAAATGTCGGTTACCGGTTAACTGAGACAGGGGATGCGACAATCGCCAACCGCCCGAAGGAAAGCTTCGGTTAGCCGGTAACCGACCGGTCGGTTACTGGTTAGTTGCTCGGTTAACCAAAGTAACCGCGTCATTCAACGAAACCGGTTATAACCGACTAACCAAATCGGTAACCGAACCGGCCAGACACCTGTGAAGACAAGATCGATACAAATTGCCTAAAATTAAACATTCAGCCTTACATGTCTACATCTAAATCACTCCACAAGTCAAGTTTCAATCATTTTTGCATACAAAATAGATTTAGATCACCAAATTAATGTCTCAAATACTAGAACATAAAGTCATAAACTTCATAAAGTCACAAATTACAAGTAACCACCAATTCATCACTTATCAACCGAAGAAGAACCAACATCTACATAATCCTTTTCTTTCAGTTGCGGCAAGAGGTGATGACCAACATCGTCATATCCATCTTTCTCATACTCTTCCTCTGTCACATTTTCTTCACCCTCCTGCTCATTCCCATCTGGAATGTTCTGACTTGCATCTGCATTGCCAACATCAATTCTTGCACTTTCCATTCTAGACTGGAAAGTGGTATTAACTGAGTAACAAAAAATAAAACAAATTGTTAGAATATTCATACATTGAATTAGGTAGAAAGAAATAGTATTTGTTTACTTCAAATCCATGATCTCTTCATCTTCTTCCCTATCGTCATTATCTCCGGCCCTGACATCTTGATACTTTATCCAATCCTCAGCACAAATCAGTGCCTCCAACATGATATCACTCAAAGAAGACCTGAATGGACTGAGAATCCGACCGCCACAGCTGAAGGTTGCCTCTGAGGCAACAGAAGAGATGGGAACAGCTAGGATATCCTTAGCCATCTCAGCAAGAATCGGATATGTTCCAGAGTGTCGAGACCACCAACTCAAGATGTCAAACTTTGCATCATCACTCTCCTCATTGATGCCATCAGTTTGACATCTTAAATAGATGTCAAGCTCAGCAGAGCTACCTCATGTATCCTGCAAAAGTGCTTCCCTTTTCCTCTTCCTAATCCTCTCCTCTAGCTGCTTAATCCTATCACCACCAGCCGTGCTCTCACCGGTGGTAGGCTCAGATGCAGAGGAGGGTGCTTTTGATCCATACTTCCCTTTGTAAACCTCAAACAGCTGTCGCATTTCCTTCCTAATCCAGTCAACCATTTCTCCTCCCTTCACATTCCCATACATCATTACCAAAACCTCAGACACAAAATCAAGTTTACTTCTTGGATCAAGCACACATGCTATATAAATTAAGTGGTTCACCTTCATTTTCTTCTCGTTCACAACACATGATTCAAACCAATACTTTTGTACCTTTTCCTCAACCTTCTCGGCCATCTTTTGGATCTCTTCAAGCGGATCCTTCTTCAATTTCTCAATGATGTCATATACCGTAACAAGCTTCTTGAAGAAGATATGCATAGTCACATATTTAGTTCCTGTACAATTAGAATAACACAAATTGAAATGGGCAAATCGTTAAAATTTTTAAATAAAACAATGCAGTTCAGGAATTTTACTTACCAGAGACTAGAAGGGTCAAGTCATTGAAGACTTTCAGATAGTCTCTCAACTTCCTAACCATCTGCCAATCTTGATTAGTTGGAAGCCCACCTCTTGAGTCCAGATAATCTCTCTAAGAGAATGATCGTGTGGACTTGAATACAACGTTGTAAACACTACCTCAAAACTTTCTGCTGACTCTAACATGGTATAGGTGGAGTTCCACCTGGTTGGTACATCCAAAGACACCAGTTTGGTTGACTCCACATGCAGAAATTCCAGCCATTCTTGTATCGTAACAACCTAGCTGGTGAAGACCTCACCCAGTTCACACAATCCCGAACTCTGTCCACAACACCCCCAACCACTTTCAGTCCATCTTGTACCACCAGATTAATGATGTGTGCAACACATCGAAACTGTAGAAACCTCCCATCCATCAAATCACACCCCCACTCCTTTAGCTTCATTATCATGCACTCACTGACAACATCATTTGAAGTTGCATTGTCCATGGTCATGCAGAACAGATTCCTCACCTTCCACTCTTCAAGAACTTCTGCAAGCTTCTCTGCAATATCAACTCCAGTATGAATTGTGATGGGAACAAAGGCTATCACCTTCTTCTGCAACTTGCAATCACTTCCAACAAAGTGAGTAGTAACACACATGAAATTCTTGTTGTTATCAGAAGTCCATGTATCCGTAGTGATTGAAACTCTTCCTTGGCTCCTTGATTCAAAAAAAATCAATTAAATCCATCTTTTTATCCATAAAGATATGAAAGCAGTCATCTCTTATAGCTTTCCTCCCGCGTATCCTAAACAGTGGTTGAACTTGGGACATGAATTGCTTAAACCCTTCCTTCTCCACAAAGCGAAATGACAATTCATCCATAATGATCATACTGGCTAATGCATATCTAGCTTTTCCCTGATCAAACTTCCATAAACCACTTACTTGACCACCTTCTGATGTCTGCAATACTGTCTGATTTTTATTTGCTGCCAACTTAGCCAAACAGGAGTGCATGTGGTTATTCATTGTAGTGGTCCCATTTTTATGAGGATGAGCTTTGATTAGAGTATGACAGTGAATGCACTCTCCCATCGGGTAGCTGTCAACTATCAACTTCTTAAACACCTTCCAACAAGAAGCTTTACCCACCGTCTTCAACCATTTCTCATAGTCAAATATGTCTCATGTAGCTGTCTCTGAATCAGGAGCGCCCTTGTCAATAGAAGGAGTCTTGGAAGGTGTATCGACAGGTGTACTTCCACTATCGATAGGGGCGGGAATCGATGGAGTTGATGAAGACAGTGAAGCTTCAGTAGGTTGAACAGGTCGACTTCCTGTACGCCTACCACGACCCCGGGTCTGAATAGGAGCAGTCGCACCACCACGACCTCGAGTCGCCGGAGGTCTCCCACCATGAGGAGCGATAGCAGCAGTAGGGACACCTCGTCCGCCACGTCCACCACGAGGAGCCGGAGGTCTCACCCTACAAAAACAATTACACAAGGAAATTGTTACACTGATGCAGCAAATCTGAAAGACAGACAATGTCATGTCAACATCCGACATCCAGAATTTTCTAGTGTAAACTAGCTTACAAGGTAGCAAAATCCAGCTTATAAAAGAATCGGACCTCACTCCTTCACATCCATATATGCCACCAAAATAAAAACCGATTTAGAAGGCAACAAAACTGGAGATACTATGTATATTAACTTTCCAAAATCAATATTAGACGGCTCAGTATTAAATCCAGACAGCCTCAGTTCCACATGGCGAAACTGTTCTCTCACTAGATACAAAATTTTCAGTCATCATTCCCACCCGGCAACCACTGCATTCGGAATTTAGAGTACACAACATATGATAATGCACAACCAAGTCCGAACTTTGATACCAAAAATTTGTGTTTTTTCCATCAGTAAGTATTCCCCACTAGTATACTATCAAAAAATTATTTTCTAGGAACCTCCTAGTTAGGACTCGACTAAATACATGCTCTCGTATTATTGATTACTTCGAAATGGACCAATAATTACACATGTTTTTACCCCTATTCTTGAGTTGTTTGAGAGGTTGACTCTCGTGTTTTAAGCCGATTTCACGCGAGGTTGTGTGTTTATGTCATATTTCAGGGCCCGACGTTGGAATCGAGGCGAAGAAATAAGTTTTGGGTCGAAAGGAGCGAAGTTGGGTCGAAGTGTGCTGCAGGGGGAGAATACTCGGTCATGGGCTCAAATACCCGACCGAGTATTTATTGTTCTGGGCACCCGTGAGAAACAGAAGGGGGCCCGGGCAGGAGGCGAAAACCCCCGGTCGGGGATTCTTGGGACATAGCGGGGATTTTCCCCTGGCATTAAACGTGCGTTTCAATTATACCCGGTTGAGACCCAAAATACCCAACCGGGTATTGCGACAGACAGCTTTTTAAGTGAAAAGAAGGCCAAAAATCGAGAGTTCGGAGTTTTTGAGAGATAGAGCGATTACTAGAGAGAGAAAGCGAAGAACCAGAGTTCCCAAGTGCCACAGCTTGATCTTCATCACCATTGGAGCCCAGCTTGAGCTTGGAGAAGTGCCGATTGACAACCAGGAGCAGAAACTCATCCTTCAAAGTATGATTTCCGCGTCTGAATCTGCTTTTGCTTCTCTCTCCATGGAGTAGTTTTCCTATTCATCTGGGTATGGAGAACCCTAGATTTGTATGTTAGGTCTGATTGTATGAACCCAAGTACAGATTTCATGAGTTGATTATATTCGATTGAGGCTTGAATGATTGAATGACTTGAATCCTAATCAAATTCCTGTTGTTTCTGCTTTAACCTAGAATGAGAATATCTGCCTAGGTTGATAGAGCACCCTTAATTGAAGGTGGCGAATTGGTGACTTTAGTCGAGGAACCAATTCGCTATTCTGTACCGAATTCAATTCGGTAGTGGAGGTTTGGTTCGTTAGGGCCTCAATCTGTTTACTGCGGTGGAGGTTAGTCGCCCGCTGGAGACTCAGATTGAGAGGGTTTGGAGACCTTTAGTCGAGACTTCAGAATGTTTAAGAACCTCCCGCAGTATAACTTTCATGGAAATTGAAATTGGTAAATTGCAATCCGGCTTAACTGCAGTCTAGGGGGAACCATATCCGGGTGACCTCTCTCGACTTGAAAACAACCGTTTAACTTGCTTTGTTTGTTTGTTAATTTGGACTTGCACTAAAGTTTCACTGCTAGATAACAAGAATTCACCGAGTAGTCATCAAATCTAGGACCCGGGTTGACATTAAAACCCAAACCCGTTATACTACGCTTTAGGAAGTGGTTACACTTGGCCAATTTCTAGAGTGACAGTAGGAGTGAGTCAAGTTTTTGGCGCCGTTGCCGGGGAACGGCTAGGTTGTTGAAGAAAAGTGATTTCTGTTACTTTAGCACTTTCGTTTTCGCATTGACTGTTTGTTCTTTCCCACTTGTGCCTTCACGGGTTTGCGTGCTTGATTGTGTGCAGGTAGTGCATGACCCGTAGCCAGTCGGGAGGTTTACTGCCATTCAACCCGGAGATTGAACGCACCTGTCGCCAACTTAGGAGACAACAGCGAGCTAGACTGGCTACGGCTCAGCGCATAGACGGCCATTTGAGCAGTGAGTCCGAGGACGAGTACGTGATGGAAGGAGAACACAACCCACCCCCCGGGAATCCTCTCCAGGTTCCTCCGGTGAATCAGCTCTTGGGGAACAACCCCATACCCCAGGAAGATGGGGTTCATCATCACCCACCACCACCGGGTCCCACCTTGGAGTACTACTACACTCCACGGATTGCTGACATCCGCCCGTTCATCCTCTATCCGCCCATTCCAGCAAAAAACTTCGAGATCAAGCCATGCTGGATTCAACTCATTACATCCTCTATCCAGTTCCATGGCTTGAAGGATGAGGAGGCAAGGGTGCATCTTTCCCGTTTTCTGCAGCTGACGAATGGGTTCAAGCTGAACGGTGTCCCTGATGACGCAATCCGCCTTCACCTCTTCCCTCATTCTCTGGCGGGGAATGCTAAGAGGTGGTTGGAGACCCAGCCCCCATTGTCCATCACTTCTTGGGATGATTTGGCTGACAAGTTCGTGCACAGGTACTACCCGGCATCGAAGACTACAGAGATCCAGCGGGAGATCACTCACTTCCGCCAAGAGCCAGATGAGTCACTTCGTGATGCATGGGAGCGGTACATGGGATTTTTCTGGCAGTGTCCCCATCATGGCTTTAGTGATGCATTCATAGTGGGGAACTTCTACAGTGCTCTCTCTCCGGAAAGCCAGAGGGTGATTGAGTCTCTATGCCCAGGAGGGGACATTCTTACCAAGACTCCACCCGAACTGAACCAGATGATCAGTACATTGGCTGCCAGAGATCATTCCTGGGGGCAGAGCAGCAGAGGCAGACATTCCCGGGACCGTGGTGTGCACGCCATGGAGACCAGATCCGGGCTCGAGCAGCAGGTGGCTGAGTTAGTGCAGACATTGAAGCAACCCAACGATCTTATTCCGGGCAGAGGTCTGGGCGGACCTCCCGTAGCTCAATGTCAGTGGTGTGAGAGCTCGAATCATCTGGTGGAAGACTGTCAGGCTATGCGGGAGTCCTCTACTCCCCAAGAACAGGTGGACTTCATCGCCAATGCTCGGCGCCTTGACCCATATAGAAATACATACAATGAGGGGTGGCGCCAGCATCCCAACTTAGCCTGGAACAGCAACGCCACTAAACCACCTGGTTTCCCAGCACCAGCGGGTGGTTTTCAGCAAGGCAACCCTTCCAGGCTAGGCAGGGGCCCCCACCACAGCAGCAACGCTACCAGCCTAGGCAGGGGCAGCCATTCCAGCAGCCCCAGCGTCAGTATGCCGAGCCAGCAGCAGCTCCAACTCCAGATAACCATATGACGGAACTGAAAAACATTTTAGCGGCATTCATGACTACCAGCCAGGCGAATTTCGCCAGGATAGACTAGAGGATTGCCTCGCTTGAGGCAGGTCAGAGGAACCAAGGTGCTATACTGCAGGACCTCCAACATCAGATTGGAGGAATAGCCCGCCAGAACAACACCAGGGCACCGGGAACTCTACCTGCCACTACCATCCCCAATCCACGGGAGCCGCCCCAGCAGCTGGATGCCATTTTTACCAGGAGCGGTAAGACCATATTCGCTGATCCTGCCCCAGCCAGGCAGGAGGAACCACTACCTGCTTCAGCACTTCCAGCCGACGATGCAGAAGTGCGGGTGGAAAAGGAAGCCCCTGCTCCCAAGCCACAACCAGTGGTTAAGGAGCATGTGCCCCAGCTTCCCTTCCCCACTCGCCTACACAAAGACAAGCTGGAGACTGAGTTTGCCAAGTTTATGGCAATGTTGAAGCAGCTCAACATCAGCATACCGTTTGTGGAGGCACTGTCGAAGATGCCCAAGTACGCGAAGTTCATGAAAGATCTCCTCACCAACAAGAAGAAACTTGGGGATCTTTCGACAGTGTTGTTGAGAGAGGAGTGTTCTGCTATCCTGCAGAACAAGCTACCCGAAAAGCGCAAGGACCCAGGGAGTTTTACTATCCCTCTTACTATTGGCAGCATGCATGTAGGCAAGTCCTTGGCGGACCTAGGCGCTAGCATAAATGTCATGCCATATAAGTTGTATAAAAAGCTAGACCTAGGTGAACTTAGCCCTACTAGGATGAGCATTCAGCTAGCTGATCGTTCCATTGTGCATCCTAGGGGGATCATAGAGGATCTGCTTGTTAATGTAGGTGCATTCACATATCCTGTTGATTTTGTTATTCTTGATATACATGAGGATGTGGATGCGCCTTTGATTCTAGGTAGACCATTTCTTGCCACCGCCAAAGCACTCATTGATGTGCATGATGGTAAACTGATCCTGCGTGCTGGGAATGAACATGCTACTTTTTCTGTGACTGAATTCGATCACTGTGCTATGATTGTTGTCACACCTGTGCATGCCGTTTCTGATCAGGTACACGAGCCTGTCGTGTATCCTTCTGCACCTCTCATTTTGCAGGACCCTCCTATCATTCCTACGCCGCCGCTCCATCCAGTCTCGCCTCCGAACAAAAAGATCAAGGAGGAGTGGTGGCTGAAGCAGAAGGTTGCTAAGCCTGCACGGAAGAAGGGTGGAGACCACTACGAGCTTGTTCCACCCCCTGCACCACGACCACCCTAGCCATCCGAGTACTCACTCGCTTGCATCTTGTCGGATGGCCAGGTCGAGCTGACCAATGCTGGTGGTTGCACCCGTCGGGTGCATGGCCACGACCTGAAGCTGTACCTCAAGAGCGACGTGGATCCGCTCTTGGAGGCACCTATTCCTGCACCTCCCTGAGTATCCACCATGGGCGTCCAGCTAAAAGACGGTAAAGAAGCGCTTGTGGGGAGGCAACCCCACCACGCTTTGCACTTCTTTTTCCCTTTTTTCTGAGTATTTTTGTCGTCTTGAGTCAGTTGCATGTCTGTGGTGAAGTTCGGTCGTCTGTTATGCATCGATTTGGTGCTGTCGTGCAGGAGAGGTCAAAAATTTGGGCGAATGAGATTTTTGGCCGGAAGGGGGTAAATACCCGGTCGTGGGCCAAAATACCCAACCGGGTATTTTTGGTCCACGATCGGGCCCCCTTCTGTTTCTCGGGGTGAAAAAAGGGAAAACCCCCGACCTTGTCCCAAAAATACCCGACCGGGTATTTTTGGTTCACGGCCAGGAATTTTCCCAATATAGAAATCAGGGTTTTCAAACCCCCCGACCATGACCCATAAATACCCGGCCGGGTATTATTGGCTCAGGGCCGGGGATTTACTTGCACTCGACACGCCGCGTTTTTGAAACCCCCGGTCGTGGGATCAAAATACCCGACCGGGGATTTTTGAGCCCTGTTAGTTTCTCTCTCTACCCTCATTTTTCAAAATTTTCCCCTCTCTCTTCCTCTCAAATCCTCTCCCCTCTCTCTTCTCCGCCGCCGCTGCCCCCCCCCCCCCTGCCGCCGGTCGTTTTTCGGCGGTTTTCCAGAGAGCCTCCCGGGTCATATTTGGCCTCCGTCTCGCGTCCCTCAACCGCTTTTTGAGCCTTAGCTACAGTTCTCCTTGCGTTTTCAGGTGTGTTTCTTGTTAACTATTCTTTCCTGGAAAATCGAACTGTAGATTGTAGGATCGAGAACTGTATTTGCATGCATGAGTTAGAATAGGGTGAGGGATGCTTTGAGTATGCATGGTTCTATCTATGGTGTATGTGCTGCCCGTGTATTTAATGTGGTTGGTTCTGTGGTTCTTGCCTTGATTCCGGTTGTGTTGCTTGTGATTCAACCATCTGTGCTTAAAACTGTTAGCCTAGGTGATCCTTAAATGTGGGGGAAGTGATGAACCCATGTTGTTGGTCCTGACCAGTCTTTTCTTGGATCCACCTTTGGTTTGTTGATTTTGCAGGAGCATGTCCCTCGACCATCAGTTTGTGCAGGGCCTGAGCCTGCACCCGGATTACGCGGACCAGTTTCGCGCAGTGACTCGGGGGAAATTGGAGCGCCACCACCATCTGGAGTGGGCAGTGTTCGATCAGCTCCACTGCATACAGGAGCTCACCGCCGCCATCAGCCACCGCGATTGGCGGACGCTGCTGACTATCGAGGAGCCCACCTACACTGAGCTGGTGTGGGAGTTCTAAACCACCTTCAAGTACGACAGCAAAGCGGCTCGAGACTCCTATGCAGTGAGATTCAGGCTAGGTGGCTATCCCCGGGAGCATACCATTGACGGGTTGGCCTACGCCTTGGGGATCCAGTATCACCCATCTTCCCGCCACGTGATCGAGGTCCCGAACCCAACAGACTGGAACATGGATGAGTTCTACTCGCAGATTGCCCGGCGCGCCTATGCATTCGACTACTTCGACGCTGGCCAGACATACGTGCGCACCCTCAAGCCGCAGTGGCACATCCTGAACTTGCTCATCACCCGCTCCATCGTCCCCAACGTCACCGGCTCGCACAAGATTCCGAAGCGGGTGCTCTATGCCATGTACTCGATGTGGGACCCGGATCACATGCTGCATTTGGGTTCCTTCGTGGCCACCACCTTCTCTCGATGCCACGGGAAGCCCAACCATATCTATTGTGGTCCCCTGATCACCCGTCTAGCGCGCCATTTAGACATAAGCTTCCAGGGGCTCACAGATTCTTCTGCACGGGGCGGCTCCACCCCCCTCAGCCGGGAAATGCTCCACAATGCACTCCTCCTGGCCACTGATGGCACCCGCACCTGGGTGGATGGGCTTTCCATGCCTCCTGATGAGGATGTGGATCTCGATGAAGATGAGGAGGACGCTGACTATTCTGGCGAGGATGATGATGATGATGATGATGATGATGATGATGATGATGATGATGATGATGATGATGATGATGATGATGATGATGATGAGCCGGAGCCCCCACTATCTCCACCAGGGGACCTTCGGCCACGACGGAGATCAGAGAGAGGCGAGTCCTCCTCCGGTCCTTCTGGTACGTCGATGGCTTCTAGCCCATCGATGGACTTCTTCACGGAGCAGTTCCAGCAGATGGGGCTCCAGTTCCAGCAGCTCGGTCTTCAGAACCAGCAGCTCATGGACCATCAGGTCCAGTTCTACCAGCAGTATTCGGCCCACCAGGCCGAGTACCAGTCCAGGCTGACGGTTGTTGACGAGCGCCTCGGCCGCTTAGAGACCCATATGGGAGTCACGGGTGCTCTCATCGAGCGGGAGCGAGATCGAGGCCGCAGATTGATGGAGTACTCGGAGCACCTGCTCCAGACTTGTCACCCCCCAGAGGAGCACCACTGGACCACCCGGTGGGATCATTCACCACCACCACCACCACCACCGGAGGATGGAGACGACGACCTCATGAACCAGATCGACTTCTCCGGTCTAGGAGGCTCCTAGTGGCATGTTTTGACTGTTTTTGTTTTTGTCAGTGTGCAAACTGTCTTGTGTCGGTTTAGTTTCTCTCTTTTTATTTTGGATGTTGTACTATTGGGCTGACCATTGGACCTAACGTATTGTGTTTGAGCTCTTTGGTTTCCTTTAGCTGTGCTTGTTCTTGACTGGTCCTCTCTCCAGTCCGCTTCACTCCGATTGGTCCGCTTCCAGTCTCCTGCAGTGCGTGCACACCGGTAACATCGTTCCCCTTTCCCTTCCCTCTTCTCCATTGAGGGCAATGTCGATCTTAAGTGTGGGGGATGTTTATTTTTTGACTGCGTTAGATCTGTTTGTGTGCTTGGAGCCTAGTCCACTGTCCAAATTTTTAAATTTGAGAGCTCCAAGTACGTGTTCCTTGCAATTGCCTGCTCAGTATGCTTTGAATTGACAGTCTTTATAGTAATGTGCAACCTAGGGAGGTAGTGTAGCACTATGGAGGATGTTGATGCATTTAAGAAGTCTCCTTTCTTCTTCATATTGTGTTGGTTGATTGTGTAAATTAGTGATCTTAGGACTCTTGAATTGTGTGGTGATGTGGACTCTCTACCTGTCATGGACTCATGTATCATGTTTTTGAAGTAAAAGGTGCTCGAAAATGTGCTTTAAAATAACGTCTCCCGTGCGAATAGGGCGAAAGTGTGTAAGGGGAGACGGGAATCCGTTCCCAATTTCCACCTACTACCTCCAGCCCCCTTACATGTCTTTCCCCCGCACGAGGCTCGAGACATCCACTCCTGGCATGGCCGGTAATAGCCGGGCTCCCGCAAAACCTCTGCTAGGTGGGAGCCCCCATTTTCTGAAAAGCAGGTTGGGACCCTTGAAAGAAAAGAAAAAGAAAAAAAAAACAGAAAAACAAGCAAAAAAGAAAGAAAAGGGGTTCGTTCCAACCATCTTCAAGAAGAAAATAGAGCACATTAAAAAGGTGAGTCCATGATCTTTTGTTTTTGAGAGTCCGTTCGTCCACGATTCATTTGTCCTCTGTTCACTATTTGCCATGATGCCGACTCGAGACTAGCGCTCTCGCCGAAGAAGCTATGAGATGACTTGTGCGTCGGTTGACCTCGTAAGGTGCTAAATGATCTAGGAAATCCTCTACCTATGATCGGGGTTGTTGGTTGCTATAGAGGTTTGGAGAGTTGCATTGGTTTGAGTTAGGTTTGCTTGGGCACAAGCAAACGGTTAAGTGTGGGGGAGTTTGATAGACCAATAATTACACATGTTTTAACCCCTATTCTTGAGCCGTTTGAGAGGTTGACTCTCGTGTTTTAAGCCGATTTCAAGCGAGGTTGTGTGTTTATTTCATATTTCAGGGCCCGACGTTGGAATCGAGGCGAAGAAACGAGTTTTGGGTCGAAAGGAGCGAAGTTGGATCGAAGTGTGCTGCAGGAGGAGAATACCCGGTCATAGGCTCAAATACCCGACCGGGTATTTATTGTTCTGGGCACCCGTGAGAAACAGAAGGGGGCCCGGGAAGGAGGCGAAAACCCCCGGTCGGGGATTCTTGGGACAGACCGGGGATTTTCCCCTGACATTAAACGTGCGTTTCAATTATACCCGGTCGAGACCCAAAATACCCGACCGGGTATTTTGACCGGGTATCGCGATAGGCAGCTTTTTAAGGGAAAAGAAGGCCAAAAATCGAGAGTTTGGAGTTTTTGAGAGACAGAGCGATTCCTAGAGAGAGAAAGCGACAAACCAGAGTTCCCAAGTGCCATAAGCTTGATCTTCATCACCATTGGAGCCCGGCTTGAGCTTGGAGAAGTGCCGATTGACAACGAGGAGCAGAAACTCATCCTTCACAGTATGATTTCCGCGTCTGAATCTGCTTTTGCTTCTCTCTCCATGGAGTAGTTTTCCTATTCATCTGGGTATGGAGAACCCTAGATTTGTATGTTAGGTCTGATTGTATGAACCCAAATACAGATTTCATGAGTTGATTATATTCGATTGAGGCTTGAATGATTGAATGACTTGAATCCTGATCAAATTCCTGTTGTTTCTGCTTTAACCTAGAATGAGAATATCTGCCTAGGTTGATAGAGCACCCTTAATTGAAGGTGGCGAATTGGTGACTTTAGTCGAGGGGCCAATTCGCTATTTTGTACCGAATTCAATTCGGTAGTGGAGGTTTGGTTCGTTAGGGCCTCAATCTGTTTACTCCGGTGGAGGTTAGTCGCCCGCTGGAGACTCAGATTGAGAGGGTCTGGAGACCTTTAGTCGAGGCTTCAAACTGTTTAAGAATCTCCCACAGTATAACTTTCATGGTAATTGAGCTTGGTAAATTGCAATCCGACTTAACTGCAGTCTAGGGGGAACCATATCCGGGTGACCTCTCTCGACTTGAAAACAACCGTTTAACTTGCTTTGTTTGTTTGTTTGTTAATTTGGACTTGCACTAAAGTTTCACTGCTAGATAACAAGAATTCACCGAGTAGTCATCAAATCTAGGACCCGGGTTGACATTAAAATCCAAACCCGCTATACTACGCTTTAGGAAGTGGTTACACTTGGCCAATTTCTAGAGTGACAGTAGGAGTGAGTCAAAGGGTCAGGACAAGAATGATTGATGGGGCAGAACTTTCTTAAAGGACTTCCAGTTCATAGATTACCATCCCCGATCATCATATTAAATTGGATAAAGAGTCACATCAAAGAAGAACAAATTACAAAGTCAGACATTAACTTTAAATCATGATCTTCTTTCTGGAACAGTATACCAAATTTTCTTAATTGTAAAGCACAACAGAGGCAACAGACACGCAAAATCTGAAAGACAGGTGGTGGGCATATGTACTGCATTTTCCATTTTGTACTCACATCAGCTTGTCGTCGACTCGTCGGGGAGGCGAGAGGGAGATGGCGGAGACTGGCATCGGGGAGGTGGGAGGGAGATGGTGGTGTCGGCGGCAGGGAGAGAGTGAGGGAGAGGGACGGCGACGGCAGGGGCAGGCGGCGGCGCGGGGCAGGGAAAGAGTGAGGGAGAGGACCGGCGGTGACAGGGGCAGGCGCGGCGGTAGGGAGAGTGAGGGCGGCGGCAGGGAGAGTGACTGAGAGGGAGAGGGTGAGTGAATCGCTGCTGACTGCTGTGGTGGAGTGAAGTCGCGATGGCCAATGGTTAGGGTAGGAGACAGACACACAGATACGGCGGCGTTTTACGAGGGGTGAGGATGCGCCGGTTAGTCGGTTTAACCGGCGGTTATTTATGTCGGTTAGCCGGTTAACCGGACTCCTCAACCCTTCTACCGCCAACTGCCCGCGCCCTCTGTTTTTCGGTTATCGGTTAACCGATAACCGCCGGTTATTGGTTTAACCAGCCGGTTAACCGGCAACCGATAACCGAATGGCCAGCCCTAGATTAATTAAAAAGCTTATAACAACAACAAAAATTAAACTAGAATAATGAGTACGTACCGCTAGAAATTCATCAACATAAGCTCCCTCTCCTTGCCACCAATCGCTCATTTTTTTGGGAAATTCGGACAGAGATTCGGCTAGGCTCGGTGGGTTTTGAGGAAAAAACCAAAATTCGGACAGAGATTCGGCTCGGCGGGTTTTGAGGAAAAAACCTAAGAAATGTTTTCTGATGGCAGATCGGACTTAGCCGCAACCAACAGTCCACTATTTCCTAGCCTTTTGGGAGGGGAGGGTTTAGAGAGATAAATTCTAGAGAAAGAAGGAAGAATGGGTTGTGGTGTGAAGAAATGAGAGGGGAAGGGGGGTATTTATACCCATCAGACCGCACCCTCCAGGGGCGGTCCAGTAATTTTGCCCCAGCCAAAACTGCAGCTTCCCGACGCGGTTTACGCTCCCCGAGGGTTGACCGTTTCCTGCCGCTGCGGTCTGCGATCTATGGCGCGGATCGCTGAGGTGGCAAGCGGTCCGCCGCTGGATCGTAGCTGGATCCTGCGGTCTCCAAGGCCGCTCCCGGGGAAACACAGACCGCACCTTGAAGGTGCGGTTCCCAGTCTGACGTGGCGCAAAACGCACCTCCAAGGTGCGGTTTATACATAAAACGACATAAAACGCACCTGGAGGGTGCGGTTTACACATAAAACGCACATTGGAGGTGCGGTCCAAAAAAAAGGGTGCTATTAGTGTAAATTTTTTCGGGTGGGTGCTATTTTTGTAATTTTTTTTAAAAGGTGTTATTATTGAAAAAATCCCAAAAAACAAGACATATGTTGAAGTAAATCACATTTTATTAAAATTTAAACAAAATTTGTGAATTTTCATACCTTTCACCTTGGTTCATTCGTTTGAATTTTAATTAGTTATAAAATATTTTTATGATGTAGAATAATTATATATCTTATGTTGGGTTGAGTTTTTACTGAAAAATATCGTCAACCCGACTCAACGTAATTAAAAACAAACATAGGGCATAATTTTTTTTGGTGAGTTTGGGTTTGATATTTTTCAAACCATAGTGCATGAGTCGGGTGATTAAAATGACTAAACCCAAACCACCCGACCCACGTACACCCCTAGTACCTCTTCCTACGGTTATTTATGGAGGAAAAAAAAAAAGCATAAAAAGCTTGAATCTCAAAGATCAAGTAATGATTAGGACAAATATAAAATTCAGGCCCACCCAGAACATTGTAAAGAATTAAACAGAACAGAACTTGAGAAAGAAGAATATCGTGGCTGTCATAAAGTTTTTCCTTAACTTCACTTTACTGCTGTTCCCGTCTCAGTACATTATCAAAGATATGAAAAATTCTTCCTTGAATTTCTCATTGTTTGAAAGAAAATTTAAAAAAAAAAAAAGAGATCATCGACACTCAAAAGAATTAGCCAAAAAAAAAGAAAAGAGGGAACCAAAACAAAATCGATGAATAAATGCTACAAATGCTTTGAACCCAAAATAATTGGTAAAAAGAAACAAAACAAAAAAATCTGATTCGCTTTTGCTCTTTGGAGCTCACTTTCTCTGCAGCCAGCAATATAAAGGCTTCTTGCTAATCTACAGCCTCTTCCAATTCTCACTAGTTTCCCAGTGCTAATTGCCTGCTCTCAAGACCCAAGACAGTGTTGTAAGAAGTTCGTGTTGCCAATCCCAAATTCATGGCCATAAGTTGAGTTAACAGAGAGCTAGCTGAGTTTCAAAGAGATGAGAGGTAAAAGTTTACCAGGGAAAAACAAAGATTGTACAGTTAATAGGATGAAGGATTCCAATAATACTGAAAAGCTTGAAGAATCATTTCTTGACAAATGGCTTTTGGCAAACCAGTATCCTCTGGTCGCTACCATTCTGAGGATCCACCACCCTTGCTTCCCAATGTATCTGTGCAGCCAGTGCTCGAGCCATGTCGATGGCAGCCACACTATCTGATAGAACAACCCATCCCTGCAAACACAAAACCCACCATGGGATGATGATGAACAAGGATAACTGATCTGACATATTATTGCGTGAACTAAGACAAATATTAGATCCATTAGTACTTTGATCTGGTTTCGATTTTGAGTCCATAGCACATATATATAGTTGCAGTAAAGTACCTCGGGTCTTAGAATTCGATCCATCTCCACTAGTACGTCCATCATACCACATCTTTCTGAACTAAGATGTGAGAGCAGTGCATATCCATGAAGAAAGTCATATGTTCGAGGATAAGTCGGGAAGGGCTCGCACCTGCAAGCAAAAGAAAAGATGGTTCACATTAAAAATTCAGTATATCACATAACAAGAATGAACCCAGTTATCCTACACCAAACAAAAAATGTGATTTTTACAAGAGATTCAATCAGACATAGTAGGCTAAGAAATAGATAACATACCAATCATGTAGAACACCAGCGAAACCTCGATTGATAATGAGGGGAAGAGTATTACGGGCCCTAACAGGAACCACATTCATCACCCAAACCGATTTCTTCTCGTCCAGAAAGGCAGCATTTAAGCCACCATAATGAGCATTCATGTCCATAACATTTCTTAGCATGTTGAATGGAGGTAAGGGATCTTCATCACCTGGCCTCTTTGGATGGTCGGAGAAAATTAACGGTGTTAGCAATGACCAATAGTTTCTAAGAGCCGATCGCCACACCTGGGAGTCCTCAGAGAAATCATCTTGTTGAACTCCTGCAAGATGACATTCAGACTAGAGTCAGGACTTCAGCTCATGAACTTAGCTTAAAAGAAAGAAATCGTCTGAAAGACAACAATACTTACCATGAACTTGAAGCTCGTATGAGCTTAACTGCTCGGTTGACCTGTTTTGAATTGGAATCCAACGCTGACTAGTGGTTCCGCTAATACATGACATCAGCGGCTGGTAATATGGAGGAATATCATTCCCTTCATTGCAAATTGGAGGAGAGGCCGACTTACTGCATTATTAATATTAAAACATAAGAAAAGAAAGCAAGGGTTTTACAATCTAGGCTCCACAGTAATATACTTTATTTTCTCTAAAAAAAAGGTAATATACTTGACAGAGTAAGAAAATTGAAGGAAGTGAATTTGATCACTGCATCCTCACCGAGATTTATAGCAATTGACATCAGCAGTTTTCTGCCAGATGAAAGTCTCGTCCTGCTGAGCCATGAGACTCCAACATATCTTTTCAGTGAATTCTTCAATTGGCGCCACCATGCTTCTTTTCTTTGTTCTAGATGAACTTCCAGATGGTTTACTTGCCGGAGATGTTAAAACAAAGTAACCCCCTGGCTTGAGAATCCGGTCCATTTCAATAAGGAACATACCATCTGTTTTTAGGAAGTCGTTGTCAGATAACAATGAAAAAATGACTATCTCTATTATGCGTATAAAGTCAGAAAATCACTTGGATCCCTCCTACATACACTGGTTAGAAAATGCTCCCACAAAACCCTGTCAAATAAATGTACTTCATGATATTTCTTCATACCAGAACTACATAATCAAGTATGTTTATCATATAGTGGTTTATATTTCTCAACAATTAGACGAGGAACAAATAAACGTCTTCAGCAGTAAATGATGAAATCAGAAAAGATCAAGCACTCCTCTTCTAAGTGTCATATTTGAAACTGATTCCCAATCCTGGCGCAAAAGAGTATCAGCACTCCAACAACTCAGCTTTTTCATCCGTGATATCAGATGACTCAAAACATGACAAGCTAAAGGGGTTGTTTGGACAATGGAATTGAATGAAGCAATTTGGCCCAATTGCTTCAAAATGAAGCAATTCAGTGCCTCGTTTGGAAACACAAAATGAGGATGCAACGGGACGAAGCAATTTGAATTGCCTCGTTTTGCATCATTTTGAATTGACATGGAAATTATGCATTTTTTAAGGCAATTGGGTCAAATTGCCACATTTTAGGAATCCATCATCACCCCTAGCCAATTAGAAAATAGAAAAAGATGCAGAGAAAATGGGGGGAAAAAAGAGTTCTAACTTCTAAAACGAGGAACTGAAAATTTAAAGAGAGGGTAGTTAAAAACTCAGATGTACCTTTATCGTCCCAGATAATACTACACTGAGTACAGTGAACCATGTCAAACGACAGTGAAGGATATGGAAGTTGTCGTGAGATAAAATTTCCAATCATGGCTGGTAGGCCTCTCTCAAGTGCTAGTTGAACTTGGCTGCCAGTGGCCTCATAAGCAGCAATGCAGATTGGCATTACCTTGCGCGACACTAGATGAGCTCCTAAGCTTCCAAATCCACAACCAATGTCCAGTACAGTTCGTACCTGTGGTCAGACATCAGAAGCAAAAGACCATATAAGAAGAGAGTAGCTTTTTCGTTTCTTTCAAAGGTAATTATAGGATGCCTAAAGAGTATTCTGCTAGTCATTCGACATGAAATGTGTAAGACGAAATGCTTACACCAGCTTGATGAAACTCAGCATCACTTCCTAAACCTATCATTTCGGCAACCTGGCGTGAGTAGTCTTTCACTCCATCAAAGATCAATCCATCCTCAGAGTGAAAAGCAATTTGATTCTCTTCCAGCAGCATCAACCTACAACATTTGGGCATTACAATTATATCCAGCAAAAATACTAAAATTCTGCATTAAAAGTTCACTACTTGAGTGACTGAACAAAGCAGGTGGTACCTCTTTGTCATGCTTCCGGAAGAAAGAAACTGGTCCCTGCTTAGCCTCACATTTCCGCTCCATATAACATCCCTCCCAGCCGGCCATCTTAGTGGAATCTTGTAATCTTTTGGAGGCCGAACCAAACAACGCTCTCTCGGCCTAAACATTTCGCAATGCCTATCGAACTCTTCACCATCCTTAAACCCAGCCAATGTATTTGAAGTGACATTGTAACAAGGCACAAAATGTTCTCTTTCTTTGCCACAAAGACCAAGCACTTGCTGCCTAGTTGCAGAAACTGAGAACGATCTAAGCTCCAAATAATCAACTGCCGCCTGCTCCTTCAACCTTCTGTAGTTCGAATAAATGTTCGGAACTGGGGTAATTGTTACGGAATCAAATGCAATGGAAGACGTCGATCCTAAGATGGCGATCACTGCAAGGACACATACAAGGCACAACAACAACCAACTAGCCGGTGGTCTAGGGCCTAAAGTAACAGATAGTTTATTGAGCCAAGGGCTTCTCATGTCCGAATTGTTGAACGAATCAAACCTCCGCAATCAACCAAGGATCCAATCATGACCCGAAACTCCAAGAGCAGGGAAAACCGTCACGAATTATTACATACAAGCTTGTGTATATGTCACCATGAGCACGAACTATCCCAGCAAGCATGAAAGGGAGAAGCAGAGTCCACAGTTACCAGAGAGGCAGCAAGCCACTCGATTTAGGATCTTCAGATTTCCACTGTAAGCTTCCACAACAACTGAGAGAAAATTGAATTGGATTTAAATCCAATTCCCGACACTAAATGCCAAAACAAGCTCCTTGATCAATATGAAGAATTGGAACCAGAATCAACAACAGATGTCCATCAACGCGCCCCGCGACTTAACCAAATTCAGATCAACCTGCGGAGCAGAAGAAAGGTCAAAAACAGAATAAAAACAACCAAATTCTCCGCATAAGTGGCAGTGACTAACGGCCATTTTTGGTTTTTCTTTGGGCCGTTTTTCAACCCCAAAAGAAAACCCTGAAATCAAACAGAAAGAAAGGCAATTAAATGAAGCAATCCAAAAAAACCTCTACCCCGCTTTTTCTATCCACCCATAATAACTATCCAATCAAATTCTGCCAAAGAAATGCAATCAAACTTTCCATTCTTAGCTTCAGTATAGATCTCGAGAGAGGTAAAGAAGAAGAAACCCAAGCAAGATCGGATCAAATACCGATCACTAAGCAGAAAATCCGGATGGGCACAACGAACGAACAAAACTACGATCACCCAAAACCAGAAACAGGATGAAAAAAGAGCTTCAGCCTTCCGGCATTTGTGAATGAAAGAGACACGACGACAGAATCAGAATGACTGGGAGAATGGGAGGAAATGGGAACTAGGGTTTTTCAGGGAAAGGAAGAAAGTTACCAGTTTTGGAGAGGTAGTTAGTTGGAGAGAGTGGAGGGATGGAGAAATCGCAGAGATGAACCAAGTGAAGGGAGAGAGAAAGAGAGCGCTTTTTTGTTGTTGCTTGTTGCAGGCTATCTTGGCCCTCCTCGGTGTTAAAGAAAACACACAGCAGGGGGGAGAGAGAGAGAATAATAAGCAGCGAATTAAGAGATTAATTAATTAATGATTAACAGTAAAATTTAAATAACGGATTTATCAGATCCAAAGGCAAAAGCTGTTGCGTTTTGCACCAACAGAATCGTTAACCAAAAAAAAAAATTTTAACAAACTAAATCTTTTTGTCCCTTTTGTTTTATTTAGACTTTACTGCGTATACAGTAGAAGTGGCTATACGGTCCGATCCGGTTAAATTGGCATGAATTGATCTGGTCCCAATATAAGGACCAAAGATTGAATTGGATACAGTTCGGTCTTGACCTGGTCCGGTCCCAATTTGGTCTTGATTTTAGATTGAGCTTGTGGGGATTTGAGTGGACTGAGGACTCAAAGGGTGATGAGTTGGTTAAATTTTTGGTGTTGGGCTCTCTTATTCGGTCTTTACCTGGTTTCCGATCTGGTCCCAAATGGTTTTTTACCTCAAATCTAAGCCCGAAGATTAGATTGGATTGTTTGCTATCCGGGTCCGGTCTGGTCTCTGTGCGGATTATACTCTCCGGTTTCGGGTAAACCCAAATAGCCCGGACCAAATAGCCAGCCCTAGTATCTAGGTCGAATAATACTTGGTCAATTGCAAATTATACATGGTATTCATTATTGAATATGCAATTGTAACGACGATTGCACCAATGTAGTGTTCACTTGCAATTATGCAAGCTTACATTTTGCTTAAATTCAAAACGAAAGCCACATAAAAAAATAAAAATAAATTTATATTTATTTTTTCTTATATTTATTTAGTTTTTTTAAATCGTTTGACCTATCATATATACTATTAAAAGTAAATTGTATTAATATAGATATAATGAAATTAATACGAGTTGGATTGTGAAAGACGAAAATGATAGGGCAGGTGGGTGTGGTGGGGATGCTGTTGGGCCTGCAATAATGAAGTAGAGAGGTGTAAGATATTGAGAGTAACTTTTGGCTGCTTTCATTTGGAATTTGATTACTGTCACTAATCAATTATTAGCTGAGAGAGAAGATAGCTTCACTAACTAATCATTTTAAGAATTAATTGGATTGTAGTTACTTTTCAAACATGAGTGTCTAAGTGTCAACCCGGCAATTCCATTCCATCTTCGTTGCATTAATTCCCATAAATAGATAACACGGCAATCATATAATTTGTTTGATCTAACGTAATAGGAATAATTTCTTCAGTCTTTTCGAAGAATTATATGCACGTAACGATGATTATATATCTTTGTCCTAATATTTTGGGTTATAGTTACAAAAAGACATATAAAATAAAATAATTGAATTATTCGTTTTTTTTACGTTTGTCATATAAAAATAAAGAATTGATCATTAAAAGTGATGCAATATAAACAACGTTTTTTTTTTTTTCATTTAATGACAATAGTCAAATGAGTTGCGTACATTTTTATTTCTATCCAACTCTTAAATTGCCACGTCAATCACTTGGATAGCACTACTATTTGCAACAAACTCAACCTATTCGACCGGAAAAATTAGCATTTCTTCTGCCTAACTAACAAATATAAAAAGAACAACTGCATTAAACCAGAATGTCGTTTACCCAATATAGTTTTCGATTGATTGAAAAAAGAAAATTATCCAGTATGCTATAATTGATTCACTCGCGAAAGTGGAAAATTATGGACTCGATACTGAATAGACCGATTTGATTCTTGGTGGCAAGGTGTTTTCAACTTTGCCCAAATGACAAACAATTAAGAAAATTCAAGCAAACGTTAGGGTTGTCCACTTTGAGCTAATAGTAGTGGATCACATCAAAGAAAAGCTCCCATCATATGTTCTCGGTTGATGTTATAAGTAGGGGTGGAAGTGTGGTTTGCGGGTTGCGGGTAACCCGTAAATCGCACCAAACCGCACACTTTGTGGATACCCATACCCACAATTTGTGGATAGTGAGTTGGATGTGGGTAGCAAAATATTGATTTTTGTGGTTAGTGGTTAACCACTATCCACAGTGGTTTACCCACAAAACCCACATTAACCACATTAATTATATTTATTTCTTCAAATACTTTGTAACCCACATTAACCACATTAGTTATATTAGTTTGTGAAACTTGGAAGACTAAGAATTAAAGTAGCTACCAATCAAATACACACTTATTCTATTAAACAAAACCAAGACAATGTGCAATGTTCATGTGAGATATTTTTATCAAATAAGCATTGTCCGTGTGGTATATGTTTATTGTATAACAAAACCAAGTTCATAGATATAGTCAGATAAATTAGTCGATTTGTTAAAAGAGAAGAATAATCGAAAAATGTTAGTCAGATACCCAAAATAATCTCCATTTCTCCGCGAATTCACGAACAACACAACATGCAACCAACTACCAACAATAGAAGACTATAATAGAGAATGGAGAATAAGCAAATCATTAAAAGCGGGCGCCTCCACTTATCGAGCCACTTTTGTGTTTTTCTGTCATTGCCATCGGAGGAGCCGTGACATGCAACGATGTTTGTCTGGTAACAGGTCACTCTGCCTCTGCGTTATCCTCAAATCTCTTTCCAAATCCATCTCTTCTAAATTTACACTAACAAACCTATTGTATTCGAGATTTATAATTTATTTAACACTTTATTAACTTTCTATTATGTATGTTTGTGTTTTTGTGTGAGAAGAATACATCATCACTATTTAATTACCATATTATTATATTTAATGTGAAAATTTTGTGGGTATCCAGCACCAACCCACAGCGGGTTGTGGTTATCCACTACCACTGCGAGACGGGTTATGGATAGCATAATTCTACATTTGTGGGTGTGGTTACCCGCAAAATGTGGAGCGAGTAACCACACCCACCCTAGTTATAAGCCACCCCTAGTTATAAGCACACAACCAAGTCCCCACGATTTAAAGTTTGCTCATAAAAGGAAAAAAAGAAAGCACGATCCACGTCCAACTGTGTACAAAGAAATACCAACCAAATGTTGTTTTAATTTGAAGCCAAAAATAAGGTATATAATATATAAAAATTAATTGGCACAGACTACAAAGCAATTATTGTACTGAACAAAACGGACGTGGGGATAGTAGGATCTTATATGATATAGCCAGTATTAATCTTTGGATTTTGCTACGGTGACATGCATGTCACCGTGATATGGACTTTTCGGTCGACCTAATCTAACATGCGGTCGACCGAACGGACTAATTCATGTATGTGGGGTTCCGAGACGCGGTCGACCTCTTACATAATACGGTCGACCGCTTTGGTGGTCTAACAGAATGAAAGGTCGACCCAAATATCTCATAGGCCGACCCTTGTGCACCTCTCAGGTCGACCGCATTATGAAGAGGTCGACCGCATTCATACCGTATCCGTATTGGATATGGATTCCAACACCAGAAAGGTTCCACAATTGGACAAGGAAACGAATTGGGTCGACCCATTGACGTCCTAAATCTCTATAAATACGAATATAAGTCCCCTTCAACGCCTCCAAGTCTGAATTAGGTTTCTTCCGATTAAGAGCATTTGTGAAGAAGATTGTTTGCGGTTGCTGTTGTACGCGTTGGAAGTGGTCGACCAGGTCTAAGGTGAGGTCGACCTAATGTACCATTCGTCGTCTTCTTTTCTAATGCGTGATTTCTACCGGCTAATTTGATATATTGTTGGGTGCAGAATTCCATTCGGTCGACCGTGACGTCAACCAGGTCGACCTGACGAGACAATTCTGCGTATTTGAATTTAGGCCACAACACTTGGATTTCTGTACTTGCGAGGTAACCCAATTGGTCGACCTGAATTGTTTCAAGGTCGACCGTTCCTGTTTTTTTGGTTATTCAACCTGAATGTCGACTTTGGCTTTGATTGTATGACTATGTTGTGCTTGAAAAGGTCGACCGCGCCAGATATCTGGTCGACCTATCCTTTTTCTGGTTTAATTTTAAACTTACTTTTTGTTGTTAATTGTTATTTTCCTGCTGGATAGGTCGACCTAGGAATAACAGAGGTCGACCTTAATGGTTGTGGTAGTCACTATTTGTCTTCCAGGTCGACCTAATACTTTGTCAGATCGACCACGTCTTTGTTTTTTGGTCAATTGTAGAAATTTGTAGTTGAATTATGATTTAAATTTTTCTTGAAATTGTTAAGACAATGACGCATGATGAGAAACTGCATCAAGATTTGGGTGAAATCATGAAATTGTTGAAAGCCACACAAGAGAAGCTGGTGGTGTCTCAAACACAAGTCAATGACTTTCAGAAGTCCATGCGTGATAGAGTGGAGCAATTGTCAGTTCGACAGACAGATATGACTAGGATGATGCATGACGGGTTTGAGAGGGTAGAAGGTGCTATCAAAGATATAAGTGCAGAACGAATGGAGAATAGCGAAAGAAATGGTAAAGGAAAGAAATTTGACTTTGGTAAAGAGGAAGAAGACCATGATGACTCTGAAAATTGCTACCAGAGCATAGACGATTTATTGAAAGAGCACATTTTAAAGGTATCCAAGTATATTCATATGTGATTGAAGATATTAGTATTACCATCATTAGTGCTAATTTGTTTTGTTTATATGTTTGACAGAGTGAAACAACGAATGGCAGCAAGGGTTCCTCTCTTAAGTACAAGAGACCGCGATATGAAAATGACTCCTACACCACTCCACAGAAGGATCAATTTGTAAGAAAAGGATTATTTAGTGCTGATAGCGATGAAGATGAATCTAAGATTCCTTTCGAAAAGCACGGGGTAAGTTTACGTTACATATTCATCTATAATGTGTGTTTGTGTTCATATGTTACTTTAATTTTAACTATGATTTGTAGGTCATGAAAGTGGAGGGTCTAGAAGGATTCACCAAAAATCTTCAAAATCCAGTTGAAGACTTGTATTATGTTGTTACTAAAGAGAAGGCCGGGGACAAGAATTGGGACAAGTAAGACGTTTTTTAGTACGTGTGGTCGACCGTTTAGGTCATGAGGTCGACCGCTTTTCCAATAAGGTCGACCGTGACTATGAACAGGTCGACCTGTACGTTGCAAATCACAATTGACATTATTGTTATTTTGATTTTTGCAGTTTGACCGTTGTGGACTTTTTTTCTGAAAACGTGCAACGACGTTATTTGAGTTCGGTCATTAGCGAGAATAGCTGGGTTTGCTCATCAGTAAGTACTATACTACTACGACTTTCATATGAATTGTGCACTATTTATGTTACGATTTACGATGATTTTGTGTTTGATTGTTGGATGGTAGGTAGTGGATATGTGTGCAAGGGCACTAACAATGTCTGAAAAACATGATGTGAAAGAGCCAAATGTATGGTATTTGCTAAATATGTTTTCGGTAAGAGCCGTAGTGTCAAATTATTTGTCATAACCTAGTTATTTATATTGTACCATGTCAATTCATCTCAACTAAAACATGGTGCAGAAAATGGTACGCGCTAACATGAAGACCAGACAAATTCGTAACAAGTTGATGAATGATGGCGTGGTCTTTATGCCGAATGTCGGTGCATGCCAGAAGGTTAGTCTAGTCAATGTCCCTATATCATTAAATTATAACATATAGTGAGTGTTTCGTTGCTAGATATTTATGCCAGTTCTTGACGATGAAGCACGTCATTGGTTTCTGTATCTCGTCAATGTCCAGCAAAAAACTGCATTTTTGCTTGACAGTCTACCTTCAACTAGTGAGGCGAATCGTAGGCGTAAATCAGCACTATGCAAGAAATTGGTAAGTGTTTCCTATAATTTTCTGACTGTTAAGCATAACGTATTATGCTAGAAACTTAAAATATTCATTATTTGTGTGTAGTTGTCCAATTTGGATGATATTTTCAAACCGGAGCGCATGAGCAATGTAGGAGTACCAAATTTTGGAGATTTCAATTTTGATGAGCTACGAGTTCAACGGCAAAGGAATAGTACTGAGTGTGGTGTGCACGTCATGCAGTGGATGCGCTATGGATCCAAGGATCTTGATAGAGTGGTGAGTATATCGTCAAACAAATAACTTTTTTAATTTACACTTTTTTTAGTTGTAACGAAATCTTACATGGCATAATGCAGATAGGAGAAGAACACAAATTACCGGCTCAAAAGGAGATTCTATGGTATCTGGCTACACATTTTGAAAACCTTGCACGAGAAAATCTTTTCAAGCATGTAGTAGATGAATGCATGGAACGAGGCAAAGAGAGACAGAGTTCAAACAAAAAAGCAAAGAAATGAAGTCGTTAGGTTACAATGTTGCATTATTTGGACCATACATTGAATTTGTATTTGAGAGATCGTTTCATTTTCGATTTTGAATGTTTATCGTTTATTAGATTTGTTATACAATTATGGATGTGACTGAATTTACGATTTCAATCGTCTAGAACAAGTGGTCGACCACATACTCAAAGCGGGCATACCCAAAGGCAGAGCACAGGTCGACCTCGTGACGCTTAAGGTCGACCTATGATACCGTAGCAAAGTCAAAAACAATGTAGAATATGGATGGAATCTCGTCTGTTTGGCCTTAATAAAATACGGTCGACCATTTCAGTAAAGAGATCGACCTGTTTCACATTTATAAACAACGGTCGACCATTTGTGTAAAGAGGTCGACCTGTTTCACATTTACCCAAGACGGTCGACCATTTGTGAAAAGAGGTCGACCGTAATGAATCATGTCCTTGTACAATTAGGATTTTGTGTACTTGTCCTTGTCGAATTATGATTTTATATATCTTTCACCAATTGGATAAGGAATTCGTCTAAATTATCTATAAATAGATGATAGTCTTAAGACTTTATTCATACTTCGATTTATGCAATTTGTTGGAGTGAAGTTGTAATCTCATCGCTCTTATTGTGATCGGGTGTTGGTGGCGGTTTATTTTTATTCCGGTAGACCGAAACAATAAGTGGTCGACCTCTTTGCTAAGGTATGTCTCGTATGTGCTTGTTAATGCTTGTATGTGGTTAAATTTTTCCCACCATCCGGTCGACCACCTCCAATATCCGGTCGACCGTACTTTTATAATTATATGATTTGGTCGACCTTTCAGTAAATTCAGGTCGACCGCATGTTTGTTATTTAGTAATAAGGTCGACCGTACAGTTCATTCAGGTCGACCTGACGAGAGCTAATTGTGTATGTTTTTGACATTAAGTTCGTATTCCGATCGTTGCAGGATGGATAATACAGATGATAGAGATGATGATGAGGTTAACTTCGATGAGGAACCTAAGGATGCTCGAGAAGGAGCTATGGATCATTCAGATGATACAGATAATACGGATGATGAAGTGGTTGGGGATGATAATGAAACCGAGGGTGCTGAAGAAGAATTTATGGATGATGAAGAAGCTACTGAATATGAACAACAAATTCCTTCCATGGTATGTTAAAGCGAAATTTTACGATTCCTATGCTAAAGCGAAAGGATTTAGCGTTCGACGTAGAGATCTTCGGAGGAATCGTCGAGGAGTAGCAATTGGGAGGACAATGGTATGTTCGAGAGAGGGGACTAGAGATACGATGCATATAGATAAAGAAGGTCGGACTCGACAACATCGTAAGATGACAAGACATTATTGCAAGGCATCGTATACTATACGCTTTGATCGGAATAAGAAAATGTGGGTTGTTTCTAAGTTTGAGAGGAAGCACTCACATCGTTGCTGCAATGAAGAAGAAACTCAATTCCTTCGGTCTCATCGAAATGTGAGTGAAGGAGACAAGGCTCTGGCGATAGGGATGCGACAGTCAGGAATAAAACAACGCAACATTGTTCAGTTTAAGAAGAATAAAGTTGGAGGATATGAGAATCTGGGGTATACTCCAAAGGATTTGGACAATGCTGTTCAGCAATCCCAAACAGTTGACGACGATCTAATAGGAGATGTTAACCGAACATTGGGTTACTTGCAAAGTAAACATACCTCTGATGCACGCAGCTTCTTCAAGTACACAACCAACGATGAAGGTGAATTAGGCAATCTCTTCTGGTCGGACTCCACACTAGAGGAGATTATCATTTTTTTGGGGATGTCTTGGCGTTCGATGCATGCTACAAGCGCAACAAGTACAATCGACCATTTGTTATGATGGTTGGTGTAAATCACCACCACCGTAACATCATATATGGTTTTGCCCAGTTGGATAACGAGACAATCCCCAACTATGTTTGGTTGTTGAATACTTTTCTGAAGTGTATGAACTCTAAGATGCCAACTTCAGTGATCACAGACGGAGACAAGTCTATGTGTGGTGCCATTGCTACTGTTCTGGTTGGAGTGCCTCACCATCTTTGTATTTGGCATATTGAGACAAATGCGACAACGGCCATTCATAATAAGGAGTTCGTTAGCGCATTCACTTACTTGGCGAAAGCACGAATATCGATTGAGGAGTTTGAGAGGCGTTGGGAGCATTTGATTAGTCAGCATGGTTTGTCTGCAAATAAGTGGTTGCAGGATTTGTACGCTGACAAATTACTGTGGGCAGAGGCATACTTGAAGGATATTTATTTCGGTGGACTCCAATCAACCTCGCGATGTGAGTCATGTAACCATTGGATAAATGGGTATGTGGGAACTCAATACAGCTTGCAACGTTTTGTTCAGGGCATTGATGAAGCACTGGAGGGGATGCGTTTCACGGAGGTGCAGGATGATTATACTTCTAGGCACACGAGGTTGGTCTGCAAGCATGCCCGTCGCACTTGGGAAATGCAAGCTGAAAGTATCTACACTCATCGTACATTTGCTATCTTCAAGTCTGAACTAGAGAATGAAGCTTCTTATGTATTAGCGGAGAGAAGAACTGAATCAGATGGAACAGAGACATTCATACTGAAGAACTACATGAACCCAGATCGGATAAGGTGGTTAACATTTACTACGTCCAATCAAGATCTAAAATGCGAGTGTGCATTATTTGAATCTAAGGGGTTTCCATGCAGACACATGCTTACAGTAATAAAAAATATGGGATACACCGCACTACCCTCGTCGTGGTTCAAGCTTCGATGGACCCAAAATGCGAAGACACTAAATCGTCATCCTGGAGTTGGAGGTGATGTGGCAGAGAAAGTTGGTCGACTGATAAGACATGGAGGATTGGCTCTAAAGTGTAAGCGTTTATGTGACATCGCGTATGGTAGTGAATCTGCTTTTAATCATGTCTCTAAGACGTTGGACGACCTTACTCAATGGGCAATTGAGTTCGCGAGGGAGAGAACGGACAACACCACACTGGCAAACCCTCCAGCACCCCTTCGAAGTGTGAAAGATCCAAAAATTGGGAAGACCAAGGGGACATTCAAGTCAGCACGAACTGCATCGGGCAAAAGTTTAAGAAAGTGTTCGAAATGTGGAAAATATGGTCATTTTCGCCCTAAGTGCCCGAAACAAAGTCCCAAAAAACAATCTTAAATTTCTTCTATTGTTTTTTATGAGTTTATTTATATTTTAATAACTGTGATTGCATTGTAATTTCTTCGAATTATCTTAATAATTTATGAGTTAATTGATTGTTGGTTGAAATAAACAATAGCAATAAAACGGTCGACCTCATACAAATAACGGTCGACCTGAACACACACGGTCGACCGAACAAGTTAGTGAGGTCGACCGCGTATTTAATTCAGCCGACCAAACCGGTTTGTTTGCAACATCCACCCAAACCTCCCCCAATCCTCTATTTAAGGAACCCTCTCCCACTCATTCTACACCACAATCAGAACCCTATCCCACCACATCCACTCATTCTTCCTCTCCTTTCCCTTCTTCATCTTCTTCTCCATTTTCCAAAAACTCCATTTTCCAAAAACTCAAAGAAAGCTTCATCCTCATCACTTAGAAGAAGAACAAGGTATAGCTTTCAGTCCTCTTTTTCATTTGAGTCGATTTTTGTCTTCTTCTTTTTGTTTTCAAAAAATCTAAAGATGTAAAAGAGGGATTTTTCCTTATGTTCGTCAGAAGCGGTCGACCTGTTCATCATCGTGGTCGACCGCAACTGGCTTATAATCTATTTTATTTCTGTTTTATGGACTGAGGTCGACCTATGATGATATTGAGGTCGACCGGTGAAGTTCGAGTTGAGATTTCTGGTCTTATTATTTAGATCTGTAGCTTTAAAAGATGGATTTTCCCTTCTGTTTGCCAGATGAGGTCGACCTGCTCATATTCGTGGTCGACCGCATCTGGCTTTCAATCGATTTTTCCTTTTGTTGTATAGACTGAGGTCGACCTATGATGATATTGAGGTCGACCTGTGAAGTTGTGCTACGATATTATTTTCATCTGTAGCTTCAAAAGAGGGACTTTGTCCTTCTGTTTGCCAGATGAGGTCGACCTTTTCATAATCATGGTCGACCGCATATGCTTTCAAGCGATTTTTCCTTTTGTTGTATAGACTGAGGTCGACCTATGATGATATTGAGGTCGACCTGTGAAGTTTTGCTACGATATTATTTACATCTATAGCTTCAAAAGAGGGACTTTGTCCTTCTGTTTGCCATATGAGGTCGACCTTTTCATAACCATGGTCGACCACATCTGGCTTTCAAGCGATTTTATTTCTGTTTTATTTGTGCGAAACTAACACAGGTCGACCTTTTCTATTTATGAGGTCGACCGGATCTATTTTGCACTCAACTGTTACGCGTATTTGGGCAATTTTGGACTCGTTTTAATTTAGCCGAGGTCGACCTATGATGATTCTGAGGTCGACCTATGAAGGCAAAAGTTATAGTTGTGCCATTGTCTTTGAATTATTTGTGCGAAACTAACACTGGTCGACCGCTTCTATTTATGAGGTTGACCGAATCTGTTTTGCACTCAATTGCTACGAGCATTTGGGCCATTTCGGACTCGTTTTAATTTAGCCGAGGTCGACCTATGATGCTTCTGAGGTCGACCTATGAAAGCAAAAGTTCGATTTATTTGTGCTAAACTTATTGAGGTCGACCTGTGATGATATTGAGGTCGACCTCGGGCCATTTAAATCGATTGAAAGCCAATTGTGACTTTCAAAAGCAGTGCAGTGCAGGAGATTAGGCCATCTTGCAATGCACTCGAAGACATAAACGTTTGTGTCTTCGAGTGCATTACAAGGTGGTCTAATGTCCTGAACTGCACGGCTTTTGAAAGTCACAATTGGTTTTCAATCGATTTAAATTTTCCGAGGTCGATTTATGTTTTTTCTGAGGTCGACCGGATCTGTTTTGCACTCAAATGCTACACGCATTAGGGCCATTTCGGACTCGTTTTAATTTAGCCGAGGTCGACCTATGATACTTCTGAGGTCGACCTATGAAGGCAAAAGTTCGAGTTGTGCAATTGTCTTTGAATTATTTGTGCGAAACTAACACTGGTCGACCTCTTCTAATTATGAGGTCGACCGGATCTGTTTTGCACTCAATTGGTACGAGGATTTGGACCATTTTAGACTCGTTTCAATTTAGCCGAGGTCGACCTATGATGCTTCTGAGGTCGACCTATGAAGGCAAAAGTTCGAGTTGTGCAATTGTCTTTGAATTATTTGTGCGAAACTAACACTGGTCGACCTCTTCTAATTATGAGGTCGACCGAATCTGTTTTGCACTCAATTGGTACGAGGATTTGGGCCATTTTAGACTCGTTTCAATTTAGCCGAGGTCGACCTATGATGCTTTTGAGGTCGACCGATGAAGGCAAAAATTCGTTTATGTCGACCCATTCTCGTTTTAAATTAATTGAGGTCGACCTATGATTCTTCTGAGGTCGACCCATTATCGTTTTAAATTAACTGAGGTCGACCGCTTTATGGAGTGGTCGACCGCGTATTGTTCAATTCGAAAATGTGACTAACGTGTATTCTTGCTTGTTTAATGGCAGGATGATTGGCAAAAATAAGAAAAGAAAGTCACAAAAAGCTGCTGCCTCAAGTTCGGAATGGGAAGAGTTTAATTCCAAACTGTTCCAGACCAAGGATCAAAGTGACAACTATGAAGAGAAGAGAATGCACAACCGCAGGGTGGCTCCTGGAAGGCCATTGACGACGGATGCGTATTCTCATTTCGAGAATTACGGGTTTCTGGGACCCTTCATCGAGCAAGAGTGGCTGAAGGTGATATCTCTCAATGTACCATACTACCCAAAACTGGTACAGTACTTCTACAACAACATCGTCTACGAGCGCAATGCAAATGGATCCATTCACGCATTCAAATCCTATGTGAATGGGGTGGCGATGCGCATAAGCAAGAATGTGTTGGCGCAAGTACTTGAGGCTCCAAACGAGGGGAAGAGAATCAATTCTTACGGTGCTTGGAATGAAACGCATTTCACGAGAGCCAAGCAAATCCAGACGATATGTGGTCTTGATGAAGAGGAAGATGCTCAGGGGCGCAATAGGCCAACGAGTAACCACCTGACAGTTCAAGCCAGAGTTCTTCACCACATGCTTTCGTACAACATTCTGCCAAAGGGTGGACATCGGGAGACAGTCACCTGCTTCGACATGGAGCTCCTCACCAACCTACTGTTAAGCGAGAAGGTGAACTTGCCATACTTGATCTTTAACCACATGCTTACTGCTGCAGAGAGTTCAAATAGGAATCTTCCCTTTGAGATGATCCTCACTGTGCTATTTGAGCATTTTAATGTGAATTTAAGTGAAGAGGTGGGGTTAAGAATCTCAAGGCAGGAGTTCTATACTGTTTCATCTCTGAAAAAGATGGGCTTTGAGCTGCGTAATGGTGAGTATGTCAGAGTAAACAATGCTCATGGTGGTGATGATGATGATGATGGTGATGATGATGATGGTGAGGGTGATGAAGGAGCTCGAGACGAGCCAATGGCGGAGGCACAGAGTTCAACTCTACCGATCACCTTACAGCGTGTGTGGGAGCGCATGGATGGCATGTACGAGTACATGGGCCAGATGTCCACCCAGATGACTGGCATGCACGACTACATGGGGCAAATGACCGCCCAGATGAGCACAATGCAGGTGACCGTGAATGAGATGCGAGATGAGTGGCGATCTTTCAGCGGAAGATACATGCATCCCACCACATCCGACCACCATCATGCTAGCACCACCAATGAAGAAAATGTGGATGAGAGAGAGGGGGGAGATGAGTAGGAGAAATGAGTTTTTATATTGTGTGTTTTAGTGGTCAAAACGATTGTTGAGTGTTATTCTGTTGTTTTTTTAGTTTTATTTTTATATGTGAACAATTATTATTTCTATTTTATTTTTAGTTGTTATGCTATGAATTGATGAGTCCTTGTTATAATTATTTATGACTAATTATGATGGTTTGAAACATAATTTATACGATTAAAAGAACCACACAAATCGACATACATAAGCAAAAAAGACACGGGGCATAGGGTGACTTTCTTGTATTCGGTCGACCTCGTACCGGATTAGGTCGACCGCGAAACCAACACTTGATCTTGATATTACGTCAAATAATTGGACACTTTGATAGAACACTTATCTTCTATCTGGTTGATCTCTTTTCTCATCCGGTCGACCATTTTGTTAATGACTGCCATCAAGTGGTCGACCTATATACCTTAGGTGGTCGACCATGTTGTTTCTGACGCCAACGAAGTCCGACCCAGGTTTTATTCTGGTCGACCAAAAATAACAACTTAAACTAAGTGCGGTCGACCAGGGGGTCGTTGAGGTCGACCGCAATGCTTTCTCGTGCTGTCCAAATTAGTCGATTCGGTCAACCGCCTTCAGCAATAAGTCGACCGAAAAGTGCATGTCACCGTGACATGCATGTCATAGTAGGCATACCCTTAATCTATTAGGAAGCATCCATAAAAAAAAATCTATTTAGGAAGCAATTTATGACTATCTCGATATCGCTTTAATTTATGATAGGTCAAATTTATGTGGGGTAGTTTATAATAGTTTAGTTTGACCCTGCTGTAGTTTTTGCAGAAGCAGCTTCTGGCTGGAGCTTTTAGATAATTATTTTTCAAAAAAAGCAGTTTAGTGTTTGGTTGTAAAACTATTAGAAGTAATTTTTGATATGAGCGGTTGTGTAAAATGACTATAAATTACTTATAATATAAAATATGAATAAAAATTCTAAACAATAAAAAGTAGTAAAAATGGATCTTGTTAGATTTCTTTTATATTAAATAACATGATTTTATATTTTATTTTATTTTTAAAATGATATAAATGAAGAAAAATTATATTTTCTAAAATAAAATTAAAATACGATAAGGATAATCTTGTATTTTCAAAACAGCTTTTCGCAGAAGCTCCGATTTGGAGTTTCTGCTTTTATGTTATACAAAAGCGCTTTTCGGCTTTTCAAAAGCCGAGCTTTTAAAGGTGTTTGGCCCTGCTTCAGCTTTTGAAGCCGAAAAGCACTTCTAAAAGCCGGGCCAAACATAGGCAATGTGAGTTGGAGTAAACTGAACTATAAGAATATGTAATTTTTAAAGTAAAAATGTTAGAAATAATAGTTTTCATTAAAAAATCAAGAAAAAAAATTGTAAATTAAATTATTCGACAAATTGAAATTCTTATCTATTTATAACTTTATTATAGCTAAAATAAATTATTATAAAAGTAAAAGTATAAGTAATTGAGTATATATAATTTAGACAAAAACTATCGAGAATAGAACGAATCACGTCGGGGAATGTACACATTTATGCCTCATCTTCAGGGAAGCTATCCTTCCGAAACAAGTCAAACAGATCGGATACAATAGGTGAGGTTGAAATTGTTCATCCGTAAACATATCATACTCCATTTGAGAAAAAAGTTGCATAATGACAGCAAGGATCACTCCCATGCATTTCCAGTATCATAGGCAAATTCTTTAGATAAGAATACTGAAGACTCGATGGAAAAAACTGAACATAGTAATAGTGCTAGCTTGCTTGCTGCCATGTTCCCAGATAAAAACGGTTGCTTTTTTTATTCTGATCATCAAGAATCCAGATTGGCAGTTAATAAAGAAATGGGAGTTCTGCAATTAACAAGGATGCTGGACAAGCAAAATGTCATTAACATCTGCAACAAACAGCCGGGTGAAAGCTGGTTGGTGACAGATTATATAAAAGTAGCCCAGACAGGCTAACACTCACTGGCCATCATAGTGGACCCGCTAAAACCACAGCCACCCAAACCAGTGGGCAATAATGTTTTCTTCCCCGTGTAGTGTGAAGAATAGAATGACTTGTTACTTACCACCACCATTCCCTCCTCACAAACATCCAACAAACAAACGTCACTCACCAGATATCCAGCACATGGTGGGAGCTCTTCTGAGTTTCAGTACCTTCAAGCAGTAGTATCCAGCTCCCTGTTCAAGTAATCCACAAACATTCTTTTGGCACTCTCTGAATCCGATGGAGGTGGCCGTCCACTCAAGCTCGTTTGCCCCGTCAATTTGATGAAAGTTCGCCTAAGCCTCCGAAGCTCAGGGAGCCCCACAGATCTCGAAACATCTAGATTCGGCAGCCCCTGCCCAATCGAGATCCCATTCAGAGGCCCACCAGCCGCTCGAGACTGTGCCTCAACAATCACACTGATCACTTCTTGTGTGGCCCTGTCCAACTCGTACAGAGAGTTCGCTTCAGAGAACTTTGCACTCTGTGTAGCTATAGTTGGCTGCAAGATCCTTACATCCCGAGTCTTGGAATCCACTTCTTTCGTCAGGTAATAAACAGCATCTGAAATAACATCAGAATATGACTCGATTCCGTTGCTCAGTGGCGACAGCTCGAACAATGGAGAGTCCCACCGGTTCTTTTGATCTGGCCTCTCGAACCTTCTTGCCAAGTCGTCGAAGATGGCTTCATCATAAGCAGCTTCTCCCTTGATCCTGCGCTGTTGGTTCCATTCCCGGCATTGGGTTTCCTCTGCATTGCAGAACACCACGCAGTATCTTATCCCAGTGGCACGAGCCAAGCACCATAGCTCGTAACGATAGCCCTTGATGCTGTTTAATGAATCGACGATGACTATTTTGTCCTTTGATACGGATCTGTCGACTTGAGACCTAAGAACTCCTCTCAAGTTTTTCTCAGCTGGCATGTTGGCATAGTTTTGATTGCGGTCCAGGTGGAAGGAGGCTTCGTCAATGGTATTGACATTGAATTTGGAGGAGGATTCGAATTGTTTTAGTGCTTCGGCCAAGTTAGTAGCAGCTGTCGACTTCCCACTACATGGCTGCCCACAAATTACCACCAACGCCATTCTTGAAGTAACAATCGAGAGCCTTCACTCTACTTGCAACTGTTGAGGAAAAAACGAAGAAAACTTACTGATAAGAAGCAACCCAAGACGAACAGGATTTCAAATTCCAACAAAGAGTAAAATTGAATTGAAACAAAAAGAAGAAAAAAAACATGAAAGAAAAATCTCGATTTCCCAGCAATTTGATTCCGAGCTAGAGCACTACATCATACACAAATCTAAAACCCTAATAGTACGAAGAGAAGAGCAGGGAAGCATATAGCTTTATTCAAGAAGCGGATTGACGAACCAACTGAAATGAATATCAAATAATCGCTGCGTTGCTGGTTGTGAGAATTACCTCGAGAAACAGACTTGTCGATGGAGACAGCAGCAGCGCTAGCTGCTTAGAGCGAATAACAGAAGACGGAGGTTGCCGGTAAAATCTATCAGCTGGCGATCGGGAAGCGCAAGAGAAGGTAACCGTGGCAAGACCCAGATGAAAAAAGCCAACCTTTTCCGCTGAAGGGAGTCGAGTTCAAATGTCGAAGGGAGGAGACTGATACGGAGGAGAAGAATTGAAGAAGTAAAAACTCCAGGTAGGGAGCGCCCTGCTGGTGTCTCTGTCTCCCGGGTAAGACACCCCCAAAATTAGGGTTTGATGCTTAACAGTGGTTCCTATCAGCAATTACAACAGTAATCAAATAAATCAGAAATTAAATCAAGAATATTCATCCAGTTGTCAGGGAGGGAGCGTTGAGCGCGCCATCAAACGAGCAACCCAATCTACTCGAGAGTTGAACTTTCTCGCCACATATTTAATCTTGATTCTCGGGTTCATACGAAGAATTGCAACCATGGATCCCATCAGTGCCGCACATCTCTAAGGTCAATGGGAAGGGTCGTGAGTAGGGATGACAATAGGTCGCGTTGAGTTTTGCCAAACCCAAACCTATGAGTTTATTCGTGAAAAAAAAAAATATAGGGTAAAACTCACTGGGTTCGGAAACCTCAAACTCAGCCCAACCCGCTGGATATCCACGGGTTCATGGGTACCCAGGGCTTAGATAGCGTCACAACCCCCATAGGTGTTGTGATTTTCGCTTCCTCCTTCGCAGCCATTAGATCTACTCTCTCTCTCTTGGGTTTTCAAATTAACGGTTTAGATTAAATGAAGTGTATTTTTGGAAGAGAAAACTTACCACACATGATCCTTTCTCATTTTCTATATAATCTCATTTCCTTAAAAAAACTCATCCTCTCTCTTCCCTCTCCCGAGAACCCTAACTGCTCTCTGTCTCTCCCTCCCGTCGCCACCGTCGTCGTCTCTCCCTTCCGTCGCCACCACCGCCATCTCTCCCTCCCGCTGCCAGCGTCTCCCTCCAGCCCAGCCGTCGCGTCCTCCGCCTCCCACAACTGCCGCGCCATAAGGCTCTCTCCGTCGCAGCCCTCTCGCCTCCCTCCAACTCCTGTCACCGCCATCTCTCTCCCACCGCCGCGAGGTAACGACCTCTCCACTTCCTTCTCCTTTCCTCATTCCTTAATTTTTTTTTTCAGATTTGGGATTTTCCAGATTCCAGATCTTGTTTTTTTTATGTTATTCTCTAGTGGTACTGATTTATGTCTAGTGTTACGCTACCATTGATAGTGGTAGCGTATTAGTACTCAGTGGTAGCGGTACTAGTGAGTAGTGATACTGATTTCTGTCTAGTGGTACGCTACCCGTGGTAGTGGTATCGTACCACTATTCACTAGTAGCGGTACTAGTGGTAGTGGTAGCGTACCACTACTCAATGGTAGCGGTACCAATTGTATTTGTAGCGTACCACTACCACTAGTACGTACCGCTACTACTGGTAGCGTACCACTAGATGAAAATCAGTACCACTACCGGAGTGGGTTTTTTGCAGATGGCCGGAGCGAGTCTGATTGGAGGATTTCACCGAAAAAAGTCGTCGGCCAGAGAAAGTTTGACGGTCGGAGTGAAGAGGTTGGTGGAAAAGAAAGATATATATACTAGATTAGGGCCCGACCTCTTGGCCGGGAGAGTTTGATATTCATGTGTATGAGTAGTAAACATTGAGGATTGAAGTAACAATTTAATTTGGTAATTTCTCCATGAATAATATAGGAAAATATATAATGTATTTGACTAATGAAGTTTAAAAAATGACAAACAACGCCCAACTACACTAACATAAATTCATATTTCAAACAAAGTCATATCTATATAAAAATGTCTAAGAAGAACAATGATAAGAGTTGTTTTACATCACACATACATAATCAATCTCCAGTATACAATTATTATTTTTTTGCCTTTTCTATTGACTTTTGTGTATTCAATGATATAATGAAACAAACCATATGTTTCGTGTTTGAGAGACTTCAAGAGCAATCCAACCAGATTATTTCTATGATTAAGTCAGTGGGGAAGGTGAAGATAAATGAGCTATTCTTATCTTAGATTGGTTGTACTCTAATCTCTCCATATTTCCCCATGCATATCAGGCAGCCCCCGCCGCTTTGGCAGACGCGATCTTGTGCTCGGAGAGCAGCTTTCCAATCATTATAGAATTTTCGCTGCCACCAGACAAGATGATATTTGGTCGTCCAGTGGTGTTGAGCTCTTCAATAAGAGTAAGAAGGTTGGTAATATCCATGGTGTTGTAAAGGAAACGATGAACAGATGAGATTATGGGAGTTATGGAGAGGGGTTGTGAGTATGGATTTTGGTTTGAGAGTTTGGATATCTTGGAGGTTTTCTTTCCCATGAGTTTTCTCTTATACTTATAGCCTCTTTTAGCTTTAATTTCTAAGTAGTTGTGGAGGATATCCATCTTATCAAGCGGTAAATGAGAATTTTTCTATTTGTTTCCTCTGTTCAGCTTTCCTTCCTATGATTTGAATCTGGGCTTGATGTCTCATCCCTTCTTCTGATAAGGATTCTCAGTATGAATCTTCCTTGAATGCTCTATCAGAAACTCATCTAAGAGTCTTTCCGCTGGCATTTTCCTCTTCTTAATCCATGACTCTGAGTTTTTCAGTGGGTTTCTCTTAAATGCTTCCCTCTTGATTGTTCCTTTGCCTGTTGCAGTAGGGGAGTAATGGGGTTTTGATTTGTCAGGAGGCTCCCATTTTTTTATTTTTCTTTCTGGATCTATATCCCCTTAGGTCTGTGTTTGGTGTAGCTGCTGCTGGGTAGTTGGGGAGCATGGGTGAGTGAATGCAGTTCTTCTTCAGATTTGCATGAGATTTCCCTCTTATGGAGTAGATGCAAATGAGGATTTCGCAATGCTTTGATGAATAATATTTCGTAGACTCTATGTGGGAGTTTAGAGGGGAATCAATTAATGATTCAAAAAAAGAACCAGTGTCTGGTTCAAAGAAGTTCTATAGAGAGAAAAACAAGAGAGAGAGAGAGAGAGAGAGAGAGAGAGAGAGAGGGAGAGTATAACGCTTTGGATGTTTGCCTACTAAAGAGTTGATGGAGGAAAAAGAAGTGTTTGCTTCTGTTCATTCATCCATTTCCATTAGGAATGACAATCGCTATGTATGGCGGGTATTTCGATGTCATATATGTTTTGTGCATGAGTTCATATTCATTATATTGTTATGGAGTGCGGATAAAGATAGGTTAATATACCTAACATAAAAAATATTTTAACGGCACTTGGTTCTCACTAGTGCATCATTATTGCACCCGGGCTCATCCCTCTGCCCTACTATGGTGCATCATTGCATCCGGTCCCGACACCCTGCTCCCGTTGGGGCATCATAGCACCCGGGCCAGGCACTCGCTACCCTCCGGGGCACTATTGCCCTCGAGCTTGATTTTGACCCTGGCATCCAGGCTTTGCCTCCCAACACCCGGTTCCGCTATCGCCCCACGGCTCTCGATACACGTCAGAGCACTATTGCCCCCAAGCTTGATTTTTTTACTGGCGCCTGGGCTCGCTATTGCTCCCGACTCCCAGTACCCGTCGGCGCACTATTGCCACCAAGCTTGATTTTGCCCCAGCGTGCAGAGTAATTTTCCCGCACGGTTACCCGCGCCCGGGCTCGCTATCGCCCCCTCACTCCCGGTACATGTTTGCGCACTATTTGCACCGGACTCCGCCTTCTACACGACTCGCGTTGCACACCGATGCAACTTTGTAACCCAACTACCATTGTGCCCATCACCCTACGACCACTGACGGCCCATCACAACCATTACACCCAGCGCTCGCGCCCACTTCTGCTCCCATGTTCTAGAACTCATATCTATTAATTGGTGCTTAACTTACTTATGAGGCATCTCCTCTCCATACCCAATGTCCATGTGGCAAGAGTGTACCATTTGGCAAATTCATGGTTGACAAGCGTACAACCATGTGACGAGCGCGGACAGACCTTATTGACACGTCACCGGCGACGTGTCCATTTTTACCCCTGGCTCCTACAGGCGTCATCATTTTGTCTCCCAGATGAATAGTATATAACAAGTTCAAATTCTCCAATCAAAGGTAAGGCAAGAGACACAACAAGTACTCTGAGATCGCCCACTACCATCGGTAACTTTCTTCTCACGGGCTCACCTCCAACAAACACCTTGTGAACTATTCTATCCCCCGAACAAGAGATTAACTTGAGCGTCGGAGGGTTCCCCCACCGAGATCGACCGACATACCATATTTTTGTAGGAAGTGATCCGAGGAAACTTCACAAAGAAAGGTTACGATGAAAGGGCACATCAAGCCGCTTTGGTGCCCAAGATAGAAGAAGTCAACGTTGATTGCAACCCCAACATCAATAATAACGCACACCCTGGGCCCCGAAGGCCCCAAAGTAAAGTCTTGAAGGATACCTGATATCAACTCTTCGTTTGTGATGGTATCCGAAATCTCCCAACCAGTCAGGGCAATCGAGATAACGAATCAGCCACACAACCTACCGTTGAGGAAATCCAAGCTCAAATTGACCAATTGATTGTTGCTTCGATCGAGCTTTAAATTTATAAAGTCGAAGGGCACTCACTAGTCAATCCTAAGAAGGCCAAGTATAACCTAGCTAGGGATGTAGTAAAGCAGCTCAGTCATATTTCAAGGGTCACGGTATCCTAGGCTACTTAGGCTCGACCATTATCTAGTCAACCTGTTGTTAGCAGGTGGGCAGTTGACGATTCCTAAACTAATGATCAATAGATAAGAAGAGGTACTTGGGGTATTCCCTCGCCCTATACTAGGTCTACTATGCGATGTCTAAATAAGCTGAGTTTAGCGATTGTGGTGAGTGAGCTCTTTTCCGTGGACTTTTGTGGTTATCCACACGCCTCTAAGTATGCCTCGCCTAAACCCATGTCAGTCACCTCGATCTAGACTATTGTATATGGGGAATTAAGAATATAGTTCATTTCAATGGGTACTATCCACCGTCCACACCGAGATTTCTTCCTGGGTTCTATCTAGGAAGGCATTCCTATGGCTGGGGTATGGTCTCCTCGTCCACCATAAGATCCTATTCATTCATCTAACCCTAATTTGGTTGATGATACATACCCGTCTAACCCTAAAACTCCATACCCAGCGTAGAAGCTCAAGTAGGCTAGTAGAGAAGATTATGGCTACTTACCCAAACACAATCAAAGCTAGAGAAGCAATGAAATCAACTAGATAAACACATTCATTCATTCAAACCTAACATATCCATACATCACATAATAGCACTAAACTAGGGGTTGGGGATTTAAACCTCTAGTACCTTATGAGATCACCAAGAGGGAAAAAAATCATGAAGAAAGGATCTTCAAGTGATGGAAATCCTCCTCCAAGCTCTCCTCTACTTTTCTCCTTCCTTGAACTTCTCTCTCTAATCTCTATCTAGAATTACAAATCTACCAAAAGTCATCTTCTAAAGGGGGAAGAGTCCCCTATTTATAGAGCTCAGCAAGCACGGGCAAGTTCGCGGGCAATGGGTAAAAGATCGTGGTCGCGAACATTTGTGTTGCGGCCGTGATTTATTTTCACGACCAATCTCTACGTAGCCCGCAGAACAATTTGGGTAACTCTCTGCTTCTCCAGCTGTGTTTCCACCTGAAGTTTGCGGTCAATGTGATCCAATTCAAAGTCGGGATCATTTGATCATGTCCCGCGATCTGTGAAGACACTTCGTGGCCTCGCTTCCCGATCGGAAACTTGTGCCCTTTAACTGCAATCTTTGTAATTTCTGGCTTCCTCCCTTGCTTCAATACGCTTTTTTACCATTTTCTACACTTGTGCCCCTTCTTTTGTACCTAATTCGCTTGTATTGTCTAAAGCACTCTAAAATCACATCATAATAAAAAAAAGAACGAAATAGGGATGCAATTGACACTATTCTGACAATTATGCATATGAATTAGCACGAACAAACCTAAATTTGAAAGGTAAATAACGCCAATTTGGGTGTCATCATCAATTCAAGGCATGAATCAGAATATTGATATCTCCTCCACCTCCAACAGGCCCCCATGAAAGTTTGAGCTAGCCGCAGGAGGCCCCCAAGGGATCTGCCCATCCTAATGGGACATAAGCTCCACACCCTCCCCCGTAATAAGATCTATCCTACCTAGAAGCTCATCTCACCCCTGGGTTTTCTTAGAGCTCATCTCACTTTAGCTCTTTTCATATTTTGATGACTTTTGTGGGGACACCTGATGCTACTATGTGCAAACTCTTTCCTGCCACCCTTCAATGGTACATCAAACTAAGTAAAGGGTCCAAAACTTTGAGGAATTTGCCACCCTCTTTCGAGCCAAGTTTTTCGCCCAAAAAGTCCTAAAGTTGACGTCTCCCACCTCATGAACACCAAGCAAAGGGTGTATGAAACTCTTAAAGAGTATTCTGTTGATTTAGCACTATTGATGTCGACCACTCTCTACATAAAATGCCACTCATGCCTTTGTATTTGGAACCAATAACGCTCTCCTTCGAGCGTTACTTATTAAGCGACTTCAAGATCGAGTTTCTAAGTATATCGCCCTAGACAAGACTTTGCAGGAGGCGCCCCCCCACAAGTGAGGTCGCTCACCTCCATCTAAGAGGAAGCGTGATTCCTCACCTCCAAGAAGAGTAGACTCGCCCCGAGCCCGTGAGCACCCACGTGTCCATTCACCGCCAACCTCAGATAAGGGTGGTCATAGGGATGACCGTAGGGAAGGTGTTGAACCCAAAGCAGAACGTCCTTTCATTCCCCTCACTGAACCGCGGAAAACCATTTTTCAAATCATTCAAGAGAAGAAAATCCTGATCGTGTGACCAACTCAATGACCATGAACTACAAAATGGGAAGAACAAGTATTTTGATTTCCTTTGGGGTTATGGTCACGATACATAACGTTACTGGAGTCTGAAGAATTCCATAGAAGATCTTGTTCAAGGAGGACATCTAAAGAAATACATTGAAGGCTCAACAAAACGCTCTCTAGAGCCCCCGCCCACTAATGGAGGCAAGGCTCTTCACAGTACTGGTGTTCTAGGGGTCGTCGATGTCATCCATGGGGGAGAAGGCCTCAGGGGAATCTAGGGAGCGTTCTGTTGAGCCTTTCCTCGATTAGTTTGTGGGAGGCTCTAATGAGCGTTTTGTTGAGTCTTCGATGTATTTCTTTAGATATCCTTCTTGAACAAGATATTCTATGGAATTCGTCAAATTCCAACAATGTTCTGTATCGTGACCATAACCCATGTTGAAATCACAATACTTGTTCTTCCCATTTCGTGGTCCCTTGGTCATTGGAGTTGGCCACACGATCATGATTTTCTTCACTTGGATGATTTACAAAATGATTTTACGTGGTTCCGTAAGGGGGGTGAAAGGAAGTTCTGCTTTGGGTTCAACACCTTCCCGACGAGCATCCCAACGATTGCCCTTATCTGAGACTAGCAGAGAACGAACACAAGGGCACTCACAGGCTCGAGGCGAGGCTGCCCTTCTTGGAGGTGGGGAATCACACTGCCTCTTAGATGAAGGCGAGCAACCTCGCTTGTGGGGTCTGCCTCCTGCAAAGTCTCTCTATGGAGATATACTTAGAAACACATTGTTGGAGATCCATCATATTGCGAGGATGTCGCTTTATAAGTGAGGCCCAAAGGAGAGCCATATTGGTCCCCAAATAAGGGTATGAATGGCATTCTTTGTGGAGAGGGTGGTTACCCCAACAACAATAGTGCTTAATCGGTCAAAATACTCTTTAAGGGTTTCATACACCCTTTGCTTGGTGACCATGAGATGGGAGATATCAATGTTAGACATTTTTTGTGGAAAAAACTAGGCTCGGGAGAGGGAGAGGGCGGGAAATTCCTCAAAGTTGTGGATTAACCCATTATGTAGGTGGATATCTCATTGAAATGTTATACCCATAGGGTGGCAAGAAAGAGTTTGCACATGGTAGCATTAGAAGTCCCGCATTTGGAAATTAGGAAGATTAAGTTGCTCGAGGATGGTTTGAGCGAGTGATCTTCGTGTCCTGGATCTCCAAGAATACTCAGGGTGAGATGAACTTCTAGGTAAGATAGATTTTGTTGCTTGGGAGGGTGTGGCAGTTTCCTTAATGGAAGGTTGTGTGACAGTTTCTTTGTCTTGACTATCCTTGGTTTGTCGGGAGTATTCGGATTCGATCACAAATGAAGAGTTGTTATCAGGTATCCTTCAAGACTTTACTTTGGGACCCACAATGGACACCAGTTGTTGAAGTTGGGGTTTCAACCGACGTCGATTTCTTTTATCTTGGGCACCGATGCGGCTTGAAGTGCCCCTTCATCATAACCTTTCTTCGTGATGTTGCCTCCAATCGTTTCCTGCAAAAAAGGTATCGTCGAGCGATCTCAGCGAGGGCACCCTCCGACGTTCAAGTTAGTCTCTGGTCCGGGGGATAGAATAGTTCACAAGGTGTTTACGGGAGGTGAGCCAAGGAGATGAGAGTTAGTGATGGAAAAGGGTGCTCTCAAGGTACTACCCCCAGTCTCTTTCCTTACCTTCGACTAGAGGCAGGAACTTGTTATGTAGTGTTCATCTAGGAGACAAAAAAGGATGTGTGTGTCGGTGTCGGGGTAAACATGGACACGTCACAGGGGACGTGTCGCTAAGGTTTGTTCGTACCCGCCGCGTGGTTGTACGCTTGTCAACCATGAATTTGCCAAATGGGTACACTCTTGCCACATGGAGACTGGGTATGGAGAAGAGATGCCTCATATGTAAGTTAAGAGCCAAGTAATGGACCTGAGTTCGAGAAGATGGGCAGAGAAGGGGGGACCGAGCGATGGGTGTAATGGTTGTGATGAGCCATCGGTGGGCGTAGGGCGGCGGGCATAATGGTCGTCGAGTTACAAAGTTGCACTGATGGGCATCGTGAGCCGAGCAGGAGGTCGACCCCGGGTGCCGAGGCAATAGTGCGCTGGAGAATACTGGATTCGAGCGGGAGGAGTAGTCTCGGCGCCGGGGGCAAAATCGAGAATGGGGAAATAGTGCGTCGGCGGGTATCGAGAGTCGAGGGCGATGGTGAGCTCGGGCATCAGGATCCAGACGGGAAGAGGAGTCTTGGCATCAGGTGCAAAATCGAGCCCTGGGAAATAGTGCACCGGCGGGTACCGAGAGTGTAGGGGATGGTGAGCCCGGGCGCTGGGATCCAACGGGAAGAGGAGTCTTGGCGCTGGGGGAAAAATCAAGCCCGGGAGCAATAGTGCGTCGGCGAGTACTTGAAGTCGGGGGCGATAACAGGACCAAGAGTCGGGCGAAAGGAGGAGTACGAGCGCCGGGGGCAAAATAACTCAAGGGAAATAGTGTATCGATGGGTATCGGGAGCCGGGAGAGAGGTGAAGCCGGGTGCTGAGGGCAATAGTGCTCTGGAGGGAGCCGGGCCTCGGATTCGGGTTGAATGATGCACTGTTGTGGGTAAGGCGCCTGAAGGAGGCAGGAGACCGGTGGAGATAGCAAGGTGCGGTAGTGGACCCAGATGCAATGATGCACCAGTGGAGAGAGCCGGGGCGCCAACCCAAGTGCTATGATGCACCAGCAGGAGTCGGGCGCAGGGAGGAGCCTGTTACCTAGGGAAATCGTGAGCCAATGTATGATTTTTTGTTGCCAGGCGCCAATTGCCGGGGGTCATGGTGGACCCGGAAACTATGGAAATATTTTCTTATGTTGGGTATATTTGACCTATATGCCAAAAAATATTATGTAGGTATTAAATTTCAAAATTTATTAACTTTAAGTGTAAAGTTGTAATTTGCATATGGGTATGGGTACAAACTAAAATTCATGAATTATAAATCCAATTAAAATAAATGAATATGAATATAAATTCGCGAAACCCACGGATTTGAGCAACATTGACTTTTTATATATATTATTTTGTGATTAGATACTACTAAATGGATTCAAAACTTGTGGTATTACCGCTAGATAAAATAATACAATCATTAATGGAAAGTTCCTACTTGGGATCCAATGCTAGAAGGATGGACATAAGTTAATAGGATGGGTCGGTGAAATCGAAACCTCAACCACTGCAGTTGGAGGAATAATTCGCAATATTCTCGGGAGAAGCAAGGGGATGAGATACGGTCACAACCCTCTTAGAGGGTTGTGAGATTGACAACCCACTTCTTAGCCATTTGATAAGCTCTCTCTCCTGTTTTTTTCTTCTTTTTTCAAATTGATGGTTAGGATTAAAAGAAAAGTATTTTTGGAAGGGAAAAATATTACCACACCTAATCATTCTCCCTCCCAAATAAATAAAAACCCCTAACTCCTCCCTCTCCCCCTTCTCCCTCTCTCCCTCCTCTCTCTCACTCTCTAGCAGACGGCACCGCCGCTGCCACCACGTCGCCCTCCGCCTCCCTCCACCCCCTGTCGCCGCCGTCGTGCCTCCTTTACTTGCCTCTTCCAGTGTGCGTCCCTCTACCACTATATTCTTCCTCTCCTCCCTTTCGTTTTTAAGATCTGTGATTTTTGAATTTTCAAATCTAGTTTTTTTTTTTCTAGTGGTAGTGATTTTCTTCTGGTATTAGTATAATTTGGTACCACTATCATGTGGTACCTGGTAGTGGTACGCTACTACTATCAACTACCAGATGGTAGTGGGAGCGCTGTAGTGGTAGTGGTAGTAGTAGCGTACCACTAGCGCACTGACGGATTGGTAATTTATTGCAGGTGGCCGGATTGAGTCTAATTCAAGGATTTCGCTGAAAAAAGTCTGTCGGTCGGAAAGTCAACCGGTCGAAGTGGAGTGGCTGCTGAAAAAGGAAGAGAGAGAGAGAGAGTTGTATTTATTATAGGATTTAAAATTTAAAAAACATGTATTTAATTTTGGGTTTTTAATTCACAATCTGTAATTAATACAAAAGAATTAACTAATAAATTCATTTTTTTCATACCCAAAATCATTAAAAAATTTTCATACCCAAAATACTCTTAGTTGTGAATCTCACAACCCCCTTAGAGGAAGTAACCGTATCCCGCCCCAGAAGCAAGGGAAACTTTTGTGGCAAATTTTGATTGATGTATGATCACGGCTGCAGAATTGCGAGGATGATGAATTATGATGTTATGAAGATCACCGAACCCCGCTTTATTAATATATAGGTTAGGGTATCCAATGCACCTTTCTTTTTAGCAAAAGAATATGGGAAATTGTAAGTTTGGTCACTGACTTTATTAAAAGTGTCATGTTTAGTCACTTGAAATATTTATTTTCAATATTGGTCACTCGAATTAGTAAAACGGTCCACGTTTAGACACTCTTTGTTAAAATCGCCAGTCAATTGCTAATGTGGCTAACAGAAGTGCTGACTCACCCAATTTTAACCTGCCACGTCAACAAACCCGACCCGCCACATCACTCAACCTGCCACCTCGGTTTCCCCAACCCAACCCATAAACTAACCCTTCCAAACTCATGACTAGATCCGATAAAAGTCGATTATTCCCTTCTACCCCCATGACCGCATCTCCACCAGGGAATCCGCCACATAGTAGCAGTTCAATCAAACAGGCCTAAACAAAATCACTCAATGGGTCGGAAGACCAAGAAAGTAAGAGACTTGAAGAACAAATCGAATTAATCAACTAAAAACAGTGAAGGAATAATTCTCGGCTTCTCGCTACTTAATGCATTTTCTCCTCATTCTCAAGGGAAACGTAGAGAAAACAGGGAAGCTGTTAAAAACCAGTTGATTCCAATAACTCGAGTTGTTGGGAAAGGTTCAATTGTGGATTTGAAGTTTGCACAGGTCCGGACACCATGTGCTTAACAGAAACAGTTGGGGCCATCGGGATTTGAACAGAAGACCTCTCGGTCACAGAAGACTCTGATACCATGTCAAAAACCAATTGATCTCATAGCTATACCAAAGAGGTTCAATCGTGAATCATATACAGTTTACTAAAAAAAACAGGGCCACATACCTTCTGTGTAGTGATTGCTCTCTGGATGATTCTGGCTTCAAGAGTTCGAGCAATGACGGATCCACCAGATGGTATAGCTCAATTCATCAATAATTTCTATGTCATTTGGATGTTATTTTATGTTAAATTGAGTTAATCATCAATGTTTAGTATTGGTTACTGTAATTGGGGATAGTTACTTAGTAGAATGATTTGAATCCCTTGTTTGGACGTCGAGAAAATGTGGGAAAATAGAATGTATTCTCGAGCTCAGGTTAAGTAAAGCAAGAACGCAAACAATCAGTTTAAGATTCAAGTTCTTTAATATTACTTTTATCACTCCATCAACTCTGTATTGAAGAAACAAGGATTTACTTGGAACAATATGGGCTGGTTGAGTGATTTTTAGTTGATTGAATCGATTTGTTCTTCAAATCTCTTACTTCCTTGGTCTTCAGACCCATTGGGTGATTTTGTTTAGCCGTGTTTGATTGAACCGCCTACTCTGTGGCGGATTCCCTAGATGAGATGGAGGGAGGAGAGAAAAATCGACTTTGGTCTGACCTGGTCACGAGTTTGGAAGGGTTGGTTTATGGGTTGAGTTGGGAAAATTGAGGTGGCAGGTTAAGTGATGTGGCGAGTCGGATTTGGTGACGTGGCGAGCTAAAATTGGGTGTATCAGCACTTCTGTTATTCATATCAGAAATTGACTGACAGTGTTAACGAAGAGTAACTAAACGTGAATCATTTTACTAATTCAAGTGACTAAACATGACACTTTTTAATAAACTCAGTGACCAAACTTGTAATTTACCCAAAAAAATAAATCAATGCAAATTCTTTTCTTTGTTTGGTAGAATAATGCAAGTTCTTGGTCTTCATATAACTTGTAAGAGTTGCCTACCAAATTGTCTTTTAGTGCATGCTTATTTGGAAAATAACAATTTAACACTCAATACACGTATTATCGATCAATTTTCTGAACCTATATAATTTGTGCTCTAACTTGTCAATAATAAACATCCACAAATGTAAATATTTATAACATTCTTGTATTGAACCAAAACCTTTAGCTTAACTACTACGATCAGACAACAATTCATGAACCTTCTAATCCTGCAATCCCCACGCAACCTTTGAAAGACTTAGCGAGGATGGCCTCATTCAGATTACGACCTGCAACAACAAAAAACATAATTCTGTTAACATCATCCATGGATTTCTTACAAAGAACTGGGTCGAGTGCAATAAAGGTAGTAGAAAACCACCCAGTAATTACCAATGAAAACTATCTTGTTCAGTCTAACTTCTTCGTTCTTCCATTTTCGCGAAGGTACGATCTCATATATCTCCCTAACCGCCTGCAAAGTGAGTTCAACATCAAACTCTGTCGCAATTTGATTGATGGGTTTGGTTTTGAACATGGTGAATATTGCCCTCCTCACAAATACAAGGTCTGACTCAACAGGGAACTATGACAAAGTACGAGACAGTTACCTGCAAAGTATGCAGGTCATCGGAGTTTCGAATGTGTAATATTCCTTTACAACGGTATACATCCATGTCGTCTTTCTTATCCCACAGAATCTCCTCAAGCCACAGCCGAACCTGTAATGATAGGGGAGCATTAAGTTTATGTAGCATGCCATTCTACACCTCAACTTCTAAAGGATACCCAAAAATCCCGAGAAAAAGTGTTCACCAAAATCGTCATGATCCAGCTTTAAATGATTAAGAATTCACCTCCATTTCATTCCCAAACTCGAACACAAGAAATCGTTTCTCAAAATATTAGAATTTATATCAAACAATTTTTCTGGAAATGGATTGCCACAAGAATCGTGACTCTCACGAGGAATCATATTCCAGTTCGAAGGGCATATGTTCCAAACAGGATGTTAGAAATTGATGAACGGATAACTTTTGTGTATTGATGTTCAGAACTTTGAATCCAGATTTGTCACAGAAAGTTGTCAACGTCATTAGAAGTCTGCATACATTCATATAAACTCTACTGACTGACAAAGATTTAGGAATTCATACCTTCTCCTGATCAACCGACTGTGACTCCGAAATGCATAAAGTGTGCACGCCACTCCCATGCAGGTCTTTGGTTGACAAAGATTTAGTTTCATTCAGTAGTTTTTCTAAGTGCGAAGCCCGCTGAAATCAAACAGATCATGGAATATGGTTTAGCACCTAACTGAGGATTCACGGAAGATAGAGAAGAATAAAAAGTCAGAAACTGGGCGATAAGCTTAAGTCAATTTACAGCAGTATCATATGCATTGCAGTCCAGTATCTTAGACAAGTCAACTTGACACCGAACAGTATGAACGATACTGGCAAGTGAATTGATGTCACGTATTTCCTTCTCGAGTTCATCCAAAGATCCTCCTCCAGTACCTTCTGAAGAAAGCAAATCAACCTTGTTAAGAATGATAACATCCTACAAGAAAGACAACAGCTAATAAGGCTACATAAAACACATTAGGCGCCCAAAATTTTATATAAGTGATAGAAAACAACCGAAACATAATGCTCACAGCTCCTACAATTTCAATGTCCTAAAACAGGTTGACTTGCAAGATAACTTTGGACTAGCATGGTGGACAATTACTAAACCAAGTTATGATTGAAGTACTCGCCACAAAATATAGGGAAAGAAAAAAGCAGTGGAGCAATACCGCAAATGCTATCTGATATATAGCTTCGGGAAACGAAGAAGAATCCTTCTGCTCCTTAAGCTGAAAGCCAAGGTTCTTAGCATCCACTACCTGTCATTACTCAGATAGCAACTTGTCAATTCAAGCTGAAGAAATTGGTAACATGGGATGAGGCAAACTATCTGAATTCAAAATAAACCATCACTTGGTTAGCCCCAATAAGGTGACCGTCACAGGCCTTACAGAGCCATAGACAGATACAAGATTGATAATGCCTGGACATTATAATTCCGGAGACGAACTAACCAAAACTAAAAACCTTCCACTGTTGCCAAGAGTGATGGGAACAGTCAGAAAAATGAATCATAAACCTATATTTCTCAATTGATTGAAGACAAGGGTTAAACAGCTAGAACCTAGAGGAATAAAGGTAGCTCCATTTTAACAAGCAAGAAGTTCTCACACTCCTATCCCTAACTAAACTCAAACCCTGAGAACAATATCATGAGGACATTTTTTCCATAGAATTTCCTCCTAGAACAGTAATAAGATCAACTGTCTAAACTCTACTACCATGTTTTGTTGGACAACTAGGTTGGTCATGGGAATCAGGGAAATCCAATTGCTTGAAACAGAAAATTTTAAGTCTACTTACAGTGATTATAGAGTCAAGCTTCACAGCTGATTCCAACTGATCGTCCAACCAAAGCACAGAGGCAAGAGGAGCAGGATTAGCCAATCCTGTGGTCTCAATCAATATGTGATCAAGTCTGCAAAAACCAGATAGCAAATCCCTCAGCTCTACCAAAAACCATTGATCGCCAACAGAATTCACTCACATATTCAGTACAATAGTACTTTCCCAAAAAAATAAAAATTTCCCACCTTTCCTTCATCTCCACAAGTTGCTCCAGTGCCTGTACCAAACTATGCTTCACGGTGCAGCATATACACCCATTGGCCAGCTCAACCCATTCCTCCACCAGAGCCCCTCCATCTCCTTCATTGATCATCGCCCTCTCGACCCCAATCTCTTCACCGAACTCGTTCAGAATCACCGCGATCCTCTTCCCATGTTTAGCGTTCAATATATAATTAACAAGCTGCAGAAAAACACAACCCAGATACCTACAATCAGCATCTAATTGCGCACAGTATGACCCCAGCTATCCCTCCAGAAGCGGGAAGAAGAAGACTTTCAATACAGTGGATTTGCCGGCACCGAGATAACCGGTGATGATGGTGACTCCAACAGAGACAGCGTCGTCCTGAGCTTGTTCTGTTCCGAGGGCGTCGACAGTGTAGGTTGCCGGTGAAGCAGCGGCGATGTCGATGGCGGCGGGAGGACCGTCTTCCTCGTTCTCCATTTTCAGTCAACAACCAGTTTACGAGTGGAAGCAAAGCTGTTAGGGAAATTTTCACCAGCGGGGATTCGAAGAAAAAATCCCAAAATACTCTAATTATTAAAAAAAATTCTCAAAATACATTACTTATAAACTTATTTCCCAAAATACAGCAGTTTGAACATCACCGCTGCAAACCAAGACATGAGTTCCCCGCGTTTTTGCAAAACGGTGATAGTCGACCTTATCATCGCTGTTGACAAAAGCGATCATATCATCGCCATGGACCAAAACGGTGATAATTGACACGTTTTAGAGCCCTGGTAGGTGGAAATTAGGTCACAGCTACCAAGCAATCATCGCTGAGGACAATGGCGGTGAACACATCACTGTTTTTGTCCAAAGCGGTGATTGCTAAATAATTTTCCTATAAATACTGACCTCCACTTCCCCTATTGCTACCTTACAGAAAATTAGTACAAAAATTAGTGTTTTATTAGTCGTTTTCTCAGCTGGTTTGGAGTTGGTTTACTGCTCAAGAAACTTGTCGGGATTCGGTATGTTATAATTATGTAATGTTTACATGTTGATGTGTTAGTAATTTATATGTCTGTATTTAGTGAATTGCGGTTATTGGAAAATATGTTATGATATATTTAGATTAATTATGATATGATAGATGTTAGTTAATTAGTTATGAATTTAGATGAATTTGTTTAGTTTTCTCATGATAGATCGGGAGTCGGTATGTTATAATTATGTATTGTTTACATGTTGATGTGTTAGTAATTATATGTCTGTATTTAGTGAATTGCGGTTATTGGAAAATATATTATGATATATTTAGATTAATTATGATAGATGTTAGTTAATTAGTTATGAATTTAGATGAATTTGTTTAGTTTTCTCATGATAGATCGGGCTTCGGTATGTTATAATTATGTATTGTTTACATGTTGATGTGTTAGTAATTATATGTCTATATTTAGGGAATTGCGGTTATTGGAAAAAATGTTATGATATAAATAGATTAATTATTATATGATAGATGTTAATTAGTTAGTTATGAAGTTAGATGAATTTGCTTAGTTTTCTCGTGATAGATCAATTACATGCGTTTGTTTATGGGTTTGGATGATATTGTTTTTGTATCCCTAATGTACTACTTATATACTATACTTAATTATTATAAATTGCAGACATGGTTAAATTTAAGAAGTTTCGGCTTATTATTCGGTGGAATGGTCGGGTGACAAACTCGAACATTGGCATTGACTATGAAAATGGCGAATCCACTATGCTAAAAATTGAGTCGAGATTCTCGTGGCAAGAACTCCATGACATTTGTGCAGAAAGGACTTGTACGGGCGGGCAAAGGAGAGTTGGTCAAATTGCCTACCGCTATCCAAACATGAGTGCTGGCGGAGTCATGTACGAAAAAGTTGTCATAAATGATGATGACTCGGTGAACATGATGATACAGTTCCTATCTGACAACGGGTTGTGGCTTGCAGAGTTGTATGTCGAGACCGAGCCGGTCGGTGAAACTCATTCTCACCAGTATTCTTGTGATGATGGTTTTGCAGGAGGGTATGGCTGGGGTGGTAGTTCAAGTAACTACGGAGGAGGTACTTCTGCAGGAGGGTATGGCTGGGGTGGTACTTCAAGCAACTACGGAGGAGGTAGTTATGAAGGAGGTGTTGGGTGGGAAGAATACTCGCAACATGCTGAGACTGCCGTCAATATCGTTCAGCCCGACGGTGATCAATGGCCTGCTTGGGGTCCAGAGTGGGCTGACATTGAGAACACCCTTCGATCTGGGCGTTCTTCGCATGACCAACAAGACGATGTTGGTTATGCTGGTAACGATGACCATCCTGAGTCGAGCTATCCATTCGCCTCTAGTGACGATGAAAGTGAGGAAGATTTGAGATCAGTCAGTGAGGAGGAAGATACGGACGATATCAACGATATCGATGACAGAGAGGTGGCGTTCGTCAGGCACCAACGCCTTACTACACAGAGGTTCCTGATCAATTTTTATATGGTCAGAACGATGCCCCTGACTATCGGCCCATGCCTGTGTATAATCCGACTGCTCCTTTGGAAGTGGGTATGGCGTTCACTTCGAAAGCCGATGTGCAAGATGCTTTTAGCGAAGAAGCCATGCGGCGTAACTTCGAATGGAAGGTAAAATATTCTGACACCAAACAATTGCATGTCATTTGTAAGAATGCTGGAGAGGGTTGTGAGTGGCAACTTCGGGCTGCATATATGAAGAGAAATGGCGTTTGGGTCATGCGAACAGTAGAGAACAACCACAGATGCTCCTCAACCATACTTTCACAGGATCACCGGCAACTGAAAGCAAAAAAGGTGGCGAGAACCATTAAGCACATAATCGAGGCACAACCGGATATCAAGATAAAAGCTATTATGGCCGAGGTGAAGGATCGACATTCCTACACCATAAGGTATAAGAAGGCGTGGCATGGGAAGCAGAAGGCCATGACGGTGATTGGGATGACTCGTATGCTTTACTCCCTCGACTAATGTCCGCAATGGAGGAGTCCAACCCTGGGACGGTTTTCGTGCCGTGGTACAACAACGTGCAAACTGAAGATCAAGTTCGAGTACAGAACGAGTTGATGTTTCATCGTCTGTTCTGGACATTCAAGCCATGCATTGACGGGTTTCCCTTCTGCATGCCAGTGATTCAGGTATATTACGGACTCAAAATATTGTACTAGTTCATTACCTTACTAAGTTAAATTTTTACTAACTAATTATTCATTTATAACAGGTTGATGGAACTTTCCTTACTGGGAAGTATAAAGGAACTCTTCTCATTGCAACTGGGGTTGATGGAAATTTAAGTATTTTCCCCTTAGCATTTGCATTAGTTGAAGGGGAGAACAACTTAAGTTGGGCATGGTTCTTTGACCAGCTACACGCCCACGTCACACAAAGAATGGGTATTACAATTATATCGGATCGACATGCCGGGATTAAACACGTCGTCGGTGGTTTTCCCGACGAATGGGGATGGACATGGCGCTGGTGTATTCGTCACTTCCTTGCCAATTTCCAACACAAATTTGGCAAGAAGAAAGACATAAGAGATCAATTGTGGAGTGCAGGTAGTAATGTAGTTCAGTCGATTCTTCATGGTTTATTGTTGAAATGAAATTTCTTATGGCTTAATTATTTATTCTCCGGTCTTGTACCGGTTGCACATCAACCAAAGAAGTACGAGCAGAAGATGAAGACGATCCTTCAGATACACCGGGCGGGAGCAATATGGGCAGAAGGTCAAGATCTGCACATATGGACATTTCATATGGACAACGGGGCTAGATTCGGCATTGCAACTACCAACCATGGCGAGAGCATAAATGGAGTCTACAAGGGCATTAGGGCAATGCCTGTATCTGTCCTAGTGGAGATGACATACTGGAAGGTAAACGAGTGGTTTGTAAAGAGACGGGAGCTCGCTATAGGGAGGGAGCGTGCTGGTCATTCAATAGCACATCATATATTTGATGGCATGCAGAAGATCGAGGAGAAATCAAGTAAGCACAGGGTTGTTCTGTTCAACCGCAATGAAGGTGTTTTTGCTGTGTAAACAGGTATATGGGGTGGAGGAAGACGTGGGCATAATCGTCAATCCGTTACTCTACACGTAGAAACTCGCACCGGAGAGTGTACATGCCAAAAGTATCAAAACAGAAGAGTACCTTGTTCACAAGCAATGGCAGTAGCTAAGTCGATAACCCTCAGCGCTTACAGTTTGGTTAGTCCTTACTACACGGAACAGGCGATCAGGAACTCCTACTCGTCAAGCTTCAGCCCCCTGCTGGATGAAGCTTATTGGCCTGTAGACAATGGGAAGTTGATTATCCCACCGTTGCACTTAAAGCGCACCAAAGGTCGTCCTAGGACCGAAAGGATTCACAATGAAATGGATCAATCACAATGTGCCCAACGAGATCCAAAGCGTTGCTCAAAGTGCAGACAACCGGGTCATGACAAGAGGCGTTGTCCAGGTCCACCTCTAGAGCAAGATTCGGGGCCAAGTACAAACCAACCTTGAGTACTCTTTTGTTCACTTCCTTGTCATTTTCGTTGTTGTGATGTTTAAGTTGGACTTCTTGTTTTAATCTTGTTGAGTGATTGTAATGAATGGTGTCTGTTGTTTACTTTGGTACAACATGGGGGGAAAATCAACACAATCCCAAACTAAATTAAGACGACATAGATAGTTCATGGAAAACAACACAATCCCAAACCAAATTAAGACGACATAGATAGTTCATGGAAAACAACACAAGACCAAACATAATTAAGACGACATAGATAGTTCACTGGAAACAACACAATCCCAAACTACGACATAGATAGTTCATGGAAAACAACACAAGACCAAACATAATTAAGACGACATAGATAGTTCACTGGTTGTCTTCATTTCCCTCCACTTCCCCTTCTCTTCCTCTTCCTCTTCCTCCACGACCTCCTCGACCCCTTCTTCCGCCTTCTCTACCTCCTCCTTCTTCACAAGCCCGCTGGACAACTACTCGCGGATTCCTCTTAACCCGCCCACCCACCGGAGTGTAGACAGGTGGTGGGGGTTGATATGGCTGAGATGAACCAGAAGCGTGGTGGAAAGTCGATGATGTGTGTTGTTGAAGCGGGGTCTGATACTGAGCAGTTTGTTGCTGATGGTGGAAGTGAGGGGTGCCTTGGGTGAACATGTCATGTTCCTGAGTTGGGGCATAGCTTGACGACCCTCCGGTGCCCTCAGTACTAGTTGCCCACTCACAATGTGGCCATGGTTCAGGAAGTTGAGTTTGTTGAGACGGATGAAGCTCTTCAATGTTTTCTCTCACCCTTCTTCTGCTCCTCTGTGGGGGCTCTTGTGGGGGCACGATCCTCTCATCAGCACGGAATGAAGGTCGGGGCGGTGCAGGCATTAGAGGGTGCACTCTCGACAGTGTGCTTGGCATGTTCCAAACCGTCAACCTAATAAATTGTTGTACAAAATTAACTAACATTAAGACAAATAGGCATCCTTAAATCTAACAAAGGCATGTAATCATACTTCCAAAAATTTAGACATGTAATCATACTTCCAAAAATTTAGACATGTAATCATACAAAAATTTAGACATTGTTGTACAAAATTAACTAACATAGGCATGTAATCATACTTCCAAAAATTTAGACATGTAATCATACAAAAATTTAGACATTGTTGTACAAAATTAACTAACATAGACATGTAATCATACTTCCAAAAATTTAGCCATGTAATCATACAAAAATTTAGACATTGTTGTACAAAATTAACTAACATAGACATGTAATCATACTTCCAAAAATTTAGACATGTAATCATACAAAAATTTAGACATTGTTGTACAAAATTAACTAACATAGGCAAGTAATCATACTTCCAAAAATTTAGACATGTAATCATGCAAAAATTTAGACATTGTTGTACAAAATTAACTAACATAGGCATGTAATCATACTTCCAAAAATTAACTAATTAATTAACATTCTAGCTAATATAGGCATGTAATCATACTTCCAAAAATTTAGACAAAGAGGCCAAAATGGAATTCACTTACCATTGCGCCCCAAACAGCACCTTGCTTTGATACCCATCTTAGCGTGAAATTTCGATACCACCGCATGTAGCCATCGTGGTACCCCATTGGCCTTGTCTCCGGCAACCCTTGGACCACCCACTGATTTCTATTCTCCCATATGTTGATGTAGAATTCATGCTTCTTTTGCCAATCCTTTTTGGTGTGGCGTAGGTCAATGGCGTGGAGCTCCCTGAACCCTTGAGGTGGGGATGCTGGAATTGGTTGCTCCAATCGATATTGCCTCAAAGATCGATCGGGTAGGTGCCATTCCACCATGTGGAAGCAGATTAAGGGCACCTTGCACAACCATGTCTCTTCATCCTCGGGATGTCTAAGACGATGCAACTCAACCACTTCATTTGGATATGGATCCCATACCGCCTACAATCATTATAGTTCATGGAATTAGTACAAATTATATCCACTCCACCTAAAAAATTGAAAATGGTGAAATTTTATATTTTTACCTAGTTCCACCAAGGCTTATCGAATTCAGCACGATAAAACAACAAAGAGTGTTCGGGCTGGTGGTCGTTTGTATTTGCTCCGATCCACCTAATTAAGCAAAAGTACGTATATAAGCCATTTTTATGGCATAGATGTTTACTTGTTAAGTATGATTGTATGGAAGCATCTAAGTTGAACTAAAATACCTTACTTGGCAATAATCTAAATTAGCTAAATACGATTTGGTTAGAATAAATCTAAATTTGCTAACTTGGAAGATATCTGGATTCACTAAAATACTATAATTGCATACCTAAAATGTCACTAAATTTGCTTACTTGAAAGATATCTAAGTTCACTAAAATTCACTAAATTTGCTTACTTGGAATAGATCTAAATTCACTAAAATACTACCATTGCATATCTAAAATAAATTAAACTTAAATTAAACTTACTTGAAACCATATGGGGGATTTGCTACAAATCGTAGCTCATCATCTGGCAACCAGAATTCCCGAGGGTCTCGAGGTGCTAAAAACGGAAGATGCTCCCATGCCCAGAGTTGGAGTATGAACATCGCACCACCAGCTTGTTTCGCTCCCAACCTCGAGCAAGTACACAACTCTCGGTAGATCCCAGCCAAGACGGCCGACCCCCAACTTTTTTTCCCGATCTCGTCCCAGTCACCGAGGAGCATATTTAACCACATGCCTTGTATCCACCGGTTTGACTTGTCGGGGAACAGAAACCCACCAACCAAACCAATTAGGTAGACACGTGCATACCGCTCCAGCTGATCTTCAGGAGTGTCCGGGCCTATATTAATCTCCATTTGGATGTGGTCAACAAGCCACGGGACCGATACTTGCCCCGCATTCAGGGGTGGATGCCCAACCCCATCGACGGGCATGGTGGTCGGCATGTTGAACCCCAAACGCTCTTGAATCAACGGCCCCCAACCATCTTCCGGTTTTTTCGAGCTGTCGATGATGACATCTCCGGTGATCGGGAGCCCGGTGAGGATGGCAACATCTTTGGGGGTGATCGTCATTTCACCCTCGGGAAAGTGGAAGGTATGCAGCTCGGGGCGCCATCGCTCTGCCATTGCCGTCAGCAGATCGTTGTCAATATCAAGCCTCGTAAAGTGCCTCAGCATGTGCAATCCCGTCCTCTCTATATAGGGCTGCAGTCGATCATGCCAACGGGGCAATCGACATGTCCCTCGATGAGCGATGGGAATAAGTGATTCCTACAAAACAAAAAACACAATATTGTCAGTCAATAGAAAGCAAAATAAAAACTTTAAAACTATTGAAATAATTTTAGTGTGTCTACTGGATTATTGTTCCAAATTGAACGGGAGCGATGTTGATCTTGCCCGGTTAAATACCTTCGATCCCTTGGGCCAGGATCGATATACAATCGAGGGTCGTATATCTCAGCACCCATCTATAAAAAAATATAAAATCAATTTAAATTTTAGCACCCATGTAAAAAAAATCACAAAAGAATAAAATTAATTTACGTACTCTCAAAGCCTCTTCGTCCATTTTTTGCCGAAAAGCTAGCGAGAGTATCGACAAAACAAAAAGTCTAGTAATTCTTTCTGATGCGGAAGATCGGATTTAGCCGCAACCACAGAGCATACTTAGAACGAAACTAGAGTAAAGTAAAGGAGGGAGAAAGAAGTATAAGATTTTGGTGTGGTTTGGAATGAGGGGGGGGGGGGGGGGGGGGGGGGGGAGTGGTATTTATAGGGGAAATGGGCGCTGGAAATCTCACCAGGAACCAATCACCGCGTCGGATGCAAGCAGTGAAGTCACCGCGTTAAATGAACGCGGTGAAGGCTTGGATTGCTGACGTGGCACGGCGTGAGGCGTCGGATCGTGGAGAAAAACCACAATCCGCGCCTCACTGCATCTAACGGCAGCGGTGAAGGCGCGGGCGGGGCGGATCGCTGACGTGGAAAGCGGAGCCATCACCGCTTTGGTCATTAGCGGTGAAGTGGCCGCGCGCGTCCACGTCAGCGATCAACGCTACTTCACCGCTTTTTATTTCAACGGTGAAGATCTCTTCATCGCGTCGAAAATCAACGGTCATTTAATCCCCGTCATTAACAAAAGCGATGATCGAATCACTGTTGTTCTCCACAGCGATGATAGCATCACCGTTTTGGACAAAAACGGTGATAGCATCATCGCTTTGAACCAAAACAGTGATGCTATCATCGTTTTGGTCAAAAACGGTGATTGCCTTCACTGTCTTGGTTTGCAGCGGTGATGCCCAAACTGCTGTATTTTGGGAAATATTTTCATAAGTACTGTATTTTTGGAATTTTTTTAATAATTAGAGTATTTTGGGATTTTTTCCGGGATTCGAAGTGCCAAGATGAGAGCTCCTGCCTAGGGATGGCAATGGGTCGGGTTGGGGCGGGTTTTGTCAAATCCAAATCCAAACCCATGGGTTTATCCGCCAAAAAAACCCGGGGTAAACCCGTTGGGGTTGAAAAACCCAACCCAACCGTGGGTTTTTGTAGTAAAAAATTTACAATAACAAGTTTCTTTCAAAATAAAAGTTTAACATCAATTTTCTCATACAAATTAATCATACAAAAAACACCAATCTAGAGCATACAAGCAAACCGCAAATGATCAATACAAATTGTTCAAAATTAAAGATAAACATCTATAAACAATAAGATTAATTGAAAGTTTCTTACTCGTCAACTAAGTTTCTTCACTCTCCACTTCATAATATCAACTTCATTCTAAACAATTAGAAAGAACAAATTATACATGTCTCCACAAACATAAAGAATATTAGCTGTTTAAGAAAGATATATTATTTAAAATATTAAATATACCGGGAAAGTAATTATATGTGTGTGGACGGGTACCCATGGGGCGGGTTTACCTAAACCCAAATCCAACCCAACCCGATGAATAGTGTAGCGGGTTTAAACCCGAATCCGGCCCAAAGCCCGTCAACACGGGTTTTACCCGCATTGACCGGGTTGGGTCGGAACCCGTGAGTTCGGGTTTTGTTGCCATATCCCTACTCCTGCCTCCATCCATCCATCGGTCGTTTGAGATGTGGAACTGTATGTGGGCTGAATGAACACACAACCGATCTAGTTTGGGACGTCGGTGGGCTTGAAATTGGGTTTGTCACACTGGCTAAGATATGGGCTTTGAAGTTCCCAATAATCAGGCTTCAGCTTTGGGCTTCAAATTCTAATTTTATGTTCCTAATTTTTTTGATAGAATCTGCACTTAGCTTTATTAAGCGGTAAAAAAAGCAGCAGACTAGTTACATCATCCAGCCGATCAAGCAAACATCTATCTACATCTACAAAATATATAATGGCAAAACATGAATTGAATTTTCACGCCTGTGAGGATTTCACGGAAGGACAGGAATGTAAATGTACTTGCAAATAAATGGAACAGTGTGTTTTTATCACTTCCAACTGACTAAATGAAACTCTGCGTATCGCTCCCCATACCCCAGGTATACTTTCACTTGGAAGCATTCCAATGTGCTTTCTGATGGTCTCATTTGGGCCTGCATTGGGTCTTCCCTTAATCCCTTCCCCCAAACACTTTGCCGCCCTGTCATCTCTCTCTTATGCTCAGTCGGAGATTGGAGGTGGACGCGAAAGGGAGCACCCAAGCTGGTCGTCGCTCCTCCTCTCTCCATGTCCAGTACACAAGCAACGCTGCTCAGTAACGCCGTTTGCTCGCCAACACTGCCTCCTCGACTTAGCCTGCTATCCTCCCCGTGAAATCCACCCTCCTCTACGACCGCCTGCTCTCCTCCCGTTGAAACCCACAATCCTCGACTCCATGTGTCCTCATCCGGAAAACCCATAATCCTCTCCTCCCGGCAAAACCCACCTGCTTAGACTTCATTTCCTTTCCTCCTGGCAAAACCCACAATTCTCTCCTGGCAAAACCCTGAATTCATGATTCTAACTGTCGCCTCTCTTACGCCAAGTCAGAGATTTGTGGTGGAATGCAAAAGGGAGCACCCAAATTTGACCGCCTTCTGCCCCAAAATCAATTCGGAACTCAAGATCTGTAGGCGGCAAGTGCAATGGGTACAGGGGTTAGGCGGTATGTGTGAAGCCCACTAAGATTCAATTTAATAGCATTATCAGAATCTGAAGCTTTCTGCTTATTTGCTAATTTTGGTAAGTTCCTTCTTTTGGTCTATAATGTAGGCGTGTTTGAAGTTCGACCATGGCAATGTGAAACTAATCCGACGGAAGAATTCCCAGAATACAGTAAAAATTATACATAATTCCCGGAATACATAAGTTTTATAAAATTTTCCCAAACTACCTAAGTTTCAAAGGGTTCGAGTCCCATAAACTCGAACTACTCACCAGTTCGACGATGGAGAACTCGAACTAAAATAGGATCGAGTTTTAAAAACTCGTCAACATTAGTTCGATTTTGGAAAACTCGAACAACGTAGATCGATGACAAAGGACTCGATCCAGTTAGATCGACGCCTAAAACCTCGATGTAGTGCAACGACTTTAATGCACTCGATAGATGCCCTATGACTCGAACTACCCAAATCGATTCCAATGGGCTCGAACCACTGGCCCACCGACATGCTTCAGGAGAGGGTTGCAGGGATAAGATTCTTTGTTGTCATAGATCGAGTTTTAGGGACTCGAACTAGTGTAGTTTGATTACACTAAACTCGAACTACTTGCTCAATCATTATGTCCAGTCGCTTTCGGTCCAACATGCTCCAGAATAGGGTGCAGGGGGAAATTATTGGTTGACATAGATCGAGTTTAATGAACTCGAACTAGTGTAGTTCGAGTGTTTTGGAATCGAACCACTCCATCAGTTTACGATAATAAAAAGCCATCACTTAGCACATTCTGGCAGCTCTCTTCCTTTCTATCTTCTTTCTTCCAAACACAAACTGCAGCTGCTTGAGCACCATAGCTGAGCAAAGAAGAAATTTTTTGGAGGTAAGTTCTACTTACTTTGTTTGAATGAGCATATTAGAATTTTGGATTAATTTAGTATTGTTTGTACTGTATGTAATGAGCTGCTTGTATAAAATGCAGAAATGGGTAGAAAATTTTGAAAATTCAACTTACAGATTCGGTGGAATGGTCGAATTACACACTTTCATGATAGTATTGACTACGAAGATGGTGAATCAAGTATTGTCCGGATTGAGAGCATATTTACTTGGCAAGAACTCAGTCATATTTGTGCGGAACGATGTTGCATAGGAGGGCGAAGAGTATGCAAGATGACTTACTGTATGCCGGTTTACAAGGATTATGCACTTGTATATGAAGGATCAGTTTTGTCTGACGATGATGACATTAATATGATGGTGAGATTTATTGTAGAGAACAGATTTCCAACTGCTGAGGTGTATGTCGAGACAGAAGTTTTTGGCCAATATGGTGGCGGCGGTTATACCAAACACGGTGAAGGATCGGGAGGGTTTTCCGGTTCAGGAGATTTCAGAGTGCGTCATAATGCACAATGGCGAACATACGAGGATCGAACTGCAACTGGTCCATTGGTGGAACATGACGGACAGGAGTGGCTAGTATGGGGTGAAGAATGGGATTACATAAGGGCACCCAGACAGTCACCCAGACAAGCATCTACACCAGCATCTGACATCAATAATGATCAATATGTGGATAAACCAAGTCCTCCGTACACTAGCGAGGCAAGCGACGTGGAAGATGAAGAGTTAGAATCAATGAGTAGTTCAGATGGTGAAGATCTGGAAGTTGATGAGGGGGAATTTGAGCCCCCCACACCTCACTACACGATGGTGCCACAACATCCTCTCTATGCTCACAACGACGATCCTGACCTCCCTCCTATACCAATCTGGACTCCTGACTCTGGATTCGTGGTTGGCCAAACATTTGGAGGAAAGCCTCAGGTGGTCGATGCATTGAAAGAAACTGCTATGCGAAGAAGCTTTCAATATCGTGTCATCACTTCTGACACTAAACAAATTCATGTTCGTTGCGAGAACCATGGCGACGGATGCATGTGGCATGTTCGGGCGGCATATGTTAAAAGAAATGGGGCTTGGATCATTCGTAAGACAGACAACAATACTGATTTCTCTAGATCACCGACAATTGAGTGCAAGGAAGGTTGCTCAAACAATCAAACATCTGATTGAGGCACAACCTGGGATCACCGTGAAGAGTGTCATCGCTGAAGTGAAGAATCGACATGGCTATACCATCAGTTACAAGAAAGCATGACATGGAAGCAAAAAGCTATGGCAGAGGTGTATGGTGATTGGGAAGAGTCATTTGCTAACATGCCTCGTTTGATTCTTGCAATGGAGGACAATAATCCTGGGTATGTTTTTGTGCCTAGTTACGAAGATTTCTATGGGGGTGCTAAACGCGCGTTTAAGCGACTATTTTGGCATTCAAACCATAAATTGATGGTTTCACCCATTGTCTGCCAATAATCCAAGTTGATGGCACCTTTCTGACCGGCAAATACAAGGGCACTCTACTCGTTGCCACTAGTGTTGATGGCAGTATGCAACTTTTCCCCCTTGCTTTTGCTATAGTCGAATCGGAGAACAACTTAAGTTGGGCATGATTTTTTTCCCAACTATACACTCGTGTCACCCAACGGAAGGACATTGCCATACTTTCTGATCGACACCATGGAATTGCACATGATTTCTACGACCTGCCCGATGAGCTAGGGTGGAAGTGGCGCTGGTGCATACGACATTTCAAAAGCAATTACGGGAAGCACTTTGGTAGAACTTATGGACAACGTGCAGTTTGGCACGCTGGTAAGAACAAATAAGATGTTGTGATTATATCAATTGGTTGAATGCGTATACTCCTTTACTAACCTTATTTTGCTTTATTGTAGCTATTGCTTTTCAGACTCGAAAGTTTGTAGACAAAATGAAGAGCATAAGGGAGGTCCACTCTGAAGGTGCAGATTGGCTAGAAACTCATCCTTTTGAGAGGTGGACGTTACATCAAAACGAAGGGTATAGGTATGGAATAACAACAACGAACATGGGTGAGTGCCTCAATGGTTTGTATGTTGGTCTTCGTGCAATGCCTATCTCATCTATAGTCTTGCATACCTTCTTTCGTACGGTGACATGGTTTGTTGAACGCTACCAAGCAGCATATCAGATGCCGAATGCTGGAATCTACATCCCAAAGAAGATTACGGATGATATGAAACCATGGTCAGAAAGGGCAAAATGGCATAAGGTGACTTTATTTAGTCGAAGAGATTCCCGCTTCGCAGTAGTAACAGGAAGTGGACCAGATAGTTCAAAGGGTGGTAATGCTCAAACAGTTATACTGGATGCAAAGAAATGGAATAGGAGAGTGTATGATAATCGGCGTTAACATATTGAATTTTTGGACTTTATGTGATTATCCATGATATGTTTAAGCCGATTGGTGTTATTTTAGGGCTCGCTAACCCGAAAATGGTTGAAAAACCATTACTGCCTAGTGCCATGAGTTTGATATGTTATAGGTGGAGAAAGCACGAAAAAGGAGCGAGTGCATAAGCAATAAATCGGGCTCGAACTACTGGTGGACTAATCACTTGGGCTAGGAGGATTATTTTTGGGCCGGGCCTATTATTGAAGGAGCTTGCAGCCAAAATTAATGAGACGAAATTGATTTGGGCCAAAGTTTATTAGGCAGGCTTTTGGGTTGGGAGACCGGGAAGGCAACGAGAGCTGGGGAGGAATCTCTGGGGCGGCATGAATTATTTGGGGGCCATTATTTTGAAAGGAAAAAGAGACTTGGACACGGGCTTTTCTTGGACGAGGAGGAGAAGGCAATTATTGAGGGGGGTTTTGGACGGAACTAAAGGAGAAAGAGGCGGCACTTTATTTTTGGGGGAGAAGCAGAAGGAAAATTCTTTGGTTGGCGGAATTCTTTGGAGCGGCGGAGCTCTTGGCGCAGCGAAGCTTGTCGCGCGCAGAGATTGGAGCAGGCGAATTTCGATCGACTTCTCCAAGGTTTGAGCTGAGTTCAACGAGAGCGATTAGTTGGTTGGATTTTCTGAACCAAATTAGTTATTTATTGTTGATTTAGAACATGATGAACAAAACCCTATCGATTTATCTCAATTTCGTCATGAACTAAACCCCGATTTATGGGGGAAACACCATAGGATGTAGCTATTTCTTGATTTGATGGATTGATTTATGATTCTTTTCTTCCAATCTCTATTGCATGAAATTACTTAATGCTTTGTGTTGACTGGCCACCAATACAATGATTTGTAGTTAATTAGGTTATTAGCGACAGTGAAACCCTAATAACTGAACATTTTTCATGTGACATAGTAACTTATCGAAGCGACAGTGGATTAAAAAAGGTACTATGCGGTCTTGATTAGGATATCGGTCTTTAGGCTAAATAATTAAGTCATTGAGCTACGACAGTAGGATTTGATTTAATTGTTTAGTACGTAGTAATTCCCGACAGGGATAGCTAGCACATTAGTGATATCCTGGCTGTAGAGAATTGGATTAAATTGATTGGAATATGTGAATTAATCTGGATAAGATAGGTAGTGAATCCCGGTGTTTCTCCAGAAGCTTTCTCCCATTGAGTTAAACCCGACACTTTAATTTGCTTAATTAGTTAATTTTGCTTTTAGTTAACAATTTCATCTCCTAAACATTTTCACATATAGTTTGCTCGCAAGAATTGATAAATCATAAGGTTGTACCAGTCCCTGAGAGACGATACCCGGATTTCCGGTTTTACTACAAGATAGGATTAAGGCATACGCTTTTGACCTACCAGTGTACTTGTGGGAAGTTTCAAGGGAGACACCTGCCTTGCTCCCATGCATATGCAGCTGTGAGAAGCGTTAATTTGGACCCTTTGATATTTGTTAGTCCATACTACAAGACTCCATATGTGGTCAGAGTTTGGGAAGGGTCGTTCTTTCCCTTGGCTCATGAAGCATATTGGCCCCAGTATGATGGACCTATAGTGTACCCTCCCGAGCACATGAAGCGTACCAAAGGTCGACCTAGAGTTAACCGAATTGCAAATGAAATGGATAGATCAAGGACACAGCGACGCCGCCCGAAGAAGTGCTCTGCATGTCGAGTTGAAGGGCATGATAGGCGCCAGTGTCCAGGGCCATCGACTGATAATTGAAACTTTATGTTGTAATTTGAATTTTATGTTGTGATTTAAGAACTTTATGGTGTAATTTGAATTTTATGTTGTGATTTAAGAACTTTATGGTGTAATTTGAATTTTATGTTGTGATTTAAGAACTTTATGTTGTAATTTGAATTTTATGTTGTGATTTAAGAACTTTATGTTGTAATTTGAATTTTATGTTGTGATTTATTGAAACTTTATGTTGTAATTTGAATTTTATGTTGTGATTTAAGAACTTTATGGTGTAATTTGAATTTTATGTTGTGATTTATTTGAAACTTTATGTTGTAATTTGAATTTTATGTTGTGATTTAAGAACTTTATGTTGTATTTTGAATTTTATGTTGTGATTTAAGAACTTTTTGGTGTAATTTGAATTTTATGTTGTGATTTAAGAACTTTATGTTGTGAAATAGAACAACTTAACAACTCTAGAGAAATAGAACAAATTAACAACATCATTAGAAATAGAACACCTTAATTGCAAATGAAGAAATAGAACAACTAAACAACGTCATTAGAAATAGAACACCTTAACAATTATATTGTCGGACACATCTATCCGGGAGGTGCCATTCGACAATGTTGTGGCAAATCACAGGCAACTTGCATGACCAGAGTCGGCGATCCTCAGGGTATCGCAACTCATACAAATCCTTTGCTCCGTTCGGATACGGATCCCACTCCACCTAAGTTTCAACACAACATATAAATTAAAATCGAAGCAAATAATTTCAACAAATAAAATAGGATTCATAATCATAAAAATAAATAATGGGCTAAGGAAAATAATTTCAACAAATAAAATAGAATTCGTAATCATAAAAATAAATCATAGGCTAAGACTAAGACAAATAATTTCAACAAATAAAAACTTAATCATAATCGTAAAAATAAATCATGGGCTAAGACAAATAACTTCAACAAATAAATTAGAAATAAATAATCATAAGCTAAAATGTTACCTCGTTGAATTCTATAGGTCAATATGTTGGCGGTACCCGTCTAGAGAGGTGAGTCTCGTGATAGCTCCAATCCATCTAGCACCATAAGCCCATTGTCGTTGTGGCTCATCGGGACCCCAACTGTTGGCAGGGCAGATCGGAGCGAAAGTAGGAAGGTGCTCCCAAACCCATAGTTGGAGGATGAACATGGGACCACCCGCTTACTTTGTTTTCGGATCCGTACACTTGCACAACTCCGAATATATCATCGCCAAACAAGCAGATCCCCAACTTTTTCTCCCAATCTCGTCCCAATCTTCCAAAAGAACTCGAAGCCACATACAATGCATATTTCCACCAGACTTGTTCGGAAACAAAAATCCTCCAACCAAACAAATAAGGTAGATGCGAGCATACCTCTCTATCTGAGCATCCGTGGCATCCTCTGGTAATTCCCCAACGGTCCTCACTAGCGAAGGTATCAATAGCATAGACTTGTGTAGAGGTGGTACACGACGACCTTCTTGTGCTTCCTCGGGGATGTTGATACCTAAACGCTCGCTTATAAATTGGCCCCAACCATTCAATGGTTTCTGTGAACTTTCTATTATTGCATCACCATCGATTGGAAGCTCTGTCCGCATGGCTACGTCCTTCAACGTAATCGTCATCTCTCCCTCTAGAAGGTGGAATGTGTGCGTTTCTTTTCTCCATCTTTCCACCATTGCCGTAAGAAGGTTGTTGTCCATCTCCATCCCCACAAACTTTCGCACCCTCAGCAATCGCGCTCTTCCAATGAAGGGCTCGATACGATCATCCCATTTAGGCAAGCGAGATAGCCACCGATGGGTGATTACGTCAAGTTGTTCCTGTAGAAAAAAAATATTAATTATTATACAAAAAAATTAGAAAAATACTATCACATTAAAAAAAAAGTACATGAGGAAGTGCTTACCGGATTTGCCGCCCAAACACTTTCAGACCGATGGTAAGGTTGCTCATCCAACAAATCGTTTCTCGCGGTCCGCCTTGAATGTATAATCTAGGATCGTAAATACTCGGATCCATCTCGACAATTTTGAGTGATAGAAGTACCAAACTAAAGAAAAAAAATATGATGCGGAAGATCGGGCTTAGCCGCAACCACAGAGCATATTTTTTTCTTCAAGAGTGGTGGGAGGAATAGAGGAAGAAGAATGGAGTGGTGTGGGATTTGGTGGAATGGGAGGGGGAATTTATAGGTGCAGTGGGAGGAGGTGGATCGAGTTTAGGGGACTCGAACCACTGCATCGATTTTTCCGCCTTCGATCCGCGTCAAAAGGAGTTCGGGTGCAGGCAAATCGAACGACCAGATCGAGTTAGGCAAACTCGATCTACGGTGGAGCGGGTCTGACGTCATCGATCCGCGTCAAGAAGATCGATTCCAAAGTGCTCGATCCATGTGCATCAATTTATCCCCACTCGATCCGCGTCACCACTAAATCGCGGATGTGGCCATCGAACGGTGGAGTTCGATTCCCTTTACCTCGATCTAGGGTGGAGCGCTGCTTATGTCAGCGATCCATGTCAATCAGTTCGAGTGTTCTGTACTCGATCCACGTAAATCAAGTTTACCACACTCGATCCGCGTCGTCCTGTTCCAGCTAATCGCGGCTATTTCACTCGATGCACGTGGATCGATCCCTTGGCAATCGATCTGGTACTAGTTCGAGTTTGTTAAACTCGAACCGGTTCAAACTTTGATAGTTTGGGAAATATTTATAAAAGTGATGTATTATGGGAATTACTTTTAATTTTCACTGTATTTAGGGAAATAATCCCTAATCCGACAGAGTTTCTAACCATCAGGTAATTTAAGTATTAACTGTTAATGGTTTGGGATTGCCACAATAGAAGGCTGGTTGAATTAACAAAAAAAGATGATTAGTGGACACAAATGGTTATAAGAAGTCCAACATACCTGGCTTATTCGATTCACAATCTTTTCAAAGTGGATTTGCATCTGTGTAGCTCTTCTGCTTGTCTAAAATGCAGTTGTGTTTGATGTTAGACCAACGCAATGAGCATTACAAGTATTAAGTAAATATAAATGTGAGGTCATTCCAAGATTAACTGTTAGTGGTTATGGATGGTTGAAGAGCTATCTAGCTTTTGAATACTGAATGTAGTGACAAATAGTCATAATTACTTACTCTCTTCTATAGACACGTCAGGTGATTCCGGGATTAATCTTTCTACCAACCAATTACTTAATGTACTAGCTGCTCGCCATAATTAGTGATTACAGATTGTCACACTGTTTAGCAATACATCTCTGCAACTATTCTGAAGATTAGGTATTTGATGACTTGGGCATGTATTCGTCGCCTCCATCTCTGAATGGCTTCACAATTACGGTAAATAGGTTTGAGCTTGCATCTTTTATCTTTGTGATTAGTTTGTTGGTTTCGATTATGAAGTGAAAGGGTTGTATTTTGGGATTGACGGTGGAGGCTGTTGACGAGGTTTCATCGGAGATCTGGAAGTGAAGGAGGCTTCATCAGGGGCGGACCCAGGGGGCTTCAGGGGTGTCCCCGGACACCCCTAAATTTCGGGAAAATAATTATTCAACCCCCGGTGGTAATTTACGTATAGACAAAAAAATATAATTGATAGTGAGGGACACCTCTGAAATTTGAAAAAATGATTATCCTACTGTCATTTGTGTATAAAAATATAAATGGTAGGTTGGGTAATTCAAATCTAGAACACTATTATTATTAATAAACTTAATTTACGTTGAGCTACAACTCATTTGGTGTTCGATTTTGAACAATGTGTAATAGTAAAAAGTCATTCCCTATCTCTAATTATTTCAATCTAAACTAATTTCAATCTACCCTTAATTTGTATTGATTTTATGATTGTACGACAAGTGTTGAAGAGTCTTTCAGCTTTGGGTTACATCAAGAACAAGTTTACAAATCGAATATGCGATAAGTTCCTGAATGATTGTCTAGTAGGGTATATAGAGAATTGTTTTTAACACTATAAACACCAAGTGTATTCTACAATTATTTTCGAATATGAAAACACATCATGGACTTTTTTAACCTGTACGAGTAAGGTATTTTCATATTTACGATTTTATTTTTTTTAATTATTTTTATTAAATTTATTTTTTAAAATAGGACACCCCTATGAAAAATTTCTGGGTCCGCCACTGGGCTTCATCACATGGAGGTTAGATGGGTCTTCTTCTTCTTTTTTTAATTCGATTTGTTTGAGTTTTATGATTCTGATCTTTTTTGTTTTGCTTTTCTGGATTTTTCTTTCTGGGGTTAGCTCGAGTGGAAGAAAGAGGAGTCACATGGCTTTCGCGTCTTGCCGGCGAAGGAAGAATCCGGATCTTGGGAGCGTTGGGTAAGTTTTTGTATTTTTGGATTTTTTTTCAATCCAATTTCTGTTTGTATTTTGTTGTTTTGATGTTCACTTGGTGTTCCACTTACAGACGAGGTGGGAAGAAAGAAAGGTAGCCGCCTGCGACTTTGAGTCTTACTAGCGCCAGGGGAGACATCCATCGATGGGTTTTATTTGGTAAGTTTTCTTTTGAGTTTATGTTGTTGAAAAGGAAATATATTGAAAACCCCTTATAATACATTAAGTTGGGGGGGAAGTGATATTGAAAGGGAAGTGGAGTGATGCAGAACAATTCCCATCTCGACCTGTGATAAGTTAATGTGTCTAGCTCCGCTATTCCATCTCTTTCCCAACCTTTGAAAGGGCTATCTCATGGCACCACAAAGATGTCGGGAATGTGAATTTGATGCCGAGCTACACTGTCTTGAATCTTGATGGCACCACAAAGCTGTTGGGATCGCTGCCAATGATTACCACCTCTTTGTCATCATATTCCAAAGAAGTAAAGCTTCAGGAGACGTTGGTGAGGGAAAAGGTAGCATAGGGAGTCATGGTTGGAGTTGGAGAAGTATCTGGTGGGAAGGTACACCTTCCTCATCGCGAAGCTTGCTAGGATTGAAAACCCCTCCTACCTGGCCCGTCGATGAGCGGTGGTTGCTGAACATAAACATTCGTCTGAAATTGCTGAAGTGCTAATCCGCGACCCGTCCAAGACTCTGTTCCAAGTCCCTGAGGTGGTCATTTCCAAGTTTGACAAGGCCATGCCCTGGCTCTCTGTGGTGTCAACCCTAAAATTAATTACGATTACAGTCAATTCCATTAGCTCAAGGCATTAGAAGGAACTCCCAATTTCAAAAGAAAAGTAAGAGATACTTCATTTGCGCTCCGTTGGATATACGGTCAATCTCATCAACCGCAAGTTAATTCAATTAAACAACTGTACATTCTTCTCCTCTCAACAAAATCATAATAAAACACACCAATCTTTAAACTGTGCATTCGAGGCCTCATCCCACACCTTCTTCCATCATTTCATGCAGTCTTCACCCTCCCTCGGCTCAAACCAATGCCCCAAATTATAGCCAATATTGCCTAGTCGCTTGTAGGACGAGCATCTTTCTCCCTGTCACTCATCGTATATATGTCATAGTGAGTCGTTAGGTGCTCCGGGAAGGTAATTTAGTTGGTCTTTTGAAGAAAATTTACCCCTCTCATCATTTGTATTGTTTTCTTTCCCTTTTATTGATGATAAACTAGACACCGTACTTCCCTCTTTCCTCAACACTTAGACAACGCGCCTTAACAGTTCAACCAACACTTTTGGTAGTTGATTGCTTCCAATAGTTCATTCATGTTGGGCTGAGCGTCTAACATCTCCTCTTCACATTTTATGAGTCTAGATGACTCCCTTTCTTCCGATGTTAGGGGATCTGAATTCTATCCATTCTCCCCCACTTGCTCTTCAATGGTGTATCTGAGCATCGTTTTCCTCATCGCAAATAGCCGCCGCCCCTACATAGCGCATCCAATTTTTAAGCCTAATTGCCCCCTTCACCTACTTCCCTTGATGTGGATTGAGAAAGAGCACATTGGCCTGAAGTCTGAGCCAACACCTGCAAACACAAACACCAGAGGACTGTCTTCCTCGTAAGTTATTCAACGATCAAGTTAGTTCTATAAAAAACATTTTAGAGAGATAAGTGTAAATGTGTAATGCTAGTTAGCGAGAGAAATCATTCATCTTAAATGTGGCTAGTAGTTACATTCCCACTATTTATAGTAGGGATGGCAACAAAATCCGAACCCACGGGTACCCTCCTGACCCAACCCGGTCAACGTGGGTAAAATCCGTGTTGACGGGTTTTGGGCCGGGTTTGGATTTAAACCCGTTCACTATTCATCGGGTTGGGTTTGGGTTTAGGTAAACCCGACCCATGGGTACCCGCCCACACCCATATAATAATTTTCTTGGTATATTTAATATTCTAACCAACTAATCTTATTTATGTTTGTGGAGACATGTCTAATTTGTTCTTTCTAATTGTGTGGAATGAAGTTGATGTTATCGAGTGGAGAGCGAAAAAACTTAATTGAAAGGAAGAAACTTTCAATTAATCATGTTATTTATGGATAATATGTGATTTGCTTCAATTTTCTTGAGTTTTCTAGATTGGTGTTGAACAATTTGTATAGTTAATTTGTGATTTGCTTGTATTTTCTAGAATGATGTTTTATATATGGATAATTTGTATTGAGAGATAGATATTTGACTTTAATTTTGATAGAAATTTGTTATAGTAAATTTTTTACGACAAAAACCCGTAGGTACCATGAACCCGTGGATACCCAACGGGTTGGGTTGGGTTTGTGTTTTTCAAACCCAGTGGGATTCTACCCCGGGTTTTTTTCACGGATAAACCCACGAATTTGAGTTTGGGTTTGGCAAAGCCCGACCCATTGCCATCCCTAATTTATAGTAGTAGTGACCCTCACAAAACCCCTTTATATCCATTGGTCGCAACTACCACATTTAATGCTTCTTACTCACTTCTATTTCGACATTTTGACAACAAAATACAATAACATAATTGACATATGACTTAAGAACTAGATCCAACCCAAACAAATAATAATGACATGTGAAAAAACTCATAACACGAATGCGCACACAATCTATTATGTCATATAGAAAATCCCGAACGAGAGGATCACACCAAAAGACAAAATATTGGCACAAAGCCTCCCACACAACACAACAAATCAATGACAAAACAATCCCGGTAAGAGCCAGACAAGGCTACTTAGTATAATACCCTTTCGATGAGAAGCACGGTGGTGATATTGATCCCTCTTTTTTTCTTTTTTCCACTGCCTTCTGTAAGCTGGAATAAACAAACAAAACATTTTCTCACATATAGCATCGAAGCAATCACCACCACCGTCGCCGCCAAGATTCCACCCTTTCAGCAACTTCCCTATCACCTTTTTCTCCCTTCTCCTCCAACAGCTGCCGGGTTTGATCAATCAACCGTCTCTGTCTCTCCCTCTCGTTCCTATAAAGCATCTACAACACCCAGAACCAGAAATCACATCGACCTCATCTCCTTCTTTCCGCCCCTGTCCCAATCAAACAGAGCAGTTCTAAGTTCTAACACACACACACACACACATATAGCTTCAGTGGTAAGGCGCAAAGGCGGCATTGGCATTGCTACTACACCTCCTGCAACAATGGTGACGGCCGCTATGGCGTTGTTGGCGACTCTGATTGTGGCTATGGAGTTGGGAATTGGATTTTCCCAGCCGCAGAGCATTATTGGCCGGACCAGCTTCCCCAAGGGTTTCACCTTCGGAACTGCCTCCGCTGCTTTCCAAGTATGATTAATTTAAACACCATCATTACTGCTCTGTTTTCTCGTTATTACTTCTCCATTTTCCTCTCGAGTAAACCAGTAAATCAAAACTTTCGATTGGCTTTCCCCCTCCTTTAACCGTTAATTAATTGATCAATTAGCGTAATACCCATTTCCCCACTGGTTAATTACCAAAATCTGGCCGCATCTTTTGCAGTTAATTCTTACTGTGGCATATGAACTGCTGACGATCTGGGTCTGACGATTACTGACTCTATTCATTATGTGTGTGCCCAAGTTGTTGTTCTAATTAGTGACACATCTCTAGGCTCACGGGAAAAAAGAATCATTTATAAGCCAGAGAGTCTCAATCTCCCCTTCTTTTCTAGCAGATAATCTTCTGACAGTCGCATAATGTTTTAGTTTAGTATAGTCGGCTGCGGGTTTTTGCTAAAATATGATCTGTTTCTCATCCAATTTGCTCAATAATTGTTTATATCTAATCCTACTATTACTATATAGAAATTCTCAATCACAACATACTCTATTCAAAATTTCCAGCCTTGTGAGAGTTTGTAGGAAGGACATTTTTTGTCATTTAAACAATTAAAATAAAGCATTTTTAGACTACTAAATTAAATTGATATGTCTATGCCTTATTTATACATGAAGTGGTAGGATTTATTCATTGATAATAAATATGTCCAAATTTTTACAGACTTCTAAATCAAATAAATTTGTCTATACTTATTTATACGTGTAATAGTAAGATTTTTATTCATTAATAATAACTAGGCCAAATATTTTTAGACTTCTAAAACAAATAAATATGTCCACATTATGTATACATGTATTTTTAGGATTTTTATTCATTAATAATCAATATATCCACTTAATATTTATAATCTTTAGTTTGGGAACTAAACGTGTGGGATTTTAAAGTTAGTAGCCAATTAAGGCCTTTAAACGATAAAGGTTTCATATTTGCAAACATCTTAGTTTTACGATTAAATAAAATTTCAATGAAATGAAGGTGAAGAAGAAAAATTCTTTTGATGGAGGTATTGAATTAAAAAATAGCGATGGTGAGTAGTGATATTGTTGAGAATAAGAAATAGATTATTGATGATGGATAGAGAGACTTTAGTGATGAATATAAAACTATAATTATTGACAGAGATAATGACACATATGGTGAAGCAATAACAAAGAAGTCCATAAGAAAAATTATAGTAATTTCTACTCAAGTAGTAAATTGAATGTAGTTTGATTAAGTTTTTTAAGAGTAAGTCCCCTTCCATGAGTTCTATTTTTAATTTTCAGTAAGAACCTCCGTTGATGAACCGGTTAGAATATAAGAAAACTCTATGATGCATGTTCCTTTTTTTTATTTTCCCATTAATTGAATAGTTTAAATATTTTGACTTTTGATATCAATAAAAATATATCTTACTTAGTACAATTACAATTGTTACTTATGTGTTTGAAATAATGCATCCATCCAACATGCATGGTACTTTTATTGATGACCGATCAAAAAATATTATGATGTTTGTTCATTTTTTATTTTTCACTAATTTAATAGTACGTATATTTTTACTTTTGGGATACTGCATCCGGCCAACGGGCCGGGTTTCAATCTAGTTTGAATAATGTGAGTAATTTACAAGTATTATTAAGTTTTTCTTATCACAATATATTTTAATAATATGGATAATTAATAAATGTTATTAGTGTTTATGAACAATATAATTATAAGAAATTTTGATAAGATAAGAGTGTGAGTATTATTTGATATGGAACATAAATTCATGATTATTCATTGACCCGTGGCCCATGGGTAACTTTTAGGTTGGGTTGGTTTTTCTTTTCCAAAATTCAGTAAATAATTTAGTGCTATTGATTTACAAGTACACTTGTTGTGTTGAATTTGGGTCTGGAGAAACTCGATCCAATTCGACGCGTTGTGATTTTTTATTAACTAGTTCGGAGAAAGCCCAAATGAATTTGGCCAGTAATTTTTTTTCTCAAATTGTGCAGTACGAAGGAGCAGTAGAAGTGGAAGGAAGAGGACAAACCATTTGGGACACATATTCTCACACCTTTGGTAAATAATCACCCTCCATTTTTTTTTATAGAATCACCCTCCATTATTTATCAAAGAAGATCAGCTAGAATACTTGATTCGACAACATAAGAAGTATCATTAATGCTTATATCGAACATCACCCAACTTTGCAGGCAAAATAATCGATTTTAGCAATGCTGACGTTGCCGTGGACCAGTATCATCGCTTCACTGTAATTAAACCAAAAACTCACATCTATTTAGGCTTGTTTTGGATCTCATTACATCATAAAAAAAATTAAATAGGGAATAATTTGGATTTTGAAAACAGGAGGACATTCAGTTGATGAAGGATATGGGCCTCGACTCCTATCGATTCTCCATTTCTTGGAGTCGCATTTATCCTGGTAAGTGTTTGTATTTAAACCATTATTATTTGTAAATTATTGATTATGTGCTTGTTTGTAAATTATTTAAACCATTTTGCACAGATGGAAATGGGCAAATCAATCAAGGTGGAGTGGACCATTACAACGAGTTCATCGATGCGTTGCTAGCTAATGGAATCCAGCCCTACGTCACATTGTACCACTGGGACCTCCCTCAAGCCTTGTACGACAACTACACTGGATGGTTGGACCCTCAGATCATGTAAATATATAGCTCCCAACAAAACATCATTAATTCGTGTGTGCGTAAAATCGAACTTTGACTATATTTTTCAATGCAAAATTTTGTGCAACAGAAAAGATTATGCGAGGTATGCAGAGACATGCTTCATGAAATTCGGGGACAGAGTGAAACATTGGATCACGTTCAACGAGCCTCACACGTTCACGGTGCAGGGCTACGATTCGGGCCTCCAGGCACCTGGCCGATGCTCCTTCCGCCTCTGGTGCAAAGAAGGGAACTCGGACGTCGAGCCATACATCGTTGCGCACCACACGATCCTCGCTCATGCTGCTACGGCCGACATCTACCGACGGAGGTACAAGCCAACCCAGAAGGGATCTATTGGGGTATCATTTGATGTTATTTGGTTCGAGCCTGGAACCAACTCGCCGGAAGATGTGGAAGCGGCCCAACGGGCCCAAGATTTTCAGTTGGGCTGGTTTTTGGACCCGATGATGTTGGGAGATTATCCAAGCTCGATGAGGAGCCGGGTCGGGACCCGTCTGCCAAAGTTCGCAGATTCTGATGTCTCTCTGGTCAAAGGGTCGTTGGACTTTGTTGGCATTAACCATTATACGACGTATTATGCGAGGAATAGTTCGTGTGGGATCATTAACCTCCTTAATGACACCCTTGTTGACTCTGGAACCACTGCTTTCCGTAAGTAAATATAATATATACGTATTTCACTAATCACTTGAATGTCATTAATCAATAACCGTCTGTTCTTGGTTTGCAGCAATCAAAGATGGGAAACCCATTGGAGACAGGGTGAGTAACATTGTTTTAATTTGACTTCTAGAAGATGAATTTTATCCACCATTCATATGTTCGTGTTGTGTTGCAGGCGAATTCGATATGGTTGTATATAGTACCGGAAGGTATGAGAAAATTAATGAACTATGTCAAGAATAGATATGGAAACCCTCCAGTGTTCATCACCGAAAATGGTATATATGTTCTGGACAATTTTATAGCTCCATCTCACAACTATTCAAATGGTTGAAATTTCTCTTGATAATTGTGAATTTTGGAATGATTTTGTTGGAGCAGGCATGGATGATCCAAACAGCCCGTTCATCCCCCTTCAAGATGCGTTAAAAGATGATAAAAGGATAAATTACCTTAATGACTATCTCACAAACTTATTGGCTTCCGTCAAGTAAAGTTCCAACAAAACAATAGACTTCTTACATAAGTTATAAGTATTTGTGAAAACAAAGGCTAATCATGTTGGCCGGTTGCATAAAATTGTAGGGAAGATGGATGCAATGTGAAGGGGTATTTTGTGTGGTCTTTGATGGACAATTGGGAATGGTCAGCTGGATACACTTCAAGATTTGGTCTCTACTTTGTAGACTATAAGGACAACTTGAAGAGGTATCCTAAGAACTCTGTGACCTGGCTCAAGAATTTCTTGGGTAATTCTGTTTAGAGTTTTGGACAAGCGTAGTACTACAAACATGAGAGATTTGATCCAACAGATTTTATTGCCTATTTCTTGAGTGGAGGGTTGTAATAAAATAAACTCCAAATATATACTTATAGTTTGTATAAGGAGATGAAGAGAGAAAAAGGAAATGTGGAAAGTTGTGTGAATATGTGTTGTGTCCTCAACTATTGTCAATGTGTGCTTTCTGACTTATGAATTTTATAGTTCTAACTTCTAATAAAATCTATAAATTAGCATATTTTTATTGTGAAACTTTTTGTTTTACCACTTACAATCCAACACATGTGTGCATTTGTTTGGTTTGAAAATGCTCTGAGCTTTTCTCTATGGAAATCGACGAGCATTTGTTGACAATAGAGTTCAACCCATACAGCGGGCCGTCAGACTCTCAACCTCTAGGATCTGGAACAAGGACATATGGATCAGACAAAACCTCAACTATTGAACACCCCCTAGTAGAAATGAAGGGAAACGCAAGATCAAGGGCATATGGCCTTGAATCCTTCATTGCTGCCTAGTACGCCTTCTCAAGTGTTACTAGAAATTTAATATGTCAACGTAGTATTTGGGAAGAGCCAAGAAGTCAACACAAGGTAGTCACGTGGACACTATTGGGAGAATGTGATATCATTCCAAAAACTTCACAATGGCTAACCAGCGCTGAATGAGTCAGTGTGTTTCAAAAAGAGATTATGTGGTCCTTGGCAACAAAATCTAGTGGTAAATGCCACGGGACTCAATTTTGTTGACCACTTTCAACAATAACCTTTGCGCTCAATGGAGACCTACTGGTGTCATGGAGATTTTGGGCTTAGGCCACGATTGCTTTCTTGTCAAATCAAACAACAAATCAAACTATCTTCGTGCTTTTATCACTACCTGGTGGTACCAACAGTGGTTCTTAAATTTTCGCTTGTCGGAAAAACTCCCCAAGTCGAAGGTGGTATGAGTGTAATTTCATACTCAACCAATCCACTTATACTATAAGGAAGTTCTATTTCGATTGGAAAAATGATTGGAAGATAAATCAAACTTGACTACCACACCTTGCATAAGAAGTAACCCATGTTTGCCCGAATAGCCGTGGAGGTCAGTCTATCTAAGCCCATAATTCTCCAGATTTGGCTTGATGGATGTTGACAATATTTGGAGTATGACATTTTGCTAGTAGTATATTTTGAGTGCGGGAATATTGGTCACACAACGATCTTTTACCCCCCCCCCCCCCACCCCTCCAAACAACTCCCTACAGACAAACGACGGGAGGATGGTGGCGATGTTGGCGTATGCACTAGAGCCGGCGACCAATGTAGTAAAATATGCGTCTTAAAACAAAACAATGCACGTTTTTACGTTTCAGACTAGGCAAAATTGTAACACCCAGAATTGTGGGGTTCAGGTTCGACCAAAATACGTGAACGGTTGGGTTAACGGTTACGTACGAAGGATTATGATCGCGGGCCAGGAATAATAATAATAATAATAACATAATTGTTATTATTATTATTGTAAAAAAAATTAAAGTATGGGACGGGAGGGCCGAGCGGCCACAATCCCAAACCCCTCCCTCGTTAATTTGTTTCCACCAGCAGCAGGCAGGAGTGGAGAACCGCCGCCTCATTGATTTCCCAAAAACCCTCGCCAATCCGAGATCATGTACAGGTCTGTTGTTTCCGCCACGCTGCTGAGAGATACAGCCGCCGCACAGAAAGGTCCTGGTTGGCTAAGTTTGCTCAATCATTCCAGGCGGTTTGCTCATTCTTTACCCTTCGTAACCGTAGATGCTGAAGAGTTATCGGGTGCTAGACCAGCTGAAGTACAAAACCGGGTGCAGAGGAAATGGGGAGGATCTTCTAGGTGGAACACAATTGTGGATCCTTTTAACGAGGAGCCATTTATTAGAGTTGCTGAAGTAGATGAGAAAGGCATCAGGCCATTTGTGGAGAGCTTGTCCAATTGTCCTAAGCATGGGCTGCACAATCCATTTAAGTTGCCTGAGAGGTATCTTCTTTATGGGAACATATCCTCGAAGGCGGGTGATAGACCGATAATTACACATGTTTTCACCCCTGTTCTTACACCGTTTGAGATGTGGTTTCTCGTGTTTTAGACCGATTTCATGCTAGGTTGTGCTTGTTTGTGATATTTCAGGTCCTGGCAAGTGAATGAAGGTTTAGGAGCGAGTTCGGGGTCGATTGGGCGAAGATCGGGCGCGAGGCAAGTCACAAAGGAAGCCACACGGGCACACCCACAACCCACACGGCCGTGCAAGTCAAGTTTTTGGCGCCGTTGTCGGGGACGGCTAGGTTGTTGAAGAAAAGTGATTTCTGTTAATTTAGCTTTTCTTTTCGCATTGTTTGCTTTTTCCCACTTGTGCGTTCACGGGTTTGCTTGCTTGAGTGTGTGCAGGTAGTGCATGACCCGTAGCCAGTCGGGAGGTTTACTGCCATTGAATCCAGAGATTGACCGTACCTGTCGCCAACTCAGGAGACAACAACGAGCTAGACTGGCTACGGAAGAGCGCATAGACGGCCACCTGAGCAGCGATTCTGAGGAAGAGTACAGGATGGACGGAGAGTACAATCAACACCAGGGGAATCCTCAGCAGGCTCCCCCGGTGAATCAGGTCCTGGTGAACAACCCCATATCCCAGGATCATGGGGTTCATCATCATCCACCGCCGCCGGGTCCCACATTGGAGTACTACTACACTCCACGGATTGCTGACATCCGCCCGGTCATCCTCTACCCGCCTATACCAGCGAACAACTTTGAGATCAAGCCATGCTGGATTCAGCTCATTACATCCTCTATCCAGTTCCATGGCTTGAAGGATGAGGAGGCCAGGGTACATCTTTCCCGTTTTCTGCAGCTGACGAACGGGTTCAAGCTGAATGGTGTCCCGGATGATGCAATCCGCCTTCATCTCTTCCCCCATTCTCTGGCGGGGAATGCTAAAAGGTGGTTGGAGACCCAGCCCCCATTGTCAATCACCTCTTGGGACGATCTAGCTGACAAATTCGTGCACAGGTACTATCCGGCATCGAAGACTACAGAGATCCAGCGGGAGATCACTCACTTCCGCCAAGAGCCAGATGAGTCACTTCGTGATGCTTTGGAGCGGTACATGGGCTATTTCTGGCAGTGTCCCCATCATGGCTTCAGTGATGCATTCACAGTGGGGAACTTCTATAGTGCTCTCTCTCCAGACAGCCAGAGGGTGATTGAGCCTCTATGCCCAGGAGGGGATATTCTTACTAAGACTCCACCCGAGCTGAACCAGATGATCAGTACTTTGGCTGCCAGAGATCATTCTTGGGGACAGGGTAGCCGAGGCAGACAGTCCCGGGACCATGGTGTGCACGCCATGGAGACCAGATCCGGGCTCGAGCAGCAGGTAGCTGAGCTAGTGCAGACATTGAAGCAGCCCAACAGTCTTATTCCGGGCAGAGGTTTGGCTACACCTCCAGTAGCTCAGTGTCAGTGGTGTGAGAGCTCTAATCACTTAGAGGAAGACTGCCAGGCTATGAGGGAGTCTACTACTCCCCAAGAGCAGTTGGACTTCATCGCCAATGCTCGGCGCCTCGACCCGTACAGCAACACATATAATGAGGGGTGGCGCCAGCATCCCAATTTCGCTTGGAGCAGCAACACCACTAAACCACCTGGTTTCCCAGCACCAGCCGGTGGTTTTCAGCAGAGGCATCCCTTCCAGGCTCGATAGGGGCAACCATTCCAGCAGCCCCAGTGCCAGTTTGCCGAGCCAGCAGCAGCTCCTGCCCCAGATGATCGGATGACGAAGCTGGAAAATATTCTAGCCTCATTCATGACTAGCACTCAGGCAACTATCACGAGGTTGGACCAGAGCGTAGCCTCACTGGAGGCAGGTCAGAGGAACCAAGATCTGCAGCACCAGGTGGGTATCTTGGCCTGCCAAAACACTACCAGGGCACCGTGGACTTTGCCTGCCACCACTATTCCGAATCCTCGTGATCCTCACCAGCATCAGCAGCTGGATGCCATTTTTACCATGAGCGGTAGGACCATATCTGCTGATCCTGTCCCAGCCAGACAGGAGGAACCACTACCTGCTTCAGCACTTCCAGCCGACGATGCAGAAATGCGGGTGGAGAAGGAAGCTCCTGCTCCCAAGCCACAACCAGTGGTTAAGGAGCATGTGCCCCAGCTTCCCTTCCCCACTCGCCTACACAAAGACAAGCTGGAGACTGAGTTTGCCAAGTTTATGGCAATGTTGAAGCAGCTCAACATCAGCATACCGTTCGTGGAGGCACTGTCGAAGATGCCCAAGTATGCCAAGTTCATGAAAGACCTCCTCACCGACAAGAAGAAACTTGGGGATCTTTCGATAGTGATGCTCAGTGAGGAGTGTTCTGCTATCCTGCAGAACAAGCTGCCCGAAAAGCGTAAGGATCCATGGAGTTTTACTATCCCTCTTACTATTGGCAGCATGCATGTAGGCAAGTCCTTGGCGGACCTAGGCGCTAGCATAAACGTCATGCCATACAAGTTGTATAAACAGCTAGACCTAGGTGAACTTAGCCCTACTAGGATGAGCATTCAGCTAGCTTATCGTTCCATTGTGCATCCTAGGGGAATCATTGAGGATCTGCTTGTTAATGTAGGTGCATTCACATATCCTGTTGATTTTGTTATTCTTGATATACATGAGGATGTGGATGTGCCTTTGATTCTGGGTAGACCATTTCTTGCCACCGCCAAGGCACTTATTGATGTGCATGATGGTAAACTGATCCTGCGTGCTGGGAATGAATAGGCTGTTTTTTCTGTGACTGAATTCAATCACTGTGCTATGATTGCTGTCACACCTGTGCATGCCCTTTCTGATCAGGTACACAAGCCTGTCGTGTATCCTTCTGCACCTCTCATTTTGCAGGACCCTCCTATCATTCCTTCGCCGCCACTCCATCCAGTCTCGCCTCCGAACAAAAAGATCAAGGAGGAGTGGCGGCCGAAGCAGCAGGTTGCTAAGCCTGCACGGAAGAAGGGTGGAGGCCACTATGAGCTAGTCCCACCTCCTGCACCACGACCACCCTGGCCGTCCGGGTACTCACTCGCCTGCATCTTGCCAGATTGCCAGGTCGAGCTGACCGATGATGGTGGCCGCATCCGTCGGGTGCATGGCCACAACCTGAAGCTGTACCTCAAGAGCGACGTGGATCCGCTCTTGGAGGCACCTGTTCCTTCACCTCCCTGAGTATCCACCATGGGCGTCCAGCTAAAAGACGGTAAAGAAGCGCTTGTGGGGAGGCAACCCCACCACGGTTTGACTTTCTTTCTTGTGTTTTGAGTCGGATTGTAAACCGGTTTGGTTTTAGTTTGTTTTTTGTTTTTGTTTTGGATGATGTATTATTGGGCTGACCATTGGACCTAACATATTTTGTTTGAGCTCTTTGGTTTCCTTTAGCTGTGCTTGTCTTGACTGGTCCTCTCTCCAGTCCGCTTCACTCCGACTGGTCCGCTTCCCGTCTCCTGCAGTCCGTGCATACAGGTAACATCGTTCCCCTTTCCCTTCCCTCTTCTCCATTGAGGGCAATGTCGATCTTAAGTGTGGAGGGATGTTTATCGTTTGACTGCATTAGATTTGTTTGTGTGCTTGGAGCCTAGTCCACTGTCCAAATTTATAAATTTGAGGGCTCCAAGTACGTGTTTCCATTCAATTGCCTGCTCAGTATGCTTTGAATTGACAGTCTTTATAGTAATATGCAACCTAGGGAGGTAGTGTAGCACTATGGAGGATGTTGATGCATTTAAGAAATCTCATTTCTTCTTCATATTGTGTTGGTTGATTGAGTGAATTAGTGATCTTAGGACCCTTGAATTGTGTGGTGTTGTGGACTCTCTACCTGTCATGGACTCTTGTTTCATGTTTTGAGTTTAACAGGTGCTCGAAAATGTGCTTCAAAATAACGTCTCCCGTGCGAATAGGGCGAAAGTGTGTAAGGGGAGACGGGAATCCGTTCCCAATTTCCACCTACTACCTCCAGTCCCCTTACATGTCTTTCCCCCGCACGAGGCTCGAGACATCCGCTCCTGGCATGGCCGGTAAGAGCCGGGCTCCCGTAAAACCTCTGCTAGGTGGGAGTCCCCATTTTCTGAAAAGTAGGTTGGGACCCTTGAAAAAAAAATAACAGAAAAAAAAACAAAACAGAAAGAAAAGGGGTTCCAACCATCTTCAAGAAGAAAATAGAGCACCTTGAAAAATGTGAGTCCATGATCCTTTGTTTTTTAGAATCTTTTCATCCACAATTCATTTGTCCTCTGTTCACTATTTGCCATGATGCCGACTCGATACTAGTGCTCTCGCCGAAGAAGCTATGCGATGACTTGTGCGTCGGTTGACCTCGTAAGCTGCTAAATGATCTAGGAAGTCCTCTACCTATGATCTGGGTTGTTTGTTGCTATAGAGGTCTGGAGTGTTGCATTGGTTTGAATTAGGTTTGCTTGGGGACAAGCAAACGGTTAAGTGTGGGGGAGTTTGATAGACCGATAATTACACATGTTTTCACCCCTGTTCTTACACCGTTTGAGATGTGGTTTCTCGTGTTTTAGACCGATTTCACGCTAGGTTGTGCTTGTTTGTGATATTTCAGGTCCTGGCAAGTGAATGAAGGTTTAGGAGCGAGTTCGGGGTCGATTGGGCGAAGATCGGGCGCGAGGCAAGTCACAAAGGAAGCCACACGGGCACACCCACAACCCACACGACCGTGCAAGTGACCAGTTTGGCCGTGTGGGATTGTGCGAGAGCAAACACGGGCAGAGCAGAAAATCCACACGGCCGTGTGAGGATGCATTTTGGCCGTGTGGAATTCTGCGAGGCTTCACACGGCCAGGCTGGGTGAGCTACACGGCCGTGTGACCCTGGCCGTGTAAGAAGCCTGGAATTCAACTAATCGATACGCAGCGTTTGGAGCCACACGGGCAACTGGGTGGGCCACACGGCCGTGTGGCCGGCCTGTGTGAGTCGAGATTTTCTGGTTTAAGCCAATTTCCAGCCACAAGTCGAGGGGATTCGAGTTTTAGAGAGACAGAGCGATTCCTAGAGAGAGAAAGTGACGAACAAGAGTCTCCAAGTGCCCTAGCTTGATCTTCATCACCATTGGAGGCCAGTTTGAGCTTGGAGAAGTGCCGATCAACGTCCAGGAGCAAGAATCCATCCTTCACAGTATGAATTCCGCGTCTGATTCTGCTTTTGCTTCTTTCTCCATGGAGTAGTTCTCCCATTCATCTGGGTATGGAGAACCCTAGATTTGTATGTTACGTTTGATTGTATGAACCCAAGTACTGATTCTATGATTTGATTATATTCGATTGAGGTTTGAATGATTGAATGACTTGAATCCTGATCAAATTCCTGTTGTTTCTGCTTTAACCTAGAATGAGAATATCTGCCTAGGTTGATAGAGCATCCTTGATTGAAGGTAGGGAGTTGGTGACTTTAGTCGAGGAGCCAACTCACTATTTTGTACCGGATTCACTTCGGTAGTGGAGGTTTTGTTCATAGGGCCTCAATCTGTTTACTCCGGTGGAGGTTAGTCGCCCGCTAGAGACTCAGATTAAGAGGGTCTGAAGACCTTTAGTCGAGACTTCAGGTTGTTTAAGAACCTTCCGCAGTATAACTATCATAGAGACTGAACTTGGTAATTACAATCCGGCTTAACTGCAGTCTAGGGGGAACCATATCCGGGTGACCTCTCTTAACTTGAATACAACCGTTTACTTGCTTTGTTAGTTTGTTAGTTCAGACTTGCATTAAAGTTTCATTGTTAGATAACAAGAATTCACTGAGTAGTCATCAAATCTAGGACCCGGGTTGACATTTAAACCCAAACCCGCTATACTATGCTTTAGGAAGTGGTTTCACTTGGCCAATTCCTGGAGTGACAGTAGAAGTGAGTCAGCGGGGCACATGCTTTCATTACCAAAGGTTTCTGATTTCTTTGCAAGGTTAATAGAAAGAGTTTCCCCAAAAAGTTATCAGCAAGCGCCTTTATGGACAAAGTTCAAATCTTGTGATGGCATCGAAGTGGGAACTTGGTTATTCAAGCAAGCATGAGGTGGTTTGCTCGGGAAATTAAGGCAAAAGTGGGCTGACTGGTCGATTGAGATAGCGGGTTTGCTTTTTCTCTCTACTATGAGAGCTATTTTCTTAAGCAAGCTCGTGTTGTTACCGTCGGATTCAGGGCGTCCAAATAACGACCAAATGGTTCATTTAGTTATATTTGCCAAGCAAGCTGCTCTAATTTTATTCAAGCAAGTACGAGTGTGGCATTTGGAAGCGAGTATGGAAATTTGGAGCAAAATCAGAGCCAGTTCCGACGGAAGTAAGGTGAGTGTAAAGGGGGTAAATTCTACGCCTTACGTATTCTTTTAAAGTATTATGATTTTAAGTATTTTAGCGAATTGGTTACCGTTGCTTGATTATGTGTGTGATTGAATATTTGTGCCTTGCTTGAGCTATGATTTGAGGTGATTTTGTGCTATTTTTCTTAAAGCGTTATGTTTGAGTTATTGTTAAAGTTTAAGAAACAAGCTCTTTTTAAGAAGTAACTCACCTTCAAGAAGGTGAAGTCGTTTTAAGTGTTTTTAGTCGCTAGCGCCAGTCCATTGCCATTTGAGATTTTCAGAGAGAGCAGCAGTTATGCTCTTGAGATCTTTGAGACAGAGCAGCAGTTATGCTCTTGAGACTTTTAAGATGAGCAGCAGTTATGCTCTTGAGAATCGTGGTGAAGGGCCACCACGATAAGTTTAAGATGTTAGGGGGATGAATTGTTACGACTTCCCTAACTAAGTTTAAGTTTAAGGAAAGCCTGGATGGCTTCTCATACATATGAGTTGGCAACCGGACTAGCTAGTGAGGAATCATAGTGTCGGTCAAGTATTTAAGTGAAGCTTTGAGATTTAAGAATGGAGTAGCAGTAACTCCCGTACAGTATAAAGAGTTAAGCTTTTTAATAGTGGAAGTGCAAAACAACTTCCACTCAGTTAAGAAAAAAGATAAAGTATAATAAGATGTTAAACGTAAGGGCGTAGACTGACCCCATCTCACTCACCAGTTATAAGAGTTAGAGGAGCAGTTAGAGAGCAGCGGGATCGAGAGGAACAGTTCGAGTGAAGCTAGCTAGAGGAGGACGGTACGAGCGTCACAAAGGATGTCTAGTCAGAGTTTTTCACACAAGCAGCAACACCTGAGGCTAGTTAGTTATTATGTTCTATGATTATGAGTATAGACTGGAGATCAAGTTGAGTTTTTAAAGTTTGATTTTAAATTGCCCACATGTTAGGGCTTTGCTTTGAACTACAAGTGTGTGTTTTCAGTATTTTATTTATGAAAAATTTTCCCAGTTGCAATTCAAGACTTGGGTATTTTATTTTATCAAGACCATTTTAGTAAAAGTAGTACCCGGCCGCGTTAGGGTGTTACATTTTGGTATCAGAGCCGGTCTTCCTATGTTCCTTGGTCTCCAAGGAATACTGGAATATCGGTCTCAGTTTTCAAGGTTTTTGTTTTTAAAGGAAAGAAAAAAATGAGTCAAGGATCTTCTTTTAAGAGTTTATAGAATCTCCAGTCTACTCTAATCATAATAAGGTGAATAACTATGACAACACGACACTACGAGAAGGTAGCACGAGGGTGCAATTGGTTTAAGAATAAGCTAGGACGCGGGTTAAGTTAACTCGTCGTGGGACGCCAAATAAGAGATTGAGGCGTATGACGATCGTTAGTATGAGAGGAAGGAAGCAAGAAATGTGGCCAACTCTATTAGAATTTCAAGATACGAGGAAGAGAAAGGAGGAACGTTTTAAGTTGGCCTATGGGGGTATGATCAAATGTCCACAGACATCAACTCTAAACACTAGCAAAGCGGTGCCAATCGTAATGAAATAAATCAAGGATTTTGAAGGAGCTGAGAGGGTAGTACGAGGATTTTACTACTAGGAAACAAGTGGATGATCTAATAAGCTAAGACAAACAAAGGGGAGAAGTATGAATCTCCAAAGGAAGAGGAACAATCACCAGATGCCAGTAGCTATGATAATAGGATGATGTTAGGGTCTTTGGTCCTAAGCAGTGGGAAGTGGGCAACGGGTCAAGAAACGAAGAGGTAACCTGAGAAGTCCCTCGGCTAGTTTTGTGGTCGTTGGCTCAACGCCATTACCACACAGTGACAAGGAGTAGAGGAATGTTTAGACTTTAAGAAAAGCTAGGGTAGTATAAATGAAGCAAAGGAGGAAATAAGTAGGTTACAGGGAGTATGAAAAGATGTCAAGAAGTCAACAGGTCAAGGAGGAGAGGAGGCATGGTCACCTACATATGACGATAAAGGAACCCTTATAGATAAACTACCTCACTAGAGAAGAGCGTACATGACCCTGGGGAGTTAGGCTGATAGCAAGCCTTTAAAAGGAACAAGACAAGCAACGAGATAAATTATGTAGAGGTTGAGGTTAGATCAGGCATGCTATACACCTGTCAAGTGCAAGCTAGAGGACAAGGTATGAGAAGGGGTTGAGAGACCCTGCAAATTTCACTGATCAATGAGAATCAGAAAATCGTGGAATTTCAAGGAATCCATGGGGAAATTCTAAAGTGGGAACTAGAGGGCCAATAGCGGGAGTCTCGGAACCAACCGTAGGAGTAAATCATTCAATCAACCGGGTATAGACAAGCAAGTACAACGTTCATTAGAAGTTCTAATGAAAGTTGGAGAATTCGAGGAAGAGTCTAAACGGTCGTAATGAAGAGAGGTTGCGAACAATACCATAGGAAGAGCAACAAAAAAAGCCAGAGGGAGTTTGATGAGATTTCAAGAAGTCAATGGGTCAAGTCTCAGGTGAGTCGAGGACAAGAGCTGCACAAAGAGGTACGATGAGGAAAAGCATCACTGGGAAGGAGGAAATCATTCAGTTACCTTATCCAAGGTGCCCCACTCTGAGCGAGTACGGCATAGTAGGATGTCATCCATAAAAGAAGGCCAATTAAGGATAAATTAGTGATATTTAGTTAAGCCACTAAGAGCCAGGACTAAGAGATTAAGGCTATGTACAAGCATCGGTCGAGACAAAAGACATGGAATGAGTTATGTTAAAGGTTACCATGGGCAAGCCACCATTGGAAGTTGTGACCTAAAACAACAAGGAGAAGATACTCAACAGAGTTTGGTGACCGAAAATGGTACAAAGCAGCAACAGAAGGGTGGTAAAAGTAAAGAAGCAAGGAGAACACCATAGGACGCTATAGGAAATAAAAAAAAGGGTGGTTGTCGACCGGACAATGAATGCGTGAAGGAAGATAGTTGGGACGTGGTCAAGCACCATCATGAGTAGAAGTCGTGGGTGTCATCTGTCAAGTCTACCTAGAGAAAGTTTCTAGTGGAAATGTTGGCTCTGAGGTATGGCGAGGAGCTACTAAACTGAGTAGATCAAAGCTAGTATCAAGCATTGATGAAGGAGTTGTGGAAGTAAGGAGGAAAGCACAAGCTATAATGAAAGTTATGGTGAAAAGGGTGGTAGTTGATAAAACGACAAATTAAGGGAGAAAGATAGTTTGGAAGAGCCAACGAAAGAATACGAAGGTCAATAAGAAAGCATTAGGTTGACCACCAAGTAGAGAACAATCAATCCATAGGAAGTCCATCAAGAAAGTAAGGTGGAATCGTGGTCGTTAAGACTAGTCAAAGGGAGAACCTTATAATTCAAGGACTAAAGGTACATTAGTAAGAAGAGAATATGAGAACCTAGATGACTATATCGAGAATAAAGGACGTCATCTAGAACTAGCGAGTAATATCAAGAAGAAGAGACACGAGTAACGAAGTAAGAGGGATATGAGTTTAGGGAACCTGCTAGGATACCCAAAGTGAAACTAAGATCTCCTTTGTTGGTAAAAGGTGTCAATCTCTCGGGTAAAACCTTATTGGACGGGGAAACCGTACGAGGAGTTTTATCTAGGGTCTGAGAGTGGCAAAATGGATATTACAAGAACATAAAATTCAAGCAGCGATAAGTAAGTGCTAAGTTAGGCGCCAGGAGTGAACAATTAAGCCAGAGAGAATGCAATGATTCTTGAAAGGAATCATAAAGGTGATCGCAAGCTAGAGAAAGATGAAAAGGATGCCTCTATTGCATACAGGAAGTAAAAGCTGTAATACGAGGTCTCGACGTTAAGAAAGAAGTAACGAGGAGATGACCTTTCAGTTTATGATCAAAGGATAAGATTAAGTATCAAGGAAGGAAGTAAGAGATATAAGTTAGGAGAGTTTTGGCGATCGAACAAAAAGGAGATCACGCTGCCATAAGTAATCTTGGGGTTCGAAGTGGTATTACCTTCTTATGTACCAAATGATGGAGATAGCGGATGCCCAAAACACGTTCAAAGTAAATGACCATGTGAAGGGGGTAAGTAGCATCAGACAACAGGGCATTGCCGAGCAAGTCGAACACTCACCATGAACGTTTACGTCATGGATTTCAAAGGTGTGCATCAAGAATCGTGAAGAGGAGAACATTATAGGTCAAGATACGGGTGAATTGTTAGACAATGTTGCTTAAGAAATTGTAAGGGGGGGATCTTGAGAAACCACGGTGATCACAAGAGGTTTTGAGTAAAGCACCACAACATCGAAGCCGTATATGGGTGGAGAATTTCATAGTTGTATCGAGCTAATAACTAGCTAGGCAAGTTGCCTGCGAGAAATGGTTGAACTACCAGTCTTCTAAAATCACATCATATCGAAGGGAAGGATGTATAGCTCAGTGTCGCACACATTAAGGAGGTACAGTTCTTTGCAGATAGATTATCACAAGTGAGACTTGAGGTCACCACAGAGAACAAATTTCGAGGGCGAAATTTTCGTAAGTGGGGTGGAAATGTGATACCTCAATTTGGATCTAGATTAAACAACCAACTACTGAATGAGTTGGACCATGAATCATATCGAATCGAAATTTTGTTTAGCATGCGACCAGGCCAAGTTGCTTAGAATTAAAAGGGCAATGAGTCACTCAAGTTACACAAGTGCTGCAAGCTAAGAGAGAGTACTTGTTATGGTCGAGAAGGGATATAAGAGGAGCAGTTTCATTATGCGAGGTGCGCAAGGAGCACCATGGAAGCAGATATAGTCAAAATAATTTTTGGGGCAAGGGAGTACAAGGCCGGTGTTAAAGGAGAGATGCGTTCCGAACAAATTTCGGGAATGAAATTTTTATAAGAGTGGAGGAAATGTAACACCCCGAATTTTGGGGTTCAGGTTCGACCAAAATAAGTGAACGGTTGGGTTAACGGTTACGTACGAAGGATTATGATTGCGGGCTAGGAATAATAATAATAATAACATTATTATTATTATTATAAAAAAATTAAAGTATGGGACGGGAGGGCCGAGCGGCCACAATCCCAAACCCCTCCCTCGTTATTTTGTTTCCACCAGCGGCAGGCAGGAGAGGAGAACCGCCGCCTCATTGATTTCCCAAAAACCCTCGCCAATCCGAGATCATGTACAGGTCTGCTGTTGCCGCCAGGCTGCTGAGAGATACAGCCGCCGCACAAAAAGGTCCTGGTTGGCTAAGTTCACTCAATCATTCCAGGCAGTTTGCTCATTCTTTACCCTTCGCAACCGTAGATGCTGAAGAGTTATCGGGTGCTAGACCAGCTGAAGTACAAAACCGGGTGCAAGGAAAATGGGGAGGATCTTCTAGGTGGAACACAATTGTGGATCCTTTTAACGAGGAACCATTTATTAGAGTTGCTGAAGTAGATGAGAAAGGCATCAGGCCATTTGTGGAGAGCTTGTCCAATTGTCCTAAGCATGGGCTGCACAATCCATTTAAGTTGCCTGAGAGGTATCTTCTTTATGGGAACATATCCTCGAAGGCGGGGCACATGCTTTCATTACCAAAGGTTATTGATTTCTTCGCAAGGATAATACAAAGAGTTTCCCCAAAAAGTTATCAGCAAGCGCCTTTATGGACAAAGTTCAAATCTTGTGATGGCATCAAAGTGGGAACTTGGTTATTCAAGCAAGCATGAGGTGGTTTGCTCGAGAAATTAAGGCAAAAGCGGGCTGACTGGTCGATTGAGACAGCGGGTTTGCTTTTTCTCTCTACTATGAGAGCTATTTGCTTAAGCAAGCTCGTGTTGTTACCGGTGGATTCAGGGCGGCCAAATAACGACTAAATGGTTCATTTAGTTCTATTTGCCAAGCAAGCTGTTCCAATTTTATTCAAGCAAGTACGAGTGTGGTATTTGGAAGTGAGTATGGAAACTTTGGAGCAAAATCAGAGCCAGTTCCGACGGAAGTAAGGTGAGTGTAAAGGAGGAAATTCTACGCCTTACGTATTCTTTTAGAGTATTATGATTTTAAGTATTTTAGCGAATTGGTTACCGTTGCTTGATTATGTGTGTGATTGATTATTTATGCCTTGCTTGAGCTATGATTTGAGGTGATTTTGTGCTATTTACCTTAAAGCGTTATGTTTGAGTTATTGTTAAAGTTTAAGAAACAAGCTCTTTTTAAGAAGTAACTCACCTTCAAGAAGGTGAAGTCGTTTTAAGTGTTTTTAGTCACTAGCGCCAGTCCGTTGCCATTTGAGATTTTCAGAGAGAGCAGCAGTTATGCTCTTGAGATCTTTGAGACAGAGCAGCAGTTATGCTCTTGAGACTTTTAAGATGAGCAGCAGTTATGCTCTTGAGAAGAGTTTAAGATGTTAGGGGGATGAATCGTTACGACTTCCCTAACTAAGTTTAAGTTTAAGGAAAGCCTGGATGGCTTCTCATACATATGAGTTGGCAACCGGACTAGCTAGTGAGGAATCATAGTGTCGGTCAAGTATTTAAGTCAAGCTTTGAGATTTAAGAATGGAGTAACAGTAACTCCCGTACAGTATAAAGAGTTAAGCTTTTTAATAGTGGAAGTGCAAAACAACTTCCACTCAGTTAAGAAAAAAGATAAAGTATAATAAGATGTTAAACGTAAGGGCGTAGACTGACCCCATCTCACTCACCAGTTATAAGAGTTAGAGGAGCAGTTAGAGAGCAGCGGGATCGAGAGGAACAGTTCGAGTGAAGCTAGCTAGAGGAGGATGGTACGAGCGTCACAGAGGATGTCTAGTCAGAGTTTTTCACACAAGCAGCAACACCTGAGGCTTGTTAGTTATTATGTTCTATGATTATGAGTATAGACTGGAGATCAAGTTGAGTTTTTAAAGTTTGAGTTTAAATTGCCCACATGTTAGGGCTTTACTTTGAACTACAAGTGTGTGTTTTCAGTATTTTATTTATGAAAATTTTTCCCAGTTGCAATTCAAGACTTGAGTATTTTATTTTATCAAGGCCATTTTAGTAAAAGTAGTACCCGGCCGGGTTAGGGTGTTACAAAAATGCTTCAGTTTCTATAAAAAAAAGTATAGTGTGCAAAAACATTAAAAATGGTAAAGAAAGGTAAAGACGTAAAAGAAGGTCAAAAACGCATTTCTGATACGTTTCCAGCTAAAGAAGTTTCATCCAATTTCACACCTTCTCTGTCTAGTATTGTCTTCTGACAAGATAGAGATCACAACATCGATCCCTATGTTCAAATTGACCCACAACAATTCTTTAACCATTCCTCAAAGTTTGAGGACGACCGAACGGTTGGTTTCTATGGAATCCTCACCGGAACCAACTACCCAGCTATAAGAAAATAAGGTTGCACCCTGTCTGAAGAAGCAAAGATCATAACAACGATCCCAACAGTATGATTGGATCCCAGAAAGCATGAAACGAATCCTTAAAATTTGAGGATGATCCAACAGTGGATTCTTTTGGAATCCCCTCGTGAACTCACTGCATTGCTGCAAATTGATTTGAGCATGACGTATGACATGTTCAAGAGGGATGAGGATGTGCAACTTAAGTGATTAATATTTACTAATATGCTGATTTCTCGCATTTAATGGATGAAGCTCTTATGAAAAAAAAAGCCTCGGTAATCTTGTTTAATTTGATATTGAAATAAATTGGTGCTAATTGGGTGTAGTTATTAATCGGATAGACTTTTTTTATTAATGAAGAAGCCTCATTATTCCCTTATTGCATTGTTGGCTTAGTTGTACGTTTTCTCCACTATTAAAAAATTTTCAATTTAGATTATCTGCATGAGTAGTGACCCTTTTAAATGAGATGGGTATTTGTTGAAGATTAATTAGATTATACACAAAAGCTTACGCTTTTATGTTTTACTTTTATATTTTTACTCATGTTTCTGCTTCTACATAGAAACGCGCATTTGATTACATTGTCGGCAGTAGAGTCGGATGAGAAGGCTAGATATGGGCAGTGGATGCAGATATCTCACTAATCATGGAGTGGAATCGTGAATATGGAAAAAGGGGTGTTGACCAAAGGTAAGTAGGACAATCTTCGCAATAATGATACTACAAATAGCGGTAAAACATGAACACGAGTGGCTCGCAAAAGGAAATTGAGTACAAACAAAACTTCTCAAATTACAAGACTAGGCAACATCAACCAACAAATGAAAAGAAATCCAGGGGACCGAGAAAGACAAGGTGAAGACTATAATAGGTTGTTATGAGTTATGACAACAAGAGTGACAGTTGTCTAGTTAGATAGAGTTTGTAAGTTTATTAGGTTCACTTTTTCCTTTTATGTATTATTGCTTACTTCTCTTCAAAAACTCTATAAAAGAAATATAAATACATTCTTCTCGATTCTAAGTTTTTGCAAGGAAGAAGAAATTGATAGGAAGGAAGTCCCCAAAATTTTATTTTGTTCCAATTGAAGACTGAAAATAACTTTATATACACCAACACTTTATAAAAAAAAATTACACCAATTTTCATTAATAAAATCGTCCAAAGAGATTAATAATAAGAAAATCTAATGATTAACCTGACAAAATTATTTTTCACCATGAATGCCACGCAGGGGCGGAGCTACAGCAGGGCTCCGGGGGGGTGTCTCGGCCCCCCCGAGAATCTTGAAAGTTGCGTATAAAATACTAGGGTAATTTATGTATAAATAAAATGAAATGATTAAAATGTTCTAGTATGCATTAATTTGATAAAGCAGCCTTCTAGTGGTAGCGGAAAGTAGTTTGCTTTCCTCTCACTAGCTTCTTGGTTCGATTCTCATGCAAAGCAAGTAATTTTTGCCAGCTGTATCCCCTATCGATTTCTTTTAACTACTCCCAGGGAAGCAATACTTTTAGCAGCTTTAAGCATATGTATATACAACAACAATTTCTATTAAATACTCTTAATTATGAAAACATATGTGCAATACAATATCGAAATGTATTGTTAATTATTATTTTATATTGAACTCAATGCTTAAAAAGGTAGTTTACAAAGTGATGTTAATCGTTTTAATGAATAATTTGTGACGTTGTAGTAATATAAAATTAATTTTTAAAAATTTTAAGTCATTTTGCGATAATATACAAAAATATTCCCCCCCCCCCCCCGATCGTCGATTCCTGGCTCCGCCCCTGATGCCACGAGTTTTAGAAGTTCGAAACAAAACTAATGCTGATAATAACATGTCTGCATATAAAATTCATTCATCACACATTCTCACCCTATAAATTCAATAGAGCGAATTAGTAAAGTCCTTCTTTGCGCCAATTATGATAAAACGCATGTCTTGTCTCTCTGTCAAGGGAAGAGTGACGGAAACGTGTAGCTGAACATTATTGCATATCAAATGAAGAATTGAGCGAGGGACGGTGCTCTGCTCTGTAAGTTTGGCTTGCTTTTTTTTTATGGTTAGTGTGATTAATTAATAAATTAATTAAATTTTCGTGTGGGGAAAAATCTCACTGCATTTTGGGGTGGTTTTTATCGTTAGTTTGTTAGATCTTTACATTCAATTCTTGGTAGTTGACGGAAGAAAAATGAAATCGAAACACCTTATGTTGTCAAGAGCAGGGCAACATGGAGAGAGTCCGTTTTCCTTTTTCCATGTATTATATATTTGTGGATGCAAAGAAGCAAAACACTCTCAGATCTCCCCTCATCATTCGGCTGTAGAACCTCTCCCCTTCCCTATTTCTGTCAACCTTTTCCCCTCTGCTCTCCATTCTCAACTATTAGCTCTTTGGCTCTCATCTTTGACCCTTATGTTCCCTCTCTCTAGCTCTCTCTCTCTCTCTCTCTCTCCCCCTATCTCTCTCGCTTACCCTAAGAAATCATTTACAAGGTAAAGTTTCATCCTTTACTTTTTATGCCGTTGATATAATCTCTACCTTTTTTCGTATATTGTTTTGGGCGAGGAATGCGTGTTTGCCTGCATATGGGTAGTTTTGTTATGTGATTCAACGATGTGGGGTTAGTTTAGTTTTTTGAAGTAGTTTGTTTGTTGGTGTGATCTTGGCGACATGAATAAAATTTTGGGATTGTGAATTTGCAGATCTATGACTGATGGGCGTATAGATATATTTATTATTGTTCAATATATTTGTTCTTGAATTGTTTGTTAAAATCCTCCAGTTTTACAGTCCTTTCCATATGGTGCCTATTTTATGGGTGATTTCAGTTATCAAGATTCTTATGCTTTTAATCAACTATGAAAATTGAGATTAGCTCTTCTATGATTCCAGAAATTCGATAATTTACGTTTCTAAGTAGATGCAATTGTTTGATCTAATGATACAAATAATAGATCGAGTTGATTAACAATGAGGTTTGATATATTGGCTTTGATTTCAGGAGATTTCATAGGGTTTATAAAGAATGGTGAAGATATGTTGCATAGGAGCTGGCTATGTCGGCGGCCCAACAATGGCCGTGATAGCACTAAAATGCCCCAAAGTTCAAGTCTCTGTTGTTGACATCTCCACTCCTAGGATCACCGCTTGGAATAGTGAACACCTCCCCATATACGAGCCAGGCCTCGACGATGTGGTCAAACAATGCAGGGGTAAAAACCTCTTCTTCAGCAATGATGTAGAGAAACTTGTCGCCGAGGCTGACATCGTCTTCGTCTCTGTCAACACCCCAACCAAAACTCAAGGCCTTGGTGCTGGCAAAGCTGCCGATCTCACCTACTGGGAGAGCGCCGCTCGCATGATTGCTGATGTATCCAAATCAGACAAGATTGTGGTGGAGAAATCCACAGTCCCCGTGAAAACTGCAGAGGCAATCGAGAGGATTCTGACCCACAACAACAAAGGAATCAACTTCCAAATTCTCTCCAATCCGGAATTCCTTGCTGAGGGAACCGCAATTCAGGACCTCTTCAATCCCGATCGTGTCCTCATTGGTGGTAGAGAGACTCCCGGTGGACAAAAAGCAATTGCAACATTGAGGGATGTGTATGCTCATTGGGTTCCAGTGGAGAAAATCATTTGCACAAATCTATGGTCTGCTGAACTTTCAAAGCTTGCAGCCAATGCCTTCTTAGCACAGAGGATTTCGTCGGTCAATGCCATGTCAGCACTGTGCGAAGCCACTGGTGCAGATGTCACGCAGGTTTCACATGCTGTCGGTAAAGACACAAGAATTGGTCCCAAGTTCTTGAATGCAAGTGTCGGGTTTGGTGGTTCGTGTTTCCAAAAAGATATCCTTAACTTGGTCTACATTTGTGAGTGCCATGGACTTGCTGAGGTGGCAAACTACTGGAAACAGGTGATCAAGATTAATGACTACCAGAAGACAAGATTCGTGAACAGGATCGTTTCATCGATGTTCAATACTGTGTCTGGAAAAAAAATTGCAATCCTAGGTTTTGCCTTCAAAAAGGATACCGGAGATACAAGGGAGACGCCAGCAATTGATGTTTGCAAAGGGTTGATTGGTGACAAGGCCAAGATTAGCATTTACGATCCTCAAGTTCAGGAGGAGCAAATTACAAGGGATTTGTCATTGAAGAAGTTTGATTGGGACCATCCAGCTCATCTCCAGCCTATGAACCCAACCTCGGTGAAAGAGGTTACTTGTGTCAGGGATGCTTATGAGGCGACAAAGGGAGCTCATGGGATCTGTATTTTGACTGAGTGGGATGCGTTTAAGTCGCTTGATTACCAAAAGATCTTTGATGGAATGGAGAAGCCTGCATTTGTGTTTGATGGACGGAATGTTGTTGATGCTGAGAAATTGAGGAATATTGGGTTTATTGTTTATGCTATTGGGAAGCCTTTGGATGCTTGGCTGAAGGATATGCCGGCTGTGGCTTAGAAGAACAAGCATAAGAAACACCAAAGATGGAAGGAAGAAGTTTTCAAAGTTCAAATTTTTTTTATCATTCATTTAGTAACATGTTTTTCTCTTTTTGTTTTTAATTATGTTTTGAATCATAGCATCTGGGATTAATGTTGCATTACTGCTTACATTGTATTTTGGAGGGTTTATGGACATTATGTTGAGTGTTTGTGGAAACAATATAGTGGTAGTAGAAAATATTATTCAAGATTATATAGTATTGTTTGTCAACTATTGCTTTGAATAAAATGGGTGGTTCATTATACTTCAATTTACACATCTTGTTTCTTTATGGATATATTATTGTATTTTTCATGCTCCAAAATGTTAGAAATGATATTGAATTACTCCACATGATTTTAATTTAAAGATATCCCGCCTTGAAGGACTAAAAAGTGGGGGATTTGACACCCTTAATCTAGAACAAGATAACGTTTAAGCCACCTAGTCGGTTTGCAACGTGCAAATCACCTAAAGGGTTGCAACATGAAAACCGAGGGAAAAAGGGTTTGTCACATGCAAAATAAATAAAATTATTATTTTTAAATATATTATATTTATTCAGAATTTAAAATATCATATTTGCTATTTTTTGTAATTATATTTTTCTCTCTCCCAAGTCTCCATCTCTCGCACTTCTAGTCCATGGCCGCCTCTCTGCCTTCCTTTGATAGACTTCCTACAACCACCGTCCTCCGACCACCTAACTAAACACTAATGCACTTGGGAGAAAGATAAAAATCATTACTACTTAACCATTATCAGTGCGTTTGGGAGAAAGACAAAATATGTACCAACGTTTGGAAGGAAGAGCTCATATATGAGTTAAAAAAAGACAAAAGCAGTACCACTGTATCCGGGAAAAAGACAAACCAATACAAGTGCGTTTGAGAGGAGGAGCTAGGATATGAGTTTTGGAAAATCCTAAAGGAAACTCAATACAATATTGTTCCTTTCAACAAATGAGTCAGACCATGCTTAACAATTAATAACTTAACTGTTAACTATGTAACCGATCATCACCATCAATATCGATTGACCTTGTCACTATCCAGATAAATTGATTTCAATTTTAAAATGTCTACATCAATAAGAAGTTGTAGTTGTGTTTTCATATGACCGGTAAAGGTGGACCGAAGTATCAAACGATCGACCATAGTATCACGGTCGACCCGTAGGTGTGAAAGTAGCTGATCGACCATTGCCTATTTTTGTCTCATCGGACTTAATCGATTGGTACGTAGTTAACCGCTAACTCGTTGTTGCTATCCACTAAACCTCTGGTAACTCGATAGGAGCATTGTTCTTTTATTTACAACTAAGTCACATCATGATTAACGGTTAACAGCTAATCATTAATAGTATAACCAACCATCACCCTTAATAACGGTTGACCTCGTCACTACCCATATCAACTAATTTCAATTGAAAATATCTTCAAGAATAAGTTATAGTTGTATTTCAATATGATCGGCAAAGGTCGACCAAGATATCATAAGACAATTTTTTGCTTGGGTTTAACCTGTAATCCACCCTTATTTTGTTATCCAGATTCATCATATTAAACAATTCAAATAACTCGTATTGGGAGTTTAACCCAAGTCACCAAAGTAAAGTCTAGATGACATGTTTTATGAGATGAGTTCAGTATGTTGGGGACCCTTTTGTAATAGTTTATTACTTAGGGTTCCATTCTGTTATTTACCATTATGTTGCTCCACGTAACTTGTTGAGGAGCTAGTATATTTACTGTACACGGCTGTAGCCGAAAACCTAAGACACAGAGACACGAGTTTGATTCTTCGAGAGCTTGCTCTCCGTGGATTAGTCCCGTTCAGTTGAACGGGGATACCACGTAAACCCTGGTGTTGTGCGTTTGTTTTCTTTACGCTGCTATCGATCTTTACATGGTATCAGAGCTGTGATTAGATTCACGGTTTATCAATCATGAGTTCAGACGACGAGAAGTCGGGAAAGTCTTCCTCGAAGACAATCAATGAGTCGGGCGACTTCCAGATGGCGCTGCCGCGTATCTGCAACTATGTCGCTCGGACAGTCCGAACAATCTCTTTGTGGGCGAGGTGCTCACGGACAGCAACTATGGGGAATGGGTCACAGATATGACGGATTCCTTGATTGCCAAAGACAAGCTTTGTTTTGTCGATGGATCATTGCCGGCTGCGGCAAACCCTGGTGAACGCGAAGCTCATCGACGCTGCAATGCGATGGTGAAAGGATGGTTAAAGACTTCAATGTCGAAGGAAGTGCGGAACAGCGTTCGTTTCGCGTCAACCGCAAGGGAAATATGGGTTGACCTTCAGTCGCGTTTCGGACAGGGCAGTGCTTCGCGGCTTTACGAGCTAAAAACCACGATTAGCTTCCTTCAACAAGAAAAGGCTTCGGTCTCTGCCTTTTACACACGCTTGCGCGGGCTTTGGGACGAGATCACATCCCTTACGCCATCGCTAGAGTGCACTTGCGCGGGCTGCCACTGCGATGTTAAGAAGCGTCAACGTGAAGTTCGAGAGGGGGAGATGCTTTTTGATTTTCTGATGGGATTAGATGACGTGTTCTCCACCGTCAAATCCCAAATACTGGCGATGAAACCCGTGCCTAGCTTGGCCGAGGCGTATCAGCTCGTCACTAATGATGAGCAGCAGAGGCTCATTGCGAGTAATCGCCGCCCACGTCCTGAGGCGGCAGTCTTCCAAGCTCAGGGGGAGAAGAAGGCAGATCGCTGGGTTCCTCCTCATGATCGAGAGAGGGACAAAGACCGAGGGGATATGGATGGAAGGACACAGGATGCTGAAGGTAAGCCCCGCTGTACGTACTGTCAACGTACTGGGCATGTTCGAGAGACGTGTTACCGTCTCAATGGTTTTTCGCCCAAGACCAATGATGGGAAGGAGCAGTCTAAGCGCCGAGGTGACCGTGGAGTGCGCTCTTCGTCACATGCAGCCCAGGTAGATGTTGCCGAGAGTTCGTTGGCTGGTCTTACAGCGAATCAATTCGCACAGCTCAAGGCTCTTCTTGGCGCGGACCTCAAGCAGCAAGGATCCATTGAGCCATCCTCGAACATGGCAGGTACGTTCTCAGTTCCTTCGTCGAGTTGGGTAATAGATTCTGGTTGCAATGAACATATTGTTAACCAAAATTCATTGTTGGATATCGAGCTGGATTCCTCTCCTGCTCTGCAGGTTAAAATTCCCAATGGGACAGGAGTTAAGGTCCATAGTATTGGGACATCAAAGTTATCTAGTGATTTGTCTTTACGTCGCGTACTTCACGTACCGGATTTTCAGTGCAACTTGCTCTCTGTCAGCAGACTTACAGCTGATCTCCCAGTGGCACTTATATTCTTGAGCGATTTCTGTGTAATTCAGGACTTACCATCCAAGAGGCTGATTGGGATGGGTAAGCATGTTGATGGGCTGTACTATTTGCGGATTCTTGAAGCTGGTCATGCTATGGCGCATTCTGTACGTCGTTCCTTGGATCAGACGGAGCTGTGGCACGCACGGCTTGGACATCCGTCTATGGGAAAGCTCACTCATCTAGAGAAGACTCTTGATTGCTCCTTTGTTCAGAACAAGGAGCCGTGTCGATCTTGTTTACGTGCTAAGCAGACTCGCAGTACTTTTGAGCTCAGTAGCATTAAAACAACATCATGTTTTGAACTTATTCATGTTGACATTTGGGGTAGCTACAAAACTGCCTCTATTTCTGGAGCACACTATTTTTTTGACGATAGTGGACGATTTTAGTCGTGCCGTTTGGGTATTCTTGCTGCGATACAAGAGTGATGTGGGCCGACATTTGTTATACTTTTGTAATATGGTACGGAATCAGTTTGGAGGCAGGTACGAAGGATTCAAGCTAACAATGGTCCGGAGTTCTCTAGTGCTCAACTTACAGCTTATTATGAACAGGAAGGGATCGTTTTGCAGACATCGTGCACGGATACTCCACAGCAAAACGGCGTCGTGGAGCGTAAGCATCGTCATCTCCTTGACACAGCCCGCGCACTTCGATTTCATGCAAACTTGCCCATCAGATTTTGGGGTGAGTGCATTATGACAGCAGCGTATCTTATTAATCGCATGCCTTTAGTTCCCATTGGTCATCGGTCACCCTTCCAGGTACTCTTTGAGAAGGAGCCGAAGTATGATCATCTTCGCAGCTTCGGCTGCCTGGTTTATGCTCGTGACAATCATCATGGGTTACACAAGTTTGGAGCACGAGGGAGGGCTGGCGTGTTCCTTGGTTATCCTTCCACGCAACGTGGCTATCGCATCTATGAACTTGAGACGCGTCACATTTACACGTCTCGGGATGTTCAATTTCTTGAACATGTGTATCCATATAGGGATGTTTCGAGCGGCGTTACTCCGACGCCTGCGTCCGTGTCAATACCTACTCCTGGGACTCCTTTCGACTCAGTTGATCACAGGCCCTCATTTTATGATGAGGATGATGATGCGCTGCGTTCTTCACCCCTTTCTGTTCCTCAACCAGTTTTGGAACCCCCCGCTGCTTCTCTCGACACGGAAAGTTCGCCCGAAGCTCCCACTTCGCCTTGCACCCCAGCGGCGATTGGGACTAGCTCTCCAGGACCATCCACATCGCCTTGTCCTTCGGGAGGTACTTCATCCACGTCACCTGCCGCGTCTCCCACCGAGCCGGTCGAGCCTCTTCCTCCCCGTCGCGGCGACCGCCTTCGGTTTCCTTCCACGCGCCTAGCTGGCTTTGAGGTGGATCTCCCAGGTGCTGCTCATTCAGCCACCGTTCTCTACCCTTTGGATGATTATGTTACTTATCATCGGTTATCCCAAGCACATCATGCCTTCGTAGCTGCTGTAAGTGCTGAGGATGAACCATTGTTCTTTCATCAGGCTGTTCGATTTAAGCATTGGCGTGACGCCATGCAGCGAGAAATTTCTGCCCTCATTGCCAATGGTACGTGGTCTCTAGTTGATTTACCTCCTGGTAAGAAAGTGATCTTGTGCAAATGGGTCTACAAGATAAAGTTCAATCCTGATGGGACTGTTGAGAGGTACAAGGCCCGCCTTGTTGCGAAGGGGTTCACGCAGGTTGAAGGGATAGATTATCATGACACCTTTGCCCCCGTCGCAAAGTTAGTCACTGTTCGTTGTTTACTGGCGGTTGCAGTTGCTCGTGGTTGGCATGTCCACCAGCTTGACGTCAATAATGCTTTTCTCCACGGCGATTTGGACGAGGAAATTTATATGGCTCTCCCGCAAGGCTATGGTAGTCCTGGTGACACGCGGGTGTGCAAGCTCCACAAATCCATCTACGGGCTACGTCAGGCTTCGCGTAGCTGGTATCAGAAGTTCACCCAAGCTCTTCTGGCTTTTGATTTCGTCCAAAGTCGTGCGGATCACGCATTGTTTACTTACCAACATGGTTCTAGCTTTGTTGTTGCACTCATATATGTGGATGACGTCATTCTGGCTGGCAACGATATGGATTTCATTGGTCGTGTTAAGACATATCTTCATGATCGGTTTACCATCAAAGATCTTGGTCCTCTCAAGTATTTCCTCGGGATTGAAGTGGCTCGCTCTCCACGGGGTATGGTGCTTAACCAGCGCAAGTATGTTTTGGATATTTTGGCAGATGCTGGCCTTGAGGGTGCAAAACCGGTTCTCACTCCCATCGAGCAGCAGCATCACATTGGCCGCACGGCTTCTCCCCTGGCATCTGATCCTAGTGCTTATGGCCGTCTGGTTGGACGGCTGCTCTATCTTACGGTTACTCGACCGGACATCGCTTATGTTGTCAATGTCCTTAGTCAGGCCATGCAGGCTCCTACCAAAGCCCACGAGGATGCGGCTGTTCGTGTTCTTCGGTACCTCAAGTCTGCTCCTGGTCGTGGTATTTTCTTTTCGGCCTCAGCTCCTCTTACTTTGACTGCTTTCTGTGACGCGGACTGGGGTGGTTGTCCTTTGACTCGACGATCCACGACTGGCTATTTTATTACTCTTGGTGGCTCTCCTGTTTCTTGGCGCACGAAGAAGCAGACGGTTGTGGCTCGTTCTTCCGCTGAGGCTGAGTATCGCTCCATGGCCAGCACAGTTAGTGAAGTTCTCTGGCTACGTTGGCTTCTCCGTGACCTCGGTGTCGCCCTGGACTCTCCCACTCCACTCCATTGTGATAACCAAGCAGCACTTCACATTGCTGCTAATCCGGTTTTTCACGAGCGTACTAAACATGTGGAGATGGACTGTTACTTCGTGCGTGAGCGTGTGCAATCTGGTGATGTTGCTCCTGCGAAGATTGCTATTGCCGATCAGCCCGCTGATTTGCTTACGAAGGGTTTGAGTGTTGCTCAGTTTCATCATCTCTTCGTCAAGCTCGGACTTCTCGATATTCACTCCTTCGCTTGAGGGGGAGTGTTGGGGACCCTTTTGTAATAGTTTATTACTTAGGGTTCCATTCTGTTATTTACCATTATGTTGCTCCACGTAACTTGTTGAGGAGCTAGTATATTTACTGTACACGGCTGTAGCCGAAAACCCTAAGACACAGAAACACGAGTTTGATTCTTCGAGAGCTTGCTCTCCGTGGATTAGTCCCGTTCAGTTGAACGGGGATACCACGTAAACCCTGGTGTTGTGCGTTTGTTTTCTTTCCGCTGCTATCGATCTTTACACAGTACTTGTAGTTTGATGATGCACACAATTTTCTTTATGTCAAGGATCTTAATTGCTGCAGACATTGGATGAATTCAACCAGGAGAAAATCATGTGTCCATCTAGTGATACTAAAGAGAAATTTGATGCAATCCTCCATCCCTCTTCCCTCTATAATATATAGCAGTACTTCAGGAGATTTTAGCATTTCAAATTCCTTGCACTCTCCTTAATTGTAGCTAGAGGTAAATTTGTAAGTTCAACTTATAACTTAAATATCTTCTTATGAGAAAAAATAACATTACAAAGACTTGAACTCGAGTTCTTCATATTAATAGTCAATATCCCTAATCAACTGGACTACAACAATGTTTATGTATTTTTTGAATTAAAGAGAGAAAATACTGAAATATCTCAAAATCATAGGACTATCCACCGCACCAATCAATCATCGAATTAATTAATAATTGTAACTATTTACAAAGTGAATCATCATGATATACCTAGCTTTATGAATCAACTAAGTGAGTTCCTCTAATCACACAATTCTCACCAAGAATCAAATAGTACATTTTGAGTTTATGTATGTCTTACAACTTTTACATTTATTAGGTTACATGACTTTGTAGTTTGTAGGAATACAAGGATTGTTTACAAAAGTGCTATACAAAATTTTATTTCAAAAACATAAAATTTGACATTTGTGATCTATGGTTTTGTAACGAGACATTTTCAATGCTATAAGTGAATGACCAAAAATCATTGGCTAACAATTTCCCTAATGGCTGACAATTATAAGCATAGAATTGAAAGACTAAATACCATTGACAAATGAGCCAATTATCATTGGCTAAATTTAACAAACAATGGTATGTGTATATACATTGGAAATTTTATTGTACGCTCGATGGATTGAGTTTATTGAATCTCCTTAGTTAAATAACATTATCTAGGCCATAGATTAATCACATAACTAAACCCTATATCATAATTCTCTAAATCCTAATATAGTGCATATGATATATTGTATACATCTTGGCGAATCAGAATCATTGATTATGTTCTTAGTATATGTGATATTAGGGTTTAAGTTCTATAGATTTAGGGTATATGATTTAATTATTTGAAACTTAATCTCCCTTTTCAAATTTCCTGCAATGAGAGGGAAATTAGGAAGGACATTTTTGCCTTCACAATTATCTTTATTTTTTATTTATTTTCAGAAAAAGATAGACATATTGTGATTTGAACCATGGTCACTTCAAACAAAGTGAATGTTTAAAATCAATCAACTATGTATATTTGTTGTATTTTTTTAAATAAAAAATATATATGAAGCTAAAATATGAAATCACAGAATTTTTCAACAGTTAGCTAGCCCAATAAATATTCTGTTAGTACTTATTTGGTATTTTAATACTTCGATTTTGATATTTTTTTATTTTAATTATAGTTTAATACTTAATTTAAAATTTTATATATCTTATAAATAGACGATAACCATAAATTTGCAACCAATATATTGTTTGGTTGTTGAGATTCTACTTTATGCATTGATTTACATAGATTTACTTTTATGGGGAAATGTCACATTTATCCTCAACTCTAACAATCACAACTTCCAAACGACCCCTAAGAATCTCAACTTTGGGTACTCGCGGGTTACCTGCTAATACCCATTTGGGTAGTTTGGGTACCCGTATTACCATTAGAATTATTAAATTTCATTTATCCCAAATATTAATTGTTTACCTCGTTTACTTTGATGATGGATTGATGGTGCTGATCTTACTAGTTTTTGCTTTTTCTTGTAGATGTAAATATGTCATTTTTAGTTTCTACCATATGTTCTAAGCAGAAACACTCAATTGTGTTTGTTAGCTGTTAACTTGACTAGAAGCTTCTATGCTGCTGTGCTTTGCAACTTATTTATCTAGACAAGAATGAGAAATGTTGATGAGTTGATTTCCTTTCTCATACGTGTGGATATGTTTTGAGTTATATGGTAATAAAGTGTCTTGTGGACAATGAAATAGAAGTTGGATGTGCCTTGTTTGCATAAGTCATGTGATAGTTTAATTGAACTTATGGGAATGAGACGCAGCTTATGAGACAATTTAATTGAAGTGTAATTTTCATATTTTGTTACAAATGATTTTGTAATTGTTTCCATATTGAACGGGAATAAACGGGTAGCTTGGGTATCCATTATCCGTCCCGTATGGGTTTATGAGTATCCGTTATCCATTCGGGTTTGGGATATGGGATGAACTTTGGTCTCCAAAAGGGATTGGGTACTCGTTTTAAACGAGACGGGTACCAAATCCCGTCCTATTTCCCAACCCTAACCATGACCACTTTAAAGAAAGGGAAGGGCTGCAATCAATCACACTACATAGATTTGTTGTGTCTTTTAGAAGAAGAAAACATACACAAACCTAAAATTTGAAAAATCATAGGACTTTTTCAACGATTGGCTTGCCACTTAATCTCCCATAAGTATTTATTTGGTGATTTAATAGTTTGATTTTCATATTTTAATTAGGGTAATATCTATTATTTATCCAAACCATTTTTGGATTCTTTTTTATTAGCCAAACCTATCGAAATACTAAGAATTAGCCAAATATTAACTTTCAGTTAGCAATTTTGTTAGTAATATTGACTTGGTAACATGATACGGATTTGGAAAAGACACATGAAGGTTAATATTCCAAAATTTTAGTATTTTAAATAGAAAAAAGTTACAAAATTATTAATGGTAACGTAAAAATGGCTAATATTTTGATGGATTACGAAAGATTTGGCTAATTAATAGCATTTCAATAGGTTTGGATAATATAAAAGAATCTAAAAAAGGTTTGGATAAAAAATAGTTATTACCCTTTTAATTATTCTAATATTATTTAATACTTAATTTATATTTTTATGTATATTATAAATAGAAGATAACTTTAAAATTGCAACCCAAATATCACTTGGTTGAATATTGCATATCAAATTGGAGTATTAAATAGGTCGAAACAATGTTGAATTTTTAAATTAGTATTAAGATTTAGAATTACCGTGAAGAAATCATATCCTTGTGGAGACTATATGGGACTAGTTTTTTAAACATGTTCTAATCCAACGTGATTAGATCTAATGATCATTGTACGGGATTGAGCTTAATTATTGGTTCATTTCACCATTTTTGGACATGTTAATGAATTTATGGGCCAATGACATATGTTTACGTCTACACACAATACAGTATATAAGACTGGAATGAGAAAAGCACTATCACATTTCAAATACCTACAACGAGAGCAAAAGTATGAATAGTATATTTGCCTTCACAATTATTAAACTTATTTATTTATAGAAAATAGATAAGTATGAGAATTTGAACCAATGTATCTTTAAAAAAAAAAACAAGAATCATAAGCATGATTGTCAACCTAAGTTTGACATGGGTGGTCGAATCAGTCTCACCCAAACCTGAGTATCTGTTAGGATGTTGGAGGCCCAGTTGGTTATCACCCCCCAAACTTGGTCAAACCAGGAAAACCAGTCGAACTAGGAAATTGAATCGATTTAACTAACTCACCTGAGCAACGGGTTACTTCAAACCATGGTTGTCACGCCGGCCGGCGTGCCACCAGTTGTACCTGGTTCAACCGGTACCGGTCATAAAACTGGCGTGACACCACCGGTATGACCAGCATGATCGATATACGAATCTCTAAGTAAAATGATCTTATTTTAGTAAATTTAATTGATAAAAATTATTTTATTATTTATTTTATGAGTATCAAAGTTAAATATTGATGTTATTTGTTGGATTCAAGTATAAGTGTTTAGGTATTGACGTTAAATGTCATGCTTAAATATGAGTATTTATAATTTTATTTGTAATCTTGACCGGTATGAACCGGCACAAACCGGTATGTGCCACCGGTCGAACCATTCCACTTGCTAAACCGGCACACTAGCATAAACCGGTTTGACAACCTTGCTTCAAACTGATATAATTTTCAACAAATCTAATCACTAGCTCTATTGACATGTTGTCCTTTTCTGTATCATAGACCCATGCATTAGCGTACATCAACCACCTGTGTTCGATTATTGATAACACCAAAAATTTGTGTTATTTACCCTACATATCGAGGCATGTTTTGTGTCGATTCATGTGCTTAAATGCTTGAACATCGTCAAATACATCCCTATTGCGTTCCTATTTGATTTTGATGTGATTTTAGGGTGTATTAGTCGTTATGTGAGAATTAGGTTCAAAACAAGTTCACAAGTGTAGAGAAGGGGCATAAATTGAAAATCATGGCCTAGAAGCTAAAGATCACGACCGGGATCACAAGTTGCGAAGTGCAGCTAAAGATCGTGGCCCAGAAGCCGTAGATCGTGACCATGATCTTGGAGGCTCAGGACGCGAACTTCGCGAGGAATGAGCTTTGGAGAAACAGAGAGTCCCCACAATCAAGTCACGGCCAACGTTCATCTTACCCGCAAGGAAGATCGCGGCCACGACTAGTGGATCGCGACCGTGAAGTCAGCCCGCGATCTTCCCCGTCCCAAAGGTCTCGATGACTGCGTTTTGAGATCACGGCCCAGAGACCAAAGATCACGCTCGCGATCTCCTAACCTCAGGCCGTTAACTTTCCCGAATCCAGAATGCATATAAATACAAGACCCCTTTCCCCTTTTTGAAAAGAGTTGATTTTGAGATAAATTTTCTAGTTCTAGAGAGAGAAAAGAGAGAGAAGCTGAAGAAAGGAGAAGTTAGGAGCAAGGAGGCATCTTCTCCAACCCCAAGTCTTCTTCTATTTCTATCATGTATCTTCTTCTCTCCTTTATGGATTAGTCCTCCAAGGTACTAGGGGTTCTAAACGCAAACCCTAGTTTTAGGGTTTACTATGTATGTATCGATATTTTAGGGTTTGAATGAATGAATGTGTTTGTCTAGTTGATTTTAATGCCACTCTTTCCTAAATGATGACGCTTGGGTAAGTCGCCATAATCTTCCCTCTTAGCCTATTTTATGATACCGCGCTGGGTATGGAGTTCTAGGGTTAGACGGGTATGCGCCATCTGGCGAGTTTAGGTTAGATGTGTGAATGGGGCCCTATAGTGGTCGAAGCGACCGAACCCTTGCTATAGGTAGCCTTCCTAGATGAAACCCGGGATGAAACCTCGATGTGGACGGTGGATAGTGTACAATGAAATGAGCCATAAGTTTAATGCCCCAGATACGATAGCGTAGATCGAGGTGATTGGAACATGGGTTTAGGGGAGGCGTACTCGAAGACGTGTGGATAACCACGAAAGCCCACGGAAAAGAGCTCACTCACCACATTCGATGACCCTAAGTATCTAGATATACATAGTAACCCTAAGCTAGGGGGAGGGATAGTTCCCCGAAGTACTTGCTTTTAACTTTGATCAATCTCTCGACTAGTGTTTCCTCATATCCTCCACTCAAAACCTAAAAAACTGATTAACTAATTAGCAACTAGGTGGAAAGTAGACTAGGGTACAAGACCCGAGTAGAATATGACCTTGATTACCACTATACGACAGTGCCGTTCTAGGTTAAACTTGGTCTAGGATGGGATAGTTGTTGATACGTGCTAACCTATAACAATAACCTGCACAGATTCAAGTGATCAATTATCCCATAATATCTTCTTCCTCTTTTAGAATCGGCGGACAACAATATAAGCCTCAACCATCTCAAAATCCAACATAGCTCCTTAGTAGTCAATTCCATTTTCCTTCCATCCGCAAGGTCATGTCAATCAACCACATCTCATACAAAGAATAAGCAAAAATATTAGACAAACATGTATTTGGATTGAGACTTTGTGTGATTAACATAGACCAATTTCCTCATTTATATATACACCTGAAATCGAATTGGCGAAGAAGAGTAAAAAAGATTAAAAGAAAGAGGGTAGAGATTTAGAATTAATGCGTCATTTCCAAAAGAGAAAAAGTATAAAAAAATGAAACTCAATCCCACTGAATAAGTTATATTAAATCATCACTGTATCTAAATAAATCATAGAAACTTCATAAAATTTAAGCATAATACATGTGGAACCAATAAAAATTTTCATATACCTTGGTAAAGCTAGGCTAAAACCAGGTTAATCGAATTCAACCATTAATCCTTAACCCACTTGCTTAAACGAGTAATTGGTGGAAATCGAGTAACAACCTTGATTATAGCAAATTTAACTAAACAAATTCGTTGTATATTTATTACAGCATTATATATATATATAATATATCAATTAAGATATAGATATAGATATAGATATAATATGCTCTATTACATATATATTAAGAACTCCTTATTCACTACTGACCTTTAAAAATGCATGTAATTTCATTTTCCAATCATATTTTACTCAAATACATTTATATAACCATGAATGACTCCCTAAATTTCTCTTAGTTTTTAATGAAAGATGAGATGCACTTAATTGATTTATGAACTAAATTATATTTCCATATCACTAAAAGTACAGGCATTGTGGGGGGAGTTTTGGCCTTTGGGCTGAAAATACATGGAAATCTTTTGTTGGGAGTTTTGGCGTTTGGCAGTTTGGGTAATGGAGCCAAAATTTTGGGAGTTTGGGGGGAATTCTAAATTTTAGGAGGGAAAGTAGTGTACTGATATTTTATTTTATTTGGGTGTTCAGATTTTTCTAATTATCTTAAAGGGTAAATACAATTTAATATCCAAACTTTTCATTTGAAACAATATAATAGCCAAACCTTTTCAAAAACAATCTAATAGCCAAATCGTCAACTTTTCGTTCGTTTGACCGTTAGTTGACACTTCAAAAAAGCTTTGTTTAGGGGAAACTGTCACAATAAAACTTTATTTCTTGTTTTGGCATTGCAGATGACTGAATATTTAGATATTCTATACCATCATGGTGGAGTTATGGATTTCTCGGTTTTGGAACTACGATATGTTGGTGGTTTTTCAGAGAAGATATCGATGGATATTGATGAAGTGTCGTACTTCAAACTTTTTTGAAGTGTCAACTAACGGTCAAACAGACAGAAAATTGACGATTTGGATATTAGATTGTTTTCGAAAAATTTGGCTATTATATTGTTTAAAATAAAAGGTTTGGATATTAAATTGTATTTACCCCTATCTTAAATTAGTGAACTTGTTAGTGTATGTTTTGAGGTGGCACTGTGGGAGCATTTGCTATAGGGTATAAAATTTTGATCTGCATAATTCAGTAAAATCTGGTCGTATGATTGTTTATTACTCTAAGCAGTGAACCGTTATAAATTAAACTATCAAATTTAAGAAAATAATTATGACTTCAAGTGAACATATGGTAATAAAAAACTTGAAACATCAAACCATCAATACCTTATACCCTAAACCAAATACCCTAACCATATACTATATACCATAAACAATGAACCGTCAAAGATTATTTATCAAATTTAGTAAAATCGTTGTGACTTCAAATCATAGCTCTACTTTGTAAAATATACCCTGATAACCCTTACCCTAACCAATCAATACATTATACCCTAAATCATATACCCTATACCCTGAACCGTCAAAGATTGTCTATCGTAAAATCGTTATGACTTCAATCATAGCTCTACTCTATAACATATACCCTACTCTATACACTGAAGCTGTTGTGACAACTCGTAATTTGATACGAGGATACTTTACTAGTCAAAGTGAAACATTAAATTTGTATTCTTTTAAATGATTTAGTTATTGCAATCGTATAACTTAGCAGACCAATTTTAACCATCATTTTGAAATAAAAATTCATCTCGAACACAAGTTAAATGTGTCAAATTTTTACTCTGTTGTAAAGTAACGATAATGTATTGCTGAAGTTGCAATAAATGTAGAAGCATAGAAAACAAGTAGACAAATTAAGTGATTTTTCTAAAACAAATGGTTGTCGTAGCTAATGTTTTAATTTAGTTATTAAATCATTAACAATTACATATGGGTAAATACAATATATTAGCCATATCTATTAAGCAACGGGGAATTATATCCATTACTATCGAAATACAAATTATTAGCCATCACTATTATTGCGGGTCAAGATTTGGCTAACAGCCCGTTACTGTTTTCAAATTTTTAACGGAGAAGGCCATGTCATCATCGTAAAAAATATGATATGGGGACTGCCACGTGGAAGCCAGCTCAGCATCATAAGAGTTTAGTCATCATTACTAACAGAAAACTTAATGGTTGGCTAATAATTTGTATTTCGATAGTTGTGGTTATAATTCCCCGCTACTTAATAGTTATGGCTAATATATTGTATTAACCCATTACATATATATTAACCTTCAAATTATATAACTCCATACCCTAAACATAATAAAACTAATTAGTTCATATAGTAAGATAAGCACGTTGTTTATAAGAAGTTCCTAAATTAGTTCATATAATGGGCGTTATGTTATGTGTACTATAACATAAACGATTGGTTTATTATGATAAGATGACTCATGATCGGTTCTCCTATAGACAATGTTTTAGCTACTAAATGCTAAACTCTTAATTCATGATATGTTCCCAAATCTACTATATCCAATTAGTCATATGTCCTTATAAGACTATAATAATGTTTACTACAAACAATGTCTTACTCATTAAATGTTAAACTCCTAAATGGTCATAATTCATACGTAAACATTGTGATAATTAAATTGATAAGTAATTAAGTATATGATTTATAATGTAAAATAACATGAATTTTAGATAATTCGAGTGATATTATATTGAACTCATTATAGGTTTTCTAATGTAATATAGTCAAATAGTCATTCCATATAAAAGTATAATATAGTTAATTAGTCATGCCCTCCATATAAAAATTAAATATTCATATTTGAAAGGTTAAAATTTTGAAAAACCAAAAAGATGAAAACACCAAATTGTTTTCTTCTTTTTTTTCAAAAGAAAGAAAAAACTAAAAGTCTCCTCCTTCTTTGTCCTTACATAATTAGAAACACTCAATTTTACCTCTCATTTCATAATCAAAAGAACCAAACTTTTCCACTTTTTTCTCTTCTCACAAATCAAACCCACCAAACTTCCCCTTGTTTCTTTTCTCAAAATTCCAAAGCACCAAATTTTCCTCTTCTTTCTCTTACAAAAAAAGTTGAAAATAACAAAATTTCACTCTTCTTTTAAAATCATCAAATAGCTGATAAATTACTTTACTCTATTTATATTTAATTGATAAATATGTTGAATAGTTAAATTAACTAAAATTTTTAATTTATATATATTATATTAATATTATCCATGATATCAATTATTATCTTCAATATGTGTTGATTTTATATATACTTTTTTAATTTTTTAAAGAACTTAGTGTGCAAGTGAGTTTCATATTTTAATTTTTGTAATTTTATTAAAATACATAATATCAAGTGAGATTCATGTTCTTAAATTCCCTACACAAATTGAAAAAATAATTTTTATCTAAGTTCAGTATGAAAAACTTCATTTTGAAAAACTATATATTATATAATATAATAATTATTTAAGTGAATTGGGTGGAGTTCGGGTTAGTCGGTCGGGTCACGGGTTAGTCTGATTCGAGTCAATCGAGTTCGGGTTAATCGGGTTGTGGTCAATCAGGTTGCGGGTTAGTCGGGTTGCGGGTTAATCGGATTGTGAGTCAAGCGGTTTACGGGTTGTTGATTTTTATTCAATTCGGGTTGTGGACGGGTTGCAGGTCGGATTGATTGGGCGGGTTAGTCGGGTCGGGTTATGTTTTGACACCTCTATCTATGAGTGAGAAGGGAACGGAAAAGAAAAGATTGTAGGCTCTATAAGCGTATCGACTGAAAGATAAGGGACCTTAACGTAGTTTTCCTAGAATTCAGGGCCGGTTTTGGTTTTTATTAATTGTGGTCCAGGCGTCCAGCTCATTCGGCGAAAGAATTAACCCGGTTAGGTCTTTCTGAACCGCGTCTTCTTACAAAGAGTCACAAGCCCGATTTCGTCTTTCGCCGCCGCCACCAACAACCTCTCTCCTTCTCCAATCTTGAAAATCAATTCTCCGATCTCCTCCTTGATTCTTCATCCAATCCTTCAAATCGTTGCCCGATTCGTTCAATTCGATTCGTTCTCTGTCGATCGACACCTTTTTTCCCTCCTGCCGTTGAGTTTTGATTAACATAGGGTTAGGGTTCCAGATCTGCCATATTCGACGCCTCTATTCCACCGATCCTTCATAGTTTTGCCTTTGATTCGTCTTATTGTTTGATTTCACCTACCGATTTCCCTCCAATTTTGCGGATAATCGTGTTCCGGTCGCGTCCTTGGGGTTTCGATTTTTTTCGGTAGTTTCGATCTGCGTCGTCTCGTTCGATTCTTCGAATAGGTTGAGGGGTTTTGTTCCCTGGGCTATTACTTTGACGAAAAATCCCTTTTTGATACGTCAATTCGTTGTTTGATCGGTGAATTCGAAATCTAGGGTTAGGTTTTTTTTTTGAAAAAAATTCGTGGACTCTGTTTGCCTAAATTGGTTTGGGGGTTTCGTCAATTGGCCTCTGTTGATTGTTTGAAGTCATTAATTCGGTGTTTCTGACTGCTAATTTCTGCTCCAATTGTCCAATTTCGTCCGGAGGCTTGAACGTGAAGAACACTTTTAAGGTAACTTGTTTTAAATTGGGATTGATTACCTTTAAAATTTGTATGGGTCACTGGATGACCAAATTGATGAGTTCTCTTCGTTCAATTGGAGTGTGTTATCATGAAGCTGGTAGTTCCGGTACTCTAGCTTTGTGGGAGTGTTTTGATCTTTGACAAGTTAATGATGATTGCCAATTTTTGCATTAAACGCTGCACCGCTGCTGTGTGCGTTACTTCTATTGTTCAGCGACACTGCTAGCTTGGTCTTGAAATGATACTCTAATGTCTTGCATGCTTTGCAGGTTGATATGGGATATAAAAGGCTATTTGATGATACTGATTTTCAAGAGCTTCCCTCAAAGCAAGCAAGACAGCTGGACTTCAGCACTAGATCGACTCAGTTTGCAGAAAACCTGCCTTACATGAGTTCTCCTAAGAAACCTGATTCTTCAGGTATATGGATATGCGTTTTCAGATAATTCATATTGGGCTGTAAATCGCAACTATGACAGATTCTCGCCACTGTTATGTTTGTTAGTATTTGAACTAGTACAGTCATTGATTTCAATTTTACATCTTGGAGCAGTTAACCAGGACAATAGGAATGGAAAACCTCTGCGGCATGAGGCATCTGAAAATGCTGTTGTGCCCAAGAATTGCACCAATGAGGATGTCAGCTTCAAAGTTGCAGCTTGCTCTTCCTTATCTCCTCAATATCCCGATTATAGGGGCCTATGGGAATTTATCCCATTCAGCAATGTCTACATTCCTTACTTTGACCGCTTCCCAAGAAAGCAAGTTCCTCTAGGACAAAACCATCAAGCCATCATCCCTCCACTGTGTTCCAATGTTGAGAAGCACAAGAAAGGGGCTGAAGGATTATCTGAGCCAGATGCTTTGTTAATGTCAAGCGACGAGGAGAAGAAGCTAATGGGCACTTGCATCCTTCCGATGCCTGATACTGAATGTTTCTCTCCTGACCAGGTTGGAGTTAGTGGATCTAATTGTTGCTGCCTAGATTCAGGGTCACTGAGATGCGTGCGACAACATGTATCAGAGTCTCGGGATAAGCTGAAAAAATCTTTGGGTCATGAGAATTTCTCGAGCTTAGGGTTTAATAACATGGGAGAAGAGGTAGCATGGAAATGGACCGAGGATGAAGAGCGTTTGTTCCATGCTGTTATCTATTCCAACCCTGCATCCTCTGGTCAGAACTTCTGGAACCACCTTACACAAGTATTTCCTGCTCGGTCCATGGACGAAATTGTAAGCTATTACTTCAACGTCTTCATGCTTCGAAAGCGGGGGTCTCAGAACAGATCCGAAGTCCTCGACGTCGATAGTGATGATGATGAATTGCATGGGATTGATGTAGGCTCGTATGAAGGTGAAGAAGACTCGGAAGAAGAAGAGGAAGGTTCCGGTGTTGAATCTCCCGTTGAGGATTATAGTCGTCAATTGAACCGCGGTGAGGATATTGTTACTGAAGATGACGACGATGATGACGACGATGATGGTGATGGAAGCAGCCACATGGGAAATTGTTGTTATGGAGGTTTTACAGGAGATGAGAACTCAGGAGGGGTTGATTACGTCTCGGAGGGAGCACCATGTGGTAATAAGTCGTTTTCTGGTAACATGTACGATTCTGTGTTCAAACATGCACCAGAGAAGCATGATGATGACCAGACTGCTATCCAAGATGACTCATGCACGTCTTTTGAGTTCCAAGCAGATAAGGATGATCCTTGTTACCACCTGACAGGGGAGGGGGAGGCTGCTGCTCTTCATGGGAGTGGAGTTGATAATGTTTATGTCAAGAGTTGCTCAAGTGGCGGTCAAGTGGATGCTTGCAGCTACATGATGGATGTGGTGCCCATGCTGGATTTTCATAACGATGAAGTTTTGTACAGACTCTACTCCAGTCCGGAAAAACTGCCCGCAGAAGATGCAGCCGGAGACTATATGGTTCAAGATTACTCATGCCTGCCTTCGGAACCCGTCGGAGTTGCAGTAGAAGATGGTGGAGCTGAGAATGGAGTAGTCTCTGGCAAAGTAGATAGCGGGTGCAGTGATGCGATGGATCTGATTCCCATGTTGGATTTTCGCGATGAGAAAGCATGGGATGCTATTTTCCCGGGCTCTGTATAGGGGGGCTCTGGTTACTGCAGCATCATTGAAGGGGGAAAAGATGTGAAATTACCAGAAAGACTGAGCAATTGGCAACTGCTTTTCTCGGAAAGATCAGTAGCACATTCATCCGTTGTTGCACTAAAGCTCAGTGCAGCTTGTGAGATGGCCGAAGTGGCCAGGAGGAAGAAAACAGCAGGAAAATTTGTTCTTTTCTTTTTGGCTCTCGATGTACATTCTTAATGTGGCATGGCAGTGCCACCGGCCTTTTCCCCTGTCCCATTTTTCTTGGGTATCAAGTGAAATACCCAAATTCTGGATCAATAGATAGATATGGGGAAAGAGGTACTGGAAGAGCCAATTGACATGTAAATAACATATCTATTCAGATAAACTGATTTGACTGCACCTTGAGAAGGGCTCCCCCATATCAGAAATGGTGCTCTGTTTTGGATACTTTGTAACAGAATGTTACCTAAACGAACTTAGAATTAGGTGGCAAAGCTTTTTTTCTTCTTGAAAGCTCCTGCCACTTGGCCAAAGTTGGCCAAAGGAGGTAGAGTTATGAAATTTGGAGGTAGAGTTATGAAATTTGAGAATGTAATTGGGTGCATAGATAATTGTTGTATAATTTTGTTTGAAAATACGTGATAAAAATAGTGAATTTTAGCAAAAAATGGCATGAATGATGCGATAAAAATTAAGTCTTATGAACCATTGTATAATTTTATTTGAAAATACGTGATAAAAATAGTGAATTTTAGCAAAAAATGGCATGAATGATGCGATAAAAAATAAGTCTTATGAACCAAGGTCGAACCAAGGACGAGTACTATTTACATTGTGAAACATTATTATTTCTGGTAATATGAGGAGGTGGAGTAAGTTGATAGAAACCAAATTCTAGAAAAACCGAATAAAAAATAGCCTATCCCTCCAGTCTTCGAGAAATGAGCATCTCACAATCGTTGCTAGCTTTTATTCGGCCCGTTGGCTTATTAATTTTCTTTATAAAACTTACATCTTGTCATAAACAAATGGAAAGGGTTAAATGGTTAACCTATGATCCAACTCGATTAGCCTAATTTTTCTAATTTGAAACATATATTATGCTATAATTTTATATCTTAGTGGCTAAAATATAATATATTTTCAATTTATTAAATGGTTAAACCTCGACCAACCCAATTAGTCCAATTATTATCATTTCAAATATATATTATGTAATTATTTGATATCATAATGATTAAATTATAGTGTATTTTATAGGGAATCGTTAAAACAATCCTAAATATTTTTAGTTTCCTTTCGACTTTCTATGGTTTTGTTTCCGAAGTAGTGATGTGTAAATGGCGAATTGCAGTCTTCTTTTTTCTTTCACTATTTTTTATTATCAAATAGAAAGTTTGAAAGTAAAAAATAATTGGAGTTTGGCATAGGATCGGTCAAACAAGGTGAGTTTAAATAAAGTTTTGGCACGTTTTGATCAAGCCTAATTTATAATCACATGGTTCCCTGACACCCGATAAAAATCTTAATCCAAACCAGTTCGGCAGCTGAGTCTGTGTCACCATTTTCTAGGATTACATAAACGACGGTTGCTATCCCAAATTGTGTTGTTCGTTCTTGATTTAGTTAGATTTTATCATGGCATGACAAAAACCAGAAAGCACAATGAATGCGCCGAACCCAGAATCGTCGGGAAGGAGGGTGGAAATCGCAAACACAATGGTGGATCTCTCGACCCAATCTCCTTCACGCTTCCTCGACCAGATCTTCTCGTCGGCGGGAGAGAAGCAAAGACAGAGGGGTACGGAAACAACTTCCGATTGGTGACACGCTAAAACACAACATCAAACTGCGACCAAGTGTAATCGCAGCCCGGAAATGCAAAATAGTGGCAAGTCTATTTATCAACCCGGGGTTTAGATCTACTGCCTACTCCGTGATTATCTATTACCTAGCAGACTAAGTTGAGTGATTGTGATTTTAAGCAAAAGCAGAAAGAAAGCTGGAAATGATTCGAAGTTCTTAAGTAGGGGAAGAGTCACTCGGGAATGAGTCCCCCTAGCTCCTTAGTTAGGTCAAATTTGTAATTACCTTTGGTTGATTTACGGTTGATTAAATTGCGGAAGATCGGACAGTAGCTTGGAATCTCTTAAGCTGACCAAGCCCTCTAAGACAAACTAACCGACAGGCGACTAGCCTTCATCGGGATAGACTGCTGAGGCAATAAACACAGAACTCCTCTACTGGAATTGGATTCCAGTACAAAGCAGTAAATCGATTAACTCTCGTATAACCAATTCACTACTACCGATTGATGAAGCTCTAACAACCTAATCAGATTCTATCTATCTCAGGTTGCAGCAGAAATCAAGAAAAGATGATCAGGCTTCAATTGACTCAATGAATCATGCATCAATCGATTATAATCAAGCAGTATATCAATCCAAAGTCATTACAATCAAGATTCCTAACACATGGAACTACGGTTCTTCATACCCAAGTGAGAGAGGGTTCTACTCCATAGAGAGAGAGAGAGAGAGAGAGAGAGAGAGAGAGAGGAAAACAGAATAGAGCAGTCATACTCATAACAATGGGAAGAATATGCTATGGGATGTCAATCTTCACTCCTGGGGATGCAATCTAGGCTTTAATGGTGAGAAATCCACCCCAAATAGCTCCTAGGGTTTGTTCTTCGCGCTTTCTCTCTCTAAAACACTGTTTTCTGCTAAAAAAGTCGATTCCCTTTCCTTTGGCTTGAATTTGCTTCAAAAACCCGATTCTGGGCAAAACACGGTCGAGGACACGGCCGTGTTTAACTTTTGCCCGTCCGTGTTCTCGCCACATGTTGGAAAAAACGCCTGCGTCGGCCTAAAACACGGTTGTGCCCAATAATTGACACGACCGTGTTTTCTCCAATGGTGCCCGTGTTTTGGACTTCTCGGCAGCCTCCAAGAACACTCTCTTGGCTTAAAAAGCACGGTCTGGGACACGAACGTGTTTTTCTTTAGTGCAACCCGTGTTTTGCTTCTTCATCGTTTCAACTCTCGCACTAAAAAACACTGGCGTGCTCATTTGTGTACACGGCCGTGTTCTTCAGGCCTCCTGCCCGTGTTTTGACCCCAACTCGATCGAATGACCTCCAAAAGCCCCGAAACTCGTGCCTAGCTTTCCCTTCGACGTCTGGGACCTGAAATGTGACAAAGTAGCACAACCCAGCGTAAAATAGCCCAAAAATTCATGACTACGAGCCGCAAATGGATAAGAACTAAGGGTGCAAACATGTGCAAATACATCGGTATCAATCGGGCTGAGAAGTGGAGGAATCATCACCAGAACGGGAAGAAGTACAGACTTCACATGAAATTGACTGCGAAGAACCGAAATCACCGTAGAAGGTCGGTACAGGCGGTGAGTTTGTTTTAAATCACTCGTTGATCCGCAGTTGGCTTGCAGATGAGAAGGGTATATAAAATATCATTTATTTTGTTTATATTAATAATATATAAATCGTAAAGTATTAATGGATAAAGGATTAATAATATGGAAAAGGTATATTTTCACAATATTGCATTTAGATTGTATTAATCCTTTCTTCCATTTTTTCCGTCATAAAATTTAACAATTTGAAATTCGAGTAAAAACTAAATTAAAGTCCAAGATTATTGCCACAAAAAAAGTCCAAGATTATTAGTAAATGGTATTTGAGCTTTCCATCCCCAGTACTTCTACAAGTCTATTGTTACGTTGATGTAAAAACAGAAAGGACAATAATATCCAGCAACCAGAAGCATCGAGACGGTCGATTATTCTCCTCAATTCAAAGGTGTCGGCTCTTCCTGTTCGACGTCCACTACTGGTCGTCATATCTCTCCGTTGTCGGAACTCCTTGTTTCCTCCGTAAGGAAGTATCTTTATAATCTCAGAGCCCTATCCCACTACTTGTTGGTAGTTCTTTCATTTTCGACCGACCTCAATTAATTGGCAATCTCCTTCATCCATTTAGAGTCGATGGTCGCAGTGTTCTCGCCTCTCGTTGAGTCTACTCTTATTTCACCCATTCACCCAATTAGTGGCTCAAAGTTTCTTTTCAAACTCTACGCAAAAGGACAGTTTTAATCGGATCCGCGTTCTCCCACAACAAATCCGTGCTCCCGCTGAAATTAATTCTCGAATTGTATACGACTTGCCAGAAATTCGCGTTTTGGCGGATTGGAGTGTGAACGTGGGCTTGGAACCCACGAATTGGGTATCCTAAGTCTGGCCGAACAGATGTGCGTGATTGAAACCTATTATGTTTTGTGGGCCGCAACAATCTCTGTGCCCGTTCAAGTCCGTGCGTGTACGGTAAGTTGGCCTGTTTCACAGTGAAAAGAGGAAAAAATTAGTACTACCTATTCTACCATTACTACAAATGCTCCTAGAGCAGCAAATTTGAAATGGGAGAAGGGTTTTTTCCTTGATGCTATTATATTATGTGTAGATAAGATAGATATAAATTTAAACTAAGTATTAACATACAACTAAAATAGTCAAAATATGAAAATCAAAGTATCAAAACCAAATAAGTACTTACGGGAAATTCAGTGACCAACTAATCGTTGAAAAAGTCATATGATTTTTAGAATTTAGGTTCATGTATGTTTTTAATTTAAAAAGATACAACAAATATATTTAGTGTGATTGGTTATGATCCTTGCTTTTCTTTAAAGTTACCATGGTTCAAATCTTAGTACATGTCTTTTTTATGAATAAATAAATAATAAATAAGCAACCGTGATGACCAAAATGTCCTTTCTACATTCACTCTCGTTACAAGAAATTTGAAATGCAACAACAATTTTTCTCTTTGTACTATTATATTATTGTAGATAGATGTAGATTGGAAATTCATTCACAAACCCCCATGTAAAGATACTACAAACAAGGGAAATGGCCTGCATTAGCTCACAAATCAAAGCAAAGCCCAAAACAAAAACCAACTCCCAAAAGGCAAAAGGAGCTGCCGCACCGAAAGTGGCCCACTCCATCCATCCGTCGGAGACAGAGAGACCGCCGGCGAGGAAAGCACGATGGAGTCTTTTCAACAGCACCAAAGACATCGGACACGAAACCCTCGGTCCATTATTATAGCTAATTCCTATCCGTAATTTCTACTATTCAATGAATGGTCACCATGCAAATAGCGGCGGATCCAAAACATAATAGAGCACTGGGCCGCAGTTCATTAAGAAATCAGATCTCATCAAAAAATCGTAGTCTTTTAACAATATCAATTGTAAACGTCAATATTTTTTTTTATGCGATAAACGTCGATATTTTGATATAGCTAATTCATCAATAATGGAGTCTACATCCATACCAAAAGCATACTCTCTTTAAAAATAAATAGTTAACCAATCGACGAGAAATTCATCGCTCATTTTGTTGCGCAAATAGTTTTTCACATGTTTAATTGTTGAAAAAGTTCTCTCCATAGTAACTGTTGAAACGGGTAATGTCAACACTAGACAAATAATCGACTAATCAATATGTATTGTGTGTTCATCCCTATTTCCACCAGCAGTTTTTGTAATTTTTCAAGGGAACAAACCTCATATTTTTTTAGTCTTTTAGGTTTCATTGTTTGTTTTTCTTTACACGAGAATCATTGGAGCTAGAATTTCTAGGCTAAATTTAGAACTGTGATTTGAATATGTTCATATGACCCATTTTCCTAATTACACACAATGTTATTTAAAATAACACTGGGCCGAATGGCTAAAATCGATAAACTCATAAGAGTTAATACTAACTTCATATGTATTGGGGGTTAGTCAGATTGGAAAGTAGTTGATTGTGGAATAAATTGGTTGGCGATTTTAATGTTTTAAAATGGTTGAATTACGGTTATAACATGATTTCACCATAAAATATCCTAGGGTTAATTGCATGGTTGGTCACTGAGATTACAAAAAGCATTCATGTTTGGTCACTCGAAATATTTAAATCCATTTGTGGTCCCTGACTTTACAAAACCGTTCATTTATGGTCACTCTCCGTTAGCTGCCGTCCAACGGCGTCCGTTAAGTGATGACGTGGGTGACGGATTCGCCTAATCAACACTTTTTAACCCAAAAATTGACTGACCCGATCCGCCACGTTATTTAAACACGCCAGGTCAGCTAAACCTAACCAAACCTCTAACCAAACCAGACCAAACCAAACCCGCTAACTAAAACAAACCTGACCTGACCCGATCCACCAACTAATATACCCACCTTTGACTAAAACCCAAATCGAAGACAAATCAATCCGCCTCCATCCGCGCCGCCTTCCTCCCTCCCGTTTTTCTTCCTCTCCAACTCTGAGCTTGTAGGCGGCGCGATCGTAAGCGTAAGCGGCGACTTCAGAGGTCTCGTAGGTGCCGAGCCAGACTCGCATCCTATTCTGCGAGAGCTGAATCTCTGCTACCTATTTCCCCCAGTGCCTCTGCCTCACTCCTCTGTACAGCTTCTTCGCCGTCGCCGGAGCGAACCGCCGGGCAGCTCCTCTACAATGGAGAGAATCTCTGGAGCGAGTCTATGTTGAGCCGAAGGATGAATCGGTGGTGGGTCTGTTATGCTCGCTGAATTTTCGGAGGAGGTCTCGCTGGTGGAGGTAGACGGAGGAACCGAGAGGCTATGTTTTGGCCGCCTGTGGCGGTGATGTGTTGTGGCTGCAGAAGGAGAAGACGGAATCGAGAGTGCTGGAGCCCGCGCCACCCATTAGTATGAGCTGGGAGAGGGAGGTCCCGATTTTGGTTAAATCGGTGGGAATGTGTGATTGTAATTGTTGTGACCTTAAAGAGCTTCCATGGTTGGTGATGGAAGAAGCTAATGGAAAGGGGGGAAAACAGGGGATGGAGTTGAAACAGAGGAGGGGATTGGATTCAAACGGGGACTTGCTGCACTCGTAGAACCTCCTCCCTGGATTCGCCTCTATCCAGCTTGTCTTGAGATCTGATGCCAATCCACAACGACAGAAAGGTGTCGCCATTAGCAGAGGAGAAGGGGATGAGAAGAAAACAGAGATGTGAAGGTTTTGGGAAGATGATAGGATTCTTGTGGCCAGGAAGCGACATAAATAAGATAAATGGGTTGGTGGGTTGGTTCGGGTCGGGTCTGGTCTGGTTTGGTTAGGTTTAGCTGACATGGCTGGTTGAAACGACGTGGCGGGTCAGGTAAGTAAATTTTCGAATTAAAAAGTGCTGATTAGGCGAATCCGTCACCCACGTCATCACTTAACGGACGCCGTTGGACGCCAGCTAACGGAGAGTGACCATAAATGAACAGTTTTTGTAAAGTTAGGGACCACAAATGGATTTAAATATTTCGAGTGACCAAACATGAACGCTTTTTGTAATCTCAGTGACCAACCATGCAATTAACCCAAATATCCTACCAACAATTTTTCGATACAATCTCCAATAGGATTTTACAATCCTTCATAGTCTAATTCTATATGCTCAGATAGGTGATTCCAAAACTTTATCACGCACGTTATAGTTGTAGTACCTAAAATTGTACAATACAGTTGGTGGAAAGGTTTGAGTCGATTTACTTATCAAGATTATATACCATATTACCATTTGACATACTAGACTACTATTGTATAAACAAAACACTAGTTAAGATTGTAAAGTTGCTAAGTATAAGTCATTTTATCGGAACAAGTGAAGCACATATTTGAATTTATCTCAACTCATTTGAATACTATCCAACTCTTTTAGAATTTTGATAAACTTATGAAACATGTTATTCAGTCATATAACTACTCCAAAATTCAGTTCACCTCAAATCTTCTCACAACGAATTCCACCCTAATCATAGGGGAAGAAAAAAAAAAAAAAAAACAAGACCAATTTTCAGCTTTTCTAAACATGAAAACCCACGAGATTGCCAAGTCCAACTACTACTCCTACTCTTAAGACTTAATTCCCTTCATTTCGTTCTACATTAACTAGCTTTTTATCCGTCGGAATGTTATTTGAATACAATGTAATTATGAATTATGATGTGTATTTAAATTTTAATTTATTTGAAATGATGAATTTCGTATGACATTAAGATGGACATCAAAATTATTTTTTCATTTTCGAAATTCTTATAAATTTTCATCACTAATGAACATTGTAATCTTAATGGTTATAACCAAAGTTGTCAAACCGGTTTAAGTCATTGAGCCTGTGAAGCAAGCGGTTTAAAGTTTATTGGTTTGATCAACATCCAACCTATTTGAGCCGTTTTATACCCTTTCTAAATATATTTACATATAAGATAAAAATTTAGTGATTGAAATGAAATGTAATGTACTGACTTATATCTATTAAAAACTCAAATTACATAGAAAAAAAAAAACAAATCGATCTCAACATCCACCCACCATCCCTTGCCTCTCTCTTCTTCTTCCTCTCTAACGATCAGAATCTTGATTTTGTAGAGCCCGTTTTTTAGCTCGACTTTCGTCGGACCTTGTCCAACCATCCGCTCGTTATCGGTGTAACAACCTTCGTTATAAGACTCATGAATAATCATTCATAATTTGTCTATTTTATGATGTAGTCACTTAGTTGCCTATGACTGAAAAGAGAATTGACATAATAAAAAAAAAACAGTGTGTCTGAAAAAGCGTAGCATAAATAAAAAAACCCATGAACATAATCTTTAGTCAATATTTATTTTTTTTGCTTGAGAAATAATACATATATAGCAATACTGCAATATCTAAACCTTAAAGTATTTTGCACAATACAATAACAAAATTAGCAAGAAAATAACATTTTTCATCCATACTCTATGCAATAAAAAATTATTTACCAACCAGCATACTCTAAATTTAGTTGAAGGACAATCTTATTCACTCAACAAAAAAATTAAGCCTATCTTGTGGTACCTACCTTGCTAATGCACATAACCACATAAATGCGTCCATGAAAACTCCAGCCTACTTTCATGATTTGTATTGTACCGTGGTTATTCCATATTAAACTAAGTAACTATGGATGATACTTATGGTCAATTTCCATATAAAATAAAAATATTTAAATAATTGAAATCATATAGAAAATTTGGTATTCAGAAATTGTGTTCTTTTAAACTCACCCATTTGTCCAATCATGCCATTTTATCAAGAGATAGGAGTTAATGGATAACCAAACTATAATTTTCAAAAAACAGGTCACTTACAGTTTGCATAACAATATCATTGCTTTAATAGTTCTAAAAATTAATACAAAGTTAAAAATTCTACCTCACAACTACATCTACATATTTAAATTCAATATGCAATATTCGAATCAATGATATTTGGGTTGCAATTTTAAAATTATCCTCCATTTATAAGATAGACAAAATTAATATTATTATTAAACTCAAACTAAAATGATCAAAATATGAAAATTCAAATATATCAAATAAAAATAAATTACTTACTAATGAGTTATGGGCTAGGTAACAGTAAAAGAAAAATCATATAATTTTTAGATTTTGTATTTAAAAAGATACAAAATATTTATTTAGTGTAATTGGTAATTGTTGTTGTCTTTGTTTGAAAAGATCATTGTTCAAATCCCGAGATTAATGTATTTTTTCTTATGAATAAAAAATAAATAATGATTGTAAAGACACAATTACTCTTCCTACTTTCGCTCTCGTTGCAAGAAATTTGAAAAGCGACTTACTATTCTGCTATAATCTATCTATCTATAACATATATTATGGTTGTTTTGTGAAAACATTCTGCCACATCAGCCATAGCTAATTCCTCCTTAATCCTCTCTTGGCTAATAATTCTCCCATACTAATTTACTCTCCCTCTATCTACCCTAATTAATACACCAACGTATAAAACTAACTATTCACCTCCTCTCTCCATCATCTCCAACTAAAATTTAAGTGCCTATAAACTAATTATCATAAACATTCTCTTCATTTTATATTTCTTTAAAACATGTTAACTCATGTAGTCATGCTGTACGTATTTGCCCTGCCATAGGGCAAATGAATTCCACCAATTTTAGATTAATACCTTACGGTTTGCTTTTAAAGTCCAGCCCTCAATGAGATTTCCTTTTTGTGATTAATGTTCGATAAAGTTTATAAATATTTGGATAAAATTATAAATGAAATATTTAAAACTAATTATTATCCAAATCTCTTATTTATTTTTTCATGTCATGTTCATTTTAAATGAAAATAATGAGAAATGAAAGAACAGTCTTTCATACTCTAACACATATATTTTGTTTTTGCTAATAGAAAGTGTACTAATAATACACTTATATTTTTATTTACTAAATAAAATTTTGTGCGCTTATTGCATTGGTTGAAGTTAATATAATGGAATTAAAAATGCTAACTTGCTAAGTAAATTGTTATTTACTAAAAAATATGTTTTGTGTGCTTATTGCATTAGTTGAAGATAATATTATGAAGGCAAAATACTAAATTGCTAAGTAAAAGATATTATCACAATCGTATATTCATGCTACATGTTTGTTTGTACATTATGAAATTACAAAATATATCCAAATAGTTCAGTCATGTGTTACCATTCTACATGATAATTTCGTTTGTGTAAGATAATTGTTGATTGTCGTGGAAATATTTGTTCATATATTTTTAATAAGATTATTGTTAATAAGACAGAGATGTTGATATAGGAGAAAGCAGTCACATGATAGATCGTGCTCTTTATGCTTTTTTCGTCTCTACAAACTGAATTCAACATCTCTATCTTATTAAAGAGGATACAATAAATATTTCTCTAATGCAACTCATGCCTTTGTTTTTACATCCATCATTTTTATTTTCTAACTTCCATGCACACTTATGAAGAACAGTGTCTTCAGTTTTTTGCCTAATGCAATTCTAATGCCTCTATTTTTCTTTCTATTTTTGGACATAATTCTTTTCTTTGTCATTGTGCATGATGATAAACAACTTTGGGTCAAGTTCATATGCATACTTGAAAGTTACGTCGCAAGTTTAAATATTGGAAAGATTTCATGGTTAAAATTTCAATAAATCTTTTAATAACATACATTGATCAATTGTATTGTATTTTCTTCAATTGAAGTCGGATGTTAATAATTTTGTACATAAAAGTGAATTAACCGTGATCTAAAAAATGATATTCGTTTATATTTTTTGGTTAAAATTTTCAATCACGTATACCACTTTGATATTGAATTAATGTTGGATGATATGTAAGGTGGAGACAAAGTGTCTCTCTAACTAACATTTTTATATAATTACTAAACGGTTAAAGAGAATACACAACAATAGATGTATAGGCAGCGGGTAGTATAGGAGTGCAACTAGACTTTGATTCTATGCTCATGATATGCAATTGTCTCTTCCTTTCATTTATCTAACCATGCTTATTTCTTAGGCAGTTAGCAAATATGACCTCATTCAAGTACATTTTAGTGTTCCTTTGTTGTTATGTAAAAAAAAATTACAATGAAAAAAGAATTGTGCACAACAAAAGTTTCAATTTGTTGTAACAAGAGAAAATCATTGTTAGGTGCTCGATAGCCCCCTTAATCTCTCAGGGTGTTATTAATGTTGAATAGCGAAGTTGTAAATCATTTTGGGAGTGAATAAAGATCTATTATGATATCATCAGCTTTAGTTCTGTTGTTAGCAAAATCGGTCATAGTTTGAATGACGGACGAGAGTTATAAGTGTTTTCATCCGGAGGACAAATTTGTCATTGTCATTGTTTGAGAAATATACAACTAGAAGATTCAACTACTATGGTTGTTGATTTATACATTCAAGAAACAGATAACTGAGTTGAAAAACAACTCCATTTGATCATTGCATATGACGAAATGTCAAGATTCAAGTTAGTTATATAGCTGTCAAAATCAATTACAACTCAGTTCCTTTGGTTTTATTAGTGTGGCATGAAGTTGCAAAGTATTTTTTAGAGTTAGTAATTAAGGTTATACAATGGTATCTTTTGACTTTATTAAATGGGTGGCAAGGTCGAACACAATTTGAATGATGGGCATGGATTATACATACCAATCAAGAGATAAATTTACTAAAGATTAAGCAGTTTACTACCACCAAAATGTACAAGAGCTATGCATTCGTCAAATGGAGAAAGAACTTGAAAATTGACTCCAATTCGATCATTTGCATATGATAATTTGAATCCTCTATGTGAATTTGTTGTCACGAAGTTGAGAGAAATGCTAGATGCTCACAAGTCTCAATATTTGGCTCAAACATATGGATGCATGAATGACAAAATCAATGCAACATCATGTGCAAGTGCAACATCTAAAGTTGAAAACCATTGTCCAATTAAAGATATGAAGATCATGACATAGTCTTCAAACTGGTGATGAAGTTGTGACTTTTTTTGTTTACATGATCATCCATTATGGCCAATATTATTGGAAAATAACAACTTATAAAAAGAAGAAAAAACCAAATAACATTCCGCCCATCGGGCGGGCACAAAACTAGTATATTTGTAGATAGATGGAGCTAAGTATAATTTAGAAGGAGTGGAGCTGGCTTGCACTGAAATTACAAAACAAAAAACTTGTGGTATTATGAATCCAATATATGACAAGTGGTCAGGCGGTAGTGTGGTTAGTTACAAGATTAAACTATTGGCTCCACAGCTTTTATATTTTTGTCTCGTTTTCCAACTTTAATTATATAAAATTTAAGTCCTTATGACTTACCATTAGGTTTTGTAAGGTTAAGCTTAAATGCCATTGCAACATGCATAAAATGATTTTTACCCCAACGTATAGCTTGTATTTGCCTATTTGGTATATGAGATTACTCCAAAATTTCAAATTGTATTATATGAGTATTAGATATAAATATAATTTGCTCTTGCTATGGCAATTGTTGGATCAGGTTAAACAAGCAAAAATATATTTTCTAATACAAATTTTTTCTTATGGTAGATCCTTTGTAAGTTGAGAAATTTATTGACTAAATTTTGAAGTAAATTCTAATAAACCAGGTCAATCATGTTAATATTGAACTAATTGTAGTAAAAAGTTAGCTAGACAGATTTCAGTGATATTAAAAAAAATGATTGAAATTTTAATATGAAAATTCTGTTCTCATATCATCATTTTGATTTTAAATTTTTTTACTGAGCAGCCCGAACCTTGAATCCTTGCTTCGCTCCAACTAAAATTCTATTTCAATTTTTATCTAAGGTGAAAATGTGTGCATTTATATAATGAAAAAACATTATTAAATGGTAGAATACGGGACCAGTCGGCCTCCTTTTCCAAAATTTTGATTTAATCATGAGAACCTATTACAATTTGTTATTTTCACCCCATTATTGTTTTAAATCCTGACTCGCCACTGCTGTTAACTGTGTTTTCGCTTGTTAAATTTTTGTCACGACAAAAGAAAGCATTTGTGCTGGTCTTCCGGCCGTGCGCAAAGCTTTCGATACGCTGCATGGATCCGAAACTTCTGCTGAAAATTTGTACACACACTCGCTACTTACTCATCGTTCCACACTTGTCTTTTTTTAACGGTCTCTCTCTTCTTTTTTTACCATCAAAATCAGAAGTAACTTAACTTGTTAATTGTTTTTATTATCCCAAAATTGACCTCCCCCTCTTCAGTCTCACAATAAGGGCAGTAAAAATTTTAAAATAAAAAATTAATAAAAGGGTAATTCTCTTACTTGAAATTGAATAGCGATAGAGATATGTGAAGTAATTCAGGTCAAATTGAAATCGAAAGCATGAGAAAAAAAAATGTAAAAATAAAAGGCAACATTGAAACCTTAAAGAGTAAAGAAAAATGAAAGCTAATTTATTGCCATAACTCGTAAGCATTTTTGAAGAATAGATTTCATGACTAATCCCCAAGAAGTTGGTCTCTTGATAAAGCAGATAATAATGTTCACTACATTATTTGAACTGAAAACTCACAGAAATAAACACTTATTCCTAGGATGGATTCCATAACATATAGCTTCTTGAAGATTTTCATAAGAAAAGAAGAAATTGGAGAACAATTCTATAGCTACAATTGATGTAAAAAAAAACATAAAAACAAATGGCTTATACTTCATAAGCAAACAAATTGAAACAATTCCTTTTCTTTTCCCTCTTTTCCCCCACTATTTAAAGTCATCTCTTGGTTCTAAATCAAAAGGAGAGAGCTACTAAAGCCAAACAAGCCCTCCTCCTCCAATCACCAAAAGATTGAACAAAATTCATGTTACTGAAAGCTTGTTTCTTGTAAGCTGTCCTGTCTATTTGTCTGTACACTCTGCCATCATTGTCCTCACAGAAAATATTTCTGACCCTTTTCACAAGAAACCAAATTCCAAACCAAAGCTCCCATCTTTATATCCATTCCCTTTTTTGTTTTTCCTCGCCTTCTGAGAATTGGCCTTGGTTCATAAAGGTGGTTGTTGTTTGTTTCTTTGAATTTGATTACCAGGTCACAAACCCATTTTGAGCTTCTTGTTGATGATGGTGTTGTTCTTCTTCCACAGGAGCTGGGAGGTTGAGATCAATGAGTCCAACTTGTTGCTTAATAACCACTGTTGCATCATCAGCTGCTCCAACAAAATGGGACCTCTTGTGCCCTCCCAAGGCTTGACCTGACCTAAACACCTTTGAGCAAAATGGACACTCATGGGTTTTCACCTTTTTGGCTGCTGCTGCTGATGAGGATAAGAACTTGCTGGTCTTTCCTTGAGGGTTCTTCCCACCACCACCATTGCTCGACTTAATCGCCTTCTTGCTGCTGGCCACATTCTCAGTCTCCAAGTTGTTCTCTCCACTCTCATACAGATTTTCATCTCTGCCTCTCTTGTAGTGGATATTGCTTCTCCTTTGTTGTTGAGCTCCCATTGCACCAGAAGCAGCAGCAGCAATTTTGGTAGAGCCTTTTCTCTTTGCATCATTATTGCTCTCCTCAAACCCTGATCTCATCTCAACTCTAGCAAACCTTGCAGTGGAACCATGGAAGGAAACTACCTCTGGTTCAACAACCTTCTTAGGCCCATAATTGAAGTAGTCAGAATCAGAATTTGCAGAATCATATCCACCATCACCACCACCACCAGCATCGTCATTCTCAGAAGAAATCACTACCTGCCTTTGTTGATGCTGCTTCTTCTTCCTAGCTATTTTCATCTCCAGAAAGCTGTTGTCACCATCACCACCCGCATCATCATCTTCCTCGTAGCAACTCGAACTATTATTGTTATTATTATTATTCTTCACCCTCATTCTCATCTTGGTAAGGCAAGAAGACTTGGCCTCCAAAACAACAGAATTGTTGTCAGAAGAATCACCAACGTAGCTCAAACAGCCTTTCAAACTAGAGTCCTTTGACAACATCATCAAACACCTAGCTACATCTTCTTGCTCTTGCTCCAGATCAGAGGCCAAAGATGAGAAAGAACCAGAGTCATTCCTAGAAGGAGGGGCAGCAGCAGCAGTAGCAACAACAGGAGAGGAGGTATTAGTAGAGGAAGAATTATATAGACCAACATTTTTGTACCTCATCATTCTCTTGGATCTCCTTCTCTTGCTTGGAGCTGAAGTCTCAGTATCAGATTGATCATCCATCACAAAATCCTTCAACTTGTCACTCGTGTCGGATTGATCATCGTAGTTATAGTTTCTCGAGTGACAAGCCATGTGACCACACAATGCCTTGAGGGATTGAAAGCCTTTGCCACATTCTTTGCAAATCTTATCCTGGAGTGACAAGCCTGCTGCAGCAGGATTGTTGACATCAGTTTCAAACTTTCTGGTTTTTTTTGGGTTCTCCCTAAGAATGTAACCCGCAGCATCAGTTGAAGAATCCTTCTTGGCATTGTTCATGTTGAGCTTAGCTGCTTCATCATCGAAATCATCGGTCGAATAATTGGAATTCTGATGGATCCTGATATGGCCTCCCAATGACTTCCCACATGGGTACCTCTTGTTGCAGAACTTGCAAATGAACTTCTTCTTCTGATTTGGCTCCATGATCTTTGGCCTCAAGATTATTCTCCTCTTTTCTTTTTAATCGAAACCCAAATCTAACCCGGATGGAAAAGAAGATCAGCAAAGGAAAGAAGGAAGATTAGGAGCAATAGCTCAAGCTCAAAACTAGAAGCTCCAAAATTGCAGGACAATGTGACATTTCGTTATGAACTTGGAAGGAACAAGAAATGGTGGAAAGCACAATCGAGATCAAGAAGCAGAGAGAAAACAAATCTCGAAGCTTGATAGTTGATTTCTCTACTAGACTGCGATTGAATCAGAGGGAAAAAAGGAGGAACAATAGTTTTTCTCTAGAGATGTGACAGTTTTTTCTGCGATTGAATCAGGCTTACCAAACTGATGAAAAAAGCAAATGGAAGCACTCACTACTTTGTCTTGAGAATAATCTCTTCAACTCTCTCCCTCTTTCTTTATTAACTGAAATCCCAAAAGTAAAAGAAAAAAAAAAAAACTTAATGCTCCTCTTTTTTTGCTCCCTAATTTTAGACTGTTTCAATGTCAAGCTGTTACTTAACGCCAAGCAAACAAAAAGGAAGACTAATTAAACCGAATTAAAAGCTGAAGTAGAGAGAAAAAAGAGAAAGGCAAAAAAATGGAGGAACCCAATATCTAAGATTGCAATTGATGCAAAAAATGGTGGTCGCATGGACATGGTTTCTTTATATTGGAAGGGAACTGTACCGAGCTAAGAAGAAGATTAGAGGAAGAAGAAATAAGAAAGAAGAGGAGATCAAAACTGTTTGATGTCTTTGAGTTTGATTGAAGGAGAGAAATGGGGGAGACGAGTGACCTCTTTAGAACGTGCTTAGTTTGGAATAGTGGGGAGACGAGTGATCTGTTAGGATGTTACTATGGTGCACCCACAAAAAGAATAATATTTATGTTAGAAAAAGATTGAAATATCACAAGAATTTCTTCAAATTTTGTTATGTTTTTCTAGTGCCACAGAGTGTTTAGAGGGAGAGGAGCACCAACAATTGGAAGAAGGGAAAAAAAAAACAATTGAAATTAACTAATATTAGTCTAATGTATGGTAATTAACTAATATTTTATTGATTGGTTCTCAGAATCTTGTGATTAATTTTCATTCAAAGTCATAAATGACGATATGGTATCTTTAATTGTAACATATTGTGGGCATGTGGTATGATAAGATCGCAGATGAAAAATAAATTGTACTAATATGAAGAGAAAGGATTAGCTATAAAGCCTATAGTGCTCAAGTGTGGGATTTGGAAAAGAGAACCATTTGGTTCGGGTTTATTTTGGGATGCCATCACGTTTGTCTATTTTTCTATCTTTCTTTTCTCTTTGGACAATAAGGATTTCTGAAATTTGTTGTTATAGTTTTTGTTTATTTTTCTGTCCAAAGTTAATTTTAGATAATTTAATTTCTTTTACAAAAGATAATTTATATTGATTAGAAAGAGATCGAACACATTACACTCAGATATAAAACCAGGAAAGAAAATTAAAAGAACGACACGTTGTCGGGTACAAAGAAATGGTCTTACTAGTCACCAAGTGGGCTACCATATTGCTATTCCGACCAACAAATCATACATTAAGACCATTATAATTGCCAACAAACAAAAAACTTCCTTGAGAATGACTTCAAAGTGATTATCTTGTTTATCGGCTTGGTTTATCTTATCAATGACCACCTTCACGTCCCCTTCAAAACGAACCTGCTTAGACCACAATCCAGACACCGCTGGATGGCCTAGCGAATGACTAATTTTTCTACTATTGATGGATCACCAATATAATCGATATGTACTCCCCTAACCAAGGCAATCGAATGATGATCATTGGTGTTATTACTTATTATTTAGGATGTGAGCGTGTGAAAAAGTGGTTTTGTTTTTTTTGGTGGTGCAACTAGAGTGTTTGGAGGGAGATTAAGGCTTCCTCAAGTATTCCCATGATTGCTTCTAAAAATTTTGTAACGAAATTTATATAGGGTTAATAACATTTTTATTCGGGTCAAAATGCACACATTTTACCTCATTTTTTCCTTAGATGTTTGAGGCGATTTCACCCAATGGGGGTTGATTTTACGCTAGGTCATGCTTTGTTTTGCTATGTTTAAGATCCTAGCAGGTAAATCAACCCCGGAAACGAAAGTTGGATGAAAAGGAGCAAAAACGGGTCAAAAGGAGAGGACAGCGGCAGATTACGGTTGAATCCATGAATTCACGGCCACCAAGACCGTGAAGATCGCGCCCCGACCGTGAATCACAATGGTTCCAGAAGGTTTTTGCACACCTCACTGGACCTCGACTGTTCGCTGGACCGTGAACACTCGCCTTGGACCATGAAGTGCATAAGTAAAATGGTGCACCTTTGCTGAAGATCACGGTCCTCAACCAATGTTCACGACCGTGAACTGGGACCGTGAAATGCCTTCGATCTGGGTATATAAAGAGAGTTGAGCTGAAGAAAGAGGGCGAGAGAGCCTAGTGAGATAACTTCTTCTTCAAGGCTCTAGAGAGAGAAAGTGGTGATCAAGGAAGAGGAATGAGGCTAGAGTTTCATCCAAGCTCAAGGTTTTGGAAATTTCCACCTCCAAGGTTGATATCCACACAAAAGGAAGAAATCATTAATCTCCAAGATGGTTTTCTCTTCCTCCCTTGGTGTATTCCTTCTACCTAGCATGGAGTATTCCTTTATTTCACTTGGGTGTTTGTGAACCCTAGCTAGAAACATGTGAAAGTTTGTATTAAATGAATGATTTGTGTATAGTTGTGTTTGAATGCAAGTATTGAGGTATTTTCATGGCTGTTGTGTTGTGTTTTCCATTTCCAACTACTTTTCCAATTTGACCTAGGTAGAGGGAAAACCCCTTCTTATGAAGAGGCTTTCAAAAGCTCGATTTCCTTGGCCTAATTGAGTCACCTACCTAGTTCAAATTAGGGCACACCTCTTACTACGTTTAAGCACCTTGCGTTGGTAGCAATTTAGCCATCCGAACTTTGATTCAAGGGTGAAGCTTGACAACCCTTAGATGATTGGCTAGGAGAGTTACCTAGGTAGCTTGACGTGTGTCCCTTGGCCTATTGGCTAAGAGAGTCACATAGGTAGCTTGGATTGTAACCCCTTAGCCAATTGATCAAGAGAGTGAACCCGATTAACTTGTTGCTCTTCTCTATGGTTAGGAACCGCCTTCATCATGCACTTTCATTCGGTTTAACTCACCTTTATAACTAGCTAGAGGGAACAACACCCGGGTGAAGCCTTCTTAACTAATGTTCACACCATTTACTTTTTCAACCGCTTTAGTTTTGAATTGTAGTCCAAGCAAAAACCTATTGCTAGATAATGTTTCAAACAATCGAAGTAGGGGTACATTGCCAGCCCGAATTTGATTTTTAAAACATATTTTCCCTATATTGCACCCGGTTAAGGTTTGTACTTGGGCCTTGATTGAAATTTTTATTGTGGTATCGGGTCGAGTCAAATTTTTGGCACCATTGTGTTTGTTCTTTGTGTTTGTGGATCTTTCTTGTGTTAGCAAGTTGTGTTTCTTTGAAGTGTGTGCAAGAGGGTGTATGACCCAGAGTAATCCGGCACCTTTAGCGCCATAAGATGAGAATCTTACCCGCACTCTCCGACTCTTGTTTCGTGAAAGGGAGCTGGCGGAAGAAAGAAGAATGATAGAGAGAGGGGACAACCACAAGTTGGTCCCGAAGTTGAAGGAGTTGTAGTTGAGGAAGAGTTTGAATTCGAAGAGCAAGAAAGTGAAGCCGAGATGGCGGCTAATCAAGAAGCTCAAGCGGGAGCTGCGGAGCAACTGAGGACCATGGGCTACTACATGGCTACCTGGGCAGCGGATATTTGCTAGACCGTTAATTGCACATGTTTTTACCCCTATTCTCGAGCCATTTGAGATGTTGATTCTCGTGTTTTAGGCCGATTTCACGCTAGGTTGTGCTATTTTGTGATATTTCAAGTCCTAGTACGTGAATGAAGGTTTGGGAACAAGTTCGGGGTCGATTGGACGAAGTTTGGATGTTTGGCGAGAAGCTGAGAAGTCACTGTAGACACCACATTTTGTCCGGCATAATTGTTTTATTGAAAATAATTATTCTAACGTCGTACTATGATTATATTTAAAAGGGAAATTGAAGTTAGTTTGGTTGAGACTAGCAGTTGCAAGTCAATATGAACCAACAATTATCAAATTTGCTCCTAGTCGATTCTAGGGCATAATTAGTTAAGATATGATCCGTTTAAGTTAAGATTAGCAGTGACAAATCTTAAATATAAATTCTCAATTAGAAGGGAGGAATGACTATAGTGCAAAGTTTGTTGCTCAAGTTTGGACTTGGGTATGATAGATTAAATGTGACAAATTGAACGAGGCAAAACAAAGACATTATTATCAAATTTGATACATCGTACATCACATGAGTAAACCTCTAATAAAGCAATGACTAAAATTAATTAAAATTAATTACAAGGATTATTGCGAGCTCTACAAAAAAAAGGAAAAAATTGAAGTCATTGGCCCATTGCTACTTGCTCTAGGCACAAACAAACCCACACCAGTAGCCCAATTCTCAAACTATAAACCCAATCCAGGCCCGTAATTTTCGGCCCAGTCCACAAGTCAACCAGCCCAGTCAAACAAAGTCAACGGGTCATCTTCGGTCAACTTGGATCAACCGACTTCTTACAGCCTTATCTCATCCCAAAGGCCAACAATGATTACTGCTACTTCTTGAAAGGAGGAAAATGGCCAGCTCTTCTGCAAACCGAACAAACAATTGACAACACACCCAAATGAATAGTAAAAAACCAGATATAAAAGTGGAGGTCGGCTAAAAACAGAGGGGGGCTTCTGGCTGGAAATCCAAAAAAGGAGGGAGAGAGCAAACAAAATACACGGCAAGCTTGATAAGAAAAAAGGCAGCTGATGCTCAAGAAAAAGGACACCAAATAGCAGCAGCAAGTAGAAGCAAAAGGGAAAAGAGAGCAAAAGCAAAGCAAGAAGATAATCACAGCAACCACGAAGAAACCATTTCCAAGGGTCCAGGTTGGTATTTCTCAAACACATCCCATATTTCATATACATACGAATACATATACGAATGATCACTATATGCACTTGATAGGGATACTATAAAGTGAATAGATCTCTACTCCATGGTAGATCTGTAATAGATAAGTATGTATATGGCTTGATTATAAATCTACTTTAGTTTCCACTTGCTTTCTTTTAAAAATTGTGCTACGAGCTAACCTCTAAAACAGAATTAGCATGAGAATAATGAAGTGGTTTGTACCTGTGTTCTTTGCTAGATATGTTTTCGTGATTGTTAATGTTTTTTATCCATGTATCTAGACATCTAATTCGGTTTACGTTAGCTCAATCAACCCGCCTAAGTTTCAGATCTCCGTCTAAGATCGATTTAACAAAAATCATAACTTAACACTTATCTTAAGTTTAATAAATCACAAAGATGATAATTTCTTAGTGTTTGTCATCATATAGAATATAGAATGAAAAAAGCTTCAACCTCACAATCGACCCACAAAACAAAATCATAGCATAAGAAACCAGTTAATGGCAAAATCAATTAAGATCCAAAGTTCTGATTTAGTCATAGCAGTGGCTGTGACTTAGGTTATTGTTCTTAATCGTTCTTTCCAAACCATTGTCGATACTATATTCTTAAACTCCTATCCCAAACATAGAACATAATGTTCTTTCTCAGTCCGAAATCACAAGCACAAGCAGTGGCTGTGATTTTCGGCTATGTTAAAAGATTTTGAACTAAAACTCTGCAACACGATAATTTCAGATTTCAAAATCCACAGCAAAAATCAACAAAACAAACGATTTACCACGTATTACCATAAAATGCCAATTCAGCTAGCAGATCAAGAAACTAACTCCTAGCTAATTAAAACCCAGAACCTAAAGCCGTTAAAAAACAAATCTCATCTCGAATTTTTACCTTTTAATCATACAAGGTCGTGAGATGGGAGAACATCACCCAGATCTCGGTCCCCTCTAACCTGCATTCCAACCCAATCAGCAATGTTAGATTTCAATCCCAAAAGAAATTAACCAAAGAAAATCTAATCAAAACCCATTTCATCAAACCTACCGAGAGAAGGAACCGAAGGGTTCAGTAGAAGACTCTTGTCGGCAGCGACTGCTGCCTCGGCGGCGTCGACTCCTGCTCCGGCGGCTCCAAGCCGCCCTCTTTTCCTTCGTTTACAACCCGAATACCCCGAATCCAAAATAAATGCTCAAAATTATAAACAAAGGAAATCTAATTAAAGCCTATTTCGTCAATCTTACCGAGAGAAGAAATCGAAGGGTTTCGGTGGAGTCTCTTGCCGGCGGAAAGTGAGCCCCCTCTTCCCCTCGCGTAAATCCAAAACCGAAAAACATCAGAATTCGGTTTTTGAAATAGAAAACCAAAAGAAATCCTACATGCAAGGCGGAATCTTACCCAGTTCGCCATTTTTTTGTTCAATCTGGGGAGTTCGAGTCTTTCTTGTGTCGGGCGATCGGAGAGAAGAGGGAAGTATGAGATGATTTCGTTCTCGGGCGTGGATGATCTCTAGGTAATAGATCGAGCGGGGAAGAAAGCAGATTCGAGAGAGGGGGAAGGATTTCGTTTTTTGCTGTTGTTGTTTGTGTAGTTTCAGAGAGGCCAGAGGGAAGAATAGAGAATCGAGAGAGAATCGAGAGAGAGAGAGAGACAGAGAGAGAGAGAGAGGCGGAGAATTAGAGCATCGGCCGTTTTGGTCGATTTAGGATCAGGCGGCTAGGGTTTATCGGTCTAGGTATATCTATCTCGGCCCCCGAACTGACCAAAATACCCTTAGGGCTTTCTTAAAATTACGGTTCCTTGCCACCCCGTTTTCGAGAAAGTACAAAAATGCCCTTCCCCTGTGTTGAAAAACGAAAATTATAGAGGAAGGTTGAGGTATCGAACCCGCTACCTTCTCATGCGAAAATAGGTACAGCCAAATAACCAGTTGGGCTCCTGGTCCATCTTGTGTAAATTTAATCAATCAGTTTCATTTTATTATTTAATATCCTGAATACGAGATTTCAGATGCGAATTAAGTTAATCCTGTTTCTTTTCTAATACACCAAGTATCTTTCTAACAACTAAGATTATTATGTTTCTCTTTACAACCTCGTAATAACCTTTTCAAATTTTATTAACAAAATTCTTAATGCGAGAATCACGATCAGGGGAACATGATTACAACTAAATTATCAAGGTTATAACGAACTACGTGGACTTTGATCCCGTCTAACGGGTGCGTAGGCAACCGATAAGGTTCGAGTCCAACTAACTAATTAACTTTATCGTTTACGTCAGTGGACGTACAATTAAATTACAATTAATACGATTTAATATTTTAATGGTCCAATGGGACCCTAAAATTACAAAAAAAATTACTAAAATACACCCAATTCGTATAAAACTTATCAACTTAAGTAGTACCGATTTAGGGCGTCGTGGGGTGTGATTTCACTTCCCCACACTTAACCGTACTCACGAACCCAAATCCCTTAACCGCAGACCATATCTCGGTTCTGACCCTAAGGTTAGAGCCGATTCGAAGAGTGTTCGATCCACTCCAAGTAAGATCGATGGCGACTCCCAAAAATGCCGACGCGACGACATACAGACCCCCACGGAGGTACGGTTGCGACAGTTGGCGACTCCGCTGGGGACTTCCAGAGTCGAGCTACACTTATTAAGTCGATAAATTTTCTTATTTTCTTTTACGTGTTGGGTGTTTACTACTTATTTGCGCAATTATATTTTCGCAAATTTAAATTATGCATTCATGCACAAAAGTTCTATGCCCGAGCTATCCCTTTAGAAAATCGAAAGGAGTACCGTGACATCCACAGTAGTGGTAGTCACGCAAAACTTTCCAACCAAGTTGAACTCGGATCCGAGGATGATCTCGAGGTATCCAGCCAGTTCAAAAGAGCTAGGGCGGGATACAACTTGGGAGCCAAATCCCTAGGAATTCCTTAACCAGCATATAGTAAACTTCGAAGCTACCCTCGACCATCCAAAACAATCCCCAAAGCCACCTTAAAACCATGTCGGTACGCCATCTGAAAGCCCTAGGTCTACCAAATAGGGTAATGATGTAATGATATATGTTTGCTTATCTAAATGTATGTTTACTTACGACGTAATGATATGCGTTTTGTCTTTTACTCGTAAAACTGTGTGATTGCATGAATGAAAAACGTTTTCAAAATTCATAAACATCATTCTCTCATAAGATTTTCATTCACTCATTAACAACTTATCATATGAAGATTAAAAACACATGCATGAGACGACAAATGAATTTGAATTCATACATCATTAACATTTTGCATAAGCATCACGCATACACCATCATAAAAAGAACGGAAATAATTTGACAATATTGAGACAACCCAGGTTTCCTCAAAATTGCTCTTCCTCAAGGAAAATTCAAATCATTAAACATCGACCGGATCCAAAGTTATGCTCATTTTGGAGTCACTATAGAGGGAATTATACTTCATCAAAAGAAGGTTAGCGACACTTGAAGAAATGAAAGAACATGTGAGCATTTTCCATAAGGCTTCGTCCAAAATTTGAAGAAAATCATGACTCACTGCTGGAGAGCAACCACAACTTCAGTCCAATCAAGAAAATCATTAGGAAAGCCACGAAGCAAAGCTCAATGCATGGATGATGTTGATTATCATCAACTAATCGAGACAGTTTAACTTGTTAAAATTTGTATCGCTTTTGCTTCCATCGTCGTGAATAAAAGATCTTTCAACTTTCGACCTCTCTGGAGCATTATGGTGAATAGTTCAATCTTAATTTAAGAGTTTGCATCAATGATTTTTCATTATCAAAATAACGAATGCCACTTCGGATTCTTTTTTTTTTTTAACATATTTATTTTCTAAAAAATGAAAGCCATCAAAATCCAGTTTTATTTTCAAGCTAAGCCATGAGATTGTCATGCCAAGAAAATGAGAGCACCCCACTGGTGCTGAGATTTGGGACACCCCACTGGTGTCAAGCAATTATCAACACCATGCTACTGTCATAATTTTGAGCACCCACTGGTGTTACGAGTGTACGTGTTTTAATAAAATCGAGAGATAAACACCCTACTGGTGACTATGAAATATGTGAGCTGATAGTCAAAAGGTGTAATGAGTATACGACATCATGCTACTTGTAGAATCTCGTCACCACTACAGTCGACTTTCGCCAACAAATTGAGACTCAGCTTACATGAACTCAAATAGCCAAATCTCGACGTACAAGAGACAAACGCTACAGATAGGAAACTCTCACAATATCTCGTGACAAGAAGACCGGGAAGTTCAGGGATCCCATTTATCAAAACCCAATAATCACACGAGTGAAGCACTCATCTATACAAACAAGCACATGGCATCAAAATCCTCACTTCTACAAAAAGAATAGCCAATTCAACCTAGCTAACGAGAAGTGACACCCACATTATCAATCATCAAGACAAACTCTCCACTTTTCGATACTACTCCTACCAAAGACAAATTCTAGATCAAGGAAGAAAGAAGCATAGTCGGGGGCATGACAGAGTCAAGTAAGTCCCACACGCAAAAAAAGAAAAGTGAAAAAGAAAAAAAAAAGAAAAAAAGCAAAGGACAAAAGAAAAACAAACAAAATATCGTGGGACTAATTAGGTGCCCCTGTCTAGCTTTTGAAGTACCAACTGTCTGCAACAAGCCAAAGTCTTGCACGATCAATCTCAAGATACGACAAGAAGGACCCTCAAGTAGTAAACTTTGATGATAAGAAAGTCGTTATAGCCAAAATCACACCATCCAAGGACTCATCATTTTGAGAGCAAATCGGAAGTTGAATCTTCACCATAATCAACATTTAGAGGTCAATCAAGAATCTCGACAAGTCAATAACCAAATTGCACTCGCAAAAACCTCAAACCTCGACTCATGAAACCATAATTTCAAAGACAGGGGGGCAAGACCAGTTGAAGATAAACCCCCCAAGTATGCCCAGAACCCCCTAAATTTTTAACAAGTCTCCATCAACAAAATGTCTGGGATAATAGTGGTTCTCAACTCATCAGGTCAATCTCATACTTCAGGGGCAAGCACAAATCCCTCTACGAGAAGCTTTATATGGATAAGTGAAGATTTCACATGTCCACTCCTCATTACGGATAAACAATTTTCAAAAACAAGAAGACGCCTACCATCAAAGTCATGTCGAACAAAAGCCCCTTCATTGGAAGTGAGGACCGTCTACGACAACGCCGTATGGAAGTCTCCTAAATCAATTACATCAAGGTCTCCCATATCGAACAAATCTTCATAAGGAACACTGTTGGCCATCAAAATAAAAGACGACGTCTCAAGGTGACCAGAATCTTAATGATAGCTGAAGTGTCGTACACTCAAATCACCTATAGGATTGAGTGATGAGAGAAATACAAAGCGGGAGTGAAAGCGAGCAAAATCAAAAGCAAGAGTGAGAGCGAGGGCTTACTGATTTTCTCATGGCTTGGCTTACACTTCTCTTATTAAAAAGAAAACTAAATTTGGCAACATGACAACTACCACACAAAAATGGTTTTCTCCCGTTCGCACACACTTCTCGAAACCGAAGTCTTGACATGGCTTTCAATTTTAATTCTCTAATAAACGTTTTTCAAACATTTTTGCTTTCGTCTTAAGTCAAGATTGATATAGTCACTCTTTGTTCCGGAGAATAGAAAGTGAGTAACGGATCTTCGGGGGCAAAAATGGCGCACCATGGGAGAAGGGGAAGTCTAAGCACCCAAGAATGGAAAAACAACTTTTCACTCATGAGTTGATGAAGAAATCTCAAGGAGTTAGAGAGCATTCAATCTCATTTAACCAACCGGCGAAGCTACTATCCTTCAACTTCATGACCCGAAGGAGGAGGAACCAACATACCGCACATACCAAGAGATATACACATGTAAAACATGTGGGCCCAAGCTTGGCCGACAAGAAGAATGAAGTAATATACACCAATGGCTCACCCCACAAAGTATACTCTCGCGCAACCAGCACCACGAAGATAAGTTTCAAGCGAGCAAGCTGAAAGTCACTCCAACATAAACATGACCTAAGGATCGAGTCGATCAAAAGGAAGTGACGATTCCTGGAGGATGAGCAATTTAAAGGAACCCCGGGTTAAAATGAAAAACAAAAACCAAACAAAATGACATATTCTCACAACAGTTGCCAAATGCATCATATCATTTTTTTTTTCACTGAGTATTCATGACTTCATTAGCATGACACATCACACAATCATTCTCAAAATCATTTTGAAACTCCTTAAAAGATAACATCACATATTAAAATGGATCATGCATTCATTGACTACAATTCCCAAAAACTCATACATTTGACTAGATTTCAAATGCCTGTCAAATCATGCTACGTACAACAATTACATACACAAAACTTCTTCGAGTCTACAAAGTGCATTTCACATACAATTATGGCCATGCATAGCATCCATTTAGGTTTGTCCTAAACAGATACCATAACAAAAATACATTGGTGCTGGCGAGCGCCCGAAAAATACGACACCAACGCTGATGAGCGTTTGAAAAATACATTGATGTTGGCGAGCGCCCGAAAAATACGACACCAACGCTGAGCGTTCGAAAAATACATTGGTGCTGGCGAGCGCCCGAAAAATACGACACCAACGCTGATGAGCGTTCGAAAAATACATCGGTGCTGGCGAGCGCCCGAAAAATACGACACCAACGCTGATGAGCGTTCGAAAAATACATCGGTGCTGGCGAGCGCCCGAAAAATACGACACCAACGCTGATGAGCGTTCGAAAAATACATCGGTGCTGGCGAGCGCCCGAAAAATACGACACCAACGCTGATGAGCGTTCGAAAAATACATCGGTGCTGGCGAGCGCCCGAAAAATACGACACCAACGCTGATGAGCGTTCGAAAAATACATTGGTGCTGGCGAGCGCCTGAAAAATACGACACCAACGCTGATGAGCGTTCGAAAAATACATTGGTGCTGGCGAGCGCCCGAAAAATACGACACCAACGCTGATGAGCGTTCGAAAAATACATTGGTGCTGGCGAGCGCCCGAAAAATACGACACCAACGCTGATGAGCGTTCAAAAAATACATTGGTGCTGGCGAGCGCCCGAAAAATACGACACCAACGCTGATGAGCGTTCGAAAAATACATTGGTGCTGGCGAGCGCCCGAAAAATACGACACCATTGCTGATGAGCGTTCGAAAAATACATTGGTGCTGGCGAGCGCCCGAAAAATACTACACCAACGCTGATGAGCGTTTGAAAAATACATTGGTGCAGGCGAGCGCACGAAAAATACTACACCAACGCTGATGAGCGTTTGAAAAATACATTGGTGCTGGCGAGCGCCCGAAAAATACGACACAACACTGATGAGCGTTTGAAAAATACATCGGTGCTGGCGAGCGCCCGAAAAATACGACACCAACGCTCGCTGATGAGCGTTCGAAAAATACATTGGTGCTGGCGAGCGCCCGAAAAATACGACACAACGCTGATGAGCGTTTGAACAATACATCGGTGCTGGCGAGCGCCTTAAAAATACGACACTAACACTGACAAGTGTTCGAAAAATATAGCACTTACGAAGAACAACAAATTCTATGCTTCGACATCACACACATACACAACTCAGGTCTTCCTCCACTCTAAGATCGCTTATTTTGGAATCTTTGACCCAACCATCGCCAAAGTTACTTATGAAAAATGTGGTGTCTTTTATAGAAACTTTGAATAACTCTTTATACAAAGAGATATACAAAGGGGGGCAACTGTAGACACCACATTTTGTCCGGGATAATTGTTTTATTGAAAATAATTATTCTAACGTCGTACTATGATTATATTTAAAAGGGAAATTGAAGTTAGTTTGGTTGAGACTAACAGTTGCAAGTCAATATGAACCAACAATTATCAAATTTGCTCCTAGTCGATTCTAGGGCATAATTAGTTAAGATATGATCGGTTTAAGTTAAGATTAGCAGTGACAAATCTTAAATATAAATTCTCAATTAGAAGGGAGGAATGACTATAGTGAAAAGTTTGTTGCTCAAGTTTGGACTTGGGTATGATAGATTAAATGTGACAAATTGAACGAGGCAAAACAAAGACTTTATTATCAAATTTGATACATCGTACATCACATGAGTAAACCTCTAATAAAGCAATGACTAAAATTAATTACAATTAATTACAAGGATTATTGCGAGCTCTATAAAAAAAAGGAGGAAATTGAAGTCATTGGCCCATTGCTACTTGCTCTAGGCACAAACAAACCCACACCAGTAGCCCAATTCTCAAACTATAAACCCAATCCAGGCCCGTAATTTTCGGCCCAGTCCACAAGTCAACCAGCCCAGTCAAACAAAGTCAACGAGTCATCTTCGGTCAACTGACTTCTTACAGCCTTATCTCATCCCAAAGGCCAACAATGATTACTGCTACTTCTTGAAAGGAGGAAAATGGCCAGCTCTTCTGCAAACCGAACAAACAATTGACAACACACCCAAATGAATAGTAAAAAACCAGATATAAAAGTGGAGGTCGGCTAAAAAGAGGGGGGGGGGGGGGGGCTTCTGGCTGGAAATCCAAAAAAGGAGGGAGAGAGCAAACAAAATACACGGCAAGCTTGATAAGAAAAAAGGCAGCTGATGCTCAAGAAAAAGGACACCAAATAGCAGCAGCAAGTAGAAGCAAAAGGGAAAAGAGAGCAAAAGCAAAGCAAGAAGATAATCACAGCAACCACGAAGAAACCATTTCCAAGGGTCCAGGTTGGTATTTCTCAAACACATCCCATATTTCATATACATACGAATACATATACGAATGATCACTATATGCACTTGATAGGGATACTATAAAGTGAATAGATCTCTACTCCATGGTAGATCTGTAATAGATAAGTATGTATATGGCTTGATTATAAATCTACTTTTGTTTCCACTTGCTTTCTTTTAAAAATTGTGCTACGAGCTAACCTCTAAAACAGAATTAGCATGAGAATAATGAAGTGGTTTGTACCTGTGTTCTTTGCTAGATATGTTTTCGTGATTGTTAATGTTTTTTATCCATGTATCTAGACATCTAATTCGGTTTACGTTAGCTCAATCAACCCGCCTAAGTTTCAGATCTCCGTCTAAGATCGATTTAACAAAAATCATAACTTAACACTTATCTTAAGTTTAATAAATCACAAAGATGATAATTTCTTAGTGTTTTTCATCATATAGAATATAGAATGAAAAAAGCTTCAACCTCACAATCGACCCACAAAACAAAATCATAGCATAAGAAACCAGTTAATGGCAAAATCAATTAAGATCCAAAGTTCTGATTTAGTCATAGCAGTGGCTGTGACTTAGGTTATTGTTCTTAATCGTTCTTTCCAAACCATTGTCGATACTATATTCTTAAACTCCTATCCCAAACATAGAACATAATGTTCTTTCTCAGTCCGAAATCACTAGCACAAGCAGTGGCTGTGATTTTCGGCTATGTTAAAAGATTTTGAACTAAAACTCTGCAACACGATAATTTCAGATTTCAAAATCCACAGCAAAAATCAACAAAACAAACGATTTACCAAGTATTACCATAAAATACCAATTCAGCTAGCAGATCAAGAAACTAACTCCTAGCTAATTAAAACCCAGAACCTAAAGCCGTTAAAAAACAAATCTCATCTCCAATTTTTACCTTTTAATCATACAAGGTCGTGAGATGGGAGAACATCACCCAGATCTCGGTCCCCTCTAACCTGCATTCCAACCCAATCAGCAATGTTAGATTTCAATCCCAAAAGAAATTAACCAAAGAAAATCTAATCAAAACCCATTTCATCAAACTTACCGAGAGAAGGAACCGAAGGGTTCAGTAGAAGACTCTTGTCGGCAGCGACTGCTGCCTCGGCGGCGTCGACTCCTGCTCCGGCGGCTCCAAGCCGCCCTCTTTTCCTTCGTTTACAACCCGAAAACCCCGAATCCAAAATAAACGCTCAAAATTATAAACAAAGGAAATCTAATTAAAGCCTATTTCGTCAATCTTACCGAGAGAAGAAACCGAAGGGTTTCGGTGGAGTCTCTTGCCGGCGGCAAGCGAGCCCCCTCTTCCCCTCGCGTAAATCCAAAACCGAAAACATCAGAATTCGGTTTTTGAAATAGAAAACCAAAAGAAATCCTACATGCAAGGCGGAATCTTACCCAGTTCGCCATTTTTTTGGTCAATCTGGGGAGTTCGAGTCTTTCTTGTGTCGGTCGATCGGAGAGAAGAGGCAAGTATGAGATGATTTCGTTCTCGGGCGTGGATGATCTCTAGGTAATAGATCGAGCGGGGAAGAAAGCAGATTCGAGAGAGGGGGAAGGATTTCATTTTTTTGTTGTTGTTGTTTGTGTAGTTTCAGAGAGGCCAGAGGGAAGAATAGAGAATCGAGAGAGAGAGAGAGAGAGAGAGAGAGAGAGAGGCGGAGAATTAGAGCATCGGCCGTTTTGGTCGATTTAGGATCAGGCGGCTAGGGTTTATCGGTCTAGGTATATCTATCTCGGCCCCCGAACTGACCAAAATACCCTTAGGGCTTTCTTAAAATTACGGTTCCTTGCCACCGCGTTTTCGAGAAAGTACAAAAATGCCCTTCCCCTGTGTTGAAAAACGAAAATTATAGAGGAGGGTTGAGGTATCGAACCCGCTACCTTCTTATGCGAAAATAGGTACAGCCAAATAACCAGTTGGGCTGCTGGTCCATCTTGTGTAAATTTAAATCAATCAGTTTCATTTTATTATTTAATATCCTGAATACGAAATTTCAGATGCGAATTAAGTTAATCCTGTTTCTTTTCTAATACACAAGTATCTTCCTAACAACTAAGATTATTATGTTTATCTTAACAACCTCGTAATAACCTTTTCAAATTTTATTAACAAAATTCTTAATGCGAGAATCACGATCAGGGGAACGTGATTACAACTAAATTATCAAAGTTATAACGAACTACTTGGACTTTGATCCCGTCTAACGGGTGCGTAGGCAACCGATAAGGTTCGAGTCCAACTAACTAATTAACTTTATCGTTTACGTCAGTGGACGTACAATTAAATTACAATTAATACGATTTAATATTTTAATGGTCCAATGGGACCCTAAAATTACAAAAAGAATTACTAAAATACACCCAATTCGTATAAAATTTATCAACTTAAGTAGTACCGATTTAGGGCGTCGTGGGGTGTGATTTCACTTCCCCACACGTAACCGTACTCCCGAACCCAAATCCCTTAACCGCAGACCATATCTCGATTCTGACCCTAAGGTTAGAGCCGATTCGAAGAGTGTTCGATCCACTCCAAGTAAGATCGATGGCGACTCCCAAAAATGCCGACGCGACGACATACGGACCCCCACGGAGGGACGGTTGCGACAGTCACACGGGCATGCCTAAAAGCTACACGGCCGTGTAAGGGACCCTTTGTGGCCATGTGGAAATTCCACGGAACTCACACGGGCACCCTAGAAGTCCACACGACCGTGTGTGTCGTGGCCGTGTAGGAAGCCTGAAGCCACTTATAGAAACTCCGCGTTTTGACACTCACACGGGCAGCCTGGGAAAGTCACACAGCCGTGTGGCCTGCCCGTGTGGTCGGGATTTTCAGGATTTTAACCCAATTTCGAGCAAATGAGAAGGGAATCGACTTTTCAGAGCAAAAACAGAGCCCTAGAGAGAGAAAGTGCTAAGAACACATCCTAGAAGTGATTTTGGAGCTGGGTTTCATCAATCGAGCTTGGAGATCATCATAGGAGTGAAGATCATCATCCCAGAGCAGATTCTTCCCATTGTTATGAGTATGACTGCTTTGTATTATGTTTTCCTCTCTCTCTCTCTCTCTCTATGGAGTAGAACCCTCTCTCACTTGGGTATGAAGAACTGACTCGCTACGACACAACACCTAACAATGGCCAAGTGTAACCAATGGAAGGGACTGCAGTATAGTGGCTCAAGTGATAAATATCGAATCCAGGGGTCTCTAGAGTTACTATTACTCAGCTTCAGTTTATTATTTAGCAAACCAGATTAAGATGAAAGAACTAAAACTACTCTAGCAAACTACCGTTAAAGTTAATCTAATTACAGGTTGGGAACTCACTTAGGTATGATTCCCCCTAGCCACTAGCCAGACTAACGATTGATGATTTCTAACTTGTTTCACTTTCATTCACAATGCGGAGAATCCTTGACTAGACCTTGAGTCTCGACTAAAGGAACAAGGCCCTCTTGAGTCAATTGCCTAGAGGGACGTATCCTTCTCTAGAACAACTGATCAAGGCGTTCTGAACTAGACTCCCTCTATCGAAAGAGGTTCTCAATCGATACAAAGCAGTGAATCAACCCTCGACTAAAGCAATCGATCCACTACTATCAATCTATGGTGCTCTATTGACCTAATCAGGTATTCCCTCTCATAGGATCAAAGCAGAATCAATAATCTCGACTAAAGCATAATTGAATCATGAAAACATGCATAGATTGAATATGAACTCAAGATTATCAAGTCAGAGTACTCATACAATCATCCAATCAAACAAACATAGCTAGGGTTCCTCAAAACCTAAGTGAAGGGAAGTTACTCCATAGAGAAGAGAGAGACTGCAGTAAGAATCTTCAGATGATCAGTCTTCAAGTCCGGGCTTGTTCCTCGAGCTTCCAAGGCGAAGAAATCCTCCAATTCCACTCTTCGAATGCCCTCAGATCGCCCTTTCTCTCTTTGGTTCGTCCCTTGGGTGTTTGGGATCCAAAACCCAGCTCTCTCCCTCCTTTGGCTCGAATTTGGGTTAAAAAACCCGATTCTGGGCAAAACACGGTCGAGGGCACAGCCGTGCTTTGGTTTTGCCCGCCCGTGTTTTGCCCCGTGTTAAAAACCCTCCCGCGCGCGTCGGCCAAAACACGGTCGTGCCTAAATATGGGCACGGCCGTGTTTTGATTTAGGCGAGCCCGTGTTTTTACTGCCGAACCTGTTCCCCTATATTCAATGCTTCGTTTCTCCCTCGTCCGGACTCCGAATTAGTTGCCGTTTGATCCCACACGCTCGTAGTCTTGTCCTCTTTCTTTTCATGACAAACTTGCATGATTATTTGTCCATAAAGTGAGGTAGAAATCCATTCTTCTTCTGGTCATGCCCGAGTTTCTTCTCCCTAATCGCCAATTGATCTCTGATTGACTTGAAACTTGCGCCTACGCTTCACTTTATGTGCTAGGGCCTGAAATGTGACAAAGGAACACAACCTAGCGTAAATTAGGCCAAAGAAGCGATAATGCAAGCTTAAACGATCAAGAAACAAAGGGGAAAACATGTGCAAATATCGAGTCATCAAGAACCCTAGTTCCATGTGTTAGGGATCATGATCGTAATAACTTGGGATTGCTATACTGTTTGGTTTTAATCGAATGATGCATGATTCACTGAATCAATTGAAGCCTGATCAGCTTTTCTTGATTCCTGCTGCAACCTGAGATAGATAGAATCTGATTAGGTTGTTAGAGCATCATCATTCGGTAGTAGTGGATTGGTTATACGAGAGTTAGTCAATCTACTGTTTTGTACTGGAATCCAATTCTAGTAGTGGAGTTCTGTGCTTATTGCTTCAGCTTTCTATCCCGGTGAAGACTAGTCGTCTGCCGGGTACTTAGACTGAGAGGGCTTGGTCAGCTTAAGAGATTCCAAGCTACTGTCGGATCTTCCTCAGTTTAATCAACAATAAATCAACCAGGGTAATTACAACTGAGACCTAACTAAGGATCTAGGGGGACTCATTCCCGAGTGACTCTTCCTTTGCTTTAGAAAACCGAATCAATTCATGCTTTCTTACTACTTTTAATTAAAACCACAATCAATCGACTTAGTTGTCTAGATAATAGATATTCACGGAGTAGGCAGTAGATCTAGACCCCGGGTTGATAATTAGAACTTGCCACTTTACTGCATTCGCAAACTGCGATTACACTTGGTCGCAATTTGGTGTTGAGTCGTAGCGTGTCAAGTTTTTGGCGCCATTGCCGGGGACCCTTCTAGGTTATTGGAGAAACTTGAAAGTTTGTTACTCTAGCCTTTTCTTGACTGCATTTTCTCTCTTCCACCTGTGTGCCTTCACGGGTTGCTTTTGCCGATTGTGTGCAGGTAGTGCATGACCCGTAGCTAGTCGGGAGATCTAATACCATTAGACCAGGAGCTTGAACGGACCTGCAGGAACTTCAAGCGGGCTCTAAGGACTCGACTGGCTGCGGAGGAGGCGCTAGCACAACTGCAAATCACCGACGAAGAAGAGATGGGTGATCCACAAGACCATGATGTGGTCCTTCATGAGGAACAGACCATGGGATACTACTGGACCGCCAGAGAAGCGGACATGAGGTCGCCCATTCAACACCCTCATGTCCTAGCCAACAACTTTGAGGTGAGCACCTCCGTCATCACCATGCTGCGCGGTTCGGTGGTATTCCGTGGCAAAGAGGGGGAGTGCCCCCGATCACATCTGAGGCGATTCCACGAGCTCATCCAGTTGAGGTACTTCCCATTTACCCTGGAGGGGCAGGCCAATGAGTGGTTGACACTCGACCTCCAGGCTCGATCACCCCGCTCGCCAACCTGGCGGACAAGTTCCTCACTCGCTACCATCCCCCGTCCAAGACGACGGACCTGCAGAAGCAAATTACCCACTTAACTCAGGATGAAGATGAGACCATCCGGGATGCTTGGGAGAGATACACCTGTCTCTTCCTTAAGTGTCCCAACCATGTTTTTATCGACGCCTTCAAGGTGGGCACATTCTACCATGCCCTCTTCCCGGAAGACAAGCAACTGATTAACTCAGTCTATGGCGGGAATATGCTTACCAAAACACCACCACAGCTGAATCAACTGTTTGAAGAGATGTCAGAGCAGGGCTATGACTGGGGAACTGCGAGGAGATCGAGACGAGCACTAGGGCGGGGTGTGCATGTTGTATCCACCCAGTCATCTGATTTGGTGCAGGTGGTATCAAAGCTGGTTTCAGCCATTGATCGTTCCGGGATGATTGCAGGTACAGGATAGCCGCAAGCGATGCTCTGCCAGTGGTGTGAGAGTTCTCATCACACCGTGGAGGATTGTCAGGCAATGAGGGAGTCTTCCACCCCCAGGAGCAGGTGGACTTCATCGGCAATGCCAGGCACTTCAACCCCCTACAGCAACACTTACAATGAGGGGTGGCGCCAGCATCCAACTTCTCCTAGGGCGGGGCAAATTCTAGACCACTAGTCCCCCAGGGACCACCTAGCTTCCAGAGGCCTCCGTACCAGCCCAGACAAGGGCAATTTCAGCAGCCACAACAGCCTCTCTACCCGCCCAGACAGGGGCCAGTTCCACCTCAGTCACAAGTGAGGCCATTTCATCAGACAGGGGCAACACATGCAGCCCCAACACATAGTGACCCGATGGCGGAATTGCTAGATCTGGTGGGTTCTCTGGCCACCTCCAGTGCAAACAAGTTCAATAACATCGAGCAGTTCATGGAGAAAGCTTCAGGCAAATTCATGGAGCTAGAAGCTGGTCAGAGAAACACGCAGGCGGTGCTGCGGGATATCCAGACCCAGCTTGGGAGTGTTGCCTAGGCTGTAGCTCAGAGGCCTCCTGGTACTCTACCCAGTCAGACCATCCCTCATCCGCAGAACCCAAATGAGCACTAGAAGGCCATTACCACCTGGAGTGGCAAGGTGACTGCTGATCCACCTGTTCGGGCACAAGAGAGAGAGAGAGAGACCTCTGCTTTAACACTTCCAGCTAATGAAGAGGAAATAGAGAAGGAGGTTGAGGTGCCTGCTACTAAACCGCAGCCAATGTTGAAGGAGTATGTGCCCCAGCTTCCCTTTCCTACTCGGTTGCACAAAGACCGACTGGAGACTGAGTTTGCCAAGTTCATGGCAATGCTGAAGCAGGTAAACATAAGCATGCCCTTCGTGGAGGCATTATCGAAGATGCCCAAGTATGCTAAGTTCATGAAGGATCTCCTCACCAACAAGAGGAAGCTTGGGGAGCTGTCGACAGTGATGCTCAACGAGGAGTGTTCTGCCATCCTACAGAACGAACTACCAGAGAAGCGAAAAGACCCAGGGAGTTTTACTATCCCTTGCATGATTGGTAGTTTGCATATAGGGAAGTCCTTGGCGGATTTAGGCGCTATCATAAATGTCATGGCATATAAACTGTTTAAAAAGCTAGGCCTAGGTGAACCCAGTGATACTAGGATGAGCATTCAACTTGCTGATAGATCCATTGTGCATCCTAGGTGCATTGTAGAGGACTTGATAGTCGCAGTAGGGACATTCTCATATCCTGTTGATTTTTTTGATTTTGGAAGTATATGAGGATGTGGATGTGCCATTAATATTGGGTAGACCTTTTCTCGCCACCGCCAAGGCGCTCATTGATGTGAATGATGGGAAATTGATTTTGCGAGCTGGGGGTGAACACATCACCTTCTCTGTTTCTGATAATATGAAACACCCCCAGCTCCATGATGATCTAGACTACTGTGATGTTGTTGCTGATTTTGAGACCGCACTCGCCATCACGAGTGCGGGTACTGACGATTTCCTTGAGCGTTGTCTTTTGCTAGGGGAACAGGCATCACAGGATGTGCAGCTGGAGGAGCAGCTCGCAGAGCTAGACGAGGCCGCAATCGAGGGGCGAGAGATACCATTCAAGCCTATCCCTATCTCGCCCCAGATCGCTACATCATTGGAGGAGCCTCCAGAGCTGGAGCTTAAGCCACTCCCCTCTCAACTGGAGTATGCATTTCTCCGGGAGGGGAATAAGCTCCTGGTCATTATCAGCTCGGATCTGACACCCGAGCAGAAGAGCAGGCTGGTGGCTCTGCTGCAGAAGAATGCCCGGGCCATGGCATGGAAGATCACAGACATCAGATGCATTAGCCCATCCTTCTGCTCCCACAAAATTCTGATGGAGGATGAGGTTAAGCCAGTCAGGCAGCCACAGCGGAGATTGTCTCCTAACTTGGAGGCAGTGGTCCAGGCAGAGATTGTGAAGCTCATGGATGCATGGATAATCTATGCTATATTTGATAGCAAGTGGGTCAGCCCCACTCAGGTGGTCCCGAAGAAAGGCGGGATGACTGTGGTCCCGAATGAGAAGAAAGAGTTTATCCCAATGAGGACCGTAACCGGCTGGAGAGTCTGCATCGATTACCGGCGCCTGAAAGATGCCACCAGGAAAGATCATTTTCCCCTACCTTTCATTGATCAGATGCTGGAGAGGTTGGCTGGTCATGAGTTTTATTGCTTCCTGGATGGCATGTCTGGTTATTTCCAGATTCCTATTGCACCAGAGGATCAGGCGAATACAACATTCACTTGTCCCTTTGGTACTTTTGCTTACCAAAGGATTCCATTCGGGCTGTGTAATGCACCGGCGACCTTCCAGAGATGCATGATGGCGATCTTCAACCTACTGGTCGGAGATATCATGGAAGTCTTCATGGATGACTTCTCGGTTTCTGGAGACTCCTTCACTCATTGTCTCCATAACCTGGAGCTCGTTCTGAAGAGGTGCGAAGAGACTAATCTGGCACTCAGCTGGGAGAAGTGCCATTTTATGGTCCGTGATGGGATTGTTCTCGGGCACAAGATCTCCAAGCAGGGGATTGAGGTGGATTGCGTAAAGATTGAGACGATCAGTAAGCTACCTCCTCCCATTTTTGTGAAGGGGATTCGCAGCTTTCTGGGTCATGCAGGTTTCTACCGGCGCTTCATTAAAGATTTCTCGAAGATTTCCCTGCATCTGACCAAGCTGCTGGAGAAGGATGCACCATTCCAGTTCACTCCTGAGTGCACAGCTGCATTCGAGACTCTGAATGAGAAGCTTACCCATGTACCTATCATGGTGACTCCTGACTGGTCTATTCCTTTTGAGCTGATGTGCGATGCGAGTGACTATGCAGTCAGAGCCGTTCTGGGTCAGCGACGCGGGAAGCACTTCCAGCCCATCTACTACGCGTCGAAGACCTTGAACGACGCACAGGAGAATTACACCACCATTGAGAAGGAGCTCCTCGTTGTGGTGTATGCATTTGATAAGTTCCGACCCTATCTGGTGCTCTCCCATGTGGTGGTCTACACTGACCACTCGGCGATTCGCTACCTGATGAGCAAGGCTGATGCAAAGCCTAGGCTCATCCGCTGGATCCTGCTTCTACAGGAATTTGATATCGAAATCCGGGACAAGAATGGAGTCAAGAATGTTGCAGCAGATCATTTTTCACGGTTGGAAGCCCCTCCGGTGGACAATTTCGTGGAAGAGATCGATGACTCCTTCCCAGGTGAGAGATTGCTGGCGATGACACTGGTGGACAGCGTAGTCCCTTGGTATTCTGAATTTGCCAATTATCTGGTGGGCAAGCAGCTACCTAAGGGGATGGCGACTCATGCAAAGCGCAAGTTCTTCTCCGACCTGAAGCATTACTTATGGGAGGATCCTTACCTCTTCAGGATCGGAGCAGATGGCATGATCCGGCGCTGTGTCATGGAGCACGAGATGGGAGACATCCTATCTCAATGCGACGAGGGACCTACTGGAGGTCACCATGGAGGAAACCGCACAGCGCGGAAGGTGCTACAGTCGGGCTTCTATTGGCCCTCGCTCTTCAAGGATTCGGACACCTTCGCACGACAGTGCGACCGCTGCCAAAGGTCATGTAACATTTCTGCCCGGGATGAGATGCCCCAACATATTTCTGTCATTTGTGAAATTTTTTATGTTTGGGGTATCGATTTCATGGGCCCATTCCCTCCATCTTTTGGCAATCTTTACATTCCGGTTGCAGTGGACTACGTCTCGAGGTGGGCAGAAGCTCAAGCCATGCCCACCAATGATGCAAGACGGGTCTGCTCATTTCTGAAGCAGCTGTTCTCCCGGTTCGGGACACCCCGCGCCATCATTAGTGATAGAGGAACCCATTTTCAAGGGCAATTCACTAAACTCCTCTCTCGCTATGGTGTTAAGCATCAGGTGTCGGTGGCTTACCACCTCCAGTCAAATGGGCAAGCCGAGCTGACGAACCAGGAGCTTAAACGAATAATTGAAAAGACGGTGGATCAGTCCCGCAAGGATTGGTCCACCAAACTCGATGATGCTCTTTGCGCATATAGGACGGCCTATAAAACCCGATTGGCACTTCTCCCTATAGGCTTGTCTATGGGAAGGCGTGTCATTTGCCTATAGAGCTAGAGCACACGACCTTCTGGGCCATTAAGCTGCTAAACCTGGATTTGAGTGTTGCAGGTACTGAACGTAAGTTGCAGCTGTTGGAGTTGGAGGAATGGCGTTACCACGCCTACGAGAACACCCTGCTCTACAAAGAGCGAACCAAGCGTCTCCACGACGCTCGGTTGAGGGGCCCGAAAGAGTTTCAGGTGATCATGTTCTGCTCTTCAATGCACGCCTGAAACTCTTCCCGGGCAAGCTACGCTCGAGGTGGTCGGGACCCTTCACGGTCACCCAAGTTTTCCCGCATGGTGCGGTGGAGATCAGCAATGCTCAAATTGAGCCATTCAAGGTGAATGGCCACCTCTTAAAGCTGTACTTGGGAGGTGCTATCGAACGCGCAGAGCTGCTGATCAAGCTCGAGGACCCTTAGTTCCTCTACTGGCGTCCAGCTAAAAGACGGTAAAGAAGCGCTCGTGGGGAGGCAACCCCACCTAGGTTTGCATTTTCTTACCTTTTTCCTTTTGATTTTTTGTGTTTTGAGTCTTGAGGTGTTGTCCAAGAGTCGAATGTCGATTTTGAGTGAAAACAGGTCAAATTCCACACGACCAGTTTTGCATTTCACGCGGCTGTGTGGTTTTCCTCGGCCAGCCTGTGTCGACCTACACGGGCGCTTTTGCACCTCACACGGCCGTGTGAGAGTGCCCGTGTGGCCGACAAGGCGCCTATATATTTGGCCGACACGGCCGCGTGGCCAGAAAACCCAACTTCCCTCGCCGGAATCCTCTCCCCATCGCTGGGAAACCGCGACTTTTCACCTCTTTGGGGATTTTCCTGCCATCTTTGGTCGATTTTTCACCAAACCAACACCACACCCAGCCTTTGAGGCGATTTGGACAGATTTTGAGTCGTCGGAGATGATTTCCGGCGAGGCTCCGACGAACAATTTCCGGGCAGATTTTGGGATTTTCGTTGCTTCCATTGCCTTTCCCTCATCATCCCCTACACCTCTACTTGTGTCTCCATGTTTGATTTTGCCCTTAACCTTGTGAATTGTGGAGAATTGGGTGTTAGGGTGTATGTTTAGAGAACAACTTTGCATTATGTGAATTGTGGGCAATTGATTGAGGGGAAGGCTTGGTTTATGTGTGAATGATGTTGGGAAATGTCCCCCATGCTTGATTGAGCCCTTGTGTGCTATAAATTTTTCAATTTTATGCTTAACTTAATAGTGCACACAAGGTGTTCGATGAAATGCCAGTTTTTCATACTATGTTGTGGGAACCGGTTGGGGCCTTTAATGATGTGCTTTGATGGTGTATTTGCTGTGGATGTGAACCTTAAGTTGCCTACTACATTGTGGATGTGCACCCCCACCCAGATTATGCTTGTTTGATCGAGTTATTGACCCCCGAACTATGGATGAAAACATGGTTCGACTGTTTTCTGTTCTCAAGTGTGGGGGTGTGATTAACCTTTTCTATGGCTCTTTTGGCTCCACTTTGGGTTGTTCTTTAGCAGGACCACGACGAAACGCGACCTCAAGCACCCGTTTATCAGGGATTTGAAGAGCCCCCCCCCCCCCACCAGGATCTGTTCAAGCGCGTCCTGACCTGCTCGTTTGGGCAGCATCATTGCTAGTCCAGGTAGGAGTTTGAGAAGCTGAACTGCTACGACCACTTCTCCGTCATTGTCACCAAACGCCCTTGGCGCCGTCTGCTATCCATTCGCGAGAAAATTTACCACGAGCTCGTGCTGGAGTTCTATACGACCTTCAAGTAGGAAGAGACAGAGGATTGGACAGACGGTGAAGCCGTCAAGTTCCGGCTCGACGGTGCGCCCCGCTCCATTAGCTACCACGACTTGGCGACCGCTCTCGAATTCGGCCTGGACGATGACAGGGACTACGTCACCGAGCTCAACAATCCGGTGGGAGTCAACTTCAAGACGCTGTACACCCGCCTAGCTCAGCCCGGCTAGCGTCCCTTCGTTGCAGGGCGGACGAAGGCCAGCACCCTGCAGCTCGATAACCGCATTCTCCACCACTTGCTGGCGAAGTCCTACACTCCAGCTGGGGAGAGTGCTAGCACCATCACCAGGAGAGCCATGTATTTCATCTAGTCCATCCGCCAGGCGGACCATCTTCTCCACCTGGGTTCTATGATAGCCAGAACCTTTGACAAGAGTGCTTCAGAACTGAAGAGCCTCCACTGCACTCCCCTCATCACCCGCCTGGCCACCTACTTCCAGATTTCCCTGCAGGGGTGCACAGAGCAGGGGGCACTAGTGCTTTCGGCGAGGACACGATCAAGAGTATGCACCTGCAGTCCCTAACGCACAGTATGCTAGTGTGTTCTTGTATTCCCTTCGTGCAGAACTGTCTGTTCGTTCCATATGTTCCCCGCTGACTGGTCCACTTCCAGTCTCCCGCAGTATTTCAATCCGGTAACATCGTTCCCCTTATCTTTCCCTCAGCTCCATTGAGGGCAATATCGTGCTTAAGTGTGGGGTGTGTATATCTATTGTTGACTGCTAGATGAGTTTGTGTGCTTGGAGCCTAGTCCACTGTCCAATTTGATGAATTGAGGGCTCCAAGTACTGTTCCCTGCAAAATCCTGCTCAGTATGCTTTGAATTGACAGTCTTTATGGTGATATGCAACCTAGGGAGGTAGTTGTAGCACTATGGAGGATGTTGAAGTATAAGATTTTTCCTATCTATCTCTCTGCTGTGCCGGTTGATTTTGTGAACTAGTGGATTTAGGACCGTTGATTCATGTGGTATTGATGACTCCTCTTATGTTGTGTTGTGGAATCGTGTATCGAAAAAGGGTGCTCATGTGAAAAATGAAAAAAAGTTGGTCCTCCATGTCAAAATTTTGAAATTCTAAGACATGGGGTAAGCCCAACGTGTGTGGCACCTTTCATTGCAGAAAATCGGGTTTTGGAAGAGATTTTAGTGATCCTTGGTGGGGTAGGCCTACAAGGTGAAGCTAAGTTGTCTCTAGTATAGGTAAAATTTCCACCCGTTGAACGGTTTGCCTGCTTGAGGATATGTTTTTAAGGGCACGGATAGAGCTTCCGACCCCCTTAATTTCATTGACCCTCCACACGAGTTGAGGAAAAGGAGTTAAAAGAAGTACTCTGGCGAGCGCCAGATGTAGAGAAATTGCTCTTGCTCGACTAATAAGGGTCGACCGTGTAAAAGACTGCAGCTAGAACCCCCGCCAAGTGAATGAAAAGAAAAAAAGAGTAAAATGAAAGTGAAAAGGGGTTCCAACAGTGAAATGAAGTGAAAGAGCACCCCGGTACAACGAATCATTGGTTGTTGAATTGTGTGAGTCTCCTTATCATGACTTGATTGTCTTAGTTCCACTGCTTCTCATGATCCTGGTTTGAGTCTAGTACTCGCATTGAGAGAGATAGGAGGCGTCTTAGAAGACCAGTTGACCTCGTAAGTTCTAAATGATCTAGAAAATCCTCTGCCGATGATCGGGGTTGCATGTTGCTATAGAGGTCTGGAGAGTTGCATTGGTTTGAGTCAGGTTTGCTTGGGGACAAGCAAACGGTTAAGTGTGGGGGGATATTTGATAGACCGTTAATTGCACATGTTTTACCCCTATTCTCGAGCCGTTTGAGATGTTGATTCTCGTGTTTTAGGACGATTTCACGCTAGGTTGTGCTTGTTTGTGATATTTCAGGTCCTAGTACGTGAATGAAGGTTTGGCAACAAGTTCGGGGTCGATTGGACGAAGTTTGGATGTTTGGCGAGAAGCTGAGAAGTCACACGGGTATGCCTAAAAGCTACACGGCCGTGTAGGGGACCCTTTGTGGCCGTGTGGAAATTCCAGGGATCTCACACGGGCACCATGGAAGTCCACACGGCCGTGTGTGTCGTGGCCGTTGATAGACCGTTAATTACACATGATTTTACCCCTGTTCTCACACCGTTTGAGATGTGATTTCTCGTGTTTTAGGCCGATTTCACGCTAGGTTGTGCTTGTTTGTGATATTTCAGGTCCTAGTACGTGAATGGAGGCTTGGGAGCGATTCGATTGGACGAAGATCGGGCGCGAGGCAAGTCACAAAGGAGGCCACACGGGCACACCCACAAATCACACGGCCGTGCAACTCATATTTCTGGCCGTGTGAGATTGTGCGAGAGCAAACACGGCCTGCCCTGACAACACACACGACCGTGTGAAGAAGTGGCTTGGCCGTGTGACTTTCGCCGAGAGCAAACACGGGCAGATGAAAGTCACACACGGCCGTGCGACCCTGGCCGTGTGAGAAGCCTGAAGATCGAACTAAGTGGAACGCAGCGTTTTGACTCACACGGGCAATTGGGTATGCCACACGGCCGTGTGGCCCTGCCCGTGTGAGTCGGGATTTCCTGGTTTTAACCCAATTTCGGGCTGCAAGAGAGAGGATCAGACTTTTTGAGCAAAAACAGAGCCCTAGAGAGAGAAAGAACGAAGAACACATCCTAGAAGCCATCTTGGAGCTGGGTTTCATCAAATCAAGCTTGGAGATCGTCATAGGAGTGGAAATCATCATCCCAGAGCAGATTCTTCCCATAATTATGGGTATGATTGCTTTGTATCTTGTTTTCCTCTCTCTCTCTATGGAGTAGAACCCCTCTCTCACTTGGGGATGAAGAACCCTAGTTCTATGTGTTAGGGATTGATTGCAATGACTTGGGATGATATTACTGTTTGATTTTAATCGAATGATGCATGTTTATTGAGTCAGTTGAAGTCTGATCAACTTTTCCTGATTCCTGCTGCAATCTGAGATAGATAGAATCTGATTAGGTTGCTAGAGTCTCATCATTCGATAGTAGGAGATTGGCTATACGAGAGTTAGCCAGTTTACTGCTTTGTACTGGAATCCAATTCCAGTAGTGGAGTTCTGTTCTTACTGCTTCAGCTTTCTATCCCGGTGAAGACTAGTCGTTTGCCGGGTGGTTAGACTGAGAGGGCTTGGTCAGCTTAAGAGATTCCAAGCTACTGTCGGATCTTCCGCAGTCTAATCAACAGTAAATCAACCCAGGGAAATTGCAATTGAACCTAACTAAGGAGCTAGGGGGACTCATTCCCGAGTGACTCTTTCCTGCTTGAGAAAACCGTATCAATTCCTGCTTTATTTCTGCTTTTGCTTTTAAACAACAATCACTTACTTTAGTTGGCTAGATAATAAAGAATCACTGAGTAAGCAGTAGATCTAGACCCCGGGTTGATAATATAACTTTCCTGTTACTGCATTCCCGGTCTGCGATTACACTTGGTCGCAGATTGGTGTTGTGTTTTACCGTGTCATGTTTTTGGCGCCGTTGCCGGGGACCATCTAGGTTATTGGGGAAATGTGAGAATTTGTTACTCTAGCTTTTTATTTACTGCATTTTATCTCTTCCACCTGTGTGCCTTCACGGGTTGCTTCTGCTGATTGTGTGCAGGTAGTGCATGACCCGTAGCCAGTCGAGAGATCTACTACCACTAGACCAGGAGCTTGAACGAACCTGCAGAAACTTCAAGCGGGCTCTAAAGGCGCGACTGGCTGCGGAGGAGGTGCTAGCACAGCTACTGATCACTGAAGAAGAGGAGATGGCTGATCCACAGGGCCATGCTGTGGTCGATCACGAGGAGCAGACCATGGGACATTACTGGACCGCCAGGGCTGCAGACATGAGGTCACCCATTCAACACCCTCATGTCCCAGCCAATAATTTTGAGTTTAGCACCTCAGTAATCACCATGCTGCGCGGTTCGGTGATGTTCCGTGGCAAAGAGGGGGAGTGCCCCCGATCACATCTCAGGCGATTCCACGAGCTCATTGATGGAATCAAGATCAATGGGGTACCTGCAGATGCCATCCAGCTGAGGTACTTCCCATTCACCCTGGAGGGGCAGGCCAAGGAGTGGCTAGACACTCGACCTCCAGGCTCCATCACTACGTTCGCCAACCTGGCGGACAAGTTCCTCACCCGCTACCATCCTCCATCCAAGACAGCTGACTTGCAGAAGTAGATCACCCACTTCACCCAGGACGAAGATGAGACCATCAGGGATGCTTGGGAGAGATACACCAGTCTTTTCCTCAGGTGTCCCAATCATGGTTTCAATGATGCGTTCAAGGTGGGCACCTTCTATCACGCCCTTTTCCCGGAGGACAAGCAGCTGATTGATTCGGTTTGTGGCGGGAACATGCTGACCAAAACACCGCCACAGCTGAATCAACTCTTTGAAGAGATGGCGGAGAACGGGTACGATTGGGGCACTGCCAGGAGATCGAGACGAGCACCAGGACGGGGTGTGCATGCTGTAGGCACCGAGTCATCTGATTTGGTGCAGGTGGTATGGAAGCTGGTTTCAGCTATCGATCGTTCTGGTTTGATTGCAGGTACAGGGCAGCCGCAGGTGATGCACTGCCAGTGGTGTGAGAGCTCCCATCACGCCGTAGAGGACTTCCAGGCGATGAAGGAATCGACAACACCCCAGGAGCAGGTGAACTTCATCAACAATGTTAGGCGCAATGACCCCTACAGTAACACCTACAATGAGGGGTGGCGCCAGCATCCCAATTTCTCCTGGGGTGGGGCAAATTCCAGACCACCAGTCCCCCAGGGACCACCGGGCTTCCAGAGGCCACCATATCAGCCCAGACAGGGGCAATTCCAGCAGCAGCAGTCTCTCTACCAGCCCATGCAGGGGCATGCTGCTCCATCACAGCCGCGACCTTTCCAGCAGCCAGGTGCAGCCCCTGACGCACCAGTGCAGAATGATCAGATGGCTGAACTACGGGAATTGGTGGGTTCTCTCGCCAGTTCTAGTGCTAAAAAATTTAACACTATCGAGCAGTTCATGGAAAAGGCATCGAGCAAATTCCTGACTCTTGAAGCTGGCCAGAGGAACACACAGGCTGTCTTGCAGGATATCCAGACCCAGCTGGGGAGTGTGGCTCAAGCAGTGGCACAAAGGGCTCCTGGTACTCTGCCCGGTCAGACCATCCCTCATCCTCAAAACCCGAATGAGCACTGCAATGCCATCATAACCAGAAGTGGCAAGATGACTGTTGATCCACCTGCTCGGGCACAAGAGAGAGAGGCCCCTGCCTCGGCACCTCCAGCAGCTGAAGAAGAAGTAGAGAAGGAGGTTGAGGTGCCTGCACCTAAACCGCAACCAGTAGTGAAGGAGTATATCCCTAAACTCCCCTTCCCTACTCGGTTGCACAAAGACAGGCTGGAGGCAGAGTTCGAGAACTTCATGGCCATGCTTAGGAAGATGAATGTCCAAGTGCCTTTCCTGGAGGCACTATCTCAAATGCCTAAGTATGCGAAGTTCCTGAAGGATCTTCTCTCAAAGAAGCAGAAGCTGAGCGAGCTGGCCACTGTAGAGCTCAGCGAGGAGTGCTCGGCCATTCTGCAGAACAAGCTTCCGCAGAAACAGAAGGACCCAGGTAGTTTTACTACCCCGTGCTCTATAGAGAATTTGCATGTAGAGAGGTCCTTGGCGGATTTAGGTGCTAGTATAAATGTTATGCCATATAAACTTTTTAAGAAACTAGGCCTAGGTGAACCCCGTGCTACTAGGATGAGCCTTCAATTAGCTGACCGATCTGTAGTGCATCCTAGGGGCATAGTGGAAGACCTTCTGGTTAAGGTTGGCAAATTCAATTATCCTGTTGATTTTGTGATTTTGGACATAAATGAGGATGTGAATGTGCCATTGACACTGGGAAGGCCTTTCCTGGCCACCGCCAAGGCCCTCATAGATGTGCATGATGGGAGCTTAGTTTTGAGGGATGGTGAGGAGCGAGTAGCGTTTTCGATTTCTAATACTCGTCCTGCTTCGTCACCTCTGCATGCTGTATCTCACCAGGAGCACGAGTCTGTCGTGTATCCTTCTGTGTTGCCTATTTTGTAGGATCCGCCTCCCATACCTTCGCCGCCACTCCCGTCCACTCCATCATCGAAGGAACAAATCAGGGGGGAGTGGCGGCCTAAACAGCAGGCAGCTAAACCTGCTCGAAAGAAAGCCGGAGACCACTATGAGCTGGTCCCATTCCCACCTTGGCCATCCGAGTATTCACTCGCTTGCATCCTGCCGGATGGCCAAGTTGAAGTTGTATCTCAAGAGCGAGGTGGATCCGCTCTTGAAGGCACCTGCTCCTTCACCTCACTGAGCATCCACCGACTGGTGTCCAGCTAAAAAACGGTAAAGAAGCGCTTGTGGGGAGGCAACCCCACCTAGGTTTGCATTTTCTTACCTTTTTCCTTTTGATTTTTTTTGTGTTTTTTTAGTCTTGAGGGGTTGTTCACGAGTTGTATGTCGTTCTGGAGTGAAAACAGGTCATTTTCGGAGTTCTGGCAGCTCACACGGCCAGCCCTGAATGTCACACGGCCGTGTGGAAAATAATTTTGGCCGTGTGAGCTCTCGCAGAATTCCACACGGCCAGATGAGATGCTGGCACGGCCGTGTGGAAAGTTGCCCTGGCCGTGTCTGCTCTCGCATAATTTGGCACGGCCAACTGAGCACTCGGCACGGCCGAGTGAAATTCCTCGGCCAGCCCGTGTCGGCCGACACGGGCAAAAGTGCTCCTGGCACGGCCGTGCGACTCAGGCCGTGTGGCCAAGACACGGCCTATATATTCGGCCAGCACGGCCGGGTCGTCAGAAATTTCAAAACCCTCGCCGGAATCCTCTGAAACTCGCCGGAAAACCGCGACAAAACTCTACTTTTCTATTTTTTTCGGCCATTTTTTGTCATTTTTTCACCAAACCAACAACAAACCCACCCTTCCTACACCAAAAGCGGCCTATCCCTCCATTTTGAAGAGATTTGGCCGACGTTTTTGTCGCTGGAGACGATTTCCGGCGAGACTCTGGCGAGGCTCCGACGAGCACTTCCGGGCATTTTTTCGGTGTTTTGTCGCTTCCATCGCCTTCCCATCATCATCCCCTACACCTCTACTTGAGTCTCCAGGTTTGATTTTGCCTTTAACTATCTTAATTGTGGAGAATTGGGTGTTAGGGTGCATGTTTAGAGAACCTCATTGAATCTTGTGATTTTTGTGCAATTGATTGAGGGGAATGCATGGAGTGTGTTTGAATTGTGTTGGGCAAAGTCCCTCTTGATTGTTTGAGCCCTTGTGTGCGAGAATTGTGCCAATTTCATGCTTACCTTAATAGTGCACACAAGGTGTTCGATGAAATGCCTGTTTTCGTACCATTTTGTGGGGGTCGGTTGGGGCCCTTGATGATATGCTTTGAGGGTGTATTTGGTATGAATGTGAACCTTGAGTTGCCTACTTGTTCATGGATGTGCAGTCCCACTCAGATTATGCTTGATTTATCGAGTTTCTGACCCCCGAACTATGGATGAAACCATGGTTAGGCTGTTTTCTGTTCTTAAGTGTGGGGGTGTGATTAACATTTTCCTTGGCTGTTTTGGTTCCACTTTGGGCTGTTCTTTTGCAGGACCATGTCGAAGCCCAACCTCCGGCACCAGTTTGTTCAGGATTTGAGAAGGGGGCCCCACCTGGATCGTTTTCAGAACGTTCTGGCCTGCAAGTTTGGGCAGCATCATTACTGGTCGAAGCGCGAATTGGAGAAGCTCAACTGCTACGAGCACCTCTCCCCCGTTGTCACCAACAAATACTGGCGCCGCCTGCTCAGCATTCGCACGACCAGTTCCGACTCGGCGGTGAACCACGCTCTATGAGTTACGACGAGCTGGGGGACGCCCTCGGCCTCAACCTGGTCAATGACAGGGACTACATCACAGAGATCGCCGAGCCAGACAGGGTAGACTTCGGGAGGCTGTACTTCAGCCTCGCTCGGCCACATCAGCTTCCCTTCAAGGCGGGGAAGACGAAGGCCAGCACATTGCAGCTTGAAAATCGTCTTCTCCATCACCTACTGACCAAGTCTTACACCCCAGCCTCAGACAGTGCCAGCGCCATCACCAAGAGATCCCTGTACTTCATCCAGTCCATGCGCCAGAGGGATCATCCCCTACACTTGGGCTCGGTGGTGGCGAGGACCTTCGAGAAGAGTGCTTCTGAGCTGAAGAGACTCCACTACACTCCTCTCATCACTTGCCTGGCAGAGTACTTCCAGATATCCCTGCAGGGGTGCACAGAGCAGGGAGGGACCACTCCCTTTGGCTGGGCTACGATCCCCAAAATGCTCCTACTTCGAGAAGAGCGAGGTGTCATGTGGATCGAGGGGTTTCCTCAACCTCAGATCCCAGAGGCGGTCCAGCAGGAGGCTCCCGAGGGTGCAACTGATGAGGAGGTTCAGCCCGAGGACGTGGATGACACTGCTGCCGCCCGCCCCACCACCTTCGAGTACGGGGGTGGCATCTCCAGTTTCCCGGGGCAGGATTACTTCACCTCCCAGTTTGACCAGCTGCGTCTCCATAACCAGCAGATCCTCGACCATCAGATGCAGTTCCAGCAGCAGTACGCGGCTCACCAGGCCGAGTACCACCAGAGGATGGCTGGTTACGATGAGAGATTGGACCAGCTCCAGACCCAGCAGGGAGTGACTCTCGCACACATCGAGCGGGAGAGGCGCCGCTCTTGGCGCATGCAGGAGGTCCAGTAGCATCTGCTCCAGCTGCTACCGGGAGAGCAGCCAGTCTGGAGGACTCCCTGGGAGGACTCTCCACTTCCACCTCCCCCAGCGGATGGTGATGATGGTGCTGATGGTGGTGACGCCTTCATGAACGACATCGTCTTCGATCTGGATAACCTCGGTGACGAGTAGGCTGTACTCGTTGCCCCTCTCAGTGTGTTTTGTTTTTCGTTTTAGACTTGTGTGGGTTTGCTCCATGTGTGAGGAGCTTGAACTTAGTGTCGTTTGTTTTTGTTTTTGTTTGTTTCTTTTGTGGATTGTTTTTGCTGTAGCCGTCTGGGCTAACACTTATCCCTAACGCACTGTGTGCTAGTGTGCTCTTGGTGTTCGATTCGTGCAGAACTGTCCATCTTCCCGTTTGTTTCTCGCTGACTGGTCCACTTCCAGTCCCCCAGCAGTTTCAATCCGGTAACATCCAATGTAGTCAAAATCGCGCTTTAAAACTAAAAAAGTTACGATTTTACGTTTCTAGGTCACTAAAATGCTTCTACACAAAATCTCAGTTTTTATAACTTATGTAGTTAAAAACACCGTTTTAAAACTTAAAAACTTATGATTTTACGCTTCTAGATCACCAAAACGTTTCTATGTAGAAACTCGCTTTTGACTACATTGGTAACATCGTTCCCCTTCTCTATTCCTCTGCTCCATTGAGGGCAATGTCGTGCTTAAGTGTGGGGGGGGGGGTGCTTTGTATCGGTTGGAATGTATATATGTGTGCTTGGAGCCTAGTCCACTGTCCAAATCTCGAGATTTGAGGGCTCCAAGTACTGCTGTTTGATCATATTGGCACTGTGTTTTGATTGATGAATTGAATGGTTTTCGGATTGATGCATGACAGCTTGATTGTGACTAGGACAACCTATGATGAGGACTAAGATGTGCAGTAGAGTTGTGTAGGGGTTCCGTTTTTCAACTATTTGCTTACCAACTGTGACTTGGATTGATTACTTGTTCTTGACAGTCTCTTATGCATCTAGTTCAGGGTATCAGAATGTGAGATAGAGCATATAGGTAGGTAGCCATGTGAGATTTGAGCCTGCTCGTTTCTTTCTTGTGCGATAGATCCCTCTTCCATGATGTGTAGCATTCACGTTGTCACTAGCTAAGATGATGGGGGCATAGGATTAGCCCACGACCAAATTTGACTGTCCTGATGTGTCATATCCCCTAGTCAGCCCTTTTGAGCCGTGTGTTATCCTTTCTTTTGGTCTGAAATGAAAAAAATCACCCTGTTTGCATCTTTTAGAAGGTTCCACAGAGTGGGTTGTACATGTTCTCTGCTGTTTCTGCTAAATTTAATGTGAGTGTTGGAGGTAGTGCTTAAAAGTTGGGCTGGGCAGGTATTTGAAATATATGCAGAAGTGGTGGCTCTCTTAAGAAATGAAAAGAAAATGAAAGAAAAACAAAGAAAAATTGAAAGCAAAGAGAGCCACTACCAAAAATCTGAATAATGCCCGGTAAGTAGTGTTTCTTAGCAGTCTGGCTTGGAAATGCTGACATTTGTACCTCCTTCGCTCTTGTGCTCTTGAGATATTGAGTAATGCAGAATAGCAGAAAGGAAATACCGGTTTGTTTGACTGTGATTGTTTGGTTTTGGAAATGTGGAACCTTTTGCTATGAATACTTCCACCACCTAAAAGGCCTTTTCCCCATGTCCAAGACCCTAGCCAGTCATTTGAAACTGTGTCTAAGACCTCCTGATTAGTTAGTGGTGACACCCCATATGTGAACTCTAGCATTTAGAGGCTGCCATCATGGTGAAGAGATGTTAGGGATTGAGAGAAATAGCATGCGCATTTTTCGCATCAAATTGTCCTGACCCCACTGGTCGAGAGTGAGTGATTCATTTTCATATTCTATATACTCTTGTACCCCGGTGAGGACCTAGATTGCTCGGTCTCTATTCTGATGTCTTGAGTTGGATGCATGAGTTGACTGTTTTGAGTAAGTGGTTGAGTCAAGTCTTGGTTGGTTGGTGAACAGAAGGGAGACTCTTCCTTTACTCGATTTTGCTGCACTCGAATGTCCTTGGTGGTGGTTGTCCAGGTTGCTATTGAAGTTGTTCATGTATTGATGTTTGAAAACCAGTACGATTCACGTGTTCTGTGCCTTTATGACTTGTCCCCAATGTTGGTTGATTGAAATATGTGAGCTTACCTTGTGTCTGACTTGGTTTGCTTGGGGACAAGCAAACGGTTAAGTGTGGGGGAGTTTGATAGACCGTTAATTACACATGATTTTACCCCTGTTCTCACACCGTTTGAGATGTGATTTCTCGTGTTTTAGGCCAATTTCACACTAGGTTGTGCTTGTTTGTGATATTTCAGGTCCTAGTACGTGAATGGAGGCTTGGGAGCGAGTTTGGGGTCGATTGGACGAAGATCGGGCGCGAGGCAAGTCACAAAGGAGGCCACACGGGCACACCCACAAATCACACGGCCGTGCAACTCATATTTCTGGCCGTGTGAGATTGTGCGAGAGCAAACACGGCCTGCCCTGACAACACACACGGCCGTATGAAGAAGTGGCTTGGCCGTGTGACTTTCGCCGAGAGCAAACACAGGCAGATGAAAGTCACACACGGCCGTGCGACCCTGGCCGTGTGAGAAGCCTGAAGATCGAACTAAGTGGAACGCGGCGTTTGGACTCACACGGGCAACTGGGTATGCCACACGGACTTGTGGCCCTGCCCGTGTGAGTCGGGATTTCCTGGTTTTAACCCAATTTCGGGCTGCAAGAGAGAGGATCAGACTTTTTGAGCAAAAACAGAGCCCTAGAGAGAGAAAGGACGAAGAACACATCCTAGAAGCCATCTTGGAGCTGGGTTTCATTAAATCAAGCTTGGAGATCGTCATAGGAGTGGAAATCATCATCCCAGAGCAGATTCTTCCCATAATTATGGGTATGATTGCTTTGTATCTTGTTTTCCTCTCTCTCTCTATGGAGTAGAACCCCTCTCTCACTTGGGGATGAAGAACCCTAGTTCTATGTGTTAGGGATTGATTGTAATGACTTGGGATGATATTACTGTTTGATTTTAATCGAATGATGCATGTTTATTGAGTCAATTGAAGTCTGATCAACTTTTCCTGATTCCTGCTGCAATCTGAGATAGATAGAATCTGATTAGGTTGCTAGAGTCTCATCATTCGATAGTAGGAGATTGGCTATACGAGAGTTAGCCAGTTTACTGCTTTGTACTGGAATCCAATTCCAGTAGTGGAGTTCTGTTCTTACTGCTTCAGCTTTCTATCCCGGTGAAGACTAGTCGTCTGCCGGGTGGTTAGACTGAGAGGGCTTGGTCAGCTTAAGAGATTCCAAGCTACTGTCGGATCTTCCGCAGTCTAATCAACAGTAAATCAACCCAGGGAAATTGCAATTAAACCTAACTAAGGAGCTAGGGGGACTCATTCCCGAGTGACTCTTTCCTGCTTGAGAAAACCATATCAATTCCTGCTTTATTTCTGCTTTTGCTTTTAAACAACAATCACTTACTTTAGTTGGCTAGATAATAAATAATCAATGAGTAAGCAGTAGATCTAGACCCCGGGTTGATAATATAACTTGCCTGTTACTGCATTCCCGGTCTGCGATTACACTTGGTCGCTGATTGGTGTTGTGTTTTGGCGTGTCAGCCGTGTAGGAAGCTTGAAGCCACTTATCGAAACTCCGCGTTTTGACACTCACATGGGCAGCCTGGGAAAGTCACACGGCCGTGTGGCCTGCCCGTGTGGTCGGGATTTTTTGGGTTTTAACCAATTTCGGGCAAAGGAGAAGGGAATCGACTTTTGAGAGCAAAAACAGAGCCCTAGAGAGAGAAAGTTCAAGAACACATCCTAGAAGTGATTTTGGAGCTGGGTTTCATCAATCGAGCTTGGAGATCATCATAGGAGTGAAGATCATCATCCTAGAGCAGATTCTTCCCATTGTTATGAGTATGACTGCTTTGTATTCTGTTTTCCTCTCTCTCTCTCTATGGAGTAGAACCCTCTCTCACTTGGGTATGAAGGACCCTAGTTCCATGTGTTAGGGATCATTATTGTAATGACTTGGGATTGCTATAGTGTTTGGTTTTAATCGAATGATCCACGATTCACTGAATTAATTGAAGTTTGATCAACTTTTCTTGATTTCTGCTGCAACCTGAGATAGATAGAATCTGATTAGGTTGTTAGAGCTTCATTAGTCAGTAGTAGTGGATTGGTTATACGAGAGTTAGTCAGTCTACTGCTTTGTACTGGAATCCAATTCCAGTAGTGGAGTTCTGTGCTTATTGCTTCAGCTTTCTATCCCGGTGAAGACTAGTCGTCTGCCGGGTAGTTAGACTGAGAGGGCTTGGTCAGCTTAAGAGATTCCAAGCTACTGTCGAATCTTTCGCAGTTTAATCAACAGTAAATCAACCCAGGGTAATTACAACGGAGACCTAACTAAGGAGCTAGGGGGACTCATTCCCGAGTGACTCTTCCTTTGCTTTAGAAAACCGAATCAATTCCTGCTTTCTTACTGCTTTTAATTAAAACCACAATCAATCGACTTAGTTGGCTAGATAATAGATATTTACGGAGTAGGCAGTAGATCTAGACACCCCGGGTTGATAATTAGAACTTGCCACTTTACTGCATTCCCGGACTGCGATTACACTTGGTCGCAGTTTGGTGTTGAGTCATAGCGTGTCAATATTCAACCTACCCTTTTGCATCCTCCCATGGCCCCAAAAACTTTGAGATCAAGCCCTGCCTCGTCACCAAGATCCAAAACAATGTGACATTTCATGTGCTTAGAGATGAGTCTCCGAGGGAGCATGTTCAGAGGTTTATCGAGATTGTACGAAGTTTGAAGATAAATGGGGTGCCTGAAGATGCTTTCAAGTTGAGGCTATTCCCCCTATCTCTAGTGGGCAATACGCTCAGGTGGCTCAACAATAGACCACCCCTCTCGATTACCTCACGGGACGACTTACTCAACAAGTTCATGACCCGATATTGTCCACCTTCCAAGATGGCGGAGTGGCGCAAAAAGATCAACTATTTCAAACAAGAGGAGGATGAGACATTAAGGGATGCATGGGAGAGCCATTCTGACTTTTTCCTCCAATGCCCACATCACATATTTGAAGAACAGTTTCGGATTGAGACCTTCTACGGTGGTCTTCTCCAAGATGACAAGATCCTCATTGACTCTCTATGTCAAGGGAAATTGATGAACATGACTCCACCCCAGGAGACCCAAATGCTTGAAGATATGGCGACAAAAGGGTATATGATTGGGGCTTGACAAGAAGTGGTATAAGAGATACAGAGAGAGAAGTACGTTTGATGGAAGCAATTCCTTCGCTTGCCGCTAAGATTGACCATTTGATTGATGCTATCCTTGAAGATAAGAAGCAAGGGAAGAAGCTCTTGGTGGCATGTGATTGGTGTTTGTGTACCAACCATGAGATTTCAAAGTGCCAATTGATGAAGGAAGAAATCACCCCAAGGAATAAGTGAGCTTCATCGCTAATGCTAAGAACAATAATACCTATAGCAACACTTACAACCCAGGGTGCGGAACCATCCAAACTTTTCTTGGTCTTCCCCAAGTAATCCGAGACCCCCCGATTTCCAAGGGCCGATGGGGAATTATCAACCAAGGTCTCCTTTCATTCAACAAAGGTCAAAATTTCAAGGCTTGAACTTCCAACAACCATTCCAAGTGCAAGGTGTCCAAGGGTTCCAACAACAACAACCCGACAAGTTTGCAAAGCTTGAAGGCCTAGTCGACACCTTTGTTAGTACAAGCTCTCAAAAGTTCGAGAAGATTGAGCAATTCATGGATGTAGCAACTAGCAAGTTTTCTTCGGTTGAGGCAGGACTAAGAAGTCACCTAGCGAGTCTCCGAAACTTGGAGGCCCAAATTGGCAATCTTGCCGGGATCCTCACCGAGAGACTAAGGGGACATCTTCCCTCCCAAACTATTGTCAACCCCAAAGATCAAAATGCTGGGTTGAATGCTATTAAGTGGAGAAGCGGGAAGGTGACTCCGGTAGTTGTTGCTAAGGAAGTAACCGAAGAAGAGAAGATGCATCCAACGACCAATGATCAAGAAGGCTCGGAATGGGAGGAATAAGAGACTACGAAGGCGCCGCCGACGCCACCAAAAGTGGCTGAGTATAAGCTTACTCTTCCTTTCCAAAGAGGGTTCATAAGGACCGATTGAATGCGGAGTGTGGTAAGTTCATGAATATGTTGAAGAAACTCAACCTTACCATGCCTTTCTTGGAGGCGATGGCATGTATGCCGCGGTATACAAAGTACTTAAAAGGGCTCCTCACAAAGAAGCACAAGCTAGATGGCCTCGCCACCGTCACTTTGGGCGAGGGTTGTTCGGCGATCATCTGAAACAAACTTCCCCAAACGCAACCGGACCTAGGTAGTTTTACTATCCCTCTATGCATTGGAACTCATAATATGGAAAACTCCTTGGCAGACTTAGGAGCAAGCATAAATGTGATGCCTTACAAGCTTTTTAGGAAGTTGAATCTAGGAGAACTAAAGACTACAAGGCTTAGTATCACATTGGTCGATCGTTCCGTCATTAGTCCTAGGGGTATTGTGGAAGACATGCTAGTAAGAGTTGACAAATTCTTCTATCCGACGGACTTTGTGAACATTGATATTAGCGAGGACTTGGATATGCCACTCATACTTGGACATCCTTTCCTTGCCACCACAAAGGTGTTGATTGATGTGAATGAGGGTGCTTTGTGGCAAACGCTAGGGTCAACAACCCGTATAGCAATACTTATAACACCGGATGGAGGAACCACCCCAACTTTGCTTGGGCATCACCGGCTAATCCAAGGCCCCCGGGTTTCCAAGGGCCCACGGGGAATTTTCAACCTTGGCCAACCTTCATCCAACAAAGGCCCCAACTCCAAGGCTCAAACTTTCAACAACTGTACCAACCATAAGGTACCCTAGGGTTTCAACAACAACATCAACCCGACAAGTTATCCAAGCTTGAGGACCTAGTGAACACCTTTGTGAGTACGAGTAGCCAAAAGTTTGAGAAGATTGAGCAATTTATGGATGTGGCGACTACCAAGTTTACCTCGGTTGAGGCGGATCTCCGAAGCCATCGAGCGAGTCTTCAAAGCTTGATAGTGCAAATTGGCAACCTTGCCGGCGTCCTCGCCGAGAGACCCAAGGGAGCCTTACCTTCCCAAACTGTGGTGAACCCCAAAGATCAAGCCGGAGTGAATGCACTTCAAGTGAGGAGTGTGAAGGTGGTTCCGGAGGTCGCCACGGAAGAAGGAATAGAGATGGAAGATTCCAAAAAGGAAGAGACCACCCCGAAAAAAAAAGAGAGAAGAAGCCCTCGAGGAATGATAGGAAGGCGTCGAGGCAGGCATTGTCGGAGGATGGATATGTGCCACCTCTTCCTTATCCCACATGGATGTACAAGGATAGGTTGGACAACGAGTGTGGAGGGTTACTCGAAATGCTATGCAAACTCCACCTCAACATCCCATTCCTCGAGGCCATAGCGCAAATGCCAAGATATGTCAAGTACCTCAAAGGATTCCTCATCAACAAGCCAAGGCTTCAAGGCCTCGCCAACGTAACTCTTGGCAAGGAGTGCTCTGCTTTCCTCCTCGACCGCTTTCCCAAAAAGCGGTCCGACCCAGGTAGCTTTACAATCCCTCTTGATATTGGTGATCACCATATAGATAATGCCTTGGCGGACCTAGGAGCTAGTGTGAATGTGATGCCCTACAAGCTTTTCAAAAAGTAGAAGTAGGTGAACTTAAGACCTCTAAGCTTAGCATCACCTTAGCCGACCGTTCGATCATTAGCTCGAGAGGTATAGTGGAGGACAAGATGGTGAGAGTGGGCAAATTTTGCTATCCGACCGATTTCATGATTCTCGACATAAGTGAGGACTCGGATATGCCCCTCATCCTCGATCGCCCCTTTCTTGCAACCGCCAAGGAATTGATAGATGTTAATGAGGGAACCCTAATTTTGAGAGATGGTAAGGAGAGAATCAAGCTTGAAACTGATCCTAGGGTGAGAGTGATGAAGTGAAGGGGGTAGTTTCAAATGATGTGAATGAGAGTGGAGGATAGCCTCCTAAGGCAAACCCCACCATTACTTTTTTTTATCTTTGATGATGTTGAGCAGGAAGTTAAGAAGGGTCCTAAGCCAAAATGACCGAGATTGAATGCTTGGAGAAGAAGGATGAAGGGATCTTTGACCCAGAAGACGGGGGAGCCCGAAGCAAGGTTGGCCAACCAAAAGGGCCAACTCAAGGAGCCTAAGATGGGGGGCTACAAGCCTCGCCCCAAGAGTGTGGTGGATCCGCTCTCGGTGGCATCACGTTTGAAGTCTTGATTGATCCCCAACCGTCAAGCTAATGACGAGAAACAAGCGCTTGTTGGGAGGCAACCCAACGGAGATTTGAGTGGTGAAATGGTGTCCCCGTGCCGAGTGTTGTGTTTTTGCGGTTTATGGGTCTGTTGTGATTGATTAGGAGGCACGGAGGAATAGGTTGAGTCAAAAATTTTGCAGAAGTGCCATGTTTTCACTTTAGTTCACGGATATATTGTTGAGTTCACGGTCGCTAAGACCGTGAACAGGCAAACGCGTCCATGAACTGGGCACTGATGCATGTTCACCACCTGTCAAAAACTCCGTGTTCACGGACACATTCACGAGTTCACGGTCGCTAAGACCGTGAACTGGGCAACGCGTTCGTGAACTCAGCGTTCTGCCTATAAAAGGGGTGTGAACGATGACCCTTCACTTCACGACCAAAAACTCGCCGGAAAAAGCAAAATCCTGTCGCTTTTTTTACTTTTCCCCCAAATCCGGCGAGCAAAACCAAAAACCAACGTCATACACAGTCCCCTCCCCTCAAAACCGGCCTGTGCTTTGAATTTGGGGAGATTTAGACCACATTTTTCCGGCCAAGTCACCGGCGGCCAGTCTTCGGCGTGCTTCCGACGAAGCTCCGGCGACCCCTCTCCGGTCAGCTTTCCGACCAATTTTTCACCGTCCTCGCCCGCACCTCGCTTCCTCCCTCGTCCTACTTGAGTCTCCAAGTTTGTTTTCAACTTTACCTTTGTGAATTGTGGAGAATCGGATTAGGTATTGAAGTGAGGTTTAATTTTTGTGCTTTGCATGATTGAATCTAGTTAGGGAGAGGACTTAGGTGAATTAGGTCGTGTGATTGATGGATTGATTTTTGCATGAGCTTAGTGAGTCTTGGTGGGCGTATTTGAACCAAATTGTGCTTATTTTTAGAATTTGCCCACCAAGTGCTATGTTAAGAACACAAGTTCTAAGACCGTGAAGAGGATCTTTTGTCCGTGAACATAAAGGCGTCCAAGGCCAAATCTTAAGTTACTGACGCTAGGTGAGTTCACGGTCACTAAGACTGTGAACTGGAGCTATTGCCTGTGAACCTGTGCAAGCGAAGCGGTGCGTTCGACGCCAACCTTGAGTTCACGGACGCGTTCAAGAGTTCACGGCTGTGAACTCAGGCCGTGAACTGAGCCCGATCCCTGTTTAAAAGGAGAGCTTAAGGGAAGAGAGAGGGGGGAGCCCAAGAGTGAGAAAGTGCCTTCTTCAGATTTTAAAGAGAGAAAGAACGAACCAAGGAAGGAAGAAGGCTAGGGTTTGCTCCAAGAGGTGAATTGGGAAGATTCTCCCCAAGAGAAGTTCAGCACAAGCTCAAAGAATATTGGAAGCATCCCCATGATGGTTTCTACCTCTTCTTCTTGTGTTTCTCCCCTTTCTAGGTGGAGTAGTTTCCTTTTTCACTTGGGTATTGTGAAACCCTGACTATTTACCATGTAGTTTTTGTTATGTGAATTGAATGATTGTTTATGGGTGTTATGTTTTTTATTAAAGTTTATGGGTGTTGTTTAATTCAATGATTGAGGTATTTTTCATGTTGATTGTGCATGTTATTACTTAGCAATCTAATTGGCCATTTTAACCTAGAGAGGGAAGACCCCCTTTCAAGGGAGGCTCAATTGAGTTGGGATTCCTAGGGCTTTCTAAGAGACCTATCTAGGTTAATGTTGGGAAAACCTCTACGTTAAATTAAGCAATTTGGTTAAGCGCGATTAAGCCGATCAACCATTCGTTTGAGTGAGGGAGTAAGTCAACCGTCGATTGCCTTAACCGAGTGGGCCTCTTGAACAGCCTATAATGTATCCCTCGGTTTGGAAATAAAGAGTGTGGTCTACGACCATATTTGCGTCCCCTAGCAGTTTGTGGTCACCTTGACCATAGCAATCACTTCGATTCACATACCATGGTAGTAGTTAGGGGGAAGCGACATCCGAGTGACCTTCTCACAAAGAGCTTTCAAAACCATTTACTTTTGTCTTGCTTTACTTTAATTAGCAAACTTTTCAATCAAAATTGATTTGCTAGATAATGATTAAATTACTGAAGTAGGGGTACATGGACGGGCCCGAGTTGATATTTAAACATACTTGCCCTGTATTGCACCCGACTAAGGTTTATACTTGGACCTTAGGCGGGAATTAATTGTGATATTCGGGACGAGTCATGGTGACATGGTGAAAGGTCTTACACTTTCCTGAAAGAGGATCTTGCCTGATATAATGAGACTCTCATCCTTATTCGTGTAAAGTTTCATGTTGAGAGATTATAGCCTGCCCCCAAAGTATGAGGACGACTGATGGATAAAGAAGGTCTTTGTGTGATGCAGATTCCAACTTCTTTTGAAGTAATGAATGTTGAAGGTCTTGCTTACTTTGAAAGTGGGAGTTCGATTGATGGACAATGAGGATGATCATGGGATGTCCTCTTAGCTTATGTCAACATTCTTGCCTTGGGAATCCTTCTTATCAGGGTTTTCTTGTATTTTTTTTTCAGACTTGGAGAGTGAGTGTCTTTTGGTTTGGAAAGCTGATTGGTTTGGCCATAGCCTGCTTAGGAGTATAGATCTCCTGTTTGAGAGAATGATCAGATATTGCATACGTCGACGATAAATTCTAAATTATCCTTTTATCTTTTTAGCAAAGGAGTAGGTAAGGAGTTTGAGTAGTTCTAACTCCAAGTGCTCATGCAGGGGGCATCTAATGTGTAAGTCTCACAATATTTTTATTTTTCCTTTTTTTTATTTTTGTTTATTTTTATTTTTCCTTGCCTTGTTTTGGCTTCTTTAATTTCTTATTGTTTGTGTGGGACCCTCTTGGTTTTGTTATGCCCCAAACAAGGTGTCATTTTGACGCTTTTGATTTTGTGCACCAACGAGTTCGTCAAATATGATCATTCAGTTTACCCAATCTTATAGTCACGAGGACTTTGTGAGAACTTAGTATTTTGATGTTGACATATCGATACTAGGGTACCATAATTAAGCTACTCAACCTCCTTTCTTGTTGAGGCTTGATTTGATAGAGAAGTTCGAATATGGTAGTGACAAGCTTCTACAAGCAACCTAGTGTCATATTCTCGTTGCACTATTTGACGATTTAGCTCACATAATTTGTGGACACCGGTGAGGTGTTTATACTTTCAACTCTCGTTAAGTGTGCATGTTCTCAACATTAGTGAGTGCTCAAATTCTGGACAACAGTAGGGTGTTTATAATCACTCGACACCAGTGGGGTGCTTATGGTTGCTTAATATGAAAATATTATGGCTTAACTTGAAAACATGAAATACAATTTTAATGTAACCATGTCCATAGAAGAAAGGTAGATTTTAAAAGATTTGGAAGAGATTCATCATTTTTTGAAAAAGAATCATTGATGCAAAGTCATAGATCGAGACTGGTAGTAGTCATACAATGTTCCCAGTAGGAGGAAATGCGAGTAACACTTCATTCTTTATTATGATAGAAAGGTTGGTACATTCCATCAATATGGTAGAGTATCTATACTATTATTTGATTGCGCAAGTCTATATCAGCCTCGAATCAAGCCTTCTCTAGCAATATACTAATATGCATACTGATCTCCATAATTTGGTGATGGGTTGTCGTTGAGATATTTTCTTGTTGATGTCAGTTTTTCTTCAAAATTTCCGACAAACTCATGAATATGCCAACCCGCTACTTCATTTTTCAAGTACTGCCAACCCTCTTTTGATGTCATCTAGTTTTTTTGGAATGACTACATTACAAGCACAACTTTGAATCTGATCGAGTACTTAAGGTCTGACTTTGTCCTTGTGGATGAGCAATTTTAGAAACTTCGACATTGATAAGTTGTTTCATGGTGCTAAATGAGATGTTAATGTGTGTATGCAATTGATACTTTTTTGGGTGCACATCCAAATTGTAAACACATTGTGTTAAATAGATGAATGAATATGTTATGAATTGTTAAAGTCTTATGCGTATGTCCGAACCATGTCGTTCATGAATAACCGACAAATCATGATTCATTAAACACACATCAACATCATAAAGAACAACCTTGTTTAGGTAAACCTAGGGTTTTATGAACCTTAACGACGAGGTTAAAGGTAGCTTTGGGATAAGTTTTGGGTATCTCAAGGTGGCTTCTATGCAGACTATATGTTGGATAGGGGTTCCTAGGAGAATTGTCCCCAAGTTGTATTCGACTATAGCACTTTCGAGTTAGCCGAATACCTCAAACCAACCTCGGGTTTGAGTTCAACTTGGTTAGAAAGTTTCACGTTATTCCTCTACTATTGTAGAAGTCACTGTACTCCTTTCACTTTCTAAAGGGATAGCTCGGGTATAGAGCTTTTATGAATAAATACAAATAATTAAATACAATGTAAATTAAAAGAACAAACAATGTGTTGAACACCCAAAAAGTGAAGGAAAGAAAGACTTATCGATTTGTTACCATAGCTCGACTCTCAACGTCCCCAGCGGAGTCGCCACTGTCCCAACCGCCCCTCGAGATCGGGGTATCCGTCGCGCATTGCTCGGAGTTGCCATCGATCTTAATTGTGGTGGATCGAACACCTTTTAGTTTAGTCTCGACCTTAGGATTAAAACCGGGATTTGGTCTGTGAAATTTTAGAGATTGGGTTCGGGAGTATGCTTACGTGTGGGGAAGTGTATTCACACCCCACAACGCCCAAAAATTGGTACTACTTAAATCGACAGCTGCTTACCTAATGGTCTAAAGGGTTTGGTGGTTATTTAGGTGATCCTTATGTCAACGTTTCGAAACCTCGAAGCAACTTTTTTTGATTTTCGTTTTCTGTGGACCGTGCGGAAATGGGTAGTTCAGAATTAATTAGAGAGATTTTGGTCATTTAGAGAGGTCGGCCAATTAAAGAAAGACATGGGAGCAAGTGAAACCTTAGCCGCTCTTCACTCTTCTTCATCTCTCAACACATTGCCGCTTTCTCAACTCTCTCTGCTCCGTCCAACCAAGAAGGCGACGACGGCGGAAAGGTCGGTCGCCGCTCCTTCTTCCTCCAGTCGGTCTTCTTCTTCTTCTCCTATCTCAATTTCCCTCGCGTCTCCGTGATTAAATCTCTTGCCATTCCTCTCTTCTCGATCCTTCCTTTCTATTTCTCATTCTCTCTGGTTATGACGAGGAGAAATGAAGAAAAGAAAAGAAATGACGAAGGTGATGAGCAGCATCGTCGCTCGACCTCGGCGCTCGACAACGGCGACGATGATGATGCCCGCAACGAGACAAAGAGGTGGTTTATTCAGCTTGCATGTCAAGTTTGGAGGTATAATTTTGTTTTAGGGTTCTGAATTTTTTTGCTTTTGTGTTTTGATTTGAATTTTGGGGGTTTAGGTCATGATAGGAAACGGGGATGACCGGCGGTCAGGATTCGCCGGTTGCGGAGAAAAGAATGCCTCCGGCAACAGAGTGGAGTAACTCTGGCCGGTGTCAGTAAAACCAAAGTGGGACCCAGTGGTAAGCGTTGAGGGTGTTTTTGGTTTGAGCTTTTCATTTTTCTTGTCTATTGCTAATCTGACTTTGTTCTATCTCTTGAAGGTTTAGGGTTTTAATCATGGGTGAGGAAAGGAAGCAGAGGAATGGAAGGAAGAGGACGGTCGCCGCCGACAGATCTAAGTTTCGTTGGCGGCGACGGAAATAAGGTGAGCTTTTGATTTTGGTAAACCATTATAGGTTTTAGGAGTTTTCTTGATTTCTTTTTTTTTTTTTACAATAAACCTGCTTTTATTAAGTAGTCGAATTATCCTTCTCTAGCTGAGGAAGGAGAAACATAGGGGGCCTAAGAGCCCAAGATTCAGAAGAATCCCAATTACAGTTTGAGTGGGCCATTGAGTGGGGCGGTTCGTTTCCCTTTCTCTTTGTAAAGCTCCACCTTATCTAGCCCATAGTCCCGGCCCGCTCCCTCAGCTCCCTTGCAACCATCCCCACCTCCAGCCTCGAATCTTCCTCACCCTTCATTTTCTGGATAGCAGATTGACAGTCACTTTCCACCACCGCCGGTAAGAAACCATGGCGTTCCACCATCTGCAACACGAAATCCATTGCCCGGAGTTCAGCGATTTCCGGCGGCCACTGTCTTCTCTCCCGCCGAACCGCCGCCAGCAGGAATTTTCCATTCTCATCGCGAACCACCAGCCCCAGTCTTATTCCTTCCCCCGCCATCACCGCGGCATCCACATTCACCTTCACCCATCCTTCTGGCGGCTTCTCCCAGGTACAATTCGCAACCAATTTCGTTTCTTTCTCCTTTGAATGGTAGGATTTGTACTCCGCCCAGTAGTCTAAAGCCTTCCCTATTATCGCCCATTCCTCCGCCTTCGGTTTATTGAACATTTGATTGTTCCTTTCATTCCAGATCGACCATAAAATCAAACCCAACTTCTCCAAAGTTTCATCATCAGCTTTCTCCATTACCTCACAAAGCCTCCTTCTCGATGATAGAGTAGGCTCGATCTCGAAAAGGTTCCTGTAGATTGTAGGCCTCCAGATCCGACATGCCCACTGGCACTCTCTGAAGATATGGTTTTGAGTTTCTTCCAAATTGCAGAACGGGAACTTAGTTGCCGCTTCTTTCTTCTTCCGCTCCATGTTCTTTCCCGTTGGGAGAATTTCATGAGCTACCCTCCAGAGGAAGATCTTCACTTTAGGTGGGATCATTAATTTCCATAATCTGTCCCAGTCCATAGGATCATAAATTTCCACATTCTCCTCCCCCCTCAGTCCTTCCCCTTCTTCATCAGTCAGCGTTAGATTCTGAGAGTCTAATCCTCTTGTGGTTAACAAGGCAAAAGTCGATTTCACAATGTAATCGCCCTTCTTTTCAACAATTCCACACTAAGTCATCCTTCGCTAGCTGCCTGGGTATAGGAATAGCTACAATTCTTGCGCAATCCTCCGCTGTAAAGCTGCAATGGAGCATGTTCCATCTCCACACTCTCTGCTCATGATCAATAAGATCCATAACTCTAGTCAATCCTCCCGCTTGAGGCTTGGGGGAAGAAACTCGATAATCATTCTCTTCAGCCCCTGCCACCCATCTATCTGTCCAAATGTTGATCTCAGAACCATTCCCAACTCTCCATCGGACCCCCTCCTTGACTAAAATTTAAGCATCCATTATACTCCTCCAAGTGTAGCTTGGGTTGTTCCCGAGTTGAGCTTGCAGAATAGTCGAATGAGGGAAATACTTGGCTTTCAGCACTCTGCCCGCCAAAGATTCTAGATTGTTAAGCAAATTCCAGATTCGTTTTCCTAGCAAAGCAATATTGAAAGCATGTAGCTCTCGAAAACCCATTCCCCCTTTTGACTTTGCTTGACACAGTTTGTTCCAAGCTATCCAAGGAATCCTTTTCTCCTCTTTCTGCTGGCCCCACCAAAAGCTAGATATTGCCTTTCTCAACTCTTGAATAACACTGTCTGGTATCAAGAAAGCCGACATAGAATAAGTTGCCTGTGATTGGGCCACTGACTTGATAAGAACTTCTTTTGCCGCCACTGAGAGTGTCTGGCATTTTCAGTGTTTAATCTTCTTCCTGACTCTGTCCACCAAATTCTGGAATGTAGCTTTTTTCTCGCGTCCAATAACTGTGGGGAGCCCCAAGTATTTCTGATGTGAATCCACCTGCTTCATACCCAAAATGCCAGATAACTCATCCTTCTTCTTCTTTGGGACACTCGAACTGAAAGTAAGCTCTGATTTGGTTAAATTGACCATTTGGCCCGATTCTTCCTCGTAGTCTCGCAAGATTTTCTGTAACTCCTTACTCTCCTGAGCTGTTGCTCGTGTGAAAATCACACTGTCATCAGCAAAAAGCATATGAGAGATAGCTGGTCCTCTAATTGAGGCTTTAATACCATGAATTGTCCCTCCCTCCATTGCTTTTTTTAGCAGGGTTGATAGACCCTCCACGCAAAATAAGAAGAGGTAAGGTGATAGTCGGTCACCCTGCCTCGGACCTCTTTCAGGTTTAAACTCCTCCGAGCGATGGCTATTAACCAAAATCTGATAGGAAACTGTGGTGATGCAATACATAATCATCTTCACTCATCTTTTCGCAAATCCTAGCTTCATCATCATAGCTTCTAAGAATTCCCACTCCACCCTGTCGTAAGCCTTAGATATATCCAGTTTGGCAGCCATAAATCCTTTCTTGGCACGAGTCTTTTGCTTCATGGTGTGAAAGGACTCAAAAGCCACCAAGATATTATCTGTAATGTATCTTCCTGGGACAAAGGCGCTCTGTTCTTCCCCTATAACTGAGTTGAGTACTCTTTTTAGTCGGTTTGCAAGTACTTTTGAAAGGACCTTGTAAAGTACATTGCAAAGGCTTATAGGTCTGAATTCCAAGGGGTTTATAGGTTTTTTCTTCTTCGGAATCAGCGCTATGAGTGTGTTGTTGAGCTGCTGGGGAAACTCCCCCAATTCCAGATATGACTGAAGCTCCCTTAGGACAGTGTCCCCAACAGCTTTCCAGTGCCTTTGAAAAAACCTCGCTGACATCCCATCTGGTCCAGGTGCTTTATTGGGTCCCATTCTCTTTAAAGCCATCCTTATTTCATCCTCATTAAAGGGTTCCAGGAGGTATTGATTCATCTCTGCAGTAACCTTAGGGGTCACCAAATGCAGAATCTTACTCCCTTCCCCTCTTCTGCTTTTGGCGAACAGATTTTTCATATATCCAACTAGACAGTTAGATACCTCTTGCTGGCCTACAAATGTCTGGCCTGATTCATCCTGTAACCTCCTAATCATGTTTTTTCTTCTTCTTTCCGAGGCTTTCCTGTGGAAGTATCCAGTATTCAGGTCCCCTTCCTTCAACCAATCTGCTCGGGATCATTGCTTCCATTTCATTTCCTCTTGGAGGATTACATCATTGAGCTCCTGCTCGATTATTCTTTTCTGTTGTAATGTCTCTTTTGTTCTCTTCCTCTTTTACAGGGCTTGAAGGGCTTTCTCATCCTTTTTTCTCCTCTGTTTCAGCGAGCTAAAGACTTCTTTACTCCAAGAGAGCAATTTATCCTCACATTTTTTGATCCGATCCATAGAACTGACTTCCCCTTGCTGGTGCCACGCTTCTGCAATAACTTTTGAGAAGTCCTCATGCCTCTCCCAATAAGGCTCATAGCAGAAAGACCACCCCCAAGTAATATACTCTTCTTCGAGATCTAATTTCATTTGAATCGGTATATGGTCAGAGCCACATCTCTCTAAGTGATAGACACGCATATTAGGATAGCACTCCTTCCACTCTGTGTTTCCCACTGCCCTGTCCAGTCTCTCCTCAGTATAATCTTGGTCAGCTCGATTATTCTCCCAAGTAAAGGTCCTCCCATAGTAACCACAATCCTCCAATCGACAAAGTTCCAAAGTATCCCTGAACATTTCCATCTCTCTCACATCTGGGTCTCGATTACCGCTCTTCTCCAGATAGTCAGTAATGAGGTTGAAATCTCCCAATACCAGCCAAGGTAGCTGGACTTGTTGGTGAAGCCTTTCGAGTAATTCACAGGTTTTCTTCTTATTACGTGCTTCAGGCCATCCATACACCCCTGTGAACCGCCAATCCATGTTGCAACCTTGCATTCTAATTTTGACTATGATTCGTTGTTTTTGTTAGATTTCATGCTCTGAAGGGATTCTTGTATTATCTTTCCCAAAGTCGAATTAGACTGGTTAGGGATTTTAAAACCCAGAAAACTGATTTTATTGTGGCTTTGAAACTGATGCTTGGTTTGCTGATGCTCGACTTGAGTATTGGAAATTTAGTGTATTTATGGTATTTGATAATATGTGGGATTTGGGTTTGATTGTGTGAGGATAACCGGGTTTTGAGATTGAAATTATGTGTTTTGTATGATGGATTATGGTAAATAAATATACAAAGCGATTAAAGCAAAAAAGGAAACAAATATTCAAATAGATTTGGCTTTCACTTGTAAAACATGATAATATAAACTAGGGCTAATACCACTAGGAAACCCGAACTATTAACTTTGTGTCATTTGTGTCCTAAAGTATTCGATATGACATTTGTGTCCTAAACTATTTTTCCGTTAGAGTTGACTGGCGTTGACCGTTAGTTTTTAACAGAAAGTCCAGTCAGCGTTGATGTGGCATCTGACATGGAATTTTAATATTAATTTTTAGTTACTTTTGCATCTAATAAAAATTTTAAATACAAAATTAAAAAATTTACACCTCTCCTGTCCCCTGTCCTCCGTAGTATTCTTCGACCTCTCCCTCTTCTCCTTCCACAATCAACCTTGACCTTTCGTTAGAAAATCCTTCCACAATCATCGCCATCTATGAAAGCAAAGAAGCAAAGTCGTCGCCACCCGGAACTCCTCGCGTTGCTTCTCCGTATTCACTCTTCCTTACTTCCGCCGTCTCCCTGATCCACTCGAATCACCCGGTCCACTTCCCTCGACTCACCCAGTCAATCCTCCTCCAACAACAACAATTCCTCCCTCCCGATCCTCGACGCCGCCGCCGCTCCGCCTTGCTACATCCCGGAGCACCGCCTTGCTACCCCCGACGAGATCCACACTCCCAATCCCCAGCTCTGTCCGTTTACAAGCATCCTCAGCTCCGTCCGATTCCCCTCTACGATTCACTGAAAATCCACCATTTCTTGCGAATCTGGATTGGGGTGTTACGAATCTGGATTTGGAGCTTTCCCGAGTGAGAAATGGTGTTACGAATCTGGATTTGGAGTTTTCTCGAGGAAAAATGAAAAGGATTTGAAGGAGAGGGGAAATGGGAGCGCTCGGTGGCAGTGGCGCCGGCTGGAGATCTGCCAGGATTCATCGTTTACACTGTAACAAACTTCAACGAAACTACCACCCTCTCGCCCATTTCGTAGATTTCTCCTTGAAACACTCCGATTCTGGTAGAATTTGCCTCCCTCTCTCAGTTCCACGCTCTGTACGAGGGGTCGGACTTGCCCGCCGGGAAGTCTCCCTGCTGCACTTCATTTCCGGCTCGTGTGTGACAAATTAGGGTTCTAAGTGAATTATGGATTTCTTAAAAGTTGCAGGGCAGGACATCCAGAAGAGAGGAAGAGGAAGAAGCAGGGGCGGTTTTTTATTTTCTTAATTATTTTTATTTTATAATTTTTCTATTTTAATTTTTATTTAGTTTTAGTAAAAAATATGATGTGTCAATGACGTGGCATCTATGTGGCTGCCACGTCAACAAAAGTCAATGTTAATGTTGACTTCCGTTTGGTCAACCGTTATCTATAACGGTCAACGAAATCGTCAGGACATAAATGACACACAACTATCATACGTTGTGACACAAATGTCATATCAAATACTTTGGGACACAAATGGCACAAAGTTAATAGTTCGGGTTTCCCAGTGGTATTAGCCCTATAAACTACAAGATAAAATGAATGTAGATAGCAAGTAGGGAGCATTAAAAGGAAAACAATAAATATGATTTTGTCTATTGCTTTGCATTTATGGTAACTTTACCATCTTGTAAGTTGTTTGGAGTTGATTTGTGATAGAAGAACACTGGTGGTATTTTTTTACGTTTTCCTGGATGATTGATGAAGGGGATGAGTTGTTGTTTCCTCTCACTTTTCCTATTTTGTGGTATGTTGTGGTGTTGACTAGAGAAGAGAAAGTGATAACTTTTTAGAGCTTTTCCTTTTTACGTCTGTTTCTAGTTTCTCTTCTCCATATGTGTGGTAGTATGGTTTCTTTTCCTAACCTATCGCTTTCTTTGTGTATGTTTAGTGAGGGAAGAGAAAGAAAAGGAGGTGAAAAGAAGAAGAGGTCTGTGTGGAAATGGAAGAGAATAATAAGAATACGTCCTTATTCAGAGGAAAGGAAGTCATTGCCAAGGAGAAGAAATAAGTCCTCGTCTGTGGAAAAGGGAAGAGAAGAAGTATGTGTGTGTTTTTTTAGGGTTTTGTTTAAATGGTGAAGATGAAGCCAAAGGAAGAAGAAGTTGATCCCCCTTTGTGCTAGTGTCGAGGGTTCTTTTATAGAACATGCAGCTTGGAGAGCAAGCTTACTACACTACCGATTTGGGTCGGACCAGATCTGACCGGGTTAACTGGGTTGAACTTTTATTGACTTTGACTTTTGGTTGACCCGAATTTGGGCCAGTGTAGAGTGGGCTTGACCAGAGTTTGACTTTTAGTTGGGCTGGATATTGACTAGGCATGTGACTTTGAAATGGATTGAGTTTGGCATTGTAATTGGGCTGGAGTTTTTTCTTTATGTTTGATTCTTTTTGTACATGTAACTATCATTAATTTTTTGTAATGTTTGTTTATTACTTAGTACTTCTTTCTCCTTATTGTAATTATAATTATTATTGTATTTGTCATTTATTGAGACTTGAATAAATAAAAAGTTTTATTTTGTTATTTTTCTTTCCGAAAGTCGAGGCCCAATGTTGCAAAGCCCAATGCCTTTAGAATTAATTTGATTTGTCAATTCATGTGACAAACATAGCCAACAAATGCTTGCCTTGCTCAATTAAAGCAAAACACGTTAATTCTCAAATAATATTGATCGAAATTCGCTATTGCTTAATTTCAATTGAGTTATGGCAAACAAGACCCATTCCTAGCACAATAAATACGTTTTAGTTAGTTCATTTAAAGATTCGCTATTGCAAACTTTAAACAAAAACTAAATTTATTTAACTAAATATATGTTTACCCCAGACAAAATGTGGTGTCTACAAGACGAAGTTAGGACGTTTGACGGAAAGCTGAGGATTTTACGCGGCCATGACATGATTCTACGCGGTCGTACGAGTTGGTCGTGCAAGGCCATTTATGCGGGCAGGGTCGTACTGGCCGTGCAAGGGCACCTTTTGGCCGTACGGGATGTCCAGGGGGTCTACATGGGCAACGCTTAATTTCACACGGTCGTGTGGTCTGGCCGTGTGACTTCCCTCGACCAACTAAGTGCAATGTTGCATTTTGGGAGTTACACGGGTAGACTAAATTTTTACACGGCCGTGTAGTCTGGCCGTGAAATCGGGCAGATCTAGGTTTTAACACAATTTTGAGTCTTTGAGAGGGATCAGAGTTATGAGAACTGAAATAGAGTTTTAGAGAGAGAAAGTGATAAACCAACTCTCCAAGGTGATATAGATTGAGATTGAACACCATTGGAGCTCGATTGAAGCCTGGAGAAGCACCGATTGACAACCAGAAGCTCATTATCATCCTCCACAAGATGATTTATGCATCTGAAGCTGATTTCTCTTCTCTCTCTATGGAGTAAAAACTCCCTCTCTCACCTGGGTATGAAGAACCCTAGATTTGTAGGTTTGATTGTATGAACCCAAGTACATGATCTTTTGACATTGATTATATTCTATTCTGGCATGATTTCTGAATTGCATGAATCATGATCACATTCTTGTAGTTTATGATTTGACCTAGAAAGAGAATATCTGACTAGGTTGATAGAGCACCCTTAATTGAAAGTGGTGAATTGACTACTTTAGTCGTGGAGTCAATTCAATATTGCTCTGTACTAGATTTGCTCCAGTAGAGGAGGCTTGGCACGTTAGGGCCTCAGTTCGTTTACTATGGTGGAGGTTGGTCGCTCGTCGGGTATTGAGAGGGTTTGGAGACCTTTAGTCGAGACTTCAGACTGAATAAGAACTTTTCGCAGTATAACTGTCATTGAATTTGGACTTGGTGAATTACAATTCGGCTTAACTGCAATCCGGGTGACCATTCTCAAACTTGAACCACAACCTTTACTGCTTTGTGTTTGTTTAGTTTAGTTACAACCTCACTATAATTAAATAACTAAATAACAAGAATTTCACGGAGTAGTCATCACACCTAGGACCTGGGTTGACAAATAAAGCTAAACCCATTATACTACGCATTAGTAGGTGGTTACACTTAGCCACTTTCTAGTGTGACAGTACAAGTGAGTTAGACGACTAGTACAAGGAATACAAAATCGATCAGGACAAAGACTTATCCCTATTAAAGGGCTCAAGATAGGGTGCATAACAATGGGTTATGCACCCATCAATAATCAAATATGGACCTTTCATTTAGAAAATCCAGATCTAAGGATGGAGAATTAAAGACCATTTTTATTTTTCCTAGCTTTCTTAATCGGCTCATATCTTTTTCGTTTTAACTCGGATTTTTATTTTTTTCACAGATGAAACGAGTTCATCGTTCTCTACAAAATGAGATTAATTTTCAATATTTTTTTGAGAAAAAAATTCTGACCTCTCGATACCAACAGCATACCATATGGTATTTTCTTCGTTTTTAATTCATTTTTGAAAACGTTTGCACAGAAGGGACGAGTTCAGCATGATCTATTGAATATACAAATTTCTGGGTGAACAAATTACAGGACCAAAAAAATATCACACAATACCATACAATGCCACCCTGGTACGGGGTGGTATCTTGTGGTACACAATGTTAAAAGTCGTAAATGACAGTTAATATACTTCTACTATCATGTATTCAACCATCCTACAGTCTTGGTTTGTTCATACCACCATGGTACGCTTTTCAAACCATAGGTATGCTCTTATTTCAATACCAGTCAATACCATATGGTATAGACTGGTAAAAAAGGGCTCAATTTTTTTTGTTCGAAAAATATATCAAAGTGGATATCATTTTGAAGAGCACAACTAATCTGATCTAACTGTGCAAAAAAATTAAATTTTGACTTAAAACGAGTGAGAAATCGTCATCAAAGATTAAGGAGGGGAAAATTAAAGACTTTCCAGAAGAGAAAAATGTTGATGTCATGCTGATGTGAACGGGTTACTCATGGTTACTCACCATAAAATTACTGACCCGATCCGTTCCCTATTAAAGAATATCATACTACAACAACATATTTCATTCGAAAAGGACCCCTACACAAGCATTCTAAGTTCTCTTCAACATAATTGTTCTCTCCCTAACCCCTTAAATGCCCCCACCATCTACTGAATTAGCTGCAGTATCGTAACCAGGAAGCACACCAGCACCTGCCACTGCTCGAAGGATGTTCGCACCAGCACCCTTGAAGAGTGATTTTGTGCCTTCTTATGGTGTAGTTTGGTTTATGTAAGTTTTGAATGAACAAGAGAAGCAACTATTGCCGATCACACTTGTATAAAGCTTGAACTCCAAACAGGAAGATGCTAGTTGAGGAAAAAGAGGAACCACCTTGCAAGGGTAAAATAATGGGCCAAAGGGGAAGGAAAGAATCAAAGCGGGAGAGAAAATCAAATCTCATCTGATCAAAGCGAACAAATTGAAGGGTCGGGGAAAACTCAAAGAAGCCAAAAGGAAAAGCTAGGAGGCAGTAGACATAGATAATAAATAACACAAAGTAGGGTGAAAAGAGCAGTGGTGGCCGACCCTGAAGCAACTTGGAAATTCACACGACCAAAACCAAAAAAAGCAATCATGTTGTAATGCACGTAGCATGGCTAGGTTTGCAAAAAGAGCTCGAAAGAACTTTCAGTAATAAATCAAATGTTATCAGTATCGAATTTGGAGCATAAAAGTTTTTTTTATTTAACTGACATTAAGCCATTAAAAAATCGTTAACGAACAGATGCTTCATCTATGTAGAGATAACCTTATGGCCAAAGATAATACCATATCAGTCACTCGAATTGAAGGATCCACAACTCATCTCACATCATTGATTTACAATTGCAATCATTTGCAGCTCATCATCCATGAGCCGTACATGCTACACCAATAGATCTCTGACTAGCATACTTACCTACCTAATGTTACTTCTTGCGTGAAGATAAAGAAAGAGCTTGCAGTAAAAGTAGCAGCAGGCGATATGTTTTTACCCAAGGAATGAAGATCAAGAACAGTTACACAATGGTGAAATATTACAGCAGTAGTTTTTTTTCTGGATAAATAAGTCATATATAGTTCTCTCTGCCACAACAAAGATAGAGAAGTGAAATGATCTTCTCGTCCAGGAAGAATGGGATTCTGCTCTGTAAATACAGTAGTACAATCTAGCCCCTGAGCCCACCATGCATCCTAACTAGACCATCATTGTACTTACTTGGACCACAAGCAACAGTAGTGGATTAGAAAAGAAAAAAAAAATCATCACCCCTTCTCCTATCCTAGAGGCTCCCCTCCTCCTACCACAACTATTCCCTCTCCCAATTCCACTATTCACACTTTAGTATACAAACAATATTGCATCAGCATCATAATCAACATCAGCTTTCTAATCATGATTAAGATACATTAATGATATACTTACCCCCACTTGATGGCGATCTGGATGATAAGCGTGTATCGAGGGCCCAATGCAACCACGGGATTAATGCTGGTGGTGGGCATTTGCATTGCATGGCCCATTCTAATCGCATGCTTCTCGAGGGACCAGTACTACTTGCTTGGGCTCCTTATCTATCCCCACCCAATCAAGGTTTAATTAATATCGTACATAATACCGTCGATATACGAACCGAACCGTCGCTCCGCCACCGTAGAAATACTTGCGCCACAGACCATGTAATCCTGTAGGAAAAAAGAAATGGGTTTTCAACTAGAATCACCAAAGCAAAGCTTCACATCACACCGTGTCCTCATCTCCACGAAAACCCATAATCTCTAGGTCCCATGTTATGCTGTTGCGTAAATTTACTAGATCGAAGAAGCCAATTGTACGTAATAAAGTTAGCAATAATGAAGAGGATAAGATGGTAGAGACCCATTCAGGGTAAGTGAGTAAGGGAGAGTAGAGGATAAGTTAGGAGCCAATAACAATTATGTGATGATTATGATGATGGATGGATGAATGGATGCAAGGCCACAAGTAGAAGGTCGACATCACTCTTGCAGGAGAGAAGTAGTAGTAGTAGTAATAATAACAACAATGCCCTACCAGCGCAAAGTTTATGGATTACCAGCCAAGTTCAGCATTTGTCACATCAACTGGCGAGGCCATAAAGGTAGTGAGGAGAATTCACAAAGGCTATAGATACTAGTCAGGCTAACTGATTCAACTATTCATAGCTTATATAGTGTCCAACTTATATATGTAACTTATTATGTATTGTAATTCTAGGGTTACATAATAATAACGAATTGTAAAATTTCTATTCCAATCCAGCTATGGTGATTACAACCCTTTTGCGAGCAGTGGCGGACCTAGTAAAGGGCAGGGTGTGTCGTCCGACACACCCTCGCCCGTAAATTTTGTGAAGTATCTATATATTTTTGGTACATTTTTTTTAATTCGGGACTTACGACACACCTTAAATAATTGTGAGCGACACACCTTCATTATATGAGAATGATTTTTTGTTATAAAGTTATTTATCTTAATTAGTAATACACAATAATAAGTAAATTCAAATAAGTATGCTTGTTTTAGAGTAACCCACACCACAACCTAGGGATCGCAATATGACGGGTTTACCTAAATCAACCTCATCCCCATTTCCAAATATTCAAACTCATACTCGTCTCATACCCATGCAGTGGAAGGTCTTACAAACTCATCATCATACCCGCGCTTTTCGGATACCCATGGGTAATATCGCCCCAACAACTACTCACCATTAATAAAAGAATATGGTGACAAATATGGATACTACCCACCCAAAATTAAGGAACTAATATATAAGAGGATGAAATTACGGTTTGGTTGTCATCAATTACATTTGAACACTTTATTTTTTCTTTTAATTACCATTCATTCGACTGACAAGTTACAATACATTCCTTATATTTTATGTATATAACATAATATCATTGGTTGGCGGGTTTGGGTATGGGTATGGGGCGGGAGAGTCAAAAACCATACCCAACCCATACCCATCAACCTTTTTGAGGGTTTTATCCATACCCGCCCCATACCCAGTCAACGCAAGGATTCCTGCGTTGATAGGGTCGGAGGAGGCAGGTACCCCCGACCATGGGTTTGGTTGTCATCCCTACCACAACCCAACAATGGAAAAAATAAACATAACTCCATCCATTGAAACTCACCGTTTCCACCCCTTGACCCTTCCTTTATTGAAAATAAAAAACTCACCCTTACCCCGTTTTAGTTTCTAATTACTGAGAGCCACTACCACATCTCCCTTTTCTTTTACCCTTTAGTTTTACTTGCTTTTGGAAGTTGGTGTTGACTATACATGTTGCAATTGAAAGTTGCGAAAGATTTCAGCTATGAAGATAATCAAGAATGAACTTTGAAGTCGGTTGAGTGACCGATTTATGAATCATTGATTAGTTGTGTATATGGAAAAGGATTTGCTTCGCAACATAAGCAATGAATGTATTTACAGGCATTTCTAGTAAACATGAACTTTATGAATTAATTTCTAATAATTTCTATTTAATTTCTATTAATTTTTTAATTATTATATTATTTTATCAGCAACACACCCCTCCGACAATTATGGGTCCGTCACTGTTTGCGAGAATGTGCTCACGGGACAGGGAGCTGTCGGATCGGGTGTTGGGCATGTCTCATGCCCACCGCGCCCATCCAACAATCACGGGGCACATCACCTGATCCGATGGCTCCCAAATTCTGTGAGCACGTTCTCACTTTTTTTTTTTTATTTATGAAAGCACGATAGCGAGATAGTGCATATTCACGATGAATTTGACATGATAGACATATTGCACAGGCTAACATCATATTCTGGTACAAGTACCGATTGTTAACGAGAGGTGCAGAGCAAAACTCGAAAGAATGAGAAGAAGAAAAAGGAAAGTGGGTTCAAGCATTGTTAGGTAACCTCATATTCTGGCACAAAGTACCGTCCGGAAAAGAAGTGGCATATATATAATATTACTAGGAAACGTGACATCTCATAAACTTAAATTAGTACGTAGTCAGTAGTTGCGTACCTTGTTCTTTTGTGTGCGTGCAATTCATCTGTTGCGCATTCCAGGAGGCACAAGATCGCCGAGCAGTCCTTCGTCGGTAGGAATCTTGTCCCGCTGCTGGTCGTGGCGGTGGGAACTAGTTGTAGTCGGCGTCGAAGCAATTATGTCTCTACCTTCTCCTGCTACTTGATGTTGATGATCCCCTGCTTGCTGTGACTGCTGCATCATGGCGGCCGGTGACGGCGTGTCGCTGCCGCTGCCGCCGCCGCCGTGGGCGAATCCGGCCGGGACGTGGTAGAAATGCGACATCATCGGCGCTGGAGTTAACAAGGGTCCGCCACCGCCGAACGTGGCTGCATCGTGATAATGATGGCCGATGATTCCGCCACGTGGGAATCCGACGGTGTGGTGGCAGTGCTGCCCTTCGTACGTCGTGATGACGATCGTCGGATCCTCCGACGACCTCTCCACTCTCTTCTTCACCGTGCACTTGCTGTTCGTGCACCGGTAGTAGCTCCTGCATAAATAAATAAATAAATAACGACCAAAGGAGTTTCGTTCGTGCCATAGTTACGGGAATGCCCTTCCAAAAGGGTAAAATATTGGTGATTGAGTGTAGAACCTGGGGTAAGGGCTGTTTTTGACGGCCTTTTGGCCGTACTTCCGCCATCGGTAGCCGTCTTCGAGGTGGTCGATTTCGCTCTTGGTCATAAAGGCGAAGCGTGGCTGCCGGATCCGCTTTTGCCCTTTCTTTTTCGCCGTTGCGCCGCTCCTACAAAAATAAATGTTTGTTCCTACAATTTATCAAAACATAAAATAAACTAAAAGGAATCCCAAAAAAACAAAGCAAAAGAAAAAAGAGAAGAATAATTAATTAGTCAGCTAGCTACAAGTGGATTACTGGCAGCATGCAAATGGAAATATGGAATACATCCCCCACGACAAAAGAATACAATTTTTTTTACATGATTATTATTGTTTAAGTTGCTTTCGAATTGCGAGTTGCAGCGTTCTGTAGTGCTGATTGCCCAAACAAGGCAATTGGCATAAGTTTGCACCCAAAATTAAAATATTTGTGCACAATAATGATAAATCCCCCTCACTGTTGTAAACCTATCATCACTGACAATTTTGTTATATAAGCAAGAAAAAAAAAGGATTTGGTGGGCATATTATGTTAGAGATAATTAAAATTTTAAACATAACAGACCAAGATTTCATCGACATGTTTTACTTATGGTACACATATTAAAAGTAACACGTAGGGGGTTCAAATGCATGAAGTGTGAAGTATTTACAATTGTATTTTATAAAAGTGGGTCTCACATGTCTTCTATTCATATTTATTTTATTTTATAACTATACTGCACATGATATTATATAATATACCATTAGGATCAAATAATATATTCATACATATTCGATGGAACAAACATTCAGACACGGCTATATGATCCCATGCATAGACAGGATGCTATATTCTTTTTTTCAAAGATAGTAATGGTGATTGTTTCCATCGCTAATGTATTTTAGGAGAAAAAAAAATCTAAATTTGTTTCATATTTTACCTGCACTCGTACTGTTCCATCATAAAAGTTTCCGGGCTTTCGAAGTTAGAAACGACTTAATGATATAAAAAAAAGTTATGGTAATCAACACTCATTAAAGGTTGTCATTAATTAGGCCACTAGACTCTAGAGTGGTTCCCTAAAACTGTGAATAACCTAGTAGTTAGTGATGATGGTGGTGTATCTCAATACTTATACTTATTCTGTACCAAGTGTTGGTCAGGTCGGGTGATACTTGTGTGAGTACTGGTTGGGACAGGTCGACCTATTCTTATATATCATTTAAAATTTTGAAGGAAACATTCATTTTTTAGTGATAAAACAAAAAAAATATGTAAATAAAAAATAGAGATAATAGGTAGACTAATGGAGTCCAATTATTAGTAAATAAAAAATAAAGTATTGTACATATCTAAAGTATTGTCGGATGAAAATATGAGTTGGTATAAATCAAAACAAGAAAATTATTGAGACAAATCAAGGTAGGGTGCGGGTCAAAAAAGGGATAAGACGAGGTTGGGCAGGGCATAAGTAGTACCCATTTCCCACCACACGTTATTGGAAGGCGGTATACCCGCCCTAGCACGAGTTAGATCAAGTAATATTCAACAGAGCAAGTTTAAATTACAATAAAACACATATGAATTGAATGAGTTCATATGCTACCCACCGAAACTTATCGGTATATATACCTCCTATGTACCCTACATGGTTTGCGTTGCGTGTGACAATTAAGGGTTTGGTATCTGTTCTTTCCTATTATGTACCATAGAGAGCCTTTTCTTGCAAGTAACCTCCAGCTGTATCTATAATTACAAACTGTACGTGCTCTCACTCACTGCGGGCGTAAATACATGCACCAGCCGCTCTTATGGAGGAATATATCAGCTGCCCCTATCATCACTAGCTAACCAACCAGTCCCATACGGGTTCTGTGACTCTTTCAGAAAAGAATTTCACCCCTACCCTTTCCTCTCTTTTTACTGTTTGATGATCTGGTTGCATGAACGTGTATGCTTGAAGCTCAGAATTTTCACCCGAATTGCAGGTGCAAAGTACTGGGCCATCCTCTTACGTTTCTTACCCTACTAGTGAAACAAGTAGATCAAAAGCTTTAATCAATTGCTTAAAGCAAACTTTTTTAACCAGACAAGAGAGTACTTGCAGACGTTAGTGAAACGTACGCACCCGATCTATTCACCCTCTCCACTTGGGGTACAAAAAAAAAAAAAAAAAAAGAGAGGGATAGCATATCAAACAAGTGGGTTTTCTCGTTGAGCTTAGTCAGTGGTGAATAACAGAAACTAAAGCAAAGTCTATATAGCAGCAGGGTGTCAAGATTCAGTTCCCCTCCTTCCAAATATAGCAAAGAATATAGGTACATCAGAGAAAAGGAAGTAGAAACCTAAACCACCACGAATCAACCTAGCTCATATAGTCAAAATCGAGTTTTAAAGCTTAAAAACTTGCGGTTTTACCCTTCTAGATCACCAAAAACGCTTCTACATACATAGAATGGTGGTTTTTATAGCTAGTCTTGTTAAAACGCACTTGAAAACTTAAAAACTTGCACTTTTACGTTTTTAGGTCACCAAAATGCTTATATATAGAAACGCGTTTTTGATTATATTCAACCTAGCTATGTGTATATGGCTATTAACTAAAAACCCTGAATTCTAGCTCCTAATGTTATCATCGTTATAGATACTAATGCTAGATTACTAGCCATCGAAACCACTTTAACTTGGTTGATGAACATCTTAGGCATTGATAAGGAAAAGGATGGGTGAGATATGCCACTAGATTACAACTTTACAAGGCACCATGATCGATCTCAAATCTCAATCGACGAGCATTTAACTCTGGACCTAAATGCTCGTCTCTAGACCATTATTGGTATAAGAGTAAGTAAAGGAAGCCGAGAGAAGAGTTAGCGGGCAGGAATTAAGGAGACGACATAAGAAAAAATAGAGGGAGAGGGAGAAAGCAAAGGAACAAAAACTACCCGGATAAAAGAAAGGAAACTAGCGATCGGATTTCAGTCAAGGCATTTCGTCGTGCAACTCGTGGGCATGGCACAGCGTTCCGAATCATTGTGAAAGGGGATGAATGTAGTCCAACCACCGAAAATTCCGAGGAAATGAGTGACAATGCAAAAAGAGAGAAACGAAAGCAAGAATGACTTGCAACTAAAATTAGCACAACTCAAATCTACTCATAATAGTTATATATGTTATAATTACCATCGTGTTACGTTAATTACCTTTTTCCCTTTCTCGAGCCCTTTCTCAACTCTTTTTTTTTTTTGGAACGTGAAATTTTTTTGAAAAAAGGTTTTCAAAAGAAAACTTTTCCGGAATTTTCCTTTGAATGTGTGGAAGAGGCACGCCATCCCCGCCGCAATGACGGCGGCGTTCAAGGGCCTCTCAATTATTAAATTATATGCTTCCCCCCCACCACCCCAAATATTCCGTTTCAGTCCTTCCCCCCTGACTCCTCCCAATTTACCATTCTAACCTCCCAGCCCTCCTTCCTTCTTCCTCATTCTCCTGCACGAGCAGATCAGGAGTCGAATAATATAACCAATCTGTACGGACGCGCAAAATCGCACTCTGTTCTTTTCTGATTTTAAAATTTCTTCTTTGCCACTCTGTTCGATTCTGCTCCAGATTTCGTACACCGGAAAAACCATTTTTAAAAAACACAAAAACAGAGGCGAGTTAACGGTTTCGCCCCTGGGAATGTGAGTTAATTACGATCCTGCCAGCAGAGAAATATCATCACGTTTTTTGTGTATGAATGGATGATTGATATTTTGATGATGAGCGGAAGACGAATGAAAAGAAAAGCAAGGAATCAGAGGAAACGAAAAAGGGGTAACTATGGAATCCAAAAAACTCACGGTATCTCAGGCGGCTTACCGCCCGATCCCGTCGACTTCTCGGCCGACGGATCCTCGCTCGAGCTCGACGACACCGACGGATTCGAAACCGACGCCACATCTCCGGATCCAACGCCGGATCCTTGTAGACCGCTGCTGCTGCTCTCAGAAGGCGTTCCTATTCCAGCTGCCGGACCGCCGACCCTCTCTCCAACACTACTCTGGTGGTGGTGGTGGTGGAGGAGAGGAGGAGGAGGAGAGGTAGCGGTACAGCTCCACCCGAAGTCGCTGAGTATCGAGCTCTCGTGCCTGTCGCCGGAGAAGAAGTAGTTGACAGTGTCCGCTGTGGATCCGAGCGTCGTCCAGCAGCTGGAGTCGCTGATGGCGAAGTCGTCGACAGCTGGATCGGGATTATTCTTATTCGCCTCGTCGTCCATCGGGAACGAACAAACGCTAGCAGTATTAATCTGTCGAGCTTGCTACACCGGTGATCGAATAGATTGGAGGAACGGGGAGCAGGAGGAATCAATTTGGTGGAGGTTTAGAGAGAGGAAATTAGGGTTTTTGAAGGAGAGAGAAAGAGGGGGAGAGGAGGACTGAGGAAGTTTGGGGAAACGCGTGGTATATTTCAACCTTTTTTTTCTCCTCTCCTCTCCTTCTCTTTCTTGCTCTCTGCTGTGCTGCTGGTGCTTTCCATCCTTTCCTTTTTTTTCTCTTTCGAGAAGTGATTTGGGGGAAAGTGAATGGGACCCACAATTTTTTTCTTTTCTTTTTCTTTTAATTTCGTTTTGGAAGGGAGGAGGAGAGATTGGATTGGTTCAATTTCAGAAAACGCGCATGACAAAACAGTAGCTGCTTTCCGACAGGGAAGGGAAGGGAGGGAGCGGCCAATATATCTCCTAGCCACTCTTCTTTCTTTATTGTATTATGGTTAAATTACACGTTTGGTCACTCAAGTTACATAAATCTTTCATGTTTGCCACTCGAATTATTTTTCTTTTTTATTGGCTACTAACTTTACGAATTGTTTCACCACCAACACCGACCGTTAGTCTCTGTTGGATTATGTTAACACCGTTAAATTTTTGATGATGTGGCAATCAAACCATCATCTAGCATCCTAGTAAACGCGAAATTATCAGTAATATTTCGTTTTCATTATGAGACCATCGTACTTATTTCTTCATTTCGGTATTATTTTTGTCCAGTATGTAGTATAACTTGATTCAGTGTTGTCCTAGTAAAAAAAAGAAAGACATGCATGATCGAATATATACATAGTTTTGTATATAGTAATGATGAATACATGTCTATGGAACTAAACATGAACTACAACCTTATCGAATGTCATATTAAGCTGAATTGTGACACAAAGTATGTATAAAGGTTTATTATGAGTCAACAGGAACCGTATAGTGATTACTGATATGGTGTTGTTCTATCATTCAGGTAAAGCTGCGAATTAGTGAACAGTCTGGCTTCTTCATCTTATCAATACCGTTGAGATTCGTATAGTAATATATAGTAGATGTGTCAATTCAATCCAATCCAATCTATTCACTTAAATATCCAACTAATCCATTCCATTTAAATTCAATTCATTTGATCCAAATCCAATTAGATTGGTGGATTCATGAATTGATCCATGGATCCAAATGGCAATTACGATTTACTACCTATATTTTTTACATTTTGGTACATAAAATTTATTTTTTACACAAAATCATTATTGAAAAATTGCATTTTGGTACTTAAATTTTTTATTATGACATTTTAGTATCTGAAATTTTCAAATTTACATTTTGGTCCAAGGATTGGATGTTATTTGGTTCCATGGATCAATCAACCAATTCATATGATCCAATCCACGAATTCACCTTTCTATTTGATCCAGTCCATGAATCCAATCCATTTGCCACCTCTAGAGCCGATCTAATGGTAATGCGAGGATCATTACGTTCATTTTCGTGATATGGTACATATGACTTAATATAGTTGTAATTGCCCCTAAGTTTTGTGAATATCGCTACTCTAGAACCTGTTTTGTGAAGTTTACTCACAACACAATTGCACATAGGTTTCGATTGGGTGGTTGCCTGAAAATCACTACTCAGTAATAGTGTGCCCATAATTAGGTTGCTAACAGTCACAGAATTGAGGTCCACTTTCACTTGTAAAAACCTCTTTAAGATAGGACACTTTACATTAATTATCACATTGAGCAAACAAATAAAAATAAAAATATTTGGTGAACTCCCTCTCAAGGCATCTCTCTATTGTTTGAACACGTTTGCCTTTTGGCTTTAGCAGTTGTTGAGTCATATTTACTTCAACAAACTCATTCTCACCAACTATGATTCAATCTTGGTCAAAAAGTGAAATATGAAAGGGACTACTCCAACCAAACTCCAAACCCTAAATAAAAAAAATTACAAAATTCTTAATTTGCGAGAACTAGGGCTCAAACCCGCGTCGAAGTCAGAACTTGAAACTATGTGTGTCCTTTTTTTCAGAATAAAAATATATAAATAAATATTTCATACATATAACAAGAACCGAGATTTGTGTAGTGGCAATATAACCTCGATAAATATAGAGAGGAACTTCTTTTTTACCAAAAGCTTTGCTAAAACCAGAGCTTTGCTAAAACCCTAAAATATGTAGACATGGTAATTAAATTTAAGAAAGTGAAACTGCAACAACAGGGATGGGGCTTCATTAATTTCGTAGCTCACTAGCTTTCTCTCTTTCTAGTAGACGAAAGAGAGGTGGGGAAAAGTTGGATATCAGGCGATGGATTAATGCGCTGCCGATTCTGTTCCCCTTCGTGGCTCTATCATGGCTATATATATGTATATTCAGAAAATCTCACGGGATGCTGGACCATTTTAATTAAGTTTTAATGATAATGAATCATTTTTCACTTTTCAGGTAATAATAGTTACTAATATTATTGCATAAAAGACAGGGTTCAATACAAACTGACAGGAATATATGGGTATAAAGTGGTAGTCAAAACCAGTAAATATTAAAAAATTGGTGGTCTGACATATGATCAATTCTAGATACTAAACACAATGGCACTGTTTCGATGAATTCAATTAACAAAAAAAATAATTGTGCATTTAAAAATATGGATTTATTTATAAGGTCGAGATATGTTTGTTTTTAGTCCGGTGTCATTTCAGATATTCAAACCTTTGATCTTAAGGTTCAAGATCAATGGTAGTACAACTGGACCAAACCCTTGTTCGTTTGTAATATTTTATTTTGTTTATATGTTTATGTGAATAATGTGAGGAACTGCTAAATTACGAAAAATATTTTATCAGCATTGTCCAAATTCATTTAATTTAACTAACAGATAGAAGCATTCTTTTAGCATCCAATATATATATGGGTGGTTCTATCGTACCTTGGATAAAATCAAGGGTACGGCATACCTTGAGCAAGAAAACACTATATGGACCTCGAATTTACCGGAGTTTGACATCTGGTATTATTCCCAAACCTTACAGATGAAACTCTAGTTCTTAATTCTATAAATCTTATACACTAAGATCAATTTAATTAGAAACAAAAATCGACGGTCATGATTTGTCGAAATATATACAGCAAATTACATGGACAATCTTAGGGGTTAAGCTCTATAATTATGAAAACTAAGACCTAGGGTTTACTCATTATGGGTTAGAGTATCGTATCATGCCTAAAAATTCGGTTAATTCGAGGTCTAGATAGCGTTTTCTTACTCAAGATATATCATACCCTAGATTTTACCCAAGGTACGATAGAAGCCACCATATATATATATACACACGCTGCTAGGCCTAATTGCAAAAATACTTCAATGTGGGTACTCTAACATAAAGCAAGAACTACATATTGAAAAGTTTCCCCACCTACGGCCTAGGTGAGGACAATCGAAAATGCTAAAGGAAAGGAGTGGATTAAAACATGTCTCGATTCCCATTAAAAGAGGAAACCTAATAACCTACAATTGTTGTCGACGTATTCAGTTATTTATTTATTTATTTATTTTCATTTAAAAACAATAATAGAAACGTAATGGTCCAAAGACCAAATGTAGTCTTCCATGCATGGTTTGGGACTTCTTTTGACGTGGAAGTATTGGGTCCTTCCATCTCATTGTTATCTCAAGGATTCCTTAATCATTCATAATTATCATACCTGTTTGATCTATTTTTAACGAGTAATACTCGTCATAGTAACGAACATGATACTATATTCAACCTGACTCGTCATGATCTGTCTATTGTTGACTCGTTATTATGTAAATTATAAGTAATTTTATAGGAATTATTAAAGATTTTACTTTTATGACATTGAATTGAAGTTAAAATAAATTTGAAAATAGATATAAACCTCAATTTCTTGAATAATTTAACTATGATACAGTTTATTTGTCAAATTTTTAATAAAAGTCATTATTGTATCAAGTATTTTTCGTTACAATACATATCCGTATAGGTCGACTTGCCCCGACCCGCACCATAGAACAAAATATCCGACTTGAACCTTACATGTTACAAAATGAGTATGAATATCGAGATATCTACCTTGACGTGTCCTATTACCATTCTTAATTGTACTATGTATAATGAGTTGAGTAGCACCTCAAAATATAAAACGACACTAGATTTCTCAATTAAGGAAACTAGACAAGCATCTGGCTATACAATTTTTCCTGTAATTTTCACTCAAAGATGACAATTAGAAATGACAATCATATCATCTCCTGACAACCAATGACACAAGTTTATCTAAGCTGCCGATAAGGCTTATCTTTCATTTTAATACCGAAAGGCTGGAGAGTTGTTTATGCCTAGAATGATTTTCGCTCCAAATATCATATTGATTGGTATAGAGCATTTAGATAACATAAAATAAATCAACTAAAAAATAAATAGAAACTCCATGGGCCAAAAGAACTGTTAGATTTAATTATTTAGGCCCATCATTAATAACGCCGGGATACCAAGCAACGACATCGTTCCATCAAAACCAATGTTGTGGCTCGAGTAATGTCGAGGAGTTGTGTTGCTCTATATATAGGGATTCTCTTCAATTAATACATACATATCCACTATAAGCACTTTTCCTGCCTGCTTGGGATTCCATTGAGGATATGACCCTTTCTTCTTTGATTTTAGGATTACTAAAAAATTATGGAAGATAGTAGGAATTGAACAACGAAGAAGAACAACACTCTTTGTAACTGGTTGATGTACGATATTCAGGGGATCTCTGAACCCCGGGTGGTTTTGAATGAAAGGTAGGATGCAGTTGCATCCATTTGATAAAAAAAGAACAACGAAGAACAACCCTGAGAATACTCTCGTAGTTCTAGCATGTAAGTAACTGTTTTATACACCTAAAGTCACTAAAACAGCCGTAATTGACATAGTTTTCCTATTGTGGTGTATATGGAAGAGTTGATGCAAAATCATCTATGATTTTACATCACTCTAAATTAAAGCCCGGTAATATTCTGTCAATTGACAGCTCAAGTAGAAGAATGGAAAATAGCGGAGGGGCAGAAGCCTTGAAAGGCGAAAAGTAAACCACATAGATAAATCAGAATTAAGTCCCGGTAATCAAAGTCCCCAGAGAAGTAATCAGGATGTCACATGCCCCTTTGGGGCATCATAGTTCATTTTGATGAGGCTATGAAGACCAATCAAGAAACTGCCTCATAATTCATTGGTCTTTCAAGTGAATGAAGCATTAATTTTGCCTTTGTTACATTTTATGATGGTATCTCACATGTTTTTGTTTTGGAACTGTTCGCATTTCGAGATGTTATGACATGGTGTCTAATACATAATTTTTCTATTGTTGTATTATGTGGCGATTTTCAATTGGTCATCCGACATGTGACGTCCAAGGAAACTTCTCATTCGTTAGGCTGAGCCATCTTGGAAGAGATCTGTCTTTTTTTTATTATTATCTTTTGTTGAGACCGTATTGTGTCATTTTGCTCCGTTGAGGTTTAACAGAGCTGCTCATGTAGTGGCACAACATGCTCTTTCATCTTTAGTCCGATTGCTTACTGACTATCGCGTGTGGTTAGAGTTGGTCTTGGTTACCATCTTCTTGGCATATCTTTGGTGGGGGGAGGAGGGAGCAGTGAGTTAATTGAAATATCTAGGAGGAGGAGGTATTTAATTTCAATTGACTTGTTATACATCATTTCAATTGTGACGGCCCCAAAATAATACAGCTCACTTTTTATTTACCCAACGAGTTATTTCGATCCAAATAGCTCATCCAAATAATGCATCCAAACTATCGGTACAAGTAATAAAGTAATTTCCCCCCTCTTGTATATGATTGGATATATACCCAAAGCAAACCAAGTAGCCAAATCATGACTAAAACACCTTATATATTTTTTTATTATTATCCATTAACTTCAATCTCACGTGCCACTTTCTGACAGTTGGTCCTACTAAACCTTATATAATCTTTAAATTTCAGAATTGATGGGTTTATGTTTCCTCGGAAAAACCAAATGCCACCGCCGGTGCCGAATTCGTTTCCGACGATGTTGATTTGATATTTCGCGGTGGAAACTCTTGCGGTGCCGTTTGATCAACTGCACCGCTGATTGCTGAAATCGAGACGACCGTCAAATATCCGCCGCCGAGTGTCGGCGCCGTTGATTTGATCGATGCACCTCTAAATGGTGAAATCACCGTGACCGTCAAATATCCACCGCGGGGCGGTGTTGATTTGATCGATGCACCTCTGACTTCTAACCAAGAACGACCGTTACTACGGTTCGCACCTCTCCAAACTACGTTCGAACGAGGGTGTTTGAGTTTTTTGAGGAATCTACACTACCGCTACTCCTATGGAGATTCCTATGGAGAGCTCCGCGACTACGACTAAGACTACAACTATGGAGATCCTTCCTGGAAGGAGAGCTCCGCGAAGGAGTTACAAAGAAAAGGTAAAGTTTGAACAGAGTTGATCTGAGTTGATTTTTGGTTCTCCCTTTCTCTCTCCTTGCTCCACTGCTTTTATTCGAAAAACACCTTCGTAGTCTTCACGCTCGGTGAAACCGCTTCTCAACTGCTCCGCTGTGAACTCCCACGTGTCTCAACCGCTTCGTTCCTTAAACTGCTTCGCGTGAACTTTACGTGAGTTGTTTTCATGATCCCGCGATGTCGTTTCCTTTCCCAAACAGCTCCGTTTGTTTTTTCCTCGCGACACTGTTATAATATTAAACGACTCCGCTTCCAGTCTCGCGGTGTCGTTGGCTCACTCGAGCTTGTTCTCCACGCAACGACCTTGTCGTCTACTACTACGACATCGTTTGTGTTGCAATATCTCGCGACATTGTTTTTACTAAACACTGTCGTTACCATTGAGCTTACTCGCGGTACCGTTTTGAATTAAACGACACCGCCGATATAGCCAAAAAAATATTAATCCATGGAACCGCCGCAGTCGGCGCTCGCATTGGGCCGGGTGAATTTTGGTCACCTGCCCGATATGATTTTTCAATTAATCGGTACCGCTTACCAGGCTCTCGCGGCACCGTTTTTAAATCCGCGGTACCGTTTTAGCTCTCCGCGATACCGCTTATCTCCATGCGGTACCGATTTTCCCCTTCCAACAAGGAATAAAAATAATAATTAAATAATCAAAACTCCTCCTCCAACCTTCATTAAACGCACTACCCTTTTTTTATTTTCTGGTGACCGGTGCCGCGGTACCGCTGAGCTTCCTTGCGGTACCGTTTTAATTCTCCATGCGGTATCGATTTTCCCCTTCCTACAAGGAATAAAGGTAATAATTAATTATAAGACTTCCTTCTCCAACCCAACTACACGCGCAGCCCTTTTTCTTTTTATTAAGCGGTGTCGTTTCCCATGCCGTGGTATCGCCGAGCTCCCTTGCGGTACCGTTTTAACTCTCCGCGACACCGCTTAACTCCAAACGACATCGTTTTTAACCCGCGGTATCGAATTAAATGCCGAGACTAATTAATGCGGCATTTAATTTCGGCCAAATTAATTTTAGGTGTCAACAGTTTACCAACAATTTTTTTTAAGGAACCAACAAAATTAACATGCAGATGATTATATTAAAACTTTAAAGTGATCAAAACGCACCCTATCAAGTATCAACCCAGTTATTACGCCCAGCCTCAGAGACTTGCTGCCGACACCACCTAACTGAGAAGCGATGAAAAGGAAAGAACGTAGTGGGCCATAGAACCAAATCAGGAGCATTGAATCTTTTACTATACTATCGTTATCACACACGAAATATTGGAATAGCAAACAAGAGGATAGGATATATATATAATCCTTTTCTTATTCTGCTAGTGGTGGTGGGGAGGAGCCTATATACACACACACATGATTTCGTGTAGCATATATATCTATGATTCTTGAATAGATTGTTGTATAGTTTGTTGTTGTGGCTCCAACTGAACCTGCCATTTGTCATTAGTGTGTATTGCAAGGTTGTCAATCTGATTTAGTCTGTTGGGCTTATCGAGTGAGTTGAAGGTTAATGGTCTGGTCGCTGTAATTCGATTTAGCCCAATTATATGAAGAAAGTCATTATATTGTTCATACATTTATAAATTATATCAAATCTCGTATAACATATAACATTAAACCAAAATACCAGGTAATACTTGAATCCAACATGTAGTGAAAAATCAAACATGCTTATATAACATTAATATTCAAATGTTCAATTTAGAATTCCAAACTTAAAGTTAGACTAAGAGAAAAACAGAAAAGAGGCTCAATTCGCAAACTAAATAAATAATGACGCAGTGAGACCTCCTGTCCAAGAACCTTGCTACAAATCAACCCACATATGTTTGACACTTATTTCCCTCACCGGTTCGAGTTAATCCGAATTTGTAACCTTGGTGTAATGTGAATACGGAATCTCATATTCCACTTATGACTGATCACACTATTAACATATGGGTGAAAAGAAGCTATAAAATTCTGAGAAGAGTGGAATAAAGAAGGGGAAAAAAACCTATGGTTGAGAAAGATATGTTTGTTTATGATGTCACTATGGAAATAATTATCACTATAGCTATGATATGTAACTACTTTTTGACTGTTTTATTAGATCTAGATTTCGTTTGTTGAGCAAGTGGCAAAATGGAAGAGGCAAGTAGAAAAGTCATCGCATTCTTACAAAGTGACTTACATCCGGAAGAATTTCCAGAATACAGTAAAAATTAAACATAATTTCCGTAATACATAAGATTTATAAAATTTTCCCAAACTACCTAAGTTTCAAAGGGTTCGAGTCCCATAAACTCGAACAACTATCAAGTTCGACGATGAAGAACTTGAACTGGAATCAGATCGAGTTCCTAAAACTCGATCAACATTAGTTCGATTTTGGAGAAATTGATCAAGGTAGACCGATGACAAAGGACTCGATCATAGTAGATCGAGTTTGGACAACTCGATCCAGGAAGATCGATGCCAAAACCTCGATCTAGTAAAACGACTTTAAAGCACTCGGTCCATATCTGCACAAGATCGATGCTTTAAAACTCGAACAACCTAAATCGATTCCAATGGGCTCGAACCACTGGTCAACCGACATGCTTTAGGATAGGGTTGCAGGGATAAGATTCTTTGTTGTCATAGATCGAGTTTTAGGGACTCGAACTAGGGTAGTTCGATTACACTAAACTCGAACCACTGCTCAATCATTCTTCCCAGTTGCTTTTGGTCCGACATGCTCAAGAATAGGGTGCAGGGGTAAAATTATAGGTTGCCCTTGATCGAGTTTAATGGACTCGAACTAGTGTAGTTCGAGTTTTTTGGACTCGAACCACTCCATCAGTTTACGAGGATAAAAAGCCATCACTTAGCACATTCTGGCAGCTCTCTTACTTTCTATCTTCTTTCTTCCAAACACAAACTGCAGCTGCTAGAGCATCATAGCTGAGCAAAGAAGAAAAATTTTGGAGGTAAGTTCTGCTTACGTTGTTTGAATGAGCATATTAGAATTTTGGATTAATTTCGTATTGTTTGTACTGTATGTAATGAGCTGCTTCTATAAACTGCAGAAATGGGTAGAAAATTTCGAAAATTCGACTTAAAGATTCGGTGGAATGGTCGAATTACACATTTTCATTATAGTATTGACTACGAAGATGGTGAATCAAGTACTGTCCGGATTGAGAGCATATTTACTTGGCAAGAACTCAATCATATTTGTGCGGAACGATGTTGCATAGGAGGGCGAAGAGTATGCAAGATGACTTACCGTATGCCGGTTTACAAGGATTATGCACTTGTATATGAAGGATCAGTTTTGTCTGACGATGTTGACATTAATATGATGGTGAGATTTATTGCAGAGAACAGATTTCCAACTGCTGAGGTGTATGTCGAGACAGAAGTTTTTGGCCAATATGGCGGCGGCGGTTATACCGAACAAGGTGAAGGATCAGGAGGGTTTTCCGGTGCAGAGTTATGCATGATGCAATCATGGCCAACATACGAGGATCGAACTGCAACTGGTCCATTGGTGGAACATGACGGATAGGAGTGGCCAGTATGGGGTGAAGAATGGGATTACATAAGGGCACCCAGAAAGTCACCCAGACAAGCATCTACACCAGCATCAAGCATCAACAATGATCCGTATGTGGATAAACCAAGTCCTCCGTACACTAGCGAGGCAAGCGACGTGGAAGATGAAGAGTTAGAATAAATGAGTAATTCAGATGGTGAAGATCTGGAAGTTGATGAGGGGGAATTTGAGCCTCCCACACCTCACTACACGATGGTGCCACAACATCCTCTCTATGCTCACAACGACGATCCTGACCTCCCTCCTATACCTATCTGGACTCCTGATTCTGGATTCATGGTTGGCCAAACATTTGGAGGAAAACCTCAGGTGGTCGATGCATTGAAAGAAACTGCTATGCAAAGAAGCTTTCAATATCGTGTCATCACTTCTGACACTAAACAAATTCATGTTCGTTGCGAGAACCATGGCGACGGATGCATGTGACATGTTCGGGCGGCATATGTTAAAAGAAATGGGGCTTGGCTCATTCGTAAGACAGACAACAACCACACTTGTAGGTCGTCACTGATTTCTCTAGATCACCAACAATTGAGTGCAAGGAAGGTTGCACAAACAATCAAACATCTGATTGAGGCACAACATGGGATCACCATGAAGAGTGTCATCGCTGAAGTGAAGAATCGACATGGCTATACCATTAGTTACAAGAATGCATGGCATGGGAAGCAAAAAGCTATGGCAGAGGTGTATGGCGATTGGGAAGACACAGTGACGCCGCCCGAAGAAGTGCTCTGCATGTCGAGTTGAAGGGCATGATAGGCGCCAGTGTCCAGGGCCATCAACTGATAATTGAAAGTTTATGTTGTAATTTAAGAACTTTATGTTGTAATTTGAATTTTATGTTGTGATTTAAGAACTTTATGTTGTAATTTGAATTTTATGTTGTGATTTAAGAACTTTATGTTGTAATTTGAATTTTATGTTTTAATATGAATTTTATGTTGTGAAATAGAACACCTTAACAACTCTAAAGAAATAGAACACCTTAACAACTCTAAAGAAATAGAACATCTTAACAACGTCATTAGAAATAGAACAACTTAACAACTCTAAAGAACACCTCACTCTTGTGAACCACGTCCGCGTCCCTCTCTTCGACGTCTATTCCTTGAACGAACTCCATATCCAATTCCAGTATTTCGTGGCAATGGAGGTGGGGTTGCAGTAGCTGGAGGACCATAATAAACATTTGTCATCGGAGTCTGGAAGCTTTGCTGCGGGGTTTGGAATTGATGACCATACGATGAAGCATAGTAGGCTCCCCCTCCCCCTCCTTGAGCAGGACCTGATGATCCCTCTCCGAATTCCCTTCTGACGGGAGGGAATCCATACTTGTATGGGTCAGGAAGTGCCACATCTTCTCGTACGTGCACAGGGACTGTAACTGGCTCTTGCCGATGTTTACTCCTCCTTGGTGGTGATGGCGGGAGAGATTCAACTTCAATGGCGTGGGAGGAAGGACGTGGCGGTGCAGGTGCAGGAGGATATGCAATGACATCCCTTCGGATTTCCCGCGAACATGACAAGAGATTCTTGAAGAGCTTCTTCAAGAATGAAATTTTCTCAGCTGGCACATCTTGTTCTGGTTCATTCTCCAACGTCATTGATGCAAGTTCCAACCCATCAACCTAAATAATAAACATGTTAGTCAAACACTCTTTGTGTATCTAAAGTGATTATAGTAAATAGATATTGTGCTTACCAATGAACCGATCACGGCGCCACGTTTGTTACCCATCTTTTTGTGAACTTGCGATACCAAACCATGTATTCATATTGGTACCCCATTGGCCTCGTCATTGGGATCCCATCAATTGCATACATCTGACGAGACTCCCACATTTCAATCCATCTATGGTGCTTGGTTGGCGAATCACTGATTGTACCCCGCAGATCCTTGTTGTACTTGTGGACTGAATTATGTACGTCCGGTGGTGGGAGAGGAATCGGTTGCGACCAATTATATTGTCGGACACATCTATCCGGGAGGTGCCACTCGACAATGTTGTAGCAAATCACAGGCAACTTGCACAACCAGAGTCGACGATCCTCAGGGTATCGCAACTCGTACAAATCCTTTGCTCCATTCGGATACGGATCCCACTCCACCTAAGTTTCAACACAACATATAAATTAAAATCGAAGCAAATAATTTCAAAAAATAAAATAAGATTCATAATCATAAAAATAAATAATGGGCTAAGACAAATAATTTCAACAAATAAAATAGAATTCGTAATCATAAAAATAAATCATAGGCTAAGAATAAGACAAATAATTTCAACAAATAAAAAGTTATTCATAATCATAAAAATAAATCATGGACTAAGACAAATAACTTCAACAAATAAATTAGCATTCATAATCATAAGCTAGAATGCTACCTCGTTGAATTCTATACGGTCAAGATGTTGCCGTTACCCGTCTAGAGAGGTGAGTCTCGTGATAGCTCCAATCCATCTAGCACCATAAGCCCATTGTCGTAGTGGCTCATCGGGACCCCAACTGTTGGAATGGCAGATCGGAGGGAAAGTAGGAAGGTGCTCCCAAACCCATAGTTGGAGGATGAACATGGGACCACCTGCTTGCTTTGTTTTCGGATCCGTACACTTGCACAACTCCGAATATATCATCTCCAACAAGCAGATCCCCAAACTTTTCTCCCAATCTCGTCCCAATCTTCCAAAAGAACTCGAAGCCACATACAATGCATATTTCCACCAGACTTGTTCGAAAACAAAAATCCTCCAACCAAACAAATAAGGTAGATGTGAGCATACCTCTCTATCTGAGCATCCGTGGCATCCTCCGGTAATTCCCCAACGGTCCTCACTAGCCAATGTATCAATAGCATAGACTTGTGTAGAGGTGGTACACGACGACCTTCTTGTGCTTCCTTGGGGATGGTGATACCTAAAGGCTCGCTTATAAATTGGCCCCAACCATTCAATGGTTTCTGTGAACTTTCTATTATTGCATCACCATCGTTTGGAAGTAGTGATGGCAGAATGGACCCGCCCCGACGGGTTTTCCCCGACCCGACCTGTGTTGGGGCGGGTAGAACTCGACCCTTCCTAGATTGGGGCAGGTCTCGACCCGACTGGCAATCAGAACAGGGCAGCAATGGGTAGGCAGCCTCGCCCGCCCCGCCCCGCCGTCTCTCTATGCATACGACCTGTGAGCTGTGACCTTTCAATCCCTAAAATTCAATCCTCCCCAAAATCCGATCGTTTCCATACCTACGCTTCCTTCCACCTTTGTCCGCCGAAACAACCGAGGCCATCAATGCAAACGAATCCTCGTATCCCTGAAATTTCGAGTTTTATGTCGATTCCGTATCCTCTTCCCAATCAATACCCTCTTCCCAGTCTGCCATCACTAATCATAGACGCGTACGACGATCGATATAGTCTTCTCATCTTTCTCTTTTTCCTATCATCTTCTTCCTCTAGAGCCATTAGATCTAAAGCCTCAACCCTCTGTGATTCCTACTTGTCGGCTACCGCTGAACTGCCGGCTTCCGCAGTCCCATATCCAGCTCTTTCCTGTCAAGGTTCGACCTATCGCTTATCAGGTATATTCAAAAGCTCTTTCTCCTGGTATCTAATTGTGTGCTTGCGTAATTGTGTGGTGTTATTGGTTCGTGCTGGTATTTTACTATATTACTTGGTGGAATGGTTTAATGGCTTCCTTGATGCTTCGTGAAAGCAATTGCTTAATCAATTGAGTTAAACATATTTTCCTCTAACATGCAGTGATTGATAGCAACTTGTGTTATTTTTAATTATAAAAAGAACATGAGGTAGCATAGTTTGGATCATTCCGGCGATGTCTTTCCAACGATGGTTTCTTCTGTGAAGTAGCTAAGCAGTTCAATTGAAGTAGACAAGTGCCAGAGCATGAACTAATGATTATTTAAACCCACCATCATGATTTCTTAACTTTAATTGTTTAAATCCATCAGCATCGTGTTCTATAAGCACATAGCCTGAAAAATTGGATTTCAAACTTAAGATCATTTTGTGATTTGTTTATTGGCTGCAGAATATGGATGAGGGGCAAGTCGAACAAACTAAAGCTGCTGCTCCAAATATGGATCCAAATATCCCTCAACCGTCGCCCACTATTAATCAGGTTATCGCTGAGGTTCAAGCTGAACCTGCTCTTCCTCAACCAACCGGCCAGAAGCGCATAGGAGGAACGACTGGAAAAGTTTACTCAAAGTGGTGGGCTCACTACGACAAAATAACAGTTGATGGTGAGTTAAAAGCCGAGTGCAAGTATTGCAAGAAGAGGCTTATCGGAGACCCAAAGCAAGGAACTAACCATCTGAAGAATCACTATGGAAGATGTCCTAAAGTGCAGCGGCCTATGGATATAAGACAACAAGTCTTACATGGCAATGCAAGCAAAGAAAAGTTCCAGCTGACGCCATTCAACTTCAATCAAGATGCTTCTCGAAAAGAATTGGCTAAAGCAATAATCAGGAATGAATATCCTCTAAGGATTGTTGATCATGAAGGTTTCAGGAGTTTTTGCATGAGTTTGAACCCCTGTTTCAAGATGGTGACAAGAAACACCATTAGGAAGGATTGCCTTCTCATATCAGTAAAGAAATTTTTTGAGAGGAATGAAGGTCGTATTGCAGCTACTACCGACATGTGGACGTCTTCCCAGAAGAAGGGCTTCATGGCTATCACAACACATTACATTGAAAATAACTGGAATTTGGAAAGTCAAATTATCAGGTATTTCCCTAATGACCTAAACTCTGTTCGTGCTTGGAAGTTTATCTACTTTTTTTTGGAAACGTATGCATATAAGTTCAGCCAAGATACTTTCTAATATAACATTATGAATTTCAACAAACAAACAGTAGAATTAAGTAAAATCAGTACCCCAAACCGTTTGATTGCTAATGCATAATTTAGTCTTCTTTTCCCATATTCTTTTGATATTATAGGCTGCAAATTTGTCTGTTACTTAATTGGCTGCAACTTTTGAGATAATAGGTTAATTTATGTTTCCAAGTAAGAACAAGTTGTTTGCTTTCTACTCATTACCTTTACTTAAACATGGCAGGTTTATTTATGTACCTGCCCCTCATACAAGTGAAGTTCTTGCTAAAGCATTGATGAAATGCTTGCTGGATTGGAACATCGACCGCAAGCTATCAGCCATCACCGTTGATAACTGCTCAACAAATAATTCGATGTTGAATCGAATGATGGAGAAGCTTCCAACGGAGTCTCTTCTACATAATGGGAGTATGATTCATATGCGTTGCTGCGCGCATATTCTGAAAGTGAAAGAAGGGCTGAAAATCATTGGGGAAGGCATAGAGAAGATACGAGATAGTGTTCAGTTTTGGACACACTCGCAAAGGAGATGGGAAACGTTTGAGGAAACAGCTCACCAACTAAAAAATTCCACTGGTAAGAAACTCCAACTTGACTGTGAAACACGTTGGAATTCAACCTTTCTTATGTTGAACACTTCTTTGAAGTATAAGGAAGTTTTTGGTCGCTTAAAGAGTCGCGCGCGCAAATACAAATGCTCGCCTAGTGACCTTGATTGGCGTATGACAGAGGAGATTGGTACTAGACTAGAGTCTTTTTACGAGACTACTAAACTTTTTTCTGGTACCAACTATCCTACTGTAAATTTGTGTTTTGCTGAGATTTGTGAGATTAAGGTGGCCATAAATAAGTGGGTTACTTGCGGGATTGAGAAGATAGAGCATATGGCCACTGAAATGTTGGAAAAATATGAGAAATATTGGTCAGATGTGCATGTTTTGATGGCGGTGGCAGCCATACTCGATCCTCGGTACAAGATTGATGTTCTTGATTGTTATTTCCCTGACATATATGACACGGATAGTGAATTTGAGATGGAGAGTATTCGTGGAATATGTCGTAATTTGGTGGAAGAATATGAAGAGAAGGAAAGGGAGAAAGAACAAGAGAATGATGGTCGTGGTCAATTGAGCAGTCAGCAGAAGGGTGCAAGTGTTGTGGGGTCATTAGCCAGCAAATTTGACTTGTATGCTTCCCGAAAGAAAAGAAAACCTGTGAGGTCAGATCTTGACAGTTATTTAGATGATGAAGTTGTGCCCAAGTCTCTCGACTTTGATGTTTTATGCTGGTGGAAGTCAAACAAGGGTAAGTATCCTATATTGCACAAGCTTGCAAGAGATATTCTGGCTATCCCTGTCTCTACGGTTGCCTCTGAGTCTGGCTTTAGCACTAGTGGACGCGTCATTTCTCCTCATCGAAGTAGGCTTAAACCAAATACCATAGAAGCTTTGATGTGCGCCCAAAGTTGGTTGCATGCTAATTCAAAAGGTAAACTAACTTACTCTATTTGCATATGTTCTTATTTATGTAAACAAAGTTAGTAGCATTTCTAATTTTTTTAATTGTTTTCAATGTTATGTTATTAGTGGAGAGCGAGCATGATACAGTCCTTCATGATTCTGACACAGATGATGAAACAAAGGTACTGTTGGTTTTTGTTTTGTTATAGAGCTGTTGTTTATGTTTTGTTCTTTTGTTGGTGCAGCCACAAGTTGTCTTTTGTTATCGAAGTATTGCCCATTTATTTAGTTGTCTTTTGTTGTTGCTGCCTCAGGATGTTGATAATGGAAATAAAGATTAGATGAAGAGGTATGCATGTTGTTTAAGGGATGCTTGCAGGCTGAGGAGATGTAATCTGTCCAGGAGATAGTGTAAGAACAAATCTATGGAAGAGGGTGTTTTCATTTCATTAAGTTTGAAACTTAGTTAATCAAATTTAAACGATTGAGATTGTGTTAGCAGATTTTTATTTCTTTTTGTTGGGATTACTCATGTGAAACTTTGGTTATAACTTCATTTGGAGAATGTTTATGTTATGAATTTTAGTTGATTACTTCTTACATCAAGTGTCATTCATGGGTTTGTGTGGGTGTTAATCTTGGTTTAGAACATAATTTGCACACCCGCCCCGCGCGGGGCACAGCATGGGTCAGATTGTGCCGACCCGTCGCGGGGCACGGGGCAGGGCGGGGCATTTTTCCAGGTGACGGGGCAGGGCGTGGGATTAGTGATACCAGCCCCAATCTGACCCGTTGCCATCATTATTTGGAAGCTCTGTCAGCATGGCTACGTCCTTCAACGTAATCGCCATCTCTCCCTCTAGAAGGTGGAATGTGTGCGTTTCTTTTCTCCATCTTTCCACCATTGCCGTAAATAGGTTGTTGTCCATCTCCATCACCACAAACTTTTGCACCCTCAGCAATCGCGCTCTTTCAATGAAGGGCTCGATACGATCATCCCATTTAGGCAAGCGAGATAGCGACCGATGGGTGATTACGTCAAGTTGTTCCTGTAGAAAAAAACATTAATTATTATACAAAAAAATTAGAAGAATAATATCACATTTAAAAAAAGAAAAGTACATGAGGAAGTGCTTACCGGATCTGCCGCCCAAACACTTTCAGACCGATGGTAAGGTTGCTCATCCAACAAATCGGTTTTTCGCGGTCCGCCTTGAATGTATAATCTAGGATCGTAAATACTCAGATCCATCTCGACAATATTGAGTGATAGAAGTACCAAACTAAAGAAAAAAAATCTGATGCGGAAGATCGGGCTTAGCCGCAACCACAGAGCATATTTTTTTCTTCAAGAGTGGTGGGAGGAAGAGAAGAAGAAGAATGGAGTGGTGTGAGTTTTGGTGGAATGGGAAGGGTTATTTATAGGTTTTGTGGGAGAGTGGATCGAGTTTACGTAACTCAAACTAGTGTATCGATTTTGGGGCACTCGATCCGCGTCAAAAGCATGTCGAGGTTCGGTACAACGAACGACTCAGATCGAGTTTAAGGTACTCGATCAATGGTTGTTCGCGCCTGACGTCATCGATCCGCGTCAATCAGATCGATTACCAGGCACTCGATCTACCTTCATCGAGTTTCCCCCACTCGATCTGCGTTATAACTGCTTTGTAGGTTCGGCAATCGAACGACCTAGATCGTGTTTAGGGTACTCGATCGACGGCAGAGCGCGCCTGACGTCATCGATCCATTTCAATCAGATCGATTATCCGGAACTCGATCTATGTACATCGAGTTTCCTACACTTGATCCGCGTCATCACTGCTTCATGGGTTTAGCAACCGAACGACCTAGATCGCTTCCCGGTACATCGATCTAGGGTGGAAAGTTGCCCAGGTCATCGATCCAGGTCCTGATGTTCGAGTCTTCCATCCTCGATGCACGTGGATCGATTTGTTGGCAGTCGATCCGGTACTAGTTCGAGTTTGTTGAACTCGAACCGTGTCAAACTTTGGTAGTTTGGGAATTTTTTATAAAAGTTATGTATTTTGGGAATTATTTTAATTATTACTGTATTTAGGGAATTAATCCCTTACATCCTAAATTATAGAGACTTTTGAAAAAACTTCAGAAAATTAGAGATAAAAAGGCAGGCGCGTTGGATTGAGAGAGCGATCTGGATGAACAATAATCCATCTATCTTGTTTTTTTTCTATAAGGGTCGTATATATTATTTTTTGTGATTAGGTACCACTAAAATCTATGACTTTCAGGTTCAAAACTAGTAGTATTATTACTAGACCAATCCCTTATTCTATCTTGTTAATCAGTTCCAACATGCAACCCTGATTTTTTATTATTTGTAACTATGCTTTTCATATCAGTTAGTGGATTAATTTTGTAAATAACAGTAGATGAAACCCTCCATATATATATTTGTTTCCTTGCGAAACCAAACACCCACCGCCAATGCCGAATTTGGTTCGGTGGTGTTGATTAGATGGTTCGCGATGGAAACTCTTGCGGTGTCGTTTGATCGGATGCACCGCTGATTGTTGAAATCGAGACGACCGTCAAATATACACCGGGCGGTGTTGATTTGATCAGTGCAACTGAATTCTGAAAACGATGACGATCGTCAAATATCCACCGCCGTGCGATGTTGATTTGATCGATACACCTCTGACTTCTAACAAACGCGACCGTTACTACGGTTCGCACCTCTCCAAACTACGTTCGAACGAGGGTGTTTGAGTTTTTTAGGAATCTACGTTACGACTACTCCTATGGAGATTCCTGTGGAGAGCTCCGCGACTACGCTACTACTATGACTATGGAGATCCTTCCTGGAAGGAGAGCTCCGCGAAGGAGTTACAGAGAAAAGGTAAAGTTTGACAATTGTGTTTCTGTGTTGATTTTTTATTCCATTTCTCTCTCCTTGCTCTGGTGCTTTTATTCGAAAAACATCTTCGTAGCCTTCACGGTCCATGAAATCGCTTCCTCAACTGCTCCGTCGTGAACTCCCACATGTCTCAACCTCCTCGATTTTGATTCTGCGTGAATCTCACGTGGAACAAAACTACAATGACGATGTTGCTTTGGGATAACAGTGGTGTTGGACTTAGCGGGCCACCCTTGCCCGAGCTCTTAACCATTGCGATATCGTTTTTAATCAAACGATATCGTTTATGATCCCGCGGTGTCGTTGATACCTCCCGCGTCATCATTTTTATCTAAACAACACCGTCTAAAATAATTATTAAAAAGATTAGTTAATTAAACCGGCTCATTATTGTCACGCGGTCAAATCATCCCTCGACGCCGTTTAATCTTTTCGCGGCATCACTTTTCACTAATCGATTCCGACCTTGAATTGCTCCGTCCCGGTCCCATCAAACAATGTCGTTTTTCATTCCGCAACATTGTTCTCCACCAAACGGTGACGTTTTCTTGTCTTGCGGTGCCATTGGGCTTGGCGCGCCGCCCTCACCAAAATCCTACCCGTTGTGGTGTAGTTTTTGAATTAAACGGCGTCGCTTAGTAATACCGCGACATTGTTGAGGCCTTTTGCGGTAGCTAAACAACACCGCTTGATTCTACCCACGACATTGTTTTCATATTAAACGACTCCGCTTCCAGCCTTGCGGTGTCGTTTTCGTCCCCAATCAGCTCCGTTTGTTTTTTCCTCCACGACACTGTTTATTTTCAACACTGTCGTTTGCTAGTACCGCGGCACCGTTGGGCCTACTCGCGGTACCGTTTTTCTCCTTCTGACAAAGAATAAAACTAATAATTAATATAAAAAACTCCTTTTTCAAGACCACTACTAAACGCGCGGCCCACCTCTTATTTTCCGGTAAATAGTGTCGTTTCCAGTGCCGCGGTACTGCTGAGCTTCCTTGCGGTACCGTTTTTCTGTTCCGCGGTATCGTTTTAACTCTCCACAATGCCGCTCGACTTCAAATGACACCGTTTTTTACCCGCGGTATAGAATTAAATGGCCAGACAAATTAATGCGGTATTTAATTCAGGCCAAATTAATTATAGGTGTCAACAAATGCCCCTCCCCCCTCCCAACCAATTTGGTTTATAAGAATTATGAACCAAATTGTTGACAAAAAGTATAACACCTAAAATATTTGTCTAATATCAACCACAAAGAAGCTCGTTGGAAGAGAACTTGAGGTTGCAGTAGTAATGTGTTCATGGCAAAGATCCAATGTTGGCCTACTGCATGAATTTGGTTTGACACGCAATCACAAATTGCCAAAACAATGGGATTCAAATTTCAATCGCATGTGGAAGCCTTGATTCGGCCAACACCTTGGCCATATGGTTCTTTCTTTTTGCCATATTCTTAGTCAAACCCTAGACAACTTTGGCGAGTTAGAGACTGAAGAAGAATGAGGACCAGCAGCGTTGGAAGTCTGAAAGCGCTCTACCTCCCCACCACTCCACGCCAACGAAGCTGTTTTTTTTTCTTTTTAGTTTTGGAATTGCATTCGGCGTCCAACTCCGATCCGGACAACCCTGGCCCACACGTTTCCCCAACCAGCGTAGTTGTTGCTCCCGCAGCGCTGTTTTCCTCCCCAAACAGTTATGATTTTTGTTTCCATCGTCAGCGATGTTTTGGTCAAAATTCTTTTATTATTATTAATAAAATTTTTTTTTTTACTTACCACAGACGCTGCAACAAGCACTTCAGGGCTGTTTGCTCTCTTTCTTTGCCCGCAATGTTGCGGCAAGTTCCCAATGCTGCTTGGACTCTTTTTATCACCCACCAGCAGTGCGGCCTCACAGAAATAAGATAATATAAAATCATTTACTTGCAACACTACTGTCTCACCGTAACAACTTTTCTCCCTCAGCGTTGTTTAGCCAAATTTTACGTATCAACATTTTTTTTTCCAGCCTAAACTGCGTGTTTTGACCCCAACAGAACTTCTCTTTTCTCCAACCCGAAGAGCCAATTAAATAATTAATGGCCTCGTGTTGTCGAGCCTTGCAAGGCTGCAAGATTTTTTATTATTATTATTTATCTTGGAGGACTTCTTTTTTTCATTTTTGCCAACGATGCAACTAGCTACGGTAAAAAATTTTTTTGTTTCCACTGCATTGTGTATCCCTCCATCACTATTGAGAAAAGAAAGAACAACACCGTTTGCCATCTTGAACTATTGACAACACCTACTTCTTTTTAACAATGTTGCTTGATTACTATTTTTTATAATATATTTTCTTTTCTCCTTTTTTTTAAAAAAAAATATCATGTGGCCTAACTTGGCCATATTTTATTCATTTTAATAATAGCTAAACAAAAACAAGATCGACATTGGCATAAACCATCCTGCCAAAAGTCCAAACCCACTGCCAACTCCACGTATCAAACCAAACAAGCCATCCATAAATTCCCTGACTCGTTGGTTTCAAACACGTTGGTTTTGATATTTTGGAACCAATGTTGGTTTGCAACTCCCCAGTTTGTCCAACTCGAACATCTTTGTTCGAGACTTTACGAGCATGATTTTGCCTCACCTCAGCCTCGCAGAATGGAAAACCATAAGCGTTCTTGGCTTTAGGCAGAACACTCACGTTTTTTGGTACCTTTGTCTGGCCAAATCGACCATGTGGCATCGCTTGCCCAAACTGGTCTGATTTTGTCAGCTTCGCACTCTCACCACGCTATTGGGAGTAGGAGACCTGATTGGTTACGAGCTCCACCAACACCAATGTGAGTATTGCAATCTTGATTGTTTCACCTATCACACAACTTTTCCGCACTTGAGCTCCTAGTAGGGTTTGGAGTTTGTTGGGCATCAGGCTTGCCCCCCAATCCACCATTCATGGCATACTTCCTCTTAGCAAACATTGGTGTGGCAACTCCATGTCGTGCTCGATTGAGCTTGCCCCCCTGTTCACCCAATGGAGTCTTTGGGGGCACTTTACGTGGAGGATTCTGTTGATTCATGCCAACTTTGATGGCATTATATTTTTTCACGTGGTCGTCACCTCCATCTTGAGTAGTGTTCGTGGTGATCCTAGTTTGATTTTTCCTAGAATATGGTGGACGTGGCAAACTTATTTGCCACATACGATGATGTTTTTCTTTCAACCGCCCATGTGGTGGGATCTCATGCCCCCTAGCGACTTAGATTGAACACTATTGCGATGTTGCTTGGACAACCCATCATACGCGAGATTGCTAAGCTCAACGTGATTGTAACCATGTTGTCCACCCTGATTCTTATTTTCATTATTATTAGAAATAAGTTGATATTGACCTCTTTGTAGTGGTTTCTGCAAGCCATCTCCAACTTGTGTGCCATTAAGAACAATGTTGTTCACCGAAAACGGTATGTTGGGTTTGCTCGCTTCTGGCAACACTTTCGTAGCCATGATTGGTGATGGAGTTTGATTGACATTGGCTAGCCGACCCACCATCGTAGTATCACACGCAACATACACGATTTCAGATTTAAATATATCAAAATGATACGTGGCTGTACATATTGACATATTAAAACAAGAAACATAATTATCCAATTTATCACACCATTTATCTATATTTTTTTCAAGATTATCCATTTGTTTATCAAGAGAAGTTAAAATGAGATTTACCTGTTGCTATCTCTACTGAGTTCAGCCACTACTTGGCGGAGTATGCGCAACATCTCACCCTGATCGGAGATTCGTGCCACTGATTGCACCTCCGCTCCAACGTTGTTGCTTGAATCGCCAACAGCGTCGTCAATCTCGATGTTGATCATTAGAGCCTCCGCCATGGACCCTTGTCGAAGACCACAATCTTCTTTTCCTCCTCGCAGAGCCATGTCAAACACACGTGTCCCACCAGATGTGTCAAAAAAGTTTCCTTGCGAAACCAAATACCCACCGCCAGTACTGAATTTGGTTCGGTGGTGTTGATTCGATGTTTCGCATTAGAAACTCTTGCGGTGCCGTTTGATCGGATGCACCACTGATTGTTGAAATCGAGACGACCGTCAAATATCCACCGGGCGGTGTTGATTTGATCGGTGCAACTGACTTCTGAAAACGATGACAGTCGTCAAATATCCACCGCCGTGCGATGTTGATTTGATCGCTGCACCTCTGAATGGTGAAATCAACGTGACCTTCAAATATCCACCGCCGGGCGATGTTGTTCTGATCGATGCACCTCTGACTTCTAACCAACGCGACCGTTACTACGGTTTGCACCTCTCCAAACTACGTTTGAACGTGGGTGTTTGAGTTTTTGAGGAATCTACGTTACGACTACTCCTATGGAGATTCCTGTGGAGAGCTCCACGACTACGCTACGACTATGACTATGGAGATCCTTCTTGGAAGGAGAGCTCCGCGAAGGAGTTACAGAGAAAAGGTAAAGTTTGACAGATATGTTTCTGTGTTGATTTTTTATTCCCTTTCTCTCTCCTTGCTCTGGTGCTTTTATTCTAAAAACATCTTCGTAGCCTTCACGCTCCATGAAATCGCTTCCTCGACTGCTCCGCCGTGAACTCCCACGTGTCTCAACCGCTTCGATTTTGTTTCTGCGTGAATCTCATGTGGAAAAAAGCTACAATGACGATGTTGCTTTGGGATAACAGTGGCGTTGGACTTAGCGGGCCACCCTTGGTCGAGCTCTTAACCACTGCGATATTGTTTTTAATCAAACGATATCGTTTATGATACCGCGGTGTCGTTGATACCTCCCGCGACATCGTTTTTATCTAATCAATGCCGACATCGGTTAAAAAGATTAGTTAATTAAATCGGCTCATTATTGTCACGCGGTCAAATTCTCATCTCTCGACGCCGTTTAATTTTTCCGCGACATCGCTTTTCACTAATCAATGCCGACCTTGAATTGATCCGTCCCGGTCCCATCAAATAATGTCGTTTTTCATTCTGCGACATTGTTCTCTACCAAACGGTGACGTTTTCTCGTCTTGCGGTGCCGTTGGGGTTGGCTCGCCGCCCTCACCAAAATCCTACCCGTTGTGGTGTAGTTTTTTAATTAAACGCCGTCGCTTAGTAATACCGCGACACTGTTGAGGCCTTTAGCGGTGTTGTTTTTAGCTAAACAACACTGCTTGATTCTACCCACGACATTGTTTTAATATTAAACGACTCCGCTTCCAAACCAATGGCCCATAGAAGTTGCCGAACCCAGCTACTGAAACTAACAGGAAATCTTGCCTTCCCCAGCCATTATACTTATATACGTTTCCTTTTTCTATTAATTAATTTTAAATGCATTAACCTTCAGCTGCATTTATTTTTATTATGAAACAAAAAAGCAAAGGAAAAGCGAGTAGTTGACGTCTTCCTCGTTCTCTCGCTTGTTAGATTCTGAAAAGAGCGAACTGCTCCGGAGAACTCCACTATCGCTGATCCAAACTTCATACCCTCCACCGAATTCTTCACCGCATTCTCCTTCATTAATTGTGTAAAACAAAAACACAAATCCCTGGTTTCAAGTCGTTTTCTTTTCCGTCTAAGTACTTTGTCGATACTTTGGTCCATTGGGTCGACTCTTTAACTTGTTGGAACACGGAAGCCAGCTAAATGACCCAAAGGCAAAAATAGGGGATTTTGAAGAGAAAAAACTTCTCTGATATAACAGTTAATGACGATTATGTGATAATGATTTAATTAGTTAAATATGATGGGTTTTGATGCAAAGTTTCACAGGTGTGTCCATTAAATATGGGTTTAACAGAATAAGAATCCACAGTAATTACATAGCAATTCTGATCAGTTACGTGTGTTGTTTTTGCCTGGATTCCCTTTTAATGTCCTTTTATCTTGTTTTCCAGGTTTTCAAGCAGTTGCTCCTGACAAAATCATCGAAGTAAAATGAAGAGCTAATCATGTGAAATAAACGACTGGTGTAGTGTTTATGTCGACCGTGAGAAGTTTGAGTAGCGTAGTTACACCTCTTATTCTGCTGTATTCTTTTTCTAGAAAGACTTGATAATTACTTAATGCCATTTGATGCATTATAATTCCGTCAGCTAGGATTATTAGTATTATTATTATTAGTCTTTTGTATTAATTATCGGTTGGGATATTCGGTTATTATTGGGTTATTTGTATTATATATTGTGTCTTGTTTAGGAAGTAATCGTTTACTAGTTGGTTTGGGATTGGGTTTCCTTGTCTTAAAGGAAAAGGGGTTTGTGGGACTTGTCCTATAAATATGTACATTTGCTCTTCGTTTTATTCATTCGATCAATAAAGTCTAGTATTAGTAGTAAAGTATCGCATTCTTAGTTTGTTAGCAGATAAGCTCGAGTTCTACGATGCGTGAGAATCTATAATGTGCCACCCTTATGCTGAACTAATTTTTGATATTCAGGTCAGACACATTGTCAATTTCCAGATACATCAATATTATAGACAAGAAATAGCAAAAAGATGGGGATTTTTCCAATTATAGCACCTATTAAAAAAAATTACAAAAATAGCATCTAGCCCACAACAGTTACAAAAATAGCACCATTTTTATCAAACCGCACCTTGGATGTGCATTTTGCGCCACATCAGACTGTAAATCGCACCAGGAAGGTGCGGTCTGTGTTTTCTCGGGAGCGGGCTTGGAGAACGCAGGATGAGGCAGCGATCCAGCGGCGGACCGCTTGCCACCTCGGCGATCCTTGCCACAGATCGAAGACCGCAGCAGCAGGGAGCGGTCAGTCCTCGGGAACTGTAGACCGCATCGGAAGGGAGCGGTTTGACTGGAGGAGAAATTACCAGGCCGCCCCTGGAGGGTGCGGTCTGATGGGTATAAATTAGGGGTGGGCATTCGGTCGGTTCGGTTTCGATCGGTTCGGTTCGGTGGGCATTCTCCCAAACCTCAAACCGAATTCGAACCGAATTATAATTCGGTTTGGTTGGTACAAACCGAACTATAATTTGGTTCGGTTCAGTTTTTCAAACAAAACCGAATTTGTGAAACTACTTGTATTTTCTCACTTGTAAATTATTTTTCACCCCTAATATAAACAATAAATATCAATTATATGCATCATCAATCAAAATTTTCAACACATAAGTCATAAAACATTTCAAATATCTAAGTCTAAAAACAACTACAAACATAAAAATCCACCATTTGGAGCTTGCAATTATAGTATTTCGGTTTTTCGGTCTGAAATTCGGTTCGGTTGAAAGAACCCTGATTTCCGAACTATCCATATTTTCCTTCCGAATTCCGAATCGAATAGCATTCATTCGGTTTTGGTTCGGTTTAATTCGGTTTCAGTTCGGTTCGGGTCGGGTTTATCGAACCGTTTGCCCACCCCTAGTATAAATACCCCCTCCACCCTCTCATTTCTTCACACCACAACCATTCTCCACTCTCTCTCTATAGAATTATCTCTCTAACCTCTCCCCTCTCCTCCCAAAAGTCTAGGAAATAGTGGTCTCGTAGGTTGCGGCTAAGTCCGATCTGGCATCAGAAAACATTTCTTTGGTTTTTCCCACAAAACCGCCCGAATTTCTGTCCGACTTTCTCGAAAAAATGGACGAGTGGTTCCAAGGAGAGGGAGTTTATTATGATGAATTTCAAGCGGTACGTACTCATTATTTTTGGTCATTTTTTTTGTTTTTGTTATAAGCTTTTTAATACAATTCTTCATCATTTATCTTTCTTTTATTTTGCTAATGTACTTAGTGGAATATAAAATAAATTTGAAAATTATTTTTATTAATTGGTTTAATAGAGGGAAGCAAAGAGTGAGAAAGTAGAGAGAGGATTCTCCCAAATTTTCGGCCGCAAGGTTTCTGATCAAGCGTGCCGTTCGCGCCGGCATCTGCGCCGGTGTGTGAGTGAGGTTGGTTTTCTGCAATGGCTTCTTCTTCTTCATCGCCGCCGGACACGAATTCGTCTCAGGGAATCCCGATGAAGCCCTGGGCGGACCTGTTCGGCATCTCAGAGGCGAATCGACTATGCTATGTCAAGCCTGAGGTCTACAAAGGAGGACTTCGTATGCCCAAAACGGTCATCGACGAGGGTGCGGCTCGCTGGAGGCACAGCCTGGTCGGACAATTTCTTCATGAGGCTCCATCGCTTCCTGTGCTACGGAGGTGGGCAAATAAGATCTAGGGAAGGGATGGGATGGTTTGAGTTTTGCTTCTGGGGGATAAGCTGCTCCTGATACAGCTGCCTACCCAGGCCACCTGTGATTGGATACTGGAGAGTGGTCCCTGGTTCTACTTCGACAATCTGTTATACCTGCGTCCATGGAAGCCGGGGATTAATGTAAAGGATCTGGGAAGAAAGGATTTGCCTATCTGGGTAAGGTTCACTAACACTCCTCTTGAGTATGTTAATTTTCAAGGGTTAAGTCGAATGGGGAGTTGGTTGGGTGTACCTCTTGGTGTCGACCAGACTACTCGCCTAGGTGGACGTTTAGGGGTAGCAAAGGTCTTAGTGGAACTGCGTGCTTCTAGGGACTTTCCTGATCACATCCTAATATGGCCTGATGATGATACTTCGATAAGGGTGGGAGTGGAATATAGTTTTCTTCCCCCTGTTTGTCAGGGGTGTTGTTCATTTGGGCTGGATTGTGGTTGTGCTAATAAGCAGGGTGAGAAAGTATGGGTGAGGAAGGATAACAAGGTGCAGGAGAGGATTGAAGTGGTGGAAAGCAAATCAGGGGGAGTATCTTCAGTTAGTCCAGTTGACAAGGTGGGAAATGAGCCTGATGAACACAATAAGGGTAAAGAGAAGGTGATAGACCAAGTGGTAACTCCGATTAATACCTCTGTGATGGTTGGTTCAAATCTGATCCAGTGTACTAATATGGATACTCAGTTTCAGGAGGCTGCTCTTCTCCCTTCAGAAGATGATTTTCAGCTTGTGGTGAATGGAAGTAAACATCGAGTTTGGTCTCCTAGTCCCAGCCCTAAGAGTGTATTGAACATGGCTCGGAATTTTGAAGTGTTTAACAAGTACAATGAGGATGATGTTATCAAACTTCAGGAAGCTCCAAAAAAAGGTAGTAAGAAGGGTGGGAGGCTTACCTCCCCAACTCCACCATGAAGATCCTCTTCTGGAATGTTAGAGGGTTTAATAAACCCTCTAAGAGGCAGGGTTTTGTCCAAACCCTGCGTAGTTATAATGTAGATATAGTGGTTATTATTGAAACTAGAATAAGGCAGCACAAATCTGAGGAAGTTGCTGAGAGCTTTTGTCCTGGTTGGCATAGGTTTTTGAACTATATAGAGAGTGATTTGGGGAGACTATGGGTCTACTGGAATCCTGACAAAATTACTGCGAGAGTCTTGTTGCCTGGTAAAAACTTTGTGCATCTTTTAGTCCAAAGTAGTGATGGGGAGTCTTGTTTTTCACGGGAGTTTATGGTTCTAATGAAGAGGCTGAACGTCGAGTTACATACACTAATATGACCCCTTTAAAGGTTTCTTCTATGCCTTGGATTGTGGGGGCGATTTTAATGCTGTTCTTTGCCCCTCTGATACGTCAAATTTAACTGATATGACTAGCTGTATGGGTGATTTTAAAGGTTGGGTGTCTACCATGGAGTTGTTTGATCATAGATCGGTTGGGCCACACTTTACCTGGACAAATAGACAGGAGATGAACCCTATTGCGAGACGTCTAGATAGAGTGTTGGTGAATGAGAAGTGGTTTGCTGTTTTTCCTGAGTGTATGGTGGAAGTGGTCATTGGATCTTTCTCTGATCACTGTGGAATCTTAGTTTCTACCAAGCCTGATCAGGGTACATTACCCAAACCTTTCAAGTATTTTGACTTTTGGTCAGAACATCCTGATTTTATGCAGATTGTTAAGGAGGGGTGGGATACTCAGGTCCAGGGGGTGCCTATTCATCGGGTTAAGGTCAAGTTAAATGAGGTGAAGAAGGGTTTGAAGAAATTGAATAAGGAAGCCTTCCCGGATCTGAGTGGTCAAGTAAAAATGGCTGAGAGGCTCTATCTAGCAGCTCAGCAAGAGGCTCTAAGGTCTCCTTCCATAGATAATTTCTCAGAGGTTACTGCTCATCAGAAGAAGTGGGAGGAATTGAAGGTAGTAGAGGAAGGGTTGTATTGGAGAAAGGCCAGAATTAGAGCTTTAACTATGGGAAATAGGGGCACCAGGTATTTTCATCAATCTGTTAAAATCAAGACTGCAAAGAAAGCTATCCGGAAACTTGTTCTGGATTCATGAGAGGAGATTACAGATGTTAAGCTTATAGCTGGGGAAGCAGTTCAATTCTATCAGTCTTTGTTTGGGATGGTGGATCAGGCAGTGAGTCCAAATAAGTTGGACCTGGAGGCTCTGGTCACTAAACACTTGTTTGAGGATGAAAAGTCAATGCTTTGTGGGGCTGTCACTTCTGATGAGGTTAAATCAGTAGTCATGCACATGAATCCACATTGAGCTCCTGGCCCTGATGGATTCTCTGCTGGTTTCTTTCAGAAAGCTTGGTCTATCATTGGGGAGGACATCACAACAGCAGTTCTTGATTTCTTTTTTACTGGCAGGCTGCCAAGAAGTGTTAATTCTACTGCTGTTTCACTTATACCTAAGGTAACCTCTGCCTGTAAACTCAAAGATTTCAGGCCCATTTCATGCATTAATAAACTCTACAAAGTCATTGCTAAGCTTCTATCTAATAGACTAAAGAGGGTTCTCCCAAGTGTTATAAGTAATAATCAATCAGCCTTTATAGAAGGGAGGAGAATTGTGGATAATATCCTTATGGCTCAGGAGCTGGTCAGTAGTTATAGTAGAAAGAATCTTTCCTCTCGCTGTGCTATTAAAATTGATTTGATGAAGGCTTTTGACTCGGTAAACTGGGATTATCTTTTCTTAATGATGGAAACTATGGGATTCCCTGTTAAGTTCATGTACTGGATTAAGCTCTGTGTTAAAACTTCCAAGTTTAGTATTTGCATCAATGGGGGACTTTGTGGTTTCTTTGGGGCAAAGAGAGGTGTAAGGCAGGGGGATCCTCTCTCCCCCTACCTTTTCACCATTGCTATGGAAGGACTGTCTTCCCTACTTAACAGAGCTGCTGAAAGGAAGCAACTTGTTTACCACCCTCAGTGCAAACACATAGGGTTAACTCACCTATGCTTTGCAGATGACCTTCTGATCTTTACAGAAGGCTCTGCACAAGCAATATGCAAGGTTCGGGAGTTGTTGACTGAGTTCTATTCCCTTTCTGGACTTAAATGCAATCCGAGCAAATGTGAAATTTATTTTGGGGGGCTATCTGGGCTTTACAAAAGCAATGCTCTTCAGTTGTCTGGGTTCCAAGAGGGAAAACTCCCTGTCAGGTACTTGGGGCTTCCATTATTCTCAGGGAAGCTCTCCTCAGCTGACTGTGACAAGTTGGCCGAGAAAATCACTCACAAGATTGGGACCTGGCGTGCAAAGAAACTGAGTTATGCATGTAGGCTTGAGCTGATTAATTCAGTTTTCATGGGCATCCTGCAATACTGGATGCAAGTTTTTCTCCTGCCTAAAAAGGTTTTAAAGAAGGTGTATGCTATTTTCTCAAGGTTTCTTTGGCATGGGGGGAATGAGGGTAGAGCAAAAATAGGCTGGGAGAGAATGGCTCGACCAAAAGGAGAGGGTGGACTTGGCATCAAGGATCTCCTGGCTTGGAATAGAGCCTGTTCTATTCGAATGGTCTGGCTTCTTATGATGAAGAGTGGTGCAATTTGGGTGGCCTGGATGTGGAGATACAGGGTCAAACAGGGTAGTGTTTGGACTATGAATGTGAGTCCAAGTAGTTCTTGGGCATGGAGAAGGGTCCTCAAGCTTAGACCATTACTTCAGGCTCATCTAACAATGGCTGGTGATACTCCTAGTTGGGATGGTAAGTTGATGCCTGTATATAAGGTGTCCACTGTGTGGAATTCTTTGCGTATTGAACATCAAAGGGTGGAGTGGGCAAAACTGGTATGGGGAAAGAAGCATCTACCTAATAACAGTTTGCTTGCATGGCTGGTTCTGTTGGATGGTGTTACTACCAGGGATAAGCTGGTAAGATGGGATAAGACTTTGGATGGCTCCTGCTTGCTTTGCAGGGGGTCGATGGAGACCAGAGAGCATTTGTTTTTTCAGTGTTCTTACTCTTTGCAGGTTGTTTCATGCTGGAGAGAAGGTCATCTGCTTTGTAGACCGAGTTGGTAGGGAAGTGTGCAGGCTGCTGTTGCCTTGAACAAGAGAGGAACCTCGACAGGGAGGGTTGCAGGGATCTTCTGGTGTGCTTGTATTGCTTACCTGTGGCGTGAAAGATGTAGCAGACAGCATCAAATGGCTCCTAGGGATGCTGCAGCTCTTGGTAGATTGATTATCTCTGATTTATTGTATCTGGGTAGTGAGGACAGTGATTTACAGGTAGACCTGGTTACTACTGGTTTCCTATAGGTTGAGGTGGGGAGGTTTTGAGTAGTCAGGTGGGGTTTTTTTTTTTGGGGGGGGGGGGGGGTTTATTCTCTGCAGGGTTACTTGCCTTGAGTGATCCTTTTCGTTGTATCAGTCCCTATATGTACTCTGCATATAGATTTTGGTAATACAATTGCAACTGATTCAATGAAAAAAAAAATTTTGAAATAATTTAATCGCATTGGTTTTTTCAATAATTTAATCGAATACATAGCGCCACTTACTTCGACTCTTTATAAAGAGATGCACGTCTAAGGAAATGGGGTTTTAAGCGATTATCATGATCCTCCCATTTCTTGGGAAAATCGGGTATTAAGAGATCCTCGGATCCCCCTTTTTCTGTCAAAAAGGTTGCGTTTCTAAGAAGATGTATACCTCTTCTAAGAGTCTAACGAGTGTTGCATTGTATTCGATTAAATTATTTAAAACAACCAATACGATAAATTACTTACCAAACAACCAATACGATTTATGTTTATGTGTACTTAAATGAATTTTATTAATTTAAAATGTTTGAATATGTATGTATCTCTTTAAATTATTATTCATTTAGAATGTTATTTATGTCAATTAATTTAGTATGTTTGTTTTATGATAATTTAGTATTTATGTCATATAATTCACCTTCACCATGAATACTAGATGTTTGACCGTCTCCAGAATGACCTCCAATGCCTACGACCGGCTCGGTATAAACGAACATCTCGGCTTTGGAAAGATTGTTGGACCTCAAGAATTCGAGCATGGCATCTACCTCATTCTGAGTGGTTATGAGATATTCCTCGTGCCACAACGACCTGCCTTCTCTGTTTGGATATCGGTACACCATACGATCAACTCTTCTCGTGTCATCCATGCAAGTAACGTTAGTACACATTTGATAGAGGTCTTCAAGCATCAGTCTGGTAGCGACCTTTATTTTCTGAAAATTGCCACCGACGTAGGTGACCCCCTTTCCGCTCTCTTCCGTGTAACCATTCCACTGTAACCCAAGCGTGAACTTTTGGAATGCCATCTGCAAAAAAAAAGTAGTTCAACTAATATCATAAAAATCACAATTCACAATAAAAAGTAATACAAAATAAACTTACGAGTTAACGTTAACCGCAAAAACACTAGAGAAATAGGGAACTACAATAGAAAATTGAAAAGGGAGAAGGAGAGGTTTGAAGAGAAGAAGATTTCCCAGGCTGCCTTTTATAGGCAAAATCATCAATGAAAACCGCACCTCTAAGGTGCGGTTTTCATCTGCCATGCAGCCCCACGTCTGTCAATCTGCATGGCTGCATGTCTGGTGTCGGAAAATAATAGACACACAAACCGCATTGGGGGGGGGGTGCGGTTTGTGTTGCCAAAACCGCACTTTGAGGGTACGGTTTGTTTTGGGAAGCAAAACCGCATCCCCAAAGTGCGGTTTTGCTAGGTCAGGCCTAGACCGCATATGGGCCATGCGGTTTGGTTAGTTCAGACCGCAAACCACATGTCCAAGATGCGGTTTTGGCCCAGAAAGATAAAACGCACCCCCAAGGTGCGGTTTAAAGACAAAACGCACCAGGGGTGCGGTTTTAAAAAAAGGTGCTATTTTTATAATTTTTTTAAAGGTTCTATTTCTGGAAAAATCCCAAAAAGATGGCCAAATATTCTCAAGTCTAGAATGAGCTGAGTTTATGTTGGATGTCGACTAATTTTTGGTCCGTAAAATCATCAAACTCTACTATTAAAATAGTGAGTTTGTGTTGGAAGTTGATCAATTGTCTACTAAGAATGCCATGCATGAGAAGTTTGAGAGCAAGTGACTGAGTGTTGGGGAAGAAAGAATTTGGATTTATGCAAGGAAGTGAAGAAGAGCGAACAACATATTGTGAAAGTCCTTCCGTGACTGAACATGGTGTTGCTAGTTCGTAGAGACTATCCACCTCAAGGCATTGGTAGACTAGCAACTTAACTCGCAGATTGGGTTCGCTTCAGCAAAATATTTTCTCCAACTCATTGTCCCTGACTTTGTAAAGCCTGCAATACTAACAAGATAATTACACATTTTGTTACGTGGTGATGGTTATGTACATCCGCAGTGGTCAAAGACGTTCCATGTGTGTAAGGAGGTTGAACCTGAATCCTTCATTTGCATCAGCAAGGCTTCATTCCAGGCTAGAATGGCATCAGAGATTTTTGTATTTTTTTTTGGAAAAATGGCATCAGAACCTAACAACCTGATTACAGCATTAAGACATTTTGATTATGCATCAGTAAACACTCATTTTCTGTGAGCTTTTCACACAACCATTGTTTAAATAATTTCAGGTATCCATTAAGTTGCAATAGACATGGGAGCTAAAGCAAACCTCTGTCAAACAAAATGCACAAGCCTAGAAATGAATAGTGGCACAGTCTCAAAAAACCAGCTCATCATACATCCATATCCTTTCTTATATGATTTACCTATTAACTATTCTAAGAAAAATGGTACCCAGCGTGAGCTACTCTTGTTGCTCAGTAGCATCCCCAGAAAGCTGCTGACTTTGCTGGCAGTTGGTTTGGTTCATGTAGCTACTAATGCTCTTTCTAAGTTTTACTTAGGTAGCAAATTTGTCTTGTTCGGTATCTTCATTATTATTTTCCCCTCCTGAACGTGGTTACGTATAGCTTGTTCATCTCTTAATGTGTAGAGACGTGTGGATGTATATGTATTATTATTACTTTAGAAGGGCCTTTTAATAGTTTGCCACCCTAAACCTAATGGCTCATGTCGAGTATATTAGGAAGGGATTTCGGCTGGTGTAACTAAGCAGAAGAGACAGCAACTAATAACAGTCCTGCGAACTCACGTTCTCCGTGGAGTAGTCTCATTCATATTGAACGGGGAAACCACGTATATCGGATGTCCTATGTCGATTCTCCATCATTTCTATATTTCACATGGTATCAGAGCTTTGATCGGTCACTAGCTTGAAGTTTTATCATGGGCCACGAAGACAAGCTTGGAAAAGGGACTCTGTCTTCCTCAACCTTCGATGACGTGATTCCGCTCACGTCTCCTCTCTATCTTCATCCGTCAGAGAACCCTGGTCATTTGTTTGGCAGTGATTTATTGACGGATTTGAATTACAACGAATGGGTCAATGATATGACTGAGACCTTGATCGCCAAAAATAAAATGGCGCTTGTGGATGGTTCTCTCCCGCGTTCAAAGGCGGGACCCGAAATTTGTGATGAGGCCTGGTGTCGTTGTGATGCCACAGTTAAAGGCTGGATGAAAACTGCTATGAGCAAGGAAGTTCGCAACAACGTTAGGGCTGCACGGACTGCTCGTTTAATATGTGCTGATTTAAAGCAGCGTTTTGGCGTTGGCTCGGCCACGCGCGCATATGAGTTGTGTAGGATGCTTGGCGCACTCTGACAGGAGAAGCTTCATGTTTCTGCCTACTACACGAAGCTGCGGACATGGTGGGATGAACTCCAGGCAGTCACCATCAATCCGAGGTGCACATGCGGCTTGTGCACTTGCGATGTCGCCAAGCAAAATCGGGACAAGCAAGAGGCGGAGCATCTGAATGACTTCCTGCTCGGGCTCGATGATTCCTTCTCAGTCGTACGATCCCAAATCCTGAGCATGAAGCCACTTCCTTCTCTAGCTAAAGCTTACCAGTTCGTGGCAGCAGAAGAACAACAACGCCACATTACGGGCGCACGGCGTCCAGTCGTGGAGGCTGCTGCTTTTCAATCACACAAGGAGAAGGATGCTGACGATGACAAGCCACGTTGTTCCCATCGTGCACACTTGAAGCAGTTCCTCTCTGCACCACCATCCACGCCCAGCAAACCAACGACTCATATGGTGGGTAATACTTCTGAACTTTATGAGTGGCTCATTGATTCCGGTTGCAACGAGCATATAGTACGGGATTCAAACTTGTTGAATACAATAGATACAACAGGACCTCACTCTCCTGTTCGGATCCCGAACGGAGCTAGTATTCCTGTTCAGGGAGTTGGTTCATTATATTTGAATGATCGTTTCAAACTTGATCGAGTTCTTCTTGTGCCTACGTTCAAGTGCAACTTACTTTCTGTTAGTCGGCTGACTAAAGACCATGACGTGGCTTTGCTCTTTTTGGCTGATTTCTGCATTATCCAGGACTTATGCTCCAGGACTATGATTGCACTGGGCCAGCTGCGTGATGGCCTCTATTATCTTCGGCACGTTGGGGACTTCACTTTCTCAGGGCGCCGCATTCCTCCAGTTTGTGCAGCGGTTGGGAGGAACTCTCTGGATCTATGGCATGCCCGGCTGGGGCATCCTTCTATTGACAAATTATCTTCTTTGCGGGATAGTTTGAAGATTTTGGATTTTGATCGGAACCATCGTCATTGTGATTCTTGTTTACGTGCTAAACAGACAAGAACACCTTTTACTTCATAGTCCATTAAAACTCGTGGCTGTTTCGAGTTAATTCATGTGGATATTTGGGGTGGTTATCGCACTCCTTCTATGGATGGTTCTCATTATTTTTTGACCATGGTGGATGATTATAGTCGGACCATGTGGATTTATTTGCTTAAATTTAAGTCTGACGTCGAGCGGTACCTTCGACAGTTTTGTCAGATGATACATACTCAATTTAACTCTTAGGTTCAGCGAATTCAAGCTGACAATGGGTTGGAATTCCAGACCAGCAGCCTGCACGACTACTATGAGGCGCATGGAATTTTGTTACAAACCACATGTGTTGACACACCCCAGCAGAATGGAGTTGTTGAATGAAAACATCGTCACCTCCTAGATACTGCACGAGCTCTGCGCTTTCACTCGGGGCTTCCGGTCAGGTTTTGGGGTGAATGTGTGGTCACAGCTAGTTCTTTAATTAATCGGTTGCCTTCTCGTGTTCTTGGAAACAAGACACCATATGAGGTGCTCCTTGATCGTCCACCCTCATATGACCATCTCCACAGTTTTGGGTGCCTGGTATATGCAAAAGACACACGTCATGGACTCGACAAGTTCGTCGAGATGGGGAGACCTTGTGTTTTTTTCGGATATCCGGCATCCCAAAAGGGTTTTCGGGTTTATGATCTAAATTCTCGACGCATATATTCATCCAGAGATGTTCATTTTGTTGAAAATGTTTTCCCCTTTCAGGAACAAGGGACGTCGACCTCTAGTGGGGGGCTGAAGTCGGTCTCGACGATGCCTATTGAAGATGTAGAGATTGAGGATGTCAATCCGGTTGTGCATGCAGAGCATGACGAGGACGACGAGTTAGAAACTTCACATGGTCACCATTCTTTCGACGAGACTCAGTTTCATGATAATCATGAAGAAAATGTTCCTCAACAAAGTGATGAGAGTGGTGCGGGGAACGCAGGAGCGGAGGAAGCACCGCAAGCCGAAAATCCACCTTTGATTGGAGCCAGAGTACGGCGTCCTCCACCTAAATTGGTGGACATTTATGATGCCGAACTTGTTGGACAGCCGCGTGAGGATGCAACGGTGGCGTACCCCATGGCCTGCTGCCAACCATGTGAGTTATGAGAATATCTCGCTACAACATCGAGCATATCTTGCTGCCATCACCAAAATCAAAGAGCCTAAGACCTTCGAAGAAACAGTTAAACATGCGTGCTGGAGAGAAGTTATGCTTCAAGAGTTGCGAGCTCTCGAGGTCAATGGAACATGGACGTTGGAGTCACTTCCACAAGGGATGAAGGCTATAGGAGCAAAGTGGGTATTCAAAGTGAAATATAGACCTGATGGCACAGTCGCACAATAGAACGGTACAAAGCACGATTGGTTGCAAAGGGATTCACGCAATTGGAAGGGGTAGACTTCCATGACACGTTTTCCCCAGTAGCCAAGGTAGTCACCGCGCGAGTCCTATTGGCTGTTGCTATCAAGCGTGGATGGGATTTACATCAACTTGATGTAAATAACGCTTTCTTGCACGGCGATCTTGAAGAAGAAGTGTACATGCAGGTTCTGCAAGGCTTTGCTAAACCAGGAGACAATCGAGTCTGCAGATTGAGGAAGTCCATCTATGGACTAAAGCAAGCCTCACGGAACTGGTACCAGAAGTTCACCCAGTCACTTTCAGAGCTCGGTTTCAAGCCCTCCCGAGCGGATCACTCGTTATTGATTTACAAACGAGGGGAAGTGTTTGTGGCAGCGCTTATATACGTAGATGATGTGATTCTCACCGGTAATAGTGCGACATTCATCAACGAGGTAAAGAATTTCCTTGATAAGAGGTTCAGTATCAAGGATTTGGGAGCATTGAAGTATTTTCTGGGGATAGAAGTAGCGAGAGTTGCAGATGTGGTAGCACTCAGTCAGCGGAAATACACTTTGGATATCCTTAGTGATGCTGGAGTGACTGGAGCACGTCCTAGCAGCTTCCCTATGGAGCAGAATCATGGACTCACACGTCCATCTGAAGACATTGCCGACGACGTTAGTGGATACAGGCGCCTAGTGGGACGTCTCCTGTACTTAACGGTAACACATCCCTATATTTCTGATTCAGTTAACATGTTGTCTCAGTTTGTTCAATGTCCAGGTCCAGAACATGTTGCTGCTACAGTCCGTGTTTTGAGATATCTGAAGAGGTCGGCGGGACAAGGACTATTCTTTCCTACGTCAGGAGACTTGGAGCTAGTGGCGTACTGTGATGCAGATTGGACAGGATGTCAGACGACCAGACGCTCGACCACCGGCTACTATATACAACTCGGTGGAGCACCCGTGTCGTGGAGAACAAAGAAGCAGAAGGTTGTCTCGAGATCTTCAGCTGAAGCAGAGTATCGAGCCATGGCAAGTACTGTCAGCGAAGTTCTTTGGCTGAGGTTCCTTCTCAAGGAGCTGGGCGTGTCTCAAGAAAAGCCCACAACACTCTATTGTGATAATCAGGCTGCATTACACATTGCAGCCAACCCCGTTTTCCATGAGAGAACGAAACATGTCGAGATGGACTGCTATTTTGTTCGAGAACGTGTTATGTCCAAGGAGATTGAGCCGAAGAAGATTGGCACATTGGCGCAGAAAGCTGACATATTCACGAAGGCGTTGGGTGCCGAACAGTTCCACACGTTACGATCCAAGCTGGGTGTTCGCAACCTTCATGCTCCAGCTTGAGGGGGAGTGTAGAGACGTGTGGATGTATATGTATTATTATTACTTTAGAAGAACCTTTTAGTAGTTTGCCACCCTAAACCTAATGTCTCATGTCGAGTATATTAGGAAGGGATTTCGGCTGGTGTAACTAAGCAGAAGAGACAACAGCTAATAACAGTCCTGAGAACTCACGTTCTCCGTGGAGTAGTCTCGTTCATATTGAACGGGAAAACCACGTATATCGGGTGTCTTGTGTCGATTCTCCATCGTTTCTAGATTTCACATATTGATACTACGGGGTGATTCTTCATGCCTTTTCATGGAATGAACATCTTATTCGTCAAAAATCCAAAATGAACACAGGGGCAAGAACATTGTAATGTCACAGCCCAAAAATAGACAAACTGTTTGTCTCATTTAACTGGAAAAACAGAAACTGACATGACAGTAACTCTGACCTCTCCTTGCTTACTCTTCTTCTACGTCACCGATCTAAGGAGGAACACCCACCAGCAGCAACCTCTTTACTACAAGAGAAGATTAATATAAGAGTAAAATCAATCCAAATAGAAGCAGAACAGTGACAGAGGGAAAAGGGATCAACAACAATTTAAAGAAAAATCAACCTCCTCACTCCAAATTATAGCCTTCCCCAAAATAAAGAAAAGATCAAGATGAAAGAGGGAAAAGAGATCCACAGCAGAACAGTGATAGAGCGTAGAAATCCCCTGATGCTCTTCAAATCCAGAATATAGAGGAAACAGAAACTGACCATCTCATGGCAGCATGCATGACTTGGAACAACAAACACACCACGGAAGTAGAACGACCCGTGGTACTATGGTCGCGGTGCTCATCGCCGGAGACAGAGGGATGGTCAGGCCCGCGAGATTCATTGCCTTTGTTTTAAAGAAAAAAAATGAATGAGGAGTAACCGGAGAATGATTTCAGTGGAGCTGTTTAGTAGACACTGAGATTGAATCAACGACGAAGTCGCCGGAAGTCAGAGTCCGCCGCAAAGATAGGTGAACGACGACGAACAATTTTTTTTTTTGCTTCGCGTTTCTGTTTCTGGCGAAAAAAATTAACTCACCATTAAAGTAAAGATAAAAGTTTAATGAAATAAAACAACTAACGGAAAGAAGAAATCCGTTTGGTTAAGTGGAGGGTTCGGGCCACTACTGATGGGTCAACGGATTTGGCCTCCAATTTATTCAACCCACCAGCCCAGTTCATGCCACGTCGTTATTTACGTGGGCCAATCAGAATCAGCGACATCGGTGCCGCACTTTTATCAGCGGTACCGTAGCATTGGCCAATTTATAATACAGAAATGTAGATATTTTGGGCAGATCCCGTTGGATCATGGGCCCAATGGTGGACGGCCCAGATCGAAGGAAGCACAAACTGTAACGAGTAACGACTGAAGAAGATGGGCAAACACGAGGAAAATCAAAATTTCTCCTCCCTCCATATTCCCCTGCCCCGTCTTTCTCTGTTTTCGTCATTCTCAGTGTCAGGCTGCCTTGCCTTCCACCTGTTCGATCAATTTCCTCAACCAAACAATAACAAAATCCAATTCAAGAAACTCGGAACTCCAATTCTTCTATTTTTACCCCTTCCTTTCCCAACCATCAAATTCCCAAAATTTGCAGATAGCTAAACATCAAACCCAATACCGGAAAAGTTTTCGTCTATTGCTTCTCCTGATTGGGATTTCTCAGGTCCATCGCTTCTGCAGAATAAAGAAAACTAAGTTCAAATCTTTGGCTCGGATTCTGTTGTGGGATCGTGAAAAATGTTCGGTTTCCTGAAATCAAATCAGGCGGCAAATGGCGACGCGGCGGCAAAGCAAGAGCCTCCGCCGAAGAGAACGGCTTCGGAGCCCGTGTTGATGAATGTCCCAGACGAGGACTCCGACGACGAGCAGCAATGGCGGAAGAAGCCTTCGGCGGCGGCCAAGAAGAAGTACGAGAATGGGTTCAAGGATTCAGGAGGGCTGGAGAACCAGAGCGTTCAAGAGCTGGAGAGTTACGCAGTGTACAAAGCTGAGGATACAACGAATTCTGTAAATAACTGTCTTAGGATCGCAGAGGACATTCGATCGGATGCCTCCAAGACTCTTGATATGTTGCATGCTCAAGGTGACCAAATTCAACGAACCCACGAAATGGCTGTCGACATGGACAAAGATTTGGGCAAGGTAGTGAGCTTTCTCTGCCTTTCTTGACAAATGATGATGATTTTTCTATTGATAATTTAGTAATTGAGATTCATTTATGCAAAGAAAATCATGAAATAGTGGAGTTTGAACGTGAGACCTGATCAAGGTATAATAAAATTGTGATAAAACCGCATCTATTTTTCCGTCGGTATGTGATTTAATTAGGCAGGGTAAGATCTTATATACAATGCTTGTAACCCAAAATATTAGTTTGAAATTCTTGGGCTAAGGACTATGTAGGATTGAGCAGATAAGATTTAGAACTCAAGTCATTTGAAAATGAAACTTCATACTACATTGGATAAACTACTTATCCTAGCAAGCCAATGGATCATTTGCTATTTGTAAATGGAAGAGACACTGACAATTGTTGGTAATTGCTAAAATCTCAGGGTGAGAAACTTTTAAACAGTCTTGGTGGGATGTTCTCCAAGCCATGGAAGCCAAAGAAAACCAAGGAGATCACTGGCCCTGTGATCACAGAAGGTTTTTCTATATTACACTTTTTTTTTTTTTTTTTTTTTTGCTTTCATAATCCCCTACTTTATGCTCTTACTTCCCACTTTTTATGGCTCTGCATCAGATAAAACATCAAGGAAGAATGCAAACCACAGAGCACAAAGAGAGAAGCTGGGGATAGGGAACAAACCAGGAGCCAAATCAGCACCTGTAACCCCTCCTCCTGAGCCATCAAATGCCATGCAGAAAATTGAGGTTATCTCTCATTCTCATATCTCTTTCTCTTATATTCAGTTAGTTATCTCTTCTCAATTGGCGAACTTCTGAGTTAAACAAATGGGATGACTCAACACACAGATGGAGAAGAAAAAGCAAGATGATGGACTTTCAGATTTGAGCGATATCTTGGGTGATTTGAAAGGCATGGCAGTTGACATGGGTTCTGAACTTGACAGGTCACTCCATCTCATTTCGCAACAGCGTCTTGATATACTCTGGTCTCTCAAACTTATCAAAAAACCTGTTGAACTGAAAAACAGTGGTTTGCTCTCCGATGCAGGCAAAATAAAGCGTTGGATCATCTTGGTGATGATGTTGATGAGCTCAATTCTCGAGTCAAAGGAGCAAACCAACGTGCCCGTCATTTGCTTTCCAAATAAGACCAGATTCTACTGCTAAAACCATCATTCAGCTTCTAGCAGCCTCTCCCAAATTGGGCAAATTTGCCTTCGTTATTTTTTGTATTTGTTCTGTCAATTCTTCCTTCCAGAAAGTGTGTATATGCATGTATATAGTTTGATCCTCTCTTACAAGATGGCAATGTACTAAAATTTCTTTCTTTCATCAGCTCTTTCTCTTCCCATGAATGACTATACAATGGTACTATACATGAAGAACTGGTACATGAAACAACAATGATAGTGCAACCCTTCTGTTATGGATGTAACAATATACAGAAATCCTTCGTCCTCCCCCTTTATTCTATAGGAGAAGAGAGCAAGTAAGATAATAAAATCAATACCCAGGAACTCTCAGTTTTAAGTAAAATCATTCAACCAAACTCCCCCATCTACTTCCACTCTTCCAGATGATACAGTGGAGGACGACTATTTACAGAACACAAATAGGGTTGCAGAAGAGTAACAGCTGCAATACACCAAAAACCTTCGGAAAACCTGCAATAGATAGAGTCACATTCACGGCAACAGGATTCCGGCATTGCGCGAAAGATATAATTATATAGTAGTATCATGTCTCCTCGCTTTTCACAGGAGTCCATTCGCCTTTTGGAGGATTCTGCTTCCTGGCATGTGAAATGAACCCAACAATGTAGCCAATGAAAGCCCCCAGGACAAGGATGCTTGCCCCCTTCACATACTTCGACACCATAAATTCTCCTGCGCCTGGTCCTGCTGCCGGAGCTTGGCTTCCCATGCCAACACGGTCTTTCATGGTATCGCTCTGACCATCATTCCCACTTATGACTTCACCCGACGCAAGAATCTCCACTGTATCATGCACTTGCCCGTCGTGGTTCCCAACATAAGACAATGTGAGCTTCTCCCTTGTAGCAAACAGTCGCGTATACCCAAACTCCCCTCCTCTATACAGTGATCTCTCTGGTTGAGGGAAAACTGGCATATCAGGGTGCTCCGGTCTAGGTTCCCAAGTCGGTTGCCAATCTTGACCAGCCATCCCAATCACTACATGAACTGGAAGCCCCTTCTCCCCACATGTGAAGTTATTCATCGGACAAAACCTCTCATACCTATGCACATGACCCCACAAAGCCATGGTCACGTTGTTGCTCACGAGTAGTGGTTCCAAATGCTCTTGCAATTTCTGCCTCATCGGTGCATCTCTAACCTCATTGCTCGTAGTGTACATCGGCCTGTGCCCTTGGAAAACAACGAAAGGGGTCTTGGTCCGGTTGACTGATTCGAGATCCTTTTTTATGAACTCGTACTGTTGACTCCCTCGAAGGAAGTTTGTTTCGGTTGATATGTAAACAAAATGAATGGTCCCGAAATCGAAAGAGTAGTAAAGGTTTCGAGTTGGTGGCGCTCGCATTCCAGTTGGCTCTGAAGAGTTTCCAGGCATGTTGAATTTCAAGCTGTAAGGAACACCACACTCACCACCTCCATCAGTTCCATAGGTGCCAGAAGCCCAATCAGGCTTCCATGGTTGTGCTGGCCAATCATACTCGTGATTGCCAATGCAAACATGGTAGGCCAATTTGGATGCAATGGGCTCAATTTGAGTGAAGAAATGGTCCCATATCCAGGAGTAGCCCCTTGCATAGCTTATATCGCCAATGTGAGAGACGAAAGCAGGCTTCTCACCTAGAGATTCCATGTCGCGGAGGATCCAGTTTACTGTTGATATGGATTCAGATTGCGTACGGATGAATGTTGCATATGGTGCAGAAGTTCCCATATCTCCAAACAGGAAAGCTATTGTCTCGTCCGAGTCTTTGTCCCTTGACACAAAGGTTTGAGTTGCACTCCAGCCCTTTGAGTCACTCCCAACCTGTGAAGAAGACCATTGAACAATCGTCAATCCAGGGTAACAAAACAGGCAAAAAAACATTTAAAGCTTCAAACTTTCATCTGCACAATCAGAACCCAAAACTTGATTCAGTCATGCAAAATGAACTTTCAGTTTCAGTATATCTGAGCTGCAGAAAATGGTAGCTCAAATCTCCCAAATTCAGTGTAAATTGTAGCAAACAGGTTCACTTTTTGCTAAGTTAGGAAAGAATCCCAGCAGCTTGAGAGCAGCTAGAAGATCAACAATAAGACAACAGAAACCCAATTCAAGATTTCTAAACCAAATTATGATTCACCTGATAATAGTATCTGAAACCCTTCTTCAAATTCTTCATAACCCCATCATAAATCCACCCAGGATCTCTCCACCCAACGGAGCTATTCGCAGGCGAATCGCACATATCCTCTCGCTCGTACCTGGCCACACGCGCCGCCGCGTCGTGACTCCACTGACCGTCCTCTTCCCCCCACCTGACCTTCCTCGCCTCTCCGTCTCCGGCGACAAACATCACCCTCATCTCATCCACAGCGTCGGTAAAAGCCAAGTGGATCTGCTCCGGCCCGTTCCTTGACCCGAACTCGACTATCTTTTCGGACTCCGCCAGCAGATGCTTTGTGCCCGGAAGCGGGTTCTGGTCGTGATCCTGGCGCTTGACGTTGATCTCGTCCTCCGTCCAGCGGAAGATCCGGAAGGAGTAGTTGGATCGGAGGTTTGTGATGGGTATGGAGAGGGAACCCGACCCGGATTCCCAACCGGGCGAGGAAGAGAGGAACTTGTAGCCGATGAAGTGGTCGGGGCGGGAGTCGGGCGGGGAGTATATTCCGACCCAATCGAGATTGGAAGGGGAGTCGACATTGGACCAGAAGACGGTGACGACGTCGCCGGAGCGATTGAGGAGGGTCGGAGTGACGGAGATGCTGGGTTTGGCGAGGGAGACGCCGGAGAGAAGGGAGGAGAAGAGGAATGGGATTAAGATGGCCCGATTCATCGTTGTCGCCGGTGGGGGAAAGGCGGGTACTATTGGTGGGTCGAGTTTGATTAATCTGAGATTTTTGTTTGTCTCAGCTGACAGCTGGTTCGTGGTTCTTGTTTTTGAGTGATTTCTACGTTCTTGTTTACCGAACGTGTGACAAAGAAAATAGCAAAAGATTCTCAAACCGGTTTATATCCCGGTTTAGCAAGTAGTATAGTCAATGTCAGAACTTAAATATCGAATTAAATGTGTCATCATTTATATCATATAAATATGAATATATAATTAAAATTTTAATAACAAATTAATTCATTCATGAAAAAATGACCAATGAATACAAATTATATTTTGTATAAACAAGACATATTTTCAATTTTCATATTAACAAAATTTCATTACTTATACTTAAAAGTAAGTGACAGTAGATATAGTTTACTATGTTTATTTTATTTTTATAAATCTTATCGTATTAATGTAAATTTCTAATATTTTTTCGTTGAACTAAATGTCTTATATTCGCTCGAAAAATAATAGTTTTTCTCCCAAATTTTAGATGTATCCTGTGGCATAGCCAAAATATTTTGATTCCGTCAATGTGTATGGTTTAGCTAGTGATACAACTTATTTATTTTGGTCATACCAGTTTAACAAAATATGTAGAAATATGAAAAATTGTTGACATAAAATGAATTTAAGAATATATAAATATGTTTGAAGACTATCTACTTACAATCTACCATAATATTTAAAATAAAATATAACATCCCAAACAAAACAACAAATACTCATATTTAAATATAACATTAACGTCAACATTGACATGTTTATACTTGAATCCAACAACTAACACTTAACTTTCAAATTCATCAAATAAATCACAACTCAATTTTTTTTGTTTATTAAATTAACTAAAAGGACATTGTTTTATTTAAAGACCAAAAATCAATCATGTCTATCATACAGATGTTACTCCAACCGATTTCATGACCGACAGCGATTATACTAGGTTCAACTGATCGGCATTCCACCGACATGACAACTATGAAATAACCAATTTGTTAATTAATTATAAAAGAGGGATAATTATTTCTTCAATTAGCAGCTATTTTGTGATTGAGTCTTAACTCATTGGTTCGCATGCTAAAAGTGGGAATAATTATACATGTTTTCACATCCTTTTATACGAAATTTTCTTTGCCATTTTAGCCAACCTCGGAGAAGTCGAATTGAAGTGGTCGACGAAACAATCAACCATAGAGATCACCACTCTTTCGTTTGTATCTACATCCCTTATGAACTAATCTTTCTTGTTGTTTGGATGAGATGAACCCTAGTTTTGTGATTATGAATTGATTGAATATTCAATTTGAGTTCTCAATTTATGTCGGTCTTTTGATTACTTGTATGTTTGTGTATATGAGTAGGAGGATATCCCCATATGCATGATAGAACACTTAGTGATGGAATGGACTTATTGAATTGCCAGAATATGGAAGATGAAGGACTTCTGGTTTAGGGTGAAACCTAATATGAGAATTCAAAGAACGACTTAATGCTTCGATTAATGGATTATAGGTCAAAGATTACTTCAAAATCTAAGTTAATTGACTCATAGCGTGTTAACCTGAGCTTCCTCTTTAATTTAAGTTAAGCTATGTTAAGCTATAAAAGAGGCTAACCTGAGCTTCCTCTTTAATTTAGATGGTAATAGAGCAATGACCCACGTCAAATTGATTGGAGGTTGACAATGCCTGAGAAACGATTTAGCCTTCTTCAGAGTATCACAAGATCCTGATAATATCTCAACCAAAGCAATTTTTGTTTTCATGCCTGATGTTGATACAAGTTGTTTACCTAGAGGAGAGCCCCACCAAGTTAGCTCTTGGAGTTGCGATGCGAAAATAGGTAAGGCAGAAATGATTTATACAAAATGCCCTACTATGATCATATAGAATGTGTTGGTAGAGATAGCCATCAATCTCATTTTATTGACGGAGCCACTAAGGAGAAGAGAGGAATCACCATTGATACTCTAACTTTTACAAGGCTATTATAATTCCTTTCATTTCATGAAATTTGTATTATGACTGAAGTGATATTACCCCAAGCCACAAATTGCAGCAAGGAATGATCGTTTGAATTATTGTGCACTGATGCAAAATGCCATGTAGCTTCCACGAAGAAGGAGTAAGAGTGAACCAATCAGTGTGTTTGCTGTCGAGAAAGATAAGAACCGTGATAATGGGGAGGGTTCATGACGATTGACTTATACATTTTGAAGAGATAGAAAGTACAGATTTGTAAGTCACTTGTGTGTTTATTGTAACAGAGTGGTTAGGAGTGATTGGTAAGATTTCACAGTGGTAGGGATATTGACAAAAATTATTATGTGTTGGTGCTTCCAGGCATATATTGCTTGCCTATTTCTTTTGTTTGTATATGAGATTTCTACAGTAGATTGCATGTTTTGTATTTCTTTTTCTTTTGTCATTTTAATTAACAAAACTATTTATCAGAAAAAACTGGCCGACGCATTCCATCGACATGATTTGGACATTGCTGGTTTTTGTTTTCTCGGCCAAGATTCATTGCCTTTGGTGTCACTATGGTTTTTGGTCTAAGGGCAATCCAGATTGGGTTTTTCTTATGAAATCTCTTGGTGGCTTCCATTTTTTACCATCATGAATTGGAGCCAGGTAAGCATTCCTTTGGTTTTTTCATGTTCACTTTAGAGCATCATGATGCATGCCAATAGTGGCTATATTTAAGGCTAATGGCTTGGTTTGGATTTTCCATTATAGTGTTTATGTTTTACTGTTTCTTTTGTAATGCAATGGGATAATGACTTTCCATCATATTATTATATATGGTGTTGTTGACCTACCTCCAGTCATCGTCGCATACATGTTAATGCAAAATATCAGTTAGAATCAAAGAGTCAATTTCCGGGACGACGTTCGATCAAAGGGCCAGGTGCTAAGCTAGTAATAAATCATACATGTATCCTGTCTGCTTGCTTCTTGATAACTATCTAGGGGATTTGAATGTGAACAATGTCTTATCTACTTGGTTGTATCTAAGTTAAATTGTGTTGTTGTTAGTTTTCTGTTTTAACAGATTAGTAGATAATTTTATTTTACTAGTTCAAATAACACACTTAAAGAATCAGTTAGATAATAGAAAATATAGCTAATGACTAATAATCATTGTGCCTTTGTGATACGACCTTGCTTGCAATTATATTGCTATCAATTAGTCGCACTTGAAAAAACGGCAATCAACGACCAAAATTTTGAAGACATAATATATAAGTTTAATAAATAACAATGCAACATTTGAAGCCTGGGACTAATTGAACCAATCAAGGGAACCAAGCTATAAAGCAATATTATAATGTATGAACGTCAAAGCTATTGCCCATACTATTGCAAGTTTGCAACCGTGCTCTTAGAATTATGAATTAGTGATGAGATATTCGATGTTTAGAGTGATTGGATTTTATTTTGGTATGTGCGAGAATTATCAACAATACACAAATTTTGATGTTGGAACCACTTCTAGAGCTAGATATTTGTCTATAGAGTTGTTATTCATTTGAAGAGGCAATGGTGCATGACATGGTGGCGCACCAAGAACTAGGTCGTTTGGTTTTGGTGATTGTTTGGTTGGGATATTACAATGCATGCATGCATGCATTGTTTTTTTTTTTTTTGAATTTTCTGCACAAACTATTCATGCATTGTTTGCTTGATGTGATGGAAACTCTCACTCAAAATGAGTGATACTAATATCTCAAGTTTTTTATGTGATTGTTGAGATTGTTTGTTTGAGATTGTTGGAGTGTTTTCTTCTTCCAACTATATCCCAGTCTTTTGATGTATTTTACTTTTTTATATTAAAAACAAAGGGTAAAAGTGACATTTCACCAATAAAGTAATATATATTACTTAAATATTAGAATAACTATCACAGAAACCAAACAATGTAAACTACAATACATCAATTTTCTATATGCATGTATATTATAATGTATGCATTGATAATAGTGGGCTAAATTACACGTTTGGTCACTCAAATTATATGAATCTTTCACGTTTGCAACCCGAATCACTTTTCTTTCTTATTCGCCACTGACTTAATGAATCGTTTCACCGATAGTCACTGTCCGTCCAATTCCGTTAAAATCATCCTACATGGCAGTCAACTAAACCCTTTGATCGTTAGTTTGATGACGTGACACTTTAAAAATAAAAAAATATATATTAATTCTTCAAATTAAAAAAACTTCATATCTTCCTCCCCATTAAGGGTGGGCAACGGGAAACGGGTATTTGGGTAAACCCGTACCCGTCCCGCGCGTATTTTGAGGGTTACGTGTACCTAAATACCCGTAATTTTTTTTCTACGGGATGGGGCTTGGGATCAAGAATTTTTATTTCGGGTACCTGCGGGTTACCCGTTAATACCTGTTTGGGTAATACGGGTACCCGTTATACCCATTAGCACAATGCAAAATTGGTAGGCACTAATGATTGTGATATGTATTAAGTGGAGAAAGTAAGAAATAATGAAACACGATTTGCAAACATGAAGAGGGGAACACCAGTGGTTAAGGGATCCTTTCTATCATGATGGCAAATGTATTTAAACAAGTTTAAGCGTAGGGTATTAGCTAGGATATAGTACATCGACCATTAGATAGGTGTTGACGTTAACCGATTAGTAGTCGCATGCGCATGAAGCCATGAACACAAAAGACAACTGACTAATCACTGCCCAAAATGCAAAGCTATAAAGCGATTTCCCCTCCGACGCGGGAATCTCCCTAGGACCATCAGTTTTGCGACGCGCATTCCCCGCAGTCAACGCTGCTACTCCAAATTGAACCGGTATTTACGGGTAGTATGGGTACCTGTTATCCGTCTCGTACGGGCAACGGGTACCTGTTAACCCGTATGGGTTTGAGACGTGGGATGGAGATTGCTCTCCAAATGGGATTGGGTACACGTTTACAACGGAACGGATATCCCATCCTATCCCGTTGCACACCCCTACTCCCCATTCAACCTCCGCAGACTAGAGATCTGCTGCGCAAAATTGACGAAATGGAGTTTGTCCAGATTCTTCGACTCTTACGGCGACGAGACGTGGCTGGAAATTAGAAAGGATCCATAATTTGGATTGTGGTGTGGGAATAGAATGCCATCACTGGGGAAAGCGCGATGGAGGAGTTGAGGGTCGTGCGCGAGGCGTCGATTGGTTTCTTTATTGGATGATCCAAATCCGTAATTGACGAAATCTAATTGTGGAAAGAGAAAAGTGAATCGGTGGTAAGGAACCTCAACGGCGAGGTATTCGAGGAGGATGGAGAGATCTACGGGAGCTCCGGCGCTGACTCATTCAGTTCACTTGCAAACTTTAAACCTTGCGATTCTTTTGACGGGGAACTACAATCCGACCATGGAGGATCTGGAGACTAATTTGTTGTCTCCTTATCCTTACCATGGTCTCCCTTGCTTGTTCCGGCAGCCGATCTCATCTTTCCTCGTAGTGAACCAGTCGTTAGTCACGATGTCGATCAAAGTTTGGGTCCTTAATGGCATCCCCTGGGACGACGATGTTGTGGAGAAGGAAAGATCCATTACAGTGGGGGAAGTCTATGGTATGTCGATGAACTACTTCTCATAGCCGCCTCCGCCGTATCGGTCGTCTCACTTGGAACATGGTTTCTGCAAGCACCACCAATTGAGTTCGCACTCACAAATTGCTTTGATTCCCATTCAATCTAACAACGTCGGCGCTAGTTGCGGACCAACTCCTATCCTTGAGGTTCGAGACCCACGAAGGGCTATGAGGATGTGGCCGATAATGATGGTGGAATTCTCAGACAGTGACTCTTTGGATTTCGACAACACATCCAGAACAATGTGCACAACCGCCGGGAATTCTGGTTATGAAATCATGTTTATCGATGATGGAAGAAGGAAGGAAGATAGAAAGTTTTTAATTTGAAAAATTAATATTAATATTTTTATTATTTTTTAAGTGCCACGTCATCAAACTAATGGTCAAAGGGCTTAGTTGACTGCCATGTAGGATGATTTTAATGAAATTGGACGAACAGTGACTATAGGTGAAACGATTCGTAAAGTCAGTGACGAATAAGAAAGAAAAGTGATTTGTGTGGCAAACGTGAAAGATTCATATAATTTGAGTGACCAAACGTGTAAATTAGCCGATAACAATGCATCTATTTAACTATCACCAATTTCCCAGTTTAACGAATCCAAAAAATTGGAAGGGATAAAGATTAGAAGAAGGGAGGTTTACTTTATCGTTATTTCAAGAAGGTCAATCATGTTATTGAAATTTTTTGAAAGTTAAAGAAAAAAACAAAAGATAAAGAGAGTTTTGACTTTTGATATCAATTTTAAGTGAGCCAACCTGAGTGCAAACGTTGGTCTGAAGACAAATAATATGTTTTTTTTTTTGCTCTGGAAAAATCGGAGCGGCGAATTCCCAGTTTACGAGTGCTAGAGAGTGAATATTTCGAGACCGTGATGGCAACGACGCCTCCGCCGCCACCCCTGGGAGGAGGGAAACTGACCCAGCTGGGAGTTGATGGATTGGCGAGAATTCGACGAACGCCTACGGTATCCTCATCACCGAATGTTAAGGGAGATAAGGAAGCGCAACAAGCGAAGAATAAGGTTAAGCCATCTGTAAGCGAATTGAGTGACGAGTTTCTGGAAGAAGCTACTGAAAAAGATAGCATGAAAGCTGAACATGTATCGTCTTCGGGAGGGGCCTTGGCCGGCGGTGGAGGGGCGGGCAGATGGCTGTTTGCTGAGACGCTGAGATTGGACGAGTGATATGTTGCTGAGTCAGACTCGGAGGATGTTTCCGAAGCCATCCGTGAATATGGTATGGAAGCTAAATTTGATGAAGAAGATGATCCCACATGTCCTCCAATTCCCTTTACAGCAGCTGAGATGCGGATTTACAGGCGTCCGTGGCGCTCAGCCCTGGTAGTCAAGTCGTTGGGGAGGGTTGTGTCGTATACTGTGCTATCAAAGTGTCTACAAGCTATATGGGCTAAGTCCGGAGGACTGCAAATTACATATGCCTGTAATGGATTCTATCTGGTGAAGTTCACGAGTGCTCGTAACTTTGAACGAGCGTTGACGGGTGGCCCTTGGAAGGTTAGTGATCATTACCTAACGGTGCACCTGTGGGATTAGAATTTTGACCCTTACAATACTGAAATCTCTACGACACTCATTTGGGCAAGGCTACTGGAATTACCTATCTACTACTTCCATAAGGAGGCAGTCCTGAAGATTGGGGCACGTATATGCAATCCAAATCGAGTAGATGGAGCGACAGAAGAAGGTGCAAGAGGAGAGTATCCACAGGTCTGTGTGCAAGTGGTCCTAACAAAATCTTTGTTGTCGAAGTTTAAAATTGATGGAAAGAAGTATTTCATACAATATGAAGGGTCGGAGAAAGTGTGCTTACAATGTGAAATCTATAATGAACACTCCCGCTGACAGTGTAAAATACAGGAAGAGTCGACCGAGAATAAAGTGGAGTCATACACAGATACACAAGAAAAGATGGTACAGAAGAGTACGTACGACGAGTGGATGATTTCTAAGAAGAAGAAGAGACCAAATAATAGACAAGCGCAGCCTGCGAGACTACCAATGAGTGGGACTACTATTGACACAAAACGAAGGGAGGTGGGTCGTGGCGGTAGCCATGCAAATTGCTTTGAAACGTTGGGTAATAGCCATGCAACGATTAAGGTAGATATGACAGTGAAGAACGAGACGAGTGACAAGCCATCAGATATTATAATGGTTGAGAAGGGGGGACCGTCAGAGGTAGAGATGGACAATAAGACCCCACCTCAAAAGAGCACAGACAGTGAGGCTAATAATAATGGGACAAAGTCGAGTAAAGATTGCACAATGGGAAAGGAGTCAGTAACTCTAAAAGTGACCATACCAAAGGATAGAGTAGACTTGAGTGATCGAGCCACCAAAGGTGGTGATGGAAAGGACTTATCCAAAGCCAATCCTCCTCGGCCGGAATAACAGCAAAATCCGCCAGGGATGGGTAAGGAGAAAGTCCGGAAATACTAAAAAGGGCGCGGGGAGCCTATCCCCTTCAGGTTATAGATGAGGATCATTTGTTACAATTGTCGCGGATTTGGGAATACACAGTTAGTTAACTCCCTTAGAGCGTTGCTTAGACATTCTTCCCCCATGTGATTTTTCTCATGGAAACGAAGCAAACAAAGGGGGAGAATAAAGTTCATCAGGAATCGCTTGGGTACGCGAATGACGAGAACTGGTCGGCGACTGTGTCACTTAGGAGCAGGGCTGGTGGTGTGTGTTTATGGGGGACGGATGAACTTAAGGTCACTCTTATGTCACACGACCTGCACTATATTGATGCTGCGATAGATGAAGGAAATGGAGATTTACCAGGGTTTATTGATGGCCGGAGAGTGGAGAGAAGTGGAGAACTTGGCATTTTATGCGTTTCTTAGTCAACAATGACAAGACCCTTGGCTATGTGGGGGTGATCTTATGTACTGATGAGAAGAGTGGAGGGTGACATGCCCAAGAACAAGCCATGATTGATTTTGGCGACTTTCTTATCGATGCAGGAAAGGTTTGACGAATTAGAGTAAAAGAACTTTTCCAGCTTTCGCAGAACAAAAAAAGAGAATAGAAAAGGTGTTGCGGGCTATGGAGTGGAGGAGGAAGATGCTTATGATATTGGACCAGATTTGCCATCTAGAAGAGGAGATGGACGACATCCTGGATAGTGACGAAAAATACTGGAAGCAAAGATCTAGGGCTGATTGGCTGAAGGGGGGTGACAAGAATACCAATTTTTTTCACCAAAAGGCGACCGCTAGACGGAGAAGGAACACTATTAAAAAAATAAGAGATGTGGCAGGGCGTTGGTGTACTGGGCATAAGGAGGTTTCAATTTGTTTTGTGGATTACTTTTCTCCATTATTTAAGGTCGACGTCATTCCTGCCGAGTGGTCGGTCTTGGACTCGGTGACAAGGAGGGTAATGGAGGAGGATAATGAAGTTTTGACAAGATGTGGCAGGCTCTACGATTTGGGGAAACGGAAATCTCCTGGTGTCGATTGTATGTCAGTTTTGTTTTTCCGACACTACTGGCATATTATTGTTGATGATGTTGCGGGGGCATTCTTGAGGATATTAGAGACAGGGAGATGTCTACTGAGTTGAATCACACTCTTATAGCTTTGATCCCGAAAGTTAAGCAGTCGAATTCTCCAATAGATTACCGGGCGATCAGTCTATGTAACGTCATGTATAAGCTAGTGTCAAAAGTCCTTGTGAATAGGCCGAAGCTGATCTTGGACATGATTATTTTTACGGAACATAGTGCTTTCGTTCTAGGGCGTCTCATCACAGATAACAAAAAGCAGAAGCATGGATTCTTTGCTGCGAAAATAGATATGTGGAAGGCATATGATCGTGTGGAATGACATTTTTTGTGGGCATTATGCGCTGGTTGGGATTTGCAAAAAAGTGGATCCAGTTGGTTATGATGGAGGTAACTACAGTTACCTATTCGGTGTTGGTGAATGGGCATATATTGGCGACTATTTCACCAAGTCAAGGTCTCAGGTAGGGCGACCCGCTATCACTATACCTATTCATGTTCTATGCAGAGGGGTTATCGTCCTATAGAGCTAAATTCGCGTCCGAGAACTGGCTGCACGAGGAGCTCCGGTGATTACCCATCTTTTTTCGCTGACCATAATATCTTTTTTTCTAGGTCCACGCAACAGGAGGGCCTTGCCCTTAAATCCATTTTACAGGCATATGAGGCGGAGTCGGGACAGTTGATGAATTTCCATAAGTCGAAGGTGTCATTTGGGGAAACTAACATATGCGATGTCGATCTTCAAGATCCCTAACGGAGTTGGGACAGTTGGTAAAGTTCACAGCTTGATTACAAATTTCTGGTGGGGACAAAAAGCAGCTGAAAGGAGAGCAAATTGGCTGTGTTGGGAAGAGCTGGTTGTGTTGGAGGATGGAGGACTGGGGTTCTGGGACCTTAAGCGCTTCAACCTTATCTTACTTGCGAAGCAACTATGGTCGCTCCACCAAAGACCAAATTCATTGATTGCACGTCTAATGGCGGCCAAGTATCATAAGCATAGTTCTATTTTGGATGCGAGGATTGGTAGTCGCCCAAGTTTTGTGTGGCATAGTTTGATGGGAAATCAAGATTTATTGTGTAAAGACTTGCGATGGCGTATTGGAAATGGAGTGACAATGAGAATTTGGGGGGGGGGGGATCTTTGGCTTCCAAACTCAAGTACGGGCTACGTGGATGTTTCCCCACAAGGACTCCCGGTGGAATCCGTTGTTAGAGAGCTCATTGACCCGAGTACAGAATAGTGGGATTGAGACCTGTTGGCAAGCTGTTTCCCTGCGGGAAATTGCATAGACCATTCTTGCAATCCCCCTGCGAGGCAGTGATGAACGGGATAAGGTGATTTGGAACCATAGTGTGAATGGAGAGTTCAATGTAAGGGATGGTTACAAGAGGTGGCTGAAAGATTTCAAGATTTCAGCTGACATAGTTACTACTAGAATTGCGGAGCTATGGAAATCGATCCGGAGTCTCAATGCTCCCCCGAAAGTTTGACATTTCCTTTGGAGATTCACGAGGGAGGCCTTACCCACAGGGTAAAAGGTGACCACAAAGAATCCACTATGAAGTGATGTTTTCCCTTTCTATAATCATCAGGAGACCCACTCTAGTGCGAGAGGCTTTTAACATGCATGGGGCAGCAAGCTGCATGGAGAGGGTGATCAAGACTCTGCGTGAGATGGAGAAAGAGACTGTGGAACAATGGGCTACGCTAATGTGGGCGCTATGGAAAGAAAGAAACGTGCAACTTTTTAATGGCAAGAAGTGGATGGAGGAAGAGTTCACTACGCGAGTAGCCTCTTTGATAGCGGAATACCAGCTCAACCAAGTTGCTGATGACGTAGATGATTCATTGGTCGGGACAACTACTTGGAGAATACTGACGAGTGGGATCATGAAGGTAAACACGAATGCGACAATTTTTGCTGATGGAGGGATAGGGTTGGGAGCGGTTCTTCAGAACCATGATGGTCACTTTTCTTGCGGCGGCTGTAAAGAAGATAGGGGGTGTACTCGATGGAGATGGCGGAGGCAATGGCCGGGGAGTTTGGAGTTCAGCTAGCAAGGTATTTGGGCATGACTAAGCTTATGCTGGAGGTGGATTGTTTGTCTTTGGTGGACAAAGTTAAACATGCTGCTACAATTCATACGAAGATTGGCATCTTGTGTCAGAACATTGGGAGGTATCTGCGGGAGTCGGGATCTGATATAGATAGCATTGGGCATGTTCGACGCGAGGCGAATAATGCGGCTGATATTATGACTCATAATGAGACTCATCAGGAGTGGAGGGAGGTGTGGCTGGATAAGCCACCAATATTTCTGATGGACCAGCTTCAGCTGGATGATGTAACATCAGCTGCGCATTAATTTGATGAATAGGTTACCTATAAATAAATATTAAAAAACTGAGTACAAAGAACCAGAGGAGCCCATGCTTACATTTTGATAACTCATGCAAGTCAAAACAAAACACTTCTTTCTTTCTTCGTGTTCACTAATAAAGAGCCTGACAAATCGAAAGCTATGTTACGATAACCTTTCACTTGATAAGGAACCCCTTGATGCAAGGTAACATCACCATTTCTACTCGAAAACAACATGATAGTGCCTTATGGTTGTTGGATACAGGAGTAAGTGACCACATCTTATTTCTTAGATGTAGAAATAGGATTAATCGGTTAGTAACCCTACCTAATGGAAAACATGATATTGTGACTCTTATAGGGATCGTGAAGCTCTCTTGTGGTACTTCACTCACAAATGTGTTTTTAGTTCCCTCTATTTACTTACAACTTATTATCCATGAATTGGGTTACGGAAAATAGCCATATTTCCGCACTTCTTTTTCAATCAAACTTCTATCGCATTAAGAACCTCATTACTTAACAAAGGATAGGTTTAGTCCGTGTAGAAATAGGCTTTAACCTTCTTGAAGAAGTTAGATGATTCGGGCCTAATTGTGCGCATTTTATCCCCATTTTCCTTAGGAGTTTGTGGCAAATGTGCTCCTAAAAGGATGGTTTTACGCTAGGTTCTGGTGTTTTAGCACGTTTCAGGATCTAACAGATGAAACCATCCCCGGAGTCGAAAGTTGGACGAAAAGGAGTGAAAACCAAGAGAAGAGGTGAAAAACTGGCAGTTCACGGTTTCCCTTGTGAGTTCATGGTCTGCTAAGATCGTGAAGAGGATGCATGTGCCGTGAACATCAAGGCGTCCAGGGCACTTGACAAAGTTACTGACGCCAGGCGAGTTCACGGTCAATAATACCGTGAACTGGAGCTGTTGCCCGTGAACCTCAGCAAGCGAAGCGATGCATTTCGACGCCAACCTTGAGTTCACGGACGCGTTCAAGAGTTCACGGCCGTGAACTGAGGCCTTGAACTGAGCCCGATCCCTATTTAAAAGAGGATCTGAAAGGAAGAAAGAAGGGGAGAGTCCAAGAGTGAGAAAGTGTCTTCTTCTTCAGATTTTAGAGTGAGAAAGAACGAAGCAAAGAAGAAAGACAGCTAGGGTTTGCTCCAAGTGGTGGGAAGATTCTCCCCAATAGAAGATCAACACAAGCTCAAAGGAGATTGGAGGCATCACCATGGTGGTTTCTACCTCTTCCTCTTGTGTTCTTTCCCTTTCTAGTATGGAGTAGTTTCCTTTTTCACTTGGGTGTTGTGAAACCCTAACTATTTACCATGTAGTTGTTGTGTGGTTTGAATGATTGTTTATGGGTGTTGTTTAATTTAATGATTTAGGTATTTTTCATGTTGATTGTGCATGTTTGTGCTTAGCAATCCAATTGGCCATTCTAACCTAGATTAGAGGGAAAACCCCCTTTCAAGGGAGGCTCAATCGAGTTGGGATTCCTTGGGATTTTTAAGTCACAAATCTAGGTTAATTTAGGGCAAACCACTATGTCGAATTAAGCAAATTGGTTAAGCGCGATTAAGCCGACCAACCCTTGGGTTTGAGTGAGAGAGTAAATTAACCATCGATTGCCTTAACCAGGAGGGCTAATTGAGTAGCCTATAGTGTATCCCTTGGTTTGGCAATCGAGAGTGTGGTCTACGACCATTGCTGCATTTCCTAGCGGTTCGCGGTCACCTTGCCGATGGCAATCACTTTGATTCACATGCCATGGAAGTAGTTAGGGGGAAGCGACACCCGAATGATCCTTCTCACAAAGAGCTTTCAAAACCATTTACTTTTGCCTTGTTTGACTTTAACTAGCAAACTTCTCAATCGAAACCGATTTTCTAGATAATGTTTCAAACAATTGAAGTAGGGGTACACACGGACCCGCCCGAGTCTATATTTAAACATACTTGCCCTGTATTGCACCCTACTATGGTTCATACTTAGACCTTAGCAGGGAATTAATTGAGATACTCGGAGCAATTCAAGTTTTTGGCACCGTTGCCGGGGACAACGGTCTGTAATCTTGAAAAAGTTGTTTGGTGTTAATCTAGCTTTTAATTTTCAGTTTTGAAAGTTTGTGTGCTTTGCTCGTGCTAGACTTGGTGTTGTTTTCTGATTGTGTGTAGGGAGGTGCATGACCCAGAGCAATCGGACACCTTTACTACCCCGTGACGATGGCATAAACCAAACTCTCTGGCTCCTAGCACGAGAGAGAGAGCTAGCGGAGGCAAGGATAAGAGGTGAAGAAAGGGGACAACATTTGGGTCCCGGTGCTAGTGGAGAAGAAGTCGAAGAAGTGGAAGTTGAACCCGTCGTTGGAGTAGAAATGGAGGGGAACCAAAGAGAACCAGGAGCCTCCCAAGCTCGTAATCTAAACGATGCGGCAACGGAAGAGGAAGCCCCAAGGAATGGGATACTATATGGCCCCACGGCTGGCGTACATTCAATCATCAATCCTACACCCTCCCGTGGCGGCTTACAATTTCGAGATCAAGCCGGCTATAGTGACTATGATACATAACAATGCTTTGTTCCACGGTCTTCAGAGCGAGTCACCAAGAGAGCACATGCAAAGATTCTTAGAGCTCACGGGGAGCTTGAATATCAATGGCATGCCGGCTGAAGCTTTGCAACTGAGGCTTTTCCTCTATTCACTTGCGGGGAAAGCACTCCGGAGGCTAAACAACCGCCCGCCTCGTTCAATAACCTCATGGGACGATCTTCTCAACAAATTCATGTCCCTCTACTGCCCGCCCTCAAAGACGGCGTAGTGGAGAAAGAAGATTACCCATTTCGAGCAAGAATAAGTCGAGACCTTGAGGGATGCTCGGGAGAGATACTCCGATTATTTTATACAATGCCCTCACCATGGGTTCGAAGAACAGTTTCGGATTGAAACTTTCTACAGTGGTCTAATCCAAGAAGACAAGATTCTCATTGACTCACTGTATCAAGGGAAATTGATGAATATGACTCCACCCCAAGTGATCGAGCTACTTGAAGAAATGGCCCTCAAGGGATAAGATTGGGGATTGACAAGAAGTGGGAGGAGAAGCAATGATAGGGGAGTGAGAAGTGTGGAAGCGAGCGCTCCACTTAAGGCGAAGTTGGACAAGTTGATAGTGGTAATTCTTGAATGTAAGAAGCAAGGAAAGAGGCCAGTGATGTCTTGTGATTGGTGTTTGAGCACTAGCCATGAGATGGAGGAGTGCCAAGCAATGAAGGAGGCAACCACTCCGGAGGAGCAAGTCAATTTCCTGGCAAATGCTAGGGCTAATAACCAGTATAGCAACACTTATAATCCCGGATGGAGGAACCACCTCAATTTTGCTTGGTCATCACCGACAAATCCGAGGCCCTCGGGTTTTCAAGGCTCCATCGGCAATCATCAACCTCGCCGACCTTCATCCAACAAAGACCTCAAGTCCAAAGCTCAAACTTCCAACAACCAAATCTCACTCAATGTGGTCAAGGGTTTCAACAACAACAACAACCCGACAAGCTATCCAAGCTTGAAGACCTAGTGAACACATTTGTGAGCACGAGTGCTCAAAAGTTCGAGAAGATTGAGCAATTCATGGATGTGGCGAATAACAAATTTACCTTGGTTGAGGCGGTACTCCGAAGCCAACAAGAGAGCCTCTAAATTTTGGAAGTGCAAATACGCAATCTTGTCGGGATCCTCACTGAGAGACCAAAGGGAAACCTACGTTCCCAACCGTGGCGAACTCCAAGGATCATGCCGGGGTGAATGCAATTCAAGTGCAAAGTGGAAAGGTGACTCCGCGCATCGCCACTAAAGACGTGATTGAGAAGGAAGATCCCAACCCGAAGGATGGAGAGAAAGGGCCGTCAAGGAGAGAGAAGAAAGAGGCAAGGAAGGCATCGCCGACATAACCTCCGGTGGTTGAGTACAAGCCACCTCTTCCTTTCCCCACGAGGATGTACAAGGAGAGGTTAGAGAGCGAGTATGGAGGTTTTATGGAAATTCTCCGCAACCTCCACCTCAATATCCCTTTCCTTGAAGCCATGGATCAAATGCCAAGATATGCTAAGTACCTCAAAGGATTCCTCACCAAGAAACCAAAGCTTGAAGGCCTCGCCAACGTTACTCTTGGCAAGGAGTGTTCGGCTTTCCTCCTCAACCGCTTGGCCAAAAAGCGGTCCAACCCAGGTAGCTTTACTATCCCTCTTGGTATTGGTAACCATCATATAGACAATGCCTTGGCGGACCTAGGAGCTAGTGTTAATGTGATGTCATACAAGCTTTTCAAAAAGTTCGGAGTAGGTGAACTTAAGACCACTAAGCTTAGCATCACTTTAGCGGACCGTTCTGTCATTAGCCCGAGAGGCATTGTGGAGGACATGTTGGTGTGAGTAGGCAAGTTTTGCTATCCGAGCGATTTTGTGATTCTCGATATAAGCGAGGAATCAGATATGCCACTCATACTCGGTCGTCCATTCCTCGCCACCACCAAGGCATTGATAGACATTAATGAGGGGACCTTAATTCTGAGGGATGATGAGGAGAGGATCAAGCATGAAATTGACCCTAATGTTGGAAGTGAGGAAGTGAAGGAATTGGTTTCGAAATATGTGAATGTGAGTGGAGGAGAGCATCTCAAGGCGAACCCCACTATTACTTGTGTTGCTTGTGGTGATGTTGAGCAGGAAGTCAAGGAGGGTACTATGCCCAAGGAAAAGAGGAAGAACGCTTGGAGGCAAAAGATGAAGCAAGCTTTGGCCCGAAGAAAGGAGACGGCCAAAGCTAAGCTGGCCAACCAAGAGGGCCAACTAATGGAGCTTAAGATGGGAGGCAACCAGCCTCGCCCCGAGAGTTTGGTGGATCCACTCTCGGTGGCACCACGTTCCAAGACCTGATTGATCCCCAACCGTCAAGCTAATGACGATAACTTAGCTCTTGTTGGGAGGCAACCCAACGAAGGTTTGTTTTCTTTTTCTTATTTTCGTTTTTGTGTCAAGTGAAGAGTTCAAGTGGTCAAGTGGTATCCCCATGCCAAGTTGTGTGGTTTTGCGTTTTATGGTTGTTTTGTGATCGATTAGGAGGCACAGTGGAATAGGTTGAGTCAAATTTTTCTCAGAAGTGACTTGTTTTCGCTGAAGTTCACGGACAGATTGCTGAGTTCATGGTCTTACAAGGCCATGAAAAGGCAAATGCGTCCGTGAACTGGGCACCTCTGCATGTTCACCACCTGTCGACCAACCTCAGTTCACGGACGGATTTGAGTGTTCCCGGTCTCTAAGACCGTGAACAGGCCAACGCGTCCATGAACTCCCTACTTCGCCTATAAAAAGAGCGTGAACGGTGACTCTTCATTTCATGACCCAAACTTGCCGGAAAATCGTGAAACTCCGATGGTTTTTCACTTTTTTACCCATTTTCGGTGAGCAAAACCCAAAACCAACTTCATACCCATTCTCCCTTCATCAAAACCGACCTGTACTGCGATTTTGGGGAGATTTGGGGCAAGTTTTTTCCCGGTCAAGTCGTCGGCAACGAAGCTCCGACGACCCCACTCCGGCCTGTTTTTGGCCAATTTTCGCCTTCCTCGCCCGCACCTCACTTCCTCCTACTTCCTACTTGTATCTCCAGGTTGGTTTTTCAGCTCTACCTTGTTAATTTTGGGAGAATCGGATTAGGTAGGGAAGTGAGGATGATTTTGATGCTTTGAAGGTTGAACCTAGAATTAGGGCGAGGAATTAGGTGAATTGAATGGTGGAATGTTGTTGCATGAGCCTTTGTGGGCGTGTTTGAACCGAATTGCCTTCATTTTTAGAATTTGCCCACCAAGTGCTATTTTATGAATGCGTGTGGCGATTTATGCTCTATTGGTGGATGGTGGCCACCGTGGTTTGGGTTGCGGTTCAAATTTTTGTATGAGTGAACTGTGAAGTACCCACAACCATGCCACGGTGTGCTTGAGATTAAATGTTTGCAATCCTTAGTGGAAACATAAGTGTGTGTGTGGGGGGGGGGGGAATCTATTTTCCTCCCAATCAGCATTATTTGATGATTGTTTCCACGTATGGTGTATGTTTGGCAATTTTTGCAGGATGCTTAACTTGGATCACGTGTACATCAGCTACCTGGTGCATTACACGGAGTTTGGCGACAAGTTCGCCTACTAGAGGGACAGCCCGATTGAGCCCCATTAGCGACTGGACCTGAACATGTTCAACCTATTCAGGTGCCGAGCCGCAATGTCCGGGGTGCTTTGTCACGTCCAGTGGCGCCAGCTCCTGACAGTGGATGAGCAGATTGACTCGCTATGACACAACTCCTAACAAAGGCCAAGTGTAACCAATGAAAGGGACTGCATTATAGTGGCTCAAGTGATAAATATCGAATCCACGGGTCTCTAGAGTTACTATTACTCAACTTCAGTTTATTATTTAGCAAACCAGATTAAGATGAAAGAACTAAAACTACTCTAGCAAACTACAGTTAAAGTTAATCTAATTACAGGTTGGGAACTCACTTAGGTATGATTCCCCTTAGCCACTAGCCAGACTAACGATTGATGATTTCTAACTTGTTTCTCTTTCATTCACAATGCGGAGAATCCTTGACTAGACCTTGAGTCTCGACTAAAGGAACAAGGCCCTCTTGAGTCAATTGCCTAGAGGGACGTATCCTTCTCTAGAACAAATGATCAAGGCATTCTGAACTAGACTCCCTCTATCGAAAGAGGTTCTCAATCGATACAAAGCAGTGAATCAACCCTCGACTAAAGCAATCGATCCACTACTATCAATCTATGGTGCTCTATTGACCTAATCAGGCATTCCCTCTCATAGGATCAAAGCAGAATCAATAATCTCGACTAAAGCAGAATTGAATCATGAAAACATGCATAGATTGAATATGAACTCAAGATTATCAAGTCAGAGTACTCATACAATCATCCAATCAAACAAACATAGCTAGGGTTCCTCAAAACCTAAGTGAAGGGAAGTTACTCCATAGAGAAGAGAGAGACTGCAGTAAGAATCTTCAGATGATCAGTCTTCAAGTCCGGGCTTGTTCCTCGAGCTTCCAAGGCGAAGAAATCCTCCAATTCCACTCTTAGAATGCCCTCAGATCGCCCTTTCTCTCTTTGGTTCGTCCCTTGGGTGTTTTGGATCCAAAACCCAGCTCTCTCTCTCCTTTGGCTCGAATTTGCGTTAAAAAACCTGATTCTGGGCAAAACACGGTCGAGGGCACGGCCGTGCTTTGCTTTTGACCTCCAGTGTTTTGCCCCGTGTTAAAAACACCCTCGCGCGCGTCGGCCAAAACACGGTCGTTCCTAAATATGGGCACGGCCGTGTTTTGATTTAGGCGCGCCCGTGTTTTTACTGCCGAACCTGTTCCCCTATATTCAATGCTTCGTTTCTCCCTCGTCCGGACTCCGAATCAGTCATCGTTTGATCCCAGACGCTCGTAGTCTCGTCCTCTTTCTTTTCATGACAAGCTTGCATGATTATTTGTCCATAAAGTGAGGTATAAATTCATTCTTCTTCAGGTCATGCCCGAGTTTCTTCTCCCTAATCGCCAATTGATCTCTGATTGACTTGAAACTTGCGCCTATGCTTCACTTTATGTGCTAGGACCTGAAATGTGACAAAGGAACACAACCTAGCTTAAAATAGGCCAAAGACGCAATAGTTAAAGCTCAAACAATCAAGAAACAAAGGGGAAAACATGTGCAAATATCGAGTCATCAAATACCCCCACACTTAACCGTTTGCTTGTCCCCAAGCAAACCTAACTCAAACCAATGCAGCTCTCCAGACCTCTATAGCAACATGCACCCTCGATCGTTGATAGAGAATTTTCTAGATCATTTAGCAGCTTACGAGGTCAACCGACGCACAAGTCATCTCATAGCTTCTTCGGCGAGAACGCTAGTCTCGAGTAGGCATCATGGCAAATAGTGAACAGAGGACAAATGAATCGTGGACAAAGAGACTCTAAAAAAAAAGATCATGGACTCACATTTTTCAAGGTGCTCTTATTTTCTTTTTGAAGACGGTTGGAACCCCTTTTCTTTCTGTTTTGCTTGTTTTCTGTTATTTTTCCTCTTTTTTTTCAAGGGTCCCAACCTGCTTTTCAGAAAATGGGGGCTCCCACCTAGAAGAGGTTTTGCGGGAGCCCGGCTCTTACCGGCCATGCCAGGAGCGGGTGTCTCGAGCCTCGTGCGGGGGAAAGACATGTAAGGGGGCTGGAGGTAGTAGGGGGAAATTGGGAACGAATTCCCGTCTCCCCTTACACACTTTCGCCCTATTCGCACAGGAGACGTTATTTTAAAGCACATTTTCGAGCACCTGTTAAACTCAAAACCTGAAACAAGAGTCCATCACAGGTAGAGAGTCCACAACACCACACAATTCAAGGGTCCTAAGATCACTAATTCACTCAATCAACCAACACAATATGAAGAAGAAATGAGACTTCTTAAATGCATCAACATCCTCCATAGTGCTACACTACCTCCCTAGGTTTCATATTACTATAAAGACTGTCAATTCAAAGTATACTGAGCAGGCAATTGCAAGGAACACGTACTTGGAGCCCTCAAATCGAAATTTGGACAATGGACTAGGCTCCAAGCACACAAACAGTCAAACATTCACACACATACATAATCGAACATCCCCCCACACTTAAGCACGACATTGTCCTCAATGGAGGAAAGATAAGGAGGGTAGAACGAAGTTACCATATCAACGGTGAATGATGGTGGACGGGGAAGGCGGTGCATTCCGGAGGACAAAGTAGTCGGAACACAAACACCACACAAAATCTCACAAAGGTTGAATTATTGACTCTGAAATGAAAGAACAAAACTGACTCAACCGAAGAGAAATAGAGAAAGAAATGCAAACCGACTGGTTGGGTTGCCTCCCAACAAGCGCTTCTTTCACGTCGTGAGCCGGACGATGACTCCTAAGTTTCGGTCCACCCCAAAACCTCCTTGAAGTTGAGGTTCTCGTCGATGAGGTGGAGTCTCAAGTCACGAGCATGTGGTATGACAGGTGATGGAAGCTCGTGCACTTGATGCAGATAACGTCTCCACCCTCGAGACCTCTTCTTCTCTTCTCTCGTCTCATTGCCCCAAACCAGATATGACAGAATCGATTGACCACCATCGCGTCCACCAAGAGGGACCGATGTCGATGTGGCCTTGGTCTGGCAAAGAGACACTGCAAATGGGTCCTTGCTAAGCAGTTCCTCGAAGTTTGGTGGAGATATCACATGTAACTCATGGCCGGTGCAGGCCTCTTCCACCTTAACTCCGTCCTCAGCCTGGATGCCAATTTCTTCTTCAACCTCCCTTCCTTCTTCATGTGGTATCACCCCTGGGAAATGATCAAGAACTCCTCCTGCTTCACTTTCGTCATCCTCCACAACTTCTTTCTGCACCCTTTCTTGCTCTTCTTCTTCTAGCACGGATTGGAGAGCAAGTTGCCAAGCAATTTCTTTCATGAGATCTTCTTGCATCTCCTCACTCATGCCCTCCTCTTCAAAGCTCAGTTTGGGGTGTGGGAAGGTGTGGTCGGCTACGACAGGACATTCCTGATCATGACCATCACGGGAGCTCTCCGTGACAACTTCTGTGTGTTCCACAATGTCCTTGTAGCCTTCTTCTTCCTCCTCCTCTTCTAGTATGGTAGCAGAAGGGTGATCTGGAGCAGGTTGTGCCCAAGATCGCTCAAGATCATCGACGCTCTTCTTAAGGCTCAGGAGGATCTCCTCTGTTTCACGATAAGCCTGGACACAATGATCCATCCTGGAGCATGTTCTATCACAGTCTCGAGCAAACTGCTCCATGAGAAGTCTCAATTCATAGTGTGGATCTGGCTGTGGAGTGTAGCATGGCTCTGCAGAATGGCCCGTGAAGGCCGCCATGGGTAATTCCAGCTCCAATGGCCCCTCTGGTTGTGGGAAAAATTCTTCTTGGTAATGAGGTTGTTCTTGATATGCCCAGGGGTCCGGTTGTTCTCCGTAGTAAGGGGTTGGTACTGGAACCCGAATCCATAGTCTTCTCCTCCTTGATTGCTCCAGGGAGTCTCGGGGTAATACCACTCGGGTGGTGGTGGATACCCCCAATTGTTGGAGAAGCCATGAGGATCCATGATTCAGATCTGCACCAACAAAAACAAAAACACCCAAGTGAAAAGCAAGGTTGGAAAAGAAAAGAAAAGAAAAACGCTAAAGTAACAAACTTCTGCCTTTCCTAATACTCTAGAAAGTCCCCGGCAACGGCGCCAAAAACTTGACTCGCTATGACACAACTCCTAACAAAGGCCAAGTGTAACCAATGAAAGGGACTGCAGTATAGTGGCTCAAGTGATAAATATCGAATCCACGGGTCTCTAGAGTTACTATTACTCAACTTCAGTTTATTATTTAGCAAACCAGATTAAGATGAAAGAACTAAAACTACTCTAGCAAACTACAGTTAAAGTTAATCTAATTACAGGTTGGGAACTCACTTAGGTATGATTCCCCTTAGCCACTAGCCAGACTAACGATTGATGATTTCTAACTTGTTTCTCTTTCATTCACAATGCGGAGAATCCTTGACTAGACCTTGAGTCTCGACTAAAGGAACAAGGCCCTCTTGAGTCAATTGCCTAGAGGGACGTATCCTTCTCTAGAACAAATGATCAAGGCATTCTGAACTAGACTCCCTCTATCGAAAGAGGTTCTCAATCGATACAAAGCTGTGAATCAACCCTCGACTAAAGCAATCGATCCACTACTATCAATCTATGGTGCTCTATTGACCTAATCAGGCATTCCCTCTCATAGGATCAAAGCAGAATCAATAATCTCAACTAAAGCAGAATTGAATCATGAAAACATGCATAGATTGAATATGAACTCAAGATTATCAAGTCAGAGTACTCATACAATCATCCAATCAAACAAACATAGCTAGGGTTCCTCAAAACCTAAGTGAAGGGAAGTTACTCCATAGAGAAGAGAGAGACTGCAGTAAGAATCTTCAGATGATCAGTCTTCAAGTCCGGGCTTGTTCCTCGAGCTTCCAAGGCGAAGAAATCCTCCAATTCCACTCTTAGAATGCCCTCAGATCGCCCTTTCTCTCTTTGGTTCGTCCCTTGGGTGTTTTGGATCCAAAACCCAGCTCTCTCTCTCCTTTGGCTCGAATTTGCGTTAAAAAACCTGATTCTGGGCAAAACACGGTCGAGGGCACGGCCGTGCTTTGCTTTTGACCGCCAGTGTTTTGCCCCGTGTTAAAAACACCCTCGCGCGCGTCGGCCAAAACACGGTCGTGCCTAAATATGGGCACGGCCGTGTTTTGATTTAGGCGCGCCCGTGTTTTTACTGTCGAACCTGTTCCCCTATATTCAATGCTTCGTTTCTCCCTCGTCCGGACTCCGAATCAGTCGTCGTTTGATCCCAGACGCTCGTAGTCTCGTCCTCTTTCTTTTCATGACAAGCTTGCATGATTATTTGTCCATAAAGTGAGGTAGAAATTCATTCTTCTTCAGGTCATGCCCGAGTTTCTTCTCCCTAATCGCCAATTGATCTCTGATTGACTTGAAACTTGCGCCTATGCTTCACTTTATGTGCTAGGACCTGAAATGTGACAAAGGAACACAACCTAGCTTAAAATAGGCTAAAGACGCAATAGTTAAAGCTCAAACAATCAAGAAACAAAGGGGAAAACATGTGCAAATATCGAGTCATCACAGATCTACCATGAGATTTGCGTGGAGTTCTACTCCACCTTATTCCATCTCTTCCCGACCAGTAAGAAGAGCCGCCCGCATGTGGAGTTCATGATAGGAGGTCAGCCACGAGTGCTGACCTACGACGCCTTTGCTCAGGCCATGGGGCTCGACACCACCCACATGATGATGACGGAGCGGCAGTACACATCAGATTTCCCTTATCATGCAGCATTTCTGGCCCTCTGTCGCCCCAAGCATGAGCAAGACGAGTTCGAGGGGAGCCACACCAACATAGTGAAGCTGAGGACCCGTTGGAGGATCCTCCACACTTTCCACACCCGCTCAGTCGTCCCTAGCCTCCAGTCAGGTCATCTGATGACGAACATGAGCTACTTCAGCTCTATTCCATGAGAAATCCAACGGAGCCGATCCATCTAGGATCGTTGACCGCCACTTTCTTCGCCCAGTGTCTGGGGTGGAGCAGAGTGGACACCATGCACATGGGGAGTCCTCATTACGAGGATTTCCCGACAGTTTAACATGGATCTGGCTCGGTGCTCCATCGTCGGGAGGAAGGAGGTAGAGCGAGGCGTGGAGTACCTCTAGGGACTCCTAGCATCAGGAGTCCTCGGAGCAGCAGCTGACCCGGCTCCAGCGGAGCCTGACCTCGAGGTCCCACCAGCAGAACAGCCACCTGCTCGAGTACCCGGCCGCTCCCGGCGTCCCGCGCTCCAGCGCCCAGCCCAGCCACCACCAGCAGCAGAAGGTGATCCCCTCGTCCAGAGGGTGGATCGACTAGAGACGAGCTTCGTGGGAGTGACTTCCCGCCTAGACCGGCAGACCAACCTCCTCGAGCTGATGGCTCGATGTTAGGGCCTCCTTCGAGATGAGAGGGAGGGTCCATCCACCTGCGAGAGGTAGCCGACGAGTGAGACATGTGGCAGAGCCGATTTCTTTCGCCCACTTCTCCACTTGTAACTCTGAACTCGTTTTTGTTATTTTCTTTCATTTGTGTGTGTGTGACTATAAACTACTACTATCGTGTTGTGTTTGTAATAACCTCGCCTCGAGCGAGTCTTATTGTGTTTGTGTGTGTTTTTGTCTCTCCTTGATTCTCTAAATATCCTACCCCGGAAATGATTCCAAGTTTCACTCACCAAGCCCAAGCGGTAACATCATTCTATCCCTATCTTATGCCATTGAGGGCAATGTCGAGCTTAAGTGTGGGGGGATAGTTTACTATTATGCTTGTGTGAGTGTGATTCATGCTTGGAGCATTGATGTATGCCCAAATTTGAAAAATTTGAGGGCTCTAGAAATGTTTGCTTGATCAAAGTGGCTGGTTTGTGGGAAAATCTCGTGTTTATTGGCATTAATCTTGATTTGTTGCATGTGATCGAGTATATCCTATGATGATGAATGAGAGGTCCATTAGGATAGGGCAAAAGTTTAGTTCTCATGTGTTCATAAATGAATGGATGTCTTGACTCGATTACTTGTTCACTACAATTTGCCATGCATTGAATTTTGTGAATTGGAATAGATAGTTGGGTGACTAGGTAGCCATGTGAGTTTTGAGCAGATCGTGTGCTTAGATCCCTCTTACCATGGCGAGTAACATCACAGTTTTTACTAGTGAGTATGATGGAGTCATAGGATTAGTCCACGCCCAAATGTTGATTGTCCCAAAATGTGTTATCCACTAGTCAACCCCTTTGAGCCTTGTGACTTCGAGGGTTGTTCTTAAAGTAGGAGCTTTGTGCTTGTGAGTTTAATGGTGTTGATAGAACAACCCCCAATCCTTTCTTCGTGTCTAAACATGAGACGTTCTTGTGTCCCGGAGCTCTCACTTTTGAGTTCCATAGAGGTTCTACATAGGAGGTTTGTGTACGGTTCTTGCTAGTAATGGAAAATGAAGTGTAGTGTTGGAGTGAGTTCTTGAAAAGAGAGCATTGGTCTTTAAATTTTTGGCAAGTGTTTAATCTCTAGTACCCACCTCAAAAAGAAAGAAAAAGAAAAGAGAAAGTGAAAAATAAAAAAAATCGAAAAAGAGGTAATAAAAGGGGTAAATAAAGTAGAGAGTGCCACGGGAAACCAAAGTGTATGCTCTAGGAGGGATTTCTTGGCTCTCAAGCCATTGAAACCCCCCACATTGGTTTAGAACTCCTTCACTACCAAACCATAATGTGATAGCAAGAGTAGACCGAGGAAGAGAGCTTAAATGTGGTTCACGATGGGTGATAGTTTGGAATGGAGAGATAAGGTTTTTGGACGATGCTAGCGGCCTTTGGTTGAAGAGAAGGGTCTTAGCCGAAACCATAGAAGCTTCAAGTTTAGGTTGAAGATGTAGAACCTCATGTCGTGTTCGCCACCACCCAAAAAGCCTTTTCCCCATGTCCAAGACAATTGCCAGTCATTTGAACCCGTGTCTAAGACCTCCGGACAAACTAGTGGTGACAACCATCCCATGAACTCTAGCATTTATAGGTTACCGCCATGGTATTGAGACGATAGGGCCGAGTGTTGATGATTGTGCACATCTTTTGCACCAAAAGGTCCCGACCCCACTGGTCCTGAGAGTGAGTGATTCATTCTTGTTTTGCATGCCATATCATACCCCGATGAGGACCTTCGTTGCTTCTCCATTTGTTCCTCGGACTTGAATTCTATGGATGGTTAGTTGTGGTTGATAAGTGGTCTTGTTGAGACTTGCATTGATCCATGAACAAGGTGAGAACTTTTCGTTTGCCCACTTTTGGTGGCCTCGAATGTCGTTTGTGGTGGATGTCGGTATTGCTTGCAATGGTCCATGTATTAATTGCCAATAGCCATCGAGAATTCTCTCTTTGTGCCCTTTAAGTTGTCCCCAAAGTATTTATTTAGTTTGAAATATTACCTTGTGTGAAATGGTTTGCTTGGGGACAAGCAAACGTCTAAGTGTGGGGGAGTGATTCGGGCCTAATTGTATGCATTTTACCCCCGTTTTCCTTAGGCGTTTGTGGCAATTGTGCTCCTAAATGGGTGGTTTTACGCTAGGTTTCTTGTGTTTTAGCACGTTTCAGGATCTAACAGGTGAAACCGGCCCCGGAGTCAAAAGTTGGACGAAAATGAGCGAAAATCGGGAGAAGAGGTGAAAAACTGGCAGTTCACGGTTTTCCTTGTGAGTTCACGGTCTGCTAAGACCGTGAAGAGGAGGAATGGGCCATGAACATCAAGGCGTCCAGGGCACTTGCCGAAGTTACTGACGCCAGGCGAGTTCACAATCAATAAGACCGTGAACTGGAGCTGTTGCCCGTGAACCTCAGCAAGCGAAGCGGTTCGTTTAGGCGCCAACCTTGAGTTCACGAATGCGTTCAAGAGCTCACGGCTTTGAACTGAGGCCGTGAATTGTTTAAAAGAAGAGCTGAAAGGAAGAAAGAAGGGGAGAGCCCAAGAGTGAGAAAGTGTCTTCTTCTTTAGATTTTAGAGAGAGAAAGAACAAACCAAAGAAGAAAGAAGGCTAGGGTTTGCTCCAAGTGGTGAATTGGGAAGATTCTCCCCAAGAGAAGATCAAAACAAGCTCAAAGGAGATTGGAGGCATCACCATGATGGTTTCTACCTCTTCCTTTTGTGTACTTCCCCTTTCTAGCATGGAGTAGTTTCCTTTTTCACTTGGGTGTTGTGAAACCCTAACTATTTACCATGTAGTTGTTGTATGGTTTGAATGATTGTTTATGGGTGTTGTTTAATTCAATGATTGAGGTATTTTTCATGTTGATTGTGCATGTTTGTGCTTAATAATCCAATTGGTCATTCCTTTCAAGGGAGGCTCAATCGAGTTGGGATTCCTTGGGCCTTTTAAGTCACCAATCTAGGTTAATGTAGGGCAAACCTCTATGTTGAATTAAGCAATATGGTTAAGCGCGATTAAGCCAACCAACCCTTGAGTTGAGTGAGAGAGTAAGTCAATTATCGATTGCCTTAACCAGGAGGGCTAATTGAGTAGCCTATAGTGTATCACTTGGTTTGACAATCGAGAGTGTGTTTTACGGCTATTGTTGCATTTCCTAGCGGTTCACGGTCACCTTGCCCATGGCAATCACTTCGATTCACATGCCATGGTAGTAGTTAGGGGGAAGCGACACTCGAGTGATCCTTCTCATAAAGAGCTTTCAAAACCATTTACTTTTGTCTTGGTTTACTTTAATTAACAAACTTCTCAACCAAAACCGATTTGCTAGATAATGTTTCAAACAATTGAAGTAAGGATACACGGACCGGCACAAGTCGATATTTAAACATACTTGCCCTGTATTGCACCCTACTAAGGTTTATACTTGGACCTTAGGAAGGAATTAATTGTGATATTCGGAGTGAGTCATTAGTCGACATGAGAGAATCAACAACCATATAGTTTTAGGGTGATCGCCAATCCATTCATAGAACCAAATCATTAGTTCAGGTGGCAATTCTCAATCCAATCCACCAATCCATTAAAAATATTCAACTAATCCGTCTATTTAAATCCAATCCATTTGATCCAAATCTAATTTGGTTTCTTTTGCACTAAAATCATTACACTCACTTAGTCCTGCTAGATAATAGGAGTTCAATGACTAGGCAGTAGATCTAGAGCTCGGGTCGATAATTAGGATTAACCACTATTATGCATTTCCACCCTGCGATTATACTTGGTCGTAGTTTAGTATTGTGTCGTAGCGTGATGGAAAACATGATATTTTGACTCGTATAGGGATCGTGAAGCTCTCTTGTGGTACTTCACTCACAACTGTGTTTTTAGTTCCCTGTATTTACTTACAACTTAATATCCACGAATTGGGTTACGGAAAATAGCCATATTTCAATACATCTTTTTCAATCAAACTTCTATTGCATTAAGGACCTCGTTACTTAACAAAGGATTGGTTTAGTCAATGTAGAAATGGGCTTTAACCTTCTTGAATAAGTTAGTAGACATGAGAGACTCAACAACCATATAGTTTTAGGGTGACCGCCAATTCATTCATATAATCAAATCATTAGTTCAGGTGACAATTCTCTATCCAATCCACCAATACAATCCATTAAAAATATTCAACTAATCCAATCTATTTAAATCGAATCCATTTGATCCAAATCTAATTGGATTGGTGGATTCATGGATTGGATTCATGATCTTTGAAAAATTACAATTTAGTACCTATAATTTTTATTTTTACATTTTGATACCTAAAATTTATTTTTTTATACGAAAAATATCGTTGAAAAATAACGTTTTGGTACCTAAAAATTTTCATTATGACATTGTAGTACCTAAACTTTTCACACTTTACATATTGGTCCAAACTTGAAGATGTCATTTGGATTCATGGATAATCCATCAATCCATTTGATCCCATCCATATAATCCATGAATCCACCAATCCATAAATCCAATCCATTTACCACCTCTAGTATCTGTTAGCGGTTTTGGACTGGATTGGGCTCGTATGATTTTGTTTGGTTGGTTTGTGTTGGCCCATTGTTATAGTAACATGTACGTAGGAGTTTCTGGCGGTAGAAACCGAGCCCTAGCATGTGACTACGTGAGCTAGGGTTAGACAAATATATATACATGTAAACTGACGATGTACCGACTCAAGGAAAAACATAATAAGATCATCAGCTCGGAGAGTTCTAGCTCTCCCGTGGACTAGTCCCGATCTCGGGAAAACCACGTAAACAGTGTGTCTTGTTTCCTTCTTCGTTTTCGTATTTGATCAGTCAAGAGTGATTTGATTCCAGCTAACATGGTATCAGAGCTATTGTCTTTGGATTCTGATAGGGTTTCAGTTCGGTTGAACTCGAAGAACTATGCGTTATGGGAGTTCCAGTTTCGTATCTTCATCGAAGGCAAAGGCCTTCTTCCGTTTCTGGATGGTACGTCTGCGTGGCCTCAAGTTCCGCCCTCGTCTGCTGAAGAACTCGCCAAATGGGTTCAAACTGATGCTCGAGTTAAGTCTTTTCTTTTGAGCACAATTGATCCAGTTATTAGTCTGGGTCTTCGTTTGCTTCGTTCAGCTAGGGATATATGGGTTCATCTCGCCCAAACCTACACAACTTCTGATCCTGCTCGACAGTTTGAGATCACGTTCGAGTTGGCCCGACTCGAACAAGGAGATACGGATGTGACGTCGTACTATAACGCAGCGCAATTACTATGGTCAGAACAAGAGCTGTTAACGACTGCGTTGTTTTCATCTACTGCTTCGGCAGAGGTCATTCAGGATCGGCAAAGAACCCGCATGATAAAATTCCTGAGTCGTCTGAAGCCCGAGTTTGAGTCGGTTCGGGCTAATCTTTTGCAGCGGGAAAATTTGAAGATGGATGGAATTCTGGCTATTCTGGTTCGCGAGGAAACGCGTCTAAGGATGCAAGCTCAATTGGATCTTCGCCCTGGTGCTGGCGAAGCGGTGTTCGCGGTAGCTGACTCGAAGGAAGCTGGGGGTTCTGTTAACAAAGGCCCGACGCCTTCTGTGGGAGATGATGAGGTATATGCTGTGTCTCGACCTCAGTTTCAACGTAGCATATCGGAGATCGTTTGCCATCATTGTCCTCAGCCTGGTCAATACCAAAAGTATTGCAAGCAACATAATTTTTGCGTATATTGCAAGAAGAAGGGCCATATCATTACAGATTGTAGACTTATTCAGCCCAGTTCGTCTGGTTCTCACTCCGCACCGCCGACTCCACCGACAGGTGGTGCCTATGCTGTCCGCCCAGCTACTGCTTTAGCTCCCGCTCCTCCACAAGGCCAATATATGAATGTAGAGGCTATTGAGCAGCTTGTTAACTCAGCCCTCCAGCGCTCGTTACCCACTGCTATCACAAGTGCATTTGCTACTCTTCATCAGGCTGGTAAGACTCTTCCTTGGCTTTTGGATTCTGCATGTTTTAACCATATGATGGGCAATACTCATTCTTTTACGAAGTTACAGTCGGTTAAGTTGGGTTCTATTCAAGCTGCCAATGGGCAGCGGCTCGATGTTGCAGGCATAGGTGATGCTGAGAAGCCTAATATGCATCTAGCTAGTACATTATGTGTTCCAAATCTAGTGCCAAATTTGGTTTCTGTTGGCCAATTAACTGAGCAAAATTTCTGTGTTGTGTTCAATCCTTCTGGTTGTATGGTTCAGGATCTGAAGACGGGGAGGCAGATCGGAAGGGGGAGTAAACATGGAAGAGTTTTTCAGCTCGAAGAATTGTCGGGTCAACCTTCGTTACCTCGGTCCTCGTCTAGCCTTGAGTCTAGTTTGTTGCCAGTCTTTTCTAGTTTACCCAATAATGGGTTTGAATTGTGGCATTCTCGGTTAGGTCACCCTCATTCCAGTCGGCTTGTAACCATGTTTAAACAACAACTTTTTGGGAATAAGAAGGTTGATTTTTCTTTGGGGAATTTTCAGTGTACGAGTTGTGTCGAAGCTAAATCTACTCGTAGTTCATTTCCCTCTAGTACTACGGTGATTTCGGAGCCATTTCACATTGTTCACACCGATCTTTGGGGTCCGTCACCTACAGATTCCCGACATGGTTACAAATATTTCGCGTTATTTGTGGACCATGCTACTCGATTCACTTGGGTATATTTTCTTCGTTTAAAATTCGACCTTTTGTCTGTTGCCACCGATTTCGTAAAAATGATTCAAACTCAGTTTGGTAGGACAGTCCGTGTAGTCCGATCAAATCCTGGGGGGAATTCAGTTCTAACCCGTTAGCCATTTTGTTTCGTTCTCAAGGTATTTTAACTCAAAAATCGTGTCCTGGGGTGTCTCAACAAAACGGTCTTGTCGAGCGTAAAAATTGTCATGTCGTAGAGCTTACTAGAGCTATGTTGTTGGCTTCTCATGTCCCCACTAGGTTTTGGCCTGAAGCAGTTGCTACTGCTGTTCGGTTGATAAACTACCAAATTACCCCTGTTCTTGGTCAACTAGTCCTCATTTTGCTTTGTTTCAAAAACATCCGGATTACTCCCGTCTTCGAGTTTTCGAGTGCACTTGTTTTGTGCTTCTTCCGCGCAAAGAGAGATCTAAGTTATCCTCGAAAACGTCTAAGTGTGTATTTCTCGATTATAGCGATATTCATAAGAGGTAATTATGCTACGATCCATCATGTCAACGTCTTCGTATATCTTGTGACGTAGTATTCTTCGGGCGTCTTATGTTTTATTCTAGTACCCATGAGGATGCGTCTTTTCTATCTGAGGCGACCCGACTTCCTATGTTCGACGATGATGAGGAAATGGAAGAAGACTTACTACTCCCCCCCCCCCCCCCCCCCCCCCGACTCGCCTGCCCCTCCGACCCTGGATTCCAGCTCTTTCGACTCCTCTTCGACAAGCTCGTCCCCGGCCTCCACCAGCAGCTCCTCGTCTGCGGATTCTCCACCCTCCTCGCCTCCTGTACTTCGTCGATCGCTTCGGGCAAATAAGGGCCAACTACCTATACGGTACAATGATTTTGTTTCCTATCATGTTGAGGCTTTCACTATACCCACTTCATATAAACAGCCAATGCTCAACCCCAATTGGAACAACGCCAAGCAGACTGAGTTTGATGCCCTTCATGCCACGGGTACATGGGAGGTAGTGGATCGGCCTCCAGAGCAAGTTACGTTTCTTGGAAATCGGTGGGTGTATGTCGTCAAAGTGAAGTCGAATGGAACTCTTGAGAGGTTTCGGTGGCTTTGGTCAAGAGTATGGTCTCGACTACGACGAAACTTTATCTCCGGTGGCGAAAATGCAAACAGTCGGACTCTTCTTGCAGTTGCTGCTATTTGTGGGTGGCCGTTGTTTCAACTCGATGTTAAAAACGCATTTTTGCATGGTGATCTCAAGGAAGTGGTGTACATGTGACGTCCATCAGGGTATACTGTTGGGCGTGATGATCAGGTTTGTCGGTTACGTCGATCTCTCTATGGTCTCAAACAAGCACCCCGTGCTTGGTTCGAGAAATTTCAGAGTACAGTTCTGGCACTTGGATTTCGGCAGAGTAGCAACGATCCTTCTTTGTTTCTCCGGTCTTCTTCTGCGAGCCTCATTGCTCTTCTTTTATACGTCGATGATATGATCATCACTGGGGATGATGCTATAGGAATTAAGAAGCTCAAAGCGGCACTTCATGCGTCATTTACGTTGAAAGAGTTGGGCTCTTTATCTTATTTCCTTGGGCTAGAGATTATTCGATCATAGCAGGGCATTCTTTTAAGCCAAAGGAAATATATTGGGGACTTGTTATCTTCGTCCCAATTTGGTGATTGCATTCCCGTTACTAAACATATTGAAGTTAATTTTCATCTTGGTCGTGACTCGGGAGTTCCGCTTGTTAATCCATCTCAGTATCGTCATCTTGTTGGTAGTCTTATCTACCTCACTCATACGAGGCCCGATATTTCATTTCCCGTCCATGTGGTTAGCCAGTTCATGTTTGATCCCCGGGTTGATCATCTCTCTACTATTCATCGGATACTCCAGTACAGGGTACACGTGACATTGGTCTTTTTCTTCATGCTACTGGGGATCTTTTGTTTACAGGCTTATTTCGACTCTAACTATGCTGGTTGTGTTGATACTAGATGCTCGACTACAGGGTGGTGTGTTCAGTTTGGCGGTGCTTTTGTTAATTGGCGGTGTCGGAAACAGGATAAGGTCTCCAAGTCATCGACTGAGGCTGAGTATCGCGCTATGTCGGATGTTGCTTCCGAGCTTGTTTGGATGCAGCGCCTTCTTCTGGATCTCGGTGTTTCATGTTCGTCCCCGATCACTCTTCATGTAGACAACACCAGTGTTATTCAGATAGTAGTAAATCCTGTTTTACACGACCGGACTAAACACATCGAGATACACGTTCACTATGTACGTGATCTTGTTCATGAGGGGTTTCTTGTTGTCCGTCATGTTGCTTTAGCTGACCAGCTCGCGGTTTTATTCACGAAACCTTTTCATCGCTCGCTCCATATGTTGTTGTCGAACCAACATCAATTTGAGGGAGGCTGTTAGCGGTTTTGGACTGGATTGGGCTTGTATGATTTTGTTTGGTTGGTTTGTGTTGGCCCATTGTTATAGTAACATGTACGTAGGAGTTTGTGGCGGTAGAAACCGAGCCCTAGCATGTGACCACGTGAGCTAGGGTTAGACAAATATAGATACATGTAAACTGACGATGTATCGACTAAAGGAAAAACCTAATAAGATCATCAGCTCGGAGAGTTCTAGCTCTCTCGTGGACTAGTCCTGATCTCGAGGAAACCACCTGTTATTTAGCGTGTTGGTAGTTTACTTGAATCTGGTAAAACCAAATTTTGCAATGTTAGTCTTCAGCTTTCATTTCAACACAACTGGAAAGAAGATGACAAAATATTGGTCGGTATCAGGTTTCGGTTGATGGCCACTTGCCAGTGCCCAGTGGGATTCATTTGAAAGGCTACCACTGCAAGCAGTCTGCAAACATTGAATTGAAAAAGTGGTGTGTAGGCAGGCAGAGGGGGGGGGGGGGGGGGGGGGGGGGGGGGGGGGGGAGAAGTAATGGGCCCACGGGTAATTGGATGGCAGAAAGGATCCGTAGAAGAAATTAAAGGGGCAAACTTATATTCGTTTCGTTCCGTTCAGTTCATGACCCCCTTGCGTTGCATTAAATTACCCCTCCTCCATCGTCTTCCTTCCTTCCGCACAAACGTAACTAAACTGTCTCTTTCTTTCTTTCTTTCTTTCTTTCCTTGTGTTGTGTCGCCATCTTTCATGACCTCATCACACCCTCTCTTCTTCTGAAACATTATTTCACCTTTTCCCCACTCTCTTCCACACCATCCGCGGCGGCGTCGGTTGGCAACCATGAAATCGACGACGACGACATTGCTCATCTTGATGATCATCTCGATCACAGCCCTGCTACTCTTCCTTTCTTCCTCACCACCCGCTCCTCCTCCTCGTCAACAACATTATTCACCCATCACCATCCGCCGCCATCTCCTCGATACCTCCTCCACCGAGGTCCCTAATCCTCACTTCCACGACCACAAAGATACTAGTCCTCTTCACCACTCCAAGAAACACTACTACTATTACTCCGACTGCACGGGGAGCGGCAGAACAAGGGCGGGCGTTTACAACTCCCGATCTCTGTGCCTTGAGCTTCAAGAAATCATCCACTCCCTCTCCCCGCCCCGCCGCCGCAAGTCGTCGCTAGAAGAAGCTGCTGCAGCAGGCCGTGGTTCCGGTGGCGGGGGAGAAGAGATCGACCCCAGGTACGGCGTCGAGAAGCGCCTGGTTCCTTCCGGTCCCAACCCGCTCCACAACTGACCAAGAAACGGCGGGGTAGCATTGGTATTTCGCAGCTCCGCACTGTCCATATTCATCTCATCCTCGTTTCATTACATACTACTACTTTTTTGTTGTTGTTCCTACTACGAATATAGCCATTACTAGTAGTGCTTCGTCGCAGTGCTCACTGTACGACGGCTTTTTGGTGCTTTTCTGCTCATTAAACCGCGGCGTCTCCTGTCCTGCTACAGCGTCCAAGGAGGAGATGGCAGCGGTAACCGTGGTGAATGGTGATGACATCATATTGTATAAGGGGAGTCTTCGTTTCAATTTTCCTTGGGCATGCACCTTTCTTCTACCTAGCTAGCTAGTTAGAAATTACAACTTACAAGGTCTTATTAATTAGGGAGGCGCCATTTCCGTGCTTGTTTTTTTTCCTTTCTTTTTTTGCTACAAAAGAAAAATGGAGACAGCCAATGAGAAGAAATAGATCTAAAACAAGCAGGGAAATGGTGTTGCGACCCAAACGATCAAGAGATACACATGAGTTCCATTAATTCCTTTTCTTCCTCCCCGCCTTTCTTTTATATTTTAAAAAATTTACACAAAACGCTATCTTTTGATGGCCGGTGTCATGTGTTGCCGACGTTGGCGTACCATAATTTTGCGCTGAAATTGTGCTTTCATTGTGATTTTCAACTGTTTCACACCGCCAAAATCAATTTATTAATTTGGATTTTTGTTGGTTTCACAAACATTATGTGCCATATATATACGTGATAGATATAGTTTCTCTCCGTCCATTATTCACTTACTGCTCCTTGGATCTCCATAAAATTAGTCGAATTGGCGGGGAAATTTGGTGTACGAGATCATGCATGGTGTCACGATTCCTCTATCGCTAGATTAAAATTGGGGGAGTTTTAAAGTTTAAACTCTATTAAGCATAGTGAACGACTTGGTTCATGCCTTATCAATTTCCATGAACGGATGCTTGGATTGGATCAACCTATGTTCAATTTGATTTGAATTTTTTGGTGTAATTTCATATATCCTCAAAGAGTAAATTAATGTTCGAAATTGGCCTTATATCAAGTATAAAACTTCGAGTCCATCAGATTCGTCCCATCACCATGACTGATGACACCATGATGCTAGCCATCCTTGTACATCATTGATTAGTTCCTAATTAGTAATTAGTTGTCAGTCTGACTCATCATTGTTAGTAAGGGTTAATCATAGTAGGCGTGAGTTAGCAGGATAGAAAGTAGGGGTGGCTATACGGTCCGGTCCGATTAAATTGGCCCAAATTGATCCGGTCCAGTTCGGTCTTTTTGAAAATATAAGGACCGAAGATGGGATTGGATACAGTCCGGTCTTGATCCGGTCCGGTTTTGATCCTGTCCGGTCCCAATTCGGTCTTGATTTTACATTGAGATTGTGGGATTTGAGTGGCCTAAGGCCTTAAAGGGTGAGGAGTTGGTTAAGTTTTGTACTAAGTGCAAAGGTTTGTGACCGTTTATGCAAATTACCCTTAAATTTTGGGTGTTGAGCTCTCTTATCCGGTTTTTTTACCTCAAATCTAAGCCCAAAGATTGGATTGGATTGTTTACTATCCGGTCCCGGTCCAGTCTCGGTCCGAGTTATACGGTCCGATTTCCGGTTTTTAATCCGGTCCCGGTCCAAATAGCCACCCCTAATAGAAAGTTATAGTGGAGCTTTAGCTTATAAGTATATTGTCGTTGATGAATGAAACCAGTTTATCCTTTGTGCAATATCCAATATGATAATTTCTTAGCTTAGGAGTTATAGACGTAATTTGACAATGTTCTCGCCATCAATGAGTCTCTACTCGAGGGTTTCGAGTTATTTATCCCTAATATGGAGGACACAAAGATAGTATGCTACAATTTGTATCAGAGCTCAAAATTATGGAACCTACCCTACTTCAACATTTCCTTATTTGCCTTTCCATCTCCATTAGTTAACCTGATTTTGCACTATAAATATAGTTATCATTCACATTTAATTTCATGTCCTACTCCTAACACAAAGACATCATTCTCAATTGCTATGAGAGCCCAAAGGGGTTAATGCTACTACTTGCTAGTATGACTTGCTCGTAAAGGGTGAAAATTAGTTTCATGAAGTCTTTCATCCAAAGTACTCGTTTCCTAATTAATGAATCTGACAAGAGACTTTAGTATCCCAATTCATAAAAAAGAACGAAACGACATAACCTGAAAGTTATCCAATCCCGATACACATTTATCCCCTCATATTATGTCATCCTCCTCTAAACCGATCTTCCATATGCTGTCATATCAAAAAAGATCTTGAACTCCCGTTAAACTTCTCCATATCTAACTTGAACTTCCATTCGCCACTAACGAATTTAGCTTGGATTACCGAGTAATGATTAAAACTATAATTAGCTGCAACACCAAATGATCACACACTAATGACATGATTACATAGCTTTAATAGTTCAATTAAATTTTAACACTGACGGGAACACTGAGACTGAGACCAGTGACGGTGAAGCACATTTTCCTGACTGGCTTCCTCTGCCAATCCGCGTCTGCCTGAAAAAAAAAAAAAAAAAAAGAGAAATTAGAAAAGAGAAGACAACGAATTGGAAGCGGAAAAATAGGAAAAGGGAAAATTAGTTAGTCCCATTTCTTCACTAATACTAGCCTCGATCTTCTTCCCCAACGAGCTTCGATCATTTTCCCTCCAACAATGGCGCGTAGATCGCTTTCCGCCAGTCTCCTCCACTTCCTCTTCGTCTTCGCTCTCTTCCACACTCTCGCGCTCTCCAAAACCCTCAAACGCGACGGTTAGTCTCCAGATCTAACTTCCATCCCCTTGGCAAGCACCGACGAACTACTTCTGGCAACTGATTTCTTGTTTCTCGTTTTGGCGTGTCCCGTTTTTTTTTTTTTTTTCTTCCTGTTTTTGTTCCGGTACAGTGAAGGCGTTGAACGAGATCAAGTCGTCGCTCGGGTGGAGAGTGGTGTACGCTTGGGTGGGAGACGATCCATGCGGCGGCGACGGCCTCCAGCCTTGGTCCGGCGTTACTTGCTCCACTCAAGGAGACTACAGAGTCGTTACCGAATTGTAAGATTGCTTCTCGTTTGCATTTTGTTGTTTCTAATCGCGGGGGAAATGTGATTCTGATTGATGAACGATTCGCAGGGAAGTGTATGCAGTGTCGATCGTTGGTCCGTTTCCTACCGCCGTGACCAATCTGTTGGATCTCACCAGATTGTAAGCTCAGCTTCCTCTTTGTTTGGAATTTCACTTCATTAGCATGCTTTCTGTGTGTAAAGGCCTCCACTTAGCTTGTTTGGATTACTGCTTTTGGGTTTCTGAACTTGAAATGTTTCTGCAAAATTAGGGATTTCCATAACAACAAGCTGACAGGGCCGATCCCTCCACAGATTGGAAGATTGAAGCGTCTCAAGATACTGTATGATATAACAACCCCTCTTTGCATTATTTGCTTTCTGATCCGATTTTGGGGAATCCTGGACTAGTTTGAGTTCATTCATGGTCTGAACTTCCGTTGCTTTTGTTAAAAAGGAACTTGAGGTGGAACAAATTGCAAGATTCCATTCCTCCTGAAATTGGTGAACTTAAGAGTTTGACACACTTGTGAGTAGTATAACATTTTGCACACTTGTCCTAAAATTATGAGACCCTTTTCCCCCCTCGATGCAAGTTAAGGTAAGATGTGGCATGCTGCAGGTATTTGAGCTTCAATAACTTCAAAGGAGAGATTCCGAGGGAGCTGGCTAATCTCCCTGAGCTCCGGTACCTTTACTTGCAAGAGAATCGGTTTATTGGGCGAATTCCTGCAGAATTGGGAACCTTGCAGAATCTTCGTCACTTGTACGTCGCCACCAACTCTTGCTATTCTTTCTATGCTGTGTTGAGGTTGGCTTATTTGTGCTTTTCTTTTGTGCAGGGATGTTGGCAACAATCATTTGGTGGGCACCATCAGGGAACTAATACGTATTGAGGGTTGCTTCCCTGCCCTTCGCAACCTGTAAGTACATACGATACTGAAAATTATCAATTTATTTTGGGATGCCCTATAAGAAATGTGAATGTGACTCATTTGCATATATTTTGGTGTTCTTGTAGCTATCTGAACAACAATTACCTGACTGGAGGAGTCCCTGCACAGCTTGCTAACTTGACAAACTTGGAGATCTTGTAAGCTCAATGCAATCTTTCATGTTTAGTTTAGCTAACAACTTGAATGAGTGTCTTATCATATTTACTTACTGCTGAACTCAGGTTTTTCTTCCAGATTCATCTTACCCTGATTTGTTTCTTGCAGGCACCTGTCCTCCAATAAAATGACTGGAGTAATACCTGTTGGACTTGCTCACATTCCGAAATTGACCTACCTGTAAGTAATCCTCTCTGGGTTCTGCGTTCCATCATCTTTATGAATTAGTTTCAGTCTGAGCCATGCTTCTAAGATAGTAAATGGAGAGGAGAAAAGAGAGTTGGATTTATATTCGTTTATGGAGTAGGGATCCCTTTTGTATATCGCAATTTGATGTTTTGTTGATTTAATTGCAGGTACCTGGATCACAATCAATTCACAGGAAGAATTCCTGAAGCCTTCTATAGACATCCATTCTTGAAAGAAATGTGAGTTCTCATCCTGCATTACAGACCATTATATTTCCACAAATCTGAATTCTCAGACTCAAAATATCTTCACAATGTACTGAATATCAATCACTTTACAGGTACATCGAAGGAAGCTCGTTCAAGCCCGGTGTAAACCCGATAGGCATGCACAAAGTCTTTGAAGTATCTGATGCAGATTTTGTAGTTTAGAAATCCAGCCATTATTGAATTCATTTCTTTACCCACTTGTTTCCCCCCTCTTGTTACAAGCCTATACATAGAGAGAGCTAAAAAATGGAATGTCATGTATGAAAAATTCATGATCATCCCAATGTAGACTTCGCACTAAATCAGTCTTCAGAGGCCACAATGTTGAAGTTGAACTATGCATATCATAATTGTATTGCAAATTTTTGCCTCATTTCACTGTCAAGTGGTGGGAGAAGAAAATTCTGGCTCTCCCGCAACAAATTCACGAACCGAACCACCAATCTCGATTGAGCTGCTACCTGGTGACTTCTCCACCCCTCGGTCCCTCATCATCTTCCTCACTCTCTTTGCCTCATCGTGCTTCCCAGCTGTGGAATACAAGTTCGAGAGCAGAGTGTAGGCCCCACTGTGACTTTCCAATTTAAACAATCTCTCAGCAGCAACCTCGGCCAGTTGTGCGTCTCCTTGGCTGCAGCAAGCATTTAGAAGTGCCCTCCATGCTATGGCTTCTTCAGAAGAACTGCTAGAAGATGGCATTCGTTGGATTATTCGTTCGGCTTCTTGAAGAAGACCTTCTCTGCTGAGAAGATCAACAATGCATCCAAAGTGTTCACTCTTGGGCTCTAGTTTGTACTCATTACACATCTTGTCTAATATCATTAACCCTTCGGATACCATGTTTGAATGGCTGCAGGCAGCTAGAATGGTCAAGAATGTGATGTCATCAGGCTGCAACCCAGCTGCTTCCATCTCCGAGAGCAGCTTAAGTGCGTTCTCCCCATCTCCATGGATCGCCACCCCGGAAATCATGACATTCCAACAAACGACATCTCTATCACGAATTTCATCGAACAGGTTTCTGGCCAGTGCCAAGTTCCCACATTTTACGTACATATCTACCAGTGCCGTGCCCAGACGGGTACTAAGTTGAAATCCAGATCTAGTCAGTTGTCTGTGAATCCACATTCCCGTGTCCAGAGCTCCCAACTGAGCAGAGGCACTGAGAATGCTCGTAAATATTCCCTCGTCTGGCTGAACTTCAGCGAATTGCATCAACTTGAAGCGATACAAGCACTCCCTGAAACAGCTGTTCTGAACATACCCGGAAATCATGGCCCCCCATAGACCTCGATCCTTGATTGGAGCCTGATCAAAGAATAATCTCGCCGTATCAACTTCCCCCGCTTTAGCATACCCAGAAACCATTGTCGTCCAAGACACGACACATGGGCTAGGCATTTCATCGAACACTTTGCCTGCAGAGCCCATACTGCCAAACCCAGAGTAGAAGAGAATGAACGAATTCCCCACGACGGTAAAACACTGGAGCCCTAATTTCAGGCAAGACCCATGAACAGCCTCTCCATTACAACGAGATTCCAGCTTCGAACAAGCTTTCAGCACGTAAGGAAGCGTGTAATCATCCGGGTACATGGCGTTGCGCCAAATGGTGGAGTAGACTTGGAAAATCTTGGAGAGGTCGCCATTTTGCAGAAGACACTTGATCGCCGTGTTGCAGATGCAAATGGTGGGGCGGTGAATGCTCTGGAAGAGCTTCCAAGCGTGGTCGGCGGCGGTGGTGGTTCCGGTCCGAAGGCGTACCTCCGCGCATAAAGCTAGAATTCTGCTAAGAGCAAAGGAATTGTGGCCGAGGCCACAGGCGATTGCTTGGCCGTGAGCTTGCTTCAGTTGGTTCAAGCTCTTGCATTTCTTCAGAAGGTTTAGGCATCTTGTGGAAGGGAGAAGTGACATGAATCTCCTCGAGATAGCTCTGCATTCTCTTTTTCTGGCTTACAGACTCATAGTTGGCTAGGCTACGAATTCATTCGAGGTGGGACAATTCCCATAAAATATATATACTTATTTTTGTGAATAACCAAAGAAGCCACCTAAATGGTTTCGTCTTCGGTGCACTATTTTTTTGGATGAATTTTGTATTTGACATATTGAGGTTGATCGAAGAATCAAATAGTTGACCATTCCGTTGAAAATGTCGACCTCTTGGTTTGCAGGTCTATTGGATATGCACACACCAATAGGTATTTGCTAGACCGGCCGACCACTTTCGAGTGAAGATGCTAATAAAAAAACTCAACTTTTATTTCCTTCGACGACCATGTCGTGTAAGTCAATTAGATTGGAAAAACAAAATGTCAATAATTTAAATATCACAAACTAGATTCTACATTGCTCACACAATCATAGTTGTACAAACATAAACAATCGATATTGCTCAATCCACAATCATAGTTGTACAAAAACATATAGTCTACAATGCTCAATCCAACCCCCCCCCCCCCCCCCCCCCCCCCCCCCCAAACAACCTTAGAATAGTCCACAAATAGCTCATATCCAAAACTATAGGTGTCAATCGGGCGGGTTCAGTCGGGTTGCGGGTCAAGCGGGTTGGGGGGCAAGCGGGTTCGGGTTGATCGGGTTCGGGTTGATCGAATTGTGGGTTGATTGGGTTCGGGTTGATTGGGTTGCGGATCAATCGGGTTGCGGTTCAATCGGGTTCAGGTTGATCGGATTGCGGGTTACAACAGGTCGGGTTGCGGGTTGTTCGGTCCAAACCATCGAGTTTTTTTATAATTAGTTACTACACTAATTTAAAACAAACTCAATGATCACCATATTGCAATGAAAAAAACATGAAGATACAATATTAAACAAATGAGTGACTAGATTTTGCTTGAATATATCATAAACAAGTTTGATTTTGCAGAGGATTCATTAAGGTTACAGAACCATCATAAGAAATTAAAAAGCTGATAACTTGCTTGATCATAAACCTATGAAACAATCTCTTGAGTCTTGATAGTTGAGACCATTACATGATGTTTAAGCAAATATAATAGAATGAAATACAGAAAAGTACATAAGGCTCCATTAATCTTGAAGATTTCTCTTACTGCACATCTTAAGATGCATCCACAGTGAAACTGTCCCATTCTTATTAGGATAGCATCCAAAAACCTTCATGCAATGGTTTCATTGAAGCTTGACCTCCCCCTCTGATTCAACTTGAGTGAAATTCTCCCAAATTTTGCGTCTTCTAGCCCTGGCGTCCATTGCTTCTGGAAAAAAGAAATGAAAAAAGAATTACATAATCAATCAAACAACAAACACAATAACATGACTGCTGAAATTTCATCTAGGGGTGGTCTGCATGCAGGTTTTTAATTTGAGAGGTTTTGCATACAGTTGACACTCTTGACAATTGTATTGGCAAAGAACTACTACCAATAATTCAATCTCTTTTTCCAGAATTGAGAAACCCTCACTAACGAAAATGCTACAGCTCACAACAAGCCTATCAATGAACTTCTAAGTCCTAACTTCTAAGTTCTAACCACCCTGTCCATGTAGCTGAAACCAAACGATCCCCACAAGTTTATAAAATGTTGAAACACTGAACAATAAGTGAATGGAGTTGAAAAATCAGTATAGAAATATTGGACATCAAGCGAATCAAATTAGGGATTGCAAGACATAATTCACCAAAGATACTAATGCATACATGTAGATTAACATCCATGTTATAGTTGTACTTCAGAATCATCAAACAAGAAAGGCTAAAATTTTTAGATTCATTCACTGTGGCTTGTTCCTTAGTCTTGTTTCATAGTCGTGGCTTTTACAAAGTGCCAAACACTAACTTCAAGATACAGCCAAACCAAACCCCTGCTGCTGAATTTTCCATCCAGCCAAATAGCACAATCATCTGGTTCCTTATTTTCTTTATTTTTTTTGCTTTGTTACAGAATGACGAGGGAAACCCGGAGCCGGCAGCTGACGACGAGGGATACCTAGCCGCTTCCGCCTCAACCACGCCGCCCCGCGACTCTCTGCTTCCGTGCCGTCCTCTGCTGCGTTCTTCTTCCGCTTCCTCTACTTCTTGTTCTTCTTCCGCTTCCTCTGCTTCTTAATTTCAACCACGATTTCGTCAATAACAACAACGGCGGCGACAACAAGGCGACGGAGGGGAAGGAGAAGGAGAAGAATCGCGTGGGAAGACCGATTGGGAGAGAGGCGCAGAAAGGGATAAGGGAAAGTTGCCGAGACAGAGAGAGAAGGCGCAGGGAAGACAGATAATTTTTTCCGATTTTTCCTTCTCAATTGATTAAAAAAAAGAAAAAAATATTGTTAATAATATTTTTTTGTCACGGAAAATTAGATTGGGAAGGGAGGAAATTTTAAATTTTGGATCAAATATTGGGGGAGATGGGAGGGAATTTTCAATTTTGGATCAAATATTAGGGGAAGGGGTTTATGGGAGGGAATTTTTTAAAAAATGAGTTTGCAAGGGAATTTTTGAGAAAATATTTGGGGGGGGGGGGGGGTGTGGGGGGGGTTTGAATTTTGCATTCAAAAAATTTCCATAAACATCTAGTTCTTCCTTTCTTTGATATTTATTATTATAGATGGTAAATTTTATACCGATTAACTAGTTTGTTGTTCGATCCGTTGGTCGGAATGTCATTTGAATATGATATATTTAAGATGTAATTGTTAAAATCAAATTAATTAATAAACTATAAAAATCAAAATATCCAACATAAAGCATAACCATGAATAAACCCTATACCCTATACTATAGTTATATGTTATGAAATTGTTAGTATAAGCTATAACGTATGTTATGTGAAGAATGTAAGTTGAGTCAATTTTATATTCGATTATTGAGAAGAACATACGTCCTATGACTCCAAACTCTAAACCACGAGTCCACTACCGTATGCCCTATACACTAACCTTAAACCATGAACTATAGTTATGTGTTCTGAATTTGTTGGTATAAAGTATAAACTATAACGTATGATATGTGAAGAATGTTAGTTAATTTAATTTTGTATTCAGTTATTGAGAAGAACATACGTCCTAATCCTCCGAACTCAAAACCACGAGTCCATTACAGTATACCTTATAATCATAGTTAGTAAATACTCCGTTTAATAACACGTTTAATATCCGTATTTAATGAAATAAATTATTAACTTTACTATTTTTTACATATTGATTTATTTATAAAAGTAATTAGTTTGATATATTTATACCTATTAACGTACTATTAAACGTAACATTAACTAAGAGACAAAGTATAATACCCGTAAGTATTTTATACGTAACTTTCCCGTACCGTATTTTACTAACTATGCTATACTTTTTAGGCCAAATACACTTGTATAGCCAAAACTTTGACGGTTTTGCCAAATATAGCCACTTTTGGAGAAATACCAATAATAGCCAGATTTTTGAAAGTTTGATGACAATAATAGCCATTTCCGTTACATAATTTAACGGCGTCAGTGACACCGTTAGTTAAATTAACGGAACGCTGACTTGGCTGCCAACTCACCCTCTATTTCATTTCCAACTCAGCACTCACACGACACGTCATTTACAAAAATAAAAATAAAAAATTCGCCCTATCCCTATTGACCTAATCTCTTCGAACCCTCTTCTTTCTCCTCCAGCAACCCCTCTTCTTCTCCATCAAAACCATCAGCTGCCACCGATCAGTCCTCGCCACCGCTGCCAAGCTCCCAAATCTCTCTTCCCCTATCGAACTCCCCTCCCCTGTCTTCACTCCCAGAATTTCAGCAGGAAGAGAAGTAGCGGCGTCGGGAGCTGCTGGTATTGGTATTTCAGCAGGATCTCCTCAAAATGATGCCTCCTCAAAATGGTCCAATTCAAAACCTGGAATCCAACACTAGGATCTCGCCGATTGAATTGATTCCACTCTGGGTCCTCTCTCGGCTCTACCCATCTTCTTCCTCCTCTGTTGCCGCTAGCGGAGAAGAAGAACCGATTTTATGGACGAACTCGACTCACCCTCTCTTTCCACTTGATCCGTGCCACCGACGATGAAGAGGATGTGATGTGCGGAGAGGTGACGGCGGCGTGGATTTGTGGAAGTTTGGTGGCGGCGGGGATTGGGGATTAGGGATTTGATACGAGTGGCCGCAAGAGCTCGCATGCAGTGGAGAGCCTCGGTGATTCCGCCGGGGCCGTGCTCCATGTCGACGAGCACAAAATCGTCGCCCGCGAGGCCGGCGATTTCAGCGAGGGTAGGGGAGAAGCTGAGCAAGAAGAGTCCGTAGAGAGTCTCCCCATCTCGGAGTCGATTCTTCTGAGACTTCCCCGAACTGGAGACGACGGATGCATCGGAGGAATCGTGGACTGGAGAGGAGAGATCCTCCGAGGAGCAGGCAGGAACAAAGTATCTAAGAGGAGCTAGGGATTTGAATGGGGCGGCGGAGGAACTGGCGAGGAAATCGAAGTGGACGGTGGATTTGGATTTGGAGAGGCAGAGCAGGGATTGGGTCTTGGAACCTCTACTAAGGGTTGACGGGAGGAAGGTGGTGAATGGGGCAGATGGATTGAGAGCTCGCATTGTGGAGATTGGAGAAGAGGAAGCTTCTGGTAGGAAGTATTGATGAAGGTGAACAGGCGGTGGTGGTGGGGAGAAAGAGATTTATTTTTGTTATTTTTTTTTAATTTAATTTGATTAAAAATATAAGTATAAAATTTTAATTATTTTCCATCTAACATTATTTTTTAATAAAATATGTCACGTCAACCACTGCTGTTAGTCCAGTCAGCACGTTAATTAACACCGTCAAACAATTGGACGGAATTGGCTATTTTTGGTATTTCGCCAAAAGTGGCTATATTTGGCAAAACCGTCAAAGTTTTGGCTATGCAAGTGTATTTGGCCTACTTTTTATTTTAAAAATCAGTTAACAAAAACATGTGAGTATAATACCCGTAAGTACTCTGGTAGGCTTTGAACCATGTACCTTTAATTGGAAAGATCATCACATAAACCAACTAGTCCACGTGATTAATTTGTTACAATTCGAACTTGTTTTTTACTTGTTTCAACTGAAAAGCAGAGAGACCAGAAAAGTAAAACGAATCCCTAATACCCTAACCTCTCGTCTATCATCCAATATTCTCATTCTCTCGTTTGTTGCCGACCTGCGCGGCTGCGCCGAGAAGACGACACTCACCTACAGTCCTCCGTTGCCGCTAGATCGTCTCCGCCGTCGATCCTCACCTGCGCCGAGCAGACGCCCCTCTCCTACAGTCCTACGCCGTCGCTGGTGCCGCTAGATCGTCTCCGCCGCAGCTGCTGCCGCTAGATCGTGCTACCCTATTATGTGATTCAATTAAATGACAGTTTTTATTTGTCAACACAAAGTAAACCTTTGTTCTTGGTGGGAAAGATGAAAAAATAATAGGGCAAGTCACCTGAACTTTATATATATTATCTACATATAATATTTATGGACAAAAATATATTATGTAGTATTATTCGTGCCAATCGGGCGGGTTCGGGTTGGGTTAATCGAGTTTGGGTTAGTCGGGTTACGGGTCAAGCGGGTTGCGGGTCAAGCGGGTTGCGAGTCAAGCGGGTTATAGGTCGGGCGGGTTGCGGGTCGGGCGGGTTGCAGGTCTTTTGACTTTTAGTCCAATCGGGTTGCGGGCGAGTCGCGGATCGGATTGGTTGGGCGGGTTACTCAGGTCGGGTCATGTTTTGACTCCTATATCCAAAACCATAACATATAAAATCAATAAAAAATAAATAAAATAAATCATACATGAGTCCCTTTATCTCTCTCTTCTCAATTATCTACTTATTTCAGAATATTGGTACTAAAATTTTGATGCTCGGATGTAGTGTGATACGCATTTCTCCAGTATAAGATCACAAATTATCTGCATCTCATTCACAATCATATGAAATGTGCTCATATGGTTGGATCTTGAGGTCGTATAATTAGTCCTATTATTAACGCGGTTGCATATATATATCATTGAGAATATTGGTGGAGCTAGATTAAAGGTTGCAGCTGAAAGGTTGACCTGACAACGTGCATGATTGACTTGTTAGATCTACAGCTATTGCATGAACAAATAGCTTTGATGTTCTAATGCCTTTTCTTCTCCACCAAGTTCCAAAGCAACAAAAAATTGTATGAACAAATTTTAGAGTAAATAGTTAATAACTTAGACCGTTATTTCTAGAGATTATATTGATTTTAACTCGGGTTAAATGATAGCAAAGTCCTTATTTAGTGTTGAAACCTTTATAGTTACAGAATCTTGTTCCAATACCGATAAAATAATGTTCAAATGGTTGACTCATATTTTCCTTTGTTACTGTAGAGCGTCGTTGCAATATTGAAATCTTTTAAGTGGTGGAATCCTATTCCAACACCAACAAAGTAATGCCAACTAGTCGACCGTTTTATTTGAGAGCTCAAATAGGGGGCATGTAGGTGGATATCCATGGTTTGACATCGACCCTCCAGTAGATAACTCAAACCGTAGTAGTGTAGTAGATGGGTGATTGTTGTAAGTGGATTGTGGATCAATAAATATCCAACCCACACTTATCGGATGGGTGTTGGGTGGGTTGTGGGTCATCCGAATGACCCGCACTTCACTTTACATAAAAAAAATAGTTGTTTTTTATTTATACTAACGAATAATCATTGTATTTCTCAACCGACATTACACATTGACTATTGACTTTTACAGATAGAAATAAAAAATACTTTTGGGCTACTACTATTGGTCACTATGTTGTGTAATGTCAATTAGATATTGAGATACAAATTATAAACTATTAATTGTATCTAAATTATAAAAAAAAACCGTGAGCTTTCTCTACATGATAGGTACATAATAGGTTGATGAAGTAACTCACATATTCCCTCCCTCTCCTTTCAGTCGAGCAACTTCGAGCCCGAAAAGCGGGCGAAGGTTTATTATGAGCCCGAAAAGCGGGCGAAGGTTTAATGAAAAATTTGATACAAGTACTAGACATCTCCACAGGAGACAAATTTACGGGAGGTGTCTAAATTGTTACTCTCTTACTAATTTGCGATCAATTTATTATAAATGTTAGTCAACCTACTTAATTAATAGTTAAAAATTTGAGTTTGTGGGTTAGCCCACAACCCCACCGCACCTATCCGTCACTCACTCAACTCAACCCAAAGTATTGTATGAGCATATTATGGGTCAGTTTCAGAATGAAACCCACCCAACCCACCCCTGAGCTCAACCATTATTGTCCATTGCAATCAGTATGAACTTGGGACTTCCTCCATTACTGTCCATTGCAGTAAGGTAAGTATGGACTTGGGTTTTCCTTTCTGTTGGGTATGGATTAATATGCCTACACGACTATAAACGGGCCCAAGCCCACCGCAAGGCGTCCTGGGCCCAAGCCCACTCAAGAAAGCCCAAACCCTATATAAGGAGGCCTAACCCTCCAAACTAAAGACTCTCTCCTTTCCCTTCCTCACTTTCCCCTAAGGTCTCTCTCTCTACTTTATCTCTCTACATACCATACGCTCTCCTATATCGTACTAACTTGGGCGTCGGAGCGTATCCCGGGGGCCGCCCCCGCCTCACAGGTTCTTCCCCTCTCGCGGAGATCAGACGAAGGAGTCCAGATCGGAGCCTCACAACCGCCTAGAACATTCTAGGCACAAACACTTTCTTATTTCGATTTCTTAGTTTTGGGTAGGAAATACATTGATTTCTTGTAGTTGAGGTTATGGGAAGAAGACCCCTTCGGCCAAGTTAGAAATCCATTGTCATTCAATTCATGGATTGTTAGATTCTATTCTTGAAGACTAACTATGCGAACAAAGTCCTTAGCTTTACTGACACACAAAAGTCGGCTAACAATGCAACCAAAAAGGATTCCAGGCTTTCGCCTCTTGTTGTTCAAAGGGTATACCTTTACGAGGATGGGATTCTGAGGAACCCTCGAGCAATCTTGTAAAGAAGGCAACGAGATGCTTTCCTTGAGAATGGAGGCTTGTGTTATCCAAATCAAACTATGATAAACATGCTCTTTATGCCAGCAATGTTCTCAGGCTTCACCATCAAAATAACACAGCCAGCTAAGGGAAGTTTTCGGTTTAAATCTCAGAGCACAACTCTCTTCCAGAAATGGACTACCTGATCAGGCAAAACAAGGGGAGGGTTTCTGGAAAGCCAAAATCTGCAGCAGAGGGAGAGGCTAGCAGTTCCAGAGAAAGAAGAATCCCTGTGCAGAAGACCGAGTCCTTCAAAGGTAATATCTTTTTGAAGTTTTCATATCTCTTCTCTGAAATTGCAATCCTGGGAAGGCTTGAATCATAGGATCAAGCAAAATTGGTGGATTCTTGCAGAGAAAAAGAGGGTATGGTTCGGTAGACAGTTCTCAAGGCAAACCGATCGAGATTCTGATTCAATGGCGATTGACCAAGCAGCTGCTGTTGCTGCTGCTGCATTTGCCATTGCAGTTTCAAAAAGGCCAAGCTTTTCAGAACCTAGAAGGAAAGCATTGGAGGAAGCTCCTCCTCGACCTCCTCTGAGACGAACAAAGAGCGAAAGACTCGGTATTACTATTTACTAGTACCCCAAATCTCATGACTTAGTACATTATCAGATTCTCTAATTCAACTTTCTTCTAGACAAACTAATCAATCAGCTGGTGCAAATCAGGGTCTGTATCAATAAGAGATTCAGAAGGAACTACAGACGGCAACATTGATGATTACGATGAAAAACCAGCTGCAGAGGTTGTTGGTCCCGTTTCATCAATGAAAAGGACATCAACATTTGCTGATGTGCCTGCTTCCTCAATGAAGAAAGCTCCAAGTTATTCTGAAAAACCTGTTTCATCGATGAAAAAGGCACCATCCTTCACGAATAAGCCTGTTCTATCCATGGAAAGGTTGCCAACTGCAACCCAATTGCAATTGAACGTCTCGGATGGTAAGAGGAAGGAGAAAATCCCTGAATCACAAACTGAGCAGCACTTGACAAAACCTGAAGTTTCCTTAGCAAAACCAGATGGAACTCTTAAGCCTGTAATCCCGCCTTCTAAGCCTTCCAGAAGGACTGGGATTGGAGAGTCAACAGCAGATGCCTGGGAGAGGGTTCAATTGGAGAAGCTGAAAGAGAAGTATGGATATACGATATAGGAGTCTCTTCAGAGTTCATATGCTTTACTTTCCATTATTTTCTCCTTTCCCTGAAAAAAACAGCACATGACGCAGGTATGAGCAGCAAGATGACCAGATAGTCTCCTGGGAGAGCGAAAAGAAAGCAAAAGCCAGACGCCGACTTGATAAAACTGAGGTTTGCTTGCTTCACTATCTTCTTGTTTGTTCTTCAGTCAAACATAAGTTGTAGGGTTAGGAACTAACACAGTTAGTTGGATTTTTACAGAGTGAATTGGAGAGGACAAGGTTGAAAGCCTTGGAAAGATTTCGCAGTGACATGGACACTGTCACTCAGATTGCAGGAGGAGCAAGAGCAAAGACAGCTGAGAAGCAGAAGATTGAAGAGTTGAAAGTGAAACAGAAAGCAGATATAATTAGAAGCACAGGCAAAGTTCCAAGAAGTACATGTTTCTGCTTCTGAGTGTTGGCCACTATATGGCACCTTCAGTAATTTGTTGGTTTGAGGTTGAGTTTATAAATGTAAAGTCGTAACACTTCTTTCACGGATGTATATACAATATCTCAATACATTGACTATGTAAAACTAATTTCTTTGTGTTGAACAATATTGATAAAGAAGCACAAGATCAATTACAAGGAAAGAGGATAAAGAACAATATTCGCTGGCAAACATGAAACCTAAAGACTGCAAACAGCACAAACCATCAACTATAGTGTATAACACCTTAAGTCTCAGTTTCTTGACAAACATAAGACAAATCATAATATCGCTCCAGAAAATTCTCACTTTCAAAAAAATGTGAATCATGAATCATGAAACATTACACGGAGAACAAGAGTATATTGAACAGAATCCATCAATCAATATATCAGAATTCAACACACAAAAACATCAAGAAACTATCTCGGAAACAAGCCTAGCCAAAGTAGGGTAAGCAAAGTACAACACCAAGCAAGATGGTATGGCAAAAACAACAGTGACAATAAAGTAGAGAATCAAGATCGCCGAGCTGATGGGAATGGCGAAAAACACCACCAGAAGCAATACAATCGCCAATGGGAACTTGGAAGTGAAGTGAATGAAAAGGTCGAGCGACTTGTGCAAGGAGAAAAGCTGCTGCTGCCTCCCCACATTATTGTCACCTCCTCTACCACCACGACCATGCCCTCCAAAGTCCAACCATTGATTCTGCCCAGTCCTCCTGACCACTTCATTACTCGAAGACCAAACAGGTTGATCAACCAAAGCAGAAGATGACGAAGAAGAGGTAATAACCTTCCCTCTATCATCATTCAACCTCTCAACCATCCACAGAAGAAAGAAGTTCTTGCGGGGGAACCTCAAGCTTCGGTTGTACAACACTCGGAGTGATACCATGTGGCACCAGGGGCATGAAATGAGGAAAGGCACCTTGAACTGCTGACCGTGGAACTGCCAGTTAGTGCACTGAAGCCCCAAGACACAGTTCTGGCAGAGGGTATGTCCACACCATAACACATAAGGTACATTCTCGACAATGTTGAAGGATTCCCAACAAATTGGGCATTCCAATCCTTCTTCATCCTTGCTAGCATTTGAACAGCCATCGTCGTCTGAACACTCGGAATGATCCTGAATCGGCTCTCTAGGTTTTGGACTCCTTTTGAGCCCAATGCTGGCGATGGCATTAGAAGCAAATCCCCACATCTCTTTTGGTATTTCTCTGAGTAATCAATCACCTCTTACTGATCAAACCAAAGACCAATTAGACAAGCTAATACTAACAGTCCTTAGATTCAGAGCCATTGTCGTCAACAAGTAAAACTCTATTCCATTCCAAACTCACGCAACCATTAGTCACCATTGTTGCCCAAACAGAATCTGACCAAGCACTACACGATAAAAGAAAAAAACACTAATGAGTTAAAATCAATAATGGTTTAGAAAGCCCAATCACATGAACAAAAACTACAGAGAAGACAAGATAAAGACCGGCACGAAATTCCTAAACCAACCCGTTTCTGCATCGACCCAGAAGGAATCAAAGAGGATGGATTAATAAGTCAATGAAGAAAGTGAAACACAAAAAGGTGAAAACTTGGAGAGATGTTAAGAGTGGAGATGCCGAATTAGATAGGGAGCGGGAAGGTGAAGAAGAAGATCCGTGACAGAGTCATAGCGAAGGAGTAGATTGTGGAGAAATTAAAGGTGGAAGCTTTATGTTACCTTTGTCGAAGTCAGCGGATATTTGGTGGTGAGAACGAAAATTGGATCCAACACAGGAAAACCCAAAGAAAATTTCTTCGTTGCGGTCTGCTTCTCTTTTATCGTCCCTGTTTGGTCTGTGAAAGCTTACTCTGTTCGTCGGATCAACCGTATTCCATATCTTCTTTCTGGTTTTCATTTTCAATTCGCCCTGCGCGTGAGGAGCGTGTCCCACCGTCCGATTCGGATCGAGGCAGTAGTGATCCGGAAAAATTAGTGGAAACGAATAAAATAATCTTCGTGCTGCTCTCCCGACGTCAACTGCAAAACTGAACATTTATATGGGTTTGAGGTTTTATTTTTGACGGGTAATCAATCAATCAACAGTATAATTTATAACTGAAAAGTAAAACTGCACCACTCATTCAAAATTTCCTGCCCATAGAGTGATTTTAGGAAGTTGATGTGGCAGAGTATTAAGCGGGAAAAAAAAAGAGTTCCCGCCTGATTTCAGAACCAAAAAACTGTCCACTACCCACCTTTTCTCCTGCCAGGCCACGTTGTCATTTAATTTGTATTTATTTTTTATTTCCCAGGAAGGAAATGGTACACTGAAGAAGCGTGCAAAACAACAAAACCCAGAGGCAAAGCTCCTTCCTTTTCCCCTTCCATAAGTTCATTTGTTTTTTTCTACTGTTATTAAGAGAGAGAGAGAGAGAAAGGGAATCGCAATTCCAATCACATTACAGAGAGAGAGGGGGAAAGGTGAAAGGGAGAAGGAAGTCGATTGTGAGGTGCGAGCTCCCGCCTGTGAACTACTCCGCCGCCGTGGATTTGCGCCGCCCCGGCGGCGAGGTTTGTGGAAGGGAACTGGATGGCTTCTTCGAGGAGGGCGGCGAATCAGACGGCGGATGAGGAAAATTCCGATTCCGTCCCCGATTGGGGGAAAGTGGTCTACGAGGCGATTCTCGATTGGAATACGGTGGTGGTGTTGGCGAAAGGGTTGAATCTGAAGCCACGGAGGGAAGTCGATCCGGCCGAATTCAGGTGCTATTTCTCGCTGAGCAACAATTTGACCAGAGAGGAGAGCTTCGTCTTCACCACCGAAGCCACCGCCGCGACTCAGGAAGTGGTCCGCTGCTTGCATCCGGAAAAACAACACCGCGCTTGCCGAAGGAATCCGCGTCACCGTCAGCCGCGTCGAAGACTCCGCCGTCTCCCCTGCCTCGGCCTCCCCTGCAGCTCTGCCATCGGTGGCGAAAGTGTACAACCCGAAATCCCACGGAATGAGAGGGAAAGGGGAAGAGAAGTACGAGCTCTGCGCTTGCACGATGCTGTGGAATCAAGCGTCGGTTTTGAAGGAATGGGTGATGTACCACTCGTGGCTGGGAGTGGAGCGATGGTTCATCTACGACAACAACAGCGACGACGGGCTACAAGACGTCGCCGACGAGCTCAACACGCGGAATCACAATGTCTCCAGGCACGTCTGGCCGTGGATCAAAGCGCAGGAGGCAGGGTTCTCGCATTGTGCTCTGAGAGCAAAGTACGAGTGCAAGTGGGTCGGCTTCTTCGACGTCGACGAGTTCTTCTACTTCCCTCACTACAGTGGCCAAACCCCCTTGCCAGGGCAAAACTCGCTCGGCGCCATGGTCTCGAACTACACCGATTAGCCCACGATCGCGGAGGTGAGGACAATGTGCCACAGCTTCGGCCCATCGGGGCTGACAGAACCGCCGAAGCAAGGTGTGACGGTAGGTTACACTTGCAGGCTGCAGGCTCCTGAAAGGCACAAGTCCTTCGTCCGACCAGACCTTCTCGACATGACGCTGCTGAACATTGTGCATCACTTCAAGCTGAGGGAAGGGTACAAGTCGACGAACGTGGCGGAGGGGACGGCGGTGATCAACCAGTACAAGTACCAGGTGTGGGACACTTTCAAGGCCAAGTTTTTCAGGAGGATTTCGACCTATGTGACCAACTGGCAGGACGATCACATGTATTTGTGTTGTTTCATTTGTTGCATCGTATATATTTTAATTCCAGGTCATGTGAGGATCATGCTAGCCTAGACAGGGATGGTTCCGCCCATATATGATTATGGTACACCCGTCTTAATGGTCTATTTCGATGGCGGATAGGCAATGATGAGGGAGGTTTGCGGATTTTGACCTTTTTTTTATAAGCTATTGTTTTGGTTGGTTATACCTCAATGTTTTGTTTAATTATTTCTTGACTCCTTTGTTCTCTCTTTGGAGTTACTCACCTTAATTTAGTGGAATCTCTTGGCAATTTTCTGATAATTGACTTGCTGCTCTCAAATGCACAGATTTGCAGGATGGCTTATGGCAATGCACCAGATGCTGCTCAGCTCAGGTTTCGATTATATCTTCCACCCTGCTATCAAAGTTGACCCTTGGCTTCCGAGATATTGAAGTCTCCTCTTTATGGTTTGGCTTTATTTCTTTCTATTTCCTGGCATGGTCCTCCAATTCTTGATTGTGGGTTTTAGTTCTCAAAATCAGGACTTGCTTTTCTTGCCATGATATGGCTTCAATGCATGAACCGCTTCTTTTGGTTGAGTTTTTGTTAGTGGTTTAAACAATTAGCATATTTTCTAAATGTAGGGTAATTTGGTGGGGGAGACTAATCAATTCTACATTTTCAGATACATTAGCCTACTTTCAATATGCAGTGTTTGTATGTATGATTCTAGAGTAGGGGTCTATGATCCATATGTCGTCTTTCAGGCCTGCACTTTCGGCTGATATATGTTTATCACTCCAACGAATGAAGCCTTACAAATTTATGGGGGTTGATGCTTACCCCGGGTGAGTTAGTCGGTGCATTTATGTCCTCTCCTCCCTACTGCTTTATTAGCCGTTTGTCTCACTTTTAGTCGTTCTGCTCTAGAAGGTGACCATTATATCATGTGTGATCTGATCAATTTCAATGTTTTTCATTCACGTGTTTCCTTATTACTAGCTCTATTCCCACACTTCGAAGCGATTAGTTTGAGCCTTCCAGTATATGATCCTATAAACTCATTTACAATTGAATTGTCAGTATAAGCTATTTTACTTGCATTATATAACGCTTTGGAGTTTGGGACATTTTATTCTTAAAGCTTTTAGTCATTTTTGCTATATGGTTTCGATTTTTTTATTTGGTTTAGATATTTATCCAGTTCGATCTGGCTTTCAAGTTGTACGAAATCAAGTCGGCTGAATCTATCACTTAAAAAAAAAGTTTGCTGAATCTATCTATTTTAGGAGTCAAAAGTTCTATTATCTACTTGAAAAAGAACTCTCAAGGCGTGTGTCTATTTCTTTGTAATAACTTGGTTTGTTTTTCCTAATTATTTTCTCTATCATTGTTGACATGGCCTGCAATTTCTCATTAACAAAAAGGACTATGCATGGTTTCCGACTCCAAACATGCTTTGTAGTGTCTTCCCAGTTCCCACCGCTTCGACATTAGTGAAACACAAAGCTCCTTTGCTATATCACCAACAAAGATGTTTCATTATTATCAAAACTACGCTGGTACGTGCCTAGACTAATTGTTCTTTATCAATGCCCAGTTAGTAACTTTGTTCTAATATGCCTCTTAATTTTCAACAACGACAAGTTTACAGTTTGTTCTCATTCTGTTCAACTTATCTTCCACTATGCTTTCAGTATGCCTCCTTTCGTTGATGTTTTATATGTTCATATGACAAGAATCGTTACCTCATTTTCATCATTGATACAAGATCTCTTGAGGGATCTCTTGCTATTATTTCATAGTAGAACCTTTAAATATACCAAACCAATTTCAGTTACAGACAATCATGTCACCAATTTACCTGAGAAATTTTAATGGAAATCACTGTGGTTTTTCAGCCAAACACTTGCTGATTTTGGTTATTCCCCCGTTGTTACTATATTTGCACTTTAGACACCCAGTTGTAATCTTCGACGATTCCAACTTCGTGTGGATGCTAATTCCTCAATCATGACTTAGTAATGATGTAGTCTTTAACTGATAATTTACCCCTCTTTTGGGTACATATGCACCTATTTTTGTTCACAAATTTATGTTTAATTTCACAGCCAAGATAGTCAACTGGGGTCTGGGTGCATTTCCTAATTACAAATGCTTCCCATCACACCCAATGTTCCGCCACCGCCACCATCACTTCCAAGTTCCAACCATGGGCAAGATACAAAACTCAACATCTTCATTTCACCGGCCATGGCCAGATCAGAAACCAAATATGTTAAGAGTTAGATAGATAAATGATGGATGATGTGAGCGCTTGACCGAAAGCGGTGAATTGGTTGGGAAGTTGCCAAGTTTTTCGGCAATAAGGTGGTCAGCCACCCTGCCGATGAATCAGACCCCATAACGTAACATTTAATACAAATAGCCTTGATTCTGCTGATGTTTCTATTTTTAGAATGTGAATTGAAATGCTGCAGCAAAAGTAGGAGAAGGAAAGATCAATATTTTGGCGGGCTAGGGCTGTAACTGAAAGTTGCGATGAGTTTTGATGTGCACATATATTTTCTATTACTGAAACTGCTAGCCTTAGATATTTGTGAAAGCTCTCTTTGAGAACTCAGAGTTGTCTGCTTTATTCATCTAATTTGGGCTCAAACAATTGTGCTAACCTATAGTTTTTATTGTCGGGGCTCATTCTCTTTTCACTGATAAATTGCCTAATAACAAAATTAAATTGACCTACAGTGACTTTTGTTTTCCAGGTTCTTTCACCGTGTGTGGTAGCGAATATGAAATATAACCGGTAGCATTTTGTTCTTTTTTATATTCACTTTAGAAATTTTACATGTTTTTTTTGGGAATTCAAGAGGTATGGATCCGTACATCGATAATAACAAATCTTATAAAGAAAAACAATTTAAGCAATTTATATTGAATGTAAAAAAGTATAAAATTTTCTTCTAAAATATAAAAAAATATAGATACCAGTAACCTAGGATGGCCACATCACCAGAACTAATTACTTACTAATATAAAATTCAAAAGTAACACAAATATTATTTTCCCTTTATGAATAAACTATTTAAAAGACTGTAAATTTTTTGAAAATATGCAAATTGGTTAATACAAAACAACAAAATATAATACAAAATTCATCCGACCAACGGGTCGGGTAAAAGCTAGTTTTAGGTAGGGTGGAAGTTTGGGTGTGGGTTGTGGATAATCTGCAAACCGCACCAACTCGTACTTATTGTGGGTAATCATATCCACAAGTTGTGGGTAGTGGGTTGGGTGTGGGTAGTAAAATAACGATTTTTGTGGTTAGTGGTTATTCACTATCCACCGCGGATAACCAACAAAATCCACAATAACCACACTAATTATATTTATTTCGTGAATTAACTTTATAATATAATAGTATGTGAAAAGTGCGAGGATAAAAATTAAAGTAGTCACCAAAGCAAAAAGACACACCTAATCAGTTTTATGTAAGAATTTTTTAGTTTATAAAACACTATAATCGATAGAGTGGAGAATAATCAATTCATTAAAAATGAACACCTTTCGTAACTTTTATCAGTATGTTTTTGCTTTTGTGTGAAATAAATACAAGATCATATTTAATTGTCATATTTCACCCCTAGTCGGGGAAATATGAAATCACAGCTCTCTGGCACAAAAGTTGAATACCAAACTCAAAAAGAAAAATCTCCATGTTGAGTAAGATCGATGTACAAAATTGTATCTCCACGAACAACACAAGTGTATATCACTATAATCTAGTTACGAACAACAAATACGTTAATGGCGACTAGAAGTTTATGCTTGCAAATATGGATTTTTGCGGGTAACCACACCTAACCCGCACAAACCCACAGTGGGTAGTGGTTACCCACTAACCACTATGGTGCGGGTTGTGGGTAGCATAATTGTAAATTTGTGGGTGTGGGTACCCGCAAAATGTGGGGCGGGTAACCACACCCACCCCAATTTCCACCCCTAATTTTAGGGGTGTTTAAATGGTTACCATGATTATAACCAAACCAAATAAGGCTAAATTTCATTAACCATGAAATGCAATATCATAACCAAACCGTCCAAATTAATACAACAACCAAATTAACCAAACTAAAGTTTAATCGGTTTGGTTAATTGGTTAACCAGATTAACCAATATAAAATCATATTATCATCAAGTGAGAAAATTTTCGGTTAATTTATCAATTCACAATTTATATAATGAATAAACATAACAGTCAACACATAGTTATAGTTGGACCTCAACATAAATACATGCAACTAAGACAATTATCCTACGGTTAGCATAGAAGTATTCACCTATAAAAAATTTATCACAATGGTATGGATTAATGAATTGTTGTGTTTGTTTAAATTGACTTAGTATTTTAGCAATTTTCATAGGCTGAAAAGGACCTTGCTTTCAAGTTTTCATCCAACATAATGTATGAGATTTATCTAAATTAGGCGTTCATATGTTGTGGTCTACACTCTACATATACCAATATACATTATAGGAATAATATCAAGCTTTATATTTTTTTAGTCTAAAAGAATGAACGTTTAACTCTTGAGTGGTTATTCAAAGTATTAAGTATGTGTATATATTAGATATATAACTAATTATTTATCTGGTTAATTTGGTTTGGCTGGTTAGGAGTGTTTGAAACCAAACCAAACCACTTAAACCAAACAAGCTAAAAACTTTAACCAAACCAAATCAATTATCCAAATTAACCAAACCAAATTATCCAAATAGTACTAGTTAAAACGATTACCATGATAACCACACTGTTTGAACACCCTCTAGGTAATTTGGTGTCGAATTAATGTTTTTGTAGGATAATAGTTTTTGTGGATTTTCATTTTTCCTAATCTACACCAAGGTGTCTAAGAGTGTCAAGTGGAATATTAGTGTCAGCAAAAGTAACATCGGAAGGTTGCGAACGAGAGTGGAGTCATGATTTGACGATTAGGATCGAAGTATTTTTTATGGTACCATCGGAGTTGAAGTTATTTAGTGTATTGTTAAAAAATAAAATAATAATAATAAGTATAGTGATAATTTTATTTTCTATATTTTACTTCCTACCAATACTATATAGAAGTTCCGAGGCATAACATATAGAACTGCAAAATTGGAGCTTCCTGCGCAACTCTAGGAAGGGCTCTGCGGTCTTTTCAAACCAAGCATTATTTTTTGCTTGCAATTCCCCTTCCTTGCTGCAGTACGTATATGATTGGCCCGCAATTTATTTATTCCTTGGCCCTGCTCTCTATTCACTGTTAAGACTTAATCCAAAACTTCAAATAGTAGCGATCCTTTTAAGCAAGCAAAGTTTAAGTATTAATCTCCAATTTCCAAAACATTAGGGGCTATCATGAGAGTAGATACGTCAATAATTCATTTTTTATACTCATTAGTCATCAGTAACCTTATCAACGGTACCTGGGAGACATATAAATTTTCTTCCACTTAATTTTAACAAGCTATATCTCCTTTAATTTAATTCATAGTTCAAACTTTTGCACGAAAAACATATTTATTATGTTCTTCAAAATTACATACATTTTGATATATATTTTTATCAAAAATAATTTTGAGACATATATTGTCAATCTATACCATGATAGTAATGCTTGATAGTACATAAGATTATACCATGATGGTATAGAAGCATATCATGTTGATATGAACATATTATAGACTAGAATGGTTGTATACATGATAATAGAAATGTCATTTACCACCTTTAATAACAGTCTACCATAGTATAATGTGACATTTTTTTTACTCTTAAGGTGGCATATTTGGTCACTGTATTCCCCCTCCCCCCAATGTGTAGATCACAATAGAATGGAGCACGATGATCTCATTCACAATGTGCAAAAAAATTCAAAATCTGAGTTAAAAATAGAAGTTTTAACAGAGTGGTAAACGAGTGGTACAAAATTTTGTTCCGTCCAATATAAAGTTATCAAACTTAGGAATTGTTAGTAATATGTTGCATATGCAACCTATCTCGAAATTGAATAAAAAAACTCCGAGGATTACTTTTACAAAAGTTAAAAATCAATCTATGTTGCATATTTTGTACAATAATATTACGAAGACAACATATAAGTAATAATCAATCTATACTCTTCAGTTATTCTCAACTTCAAATTCATTCATTCGAGAGAGAAAACATCATACTCATTAAACATAAATTCTTTCTTTTACTAAACAGTGAATCTCATTTGTTATCGTTTAACTTATTCAAGATCCAACTCTGTATAATGGATAAAATCGCTAAATCTAACTTTGTGGTTTGGACCACAAAAATGAGAAAACTATATTTTTTGGAATGTTTGCTCGAAAACTATTTCAAGCGGTGAGAAGACCTCAGCCACCATATCTCCCATCAATTTAGGCAACAAAATTGAGTACATAGTTTTGAAGATATTTACTTATATGCCATATTTGGAAATATTTTACCATTAAATTTTTTATTTCAGTAAAATGTAAAAAATAAGAAAGAGTATGGTTATGCTGGAGGTAGTGGATCTTATGAGAGTGAGGATCTTCGCAATTTATAGAAAATTGATGAAAAATTCAGGTTGACATAATACATGATTATGGTGTGAAAAAGATGCTTGATGGCTACAATAAAAATATTACAAAATATATAGGAAAATATATTTACCCATAATAATAATAATAATAATAATAATAATAATAATAATAAATAACAGATGCTTGGGAAGTTACTCGACATCGGCGACGGACGATTGGGAAAAGGGCTTGATCAACGAAAAGGGGATTGAGAGGTAGAGAAGAAGGATGGGTGTTTTGAAGTGACTTGAAATTATTTATAATTTTACTTACTCCTATTATTATTTATCTAAATTAAATTTATTTATTTTTATGAAAAGAAAATTTATTTTATAAAACTATATAATATCCAAGTGGCATGGTCTAACGTTTGATTTCTTGCCACATCAATAAAAATCATCCAACTCACTTAAAAATCTGTCACGCCAGAGTCAACTAAAGTCAACCCGACGGAAAGTGTTGTTTGCTAAAGTTTTTAGACATCGATTCCCATGTATATGTTTTTTTCCAACTTTCGTTAAGTACTTTCATCGATGAATCAAAGAATGATAACTTATATTATGTATTTTTTTTTAATCTATATAATGCCTCACACAATTATATAACTGCTTATGTCATTGATCAATGGAATCCGACCATCGGTCGGGCCCTAATCTAGTATTATTTACGATGTTTCTTGTATTTCCAGTAAATAAAAAATGAATGTCGTTAATACGATTGATTGAAAGAAATAAGTAATTAATCAAATAAACAAAAAAATCTATAAAAGAAAATTTTTAAGTCGAATAATACTATTGACCTACTTTGAAAGTGAAAGACTTACCAAAAAAATGTGGAAATTAGATTTGCTATTTGAACAAATTAAACTAACACGGTAAAAAATGGACTTTAAATTAACTAGGTAAAACGTTAAGAAATCAAGGCGTCTCTTGGAATTGAAACCAAGTATCGTTTAGTAATATGAGGGTACATTTCCGTTGGACTGCCACCAGACCTAGTCTAACATTGTTGCATACAACTATAAATTAATACTAATTTTATATGGAATTTAACAAACATAGAAACAAAAATTCTTGGAGAAGGGGCAGTGGCAGCCTAAGAAATTTTGTATAAGAGTGTCTCTTCTATAAATTAAAATATAATTAATAATTAACAAAATTATTAAATAAGAATACTATATGGAGGTTCTTGGCTGGAACCCCCTTAATCCCCTTTCTCCTGCTCTCTGCGCAACCTACGGAGGGAGTTTTCGGTAAATATATCCGTGAATTTATTGATTGAATTGGGCCAGGCCCATTCTACTTTTCCTTGCAAACATGGGACACAGAAACGATTGAAGGGGCACTATTGGATTTACATGGACCGGAGATTAAAAAAAAAAAAAAAAAAATTTTGACAAGCTGGACCGGAGATAATTGAGATGGAGAATTGGGCACTATTGGATTGGATTTACTTGGACCGCCGTCTCTCTACTTCCTCTCTGTGTTTCTCGCCGACAATGATTGACGGCTCCTGTCTCTCTCTTGCCGCCTCTCGCCTGCGCCGCCTCTCTCGCCGTCTTTATCTCAAACCCTCCCCGACCTGCTTTCTCGCGTCGCAGGGTAGTGCGGTTAGTTAGCAATTCAGTCAATACTTCCCGGTGAGGTTCTCTGTTGCTTCATTCCCGTTCTCTATAAGATGGCTCCCCTGAATATCCCTTCAACTAATCCAAACCATTATTATTGTGAAATTAGATATTATATAGTTCATTAATAAATATACATGCCAAATAGTTGAATGTTTGTTTTTCATAGTTTATATTATTTTTTGGTCGAATTCATAAATATATTACCGATGCAACAATAAGTAACACTAGCTTTTTACCCGGCCCGTTGGCCGGAGAGTTTCATTTTATCGTTGACATTAATTCAATTATATGGAGATTCTCCTTGATCGCACACCCAATCCAATTTTTCCTTGCCTATGCGCATAGAACGGAAGGACAATTTAGTCTTTTTGTTTACTCATCTATTCCGCTACTGTCTCATGGGGCTAAAAGCCTAATCAAATTGAGATACATATAAAAAACTTATTAAAACTCATGCTCCAATTGTTGATATATAATAATAAAATAAAAATTCAACCTACAACTCTCGCGGCATCATTGTTACAAAATTCAAGCTCCACTAATCAACTTGAACAATTTCGACTAATTCAAGGTTGTCAACCCGATTTAGCCTATTGGCCCGGTCGAGTAGGTGGGTTGAGGGTTAATTGTTCGACCATTTTAGTTCGGTTTAGCTCGAATATATGAAAATACATTATATTGTTATACATTTATAAATTATATTAAATCTTATATAACATATGAGTAATAACATGTAATATTACACAAAAATAACATTTTGTACTTGCATCCAACATATAGTGAAAATTCACAAACACATATATAACATCAATATTAGAATGTTCCCCGATTTAGCCTATTGGCCCGGTCGAGTAGGTGGGTTGAGGGTTAATTGTTCGACCATTTTAGTTCGGTTTAGCTCGAATATATGAAAATACATTATATTGTTATACATTTATAAATTATATTAAATCTTATATAACATATGAGTAATAACATGTAATATTACACAAAAATAACATTTTGTACTTGCATCCAACATATAGTGAAAATTCACAAACACATATATAACATCAATATTAGAATGTTCAATTTAGGATCTCAAAGATTGGGTTAGGAGAAAAAGGAAAATCGGAAAATATGAGCATTTTACAAACCAAAGGAAAAAAAAGACATAGTCTGAATGTGTTTCTCACTGTTTGTCGTGTTCAACAAATCTCTTTCAATATATCTTAATAAACAATCATTCACGAAATAATTATCTATTCGATTTCAAAACCTGTTTTTGATGTAACCTAAAGCTGAAAAAGTCTCTCAACACTTGGACTTGCAATCGATAAATCAATACAACTTTTATGAGCAAATAAACAAATGAATATAATAGATTCAATTTTATCTCCGCCATCAACTCTACTAATTCATCAGTTTCTTTTACTATATAAAATAACTTCTCATTTTTAGCCCAATGGTTCTCAAAATCATGTAGAGTAAAGAATTGGAAATGTGACCGAACTTTTGATGATAAATCATGTGTTAGAATACGATGGGGGATAAGGGATAGTTCGTGGGTTTAATTTTAGACTTCGAAAATTTGAGGATATATGAAAAAATAAAAATCTCAACAACAAATGAAGTGTATGCAAATAGAAAAGATATTCACTAATAACTACAGTGTTATATATTCGAATAACATACACCATTATCATTTTTTCCATACTCTATTGGAGGTTGATTTATTTTTCTCCCAAATTTTAGGAGTGTCCCAGGACACCGAACCCCTCCACCTAGGTCCGCTGGGGTGGGGAGAGCCTCATTGAACATTCACACTTCTTGTGCAATACATTATTGCCTCACATGTTTTGGGCACTTACCCCATATTTTATTTGTTATGTAGCGTCTTTTATGTTAATTGCCATGTAGATATTTCCTCTATAAATGTACTTTCATCCCACTAACAACATTTAAAAGCAGGAGAAGAGGAGGGGTAACAAGTTTAAGCCCTATGTTTTAATCTTACTCTTCCATAATGACTACTTCTATCTCCATTACTACAAAGTATAAACAGCCAGGGCTTCATTTACCTTTGAGGAAGAGGGGAATGAGGTTCATAAGGGCCCACCTTTGCTTTAAGGAGTTTTCCAAATTTTGGGAGATGGACAATTGGACATGCAAATTATGGGTACACAGACAGTTCTTAGCACCAATGATCTTTCAATGAATAAACACAAATTTACCTTGTTGGTAACCAATATCGTATTTACTAAGAGCCTCTCATGATCCCTTGCTCAAATCATAAGGGATTTGTTCTTTGAAACTTTAAAACAAATATGGAGGTTGTAGTGTCTTTGGGGTTGAGGTTCCCCTTTGTTTTAACAAATGAAAACGAAAATAAAGAAAACCTAAACTATCGTTCGACGAGGAATGCAGGAGAAGAAGGCGTTTAAAGGCAAGCTCCTTTACAATTTCCTTAGAATTGCTTCGATCAATACTAGCATATACTGCTTGATTCTTTCAAGATTTATTTTTACCTTGTGTCATGGCATTTACTAGACATAGTAGGCTACAAGGATCCTACAGATTCCTCATTTGAGGTGTCATGCAGTTCAATCGATTGATGATCAATTGTGATGGATGAACGTGTTCAGGCACATCCAACACAAAGTCAGATTTCAAAGTTTACATGCATGATCATAACGTTGCTCTAGCATGCTCTCACATTGACAATAAGTCAAACATAGAATTCAAATATAAAGAGAAGTGATTGAAATACTCATATATTCCAAGAATCAATAGTTACAAACTCTCAAGAACTTTTAGGGTTAGTATTTTTTACATTATGCAACTTTAGGAGGAACGAGCAACTACTACAAGCTGTGGGCCATAAGAACACATATAATTTTATCCTTTTCCTCATTGTTCCACTTTCATGCAACTAGCAACTACCACAAGTTGTGGGTCATCATGTCCACGAACAACTCGTCCTTAGAAAAGTTCTTCGACTGGTGGCTTAGCAGAATCTCCACCTTCAGTATCTCATTTCAACCACCACGGCCCAACGGTCGACCACTCAGTTCCTTTGTGACTTGGTTGGCTGGGTTATGAAGCACTACAAGGAGTAGCATTGAGCTAAGTCTGCATGGACACACCAAGACGTGCTAGGTATGTTGTCTCCATCTTGGAGAACCTCTCTAGAGGAAGTCATTCCATGGTTTTCCACCTCCTTTGCTCCAAGTTCGGGCTCCAACTTAACTACAATAGTAGTCGTTGCCCCGACCACGTTGCTATCCCAACCTTCTACCGTATGTGCTTGGAGGGGTCTCTAGCTGTTGCAAGTTATGAGCTTACAATGATTATTTTACTTGGGGTAATTTGGATTTTGTTCGGGTGAGGATTGCTCTTCCTCCTTAAACTTTTCCCTTAATTACCAACCCTATGGTAGAGACCCAACTCTCCCCGCTCAGGAATTTTTATATTTCTGATGTACTGATTGCCTTTGATCCACCTTCTCATTTCTTCTGATTGATGTCTCCTTGGTTTTATCCATCGACTGTTACTTTCTGTCGGAAACTCCCAGGTTTCCCTCCATCTTAATGGTTAGTCTCTTCCTGAATTATGATCAATACATATAGACAAAGGGCCCATTGATTGCATTTAAGTGTGATAATGGAGTGTCCTTATTCAAAGAAATTATTCTACAGTATTTATTCTTCACTGATAAGGTTCTGGAGGCCGAGTTGACCAAAGGCAGACTAAGTCTGATTGGTGGGCTTCTCTGTTCATCCTATCCTTCCAGAATCGATGCTCAACACATGATCAATAAAATTTTGGCCTAAAGAGCAGCGGTTACGGTTTTGGGTGAAGGGTTCAGGCTTTTCCAGTTTATCTTCGCAAATGAAACTAACTACGATGAAACCCTAAGCAAGGCTCCATGGTTCGGCCAAACCAAAATCCTCACTCTGAAGAAGTGGGAGACACCCTCCGAAGAGGTATTCCTAGAATTGACTCGAGTACAATATTTTGTTCAACTATGGAATTTGCCAGAAGTGTATTGCATAGTAGCTCTCGATCTGTTGCTAGCCTCAAAGCTAAGATCAATGGAAAACGCTGGAATATGTGCGGGTTGGGAGAGCCCGAGATGTGTGTTCAAAGAAAAAGTATTGTTTGATGCCTCAGCTCCTCTCCAACACTAACTTGCGGCGCAAAAGACTGAAAGAAAAACCCGAACGGATTCAGAACCCCTTTCTTTTGGGTCTCTCTCCAATACAAGAATGTGAAGATGGTATGCTTCCATTGTCGGTGTATTGGTCATAATCAACGTAAATGCTTCGTTGATTTGGTTACAAGGTATGATGGTTTTGGACCATAAATTATAGACCATCCTACAAGACCTAAGATTAGCGACTTTTCATAAGCTTTTGGGCGCCCCCATGGCAAAAATGTTTGGAGACAACGTAGTCATCCCTTCCCTCGAGAAACCAGTGCTCAACTATTCCTGGAGGGACCTTCCCAAGCCCATCACAACAATGACAGCTCAAAGAACCGTTGGTTTCCTCATTGTCTTTGGTTTGCTAGCCAGCAGGAAGTAAGAAGGGAATTTGAGAAAGAAGGCCGAGTCTTTCTCCTAGGACCGTAATTCAATCCCATAAGTCTTTGAAGAGGGGTTGCAAGTTGGGATGAAGGAGATAACTGTTGGCCTTCTTACTGGGCCAAGTCAAGGGCCTTCCTCTATCAAGCAAGAAACTGAAAATCCAACAATAGTGCGCCGACGGGGGAAAAAATTCAAGCTGCCTAATGGGATGAGAAATTTTAACATAAGCCCAATTTTGAAGAAGCCTATTCCTTTGCAGGTGGAAGACCCGTCCCAATCATTTGGGCTAGGTAATTTATTTTGTGATGATGATCCAGATTCTTTATTTGAGGATGTAGGCGAATCTCACCTATTTTTCATACAAGATGAAATGGGCTTCCATAACTTCGAGGCCCAACTCATTTCCTCAGATTCAGTAGTGTCATGTTCTCCTATTAGACCGGTCTCAAATGGGATGTAAAAAAGGGAAAGGTATCATAGTGGAATCCTCTAGATCTCCTACTGTTTATACTCGTATGAACACTAGTATATGCATCCAAGAACCAGCAGATTGAGTGATTAAGTATGAACCAAAGCGACCCCAGCTAGGGGCTCCAAAATCACCGGAGATATGGGTGGAGGTAGCTAACCCCAAGTGGCCTCAGGTTGATAAATGAATATATTCACGTGGAATTGTCCAAGTGTGGGGAGTTCTTTGACATTCCAAACGCTTCAAACCCACTTTTATGTGTCTAATTCTTTTATATTTCTTAGTGAAACCATGTCTTCTTGTGACAAGCTCTCTTCGTTGATTTCTTTGTTAGGATTTTCAAATTGTCATGTTGTGAATCCTACCGGCATGTCGGAGGGTTTAGTCTTTACTTAGCCACGTCTGACATCCTTGTCTATTATTGGCTCTTCCTCTTTTTTGTTGCCATTTCTATCATCAATAATTTCTCCTCTTACTATGGTGAGTATCCCCATTTCGTTCTTATTGGAGTTTATCTCGCATACGTAATCGTCAAAAGACATCAACAATTGGAGGAATTATGGAGATTCTGTTCCTGTTTATTTGATCTGTTCCTTATAATAGGGGATGTTAACTGCTCCGTGTTCCCCTTGGAGAAATCTGGCGGAGCTACTTGGCCTATGGACAAGGCTCGTCCTTTGTGGGACTTTCTGAATCAAACTGGTCTCTTTGAAACCCGGTTTCAGGGTTCAAAATTCACCTCGACGAATTGTGGCCGTAATGGTGTAGTGATCAACAAAAAATTGATAGAACTTTTATCTCCCCATCTTGAATGAGCTATTGGCCCAATTCTTGTCTCTACCACCTAACCAATAGGGGATCTTATCATCAACTATTAGGTTTTACTACCTATGTGGGGCACCTCGTGCTAAATAACTCTTCAGGTTCGATATTCAATGGTTGAACATGTGAAAAGAGGGTCTAAATGTAAATTATATATGGGAATTGCCTTCTGAAGGATCTCTCCAATTTTGTTTATTTTCTCGGCTTTTGCACATACGGCATGGCTTAGTGGACTGGTGTAAGGGTGGTCAATCAAACTCAGCAAGGCTTATTAATGACCTAAGCCAAGTCCTTGAAAGGGTTGGGAACGACCAAATAGTTGACTAGGATATGGTTCAATCCACAAATAAAAGACTATTTATCCAATATAACGAGATGAGCTTTTTTGGAAGCAAAAATCTCGTATTAAGTGGCTTCAAGAAGATGATAGAAATGCATCCTACTTACATATGGTCACCTCCTCCCAATATCAAAGAAACATTATTTGGGGCCTCGAGGATGATAGAGGCAACCAGTGTACCTCTGAAATGGAAAAATGTAACATTGCCAAAAAGTTCTATCAAGATCTTTTCCAAATTTAAGACATGTGAGGGATAAGTCTATCCAATCTGACATTTACTAAAACTCTCACCGAAGAGAAGAATATGGGAATAGCATAACCAACCACCCCAGAAGAAATTAAAAATACTATTTTTAGCTTAGGAAAAACCCAAGCCTCTGGTCGTGATAGATTCATAGACAGTTTCTTTCAATACTACTGGTCCACAATAGGCCATAAAGTCACCTTGGCAGTATTCACTTTCTTTCACTTTGGCCATCTGTTGCCAATTTGTTATTGGACATGGATTTCTCTAGTTCCTAAAGTGTAAGAGGTCCTCACAATGAATAACCTGAGAACTATTAGTCTTTGTCAAGTAGTGTATAAAATCATTGCCAAGATACTAGCTAATAGACATATTTCAGTGCTTCCGCTGATCATTTCTCAATCGCAAAATGGATTCATAAAAAATTGGCAGATAAGAGATATATCATATCATGATCAGTCACGATATTACCCATCACCTCAAGACTCTGCCTTCAGGAAGGAAGTCATGGATGGCTTTAAAACTAGACATGGAAAATGCCTATGATCATATTGAATGACCTTTTTTATTTGAAATGATGAAGGAATTGTGATTTAGTCACAAATTCTTGTCGTGCATTAAGGAACATGTTACCACAGTATCATACTCCATACTAAACAATGGTAAACCTTATGAATAATTCAAACTGTCGAGAGGACTCTGCAAGGGTGGCCCACTCTCGTCTTTGCTCTTTGAAATATGTTAGGAAGGATGCTCAAGAATGATAAATAAAGCGGTTACCTTAGGGCTCTTGGAAGGTGTCCGAATCTGTTAGTCCTGCCACATGGCCTTTCATCAATACTTTGCAAACAGTTCCTTCTTATTTCTAGAAGCTTCTTCGTCATCTTGTACAAGGCTTTGGATAGTATAACAACACTCTTTTTGTTGTAATAGTAACAATAGGATTCATTAAGAGTAAAAGGGTAAATTAACAATAAAAATAATAAATAAAAATTAACCCTACGCATTTTCCCGTTTGCTCTGAACCACAGGCGTCGTCTCCTTCACACTTCCGCTGAGTCTTGTCTCTTCTTCCCCCCTGTCGTCTTTCCCTGAAAAATCAAAACCCTCACCGGCTTTCCAACTCCGTCGTCTCTCCATCATCACTCGAATCGCGAATCAACCATCGCAGGCGTCGAACAATAGGAGTGGTTCGTCTCCTTCACCAATTTTGCTGACGGATTTCGACAAATCATCACTGTGTCGCAATCAGCAGAGTAACAGCATCCATGGATTTTTTGAGGTTGGCAGAGGAGGAATCGACGATGGAGTTGGAGCGGTCGGGGGAGGAGAAGAAGAAGCGCTGGGAGGCGTATACAGTGGCCAAGTCGGGCTCGACGGAGGATGAGGTTGAGGAAGCGGAGGAGACCGGCGGTAGCGGCATTGGGGGTTGGGGGTTAAGCAATCCGATCTGGCAAATTTTCCGGTGATGGCGCTAGCCACCCTCTTCTCCGCCTTCCCTTGAGAAGGTGACTCCCTTCCGGAGATACCATCAGAAATGCCAGATCTATGATTTGTAAGACATGGAGGCTTTGAAATCGAGTCTTTTCCCGGCCTCTTCCTCTTCTTCCACCTCCGCCTTCGTGCCAATCGCCATTATTATCTGTGCCAGCACCGTCGACCTATGCCGCCTCAACCACAACGACGACGATCTCATTTTTTATCCTTGGATCTGCGCATTCAAACGACCTGGAGGTGAGAAACGAGGAGGGTTGGTTAAACGATGATCTAATCCTCTAACGTCAGCAGAGAAGTTGAAATCGAAGTAGATTGTCCAGCTACAATCGAGCTCCGGTGGTAAGCATAGTGGGGCAAAACCAAAGAGTCGATGATGGCGGAAGTAGAAACCGCATTTTTAAAGGGCCGGAATTTCTCAACATTCATCTTCAAGTAATGGAATTATTCGCCATTTTTACTTGCTAAAATAATATGCAATGCTGAGTCGGATTAGTCTTCAATGGTCTTTGATTGTATTGGAATTATAGATTGAATGCTGTCTTTTTTGCCTCTTACCTTCAAGTGCTTGTAAGTCTATGTTGACTAGTGATTCTTCTAGCTTCGATGTGTTGATTCTGCTCTTTCCATTTACTAATTTGACATTGTTACTCGTTTCCAAATTCTTGTTGTTGGTTGAACCCAAATTGTTGTTGTCGAGCTCGACAAGTCCCCCTGTTTATATGTATTAGTTCTTGCTTTAGGCCGGGGATGATGATGATTTTGTATATCAATGCATATTGTTGGTGATAAGCATAGTGGGATGATAATACATGGCAGACCACAAATCTCGCTAAGCAAACATGAAACACCACAAATATGTTTCTAAAGCACACCATAAATCTTTTAATGCATACCATAAATTTACAGAAGCAGACCACAAACCTCACAAAGCAAACCACAACATTTGCTAAAGCACAACAGAAACCTCCTAATGCAAACCACAAACACAGTAAATCAAAACACAAAAAAGCAAACCATAAACGTCCTAATGAAGACCACAAATATATCAAAACAAACCAGAAACCTCACAAAGCAAACCCCAACATTTTCGAAAGCACACCAGAAACCTCATAATGCAAACCACAAACACAGTAAATCAAACCACCAAAAAGCAAACCGGAAACGTCCTAATGCAGACCACAAATATATTAAAATAAACCAGAAACCTCACAATGCAAACCACAAAATTTTTGAAAACAAACCAGAAACTTCTAAATGAAAACTACAAAAGTATCAAAAGCATGTCAGAAACCTTCTAATGCAAACCACGAATATATTAAAACAAACCAGAAACCTTGCAAAGCAAACCACAAAAGTTTCAAAAGCACACTAGAAACCTTGCAAAGCAAACCAAAAAAATTTCAAAAGCACACCAGAAACCTTCTAATGCAAACCACAAATATATTCAAACAAACCAGAAATCTCACAATGCAAACCACAAATTTTTTGAAAGCAAACCAGAAACTTCTTAATGCAAACCACAAACACGATAAAGCAAACCACAAAAGACATAAAAAAAATATGAGAAACCAAACCATAAATCTCACAATGCAGATCATAACATTTGGTGGTCGTTGACCGTTGTCCGGTCAACGAAAATCGTTGACCAAACTTCGATGACCGTCAATGAGCAGATTCCGGCGCCAATAGGCATATTCCGGCCCCGATGATTAGATTCCGACGCCAGTAAGCATATTCCGACGCCGATAAGCATATTCCGGCAACAAAAAGCATATTCCGGCGACAAAAAACATATTCCAGTGACCGACGACCAAAATTTTGGGCCGAAAAATAATTTTTATTTTATTTTATTATTATTTAACACATATTTTTCATAATCACAATTTTACCCTTGTCTTGATTTTACACTAGGTCAACTAAGCTAATAAAAAGTCATCACAACCCTAACTTCCTATTGGTTGGAGGCTAGTGCTGTTACAATAACAACACAAGGGGTGTTGTCACACTATCTAGTCCCCTTGTACAACCATCTTATCACTGCTTCAAGTTTATGAAGGACTTAGTGGTCAACATGTTAATTTTTCCAAATTTACAGTTTTGTTTAGCCGAAATACATCAAGTCAAGAAGCCTATTCTATGGGAATCCATTTTGGCGCAGGGTCCATTGGTGAACATGACTCTTACCTTGGTTTACCCTCCTTAATTTCTCAACCCAAAAAGGATACCTTCCATTTTGTTGAAGAAAACCTATGCAAAAAACTGCAAGGTTGAAAATGACATACCCTTTCTAAGGCTGTTAAAGATACTATTATCAGATCTTTGGTTACTAACTTACTAGTTCACAGTATGTCTTACTTCAAATTCCCGGTAGAAACCTGTCAATGCTTGAATGGACGTGTAGCTCGATTCTGGTGGGGCTCTTTTTACAATTAGAACATCCAATACATTGGGTTTCATGAAAAGGACAGGCTCAAAGTAAATTTCATGGGGGACTTGGATTTAGGAATTTTAGAGCCTTTAGTCTAGCTCTTTTAGCTAATCTTTGTAGGGTTATATGGAAAAATGTTGATTCCCTTCTTAGTCTTATATAAAAAGTTAGGTACTTCAATCAAAGTACATATTTGGAAGCTTTTATAGGATCTAACCCTTATTGGGTTGGAGAAGCATTATGTTTAGATGAGAACTTCTCCTTCAAGGAATGAAATGGCAGGTAGGAGATGGAAAAGATATAGATGCGTTCTCAGGTAACAGCATCTGAACAGAAAAACCCACATCTCCTATACTAAGACTTCAAGGATTCGATAACTCTTTGAGGGTATCTTTTTTATTAAAGAAGGATAGGGAAAATGGTATGTTCCCATATTATAATATATTTTTAAGGAGAACTCAGTGGATTTTATACGTAAAACGATCATCCCCGTTTATTTCAAAAAGATGCACGCATTTGGCATTTTACAAAAAAATGGGAAATATTCAACTAGAAAGAGTTACCATCTTGCTTTGGAAATTATCTTGATCCCAAGTCGTAAATCCTTGGCTCATATAATTGACTCTCCTATTTGGAAAAGACTTGAGCAAATGATATTCCGTCTAAGTTGACGTTTGTTCTTTGGCAATGCTTGGAAGTAGTATTACCAACTATGCTACCCCTTACATCTCATGGGCTAATTATCTTCCTCGTTGTCCGGTCGGTTGGGATAGTCAAGAGAATATCAGACATTTATTCTTTTATTGCTCACTTTTCATAAGTCTTTGGACTATGGTGGGACTAAGAGATTTGCTTTCCTCCGCTCCAACCTCGAACTTAGGTATATAGTGGCGTCATGTTATGATTTCAGTAAAATTTGAAACCTACATTCTCCCCTGCATCTGTCTTCTTTGGAGAATCAAGAAATTTTTGTAACAAAGTGGTTTTTGAACATACTCAACCACGCCAGTTTTCTTGCCAGTCAATTCCATTTCCAAGTTCGTGAAATTCTTCAGTATCCCTTCATTTCCAGGACCCATGTCCCCAATCAGTGTTCTCTCTTCCTGCTATTTGGGTTTCCTTGCCCGAAGACTTCCTCAAGTAGGGGTGTTCAAACGGTTTGGTTACCATGGTAACCGTTTTAACCAGTACTATTTGGATAATTTGGTTTGGTTAATTTGGATAATTGGTTTGGTTTGGTTAAAGTTTTTAGCTTGTTTGGTTTGGTTTGGTTTCAGACACTCCTAACCAGTCAAACCAAATTAACCAATTAAGTAATTAGTCATATATCTAACATATATTATATACACATACTTAATACTTTGCATAACCACTCAAGAGTTAACGTTCATCCATTTTAGACTCATAAAATATAAAGCTCAATATTGCTCATATAGTGTATATTTGTATATGTAAAATGTAGACCACAACATATGGACGCATAATTTAGATAAATTTCATACATTATGATGGATGAAAACTTGAAAGGAAGGTCATTTCCAGCCTATGATAATTGCTAAGAGACTAAGTCAATTTACACAAATACAACAATTCATTAACCCATACCATTGTCGTAAATTTTTGTTAGGTGAATACTTCTATACTAATCGTAAGATAATTGTCTTAGTTGCATGTATTTTTGTTAAGGGTCAACTATAACTACGTGTTGGTTGTTATGTTTTATTCATTATATAAATTCCGAATTGTTGCATTAACCGGAAAATTTTCATCGTCAATGATAATGTGATTTTATATTGGTTAATCTGGTTAACCAATTAACCAAACTGATTAAACTTTAGTTTGGTTAATTTGGTTGTTGTATTAGTTTGGACGGTTTGGTTATTATATTGTATTCTATGGTTAATGGATTTTAGCCTTATTTGATTTGGTTATAACCATGGTAACCATTTGAACACCCCTATCCTCAAGATCATCTTTGACACTATTGTTCGTGGTTCACGTTGCTCGTCTGGTCTAGTGGTTTGAGATAAAACCGGGTTAGCTACCATGGCCTTGGGGCTTCATCATCAAAGAGTTATGACCCCCTATCTCACAGAGTTGCTAGCTGCCAGAGACGCAATTTCACTTGCGATTTCTCAGATTCTACCTTGTGTCATTATTGAAGGAGATTCTGAAGTGGTCATCCTTCAGCTAGATAATATATGTGTTAAAGTTTGTGGGTTCCTTCTTCAATATTGTATTTAGTTATTAATTTCGTGCTCTTGTTGTATAGTTTTTAGGGCGCGCGGTTACGCAAATTGTAAACTGGGCTGCCATAGAGTGGCAGAGAAAGCCATGTTGTTGTCCTTTGTAGAGTTAGATTCATTCGACTTTGTAGGGTGGCTTCACTAAGTGTTTTCTGCGAGGGTTTTAGGTAGAGGTTTCTAACTATTTTCTCCTGTCATTACATGGAAAAAAATTTAGTAGGTATTAATTCACGACTTCTAACATTGATTTATTTTTTGGATAGATTTCGAGACAGATTATGCAAAGGCTTTCACCCTTTCTACATGGCAGGAATCGTAGTCATTTCATGGAATGCATGAAAGAGTGGTGGGATTTACATAGTTCATGTGCATGAATTGCTTCACCTTTTTTTCGCCTTGAGGTATGTCAAAACCTTTCTTTCTACGCACTTCGAGCAAACATCTTGCATGATTATTCCTATCTATGTGACAAAGACGTAACAAATGTATGGTGATCGAAACATGGTGCCAACGGTCTCGACCAACCCTCTTTGCTTGTCATTGACTCTTTCATTTGGAATTTTAGGTCCAAGAATGAATTGCGAGTGCCTCAAAATTCACTTGTAGGACTCCTTTATTCGTACACTAGAACTGATGCAATGACAACGTTCAAGCCCACTTATGTCAGGCCAACAATCTCTACCCACGACAACTCATATTAATTGGTCTTGCATCTATCACAATGACATGGTGCCAAGCTTGCAACATTGAAATTGATCCAGGATGCTAGAAACAAATGAGTTAGCATGCTACCATCTCCATATATTATACATAATAGTTCGTCTCTCGAGCATCGTGAAAAGTGTACTGTTGAAGGATGTCATCTAACCAAAACTTTCTCTCCTTAGCTTTGCCATCACATTGTAAATTTGTTTTTTTGCAGTGGTGACCTTCATCTCTTTTTTTTTGCTTGTTCACTAACTTTAAAATATTTTTTGCTGGGACACTAGCCAATTTTTAGCTCCAGGATTTATTGTTTATCTTCAAAGGTGAGACATTGCCCTCTTGAAAAAGCTCTTTAATGGATGACTGTGAAAACTCATATACTGACTCGTATCGTCCTAGTTGGTCACTCCCATAATCAATCAACTCACCTCATTTTTTAGCTGCTGAACTTTGATGCGGAATATTCGAAGAAGTAAATTCCCGCTTTTCCATTGTTGGATCAGAAGGCTTGAACTTTCTCTTCCTACTATGAGTGCAACTCAAATAATATGGTCGACTCAAAATTTTCACTCCAATAAATTACTTACATCTTGCAATGTTCAATGGAGGAAGTGATAACGATGTAATTGCACGAATTTGCGCCCCTAGTTCTTATCCGTTTGAGGGGTATAGTCGGGTATTTTTGGCCTATTTTACGCCGAGTTGTGCTATTTTGTCATATTTCAGGTCCCAGGCGTCAAAGGAAAGGCTAAGCATGAGTTTCGGGGCATTCGGAAGTCATTTCGGTGAGCTGGAGCCAAAACACGGGCACACCTAAAACAGAACACGGCCGTGTTCTGTGACCGTGCTTTTACTGCCGAGAGCTAATTCGAGTTTGGACCACATTGGCCAAAACACGGGCAGGGCTGAGATAGAACACGGGCGTGCTTCACCAAAGCACGGCCGTTTCTCCCAAAGCACGGGCGTGTTCTCCCAAAGCACGGGCGTGTTCTACCAAAGCACGGGCGTGTTCTCCCAAAGCACGGCCGTGTTCTCCCAAAGCACGGACGTGTTTGCACCAATACAATGGCCGTGTAATTAACCCTAGCAAAAGCACGGGCGGGCTGAGGCAAAGCACGGCCGTGCCCTCGACCGTGCTTTGGCCACTGATGCCTTTTTAAGCAGATTTTCAGCAAAACAGAAGGGGATTCGAGTTTTAGAGAGAGAGATCAGTTCCTAGAGAGAGAAAGCGACGAACAAGAGTCTCCAAGTGCCCTAGATTGATCTTCAACACCATTGGAGGCCAGCTTGAGCTTGGAGAAATGCCGATCAACATCCAGAAGCAGGAATCCATCCTTCACAGTATGAATTCCGCGTCTGATTCTGCTTTTGCTTCTTTCTCTATGGAGTAGTTCTCCCATTCATCTGGGTATGGAGAACCCTAGATTTGTATGTTAGGCTTTGATTGTATGAACCCAAGTACTGATTCTATGATTTGATTATATTCGATTGAGGTTTGAATGATTGAATGACTTGAATCCTGATCAAATTCCTGTTGTTTCTGCTTTGACCTAGAATGAGAATATCTGCCTAGGTTGATAGAGCATCCTTGATTGAAGGTAGGGAGTTGGTGACTTTAGTCGAGGAGCCAACTCACTATTCTGTACCGGATTTACTCCGGTAGTGGATGTTTTGTTCTTAGGGCCTCAATCTGTTTACTCCGGTGGAGGTTAGTCGCCCGCTAGAGACTCAGATTGAGAGGGTCTGAAGACCTTTAGTCGAGACTTCAGGCTGTTTAAGAACCTTCCGCAGTATAACTTTCATAGAAACTGAACTTGGTAATTACAATCCGGCATAACTGCAGTCTAGGGGGAACCATATCCGGGTGACCTCTCTTAACCTGAATACAACCGTTTACTTGCTTTGTTAGTTTGTTAGTTTAGACTTGCATTAAAGTTTCATTGCTAGATAACAAGAATTCACTGAGTAGTCATCAAATCTAGGACCCGGGTTGATAATTAAACCCAAACCCGCTATACTACGCCTTAGGAAGTGGTTTCACTTGGCCAATTCCTGGAGTGACAGTAGAGTCGAGTCAAGTTTTTGGCGCCGTTGCCGGGGACGGCTAGGTTGTTGAAGAAAAGTGATTTCTGTTAATTTAGCTTTTCTTTTTGCTTTGTTTGCTTTGTCCCACTTGTGCCTTCACGGGTTTGCTTGCTTGAGTGTGTGCAGGTAGTGCATGACCCATAGCCAGTCAGGAGGTTTACTGCCGTTTAATCCAGAGATTGACCGCACCTGTCGCCAACTCAGGAGACAACAGCGAGCTAGACTGGCTACGGACGAGCACCTAGACGGCCACTTGAGTAGCGATTCTGAAGAAGAGTACAGGATGGACAGAGACTACAATCAGCACCAGGGGAATCCTCAGCAGGCTCCCCCAGTGAATCAGGTCCTGGGGAACAACCCCATACCCCAGGATCATGGAGTTCATCATCCACCGCAGCCGGGCCCCACCTTGGAGTACTACTACACTCCTCGGATTGCTGACATCCGCCCGGTCATCCTCTACCCGCCTATTCCAGCAAATAACTTCGAGATCAAGCCATGTTGGATTCAGCTCATCACATCCTCTATCCAGTTCCATGGCTTGAAGGATGAGGAGGCCAGGGTGCATCTTTCCCGTTTTCTGCAGCTGACGAACGGGTTCAAGCTGAATGGTGTCCCGGATGATGCCATCGCCTTCATCTCTTCCATCATTCTCTGGCGGGGAATGCTAAGAGGTGGTTGGAGACCCATTCCCCATTGTCCATCACCTCTTGGGACGATCTGGCTGACAAGTTCGTGCACAGGTACTATCCGGCATCGAAGACTACAGAGATCCAGCGGGAGATCACTCACTTCCGCCAAGAGCCAGATGAGTCACTTCGTGATGCTTGGGAGCGGTACATGGGCTATTTCTGGCAGTGTCCCCATCATGGCTTCAGTGATGCATTCACAATGGGGAACTTCTACAGTGCCCTCTCTCCGGATAGCCAGAGGGTGATTGAGTCTCTATGCCTAGGAGGGGATATTCTTACTAAGACTCCACCCGAGCTGAACCAGATGATCAGTACTTTGGCTGCCAGAGATCATTCTTGGGGACAGGGTAGCCGAGGCAGACAGTCCCGGGACCGTGGTGTGCACGCCATGGAGACCAGATCCGGGCTCGAGCAGGTAGCTGAGCTAGTGCAGACATTGAAGCAGCCCAACAGTCTTATTCCGGGCAGAGGTTTGGCTACACCTCCAGTAGCTCAATGTCAGTGGTGTGAGAGCTCCAATCACCTAGTGGAGGACTGCCAGGCTATGAGGGAGTCTACCACTCCCCAAGAGCAGTTGGACTTCATCTCCAATGCTCGGCGCCTCGACCCGTACAGCAACACATATAATGAGGGGTGGCGCCAGCATCCCAACTTCTCTTGGGGCAGTAACACCACCAAGCCACCTGGTTTCCCAGCACCAGCTGGTGGCTTTCTGCAGAGGCAGCCCTTCCAGGCTCGACAGAGGCCAGCCCCACAACAGCAGCCCTACCAGCCTAGGCAGGGGCAACCATTCCAGCAGCCCCAGCGCCAGTTTGCCAAGCCAGCAGCAGCTCCGGCCCCAGATGACCGGATGACAAAGCTGGAAAATATTCTAGCTTCAGTCATGACTAGCACTCAGGCAGCTATCACATCACTGGAGGCAGGTCAGAGGAACCAGGGTGTCATCTTGCAAGATTTGCAGCACCAGGTGGGTATCTTGGCCCGCCAAAACACTACCAGGGCACCAGGGACTCTGCCCGCCACCACTATCCCGAATCATCGGGATCCTCACCAGCTCCAGCAGCTGGATGCCATTTTTACCAGGAGCGGTAAGACCATATCTGCTGATCCTGTCCCGGCCAGACAGGAGGAACCACTACCTCCTTCAGCACTTCCAGCCGACGATGCAGAAGTGCGGGTGGAGAAGGAAGCCCCTGCTCCCATGCCACAACCAGTGGTTAAGGAGCGTGTGCCCCAGCTTCCCTTCCCCACTCGCCTACACAAAGACAAGCTGGAGACTGAGTTTGCCAAGTTTATGGCAATGTTGAAGCAGCTCAACATCAGCATACCGTTCGTGGAGGCACTGTCGAAGATGCCCAAGTATGCCAAGTTCATGAAAGACCTCCTCACCAACAAGAAGAAACTTGGGGATCTTTCGACAGTGATGCTGAGCGAGGAGTGTTCTGCTATCCTGCAAAACAAGCTGCCCGAGAAGCGCAAGGATCTAGGGAGTTTTACTATCCCTCTTACTATTGGCAGCATGCATGTAGGCAAGTCCTTGGCGGACCTAGGCGCTAGCATAAATGTCATGCCATATAAGTTGTATAAAAAGCTAGACCTAGGTGAACTTAGCCCTACTAGGATGAGCATTCAGTTAGCTGATCGTTCCATTGTGCATCCTAGGGGAATCATAGAGGATCTGCTTGTCAAGGTCGGTGCATTCACATATCCTGTTGATTTTGTTATTCTTGATATACATGAGGATGTGGATGTGCCTTTGATTTTGGGTAGACCATTTCTTGCCACCGCCAAGGCACTTATTGATGTGCATGATGGTAAACTGATCTTGCGTGCTGGGAATGAACAGGCTACTTTTTCTGTGACTGAATTTGATCACTGTGCTATGATTGCTGTCACCCCTGTGCATGCTATGTCTGATCAGGTACACGAGCCTGTTGTGTACCCTTCTGCACCTCTTATTTTGCAGGACCCTCCTATTATTCCTTCGCCGCCACTCCATCCAGCCTCACCTCCGAACAAAAAGCTCAAGGAGGAGTGGCGGCCGAAGCAGCAGGTTGCTAAGCCTGCACGGAAGAAGAGTGGAGACCACTATGAGCTGGTCCCACCCCCTACACCACGACCACCCTGGCCGTGCGGGTACTCACTCGCCTGCATCTTGCCAGACGGGCAGGTCGAGCTGACTGATGATGGTGGTCGCATCCGTCGGGTGCATGGCCACAACCTGAAGCTGTACCTCAAGAGCGACGTGGATCCGCTCTTGAAGGCACCTGTTCCTGCACAGCCCTGAGTATCCACCATGGGCGTCCAGCTAAAAGACGGTAAAGAAGCGCTTGTGGGGAGGCAACCCCACCACGGTTTGACTTTCTTTCTTGTGTTTTGAGTCGGATTGTAAACCAGTTTGGTTTTGGTTTGTTTTCTTTTGTTTTGGATGATGTCTTATTGAGCTGACATTGGACCTAACATATTGTGTTTGAGCTCTTTGGTTTCCTCTAGCTGTGCTTGGCTTGATTGGTCCTCTCTCCAGTCCGCTTCACTCCGACTGGTCCGCTTCCAGTCCCCTACAGTCCGTGCATACCGGTAACATCGTTCCCCTTTCCCTTCCCTCTTCTCCATTGAGGGCAATGTCGATCTTAAGTGTGGGGGGATGTTTATCTTTAACTGCATTAGATCTGTTTGTGTGCTTGGAGCCTAGTCCACTTTCCAAATTTTTAAATTTGAGGGCTCCAAGTACGTGTTTCCGTGCAATTGCCTGCTCAGTATGCTTTGAATTGACAGTCTTTATAGTAATGTGCAACCTAGGGAGGTAGTGTAGCACTATGGAGGATGTTGATGCATTTAAGAAGTCTCATTTTTTCTTCATATTGTGTTGGTTGATTGAGTGAATTAGTGATCTTAGGACCCTTGAGTTGTGTGGTGTTGTGGACTCTCTACATGTCATGGACTCTTGTATCATGTTTTGAGTTTAACAAGTGCTCGAAAATGTGCTTCAAAATAACGTCTCCCGTGCGAATAGGGCGAAAGTGTGTAAGGGGAGACGGGAGTTCGTTCCCAATTTCCACCTACTATCTCAAGCCCCCTTACATGTCTTTCCCCCGCACGAGGCTCGAGACATCCGCTCCTGGCATGGCCGGTAAGAGCCGGTTGGGACCCTTGAAAAAAGAAAAAAAAAGAAAAAAATAACAGAAAACAAGCAAAACAGAAAGAAAAGGGGTTCCAACCATCTTCAAAGAATATAGAGCACCTTGAAAAATGTGAGTCCATGATCTTTTGTTTTTGAGAATCTCTTCATCCACAATTCATTTGTCCTCTGTTCACTATTTGCCATGATGCCGACTCGATACTAGTGCTCTCGCCGAAGAAGCTATGAGATGACTTGTGCGTCGGTTGACCTCGTAAGTTGCTAAATGATCTAGGAAGTCCTCTACCTACGATCTGGGTTGTTTGTTGCTATAGAGGTCTGGAGAGTTGCATTGGTTTGAGTTAGGTTTTCTTGGGGACAAGCAAACGGTTAAGTGTGGGGGAATTTGATAACGATGTAATTGCACGAATTTGCGCCCCTAGTTCTTATCCGTTTGAGGGGCATAGTCGTGTATTTTTGGCCTATTTTACGCCGGGTTGTGCTATTTTGTCATATTTCAGGTCCCAGGCGTCAAAGGAAAGGCTAAGCATGAGTTTCGGGGCATTCGGAAGTCATTTCGGTGAGCTGGAGCCAAAACACGGGCACACCTAAAACAGAACACGACCATGTTCTGTGACCGTGCTTTTACTGCCGAGAGCTAATTCGAGTTTGGACCACATTGGCCAAAACACGGGCAGGGCTGAGATAGAACACGGGCGTGCTTCACCAAAGCACGGCCGTGTTCTCCCAAAGCACGGGCGTGTTCTACCAAAGCACGGGCGTGTTCTCCCAAAGCACGGCCGTGTTCTCCCAAAGCACGGCCGTGTTCTCCCAAAGCACGGCCGTGTTTGCACCAACACAATGGCCGTGTAATTAACCCTAGCCAAAGCACGGGCGGGCTGAGGCAAAGCACGACCGTGCCCTCGACCGTGCTTTGGCCACTGATGCCTTTTTAAGCAGATTTTCAGCCAAACAGAAGGGGATTCGAGTTTTAGAGAGAGAGATCAGTTCCTAGAGAGAGAAAGCGACGAACAAGAGTCTCCAAGTGCCCTAGATTGATCTTCAACACCATTGGAGGCCAGCTTGAGCTTGGAGAAGTGCCGATCAACATCCAGAAGCAGGAATCCATCCTTCACAGTATGAATTCCGCGTCTGATTCTGCTTTTGCTTCTTTCTCTATGGAGTAGTTCTCCCATTCATCTGGGTATGGAGAACCCTAGATTTGTATGTTAGGCTTTGATTGTATGAACCCAAGTACTGATTCTATGATTTGATTATATTCGATTGAGGTTTGAATGATTGAATGACTTGAATCCTGATCAAATTCCTGTTGTTTCTGCTTTGACCTAGAATGAGAATATCTGCCTAGGTTGATAGAGCATCCTTGATTGAAGGTAGGGAGTTGGTGACTTTAGTCGAGGAGCCAACTCACTATTCTGTACCGGATTTACTCCGGTAGTGGAGGTTTTGTTCTTAGGGCCTCAATCTGTTTACTCCGGTGGAGGTTAGTCGCCCGCTAGAGACTCAGATTGAGAGGGTCTGAAGACCTTTAGTCGAGACTTCAGGCTGTTTAAGAACCTTCCGCAGTATAACTTTCATAGAAACTGAACTTGGTAATTACAATCCGGCATAACTGCAGTCTAGGGGGAACCATATTCGGGTGACCTCTCTTAACCTGAATACAACCGTTTACTTGCTTTGTTAGTTTGTTAGTTTAGACTTGCATTAAAGTTTCATTGCTAGATAACAAGAATTCACTGAGTAGTCATCAAATCTAGGACCCGGGTTGATAATTAAACCCAAACCCGCTATACTACGCTTTAGGAAGTGGTTTCACTTGGCCAATTCCTGGAGTGACAGTAGAGTCGAGTCAGGAAGCTAGACGGTGAATTTACGATTTCAAATTTACTTTCTCATTACAACAAGCAAATATAACTTCAAATATTTTTCACTCTAGATGTGTTATTAACGACAGGTGAAGGTTTTATTATCAGAAGCCCAAGTTACAGATCCAGGTAGTAGTATTACATAGTACTCCTCATGAAACCAAAGCAAACAAAGAGCAGAAGCATAAATCTCTATAAACCTTAAGCAGATCGTATGTCATACGTATAGATTATCATCTGCTAATTATTTCAAACAAAAAACACACCCGACGGGAAACTGTGACTAAGCATAAACAAAGAGTTCCTTACTCCGTCGAAAATCCTTGTGCGTAAACGGCGGCGGGCTCAATTCCAGAACAGCTGACTGAAACTGACGGGGGAAACGTACCTCGAGTTGTCGCCAAAGAACGCCTTGGCCGACAATTTGGCGGCAAACTGGGTCGGATGGAACCCGTCCCAAAATAAGCTTTCGTCATGGTTCTCACAAACCGTAGCGCTCGGGCTGCACGGCACCGTTGCATTCCCACAACAGGAACCTGTCACGTCCTTGAAGCCTGGGGGAAGAAAATTACTCTTCGTCACTGTAAAACCTTGAGAGCCACAATAATAATTGTTCTGGTTGGAGGAGGTGGTTCGATTTTTTATAAACCAGTTGGTTCCAATAATTCTGAGTTGTTGGGAAACGTTTCATAATGAATTTTATACCATCACACCCCCTCAAACGAGAAGGCTCTGATACCATGTTACGAACTAGGCGATCCCAATAAGTCGAGTTATTGGTACCAACCGATTCTTAACATGGTATCAGAGCCTTCTGTGACCGAGAGGTCTTGTGTTCAAGTCCTCACGACCCCCTATATTAACCTTTATCGTCAAGCACATGCATAGGCGGAGGGAGAGGGTTTGAGATGTGTCCCAGGACACAAGTAAGTTTTGATAAAAAAAATTAGGAAGTAACATGCACTTTTCAGTCTACCTAATATAGGATTAGGTCGACCTAATTTGTTGTTTCAGAGAGTGGAGAGGTGTAGGAACTCCATGAGTTTAGCTTGTGTTTTTTGTTGTTATGTGGTTTTCGATTTCATGAAGTGTGTTTTATGTGAACAATTATGAAGTGTGTTTTATTATATTTCTTGTTAGTGTGTTACGTTGTTATGTTAAGAAGTTATGGATCCTTGCTATCATGATATAAAACTTATTCCAATGACTATCAAACTTAATTTGAATGATGAAACGAACCACCCACAACGACATACATATGCAAAAAGTCGAAGGTCATAGGCTAAATTTCCTTGATTCAGTCAACCTCTTACTGTATTCGGTCAACCTCAAGACTAACACTTGATCTCCATTTCACGTCAAAAAGGGATGGATAAATGGATAGAGCACTTTACTCTTTTGTCTGGTCGACCTCTTTCTGTAAATTGTCGACCATTTTGGTAATGACAACAATCAAGTGGTCGGCCTCATTACCTTTACAATCGACCAGTTTGCTTCAGACTACAATGAAAAGGGTGACCCATGTTTTATTATGGTCGACCGGTAATGTCACAACTTAACACAAAACGGTCGACCACTACATTTTAAAGGTCGACCGTGATAAGTCATCATATTGCCCACATTAGTGTATTCGGTCGACCGCGGTTAGGAATAAGTCGACCGAAAAGTGCATGTTACGGTGACATGCATGTCAGCATAGGCACACCCAAAAAATTAATACATCCACATATATATATATATATAGTAAGGAATAAAATATTCAAATTCATCACATTGATATAGTATAAAAAGTATTTTACCATGAAGCTCAAGTTTTGTTATTTGATTGATATAAAATTAATTTATACATTATAAATGAAATCTTCAATTGAAATAAATCTCTATTTGGGGTCTTTTTTCTCGATTATCCTATTCAATTTTGTCAAAAAATTACGAAGTCTAAACAGAAGTCTCTGCTAGTGGGCTCTCTCTTTTCTAGTCCGCTAGTTTCCACTCAATTTTAATTATTAAATAATTATTTATATGTTTATATTTTAAAAAGAGGACACACCTAGTTGGCTAGTTTTACAACCTGGCTCCGCCACTGAGCACATGGTATGTCAGGCCTGTGCAAGTTTCAAATTCATGAGTCAACTTTCGTTTGAGTGATCGTGTAAGGAAGTAGTTAAGTATCATATATGGGTATCTCCCAACAACTCGAGTTATTGAAACCAGTTTGTTTATCATAATGTCATCAATTAGTTCATGCATAAAACCTTTGATTAAAATTAATCGCGTTTATAGACAAAAATAATGGTTCTGGTTGAACGCGGTGGTGCATGCATGCATGTGCTTAATAATGAATTACCCTGAAGCTTGAGAGCAGTAGGGTTTTGGATGAAGTCGAAGGAGAGGTTGAAAGCATTAGCCAGGGAGAACTTGACATCTGGAGCTATGGTTACGATCTGGTGGGAAGCAGTTTTCAGGCCTTCCATGAAGGCTTGCGCTAGCAGGTTGGCTCCATCGTTGCAGCCGCCGGTGACGTTGAAAGAGCGCAGAAATGGACAGCAGCCTACCGCTGGAACCCCCACTATCCCGAACTTCCGAGCTCCTCTTCTGTACAGATCCTGCCATTAAAGTCAAACTTGTGGTCATTAATGAACATCCCAACTATTTTAGGATTCAATAACTCGAGTTGTTAAAAAAAGTTTATTATGAAGCTTATATCACTCTTTTGCAAGCTCGCTTACACAAAAGCCAATTCACAGGTCTTGAAGTTTGCATATGGTTACCATTCCTTGTACTTTAAATAACGGTTAATCTTGTGGGGTATGGATATTCGAACACACGACAACTTGTCGAAACTAGTTTTGATACCATGTCATAAATCAGTTGGTTCCAACAACTGAAATTATTGGGAGAGATTCAACAAAGGATCTTATACTAATACGTCCCCCTCAAAACAAAGCCATGCACTCATAAAGGCTTTGAGTTTGCAGTTTGCACATAGATCAAATACCATGTGCTTACCAATATGGGTCATCGAGATTCAAACAGAAGACATTTCGATCAATAACTTGACCTATAGTTAGAAGATTATTATGGATCTCATACCACCGCTTAAAATCAATTCTTGCGAAACGGGCATATGTTCTATTATTAATTAGGAAGTGGATCGCGATTGGTTACCTGAAGTTGGAGACCGTATTGTGATATCATAGAGGCGACTAAAGCCTTGGCGGAAACGTTGAAGAAACTTATGCCGTCGGTGCTGATATTCTTCATGTAATCGAAAATATCATTGCTCCCGGCACTGATCAGAAACACGGACTCCGCGAGGTGAGCGGCGGCCGGCATTTGGCCGAGTAGGCACGTCAGGTTCTCGACGACAGTCGAAAATTGTTGGATCTGGGTGTTCAGCGGTACCACCTGCATGCATGCAGAGGATTTTAATTATTTATTTCGAACATCGTCTAATGGGAGCGAGTAGGGTACAAAATCCCAACCTGCAAAATCCGGGCATATCATCTTATCACTATTTCATGATACAATAAGACGAGTGGGGTTTTGCATAGTTTTGCACGTGAGGTTTTAGTACCGTAATTCAAACCTTTAATGTGCTGTATAATTGATGTTTTAAAATAATTTGTTTGCTATGCAATGAAGAAAAAAATATATTTACGATAAATTTGGAGCCGGTTGAGTCGAAGATTCCAGAGCCTGCTGAAGCGAAGTTGACGCCTTTGATTATAGTTTGGTTGAAATTGGGGGAGAAAATCCCGCCGGCGACAAGCGAGAGGAATGGCGGCGGGCTTCTGCGTAGTCCCATCTTCTTAACTGTCCAAGAAATTCGCAAGTGATTTAATTCCAGTGTAATTTACTGCGGACGTGTCGTGTTGAAAAAAAAAAAAACGAAAAAAACAACAACGTCTACGAATATTTGACCGATAAAACATTTACAGCGCGGAAAGAACGAGGTTGAAAAGTCTGAGGTTCGTGTCTGAATCTCGATTTCTTCTAGGGTTTTGAGCTTTTAATTTTATAATAATAGCTGTGCATAACATAGATCGAGACAAAATCAACTAGTTTGAAAAGCCAGAAACTTAAAGAGCTATTTAAAGTGTGAATTTTATAAGATATGCCACCACCCAATTTTGCTATTGGGTTTCAGAGAACTTGTGAGAACGTACAGTGTCCTTAACTTTCGCTGAAGTGGGATGAATGTTTCATAATCGTTCCAAGGATGCAGTGACATTTTATTATTGCTGACAAAAATTTACCCTCAAAATTTATAAATAAAACTTTGTTACTTTACCATTCCACCATTCCTTAGTGTTAATAGAACGTAATCGCATAAAAAATGAAAGAAATCCTTTTCATAAAAAAAAACATTGTTTAAAAAATAATAAATTAAATATAATCAAGTTACATCTATTACATACATCATAATTGTACTGTGCCGAGAACCCAACCGGAATAATCTCTTATCAGAGCGTAAATTTAGAAACCAAGGAAGATCATTTGCACCACCTTGATCAAAAAACTTAGTTGAATATTTTTGCTGTGACTGTGGATTAACCACAATATGTTCCTATTATTGTAAATAATTTCACAAAAGAGTAATATTCTATCATCTCTTTTTAACTTCTAACTAATATATTATGTAACCGAGTTTAATAAAAACGTAAACTTAAAACTTAGTGTTGTCTGCTGTTATCAGTTGTCATTGCAAGTGTTGAAAAATCACTTAATGCAATGAACAACGTGAAGAATTTTTCAGCATCATATGAGTGACGAAATTCATGGATAATTTTATTTTCTTGACGATACTTTAAGAATGACATTCCACATAATTTTTCATGATAAATGTAATTTAGGAACATTTTCAGAATATGAAAACACATCCCGAAACTTACGCTATGTTTTTTTTGTTTACGTTGTACATACCTTAGATGAATTTTTGGTTAAAACACTGTCTAAATCGATAGACGACTTTTAATGGTATGAAAATTGAACAACGATTTCAACACAATGTCATACCGTTAATTTTTTTGGGTACAACGTGAGTCTACAAAGAGACGAGATTAGTTAACCAGGGACGAGGGCAACATACCAATTTGGTCAGCAAGATTGAAACCGTTGCTGAACCTGCCTGTGGGCAAAGAACGAGGGAAATCGATACCATAAAACAGGAAGTCGGCCTTTACCCGGACGTCCGCATTCTCCAAGTAATTATTCGTCCCCACATCAAACAACGAGTCGCCAAATACATACACAGCCGGCGGCGGGACGCTATTATCACTCATAACGGCGGCGTAAGAACAGCACTGAAGAAGAACCTGCAAAACCACCATGCAGAAGAACACGAAAAGAAAAGGCGACGACAACCCGCATTTCGTCGCCATTGATCGTACCTCAGTGAATAATAATGTTTTCCGTCTATTAATATTTTTGCTGCCGGCTTCTATTTATAACAACGTCAGCTTTTTTTCGAGTGTACCCTTGTATAGTCGCGTCAGGGAAGAAGCCGACATGAACGGCAATTATTGAGAAATACTATGCTAATGCTATGCTATACGGCTGATGAATATTTAATAATAAAGTTTGGCGGCGTTTTCTATTGTGTGGAGGATATATAGGTTTCAGCGATGTTCGAGGAGTTTGTGTTTTTTGTTTTTGTTTTTCCATTTGGGAATTAGTATTTGTATGAAGGGGGATTATTGTCGGGTGACGTTGATATTTTTTCGGCTCTGATCGGCTGGAGTGACAAAAGGTTTTCGTATAAGACAAGGAAATGCCGGACTTTGAAGTTACTTATCAATGATTTTGGACTAACTTTATCAATGATTTTAGTGTGCTTACTATTCATTTCATCTCTTCGAGTTCAGTGATAATGTGCTTGGACTCTCTGGTATAGTTGAACATGTTGAAGAGATTTTCTTCAGGGTGATCTGAAGGAGATGATTTATTTCGCTAAACGACTAGCTAGCTATACAAAAGGAGATGTAAAGTGTAAACATTCGTTTGTAGGCTTCACCGTTCATTATATAGGCTATGGTATCGCTAGACATGAAGAACGCATTTCTTGAAGGCGATCTTCAGGAGATGATTCATTTTGCTAGATGACTAGTTGTACGAAAGGAGATGCAAACATGGTTTGTATAGGGTTTAGCACCGTATGTGTGGGCTCAAACAGATTCTTCGAACGTGGTTTGAGAAGTTTCACAACACTATCATTCATGTCGGTTTTGTTAAAATTTAGAATGATTCATCCCTGTTTACTCAACTCTTCAATACAATTGGTAATACAATTCTACTTCTTTCTCTTGACGATATGATAATATCTATGGGTTCCTAAACTAAGTTGAGTGCTTCGATTTCTTTTGCGTGAAACCGTACGTGACCTATATATGATTGTATTGTAATATTCTATAAAGTTAAGTTAAATAAGAGTAACTTTGAGAGTGCCCGTAGACTAGTCCAAATACTCAATGGTGAAATGTACAATCCTACTTTCATCCTCGTTAATTTGTTACCATCTTGTTAATTACCAATGCCTTAATCATGAGGTAACTGGCCTAAATAATACTTTTGTTTACACAACTGCGGCAATCAGTAGTGCAAGAAAATATTCTTATAATATTCTCTTGTTAGACCTAACAAGCTTAGTAGCTCCAATCGTGTCCACGTCTTTCACAGCAAGAGCGAATCGTTTTTGCATATGAAAATTATTTGGAGCATTCTGTTTGAAGCTTACAATTCTGCTATGGTATATGGGTTGAAGAAATGAGAAATTTGAAATTTTATAATGCTATATAATATTGATGCTATAGGTTTTTGTCTTTATGGTACAACTTAAAATTGTACATTTACGTTATAGTACAACTTCAAATTGTACCTATACTTTTTGTACAAATTCTTTTATGGTACAACTTGAACTTGTACCTTTATGTGATGGTACAACTTCAAGTTGTAAAGTTGTACCATAATATAATAGTACAACCTAAACTTATACATTTAATATTATGATACAACTTTGAGTTGTATATTAAAGCACTGATGCTATATAGCATAGTAGAAGTGATCAAGAGGAATATATTTGTATTTTCCTCACAGGCTTGCAAATCTAAGCTTGGAAACTTGCATTTGTATTTTCCTCCCGTTACCCGGCAGCTTAGCATTTCTTTAGTCTTGACATGCTGACAGCTGCGCGGGTGAGCCAAGCGCGGAGACTAAAATTATCAAATTGTACCTCACTTTTTCTTATATATATACCTAAATCAAGTTTATTGTTCACTAAAAACAAGGGCTTTCTAAATTGGGCTCTATCATTAAGGTCTTGGGCTTTTTATTTTGGGCCAATCTTTATACCTTTTTAAGAAATTTCTCTAGATTTATATAGTTTGATATAAATGAGTTTTATAAGTTTTGTGGAATTTATTTTGAAATGAAACATTTTTGTGTTTGGTATTTAAAAGAATTCATTTTCAATTCTAAATTTTGAATTCTATGGAATTGGAACTAGTTATAGCAATTCTGATGAATTGAGATGGAATTTCCAAATGAACTCCACAGTATTTGCTAATTATAATAGAATGGTATAATTATCCTCTTTTATTAACTAAATCACTTATACATATGACATACCAAACACAGAAATCCATTTGACAATGAATTCTGCACGATAATTCCTTTTATTTCTAAGGATTTGAATATGTCATACTAAACACAAGATTTTATTTGACAATGAATTCTACAGGGTAATTCATTTTAAAATAAAATGAATTCTTGATTCATTTGGTACCAAACGATTTGTTAATCATGTTTAAATCAGAATTTCACTTTTGCATTTTGTTGATAGGAATGAGAATTAAATGTTGTTTTACTATCACTCAATTAAAAAGAGAAGAAAAATTTGACCATTTGAAAAATATTTATTTTGTCCATCTCTTCTTCCTCAATCTTCGGAGAATGTGGGTTGACTTTCATAAATATGAGAAAATACAGATGACTAAATTTAGGAAATATCTTGAACATTTTTTTATAATTTATAAGATAAAATATATTCATGAAATTTCTGTTTGTTTTACTTTTTGAAAAGGGTCCATCGACAAAGATCACTAGAAAATTGACAGACATCCATAGGTATTTTCTTATCATAAATAAATAAATAAATAAAATTAAAAGGACATAATCATACTAAAAAATAACATCTGAACAGGCAACCACCACGCACTGTTGCCAATAAACTCGTGGCAAAGCTCGTATCATCGCTTAGTATTACATACATTTTGTTTTTTTTTCAGAAATAAAATAGAAACAGATTTGAGAATTATAAAAAAAAAATTCGTGGCTTCATTGTTTGTGAATTGTTTTTTGGGACTTTGGAATGATTTGAGGGGATTTGAGGCTTTGATAGAACAAAACATGCTTTGAGGTTGGTGATTCTATGATTATGACATAGAAAAAGACCTAATCACTATGGGAGGTAAAAGGTAAAAGTTTAGATGTTATCAAATTTCTCACACTTGAATGTTTACTTGTCTCCAAACAAAGATATATGTCAATCATGCAACTCAATAACTTGGAATTGGAGGGCCAATGATTATGTCAAAGTGTTACTATCACAAACATTGCAGTGAATATAATCAAGGTTCATTAAAGACGCCAGGTGTGAGGCGGGGCCTCGCCTACATCGTTGCTCCCGCGCGCCCAGACATAAGCTAAGCGTGACTAGACTCTGGAAGGAAAAAGAACGATTTGTAATGAATGAAATAATAGTTTACAAAACTCATCTACCTTAGCTCAAATAATTAGTAACTTTATTAACATTTAACAACAAGAAAATATATCACAAGTTCATTGAATCACGGCTCAATACCTCACAAAGTTCTTGAATTCTTAAAAATATTGAGATCGAAAATTAAGATTGTAAATGATGTTAATTTCCGTTCTTGATATTGACTGCCTAGACCCATAGCACCTTACTCGCCATCGACATGCTCTCGACACCTAACTCGTTGCAAAACTTCTATAGACAAATCCTTTTAATATTATCTAGTGCCAAGGGAGTCGGTTAGCATGCTAACCCCCCTTTAGGGTTGGAAAAATGACACCCCCTAGTATATTAAATACAACTATAGAATTTAATACACACATTAAATACATATTAGGAATTAAATGTACCATATTAATTAGGAATTCTCTCACTATTAAATACACATTAGGAATTAAATACACACATTAAATACACATTAGGAATTCTCTCACTATATTTGATTTTTTCCTTTTTCAGCAGTCTCCGACCACCAGACTTCCTCCGACCGCCACACTTCTCCGGTGAAAATCCCATCGGCAGACTCCCTCCGACCACCTCCAATAAATATAGCACTGCACTGATACGGTGTACCACTGTACTGGTAGATATATCACTGCACTGATACGTTGTACCACTGTACTGGTAGATATACCACTGCACTGGTAGCGATATCAGTGCACTGGTAACAATGTCATATCTGAGTATCAGTGCAGTGGTACAAATACCAGTAAAGTGGTAATTAATGTGGTGTATTTAATGCTTACTTTGTATTTAATAACAGAACATTTATTATATTTACTTTCATTAATACTTGTTAATAATTAATAAAAAATTGACCAATGAAAAGGGGGTGTCAAAAAACCAACCCCTTAAGAGGTTAGCATGCTAACCCGTCCCTAGTGCCAAGGCATGTCTAATCATAAGTTTAGCTGCACGCACATTTTAAACCACCGCTATAAAGGACAACTCGAAGATGAGAGATTAGGTCGCAATCTTTAATATTCTCTTCTGTGGAATGATTACATCGCAATTACTATGTGAATTCCCCTAATTAGACATGGGGAAAAAGCCACGTACGTTCTGCCCTCGTCGGTATTGCATCAATTGGGCAAATGTGGGGTTCAATATTTAATCAGCAGCTGGCCGAAGTTGATAGGGCTGACGTAGTCCGCGTTGTCGCTGAAAAAAGCTTCAACAAGCAGCCCGACGGCGTACTCAGTTACACTGTATTGGTCCCAAAACCAATATTCGGTGCGGTTCCTGCACAATGTAGCAGTCGGACTACACGGCGTCGCCTCGTTTCCGCAGCACGGAGCTCTTAGCTCTTTCAAACCTAAAAAAAAAATGGTAAAAAAAGGGAAGGAAAAGCAACATTTTCATAATCAAAATCAGACTGCTGCATATTTATCAATTTTTTTTTATCCTGCAACTTATATCCAAACTGATAATAATTGCGAAATCGTGCCGGAAGTTAAGTTGAACAAGTTCGTGATATGATATTTTGTGTTAAAATCGTGGGTCAACCGTTTCCTAAAGCTAAATATTCTACCGTTTTGGGTTAGATATTTCCGGTCCGATCGGCCCGTACGATAGGGTTTTTTAAACATTGATTTTGATACGACTCCAAGAATTTTATACAAAATACTAAACTCATCATTATCGAGTGAGGAAAAATCAAGAGTAAATGTGATTTATTAGCCGAAATTTTCAAATTCTTTAACCAACCTTTTGAAATACAAAATATTAGTCAAATCTTTTGTAAATCTTTTGTAACGTATCAAAATATTAGTCATTTGTCTATTAATGTTCATTAATAATATGTTTAACTCTTTTCTACTTTCTAGTATAAAATACTAATTTTTTTTTTGTAATGCTGGCCGTAAAGAAAGTTTCTTTTCCAACTCTACATCACTACCGAAATCACTAACTGGCTAATATTTTGTATTCCAAAAGGTTTGACTAATAATTTGAAAATTTTGAAAGATTTAAGTAAATTTTATTTGCATTTACTCAAAAATCAATTTGGTATATAGTTACCGCAGTTTGCAGCACCCTCAGGGAACGCGAGGAGGTCCGAAACGAATCTGTAGGTATTTCCGATGGCATAAATGAGACCAGGAGCTGAAGCGCCGAGGCTTCTCAAAGCCAGAGTGAGGCGTTGATAGATAGCTTGAGACAACGAATTTGCTCTCGCATTGCAACCGCCGGTAGCGTTCAAGGCGCGGAAATAAGGGAGGCACCCAATCGGCGGAGGCGCCACTATGCCACTCCTCCGCAGCCCGACAGCGTATAGATCCTGCACCATCATTGTTTAGGTGCGTAGTTAGAATTTTTGGTAAAGCGTATCCGAAATTTTTAAGAAAATCTAGGATAAATTGAGTTGTACTATATATTATCAAATTTTTATCAGCTATGACATAATCTTATATAGTAAAAATGTTGTACAATACAATTATCATTCAAACTATTTAATGTATCCCTCTCACTTTATCCTGTAAAATAATCATTTATGATTCCAATACTCACTCAATTTCAAAGTGAGTTCTTCTCATAATTTATTGTGAAATTGTATTATTACTAGACAAATTATTAGGATAAAAGGTAGATAGAAAGTTTCGAGATGAATTTGTGAAAAAAAAGAGCAACAAAATTTTAGAAATTATCGTGTTTATAGCTCAATGTAATTTTATCTCGCAAAAACACTAGAGCTTAGTGGGAAAATGCTAGATAGTATTTTTTTTTTTTTGCATAGAAATTACTATATATTGTAGGAAATTGAGTATAAGTTCATTTTCACAAATTAATTTTAATTTGTTGAAAAATATATTGATTAATACGGTTGACTAATTAATAAACATATTTATACTCAAATTCTACCTCCGTCCCTGATCATGTTAACCCAATTTTAGATCCAGCGTTTAACAGTGAGTAGAGTTGGCTGAGTAATTAGTAGGTTGGATGGTTTTTAGACTAAAGTTCGCTCATTCATGACTTTGATGGGTGGTGAAAAAATGATCAACATTCATTCATTTTTATAATTATGGATATGCTAGATCGGCGATTGCAGATGATGGGCGAGTTTGGTAATCTGATGGGCAAAATTTTTGAAATAATTAAGTGTAATGAAAGTTTACAACTAACTGATTGGGTAGTATCATAGTAAAGTTAAAAAAATTCAACGAATTTGAGAATCGTTAAAGGTAGTCAATTTCACTAAAAAAACCCAGCTATAGTGACATTTTGAACACATCTTTTTAAAGACAGTTTCAAAAAATGTTAGTAAAACCATTCACTTTCAAGGTTTTTGTGACATTTATGGTAAGTGTCAATATAATCTAACATCACTCATCTCATTTGTGAACAAAATATAGAACATGGATGATTATTATTAATAGGGTTATAGGTATAATATGCCCCTCTACTATGACGTTATATTAAACATGCCCCTCTATTATTTTTTACATCAAACATACCCCTGTACTTTGTAAAAATGATCAAACATGTCTTTTTGTTAAAATTTTCATAAAAAAACCGTTAACCAAGGCCGAACTTCAGTTTGGGTGACACAAATTACTAAATAAATTCACTTTAGAATTTTTTTGGTTCTTTTGTATAATCAAATCATTCAAATAATTTCACTTTGAAAAGACCCAGGGAAATAAAACATGGGACAAAACTGACATTTTCCCTCCCATTTGCCGATGTCGGGTCGTCTAAATCTCACTTCAACCATGATTGACGATTTTTTCAATGGAAATTTTAACAGAAGGGCATGATTGATAATTTTTTTCAAAATACAGGGGCGTATTTGATGTAAAAAATAGTAGATGGGCATATCAATGCGTATGATATTGTTGTAAAAAAGCATCACCGTATTTGTACTGGACTAAACATGTCAGGTTACCAGAAGACCACCGACGAATTGGGATATGAACGCGTCGAGGAAGAGGTCATCGGAGCGATAATATGGACGGCCGGCAGTGAGATTCTGTATGTACTCCACCGTATCACCGACTCCAACGCTGAATAGAAAGAAAGACTGGCGGATAAAATTGGCGGAACCCGGTTGCCCCAGTACAGCTGTAAGGTTTCCGGCTACCGACGTCGAGAACTGCCGGACCTGCTCTGGATATGGCACCACCTGGAATATAACTTGGTAATAAAGAAGGCTTTTATGTAGAATCACACTTTCACTTATTAGTGTAATCAAAGTCACGATTTTAACTGCACTAAAAAATTAATTAAGCGGACGTACTTGACCATAAGCGCGACCGGTTGAGGAGAGAACGCCGGAGAATGCTGAAGCGAAATTGACCCCCCGGCTTGTTATAGTCCGGTTGAATTTGTAGGAAGGGTAACCGCCGGCTACCAAGGAGAGGTACGACGGCGGACTCATTTCAAAACCGATTCTCCTAGCTGCCCAACATAAAAAAAAATCTAATTATGTTCTTGATACATTTCCCAATATATATATAAACGATCACACAAAAATTTCTCAAAATACACAAATTTGTGACGGCTCGCTGTAGTCATCTCCATCGCGCGATCTGGTATCGTTGGACACGATCAGTAGTTATAGGAAAATAGCTGGAGACTAAATCGAACTATCCTTGAACCCACGATCTGGACTGGTTCGAGGATAGTTCGCTTTAGCTGCTGGTAGAGGTCTAGGGCTAATTCGCTTTGGTATCTAGCGAACGGCTATCTAAATTTTTTGGACACTGCAACGAAATCGCCCCGAATATATGTATTTTGAAATTTTTTGGTTTAGGTGTTTTATACTGAGAATATTTTTTTTTTCGTTGAATTAATGATAATTTTTTTCCCATGGGTGAAAAAAATAAGAGTGGTTTATGATGATCGTACCAACTTCGTCGGAGACAACGCGGCCATTGGAGGATCTGCCGTGAGGAACAGAATCAAAGAAATCGATCCCATAGAAGGGGAAGTTAGCTGCAATCGCGGTGCTGTTAGGCAAGAAAGCGTTGGTTCCAGCATCAACTAGAGTTCCCCCGATTACGAACACAGCCGGAGGAACAATTCGAACGGAGGAGCAGTAGCGAGGAGGCGTCAGAACAACCATAGAGACGAGATATAGAGCCCAAGCCCACGGTCGTGGGAATTTCGTCGCCATTAACCCCGACGATGTGCCAGAGCAGAGGAAAAACAGAGTACATATGATAATAAATTAGCGACGTTTTTGTTTTATCTCCTTTTTTCCCGCGGCAATCTATTTATTAGCTTTGCGTTTGGGGGTGTGGCCATGTAGAGAGAAGGAGACACGATTGGTATATTGAGCTAATAAATTATGGATTTTGACTGGTTAACTATTTCCTTGCTTCATGATTTGGTTAAAACTTCCTCTACTTCAAGTTGATGTAGAACGTTTCTACAAAAATGGTGAAGAGAGTTGGGTGGGTGGTCATGAGCTGACGTGAAATGGGCGCCGGCTGGCCGTGCAACGGGGAACCATTGTTTGATAATAGGGCTGCCATAAATCAAATATGAAGTATGTATAGACAGAAGTATTCGGTTATTGGGTAAAATCGATATACTTTTAATGTTGAATCGGGATTTAGTTTGAGTGTGATTAGGAGCAACGATGGCGTAAAACGATACCCGTTATAACTTCATCACTATTTTGAATATCATATTCACGATAATTTGCTCTTTGATTGACTAACATTTTCAACATCGTATGTTGCACATAATTTTTTATTAATTTTTCATTTCATGCATCTATATGTTTAGGCAAAATATTGTGAGCATCTAATATTTTTTCAGCCTCATGAAAAAAAATCATGCACGTGATTTAAAATTATCATACGTAAGGATGGAATCAAACTCATTTCAACTTATTTCTCTTTTGATGAATGTATAGCTCAACAAACTCAGAAGTTGAACATTTTGGTGGTAATAGACTGTTCAATAGATGGTAAAAAATTTCCTCCAGTTTATATGTATGACCCTTGCCCATCATTCAAATAATGATCCATTTTGTCACTCATATAATTAAAGTCAAAAGATACAATTGTAGATCCTTATGTACTCTCAAAAATATTTTGCAACGTCAATATCTGACACTAACAAAACCATTTGAAATTGAGATGTGACTGATCTTGCTACTCATAGAATTAAACTCTATGATACCATTATACATTATTACGCACACTTAAACCTTACCATTTTATCACATGTAATATGATAAAATGGAGTTGCTTTCAACTAATTTCTCTATTTGATGAATGTACAAATAAAAAAACTTAGCAGTTGAACCTTCTAATCGCAGTAGATTTCTCAATCAATGGCAATTTTTTAACCGTGAATTTAAAACACGTCCATTATTCAAACTATAATAGTAAAAAAGAATATTGTATCATTGGTGTTTTTTAGTATGTGAAAAGGTTATTGTTTGATTTCTAATATTGTGTTTGAATCGAACGTGAATGAAATGAAAGTTTGGATTTGACTAATAACTACATTTGTCTTTTATTTATATATGATTGTATTCAAACATTTGTACATGCTTATTTATTTATTTATTTATTTATTTGATGAATCAGCGGGATCTTTATTCATAAAAAAAGTGCTTTTGCTAGCAACACCCTTGTTAGCTAGGGAGTATCACCATACAATGGCAAAGACAACAATGAAAACAATCAAAAACAATATCTACCTCTGTGACAGATTAAGCTAGTCATTCCAAAATCGATTCACCCTATCTCTCCCAAGTACATACACAATCTCAGCTTTCATACCAGATATCATTTCTTGTAAACCCCTCACCTTATCACCATACATTCGACGCCATCTTTCTCTCCAAGTCTAACTGATCCATGTTTGCCATATAAACTTCCCTGTTTCAGCTTCTTCTACTTGCTTATTATACTTCTCCAGCAGCCATGAAACCATGGCCTCCCATGTTTGGAACTGGGGAACCTGCATAGGACCTGTAAACAACGCATCAAGAATCAGCCTAGAAAAGGGACAGAGAACAAAAAGATGCTGTCTATTCTCAACTCCTCCTCCACAAAGAACACAACTCAACGATCCCTGGAAGCCCCATTTTTGCATTTTCTCCTTGGTTTGTACACAGCCTCTGATTACCAGCCAAGTAATCAGTCGATTACTTGGTATAGCCACACCCTTCCAGATTAGTTTCCACCAAGTAACCCTCTACTGAGCAGGTCTAACAAGCTGCCAGACTCGTTTAATAGAGAATCAGGCATTGGTAACCCATCAAATAATAAAACGCCATCCCTGTTTGAAATGAAAGGAGCTATTCTGCTTCTGAGTTTCAGAATTTTGCACCAATTCCAGGATCCTGAAGTGCAGTTATAGGACCAGAAACATCTCCCTTTTAGTTTGTATTTGGTGATCCATGCCACCCACAAAGATCCCTCTTGAAGTAAAATCTGCCAAATATGTCTTGTAGCACAGGCCTGATTCCAGCTATTCATGTCCCTAAAACCAAGGCCTCCTTCCCTTTTAGGATAGGTAATCTTCTTCCATGCAACATTAGCTCTAAGCTTCACCCCTCTTTCCACTCCCCATATGAAGTTACTGCACAATCTCTCTACCTCTTTAATTACAGCTTTAGGTAAAAGGAAGACTGACATCCAGAATTGGTTCAAACTGTAGAGAACAGTACCCACTAGCTCAATTCTCCCTGCATACGACAATGATTTTGCTTTCCAAGCTGTAATTTTAGCAACAATCTTCTTTACAAGTGGTTTACAGGCTGTTAAACTCAACTTGCCAGCTATCAGTGGAACCCCCAAGTATCTAACAGGAAATTCCCCCAATTGATAACCATATCTCTCAGCTCTAACTACCGTTTCTCCCTGAGATAACCCTCCAAAGAATAGTTCACATTTACTAGGGTTTGATTTCAATCCAGAAAGTTTCCTGAACTGAACCAGAATTCTCTGCAACTCCTGTATCCCATAGTTAGATGCATCGGTAAAGACCAGCAGGTCATCAGCAAAACAGAGGTGGGTAAGTTTAACTCCTTTGCACATTGGGTGATATGGAAACCTCCCAGCAGTAGCCGATTGATCAATCAGACAAGTAAATATCTCCATAGCAACTGCAAATAGGTAGGGGGACAGGGGATCCCCTTGCCTAAATCCTTTCTTGGCAGGAAAGTAACCAACTAAGCCCCCATTGAAACACACACTCAGCATTGGGGTACTGACACACATCCTTATCCAAGTAATAAATCTATCAGGGAATCCCATACATTTCAGAATTTGAAAGATGAAGGACCAGTCAACTGAATCAAATGCTTTCATTAGATCGATTTTTAGAGCACATCTAGGGGAGATATTAGTATGGGAATATTTGCTGACTAGTTCATGAGCCATTAATATGTTTTCCCCTATAAGTCTCCCTTTAACAAAAGTTGTTTGGTTTTTGCTGATCAGGGCAGGGAGCAGGGGACTTAACCTATAAGCAATAAGCTTAGAAATGCATTTATACAAAATGTTGCAACAAGAGATTGGCCTGAAGTTTCTCATATTATCTGGATTTGGTGTTTTAGGTATCAAGGTGAGAATAGTTGCATTCACTTGTTTAGGCACCCTATCTTGTTCAAAGCAATATTGAATAGCAGCAGTTACCTCAGAGCCAATGATTGGCCAAGCATATTGAAAGAAAGCCGCAGAGAAGCCATCTGGACCAGGACTCTTATCTCCATCCATTTTAAATATAACATCTTTAATCTGCTGCTCTGTGAAAGAGTCACAAATATCTTCAGTTTGTTCCTCATTAAGCTTCCACTTTAGCAAACCAGAAATATACTCATCTGTTTGAATTTAAACCTCAAGATCAGACACACCAAGCAATCTTTCATAGAATCTAACATCAATTTGAGACATTTCTTCCACTTCTTGAATTTTTTCCCCTTACTCATTTTTCAGAACCCTTATTGTACTCCTCTTCTGTCTAGTTTTGATGGATATGTGGAAATATGCTGAGTTTGAGTCCCTAGTCCTCAACCAAGTTTCCCTTGACTTCTGATGGAGGAAGGATTCCTCATCATGACTTAGTGCTCTTAGTTCCTGTTCCAGCCTTATCATGTTGTCAAAGTTATCGGTAGATGGCTTCGGTAATGACTTCATAGAGGCACAGGTGTCAACATATAATGGACAATGGTCAGAGACTCCAGGAGCTTGAATGTGAACCTTACTGTCCTTAACCAAATCTAATCAAGCAAAGTTAACCAGGACCCTGTCTAGTCTCTTAGCAATTGGATTGGCAGCTTGTTTATTTAACCAAGTGAACCATGGCCCCGTTGCTTGATGCTCTTCTAGTTCAAGATCATTGATCCAATCATTAAACCCCATCATTCGAGAATCCACTATAGGAGAGTTTGAGGCTTCTGAAGGAGCTCTAATATCATTAAAATCACCCAAGACAATCCAAAGAGCCTGAGTCACATTAATTCTTCTCAGTTCATTATATAGTTCCCTTCTGCTAGCTTCCTCATTTAAAGCATAGACAACTGTTCCAAAGAATACCTGTAGCCCACCAACCATAAACTGTATGTACTGATCAGATGAGTGCAAAACAGTGAGCTGAATGTCTTTTTCCAAAGTAACCAAATTTTCCCCAGGCCATTTGAATTATGCTGAATCTTCTTCTTCCAATCTGGAAATCTCTTCTCAATTAGCTTATTTGTCTCAGAGGATCTTATTCTAGGTTCTAGTATTGCAACTATGTCTATATTATACTTATTTATCTTCTTAAGTATAGCTGTGTATTTACCTTCTGCTTTAAACCCTCTCGTGTTCCAGGTAAGGATTTTTATCTCTTACCTCTTCCCCTTCCACCTTTACCTCCTTTCTTTGGTTGAATGGGAACCAAAGGAGAATCCACCCAAACTTTCTTTCCTTTGTCAATAAGAGGCTGCCTATTTTCTTTCCTTGTTGTCTGAAGTCGAAGGCTCCCAGTCGCTGGTGACCTTCCACTAACAGACTCTTGCCCACCAGCAGCAGAATTCCCACCTATAGGTGGTGATCCCATCACTATCTGAGCAAAACTGAGCGGAGAGCCCCCATTTGAGGAAGGAGCTTGAACAGCCACACTCGTTTCAGTTGCACTACTCTCACCTTCAGAGTTTGGTTCCTTGTCACCGACTCCCCCTTGTGTTGCCTCCATTGTAACATTAGTATTCTCAACTTCCACAGCAGTAGTCGCCTCTGTAACACCCCCAGTTTCTAGCCCCTCTTTCAGCAGCTCAACCATTTCACCACCATCAGTAGGGCCTTCTTTATTCTACAATTCCCCATTCATGCCATTTCCATGAACCCCCTCAGTTTGTTGCACCTTGTCTTTGTCCACTGCCCCAACTACCTGTCCCTCAGTTACCAATTGCTCTTGTTCACCCTCATTTGCAGTCTGCACTTCCTTAACCTTCCACTTTTTAACTTGCTCTTGTGCACAACTATGCCCAAATAGGCAGCACTTCGAGCACACTTTCGGGAGGTGTGAGTATTCTAGACCAATTTCGAAGTCAGGATCATTGTCAGGGTAAAACCTGGCTTTGGCAGGGAACCCATAATCTGCAGCAATTTCAACACAGACTTTCGCAAACCCCAGCTGAGCGCCTACCCTAGTCTTCTGGTCAGTCCAGAGCGGCTTCCCAATCACACTTGCAACCCATTGAACCCCATCACTACCCATATATTCAAGAGGTAAGCCCCTAATCGTGACCCAGATCGGTAGCGTAGCAACCTTTGGCACCACCGGTTGAATGCCCACTTCCCACTTCCGGAAAAAAAATCGGATTCCCCTTGAAATGCCACGGCCCCGAAGTGAAAACCCACTCACACGAAGAAGGAGAAGGAAACTGGAAGATCAGAAGCTTCGGACCAAATCGCGAAACCCTCACAATACCGTCTCTCCCCCACAGCTTGTTTGCCCAGGACTGGAGCTCAGCAACCTCTAGACGCTTCCTGACAAACTGACCCACTAAAGAATCGCGCCATCGTTCAGCACCCTTCTCCTTAACCTCCTTCGGAATACGAAAGCCATCATTGACCCTCTCTGGGGGCCTGAAGGTAAGTCGCTTTTCTGGAGAAACAGCAAAGAGACTCGCCCAGGAAGAAGAGCCCTCACCAGCCGGGGGAGCCGGCGAGGCGGCCATCGCCGATTTAGGTTTTCCTCAGAGAACGGAAAGGAGAGAGAAAGAAGGAGAGAGAAAGAATCCCATTAACATATACAAAAGTTTTTTAGTTTTTAATGATTTATGTTAGGAAAAAATAGAATACAATATATATTTATGAGCTTTTCTAGTATAATTTATTTAGAAATTAGATTCAACACTTTTGAAATTAAATCGGATGTGAACCCGTTAAGTAAAAATGATCACTGAGTTTCGGGAGGTTAGAAGTTTCTCGACTAAAAAGAGAGCAACGAAGCAAAGGATTGCTTCTTTCGTCCCAAGACACTGACTATCGTGATAGTTTGAGGTTAGGTGTTAAATTCATTTTGACGTAAGACAACAAAGTGAAGTTTTTGTTGTGCACAAATTTTTTTTTCACGATGTACTTTTATTTATGACATCAACACAACACTAACTTGTGCTTGAATGTAGTGCTGCAAGTTAGTCGAGTCTTACCCTAGCTTGAGTTTGGCTCATTAATAAACGAGTTGAGCTCGAGCTCGACTTGTTTATTAACAAGTCAAGTCGAATTCGAGCCAGCTTGATTAATAAAATCTTGACTCGTAATTTATATATTCATTTTGTATGTCATACATGATACATGTGATTAATGTCAAGATGAAAAAAAATTGTTAAGCGTTTAATATCAACTAATCTCATGTTATACTATGTGGTATTAAATTATTTAGTTAATAAATTTTAACTAGTGAAAATTATGTTATTTCACAGTATCGAAGCAATCTATGATACATAATTGCTTTTTAAAATTAAATAAGAGATATTTGCTCACATAATCTATGTGTTAAACTTCATATAGGGTGATATATATAATTTAACATTCCTAAGAATTATCAAAATCAAACTCATATAGATCGATTCGTAAGTTGATAATCGAGTTGGCTCTCTAGCCACAATGTTGAGAGTTGAGACATCTCGTGAGCTCTAAACGAGCCAGCTCACGAGTTGAGTTAAACAAGCCACCGAGTCAAGTTAGCTCGCGAGCTCCGCGAGCTATAGAAGGATAAGCTCAAGCTCGGCTCATTAGTAAATGAGCAGAGTTTTGAACGAGCTTTTCCCGAGTCGAGCACCGAGCCGCTCGCGAGCAGCTCGACTCATTTGCAGCCCTAAATGTAGGGGTGTTAAAATGCTTACCATGGTAATTACCAAACCAAATAAAACTAAATTCTATTAACCATGGAATACAATATCATAACCAAACCGTCCAAACTAATACAACAAACAAATTAACCAAACTAAAGTTTAATCGGTTTGGTTAATTGGTTAACCAGATTAACCAATAAAACATCATATTATCATTAAGTGAGAATATTTTCTTGTTAATGCATCAATTTTTAATTTATATAATGAATAGAACATAACAATCAACACATAGTTATAGTTAAGCCTTAAGTTAAATACATGAAACTAATACAATTATCTTACGACCAATATATGCCAAAGGTATTGTGTTAATGAATTGTTTTGTTTGTGTGAATTGACTTAGTCTCTTAGCAATTATCATAGGTTGAAAAAGATCTTTTGTTCAAGTTTTCATCCAACATAATATATGAATTTTATTTATATTAGGCATCTATGTGTTGTGGTCTACATTCTACATATACAAATATATGGTATAGGAACAATATTGAGCTTTATTTTTATGAGCCTAAAAGGGAAGAATGTTTGACTCTTGAGTGGTTAGGCAACATATTTAGTATGTTTATCGAATATATATTAGATATATGCCTAATTACTTAACTGGTTAATTTGGTTTGATTGGTTAGAAGTGTCTGAAAACAAAGCAAACCACCTAAACCAAACAAGCTAAAAAAATTAACCAAACCAAACCAAACCAATTATCCAAATTTACCAAACTAAATTATCCAAATACAATCGGTTAAAATGGTTATCCACGGTAACCACTCCGTTTGAATACCCCTGCTTGAATGACGTCTTAGAGTGAAAATTCACATATTTGGTAAATAAGCACTTAAGAAATAAACATAATTTAGATCAATGAAAAGAAGATATAATTGCATATCATGATTATGTAATAAAGGTATAATTATAGTCTTATACTACCAATCTATACATCTATAATTTTGTATCACCTTTAATACTTTAATAATTATATAGAAAATGTTAGCTATAGAGACACTCCTTCATTTTACACATTACCAGATACAATATTAATTCAATACCCAAATATCCAATAACAATAACAGTGGCGTTAGTTCTTCCTTATAGTTTACTGTCCATCATAATCAGTAGAAGAAAAAAAGAATCGAGTTTTATCTTATACAATTGAGTTCCCTCAGACATTCTAACAAACAGCTTGCTCGCAAAACATCCACAACAGGCTCCATTTCTTTAGCTACAAGGCTTGATGAAGCTGCATTATCACTAGATGAGGCTAAACTACAACATTTATAAATTAATAGAGACTTGCTCACAAAGCAAGCAAGCTATCAAGTCATTAAGCCAGACGAATTGACAACATTTTCTTCTTTTATTGCAGTGAAGATATGCATGCATGTTTTGTCTCTTCTTTTACCATCTGGCTCAAGACTTCAAAAGCATCAACGAGCTGCTAGCTGAGCGAAGTTTATAGGAGAGACGTATCTTGGTTTGTCACTGAAGAAGGCGCCAACTAGCAACTCGGTGCCAGCGTACGTCAGAAAGTATTGGCTACAATATAGATATTGGTCACGATTCCCGCAGAGGGTAGCAGTTGGATTACAAGGAGTCGTTCCACTCCCACAGCACGCAGCTCTCACCTCCCTCAAACCTGATATCAGGGGAAAATCCCAATTTTTCACCAGCTGCAAATCCCCAATTTCAAGTTTCAACGGCTAGTTCACGACCCAAGTGGAGCGACGTTATTGCGGGTAAAGGAAAGCAGACTTGTTGAAACCTCACTGTGCTGATCCTGAAGACTCAACGTCCCTTTCCTCGTCCAGAATCTGTTCCCTCTCATTTTCAGTTTTCTCTGTTTTATTTCTGTAAAGCAACATCTAAGAGTTGTTGTTTTCTTCTGTGGATCCTTGTATAAATTGAACGATCTGATCTAATGAGAAACTAAGTTAGGGTTTCAAATTCCATACGCGATGTTATGGTATCAGAGCAACCCTAGCCGCCTCCCAACAAATGGCGACTTCACAACAAGCAACCCAACAGGATCCAATGGCGGATCCTTACTACCTTCATGGCTCAGATCAACCAGGGTTGATGTTGGTAGGTTAGACGCTGACCACCACCACTTACAACAACTGGAGCAAAGCCGTGTTGAATGCTTTAGGGGCCAAGAACAAACTTGGTTTCATCAATGACACGATCACACCTCCTGCTGCTGATCATGCTCAGTTATCCTCTTGGACCAGAAACAACATTATGATCCTCAGCTGGATTCAACAAGCTATGGAGCCTGGCATCAAGAAGACAATCATGTCCTGTGAACTCGCATCTGAAGCATGGGCTAGCCTCAAGGATCGATATGTTCAGGGTGATATGATTCGTGTTGCTGAACTAATTGAAGACCTTGTTGCACTCAAACAACATAATCAAACAGTAACTGATTATTATGGTAATCTCATTGCTTTACAAGATGAATTGAACAACTATCAGCCTATAGATCCATGACGTTGCACAGAAAATAGTCCTATTACTAGTGCTGCCATGAATGCTATGCTAGGATACAGATCTACAAACTATGTCATTCGTTTTTACGAGGCCTCAAATGACAACTATGCCTCTGTAAGATCTCAAGTCCTATTTGGAGACACACTTCCCACAATAGACAGAGTTTTTCAAAGAAACCTGTAGCATGAAAGGAAACTATATGGTACACACCAAGGGAAATCATCCCAACTTGAACCATCTGTTATGGCAGCTCAGAACACCAAGAGGCCGTACATACCAGTCAAATGCCCAAATTGTACATTTTGCAATGTTCCTAGTCATATTGAGGAAACCTGTTATCACAAACATGGTTGGCTCCCTGGCATGAATCCAAGAGGCTCTACCATGTCTCCTACTTCTTCTGGCAATCCTCCAGAATGTACCTTTTGCGAGAGGATTGGTCACACAGAAGACAAGTGCTTCAAGAAGAATGGTTATCCTTCCAATCCTCAGCAAAGGCCTTTTTTCCCTCCCAGATCCAGATCCTCCATCAATGCCACTGACTGTAGTCCTTCATCTGATGACCAACAAGAGATCAGACTCACCAAATCAGACTATGACAAGTTAATGTCTCTCATGAATGACAAGTCTAGGCTCAAACAACAACTTCCATCCCATTTTGCTGCTCTCACAACCCATTATGCTCCCAGCTCTTCAGGTAATCACATTTGCACTCTTTCCAAACAAAGTCCACTTTCTATTCCTCGGATTTTGGATACTGGGGCTACTGATTACATTGTCAGCTCCTTGGACTACCTAGATACCGCAAAACAGGTAGATCACATTTTCATCAATCTCCCTACATGAGAGAGTTAAAGCAACTCACATTGGTTGTGTCACTTGCTCAGATGGTCTGATTCTAGAGGATGCCCTCTTTGTTCTTGAATTCACCTTCAATCTTATCTCAGTTAGTAAACTGACCACCAACAGACCTCTGTGATTCACCTTCTCCTCTGACTTTTGCACCATACAGGACATGACGTTGAGGAGAGTGATTGGTTCTGCTAACCTCATCCATGGCCTATACCACATCAACCTCAACCCAGACAGACTGCCTAACCACATCACAGCAGCTGTTAGCTCTCCATCTTTTGATCACTGGCACTTTAGGCTTGGCCATGTGTCCCACCATAGGATTCCCCAATCACAACAGCTTTGTACATCCATAGAAACCAATAGCAGCTTACCCTGTGATGTTTATCATTTTGCAAAACAGAATGTCATAACGGGGCCTGCTCAATTAGTACGATATTGTCCGCTTTGGGCCAAGCCCGCACGGATTTACTCTTGGGTGTCCTCCCCAAAAGGCCTCGTACTAATGAGATTGTTGGACACTAATATACAAGGGTTCCTTCCCTTGTATAACCGATGTGGTACTTGGATTGTCCCATAACAATCCTCCCCTCAAGCCAAGGACCACGAACATCGTGTCCTCACCTCAGCGATTATCTTGATCCGCCAGATGCCTTGTATCGATGGGCTTCTCGATACAAGGACTTTACCAAACGCAAAACTATCTTTGATCTGCTTCCCAAATGCGGAACTCTCTTTGATCCGCCAAGCCCAAACGTGGATCTCTCCTAGATCCACCAAACCATATGCGAATCTCAAATCCCGAGGTCACCAAACGAGGGTCCACCGAACTGACGTCCACCGCCCCGGATCTGCCGAACCATGCTCTGATACCACTTGTCATAACTGGGCAGCCCATTAGTACGATATTGTCCGCTTTGGGCCGAGCCCGCACGGTTTTACTCTTGGGTATCCTCTCCTAAAGGCCTCGTACTAATGATATTGTTGGACACTAATATACAAGGGTTCCTTCCCTTGTATAACCGATGTGGTACTTGGATTGTTATGGGACAATCCAAGTACCACATCGGTAATACAAGGGAAGGGACCCTTGTATATTAGAGTCCACCTAGCCCAATTAGTACGAGGCCTTTTGGGGAGGACACCCAAGAGTAAAACCGTGTGGGCTTGGCCCAAAGCGGACAATATCGTACTAATTGAGCAGGCCCCGTTATGACAAGTGGTATCAGAGCCTGGTCGGTAGATCCGGGGCGGTGGACGTCAGTTCGGTGGACCCTCGTTTGGTGACCTCGGGATTTGAGATTCGCATATGGTTTGGTGGATCTAGGAGAGATCCACGTTTGGGCTTGGCGGATCAAAGAGAGTTCCGCATTTGGGAAGCAGATCAAAGAGAGTTTTGCATTTGGTAAAGTCCTTGTATCGAGAAGCCCATCGATACAAGGCATCTGGCGGATCAAGATAATCGCTGAGGTGAGGACACGATGTTCGTGGTCCTTGGCTTGAGGGGAGGATTGTTATGGGACAATCCAAGTACCACATCGGTTATACAAGGGAAGGAACCCTTGTATATTAGTGTCCAACAATCTCATTAGTACGAGGCCTTTTGGGGAGGACACCCAAGAGTAAATCCGTGCGGGCTTGGCCCAAAGCGGACAATATCGTACTAATTGAGCGCCCCGATTTCGACACAGAAGAGGTTACCTTTTCCTTCTAGTACAACTGTAACTAATCATCCTTTTCAGTTGATACATGTTGACATTTGGGGTCCAAACTCTTCCCCCACTTATGATGGATTCAAATACTTCCTCACAATTGTAGATGATTATTCTAGAATGACTTGGCTAATTCTCCTACCTTCCAAAGTTGAGGCCAGACCAAAACTGCAACAATTTTGCAAAATGATTGAAAGACAATTCAATTCCTATGTTCAAACAATCGGTAGTGATCAGGGCAAAGAATTTCTCATGTCTGACTTCTATGCTACTTCTGGCATATTGCACGAAATGTCTTGAATAGAAGCTCCTCAACAAAATAGCAAAGTCGAAAGGAAGCACCAACATATTCTAGCAATTGCTAGAGCCTTGAAATTCCAGTCCAAACTCCCCATAGGTTTCTGGGGTGACTCTGTCAAACATGTTGTATACCTAATCAATAGAGTTCCCACCTCAGTTTTAGCAAATCTAACCCCATTCCAAAAAATCCACAACAAACCACCTAACCTCACCAACCTCAAAGTCTTTGGCTGCATGTGCTATGCCTCCACCATAACCAGCCATCGTACAAAGTTCCAAGAAAGAGCCAAAAAAGGTGTGTTTCTAGGCTATTCACCAGGCATCAAAGGCTATAGGATCTATAAACTTCAATCCCATGACATTTTTACTTCCAGAGATGTTAAATTCTATGAAATAGAATTCCCTTTTACATCCTCCACCACAACAGAATCAGCTCCACAATCTCCTTATCCTACACCACCATCCCCTACCCTTCTTGATGATAATGACCCCCCTTTCTCCATCTCAACCTTCTCTTGATCTCCCAAAACACCCTTCAATCCTCCACCTCCCATTCCTGCACCCACACCTTCTTCCTCATGAACCAACCAACCAGAACTCCCAATTGCCCTCAGAAAACCTTCGAGAACCTACCATTGCAACCTGCTTGAGCGGTCTTCTTCAACTGGTCACTCTCTCCACCAACATGATCCAGGTATCACCTACCTTCTCTCTAAAGTTATTGATTATAATGGCCTCTCTCCATCTTATCAAAAGTTCATTTTTAGCATTCCTGTTACAAAGAACCTGAGACTTATGAAGAAGCAGCTTTGAGACCATCATGGAATAGAGCCATCAACAATGAGATTAGGGATCTTGAAAAGAACAATACGTGGGATGTGGAGTCCCTTCCTCCTCAAAAGAAACCACTTGGCAACAAGTGGATCTTTAAATACAAATTTCTATGTGATGGCCAGCTTGAAAAAGAAAAGGCCATACTTGTAGCTAAAGGCTACAATCAACAGGAGGGTGTAGACTATCAGGACACGTTTGCCCCTGTTGTCAAAATGACCACTGTGAGACTACTCTTAGCCATTGTTGCTGCTCATTCTTGGCATGTCCATCAATTAGACGTGAACAATGCGTTCTTACATGAAGACATTACTAAAGAAGTCTATATGAAGCTTCCTAAAGATTACAAACCCGAAGCTCACATTCCCAATCCAGTTTGCAGGCTCAAGAAGTCCCTCTATGGACTCAAACAAGCATCTTGAAAGTGGTTTTCAAAGCTTTCTTATTCACTCACCACACAGGGCTACATTCCCAGTCAAGTGGACCACTCTTTATTCTACAAGTCAGTGGGTCAGAACTATACCTGTGTTCTGGTTTATGTCGATGACCTTGTCCTTGGTGGCAATGACCTCACAAAGATAAATTCCCTCAAACTGTTCCTTCATTCATCATTCACCATCAAGGACATGGGTCCCATCTAGTTCTTCTTGGGCATTGAAGTAGCTAGGAACTCCTCTGGAATCCATCTCTCCCAACATAAATGTACACTGGAAATTCTTGAAGAAGCTGAGGTTCTACTTTCTAGACCTGTTACAACCCCCATGGAATACAAGCTCAATCATACATTACAACACTCTGACCCCTACCCTGCTCCAGCATTCTACAGAAGACTTGTCGGCAAACTCATTTATCTCACCACTACTCGACCAGATATCAACTTCACCACACAGCAAGTCAGCCAATTCATGTCAAATCCTAGCAATACTCACTACCAGGCACTCACAAGAATCCTCCGCTACCTCAAATTTGCTCCTTCCACTGGTTTGTTTTTCCCCACTACTTCTACCCTACAACTCCAAACTTTCAGTGATTCTGATTGGGCTGCGTGTACGGATACGCATTGATCAGTCACTGGCTATTGTGTATATCTGGGAAATGCGTTAGTTTCCTGCCGCAGCAAGAAACAAAAGACCATCTCTTTGTCATATTGTGAAGCAGAATACAGGGCAATGGCGGATACCACCGAGACTTCCAGGTCAAACATCCTGTTCCAGCCATTCTATACCGTGACAACCAATCGGCGATTCACATCGCCGAGAATCCAACGTTCCATGAACGCACCAAACACATAGACTTGGACTGCCATCTGGTGCGAGAGAAGCTGTTGGATGCCACCATCAAGCTTCTTCATGTCTCCTTATTCCATCAACTTGCTGATCTCTTCACCAAGGCTCTTCCACCAACAATCTTCGCCACTATACTCTCTAAGCTTGGTGTGCATAATCTGTGCCCACCAGCTTGCGGGGGCGGGGGGGTATCAAGGAAAAATCACAATTTTTCACTAGCTGCAAATCCCCAATTTCAAGTTCCAACGGCTAGGTCACAACCCAAGTGGAGCGACGTTGTTGCTCGTAAAGGAAAACAGACTTGTTGAAACATCATCGTGCCGATCCTGAAGACTCAACGTCCCTGTCATCGTCCAGAATCTGTTCCCTCTCATTTTCTGTTTTCTCTATTTTCTTTCTCTAAAGCAATAGCTAAGAGTTGTTGTCTTCTTCTCTGGATCCTTGTATAAATTGAACGATCTGATGTAATGAGAAACTATATTAGGGTTTCAAAGGCCATACATGTTGTTACCTGAACAAAAAAAAAAAAGATGAAAACAAATTAACAGTGGAAAAACATGTGGATGAGATGCAGAGTACTATGACTTCAGTGAAGGTGACGACGGTTACTACAATACCTCTTCAAGCTCAGATCAAATGAGGGTGTTCAGTGCATCTATGAGAATCTATTTTTTTGTTACCCTACCCTTATGGAGATTTTTTAAGAGCTCTGAGATTACAGCTAAAACTACGAATATGGAGGATCTTTAAAGAAGGAGAGCTCTGCACCTATGATTATGGAGAAAAAGGAAAACATAGATATATAACTGAAACAAGTTGTTTTCGGGGCATGTGTTGGGTTGTCCTTCCATTTAGTACTTTGGATCATGATCATGGGATGACACCTTGAATCGGATGGTATCCATGTAGAAGGTTGGATGATTTCCATAAAATGCGATGCTATACTATATACACTTTGCAGTGAATGGTTATCATTTAGAATGAGATTGTATCATCTATTTAGGAGTGGGATGGTAACTATGGAATATGGATCTGTACCGATGGACGCAGGTAGTAGTCAAAGAAAGGTGACCCATTAATTAATTAGTTAGTTATTATACGCTACGTAAGAGTGTTGGAGGCAGTAACTTACCAAAGATAGAGACGTAGCACTTGTATCAATATCTGTAAGGACGGCGTAGGATTTCCCGACGGAGTACCGGAGATCAGGAGATGAAGCCTTAATCCTTGTAAAAAACGATGTGAGGAATCGATGGAAAGATGCGGCCAATGAATTGCCTCTCTCGTCGCAGCCGCCGGTGGAGTTGAGAGCGCGGCTGTATGGAGAGCAACCCACCGGCGTTGGTGTCACTATTTCGAACTTCCAACCTCCAAGTGCATATAGAATCTGCCAAATCAATTTGATTAATTCACTCATATACCAATTTCACGATTTTTTGAGATCGTTTGGTTTGCGCCATATAATAAATGAGACTTAGTTAATGTAAAGATATCATGCATGTTCATTTTTTTATGAATCGGGTATCTTTCATTTCATCAAAAGCGACACTAGCAACACCCTTGCTAGTTAGTGGTCAACTTTGGCATAACCAAACACCACCTACAATCTCGACTAAACACATAAGGAATCAAAGATTGCACTTCCAAATAGCCCTATAACTTCCTCCCTTACAACCTTGCACAACACATCACAATCCCTACACTGACATGCATAAACTATACTGCACCTTTCTCACCATAACACACTCACCAAGCTTTGCCACATAGCTCTTCCCACTTGAGACTTCACTGTGTGAGAACCAAACCCCTGATGCAACCAAGCAAGCTCATTGTCCAAAGAGATAAACACCCATGAACCTCTGCAAAACAGCTTGCAAACCATTTTCCTATACATCAGACACGCTGCAAATAAATTATCAGAAGTTTCCAGTGAACAATTAAAATACACACAGCCCAAACTACCATCAAATCCCCATTTCAATATCTTTTCTTTAGTAGTTACCGCTCTATTTATAATCAACCAAGCAATAAACCTGTTTCGAGGAATGGAGCTTCCCTTCATAAAAGTTTAGACCAAACTACTTTCTGCCTTTTCGTCCTTAGAGTCTCCCAGATTCTCCTAATGAAAAAATTCTCCATTCATTCTTGATCCCAGTAAACATCCTGCCCCTGCTGATGGAAGAAATCGTGACCTTTATCCTCGTTTTCAGAATCCGTTCCCAGTTCCATGAACCCGAACAACCAGCATAAAGCCAAAAATCTTGTCCCTTCAGTTTATAAACACTGATCCATGCAACCCACAATGATCCATGTTGCAATAACAAAAGCCAGATATGTCGAGTGATACATGCAATGTTCCAAGTTTCCAATTCTCGCCAACCCAGCCCCCCCTCCTGTTTGGGGAAAGTGAGATGCTTCCAGCCTATCTTCGCTTTCATTCTGCCTCCTTGTCCAACACCCCACAATAAGTTACTACATATACCTTCCACTTCACGGATAACTGGCTTTGGAAGAATAAAGACAGCCATCCAATACTGGTGCAAACTGTACAGAACTAAACTAACAAGCTCAACCCAGCCAGCATATGATAGGAATCGAGACCTCCAGCTACTTATCCGAGCAACAATATTATCAATTAAAGGCTTACATGCTGAAACAGTGAGCTTCCCCGAGGAGAAGGGAACCCCCAAATACCTGACTGGGAACTTTCCCAAAGCAAACCCATATCTAGCAGCCCTCACTTTCTGTTCAGGACCAGGCAGCGCCCCCCCCCCCCCAAGAAAAGTTCTTATTTACTTGGGTTTACTTGCAAACCAAAAAGCTTCCTAAAACGAGCAAGGATCTCTATCAATCTTTGAAAACCATAGTTAGAACCATCAGAGAAGACTAGGGATGGCAATGGGTCGGGTTGGGGCGGGTTCTGTCAAACCCAAACCCATGGGTTTATCCGCCAAAAAAACCCGGGGTAAAACCCGTTGGGTTTGAAAAACTCAAACCCAACCCAACCCGCCGGGTATCCGCGGGTCCATGGGTATCCGCGGGTCCATGGGTACCCGTGGGTTTTTGTGGTAAAAAATTTACAATAACAAGTTTCTTTCAAAATAAAAGTTTAGCATCAATTTTTTCATACAAATTAATCATAAAAAAATACCAATCTAGAGCATACCAGCAAACCGCAAATGATCAATACAAATTGTTCAAAATTAAAGATAAACATCTATAAACAATAAGATTAATTGAAAACTTCTTCCTCGTCAACTAAGTTTCTTCACTCTCCACTTCATCATATCAACTTCATTCTAAACAATTAGAAAGAACAAATTAACATGTCTCCACAAACATAAAGAATATTAGTTGTTTAAGGAAGATATATTATTTAGAATATTAAATATACCGGAAAAGTAATTATATGTGTGTGGGCGGGTACCCATGGGGCGGGTTTACCTAAACCCAAACCCAACCCGACCCGGTGAATAGTTTAGCGGGTTTAAAGCCGAACCCGGCCCAAAACCCGGCAACATGAGTTTTACCCGGGTTGGGTCGAATGGGTACCCGTGGGTTCGGGTTTTGTTGCCATCTCTAGAGAAGACTAGAAGATCATCAGCAAAGCATAGGTGAGTTATACCTATCCTCTTAAACATTGGATGAAAAGGGAAAAAAACCCTTTTGTGCCTCTTTATCAAGCATACAGGAAAAAATCTCCATGGCATTTTTTTTAGTAATTGTAGTTGTCTAGTGAAAAATGTTAAATAATTAATTTTTATTTGTATTAGTTTTTAATTGATAAGTCACTAATTTAATGATCTGGAATGAGAGCTGACTACCACTTAGCACAAAGACAACAAAGTTGGATTGAAAGTGACTAATGGTGAAATGAAAAAAAAGTAAAGTTAGTGACCACTAATACAATTAAAAAAATAGTGGCAAATATAAAAAAATAGTAAACTCAGTGATCAAATGTGTTGTTTAGCCTTAATTAATACTATAGTACTTACGGCTAGTTTGACCATGTTGTAGTTTTTGCATAAGCATGTTATGGTAGGAGTATTTAGAGAAGTACTTTTTTTAGAAAACAATAGAATGTTTGATTGAAATTTATAAGAAGTGTTTTTTAATATAAGAGGTCATGTAAAATAATTAAAATAATTTATAATATAAAATATAAATCAAAAATAAAAAAATGAAAAGTTAATAAAATGGATCATGTCAGATTTTTTATATATAAAAAATTAAATTTATTTTATTTTTAAAATGTTTTAAATGGAAGAATTATATTTTTAATTAAAATTAAAATATGGTTAGTACAATCTTTGAGTTTTTATATATTTTCAAATCAGAGTTTCTTATTTAATATGTTATTATATAAAATCATTTTTCAGTTTTTAAAAACTGAGCTTTTAGCCTTTTAATAGTGTTTGGATCGTTTCAACTTTTCAAACAAAAAAGCGCTTTTGACCGTCGGGCCAAACATTAGTGTGGCGTACGTTACCCGAATGTGCACAACGTATTGACCTATCACAGAGTTGAGAAACTCCACGTCGGAGGAGTAATAAAAAGGAGGGTCGGCGGTGAGGTTGAGGAGGTATTCGCCGATGTCACTAGTTCCAATGGCCAACAAAAATATGCTCTTGCCGATAGAATTGGACGCACCTTCTGGGCCCATTATTCCTGTCAGGTTGCTCAAAACCGTCCTGAACTGACTCACCTGCTTTTTTTGTGGCACCACCTGAATTTGGATCATAAAATGAATGTACATATTCAAATATATATGTGTGAGCACTTCTACTGTATTTTAAATATTGATGTTTTAAAGTATAACCTCAAGTTGTATCAGGGGTTAGACAAGAGGGTTTGGGGGTGTCCCAGAACACGCCTAAATTTTGAATAAAAAAAAGATTATCCAACTTCGGTAGTAATTTGCATATGAGTAAAAAAAAATGTAGTAGATTAAGTGACTTGAACTTAGGACACTACTATTATTGGTGAACATGTGTTTCATTAGTCTACAATTTATTTGTTGCTTATTTTAAACACAAGTCTAATAGTAAAAACACTCTTCTTTTCCCTAATTATTTTCAAAATCTAATAATTAAACCGAATTACAGGCTACCCTTATTCTCCATTCTATCAAATTCATTGGTTTACTTGCTTCTCAAAGTGATTGAAGTTACCGATTACAACTGCAAGTTTTGAGATAACATTTTCAGCTTTGGGATACTTTAATAACAAGCTTCAGAATCAAATAAGTGATCAGTTCTAAATGATTGTATGTTAGGATAGAGAGATTTGTTGAACCGTGTAAACACTGAGTGTATTTTACAACTTTTTTCAGAATATGAAAACACGCCGTGGATTTTTGTTGTAACTTGTACTAGTTAGATATTTTCTCATTTAATGATTAATTATTTAATTTAATTTTTGAAACACGACACATCTATCTAAAATGTCTGGCTCTGCCACTGAGTTGTACCATAAAAGAATTTGAACCTTTATTTTATGGTACAGGTTGTACCATAATATAATGATACAATTTTAGTTTGTACTATAAAGTGATTTATACAAAAGAAGTATAGGTAAAATCTCAGGCAGTACAATAAACGCAAAAACTCAAGTAAAATTCCTCATATATACACTAATATACAATATACATTTACAATTTTTTTTAAAGAAAGTACGTACTTGGTTGTAAATCCTGCGCTGGTTGAGGCGAGAACTCCGGAACCAAAGTTGGCGCCGCAGCAAGTTATGGTCCGGTTGAACACCCGCGAGGAGTTCCCGGCGACGAGGGAGAGGAACGACGGCGGACTTAGATCGTAACCTAACTTCTCAACTGTCCAGATTGATTAGGTTGGTGTTAGGGTTCTTGATTGTCTGGATTTTTTCGTGTGTTCATTTGACCAAGAGGGAGAGGAACAACATACACGACTTTTGGTGTATCGGAAGTAACAAATTTGTGTGGGAGCTAGGTTTCATGTGTTGGCAAGGATAAAATAAAATTAGAAAATAACTTAACAGATCTTTTGGTATCAAATGAATCGAGAATTCAATTTGAATTACTGTGTAGAATTTATTGTCAAATGAATTATTTTGTTTGGTATGTTATTTTAATATATTTAGAAATGAAAAGGAATTGAATTCTCAAATCATGTTTAGCATATGTTCAAAACTGAATTAAATTAAAAGTTCTACACCATTATTAATTTTCCACAAATCAAAATAATATATACCTCACATTATTAACATAATTTAAGTACCTCAAGCACTTTTAATAACTTGAAGTTGTTGATAAAGGAACATAACACATATGTTATGTATAAAACCTAACCTTATTAGTCATTATATACAGTAGCATAAATGAAACAATCTCCATAAAAAAATTGAAGCATAAGAGAGTAACACAACTTAGCCTCGATGAAATTGGGAGTCGCCCGGGAAGTAGAGTTTAGGACTTGGGAGAAACGGAAAGCTGTGAATATATTAGATTTAATATACCGGCAGAGAGGAGGTGGGTTATGTGCGCAAATTGTGGATTTGCGCTAAATAATATATCTCTAAGAGTTGCATAATTAATAATTAAGAATAAGTATGTCATTTTACCATAATTAGTAAAATAATTGTGTAATTCATTTGAAAATTCCATCTCGATTACTCGGAATTGCTATAACTAGCGTCAATTTCGTAGAATTCAAAATTTAGAGTTGAAAATAAATTCTTTTATATACCAAACAAAAAAAGATTTCATTTCAAAATAAATTTCTCAAACTTATGGAATTCATTTATACCAAAACGGTATGTAAAACAAAAGGAATCTAAACCATGTTAAACCAACGTCATGAACCTGCGAGTCATCTCGCTGGTTGAACCGCACATGGTGAGCAAAACGAGTGCAGTATTCAATCCGTAGGAAGGTTCTCAAGTTAGAGGTTACACAGTGTTGCTTTTCCATTTGGTAGACGAATTGTACCTCTTTTCCGGTTTTCCTCTCCGCCTAACCCCATCTATTTGAATTTTAAACCGAACATTTAAATTTTGATCTTATATTAGTGTGTTTAAATTTTTAATATATATCATATCCAGGTAAAAAGTGTTATTTTGGTGTAATGTTTTATGTTAATTTTTTGTCATATGTTAGATGAGATTTGATATTAATTTATAAATGTATCAACAATATAATTACTCAACCCACACAGGGTCGATCAGACCAGATTGTTAAATCGGATTGACAACCTTGGGTTAAATCGATTTCTAAATCCGTTATTATAGATTTTATTCATCAAACCAGATTAAAACGATTTTTGAACAAGTTATTGCGGGTTTCAATCATCAAAATTAGGATAGGTTTTATGGTTTCAACCAATGTTACATGTTGATCAATCAGAACTTTGCTATAGTAGGATGTTAGAAGATCAAGTATCAAATTGTAATTAGCCGTGATATTAAGGAGTTAGTATGTTGATTGCCGTTTAACCTAGCATGGTCTGTACATATATATGTGTATTAGGGCAGCCGATCTTGGTACTTTTCTGGTGAATAAGAATACTTCTGCGTGGTGCCGTGGACTAGTCCCAACAATCAAACGTTGGGGAAACCACGTAAATCTCGTCTTGTTCTTCCGTTCTTGATTATATTTGACATGGTATCAGAGCCTAGAACCGAAAGGTCATGTGTTCGAATCTCCACGACCCCCAATATTAACCGTTGTCTTTCATGCACATGGTATGGTGGGCCTGTGCAAACTTCAAGCCCATGGGTTGGCTTTTGTTTGAGGGGGCGTGTTAGAGAGTGGTATAAGATCCAAGATTGAATCTCTCCCAACAACTCGAGTTATTGGGAGCAACTGGTTCTTGACATTCTTCTAGTCAATTTTTCTGGGCCTTGTGAGCTGCTGAGATCTTGCAGCTTCTATTTTTCTAGGTATCCCGCGCTACTGGGATTATCTTGCAGCTTCTATTTTTCTGGGTATCACGCGCTACTGGGATTTCGCAGCTTCCTCTGGGTTTTCGGTTCTTGTGGGCTGCTGTTGGTGCTTGCTCAATTTCTTCTGCTGTGTTCCAGGTTTCGTTTGTTTCGGCTGCTGTGTGCTATCTGTTGTGTGCTATTCTAGTTACTTCTTTTTTGCCTCTCTCGTGTCATGGATTCTCACAAGATGGAAGCGGTCTCTGTCAAGCTCAACGGAAAGAACTTCCCCCTTTGGGAGTTCCAATTTCGCCTGTTTGTCCAAGGGAAGGGGTTGCTCCCTGTTTTGGATGGTTCGCTCAAGGCCCCATCCGCTGATGCCGATCCGCAACAACTTGAAGCGTGGGCTATGAGCAATGCTCAGGTCGCCAGCATCCTCCTATCGTCCTTTGAGCCCTCGATCGGTCTTGGCTTGAGGGGGTTTTCCACCGCCCATGCTATGTGGCAGCACTTGGTCAATCTCCATACTCACGTGAGCGCCTCTCGGAAGTTTGATATTGAGCTTGATCTTGCTCGCTTGCAGCAGGGTGATCTTGATATCAAAGCTTATTATCAAGCTGCCCTCCAATTATGGACTGAGCATGATCTCATAAGTCAGTCCCTTCTTTCTGTCGAGGCCTCTACTGAGGTGATGAAGGAGCGTGCTAGTTCCCGTCTTATGACATTTCTCATGAAGCTTAATCCGAGCTTTGAGTCGGTCCGTGCATCCTTGCTACATAGGAATGTCACCACTATTGAAGAAGTCTTGCCTGAGCTGCTGCGTGAAGAGACAAGACTGAGAAGTCAAGCAAAGCTGGATGTCCACTCCTCTGAAGTTGGTTCGGCCTTTTCTGCTCAATCTGGCAGGCCCCGGTTTCATCGTACTCCTTCTGGTGAAGTTATATGTCATTATTGTAAGTAACCGGGCCATATACTAGTTCATTGCAAGAAACGCAATGGGTGTGCTTACTGCAATTCGGATGGGCACAAGATAGCTGATTGTCCCATTTTGGCTCGTCGCAATGGGTCTCGTCGTCCTGGTCCAGGTGGTGGGGGCTCTTCCTCCTCATCTGCGTCCCGAGGTCCAGCTTATGCGACTATGGTGGAGTCGGCTGCTCCTTCTTCTCCTGCTGCTCCTGGTCTTACTCCGGATGCCATACGTCAGTACGTGCATGAGGCCTTGAAGGATGTTCTTCCTTCGGCTCTCACCTCAGCCTTTTCCACTGGTATGGTACCTTCTTCTCGTCTCTCTTGGCATCTTGATTCAGCTGCATTCAATCACATGACGAGTTCGTATCGGTCCTTTATGGGCTTACGGTCAGCTCCTCCTGTTAATCTTCAAGTGGCCGATGGGACCACCTTGCCTGTTCAGGGGGTGGGTACAGTAGTTAGTCCTGGTTTACGGCTACCGGATACCCTCTATGTACCAAAGCTTGTTCCCAATTTGGTCTCTGTCGGTCAGTTGGTTGAAGATGGTTGTCGTATTGTTTTTGATCCTCATGGGTGTACTATGCAGGACATGAGGACGGGGGTGGAGCTAGGCCGCGGGAGTAAGTGTGGGCGTGTGTTCTCTCTGGATCAGTACTCGAAGAAGGGTCTTGCTGCTGTGCCTGGTGATCGAGAGCCTACGGATGCAGGGAGGGCGCCTTTGCGCAAGGAGTTGAATTTGATTTCTGTTTCTGACAATTCTGGATATTCTGTGAATCTTTCGGATTGGCATTTGTGGCATAGTCGGTTAGGCCACCCGCATTCTAGCAGGCTTGCGGATATGTTTAAGAATAAATTGTTGCACGGGCATTATACTGGTTCCGATACTCATCATCCCTGTGTCCATTGTATTGAGGCAAAGATTTCTCAAAAGTCTTTTGGGTTGAGTTCTACTGTGTATACCGATCCATTTGACCTAGTTCACACAGATCTCTGGGGTCCTTCTCCAGTTACTTCTCGTTTGGGGTTTCGTTACTTTGCCTTATTTATTGATCATGCTACCCCGATTTATTTGGGTATACTTTCTTCGGCAAAAATCGGACTTGCTTGTTGTTTCCCGGGAATTTCTGCAGATGGTTCAAACGCAGTTTGGGAAGATGGTGAAAGTCGTGCGTTCTGATCCTGGCGGCGAGTTTTCGTCAAATTCTTTGCTTGAGTTATTTCAGGATCGGGGTATTTTACAGCAACAGTCGTGTCCCGGTGTCTCGCAGCAAAATGGGTTGGTGGAGCGTAAGCATCGTCACGCTCTTGAGCTCACCCGAGCAATTCTGTTCGAGTCCAGAGTGCCGCCTAAGTTCTGGGCTGAAGCCGTCCACACCATTGTGTACTTAATCAACCGCCAAATCACTCCAGTACTCGACCAACGAAGTCCATATCACGCGTTATATTTGAAGCTTCCGGATTATACACATCTACGCGTGTTTGGTTGTGTATGTTATGTTTTACTAGCTCGCCGTGAAAGGACGAAACTTACTCCCAAAGCAGCCCGGTGTGTATTCCTTGGTTATAGTGATAAGCACAAGGGCTACGTGTGTTACGATGTGACTGGTCAGCGGATCCGCATCTCTTGTCATGTAGTGTTCTTAGAAGATCAATTCTATTATTCTTCCCCTTCAGCTGGCAGCTCTTCTTCGATGGACTCCTCTCTGGATTTCTTAACCATGACATTACCAAGCCCAGGGGATGGTACACCGCCATTGACTCTCTCCTCTACTTCAACCGGCAGCTCCGCAGAGGATACTTCCTCCTCGACATCTTCTTCTTCTGCAACGCCAGCCAGCAGCTCGTCCTCCTCGACGTCTTCTTCTTCTACAACGCCAGCCAGCAGCCCGCCCACTTCGCCTAACAGCAGTTCGTCGTCCAGCTCCTCTTCCCCCGTGTCCTCTCGCTTGCCCTCTTTATCTAATGACTCAGTCACGAGTCGTCTTGCTTTCGAAGAAGAAGTGGCCGCTTTGGAGGAAGAGGTGGCTCCGCCTCCACTGCGACGATCAACAAGGGCTACTAAGGGAGTTCCACCGCCATCCCGTACTGATTTTATAGCTTTTGCCACTACTCATATGCTGGTTCCAGCTACGTACAAACAAGCATGTGGGGTGGATGTCAGGGACAACGCCATGAAGACCGAGATTCATGCTTTGTTGGCAGCGCATACCTGGGATCTTGTGCCTCGACCAATCTCTCACCCGGTTATTGGAAATAAATGGGTGTATACCATTAAAATGTTTCCTGATGGCTCGATCGAGCGACATAGAGCCCGTTTGGTGGCACAAGGGTTCAAACAAGAGTTCAGGATCGACTATGAGGAGACTTTTGCTCCCGTTGCCAAAATGCAGACGGTTCGGTGTGTCTTGGCGGTTGCGGCTATGAAGGGTTGGCGTCTACTTCAGTTGGACGTGAAGAACGCGTTCCTCCATGGTGATATTAAGGAGACTATATACATGGAACGACCGAAGGGTTATACTGATGGTGATCCGTCCATGGTGTGTCGTCTTCGTCGATCTCTTTATGGTCTCAAACAGGCTCCCCGTGCCTGGTTTGAGAAGTTCCATGATACTGTTCTTAAGGCTGTTTTCACTCAAAGTGATAATGACCCGTCTCTATTTCTGCGATCTTCTTCTCGTGGTCTTACTGTTCTCCTGATATACGTTGACGACATGATAGTGACTGGTGATGATACTCTCAGCATTCAGGAGCTCACAGGTATACTTCGTACAGCATTTCATCTCAAGGAGCTTGGAGATATGTCCTATTTTCTTGGTCTCGAGGTGTATCAGTCGCCTGCAGGTATCTTTGTTGGTCAAAAGAAATACATTCTTGATCTTTTGGAGACTGCACAGATGGATGAGTGTGCTCCGGCAGCTACTCCTATGGAGCAAAATCTTAAACTTCGACAGGCTGATGGTGATCTTCTTCCCGATGGCGGATCTCGTTATCGCAGTCTGGTGGGGAGTCTTATTTATTTGACCCATACTCGTCCGGATATTTCCTATGCTGTCCAGGTTGTCAGTCAATTCATGGCTGCGCCTCGTACTACTCATCTATCAGCTGTGCAGTGCATTTTGCGTTATTTGCGTGGAACAGAGGACATTGGGCTCATTTTCCCAACTGGTGGGGACCAAGTTATTGAAGCTTATGCTGATGCTGACTATGCTGGGTGTTTGGATACCCGGCGATCGACTTCTGGGTGGTGTATTAAAGTTGGTGGTTCTTTTGTTTCTTGGCGCTGCAAGAAACAAGAACGGGTTTCGAAGTCTTCCACGGAGGCTGAGTACAGGTCTATGAGTGAGGTGACCTCTGAGATAGTTTGGTTGCATCGTCTGTTGACTGAGCTTGGTGTTCAGTGTCCGCTCCCTGCACGGTTGTATGCCGATAACACCAGTGCGATCAAGATTGCTACTAATCCCGTCCTCCATGACCGGACGAAGCACATTGAGGTACATGTTCATTATATCAGGCAGTTGGTGGCTGACGGTTCGGTGGCATTATCATACATTACTTCGGAGGATCAGACGGCAGATCTTCTAACAAAAACAGTTTCATCATCTCGGCATTGGTTTCTGGCTCACAAATTGATGTTGCGTCAGCATCATCAATTTGAGGGAGGGTGTTAGAAGATCAAGTATCAAATTGTAATTAGCCGTGATATTAAGGAGTTAGTATGTTGATTGCCGTTTAACCTAGCATGGTCTGTACATATATATGTGTATTAGGGCAGCCGATCTTGGTACTTTTCTGGTGAATAAGAATACTTCTGCCTGGTGCCGTGGACTAGTCCCAACAATCAAACGTTGGGGAAACCACGTAAATCTCGACATACGACAGCCATTTCACTTATTGTTGTAAACTAATTAGCATTGGCCAAATTACTAGTGCTTCTGAGGAAACTTTGTATTGGGATGTTTCTTTACCATTGATGTTAGCTGAAGCTGTAGCCTTTGTGGCATTTGATTCTTGATATCAATGAAATTCCTTCAGTGATCTTTCAAAAAAAATAAAAAAGTATTGGCCAAAGAGAAGACGCAAATATATAGGGAGAATTTATGTTTACCAATTTGATCGGGAAGATTGCGGCCATTTGAGAACCTGCCTGTAGCCACAGAATCCAAGAAATCGATCCCATAGAAGGGGAAGTTGGCCTTTGCCAAGCTGGAGATCAATAAATTATTGGTCCCAACATCAACTGATCTCGACCCAAATAACCAAAGGGCCGGCGGCCTGGTAACCGAGAAACATTGATCAGGCTTCAGAAATATCACTGTCATTAATAGAAATTAAGGGCAAAGTTCACCGCCGGCGACGTTGGTAGCACAAAATTTGGTGGCCATTAATGAAGTTGGAGTTCTCAGTGACTTGTCCCGTATCAGCTTGATTCAATTCAATTTATAGCGTTGCCTTTGAGGAAACGAAGACGTTAAGAATTGTTGAACGGTAGGTTTGATTAATTATACAGCTTAACTCTTTCCAACTTTGATGAATTATTATGGGAGTGAATTCGGTCAATCTATCTATCTATCTATCTATCTATCTATCTATACATAATATTATGGCAATTCAAAAGTAATTGTTTGTCACCTAAGTACTTGGAGAGTTCACAAATTGCCAAGGTGGACAATATTTTTACAAAAAAAAAATAGTTATTGATATATTTATGGAGTTATCTCTCTCTTCAATTAATATTTCATTTTTCTTTTATCTTTTTTTTTTGTGTTATATCAATGTACACAATAATAATAATGTATGAAAAGTGACATATATTACCTTTGTTATCTCTAACTTTTTTAATATTTATTTTTCTTTTCCAATACTTCCTTTATGTTTTTGTTTCTACTTTTGCATTGTATCGATGTACACAACAATAGACTAATGTCTTTGAGTCACACATATAACTTTTTTCTCAACCAAAAAAATATCTTATTAAAGCTCACTAAGTAAATTTTTAACTCACTTTTACAATAATTTACAAATATGTTACATTTTGATGAACAATTTATACAAACACACATACATAATAATATTTTATCGCGACAAAATAATGATGGAAATTAAAGAGAGAAAACAAAAAAGGTCTGAATAGAAACTTGACCAAACAATAAAATCTATTTCTTAAACAAAAACCTTATTCATTCTAATTAAGTGAAAACATATGAATCATAGGTGCAATAATTTACAATGTATCCTAAGTTCAAATTACTAATATTTTGCATTTTTTGCTCTATATCGTGTTAATTGAGCAAACTCTACTGAAGTTTTACGTCATATGTTAATAAATTTAATTTTCAGACTTGGAGTAATAAATTTTCAATGATTATAAGTAAAAAATTTTAAAATGACTTCGGTATGATTGTTGATGAACTTGACGACATATCTTAAGATGAGACATGAGATACGTTAAAAAATGATACATGTGAAAGTTAGATGAATCTTTGCTAAACTGTATGTTAAACATCATGTGTTCATCAACCACTGACCTAAGCATTAATAAAATAAAGGTTTAAAATCTATCTATCTATGGCAATTCAACAATAGTTTGTTGCCACATAAGTACTTGAAGAATTTACAAATTATCATTGTTGACACTTTTTTTACAAACACAAAAGTAAGTTAATGCTCAATTTATGTAGCTATCTCTATCTTCATTTAATGTTTTTTTTTATTTAATAATTCATTTGTACCTTTTGTAGTATATATGTGTAGCAACAGTATACTAATGTTAGGCTGACATGTATCGCGATTGTTTAAACAAAAATATTTGAATAATTCTTATTAAGTAAATTTTCAGTTTACGTCATATGCTAAGTAGGTGTTAGGCCATTACCTTTTGATTTGTCGTTAGGAGAAGAAATTTTGAGTGAAGGAAAACAAACCAAATAACGGGTGTTAAATGCAATAGAGAGTGGAAATACCCGGTTAGACGAAACTAACAATGTCCACAATTTGGTGGCGCCTGTGAGAAATGGTGCAGGAGGACAATTTAAAATTCAGCTGGCGATGTTACTATATGGGCCGTGAATTGGTGGACAAAGGTGAGGATTGGACAGAGCAGATCTGGTATAGATCTTCAGTAGTGGCCGTGACAAAATGTGGGAGGAGACAACTTAGCAATTGATACATATTGATTAAATAACATTTAAATAGCTAAACCTTTCAGTTTTTTTAAATTATTAGCCAAACCTTTCAAACTATTATATGATTAGCCAAATATTTTGTATCACATCAAAATATTAACCATTTGTTTGTTATCATTAATAATTTTGTAACTCTTTTTTAATTAAAATACTAAATTGAATTATAGACAGTCATGTGTCTCTTCCAACTCATCATCATGTTGTTGAGTCAACATTGTATTTTACTTTGTATTTTGAATTTTTTTTAAAATATTTGATTAATAAAATGTATTTACTCTGTTATATAATATACTAAATTTGGGTTTCTTGATAGACATATGTTAACATAAGATCGTTAGGAGACTTCATGAAAATTTACATGAAAATGAGGCAAGATTAGAGAAGTTGATCATCGTAAGAGATATGATCTTTCTTAGCAAACACATGCATTTTTTTGCAATAAACACATGCATAACTAATAATATATTTACGGAATTAAATAATTTGATAAAATTTCAATGGAGCAAGAATAAATTATATCATTGGATAAATGAAAATGATAAGTAAGAATAACTTTTCTCTCACTTATCCTTCCATCCCTTATTTTCTTTTACAATTGTTCATATTTCCCTTTATTTTCTTAACATTTTACAAATCCCAGTAAAAAATAAGTATTAATTACACTTAAAAATAATTAAACTCTTTTAATATATATGCTTATATATTGACAATAAATGTGGCAATACAGAAAAATGCATATATTAGCATAATTAATGAAATTTTTATTTCTAAACTAATACCAAACATAAATAAATTTTAGAAAACGAAGGTTCTACAAGTTGTCAAATTATACACTAACGCACCATATTAAGATCAAAATCCGTATGTGAGTATCTTGGATTGAGATTCTAAAATAATGTATAAACAACGACAATGAGTCTCAGTTAGTCCAAATTAAATTTAAAAAATTAGCAATTGATACATATTGTATAAGAGACTAAATACAAATAAGATCTTACAGAAAACTTCATGAACATCCAAAGTGTCAACTTTCAATTGGGATGTAGAAATTTATCCAATAATGAAGTATATGTACAAAGAAACTCTAACTAAGATGTCCTCACCTGAACAACATGAATTCATATAAGATAGAAAAAATTGTACATGGGACGTGGTATACCTTTGTGACATGGTTTATGATTAGAGAATTCAAACATTATAAGTGAATGTACTAAGTATTGAGAATTTTCGATATATAGACACACCACATACTCACTTATTAATACAAAATATAATAAATTTAGAAGGTCTAAAATAGTTTAAACATATAGATAAATTGAATTAATGTCAACAATAAAATAAAACTCTCCGGCCAACGGGCCGGGTAAAAAGCTAGTAAGATATGATGAGTAATCAATTAATCATGCATAACCTATAGCACCCCTTCTTTTTCCTGAAAAGCCTTTAATTTTCCCCTTAATATTTAACGGAAGATTTCTCACTTGTTTAAAGTCGGAATTTAAATTTTATGCACAGTTAGATCATATTAATTATACTCGTCAAGATGATATCCAATTTGATATATTTTTGGAACAAAAAAACTGAGCCATTTTTTACCAGTCTATACCATATGATATTGACTAGTATTGAAATAAGAGCATATCTATGGTATGAAAAGCGTACTATGATGGTATGAAATAAGCAAGCCTGTAGAATGGTTGCAAACATGAGAATATAAGTATATTAATTGTCATTTATGACTTTTAGCATTGTGTACCACAAGATACCACCCCGTACTAGGGTGGTATTTTGTACCACAAGATACCACCCCGTACCAGGGTGGTATTGTGTGGTATTTTTAGGTCATGTATTTTGTTCATCCAGAATTTTGTAGATCCAATAGATCATGATGAACTCGTTCCTTCTGTGCAAATATTTTAAAAAACGAATTAAAAACGAAGAAGATACCATATGGTATGCAGTTGGTAACGAGAGGCACGAAATGTTTATTTTCTCAAAAAATATTCAAAATGAATCTCATTTTGTAGAGCACAACGAACTCGTTCCAACTGTGAAATTTGTTTTGAAATCCGAGTTAAAACGAAGAAGATATGAGCCGATTAAGAAAACAAGAGAAAATAAAAATATTTTTAATTCTCCCCTTAAATCTGAATTTTTTGAATGAAGGGTCCAAATTTAGTTTCAAAATCAAATTTAATTACTTAAAAGAGATTTGTTCATGAACTGATTGCCGATTTGATTTTGTATATTAGAATGGTGGAGAAGAGGTAGCCCTTAGCCGGATTGGGGTTAGTTAAGTAGATTTTGAAAAAATTGGAGCTAACGTTAGCTATATTATAAATTTATTATTATATCCTTTATATTTTAAAGGAATGAATGGGTTGTAGTTTAATGGAAACAAGATAATTATTAATATATATATATATAAATGTGAAGTAAGGTTATTGTTGCCAAACGAAGTAAATTTTGATCATCCAAATTTAATAAAATTACAACTTAATTACTATAATGTATATTTTATATTTTGATATCTCAAATTTAATTTTGATGTAAAATTATTAAATAATTATGTTTTAGTATCTAAACTTTATGAGATTTTCGTACCTGCAATTTTTAAAATTTACATATTGGTCCCATTTTTACATTTCACTTGAATCCATAAATCCAATCCACTAATCCATAAATCTAGTCCCCCATAAAATTAAAGTATAAATTTAGTTTGGTATTTGATGAGATTTTTACTTCAACAAAACATGTATGATATCCATTTGAAATAGTAATTATCATTTTTTAAAAGAACATTCTATTCGGTGATGTGACAACATATATAGTAAAATATAATAAAAATATATTAAGATATTGATCTGTACGAAGTATTGGTATGACATTTTAATTGAACAATATTTTAAAAAATCAACATTAATAAATATCAAAATTTAAAAGTTAATATAAGTATAAAAATGACCCAACCTTTCCATCATCTACTTTCTCTTCATTTCATTTTTCACTCGCCTTCCATAACTCTTTCTTTATTTCTTTCTTTACCTTCTTCGTCTAACCCTAATTAATATACTATTTTTATGTATTCTAATCATAAGTATGAACGGCTCCATACACGACTCACCAACACTCTAGAGAATTAATAATTGAACTATGAACTTTTTCAGCTCAATGTAGAGTCCAATTAAAAATCAAGATATATGATTATTACTTATTAGAAAGTCAGCATTTTTCACTATGGTATTTGAAGGCGTGAAATTTTAAGTGAGTTCCCGTTTGTATTCATTTTGCTTCTCTATAGAGTTTTTCTTTTTCACCCAGGCTAGATTTTCAACAATTATATGTTTGGCTAGGTATCTACACATATCAAATAAATAGTTTTCATTTTTATATAAAAAAGTAAATAATTATCATATTAAATACATCACCATTAAAGAAATTAAACCTCAACTATACAAATTATAGTTCAGTACCTAAACTTAATAAATCTTAGATTTATACCCTAAATGTTTTTTAGCATTACAAGTCCTCAAAAATAAAAATATTGATGGAACAATACAATTTAGTACCTAATTTTTTTTGTACTACATTTTGGTACCTAAAATTTGAAGTTCTACAAATAGTTCTAATTTTTGTATATGTAATTAAAATATCTTCGAATAAATGGATATACATACCCAACTCATACACATTTAGATTATGGAAGTAAATATCCACACGCTACCCAAACTCATATATACGTCATCCATACCCTAGTCATAATTAATGGGTCTATTTGGGTTTAGGTAAATATCATTTATCAGCCCAAAATTTCAAAATATTTGAATTTGGATGTTGACTGTCATATATATTTTTTCATTCAATATCATATTGTCAAGTTAATATTATTAACAAAACTTCTAACAAAAAATAAATTTATGCTAATTATACTAACAAAACACCATAACGGGCCACATAATACATGCCGATAGGCGATCTCCGTCCGCGACAAAGCGCGGCATCGCTACCTAGTTATTATATATAAAGAAGAAGCAATGTTACTGTTGCATAAATTACTATATTTTGATACCCCCAAATTTAATTTAATTACAACTTAGTCACTATAATGTATATTTTACATTTTGATATCCAAAATTTATTTTTAATGCAAAATTAATAAACAATTATATTTTGGTATTTAAAATTAATGAGATTTTCGTACTTACATTTTTTAAAATGTACACATTGATACAATGTTTAGATTTCACTCGAATCCATGAATCCAATACACCAATTCTTCTGAACCAATTCATGAATCTAATCCACCATAACATAAAAGTATAAATTTAGTCTGTTGTATCACTCAACTGTAGGAGAAGATTCGAACATTTTATATTTTCTCATTACGTGAAACATTAAATAAATATAAAAAAGAGACGACTCTAAAATATTATAAGAGCGAATTTATAAACTCATTTAGTACATTTACGGGGTACTAAACGAACTTCTACTAACTACATGTAACGAAATATGCGACATCTACATGAACAAGTGTCAATAAATTGCTACGGTGCAAAGGGTTGACTGTTGTATTGACGGTCAACTAAAAGAATTGGTCAAAACCTTTCCATCATCTACTTTCTCTTCGTTTTATTTTTCACTCGCCTTCTATAACCCTTTCTTTATTTCTTTATTTGCCTTCTTCGTCCCACCCTAATTAGTATATTATTTCCATGTATTCTAATCGCAAGTATCAATGGGTTCATACACGACTGACCAACAGTCTGGAGAAATAATAATTGAACAATGAACCACTAACTTTTTCAGCTCAATGTCAAATAAATATATTTGGTTATTGCTTATTAAAAAGTCTTCATTTTCCACTATTCATTTTGCACTATAGAATTTGAAGGAGTGAAATTTTAATCGAGTTCCAGTTTGTATTATTTTGTATCTCTCTAGAGTATTTATTTTTCAGCCAGGCTAGAATTTTCAAAAATTATACATGGAATTTTCAAGAATTATACATATCAAATAAATAGCTTCCTATTTTCTATAAAAAATAAATAATTATCATCTTAAATACATCACCATAAAAGGAATTAAGCCTCAACTATGCACATTACAGTTCGGTACCTAAACTTAATAGATCTTTAGATTTATAACCTAAATTTATTTTTTTGGCATATAAGTCCTTAAAATATTGACGGAACATTACGTTTTTAGTACCTAAAATATATGTATTATATTTTAGTACCTAAACTCTTGAAATTCTACGAATAGGTCTAATTTTGTTATGTGTAATTAAGACACCCTCGAATAAATGGGTATCCACACCCAACTCATACACATTTAGATTAGTAAAGTAAATATCCATAACCTACCCAAACCAATCTACTACAAACTTTCAGACCCATATATTTCACCCATACCCTACTCATAATCAATGGGTTTGCTTGGGTTTAGGTTAATATCATTTATTAGCCAAAATTTTCAAAAATAAAATTTATTGGTTGACCGTCATATATCTTTTCTCACTCAATATCATATTGTTAAGTCAATATTACTAAAAACTACTAACAAAAAGTTAATTTTAGGCTAATAATACTAACAAAACACCATAACGGAACACATAATTAATGTCAATTGATCATCTCCATCCCGCGACGAGGCGCGGCATCTCCGCCTATTAATTAATATATATATAAACTTAAATCCAATTTACTGTTCACTAACCTAGGCCTTTCATTGGCTCTTCATTTGATATGGGTACTTCGTTTGAGCTATACGGGTGATGGGTTTTTAGAATTGTGGCTCCACTTTTTATTAAAATTGTTTGGACTATTTTATTTGTATTGTGTGCCATTTTTATTCTTTCTTTCATAATTGTCTCTAGATTTGAATATGTTTAAATTAGCTTTTCATTTTTCTTTTTTGTTAGGAACCGAAGTTAGATATGGTCTTAACATCACCTAATTGAAGACTGGAGAATATTTAACCCGTTTGAACTATGGTTCACTTGATTTTACTTACAAAAAAATTTATTTTGTCCATTTGGAAAAATTATTAACTGCTTTTCTAAAGAATATTCTATGGAATTACATGACACCATATTCTGTAATATATATGGTATAGGTACGTTACGATATTGATACTGGCATAAGTTTTTGTCATTTTAATATAACACAAGTATGCTCTAGATTTTGTCACTTCGCCATCAGAGCACTAATACCCCACAATAATTATTATGTATCATGGACTCCAATTCGATCTAAGATAGGGTGTATAATCGTTGGTTCTGCATTTGTGCTTAACTAGATATGGTCATTTATTTCGAGTATGTCTTTTACTTTTCGTACTTTCCGATTTTTATTTGTGCATAACAAGAATTATTATGCTCTAGATTAGGAAGTCTTTTCCTTTTCCTACTTTTCGAATTTTAATCTTTTCGCACAAATGGAACAGTTAACATGGAATCAATTTAGACTCAAGTTGAGAACTTGAATTAGTCAAACTAGGCGCCTCGAATTTTAATTTTTTTTCGCACAAATGGAACAGTTAACATGGAATCAATTTAGACTCAAGTTGAGAACTTGAATTAGTCAAACTAGGCATCTGAGGTTGGAGAATTGTTCAACCAAATTGAAGAAATTTAAAAATGAACTTATTATAGTTTGATCAATAAATGTTGAAACCCCTTTGTAATTTTTATCATGTTGCCCCAATTCACAAATATATGGTTTTAGGATGAGTCAATAAAAGTCTAACACGTACCGATTAAAAGTCAAAACAAAACGATACAAAATGAGCTTACCACCAATGACAATACAAATAACATCGGGTCGTTGCAGAGCTCGGCCAGCACGTATCTAGTTATATACTTACTCGAGAAACAATCCTGAAAGAATGGAGCCAACGCTCTGTTTTCTCTGAATGAACCACCAGAATCACTCGCCGGCGGCTGATCTGAATCATTCAGACAGACCACCGGATCCTGGCCAGGATATGAGCAGCGGATGTGATACGTCCATGTCCGTGGAGCTAACCGCCGTCAATGAATCTGACCGCTCAGTGGCGGCGACGGAGGCAAATATGACTAAGGCCCCGAGACAACAGGAGATCCTTCTGAGCCAACAGATGGCTACCCAGCCTCTCTCGTATGCAAATGCGGTGATGGGGAAAGCCACGAATACGTTTCAGAACAAGATAGCCTAGACCCCAGTTGGCGAGCACGACCTAATCAGAGATATCTACAATGGGGAACCGGAGCTGAGGATCTCGAATGTTTTCAAGGAAAGATTATGTGTCTCCTGGCAACGCACTCTCGTAGTTCGGGTCCTTGGTCTGAGTATCTCTTTCGCAGCGTTCAGCAACAGAATCAAAAGCCTCTGGCGTCCATCGGGAACAATTGAGATCATGGCTCTAGGTCAGGAGTGTTTCTTAATCAAGCTTAGCAACGATTCTGACTACTTTCGGGCCTTAACGGAAGGGCCATGGGTCATCTTTGACCATTACCTGGTCGTTTTTCAATGGACACCAGATTTCCGTCTGTCGGATGCCATGCCAAAGTCCATGGTGGTGTGGATTCAACTCCCGGCTTTCCCGGTACACTTTTACCACAAGGAAATTCTGTTCACGATAGGGAACATGATTGGTCAGGCAATCAAGCTTGATTTTCACACACAACACCAACAACGTGCGAAGTTCGCTCGGATAGCTGTGGAGCTCGACCTCTCCAAACCTCTGATCACACGGATCCGGCTGGACGGAAAGTGGCAATACATCGAGTACGAAAATCTGCCAACCTGTTGCTTTGAATGTGGCAAAATTGGCCACACTTCCTTGACGTGCCCCCTTACGATGATGAAGGCTCAACAGTCACAATCGGAACCGTCTCAGAGGTCGCCGGAAAACTGGGAAGAAACGCCGTCGGAGGACAAGGCCGGTTTCGGGCCTTGGATGCAAGTGACGCGTCGAACCCGGCGAAACAACAGGAAGGCTGAGAAAGGAAACTCTAACGTCAATCAGGGAGAGGCGGCTGGTAATGGAAGGCCTGGGAAAGGAAAGCATGTGAATACAGATGTGGAAATCCTTAACGGAAAGAAGGGAGGACAAAAGGAAACTGGAAAAAAGGAAACTGGGGCTCAGGAAAAAGGAAGGGCCGATGATAATGGCCAACGAAAAGGGAAGGAAGGGGTTGGTAAAGATATGGTGGAAGAGGCAACGGGTGGGAAAGGAATTCTTGGGCCCATTCCGTCTGCGAAAGCTGGACTCTTTGCCGGGCTTAATAAGGAGACGGGCCTGTCCAGGAGCAAGGAGCCTGGAGCTAAACCAAGCTCTAGTGGAAACAGGCCGAGTGGAGGCCATAATAAACCAAAGCCCAATGACAACACTTCTCCTGCAAGCCCGCCGCCCACTACACAGCTGACAGGCCCGAATGCCACGAACATTCAGATTGTAAGTGTCCCAACGCTGGAGATGCAAAAAGAGTCGGCGGCTAGAGCAGAGGCTCCATCGGCGACAGCCCGGACCAAAAATCGCAGCCCTCAAAACAAAAAGAAGGCAAAGTCGCCTCGCAAGTCTCCGACGAAGGTGGCGATGAGGGCTCTTCAAGTCTGGACGCCGGTCAAGCAGAGGAAGTCAAAGGCTAGAGCAAAAATGGCGTCCTTGACCCTCGAAGAGATCGCAGCTTGGACAAGTGCTGGGCAATCGGGACAGGAAGTAGGAGGGGAGCCGGGTCTGCCAAAGAAAGATTCTCGCATGGCGGTGGCAGATCTAGCTAATCCGACAGCGGCTTCCTAGCCGTGGCTGATCCTTTCTCTTATCATTTCTCCCTCGTCTTTATTCAATTTTTGTTTTTAATGTCTGGTTTTTCAAATTGCAAGCCCTCTTTTCTCTCGTGGAATGTTGGAGGCGCTGGCAACAGTGCCTTCATCAGAGCTTTGAAGCTCATTGTCCTTAATCATAAACCTGACTTTTTGATTCTTTTGGAATCGCAGATCAGCGGGGAGGTGGCGGATAGAGTGTGTGGAAGGATGGGATTTCCGAATATTATGAGGGTGGAGGCGGATGGTAGGAAAGGTGGAATTTGGCTCTGTTGGGATGCGAAAGTCTTTACTGTTGAGTTGATTTCAGCCTGCTTCCAGCACCTCACGGTGAGAGTCACGGGCACGGCTACGCCACCCTGGCTCCTGATAGCAGTCTATGCGAGCCCAAAGCAGGAACTGCAGCGGTTCTTATGGCAGGCCATCGAGAAAACCCAGAGAGGAGCTTGACCTTCCTTGGCTCCTCACTGGGGATTTTAATGCCATCCGTACCCCGTTGGAGCAAACGGGCAGAGTTACGAATGCCATACTTCGCCGCTGTCAACGTTTCAGTGAGAGGATCGATCATGCTGAGTTCATTGACATTGGGTATTCAGGACCACGATTCACTTGGACCATAGGAGAAAATCCTGAATCTTATAAAGCCAGTAGGATTGATCGGAGCGTATGCAACTTGTCGTGGAATGGCAGCTTCCCCAACATGTCGGTTCTCCACCTACCTCGTCTCCACTCCGATCATCATCCCATCTTAACCACGACAGGGAGTCAGGGAGTTCTCTCATCCCCTTCTCGTCCTTTTCGTTTTGAGGGTGCTTGGCTAACCCATGAAGCTTATGCTGATTTCCTTGCCACCAGCTGGGACTCGCAAGCGCCACTTCAGGAGGCGTTGAAGAAGGCGGCAGAAAAGCTAGCTGAGTGGAACAGATCTACCTTTGGCAATGTGCTAAAAAAGAAGAGGAGACTCCTCAAGCGTATTCATGGCATTCAAGCTAGGGTGGCAAATGAATTCTCACCGGGGCTGTTCAAACTGCAAACGAAGTTAGAGAAAGAGCTTGACGAGGTCTTGGAGCAGGAAGAGGTTCTGTGGTTCCAAAGGGCCAGGGAGAAGTGGGTGAAGTTCGGCGAGCGGAACACGGCATACTTCCACCAGCAGGCGATTATCAGAAGGCGGAGAAACAGAACTACGAGCCTGAAGAACAGCTCGGGGATTGGATTTCTGATCCCCATGAGCTGGCAGCTCTGGTCTTTGATTTTTTCTCCCTTCCGTACCTGCAGGATGACCAGGAGTACACTGACGAGATGCCCAAGCACGCCTTTCCGAGGATTCGGCAGGAGGATCTCCTTTGGCTGCTGCGTCCTTTTACTGAGGCATATATCCAGGGAGCGGTTCAGGACATGAAACCTTTTCAAGCTCCTGGCCCGGATGGATTTCAAGCCATCTTCTACCAAAAGTCTTGGCAGGTGGTCGGTAAGGCTTTGTGTGATTTGGCCCTAAGTTTTTTTTTCCTCAGGTGAGTTGCCGGAAGAAGTGGTGGAGTCTACTGTGGTGCTTATACCCAAGGTGGAACATCCGGAAATGGTCTCCCAACTTCGGCCGATCTCCCTGAATAACGTGTGTTTGAAGGCCATCACCAAAGCCATCACCAACAGACTCAAACCCATTATGAGGAAACTTGTGTCTCCGCGACAGAGTAGTTTCATCCCTGGGCGCCAAACCACAGATAACATTATTGTTTTGCAGGAAGTTTTACATTCTCTCAGGAAAAAGAAAGGGAAAAGAGGGGGAATTGTGTTGAAGATTGACCTGGAGAAAGCCTATGACCGCCTTAGGTGGGACTTTCTGCGGGATACTCTCAAGGAAGTAGGCCTTCCCAGCTCGTGGATTAACTGAATCATGTTCTGTGTGGAGCATAACAGGATGAGACTGCTGTGGAATGGAGAGCTCTCAGCCCCCATTAACCCGACTAGAGGAGTCAGACAGGGAGATCCCCTCTCGCCCTATCTTTTTGTTTTATGCATGGAGAGACTTTCTCACAGAATTGAACAGGCTATTCAGGATAAGCTCTGGAAACCTTTGAAACTGTCCAAAGGGGGTCCTGAGATTTCTCACTTGTTTTTTGCAGATGACCTCATTCTTTTTGCAGAGGCAGAAAGCTCCCAAGTGCGGATAATCAAACAGTGTTTGGATGAGTTTTGTCATAGTTCGGGACAGAGAGTTAACTATAACAAGTCGGCTTTTTTTGTCTCGGCTAACATTGACAGGAGGAGAGCTCGGCGGCTTTCTACTAGAGCTGGGATTCCGCTCACTGTGGATCTGGGGCATTACCTGGGAGTGATGGCAATCAACGGCGGGTTACAAAATCCCGATACCAAGATCTTATCTTGAGAATCCAAAAGAAGCTCGCCCCTTGGAAGACTAGACACCTCTCCCTCGCTGCTCGCATTACTGTGGTGAAGTCTATCTCTGCCTCTATACCTATTTACCCGATGCAGACAGAACTTCTCCCTTTGAATGTTTGCAGGACTCTGGATCGGGTCAACAGGGGTTTTATTTGGGGAGACACTGAAGCCAAGAAGAGACTGCACCTTGTCGGATGGACGCAGATCATATTACCCAAGAGAAATGGAGGACTTGGAATCCATCCGACAAGGGAGGTGAACCTATCAATGCTAGCCAAAGGCGAGTGGCGCATCATGCAAGAAAAGGAGAATTTATGGGTGCAATTAGTTCGAAACAAGTATGGAGGGGATCGGCAAAATAGAGATCCTGAAGCATGTCAAGGGAAGTTCCTTTACCTGGGCTAGCTTCACCAAAGCTGCCGATCTTTTAAAACAGGGGTGTGCCTGGAACATTCATAGAGGAAACCAGACTAAGTTTTGGTCTGATCCGTTGATTTTGCAGGTCCCGCTGTACGAGGTAGCTACGGAGACGATCTCGGAGGAGGAGCGACTAATGCCGGTGTCTGAGTTCGTTGATGATGAAGGAGAGTGGAAAGTCGAGAAGTTCGGAACTAGACTTTTGCAGGAGATGGTTCAGAAGATCACAGCCCATGCTATTGACCCATTGGCGACAGAGGATGACAAGCTATTCTGGAGAGAAACATCTAATGGCCGTTTCTCTACTAAGAGCGCGTACTAGCTAATGCAGAATGCTCCCTCGAGCGACCAGCAGCAGTGGTGGAAGACAGTTTGGCAGCTTCCTGTTCCTGAACGTATTAGATGTTTCATTTGGCTGGCTGCGCAGAGGAAGGTGAGCTCAAATGAGTTTAGAGCACAAAGGCACCTGACACAGGAGGTCCCTTGTTACAGATGTGCGACCCAGACTGAGAGCCTCTCTCACATTTTCCGTGATTGCCCACCGGCAGCCTACTTCTGGCACCGCATGATTCCTAAAGTTTTGCAGCAGGAGTTCTTCAGTCTGCCTTTGGAGGATTAGTTGCACCAAAATATTACCAGCAAGAATTCGACGTCCAATGGGCTTCCTTGGGATGCTTTCTTCAGCATTGCAATTTGGTCCTTGTGGAAGAACAGGAATGAAGGAGTCTTTAAAGGCCTTAACAAGACTCTATCGGCCCCTTCCCTTGTGCAGGCTATCAAGATCAAGGCTAGTCTATGGATTCAGGCTTGGAATGCACCTTCTACCCTGATTAGTAGAGGGAACACTGCTCCGAGCCGTTCTTTAATGCAGATAGGGTGGACACCCCCGCCGACAGGGTGGACAAAGATCAATGTGGACGGAGCTGCTGGTGGAGCGCACGGTCTGGCTGGGGCAGGTGGGGCTGCCCGGGATGCGAACAACGAATGGCTTGGAGGTTTTGTGACGAGTTTGGGCTCTTGTGCGGCAATTTTGGCGGAGCTCTGGGCTATCTACCATGGGCTGAGGTTAGGCTGGAGTCTTGGCTGCAATACCCTCATCATTGAGTCAGATTCCCAGCTGGCCTTACAGCTGGTGAAGAACAGGGCCGATCCTTTACACCCTCACGCGGCTATTTTATCAGCTATTAGGAGGAAGATCTCTCAAGATTGGGTGGTGCGACTGATTCATACATACCGCGAAGAGAATAGAGTCGCGGACTGGCTCTCGAAGCACAGTCTCGTCTATCCCTATGGTATGTATGAATTGGAATCTCCACCGCTAGAGTTACTTCCCCTTCTGGAGAAAGATCAGAGAGGTACTACGTTTCCTAGAAGGGTGGTGAATACCTCCCCTGCGTCTTCTGCTTAATCCACCCCCGCCCCCGTTTTTCTTCTTTCTCTGGCTTCTTAGCCTCCTGTAATGCAAAAAAAAAATCTAGTTATATACTTAATGATGCTTTGATTGTAACAGTTTAGACATGAGGTGAGGTTTTTGTCACCCTGTAGGGCATTGTTGATGAGAGTAATATCTCATTCCAGCACCTTGGGTAGGAGTGGAGAGAATCAGGTATAAAGCCAGTTTATATTCTTTAACATGGGATAACATCTTTTTTCCCCTCTTGCTTCTCAAGCGCACTTGTTTATTCTATTAAATTTGTATCATCCTTATAAATAAAAAAGAAAGCGTTAACTCTTGAACGAACAAGTTATTATTATTATTATTATTATTATTATTATTATTATTATTAAACCTAATGTCATTTTACTGTTCAATAATAGTTTTGTTTTTATAGATTAAAGTTGAAACAATTACAATTAGCACTTTGCTACGATGACGGTGACATGCATGTCACCGTCAACATGCAATTTTTGGTCGACCTCATATAGTATAGATTGACCTAATATGATGTTTCAGTTTTGTGAGGTTCAACAACGCGTTTGACCTTTTATAGCAAAATGGTCGACCTCTTTGAGAAGCGAATAAAATAAAAGGTCAACCCAAATACCTCAAAGGCTGACCATTTTGCACTTAATAGGTCGACCTCATAAGTACGAGGTCGACCGCGTGCACACCGTATCCGTATTAGATAAGGATTCCAACACCAGAAAGGTAACCCTAACTTATCCACCTCTTAATTCGACCCATTCTCGTCCTAAATCTATAAATACGAATATGTGTCACCTTAACCGGCACCGAAACTCTAAATTAGGGATTTTTTTTTACGGTTAGAGCTTTGGTGAAGAAGATCCTTTGCGGTTGCTGATGTACGTGTTTCAAGAGGTCGACCACGTCGAAGGTGAGGTCGACCTAATGTAGCTATCATCGTCATCTTGTCTTATGCGTAATTTGCACCATTTAATTTGATGTTTTGTTGCGTGCAGACTGTAGAATACCAACACTTTTGATCTTCATTTTACGTCAAATAGTGATGGATAAATGGATACTATGCTTCTCTTCTATCTGGTCGACCTCTTTCTGTAAATGGTCGACCATTTAGTTAATGACCGTCATCAAGTGGTCGACCTATATACCTTTAAGGTCGACCATTTTGCTTCTGACTCCAATGAAAAGGGCGACTGATGTTTTATTGTGGTCGACCGACAATGACAACTTAAACTAAAAATGGTGGACCACTACATTTTAAAGGTCGACCGTGATAAGTCATCAGGGTGCCCACATTAGTGTATTCGGTCGACATTTGTTACGATTAGGTTGACCGAAAAGTAAAGTTATGCTGACATGCATGTCACCATAGGCGCACCCTTACAATTATACTGAACAAACTTGAGGAGGGAAAATTTGGATGCCTCATAAAAGCTAACTAATGATGAAAGAGACTGGGAGATAACAACAATAAAAGACATCAAAATAATTTTTAATTAGAGTTAAACAAGATAGGATTTTTTTAACCATAAAAAAACGATAGTAATTTTTATTAGAATTTGACGAGGTGAATCAATTACTATAATATTGAATCGGTTCTTGAATTGGTCGGTCAACTACGAACTAGACGGATGTTTGAGATTGCGTGTTTAATAACAAAATCACTTTGATTTAGTGCTCATTGTTGGTTAAATGTTTTTCCAAATAAATTGAACAACTAAAAATATTATGGGAGGTACAAATTTGATAAGGACTTAAAAGATCAGTAAAATTGTGAATCAGTTATAATATTTTATCGGTTCTTGAATTTGGTTGGCCAACTATGAACTAGCCGACTCTTTGCGATTGTGCGTGAAGGTGTAGAATTTTAAAGTGAGTTCTACTTTTTATTCCCTTTCCTTCTCTCTAGACATTTCTTCCCTGGATTAGTTAGAATTTTTTTCCGATTAATGGGTAGGATTTTATTCATCAAATACGATCAACAACAAATTTACAAACTCGCCTAAACAGCCATATATCACTCGACAGAGTTCCACTAAATGACAACTAACAACTACATTTGTTTATTTACAATGATCCTTCAACCACTCTCCTTATACCACAAGGACAATATAGGAATAGACTCTGCTATTTTTGGATCCCCCGACTCTTTCGCTTTCATCACTCCCTGCATCTTCTTTGTGATTTCACCACTCAGCTGCTTCCCTCCATAAATCCGCCTACACCTTTCCCGCCATATCTCGCTCAACACCAGACTCCAAAGAATTCTGCCCACCAAACACTTTTTAAATCGCTGAGCTGCTAAGTTTACTGCCTGCTGCAGTGTTAATGAGACTGGGAGTAACCATGGCGCATGAAACACAACACACCAGACTTCCTGCACATATTTACACAAAAAGAAAATATGATCCTTGGACTCTGGTTCTTGTCCACAGAGAGGACATGTTGTTACCACTTCCGGATTCCAACGCTTCACTACATTGAGAGTAGTTATTATTCCTAGGAGAATAGCCATGTAATTGTTGACTTTGGGATTCCACCCTTCCACACTAGTTTGGACCATCTCACAGCTTCACTCTTGTCTGATGCTTTGCCAGACACTACTAATCTTGAATCTGGCCATCTTCTCACCTTCCCATTCCAGTCCTTGATTTGTCTTGCACATTTTTCCTGCAAACTCATCTCTCAGCTTGAGTATTTTGTTCCACGCCAAAGAACCTCTAGTAATCACATCCCTGATGCTCCGGTTACGAAGACGGTACTCCTTAATCCAAGCAATCCAAAAGGTATCTTGATAAGCAAGGACTCCTCAAATGTGACGAGCCAGACAAGCTTTATTCCAGGAGTACAGATCTTTGAACCCCATGCCTACCTCTGTTTTTGGCAGAGCTACAAGTTTCCATGAAACTTTAGCTTTTTTTCTTGATTAGTTAGAATTTTCTACAATTATTCATTAAATATTCACCTATGTTTATACATATAAAATAAAAAATCATCACAAACTATTACCATCCTAAGAAAAAACAAATCAAAACAAAATTACCATCGTAAATACATCACCGTAAAGAGAATCACATCGGAATGGACAACCACAACAACCCAATAGTTAACCAACTCGCGGCAACGCGCATTCCCTGCCTAGTTTATTAATAAATGTATCATATGTTCAAATCATATAAACTATCTTTTAATTTTTCGCTTTTCCCTCACATATTCAAACTACTGCTCGATGATCGATAATCATTTTTCCAAAATTTAGAAGCGTGGTTGAACACATCTTTTATCGGAGTTCGCCCCCTGTTTATTAGCGGTATTAATTTGGGGTACCATTAGCCATTGACATGAAATAGTAGGTGGTAAGTCATCTAGATCTCTACATCTACACTTCTATCTATCTATCTATCTATCTATCTATCTATCTATCTACAATATTTATAATAGCTGAAAAGTAAAACCGCCACCTCCATTTCAAATTTTCGTGGCATGAGAGAGATTCTAGGAAGGTCTATATAGTAATTGCACCTCATTTGTTTATATATTTAAAAAGTGAATTAATAGGATTTGAACCTTGGTCACTCAAATAAAGAAGAAGCACTTAACCAATCAGACTAGATTGGATTTCATGTCAGTTTAAATTAAACACAACCCATTGCTTTAAAGTTGAATGAAAAAACTACAACCCCCATTTCAAATTCCGTGTACGGAGAGCGATTCCAAGAAGCTCCATTTAGTAATTATACATCATTTGTTTATATAATAAAAATTTGATTATTGAGATTTGAAATCATGTTACTCAAATGAAGAAAAAGTATTATAAGTTTATAAACAACTATACTACAAAAAATAAATCTATACAGTAGCGGATCCAAAAATTTTATATAGGGGTGTCCCATTCAAAAATTAAATTCAAATAATAATTAAAAATTTTAAAAATATTGAATATGAAAGTATCCAACTAATTCAAGTTATAACAAAAGTAAACGATGTGTTACTCATTATTTGCAGTGCTCAACATAGCTCTTACTAGACAATCATTCACAAATGGATCGTCTATGAAACTTGTTCTTAATATAACACAAAGCTAAAAAAACTCTCTCAACACTTGGAGTTGCAATCGATAAAATCAATACAACTTTGAGAAACAAATAGACCAATTTTGACTCCGCTATCAACTCAACTAATTCTTCAGTTCCTTTTAATCCATAAAATAACTTATAATTTCTAACACAATGACAGTAATTCTCAAAATAACGTAGAAGTAAAGAATCAACAAGATGTTGAATTCTTCACGATGAAATCGTATGTTAGAATACGGTGGGGATAAGAGATAGTTCGTGGATTTAATTTTAGACTTTAAAAAATTTGAGAATGTATGAAAAATCACAACAAATGAAGTGTGTAGTCAAATAGAAAATATATTCGCTAATAACTACTGTGTTATAGATTCGAATCACATACACTACCATTTTTTTCATACTCAAACTACTACCGGGGGTTGATTAATTTTTCTCCCAAATTTTAGGGGTGTCCCGGGACACTCCACCCCCCCCCCCCCGAATCTATATCACCCATATTAAAAAAATAAAGTAAAAGTAAAGCAACTAAACTAAATTGTATTTGTTGTAATTTCTTTAATTAAACACTAGAGACATATTCGATATATGATGTTTTATATTTTATTTGAACTTAGTGATATCTTATCGAGTGAAATTAATCCTGAAATCAAAACTCAAGTAACACTGATTTGATTATTAAATATTCAATCATATGTGTTGTTTAGTTTAGACAAAATACCAATGATTGAAAAGGTATACCGGAAAAGTCAGCGGTAAAATATTTTATGCTGAAGTTACAGAGGTTCATTTCAAATTCCCTGCATCTAGAGCTTTTTGTGGAGGGACAATTTCTGAAACAGTTTATACAATTGGAAGAGAATCGTTGCAACTAAAATGAAGAAGAATCAGTCGGGCGAAATGCATAGAGAATGGACAAACACCGGTGAATCTTTAGACCTCCCTACTGGTAATAGAGTCTTTTGGATTTGCGACAATAGAGAAAATGAAGCGAAAAAGAAGAAAAAAAGATGAGAGGAGTTGTTGTCTATGGAGTATGGAAAACCGGCTGCCAGGCGTATGAAATTAGAGTGTTGAACTTCAGAGGTAAGCTTGTGAAGGGGGAAAATGGAGAGAAGAAAGTGGGTGGAAGAAAGCGGAGGTCGGACGGAAACCGTCAGCGCAATGGGGAGGGAAATGAGTCGGTTACTCATTAGGGCCGAGAAACAAAAATGAGGTCCAAACACCACACCTGCATCGGCCAACCCGAAAATACAAATTTTCCACATCCCAAACTACCCTTCCAAAAAATCACTATGGAGGCAGGGATTTTTGAATGGTGGTGGCAGTTTTAATATCCTACAATTAATTAGAGTGTATATTAGCTTTTAATTAATCAACCCTCCTTTCCGTTTTAGTTTTAGGTGTTTAACGTAAGGAGTAGGAAAATATTATGAGAGATAATTAGACTTATTAATTTATTTGTGGCAAAAGAGAGAATTAATCTACAATATAATTGAAAATGAAAACTAACAACTCCATTTCAAATTCCCTGCATCCAAAGTGTTTTGTGGATGGACAATTTGGGAAACATTTTATACTTTATACGTGTAGGTTAAAACCATGCCAAAGCCGTAATTTTCTTATGGGCCCATTTTGAAAATCAATTTTAGTAATTTCCTTAAGTTCCATTTGACATTTGTTGGAAATAAAGAAAATGTAGAAAGTAGAGAAAGTAGCTCATTATGATATTTTGATAAATTATTCACTATTAAGTAGGAAATAGGGAAAGTAGATAAATCTCACTCATTAAATAAAATTTTCAAACCTACCCAATTATTCAATAAAAATTGTTTTCGTATCTCGAAATTTCGAAGTTTCATTATAATCACTAAGTAGAACTAAATGAAATTCTTTAAATCAATCTTAATAAAAAAGTGAAATGGGAAAACATGATGCCTCGTTTCATATTTCAAGCACGCAGAGGAGTTTCCAGAAGGCTAATTTTGCAAATGTGTGATTGTGACGGGTGGGTTTCAATATCAGCCAAAAACCTGATGGACCGAGAAAGCATGGATTAGAGGGAGAATAGGTGGATGGATTGGTGTTTAAAAATATTATGAAAGTTAAGAAATTGGTAACAAATTGTTAAAATGGGCTTTTAAATTTTGTTATTTTATTCATGATCTAGATTTATATAGTGAATTAAAAAAAAGAGGTGTTGTAGTATTTTGATCCTGATGTATATATTTATCTAAAATCTTACAGTATATTAAATAATATTTTAAATATAACAATATATTAACACTTTATTAATGGTTTGAATATACAATCCTCTAAAAATAGATGGTGCAGTGTTGTCAAGTTCGCACTCAAAGCCGAGTGATAAGTTGTAAAGACAGGATGGGTAGTATGATTTTTGTCGAGCTTCCAATATGTAGGTATCTAAGATATAACTGAATTTATGGCTCTCTGAGAGGCAATCCAATACTGATCTTTAAACGGTGCAAGAGAGGTGGTATTCAAGTGGGTGCAAATGCAGTCATTGATAAGGTACGAGGTCAGAAGATACATGATGGTAGAGACGGAGTCATTTTCGAGGAAATTGGCCAACTCCAGTAGCAGTATGAATGTTTTGTTGTGGAATTCATAAGCCGATAAAACAACCGAGCAACCAATTTAGTGGCTAAAAAGGCAATTTCTTTGTGTTCATGCAAGGGTTAGTGGTTTTGATTTTCGACATTGACTTATCTTTTGGTTATAAACTATGGTATCTTCATAGTTCTTGCAAGTTTGGTAACCGGAATTGCTAAAATATTTCACATTTGCCACTAGAATTAGTTTATTCCATTCATAGTCACTAAAATTAGTTCAACAGTTCAAGTTTGGTTACTCTCCGTTAGTCACCGTTAACTTTTGTTGATGTGGCAGTCAACTCTGACAGTTGACCGTTACATGTGTGACATGGCAAATAAAAATTAATTATAAATAAAATTAATATTTTTAATTTCCATCTCAGTTTAATAATAAATTAAAATTAATAATATTTACCAAAATAATAATGTAATCCTTTGAGAAATAAAAAACTAACTTTCTTCAAAGTTGCAGAGCAGTGGCCGATCCATCTCCTTTTGGCCGATCTCTTTGTGATGAACAAACTGAACTTCCCAGAATACTTTCCGACGTATCTCTTTCTTCCTCATTTTTCAAACAATAAAAAAACCTATCTCCATCAAAATACCCATCCAAAAACGCCTCCCCCCTCGCTGTTGTTTGACACGCATGTTGTAGCTCCGTCGAAGAAGAAGAATATCAAATTTGATTCGCATATCGATTCAGCGTGCCTCCCGTGCTAAGTATGTCGAGTCGGATTTGATTCATGGTTCAGTGCAGGAGTTGGCAATAGTACAATTCATGGAATATGGAAGCGAACTGTCCCAATTAGAGCCCAACGCAACAATGGTAGAATTAATCCCCCAAATTCATCTCGAATCCCTAACAAATTTCTGGTTGTCGGCGAATTGAAGGAGAATTGAGGGAGAAGCTCGTCAGAGGAGGATGTCGTTAAGAGGTGGCCGAGGGATGAGGTCTTGGTGCGGGTAAATCTGAGCTGGAATCCACAACCACGACAACAATAAGGACGTATCCCGTACTTTCACCAACTGAGCAGCTTGTACGACTTGGTGGTGGCAGTGCAAAAGTCGTCGGCATTGGAAGAGAGGCGGGAGATGAAGTTGCGGAAGGTCGGCGTAGCTATTGGAGGCTAGGATTCGGGCTGGGACGTGGGGTTCGTGACCCAGAGAGGGGGAGCGACCATTTTTTTCTGACGGCGATGCGGGATCAAGAAGCGGAGAGATCGACAATGGTTGATGTTGATTACGATGGTCGACCGATTAGGGATCTGAACACCATTTTCTTGTCGCTGCCTGCCGGCATCCTTTCCCCTTCGCCGCGGCCCATTATTAGTGATCTAAGGTTAGAAATCTGGGTCGAGTGATGGTGAGAAATGTGGTGAGGTTACGTCGCGAGATTCGGGAAATTAAAATAAATAATTTATTTTATTTTTAGTGTCCATAATAATGAGGTGGAAATTATATATTTTTTATTTTCCAATTGCTACGTCAAATATTTGACGGTCAAAAATAAGAGTTGACTGCCACATCAACGAAAGTTAACGAAGAGTAACGAAGGATGACCAAACTTGAACTGTTGAACTCATTTTAGTGACCATAAATGAAATAAACTAATTTTAGTGGCAAAAGTGAAACTTATTAGTAATTCTAGTGACTAAACTTGCAATTTACCCACTTGGTAATACAAGTTATGTAGGCCAAAACCATTTCGAACGGGACAAAATATTTTCATGGGCCCTTCTTTGGTCTCCAATTCGGACAACCCATATTGGTAAAAACAAAAGTTCGAAAATAAATGCTCTCGGACTTCAGGTCTATTTCTCATTATACGAGTCGATAATTTAAATTAATCTGACCGGGTTGGATAAAAGCTAGCAGATATTAATTGTCGGAACAGCGATAATACATACTAGCTTGGTACCCGGCCCGTTAGCCAGATGCATTTGATCAACAGTATTAATATTAGTATAGTTAATTAAAAAATATATAATATAGAGTTTGCATACACTCTAATCGGTTTATCAGATGACAATTCGATTTATTCCACTATCCAATTTCCAAACAACATTTGTAGAAATTTTTTTTAATTTTCTTGACCAATAATTCTTATCTTCTTTGGCACATTTATCAATATTCATTTTGCAATGGTTTTCAAGACATGAATATTCAAATTACATGTGTTGAGCATTTTATATTTAATACGCACATTGTTTTCTGAAATTAAAAACACCAAAATCATATTGAATAAAATGAGAATAAAATTTTCAATATTATCGTTATCAACAACAAAAAACAAAAGAAAAAAAGTAGGACAAACAACATTGTACCCGGCCCGTTAGCCAGATGCATTTGATCAACAGTATTAATATTAGTATAGTTAATTAAAAAATATATAATATAGAGTTTGCATACACTCTAATCGGTTTATCAGATGACAATTCGATTTATTCCACTATCCAATTTCCAAACAACATTTGTAGAAATTTTTTTTAATTTTCTTGACCAATAATTCTTATCTTCTTTGGCACATTTATCAATATTCATTTTGCAATGGTTTTCAAGACATGAATATTCAAATTACATGTGTTGAGCATTTTATATTTAATACGCACATTGTTTTCTGAAATTAAAAACACCAAAATCATATTGAATAAAATGAGAATAAAATTTTCAATATTATCGTTATCAACAACAAAAAACAAAAGAAAAAAAGTAGGACAAACAACATTGTAACAACGGTCCTTACAAAAACCTGATAACCAAATTCCTTATTCTAACTCTCAATGATGGCTAGTGAAAAATACTAAGCCAAAACGATTTGATTTCCTAGTTACTTTCCAAGAAACCATATCCCCTTTCGAATTAGATGAATAGAGTAAGGCAATATTTCATACATGCATCCTCGTTTTGTATCCAAGTTTATTAACCTTGACTTAAGCATCCTAATCCATTAACAAAGCTTTATCATTCATTCACCTATACTCTTGAGTCTTGAGTCAAAATTTCCCAATCAAGGTACTGCACCATATGGGTAATAGATTTTAGTTTAGAGACCTCTTGGGGAAGGTTCTCGGCCTAAGTTGATCTTTCTTATCATTCTAAGTGACCATTAGTAAAACAATTCTTAGCTAATGGTGATTCATTAAATATAAGTTAATTCTTAGAGAAAATTATCAATTCTACTCAATACGTTGTATCACTAACATAGAGTTCCCTTACTAAATTTTATGATTTAACTAAGGATTTTCCAATCATTTAAATAACACCATAGTCTTATCATGCCTTCGCTCTTAGTTTTTACCATAGATTGTTAATTTAGGTTTCCCAACCAAGAGAAACAATCTTCTAATTTTAAATTTTCTTAATAAAGATATAGGGTTTCAGCATATATAACTAAATATATTTCTGAAGTACTATATAATTTATCTTCCGCATTAAGTAAAACTGAGAAATGAGCATGAGGTAGATCATGCTTTTGAAATTCAATGACCATTACATCTGCCGTGAAAAAATTATCATCATTATTAAAATTGTAAAATAATAGTTTGCATAAAAATAATGAACCATCGATGCTTAAAAGTAGAACTATAGAATATAACTTACATGCACATGTTTTCCCAAAAATTTCTTCTCCAAAATCTCCTTCAATAGCTTCAGTTTGAAAACTCGTGTGAAGACATGTATATGTAATAAAAAGATGTGGATATCCTGCCATCTATAAATTGTCATAGCATCCTGTAAACTTTCATACTTATACCGGGACTACATGCATTTGATGAAGCTAAAATCACATGTTTTTCACTTAATCTAATATTCAAACCGCCTCTCAAGTAAGAATCCAAAAGACATTGGTAGTAATGTTGTCTCAACTTTTTTTATTGTTTTTAATTCAATCCAAACGCTCAGCCTCAACCATTGCATATGCATTAACAACATATTGTTGGAACAACTTTCCACACAATAGCAATGTGTTTGATTATTCCAGTCTTGTTTGGAGTATATAACTGTAATAATCACAATGGGTCACAATCTTCTCATTATATCCAGTTGCATCCTCATTGCTATAATATGAAACATTGGGTCACTTTTTGATATTCTTCTCGTTTAGAAGAAACTTAATTTCAACTTGCTGAAAAATGGTATCATTTAGTCTATCTCTTGCAGATCGAAATGCCTTTACTATGACAATATTAAATTGTAAGATGTATATAATAATGCTAATAAAAATACGTGTACTTACATTCAATTTTTAACGAACGAATTGAAACATTATTTGGTTGTTTGAATTACTCTTCATGTGACGTATTTCTTCGAGGTATAGAACTACAAAAGCGTAGCCTTCCAAAAAAATATATTTAGTCTAAATCTTAAGTGAGTGAAGAGTGATCTTTCGGAAAAAAAGGGTGAGCACTGATCATTAGTTTGTTTGCCCTGTTGTTGCAATAATGGTACGTATATATAAATGATCTTAAGTGAGTAAAGAGTGATCTTTCGGAGAAAAAGGGTGAGCACTGATCATTAGTTTGTTTGCCCTGTTGTTGCAATAATGGTACGTATATATAAATGTTCATGTAATAGATCACCTAGAGAATTAAAGGATCACGTTTTATAATTTAAAAATTTATATTTTTACATTTTTAGGTCATCAAAACACTTCTACATAGATTAGAGCTTTTTTACTTAAATGAGCTTTTTTACTTAAAAATGTAGTCAAAATTTATGCTTTTAAAGCTATGAAAGTTAAAAGCTTACATTTTACACTTTTATATCATCAAACACTTCTACACCCATATCCGAAACTCGAAAATTTCCACTCTTTTCCTCGTCTCCTGTGGAATTATGGCCCACATAAGTTAAAGCCCATTCCTCCTTTTACTGTCCACGGCCATGTGAATTAAAATACTTTTTTTTTTTTACTTAAATGACCCTCCGTGCTCTGCGCTGAGCCAGAGAAATTGATATTTATGGGGTGCTCAAGGAGAACATCTATATAGTAGAGCAATTCTACTATGCTATATAGTATTGGTGTTTTAATGTACAACTTGAAGTTGTACCATAACATTAAATGTACAAGTTTAGGTTGTACAATAAAAGAATTTGTATCACTATGTTATGGTACAACTTTACAACTTGAAGTTGTATCATCACATAAGGTACAAGTTTAAGTTGTACCATAAAAGAATTTGTACAAAAAGTATAGGTACAATATGAAGTTGTACCATAACATTAAAGGTACAATTTCAAGTTGTACCATAAAGGTAAAAACCTATAGCACCAATGCTATATAGCATTGTAAAATTCCTCCTATATAGTATTGGTTTAGATTAGATTAGATTAGATTAGATTAGATAGATTAGATTAGATTAGATAGCCCTGAACGTATCTTTTACTTTTATTTCTTTGATTTGCTCCACAGTTTTTCTATGAAGGATTAAGATGATGAGTCATGGGTAGAAGATTTGGCCAGCAATCTCTGGTTTCTCAATCATGTATATTATATTGTAATACCCCCTGTACTGCAATTTACCTAGCTAATTAGATTGTATTATGACAAACCTAATTATGCATGCACTACTCTCTCCACGGTTATAATTAATCAAAACCCATTACAATCAAAATGGAACCCATCAGTAGCAACCCGCAGACTCATTCAAGTACTGACATGTTTTTTTATATAATAGTATATGTTAGTACTCATATGTTAGATTAAATTTAATATAATTTATAAACGTATGAATAATACAATAATATTTATCATATATTCGAACTAAACTAAAATGTTGAAATCATTAATCCTCAACCCACTTACTCGTCCATGGTTGGCAATTGCGTGAATGCAGTGTAAGTGCCCTTCAATATCAAGCTTAAATCAACTTCTCCCTTCCAAGGATAGCGACTCCATTGCTGTTGCCTCAGAATGTTAGAAGTTATAGGTACTATTATGTAATTATCCCTTTTAGGGTTATATTCGGCCGGGTATACAAGTGGTGTATGGCTGACAGGCTGAGTGTGTTGATGTATTCTGTACGTGAGAAATAAGATATAAATCCTGTCTTGTGCCGTGGACTAGTCTCAACGTAAATCGTTGAGGAAATCACGTAAATCTTGTATTCTGTGTTCATGCTTTTACCTTTTCGATCGTGAATTTGACTCCGAACTCATAATGTCGCCCTTCATCATCAGCATCAACCTCGTTGCATCCATCAAAGCATTTCAATGTCGATCGTCATGTCGCCATTGACATCAACGGCGGGAAATGACAATGCGACAAGCAGTCATAGTCATTTCCTCAGTCTCTTCCACTCTCTCTCAACCCAGTAGATAGTGTCGATGAACCGCCCTCTTTCAAATTTTAACAAATTCAAAGTATACCCGATCACCTCAAGTATACAAGTATTTAATTACTATAAGTATACGCTTGTCGTATATGTGACATGTGAGTGTGTGTGGTAAAACCTAGCTTACGATCAGTCGTATGTTATATATATGCGTTCACATTTATCATCTGTACTTTGATATATTTCGACAAATCAGAACCGTCGATTATTATTTTTAGATTAAATTAATCTTAGTGTTTGGATTATAAAATCAGGAACCGGAATTCACTCATTAGAGATTAACGCATAGTAGCATACCCCAAAGTCTGATTAATCTGTGGTCTAAGTAACAACACTATAAATCTCATACAATAAGATTAATATAGGGTTAGTTTGGCCCTACTGTAGCGTTTGCAGAAACAGTTTCTGTTTTGTAGCTTTTAGATAAGTACTTTTCAAACCAAAAATTGAGTGTGGCTGAAAAACTATTAAAAGTGTTTTTTAATATAAGAAGTTATGTAAAATAAATATAAAAGATTTATAATATAAAATATGAATACAAATTCGAAACTATAAAAAGTAGTCAAAATAAATTTTGTTTAAATTCTTTTATATTAAATAATATGACTTTATAATTTATTTTATTTTTAAAATGATATAAATGATAGAAAATTATGTTTTCTGAAATAAAATTAAAAAATATGGTAAGGACAATCTTATATTTTCAAAACTACTTTTCGCAGAAGCTGCAAATCAGAGCTTCTACTTTTATGGTATACAAAGTACTTTTCAATTTTTTTAAAAACCAAGCTTTAAGAGGTGTTTGATCCTGTTTTAGCATTTGAAACTGAAAAACACTTCTAAAAGCCGGATCAAACATAGGTATAATAAAAAACAACAGTTGTAACACATACGCGCTAGCTTTTGCCACACCACAGTCCATATATATATATATATATATATATATATATATATATATATATATATATATATATATATTCAATTTTAGTTTACGATAACGTAAAAGAATTCTCATAATCCCCATTATATATATTAAAATAATGACTATCATGGTGTAGCAACAAAATTACACCAAAAAATTATTTATACTTGGATTATAGTTCGGAATGACTTTTACGCAATTTACATATTGTCTTCTTTATCTGGCACACTCAAAGGTTGAAATATTTTGAAACAAATGAAATTATGATAATGAAAATGATGATAACGAGAGAAGTAGAATACCACATGATTCCATCTTGGCCATTGATTCCACCTAACCCAACAAAACATGAGTTAATTTTTTTTTTTTTTTACTTCTTGTAAGAACTTAATTAATACTGATTAGTACATCATCTGCCATATGGTTTCATCTTGGCCACAGGTTCCACCTACCCAAAGTACCAACCAACGAAATTTAATGCTAACCGAGTAGTTAGCTACTTGATTATTTGAATTTAAACTTGACACGGGACAAGAACCTAGGCCGAGGGTATGTTCCTTGGTCACATTCAACAGGAGGATTGGTGAGCATTGATGAAACATGGGAGGTCACAATGGCGAAAGGGACTATAATGGAAGTAATTGATGAGCCGTTGATGGCTGAGCTAATGGCATTACGGGAAGCACTGCTGGAATGGTGTATTCAAGCAGGGATTCGTCACATTGAAATTCAGCGCAAAAGTCATAATTGACAAGATTAACACTATGTTTGGGAAGGGTGTAAATGGAAGGGGGTGCAAGTTTGGGAGTAAACACAAGTTCCAAGGTGTTTATCCCCGTTTGGTTATTTTGTAACAGTAGAGGGGTGCAAAATGTGAGCGTAAATTCACTGTTTCGGCTTACCCCCCAAATTGGAGTGCAAGGGAAGGAAGGAAGGGAGGGGGAAGGGGGAGGAGGGGAATTATGAATTTTTAATTAGATTATAATTACATAATAATTAATATTATTAAGTTTTTCTTATATCTATATTAGTGTAGAAGTTGTTTGAGGTTGACCGTTTGACTCAGAGAGCAAGTTTGTCAATGTTCGCCTTGTCAAATCGATATCTCTTAGTTGACCCGAATTTGCATTGAAAATTAGAGATAAGAAGCGTTTGCTGAAAAGATAGAGAGGAACAGTTTAGTTAACTCGATTTACTTTAATAAGTAGTTAAAACTTACAGATTCGAACGTGTTTGACTAAGTTTGACCATATTCAATTTAAAGTTAGGCACGAGAACCCCCTTAGGATGACCAGTTACGAGTTGGATTTCGAGTTTCGAGGTTGCTCGACCAGGAATTATTATTGTTGTTATAAATAATTATATTTGAGCATTATTATATAATAATTATTTTTATTAAAATTATTTTTATTTATTATTTATTGTTATTATATTGAATTTTCATGTTATTATTTTGTGATAATATTTTATAAATTGATAAATCTATTTTATAATAATATAATTACTTACTTTTTACTCTATTTGCACCCCCCTACTTTTTCATCCAAACAACAATTTACCCCTCCACCAAGTTGCACCCCCCAACAATTTACCCCTCAACTTGCACCCCTCTCGAACTTGCACCCCCTTGTTGCCAAACATAGTGTAATGGAGGGACCATATGGGATAATAGAGAGGGCGCGGTACTGCTGCTACCCGAAGCTTTTTCCGCAGTTTGAGATCCAATTCATAGGCAGATAGGCACGTAAAATAATTGGGTAGCTCACAATGTGGCTCAAAAGATTCTTTCTTTATTTTCTGGTTCTGGTTCTTGTTTTGGTTTTGACTTTTGTATTTGGCTCTATTCTGGAGCTATATCTTTGTAATTGGTTGTTCTTTGGTAATACAAGTGATGTTTGCGTTGAAGAAAAAAACATAAACTTGACACAACTTCACTAATCAATTCCACATTTATAATTTGTTATCTCTTTTTCTTCCATGAGTAATGGCTTCACACTCTCCATGCTATACGTTGATGTGTACATTGAAGTGATAAATTCAGTGTATTCTAGATTATAACATTTAAAATTCATTCCCAGTAAAGTACAAATTCCATTTTCAACTATACCCGTTTGAAAAAAAAGTCCTAAATATATAGTTTTAGTACTCATTTCTCAAAAACTTTCCATTAGTTTATTCGGAAACATACCATCTGGTACATGCAGTGGCGGACTCAGAAATTTTACATAAGTGTGTCCTCTTTTAAAAAATAATTTAAATACAAATAATTCTAAAATAATTAATAAAAAATATTTAAATAAGAAATACTTTACTCATATAGTTTGAAAAAATTCACAATGTGTTTTCATATTAAAAAATGATTGTAGAACACACTTGGGGTCTACACTATTCAAAAACAATTGTCTTTGTATATCATATTAGACAATCATTCACGAACTGATCACATATTCAATATCTAAACTTGTTCTTGATGTAATCCAAAGCTGAAAAGACTCTTTCAATACTTGTTGTACAACCATAAATCAATACAAATTAAGGGTAGCTTGAAATTTGTTTAATTGTTAGATTTTGAAAATAATTAGAGATAGAGAATGACATTATACTATTACACAGTGTTTAAAATCGAATAACATATGACTTGTAGCCTAATGAAAATTATGTTTATTAATAATAAAAGTGTCCTAGGTTTGAATTACCCAAACTACGACTTATATTCTCATACTCAAACTAAAAGATGAGAGTAGGATAATCACTTTTTTTTTTAAATTTAGGGGTGTTCCCGACTATCAATTATAATTTTTTTGTCAATACATAAATTACTATCGGGGGTTGGATAATCGTTTTCCGAAAATTTAGGGGTGTCCGGGGACACCCCTAAACACCCGTGGGTCCGCCCCTGGGTACATGGTAGTGGTAGCGTACCACTATCATCTGGTACCATTACCAACTACCATATGGTAGTGGTAGTGTACCACTCCATCTGGTGCGCTACCAAATGAAAATTACTACCACTAGAAAAAACAACAGATCTTAAAATAAATAAAAAATTACAGATATGAAAAACGAGGGGGGGGGGGGGGGGGGGGAGGGAGGGGGGAGGAAGAATAGTGGCAGAGGGACGCACACCAGAAGAGGCGAGCAGAGTAGATGACGATGGCATCAGTGGTGAGGGCAGAGGGAGAGAGATGAGAGCGGTAGGGGGTGGAGGGAGGCGGAGGCGGCGACGGTGGAGGGCACGATAGGGTTGCAGGGAGGTGGAGGTTTGCAAGACAGCAGTGGAGGCCGCGACAGTGAGGGCACGGTGACAGCAGGCGATGATGGGGGCAGAGGGAGAGGGAGGTGAACGACAGTGAGAGCGCATATGGGTTAGATTAGTTTTTTTTATTTATATGTGAGGGCGAACGATTAATTGTGGTAAGTTTTTTCCCTTCCAAAAACACCTTTCATTTAATCTTCACCGTTAAATTGAGAAACACGTACAAGAGAAAGACTAAAGAGATAACGTATCGGATTGTGAATCTCACAACCCCTTAGGAGGAAGTGACGCTATCCCACTCCCAAGACTTTATAGGTTTTGTGCATATGAACTTTGTACCATATTCACTCTCATATGAATCTAATTAAGTAATGATATAGCATTGTCAACAAGTTATTATTTCATGATTGTTTTATTTATATTTGAAGGAAAATTAGATGGGAGACAGAAAAAATATTTTCCGTATGCAAAGCCCTACTTTCATTGTGTCACACTCATAAGTACATATTCGTGCTTGAGGTTAATCCAACAAACCATACGAACCACTCGGGTGATTTAGGCTGGCCTAAGCCCTTTCCACTTTCCAGTATTGACCAGAGTTCTGGGTTAGAAGATAAATGATTTTTTTATATAAGAGTGATATTGTGGTTTTTTTATAATTATATGTTATTTAAGATATTCAAACATGAAACTTTCATCTTCAATATCAATGATAACACCAGTAGAACAAACTCTTGTCGCATAAACAAGTTGCGATTCAAATTCAAATCTTCTTAAGTAAATACCAAACAAGTTGGTTAGCAGCTATACCACCTCTGTTTTATGTCAATGTTCATACAACTTAAATTATTGTTGAGAAAATGTGAATGTTTTTAACTCAAACTATTTTCTATTTTCAAAAAGGACTAAGTCATCGTTAAAAGATCTGTAGGAATATATTAATAATTACATTTTTGTGGTTATTTTGAAAACATTAATATTTAATTGGAGTTTGTATTTTAGAACTTAAGTACTCATGTTTATAAGTTTGTTTAAGGGTTATGTATTCTATTTTGAACTTATGATTTAATATAGGGCTTGCAATATGGGTACGGTTTTCTAGGTAAATTGTAATCGAACCGCACACCTCATAAGAGGGTCCTTAAATGGAAACGATTAGTCATATGACGTGTTTTGTGGTTATGCAATTAACTGTAATACACCCTCAATCAAACTGACCTCACTCAACCCTCAAGGTTCAACCCTTGAGTTATTAACCAAACTCTGAGCCCAATAAGGCATTAACCCTAATTCCAAGTCCGACCTAAGTTCCCAAAACCCCTGCATGTAAGTGCCAATTTCAAATTGACGAATACCCTTGTTCCAATTTGGAAAAGGCAATTCTCATGTTCATTCTATGGTTCATCGTGAAAAACTGTAAGTCAAGAGATTGCTCGTTGTTGCTGCATCCACTTGGCGCTTCCAACTACATCGACGTCTCCATCTGAGGGGAGGATAATTGAGGAAACAAGAAGATGTGAAACTATCCTTAAAGTCTAACTACTACTTAGTTTATTTCATTATTTCATTTTATCAACTCATGAAATATATTATATGTATCATTTATTTTTGTGTGTTGCTGGATGGTAATTTGGACTTGTTTAATTTTTTGTGGTGTTGAAATGGTAATTTTGATGGTTCATTTAGGATGTTTTAATGTTTTTTAGGGTCTTAAATATTGCTTGTCATTAGATAATGCAAGTTTTACTAGATAATTGTGGGTAGCCATTAACCGCATTATGAAGTTTCTAGGTAACTGCTGTACATTGGCAACCGCCGGGCCGCTCACGAGAAAGCACGACATGGCATGGTTATCGATGGTACGAGCATGGGCACGAAATATATGGGTCGGCCAGACATGAACACAGAAAATTTATGGGCTTTGTAGGGTCTAATTTCATGGGCACGGACACGAGCACGGGCACGACACGATATGTAAATGGGTCGTGCCGGACCTAATGTTTTCGAGACCCTACTGAATATAAGAACGAACATGGCATGAAAAGAATATTTATTTGATAGAAAATAAATATAAAAAGGATTATAGGTCCAAATCTTAAAAAAATACAAGTACAATAAAAATTATTTATTGTTGTTAGAAGTTATCATAAATATATATACGTAATTACTACCATAAGTAAAAATTGACGAAGTATTAAACAAAATCAGATCAAACCCGCTATACTTTCAATTTTCTTTTCCCTCTTATTTGTTACATTTGTTACATTCTCGGTTAATACATTCATTCTCCGACCAATTTGTTCCTTCTTTTTCATTTCCTCTTTTATTTTTCTTCTTTTTCATTAAACACGAATATAAGCACGACACGAGCACGAATAAGCACGAACGGTTGAAACCGTGCCCGAGCCTACGCCAAATATAGCAAAATTAACAAATGGGATGACACAGTACGGCATGGAAACTGATGACCGTGCCAAGCACGGAACGAAATAAATGGGCCTGAAACGTGCACGTGCAGTGCCGGTCCAAACACGACCAAGCGCCCTTGTACAGTAACTGCTAACTGCAATGCAGTGTGGTTGCAGTTAGCATTTTGGCCCCTAAAACGGGTGCGAGTAACCACCCTAAATACCACCCCTAATTTAATTTGATACTATGTTGATTCTACTTATAATACTCTTGTTTATTTGGCAATTATTATCATAATAACCATTTGCATCTGCAAATCAAATTGGCCGAAACCAAATCTGTAAATACGCCTATAAATATAAACAGACCTACTTACTGCAAAGCATCCACCTCCCCTTTCCCCCTAATCATCAACTAGCCAGCTGCCATGTCATCACAGCAGCAGCAGCCTCACATGGTTCTGATGCCGAGCTCCGGCGCCGGCCACATCATCCCGTTCCTGAAAGTAGCCGGAGCCCTGGCGAGCCAAAACTGCCGAGTCACACTCATCACCTCCCACCCACTCGTTTCCCAGCCCGAGTCGGCTCTCATCACCCGCTTCCTCACTCTGTACCCTCAAGTCACCGAGAAGCAATTCCATCTGCTCCACCTCCCTCCAAACTATCATTCTGATGATTCCTCCAAAGACCCTTTCTTCCGACAATGGGAATTAATCCATCGCTCCCTTCCTCGTCTGTCCGACATCCTCAAATCTCTGTCTCCGCCGGCCGATGCTCTGCTTTCCGACATAAGCTTGATGTCTTCCACCATTTCAGTGACTGAAAGTCTCAACATTCCTAACTACGTCCTCTTCGTTAGTTCGGCGAGGATGTTTGCTTTCTTCGCCTACTATCCTGCTCTTTCCGATGTTCTTTCCGGTTCGGCTGGCGAGGATGAATTGCTTGAAATCCCTGGGTTGGAAGGATTGCCCAAATCCTCTGTTCCTCCTCTGCTTCAGGATACCACCACGCCCTTTGCCACCATGCTCAGGTCATATAACGAACAATCACCACTCGTTGATATAAAAAAAATCTGTCGTCTTTCAATAAATTCAAATATGTGACTTGATTAAAAAATATATATAAAAAAAAACCAAACATTCGGATATATAATGGTAAATGGTTAGTCGGTTATCGATTTTAATCGAAAACCGAATTGCTTAAGAGATATCCGTTAACTTTTAGTGGTTCAATTTTGGTTAGCTCTATTTTACTTAGTGGTTAACCGGTAAGAAAATCGATAACGGTCTACTTGTATTACCGCATAATTTTGATCTTTGATTAAGGAAAAAAGTCTCAAGGTTCAAGACCAACCAAAGTGGTACTTCCACACATCTTAATTTTCACTTATTGCAAATAACCCTCCAATTATCACCCCTAAAAATTTCCGCTCAAATACTCATATCATATTGGCCAACAGTGTTGTTTGGATGTTAGGATTTAAAGGAGAGTTATTTAGCCAATACAGTAAGATTTAGTCTTTTTTTATTTGGAGATAAAATGCATGAATTACTATTTTAAGGTCCACCCATAACCATTCAATATAAGAGATTAACAATCTCTACCTAAAGCAGATACGGTTGATGAAGGTTTATCTGCTAATTTTTTATTCCATTTTTGTCCCTTATAACTTTACCTTATTCCAGTATTGTCCACGTCATTTGAATCTCTTTCCCGTTGTCTTTCCTCGCATAGCCCACCTTTGTCACCGTTCCTCACCATGCTGAGATCGCGGCGTGCGCTCGGGGTTTAGAAGGAAAGATCCCTCATTTTCCCAAGAGTAATTACGTGCTTCCCCCGCTCTCTCAAATTGTCTCTCTAATAGCCAGTCTGTGGCTCCTTCTTCCGCCATTCCATTGCGTTAATTAGGGCTGAAAATTTCCTTCACCTGTCCCTCACCCTATCCGATCCATCCCTGAAGGGCCAAGATGTATAACTGACTCGTCCCGCCCTTGTCTCCTTCTTGACCGTGTCTGGCCTAAAGAGTTAGGACGGTTCGGAACGTGTCAGGTCAGTGGGTCGACCTAAGGAGTACACTAATTTTTTATAAATTACATTTTGGTACCTAAAATTATTTTTTCTTATAATTTAGGGCGTCCAACAAGACGACCCCCTCTGAGTTCTTTGTGCTGATTATCTACATTATGTCCTTCATAACGGGGTCGTCTTGTCTTCTTGTTGATTAGAGACGGATGTCTATCACCATTCCGCACTTGTGTTCGTAATGGTTTCTCACTTAGTGCTACTCTCTCTCTCTCTCTTGACAAGGGGCCTTCTTATAGCAAGTCACCCTTGTTTAATTGCAACAAGCGAAAGGAAAGGACAAACTTATCTTTCTTTACCCAAAGGAGTGTTTTTTTTTTTTTGCAACTAGTACATTCAAATTAGACAAACATTGTATTTGCCAAATGCTTCTATTCAAGCAATCCATACAATTAGAATACACAAATTTAATGAATGTATCAATTTAGACTATCACAACCTCAAAATGACCCCTAGTTACAAAAACATAACGTGCTACATACACAATTTAGAACCTTGGTTAAAGTCGTAATCTATTTTTTAGTAGTTAGGAAGAACAAATGTTTTGTTCTTTTTCTGAAGGACAATGAAATTTCAAGCAGGGCCAACAACGATTGCATCAAGAAGTTCGATGGATTTATGATAAACACTTGTGATGTACTGGAGGGGAAAACTGTACGGGCCCTTAAATCTGGAAAGATTGTTGATGGGATGCCTCCTATCTTCGCCTTTCTGTACCCACCATGGGAACCAGAGAAGGTCAATGGAAGTAGATCAGCTGCGTGGGAGAGATGGTTAGACGAGCAGCTGCCAGCCTCTGTTGTATATGTGAGTTTTGGAAGTAGAGCACCCTTGTCCAGAGAACAAACCATAGAGGTTGCCAAGGCATTGATAAGTTGCAACTATCCATTCATGTGGGTAGCAAAATTCTCTGTTGTGGACAAGGATGATGGCCAAAGCATACATCAAGTTCTTGGGGCAGATCTCACTCATCAGGTAAAGAATCAGTTTAGGATGAAGAATATACACTATAATATTAATCATGTTGATATAACTTGAATCAGATTATCTATCGTGGGTCGGATGTCACAGTGTCTCTTCTTCACGTGGACTAACTATCACACATTGTATTAATGAACCACATAAGTCTATGTGTTCTTTACTTTTTTGCATTGTCAATTATCTCGATCTGTTCTCGACAAATCATTTTGTTATGATTGTGTTAATGATGAATGAGCAGGTGAAAGAGAAAGGTGTCGTTGTGCAGGATTGGGTTGATCAACAACAGATCATTGGACACAAATCTGTGGGAGGTTTCGTGACACATTGTGGATGGAACTCGATCCTGGAAGCGTCCTCGTATGGGGTTCCGATGCTTGGTTGGCCTCAGGGCGGGGATCAGGGGATAATAGGGGTGGCAATGGCTGAATGTGGGATAGGGATGTTGGGAGGGAAGTGGGGATGGAATGGGGAGTTTGTGGTGAAGGGAGAGGAGATTGGGATGCGCATTAGGGAAATGATGGAGAGCCAAAAGTTGAGGTCTCGAGCAGCCGAGGTCATGGAAGACATAGACAAGGCTGTTGCACGTGGTGGCGTATGTGATCAAACTATGAAACATTTCATTAACAAGTTCATATCTTAGATGTGGTTGTATCAGTAAGTTTTATCCCGATGAGGAAAATGGTTTTAGGTTTTCATAATAGATTGCAGATAAGATCGTGAATAAAATTTTAATGTGTAATATGCTTGAACAATAAGTTTAACGTGTTTTGAGCAAGCATTAAGGTGTTGAATGGTGATTTCACGGATTTGCAATTGATACATCGTCTTATCAAGAAAACAAGATCACTTATCTAGCAGGCAAAACAAGCTATCTAATTATGCGACCAACAAATAGGTTATGAGAAGCAAGTTGGATAGCAAATGTATTGCAAGTTTGAATAGAAGACAAGATTGACAATGCAATTAATATTAATGCATGATAAAGTGATTAGTTGTAGTGAAGAAAATATGAGAAAAGAGAGTTTCCATTGCATTGATTATATGGGATCATTGTATCAACATGTTTATTCCATATTGCTATATATATATTTAGCTATCCTAGCTAAAGGTTGTTGGAGCATTCTTCAGGATAAAGAGGCTCTATGGGTTCAACTTGTGAGCGGCAAGTATGGGAAGGGGCGTGAGGATCTCGAGCTGCTTAAAGGAGTACAGGAAAGTTCCTTTACCTGGTATAGTCTTTCCAAGGCTTCTAACCTGGTTAAGCTGGGATGCGTCTGGAATATTCATAATAGGAAATATGCAAACTTTTGGACTGATGTTTGGATTTCGTAGGTTCCTCTCCAAGACATGGCCACAAGACCGATTCCTGTAGATGACCAGAACGCGAAGGTGGCTGAATTCATTGATGAAGAAGGGTGATGGAGGATTGAGAAATTTCAAGAACTGTTGCTGCTGGAAGTGCAACATCTAATTACAACAGCCGCGGTAGACCCCCTTGCTACCGATAAGGATATTCTGTTTTGGAAGCCCGCGTTAGGCGGGAAGTTCTCTACTAAGACCGCCTACCACCTATTGCTACCTATCCCAACCAGCACAAATCAACAATGGTGGAAAGGAATATGGAAGCCCCCGGTTCCAGAGTGAATTCGTTGCTTCATCTGGCTTGTGGTTCATGGGGGGATCAACTGCAACGACCATAGAATAAAGAGACATGTGAATCAGAACCCGTGTTGTTACAGGTTCCCTTGGCAGCGCGAGAGCATCTCTCAAATCTTCACTGAGTGCCCCCTACCGGCCTTCCTCTAGGTGTGAAACATGCGGACTGATCTACATGTAGAGTTCTTCAGCCTCCCCGAAGAGTTGTGGCTACGGAATAATCTGTCTTGTGAAGATATTTCCCCTTCAGGCGCCCCCTGGAATGGTTTTTTCAGCATTGCACTCTGGAGAATTTGGAAGAACAGGAAGCTTCGGCGGAATGACCAAGACTCTCTCTCCCCCTTCCCTCAATCAAGCGATCAAGAGTAAGGCTGCTCTTTGGTACCAAGCGTGGATGACGCCAATTGCGATACCGGGTGGGCGTGTCGCTCCTACCACTCGTACTTTGGCCGCTTTTGGGTGGAAGTCCTCACCATCAGGGTGGGCTAAACTGAATGTTGATGGTGCAGCTGGTGGTGTGTTACGAGATGCTGACAAGAACTGGATGGGTGGTTTCATCTCTTGCCTGGAATCTTGTTCAGCTATGATGGCTGAGTTGTGGGTGATCTATCACTAACTACGATTTGCTTGGAACTAAGGTTGCATATTGATCATTGTAGAATCAGACTCCCAAACGGCTATTCACCTGGTTACGATCACGTCAGACCCTGTACATCCGTGTGCTAATTTTCTCGCAGCTATTAGACGTAGACTCACTCAGGATTGGGTGATGAATTTAGTTCATACCTACTGAGAGGGGAATAGAGTCGCGGACTGGCTCTCGAAGTACAGTCTCGTCTATCTCTATGGTAGGTATGAATTAGAGACACCACTTGATGGGTTGCATTTACTTCTCCAAGATGATATTAGAGGCGCCCCGATCGATAGAAACATAGTTCCTCCCCTTCATGCCGATTCGGCGTAACTCCTCCCTTCTCCCATGTACTATTTCTTCTTCTTCGGCCTTGTACCTCCCTTAATAAAAAAATGTGCATGAAGGACATGAAAGTATGACAGAGAAGCATCAAACAAAGAAAGAAAGAAAACTTTATGTTGTCTGTATGTTCTCATTGTTTTTAGTTAATCGAACCAAATTAATAGGGTTTTGTTGAGTGTTTTCTTAATTGAGTGAAATCCAAAATAGATTCAAAATTCCATTTCATTTTTGCTAATACCCAACGTATGGGATAAGATTCAGTTTCATTTTTGTAATACCCAACGTAAGGGATAAGATTCAGTTGTCGGTTGTTATTAGGGTCTCCTGAGAGGTCATCTTAATTAGTTCTTCCCCTGATGCTTAGGCTTAGGGTTGTGCAACGGATTGGATAATTTATAGGTAACTAGCCTTTAGCCCGGCCCGTTGGCCGTAATTGTTTAAAGAAAATGGAGTAACAATAGCTATAATGTTAATGAGTCTTGTTTTATATTATCATAAGATTATTGCAATTTTGCAATTCAGTGAAGACGAACATGTAACGTGAATAAACATTCACAATAAGTTAAAAATAAAGTTATTAATTAATTAAGGGAAAAAGCATACCATTCACACACGTATTGTAAGGATGAGGAGGATACATTTGAAGATTAGCTAATCAAGAAAAAAATACTTACATGAAATTTGACTAATAACAAATCTAATCTAGTTGTATATTACGACAAATAACATGCAGGTCCAAAGTATGAAAACTCAAGACATTGTCTCATGGTTCATGACATGATACTCAATTAAACAAAGTCAAAAATAATTTCACCAACACAAGTTCACAATAACCAAATGCATTGTTCCAGGGACCGATTGTGACCATGACTTCAAATGTATGTCCTCCAAGCATGTTCAGAAGAGCCATATAGTCAGCATTGACAACATCTGCATGATTGAATATAGACCCAACAATCGTTCGTAACTGTGATGACGGGAAGACGATGTCAACACTGATGAAATCGTCCTCAATTGTGAGGTGGAGAAATGGATTATGGATGCAGGGGACCAGGACGTCGTCAAATCCGTCACACGTCCGGATAATAGAAAAGAGTTGCCCTGATGTAAACACAAGAACGAATATGGTCAAAGCAAATCGAGAAAATGGAGGATGCCACAAAAGGCATACGATTAAAAACAAATTTAGTCGTTTTGTTACCTGATTTGTGACACCCACTTGGAACATAACGAGATCGATGGTGTCGGCACGCTCACAAATCTCAACAACATCATTGTATTGCAGATTAGCAATAAAACCATGGGGAAGCCTATATATTGGACTGTAAGTTTTGGCACTAAGTAGTGAAAAACAATCGAAATTACATAATGTAGTATTCGTTGGATGCATGAGCAGTACTTACTGATTGAATTGAGGTAGGCCCGCCATATTGAATGCAATTCGCACGGTGATTGGAGCCGAAGTGTTTTGTTTGGGAAGTAGTAAACGAAAATTGTAACAGGTATCTCCATTATATAAAGGAGCGAAAGTGTTTCCAAACTTGAATGTGATTCCATTGGCCGCATGTTGTGGTGTAAGTGTGTGGGGAAAGTGGGTTAAATGGGTTAGTGGGAGCACTTTGTATTTTTGCAGTTAGTGGTTGAATTAAAAAAGTGGGTGGTATACAATTTGTTAGTGGATCCAATTTTTTTTTTAATATATAAACACGGATGTGGGATGTTTTATATGGGTGCATGTGGTTTGTGGGCTTTCGTTTTTGAATATTACTGTAGAGAAAGGCCCATTGCTTTCATTTTGTTGTCCCATCTCCATCACAAAGCCTAACAAATCATGGATCAATCCTGGGTATGAGTGAAAGCAGCTGCGGCTCAAGTACCCGGCGGTTTCCGAGATCGGACTCGACCGGCAGGATTTGAGGAGGGAATTTTTAGGTGAAGCAAAATTCGGTGGGTTGACAGAGCTAAAATCTTTTAACTAATAAAAATCATTAGGCAAAAATCAGATCACCTAATTCGCGATCTTAATGCCCTCGATCCCCCGCCAAAGCGGTACAACGCGAATTTTCAGCAGGTCGTCCCTAACTCGCGAACTCTATTTACTTGGATGGTGGATTTGGTTAGTATAAAGCACGAACTCAATTTAACCCATAACTGCAATTGACTTTTAATAACTTCAATTATCTAAAGCTGAGCTGGCATGCATGATATTGATTAGAGACAAATGGTGCAGCTTCACAGGTCTAACTTTATCAAAATAATAGGCATATACAACAGTTCAATTCCGTTCAAATCTATTTACTATCTATATATTCGCATGAAAATGAAATGGTAAAAAAACCATTCGAGTTAATTTGTAAGCCATATATAAACGTGATCGAATCTCCAAAAATAATTTGAAAATAATTTCAATTTAGGTAAATCACATGAATTTATATGGTGAAAATACTAAAATTAATTTAGATCGTTAATTATCAAAACAGTGGTAACCTAAATGCATGTAATCACTTATTGACTTGTTATAATGGTTATGAACAATACAAATCCATTACATAAAGGTTACAGAATGATAGTTATTTTCTTATATTTTAAAATCAAAAGCATTACGAAGGGTTTCGTAGGGACTTATCACGTTGCATAAAAGGATCACCCATTACGTAAGGCTTTCGTAATGACCTATTACAACTGTTATGTAAAAGAAGCATACATTCTGTAATAAATACATATTGTATTGTACGCAATGCTAGATGCGAAACCTGTTATATAAAAAGTCGATGTAATAGAATAACCATTAATTAAGAAGGTGGATGCATAGTACTGGTATTGAGTATGTAGGGATGACCGATAAGTTCAAAATTCCAAAAGATAAAAAGGAATGAAAAATACGTTACTCCACTACTACTAATTAACCGCTGGGAATAATTTAAGCAACACCATATCACAATACTGCAGAACAGGGTTCCATGGTCCAACTTTGACCAGCAATTCATAACGTCGACCTTCCAGAGAGTGGAGAATAGAGTTGAAATCCGCATGCAACAAATCATCGGATGGGAGGATAGCTGAAGCAATTCGCCTAAGGTGTCGTGAGGTAAATATGACATCAACATCACCACTAACATCTACAATTGTTAGATGAATGACAGTTGAGTTTGTAACAGGACACTGTGAAATCACCATCTTGGTCACATCTCCAACACAAATATAGACTTGTTCCTAGGGATGGGTTAATGTAGAATATTGTAAGTGAAAACGTAAGTAAATAATGATATTGATAGAAATCATAGGTATTAAAAGTATGGTTAGTGTTAGAAGAGTTTATTACCATGTTGTTGATGTCCAGTTGCAGTTCAAGAAGATCTATTGCATAACAGCTGTCACTAAATTCTCTGGCGAGGGGATATGTGAGATGGGTTATGAAATAATTCTTGTTAACATCACTGTCGAATAAAAGAAAGAATAGAAAGTGAATGTTTAAGAAAGGAGAATTGGAATGTTGAAATGGTTAAATTATTAGATAATTGAACTTACTGGTCTAAGAGGCGGTGAATCTGAGGACAATGAAGGTCAACATATATTTTTGTAGCTGGGGACGCAGTAAACACATACTCTCCTATCAAATAATGTAACAAATGTTCAAATTTGCATAACAAAAATTCAAATAATAAACTTATTAAAATGAAGCAAGAAATTATGATCTCAAAGCATGGAATGGGAAAAGGAAGCAACATTTAGTATTTTTAAAAGAATAAATGGGCTATAGCATTTTGGGAGAAATTTATGATGGTGGGTACGACAATTTTCTAAATTTACAAACCAAAATTCGATTCAAGTGGGGCATCAAAAAACATATATTGGCCAAAAAACTTAATACAAACTGTTTTAATGATGAATTCAATAATTTGTACCTTCATCATGCTGGATAAAGAGTGAGGTGATTGACAAAACTTGCCCAAACACACCAGCAGCGGGAAGCAAGTTCTCAAATTCATTGATCATGTTATCCCAAAAGAAAATAGTGACAACACAACCCCTAGTTATTAAGTGAAAGTAAGAATTAGTACATGTACAGACCAATATGCACAATATTATTGATCCAAAGGAAAACATACTCTAACAATTGAAGGCGTATCTTTTTGCTTCTGAGTGACAGTCCTGGAAATACAACATTTGTAGGGTGGCACGCTACTACCCTACCGGCCAAATCTACAGAGACGTCAAAAACTTTTAGCCAATAACTATGTAATGCAAAGAAATTGATGTTTATTGGTTAAAGGTAAATAATAAATACCAGGAAGAAGATGCCGGTTGCGAAATGCCATTCGAAAGTTGTCAAGTGACAAAAAAACGGAAGCTCAGCTCTGGGATATCATAAGCTTCATCATTCAATCTTTGAACACCGGTATTGGCTATAAAACATAGTCGCAGATCACTGGGGACAACACGGTGACTGCAAAGATGATTCTCCACAACAAAACGGGACAGGATATAAATACAACCTTCACGAAAACATCGAAGGAAATGCAAAACATGGGGTTGACGAACTATTGCCTCGATATCAACACCATATAAAAGAATAAGAATGCATCAAAGAATCCTTTAAATAAATAAAAAAGCATAAACATTAAATGCAATACCGTCGAACTTACATCCTTGTCAATGAAAAGCACATTCTCATGTGAAATTGAATCTCCTAATGGTGTGAGCGACGCCCATATACGTAAGAGACGAACCCGAAGTGTAGAAGAATTATCATGGAGCTTAAGGTCTCTTACAGAAGCGAAAGCCATTACATTCAAGTTTGTTGAGTGAGACCTCGCAATTGTGGTTTTACTGTATCATGAAGGCTATATATATTGCGAACAGAACGTGGAGTGGATTACGTGGGAAAAGAAAGTGGCATGGTGTTTTGAAGATGAACGTGGTATGGAAGTGGTCAAATATACATGAATGGGCTGTTATTTGTGTAAATGGTCATAGGTAAGTGGGCGAATCAAAGAGACTACAGCCCATAATAAATAATCCATGGGCTCGGCTTATTGGGGTGTCCATCGGACGCATTAATTTGCTGAGTTTTTTTATATAAAAATCAATCTGCTGATTAAATGGGTGCGGGTCTTCTACATCAGTTTGGATCACTTTTTTTTATTTTGTTAATTATGGATTCCCGCGGGTACCCGTTATCCGTCCCGTACGGTTAATGTGTACCCGTTAACCTGTATGGGTTTGGGACATGGGATGGAGTTTACTCTCCAAATGAGATTGGGTACCCGTTTCAAACGGCACGGGTACCTAATCCCGTCCCGTTGCCCACCCCTAGAAGTGATTGGTTCCAGGTCCCATCCCTACTAAACTCTGACGTACTCTACATTAGCTGAAGTCTTCTATTGATAGGCTTTTTATTGGGGTTTAAAATATAAGTGATTTGTTCCAGGACTCATCCCTCCTTATTGATCACGTAATGTACATTAACTTAACTATTCTATGCGTAGTATTTCATCTCCTGGAGGTTGGAAGCTTGAGAAGGTAGCATAGGCAATCCTAATTCAGCTTCTCTGTTGCTTTACACACATTTATTATTTGAAATATCATTTAAATGATTGAAATGTGGTTTGTACAGAACACATGTGGAGTTGGATTTGGCACTTATCAAGATCACAAAATTATGTTTCTTTGTGTGGTTAGTATGTCATAATTACATGAAAACCATGTGGTTCCTCAAAATCCCTCACATACCAGTATCTCCAAAGCTTTCTACGTGTAATTATACTGCCGACACTATAATACACGCTATAAGAGATTGTACCCTTACCATTCCCTAACTGGTTGCAGTATGGCATTAATGGTAATATAAGGATGATATATATCGTTTCATATGGAATAGTATACGAAAAACCCAATTGAGAAAGTAGCTCTTTAACTAAATATGTGGTTGCACAGTCATATATGTTCACTTGAAGGACATCTGTAATAAGACGAAGGAATCAAATTTGGAGAAAAAGAATCCAAATCTAAAACTTAGCGTCATATGACAATAATAATTGTCTCCACCTAATTAAGCACCCAACCATCATAAATTTCTATGTTAAGACTTGCTTCTCCTACCTTGTCCCTATGTAGAAGGAAATTGGAAAATAAAAAATGCTATGTCTGTTCCATGGTTGACATTGTCCATAATGATTGGCTGGAAGAAAATAACAGGAAACTGAAAGTTGCCAAGTTTGGACGATGGTAGGACAGTGTTGAACCAACAGTTACCACCAGTAACGCACAAAACTAAGCAATTTGGGAAGGATATAGGATAAGTATAACAAATAAATCATATATAATCATCTTAAGTATTTGTTTATAATAGACGTACCTCATTTTCCATGGAAATAGATGGATCAGTTGTCAAAGTTTTTCTAGCCTCCAAAATATTCATTACAGTAAGCCTACTGGAAGGGTTCGAATAGTCATAGTCACTAATTCGTATATGCAGCTTTAACTGTTGACCTTCCAACTCAAGTAATGTTGGATGAGGGGTAGTAACATCATCTTGCATGTCAGTGATAAGTTGCTGGGCAGAACTGTCAAAGTGGGTGGACGCCGTGTGATCCAACAACACCAGTTCAGTTGAAGCAGTGGTGTCGAAAACAGCTATGACTATTCAAAACCTACCAGGAACGTGAAAATACAACATCAAATACTGCATACAAACTTTTGACTCAAACTTTGTGGAAGTTGGTTGACTAAGTGTCTGTGTGCAACTAATTTCCTTAACAACCAACGTATAACAATGCCATATGTTTGTTCAAAAGTTAGTTCTACGGCAAAGGGTTTGAAAATAATAAGGATATAACTGATATTCTAAAAAAACAAATAAATGAAGCTATTGGAAGCCTCTTGTGGGAGAATTTTGAGTTTGTTAATATGTCAAAAAGAAAGACATCGAACTCCTAGTGCCTTGTTGCCAATTGTTGACAAAACCTTATAGTTCTGTATCTCCTAAACAAACACATCTTATACTATCTAGAGAAGAATGCACTTCATTATAAGGCATTTTTATTCAGATCACATACCGTTTCACAGCTTCTTTGGAAGTTGTTTTGCATTTCCCACAGAAGAATCCATATTCTTCTTCTTGAACCAACTTGCGGCATTTTGGAAATGCACAGCCATTGTAAAACCAGTTGTCTTTCACCTTAGAAACGGTGCAATCCAATTCGAAAGTTCGCTGTGCAACATTCACGGGTAGTGGAGACAAATTTGATCAATTAAATGAATGGAAATAGGTAAAGGAATCGATTAAGTTTGGATATGGGTTGAGTACTGACCTGGTCTTTCTTGACAGATCTGAGTTGACACAATTCTTCAATGGTAACAGTAGGGACAGCCTGAACTGACTCAAGATCAAGGAGTTGTGGTGCATCGTTCCGAGGAAGACTAACAGAAAATTTATTGATATTTAGGCCATCTAAAATATAATACACTTACGAACATAAGTAATTTTGAATTAATGTTTGCAATACTGTTTTTGTAAAGCAGCAACTTCTGGAATTTCCAGATTGGCATACAATCTAGTAGCACTCGATGATGATAAGTAGAATTCCTCTGCAAAGCATTCAGTTTAGAAAGTGAACTTGTTGTAAATTATCAAGGCAGACTTGAATGATGGACAATTTGGTGTTGAGAAGAATACCAGAGAACGGTTGCAGTGTATGAAAATAAACAAAAAAGGAATCAAAATTACGCCTTACTATTCCACGTTCTCGCAAAGAGAGATGTAACCACGACAACAATAGTCGAGTTTTCTGTCGGCCTAACAATACTATTCAGCTGAGCTATTACTCTTCCCCACAAGGAAACTTTTATGATGTGGCCACTGCATTTCACAAACTATGGGTATTCAGGTTGTGATGGAAAAAATAGCAGCATCATTTAGAAACACAAAAAACTGCGGGAGGAATTGATTGGGATAGGAAACTTTACTCTGACAACTTGATCATCATATCCCTGCGTGGATTCCTGTTTGAAGATGATTTTGGAATTTCAGTAGGTAAACATTTCACCAGCTGACCAGCAACGTCTGCAGCAAAGCGAATAAAGAAATTCATTTACACTATTAATGGCAAAACGGACAAACCGAATTCAACCAGTTAGTACTCACCCATGAGATCCTGAATGCGTTCATTAAGATCAGGAAGATCCGATGTTTCCAGAAATTTGAATTTGTAAGCAGGGGTTCCGGGAATGTCCTCAATTGGACGGACAGTAGTATCGTCAGTGAAGTCGATCATCAGTCGATTACCAACTGGACGGTAGTTCTTTTGTGTCAGCTTCGCAGAAAAATTGGCAAACTCATAGAACCTTTGCTCTTGGACTCGATCTTCAAATTCCTTCATCTTATCTTTTGGGACACGCACCCAGATATCATTTCCCTACAAAGGCATAACAAAATCTCAATCACAGACGAACTGGAAAAGTACCAAGCATAAATGGGATCAGAGCAGAACATTACCTCCGCTACTATAAAAACGAATTCCAAACAGATGACGGAATCGTTTTTAGAATTGTAAGGAATCCATTTCCTTGAGACACGAACACAGACCTTGGGGTCTTTTTGATCAGTAGAAAGCTGAGCAATAGTGAGAGGAGACATTTTGGTTCGGCTGGTGGGGGAAAGAAAAAAGAGTGGGTGAGTGATTATATTGGGAGGAGGAGAAGAAAAAGGGAGGGAGTCTGACGAATCTACCTCTTAACCGTTGTCTTTGAACTTATAGATCCCGTCGTCGTCATTTCTACTTGGTAAGTGGTTGTGGCATTGGTAAAAGGGAGTAATCGTCCGAGACATCGCCGGTGGTGTAGAAGAGTGGGGAAAATGCTCCCGACAAAAGCGGCGGAATGGAAAGGATAGGAAAATGGACGGTTGCTGCTCAAGAGGGTTTCCTGCTCGTTTGGGCTTTAGTTTCTTATAAAATTAGGCTTCCCCAAATTAACAATTGCAGGCAAGCGGCCCAATTTATATAGTCTTCTTGAAAAGGGCCCAATTGTAACGGGTTTGTCTAATACAACCATTAGATTGGTAACCGGGCCTATTCTTTTGTTGAAATCCCTTGTACATAGATCGAGTGTCGGATTGGACCAATTTGTGAAGCCTAATTTCACCATAGTTTTGCTTGATTTTTTTTTTATTTTGCAAAAAAGACCCTAAAGCTAACTATTTGGAAAACCATCGGCATATTTTTACATTTTTTTGGGATTTTTATGAACATACACCGAGTGTTAGGTTGGAGCAATGTATGAAGCCTGATTTTAACCATGGTTGAGCTAAAATTTTGAGACAAAATACTCTAATACTAACTTTCCCTGTATGATATTAGATACGTTTTGACACAGGTGAACTTAGATTTTAGCAAAAAATAACATCATGGTAATTCTCTGGCATGGCCTTTCATTTGGTTTGACAATTTTTAATTTTTTGTTAGCATAAATCTAAGCTCAGACTCGAGCAATTTGTGAAGCTTATTTAACAACGAATGAACTACGATTTGACTAAAATGTCGGTCCAATAGAAAACCCCAAATCTTTTTTCAAATTGGTAAGTGCTTTTAGCTTTATAAAATAAGTTTACCACGGGTCAATTACAATTTTAGAACAAAATGACATAATGCTAACTTATCTAGTACGATGATTGATAGGTGTTTACATTTTTGGGTTTTTTTAATGGGACGAAGGAGTGCTTGGCTGATTCCAGGTATTGACTATTAAGCAATAGATAGCAGCTTAACCATTTTTCTTAACTAAAGGAGATGGGAATAGATTAAAGGAAATGGGAATAAATACCCTTAATAGGGTTACGCATCCAACAAAACAAAATAAAGTAGTTCATCCAAAAATGAAAGGATGTCTGAAAAGCATTTGCCAACAACTGTCTGATAACTACTTTGTAAAATAGCTTTGAAGATAGCTAAAAATTAAGTATAAGAATTGAAAAATCAAAGAAAGTTGTGAAACACCCTAACCCGGCCGGGTACTACTTTTACTAAAATTCCCTTGATAAATAAAATACTCAAATCTTAAATTTCAACTGGGAAAAATTTTCACAAACAAAATACTGAAAACACTCTCTTGTAGTTCAAAGCAAAGCCTTAACATGTGGGCAAATTAAACTCAAACTTTAAAATCTCAATATGATCTCACGATAATCTCCAGTCTGTACTCATAATCATAAATGTAAATAACTAATAATCTCTGAAGTTGTTGCTACTGAAAACCTTGACTAAGCATCCTCCGTGACGCTTATACTGCTCTCCTCTAGCTGGCTGCCCTCGAACTCGCTGCTCACTAACTGCTCCTCTAGCTCCTCCTCTAACTCTTCAAACTGGTGAGTGAGTTGGGGTCAGTCTATGCCCTTACGTTCTTAACTTTCTAATAATTTTGCACTTCTTCTCAAACACTTAAACTCAAACTGAGGGAAGTTGTTTGTACTTCCATTCTTAAAAATCTTCATTCTTAAAACTGTATGGGAGTAACTGTTACTCTCCATTCTTAAAGCTCAAATCTCAACTTATATACTTGACTGACACTGGGATCCCTCACTAGCTAGTCCGGTTGCCAACTCATACGTATGAGAAGCCATCCAGGCTTTTCTTAAACTTAAACTTATCGTGGTGGCTCTTCACCACGATTCTCAAGAGCATAACTGCTGCTCATCTTAAAAGTCTCAAGAGCATAACTGCTGCTCTGTCTCAAAGATCTCAAGAGCATAACTGCTGCTCTAACTGAAAATCTCAAATGGCAACGGACTGGCGCTAGTGACTAAAAACACTTAAAACGACTTCACCTTCTTGAAGGTGAGTTACTTCTTAAAAAAACCTTGTTTCTTAAACTTTAACAATAAATTATACTCATAAAATTTTCAAGGTAAATAATAACCATTCACTTCAAGTCATAAGTCAAACAAAATCACATCAAATAGCACAAAACACCTCAATCATAGCTCAAGCAAGGCACAATTAATCAATCATAAACTTAATCAAGCAACGGTAACCAATTTGCTAAAATACTCAAAATCATAATACTTAAAAGAATACGTAAGACGTAGAATTTACCCCCTTTACACCCACCTTCGTAATTAGTTGACCAACCTATATCGTGGACTGCCCTGATGCCAAGCCTCCATCTCTAGTAATGTGATTTTGTACTCCTCGTTTCCTTGAAATGGCTGCCAATCACTCACAGCGAACCCTTCCAATTTTCCAAGAATGCAACCCAGTTCACGTGAAGCAAAAGTGGTACTCACTTTGTTTCTATCCCTAACCAAAAACCCATAACCCCACATAATGCCATGCATGCAGACCAAAATTCCCCACCAATCAAACCATCCTCAAGGAACAAAAACGACCAAAGCTAGATTAATCCCTTACCTGTATCCGCTTTTGATCCATAGCACGGAATCCCCTCTTTGTCCCATCTCCACCGCTTCTCTAAGCAGCTCTTTCGTCCAAGCTTTACACTTCACTTCCATTTTAGTACGTGTCCATGCGTCAATCCCCCTTCTAATTAAGCCACCTACACTATCCACGAACCCATGCCCTACCACTCTACTTGTGCCATTCTTCACAATCCACAATTAATTAACATACACGTTTCTTTCCCTCCTAGCCATGCACGTGTTCAAGCAAACGAGATAAATGAAGGTCTCCTACCTTGCAATCCATTCGCTCCAGTATGATCGATGCAGCTGTGATCTCCAAAACCTTCTTCGAGTTGGTCGGCCTCTTTCTTCAAGAACCTCAGCAGCGCATCGAAACCTACGGTCAATTATCGACCACCACCAAAAGTAGAAGTACATGTAAACCTGTCCGCTGAAGGCTGAACCAGTCACCTCCCCGCTAACTCCATGGAAACGATGTTCTTATTGTGACGGCCTGTATTCGTCATCGACCAATCCAACTCTCCATTCGGCGCATCGTCCACCATTACACCTTCACTTGATCTCACTGTCCGGCGATATGTCTTGAGCAATCACCACGCCGTCGACGATCTCCCTCGATGTGCGTAGCTTAGTCTCTCTTGGAAACCCTCACCGCCGCTATGGAAGGAGAGCTGGGTCTTTGAGTGGCGGCCTTTCCCTTTGGCTTTTAGGGTTCTATATTTATTGAATCCGGATGGATTCTTGGGCGTGGGGGGAGTGGTGATGGAAAACCAAAAATAATGAGGGCCGAGGGCCCTCTTGGCCCACCACTTTTTTTTATATATATAAATAATAATAATAGTTATTATTATTATTTCTCCTAATCCGCGGTTGCATTAGTACGTAACCGTTAATCCAACCGTTCACGTATTTGGGTCGAACCTGAACCCAAAATTCGGGGTGTTACAAGTTGGTTCGCTAGCATTTGATGGAACAATAACTATCGCTTCAGCTGCAGAAAATAATTAATGTATTTTAACAACCATCTTGTACAACAGCAGAAAGCCAATCCAAATAAATAAGTGATTCTCCATTATAAATAAAGTTGCGGAAAACAGTTACAGCTAATCTCTTGCACACTGGGTGCTTTAAAACCAAACTATAAAACTAAAAGGCTAAGCTCCAACAATCTGATCATCACAAATAACAGTAAAAATGTATAGTGGAAGTAGTAAATAGAGCTGAAGGAAGAGAAATGCCTAGCCAACCACATCCTATTAAATGTTTAAGTGTAGTTCATATTTACAAACACAATCCATGAATCCATTAAAAGCACACCATCCTTAAAATGCAGCAGGCAACATCTTCACCAAAACCAAATCACAGTAACGAACCATGCGGTTCCACGATCCCACTTCAATGACAAACTGGTAATACTTCGAATGAATGCAGTTGAGAATGGCGATGATGTTAGTATCCCAATCGATATCTGTCTCCGCAACCACATCACCAACAATGCGTCTAAGGTTGACAGTGGGAAACACAACTTCCAGGTCCTCAGTTACATCATTGATGGTGAAATGCACAACACTGACCATAGAGTGCGCTGAAGTTGAAATTCCAATTGCTTTTAGCTTTCCCGTCATGATGTATATCTTCCCTTAAAACAGACACATGTGTTATTGATGACCAAAATGAAGCAAATGTTGAATTGGGTAATGCCGGTGTTTTAAAAAATATGGTGTTTAGTTGAGTTTTAGTGACTTACCGTACTATACAGACTTAACTTTATCATATTAAGCTATGGAACCGTGGTGTGCTCAGATATGGCGATAGCTTCCTCGTATAGCAATGGTCCAACAATATATTTATATCCAAATTGGGGTCCATCTTCCCAAAGCTCCGGCGTCAAAAAGAACTTCTTCAAAACTTGGTATTGCGGAGTCCGACAAAAAAACATAAGCTATCTCTCCCCTGAAGAAAATAAACATAAGTTGGTAAAATAGAAATATCCGTTGTTTTCAGAATGAGCATAAACAAAAGAACCATTTTACGGACTCTGGCAGTAGGAGCGTGATCCGCTTCTTCCGAACCGGTAAACCTGGGTAGAGAACCTGAACAGGTTCACATCCAAAAATTGTTCCAACCAAATCTACAAAAGCCAATCCAAAGAACCGTGCATTAATATGTAGGGTGTTACCAAAATGCATTTATTTGAAGAAGCTATTGTTTTAAAGCTCATGCCCGGCAGATAAGTTTGATTCTGAAATGCATAAGGGATGTCCCTGACAGCAAGGAAACAGAAACTAAATTTCTCAATCTCACCTGTGTCCTCCATGACATACAACAGGGTATCCGAACGAAATGACAAACGAAAATCCGCTTCTGCCACTCGATGAATAGAGTTGTTCTCTTCAATGTAAAACGACATTACTCCATAAACACGGCCCTTATGAAGACTTGAAAGAAATCGATTTAAATGTGGTCGCCGAATGATGGCTTCAACCAACTGACCCTACATAGTCAAGGAAAATGAATTAATGTTTGTACAACCGTTACTGAGAAAGAGGTCAGAATGAATAATACACATACCTGGTTGTTAATCAATAAGAGATTCACTTGTTGAAGTGAATCCCCAGTATGATACAGCTTCCCCCATACCCTCAGCAGGCGCAGCCGCAACACCCAGGTGTCGTTTTGAACATGAAGAACAGGAAGAGGATTGACAGACATTATTGCGATATTGGATTGGTACAGTGAGGGTCAGAGTTGGAACGGAGGAAGGAGGTTTCATTCGGCTCTATAAATGAACTTAACATTAACTAATTCTATTTTAAATTGAGAGGGGGATGTGGGTATCTAAATCGCGCGAGAATTGGGGGAAGTGGGGGTACTGGCTCCAAATATGAACGGTTACTTGTTTAAATTATTTGTTTACAATAAATCCACTTCTAAAATTAGTTAAAAAAAATAACCAAAATGGTTTAAAATATGCTGGTATACCCAGGAACAAATTACCTGCCCAGTGGACGACGGTGTCAATTTCTTGTACCGTTATCAAAATTCCAATTTACATAAAATTACAATTCCCTTACAACTAACAGCGAGTGAGAGAAACTTTTGAAATTGGTGAAACCAAATACCTTCAACAGCCGAGTTGAAGAAACGGCTCGAAGAGGCAGCAAAGCGCTCGGGCTTCAGCCTTCACGTACCGAGCTGCTATTCTTGTAGGGATATAAAGCTTCCTCAATACTCTAGATGAACTGAATTAGAAATTGACCCGGCAGCAACATGCCATTAATTTGCAGCTGCTTCTCCGATGGGGTAGCGTAGGTATGTGTGAATGGAGTTGGTGCTGATTGGAGGCTGGTGGAAGCTTGCTGCAAGTGATTCCGACCATCGCAGACTCTAGTAGGATACAATTAGGATTTTGAGTGGGGAAACTTGGCCGCTGCACGACACTGAGAAGGAGGGTGAGATTTTGCGATGTAAAAGTGTCGGCGCTGGTTTGTGAGGTTACAAACACGCCTGGTTCTAGGTTTGTGAAGTGTGGGCGGGCTGGAAAAAAATTTGGCCCAATACTACGCGGATCAAAATTTGCCCAGGCCTTTAAAATGACAATATAAAATGACCAGGGTTTTTTGCTGAATAATTAGGTGGGCTTGAGTTTAATAATGATAACCCTAAACCTATAAGTAACGATGAAGGGGTTTGATTTTTTGGGTTGACTTTGTTAGTTTTTATTAAAAATCTTACCATTCCTTTCATTTTGAGGATTCGAATTGCAAAAGAAAGAATGCAACTCTTATTATTTAACAGAGAATGAAAGGGTAAAATAGGAACTTAAAGATACATAACTTTAGTAATAAAAAAAGAAAGATAAATTAAAATAATTTTTTAGTGAAAACGACATCCTATTCAAGAATTAGAATATAGTACATATTGAAACTTTTCATCACTGGTATGACTCTAAAACAATACGGACACCCATACGATAAAACATTTACCATCAGGTAGTGATTATATCATTTTCTAAACATCCTCTCATTTTTACTAAAGAATCCGTCAAAATAAAAATTGGAAAGCTGGATGGATCTAGTAGAGCAGAAAAGTAGGATCAGTGGCGGATTCATCGAGATTGGGGATGTCCGGGGACACCCCTAAAATTTGGGAATACGATTATTCAACTCATCATAATAGTTTACATATCGATAAAAAAAATATTTAAATGGTAGCCGAACTCCAATAAAATTTACAAAAATGATTATCCAACTCCAAGTAGTAGTTTGCATATGATTAAATACAAATATTTAAATGTTAGTCTAAGTGATTTGAATTTGGGTGGTTGCTACTATAAGTAGACATATTTTTCATTAGACTACAACTTATTTACTATTATATTTAAAATCAAAATATAATAGTAAAAAGCTATTTCTTATCTACAATTATTTTCAATAGCTAACAATTCAATCCAATCAAGAACTCCTCTAGTCCCCTTGTTCTAGTAGGATTTATCGAGTGTTGTTAGATAACGATTGTATTTTACAATTTTTCCAAAATACTATCACTTCATGTGCTCTGTTGTATTTCATAAAAATAAATTAATTTTTTAATTATTAATTAACTTTAATTTAATTTTTAAGAAAGGACACCCCTCTGCAAAAATTTTGGATCCACCACTGAGTTGGAGTATATAGTAATTCGTAACAGAATGGCAAATTTCATCAAAGTGTAGGATCTTGTCAAAAGCCAAACTCTGTTCAACATTCAGCTTTGCATACACATCATCTGGTACATAATCAAAGTCATTGGAGGTACGAAACATCTCTTCTGCAACTAAGCTATTCATATCAACTGATGCCATACACTGATTAGGAATTGGCAATCCTGGAAAATCAGCGAGAGTCTTTGAATACTTATGCAATAACTCATCAATCGAAAGTAGACACAGCTCTTTAATTTTATCCTCATCCAAGTTCAATTGTGGAAGGTTGAGTTGTTTTCTCCTGGAGTACAATATATCATTGCTAAGTACTATCCAATTCTTATCCCAGAAAGATTGGACATCGGCCACTTGACAATGAATAAGAATACTAACAAAGAGTTTCCGAAGTTTATATCCTGTTGCCCAAAAGGAAACTTCTTTCAAGCAATCATTCCATTCTGAATCATCATCAAGCAAACCACGTGCATAACATGCTTTCTGAAATGTCGGATGGATAACACCATTGACAGTTCTAATATCCTCATAACTGGAAACACCCTTTACGACATGCAATAACATAAACATACGCAGATAGTACCTGTCTTGTGCAGATGGGTAGCAGTAATACAATCGTGCAATGCACATCCCTTTCTTCCGCTTCTGCCACTTTTGATCATTCTGTTTCCATACATAATATTGTGGAAGCTCTGCAAAGGTATATTTGTGAGCTTCACTTGACTTAGCATTAAGATCCATCCAAGCCAACAACATTGTTTTCCCATTGGAGTCAGGAACATCTCGCACACGGGATTTCGGATTAGAGTATACTATATTTTCTCCAGGAAAATGATAAGACATACGTAACACTGAGGGAGACTGATTGTAAATATCAAACCTAAAGATTCGCCAACACGCTTCACCAGAAGTTATATACCGAGCATCCATGAAGGCTTTAATTTCATCAATTTTGATAACTTTCTTTGGAGCAGAGCCACTGTCAATAGTAGATGTTTGTTCTTGTGCAGCCAATGTTGCCAATGCACGGTCCTCAGGTTTATTGATATACTTAAACAAATATTTCAGAGCCCTGAAAATACAAAACCACATAGTATGACCTTTATACATTACATGTGTATAGACAATACTAAAAATTATAGTAATAAACACCTACCTCCCAAGTTATATCGTTGGAACATGTGTAACAAAGATAGACATGGACATATTTGTGCAATGCTGATTAAGTGTCATACCATATATGACTGTATAAATATATTGTAAGCAAAAAAATTGTATCAATTAGAAAAGGTAGTAGAACTATACGAAATAATCACCAACCTTGTTTTGTTGCAAAATTCAACGTTGATATGAGCTCCAACCCGTAGCAGCAAGTATCGATTATACGGAACAACCCATCGATTGTCAAGTTCCACACCTCCACAGTTAAATGTCCTACCATTATTGCGCCGACGGTATTTTGCAAAACCGTTATCATCGATTATAGTCTGACTGCAAAATTGCTTTGGGTAATGCTTAGTACATTTACCATTCTTCATGCATGAATTGTTGGGACGTAAGGCACCGCATGGTCCATGCATCATAGAAGTCGTGACTATTGTATACAATTCAGGATCCATATCAGGATTTGGGATTTCAGCACATATTATAGAATCAATGTCAGAAGGTCCATGAGGCTTATTCTCAGCCGCAAGAAATAGGAGTAGGTGTGAGTGAGGAAGTCCACGTTTTTGCTATTCGATTGCCAAAACATCTGTTAAAATTTACCAACAATAATTAGAAAAATTAATCACATTGTTAATGAAGAAAGAGTAGAACATATAAGATATTATAAGTAGGATACATACATGCACGTATTTTCCCAAAAATTTCTTTATCCTTGATCTCCGTCATGAATTCATCCAGTTTAATCTTGAAAACTCTTGCTATAACATCGGCACGATTAGGATCCTGGCCAGTGAAGTCCCTAATCAAATCAACCATAAGCTGAATCTCAGACCACTTGGCATTACAGGTGAAGGTGATAAACAAATCTGGATATCCAATCCATTTGCAAATGGCCATAGCATCTTGGAAATTTTCATATTTGTATCTTGGACTTCCAGTGTGGGTAGCAGCTAGAATAACCGGCTTTCCAGATAACTTCAAATCACTATCACCACGCAAATAAGATTCTACCAACCCTTGGTAATGGCCTCTCAACTTGGACTGATTGTTACGCATCCAATCCAAACGTTTAGCCTCAATTAAAGCATATGCATTAACGACATATTGTTGAAACAATTTTGCAGATAGCAACAAAGAATTTGATTCACTACACCTTGTTTGAAGACGATAGCTATAATACTTACATTGTGTTACCATTTTCTCCAAACCACTTTTCCCATATGTATTCTGAGCATAACTAATACTTGGGTGCCACCCCATCTTCTCCATATGGAAATAAAATTGGATATTGCAAAGCCATTAGACTGGGATGGTACATGCTTATTCTTTCCATCTGAGATGTACAATGCTGAACTATTATATCACGGGAGAATGTTTCATCCCCAGTTTCATCTACAATCAACACTGCAATCTCATTTGCAGAGGGCAAATCATATTCCCTACTATTAGCCTCTCGCTTGGCCAATAATTTAACCTGCGGTTCATCAACACCATAGTGGCCTATCTTATCTCTTGCTGAACGAAAAGTTCGTACCAGAACATTAGAGGCATCAAACATTTGTTGAAGACATTGAACAATAGATGCCCGTAAGGGATTCCTATCAGGATCAGATGAGTAAAAGTCCAAGCGATTATGCACTTCATTATCCAAGTCATGAATATATAATTGTGCAAATTTTGGACTAACGCCTTCTGGAGGAACCAAACTGCCAATTCGATGATAAATTTGACCTCCAATAGAATACACATAGACACCTTTCCCATTATTAATGGAGTGATTCACTTTTCCGCCGATGGAAATAAAACAAAATACAGCATTATAACCTCGACTGTTTGCACGAAAATGACGGCTCTCAGCAGTATCACCTTCCAATAAAGTCTTGAGAAATTGAGGAGGATCTCTACGATTCGGAAGCTTCACCTTACCATGCTTACAACATATTGGAAATTAAGGAAACAAATCATTCCGTGTGGCCAAAGTGCTCTCATAACGCCAAAATACAGCACCATAATGTTGACATGTACATGAGGAAGCTCCAATATTGAAAAACTCAATTATTGCAGTATAAATATTTAGTCAAAATCGTAACTTATGGCATCATGAGAATATCATGATGATACATATTAGAAAAGGTCCATATACGAAATAAAAATTGATAAAGTCTACTCCACATACATTAGTCTGAGAACCAGGCTATATAAGATAAGAACAATTATACAAAAACTTCCCCTAAAATGGGAGTACATAATTAATTACACTCCCTCATATAATTTAAACATGATATACCTACAGAAAAAGTAATTAATAGACATACATTTTCAAAACAGTAAGAAAAAAAAAAGCTAATGTAAGAAATATTGAGATCCAAAATGCTAATGCACACATATAGTAAAATGGAAACCACTACAATGATACATTGTGCTACAACAATTACAATGACCAAATAAATATTATATGTTTGCCCTTTGATAATGCCAAATATACATTGAACCTTAAATAAATACATAATGCAAAAAATAAAACAATTGGTAGTCATATTATATTTATCTACAACATATGAAAAAAATGTGCAATTCACAGAAAATACATACAAATAACATAAACAAACTCGGAGATTTGCCCATATACAACACATACTGTGATTGGACCAATTTTTTAAGACGGCTTGACGTCGACGCTTCTGTGCCAAATGAATACGTCGGTACAGTCTATTCCGTTTAGTCAATAGATTAACAAACTCATTCTCCAACCGCGCAGGACCTAAGACATTAGAAATACACTTAAAATTAGTTGAATATAATTGCATTTTAGATTATAAAGTAACAACAAACACCGACCACTAAATTGCTGCATATGTTTATCCTGGACATTGAATGACCTACAACTTCTTTTCCCTTTTAAAATGACATGTCTCTGCTGCCATGCCAATTGTGACAGGGATCTGGACAGGGCATTCAGTTCACCTTTCAACTCATCTTGTTCTACATATTACAATTAACCACAAATTTTAAATTATACATTTAATGATAAAAAATAATTTGTGAATGGAGTATGTATTCATCCATACCCTTTTCGAACATTGCTTTTTCCTCGGCAGATAGGAGAAAGCGCTGCCCCTCATCTTCTGGATCGTAAAATAATGCCCGACATTTCCCTGAGATAGATAAAATTTAGTGAACTATTGTATTTATATGGCAACACTAACTACAGTCTCATAGATGCCACTTTACATACACGGATGCGACGAATCCAGGACCCGTTTATTGAGTGATGCAGTCACATGCATACTTCTAACCCTTGTACCTGAAGAATAAGAAAAACACAAATCATTGACCTGATGAGGAAGAAAAAATTTGGTCCTTTGTGAGCGTACAACAATTATGAGACTCACGTTTAAATACAGTATTCGGATCAGATGAGAGATGAACAGATGACTCGCCACATTCGAATGTACTTGTATCCATAATGGAAGAAAATATAACTGGGTGTGTATAACTACATCAATAGAGGGCCAGAAACAACAATTGAAGTCCAAATTCACCCACCTGTTGTTTCAAACAACAAACACAAAAAAAAACAGTTACTTCATCTAAATATAATAAATTACTTCATATAAATATAATCAGATGTATTGAAATAGTCCCCTTATGTATGAGAAGAGGATTCCAGAGCATTGTTACCCAGACGAATATTAGTGCAGACACCAGAGAGAGCACTTGAAATAAACATGGAACCCCGAATTCATGCTAACCTTCTGAGGCTTGACATAAACCATTCGGTAAGCAAATGGACGAAATAGAGCCTGTTGGGAAATCATAATATAAGAGCAGAATGAGAAGGTTTTTGAAATGAAAAATCACTCTCCTACCACCATCTCTTCTTCCTCCTCCTCCAGTTAAGAATTGCAAAAATGCACCAGCAACCAACCATAAATTCGCAAAAAAAACCATTGTTTAACATGATCGAAAGTTGCAAAATTTATTACCGTTAAGAGATTGTTCATCGTGGCACAAACAGAGGGAGGGAACTAATGAAGGAGCTCAAACAAAACAGGTAAGTCTCTGCCGTCAACAAAAATATAACGCACCTGAAGGAGCGCCAATAAAAAAGAAGCAATTGATGATGCCCGCCACCTAATCAATCAAGGGGCAACAATAATCTGTCCAGCAACTTGGTCGAGATCCCGTTGTCCATTTGAGGTGATTCTCCTTCCACTGAGAACAAAACAATCAATGCCTACCGTCATTAGCAAGCCAGTCAAGAACAAAACATAGATTAGAAAACTTTGCTACGATAGCAAGAACAGGAAACCCAATACATGTTTCACAGCAGGAAGGAATTACCTTTATGAGTGTCATACCTCTACCCACAACTATTTCTACAATCGGAGGTAGGAAGTTCGGATCACCACAACCGGTGGAATTGCTTCATGACCGCCCTGCAAGAATAGTTGTTGCTCCTGCAATTGAAGAAGAAATACCCCAGCTGTTAGTGTTCTTTCTACGATCGAGGGAGTAGGTTTGAGGTGAGGATGATTGAACGTGGTGTTCGTAGGTCGTACAGTTTCAAGATTCCTTGTACGTGAGGAGAGGTGCGAGGGGAGGAAATAACCACCTGTGAGCCGAGACAGAATGGTGGCAGGTGGGAAGCTTTGCACGACGTGGGGTAGTTGTGTGTTACTGGGCCGAATTAGTTTTTGGGCCCGTTCAAGTTGAGGCCAGGTGCAAACCCGGTTTTTCTTTGGAACTGTCATGTACGACCGCGCAGAAGAGGTAGAAAAAAAACCCAGCTTTCCCAAACTACCCCTCTTACAAACGCTCTCCATCCAGGAAATTTGAAATGGGGCCTGCTGTTTTTCTATTCGGCTTTTATTTATTGTATATATATATATGTATGTATGTTATAAGGATAACGACATGGGATAAGATCAGGTGACTAAGGGGGGTCTCCTTAGTCACATGACTAAGCCAATCTCAGCCATCCAGCCTCATTAAAATCTAATGGTTCTAGTTTATCTAGTTTAATGAAGGACAAGGTTGTAATTATACATTTTATTTATTTAACAATTAAAATAATAATTGGACAGATCACTTCCGTCCCTCCCTCCCACCTCGCTTCCGTCCCGCCGATCGTCGTTCCTCCCGCACCTCCGGCCGGCCAATTATTTTTTCCGGCTTCTCATCTTCTTTCCCCGCGGTCAGAGAAAAGAGAGAGGGAGGTGACATGGGAAATTATTTTCCTAGAGAGAGTGGAATACCCTCTATGAAGTTCCGCAGAGAGAGAGAGAGAGTGTTGCGCCTGCACACTCTTGGTAGCCAGCTGAGAATCGCCATTTTAGCGGAGCTCCAAATAAAACGCCGGCAGCAACCTCACCCAGAAGCTCCGAACCACTAAAGCGAGCATGAGGGAGGAAAAAGACGAGTGGACAGAGGATACGATGTTCATTGTTACTGCTGCATTTCATCGAACGGGTTGCCTACAATGAAATTCGTTGAAGTGCGAAGAATCTATTCCTTTTTGCCGAGAGAGAGAGAGAGAGAGAGAGATTTTTTCTGGTCGAAAATTTTTTTTCCGGCGACCATCGTCGACTGAGAAGAATTTTTCGGCGACAGTGCTTTGTGATGTTTGTTGACATATTTTGTAATGTTTGTACGCTTTGTTATTTTGTAATGTTTGTAAACTTTGTTATTTTTGTGCACCATGTTTATCATTTTTGTCAACCATATTTGTAATGTTTTTTATGTCTAAAAAACAACCTGGTTGACTTTTGGATGGAACTTCTCTATATAGGGATGAAGCCTCCAAAGTCAACCCGGGAGTTTTTTCAGTTCGTATGGATTGTCGGTCTAGTTTGTCATTTTTGTCCACCATGTTCGTACTGTTTTGTATGTCTAAAAAACACCCGGGTTATCTTTGGGAAGGAGCCCCTCTATATAGGGATGGAGCCTCCAAAGTCAACCCGGTTGTTTTTTCTTTTTGTATGGTTTGTATTGTTTGTCGGTCTAGTTTGTATTGTTTGTACAGTTCATACGTTTGTAATGTTTGTGAATCTGTTTGTATGTTTTGTTGCTCTAGTTTGTATTGTTTCTATGTTTGTATGGTTTGTACTGATTGTAAATCCGGTTTGCATAATACCCAAACTACCCCTGTCATTAATTAAATAGCCCTTCCCACTTTTTAACCATTGGATTGAAGTGTCCAGATCTAATGGCTAGGAGGGGCTTAGTCAAGTGACTAAGGACCCCCCTTAGTCATGTGATCCGCTCTCTAATGACATAGTGTACCTTTTGTGGTGAAATAATATAAGATCCATTTTCTCCATAGTATCACAACATTTTGTATTTTTTTTTTACAAAAGATAATCATGTATTGATTAATAAGAGATTTAACATATTACTCACGGTATACAACCAGGAAAGGAAATCAAAAGAGTGACACGTAGTCGGATACAAAGAAATTATTTTTCTAACCACCAAGTGGGATACCCGATTGTTATTCTGATCTACAAATCGTACATTAAGACCATTATAATTTGCCAGCAAACAACGAACTTCCTCAGTAATAGCTCCAAAGTGATTAACTTGTGTATCAGCTTGGTTTATCTTATCAATGATAACCTTCGTGTCTCCTTCAAACCGAATGAGAGACCACAATCGAGACACCACTGCATGGCCTCGCAGAGTATTAAAAGTTCTACTGTAGGTGGGTCATAAACATCATTGATAGGTACTCCCCGAGCCAAGACTATCGAGCCAGTATGGCGCTTTTATAATTATTCCCCTCGCCGAGTGATTCATTTATTGTTGCTGTAACATCCCATTTCGACTAAATCCGTATTTCGATCACTAGAAACTATACGCGATATAAATCTAGTGTTTTTATAGTATTTCTATGAAAATCGGAATATCGATCGATCAAATAAGTATACATATTAATTAATTGGGATATATATATGGTGGCGTCTTCGGTGCACCCACTTTTTTGGGTGCACTGAACGCACTCGCTTTTCTGTTTAATCTTATCCATTTTTACAATAATTTAATTTATTTGTAATTCATTATTAACTAATAAAATATACTATATTTATTAAAGTAACTTAAACTTATTAATAATTGCAATTAGATCCCAAACCCTCTTCTTCCACGATTGTGTTCCCCTCTTCCCTGTCGATACTTTTGCCAGACGACAATTAATTTCCAGTGGCCTGCATCTTCGTCCTCCGCCACCAGCGCACCAATCTGGCTGTCCCTTGCATCATCGTCTCCCTACAGACAGTAATACCACCACCACTACTACTCCGATTCAACTCTTTCCCCAATAGAATTCTCCGCCAATTACTTCTCGCCTGAATTGTCGGCGGCCTCTCAACATCAGCAGCAGCAACGTTATGGGTTCCAGCTCCTTCAGCAATTGAGGCCTAGCCTATAAAAGTATAAATACAAGGAAAAGTAGTAATAATCCCCAATTCAAACTGTGCAGAGAGTTCCGTTTGCGAACTCGGTCAAGTCAACTCAGCCTATTCAGATGAGGCAGAATAACAGGGGAGTTGGTGTTACACCTGGTGCTCCGCTGGCGGCAGCAGGTGGTTTCCATTGTCACCAATACCAACAGCGATTGGTCGGAGATGATCTCATCTCTCCTTCCTCTTCCTCCCGCCCCACCACCGATAACAACAATAACAAGAATCAGATTTCTCCGTTGCCGAGCCCTTCCTCGTCTTCTTCCACTAATTGCTCTGCTTTTGGTATATGAAAATTGAAAAGCTGGGGTGCTTGAGACAGGGACGGCGCTAGCCTATTAGTAGGGGGGTTTAAAAACATTTTGTGCATCTAAATATAGTCCTCATTGATACAATTTTGGTTGGGTAAAAGCATTGTAGCCAGATATTAGTTGTTCGATCCACAATAATTTTTTGAAGCCTGTATTCTAGAACTTGACCAAGGCATATATCTATTAATATTTCAATCCACCAGTATTTTGGAAACTCAAATAAAAATGTTACTGATGACTTAATTACATTGTTGTTATTATTATTATTATTATTATTATTATTATTATTTTTTTTTTTTATTTTTATCTATAAAAGAACAAGTAAAAAGTTACTATTGCATAGTGTCTCATCACAAGGGGTGCTCTTTTGGTAATTAACCAAAGATTGGAGTAGTTTTATGCCATTAAGGTTCTAATAAATTAATTTTATGCTATTAACATTCTAATCAATTAACTTATGACAATTGAATTCTAATTGAACCCAACTCAATGGGTATTCGACATGGTTAAAGCGATTTGAAAACGATTTTTACAATTTTGGATCGACAACGATTTTTACACTTTTAAATCAATGTGTTGAACTGAGTAATCAATAGAGTGAATTGAACTCTGTATTAATGAATTTTGGGTCGAGCAAGTTTTTTCGACAACGAGCTTTACACTCTTAAATCAATGTGTTGAACCAGGTAATCAATAGAGTGAGTTGAACTCGGGGTATTAATGACTTTTGGGTCGGCAAGTTTTTTTTTTTCTTTGCTTATCGATCAAAGTTACGATCGCTTTACTACTTTTTTTTTTGTTTTTGCCATGCATATGGGTTTTTACCGATTTTTTCCATTTTGTCAGGCTTGCAAATGATGTTGGAGACTATAGGGGTTAGATGTTTTTAGTGGCGACCTTGAAACTCTTTAAAAGAACAAGTTTTGGGTTAATATTTGGTCGAGTCAAATCATCTAGGATTATTTTATTGTTTATTTTTCTTTAATTAATCAATACTTTTATTATTTCCTGATAATTCAACCCAAATTCATGTATATTTAACCTAATTCGACCCGGTTTTGGAATTTCCAAATTGTGGGTCGAGAACGAATTTAAACCCCCCCTCTTTTGATAGTTGAACCCAAAATCCCGCTTTATCGAGTTAAATCCAGTGTTGGCTCATTTTGGGTCGAGGACGGTTTTATCCTTGACACTTTGGGGGCGTGAATGAATTTTATCCACTTATGTAATCATCAAATTGGGTGAAGAACACATTTTAGCTACTCTTTTATCGACATATTTGGGGGTGTGTGGATTTTGTTAAAAACTCGCCCGCTTTATCAAACCAGTCAGAGAAATAAATGTGTGTTCAAGCTAATTCCTATGTGTTCACAAATTTTGGGTCGCTTTGAGATTGAAACAAAATTGAACCCGCCTCTTATGACAGATGAACCCAAATTCACGTTTGTTCAAACTAATTTGACCCGGTACCGGTATTGTCGAGTTTGGGTCGAAACAAAATTTACCTACTTTTCAAATTAACGAATAGGGTCAAGGATGAATTTTGTTAAAAACACACACCCGCTTTATCGAGTTAAGTCCAGTGTTGACGCATTTTGGATCGATGGCGGGTTTTACCATTGACACTTTTGGGGGCAAGAACGCATTTTACCAGCTTTTGTGATCGACGGATTGGGTCGCTTGTGGATTGTTTAGAAACTAGCCCCGCTTTATCAAACCGGTCAGAGAAATTCATGTCTGTTCAAGTTAATTCATGTGTATTCACAAATTTTGGATCGCTTTGGGATTGAACCCAAATTGAACTTGCCTCTTATGATAGTTGAACCCAAAATCCAGCTTTATCGCGTTAATGCTGCTCTATAACACAACACCTAACAATGGCCAAGTGTAACCAATGAAAGGGACTGCAGTATAGTGGCACAAGTAATAAATATCGAATCCACGGGTCTCTAGAGTTACTATTACTCAGCTTCAGTTCATTATCTAGCAAACTAGATTAAGGATTGATTAACTAAACTACTCTACTAACTAAACTAAGTAAAACTACTAATTACAGTTTGGGAACTCACTTAGGTATGATTCCCCCTAGCTCCTCAATTAGGTCCAAGTTGTAATTCATTTTGGTTGATTTACTGTTGATTAAACTGCGGAAGATCCGACAGTAGCTTGGAATCTCTTAAGCTGACCAAGCCCTCTCAGTCTAACTATCCGGCAGACGACTAGTCTTCACCGGGATAGAAAGCTGAAGCAATAAGCACAGAACTCCACTACTGGAATTGGATTCCAGTACAAAGTAGTAAACTGGCTAACTCTCGTATAGCCAATCTCCTACTACCGAATGATGAGACTCTAGCAACCTAATCAGATTCTATCTATCTCAGGTTGCAGCAGAAATCAGGAAAAGTTGATCAGACTTCAATTGACTCAATAAACATGCATCATTCGATTATAATCAAACAATATAGCATCCAAAACTTCATACAAGAAAGATCCTAACTCATGGAACTAGGGTTCCTCAAAACCTAAGTGAAGGGAAGTTACTCCATAGAGAAGAGAGAGACTGCAGAAATCTGATCTAGATCTTCAATCTCCATCTCCAAGCTTGATTCCCGAGCTCCAATGGCGAAGAAATCCTCCAAAATAGCTCCAAGAATGTTTCCAAGTCGCTCTCTCTCTCTAGGGTTCGTCCCTTGGGTGTTTGGGATCCAAAACCCAGCTCTCCTCTCCTTTGGCTCGAATTTGGGTTAAAAACAGCCATTCCCGACTCGCACGGCCAGGGTGCACGGCCGTGCACATCACCATTCTGGCCGTGCACCTCAAAACGCGGCGTATCAATTAGTTGAACCTCAGCCAACTCGCACGGCCAAAATTGTAAGTTGCACGGCCGTGCGGATTTCACTTGTGCCCGTGCGTGCCCACGCACAATCCCGCACGGCCAAACTGGTCACTTGCATGGCCGTGCGTGGCCACGCACAATCCCGTGCGTGCCCACGCACGATCCCGCACGGCCAAACTGGTCACTTGCACGGCCGTGCGGGTTGTGGGTGTGCCCGTGCGACTTCCTCAGAACCTCGCCATGCGTCCGATCCTCGTCCAATCGACCCCAGACTCGCTCCTAAGCCTTCATTCACGTCCTAGGACCTGAAATATCACAAACAAGCACAACCTACCGTGAAATCGGCCTAAAACACGAGAATCAACACTTCAAACGGTGTAAGAATGGGGGTAAAAACATGTGTAAATGACGGTCTATCAAACTCCCCCACACTTAACCGTTTGCTTGTCCCCAAGCAAACCTAACTCAAACCAATGCAACTCTCCAGACCTCTATAGCAACAAACACCACAGATCGTAGGTAGAGGACTTCCTAGATCATTTAGCAACTTACGAGGTCAACCGAAACACAAGTCATCTCATAGCTTCTTCGGCGAGAGCACTAGTATCGAGTCGGCATCATGGCAAATAGTGAACAGAGGACAAATGAATTGTGGATGAAGAGATTCTCAAAAACAAAAGATCATGGACTCACATTTTTCAAGGTGCTCTATTTTCTTCTTGAAGATGGTTGGAACCCCTTTTCTTTTCTGTTTTGCATGTTTTCTGTTTTTTTTTTTTTTCAAGGGTCCCAACCTGCTCTTACCGGCCATGCCAGGAGCGGATGTCTCGAGCCTCGTGCGGGGGAAAGACATGTAAGGGGGCTGGAGGTAGTAGGTGGAAATTGGGAACGAATTCCCGTCTCCCCTTACACACTTTCGCCCTATTCGCACGGGAGACGTTATTTTGAAGCACATTTTCGAGCACCTGTTAAACTCAAAACATGATACAAGAGTCCATGACAGGTAGAGAATCCACAACACCACACAATTCAAGGGTCCTAAGATCACTAATTCACTCAATCAACCAACACAATATGAAGAAGCAATGAGACTTCTTAAATGCATCAACATCCTCCATAGTGCTACACTACCTCCCTAGGTTGCATATTACTATAAAGACTGTCAATTCAAAGCATACTGAGCAGGCAATTGCAAGGAACACGTACTTGGAGCCCTCAAATTCAAAATTTGGACAGTGGACTAGGCTCCAAGCACACAAACAACCAAACATTCACCCGCATAAATAATCGAACACCCCCCCACACTTAAGCACGACATTGTCCTCAATGGAGGAAAGATAAGGAGGGTAGAACGAAGTTACCAGATCAAGGGTGAATGATGATGAACGGGTCAGGCGGTGCATCCCAGAAAGAGAGAGTAATCAGAACACAAACACCACACAAAATCTCACAAAGGTTGAGTTATTGACTCTAAAATCAAATAACAAAAATGACTCAACCGAGGATAAATAGAGAAAGAAATGCAAACCGACTGGTTGGGTTGCCTCCCAACAAGCGCTTCTTTCACGTCGTGAGCCGGACGATGGCTCCTAAGTTTCGGTCCATGCTAGAACCTCCTTGAAGTTGAGGTTCTCGTCGATGAGGTGGAGTCTCAAGTCACGAGCATGTGGTGTGGCAGGTGAGGAAGGCTCATGTACTTGATGCAGATGAAGTCTCCACCCTAGAGACCTCTTCTTCTCTTCTCTCGTCTCATTGCCCCAAACCAGATATGACAGCATCGATTGGCCACCATCGCGTCCACCAAGAGGGACCGATGTCGATGTGGCCTTGGTCTGGCAAAGAGACACTGCAAATGGGTCCTTGCCAAGCAGCTCCTCGAAGTTTGGTGGAGATATCACATGTAACTCATGGCCGGTGCAGGCCTCTTCCACCTTAACTCCGTCCTCAGCCTGGACGCCAATTGCTTCTTCAACCTCCCTTTCTTCTTCATGTGGTATCACCCCTGGGAAAAGATCAAGAACTCCTCCTGCTTCACTTTCTTCATCCTCCACAACTTCTTTCTGCACCCTTTCTCGCTCTTCTTCTTCTAGCACGGATTGGAGAGCAAGTTGCCAAGCAATTTCTTTCATGAGATTTTCTTGCATCTCCTCACTCATGCCCGCCTCTTCAAAGCTCAGTTTGGGATGTGGGAAGGTGTGGTCGGCTACGGCAGGAAATTCCTGATCATGATCATCACGAGAGCTTTTCGTGAAAACTTCTGTCTGCTCCACAATATCCTTGTAGCCTTCGTCTTCCTCCTCCTCTTCTAGTATGATAGCAGAAGGGTGATCTTGAGCAGGTTGTGCATAAGCTTTCTCAAGATCCTGGAGGCTCTTCTTTATGCTCAGGAGGGTCTCCTCTGTTTCACGGTAGGAGAACCCAGTTTGGGCATTGTCTGGGATATCCATCTTTGGAAAGGATGTCTCAGGTACTCGAGCAATCTGGTCCACGAGAAGCCTCAAGTGATAGTTTGGATCTGGCTGATGGAGGAATTCTTCTTGATAAGGAGATTGTTCTTGAAATACCCAGGGGTCTGATTGTTCTTCGTAGGATGGGGGTTGGTACTGAAACCCGAATCCATAGTCTTCTCCTCCTTGATTGCTCCAGGGGGTCTCGGGGTAATACCACTCGGATGGTGGTGGATACCCCCAATGGTTGGAGAAGCCATGAGGATCCATGATTCAGATCTGCACCAACAAAAACAAAAAACACCCAAGTGAAAAGAAAGGGTGGAAAAGCAAAGAAAAAAAGCTAAAGTAACAAACTTCTGCCTTTCCTAATAATCTAGAAAGTCCCCGGCAACGGCGCCAAAAACTTGATGCTCTATAACACAACACCTAACAATGGCCAAGTGTAACCAATGAAAGGGACTGCAGTATAGTGGCACAAGTAATAAATATCGAATCCACGGGTCTCTAGAGTTACTATTACTCAGCTTCAGTTCATTATCTAGCAAACTAGATTAAGGATTGATTAACTAAACTACTCTACTAACTAAACTAAGTAAAACTACTAATTACAGTTTGGGAACTCACTTAGGTATGATTCCCCCTAGCTCCTCAATTAGGTCCAAGTTGTAATTCATTTTGGTTGATTTACTGTTGATTAAACTGCGGAAGATCCGACAGTAGCTTGGAATCTCTTAAGCTGACCAAGCCCTCTCAGTCTAACTATCCGGCAGACGACTAGTCTTCACCGGGATAGAAAGCTGAAGCAATAAGCACAGAACTCCACTACTGGAATTGGATTCCAGTACAAAGCAGTAAACTGGCTAACTCTCGTATAGCCAATCTCCTACTACCGAATGATGAGACTCTAGCAACCTAATCAGATTCTATCTATCTCAGGTTGCAGCAGAAATCAGGAAAAGTTGATCAGACTTCAATTGACTCAATAAACATGCATCATTCGATTATAATCAAACAATATAGCATCCAAAACTTCATACAAGAAAGATCCTAACTCATGGAACTAGGGTTCCTCAAAACCTAAGTGAAGGGAAGTTACTCCATAGAGAAGAGAGAGACTGCAGAAATCTGATCTAGATCTTCAATCTCCATCTCCAAGCTTGATTCCCGAGCTCCAATGGCGAAGAAATCCTCCAAAATAGCTCCAAGAATGTTTCCAAGTCGCTCTCTCTCTCTAGGGTTCGTCCCTTGGGTGTTTGGGATCCAAAACCCAGCTCTCCTCTCCTTTGGCTCGAATTTGGGTTAAAAACAGCCATTCCCGACTCGCACGGCCAGGGTGCACGGCCGTGCACATCACCATTCTGGCCATGCACCTCAAAACGCGGCGTATCAATTAGTTGAACCTCAGCCAACTCGCACGGCCAGAATTGTATGTTGCACGGCCGTGCGGATTTCACTTGTGCCCGTGCGTGCCCACGCACAATCCCGCACGGCCAAACTGGTCACTTGCACGGCCGTGCGTGCCCACGCACAATCCCGTGCGTGCCCACGCACAATCCCGTGCGTGCCCACGCACGATCCCGCACGGCCAAACTGGTCACTTGCACGGCCGTGCGGGTTGTGGGTGTGCCCGTGCGACTTCCTCAGAACCTCGCCATGCGTCCGATCCTCGTCCAATCGACCCCAGACTCGCTCCTAAGCCTTCATTCACGTCCTAGGACCTGAAATATCACAAACAAGCACAACCTACCGTGAAATCGGCCTAAAACACGAGAATCAACACCTCAAACGGTGTAAGAATGGGGGTAAAAACATGTGTAAATGACGGTCTATCAGTTAACCTCAGTGTTGACGCATTTTGTGTCGAGAACGAGTTTTATCCTTTACACTTTTGGAGGCGTGAATGAATTTTATCTACATTTGTAATCATCGAATTGGGTCGAAAACACATTTTACCCGCTTTTGTAATCGACAAATTGGGTCCCGTGTGGATTTTGTTAGAAACTCGCCCGCTGTATCACACTGGTCAGAGAAATGCATGTGAGTTCAAGCTAATTCATGTGTGTTCACAATTTTTGGGTCGCTTTGGGATTGAACCCGCCTCTTATGATAGTTGAACCCAAATTCATGTGTGTTCAAACTAATTTTACCCGGTACCGATTTTGTCGAGTTTTGGATCGAGAACAAATTTTGCCCGCTTTTGTAATTAACAAGTTAACAAATTGGGTCGGTTGTGGATTTTGTTACAAACTCGGCTCGCTTTATCGAGTTGAATCCAGTATTGACGAATTTTGGGTAAGGGACGAGTTTTATCGCTTTTGTAATCAACAAATTGGGTTGCATGTGGATTTTGTTAAAAACTCACTCCACTTTATCAATCCGGACAGAGGAAGTTGAATCCAGTTTTCACAAAACTTGGGTTGCTTTGGGATTGAACCCAAATCGAACCCACGTCTTATGACAATTTAATTGAACCCAAATTCATGTTTGTTCAACCTAATTTGACCCGATACAGGTGTTGCCGCATTTTGGGTTGGGGATAAATTTTACTAACTTTTGTAATTAATGAGTTGGGTTGAGTGTAGATTTTATTACAAATTTTCTCCGCTCTATCGAGTTGAATCCGGTGTTGACGAATTTTGGATCGTGGACGAGTTGTACACGCTTTTGTGATCAATAGATTGGGGCACGTGTGGATCTTTTTGTAAGAAACTCACCCCGCTTTGTCAAACTAATTAGAAAGAGTTCTAAAACATTGTTTCGCAGAGTCACATCACAAGAAGTGATCTTTTTGTAGTTAACCCAAGATAGGAGTTTTTTTTGTCTGTTTTTAGGAGTAATTATGTGAACTCATTTAGGTTAGTTTAGATTTATTTTAATTTTCATTTAATTTCCTCATCTCTTTCCACCACTCAACACTCTCTCTCTCACACATATGCCAATCTCCTCCTTTCTCTGCGAGTCTACTAAACCAAAAGTAAGAACAAAAGAGAGGAAAAGCTTCACCAACAAAATACATGAGGGGATAATTTTTATTTCTTGATCTACAATAATCGAACTACGACTCAACATTCTATTCTTAAGTTTTTTTCTTCATTGTACCTTAATTTCAATTACCGGGCACTAAGTAACATATTATTTCAGTATCTAGGTTCACTTTATAACAAGAAATCAATAACTCCGCCGCGAAGCGCGAACTTCCGTCCTAGTTTTATTAACAAGAGAAGGTGTAATGTCTTTCACATTTCATTCCTTTTCCTCTAATGGCTCGCATATATATAATTGATCACAATCTCTCCGTCCCATTTCATTCCTTTTCCCATTTTCGGACCGAGAGCAACAGAGCGAGCGGAGAGTTCAGGGGACGCGGAGTAGAATTTTCCAAAGCTTGATTCTTGAGCTCTAGTGATCCAAAAATCTCGTAAGTAACGCCTAATCCATTTATACATCGTAGTTTATTGATTTAGAGCATTAAAATGAGTTTTTGAATTAGAAATTTCTTGAATTTTTGATAAACCAAATTAGGGTTTTGGAGTATCCGAAAGTCGGATTCAGCCTAGATTTCATATACGACCTTCCTGCAGTTCATGAATTTCGGCAATTATTTAGGTCGAAGTCGGAATCGCTAAATTTTGATCCGGCTAGGGTTTGATGTGTTTTTATCGGGAATTTGAGCCGGAACCTAGTATTAACTTTGACGGGGACACTGCCCGGGATATTAGGACAATCTCGGATTTTGATTCCGAGTTTGTTTGAGAAAAGTGAAGTTTAGTTTGGGAGGCTAAAACCGGTGTTATATTGATGCTTAGAATTGAGGGATTATCACGATTAGAACTAGTTTGAACGACCAGAACTAGTGAGGGATTAGCACGACATACCGGGTTCGTCGTATGGACTTTTATGCTATATGATGAACCATTAGGTGTTGTATGATATTATTGACTTGCCCTAATCGATATGGACTTTGTTTATGTTGATGATTGCACACATGTTGCTATTTGTGGCTTAACTGTTGATATTACTTCATGGTTGATCGATAAGGTGTTTTGACATGATGTGATATTGTGGTTGTATTTGGATTCACAAGTGGGGAAAATAAACTTCCCATGGTGATATTGTGATGTTTTGAGGAGGATGACTTGCACGAGGGTTTATCCCGAGGAAGTGCAACTATACGACTCCTGGTTTGCCTATGTTGAGCCAATTATGGCCAGGTCAAGTACATGTGCAAGTAACGAATTATGATTAAGCAAGATGATATATGAATCATGTATAAGGATACCAAATATGAGTGTTGTGGTCTCACGGTCAATTACATAGTAATTAGGCTCCCTATGATATTACTCTATTATGATATGTAAGATACTCACACCACTCATGTGGTGGTGACTGAAGATTACTTACGAGATATGACCCCACCCAGAGCGGTGTCGGGGTATGACTACACCCATAGTGGTGTGGGGTATGTATGACCACATCCGACGGGATGTGGGGTATGTTTCCAGGGACAGTTATTAGCATGGGAGTAAGTAAAACATGATAAGACGCATATGCATAAGTCAAGGTGGTTGAGTCTTTTGCCCATTGGGATATGAAGATGACTAAGGTCCGATCCTAGTGTTTTGGCTTAATTGCTAGATGAATGGTAGGGGTATGTTTTGTTATGAACTCACAATGCAATGATTGTCTCACTCAGCCATGAGCTGACCCTATTTTATCCTTTTTTCTCTACATATGCCATGTGTAAGTAGATCATCATCATCAGTAGTAGATAGGTGTATAGGGGAGCCGAGGAAGAGTTGAAGGCAAGATGAGGTATGGTCTTCAACTATTTTGTGCTTGGACGACTACTCGGGATTTTGGCCAATGATCCACACCTTTTTGTAAAAATGTTTTGAGAACTTTTTTCATGTGCATTCTAGCTTCTGATGTAGTGTGAGATATCCAAAGGTGTGGAAAGTTTATATGTGTATATTTGTATGGTTATGTAAGTTGTGACGACTATGGCATGTATTAGTAAGGTATGCAGTTGTGGAGTATGAAACTGTGACTATGACTATGAAAGCCAATATTGATGGGAGTGAGTATATATTTATGTCTACGAATGCAAGGATTCAGATGAATTATTTTGTAGGTTGACACGCTAGAACACAACACCAAACTGCGACCAAGTGTAATCGCAGAATGGGACTGCAGTATAGTGGCACAAGTAATAAATATCGAATCCACGGGTCTCTAGAGTTACTATTACTCAGCTTCAGTTCATTATCTAGCAAACTAGATTAAGGATTGATTTACTAAACTACTCTACTAATTACAAGTTGGGAACTCACTTAGGTATGATTCCCCCTAGCTCCTCAATTAGGTCCAAGTTGCAATTACCTTTGGTTGATCTACTGTTGATTAAACTGCGAAAGATCCTAAATTAGCTTGGAATCTCTTAAGCTGACCAAGCCCTCTTAGATAGAATACCCGACAGGCGACTAGCCTTCATCGGGATAGACTGGTAAGGCGATTCACAAAGATCTCCACTACTGGAATGAATTCCAGTAAAGCGTAGTGAATTGATTGACTCTCGCACAACCAATTCACCAAGATCAATCAAGGAAGCTCTCTTAACCTAATCAGATTCTATCTATCATAGGTTAAAGCAAAGATCAAGAGAATCTGATCAAGATTCAATTGAATCAATAAATCATGCCTCAATCGATTATAATCAAACAATATCGCATCCAAAACTTCATACAAGAAAGATCATAACACATGGAACTAGGTTTCCTCAAAACCTAAGTGAAGGGAAGTTACTCCATAGAGAAGAGAGAGACTGCAGAAATCTGATCTAGATCCAAGCTTGATTCCCGAGCTCTAATGGTGAAGAAATCCTCCAAAATAGCTCCAATAATGTTCCCCAGTTGCTCTCTCTCTCTCTAGGGTTCGTCCCTTGGGTGTTTGGGAACCAAAACCCAGCTCTCCCTTTCCTTTGACTTGAATCTGCCTCAAAACCCCGATTCTGGGCGAAATACGGGCTGAATTACGGTCGTAATTCTTCCATGCCCGTATTTAGCCCAAAACACGCGTTTTAGTTAAGTTACGGCGCATCAAAGGCTCCTCTCGGCACTAAAAATATGGGCATGGGAGGGACAAATACGGTCGTATTTCTCCTGCCCGTATTTCTTCCTTCGCTCCTGTTTAATGCTTCGTTTCTCCCTCGTCCGGACTCCGAATCAGTCGCCGTTTGATCCCAGACGCTCGGAGTCTCGTCCTCTTTCTTTTCATGACAAGATTCCATGATTATTTGTCCATAATTTGAGGTAGAATTCCATTCTTCCTCAGTTCAGGCTCGTGTTTCTTCTCCCGAATTGCCAAATGAATTCCGATTGACTTGAAACTTGCGCCTATGCTTCAATTAACATGCTAGGACCTGAAATGTGACAAAAGAACACAACCAAGCGTAAAATAGTCCAAGAAAGCAAAAACACTAGTCAAAATGATCAAGAAACGAGGGTGCAAACAAGTGCAAATACGACGTTATCAAATTCCCCAACACTTAACCGTCTGCTTGTCCCCAAGCAAACCTGACTCAAACCAATGCAACTCCAGACCTCTATAGCAACATGTACCCTCGATCGTCCGTAGAGGATTTCCTAGATCATTTAGCAGCTTACGAGGTCAGCCGACGCACAAGTCATCTCCTAGCTTCTTCGACGAGAACGCTAGTCTCGAGTCGGTATCATGGAAAATAGTGATCACAGGACAAATGAATCGTGGACGACGGGACTCTCAAAAACAAAATATCATGGACTCACATTTTTAAGGTGCTCAATTTTCTTCTTGAAGATGGTTGGAACCCTTTTTTTCTTCTTGTTTGTCTTTTTTCTCTTTTTTTTTTCAAGGGTTCCAACCTGTTTTTTTTTTTCTTCAGAAAATGGGGCTCCCACCTAGCAAAGGTTTTGAGGGAGCCCAGCTCTTACCGGCCATGCCGGGAGCGGATGTCTCGAGCCTCGTGCGGGGAAAGAAATGTAAGGGGCTAGAGGTAGTAGGTGGAAATTGGGAACGGATTTCCGTCTCCCCTTACACACTTTTGCCCTTTTCACACGGGAGACGTTATTTTAAAGCACATTTTTTAGCACCTTTTACTTCAAAACATGATACAGGAGTCCATGACAGGTAGAGAGTCCACAATACCACACAATTCATGGGTAATAAGATCACTAATTCACACAATCAACCAACACAATATGAAGAAGAAAGGAGACTTCTTAAATGAATCAACATCCTCCATAGTGCTACACTACCTCCCTAGGTTGCATATTACTATAAAGACTTTCAATTCAAAGCATACTGAGCAGGCAATTGCAGGGAACACGTGCTTGGAGCCCTCAAATAAAAATTTGGACAGTGGACTAGGCTCCAAGCACACACATACAACCAAACATTCACACACATACATAATCGAACATCAACCCCCCCCCCCCCACACTTAAGCACGACATTGTCCTTAATGGAGGTAAGATAAGGAGGGTAGAACGAAGTTACCAGATTAAGTGTGAATGATGGTGAACGGGGCAGGCGGTGCATTCCAGGAGGAGAGAGTAGTCGGAACACGAACACCACACAAAATCTCACAAAGGTTGAGTTATTGACTCTAAAATCAAAGAACAAAACTGAATCAACCGAAGAGAAATAGGGAAAGAAATGCATACCGACTGGTTGGGTTACCTCCCAACAAGTGCTTTTTCCACGTCATGAGCCGGACGGTAGCTCCTAAGTTTCAGTCCATGCTATAACCTCTTTGAAGTTGAGGTTCTCATTTATGAGGTGGAGTCTCAAGTCACGAGCAGGTGGTGTGGCAGGTGTTGAAGGCTCGTGCACTTGATGCATCTGAAGTCTCCACCCTCGAGACCTCTTCTTCGTTTCTTCTCTTGTCTCATTGCCCCAAACCAAATATAACCGTATCGACTGACCATCGCTTCCACCAAGAGGGACCGATGTGGCCTTAGTCTGGCAAAGAGACATTGCAAATGGGTCCTTGCTAAGCAGTTCCTCGAAGTTTGGTGGGGATATTAGTTGTATTATAGGGCCTGTGCAAGCCTCGTCCACCTTGACTTCATCCTCAGCGTGGACACCACTCACTTCTTCAACCCCCCTTCCTTCGTCAAAATGTGGTCTCTCCTCGGAAAAGATCAAGAACTACCTCTTCTTTGCTTTCTTCCTCATCCTCCACAACTTCTTTCTTCACCCTTTCTATCTCTTCTTCCATAACTAATTGGAGAGCAAGTCACCATGCAAGGTTCTCAATAAGTTCAGCTTGCATCTCCTCGCTCGGGCCCAACATGTCAGAGCGGAAATGGGGAAAGTTGTGATCTACCACCAGAGGATACACTATATCATGATTATCACGGGAGCTTTCCTTGACAACTTTTGTATGCTCCTCAACATCCTCACGATTTGCCTTCTTCTTCCTCCACCTCTACTTGTATGGCAACATAAAGGTTGTCTTGAGAAAACTGTGAACAAGCTTTCTCAATGACCTCTATGTGCTTCTTTATGATCCGAAGGGTATCCTCTGTTTCAAGGGGAAATGAGAAGTCAGTTTGGGCAATGGCCGGGATATGAGGATCCATCTCGGGAAAGGATCTCTCAGGTACTCGAGCAATCTGCTCCACGAGAAGCCTCAAGTGATAGTTTGGATCTGGCTGTGGAGTGTAGCATGGCTCTGCCGGATCGCCAGTGAAGGCTGTGGCTAACTCAAGATCTGATGGCCCTTCTTGTTGTGGGAGGAATTCTTCTTGATAAGGAGATTGTTCTTGAAATACCCAGGGGTCTGATTGTTCTTCGTAGTAGGGGGTTGGTACTGAAACCCGACTCCATAGTCTTCTCCTCCTTGGTTGCTCCAGGAAGTCTCTGGGTAATACCACTCAGAGGATGGTGGATACCCCCACTGGTTGTAGAAGCCATTAGGATCCATGATTCAGATCTGCACCAACAAAAACAAAAACACCAAAGTGAGAAGCAAGGGTGAAAAAAAAAACGCTAAAGTAACAAACTTTTGCCTTCCCTAATAATCTAGAAAGTCCCCGAAAACGGCGCCAAAAACTTGACATGCTAGAACACAACACCAAACTACGACCAAGTGTAATCGCAGAATGGGACTGCAGTATAGTGGCACAAGTAATAAATATCGAATCCACGGGTCACTAGAGTTACTATTACTTAGCTTCACTTCATTATCTAGCAAACTAGATTAAGGATTGATTTACTAAACTACTCTACTAACTACTCTACTAATTATAAGTTGGGAACTCACTTAGGTATGATTCCCCCTAGCTCCTCAATTAGGTCCAAGTTGTAATTACCTTTGGTTGATCTACTATTGATTAAACTGCGGAAGATCCTAAATCAGCTTGGAATATCTTAAGCTGACCAAACCCTCTTAGATAGAATACCCGACAGGCGACTAGCCTTCACCAGGATAGACTGCTAAGGCGATTCACAAAGATCTTCACTACTGGAATGAATTCCAGTACAGCACAGTAAATTGATTGACTCTCGCGCAACCAATTCACCACTATCAATCAAGGAAGCTCTCTTAACCTAATCAGATTCTATCTATCATAGGTTAAAGCAGAAATCAAGAGAATTTGATCAAGATTCAATTGACTCAATAAATCATGCATCAATCGATTATAATTAAACAATATCGCATGCAAAACTTCATACAAGAAAGATCCTAAAACATGGAACTAGGGTTCCTCAAAACCTAAGTGAAGGGAAGTTACTCCATAGAGAAGAGAGAGACTGCAGAAATCTGATCTAGATCTTCAATCTCCATCTCCAAGCTTGATTCCCGAGCTCCAATGGCGAAGAAATCCTCCAAAATAGCTCCAAGAATGTTCCCAAGTTGCTCTCTCTCTAGGGTTCGTCCCTTGGGTGTTTGGGAACCAAAACTCAGCTCTCGGCACTAAAAATACGGGCATGGGAGGGACAAATACGGTCGTATTTCTCCTGCCCGTATTTCTTCCTCCACTCCTGTTTAATGCTTCGTTTCTCCCTCGTTCAGACTCCGAATCAGTCGCCGTTTGTTCCCAGACGCTCGTAGTCTCGTCCTATTTATTTTCATGACAAGATTCCATGATTATTTTTCCATAATATGAGGTATAAGTCTATTCTTCCTCAGGTTAGGCTCGTGTTTCTTCTCCCGAATTGCCAAATGAATTCCGATTGACTTGAAACTTACGCCTATGCTTCAATTTACATGCTAGGACCTAAAATATGACAAAAGAATACAACCTAGTGTAAAATAGTCCAAGAAAGCAAAAAATCAAGCCAAAATGATCAAGAAACGAGGGTGCAAACATGTGCAAATACGACGTTATCACAGGTCTAGTTGCAAGAACTGTTAGCCCATTACACGAGTAATTCATGTCGAAATTTTATTTTGGGTCAATTTTGGTAATTAATGTAACACCAGTTTTAAATTCCAATGCAATTGTAAGAACAATATGATCAGGCAAAACATACAAGGTAGGGTGTTACAGTTGCACCATCCCATATACAGGTGGCTGCGATAGGGTTTGAAGCATTCACACAATCAGTTTGGGGCTTGGGGGAGGGAATTGAAGTCACTCTGTCAGCTATAAACCGATCCATTCCTGAACTTAATGATGATACTGCCGCATCATAGATATAACATGGAATTGTTTCCTTTTGAAGACAACCCAATTTATGGATTTCCAAATCTGTCAGAGGGCCGCGACAACAGTCATACTATGTTGGGGTTGATTAAGCGGTAACATAAAGTTCTTGAGGAAGAGGGGGAAGTTTTAGTGAGGGATTCTTGGGCCTAGATATTCTACGCCAGCGCGATCTCATATTGCCCTTGCCACCGAACAGTCGAGAAAGAGATGGTTCATAGTCACAGTGTCAGCCCAGCAAATTGCGCATCGGGGTAACACTTGAACCTTCTTCTCGAGCAGAGCTTTCATTGTCGGGAAATGTGATTGAATATTTACCATAGAATATCTTAAGCTTAGGAGGGATAGGGAGCCCCCAAATCCTAATCCAGCTTGATTGATCCATCCAACTGACAGTCTGACGCCATCTGCCCTGCCCATGATCAATCATGATCACTAGGTGATAAAGCATATTTAAGGGTAAACACTCCATCAATGTGAAGGTGAAAGCAATATTAGATTTCACCAAACCTCTCCGCTACCAAATACTGGCACTAAGTGAAGAGATCGGAAGCTTCTGGGTGAGCCTAAACTATGAGTTTCTTCCCATCTTTTGCTACCGCTGTGGGAGAGTTGGCCACTCTTTTTGAGCATATGGTTTTGCGTCACCAACAGGAAAGGAGAGGTTCGGTCCTCATATGTCGACCAAGAGCATGGGAGAAAATTTTATGGTGAATGGGATGAACAAGGCACGTTAAACAGAAACTCGAAGCCGGTTTGGCCTAATCCGGATCCATGAAAAAGGAAAGCTGTTTATTTAAGAATTACCCGCCCAAAGGAGTACCAACCCAAGCATAATGAAGAGGTAGGGGGAAGATCTCCCCTAGGTGGCTAGCATATGGAGACTCGCTTTACCGAGAAGCATCTGTCAAAGAAAAGAAACTGGGAGGAAGAAACCCTCGTGGCTTCCTGGTACCTAAATCTCCAAAGTTACATATAACTCATGGTAAGGGGATGAACTTGGAAAGAAATCCCTAGAATGCGGCATAGAAGCAGAGAAGTGTGGCAGAAGCTCGCCCCCTAGGCACAAGCTGATGGTGAACAAAAGGTAGCAAATGACTAGCTTAATATCTAAGACTACGAGTTGCGATGATATGCGGAGGAACTTATCCCCCGCCACTAGAAGGAACTAGGTGGAGGATCAACATAAGCCGAAGAAGATTCAAAATCGCGGGACACAATTGCGCCTGGTCACCAGGATGGAGAGTCTAAGGACCAAGACCTAAATAGTCAAATGTCTACTGGCGGGCAAAGAAAGAAAAAGGATTCAGGCCACCCCAATACTTAATCCGACAGGGTGAGGCACAACGAGGAAGATGGCCGTCAGAGTTCTTATGTGAAACCTACCAAGGCATATCGGCACACAAGCTGGATGAAGCGATATCAATGCTGACTCAAATGACCTCTTGTCTTCCCCCTCCTCTCACCCGATAGATGGAGCTCCTATGATTCAGTATGGTCTGGAATCGGAGGACACTATTTCAGAGATTGGCGAGGATAGCCCTTTTTGCATGATCCGGAGACAACCAACTCAAGCTGAAGAGTCGGAAGGAATTCCTGGAGTTAGAATCCATCGGGCCTCATGGTGGAGGAAGATTTTTGTGGGTTGTGGATAGGAATGGCAATGGGGCAGGTCCGGGGCGGGTTTCTTGATACCCATACCCGCGTCATGGCAGGTCGGATTCAGGTCGGGTAATTTATCACGGGGCGCGGATCGGGGCAGGTCGACCCAATGGGTATGTAATTTATACGAAAAACATTAGAACTATTTATTATTTTCACTAAAAGACCAAAAAATAAACCATAATATGATAAAATGTAGTTAAATCATTGAAGAAATTGATTTTTCACTTATTTACAACTTTATTATAGCTACAATATAATGTAATAAGAGGAAAATCCTAAGTAATTTTACTAAGATTACATGTAATTTAGGCAAGAAGGGGTCGAGAATGGGGCGGGTCGGGGCAGGTCGGGTGCCTACGAGGCAGGTCCGACCTGCCCCAAAACAGGCCAAACAGGTTGGGTAAATTGGGTCAGGTCGAAATTGCCATCCCTAGCTGCCCTTGAGAAAGGGGGTCAATGAGGTGGATAAGAAGGAGAGGAAGCCTCCTGGTGTGGGGACGGTCTAGGGAGGTTGTCCGAATGGGACACTGGAGGTGTATGAATATGGGTCGAACTTGTCCAACCCGGATATGGGTAATCGAAAGAGAAGATTTCCTTAAGTGGGTGGTGACCTCAGACCGAAGAGGCAATTCGATGAGGAGAATATTGATGCTAATATGGGGGAGGAAGCCAGCCAGAAAAGGCCCCAGGAAGATAAATGAAACTTTTGGTCTGGAATGTGAGAGGAATTGGACCGACCCTCACATTCCAAAATGCTTTAGGTTTACTTCATTCGAATAAACTGAAACTTGTTTCCTTTTGGAAACAATGTCTAGGCGGAGAGTAGTGTCTTGTAGGATGTGAGGTTTAGGTTTTGATGTTTCCAAGTGTTTCTTTGTTGACGTGGTTAATGCGTCTATTAATCTTGTTGTAGCGTGGTCCCCCGAAGTGGATGCTTCAGTGTTTTCTCATTCTAGTTTTATATTACTGGTCGTATTAATAAGAACAATTTTTCTTATGTGGTTGTGTTTGTTTATATGACTTATATTGAGACTACTCAATCTGTTCAGTTAGAGTTCTTGCGCAATTTCTGTGGAGAAATCTAGGTATCGTACGTGGTGATCAGTGATTTCAATACATTTTTTACGGATAATGATAAGGACGGTGGGAACCCTTGAAACCCTGCTCGTTCATTGGCTCGTAGAGATTTCGTGCAGAATATGGATCTCCACCACCCAGGCTACAAGGGAGACTTGTTCACCTGGACAAATAAGTGTATGGATTAGGTTTGTATCCGTGAGCGACTAGATCAAGTCCTTTGTTCTCAAACTTGGGTCGACCACTTCCTATACATTCTAGTGAAGCATTTTGTTTCCTTTCTTCCACTTTCTTTTTAGATATAGGTTTCCTCCGGATTGATTTCGCTTTGTTTTCCTATCAATTCATCATGTTTCCTTTCCATTTTTGATTTATTGTTATGGCTACTCCTTCTAGTGTTACTCTTCCTCCACTAAAGGAAAAAATCATTTAATCATGGAAAATCTCGTGTTTAAAAGTGTGATTCTCATGATTAATAGTTTAAGTCATGAGAAAATTATCTTAATATAAAGTTCATTATACCTATTAATCATGGGGAAAAGTGTGACTAATATTAAATTTTTGAGCACTAATCTTCAAGAGAAAACGTTTAGCGACAAAATGTGCACCTTTTGAAATGACATTTCCTGTTACAAAATCAATTCCCATTACTAGAAATACACTTTTTAAGATAGTATTTCCCATGACAAATTGCAAATCATGTCACAGTATTTCCCGTGACTTAATTACAAAAACCACTCGCTACTTGCAGCTTCAGACCCTATATTATCCTAAAAGTATTGAAGTCTTTGTCAACATACAATAGTTTAGAAAAATATTTTTATATTACTAATAATCAAATGCATAGCTAATAATTCTATAATATTACAATATATATATATATATGGTTCAGGCTAGCGTACACCTGGTGTACGGTGTACGCCTGTGTTCACACCTATAAATTACTTATTAATTATTTATAATTTAATTATAATTAAAATAATTATTAATAATAAATACAATTACAATCATATCCACTCATTAATTGTTGTTTACGCTTTAGTCCCATATCAATTTTTATGATACATTCCACCGAAGTCAATCATTTCACTAATATTCCTCTAAACTATAGTACTTCTTTTACCAAATTATAAATATAAACCACCCAAACTTCATAATTATCTACAACTTCATAATTGTCGTTTTATCCTCATTCATCTCTTCCACTTCGTCTTCTTCATCAGAAGTGAGAGACTGCTTGTATCCTCCTTTCTCCTTCTCGATCCTCCTTTCCCTTATCTCCCCCAATTCAAGTCGACTCCGCCACTGAACAAAAACACCCTTTCTCAAGTTAGACCCCAATCCTCTGTAATTTTTAGGGTTTCTCAGCTCTCCAGTTTGAATCTCATCTGCATCTTTCGATTGATCGATTGAGGCGGATGAACCGCAGTTCTCATGCTGTTACCTTATCTCCCCCAAATCAGATCGATCTAAACCCTAAGAAAAGTTCACACTCACTTCGCTCATCCCTTTAGCCCCCTTTCTTGTTTTTCCTGTTGCATGGAGCATTAGACTAAGCCAACATCCCTTTCCCTCCTGCCCACGAAGCTTTTCTGTGAGTTCTTTCCATGGCGAGGCTTCTTCTTTGGAACACTTTGTTCTTTTGCAATTTTCCTTCCTTAATTGAAAAGAAAGAAGAGCCGTCAGGTCGCCGGGACTATATAAAGGCGTCGTTCTCTTCTTTGCTCCATAGTTCACGGCAGGGAGGCAAGATTTCCCTTTGCTCCACCCAAAAAAATCCTTCTTTCCTCAATTAATTACTACTAGCTTCCGCGTTTTTTTTTATCTCAAAATCTCAGAATCGGCATTTTTCTCTCATCATTCACCCTTCCCAATCTTTCTGATTGCTAAACGGGTTAAAACTTAAAAGGCAGAGGATAAAAGAAAGCCTTCCCCGTCATTGCCCCTTTTTCCTCTTTACAGCCATTTCAAAATCTGGTAAGCGAGCCCCATTTTCTCTTTGCTTTCTCTGATCCAAGGGTTTACGGTGTGTTGTGTTTTGGCTATGTGGGGAATGGAAAAGTTTGTAACTTTATGGCCTTATGCTGGTTTCCTGGACTTGTCACAGATTTTACCGTGAGAGGGTTCTGGGTCTGGTTCTCAGAAATTGCTTGCGGGTATTCGATTGTTTGGAGGTACTAGGTAGAGAGGAATGGGGTACATTGGTTCCCATGGAGTTGCAGCTCTTCACAGATAGAGGTACAACGGAGTTGATCACTCCTATCTTGCCAAATATGTCATGCAGCCCTTCTGGTCACGATGCGTTAACTTCTTTCCTCTATGGATGTCATAAGTTGATTTCCTTTCATATTTCTGCTTTCAGTGTGATAAGTAGTTTAGAATGTTGAGTATGAAGGGTGTTAGCAAAAGCTCAGCTGTTCTCATATTGGTAGTGGCTACTTCAGTTCCATGCTAATGACACTCTGATTTTGCCTAATGAAGAGTTATGATTATTCCTCAGTCACCTCTAACCGTTGGAAAATTTGATCATTTGAAAGGCTTAAGGACTTGCTATCCTAATGCTTCCGTTATCCGGGTTTAGTTGGTGAAGGAAAAGTTTGTGAAATGCAAAATCATATATGTCACATAGTTTTGTTCTGGCTAGCTACAGCAGGGAGTTAAGCTGAGTTGTATGGCGTGTCATTTTGTGTTATGTTTCAGCTCTCCTTCTCTTGAAATGGCTAGTCATGCTTTAGGTCTATGTGTTTTTCATTCTCTCTAGTTGGAATAGAGTGAGAGTTGGCTTATTTTTGAAGGTAAAATTGAAGTCTGATGGAAGTGAGTTGGTCTGTTTCTTGATTTCTTAAGCTTATATTTGTTGGTACTCATGAGTTTTATCTCAGTCCTCATTAAGTATAATGATCAAGTTTGTAACAAGAGAGTGCATGATCAACAATTAATCATTTTCACTAGCTTATCAGTAATGCTTGGCTTCCTCTATGATTTCAAAACCTCTAGTTTTAAGTTTATTATTTCTTGCCTCGGTTTGCTTCTAATAACTGGTTAGCTTCTTCTATTTGCTTTAGTCAAAACATGTTGGAGCTGCTTCACAAGGTTTAATACTCGAGTGAAACTGCCAACTCCATGTACTTCAGCTCTTCTAGCCAAATCCTTCGCCTGAAACTGAAACCCATGACTGGACCTTGCGTCCTCAGCAGAAGAGATCTTCTGTCTCTCAAGGTTTGGTTCACAACTGGCTCCTTTGTCCGAACGATTGCCTGGTCCCTGTCTTGTAACTTGTAAGTGTGTTTATTTTACTTCTTATGCAGGGGAGAAGAGTCGAGCTGTGATGGTCCCATGTCCTTGGTTCAGTCATTCCCACCTTCACATGAAATATCGCAAGGAGAAGCGAGGAGCAAGGTCCCTAATATACTAGGACAAACCACTAGTATTGACCATGGAAGGATTCAAGCTGCCTTTTCCCCTGGTTTTCCCTATTCAAGGAGTAATGGACAAGATTTGCAGATGCGTGAGACTGGCAAGGAGGTAAGTGCCAATCAATCTGTAAATGAGTCATTCGATCAGATATCCCGCAAGGAGTTCATTCGATCTCATCGAATACAAAGGCAAAATTTCATCCTAGGACAGGTTAGTTATTACTTGGTTTTGTTCTTGATGTTCATAAATCATCAAAACTACTAGGTGATGCTTGGATGATTGAGGACAACGACGTATACATTTTCACCGTATTCGGGTTAGGAGCTTTAGAGGAGGCATGTCTAGTGCCATTACTGTCCGAACTCTTTAAAACGTAAGCTAGATATTTGTATGCATAATAACTATATTATCGTGAATGCAAACTGGTTTCTTAGTTGCATATAGAAAGCTTAATTTGTATAAGGAAACTGGTTTTTTAATTGCAAAATAATAATAAAGCTTATTTATTAGACTAATTGGTATATGGAAACTGATTTATTAGTTGCTGAATAATAAGAAAGCCTATTATTACTTATTAGGCTAAGCTCTCGATTTGGTTAATAGAACCGGAGGTGTCTTTAAATGGTCCATACCCTATTGTTATGTCTTCTATATAATTGTGTGTTGTGCTCCCTTTATTTGTCGTACTTTGGTGTTGCATTCTCCCTCTTAGGTAGTATCCTGTTTACTTTTAAAATTTCTTGTTGTTTGTTGTGATTCTCATCTTCATTATGTCTCGTCTCTGTGTATGCAGTTGCTGCTTTTATTCGGATTCTTTCTTGCGGAAGTGAAGATCATGGATCGAACTGGGTAATATGCATCATCTCTTTCAAACGTTTTTAGTCATTATCTCTTTTTTTATTGTATGTTTTTTGTCTCGTATTACTTATGCAGCTTTTTCTTTGGCCATTTAAATTAGAGATAAGGGCTATCAAAGCTTTCTGATGGATGCTGCGAATATATCAGGACCCAAGAGTAGCATTACTGGATCTTCTTCAAAGGCTGGGGTTGGTGGTCACATTTTTTTTATTTGTAATTATTATATGTAAAGTTGTCAAGATTGTCCCCGCATATTTTTCTTCGTTTGGGCTCTGGTGGGCTGTAATTTATTATGGGCTCTGTTGGGCTGTAATTTTTTTGTGAAAACATTTGGGTTTTGTTCTGATCTTGTAGCAAGAACACAGATTGCAATGAGTTCTCATATACAATTAATCACATTTCTTTATTAAACATTATTTTTAGCTTTATATAATTAATTATTGCAACGAATGCAATGAACTTATTGACTATTTCAACATTTTTTGTTGTCGACAGTATCGTTCTACCAACCCTATACGAAAGAAGCTTTTTTGAGAGAAATGGCTAAGTCTCCTATGACACTGAGCACAGATGTCATTGTTATTGATGACGATGATGATGATTAGTTGGGAGGAACCGTTAAGTCTCCTATGACACCGAGTTCTGATGTCATTGTTATTGACGATGATGACGAGCCTTATCTTGAAAGCAAAAAGAGAATTAAATCTTTTCGGCCTCTACCAAGGAAAAGATATTTTTTGTTACTAGAATAGTTTTGTATACTATTAATAAGTATAGAAAACTCTCTAATATTTTAATTTTGCATGGCAGTTTATGATGCAATTTCTTATCACCAAGTACATGAAATTAACTTAAGAAAAGATTGATCTGGCATACTATATCTTTGCAAAAGATCTTGATGGTCGAAATATATTGGTAAGAGCGGAGCTCGACGAATTCGTCATCCGGTCCCCGGCACCGCTGGGTTCTTGCTACCAGTCGACGACCTTCGAACGCATCCGATGCGGAGTGTCGACTACTGTGGCGGCGGCCAGAATTAAGAACGAGCTGCTCTTGAGCGAACCTGGAGTCACCGCCGGAAGCTTCTTCTATCGCTCCCCAAAAATCAACGATCGGTTTGCCATCTTCTCAACCGGCGTTATTCTTCCTTGTCACCACCGGCCGACGTTGATTCTTCCTTGCAGGCGTTTGTCCGGCTGGAAGTAGATAGCTTTTTTTTATTGGGGCTGGAAATTGGAAGTAGATACGACAAAACGGAAATAAATTTGTAATTTCAAAATAAATTGCAATGATAGATTATTGTAAAGTTTGGGTGTTTCAAAGTTATAATTTGAAAAAAACAGTACTATAATTTATATGATTGTTAGTTAAATGATTGATTTGAGTAGAATATATGATAAAAATTGATATGTGACTAAAACGTAAACGACAATTAATGTATATAATTGTAATTATATTTATTAAAAATAATTTAATTAATTAATAATTAATTAATAGGTGTGAACACAGGCGTACGCCATACATCAGGTATACGCTAGCCTTTATAATATATATATACGTAGATACTAGGTCTATTATGTGTTTTCCAGTTTTATTATGAAACAATGTGAAGAAAATAAACAAAATGTTATCTTCTACACCATAATTGTAAATGTGTAATTATATTTAGTTGTTTTTAAGGGTTTTTTTGTTTGTTATATATGGGAATCGCAATAGGGCGAGTCAGGATGGATATATCGATACTCATACATGTCTCATAGTAGGTTGGATCCAGGTGGTGTGTTTTTTCATGGAGCACGGGTTGGGGCAGGTCGATACAAATGGGTATGTACTATGTACTGTGAAGGCAAAATACAAGAAACATTTATTTTCTTCGTTAAAAAATTGAGAAGCCAACTATGACATGATAATTGTAGTTAGATTATTCACGAAATTGAGTGACTATTTACAACTTTATTATGCTAAAACATGACATGAAAAAAATAATATCACGAATAATTTAAGTAAAATCACATATAACTTAGATAAACCAGCTCAGGATGGAGAGAACTACCCATGCTCACTCACTAAAATTATTTTTTGGTAAACCAAAACACCAATACTATAAAACTAAAATTCTACCATATTTATCATTATGCATATTTACCAAAACTAAATTCCAACTCTCTCTTCTTCACTCTCTCGGAGTCTCTCGGAGTGGTTACCAAAGTGAACACAAATAATGTGGATCAAATTAATTAAAAGCATCCCTCTATAATATATATCAGAACTTCAGGAGATTTTGAGCATTTCAAATTCCTTGCACTCTCCTTGATTGTAGCTAGTGGTAAATTTGTAAGTTCAATTTAAAACTTAACTTTCTTCTTACGAGAAAAAAATATCATTACAAAAACTTGAACTTGAGTCATTCAAATTGATAGTCAATATTACTAACCAACTGGACTACAACAATGTTTATGTATTTTTTGAATTAAAGAGAGAAAATAATGAAATATCTCAAAATCATAGGACTATCCACCGCAACAATCAATCATCGAATTAATTAATAACTGTAATTATTTACAAAGTGAATCATCATGATATACCTAGCTTTATGAATCAACTAAGTGAGTTCCTCTAATCACACAATTCTTCACCAAGAATCAAATAGTACATTTTGAGTTTATGTATGTCTTACAATTTTTACATTTATTAGGTTACATGACTTTGTAGTTTGTAGGAATACAAGGATTGTTTACAAAAGTGCTATACAAAATTTTGCTTCAAAACATAAATTTTGACATTTGTGATCTATGGTTCTGTAACGAGACATTTTTAATGCTATAAGTGAATGACCAAAAATCATTGGCTAACAATTTCCCTAATGGTTGACAATTATAAGCATAGAATTGAAAGACTAAATACCATTGACAAATGAGCCAATTATCATTGGCTAAATTTAACAAACAATGGTATGTGTATATGCATTGAAATTTCTATGATACGCTCGATGGATTGAGGGTTATTGCATCTCCTTAGTTAAATAACATTATCTAGACCATAGATTAATCACGTAACTAAACCCTATATCATAATTCTCTAAATCCTAATATAGTGCATATGGTATGTTGGATACATCTTGGCGAATCAGAATCATTGATTATGTTCTTAGTACATGTGATATTAGAGTTTAAGTTCTATAGATTTAGGATATATGATTTAATTATTTGAAACTTTATCTCCATTTTCAAATTTCCTACAATGAGAGGGAAATTAGGAATGACATTTTTGTCTTCACAATTATCTGTATTTTTTATTTATTTACAGAAAAAGATAGACATATTGAGATTTGAACCATGGTCAATTCAAACAAAGTGAATGTTTAAAATTAATCGGACTATGTAGATTTGTTGTATTTTTTAAATTAAAAATATATACGAAGCTAAATATGAAATCACAAAACTTTTCAACAGTTAGCTAGCCCAATACATATTTCGTAAGTACTTATTTAGTGTTTTGATACTTTGATTTTGATACCTTTTCTTTTAATAATAGTTAAATACTTAATTTAAAATTTTATCTATCTTATAAATAGACGATAACCAAAATTTGCAACCAAAATATTGTTGGTTCGAATATTTCATATCAAATTATAGTATTGAATATGTAGAAGCGATATAGAATTCTCAAATTACCATTAATTTCCAGAACTATAGTGAAGCAATCATATCTTTGAGCAAACTATAGGGGACAGGTTCTCTGAACATTTTTTCCGGTTAAATACTAAGTTTTGAAACTCTTCCTAGGAGTGTACGTGGGTCGGTTCGTTTGGGTTTAGATATTTAATCACCTAACTCATATACCACGATTTTGAAAACATTAAATACAAACTCACCCAAATAATTTAGAATTTTAACGGTTTGTGTCCTCCATACCAAATGAACCAATTTACATGTCGCTTAACTAAGGACGATCTCATTGTCCAATCCCATCATTCTAATGTCAATCCATAAAAGTAACACATATTCGCGTTTGTTAACACATGTTTCAAATTGTCATTACTGTGACCGGTAACTTCGCTGCAACTGATTCGGTATTGCTCATCATATGGCCTCCAAACTGATAAACATATCGGGCCAGCAGTTTTATGACAAAACTCAAAATGAAGACAACTCATCGTCTGGTGGAATTTTGGCCTTGCTGGTGTCCATTAATCTAATTGCAAGCATAATGATTGCTAAAATTAAGCTTACACGCAACATACTGGGAGTTGGGGGTGTGAACTTGGAGTAAAAGTTTATATTGGGTTTGGAAAGGGAAGTGGTGAGAGGAAGAAATTGTGTTTGGATTTGATAGCAAGTAAAGTTCATGGTTCGGTTTCTTTTCGTAAAATGCTTTGATTTATTTTAGTTAGAGGTATAATATCATGGTTATGTGGGATCAAATGAACTGGGGGATGAGAATTCCAACTTAGAAAGAGTGGATTAGATTTTGATAAACTCAAGTTCATGATTAACTGAAAGAATATTTAAATCTAGACTTTGTGGTATTGAGATGTTCATAAAGAGTTTAATACTGATCCAAGGCCATGGATTGATATTGATTAGTTGATTGTGATTTTGAGGAAGGTGTATAAAATGTCATGGAAGTAGTTTGCAGCAAGTGAAGGCAGTGAAAAGGCAGTTGGTCAGGGTAGTGATTGGCCCAAGGAGAGTATTGAAAGACATAGAAACAAAATCGAAGCAGATGAAGAGAGAGAAGTGGTAGGTGATCAGGATATTAATGGAAATGGAGAGGGTATTGAAGGGCATGGAAGGGAACTGGATCAGGCGAAGGCAGAGAAGGAGGAGAAAAGCATATTGATGTAATTGAAGATGAGTGTTGGTTTTATGAGCTTATTAAAACTGCCCCGAGGAAGATGAGTTGGCGAAATACAAGAAAGAGGATTGAAGAGTTGGAGATCAAGATGACAAGTAACTCAATTGAAAGAGAAATTCAGCTTCATGGAGAGAAGGTCCATCAAAGTAGCATAAATGGAGTTGCAAAAGGAGGAATAGAAATTGAATTTTGGTTTAAAATATATACGTCGAGAGATTGAAGAGGGAAGGGATAAAAAGTTGGTTGTACAACAGAGAGTGGAAACTATTGGATCTTTAGGTGTTATGGTTGTTGCAACTACCACAGCCTATGTTTATGTTAAAACGAGGAATCATTGATTGATTTACTAAAGTTAAGGTCGATTCACTATTCAAACTACTGGAACCTATAGATAAGGAGTGTCTAATTTTGCGCTTCATTACTTTGATCGAGTCTATTATTATATTGGATGTAACTTTAATTTTGTCATTTGCTCTCAAGTTTTGATGGTCTTCTATTAGTTGAGTTGTTAGCATATGATTTACTCATGGTTCAATAAGGCACGCTTAGGCGCAAGGCAATGGCAAAACGCCTCGCCTAGGGATTTCGCGCCTAATTAGATACCGGAACACGTTAATGGAGTACGGCGACATATGAGTCTCTCCTAAACATTACTAGATGGAGCTAAGAAGTCAATATTAAATATCAAAATTAACATCAACTATGAAATCAATTATCTATTGCAATATTTTCAATAGCTCAAGAACTTTGTGAAACTATTGAGCTATGATTCTATGAACTCGTAAGCTATATTCCTGTCATTAAGTGTTGAGTAAGTTATTAATCATTTTAACTGAAGTGAGGAAATGTTGTAGATTATTATTTCATTCATCATGCACTGCGAATAACTATTTTCTTCCAATGCCTAGACACGCTTAGTCAACGCCTAGGCGAACTAGGCGCAAGGCAAAGGCTCAACGCCCGCTTTACGCCTAGCGCCTTTGTGAACCTTCATTTACTTGAATCAACAACTCTTTTTTTTTTACAAAATATAATCATATATTGATCGAAACATAGCCACTTACATCCTGGAATTCAGTCAGGCCTGGAAATCAAGGAAATGACTCATAGTCGGGTACAAAGAAAGGGCCTTGCGAGCTACCAAATGAACTACCCAATTGTTCCTTCGACCTACAAATCGAACACTAGTGGGTTATCAATCAACGGTAACTGCACCCCCTTAAAAAGGAGGATCTCGCGGGTCGGAGACATGAAGACCATCCCCTCTGCCGAATGAAAACCAGTCCTAACAGCCTCATCCCACATACATACCGCCAGAGCTGGATCCACTGGATTATGAATATTAGGAGAACGGGGGACTTGGTCCCTAGGAAGGCAAACCCACTCCTGGACCTGCTGGTTATACTGTCGCATCAAGGCTGCAATCCCAAACTACTTGCCTTTAAACACAACCCAGTGCGAGATCGCAGATTCTCCATAGGACAGCAATCACCGCAATGAACAAATGTTTTTGGTTTACTAATGTCAGCAACTTTTTCAAAAAGAGCGGGAAGGTATGTCTAGGCACCCCAGCAAACCGGACACCTAGGTAAAACCGCGATCTGTTTTTCGATTAACGCCTCTGTAGTGGGCAATATCCTCCAAAATATCTGCCATACAAACACCTTCAATTTAGGGGGAATACCGCATCCCACAACCGAATCCAACTTGCTCTATCCATCCAACTAACCATGGAACTCCACCTGCCTCGCTGCTGGTACAAAGTAATCGCAAAATGGTATGCAGATTTAACAGTAAATACTCCATCAGAAGTAGCATGCCATACCAAACGATCCTCTACATCTTGAAGAGGCAGCGAGATCTCCCTAATAGCTTTGCAGGTCATAGGGTCAAACTATTGCCTGAGCTTAGCATCACACCACCGCCCCTCACCATGTCAGATTACCTCAGCCACCTTCAACTCCACCCCCTCCGGTAATACACAGGGATTATATCTAGGGGGAAGCGGATGCTAGTGGGGGATCCAATTAGAATTTGGCAGGGAGGCCTTCCGGCCATTGCCAATTTGCCAACGTAAACCCGTTACCAAAAGATCCCGACCAAAGAGGATATTCTGCCAGCCCCACAAAGGTCTAGACCGAGCCGCCGCCGAGAGAAATGAACCCTGAGGGAAATACTTCCCTTTATAAACCTGAGCAAGGAGGGATTCAGGCCAATTTAAAATTCGCCACCCAATTTTAGCCAAGAGAGCCTGATTAAAATGTTCAAATCGACGAAAACCCATCCCCCCTTCATGCTTACTCCTGCACATATACCTCCAGGAATCCACCAAATTTTGGACTAGCCCTCCTGGACACCCCACCAAAAGCGGGCGACATGCTTATCTAAAAGGCGACAAAGAGCCAAAGGTAATTTGAAGCAGGACATGACATGCAAAGGTAGGGCCAAAGCTACAGACTTTATCAAAGTTTATTTGGCAACTTCTCTTCCAGATAGTGGAATGCTACCATTTTCGAACAGGCTATCAAAGAAGGGAGACCCAAGTACTTCTCCTAGACCCCTAAAGCACCCACCCCTAAAATCTCCGCTAGGAATTCGTGATCTGCTGGCACAATGTTTTTGCTAAAACAGACCGCTGATTTATCCAGGTTTACTCGTTGGCCACTAATTTCTTCACACTCATTCAGAACCTCAAGAAGATTCTCGCATTCCTGGAGGGATCCTTTGAGGAATAAATAAGAGTCATCCGCAAAGAACAAATGTGAGATTCGGGGAGCCCTAGGAGCCACCTTAACCACTTCCAGCTTGCCTTCCAAAATGGCTTTCCTAAGTAAGGCAACAAAGCCCTCCGTGCAAAGCACAAAGAGGAGAAGTAAGAGAGGATCCCCTTGGTGGAGTCCTCTGGAGGGGGAGAAGAACCCAGACGGCGTACCATTCATGAGGACATAAAAAGTGGTTGAACGGAGACACTCGTATATCCAACCTTGCCAGACAGAGCTAAACCCCATCTTTTCCAAAACTGCCAGAAGGAACGACCATTCGACTCTATCATAGGCTTTTTCCATGTCAACCTTCAGAGCCATGTATCCCTTCTTACCACTAGTTTTGATTTTCAGATAATGCATTAGCTCATGGACAAGGAGGATATTATCAACGATCTGTCTTTCCCGGATAAACGCATTCTGACCATCAGAAATGACTTGAGGCAGTAATCCTGCTAGCCTTTCTGCCATAATTTTGGTTATTACTTTATACACAAACTGGCAAAGACTGATGGGACGGAGCTGTCGCATTGTCTCCACTTGCTCTACCTTGGGTATCAGGGTAAGTCAAGTGTGATTAAAGCTACGAAGCATCCTACTTGTCGCAAAGAAGGAGCAGACAGCATCAACCACAGAGTCACCGACAATTCCCCAGAAAGCTTTAAAAAAATTCCCCGTGAATCATCTGATCCTGGCGCCTGCTTCGAGCCCATGGAGAAGACCGTTTTGCGGACTTCACAAGGGAGGACCTCAGTGGTCAGACTAGCATTCATTTCCGAGGGTAACGCTAGAAGCAATGGGGAGTGCAGCCACCCTCTCAAACATATTTTGAACCTGATTTTCCAAAGTGAAGAGGGATTGATAGAAGTTATTGGCTATATCATCTTTCCCGTGCTCCTCAGAAATCCACTCACCCATTTCATTACGGAGGCCATAAACAAAGTTCTGCTTCCGACGGGCTCTAGTGATCGTGTGAAAGTAAGACGTATTTTTTCTCCCTTTTCAGCCAATGGACACGAGACTTCTGCTGCCAATAAGTTTCCTCTACTTCCCACTGTCTATTAAGCTTAGATTCCAGCCTGTTAACTTCATGCCAGTTGATAGGATGAATAGCCTTAATACGCTCAATTTCCGCTTGCAGGGTATGGATATTCCGAAGGGAATTAGTATACCAGCCCTGCTCCAATCATAAAGCAAAAGGCGAAGTTTCTTCAATCTCTCCCAAAGTTGGAACATCGTAGTATCATTAATTTTCTCCTGCCAGACATAAGCCACCATGGCTTTGACTTCTGGGTTTTCAGCCCATCGAGCATCAAAGTGAAACAGAGGGCGACGCGTTCGAACATAGGGCTTATCGGAGAGAAGAAGAGCCCGATGGTCCGCACCTTGATCAGTGAAGTGTTTAACAAGAGTCTCTGGATACCGGTCAATCCAGTTCTGAGAGCATAGAGCTCTGTCAAGTCTTTCCCGAATACAAGCCAGACCCATACATCAATTTGCCCAAGTGAAAGGATCGCCCTGGTAGCCTGGATCATGTAAACCCAGGTTTTGGACAAAATTCTGAAGACCAATTGATTGGGAAACATTCCATGGGTTACCACCATCCTTTTCATAATCATTAAGGGTAGCATTGAAGTCGCCAATGATCACGAAGGGAAGCTGAATCCCCTCGCAGATTTCGCGCAACTGGGCTAATTGGGTAGTTCGAATGGTATCATTATAGCTCATATAAACACAAACCACGACATACGAAGAACCACTTTCATTAATTCTGGAACAAATGCAAAAACTCGAATGAAAAAAATAGAAGCCTCAATCTCGGGGGACCTACAACTAGACCACCAGAGCCATTAACGACATTAACAAAAAAAAACAATGAGGAGAAACAAAACCTAAAACCCGCAAACGCCGGGAAACTACTCTCTGGCACGATCTTGTTTCTGAAAAGAAAACAATGTCTAGTTTATTTGAACTAACTAACCCTATAGCAGTTTGGAATGTGAGGGATGGTCCAATTCCTCTCACATTCCAGGCCAATAGCCTCATTTAACTAGTTGGGGCCACTCCAGGCTGGCTTCCTCCACCTTCTCTGATTCCTGCATGTCTTCAACAAACTGCTTCTTAAGGGTGGGATCGTCTTCAAATTCCCCACCCATTTCCTGCAACGGGTGCTTCCGGTTACTGGTCGCGGCACCATCAAAAAAGAGTCATACTCATACAATTTCATAACCATCTCCCCCTCCGCATTCTCCAGCAATTCTTTATCCTCATTGATGATCATACCTGCCACAAAAGCAGCAACCACCTGTCTAACTTGGCCAAAGTTAGCACAACCAGGGTCCGCAGGAGGCGATCTACATTTGATCATAAACTGATCCTCATCGTCCCCCGAGGTAGGGGTCACTGATGCCTCTCTTACAGCACAATTTTCCACCACGTCGGCAGGCGCCTGCTTGTCTACCAACGTAGGAGATATAGCTTCAACGGGACAATCCACAACAGGGGCTTTATCCTTAGTTCTAGCTCGGTACCCTTTTCCTTTCCCAACACGGGCCGGACCTTTGGTCTTGGCAGTTGTGCCAACTGCAGAGAGAGATCGAGCATCCCTCTGCTACAGCTGGGGGCCATGATGGAAGTCGAACTCTTCTTCGAAATGACCCCCACGGAACTACCAGAACCCAGCTTCACCAACTTTTTGTCTTTCTTCTTTGTTTTTTCCGCATGATCAGAAACACGCTCCTTCATGGGCCGCATGGGGAACATTTTCGCTGCCAGGTCGTCATCCGAGTCTTCGAAAATCAATAGTCTTCGCTGCACCTCAACTGGCGGCAGTTGTGTCATCATGTTTGCATCTTCCCTGGGTGCTTCGAGCTGCTCAAGTTCCGAATCCAGAAACCCTTCCACCTCCCTTCTTGCTCGTGCCACAGCATGCTCTCCTTAGCACCCGTGTCCACCCTGGCCGCTTTTTCATTGCGCCGCCACGAGAAATAAACTCGAAGAGGGGATCTCGCTGGGGAAGCAACAATCTGAGATCGACCCATCATGATCTTAGGTGATCGTGTTAAGGAGAAAACCCAAGGACTCTAGCGCCAATATATATTCACTTTCCCGGAGGATTAGCAGCTACCCCAGTAGATTATCGAGGACGTGCTGCAGAGGGCGGGAATGAGAAAGGTGTGCGTCTCCAAACACCGATTGCTTTCAAGTAGCATCTTTTTTGTCATTCATGGGCTCGCGATAATCCATGTTCACCCACACAGAAGTCGAGCCGCGATAGAAGGATTGGTTATGATCATCTGTGTCATAGATCCTTAATCCCAACTTCTTAGTCGACATATGTGGGCCGAAATTCTCCTTGCGGGTCGGCGGATCAAAGGAGCAGGCTCGCTGCGAGTGACCCACCCACAATGGTAATAAAAAATCGGAAGATGTTCGTATTTGAGTTGCACCCAGAAGCATCTCGTGAAATCAATCAACGTTTTCACTTTCACAAACCAGTGACCTATGTCCTGGCAAGCAAACACCCATGATTCCAAAACGTTTCCAATAGTGGTATTCGCCACTTTCCAGCCAAATTGTTGCATGCAACAATCCTCATTCACATCCCAAAATTGAATCCGGAATGGAGCAATTTCAAAGTCATCAAAAAATTTCTTCGTGATGCAGGAGTCCATGGGCATAGGTGGAGTATCTTGTCGTTGATTACCCATGGAGTCCTTTTGAGGACCCAGATCTTCGCCTCCTCACTTGGAAGTATAAACTTGATCAGGCCGTGCTTGGCCATTACCACCCTGATTCGGCCATGAATTAGCCAGGGAGTGATCACTGATTCCCGAAGCTCCGTCGTTGATATCCTGTTCTCAGTGAAGAGGCGGCCAAGTAGAGAGTGAGCAGCCCGATATTTTGTTGATTGAACCTCCTCCATCGAGAACTAAACCACCTGGTTGTAAGACACGTGAGCCATTTTGCGAATATGTGGGCAAAGAAAATTGGAGTTAGGCTGGAAAATTTCCACCGCAGGTGGTGACGGGCACGACACGTCCATGCCGGTCGAGACTACGCCATGTCCGGGGTTTGGTGGAGAGCAGGCCAACGAAATCTTAATTAACCGGCCATGCATGGACATAGACGAACAACCGAGCGCCGGATTACGTAAACGACGGAGGAGAGGGGAGAAGTGAAAGAACCTGAGCGAGGGGTGCACCTGGAAGAATGGGTGTCGTCCTTAACTACCGCAGAAACCCTTACTCCAATATGATAATATAATAGAGTAGTAGGGCTAAGATGCGTAGCTTTATAGGGGCGACACCTATATGAACCAGGATTCCCAGTAACCACTAGGGTAAGGGTTTTTAGAGTTAGACTGGCAATGCTTGAGACAGAGTGTCGAGCCTCTGTCCTTGCTGTTCGAGATGCCGCTTGATCTTCTCGAAATGGGCTTGGAATACCAGTCCGAGCTGGGATAACAGACTACAGAAACTCGGTGGTGTTGAATTGAATCGCCATTGGAGACCCATCGTCAATTGCCTCGTTGGAGTCAATTTCTTCCTCTGGTTTCCGTCGAACGGTAGGGTCTCAAGAGACAGGTCCTTTGGACCTCGTCCAACACGTCATGTCCACTGTGTTTGAACCACGCTCTGATACCAGTTAATACGACCCTCACAGGGTATTTGGCTCTCAATTCTCGAGCTTGGAAGGCAGGCTCTGAATTGAGTCGCTCAATTCCAACTACTTGTCAAAGAAGAACGAGGTAAGATGGGAATTCGATGTGCAATCCTACACCTGGAGGAAGGCTCAACGAATATAAGTCGATGCTCGCCCACGATCAATGCGATTTTGATCGATACAAGAGCTTGATGCGAGCTTGGTTTTCTAGGCCAAACTCTGAACCAAAAACTAGTGATGAAATTAAGTTTTTAGGGTTTTTAATTCTCAGTCAATCCACCAAAATCAATATTACAGACCCTTGGTGATGCTTAAATATAGCTCACAATTTAACCTAAAACGAAAACAGAAGCTAAAACCAACAAGGAAACTCAAAACAAGCTAATCCGAATACAACAAGGATTCCAACTCTGCCTTTTTGCCCAAGTCACCAAACAGGCTTCCATACCATCTTTGAGCCACTCGATGGAAGTCTTCCAGGTAAGCTAGGGTTCATCCAATTCCTTTCCTTTGTAGATTAACATGCATGCTTTCATGGGGTAAGAAGCTCCTGACTCGATTCCCGGCAAGATTTCTCGAGGAGAGCTTCAAAGTGGGCTTCACAAACCTGTTTTTTGCCTTAGCCCTTTTCAGGAAATTTTAAGGTTTCTTCATAGCATGTTTGTGCGTCTGGATAGTGACCTTCTAGGCTTCAGTTCGAGCTACCAAGCATACCAGCAAAGAGATAAACTTCTTAAGAACAAATCAAGTTGTCAAACTCCTATTTCCAGCAAACCAGTTGAGAGAACCGTCCCTCCAAAGTCGTCTACATGAAACACCAAAAACACTTGGACAGATTTTGCGGTTTAACTTTGATTCTTCAACAATCAAGCCTGAATGAAGTAGTAATGATTTCAGGATTTTATCAGGACCTCCCATATATGGTGAGTTCTACTGTACCCAAGGTATATGGTGGCTTCTACGGTACCCCGGTTAAAAACCCAGGGTACCACATACCTTAAGTATGAAAGCGTTATCTCGACCTCGAATTTACAAAAAATTTGGCCCTGATACTATACCTTAACCATTAATTAGTGAACCCTAGGTCCTAATTATCTAAATCATAAACTATAATCCCTGAGATGGTGCATTCATTTTTTTGTCTATACTTGGACGAATCATAACCGTCGATTATTGTTTCTAATTAAATTGATCTTGGGGTATAAGATTTAACGAATTAAGGCCTAGATTTTGATCTTTAATGGTTATAGTATAACATCATGTTCAAAAGATTAGTCAATTCAAGGTCTGGATAGCATTTTCATACTCAGGGTATGCGGTACGCCGGATTCTACCCTAGGTACCATAGAACTCATCATATATAGCCAAAGTTAGGCGTACTCTTATCGTTTGTTCAATAGCTTGGTGATCAACGTGTTTTACTTAAAAAATTTGTATTTTGGACCTTTAGATCTTGTATTATCTTGTATCTTGCTAGAACGCAAAAAAAAAAAAAGAATTCCCCATCGCCATAACCAAAACCGTATGCCTATAAGTAGAAAGAGACCTACTTACTTCAAGGCATCCACCTCCTCATTCCCCCAAATCATCAACCAGCAGCCATGTCAGCTCACAAGCAGCCTCACATGGTTCTGATGCCGAGCTCCGGTGCCAGCCACGTCATCCCTTTCCTGAAATTAGCCGGAGCCCTGGCGAGCCAAAACTGCCGAGTCACACTCATCACCTCCCACCCACTCGTTTCAAAGGCCAAGTCGGCTCTCATCACCCGCTTCCTTCCAGCCTGGTTATTCTGCTAACTGCATAAGTTGTTAGTATATACTAACTAATATTCAAAATATATAAACTAGTATCCATGTGTGCTGATTTTACTAAAATATCTAAATAGCACAGACTAGTATTCAAAACATCACAAACTAGTATCCATATAGCAGATACCAACTAATATCTACAATCAACCAACTAGTTTTCAATATGGATACTCTTATGTGTTATCTGGATACTCTTATGTGTTATCTGGATACTAATTATATTTGTATGGATACTATTCAGGTTGTCTAGATATTAGTTTGTGAATTTGAGATAATAGCTGATTCATGGTGGATATTAGTTAGCAAACCTTGAATACTAGTCTGTGCTCTCTAGATACTTTAGTATTTGAATACTAGTTCATGTATTTTGGATATCAGTTAGTATTTGCTAACAAATTTTCAAATTAGCAGATTAACTTTCCTCGCTTCCTTTCTCTTTACCCTCACGTCACCGAGAAGCTGGGTGAAAATCTAAAATGAAATCACCTTTTCGGCCTATGATAACTGCTATGATACTTTACTAATTTACACAGACACGGAGACACATACAATTCACTGCCCCTCATACGTCAATTCGTTCGTCAAATAAATATTCGATTCATTCACACGCAATTCATTGCCATCTTTTTATGTTCTTATTTACAATGCGTATGCAAATCCGCAAGAGCTCAATTTTGAGCTCAACTTCCTATTGTTGGGGTTTATTTTGTTGCTTGTTTTCTTTTGGGTGGTAGTTTATGTGTCCTTTTCCTTTTGATTGTCTAGTCTTTTGATTTTCTTATTCTTGATTAGTAAATTGAATTCCCTATTAGTTATTTTGTGTAAGACAATCATTAAGAATAGGCGTGACAAATTATAATCCGACCCGTTGACCAGACCCGAACCCATCCAAAAAGTAGAAGTTTTTATAACCCGAACCCGATAACTCGTGATTTTTTGGGTCGGGTTGGGTGGGTTAGCGGGTCAACCTGTTAGACCCGTTCCATTTTATATATCACTCCTAAAATGATAAAATCACTCATAAATTGGTGAGATGTTTAAAAAATTCACAAGGACATTTGAATGACATGTTTGGAGTTTCTGGATAATCAAATATCTTGTGTTTCTTGTAGTAGTATTACTCTTGTGATTGTTTTTTGACGATTGCGCAATTTGTATTTCATTACATTAGCATGAGAGTATTTGACAATATGTTAATTGACATGTGTTAGGTAAACTATTGTCATGCATATGTGAAAATTTTTGTTCTTCAAGAAAATATGAAGCATGTTTGATATTGTTTTTGAGAGCACTCATAAGCCGACCCGAAACCGAATGAGATGGATCAATATTTGACCCCAAATCAGCCAACCTAATATGACCCGACACGTAATCGAAGGCCTCAATCCGAAATTACCCAACCCGACCTGATTGTCATGTCTAATTAAGAAGATGCTGAGCAGTCATGATCTTAGGTTTTTTGTGCAGATTTTTCTAATAGTTATTGGAATTTACGACTAGTAAAGCACCATGACAGCCAGTACGAAAATCAAACTTTATATATTGTTTAGCCCGATCGATTGACCAATTCATCAGGCTGATTAAATTTTTGTTCGGTTAATTTGATAAATTTGATTAAGATCATTTATTTCATAATTAGTAAAATTTATAGTTAATTGATTCGATAATTATCATGGTAGTCAATTCAACCCTCGCAGGCCGAATTCCAGTTTGCCACAACCAAAGCCGTATGTCTATAAATAGAGACCTACTTACTGCAAGGCATCCACCTGAAATTTTCAACCAGCAGCCATGTCAGCTCACGGCCACCAGAACAAGCAGCCTCACATGGTTCTGATGCCGAGCTCCGGCGCCGGCCACGTCATCCCGTTCCTGAAAGTAGCCGGAGCCCTGGCGAGCCAAAACTGCCGAGTCACACTCATCACCTCCCACCCACTCGTTTCCAAGGCCGAGTCGGCTCTCATCACCCGCTTCCTCACTCTGTACCCTCAAGTCACCGAGAAGAAATTCCATCTGCTCCACCTCCCTCCAAATCATTCTTCTTCCTTCACCGACCCTTTCTTCCGACAATGGGAACTCATCCACCTCTCCCTTCCTCGTCTGTCCGACGTCCTCGAATCTCTGTCTCCGCCGGCAGATGCTCTGCTTTCCGACATAACCTTGATGTCTTCCACCATTTCAGTGACTGAAAGTTTGAACATTCCTAACTACGTCCTCTTCGTTAGTTCGGCGAGGATGTTTGCTTTCTTCGCCTACTACCCTGCTCTTTCCGATGCTCTTTCCAATTCGGCGGACACCGATCTTGAAATCCCTGGGTTGGAAGGATTGCCCAAATCCTCTGTTCCTCCAATGCTTCAGGACACCACCTCGCCCTTTGCCACCATGCTCAGGTCATAATGATTAAAATCTATTGTCTTGATTAAAGTTTCTGTCTTGATTAAATTAATAGGCGACATGTTAATTAATTTTGAAAGATCAATGAAATTGCAAGCAGGGCCAACAGCGATTGCATCAAGAAGTTCGACGGATTTCTGATGAACACTTTTGATGCACTGGAGGGGAGAACGTTGAGTGCGCTTAAATCCTGGAAAATTTTTGATGGGATGCCACCGATCTTCGACTTTCTGTTTCCACCATGGGAGCCAGAGGAGGTGATGAAGGGAGGCAGAGCAGCAACGTGGAAGAGATGGCTTGATGAGCAGCCCCCAGCCTCTGTTGTGTATGTGAGCTTCGGAAGCAGAACGCCCTTATCCAGGGAACAAACCCTCGAGGTCGTCAAGGGGTTGATTAGTTGCCACTATCCGTTCATGTTGGTAGCAAAGGGTTCGGTTGTTGACAAGGATGATGGGGTGAGCTTGCAGCAAGTTCTCGGGGAAGATCTCGCTCATCAGGTAAACAGTCGGTTTATGCGAACAAGACTTGGTCTGGTGGTATTATCACTGGTTTTAATTCTCGATGTCACAAATTCGAATTTGTTATGTGACACCTTACTGTAAATCGTTTTGTTCTGACCATGATAACGATGAATGAGCAGATGGAAGAGAAGGGTGTCGTGGTGAAGGATTGGGTGGATCAACTGGAGATCATTGGGCACAAGTCCGTAGGGGGATTCGTGACACACTGTGGATGGAGCTCGATCGTCGAAGCGTCCTCGTATGGTGTTCCGATGCTCGGTTGGCCTCAGGTTGGGGATCAGGGGATAACAGGGGTGGCAATGGTTGAATGTGGGGTGGGGATGCTGGGAGGGAAGTGGGGATGGAATGGGGAGTTTGTGGTGAAGGGGGAGGAGATTGGGATGCGTATTAGGGAGATGATGGAGAACCAGAAGTTGAGGTCTCGAGCAGCGGAGGTCATGGAAGACATAAACAAGGCTGTCGCACCTGGTGGTGTATGTGATCGGACTCTAAAACATTTCCTAAACAAGTTCAAATCTTAGATGTGGTGTACCAATAAGTTTATCCCGATGAGGATTATGGTTTCAGGGTTTCATAATAGGTTGCAAGAAGATTGTCAATAAATTGTAATATGTAATGTGCTTGAGGGATAAGATCAACGTGTTTCGGGGAAGCTTGCAAGCAATAAGGTGTTGAGTGGTGTTTTGCAATTAACAAGTAAAGTATGTTAAAATATCACATGGTAGGATCCATCATTTTATCAAGATAACAAGCTCATTACTCTAGCAGGTGAAACTAGCTATCAAATTGTAAGACTTTGTTTGTGTTAGGTGTTTACTTAATTGAGTGATGTGCAACAAATTTCATTTGTAATTTATTCTAAATCCCATATCATTTTCGCTAATACCAAAAATGAATCCGCAAGAGCTTAATGGACCATCTTAGTTGGTATGTGTGTGTGACAGAGAGGGAGAGAGAGAGATTGAGCTCAACTTCCTATTTGTAGACACCACTTTTTGTCCGGGTTAAAACATATCTAATTAAAAATAAATAGTTTCGATTTAAGGTTTGCAATAACGAATCTTGAATGACCTTCTACCTAAATCATATATTTAGAGCTTGGGTTGAGTCTTGTTTGCCATAAGTCTTTTGAAATTAGGCAATAGCAAATTTTGATGCAATTCATAGTAAATAGCAAATTTCAATTGATGCAATTCATAGTGAGAGTTGAGATGTGTTGCTTTGGTTTTCGAGTTAGGCAATTTAACATTCGTGCAAGTTGATATTTGAATTGGTTCTTAAAACGTAGGGTCTAATGAGATTTGAGACTCAATTTCGTAACATTAAAAATTTAGGAATAGAAATAATGATCTTATTAAAATAAATTACAATTTACAAGATAAAACTACAAATACAATGTTGGTATATACTAATCTAAACAACTATTACATTCATTTACAAATAAGTTCAACAAACAAAAAAATTAAGTCTAAATTCAAATCCAAAGTCAAAGTCAACTGGTCAATTCAGTCTAACAAAAGTCAAGTCAATCAACCCGGTCAGGTCTGACCAAATCTAGACCGGTCCGACCAAAACCGTGACCGGTCTGACCCAAACTGTTGCTGTTGCTGTTGCTGTTGCAAGCTTGGGGAACAAGCTTCCCTTATCTATAAAAAATCTGCTCCTTCTTTTTCAAAGGGGACAGGGCAGAAAAAAAAATAGAGGAAGACTTCCATCACCTCTTTGAATACACGGAACAGAAAAAAAAAACAGAGAGATGGCCTCTCTCCTTTCGGATCCCTTTTCCTTCTCACAACTCACAAGCAGTAGAACAAAAAGGGAGACTCTTGGCTTCTTCTTCTCCTTCTTCGGCTCCTCCTCGAAGAAAACTCTGCAGAAAAAAGAAACTTCATTAGTCCCTTTTTTCTTCTGGCTTGCTGGTACAAGAATCACAGCAAGAAACCAGTTTCCCTTTTCTCGAACACACAGGCAGAATCCAAGAGGAAAATTCTACTTTCCACTCCTTTTTCTTTCTTAACCACAAGCATACAAACAACAAAACACCCAAATACCCGAATATCACCTACAAAAGAGGAACAAAGGAAGATAGCAAAGATAAAAAGAAAGGAAACAGCAGCAAAAGAAGCAGAGGGCAGCAGCAAGAAGGGTACAGAAGGGAGCAGGATCATCAACAAGCATCCAAAGGTTGGTTTCTAATCCAACCTTTATTATCAATCATCATCATGACATAATCGTTCACTTCTACTCTTCTTAACAAAGAGATTTGAGAGGAAATCATAACTGATTCCCTCTAAGCAAACAACAAGTCGATCTAAACACTTTAACATGAATCAAAGTCTGAATATCTTTCCCTTTTAAACATTTCACATCATTATAATCCAACTACTTACTACAGTTATCATCCTTGTACTTATTTTCATCTCATATTCTATCTCTATAAACTAGATAGCATACATGTATTTCCATTCAAGTTAGCTTTCTAGATTTGTTAATACTATGTAATTAGATGTTTCATCTATCACCTCGTTTAAACTCCTGTTATGTTGTTACCTTTTTTTAATCCCAAATATGTACAGATGGTAGTGAAATCTATTAAGCTGCCCTTTTTTATCTAAGTATGTACAGATGGTAATGAAATCTGTTGTCCACTACATACATAAGCAAAAGCAGTTAAAACCATTAGAAACACACCACAAAATCCAACATTAAAATCGACCATAAATCCCCAGAATCTTGCCACTACCGCCACAAAACTAGATTTCTAGAATTCAATACCACAAATACGAATTTCAAGTAGCATTTACTTCATGCATACCATCAACTCCATTATCAAATCACCCCCAAACTCATACAAATTACAACCCAGATCCTAAACTGAAAAACTTACCAAAACCAAGTTCCCTCATTTTGTCATCATCGTTGCCGGCGAAGCTCAGAGCTGTCGACGGCGTCCCTGTTCTTCCTTTCGTTCTCGCTGCTTCTTCCCCTCATCATGATCGAAAACACCCCAAACCCCTATATATACCAAAAACCAAAATCCCAAAAATAACAAAACCCAGTCATACATACAAATCCCCAGTTTCAATACCGATGTAAACAACCACAATTTTCCAGAATTCATACTCAATCATCTCAAACCAAAATTTCTAGAATTAAAACCAGCAAAACAAAATTTCTAAATTCGGACCCAGAATCTTACTCACCTGCCAAGTCTGCCGTCGGCAACACTGTCAGTGCTCGTCGGCGGTGACCCTCTTTCTGTCCAGTCATGCTCTCTCTCCGCCCTCTGCCAATATGGAAGAAACCAAAAAATACAATCAGAACCCTAAACAACCCCTAAATCCAAACCAAACCCCTTAAAACCGACATGCATGTGAATGAAAATGATCTTACCTCCGTCACCCTCGTTGGTGTCGTCATCGGTGTCGATCGCCGTCTTCCTTTAGCTGCTGTCGCCCGTCCCTTCGGTCCTTCCCCTCGTTGTTCCTAGGGAAGAATAGAGGAAAGACAGGTCGAGGAATGGGAGTCATGAGGAGATGGATTGCGAAGAAAGAAGAGGTGATCGAGTGAGAAGAAGAATGGAAGGAGAAAGGTTTGTTTCGTTCTTTCTTTTGTTGGATCGTCGATTGTAGAGGATGAAAAAGGAGAGGTAGAACGAGTGAAAAAAGTGAGCGGCTAGGGTTAGGTCTCCAAAAACGGGTTCACACACCCGGATTCCTAAAATGACCAAAATACCCCTCTAATTTCGACTAAATTACCCGCTGCCATAACTAATTGCTTCAGGTCAGGAAAACAAACCACTAAGCTATGCTATCATACTTGAAACTTCAATCTCCTCATCTACTCTTCTCCGTGTTTAACGTTAATACATAATATTTGTGTCATCTAATCGTGTTAGGATTTTTGCTTTAACCAAATTATGTATATCTCTAAACATTTCAAGATATTAAAAACCTTCGTTACCACATTCGCTTTGGCTTCATTATTCATACCCATGCTCGTTTTACTTAGAAAATATCTTAATACGAAATCATGATAAATAAACCATAATAGTTACTCTCGATGGAATCATTTGAAAGATGTTTTTACCATTCAACTACTAAGTTGAAAAATCATAAATCCATTTCCTAACAACTCATATAATCTTAATCGCAATTAATAGAACGTGTCTAAGATCACTTCATAAAAAAAAACCCTATCAATTCTGAACGAACTACGTGGGCTTTGATCCCGATTAAGTCGGGTACGTAGGCAACCAATAGGTTCGAGTCCAACTAATCAAAAATACTTTCTTACTTATGAGATTTTGCGTCAATAGACGTATGATCGAATCGTAAAAATAAATACCTAATTATTTGAATCTTATAATTTAATACGAAATAGGCCGCAAATAATAATACACCCAACATTTAAAAACTTATCGATTTAAGTAGTACCAATTTTGGACGTTGTGGGGTGTGAATACACTTCCCCACACGTAACCGTACTCCCGAACCCAAATCTCAAAATTCGCTGGCCAGATATCGTTTCGACCCTGAGGTCGAGACCGGACCAAAAATGGTGCTCGACCCACCACAAATAAGGTCGATGGCGACTCCGAGCAATTCGCGAGCGATCTCGATTTCGGATGCGACACTATTATCATGCTTTGTTTTGTTCCTTGCTTTCTTTTGGGTTGTTGTTTTTGTGTCCTTTCTTTTCCATTTGTTTGTCTAGTCTTTGATTTTCGCATTGTTGTTTAGTAAATTGAAATACATATGATTATGTTTATATTGGACATTTTAAGTGGTAGGTGGACTCAAACCAAAATTGCACAGCCGTGGCTCAAAAGTGCAAACTATTGTAAAGCCCAACTCTTCCTCTTCATCTCTGACATCAAACCGACTGTATCCTTTCTTCTGTTGTGGCCTATACATCCTCACTGGTGGCAATTTTCTTCTTCCTCACCTAAACTCAATCCCCGATCAGCAAACGACCTCACCCCACAAAAGTTAGAGAAGCGGTGTCGTGTCGGGGAGGTGACTCTCTTTTATATTGTACCAAAATTTATTCTATTATCATTAATTGGAGTTGTCGAAGAAAACCAACATCCAATTTATAAATTCTCGAATGAATGATGACCGACGGTACTGATCATAAGTCATAATGTTAAATCTACACGCATTTTGTCAATTAGGGATTAGGGAATAATAGGGGTGGCAATGGCTGAATGTGGGGTGGGTATGTTGGGAGGAATTGGGGATGGAATGGGGAGTTTGTGGTGAAAGGGGAGGAGATTAGGATGCATATTAGGGATATGATGGAGAACCAGAAGTTGAGGGGTCTCAAGCAGCGGAGGTCATGGAAGACATCAACAAGGTTGTTCACCTGGTGACGTGCGTGATAGACCGTTAATTACACATGTTTTCACCCCTGTTCTTAACCGTTTGAGATGTGGTTTCTCGTGTTTTAGACCGATTTCACGCTAGGTTGTGCTTGTTTGTGATATTTCAGGTCCTGGCAAGTGAATGAAGGTTTAGGAGCGAGTTCGGGGTCGATTGGGCGAAGATCGAGTGCGAGGCAAGTCACAAAGGAAGTCACACGGGCACACCCACAACCCACACGGCCGTGCAAGTGACCAGTTTGGTCGTGTGGGATTGTGCGAGACCTCGCACGGGCACAGATAATTTCCACACGGCCGTGTGAAGTTGCACTTTGGCCGTGTGGAATTCTGCGAGGCTTCACACGGCCATGCTGGGTGAGCTACACGGCCGTGTGACCCAGGCCGTGTAAGAAGCCTGGAATTCAACTAATCGATACGCAGCGTTTGGAGCTACACGGGCAACTGGGTGGGCCACACGGCCGTGTGGCCTGCCCGTGTGAGTCGGGATTTTCTGGTTTTAAGCCAATTTCCAGCCACAAGTCGGGGGGATTCGAGTTTTAGAGAGACAGAGCGATTCCTAGAGAGATAAAGCGACGAACAAGAGTCTCCAAGTGCCCTAGCTTGATCTTCATCACCATTGGAGCTTGGCTTGAGCTTGGAGGAGTGCCAATCAACGTCCAGGAGCAGGAATCCATCCTTCACAGTAAGAATTCCGCGTCTGAATCTGCTTTTGCTTCTTTCTCCATGGAGTAGTTCTCCCATTCATCTGGGTATGGAGAACCCTAGATTTGTATGTTAGGTTTGATTGTATGAACCCAAGTACTGATTCTATGATGTGATTATGTTCAATTGAGGTTGGAATGATTGAATGACTTGAATCCTGATCAAATTCCTGTTGTTTCTGCTTTAACCTAGAATGAGAATATCTGCCTAGGTTGATAGAGCATCCTTGATTGAAGGTAGGGAGTTGGTGACTTTAGTCGAGGAGCCAACTCACTATTCTGTAACGGATTTACTTCGGTAGTGGAGGTTTTGTTCATAGGGCCTCAATCTGTTTACTCCGGTGGAGGTTAGTCGCCCGCTAGAGACTCAGATTGAGAGGGTCTGAAGACCTTTAGTCAAGACTTCAGACTGCTTAAGAACCTTCCACAGTATAACTATCATAGAAACTGAACTTGGTAATTGCAATCCGGCTTAACTGCAGTCTAGGGGGAACCATATCCGGGTGACCTCTCTTAACCTGAATACAACAGTTTACTTGCTTTGTTTGTTTGGTAGTTTAGACTTGCATTAAAGTTTCATTGCTAGATAACAAGAATTCACCGAGTAGTCATCAAATCTAGGAGCCGGGTTGACATTTAAACCTAAACCCGCTATACTACACTTTAGGAAGTGGTTTCACTTGGCCAATTCCTGGAGTGACAGTAGGAGTGAGTCAAGTTTTTGGCGCCGTTGCCGGGGACGGCTAGGTTGTTGAAGAAAAGTGATTTCTGTTAATTTAGCTTTTCTTTTCGCTTTGTTTGCTTTGTCCCACTTGTGCCTTCACGGGTTTGTTTGCTTGAGTGTGTGCAGGTAGTGCATGACCCATAGCCAGTCGGGAGGTTTACTGTCGTTGAATCCAGAGATTGACCGCACCTGTCGCCAACTCAGGAAACAACAGCGAGCTAGACTGGCTACGGAAGAGCGCATAGACGGCCACCTGAGCAGCGATTCTGAGGAAGAGTACAGGATGGACGGAGAGTACAATCAACACCAGGGGAATCCTCAGCAGGCTCCCCCGGTGAATCAGGTCCTGGGGAACAACCCCATACCCCAGGATCATGGGGTTCATCATCCACCGCCGCCGGGTCCCACCTTGGAGTACTACTACACTCCACGGATTGCTGACATCCGCCCGGTCATCCTCTACCCACCTATTCCAGCAAACAACTTCGAAATCAAGCCATGCTGGATTCAGCTCATTACATCTTCTATCCAGTTCCGTGGCTTGAAGGATGAGGAGGCCAGGGTACATCTTTCCCGTTTCCTGCAGCTGACGAACGGGTTCAAACTGAATGGTGTCCCAGATGATGCAATCTGCCTTCACCTTTTCCCTCATTCTCTGGCGGGGAATGCTAAGAGGTGGTTGGAGACCCAGCCCCCATTGTCCATCACCTCTTGGGACGATCTGGCTGACAAATTCGTGCACAGGTACTATCCGGCATCGAAGACTACAGAGATCCGGCGGGAGATCACTCACTTCCGCCAAGAGCCTGATGAGTCACTTCGTGATGCATGGGAGCGGTACATGGGATATTTCTGGCAGTGTCCCCATCATGGTTTTAGTGATGCATTTACAGTGGGGAACTTCTACAGTGCTCTCTCTCTCTAGACAGCCAGAGGGTGATTGAGTCTCTATGCCCAGGAGGGGATATTCTTACTAAGACTCCACCCGAGCTGAACCAGATGATCAATACCTTGGCTGCCAGAGATCATTCTTGGGGGCAGAGCAGCAGAGGCAGACATTCCCGGGACCGTGGTGTGCACGCCATGGAGACCAGATCCGGGCTTGAGCAGCAGGTAGCTGAGTTAGTGCAGACATTGAAGCAGCCCAACAGTCTGATTTCGGGCAGAGGTTTGGCTACACCTCCAGTAGCTCAATGTTAGTGGTGTGAGAGCTCAAATCACCTAGTGGAGGACTGCTAGGCTATGAGGGAGTCTACTAATCCCCAAGAGCAGTTGGACTTCATCGCCAATGCTCGGCGCCTCAACCCGTACAGCAACACATATAATGAGGGGTGGCGCCAGCATCCCAATTTCGCCTGGAGCAACAACACCACTAAACCACCTGGTTTCCCAGCACCAGCCGGTGGTTTTCAGCAGAGGCAGCCCTTCCAGGCTCGAAGGGGCCAGCCCCACAGCAGCAGCCCTACCAGCCTAGGCAGGGGCAACCGTTCCAGCAGCCCCAGCGCCAGTTTGCCGAGCCAGCAGCAGCTCCTGCCCCAGATGATCGGATGACGAAGCTGGAAAATATTCTAGCCTCATTCATGACCAGCACTCAGGCAACTATCACGAGGTTGGACCAGAGCGTAGCCTCACTGGAGGCAGGTCAAAGGAACCAAGGTGCCATCTTGCAAGATCTGCAGCACCAGGTGGGTATCTTGGCCCGCCAAAACACTACCAGGGCACCGGGGACTCTGCCTGCCACCACTATTCCGAATCCTCGTGATCCTCACCGGCATCAGCAGCTGGATGCCATTTTTACCATGAGCGGTAAGACCATATCTGCTGATCCTGTCCCGGCCAGACAGGAGGAACCACTACCTGCTTCAGCACTTCCAGCCGACGATGCAGAAGTGCGGGTGGAGAAGGAAGCCCCGGCTCCCAAGCCACAACCAGCGGTTAAGGAGCATGTGCCCCAGCTTCCCTTCCCCACTCGCCTACACAAAGACAAGCTGGAGACTGAGTTTGCCAAGTTTATGGCAATGTTGAAGCAGCTCAACATCAGCATACCGTTCGTGGAGGCACTGTCGAAGATGCCCAAGTATGCCAAGTTCATGAAAGACCTCCTCACTGACAAGAAGAAACTTGGGGATCTTTCGACAGTGATGCTCAGTGAGGAGTGTTCTGCTATCCTGCAGAACAAGCTGCCCGAAAAGCGCAAGGATCTAGGGAGTTTTACTATCCCTCTTATTATTGGCAGCATGCATGTAGGCAAGTCCTTGGCGGACCTAGGCGCTAGCATAAATGTCATGCCATATAAGTTGTATAAAAAGCTAGACCTAGGTGAACTTAGCCCTACTAGGATGAGCATTCAGCTAGCTGATCATTCCATTGTGCATCCTAGGGGAATCATAAAGGATCTGCTTGTCAATGTCGGTGCATTCACATATCCTATTGATTTTGTTATTCTTGATATACATGAGGATGTGGATGTGCCTTTGATTCTAGGTAGACCATTTCTTGCCACCGCCAAGGCACTTATTGATGTGCATGATGGTAAACTGATCCTGCGTGATGGGAATGAACATGCTACTTTTTCTGTGACTGAATTCGATCATTGTGCTATGATTGCTGTCACACCTGTGCATGCCATTTCTGATCAGGTACACGAGCCTGTCGTGTATCCTTCTACACCTCTCATTTTGCAGGACCCTCCTATCATTCCTTCGCCGCCACCCCATCCAGTCTCGCCTCCGAACAAAAAGATCAAGGAGGAGTGGCAGCCGAAGCAACAGGTTGCTAAGCCTGCACGGAAGAAGGGTGGAGACCACTATGAGCTGGTCCCACCTCCGGCACCACGACGACCTTGGCCGTCCGGGTACTCACTCGCCTGCATCTTACCGGATGGCCAGGTCGAGCTGACCGATGATGGTGGTCGCATCCGTCGGGTGCATGGCCACAACCTGAAGCTGTACCTCAAGAGCGACGTGGATCCGCTCTTGGAGGCACCTGTTCCTGCACCTCCCTGAGTATCCACCATGGGCGTCCAGCTAAAAGACGGTAAAGAAGCGCTTGTGGGGAGGCAACCCCACCACGGTTTGACTTTCTTTCTTGTGTTTTGAGTCGGATTGTAAACCGGTTTGGTTTTGGTTTGTTTTCTTTTGTTTTGGATGATGTATTATTGGGCTGACCATTGGACCTAACATATTGTGTTTGAGCTCTTTGGTTTCCTTTAGCTGTGCTTGTCTTGACTAGTCCTCTCTCCAGTCCGCTTCACTCCGACTGGTCCGCTTCCCGTCTCCTGCAGTCCGTGCATACCGGTAACATCGTTCCCCTTTCCCTTCCCTCTTCTCCATTGAGGGCAATGTCGATCTTAAGTGTGGGGGGATGTTTATCTTTTGACTGCGTTAGATCTGTTTGTGTGCTTGGAGCCTAGTCCACTGTCCAAATTTTTAAATTTGAGGGCTCCAAGTACGTGTTTCCGTGCAATTGCCTGCTCAGTATGCTTTGAATTGACAGTCTTTATAGTAATATGCAACCTAGGGAGGTAGTGTAGCACTATGGAGGATGTTGATGCATTTAAGAAGTCTCACTGCTTCTTCATATTGTGTTGGTGGAGTGAGTGAATTAGTGATCTTAGGACCCTTGAATTGTGTGGTGTTGTGGACTCTCTACCTGTCATGGACTCTTGTTTCATGTTTTGAGTTTAACAGGTGCTCGAAAATGTGCTTTAAAATAACGTCTCCCGTGCGAATAGGGCGAAAGTGTGTAAGGGGAGACGGGAATTCGTTCTCAATTTCCACCTACTACCTCCAGCCCCCTTACATGTCTTTCCCCCGCACGAGGCTAGAGACATCCGCTCCTGGCATGGCCGGTAAGAGCTGGGCTCCTGCAAAACCTCTGCTAGGTGGGAGCCCCCATTTTCTGAAAAGCAGGTTGGGACCCTTAAAAAAAATAATAGAAAACAAGCAAAACAGAAAGAAAAGGGGTTCCAACCATCTTCAAGAAGAAAATAGAGCACCTTGAAAAATGTGAGTCCATGATCCTTTGTTTTTTAGAATCTTTTCATCCACAATTCATTTGTCCTCTGTTCACTATTTGTCATGATGCCGACACGATACTAGTGCTCTCGCCAAAGAAGCTATGAGATGACTTGTGCGTCGGTTGACCTCGTAAGTTGCTAAATGATCTAGGAAGTCCTCTACCTACGATCTGGGTTGTTTGTTGCTATAGAGGTCTGGAGAGTTGCATTGGTTTGAGTTTGGTTTGCTTAGGGACAAGCAAACGGTTAAGTGTGGGGGAGTTTGATAGACCGTTAATTACACATGTTTTCACCCCTGTTCTTACACCGTTTGAGATGTGGTTTCTCGTGTTTTAGACCGATTTCACGTTAGGTTGTGCTTGTTTGTGATATTTCAGATCCTGGCAAGTGAATGAAGGTTTAGGAGCGAGTTCGGGGTCGATTGGGCGAAGATCGGGCGCGAGGCAAGTCACAAAGGAAGTCACACGGGCACACCCACAACCCACACGGCCGTGCAAGTGACCAGTTTGGCCGTGTGGGATTGTGCGAGACCTCGCACGGGCACAGATAATTTCCACACGGCCGTGTGAAGTTGCACTTTGGCCGTGTGGAATTCTGCGAGGCTTCACACGGCCATGCTGGGTGAGCTACACGGCCGTGTGACCCTGGCCGTGTAAGAAGCCTGGAATTCAACTAATCGATACGCAGCGTTTGGAGCTACACGGGCAACTGGGTGGGCCACACGGCCGTGTGGCCTGCCCGTGTGAGTCAGGATTTTCTAGTTTTAAGCCAATTTCCAGCCATAAGTCGGGGGGATTCGAGTTTTAGAGAGACAGAGCGATTCCTAGAGAGAGAAAGCGACGAACAAGAGTCTCCAAGTGCCCTAGCTTGATCTTCATCACCATTGGAGCTTGGCTTGAGCTTGGAGGAGTGCCAATCAACGTCCAGGAGCAGGAATCCATCCTTCACAGTATGAATTCCGCGTCTGAATCTGCTTTTGCTTCTTTCTCCATGGAGTAGTTCTCCCATTCATCTGGGTATGGAGAACCCTAGATTTGTATGTTAGGTTTGATTGTATGAACCCAAGTACTGATTCTATGATGTGATTATGTTCAATTGCGGTTGGAATGATTGAATGACTTGAATCTTGATCAAATTCCTGTTGTTTCTGCTTTAACCTAGAATGAGAATATCTGCCTAGGTTGATAGAGCATCCTTGATTGAAGGTAGGAAGTTGGTGACTTTAGTCGAGGAGCCAACTCACTATTCTGTACCGAATTCACTTCGGTAGTGGAGGTTTTGTTCATAGGGCCTCAATCTGTTTACTCCGGTGGAGGTTAGTAGCCCGCTAGAGACTCAGATTGAGAGGGTCTGAAGACCTTTAGTCGAGACTTCAGACTGCTTAAGAACCTTCCGCAGTATAACTATCATAGAAACTGAACTTGGTAATTGCAATCCGGCTTAACTGCAGTCTAGGGGGAACCATATCCGAGTTACCTCTCTTAACCTGAATACAACAGTTTACTTGCTTTGTTTGTTTGGTAGTTTAGACTTGCATTAAAGTTTCATTGCTAGATAACAAGAATTCACTGAGTAGTCATTAAATCTAGGACTTGGGTTGACATTTAAACCTAAACCCGCTATACTACGATTTAGGAAGTGGTTTCACTTGGCCATTTGCTGGAGTGACAGTAGGAGTGAGTCAGTGCGCGATCGAACTCTGAAACATTTCATTAACAAGTGTCGATCTTAGATAATGTGGTTGTATAGATATTTTATACCGATTTGGATATTATGGTATCAGGTTGCAAATAAGTGGTGGTAAAATCATGAATAAATTGTAATATGTAATATGCTTGAATGATAAGATCAACGTGTTTTGGGCAAGCATAACAAAGGATTGCAAGTAATGAGGGATTCAGTTTCCACATGTAATACACATCATGTAAGAAACTGAAAAATGTAACTTAGGAGAATCAAACCCTAGTGGGTGCTGAAAGAGCTCGTGATACGAAGCTGTTTCCCCTAGAAGTAACAGTGGAGTTGGGTTAGAGCAATGTTATCTCACTTAAGCACCTTCACACTTCCTATTATTATACTGTAGATAGCCAGCTGCCGAATTTCATTGGTAGATAGTTTGTCTTCTATTAGTTACTGTTAAAAAGTAATTATCCTGATACTATCAGTTGCTGATCTTTAGTATATAAACGCCCTTTGAGGTAGAAGAGCCCCTTGCGGGTTTCACCAAAATTCATCTTCCTCTAAGATTTCACATGGTATCATATTCTAACTCAGCCATCTAGGGTTTCCTTACCCAAACCATACCCACACTCATAGTAGCATTCCACAACAATGGCTACAATCTCCACATCTTCCTCTTCAACCCTTTCTACCTTGAACACAGTGACAACCCCATATTACATTAACCCTAATCAGTCTTTAGTTTTCCATATTATGTTCATTGGACTAATTACAATATGAGGATCAGAACAGCTCATGTTGCTCTCAAGAGCAAGAACAATCTTGGATTTATAAATGGGTCGATTCCATCTCCAGACCCATATGAACAACGTTATCTTTCTTGGGAACAAATCAATAGTGTAGTTTATTTCATGATTTTTGGTTCTCTAGATCCACACTTGGTTGACAGTGTTTTGTCACAAGACGACGCAAAGTTGTTATAGGAAGATCTTAAACAACATTTTAGGCAAGCAGACAACATCAGGATCAGTGAACTACAATTTTTTATATCTATACTCTGAAGTAAGGTAACATATCATTTAATCAATATTACTCTGAGTTGAAGGGTGACTGGGAAGATCTTGTTCAATTCTTGTGTATACCTAATTGCAGTTCACAGGCGAGTGATCGCGTGTAGTACGTGGTGTCAAATTTATCTAGTTTGAAGGTCAGGATCAGATTACTTAGGGTCTCTCACAACCACTTACTCAGTTAGAGAGGGAAGATTCTATGTTCGAAGAGCATATGTAAGAGGTTGAGGTGCCTCTGATTTAGCAAATAGAAAGTAAAAGAAAAGACAAGTTCAAAAAAGAAAACTAGAGCTAATGGGCGAGTGAAGGAAGGTAGAAGAGGAAGGCGTTGCACAGACAAGCTCCCCCTAGAGTTCCTAGAGGCATGCCCTCGATATCGGCAACATACTAGTTGTTGATTTCTTATGTCATCTAATCTCGCCATATGCCGAAGCATTTACCCAAACTAGTTGTGAGAAGGACCCTACAAATTTCTTCCTAGAGGCGTCACGTCGTTTAATAGAATGATGATCAATTGATAGATACATCATGTTTGGTCTTCTTCTAGGCGTTTAGGGTTTTGATACTTACACCGGGAATGAAAGTAAGTCCGGCCAAGCATCCATTCGAATCAACAAAAGAATATAGAGGAAATCAAACAAAAAATATAGAAAAATGAAATTAATCATATTGAATACCTAACATCGAGTTTACACATCTAGAACCTCTAGGGTTAGCAAATCTTTGCAACTAATAGAAATAGTTGGGCATGAGGATGATTTTCTAAGGTTTCACCAATTGAAACGAAGATCCCAGAAGACCTTTGAAAACGACAAAAATAATGGAAAAATTGGGGCTTAGGCCACAGAATTTTCCACCGTTATCTCCCTCTTAACACCGATTTTGCTCTAAGTCGGGTGAGTTACTGACACGCCAAAACACAACACCAATCTGCGACCAAGTGTAATCGCAGATAACAGGCAAGTTATATTATCAACCCGGGGTCTAGATCTACTGCTTACTCCGTGATTCTCTATTATCTAGCCAACTAAAGTAAGTGATTGTTGTTTAAAATCAAAAGCAGAAAGAAAGCAGGAATTGATACGGTTTTCTCAAGCAGGTAAGAGTCACTCGGGAATGAGTCCCCCTAGCTCCTTAGTTAGGTTTCAATTGTCTTTCCCTGGGTTGATTTACTGTTGATTAGACTGCGGAAGATCCGACAGTAGCTTGGAATCTCTTAAGCTGACCAAGCCCTCTCAGTCTATCTACCCGGCAGACGACTAGTCTTCACCGGGATAGAAAGCTGAAGCAGTAAGAACAGAACTCCACTACTGGAATTAGATTCTAGTACAAAGCAGTACACTGGCTAACTCTCGTATAGCCAATCTCCTACTACCGAATGATGAGACTCTAGCAACCTAATCAGATTCTATCTATCTCAGATTGCAGCAGGAATCAGGAAAAGTTGATCAGACTTCAATTGACTCAATAAACATGCATCATTCGATTAAAATCAAACAGTAATATCATCCCAAGTCATTACAATCAATCCCTAACACATAGAACTAGGGTTCTTCATCCCCAAGTGAGAGAGGGGTTCTACTCCATAGAGAGAGAGAGGAAAACAAGATACAAAGCAGTCATACTCATAATTATGGGAAGAATCTGCTCTAGGATGATGGTTTCCACTCCTATGACGATCTCCAAGCTTGATTTGATGAAACCAAGCTCCAAGATAGCTTCTAGGATGTGTTCTTCGTCCTTTCTCTCTAGGGCTCTGTTTTTGCTCCAAAAATCTGATTCCCTCTCTTGCAGCCCGAAATTGGGTTAAAACCATGAATTCCCGACTCACACGGGCTGGGCCACACGGCCGTGTGGCATACCCAGTTGACCGTTTGAGTCAAAACGCTGCGTTCCAATTAGTTCGATCTTCAGGCTTCCCACACGGCCAGGGTCGCACGGCCGTGTGTGATTTCCATCCTTCCCGTGTTTGCTCTTGCACAATCTCACACGGCCAGACCACTCCTTCACACGACCGTGTGGATATCAGGGCAAGCCGTGTTTGCTCTCGCACAATCTCACACGGCCAAAGTGGTCACTTGCACGGTCGTGTGAGTTGTGGGTGTGCCCGTGTGGCCTCCTTTTTGACTTGCCTCGCGCCCGATCTTCGTCCAATCGACCCCAAACTCGCTCCCAAGCCTCCATTCACGTACTAGGACCTGAAATATCACAAACAAACACAACCTAGCGTGAAATCGGCCTAAAACACGAGAAACCACATCTCAAACGGTGTAAGAACAGGGGTGAAAACATGTGTAATTAACGGTCTATCAGTTACTCTGTCGACAAAATAACATCCCACTAATGCTTTCTATCTCGGCTACCGAGTTTTGAACCCTAGGGACCGATTTATATGCCTAGGATTAGAGTTTCTATAGAGAAGAACTCAACATTGATGCGTCACCCAATCAATCAGAAGAATCCCTTAGTGGAATTACTATTTCAGGTTAAGTCTGGACGCCTTTCTAAAAAATGTGGACTCTCTTTGAAATGGTTGGCACAAAGCCGTTTTAGATATTGGGTTGTTGATTCGTGAGCATTTTTTGGGCCTTGGTCTTCTGTTTGAGTCTTGCTCCCAACAGCCGAGCCTCGATGTCCCTCAATGATCCCACATGGTCCTCTCGCCGGCTTTGACCTGAAAATGCACAAAATGCTACCAAAAGCGTATCGTAATAACAAAAGCAGTTATGGAGCTACTAAACAAAACTTTGAGCATTCACATAGAAAATTGAAGGTATTATGATGAGGAATATGAGAAATTAATGCACTTTTGGTATTAATACGAGGGTCTAAAATAGCGTATACTTTGTGTCATCAAATAACCCCACGCTTGAACTTTGTTGTCGCCAAGCAAACCTAAGCTAAAAAAATGTACAACTCATAGGACCTCTAAGATGACACTTGATTTCTTATTTTCGGTAGTGGATCATAAGGAGCTTACAAGGCCAGTCCTCGCACTTAGAGAGCCTTGATCATGACGATGAAGTGTGAAACGTACTTCATAATAATAAAATGATTCGTCGGCTGATAATTGTCGAAAACATATTGATTCTATGTGCTTAATGTGATTAGGGGAAAAATCTCTATTAGACCGGTTTTAACGGATTTCGAATGAAAAACTAACGGAAGGGTATGTTTGAGAATTTGTTGATAGTGGTGGAAGGGCATATTTGATATTATTTAAAGTAGAGGTGCATGTTTGAGAAAAATGCATAGTAGAGGGGCATATTATACCTATAACCCATTTTTTATTGACATCGACATGTCATTAAGTTAACCATCCAATCAGTAGCCATGTTTGCCACGTCATCAAAAAATTGACGGAGACTGACGATCGGTGACTAACGGTGAAATGATTCATAAAGTTAGTGACCAGACATATAGTTTAGCCAATACTGAAAAAATATGGAATAAAGTGACATTTAGACCGGATCAAAACGGACCGGATTCAATGCTCATCTGATCCTATTATTCTTAACATATGTTTATTGGGCCACGGACCGAACCGAACCGATCACAATTATCTTCTCTACACATCCTCCCATAATTTATAGCCGTTCTTCGGCAACTTTTCTCTATTTTGAAATCCCTGGCTTCTCCTTCATTCTCGCTAGGGGAAATTGTGGAAACTACATTCGCTACTGGATCTCCTTATTTTATTACTGGGAAAAAGCAGCAGTCAATCCCCCGACGATGGCGACCAGAAAGCAAGGTTATTTTTTTGTCCGATCGATGAAAAAAAAAAGACGCCGGCGGACTGACGTTTCGCTAGCGACGAAGGTCACCACGGCGGGGATTGGCCTGGACCTTAAGGGGTAATAGCACAAGCTTCCTAGTAAGGGTATCTCGACCAGAATTGGCCGTTCCCGTGGATTCAGACTATGTACGCAGATGTAGGTAGTTGGAATAGGGTTAGTTCCAGTGGAGGTTCATCGCAGTCTTCAATTTTGTGGTCTCAACTTTGCTATTGGCAGGTAAGTTTTTCGGACCCAATTATATGAGTTTTGTTGCCGACTAGAAAACCAATGCTCATCAGTCTGATTCTGGGTTTGCTTTCTGGTGATTGGAGTTGTCGTCGGGATTTGGTGTTTCGAGGGAACAACATAGCCCAATATTAGATGAAGTAGAAGCTTTTGGTGGATCTGGCTCCATGCTTCCTCACAGCTCAACCCCACTACGTTTGAGCAGCAGGACATGTTTCTTTTCCCCTCTAGGAGGAAATTCAAGGGCAGCATGAATTGTATGAAGTTCTCTATTTTCAACCCTGTAAGTTGCCTTATCCTAATTTCTGATTTGGCCTTCTCATAATCCCTAATTGAAAAACCTTTTGAATCCTGATTATGGGGTATTATTTGTGGGGGAATAAACCAGGTGGAGAGGTTATTTGGGCTATCAATTAGTCAGGTACAGGCTCATACTTCCTATGTTGAGGAACAATTAGAGTTGACTAACAAGCTCCTAACTGATTGCAAAAAGTAGATTCAAGTTTGTTGTTAGGTCTGGTGGTATTTTTATTTACAACATAGAGTCATATATCCATCTATATTTTCATTTATTTGTTCTGCAATCTTTCACCACAAGATTAGCAAGGTTGATTCAAGTTTTGATCTCGGACAAGTAAACTGTTTTACATACTTTTCAGTTGATCTATTCCTCTCTTTCGTCGGTCTTATGTCATTAGGTTAATTCTCTCTAGCGATCTCCACTTCCCGGAGAATGTAAATCATCTCAGTCATACCTCATCCGGTTTTGGGAAGCTGCAATATTGGCTCATTCTTTTCCTTTTTGGCATTTCCCCTCTTTTGCCATTCGTGTGTGGTAGAGTTCATATATGTCGCCATGTGCTTTGATGGATCTTGCTTCCTTCCTTGAATTGGGGTTTTTAAAGTGTCAATTGGTCATGATACTGGAGATAGAACACTTCTAGATGGTGAGGAACTAATAGATTATGTGGATTTTGAAATTAACTTAACCTTATACCCTTTACGGTCGAGATTTAGAGTTATAGGCAATCTAGCAGTTATAGTGGATGAACGAGAAATTCAGTTTCTTCAGTCTAATATGATACAACTGTTTAACGAAGTGGTTTTGTAGAGGGTGGTGTTGTTGAGAGATATCTCCATGAGAAAGTTTAGTGAAGAAACATTACTTAAATTTATTTTGCGCGAGGCGATCCATTTTTCTGAATTATCTCTCTTCTTTTCACTAGATCTATGCCTTCGTCGATCATGGTTGTTGTCGGCGGCCAAAATTATTTTCAAATATGGGTGCTTCCAGTCGAGGTTAGTGGACGCTTTGAATTTATCATCTCAACTGTGAGATTGACAGGAATTACTTTCGTGTAACACATTTATTTTAGAGTTGCCGCCAAATAGGCATATGTGTGATTCGAGTTTGTTTTATGGTAATTGGAGTTATCGTCAGGGTTTGTTGTATTTGGTGTTGTCCTCAAGCGTTGTTGTCCTGAAGCTTCACTGAATTAAACTCGGGTTGCAGTGACTTGCTACTTCCATGCATAACTTTGCGAGAAAGCGTAGCTGGAACGTGCCTTGAAATATCAACTATTAGGATGTGAATGCCTTGCTAGATTGAAGATCCTCCAGTAAGCACCCTTCATTCTCCTCCTTCTTCTTCTTAACCTGCAAATGCACCAACTATTTCTAATAGTGGTCATTAATTTTTATTGTTCGTTCAATAGGTTGGGTTCCATGAGTTTGGCTTATCGTAGGTGTTTGGTGTTGAATCCTAATTTTTGATAGTATCACCTCGAACCATTCGTCAAGTATAGTTACAAATACATGTGTTGCACTGTGAATGGAGATTTGTAATACACGTGTTGCACTGTGTGATTGTGCTTGCCTGGTTTGGGTTGATCTAATATTTGTGCTACTGGTAGTACCACCCCAGCCCGTAGGAATCAAATACACTATTAATAGAACCTAATTATGAATCTAACCGAATTGAGCCTCATGAATTCAGTGGATGTATGGTAGATCTTAATGGCTTTAGTGTTTGTCAATGAAGCGGTTTGTGTCAATTTGGATTGTTCTACTGCAATTTGTGGTTGATCACTGTTTCGTTGTGCTTGATGAATCTATATATTCGTCTTCTGAAATTGATAAATCAATTCCTTCATATTATCCTGTATTTCGCTTCATCTTTTTCAAATTCCATATGTTTATGTTGAATTCCCTCTGTTTTGTGTTGCCGATATGATGCCATTATTGTGGTGGGAATCATATATATAGAAATACGTTCATTGCATTTCAGCCTGTGATTTGTTTCACTTTGGAACAATTGCAGGTCATTTTTCTTTCTCGCTAGGCCCACCATTTTCCTTCATGGTGATTCTATCTAGGTTGTTGTTAAAAATAGTAATTGATAAGAAGCCACATTGGTGGGAAATCATGAATTGAGAAAAGTAAGCGGGTGGTGCACTGTGTGATTGTGGCTGAGTGGTTTGGGTTTATCTAGATTCCGTGGTATTGGTCGTACTTGGTAGTACACCAGCCCGTACATATGAATTACATGATTAATATAACCTAATTACGAAACTATCTCAATTAAGCTTTCATGAATTCAGTCAATGTCGGGTAGATTTGTAGGACTTTGTTGTTTGTGAGTTGTTTCTATGAATTTGGTTTGTTGGGCTGCAATTTGTGGCCTAATACAGCAATCACTATTTTGTTGTCTTCGATGAATTTATGAAATAGCCTTATATAATTGAAAAATAATTTCCTTCATACAATCCTTAATTTTTGTTCGTATTTGTCAAATTATATATGTTCATAGGGAATCTGTACTATGTGTGTTGCCGATATGATGTCATCTTTGAGTTGGGCAAGATATGTAGAGACAAAGATTCATTTCATTCAGTTTCCATTTCATCTGTCTGTTGATTGTAATTTGTTTTTCTCACTTTAGAATGATTTGAGGTGATTTGTGTATCTATTACTCTGTCTAGGCAATACTAGCTTGGTCCTTCATTAAACAACCTAAAGAGTTGTGGGTCGGTCCTAATCAAGTGGAATCTCAATCCTTTTCACTCTCACTTGCTTTCTCTCCAATTCTACAAGTGGGTAATATACAGTAATCCAGCAAACGGGGCCGGGTAATAAACTAGTATACTATCCATTTGAACAACCCTACTCAAATCGCTCATGCTCGAGAGCTTCGACCGACTCGGCTACTCCTTGTCCGATTGTCACGTAATCGCAGTAGGTTGGGCCTGATAAAACAGGGCCGAACTCTGTTCTTTGATATGCCAACTGAAAGTTATTAACAAAGGGACCAATACAAGAGAAGAGGCTATTCGTCCCTTTCGAAAAGTTGACTGAGAGCCCAACCCACAAGCCACAACCAAACTCCCTTTCTCCCTTCCTTTCCATGGAGATAAGATCCAATCACTCACAGGATCTTCTTCCCCCTTCATTTCCCTCGTCGAATTCTGACCGTTTAATTGAATCCTCTCCAATGTCTTCAACTGATTCCACACTAAAAAATTTCCTCCGTCTCCCACCAGAGCAAGAGGGAGCAGGGAGAGAAAAAAAGCATCAACCATGAAGTCCCTCTGCTGCCACTCTCCCCTCGTCCACAGTTCTTCCGCAGAACTTACAGTTACAGCCCTGTATAAACCATCAATCCCCAATTCTCACAAGAAGCTTCCAGTTACAGCTGCATCCAGCTCGTATTCCTTCCCAAAGTCTCTGCCTTTAGTAGCCACAGCTGCTGCTGCTTCTGTCGCCATACTTCTCTCCGCAACCCCAGGTTCCAAAACCCAGAAACCCTTTTCCTCTGATTTCGTTCACCGTTCGACGATAAAAGCTAGGTGGGGACTTGTTTGGAAGAAAGCTTATATCTTGACGGGGTTTTGGTCATTTTGTTGCAGCTGAGGCAGGGTTTATGTCTGGGTTCTCTGGGATTGAATCAGTACCCGGTCCTGAATTGCCTAAGATGGACTTCCTCACCCGCTTCAATGGTTTTTAGCATTGCTTTCTTTTGTATCTCTTGTGGATTTGACATTCAATTCCAGGTTATGGCAATGGCTTCTGCTCATATGGTCTCCCAATTTCCTGCTGCAGAAGACAATCAGAAGAAGTATGCTGAAGAGGATGAAAGATTCAAGTCATCTCCCATTCTCAAGGAGCTACTGGAAAAATCCAAGCTCAACAAGGAAAAGTAATGGTTTCTTTTCTTGTTCAAGATAAGCTATATCCCTCTGTATCTAGTCCCACGACTGGTGCTAGTTCATTACTGCATATTAGCTCAAACTGCTTGCTAGGTGAAATTCAAATATTGAACCTTAACCCATTTTCCAACACTCTTTCAAAAGGAAATCTGCCCACTAGAAGGCTTGAAGTTTACGCAAATGCATCGATATCTTGTAAATAAATTTACCATTTTACTGTTTCGATCACTACTGGGATTACTATGATTTGAAGGCACGACATTAACGAGTTAATCCGAGGCAACAATTACAAATCTTTGATTCATAAGCTTTTCTAGGCTGGAAGAGAGGAAGTGAAAAGCTAAATGATTATGACAATTAAGCTGGTTTTTGTGCTAAGATCATGTCTAATTTTGGATATTTGTTTTCTTAGATCTCACAAGTGGCTGATGAATTTCTTGAATGGAACCATTTTTGCAGGAACAAGCAGGAAATACAGGACAAGTACTGCCTTCGAGGCGCGGAATGGGGAGTTGGTGATTGTTCAACAGAGGGCATGTCTCCACAGCAAAGAGAAGAGTTCATAGCCATGCTGAAGAAGAAGACTGGAATAGAAGAATGAAATGAATGGACCTTACTCCAAGCTTTTACTTCTGGTTTTGTTTAGCAGTTAGTCTTAGTCTATCGACTTCAGGAATTCATTTCACATTCTCTACTGAGCTTCTGAACCCATCACTTGATTGGAATCCTGTCAAATGAAAGCAACCAAGTACTAGTGATTTACTTGATCATGTTGCATGTTCGTCGCCATTTGGGATGTTCCATAGGTCAGCATCAAGTAATAATCTCACAGAAGTGAGGACAGGCAAAAGTCCCTACTTTTTGGGGACAATATGTAACCCGCTTGCTCTTGGGATCCCCATGCCATGGCCCATGGGCACCATTTTTTCTTATTGCCATTGTTGCAAAACAATCACAGTAAACTACAACGTATATCAACCTCATTCCATATGTGTATCATTAGTTAGGCTAAGTTAGCATTGAAAAACAATCATCAGAACTACCCACTCAGTAAGTCACACTAGCCACTCGACTCTACTCTTTCCAACTCAGTTGCTATGTACAATATCTAATAAAACCTATAAATCAAGGATCCAAATCAATTAATTCACATCCAGATTCACTCGTAACTAAATGAAACTCTAGCTGATACTCTCAATTTGGCACCTATATGTATCTAGAACGGTCAAATCTATCTGCCACAACCTTAATCGGAGCCTAACTCACATGCAGCCCAAATTAACCAAAATGTCAATGACACTTAATGTGCCTTACATGCAACCTGGTTAACTTGCAAATTGATTGACCTACAATCAAATAGTCGATGACTCGATTGCCTTGCAACTTCATTGGCAAGTAATCTTTTTTTTTATTTTTTATAGAACATTGGCAAGTAATCAAATCAACCAATAACATGATACTATGACTTGATTCACATGTGCCTAATCAACCTAGTCCAATTTCAATCTAACCCATCCATTTTAGAAACCCTATATATAGTAAATCGTTTTTGTTAATTTATTTTATTAAAATACAAAAGGATCTAAAATTATAGTTGAATTTAAAAAAACATGAGTTGACTTAACATAGACAAAAGACAACGAACAATTACATAAATGATAGAATTTACGTACTTCGATATTGTGTCTACAATTATGAGGATCATTGCACCCTGATTTACCTGAAAGTATTGTAACTTGATTAATTTTCATTTTTTATCTATGAATTCGATACAAAAATTTAAGTTCCTCTGTGGACTTCTTCCATTGTCCTGCAAATCCTTTTGAATCTCAAAGCTAAATGAACATGTTAATGGTGGATAACGGAGTTGGGATTTGATACATGTTTAAATCTATACCATTATACGAAAACTACCATTGCAGAAATAAATCTATATCATTACACGAAAATTACCATTGCAGAAATAAATCTATACCATTACACGAAAGTTACCAATATAAACAATCTATACCATAAACAATCAATACCATTGCATAAATAAATCTATATCATTACACGAAAACTACCAATATAAACAATCTATACCATAAACAATCAATACCATTACAGAAATAAATCTATACCATTACACGAAAACTACCAATATAAACAATCTATACCATTGCATATGGTAACCAATACCACTACACATTGAATCAATAAACAAAAAATTACTAGGTCTAGGTTTTTATGTCTATTATGGTTGTATATGGCTGCTACTGTCCGCCAAAATCATATCTTTGGTACCAATTCTTTAACAGTGAATGAACAAGATTTGACTGCAACATGATTTGACACGAAAGGTGACCCTACCAATTGCAGGAATGAATTAGCAGGTACGAGCTTGTGGAGGCAAGCAGTGGCGGGAAATTAAGCAGACACAATCTCCACATTCAGCAATTAGGTCCCGACACACACACACACACACACAGTGAGAGAGAGAGAGAGAGAGAGAGAGAGAGAGAGAGGGTACCGACACAGAGGGGAGGGAGGCCGCTGCGGTGGCCGGGGCTACTGCCGGCGGTGCGACGGGAGTGGTACGTGGAGGTGGCTACGACGGGTTTGGCTGGAGGGAGGATAGAACTAGGGTTTGGGTAGATTATATAGAATAATCAGGTGTGATCACTTTTTAATTTCCAAAATTACCCTAAAAGAATCTTGACCGTAAGATTAAAAAATAAGGGAAAATAATTAATCAAATGATATATAAAGAGGTTGCCACCGTGATTACTAAAAAAATAATTAATCACCCTAACCCATTTCGGCAAGTTCTTGTAACATTGGGGTCTCAGCACCAAAGAGTTACAGATCCTTATCTTGCATAACTGCTTGTTGCAAGGGATGCCATCTCATTGCCGGTCTCAAGGTGTCTACCCCCGTGTCATCATTGAAGGTAATTCTAAAATGGTGATCCGTCAACTATAATACTATATCGTAGATCAGTAGAAGATTCGCAGTCCCCTGCTAGAGTGTCTTAAGTTATTGGTCATGTCCTCTTTGTGTAGTTTGGGGCGGTTCAACGGACTGCCAACTGGGTTGCCCATAGAGTGGCACGTAAAGCTCTGTAGCTATCATCTTTAGAATTATCGCCCTTTGACTTTGTAGGATGACTTCATTTTTTTTTACAGGCAACCTGTGAATATTTTAATCAGAAGAAACGGTTACATCATCCAGTCGGAACTGGTCAATAAAGAAATTCCTGTAGAATACGCCTGCAGATAATTCATACCTCAGCGTACGTGGACGTCATGAGCTTGCAATAACTTCTCAATTAAAGTCGAACTGTCAATTTCAAGCTATAGCCTTGTGAAACCCAGCTGGTTCGCTAATTGGATGTCGAATTCTGTTGCCAAGGCTTTCGATCACCATCTCTACTCCAAAAGAGCCGTAAACTTTCTTGGTCGCCGCTGCTAGAAATCTCCCCTGGTGGTCTCGGTACACTGCTCCCCAGGCCAATCCCTTTATCAGCCAACATCCCTGCATCGGCTTTGTCCACCAATCCGCCTGCAAGTTGCCCATAGCTACATCTTCTGGGCCTTGGTTCTTCTGGTACTCTTCAAGAATGGATATCGCTCGCTACACTATCTCATCCTCAAGCCATTTAAGGCCGTTAAAGAATAGCACATTTCTCTCTTTCCACATTGCCCATAAAATCATTGCCCACCATTCCATCATGTCCGAGCTCTCATGCTTCAGAACCTCCGCAACCTAGTGCAGACAGGTCACTATGCGTTGCTTTGGATGTGTTTTGGGTAGGGCTGCAAATGAGCCAAACTACTCGCGATCAACTCGAAGGTTGAATCGGGAAAAACTCATTTGAAACTTGATTCGTTTACTGATGAGCCAAGTTTGAGCTTAGCTTTGTTCAGCTCGTGAAGCTCGCGAGCTAGCTCGACTCGATGGCTTGTTGAGCTCAACTCGTGAGTTGGCTCATTTAGAGCTAATGAGATGTCTCAACATTGTAGTTTGAGGGCCAACTTGATCACCGACTAATGGACTAATCGATCTAATTTGGACTTTCATAATTCATAGGATTGTTAAATTATATATCTCACATAATGTGAAGTTTAACATGTTGAACATATAAGAAAATATGCATTATTTTTAATTCCATAATGAAATTATGTACAAAATTGTTTCGATACTATGAATAACATGATTTGAACTAGTTAAAATTTATTAACTAAACAATATGACACCTACAAATTATAATATAAAATTAATTACTGTTGAACATTTGATTTTTTTTATCGTTACATCAATCATATGTACATTACACGACATACAAAATGAATGTATCAAATACGATCTAAGAATTTAGTAAACAAGTCTAGCTCGAACTTGACTCGGCTCGTTAATAAAAGGCTCGGGCTCGAGCTCAGCTCATTTGTTAACGAGTCAAGCTCAAACTGGGGTAAAACTTGGCTCGGCTTGACTCATTTGCAGCCCTAATTTTGGGAGATGTTTCTAACTATACTATATATATAATAATATTTTCACCCTAGCACATGGAAATTACTCTTTAGGCGAAAAAGCTAAAGGACAATGTTAAATTGGTAATGCAAGATATGGAATCAAGTGAATGTTAGAGGACTGGAATCGATATTTCACCAATCCACAGGAAAAGACAAGTCGAGTGTATTATTAACCTCTTTTATAATTCAGGAGCAGTCTTCTGGCCGAATAAGCTTTGCAAATTGCAAGCTCACGAAGGCCAGCCAGCCAGACAGCAGCATCACCATAAAGAAATTCCGCATCTTCCCACGGAACCCAACCCAACCCAAATCCAATTCTTAATTCAATTTAAAAAATTACCAACTTTCCCCCTCCCCAGTTTCATCGATCCTCCGGTACGTTCCTCGATTCTCAGATTTTCTTTTGTTTGTTCCTCTCTCAATTATTTGATTTCGCTTCTGGGTTCGTTTTAAAGAGGAAATTCGAAATTATAGTTTGAAATTATGGGGCTCTATCTAATTCGTTTGTTTCCCACGGAAAGTGCTGATGCGAGATGGGGATGTATGTGAATTTGGAGCTGAATTTTAGTATTATTGGAACAGAGTTGTAATTTTTCATTTGTACTGTTCGGTTCCCTCTTCCTCAGAGTTGAGATACGAACGACATCTAAAAGGGTTTCAGTGTTTGTTGGAGTAAAGCTTATATCTTGCCATGTGAAGCGGATTATGGTTGAATATACTTTGCAGGTTCAATTTTGTACAGATATCATTGTCGTTCAGGTTGTTTCTTTGTGGTAGAGTTCTGCTTTGGATGAAGGGTTATGAAACTTGATTCAAGGAGTCAGTGGTGATTGTAAGTGTATCGTTGCTGATATTGATCCCTACTTACAGTGGTTTCCTACTCTTTGCAGGAGAATCAAAAGTTGGGTGTAGAAGTTTACATAGAGGACTTGAGCTTGGAACGGAGAGAATTATAGTTACAGGCTATGTATAGGGGTGTGCCTACGACAACGACCACACGAGGTGGATCACCCACAGGCAGTGGGGATTCTGTCGTGACTTTAGATCAAGTCCCAAAATGGAGCGATGTGGAGAGTAGGTCTACATTTGGCTATGAGAATGAAGATTCTTCAAATCCATTCTTCCCTGATCCTTTGACGTCGTCACCTGATGGGGATAACAGTGGGAATGGAATGGTGGCCAGATTCCCTGTTGATCATGAAATTAACTCAAAGATACATCTGTGGAGAGGAAACCCATGGAATCTCGAGGTTGATGCTGTAGTGAATTCTACAAATGAGGTGAGTTAATACTAATTTTGGTAATATTTGAGCAGAATTTGTGGTCGTGTTTTTAAGCCATGGGAATAGTTGCTTTGATCCATAGCTTCGGAAGTGAAATTAGGATTGTGCAAGCTACTAGTTAACCTCTTCCTGCATTGATGATTACAGAATCTTGATGAAGCCCATAGTAGTCCCGGTCTGCATGCTGCAGCTGGACCTGGTCTTGCAGAAGAATGTGCGGCGCTGGTATATTCTCAATTGATTATTATGTGCATGGCCGTGTGTGCGATACAGAAACCTGAATTATGTGATTTGAAGGGTGTGTTTCGATGATTTGTGGCAATTTTGCTATGTTTTTGTATTTGATAAGCAAGCACAGCTCTGCTACCTGGGTTTGATAAGCTTTTCTTGAGAACGAGCAAGTTGCGCTGATAGTTTATGAGGCTTGTGAAGATAGCAAGTCCGATAAGTAGTTCAATGTGTTTGATGTTAAAACTTTGGGAATGCTGACAGGGTGGATGCAGGACAGGAATGGCAAAAGTTACTTATGCATATGATCTTCCTGCTAGGTTTGTACATGTTCATCACACTACTGAGATTCACCCGGCTATCCTTATTTTGGTTTAATTATTTCTTCCTTGATGTGCAGGAGAGTTATACATACTGTTGGTCCGAAGTATGCTGTGAAATATCACACTGCTGCAGAGAATGCGTTGAGTCACTGTTATATGGCTTGTCTTGAGTTACTTTTTGATAATGGGCTTCAAAGGTCATTCGCTGCTACTTTTTCTTTGTCATTTTTTGTGTAGGGTGTGAAGCATTGGACTAACTTCTGCTTGTGTTTTTATCAATGCAGTATTGCTATGGGTTGTATATATACAGAAGCTAAAAACTATCCTCGTGAACCTGCTGCACATGTTGCTATAAGTAAGAACTCTTCCCCAATGTCATTATCGTCTAATCAGTTCTTTTTTGCTTCAATGCACTGGCAATGCACCTTCATCTGAAATAGTATGCACAGGGTGGACAGTAGATAGAACTGACCTGTTTTATTAATTATTTAATCTGTTGCTCTCCTGGATACTATTGATACTTTTTACTACTACCCAACTGGGTCTCTTTCTTTCGTTTCAGGAACTGTCCGGCGTTTTCTCGAGAAGCAAAAGGATAAATTAACAGCAGTCGTGTTTTGTACCACCACCTCAACTGATACTGAAATATATAAAAGGTATATCAGCACTGGGATTCTCTTTATTGCTTTAGAATTGGCAAGTTTATGAATTTTCACACATGCGTATTGTAGACTGCTGCCACTCTACTTTCCTCGAGATAAACACGAGGAGGAGGTGGCCATGTCAAAGCTTCCTGCCGATGTTGGGGATGAGAACGGTGATACAGTAATAGATGAGCGTAAAATCAGAATAAAGCCTTTGCCCAAGAAAAATATTCCGAATCCTCCTGAAACTCCGGAAGATCTACCTGTTAGTGAAGTCGGTTTGGTGAGGAGGTCAGTTATTGTCAATTCAATCATGCATGTGACCTTATTTGTGTTTCTTCGTTGCTTTCACCTGCTTGTTCAGGTTCTTAATTCGTTGATTTGTGTGATAGAGAATGGACAATCTTTAGACCAAACATTTTGAACTCTTGAGTAGATGCTCTATATTAGGTCTGAATTGTGAAGTACACAATTCAGATCTATGGATAAAGTGTTTTTGGTTGAGTTTTACAAAAAGTTGCGTAGATGGGTATGCGATATTTCTGGTAAAAAAAAATTAAATGACGGGATGGTAGATAGGTTGTTTAAGAATATATTTTAAGCTCAAAAGGGCAAAACTGAAATATATTTTATAATTGAGCTAGCTTCTAGATTGAAATTATTTATGGTATTTAGGGTGAATGGTTTTTGAAAAAGTGTGCTTGTTTTAGCTTCTCGGTCAACTTTTTTTTTTTATGTTAATTAGTTTAGCCAAAAACAAATACGCCTTATATGTGCCATAACTTGGCTACTTGTGCTTATTTCCTGTACTTAGGCAAGGCGCCTAGAACATAGACAGACATCGGACACCCAGATGCAAGAGCATTACATAAACTAAGGGCGGATTAGTGATTTGCCCATTTGAATTATTTAATGTCTGTGATTCTCCATCCCAGATGTCCTTAATGCTGTGTTTCAACTTTGCAGAAACTCTACCTATTTGGATTCTTATTTAGATCCAGCATTCATGTCCTTAATAAAGGATCCGGATCAGAGACGAAGGGAGCAGTGGGAAAAAACTGCTCAAGCGCAAAGTGGATTTAACTGTGCCAAGATGCTTGGTTTTGGCGATCTTGGTGGTCCTCCATTGTCGGCTGCAGAAGAATATTCTTTGCATTCTCGATATCTTGCTAAAGCTAATTCTCTTAATCTCTCTGAAATTGCAGAGATGAAAATTGTGTAAGCATTTGGTCTGCTTGCTTGTATATGCAACTTCTTACCACCTGTCTGGTTGTTTGTTTATTGATTATTTGCTGTAAAATTTGGAGGTGAGATGCTCTAATTTCTGCTGCGTCGTTTTAATTATTGGTAACCATGTGTTACTGGTTTGTGAAATTGGTAGTTGCTGGGTTCTAAGCGAGAAAGTTCACATTGTTTGAGCCTTTGCTTCACACATCTGAATACCGCGTATCTCTTTAAGTATCTTAGCTATTTTGTTTAGAATTCCTTTTCACAACTTCTTTTCACACAGGTCAGTTACTTTTCTGTTGCAGATACCGGGGTGGAGTGGACAGTGAAGGCCGTCCAGTAATGGTTGTTGTCGGAGCACACTTTTTGCTGAGATGCCTTGATCTCGAGAGATTTGTGCTTCATGTTATCAAGGTAATGAATCAGATATTCTCCTCCATCGGGTTTTCCATCTCAATTCATCTTCTGCAGATGTAAATGAGACAAAAAAAAAGAAAATCTGGAACTTGGTGAATATTTCAGGAATTTGAGCCAGTTATCCAGAAGCCATTTTCCATTGTCTATTTCCATTCTGCAGCATCTCTACAGATGTAAGTCACATGCACACCTTTGCTAAACGCGGTTTTTCATTTAACTTGATGTTCACCTTTGCTTGGCTTTAGTTGTTATTCCCCACCCACACAGCCCATTTCCGTCATTTGAATACCCAATTCTTTTCCATGAACATGCTAAATTATCATTTCGGTAAATAATACTGTAGCCAATGAGTAACCATACAGGCAACCAGACTTGGGGTTTATGAGAAGATTGCAGCAGATACTTGGTCGAAAACACGAGAGGAACCTCCATGTATGTCTCCCTTTCCTATTGTTCCAAGCAAACTAGTGTTTATTATGTTCTTCGACTTGATGTGTTATTGTTTGTTTCTATGTAGGAAATCTATGTTCTTCATCCTACATTGCATCTAAAAGCAGTAGTTTTGGCCATGCAAATTATGGTCGATAATGTGGTACGTCAGTTTTACTCTCTTCCCAGAACGTGATGCTGGTATCCCAAAGTTGCTTTTTGTTAACTTCATTCTGCAACTGATGATTCGCTAGACGTGGAAGAAAGTGGTATATGTGGATAGGCTTCTACAACTATTCAAATACGTCCCTCGAGAGCAGTTGACCATCCCCGACTTCGTCTTCCAGTTGAGACTCCCTCTTTATCTTGAACAAATCCTCAACCATTTAATCACAAACCTTCTTCCAAGTGAGTAATCTAAACCCCTTTGTTGCAGGCATGACTTGGAAGTGAACGGAGGGAAGGGTCTAATTGTAGATCCAAGAACGAAGTATGTGTATCAACGACCGTCTTAGGCATCTCTGGAGTTACTATTCCATCTCAACCTGACGAAATTGACTCCCGAAAACTGCCGTCAGATGATTGCTCCTTCTAGCCTGCTTGGCGAGCATCTCATTTCGTGTACAAAGTGTATCTGAATTTTTTTTTTAACTGGTTTTCTGTGCTGGGCTTCTTCCTGGATTTGTTGTTATGAAATCATGGCAAGAGTAGCTTTAGTCTCTCAATTGTTTTATTCTATATCATATGGGGAAGAGATGGTGATTTTGTTTATGAAGTAAAGCAGAATAACAATGTTTAGTGTTCCTTTTTTGTATCATGATGGATTTTTCTCATAAATGAAAATGTGGTTTAAACTGTAAGAACGGCTTTCCATTATGTTTGGTATTTGAGTAAGTTTTTTTTTTTTGTTTCAAAAGACGAAGTTGAAGTTGGGCAAACACCTATATAAGCTACTTTTTTAAAAAAATAGTCCAAAAGTGTTTTACAATACAAGCAAAAAAAGTTGTTAATATTAAACTTATCATGGTTTAATGTTCTTTAGGAAATATAAATTTCTTTTCATTTACATTTTATATATAGAAAATAAATTTCAAAAATATTATTTAAAATACAAGAGATCAAACTTTATCCATTTAGAATTTTATTTTTTGAATTTTGTTCATATTTTTATGTTAGAAATTCATTTTGAGAACGATATTGATTCGCTTATTTGCAAGATCTTGTTAGGTAGTGTAAAAAAACCAGAATAATCACCAGCTCGATGGCAAACATGTGACCATTAAGCAACTTCAATTTTATGTCAAATAGCTAAGGCAACAGACTATGCTTGTCTTTTTGAATGAGCGTACAATATTTGAAGTAGGAAGTGAACGACAACGCCGACTCATTTGTTGGAAGTCACTACAAGAAGCTTGAGGGGTCTTTTTTTTATATGAAAAATAGAACATTATAACCAAATAGGATACATTATATTTTTTTAGCTTGAGGTGCCTAAACACAGACGGAATGGTTTTAGAAATCAATGCCTCCTTGCTTTATATCAAGAAGTTCATATAGAGTATGTTTCTAGAGAGACAAACTTTGAAGTAGATTACTTAGCGTTGAGCCGTTGAGTCATTCTTTACCACTCAGAGCTCATGTCATAGTGCACCTTGTTATTCATTAAACTCATGGATGTACTTTGATTTTTAGGCCATCTCCAGTAGATATAGTGCCAAAGTCTAGTTCTTGTCTCTCTCTAATAAGCACCGAAAAGTATAGGTGGCTATACGGTTTGTTCTGGTTAAATTGGACCAAATTTATCCGGTCTTAGTCCAGTCTTTTTGGGAATGTAAGGACCAAAGATTGGATTGGATACAGTCCGGCATTGATCCGGTCCGGTCCCAATTTGATCCTGATTTTAGATTGAGTTTGTGGGGATTTGAGTGTTGGAGTCTCTTATCCGGTCATTTTACCTCAAATCTAAGCACGAATATGAGATTGGATTGTTTGCTATCCGGTCCCAGTCTGATCCCGGTCCGGGTTATACGATCCGGATTCGGGTAAAACCAAACAGTCCGAACCAAATAGCCAGCCCTAATGAAAAGTGCCAAAATGTTAAAAAAAAGGTTTTGGGGCTATTTCTAGCTCGATACAGGAAAAGATGTAAAAATCGATGACCCCATTTTTTTCTCGCCAAACGCGCCGGAGAACGCGTGTGCGCCGCACACGGCCCACTGCTTCGACTTCTTTCCCCATTTGTCCTACACATACTGCTTCCCGCCTGCTCTCTTACATTTTACCAAGGTTGTCAACCCGCGGGTTGACGGTCGACTCATTTTGACTCTGACCTAGTGAGAAAAACGGGTCGCATGCACCCGCCGGGTCGACCGCTACAAGGTACCGGGTTGGAGGTCAAATTGTGTCATTTTTTTCTTTGGTTTGCGAAATGTGCCTATTTTCCAATTTTTCTTTTCGCCTAACTCAATCTTTGGAATTCTAAGTTGAACATTTGAATATTGATGTTATATAAGTGTGTGTGAATTTTAACTATATGTTGGATCTAAGTACGATATGTTATTTTGGTGTAATATTATATGTTATAACTCATATGTTAGATAAGATTTGATATAATTTATGAGGATAAGTACAATATAATGACTCTTTCCATATTTGTGGACCAAACCGGGCTAAAATGGTTGACCCATTAACCCTTAACCCACTAACTCGATCGGTCTGGGTCAACCCGTCGGTTGACAACCTTGCATTTTGCCCAAAATTAATGCTTCATAAACTAACCTAATCAATTTCCATATACTAATTAAGTGCTCTTGTAGTTAAAGCGGACAAATTGGATGAAGCTAATCTATTATCTTAACTGATGATCTCATATTTAATGACGAATTTTCCAAATTAAAGAATATTACATTGAAATGTTCGGCTTAATTAATTACTAGCTTTGACCTCTGCCCTTTGGACAGGTAAAATTAAAAAAAAAATTATGTAAAAAATATCAAATAGAGTGTTTAAAAGTTTTTACTCCCTTCCAAAATTTAGCTCCCTAAGACACCCCAGAAAGAGAGTGGAGAACATGCATCTCAATTTTCAGTTGAAAGGAACAGTGGAAGGTACATCCATCTTAATGACGCAAGAGAAAAATTTTGTGGGCGTGTCACGTTGCCTTATAGCTTAAACACAGGTAATCTATGAGAAAAAACTGCATACAATGCTTAATCATATCACCTAGAGTTAGGGCTACTTAACGTCCGAGCTAGCGAGTGAAAATCCAGCTGTAGGGAATTAGAAATCTCGAGGGAACAAAATTGAGTTCTAAATGAAAATGTCGCAATAGAAATTTGTTGAATGATGTGAATGAGCGAGATGATGTTCATGAGAAAAAATCTCGAGAGAATGGAAATGTTCTATAGTTATGGAGATAGACAAAATTTTGTAGAAAGTTTACGTTAAAATGAAATAAACTCAAAACTCATAATCATTTTTATAGAAATATTGAATTGCGTTAAAACACATATCTATTACAATAATTAAAAGAAAAAATATTATTATTTGAATAAGTAAATAATTATAATTACTAAAAAAGATATTACGGTTAAGCAGGTTAACTAATCATCATAAATAATAATAAATTATGCAACAATTTATCTCTCCTCTTCCAAGAAGCCTGTGGGAGAAGAGGGGAGGAGTTACGGTGATTACTATAAAAGTAGTAATCACTGTGGTTACTAAGGATAAATTGGGCATTAAAAATAAATTATATTAATTAATTTTTTAATAAATTAGATTTTAAGTAATTACAAAAATCTATTAATTACAATTCTCTCTCTTTCTCTCACTTCCGTAATCTCCAGCCAGATCTTCTTTCCATATTTTTCTCAATCTTTCTGCAAAAAAATAAAAACACGAAATCGCTACCAATCCATTAGACAACCACTACCACTTTGAAAAACATAAATACCATTGCAGAAATAAATCTATACCATTACACGAAAACTACCAATATAAAGAATTTATGCCATTACAAAAGTCAAACAAATACCAAAACAACCAATACCACTACTACTATAAAACCAAAACAATACCATTGCACAAATAAAGTAATACCATTATGCTAAAACTACCAATACAAACAATCTATACCATTACAAGAGTCAACCAAATACCCAAATCAATCAATATAACTACTAGTGTGAAATCAAAACAATACCATTGCAGAAATAAATCAATATCATTATGAAAAACAAACTATACCATTTCATAAAACAAAGCAATGAACTAATACCAAAACAAAAAAAATTACCAGATCTAGGTTTTAATGTCTACTATAATTATGGTTGTATTTGTATATAATTCTTAGGGCTGCTGGGACATGGTTCCAATATGGATGCTACTATACCCACCAAAATCATATATGGGTATGTATGTTGTGATGGAGAGAGAGCAGCGGGAGGTATATGGAGACTGGAGAGAGAGCAGCGGGAGGGCACCGACATAAAGGGGAGGGTGGCCGCTGCGTGGCCGGCACGGAGTCATCGTCGGGGTTGCGGCCGGCGCCTGGCGGGATTAGTGCGACAAGAGTGATGGAGGTGACCGTGTTGGGTTTGGTTGGAGGAAGGATAGAATTAGGATTTGGGTAGATTATATAGAATAATCAGGTGTGGTCACTTATTCATTTCCAAAATTGTCCTAAAAGAATCTTGACTGTAAGATTAAAAAAGAAGGAAAAATAATTAATCAAATCTACAAAACACTATAAGGCAATGTCTACATACTGCTTTTGCCACGTCAGTCCCTCCTGAATCCGCCGTACAATTCGGAAGGTCATTACCGTAAATTCACTAACCTTTCTCTTTTGCGCATTTTCTGTCTTCCAATTTCCCACCGCAAATCGACCCCTATCTCTCTCTCTCTCTCGCCGTCCCTGCACATTCCCTCTTCCAAGCCCTACCGAAAATCAAAGTCTTTACCCGCTATCCGAACATAGTAATTGAAGACCTCTCACTCAATTGAAGACTGTTCATTCTCTCAGCATCGTCGTCTCTGTATTTCTTGCTCTGGGCCGCAGTCTTTTGTTGCCAATCTGCTTTGACGTCGACTCTGTGTCTCCCACATGCTCCGAATATGTCGCTATTTCCGTCCTTCGCGCTCTGTGGTCTCTCTCCAGCGACAAAGAATTCCAACCCATCTCAAATAACACGTCTCTCTTGCTCTCACTGAGCAGAGTTGAGAAACCTCACATAGCTGCCTAATCAAAGTTATATCTCCTTTCCAGTAAGTTCCCTCATATTGGTTTCTTGTATTTTGGCTTCTCGGAATTTGATGGGATTTTCGGGCCGCTTTTCTTCCATGTAATTTTCCTTTTCTAATGAGTGTTCAATTCAATTGGTAACATTACGCGTAGCTGGTTTTGTTCTAAAGTGGCGTACTGATTTTCTATGCTTTGGACGGAATTTAGACCCAATTTTTGGATTGGGCTCGGAGCCACAGTTTGTTGAAGAATAAATTTCCCTGACTGATTTGTTAGCTTTGTTGCTGGGATTGTTCTTGGTGATCGATGCAGTAATGCCCGCAAGCGTTATCGCGGTGATACTTCTACTAGCCAGAATAAAATGTGGCATTTATTTCCAACACTCTCAGTCGATGTAATATTCTCATTCTGTATATCCCTTTGATGTTGTGTTAAGATTGTACGAAATATATGCAGGCACAACATTTTCAATTGCAAAAGCAAAGTAAGCTGATAACTTTATTTTGTTTTCCTGCAGTATGCAATTTTGTTGTTTCAATGTAATAGGAATCACAATATTAGTTAATATGGAGGAATAGGGATGCAGAATCATGACATTTTCAGTTTGACTCCATGTTGACTTTGGGTACAGAGTGAAACTCCATTTGAAAGTCTATTCTGGTGAAGCATATTTTGCAATTTGGTGTATGAAGGCCTGTGTTTCTTTGCGGTAATGGCTGATGTATTTTCAAAGTAAATCTGAGGAAGAAAGAACCCATTCTACTACAAATCCAGCAGGTAGTGAACATGAGATTGAGATTACATGTTAAACTTACTCAATTTAACTTCTTAAACTCTCCAACTGAGTATTCTGTGGTTAATGTGGAGCATGATCTACTTGGGGTAAGTGATGAATATATCAGCATGCAGCAGCACATCCATTCATACGGTAGAAGAGGGTACCATATTGATCTCCATCATTTCAATTTATCTTATTGTTGTAATTTGATTTCAGCAATTGAGTGAGACAACAAGTCAACTCCACGCGAGTGCAACTCCTATCTTGGAGGAAGCCAGCAAGACTAAGCCAAATCCTGAGGTTCTTGGAGAGACAACTTTTACAGGGCAGAAAAGAAAACAAGGAGGATGCATGACTGTGACCCCAAGGAAGTGTCGTAGTATTGTTGGGAAATTTGTGCAGTGGAGGGCCACGTTGTGATTCTTATTTTAAGTATTATGTTTTCCATAATAGTATGTTTGTGAATGAGCAGCCGTTTAGAAGCTTAGCTGTTGTCATTAGTTTGTTGTCTTAAAGCAGAATGAATCTTAGGATTGCTACTTATACATTTCAGTTCTCTACAGAGCTTTATCAGTAGAGTATTTTTACTAAGATGGCATTGTGTAAAACTTTATTGGTAGGGTAAAGGGCCCCAAAAAAACATGATAATCAAACCTCTCTGCTAAATCATGATTCATGATAGAGATAAAAAGGGTCAATTAGTAGGAAGCTTTCTCAGCTTTTTATCCGCAAGTGCAAGATGCCCTTTAATCTGCACTAACTCTACACAGTTTGGTTTTTTTGTTTCAAACCTTTGGTTTATCAGTTAGAAGCCCTCTAACCTAGCCTAACTCTTCAGTACGGTATTTTTCAAGATGCATCACGTAGAAAACTTTATCAATAGGATGTTTTTAATATGAGGTGTATTGGGAAATAAAAGCAACGTTCTATACCATAGAATTTACTTGAAACAAGTTTTGTGAGTGGCTTCCTGGGGAATCCCCCAACAAAATCTACTCCATGTTTGGAAAGTGAAGTGGGATAGCATCCAAAGATGCTACTTCTAAAGGGCTATCAAGCATCCAACGATTGTACTTGGTGAGTTTATCCTAATCAGGTGGCTGCTATTTCCTGTTTCTTTTTATATTGCAGTTTGTTTAGTTTAATGGTTTTTTCTTCATACAATGTAATTATGCATCATGTTAAGCATAACTGTATACGATCATGTGGATAACAGGAAATGGTGCCGGTTGGTGGGTTCCCTTTAATTTGTAAGTTTTTTTTTACTGAACGTTAATTTAAAAGTTCAAAAGCCTTTCAAGGATTTCTCATGTCATTCTTAATTACTTATATATTATCTCTAATATCTAATCAGTACTTAATTACTACATCAAATGTTATCTTCCGATCTCAATCATAAGATCATACGAGTCATAAGATTGTAAGATTCGTTACAATTCATTATACGAGTAAAACGTAGTACACGCTGAAGTTTTATACTATACCGGCCAAAGGGCCGGGCCCAATGCTAGTGGTATATAAAGAGATTGTCACCGTGATTACCAAAAAACAAGTAATCACCCTAACTCATTCCGGGAGAAAAATTCTCAAGTGAGAGAAGCAAATAGTAGACAGTTAGCCAACGAAGAAGAGAAAAAAAATGAAAAAAAAAAATAATAGAGATCAAAGAAACTGCCGGCAATAAGAAAATATTAAAAAATTAATAAAAATTTAGCATTCACCGAAACTCGCGGAGAAGTCGTGAAGGCTGACATGGTGGGATCCGTTTTCCAAACTGCTTTAATATTTTTAAAGAAGATCAATATATATAACCAATATACAAACTCCTTAATCACTAAACAACATAAATAATCACAAAAAGAAAAAATTTGAAACTTTCCCATTCTAGTACAGTAGCACTCCTTGTTGGAGCAAAGCCCACTTTTGAATAGGGGTGCTTAAATGGTTACTATGGTTATAACCAAACCAAATAAGGTTAAATTCCATTAACCATGGAATACAATATTATAACCAAACCGTCTAAACTAATACAACAACCAAATTAACCAAATTAAAGTTTAATCGGTTTGGTTAATTGGTTAACCAGATTAACTAATATAAAATCACACTATTATTGACGATGAACATGAACATGACCACTTGGAGATGGGTGGAACTGATGGATGGTAGAGAACCCAATTCACTTCTGTAAATGTGCTTTGGGAGCATATCCGCCATTTCAAATGCTCAGCTGTGCCTGTGTGAGATAGCTGATGCCCTATAATTTCTTCCTCCCTCAAATAATTAATTTTTATTAATAATTAATATGATAAATGAGCAAGAAAAATGATGAGGTGGAAAAATAAATTTATTTTAATTCCCACGTCATATAGTTAACGGTCAAATTTTATAGTTGACTGCAGTGCAGCCAAAATCGTGCATTAAAACGTAAAAACTTACTTTTTTACGTATCCAGGACACCAAAACGTTTCAGTTTCTACCTAAAGTCGCTTAGTCACAAAAACCAGTAAAAACATGGGTAAAATCGATAAAATCTCTTAAAATTGGTAAAATCGCGATTCTGAAGCGTTTTTATATGATTTTGATCATCTCATAAAAATGTGCTAATTGGCCCAAAATGATGTAATTTTGGAGACATATCAACAAAAAATAAAAAAAAAGGAAAACATGATTTATCACTCATTCTACAACTAGTGTCGAAATAGGGGCTTCATATTAGGTTGAAAAGACACATAATGGTATTCTCAACAGCCGCTGACCTTCTATCAGTCTTCTCCCTTAATCTTCACATGTGGCTCTTACCTGAGTTACGATGAAAGTTTATGGGTAATTGATCGTATGTAATTATGTAAACTCAAACCAGCTTATGAGAATTTGGATTCTCAAGCTCGTTTACGGGTTACGATCTACGTTTATGAGCTTATTATTAAGATGCTATGAGTTTTCTCTACTTATGAGTCAACGCAAATTAGTTTATGTATTAGATATTACATTTTAATTATGAATTTCATGTAGTTATCCACTTATCTTAAAATCTACACACTCACATTTTACATACTATATGTTGTACTTAACATATTTTAGCTATTTTAGAGGGTGCATCAAAAACTAATGATTTTACGCTTTGATTCTACGTTTTACGATTTTACCCATTTTCCGCTTCTAGGTAGAATCACGCTTTTAACTGCATTGGTTGACTGTCACGTATGAAAAACTTAACGGAGTGTAATGGTCGGTGGCTAACGGTGAAACGATTCGTTAAGTTAATGGCTAATAAAAAAGAAAAGTAATTCGAGTGATAAACATGAAAGATTTGTAGAATTTGAGTGACCAAACGTGTAATTTAGCCTTATTAATACACACAAGGTTAAGACACCGTTAAGCGTCCACTTGTTAACATATCGTTGGGCGACACAACGGTTAATAATAGACCCGTATGCACAGAATCGAAATCCAAGTTCCATTTCCCGGCTCAGGTAATATCTCTGTTTTTCTAATCCCTCCCAAAATTTTGCGAAGCAGACCAAGGCAACGATTCTCTTGATTACGACCGGCGCTTATCATCTACCCTCCGGCAGCTTCCCGGTGAGTTCTTCCGGTTTGACGAACGAAAGTAATTTAGCGTTATCTTTGTTCGCAGCCTTTGTCCAATAAAGGGACTGAACTTGTATCGCGATTGAGTTGGCAGTGTTTGGTTCTCAAGAAATTCTTTGATGTTTATCGCAATTGTTTCAGTAAGCTAGAGGTAGAAAATGAAAGGAATTTCCAACTCTCGTCTGAGTTTTCCATGTGTTTGGTTGATTGAGAAGCTTCATAATTCCTCCCATTTTCGGTTGCTGGGTAAGCCAGGTATGCTTCGAGGGCAAGGTCTGTCATTGAGTACTCTAACAACGTACGGTAACTGTGGGATTGCTGCATCAATTCCATCTTGGAGGAGACAATTAAGCGTAGTATGGAAGACCCATATGGATTCTGGAACTCGTTCCAACTGGCCTTTGAGCTGGGATGTTCAAGGCTTGGTCTCTGTGGGTAACCCCAATGTATTGGGGAGAAGGAGCTTGAGAGTTGAAGCTGGATGGCTTTTCGGTAAGAGTACCGGGAACGAAGAAGACTCTGGTGCAAGCATTGAGGGTAGTGAGAGTGCGAATGAAGACATTCTGATTTTCTTTTTCCAGCTCGATCTGGCAACTCGTGTCCAGGTTTGGCTGAGTCTTTTTCGTTATTTTATATAGGGGGCTTTCAACTTTGACTTTCATTTGATCGCTATGTTAGATTTCATGGTTTTGGTTGTACGTGGTGGATTTTTGCAGTGTGCTCTGAATATGGAACAGTATGACATTGCAAATCAGCTGAGGAACAAGCTTACTGAGGTCGGTTCTAGTTTAATGACTGTCCTGGTGCTGTTTTGTTCTTTTCAAGTTGATTTGGCATGTCTTAAGATTATGCTAATCACTGTGCCTGTATTTGGAAGTCAATGTTCATTTGCATTGACTAGATGGCCAGAGTTCTATCTTGAATCCTAGCAGGTTGCTGAATAGTTTTCCCTTTTTTCAAAAGGTTGAAGAAGAGATTATGAAGCAGAAGGAAACTAAAAGAGGTTCATCCTCAAAGAGTGAAGCTCAAGAGAAAGCTATAAATATAATAAGACTACGGTGAGGGCTATAAATGCAAACCCTCCTTTGATACTTCTGCTCTTAAGCCATGGTAGCTCAACTTAATGCTGCTTGTTTCCTGCATTGCTTCATTTCTTGCAGAGCAGACCTACAGAACGCAATTGAGAAGGAAGATTATGCTTTGGCAGCTGAGTTTCGGGATCGGATTTCTAAACTGGAAAAGGATTCTCTGGCTGTATCTGCAGAAGCTCTGGCATATGCAAATGTGGAATATGGATTTCGTTTAGGGCAGAAAGTGAGGCACAAAATCTTTGGTATTATAAGCTTTTCTTTCTCAGCATTTTCTTAAGGTCTCCTTTTGGTGTCAGCTATTTTCAGAATTTTCTACATACAATAAATGTGAACTCCCTTCTTAATCCATAGAGGAGCCTTGAGGATATTCATCACAAATCATTTGTACATTCAGTTTCTGGATTTTCTCAGGACGTTGACTACAACACCCGTAACAGAACTATCATCATGTTAAAAATATACTTGTCTTATCATGCCCTCCCTACTAAATCTGCAGGTTATAGAGGTGTGATTTGTGGGATGGATCCTGTTTGCTGTGAATCAAGTTCATGGATGGAAGCTGCACAGATTCAGAAGATGGATCGAGGTCCTAATCAGCCCTTTTACCAGGTTTTGCTTTCTGTTGCTGCTTTGTTCCAATTGCCGTTAACAATGGGAATACATGCATTTCACAGCTAATTTTTGAGCATTTCATCACAGCTTTTGGTCGATGTGCAAGCAGATCCAAATTTACTAGTGACATATGGTAATCAAATTTGAAAATATCTTATAGTTAGTATGAAATCTCGTGATAATTGATGGCTGGTATTATTTTACTCTTGCTGCAGTTGCTGAGGACAATTTGGAAGCTCCAGAGAAACCTGACTTGGTGAGTTGGAAACTGTTCGGTGGAAAACATGAAATAAAGCCCCCTTTTTAAGCTGTGACTTCAAATTTGCTATGCTTTTTACACTAATGGTGCAGGCAAGGTTTGACCATCCCTATACATCCTTCTTATTCTATGGAGTGGATACAGCAGGAGACTTCATCCCCATCAAACAACTGCGCGAGAAATTCAATCGCCCACGCCATGAATTGCCAATGGACCCACCAGATGAGAACTCTGGAGGTGGTAAACCCTAAATGGTGTTAAAAGCTGCTGATTTCTGCTTCCGGTGAGATTTGGGTCCGTATGTACTTATAAAGGGTTTCGGTTATTATGCTGCCCCTGGGGAGGCTGTAAACAGGGTTTGACACTGTCAGATCACCCTCCTCATGTGAGTTCAGCCATTGGATGGATGCAGGTGGTATTATTTACAAACTTGCCACCGCGTCAATCCAACAATCTGAGGTGTTAGCATATATATGTTAAAAGGGGAGGTGAATGAAGTGTCATGGCATTCTGATCTTTGAAACTTTTTTTTTGTGTTTCCAGGTACTTGGATGGGCCTCTAATTGTATGTTGTGGACTGCAGATTCTATCCAGTTAGCAGCATCTACGTTCGTACATAACTCTTGTAGATTAATGCAGTAACTGTTTTTATTACCCTCTCCTGAATGATTTCACTTCGTTCTATAAACGCTTGAAAGATACCGATGTATCAATCCATGGGTGACTTTCTCAGCTCCACCTTCAGGTAACGTCAACCGTTCCTGAGTTCATCATCAGGATTCATAACTTTGAAATGGTCCAGCCCTAAGTACTGATGATGACAGCAGATAGACTTTTGTTATTGTAATGGTCTGAATAGTTATGGGAAATGTGACGCACGGACATCTGTTGTTTCCATTAATGTTAACTGTTGAAGTCAGGTGATGAGACCCTAATAGTGGAAGAACAGTACTATAATTCTATACTAGTTAGGGCAGTAAGTTTGCTGAGACAGGTGGGTGATTGGTGACGGAGAAAAAACAAAATATCAAATCGATGAAGATAGCTTGGGCAATCTTCATACATAAGACAACAAATCGGAGGGACAAACTATTTGCTTTTAGTTTATGGACCAATGTGACATACATAAGATACTATGTGGAGGCGTTTGGGCTATGGCAATTACCTTTTAATTTTGGTCTACTATTAGGAAATCCGTACTATCAAGAAATGAACTATTTTTTATGTTAATATTGACTGGGTTTGATCGTCAATATTTATCAGAAAATTCAATCAATGTCGACGTGGCATTTTATATGGAATTTTAAATATTAATATTTATTTATATTTTCATCTATATTATTAAAATAAAAAATAAAATGTTACCAAAATTAGCAAGTAGACCATCGTTTGGTCAAGCGTTATCAACAACGGTTAACAAAATTGTCAGGACATAAATGACACATAACTATCATACATTGGGAGATAAATGGAATATTGAATAGTTCGGGACACAAATGACACTTTCTTTATAGTTCGGGTTTTCTAGTGGTATTAGCCATTTAATTTTCAAGAAGGAAAATGTTTTTCACAAACCAAAGGTAGAAGAGTTTCTACAATAGAATCACGATCAGTGAGGCGCCGTTTCAACCTACAAATCTTACCTCCGAACCGCAGTTCAGTGCCACCTTCCATTCCTGCAGGATTCATGCTGGTTCACTTTGACGGTGCCACAAAAGAATCATTAGGTGGTGCAATTGTTTGCAGGCTTCTTAGACCAACGGGGGATTTCTTTCGCTTATGGTTGTTTCTTTGCGGAAACTTCTAAACCTTTCCTCTTGGAGTTAATGATGCTTCGAGACGCCATGCGCTGGTGTCTTTCTCATTCCATAACTAATGTATTATTCTGCGGTGATTCGCAGGTCGTGATCCGGATGGTCTCAGCGAATGACTCGTCTCACGCTTTGGGGGTGCCATTCTGAAAGAGGTTCAGGAGTTGCAAACATCTCTCGCGCATGTATCGTTTCACTTTGCTCTCCGTAGGTATAACTGGGTTGCTCATACAGTGGCAAAAAAAGCCCTTTCATCAATGGTTTAGCAACTGGTTGACCATCGTTTTGCACTTTTTTCTTTATACTGACCTTTCATGGTCTTGTATATTCTCGTATCTTGCTATTTCTTCCAAAATATCTTTGAAAAAAAAAAAATCTTACAGAAGACACACGGATGAGGATATATCAACTACTACTAGCAGCTCCGCGAACACCTGAGATGGCCTATAAGATTGCTGAACGGTTTGGCACATTGATCTGGGTTGAACCTAGAGAAAATAAAAGCAAGGAATGACCAAGTGAGACTAGAAAAAACAGCAGACAAAGACAGAGGACGATACCCTCTCAAGGAAGACATCAGAAACTATGCTACAAGTTCCAGATAATGAAAACATGGTCTTCATAATAGGAAGAATTGACACAAAATTGGACCAGAAAAATAAATCTGGAGGCTGGCAAATACATAAACAAATAATAGGCAAAAAAAAAAAAAAACCGAATGTATCACAAGTGCAGCTCACGCCACAAAAGCAAAGTTTTGGAGGGGCAAAGGATTTGGTTAATCGAGAACCGAGTGGAAGGTGGGCAATGGCACAATTGTACGTGGGTATCGGGCCGTGCCGCCCACGGGCTAGCACGGCACGAGCACGGGCACGAAATAAATGCGCCAGTCCGGCACGAGCATGGATAATTTATGGGCCGTGTCGGGCCTAAACTTCATTGGCACGGGCACGGCACGGTATATAAGTGGGCCGTGTCGGGCCTAATATTTTCGAGACTTTATTGAGTAAAAGAACGGACATGGTACCAAAATAATATTTATTTGATAGACAATAAATATGAAAAGAATTATAGGTTCAATATTACAAAACACAAGTAGAAAAATAATTATTTGTTGTTGTTAGAAGTGTCATAAAGATATATACGTAATTACTAACATAAGTAAAAATGGACAAAGAATTAAACAAAGCCAAATCACATTCGCTGTACTTTCAATTTTCTTTTCCCGCTTATTTGTTACTTTTCTCAAACATTATCGGTTAATTTACGCTGACCTGATGCTTCTTTACGCTGAAACCAATACTATGTGCATATGTCTTGTAAAATTCATAAGCATTATCATCACCATCAAACTTCATACCTATGCATGGTACTTCAATCTTTTCATTAATCTGATTGGTGTGCTTTTTGAAAGTTTCTTAGGGAGTCCTAACATCTGTTCATGAGAAAAATGACATGAGATGAAGAAATAAAGTCATATTAATCTACTTACAAAAAGTCATCGTTAATCATAAGACTAGAAAATTCAAACAGTAAACACAAGACTCAATGCACGTGTATCACAAAAGGTGAAAACTTGGCAAAAGACAAATTACATAGAAGACAAATTACATAACAGACAAAAGAAAAAGACAAACATGATAAAACACCCACCTTTCATAAACGATGGATAAAGGAAAAGAACAAAAATGGCTTAATACCCACCTTTTGTTTATGTCCATCCAAAATTTTCTATCGGAAAAAACAATTTATAAAAGAAACAAAGTTAACCTGAGTTGGGAGAAGACATGTCCAATGCAGCAGTAGATGAAGAAAAAAGAGCAGCTACACGCCTACCCCTGCTTGAATTTTCGTGCGGCTGCGCTTTCTGAAAGCTCCTGGCGTTATAGGAGAAAAGAAAGCCTAAAAAAATTCTCTACCGTTTGTGAGAAGGCTCCGTCACCTCTCTCTGCTCATACTATTCTAATTCCGTTACCTCTCTCCTATATACAAGTCATTCCAACCGCATTTAATAATTAAAAGTAAAAAAAATTTGTAACCAATAATTGTCATCCATATGAAAGGGTAGCAGCTACTGGCTGCATCCTGGGATGCTGCCAAGATTTTTCCATCTATGAAGAAGCTCGATTTAATAGCTGATTCCCATTAATGATATATTTGATTAGGCAGACCTTGGGAACTGGGAAGGATCTGGAGAATTGTTAAAAATGAGTAAATTTCAGAGTAAACTACATGGTTATAATAGCAATTTCCAAAATACAATGTTTGATGGAGTGATGAAAACGATAGAAGTCCACCTACCTTGCTCCATTAATTGATTTTATTGCCCAAACCCCAAAATGTAGAGAAGAATCCAAAGCTACCATTTGCACTATAACATCATAAATATTATGATTTAATATAATTTTCTATGTAGACGCGATCGTTTCCACTAAGTGGTAGAGTGTGGTTTGTGAATGAAGGAGTGGACGGGATTTACAAAATTAGGGTTGAGACTTGGGTCTCGTTGAGGAGTTAAGAAAGTGATCGAGTGAGCTACTAACATGAATTGAAAAGTGGATTGGATCCACAGTTTGGTCTGACAAATCTTGGTTTGAACCAGACCAAGAGATCGATACATCCTATAATACAAACCATAAACCAGACTAACCATTCTTAAAGGTCTACTATCCAGAACAAACTGTACAATCCGGCTTTATCTATAATGTTTCAAACGATGTAATCTATTTCTCTAACTCTACTATACAGTCCCTATCATAATCTAGGAAGAAGCTGAATATAATAACTCTGATTAGCATTAGTGCTATACTGGATTAGTCAGACACTGGGAAGGATCTGGAGAATTGTTAAAAATGAGTAGGTCTCAGAGTAAATTACATGGTTAGAATAGAAATTCCAAAATACATTGTTTGATGGAGTGATGTATATAAAAGTACACCTGCCGTACTACATTAATTTATTTTATTGCTCAAACCCCCAAAATGTAGAGAGGAATCAAAAGCTACAATTACCCAAAAGTGAAGCCCAAACCTCACAGACAGTCACGTGCTTGGGTATAGTCGGTATGTTGAGTTCGGTTTGGTTGGGTTGAATTCGCGTTAATTGGGTTTGGTTATTAATTTTTTATTAATATGTTAAGTGATGTGGCGTACTGACTGGATCAGGGGCGGACCCAAGACAAGGAAGGGTGTGTCGTCCGGCACACCCTCGCCCGAGAATTTTCCGAATGACCTACATATTTTCGGTACAAAATTTTTTAGTTCGAGACTTCCGACAACCCTTTGATAATTATAGTCGACACACATTCATTAGACTATAAGGATTTTATTATTTAAATGAATCAATCTTAAATTTTAATTAACAATAATTCCTTTTTAATTTGTTTAAAATAACTCATAATCATATTAATTTCGATTAAAAAAACTCACAGGCCATACGAATGTACATGTGTGTTGTGTCTGGTCTTTTCATTAAGAGAGAAACACAAAAACCATCAAGGCCCAAGCGGCCACGGCCGATACCTACCAGAATACTTGTTTTTGAAGTTGGTATTGACTTTATCTGTTGCAACTGCAAGTTGCGAAAGAGCATTTTCAGCTATGAAGATAATCAAGAACGATCTTCGAAATCGGTTGAGTGACCAATTTATGAATGATTGTTCAGTTGAGTATATTCGAAAAAGATTTGCTTTGCAGTATAAGTGATGAATGTATTTTAGACATTTCAGTAGATGAAAAGTCGTCGTGATTCATTGTAATATGATATTGTGAACTGTATTAATTTATAATTAGTTCTTCCTTTAATTTTTTAATTGTTATCGTATTTTATCGGCGACACACCTCTTCGACAATCCTAGGTCCGCCACTAGACTGGACGGAAGTAACTGAAGTTTTGGGTGCAAATTGACGAAATGTCCTCTTTGTTATTCGCTCAAACATGTTTTATTCTAACGTACAAAATTAAATTTTTTCTGATTGCTTTGTACTAAGTGCATAGATTTGTAACCATTTATGTTATCAGCTATTCTATAGCCATGCTGAATAACAAATCTTATTAATTACTTATTTTCTATATTATGTTTATCTAGTTCTAGTCCTTTCAATTTCAAAATACAAAGAAATGAATTTAAGTACAAATTGAACAGAATCAAAGCAACTTTTGATCCACATCTAATGCTAATCTTACAGTTTGTGGCGATGGTTTTGTACCCTCACCAGTCACCACTAATGCGATTTCATATCATAGGAATTTCACCACTGTTGCGAGTTTGAAAAGACAAAATGGCCGACAAAGCTACACTTTTTCGTTTTTTCTGATTCTCATTGCTTCTCTCTCCAAAAACAAACACAAAGAGAAGCACAGTCAACGCAATAACCAGTAACCACAACCACCAGCTAAGTCCCGCTCCTGGCTACTTTTATTCTTCAAAATGCCATACAAGAAAAAGCTTCCCAATCCAGTCCTCCATAGAAGACTGTAACAACAAGCAGCTCAGACAGGTGCAACCAAACACAAAGACGAAAAGCCAACTAACAACAACCACACGAAACACTTCCAACTCCAGATCGACAAGAGAGCAGCACTGGTTTTCCCTAGCTTCACTGCTTCTGCATAGCAAGGACCTTGGACCAAGCCGGCCTAGCAGTAACATCAGCAATCCAGGCACTGACTTTGGGGCGAGAATCGAAGAGCTTCTTCGTGGGCGTTCCATTCAAGACCTGAATGTTGGGGAGGTGGTGAAGATCCACCAATGTGAACTGGTCACCTCCCAAGTACTTGGACTTGGACAGCCTCGTCTCGTACACATCCAGAACTTTGGACAGCTTGGCTTCGTTGGCTTCCACTGCTGCTGGATCGGTGGTCATGCCGAACATTGGCTTGAACACCTGCTCCCATCCCAGCTGCGATGAAGCCGGCTCGAAGTGGTTGACCTCCACTTGCAGCCATACTTTCATCTCTGGCTCTCCGGTTGTCAGCGGTGTACCTTTGCTTGCGAATTTCTGGGCTATGTGGTCTGTGATCGCCCTTGATTCTGCCATCGTCATACAACCAACCAAATATCAGCAACAACTCATCAGTTTTAGGATGAAAGATTGAAACTTTAAGCAGAAGCGAGAGCAGTAAATGATTGTTCTTTAATAAGATTATCTACACCTTGCATACACACATTTGTGAATCCTCTGATTTGAAGAAGAAAGTCAGCTCCCAAACTACCCTTTATTACTGTGAAAACGGTATGATTGAAAAGGAAGCAGAGAGAACCTAGCTACTGTAATCTCAACCAACCGAAGACCAACAACTCCTCAGTTTTAGGATGAAAGATTGAAACTTCAATTCACAAATTTCATCACACTCTCTTTTGATCTTCAATCAGAGGATCTACATCTTAAATACACATTTTTATAAATCCTCTGATTTCAAGAAGAAACTCAACTCCCAAACTACCCTTTAGTACTATTGGAAACAGTATGATTGAAAAGGAAAGCAGAGAGGACCTAGCTACTCTAATCTCAATTAACATGGTAGCAAATTAGGGAAAAGCTAGCTAGCTTCTGGGATAGTGTTATATTTACCGAAGAGGGTCAAATCGCCTTCCTGGTAAGCGGGAACCTGCCCAAAAGGCTGCAACCAAGAAATTAAGGGGAGAGGAAATCGAGTCAATAGAGATTTGGGTATTCACTCAAATCCAAAAAATAGAATGAAGAGGAAAGAAAGAAGACAGATTGGTTTCAGATTCCGGGAAAGATTATTACGTTGAGAGAAATGAAGGGTTCCTTCTTGTGCTCGCCGGATCCCAGGTCGACGTTGACGAACTCGAAGTCCACATCTTTCTCGTAGAGAGTGGCGAATACCCTCTGGGAGGCAGTGGAGAAGGGGCTTCCGTGGACCTTGATCGCCGCCATTGCTGCGCTGGGAGAGAGAGAGATGAAGAAATGAAAGGGGAAAGCTCTGAGGGTACTGATTAAAGAGTGGGAAAAAAGGGTTTGATGCGGTAAAATGGTGGTGCCTGTGGATTATATAAATAGGGAGACTGGAAGGAAGGAGCCTGGAATCGGAGGAATAATTTGTTTAGTATTTTACCATTTATTTTATGGGGAGGCAAGTGGGAGGCGGCTCTAGTCATTTTGACAAATGGCGGAACTTGATAGCACCGACGATCCATGATCGTGGAAAAAGTCTAGAGAAAAGTCAGGAAAAGAAAGAAAAATACCACTTCTGGGGTCTGGATTCTGGTTCTGGAAGGTTCTTCAGCTCAGTTGAAGCCCGATCGACAACAATTGTAAAACAAAAATAAGGGATTTTTCTAATAACAACACCTTTTAAAAAAAATTACAAAAATAGCACCCGAATGAAAAAATTTACACTAATATCACCTTTTTTATGGACCGCACTTTAGAGGTGCGTCTCCATCCTCTCTGATCCAGTGAGTAAATACAATGTCGAGATTAGGGATGGCAACAAAACCCGAATCAACCGATACACTATCCGACTCAATCCTATCAAAGCGGGGTTTTGGGTTGGGGTTGGGTTTGGGTTTAAACCCGTACACTATCCATCGGATTGGATTTGGGTTTAGGGGTACCCGACTCATGGATACATGCCCACACTTATTTCGTCGCCCTACTCTCCTCAAACCCTACCCTAATTCTAATTTCCTCAAATTTAACTCACTACACTTTTTCCGTGTGATTTTATTTAGTGCAATTGTGATATTTTGAATTTTCTAGAATGTTGTTTTATGTATGGATTATTTGTATGAGAAATTGATGTTTGAATTTTATTTTGATAGAAACTTGTTACTATAAATTTTTTATTACAAAAACCCATGGGTGCCCATGAACCCGCGGATACCCAGCAGGTTGGGTTTGAGTTTTTCAAACCCAGTGGATTTTACCTCGGGTTTTTTTTACTATTAACTCATGGATTTGAGTTTGGATTTGGCAAAACCCGACCCAACCCGATCCATTGACATCCCTAGCCGAGATCAAGGTTTTAAAAACCACTGGTGCAAGATAATCTCACTCAAATAATATCATATAAGTGTTGTTGATGTAATGGATCCTTGTTTACCTTGTTCCGATTGATGCCAATTAAAGACCTATTAAAATATGGATATTATTGTGTAATCCATACTCGATAAAAACGGGATTGATCGACCAACGCGTGGCCTTCACGTTGGTTCGGTTTGGTCCGGACCCGGACCAAACTCATGAGAACTGCGCTCCATTAGTGAAAGACATGTTAGGACCAAGGACCGGACCATTCTTGCATTTGGTCCGGTTCGGTCCGGTCCAAATATGAGCTCGGTCCGCCATTTCTTCAGTAATTATAAAATTCATAAGGACCAAGGACCGGACCGCATTTTACTCGGTCTGATCCGGTCCGGTCTTAACAACGGTTTGGTCCAGTGTGGTCCGGTACAGACCGGACCATTGCACACACTTACGTCCCGTCGTGAAAATTTTCTAATGTTGGAATGTGTCCGTGAAATTTAACACGTGAAAAATGAGATTTACCTGTATCGTAATGTAATGATGTAGTTTTTTTTTGAATACTGAATTCATCGTACATGTAGCTAACCTCACTATACAAAATTTTGTTGACCTTGTTTAAATTGATTAAGTTACATACGCATTTTATCGTGTCATCCGCAACTGATAAACTCTTTATTATACACTCCCTCATTTTTTTTTACAAAAGATAATCATATACTGATACTAAAAAAAATCATTACACCGCCTGCCTTAACCAGGCTACAAAATCAAAAGAACGATTCGCTATCGGGTACAAAGAAAGGGCCTTTCTAGCCACCAAATGGGCTACCCTGTTACTACGCCGACCAACAAACCGAACACTAAACCCTGCATTCTCCGCCAAGTAGAGCAACACCTCCCGGAAAATAGCCCCAGCCGCACTATCATTCCCCTTATCCAAAAGAAGTCTATCCACCACCACCTTCGCATCCCCCTCAAAACGAACCAAGAGACAGCCTCGGGTCCGACACCAGAGGATTGCTTCCCTGAGGGCCAACACCTCTACCAGCATTGGTTCAACAACCTCCGGGAAACCCACCCCCCTCGCACCGACAACCGCCCCGTTCGGACTCAGCAACACCATCCCTCCGGCCGAATGAGACCCTGACCTCACGGCTCCATCCCACCTACAAATGAGATGATTCTGGCTACCAGGTGGCCCAACCGAGATGACCCGCACAGGGGCAACCCCCTCCACCACCCTTGGAAGAGAATCCCACTCCCTCACCTGCTGGTGATATTGCCGAAGAAGGGCTGGTATCCCAAACTGTTTGTCTTCAAAGACTACCCAGTTTTGAGACTTCCAGATCCGCCAAAGTACCGCTACAATTGCCATGACCTGGGAAGGGTCCCTCATGATGGCCAGAAGGTTCTTGAGAAAGAGAGGAAAAGTAAGCCGAGGTAAACCCTGACCCACATGCACTAACCCCCGCTAAATCCCATAAAGCACGAGCCACACAACAGTAGAAAAATAGATGTTCTATAGTTTCTGGCGCAGCCCAGCACACCAGGCAACTAGGATGAACATCCACCCTCCTGTCAATGAGAGCCTCCGTGGTGGGGAGGAACCTATGTAGAACTTGCCACAGAAACACCTTCAACTTAGGTGGAATAGCCAAGTTCCAAACCCGCTTCCAGCTTCCCTTGTCCATCCAACTTACCAGCGGGCGCCAACCTCCAGCTTGCTGGTCTAGGCAAACAGCTAGGTGATACGCAGATTTCACCGAGAAAATCCCATCACCGGCCTCATGCCAGACTAACTTATCATCAATCCCCCTTCTGGCCAGAGGAATCCCACGGATAGCACGACAGACCTCAGGCGGGAACCATTCCCCAAGCTTATCTAGTAACCAACACCCCTCAGTCAGACAGATGAACTCAGCCACCTTCAAACCCATATCCTCCTCAAGAACCCGAGGGTTAAACCTGGGGGGATTAGGGTGGAGCGAGGGAATCCAAGTATCTGTCAAAACTGCCACCCCTCGCCCATCCCCAATCTGCCATCTAATACCCTTGACCAACAATTGTCTCCCATGCAGGATACTCTGCCACCCCCATGAAGGGCGAGAGCGGGGAGTCGCAGAAAGGAAGTCACCACGAGGAAAATACTTCCCTTTGTACACCTGTGCTAGAAGGGACTGAGGATCATTCAGAATCCGCCATCCAATCTTAGCAAGAAGCGCTTGATTGAAGAACTCAAATCTACAAAACCCCATTCCACCCTCATGCTTACTCTGACACATCCTTCGCCAAGACATCCAACGGATGCGAGAGTGACCATCCTCCACCCCCACCAAAAGCGCGCAACCAGCCTATCTAGCGTACGACAAAGATAGAAGGGCAGCTTAAAACAGGACATCACATGCAGCGATAGTGCAGAAGCCATAGACCTGATAAGAGTTTCTCTAGCAGCTACGGACAGCGATCGTTGAGCCCATCCCTGTAGTCGGGCTATTAACCGTTCCTCCACAAAGCGAAATGTGGCCATCTTAAAGCGGGAAATGAGGGATGGTAGACCCAGATATTTATCATGAACACCCACGACCTCCACTCCCAGAACTTGGGCTAGAAACTCCTGATCAGCACCAGTGATATTCTTACTGAAGCAAACTGCTGATTTCCCCAATTAACCCGCTGCCAACTGAGTTTAGGGATGGCAATGGGTCAGGTTGGGTCGGGTTTTGCCAAACCCAAACTCCTGGGTTTATCGGTGAAAAAACCCCAGGGTAAAACCCACTGGGTTGGAAAAACTCAAACCCAACCCAACCCGCTAGGTATCCGCGGGTTCATGGGTACCCACGGATTTTTGTCATAAAAAATTACAATAACAAGTTCCTATCAAAATTAAAACCAAATATCAATCTCTCAATACAAATTATTCATATATAAAACACCATTCTAGAAATTCAAGCAAATCACAAATTAACTATACAAATTGTTCAACACCAATCTAGAAAACTCAAGAAAATTGAAGCAAATCATAAATGATCCATTAATAACATGATTAATTGAAAACTTCTTCCTTTCAATTAAGTTTCTTCACTCTCCACTCGATAACATCAACTTCGTTCTACACAATTAGAAAGAAAAATTAGACATGTCTCCACAAACATAAATAAGATTAGTTGTTTAGAATAGTAAATATACCGAGAAAATTAATTATATGGGTGTGGGCGGGTAACCATGGGTCGGGTTTACCTAAACCCAAACCCAACCCAACCCAATGAATAGTGAACGGGTTTAAACCCAAACCTGGCTCAAAACCCGTCAACACGGATTTTACCCGCGTTGACCAGGTTGGGTCGGGTGGGTACCCGTGGGTTCGGGTTTTATTGCCATCCCTATGCGTTATATATATAAAACGCATCCTCAGGGTGCGTTTTATACATAAACCGCACCTCTAAGGTGTGTTTTGCACCAGGAACCGCACCTCCATGGAGCGGTCTGCTTTGGGTGGGCAGCGGCCTTGCAGACCGCAGGATTGTGTGGCGATCTAGCGGGCAGGAGCAACGCCACGTCAGCGATCCGCACCGTGGATCGCAGAACGCAGCGAGGAGGAGCGTGGATCGCGGAGCACATCGTGATAGAGCGGTCAGCGCCTCGGGACGCGGAGACCGCATCGGGAGAGAGCGGTTTCTGCTCTGGCAACAATTAAATACCCCCTCCCCCTCTCATTTTTTCACACCACAACAATTCTCCACTCTCTCTCTCTCTCTAGAATTATCTCTCTAAACCCTCCCCTCCCAAAAGCCTAGGAAATAGTGGTCTGTTGGTTGCGGCTGAGTCCGATCTGCCATCAGAAAACATTTCTTAGGTTTTTTCCTCAAAACCCGCCGAGCCGAGCCGAATCTCTGTCCGAATTTCCCGAAAAAATGGCCGATTGGTGGCAAGGAGAGGGAGTTTATGTTGATGAATTTCAAGCGGTACGTACTCATTATTCTGGTTTATTTTTTGTTGTTGTTATAAGCTTTTTAATTAATCTATGTACTAACCTCGTTGTTATTTTCTCGTATGTATCTCTTTAAATTATTATTGATTTAGAATGTTATTATGTTAATTATATGAAATGTCTTTTTATGATAATAAAATTCTGCTTGAAGTTAAATAATTTAATTTAATTAATTTAGTTATAAGAAAAAACCCCTTACTAATATATAATAATTAACGTGTAAATTTTTGCTAGGAGGCACAAACAATACTCCGTTACAGGGGTACGACCAATGTGCTCCCACTCCACCCAGCTATCTTGCCCTTTCTCAAAAGGGCACGATTGGACCCGATTAGGCATTTTAACGGCATCAAAGTTGATCGCCAACTCATCACCGCATTAGTTGAGAGATGGAGAAAGGAAACCCATTGTTTCAACTTTAGAGAAGGAGAGGCCACCATCACGCTAAAGGATGTCGCCATCCTAACCCATCTGCCCATCGACCGCAAACCGGTGTGTGTGAGTGATCATCCCCCCCGAGGATCATGACGGTATGCCCGGTTGGGTTCATTTCATCCACAGTGTTTTGGGAATGAAAGTACCAGTGAAGGGGTGCGTTGATGCGACCGATCGCTTGCCACCAATGAGGAAACACCAAGTCTCAATTACTTGGTTGACGAAGTGTTTTAGAGACCATTACGAGAGTCATCCCCTAACCGAGAAAAGTCCGGAGGATGAGAAGGAGAGATATGCTCGTGTCTATCTCATAGGCATGATCGGAGGAGTGTTCTTCTCCAAAAAATCAAGCAATCTCCTTAGTTGTGGATGGCTTAGGTCATCCTCGGTAGTTGGGAGGAGATGGGGGAGTATAGCTGGGCATCCGCTTGCCTAGCTAATATCTACCACAACTTGTGCAATGCATCTCTAAAAGCTATGAGGGAGGTCAGCGGCGCAATGTTCATCGTCCAATTTTGGGCTTGGGAGCATATGCCATGGATTGCACCGGTCCAACGTCCCGACAGAGATTGGCCAATCGATCATCCCCTAAGAGGTGAAGCTTATGGTAAAAGGTAAACTTCACATACCCCATCATGTTTTTCATAACACATTTTTCCTTGTGTTTTAGCTTATTGTAGTTTCATTATTGTCTTATTAATAAGGTGGTTCGGACACACAACATGCGACAACCTTGCCCAACACAAGTTGGATGAGTATCGGAGGAGGTTTGAGCGACTTTGGGAAGGAGAGGTAACTTCTATACTTCGATCCATTTATATCTTTTTTCCATGGACTACATGTATTTTTCCAATTCTGACTATCTTAAGTTACTCATTTTTTTCTTGTAGATCGTCTTCGATTCATACTCGGAGAACATCGTTCATTGGCATCTCCATCAATTCCCCGGTCATATCGGGCAATGGTGCACGAGGGTCCCTCTAATTTGTTTTGGAACCGTGGAGTGGTACTTGCCGGATCGATGCCTCCGTCAGTTTGGTCGGGAGCAGTGCTTTCCGTTAGAGGTCCCCGATAGTCAAAGGGCCTTTCATGGCCGAGATGGTCGGCAAGGTACTCGCGATTGGCCCACGAAGTTGGCAAAATTCATCACGATGTGGGACAACCGACAAGAGCAGGATATTGTCACTCCAGCTCAAGTGGGTCGAATGGGGTATCATGACCCATACTTGGATCGATATCGGCAAACATCGGTTCGTTACATGACTTCGGAGGGTGCGGCCGATGGTGCATTAGTAAGTATATTCCGTCTATATAAATAAATGTATTACTTGGTTCCTAAATTTTTTTCTAACTTATTTTTTTGTGATTTAGGCTGATGGGATCGAGCGGATCAAAGATATGACCACCGGGAGAGTTGAGTTGGGCAATGAAGATGTGAGCTTCATCAGGAGGATGGCAAACAGTCTTCTCGGTTGTATCAGAGCTCAGGGTCGGGATCATCGTAGATATCCGCCCATGCCCGCACCCCCGCCACCTCCGGTACAAGTTGATGTCCCCGATCCCCCACCACCATACGAGATAAAGAAGAGCAAGAGGGTTCGGGAAAGGCCCAACGTGCCCGACGTAACGCCATATCAGGCGTGGAAAGTGCCGCCCCCATTGGTTGTGACACATGGTGCCGACCCGAGTCCCCCCCAAGGTGCCGGCCCGAGTTCCCCCCAAGGTGCCGGCCCGAGTTCTGCCCAAGATCCCCGCCCGAGTTCATACTACGATCCAAGAGTTCCGCCCCTCCTACCATAATGATCCCCACCCAAGCACATACTACGATCCCCGCTCGACCTACCATCAAACCCCCTCCGAGTCCCATCCTGATCTCATACAACGATCCCCGCCAAACATACTACGATTCACGCCCGGTCTACCCCCCATCTCCCCGCCAAATGTACTACGATTTCTGCCCAGTCTACCCCCCATATCCCCGCCAAACATACTACGTTCCCTCCCTGTCTACCCCCCATCTCCCCGCCAAACATCATCGAGTACTTGGCATGATGGTTCCTCCACGACGGCGCACCACGAATTCAACCCATTAACTCGCCCTCATCAGTAGTGGCCTCCTACTCCTCACCGTATGAACGCGGATGTCCCCCGCTCGACCCCGGAAGCGCCGCTTCCCCGCCGACACAACACCGACGAGCGCCACACTACCTCGGCCCGAGTTCGAAATTTGCCACCGCAACCACCTGTTGTTACTCCCGTCGGTCGTCGTACAAGGAGCAAGAAAACTGTGGATTCCGGTGAAGCTCGTGGACTTCCTTGAGTTGTATTTTGAGTTGAATTTAATTTCTATGTACTTGGAACTATTCCTATTATCTTAGTTTATCGAATTGAGTGTTGTTTCAATTTGGTTTTTATTTCAATAAACAAAGAACTATTCCTATTATCTTAGTTTATTGAATTGAGTGTTGTTTCAATTTGGTTTTTATTTCAATAAACAAAGAACTATTCCTATTATCTTATTTTATCAAATTGAGTGTTGTTTCAATTTGGTTTTTATTTCAATAAACAAAGAACTATTCATATTATCTTAGTTTATTTAATTGAGTGTTGTTTCAATTTGGTTTTATTTCTATGTCCTTTGAACTATTCCTCTAATCTTGATATAATCCCAATTCGTTCAATCAACAATACACTATTACTTCCAAAGTAAGAGTCTCAACTAGCTTGAAAAAAATGATAAAAGCAAACTATGTCGCATTAGCTGAGTCCGGCACATCAGCACCCAGATTTTGCGGACCAATCGGTCCTGGACACCTTCGTTTATCATGTCCTGGAACTTTGCATATTGAACATCGTCTTGGGCCTCGTGGTGGTCTTCGACTTTGATCCATTTCGTTATGAATTCTCTTTTTCCTCGGGCGACCCGGTTCATGTCTCTGTCCGAACGGCGGGATGATCAATTTTCCTTCGTACAGCGGCCAATAAGCTTCATCAGGCAATGCACGGAAACTCCGTCCATAGGTGTTTTTGAGTGAGTCGATATTGAAGAATGGACTAACGAAGTGACGGGGGTCTTTGCTCCTGTTTTTAATTACGGCCATTGCATGAGAACAAGGCCACCCTCTCCCCTGATACTTCTGGCATGAGCACTCACCAACTTTTGTCCTGAAATTGACCAAAACTTCATGGCGGTGGCCCCCCGTCTACCATCCTCCCGATGTCCGGTCGTCACGCTATACTCGCCATTTGCCCGATTCATAACGGTTACACTATGTCGACTGCTCTTGTGATTGTCATTCTCCATTACTTCCATGACTTTATAGGCATGGACCTTTCTCTGTGCCTCGTTCGTCCTTGCCCAGTGGAGTCCGTTGACGAACCATGCATTCGTTTCCAAAAAGTCATCTCCACAATGGCAGAGATTGGCAGTGCACGAACGACCTTGTAGACAGAGTTGATACTCTCACCTGAGTTCGTTGTGGCAATACGCCATCTTGTCCCTCCATCTTTATGAAATGTCCACATGGATAGGTCGTGTCCATCCAGCCACTGTGCCCCTTCAGGGCATAACTCGCGCATCTTCTACATCTTCTCCAGAAATTTTTTCCTCTTGGTAGGCAACCGCTGAGGAAGACACAGAAAAGTAGTACGTTAGTCAATTTTCGGCAGTTTAGTACAATTCAAACAACCCGGAGGTACTCTCGTTAGACTCTTAGGAGAGGTATACATCTCCTTAGAAACACAGCCTGTTTGACAGAAAAAGGGGGGATCCGAAGATCGCTTAAAACCCGATTTTCCCAGGAAATGGGATGATCATGATAATCGCTTAAAACTCCATTTCCTTAGGCATGCATCTCTTCAGAAAGAGTCTAACAAGTGCACCACTCTCCTGATTACAAGATATTGTTAGCTGACAAAATTAAACGGCTAATAAAGAACTTACCAATCCACCACAAATTATCAGCAAGCTTCTTCCGCTTGAAATGATGGTTACAGTTGCTCTTGAAGTGTCGTATGCACCACCTTTGGGACCACTTCCAGGATGGATCTAAACCAAAGATGGCAGCTCTAATGCCGGCGTGCCGATAAGAGATTATTGTCAGGTCGTCCTCCTAGTGACGTGGAGCTGAATTTGCCCGAAAAACCATCCATAGCTATCAGCATTCTCTCCCTCAATGATGGCGAAGGCTAAAGGAAAGACTTGTCTGTTTGCATCCGCCCCACTGGCAATCAGGAGAGTGCCCTTGTACTTGCCGGTAAGGAATGTACAATCCACTTGGATCACAGGGACACAGAAGCCAAAACCATCAATAGATGGCTTGAATGCCCAAAAAAGTCGTCTGAAATGGCGCTTGTTACCTAGCTCTGGGGGTTGTATCTCTTCATCTTGGTATCAAGGGGAGAAAACCGTGCCAGGGTTAGACGCCTCCAATGCCAAAATTAACCTGGGAAGGAATGCATATGATTCTTCCCTATCACCAAAGACGGCGGCCAGAGCTTTCTGCTTTCCATGCCACGCCTTCTTATAGTTAATCATATAACCATAACGACTTGCAATGTCAGCGATTATGACTTTCACCTTCAGGTCCGGATCTTGCTCAATTAGATGCTTGATAGCCGCAGCAACCATCCTGGATTTCAACTGTCGATGGCCTTGGTAAGTTATGGATGACACACATGTGTGTGTGTGTTCACCGCACGAGATATGACCCAGTGGCCGTGTCTCTTGCTGTTGATGGCCCGAATCCTAACATTGCACCCCTCGTGATGATTACGGCATCTGACTATGAGCCTTTTAGTGTTGGAATGAGTTGTGTGCCATTCAAAATGCCGAGTCATTGGTTCAGTCTCAATGGCGTGCCACACCTCCTTCTTCGAGCCAAATTGTTGGCCCTTCATAAACCCAGTGAGTGGACCCCATATTGGGACCTCTGGCGGCTCTATGTCGCTGTCAACCATCCAATTGTCGTCTGGAATGTGATTGTAGTAGGGGACTGGTACACTGTCACGAGCCACCTCATCATCATTATCTGAGTCTGACTCTGGTCCTGAATCATCAGCACCTTCAAGAGGGTCGGAGCTGTCTGCACTGACGTTGTTCTCTCCTTCTTCATCGGAGGGGTCACTGACTGGTGCTGGCAGGGCTTCTTCCATCTGATCCAGCTCATGAAAGGCACCTTCATCAGCTCCATAATGGTAGTTGTAAAAACTACCGCTGCCTGATTGGAAGTTGTACTGAGGTTGGTTGGGGAGATCCGGAACTTCTTCTTCATATGACGGGAAAGATTGATGATGACCTTCACCTTGCTATTGGTACTGAAAATAGGAATGAGGATCATGGTAATTTTGGTAGGGATGATCGCCATATAATTCACCTCCACCATGGATACCAGATGTTTGAACGTGTCCAGAATGACCTCCAACGCCTATGACCGGCTCGGTGTAAACGAACATCTCGGCTTTGGAAAGATTGTTGGACCTCATGAATTAGAGCATGGCATCTACCTCATCCTGAGTGGTTATGAGATATTCCTCATGCCACAATGACCCATTTTCTCTGTTTGGATATCGGTACACCATATGATCAACTCTTTTCGTGCCATCTATGCAAGTAACGTTAGTGCACATTTGATGGAGGTCTTCAAGCAGCGGTCTGATAGCGACCTTTATCTTCTGAAAATTGCCACCGACGTAGGTGACCCCCTTTCCGGTCTCTTCCGTGTAACCATTCCACCGTAAGCCAAGCGTGAACTTTTGGAATGCCATCTGCAAAAAAACCATAGTTCAGTTAATATCATAAAAATAAAAAATAACAATAAAAAGTAATACAAAATAAACTTACGAGTTAACGTTAATCGCAAAACTACTAAAGAAATATAGAGCTACAACAGAAAATTGAAAAGGGAGAAGGAGAGGTGTGAAGAGAAGTGGTTTTTCGGGAAGTCTTTTATAGGCAAAATCACTGATGAAAACCGCACCTTAGAGGTGCGGTTTTCGTCTGCCATGCAGACCCACGTCTGTTATTCTGCATGGCATGTCGGAAATTAATTGACGAAAACCGCACCTTGGGGTGCGGTTTGTGTAGCAAAACCGCACCTTGGAGACGCGGTTTAGGTCAGGCCAAAATCGCACCTCGGCCAAGCGGTTTCTGTAGGTCAGACCTGAAACCGCTTGGCCAAGATGCGGTTTTGGTCCAGGATTATAAACCGCACCTTAGAGGTGCGGTTTATGTATAAAACGCATCCTGAGGGTGCAGTTTATATATAAAACGCACCTCTAGGGTGCGGTCCATAAAAAAGGGTGCTATTAGTGTAAATTTTTTCAGCTGGGTGCTATTTTTGTAATTTTTTTAAAGGTGCTATTTCTGGAAAAATCCCAAAAATAAGGTTTTGTGTGTCCTCAGGTTTCAGAAAGCCTTCCTCGTCCTTCTGTCTTAATTGCCAATTGGATTTGGATGTAATTGGGATTGAATGCAAGGAAATGACCACTAAAATGAATTCACCCTGGCAATCTCTGATATGACTCGTGCTATCCGACCTATTCTGGTTTGTTTGGGTATGTATTATTCGATTTGTAGTAGTGTGGGTTGGGACATAGGTATTGCTTTCAACTTGTTATGTCCTTCCTCTCATGTTCTCTGCCGGTTTTACTATGATTTGTATTAATATCTACATGTATTTCTCATCTTTTAACCTATGTAAAATCTTATTTCTATCCTAAGGACATATTAAGACTTTATCTTTCAAATATTTAGACTCAGTTATTTTTTTCTATTATATTTCTCATTCAATTATGAAGTGTATTCTTGTAAAAGAGTTAAATATCAACGTTTTTTTCTTCTTCAGATAGTATACTAGCGTGGGCCCCAGCCATTTAGCCGGAGGAAGGTGAGGTATGAAATTTGATAATGTAATGGGGTATATAGCTTGTTGTTGTACATTTTTTTTTGGGAAACACGTGATAAAAATAGTGAATTTTAGTAGGAAAGAGATATGAATGATGCAACGAATCAAAAATCAGCCTTATGAACCAAAATCAAGTACCTGTTACCTTGTGAAACAATATTGTTTCTGGTAATATGATGAGGTGGAGTAAGTTTTATAGAAACCGAATTCCAGAAAATCGAATAAAAAATCGTCTATCCCGCTGGTTTTCGGGAAATGAGCATTGACACGCTAAAACACAACACCTAACAATGGCCAAGTGTAACCAATGAAAGGGACTGCAGTATAGTGGCACAAGTAATAAATATCGAATCCACGGGTCTCTAGAGTTACTATTACTCAGCTTCAGTTCATTATCTAGCAAACTAGATTAAGGATTGATTTATAAACTACTCTACTGACTACTCTACTAATTACAAGTTGTGAACTCACTTAGGTATGATTCCCCCTAGCTCCTCAATTAGGTCCAAGTTGCAATTACCTTTGGTTGATCTACTGTTGATTAAACTGCGGAAGATCCGACAGTAGCTTGGAATCTCTTAAGCTGACCAAGCCCTCTCAGTCTAACTACCCGGCAGGCGACTAACATTCACCGGGATAGAAAGCTGAGGCTATGAACACAGAACTCCACTACCGGAATTGGATTCCAGTACAAACCAGTACAAACACAGAACTCCATAATAGCTCCAAGAATGTTCCCAAGTCGCTCTCTCTCTCTCTAGGGTTCGTCCCTTGGGTGTTTGGGAACCAAAAACCCAGCTCTCCCCTTTCCTTTGGCTGAAAAACGAGTTTTAAACAGAAATTCCCGATCACGCGGCTAGGCCACACGGCCGTGTGGCTTTCCCAGCTGCCCGTGTGAAGGCTCGGTGATTTCCACACGGCCACGACCCACACGGCCGTGTAGAATTCCAGGATGCCCGTGTGGCTTGCTCAGCCTCTGTTTAATGCTTCGTTTCTCCCTCGTCCGGACTCCGAATCAGTCCCCGTTTGATCCCAGACGCTCGTAGTCTCGTCCTCATTCTTTTAATGACAAGCTTGCATGATTCTTTGTCCATAAAGTGAGGTAGAAATCCATTCTTCTTCAGGTCATGCCCGAGTTTCTTCTCGTGATTCGTCAATTGATCTCTGATTGATTTGAAACTTGCGCCTATGCTTCACTTTATGTGCTAGGACCTGAAATGTGACAAAGGAACACAACCTAGAATAAAATAGGACAAAGACGCAATAATTCAAGCTCAAACAATCAAGAAACCTGTGCAAATACCGAGTCATCAAATCCCCCCATACTTAACTGTTTGCTTGTCCCCAAGCAAACCTAACTCAAACCAATGCAGCTCTCAAGACCTCTATAGCAACAAACAACCCCGATCGTCGGTAGAGGATTTCCTAGATCATATAGCAGCTTACGAGGTCAACTGGTCTTCTAAGACGTCCCCTATCTCTCTCAATGCGAGTACTAGACTCAAGCCAGGAACATGAGAAGAAGTAGAAGTAAGACAGTTAGTTCATGGACAAAGGGACTCACACCATTCACAACCAAGGACTCGTTGTACCGGGGTGCTCTTTCACTTCATTTCACCGTTGGAACCCCTTTTTGCACTTTCATTTACATTTCTTTTTCTCTTTTTTTCTTCATTCCCTTGGCGGGGGTTCCAACTGCAGTCTTTTGCACGGTCGAACCTTATTAGTCGAGCAAGAGCAATTTTTGTACATCTAGCGCTCGCCAGAGTACTTCCTTTAACTCCTTTTCCTCAACTCGTGTGGAGGGTCAATGAAATCAAGGGGGGTCGGAAGCTCTATCCGTGCCCTTAAAAACACATCCTCAAGTCGGCAAACCGTTCAACGGGTGAAAATTTTACTTGTACTAGAGACAGCTTAGCTTCACCTTGTAGGAGTACCCCACTAAGGATCACTAAAATCTCTTCCAAAACCCAATTTTGTGCAATGAACGGTGCCACACACGTTGGGCTTACCCCATGTTTAAGATTTCAATGATTTCGACATGGAGGACCAACTGCTTCCCGTTTTCCATATGAGCACCCTGTTCGATACACGAGTCCATAACACAATCCAAACAGAGTCCCCATTACCACATGAATTCAACGGTCTAAGCTCCACTAATTCTCAAAATCAACTGGCACAACAAAGAGCTAGATAGGAAAAATCTTATACTTCAACATCCTCCATAGTGCTACACTACCTCCCTAGGTTGCACATTACTATAGAGAAGTCGATTCAAAGCATACTGAGCAGGCAATTTGCAAGGAAACACGTACTTGGAGCCCTCAAATTTAAAAATTTGGACAGTGGACTAGGCTCCAAGCACACAATCAGCCAAACATTCACCCGCATACATAATCGAACACCCCCCCCCCCCCACACTTAAGCACGACATTGTCCTCAATGGAGGAAAGATAAGGAGGGTAGAACGAAGTTACCAGATCAAGGGTGAATGATGATGGACGGGTCAGGCGGTGCATTCCAGGAAGAGAGAGTAATCAGAACGCAAACACCACACAAAATCTCACAAAGGTTGAGTTATTGACTCTTAAATCAAATAACAAAACTGACTCAACCTAAGAGAAATAGAGAAAGAAATGCAAACCGACTGGTTGGGTTGCCTCCCAACAAGCGCTTCTTTAACGTTGGGAGCCAGACGATGGCTCCTAAGTTTCGGTCCATGCTAGAACCTCCTTGAAGTTGAGGTTCTCGTCAATGAGGTGGAGTCGCAAGTCATGACATGTGGTATGACTGGTGATGGAAGCTCGGGCACTTGATGCCGATGAAGTCTCCATCCTCGAGACCTTTTCTTCTCTTCTCTCGTCTCATTGCCCCAAACCATATATGACAACATCGATTGGCCACCATCGCGTCCACCAAGAGGGACCGATGTCGCTGTGGCCTTGGTCTGGCAAAGAGACACTGCAAATGGGTCCTTGCTAAGCAGTTCCTCGAAGTTTGGTGGGGATATTACTTGTATTATAGGGTCGGTGCAAGCCTCTTCCACCTCAACTTCATCCACAGCCTGGACACCACTCGCTTCTTCAACCCCCTTTCTTCTTCATGTGGTATCACCCCCTGGGAAATGATCAAGAACTCCTTCTGCTTCACTTTTGTCATCCTCCGCAACTTCTTTCTACACCCTTTCTTGCTCTTCTTCTTCTAGCACAGATTGGAGAGCAAGTCGCCATGTAATTTCTTCAATGAGATCATCTTGCATCTCCTCGCTCGGGCCCAGCATATCAGAGAGGAAATGGGGACAGTTGTGATCTACCACCAGAGGATACACTTGATCATGATTATCATGGGAGCTTTCCGTGACAACTTCTGCATGCTCTTGAACATCCTCATGATTGCCTTCTTCTTCCTCCTCCTCTACTTGTATGGCAGCATAAAGGTTGTCTTGAGAAAACTGTGCACAAGCTTTCTCAATGACCTCTATGTGCTTCTTTATGCTCCGAAGGGTATCCTCTGTTTCACGGGGAAAGGAGAAGTCAGTTTGGGCAATGGCCTGGATATGAGGATCCATCTCGGGAAAGGATCTCTCAGGTACTCGAGCAATCTGCTCCACGAGAAGCCTCAAGTGACAGTTTGGATCTGACTGTGGAGTGTAGCATGGCTCTGCAGAATGGCCCGTGAAGGCTGCCATGGGTAACTCCAGCTCCGATGGCCCTTCTGATTGTGGGAGAAATTCTTCTCGGTAATGAGGTTGTTCTTGATATGCCCAGGGGTCTAATTGTTCTACGTAGTAAGGGGGTTGGTACTGGAACCCGAATCCATAGTCTTCTCCTCCTTGATTGCTGTAGGGAGTCTCGGGGTAATTCCATTAGGATCCATGATTCATATATGCACCAACAAAACAAAAAAAACACCCAAGTGAAAAGCAAGTGTGGAAAAAAAACCGCTAAAGTAACAAACTTCTTCCTTTCCTAATAATCTAGAAAGTCCCCGGCAACGGCGCCAAAAACTTGACACGCTAAAACACAACACCTAACAATGGCCAAGTGTAACCAATGAAAGGGGCTGCAGTATAGTGGCACAAGTAATAAATATCGAATCCACGGATCTCTAGGGTTACTATTACTCAGCTTCAGTTCATTATCTAGCAAACTAGATTAAGGATTGATTTATAAACTACTCTACTGACTACTCTACTAATTACAAGTTGTGAACTCACTTAGGTATGATTCCCCCTAGCTCCTCAATTAGGTCCAAGTTGCAATTACCTTTGGTTGATCTACTGTTGATTAAACTGCGGAAGATCCGACACTAGCTTGGAATCTCTTAAGCTGGCCAGGCCCTCTCAGTCCAACTACCCGGCAGGCGACCAACCTTCACCGGGATAGAAAGCTGAGGCTATGAACACAGAACTCCACTACCGGAATTGGATTCCAGTACAAAGCAGTAGATTGACTAACTCTCGTATAACCAATTCACCACCATCAATCAAGGAATCTCTCTTAACCTGATCAGATTCTATCTATCATAGGTTAAAGCAGAAATCAAGAGAATTTGATCAAGATTCAATTGACTCAATAAATCATGCCTCAATCGATTATAATCAAACAATATAGCATCCAAAACTTCCTACAAGAAAGATCCTAACACATGGAACTAGGGTTCCTCAAAACCTAAGTGAAGGGAAGTTACTCCATAGAGAAGAGAGAGACTGCAGAAATCTGATCTAGATCTTCAATCTACATCTCCAAGCTTGATTCCCGAGCTCCAATGGCGAAGAAATCCTCCATAATAGCTCCAAGAATGTTCCCAAGTCGCTCTCTCTCTCTAGGGTTCGTCCCTTGGGTGTTTGGGAACCAAAAACCCAGCTCTCCCCTTTCATTTGGCTGAAAAACGAGTTTTAAACAGAAATTCCCGATCAAGCGGTCAGGTCACACGGCCGTGTGGCTTTCCCAGCTGCCCGTGTGAAGGCTCGGTGATTTCCACACGGCCACGACCCACACGACCGTGTGGAATTCCAGGATGCCCGTGTGGCTTGCTCAGCCTCTGTTTAATGCTTCGTTTCTCCCTCGTCCGGACTCCGAATCAGTCCCCGTTTGATCCCAGATGCTCGTAGTCTCGTCCTCATTCTTTTCATGACAAGCTTGCATGATTCTTTGTCCATAAAGTGAGGTAGAAATCCATTCTTCTTCAGGTCATGCCCTAGTTTCTTCTCGCGAATCGTCAATTGATCTCTGATTGATTTGAAACTTGCGCCTATGCTTCACTTTATGTGCTAGGACCTGAAATGTGACAAAGGAACACAACCTAGCATAAAATAGGACAAAGACGCAATAATTCAACCTCAAACAATCAAGAAACAAAGGGGAAAACATGTGCAAATACCGAGTCATCAAATCCCCCCATACTTAACTGTTTGCTTGTCCCCAAGCAAACCTAACTCAAACCAATGCAGCTCTCTAGACCTCTATAGCAACAAACAACCCCGATCGTTGGTAGAGGATTTCCTAGATCATATAGCAGCTTACGAGGTCAACTGGTCTTCTAAGACGTCCCCTATCTCTCTCAATGCGAGTACTAGACTCAAGCCAGGAACATGAGAAGAAGTAGAAGTAAGACAGTTAGTTCATGGAAAAAGGGACTCACACCATTCACAACCAAGGACTCGTTGTACCGGGGTGCTCTTTCACTTCATTTCACCGTTGGAACCCCTTTTTGCACTTTCATTTACATTTCTTTTTCTCTTTTTTTCTTCATTCACTTGGCGGGGGTTCCAACTGCAGTCTTTTGCACGGTCGACCCTTATTAGTCGAGCAAGAGCAATTTTTGTACATCTAGCGCTCGCCAGAGTACTTCCTTTAACTCCTTTTCCTCAACTCGTGTGGAGGGTCAATGAAATCAAGGGGGGTCGGAAGTTCTATCCGTGCCCTTAAAAACACATCCTCAAGTAGGCAAACAGTTCAACGGGTGAAAATTTTAATTGTACTAGAGACAGCTTAGCTTCACCTTGTAGGAGTACCCCACTAAGGATCACTAAAATCTCTTCCAAAACCCAATTTTGTGCAATGAACGGTGCCACACACGTTGGGCTTACCCCATGTTTAAGATTTCAATGATTTCGACATGGAGGACCAACTGCTTCCCGTTTTCCATATGAGCACCCTGTTCGATACACGAGTCCATAACACAATCCAAACAAAGTCCCCATTACCACATGAATTCAACGGTCTAAGCTCCACTAATTCACAAAATCAACTGGCACAACAAAGAGCTAGATAGGAAAAATCTTATACTTCAACATCCTCCATAGTGCTACACTACCTCCCTAGGTTGCACATTACTATAGAGAAGTCGATTCAAAGCATACTGAGCAGGCAATTTGCAAGGAAACACGTACTTGGAGCCCTCAAATTTAAAAATTTGGACAGTGGACTAGGCTCCAAGCACACAATCAGCCAAACATTCACCCGCATACATAATCGAACACCCCCCCCCCCCCACACTTAAGCACGACATTGTCCTCAATGGAGGAAAGATAAGGAGGGTAGAACGAAGTTACCAGATCAAGGGTGAATGATGATGGACGGGTCAGGCGTTGCATTCCAGGAAGAGAGAGTAATCAGAACGCAAACACCACACAAAATCTCACAAAGGTTGAGTTATTGACTCTAAAATCAAATAACAAAACTGACTCAACCGAGGAGAAATAGAGAAAGAAATGCAAACCGACTGGTTGGGTTGCCTCCCAACAAGCGCTTCTTTCACGTCGGGAGCCAGACGATGGCTCCTAAGTTTCGGGCCATGCTAGAACCTCCTTGAAGTTGAGATTCTCGTCAATGAGGTGGAGTCGCAAGTCACGAGCATGTGGTATGACTGGTGATGGAAGCTCCGGCACTTGATGCAGATGAAGTCTCCATCCTCGAGACCTTTTCTTCTCTTCTCTCGTCTCATTGCCCCAAACCATATATGACAACATCGATTGGCCACCATCGTGTCCACCAAGAGGGACCGATGTCGATGTGGCCTTGGTCTGGCAAAAAGACACTGCAAATGGGTCCTTGCTAAGCAGTTCCTCGAAATTTGGTGGGGATATTACTTGTATTATAGGGCCGGTGCAAGCCTCTTCCACCTCAACTTCATCCTCAGCCTGGACACCACTCGCTTCTTCAACCCCCCTTTCTTCTTCATGTGGTATCACCCCCTGGGAAATGATCAAGAACTCCTTCTGCTTCACTTTTGTCATCCTCCACAACTTCTTTCTGCACCCTTTCTTGCTCTTCTTCTTCTAGCACAGATTGGAGAGCAAGTCGCCATGTATTTTCTTCAATGAGATCATCTTGCATCTCCTCGCTCGGGCCCAGCATATCAGAGAGGAAATGGGGACATTTGTGATCTACCACCAGAGGATACACTTGATCATGATTATCATGGGAGCTTTCCGTGACAACTTCTGCATGCTCTTGAACATCCTCATGATTGCCTTCTTCTTCCTCCTCCTCTACTTGTATGGCAGCATAAAGGTTGTCTTGAGAAAACTGTGCACAAGCTTTCTCTATGACCTCTATGTGCTTCTTTATGCTCCGAAGGGTATCCTCTGTTTCACGGGGAAAGGAGAAGTCAGTTTGGGCAATGGCCTGGATATGAGGATCCATCTCGGGAAAGGATCTCTCAGGTACTCGAGCAATCTGCTCCACGAGAAGCCTCAAGTGATAGTTTGGATCTGACTGTGGAGTGTAGCATGGCTCTGCAGAATGGCCCGTGAAGGCTGCCATGGGTAACTCCAGCTCCGATGGCCCTTCTGATTGTGGGAGAAATTATTCTCGGTAATGAGGTTGTTCTTGATATGCCCAGGGGTCTAATTGTTCTACGTAGTAAGGGGGTTGGTACTGGAACCCGAATCCATAGTCTTCTCCTCCTTGATTGCTGTAGGGAGTCTCGGGGTAATGCCATTAGGATCCATGATTCAGATCTGCACCAACAAAACAAAACAAAAAACACCCAAGTGAAAAGCAAGTGTGAAAAAAAAACGCTAAAGTAATAAACTTCTGCCTTTCCTAATAATCTAGAAAGTCCCAGGCAACGGCGCCAAAAACTTGACACGCTAAAACACAACACCTAACAATGGCCAAGTGTAACCAATAAAAGGGGCTGCAGTATAGTGGCACAAGTAATAAATATCGAATCCACGGGTCTCTAGAGTTACTATTACTCAGCTTCAGTTCATTATCTAGCAAACTAGATTAAGGATTGATTTATAAACTACTCTACTGACTACTCTACTAATTACAAGTTGTGAACTCACTTAGGTATGATTCCCCCTAGCTCCTCAATTAGGTCCAAGTTGCAATTACCTTTGGTTGATCTACTGTTGATTAAACTACGGAAGATCCGACAGTAGCTTGGAATCTCTTAAGCTGGCCAAGCCCTCTCAGTCCAACTACCCGGCAGGCGACTAACCTTCACCGGGATAGAAAGCTGAGGCTATGAGCACAGAACTCCACTACCGGAATTGGATTCCAGTACAAAGCAGTAGATTGACTAACTCTCGCATAACCAATTCACCACCATCAATCAAGGAATCTCTCTTAACCTGATCAGATTCTATCTATCATAGGTTAAAGCAGAAATCAAGAGAATTTGATCAAGATTCAATTGACTCAATAAATCATGCCTCAATCGATTATAATCAAACAATATAGCATTCAAAACTTCATACAAGAAAGATCCTAACACATGGAACTAGGGTTCCTCAAAACCTAAGTGAAGGGAAGTTACTCCATATAGAAGAGAGAGACTGCAGAAATCTGATCTAGATCTTGAATCTACATCTCCAAGCTTGATTCCCGAGCTCCAATGGCGAAGAAATCCTCCAAAATAGCTCCAAGAATGTTCCCAAGTCGCTCTCTCTCTCTAGGGTTCGTCCCTTGGGTGTTTGGGAACCAAAAACCCAGCTCTCCCCTTTCCTTTGGCTGAAAAACGAGTTTTAAACAGAAATTCCCGATCACGCGGTCAGGCCGCACGGCCGTGTGGCTTTCCCAGCTGCCCGTGTGAAGGCTCGGTGATTTCCACACGGCCACGACCCACACGGCCGTGTGGAATTCCAGGATGCCCGTGTGGCTTGCTCAGCCTCTGTTTAATGCTTCGTTTCTCCCTCGTCCGGACTCCGAATCAGTCTCCGTTTGATCCCAGACGCTCGTAGTCTCGTCCTCATTCTTTTCATGACAAGCTTGCATGATTCTTTGTCCATAAAGTGAGGTAGAAATCCATTCTTCTTCAGGTCATGCCCGAGTTTCTTCTCGCGAATCGTCAATTGATCTCTGATTGATTTGAAACTTGCGCCTATGCTTCACTTTATGTGCTAGGACTTGAAATGTGACAAAGGAACACAACCTAGGATAAAATAGGACAAAGACGCAATAATTCAAGCTCAAACAATCAAGAAACAAAGGGGAAAACATGTGCAAATACCGAGTCATCAAGCATCTCACAATCGTTGCTAGCTTTTACTCGGCCCGTTGGCCGATTAATTTGCTTTATAAAACTTTCATCTTGTCATCATTGTTTTTTCTGGTTTTTTGCCAAGCCATGATAAAATCTAAAGAAATCAAGAATGAACAACACAATTTGGGATAGGAATCACCGTTCCTGTATCCCTAGAAAATGGTGGTAAACACCGACTCACCTGCCAAACTGGTTTGGATTGATATTTTTATCGGGTATCAGGGAACCATGTGATTATAAATTAGACTTGATCAAAACGGGCCAAAACTTGAAATTCAACCTGTTTGACCGACCCATGCCAAACTCTAATTATTCTTTACTTTTAAACTTTCTATTTGAAAATAAAAAATAATGAAAGAAAAGAGATGACTGCAATTCGCCATTTGCACATCACTGATTCGGGAATAAAACTATAGAAATTCGAAAGGAAACTGAAAATGTTTAGGAACGTTTTAATGTTAAAAGTAACCAAATAGATATTTTTGTTTAGTTTTTTTCTAATAAATACCAAACGATTCCCTATAATATACACTATAATTTAATCATTATGATATCAAATAATTACATAATATATATTTGAAATGATAAAAATTGGACTAATTGGGTTGGTCGAGGTTGAACTATTGAATAACTTTAAAATACATTATATTTTAGCCACTAAGATATAAAATAATAGCATAATATAAATTATGCTAGATAAAATAGCTTGTTTTAGAATGACAACCCCATGATGTTCATTTGTTTTACTTGATAGGCAAATCACGTGTAGGTCAGGCCCATTCAACTATTTTATTTTATGATTAGCAGTTAGCCCATTAGAATCCATGCATTAGTTTATTGTTAAATTTTTTTTTGCAATAAAAAGGAGTATTGTTTTTGCCTTTTTGCAACAAATGTACTTAGTGTGATTGGTTATGATCTTTGGTTTTCTTTAAAGTGATCATGGTTCGAATCCTAGTAAGTGTCTTTTTAATGAATAAAAAAAAAAGAAATTGTGAAGACCAAAATGCCCTTTCTACTTTTACTTTGGATGCAGGAAATTTGAAATGAAGCTTCAATTTTTCTCATTTGGCTTTTATTTATTGTGTAGATAAGAATGGATAGACCCGCTCCATCTCGTACTCGTGTGCGTATTACCCAACCTGACTCGCGCTCAATATGAGACAGGTATGAGTATTGAGATAACTGTCCCGTGCCGCCTCATTGTCATCACTATCAATCACCCTATCACTTTCGTCATTAAGTTAGCCTCGTCCTAATTCATCAACATATGAGGTCGTTTGCTTCGTGGATTTGAAAAATGAAGGTTTTGGTATAACTTGGGGTTTGGAAAACCATGGATATATGAGGGTTTCGAGTTCATTATGGATTTGATAAAGACCATTGTTTGTTTCATGGATTTCATGATAGATTTTGTTAATTAATTGGGTTAATAGCATTTCGTACCCCTATACTTTTGCAAATTAACAAACATATCCTTCTACTAATTTTTTGCACAAATGTACCCCTCTAGTAATAAAACGTAACGAACATACCCTTCCGTCTAATTTTCTGTTAAATGACCATTTAATGGACTGTAAAAAGACTCAATTACCCCTCATTAACACCTAATTTTGATTTAATTATTTTTAATTCTTAACCAAATTAATTAAAAAAATTAGAACTAACAGACTCATATATTCTCTACGAGAGGTCGACGTTCCATCTTCCTCAAGGCTCCCATCCTGCACTTGGTAAACGACGGCGGCGGGAGCAGGTTCGGCGGTTTCTACACGGCTCTTCTCCACACAAACATACAACGGTGGTGCTCGATCTCCAACGAACAATAGTTGGTGAGGCGACCCTCTTCTCCCAGCAGTTGTTGATGCAATTTTCTTCTCCCGCGAACAGCAATTGTGACACGATCCTCTTGTCCCTCCCTCTGTCCCTCCAGCATCCGGCTTTAGAGACTCCGCCACCCTGTACTCGGCTGCTAGCTACCTACCCATTCACTTTATTGTGTTGCAATTATGTAAGCTACTGCCTCCTTAAACCAAACTTAATCGATTTTGTGGTTACGTTGGATTTTGTTCGAAGAGGAAAAAGTATCTTAGCATGAGCTTGTTCATTTGATTTTTGGCAGCAATCATGACTACCGAAGGTGAAAATAATAATGCAGCTGCTGCAATTGACAGTGCGCATATTGAAACTGAAGATTTGGGTACTCAGAATATTACTGCAACTGCTGTGATACAAGTGATATTGATGCTAAAGACGGTGAAGAAGAGAAGGGTAACTCAGATAGTGAGTTTGAGTTGAACCCGGATTGGGTTAGTGATGTGGATCTTGTCGATAGGGAAAACATAATATCGAAGGTGCAGAAGGCAAAAGAGAAGTTGAATATAGGAATTCCTTTTACTTATCACTCCGACGACGAGATTGATGGGAGGCAAGACCAAACTAGTGGGCAAGAGGGTTTCAACTTCAGTGATGATGGGAGCTATGATGGAACTGATGAGGATGATGAGGTTGCTGATCATGCAGTACGTAGAATAAGCTATTTACCAAGTTCAATCCAAACTTGGATACACCATTCTTTGAACCTATCATGCTTTTTAGTAGCATGAATGAAGCTAGGGAGGCAATCAAGGAATATTCTTTGGTTGCCAAAAAAGGTGTGAAGGTGAAGCAAAGTGATCAGATAAGAGTTAGAGTGGTTTGTAGGTACAAGGGTTTGTTGAAGTTTATTACTTTGAGTACCAACTTGTATTTTACCAAAAGCCTTATTGTCTACGTTTTGGGCTGCTGCTGTGTTTTCCCTATGTATATATAGCTGAACAAAACCTGTACTTAGGTTAAGTCTATTTTTGGTGTTAGTGAAACCCTTTGGAGAGTGCCGTCTCTCCCGTGGATTAGTCCTGAACTTCAGGGATACCACGTTAAAATCTTGGAGTTCTTCGTGTTTGGTTTGGTATTCTTTACATGGTATCAGAGCCTCTGCTCTAAGTTTTGGTCGCTCGTTTCCGTGATTTTGGTGTGCGCAGTTTGGGTGCCTTGCTGTTTGTTGCTGGGCAGTATTGGGAGCGCTTTGAATCTCGGCCTGAATAGTGTTTTGTCTTGCTGCTTATTGGGGTGATAGGTGTCATCAGATCTCTTGCCAGGGCACAGCTGTTCGCTAGGATCTCCTTTGGTATTGTGTTTTTTTTTGCCTTGCTGTTTTCTTGGAGCTCCTAGAGAAGTCGGCTCACTTGCAGGGAAGCAGCTGCTGGTTGTATGGAATTATCAAAGATGGATTCCCTCTCCATTAAGTTTGATGGTACTAATTTTGCCATTTGGGAGTTTCAGTTTCGTAATTTTGTTGCTGGTAAAAGATTGCTCCCGATCTTGACGGGAGAGCTCAAGCCGCCTGGTGCTGATGCGGCTGCCGCTGATGTTGCTGATTGGAATGCGGGCAATGCGCAGCTTATCACGTGGCTTGTCGGGGCTGTGGATATGCCCACCGCGCTTAGTCTCCGCCGTTTTCAGACGGCCCATGAGATGTGGACTCACATTGGCTCAACTTATGCGCAACATAGTACTTCTCGCCAGTTTGAATTGGAAACACAAATTGGACGCCTGGCTCAGGGCGATCGAGATGTTCGAGGTTATTACCAGGAAAGTCTTCATCTGTGGACCGAGTATGATCTGTTGACGACAAATTTGGTTCCTGCTGCCGCATCTGCTGCGGTGATTGCCGAGAGGACTCGAACTCGAGTTCTTCAATTTTTGGCAAAACTTAGGTCGGAGTTTGAACCCATCCGGGCTTCCTTAATTCATCGTGGTGTCACTCGGATTGAGGATGTGGTTGCTGAGTTGCTTCGAGAAGAGACCAGGTTGAAGAGTCAATCTCAGATTGACAATGCTAGCTCCCAATCCGCGGCTGCCTTTGCGGTGGGTCGCCCTGCTGCGGCATCTCGACCCCAGTTCACTCGACCGAATCCTGGAGAGATCATATGTCACTTTTGCCGTGAGCCCGGTCACATTAAGATCCATTGCAAAAAGCAGAATTTTTGTAATTATTGTAAACGTACCGGTCATATCGTTCTTGAGTGCCCTACTCTTAGCAGGCGAGGCAAGCTTCGACCAGCTTCTTCCACGGGATCCTCGTCCCATCGCACAGCCTATCCAGTCACTCTCGAGACCTCGGATCCTGCTGGTTTAGCGCCTGGTCACTCTGGGTCGTCCCTCCTGTCTAATCAGCTCCGCCGCCTAGTTCAAGAGGCTATGCAGGACGCGCTCTCTTCTGCTTTTGCCCCTACAGTTTCGTCGGGTAAGTCCTCTCCTTGGCTCTTAGACTCAGCTGCGTTTAATCATATGACCCGCGATCGGCATAGTTTTGTGAATCTCCGCCCTGTGGAGACCATGCGCCTTCAAGTGGCAAATGGTGAGACAATTCCTGTGGATGGTTCGGGTATGGTCACGACGGGTTCGATCACTCTTCCCCGCACCCTCTATGTTCCACAACTTCGTCCTAATTTAGTCTCAGTAGGCCAGCTGACTGACGATGGTTGCGATGTCATGTTTGACTCGAATGGTTGTGTTGTGCAGGACCGGATGACGGGGAAAGTGATCGGGCGGGGAAGTAAGCTTGGGAGGACTTTTGTTCTTGACCAGTTTTGCCGTGGGAATGATGATGGGATACAAGGAGGTGCTGGTCACGAATGCATGGGTGGTGGAGGTGCTGGTCACGAATGCATGGGTGGTCGACGTGAAGTTCCGAAATGGGGGGGGGGGGGTGCAGAACCAGAAACTTGATGTTGTTTTTCCAGTTTATGTTTCGAATAATTCAGTTGATACTTCTTTGTGGGAATTATGGCATCGTAGATTGGGTCACCCTCATTCGGGCAGATTAAAGACGATGTTTAGACATAATTTATTGCCGGATAAAATAAATTTGTCAAAGTTGGCTGGTTTGTCAGATTGTGTGAGTTGTGTTGAGGCTAAGACCTCACAGCTGTCGTTTTCGGAGAGCGACACAGTTTATGATGGTCCTTTTGACTTGGTTCATACGGATCTCTGGGGTCCGTCACCAGTCACTTCGAGGCTGGGTTACAGATATTTTGCATTGTTTGTTGATCACTACACTCGATTTACTTGGGTATATTTTCTGAAACAGAAATCAGAGCTCGTTTCCGTGGCCAAGGAGTTTATTCAGATGGTCCGAACTCAATTTGATAAGACAGTCAAGGTTTTGAGGTCAGATCCCGGGGGAGAATTTGTTTCGAATGATCTTCTATTATTTTTTAAATCCGTAGGCATTCTCCCACAGCAGTCGTGTCCTGGAGTATCTCAGCAGAACGGTGTGGTTGAAAGGAAAAATAGACATGTCCTGGAGCTTACTCGAGCTATACTTTTTCACTCTCATGTGCCGACAGGGTTCTGGGTTGAAGCGGTGCAGGCTATTATATATTTGATCAACCGTCAGATCACACCTCTGTTGGGACAACGATCACCATTTCAAGTCTTGTATAACAAGCTTCCGGATTATTCGTTCCTGCGGGTTTTTGGCTGTACTTGTTATGTTTTGTTACCCAGGAAAGAACGCCACAAACTAGCTCCTAAGGTGACACGGTGCGTGTTTGTTGGATACAGTGACAAACACAAAGGGTATCTATGTTATGATCCGATTGGTCGGCGTATGCGAATTGGGTACCACGTCAAGTTCGTTGAAACAGAAATGTATTATTCTACCTCTCATGCCGAGGCGAGCTCTGCTGCGTCCTTAGAATTCCTCAATGTTCTACCCGATTTTGAGACCCCAATTATGGACATTCAGCCCTTGCAGGATACCACTAGTGAACCTCATACGCCCAACATGTCTCACTCAACCAGCTCCTCTAGTTCGTTGTCTTCACCTAGCTCGACAAGTGGTGCTGTCTCTTCAACACCAGGCTCCTCCTCAAGCTCGAGTTCGAGCAGCTCCTCTGAGGCGGGGAATAATGATTCCCATTCCGCAATTCAGCCCCTTGTGCCATTACGTCGCTCTTCTCGTGCAACGTTGGGCCAACCGCCATTACGTATGCAAGATTTCATTAGTTATGCGGCCCTACCAATATTTATTCCACAGAGATATTCCCAAGCTGTGGGTGACCCTCGATGGAATGCTGCAATGCGAGTGGAAATGGATGCTTTGGAGGAGAAGAAGACTTGGGATCTAGTCCCGCGTGAAGAGGGTATGTCAGTAATTGGCAGCAGGTGGGTCTATAACATTAAGATGCTGCCAGATGGCGAGATTGAGCGCTTTAAGGCTCGAGTTGTGGCACAGGGCTTCAAACAAGAATATGGGATAGACTACGATGAGACATTTGCTCCGGTTGTGAAGATGCAAACGGTTCGGTGTGTTTTTGCAGTGGCAGCAATGAAGGGATGGTCTTTGTTTCAACTGGATGTTAAAAATGCCTTCCTCCACGGTGATTTGAAGGAGACAGTCTATATGGAGCGCCCTCCAGGTTATGACAAAGGTGATTCTACGATGGTGTGTAAGTTAAATCGCTCCCTATATGGTTTAAAACAGGCTCCCCGGGCGTGGTTCGACAAGTTTCATGGGACTATCTTACAGGCTGGATTTTCTCAGAGCCAAAATGATCCTTCCCTTTTTACTCGAGAGACGGTTGATGGTATAGTGGTCTTATTAATTTATGTTGACGACATGATCATTACCGGGAGTGATGCCGGTGGGATTAGAGAAGTTACAGATGCTTTGAGAAGTGCCTTTAACTTGAAGGAAATGGGAGAGGTTACTTACTTCTTGGGGCTGGAAGTTAGACGCTCCTCCCAGGGTATTTTCGTGTCTCAACGGAAGTATATTTTGGACCTTTTGGAGTCTTCACAGTTTGCGGATTGTGTTCCATGCTCTACTCCCATGGAGCAAAATCTTAAACTGACTCGAGATGGGGGGGAAGTGTTGGCAGATCAGTATCAGTCGGTGTATCGAAGCTTGGTAGGCAGCTTAATTTATTTGACTCATACAAGACCAGATATTTGTTATGCCGTGCAGGTTGTGAGTCAATATCTTGGAATGGCTACCAAGCTTCATCTTGCTGCCGTCCACCGACTATTGAGGTATCTAAAACAGACACAGGATGTTGGAATGTTCTTTCCGGCTACAGGAGAACCTCAATTGGAGGCTTTTGCTGATGCAGACTATGGTGGGTGTTTGGATACACGGAAGTCAACGTCCGGGTGGTGTGTTAGGATTGGCCAATCCTTTGTGTCATGGAGATGTCGAAAACAGGATCGGGTATCTAAGTCATCGACTGAAGCCGAGTATCGGTCTATGTCAGAGGTGAGTTCTGAGTTGGTTTGGCTCCATCGACTCCTAGGAGAATTGGGTGTTAATTGTCGAATCCCAATGCGTATATATGGGGATAACACTAGCGCAATACAGATAGCAGTTAATCCTGTCTTGCATGATAGGACAAAGCATATTGAAGTTCATGTTCATTACATTAGACAATTGGTGGCAGAGGGAAAGATACAAGTTGCGCATCTCTCGACTGAAGACCAGACAGCAGATCTTTTGACGAAGGCGGTCTCATCGAGCAGGCATTGGTATCTCTCATCCAAATTGATGTTGCGTACCGCACATCAATTTGAGGGAGGGTGTTGAAGTTTATTACTTTGAGTACCAACTTGTATTTTACCAAAAGCCTTATTGTCTACGTTTTGGGCTGCTGCTGTGTTTTCCCTATGTATATATAGCTGAACAAAACCTGTACTTAGGTTAAGTCTATTTTTGGTGTTAGTGAAACCCTTTGGAGAGTGCCGTCTCTCCCGTGGATTAGTCCTGAACTTCAGGGATACCACGTTAAATTCTTGGAGTTCTTCGTGTTTGGTTTGGTATTCTTTACAGGGTTGTCCATTCGTGATGCTCGTTTCGTGGTGTAAAAGAGTTGCTGCCTTTCGCATTAAGACACTAAAGTTGCATAGATGTGGGCTGCATTTCAAGAACAAATATTGCAGCCGAGCTGTGATTGCAAAAAAGTGTCATAGAAGGATTAGAGCACATCCACAATGGAGGCTTAAGGACATAAGGGAGACCATTAAAGAAGACTTGGGCTATGGTGTGAATAGGATGACTTGTCACGTGCTAAGAAGATCGTGATGCATTTGACTCAAGGATGCTATAAGGATGAGTATACACTTCTACGGACTTATGTCGAAGAATTGAGAAGAACTAACCCGGACACAACTGTCCGTATCATGGTTAATCGAGATAATCCTGAAGGGAAGCCGAAGTTCCAGAGAATGTATATTTGCTTTGGTGCCATGAAAAATGGGTTCTTAGGTGGCGGCAGGAAGATCATAGCATTAGATGGTTGCTTTCTTGAGGGTTTATGCAAGGGAGAGTTACTTGCCGCTGTTGGGAGGGACGCAAATGACCAAATGTACCCTATTGCATGGGTAGTGGTTGAAGTTGAGTTGAGAAGTTCTTGGGATTGGTTTCTGAAAGAGTTAAAAGACGATTTATGCATTGAGGAAGGGGCTGGTTGGGCCTTCACTTCAGATCAAATGAAGGCAAAGATTATCTGTTTTTATCCAAATTATGTTAATGATGTTGGTTCCTCTTAAATTGGATGTATCATGAAGTGCATACTGTTTTCCTTTTTCACATGTTGGTTCCTATTTAAATAGCTAACTAATACAAATAGGTAGATGAATGAGATAAACTGCAAGTGGGAATATCATTATATAAACACAAGGAGCAGCCTTTGTGTAATGAGTTAGATACCTTAACTTTGTAAATCTAGGAGCAGCCTTTAAGGATACAATAGTCGATCTTTTTTGTAGTGAGTTCTTGAATTTTTTTAATTAGTTTTCGATTCATATAGTTTTGCCATTATAATGATTAACTTTGAAATGTTTGCTTTAGGGTCTTGTTCCAGCAATAGTCGAACTCTTCCCTAATGCTGAGCATCTATTTTGTGCACGACATATATACAGCAATTGGAGGAAGAAGTTCAGGAATCGAGCATGGGAGAAGATGTTTTGGGCATGTGCCAAGGGACCACTCCAATTTCATTTGACAGAGCATGGAAAAGATCATCTACTGAAAATAAAGAAGCTGCAACTGCATTGTTGTCAATAGATCCAAAACACTAGTGTCGATCTTATTTCTCAACAGAGGTAAAATGTGACACGGTTGATAACAACATGTCTGAGTCATTCAATGCTTCCATCTTAGAATCTAGATACAAAGCCATCTTCAGCATGTTAGATGATCTTCGTGTTATGGTTTTGGAGATGGTTGCCACGAAGATGACATTAGGGAATAAGTGGAATGACTTATATTGCCCTAAGATATTACAGAAGTTCAATAAGAATGCTACAGAAAGTGACTTTTGCCACATACTGTCAAATGGACAACATGGTTATGAGGTAAGGTTGGTAAAAAATATGAGGGGTATGTTGGTAAAAAATGATTAACATCAAAGTCCATGAACAATTCCCACCTAAAGAGGCGGAATTTTCAAGTTCTTGGGGCCCACGGATTTGGACCCTTAAAGTCCATGGGTCCCACGGATTTGTTACCTGATATGATCCAAATTAGATCAATATACAAGTCGACATTGTGTGATCAAGAAGACACCTCAAACACTAACAAAAATTATGATTTTTGCCCAAGTCTTTTTACAGTTTCAGGAGACCCACTTTGGAGGCTTGGTTCTTTCAATCTGTTTGATGAAAACTCACGTTTGATGGTTCGTATTGAATATGGGAACGTTTTCTACACCATGGAGTGCTTGGAAGTTCGAGGCAAAGCTTAGAAGTTCACTTTTCAAGCTTCTCAAAGTGTTAGCTCAAAACCGGAAAGCTGTCCCAAATTGTTTGTATGGAAGCGAGTTCGAGATGACGACTTTGAGCTTCAATTCGACGAGCTTGGGGAAGAATCGAGTTTCCAAGGTGATAGCTGGAAGGGCTCGAATGAGGAGGCTAAAGATCGCTTTGAGACTGGAATTTTTGCATTGAAGACTAAGTAATCCGAATCCTAGTCGGATTAGGATTAGTAGACAGTTTAAGTTTAATTCGTTTCTGTGTTGATTTTGGATTCTTTTTTCAAGTTAGATTGTAATTGGGACTTCTTCACGAGTTCTTAGGATTCATTAGGTCTATTTAAGTCGTTTTAATTCGTTGTAATTATTAGATTCTGTTCGATTTAATACAAACTGGAGTTTGATTCACAAGCTTGTTGCTTCGTGAGTTTGAGAGTGCTTTAGGGCGAGACCTAGGCTGCTTGAGTGCTTGTATCGTTCAGCTAACCCGCTGATCGTGGCCAGGATTCTTCCTGTAGTTTCGAGCCTTTCTCCCTTTGTGAGGATTGCACGAAACTTCCATCCCACACAAGAACACCAAACCCTGTTTTTGTGTTCTCCATTACCCGAGTTCAATCTCTCTTGTGATTGGATCCATCGAACCCATTTCGGGCTTATCAAGTGGTAATCAGAGCCTAGGTCATACACAGTGGACAGGACGGAGAAGCTCGTTGTTGGGACAGCGCGTTGGACAAGGTCGAAGGGTCCCGTTTCCAATGACCCTGAAGCTGTACGCCGAAAACTAGAGCACGACGACGAATTAAATTCTGAGGTTCAAGTAGACAATCAAGAAATGGTGGTACAACAGATTGACATAAATGAGTTGATGCGACGATTTGACATGAACTTGAACCAATTCAGGCAGGAAATCAACCAAAGAATTGATGCAATTGTACGGCCGGAAAACAGAGCTCGTGAAGGGGAAGTTTGCGACGACGGAAATCCGGCGTTGGTAGATCAAATTGTGGAGATCCGCCGGCTCGAGAATGACGAGGCAATCGTGATGACGAGCCAACAATTCCGTCTGGAATTAAGTTGACTGTGTCGGCATTTCAAGGAACAGCGAATGCCACAGCGTACCTGGACTGGGAACGAAAACTGATTTTGTTCTTTCAGTGTGGCAATTATTCAGAGTAGTAGAAAGTAGCTTTGGCCACCTATGAGTTGGTCGATCACGCTGCTCAGTGGTGGGAACAGATTCGTCTCCGACGATGAAGGAACCTGCAACTAGAGGTGACGAATCGGAATGAGCTACGTGGGTTAGTACGAGAACTAGGGCTGAAAATTACCCTGACCCATCCCTGAAGGGTCAAGATGTATAATTGACCCGTCCTGTCCCTATCTCCTTCTTGACCCTGTTTGACCCTCAAGGGATAGGACGGGTCGAGTCAGCGGGTCGACCCTAATCTACACACTACTTTGTTTACAAATTATGTTTTGGTACCCAAAATTATTTTTTCTTATAATTTAGTACCTAATTTTTTTTACAAATAAGTACTAAAATTTTGATGGAAAATTACATTTTGATACCCAAAATTTTTTATTTTTGCAATTTAGTACCTAAACTTTTATAACTTTTACAAAGAGGTCCAATGCGGTATGAGATATTTGTTGCTGCTAAGGGTCACAAGGTCAAAAAGTGACCCGTCCCGACCCTTATAGGGTCAAAAGCTGACCCGTCAGTAAACTGACCCTAGAGACAAACTGACCCATCTCGACCCTCAGGGATGGGACGGGTTAGTGGGTTTTCAGGGTCACACTTACACCCCTAGCGAGAACGTTTTGTTCCTGAATATTTCCAGCGTGAGCACGAGACCTTACAAGGAATTCGACAGGGGGCACGCAGTGTGGAAGATTATTATTGAGAACTTGAGCTGCTGCTAATGCGCACCAATGTCAGGGAGGATCGAGAAGCAACGATCACGCGGTTTCTCCACAGATTGAATAGAGAAATTTGACAAGAATTGGAGCTGCGACCCTTCTTGGATCTCGAGGAAGCTGTGCACCTTGCTGTGAAGATAGAAAAGCAGCAGAAGATATCGTTAGGACGACATTTTTCCCTGGCGGTGAAGACGACGACAGAGGCCAGTCTCGAGACCAATACATCTCCAACGAAGCCTGTAATTTCCAAATTGGTTTAGAGAAACACTAATCCGACGCCTCCAGAACGCTCCAGAGGAATCCAGTATTTCAAATGCCACCAGTGCTCCAATTTGAAAACTCTGGTGATCAGATAAGGGGCTTACCTTATCGACGACGAACAATCCGAGGTCAGTGATGAAGAAAAGGCTGACGAGGAGGTTGAAATGGAAGCAGCACCTCCGGGGAAACTTCTAGGGGTCAGCAGGAGGACTCTTACCCTTGAACATGTTCAGGATTTGAGTCAACGAGAGACCTTGTTCCACTTTCGCTGCCTTGTTTAAGGTAAGCTTCTGTCATTGATCGTCGATGGCGGGAGTTGTGCAAACGTCATTAGTGAGGATGCAGTGAATAAACTTGGTTTAAGCACGACGAGACATCCTGAACCCTACAATTTACACTGGCTAAATGATTATGGGGTGATTCGGGTGACAAAATGAGCTAAAGTTCAATTCGAGATCGACAGATACAAGGATGAGCTCAAGTGTGACGTAGCTCCGATGCAGGTCGCTCACGTACTGCTGGGAATACATGCTCAAACAGTAGAAGGTTTGGCATCAAGGGAGACAATACATGCTCAAACCAATGTTGCCGGAGGAAGTGTTGGAAGACCGAAGACAATTGGAGGCCGGTCAACGACGATCGAAGGGTAAGTCTAGTGGAGAGCCGAATAACAATCCTCGTGGAAGCAATGGGGTAATCCAAAAGCTGATGCTTACTGGATATAAGAAGGCGAGGAAAGTTCGGTGACGACGACCCTGTAAACCGTCGCCGGAGCAGGGTAGAAGAGAGGGTAAGTAGGTCGGGACAACTGGGGAAGATTTGAGCCTTGCGGCCACTACAAACACGTTACCCAACACCTTAGGAAGCTCATCGACACCCTCAATTGCAGCTAATATACCTGGATTGCTGAATCGAAATCGACCAGGAATCGCTCTGGAAACGAGCAGACTCTACCAAAAATTTGGTCTATTGGTTGGTACCGCTGAGCACGATTCGACGTTAACTGGAATTGCAGAATCTTTGCAATGGATGCCCGAAGCTGTAGGAAGCTTCAATTGCAACCAAAGATCTCTGTGGAAGAAAATTCCAAATCAAATTTAGAATTTCTGGGTTTTGAAATTTTGAACGTCGACACTGGCGGGAAAGACGCGAACAACGATTCGACGAAGGGAACGACGAATCGAGCCACGAGGTCCACCACATACTTCAATTCGCAGCACGAGGAAGCCACTAGTGACATTGAATTGTACTGTGGATCCCTCAATAAGAAAGCTCCAACTCGAGGACTGAAGAACGAAGGCCTAAATTCCCAGAAATGGCAGTTTGCGAGGGTCTCTTTCTATCCAATTTGGGATCGATTTGCTGAAGCTTTTGAAGAGCGAAGGGTCAAAGCTTTGAGGTCAAAGATTTTTTATGGGGGACGGAATGATATGATCTAAATTGGATCAATATACAAGTCGACATTGTGTGACCAAGAAGACACCTCAAACACTAACAACAATTCTGATTTTTGTCCAAGTCTTTTTATAGTTACAGGAGACCCACTTTGGAGGTTTGGTTCTTTCAATCTATTTGATGAAAACTCACATTTGATGGTTTGTATTGAATCTGGGAAGGTTTTCTACACCATGGAGTGCTTGTAAACCTGGCAATCGGGTCGGGTTGGGTAATTTCGGGTTGGGGAATTTGGTTACGGGTCGGGTCATGTTTGCTTGGATGATTTCGGGTCAAATATTGACCCAACCCATTCGGTTTCGGGTCGGTTACAGTTCATTTTGGGTTATGAGCGTTCTCAGTAACAATATCAAACATGCTTCATATTTTGTTAAAGAACACAAATTTTCACATATGCATGACAATAGTTTACCTAACACATGTCAATTAACATATTCTCAAATCCTCCCACGCTAATGAAATGAAATACAAATTGCACACGTCGTCAATAAACAATCACAAAAGTCATACTACTACAAGAAACACATGATATTTGATTATCCTTAAACTCCAAACATGTCATTCAAATTCTTGCGATTTTTTTTAAACATTTCACCAATTTATGAGTGATTTTATCATTTTGGGAGTGATATATAAAATGGAACGGGTCTAACGGGTTGACCCGCTAACCCACCCGACCCGACCCAAAAAATCACGGATTATCGGGTTCGGGTCATTCAGATTTCGGATTACAAAAATTTCTAGTTTTCGGGCGGTTTCGGGTCGGGTTATACTTTGCTAGGTATAAGTGCTTGGAAGTTCTAGGCAAAGCTCAGAAGTTCACTTTTCAAGCTTCTCAAAGTGTTAGCTCAAAACCGAAAAACTGTCCAAAATTGTTTTAAGTGTGGATGCGAGTTCAAGATGATGACTTTAAACTTCAATTCGACGAGCTTGGGGAAGAATCGAGTTTCCAAATTCACTCCACATGAAAGCAGGTTTCTTCTAGTTCATCGACAAGGCATTGGTTGGTCAAGGTGATAGATGGAAGGGCTCGAACGAGGAGGCTAAAGTTTGCTTAGAGACTGGAATTTCTGCCTTGAAGACTAAGTAATCCGAATCCTAGTCGGATTAGGATTAGTAGATAGTTTAAGTTCAATTCGTTTTTGTGTCTATTTTGGATTTATTTTTCATGTTAGATTGTATTGGGACTTCTTCACGAGTTCTTAGGATTCATTAGGTCTATTTAAGTCATTTTAATTCGTTATAATTATCAGATTCTATTCGATTGAATATAAACTAGAATTTGATTCACAAGCTTGTTGCTTCGTGAGTTTGAGAGTGGTTTAGGGCGAGACTTAGGCTACTTGAGTGCTTGTATCGTTCACCTAACCCAGCTGATTGTGGGAAAAAATCCCAAAGTACACTAGTTCTTAAAAAAAATTCCCAAAATACATAAGTTATAAAAAAATTTCCAAAAGTACACATGTTTGAGCATCACCGTTTTAGACAAAAGCGGTGAAGGTCATCACCGCTTTTGACCAAAACGGTGAATACTTCACCGTTTTAAACTAAAACGGTGATGTATTCACCGTTTCATACTAAAACGGTGAAGGGTTCACCGCGTTTGTTAAGAACGGTGAATACCTCACCGTTTTAAACAAAAACGGTGAAGCCTTCACCGTTTTAGACTTCCACGGTGAAGGCGCTGATGTGGACTAACGCGGGGTATTCACCGCGTTAGACAAACACGGTGAATACCCGTGTTTGTTTGCGTCAGCGATCCGCGTCGCTGGCGCGTTCACCGTGTCCGTAGGATGCGGTGAGGCGCGGATCGTGGTTTGCTTTCCAGATCCGACGCCTCACGCTGAGCCACGTCGCTCGATCCGCGCCTCATCACCGTGTTCGAGAAACACGGTGCCTTCACCGTTTCTGACGGACGCGGTGAAGGCTGGGAGAATTCAATTCTCGGCAGATCCCTTCCCCCCTTCCCCCAACTATAAATAACCCTTCCCCTTTCACTTTCAACTCACACCACAAACATTTCACTTCTTTCTCCCTCAATTTATCCGCTCTAGTCTCGTTCTAAGTATGCTCTGTGGTTGCGGCTAAGTCCGATCTTCCACATCAGAAAGAATTACTAGAGTTTGACCCTAAAGCCCCCGTCCCGCTAAGTTCCCGTCCCTTACAAACCTAAACCCGTCGAACCTCTGTCCGGCTTCCGCCAATAATGGACGAAGAGGCTCTTCGTGTAGGTTTTTGGTTTATGATTTTTTTTAATCGAAACAATTTGATTTTTTTTATCAAAACAATCTCTGATTTCATTACTTTTTTATAGATGGGTGCCGAGATATACGATCCTCGATTGTATATCCATTATGGCCCAAGGGATGCGAGTCTCTTAACCGATCAAGAAGCTCATCGCTCCCGTGCCATTTGGGATAACAATCCGGTAATTTGATGAACTGACTTGCTTTATTTTATTATTTTCTAATGTTTTATTTTGCTTTATTTAATCTAATAAATTGATGTTTTTCCTATTTTTTTAGGAATCTCTTGTTCCCGTGGTTCATAAAGGGACCAATAACTTGCCCGCTTGGCATCGAAGGTTGGAGCCCTATATAGCGAGGACCGGTTTGGGAATGTTGCGCCATTTCTTGCGGATCGAGATCGACAACGATCTGCTTACGGCAATGGCGGAACGATGGCGTCCCGAAACCCATACATTCCACCTTCCGGAGGGGGAAATGACGATCACCCTCAAAGACGTGGCGATCCTCACCGGGCTTCCTATATCTGGAGATGCCATCATTGGTTCCACGACCAAACCCGGAGGAGGTTGGGGGCCGCTCATCCGTGATCGTTTGGGCTTCGACATGCCGACCACCACACCAAATCAAGGACGGGGGCATCCACCGTTGAATGCGGGGCAAGTGTCGGTGCCGTGGCTGGTATCTCACATCCAGCAAGAGGTGGAAATCAATGACGAGACACCGGAAGAACAAGTCGAGCGCTACGCCCGCATCTACCTCATCGGTTATGTTTTTACAACTGCTGGTGGTGTGCAATTTATAGGAAAATCTGCCTACTATTCACCGTTTTTGTCGAAAACGGTGAACACCATCACCGCGTTTGTCTCAAACGGTGAATAGGTGGTAGCTGCGACCTAATTTTGACCTACCAGGGGTGGGAAACGTGGGAAATGATCACCGCGTTACTTAACAACGATGAATGGGTTCACTATTTTTGACCAAAACGGTGATGTGTTCACCATTGTTAATTAACGCGATGAAAACTTAACCGTTTTAGTTTGAAACGGTGAATACTTCACCGTTTTTGTTTAAGACGATGAAGTATTCACCGTTTTGGTCAAAAGCGGTGATGACCTTCACCGCTTTTGTCTAAAACGGTGATGCTCAAACATGTGTACTTTGGGAAATTTTTTTATAACTCATGTATTTTGGGAATTTTTTTTAAGAACGTGTGTACAGTGGGATTTTTTCCGCTGATTGTGGCCAGGTTTCTACATGTAGTTTCGAGCCTTTCTCCCCTTGTGAGGATTGCACAAAACTTCCATCCCACACAATAAAACCAAGCCCTATTTTTGTGTTCTCCATTAGCCGAGATCAATCTCTCTTGTGATTGGATCCATCCAACTCATTATGGGCTTATCATTACCTCTAAATACTTGAAGCAAATGAGGTTCATACAACTAATCCTAACATACAAAACTAGGGTTCTTAATACCCAGATGAAAGGGGAGTTTACTCCATGGAGAGAAGGGAAAACACCAACCTTGGAAGAGAATTCATCATGTGAGGAATTAAAATATTCTCCAAGCTAGAAATCGGCACTTAGAGGGCGAGAGATTGAGCTCCAATGTCTTTAGATCGCTCCAATCCGCTCCCAATGTTGTTCTTCATCACTTTCTCTCTCTAGGATTCTCTTTCTACTCTTTAGAACTCAAAATCCGAATCATTTTCAATTTTGCCCGAGCTCCCCTTTTATATGTTAGAGTTTCGCGAGTTATGACCAGAGTTACAGTCGTAACTCCCTCTGCCAGCCCATAACTTCTACACAAAATGTCGACGTCTTTGCAACCTGTAAACCAAGAGTGACGGCTACTATAGAGAAGTTACGGTTAAGGCCGTACTTTGAGTAGGGAGCTGTAACTTCAAAACTGCTCTTGAAACCTCAACCCCGCTTCTTTAGAGTTACGGGCCTGGAGGGTAAGTTACGGTTCTGACCGTAACTTCAAGGATCCTACCATAACTTAGAAAGTTCTCCCGGATCCCTGGCTATCATTCATCCAAAGTTACGAGCTTCATGGGGAAGTTACGGTCCATACCGTAACTTTCAAGGTCTGGCCATAACTTTTACCTTCTCTCTACCTATTTGTTCCAAAACTCGCTCATCGCACCCATTCACGTATTAGGATCTGAAACATCATAAACCAACACAACCTAGCATAAATTAGGTAACGAGAGGGAGAAGGCAAGCTTAAACGATCAAGAAATGTTGGGGAAAACATGTTCAAATACAGTGTTATCAAATTCCCCCACTCTTAATTGTTTGCTTGTCCCCAAGCAAACTAAGTCAGATATAAGGCAGCTTATCATATTTTCCATTCAAAACACTTTTGGGGACATGACATATGCCACAAAACACATCGATCTCAACAGACAGCTAGTACCAACACATGAACAACATCAACAACAACCTCAATGACCATGCAGATAACAACCACCAACAAGATTATGCACAGGAGGAGTCCATCTAATGTTCACAAACCAAAGCATGACACAACTCATCTACTCACACACCACAGTCAACAATGCATAGAGTTCAAGCCACCAGAATTAAAGACTGAGCAAGCAATGTCCTCACCGGGATATAGAATGCAAGGAAATGAATAGCTCACTCTCGACCAGTGGGGTCAGGGCAATGTGATGCAAAAAATGCGCATTCTCATTCTCTCAATCCTAACGTCTCTTCACCATGATGTCAGCCTCTAAATACTAAAGTTCACATATCGGGTGTCACCACTAACTAATCAGGAGGTCTTAGACACGGGTTCAAATGACTGGCTAGAGTCTTGGACATGGGGAAAAAGCCTTTTAGGTTGTGGAAGAATTCATAACAAAAGGTTCCACAGTTCCAAAGCCAAACAAAAACAACATCTATTCGACCCAATTACTTTCTTTCTACTATTGTGCATTAGTCAAGTTCTTTAGAACACAAGAGTGAAAGAGCCAACACATGTAAGTATTTCCAAACCAGTCTGCCAAGAAACGCTATTTTATGAGCATGATTAAGATTTTTGTGGTGGCTCTCGTTTGCTTTCATTTGTTTCTTTTTTTAGAGAACCACCACTTCTACATATTCTTTTATTCTTGCAAACACACACCCAATTTTTAAGAACTACTTCAAACCCTCATCTAATTTCCAGCAGAAAACAACAGACCACATGCAAAAACCACTCAGTGGAACCTCAAAGAGATGCAAAATGGTGACTTTTTATTATAGACACAAAGAAAGAAAGTTACAAGGCTCAAAAGGGGTGACTAGGGGATATGACACACCCGAACAATCAATTTGGTCATGGGTTAAACCTATGCCTCCACCATTCTAATTAGTGGCAACGTGAATGCTACACATCATGAAAGAGGGATCTATTGCACAAGAAAAAAACGAGCAGGCTCAAATCTCACATGGCTACCTATATGCTCTATCTCTCATTTTGATTTCCTGAACTAAATGCATAGAAAACTGTAGACTGTGAGTAAACAATCCATGTCAAAAGTTGGTTCAAAACAGAAGCAAGATTGAACCTCTACACAATCCTACTGAGAATCTTAGTCATCATTACAATCATTTTAGTCCCCAACAAGTCATTCATGCATCTAATACCACTGTCATCAGAGATCACCAAAAACACACCAGTGCCAATATGTTCATGCAAATGGAGAAAACCTTCTTGGAGCCCTCAAATTTTTAATTTGGACAGTGGACTAGGCTCCAAGCACACACATCGAAGCATTCAAAGATAAACACCTCCCCCCCCCCCCCCCACACACACACACTTAAGATCGACATTGCTCTCAATGGAGAAGAGGGAAAGATAGGAGAACGATATTATTAGGAAGAACGGACTGCAGTGGGACTAGAGATTGGACCAGTCATCATGAGCGGACTAGAGAAGGACCAGTTTCTGAGAATGAAGCCAAGAAAAAATACAACCACTCACACTCTCTAAGAGTTGGGATAATAGTGGTCAATCCCATGGCTTCAAACAAAAGAAAAAAAACAAAACACAAAAATATCCAGCTCGACACACAAAAATGAAAACACAAAACAGAACACATGGATCTTGTGGTCAAAATGGCGGTCTTAATCCTCCTAGTCATCATCCCAAGTAGGCGAATGATGCCAGACGGTCTGGATGGTGTTAACATCGATCGTCGAGCATAGGCGCTCCAGCAGGAAATGAGAGTAACGGTGGGAGTCACGCTCATGGTCCATGCGCACCTCGACCCGATCGAAGCGAGCCTCCATGCCCGTCCAATGGTCGTCGGACAGCGCAGCTGATGAAGAACCGGCATCGGAGGGACCGATAAAAAATTGTAGCGGTTCGACATCAAGATGGAACGGTGGAACTCCACCGGCAATAGGAGCCTCGGCCTCGGCTGCATAGGCAAACTTCGTAAGTCGCAGACCCTTGAGCCAACGGATCCGCGGGTCCGTCCTCGCGAGCCGAATCAGCCCCATGGAGTACAGGGTCTTGTCAAGGAAGTCTCTAGTTTGCCTTACCCAGGTACACCCATTGAGAGGGACCCTGAAGTATCAGGCTAAGTGGGTGATGTAAGTCCCTCCATGCAGCATGAGAACCTTCGAATGATCCATCACCCGAGAGAAGGAGATCACCAAGACCGAGCCGAGGTGGATGTAGTCGAGCGCGTCGGACATAGTGTGCAGAGCGAACATGTGCCTCTTAGTCACCTGGCTGGAGGCATCCTGACTGGGGATGGTGGAGTGAGAAAGCAACGCTTGTAGGAACCTCCATGGGGTTTGAAAGTGACTGGCCCGGGTCCGACTATGTGCATAGGGAATTGCGGCGTGCTGCTGCAGGTAGATCGCTGGTAAAGGGCTTGGAAATCCACCTGCAGAATGGTGGGCTCCACCCTGAACTGGTCGTTGGGGTCAAGGCCTAGGGCGGTGGGGATATCATCATAGGTCAGACTGTGGTACTGACCTCCAAGCCGGAAGGTAACTGCGCCAGCATCATAAGCCCGCCGTTTCCTGACGTGGCAGAAGGTTTTATAGAACTCCATCGTGGGCTCCTCGAAGATGTTGTCCTGGAGCTCTAACAAGCGTCGCCACTGCGGGTGGGGGACTGCCGCTTCAAAGGCATCACGGTAGAGGAACTACTCGAAGTAGGCCAGATTGCGGTAGTAGTTGGCCCCAATCTGCCCATCCAGCATCCTAGTGAAAAGCTCGTCTTAAGCCTCGGTGTGGAGGCCTAGCAGGAAGGGGTGGTCCAGGTTGACCATTGTCCTGCAAAAACAAAAAAAAACCACACACTTTGAAATCCGTCAGTACAAAAATAATTAGGGGAAAGAAAGCCAGCAGAGCCAGCATTCCCCCACACTTAAGCGCAATCCAGACTATACTATAGAACGAAACTTTGAAGCAACAAGACTCTATACCAATAACTAACAGATTCACTAAAGGTAGTGCAAACTAGATAATCACAAGCAAAAATATTCTCCCGCCTAAAACATCAAATTATGCAAAATCGGTGCAATTCTCCCTACACTCTACAATCCGATTCTCCACAAACACAAAATCAGGGAAGAAAACCCAACCTGGAGACACAAGGAAGAGAGTAGAGCGAGGGAGAGGGCGGGAGAATGCCGACCAAAGGCTGGACCATGAAGGCGTTACTGGAGGAAATTTTCGACGAGGCAAAAACGAGGCTAAGGGGAATCAGAGGGCGACGGGCAGTGCTCCTCGTCGAGACAAGACCAGGGCCGCAAACAGTGCCTCTATCGGAGGTGGGAAACGGTTGGAAAATGTCGGCGAAGCAATGGGGTGTCGGCGGCGGCGAGTGATAACGATGTATTTGCACATGTTTATACCCTCATTTATTATCTGTTTATGACTCCTAGTCGTGTATCTTTGGCCTATTTTACGCTGGGTTATGCTATTTTGTCACATTTCAGGTCCCAAACGTCGAAGGAAGGGCTAGGCATGAGTTTGCGGGCATTTGGTGGTCGTCCGGTGAAGCTGGGGCAAAAACACGGGCAACCCACTCCGGAACACGGTCGTGATCCCCAGACCGTGTTTTTAATGCCGAGAGCATGTTTGTGGTGGCTGCTGAGGAATCCAAAACACAGGCACCCTTGGGGAGAAAAACACGGTCGTGTCACTCCTTGGGCACGACCGTGTTTTGATCGGCGCAGGCGTGTTTTCAACACACGAGGCAAAACACGACCGTATACTCGGCCGTGTTTTGCCAGTCTCTGGTTAAAAGGAGATTTCAAGCCAAAGAGAAGGGGAATCCAATTTTTAGAGATAGAAAGCAGAAAACCTAGAGAGAGTGTGACGAATAGAACTTCCAAGTGCCCTAAATCGATCTTCAACACCATTGGAGCTCGGTGGAAGCTTGGAGAAGTGCCGATTGATTACTTGAAGCAGATTGTCATCCTTCACAGAATGATTTCCGCATCTGAAGCATGATTTTCTCTCAATGGAGTAAACTCTCTCACTCACTTGGGTATGAAGAACCCTAGATTTGTATGTTAGGTCTGGTTGTATGAACCTAAGTACAAGTTCTTTGATACTGATTATATTCAATTGAGGCATGATTTTCTGAATTGCATGAATCCTGATAAAAATTCCTGTAGTTTCTGCTTTGACCTAGAAAGAGAATATCCACGTAGGTTGGTAGAGCAACCTTAATTGAAGGTAGTGAATTGACGACTTTAGTCGAGGAGTCGGTTCACTATTTTGTACTGGATTTACTCCAGTAGCGGAGGTTTAGCACGTTAGGGCCTCAGTCTGTTTACTCCGGTGGAGGTTAGTCTCCTGCTGAGGATTCTGATTGAGAGGGTCAGGAGAGCTTTAGTCGAGACTTCAGACTGTCTAAGAACCTTCCACAGTATAATTATCATTGAAACTGGACTAGGTGAATTACAACTGCAGTCTAGGGGGAACCATATCTAGGTGACCTGTCTCAAAGTTGGAACACAACATTTACTGCTTTTATCTATTAGTTTGATTGGAACTTCACTACGTTTGAACCGCTAAATAATAAGAATCTCACGGAGTAGTCATCACACCTAGGACCCGGGTTGGCATTTAAATCTAAACCCACTATACTACGCATTAGTAGGTGGTTACACTTGGCCATTTTCTAGTGTGACAGTATAAGATGTCAGCGAGTGTTTCCAGTGAGGAGGTGTGTTTTCTGGCGACGAGAGTACGAGGTGTAACTCTCCTTTTATAAACGAAGCCGAAGTTACGGCTTCATCGGGAGACTTACAGTCGTAACTCGTCTGACTCGGGCGTGTCAGACGTTACCGGATCATCGATTGAGTTACGGGCCGTAACGCATCTCTGACCCGGGAAGGGAGAAGTTACGGGCCAGTCTTAAAGTTACGGTCACAACCGTAACATCGAGACTAGGCACGTAACTTTGGGAAGATTTCCCAAACTTTCCATGCTACGATTTAAAGTTACGGGCAATGGAGGACAGTTACGGTCACGACCGTAACTTTTCACACCATGTCGTAACTCCTAGAATGATCTGCCGATTTCTGGCAAACATGCCAGAAATCACACCAAACGTCCAGAAATACCACTTAGTCCCCCGAAAACAAAAATTCACAAAAAATGACCCCCCAAGGCACAACAATTGACCACAAAAATCCATGTTCAACACATGACACACACAAAAACACAAACTCAAAAAGAAAAAGGAGAAGAAAATGCAAACCGAGGTGGGATTGCCTCTCGGCAAGCGCTTCTTTACCATCGTTTAGTTGGACGTAGATGGCGTAAGTAAGGGTCCGCAAGATCAAGCTCCAACTCCGCTCGTTCGACATAACCTCTCAAGTACAACTTGAGGTGATGCCTGTTCACCTTGAAGGGCTCGGTCTGCGGATTGATGATCTCAATGGTGCCATAGGGAAACGCGTAAGTGACCGTGAATGTTCCATACCATCGAGAGTGCAGCTTTCTCGAAAAGAGTTGCATGCGAGAGTTGTATAGAAGAATGTGATTGCCCACCTGAAACTCTTTCGGGCCTTCAAGAAAAGCGTCGTGGAGACGCTTGGTTTGCTCCTTATACAGTCTGGTGTTATCATAGGCGTGATAACGCCACTCTTCTAGCTCCACCAGCTGCATTTTCATCACGGTACCTACAAGACTTAGATCAAGGTTTAGGAGCTTAAGGGCCCAGAAAGCCTTGTGCTCTACCTCGACGGGCAGGTGAGAGGCCTTTCCATAGACGAGCTTATATGGAGAAGTACCAATCGAAATTTTGTAGGTTGTTCTATACGCCCATAGAGAATCATCGAGCTTGGTGGACCAATCCTTGCGGGACTGATCCATCGTATTTTCCATGATCCATTTCAGTTCCCGGTTTGTCAGCTCAGCTTGACCATTTGGTTGGGGATGGTAAGCCACTCACACCTTGTGCTTCCATCATAGCGAGATAGGATCTTAGTGAATTGCCCTTGAAAATGGGTTCCTCTATCGCCAATGATGGTTCGAGGTGTCGCAAACCGGGAAAATAGCTGCTTAAGAAATGAGCAGACACGTCGGGCATCATTGGTGGCCATGGCTTAAGCTTTCGTCCACCTCAAGACGTAGTCCACAACAACCAAGATATAGAGATTACCGAATGAAGGAGGAAAGGGACCCATGAAGTCGATTCCCCAGACATAAAAAATCTCACAAGTCACAATTGACTTCTAAGGCATCTCATCACGGGCAGAGATGTTGCATGACCGCTGACAGCGATCGCACTGGTGTGCAAATAGATCAGCATCCTTGAAGAGCATGGGCTAGTAGAAACCCGACTGCAGCACCTTCCGTGCGGTGCGGTTTCCTCTATGATGACGGCCAGTTGATCCCTCGTGACAGTGAGACAGGATGTCTCCCATCGCATGCTACATCATGCATCGTCGTATGACGCCATCAACTTTGATCCTGAAAAGGTATGGGTCCTCCCAGAAATAGTACTTCAAGGTTGGAGAAGAATTTGTGCTTAGCATGAGTGGTCATCCCCTTAAGTAACTGCTTGCCCACCAGATAATTAGCAAGATCAGAGTACCAAGGGGTGCCACTCTCCACCAAGCACAGTGCCAGTAATCGCTCGTCAGCGAAGGAGTCGTGAATCTCTTCCAAAAATATTTATACAAGAGAGGCTTCCAACCGTGAAAGATGATATGCATCAACGTTCTTTGTTCCTTTCTTGTCTCAAATTTTGATGTCAAACTCCTGCAGTAGTAGGATCCAGCGGATGAGCCAAGGTTTGGTGTCAGCCTTGGTCATCAAGTAGATAGTTATCCTAGGCATCTTTCAAAGTCTTCGACACGTAGTAGATAGGCTAGAAATGCTTATCGCGTCTTTGACCAAGAACATCAATGGCCGCATAATCACTCGCATTGCACATCACCTCAAATGGAAGAGACCAATCCGGAGTCACCATGATGGGTGCATGGGTAAGCTTCTCCTTCAATGTCTTGAACGCATCTGTGCACTCTCCCAACTAAGTGCCAAGTACGTTTCCTCGCACCTCTTGAGGACAAGTTCTAGGTTATGGACACAATGTGAGAACTGAGAAGGAGTCTCCATAAACCGAGAAGTCATCCATGAAAACTTCCATAATATCTCCAACTATTCGGTCGAAGATAGCCAACATGCACAACTGGAAGGTCGATGGTGCGTTGCAGAGACCGAATGGAATCCGTCGGTAAGGGAACATGCCGAAAGGGCAGGTGAAGTGGTCTCTGCCTGATCCTCCGATGCGATCAGGATCTGGAAATACCCAAACATTCACTCCAGGAAGAATTAGAACTCATGTCTCGCCAATCTCTATAGCATCTGGTCAATGAAAGGGAGCGGGTACGGAGGAGAATAAAAAGCTTCGGATAACCGTCGGTTACCGAAAACCGAGACTAAAATTACTTCGGTCGGTGCACGGAGGATAATAAAAAGCTTCGGATAACCGAGTAACCGATGATTATTAACCGCGGTTATCTGAAAAAACCGACCCAAACCGACCAACCCTCATATATTGCCCTCCCTGCAAAAAAAAACAACATATAAAACCCTTAACCCCACTCTGAAACCCTATAACCCCCTCATCAGACCCTCACCCTCACGAGTCACGGCTGCCGCCCTGCTCCCTTCCTCGTCGCCTAACGGTCGCCGCCTTGCTCCCTTCCACGCCGCCATGCAGATCCTTTCTCGTCGCACCCGTCCAGATCCCTTCCTCGCCGCTGCCCAGATCCCGTCCTCATAGCGTCGCCTCGCGCCGCCGCCTCCATCCTTCCTCTTCCCCGTACATCCGTCGTCGCCGTCCCCGAGCAGATGAACCGCCGCCGCGAAAGTGAGAAGGAAAAGAAAAATGGTCATTGTCCATGAGTTCAGAGAAGAAGAGAATGGGAATTGAGTTTGGCTGAGAGAGAGAGAAAAAAAAATTGGTTTTGGCTGGGAGAGAGAGGAGAGAAGAAGAGGCTTGGAGTCTAGAAGGTTAGTAGAGGCAAGGCAGAGAGAGGGGATAAGAAAAGACGTGGGCTTTTTTTGGGTGAGGAGAGAAGAAGAAGAAGAAGAAGAAGAAGAAGAAGAAGAAGATAAGGACGAAAATGTGTGGTGGTTACTTTTCTTCTTTTTTTATTTAATTTTTTGTATTTAATTCGGCTAACCGCGGTTATAACCGATAACCGACCGGTCGGTTAGGCGGTGACCATGTGAAACGCGCCGGTCGGTGTTCGGTAGTCCTGGTGGCATTGTTTCGACGCCAGTACTCGATGCATACACGCCACCCAGTCACCGTCTGCATCGCGATCAGATCGTTCTTCTCGTTTGAGACCACAACCATCTCGCCTTTCTTCGGAACCACGTGAGTGGGACTGACCCACTTGCTATCAGATATAGCAAAGATGATCCTGACATCCATCAACTTCACAATCTCTGCCCGGACCACTACCTCCAAGTTATGAGTCAACCTCCATTGCAGCTACCAGACTGGCTTAACCTCATCCTCCATCAGGATTCTGTGAGAACAGAAGGATGGTTAATGCCTCTGATATCTGTGATCTTCCACCACATGGCTCGGGCGTACTTCTTCAACAGAGCGACTAGAGTGTTATTTTGCTTGGGGGCAGTTCCAAGTTAATGATGATTGGGAGCTTATTCCCCTCCAAGAGAAATGCATACTCCATATGAGAGAGGAGGGGCTTAAACTCAAGCTCTGTTAGCTCCTCCAATGATGTAGCGATCCAGGGCGAGACGTGGATCGGCTTGAATGGCTTCTCTCGTCCCTCGATCATTGTTCCTTCCTACTCCGCGAGCTGCTCCTCCAACTGCAACTCTTAAGATGCCCGATCCCCTAGCAAAAGACAACGCTCGATAAAATTATTAGTACCTGCACTCGTGATAGCGAGTGCGGTCTCATAATCAACAACCACATTACAATTGTCCAAATCATCGTGGAGCTGGGGATGTTTAATATTATCATAAACAGAAAAGGTGATTTGTTCACCCCCCAGCCTGCAAAATCAACTTGCCGTCATTCATATCAATGAGTGTCTTGGCGGTGGCAAGAAAAGGTCGACCTAGAATCAAAGGCACCTCCACATCCTCATTTATATCAAGAATCACAAAATCAGCAGGATATGCAAATGGCCCTAAAGTAACTATAAGATCCTCTGCAATGCCCCAAGGATACACAATAGATCGATCGGCTAACTGAATGCTCATCCTAGTATTTCTGGGTTTACCTAGGCCTAGCTTCTGAAACCATTTATATGGCATGACGTTTATGCTAGCCCCTAAATCCTCCAAGGACTTTCCTACATGAAAGCTACCTATTATGCAAGGGATAGTAAAATTCTATGGGTCTTTGCGCTTTTCTGGTAGCTTGTTCTGCAGGATGGAAGAACACTCCTCGTTGAGCATCACTGTCGACAGCTCCCCAAGATTCCTCTTGTTGGTGAGGAGATCCTTATTGATGTTCACCTGCTTCAGCATTGCCATGAACTTGGCAAACATAATCTCCAGACGGTCTTTGTGCAATCGAGTTGAAAAGGGAAGCTGAGGAACATACTCCTTCACTACTGGTTGTGGCGTAGGAGCATACACATCAACCTCCTTATTCATTTCTTCCTCATTGGCTGGAAGTGCTGAAGCAGGTGGTTCTTTCCCCTGTTTGGCTTGGACGGGGATCTATGCCATTACCTTGCCGCTCCTGGTGGTAATGGCGCTCAGATGGGCATCCGGGTCATTGGGATTAGGGATGGTATGACCCGGTAAGGTACCCGGAGCCCGCTGTGCACAGCTTTGTGAAGACTTCCAAGTTGGAGGTAGATATCTTGCAAAACAGCCTATGTATTCCTCTAACCAGTTTCTAGGTGCAGGAACTACTGGCCAGAGGCTTTCTCCATGAACCGGTCCATGTTGCCAAATTTGTGAGCGTTGTTGTTGGCAAGGCCCGCCACAATGTCGTGCGGCTCGGCCATTGGATCACTTTGTATTGGGGCTGCGCCCGGCTGCTGCAACGGCCTCGGCTGCTGTTGTGAAATAGCTTTCCCCTGGTTAGGAGGATAGAGAGATTGTTGTTGCTGCTAGAATTTCCCCTGTATGGGATGGTACGGCGGTCTCTGGAAGCCGGGTGGTCCCTTAGAGACTGGTGGCTTAGGATTACTGCCACTCCAAGAGAAGTTGGGATGCTGACGCCACCGCTCATTATAGGTGTTGCTATAAGAGTCGAATCGCCTAGCATTGCCGATGAAGTCCAGCTGCTCTTGGGGTGTAGTAGATTCCTTCATTGCTGACAGTCTTCTATAGTGTGATGGGAGCTCTCACACCATTGGCAAAGCATTGTCTGCTGCTGTCTTGTCCATGGAATCATCCCATTACGATCAATACTTGAAACTAGCTTAGTGATGAGGTTATCAAGACCAAGCATGCTCAAGATGAAAGACCAATGACTCGTTTTAGAGCTAAAACATTTTGAAATCAAATTACGAGTTATCTGGCTAAAGAGTTGGAAGGCATGAGCTTGGATTTGCTAAAAGGAAAGTCCATTACACTATTGAGCTATGTGGATCATGAAATTGGGCTCAAAGGGAGAGAAGAAGGGTCGGCCATGGAGAAGGAGTCTCAAGGTGTGAATAGAATCATCAATGGATAAGGATCAAGGTGTGAACACAAGGAGGAAGACACCATTCAAGTCTAGATAATAGGAGGATGTTTGACCAAGTTTTTTCCTTGTTTGTTAAGGTTTTTGTTTTCCTTTTTCAAGTAGGATTTTGTTATCCTTAGTTATTTTGTGTTTAGATTATTGGGTCTATAAATAGGAGTCAAATCAATGTAGTTTTCATTCAAGTTTCAGCAATCAAATACAAGTGTTTTCAAGTTCTTCAAGAACGTGTTTTGCTTAAATTCTCCTTCGAGGATTCGAGATGTTTGAGTGTCTCTTATCAACTAGAAGATCACATCTAGTTGTGGCGAGCTTCGACGATTTCGGTTGGCCTCTTGCACGAGTTTGAGATTGTTTGGAAGGTTTCATATACCTTCCGGCTCTTCTCACGAGTTCGGATTTGTTTGATCGATTCCGCAAGTATCTTTATTTTTCGTGTTATCAAGAAAGGAGAAAACCATAAAAGAGTTCGACATTGTGCGATTCTGATTCTTGGTCCAAATTCGAGGTTCTCTTTTTAAATTAGGGCCATATCAAATGGTATCAAGAGCCCGGTTCAAACGCAGCGGAGAAGATAAAATTTCTTGGAGTTCTTCGAGGTTCGTGAAGCATTCTTGGGAATCTTGAACGTCAAGAAATCAAAACTTGGACGTTCTTGGAGATTTTCATGTGCGGCAAGGAGTATCTTGAAGAAAATCAATTGTGGGGTTCTTCTTTAGCAAGAAACCATGGCGAAACAAGCACAAGATGTGGCGGCACAAGTTCAACAACTTGCTGCCTAACTAGCTATGGTACTTCAAGAGCAAAGGGATACTAAGGCACAACTTGAGGCATTGCAACGACGTGATCAAGTGCAACCTCAACCAAGAAATCAGGAGCCACCCCAAGGCGAGTTTGAAAACCCTAACCCTAGGGAACGACAAGAGAAAAGAAGAGTTGTTCGAGCTGTTCAACGTCCAATGTATGAGCATGTTCGTCGCATAGGCCATTGGGAGGGCATCGCGGTGCAAGGAGAGACTTTCCCTTCTATGACGAGGAAGGTTATGAAGAATACGAGATGATGATGATGATGATGGTCTACGAGGATTGAAGATAACTGTAACATCGTTTAAAGGGACAATTGATCCGCAAGCTTATCTCGATTGGGAACGCAAGATGGAGCTGATTTTTTATAATCAAAACTATTCGAAGAAGAGAAAGGTGGCGATGGCTACCATTGAGTTTACGGATTATGCCCTAGCATGGTGGGATCAATTGAGCACGAAGAGGAGAAGAGATAGGCGCAGGCCTATTGAAACATGGGATGAGTTGAAGGCAATCATGAGAGATCAATTTGTTCTAGTCTATCATCAACGGAAGATGCACCAAGCATTACAACTTCTTCGACAAGCCAACAAGAGTGTCGAGGATTACTATCGAGAGATGGAGCTATTAATGATTCAAGTTGATGTCCGTGAATATAGGGAAGCTACCATAGCTCAATTTATACATGGTCTTAACCGAGAGATTCGTAATGTCGTGGAAATTCAACAAATTGGGAAGGTAGAAGACTTGGTGGCTATATGCAGCAAGGTGGAGAGGAAACAGAAGAATAGGAGGTTTATGCCTACTACGAGTACTACAGACCTACTCCAGCACCTTCAACAAACCTTAGGCCGAGTGTTCCTACCAAAGAAACACCAAAAATCGGGCAAAAGGTAGAGGCACCAAACCCTAGCAACAAACATGGTTCATCTTTTGGAGGGATTCAATGTTTTAAGTGCCATGGACGAGGGCATATGGAAAACCAATGCCCAAACAAGAGAACGTTGATTATACTATATAATGGCAAGTATGTGTCTGATTCTGAAGAGGAAGCAATAGAGGAGAAGAACTCATCTGATTTTGAAGTCGATGAGGCTATCGAGATGGAGATACTGCCGGGAAAGTTATGTGTAGCTCGAAGGGTTCTGAATATTCAACCAAAAGAGCAACGTGAGAATCTCTTCCATACGAGGTGCATGGTGAATGGAAAGTTCTTGTCGGTTGTAATTGATGGAGGAAGCTGCACCAATGTGGTTAGTGCAAGTTGTGTGAAGAAATTGGGTTTGAAAACAACGATTCATCCAAGACCCTACACTCTTCAATGGCTCAATGAAGATGGATCGATTAAAGTGGCGAAGCAAGCCTTGCTGAATTTCACCATCGAGAAGTACAAGGATGAAGTAACATGTGACGTGGTGCATATGCAAGCGGCATGTCTTACTTGGGAGGCCATGACAGTTTGATTGAAGTGCTCAACATGACGGCGTCAACAACAAATACACATTGAAACACCAGGGTAAGAAGAATGTATTGAAGCCCCTATCTCCTAGATAATTTTATGAAGATCAATTGCAAATGCAACAAATGCGAGAAGAGGAGAAGAAGGCTCAATCGACAAAGGGTTAGAGTATATCTGGCTTGTCCATGGAATCATCCCATTACGATCAATACTTGAAAACAGCTTAGTGATGAGGTCATCAAGACCAAGCATGCTCAAGATGAAGGACCAATGACTCGTCCTAGAGTTAAAGCATTTCGAAATCAAATTACGAGTTATCTGGCTAAGGGGTTGGAAGGCATGAACTTGGATTTGCTAGAAGGAAAGTCCATTACACTATTGAGCTATGTTGATCACGAAATTGGGCTTAAAGGGAGGGAAGGAGGATCGGCCATGGTGAAGGAGTCTCAAGGTGTGAATGGAATCATCAAAATGGATAAGGATCAAGTGTGAACACAAGGAGGAAGGCACCATTTAAGGCTACATTTTACGAGGATGTTTGATTTAGTCTTTTCCTTGTTTGTTAAGGTTTTTGTTTTCATTTTTTAAATAGGATTTTGTTTTCCTTAGTTGTTTTGTGTTTAGATTCGTGGGTCTATAAATAGGAGTCAAATCAATGTATTTTTCATTCAAGTTTTAGCAATCAAATATAAGTGTTTTCGAGTTCTTCAAGAACGTGTTTTGCTTACATTCTCCTTCAAGGATTAAGGAGGTTTAAGTTTCTCTTATCAACTAGAAGATCACATCTAGTTGTGGCGAGCTTCGAGGATATCGGTTGGCCTCTTCCATGAGTTCGAGATTGTTGGAAGGTTCATATACCTTCTGCCCCTTCTCACGAGTTCGGATTTTTTTGATCAATTCCGCAATTATCTTTATTTTTCGTGTTATCAAGAAAGGAGAAAACCATAAAAAAAGAGTTAGACATTGTGCAATTCTGATTCTTGGTCCAAATTCGAGGTTCTCTTCGAATTAGGATCATATCACAGACCGAGTCGATCAACTGCTTATCTTCGGGAAAGAGAACCCGATAGAAAGTGCATACCTTGAAGGCGTTATTGGAACCATGGTTGGGGCATCTCGAGAAAAGACCGGAGTATCTCTACCAAGCATCCCGGATAGTCTCATCCTCCTCCTGTGCAAAGTGGGTGATTTCTTTTTGTAGATCCGCTGTTTTATAAGGAGAACTGAACCGCCTGTCTTCCTATGGAACAGAACTGAGTCGCGCATCATGGTGATAAAAGAGGTGCTCACCTCAAACTTGTTGGCAGCAACTTGAGGGTGTTGGATGTTGGACCTCATGTCTGCTGCCCTGACGGTTCAGTAGTACCCCATGGTATGCTACTCGTGGACAACCGCCTTGGAAACATTAGGGTCACCCATTTCTTCTTCACTCTCAAATCCGTCAGCGACAATGACCTTTTCCAAGTCCTCCTCCGTAGCCAGTCTTGGTTTGAGCGCTCGGAGCTGGCGACAAGTCCATTCAATTTCTGGATCTAACGGATGAAGATCTCCCGACTAACTACGGGTTATGCACTACCAGCACACAGACTGCAGTACAAGCAAACATGGGAAGGAAAACAAATATATGAAAGTAAATGCTAAAGTAGCAGACGTTCACGTTTCTACAATAACCTAGAAGTCCCTGGCAATGGCGCCAAAAACTTGACTTGCTAAAACACACACCAAACTACTACCAAGTGCAATCGTAGTCCGGAAATGCAATTTAGTGGTTCATTTTTACTTATCAACCCTGTGCCTAGATGTACTACATACGCCATGAAGGGTAAGTTACGGGCCTGGAGGGTAAGTTACGGTTCAAACCGTAACTTCAAGGATCTGATCGTAACTTTGAAAGTTCTCCTGGATTCCTGGTTATCATTCCTCTAAAGTTACGGGCTTCATGGGGAAGTTACGGTCCAGATCGTAACTTTCAAGGTAAGGCCGTAACTTTTCCCAACTCTATGCCCGTTCGCTCCAAAACTCGATCATCGCACCCATTCACGTATTAGGACCTGAAACATCATAAACCAACACAACCTAGAGTAAAATAGGCCACGAGAGCGAGAAGGCTAGCTCAAACGATCAAGAAATGATGAAAAAACATGTTCAAATACAGTGTTATCAGTACCACAAACTCACAATACCTCCACTGACTCATTGATGCACAACAAACAGAAAGTCATAAAGGCCTTGGAATAAACCAAGATAGTGAAGGGCACTGCGTGCCACCAAATGTACAGCCCTATTTGCTTCTCGCGGTGTGAACTAAAATCGAATGAAAGGCAAAGCACTAACAAGACTGTGAAATTCTTGCAGAATCGCATTGCCACGAGTTGGGGTGGCTATACGGTCCGGTCCGGTTAAATTGGCCCAAATTGATCCGGTCCAGTCCGGTCTTTTTGAAAATATAAGGACCGAAGATTGGATTGGATACAGTCTGGTCTTGATCCGGTCCGGTTTTGATCCGATCCGGTCCGGTTTTGATCCGGTCCGGTTTTGGTCCGGTCCCAATTCGGTCTTGATTTTACATTGAGATTGTGGGATTTGAGTGGCCTAAGGCCTTAAAGGGTGAGGAGTTGGTTAAGTTTTGTACTAAGTGCAAAGGTTTGTGACCGTTTATGCAAATTACCCTTAAGTTTTGGGTGTTGAGCTCTCTTATCCGGTCTTTATCCGGTTTTTTACCTCAAATCTAAGCCCAAAGATTGGATTGGATTGTTTACTATCCGGTCCCGGTCCTGTCTCGGTCCGGGTTATACGGTCCGGTTTCCGTTTTTAATCCGGTCCCGGTCAAAATAGCCACCCCTAGCCACGAGCAACAAATGTAGTAGCGCTGAGTATTTGTTGGATCACATGTTGGGCATCACTAGATATCAAGATCGACCTAGTTGTCCATCCCCCATCGAAGAAGAAGGTACAACACTTCTCAAATAGCCAATAGTTCCACCAAATACGAGTTCGCAAGTGAAGGAATTCGCGGCTGAATGCAAAGATTGGGGTTGAAGAATCAAAGGCTACAATACCAATAGCACCATGGGAAGCGGACTGTGTTGCGCCATCCACTGCAATGTGAAGTTCGTGGAAAGGTGAAGGTGAAACGTGCTATGAAACAACATGCAAAGCTGGAGGGACAGGTGGAACAGGAGGGAGGATGGTCGTTTGATGGTCAGCGCGATGGGGCAAATACTGGAGATGAAGACAAGCTAAGATGAATTCCGTGTGGGGAAGAAACACCACATTATTACGCCATTTCCATAAACGCCAACAAAGTAAGACCCTGTGTATCCCAATGTCCTCGTTTGAATGCAGCAAGAGCTTGCGCCAAAGAAAGGCAAAATGATGAGAAGAGTTATATCTATGGGGAAAATAAATATCAAGTAGATGCCTCAACCTAACAGCAACAAGACACCGAATAAACAAATGTTCGAGAGACTCTCCTTCATCTAAATCAAAAACAGGGCAAATATCATGATTTTGCAGTCCATGTCGAGTTAAATCCTCCCGGAATGGAAGAATACGCAATAAAATCCTCCAGAGGAAGAATTTCAATTTGGGAAATAAACTTAATCCCTAGATTTTCGGCCAAAGGGAAAATTCCATAGGTGAGGTGGTGGCCTCTTCACGGCGAGAGCAGGAAGGACGATGGTTCAATGCTAAACGATAAGCTGATTTGACTGTAAATTCCCCAGTGGAGTGAAAATGCCAAATTCATTGATCAAAGTCTCTAGTCCTGCCAAAGACAAACATTGGCGCTTCCAACCTTGTAATTTTTTGGCGACGGCCTCTTCCAGGTATCGGAAAGTGGCCCTCTAGGATTGTTGAATAAGGGATGGAAGTCCCAAATATTTATCCGTAGTGCTAATAGCGCCAACTAGAAGGAAATAATGAAAGGCTGCCGCCTCAGCAGTGGTAGTATTTTAAGAGAAGCTAACCGCCTATTAGGTAAGATTCACCTGTTGACCACTCATGGACTCATAGCGGTGGAGTAACTGAAGCAACGTTTGACAATCTGTCGGTGAAACCTGGAGAAAGAGGTACGCATCATCTGCGAAGAAAAGATGGGAAAGGACCGGACAGTTGTGATTAAATCGAACGCCTTTCAATTCACGGCGAGTAAGAGCCTAGGATAGGAGGGCCAAAAATCCTTTTGTGTGAATTGCAAAAAGTAATGGGGAAAGTGGGTTGCCCTGGCGTAAACCACGAGTGGGCTGGAAATATCCATAGGAAGACCCGTTCACCAAAATGAATGTCGAAGAAACACAATTGCAGAGTAATGTAATCATATGGGGATCAAAACCCAATTTTTGCATAATACCAAAAGACACGGACATTTAATTCTGTCATAAGCCTTTTCATGCCCAATTTAAGTGTCATGAACCGTCCACGGCCTCCTCTCTTGTTCTTGAGATACATCATGACTTCTTGGCTAAGGATGACATTGTCAATAATGGAGCGATCTTTGACAAACCCCATTTTGAAATGTACTAATGACCTTCGGAAGGATAACTCCTAATCGGGCTGTCAAAAAAATTTATATAATCTTATAGAATACATGACAGTGCCCACTAGGTTGTAATTGGGAACAAGATTCCACGTTGGTCAACTTAGGAATGAGTGTTAACAGGTATGATTAAAATATCACAAAATATGTCATGTACGGAAAAAGGACTTGACCGCGGAACACACATTAGAGCCCACAATGTCCTAATAAGTCTGAAAGAAAGATATCGTGAAGCCATCAAAACTAGGAGCTTTAGCCGCACCAATATTGAACAACGATTTTTTCATTTCCATCACTATAACCAGTGCTAAGAAGGAATCATTCATCGCACGAAAAAACTTAGCTCGATTGGGAGACCATCAACCCCTTGATCAACATCGAAGGCCGCAATTTGGGACGAAAATAGACTAGAGTAGTGGCGAATCGCCTCCAAACCTTTGTCCATTTCATCCTCAAGTATCCGGCCCGCCGGATCCCGCAGAGAGGAAACAAAATTTCTGAACCGCCTAGCCTGATTTACTCGGTGAAAGTACCCGGAATTACGATGTCCTACACAGAGCCACTGAACACGAGAGTGTTGCCGCCAATAAGATTCCTCTCACATGCAATAGATAGGTCTCGTTGAAGAATCCGAATAGCATCCCAGTCAGGATCCAGTTCGGCCCGGTTCCCTCGTATAGTCAAGGAAAGATCGTTAATTCGACGACGTGAATTTGAGCACCCATCCAAGGATCATTGAAATAAAGCAAATCGGGTCCTTTTTAAAATAGTAAGTATCGAGGCAGAACATTGGTGACCCTGTTACTGGGAGATTCCACAAAAACTCAACAAGAAGCCTGACCTCAGGGTTCTCGACCCAACTAGGGGTGGCTATACGGTCCGGTCCGGTTAAATTGGCCCAAATTGATCCGGTCCAGTCCGGTCTTTTTGAAAATATAAGGACCGAAGATTGGATTGGATACAGTCCGGTCTTGATCCAGTCCGGTCCCAATTCGGTCTTGATTTTACATTGAGATTGTGGGATTTGAGTGGCCTAAGGCCTTAAAGGGTGAGGAGTTGGTTAAGTTTTGTACTAAGTGCAAATGTTTGTGACCGTTTATGCAAATTACCCTTAAGTTTTGGGTGTTGAGCTCTCTTATCCGGTCTTTATCCGGTTTTTTACCTCAAATCTAAGCCCAAAGATTGGATTGGATTGTTTACTATCCGGTCCCGGTCCGGTCTCGGTCCGGGTTATACGGTCTGGTTTCCAATTTTTAATCCGGTCCCAGTCCAAATAGCCACCCCTAGACCCAACAACTATCAAACCGAAAAATTCGCTTAGACCGCGGGGACGCTTCTTGGTCATCCATAATAACATGCGGTGATCAGATCCAATGTTAGTCAAATGATGAATAATGGGGTCGGGTAAAACGTTTAGGGTCGTGCCCGAGAAAATAAATCTATCCAAACGAGATTCATTAAACCGGTCACCTTGGCCATAAATTTTTTTTTTTTTTGTAACACCTTGACCATAATTTAAAGGGTTAATATCATTATGTACCCCTCTACTATCGCAAATTAACAAATGTACCACTCTACTAAATTTTTGCACAAACATACCCTCATAACTTAATATTAACTCATATTATCAATTTTTATCAAAATTCAATTAAATATGAAAACATGCCACTCTCTGAAGATGGCGGCCTGAGCTACGCAGAAGGCGATGGAGATGCGTCCGATGAGGATGTTAACTCATAACTAATCTACCCTTCCGTCTAATTATCTGTTAAATTATCTGTTAAATGAATGTTAAACCCAAATACCCCCTAACTTAATATTAACTCATATTATCAATTTTTATCAAAATTCAATTAAATATGAAAACATGCCACTCTCTGATGATGGCGGCCTGAGCTACGCGGAAGGCGATGGGGATGCGGCCGATGAGGATGTCGTGAAAGTAGATTCTGAAGTGGCTCAATTTCCCCTTCCCGAGTTTCAGCGGGCGCAGGGTTCGGGAGAATCGGCGGCCGGCGTGAGCGAGGGAAATGGCGAGGGGGAGAGAGAGAGAGAACTCAAGATCGATCGACGTCCAACGAAAGCTGCGAGCGGTAACCTACAAAAGGCATACCTCCGAATCGAATCCAGTGGGAGAGAAGACATCCTGGTCGATCTATTGTGACTATTACTTCTGAACCCCTATTCACCATAATAGTTTTGGTTTTTAACATCTTATTAAAACATAACCCATTCGAAACTGGGGGATGGAGTTGTGTACAAAAATATGCAGAGCCCTCTACTCTAATTGAAACATGGGTTGAAGCTTTACGAAATTAGAAGAGAAGGCATACTTTTGGTGGACATGGATTCCGACTAGCGAGGGACCGGAGAAGAGATTAAGTGAAGATATTCGGATCAACAGCGAAGGCTTTCTTTATGGAGCATAAAATGGTGGTGCTATTATCATCGCCGTCTCACCCAGTGCCGCCTGCTTCCATCGTCGGGGAGGAAGTATTGAGTTCCGCCGCCGCTGATTGTGCGCCGATGGGGGTTTCGGTGGAGTTGGGTGAATGAGGTAGACGAAAGAGGGGGTCAATTAGGGTGCATTTTAATATAATATTTAATTGGCTTTTGATAAAATTAATTAATTTAGGGGGTATTTGGGTCATTTCCAGTCTATTTAACAGTAATATAACAGATAATTAGACGGAAGGGTAGATTAGTTACGTTTCAATATTATGAGAGTATATTTGTGTAAAAGTTTAGTAGATTGGTACGTTTGTTAATTTATGATAATAAATGGGTACAAAATGATATTAATCCTAATTTAAAGTAAATTGTTGTTAAAATAAAAGTTGAATAAGATAATACAGTCAATCACTATAATGATCACATTCACCAACAAATCCGCACCGATCCCCCAGCTAAGCTGGACCGGTGTTGATGGATTTAGATTTGCGTTGGGGGTTATTGGTTCGTGGGCCGAGTTTGCGCTGGTTGGGACTTTGTGGTGGAGTCGATTTGGGCCAAAGACAAGTATAATGATGTAACAAGTAGGGATGGCAATGGGTCGGGTTGGGGCGGGTTTTGTCAAACCCAAATTCATGGGTTTATCCGCAAAAAAAAAAATTTACAATAACATGTTTCTTTCAAAATAAAAGTTTAACATCAATTTTCTCATACAAATTATTCATACAAAAAACACCAATCTAGAGCATACGAGCAAACCGCAAATGATCAAATGCAAATTGTTCAAAATTAAAGATAAACATCTATAAACAATAAGATTAATTGAAAGCTTCTTCCTCGTCAACTATGTTTCTTCACTCTCTCCATTTCATAATATCAACTTCATTCTAAACAATTAGAAAGAACAAATTATACATATTTCCACAAACATAAAGAATATTAGTTGTTTAAGGAAGATATATTATTTAGAATATTAAATATACCGGGAAAGTAATTATATGAGTGTGTGCGGGTACCCATGTGGCGGGTTTACCTAAACCCAAACCCAACCCGACCCGGTGAATAGTGTAGCGAGTTTAAACCCGAACCCGGCCCAAAACCCGTCAACGTGGGTTTTACCCGGGTTGGGTCGGGTGGGTACCCGTGGGTTCGGGTTTTGTTGCCATCCCTAGTAACAAGTCTAAATATAGGCATTTTGAACTACAAATTGAATTTGTAGTATAGTTTTGCAGATACAAGTTCAATTTATGTTATAGAAAATTTTTTGTTGGAAAATGTATAAATAAAAATTGAATTTGTACTGTATTGTTAAGATATACGTTTAATTTGCACCATAAAAATTTTTCAAGGAAAATGTATATATACAAATTGTATTTACACCATAATTATATTAGAGCTACAAATTCAGTTTGTACCATAAAATATTTTTTTTTTAAACAAAAGCACCTGTGAATATGAGCATAGTTGCGTAGCTCTTGATACAGATGGAGAATATTGCTTATTAGTTTTTTTCAAGAATTGAAAAATCGTATCGGAGGTCATATACAAAATTAGTATATGATAGAGTGTTTTGTGGTACGACCGTGATTCAATGGTTAATGTGAAACATACTCTATACTTAAATGGCATGAGGAATGGGTTACCGTGACACGTTGTCACTATGACAACCTACATCTCTATCCTTCATTCGCTTCATTTTTAAACTGGGTCATGATTGTTTTGAGGTAGTTATGAAACAAAAGTAGTATTCATATATGATTACTATCCTTAAAATATGGCCACCAGACCCTAATAATCATAGTCCTCTCTGTCTCTCTTTCTCCATCTTCCTCTCTTCTCATAGGCGGAGCCAAGGGTCCTGGGATGTGTCCCATGACACATGTAATTTCTAGAATAACAAAAAAATATCTCATATATGTATAAACTAAGTATTGCATTCATGATATCTAGGTAATATAAGAGTTTTATACCACTACATTACAAGACATTTCTTGTCTAAAGGCATAGATAAATTTAATTTAACTTAGAATATGAAAATGTATTGTGGTTGTTCATGAAAATAGTGATTGTATTGATTGGTTTTTCGTTATTATATATGGATGATATATTTGGATATTATTATTTTTAATTATATTTAATATTCTTTTATATTTTAAAAAGAAGACATGGATACTTTTAAATTCTTGCTCCGCCATTGTCTCTTCCTCTTCCATGTTTCTGCCTACCACCTTCCTACGAACATACATGCCTCAACCATTCCTCTTCCTCTTTCACTGCCCCAAACCCATATTTAGTGAGTTCTCTCTCTCCCCCCGAATGAATTTGTTTTTCAAAACTCATATGAGTTTTGTATTCTTGTATTGGTTTGTGTTGAACTGGTTTTGATTCGCGTTGAATTGGTATTGGTTCGTATCAGTGTCGGATGACTCGGATCCAGAAATTCTACATAAGGTGTCCTCTTCAAAAATTAAATATTAAAATTAAATAAAATAATTATTAAATATGAAAATATCTGACTAATAAAAGTTACATTAAAAGTTCAGACATGTTTCGTAAAATAGTAAAATACATTCAGTGTCTATACTGCTCAACAATGATCTTTCGATATATCCTACTAGAAAAGGATATCCAGTAATTGGGTTTAATCGTTAGGTTTTAAAAATAATTTGGGATAAGAATAACATTTTACTATTATATTTGGATCTAGAACACAATAACAAATGAGTTGTAGTGTAATTGAAAATATGTTTACTAATAGTGGCAGTGTCTCAAGTTTAAATCACATAAACTACTAATAAAATATTATTTGTACTAATACGCAAACTACTATGGGAGGTTAGACAATCGTTTTCCCAAATTTTAAGGGTGTCCCACTACCACTTAAACATTTTTTTTCCTCATATACAAACTACTATCGGAGGTTGAATAATCGTGTTTCCAAATTTTAGGGGTGTCCTAGGACACCCCTAGACCTGCAAGTATCCGCCCCTGGTTCGTATTGAAAATGTATTGGTTTATTTGAACTAGTATTGGTTTGTGTAAAATTGGTATCAATTCACCTAGAATTGATATTCGTCCATCTGAACTGGTATTGGTTTGCATTAAACTAGTATTGGTTTGTCTATACTGGTATTGATTTGTTTTGAACTGGTATTGGTTCGTCTATACTCAGTGGCATAGCCATAAATTTCAACGAGCAGGGGCTAAAAATTTACACGCAGAGAATTCGATTTGGCAAGAGGGGGTGGAGGGGCTAACGCCTTATCGATTATTATATTTTTCCAATTTATTACAAAACTTACATGTAATTTTACATGATTTTGAGAATTGAAGTGGGACTATAGCCTCCCCTGCTAACGTAGCTCTGTCACTGTCTATACTGGTATTGACTTGTATTGGCATTTTTAAGTTATAGTCTTTTTTTTTTATGATTTGGTATTGATCTCTCATTTTTTTTCTTCCTCACGACGAAGACAAAGAAGAATTGAGAAGAATAACGTAAATAGGGGTGACAGAAACAGAAAAGTGGGGAGAGGGAGAGAGAAAATTATAATTAATATAAAATTATAATTTCAAAAAATGTAATTAATTTAATAAGGTAATTAATAAAAAAATTAGTCATGGTGAGGTAGTGACTACCATTATAAATTAGTCACCATATTCGCTCAACCCTCCTAACTCGAAACCCTACAAACTACCTTCTACAATCAACCCAAAAAAAGGTAAATTACAAGTTGGGACTATTGAACTTATTTTAGTAACTATAAATTGAATAAAATATTTTTAATGACAAAAGTGAAACATTTTAGTAAACCTATATTCCTAGTGACCAAATTTTCGACTAAAAAAATATAACAAATCACACTTTTTTGGAAGGTAGTAAAAAAGGCTATTGTTCCATATTCAGGGACTTCAAACTGAATTTTCCAAAAGATTCTCGTCTAGTCAACCATCTCTGCTGCCAACCAACATCAAGAACCACAAAATTCAGATGGGGACAGCCAGACAAATGTCCAATTGTTATTGGCCAGTCCCACCAAACAAATCTTGCTCCTGCCATGCCATAATTCCCCAGAATGTATTCCTTCCTTCCTGGCTCACTTACCTCCCTGAGATTTGGAAGAATCTTGCTGGCTGGTTGGCCCGAATTTCTTCCATTTCCCAGAAATATAATGCTCTGTCCAATTTACAAATCTTACGTTCCTCCCACCTCTTTTCAACAGTGTGTTTCTTCCAGATTCCTACTTCCATCCCAAGTAAGAGAACCCAATATAGGAAAAACAAAGTACATACAGAAGATCTGCCAAGCATCAACATCTATATAATTGGAAAGAACAAACCTTTCTGTCATTTGTTTGGGTTTATCCTCTAATAACTGTTGAGTTGGGGGCCAAAATAAAACGTACAGGCGAACAAACTCTCCTGTCTCCTCATCCATTCTCTGTTCTGTAGAACCAGAATACAATGCAAGACCCATAGCGAAAAGAGAGAAAAATGAAGTAACGCAGCCATCCTTGTTAGGGATCTACAATTATTACACACATTCTCAGTTGCCTTGCCCTCTTGAATCTGAAATAGAATGCAATCAATCACAAGCAGATATTATCGTGTCCCTCTTTCTCTATCACCAGAGATTATGATGACCCTTTGAGAAACCAAGTATGGTGCTTTCTGCTCTCTTTGCTGACTCTGATAAACCTACGGTGCTGCTGCTCATAAATGTATCCCGGTAGTATCAATCTCGAATGCTGACATTATTTACTGACTGGTAGAAGGTTGGTGGCATGTCGCCCATGGAAGGAAGCCAAGAGACCCGGGATTATGGGTAAGGAGGAATGTACAAGGGAATCCCCACGATTGATCACAAGAAAACTCAATCCCACAAGATCCAGGAGAAAAATGTCACCAACTCCCATGCTCTTTCCATTTATAGAATTTTCAGCAGGTAAAAAAGCGGCTCATTTGTAATTTTAGGTTACTGGGAGAGTTGGAAGATTACCAGCCGGGCACCTTTGCCTGCGTGGACGCCTAGTTGTCTTTCCCCAACCTCTTAGGCTCCTATCCTCCATTCCCACTTCAAAACTACTAAGTTGATTAATCAGCGGAGCACAAGGCATCAGCGAACTTACAGCCACCACCACCGGAGGAGGCGGAGGAGGAGGTGGTGGAGGAGGACTAACCACCAACCGCCTCCTTCCTCTTCCACACCCACTTCTAGTCGAGTTCCTTCTCAGTAATCCCGACTGCCAAACATGACCTGTTGCTCTCATTAGCCCTCCAAATGTCTGAATATCTTCAGTTACCTCATGTCTAGAAAGGGAGACCATCCCAGGAAGGATGTCTCTTTGAAAATCCCGTCTCTGCCTTCCTCTCCTCGCATTACCCCTTCGTGCCCTAGTGGGAACCGCAGCACTGGGTCCTGTTACATCCAATATCAAGTCTTTCGGGACAAGAGGCTCTGGCATGTAATCTTCTATTTTGGTCTCTGTCAACTTCAGTGTCATCAACTCAAAGTAATCAAACTCCTCAATGGAAGACGAATCTTTATCGTCAACTCTCGCAATAGCTTTAAACTTGCTTTCCAAGTCATCCCCACAAGAGGATACTATGTCTGCAAACCAGTGAAGGGTAGAGCTAGCACCTTCTGCTTGATCTTGGGGAGCAGATGCTGATGAGATGGAAACTATTGCCTCAGCTGCTATTATGACAAATTCATCTTGCTGTATTTCTAATTCTTGATGCCTTGATAGTGAAAGTTCTTTATCAACCTTCGCTATGCATTCTACATCCTCCTCAATCTCAGGAACTATTGGAGCTTCCAAGTCAATCCCTGTAACTGTCTTCTTTTTGCAATCAGGAGCGGAAGGAGATAAAGCAGCTTCATCTTCACTTACACAAGAGTTCAAGTCAATCTCACATCTATAGTTGGGAACCTTTATAGTATCTTCCTCATTATTGACAAGCTTGACTTGATCAGATGCCTTTTGGGAAAAATCAGCTGCTGCCAGATCATCACAGGGAATGTTCATATCGAACACTATATTTTTTACTTTGTTTCCTGCCTCTTGTTTGGATGGAGGGGCAACGGAGTCACCAGGAGAGCTGAAAGACCAAGACTCTTTCTTGGGAGCTTGTGTATTTTGAAGAATTGGGAAGCCAAGAATTTTCCGGCAACTTGTGGACTCCCTAACTTCAATCGTAGTGGTATCAGGATAAGTAGAATGAGAAGCTAATTTCTTACCATGAAAGGCAGGATGATGGGAGCCCCTAAAATCTCTGTCTGGGAGAACTTTAGAGGAATTCAAGAAACTCAATTTCCCAGCATTGCGAACCGTCTCAGTACTAGTGGCCTCATTTTTGAAAGCCGGATTACCCCTTAGCCAAGGTAAAGAAGAGAGATTATCATCATCCTTTCTTTCCAGATCTATAATCTCAATACCATGCCGGGTAGCCACCTTATTTGATGAACCATTCGAAATTGCCATATTCAAGTTGGGCTTCAAATCCATGTAACTCGAACCTTGATAGAACCTAACTGATGCATGATTGATTAGTTGCTCTTGAGCTGCTGCATTGTCAGCAGTACCACGGTTCACATGTCCATCACTTCCTGAAGGAATAGAAAACTGCAATTCCTTCAACCCTGTAGAAATCCCATGGTAATATCCATTTCGGTTAGACACTTCATTTCCAAATTTATGGTTAGATGCAGAGCTGGTGTTGTTACAGTTCCATCGGTCTCCAAAGATCCCATTGCTTTCAGTTGATGGCCGAGAACTCTTCCTCAATGATGCAGATGACGAATTCAAATGAGGATGCATTTGAACCGAGATACCATTCTGGTTCAAGATTCCAGTAGGCTTTTCCCAAGACAAAGCAGAGTGAGACCAAGACTTGCTCAAATCAGGTGCGAACAGATACGGACTGGATATACTAGAAGCCATAACTGCTTCTCGGTGACAATTATTATTAGAATCGTCGAGACTGCTTTCTGAAAGGTCTAGACCATGACTGCTTCTATCTCTTGACTGATTCTTCTTTTGATCAGTAACTGAAAAATTTGGAGGTTCAAGAGCTCTGTTGTTGAACAAGACCTGCATCGACGGAGAAGATGACAGGAAACTCCCTGTCTCGGTAGCAGATTTGACATTGTTTATAGTATGTCCTGCAACCATGAATGTAAAGTTATGATTATATCATCAATAGTGATGAGAAGGCACTTCAATGTGAACTCCACAGTTACAAATATCTTACCTGCTTCACCTATATGGGTCAACCACTCCTTTCCGTTTCCATCATTCTGACGATCAGGTCTAGTCAAAGGCCTACTATCACTCCCACGATGAGGTATCACATCCAGAGAATCTTCAAGTCGTGACTTCTGCTTACCATCCAATTCTGTGCCTCTAACCTTCACATGGAAAGGGGTAACACCAAGAACACTAACATGATCAGAAGGATTAGTTTCTTCAATCGAAATTGGTTCGTTCAAATCAGCCATACTAGTTTTCCCCCTTAAACGTGATTCATATATTGAACCATTATCCTGGCAATTATTCTGAGTGAAGCCGTTCTTGTTAGTATAACTCGGATTTCCTTCGACCAGCTGATTTGCCTTTTCAAACACATTGGTCGGTGCCCCTTCTTCAGTATCTATGTACTCATTTGCCGGAAGCTGGAGGTCAAACATCTTTCTCCTCACCTTTGTGGGTCTGGACTCCAATATCTCAACATCCTTTGAAGTACAACCATTCTTATTTGGCAAGGGACTGGCATATGTGCTGCTTCCTCTGACGGAACTTAAGGGTGAATTACTATTATCAATGGCAGAAGTAGATGGCCGAGCAGAAACAGAATTTCCCAGTGGAAAGCCAGGGATATGCCATTTCCTAACATCTTCAGATGTAACTTGGGATGCTAAGGGGCTTGATGACAATAATGCCTCGACCTGCACTCGACTTCTGTTTGGTGTTTCCTTCCTTTTAACTTCATCCATCAAGTCCCTTTGTATTCTGTAGAGGCGGTGAAGCTCGTAAAGCTGAATGAAAAGGGAATGAAAATTTGAAATCAACTAGTTTGACAAGCATAAATCATAATCTTAGGTACGCAACACAAATTCAGATATACCTGGTTCCTGAATATGGTCTCATGCTCGAGCATTGTCCGCTTTACTAAGTCCTTATCATAACCTGAATAAGTATCAGTGATTGCCCTTGGCAAGAAACCATTGTAGTACTGGCCATTTGCGAAGGTTTTATCCCCATAATATTGTGGCCAGCTACAGCTGTTAGACTCATCACTAAGATCCCTCATTTGAAAATATCCTGGAATGTAGCTTTCACGCTGCACTTTCGTTCCCATTCCTGGAAGTAGACAAAACGGAGTGATGAATTTCAACCACATTACAAGGAAAGTATTAGCTGCATACAGGAGAATTCCCTCAAAGGACAGTCTTTGATTTCATAAGAAAGAAGTGAAGACTGTTGGAGATAGGTGATATGCTACTGAAAACTGACGCACGGCCACATTGCGATAACTTGTTTACTCATTTCACATGCAAAGAATTCAAGAAGTCTAGTCAACATGTATTTCATTTATGCTAACCTGAGTTTTATTTTATAGGTTATCGATCCAAGCACCATAAGCTTTTGAAGAACCACCTACATGAACAAACCAAAAGGCACCCAAAGACCGTGTATAAGTACACAACTACAAGTCCCCTGCTTTTCCCAGGTCTGGTTCCTATGTGGGAATGGAATCAGCACTTGAGAGTACCAGCACATATTAAGACAACTAGTGTTGAACAAATTCGCATTAACCAAGAAAAAATGGCCAACAAATACCATAAAAATTATATATAAAAAAGCATGGCCAACAGACATTATGGTTATATAACTGAACAAATTTGTCCAATACCTAATTTAGATCCCAAATAACCGATTCCACAGAATTCACTTCATCCCAAATTAAACATTCCTAAAAAAAAGTATGGTTATGTAACCGAACTTATTTGTCCGATATATAAGTAAAACCCAAATCACTAACTCCCATTCGGAGTTCACTCACTAAACATTCGCAACTTTATAATCTCAAACTGATAAATTTTTTATGGAAGTCACTACTGTCCATATCCACAAACATATAAGCTATTTCCCTAATCCAGACGATTCCAGAACAACTCTTCCAAGTGCGGCATAAACTATCAACTAACAGAACTTACAAATTCTGTTGGTGACAGGTGAAATTAATCCCAGACATCAGTAAAACTAGAGCTATTTGCCTATCATCTAGATAAACTGGCTACATTACACTAACTAAAAACTAACACATCTAACACGTGGTGACTTATCCACGTTTTACTGACATAAATCGTCTATCGATCTGCATCTAGCTAAAAAGGTTACAGTGAAATTATTAGGCTAACTGCTACCAGTTACATTACAGTCAGAAATCCTAATCTCAAAATGGTAAGAACTCCAGAGACGGTCTGACAACCTAGTTAGCCCCTTGACCACATACAACCTTAGAAGGAAGTAAAATCAGAACACAATAGACACCATTTCTACCAGCACTCAGGTTGGTAATCTCAAAGCTACAAGACAAACAGAAATATCCCTAGCATACAGAAAAGGAACGCTAGTAACTATTGATCTTTGATATCTCCACAAACTACCTCTGGATGCTAGTAATTCAAAGAACCCCATGACAAAGAACAGAATTTGAAAGAGTATATTAAGCAAGTATGAGCAACTGCAAAACCAGAATCTAAATTAAGACATTCAAGAGTGAACAACACTGATCCTCTAAAAGCATACAGTCTTAATTAACAAAAGATCGTTAGCAAATATGAGCAGTAGAACTGCCCCCAGCTTTCCAACAGAAACTTCTAAAACCCCACACATCAACGAATCCTATTGGCAACCAAGGCTGACCAGAAGAAACAAACAAACACAAAAAGGAAACAAAATCAGACGCCAAAACTCAGTGAACCTAAGCATGAGATTACTGGAGAAGAAAATTGCATACTCTGAATTGCCCACAATACCTCAACCCTCGACCCAAATTCACCAAACTGATAACAGATACCAAAACCCACCCCCAAAAGAAAAAATTAAAGCAAAGCCCAATTGACAAAATCATTAAACAAAACAAATTATACCCACAAAACATTCTAATTAGAAAAGAACAAAATCAGATAACCCATAAGAGGAAAAATAATATTACCTCAGACCCGCATCCTCTTTCTATCCCCCTCTTTCCCCTCAAGAAACCTACAAGCATACAATCATTTGACAGCCCCAACTTCTACATCAGACAAACAAAAATTCCAAGACTCTCTCCCAGGAGACTGGCACTATCAGAGAAAAGTTAGGAGAGAAGAAGAAACAAAAACGAGGGGGAGAGGGAGAGGGAGCTCAAAGGAGAAGAGGAAAAGCAAAAACAAAGAGTGGGTACTGCTCTGATGCCATTGAAGGAGCTTAGATCGTCTCCCCCCAAATTGAACAAAAGGAGATTTCGATCTGCTGGGCCACTATTCCTCCCTTTTCTCTCTCTATCCCCAAGTCTCTCACTTTCTCTCTCAACAACAACACCAGCAAGCAGCAACAACAACAAGGGGAAAGAAAGGGGGAAAAGGAAGGAAATGATATTTAGAGAGAGAAAGGCAGAAAGATAGTATTTTTATTTATGTAAGAGAGAGATAGAGAGGGGGGGGGGGGAGAAGAGAGAGATCCCAGATAAGAAATCTTTTTACACAAACGAACGACCTTCTAAGAACAGTGACACGAAATTTGTCAACATCCGGTCTCTTTTTATTCTCTGCTTTTTCTCTCCATTTTTTCCCTCAAATCTCTCTCTCTTTCTCTCAACTCTCAAGCATTCATTTCATTTTCCCATTATTTATTTTGCTACCTTTTAATTTTATAATGATATATCTCCATTTTATAATTTCTGGATTTTTAAGGAAAATTCTAAGGATATGGGATTTCTAGATTCTCTCCACCTTCCCTGCCATTGGTACCGCTACTCTTAAAGCTATTTATTATTTCTTTTTTTTTTTCTTCCTTTCCTCTGGTTTTCTTTTGTTTTGGATTTTGTATTCATTTTTCAATCACCATAAAAGCGTGAATTCATCCATGTAAGTTGTGTGACTGTGTGAGATTACCGGAATAGTAAATTCCATAAACAGTAAACAGTATCTTCTTCCTTTTCTTATGAATGCTCTTAAACAGCTATTAATTATAATTGCCCTCTCATTCAAAGTTAAACATGCACCCATAACGGCTTGCTACAATTCAATTATTCTAACATTAGTGGATATTATCTAAAAAATCTAATGTTTTCTTAAGGTAAACTTAATAACATAAAAAATTAAAAATAGTACGATTCATGATTATATTGTATGTGGAGGAGGTATCTTGCTCAGACATAATCATTCATCTACTTATTATATGGTAGGCATCAATGCTTTGAGGCACAACTTACATTTGTACTATAATGTAAAGGTTTGAATTTCGTTTGTAATAAAAGTACAAATTCAATTTATACCATAAAAATATTTAATTTTTGTAAAGGAAAATACCATTACTTATAAATATAGTAATAGAGCTCATATACAAATTAAATGTATATCATAACGTACAAAGATTTTATAATACGTGCACTAATAATAATGTCCTTTGATATGAAGGGAAGGGGCTTGTAAAGATACATCATCTTGGATATCATCTCGTACTAACGCTCTAATAATTAGCATTCATTTTTCAAATAATATATTAGATTTTCCACACAATAAGAAAATCAGTGGAAAGCTTTTAGGAAAAATACTAAAGTGGATGGAAATATTTTGCTTCTTCTTTTGAAATCGAACTATTTAGCAAAAAATAAAATGAAAGCTATGAAAATGAAACAAATGATTTAACAATTAAAATTAAAACTGAAATGAAAGTGTTTTTAACATAGTTAAAGAGTCAAATATAGTTATAAAGAATACAGGTACAATTCATGATAGTTGACTAATAGTCAAACTCTCGATAAAAGATCTTTTGTGCTACAGGATGAGCATCCCTATTGAAGCAACATGGAGCAAAACAATATGAAACATATTGAAACTGAGGCGACAGCCTGCCAATATCTTCTAAGGTGGCTCCTCCCAAATCATGTGAATGCTCGCCCCGATATCACCCATCGAATGACCATTTGAGAATCGCTATGAAATCTAACAGATAAAACACTGAGTTTGGCAATAGTTCATAGATTCTCGCAAAGCCAATAATTCCATTAAGAAAGGGTCATGTGTACTTTAATAATATTGCCCAAACGCAAAGATTAACTCCTTTGTGAAACTGAAACCCACGAATCATGAACCACCACCATGGTTATATTTCAGCGAGCTATCAAACCAAAATCCTAGTTGTGGTACTTTGCAAGGCAATCCACGTCCCCATTGTGCTACAAACCCTATATTTTGTTCCTCTATTGCCTCCAACCTTCGAGCTATCAACTGTTGACCTTGTTGCTGCCTCGGTCAGCTCCTGTCGCAACATGCCACTCATCTACTAGGACATGAAACTGACAAAGAAGAGCGCAAGGAAGATATTGAATGCCTCCATGGACCAAACATCGCCTACCTTTCCATATACGCCAACACAAGAAGACTATGTTAGTTATGGCCACTTTAGATAAGTGAAGGGGGAAAATATCATCTTCCATGCATCATTAGAAGAAAGAACCACCAAATGTCTTTGAATGTGGTGCAAATTAGCAAGCCTTCAAAGGCCATAAGCAATCCTGCACTAAAAGAAACAACGGAAAAAGGACTCTGGGCCATTAGAGCAAATTGGGCAACCCATTGTGGATACCAGAGTTTTATTTAATAGAACAGTCTCCAATAAAAGAAATCATCACACAATTCTCCAAATGAAAAACTTCAGTTTTGGAGGAATTGGTAAATTCTATAGAAGTTTATTGAACCTGTTATCAAAAGAAAGAGCCACATGAGGGTTAACTGTAACTGAGTGGTTAAAATATGATAGCTTGTTTTCATTGTATATTTGCTAGTCTTTGCATAGTACCATACAAGACGATCTTCGTGAACTGAAGAGGAAAGGGAATATCAAGAATGTACAAGAGGAACATTCCATATATGAGATTATGTGAAAATCAAATAAGCAACCAACCGAGGAGAAGATACAATACCAGTAAAGGGCTAGGGGAAGATGGAAGTGATGAAGGCAACCACACATCCTCCAGCACCCAAACTAACGTACCAGAGCCAATATGCCAATGGAGGCCACTCTTCAACAAGTCCCTACCCTTAAGGATGCCTCGCCATGTCCAAGAAGATCGATAACCAGTAGTGGCATCTAAAAGATGATGGTATAGGATGGTACCTCACTTTATACGTTCACGCTAAGCAACTTTATGTGTTCTGTAACAGTCGCCAAGCTTGTTTCGCCAATAATGCCACATTTAACCTTTCAAAGTACCTAAATCCTAATCCACTCTCAAACTTACTTTGGCAAATAACACTCCATGACACCTAGTAAATACCATCCTCATTATCTTGTCTTGCCCACCAGAATCATGACAATTGACTATTACACATCCGATAAATCTCATATGGCAAACAGAAGGATGACATAGCATAAATGTGGCCAGCAATCCTTACTCCCTTGATGACAACCTCTTTAGCAAATACGAACATTGCTTTGCTTTTCCAACTTCAAATTAGGTCGATGGTGCATCCTCAAAGAGCCGAAATGTGATAGTTTTGATCGATGAACTTTAGATGGAAGTCCAAGATACTTATCATCTGGTACCATTATAGAGACACTCGCAAAGAAACTTATGGCATTCAGCTCTTATTGGGAGAGATTTCACTAACACATACTGCTGATGGAGGTTAATTCGTCGACAACTAACCAACTCATAGTCATGCAACAGTTGCATTGTATTAGCACATTATGGTATTGATGCTCTTATGAAAATGTAGGAACCATCGGAAAAACATATATGAGAAGTTAGCAGTGCAAACATGTGAACTCTGAGTCCGTTGAGGGGGGAGGAAGATATTGCAGCACTCAACTTTTCTGAGAATGCCTCTATATACAACACGAATAACAAAGGAAATAATGGGTCACCTTATCGAATTCCACGTTGATGTTGGAAATAGTCATATTAAACTCCATTAATGAGGACCGAGAAGTGCACAGTGGTAATAAAATTACAACTTAGCTGAAAATAAGAGGAGGGGGGATAGCATATGAAAAATTGGGAATTGACCACCCAACCTCTTACCCATATAATAGTGACTATTCTGCGAGTATACCTCTTCAACTATTGTAGTTGTGGAAAACATTTTATATAACCCATTAAATAGTCATAGCAAAATTCATATAAGCAATATAATAACTTCCTAGAAATTTAGAAGATTAGTTTCTTGTTGGATTTGACAAATGAATTTTTTTACCAATTTTTTGGTTTTGCAAAACGAAGGACTGGTAATGAATTTGGGTCAATGTGGATTTGATTTTTTTTGTTTGCCTGTTGGATTTTATGAAGAATTTTATTGAATATTTATGGATTTAAAATAGAATTTACCTAGCCACTCTTAACAAATTAGATATTTATTTTTATTAGGAAAAATATTTTTTGGGATAATGGGGTCAAAATTTGTCCGATCAAAAGGGGGTTTGCTTCAATATTGAGTGTTAGGTAAATTCTATTTTGGGATATCTAGCCCCAAAATTTGTCATGGCATTTACCTTGGTAGGTAGAAAGGAAAACACAAGTCCTAGGAGATCCTAGAGTCATATTCCACGAGATCTTTTGATAGTAACTACTCAAACCAAACCTAATATGGTCGAGTTGTAATGCAATGCAAAGTAAATAAAGAGGGTTTAGGTGCCCTAATTCGATATACTAGACTACTAATACAAGTAAATGAAAAGCAATGAAACGTGATGTTTATGTAGTTATTCTAGATGATCATGCATGCAATCTCCTCAATAAGATGAATCTATGCATAATCCATTATGATGCCATATTCCTTCCTCTAAGATCATTCTCTACATGTGCATGCACCTCTAACATAGAGATTTTACTAGCTAATGTGTGTTTTGGCTTCATGCCATCACCTAGTCAATGAAGACTAATGAAGTTAGGATAACATATGATTAAGTGTGGCCATCTACAAGTTATAATCGATGGTTTATAGCATCGATGATCTAAGAATCAAGCATCATCCTAATTCGTGTATAGAAGGGTAGCTAGTCCTCACATACACGCCTAAAGAGCATGACTACTACATGAGCTTAGTTTCCTTGCCTCCCATGATAGTAGTATAAACAATGCATATAATAGCACTAATAGTAAACTCATACGCATAAAGTAATTAAAATATTATATGATGTAAAGCATCAATGATCATACACAAGAAAATATTAACACATCTAGAATACAATAAAACATCTAGGTGGAACTCAAAGCCTTGACAAGAATAGAGCAATATACCCTTTTCTCTCTTCCTCACAAGCTCTCATGCTAAAGAAAGAAACTACACAACCTCACTAACACTCCATAATATTTGTTAGACTCATTATACACAAATTGTTCCTTTCTATGACAATTGAAGGGGCAAAACTGCCAAAGAAGGAGTCCTTGTACAAAATACTGGAAAAAGATGTGTCTAAAAGCTCTAGCATAACCTCCTATTTGTACTAGTTACAGAAGGAGTTTTCTAGTCTTTTTCCTCCAAAATTCGCCCAAAACCGTCCTTGTACGACTTCAATTCGGATTTCTTCAACTTTTGGACAAAGTAACTTGCTGAGGAAGACTTCTAGAAGCTTAGGGCACGAGCAGCGACCTCACGGCGATTGGACCCGTCGATGGACTTTCTTCTCCAAATCCACCCATTTGGTGGGCATCATCCACTTGGGATCATGGGTCTGCTCTTGAAATTTTAGCTCGCTTGGAATGGTTTGACCCATATGCTCTTCAAAATACTATCGTCTGGTCCATAACTCGAGCTTTCGATGTCAGAATCCATCTCCGTTTAAGCATATGAGCTTGTGTCCTCGACCTCCTTCCAATCCATTGGGTCCCTTGGTGATCCATATTCATCTTGAGTGTATTATAACTTTGAAAAACACAAAACAACACAAAAAGGCATCAAATAGTACAAAAGCACACTCAAGATCTATCATAAGCCCATTAGTCAAATAATTATAAATTCCATATGAAATGTAATCAAAACCACTAAAGATGAATTGATAGAAGAGGAAAATGTATCAAATATTGGAGTGATAAATATTATAAATAAAGTGTCATCATCCACTATTTATAGGCATAGAAGTTCGGACTAGTTTACGACTACATGTAGGTCCCGTTAACTCTAAAGCGATATCGTTCTACCCTAAACATCTTTGGAGATCATGACCTATGTTTCACGACCGTAATCTTTTCTGACGGGCTTGAATTCCAAAATGGTCTTCTTCGATGCCTATAAGGCTGAACATCAAAATGACTGCTTCTTCCAACTATCTTGTTGCTAGAGTTAACAACCTAATCTTAAATATCACGCCATGAACATATGCAATGCATGTGAACTCGGATCACGTACGGCGAGATGATCCCGACTATGATCTTTCTGCTAAAAACCGCAAACTTCCCATTTATACTCCTCTTTACACGTTGCTCAAACTCAACTCCAATTTGCCTAAATCATCACGCCACATGTCTAAACTTGTCCATATACGACGACCTCAAACAATCCTAAGCTAAAATGCTAAAAAAGGTCATGAGATATCTAGATATGGAAAAGTTTTTTTAGTTGTTATCACTTAACTACAAGGTTACTTCAAATGATGAATTTTTTTCACATAACATGCACAATTACCAACATCAATAAAGAGTGCACTATCAGAGAATAGAGAACGGGTTGAATAATCACATGATTCAAAGCCCAACGTAGGGTGGAAGCGACAAAGGTTACTCTCTCTTTAGGGCGGTTATGACCAGATTTGTGACCGCTACAACAATTATATGATTGTGATATTATGTTTTTTAGTTTTGTAGGGGGCTCGTTCCAATATAGCTTTTGGTTTTCACCGAGAAAAAGCCAAGGATTGTGCTAATTTCATTGGCGATGCTTCATTAAAGCATGACTACTTGCTTGGTGATTCCTTCAATAAGTTTTGTGGTACTTTATATCATGTACGTACAAAAGAGCTGCTCATACTCGCATAATGTTTCGGTTTTTGTTCGACTATCGTCCTTATTTATTATATATCTTGAAGTATTTCCTATTATGGTCATTTTTGTATATCTAGTTGTTCTAGTTTGGAATGTATGGGGCAAAAAATACACATGCGTAACTGTTTCACTTGTCTTTCAGATTGTTTATTTGGGAAAGCTAGCTCTTTAAATTGATCACCCATGAAACAAATGGCACAACCTATCATACATTATTGAGAATGGAATCTGTCACATGGCCAGAACCCTTTCATCTCAATTAATATATGATTTCGTTTCCCATTTATAATTCCACATAAATGAATACTAGGAAAATGACGATGTCAAACCAACATTTTCAATACATGAGATGTGGTATTATTATGTAAGAATTATGTATAGTATATGGCTAGTTTCAACATTTTTGTTAGTATGGAAAAAAGTGAGATTTATTAATCAGTATTTATGTTTCCGTTGATTGTATCTTTTAGATCATATTTATTTTTAAATTTTTTGTTGTTGATGTTAACACCAAAACTCGAATTCAAGGCGTGTATGAATATTGTTATCCTTGACACAACACTAAAAGTATGCGCTGACTTGAGTGAGTTTTGTTTTTCAACTGGGTAAGTTTTGGTCATTGGAACTTATTTCCCATTTTTATACAACATATATACAAAGTTCTGTTCCTAAGAAAATGTGCATTTCAATTCAACACACATACAACTTGTCTTAGCTATCCATCTTCTTTTAATTCGCATAGTTCTCCTCCACGAAGGATCCTCAATAGCAATACTCTTAGTTGTAGTCGCAGAGTTCTTAAGGAATTTTCATAGGAGTAGGAGAAACAATAACGTAGATTCCTTTGTATGCACCAAACACCCTCAATTGAATATTATTTGAAGAGGTGTGAACTACAGTAACAATCGTCACCTCATAGAAGTTAGACGCAATCCACACACCTATTTTTCCACCAAAAACAATGTCATCTAAAATAAATTATTTAACCAACGCAACTTTCAAGTATTTTTTCAGAAATACCACTTTTAAACTATAAAATTACAGAAATACCACTTATTTTTAAAAAAATGCCATTAATACCACCATTTGAAACAAATCGCCACATGGGGAAGCGGTTTGCACAAAAACCGTTGGGGGAGGCAACGGTCTTAGTGACCGCAGGATCAGCGCACGATTCGACGGCGGAACGGCCGCCAAGTTAGCAGTCCGCGTCTTGGAATTGGAAACCGCCCCCTCCCCATGCGGTTTTCGTGTGGGGTTAAATGACCAAACCGCCCCCCCCCCCCCCCCCCAACCCCCACCCCACCCCAAGGTCCACTCCTATATAAACCTCCATCTCTCCCCATTTTCTTTGCACCAAAACAAACCTCTATCTCTCTCTCTCTCTCAGATTTTCTCTCTATTCATCCCCCTCTCCACCCAAAAACTAGAAAATAGTGATAGGTTGGTTGCGGCTAAGTCTGAACTACAATCAGAAAACATTTCTTAGGTTTTTTTCTTCAAAACACGTCGAACCTCTTTGCGCCTTTAATAAGAAAAAGTGGAAATTTGTACCAAGAAGAGGATAATTTATTTTGATGACTATCAAGAGGTATATACTCATTCTACTATTTTTTTGTTCTTATAATTCTTGTTAATTAATCTATATACTAATTAATTTATGTTGTTGTTATGCTATAGTAGGTTGGAAAGGACGTGGATATATATAATCAAAGATATTATCTTGATCAAGGACCGAGAGATGCAAGCATTCTATACGACCAACCTAACCATCATTCAAGGGATGTTTGAAACGATCACAAGGTACATATAATTCTTCAACCTTTGTCATATTTTATTTCGTTAACATACTTAATGGTTTATAAAATAAATTGTTAATGGTTAATCATATTGATTATTTTCAATGATTTGGGTTAATACAAAGTGAAACTTACTTAGACTCTTTATAAAGAGATGCATGCCTAAGGAAATGGGGTCTTAAGCGATCATCATGATCCTCCCATTTCTTGGAAAAACCGGGTATATACATGATCAAGCAATCTATGCATATTATATGGGTTCACCACGTCAGACCCTGGATTTTGAGGCCCAATTGGTCCAAGACAATTTCTTTTATCATGCCCTGGAACTTTGCATACGGAACAACGCCTTAGCCCTCGCGTGGTCTTCCAGATTGATCCATCTCGTTAGGAATCCTCTTTACCCTCGGTCGACCCGGTTCACACCTCTGTCAGAACGCTGGGATGATCACCTTTCCTTCATACATTGGCCAGTAAGCTTCATCCGACAATAGACGAAAACTCTTTCCATAGAAGCTTTTAAGTGAGTCGATGTTGAAGAAAGACTCATGAAGTGAAGGGGGTATTTGCTCCTGTACTTGATTAAGGCCATTGCATGAGAACAAAGCAACCCTCTCCCCTGATACTTATGGTAGGAGCACTTTCATTGTTTTGTCTTGAAGTTGACATTGACTTCATGGCGATGCCCTCACATCTACCATCCACCCAGTTCCTAGTCTCGACTGAATACTTGCCAGCATCTCGATTCATCACCGTGACCCTATGCCGATTGTTCTTCCCCTTGTATTTGTCCATTATTTCTATAGCTTTATCGAAATGGACCTTACCTTGTGCCTCCTTTGTCCTTGCCCAGTGGAGTCGATTGGCGAACAACCCATTCGTTCTCCAGAATGTCATCTCAACAATGGCAGAGATTGGTAGTGCACAAATAGCCTTGTAGACAGAGTTGATACTCTCACTTGAGTTTGTTGTGGCAATACCCCACCTAGTACCTCCATCCTTATGAAAAGTCCACATGGTTAGGTCATGTCCATCCAGCCACTGCGCACCTTGATGGCATAACCTCACAGATCTTCAACAACTTCTCTTTGAATTTCTTATCTTGGTAGGCAACAACTAAGGAATATACAGAAGTGTAAGTTAGTATAATATCATTATACCCTGACACAGTAATTCATATAGGTTGTTTTCGGTGATTTTAGCCAATACAAGTGAACTCGTTAGACTTTTAGGAGAGAGATATATCTCATTAGAAACACAACATTTTTATAGAGAATGGGGGATCCGAGGATTGCTTAAGACCTGATTTTACCATGAAATGGGAGGATCACGATGATCGCTTAAGATCACATCTCCTTATACATGCATCTCTTTATAAAGAGTCTAAGTAAGTGTTGCATTGTATTTGCACAAATCTTTGGAAATCACCAATATGATTTAACAGTTACAGAATTATATTATAAACCATTTGGCAGTTAAAAAAATAAAATTGATTACGAAATAAAATGCTTATCAGTCCAGCACAAATTAACAGCAAGCTTCCTCCGCTTGAAATGATGGTTCCAATTGCTCTTGAAGTGTTGTATGCACCACCTCTGGGACCACTTCCAGGTTGGATCCAAGCCTAAGATGACAGCTTTGATCCATGTGTGGCGATCAGAGATGATTTTCAGGTTCATCCTCCTGGTGACGTGGAATTGAATTTGTCGAAAGAACCATGCGTAGCTTTTGGTATTCTCTCTCTCAACAATGGCGAAGGATATAGGAAAAACACCTTTGTTTGCATCCGCTTCACTGGCAATCAGGAGAGTGTCCTTGTATTTTTTGGTAAGGAATGTGCCATCCACTTGCATGCCAAGGACGCAGAAGGGAAAACCATCAATAGATGGCTTGAATGACAAGACAAGTCATTTGAAATGGTGTTTGTTACCTGACTCCGACGACTGGATTTCTTCATCTTGGTAGAGGCGTCCCGGGGGGGGGGGGGGGTGAGAGAGAAAATATTGTCGGGGTTAGACGCCTCCAACACCAAAATCAATATGGGAAGGTATGCATATGATTATTCCCAGTCGCCAAACATGGAGGACATTGCTTTTTGCTTTCCATGCCATGTTTTATTATATTTAATAATATATCCATAAGGACTTGAATGTCGACGATTATGATTTTCACCTTCAGATCGGGTTGTTGCTCAATTAGGTGCTTGATAGCTGCGACAGATGACACACATATGTACGTGTTCACCGCACGGGATATGAACCAACACCCGACTCTCTTGCTCTTGATGGCACGGACCCTAGTCTTGCATCCCTCGTGTTGATTATGGCATCTAACTATGAGACTCCTAGTGTCAAAATGACTTGTGGGCCATTCAAAACCCCGAGACATTGCTTCAGTGTCAACAGTGTGCCGCTCCTCCTTCTTTGTACCAAATTGTTGCCCCTTCGTAAACCCAGTGGTTGGACCCCATATAGGCACCTCTGGGGGCTCCATGTTGGCATCAAAATACCAATTTTCATTTGGAATGTCATTGTAGTACGAGATAGGCACACGATCACGAGACACCTCCTCATCATCTGAGTCTAAATCAGGGCCTGAATCATCAGCACCTTCAAGAGAGTCGGAGCTATCTGCACTGACATCGAAATCCTCTTTTTCGTCCTTGGGATCACTAACTGGACCTGGCAGTGCATCTATCATCTCATCTAGAACATGAAAGGCACCTTCATGAGCTCTGTAATGGTAGTTGTGATAACTACCGTTGCCTGCATGGAAGTCGTACTCGGGTTGGTACTGGTAGTCTTCTTGTTGGTTGTCATGGTACCGTTGCTCTTCTTTTTCATATGATGGGAAGGATTGATGATGACCTCCACCTCCTTCTTGGTATTCATGGTAGGAATGACGATCATGGTAACCTTGGTAGAGATGATCTTTATATAATCCACCCCCACCGTGGATACAAGATGTTTGGCCATCTCAAGAATGACCTACACCGCCTTCGACCGCCTCAGTGTAAACAAACATCTCTGCTTTGGAAATATTATTGGTATTCAAAAATTAGAGCATGACATCAACTTCCTCTTGAGTGGTTATAAGCAATTCCTCATTCCACAATGACCCACCTTGTCTATTTGGATATCGATACCCCATAAGATCAACTCTCTTCTTGCCCTCTATGCAAGTAATCGTAGTACACATTTGACGAAGCTCTCTAAGGTTCGGTTTCGTAGCGACCTTCACTTTTCGAAAATCACCACTGACGTAACGTGCCCCCTTTCCAGTCTCTTTCGTGTAACCATTCCACTGTAACTCAAGCATGAACTTTCGGAATGCCATATGCAATAAAAAGTAATACAAAACAAACTTACGAAGTAAGGTTAATCGCAAAAACTATAAAAAAAAAGTAAGGAGCTAAACAGAAATTTAAAGAAGAAGAAGAAGAAGAAGGAAAGGGAGTGAAGAGCTGAGGTTTCCGTATCCTCCTTTTATAGGCAAAATGTCCAATGAAAATCGTTGGGGCGGTTTTCACCTGACATGCAAACCCTACGTCTGCAACCCCATGCATGTCGACATGTCGATTTTCGGGGGGATGGGAACGACATATAAACCGCCACCTGCCCCTGCGATTTTGTCACCAAAATAAAAATAGTCGCCCTACCATGCGGTTCTTTTAAGAACCGATGCCCCTTGTGGCGGTTTATATGAAATGGTGATATAAATGAAATTATTTCAAAAATGATTATATTTTTGAAATTATTTAGTTATATGGTGTCATTTCTAGAAAAATTCCAACTTTCAAACTACCCTTGGATTCAAATTCAATAATCTCCTGCCGAGACCTCCCTTGAAGGCATTCTTCTCCCTGCCCTTTAATCATAGAAAAAATCTAGCTTCATTGAGTATACATTACAAGGAACGGACGGAAAAGACACGATACAAGATGAGGATAGACATAATGCAGATGCATAATAGACAACAAAGAATTCATGTGTAAGATAGAGAGAGGGACAAACTACGAGAGGAAGAGGGAGTCTGCAGATTTTTTTGTCGTATAAACGTCTCCCTTCGCTTGCAATGTTTGATTAAAATGTGGCCACCGTGTCATTATCATCACCTTCATAGTCGATCAGATCACATTAATTTCCCACTTGATCAATCACGTAATTAATACACACGTCCCTCAATCCAGTGCTAGTCTGATTAAATGAATTGTTAATACTGAAGTCATGAAGATTTGCACGTGATAGAATCGATTGCTACCAATAACTCAAATTGTTGAGATGAAATCAATTATAAATCTTATATCACTATGTTACAAGACGTGAATTAATGGTAACCAAGTGACCAAAAATATAACTTGTGGTACCATTTTGGGTGATGAGACTGGTTCAATAGATTAGTAGTTACAGCGATAGATTATTGATTAGTTTATATTGAAAAACTAGGTGGCGATGTCGCGCCTTGTCGCGGGGCGGAGATGTATATGAGCATGTATTATGTCACCAGTTTTAGTGTTTGTTTGTATTATTAGTCTAAAATTAATTTTTTGTTAGCAGTTTTGTTAGTAATATTGACTTGACAATATGATATTAACTTAGAAGATATATAGGGCGGTCAACATCCAATTTAATTTTTTTTGAAAATTTTGGCTAATAACTGATATTTACCTAAACCCAAGTAGACCCATTGATTATGGGTAGGGTATGGGTGACATATATATGGGTTTGAAAGTTTATAGATGAGTTTGGATAGGGTATGAATATGTACTTACATAATCTAAATGTGTATGAGTTGGGTATGGATAACCATTTATTCGAGGGTGTTTTAATTACACATACAAAAATTAGACATATTTGTAGAACTTCAAAAGTTTAGGCACCAAAATATCATACGCAAAAATTGTAGATACTAAAATATAATGTTCAATCAATATTTTGGGGACTTATGTGCCAAAAAAATAAATTTAGGTTATAAATCTAAAAATCTATTAAGTTTAGGTACCGAACTGTAATTTGTATATTTGAGGCTTAATTCCTTTATGGTGATGTATTTTATAGAAAAATGGAAACTATTATTTGATATGTGTAGATACCTAGCCAAACATTCCATATATAATTGTCGAATATTCTAGCTCGGGTGAAAAAGACAAACTTTAGGGAGAAGCAAAATGAATACAAACTGAAACTCGCTTAAATTTCACGCTTTCAAATCTCATAGTGGAAATGATTACTTTCTAATAAGTAATAACTATATTTATTTATTTGTATTTGGACTCGACATTGTGCTGAAAAAGTTAATGGTTCATGGTTCAATTATTAATTCTCTAGACTGTTGGTAAGTAGTATGGACCCGTTCATACTTGTGATTAGAATACATAAAAATTGTATACTAATTACGGCTAGACGAAGAAGGCAAAGAAAGAAATAAATAAAGAGTTATGGAAGGCGAGTGAAAAATGAAACGAAAAGCAAGTAGATGATGGAAAGGTTTTGACCAATTCTTTTAGTTGGCCGTCAATACAACAGTCAACCATTTTCACCGTAGCAATTTATTGTCACTTGCTTATGTAGATGTCGCCTATTTTGTTGCATGTAGTTAGTAGAAGTTTGTTTAGTACCCCGTAAATGTACTAAATGAGTTTATAAAATCGCTCTTGTAATATTTTAGAGTCGTCTCACTTTTATTATTTATTTAATATTTCACGCAATGAGCAAATATAAAATGGTCGAATCTTCTCCTTCGGTTGAGTGATACAACATCTTGTATGGTACAAACTAAATTTATATTTTGTTATGGTAGATTGGATTCATTGATTGATTCAAAAGGATTGGCGGATTGGATTCATGAATTCAAGTGAAATCTAAACATTAAAACTATATGTAAATTAAAAAAAATGTAGGTACAAAAAGCTCATAAAATTTAGATAACAAAACATAATTGTTCAATAATTTTACATTGAAATTAAATTTGGGGTATCAGAATGTAAAATGTATATTATAGTAACTAAGTTGTAATTTAATTAAATTTGGGTATGAAAATGTAAAAATGATAGTTGCCCAATCAACTTGCAAGATTAGGCAACAGTAACTCAACTTCTTCTTTATATATATTAATGTATATTTACTATACGTCTATACCATAAAACTGAACAAAAAGATTAATTATGTAAGATATATTAAAAATAACTGTATCACTGCATTTTTTATTGCAAAATACTGCCAAAATGTGTGTGGGCTGGGGGGGAGGATAAATAGTAGTACCCCGGCAATTTTTTGAAGTTTAATACGCTCTCATCCTTCAAGTATGTGAAATGAATTACATTATTTAGATACATCTAAAATTGGTACAACAAATGGAATTGTTTCATTTAAATCAAGCTACCATTCACAAATTCAGAACCCATCCTCAAGTTCTTAGCATTGAGAGTGCTATGTGTGGCTCTGCATGGGGAAGGAAATAATTAGCTGATCAAGTTGAGTAATGGTCGCGCTAGATCTGCTGCTCACGGAACATTCCCACCTGATCCCCTTCCAGATCTCATTTCCATATAACCGTAAAAAACCAGTTGATCTCAATATCCCCTCAAACGAAAGCTAATCAATTTATAATTTTGTTTTTGTACACAGCTGAATACAAGAATACATTGTACTTCACAAATGGAGGTCACCAAAATTCAAACATAAGACCTCTCATTCACACTAAGCTCTGATACCATGTCGAGTTGTTGAGAGAGTTTTAATAATGGATCTTATATCATTCACTAACAGTAACTGGTTAGCCCTTGTTTGACAAGAAACTATTTATTTATAAATGAAAGATCAAACTATTTACTAAAAACAAGTATCAAGAAAACAATACATTTCCTCAATTACATCTTAACTAACTATGTACTCCAAAACATAATTAGTAAATACTTCGTTTAATACACGCATATGTATAAAACTCATACTAAATACTTATAAAATCCGTATAACACGTTTAATATTCGTATTTAATGAATTGTATTGTTAACTTTACTATTATTTATATATTTATTTATTCTTAAAATAATTAATTTTATATATTTTATGATCGTTAACGTACTATTAAACATAACATTAGTTTAGAAACGAAATAAAATAATCATACATATCTTATACGTAACTTTTTCATACCGTATTTTACTAATTAGGCTTCAAAATAACTAACACGCATATACAAATACACCATAGCAAACAGATTTAGTTGGATCATTTACTAAATAAACCCAATTAAGAGTCCACCTTAAACTAATATTTCTGGATGATGGGCCCACTTGTCACCACAAGCCGTTGAAGTTACGATGAAATTAAATATATATTATTATATACTAGCTTATAACCCGGTCCTTTAGCCGAAATGCTCATATTTGATTATTTTTATTTTTATGTTACTTTTAAGTCTATTAACCCGTTTAATCTTATTGATAATCATTCGATCGAGATGATACATAAAAAAATAATATATAGGTCGAACATTCGGAGAAATATCATAATCATTTAAGAATATAAAATATAAAAATGTATCATTGACCCCATTTTCATAATGCTAATTAAGTCCATGTTAAAATGCTATTGGTTAGTTTTTTTTTTTACAGTCAAGAAATATAGAGTATAAAAGCTCACTGAAATTCTCACACGACCCATATAGATAGTTTGAAACTAAATCTTAAACATCACAATCCTATATAAAGGGTTCAATGCTCTCCTTTTAGAAACAATATGTCACTGATCAAAAAGAAATGGAGAGTTGTTGATTCAAGTCATCTATATACTAAAAACTCAGCTAAGAGGGGACCATCACAACTTGAGAGCAAACGAAAAAATCAGGGTTATCTCCAATATACGAATAGACTCGATCAAAGTAATAAGGCGCAAAATTAGACACTCCTTATCTATTAGTTCCAGTAGGTTGAATAAAGAAGCGACCTATTTCAAATAAACAATCAATGATTCCTCGTTTTAAGATAGAAATAGGTTGTGACAGTTGCAAAAACCATAAACCTAAAGACCCAATAGCCACCACTCTCCGTTGTACAACCAAATTTCTATCTCAAGAGGCATATATTCAACCAAAAATTCAATTTCTAATCCTCCTTCTACAACTCTAGTTATTGATGAACTCCATTCTATTCGCCATGTATTGATATCAGAGTTGAAATCTTCTACTCGCCCAGCTTAAAATCCCCAACAATAAAACCGTAGTGCCAAGAGATACCTGAAGATTGATTTTCAATGACAGTCTTGTACTGGGAAGTGAAAGGCGCAAACTATTGCACGAAGGATGAAATTTCGGAGGAAGTTAGAAAGAGAAAAGAACAAAGATAAAAAATCACAAAATTTAAATTTAAATTGAAAAATGCAAGGATACAACACGTAGTTACATAATTAGTTTCTTCCATGTTAGCCAATTACCCATTTACCTTTAGCAAAAATTAAGGAGAGAGCGGGAATTTAAAATTGAGAAAATTACATGAAACTCTACTATGAAAATAGAAGTATCAAGCTCGATAAAAATACATACGGTAGACTTAGTGAGCTTGCTAATTATGATGAAAAAGTCCTCTGATTTTCAGAGATTAACTTTGTCTATGTTTTGTATCAAGAAGGATGCAATAAATTTGTTTAGTGTAACTGGTTGTAATTGTTATCTTTGTTTGAACAGACCCAGGTTCAAATCTTGATATTGCTATTTTTAAATGAAATAAATAATAAATGTGTAAAGACAAAAATGACCTTCCTACTTTCACTTTCGTTGCAGGAAATTTGAAATGGAGAAAAGTACACAAAACTCTACCATATATTAATGGAGGATGTTACTTATTGACCGTATGCCCCAGTAAGGCAGTCATATTTCTAAAGAGTATGATGAGAACAAGAGAGCAGAGGTAAAACACAACTAGGGGTGGTTCGGTTTTGGTGATAATACGAAAGTCATTAATTAATTAACTGCAATTTACTTCGTAATCATAGAAGTCTACCTAGTTTATATATATAAACATAAATAACAGTTACTGTTGCCTATAAACTTGGTTTTGGTGTGGTTGTTTCTATTTTTATTTTTGTGCACTCATCATCTGAGCCGTCCTTTTTATGCTTGGATTAGGTGTGGTTGTTACTATTTTAATTTTGTACACTTACAATCTAAGATGTCCGTTTTTTTTTCTGCATCATTTTAATGGTAACATTATCTTAAATATATGTACTCATGTTATCTACGACATCAGGTTTGTTTGTCAAAAAATGTCATTCTCGGGCTTTTATTGTGTATATTTTCTTGAATTGTTTCTCAAATCATAAATGTCCATAATCTTGACCTATTTTATGAGAATTCTAACGTTGTTCTATTTATTAAATAATTATAGTGAATTCAGAACGATGAGTGTTTATCTTCATAACCGACAAAATTAGGCGATCTTTTCCCCATGCACTTCATGCACTTCCTCCTCTTCCTTGAAATCCCAGGTCTAGGTTATTGTTGTTATGCATTCTCCAAAGCGCTTCTCCATTTGAGAATTACAATATATTCGAACCCAAATAAATTATTTTCTCTAAACTAGCATTGCTCACCCGTCTCTGTTTTCCTTCAACATAAAATGTTTCAACCCTTTGTTTCATCTACCTTTTAAACGAACTTCTCTACTTAAGAATCATGATGGAAATCAACATGAGAGTGTTTATCTTCATAGTGCCATTGCACAACCATGGATCCTAACATAAAAACTAGATGTGCCATTTTTTGTATATTTATATGTTTTGCTCTATTAATTATTTTGTCAACCCATAATTCAGACACAACAAATTAATGAATGAATGTGTAGATAGTGAGATAAAACTCAACCACAAGATCGCGGCATACATTCATTTTCTAGTATTCCTTATATCAATTGTAATCAAACAAGAGCCGGGCCATGTTTATAATCATTTTTATACAATCGGAAATCGGAACCTTTTGTTTGACCCATGTTGTGAAAATTGACATTTTGGATTTGATTTAAGAATACTAATTATTTGTCTGAGAATCCAAAATGTTTTTTAGTAACTGAGGGATGCAAATATGAGCTAATTGGCTAGAGAATAATATATAAAACTTTCCTAGCAGAAATTATTGAATCTTGATGGCTAAGACAGTCTTTTATTTGCTTTCTGTAGGATGTTGTGGGTTTCAGTTCTGGGATTGGCTTAGAGCGGAGATTTATTTGTATAACTGATTTGGTTTTTTTTTTTTAATAGAAGTGATCTTTTGTTAAAAAAGAAGAAGAAATTATTGAATTATTTCGCTTTCACAGATCATTCAATTCAATTGGGTCCTCTTCCCTTTTTGCCGTTGATGGCTTCTGAGGGGAACAATAATAAAGTAATGCCAATCAATTTGTCAATTTTGAGAATCTGATGGAAAACTTGCAAATTACAACTTCTCTCTGTCTATTTTTTTTTTTTTCTTCTTCTTCGTTAAATCAGATCCTTTTCGATTAATAACGAATGATCCAATACAACGAGTGTGCACCCATGACTTGGAACACAAGCAAACCTCTAAGACTCATCCTATCTACCAGACTCTCCAGCAGCAGCAGCAACATTTCCCAACTATCATAACTCTTAATGATACATATGGGATGGTGATGTTCCACCTTCTAAGATCTAGTCTTTTTCCACTCTCACTCTCTATTTTTACTAGTTCTTTAATCCTTTCACTTTGCTTAAACTCGGCTGCCAAACCAAACCAAACAAAACCATTATCCTTTCCTCCCGAACTAAGACCACCTCATGGTTATTCTTAATCTGTTATAAATGGGTTAAAATTAAATGGTTTTAATCTAACTTTTTTTAGTTCAAATTAACGGTTTTAATCTGTCTTAATCGAGGTTTAATGAAATCATGGTGGTGTTTTCGTTCGGGTCAATATCTAACTTCTCATATGTGTCGTCTATGCCATCCGAAAGGTCCTCCGTGGTGAGTGGCTCAGGGGGTGCGAAAGGGGACCTCATCCTCCTACATCTGCTTGGTGGATGCAGCAAGAGGAGGATCTTGGTGTTGGAGACTGTAGCTTCGGCAAAGAGAGATGCTCTTGTTAGTGTGTGGTATAAGATTCATTATGGAAACCTCTCTCAACAATTCGAGTTATTGGGTTCAAATGATTCTTGACATGGTAGGCAAATCAAGGAAATCGGCAGTCGTATGGGGGATTAGGCCGCCAATTTCTGAAATGGTAGGATAGCTGAAATATTTGGTAGGCAAATGCTTGTGAAAGGTGATTGAAGGTTACAGAAAGTGAAATGGTGGTTATTGAATGGAGTTATGGTGGAGGTTTGGAGAGGAAACTCCCCAAAAATGGAGTTTCGGAGTTGAGCATTCTATGGAAAAAAAGTGACCAAGGGTTCTGGGGGTATAAAACCCAAGTCCTAAAATTGTCTGCCAATAAGAAAAATAGCAGCAGAGGCGTCGTTTTGGCCGCCATTTTGGGTGGGTGGAGTGTTTTTGTTCGTTTCGTTGGCTATTGATTCTTAAGGTTTCTAAGTATAAGCATACATGTTTAGACACATGAAAACCAATATTAGTACAAGCAAAGCGTACCTTATAACTTTATGATCAAGGATTCAGGCAAAGATTGGAAGTGACAAACCTCGATCCATTGCTCACATATTTGATTTCTAAAATTTGAAGCACATTCCAAACAGGAAAGATAGCCACAAACTCTACTGATAATAAAGTAAAATCTCCAAAATTACAACGAGATGAAAATTCAAGCCATCTCACGGCAAGACTTGCATTTGTCTGTCTTTAAGTTAGACTTGGGTTACCTTCAATTTAGCACTCTCTATTTTATGCCTTTGAAGTTTGAACTAGGCATAGACATTGGTGATTTAGCCAATCGATCAATTCGGATCAAAGATACATTCTCTTCCCCAATCATCAGGCGGTGTCATGAAGAACTCGTGTGGGTGAGTTCTAATCCCAGGGGTCGAATACTATGCTAACCCCTAAAGGGGTCTGCTTTTTGACACCCTCCTTTTGATTGATCCATTTTACACTTAATTATTAGGCAAGTATTAATGGCAGTTTTAATAAATATGAATGGGGAAAGTCTTAAATGTCATATTAATTATGAATGGGAAGGGGCAATTTAGCTGGATGGGGAAAGTGGTGTTTCTACTCTCATTCCCCTGGTTTCTATTTCCCCCCTCCCTCCTCTGCTATTTCTCTCCACGACGTCGTTTCTTGTTGGTACCCGCACTAGAGGAAGGAGTCTGATTTACCCCAACTTTCACCTGCCTTGAAACATAGGTTGCAGGCTTCTTGTCAATAGCCTTCTGGCCCCCAGGATTCTGGCCTGCAGGTTTATTGCCTGCTGGCACCTTAGGGCTCGTTCTCTTCGTCCTTGTCATTCCTGGTTTCATTAGAAAATAAGTCAATACTAAGAGCATCTCCATTGATGCAATTGCATTTGCTTTTTTATTGTTACTTTATTTTTATTTTTTTGCAATCCAATTCATCTTACTTGCATTGCACCACATCAATGCAATTAACTTGCAATTGCAACTAATTTTTTAATTTAATTTATTAAAACATAAATACTCAAATAATAAAATTAATGAATAATTTAATAATAAAAAAGATGATGTGGCTTGCATTCCATAATTGCATTATATGCAAGCTTGCAGAGATGGAATTGTGATCTACATCAATGCAATTGCATAATGCAATTGCAAATGAATGTCATGTCATAATGCAATTCTAAATGCAATTCCAATGGAGATGCTCTAAGAACTAAACATAACTACAATGTAGTTGTACTTTAAACAACCATAATGATTTTGTAAATACTACTACAGTGATAGCCCTACACACAAAAACATTACAACGAACTACCACTGTAGTGATATTTCTACCACTCCAACGATAAATCTACTACTGCATGTGAAAGATCTACCAATGCAGCGAAAGACACAATATGTCACTGCACTAATAGATCTACCACTGCAACGACAGACACACTATGTCACTGCAATGATAGATCTACGACTGCATTGATCGATCTACCACTAAAGTGATAGATCTACCACTGCATGAATAACACAATATGCCACTACAGCTATATATCTACAACTTTCGTGCAATACTATACTGAAGGAGACGAATAAATATATGAATTGTGGTCGTTCAAGGAAAATTGCCTCACCTTAGCAAAATCCTGCCGCCGCCACTATCGGCTTATATAAGCTCTGGCGCAGATAGACGGCCGTCGACGGGAATCGATCAAGCGCAGCAGAAAAACAAAAAAGACAAACCAGGTTCAAAGTTGAGAGTTCAGGATGGAAGACGGAGGACGTCCGATGGGAGGGATGGGCCGACCTCTGTTGTTAAGGAGATGATGGGTTACAGCGGAGGATAGTGATTAGATGAGTCGGCGGTGAAGGGTTACGACCGGATTCTAAACAGAGAGAGAGAGAGGGAAATAAAACGGTGACATAAAAAAAAGGTAAGGGGGAATGAATTTTAAATTATGTGTGGGAATCACTTCTTTCCCTTTCCGATGTATGTTGGGATAATTAATTACTGAATTAATTACAAATTACCAATTGTTTACTTCCTACCATTAGATTAAGACTATTGGGGATGGGCGGTAAAGAAGATGAATGTCGAAAATCAGACCCCTTTAGGGGGTAGTCACGCTAACCGGTCCCTAATCCCATCTATACGGGGAGATTTTTTTTATATTTGGATATGTAGCCTCCTATTGTGTACTTCGATTTCATGATTGATAAGGGCTACATGAAAATCACTATAGTCGCCAAAGCCTAATTTTTCTTTCATGTCAGAAGGTTGCGATGAAATCTTAAGATCAGGGTCATTAGGATGGAATTCCAACTCCTTACCCATATCAACTAGAAGAGTTGTACTGACGTACTCCCCATAAATTTGGAAGTAGGGCTTTAGAGGACTCATGCTCAGATCCTTCGAGGTAGGAGTTAAAGAACATACATTCATTGTCGACCAATGGAGACCTTGATTATATGCTCGACATTACCGATTATCATGGTGAGTTGTTGCGCAAGAATATCGATCAATGCTCTGGAGGATGTGAGGAATGGTCTTCCAAATATGATGAAATAGTCTCGATAACTATCTATATCTAGTACCATGAAGTCAAGATAGAAGGAAAAGGGTCCAATCTCAATTTAGATATCTCGAAGAATCCCTCTAGGGTGACATATAGAGTTGTCAGCCAACTTGATATTTACGAATGATTTAGTGTGTGTGTTATTTGGATCATGTGATTGTATATTGAAGTATGAGGAAACATGGGGACATGGGAGTAACCAACTGATGATGTGATATGCAAACTCCGATTGGATAAAAAATGAACTACCTCAATTGATTGCGGTTTGTGGTACACCAAAACCACAAGGTTTTGGTTTGAACTTACCGCGAATCACAAAAATGTAGACTGTAAGTTTGACTGTGCGATTTGGTTTGACCATTTATGAAATTTAATTTGATTTGGTGCGATCTGACCACACCAATGTCCACCTCTACCTATAGGAATTGAATTGATTGAAATCTCATTCTTTTTTACATTTTTTATATTTAGCTTCTCTTATACAAAATGGTGCCATGAACATCTAATGTTAGCATCGTTTTACCTCTTGAGTGGGTCACTCTCAACTCCGACGACTCTATCAATGCTGGTACGACCATGCAGCTGTGAGTGGTCTGATTCGATATCACCCATAATGTTGTCTTTCACCGTGCATGATTAACCTAAGATTTGCTCTATCACACCCATGCATAATTGATAGCCACTATTGAAGGGCTCCTGTTGACTTGGGACATGGGGCATCGTCGTGTCCGAGTGGATCCTGATTCTCTTTCTGCGATCCAGCTTCTCTAGAGCACATGAAAGGGTGGCCACCAGCGCACAACTATTATTTACAGATTCAAAGAACTGCTAACTCATCGATGGGAAGTTCACCTTTCCCGTATCTTTCGAGAGGGCAATAAGTGTGGTGGATCATCTAGCTAACCACTGACACTTGTTGCCAGTTGATTTCCATGCTTTGTCGAATTCACATCCCGCTCTTGTTTCATTACATTGTGTATGACTGTCATCGAATTTTTCGAACTTCGGTTGGTTTTGAATGAACGCTGGGATGCGATTGCATCCATTTATAATAATAATAAAAACAATTATAAAAAAAAAATTGAAGCGAGATGATGAGTCGTGCATACAATTACCAAAACAACAGAGACCAAGAAAAGGAATCCAATTAGGCGATACATAGATATATGGTATATCAGCTGAGTTGCATGCCACTATAAATTTTCTTCCATATATATATTTATCAGATTTCCCATTTCCAATTCAACCTCCATCAATTCCTTTCCTTCTTTCCCTCTATATGGTCTCTCTTCATTCTTCCAAACAAATCCACACACAAAACAGCTCAATAGGACAACCTCTCCGCACATAAAAACGGGTTTTATTGTGTGGGTTTGATTTGATGAGAAGTTGCAGTTACCTGCGACGATGATGACGATGAAACAGAAGGATCATTCGGATCATAGGTATAAGATCATTGGTTACTGGGTTCTTCCCATCTTCATGTTCTTGTTTGTGTTGCTCATCATCAATCCCTCGTCTTTCACGCATTTGTGGTCCAGCTACTATTGGAATTGGTCACCGTCTTTCGCAGGTGTGTGTACTGCTTTTCCCTCTCGTTTTTTGGCTCTGTTATTTAAATTACGATTGTGGCGTAATCGTCCGACTCGATTTAATTTAATATGATGTATGTCAAATCGAAATTTTGATTACATTAACGATAAGGTTCATGAATGCATATTTTTAAATTAAGTGTAACAAAATAATATTTACCCATAAGTAGAGGTGGGCAACGATCTGCCGATCCGGTTCACACCTTGGATCGAATAGATTATTTTTTCGATTCGGTTTTGTTTCTATGAATTATTTTAAGTATGATGAAGAAATGGATCGAAATTGAATTTCAACCGAACATAATCAAACCAAATTAGTCTCGTTTTAGTCATAATTTTTCCTTTATTGTTTGTCGGATTTTAAGTCAATTTGACCCTTTTTGAACCGAATCAACCGATACCCAACCATACACATAACACCATAATTTAGAATTGATAGTGCAATGATTTTTTATGATTATTTTGATTGTACAATTTCAATTCATCCAAACTCCTCCAAGTTTCTTCCTCCGAAGAAAAGGATAAAGAAAGGAAAAAAGCTGGAACGGCAAAATAACTCTTCTCCTGTCCTTTCATTCTGCTTCCGGAAAACAGGATCTCAGTGGGGCCCGCAAGCTCAGCCAGCTGTCAATCCCTCTCCAGGAATCACCTGCGATAGGTCCCACAAATCATACGACTTCTGCACAATCAACGGGCCCACGGTCCTCGATCCCGCCACCTCCACATTCCACGCCACCGGCCCATCAGCCGTCCACAGAATCAAGCCTTACCCAAGAAAAGCAGAGGCCCACACAATGAATGGGATCCGAGAACTGACCCTGCAGTCCGGCCCAACAAGCCCACAGTGCCAGATCCAGCACGGCGGCCTCCCTGCCGTCGTGTTCAGCGCCGGAGGGTACACCGGGAACTTCTTCCACGATTTCAGCGAGGGATTCATCCCTCTCTTCGTCACCGTCAACACCCTCTTCCCCACCGACCGCGACATCATCCTCGTCGTCTCCGAAGCAGGCGATTGGTGGATCAGGAAGTACGCCGACCTGCTCCGCTCCTTCACCAAGCACCCAATCGTCGTGATTGGAAACGGCACGGCGGCGGCGGAGACGCATTGCTTCGGATCCGCTACTGTTGGGCTGATCTACCACGGGATGGCCACCGTGAACCCCAATCTGATGCCGGGAGGCCAAAACCTCACTCAATTTCGCCTCCTCCTACAAGAAACCTACGGCGGAGGCGGACGGACTGGGATTCAAAATTGGGCGGAATCAGGGCGGCGGCGGCCGAGGCTGGTGCTGGTGGCGCGGCCGATGGGAATCGGTCGGGGATTGCTCAACGAGCAAGAAGTGAGGGCGGCGGCGGAGAAGGTTGGGTTCGAGGTGGTTCGGTTCTTGCCTAGGGGAAACACGACGCTGAGGGAGGCTTTTGCGGTGATGGATTCGGCCGACGCGATGGTCGGGGTGCACGGCGCGGCGATGACCCACCTGCTGTTTCTGCGGCCGGGGGCGGCGTTCCTGCAGGTGGTGCCGCTCGGGACTGAGTGGGCGGCGGAGGTGTGCTACGGGGGGCCGGCGAAGGCGATGGGGCTGGAGTACGTGGAGTACCGGATCACGGCGGCGGAGAGCAGCCTGGCGGCGAGGTTTGATCCGGAGAGCTTGGTGCTGAAGGATCCGCCGGCGTACCGGGGGAAGGATTGGTCGAAGATGTGGGTGTACCTGAGGGAGCAAAATGTTCGGATTGATTTGGTTAGGTTTAGGGAGTATTTGGAGACAGTATATGAGAAGGCTGAGAAGTTTATGAGGAAAAATGGGTAATGTTTTTTTTTTTTTTTTTAGTACAATTTTTTTTGCTACCAAAGTTGTAGAGAGTAGAAACTATGGACTCCATTGAAATTGCATCTAGGATTGTGCTACAAGGATAGAGTAGCAAGAGAAAGTGTTTATTAGTTGCTAGATGTTTGGTCATTGGTTGTTAAATTTGTTAGGAAAATTATCATATTATATAAATTTTACATTTCATTATCTAATCGGACCTATTAGTATAATTAAATCAGTAACAAACCCAAAAGATTGAAATTTTTTATGTGATATAGACATATAAATAATTATATTTGAAATACATACTTAGAAATTTGATATCGAAGTAATTCATACATGAAAAAAGAAATAACCGGTTGATATAAGTTTTATTTGTATAAACAACTATTAGATGTTTTCAATTTTCATATCGCGAATAAACCATTAAAATTTTCATCATATATACTCACAAGTAAGTGTTTATATGTTTTTGAGTTCTATCCCTAAGCCCCAAAATTTAAACCCTAACTCTAATCCTAAATCTCTAAACTCTAAATCCTTCAAATTAAAGTAAATCTTTAATGGACTTTCGTGTAAATTCATGTGCGTTATTGTTCATCACATTATAAGTGATGATTGACATCATTTTGACACAAATCGCATGTTAAAATGACGGTTATGAAACGAGTGCACTGAATGCACCCAAAAAAGTTAGTGCACCGAAGACGCCACCATATATATACATATATTTGTGATGTATGGTACCATCTAGAATGAGAGGGGTAAACACGATTTTCAACACATTGCACCCGTTTGGATAATTTGTAACAGTAGAGGGGTACAAAACGGGGGTGCAGAATTACTATTTAGACTTATCCCCCGAATTGGGGTGCAAGGGAAGGAAGGAAGAGGGGGGGGGGGGGGGGGGGGGGGGGGAATTATTTTTCTAATAAATTTTTAATTAACATTATCAATTTCTTTTCTTATGTAGATATTTTCGGGGTTGACCATTTGACTCCGATAGCAAGTTTATCAATGTTCGTCTAGTCAAATCGAGATCTCTTGGTTGACTCGAATTTGCGTTGGAAATTAGAGATAAGAAATGTTTATCTAAAAGGTAGCGAAGAACGGTTTGGTTGACTTAGTTTAGTTGATCATATAGTTAAAACTTACAGATTCGAACGTGTTTGACTAAGTTTGACCATATTCAAATTAAAGTTAAATTATACACGAGAACAATGTAGGATGACAAGTTACGAGTTGGGTTCCGAGCTTCGAGATCGCTCGATCAATGATTATTACAATTGTTATAATTAATTATTATTTTAGCATTATTATACACTAAATATTTTATTAAATTATATTTATATTATTTATTTTATTATTTTGTGATAATAATTTATAACTTTGATAAATCTATTTTATAATAATATAATTACTCACTACACACTCTATTTGCACCCTCCTACTTTTTCATCTAAACAACAATTTACCTATCCACTTGCACCCTCCCTCAACTTGCACCCTCTTACAATTTACCCATCAACTTATACCCCCTCGAATTTGCACCCCTTGTTACCAAACATAATATAAGTGTCAACTCATTAATTAGTTAGCACCATACTAATCACACTTATAACCAAATACATGTAAAATTAATCTAATGGTTAAAATTTAGTTGAAGTTAAATTGGCCAAAACTCACCCTCACATCAAACCCCTAATATGTATGCAATCTTACCCCCGAAACAACACAATCGTCTATTTGCATCCCCTATCTCTCATAACTCCTCTTCCTCTCTCTCCCTCAGCCGTCGAGAGCCTCCTGCTGAAACCATAAGAATTATCTAACAAAGGAGGAGGAAGTCAATGCCTTCATGGATAAGAAGGACCAACATTCTTGCCCTGAGAAAAATGCGACCCCGACGACCAAATTTCACCAAAAGTTGACGGTCAATGCGCCATTTTTTACCCTTCCCAAAGAAACTCCATTTTTAAAGTTCTAATAACAATCTTACACGAGTTTCTAGAAGGTATGAGGGAGAAGACCATATATATTAGAACAAGTTATTTGCAAAGACACGTTACTGTACACCTAGACACGATTTTCCTGTTCATTTAGACTCAAAATTACTGTTCACCCTCCTCCCATTGGTCCATGCTCTGAGATTGGGCCCGACTGCCTTTTCTTATTGGTTGGTGGCCTACGTCTGGGTCCCGCCGTTGTTTCTGTGTGTGCCGCGTTGCCCTCAGCTGCACGCTCATTTTCCCTTCGCTTTCACTTCTTCTCTCTTTATCTCTCTCGATCCTTCCCTCCTTCAAATCGCATGTGATTCCCTTTGCCCAAGAATTTTTGGGAACTTCACCACTGTTAGGGGGTAGATGATGAGAAAGAAAGCAGAAAAGACAAAGGGGTTTCTTGATTATTGTGATCCTTCGCAACGAAGTTTGGTGACCATTTTCCCACCATACAGCCTACCTATCTCCCAATTGCCCTTCCGGTTTCCGAGAAGCTGTCAGAGAGGTCTTGGTTGTACTATCATCGACTGTGTGGTTGGGAGAAGAGCTTAGCTTTTTAGGAGGAGGAGGTGAGAGACGAGATGAAACAGCTAGCTCCGTCTCTCTGCATTCTTCCTCTCTTTTATTTTCGAGTTCTCTCTCTATCTTTGAAATCTCGATGAATGTTGTTTCTCTCTCAACTTCCTTCTTATCGCTCAGCCTCTCTCAACTTCCTTCTAATCTCTCACCCTCAAGGCGGATCGACTACTTTCTTTTGTTGAGTTTTTCGTTGATTTGAGGGCTTAAGCGATTACGAGCCTCGACCACGCGTCCTTGCTGTCCATTTCCAGGCCTGCGGATTTTCGCGGATCGGAGAAGAATTGCTAGACAGAGAGGCAGAGAGAGCGGTGGTAATGGGTGGTGGGGGAAGGGAAGTGGAAGCGAGAAGTCATTGTCTTTCAAGTAAAGTATGTACAGCCCACTGAGCTTCCGGGAGGTTTGTTTCCTGGGATTCTGATTTAGGGTCTTTTGCTAGCACAGAGACAACAATCTTATTTTCTGGGTTCTGATTTAGGGTCTTTCGTGGTTCTAAGCCAACAATCTGATGATCTATGTTTTGGATTGTAGATCTGCTGGAGAGGACCCACGGCGGGATTTCTCTTTGTTCCTAAATGGGTTTGTTCTCTCATCCTTTCCCAGAGTCTTTGAGATCGGCATTGGACGTGACCCTCTGGGTGGAGTCGAGATCCGACGGAGGGGAGCGAGATTTCTAAAACTTAACGTTATGAGTTGAGAATTTGATGTTTTTGCTTCATCTCTCTTCTGCGATGTTTTGCTTTTTCTCGGCTTAGTTTGTAAATTTTTTCTCTCTTCTAAACAAATGCATGTGACGAGTTCCTGGTAGAGGTTTGGGTGGCTGGTGATGGTTGTTGAAACCCACATATATACCATTTAGGGGAGAGGATTTCTTGGATTTGAAGATCAATCAGTTGAAAAATCCCAAGCAAAGGAGGGGAACCTTGAGAAGGTGATGTCCGGTGAGATTTTCAGTTTTTCTCCTCTCTTTTTACTGCTGGGTGATTTTGTGGCTCCCTGGTGATCCTCCTCTCTTTCTTAATTGACTTTTGGTATTTGGTATATGAAGAGTTCCGTCGTCCACAGGCGAGCCGGGGAGAGCTCTATCTGCCGATTCCGGTATGCGCCAGAAATTTCTACTTTGATGTTCTGTTTTGTCCCTCTCTTTGATGTTTAGTTTTTTTCAATTTAGTTTGTGATCCTTTTTTTAATTAGCTCTTTTCTGTGGCAATGCTGGTGACGAGTTCGTGGTGGAGAATTGGGCCAACGGTGGTTGTTAAATCCCAGCCAGAGGGCAGTAAACAGAGGATTGCTTTGATGTGAAGAGCAAGCGAATTATATCCAATGGCCCATCTCTACGTTTCAGCAAGGTTTTGCAGTCGGGCAATAGAAGGCGATTCACAGTTCAATTCTGGTTTCAGGTGACTCTTCCCCTCTGTCTCTCATGATTTTTTTCTCCATTTTGATGTGTGGTTTAGTTCGACTGAGGTTTTATTGAACCACTTTTTGTTCACTCTCTGTCATGTATATCTCATCTCTGTTTCTCAATCGAGTAGAACTTGAAGCATTAAATGGCGAGTTTTGGGAGGTTGAGAAAGGAGTGGATGGTGATCCAGAGCTGCAACTTATGTTTTCCCTATCGTTGATGAATTATTTCAGGGGAGATATTAGGAACGATTCCATATTCAGAGAGGCAGCCATCAGATTCCTGGAGAAAGTCAGCGAGACCAGGTGATTGCCTATATGGGAATTACTTCATTGTGTCGTCTCAGTTGTTTCTTAATCTATTCATATGAAGTTTCTGCTATTTAATTATCATCACTAATATTTGATAATCCTCTTCTTTCTCTCTGTCCTGCAGGCATGAGTTGTTGACTGGTGTCGATTGTCTGGCGAACATTTCAAGGCTCGATTGCCTCAATGATTTGCTCATGGTTCACACTTGCTGCTGATTTTCAGATTTTGATATTGTGCATTACAAAAGTAAGAAATTTGACTGCTTGCTGTATTTTATGTACTAAAATTGAAGGTACAAGCTATTGCTTAGTCTGTTTTGTGTATGATGCTACTCATTTGATGATTTTAGATGATGATTCAGTTGGCCTATCATACTTTCATAAAGTATCATTCGGGAGTTTCATTTACTGTAGCCAATTCAAAGATTCCACATCAGTTGATAACTGATATAATGTCTTGCAGATGGAATCAAACCGTAGTCATGGTTCTGCTTAAGTTCACATGGATGTGCTATGTAGCTTATCTAGACCATCATTATATTGTTTGTGCATTCTATATCTTTATTTATGATAGCTTATTGTAATTTACAGATGGAATAGATGTTTAGCAGCAGGTTGAAGGTAGATTGAGGCCTTGACAAGTCTAGGCAATTTTTAGTAATCATTTCAATGATTTTATTTGTACACCAAAACTGTTGTATGTTTAATTACAGATGGCCTTTTCATACTTTTTTCACCTTTAATTATCAAGTCAAGTTGTGCTCATTCTATTAAGCATGTCCTTGCATTAGTATTGGGTTTTGAAAGTGATGTTTATGTATTTAGATAGCTGGTGATCTGCTGTATATTTTCCTTTAGAACGCTGAAGTTCTCACAGTTCAGAGACGAACCACACTGTTCTAAAGAGGGTTAACTATGACCTCTACGAGTATTGCACTAAGACCTTTCTTTTGGTCATTTGCTTATATTATTATGAACACATCAGCTCTCAAAACATCACCAATGTACAATCCATGCAATTGCAAAGTATCACTATCTGTCATGATGTGTAAATAATTGATCGGTGCTTTGCTTATATAGTTTTAATTATTGAATTCACTAAATAGGTTAGATAATTCTAATGTCATTCATAAGTCACGTAGTACTGCGCGAATACTAAATTTCCACAATTGTTTTAAAAGAAATTGAACCTCCTGTCCTAACGCCGAGCCCAGGCCAAGAATAATAGTTGTTTTCATCTGTACGCTCCCTAACTCTGCGTTAACTTTGTGTTACGACAGCAGAAGATTACACAAATGAAGCGTATCCCGCCGCAGAGCGGGGCTGATTACTAGTATATATGTATTCACCAAAATTTCGCTAAAATTACTCATATAGTAATGTCATACGTACTCTCTTATGCATATATGTATTCAACTTACTTTGAATTGTTAGTTTTTGTGTTGATACGAGATCTAGGGAGACTAGTGGAGCACTATGAATGATGTTAGTACATAAGAAAATATAATGATCATTTGAAATGTGTTGGTTAATATGAAATTCTTGTATTTTTAGGACTCTTTCTCTGTGCAGTTTTGAGACAAATATGTGATGGATTCAAAAGAGAACTAAAAAGAAAAGTTCTATCCTCACAACTCTGGAAAAAAATATCAATGCAAAAAGTGATATTGCTTAAAAAATAGAGAGTAGGATGACCAAACTTCTAAGTCACCCCAACTTTGTGATCCTATCTGATCTGGTGGTGTTGTTTTATGTCGAAGAGACGTTCCTCTTGCTCCCTTCATTTTTATTCATTTATGTTTAGTAAGCAAGAATCAAACATCAAACTAGACAACTTATGTATGGATATGACGCAATTTTTAGGTAACTTGGTTTTACTTTCCCCTACTCCTATGTGTTGTCCAATTTAAACTGTGATGTATTTTTAGCAATTGTTTTGCATGCCTATACCTCCATTAAAGTCGAGTTTCATATATACATTTGGGGACATCCCTATATTTGTGCTATGTGTAAATTTTTTTAAAGTATTAATAATGTCACACCCTCTTATGCATAATATGTATTCAACTTACTTTGACTTGTTAGTTTTTGTGTTGATACGTGGCCTAGAGAGACGAGTGCAGCACTATGGATGATATTGGTACATAAGAAAATATAATGACCATTCATAATGTACTGATTAATGTGAACACTAATATTTTTAGGACTCTTTGTTTGTGCACCTTTTAGACAAATATGTGATGCATTCAAAAGAGTTTTAAAAACTCAAAAGAAAAACTATTTCCTCACAACTTTGGAAAATAAAACATAAAATCAAAAAGTGAAATAGCTGCAAATAGAGGTGGCAATTAGGATCAAAATCCATGAATCCAATCCATTCCATTCACCAAATTATCCACCTAATCCAATCCATTTGATCCAAATCCAATTGGATTGGTGGATTCATGGATCAATCCATGGATCCAAATGACAAATTACGATTTGGTATCGATATTTTTTATATTTTACATTTTGGCACCTAAAATTTATATTTTTATACGAAAAATATCATTGGAAAATTACATTTTGGTACCTAAAATTTTTCATTATGACATTTTAATACCAAAACTTATCAAATTTTACATTTTGGTCCAAGCCTTGGATGTCATTTGGATTCATGGATCAATCCACCAATCCATTTGATCCAATTCATGAATCCACCAATCCATTTGATCCATGGATCCACCAATCCAATCCAGAAATCCACGAATCCGATCCAATTGGCACCTCTAGCTGCAAATAGAGTGTGAGGTAATCTAAAGAAATATCTCACATAATGTGCCAATCGTTCAAATACTTTGGCCAACCACCAAAAGTCTTCTCTAAGTATGAGAGTGTCTTTTGAGAAATGCTTCTAAAAGGCACATACAGATTTTTTTGACTTCACTCTTTACATTGCCTCTCTAGACTCTACATGGACTTGATAGATAAGAGACAATTACTTTTGTTCAAGTTACGAGATTGTAACATTAATTTTATTTAAAATTTTCCAATGTAATGCGTAGAAGAAAAATAGAAAAAAAAAACTTGAAAAGTTTGAAAAAACTTGAGCTGTTAAGAAAGAAGAAAGCTCAAATAAATGAACCCCTCTAAATTATGGTTTTTAAAGTGGTTAGACGTTTCCTTGTCTTCTATTGACCTCGTAAGCTTCTAGTTACCCACTATCTACAATAGAAAGACACGTGTCATCATAAAGGTTTACTGAGTGGTACAATTTTAAATATGATTTGCTTGAGGACAAACAAAGTTCAAGTGCCACGTTACTAGATGACACGTAAAACATTATAAACATTTGTATACTCTCATTCCATGGCTTGTTTTCCACATTTTCTACACATATTTGGTCATATTGAGTTGGATTTGTTCGAGAATTGTACAAATTGTGTGTTTAGTAGCTTTCCATCCTAGAAGATGTCTCCGAAAACCTAATGGAAAGACCTATAAATATATTCCCTCAACCAATATTTGAAGACAAGTCTTTGATAAGGGGGTTACTCTGTCACTAGAAGACTAGAACAACTCAACAGAAACCATAATCGATAAGAGCTTGAGGGTAGAATGGCTCTTAGGTGTCATTCTCCGTCTTGAGCGTCATTTTATAGAGTAAGGTAGCCTCGTCTTTCGAATGATGCATCTCCTATATTCTGTCTCCATGAGTGGCTAATTCGATAGTTGTGTAGGTTTGCGATATACGTCTGTGTTCATACTACCATACGTCGGTCGAGTTTTACTATTTAGGCCACAAATTAATCGGAGTTTGGGCATGATACTATACCCTAATCTCTAATAGGTGAACCTCATCCCCTAATTCTATAACTCGAACCATAAAGTTCATTTAATCTAAAATAATAATAACCGGCAGTTCTGATTTGTCGAAATATATCGAAATACAAATAATAAGTGTGAACGCAGACATGGAGCGTATGCAAGGTAACGAAGAATTATCAAACTTGAATTGTTTAACTAATTTTAGTGACCACAAATAGAATAAAATATTTTTAGTTATTCAATATGAAAATTTTAAGTAATTATAGTGACCAAATTTGCAATTATCCCAAAATTTAAGGGCATTGCTATTCGTCGCCCTAAAATTTCTTATTTGTCGCCCTAATTAAATTAAAATTACTCTAATGCCCTTAATTCATTTATTTCTCTTTCAAACACTTAAATCCAAAACAAACTCATATACTTGCATCAAATAACGAATATCAAATAATTCTATATCACATTGGTATATTTGTAATAGTTAATTAATAATTCCAATAGCATTTTTTTAAATCAATTCGACTTGTCTTCAATAGCGGCGACCGGGTTGAAAAATCGCCGGCGACAGGTACGTCCGCCGCGGCAACATAATAATAATAAAAAATCATCCTTGTGGCATTGGTCGTCGTCTTCTTTCTGGCAGTGACACCGGTCGATTAGCAACGGCGGTAGGACTTAGGATACAAGTAGTATTCTCGTCCGCTTCTTTCTGCCTTCTATCCGCTTCGTCTGCCTTCATCTTCCTCCCTGTGGTCGATGACAACGTCGTGATTGGGGTGGGCGTCGGATTTGGGTTGTGGAGGGAATTTGGTCGGCGGGAGGGATTGGGGTCTGGGGTTGGAGGGGTTTTGGGCGGTCGATGAGGGTGGGGGAGTAGTTGCTGGCGGCAGATTTGGGTGGGGAAGAGACAGGGGATTGTTTGGGTGGATAGAAATTGAGTTGAGGGTAAATATGTCAGTTTGTTGGGGCGACAAAATTTAAATTTTAGGGCGACGAATAGCAATTCAGAAATTTAATCTCGATATCTGTGTGAGGCGCCGCTTTTCCAATCCACGGAAAGCTACAGCCTGAAGAACTTTTGTCCCTTCCTAAATGCTTGCCAGCTTCACAATGTTCTCCTCCTCTCTTTTCCACCTTCCTTCCGCTTCTTTTCTCCTCCCTGCAAAAAGCTATCTAGGAAAGGAGCCACAAAGTTGCAGTCTTTTTTCCTCTCAGTATCACATTCCCCTCTGAGCTCGCTCCACCTCCATTGCCTTCAAAGGGGGTTGAGCCGTAGCTCAACAGAAGCCAGAGATAAAAAATGGACAAGGCACTCACTAAAGTCGGCAGCTTGAAGCTTGGCAATTCTTGGATCTCGAAGAAAGCTAAGGAAGAGCTCACTAATATTAGTGATGATTTGACAGTAAGTCCATTACTTCTTCTCAGTTTACGTTTTCTGTACCTTTCTTTCTTTTGTTGGTTGTGATTTGTGGAATGTGGGTTGATTTGAAAGTACCCAGTTTTCGGTTTCAAGATTTCCTGCTATTTCTTGGTAAGATCCATGGAAATTTTTGGTTCTGCCAATTGATTGAGTGGGATTCTTATGTGGGTTCTCTTTTGAACAATGCAATCTAGTCTATGGTATTGTGGGTTAGGGTGTGGGAAGGGATTTGCTTGTTTCTTCATTATTGATGAGAAGTGAGTTTGGTTTCCCATTGTTACTTTTGTTGCACTGTCTAATTTGCTGAGATTTGAAGCAATGGCTGATTGAGAATTGCCTGCAAAGTAATTTTTTTTGCTTCGAAAGTGAATCGCAACTTTGTTTCATGTTAGCTACCAATTGCTTATGGTTGTGACGTGATTGCAGACTTTTTCAAACACTGTTGAAGAGAAGGCCAAATGGATCTTCAACAAGCTGAAAGGTTCGAGAAAAAGATGCAACTCTTCCATTAATTGAGCTTATCTTAGTTCTAATTAGGAGTTAGGAAGTGAATCAAAAGTAGAAACCTCAAATAGTGTTTGTCTATCTGCCAGTTTAGAACTCATGGTTTGTGAACTGTGCTGTGGGAACTCAATTTTGGTGATGCCATGTCATGTTAACATAGATATAGTAAATCATACAAGTGAACTGAGCTAGATCTACTGATAAACCCTTCTTAGCTTGAAAGTCCAATTAATGCTTGATCTCTACTGGTACCAAGTACTTACTATTATGAATATGTGCTTCACTTTTCTTCAGGAAAGCCATTGAAGAGCTTGCCAGATCTGCTGCGAGAGTACAACTTACCACCGGGTCTCTTCCCTCAGAACATAACCTGTTATGAATTCGATGATGCCACGGCCAAGCTGGTCGTGCACTTGCCTGCTGCTTGCGAGTTGAGCTTTAAGGACTCTTCCGTGATCAGGTACTCGACTCGAGTAAAAGCGATCTTTGCAAAGGGGAAGCTCAATGGCATAGAGGGAATGAAGACAAAGTTCCTGGTTTGGGTTAAGGTTTCCAATGTGGCTGTTGAGGGCTACAAGTCTGATAAGGTTTGGTTCACTGCTGCTGGAGTCAAGAAATCTAGGCCAAGGATTCAGTATGACACCCCTCAGGCAGCCGTTCGGGTTCAGGAATTCTGAATCATTGTTCAGTAATGCTGTTGCCTTTTGGGATCAAATGTCTGATGAGCTATTTTTGTTGTTTTTCAGCAGAGTTTTGCTTAGTCAATCAATGCTTCAAGATATGGAAATATGTTTGTCCACAATGGACCCATATTTGTAAGTGTCCAGTTGGTTCTTAATGGGTATCTGTAGACATTTGTATGATGAGATGGTTCTGGAGTTAAAAGTAAGGCTAAACCCGCTCGCTTCTCCAACTTCTGCACTTTTGAACGAAATGAGATCTTTTCGACGAATGCCCATAATTGAATAGCATGAAAAGGCTTGGCTATGAAGTCTCACTGAAATTGAATCCCAACTTTCCAGTGATCTACCGTTCACATTGACACTTTAACTGTGTTTTGGCTTCACTTTTGCCATGTATGGTGGAGAGTTCCTATGTGGATGCTGACACTCAAGTTGTATTTTGGTGTCGGTCTGCTATCGTGTGGTGGAGACGGGAGATCTTTATCGTGGTGGTTGTCACGTCTTCTTCTTGCAAAGCTATTAGAGCAGGATGAAGATACAAAGTTCACCACTAGGAACAGTCATAATTTTAAGGGTCTATTCATTCATGGGAGGGGACGAGAAGAAGAACTGTGTATTACATAGTAGAAACCAAGATTTATGTTTATACAATTTGATGTCACAATTACTCGACTTAAGCAGAATTGATAAGTGGTTTCGTGACTTCGTCATTTAAACTGATGCACACAGCATGCAAATTAAAGAGAATTTGTCAACATGAACGTTAAAGAGCGAAAAAAAGAGACGAAAGTTGCTCTTAATCCAACTTGTAAACGATTTATAGGTTGCTCTTACGGTGACCGAATGGCGGATACAGAAAATTAGGGTCTTCCTAATCTAACATTGTGTAGAAGAGCGAGTTATTCCTCCAATAATTTTTAAGCATCGTGTTCATCCTTACCCACAAGACCAATAAGTGGAACAGTCTGTCGTTGATCATATCTACATATCTTCCAAAACTTCCATCATTTATATTTTAGGGTCACAGTCACCATTTTTGTCCAGATGGTAAGAAGTTGGGCCATACAAAGGCATTTTGCCTTAATATGAACAGAAATTGCAAACTCTGCGAATTTCTTCTTTCATTAGATAGAATGTGGCATTACAAAATGGAGGAGTTGCTCACAAAATTTTCAATCTCCTGTGGTTCTGAAACAATCATTCTTCCTATAACAATTACCGTCACTAATAATGAGCCTAGATTCTCACCATATTCTGCTCTGTCAAAAGAAAAGGTATAAGCAAACAAACCTAAGAACCGCTCACTATCTCATATATTGATATTGCATTCTCCAAAGTTAAGAGGAAGATGATGCACCACTCCAGAAGATCAGATCGCCTGTTCTGTATCACCTCTTGAAGGAAATGAATGTTGTGCTGCAGAAAGGAAAAAAGCCAGCGCAAAAAGGGTTGGTCTTTTTTAGTGCCAGAAGAAACCCAAGAAAGGGTAATACGAAAACTTTAGTTTCAGAAAGTTGAGAGAAAGCAAACCTCCACGAATTTCAATTTGAAATCCAAGCTTCCGAATCGTTGAGCCACCTCGTATTCATCCCTAAGGTACTCATATATTTGAGAATATTTTGCATCCTTCCAAGCAATTTCAGACCTTGAGAAGCAGAAGTGATTGGATCAATAGCCAAATTCGGTCCGAGCTTTCATTCAAATTACAAGGCTGGGAAATGTCTGTTATGGTTCTTCTCTTTTGATTACCTTTCAAAAAGACCAACTTTAAGAATTACGTCAGCAAGATTAGAATTAGCCTTCCCCACCAGTTTGATGAGTGTTGTCCTGTCCATTGTAAATGTTCCAGTTTTCTCCATTCCACGGTTTATGCCGGCAAACTCTTCTACCATTCCATCAACCTGAGAGAGGCAAATTATGCTCTTACACAAGTGAAAGTTACAGAATAGCTTGTAGAAATCTTAACATTAGCTTCTCTGTAGCCACCAACAAGCTAAATGAATTCAAAACCATATTACCTGTGAAACAAAATAATCTAGAGCAATACTTTGGCCAAGTACACTTCCAATAATACGGATGCTGTCAGTATCTAAAGTTTTTAGGACAATGTAGTCTGGACCTCCTTGCATGTCGTCTTCTAGGCATGGTTTCTCTTTTATGGCATAATCTGAGAGACAACGGGAACATCAAGGTAAGGTAGATAATGAGCCAGAAGTTTTTCTTGTTTTCAAACGACGTGCACAAACTCCGACTCTACTTATTCAGATCACACACAGAATCTTAGTAGAGAGATTTACCATCTTTCCTTGTCTCAGGTAGCAATCCTGAAGCATGTCTCCGCACTAAATCTAAGTAACTTTCAACTTCATGGTCTTCAATGTTGATAAGAACAGCAGAACCATACTGGAAAACAACCATGTACCGACAGCTCACATTCTCTTTGATTCCAAGTGCCTGAATCATCGCCATATTTCCATCACATAACAGCTTTTACAATACCTAGAATGAATGTAACGGCAGTGGCAGCGGCACAGGAGGCATAAAATAATCCGAGTATTTGAAGGATCAAGTTCGTTCTTTTACTTACAGTAATTTCAGGTTGGTAATCATAGTATCTCAGGACAATATAATTTGTTGAACGAGAGGTAGGAGGAACAACATTGATTAAGTGCTCCCCTTGCATGCTCTTCAAATCAATACTGCCAAAACGACGAATCTGAGAACCATCACGAGGAGGAAAAATAAAAGCAGTAAAGGTAAGACAAAGTGAAACCAGAAAGCATATGGAGAAGAAGAACACAAGTAGCAAGAAGTTGCATTTCCGAGTCAGTTCTTTGGAAGTAAACAGTTCCAAAAATTAATCCCAACAACTTAGCTAGAGGGACACAGTAAACGTGAGTAAAACTTGAAGCACAACAAACCTATTGATCGCCCTCATCTAAGCTGACTTCAAAGGAGGCTAGTTGAGCAGATTATCAGCATTCCAAAACCAAGTGAGTTAAACACATTGCAGGTCGCTACAGAGAGCCGATGTTGCTAAAGAATTACCTAACTAAAATCAAACATAGCACATTAGATTTGCAGGATATGAAGCAACGGTGAAGCACCATCTTGGAACAATTATTCTAAACCTCCCCTTACCGACCAACATTGTTTAGATAAATTTTAAATCTGGTGTGCATTAGGTAATGAAGCGCAAATCCATTCTTGTTGAGTTGAGTATTACAAAAAGCACTACAATTCCAAACAAAAAAACGCAACAGCTCCGCAATTCAGCTCCACATGGGTAAAGGCATAACTTGAACACAACCCAATCCAAGCTTGACGGAACAGGACAGAGCTTTTAGCAACAAAGACAGTTGAATAAATTTGGGTCGTAGAGGCGTTTAACAGACCTGGTGCAGAGGAAGTAGGCTCTGACCGGAATCTTCCCAACGTCGCTCTCGTCTTCCTTTAGCTCCATGGGAAAATTCTCATGAGACCCAGATTCATTGTCGCTGGAATAAGCTGGAACCCGAGAAGGGTAAGCCGAAAACGACCTGAACCAGAATGAATAAAACCCCTGCGGAGGTCTTTGACATGGCCGACAGCAAGACGAATAAGAAGCAGAACGATGGAGGTTCAGCCAAAGACGTGGATGGTTATCAAAAAGGGTCTTTGTGGGTCTTCTTCTGGAAGTGTGATTGAGGAGTAGCGAAGCAGCAGCTCGCCATCTACCCATTAACTCTAGAAGGAAAAATCAATAGGGTCTTGAAATTTGAGGTTTCGAAGGATGTGGGCTTCTTCGAGTTCCTAAGGTGGTTGGCAGCTGCATATTGAAACTAGTGATTCCAATTTGATTGAAGGCCGATTCGTACTCGTCCTTCCTCTTTGCCACGCCCTTCTTCTTCTTCTTCTTCTTCTTCTTCTTCTTCTTCGTACAAGCTGAGTCTCGACCTACGATATCCAGCTCGCCTTTATTTTTCTGCCGTCGTTTATTTACTCTTTGATACCCAATATTTTGAGACATTTAGGGATCGTTTGAAAGTTACAATTGTTAAATAGATGTATTGTTGAGAATGCATGTATAATATTATACATGTATTGTCGAATTTAAAGCATTGTAGAATACAACGTTTGGTATGTGTGATTGTGTATGTCGCATCGGCTAAAAGCTGAGACAAAACAATCTCAACTCAACTATCTCAACAATCACAACTAAAAGTTGAGATATAACAATCACTCAAAATAAGTGATAGTTTCTGTCACATTACATAAACAATCCATGTATTGTTTCTGCTAAAAAAACAAAAAAAAAACAATGAATTGTAAACAATACATGCATAATGACAATTTCAACAAAACTAGGACAACTTCCAAATGAAACTTATTATATAATCTCTTATTATCCCAATTGTACAATCCGGTTCATAGAGAAGCGAAGAAGAAAAGAACAAAGGGGACGGGACGGGACGGAACGCTGCCGTTTGGAGGCTGTGAGTGAGAGGCTAAAAATATCATTTCTGGGCCGTTGAGAAAAAGCGGCGGAGGTAGCAATAAGCAAAGTGCCAAAGACTGAGCGACGAAGCTTTGCCCTTCGAAAATGGCGATATCGGGGGATCTGAGAGTCACTGCAACACTAGCGTCTTACCCTAAGCACCCTCTTCTGAGCTTGCATTCTTCTTCGAATTCTAAGGTTCTGTTAAGCTGCTTCCTTTGCTTGGTTCCCCCTTCTTTGCACCATGTCCATCGTTGATTCCTTCTGCCCTTGTGTGTGGGTTTTGTTGAAATTCTTCGCATTTGACTGTTTCAATAGCTGGGTATGATTGAAAATTTGTTGACAGACTGAAATGTGAAAAGCTTGGGATCATGTGAAGTAGTTGTGGAACTGTTCTTCTTTCCTAGAGGGAAATGAGGATTCGAGCTCTATGAGCGATTTACGTGTTTGCAGCCACCAGCCAAGTGTTAGTTTGGAATTCTTTCTTTCCCTTATGGTTGTGAACTTCATGAGGCTGTAAGGTTTGGTTCACTTGTCATTTTGGTTGGGAAGTTGTTTCTTGCTATATAATTTAGGGATTTGGTGTATAAAGTTTAGGGTTTAGCCATGGATTTTACTTGTTTGTTGTCCTCCGTTTCCTCTCATTAACTTGCTCATGGTGGCTGTAAGTCGTTTACGCCATATGCACTTGAAAACGTTGTAGAGCTCTTAAATCTAGTGAGGGCTTCATGTTGTCTTACTTGCATTTCATAACTCTGATATTCTATGCTGCACCCGGTGTCCTATTAATTTTTGGTTGCCAATATTTGGATTGCCGGATCACTCTGTTATTGGATTGGTCTTTGCATTACCCAGGTATGCATCTTGATGCATTGTGTATGATAATAGGAGTTTATGGAGTCCTTGGACGCTGAGTAGTTCTACTATCGACGTGTATTAATGGCCTGTAGGTCGGGTGCCCCTTCTTTTGTACTTGGCGGTGTTGGATTTCTTCAAACTTGAAATTTGGCTTAGATGGCATTCTCTAATTATTTCATCTCGTAGTCTGGAACTGCATATGTTTACACTTCCGCCTCTCGCATCAATTGACATTTCTTTCAGCATGTTATTTTCATTCCATGATATTATAAATTATGGCTTAGAAGTATGGTTGAATGACTGACGTTGTATTTTACATGTCCTGTGAGTCTGACTGAATGAATGCTGAACTGCATTAAGAACTAAGCATGTGTAGTGCTTAATCAATGAATAGCAAAGCAAATCTGTTGTTGGGGGAAAAACTGAGCCTTTCTGGTGCTCTATTTCTCTAGGTGGACTTCAATGCTTTTCCTAGTAGAGGATCGGGGACCTCTTATCAGCTGACACACAAGTGTCCTCCTGCCATCAACATGCTTGAGAATCGTAGAAGCACACATGGTCCTGCCAGATGTTCGGCTGGAGTGTCTGAAGATTATCATCAACTGTCCTCTTCATTCTCTGAAGATGCTGAGACCTTTATTCTGAATGCCATACACATGAACTTCTTCGAGCGCTTGAACTTGGCTTGGAAGATAGTCTTCCCATCACCTGCCCGGAGAAAGAGCTCAAATGCGAGGATTGCCAAACAGCGGTTGAAGATGATCCTATTCTCCGACCGATGTGCAGTGAGCGATGAGGCTAAGAGGAAGATCGTCAACAACATTGTGCATGCTCTGTCAGAGTTTGTGGAGATCGAATCGCAGGATAAAGTTCAACTGAATGTCACCACCGACACAGACCTTGGAACTATGTACTCTGTCACAGTACCTGTTCGACGTGTGAAGCCAGAGTATCTAGATGCCGAGGACGTTGGATCAATCACCAACATTGAATACAAAGAAACCGGAGACCAATCTGGTGCAGTTGATGTCAGATTTGATTTCTACATCCCGGATTAAAGAACTGGGTGATCCCTTGCAGACCTAGAAAGGCAAAACCAAACTGCAGCTTATGGGCAGCATCAGAAGTTCAATCAAACCCCTTTCTATGATTTAGAGCTTTTAGAAGCTCTGTTAAGTGTTAAATCCTTTGTATATATCCCAATATCTCTCTTCATAGGGTACTGAAGATTCTTTGTTGTTTCCTAAATTTGCAGTGAGATTTGACCCTTGGTCTTTTGAATCCTACGTCTGTGCATCTGTATAATTGCCTTGCTTTCTTGTATGGTTCCATAGAATTGTTAACTTTCACTTTCTAGCTAAGATGACCAAGCCAACAAAACCAAAGCTCTACTGGTCTAGTAGCTGCTCTTCCTGCGAAGCGTTTTCTCCCCTTCTTTTTTGCCACGGTAGTAGTTGAGGTAGTAGTTGACAACGAGCTAATTTATCAACTATCTCATTTTACAAAACGGACGATTTATAACAAGACAATTCGAACTACTTGCCCTATTATAGACAATCTTATAAACAGATCAATTCGAAAGTACTTAGATTAAATTGTTTCATCCAAATTTTATGCTGTTAAATTGATTCGTTAGAATTACTCATCCAAACTACTCCTAAATGACTCAGTTGCCCCACAATTTTCTCATACACATAATTTCACAATATTTGCCCCCCCCCCTTCAATTTCAATTGATGCAAAATGAGTCAATTCAAATAGTTTTGATCCAATTATCGCGTCGTGATTATATTGACAAAAGGGATCATTTCATCTATTTGCTTAATTTTAAAATAACGGTGTGAAATTATCTCATTCAATTGTTACATCGACATCGAACAACCCCTTAAAGCATAAGCGACTTACTAAAAGAGTAATACCACCAATTAGCAAATAAGCATAAGGGGAGAAAAGCATGTAGTCTTTAAAGTACGACTTGAATGGATTAGAATGAATCATGTTTCATCAAACCTAAATCCAACTCAGTGAGTCCACTCATAAAAAATACTAGATTGTGGTGCTTTGGGTTATTTGAAACAACCTAACAACCACCAACACAACAATAAAAAAAATTGGAAGAGGAGGTTTTGAATTATTTGAAAGGCCATGAGGAAGCACAAGCATGGACTGCTCAAGCACAACTATGGCTTTGCATCCAAAACAGTTAGGGTAAATTGTTCATAATTTTATATGAAATAAGTTATGAGAGACATTACATCAATATATTTTAGGCATTGCTATTAATCCTCCTCATATTACTATTTATCGTCCTAACTTTAATATATATTTACTGTTTTGTCCAAATCAAAATTTGAAACCATATCAGCAAACAAACCCCACCCATGGGTTACCACCTTCCTCCCGCCCATCTAAATCCTGTTTCAAACCATACCCCGGCCGACCGGCGTTACCTTTGTCCCGCCAATCCACCTCCACCGACCGCCGCTGACAAACAAATAAGTGCACCGTCCGAACTGCCACGACCCTCGACGAACCATACCCTGACATTACCTTCCCTCCCGTCTCTGCTCGGCCCTTTCATCGACGATACATTCCCTGTCGCCGCCCCTTCTGCCGGAGAAAACGACCGGGAAAGCTAAGAGTAACAGAATCTCAAAACCCCTCCCTCGTCTCTATTGACCACTGGTCAAAACCCCTCACACCCTTTGTTTCACCCCCGGGTCAGAACGCAACATTGGGACGTTTATCCCGTGGTTGAAACGCAGCAGCGCATTCGTTTAATCATTGGTCAAAACACAATCTGGACGAAAAGCAACAATAGATTTGCTTAACCGGTGGACAAAACGCTGCGATGTACGCGTTTAACCTTTGGTTATAACGCAACTGCAGTATGTTTGACGGCCGGTCAAAATTATATTTGACCCTCGTTTGACTGGTGGCCTCTCCCTAAACACTATTGTCGGCGACTATCTGAGGGAGGGAAGGACTCTTGTTGTCCAGCGGCTCTGGTCGGCACTAAAGCGAGGGAAGGACGAAACAACAACGGTGAAGGAGGGAAGCGACGACGGTCCAGTCCGACGGCTTAACCGGGATTGAGAAGAGGTCACGTTGCCTCTACTTCTTGAGAATGTTTGTAAGAGGAAAGGCAGGGATTTTGTGGAACCTTTTCTACATTTCTCTGGCAGCTCAGCTGCAATATATATGTACAGAAAGCAGTGACTACAGGACAGAGTGCCTCTAACGGCCTCTTCCTCTCGTCAGGAGACAAGTGTCTCAATAAGAAAAAGACAGGTAATATTTACACCCTACAATTTAAATATGTGCAGTAAGTTGGGACGGCGGCGTATCAACCGAAACTCAGTTCTTCATCTTCTTCTTCTTCTGCCTTGAGCTCTTGACCGTTGGAACTCTCTTCTTCTTCTCCTTCTTTGTTTTGCTTCAAGGCAGAGTGTCCCATTCCAGTTGACAGTCCCCCACAAGCTGGCGAGTATATGTCATATACTCCCAGCTTGAAGAGAATCCATTTAAATCTGTGCATACTTAGACCCTTGGTGAATATGTCAGCTAAGTTCCTGTCTGTGCACACATATTTCAGGCTAATTAGCTTCGACTTTACCCTCTCCCTGATCACATGGCAGTCGATCTCGATATGTTTGGTTCTTTCGTGAAAGACCGGGTTCTCTGCCATGTGTATGGTGGATTTGTTGTCGCAGAAGACGGTGGCTGGACCCTGATATTCGACATTCAAGTCCTTCAGCAATTGGGTGATCCACTGTATTTCGCACGACAACTGGGATAGAGCTCTGTATTCAGCCTCGGATGATGACTTCGAAACAATCGCTTGCTTCTTCGCTTTCCAGGTAATGAGTGAGTCCCCCAGAAACGTACAGTATCCTGTAATTGACCTCCTCGTATCAGGGCAGGCTCCCCAATCCGAATCACTGTATCCCGTTAGGGTGAAATCAGTGTTTGATGCAAAGAACAATCCCTGGCCTGGAGAGTTCTTGAGGTACCTGAGTATCCTGTGTGAAGCCTTGAGGTGAGATTTCTTGGGTTGTGCCTGGAACTGGCACAATTGCTGCACTGAGTATGAGATATCAGGTCTTGTGGTAGTTAGGTAGCTTAATCTTCCAACCAGAGACTTGTACTCATACGGGTCTTCTGATTCCTCATTGTTGAACTGTGATAGTCTTGTCTTCATGTCTGATGGAGTCTTAGATGGCTTTGAACTTAGGAATCCAGTATCAATCAGAAGGTCAAGGCAGTACTTCCTCTGGGTAACTGAAATCCCAGCACTGCTTCTGGCTATTTCCAAACCCAGGAAATATTTCAGTTTTCCAAGATCCCTCACTTTAAACTCCTTAGATAAGAAAGCCTTTGCCTCCTGAATCATGTCCTGATCGTCTCCTGATAGTATCAAGTCATCGACATACACTAGGATGATGGTGATCCCTTGGTCTGTCTTCTTAGTGAAAAGAGAGTAGTCAGAAAAGGACTGATTGAAGCCAAACCTGATCAGGGCATCTGTGAGTCTTGCATACCATTGTCTCCCAGCCTGCTTGAGGCCATAAAGGGACTTCTTCAGTTTGCACACCTTGCCAGGTATTTCCATTCTAGGAGGTAATTTCATGTATACCTCCTCTTCCAACTCCCCATTTAGGTAAGCATTGCTCACATCCATCTGACTTAGTTCCCAGTTTTTGACTGATGCAACAGCTAAAAGAGTCTTGACAGTGTTGATTTTCACCACTGGGGAAAAGGTGTCAAGGAAATCAACACCATACACTTGTGTGAAGCCCTTTGCCACTACTCTGGCTTTTCGCCTTTCAATTGATCCATCAGCAAGTAATTTGGTTTTGTAAACCCACTTGCTGCCTACCAGCTTCTTTCCTGGTGGGGCATCTACTACATCCCATGTGTTGTTGATTTCTAGTGCTGTCTTCTCCTCCCTCATAGCTTGTCTCCAACATTCTTCTTTCACTGCTTCATGATAGGATATAGGGTCTTGAAGGTTTGTGACTGCTAGGGAGAAATGTTTATGTTGTTGACTTAGTTGTGAAAAATCCATGTGGGAGGAGATTGGATACTGGTGCTTTTGTGCAGTGGCACCTGTCCCCAAGTAGTAGTCCTTGTGCCAGACAGGTGCAGTTGTTTTCCTGGTCGATTTCCTTAGTGTATTGTTGTGTTGAGGTTCTTCCTCAAGTTCATTTGTGGTATCCAGTGCCCCCTCTTCTTCATGATCGAAAACCTCTTCAGAAACCTCAGCATCTTGACCATCAATGGTGTCAAATGGGATGAACCCAGAAGTGCTTGATGGGGAAGAAACAACATTAGGAACAAAAGGAACATATGAATTATGATCTGAATGCATGTCTGATGGCATATGTGCTGAGGTGGGAGTTTGAGAGGATGAAGAAGAAGTGTGTTCTGGTGGTGAAGTGTGGTGTGTGTTGGGGGAAGCATAGGGGAAGATGGTTTCATGGAAGAGTACATCCCTGGAGGCAAAGGGTTTCTTTGTTGTGAGGTCAAATACTTTGTAACCTTTGAGTCCAGGGATGAGGCCAAGGTAAATACATTTCCTGGCCCTTGGTTGGAATTTGGTTCTGCCAGCTTCTAGGGTAGATGCATAGCATAGTGATCCAAATACCCTAAGATGTGAGTAGTCAGGTGGTTTATGGTAGAGTCTTTCAAAGGGTGTTTGGTTTGATAGGATAGGGGTAGGTAACCGGTTTAGTATGTGTACAGCATGAAGGATGCAGTCACTCCAGAAGTGTAGGGGTAGGTTGGCTTGGAGTTTTAGTGATCTGGCTATGTTTAGGATGTCTTGGTGTTTTCTCTCTACTCTTCCATTTTGCTGTTGCCTCTCAACACAAGACATTTGGTGGGTTATTCCATGTTCTCTGAAAAATTCAGTCATGTGGAACTCTTGTCCCTGATCACTTCTTATGGATTTGATGGTTTGGTTGAATTGGTTTTTGATCATGGTGTAAAACTGTTTGATAATTGATCTGACTTCTGATTTTTGTTTCATCAGGTAAGCCCAAACAGCTCGGGAATGGTCATCTACTATGGTAAGGAAGTAAGAAAACCCATCATAAGATTTGGTATTGATTGGTCCCCAAATATCTGTGTGTATGAGATCAAATGGGTGCTGGGAAGAGTGTAAACTGGAAGGAAAGGGTGCTCTCTTCTGTCTTGCAAAATGACAGACCTCACAGTGGTCAACATTGTCTAAAGGTAAATCAACATTACATTTTTGGAAAAGTTTAACTCTAGAATTTGAAAGGTGGCCTAGTCTTGCATGCCATAGGATTGTTTCTTCTGTTTGGTTGAGTGAGGTGGCTGCTGCAGTAGCTTTGGTTGGTGTATGAATGGTGGGAGTGGTGGTCTGGAGTTGGTAGAGTCCTTTAACCTCTCTTGCAAAACCAATCCTCTTCTGTGAAGGAAGGGCCTAGATATCACAGAAGTCGGATTTGAATGTTAGGGATATAGGAAGAGTTCTTGTGAGAGTGCTGACTGAGAGTAGATTAAAAGTGAAACTTGGTATATGGAGTACATTCAATAGGGTAAGGTTTTGGTTGATCTGGACTGTTCCAGTGTGACTGACCTGGACTTTGGTGCCAGTAGGCAGTGTGACAAAAACATTGTTTACTGGTTGATAGGATGAGAAAAGGGATAGTTTGCAGCACATATGGTCAGATGCACCAGTATCAATGATCCAGATGTTCATTAGTTCTAAATGCTGTGAGGAAGAGAAAGAGGATAATGTGTATTTACCTGCATTGTTCGGCATGGGAGTCAGATGCCTTGATACTGAATGTGCTTGTGGCTGAATTGCAGGTTGTGACTGGTGGTTTCCACTGGTTTGCTGTAGCAGCATCATCAGCCTGTTGCAGTCATCAGCAGTGAGCCTTAGAGTTGTTGTATTGTTTGGTTTGTAGTTGTGCTCATTGTCTCCACTAGGGTTGTCTGAAGCTTGTTCACTAGGGCCACTGTTGTTTGTTGCTGCTGCTGCATAAGCCTGTCCAGGCATTTCTCCTCTCTTCCTCTTCAGTTTCCAGCAGTCTGCTATGTTGTGGTTTGTTTTCTTGCAGTAATTGCAGAAAAGACCCTGCTGGTTGTTGCTGGTGCTGTCATTGTTGCTCCTTGGATTGCTGTTCCCAGGGTAGTTCCCTTGATATGTGCTTGTTCTGTTACCACGAGGGTAATCAGGCCTTTGGTCCTTTCCCTTGTTTGAGTTCATAGCAGCTAAAGCCACTGAATCCACCCCTGTTGCTTCCTTGGTAGGTTGTTTACCCATTTGTCTCTCAAGTTTGAGAGCATGCTTGTATGCTAACTTCAAGCTTGGGGCAGGATCCATAAGCAGTAGTTGATTCTTGGTGAGCTCAAAAGAGTCACTCAGACCTATGATGAAGTCGATAGTGTGGTCCTGTTCGTGAGACTCCTTAACAGCTGCATAGGTTGCACAGGACATTGTATGTGGTGTGCCACTGCACTCACAGGCAGGTATGGATTTAAATGACAAGTACTCTGTCCATAAAACACCTAGCCTGTTATAGTACTCAGTCACATTGTTATCTCCTTGTTTGCAGTTGGCAATTAGCCCCTTGACATGAGCCAAGCGGATGGAGTCAGCTTCTCCATAACGTTCCTGAAGGTCCTTCCACAGATCTTGGGCTGTCTCATTGTCCATAACAGCTTCAGCTATGGAGTCGAGCAGAGAGTTGAGAATCCAACCCATAACGTTGGTATTACTCTGATCCCAAGCTTCATAATCAGGGTCGGTTTCTTCAGGCATAGGTAATGTACCATTTATGAACCCAAGCTTCTTCTTGGTTTTTAAGGCTATTCTCATAGATCTACTCCATACATGATAGTTAGATCCATCGAGTTTTACTGAGATAATACCTTGTGATAGGTTTTCGTTGGGGTTGACGTAGTATGGGTCGATTGGAAGTCGTGGTAAGGGTTGATGTGTTGCTCCTGTCATTGCAGCAGCTCCAGTTGTAGTAGAGAATGTGTCATCAGAGTTGGTTGCCATGGCGGCGCGCTTGCAAGGTTACGGAACCCTAGGTGAGGTGAGCCAGAGGCTCTGATACCATGAGAATGTTTGTAAGAGGAAAGGCAGGGATTTTGTGGAACCTTTTCTACATTTCTCTGGCAGCTCAGCTGCAATATATATGTACAGAAAGCAGTGACTACAGGACAGAGTGCCTCTAACGGCCTCTTCCTCTCGTCAGGAGACAAGTGTCTCAATAAGAAAAAGACAGGTAATATTTACACCCTACAATTTAAATATGTGCAGTAAGTTGGGACGGCGGCGTATCAACCGAAACTCAGTTCTTCATCTTCTTCTTCTTCTTCTGCCTTGAGCTCTTGACCGTTGGAACTCTCTTCTTCTTCTCCTTCTTTGTTTTGCTTCAAGGCAGAGTGTCCCATTCCAGTTGACACTTCTCGCGAATTTACGACGGTGAAGGAGGGAGCTGACGACGTATTCTGGTTGCGATTGTTTGTTCCTTGACTCGGCGAGGGCAGAACGACGGGCAGCTCGGGTCGGAGGAAGACATATCTTCGTTGGGATGGAAGCGCCGACGGGATTGAAGGGATGGGCTCCGACGTATGTGCAGTGGAGAGGTGGGCGGAAAGAGGAGGATAGGCGCCGGTGGGATGGAAGCCGGCGTCTCTTGCTGGCGAGGGGATTGCGTCGAATTGTGTCGTGTGTGCAGGGGAGAGGTGGGAGGAGAGAGGAGGTAGAGTTTGTTAAATTTTTAGGGTGTGTTTGTTTGAGTTATAATTTAATTTTTGATTTGGACAATTATGTAAATTGTGCATTAAATTTAGGACGACGAATAGTAATTTTAGGACGAAATTTAGCGTTTTAGTATATTTTTTGCCTTAAAATACTACATGAGCTTTTTGGGATGGTTGGGTAGCTATAAATAGTTTGGCCAATATATAGTGGGTGTTCTAGTTGTTGAGTTGAGTCATATTTTTATTGGGTAATGAGTAGTTGTTAGGTAATCATCCAACATGGTTAATATATTTTCTACTATCCAACCTTTTAATGAATGATATCATCTTCTCATATCATAGATACCATCCAATCCTTTAGTGGGGTACTATCACATTTTACATGTAATCCTTTAACTACTAAGTGGATGATACCATCACATATCATGGATACCATCCAGTTGTTTAGTGGATAGTACCATCGTGTCTTTTTACATGGACATCATCCAATCTCTAAGTAAATGGTATCATTCCATTGCATAGGTACTATCCAACTGGTGCCATCCGACAATAGGGATACCATCTAGAGTTTTATTGGATGCTACCATCCGATCTCATGGTTATCATCCAATTTGACATAATGACATGGTATATGGTTGCTAGGACATGGTGACTTGTTCATATGCTTTTGATTCGGGTCTAAATGCACACATTTTACCCCTCATTTTTGATATATTGGCTTTGAATTTCATCGTCCCTTGACATATTTCACGCTAGGTTGTGCTTGTTTTGCTATATTTCAAGTCATAGCACGCGTGGGAAGGTCGAGGACGAGTTTCAGGACGATTGGAGGTAGAAAAGTGCAAAAAATGAAGAAGAAAAGTCCAAAGTCCCGTGACAATTGCCCCGAGACCGTGAAGTGTGGAGGGTCCAGAGCCATTTGTAGTTTCACTGGACTAAAGCCAGTTCACGATCATAAGACTGTGAGCTCCGGCCCCAGACCGTGATGTGACTTAGTAAAGCGGCGAGTTTTGGCCCGAGATCACGGTCCCCGCCTTAAGTTCACGGCCGTGAACTGGGGCCGTGATCTAAGGCTGATCAAGGTATAAAAGGGGAAGTGAGTTGAAGGAGAATGGGGGCTTTTTTCTACGGTTTTAGTTTCATAATAAAAGAGATTTTCTAGTGATAGATTGGGGTTTCCTCTTCCTATTATAGATAGAGAAAGTGTCATTCAAAGGAGGAGGAAGGAGATTGAGCTCATTTCAAGCTAGAGGAGTGAGGGTTTCTTCTTCTCAAGGGAGATTCAAGCAACAAGGAGGAAAGATTTTCATCTCTTCGTGGTTCTTTCTCTCATTTTCCTTGTTTTCCTTTGCCTAGCTATGGAATAGCCTACCTACTCATTTGGGTGTTTGTAAACTCTAGCTACAATTATGTGAATGTTTGTATGGATTGAATGATTTGTGTGTGGTTGTGTCTAATGTGAATGTGGAGGTATTTTCATGAATGATTGTGTTGTGTGAAAGCCTATCAATCTAATTGTCATTCTAACCTAGATAGAGAGAAAACCCCCTTCCTTTATTTGAAAGAGGCTTGAAAGCTGGGTTTTCTTAGGCGATTCATTGTCTCCTATTTAGATTAATGTAGGGCACACCTCTTATTTTGTATTATCACCTAGGGTTGGTTGTGGGTGGCCGTCAGAACTCTGATTCGAGGGTGAAGTCTTGGCAACCCTTAGTAAATAGGCCGAGAGAGTCACGTTGGTGGCTTGAATCGAATTCCCTCGACCTAGAGACCAAGAGAGTGGTGCTTGGCTACTTGTTGCACTTCCCTACAGTTTACAACCACCTTATCACACATGACCATTCGATCCAACAAGTCATAATTGTTAGTTAGGGGTAGCAATACCCGGGTGAACTCTTCTTTGATTGGGACAACCTTGATTTACTTTACTTGCTTGTTTTCATTTGTAGGTTTCTTAGTTTTAAACCCAAAAAGATTTGCTAGATAACAAACTAAACGATTGAAGTAGGGGTACATGGACCGACCCGGGTTTGACAATTAAAACATACTCGCCCTATACTACACCCGGATAGATTTTATGCTTGAGCTCTAGTCGCGATTAATTCGCAGTGTATCCTTGGTGAGTCATGTTTTTGGCGCCGTTGTCGGGGAACAACAGTAAATTATTTTGAAAAAGTCGCTTAGTGTTACTCTAGCATCTTCTATCTTGTATTTTGTTTCATTTTGTGTTTATCATTTTGTGTTTATTGACCCACTCTTTGATTGAAGGGTTGTTTGTGTGTGTTCAATTTTCCTTTTTAGTGTGTTTGTGTTTGTAGGTATTGGATCATGGATCCTTATGATTGCACCCAAGTGTAGGGGTATCCACCACCACCCGAAAGTGGTTATCCCGGAACTTCATGGGACGATCAAGATGGGGTAAGTCAAGGATCCAGGTTCTACTACCAACCTCCCTTCCAAGAAGAGCAACCATTCTCATGGGGATACCAAGAAGCTTCCCCATATCAAGAGGGTTTCCCTCCACAACTTGAGGTGAAATCCAAGTTGGAGTTGGCAATGAAGGCTTTCATGGGACAAACCTCAAGACCATGTGCCACTCCACAACCGGAGCCAAAGTGAGAATTAGAGCTCATGGTGGGGGTGATTTTCCAAGGGCACCAATGAAGGGCGCTCTACCATGGACCTCCCAATTCCCAACCCTTTCGATTCAACCTTTCTACGAGAATCGGAGGATCTCCTTCGATACACGCAGAGGCTAGGAGGGCTTGTTGAGAAAGCACATGCAAAACTTGCTCACACTCGCCTCCTACCATTGGAATAAAGAGAGGAAGACGAAGAGGCGAGCCATGATAATTTCGGAAGAACAAGCTCCGACATGGATTTCCAACTTCTCCCTCCTCCCGGTTTGACACTTGAAGAGAAGGTGGCAAGAGCTTGTGCATGCCATCGCCTCTCAGAATTGGAAGAAGTAGTTGAGGTTGGAGTGGAGGTTAATGAAGACTATGTGGATCGAGAAGTACTCATCCCAAAGAACTCCCGTGGTGAGGATGATCAAGAGTGTACGTGGGCACCGGGTCATGCCGCCCACGGGCTAGCACGGCATGGCACGGTTAGAGCACGACACGAGCACGAAATAAATGGGCCAGCCCGGCACGAGCACGAATAATTTATGTGCCGTGCCGGGCCTAAACTTCATAAGCACGGGCACGAGCACGGGCACGGCACAGTGTATAAGTGGGCCGTGTCGGGCCTAATATTTTTGAGATTTTGTTGAGTATAAGAACGGACATGGCACGAAAATAATATTTATTTGATAGAAAATAAGTATAAAAAGAATTATAGGTTCAAATATTACAAATCACAAGTAGAAAAATAATTATTTGGTGTTGTTAGAAGTGTCATAAAGATATATATGTAATTACTAATATAAGTAAAAATAGACAAAGAATTAAACAAAGGCAAATCACACTCGCTATACTTTCAATTTTCTTTTCCCCCCTATTTGTTACTTTTCTCAAACATTATTGGTTAATACTCTCTTCCCCGGTCCAATTTTCACCTTCTTATTCATTCTCTCTTTTGTTTTCGTCCTTTTCATTAAACACGAATACGAGCATGGCACGAGCACGAATAGGCACGACACGATTCGAACCGTGCCCGGGCCTGGGCCGGGCCTAGCAAAGTTGACAAATGGGCTTGCATGGCATGGCATGAAAACTGACGGGCCGTGCCAAGCACGACACAAAATAAATGGGCCCGAAGCGTGCCCATGCCGTGCCGGCCCAAGCACGGCCCAACGCCCATGTACAATCAAGAGTGTCTCATTGGCGACTCTCATCACTATCCCCTTCCCGAAAGCAAGTTTGAAGACCAAGTCATTAGTGTGGAGGATCAAAAGAATCCCTTCTATGATCTTGCGTGGCATCTTGCCCTCAAAACCGGGCTTGAAGACATGGATGGGAAGGTGAGAGAAGAGGTTGTGGAAGAGGAAGTGAAAATTGAAGAAAGGGAAGATCTTGATTGTTCCCAAGGGGAGGAAGAAAGTGAATAAGATGGAAGGGAGGTTGAGGAAGAAGTAGAAGGAGCAAGTGAGGTCCAAGATGAGTACGAGTCCGTTGTGGATGAAGAATCCACAAGTTACAAGAGCTACATAAGCTTTCCACCCGACCTCGATGCACTTTTGGAGAAGGACCCATTTAAGGGCTTTTGCCAAGCCAAGGTCAAACCATCGGTGATCCCTCTTGGCGGATGCGATGGAAGTCAATCGATGATGGACTACATGGTGTGGGGCAAAGAGAAAGAATAAGAAAAGAAGAAGGAGAGGTCTCGAGGGTGGAGGTTTCATCTCAATCAAGTTCATGAGTCATCATCAAATGTCATTCCATATGATCATGACTTGAGGCTCCAACTCGAAGACGAGAACCTCAACTTCAAGGAGGTTTTTGGATAGACTGAAGCTTGAGGAGCAACCTTCCAGCTTATGAGGTAAAAGTAGCGCTTGTTGGGAGGCAACCCAACGAAGGGTTGTGTTTGTTTTATGTTAAGTACTAATATTGTGTAATAACCTCGCCTTGTGCGAGTATGTGTGTGTTTTCTTTTGTTTTTGTCTCCTTGAAGCTCTCCCCTCTTCATCTCCGGCCCAATTGAGTCCCGACTTTCACTCGCCAAGCTATGCGATAACATCGTTCTACACCTTATTTAGGCCATTGAAGGCAATGTCGAGTTTATGTGTGTGTTGGGGGGGGGGGGTAGTCTATCTATTAAGCTTGTGTGTGTGTGTGTGTGTGTGTGTGTGTGTGTGTGTGTGTGTGTGTTATTGATTGCTTGGAGTTTAGATGTATGCCCAAATTTTAAAATTTTGAGGGCTCCAACCATTGCATGTTCATTGTGGCCAATTGTTGGAGGATCTCTTGTTTATAGGCATTGACCTTGGATTGTTTACTTGTGATCAAGTGCATCCTATTATGATGATTGAGAATTGCATTAGATTGGTGCAAATGTTTAGTTCTCATATGTGTGCAAATGAATGGATATCTTGACTTGATTACTCCTGCATTACAATTGCCATGCATTGATTTTGTGAAATTGGATTAGACAAATTAGGTGATTAGGTAGACATGTGAGTTTTGTGTCAATCGTCTTTTTCTCATGTGATAGATCCCTCTCGCCATGGTGTGTTACATTCACCATTGTCACTAGTGAGTATGATAGAGGAATAGTATTAGTCCACACCCAAAAGTTGATTGTCTAGAAATACTTTATCTCTTAGTCAACTGATATTCGACTGTAACATATGGAATTCTTGTGCTTTATGTGGCTATCCTATGATATGTTTAAGTCGATTGATGCTATTTTAGAGAAAATTAATCTGGAATGGTTGAAAAGCCATTACCATCTTGTGTTGGAATTTTGGTGTATTTTAGGTGAAGAAATAGACAAAAGGCACAGGTGACCCTCCAAGGCAGAAGATGGCGGGAACGAATTGGATCAATGTCTCTTCCACAACAAAAATTGGGCTCAAGCACAATTGATGGAGGCAATTCCATGTTTTCTAGTGGACAATGGACGAAAATTGGTGGAGGGCATAAGAGGCCATTTTAACACTTTCCTGGACCAAGTTGTTTGGCCTGTAGCATTGGAATGTTTTGGCCCATCTTCCTTGTCTGTAGTGGAATTAATTGGACAGGAGGGCTTGAAGGGGAAAAAATGAGGCGGACAAGGGGAATTTTGGGAGAAAATTCTCTATGGGAGGAGGCAGCTTGGAGACGGAATGAAGGGGAGCGGCGGCGGAATTTTGGGACGGAACTAATTTTGCGAGGAAGGAAATTCTTGGGACAGAGAATTGTGGACGGGGACAAGGAATTCTTGGCGAGGGTTTCTTTTTGGATAAAAAGGAGCAGGGCGCAGCGAAGGCTGGGGAGAGCAGCAGCGTGGAGTTCGAAGCGAGCTATCGCGCGGAGCAAGCAACAGGCGATTGATGCAAGAAGGAATTGGTGTCGGGATTATGTTCGAAAAGCTTAGTATTTTTCCTTTAGCTTTAATTGATACGCTGATGATTATAAACATGATTGTGTGCTTTATTTTCGTCATGAACTAAACCCCAATTTCTGGGGGAAACACCATAGGATGTAACTATTTCTAGAATTGGTGGATTGATTCATATTTCTTTTCTTCCAATCTCTATTGCATGAAATTACTTAATGCTTTGTGTTGACTGGCCACCAATACATCGATTTGTAGTTAATTAGGTTATTAGCGACAGTGAAACCCTAATAACTGACCATATTTCATGTGACATAGTAACTTATCGAAGCGACAATGGATTAAATAAGATGTTATGCGGTCTTGATTGAGATATTGGTCTTAAGGCTAAATAATTAATTCATTGAGCTACGACAGTAGGATTTGAATTGATTATATAGTACGTAGTAATTCCCGACAGGGATAGCTAACACAATAGAGATATCTTGGCTGTAGAGAATTGGATTAAACTGATTAAAATATGTGAATTAATTTGGATGTGATAGGTAGTGAGTCCCGGTGTTTCTCCCAGAGCTTTCTTCCATTGATTTTCTCCCGACAACTTTAATTTGCTTGTTTTGTTTAATTATTAGCTAGTAGTTTCATCACTAAAACATTTTTCACCTATAGTTTCCTCTATAAAATTGATAGAATATAAGGTTGTACCAGTCCCTGAGAGACGATACCCGGATTTCCGGTTTTACTACAAGATAGGAATTAAAGCTATACGCTTTTGCCCTATCAAGTTTTTGGCGCCAGTGTCGGGGACTGCCATACCTTATTTTTGTTGATTTTTCTGAGTGAACTATTTTGATCTGGGTGTTAGTGTGCAGATGAATTTTTCAGGTGTATCCTCCTCGTGCATGCCAAGGAGGACGACCGACAATTTACTGCCACTTGATCCAGAGATAGAGAGGATATGCCGACAGAACAGGAAGCAGGTCAAGTTAGGGAAGCAGCCAACCACAACCACAACTCCTAGGCCTTCCCTAACCAAGAATCGTCAACAGAGAGGGCAGGCTTCATCACCTGTCGTCCCTACACCACCGACACCACCACCTCATGACGGTGAGCATGTTATCATGGCAGAGGAGGATCGTTCGATCAGGGCTCGTTTGAATCGAAGGACTGGAGCCTGAGCTTCATGTGTTGTGATTTCGGCTGGGGATGCAACCATGGAAATTACCCCAGCATTCATTAATATGATCACCAATGGGTATACTTTCTCAGGGGCTAGTACTGAGGATCCTTATGAACATCTTCGCCGGTTCGCGAGCATATGTGATACGATGAAGAGGCCAACTGTTTCTGATGATGCAATCCGTCTTCGTATGTTTTCATTTTCTCTGATAGGGAATGCATCACACTGGTTTCAGAACTTAACACCACGTTCCATCACGACATGGGCTCAGCTTGAGAAGGTCTTTCTGGATAAATACTTCCCACTTTCCTTGGCAATGAAGAGGCAAGAAGAGATTGTTACTTTTAAGCAGGCTGATGATGAGAGTCTGACTGAGGCATGGGAGCGCTATAAGGGGCTATTGATGAGATGCCCAAGCCAAGGTCTTGAAGATTGGAACGTGATCATTATTTTCTTCAATGGAATCAGAATTGGGTTCCGGGATGCCCTGAATAATGCTTCTCGAAATGGTTTCACAAGCAAGGAGGCACCATCAGCATATGATCTCGTAGAGAAGATCTGTTCAGAAGCCACCGAATGGGGTAGTGAGACCAGTATTCGAAGAAGAGGAGGCTTGCATGAGATAAACAGAGTTGTGAGTCTAGAAGCCAAGATAGATGCCAAGCTGGATTCTAAGTTCGATGCACTCTAACGAAGGCTGGCCAAGATTGCTCTGGGTAGACAAGAGGAGGTTGTTTCATGTAAACTTTGTGAGGGTCCTCATCATAGGGATATGTGTCCACTGGGAGCTGCTCAGTTGGAAGATGTCAATATATCAATAATCCGCGAAGTCAAGGCCAGGGTGGTATGTATTCAAATACATACAACCCTCAATGGAGACATCACCCCAATATGTCATGGTCAAACAATAATCCAGCTGGTGTTAGAAACATCCCACCTCCTGGTTTTCAACAGCAGCAACCTCAACCAGAGAAGAAGCCCCAGCTGGAGGAGTTGATTTTGGCTCATATGCAGAAAACAGACAATAATTTCAAGGGTCTTGATCAATTTGTCACTCAACAGCTAGCCATCAACAATAATATGCAATCATCTATGCTAGCTATGGAGAGGCAAATAGGCCAGATGGCTCAAACTTTGGTAGATATTCAAGGTTGGATTCCTGGGACTTTACCAGCAAATACTGAGAGGAATCCGAAGGACGCCATGGTTGTAGCAGTCACATTGAGGAGTGGGAAGGAGTTGGAGGATCCGAAGAGCAAGAAAAATCCGGTAGAAAAAGAGGGCAAAGCAGTTGCAGAGGCAAAAGCTGAAAAATCTGACTTGCACAGGCAAACTGCATGTAATCTGCCTGTGCATGAGCATTGTGCCTATGCAACTCCAAAAGTGTAAAAATTGAAGAATGAAGAGGTAAAGCCTTATGAACCTCCCGCACCATTCCCTCAGAGGCTAATGAAGCCCATGGAAGACCCAAACTTCAAAAAATTTGTGAATCTCTTCAAGCAACTTCAGATCAACATACCACTGGCGGAGGCGCTTGAACAGATGCCTACATATGCTAAATTCTTAAGGGAGTTGCTGGCAAAGAAGCGAAAATGGGCTGATCTAGAGAAGGTAACCCTTACTTCTGAATGTAGTGTTGTGATTCAGAATAAATTACCAGAAAAGAGGGATGATCCGGGCAGCTTCACCATTCCATGTGTCATTGGAGGTACAAAGTTCAATAAATCACTTTGTGATCTTGGAGCAGGAATTAATTTGATGCCATACTCAGTCTACAAGAAATTGGGATTGGGAGATGTTCTTAAGCCTACTCGGATCACTCTCCAATTGGCTTATCGATCAGTGAAAATTCCAAAAGGAGTGATGGAGAATGTATTGGTGAAGGTTGGGAAGTTTATTCTCCCAACAGATTTTGTCATTCTGGAGATGGAAGAAGATCAGGGAGTGCCTCATTCTTGGGAGACCTTTTCTAGCAACTGGAGATGCACTCATCGATGTTGGGAGAGGCAAACTGACTTTCCGAGTAGGTAAGGAGGAGGAAATTTTTAATGTCTTCCAAGTTGATCATAATCACGATGCATTTGATGACTTTGAAAGTGGAGCTCGAGAAAGGAAAAATCCCTTCTCCTGTGATAGTGGACAACCTGAATAACTATCACATGTCCTATCTGCTCAGATTCTGAAATCAAAGCAACGACAGAAATTCTTGCCAGGTCAACTCAAGTATAGATATTTGGGTAAGGATTTCAATCTTCCTGTTATTATTCCTTCTTCACTGACATCGAAACAGGAAGAGTACTTGCTTGAGGCGCTGCAATACCACCTACGCCTCACTAAGGGGTCTAACATGCCAACTAAGAAGGTCATACCCAATTTTCGCACACCTAGCCCTGCAGAGGTGACTCATATGTTGGATGGAGGGTATGCATTCTATCATTGCTCAGGAGGGTATTCTGGATACCTTTCCATACCCATTGGTTGAAAGCTCCATGAACGTCAGGCTGAGGACGTTAAACAAGCGCTTCTTGGGAGGCAACCCAAGGTAAGTTTTCTTTTCTTTATTTTTCTTTTTCGTTGTGTCAAACCCGTGCATATTTAGATTAGGAGTTGAACATTAGGGACATTTTTCCATCCTGAGTGTGGGGTGGTGAGTATTAGTGTTTGTTTGTCCCTGATGCATGTGGTAAAAAAAAAACTGTCATTTGGGTTGTGCCCAGCCAAACTGCATGCAGTCTACATGTGCTGGTGCAGTCTGCCTGTGCTAACCTAATGCCTGTACTTATTACAACAAGAGTACAAGGATAAATTTTTTGTGTTAACGTTGTGTTTTGTGTGTCGTGGGTCTTGTATTTTGAGAAAGGTTGTGTCTCCCTGGTCTGTGTTGTGTTTCCTCCAATTATCGGTTTCTTGTACAAGTCGTTGCTTAGGGACAAGCAACAATTGAGTATGGGGTTGTGATAATCGACTGTAACATATGGAATTCTTGTGCTTTATGTGGATATCCTATGATATGTTTATAAGTCGATTGATGCTATTTTAGAGAAAATTAATCTGGAATGGTTGAAAAGCCATTACCATCTTGTGTTGGAGTTTGATGTATTTTAGGTGAAGAAATAGACAAAAGGGCACAGGTGAACCTCCGAGGCAGAAGATGGCGGGAACGAATTGGATCAATGTCTCTTCCACAACAAACATTGGGCTCAAGCCCAATTGATGGAGGCAATTTCATGTTTTCTAGTGGACAATGGACGAAAATTGGTGGAGGGCATAAGGGGGCATTTTAACACTTTCCTGGACCAAGTTGTTTGGCCTGTAGCATTGGAATGTTTTGGCCCATCTTCCTTGTCTGTAGTGGAATTAATTGGACAGGAGGGCTTGAAGGGGAAAAAAGGAGGCGGACAAGGGGAATTTTGGGAGAAAAATTCTCTGTGGGAGGAGGCAGCTTGGAGACGGAATAAAGGGGAGCTGGCGGCGGAATTTTGGGACGTAACTAATTTTGGGAGGAAGGAAATTCTTGGGACGGAGAATTGTGGACGGGGACAAGGAATTCTTGGCGAGGGTTTCTTTTTGGAGAAAAAGGAGCAGGGCGCAGCGAAGACTGGGGAGAGCAGCAGTGCGGAGTTCGAAGCGAGCTATCGCGCGGAGCAAGCAACAGGCGATTGAAGCGAAAGAGAATTGGTGTCGGGATTACGTTCGAGAATCTCAGTATTTTTCGTTTAGTTTTAATTGATACGATGATGATTATAAACATGATTGTGTGCTTTATTTTCGTCATGAACTAAACCCCAATTTATGGGGGAAACACCATAGGATGTAGCTATTTCTAGAATTGATGGATTGATTCATATTTCTTTTCTTCCAATCTCTAATGCATGAAATTACTTAATGCTTTATGTTGACTGGCCACCAATACATTGATTTGTAGTTAATTAGGTTATTAGCGACAGTGAAACCCTAATAACTGAACATATTTCATGTGACATAGTAACTTATCGAAGCGACAGTGGATTAAATAAGATGCTATGCGGTCTTGATTGGGATATCGGTCTTAAGGCTAAATAATTAATTCATTGAGCTACGACAGTAGGATTTGAATTGATTATTTAGTACGTAGTAATTCCCGACAGGGATAGCTAACACAGTAGAGATATCTTGGTTGTAGAGAATTAGATTAAACTGATTAGAATATGTGAATTAATTTGGATGTGATAGGTAGTGAGTCCCGGTGTTTCTCCCAGAGCTTTTTTCCATTGATTTTCTCCCGACAACTTTAATTTGCTTGTTTTGTTTAATTATTAGCTAGTAGTTTCATCACTAAAACATTTTTCACCTAAGTTTCCTCTATAAAATTGATAGAATATAAGGTTGTACCAGTCCCTGAGAGACGATACCCGGATTTCCGGTTTTACTACAAGATAGGAATTGAAGCTATACGCTTTTGCCCTATCATCAACCCCTTTGAGTCGTGTGACTTTAGGGGTCGTTCTCGTGATTGGGAGCTTGTTGCTTGTCAGCTTAATGGTATTTGATAGAACAAACCCTCATCCTTTCTTCGTGTCAAAGTGTAAGTCATCCTTGTGTCTAGGAGTTCTTGCTTTTGAGCTTCATTGAGGTTCTACATAGGTGGATTTTGCATGGTTCTTGCTGGGAATGAAATGGTAGTGTTGGAGGAAAGTTCTTAATAGAGAGCATTGTTCGTTAAATGTAAGAAGTGGCAAGTGTATAGCTCTCTAGTACCCCCTCGAAAAAAATGAAAGGAAAAGAAAAAGAGAGAAAAGTAGAAAGAAAAAATAGAAAAGAAATGGAAAAGGAGGAAATAAACGGGGTACGTAAACGGTAGAGAGTCGCCTCAAAAAGTTGAAGTGTATGCTCTAGAAATGGTTTCTTGGCACTCAAGGAATTAAAACACCTAATTGCTTGTTTACCTCCTTCACTAATATGCTTGGAATTTTTTATAGCAAGATAGGCCGAGGAATAGGCTGAGGAAGTGTGCTTGAATGTAGTTCGTGATTGGTTGTGGATTGGAGAAGGGAAGTGTGGTTTTTGTCCGTTTTTTGTAGGAGAAGGTTCTAGTCAAAACCGTAGAACCTAGTATCTTTGGTTGAAGATGTAGAACGTCATGCTTTGCTTGCCACCACCCAAAAGGCCTTTTTCCCATGTCCAAGACTCTTACAAGTCATTTGAAACCGTTTCTAAGACCTCCGAACTTGCTAGTGATAACATCCGACCTGTGAACTCTAGCATTTAGAGGTTGCCATTGTGGTGAAGAGACGATAGGGCTGAGTGTTAACGGTTGTACACATCTTTTGCACCAAATGGTCATGACCCCACTAGTCGAGAGTGAGTGATTTTCATTCATGATTTGAGTATTCATATCTATCCAGGTGAGGACCTATTTCGCCCATTCGTTTGTTCTTTGTACTTGAACTCTATGCATGAGTAATTGTGGTTGGTGAGTCATCTTGTGCAAACTTGTATTGATTTGTGAACAATGTGGGGTCTTTTCGTTTGCACGTTCTTAATGCATTCGAATGTCGTTTGTGGTGGATGCCGGTATTGCTTGTGATTGTCAATGTGTCGATGCCAAATAACCATTGAGATTCATCCATTGTGTGCCCTTTGATGTGTCCCCAAGTTATTGTTGGGAGGTTGAAATAGTACCTTGTATGAGAATGGTTTGCTTGGGGACAAGCAAACGTTCAAGTGCGGGAGAGTGATCCAGGTCTAAATGCACACATTTACCCCTCATTTCTTGATAGTTTAGCTTTGAATTCCATTGTCCCTCAACATATTTCACGCTAGGTTGTATTTTTTTGCTATATTCAGGTCCTAGCACGTGTGGGAGGGTCGAGGACGAGTTTAAGGACTTTTGGAGGTCGAAAAGCGCAAAAACCGAAGAAAAGTCCAAAGTCTCGTGACAATTGCCCCGAGACTGTGAAGTACGCAGGGTCCAGAGCCATTTGCAATTTTACTGGACTCAAGCCAGTACCCGGTCGTAAGACCGTGAAATCCAGCTCCATACCGTGAAGTGACTTAGTAAAGCGGTGCGTTTTGGTCCAAGATCACGGTCCCCGCCTTGAGTTCACGGTCGTGAATTGGAACCGTGATCTGAGCCCGATCTGGGTATAAAAGTGGAAGTGAGCTGAAGGAGAAGGGGAGCTTTTTCTAGGGTTTTAGTTTCAGAATAAAGGAGGGTTTCTAGTAAGAGATCAGGGTTTCCTCTTCCTATTCTAGAGAGAGAAGATGATATGGAAAATAAAGTTAGGTTGTATAACATTTTTCGTGGTAGTTTGACGTTTTCTTGTAGTTCAAGCATGCTTGTTACCGAAGATGATATGGAAATTGGACAATGAGAGTCCAATTTACAAACCTGGCAAGTCATTTTTATCTTCTATTGTGATAGCTATAATCAAATTCAAGAATGAGAATGTAAGAAATAAAAAGTCATCTCCTTGCAACTTGTAGTTCATTGGGCATGTACGCGAGGCGAACAGTAGATCAACACTGATTGATGAAAAACATAGACAACTTCTTTTATAGTTTTTTCTCTACTCGGTACAAACAGTAAAAATGTCATCTATTCTCTCCCTCTCTCAGAAATTTGTTCAGCACTGCCGATCGCCCATTACAGCGATTCTCTAGCAGCAGCTGATCATCAGATTTACAAATGTTAAAGCAGCTTAAAGTAGGAAAGTAAGGACAATGCAAAGGAACTGTAGTTTGTAAGGCGCAAAGAACATGGAATGGAGCAGAGCAGAAGATGATTACACAATGGTGGGGTGGTTAAGATAAAAGATCAGAGAAGAAATGAATTCACTCTGACAGAAGAAGAAAAAAAAGTATAAAAAAAAGATTGTTCCCTTGAATTGCAAATTTCTTTCCTTTCCCTTATGTACTTTGTATCGCAGGCAGCTTCTGCAAAAAGGTAAACACACCACCTCCTCTCCTTCACTCTTTATAGTTTCTAGTAGTAAATATTCATAGGGCAGCCAACTGAGTTGCTAGCTAGCTGGTTGTGTTCATATTCTCACAAGCTCAATCTTCCTTGGTGATCAATGTGGGAATCTGGCCGCGGTTGACGAAATCAATCTTGTTCAACCTTAAACAACAGAGTACTTGCTCTGGGAGTTCTTCTGGTTTTTGTGCCTATTGGAAAAAGAAAATAAAAAATAAAAAATTGAGCTTGAATAAGGATGGAGGAAGTTAGATAACTCGATCGACACTAAACCAGCCTGATGTGATTGTTTTGTGTGGGGGTCTGGTACCTGGATGGTTAAGCCAACATTGGCAATCCCAAGCTTCAGCCTGTCCCTAAATGATTCTAAGCCTTTCCTGGAAATATAGCTGAATCGATGAATATCCAGGTCAATTTCCAAGTAGTTGGGGCCCTGTTTCGCAAGAAAGAAAAACTCGTTGTCAACCAAAATTCATAGCAGCTAGCTAGCCATTTAATTTAATCTAATCTTCAGAAAGAAAGAAATTCCCTTACGCTGAAGAATTGGTGTTGGGGGCGAGAAAGAACTGGCTTCTCATTGTAAGCATGGATGAGCTTCTTCTCAGTGGAGCTCAAGTTGAGATCATCAGGGTTTACAAGTCCTACCAAGAGCTTCAGCCTTTCCCTGAATGGAACTGTGGATTCTTTGGCAAACCCCTTAACCTTCTCCATTTCATCCTCCACAAATTTCTAACATCCACGTAAGAAAGGGAAAAGTTGCAAGTCATTTAACTAAACAAAAGGCTGCATGCGCGCAGTTATGAGTCGATTATATTTATCACATTGATTGGTTACCACCTTGAGTGTCTCCTTGAAATGTGGAGAGACTTGAGTGTCATAGTTATCGTTGAGTTTGAAGTAGAGGACAAGGCTCATGCCTTCCCCATCGCAGTCGCCATGGAACATTGCCACAGGATATGTCGGAATCTGCTCCACCAGACAAAAAATCCCCGGCCCATGAGATACATGAAAACAGAGTGAGTGAGTGAGTGAGAGAGATTCGATCTTTTTCCCTTCCTTCCTTGATTGTTACCTGAATGTTGACGATGAGTAGGGATGGAACTTGGTCATGAGGCTGAACCTGTGGAAGGTCCAGGTGTTGAGCAATGTGGCTCACCTTCCTTGGAGTCGTGAATAAGTCCACCCCTATCGGTACATATGGGCTTATCTCCGGAGCAGGTTGCTTCTGCTTGTTGCTGCATTAATTAGCCCACTTTTAGTTAGTTAACTTGTAAACAATAATCCAATTGTTGAATGTTTCCTTTTGATTCTCTTGATTTACAGTACAGGGATGCTTACCTGAAGTAGTTCTCGCCCCGGAGCTTGAACACAGAAGGGGAGACCTCAGACCATGTACCAGTGATCGGCTTCTCTTCTCGCGCAATCAAATGTCCTGCTCGTGGTCTGTAGCACTTCTTCTCAGTGGATGACCCTACATTCCATATCATCCATCAATCAAACTCGGTTCGGTTATCTAGCCATCAAATGGAACAAAACTAATGAAATTTTTCACTTCCATAAATGTCGTCCCCTTGCAAAACAAACACACCTTTTGCAACAGCCTCTCCGTCGACAGATGTCCTCTTCATGGCGACCCTAATGACGGTAGATTTCCTCTTCTCCCCGAACTCATCGCCTTCCCCGTCGATCTTCATGTAGCTCTCGTAGAACCCTTCGTACTTGCACTTGTTGTCCATCAGTCCTGAAGCTGCTTGGAGAAGCTGAGCATTTGGCATGTGGCTCATTGCATTGCTAAAACCCGGGAAACCCTCTGCATAATATATGCCCAAACAAAGAATTCATCACTAATTTTATTTTTGGTTTTGATCACCAAAGTTCATGATTTTGGGTTCCATGATATATCATCCTCACCATGCATGCTAATGTAGTCGTCATCTGAATCGGATTCAATGAAGCTCACCGAATCGAACCAAACTTCCTCCTGACTAATTCCTACACAACAGAATTGACGCATTAATCAAAATAATGTTGCAAATACTATTTCAAGAATTTCCGAGTGAGGTAAGAGACCATTTTGATCGATGTGGCATTGGTTCCATTGGAGCTGGGTGACGTGGAAACTCTTATTGGAGACTTCAGACCTCCTGCAAGTTGTGGCTGAGCCGTTCTCGAAATTGAGTTGGACGAACTCACTCATCGAAGAGAAATCGCCGATTCCTGCATTGCTGAGCCTCTTGATCGGAGCAGGCACATCGGGGATGGCGCTCGAGATCTTGGCCGAACGCCTCGAGAATCTCCTCCGCCTCTTCTCTCCTTCTGGCCTCACTCTTCTATTAGCTGATGAAGAAACACAGCCCCCCATTATTGTTTTTTGTTTCCTTCTCCTCCTCCTCCTCCTCTGTTTTTCGTCACTAGAAAGGGTTTAAACCCGCAGCTAAAAGTCAACACGCAAATTGGAACCTGAAAACAAACAACAACAGAGAAAGACTCATCTCGTTCAGAAACAAGACATCTGCAATTCGAGAAAAAAAAAACATTTATATATTCCCAGTGAAAGATCGTACCTTTAACTGCGTGAAATTCCGAGGAAAAAAACAAGTTTCAAGCTATATCTTCAATGGCTTCATGTACAGGAAGCAGAGCAGCTGTAAGGTTTGAACTCCAACGCCCAAGAAGCACACCTGAAGAACCATAAACACAAAGGTACTAAGAGCCCACATCCATTATAAGAGAAAGCTTTCTCTTTTTCCTATTTCCGATCGCAATTCGAAAATGGAATAGCAGCTAAAAGAAATAAAAGAATGGCTGGGAAGTTGGTTTCCAGAGATGGCAAATCAGACTCTGATATGTAAATGAACAAACATCACTTTCACGATCGTGATAACCCAACAATTCCATACATCAGGGAGCTATAAAAAAAACACACACAAAAAACAGAGTAAATGAGAAAGGGGGAGAAAAGAACAGGGGAAGAGAAAGAAACCTGAGGGAGGGTAGGGAAGGGGGGAATTCCAGCATAGGATGGAATCGGGAAACCCAGAAAGGAAATGGGGATTTGGGTCTGAATTTCCCCCCTTCAAAGCCTTGCGTTGTTAGCGGCCGAACCCGATATGCAAGAGAAGAAGGAGAAGAGAAAAAACTACTGATACATAAAGGGAGAGAGGGAGATGAACGAGTAGTACCCCACAAAGAAGAGATTCTGAGGGGAAGCCTTCTCCCTCTAAATTTAATAAGAAGGGAGAGGCAGGGGAAATGAAGAACAGGGGAAGCAATCCAGAAAAAGGAATAGAAAGAGAGGGTAAGGGATGAATTGACTTGTTTTTCGTTCCTTGCTATTCATGCGGGGGATTGCTATTTTGTTATATTACTATATGATGCACCCTTTTGAATCTCTCTCCATCTCCCTCTGTTTTTGACACTGATCCATCAATCATTAGTCTTTCTTTTGATTCCTAATTTGGTGGCTCTGTTTCTTTGCTTTTGTTGGGTTCCCCTTCCATGTCGATTATGGTGATTGTTAGATATACTATTTTGGTGAAATAATGCTATTTTGATTCTGCAAGTTGCTTTCTTTTCTCTATTGTTATTTATCATAAAATAGATCAAGTCGGGCAGCCTCAAAATTCAAGGTGTAGGTGTGTTAGAGATAACAGTAATAAGAAGCTGTAATCGATAAACTAAGCTCCTCCTCGAGCTTTACTCAACCGTTTCCATATACATGGTCCTTTAGTTGGCTCCGTTACAATTTCTTTTGGGTTATACTGAACTGGTCTCGTCTGCCTATTCGATATTCATCCATGGCGAGGAATGCAAATTAAGATAAGGCGAAGGAGAAAGAAGAGGAAAAGGAATACAGAATTTGCAGAAGAGAGGTGGTGGTTCTTTCTTAATTCGACCGAGGCAAATTTGCAGAAGAAAGGAATTGGAATTTGATCGAGTTTTCTCTCTGTGCATGCAAGGGAGCACAGTTGCCGGTCATGTGTCCCGAGTGTCCTCTCTTTCGTGTAGGAATTGGTATTATATCGGAATCTCAAATATCGTAATTAAGAATACAAAATAATGTCCTAAATTGTTAGGAAATTTCAATCTCAAAAATAAAATATTTCAATCCCAATCGCTAATATTTTGTTCAGTATCGATTTATACCAAATATCAAATTTTTTCGTTAAAACTTATTAATAAAATTATAAAATTAAATACTTCTTTACTACCAGCAGCTCTGCAAGGTATTTTCAAATATATAAAAGCAAACGATGGTGCCAATACTCGTGCAAAACAATGGAAAAAAAACTCAATTATAATAACAACAAGTTACATATAAACAAACTAGAGCAACAAACTGAAACAGAGGACGACTAAGCAGTCTATAAACATACTACATGTAATGAAATGGGCTACGATTGGGTTGTCAAATAGTGAGAAAATGGGTTATGTATGATTAAGTGGTCATGTTGGTGGTTGAGGTTTGATTGTCTGATAGCAGTGAATGGAGGATTTTTTTTTATATATTAAATATACACTAGCTTATATTTAGGTATACACCTATCTCAATTCGAATTTGAATCTCGTAAACCCTAATATCAATTAATACTTGAAATTCAATTATAATCTCAATTGTATATAATAATACATGTATTCGACACTATCAAATATCGATCAATTCGATACAGTATTTAATCCTAGATACTGGTACCAAACTTATAATCCCACTGTCACTATCGTATCCATTTATAACACTTTTCCTATTAGTATTATCATAAAAATGTGACGGGCAACCCACACAAAAAAAGGATCGAAAGCATGAAAGCGTATGTTAACATATTGAGTTCTATAGCTAAAAAATTCGCCTATGAGAGATGTTGATCTCCCAATATTTGTGTAGGAGATGATCAACCTGTTGCGCTAAGTTATAGTACCTCTCATTCCTAAGTTATCGTGCCTCTTATTCCCATGATCATTAGAAGTAAAGAAGAGATACGTTGTCATGAAATCAACTTGCGAATGGACCTTACGGTAGGCTCCAACTTTCAAAGTGCCTTCACAGAGACCAACTCCAATGCTATTTTTCAAATCAGGAGACCTTAGATCTCCAAATTTGGGGATGATCTCTATTTTCATTATTTTTACTCCAATGCTATTATCTGTAAATTAGGAGACCTCCCTCTGTTCTAGTTTTTCTTTACTTAAAAATGTACTTATGATTTTAATATAATTTGTTTATGTTAATTTTTGTATAGTTCGTCATCATATTTAAATACAAATTTTTTTATATATTTTTTTAAATTTCGTGACCAAATTTTTTTTGACAAAAAATAATTGACCTAATATTTTTTTACACACAACACTTTCTAACACCTTGATATAATTAATTAACCCTAAAATCTTAAAAAGAAAAAAAGGTGGTGAGCCCGCCCACCAACACACCCCTCCTCATTTTTAGAGGAATCCTCATTTCCATCCCAATTTTGGGCACCATGGCGATTCTCGCCATAAATGGAGACAAAGGAGGAAATGGCGCTCCCATTGGAGTCAGCCTAAGCATCTCTAGGAAGGGGTGAGTCGGTGAGAGGTTGAGTATTACAAATGTACAATGATAAATAATTAAAAGTAGCTCATGAAAATTTGAAAGAGTACCACGTTGATGAAATGTGGTAATCGAATTAGTTTATTAGTAAGAAAGCTCATTAAGTCTAGTAGAATTAGGACAAGGAGATAAGCCTTCGAGCAATTAGTTTTGACTTTATTAACTTTTTCTAACACCTTGTTAGAATTTTTTAACCAAAATGAACCAAGATTGAATCGAATCGAATCAAATGAGTGGCTAACCAAAATGATGCAATGTTTGGAGCATAATTTTCATTTCAATCAACACTCATATCCTTTTCGGACACTCAACACATTCATCTTCTATAAATTCACACAACTCCTCTGGTTTGAACACAAGTGTGTTTACTCGAAATTCAGGAAAACTCATTTCTGCATTCCTTTCAAACTTCAAAGGGAAAAAAAGTACCAAACTTCCGGTCTCCTTGCTGCTTTCGGACCCATTTCTAACACTTGTCTTACAAACTTCAAATAATTTTTTTCTATGATTATTAAATTGAAGACTAACTAACCACTCAAAAATATCTCATAAAGTATTTCATAGCAAATATATTTTATGTGTAAACAACACCCACCCTTCACTTTGCATATCTAATGTCCAGTTTTCTATCAACTCCACACCCATTAACCTAACATTTGGAGGTATTAGTATATTAGAGAAATTATATCAAATTACTTAAAAGACAACCTTTTTTAACCAAATACTTTAAAGAAAGTATTTTAAAGCATTATATCAATATCAAAGGGGAAAAGAAGTATTGAGAACCAATAGATAGAGATAACGAAACCAAAAGCAGAGTTTGGAGAACGAGTAGATAGAGATAATGAAAAGTTTGGAGATGTATGGAGAGAAACATTTTGAGCACACAATAATTGATGTTATATATGAGTCATGGCACCATGTTTCTTTTTATTTTTCTTTTGTTCTTCTTATGTTATGTTAGTTGTTTCTAGTACTGTTATATCTAAAAAAATATTCACAAGAGTAATAAACAAATATGTAGCTTGCTTATAAAAGGTGCGTAAATGCAATATAATGGTCTGTCAAAACAATTATACAAATCTCCCGGTTTTGTAGGACACGCTGTCACAAAGTGGCATGTGGGCTGAGGTTCCTGAATAATAACAAAACAATTATACAATTGGGTTATAATCTTACAAAATGTGAATATATACTAAATGTTTGTTTGAGATAGGCGGTATGTTGATAACTAATGCAAATGGTGTGTGTGTGGGAGATAATTAAAGAGGAAACCCAAAGTGATGGCATCAGCAGGCAATATAACCCTAGACACGTTACACGGTTGTAAAATTACAAGAGGATCATGTTTGAAATAGGTTTATACATACTTGAGTTTTCAAGAGTCTCAATCCCACAACTTCGTACTAACAATCTTTTTTTGTGTTATCTCCCAAATTAAAATGGTTCTCAATCCATCCAATTATAAACTCCTTACGCCACTAATTGTAAGAACGTATTAGATCTTTCTTTACCAACTTCCAATAATATTTATTCTGATTATCAAGTTAATTTATTTAGGACCAACTAATCACTCATACTTATCTCGTAATATATTTTAGGTGTAAACGTTACCTACTCTTCACTTTTCACTTGTAGTGCCCATAGAACTCTTAAATATGAAATAACACCTTTGATACCAAACCCACCCCCATAACCTAACATATGGACGCATGCTACATTAGAGAAATCATATGAAAATACTTAAAATAAAGTATTATAAAGGAGACAAAGTACTTCAAATTGTAAAATTGTACTGGATATTAGACCTTGTATCAGAAAATATAGTGATAGCAAGGACGAAGCTACACCATGGCTGCCCCCGAGAATTTCAAAAGTAACATATAAAATTGCAACAATTTTGGAAAATTAATATATATAAAGAAGAAGTGAGGTTATTGTTGCCTAATAAATTACAACTTACTATATCAATCTACACATAATATAATACGCCGAAGGGAAAAACGGGAGCCCCATTTCAAATTTCCTACAACGAGAGTGAAAGTAGGAAGGACATTTTGGTCTTCACAATTAGTTTTTTTTATTCATTAAAAAGACACATACTGGGATTCAAACCATGATTGTTTTAAAGGAAAGCAAGGATTATAACCAATCGCACTAAATACATTTGTTGTATCTTTTTAAATTAAAAACATACAATAGCAGGGAGGAAAATACCTTCCCCCATTTCAAATTCCCTGCTCCATGAGCGTTTGTAGGAAGGGTAGAATAGGGAGTGTCAATTTTTTTCTTTTTCCTCTGTGGAACGGGCCAACTACCGTACACATGCGAATTTAAACGAGTCTAGGAGTGTCAATTTTTTTCTTTAAGCTCTTTTATTTCTCCGTGGTGATAAAATATATATGAAAAGGCAAAAACAATACTCCTTTTTATTGCTAAAAATAAAAAATTTAACAATAAACTAATGCATGGTATCCAATGGGCTAATCGCTAACCATAAAATAAAAGAGTTGAATGGGTCTGACCTACACGGGATTTGACCATCAAGTAAAACAAATGAACATCATTGGTTTGTCATTCTCTTATTACCGATCACTTTCACTGCTCGTGAACTGATGATCCCATCTTTGTACCTTTTCCTTTCTCTTATTTAATAAAAGTTCATCATCCTCATAAAAAAAATCATTGGTTTGCCATTCTAAAACAAGCTATTTTCTCTGGCATAATATATATCATGCTATTATTTTATATCTTAGTGGCTAAAATATAATGTATTTTAAATTTATTCAATGGTTCAACCTCGACCAACCCAATTAGTCCAATTTTAATCATTTCCAATATATATTATATAATTAGTTGATATCATAATGATCAAATTATAGTGTATTTTATAGGGAATCGTTTGGTATTTGTTAGTAAAAAACTAAACAGAAAGATCTATTTGGTTATTTTAAAGATTAAAACGATCCTAAACATTTTCCGTTCCTTTTGAATTTCTATGGTTTTATTCCCGAATATGTGATGTGCAAATGGTGAATTGCAGTCATCTCTTTTCTTTCACTATTTTTTATTTTCAAATAGAAAGTTTAAAAGTAAAGAATAATTAGAATTTGGCATGAGTCGGTCAAACAGGCTGAATTTCAAGTTTTGGCCCGTTTTGATCAAGTCTAATTTATAATCACATGGTTCCCTGATACCCGATAAAAATCTCAATCCAAACCAGTTTGGAAGGCGAGTCCGTGTTTACCACCATTTTCTAGGGATACGACAACGACGGTTCCTATCCCAAATCGTGTTGTTCGTTCTTGATTTCCTGAGATTTTATCATAGCCTGACAAAAACCGGAAAGCACAATGACGACAAGATGAAAGGTTTATAAAGCAAATTAATCGGCCAACGGGCCGAGTAAAAGCTAGCAACGATTGTGAGATGCTCATTTCCCGAAAACCGACGGGATAGGCGATTTTTTATTCGATTTTCTGGAATTCGGTTTCTATAAAACTTACTCCACCTCATCATATTACCAGAAACAATATTGTTTCACAAGGTAACATGTACTTGATTTTGGTTCATAATGCCGATTTTTGATTCGTTGCATCATTCATGTCTCTTTCCTGCTAAAATTTACTATTTTTATCACGTGTTTCCAAAAAAAAAAAAACTATACAACAATAAGCTATACACACCATTACATTATCAAATTTCATACCTCACCTTCCTCCGGCCAACTGGCCGGGGCACACGCTAGTTCTTCTTTATGATTAATGTACATTTTATATTTTTATATTTTTATACCCCAAATTTAGAATGCCAAATTTAATTAAATTATAACTTAGTTACTATAATGTATATTTTATATTTTTATACCCCAAATTTATTTCTAATGTAAAATCATTAAATAGTTATGTTTTGGTATCTAAATTTTATGAGATTTTCATACCTGCAATTTTTTTAAATTTAAATATTGATCCAATGTTTAGATTTCACGTGAATCCATAAATCCAATCCACCAATCCTTTTGAACCAATCCATGAATCCAATCAACCATGACATAAAATATAAATTTAGTTTGTACCATATACGATGTTGTCTCACTCAACTGTAGGAGAAGATTCGACCATTTTATATTTGCTCATTACGTGAAACATTAAATAAATGATAAAAGAGAGATGACTCTAAAATATTGCAAGAGCGAATTTATAAACTCATTTAGTACATTTACGGGGTACTAAACAAACTTCTACTAACTACATGTTACAAAATATGCAACATCTACAACAACAAGTGTCAATGAATTGCAACGGTGAAAAGGGGTGATTGTTGTATTGACGGGCAACTAAAAGAATTGATCAAAGCTCTCCATCATCTACTTCCTCTTCGTTTCATTTTTCATTTGCCTTACATAACCTTTTCTTTATTTCTTTCTTTGCCTTCTTCGTCTATCCCTAATCAAAATACTATTTTTATGCATTCTAATCACAAGTATGAACGGGTCCATACACGACTCACCAACAGTCTAGAAAATTAATAATTGAACCATGAACCACTAACTTTTTCAGCTCAATGTCGAGTGCAATTAAAAATAAATATATATAATTATTACTTATTACAAAGTCGTCATCTTCCACTATGGGATTTGAAGGAGTGAAATTTTAAGCAAGTTCCAGTTTGTATTCTTTTTGCTTCTCTCCAGAGTTTATTTTTTCACCCGGGATTGAATGTTTGGCTAGATATCTACACATATAAAATAAAAAGTAAATAATTATCATCTTAATTTTAGAATAATACTAACAAAATACCATAACGGGTCACATAATACATGCTCATAGATCATCTCCGCCCCGGAACAAGGCGCGGCATCGCCACCTAATATATATATAAAATGGCTTGCAAACAATACTACAATGAGTTACATTAAGCCTAACGGAAGGGCAGTAAAAGATTATTAGTGGTGTTGTGGGTTCAAATCCTCTGTAATCTGTGTAGTAATTTATTATTCCTTTTTGTTTTACTTGTACTTGACTACTTTTCATGAAAATTCGATTTAATCATATAGATATCTATATGGCTATATCTCATGAAATACAGTAATTGGACCAAAATCCCACATATACCGTAATTGACAATCGGACACCCCTCCCCATATTTGGACATTACCATGTTTTATACCGACGATATGGTTTCACGTACACTGCTTGAAAGGATTATAATAGTACTATGAAAGGAGAAAAGAAGTATTGAGAACCAGTAGATAGAGATAATAAAAGAAAAGCAGAGGTCGGAGATGCATGGAGGGAAACATTTTGAGAACACAATAATTGATCATGGCGACACATTTCTTTTTCTTTTCCAAATTTTCTTTATATTAGTGGTATCATATTTTTGCTTCCATTATATTTACAAAATCAAATTAAAGCTTCCTACTCTTTCTAGTGGCAAAATGTTATATGCTCACGAACTAATACTTTGCATTGGTTGTTCAAGCCTTTTAGGGGACATCACATAATAGTGGTCCAAATAAAGCCGATCGGAAGAGTGTGTTGCCTAAGAATCTCAACTACTGAGTTAAGATAATGGTAGGAAGGTGGAAATGCTATACAGCGATATATATGGAGACTGGAGTTGATTATTATTGTATTGTGATTAGGTAATGAGATTTAATTAGCAATAAAGGGATTAGTGGATAAGTCACTGTCATGGCAGTATGGCACACTGGAGAAGAGAGAAAACAACAATTTCTGCAATCCTCCAATCTTTGCCAGCTGATACGTATACATCCGTGTGCATAGTTTATTAGTGTTGTTGGTACCCAGTACCCACAATGATTGGGTGTTTGGGGTAGATAAAGATAGTATAGTGGTGTATTAATATCAAGGTCCATGAAACCGTACCGTATCGGCGGTTCAACCACAAAATATCAGTATCGGAGGCTAAACCGATAGACGATATTTACCGGTACTAACGGTTGAACTACGGTTAAACCACGGTTTTGCTATAAAATACACTACCGCTGACTTTCCCAATACGTTCTTTTTTTTTTTTTTTTTTTGACAAAGACCCCCCAATACGTTCTCCGATATGGTTTCATGGACTATGATTAATATTGCTTCGTTTGGGTTAAATTGGATCATTAATTCAGAAACCAATAAATTTAAACAAGCATTTCTCCTTAAACCAAAATGAACGATTAAGAGGCTGATAATTTCGGATAATCAAGAAAATCGTTCAGATCTCTTAACAGTTTGATTTGGTCTCAAGTAACGGAAAATCAAACAGATTGATCAGCTATTTTTGCCTTCCTCATTACATTCTTTTTCTTTTTATTCTCTTCAGGGGTGTTTGTGTATTGGGACTTTTGTATTTGTGTGATATTTTTGGTCTCCAAATGCTGAGTAATTTAACAATTTTGAAACCACTTTGCTGCCTATTTTAAAAAATAGATTTGCGGTTCAAACCAAAATTAATTTATTAGAAGAAAAATACATTTTTCACCAATAAAAGAAGAAAAGGAAAAAAAAAGAGATTGCATGCGACAATGGCGACGGAACGGATTTTGGACGAATTGCCGTTCTTAAATCCACATCCTTGCACCCATTTAGGATGAGCAAACTAAATCCCAATAAAAGGAACTTCCCACTTAACAGAAAAAAATAAAAAAATAAATTAAAAGCAAGAAATATACTTCCTTTACCAAGACAATCTTGTTGTTCGTGTATCATGTGTGTCCATGTATTAAAAGGGTGTCGATGTTAGCTGGAGGCCACAACAAAAACACATAAGTATACATATATGCAATAACTAGATAAGATAAGAAGATGTTTACGGTCATTTGCAAGTTATCGTGATTTGGAGAAAATTGTATTTTTTTTTTATAAAATGGTCGATCAATTTCCAAGAAAATGGTCTATCACTTACACAGAACAGTCGGCCACATTCCAATAATATGGTCTACCACTTTCAACAAGTGGTACACTGCTTCAGGCAAGTGGTACACCGCTCAAGGCAAGCGGTCTACCGCTTATAGACATGATGACACATTTACACTCAACTTACACCCCTTGTTGGAAGCGGTAGACTACTTTCGCAAAACAGTCTATCAATTTCGATAAACGGTCTACCGTTTTCAGAGAATGGTCTACCACTTTCGGTTAACATTCGGTCATATGACACAGTTACTTTCTACTTACATTAGAAAAATAATAGAAAGAGGAGGCATACAGTACAAAATTATTTTGTAGTAATGCAGCATATTATCACCTGTGGGCAAATAAATCTATTAGCAGATTATAGGTCTAACAAAAAGAAATAACACAATCTTTTTTAACACTTTTGGAATAAAAACTCATACAAAACAAGATGATAAGAGATTTATGGTTGTTGAAGATAACACAATCGTATAACAAATATATTCTGCTTATTTTCATAACAACAAATTAAGTTGATCTATCACAGGACAACTATATGATAGAATTTGAAGGAAAGATGAAAGTCTTTATAGAGTAAGTCAAATCTAAGAAATAAATATGCATAACATTTCTCAAATCTACGAGAGAACAGTCATCCAAGAACTTCTCATTTATGCTCCAGCCTTTGTACTATTTTTAACTCTCTTACTTGTAAACATATTTATTAATATTGGACTCATGTAATTATATATGATGATGTCGTCAACAATGGTTCATCAGGTCGACCAGTTGTTGGAAGCAGTGGAGTGGACTGCTTGATGAAATAGGTAGACCACTTTGTGGAAGTGGTACGGGCAATTACCACGACAACACCCGAACTATTGAAAAAATGTTACTTGTGTTCTATTATATTCAATATTCCATTTCTATCTTGAACTATTTTTTGTTAGTATTGACCGGTGTTGACCTTCAGTATTTAACAGAAAATACAGTCATCATTGATGTGACATCTGACATGGAATTTTTAATCTCAATTTTATTTATTTTCCATTAAAAATCAATAAAATAAGAAAAAAACAAAATTTAAAAAAAATGAATTACCAAAAAATTTACAAAAATGAAAAATCAGTTATCTTTAGCCCAGTCGTCGTCCCCTTTCTCTGCTTCTCCTCTTCCTTTCTCTAATTCCACTCCCAAAACAATTTTGAAAAATCTTCTTGCGTTCCCCCATCCATGAACACAATCGCACGATGGTGAAATGGACAGATTGTCACGATGAGCGGATTTCTATAAGGAGGAATAAGAAAAAACCAATCTCTTCTCCGGTCGCAACATCAGTAACAGGAAATTAAGATGCAATGACAGACGCGATTAGCAGGGGACGATTGGATTAAGGGTCGAATTCATGTTGCAAGATTCGATTATTTCTTTTGCCTCGACGCCAACAGAAAGAGAAACGGGAAGCACCAAAACCCCATCATCATCCTTTACGAGTTTTTTCCCAAATCAACATGATGGGACCAGAGATAGAGACAGGTTGTCAATACCACTGGCTAGTTGTGGTTCTGATTTGGTTTGTTCCTCCATAATCCTACTTCTCAGGCGGCCAAGGAAGATCTGTGGGAGAAGAACCTCTGGAGTAGCGACGGTAGAAAATTCCTCTCGTTCAGATCGCCTTCTTCCTCTCTTTCTGGTTTTCCCCTTCTTCTCCTACAAAACCCAAACATATAGCTGGGAGTTCGATCTTGAGGAGATGGTCGTTGGTGGAGCCGCCGTGGCGGGAGGTTTTCATCGCTCTTGCTAGAGATTGGAATGGGGTGAATGGTTCGGAGAAGGCGATTGTTGGGGATTCGAATGGAGGTCGAAGAAGGATGAATGGTAGGGGCAGAGGACGGAGGGGGAAGTGAAATTTTTTCTTTTGGATTATTTTTATAAAATTAATAATTTTGTTAATTAAAATCTGACTTGGCAATTATGTCAATGTCACATCATCAATAGTCAACGTTGTTTTCACCAACGTCTGGTCAACCATTATATTTAACGGTCAACAGCATCGACAGGGTACAAATGGCACTAAGTATCATAGTTCATGACATTAATGGAATATTTGATACAATAGGACACAAGTGATTTTTTTTATAGTTCAGGTGTTGTAATGGTATTTGCCCAAGTGGTATACCAATCTCCAAGAAGTGGCCGCCTTAATGGAAGAGGTATAACGACAAACTCTCTGAGAAACATTCGAACTCTCCAAGCTGAAATTGAGCGGTTAAAAACCATTCATCCGATTAATTGGGATGAAATTCAAGCTCTGGAGACTGATCTTAGTAGACAATGGGAGGCGGAGGAATTGTATTGGCAGCAGAAGTCCAGAGTCAGATGGTTGAAAAGAGGGGATAAGAACACTTCTTATTTTCACACTGTCACGCGAACTCGTCGTAAAAGGAATTTTGTTCACGGACTCCGTTCTGAGACAGGTGATTGGATAACGGAAGAGACTGGGAAAGCCGACATTGCGTGCTCTTTTTATCAGCATTTGTTCACCTCTGAAAGCCAAGTTCCTAACATGGTTTCGAGGGTGGCGGCGCTGCCAATTGCCCGATCGGTAACTCCGGAGATGAATGCCAGTCTTACTGGCCCTATTTCTCCGGAGGAAGTTCGCCGCACGGTTTTCGCCATGGGTTCCAAGCAGGCGCCTGGGTCCGACGAATTCACTGGAAAATTCTTCAAGAACTTCTGGGATATTGTGGGGAGTTCGGTGATTAAGGCGGTTGTGTCTTTTTTGAGACAAGTAGGATGCTCCGCAGTTTTAATCATACGTGGTTGACCTTGATCCCTAAAGTGGAGAATGTGGAAACAGTGAGGCAACTGAGGCCCATCAGCCTTTGCCAGTTTGTGTATAAAATCATTTCTAAGATCATGGCTGCTCGGCTTGCTGACATATTACCGGTGATTATTTTGGAAGGGCAAAATGCCTTTATTCGTGAGAGGCAGATTGTGGAGAATATCCTAATGGGGCATGAATTGATGCACTATTTAAAAATCAAGAATCGTGGTAAGAAAGGGTATATAGCTCTGAAGGTTGACATGGAAAAGGCCTATGACAGAGTCGAATGGCCGTTTCTGCTAGCGGTTTTGGAGAAAATGGGGTTCAATTCTGCCTGGAGAGGATGGATCCAGGAGTGTTTGCGCTCATCCTCTTTCTCAGTCCTTATGAATGGCACCCCTGCAGGGTTCTTTGCCCCGTCTAGAGGTCTGAGGCAGGGGGATCCGCTCTCCCCTCTTCTGTTTGTCATTTGCACGGAGGGGTTTTGCTGCACTCCTCCGAAAGGCTATTTCGGGGAAAAGATTAGAAGGTGTGAAAGTTGCTCCGCGTGCCCCTCGGATTTCGCATCTTTTCTTCGTTGATGACTCGTACCTGTTTCTGCGAGGGTCCCTCCAGGAATGTGAAAACCTGATTGAGGTGTTGAATGAGTACGAGGAGTTAAGTGGGCAAAGGGTCAACCTGGCTAAGTCTGCGGTCTGCTTTAGCAAAAATATTGTGATACCGGACCATGAATTCTTGGCCCAGGTCTTGGTTATAGGGGCGGTGGGGGTGCATGATAAGTATTTGGGGTTGCCTACGCTAATTGCTCGATCTAAGATGGAAACTTTCCGATACTTGGAGGATAAATTATTGGAGAAACTGCAGGGGTGGAAGCAGCGATCTCTCTCCTGGGCGGCTAAGGAAACGCTGATTAAGGCAGTGGCTATGGCACTGCCTTTGCACGTGCTGTCCTATTTTAAGCTTCCTCTGTCCCTCTGTAGGATCCTGGATAAACATGTGGCCCGCTTTTGGTGGGGGATGTCAGAGGGGCAACCGAAGATCCATTGGATGTCTTGGAGAAATCTTTGTCGTAGTAAGCATGAGGGTGGGATGGGGTTTCGACGTTTTGAGCAATTTAATCAGGCCCTCCTCGCAAAAATTGGTTGGCATATTTTGAAGGAACCCCAGTCCCTCCTAGCGCAGGTGTACAAAGGAAAGTACTTTCCTCAAGGGACGTTCCTTGAGGCCACGGCGCGCTCGAGGCCCTCATGGGGATGGACGAGTATCCTCTATGGACGTCGGCTTCTGGAAGCTGGTTTGCACTGGCAGATTGGGAATGGGAGAACTGCTCCTCTCCTGCATGCCAGCTGGATACCTGGGTTGCACCCCGAGCCTCCGGTTTACAACCCTCGGGTGTTAATGGAGGGTGGGGAACCTCGGGTGGCGGAGGTCATGTGTCAAGGTGGAGGGAGCTAGTGTATGGATAGCTTACGCCAATGGTTTGACCCGGCTACTTGTAGGGCTATTCGAGCTATCCCCCTCCCGAGCCATGAGGTGGAGGATAAACTAATATGGCATGCCACAACGGATGGGATTTTCACAGTGAAGTCTGCCTACCACCTGGCGGTCACTCTCGATAAACGGTCGGGTCGCTGGCGTGAGGTGGTTAGCTGGATGGTTAAGCGTAGTTGGATCCGGCTGTGGGAGGCTAATATTCTGCCTAAGTTGATGATTTTTGCCTGGCAGATCTTTAATCGCATCCTTCCTACTTTGGAGGCTCTTGTTGAAAGGAAGGTTCCGGTTCTTCCTCGGTGCCCGGTTTGCTGGGATGGAGTGGAAACTTTGGAGCATTTATTCCTCTATTGCCCGGTGGCTCGGGCAATGTGGGATTATTCCGGGTTGGAATACCTGGGTGAGGGGCTTCCAAGGCAGACGTTTCCTCTATTTCTTAAGCGGCTCCTTTCCCTGATTCACCATCCTTCGCTGTTCATGGCAGTGATTGCCGTACTATGGCGGATCTGGAAGTCCCGTAATTGGGTGGTGTTTGAGGGGAAACAGTTTGGGTTTGAGTCTCTTATGCGCCAGTTTCATCAGCAATGTGACGAATGGGATCGGTTGCCGGCTAATCCTTCCCCTCCCTTGGTTGTGACTGTCCCGCAGCGTCTACCAGTACCCCAGGTGGGTTCGGGGGTGGTGTGTAGGTGGGATGGGGCGACTAGAACAGGATCACCTGCTGCGGGGGGAATGGTTGTGCTATGCTCAGGGGATGGGGTCCTCTTGGCTAAAGGAGTCCAGTTTCCGAGTATCGAGGATCCGTTAGTTGCTGAGATCCTGGCACTTCGGGAGGCGGTGCGGTGGTGTATAGCTCGAGGGTTTACAGAGGTTTGCTTTGAGGGGGACGCGAAGGTGATTATCAATAAAATTCGCCGAAGAGAGACAGAGGATAGTAGGGTGGGGGCTGTTCTTATTGAGGTGGTGCAATTATTTGCCGTTCATCCTGGTTTGAGTATTCGATTTGTAGGTCGGTGTAGTAATAGGGTAGCCCATTTGGTGGGTAGAAAGGCCCTTTCAATGTACCCGACTGCTTGTGGTGTTTTTGATTTCCAGGCCTGGCTGCATTCCAGGATGTAACTATCTTCTTTGATTGATTAATATGTATCTTTTGTTAAAAAAAAAGCAAGTCACGTAGCAAATTCCTAAAATTTATTAAAAGAGTTTCTAGGGGTTTTTTGTTTAGAAAGAGTGTAACATCCAACACTTTTCCCCGACCAAAATATTGTCAGTTTTTGGTCTCAACCCTCACGGTTTTTGGCCTTGGGCTGGCATATAAAGGTAAATTTCGTAAGCGTGGAGCACGTTTAACTTTGGAGTTCTCATAAGAACTCGTCCATTTTACCCCAAAACGCCTATTGTCAATTAAGATTTCTTACTTATGAACCATAGATCTCTCTCGTTGTTTGTCGATGTATGATTTGCCTAAAATGTGTTTGCGATTTAATTCATGTTGACATGAGTCTTGCTCGAATTATATTCATCAACGTCAACTAATTATTTTTAGCGATCCCTTCCCTAGCCGTTTGAGTAATTTGCCGGCGCTTCCTTGTTTTTGCAGGCCTGATGGTTCCTTTGTTGGATCTGCTCCTCTGGGCTTTTGATCCAGCTACTGCCGGACCGGAGCCTAGCTCGTAGGTAACCAAGCCCATTGTTGAGCAATCTTCAGATCTCACGGGTAAAGATACTCTTTGAGTTGTTTGGAAGTTGTAATTCTTCAAATTGATGTATTGAGACAATTAGTGTATTATCATTTGATGTATTGAATCAATTGATGTATTAGACAAATATCTTGTTTGGAGGTTTAGATTGTGTTTTTGCTACAAAGCTACAAAAGTTAATTTTGAGTGTTTGTGGAGAATCTCAACAAAAAGTAGAGATTGATAATCCCTCAATTTTGAGTGATTGTGGTGGGCCTCCAAAAAGTAAATACTTGTATTCTAGTTCAATATAAACAAAAAAAACGACTTAATCTCACAAATACATGAATTAGCTCAATACACTATTTGAAATCACCCTAGTTGTAATCATTGTTGAGCAATCCTTGTTTTCCCAGTGGGCTGTTGCTACTTGCTAGGGCAGTGTTGTAAATATACTTTAGTTGTAATATTCATTTTAACTCTGCTATTCTCTTTTCTGGTAATTCTATTTGTTCATTTCACGACTAGTAGGTTCTTGTATATATGTAATGTAAATGTGAAGCTTGTCAAATTATTCTTGTTTTGGGCATGTGATTTATGTGTGGTTTGCTACTTTGCTTTATGGATTTGAAAAATGAAAGTTTTGGTAATTTTTAGGTTTTGTAAAATCATGGATATATGCGGGTTTTGGTTTCATTATGGACTTGAAAATACCATTGTTTATTTCATAGATTTCATTATGAATTTGGTTCATTAGATTTGTATATATGAAGTAAAATTGACATATATTATAGTGCGCTCATTGCTATGAGAAGAGAAAGATAGTAGGAAGGGTAGTTTGGTCATAAATGATGGATTTCAAAATCCATAATCAATTCCCAACTAAAGAGGTGGAGTTCACAGATTTGAACCTGTAAAGTCTGCGAGATCCATGAATTGGTTGCCCCTAAATCCATGAAGCAAACAATGGAGTTTAGACAAAGTCCATGATTGATCCAAATCAATCATCAAATCCATCACCAACTCCATCGTCCAAACAACCCCTTATTTTGTATGTTATCATCAATCAAATGTGACAAAGTAATCTTTGTTTAATTATATTCTATTATATAGAGAACTTGTATTCAACAAAGAGGGGAAGTGTAGTTTAGTCAACAAAACATTTTTGTTTCATTCTCTTGTTGTTACATGGGCCACTTCATAATATGCCACTAATTCTGTATTGGAAACAGTAGCGAACATGTCTCTATGAAAAAAGTTAATGCATAGTTCATCTATACAAGGAGGTTCTGAAGGCTCTCCGAGAATTGCGGATCTCCAAGGGCGATCGCGAGGACCCCTAGGGTTTTGCTACAGGCCGTATGAGCGCTGCCGGCGAGAAGCCGGCGGCCCCGCTGGAGCCCTTAAGTCAGCAGGCTGGTGGGGAGCCTTCAGCCTCACCGGTGCAGATTTCTAAACGTCCAAAAACACAGAGCGATACAGATGTTACGGGTAAGGGTCCGATGATGTTGGACCAGGAACAAACGTCGATTGCTTTGGCACGCAGTGACTCAGCTGAGAACAAAAAAGATGCGAGTGAAGCGGGAGCACAGTCTTGCCCGGCCAGTGAGGCGACGATACCCCCGTCAACATCGCCGTCTGCTCAAAAAGGGAATTCTCTATCCTACAAGGATACAGTTCTTGGAAAGGGTGCAGAGCAGGCGAACGTGAATGGGGAAGAGAACGGGGACGATGAAGAGGAGGACCCCATGGACAGCGATAGTGAAGGGGAACCCGACTGCCCCAAAGTCAAAATCCCAAAAGGCTTTAACCGCCGTCGAGATCAGCGTTGGTGCATGGCTATCATTGTGCGGGTCCTGGGACATTCGTTCCCCTTTTTGTTTATCCAGCGTTGCCTCCAAACAATGTGGGCATGCACTGGTCCAGTGACAATAGCAGCAATGGGACAGGGCTTTTACTCAGCATGTTAGGGCATTGAACGGCGGACCGTGGATGATAGAAGACCATTATGTCCTTACGAGGACATGGCGCAGGGGCTTCGAACCGGGCGAGGAGGAACTGTCTCACACGCTTGTTTGGGCACGTCTCCCCAAGCTCCCAATGGATTACTATGATGAGGAGCTATTGAGGAATATCGGGAACTCCTTGGGAAGATATATCAAAATGGATGAAGCTATAAGACAAGCCTCGAGAGGACACTTTGCCAGAATTTGTGTGGAAGTCAACCTTGCAAAACCATTAGTGTGTAAATACCGACTAGAAAGAAGGACGAGGCGGGTCGAGTATGAGGGGTTGCATAAGGTTTGCTTCGAGTGCGGGAGATATGGTCACGAACAAGAAGTATGCCCTAAGAAGAAAATGGAGACCCCTTCTGAGGAGGATTTCCGTACAGCTCATGTTAACCCTTCCCAGTCTTCAATCGAGGAAGAACGGCCGGAGATTTTCCAAGATTACGGGCCCTGGATGATTGCAACCAGTAATCGACGTCGAAGGGTGCATAATAACCAAAAAGCGGTGGGAACCGAGGCTAATACAGCTGCTAGGAAAGTGTCCGTCCCATCGGGCTCGCGGTTCGAGGCGCTTGAATCGCTAAATGATGAACTGAGAGAGCATGCTACAGTGCTAGCAGAGACAAACAAGAGAGTTGATGAGGAGGTCACTCATGAGGCTGGCCAAGCGGATTTGGTAGGGGAACCACGCCTGAGTCGGGATAGTGTGGGAGCAGAGAGAGGCTCGAACAAGAACCAGGTTGTGAAGAATTCCTCAGTGGTGAATAACAATGAGGCATCAAAAGTGCAAAAGGAAAACAAGGAAGGGGGAAAGGCGGCCTCCAATGTCCAACCCAAAGCAAAAGAGGGCACTGGGGTACAAGGAAATAAAAGCAGTGGGAAGGACAAAGGATTAGTCAGCCATCAGGCGGACAAAAGAAAACAAGGGGAGAAGCAGAAAGTGCCTAAGACTGGTCGTAAACAGACCATGCAAAGTAAAACTCCTAACCAGGCTGGAAGTGGCACGAATGGCACCTCGGGACAGTACGTACCCGCCAAAACCCCTCCCCCCAGGCGTGCTGATCCACCTTCCAAACCTGTAGCTCGAAGCCTGGACCTGAATACCCGTGTAGACACATCTCAAGGAGTGCATCAAGAGTCTTATGTGAACCCATCAGCGGCTAGCTCGGCAAAGCCGTCTGAGATGGAGGTGGAGACAGCCTAGACTCCTCATTCCCAGGGAGTTCTCGTGTCCTTTTGTGCTTTTCATTATATTTTTTCTTATGGTTAGTATTTTAGCTTGGAATTGTAGGGGTGCTGCTCACCCTGATTTCTTATTATATTTTCGTGAATTTTGCAGGATCCACCATCCCCAACTAGTTTTTATTACAGAGCCGAAGATTAGTGGCAGGGAGGCTGAAGGAGTGATTCGTAGAATGGGTTTCGACAGCAACCGTCGAGTCGAAGCGCGGGGGTTTGCGGGCGGGATTTGGGCTTTGTGGAACTCGAGTGATCTTGCTCTTTGTGACGAAGTTTCAACGGACCAACTCATCCATCTCCACTTTCGCCTTAACTCGGGAAACGAAGTTCTGATTTCCGGGGTCTATGGCTCTCCGCAACTCAGTTCAAGGCGTGAGCTCTGGGAAACTATGAGAGGTCTGGCGGGTCAGATCGTCATGCCTTGGCTCCTAATTGGTGACTTTAATGCGATGCTTAGCCCGGACGACAAAAGAGGTGGGGCAAGTTTTAACATGGCCTCTAGCCGCGAGTTCCGTTCAGCGGTGGAGGACAGCTGCTTGCTGGATACAGAGTTTTCTGGACCTCAATTCACTTGGTATGGCCAGAATGGACTTAAGGAACGATTGGACAGGGCGGTGTGTAATTCGGCTTGGCTGCAGAGCTATCCCGAAACTGTTACTCGCCATCTCCAGAAAGTCAAGTCTGATCACCGCCCTATTCTAACTTCCTCGGAGCACCATTGGCAGAGCAACCGAGGAGCTAAACCGTTCCGCTTCCTGGCCCCGTGGCTGCTGCATTCAGACTTCAATCGTGTCCTCCTTAGCGGGTGGGAAAAAGGGACGGCTTATGGTGACAGGTTGCAGAGCCTCACGGCTGAGCTGGAGCAGTGGAACCGGAGTACGTTCGGGAACATCTTCTATCGGAAACGCAAACTGCTGGATAAACTTCAGCGCTTGGAACTACGAAATGAGGAGGCTCCAACGGCACAAAGAGTCAAAGAAGAGGAGCTGACTCGTGGTCATCTCCATGACGTTCTTAAGCAGGAAGAAGTTTTATGGTACCAGAAGTCCCAAAAGCAATGGTTTAAAGAGGGAGACTGCAATTCAAGATTCTTCCATTTGTCTGTGCTTAAGAGAAGAAGTTTCAACAAAATTAGGCGTTTAAAGTCCAATGATGGAGAATGGGTGGAGGAGGACGAGCAACTCATGGGATTGGTTCGGGATTTCTACGTCGATCTCTTCACTGCTTGTCCAACTATGCATGATCTCCTCCCGACATTCTTTCCTAGCTTGGAACCAGGGATGGAGACATTAGAGAGGGACATTCACCCAGAGGAAGTACTTGCTGCGATCAAATCTATGGGCTCCTGTAAAGCAGCGGGCAAGGATGGTTACCAACCTTTGTTCTTTCAGCGCTGCTGGGAAACTGTTGGAGACTCATTTTCCACTTTCATTGCCCAATGTTTCCGCTGCCCAGCGACTGTAGCACAAGTCAACGCCACCCTGCTGGCGCTCATTCCGAAGAAGCAGAACCCTTCTCTCGTGTCTGATCTGCGACCTATCAGCCTCTGTAATGTGTCATACAAAACCCTGACTAAATGTTTGGCCAACAGGTTGAAGCCGCTGATGCCCCACCTCATCAAGCCGAACCAAACGAGCTTTGTCCCTGGTCGCAGCATCCAAAATAATATCATCATCCTTCAGGAGGTGGTGCATACGATGCAGACACGGAAAGGCAAAACTGGTCATATGGTGATTAAGGTGGACCTCGCCAAAGCGTATGACAGGGTGGATTGGAATTTTGTAGCAACTACGCTTGTGGCGGCAGGCCTTCCTGACAAATTCATGCAAGCAACGATGAGCTGTATAACAACGCCTTCGTTTGAGATTCTTTGGGGTGGCAACAGCACGGAGCCTTTCACCCCCACGAGAGGTCTTAGGCAAGGGTGCCCCCTCTCGCCGTACATCTTTACGCTGTGTATTGAAAGACTTTCTCATCTTATCCAGGACCTGGTTCAGCAAAAGAAGTGGCGTCCGATCCAGCTAGTGAGAGGGGGTGTGGAACTAACTCATCTCTTTTTTGCAGATGACTTAGTTTTGTTTGCAGAAGCTAGCATTAGCCAAGCTGAGATGATCTTAAAATGTTTGCACGACTTCTGTGGAGCCTCGAGAGAGTTGGTTAGCCGTGAGAAGTCGCGTATCTTCTTCTCTAAGCACCTAAACAGGGAAGCTTGTAAGAACATCAGTGATCTCCTTGATATCCCGATGACGCAGGACCTGGGGAGGTACCTGGGCGTTCCCGTCCTGCATGGGCGCATTACCAAGCAAACTTACAAATATATTATGGACAAGGTTGATCAGAGGCTTGCAGGTTGGAAAGCGGACAGTCTATCCCTAGCAGGGCGAGTAACTCTGGCCACCTCGGTGCTCAATGCACTCCCGTCCTACGCGATGCAAACTGCGATGCTGCCTGTTAGTGTTTGTGACTACCTGGATAGGAAGATCAGAGCTTTTGTTTGGGGGTCTCAGCAAGGTCGCCGCCGAATACATCTGGTGAGTTGGGAGACAATTTGTCTTCCCAAAGATCAAGGGGGGCTTGGGTTGCGCTCGGCAAGGGAAGTGAACACAGCCTATTTCCTTAAGCTTGCCTGGACAATTCTAAAGCACCCGAACGAACTCTGGGTCCGAGTGCTCAAGGAAAAGTACCTGCGGGAGGGTCCTGAAGGGGTGGAGCTGCGGAGACACTCTCGTTATTCTCAACTTTGGCGAGGGGTGCGCCGGGTTTGGGGTACTATGCTGGAAGGCTTGCGGTGGAGTGTGTGGGATGGGAAGACCACCTTGTTCTGGACGGATAGATGGACGGACGGAGGCTGCGTGCTGGGCGACCACGCCTGGACGAGCAAGGAAGGCTTCCCTGCGGAAGCAACGGTGGCGGATATGACTTTGGAAACAGGTCAGTGGAACTTCGACTTAATTGCCCGGTACTTACCGATGGATTTGACTTTGCAGGTTATTGGAATGCCTCCGCCATTCCCGGAACGGGGAGAGGATGAAGTGGTCTGGGGCCTTGAAGACAAGGGCAACTTCACTATCCGATCGGCGTACCAGCTGGCAGCTGACATCCATGGAGAGGAGGCGCACGAAGGCTGGTCGAAGGTGTGGCGTTGGCCGGGCCCGAACCGCGTCCGGCACTTTCTCTGGTTGATGGCGCATGGCTCGTTGCTGACCAATGAGGAAAGGAGGCGGCGGCATCTCTCGGCGTCAGGAACTTGTGCGCGCTGCAATCAGGTGGCCGAGACATCAGAGCACGTCTTCCGTAATTGCAGCTACGCCAGGGAAGTTTGGCAGCTGAGCTTGCCTTCGGCAGTGAGCTCCCACACGGATCGCCGGTCCTTTAAGGATTGGTTCATGCACTATCTTTCGAGTCCCGAGACACAGGTGCGCTTTGGATTTACATGTTGGTTTCTATGGCGCTCGCGGAATGATTTCATCTTCTCAGACATCAAGGAGGCACCTAGTAAGCTTACGCAAAAGATCCTAGCCTGGGAGATCATTGCACAAAAAAGTAAAGCAGCGGACCACGTTATTACACTGGGGAGGTCGGGGTCGAGTCGAGACATGGCTGTTGGGTGGAGACCGGCCCCGACAGGATGGCTCACAGTGAACTCTGATGGCTCTGTACTGCAACCATCAGGGTCAGCCGCTGCAGGAGGGGTGCTTCGAGATGGGCAGGGTCGCTTACTAGGTGCTTACTCGATGAACCTGGGGAGATGCACAATCACTCACGCGGAGCTATGGGGAGCACTCAAGGGACTTCAGATGGCGTGGGATACCGGCCACAAAAAGGTCGAGCTTCAGCTTGACTCCATGACGGCATTCCATCTCCTCTCGCCGGACTCTCCGACCAGCCACCAGCATGCTAGCCTTGTGTTAGCTTTTCGTGACTTGCAAGAGAGGGACTGGGAGGTGAAGGTGCAGCACATCTACAGAGAGGCGAACTTCCTGGCTGATTGTTTAGCTCATAAGGGTCACCTGTTAGACCCAGGCTCTACTTGTACTTCATTTACCGATCCTGACATTGATCGTTGGCTTTTGTATGACTCGGTTGGAGGATTTGTAGTCCGTTCGATTTCTTAATTTGAGGTAGTGGTGCTTGCACCCTTTTAAAAAAAAATGAAAAAAGTTAATGCGTTTATCCTCCGAAGAGAAAAACGAAGGTTGGTTCCATATGGGGGAATTGGCGTGGTTCGCTTTAATGTCAAGCGATCTGTGTGATGATTTACTGGAAAGAGGAGCGATCTACTCTAAAACTACATTGATCGTGACAGACCAAATCAAACCAACCTTGAATCAATATGGATCATTACGAACTCAAACGAACTAACCTCGAACCAATATCAATCGTGTCATATTAATAGCATCATATTTGCACATGTTTGCACCCTTATTTCTTAACTGTTTTTGGCTCGAATTTGTGGTCTCTTGGTCTATTTTACGCTAGATTGTGTTATTTTGTCGTATTTCAGATCCTAGCGAATAAAGGGAGGCATAGGCGCAAATTTTGGGTCAATCGGAAGTCGTTTGGTCACTCAAAAGCCTCTCAAAAGCGGAGCTGAGAAAGAAATACGGATAGCCTTCCCTAAAGTACGAACGTAATCACAAATTATTGCCGATATTTTTTATGTCGAGCATGATGAAGGCTCAGGTGAGAATTACAGTCAAGGTTCCCAAAAATACGACCGTATTTCTCCAGTGTCCAGCTCGTATTTTTATGGCCGAGGCTAGCCCTTGAAGAATGTTGAAGGAAAGCAAATTATGGGCAGACGAAGACGAAATACGATAGTAATTTGCAAAATAATGCCGGTAATTTTCAAAATACTGTCACTATTTTTCCAGACGCGACCGTGGATTTCTACGCATCAAATTAACCAAAACGCGTGTTTTGGGCAAAATACGGGCAGGGAAGAATTACGACTGTATTCTTGCCCATATTTCGCCCAGAATTGGGTTGAAGAGGCATATTCGAGCCAAAGGAAGGGGATTCAACTTTTTGGAGCAAAAACATAGTTCTAGAGAGAGAAAGTGCGAAGAACAAACCTTAGGAGTTATTTGGAGTGGATTTCTCACCATTGAAACCCAGATTGCATCCTTAGGAGTGAAGATTAACATCCCATAGCAAATTATTTCCATCTTTATAAGTATGACTGCTTAGATTTCTGTTTCTCTCTCTCTATGGAGTAGACCTTTCACCCACTTGGGTATGAAGAACCCTAGTTCCATGTGTTACTGATTGGTTTTAATCGATTGAAGTGTGTTTATTGAGTCAATTGAATCATGATCAACTTCTCTTGATTTCTGCTTCAGCCTGTGATAGATAGAATTTGACTAGGTTGTTAGAGTTTCTTCAATCGATAGGAGTGAATTGATTGTACGAGAGTCAGTCAATTCACTGCTTTGTACTGGGATCTGTTTCCAGTAATGGAGTTCTGTGTTAATTGTTTTAGCATTCTATCCCGGTGAAGACTAGTCGTCTGTCGGTTAGTCTGTCTGAGAGGGCGTGGTCAGCTTAAGAGATTTCAAACTACTTTCGGATCATTCGCAGTTTAACCAACAGTGAATCAATCAAAGGAAATTACAACTTGAACCTAACTAAGGAGCTAGGGGGATGATATGCCCGAGTGACTCTTCTCTTGCTTCAGAAAACCGAACAATTTACTGCTTTCTTTCTGTTTTAGTTTGAATCCACCTTCACTCACTTATTATAAAATAGATTTATTAAAATTATAAAACATTATCACAAAATAATAAAATAAATTTTATTATATAATAATAAATATACTTTAATAAAAATTATTATTATATAATAATGCTCAAATAATAATTAATTATAACAATCGTAATAATCATTGATCGAGCCATCTCAAAATTCGAAGCTCAACTCGTAACTGGTCATTCTATAAATGGTTTTCGTGTCAAATAAACTGAGTTAATCAAACAATTTCTCTCTATCTTTTCCACAAACACTTCATATCTCTAATTTTCAATGCAAGTTCGAGTCAACCAAGAGATCTAGATTTGACTTGACGGACATTGATAAACTTGTTTCCGGAGTCAAATGATCAACCCCGAATAATGTCTACATTAATGATATTTATAAAAAAATTAATTGATAATATTAATTATTGTATAATTAATTAATTATATATAACATAATTAGAAAAACATAATTTCCACCTCCCTCTCTCTTCCTTCCTTCTTTTGCACCCCAATTTGGGGGTAAGCCGAAACAGTAAATTTGCACTCTCGTTTTGCACCCCTATTGTTCCAAATTAACCAAACAGGTGCAAATGTGTTGGGAACTGTGTTTACCCCTCACATTTACACCCTCCTCCCATTTACCCCTCTTCCCAAATAGAGTGTATTAAAACAACGCATAAACTCCGTACATATTAATACCTTTTAAATTCTACAATTTCAATACTTTATTACTAATATGAATTTTTTTTATAAGGACTAATGTAAATCTTGTAAATACACTATTACATCAAAATTACGTATAAAAGTTAAAACTATGTACACGCTGACCAAGCGAGCAAGAGATGAGATTAAAAAGGACAAATTAGTAAAATAACCAATTTGAGTGCAAATACCACATCAACATTATCATTACTTATAATCAATTTTGATATTTCATACAAATACCACAAAACAAATAACACGATGATATAATAACTATTGTGTGATAATTAATAATAAATAACAAATTTGACAAATACCATTTCCAAAAGGGTTAATTGCATGGTTGGTCACTGAGATTACAAAAACGTTCATGTTTGGTCACTGTAAATATTTAAATCCAATCTTGGTCACTCAAATTAGTTAAATGGTTCAAATTTGGTCACTCTCCGTCCAACTCCGTTAAATTTGTCTGATGTGGCAGTCAACCCTCAAAGTTGACCATTAACTCAGTGACGTGGCAATTAAAAAATAATAAATAAAATAAATTTTAATCTTCTACCATTTCCAACTCATTTTTACATTAAAGGTAAAATAAATAAAACAAAAAAATATTATAATTACAAATTGAAAAGGGGCGCTTCCTCGCCACTAATTCCCCAAAAACCCCAGCTCTACTTCTGGAGATCTGTTGGGATTTTGCCTGAAAACCGGTTCCCTGAAAGATCAAGATAGTTGAGCACCGACAAGCTTCCTAGCCCGGCTGGGATTTGGCCGGACAAGTTGTTGTTGGCCAAATTGAGCTCAAACAAGCTGTTCCAACCTTGAGCTCAGGCGGGAAACTCCCCGGACAATTCATTGCTGCTTAGAACCAGCCTGCCGAGTTGATTCATCTGCGCCAAACTCTGCGGGATTCGGCCACTGAGTCGATTATGGCTGGCCGCGAATTCAATCAAATTCCCCAAAAATCCCAGCTCGACAGGTATAGGACCTGAAAACTAGTTCCTCGACATAAGCAGAAGTGAGAGGTTAAAAGCAGAGGAAACTTTCCTGGAGATTTGGCCGGTTAAGGAATTCCCGTCGAGCTCAAGCAAGTACATCCCGGGTAGTCCCCACATGTCGTCGGGGAGCGGCCCGGACAAGCGGTTGTTCCTCAATCGAACTCGACCCAAGCTACGACATTTCTCGAGATGTTCCGGGATGTTCCCGGAGAAAGAATTGTGGATGAGAATCAGATCGTCAAGCAGTCCTTTGGCGCTCAAATTCGGTGGGATCCCACCAGAGAAGCCATTGTAGGAGACGTCCAGCCGCATCAACGGGGAGTTGAGACCGAGTCGAGCGGGCAGAGTCCTGTTCATCTGATTATTGAAGAGCTTGAGCTCGTACAAGTTGGGGGAGCTGGCTATACTCTCAGGCAGGCTCCCTTGAATCCGATTCTCGAACAAATTGAGCGACTCGAGGTCCAACCCACAGAGCTCGTCGGGAATGGTCCCGATCAAGTCGTTCACGGAGGCGTCGAAAGGCCTCAAGGTCGTGAGATTGGAGAAGCCCTGGGGCAGAGCGCCGGTGAGAGAGTTGTTGTAGAGCTCAATCTGGACTATGCTGGTGAAACGAGTGAAGGAGGGCGGAATGGAACCGGTGAGGCGGTTGTTGGTGAGGTCGAGATTCTGCAGCTTGGGCAACCGGGCGAGCGAGTCCGGGATGGGGCCCCGGAGGTTACAGTCGGCGCCCATGCAACAGCTGATGGTAGGAGCTAGGGATGGGAATTACGGCGGCAGCAGGCGGAGCTAGGGATGGGAATTAGGAGCTGATTTGGTTGCGGGGAATGAATGTAGTGGCGGAGCAAGAGCCCCTTTTCAATTTGTAATTATAATATTTTTTTGTTTTATTTATTTTACTTTATTGTGAAAATGAGTTGGAAATGATAGAAGATTAAAATTTATTTTATTTATTATTTTTTAATTGCCACGTCATTGAGTTAACGGTCAACTTTGAGGGTTGACTGCCACATCCGACAAATTTAACGGAGTTGGACGGAGAGTGACCAAACTTGAACCATTTAACTAATTTGAGTGACCAAGATTGGATTTAAATATTTACTGTGACCAAATATAAACATTTTTTTAATCTCAGTTACCAACCATGCAATTAACCCATTTCCAAAACTACATATCGATTATCAAAAAACAAAAACTTATCATGCAATGAAGCCACTCTTAAAAGTTGACATCCTCTTACCAAAAAAAAAAAAGTTGACATCCAAAAGAAGGAACAGCCAAACAAGGTTCTGCGAATAAGTACATTTACGCAATTCAAATGTTTTGGACGTAAACCAAAAGCTGCTTTGAAGATCGCATTACCGCTGGATGTGGCAGGAGCCAGATTGACCATCTTTTGCTTCTTGGAATTTTTTATATAATTAATAGTCAAACAAAATAAAAAAAATATAAAATACTTCTTCCTTCCATCCAGTGTCAATTTCTGACAAGAAAATGCCAAACGCATCTCCCCAAAATTGGGTTTTGATAAGCCCTATACAATATGAGCCCCTCTCCATTGTTAGGTCACCCTCTCCCTCCTTTGGCACTACTGATGTAGGTTTCGACTCAAATATTCCCTACAAATTAAGACACAGATTAAATGACAATTATTGCATTGTGAGTTGCATATTCTTTTTCAATTCTGGAGTAATTCTGAGGGTTCTATTAAACAAATGATTTAAACTCCTTTAAATTAAAAATAACAAGAAAACAACTAAGAAGTGAAATATCTAAAGCACAAGATTCAAGTGGAAAATGTGTTGTTCGGATACAAATTCCCCTAGTTAGATATCATGCATTGACCAAACAAAAATATAGACACGATGTTCTTTTCCACATCGTGAAAACTTTCAATTTGGTGTTAACACGATGTTCTCATGTATTAACACCCTATCAACCAATTAATTTTGACTTGATATTTTTATTGTCCTAAAGTTAGCAAGTTAAGGCAATGTTTTTTCTTCAGAATTGGGCTCGGGCTCTATCCACGGATAGCCCCAAGCGTGGCACAGGTCGTGGGCGGTCATCTGTCTTCGCTATTTAAGTCGTTTAAAGTATTTTCTGAAGGTGTTCGACCATACTAAACCTAAAACACTATATACGAGCTAGAGGGCATAAAAGAGGGATTTTCCAACATGCAACAGCTCTACCCCTGAGGAGTCATCTTGGAGCAATCAATCAAGACTTCCACCATGAAGATGGATTCTTCTTTCTCTCCTTTGTTTGTTTCTTCATTATTCATGAACTAATCATTCTCTGTTGCTTGGATTAGATGCACCCTAGTTATGGCGTACTGATTTGATTGATTATTATGGATATTGATGTTTGTGTATGTTGATTCATCGTTGATTTATCATACGAGTATCTGATAGTTGCGCACCAATCGTTGATTGTTTCATATGTATGACGAGGAGAATATCCCCATATGCATGATAGAACGCCCTTTGGTGAATTTATAGACCAATTATTGCTTTAGTTAGTTGAATTTATGTCAAAGAGAATATCAAATATATCTAGACGGAATCGACTAATATGGTATTCATACACGAGAAGATCGGGTTAATATTAAATTGAGAATTCCTATTGTCAAAGAAAGATAACATCGGGTCTATATATGTTCAATTTATGTATTACAAATTAGCTAGGGGGATTCGAAGTCTGATTAATGCATTCCGAAAAATAATTGCTTAAGCATGCAATTTTCCTGTGCTGAATTTCACTGCTTTTGTTAGATAGTTTAGTTAATTAAAACAATTGCTAACATACCAATTTAATATTAGAAAAAGATAGTATATTACTAGTTGACACAAGTGACATTTTTTATAGTTGGAGTATTGTAGTGGTATTAGTACAAAGAAATTCTAATCAAAGCTTGTGCTACTTGCTAGTTACTTGCTTTATGTTAATTTTTCAAATACTAGATGTTCTCATTCAAGAGATCCATAGGCTTATTGCCAGCTTTTGATGGGACAGAAAAAGGAAGAAAGAAGAATGCATTGGATTAGTCGTGACAAAAAATGCAATGAGAAATAATTTGGGGGATGGGTTTCCAGGAGTTAAGACCTTAAAAAAAAAAAAAAAAAACTCCTCTCACTCGATAGCTTTGTTTAATCTCTTCTAGAACCAATGCTCTAGTGTCTCCACTATACTTACGACTAAGTACTATGTTGCATCTTTGATTATGGAAGCTAGTTCTAATCCTAATGCAAATTGTGTTTGGAAAGCCTTGTGGTTGCGGGGGCAAATCCTTTGTTTGAAGAAGGTAAGCCATGGGGAGCCGAGAATGGAAAACAAATTGGAATCGGTAAGAAAAAGGTTCTAGAGCAACCTAACTTCTGGCCTGAATGCTGCTACTTTTTTTTTATTTGATAACCCAGGAACATCAGCAACCCACAAGCCACATGAGTAACAGCGAAGCCTACTAAACTTGGGGTACCTGCATACTAACCATCAAGGACTTTGTCCCGGCGCAGTGCCCGGCGTTGTGCTACCATTATCGGGGAGACTTCGTCTCCTGTACCAAGGGTGCATCCGGGAACACCAAGAAGCTGGTACTGGGATTCGAACCTGGGACCTTGCCACATCCCAAACTCGAAACCCAGCCCTTTTACCAACTAGGTTGTCTTACCATCGGCCTGAATGCTGCTACTTGAATGAGGGTTTGGTCTAATAATAATAATACCATTAATTTTGAACATGGAGGTTTTAGGTTTGAATACTTGCAGTAAAACCTAATTATAAAAATCAACCTATATCACCCCTATAACAACGAAAAAGATAAAATATATTGATTACCATTTTATTTTTTACTCCAAAGTGTGTCAAAATAGATGTTATTGTGCATAATATATCGATATGACTATTTTATAAAAAAAATTATTTAAATCAAATTAAACATAACTCGTACATTATATTTAATTGAGAAATAAGCATGGATAGTGGGTAGAGCTAATCTGCACCCACTATCAGCCCTTAAATAACTTGTAATAACATATCGTGGTATGCATATTGTAAAAAATTGAGTTAAATCAAATTAAACATAACTCGTATGTTACATTTAAATGAGAAATAAGTATGGATAGGTGTATGGAGCTAATCTGCACCCACTATCAACCCTTGGATAACTTTTTTTTTTAAGGAAATAGAGCGTAGAAGGACACTCTAACCCTTATGCATTAATCACACGGGGAACTGAATCTCGATTAAGTCATAGTACAACCAATAATTAAGTCGCGGCGGATCATAAACATGAACACCCACATGTAACTAATCCCCGGTAGAGGCCAAAAAGTCAGCCACAACATTGCATATTACAAAAAATTGTGGTATGCATATTATAAAAAAAATTGATTTAAATCAAATTAACCATAACATGCGTTACATTTAAATGAGAAATAAGCATGGATAGATGGATGGAGCCGATCTGCAGCCACTATCAACCATTGGATAACTTGTAATACCATATTGTGGTATGCATATTGTAAAAAATTGTGTTAAATCAAATAAAACATAACCCGTACGTTACATTTAAATGAGAAATAAGTATGGATTGATGGATGGAGCTGATATGCACCTAGGGATGGCAACAAAACCCGAACCCACGGGTACCCTACCCGACCCAACCCAGTCAATGCGGGTAAAACATGTGTTGACGGGTTTTGGACCGGGTTCGGATTTAAATCCGTTAAATATTCACCGGGTTGGGTTTGGGTTTAGTTATACCCGTCCTATAAATACCCACTTATGTTGAACCATGTATCTGCTTGTATATATTTTGTTTTTGAGAACTCTTCCTGTTATTTTCCATCTTAACCTAATTACCCTAGGAACTCTGTAGACAGGGTATATTAGGAGTAAGTTCAGCCGAGTCATGTATTATGCGCAGCTCACATACTGTAAAGACTGATAAGATAAATTGTGAGTTTCGCTCTCTGTGGAGTAGTCTTGTTCACAGAACGGGGAAACCACGTAAATAGTTGTGTTGTGATGTGCTTCGGCGTTTTAGTAGATTTGACATGGTATCAGAGCTGGTTTGACCAAGTGGTCATGTGTTCGAATCTCCACGACCCCCAATATTAACATTTGATTAAAGCACATGGTATGATGATAGCCCATGCAAACTTCAAGCCCATGAGTTGACTTTCGTTTAAGAGGGCGTGTTAGAGAGTGGTATAAGATCCAACATAACCTTCTCCCAACAAATCGAGTTATTGGGAGCAACTGGTTTATCACATGGTATCAGAGCCTCGACACTACTTGCATGTTATGCGAGACGCACGATGGCGTGAGGCGATGACCAAAGAGGTTAGGGCTCTTATTGCTAACCAAACTTGGGATTTTACGTTTTTACCACCCTGGAAGAAGGCTATTGATGCCAAATGGGTGTTTAATGACGCAGTCGGAAAATCAAACAAGCTCGTTAGCACAGAGCTTCTGCAATAAACAAGTTCGCAAACCACAAACTTGACGAGAAAGCCAGACTCCACTGGAAAAAAAACATCGGGTTCTAATTGAATTAATTGGTAAAATTTGTGTCCCAAAACAAAGCAAGCAAGGCCTTAAATAGCCAATTCTCAATTAACCGAAGACCAAAAGGAAAAGACAATTACCCTAACCAAAAAAACATAAGAAAAAGACAAATAATAATAATTGTTTAACAAAGCAACAAATTAACCAAATCCCCAATGCATGTGGACTCATGCATCCTCCGACGTCATCAACTCCTCCTCAACTTGAAACACGGCTTGAATCTTGTCCCTGAGCTGTGTTGCATCAGTCTCCTCCACCTGTAGAGAAATTAACCGCGAGTTCGGATTCATGGAAGTCATATAGATCAACGACGTTAAAGGGGAGAGATATATTCATGTGAGCCGGCAAATCGATGACGTAGGCGTTGTCACTTATCTTCCGCAACTCTTTGAAAGGACCATATTTACGCCGCTGGAGCTTGGAATAAGTACCAATAGGGAACCGCTCCTTACGTAAGTAAACCATAACGTCATCCCCCTCAACAAACACTTTGCGACGTCGACGCGCATCGGCGATAATCTTATTCTTCTAGCCAGTGGCCGCAAGCCTCTCCTTGATAGCCTCCTTAGTAGCCTGTATGTCCCTTGCTATGGTATCAGCGACGTGACTCTTGCCCGGAGCGGATGGTAACGCCACCAGGTCAACTACATGTTGCGACGATGTAGTATACATGAGAGAAAAAGGCGACTTACCAGTAGCGGAGTGCAGCGCACTGTTATATGCAAATTCCGCTTGAGGTAAAGCCAAATCCCAATATTTCGGTTTATCTCCACATAGACTACGAATCATATTGCCCAGCGTCCGGTTGGTAACCTCCGTTTGCTCATCAGTTTGCGGATGTGCGGTAGAGCTCTGATTTAACGAGGTACCAAACATCCTCCACAAGGTAATCCAAAAATGACTAAGGAATTTAGTGTCACGATCATAGGTGATGGTCTTAGGAACCCCATGTAGGCGCACGATCTCCTTAAAGAAAAATTTTGCAATGTTGGAAGCATCTGCAGTCTTCTTACAAGCGATAAAATGAGACATCTTTGAGAAACGATCGACCACCACGAAAACAGAATCCACTCCCCGTTGAGTACGAGGAAGTCCCAACACGAAATCCATCTAAAGATCTAGCCAAATATCATCAGGTACAGGAATCAGTTGGTACAACCCTGTATTTTGGGACTGTCCTTTTGAGACTTGGCAGACAAAGCAGCGCTTAATGATGGTACTGGCATCACGGCGTAGGTGGGGCTAATAGAATTGTTCCTCCAGACTAGCGATGGTTTTATCACTCCCCAGATGACCTCCGAGACCCCCACCATGCAAGTCACGAATCAGTTTCTCCCGTAAGGAGGAAACCGGGACGCATAGCCTATCCCCTTTGAACAAGAACCCATCACGTGCATGGTAATCCTCACTTGGGTGTTGATGGGTACATGTACCATAGTTCTTTGAGAAATTCAAACCCTAAAATCTCTTGCGATAAAGTCACCAACAAAGAGGCCCTCCTGCTTAACGCATCTGCTACATTGTTCTGTATTCCCGATTTTTGCTGAATAATAAAAGGGAACTTCTGTAGATAACTCACCCACCGAGCGTGCATTTTGTTGATAATTTTATGGTTGTGGAGAAATTTTAACGCCAAATGATCAGTGAACAGAATGAACTCTCTTTGTATCAAATGATGCTCCCACTACCGAAAAGCTCAGAAGACTGCATAAAACTCTTGGTCATAGGTGCTCCACTTCTGTCTTGCATCACTTAGCTTCTCACTAAAGTAGGCAACATGCCGTTTTTCCTGTGACAGGACGGCGCCCACATCAACCCCGCTTGCATCGCACTCCACCTGGAATATTTTGTCGAAATCGCGAAGAGCTAAAACCGGAGCCGTGCAAAGCTTCTCTTTGATCAACTCGAAGTTCTCTTCTTGTTTTGGGCCCGAATGGAACCTGCCTTTCTTTATACATTCCGTAATGGGCGCCGTGATAGTATTGAAGTCACGTACGGACCTGCGATAGAAGGTGGTCAATCCATGGAAGCTGCGGACGTCAGATACTGATGCGGGAGTAGGCAAATTGCGGATGAAACTTACCTTCTCCTCGTTGACTTGAATCCCATCAGCGCCAACTATGAAGCCTAGAAATAGAATTTGGCTAGTTAAAAAGTTCACTTCTTCAAGTTGATGTAGAGTTTGTTCTCCTGTAATGCTTGTAACAAACGCCTAAGGTGGTCCAAATGTGCTTCCTTGGTCTTGCTATAAATTAAGATATCATCAAAATATACCACCACAAAGGAACTAAGGAAAGGGCGAAGAACCTGATTCATTAAGCGCATGAAGGTACTGGGGCCATTGGATAATCCGAACGGCATGACTAACCACTTGTAATGACCATCCTTGCTTTTAAATGTAGGTTTCCACTCGTCACCGGGTCGGATGCAAATTTGATGGTACCCACCGCAGAGGTCGATTTTAGTGAACATCGTCAAGCCAGATAGTTCATCAAGAATGTCCTCCAGACGAGGAATGGGGAACCTGTATTGATCGTAATTTTATTGATAGTGCGGCTATCAACACATACGCCATTGGTTGCCCTTCTTTGGTACTAACAGAACGGGCACTGCGCACGGGCTCATACTCTCCCGTATGAAACCTTTCCTCAGAAGATCCTCTATCTGCTCCCTTAATATTTCATTCTCATTAGGGCTCATGCGATAGTGAGGCAAATTAGGCAAGCTCGACCGTGGAATTAAGTCGATTTGGTGCTGGATATCACGCATTGGGGGTAAATCATTGGGTAGTTCTTCGGACATCAACTCATTGAATTCTTCCAAGATCTCTTGCACTTCGTTTGACACCTTAGGTTCTGGAGATGTCGCGCTTACTAGCACTTTAACCACCACCGGGAAAGCCCATTCGCCTTCTCGAACCTCCTCCGCCAGCTCATGCTCATCATGTGACATCACAATAAAATTTGATTTTTCTTTTCTTGGTTGCTTATTGAACCCGCTCACGGGTGCAATAGCTATCTTGTGAGTTCCCCATGTAAACATCACGACGTTGTCCTTGCCTCGGTACGTGATGTCATTGTCGTACTGCCATGGTCGACCCAGAAGGACATGGCATACATCCATGTTAAGAACATCAAAAGTTACCTCTTCCTTGTAGTGCTTTCCGATGGAGATAGGCACTTTGCAAGTCCGTGTCACCTTGACTTGCGGACCCTTACTAACCCATCCCAGGGCGTAGGGGGTCGCATGAGGTTCAGTTGGCAACTCCAAATAGGTCACCAACCTCTGGGAAACCAAATTCTCGGTGCTTCCATTGTCCATGATAAGGTTACAAACTTTGTTATTGATCGAGCAGTGTGTTTGAAAAAGGCTCTTCCGCTGCCCCTCATCGACTGTCGACAATAGGATTCTCCTGAGTACAATATTGGCCACCTTGGTGGAAGCTTCCTCCGAAAATTCAAGTCCCTCATACTCATTATTTTCTTCCTCTTCTTCCCATTCATTTGGCACCACCATTTATGTCATCCAGGACCGCAGTCGTCCTCCTGGAGGGGCACACATTAGAACGATGGCCATGGTCTCCACAACGGAAACACTTGTCAGTCGGTTTTGCATAAGGATTAGGAGCCTCTGGCGACAACCCTTTGTTAGAGCCAGACGCTCCGCCATTAGGTATCATGACAAGGAGGGGGTTCTTCAAATCAACCACTCGTTCTTTGTCGACGGTAGCCTTGGATTTTCGGGCGGGGAAAACCCTCGAAAAGGTGGAGGGTTCCGAGGGGTCTTCTCCATCAATTCGGCCTTGAGTGCTAAAGTAGAAGCCTCTGCTACCGTCCACACGGTTTGTAATCTCATCTTCTCCTGAATTGTTCCTTTTAACCCATTTATGTAGCGTGTCACCTTTGGAATTTCTGTCTCCCCCAGCTCGTTACGTTCTACAAAACGCAAGAACTCTATTGTGTACTCAGTAACGCTCCTCCGACCTTGAACACATTCGATGTACATTTTGTATAAAATATGTTCATAGTCCTTCGGTAAGAATCGCTCCATCATAAGATGCTTCATTCTCCTCCACGTTCGGATTGGGGATTTTCGCTAGCGTTGACGTTGAACCACCAACTTGTCCCACCACACAGCAGAAGTGCTTTTCAAATGGATAGCAACCATCTTGACTTGTTTATTGTCGAGTACGCCCATCACGTCGAAAAATCTATTGACGTCGATCTGCCAATCGAGAAAATCCTCCACTCCCATGGTTCCGTAGAATAACGGGATATCAGCCTTGACCCTGTAATCATGGCGATTATGTTGGTCATCATCATCGGCCTCCTGTTCCTCATCTTGGAACTCCTCATCCAAACCAGAATTAGAATCAGCTTGAACCGCATGCGCCCTCCGAGGACACTCTTCCCTGTCGAATCTCCTGCCTCTGTCCCTCCTGTTTTGATTGTTGTTCACATGTGCAGCCAAATTATTGTTCACCTGTGCCGCCAAATTCGTTACTTCCTAGTCAAGGTCATGATCGTTGTGGTAAAAGCTGCGATGATAGCCTCGATGTCATCACGTGTGACAGGTGGATCTCCCATGGTTGTGCAAGATCTGAAAAGAGGCAGGATAAAGCTTTCTCTGATACTACTTGACGCAGTCGAAAAATCAAACAAGCTCGCTAGCGCTGAGCTTCTGCGAATAACAAGTTCGCAAACCGCAAACTTGACGAGAAAGCCAGACTCCACTGGAAAAAAACCCTTGGGTTCTAATTGAATTAATTGGTAAAAGTTGTGTCCCAAAACAAAGCAAGCAAGGCCTTAAATAGCCAATGCTCAATTAACCGAAGACCAAAAGGAAAAGACAATTACACTAACCGAAAACCATAAGGAAAAGACAAATAATAATAATTGTTTAACAAAGCAACAACTTAACCAAATCCCCAATGCATGTAGACTCATGCATCCTCCGAATTCATCAACTCCTCCTCAGCTTGAAACGCGGCTTGAATCTTGTCCCCGAGCTGTGTTGTATCATTTAAGATCAAGTATTTTTTTCGATGGCTCCATTGGACATTTTAAAGCTCGTATGGTGGCTATGGGATTCACTCAACTGGAAGGTATTGATTTTCATGACACTTTTGCTCATGTTGACAAGATTGTTACCGTTCGTGTCCTCAATACTGTTGCGGTTAATAGGGGTTAGCAGGAGCGGACCTAGGTTGGGCAATGACTTGTCAATTGACAAAGCTTGATCTCATTTTGGAACAAAATTCCTTTTGTAAAATTTGATTTAATGATGATAGTATTTGAATTCAAGACTATTTGACAACCCTTGGTCATTTTGTTTTATCGTTGAATACCCTTGAATAATTTATGGGTCCGCCACTGGCGGCTGGCCCCTCTAATTAGACGTCACTAACACGTTTCTGCATGGCGATCTAGAGGAGGAAGTGTACATGAAACTTCCCCCCGGCTTCGGTGCACTAGGAGACCCGCGTGATCTTGACAGGCACGGATCAAGAGTTCATTGCTAAAGTTAAGAGTTTTTTGGATGCCAAGTTCAGTATCAAGGACTTGGGGGCTTTGAAATATTTTATAGGCATTGAAGTGGCACGGTCGTCTGAGCAGTTTTAAGCCAAAGGAAGTACACTTTGGACATACTAGACGATGCAGGCGTTGCAAGATCACGTCCAAGTAACTTTCCCATGGAGCAGAATCACACCCACACGAAACCGACAGAGAACTGGCGAATGATGGCAGCAGCTATAGACGATTGGTGCCTCGCCTCATATATCTTACGGTAACCCGACCTGACATATCATATGTTATTAACATACTATCTCACTTTTTAATTCGCCTAGTCCAGAGCATGTAGTTGCGGCAATGAGAGTAATGCAGTACCTGAAGAAGTCTCTCGGGCAGGGATTTTTTTACTGACAAATGGGTCGCTTGAGCTTACTGTGTACTGCGATGCTGATTGGGGTGGTTGTCAATCTACACACAGATTGACTACAGGGTATTACATACAGTTAGGAGGTGCTCCTATCTCATGGAGGACGACGAAACAGAAGGCGGTATCCAGATCTTCAACTGAGGCAGAGTATCCGGAAATGGCAAGTACCGTCAGTGAGGTTCTGTGGCTAAGGTTTCTTCTCCTGGAACTTGGAGTTTCGCAGTCGCATTCTGCGCCCTTATACTGTGACAATCAAGCAACCTTGCACATTGCAGCTAATCCTGTCTTTCGTGAGTGCACAAAGCACGTGGAAATGGACTGTTATTTTGTGCGTGAGCGTGTGGTTTCAAAGGAGATATCACTAGTGAAGATCGATATTTCTTCTCAACTGTCCGACATCTTCACCAAAGTCTTGGGCATGGATCAGTTTCATCACTTTCTTTGCAAGCTTGGCATTCGTGATCTACATGCTACAGCTTGATGGGGAGTGTTGAACCGTGTATCCTCTTGTATATATTTTGTTTTTGAGGACTCTTCCTGTTATTTTTCCATCTTAACCTAATTATCCTAGGAACTCTGTAGATGGGGTATATTAGGAGTAGAGTTCAGTCGAGCCAAGTATTATGCACATCTCACATACTGCGAATACTAATAAGATAAACTCTGAGTTGCGGCTCACCGTGGAGTAGTCTTGTTTTCACAGAACGGGGAAATCACGTAAATCATTGTGTTGTGCTTCCGCGTTTTAGTAGATTTTACAGCTTACACCCATATAATTAATTTTCCCGATATACTTAATATTCTAAGCAACTAATCTTCTTTATGTTTGTGGAGACATGTCTAATTCTTTCTTTCTAATTGTGTAGAATATAGTTGATATTATCGATTGGAGAGTGAAGAAGTTTAATTGACAAGGAGGAAGAAGTTTCAATTAATCATGTTGTTTATGGATAATTTGTGATTTGCTTCAATTTTCTTGAGTTTTCTAGATTGGTGTTGAACAATTTGTATGGTTAATTTGTGATTTGCTTTAATTATTTAGAATGGTGTTTTATATGGATAATTTGTATTGAGATATTGATATTTGACTTTTATTTTGATAGAAATTTGTTATTGTAAATTTTTAACTACAAAAACCCATGTGTACCCATGAACCCGTGAACACCCAACTGTTGGGTTTGAGTTTTTCAAATCCAATGAGTTTTACCCCAAGTTTTATTCACCGATAAACCCATGAATTTGGGTTTGGGTTTGACAAAATCTGATCCAACCCGCCCGATTCATCCCTATATCTATATGCACCTGCTTTCAACCCTTCGATAACTTGTAATACCATATCGTATGCATATTGTAAAAAACTCCTTTTTGACTTTGTGGAAATGGACCCATAGAGTAGGTCATTTCATTTCAACCAACATCAGGTAAGACATCCCATCTAACTTTCAAGTAATTTTCATTCTAATAACACCAATAACCTGGTAAAAACTCTTATTCAAACACAATAATTAATTACTCGACTCCATTAACTATTAGACAGATTGTAGAAACTAACAACTATTTCATGGTAAGAGATGATGGTGTTGTTTCCTATCTTCTTCTGAATGGGATTTTTCACACACCACAAATTAGTCATAATCAAAATTAAACAAATGGCTCTTTGATATATAGGGGTCCATTAGTTGTGGTTTTTTTTAATCTGAAACCGTTACAATATTTGCATTGTTCAAAACTTATCATTTTTCTGATTTTTATACGTAAATAACTCATGCATTTTTTGTGTGGATGCGAAAGAAAAACTCATTCAATTTGGCGATATTAGAAATCAAACCAACTACATAGATTAAATGATCTTGAAGAGTAAATGAATGGCAGATATAAAAGCTGTAATTAGGTTTTGGAATATATTGTTTGGTTGACTCTTGGTCATTCGTGTAATAGAATGTGATATACAAAATTGTTGTGTGCGAGTCCTTTGATTTAATAAAAAGTATCCTAATGCGATAATTCTCGATATTTGCTCTTAATATTAAGGAAAATATGAATTTAAATGGATGGATGAAATTTCAAATAATTGAGAGTGAACGATTATTTCCAAATTTAATCAATTATTTTTTACTTTTAATCCACCGAGCCCCAAATGCACATGAGTTTATAATTCTATAAGCAAAACAATTTATTATATAAATGATAATATTTTCACCATTCCATCCCTCACCAAAACCACCATAAGAAATTGAGCACCTTATTACATCCTCCACTAGTAATATATCATCTTGTTTTAGGTGAAGCTATCGCCTATCCCTTCTATCTTGCAGTTTTCCCCCCTATAGTAGCTCTAAGAATTGAAATTGCGGATTAATGACACAAATATTGTTTTTTTTTAATTTACCACTAATATTAAATATTAAAAACTATTGACACAAATATTGTGTTTTTTAGTAAGGATTGGGGCGGGACCACCTGAGACTCAGGCGGGACTGATATTTTACCCAGTCCTGGGCGCTGGCGCCCCAGTCTCAAGCGGCCCCGCCTCAGATAAATTGTTTAATTAGTCCTAGGCGCTGGCGCCCGAGACTCAGGCGGGAGCGCCCTGGACCCTTTTTTTTTAAAATTCGGACGGTCCCCCCCTTATCCCCTCCCACCTTATCCCCTCCCACACCACACACATCCTCCTCCTCCTTTCTTCTTCCTCCCCTCAACCCGCGAACTCCTTTCTTCTTCCTCCCCCCAACCCTGCGAACCAGAGAGACCCACTGCCTCCCGCCGCAACTGCTACCGCCCCAGACCTCGGCGCCGCCGCCCCAGACCTCGGCGCCGCCGCCGCAGACACGAGCGCCGCCGTCCCAGACCTCGGCGCCGCCGCCTTTGACAGTAGCACCACCGCCTTTGACTGACCCGCCGCCGCCCGATGTTATTCATGGCTTCATAGAGTCCTGCATGTCTATCTGAGATGATGCATACATCATTTCGATCAGTCAAACCCTGAACCTTCCTCATGAACCATGGCCAACTCTCAGTATTCTCGCTCTCCACTATGGCAAATGCAATTGGAAAAATCTTCCTCCGGCCATCAAATGAGCTCGCCATGAGTAGCACTCCTTTATACTTCCCAGTAAGAAATGTTCCATCCACAACCATGACGCCTGGACAATTCTTGAATCCATCTATACAAGGTCCATAAGCCCAGAATACTCGCTGAAATATTGAATGACCGGGTTGAGTCGAAGGAACTGTTACCCAATCAATCACCGATGTTGGCATTTTTCTCTTGACCACCCGCAAGAATGTTTGCAAAAAATCGTAGGATTCTTCCCAATTTCCATGCAACTTCTCTAATGCTCTTTGTTTCCCATACCAAGCCTTCTTGTAAGTAACTTGCATATTAAACTTATCTTTCAACTCGGCTTGAACAGTTAGAACACTCAGATTTGGTTGGGCACGTACCAAATGTTTGACGGCCTCAGATATCATGTCGACATCAAGATGGCGATGATCCGTCGGTTGAGTCGTACTGCTACAAGAATGCACCAACTCAGCTTTTCTCACAGTCCATTCGCCCCCAACATCTCGACATCCAAACCGCACCATCCAAGGACAATTGTCATCCTTGTGCCTCAAGCATCTGACCTTCCATATTGAAGGTGACGACTCCACCACGCCATATTGAAAGTTGCGTTGTAGTGCGTGGTGTTTAATCGCCATCTGTGCAGCTTGTTTCGAGTGAAATATCTGCCCCTTGTAGAATTCTCCTTCAAAACTATCAACAATAGGCATTGGAATTACGCCATATGAATCAGCAAGTGCAAATTCTTCGTCCTCTTCATTGCCCTGCAAGTAAAAATATGGAGGATAATTAAGCTGCTCTCCTTCCTCCTCCTCCTCCTCCTCCTCCTCCTCATCTTCCTCCTCTCCGTCATCACCGTGATCATAGTCATGATCGGATGGCACGCTCCATGTATCATCTTCTTCCTCTCCACCCTGATCATCACTGAGCTCAACATGTATCTCAGCACCCAAACAATAAGGATTTTGTGCCATAAAATTCCAAAGCACATCCAAACTATCATCATCCACAATAGGTAACGCATAATGAAATAATACATCATTCTGCCATTCTGGAAGACGGTAAGTGAAACCTGTGATCACATCACTATCTTTTACTGCTTCGTCTCTGCGCCGTATTCTCGGAATTAGAGTCTCACAAAGTTTGTGATATGTGACTCTGGATGGAACCGTCAACTGAAAACTACTACCACCAACGAATTTGACGCCCAAATTATCCTCTACTTTCTCCGATTTCCACCGAACAACTAGTTCAAATCTTCTAAAATCACTACAAAAAACAAACTCACTAATTAAAAACTAAACACAATCATAATAGCATTTGAATAATATAATTACAAAAATAAATGTGTCTCTTACCTATTAGCCATTTTTGCAGCAGCAACCAGAGCTCTCTCCTCTATTTTTGGACGATTTTTTTTGTGGTGTGAATCTGAAACGAAATAGTCTGGGTTTTATAGGGTGGTTGGCCAATCCACCTACTCGCCTCAGTCTCGGGCGCCATCGCCGGAGTCTTGATTTCCCACCTACTCGCTTCAGTCTCGGGCGCCGCCGCCTGAGTCTCGGGCGCCACCGCCTGAGTCTTGAGCGCCGCCGCTGCCAACTAAATAAAACGGTCCAAAAACCAAGCTTAAGCGGCAGCGCCTGAGTCTCAGGTGTCCCCGCCGATTCTTATCTCTAAAACACAATATCTTTGTCAATAGTTTTTAACTGGCCTTATTCGTGGTAAATAAAAAAAAAACAATATTTCTGTCATTAACCCTGAAATTGCACACAAAAGACAAAAAACAATTCACCAAATTGTGAATTTTGGAAGCAAACACACATGGGTAGAACCAAAACCCTCTCTCTAGGCTAGGCATCAACCACTCCTTCCCCATCTCATTTATTAAAAATAAAAACATGTAACAAAAGAACAAACAACATTAAATACAAGTAGGTACTTGTCGAATTCTTGCAAAGGGGATATAAATGAATGAATCCATTTCCTTTCTTCTTTCTTTTTCTTACAAGCCGAGAAAGGCAGGCAGCCACCCCATGCCCATGAGAGTAATGATAGGGACAAGGGCTCAAAAGGAGAAATAAACAATAATAATAGTGTCATTGAATTGTTTGGGTTTTGGGTTCTCCGTGATTTCACTCTTCAACCATTTTGCTTTCTTCTCAAACCCCTCTTCTACTATTCAACGTTTCATTTCTAATTTGTGTAAATGAACTTTCGGGTGATTCATATGGTTGAGATTAATTATAGTATGGTTGTGAAAAATCACTGGTATGTAAACTGGTATAATTGGGTTCAACAGATATTGAAGAAAAGTCGGTTGGAAGCAGTAGTTAAAACCGGTAAAAATGATCAAAATTGAGAAAAGGGTGATACTTGCTAGAACATTCAATTTGTGATCTCCTAAACAACAATATGTCGTTTTTTTAAAATTAAATAAAAAAAAAGAAAGAAATTTGTTGATTCGAGTATGAACATTAAGATGCCGATGTTATCTATTGAATTCAAGTATACACATTTGGATGTTGACGTTAAATGTTGCATTTAAATATGACGATTTGTTATTTTATTTGTAATGTGATATTTTATTTAAATATGAATGGAGATTGTATGTAGATTGAAAGACTATAAAAATGCAAAGTTCACTTTTTTAAAAAATGCATAGTTCACTGGATGTCAACTGTTTCCCACTGCCTCATATCTTTTGGTAAAATCAGCATAAACTAGCATATAAATTGGCTGTATCGCAATCGAACCAAACCACTTGCTAAACTAGCGTAACTGTGTAAAACGATTTGACAATCTTGAATTATAGTCATTGGCTGGTTAAAGTAATACGAGTAGACGAATTACATAACATTTCAGTATTTGGTTGATTATTTTCGGCTGATGAAAAGTTGACCATAAAATATGCATTCCATTTCATGGTGAACAACTATTTGAAGTGCTAAGTCTACGTTTTTTTTTTAACTATGTGCACCCCATGAACCACATTTTATGGCAAAAGGGCCCCTTGATTTTCCCCACCACTTCATTTTGGCAATTTTCAATAGATACAAGATTTGCACATGAAGCAAACTCTTAATAATCATCCATAAGATGAGAAAAGGGAAACACAGTAATATACATTTTCCTGGGTGAGTACACTCAAACATTTCATTACAAACATAGCAAATGAGATCCACTTATCTCCTATATTTTGATTTAGATTGTTAGAAAGTGCTATCATATCCTATTAGTTGGTTGTGCTGGTTAAATTATGTATTTAAATACCAAATCATGACCGTTTAAAATGTTCTTCTAATGATTTTGTTATTGTACCTCTATTATAGTTTGAATCGTTAGTCTTACCGGTTCTAAATTAGATACAATTTCACAAACATAACTGTGAATTTTAGAAATGAATATAAAAATATATAATATAAGAAATAACTGAATTATTAGATACACTTGGCATTGTTAATGGATTTTTTTATTATAGTCATATTTCCATATAAAATGACACACTAAAAGGATAAGCTAGAATGATACTCCTGTATTCTGGAAAAATTATGTGTTGGAACAATCCAATAATCAGCTATAAAGTCTGCCTTCTGAAATACATAATCAATTCGAACTTGTCAATCATTCTCTAGATTGCAAAGTAAAATTTGTAAACCATCTCCCATGTTCATACGAAACAAGCATCTCTTACTAGTTATTCTACTAGGCACTAGCTAACCATTGTGTGTTGAAAAAGAGTGAAGTACTAAGCCGTCGGCATTAATTAAAGTACAATCAAACCCCGTAATCTCCAAGGAAGATGTCTTTTTTTGTGTCCCAAAAAAAATTGATCCTACCAAAATATAAAAGAGAAAAGAATGAAGATAATAATAATTTAGAACAACTTGAGAAAGACAGAGAAAAAAGAGAAAGAAAACGAAGGAAAGAAAAGCCGAAAACAACTGGTCTGTCTGTTGCATTGGGTCCGTGACACATGATGATTTGCCCCAGAGAAAAAAGGTAACGCAAAACCCAACTAATAAAAAAAAGTTGAAGCAAACAATTGAAAAGGGGGAGTTGAAGGAGGAGGTAGAGGAAGAGTAATTATAGGCACATGAGAAAAAGCAAAACAAAAAATAACCAGAAGAAGAATCCCTCTGTAGAACTGTTCTTTCTTTTTCTCTCCTCACTGTGCTGTTTTCCTCTCTCACAGAGTCACAGTCTGAGAACAAAGGGGGAAAAGGTTTTTAGGTTGCACATCCAACAAGGAACCATAAAAAAAAAAGAAGGGAAAGAAAGTAAAACCCAATTCAGAAATCAGGCCAAAGACTTTTTCTTCTTCATTTCTCATTGTTGGTTGAGGGGGCCTTGCTGCATTTCTCCTTCTTCTCTTCCCCTTCTCTCTACTCACATCCCATGAGCCATGAAGCAGAATGATTAAGTGAAACCAGACAACAAAGTTTGTTTCTTTTTCACCCTCATTGCCCATCATTCCTCCTCCACCCAACTTTCCCTTATCTTCCCCCCTTCCTTTGTTTCTTGCCCTTTTTTTTTGTTTGGCTGGTGGGCAATGCGGTGGAATGACTGGAACAGTATTTGTCTTAGATGAAAATGAGGGGAAGGAAAAGAAAGGGAAGTGAGTGAGTGAGAAGAAAAAACCCCCACCCAGAGCTGGTTCCTTCTTTCCCCAAGTAGAGAGATTTCTTCATTTCCCCATTCTGCATTTTAGAGCAAAAGATGAGGAAGAATGGTTGGCAACTTCCATATCACCCACTTCAGGTATCTCCTTTTAACTGAAAATTATGCAACTTGTGTTCAAAAAGATTGCATCTTTGTTGAAATCCTGAGTGTTCTGGAACTTCTTGGTTCTTTATGGTGTAGGTGGTGGCTGTTGCTGTGTTTCTGGCTCTGGGTTTTGCGTTCTATGTGTTCTTCGCTCCTTTTGTTGGGAGGAAGATGTTTCAATACATTGCAATGGGAATCTACACCCCCTTGGTAAACTCCCGTTTCTACTTTTCCATTCTCCACTTTTGTTCATTTTCCCCCCTTTTTTCCCTGCAAGGTTTGTTTGCTGAGATCTATTCTATCTGTGGATACTTATTCCCGAGTTGTCTCTTATTAAATCCCTATCTGTCTTTTTCTTGTTGTCTCTCTTGTTGTTCCTATATGCCTATTTTTGAATTTTCAGCTAATGAATGTCTTTTGGGGTTGGAGCTTCTGAAACCTAATCACGCGTTTTGATATTGCTGGTCTGAAGTCATTGGATTCTCTAATAAACTATGCTCTGGGACGTACCAATCAGTCAACATGAAGGAGCTCAAAAGAGCAGAAATTCGAGTAATTGGAAGACTAATTATGATTTGTCATTTGGGGTTGCTGGAGTTTCTTTGGTGGCTTAGTGATTGTGATGGTTCCTTATGTTGCTTGGGGTACTGTTGTTTTAATACATGTTTTCATCTCGTGGATTAGATTAGTCCAATGTAACCTGTCTCTACTTTCTCATCTATGTTTTGGTAATATGTAATTAGCAAAAAGGAAAAATGGCTTTTAGCTGTCAGTTTTCACTGACTTCTGAATGAACTTACATAGCTATTGTACAATAATCTCTGCTTAGCTCAATTTTACACTTGCAAGCTAATAATCGTTGTTCCTCAAAGGTCATTGAATTCAGTCATGTATTTGAGCTTCATCTGCTTTCCTTTCCAGATCATGTGTGTCTTCGGCCTATATATTTGGTGCGCAGCATCTGATCCTGCAGATCCTGGAGTTTTTAGATCCAAAAAATATCTTAAAATTCCAGAGAATGAGAAACATCCTCAGCATAAAGCCTTCAAACAAGGTACGGAATCAGCTTCATCAATGCACGATGGGAATTCATCTGCCATTGGAGGGAAGTCAGTGGAGAAGGGTGTGGTGGAGGGTGCAAATGCAGCTGCAGCTGCAACGGACTCAAAGAACGAGACTGAGGCAAAGTCCTCTTGTTTGTTGTTAGCTCTTGCTCCTTGTGCTTTCGTCTGTGGAAGGTGCAGCCCAAGTGATGAACACTCTGAGCAGTTGAGTGAAGATGGCATGTTTTACTGCAGTTTGTGTGAAGTTGAGGTTAGTAATAAATTATTAAGCTCAGTTCTTGGAAGATTTATGGAGACATCTGCTTATTGGGTTATGGTTTTGGACCAGGTTTTCAAGTACAGCAAGCATTGTAGAGTTTGCGATAAATGTGTTGACCAGTTTGACCATCACTGCAGGGTAATGCAAGGTTCTTAATTGTTTGAAAAAGCTTTGAACTTTGTCTTTGTCCATCTAATTGATTTTGAGGCCATTGGTTTTTGCAGTGGATTAACAATTGTATAGGGAAGAAGAACTACAGGAAGTTCTTCACGCTCATGGTCTCTGCTCTCCTCTTGGTAAGTGCCAGAATCTACAGTAGCCTCTTACCTTCCAAGTCATTTACAGTTTTGATTGATTCTTACATGGTTTCCTGCTCCTTGGGCTTGAGATTTACAGCTTATATTCCAATGGGCAACTGGGATTCTTGTACTTATTTGCTGTTTCGTCGAGAGGAAGCGATTTGTCTTGGATATCTCCTCCAAGTTAGGAAGCAGTTTTTCTATGGTGCCTTTTGTAATTGTAGTGGTGAGTTTGCTTGCTGATCTTTTCTCTTGCTAACTTGAATTTAGACCACCTGTCTGTTACTCATTACTAACAAATTCCTATCTTTATAACTTCATTAGCATATGATTCCCATTTGCTTTTGCAGGCATTGTGCACCATTTTGGCCATGCTTGCAACTCTGCCCCTGGCCCAACTGTTCTTCTTCCATATCTTGCTCATAAAAAAGGTTAACTAGTCTCACTTTGAGCTTAGTATACAGTTCTTTGATAAACTAAGTCATGTTTTAAAACAAATGTGGGTAGTGGGTTGTGGGGCTAGTGTTTTTACTAGAAATCTCTAGCCAAGCTGATGACTGATTAACACAAGTAATCCTGATGCCTCAGGGAATCAGCACTTATGATTACATAATAGCTCTGAGAGAGCAGGACCAAGAGCAGCAAGGAGTTGGAGGTCAGCAGAGTCCTCAAATGTCGCAAGTCAGCTCGCTTACTGGACTTAGTAGTGCCAGTTCCTTCTCGACATTCCACCGTGGTGCCTGGTGTACGCCACCTCGTCTGTTTCTTGAAGACCAGGTAACCTTACGCATCATGATGTCTGATGTCATTTTTCTATTAACTTGGAATGCAAGTGGAAAATCTCAAATGATCCGATCTTTCTGAATTCTGCTGATCACTATTCTCAGTTTGATGTTGTTCCACCGGACACTGGATCCGTGAGTTCCTATGGTAAAAAGACGATCAGACAAGACCAGATGAAGAAAAAGAACCCAGCTGCTGTAAAGATCAGTCCTTGGGCATTGGCTAGACTGAATGCTGATGAGGTCTCAAAAGCTGCTGCTGAGGCCAGAAAGAAGTCCAAAATCCTTCAACCTGTGATGAGACAGGAACCATCATTCTCACTAGAGAGAGATAACAGCTTTGGTAGCAGTGGGCGCCGCATGGTCCCAAGACCTGACAACAATAGAAGACGAGTTAGCAAAAGGGTCAGACTTCCAGCTGATTTGCCAATGGAGCAGCCTGTAACTGCTGCTGGGGTCTCAGCAGGGAAAGTTTTCACAGAAACTTCTTCCTCAAGTTTGGCCCCACTTCAGCTCGAGGCTAGGAGCGCTTTCCAGCCAAGTAGAGGTTCAACAATGGTGAGCTCAGTCGGAGGAGTTGTTGTTGCATCATCTCCTGAAAGCAGCAGCCTAGACTCGCCAGATGTTCACCCATTTCGAGTTTCTTCATCGGGTGCTGAAGATTCAAGGAGGCTCACTGGTCTCCCTCCAATTGTGGGTGGTTCTAACAGCGGATTCCCACTCTCGAGATCTACAAGTGATGGGTATGAAGCTTCTGGCGGTGAAGATAGTGATAGGGTTCCTACCAGGATTGTGCAGAGATCGACCAACTGGAGCAATCTTCTCTTCCGAGCGAATCAGGATGAAGGGATTATGAGACTGAAAGCAGCAGCACCATCGTCGAGCCAAACTTATAGTGGAAAGCTTTAAGCTAACGTTTTTGTTTGCCGGTCTTCTGCTTCGTTTTGGTTTTCTCCCCCAAGTGGTAAAACAATTCTTTCATTCTTGGGCCAAAGGGATATCTGGGTAGTTGGCCAATTCACTTAGCTTATTAATATCTGTTAGTTTTGGCTTCTGAATTCTGGATTCAGAAGGCGGGTGGTGGTTCAAGGTGGAAGAAACAAATGCCAATTGAGCTCATTCTGTAAAAAAACCTTTTGCTCTCCCTGAGATCTACTGCATTTTGCAAGAACAGCTTTCCCTAACTGGGAACTGGAGAGATTTGGCGTAGTGTTCATAAAGTTCAACTGTGTCTCATGAATGGCTTCCTCAACAAAAGAAAATATGACCCAGAACTTCATTGATAGTATTCAAATGAAATTGATATGGATTTCCTCAAGTTATCTTACATCTATTATACATTAGATCAAGCCAAACCAAACCCAGAAAGAAACCAGCATATTAGAAACAAACTCTCCATCAATGGTTCCATCAGCACAACTGAAGTCTATAACGTACTGTTATTCACAAGCTCCATGGTCCTGAGTTACAAAACACCGAGTCTGTGACACTAGAACGAATGACAGAGGCACAGAAACAAAAGGGGAAAAGCTTCAAACTTGTTATTTGCTTGTCAAGTGCAGACAACAGAAACAAGATGAGGCACCTTCTCATCATCGAAAGGCAAGCAGACGTACTCCCTCGCGAATTCCTGCGCAATCTCTGAAGCAAGCTCCCCGCGAACAGCCTTGCAGTACATATACAGAACCGTCTGTGCAGCGAAGAAGTAGAGCAGAATCAGAGTCAAAAGAGCCGAAGTCACCACAATCTGCGCCACAAAGAACCAGCTATTCCATCCTTGATTCCCGCCAATGGCGTCGCCACCGCCCCATTTCGCCGCTGCAATCGAGCTGGTCCAAGTCAAAATCCCGGAGGCGAGTCCAAACAAGAGAAAGAAATAGAGAACCGCTCGCCGCATCCCTTTCACCAAATACCCGCTGCGCCTCAATGCCCGAACTCCCCAGCTAGATTCCGCCACGACGATGACGGAAGAGAGGGACCAATTGAGTTTGAAATAGAGGATCACCGCGAGCAGGACGACGGAGTAGACGAGGGCAAGAGCGAGGAAGTAGGGCGAATCGGGGTCGATTTCGAGGCACACCAATTCCAGACCCTTGATTACGAAGTAGAAAGAGCAGAGGAAGAGGAGCGCCACCAGGGAGAGCAGGAGCTTGACGACGATGTGGGTGATGGAGAGTCGGAAGAAGGAATTGAACCCGGATTTGATGGCGGAGACGAGCTTGACGGGTCGGCCGTAGAATCCGTGGACGACGCTGTAACTGATGGATCCGATTGCGAGTATTGTGAAGACGAAGAAGAAGAGGGCGAAGCCGGCGACGAGGGCTAGGGTTTCGATTGGGAGCTGGAAATCATGGTCGTGGTGGTGGTGGTGGGGGAAAGGGAACTGATCGGAGGATTGGGAGTCCAACTGGGCTAGGCTGGGGAGGAGCGGCAGCGGACGGGAGAGGAGGGATTCGGGGCGGTGGCCGGAGGGGTGGTGGTGGAGGAGGAGGTTGTGGATGGTGGAGAAGACGGTGACGGAGAAGGAGAGAGGGAGGAGGAAGAGGACGGAGAGGGCGAGGAAGTGGCGGGAGTGGGCGTTGATTATGCGCTTCGATTCGGATAGGACGGCGGAGAAGTCCAGCGGTAGCGGTAGCGGCGGCGGCGGTTGGGCTGACATCGCGGTGGACGGCGGCGGAGTGGGGTTTCAGAGGAAGGATGGATGGAGAGAACAGAGAAATCCGATTGATTGGGATATTTCAAAGTGGTGAATTATAAAATGGAGAGGAGTGGAGTCAGCCTGGACTCAGGAGTGTGAACGAGTTGCCGGTATGGGTTTCTTTTTGGTCTTTATCGGCGGTCGCCGATCCGACGGCCGGCGGTGGTTGGGCAAAAGTTGGCGACAGTGACCGCGTACGGCTCCGATGCTTCCATATCATCTGCCTAAAGTAATGTAAATACTAATTAATAAATACTCTAATCCCTCTTCAGGTCGCAAATGGTTCGTTAATCACGTTTCACTATCTCCTTCTAGAACTGTGACAAAAAACGAGTCGTTCTTCTTTGTTTTACACTTCATTCTTTGGTCATATTCGCACCACTAATTCTGATGATTTCTACTATAATCTAATTCATTTTTATTACCCAAAAAAAAAAAAATCTATTTCATTTTCGGCATAGGTTGGGATGTTAACTATTGGATCGGTTCCAAGAGGGTTAATGACACAAATATTGTGTTTTTTTTTAAATTGCCACAAATATTGCGGATTAAAAAGAATTGACACAAATATTGTGTTTTATAGTAAAGTTTGGGGCGGGACCATCAGAGACTCAGGCGGGACAGCGGTTTCTAAATATTCTACCTAGTTCTGGGCGTTGGCGCCCGAGTCTCAAGCGCCCCGCCTCACTCTATTTTTTTTACTCAGTTCTAGGCGCTGGCGCCCGAGTCTCCAGCGCCCCGCCTCACCCTCTTTTTTTTTTATAAATCGCCGAACCCTAGGGCCCCTCTTCCACCTTATCTCTTCTTCTTCTTCTTCTTCCCTCCACACCCCCCCCCCCCCCCCCCCCCCCCCCCCCCGAACCAGAGAACCAGAGCAGCCGACAAGAGTTGCCGCCCACGACCGAGGCGCCGACGCCGCAGAGACAGGCGCCGCCGCTGCCGAGTAGAGCGCCGCCGCTGGAGAGTGAAGCGCCATCGCCCGACAGAGATGTCCTCCGACGAAGAACCAGTCGCCGGCAGCGGCAGGGGGAGAGGCTGGAGAGGTCGTGGTGGAGTCGGCGGCCGTTTGCGCGGTGAGACTCTCGCCGGCGGCTTGGATTTTTTTTTAATGTTTAGTTGCTTTGTTTTTGCAGTTCCTATGCTTATGGATCCTTATTCGATGAGATTACCGCCGACGACAATTGATCCAAGTCCGGTCGATCCGACACTTCTTTGTGGACATGGCCAACATCGTATCGACTCTGTTTGGACAAACGAGGTAAGTATTTGATAATTATTCATGTAAAGTTAATTAGATTATTTTAGTTGGTGAACTGAACTGTACTGAAATTAGAATAGGATTACGTATCAAATTTTTTGAAATTAGTATAATTTGATATTAGATTAGATAGATTAGAATTTATTAGGTGAAATTAGAAATATTACGAATGAAAATGAATTAATATAAGTTTTGTGCACTATAGGCTGGTGATCGATCTTACCATGTTCGAGGTACGACCATTTTAGTAACGTACCATGAGCTTTATCGGCCATATCTTGAAGCGGCAGGCTTGTTAAGTGTCGTGCCCCTAGTCCCTATGAACCCCGATGCGAGTTTGATTACTGCGCTCGTAGAGCGGTAGCGACCTGAGACGTCGACCTTCCATCTACCGTTTGGTGAGATCACGATCACGTTAGAGGACGTTGTTACACTGTCCGGTCTGGCGATCGACGGTGATGCCGTCGTAGTTGATATACCGGATGAGGAGTGGTCGGCGATCTGTTTGAGACTGTTAGGACGGGTTCCGGCTGATCTTTCAGGCGATGTCGCTGTCGTTAGGATTGTTTGGCTGAGGGATGAATTCAGTCATCTGCCGGAAAATGCATCACAAGAGGTTATAGAGCAGTTTGCACGAGCTTATGCGGTATCTCTGATTGGAGGTGTACTTTTCCCGGATCGGTCTGGAGTTACGGTGCACCTACAGTACCTACTTCTGATTGAGGATTGGCAGAGAGCTGGACTGTTCGCCTGGGGAGCTGCTGTTTTATACTACCTGTACTGTGAGATGGGTAGGTCGACTTTGCACATTACGCATACCGACACTTCTCTAGGCGGTGACCTTGGTAGACCTACTGCAGTTCTGGGCGTGGGAGCGATTCCCACATCTGGCACCTCGACATTCAGAGACGAGGGCACATGCCACCGAGGATGCATCCCCACGTGGTCTTCGATGGCTTTCGGCCAACAGTCGTTAGTATGGTGACCAGCTATTCCAGTACAAGCTGTGGTTTGACGCGATGGACACCGTGGTGGTTAGTATATAACATTCAATTTTATAGAATAGTTTTCATTTGTTTTATTTTTTTAGATTTAGGGATAATAACGTTAATTTTTTTTATATAGTGGCAACCTTACCTTGAGAGAGCACTTCATCTCAGAGGTAGTGTGATACAGTCTGAGACATTTCGAGCAGTAATGCCACTTATCTGCTTTTCATAGGTGATGTGGCATCATCCAGACCGCGTGCTCCGACAGTTTGGCATGAGGCAGCATGAGCCTCATCCGCCACATCCTGAGACTGAGGTTAGGTTTTTTCTTCGTCAGGCTACTCGTGGGCCATCGCGTGGGCAGCAGTTGGTACACGCCTCCAGAGAGTCGCTTGCTTTCTGGAACCGTCGACACGAGTTTGTAGCGACGGCTCCATACACTGATGAGGAGTTAGCCTACCACTCGGAGCATATGGAGTGGTATAGAGATGTCACCAGACGTTCCGACACACAGAGAGGAGCTGCAGCGGAGGCATTGGTTAGTTATTTGATTTGTTTGCTTAATTTGTTGTTAACTGTGTGAAATATCTGACATTTTGTTGGTGTTTTTTGGTACGACACTATCGAGCATGCTGAGGTGAGTTTGCGTAACGGTGTACGGGCTGGAGGGCTGACCCCCGACCAGTGTGAGGACTTGGCCAACCTTATGGCATCCGGGGTTGCTACTCTAGGTTTTGAGCAGCGTAGATACCCTGATCTCACAGTACCTGTACAGCCCCATTATGATCAGCCCGTCATGACTGCCTGGCCAGAGCGTACTGATCCTACACCGAGCCCGGTCGTCCCAGAGCCACAGTTCAGACAGAAGCATAGGCCACGTAGACAGCTACATGAGCATCGTGATGTACCTAACCGGTTCCGGGTTTCAGATCGACAGCGAGCACAGCCCGTCCGGCCTACATCGAGGAGCTTCCAGTTTAATCCGCTTCGGTCGCAGTTTCAGTCAGATCCTTCCTCGAGCTTTCAGCCGCCGCGACGGCAACAGTTTGAGTCAGATGCGTCTTCGAGCTTCTATTAGTCAGAGGATAGCTTCCATACACCGCAACATGCTACGATGGGAAACATGGCCTCAGGTGGTGATACTAGAGAAGCCTCGTCTCCCGACCTGTGGGGCAACCTAGAGGGTGATGAGACGTTTCGGGAGACGATGTGGAATTATGAGCAGCATCTTCAGTCTCAGCAGCATGGTGGCGGTCAGCCTGAGGAGCATCTTCAGTCTCAGCAGGATGATATGTTCGGTACACAGGATCAAGATGGTGGTGTCGAGGAAGATGAGCCCCAGGAGTATGATGGTAGACCTCCACGTAACAGGGTGCCTGCGAGGTGTGGTACTGGCGGCCATCTAGTGGTGGAGCATGGTGGTCGTCGTGGTGGTCGTCACTGAGACTATTATTTTTGGATTGTTATTATTATGTACTTCTTTGAGACTATTATTTTTGGATTGTTATTATTATGTACTTCCTTGATACTATTACTTTTGGATTGTTATTATTATGTACTTCCTTTAGTCTATTATTTTTGGATTGTTATTATTATTATTAACGATAAAAACCATAACAACTACATACCAAACAACAACATCTTCAAACAAACAACAACTTCTACATGATAAATCAAAAGAAATACAACAACTTCTACCACCTCTCAGCCACGTCTACCTCTACTTCCTCTTCTACCACCTCTCGCACTTCGTTGGCCACCACTCCCTCCTTGGTTGCTCCCACTCCCACTAGCTTGGCCACCGCAGGCTGATGCATTATGTCCCTCTTGGTTATAGTTGCTACACACTTGGTGTGATGCACCCTCCCTTGGCCAGTCCATCTCGTTGTGAATCCTTGTAACTCGTGGCCTCCCCGACTTCCTAATCATGTGCACATTAGGATGGAGAATAGGACCATTATGCTTCTTCCAACCCTTAGGTTCACCAAGAGGTGCGAAACTTGTCCCATAACAAGTCATCACTGTTTCCAGCTTGTAGACATCGTTGACAAACCTATACGCATTAGCCCCCATTCGGTTGCAAGCTGCAATGGCATGAGAGCAAGGAATTTTATTTCCTTGAAATTTACCACAGGTGCAAAACCCCGCCCGGTTTTTATCGTCAAAGTGCACTGTGAGTGTGTTTGACCTCGTCATGTTGAAATTGTTGGGAGGAGTCTGAACTACATAGATGCCTTGACGTCGATCAAGAGCTGTCACAGAATGTCCAATTGCCTTTTGTGACCACGGCTTCATCAGCTCTTCGCACTTGGTGGAGTACTGTGAACCGCCACTTCTGATTTCTGCTCCTGTCTCCAACCTGTACTTATCGAATTTCTCCACCAATCGCCAATAGGTATGTTGCACAAGAGAAGCTATAGGAAGTGCACGAATACCTTTGAAAACACCATTGATGCTTTCTGCCATGTTGGATGTCAGGATAGACCAACGACGCCCACCATTGTAGTTATCATGTGCTAAACTCCAACGAATCTGATGTTGATCCACCCAGTTATCACATGAAATATTTCTATCAGCGGCCACCTTCTTAAATTGCTCAACTTGACGATCGAACTTCTCCAACCGTTTTTCTCCGGCTAACAAAATAAACCATCACACGGGTTAGATAAATTCATGACAAAATTACATGAAAATAAATAACAAAATTAAATGAAGAAAGCTTACCGACTCGAAATAGTTGCTTATACATAATTCTGCTTTTAGTCTTCCTTTGCAAATTGCTTGCATAGTGTCGCATGCACCACCTCCACTCCCAACCTCTTCCGATGTTATTCATGGCTTCATAGAGTTCTTCATGTCTATCTGAGGTGATGCATACATCATTTCGATCAGTCAAACCCTGAACGTTCCTCATGAACCATGGCCAACTCTCAGTATTCTAGCTCTCCACTATGGCAAATGCAATTGGAAAAATATTCTTCCGGCCATCAAATGAGCTCGCCATGAGTACCACTCCTTTATTCTTCCAGTAAGAAATGTTCTATCAACAACCATGACGCCTGGACAATTCTTGAATCCATCTATACAAGGTCCATAAGCCCAGAATACTCGCTGAAATCTTGAATGACCTGGATGAGTCGAAGGAACTCTTACCCAATCAATCACCGATGTTGGCATTTTTCTCTTGACCACCCGCAAGAATGTTTGCAAAAAATCATAGGATTCTTCCCAAATTCCGTGCAACTTCTCCAATGCTCTTTGTTTCCCATACCAAGCCTTCTTGTAAGTAACTTGCATATTAAACTTATCTTTCAACTCGGCCTGAACAGTTAGAACACTCAGATTTGGTTGGGCACGTACCAAATGTTTGACGGCCTCATATATCATGTCGACATCAAGATGGCGATGATCCGTCGATTGAGTCGTACTGCTACAAGAATGCACCAACTCAGCCTTTCTCACAGTCTATTCGCCTCCAACATCTTGACATCCAAACTGCACCATCCAAGGACAATTGTCATCATTGTGCCTTAAGCATCTGACCTTCCAGATTGAAGGTGACGACTCTACCACGCCATATTGAAAGTTGCGTTGTAGTGCGTGGGTTTAATCGCCATCTGTGCAGCTTGTTTCGAGTGAAATATCTGCCCCTTGTAGAATTCTCCTTCAAAACTATCAACAATAGGCATTGGAATTACGCCATATGAATCAGCAAGTGCAAATTCTTCGTCCTCTTCATTGCCCTGCAAGTAAAAATATGGAGGATAATTAAGCTGCTCTCCTTCCTCCTCCTCCTCCTCATCTTCCTCCTCTCCGTCATCACCGTGATCATAGTCATGATCGGATGGCACGCTCCATGTATCATCTTCTTCCTCTCCACCCTGATCATCACTGAGCTCAACATGTATCTCAGCACCCAAACAATAAGGATTTTGTGCCATAAAATTCCAAAGCACATTCAAGCTATCATCATCCACAATAGGTATCGCATAATGAAATAAAACACCATTCTGCCATTCTGAAAGACGGTAAGTGAAACCTGTGATCACATCACTATCTTGTACTGCTTCGTCTCTGCGCCGTATTCTTGAATTAGATTCTCACAAAGTTTGTGATATGTGACCCTGGATGGAACCGTCAACTGAAAACTACTACCACCAACGAATTTGACGCCCAAATTATCTCTACTTTCTCTTATTTCCACCGAACGACTAGTTCAAATCTTCTAAAATCACTACAAAAAAAAAACTCACTAATTAAAACTAAACACAATCATAATAGCATTTGAATAATATAATTACAAAAATAAATGTGTCTCTTACCTATTAGCCATTTTTGCAGCAGCAACCAGAGCTCTCTCCTCTATTTTGGACGATTTTTTTTGTCGTGTGAATCTGAAACGAAATTGGCTGGGTTTTTATAAGGTGGGTGGCCAGCAATAAGCCAGCGGTGCCACCTTAGTCTTGGGCGCCACCGCCTGGGATGATTTCCCACCAACTCACCTAGGTCTCAGGCGGTGCCACCTGAGTCTCTGGCGCCGCCGCTGTCAAATTAATAAAACGGTCCAAAAAATCAGCTAAAGCGGCAGCGCCTGAGTCTCAGGTGGTCTCGCCGATTCTTTTCTCCAAAACACAATATCTGTGTCAATACTTTTTAATCCGCCATATTAGTGGTAAATTAAAAAAAAACAATATTTGTGTCATTTATCCCCAAGAGGGTTCGTCAAAGTATTGTCGTCAGCTCACTGCCTCTTGTGTATTATTTACTAGTCCCGATTGCTTTACCCTAGTACCAGTTGTAAGGGTATAAAGTATAAACTATAATTAGATTTGGGCCCGCCCGCGGTCGGGTGTATTTATAAAATAGAATAAAATAAAATAGTTATTATACAAAGCATGATATATTTTTATTTGGGGTAAATGCCACATTTGGTCACTGGAATTACTAAATCATGTCATGTTTATTCACTAGACGACTTAATCACGCTTAACCAATTTGCTTAATTCAACATTGAGGTTTGCCCTAAATTAACCTAGTTAGGTGACTTAAAAAACTAAAGGAAAACCAACTCGATTGAGTCTCCCTTGAAAGAGGATTTTCCTCTCTAATCTAGGTTAAAGTGGCTAATTAGATTGCTAAGCACCAATATGCACAAACCTAATGATGCTAAGCACAATCATGCACAATCCTTAGGTTGCTAAGCACCAACATGCACAAACCTAAGGATGCTAAGCACAAAACATGCACAATCCTTAGATTGCTAAGCACAAGCATGCACAATCAACATGAATAATACCTCAATCATTTAATTAAACAATACCCTATGACAATAATTCAATTCACATAAAAGAAACAACATCGTGACTAAATATGACATGCTTCAGTAATTCGAGTGACCAAAATTTATATTAAATTTTTCTAGTGAATAAACATGACATGATTTAGTAGAGTTGGACGGAGGCTAACTAAGAGTGACTAAATGATGTTTCAGTAATTCGTGTGATATTCATGAAAAAAGTAATTCGAGTAACCGGAGGCTAACGGGAGAGTGACTAAATGTGACATGTTTTAGTAATTCGAGTGACCAAAATTTATATTAATTTTTTCTAGTTACTAAACATGACATGATTTAGTAATCCCAGTGACCAAATGCGGCATTTACCCTTTTATTTGATAATATAAAATAACCCAAATTATTCTATTATTGAAAAAAAATTCATAATTGAAAGTAAAAAATCAAGCACATACAAGATAACCGACTCTTAAGAAACATAATCAAGTAAGGCTTCAATTTACTTCTCACTGTCAAAATCTACATACTTATATGGAAGATGAGTCGAGCCTAATTGTACATGTTTTACATCCATTTTCCTTAGGCGTTTGTGTCAATTTCTAGGGGTGATAATCGGTTGTCGGTTATACGGTTTAACCAAACAACCAAACCAAATCATCGGTTAAAGACCGAACCGAAAACCGATAACAGTCTGGCGGTGTCGGCGTCGGTTGGCAGATTTGGGTTATAATTCTCACCGAAAACCGCGAGTGAAGTAACCGAGATAAACTCGGTTCACCGAAAAACCGACTTCTCACCCCTTTAGTCTCCCACTGCAAGTTTGCAACCCCCACTCTCTTCCTCTTCCTCGTCCAAGACAACAAGATTTTCCCTCTCTTCTCGCCAGTCTCTCCCTTCTTCTCCGTTCCCTTCTTCTCCCTCCTCCATCGCTAACCCGTATCGAAAAACAATAAGGCACCTTTGTCTCTCCCTCTCCCCTAGCCACTCTCCGCCTCTCCCCCTTTCTTTCTTTCCGTGTATCCTCCAGATCCAAGGTCACAAAGCGGCGATTTGGTTCTCCTCCGCCGATAAGAAAGCGGCGATAGTCGAGATTCAGCGAACAAAGGCCAAGAAGGAGAAGAGGGTCGTTGTTGGCTTGCTCTAGTGAAGATTGATCGTCCATCGCCATATTTGTCCCCTGCTTCCTCGTTGTCCGTCGCCGTCGCCATGCCTTCCTCGGTGTCCGTCACTGTCACTTGATAGAAGAAAAGAAGACATGCAAGGGGTGATTGTCACCCCCTACTTCTTTCAATTTGCCCTCTTGAATCCTCACCGGTTCTAATTGCCATCTCATCCCCAATTCCATCCAGAAATTTGGCGATTCGGCGGCGAGATTCGACAGTCGGATCAAGAAATCCGGCCAGATCCACCCCCTACGTCGGTCTTCAACTAACCAAGACACCGACCCGAAACCGTTGACGGCGGTTTTCGGCTAACCGACAAGGCAATCGGTGTCGGTGGCAGTTGGGGTTTTTGGATTATTGTCGGTTGCAGGTAACCGCGTTGGCGGTTCGGTTAAAATCGAAACCGCACCGCTAACAGCCCTAGAAATTTCGCTCCTAAAAGGGTGGGTTTACGCTAGGTTTCTCGTGTTTTTTAGTGTGTTTCAGGATTTAACAGGTGAAACCAACCCCGGAGTCGAAAGTTGGACGAAAAGGAGCGAAAACCAGGAGAAGAGGTGAAAAACGGCGAGTTCACGATTTTTCTTGGATGTTCAGGGTCTTGTATGACCATGAAGAAGAGTCCTCGCCCATGAACTTTGAGGCGTCCAGGGCCAAAACTCAAGTTACTAACGCTAATTGAGTTCACGGTACTAAGACCGTGAACTGGAGCTTTTGCCCGTGAACACGTGCAAGTGAAGCAGTGCGTTTCGGCGCCCATCTGGAGTTCACGGACGCGTTTCAGAGTTCACGGCCGTGAACTACCACGATCCCTATTTAAAAGATGAGCTGAAAGGAAGAGAGAGGGGAGAGCCCATTGTGTGAGAAAGCCTTCTTCAGATATTTAGAGAGAGAAACACGAACCAAAGGAGAAGGAGGCTAGGGTTTTTCTCCAAGGTGGGATTTGGGAAGATTCTCCCCAAGAGAAGTTCAGCACAAGTGCCAAGAAGATTGGAAGCCTCCTCCAAGATGGTTTCTACCTCTTATCCTTGTGTTTCTCCCATTTCTAGCATGAAGTAGATTTTTTTTCACTTGGGTGTTGTGAAACCCTAACTAGCTATGATTTTGTTTCTTTTATGTGAATTGAATGATTGTCAGTGGGTATTGTTTAATTCAATGATTGATGTATTATTCATGTTGATTGTGCATGCTTGTGCTTAGCAATCTAAGGATTGTGCATGTTTTGTGCTTAGCATCCTTAGGTTTGTGCATGTTGGTGCTTAGCAACCTAAGGATTGTGCATGATTGTGCTTAGCATTCTTAGGTTTGTGCTTGTTGGTGCTTAGCAATCTAATTAGCCACTTTAACCTAGATTAGAGAGGAAAATCCCCCTTTCAAGGGAGAATCAATCGAGTTGGTTTTCCTTTAGCTTTTTAAGGCACCTAACTAGGTTAATTTAGGGCAAACCTCAATGTTGAATTAAGCAAATTGGTTAAGTGCGATTAAGCCGTCCAACCCTTGAGTTGGGTGAGGGAGTAAGTCAACCACCGATTTCCTAAACCGAGAGGGCCGAGTGACCCATCCTATAATGTATACCTCGGTTTAGCAATAGTGAGTGTGGTCTACGACCATATTTGCACCCCTCTGCGGTTCGCGGTTACCTTGCCCATAGCAATCGTTTCAATTCACATACCATGGTAGTAGTTAGGGGGAAGCGACACTCGAGTGATCCTTCTCACAACGAGCTTTCAAAACCATTTACCTTTGCCTTATTTTATTTTAATTAGAAAACTTTTAAACCAAAACTTTGTTGCTAGATAATGATTCAAATGTCTGAAGTAGGGGTACAGGGACCGGCTCGGGTTGATATTTAAACATACTTATCTTGTACTGCACCCGACTAAGGTTTATACTTGGACCTTAGGTGGGAAATTATTGTGGTATTCGGGACGAGTCAGAAGACTACCTGTATGTGATGAAGTAAAAATCATATGACTTCTACTCATATTAATATCCGAATGACCTCTCAAATAAGAATCCAAAAGACATTGGTAGTTATGTTGTTACAACTTTCGACACAATAGCAACGAGTTTGATTATTCTAGTCTTGTTTGAAGTCTATAACTATAAAAATCATATTGAGTGTTCTTTTTATTGAGTCCATATTCATCTTCATGCTAGGGATAGGCAATGGGTTGTCGAATGCTAAACCCACCCGATTATAACTCACCCATTACATGTTTGGATGGATATGATAGGTGTGTGTGGGGTTTTTTACCCATTAAATTTGGATGGATGACGAGTGGGTAGCGTCTTTGTCATTACACTCAAAATCACATAATATATTAAGGGTTGGTTTGGATGGGGCAATTGCCCAATAAGTCAATTGGGCAAATTGGCTCATTTGAGAATTGATTCATATTAGGAATTCTACCCATATTGTTTCGTTTGGTTAGGTTTTGATAGTCTAGGCAATTCATTTTTTTGTCTTATTTGGAGAGAAAGTTGAAATACCAAATTGTCCTTCATTAATGATTATTTTATTCCCTCCTCTATACTAGAGCAACCATCTCCACCAAAAAAACCAACCATTTTAGCTCCCCCACATTTTGTCTCTCTCACTCACTCTCTCTCTCCCCATTCCCCTAGACCCCTACACAACAATCCCTAAACAGGGAGAACGTAAAAAGCAGAGTCTTGCTCTCTTTCCATTGTCGATCTCCACTTAGCCGTGACCTGCAAGACCTCTCCTTTATGAAATGGGCACCGGCTTCTTCACCGCCGATTTGACGGACTGAGGGGTATACTCCACCGGCTCCAGCTCCTGTTTGTGAGCAATGTAGTGATTTCGCCCTAAAGGAGGTTCAAGTTGGGAAACAAAGATTGGTTATAGTGGAGAGACAACTTAGTAGAGTGGTGATTAGCTAGTTTAGTACTTTTTTAGGGTAATCTTGTATAGTTGTGATTATAGTTTGGTTAGCGACAATTGTTTAACTTGTGTACTTCTTTTGATTTGTGAAGCTTGTACTTTGATATGTTAACCTAAGCTATAGAAGTTGTACATTTGTATTTGGTGAACCTGTAACTTGTACTTTGATTGATTTAGTAGTTGTTATTATGTAACTTGCAACTTGTGATATGTTAATTTAAGTGGTTTAAGTTATGTTTAGAAATGGTGTGTTTTGATTGTGTTAATATTTGGAGATAAACCTGCAATTTATAATAGAAACTAAGCCACTACAGGCAAAAAAATGCAGTTGTTTTCATTATAACCTGCAATTTAAAAAGCCATTCATAATAGATAACTCACAATACAAACATTAATATATGCTGCAATATACCATTTACATGAATAGCAGATTAATACATTTACCAGGTGCAAATTACAATAGGGTTCTTAAAAACTGTATAGCAGTTACAATAGGGTACTTACATGTGACTGCTAATTCTTACAGCTTGGTTCATCATTTGAACTTTACAAAAAAACAACCTGATGAAATGGATCATCCTCCATTTAAGTTCAAGCTCCTAGAAAGCTAACCATACAACTTCACAAAAGAATAATTTGTCCTACATTTTCAAAAACTGTCATTGGCCGTGCAAACAATGACAGATAGACAAAACGAAAGGGCCCTTTGCAAACTGGACAACTATCTTACAACTTACAACCTAATAGACTTACTATACAACTACATAGCAGAAAAAATCCCTCATTCGTCCTGAGGAGGTCAAGAAAAAGTGTGAGCTTGTCTTCATCCTTCTCCAGCTCATAGAAACAGTTTAATTCACCTGGATTATTGGAGAACTTCCTCACAACAATGATCATTTCAGCTCTAGTCAGTCCATACATTTTTCCCAAGTGCTTCAGCAAATCCTTACGCATGAAGTTGTAGTCCTCACTCTGTCCCAAAGCCCTTGCAATGGTGTCCACAGACTCTTCAATATTGAGCTTCTTGCACCTACATCCTCTTGAGAGTACAACTCTCTGAATTTTATTCTTAAGGCCCTACTTTCCGTGCCAACTTAATCCTCCAAAGATCCCCTTTTCGTTGGCCTCCCATTCCCATAGCTTAAATATGTTAAGGATACTTTCCTGTACAAAAATCTATCCTTAAGAAACAGTCTTTTTAATTTCTCTTGGGCCATGCTTCATTGAGATTCCACAATCTAAGCCCATGGGTCCATCTTCACTTTCTTTTAAATCTACTCCATACAAAAGATCCCATGAAAGAGAACCCATATGTGATTCAAGAATTTGCCCATCTGACTCCAAATCTTGATTGAGCCTCGGCCTGCTCCGTTGAATCCCATCGAATCTCTTCTCACAACCCGCTACACTCGACCCCACTTCATCAAGCCTCAGCTCAATAAGCGTTCCTAGCTCGGACTGCTTTCTCTCACACTTCGACCCACTCTGTACTTTCAATGACCCATCTTGCACACCTTGTCGATCCACGAAAACCCTCCTGGAGCCCAATCCTACTCGACCCACTCCTCCTGACCGTACAGCCCACTCGACCCATTGCAAAAGGGAGAGCGCCTCCACGATTCACACCACCCGCCGCCAGATTCTTCTTCGCCTCCATCGCCGGTACTTCCTCCTCCAGCGGCGATGCGTTCCTCGGGAGGCGGAGAGAAAATCTTGACCCGGCCTCCCTCGTCCACGACTCCGACTCCCCGAGCTCGCATCTTGTTTCCGGCCTTCCTCCTCTCCTTGGCGGTACGGACGGCGCCCCCGATCTTCGCACATCTTGCGCGATTTGCGTCGTCGGCAAATTGCCCCGTCGATTCAGCTGGTCGAGCCGGGGATCCAACGTTGCTTCTCCCCCTTCTCGTCGGACGCTGATGCCGTGAAACTCCGCCGACCTCGAGCCCGCCTCCACCAGCCCAAGTGACGGCGAGTTTGACGCCGCCGCCGAAGGATCCCGACGCCTCTGCTCTGCCTCTACCCTGCGTCATCGAACGTTCACCGTCCCCTATAGCTTGGTCTCCCGCTCTGTCTCCCCTAGGAAAGAACCCCATGAACGTCACCCTTGCGAGATGAGCCTATGACGCGGTGCCTATTCTTGAGCAGAATTGGACGATTCCAGGAGCAAGGGTGGCGGACCGACCTTGCCCCAATCTGTCTTCGCAGCGACAGCCACCAAGGGTGGATATTTGCCCTCCTGTGACGTGACGTAGCCCTCTCGCAGCCTGTGTTCATCATTTATCCTTGGTGAGTCTATTACCTTGATTGGTGGTTCCACAACGACGCTCGACAGTAGTGGTTGCAGCATCGTGGTGATTTCAGCCACAGGTGGTTGCGCTAACTTGTCTTTGGTGGCCGGCGAATCCTCCGAGATCGATGTGCCTTTTGAAACAGATCCATCTATTGTTGTAACCCAACGGACGCTCTGCCGTAATGATGAGTTCATCCGATCTCGCTCTTTGTATCGTTATATGCTCTCTCTCGAACCCAGGCAAGAAGAAGGAGAAGCGAACGTACCGATGATACTTCGTCCTAGTGGTGCTTGGTTCGAGATCTTCATACACACGTTCGTCCCCGGTTGAGAGTTTTGACGAACTTAGATTCGTGACCATGGCTCTGATACCAGATGATAGAAACCCGCTTATTTGGATTTCTAACGATTTACGTAACCTGTAATTTAGAAATGGGGATTTAGGGATTGAGAATAGAAATTAGGGATTAGGAGAAGAATTGGGGATTTGGAATTGATTGAGATTTAGGGATTTAGAAGAGAATTTGGAGAAGAAGAGTAGAATTGGGGAAGAACAAGAACAGAATGGCCGGCGGCCAGAATAGGTTGAGAAGAGAATTTGAGAGGATTAGGATAGATTAGGGTTGGGAGTGATAATTTGATAATTCTTTCTTGATTGATTCTGAATAAGCCCCCAAAGTACATATTTATAGCGAAATACTAGAAAAACCTAATAAACTATCCTTATATGACCCAAAGACTACTAACCATATCTAACAATATCCTAATTATAGTAATTATGATAAATATGACAGAACCTAAAAATTAGGTTTCTATCACCATCATTGATGATATTCAACATTTCTTCATCCATATGGATGCTGTCCATTTTGTCAAGATGGTAAGGTGGGTTGTCATCATCATCAGAGTTGTCATCTCCCACTTCTAATATATCCGGATCATTATCGGAGAACCCGACATCATCGGAGAACCCGACATCACCTGTTGCACGTCCTTTTCCAAAAACGCCCCTAGATCAAAGAACTGAGGGAATGGGACGCGTTTATATGTTTTGCGGTCAACATGTGACTGCAATATATGTATGTTCAATAACCAAGCAAACAAAAGAAGTTTAGGTATCTGAAGTGAATGTTAGAGTAAGGTAGGTAAGCAATTAAATGATAATCTGCCTCACCCGAACAAATATAATTCTCAACTAACCATTTTAAACTGCTAACCTAACAAATTCAGAGGTGAATGAGGTAGTAAGATAGGTAACAATACCTTCAGAAAGTGGTCCCACACATCTTCAGGTGCATCTAGATAGAAGTGCTCCTCGTTCCACCCAAAACCACTTTGCTGCCGCATCATCAGAGTTGAATGGTACTAGTGCACATTCTATAATAATACATTATATTTTCTTAGATTTCGTTTTTTATTTTTTTCTATTTTTTAGTATTGATTCAATTAACTTATAATTATATTTTATAAATTTTACTTGACTTACAACATAAATTCAACTATTTTAAAATATGATTACTATCAATAAAATGTTTTTGTGTTCATAAATGAGATAATTCTTGTTAGAATATGCAATTAACTACAATTAATAGCTATTAATTTTCTTGATTTGTAATATTGATATTCAGTTAATTTTATGCAAACTTTATGGCTCATAATTATAGAATTATTTAAAAATAATGTAACTCACTAAAATTGCCAAACACCTAAACCCACTCGCCACCCGCTATTATCCACCCACAATGATACAACTGGGTGGATGTGGATTATTTTTCATCACCCACCATAACAATGGGTGGGAGGATTTGAACCAAAAACCACATAACCCACCCATTGTTCATCCCTACTCATTGCCAAAATATAGAATATTTTAGTGTCAGCCATCCTCGCCATGTGAAAATATAATATAATATATTACAAAGCCATTAAACTTATATGATATATACTAAGTTGTTCCAGTTCATGACTTCGATAGTGGACAACAATATCAGGAGAAAATGTTTGCTCCCCTATATCATCAACAATTAAAGCAACAACCTCATGAAGATGACAGATCACATTCTCTACCATCACATTCTCTTTAGAAAGCAACTTAATTTAAACGTGTGAAACAGTGGTGTCATTTAATCTATCCCTCTTAGGTTGAAATGTCTTTACTAAAAATATTACTTGAATTTAATGTCTCATATGATTGTTGAATAGTTGAATCACACCAAAGAATTTGAAACTAGATCTATGGAGAAAAAAACCTAACCAATTTTTCAGTTCATTGCAGTGTCATAGATGTAGAGTTGAGCAAGTTTTGGTATGTTTATGTTTTCGTCAATAAGTAATATGCTACTGATCGATGATGTACTTAACTCCAACCGAATAAACATATACTTCATGTTCATTTAGAGATCTACCCAATTTACCTCCAATAGAAGTTAGTGCAAATACCTCATAGCCTCAAACATGTTCCATAAAGTGACGTCTTGTTGAAGTATTTGCCTGTATTAGCATATTCAAAACTTTGGTCGATTTAAATTTTTCGTGGGCTTCATACCAATGCAGCCAAACTCGCATTTTAAAACTTAAAAGCTTATGCTTTTACATTTTTAGGTCACCAAAATACTTCTACATAGAATCACTATTTTCACATATAAGAATCACTATTTTCACATATAATTATAGTCAAAATGTACATTTTTATGCTTTTAGATAACCAAAACACTTCTACATAGAATCGTGATTTTGAATGTATTGTTTTATATTTTCACCTTTCCACATCATCGCTCCACAATAATTGTACAATGAGTTTCGGTTATCAAACACTTCAACAACTGCAATAAAATTAAAATTCCAATTTAAGAAATACATTTGATAAAAAATCTAACATAAAAATAAATGATGAAAACTCAAATGTTTTTAATATCAATAAACCGAAAAAGTCTTCAGAACACATCACTTGAAGACGCGTATAACGAATTTTGGCAAATTTGATGACCTTTATAATCTATTTTTCTTAGTTTGTAAATTAATATGTCATTTGAAGTCTTGTATCGGAATCCATATCCCAAGATGGACCTTCCCAAATTCCATGTCATTAAGCCTATGCAAAGCTCCAAAGATCCATGTCAATTCTAACTATGTGTTGTTTGCTTTCTATTTCATAGTAGATTAACAGGCTAGAGAATATTGTAACGAAGAGAATTTTAGACCCATCCTGATAAGCACAACTGTTGATTAACCAAGTATCTCTAATCATGTGTTATTTAAATTTTATTTCATAGTCGATAAAAAAGTTAGAGAACCCTGTAACGGAGAAAATTTTAGACTCGTCTATCAGTCAAATGAATTACATCGATAGTATAAAAAATATGCACACTATTTGATGAATCAACCACCCCTAACCTTGTGTTGTTTTAATTCGGTTTCATTGTCCATTATCATGAAACTGATGGCTAAAGCCACGTATCAACATTCCCATAATTCAATTCTCTTAATACACAACTGTTGGGGGTGTTACTAAATACTCCACGCGCGGACTAAATAAGGGCGCGCTCAATCGGTAACGTGCTCCGGACGAATGCCACTACGAAGTATTTAAAGGCATGAAACTCCCCATTGAGGGGGACTTCTCCTCTCTCCTCACTTTCCACTTTCTACTATCTCTCTACACTTTATCTCTCTATCTATTCTCTCAACTCTCTCCACAAACTTACACTAACTTGATCGTCGGAGCTTAATCCGGGGGGCAACCCCGGCACTTTTCACAAGTTTCTTCCCTCCCGACGAGATCAGACGAACGGATCATGAGTCAACCGCACACCAACAATCATTATTGTTCATACCTCGAGCTAGTAGGTTCAAACAACAACAATTATTGTATAATCTCTACTAAGATAATATATTACAAATACCTGTGAAGGGATGAATGCGTTAGAGCATTCACATCAATGTAATTGTAAAATCAGTTGTATATGTTGTCTCTATTATCACCTCATAATTTATACAATGTCACTCATGTTAATTTCATATGGTGTGAAAAGTATAGGATGCATTGTTTTTCAAGGATAAAAATACCGTACCTTACTATTGATTCGACCAGAAAAATCTCCTATCAGAAGCAAAATCGATAGACGGTATTTAGCGGTATGAAAAAGTTGAACAAAATTAATTATGGTTTCAGCAAAAAAAATACCCTACTCTTAACTTTTCCGATACAATTTCCGTTGTGGTTTTTCAATTCTTAATTTATTTGGTAGACCCACGTATGTGCCTACAACCCCAAAGAAAACAAGCCAAACAATCCAAGCCCACACATATACCCCAAGAGACCGGTTTTAATTAAAACTAAAAAGACCAAAATGGTCTTCCGTACTATGTGGAGGATTAATGAAAAAGAGAATTAGGAGGGTGTGGGAGGAGAACGTCCATGTATTAGTTGTTTGATTAGATGTTAGAAACATGATGTAAAGCTGTTGTCCATAACTAAACTTCATCAATAGGAAATCAGCGGGAGAAATAGAACTATCCTGTGGACTAGTTGGTTAATTGGGCACAAATGGTTGAACCATCAAATTACGACGAGTGGGTTCTTGTAATGACCGACGCCCTTGTTACTAAAGACAAGGTCATTTTTTTGATGGTTCGCTTCCACATTTGCATGATGGTTCACAACAATCCCTCACCTGGACGCATTGTAACGCCCTCGTTAAGGACTGGTTGCGAACCACAATGGATCTTCAATACCATTTTACCAAATGTATCTGGATGCGAGTGTATGAGTTATGAAATAATGTGATTCTTCTTCAATAGCAGAAGCATTTTGTTTCTAGTTTCATATAAAACTGCACAAAATTTGGGAGGAGACACAGTCAATTATGTCATCGCAATGTGCTTGTGTGGCGTCGATGTCGCAATCAGAATGAAATCTTACAGCTACTTGATTTCTTGATGGAGTTGAATGAGTCATTTTCAATGGTTCTTAGTCATATTCTTTCCATGTAAGTCCAACTGTTTCCTCCCGAGGCATTCAGAATTATCTATAACGATGAGCAACAACAAACCCTTACCTAAAATTGAAAACATGTTCCTAAATCAGCGATGTTCGCGACAGGTGGTGAAGCAGACAACCCGCATATGGAGCTTGCAATACAGACGAGTGTGGTAGAGGTGAGAGGGAGTGACTTTGTTGTACTCACAACCTCAAACCTCGGCATCTTTCGAAGACATGCTACAATCTCAATTGATGGCCTCCAAGGGACAAATAAGGCGACAAATCGAATCTTCGTAGAGGCCACGAGTTAGGGGAAAAGAATGGGCTCGACAATTGTTCATCCCGCAGTAGTAGCCGCGAGCCCAGAGCTTCCCAAGCACAGACCTGGTCAACTCTAGTATACAAGTTTTCTATACAACAATTGAAAAAGTTGATAAAGTTCTTCGGTGGGTAGGTTGAAGATGTCATAGACCCTATAAGTCACGCAAATAGTACATTTTCCTTTTCTAATGAACCTGAGTGGCTTATTGACTTGGGATGCAGCGAGCATATAGCCATGGATGGTAATTTCTTGAGTTCACATATTTGTAGTTTGCCTAGCCTACCTGTTCATATTCCAAATGGAGCCAACATTCTGATTAAGCAAATAGGAATTATCCACCTCAGTGATGAAATGGTTCTTGGCTGAGTATTGTATGTTCCATAATTTCGCCGCAATCTTTTTTCAGTAAGCAAACTTTTCCAAGAGCATCACGTTGATTAAAATTTTCTGAGTGATTTTTGCATTATACAATACTTACTCTCCTGGAATGTGATTGGGAATGGTAAGATTCATGATGGTCTGTATTTTCGCGGTTATTTTGTTGCCATAGAGCTTGCGATGGAACCCCGATGTAGAGGGTCGGGTGGGGGCGGCCGATTGGGTCGGGTAGCATAACGGCATTATTATTATTTTCTCATTCGCGACTAGACTCCTATTCAAAGAGTTGCGCCTTATTTTTTAGAATCAATCAAGAAAAATTAAACCAAAATCCCTAATCTTCTTCTCTCTCAATTCTTTCCCAATTCTCCTAAATCCCTAATTTCTTCCTCTCAAATTCCTAATTCCCAATTGGGAACTTCTTGAATCTATCATCTTGGTATCAGATACCCCATTGAGTACATCATGACTCACCGTTAAGGAACTGCTGGACCAGCTGGAGGCGACTCTCGAAGCCATATGGGCCAAGAAGTCGGCGGTGGTTGGCGGCTCAACGGCTGCCCTGACAGTAGTTCTGGCAGACGTGTGACCTAAGGCAAGGCCAGAAGCAACCGTCTCCGCGGCATTGGCAGCAATAAAGGAGGAAATTTGAGCGAATGTGGATTTCCACATCGCGAATGAAGCGGACGAACAAACAACCACCGTCGAGGAGGAGGAAGCGGAGGAGTGTCCTGGGGCAGATCGCGAGTCCCCGCAGGCGATGCTGGTGTTGATGTCAATGACAAGACAAGCACCACCGGCGACATTGCGATTCTGCGCGTGAGTGGTCGGGCAACCGACTATGACGCTGGTAGACACCGGTGCCTCGCTGAACTTCGTGGGGAAGGTTTCGCTCAAACTCTTTTCGGAGAGACGAATTTTTCAAACCAATAGATGTAAGGATCGGTAATGGTACCTCCTTGAGATGTGACGGGATCTATGAGGACGTCACTATCGAAATCCAAGGTCTCCAGGTAACGATCGGCCTATATGTGCTACCACATCAAGGGTTTGACATTATTTTGGGCTTGCCGTGGTTAAGAAGTTTAGGACCGATCACAAGTGATTCGGTCCAGTTGACCATGAGATTCAAATGGCGCGACAAAGAGTGGACTCTGCAAGGTCTTACCACGACTTTGGGGGAGATTTCCATCAAGGACTGCATGCCGAGACGGGACACAAATGTGATGGTAATGTGTTGGCCGACGATGGAAGAAGGAGAGAAGGGGGGGGGGTGGACCCCGACCAGTAGGACCTCCTCGATCGGTTTCCTGAAAAATTGGAGAAGCCTGTGTCTCTGCCCCCACATCGCCAAGTAGATCATGTGATCAAGTTTTAGGAGGGGACGGAATTAGTGAATGTGAGACCATATAGATACGATCAGTGCAGTCAAAATCGCGCAGTAAGACGTAAAAACTTAAGTTTTTACGTATTTAGGCCACCAAAACGTTTCAGTTTCTTTCTAAAGTCGCTTAGTCACAAAAACTGGTAAAAGCATGGGTAAAATCGGTAAAATCGCTTAAAATTGGTAAAATCACGATTCTGAAGCGTTTTTACACGATTTTGATCATCTCATAAAATTGTGCTAATTGGAGACATATCAACAAAAAATAAAAAAAGGAAAACATGATTCATCACTCGTTCTACAACTAGTGTCGAGATAGAGGCTTCACATTAGGTTGAAAAGACACCTAATGGTATTCTCAATAGCCGCTGACCTTCTATCAGTCTGCTCCCTTAATCTTCACTTGTGGCTCTTACCTGGGTTACGATAAAAGTTTATGGGTAATTGATCGTATGTAATCATTAAACTCAAACCAGATTATGAGAATTTGGATTCTAAAGCTCGTTTACAGGTTACGATCTATGTTTTGAGCTTATTATTAAGATGTTATGAGTTTTCTCTACTTTTGAGTCAACACAAATTAGTTTATGTGTTAGATATTACATTTTAATAATGAATTTCATGTAGTTATTCACTTATCTAAAATCTATACACTAACATTTTACATACTATATATTATACTTAACATATTTTAACGATTTTAGAGGGTGCGTCAAAAACTTACGCTTTTACGCTTTGATTCTACGTTTTACGATTTTCCCATTTTCCGCTTCTAGTTAGAATCACGCTTTTAACTACATTGGATACGATCATGCACATAGAGCAGAGATCGAGAAGCAGGTGGCGCAGATGCTTGAGACCGGGCTCATTTGACCCAACATTACTACCTTCTTGTCATCCGTTGATGACTTGATATATACACATGTTTTTGTCCACCATTCTTGTACCGTTTGAGTCTTATTTCTCGTGTTTTAGGCCGATTTCACGCTAGGTTATTCTTCTTTGTGATATTTCAGGTCCTAGTACGTGAATGCAGGTTTTGGAACGGGTTCGGGGTCGATTGGACGAAGATTGCACGTTTGGCGAGAAGCTGAGGAACTCACACTGGCACGCCTAGAATTCCACACGGCGTGTGACTTGGTCGTGTGGCACCACTTTGCACGGGCAAGCCACCCCTTGTGGCCGTGTGGATAGTCCAGGGAGCTCACACGGCCAGACTTGAAATCCACACGGCCGTGTGCCTCTGGCCGTGCAGCGTGCCTGAAGTCCACTAATCAAAACGCGGTGTTTTGACATCCACACGGGCATACTGGAAAGCCACACGGCCGTGTGGCCTGGCCGTGTGGTAGGGAAATTCTTGGTTTTAACCCAATTTCGAGCCAAAGGAAAGGGAGAGCTGGGTTTTGGATCCCAAACACCCAAGGGTGAACCAAAGAGAGAGAGGGCGATTTGAGGGCATTATAAGAGTGGAATTGGAGGATTCCCTTGCCTTGGAAGCTCGAGGAACAAGCCCAGACTTGAAGACTGATTATCTGAAGATTCTTACTGCAGTCTCTCTCTTCTCTATGGAGTAACTTCCCTTCACTTAGGTTTTGAGGAACCCTAGCTATGTTTGTTTGATTAGATGATTGTATGAGTACTCTTACTTGATAATCTTGAGTTCATATTCAATCTATGCATGTTTTCATGATTCAATTCTGCTTTAGTCGAGATTATTAATTCTGCTTTGATCCTATGAGAGTGAATACCTGATTAGGTCAATAGAGCACCATATATTGATAGTATTGGATCGATTGCTTTAGTCGAGGGTTGATGCAATGCTTTGTATCCGATTGAGAACCTCATTCGATAGAGGGAATCTAGTTTAGAACGCCTTGATCGGTTGTTCTAGAGAAGGATATGTCCCTCTAGGCAATTGACTCAAGAGGGTCTTGATCCTTTAGTCGAGATTCAAGGTTTAGTCAAGGATTCTCCGGATTGTGAATGAAAGTGAAGCAAGTTAGAGATCATCAATCATTAATCTGGCTAGTGGCTAGGGGGAATCATACCTAAGTGAGTTCCCAACCTGTAATTAGATTAACTTTAACTGTAGTTTGTTAGAGTAGTTTTAGTTCGTCCATCTTAATCTGGTTTGCTAGATTATGAACTGACGCTGAGTAATAGTAACTCTAGAGACCCGTGGATTCGATATTTATTACTTGAGCCACTATACTGAAGTCCCTTTCATTGGTTACACTTGGCCATTGTTAGGAGTTGTGTCATAGCGAGCCAAGTTTTTGGCGCCGTTGCCGGGGACTTTCTAGATTATTAGGAAAGGCAAAATTTTGTTATTTTAGCGTTTTTCTTTTCTTTTCCACCCTTGCTTTTCACTTGGGTGTTTTTGTTTTTGTTGGTGCAGATCTGAATCATGGATCCTCATGGCTTCTCCAACCATTGGGGGTATCCACCACCATCCGAGTGGTATTACCCCAAGACTCCCTGGAGCAATCAAGGAGGAGAAGACTATGGATTCGGGTTCCAGCACCAACCCTCTTACTATGGAGAACAACCGGACCCCTGGGCATATCAAGAACAACCTCCTTATCAAGAAGAATTTCTCCCACAACCAGAAGGGCCATCGGAGCTGGAGTTACCCATGGTGGCCTTCACGGGCCATTCCGTAGAGCCATGCTACACTCCACAGCCAGATCCAAACTATGAATTGAGGCTTCTCATGGAGCAGTTTGCTCGAGACAGTGAGAGATCATGCTCCAGGATGGATCTTTGTACCCAGGCCTATCGTGAAACAGAAGAGATCCTCTTGAGAATTAAGAAGAGCCTTGATGATCTTAAGAAATCTTATGCACAGCCTGATCAGGATCACCCTTTGTCTACTATACTAGAAGAGGAGGAGGAAGAAGGCTACGAAGACATTGTGGAGCACACAGAAGTTGTCACTGAGAGATCCCGTGATGATCATGATCAGGAATGTCCTGTCGTAGTCGACCACACCTTCCCACATCCCACACTGAGCTTTGAAGAGGCGGGCATGAGTGAGGATATGCAAGAAGATCTCATCAAAGAAATTGCTTGGCGACTTGCCCTTCAATTCGTGCTGGAAGAAGAAGTGGAAGAAAGGGTGCAGGAAGAAGATGTGGAGGATGACGAAAGTAAAGCAGATGGATTTCTTGATAATTTCCCAGGGGTGATACCACATGAAGAAAGAAGGGGGGTTGAAGAAGCAATTGGCATCCAGGCCGAGGACGAAGTTGAGGTGGAAGAGGCTTGCAACGGCCATGAGTTACATGTGATATCTCCACCAAACTTCGATGAACTGCTTAGCAAGGACCCATTTGCAGTGTCTCTTTGCTAGACCAAGGTCACATCGACATCGGTCCCTCTTGGTGGACGTGATGGTGGTCAATCGATGTTGTCATATCTGGTTTGGGGCAATGAGACGAGAGAAGAGAATAAGAGGTCTCGAGGGTGGAGACTTCATCTGCACAAGTGCACGAGCTTCCATCACTTGTCATACCACATGCTCGTGACTTGAGACTCCACCTCATTGACGAGAACCTCAACTTCAAGGAGGTTTTGGGGTGGACCGAAACTTAGGAGCCATCGTCCGGCTCACGACGTGAAAGAAACGCTTGTTGGGAGGCAACCCAACCAGTCGGTTTGCATTTCTTTCTCTTTTCCACCTCGGTTGAGTCAGTTTTGTTCTTTGATTTTAGATTCAATAACTCAACCTTTGTGAGATTTTGTGTGGTGTTTGTGTTCTGACTACTCTCTCCTCCTGGAATACACCGCCTGCCCGTCCACCATCATTCACCCTTGATCTGGTAACTTCGTTCTACCCTCCTTATCTTTCCTCCATTGAGGACAATGTCATGCTTAAGTGTGGGGGGGGGGGGGGTGTTCGATTATTTATGCGACTGAATGTTTGGTTGTTTGTGTGCTTGGAGCCTAGTCCACTATCCAAATTTTTGAATTTGAAGGCTCCAAGTACGTGTTTCCTTGCAAATTGTCTGCTCAGTATGCTTTCAATTGACAGTCTCTATAGTAATGTGCAACCTAGGGAGGTAGTGTAGCACTATGGAGGATGTTGAAGTATAAGATTTTTCCTATCTAGCTCTCTGCTGAGCCAGTTGATTTTGTGAATTAGTGGAGCTAAGACCGTTGAATTCACGTGGTAGTGGTAACTCTGTTTGGATTGTGTTATGAACTCGTGTATCGAACAGGGTGCTCATGTGGGAAATGAAAAGCAGTTGGTCCTCCGTGTCGAAATCATTGAAACCTTAAACATGGGGTAAGCCCAACTTGGGTGGCACCGTTCATTGCGCAAAATCGGGTTTTGGAAGAGATTTTAGTGATCCTTAGTGGGGTACTCCTACAAGGTAAAGTTAAGCTGTCTCTAGTACAAGTAAAATTTTCACTCGTTGAACGGTTTGCCTACTCGAAGATGTGTTTTTAAGGGCACGGATAGAGCTTCCGACCCCCCATAATTTCATTGACCTTCCACACGAGTTGAGGAAAAGGAGTTAAAAGAAGTACTCTGGCGAGCACCAGATTTACAGAAATTGCTTTTGCTCGACTAATAAGGGTCGACCGTGCAAAAGACTGCAGTTGGAACCCCCGCTAAGTGAACGAAGAAAAAAAAAAGGAATGTAAAACGAAAGTGAAAAAAGGGGTTCCAACGGTGAAATGAAGTGAAAGAGCACCCAGGTACAATGAGTCCTTGGTTGTGAATGGGGTGAGTCCCTTTATCTATGAACTGGTTGTCTTACTTCTACTTCTTCTCATGATCCTGGCTTAAGTCTAGTACTCGCATTGAGAGAGATAGGGGACGTCTTAGAAGACCAGGTGGGAGCCTCGTTTCCTGACATAATAGATTGAAACCCTTGCAAAAAAAAAAAAAAATCAAACCCACTTATGGGGTTAGCAAGATAACCGATACCTGCTTCTTATGGTGTGAGTTGGGCTTGTTGAGTTGAGTTTGAAGAGTTCGTTTACAAGCTATAATCGTGTTGAGATTGAGTTCGTATTTTTCTTGTTGAGTAGAGTTTGAGCTTGATCTTGAAAAATGGGCTAATTGGTTGTTCTCTTCTAGGTCCAAGTTTTTTGCTTCTCATGGTGTGAGTTGGGCTTGTTTAGTTGGGTTTGGAGGGTCGGTTCGCAAGCTATAATTATGTTGAGCTCGAGCTCATATTTTTCTTCTCGAGTTGTTTTCGAGTTTGATTTTTGTATCTCGTATCACAGCTTAAGTCAAGCTCGAACTGATGAATTTTCTGTTTCGGCTTGAGTTCGATCCCGAAAATGTCAATAAAAAAACATAATTAGTTTACCATTGCCAAAGTCACGAATACATAAACAAATAATTAACTAATGGAGAAGTGCCTGGATATAAGGATATATATTCAATCTTCATAATGTAAGTCTGGCCTTGGATCTTGCAAATTAGGACGCAAACACCGAAGCAAACCATTTAATGACAACGTTCCATTGCACATTCAATTAACCTTCTTCTCGACTGACATGGCGCTTGCCTTCTTCTCGACCGGAGAGCTGCCTCCCGCAGTCACCGACTCGACCCTGGTTCTCATCCCTAAGGTGGAGGTCCCGGAGAAAGTTACTCACCTCAGGCCTATCTCTCTCAACAATGTGTCTCTCAAGGCCATTACGAAAGCTATGACTAGCAGATTGAAGCCGGTTATGAGGAAACTAGTCTCTCCCCGGCAGAGCAGCTTCATTCCGGGAAGACAAACGGCCGACAACATATTAGTCGTTCAGGAGGTTCTACATTCTTTCAGGAAAAAAAGAGGCAAGAAGGGAGGTTTGGTGTTCAAGATCGATCTAGAGAAGGCGTATGATAGATTGAGGTGGGATTTCCTAAGAGACACTCTGAAGGAAGTCGGCCTTCCCAGCTCTTGGATTAGTTGCATCATGTACTGTGTGGAGCAAAACAGGATGCGGGTCCTGTGGAATGGGGAGCTATCTCAGCCTATTTGCCCGTCTCGTGGAGTTAGACAGGGAGACCCTCTTTCCCCTTATCTCTTTGTTTTGTGTATGGAGCGTTTATCGCATAGAATTGATCTTGCTGTTAGAGATGGACTGTGGAAGCCGGTTAAGCTCTCTGCGAATGGCCCTCCACTGACGCATCTTTTCTTTGCAGATGATCTCCTCCTGTTCGCGGAAGCAGAAAGTCACCAGATTACTGCAATTAGGCAATGCCTGGAGGACTTCTGCCTCAGCTCGGGGCAGCAGGTCAACTACAACAAGTCCATTTTATATGTTTCCCCCAACATTAGCCGCCGGAAAGCTAGCCAGCTGAGTCGGAGGGCGGGTATCCCTCTTAAAGCGGCTCTAGGGAGGTATCTTGGGATTCAGGCGATTCAGGAGAGAGTGACAAAAGAGCGATACCAATCTATCATTCTCCGCATCCAAAAGAGGATGGCTCCTTGGAAAGCTAAGCGTCTCTCTTTTGCAGCCCGTCTCACTTTAACTCAGTCTGTTTCTGCTTCTTTGCCTGTTTACAACATGCAGACGGAGCTCATCCCCATGGGAGTTTGCAAATCTATTGATAAGCTCAATAGAGATTTTATATGGAGTGACGAGGAAGAGAAAGCGAAGATGCATCTGGTGTCGTGGGAGAAGATGACAATGCCGAAAAAGCAAGGGGGTGTGGGCATCCGCTCCACTAGACAGGCCAATCTGGCGATGCTGGCCAAGTGCGGATGGAGACTCCTTCAGGACAAGGACAGCATCTGGACTCAGGTGATGAAAGCAAAATATGGTCGCCATCGTCAAGAGCTGGATATGATTCGTCCAATTCAGGGAAGTTCCTTTACTTGGGCAAGCATTGCTAAAGTAGCTAGTCTACTTAAGAAAGGGTGTGCGTGGAATATTAAAAGTGGCAGGAAAACTCATTTCTGGCTTGACTGTTGGGTTTCGCAGGTTCCTCTCCGGGAGCTGGCTGTCGACAACGTCCCGCCGGAACTGGAAGGAGTCAAGGTAGCGGATATGGTGGGTGAAGATGGCTGCTGGAAGACAGAGCTCTTTGTGAACCTTCTGCCCGAGGAAGTGACCCAAAGGATTCTGAGCGTGGCGGTGGACAGTGCTTCTGATGAGGAAGATCAATTGTTTTGGACGGCCTCTTCAGATGGGAGATTCACCACCAAGTCAGCCTTCAGTCTCCTAATTCAGCACCAACCGGACCAAGACGAGGGCATTTGGAAGATTATTTGGAAGCTACCCACCCTGGAGCGAGTTCGATGTTTCATGTGGCAAGCTTTCCTTGATAGGCTCGCTACTAATGTTCTCCGCTACAGCAGGAGGGTGGCGGATAGCCCTGACTGTGAGAGATGCGCTGGTCAGCCGGAGTCCGTTCTGCACATTCTCAGGGACTGCACCCCGGCCTTGTTTTTCTGGTCCCGTCACGTTCCTCTACACCAGCAAGCATCCTTCTTCAGCTGCAATCAGCGGGAGTGGCTTAGTATGAACCTCAAGAGTGGTGATTCTGTAGGAAATGGTGTTGAATGGCCGGGTTTCTTTAGCACTGCAGCGTGGCTCATTTGGAAGAACCGTACGACGGCGTGCTTCAAGGGGATCGGGGCGGCAATGACACCGCCAACCTTGGAGTTCTCTATCCTCACCAAAACTAAGCTCTGGTATGATTCTTGGAACTCTTCCGACCTTGGTTTGGACAGTAGGAGCAGGCCGGCGAGGCGCGTCCTAGCAGACATTGGCTGGGGAGGACCGGAGAGCGGCTGGGTCACTATGAATATTGATGGTGCCTCGAACGGCAACCCGGGACCTGCAGGCGCGGGGGGACTCTTACGTGATGGGACTGGGAAGTGGTTGAAAGGTTTTGTGGCTAGTTTGGGCACTGCCACAGCAGTGTTGGCGGAGCTATGGGCGTTCAGCCATGGTTTGGATCTAGCATGGAAGGAAGGTCACAGGGCAATCAAAATTGAAACTGACTCTCAGCTAGCCATTCAGCTCATTGAGAGAAGACACGATCCGATTCACCCTCATGCTACCCTCTTGGCAGGTATTCGAAAGAGGATTAGTCGCGAGTGGTTGATTCGCATTGTTCATACATACAGGGAAGGGAATAGAGCCGCGGACTGGCTCTCGAAGCACAGTCTCGTCTATCCCTACGGTGTGTATGAGCTTGCGGAACCACCTAACGGGCTAAAGCAAGTGCTCAGAGATGATATGTTAGGAGCTACTTTTCAACGTCGCATTGTAACTCCTCCTTCCTCCATCCCCTAGTCTGCCTCTGTAACTCTTTCTCTTGCTCGGCTGCGGCCTCCTCTCAATGCAAAAAAAAAAAATTAACCTTCTTTCTACCAAAAAAAAAAAAAAAAACCTTCCCCTTCTTTAGCTGCAGCCTGCAAGTCGTCGTGACTCGTGAGCCTGTCCCAGGCAGGCAGCCATATTCAACTCTGTAAATAACTTGCCCAAGAACTCCACCTTCAATGTTTACTAACCCAAAGAGGAAAAGATTATAAAAGATATCGCATCTTTTTCACAGACTTCCCAATTTGCGCCACTACCCTGATTTGCTTTCCCCTGCTACGCCTATCAAGTCCCGTTCTTTCTCCTCCATCTCCACGGATTTCACCCTCCATCCCTGACAAGCTGTTCGCCCATCGCCGCGTGAAATCTTTGGAGGGTAAATTAAGGGCAAATTTGCTCATCTCAACACGCTTTGAATCCTTCCCTCCCCCAGATTACGTCAATTGGGAAAAGAAAAGCTCATTAAACAAACACTTCCCTCCTGGCACCTGCCAGTCGAATCACGCCAAGAATCAATCAACCTTGCTCATTCTTTCAGAAAGCAATAAAGAACACAAAGTCGCTCACTCTCGCATTTCCTGATTTTGAAGCTTCTCCTTCTTCCGGGTTCTCGCCTGCAAAGCAGCTGTTGAAAGAGGCGGGTGGAACTTCGTGACGGTATCAGTTTTTTTTGTTTAATCGCGCCCTTGTTCCTGCATTGCTTCGATCTATCGTTGTCGGTGGGGTGGTGTTCTTTGTCTTTCTCTGCCGTTACATTTGTGGGGGAGTAGGGAGTGAATTCAAGATCTAATGATGGTCTGGGTCATTTTATAACGTCTTGGGGGTGTTTGCGAGCTTATAAGTACATGGAAATGGAGGTTAATGGGGAAGGTTCATCGGGCGGGGGCTCCAGTTCGGATCAGTTACAGAAAGAGGGATCTGAAGTTACCCATGTCCAGAAACTTCAGCTGGATGCATCTCAGCACGAGTTTCATCCGATGAATGCACTGGAGATCCTGAGAGAAACAGTGAGGATTCTCCGGTTCAATGCTGCATCTTTTATGCTCATCGCTACTTTCCTCGTTTGCCCAATTTCCGCCCTACTCTTGTCCAATGTGTTGGTTGATCAATCCGTTGTGAAGAGACTTACCATTAGGTTGACGTTGGTTGCCAAGTCCAGTGGCCTTCCGTTGAAGCCTTTGATCAAACACTCGTGTCACCGTTTAGCCGAGATGGTTGTCTCATCAGCAATGTGCTTCCCTTTCTTTCTCACTTTCTCTTTATCATCCAAAGCTGCTGTAGTTTACTCAGTGGACTGCACTTATTCGAGGAAAGAAGTTGATGTCTCCAAGCTATTGGCGATAATTTGCAAAATCTGGAAGAGGGTCGCTTCAACATATGTATGGTCAAGTATGGTGATCTGTGGCTGTGTCACATTATTCGTTGTTCTTCTACTAGCACTATGCAGTACGTTTTCAGCATTTGGTCTTTGGGCAGAGTTGAATCTCTATGCTGCAATGTTGGTAGGGCTTGGTTTCTCGGTTGTTTTCGCCAATGCAATCATAATCTGCAACATTGCTGTTGTCATCTCCGTGCTGGAGGATGTTTCAGGCCTGCAGGCATTGCTTCGGTCAAGTAATTTGATCCGGGGCCAGACTCAAGTCGGGCTTCTGATATATCTCGGATCGACAATCGGTACAGCTTTTGTGGAAGGTTTGTTTGAGCATAGAGTGAAGACATTGAGTTATGGAGATGGGTCTTCCAGAATATGGGAAGGCCCTCTTCTGGTGATCATGTACTCATTTGTGGTACTTGTTGACATGATGATGAGTGCAGTTTTCTACTATAGTTGTAAATCGTATAGGCTGGAGGCTGCAGAGGAATGCCAGTCGATGCTAGAGACCATCACTGTCTCCCCTGATTCGGTTGAAGTTCAGCAACATGGTGGAGCTTTCTCGAGTTTGATAAAGGAGAAAACAACAACACTTTCTGAAGAGTAGGAGAGAGCGGTTCGGATGTTTACTTTCTGTGGAACTTCTGATTCTGCAGCGGATGGCTCAGTGTTCTTCTGTTGAAACGGAAGTAATTCAGTGAGCGGCGTGGCAGCAAGCTATAAGAAAAGGAAACTGTAGAACTTGGATGGAGTTTTTAGACTGAGGATGTGAACAGAAGCTGCTGGAGGTGAAGTCCAATTTTTCTGTTTCTCCTCAACTTTGCATATAATGTTGTATTGTTGTCTCACATGGTAGAGAGAATTCAGTTTCGGGAGGTGATTTTTGTGTTGTACTTCATCGGAAGATGGTTGTTCCCAGTTTAGGTTGAGAGAAGATTATACAGCATACGTCTGTGAATCGAAACTGAAAATGATTCATTCACTTACATCAGGCATCTGTAATTCTTTGTTGTTTCATAGTTAGTCTTTCCATCAATGAATCACCATTGTTCTGAAAGGCCTGTCTCTGAGTTTTTGTATTCTGTACTCCCCCATACAGCTAGTTTTTCCAGTGCCGATGTCTTTGAGAATTGTTTCAATGTACTTGTTCGTAGTATTATGATCTCAGATGGTAGAGAGAATTCAGTCCGGAGAGGTGAATTGTTTGTTCCGTACTCCATCACATACTACATCGAAAGATGGTTGCTCCCAGTTTAGGTCCAGAGAGAAGATTATACAGCATATATATGTGAATCGAAACTGAAAATGCTCCATTCACTTACATCAGTCATCTGTAATTTTTTGTTGTTTCATATGGTAGTCTTTCCATCAATGAATCACCATTGTTCTGTAAGGCATGTCTCTTGTGTTTTTGTTTTCTGCACTCTCCATACAGGATACAGCTAGTTTGTCCAATGCCTTTGGTCTTTGAAAAGTGTTTCAAGGTACTTGTTCTTAGTATTATGATCTCACAGTATCAGATTTCTGGTTCCAGTACGATCAATCCCAGATTACTTCCCTTCTGTCAATTCCATTGAGCTGGATGCTAAATTACAGATGCTGAAGAACCACAATAAGGATTCATATGATACTTCACGCGGAACATGAAGTGCACGTTTCTGCCTGAGTATCTTCTATAATGCTTTGATCTGTTACCTGCAACTGCAGCTAGCTGCTTCAGCCATAGATGACATGCTAACATAGCTAAAAGTAAAATACTAATGTGCAGGAAGATTTTGAATGATCCTGTGTAGATACTGGAAACTGGATAGGCAAGATAGGGATCACCTTGACGGAAATGAATGGATGGTGGACGGAAAAGGATTAAATTAGAAAGTATCATTAGTTTTGGACTACATTAGGAAACCTTTGAAATTTATGAGCTAAAACGTGAATGGATAATTGAAAACTGAAACTGAATGGGCATTGCTATTGGTCGTCCTAAAAATTTGAATTTATCGCCCTAAAACACATGAAATTACACATTTATCCTTAAACCAATTACCATCCTTCGTTCTCAATCCAACCACCGACAACAGCACCTCCCAAGTCCCAACTCCTCTCTCATCGCCGTCATCTGCGGAGGAAGGTGAGGAAGAAGCAATCGGCGACGTCCATATCCTCTTCCTCTTTCACCTGCCACCTCTGCCTAATTATGTACTACTAATTATACCCAGAGGACATCAATAAGCTTGATTTTGTCCTCGTCCCTCTCCCTCAACCCAATTACCACTTCAAATCTGATCTCCTAATTATACTCAGAGGACATGATTAAGCTTGGTTTTCTCCTCGTCCCTCACCGTCACAGCATTGTGACACGGGAATTCCTCCGATCAATTTCAGCTTATGGAGCTGTTCAGGAGCTGCGACGATGAGTTTAGCCGTGTAATCGTTGGTCTGTTTGGCAATTTCGGAGCTTGTGTTAATGGGATTGGCAGGAGTGAGAATCGTGCCGATGGACATGATGGCGATGCAGATTGTTGGGTACAGGATCGAGTTCGGGGACAGGAGAAGCACGACGTCGCCCTTTTGGATTCCAACGGCGGACCGGAGGCCGGTGGCGAGGAATGTGATTGGGGGAGGGGATTCCATTTTTGTTATTATTAAAATCAGGGATAAAATTGTCCATTTGGTATAATTTAGGGCGAAAAAATTTGAATTTTAGAGTGAGGAATAGCGATTTAGTTGCGAAGTTGCCATTCGTAGAATTCAAAATAATTTGCCCTAAATTATAAGAAATTGACTAATTTGACCTTTTCCCAATTTCTAATCCTGATTCAGCAAAACTCACACCCCCTCGTCCCCCAAAACGGCAAAACCCGACCCCTCCCTGCTTCTCTCTTAATTCGCGGAGAATTCCGGCGGCCTGGTTAACTCGCGGAGAAGAAGGGAAGGAGAAGGAAGAAGGAGCAGGAAGAAGATTCTGCCGCCGCTTGCTGCTACTCTGTTCCCGACCCTTAACTCCGGCGGCCTGATTCTGCTCTGAACTCGCGGAGGAGGAGGAAGAAGAGTGTACCGCCACCTGCTGCTGCGGAGAAGAAGAAGAACGGAAGGTGAAGGCCGACCGATCCCGCCACCGACTCGATCTCGCCGGCGTGTTGCTGCTGTTTCTGTTGCTGCAGAAAAGGAGGAAGGAGGAAGGCCCAGGTAATTCCTTTTTTGTGTGTGTGGGATGTTGGCAGGACGGGTTGAAACCCCGTCTCGGCGAGCTTGGGACGAGTTCCCGACCTGTCTTGAGCTAGCAGCCCAATTGCTCGACGAAATGTCTGAATGAAACCTCTTTGTTCTCGTTGTGAACACTTTGCAGGATTTGAATCACTAACGTTCAAACACAGGCAGTTCCGTTGATTTTTTGAAACAATCATCCAACTCGAACGAATTGGTGTTGACAGGACCAGCTTCTGGCTGCGCTAGGTGATACAAGGGTTGCAGTTTTCTCAAGTGGGTTGCTTACCACTATCTCTACAGCAAGATGGAGAAGCGTCAGCAAGAAAAGATTCAGAAATTTGAGGAATTCGTGGACAGCCGCTTGAAACCTGATCTTGTTAGGGCTATCGGTGAACGGTGCTGTGTTTATTTTGCTCTTCGATCTGTTTGCTCTCTCCCCTATTTGTTTGGAGCTTGTCAAGCCCATTTGATCACCTGACGGGGAGTTCTGTTCTTTTTGCATTTACAGGGATAAGGTCTTTGAACAGCAAAAGATTTTGTATCCTTTTCCATAGATGTTTCATTCAAGCTCCGGTTTTCAGATTTTGCTTTTAAATAAGCTGCAGAGTCTTTTCACTTAACTCACTATTTGCTAGCGTGGATTTGCGGAGAAACATTGAGAACTTGGAAAAGAACAGCGTTACCAGTCTTAGGACACTGGTGAACCTTGGGTCTGAAGTTTACGTGCAAGCAGACGTGTAAGTGCTTAATGGCTCTAAACGTTCCTTTCATCCTTCAGTCTGCTACTGCTATGGTACACTGGTTTCATGAGCTCTCTTTTCTTTCTAAGATCAATGTTTTTCTGTCTGTATGTTTCCCAGGCCGGATACCCAGCGCATTTTTGTCGATGTGGGGCTGGGATTCCATGTGGAGTTTACCTGGTCAGAAGCTTTGAACTTTATCTCGCTGAGGGAGGAAAAGATCGCCAGGTCTGTCCTCCTTGGCAAACTTGCAAATTTTGACCAATAGTTCTTTTCAGAACGGCACAATTCAGCTTTAGTAGTTCTTGACACGATCCGGATCTTCTGTAACCAAGATTTCTCTTTCTAAAAGCTGCTTACATTTTTTTTATATCCTGGCGCAGGCAAATAGAGGAGTATACTCTCCAAATCGCATCGATTAAGACCCAGATCAAGCTGGTACGTATTTGTTTAACTTCTCCACTATCTTAGACTGCAACATTATGCAAGATGCCGATGCCTTAATGCTTGCTCTAGTTTGTCTAGGACTTGGCTGTGCTTTTCCTTCAGTGCTGTATTCTAAATACAAGATGAATGACCTTGCCCAACTGTGCCCATTTGGAAAGAGAGAGGAGATTATTAGGCCGGCATTGCCTATTAGTTAAGGGGAATCACCCTATTCTGCAGATAAAAATTTGAAGTGAATCACTGTTTGAAAAACCTGGCCGCCTTACTATGTCTATGTGGCTAATGCAAATCTTTCTGATGATGGCTTTCGGTTCTTTCCGGTCAAACAGGTTTACGAAGGCATCCGAGAATTGATGGAACTTCCGGCGGAGAAACCTCCACCTCAACGTATCTTCTAACCAGGGCCTTTTCCGAGCCTTTAGGACTTTGTATGCACTGCAGATTGCATGTCGCCTTCCCAAAACAGATGAGATTGTTATGAGGACGAGGGACATGCTCTAACCTAAACCAACTAAATACCTATCTGCCCAAATCAGTAGTCTGTGGCGTTCTGTTCTCTTTTTGGTGAACTCGAAACTTGGGTCTTCATACCTGTTTTCTACTGATAGTTATTGACTCGGTATTAGAATAGAGGTGTTGTTTGCTATCTTCCTTGTGCCTAGGGCTGCAAATGAGTCAAGTTACTTATGAGCGGCTCAATGCTCGATTCGGGAAAAACTCGTTAGTAGCTCGACTTGTTAGTAAATGAGTTGAGACCGAGCTCATCATTTTTGGCTCGCAAGCTAGCTCCGCTAAGTGGCTCATTGAGTATGACTAATGAGTTGGCTTGTTTCGAGCTAATGGATTGGCTTGATAGTCTGGTTAGTGAGCATGTTCGAGTAGCGACTTATGAGTGAATCAATATATATATAACTTATGATGTGACTTCTTAACGATTCATACTTTTAATATATTATATTTGTCATAATGTATATGACTTCTTAACGATTCATACTTTTAATATATTATATTTGTCATAATGTATATAATGTTTTAAGACTTTGAGTAGGTGGCCAAATATGTCACAATTATAATTTGAAAGAGAAATTATGTATTAAAAATTGTTAGTTACTAATTAATATTACATAACATTATATGAATTAGTCAAAATTATGAACTAAATTATATTACACCAAGATAATATATAAAGATGAGATCTAGTGATTAAAAATTGACTATTATTCTTTTTCATTAGTCACATGTATCATATAAGCTATAAAATATTATGGTATTCGAGTTATTAATTATTTTAGGTTTAATTAAAAGATTCATTTAAACTTGTAAATGAGTTGAGTTTGTGAGGTGATCAATGAGTCAAGCTCGAACAGATCTCAAGAGCTCCTTAATTAGCCAAGTTCAAGTTTAGACCAAATGGGATCTAGCTCGGCTCATAAAGAAAGAAAAAAACTGAGTTCAAATTTAACAAAACTCTATTCGATTGGGCTCATTTGTAAACCTACTTGACCCTCTTTTCCAACTATTCCCTGAGACAACAAACCTTCATCCCTGCCCCATTTGAAGCCCAATTGATAGAGGGATTCAAACTCTACAACTGAATAGTGTTTTTCTTCCAAAACTCGGCCCAACAAATTGTTGAAAGTCCAAGTTCCAGCCCAACATCCAGGGTTGATGTAGCAGGGAGAAAGTAAAAAACAGAGGTGGGAACTGGGAAGTGGGGAAATGGTAGGGAAGGGAGAGTAGTAAAAGAGAAAGATTCCTTTTAGCAGTTAGTTCATCAGGCCACCTGAACCTGATGTAAGCAAGCAAAGAAAGGTTGAAAAGGTAAAAAGGGGAGGGGATTATTAGATTAGACATCACATTGGGCAGAGGTCAGGCTCGGGTCTTAATAAAACCAGCTATAGCTGCTGCTTTCTCTTCGATGGAGGAGAGGAGAGGAGAGGAGAGGGTTCGTTTTCATCCAACTGCTGCAACCAATAGGGTTTGTCTTCCTCCTCCCTACCCCAAAAAACAGTGACAGTGGCAGACAGACAGACCCTTCACCTTCTCGTTTCAAATCAGAGATAAATGTAAAACACAAAAGTAGTCCCCTGACAAGAAGTGATAATAACCATTGGATTTGGATCAGTAGCATTTATACTTGCTTTAACTGAACCTGCATCCATCCATCAATCAATCAATCGTCTGGTTTGGTTTTGGGAAGTTGGTGGGTGCCTTGGAGGGGAATGGGACAGTGGAGAAGAAGGAAGGGGACGAACAAAGGAAAGAAGCAAACAAAAGCATCTGCGTTTTTTTTTTTTTTTTTTGTTGATGGGGTTGGGTTGCTGTCTGTAATTATCCATGTTTCTGGTTCCTGGGGTATGAAGGCACTGTTTCACTTGCCTGGGTAGCTATCCGCCAAAGCCAGCAAGCTGGCTTATGATGGGATGGAACTTGGAAGGGTCCAAGAAAGTAATTGAATCCAAAATCTAGTGAAACTCAAACACGCTTGACATTTTCAACACTTCATGTTGTCGGGATTTTTCCAGAAATAACACCTTTTAAAAAAAATTACAAAAATAGCACCCATTCTAAAAAATTTACACTAATAGCACCCTTTTTAATGGACCGCACCTCTAAAGTGCGTTCCCTATTTCTGGACCAAAACCGCATTATGGCCAAGCGGTTTTAGGTCTGACCTACAGAAACCGCTTGGCCGAGGTGCGGTTTTGGCCTGACCTATTAAAACCGCATCATGAAGGTGCGGTTTGTTTCTCCCAAACAAAACCGCACTCTCATGGTGCGATTTTGCCATACAAACCGCAGCTTGGAGGTGCGGTTTTGGTCAATCAATTTCCGACATACCATGCAGACGTAACAGACGTGGGTCTGCATGGACCTGCTTGACAGACGAAAACCACACCTACGTAGGTAGCAATTTTCAGAAGATAAAGGTCGCTACCAGACCGCTGCTTGAAGACCTCCATCAAATGTGCACTAACGTTACTTGCATGGATGGCACGAGAAGAGTTGATCGTATGGTGTACCGATATCCAAACAGAGAAAGTGGGTCATTGTGGCATGAGGAATATCTCATAACCACTCAGGATGAGGTAGATGTCATGCTCGAATTCATGAGGTCCAACAATCTTTCCAAAGCCGAGATGTTCGTTTACACCGAGCCGGTCGTAGGCGTTGGAGGTCATTCTGGACACGGTCAAACATCTGGTATCCATGGTGGAGGTGAATTATATGGCGATCATCCCTACCAAAGTTACCATGATCCTCATTCATATTTTCAGTACCAAGAGCAAGATGAAGGTCATCATCAATCTTTCACGTCATATGAAGAAGTTCAACCGGACCTCCCCAACCAACCTCAGTACAACTTCCACTCAGGCAGCGGTAGTTTTCACAACTACCATTATGGAGCTGATGAAGGTGCCTTTCATGAGCTGGATCAGATGGAGGATGCCCTGCCAGCACCAGTCAGTGACCCCTCCGATGAAGAAGGAGAGAACAACGTCAGTGCAGACAGCTCCGACCCTCTTGAAGGTGCTGATGATTCAGGATCAGAGTCAGACTCAGCTAATGATGATGAGGTGGCTCGTGACCGTGTACTAGTCCCCTACTACAATCACATTCCATACGACAATTGGATGGTCGACAGCGACATGGAGCCGCCAGAGGTCCCAATATGGGGTCCACTCACTGGGTTTATGAAGGGCCAACAATTTGGCTCGAAGAAGGAGGTGCGGCACGCCATTGAGACAGAAGCAATGACTCGGCATTTTGAATGGCACACAACTCATTCCAACACTAAAAGGCTCATAGTCAGATGCCGTAATCATCAAGAGGGGTGCAATGTTAGGATTCGGGCCATCAACAGCAAGAGACACGGCTACTGGGTCATATCCCGTGCGGTGAACACACACACATGTGTGTCATCCATAACTTCCCAAGGCCATCGACAGTTGAAATCCAGGGTGGTTGCTGCGGCTATCAAGCATCTAATTGAGCAAGATCCGGACCTGAAGGTGAAAGTCATAATCGCTGACATTGCAAGTCGTTATGGTTATATGATTAACTATAAGAAGGCGTGGCATGGAAAGCAGAAAGTTATGGCCGCCGTCTTTGGTGATTGGGAAGAATCATATGCATTCCTTCCCAGGTTAATTTTGGCATTGGAGCGTCTAACCCTGGCACGGTTTTCTCCCCTCGATACCAAGATGAAGAGATACAACCCCTAGATCCAGGTAACAAGCGCAATTTCAGACGACTTTTTTGGGCATTCAAGCCATCTATTGATGGTTTTGGCTTCTGTGTCCCAGTCATCCAAGTGGATGGTACATTCCTTACCGGCAAGTACAAGGGCACTCTCCTGATTGCCATGGGGCGGATGCAAACAGACAAGTCTTTCCTTTAGCCTTCGCCATCGTTGAGGGAGAGAATGCTGATAGCTATGAATGGTTTTTCCGGCAAATTCAGCTCCACGTCACTAGGAGGACGAACCTGACAATAATCTCTGATCGGCACACCGGCATTAGAGCTGCCATCTTAGGTTTGATCCAGCCTGGAAGTGGTCCCAAAGGTGGTGAATACGACACTTCAAGAGCAACTGGAACCATCATTTCAAGCGGAAGAAGCTTGCTGATAATTTGTGGTGGATTGGTAAGTTTGTAATTAGTCGTATAATTTTGCCAGCTAACAATATCTTAGTACATTTGGCCAGTGGTGCACTTGTTAGACACTTTCTAAAGTGATGCATGCCTAAGGAAATGGGGTTTTAAGCGATTATCATGATCCTCCCATTTCCTGGGAAAATCGGGTTTTAAGCGATCTTCGGATCCCCCCTTTTTCTGTCAAACAGGCTGTGTTTCTAAGGAGATGTATACCTCTCCTAAGAGTCTAACTAGAGTACCTCCGGGTTGTTCGAATTGTACTAAATTGCCAAAAATTGACTAACATACTACTTTTCTGTGTCTTCCTCAGCGGTTGCCTACCAAGAGAAAAAATTTTTGGAGAAGATGCAGAAGTTGCACGAGTTATGCCCTGAAGGGGCACAGTGGCTGGATGGACATGACCTATCCATGTGGACATTTCATAAAGATGGAGGGATAAAATGGGGTATTGCCACAACGAACTCAGGTGAGAGTATCAACTCTGTCTACAAGGCCATTCGTGCACTGCCAATCTCTGCCATTGTGGAGATGACTTTTTGGAAAACGAATGCATGGTTCGTCAACCGACTCCACTGGGCAAGGACGAACGAGGCACAGGGTAAGGTCCATGCCTATAAAGTCATGGAAGTAATGGAGAATGACAATCGCAAGAGCAGTCGACATAGTGTAACCGTTATGAATCGGGCAAATGGCGAGTATAGCGTGACGACCGGACATCGGGAGGATGGTAGAAGGGGGGGCCACCGCGATGAAGTTTTGGTCAATTTCAGGACAAAAGTTGGTGAGTGCTCATGGCAGAAGTATCAGGGAAGAGGGTGGCCTTGTTCTCATGCAATGGTCGTAATTAAAAACAGGAGCAAAGACCCCCGTCACTTCGTTAGTCCATTCTTCAATATCGACTCACTCAAAAACACCTATGGACGGAGTTTCCGTGCATTGCCTGATGAAGCTTATTGGCCGATGTACGAATGAAAATTGATCATCCCGCCGTTCGGACAGAGGCGTGAACCGGGTCGCCCTAGGAAAAAGAGAATTCAGAACGAAATGGATCAAAGTGGAAGACCACCACGAGGCCCAAGACGATGTTCAATATGCAAAGTTCCAGGACATGATAAACGAAGGTGTCTAGGACCGATTGGTCTGCAAAATCCGGGTGCTGATGTGCCAGACTCAGCTAATGCGACATAGTTTGCTTTTATCATTTTTTTCAAGCTAGCTGAGACTCTTACTTTGCAAGTAATTGTGTATTGTTGATTGAACGAAATGTGTAATGTGTATTGTATATTGTTGCTTTTATCGTTCTTTGGCTCGAATTTGGGTTAAAACCCAGAATTTTCCGAATCACACGGCCAGGCCACAAGGCCGTGTGACTTTCCCAGCTGCCCGTGTGAGTGTCCAAACGTGGCGTTTCGATTAGTGGGCAACCAGGCAAGCTGCACAGGCAGAGGCCACACGGCCGTGTGGCTCCCCAGTCTGCCCGTGTGGCTTTTACCGAGCCTTCACACGGCCACAAGGGGCCCCTACACGGCCGTGTGATGTGCAATGGTGCCCGTGTGCCTTCTCAGCTTCTCGCCAAACGTCCAAACTTCGTCCAATCGATCCCGAACTCATTCCCAAACCTTCATTAACGTACTAGGACCTGAAATATCACAAACAATCACAACCTAGCGTGAAATAGGCCTAAAACACGAGAATCAACATCTCAAACGGCTCAAGAATAGGGGTAAAAACATGTGTAATTAACGGTCTATCAACATCTCATAATTTTTCTTTCTCCTCTATTTTCAATCCAATCTCTTCTCTCCACTGTATTGTTAATTGAATGAATTAGGATTATGTCAAGATAAAAAGGGTAGACCCAAGGGGATAGAAATAAAACCAAATTGAAACAACAATCAATTCGATAAACTAAGATAATAGGAATAGTTCTTTGTTCATTGAACTAAAAACCAAATTGAAACAACAATCAATTCGACAAACTAAGAGAATATGAATAGTTCCAATTACATAGAAATTAAATTCAACTCAAAATATAACTCAAGGAAGTCCACGAGCTTCACCGGAACCCACGGTTTTCTTGCTCCTTGTACGAAGACCGACGGGAGTAACAACAGGAGGTTGCGGTGGCAAGTTTCGAACTCGAGCCGAGGTAGTTTGGCGCTCGTCGGTGCTGTGTCGCGGGGAATCGGCACTTCCGGGGTCGAGCGGGGGACATCCACGCTCATACGGTGAGGAGTAGGAGGCCACTGCTGATGAGGGCGAGTCAATGGCGCAAAATCGTGGTGCGCCGTCGTGGAGGAACCATCATGCCAAGTACCCGATGATGTATGGCAGGGAGATGGGGGGTAGACCGGGCGGGAATCGTAGTAACCTCCTTGGCGGGGAGATGGGGAGTAGACCGGGCGGGAATCATAGTATGCTCCTTGGAGGCCATCGTTGTATGAGATCGGGGTGGGACTTGGAGGGGTTTGATGGTAGGTCGAGCGGGGATCGTAGTATGAGCCTTGGCGGGGAGTTTGGGTGGAACTCGGGCCGGCACCTTGGGGGGAACTCTGGCCGGCACCTTGGGTCATAACCAATGGGGGCGGCAGTTTCCACCCGGGATATGGCGTGACGTCGGGCACATTGGGCCTTTCCCGAACCCTCTTGCTCTTCTTCCTCTCGTATGGTGGTGGGGGATCGGGGACATCAACTTGTATCGGAGGTGGCGGGGGTACGGGCATGGGCGGATATCTACGATGATCCCGACCCTAAGCTCTGATACAGCCTAGAAGACTGTTTGCCATCCTCCTGATGAAGCTCACATCTTCATTTCCCAGCTCAATTCTCCTGGTGGTCATGTCTTTAATCCGCTCGATCCCATCAGCCTAAATCACAAAAAAATAAGTTAGGAAAAAATTTAGGAACCAAGTAATACATTTAATTATGTAGAGCGGAATATACTTACTAATGCACCATCGGCCGCACCCTCCGGAGTCATGTAACAGACCGATGTTTGCCGATATCGATCCAAGTATGGGTCATGATACCCCATTCGACCCACTTGAGCTGGAGTGACAATATCTTGCATTTGTTGGTTCTCCCACATGGTGATGAATTTCTCCAGCTTCAAGGGTCAATGTCGAGTACCCTGCCGCCCATCTCGACCATGAAAGGCCTTTTGACTATCGAGGACCTCCAACGGAATGCACTGCTCCCGACCAAACTGACGGAGGCATCGATCCGGCAAGTGCCACTCCACGGTCCCAAAACAAATTAGAGGGACCCTCGTGCACCATTGCCCGATATGCTCGGGGAATTGCTGGAGATGACAATGAACGATGTTCTCCGGGTATGGATCGAAGACGATCTACAAGAAAGAAATGAGTAAATTAAGATAGTAAGAATTGGAAAAATACATGTCTTCCATGGAAAAAAGATATAAATGGATCGAAGTATAGAAGTTACCTCTCCTTCCCAAAGTCACTCAAACCTCCTCCGATACTCGTCCAACTTGTGTTGGGCAAGGTTGTCGCAAGTTGTGTGTCCGAGCCACCTTATTAATAAGACAATAATGAAACTACAATAAGCTAAAACACAAGGGAAAATGTGCTATGAAAAAACATGATGGGGTATGAGAAGTTTACCTTGTACCATAAGCTTCCCCTCTTAGGGGATGATCGATTGGTCAATCCCTGTCGGGACGTTGTACCGGTGCAATCCATGGCATATGCTCCCAAGCCCAAAATTGGACGATGAACATTGCGGCGCCGACCTCCCTCACAGCTTTTAGAGAGGCATTGCACAAGTTGTGGTAGATATTAGCTAGGCAAGCGGATGCCCAACTATACTCCCCCATCTCCTTCCAACTACAGAGGATGATCCTAAGCCATCCACAACTAAGGAGATTGGTTGATTTTTTGGAGAAGAACACTCCTCCGATCATGCCAATGAGATAGACCCGAGCATATCTCTCCTTCTCATCCTCCGAACTTTCCTCGGTTAGGGGATGACTCTCGTAATGGTCTCTAAAATACATCGTCAACCAAGTAATTGAGACTTGGTGTTTCCTCATTGGTAGCATGCGATCGGTCGCATCAACGCACCCCTTCACTGATACTTTGACTCCCAAAACACTGTAGATGAAATGAACCCAACCAGGCATACCGTCACAACCCTCGAGGGGATGATCACTCACGCACACCGGTTTGCCGTCGATGGGCAGATGGGTTAGGTGGCGACATCCTTTAGCGTGATGGTGGCCTCTCCTTCTCTAAAGTTGAAACAATGGGTCTCCTTTCTCCATCTCTCAACTAATGTGGTGATGAGTTGGGGAACAACTTTGATGCCGTTAAAATGCCTAATCGGGTCCAACCATGCCATTTTGAGAAAGGTCAAGATAGCTGGGTGGAATGGGAGCACATTGGTCGTACCCCTGTAGCGGATTATTGTTTGTGCCTCCTAGGAAAAATTTACGCGTTAATTATTATATATTAGTAAGGGTTTATTCCATATAACTAAATTAATTAAATTAAATTATTTAACTTCAAGCAGAATTTTATCATCATAAAAAGACATTTCATATAATTAACATAATAGAATTCTAAATTAATAATAATTTAAAGAGATACATACATATTATCATAAAACAAACATTCTAAATAATTAACATAATAACATTCTAAATGAATAATAATTTAAAGAGATACATACATATTATCGTAAAACAAACATACTAAATTAACTAAAATAAATGACATTGTTAATGAATAATAATTTAAAGAGAAACATACATATTCAAATGTTTGAAATTAATAAAATTCATTTTGTACACATCAAAATAAATCGTATTGGTTGTTTGGTAAATAATTTAATCGTGTTGGTTGTTTTAAATAATTTAATCAAATACAAAGCAACACTCGTTAGACTCTTAGAAGAGGTATACATCTTTTTAGAAACGCAGTCTTTTTAACAGAAAAAGGGGGGATCGGAGAATCTCTTAATACCCGATTTTCCCAGGGAATGGGAGGATACGATAATCGCTTAAAACCCCATTTCCTTAGACGTGCATCTCTTTATAAAGTGTCGAAGTAAGTGGCGCTATGTATTCGATTAAATTATTGAAAACAACCAACACAATTAAAAATTCAACATAAATTTATTCATATTCCACTAAATACATTAACAAAATAAAAGAAGGACAAATGGTAAAGAATTGTATGTACCGGGTGAGCGTTCCAAACATCCCTTGACCGATGGTTGGGTTGGTCGTACAAGTCGGTTGGATCCAACGGTCCTTGCTCGAGATAATACCGTTGGTTGTATATATCCACGTCCTCCCCAACCTACGAGAAAATAACGAGGTTAGTACATAGATTAATTAAAAAGCTTACAACAACAACAAAAATTAAACTAGAATAATGAGTACGTACCGTTTGAAATTAATCAACATAAACTCCCTCTCCTTGCCACCAATCGGCCATTTTTTCGGCGCAATTCGGACAGAGCTTCGGCTCGGCTCGGCGGGTTTTGAGGAAAAAACCTAAGAAATGTTTTCTGATGGCAGATCGGACTTAGCCGCAACCAACAAACCACTATTTCCTAGGCTTTTGGGAGGGGGAGGGTTTAGAGAGATAAATTATAGAGAGAGAAGGAAGAATGGGTTGTGGTGTAAAGAAATGAGAGGGGAAAGGGGGGGGGGTATTTATACCCATCAGACCGCACCCTCCAGGGGCGGTAGGGTAATTTTTCCCAAATCGAAACCGCTCCCTCCCGATGCGTTTTGCGCTTCCCCAGGGTTGACCGCATCTCGGGCGTGCCATCCATGATCCGTGGCGCGGATCGCTCCGCTGGCAAGCGTTCAGCCGCCCGATCGCCCCTCCATCCAACGGTCTTGAAGACCGTTCCGCAGCAGCAATAAATCGCACCGCCCTAGTGCGTTTCGTAAGCTGGAACGCACCCCTATGGTGCGTTCCAAAAAAATTGGTGCTATTTCTGTCAATATTTTCATATGGGTGCTAGTTTTGTATTTTTTTTAAAAGGTGCTATTATTGGAAAAATCTCTCATGTTGCCTATTCAACTCATTTGTATGATAGTTTTGTATACTAAGTAGTTGGGGTGAAACTGGACCAAACCCGGTCCTTGTCCTAGAACTGTCCTAAAATATCTGGCCCTAGTGTCAAGTTAAAAACCCTACGGACCTATTTTCCCTTGATCGCGTCTAGTCTTCTTGAGTTGAGTTGGGTCAGGTCGAGTCAAGTTTGTGGGTCAGTCCAAATCAACACACCGATATATGGAAAATTACTTTTTGGCATCCAAGCTCATTTTTTCTTACAATATAGTGACTAAATTTTATTTTTTAACAAAAAGGACCCATTTTTGGTGAAATTTATATTTTAGTACCATTATGTTTTTTAGATTGCTCTATAGAACCTAAACTTTTAAAATTATACAAACATGTTCAACATATTCGTATGAAGAATTTCAAATCACTATTTGCTGCTATAAGGAGTGAACAGAAATACCCACAAACCAACCCCGTCCAAATACCCATATACTATTCTATTATCACACATGTAAAAAATCAACCTTCTTTTGTCTAACCTAATGAAATCATAGATTGAGGATTGGCAAAGTCTTCTCGAGACTTCTTCGGAGATGTAGACCGCAAATAAGAGTGTGAGGAAATTGATGATGGTTATGGTTATTAACGCGCACAGGGTGTCGACTAACAATTGAGAAATTAATAAAAAGAAAAACACGTTAGACTCATTGGAAGCCACGAAAGAGGCCCGTCATTGAACACAAAGAAGAAGGGGGAGATGTATTACTTGGGAAGGAAAAAAAAGTTAGGATATTATTGGATTTATATGAAAATAGGAAGAACACAATGGGGGAAAACACAATACCATGGTATTTCAAAAATACTAGATACTCTCTTAATATTTGGAGAATACTATATTTATTGTATTTGAAGAATAGTACACCTCAATTACTATGTTTTTCCCCAACTAAACATGGGGTTTTTTGGAGGTTGAGATTCTCCAAATTGATACATTTAATTATTAATGTGTTCATGTGTTGTAATTGATGCATTGATTAAATGTATGAATTTGGAAAATATGTTATTTGGAGGTTTAGATTTTGTTTTTGTTGTAAAGGTAAATTGAGTAGATAATCCATTGTTAACAATCTCACATTCTGATAAAAATTTAATATTATTCATTTAGAGTGATTGTAGGTGGGCCATAGAAAAATTAATACATATATTCTATCTTAAATTTAACAAAAAACAATAACGTAATTTTAACAATACATATATTGGGTAAATAAATCATTTAAATTCCAACATCAAAATTATCCTATAATAGTTCTACTCAAATCAACATTATATGAGAATTATGGCTAAATACCACACAACCACCCATAATACTAATAGTCTCTTACAATACCCCTGAATTTTTGGATTTGACCTATTACTACTACTACTACAGTACTATTATATTTACAAGATCCCAGCCCTAGTCTAGTCTAGGGCAGGAGCTACGTTAATTTGTTTCTGCTACCTTCTGGCCGTGCAGCAGAGTACTTGATTGAAGCAAGGGGATCAAATAATATCTCCTCTCTTTTCCTCACTGTGCGTTGGAAGGAACAGAACATACGAACAAAAATTAATTCTCCATGGCAGCAAAACATAAAGTTCATGCAAATAAATAACAATAAATCGACCTGATTGAAGAGAGAAAGGAGGAAAAAAGAGAAGTGAAGAGACAAAAGGTAAAGTATTGAAGAGAGTATTTTTTCTTCTTTTTTTTAATCTTCTGCTCTCTTCTACCCTTTTCTCTGTTCTCTTCTGAAGTAAGTTTTCTGTCCTGTCTTTTGCATATTCCCCAGTCCTCACTCACTTACCTCTCTCCCTCCATCTCCATTGATTGCAGTTACAGTGACACTACTGTTCTTTATACCCTACTGCTTCTGTATTCCACAGCCCAGCCAACTCATCTCATGTCCTTTTCTTCTCCTTTTCTCATCGGAAATAAACCCATTTCAATAACCTTTTTTCTTTTCATTTTCACTTGTGCAGATGCAATAGATACGATCCATTATTTACATTAGGGATGAACAAACATACCCGCAAATCGATCCATCCGTACAACCCGATCATCCGTATGTATCGTGAAACCTTTCACCTGGGTTTATTCGTCAAAATTTTAATTAGTTATCAAATATTTTATGGCGTAGAATAATTATATATTTTGTGTTGGATTGGGTTGGGTTTTTACTTAAAAATATCGCCAACCCGACCCAACCCAATTAGAAACAAACCGTAGGGTTTAATATATTCTGGGTTGGTTTGGGTTTAATATTTTCAAAATCGTAGAGCATAGGTCGGGTGATTAAAATGGCTAAACTCGGACCACCAACCCATGTACACCCCTAATTTACACAATGGATTATAGAAATTTGGGTTATGATATTATACCATAATATTTAATGGATGAACTATAGTATCTAATTTTCTGAACCCAAACTTTGAGATGAATTTAATGAACAAATAATAACCGATGATTTTGAATAATTGAAATATACTGAAGTACATCTAACAGGCGTACAAGTGAGCATATATTAGACGTCAGATGTACATTAACCTTTTTTTTATTCCACGTGGGAAAATATAGTTTATATGATCTATTTAATTTATTTGGCTTGGCTTCCAATACGAAGCACATTCTCTATGTAGATTGTAGAGCTACAAAATCAAACTTGACGGTTATAATTGATAAAGAAAAGATATGATTATCCACATTATAAGAGGGTAAGTAGGAAAATTACTAAGAGCATCTCCATTGGTGCAATTGCATTTGCAATTGCATTTGTGATTTTTTTTTACACAACATCATTTTTGCAAGCCAACTCACTTTACTTTTATTGTACCTACATTGGTGCAATTAACTTGCAATTGCATATGGGGCCTAAATTTTTTAAATGCATTAAAAAACATTTTTTTAAATACCTTTTTATCCACATTGCAAGTAAATAGAATAAAATTTTATTCTTTTTTAATTTAAACGAAATATATTAAATTAATTCTTAAATTTTTTAATACTAATTTATGAATACATTTTGATTTTGAGGATGGAATAGAAAGAATCTAGTACTCAATAATTATTCATAAAATCAAAATAAAATTCTAGAACTAGCACAATATTCAAATAGGACACATAAATAAAGTAAAAAAACTTATATCTAAAATTTTAAATGGAACAATATTCAGCAAATCATATCTCATTTGCTTTACAAAAGATTTGCGTAGAAAAATTATATATATATTTTTTGTTTTACAAGATGCTATCCATTATGATATTCTTTTGAAAACAAAAACTTTTGAAGCGTTTGCAGCGCCAGAGATTTGATTTTACGCTATGTTTTAGCATGTTTCGGGGTTTAGCAAGTGGAATTGACCTCGGGTGCAAAAGTCTAACCAAAGAGGCCGAAAGCGGATCGAAATGGACAGAAAGGCAAAGCTCACGACCAAGGAGAGATTCTCACCGGTGTGAGACCGTGAAGATCGACGACTTTCAGGAGCATTTGCACGCCTCGCGGACAAGTCAATTGTCATGGTCGGTGATCGTGACAATCTGCCCTGACTATGAAGATGTTAAGTAAAACGGTGCGTTTTTTACCCGATGTGATGGGCAAGCCTCCAAGTTCACACCCGTAACTTTCGACTGTGACATATGCCCGGCTGGAGTATAAAAGGAGGAGAAAGCATAAATCAAAAGAGGAGGAATCCTAGTGAGAGAGTGGTCTTCTTCTTCATAAACTAGAGAGAAATTGACGAACAAAGGAAGAAGAAGAGGATTAGGGTTTGCTTAAAGCTAGAGGAGTGAAGATTTTCATCTCTCAAGAGTGATTTCAACAACAAGGAAGGGGAAAAAACATCCAATCATGGTTCTTTCACTGCACTTTGTTGTAATCCTTAGCCTAGCTATGGAGTAGTTCTCCTTCTCACTTTACTATTGTGAACCCTACCCTTAGAGATGTGATAGGTTGTATGATTGAATGCTATGTGCGTGAGTTTGTGTTTAATGCAAAGTTTGAGGTATTTTTAGAATTCTTGAGTTGTGTCTTCATTTCTAATAATTTGGTCAAATTGACCTAGGTGGAGGAAATCCCCTTGTCAGAGGCTTTGAGGAGCTGGATTTCTTGATCACCTAAGCCAATTGTGGCTTTGGGTCACCCACCTAAGGCAATTGAGGGTAAGCCTCAAACATCGATTTAGCACCATGAACCTATCATGATTGGTTGTTATTTCGCCGTGCGGATTAGGTTTCGAGGGAGTAGTCTTAGCAACCCTTAGCCGATTAGTCAAGAGTGTTAGTTAACTTGCCGAATTCGATATTCCTTGGCTAATCGTCTAAGAGAGTAGAGTGTCTCCACTAGTTGCAATCTCTTCACGGTGTATGAGCACACCAGGACACATTAGCATTCCATTCGATCAATCTTGATACAAGGCTAGGGGAGCAATGTCAGTGGTGAATTCTTCTCTTATTGAAACCACCTCAATTTATTGTCTTTGCTTATTTACAATGGTAGTTCTTTACCATTTAACACCAACCTGTTAGATATATAACAATTCAAGTGATCGAAGTAAGAGTACATGGACTGCCTCGGTTTGACAATTAATACGCTTGTCCTATACTATGCCCTTCTAGAGTTTGCACTTGGGCTTTAGTCAGAAATTAATTGTGTAGTTAGGAACAAGTGAGGTGATGTGATACTTTTTTGTTACAAAAAATATCAAAATGGATATCATCTTGTAGAATATGTAATATCATGATATGATAGTAGTAAGATAATATGAAGTCTCATCTTTGACCAATTTTTCTTATGACATCATACCAATGTATATCATGAAATTATCGTATCATGATTGTATGATAGTGTTGTTAGTCTTACCATAGTGGTATGATCATATGATACGACAATAATAAAATTACAACAAATATGTACTCGAAATATAGCAAAATAGATATCATTATGTTTGTGTAAACCATAGTTAATGAGTTACTTCTGTCAAATTTTTAAAATTTAGAGTTAAAACAAATGAGGTATGCTATCATACCACTATCATATCATCGATAAGATTATAAACAAAACGAGTTTTCGCTTGGCACGTCAGCAAAAAAACTGACAGATACTTCTCTGCATCGCATCTTTCTCCACCAACAATTAAATAAAAAGTACAGACTCTTTCTTTCATAAATTATAAAAGGGTTAATATTTTCGTATGGCCTGAACTTTGACCGAAATAAACATTCTGATTAATTTTTTCGATCTATAACATCCTGGCCCAAACTATACACCAAAATAAATAATTTGGCCAAACCCGATGTTTGACCGTTAACTTGGACGGTCAAACGCGTTGACTAACGGTCAACGCGCCACGTCACTGCCAAGTTAGAAGATCTGATAAATATGTAATTTTTTCGTTTTTTATTTTTGGTTTAACTAAGGTATTAGATGATTTTTTAATTTATAATAATTTAAAACTAGAGAATGTGGAAATTGTGAATTATTTTAAATATTTTATGTTGACTTGGCAGTGACATGGCGCGTTGACTAACGGTCAACGCGTTTGACCATCCAAGTTAACGATCAAAAGTCGGATCTGGTCAAATTGTTTATTTTGGTGTATAGTTCGGGCCAGAATGTTATAGATCGAAAAGATAGTTAGTCAACGCGTTTGACCGTCCAAGTTAACGATCAAAAGTCGGATCTGGTCAAATTGTTTATTTTGGTGTATAGTTCGGGCCAGGATATTATAGATCGAAAAGATTGGTCAAGAAGTTTATTTTGGTCAAAGTTCAGGCCATATAAAAATATTAGCCCATTATAAATTCTCTTTATTTTTTAATGAGTATCTCTTAACTTTGCTTGGGTTTCTAACCACATCCGACTAGTCTAGTTATTTAAGGGTGCTAAAAAAATAACAATAGTTTGATCCACCTGTCCAACTCCACTCATTCGCTCACAAGGTATCAACAATCAACAATGTATCAAATATCAATGAAATGTCAAATGTAACTTGTACACAGCATATTTTCATGGTATAGCTCATTTGACATTTTATCATATAGCACAATTCCTTGCATGTATTCTCATATTCTCCCACTTTCCTAAATTTTCACTACGAAGTGATGTGTTTCCTGCAAAATTTCACAGCTCAATTTAAACTGCAAGGATGATTGTTCTTCCCATTTCAATTTCCCAAGCACCTAGGACTTTTCACTTTGACAGATGCATATGAAATAAATGTTCCACAAAGAACAGCAATCATATACCGCATCAAAACACAAGCTGATAATGTTATGAACATAGCCTCTGCTTTCTTGCTAATAAACTTTTACATATGAGCCTCTTTCTTCCTGTCATCACCACTACAGTTCTTCCTACAAGGCAAATATACACGGTTGATGCAAAATGCTTATAACTTGACCACCAAATACCAATGGGACTCAACTCTCTAGTCTCTCACAGCTCACAAACAAATTATCAGCAGTAAAACATGACCTTGCTCACGTTATCACTCAACTTGGGCAAAGGAGCTGTCTTTACTGGAGGAGAAGCTCTTGAAACAGCTGAGAAGGGATCTCTGCCATTACAACCACTCCCAGATGACGACTCAGATCGATCGATGTACAATCTACCTCTGTAAGCAGCCAAATGAGCATAGTAAACTGGAGGAACCAAAGACACAGGCTTAGTGCACCTTACAAAAGTAAAGCACAAGTTATACACCAACTTCTGAAGCTCATCAGAAGTAAACTGGTTCTCATCCCACAGCACGTGGTAATGTGTCGGCCTGCTCGTCCCCTTCACACCCCAATGGCTACACAGATAGAAATCGAACTCCTTTGGGTGAGTAACCACAGTGTCCACCACTGTCCCAGGTGGTATGTTCTCATCGAAAAACTGGTTCTTCAGATCATCTTCGGTCTCGGATGGGAAGAAGAACCTTGTATGGTGCCTCTTTTGCACCACAGCAAATGTGATCAATGGTGTGTAGCACGGGAACTTGTAGCATGCATCTTTGATCGCCTGCAACTCCTCGCGAAGCACCTTGTGGAACTGTGTCTCACTCACTCCATCTCTGAAGAATATGATCCTCTTCGGAAGTTTGCTAACTTCTTGGTAGAATTCATCTAGCAATTCCTTCACCATTGTGCCAAGATCATGGATGATCTCCTGCCTATGTGTCTGAGACCTCATTCGAGACATATACTTGTTTGCTGCAGGCCAGTTCATGCTGCCAACAACTGCTGCAACAGATGGACTTGAATCATCGAACGGGTGTGGATGAGTGACATCAGCTCCCATGAAGATCACTGGCTCATCGATATGGAGAAGGCGTGGTATCTGAGAAGGTAATGAATTGTACAGAGCTACGGTGCAGCCACCAACTTTAGCATTGATCTTCAGGGCTATATTTGCTAGGAACTGTGAACTTAACTTGGTGAGATTGGTGTAAAGGCAGCATTGAGTGACTACACCAACACTTGTTTCTGCTATCCTCTTTAGATCAGCATACCCCTTGTGTTTCTTCTCCATCAAGCAAATGAGGAGCTGGAGATTGCCTCCTGCAGCAGATCTCTGGATGTTCTTGAGTTTGGATTCCAAGAGTGAAACACTGTTGAGGACTTGAGCCGACTCGAATTGAGGTGTCGTGGTTGGGGTTTTGTTGAGGTAGATGCCTAGCTTTTCACACCTATGAGATAACTGGGTTATGAATTTCGGGATGTTGGACTTCTGCTCAGGAGTACCTCCAAAGCTCATTAATGCCCACCTTTCTATCCTGGTTCCTTCATAGACATGACCATCAAGAAGGTTCCATTGCCGATCATGGCGAGATGGGACCAAGTCCTTGATATGCCCACCGTTGCCAAGTTTCAGCTTTGGAGGCTGCAAGATTCTACCTTTTAATCTAGTCATTTCTCTTGAAACTTGGAGTTTGAATTCCTTACCTTGGTTCCCACTGTCCACAAACAAGGAAAACAATGTAAATGAAAATTTCTAGATAAAAATTTCAAGCTGAATCAATGTTTCTAATAATATCTCTCACCTTGTTGGACCAACTGATCCTTGCATAACTTCATCTATAATCGATTTTCGTTCCCTCGGTCTTTGGCAACCCATCTTAAGTATCTTTGCAGTTTGATCATCAGAGAGCTTTCCCATAAATTTCTGTCCTTCACAGATCATGCAAAGTTCCATAGGCAGATAGCAAGGTCTGCTCCTACTAATCTGCAAACAAGGCAAGTTCCTGAATTGTATGTCAATCCCATATTGGTCATTGAAGTAATCCACCACTCTAAGAATCTTCCCATCTCTGTCAGCAAAGCAAAGATCACCAGTACTCTCATCAGTCAACCCATAAACCCGGTATTTTTGTACAGTCTCCCTATGACAAACAAAGACCCTTAGGTTCCTCAATGCTCTCCCAACTTCTTTCCTCTCCTCACCACTCAAAGTCCTAGACTTTCTCTGAGGAAGATCACGAAGAAAATCCATTCGCTTCTGCAAGTAAGGGATGACTCCAATGCTCTCATGAAATGCAGTGACCGAAAAGTCGACATTGAGTCCTAAACCTTGCTGTGTTGGTCTAAGGCTCTGAAAGAAACCTCTCAGGCCAACAGCTCCACCTCCAATGTCTCTTCCCCCTCCCATGGAACTCGAGTACAACGATCTCCCCACTGGTATGCACTTCTCGGCGGGGCTCTCTCTCAGCACAACGTCTAAAGCATGCAAGTAGTCCTGTGGTAAAGGAACGCAATCATCACCTTCTTTACTCAAGTAACAGCTCAAGTCCTTCCCTTGTAACTTGGACACAAGCTTAATGTTCACTCTAAACAGTTTCAGATGCTTCTCTCCCAAGGCATCAATGTTGTTGATCTCCCCAAGAGGTTGCAAATGCAATGACTTGCTGCCACTTGGGATTGGCAAGCTAATGTATATTTCTAGCCTGTCGTTTTGGAACTCAACAGGGCTATACAGATTCTTCCTTCCATCATAAGATGGGTGAGCATTAGAGAGAAGAGCTGAATTTTCTTTCACCAGTTTTTGCTTGATCATTCTGGCGAGTTCCTTGGAGGTAGGGTTTGGAGAAATATCCACATTGTAGTGGTAGATTCTTTGTGAAGAATCAAACTTTACAAGGAAATGATTGGCTAAGAGTGTGATTACTGAGCCTTCCACTCCACCAGAATCAGGTCTCCTTGCAACAACCACCAAAGCTTGTTTATTATCGGAACAACCCATCACTTTCCTCTCATCGCTTCCTTTGAAAGGCAGAGTCTTCCTTCTGTCTTCGACCTCTCTCACAACTGTTCCTGAGTAACAACAACAAAGACCAAAACTTTCTCATTCCCCTGGCCATAGACAAAAAAACCCATGAACAATATGAACTTATTTATATATTACCTGATGGAATTCCATTGCCAACAACAGCAGGAGTGTTTTGGAAAGCAGAGGAGGCAGAGTTGTTGTTGTTGTTGAGATGCTTAAAGGCAAGATCCTGGAAATGGGTTTTGGAGAGAAAGGTGTTGTAGGAATGAGGGAAAGGCGGAGAGAGAGCAGGGTGGAGAGGTATGGAGGGAGGAGGAGGGAAAGGAAGAAGAGGGTAATAATGAAAGCTGTGTTGCTGTTGCTGTTGCTGTTGGGTCTGATTGAAGAACCCACCACCATGGACACCACTGTTGAATAACTGATGATTGGTCGAGTACTGAAGCAACTGGCGGTTCTGGTAATTATTGTCATGATGATTGTAATGGTGATAATGGTACTGAATGTGCTGATTCTTTTGGTCTGTGGTGTTGGTGTTGGCATTGGTGGTGGTGGTGGTGGTGTTGCTTCCTTTGGCCCTGCCTCTGAAAGTTTTGGTCTTTGTGGTGTTATTGGTAGTGCATCTCTTGCTGCTGGCTCTTGGTTGTTCTTCTGTGTCCTCCATTCCACCCACCTTTCCTTTTTGTTTTGGGCGTTGTGAGAGGAGGGGGGAGAAGATGGGAAGAAGAGAGGAAATGGATTTTTTTTCTCAGACCATGAATATCAAATGGGTTCCTTTCTTCTGATTCTCCTTTGTATAATCAAAATGGGGTTCTAGTGGTTTGGTGGATTCCAAGAAAGAAACTGAAGTTATTACAGACAAAGAGAAGGAGGGAAAGGAAGGAAGAGAAGCAGAGGAAGATAGAGAGAGGAGGAGGCAGAGGGGAACAGTTTTCTTTCTGGTTAGCTTATAAAAGTTCTTTTCTCCATTGTGTCTGGTTCTGTGGTATGAAGAGAGAGTTGGGGACTGCTTTTATTAATTGTTTATTTATTTTATTTTGGTTTTATTTTGTCTGCTTTCTTTTTTCTTTGTGTTTTGGCCTTTTCATCAATGTTGGAAGTTGGAAATTGGAAATAGGGAATAACAAGGATTTTGCCAAAGCGGCAGAGCCCCACCAAAACATGTTTCTTTTTTCATTTGCTGATAATTTGTTTTTTTATGTTGGGGGTTTTTGGGAACAGCTATGCAAAATGGGGATTGGTTTGGAGTTTTTGCAAATCTGTGCACTGAAGAATTATGTATTGGAGGCTGGTGAATGATAGTATCCCTTTTCTTTCTTCCTTCCTTTCTTTTTTCCAGTTCCCCCATTGACTCTCTCTTCTGTGCTCTGTCCAAAACAGTGTCTCATTCATGGCTTTGCTTAGCCTTTTCCATTTTGCAGCCTCCTCCCAGTAAAAGCCACCACACATTCTCTCTCTTCTTTTATCACAGCTGATCTTCAGGGCCAAAAATCAAATGGGTATTGGGTGAGATGAAAATAGGCAGGAGATATGAGGTATCAGGTATCCCATTAAGAAAATAGTAGAAATAACTCATAGATTTTGTAACCCTAATGATAATAATTAATGATGACATTCACCATAATTACTGTACATCATATATATTTAATTGATGCAAGGACCTCTTGTTTGAGATTCTTATTCTTGTTTTTTTAACCATTTTAAATACTATTATGATGACCAAGCATTTTGACTTTTACAATTGACTTACATTGTGAATCGAAGAAATCGGCCGCCCGTTTTCATCAATTGTCGACTATATGACCCTCTTACCTACTTGCAAACTAAACTCCGTAACTACAAAGGAAAATAACGATCAACAACTCAAATAAAACTGTCGACCGGTTGGCCATTACCTTATCAGTGTTGGAACAAGATTCATCATTAGCATTTAGATGAAAAATAACGGTCTCCCGGGACAATATAACGAAACGATCAATCATTTGACCATTACCTTATTAGTGTTGGAATAGGATTTCATCACTAGAAAGGTTTGAGTAATAAACAAGAATTTTGCTACCGTCTAAGCGAGGATATTATTAATGTAAACCTTTATTAGTAATCATCTACGCTATTATTTTTGTAACTCTGAAAATTGTGTAAACAAATTCTTGTGACTTTGGAGCTTTATGAAGAAAAAAGGCATCGGAACATTAAATGTAGTTGTTCGTACAATACCTATAGATCAACATATCGACCACAACAACTGTCTGGACAATCTTTCAGGTGCAATCACCAGGTTCATCACCCTCTTCAATGGAATGATCAACCGTTTGATTCTCCGATCAACCTCAATATGTAATAGTACAAAGCAAGTGGTCATATTGAGATAAATATTTTTCCCTGAACTCTATCGATCTGTGGAATTATTTGATTATTTTCCTTTATAATTGTGAAATTCAGTTGTAATTGTGTCAAGGTAACTTGAAAATCATCATAAGCATACACAACCATTTATGTAGTTGATACCATATAAAGTTTTTATGTTTAGGTATTTTGTAATCACATTGTCTGAAGAGATGTTTTTGTTGTCTCGTTAATTATTTGATTATTTATCCAACTTATTGATATAGAACATCTTAGTGCAGTATGGTGCGAGCATGCATAGTCAGAGGCAACTCTGTTGGGCACTCTCTTGTGAGTAAATTTTGTGAGCAACAAAAATATTTCATATATGTTTTATATTAAGGATGAAACATGACACCTGGTACAAAGTATTTTGTCACTATATCACAATTTATTATTTGATCAAAAATTGACATTAGATTAATTTATTATACTATAAATGAAATCTCAATTGGAATATTTCTCTTTTCTTCATATGGTATTCGATTATTTTCCTAGCAATCTTGAAGCAATCCAGTGGCATCGCCTATTCCAGTAGTTTTGAAGGCAAGTGTAGATAAAATATTTTTCCAGCTTTGAGCCATATCAAGAGACAAGAATGAACTTCGAAGTCGAATTCATAACGAGTTTTCTAATGATTGTTGAATGAGATCCATTGAAAAGGACTTAAGACTGTAGACAATGAATGTATTTTGTGTTTCTTTCAAAATATGAAAACTCGACCTGGTTGTTTATGAAAATACTGATTGTATTAGTTGTTATTTTTTATATGTGAAAATAAATTATTTAGATATTATTAATTTAATTATATTCATTAAATATTTATATATTTATTATAGGAAAAGAGGACAGAGGTAGTTTCAAATTCTGTCTCCGCCACTACGAGCATGCACGAGGTATAATACAATAAAAGATGGAAGCTCAAAGATGCCCATACGTGGAAATCAATTAGGTGAAACCAACAAGACGTATGAAAAAATTTATGAGTAGGGGAGCTGTCTTATATTGCCTATGTTTGGCCCGGATTTTAGAAGTACTTTTCGGCTTCAAAAGTTTAAACATGGCCAAACACCTCTAAAAGCTTAGCTTTTGAAAAGCCGAAAAACGCTTTTGTATTTGGAGCTTCTGCGAAAAGCTGTTTTGAAAATACAAGATTATCCTTACCATATTTTAATTTTATTTCAGAAAATATAATTTCATTTCTATCATTTTAAAAATAAAATAAATTATAAAATCATATTATTTAATATAAAAAACCCAAAAAGATCCATTTTGCCTACTTTTTACCGTTTAGAATTTTTATTCATATTTTATATTATAAGTTGTTTATAGTCATTTTACACAACCTCTTATATTAATAAGTACTTCTAATTGTTTTACAGCCAAACACTCAACTGCTTTTTTTGAAAAACACTTATCTAAAAGCTCCAGCCAAAAGCTGCTTCTGCAAAAGCTACAGCAGGGCCAAACTAAGCTATTATACGCTGCATGTAAATTAATGGGAATCGTAGACATATGATTTAAGTTTGAATAGGGCGTCGAATACCATTAAAGTAGCCAAAAAGTGAATTCGTCCAATTTTCCATCCAACCAAAACTTTTTATTTACTTTGGGTACCCAAAACTTTTAAAAACATTCAAAAATATATTTTAAGTATTATCTAATATAAAAATTAGAAAACCTTCTAAGCATAGTATTACTAGAATGGCTAATGAATTTTTCAATAAAATATAAAAATTAGTAAAATAATAAACAAATATCAAGATGGAATAATAAATATACTAGAAGATAATAATAAATATTTAATATTAGGATTATAAGATCTATTTAAACCCCCAATCCATTTAGAAACACTACTAAAAAAGTTGAAATAGAACCTAACCATCAAGACCAAAGAAGGATAAATGTAACACAATAAGAAAAAATTAACGCATTTCAATAATTAAAAAAAATAGTACGTAAAGAGACGGAAAATAACCAAGGAATAAGTAAACTATAAAAACTGCAACATTCCGTAAAAAAATCTAGAAAAGAAAATATAAATATAGGAAGATAATTAGAATTAGTAAATTTAACTGATATGAAAAATTTACAATATAATATGAGAGAATTACAAGGAGATTTTACTTGAAAAATTAGACAACATCATCATGATGTAAGAGAAATAAATATAACATCTTCAAATTAATTATACCGAGACAGAATTCATAGAATGTATTTGCTTTAGAGAATACTTCAATTATTAGAACACATAATGATAATTGAAAATAATCATAATGATAATTTATTCTATTAAAAGAGGATTCCAACTAAACATAATTCATAGGATATATTTGGTTCATGGAATAATTCAACTAGTAGAATAGATAATGATAATTAAAATAATCATAATGATAATTGATTCTAAATTTGATATTTAAAAATTGGTTTGGTATTAGAGTCATCCATGCAGCCTACTCGCAACGAAACAATAAAAAATTATGTTTTTCATGAGTCGAAAAGATTTTTTACAATTAGAAAAGTAGAAGGACCAATTATGAAATTTAGAAAATGAAATATTCCAAAAAATATTCTGTCAATTTTAACGGGATGCATATAGCAGTAAACGTAAGTGGTACCTTCTACACATATAATGTAGTTCAGTGGCACGCGATGCCCTATTCTTACTTAAGTGATATAGCTCCTCCAATTCTCATACTTTAGTGATACTCGAGGTATTTTACCTCACTTTTTCTTTGTTTTTGGTCCAATTCTATCTCAATTTGATTCGTTATGACTTATGAACTTAGGGGTCGTTTGGTAGTTGTGATTGTTAGAGTTGTGTTTATTGAATACATGCATTGTGCACAATACAATGTTTGGAAGTGCCAAAGTGTAAAACAATGCATGTATTGTTTTAGGTAGGTCCCACCAACAATCACAAAAAATCATGCATTATACAATCTCAACTAAAAGTTGAGATTGTTGTAATTGTTGATTTTAGATTTGTGTCCATTTTTTCTTTCCATTTATATTCCTTTTAGTTTTTGTCTTATACTAAAAGTTGATGATAAATGTGACATTTCCCCCATAAAGTAACTTTATGCAAGTCAATACATAAAGTAGAATCTCAACAACCAAACAATATATTATTGCAATGCGTCCATTGTACCAATACATGTATTTATTTTGTTGTGATTCATTATAATTTAACGATTTAACATTCGCAACTTCTAAACGAAACCTTAATCTTCCAATGCCCACCCTTTAGTCGTGAATTATAATAGGGTTTTGAATGATTTCGGTCAAAGGTTATATTCTTCTCGCGTGAATTAGATTTTATCTCTAGTGATGGTGGAGATATTTTCCATCATACTCACCATCATTACATTCACCAAGTAGATAAAATGACTTGAGACAGGTAAAATGATGAGTATATGGATATGTTTTAATCCATCACGAGTCCACCTGAGGGAAGACCAAAAAGTAGTTTCTTAATGGTGGGAGACATCAATTAAAGAGAAAGGGAGAAACTGCATTTCTTTTAAATAGTAACTACTAGAAGTTATTCGCGCTTTGCCGCTGCGTGAGTGATTACAGCTAACTCGTACCACTATTCTGTCCGAAATTAGGGAAAATAAATGCTAATTAAACTTATTCTCTATACAATTGTTTCTTAGAGTAATATATAAATATATTGTAGGTTGCGGCCCATTTCATGATCAATGTTGTCAATCTGATTTAGCGCATTGTTCCAGTCGAGCATGTGGATTGAGAATTAATGATCCGATTATTTAGTTGTTCAATTGTGCATTTATATTATATATGAGTAATAACATATATATTAGGGCTAATACTATTACAACACCCGAACTATCCGAAATATGTCACTTGTATTCTAAACTATTCAATATTCCATTTCTGTCCTGAACTATATGAGTTTGTGACATCTGTGTCATAGCATCTTGCGTTGACCGTCAAAGATAACTGTTGACTGGACAGAAGTCAAACTGATGTTGACTTTTGCAGATGTGGCAGAAAAGTGACATCCACGTAGATGCCACATCATTAACATGTCATTACTTAATTAACAATTAAATTATAATAATTATAATACAAAAAATACCAAATTCTTAGAAAAATAAAATAGAAATCATTATTGGTTCCACCCTCCCCAATCTGGCAATCTCCCATTCTCTGCTTCTTCCTCTTCCTTGCGAGATCAATCCCCCTTCGCGGACTTTGCCTCTCCAATCCCAGCAACATTGTCGCCAGCTAATTCCCCAACACCTTCATCTCTCCATTTTCAATTCAGTTCCCCCACTGTTGGCTGTTCTGCGAACTCAATTTTGGGTGAATTGGACAATTTTTCATGGAAATCTGGGTTTAGCTAGGGATTTCTTGAATTGGAAGATGGCTTGCCTTCCCTGTCTTTCAAAGAAGAAGAAATAAGATCGGAGAGGGGTTGCTCGATGGCTTGCCTCCCCTATGCTTCAAAACATTCTCGTTTTCTGTTTGAGCTATTCGCGTGGCAGGGATGCATGACCTCGCCAGAGACGGAGGTGCTGTTGTCGAGTCGCGAGAGATGACGTCGTAGCCTGCCAGAAGGGGTAGGTGAAGTCGTCGGCGGAGAAATGGTGTCCGTTTTGTAACACAGTCTTCAACTACGACGGGTCCGTCGCGGCGCTGCTCCTCCTCCGACAATTCGACGGTAGAAGCAAGCCATAAGACTCGGTGCCACTTTGAATCCCCGGACTCTTGTTTCTGGAAAATTTCTCCCCTGTCGCCGACAAAGGAGGGATGGTTTTCTTTGCAGAGAGGGAAATCGATTGTTGGGAGTTCTAACGGGGGTGGTGGATGGAGGCGAGGAGGCCGATGGCCAAGATTTTTTCATATGCCGGAGAGACAGATGGGAAAGGGAAGGGGAAAGAGGGCCAAGATTTTTTCATTTTCATTTTTTTATTTTAATTATTTCTTAAATAAAAATTGAATTTATAATTCCATGTCATATGCCACATCAATGCTGACTAGATTTTCTGTTAAATACTAACGGTCAACGCCGGTCAACACTAACGGAATAATAGTTCAAGATAGAAATGGAATATTGAATAGTTTAGGATACAAGTAGCATTTTTCGGATAGTTCGGGTGTTTTAGTGGTATTATACCAAAATAATACATTGTACATGGGCCATCGTATAATAAAATTTCACACACACTTGTATAATCAATATTCAAATGTCGACTTAGAATTCCAAAATAGGGTTAGACAAAAAGGAAAATTGAAAAAGAGGCGCATTTTGCAAAACAAAAGAAAAAATGACGTCGTGTGACCTCCAATCCGACAACCTTCAGCAGGTTAACCCATCAGTGTGTGTTACCCGTTTTTCTCATTGATCATGATCATAACGGACCAACAGACGACCCATGAGTTGATAACCTTTATTTTATTATATTTTTTATAAAGTTAATGAAGTTGAATGGTTAATTCAATTCTTACTAAACTGTAACTGTGATTCACGTTTATATATATTAATTTTATTATATTTTATATAAAGTTGATGAAGTTGAATGGTTAGTTCAATTCTTAGTGAATTGTAACTGTGATTCACGTTTATATATATTAACGATTTATATATATTAACGATTTTGAGTATTTATAGGAGCCAGTTAAATTTAAGGATCATAAATTTCATCGTGAAAGGTAATGGTCAACTCGCTATCCATTAGTGATGCAGCTGAATTGTGCTTAGATAACAACCATATATGTCTGTGAGACGTGGTTGCCACGTCATACAATTGTCACCCAACCGTAATAGTGGAATTAGATATTCGTGTGGTGATTTAATTAACAAATCTGATCATAGTTCAAACCATACATAGACATTAAATTAAGGGTTATAATTATATATATGCTCCTCTACTATGCAGTTTTATCAAACATGCTTCTTTACTATTTTTTACATAAAACATGCCCCTATATTTTGTAAAAACGATCAAACATGCCATTCTCTTAAAATTTGCATCCAAAAACCATTAACCATGGTCGAACCTTAGTTTGGGCGACACCTATATCTAAAATATTCTTAATAATTGTTTTATTTTTTTTGTATAGTCAAATATCTCTAATAATTTCACTTTAACGAGACCTGGAGAAGTAAATGAGGAGGAAAAACTAACAATTTCACCCCCAATTTTTCCGATGTTGGGTCGTGTGAATCTCGGTTCAACTGTGGTTGACCATTTCTTAATGGAAATTTTAACATGAGGGCATGTTTGATAATTTTTCCAAAGTATAGGGGCATGTTTGATGTAAAAATAGTAGAGGGGCATGTTTGATAAAACTGTATAGTAGAGGGGCATATTATACCTATAACCCTTAAATTAATTGTTTATGAAGTTACTTAAATACATCATAGCTCTAGGATTAATATTGGGGAGCGGAGGTTAGTAATCTTATGGTGAATAATCATGAGTAACTCGTCCACATCATCATGACATCAGCATCCATCTCTCTCATGGCAAAATCTTTTATCTTTTTCCCTTTAATCTTTAACGGACAATTTCTCTCTCGTTTTAAGTTGAAATTTAAATTTTTTTGCACAGATAAATCAGATTAATTGTGCTTTTTAAAATGATATCCACTTTGATATATTTTTAGAACAATAAAAATTGAATCATTGTTTACCAGTCAATACCATATGGTATGCTCCTATTTAATACCATATGGTAAGAAAATGTACCATGATGGTATGAATATAGCCATACTGTAAGAAGGTTAAATACATAATAGTAAGAGTATACTAACTGTCATTTACGACTTTCATCATTGCTTACCACAAGTCACCACCCACATACCATAGTGGTAAAGTATGGTAATTTTTGATCATGTATTTTTTTTCACCCAGAAATTTATAGATCCAATAGATCATGATGAACTCGTTCCTTCTAAGCAAACGTTTTAAAAAACGACTTAAAAATGAAGAAGTTACTATATGGTATGTAGTTGGTAACGGGAGGTATGAAAAAAAGTTTCTCGAAATATATTGAAAATTGATCTCATTTTGTAGAGCACAATGAACTCGTTCCATCTGTGCAAAAAAAATAAATAAATTGAAATCCGAGTTAGAACGAAGAAGATAAGAGCCGATAAAAAAACTAGGGAAAATAAAATGTTTTTAATTCTCAACCCTTAGATCTGAATTTTCTAGGGCCATTAGATCTAAAGGTCTAGATTTAGTTACTCATAGGTCACTGACTGTATCCCAAGCCATAATCTTGTGAATCTAATGGGACGAGTTATGGTGACAACCCCTTAAGGGGGTTGTGGGTTTGACAACCCACTTTATAGCCATTAGATGTATTATCTCTCTTGTCTCTCTCCTGTTATTTTTAAATTGAAGGTTGAGATGAAAAGAAGGGTGTTTTTGGGATGAAAAAAACTTACCACACCCAATCATTTTTCCTCCCATATAAAATAATAAAACCCTAATCTAACTCATGCCAACTTCACAACCGTTCACCACCTACTTCTTCCCTTCCTCCCTTTCTTCCGCGGACGTTGCCGCCGCCACATCTCCCTCTTCCTCTCCCATGCCCACCGCCACCCCTGATCTCCGCCGCGCCGGCTGTCCTCACCGCCCTGCCGCGCCTGCTGTCCCCGCCGCTCCTGCCGCGATACGCTGCCCCCGTCACCCCTAAGCTCACTGTCGTGCCACGCTGACCCCGCCGCCATTTTTACGTCGCCACCGCCGCGAGGTCAAGACTCTTCCCTGCCTCCCTCTTTCCTCATCCCTATTTTTTTCCAAATCTGATTTTTTGTTTTAGTCTCTACTGGTATGTACCAGTGAGCACTAGTAGGGTACCAATACCACTGGTAGCGCTATTGGTACGCTACCACTACTCACTGGTACGTACCAGTGGCTCCCCTATCATCTGGTACCACTATCATATGTTTTTTTTGTGTTATTCTCTACCGGTACCGTTACCAATGCTAGTGGTAGCGCTACCAGTGCTAGTGGTACGATACAATATGGTAGTGGTAGCGCTGTACTGGTAGCGTACCACTGGTACTGGTACATTTTTTAACGCAATGGTAGCGTACCACTAGTACTGGTACATTTTTTAACGCACTGGTATATTAATTACCAGTAGACTAATGGATTGGTACACTTTTTAACGCACTGGTACATTTTTTCAGATTGCCGGAGGGAGTCTGCCAGAGAGAATTCGCCGGAGAAAAAGTTTGTTCATCGATGCAGAGTGGCCGCTGGAGAAAGGAAGAGAGAGAGAGATAGATAGAGATATTAATGTATATGATTTAAATTTAAAAAAAAATTGTATTTAATATGGGTTTTTAATTCCCAATATAATTAATACAAAAAGGTAATTAATATATTCCTTTTTTTCATACCCAAAATACCCTTGGTTGTGAATCTGACAACCCCCTTAGGGGTTGTCACCGTATCCCGTCCCGAATCTAATTAAAAGGTAACTTTTGGTGTAAGAACTAAGAACCAATCCAGCGAACTAAAGTTAATGTATGAAATGAAATACAACCGAATGAAAGTTAAAATCATTGTTGAACCGAATCGGATCAATGACCAGATCAGTAGAACCACCATACTAGTTATGATAGCGGTCCTGTTTATTGGTTGGATGGTTATTGATGGTCCAAATGGTTTTTTACGCTTCAACATAAAATCAGGTGAACCACCACGATTTAACAGGTTCATTATTTTAACAAAAAAATTAAAAAATACTTTAACATAACTTAAGATCATCAAATCATAATCATTAATTTTATATATGCTTCCTTTTTCTCATTTTCCAACGTTGTTGTTTTTACGTTGTCCACAATCGACTGGTAACTGTAATTTTTAACTTGAATTAAAAAAATTATAATTTCTTTTGTCGAACGATTTGTATGATTTATTAGATATTTTGACGATGATATGAATTTGAAATTGTTTATGATAATTTCATTATTAAATTAGTGTAATATACGAGTCTTATATGTCATATATTATGAACGATTCTATCAACGATTCACCAACGGTTTTATAACGGTTAATCACTGAACTCTAAACTACTAACTTTTCCGATTCAACTTTCGATTCGGTTCTGAAAATAGAGGTTAAAATAAAAATATGTGAATGAAAGAAAATTTATGGGTTATGCTGATTAGAACCTTCTATTCTCAATCTAATATCTCCCTTTTTGGGGTCAATTTTTTTTGGTTAGACCTTAAGTCACACAATTCGCAGAGGAAGGGTCGGCGCTCCCGCTCTAGCGCGCAGAAACGCAAATTTCAAAGGATTCACATATAATTCGCGAATTTCTTTTATTTGGAGCGCGAATTTGTTGGATAATTCACAGATTCATTTTATAGAGACGGAGCGGGAGAGATTCCAGGAAGGAGTCCGTTGATTTAGTGAAGGAGATGCTTGTTGGTTGATGTACGGAGCCGAAAAGGAAGGGAATTTGTTGATTTTGGAGGTTTTCAACTTCGCAAGGAACAATAACTTGTTGGCGATTAACAATATCGTAGGGAGGAAAGTTTTGGATAAGAGCCCAAAATTAATAGATCTGGGACGTCGGCTGGTTTCTAGGTTGGCGAATGTAAAAGAAAGGAAGCTTGCAAGGGAGAAAGAAGACCCAACTTCTAAAAGAGATAGATAGTAAACGATGACAAGCTTGAAGAGAGGATCTTGACTTGACTTTAAAGACCCAAAATCATACTGGGACTGGCTTATTTTTAAGGATTTTAACTTTGAAAAGGAAAAACAGAGTAGAGGAAACGAGAAGCAGTCGCAGAGCGGCAGAGGAAGAAGACGAAGACCAAAGAACATGACTTTATGATCATCTGTCTTCCTATAATGGCGGGCTGAGTCAAATAAAGCCCAAGGAAATAAAATTAAAATGAAACTAACTTAGAATAAAATCAAAGAGTAAGAAACGAGCCTCTCCAAGGAATACGGCCCAACTAAATATTAAAATCTACGAGTTATTTTCTAGTGTTTGATATTTTGAGATTTGCATGTAGATATAATCTTAATAATAATAATGAGACATATGATGTTTACTAATTTGGATTTAGCATTGGACTATTGGTGCATAGGTCTTGTTACAATTACAAGTATTTGTATACGCTCAAAATATGAAGTGTATAGTAAATAGTTTATAAAAAATAATATTTTAATGACGCTCTCTTCACGCTCTCAAAATTGACGCTCTCACTCTTATTCTCGCTCTCGCTCCACGAACTGGTATCCTAACTTAGACCATCCAAATTAAATATTATATTTTCTATGCTTGTCTTTTCGGTAGTTTTTTTTATTATCATCCAACACTATCATAGTTACAAATCTTGAGCCAACCTTTTGTCTAAACTTTTGTTAACATGATTAGTGGAATTGATTAGTGAGAATTTGATAAACATAAAATATAATAACGGGCCATAAAATTTGAGGATTGAACATGAAAAACATATGAGGTCATGATGAGCATATTGTTGGAAGTGGTGATTGGACAAAATCATTAGTGTGGGTAGCCTTGGAGTTGGAACTTGGAACAACTTTTTTGTGTGGTGTGGAACTTGGAACAATTTCAGCCTTTTAACTATTACTAAATTAGTTTTCAGGAGACAAAAACATTAACAACGAGAAGAACAAACGAAAAACGAAAAGGGGACAAGTTATGATGATTTTTTTTATATGAAAATAACTTTTTTTTATTTTTTTAATAAATTATATTTTAGGTAGTTACAAAATATATTAATTACAATTCTCTCTCTTTTTCTCACTTCCGTAATTTCCAGCCAGATTCCCTTTTCTTATTTTTCTCAATATTTCAGCAAAAGAAAAAAAACATGAAATCACTACCAATCCATTAGACAACCACTACCACTTTGAAAAACATCAATACCGTTGCAGAAATAAATTTATACCATTACACGAAAACTACCAATATAAACAATCTACCAATATAAATCTATACAATTTCACAAAAAATCAATATCATTGCATATTTAATCAATACCAGTACATGATAATCAATACCAATGCGACAAAAACAGTACCAATGCAACAAAATCAATACCAATGCAACAAAAACAATATCATTGAGACGAGAGGGTCGGAGATAAAAATATGAACACCACTGCCAATTGTTTTGAAGAGCTCCGCGGTCCCGTACTCGCCCAGGTCGCTTGTCTATCGGCTCCTCCCTACTGCCAGAGAGAGAGAGAGAGAGAGAGAGAGAGAGAGAGAGAGAGAGAGAGAGAGAGAAGGGGGGGGGGGGGGGTCGTGGGATGGGGTGGGGAGGAGCGGTGGACGGCGGGGGGAAAGGAAGGTGTGGTGTGGTGTGGGGAGGGTGGGGGTGGGTAAGAGCTGTAGGAGGGTGAGGTGAGGGAAGGCGGCGGGAGGGAATGGGAGGTGAGAGGGTGGACGTAGGGTTGGGGAAGGTAAGTTATAAATATAGGTAATAATCTGGTGTGATAATATTTTGATTCTCAAACTATCTTTGATTTAATCTTGACCGTCATTTAAAAAAAAAGGGAAAAATAGAGCTAATGAAGGGTTTAGATGTAGGTAACCACAATGGTTACTAAAAAACTAGTATCCACCCTAACGCATTCCAACGAAAAGGGAAATGAAGTTTGTTATAATAAATTGGTCTCATCTGCCTATTTATCATATGTTTTACTATTTGATGTCCATAATTAAAAAAATACATTTAAATCCTAAATTCTTTTATAAACCCTACCTGCCCAATCAATCAATTCTAGAGGCCCTGTTTTTCAGGGTAAAAGATAAGGCCCAATTTATTTTTATAAAATAAAAATCATAAGACTATTTGGGAAAAATCATAATTAAAATCAATTTAAAAATTAATCCAACAACGTGACTAAAAATGTAATATCTTTTTTACATGTTTGAAATAAAATTATTCCTATGTTTTTATTTTATTTTTCATATTCTCTAGAAAATCATTCTCAATCGCCACCATAGTCAGTCCATTAAGTTCTACGATTTTCAAATAAAAGAATTTAAACACTAATTGACTACAAGTTTACAACGGTGAGTTCTGGAAAAAAAATGCTGCGAGGATCTCTCTCCTCTCTCCTCGAATGGCCCTTCTGGCTTGGCGGCTGGTTACGGAGAATCATCTCTTCTCTCTTCTTGACTAGCTTGACGAATCAGGATGGTGACTGGCTCCGATCTGATGTGGATATCCTGTTCGCCGGGATTGTCCATGGAGCGTCGGCGATGCAAAGAGTGCGACGGACACGACCTTTGATCAGAAGACCTCATCCACCCAAAGGCCCTCCTGGGTCGGATCGCAGCCCTAAAGGGGAGTTCCGCAAACGAAAACCATCCTTGTTTCGAGATGGATCCAATCCTTCGATTGATGGTTCTTTCTCCAACCCCAGCCCTGCGAAAAAACGCAAAGTGGCTCGTATAAAAGAATGGAGATTTTGGCTTCCTTCGTCATTTAATATGGTAGGCGAGGAATGGCTGTTGACCAAATCCGAAGTTTTACTTAAAATAGATCGTGACCCTACCTGGTGAGCTGAGGAGAAGGCTTGCTGCACCATTGGGGAGCTCCGTTCACGTAAACGACCCCGATTGCGAGAGGGTCACAATCCATCGCGTGACACTTTTTCACCAATCTCTACAACTGAGACCAAAGGCAGTCCGTCTAGGCTGACCGAAAAATCATCCAGAATTCCTTCATCGCCGGTTCTGATAGGTGATGAACCACTGTTATCCAGAACCGAGGTGTTTGTTGATGATGTTAACACTCTTACTAGGCGAGCTAATGTTCAGCTCGACCATGGTGCCAGGGATTTTTGGAAAGAGGCGGCGGAAGTCCGCTCGCTGGTGATCACACGGAGGATGAAAAATTCTCCGCATCTAGCGACGGCAATGTGGCCGGTGAGCCCCCATGTAGGGCCACGTGGACCGCATCCACCAAATCCCGAAATAAAGGGGTGACGCGTGTTTCGGAAGGGGATTCGAAAGAGGCTCTAGCTGATATTTCGGGATTGGTACGAGGGTTCCGTTACAACCCTACTCAACGGAAAAATAACAGCCTGGATCCCGCTTTGCATGGGACTCCTTCTCCTACTACAATTACAACCCCTTCCCCAACCGCGTCCCTGGGGTTATGTACTTATCGAAACAGAGGGAATATATATATATAACCTCAGCCCATGGTCTTCTTGACATATTTACCTCCCAACTAAGACGACCAGGAGACCTTGCGGCGGTTGGATCCCCATCCCCTGTGATTTCGTTTGTGTGCTCCCCAGATATTTTGATACCCCCAGTCTGTATTTCGCCCTCCTTTTACATTGATATTCCTATAGAAGCGCCTGTTATTCTCACTCCGTCCGTTGTCGCATTGAATGGTGTTGCCGTGACGGACGAGATGCTAGGGCGCGTCTCGACTGATCTTAACGTGATTCCTGCATCCCATTGCCAGGTACTGTCTAGGATGGCTCACGTTACCGAGGACCAAGTAGTTCAATTCTCTCTAGAGGAGGTGCAATCAACCAGTTTCCGCTCATCTCGCTCTCTCCTTGGTCGCTTGTTTACCAATGATCAAGTCACCACGGTGGAATTAAGAGATGGCTTAATTGATGCATGGAAGAGCAAAGGTCATCTTAAGGTCTCACGAACTAAACATGATCTCTTTGACATTGTCATGCCAAATGAAGAAGCCAAGAAGTGGGCATTGTCTCGTAACCCCTGGATCATCCAGGACAAGTTGCTCACCCTTCGTCCTTGGTCTCCAGCTATCTCCAAAGGGACCTTTGATGCTATGTCCAAGGCGCCGTTTCGGATCCAGCTGTGGGGAGTGAAGGAGGAGTGTTGTACTAAGTTGTTTGGGCAGAAAATGGTTGCTGCCGTGATCGGGCAAGTCTTAGAATCAGGAGTCTTTGCTTGCAAGGACACCAGTGAGCGTTTTATAAAAGTGAACACTATGATCGATTTCGATCAGCCTCTCCGATCACAATTGATGGCGGCCAGTGAGGAAGTTGAAAACTTCTGGGTTAGTTTAAAATATGAATTCCTGCCATGTTTTTGCTTCCATTGCGGCAGAGTTGGTCATGCTCGTCGGGATGTGTCTTCGATCCACCGCGTCGAAAAGAGAGATTCGGCCCGCATATGTCTACTAAGAAATTGGGGAGAAAGATTTATGAGGATGATGGTGACGCTATGCGCTACGGGGGTTCCAGGCAGTCTGTTTGGATTAACCGCCAAAGCAGGCCTCCTTGGCCGGTGGGAAGGACAACTGGAGTCGATGCGGGTGCTCGAAACCAGCACCATCGTCCGGCGGAGCAAAGGCAGGAGGATATTGTGCAAGCCGATGTGGGAGCTTCTGCTACTGAGAGAATACTGTCGTCCCAAGCTGCGAGGTTGGGGAAACCGCCGACCTCTCGAAGCAGCCCTAGAGGCTTTATAGTCCATCGCGCGAACAAGGTCAAGCTTGGGCCTGGTCGACAGAATCAGCAGGGAAAAAGTAGAGATCGACTGCTTCTGCACCGACGGGCAGAGGTGCAAATGCATCCCCTCAGCAAATGCCTGCTTATCCGAAAAACTTGGACCCGGTGCTGAGGGATGAAAAGGTTGCTTTGGTTCATGCGGATACTCGGCGTCGTTGGCTTATTATTGACGACGACTCGGACGATGATATGATTGACGTGGCGCAATCGCTGGCCCATGCTCCTAGCCAGCAGCCCATGCAACAAATCCCCTCAGCTGGCCCAACGGTTATTGTTGAACCGATGGCCGCAAAAATGGTCCAACCAGTGACGCGAAACAGTCGCAAAGCTAAGGCCAAGGCCGTGGGAGAATCTCTTGATGCGGCAAATTCCCTTGATGGAACGACTTCCATTGAAGCTCCTGCGAGTGCCCAGTCAAGGAAGCTACGCGAGGCTCGGAAGTTGAGAAAGGCAGCAGCGGGGCGAGTAAAGCCTACCTCGCAAGAACTAGTTGCCTCTCCGACTGAGGTGGTGGCGGGAATGGGGAGGCGGCGGGGATGGGTGTCGCTGCGCATCCTCTCCCCAACACCTCTCATGAGGACATGGTGGTGGATACGGTGGAGGAGGGTAGATCGGATGGCACGTCGTCTGGGGATGAACGTCACTGTTTTGAGATAAAAAAACGTCTCCCGTCGGCGGCCAATAAAAAAAATCAGTGTCCCATCTCCCTTGGGCGGGTCAGTCAAGTTGTGGCGGCCTTCGAGGCAGGGTTGAATATAGTTCAAGCGGAGACGGGACTGACGGATGCGGATGACATGAAAGTCACGGATACGGGGAGTTTTGATGAATATGGATCTAATCTGCTTCATCCACCTATGGGGTTGCATAAACGCCCCTTGGAGGTCATTGACGGGGAGGTGGGCTCCCCTCCCACACCCAAGAAACAATTTGTGGAAGCTGCTAAAGTGAATGATAAGGTGGAGGAAGCCAGCCTGGAGTGGCCCCAGGTGGATAAATGAGGCTTCTAGCCTGGAATGTGACAGGTATTGGACCTTCCCTCACATTCCAAACGGCTGTGGGTTTGGTCCACTCTAATAAACCGGATCTCGTGTTTTTTTCTGAAACGCGATCGAGCCGGCGTGTTGTCTCCCGCCGTATGCGGGGTTTAGGGTTTGATATTTCTTGTTGTTTTTTTGTGGATGCGGTTGATGCATCTGGTGGGTTAGTTTTGGCTTGGTCCCCGGAGATTGGTACTTCGGTGTTTTATTCTTCCAACTTCTGTATTTGTTCCCAAATTAATGAAGTTGATTTTTCTTATATTGTGGTTTGTGTTTATATTAGTTGTTCTAACACAATTCGTGCGGCCCAATTGGAGCATCTCTGGGAAATCTGTTCTGCCTTCCAACTTCCTTATGTGGTTATAGGCGATTTTAATACTATCCTTAGTGCGAGTGAAAAAGATGGTGGTAACCCTTGGAATGGCAATAATTCGCTCAGTCTCCGTGATTTTATCCATGACATGGGGCTCCATGATCCTGGTTATCAGGGTGACATCTTCACCTGGACGAATAAGAGAATGGGTAGTGCCTGCATTCGTGAACGCCTGGACCGAGCCCTCTGTTCCCAGCTCTGGATTGACCGGTTCCCTAAAACACTGGTTAAACATTTTACGGATCAAGGTTCCGATCATAGAGCAATTCTTCTGTCTGATAAGCCTTATTTTCGGAACTGCCGCCCTCTCTTCCGCTTTGATGCCCGTTGGGCGGATAATCCTGAAGTTAGGGCTATGGTCACCTATGTCTGGCAAGAGGATATCCAGGGAACTCCGATGTTCTGTCTATGGGAACGCCTGAAGAAGCTTTGCCATCTTTTGTATGATTGGAGTAGGGCAGGGACTACTAACTCCTTGCGGAATATTCGCACTCTCCAGGGTGAGATTGATAGGATTAAACTTATTCACCCTATTGACTGGAATAAATTCCGGGGTCTAGAGATTGAACTCAATAGACAATGGGAGGCGGAGGAGATTTATTGGCAGCAGAAGTCCAGGGTCCATTGGTTGAAAAAAGGGGATAAAAATACATCCTACTTTCATACAGTGACTAGGGCTCGTCAATAAAGGAATTTTGTGGCTTGACTCCGTGATGACAATGGGGAGTGGATCACTGATGAATCTGGCAAGGCTGGTATTGCCACTTCTTTCTACCAACACCTATTCTCTTCGGAGAATCAGGTGCTCAACATGGCTGACAAAGTGGCCTCTTTACCTATCACGCGGAGTGTTACCCCGGAAATGAATGACAGTCTAATGGCTGCAGTTCTTCCCGTGGAGGTCCGCAAAACAGTGTATGCTATGGGATCGAAGCAAGCGTCGGGTTCGGATGGATTCACTGGGAAATTTTTCAAGGCCTTCTGGGACAATGTGGGTGAGTCCGTCGTTTCGGCAGTCTGCTCGTTCTTTGTTACGAGTCGATTGCTACGAAGCTTCAATCATACTTGGCTCACGCTGATCCCCAAGGTTGATAATGTGGAGTCTATGCGACATCTGCGTCCGATCAGCTTATGCCAATTTGTTTATAAGATTATTACTAAAATCATGGCAGAGTGGCTTGCTTGTATCCTTCCTAGTCTTATCTCTGAGGGCCAAAATACATTCATCCGCGAGCGGCAAATTGTTGAGAATATCCTCCTTGGCCATGAGTTAATGCACTATCTGAAAATCAAAACGCGCGGTAAGAAAGGGTACATGGCTCTAAAGGTTGACATGGAAAAGGCCTATGATAGAGTCGAATGGCCCTTTCTCCTGGCGGTTTTGGGGAAGATGGGCTTTAACTCCACCTGGGAAGGATGGGTTAGTGAGTGCCTCAGATCTTCCTCTTTTACTGTTCTCATGAATGGGACCCCTTCGGGTTATTTCACTCCTTCCAGGGGGCTTCGGCAAGGGGATCCTCTCTCCCCTCTCTTATTTGTGCTGTGCACTGAGGGCTTTGCGGCGCTCCTTCGTAAGGCTATTTCGGAGAAAAAATTGGAGGGGGTGAAGGTGGCCCCTCGTGCTCCTCCGATATCGCATCTATTCTTTGCAGATGATTCGTATTTGTTCTTGCGCGGTACTCTCCGGGAGTGTGAGAATCTGATTGAGGTCCTGAATGAATATGAGGAACTAAGTGGCCAGAGGGTGAACCTGGCCAAGTCAGCGATCTGCTTTAGTAAAAATATTGTCCGTGCTGACCAGGAATTCTTGGCTTCGATTCTGGGAGTCGGGGAAGTGGGAGTCCAGGATAAGTATTTGGGTTTGCCGACGCTAATCGCGCTGTCCAAAATGGCCACGTTCAGGTATTTGGAGGATAAGTTGCTTGAACGTCTCCAGGGATGGAAGCAGCGGACCTTGTCAAGGGCGGCCAAAGAGACTTTGATTAAGTCGGTGGCTCTGGCATTACCGCTTCATGTTATGTCCTGTTTTAAGCTTCCTCTCTCCCTGTGTCGGCTTCTGGATAAGCATGTAGCCCGATTCTGGTGGGGTGATGCTGAGGATCATTTACGGATTCGGTGGATATCTTGGCGTAATCTTTGCCGAAGTAAACATGATGGGGGTCTTGGATTTCGTCGGTTTGAGCAATTTAATCAGGCTTTGCTTGCCAAGATTGGATGGCGTATCCTGATGGATCCTCAATCTCTTCTGGCTCAGGTTTATAAGGGGAAATATTTTCCCACTGGATCCTTCCTTGATGCCACAGCTCGATCCCGACCCTCGTGGGGATGGCAGAGCATTTTATTCGGTAGGGAATTGTTGCTGAAGGGACTAAGGTGACAGATTGGGAATGGCCAGAGTGCGTCTCTCCTTAACTCTAATTGGATCCCAATGCTCCAATTCGATCCTCCCAGGTTCAACCCTTGGGTTTTGCCAGAGGGTGGAGGGCCGCTGGTTGCGGAAGTAATTTGTCCTGGTGAGGGACGTTGGGATGTGCACATGCTTCGTCAATGGTTTGATCCTCCGACTTGTCAGGCCATTTTATCCATCCATCTCCCGCGACATAATGTGGTTGATAGGCTGATCTGACATGGTACTACGGATGGGGTCTTCACGGTCAAGTCAGCGTACCATTTAGCGGTCTCGCTGGATAGGAGGCGGGAGGGGTGGCGATCCACGGTTGGCTGGATGGATAAAGCCTCGTGGATTCGATTGTGGGACGCAGACATACCCCCGAAGCTTAAAATCTTTGTCTGGCAGATTTTCAATCGCATCCTGCCCACTAATGAGGCCCTTATTGAGAAGAAGGTCCCTGTGCATCCCAGATGTCTGGTCTGTTGGGCCAGTGTGGAAACGATGGAGCATTTGCTCCTTGATTGCCCGATGGCTCGTGCCCTTTGGGATTATTCTGGGTTGGCGTATCTGGGGGAGGGGCTCCCTCACCATACCTTCCCGTTGTTCATAAAACGATTAATGGCTTTGATTCACCAACCTACTCTGTTTATGGAGGTGGTAGCCATCCTCTGGCAGATATGGCGGTCGAGGAACTGGGTGGTCTTTGAGGGAAAGCAGTTTGGGTTCCCTGCCTTAATGCGCCAGTTTCATCAACAGTATGAGGAGTGGGTCCAGTTACCGGTGGACAGGGTTCCAGTGGCGAGTTCTCATGGGGCTGGTCCCCATGGGGCTCATCGCATTGGGCCTGTAGGAGCTGATAGGATTTTGTGTATCTGGGATGGGGCTGTTCGGCGGGGATCGCACTCGGCTGGGGGGTGGTTCTTTTTACCCCGTCTAGAGCGGTATGGTTGGTGAAAGGGGTTCATTTTCCTGGTATAGATGACCCAATGGTGGCGGAGTTGCTTGTCCTCCGCGAGGCGGTTCTGTGGTGCCGGGAGCTTGGTTTGTCGGATTTGTGCTTTGCAGGAGACGCCAAAGTTATTATTGATAAGATTAACCAGGCGGATGTCCGGGATAACCGGGTTGGTGCTGTCTTGGAGGAACTCCTGGCTTATTTTAGCAGTCTCACTGGCTTTAGTGTTCGGTTCGTAGGTCGGCGTAGTAATAGGGTAGCCCATATGGTGGCTCGGAAAGCCCTCTCTTTGTACCCGACTATGAGTCGTTTCTTTGATTTTCAGGCCTGGCTGCATTCCAGGGTGTAACTATCTTTTGCTTAAATCAATATAAGATTATCTTTTGTCAAAAAAAAAAAAAAAAGAACTTAAACACTAATTTTATTGAAATTTTTTGTATGCACTAGACCTACCTGAATATATTACATGACCTCAATTGAGTGAAAAATTAGACGAATTTCAGAAAAATAAAGAGGAGAACAAAGAGCAATGGAGAAGAATATTAAATGAGTAGAAATGTTTTTGGGTTCAAATGTTTAATTCTCAAATATACTAACTTTTTATACTAACATTTGATTATTAGTTTTTTGTCATTTTGTGTCGTTGGCTCACAACGACAATCTGCTAAACTGCTAGCATTAATTGATGTGTTTGCGGGGGCTTTATTTATTTATTTATGGAAATCTACACTCAACTATATTAAATGAATATAACAACTACATCATCCAACACAAACTGGTCTAGTAAATTCATGGGAGACCAATCAAACCAAACCTTCGCAACATTCCATCTAGTTTTCGTATGTGCCATAGTATGTGCTGTTTCATTCGCACTTTTACTAATGTGCTGAGCATTACTGATACGAGCATGGAACCAATGTGTGTAATTATCAAAGTCGCACAGCCAAGAACATGAATAAAAAGTAGGGATAAGGCAGAATTAGAGTGCAATCTCACACTTGGGAGAAGACTCTATTAACATAATGGTAGAATCTCAACAACAATCAAGGAAAAACTAGAATGGTACAAAGAAAATTTACAAGCCTAAAGCTCAATCAACCAAAACAAACTCAATGTTCTTCAATGTTTTCCCTAAAACTCAAGTTTAAGTCTTTATATAGGCTAGCGAAACAACAACTAAACAAAAATCCAAAAATGAAAAGAATCCTAATTGAAAAAGGTAATTTCAGCTCGTCAGGTAAATTTTCGGTTTGTCCTCCTGCTCCATGGTTGTGGAATTGATGTCCGTAACCGTGGGACGCTGTTGTTCCAATCCATGGTCTGGCTTTCTGTTCCATGATCGTGGAATTGACACCCTTGATCCGTGGGACGCCGACCACAATCCCAACCTTCCCTATCCTCCTACCATCGTCTAGCGTTCATCAGATTCAATAAAAGCGAAATCCCAATCCAAACACCAGAATCTCTTCGGCGATGACGATCGTCTTCCTCGCATCGTCGTTCCCCATCGTCCGACGGAGCTGCGCGGTCCGACGTCGGCCGTCGGACTACGTCCGCCCGCTCACCGGCGCCGGACGGTTGCAACGATGAATTTTCCTTCGGTTTGATCAATGGAACAGTACCCCCGCGAATGACCTTTTCTTTTCTGCAACGATGGAGCAATTTGGTGCGGAAATGAAGGAGTTTGTTATGTTAAATAATTATAAAAAAAAATACTACTAGTTCGGTTAATTGAAGGAGGTAATATTGATTTAGGACTTTTAAAGTTAAATGGCGGTATGTAAAGAGTTAATAAAATAAAAAATACTAATAATTGGACAAATTACACGGGATGGCAGATGAGGTTCGGATATGGTGAGTAACAATCCAGTGAGTAACCGTCAGTAACCAACCGATCCGCCGTCCATTGCAATTAATTAATGACCGTCAGATGTGGGATATTAAATACACGTAGGGGTAAAATGGTAACCTGACAATCCTTCTGGCAATTTGAAAAAGGAACACGCGACCCTTCCCCGCCATCATTATCACCAACTCTGCAACTTCTTTGCAAAAATAAATGACATGATCCCAAATGGCCAACTCTACACGTTTAAATTACTTGACGAAGAAGCTATCGAAGTTGGGAGGTAGAAGGGCAGAATTTGGCTAAGTCAAAATCCTTGTTCAGGGTACATACTTTGGAGGCATGATTCTCTCAATTGGCTTGGTGAAAATTCAGGTTTAAGGGTTTGTTTTGCATATAAAGATTCTATCTTTCCAATGGTATGCTTTGTGGAGCCAGATGATGTTAATAAGGTTGTTTCCCAGGCCTCAAAGTTGCTACCTCAAAACTGGAAAACTGCCAGAAAATGGTTAAGTCTGGAAACTGTTTTGTGAAGCCTACTTTGGAGCTTAATTCGAGGAGTATGGATCTGATTCAAGTCCAAAGGCTTCCACAACATGAAACTAGGTATGTTTTTGAACAAAGGGAAGGAATTGGATGAAGAACTGGATTTCGGGAAGGCCTCGAACGAAAGGCGTGAAGTTAGTACGAAAGCCGCCTTTTGACTGTTTGCTGGCAGCTTACTTGTGCTTCAAGAAAGGAAGTTTAAACCCGAATTTTGTGTCCTTTTTAGAGTAGAATTTTACCTTATTTTTTTTCTTGTTCATCTAGGTTTGTATTAGGTTTTCTTGGCTATAAATAGCCTTCTATTTTTGTTGTAAAATTCAGACTTTGTTGAATAGAAATCGAAACCGTTTGGTTTGTGCAAGTTGCGAGTTGTTTTGGGTTTGGTGGATTCCAAACTTGCTGAGCTTGTGTATCGATTGAATAGTCACTTCAATCGTGGTCGAGCAACTACCCTTTTATACCAATCGAGCTATCCTTAGGTGTGGATTTGTCCTTTTGGTTCCGTTTTATCCAAGTTCGTATTATGAACGCTTCGTTCTTGATTCGAGCTCAATCGATTCTTCAATTGAGTCGTTAGCTGCGTGAATTTGATGATATACACCCCCCAGGGGCGTATTAACAAAAATCACCACAGACGGTTCGCGTTCCATCTCTGTTTTTTCGCTCTACATTTACGCTATCCATTCTCTCCATTTACGGTATCCATTCTCTCTCTCGCATTTTATCTCCGCTCATAAAGAATACTAACGAGAAACTGCAAACTCAAATTTTCAGAATGTTAGCAAAGGATACTGATCTCACTCCTTCAGCGATCAAGTGAGGGTTTCCAACTTCGACGTCTTCAACGATCAAGGTAAATCATCACTTCTTTCTTCAAAATCTAGATACGTGATTCTGAATGTCTAATTTCAAGTACAGACTTCACAATGCAAATCATGTTCACTACTGGATTTTTGTTCTTGCACAACGTTAACCACACTGTTTTGAAGAGATGATCAAATAACCAAACAAAAACCTCAACTATGCATTAATTTTTTTACAATACCACACTAGTACCATGTGGTATTCTAAGGAGAAACCGTTCGAGTAGTGGTCAAAGTACTTACAGTGAAATACATTTTATAGAAAAGTATAAAAACGACAAAAAACCTATGCTATGTTCTGATTTTCTTACAATACCACATTGATACCATATGGTATTATAAGGAGAAACCGTCTGAGTAGTGGTCAAAGTACTTACAGTGAAATATTATATAAAAGTATGAAAACGACAAAAAAACCTATGCTATGCTCTCATTTTTTTCATAATACCACACTGGTACCATATGGTATAATAAGGAGTAACTATTCGAGTAGTGCTAAAAGCACTTAAAGTGAAGAAGATTTTCTAAAAATGTATAAAAAACCACAAAAAACCGCAGCTATGCTTCCATTTATCATAATACCATATGGTATGGTGCGGTAAGATCACTTGAAAACCTGTTCAACAACCCTTGATGTGTTGTACGATGCATTGCTTACTGGTAGAATATGGTATGGTATGATATAACAAATCTTCTATTATGGATTCAGGTACATCATGTCAAAACCAAGGGACGATTTTCGCACAAGAATCAACACACTGTCAAGGGCATTAATAGCTGAACAGAGGGAAAAATTGCAGGAGTTAGGCCTTGACGGCTTAACAGCCATCCAGCAAACAAAGATAAACAAGAACTTTGCTCTATTCACAATGAGCAAGTACAATCCAACAAAGCAATATTCAAGCTGCCTAATGGAAACTACATGAAGATATCACCAATTGACTTTCATAGAGTTTATGGTCTACCAATGGGTAAAAAGGAAGTGACGCTCAAGAAATTATCATTGGATGAAGCAGTAGACTATGCACTACAAGTCCTACTAGAACTTCCAGCTGGAAATGCAAGGGTGAAATTACTTAACGTAGAGCATGACGTTTATCAACCTCATACCATTGAAAGATGGATCAAACGGTTCTGGTTGCTAGTTACTGGAGGTTTACTGTCCCCATTTTCAAACCCTACTGCTGAGTTGAATATGCTTGAGTACTTGCAGCCAAGAAAAATCAAGCATTTCAAAGAATATAATTGGTGCAAGTTCTTCTTCGACTATGTGAATGAGGCGTTGAAATCAAGAAACTTGTACGTCAATGCAGATCTTCATTTCTTAACAGTAAGTATCTATACCCTCAATAATTTCATTTCAATTAGTATACCCTAAAGCATTACCAATCCTAGTACTTACAAAAACTAATACAACTGTTTCTCCTTTCCACAAACAAATAAAAGGTATGCTTCATGTACAAGTTGAATGAAATTGCCTTCTCCACCCAGTTTCAAATCCCAACAACAAGCTATTACGATGACCTTGTTGTGCAAAGAAACTTTGAAAACATAATCAGCTACTACAGTTTAGAAGTACATAATGAGCTAATGAAGATATATGATAATGAAGACAAGATCGGTGGCTCCAACAATGATGATGATGACAACTACACAGACCAACAACCATCAACATCACTCATATATGTTACAATTGTGCAATTCACATAACTAATACCACACATGAACCATGGTGGTAACATATGGTATTGTACTGTATAATGAACATACCATCCATTATCACCATGGTAACATGTGGTATTCTATCGTAAATATTAACTTACAAACCAAAAATCACTAATGCAGGCTGACGAGCAATAATCTGGTGAAAACATCAATGAAAGATATGTTGGAGATGCAATACAAAGCTCAAATTGATGAGCTTGTCAAACACAAGGAAAAGTTGGAGCAACAAACTTCTGATGAGAACTTTGATGGTGTGGAAGGAGAAAGATCTGATAACGTGATTGTCGAACAAAAGGAAAGAACTGAATCTGGAGATGAAGGTAAAGAAGCAGACAACAACCTAGAAGAAACTCTGAAGAAAATTTTTGACAAGGCACAATCAAGCAAAAGGAAAGCAAACACAATAAATGAATATGAAGAAAATGATGATTCTCAACAAACAACAGTGGATCACATCAACGTATTAATCATCATCAATTCACCACTTCCTAACATTATCCTTGATAAATCGGAACATTAACCTTGAGAATTATCATTGCAATTGCTATGTGTTGTTGTGTTATTCATGAGTTTCCTTATTAATATTATTTCTTCTTCATTTATACATGGACCTTAAAATCCTACAATTTTATGATTCCGATTTTACCCTCCTTTTCGATATTACGTAAAATCCCGATTTTGACTGCTATGGGGACTGCTAATGTAACGTTTATTTATTTCCTGTGATTTGGTAATTAGAGAACTATATATATTTGTAATGTGGATGAACAATGTAAATTTTCAGTTCATGATATGAAATTTGGTGGTGGCCTTTCTCCTTTAGCTCTCGATGATCTCTGATTTTTACACATAGAGCCACGCTTGATTTTGTAAGAGGGTTTTTATTTGTCGCCCTAAAGATTACTATTTGCCGCCCACAATTTTGAAGTAAATGATGATTTTCCCCTTTTCTTTGGAAACCCTCCCACCAACCAGCACTCAACCTCTGTCGGCTTTCCTCCACCGCCAGAAAATTGTCGCACAGCACAAGAGGTGCCTACTTCCTCCTACCAATGCGGCAACGCCATCCCTTACCCCTCTCTATTTCCTCCAAGGAAATTCTCCCCCGACCATCGCTTCCTCCTCCTGTCCCTACCGTTATCATCAAATTCGAGAGAAGTGATGAGCACAAATCCAACCAAACCCCAAAATCCATCACGCGACGGTGATCGAAACCCCGGGATCCCTCCAGATCGAAGCTCCCGCGCCTTCTTTCCAGCATCGTCGTCTCCCCATCGCCCGTCGGAGATCAGTGGCAGACGTCGGGTTCGGAAGGAGCAGCGCGGTCTGATGTCAAAATTTTGACCAAGTTCGATCTGCGGGGTCGGACCACATCCGATCTGCGGCGTCAGACCACGGTCGATCTCCAACTTAGGACCACGTTCGAAAGTCGGCGTCGAATGGGCCGCCAGTGTCTTCTTTTGCGGAATAGTTTTTTTATTATAATTATGATTAAATAGTTATATTGTTATAATAATTATAAATAAGATAATTAGGCAACTAACAACCCCATTAAAGGGAGTTGATTGGTTTTTTCTTGATATATTTTTGGTAGAATATTAAATAAGAGAGTTTTTTATGGTAAAATTTCTAAGTTTACATTTATGAAATATTTCATTTGAGTAAGAATTTTTCGAAAGGAAACTTACCTAATTAACAACCTCTAATTTGTATTTCTCACCACCAATTAGAGTTTGACCATAGTTGAACCAATCTCAACCAAAATGATGAATGACAACAATAAGAATCAACTGGACTCAAACGGATCGATCATGACAGTAAATAAGGAAAACATCTCGTCCCCCTCCTACACTTTATACTCCTCCGAAACCCTGAACACTCATTCCTCTTCTGAATAGCTACCTTCAACCTCGATCCATCCAATCCTACAATGAAATTATTTTAGAGGCAAAATCGTCTCTGCCTCCAGTAACAACAATTGTTGGCATTGTCGAAATATATGTGTCAGGCTCAAGAAATTTCTAGTTACCACCCCTAGATCCCCAAAAACCTGAATAGAAATTTTGGCAATATTCATCTTTTTTTACCTGGAACGTCCGATCGAGAAACGGTCGATTCCAACACATTTGTATCCACATTTTAAGAGATTATTGAGGGTTTCCATAATTTTTCATGTCGGTGACTCTATAGTAATTGCGAAAGGTGATTTTGTCCGACCTTCCACAAGCCACAAAGAGCCTTCTCCATGTCCCAATTTCTAGGAAGTTTTATAAAACATAATTTAGGGATGATGATCTAATTAACTATGAAATAAATACAATTAAAAAGTTTAATAAAATTTTATAAATATTTTATAACAATTCTAAAATATTAAAATGAATTATTCGTAAATTTTACAATATTTATAATAATTTATGATTAAACTATCATCAAACCCTAATCAAGTTTATTCTTATTTTTTTATCCGTCATCTTGGGTCAGATTGATTAAACCGTAATCTTCTTAAATCTCAATTGGTCAATTTCAAATCCTAATTTGTGAAAGTCCAGCCATAATTTGTCAAAGCTAAACCGAAATATTGAATCGCAGAAACTGAGAGGACGATAACTATCAACCAATCACTACGGAAAGTAATGTGGATATCGACTGGTGGGAGCAAAAAAAAAAAAAAAGAGATGAGAGGTGCTCTGCCCTCTCTCTCTTCAACTTGGTGAACTGGATCGACCGCCTCATCCTCGTAGCAATGGTGGCCCTGTTCCGCGCTAGTTTAACGAATCAACGAGTGGACGGAGAAAGTTGGGAGACTGGGGTCACTTGCGACTAGAACAGATCGGTGCCCCTGCGAGCTATGCGCCGGCGTCTCCCTCGAGATTTCACGAGAATGGACCGCGAAGTTACACGAGTCCTTCGTGAAAGTACGCTAGCTACTAAGCGTAAACGTAATGAACATGGTAATGCGAGCTGCACGCTCCCTAAAAAGCCAAAGATACAAAATATGGGGGGATGGCGATTTTGCCTGCCCTCATCGTCTGACATGGAGGACGAAGCACCTCCATCCATTTGCATGACCGTCGTTGAATCGATGGATCGTGAGCATGGGAGTTTGAAGAAAGTCTGGTCTCCGCTGTGGTTGCCAACGCTGATCCCAGAAGTGGTGGATCATCCAATTCCTTCTGAACTGGTGTCAGATTGCTACCCTGCCATGATGACGACTCAAGGATAAACCGGCAAGAAAACCTAGTGCTTGCTGGTGAGACTCCTTTCCCGAGACGGGATCCCATTAATCAAGGGGGGTGGATTTTTTGGGTTCATTTTGGTAACCGTAAAAATAAATTTAAAATTGGTTCTCCTAGTCCTGGTCCAACTCTAATAGGGCTTGGTATTTCTGGGCTGTCGCTTTGGGGACGTAGGGGGGTAGTGTTTCATTATAAAAGAAAGTTTACCCAGCCTCTTCTCATTCACAGAAAACGAGAGATACCTTTGGTGATCAGAAGCGCACCGACCCTGCCTCTTTATCCTCAAGCTGCCATCAGGAAGAATCCAGGTAACGGGAAGCCATGTGCCCTCCCTTCCTTGTGGCCTTTCTCGTTGTTCTCTTTCCCACTGATACCCTGTCCCTTCATGATTATGCAAATGATTGGCCTGGTATCGATAGACTTGGAAGGAGGAAAATTCCTTCCACGATCTAATGAGACTTCTACCCATTCACCGACTGTTTTTCAGGTTACCGAGATGGCCCATGTCACGGAAGATCAAGTTGTTCAGTTTTCATTGGAAGATGTGCAATCGGTGCGATTTCGTTCCTCTCGAACACTGCTGGGTAGGGTGTTTAAAGACGCTGCCTTTCTGATCACGGAAATCCGTGATGCTGTGAATACTCACTGGCAAGGGAGGGGCCAAATTCGGGTCTCGCAGGCTAAGCATGGCCTGTTCGAGTTCGTATTTCCGAATGCAGAATCCAAGGTCTAGGTGCTGAAACGTACCCCCTGGGTCATCTGGGATACGCTCATTAACCTGCGATCCTGGACACCTACTGTCACGAAAACGACCTTTGATGAACTGACCATCGCACCTTTCCGCATTCAGCTCGGGGGGTTAAAGATTACTGTTGCACTAAGAAATTCAGCAAAAAATTGGTTGCCCCGACCATTGGACAGGTCCTGGAAGCTGGCGTGTTCGTCACTAAAGAGATTTTGGAGTATTTCATGAAAGTTAGAGCGATGGTTGATTTTGCTAAGCCATTGAGGTCTCAGTTGTATGCGGCTAGTGAAGAGAATGGGGGGGGGGGGGGGGGGGGGGGGGGGGTGTTTGGGTATCACTCAAATACGAGTTCTTACCTAGCCTCTGCTTCCACTGCGGGAGGCTGGGTCATTTGCAACGTGAGTGCCTGCATGACCCCCCGACTAGGAAAGAAAATTTTGGTTCCCATACGACCACAAAAAAACTGGGTCGGAGGGTTCATGAAGACGACAAACCTGACCAAGTGTTCGATGGTACTCGAAAATCGGTCAGGGTTAACAAGGCGATTCAAGAAAATAAAAACATGATTGATGCAGGAGCTCTTGGGCGAGGCGCGCGACTTGTGACTGAGAATCCAAGGGATGAGTCTCAACCCATGCTTTAGCGAAGGGAGGAGCGTGCGTATGTTGGCGAGAAGCTAGCCCGATCTCCTCCCAAATTTCCGTGCATGGATAATTGGGACCAGGGCAGCGCGAGGAATGCTCCGATGGTAGGAACCATGCTCCAGACTCTCGGGAGAAGCAGTCCGCATGGCTTTAATATTGTGAAATCTCCGCGTATTCGAGCTGGCAAGGGGTTAGGTCGCACACCGCATTCCCAGGCGGACCACCAGCCGCTGCAACGAAAAGGCCGAGTTCGTGCGACTGATGCTTTGGAGGGGAAGCAGGTCCGAGGTCCAAAAACGATGGGGGAAGGCGATCTCAGGCCGGCGAGTAGTGTGGTGGATGATTCCCGGCGAAGAAGGCTGATTTAGAAGGAGGATTTGGAGGATGTTTTTGAGTTTCAGAATATGGTGTGAAAGGGTGACGTGGAGGATATGATGTCGGGGACGATGCAAGCTTCCTCACCCTTGCAGCTACGTGGTTTGGAGGAGGTGAGTGAAGGCGGGAAAACTGCCACACCAAAAGCTAGGAAGCCTTCCAGTGGCGCACGAAATCCTTAGGGTGCGCCTGCTAGGCCTCGGAAACGGCTATCCAAGGGAAAAGGTGGTGCGGCTGGTGTGGAGGGAGAACATGGCAAACTGGCGGGTAGCGCCTTCGCCGGTGCAAGTCGATTCATCCTCCCCACTCGACTCTCCTATGCTTCAAGCTTGAGGGCCGATCTCTAATGGCGCTCAGGGTGACTATGTGTCGCTAACTTCTCCCTCGGAGGGTGATGGTGGTGTCTTTGAGTTAAAGAAGCTTGAACCAGAGGATGCTGGGATTCAAAAAAAGCGTGTCACTAAAGGATGCGTCCGGCAAGTGGTCGCTGCGTTTGAGTCTAGGCTTAATATTACTGCTGAGGGAAAGACTCCAACTGCTGACATGATGGGGAGTCGCTGGTAGGTTGAGGAAGGGATATCGAGCTCCTCCTTGGATGAGTATGTCTAGAATCTCTTGGACCCAGCCATTGGTAATCGTAAGAGGCCTTTGGACGAGGTGGTAGGATGTTTGGCATACTCACCTACACCTAAAAAGCAATTTTTGGAGGAAGTGGAGAAGTGTAACTCGGTGGAGGAAGCCAACCGTGAGTGGCCCCAACCAGATAAATGAGGCTATTGGAATGTGAGGGAAATTGGGCGATCACTCACATTCCAAATTTCTATAGGGCTAGTTCATTCTAATAAACCGGATCTCGTGTTCTTTTTGGAGACGCGATCGAGCCAACGTGTTGTCTCTCAGCGTATTAGGGGGTTAGGGTTTTCTGTTGATCATTGTTTCTTTGTTGATGCGGTTAATGCATTGGGTGGGTTAGTGGTAGCTTGGTCCCCCGAAGTTGATGCTTCGGTGTTTTATAATTCAAATTAATGAAGTCAATTCTCCGTATATTGTGTTATGTGTTTACATCAGCTGTCACGTTGCTACTCGATCAAATCAGCTAGCTCAATTGCGGGGAATTTGCGACGAGGTCCAATTGCCCTACGTGGTAATAGGGGACTTCAATGTCACTCTACATGAAAATGAGAAAGATGGCGGAAACCCCTGGAATGCGGCCCAGTCTGTGGATCTGCATAATTTTGTCCAGGACCTTGGGATCCATGATCCAAGGTACCAAGGTGACCTTTTCACATGGACGAATAGACGGATGGGGGCTGCCTGTATACGTGAGCGACTGAATAGGGCTCTATGCTCTCCAGTTTGGAATGAGCGTTTTTCGGATACCCTCGTTAAGCATTTCACTGACCAGGGTTCTGATCATCACGCTCTGCTTCTGTTCGATAAACCTTATGTGCGGCATAGTCGACCTCTGTTTCGATTCGATGCTAGATGAGCAGATAATCCTGAGGTAAAAGCCATGGTGACTTATGTATGGCAGGAGTCGGTACATTGGAACTCCTATGTTCCAACTATGGGAAAGGCTTAAGAGGCTTCACCATATTTTGTACGATTGGAGTAGGGCGGGAACGATGAATTCCCTGCGCAATATTCATACTCTCCAAACTGAAATTGAGCGTGTGAAGTCTATTCATCCTATTAATTGGGACGAGGTTCGTATCCTAGAAACGGAGCTGAGTGGACAGTGGGAGGCGGAGGAACTTTATTGGCAGCAAAAGTCCCAAATCCGTTGGTTGAAGAGAGGGGATAAGAATACCTCTTACTTCCATACGGTCACTAGGGCCCGACGGAAAAAGAATTTTGTTCCTGGCCTCCATAATGATAACAGTGAATGGGTCACGGAGGAAAGTGGTAAAGCTGACATTGCCAACAATTTTTAACAACATTTATTCACCTCTGAAAATCAGGTGCCAAATATGATTGAGGCAGTGGCTGCGCTCCCCATTGGCCGAGCCGTGACACCTGAAATGAATGCCCGCCTAACGGCGGAAGTTTCTCCTGAGGAAGTACGTCGTACGGTCTTTTCGATGAGATTGAAATAAGCAGCGGGGTCTGACGGGTTCACAGGAAAATTCTTCAAAGCTTACTGGGATAATGTTGGCTGCTCGGTGATTGAAGTGGTCTGCTCTTTCTTTGCAACTAGTAAGATGTTGAGGAGCTTTAATCATACATGGCTAACTTTGATCCCCAAAGTGGATAATGTGGACACGATGAAGCACTTGCGCCCCCATCAGCCTCTGTCAGTTCGTGTACAAAATTATATCTAAGATAATTTCTGAACGGCTTGCTGTCATTTTACCGGTAATTATCTCGGATGTGCAAAATTCTTTTATACGTGAACGACAAATTGTGGAAAACATCCTCCTGGGTAATGAATTAATGCATTACTTGAAAATCAAAACGCGAGGTAAGAAAGGGTACATGGCTCTGAAGGTTGACATGGAAAAGGCCTATGACAGAGTAGAATGGCCATTTTGATGGCGGTTTTGGACAAGATGAGTTTTAATTCCACCTAGAGAAGTTGGATTCAGGAGTGCCTCAGATCGTCGTCGTTCTCGGTCCTAATGAATGAACCCCGTCGGTGTTTTATGCTCCCTCTAGGGGTCTAAGGCAGGGTGATCCGCTCTCCCCTCTTTTGTTCATTATTTGTACCAAGGGGTTTATGTCGCTCCTTCGGAAGGCCATTACGAAAAAAAGCTAGAAGGCGTTAAAGTTGCTCCTCGAGCTCCTCGCATCTCTCTTTTTGTTTTGTTTTTTGTTTTTTTGCGGATGATTCGTATTTGTTCCTGCGTGGCTCTCTCCAGGAATGTGAGAATCTGATTGTGGTCTTAAACGAGTATGAGGAATTGAGTGGGAAACGGGTACATCTGGCAAAATCGGCTGTGTGCTTCAGCAAAAATATTGTGATATCGGATCAAGAATTCTTGGCTCAGATTCTAGGAATCGGGGCGGTAGGGGTCCATGATAAGTATCTGGGCCTGCCTACGCTAATAGCCCGTTCTAAGATGGCGACTTTCTGGTACTTAGAGGAAAAATTATTGGAGCGACTTCAGGGGTGGAAACAGAGAACACTTTCCTGGACATCTAAGGAAACATTGATTAAGTCAGTTGCTTTGGCTCTGCCATTGCATGTATTATCCTGCTTCAAGCTTCCCCTGTCGCAGTGTCGTCTCTTGGATAAAAATGGGGCCCGGTTTTGGTGGGGCATTACCGAAGGCCATCCTAGGATCCGTTGGATGTCCTAGCGTAATTTTTGTAGTAGTAAACATGAGGGCGGAATGGGGTTTCGTCGTTTTGAACAGTTCAATCAGGCTCTTCTTGCCAAAATTGGGTGGCGCACCCTGATGGAGCCCCAGTCACTTTTAGCTAAGTTTATAAGGGGATGTATTTTCCGAATGTGGCATTCCTTGATGCTAAGGCTCGCTCTCGGTCTTTGTGGGGCTGTCAGAGTGTCCTCTATGAGCGCCAGCTCCTCGAGGTTGAGTTGCATTGGCAAGTTGGGAATGGACAGGTTGCTCCTCTCCTCCATTCCAATTGGATACCACCGGTTACATCCTGATCCGCCTGCTTATAATCCACGGGTTTTGCCGAAAGGTAGGGAGCCTCGTGTGGCTGAGGTCATTTGTCAGGGCGGTGGGCGGTGGCGTGCCAGTAGTCTTAGCTAGTGGTTTGATCCGGCCACCTGGCAGACCATTATGACCATTCCTCTTCCTTGCCAGGATGTGGAGGATAAACTAATCTGGCATGCCATGCCTGATGGGATTTTCTCGGTGAAATATGCTTACCATGTTGCAATCTCTCTTGATAAACACTCTGGGCAGTGGCGAGACATGGTTAGTTGGATGGATATGGCCAGTTGGATCCGTTTATGTGAGGCTGATATCCCTCCGAAGTTGAAATTTTTTGTCTGGCAAATCTTTAATCGAATCCTGCCTACTATGGAAGCCCTAATTGAGAAGAAGGTGTCGGTGCTCCCTCGTTGCCCGGTTTGTTGGCAGGAGCTCGAAACGTTGGAGCATTTTTTCCTTTATTGTCCGGTGTTACGGGCCATTTGGGAGTACTCTGGGCTTGAGTACCTAGGCGAGGGTTTGCCACGACATACCTTCCCACTCTTTCTAAAGCGATTGATGTGCCTTATTCATCAACCTTATTTGTTCATGGCCGCGATACCCATTCTCTGGCAGATATGGAAATCCCGTAATTGGGTTGTCTTTGAGGGGAAACAGTTTGGGTTCCCGGCGTTGCTGCGCCAGTTCCATCAGCAGTATGAGGAATGAACACATCTGCCGGTGGATCGTGCTCCTCGGGTTGCCGCCTCGGTGCCGCATCACTTGCCGCACCCCTTGGGGATGGGTGGGCTGTCTGGGGTTGTTTGTCGGTGAGATGGGGCTACTAGGGCGGGGTCCCACTCAGCAGGGGGCATGGTTCTATTAATTTCAGAGGATGGGGTCCTTATGGCTCAGGGGATCCAGTTTTCTTTTATTGATGATCCTTTGGTTGTTGAGGTACTTGCGCTTCAGGAGGCAGTGCGATGGTGTCTTTCTCACGGCTTCTCTGAAGTTTGCTTTGTGGGGGATGCTAAGGTGATTATTGAGAAAGTCCAGCGTGCGGTGGTCTAGGATAGCAGGATGGGAGATGTTCTTCAAGAGGTGGTGCAATATTTTGCCCTCCATCCTGGGTTGACTATTCGATTTGTAGGTTTGCGTAGTAATAGGGTAGCCCATATGGTGGCTAGAAAGGCCCTTTCGTTGTACCCGACAGCGATTTATTCTTTTGATTTCCAGGCCTGGCTGAATTCTAGGATGTAACTATCGTTTGTTTGGTATCAATATATGATTATCTTTTGTAAAAAAAAAAGGTAAACCGTAATATATTTAAATTCTTATCCGAGTCAAACACAAAGCATATTTTTCAAAATCAATTTTATAACTACTCTAACTAATTTATCAATTTTTTCACTATTTACTGTAATTATATTTTTAACATAATATAATATATTATATACACAAGCATAATTCAAGAGAAAACTCTTGACTAAAAACTAGGCAAGATTAATTACCGCAAAAAAGCAAGATTTATATAAAAGTTATAATATAATCAATTTAGTGTAAACATTCCTATACTTATGGGGTTAGAGTTACACCTGTCAATAACCCAACAGGAGGCGTCGATCTGGAGCGGGGAGATCTAACGGCTGGGGTCGCAGTGGGATGAGGCAGTGGTATTTTTGTCTACTGTTTGAATTTATATCTTTCCCTCTTTATACCTTTTTGAATATTTCGACTGAGCTGGAATTGGATTTATGAGAGAGATTGAGAAGTAAACAGAGCAATGGAGAGCTTTTCTCCCAAGGATTAGTCGACGACGAGAAGGTTGATGGAGGAGGCGATTCTTACCTTAATCGGCGGAAGACTTGCAAGTTATTAGTTGTTAGGTTTTCTTATTCTTGCTTGAGGTTTTGGCGCGATTGCTTGTGTTGAACTTTTTTGTCTGCTTGTTGTTTGGTCTCCGTCGAGTTAATTCATAGTTATAGTAGGATTTTATGTTTCGCATTGATTTCGTTCTGTAATTTGTTATTGATTTTGTGTATATATGATTTATCTGTGTTTTCTCTTTTGTGCTCTCTGTTTTCTGTTCTTGGTGATCTGTTTGTATAAGTTTGATCATGTTTTCTTTTTCGTTCCGTGTTTTGTCTATGTTTTTTTTTGTTCAGTTGATTGATCTTTAGTTAAATTTATGTTTTGTGCAGGAAACTTTTGAATCTTCCCTGTTGACTCAGCTTATTTGTGCAATGAGTGATCTTAATCAAGGCGTCATTGTTCCTTTGAATCATTGAATGTATCTAATACTGGATCTAGTTCTTCTCATAGCGTTGTTGAATCGGGAGGTAAGAATTTTAAATGTGTTTGATAAATTGAAATTTGAATATATCTTATACCATACAATACCATGTTATACCATAAAATATCATATTGGTATTGTATGGTATTTTTTTGTGTATATGAGTGTTATTGTGTTTTCTTTGTTATAGATTGTTATTATAATTGCTGTGGTTTTATGTTTTTGTATATAGTTCGTGATTGGGATAATTTTTTCTTATAATACCATGGTGGTATGTGTAGTATTCTTTTATTTCGTTATAGAGTTTCTGAATGTAATAGACTTACCATATTATACTACAGTGGTATTATATTTTGTACAGAATTAATGTTTCATTCTTTTTATGTTTTAGGTTTTGATGCTACATATCCTAATGTTCGAAGTTCCAGGAACAACCTTGAGTTCTATACAGTTGATGATGCATATAGATTTTATGTGGATTATGAGAACTATAAAGGTTTTTCTGTGAGGATTTACTATCAGTCGGCATGTCCGAAGCTTAATAATGGTTCAAAGGCGGTTTATTATATTAAGTATTGTTGCAATAAGGAAGGTTGGAGGATTGTTATTGAGAATCATCCCGCTAATCGTGGTTCTATTGATGTGAAGGCTAATGTTTGTGGTGTTCTAGAAATAAGGGGTGGATGTGGTGGTGCTTATATTCGAATTAGGTGGTTTAGGGAGTTTAAGTGTTATAAGATATATAAGTGGTGGGATGTTCATAATCATGACATGATTCTTGAGAGTATGCATCACTATATGAGATCGAATAGACAACGGGCTCTTGTCTATAAAATGTTGGCAGATGTAAATGATGTTGCTGGTATAGGTGTGACTGCTTCGTATAATGCAATTAGTACAACTGCTGGTGGTCGGAAGTTTATTGGTTTCACAAAAATGATTTGAAGAACCATTTACGGACAGTGAGGACGTCATCAATGAAGCATGGTGATGCAAGTGCATTGCTAAAATACTTTAGATGACAAGCTAAGCTAGATCCTGGTTTTTTCATGAGGTAGAGGTTGATGTGGAAGAGAACATTGCTAGTATTTTTTGGGCAAATGAGAAGATGTGGATGGATTATCATTTTTTCGGTGATTCAGTTAGTTTTGATACTACATACAGAATGAATAAAGAGTATCTAGGTATGTGTTCTGATGTTGTGATTATTCTGTATTATAGTTATTTGATTTGGTATTATGTTGTTAGCTGTCAATACTATGGTGGTATTTTGTGGCATTTTTTGTTTTTAACACTGTGTACCACATGGTATGTGCAGCTTTGTTTGTTGGTTTCAACAACCATCATCAATTCACTGTGTTTGCAGCTGCCCGTCTATATAATGAAACAACGGCAACGTTTGAGTGGTTGTTTAATCAGTTTTTGGAATGCATGAGAGGTGTGAGCCTCATCTATTTTTACTGATCAGGCTGCTGCAATTACTGCTGGTATAAGGTCTGTTTTCCCAACTTGTTTCCATGGATTGTGTTCATGGCATTTCTCACATAATGCCGTTGTTAAACAGGGATCTTTGTGTGATTCGGCTTTCCTTTGTGAGCTTAGCTATTTGATGTAATGATGAGGATGATTTTGAGTATAATTGGAAAATAATGATAGATAGTGTTTCCCTGGGAAGGGACCTCTTGGACACAGTTGGTTACAAGGTATTTACAAGGTCAGAGAGAAGTGGTCATCGGCTAGGATGAATTCTCATTTTGGTGTTGGTATGAAGAGTATCCAGTTAAGTGAGTGTTGCAACAGTAATCTTCGTCATTACTTGCTGTCGGAATTTAGTATTCCTAGGTTCTTTGTACATTTTGATAGGATGCTTGATAATAAGAGAGATTCTAGAGAAGAAGAGGAGTACATAGCAATTTATATGTTTGCTTATTGTCGGTTTTCATGTAGTGCTATTGTCAAGCAAGTTGCTGATCTAAATACGCCAAAAATATTCCAGCTTTTTCTAGAGCAATACAAAGAATCTCTTTCATACAATGTTCTTCCTAATACAGAGTTAGCTCAGGAAGGGAATGTAAAGGTCTTTGATGTCTTCACACTGTTAGCAGACCTCTCAAGGTTTGACAGCAGACTGCTGATAGTTGATTTTTGATAATGGTGAAATTAAGTGTACTTGTCGTAAGTGGGAGTCAAGTGGTATGTTGTGTAAGCATCAATTGAGGGGATTCGATTTGATGTGGTCTACAACTTGCAATGTGAAGTTCCAACACATTCCTTCTACTTTGATTTTGAAGCGATGGACAAGGACAAAAAAAACTTGTGGGAATTTTGGATTTGCAATGTCGTCTATTGATAGTCCATCAAAGTATCGGTCTCGTCTATTCAATATTTCAGCTGTTTCTGCATCGCTTACCAGTAGGGTTTGTTTGAATGATGATTTGTATAAATCAACCATGGATTTCATGAGTGATTTGATCAAGAAGCGTGAAGTTTTACCAATTTTCGAAACAGCTAGTACGGGTGGATCGACTAAATGTGAGAGTAAGTTTTCCCCCCTTTGTTGTGTATATGATATTGTTATTTTTTGTTTGCCAAGTTATTTTACCATGTTGTACGATATGGTATAGGGTGGTTTTCGGTTTGTTACTTCTGGTGTTTTGTAATACTATGTGGTATAATGGGTATATGTTTTATTTTTGATAAGTTGACTATTTCTTTCTTTCTTTCTTCTGTTGCAGTATTTCTTTCCTGTGATGGTGTATTTAATTTGTGATTTTTTTTGTTTGCGAAGTTATTTTACCACATTGTACCATGTGGTATAGTGTGGTTTTCTTTATTGTTTTCGCTAATGTGTTGGAATACCATATGGTATTATGTTGTATATATTTTCATACTGATAAGCTGAATGTTTTTTATTTGTTCCTATATGTTTGTTATTGATTATAGTATGTATTTCTTATTGTAGGTGATGTTCCAGTTCGAAAGGTGAAGGGGGTTTAAGCCTAAGGAGTCATTCAAGCCTTCGAAACGACCAATTAGAGAAGCAGAGATTGGAAGGGCGACTAGTAGGAAGAAGAAAAAGACTAGTTGATTGGAAGAGGAGAATTTGAAGGTTGTAGAAGAAAGTCCGAAGTTGAAGTTGCGATAGTTGTTTGAAGGTTGTCGAGTTTTTTTAGCTGATTTGATGTTGTTGAATTTTACGTGTTTCTTGGATTTTGTTTTTATTTTATTTTATTTGAAGTAGTATGGATCTGCACCTGAGAAGGATTTAATTTTTTGTGGATGAATTTAACCTTTGATATAATGTTTTACTATGGTGGTGGTGTTTTTTTTACTTTACCATATTAGTGTAGTGTGGTGTGTTCAGTTACCATAAAATACCACGTGATATGGTGTGGTGTATTTAAAAATGTTTACACCATGTTATACCATATGGTATGCTTGTGGTAGAAGACTGAATTTGATGGCTGAAATAACCTAAAGTACTAGGCTATTACATAACCATAATAAGTAGTGTTTCAAATGTAAGTTCTAATACACCCATAAGAAAAATACTTAATATCTTGGTTGTTCTCAAAAGCACACACATAATAAAAATAGTTTAACATATTGTTTGTCATCAAATGCATTGTTTTCAGAAGTAGATGTCTATAGTAGACATTAGATCCATACTAATGTTCTCTCCTTTCCTTACTTGCCTTGTCTCTTCATAGCGCAGTACTTTGTGGCAGATTTCATAATCCTCTCATGCACAAGGTTTTCTTCATCAAGGATGATATCCAACATGAGGCACTCCCTTTCTTCATTGATCAGATCTATCCTCTTCCAGTCTCTGTTCATAAAAGTATTGTACTTTCCTTCCCACTGGCGCATCCATCTGATTGTATACAATCCGCATGAGAGTTTATCTGGCTGTGTAACCTTTCCCAGATTGAACTAGACAAACTTCTCCCAGGGAATCTGTGTGTTTCCACAGTATATGCTCATGTAGTTGATTGCATACTTGACAACTCTTTCTGCCATTGGTTGGTAATCTTCCTTAAAGTCTTTGTAACGGAGACTGTCAAGCACATCAAATCTTGTGTTCTTTATGTTCACACATATCATGATGTAGTGTTCACCATCACAGTAAGGGAAGAACCATGGCATAAGAATGAATTGAAAATGTTAATGGATAATTATAATTATGTTTTGATGAATAGTTTTTTATGGCATACCATCTGGTATTATATGGTTTTAGTGTTGTGTTACTTACAAGGTCACAGTTCTGGAAGCTGAGGTCTTTTGCCCATTCTTTGTAGGAAATATCTCCTTCCACTTTGTCAAAGTACTGGTTTGCACTTAATGGGGGATTGCTGTTGGCTATGTCAAGCTTGTAGTCACCCTTAAAATATGAAATTATGTTAAAGTAATCATATATTTTGGCATGGTAAGCAAAATATATTAGAAGATGGATACACTTACTGCCAAATGACTAGAGAAGTACCACTTTGAGATTTATCCTTTTTTTCTTGATCTCTGTTCATCCGATCTCCATACCAGTCCATGACATCACTTGATATCTGTTGATCTATGTCTGCAGATTGCAATGATGTCCTTTTCAGTAAGCATGTGTCATCCTTTCTCCTGAACATTATCTATTCCCTGTTCAGAACATTGAACCACATTATACCATATACTATTATTCGATATTACACCACATTATACCATGTTGTATTAGTTCAAACACAGTGTTTTACAATACCATATAATATTAGTTCAAATAAAGAATTCCGTGTTGCACTATTATACTATATAATACCATACCATACTATATGTCATTAAGAAATTAATTTTTATTAAGAAATTTACTTACTCGGAGACAATTCTTTTGTCTTTGCACCTTATGTACTCAAGGATGTCAGTAAAAACTTCATTAGGAGTTGTTTGTATTGGTGTAACCATTATTGCAATTGGGATTGCATCTATGGCACCATATTTTATTTCAACTGGTGCATTTGCTGCTGATGAGCTCATTCCTGGTATTGGTTGCGAGACTGGTGTATTCAGGTCATCAATGTAAGCAGTCAAGTAGGCATTTATCTCTAGTAGCCTCTCTTGGCTGTTCGAGTACAAGTTTGACCATTCAATGAATGGTTGATTCTTCAACTGTGGGCTTGTTGTGTCTTCTGGTGGGGTTGATATTTTTGCTTTCTTATATGGTCCATACACATTCTTCATCACTATCCTTCTTTTGCGCGGTTCTTCTGGTTGTTGTGATGTTGTTGCTGTAGTAATGTTGATATTTGGTGGTGGTGATGGGTGATTGAGTGGGCTGATGTCAAAAGATGATATGTCACTGTCTTTGGGGTTTCCTGCAGTCTTTGGTGGTGGTTGTTTAGCTTCTTCTTTATTGTTCTTCACATGTTCTCCCTTATTAGAAACAAGCACATCTGACTGTGTCTTTTCACTGTTCATGATCTTGATGCATTTCATTTCCCTTTCCTTCATCTCCTTTTTTGTTTCCCTCCTGGTGTACCTGCTCTGGAACTGACTTTCCTTGGTTCTTCTCAGCATTTTCAGCAGGATTCTCTATTGTTGGTGCTTATGTTTGATGTTGAGCTTCTGGTTCTTTTGAAGAACCATCTTGATTCTTTTTTTTCTTCCATTGTGTTGGTCCAGCTAGAGTTAATGATGGTCGATTGTGGTTAGTGTGCAAGAACTAGAGGATGTTGGTGGAGGAGGAGGAAAAGATGCGTAATTTTCCAAATTTGGGGGGGGGGGGGGGAAGTAAAATTGACCCAAAGATTTGAATCGTAAAATCGTAAGATTTTAAGGATTTAAATCGTGAATAGTGTATGATTTTAAGGTCCATAGATTTTATAGTGAAATCAGAATCATAGGTAAGTAAAATCGTAAGATTTTAGGATTTAAATCGGGATTTTGACTACTTTGGCAGTCCCTAAACTATACAAAACAACAATCTAAGTCCTAAATCAACAAGTCTTCATTCAACACCCCCCTCAAGCTGGCGCAAAGATGTCTAATTTGCCCAGCTTGTTGATGATATCCTGAAAGACTGCAACTGACAAAGACTTCGTGAAAATATAAGCTAACTGGTTAGAGGAAGAAACATGTAATACCTTTACTGTAATTGCTAGGATCGGATCATGTATAACATGGCAATCAATTTCTATATACTTAGTTCATTCGTGATTCATAGGATTATCGGCTAGCTAAATGGTATACATACTATTGAGAATATAGTAGTAGCAGAAGAGAGATTAATCCCTAAATTAGTAAGTACATATCTTAACCAAAGAATCTCACAAGTCAACATAGTTGTGACTCAATCTTCTGCCTCAAATCAAATCCCACCACTTGATCTGGAAGTAAGTTGCTAGGCAGATTGTGCCATATACTTTAATTAGTTCCTACTGCCAATCTTGCCTATGTTTCAGCTTTATGTTGTTCCACAAGAGTTTTTGTGTAACACCCTACCCTATACGTTTTGCCTAGCCATATTGTTTACACAATTGTAGCGGAACTTTACTTTGGTGTTAAATTAATTTTTGTTTCCCTTAATTGTTGTAGCTTTCTATTAACCTCCAACCTGATCACAATTATGAACAAGTTCCTCGAAAAACTTTAGATACAAAATATCAATACTACAACAAGTACTTCTATCCACGGTCTCACACTCTAGCAAACTAAACAACTTGAACAAACTAGAGTAATACCTAACTAGGCATGTCAAATGGGTCTTAGGGTCTGAGTTTTGTTATGGAGCAGACCCATACCCATCCAATTAAATTGGGTCCAAGAAAAGCCCAGAAAATTAATAAATAAAAAATAAAAATCTCAAACAGGACCCAAACGGGTCTCTTCATCCATGGTCAGTTCGACCTAATAACCTAAACCATCGTATCCAGACGCCGCCGCACGCCTGCATCTCGGTTCTTGATCAGCGACATCGGCCCCGAAGATGCCGCCAGCCTGCAATCTCGATTATCGATCAACGACCATCGGCCCCAACACCGCCAACTTCTCCTTTTCCCCACCAACGGATCCTGGGGCAGTGGATTATCTGGCAACGCTAAACCCACATTCAGAAATAGAAAAAAGGACAAGGATAGAAAGAAGAAGAAACCCACCTCTCTCTTCTCGTGCTGGTCTCGGTCTCCAGGTTTCCCCCATCTTCTTCTCTTCTAGATCTTGCCCCCTATCTATTTGCTCGGTTCTTCTTTTCCCCTGTATCTCACTCTCTAAGATTTCGTTCATCTGGGTTTGGTTTACTTGTCTCACCTTTGGTTCTTCGTTTGCGTAAGTTTAGTCAGTTGACGGCGGGGTTGTGTCAGGAATTGAATATGGGTTGGCAACATCAAGAGGAAGCTTCACGGATGCGCTGAGGCTGGGTCGCTAGGATTGACAAGACAACCACTGTTGAGACTATTGCTAATCTCTTACAGGCATTTCTATTCGCATAAGAGAGAATTTGCATTTTAGCAATGAAAGCCTATGGGCTATGCCGCTATGGTATATATGTTCTGTTGTTTAATTCATGATGTGGGTTCTCTTTTTTCAGTTTGAGTTTGTAATTGTTTCTCTGGCTATCTTTGATGTGTCTTATGAAACTGAAAATTGCTTATTGGATTGGAAATGCACCCTTTATTCATATGTCTATAAACTAGTGGTAATATTGGTATGTTATGTTGTTCAGGTTAAGTGAAAATGGCTTCAGAAATAGATGAAACCATTGAATTATCTGAGGTTCTTGAAAAGTCTCATTCAGATTCTGGTGAAATCAATAGTGAAGCTCCTACAATAGTTTCTAATGGCAGTAAACAATTGAGGTCTCATGTATGGAAATACTTTAAGAAATTATTATTTAGGGAAGAGTTAAAGGCTCAATGTCAACATTGCAAGAAAATGCTTTCAGCTGTGCATGGAACTACTCATTTAGACAAGCACTTGCGAAGATGCCCTAAGATTAAGCACTTGTATAACTTGTTGAGAAAGAAGTTAGGTGCTAGTAGAAGTTCAAGTCCATATATCTTTGACCAAGAGAATAGTAGAAGGGATCTTGCTAACATGATTATCTTGCATGGGTTTCCACTTGTTGTGGTTAATTATGTTGGTGTAAGAAAGTTTTTAAGCTCTCTTCAACTTGCATTCAAAATGATTTCAAGAAACACAGTTAGAAGTGACATCTTGAAGATCTATAAGGAAGGGAGGACTCATCTTATGATGGAATTGGAGAGAAACAGTAGTAGAGTAGCCATTACAACAGACATGTGGACCTCAAACAACAATAAACATGGGTTTATGGTTGTTACTGCACACTACATTGATGATTCATGGAGACTTCAGAACCGAATTTTGAGATTTTGCTATGTTCCCTCTCCTCAGACAAAAGATGCGCTCTGTAAAGTAATTTTTGAGTGTATGACTGCATGGAACATCGATAGCAAGCTATCGGCCATCACTCTAGATAACTGTAGTACTAATGATGCAATGGTTAGATCTCTTCTAGGAGAGAAGCTACAAGCGAGTTCACTTCTTTTGGGTGGTTATCTTTTTCATATGAGATGTGCATCACATATAATAAACTTAATAGTTCATGAGGGATTATCAATGATCGAGACTTGTATTGAGAAAGTGCGTGATAGTGTTGTCTATTGGACTGCTTCGCCAAAAAGACGACAAAATTTCACTCTTTTGGCGAGTCAAAGACACATTGAATCAAAATAATTAGCTTTTGATTGTAGGACTCGTTGGAATTCTACTTATGTGATGCTTTCTATTGCCTTGGTTTACAAAGAGGTTTCTCCTCGGTTGAGACTACGAGATTCAGGTTATACTACCGTGCCAAGTGAAGATGAGTGGATTATGGTAGAAAAGATTTGTGAGAAGTTAAAGTTTTTTTACAACATCACAGAAGTGTTTTCAGGTTCTACCTATCCAACTGCCAATATTTCCCCCCCCAAGGTTTGTGAGATAAAGGTTTCTTTGAATCAATGGGTGTTATCACCTGATACATATATTACAAATATGGCAACACCAATGTTGGAGAAGTTTGATGATTATTGGGATATCATTCATGGAATGATGGCAGTTGCTGCAATTCTAGATCCTAGATACAAGATGAAATTTTCGGTATGGGTGTTTGAACAAATTTATGGTGTTTTGGCTGAACACCATCTTAAGAGGATTAAAGGAATTGCTTATGATTTGCTTAATCAGTACAAGAGTTCAGAACCTAATGAGGAGTTTGCAAGTGGTACAACTATGTTTTCTGTGTTGAGTCAGCAAGTGGATGATGATTTTCTTGCTGGATTTGATATGTTTGTAAGCGGTGATCATAAAGTTTCAAATGTGAAAGTAGAATTTGACAGTTATTTGAGGGTTGGGGTGATAACAAGAAGTGACGAGTTTGATATATTAGCTTGGTGGAAGAATCAAGGGCTCAAGTATCCAACTTTGAGGTTGATAGAAAGAGATATTCTAGCCATCCCCGTGACAATAGTTGTTTCGGAATCTGCTTTTAGCACATGTGGGAGATTGTTGAGTCCGCATCGTAGTCGACTTGACGCTAATGCTATCGAGGCGTTGATGTGCTCTCAAAATTGGATACTAAATGAGGTCAAAGGTATATGATTTATATTTTTATCAAAGGTATAACATTGTATATCATTGGTTACTAATTGGTTTCAATTTTGACATAGGTACCTTGGAAAATTATCAGACCCTTACAAACCCCTCAAAAATATTTTTATTTAATTAAAATGAATATTCGAACAATTTCTAAAAATAGAAATACATCTTCAAAACCCCCAAATTAAATTACAGCCATCTCCTAGACCCCCCCTCAATTTATAAAATTATTAAACCCAGGAACAAACACCCACAGAGACTTGAAACAATTTAAAACATCTAAAATAAGTTTATGCAAATTCCCAGCAGCTTTAGTGACCACCCAAAATCTGTCACTAAAAGCCTGTAACGTCTGTTGCTAAAAACTCAGAATCGCACCCTCAGGAAAAATCCCCAAATTAATCGACCTAACTCAAAGGGATCGAGTTCCCTTACCTGTAGAACGTGCCTAGGCGTAGGTTGCATGCACCGGGACGTTGATCTCCTCGTTGATCGAACCCTCAACCGTCACCGAGAATAAAATACGAGCTTCGGATTAGTCTATCGATGAGTCGAGTTTAAAAATCGTGAAGGGGTTCGTGATCCTTACCTAGAACACGAAAGGGATGGGATCGGAGTCAGGAATAGGGGCGGTGGTATGGTGGAATTTTAAAGGGCTGGGGGAGGGATTATTGTTGGGTGGCTGCTGCTCTCCCTTCGCTTCTGCTGCGCTGGAACAACAAGGAGAAGGGATGGCGACTGGTTGCTGGGGCCGATAATGGGAGGGGACTTGTGAAATTATTAATTGGGGGGAGGTGGTTTGCGCGGGGAAAGGGTTTGGGGAGGGCCACTAGGCCCTCGTCCCATTATTCTATTTTTTTTAATAATAGGAATCATAATAATAATAAGTTAGGACTTTGCTACGGTGACATGCATGTCACGGTGACATGCACTTTTCGGTCGACCTAATCTGTTGTTTCAGTGTAAAAACAGTTTCATGGTGTCTACTTTGGAGATTCATATCTTACAATTGGCTAGATGGAAATTGGAGATTAAAGGCTTGTTTTAAAGCTGAAGTGTCCCTCTACACATTAAAGTACTTGGGAGCTTAATAGAAAGTCCAGAATACCATTTTTGAACCTGACCAAAAGGCTATGCCAAAACTGGGAAACTGTTTGAAAATGGCTAAATCTGGCAACGTGTTTGTCAAACCTACTTTGGAGCTCAATTTGAGAAGCATGGATGCGAGTAAAGTCCAGGGGTCTCTACCACGTTAAATTAGGTATTTTTTTATACAAAGGCAAGGCATTGGATGAAAAATTGAATATCTTTAATAATTTCACAAGTCCCCTCCCATTATCGGCCCCAGCAACCAGTCGCCATCCCTTCTCCTTGTTGTTCCAGCGCAGCAGAAGCGAAGGGAGAGCAGCAGCCACCCAACAATAATCCCTCCCCCAGCCCTTTAAAATTCCACCGTACCACCGCCCCTATTCCCGACTCCGATCCCATCCCTTTCGTGTTCTAGGTAAGGATCACGAACCCCTTCACGATTTTTAAACTCGACTCATCGATAGACTAATCCGAAGCTCGTATTTTATTCTCGGTGACGGTTGAGGGTTCGATCAACGAGGAGATCAACGTCCCGGTGCATGCAACCTACGCCTAGGCACGTTCTACAGGTAAGGGAACTCGATCCCTTTGAGTTAGGTCGATTAATTTGGGGATTTTTCCTGAGGGTGCGATTCTGAGTTTTTAGCAACAGACGTTACAGGCTTTTAGTGACAGATTTTGGGTGGTCACTAAAGCTGCTGGGAATTTGCAGAAACTTATTTTAGATGTTTTAAATTGTTTCAAGTCTCTGTGGGTGTTTGTTCCTGGATTTAATAATTTTACAAATTGAGGGGGGTCTAGGAGATGGCTGTAATTTAATTTTCGGGTTTTGAAGATGTATTTCTATTTTTAGAAATTGTTTGAATATTCATTTTAATTAAATAAAAAATATTTCCGAGGGGTTTGTAAGGGTCTGATAATTTTCCAAGGTATAGGTGCTCATGATTGATGTATGAAAATTATTATCCGAATTTTTAAGAAGGTTCAAGTTAGGTGAAAAATTCATCCAAGACAAAAATAATTAGAAAAATGGTCGGTTTTGAAGGGATTGTTCCTAGAAAAATTTTAAAGGGGGTTAAGGGACCTTTGGAGTGAGTCCCGGGGGCTAGATTTTGAGGAGAGGATGTTCTAGTGATTCAAAAGGGAATTCTAAATCGAGAAAGGTCGACTAAGGAGATGACCTTCTTATTAATAGGTTCACCGAGATAATTCGGCTAGGACAGATTTCTTCAAGTAAGGAATTGAGGAGTCATCTTTTCAAGGTGAAAGTAAAGGGGGTAAATTCTACGCCTTACGTGTTCTTTCAAGTATTACGAGCTTTAAGTATTTTGATGAAGTGATTGTCGTTGGTTGATTGTGCTTATGGTTGATGATATGTGATTTTATTTGAGCTATGTTTGAAGTGAATGTGCATGATTTATTATTTACTTTAAAGCTTTACGTGTATAAGTTATTGTTAAAGTTTAAGAAACAAGTTCTTTTTAAGAAGTAACTCACCTTCAAGAAAGTGAAGCCGTTTTAAGTGTTTTTAGTCAGTAGCGCCAGTCCGTTGCCATTTGAGATTTTCAGACAGAGTAGCAGTTATGCTCTTGAGACTTTTAAGATGAGTAGCATTTATGCTCTTGAGATATTTTAAGATGAGCAGCAGTTATGGTCTTGAGAATCATGGTGAAGAGCCACCACGATAAGTTTATGTTTAAGGAAAGCCTGGATGGGCTCTCATACGTATGAGTTGGCAACTGGACTAGCTAGTGAGGGATCTCAGTGTTAGTCAAATATTTAAGTTGAGATTTGAGCTTCAATAATAAATTTTAAAGAGTGGGAGTATCATCCACCAGTTTAAGTTAAGTTCTTAATAAATACTAGAGATTTCAAACGTAAGGGCGTAGACTGACCCCAACTCACTCACCAGATCGTAAAGGAGGAAATCCTAACCAGCCAGTCCGTGATCAACAAGCTAGAGGAGCTCAGCGCCACCGTCGCTGAGAGATGTCGAGCCAGGCATCAGAGTAAGCAGCGAGGAACTTTTTTCAAGTTATTAAGACTTTATGGTTAAGAGTTAAAGACTGGAGATTCATTTCTTTTGGACGATTTGAGTTTTGCCCACGTGTTTAGGGCTTCGATTTGAGATATTAAGATATTTTAGTTTGGTATTTTATTGAAAGTTGTGTTATTTGAGATTTTTAATTATACCCCGGGGTAGAAATATCTTTTTCCAAGTTCAAAGCAGTGGGATGTTTCAGTGCCCTTGCTTTTTGCCTGAAAAAACTCTCCTCGTCAGCTTTGAGCTCATTGCACTTTGTGGTTTGCCCAGGTAAACACTGGCCCTGTAGCCCTATGGTCCATTAGTTCCTCATCTGTAACCCAATCTCTAAAGGCAACCATGCTTAGAGTTATACTATTTAGGTTGGATGTTTCACTTGGATCCAATACTCCATTGAAATCCCCTATTACACGCCAGGAATAGCCCTGCACTTTCCATGTTCTCATACTGCTATAAGTTTCCTCTCTCTCAGCTTCACTATTTGAGTTGTATATTACTGTGTAGAAAAAACTCATCCCTCCTATTAAGACTACCAGAGAGTGAATATAGTTTTTCTTCTTTACCAAAATCCTTAGTTGCACCTCACTATTCCATCTGATCCAAATTCTGCCAAGGCTACTCTTCTCATAGTTATCTTCAAACTGATAACCCAGAAACTTCTCTTGTATCTACTCTGCCTTACTAGCTTGTACCCTTGTCTCCGTTATAGCAAACATAACTATTTTATACCTTTTGAGATATTCTACTTCTGCATTATGCTTCAATGTTTTGTTAAAATCTCGAGCATTCCATGCTAGTATATTCATCTAAAATATTTGTGTGCAGCTTTCGCTGCCCGCGCTGGATTCTTCCTTCCCTTGCCTCCCTTTTTATTGGATGCTTGGACCAAAGACTATTCAATTCCTAGTTCCTGATCAATCAGAAGATCAAACACATTGCCCTGCTTAACTGGTGTTGACGAGCCCTTTACTGTTTGGGCATAGGAACTAAATCATTGACTACTGAGTCAAATGCCTCTATGGTTGGGAGAATAGGAGTTAGGAGAGGCGATGGAGCTTATCCTGCTTCAGCCACAGAAGCCTATAATTCTACTCCTTTCTGCACCATTTCCACCCATCCCACTACTGCTTCCAACTGAGGATCATTGACAACTGCTTTCCTTTTTTCTGTCTTTTTACTCCCATCTTCACTAGCACTCCCATCCTCTTGCTTCTTGTTCCCCTCTTCTTTTCGGAAAAAATCAAAAACTACCACTGTTTTTAAAAAAATTACAACAATACCACCCATTCCCAAGAATTTCCAAAAATACCACCCTTCCCCATAAACCGCGCCTTCTCAGTCAAACCGCACGGGCAAGGGGCGGCTTGACCCTTCTTAGCTGTCAAAACGTGCCTCCACGTGGCGGCCCGTGCAACCGCGCGATGGGCAGGCGATTTGACAGCCTAACCGCCTGCTAGCGCAGCGATCCACGTCGCTCATGAAAACCGTTTCCCTGAAGCGCGGTTTGCGCGTTGGGAAACGTAAACCGCGTGATGGAGGCGCGGTTTTGCGTGGGGTAAAATGACCAAACCGCCCTTCTAGCACGTGGTTTGGTCCCTATATAAACCCACCCCTTCCTCCCATTTTCTACACACCAAACCCCCATTCTCCTCTCTCCCTCTAAGTTCCTCACTGTACCCATCCCCCTCCGCACCCAAAAACCTTGGAAGTAGTTGTTTTGTTGGTTGCGGCTAAGTTCGATCTGCCTTCAAAAAACTTTTTTTTGGTTTTCACTAAAAACCCATCGAATCTCTGTCCAGATTCTGAAAAAATGGCCGATTTTATCCAAGAAGAGGGTATTTATTATGATGATTATTAAGCGGTATGTACACATTTTACCCAATTTTTGTTGTTGTTATGATGGTTTATTTAATTTATATACTAATTGATTTATGTTGTTGTTATGCTATCGTAGGTTGGGTCGGATGTTGATATATACGATCAACGATATTATGTTGATCAAGGATCGATTGATCCGACTATTTTATACAATCAAGCCAATCATCGTTCAAGAGACGTTTGGAACGACCACAAGGTTTCTAAGGAGATGTATACCTCTCCTAAGAGTCTTACGAGTATACTTGTATTGCTTTAAATTATTGAAAACAATCAATACGAAGTACAAAATAATATATTTGATTTTATGTGTGTGTACAAAAAATAATTGTACTTAAACTTCGAAAATGATTTTAGTTATGTTAAAAATAATGTTTATTAGATAATGTATATTTCTCTAAAACAACCTTGATGGCCCGGACCCTAGCTTTGCATCCCTCATTTTGATTTTTGCATCTAACCATCAGCTTCTTCGTGTCGGAATGGGTTGTGTGCCATTCAAAACTCCGAGTCATTGCTTGAGTGGCAATAGCGTGTCAGACCTCATTCTTCGTTGCAAATTGTTGGCCCTTCGTAAAGCCAGTGAGTGGACCCCATACTGGCACCTCTGGCGGGTTCATGTCGGCATCAACATACCAATCTTTATTTGGAATGTGATTGTAGTACGGGATAGGCACACAGTCGCGATGTACCTCATCACCGTCTGCGTCTGAATCTGGACCGGAATCATCAGCACCTTCAAGAGGATTGAAGCTGTCTGCACTAACATCGCCTTCCTCTTCTTCAACCTCAGGGTCACTAACTGGACTTGGATTAATCTCTTCTTCCATCTGATCATCATGAAAGGCACCTTCACCAGCTCCGTAATGGTAGTTGTGGTAACTAACGCCGCTTTGGTAGAAGTTGTACTCAGGTGGGTACTGGTAGCCTGCTTGTTGGTTCTCATCCGCCTATTAAGCTTCTTCTTCATATGATGGGAAGGATTGATGATGACTTCCAGTTCCATCATGATACTCCTGCCTCCAGCTCCAGTCTTGGTACTCCTGGTGGGGATGATCTTCGTATAATACACTCCCACCGTGGATACCAAATGTTTGGCCATCTCCAGAATGACCTACATCGCCTTCGACGACCTCGGTGTAAACGAACATCTCCGCTTGCTTAATTTTTTTGGTGTTCAAAAATTGGACCATGGCATCAACATCCTCCTGAGTGGTAAGGAGGAATTCCTCATTCCACAACGACCCGCCATGTCTGTTTGGATATCGATACACCATACGATCAACTCTTCTAGTGCCATCCATGCAGGTAATCTGAGTGCACATTTGATGGAGCTCTTCAAGCATCGGTCTTGTACAGACCTTCATTTTATAAAAATTGCCACCCACGTAACTTACACCATTTTCGGTCTCTTCCGTGTAATCATTCCACCGCAACCCAAGCGTGAACCTTTGGAACGCCATCTGCAATAAAACTGTAATTAAGTTACTAACATAAAAATCACAAAGGACAATGAAAAGTAATACAAAACAAACTTACGAATTAACGTTAATCGCAAAAACTAAATAATTTAAAGGTGCACAACTGAAATTTGAAGAAGGAGGAGTGGAGTGAAGATTTTGAGTTTTCTTGACTAGCCTTTTATAGGCGAATTTTACACTATAAACCGCAGGGGGGAGTTGTTTTAGTCTGCCATGCAGCCCCCAACCCTGCAACCTCCTGCATGGCGACATGTCGGATGTCGGGTGACCAGGCAGAAACCGCTGGTGGGGGTAGCGGTTTATGTGGCACAAACCGCTGGTGGGGGCAGTGGTTTATGTGTCGACATGGTAAACCGCTTCTTTGTGGAGCATTTTACCATGCCGACATATAACCGATCCCTGAGGAAGCATTTATCTGAATCTTTGAATTCATAAACCATACATAAATACCCACAACCATATACATTACCTAGTCACAGTTTCACACTCTGCAACTGCATACCATACTTATACATTCCATAATTGTCACAACATACACAACCACACACATATAACTAGGGGTGGCAGTTCGGTTACCGGTTACCGGTTAACCAGCTGGTTATCCACTAAACGGTAACCGAAGTAACCGAACTTCGGTCGGTTATCGGAGGCTAGACGAAATGGTTTTTGGTCTTAAAAGTGGGTCGGTTAACCGATAACCGAGAAACCAAAGCCTATTTTGGGCGGTTTTTGGTAGGGGGAGTGGTTATTTCGGTTAACTGATAACCGACCGATCGGTTATCGGTTATAATCGAAATAACCGAAATGCCACCCCTACATATAACCAACTTTCCACAAACGTGGATATCTCACACTACATCAAAAACTAGTATGCATATGAAAAATGTTCTCAAATTTTTTTTACAAAAAGTTGTAGATCACTGGCCAAAATACTAAGTAGTCGTTGAAGCATAGAGTAGTTGAAGACCATACCTCATCTTGCTTTCAACTCTAGCTGAGCTCTCACCTAAAAAATTATCTACTGCTGTTGCTGATGATCTGCTTACACAGGACATAAGCGGAGGAAAAGAATAAAAGAGGGTCAACTCATAACTGAGTGAGACAATCATCGCATAGTGAGTTCATAACAAAGCATACCCATGTCATACATCTACCAATCAAGCCAAAACACTATGGTCGGACCTCAGTCATCCAACATCCCAATAGGTTAAAGATTCAACCACCTTGACTTATGCATGTGCGTCTTATCATGTTTTACTTTTAGGCGTCTGACTACAACTCTCCTGGGAAACGTACCCCACATTCCGTCGGATGTAGTCATACATACCCCAACATACCGTCGGATGTGGTCATACATACCCCACACCACTAAGGGTGTAGTCTGATAGACATTTTAATTATTTGGTTTTATGTTCGGCTTGAATTATTTTGTTCGGGTTTATTTTGGGTACGGTGGAATAATTTGGGGATTAATAAGTTGGGGTAGTGATAGGCAATTGTGTTTAGGTATTTAAACTATTATTTTAGGTAGAAGAGGCAAGCAAGATTAAACCTAAACCTACTTTTGGCTAATCTCTCTCTCTCTCTCTTCCCTGTGCTGCCGAGCCTTCTTCTTCTTCCTCCCTGGCTGCCGCGCGACAGCTCCTCTTCTCCCTTCCCTCTTCTTTGATCAAACCCCCAAATTCAATTCTCTTTTCCTTCCTCAAATCACTGGATCAATCCCTAGTTGATCCATTTCCCTAATCCCTAGATAGAGCTCGGAACTTCGTGTTCTATCATTTGGTATCAGAGCCCCGTTCTTGGGTTCGTGATCAACAAAGACAATCGAGATGGTGCTGACAAAGTCCGTAACTGCAGTTGAGCAGGCAGCCAAGGCGGCGCAGGAGCAGGTCGTGACTGCGGCAACGACGGGGCTGCCGTCCTCCGATGATGGCGCACATGGGGTTCCCAGTCTACGGGATGGGGAGTTGGAAGACGACACGGAGAGAGAGGCGATCCGAGTCATCTTGGACCGTCTGGTGGCTGCGTTTGAGACGGAGCGCTTGAAGAGGCTGGCGGAGAGGCGCGAGCGGGAGGAGGATTCCCGACGGGTTTTGCGTCGGTTCGAAGAGGTCCAGGAGGTCTTGGAGGCGCTACGCGGCGCGCGACCACCCCTACAGAAGAGCGACGGAGGGGGCGCAGGGGCGAGCAGGCCGATCGCAGCGGGAGGGTCGCCGGAGGGCGGGACGGCGGCAGAGGACCTATCCCCGGCGGTCGTGGTGATGGAGACGACGGCGGTGGCGGCCACCGCGGGCGAGGGCGACTAGGCGGGGGATCCCGAGCGTCAGCATGGGCGCGGCGCAGGGCCTGGGCTTTTGCCTACGCCGACGGCCCAGGAGTTGGCGGCTCGCAAGGGTAAGGCCAAGATGCCCGGCTACGACGTAGGGGCCCAGCAAACTGTGCATGGGCTACTTGGGCCGGTGGGTCGATTTGATTCAACGGGGCAATTTCACGAGCCCAAAGGGCTGGGGTGGCTGAACATGGACCAGGAGCAGGTAGATAGGAGCTCAGTCTGGCGGGCCAGAATGCACCGTGGGCCGACCCAGCTATCATTGAAAATTATTTTTGCTCGAACCAGGAAGTGAGGCCTTGGGGACAAGGTTGTTTTGAAGGGAACGGGAATGATAGACATTTTAATTATTTGGTTTTATGTTCGGTTTGAATTATTTTGTTCGGGTCTATTTTGGGTATGGTGGAATAATTTGAGGATTAATAAGTTGGGGTAGTCATAGGAAATTGTGTTTAGGTATTTAAACTATTGTTTTACATAGAAGAGGCAAGCAAGATTAAACCTAAATCTACTTTTGGCTAATCTCTCTCTCTCTCTCTCTTCCCTGTGCTGTCGAGCCTTCTTCTTCTTCCTCCCTGGCTGCCGCGCGGTAGCTCCTCTTCTCCCTTCCCTCTTCTTTGATCAAACCCCCAAATTCACTTCTCTTTCCCTTCCTCAAATCGCCGGATCAATCCCTAGTTGATCCATTTCCCTAATCCCTAGATAGAGCTCGGAACTTCGAGTTCTATCATAGTCATACCTCGATACCGCTCTGGGTGTGGTCATATCTCATGAATAATCTTCAGTCAGCACCACATAATGTGTGACTATCATACATATCATAATAGAGTATTAGCATAGGGATCCCTAATTACTATGTAATTGAACATGAGACCATAAAACTCTTATTTGGTATCCTTACATGATTCATATCTCATCTTGCTTAATCATAATTCATTACATGGACATGTACTTGACTTGGCCACAATAGGCTCAACATAGGTAAACAAGGAGTTGTATAATTGCACTTCCTCGAGATAAACCCTTGTGCAAGTCATCCTCCATAAACATCATAATATCACCCTGGGAAGTCTATTCTCCCCCTTTTTAATCCAAATACAACAATCATGTGAACTTATATTCAAGCACCTTCTTAAACCAGCATAAGCCATATCAATAGTTAAGCCCTCAAATGGCAACATATATGCAATCATCAACATAAACATGGTCCATACCGATTAGAGCAAAGCAATAATATCACATAGCAATCTACAGTTCATCATATAGCATAAAAGTCCATACACCCTTAATCATGTCATTCTAGTTCACCTAGGTCAATTCTAAGCATCAATATAATTATCGTGATACGACAAACCAGGTATGCCGTGCCAATCCCTCACTAGTTCAGGTCGTAAAAACACTAGTTTTAGCCTCCCGTACCAAAAACTCAATTTTCACCAACGAACCAAAATCAAATTATGAGACCGTCCTAGTATCCCCTACAGTGTCCCCGTCATTATTAGTACTAGGCTCTTGGTCAAATTCTCGGTAAAAACACATCAAACCCTAACCTCTAATGGGTGAAACCTAGTCCCTAATTCTCTAACCTAAGCCACAAGATTCAATTAATCTAAAAAATAATAACCGACGGTTCCGATTCAACGAATTATATTTAAGTGCAAAAAGCCAAAAACCAAGTGTGAACACAGGCGTACAGCGTACGCTAAAAGTGGTAAAAATACATCAAATTTTGAATTTTAATTTGTAGAATTAGTCTACTATGATGATATAACATTGAAACACAACTAATCAAGATAGAACCAGGGGGGGTACTTTGTAATCAGAATTACGCAGCAACGAATCAATTCAAAGATTGAATTGATTAAACGGAATTTCGAACAAAAAACAAGGATGTTCTTGGGTGTTTGGATAAAACGGAATCAAACGTGCAATCTTTCATGTGGAAGAAGGCTCAAATGATATAAAGCTAGATCCCCGCCCACGATCAATGTGGTTTTGATCGATACAGAGCTAAACTCGAGCTTGGAATCCACCAAAGCTCTCACTAGTACGCAAGTTGCACAAAACCAAACGGTCTCTTTTCTATTCAACAAAGTTTAAGTTTTTACAACAAAAATAGAAGGCTATTTATAGCCAAGAAAACCTAATGCAAACCTAAATGAACAAGGAAACAAATAAGGTAAAAACAGACTCTAAAAAGGACACAAAATTCGGCCAGAATTTCCCTTTCTTCAAGCACAAGCAATCTGTCTTCTAGCACAAGCAAGCTGCGAGGAAAACAGTCCAAAAATATCTTTCGTACTAACTTCGTGCCATTCGTTCGAGGCCTTACAGAACTCCAATCTTTCATGAAATTCCTTCCCTTGGTAGACAAACATACATATTTATATGTTGTGTAAGCCTCTTGACTTGAATCACATCCATGCTCCTTGAATTGAGCTCCAAAGTAGGCTTCACAACACGTTTTCACACAATCATTTTCTGGCAGTTTTCCAGTTTTGATGTAGCAACTTTGAGTCCTTGGAAAACAATCTTAATAACTTCTTCTGGATCCAAAAATCATATCATTTAAAAGATGGAAACTTTATCTTTTAAAAAAGCCTTTGATCTCCAATTTTCATTGAGCCATTTGTGAGATACAAGCTTCCAAATTAGGTACCTTGAACTAGGATTTTGACTTAACCAAATTCTGCCCTCCTTCTTCCCAACCTCGATAGCTTCTTTGTCAAGTAATAAAAACGTGTATAGCTGGTCATTTGGGATCATATCAGTAACCCATGTATATTTAGGGAAAATTTACCCAGTTGTGGGAAGTAAGTACTCTGCATCAATAGTTGTTCTGAACCTCTGTTTTGGGCTTTGGGTTTGATTAAAAGTAGTTTCATAGTCTATAGGCTAGTAATAGTTGAGTCAAAACACATTGTTAAGTTCGTTTAGCTAAGCTAATATGTAAATGGTTCGATTAAGCTCAACCACAAAATATGTAAAGGGGAACAAGAAGGTCAGGAGATGTGAAGGTGGGAATTGGCAGTTCCTCTAACGAAATAGTGTTAATCAAACACCATATAGTTAAGGTTTTGATTAACCTCAACCACCAGGTATACATAGAGGACGAAGTTGGAAACTAGAAGTGAACAAGAAGAGAGAAGAGGCTACTAACCAGCCAACTAGAATTGAAGATCAATTTGGTCAAAGCTCCTAATCGGTTACTCTAGACTGCAAACTAAATGGAGAAGCAAAGAGAAGGAAGATCAAGGGAGCTCCAGAGGGACAACTCCCCGTCTTCTTCCACATTCGACGATGACGCCGAGGCCGTCCCTGCAGTAGTATTGCTGCCGCTGCTTATTATCTTATTAAGATGGTTAACATTTCTACCCTTTAACTTCTCCTCCGCTGCCTCTTCACTCGAACCCTTCAAGTCACGAACCACACTATAGTCACCGATTCGCATCTTCTTCGTAGTTACTTCGTCGCTAATAGTGCTTCTGGTCGCCCGGCTAAGGCACTCCGTCACGCCGCTGTAGGCGTACAGAGAGGCAGAGAACTTCCTCTCGTAATTCAGGCGCTTGCTGATCTCACTCACCACCAACGGCTCCCCTGCATCCTCCTCATCAACCCCATTACCATGACGATCCACACCTTCAGCCGATCGATTTTGATCGCTCATCTGCTTCGACAGAGGCTCCATCATCTCTTGCGCGATGTCGAACGCGGAGTAAGGCTGTTGTTGGTGAAATTCATTCATGAGATGTCCTTTCCCCACATCCGAACCACGGTCACCGTCGTCCCTGTTTCCCCTGTTCTCGTCGCCAAAAGTCGCGAACCAGTCCCGATTGTTACCATTAGTGACGCCTCGATATCCCCCGTCACCAAAACATTCGTCGCCAATGATATTATTATTACCGACGGAAACAGGGTATGGGTTCCCAACACCAGAATTGTTGTTGCTGTCTATGCTCAAGAAGCCATTGAGGTCCCTATTCCCGCTCATCTCAACACCGTGATGCTCCTCCAACGGGCAGGCAACGATGCTCTGTTTCGTACTTTTCGGAGCAACATCGTCACTAATTGTTTCCGTCGCTAAATCTCGGTTCCTTGCCTTGAGCCTGTGGAGCAAGAGATTGGTGATTTTGGGGGGGAGAACCGGCTTGGAATTGGGTGAAGAGCAGGGCCAGAAATTGGTGCGAGTGTTGGCGCCGCGGAGGAGGCAGGCGGCTTCGTCGTAAGCTCGAGCCGCCTCCTCAGTGGTGTCGTAGGTTCCCAGCCAGACCCTGATCTTTTGGATGGTGTCCTTGATCTCAGCCACCCACCTCCCTGACGGCCGCTGCCTGACACCCACAAATCGCTTGCGGGCCCTCCGGCCGCCGCCCAGAGCCGCTGCCTCCTCCATCATTTGATCCCACGACTTGATGTTATTGTTGTCTTCGCCGTCGTTGGTGGTGGAAGGAGGGACGGTGACATGGTCGGGAGTTTTGATGTCGTTCTCTTCTTGCTTCATTTTTTTTCCTGATGTTCTTCTTTCTTCTTCGTTTGTGGGTTTGTTTTGGGGTTTACTGGGAGCGATCTGGTGGTCTATATATTGTGATGGGAGTGGAGTAATTTTGTGTGTGGATATGTAGGTGAAGAGAATTTTTAAGAAATGGGAAGTGGGGAAGGGCGGAAATTTGGAAGGAGAGATCAAGAAATGGGGGACTTTACCTCTTGGATTCACGTATTTGGAAGACATGCAAATCGGCTCTCACACGCCAAAAGACATTTGCATTGCGAGCAGTGTAGCAGGGAAATATGGTGCGAAACTCGTCTTTGTTGTTTAGAAGCATAAATTATATTGGATAGTTTGATTAGGTATTTGTTTATTTTATTTATGGGGGACCAAGTCAAAAGCTTGCCTTGATTGATCTGCTTGATTTTTTATTTTTTAAGAGATGTTCGTCTGATAATTTCACCTTGTTGGGTTGAGTATATAGATCGATACCCAATAATACTTTTTGTTCGCTTTGGTACCCCCAAAATATAATTTTGTACAGTTAAATCTTGAATTTTCCAAACCTTTGAATAATAACGAGTTATTGATCACATATGAATGGCCGTTTGACCAAAGATGAAGAAAGGAGTGTGGTGAGAGGATAGAAATCCGTAGTTTTGAAGTGTTTTAAGGTGAAAAGGTTTGTACAGGTAATTGGGGAATTTTCGTATTGATATGAAGCAGATATGAGCAAAATTCGTAAAAGGGTTTGATGAGGATGAAGCTGATTTAGTTTTAGTCTCTCCGCCTCATATTCATACGCCATCCCACCTGGATTGTTTCTTCATATGTTAAAAATATATGAATAATATTGAAACCTCTCAACGATGGGAAGCGTAATTTAAAAAATGAGTTGAAATATAATTGAGTTGTCACCCAAATCAAACACTAAATTCATTCCCTCAATTCTCTCTTTACACTTTTACTTATTACCCCTTTTCAACAAGATTATATTAGTTGTTTATTTCTTAGTAGATGTGTCGGAGTCGGACGAATGATTTGGATAGTATTGTACTTTGTTTTATGAGTTAATTGATATTTTAGGATTGTATGTTTTGAATCTGTATTGAGAACGATTGTATGTTTTTGTCGATTTCATAATTATAGGATACCCATTATGTACGTAGTCATTTCACTAGTAGGGCCTTAGATGTCTTTTCCTAGTTCCCTAGTTATAGCCGAACCTAGCTACTTGCTGAATATGGTTTTGGGTAGATATGCAAGTACATGTAATCAGCTACGCATAAAATCATAAGTTGAGATAACACAACTTCTCCATGGAGTAAGCTCATTCACAACGAATGAGAAGAACCACGTAAATCATGTGTTCAATTGATCATTTTTGCACTTTGCGATTATACAAATCTTTTATGGTATCAGAGCAGGTTTTCTAAATAAAAAACCACGAGATCGATGTCTGGTGGAACCGGTGGTGATACCGACACCATGGTCAGCGACAGTGACGACAATGGAGGAGCAAATTCGATCCCATCAGCCATCCCGGCGGCAATGAAGATGCAATCATCAGACAATCCTAGTCAGTTATTCGTGGGAGATTTCTTGAATGACTTCAACTATGAAGAGTGGGTGACTGACATGACAGAAGCCCTAATCGCCAAGAATAAGCTTGGGATTGTGAATGGTGATCTCGTCAAACCTGAAGCCGCTGACGAGATTCGTGAGGCATGTTTACAGTGTGATGCCCTAGTTAATGAATGGCTGAAAACGACCATGGAAAAAGAAATCTGGAGCTCGATTTGCTATACCAAGACAGCTCGATAGATTTGGTTGGATCTAGAGTCACGCTTCGGAATTGGTACCGCGGCGCGTTCTTATGATCTTCGGCTAGAGGTCACGGCTTTGCGACAGGAGAAGCTAAGTTTTTCTACCTTTTACACCAAGTTGCGTGCCACTGGGAAGAGATGCAAACAATCACTCTAATCACATGATGCACATGTGGTTAGTGCACTTGTGAAGTTGGGATGAAGGTCACGACCAATCTTGAGAGTGAACGCTTCTTTGACTTCTTGATGGGGCTTGGGGATGCGTTTTCCACAGTCAAGACGCAAATATTGTCGATGAAGCCAACTCCTACCCTAGCTGAGGCATATCCTCTTGTGGCCACTAAGGAGCAGCACAAACAAATTGCGGCTAACAGGAGGCCGCAAGGCGAAGCTGTAGTGTTTCAAGCACGCCATGATAGGGATCGTGATGGATTTTATGCTGGAAGGCACAATGACTGAGGGCACGATGATCGCAAGGAGGTGATGAAATGTAGCCATTGTCGCAAGCATGGTCATCTCAAGGAGACATGTTACGAGCTTATCGGATGGCCTGACCGAAGACAAAAACAAGGCGACCGAGAGGACAAGCCGCGTGGCCCTCGTCCTAGAATGCCGCGTGCTTCTCACACTGATTCTAGCTCCAGGGTCACCATCTTTGGACTAAGCCTGGACCAGGTGCAACAGCTTCTTCAATTTCTCGGACAGAATGTTGGGTCTGCTCCAACTCACTCCTCAACTTAAGATCCACAGGTTCACATGGCAGGTAAATTTTCGGGTCATTCTGAATGGATTATTGATTCTGGATGCAATGAATACATTACAAATAATGAAGCAATGTTAGAAAACTTGCAACCAACATCGAGTTATTTGCCGGTGAGTATTCCAAATGGGGATAAAGTTCAGGTATAGCAAGTTGGTGAGATGAATTTAACCAAGGGAATGAAGCTCATTCGGGTGTTAAATATTCCATTGTTCAAGTGCAATCTTCTCTCAGTCAGTTGGTTTACTCAGGACTTTGATGTCACCTTAATATTTTTGTGCAATTTTTGCGTCATCCAGGACTTACGTTCCAAGAAGATGATTGGGACGGGACAACTCTGTGATGGATTATACTATCTTCAGTTGTTCGGGGTCAAGGGGTCTCAAGCTTTGGCAGCTGGCAACAAGAAGGATATTGGGGAGCTCTGGCATTCTCGACTGGGTCATCCATCGGAGAATAAAGCTTTTGTTTTGTTTCATTATGTTCAGAATAAATGCAAACTTGAGTCTAGTGCCTTTTCCTAAGAGTTCTATTAAGATGGGTTGTTGTTTTGAATTTATTCATGTGGATATTTGGGGCGATTTAAAGGTTCCTACTCAGAATGCAACTCGATATTTCCTTACTATAATCGATGAATTCAGTAGAGCGACTTGGATTTATTTTATGTGTTATAAATCTGATGTGGAAGGGTACCTAAAGTTGTTTATCAATATGGCGGATACTCAGTTTGGTGAGCGGGTTGCTCACATTCAAGCTGACAATGGGCTCAAGTTTCATACTCAAGGCTTGCGAGATTACTATGGGGAACGTGGCATCTTGCTTCGCACATCGTGCACAGATTCACCTCAACAGAATGGCGTTGTTGAGAGAAAGCACTGTCATCTCTTAGAAACGGCCCGTGCCTTGTGATTTCGAGCCAACATTCCTCTTGAGTATTGGGGTGAATGTGTACTCACGGCCATCTATCTCATTAACCGCCTTCCCTCGAAAATTCTTCAAAATCGCACCCCGTATGAAGTTCTCCTCCATAAATTGCCATCTTATGGTCATCTTCGAGTTTTTGACCGCCTCGCCTATGGTAAGGACACACACAAGGGAGTTTATAAGTTTTGGTGAACATGGTCGTTGTCAAATTTCATGGGTTATCCGTCTTTTCAGAAAGGGTATTGCCTACTTGACCTGGCCACCAATACTCTCTACACTTTGCGTGATGTGATGTTTGTGGAAGATCAGTTTCCGTTCATGACACCACTGCCCCTGTCTGCACTATTTCTCCTGTGATTGACTCGGATGTTGCTGATAGCGACAATCCTATAGCTCTTTCTCCAACATTGCAGCCTCCTCTCCGCTCGCAAGGGGATGAGAACTCCTCTCCCCTTGGCTCGTTTGCCACTACTCATGATGGGGATGAGAATTCCTCTCCACTTCGTTCCTCTGATCCTCTTCTCGACAGGAATGAGAGCTCCTCTTCCCCTCAACCGGCTGAGGCAGTTCCTGCCGTGCCCATTCCTCATCGCAGCCTGCGACATCATGAGGTCCCTCAGAAGTTCACGAGTCATGATACTCAGTTGCGTCCTTCCAACATTCCTTATCCTATATCCAACTATGTGATGTATGAGAAGTTTTCCCAGCATCACCAGAGCTTTCTCACGGTTGTCTCCAAGCTCTCGGAACCTACTCATTTTCGGGATGCTGCTCAACATCAGGAATGGCGTCAGGCCATGCAGCGTGAAATTGACGCTCTCGTTGCTAACAATACTTGGTATTTGGTTGCTTTGCCACATGACAAGAAAGTCATCGCCTGTAAATGGGTATACAAAATAAAGTATCGCCCAGATGGGAGCATTGAGCGTTACAAAGCTCGTCTTGTAGCTAAGGGTTTCACCCAAACTAAAGGAATAGACTATCATGATACTTTTACCCCCATCACGAAGCTAGTCAGTGTTTGTTGTCTTCTCGCAGTTGCGGCGGTTCGAGGTTGGTTGGTTCATCAACTCGACGTTAACAACGCGTTTCTGCAATGTGTGTTGGAGGAGTATGTGTATATGAAGGTTCCTCCTAGTTTTACGTCTCCTGGGGATTCTAGCGTATGTAATCTCCACAAGTCCATTTACGGGCCCAAACAGGCTTCAGGGAACTGGTATGCTAAGTTTACTTCCACACTTTTGGGACTTGGTTTCCACCTATCCCGGGCCGACTATTCGTTGTTCGTTCGTCGTCATGGTACCTCCTATGTGGCTGCCTTGATCTACTTGATGACTTCATTCTCGTCAGGATGATGAAAGTTTTATGCAGCATGTTAAGGATACCTTACATGCTCAGTTCAGCATCAAGAATTTGGCCCTCTCAAGTACTTCTTAGGGATTGAGTTAGTACGGTCTTGCAGTGAGATTGCTCTCTATCAACACAAGTACACTGAAGATCTTCTTAGTGAATGTGGGTTGTCTGGTGGGCATCCACGTCGTTTTCCTATTGAACAAAATCATCAACTCACGCGGGCGCCCGCTGAGGATTTTGTTCTTGTGTCGGCAGATGAAGCTACCTCTTACCGCCGGTTGGTTGGTAGTCTGCAGTATCTCACTGTTACGCGTCCAAACATTGTATATGTCGTTAACATACTTAGACAATATGTTCATGCGCCAACCACTACTCATGTCGCGGGTGCTGAGCGAGTCTTGCGCTATCTTAAGTCCGCTCCTGGTCAAGGCATTCTTCTTCCCTCTTCTGGGAGCTTGCAATTGATGGCTTACAGCGATGCTGATTGGGGTGGGTGTTATACGACGCGGCGATCGCGTCTGGTTATTTTGTTACTCTTGGTGCGGCCCCCGTGTCTTGGTGGACGAAGAAGCAATCGATCATCGCACGCTCCTCTGCTGAAGCGGAATATCGCGCTATGGCGAGTGCCGTTAGTGAATTCCTTTGGCTTTGTGTACTTCTACGCGATTTTGGTGTTTCCTCCCATGGTCATACGGTTCTCCATTGTGACAGCCTACTGCCCTTCACATTGTAGCCAATCCTGTGTTCCACGAGCGCACGAAACACGTAGAGATGGACTGTTATTTCGTGCGTGAACATTTTTCTTCTGGTGAGATTCTACCTCAGAAGATTTCCTCCCAAGATCAGATGGTCGATCTCTTTACTGGTGATCGTGTTCATGAGTTATCGTCCAAGCTGGGCATTTGTAATATGCATGCCTCGGCTTGTCGAATTACTGATCAAGAAATTCTCATTGTTCCCTGAACCAAATTCAACTCTTAGAAAGAATTGTGATAACTTGTTGATACCTATCTCTCTTCTATGATTTACAGATTTATCATTTGTTAATTTCTTAACATAAGATATAGATATACCTATCTATCTTAACAATGAGTAAATTAGGGGGAGTATAGGATACCCATTATGTATGTAGTCGTTTCACTAGTAGGGACTTAGATGTCTTTTCCTAGTTTCCTAGTGATAGCCGAACCCTAGCTACTTGTTGAATAGGGTTTCATGTATATATGCAGGTACATGTAATTGGCTACGTATGAAATCATAAGCTGAGATATCACAACTTTTCCGTGGAATAAGCTCATTCACAACGAATGAGAAGAACCACGTAAATCCTGTGTTCTATTTATCGTTTCTTCACTTTACGATTATACAAATCTTTTAATAATTTATTAGATCCATTTATTGTTATAAATGCATATCTACAGGTTTATTACCGACAGATACCAAAAACCACATATATGGAGATGGGGTTGAAAACCATTCCACGTATGAGTATTTGATGGATATGAATTTGATTAGTTTGAAAATGAGAATGAGATGGTTTCGCGAAAATCACTCCAAATCCCTATTGACATCCCTACTTTTGAGCAACCTAGAAGATTTTTATATTCATTCAACAAGAAAAAGAAAATATTTCACATTCTTATTCAAGAGGATTGTGTCACACCCTCTCCCTCCCGAATTGCTTAATTAGTACATATGTTTCATGGGCGATAGTCTGGATATGGGGTTATGTGTGTCATTAGTTTGTAATGTAATTAAGAGTATGCTTACTATAAAGTTGTCCAAATCATGTAGTAGAATCATTTCTCTGTCGACAATGATTATTATTGTTTTCCTTATATTTTAGGAAGGAAGTGCCCAACAAGACAGGGACCACCAATTTTCCCCTTCTGTTTCGATTTTTTTTCGTTACTAATTAAACAAAATATTGTTCTTCGGAAACAACAATACATAATCCATAACAATACCGTGGCCAAATCAATTGTTTTTATTTATATAAACAGGGGGCTTTCCACTTCGTATCATTGTAATAGTTTCGTTATCATCCATGTCTCTTTTTGGTTAGTTTTGAAACATGTTGCTGAACCACCGACTTCATTGTTGCAATGAAAAATAATTAAGATATAATTGAGGTCAGATTTATTATAATTTTAATGTAAGGGGAAAATGAACTTTCCATTGGGCATTGGAATTATAGCCACTTTCAATGCTATTAGAGCTATAGGGATCAAGACACTAGTTATGGAATCAATATAAGCAGACAAAAAAAAAATTGATGTAGATTTGAATACTGAATCCTCAAAACCGTGTGTATTTTCCCAGACCAGTTCCAGAAAAGAACTTCTACTATAGATGTACAAGTTGGGGCGAAGTTTATAATTCTGTATGTTGAAAGGTTTTTTTTGGCCATACGCATTATGTATGTTAAAGAATACAAATGCACAAACTCGACCATGATAATTAGGGTAGCAGAGCATCATAAAAGAAGACAAGTTGATGAAGGACTCTCGAAGAAAGCAGTGCAACGACCCTGCGGCCTAGCTAATTGATACGATGTTATACTCCCCAAAACAGGTAATTAATAATAACCATAATAATATTGTTACTAATAATTGCACACGGTATTAATATTGTGAAAGACATTTCGAAATTCGTTTTCCGTCACATCTTTCTTGATGTCATATCTTCTACCCACTCAATGTTCCTATTCTAAAATTGATGAGAATATGAATACTAATATTGTTCATCCAACTTCGACGCCAACCATAATAGAAGATACTTGTTAACAAGGTCCAATTTACTCGTGTTCTATATGCAAAAAATAATTAACAATCTTATTAACTGGTATAATGGTTAATTACTGCTTTTCACACCACACATCGTCATGATGTGAACCAGCAGCAGCCTGCTTATTCTGCTGCTTACACATGTCAGCTTGTCATGGCTTTGCATATATGTGGTTCCGATTTTACGGGACTATCCTCACAAAAACCATAAAACAAAACAAACCAAAAGTTCATCGGAGCTTCCAAAATGGCTCATTTTCAGGTTGAGATATTTTATAAATAGAATTAGACAATGTGTATTTAATTAAGTGGGTCATGATCACAATCTAGCACAGACTCACATTGTAAAATTTCCCAGTAATTGTTTATTATGAGTTGGCTGCAAGATCAATCAACTCTTTAGATTCGCCAAATTAAACATAAACATTAATATAAACCCTAACTAGTGAAAGCAAAAGTATATATGTGGGATCAGAAAAGGGACAATATTAGGGTAAGGTGAGATAGTGTTCCGGATAGATCGATTAGAGGTTGCAATTTAACTAACTAGTGCTCTGAGATTAGTGACGGTATTACCAAGGAACAACAAAGAAAGAATTCTTTTTAACTATAATGCTTGTTGGGGGTACATTCCTACACTCCCTAAGGTTTATTTCAATTTCTCACTATCCAATTCGGGAATCTATTAGATGCAGCTCATGAATCTAAATTTCAAATGGATCTTCCATAAATCCCTGAATCCATTTAATCCAATCCGATGAATAAATCCACAAATCCAACATGGCACCTATAGGCTATATCATGATTTGTATAAGGTTCATTACATTTGCCCATACCAACAACGTTTTACTATATCTTATATATCCACCTACAAAATTAAGTAGCTGCCACCGCCATAAATGTACTTGGTATCTTCATTTTAGCTACATGTGCAACCATCTTTTCGTAATTAATATCGTACTTTTGAATGAAATATTGCTTCACCAGGCTAGCATTATATTGATCTATGGAACCATCCGAATGGAACTAAACTGCCTAAACCCATTTACTGCCAACAATTGGCATCCCATGCAAGAACTCTTGGAACCAGCTCACAAGTGTTATTAGCTTCAGGAGCCCGAATTTCACGGGCCATGGGAGTGATCTCTTAACACAAAAAGGTACGAAACTCGAATTTTCAAAGTTGAAAATTCTTTTCGTCGAACCAAGTGGTCTTTATGAAAACATATCTGAAATGTGGATTGAAACCCTAAAGACTTGATCTTCTCATTCACTTGTTCTGCCTTTTATAAGCAAAGAAACTTACAGAAGATGACAATAAGCAGTACAATTTGTCCACAAGCTTGGAGAGGAAACAAACAGAAAGCTTGAACGAAAAGTAATACAGGCAAAGAAGAAAGGGAAAACGTCGTCGCATCAGCTAAAAGTCTTAACCACCTAAAACGTTGTCGGATTGAGATGCTTCTTCAAGCTTTGAACCCAGTTGACCGTTGCAATCGAATTTTAGGATTGAGTTCCTTTTACCCCCCCCCCCCCCCCCCCCCCCCCCCCCCGCGCAAGCCGGTGGGCAGAGGTTGTGCACACCGAGCTTGGAAATCAATTGGAGGAAAGGGTTAGGGGATAAAGGTTTGGTGAAAAGATCTGCGAGCTGGTGAGTGGAGGAGACATGAAAGAGCTTGAAGATTTTTGCTTGAAGCTTATCGCGCACCAAGTGGCAATCGAGTTCGATGTGCTTGGTGCGTTCATGAAAGGTGGGGTTGTCGGCGATATAAATGGCACTCTGATTGTCACAATAAAGATGAGTTGGCTGAGGATGCAGGACCTGGAAATTATTAAGGAGATATAGGATCCATTGGAGTTCATAGGCAGAGAAGGCAAGAGCTCTGTATTCAGCCTCGCAAGAAGATCTGGAGACGGTCTGCTGCTTTTTGCTTTTCCACAAGATGAGCGAATCACCCAGGTGAACACAATACCCTGTAATTGATCGCCTTGTGTCGATGCAAGCAGCCCAGTCTTAGTTTGAAACAGCTTTTGGTTGAAATTGGCCTTTCGATGGGAAGAAAAGACCTGTGGCTGGGGCACATTTCAAGTAGCGTAGTATTCTTTGAACTGCTTTAAAATGTTGAACACTAGGGCTGCCCATGAATTGACTCACTTGTTGAGTGGCAAAACTGATATCAGGGTGAGTAGTGGTTAGATAAATCAGTTTGCCCACCAAGGTACGATATAGTACAGGGTCATCAAAAGGAATCTCACAGGTGCTGCTGAGATGAGTCTTATAATCCATTGGAGTTGTGACTGGTCTTGAATCTAGCAGATTAGCTTCCTCTATGATTTCAAGAGCATACTTGCGTTGTGATAGATGGATGCCTTTGTTGTTTCTAGCCACTTCCATGCCAAGGAAAAACCTAAGAACACCCAGTTCCTTGATACTAAATTCAGAGCTAAGGAAGTCCTTGACTTCTTGAATGGCAACTAGATCATTGCCCCCACCAGTAGGTCATCAACATAGATTAAAATACAAGTGTGACTGGAATCAGTGACTTTGTAGAATAAAGAGTGATCTGCTTTGCTCTGAGAATAAGCAACTTGCTGAAGTTTATCAGTAAGCTTTGAGAACCACTGCCTTGAAGCTTGTTTAAGGCCATATAATGATTTCTTGAGTCGACAAACTGGGTTTTTGAAACCAGAAGGTGGCTGATAGCCCTTAGGTAGGATCATATACACTTGCTCTTGTAGGTCTCCATAAAGGAAGGCATTATTCACGTCCAACTGGTGAATGTGCCAATTCCTTAAAGCAGCAATAGCTAGAAAAGTTCTAATGGTGGTCATTTTAATAACAGGAGCAAAAGTGTCCTGATAATCAACTCCTTCTTGCTGTGTATGACCCTTTGCCACAACCCTAGATTTAAACCTTTCAATAGAACCATCTTGGTGAACCTTGATTCTGTAAACCCATTTATTACCTATAGTTTTCTTGCCTGGTGGCAGTTCAACCACATCCCACATTTGGTTTTGAAGCAAGGCTTTAATTTCATGCTGCATTGATGCATTACACTCAGCAGATTTGGATGCCTCTTTGTATGTTGTTGGCTCAACAAAAGAAGAGATGTTGAGTACAAAGCTCTTGTAAAATGGGGTGAGATTATCATATGAAATCATAGAGGGAAGTCCATACCTTGAGTTTGGGAACTGTTGCAGAAGTGAGTGACCTTTACCAGTAGATTGACAAGCTAGATAACAGTGGTAGTCTTTGGTTAAGTGGGCTGGTGGGTTTGAGGTTCTGTCTGAACGTCTGGGAAGTTGTGGATCAGGGTTGGGAACAGGTATAGGAGAGGGTGAGGAATCTGGAGGAGATGATTGTGTAGAAGAAGAAGGATAGGAAGAACTAGGTGTGGAACTGGGAAAAGTGGGAGGTGAAGTAGAACTAGGGGATGAAATATGGTCAATAAAAGGGAGTGGAGACTCATGAGAAGGTGATAAAATGGATGAGGGAGTAGTTGGGTGAATAACAGTGGGTTCATCAATGAGTGTATGAACGGGATCAGGTAGGGGAAAGATCATATCAGAAGCAGAAGATGAATTGGACTGATGGGTAGATGATTTGAATGGGAAATGGGATTCATAAAAAATGGCATCCCTTGAAACAAAAACATCATGAGAATCTAGATCATAGATCTTATAACATTTGATGCCAGCTTTGTAACCCAAAAAGACTCCTTTTCTAGCTCTAGGCTGGAGGAGAGTTGTGGAGTTTTCATGGGGTGTTTGGTTGTGGAGAACAGAAGATGGGACACGGTTGATGAGGTATACTGCATGTTTGATGCAGTCACTCCAGAAACCAGGTAGCAGGTCAGCCTGGAATTTGAGAGCTCAAGCAACAGCAAGGATATGCTGGTGTTTACGTTTCACCTTGTTGTTCTGTTGAGGGGTCTCAACACAGGACATTTCATGAATTATGCCCTGAGAATCATAGTAATCATTCATTTCAAATTCTTTTCCTTGATCACTGCAGATTCGTTTAATTTGTGTTTGAAACTGCCGTTGCATTTGATTGCAAAAGGCAATTAATTTAGGTCTGGTCTCAGATTTGAGTTGAAGGAGAATGACCCAAGTCATTCTTGAAAAATCATCAACAATAGTGAGGAAGTACTTGTATGAATCATAGGAAGGAATTGGGTTGGGTTCCCATATATCAACATGAAGGAGTTCAAAAGCATGTTTGGTTACAGACTGGCTTAATGGAAAAGGAAGTCTCCTTTGCTTTGCAAAGTGACAAACATCACAGGGCAAACCCCTTTGAGTCTCAATGGAGGTAAAAAATTGATGAAGATAAGGGATTTTGGAATGGGACAGGTGTCCTAATCTGAAATGCCATAAATCAAAAGTGTTGGTGCTTGCAACTATGAAGATCTTAGGATTACTAGTGGCTTCTAGGTAGTAAAGTCCATTTGTCAATCTAGCATAACCAGTCACTCTCTTCTGCTCCAGATCCTGTATGACAGAAAGGTTGGAGTGAAATGTTAAGCTTAATGAGTTATGAGCAGTGAGCTTGCTGACTGAGACCAAATTAAAACTGAATCCAGTAACAAAGAGAGCATCCTGAAGAGTTAACTCATTAGTGCAATGAACTGTGCCTTTGTAAGTGGCTGGAATTTGTTGGCCAGTAGGTAGGGTTATGTAGATCCCAGAAACAAGAATGGGATTCACTAAGTAATCTAGGCATGAGACTATGTGATCAGAAGCACCTGTGTCAAGAATCCAGGTGAAACTGTGGTTGGGATTTATGTGGTTGGAGGGGGCAGATAAAAAACATGTACCTGAAGCAACAGAAGTGGTAGTGAAAGCAGTAGCAGTGTGAGGGGGATGTTGTTTAGAGGTGCCAACCAGGGCCATTAGCTTATCATAATCAGTCTTGGTAAGCTTGACAGAATCATCATGAGTAGACACAGCAGAATTAGCATAACCCCTGCCCCTACCATAAGTTGTAGTAGTAGTCCTGGGAACATAGTTGGCAGGGAAACCATGTTTCTTAAAACACTTCTCACCATGCTTGCCACCATTAGTACATTCAATGATGGTGCCATGTTGACTTGAGGGAGATGGTCTGGTAGACATGCCTGGTGGATAGCCAAGATTGACAAAGCAAACATCCTCTGTGTGACCATCTCTTTTGCAAAAAACGCAGTAAGGCCTTTTTTTAGTTGAGTTAGGGCGTCTGTTAACCCCTTGGATAGCCAGAGGAGAACTATCATTAGTGACAGAAGCAATGAGTTTAGCTCGTTGTGTGCCATATAACTGTCTTTCATGTTGGAGCATTCATTGGAAGACCCTATTTATGTATGGTAAGGCATCCCCAAACAGAACTTGGGATCGGATAGTAGAGAAGTTCTAGTTTAAACCACGCAAGAACTTAATGACATAACTAGTCTTTTGATACTCATGGACTAATTTCATTGCTTGACAGGTATTGTGACTCGTAGTGGTACAAGCACAAGGGATCAAAGGTTGATAGTTATCAAGTTCGTCAATAAGAGTAATGACCTTTTTGTAGTACTCAGTGATAGTTTGTTTACCTTTGCTTTAAGCTACAGAGTTCTTCTTCTATTTCTGAAACTCCAACAATGTCACCAGAACCATATCTTGTCTGCAAACTTTTCCATGCCTCTGCTGCTGATTTGCTGGATAGAATGGTCTTTCTGATTTTAGATTCCACTGCCTGTTGTATCCAACTAAGGATCATTATGTTGTTCCTGACCCAAGCATTTCTCTTCGGATCTGTTTCTGCAGGTTCAGGAATAGCACCATTGAGGAAACCGAGCTTGTTTTTGGCTGCAAGGGCGTTGAACATCGCGCGGCTCCAGTCGTTGTAGTTGGTTGATGTGAGTTTCTCGCTGACAAGAAGAGAACCCGGCTGTTCAGAGCCGTGAAGGAAGTATGAATCTTACATAGGATAGGGAGTAGAGGAGGGATCACCAGATGGTGAAGCATCATTTGGTGGTTCGGATGTAGCCATGGCGTCGCCCTAAGGCTCTGATACCATGAAAAAAGATCTGAAATGTGGGTTGAAACCCTAAAGACTTGATCTTCTCATTCACTTTTTCTGCCTTTTATAGGCAAAGAAACTTACAGAAGATGACAATAAGCAGTACAATTTGTCCACAAACTTGGAGAGGAAACAAACAGAAAGCTTGAACTAAAAGTAATACAGGCAAAGAAGAAAGGGAAAACATCGTCACATCAGCTGAAAGTCTTAACCACCTAAAACGTTGTCGGATTGAGATGCTTCGTCAAGCTTTGAACCCAGTTGACCGTTGCAATCGAATTTTAGGGATTGAGTTCATGTTACTTTATTCAGTTTAACAACTTCCATAGAAAACCCTAACAAGAAAATCGATGAAATAAGACCCAAAAAACATAAACCAATTAGCCACGCAAAATCACGATAGCAACAACCGATGGAGGTCGGATCTATCATATTCAACATGTCTTCTCCTCTCCTCCCCTTAGGTCTACCTCCTTATTTTGCATTGCAGATCTTGGCGATTCAAAGATGCAACACTTGGCGTGGATTCGGTCGGGAGAGCTTGAGGACAGATGTATCCTAACCCTCTATCCCCTTCGTCGATCGTCTGATCGCTCTGCTGATTCCCTTCCGATTTGGCAGCGGGATGTAGTGTGGCGTTGGGCTCGTGGTGGGTTAAGCAAAGGTCTTCTCTTCCTCTTCTCGACGATCGGATTTGGTGCTTGCGGATCTCTGCTTTGCTCGCAGTGGGGCTCCCTGTTGGGGGCGATGCTGGTTTGGGTGAGGAGATGGTCGCTGACCGCGGCGCCGGAGGAAACAGAGGGGGCTCGTGTGTTAAGGTTTGGAAAGGGTCCTTCGTGTTTTGGTCCCAGGCTCAGTCCCTATTGAGTTTCGGGTTTGTGTTTGGAGCTATCGTGTATTTTAATAATGACGATGGAATTATTCCATCCGAGAATCATTTCTTTGGAGATATAATTTCTTCAGATTCCCCAAAGATCCAAGCTCTTCAGGAATAGAACCAGTAAACTCCCATGTCTAACCACTCCAACTTTTGTAGTTGTCTGCCACACATAATTCGTACCACCACTTGTTAAATTTTCCCTGTCCAGTCCGCTAGCTAATCCATAGATGCAATTCACGAATCTAATATTCGTTTGGATTCAATCTGTATATCCCTGAACCCATTTAATCTAATGAGTAAATCCACGAAACTAATGAAATTGACACCTGTAGCTTATATCATGTATTTTGAATAGGCTTCATTATATTTGTCCATACCTACAAACGTTCGACTACTTTTATATATTAACCTAGAAAAACAAATACCAGTATTGTCTCCAATATTTTTAAAATTTACCATCTAGATCTCAATCCTTGAACGTATATAAACAAATCCATGCAAGCCATGTAAGAAGGTTTAAATATCAATTTATTGGGGTTTTTTTTCACTTTCAAGGTTGGTTATTGTGAATACGATATTGGCTGAGTTTTGGGATAAGGATAAGGATGGATGGAAAATGGGGATCAAAAGAGTTTTGGGTTTTCATGTTACTCATCAACTACTTCATTATTATAGGTAAACCCCAAGAAATGTCTGCTGATTCCTTCATTATCATCATCAAAGAAAAACATCAGAATAAAGATATATTATTGATGTTACAGAGGGGGGAATTTGTAAGACATAAAACACATATTTGATAGGGAAACCGGTCACTGAAAATAAATAATGGCAAAGAGAATATGAGTTCCGGGTTTCATTAGAATGGCTTGTGCTCAGAGAATTTGTATGAGGTCAGGGTTAAAATAGGAATAAGAACAATATTTTTTCATAAAAATTAGAAATTGGATAATGACTTATGCATTAGTATGGTTGGATCGATCAACGTTTATTTTTTTTTTTTAATAATGATGAACGTTTATTTTAGTTTTGACATTAATGACAAAATGTTGAGAGATATGGTTTTCTCCCACAAATCTTGTAATATTTTCGTTTTTTAATATATTTTGTATAGCTTCTTTACTCATTAGCAAAAACCAAATGTGTTGATTAGTAAAATATTTTAATGCACAGTACCAGAGTAAAAACCTAAATTGAAGGATATCACCTCTAGAAGTATTGAGATAGATGAGTGATTAATTAATTATATTTAATTAATTACATTACCACGTGAACTAGAGCTGCCCTAGATGTTTTGTCTAAGGGGGTATATATATATATATATATATATGTGTGTGTGTTCTAGCCGAATGGTTTGTCATCTTTGACGGCGCAGCCCTATTTGTTGCTGCTTAGTGGGAACTTCAGCTGGAGCTTGCTCTCGTGGATTAGTCCTGCTCATATCGAGCAGGGATACCACGTAATCATGTGTTCGTTTATTTCTGTGCTTTACTTATTTACATGGTATCAGAGCAGTGATCCAATACAACGATCATGACAAAGGATGAGGAGAGTTCGGAAGACGGCCGTTGTCGACCTTGATGTTATCCTGCATAACTCACCATTCTATCTGCATCCGTCGGAGAATCCTGGCCAACTGTTTGGAAACGATCTCCTTTATGACTTAAACTATGGAGAATGGGTTAACGATATGATAGAGACACTTATTGCGAACAAGAAGATGCATTTTGTTGACGGCTCTTTGCCGCGTTCTATCGCAGATACTGGAGCTAAGGAGGATGCTTGGGACCAATGTGAAGCAATGGCAAAAGGGTGGCTGAAGACGACAATGACGAAGGAAGTTCGAAACAGCGTTAGGGCAGCAAGAACCGCCCAAGAAATTTTGATTGATCTCAAACAAAGCTTTGGATCTAGCTCGGCCACTCGCGCCTACGAACTCCGACGTCAGATTGTAGGACTTCGGCAAGAGAAATCTTCAGTATCAGCTTTCTATATCAAGCGATGTACCTTGTGGGGTGAATAACAGTCTGTAACTATCAACCCGCGTTGCAGTTGTGGAAATTGCAACTATGATGTTACTAAGCATGTGCGGGAGAAGCAAGAAGCTAAGCGCCTGAATGATTTCCTGCTGGGCTTGGACGATACCTTCTCAATTGTTCGAAGCAAGATTCTGAGTACCAAGCACACTCCCACACTTACTGAAGCCTATCAATAAGTAGCAGTTGAGAAACAACAACGACTCATTACGGGCAGTCGCCGACTTGTCATTGAAGCTGTAGCTTTAAGTGCGTAATGAGAAGGAACATGACACTGATGATCATGTAATTGCAACAAACTTGTGCATCTAAGGGAGCAATGTTTCAGGCTGGTAGGTTACCCGCCAAACTTTGGGAAGAATCGCCCTAATGGGAGCAAGAAGCAGAAAGGAGACGGTTCTGTGTGGGCAGCTCACGTCGACGCGGAGGGAAGTCCCATTCCAGGACTCACAGCGTCCCAATTTGCTCATCTTAAACAGTTCCTCTCGGCGCTCACTCCTTCTATCACCGATCCAACTGCACATATGGCTGTTAATACTATTGATCTCAGTGAATGGCTTATTGATTCTGGTTGTAATGAACATATAGTTAGTGACATAAGTTGGTTTAATAAGGTTCACTATTCCCGTGGTCATTCTCCCGTTTGCATACCTAATGGAAAGTATATTCCAGTAGAGGGTATTGGTTCAGTGGTGCTAAATTCGCAGCTTACCTTGCATCGAGTTCTCCATGTCCCTTAATTCAAGTGCAACTTATTGTCTGTGAGTCGGTTAATCAGAGATAATAATGTGGTTTTTCTTTTCTTGGGAAATCTGTGCGTCATCCAGGACTCACACTCCAAGACAGTTATTGGTTTTGCTATTCTATTTGTGGAGAGAGGATGTGTTGCAGAAAGGGGGAGAAACGACGCTCGCAATGGCAGCTGTTTTTAGTTAAGACTACTGGCTGTTTTTAGTTAATTCATATGGATATTTGGGTGGTTACAACTTACAAGACTCCTTCTAGGGATGGCTCGCATTATTTTCTAATGGTGGTAGATGATTACAGTCGTACTACCTGGGTTTATCTTCTGAAGTATAAATAGGATGTTGGGCAGTATATTCATATATTTTTTGAGATGGTTCTGACACGCTAAAACACAACACCAAACTGCGACCCAAGTATAATCGCAGTCCGAAAATGCATAATAGTGGCAAGTTCAATTTATCAACCTAGGGTCTAGATCTATTGCCTACTCCGTGATTATCGATTATTTAGCGGGACTAAGTTTAGTGAGAGTGATTGTAAACAAAAGCAGTACGAAAGCAGGAAATTGTTCGGTTTTCAAAAGCAAGGGGAGAGTCACTCGGGAATGAGTCCCACTAGCTCCTTAATTAGGTCCAAGTTGTAATTTCCTTAGGTTGAATTACTATTGATTAAACTGCGGAAGATCCGATAGTAGCTTGGAATCTCTTAAGCTGACCAAGCCCTCTTAGACGGACTAACCGGCAGACGACTGTCTTCACCGAGATAGAAAGCTAAGGCGGTTAACCCATAACTCCATTACTAGAATTGGATTCCAGTACAAAGCAATGGATTAACTAACCCTCGTATAATCAAACTACTCCTATCAATTGAAGAAGCTCTAACAACCTAATCAGATTCTATCTATCTCAGGTTGCAGAAGAAATCAAGAGAATTTGATCAGGATTCTATTGACTCAATAAACACACTTTAATCAATTATAATCAAACAGTATATCAATCCAAAAGTCATTACGACTCAAATCCCTAACACATGGAACTAGGGTTCTCATACCCAAGTGAGAGAGAGTTCTACTCCATAGAGAGAGGGGGGGAAACAGAATACAAATCAGTCATACTCATAATAATGGCAAGAATCTGCTCTAGGATGTCAATCTTCACTCCTCGGGGTACAATATGGGCTTCAATGGTGAGATATTCACTCCTAATAGCTCCTAGGATTTGTTCTTCGCACTTTCTGTGTCCTAGGAGTGACACAAGCGTGTTTCAGAACAGCTGCGCCCGTGCTTTGGAATCCTCAGCAACAGTCACCAACGATCTCTCGGCATAAATAACCCGGGCTGGGGACACGACCGTGTTTTTGGTCAAGAGCGCCTGTGTTTGCCCCTTGCATCGATTCAGCTCGCGCACTAAAAAGCATTGGCGTGCCCCTTAGTGAACACTGTCGTGTTCTGGAGTAGTATGCCCGTCTTTTTGCTCCAGCTTCACTGAATGACCTCCAAACACCCCGAAACTCGTGTCTAGCCCTTCCTTCGACGTCTGGGACTTGACATGTGAGAAAATAGCACAACCCAGTGTAAAATAGGCCAAAGATACACTACTACGGGCCGCAAAGGATAAGAAATAAGGGTGTAAACATGTGCAAATACATCGTTATCAAATTCCCCCACACTTAACCGTTTGCTTGTCCCCAAGCAAACCAAGTCAGACACAAGGTGCTCAAAACATATTAACCATGCAAGCTTTAGGGACATATCATATCGGCATAAAACACGTGAATCATACTAGCTTATAGTCATCAACACATGAACAACTTCAATGGCAACTTAGACAACCACCACAGATAACATTCGAGTGCAGCAAAATCAGGTAAAGGAAGAGTCTCCCTTATGTTCACCAACCAACATAGACTTGACTCAACCACTTAATAAAGACAGTCACCTCATGCATAAAACTCAAGACATCAGAATCAAGACCGAGCTATCTAGGTCCTCACCAAGGTAAAGAATGTAAAGAATATAAGGAAATGAATCGCTCACTCTCGACCAGTGGGGTCAGGACAATTTGATGCGAAAAATGCGCATGCTTATCCTCTCAATTCCTAAAGTCTCTTCACCATGACAGTAGCCTCTAAATGCTAGAGTTCACATATCGGATGTCACCACTAACTAGTCAGGAGGTCTTAGACACTGGTTCAGATGACTAGCTAGGGTCTTGGACATGGGGAAAAGGCCTTTTAGGTGGTGGAAGAATTCAAAGCACAAGGTTCCATAGTTCCAAACCCAACACAGTTTCCATTATTCAAACCATTTACTTTATTTCTGCCATTCTGCATTGATCAAGTTCTTTAGACCATAAGAGTGAAGGAGTCACAATAATGTTAGTATTTCTAAGCCAGAATGCTAAGAAACACTACTTAATGAGCATGATTCAGAATTTTAGTGGTGGCTCTCTTTTGCTTTCATTCATCATTCTCTTTTTTTTTCATTTCTTGAGAGAACCACCACCTCTGCACATTTTTCAAACATATGCCAACTTTTAAGAACTACCTCCAACCCTCACATTATTTTTAGCAGAAACAGCAGAGAACATGCAAAAACCACTATGTGGAACCTCTATGAGATGCAAAAGGGTGATTTTTCATTGTAGACCTAAAGAAAGACAGTGACATGTCTCAAAGGGGCTGACTAAGGGGTATGACACACCAGGACAGTCAATTTGGTCATGGACTATTCCTAAGCCTCCATCATCCTAATTAGTGACAACGTGAATGCTACACATCATGGAAGAGGGATATACCGCACAAGAAAGAAATGGGCAGGCTCAAATCTCACATAGCTACCTATATGCTCTATCTCTCATTCTGATTTCCTGAACTAGATGCATAAACGACTGTAGAAAATAATTTATCAATCCAAGTAGCAGTTGGTAAGCAAACAGTTGAAAAACGAAACCCCTACACAACTCTACTGCCCGTTTTAGTCATCATTAACGGTTGTCCTAGTCACAATCAAGTTGTCATGCATCAATATTATCAACCAATCGATTCATCACATAAACCACAGTGCCCATATGATCATGCAAACATCAGTACTTGGAGCCCTCAAATCTCGAGATTTGTACAGTGGACTAGGCTCCAAGCACACAAACTCATCTATGCAGTCAAAGATAAACACCCCCACACACTTAAGCACGACATTTCCCTCAATGTAGAAGAAAGAAGGATAAGGGGAATGATGTTACCGGGAAAATGGACTTCTGGGGGACGGGAAATAGGACCAGTCATCAGGGACTGACTGGAAGATGGACCAGTGGAAAGGCACCAAGCCAGAGTCATCAAAAGAAAAACAAACCATGGTGGGATTGCCTCCCCACAAGACCTTCTTTAACGTCTTTAGCTGAACGCAGAGGGTGGATGCTCAGAGCGGTGTAGGAACAGGTGCCTCCAAGAGCGGATCCACATCACTCTTGAGGTACAACTTCAGATGGTGGCCATGCACGCGACGGAGGTGAACACCAGCATTTGTCAACTCGATCTGGCCATCCAGTAGAATGCAAGTGAGTGAATCCTCGGATGGCCATGGCGGTCGTGGCTCAAGAGCCGGGACTAGCTCATAGGGGTCCCCAGCTTTCTTTTGGGCAGGCTTAGCTACCTGCCGCTTCGGCCGCCACTCCTCCTTAATCCGCTCTTTGTGTAACTGAGACAACAAGGGTGGTGGAGGATGAGGGGGTGCAAAGTCTTGCAAAATGGGAGACACAGAAGGATACACGGAAACCTCGTGTACTTGGTGAGATAAAGCATGCACAGGCGAGATAATATTCATATTGTTAGCAATGGAAAATGTTATATGCTCCTCGCCATCTCTCAAAGTCAGGGTCCCATCATGCACATTTATGAGAGCCTTGGCGGTGGCTAGGAAAGGCCTACCTAGAATAAGGGGCACTTCTGCGTCTTCATTGATGTCCAAGACAACAAAATCCAAGGGATAAAATAAACCTCCCAACCTTAACCAGGAGGTCTTCCACTATGCCCCTAGGAGGTCTTCAAATTCAAAGATAATTATACTACGGGAGGTTCTTATGCAGTCTGCAGTCTCAACTAAAGGTCTCCAAACCCTCTCAATCTGAGTCCCCAGCAGACGACTAACCTCCACCGGAGTAAACAGATTGAGGCCCTAACGAACCAAACCTCCACTACCGAAGTGAATTCGGGACAAGATAGTGAATCGACTCCTCGACTAAAGTCATCAATTCACTACCTTCAATCAAGGGTACTCCATCAACCTAGGAAGATACTCTCTTTCTAGGTCAAAGTAGAAATAACAGGAATTTGATAAGGATTCATGCCATTCAACAATTCAGACCTCAATTGAATATAATCAAATCAATGGATTCATACTTGGGTTCATACAATCAGACCTAACATACAAATCTAGGGTTCTTCATACCCAGGTGAATGTGGAAGTTACTCCATGGAGAGAGAAGCAAACTCTAGCTCAGAAGCAGAAATCATGTTGTGAAGAATGGGGTTTTGCTTTTGGTCGGCAATCGGCACTTCTCCAAGCGTTATCCGAGCTCCACTGATGATGAAGATCGATCTAAGGCGCTTGGGAACTCTGGTTCGTCGCTCTCTCTCTCTCTCTCTCTCACTCACTTTCTTTCTCTAAAACTCGGAACCCCTTCACAATTCAGCCTTCTTCCCCTTAAAAACCAGCAGGCGGCAATCCCCGGTCGGGTATTTCGGGTGCCCGACCGGGGATTTCAAAACGCAACGCATTGGTGACGCCTTTAATACCCGATCGAGGTCAAGAATACCCGATCGCGTATTTTTGCTCTCTGGCCGAGACCCATTATGTTTCTCAATGTCCAAAAGTGTTTTTCCCCGGCCTCCATGGAATTTTACCCGGCCGGGTATTTTGCTCATCCAGCACCCTTCAACTCAAACGTCCTCCTTTCGACCCGAAACTTGTTTCTTCGCCTCAACGTCAACTCCAAGCCCTGAAATATGACATAAACACACAACCTAACATGAAATCGGCTTAAAACACGAGAATCAACATCTCCAACGGCTCAAGAATAGGGGTAAAAACATGTGCAATCAATGGTCTATCAAGGTTTTACCCAGTTGGAGGGAGTTTATTTCCATTACACTTTTGCGCCTGTTGCTAAGGTCGTGATTGTTCGCGTCCTGATTACTCTTGCCATACAGCGTGGTTGGCCTTTGCACCAACCAGATGTAAATAATGCTTTTCTGCAAGACAATCTCCAGGAGGAGGCCAACATGAAAGTTCCCCTTGGTTTTCAGCAGTAAAGTGATACCCGGATTTGTCGTTTGCAAATCGTTGTCTGGGTTGCATCAGCCTTCACGAAATTGGTACCAAAAGTTCACTCTGGGTCTTGATGAACTAGGTTTCATTGCGTCACGGAAAAATCATTCACATTTTATGTATCGCAAGGGTGACACCTTTATTGCAGCTCTTATATATGTGGATGATGTTGTGTTCACTAGTAATGATGCAGGTTTTATTTCTCAGGTGAAAGAGCTTCTTGGACTCTCGTTTTAGCATCAAAGATCTTGGTCCTTTAAAGTATTTCCTGGTTATTGAGGTGGCGCGATCACCGAATGGGATAGTACTCAATTAGCGTAAATACACATATTGAAAGATGCTGGGGGGACAGGTGCACAGCCGAGCAGCTTCCCCATGGAGCAAAATATTTCTCTTACTCTGCCTGTTGAAGACGTGATTTTCGATGTCAGCTCTTACCGGCGCCTTGTAGGGCGTCTCTTGTACCTGACCGTTACTCGTCTTGACATTTCATATGCGGTTAATGTGCTCAATCAACATGTCCATGCTCCCAGTTTGGATCATATGGCAGCTGCTCTGCGCATTCTGCGCTACTTGAAGACTACTCTAGGCCAAGGTTTGTTCTTCCCGTCCTTTGTAACTTTGGAGCTTACAGCTTTATGTGATTCCGATTGGATAGGTTACCAGGCCACACGGCGGTCTACCACTGGCTACTATATTCAGTTGGGCTCTGTGTCGGTCTCCTGGCATACGAAGAAACGTGTGGTCGCACGCTCCTCTACTGAAGCTAAGTATTGTGCCATGGCCAGCACAGTTAGTGAGGTCATATGGTTGCCTCACTTGTTGATGGAATTAGGCGCCCCTCAGACATCGACCACTTCACTTCACTGCAACAACCAGGCTGCTCTTTATATTGCAGCGAATCCGGTCTTCCATGAACGTACTAAGCATGTGGAGATGGATTGTTACTTCGTTCGTGAGCGTGTTATCTCTGGCAAAGTTGCACCTCGCAAGCCTTACTACCAGGCCTTAATGCTTCGCTAGACTGAGTATGATATGCTTACTACCTCTCTAGTTTCTTCTCGTAGTCGGTTTATGCAATTCCTTGCTAAACTCCGCCCTGAGTTTGAGCCCATACGTGCTTCTCTGCTTCATCCCCAATTTAATACTATAGATGAGGCTCTTGCTTAGTTATTTCGTGAGGAGACTCGACTTCGCAGTCAGGCGAAGTTGGATAATACTTCTGATAATGGCTCGGCATTTGAAGTTGGGAAGGGATCATCTTCTCATCCTCCATTTCAATCAGGGTATCATCTTCTCATCCTCCATTTCAGTTGTGTGTCATTTTTGTAATGAGCCATGACATATTCAACCTCACTGTAAGCGCAGGAATCTATGCATCTATTGTAAGCAATCTGGTCATATTATTGTCGACTGTAAGGTTCTTGCGAAGAAGGGTGGTTATCGGCCTAATCACAAGCCCGTTGCTGCTGGTTCCTCGCGTGTTGGCTATGCGGTTGCCCCTGCTGTTGTAGCTCTGCTGGTTGCTTCTCCTACAGCGCCGACCCCCTCTTCTTCGAGCTCCTCCATGCTGACTCCGGAGGATGTGCGTCGTATGGTGGCAGAGGCGCTACAGGGTGCTATTCCTCAACTCTTGAATTCTGCATTTGCTACTGGAAATATGTCAGGTACCTCTCCTCGTTGGTTAATTGATTCTGCAGCTATTAACCATATGACTAATGCTTCAAAGAGTTTTTCTTCCCTTAATCCTACTCACATGTGCTCATTACAAGTTGCGAATGGGGCTAGATTGCCAGTTCTTGGTTTGGGCACTACTCGTTCGGGTGATGTTAATCTGGAAAATATCTTATATGTGCCTCAGTTGGTTCCCAACCTTGTTTCTGTTGGGCAGTTGGCTGAAGATGGGTGTACAGTGACCTTTAATGATCACAGATGTGTTGTGCAGGATCAGAACACCGGGAAGGTTCTAGGAATGGGTAAGAAGGATGGGCGCATTTATGTTCTAAATAAGTTTGAGCAGCAGGAGCATGGTGCCCAGCCGCCAACAAACATTGTGTGTTTCGTCAACCGGCCCAACATCCACGTGCACAGCCTGCAATCGACGACTCCCCATCTCAGTATCGTCTTCGTGCCCCACAAACGAACATAACTCATCTCCATGTCGTCTTTGTTCTTGATCGTTCTGACCCTCATCGGCGACGACATAATCTCCCTCGTAACAACGTTTGCTTGTGGAAAATTAGGGTTTCCAACCTACCCCTTTCTTCTTCTCATTGCAAATATATAGTCCGAACTACAAGCCAAAAACATCCAGCTCTGCTGGTGAAAAACAAATACAGAGAGGATGAATAGTAAAAACGATCGCTGTCCAGACCGTTGGAAAAGCTAGCATCTGATTGGTCCTTCATCTTCCAGTACGCGCGCGACACGTGACACCTGGATCTTCGTCAGAGATGGATGGAACGACACCGCTTCATTTACTGCGAGAGCTTCCTTCTCCTGAACCGGGTTTGATACTTGAAGAAGAAAAAAACCTGTTGTTTCTTCTGTTACCCCCCACCCCCCTCCCCCACAAGCTGGAGGGTACAGGTTCAGTAGCCCAAGCTTGGAGATGAGAAAATTAAACGATGCAGGAGACAGAGGCTTAGTGAAGACATCAGCTAACTGATGATCTGAAGCAACATGGAGAACCTTGATCACACCAACAAGAAGCTTGTCACGAACCAGATGACAATCAAGTTCAATATGTTTAGTCCTTTCATGAAATGTAGGATTTTCAGTGATATAGATCGCAGACTGATTATCAAAGTAAAGACTAACTGGAGATGGATGAGGAACCTTGAAATCGTTGAAGAGCGTGATACTGTGGTTTGTTTCTTGGATTTCCAGGAAACCAGAGAACCTCCAAAAAAAACACAGTACCCTGTAATTGATCTGCGTGTATCAGGACACGCACCCCAATCCGAGTCACTGAATGCTTTCAGGGTAAGAGGAAATGTGGCAGGGAAGAAAAGTCCATGACCAGGATCCTTCTTAATGTATCTCAAAATTCTGGTGACTGCTTTCTTGTGGATCACAGAAGGGGAACTCATGTACTGACTGACCTGTTGCGTGGCAAAGCTTATATCTGGTCTCGTGGTGGTGAGGTAGATAAGCTTGCCAACTAAACTTCTATATGTAGTAGGATCAACTGGATCACTTCCATCATTCATGCTCAAGTGCAACTTGTAATCCATGGGAGTAGTTACTGGTTTAACACCTAAATGGCCTGCTGCATCAAGTAATTCAAGAGCATATTTGCGTTGAGAGAGGTGAATACCTTTAGGTGACCTGGCTACTTCAAGACCAAGGAAGTATTTAAGGACACCAAGATCCTTGATGCTAAAGGCCTGATGCAGATGAGCTTTAATGCTGGTGATCTCCTGTAAATCATTCCCCCCCACAATCAAATCATCGACATAGACTAGGATGGCAGTATAGGAAGTTTCAGTAGCCTTGGTGAACAAGGAATGATCAGCTTGACTCTGTGAATACCCTTTCTGAAGTAAACAATCAGATAATTTGGAGAACCACTGCCTGGAGGCCTGTTTGAGGCCATACAGAGACTTATGAAGCTTGCATACTGGGTTGGGGATGTCAGATGGTGGAGTTATACCAGGAGGCAAAGCCATATACACCTCTTCATTAAGATCCCCGTGGAGAAAAGCATTGTTTATGTCTAATTGATGGAGATGCCAGTTTCTAGCAGCTGCAACTGCCAAGAAGGTCTTCACTGTTGTCATTTTCACCACAGGAGCAAAGGTATCCAAAAAATCAATGCCTTCTCGTTGTGTGTAGCCCTTGGCAACAAGTCTAGCCTTGTATCGTTCAATCTCACCATCAGACATGTATTTGATCCTATACACCCATTTGCAACAAATCTTTTTCTTTCCTGCAGGTAGAGAAACAACAGTCCATGTTTTGTTTTGTTCAAGAGCATGAAACTCCTGATGCATAGCAGAGTTCCAAACTTCATGTTGGGAAGCCTGTTCATATGTCTCTGGTTCTGTCTGAGCTGAGATAGCAAGAACAAAATGTTTATGTGTACCAGTGACCTTGGTATAAGCCATAGATTTGTGAATGGGATACCTGGAGCTGCTTGTGACTGGACTTGTCTTGGATGCAAACAACTGAGACCTGCGAGTTACCAAATGATCACATTCATAATTGTCAAGGTGGGTGGGAACTTTGATGGCACGAGGTGGAAGGGTTCTAGTAGGAGGAACAGGAGGTGGAACTGGGGAATTAGGGACTGGTGGTGGGAAATAGATGGGTGGTGGTGTATCTGGAGGACTAGCACCATCATTATCACTACCAGAATCCTCAGGTGGGTTATCAGGGATCAAAGGAGGCACATAATCATCATCATCATGAGCTCCACTAATCACAGTTGGGAGGCAGGTAGAAGAAGTGTCACCAGATGAAGAATTGGTAGGCACTTGGAAAGGAAAAACTGCCTCATGGAATATGATATCTCTAGAGTGAAAAACATCATGACTGTCAAGGTCATAGAGACGAAAACCTTTGATACCAGGAGTGTATCCCAGAAAAATGCATTTTCGTGCTCTAGAGGTGAACTTGGTTCTGGTGCTTGGCAATGTAGAAGCAAAACAAAGACATCCAAACACCTTAAGAAAACTCAAGCCAGGGTGTTTGTTGTGAAAGAGCTCAAATGGAGATAGATTGTCTAGAACTGTGGAAGGAGTTCTGTTGATTAGAAAGACAGCATGCTTCACACAGTCAGACCAGAATTCAATAGGTAGATGTGCTTGGAACTTAAGGGTTCTAGCTACAACTAGTATATGTTGATGCTTTCTTTCTACCTTTGAATTCTGCTCAGGTCTTTCAACACATGACATTTCATGGATAATTCCTTTTACAGAATAGAAATCCCTCATGTTGAATTCTTGACCTTGGTCACTGCTAATTCTGTGAACTTTGGTGGAGAATTGAGTCTCAATGAGGTTAATGAAACTGGCTATTTGTTTTCTTGTTTCTGATTTGTTTTGCAATAAAACAATCCAAGTCATTCTACTGTAATCATCTACAATGGTGAGGAAATATCGAAAACCATCATAAGAAGATTGTGAAAGAGGACCCCAGATGTCCATATGTATTAGCTCAAAAGGCTTTGCAGTAATAGACTTGCTAACAGGAAATGGCAAGCGTTTCTGTCTTGCAAAATGACATACATCACAGTGAGGAACAGGAGATGTATCTATACTAGGATTGATTCTTTTGAAAAAAGGTAAACGAGAATGGGAAATGTGGCCTAACCTATAATGCCAAAGATTAGAACCACTAGTTGTGCCAGAAGCAACAACCTTAGGAGGACTACTGACATGATTCCTATGGAGTTTGTAGAGACCATTCTGCAACTCAGCAGAACCAATCGTTTGCATCCTCAACATGTCCTGTATATAACAAAAACAAGAAGAGAATGTCAAGCAAAGGTTGTTGTTCTTGGTCAATTTGCTCACTGACATCAAGTTAAAGGTAAAGTCAGGCACTAAAAGGACATCTTTCAGCAGTATTTTCTCTGAAAACTTCACAGATCCCATTCGAGTTGCTTGGACAGAGTGTCCTGTGGGCAATGTTATTTTCACATTGCTAATAGGGATGTTGTTCACAAACATATCTGGATCAGAGATAACATGGTCTGTGGCTCCTATATCAAGGATCCAGACCTCTTCATAACAGTTTCCAGGCTGTGGTAAAACTGATAAAGTGTACTTGCCTGTATCATGTTGATGCTTACTGATAAAGGCTGAATGTGACCTTGAAGATGAACTGGTGCCACTGTTCTTCAGCATGTTCATTAGAGCTTCATAATGATCCTTCTGGAGAGTGATTCCTTTACTTGTACTGCTGGATGCTTGATCATTCTGGATTGCAGCATTGACTTGTTTATAACCAGAGTTGTTACCTCTTCCTCCTCTTGGAGACATGCCTGGAGGCCAACCATGCTTGTGGTAGCAGGTATCTTCAGTGTGCCCTTGAATCTTGCAATAAGTGCAGAAGGGTCTTGGATTCCCAAAACGACCCCTGCCTCGACCTCTGCCTCTTGCAGGGTTAGTATTCCAGGTATTGGAGTTGGCATTCCAGTTGCCCTGATCTGGTACTCGAACACTCAGGGATTGTAAAGCCATGGCAAGTGATTCCACTGTTCTTCCTTGCTCTTTTGAACTGCCCTGATGTTGTCTCTCATGTTGTGCCATTTTGTAAAAAATTTGGTCCATTGATGGTAATGGATCTGTAAACAGGACTTGAGATCTAGGAATACTGTAATTATCATTCAGACCTCTCAGAAAATGTACTATCAAATTAGTTTCCTCATAACCTTTGACAATAGTAATGGCTTCACAAGCATGAGGGCTCGTGGCTGTGCAAGTGCAAGGGGGTATGCTCTGGTAGTTCCTTAATTCTTCCCATATAGTGATTAAATCAGTATGATATTCAGATAATGATCTACTGCCTTGTTTCAAAGTACAGAGCTGCTCTTTCAACTCAACAATACGAACTAAATCACCCTGAGCATACCTCAACTTTAGGGTTTTCCAGACTTCAGCAGCAGATTGAATACTCCGTACACTTTTCCCAATCACTTCATCGACTGATTGAAGGATCCAGCTCTTGACCATTGTGTTGCAACTCGTCCATGGCCAGCTCATCGTGTCTCCCGCCTGTAGCTTGGGAATGCTTCCATCGATGAATCCCAGCTTGTTCTTGGATGCGAGTGCGTCGATCATGGCTGCGCTCCAGTCGTTGTAATTGGTTGGTGTGAGTTTTTGAGGTACCAGCACCTAACCTGACTGCTCTGAGCCATGGAGGTAAAATGGATCTGATAATGGGTATCCAGTCGCCAATCGATTTTGTTGGCCGGATCCACTTCCATCTCCTGCCTGTGTGACAGTCGTTTCTGTGTTTTCTGTGTTTGTCGACATTGTTGTGAATCGGAAAGAAAGGGGAAGCTAAGAATGGAGAATGAAGAAGAATGCTAAAGGAGGCGAACAGAGTGGTGAGGGTCGAAACCTCTCAACCAGGCTCTGATACCATAACAACGTTTGCTTGTGGAAAATTAGGGTTTCCAACCTACCCCTTTCCTTCTTCTCATTGCAAATATATAGTCCGAACTACAAGCCAAAAACATCCAGCTCTGCTGGTGAAAAACAAATACAGAGAGGATGAATAGTAAAAACGATCGCTGTCGAGACCGTTGGAAAAGCTAGCATCTGATTGGTCCTTCATCTTCCAGTACGCGCGCGACACGTGACACCTGGATCTTTGTCAGAGACGGATGGAACGACACCGCTTCATTTACTGCGAGAGCTTCCTTCTCCTGAACCGGGTTCGATACTTGAAGAAGAAAAAAACCTGTTGGTTTCTTCTGTTACCTCGCGCCACAGTTCCTTCCGTCCGCCACCTATCGGGCAGAGAGTGCGACCAACGACCCACAAGAGAACGGTGGTATTGTGAGTGATTCCCGCAGCTTGCAGGGGAATTGGTACGTCAGGTTTCCACCCCATGGATTGCTATTCAATAGCCCTATATTGGTGAACGCCAATATGTTTGTTTTTGGTTTGGATCATAGATAAAATGAAATCTAATGGAGGTCAATCCAATAGTGGTGTGGTATTTATAAAAATAAATAGTGGCCTTGTCGAGTTTGAGAGGAAACAATGGTGGTGGTGCTGCAATTCAATCGAAGGGGTATTGGCATGAATGAATAAACACTACGAAACCTTATGTATAAATAGTTATGTACTTTGTTCACTTAATAAGCAAACGAATTATGTATGTTATTCGTAATGATTAAGACATCATTATGTGAATAATTTTGTGAATTATTTGATTTAAACTAAATCATTATTAATTTCTTACCGCGGCGGAGCGCCGATAAAAAACTAGTTGTAATAAAGTGAATAGTTATGGCTATGAAGTGTATTTTACCTTAAAAAAAAGTGAGGGGTAGCTCCATGGCAAGGAAGCGTGACTGAGACGAAGTAAAAGATACTATGTGCAGGTCAGTTTTGTTATGGTTGTGGCACTGACACGTGCAAGGAAGGAAAATATATGCCAACTACAATATAGACTCTAAACCTATAGCCTATAGGCCCTTCACTTCATCGACATACTTACCCTTTCAATGCCCTGCAACCCTCCTACAGTGCAGTGTAGCACAGGATCTAGCCCAACTACGTAGCCACAGCTATGCCACTACGGAAAAGCTTTTGGGATACTTTTTGATTTCTTCTTCACTTTTTTCAGCTCTTATTAGGTGCGTGTAACAGTAGGATCTGTTTCGGATTTGACTAAACTCACAAGAACCACGGTTCAATAGGGAAATACTTTTTAAGATCAAGTAATCAAATGCTCAATACCTTCCACAGTTTTTCCCAATTGAATCAGAGGATGTGTGAATGAAGAAATATGTTTTTACTTATACCACAATACAGTTACAACATGCAGTCACTGCATCCTGTTCAAATTGAAACAGGAGATAGAAGAGGAAGGTCAAGACTGTCTGGATTACGGGAATAACTAATCGGAACCATAGCTGGGTCCTCATAGGCAGTGACCAAGTTACCATAAAACCGAGTCATTAAACCCTGGTTCCAGTCTGCTCTGTCCTTCCTGATCAAAACCTGATAAACAAGAAAAGCTTTCGTTCAATTGCTTCATTTTGCTCATATTTCATTGAGTTGAGAAACATGAATTCTGCTAGGGTCAGAACTCTCCCAGGCAAGGGGGAGCTGGATCGGGGGACGCACAATTCCAAGAGCTGATCCAACAGCTCATTGGGGTGCGTCCCCCTATCCAATGCCCCGTAGAAGGATGGGGCGTTCTGCCACAAATCCTACTTGGGGAAAGAAAGCAGAATGGGAAATGCTAAGCGATTGAGTCATGACAGTGGTACCTCTGCAGGGTAAGCTCTGAAGACCGGCAGGAAGCGCTTCCTACAGTACTCGTTGAAGAGGAGCGTGATGGCGGGAAGTGGGAACACTAAGGTGGATGCCCAAGACAGCTTCTTCAGCGTAAAGATTCCGACTGCAATTGCGTGCATGAGAACCAGGGAGAAGATCATGGTGTCGTGTACCATTGGCCAAAACCTCCCACCAGTTTCGTACTTGGGCGCGTACACATGTATGAACTGCATTCATGGAGTTACTATCACGTACATTTCTAGACCTTCACATTCAGCTCGAACATTCGGATTAAAAAAAAAAGCAATTGAAAGAACCGTGAAGGAGCTTTACCCGGTAAAAACTGTTTACTTATCGAAGTGTTGGTAATTTTATTAGCATATGGAAGAAAACCAGCCACATTAATCTTTACTGATTTGCTCTTTTCTAATTCTTGACTTTCGGAACTTGATCATGAATCTACAAACTGGCCTAACATACAAAGTTAAGTTGCAGTTATATTCGGATCCTAACTGGTACTTAAACAGATGACATTGAGGTGCAGCGACAACTAACCTGGTTGCGGAAGATGAAGTATACCATGCAAAAATACACCAGGAGGAAAGGTAGAATCAGCGGGGCTAGGAAGAAATACGCAATTCCAAGCAGTCCGAAGAAGAGCATCCTCGGAAAGTCTCTATGAAAACAGATAGAGGGAGCTTCAACATCCTCATCATCATCTGTACTTCCCAAACACTTGGCAATAAGACTGCCAACGAATGGAATTACGCGAAAAAGTTCTGATGCTACGCTTGTCCATCCAGTTGTGACGACATAAGCAATGAAAAATGATGCCTACTCAACATAAAAGAAAGAAGAAAAAAGGAGTGATCAGAAGCAATAACAAGCTTGGTTTCATTCGGAAGTAGGAATATGATCATAAAAAAACGAATAAGGAGCAGTCATGTCCAATTAATTCCATTCAGAGCCCCAATAACAAATGGCAACTCATTCCTGAACGCAACTCTGTAATTGAGAGGAAGCTTTGGCTTGCAGGACATGGGAAAGACCAAGGGTAGCATGAACTTTTCAGTATATCGTCGTGTTTTTTAAAATCGCTAGAAGGCCGTGAATAAATTTTAACTGAAAAGATAATCTTACCTGAGCTGGAACAGAAATACCCAGCTTTTCAGGAAGGCTTTTGGGGTCGAGGACAATGGAAAGCTGATAAAAAACTGACCCAGAAAACACAGTTGCAAAGAAGACATTCCAAACTGTGAACCAAATTCCTTTGTTGCATGCACTCTTCTCAATCTCACTGAGAGAAATATATCCTTGGATCGAAGAAAGGAATCTCATGATAGGAGGTACAATCTTTAGAAACAACTGCAGGATTAGACTGGGAAGATATCCTGTAACTATTTGGCTAACGAATGTCCTGCAAAAATAAGATGGACAGTTCAGTACTCCACTTCATTCTGGACAAGATGAATAGTTATACATAAAAGGATTTGAATGTTAACAAGCTAACATACAAGAAATGAACACCCATAGATCAACACTCACTTGGATAGAATATTCTTCAGGAATGGAAACCAAGCCTCCAACTGACTTAGGTTTGTAAGACCTTGTACTATTATCACAGGAATAAGGAAGAGAATTGTAAGGAGAACACAGACAACCACGATAACGAGCTTAGATGTCCATCTTTGCATGAACGTTGATGAGAAGAAAGGCCAATAAACATCTTTAGGGGCAGGAGCTTCTTCAGTAATCCAATGTAAGGGGTTGACAGCTTGTTGCAAATGGAGAGCAATGGCAGCACCATATCGAGTCCGAAAAGATACAAAAGCTGCTCGAGTATCCTTCAACAACAAACGAATCAATTATTTAGAACAAATGCACTGAACAATAAAGCTAAAGTATCTAGCCCGATATATTCACTCTGAAAAGAGTTGCGAGTTTAACTAACATCATGAACACGAAGGAAACTTAGCTCAATCAAATCAAAGGTTAAGAGTATTTGTTTGGTCTTTACGTCAAGTATTTAGGTGAGAGCATCAAATTATAGCCTAGCTGTAGCTGTTAATGTTGCAGAAAAATTGACAAATGGCTCACATAGTGTCTCAAAACTCAGTTCTCCACCGAGCTAACAGAAAGCAATTGACACATAATTCGCATTGCCATATTTTCTCGTCATTTTTTCCGCCAGAATAAACGAAGTAAAAGATACTATGTGCAGGTCAGTTTTACTAGCATAGACTTACCATATAAGCTGGTGTACTGCGTCTACTATTAGCAGAAACACAACAAATTTTTTACATGGTTGACCTAAGAACAGGCCTCTTGGTTCATTACAGCATCATATAGGCTTGAAAGGTAAAGTAAGGACAAAGATCAAAGATTCTGCAGAACAAAAATAGTATATGCACAGCCATAAGTGAAGGGAAGACGTACTTTAGACATCGATATATCTGATTGTTCTAGTCTGACGTGTTGCCGAATGTCTTCTAACCGCTTCTCATAACGATCAAGATCAACCTTCTCTGAGAATATTGTGTGCTTATCTTGCAGTGATCCGGCTCGTGAGTGAGTAACCCTTTTATATAGATTCTTCGCTTCATTCTTCAGACAGAAATCATGGTAAAATAATGAGAACCCAGGTGAACAGACTTCTAAACCACCAAATAGCAAAGTGTAGAATTTTTCAGGAGAATTATAGAACATGTTAAATTATTGAACTACTCTGTATATTACCCTCGAGTTGTAACTAATATTCCATTATAGAACCCTAAGAGAAGTTCAGATTTTTTGCTACATTCTTAGCTCTATCTTGCTATTGAGTACTATCGATTTCCAAAAATTCCAGTTAAGGCCTTAAACTCAGCCCCCAAGGAGGTCTCATCACCATACTTATGTTGGGGCCACATGAATCCCATGTACAACATAGTCACAGTACTTTATGGGTTCAACCAACCTCTCTCATGTCCTTTGGGGTCAGATCTTTTTGTATTTGGTAAAAGAAATATTTATATGGGTTGGATGAATAATTCCTTATGAGAAGAGAAAAAGTAATGATGATGCAGTGGCTTTGGGAATTATGCACAACTTTGAAAGTTCCTTACAGTAAGATTTCGAATTTTGCGTGTTCGTCGAATAACCACGTGCGAAAGATATGTAGCAGGGTGATTCTCTCTGAAGAATCTTTCAACGCTCTCGCCAATGCTGATATCACTCGATGCAGGGATATTGCTCACTAAGATGGTGAACTGATGAGGCTGAGGATCCGAAGAATGAAAAAAGGCAATCCTCTTTGATGATATATACTTGTATTCCTGCAAGGCAGTTTTACATTCTTTACAATTTCTTTTGTGCTGAATATCGCAAGAACAAGGATGCTAACCATTTCACCTATATATCTGCATACTGAAGCAGAGATGAGGACGGCAGTTTTAGCATCTAAACCAACATTTGACACCTCACAATTTCTGTAGAAATGTAATAACTAACACTAAAAAGAGAATGCAAATTAAAATTTCAGGAGAAAGACGATACATATATACTATACAAAGACCTACAACGTGAATAAACCATGTTCTTCGGAATCATAAACCTAGGATATCAGACATTACAGATTATCAAAATGTGCTCGAAGCAGAATTCGACAAAAAAGAAGTAGCTACATTGATTTGACTTACAGTAAAAAGAAGACCACATACGAATATTGTTACGGTGTAGACAGCAGCGAAATGAATCCACAACCTGCCCAAATCACCAAAGTAGGGTGAGAAGGGTTTTTGTTTTGAATCACTAAGAATCAGCATATTTTTCAGAATTCTAGCAAAGCCAAATGTGCAGGCGTTGCCTTCGACTATTTGAAGTGCAACACGAAGTACAAAAGAATCATTAGCTTAAAGAGACAAAAATCAGAATATGATATACTTAATAAGAACTGCAGCTGCATTGTATTACCAGTTTTCAGCGATAAAAAGAAGTGAGAATGACATACGAGTTATGTTTCTTTGTTATTGCTTGGTGTCACGTGAAGAGAATAACAGGAAAGAGTTCTAGGGAATGCGTTGCCAGTGAACATTAACATTTTTTATTTCAAGAGAAAAATTCTATGAAACCAATAGCACAAAGGAACTTGAATTACCTACTAGAGTTCAGTCCACACCTGCAAGTGAGAATTACCTTTCTGATCCATCATTTACATTTGAAATCGTAAAAACATCCAAAGAGTTGTTTGCTATATCAGTGAAGTCGATTTCATGAAGTTGAGTGCCCATGCTATTCACTGGAAGAAGAACAAAGATCCCTATTACTCCAGCAAAAGCAAATACTTTCAAACTGCACCATTCAGATAAGAACAAACAAAAAAACAGAAGTTCATTAAGAAACAAGCAAAGATTGCTAGGAGGAGAGGCATCGGAACAACAAAACAGATCTCCTGAACTGGAAAACAAGCGCAAAACTTTCACTTCCACACACCCATTTTTACACTTCTCCAATCTCTCAAGCAACAGCCAATGTTAGTCTCTATAATGATGTTCATCAACTGACCTCTGGAGTGTAGAAGTTTGAGTAAGTGATGATTGAAGTGATAGTGTCCCTAAACTGACCAATGAAAGCCCCAAACACCAGGCAAACGAAATAAAGTGGCAAAACTAAAAACCTAGCAGTAATGAAACTTCTCAACTTTAGGGAAGCAAATTACCAGAAAGTTATAGCTCGCATAAATACCAAAGCATCCAATCCATTAGATGATAATATATCCTCTTCAGATAGCCTCCAAGCTCTAGCCAGCCAACCAGGGGACGGTATGAGCCTTCCTAGTTTGAACCGACCTTCTCGTCGAGAACTCCCTTGAGCCAGAAGCCGCGGAATGTAAACTTTGTAGTAGCCAGGTTGCTTCCTCAACACAGAATACAAAGTGAAGAACAGAACGCATAGAGTGGAATTTATCCCCAAGGAAGTCAGAAGCGCCGAGACACGCATTTTCCCGCCTAGAAATCTCGAAATTCCAACGAAGAAGAGGAAGTCACAAGGACCTGCCGACTGCACAAGAGCATGGCAAATCGATTATGAGCAGATGAACGATCTCCGAAAGACGAAAACTAAGCAGCCATACGCGATACGAAAGCAGATTGAAAGAAACAATTGAACTTTGATTGAGAAAAAAACAAGCAAGAGAGCAGGTATCAAATGAGCTCCAATTGGAAGCTCTTCACGCCTGCTCTCTTTCCAATTTCTGCGAGCAGCACGAACCCACCCGAAAGCAAGCAGACAAATGGAAGAAGGAAGGAAGCCAAGCTTCCGACGGAACTTCGCTGCGTCTGGGTCTAGAAAGCAAGATCGAAATTGAAGTACCTTCCTCGCCGGCCGTTCAAAGTTGTGTACAAAAGCGCGAATATTCTCAGCTGCAGTGAGAGGAAGTTGTGAATCGCAGGTCGGAGTTCATACGGCAGCGGGCGGTGTTCCGGGGAAGCGGGAGAGAGAAGTTTTGTTGGTTATTAGTCCTTTTTCCTCTTGTGGACAGTGGTGCGCGCTGCTGCTGCTGCTGAAGTTTCTCAATACCGCCAGCGGCAACTGCCAATTGGCTATTAGGCGAAAAGCCTTTTTTATTTATATTTTCCCGGCGGGTTGCTGCCTTCAAGCGGCTGGTAGATATTATGCATGACTTTTCAAGATCGTAATATACAATAATAATAATAATAATAATAATAATAATTTCCTCGAATTTAATTTAACGTTCATTCACTTTTATTTGTAATTGAATTTTTTCACAAAAAAATTATATCAATTTTACAAGGGTAGTAACGAGTCGTATAGGTGGCACAAAATATATTGAAAAGGAATACGGTTTTTATCACAATGAGCTAGCTTCATTTATACAAAAATGTTTTGAAATCTAAATCAAAACAAAGCAGATAAAAGGCTATTAAAAATTAGGTAAAATTGAAAGTTACTTTAATCTCACCTCTCAGATCTAGCCACACTTAAAAATCAAGATTCCATATTTGGTTATGCATAAGTGCATAGCCAGGAGTTATTGACCCTTATCCTAGTCCGAGCTGCTTTCTCTTGGAATGCTCGCAATTTCGATACCGATTTTATCTTACATGTTCGATTTGTGGGCGTGTGTATTCTTCTCGACTTGATCTACCATGATCTGTCTCATTCTCGACTCATTTTTTGCCTAAATTATATGTAATTTTACTCAAAGTACTTAAGATTTTACTTTTATTGCCTCATAGGACTTTGCTACGGTGACTTTCAAGTCACCGTGACTTGCACAAATAGGTCGTCCGCAAAGTAATACAGGTCGATCAAATCTACTATTTTTGTTTTGTTACGTTCAACAAAGCGGTCGACTTTACATGAAATGGTCTACCTCTTTTGCAAGCAAACAATAAAAAATGTCGACCTCAATCTTAAAGCGGTCGAGCTTGTACATCAAATGGTCTACCTCGTTATTAAAAGTAGGGATGGCAATGGGTCGGGTTGGGGCGGGTTTTGTCAAACCCAAACCCATGGGTTTATCCGTAAAAAAAACCCGGGGTAAAACCCGTTGGGTTTGAAAAACTCAAACCCAACCCAACCCGCTGGGTATCCGCGGGTTCATGGGTACCCGTGGGTTTTTGTGGTAAAAAATTTACAATAACAAGTTTCTTTCAAAATAAAAGTTTAACATCAATTTTCTCATACAAATTAATCATACAAAAAAACACCAATCTAGAGCATACAAGCAAACCGCAAATGATCAATACAAATTGTTCAAAATTAAAGATAAACATCTATAAACAAAAGATTAATTGAAAGCTTCTTCCTCGTCAACTAAGTTTCTTCACTCTCCACTTCATAATATCAACTTCATTCTAAACAATTAGAAAGAACAAATTCTACATGTCTCCACAAACATAAAGAATATGAATTGTTTAAAAAAAATATATTATTTAGAATATTAAATATACCGGGAAAGTAATTATATGTGTGTGGGCGGGTACCCATGGGTCGGGTTTACCTAAACCCAAACCTAACCCGATCCGATGAATAGTGTAGTGGGTTTAAACCCGAACCCGGCCCAAAACCCGTCAACACGGATTTTACCCGCGTTGACCGGGTTGGGCCGGGTGGGTACCCGTGGGTTCGGGTTTTGTTGTCATCCCTAGGTCGACCTCTATTGCATTACCTTATCAACATCGAACTCGGAATTATCTAGGGGCAGGCAACGGGAAACGAGTATTTGGGTATGTGGTGTTAGTGATTAAGCTGTTAAGAAGTTAAGGGTTCTTGCTATTATAATTGTGGATTGAATTTGTTGGTTTCTATCGTAATTTCCTAAACCAAACAAAGTATAGACATCGACATACATAAGCACAAAATTCAAAGGTCGCGAGCTTATTTTACTGTAAGTGGTCGACCGCAAAATCAACATTTTCCTCTACGTTTCACTTGAAAATGGATGGATTGATGAGTTGTCGAATGTCGACTCTTCATCTATCTGGTCGGCCATTTTGGTATGATAATGACCATTTTTGTATGTCACCTTAGTAAACTACCTCATATTTTAGTTAAAATAAAGTTGTAACTGGAGAGAACTTCATTTTTTCATATAATTTAATTATATTTATCATATTATAGTTTGTTTTTATTTTCTTAATGAGAAATGAATATTTCTAATATTTTTTTCTTTAAATTACATACTCATATACGTCGCTCTATCTCAACCAACATCTTATAATGAATTACTCTTTATATACTCGAACTGCTACAAAACGAATATAAATATCGAGACACCCGCTCGAACAACTCATTACTATTCCTACTATGCCCTTTGTCTTCTTATTCTTTTTTGCTGATTTTCCGGCCCGGCGGCACCGGCTACATGAACAAGATTCGTGTTTGCTTGGTGTTTTGATAATTTATGGGTGTGATTTGGCAAGTAAGTTGGTAAATTTTATGGTGCGGGAAGAACAATCAACGAACCGTTCTCGTTTTTTCTTGTGTTTCTGTGAACTGTCAAGTCGACATTTTTAATTAATCGAATGGGAGAGTCACCACACCCGCCAACAAGAGTCGAACGCGGTGACAAATGGTTGGTAAACATTTTACTCGCTGCGTGTCCGCTTCTGTGCTCACCACGTGGCTTATGATAAATTTTTATGCAAGACGTAGGCACGTAGCTTTGGTTTTGGTTAGGAATAGTAGTGGATATGGTTTGAAAGAGAAAACACCACTGTTATAAGAAGAGAATTGGACGCACCATTGGGCAGTAGAACACTAAACGCGGTTTGTTTCATTTTATTTTTTTAATAAGGGTGATATAGGTTTTTTTTTTTAATTAGGTACGGGCTAAGATCAGGTGACTAAGAGGGGGGCCTTAGTCACATGACTAAGTAAATCTCAGCCCATCCACATCATTAAAATTCAATGGCTCAAATTAATCTAACTTAATGAAGGACAATGTAGTAATTTCCTCTAAAATTTAATTTATTAATTAATATTAAAAAAAACCCTGCTCGGCTGCTCCTCTCCCTTCCGCGCGCTACGGGACTCTCCGCCGGTCCAACAAATTGCGTGGGGATTTTCTCCAGCGATGGCGTGGGGATTTTTCCCTTCGGCGGTGGAATTGGGTTTTGGTGGCAGTGGAATGTGGGTTTTGGGGACGATGTCTTTGGAGGCGAAAAGAGGTTGCCGCCGTCGTGGTCATCGGGAGCAGTGAGCATGGCGGTGATCAGACCGTCGGTGCTTGTTCCGGCGATGACGTATCCGCATCCTAGCGCTCTCCCCATCCAATTCCTACACACGTACGTGCATGGCAGAAAATGGAATTGAGAGAGAGAGATTCCTGGATTTGTGATGTTTGTTGGCCTATTTTGTAATATTTGTATAGATTCGGTTTGTGATATTTAGTGACATTTTGTACGGTTAGTATGCTTTGTACTGTTTGTCAGTTTATTTTGTATGTTTGTACGCTTTGTTATTTTGTAATGTTTGTCAGTTTCTTTTTTTTTTTGTAATGTTTGTAAACTTTGTTATTTTTGTGCACCATGTTTATCATTTTTGTCAACCATGTTTGTAATGTTTTTTATGTCTAAAAAACAACCTGATTGACTTTTGGATGGAACTCCTCTATATAGGGATGGAGCATCCAAAGTCAACCCGGGTGTTTTTTCCCGTTCGTATGGATTGTCTGTCTAGTTTGTCATTTTTGTCCTCCATGTTCGTAATGTTCGTATGTCTAAAAAACACCCGGGTTGACTTTGGGAAGGAGCCCCTCTATATAGGGATGAAGCCTCCAAAGTCAACTTGGGTGTTTTTCCAGTTTGTATGAATTTTTGGTCTAGTTTGCCATTTTTGTCCACCATGTTTGTATGTCTAAAAAACACCCGGGTTGACTTTGGGAAGGAGCCCCTCTATATAGGGATGGAGCCTCCAAAGTCAACCTGGTTGTTTTTTTTTTCTTTTTGTATGGTTTGTATTGTTTGTCAGTCTAGTTTGTATTTTTTGTACAGTTCATATGCTTGTAATGATTGTAAATCTGTTTGTATACTTCGGAATTTTCCTTAATAACCAAACTACCCCTGTCATTAATTAAATAGCCCTTCCCACTTTTTAACCATCAGATTGTTATATCCAGATCTAAGGGCTGGGAGGGGCTTAGTCAAGTGACTAAACACTCCCCCCCCCCCTATTCAATGGATCCTCTCTCATTAGGTACTACTGAAGGGATTCGAACCTAGGACCTCCAGGTTCAAGGCTAGTAGTATTACCACCATGGTTCAAAAAGGCACGCTTAACCTTACGCTTAGACACGCCTAGGCGCAAGACAATAGCAAAACGCCTCGCCTAGGGATTTTGCGCCTAATTAGATACTAGAACACGTCAATGGAGTAAGGCGACATAAAAGTCTCTCCAAATCATTAGGAGATGGAGCTAGGAAGTCAATATCAAAGGAGAAACTTAACATCAACTACGAAATCAATTTTCTATATCAATATTTTCAATATCTTAAGAACTTTGTGAGCTATTGAGCTATGATTCTATGAATTCGTGAGCTATGTTCTTGACATTCAGTGTTGAGTAAGTTATTAATCATTTTAACTGAAGTGAGAAAGTGTTGTAGATTATTATTTCATTCATCATGTTGTGCAAATATCTATTTTTCTTCCAACGCCTAGACATGCTTAGTCTACACCTAAGCGAGCTAGGCGCTAGGCAAAGGCTCAACGCTCGCATTACGCCTAGCGCCTTTTTGAACCTTGATTACCACTAGACCAATCCCTTGTTCGTGGTTTGGTTCATTTTATTGGATGGTTAACAATGAATTCGATGGTTTTTTTATGTTTTAATTTGAATCAGATGAACCATCCTGATTTGATTGGTTCACTAGTTCACAATTTTAACACAAAATAAATTGAGAAAAAATATTTTAACGAACCTAATAAATCATCCAATCACTGATTTCGTTTATGTTTTTTTCTTCATTTCCCAGCCTCTTTTCATTTTAATGTCGTCCACTATGGATTTAATAAAAAAATTAATATAAATTTTTTATTTCTTTTATGAGATAATTTGAATACTTTGTCAAAAAATTTTGATGATAGAAGATATGAATTTGAATTTGTTTATGGTTAGTTATAATTTCACTTTTAAATTAGTGTATTGTATAAGTATTTTATGGTATATATATAGCGCATGAACGGTGTTGTTAATGATTAACCAAGAGTCCTATAAAAGTTAACCATTGAACAATCAACCACTAGTTCGTCATTTAATTTGGTTCCGAAAACATTGAAAAATACCGATGAATTTTGCTCGATAAAATACCCAAGAATTTTGAAAGAGAACATCAAACTCAGTCCAACGGCTACCAGGATGCATGGTTATTCATGAATTTAAGAAAATAATCATAAATAATTCATCCGAACTATTATAAAAAAAATTACTGCAATTATATGGTCATAAAGAAATTTATAAAATAGAAAGCAAAAAGTTGATGAGTTTTAGAATTAGGAAATTTAGATTTCAAGCAATTGAGTACCTTAATTATGACCTATGTGTATCGTTTAATATCTGGCCATGATTCGTACTTTTTAGCCGAAAAATAAGACTTTTCATGCACTAACCAATCATACTGGTATATCTTTTCATTAAAGAAGGAAATTATCAATATTTTTATTCTAGGATCTTATGATTTGTATTCGTTGTGTATGTTTCCTTGTATTATTTTTCTCTCATTTATAGCCGACTAAACACGTTGTGTTCAAAATCTTATTACGTGTGTAAAGTTTACCAATTGTCCTTTATAAACTTTTAGTGAAATGATTGTGAACAACCTTTTGTTAACTTGCAGACTCATTGTTAGTTATTTAACACCAAACGTTCTTCTTCTTTTTTTTTTTTTACAATATTTAACACCAAAAGTTAAGGTTTACAATTGGAAGAATTTTATTTAAAGAATTGATTATTTTTTTTTTATGGTACGATTTGAAGTTGTATTTTTAACGCTAAGGTACAATTTTGGGTTGTATTTATACTATTTTGTGAAATCGCTTTATGGTACAAACTAAAATTGTACCTTTGTGTTGTGGTACTAATTTCAAATTGTATCATAATTTAAAGGTCAAATACTCAAATCTTCTAATGGTACAACTTCAATTTGTACTCTTAACGTTATAGTACAACTTCAAGTTATATTTTAAAGTACCAATACTTTACAGCATAGCAGAAGTGCTCATACAATTGATGTCTCCATTGTAATTTATAGAAGGATTCGAATTAGAGGAATATTATTGTACTTTCACTGTTCTCTGTGCCACAAAAAATAATTTTCTTTTGCACACTTTTTAGATATTTTTTGATGCTTGAAGAACTTTTTTTTTTCTTTCATGTTACATATACATTGACCGAGCGGGTTAGATCAGGTCCTTAAACCCTTTTCATTAAGAAAGATCTTAAATCCTTTCCAGCCAATAGGAGAAGGAGAGAGAGAATGATTAGTAATTATTGGATAACTACCTACCTAATACGTTAAAGGGTAAGACTGAATATACAATATATTTAATGATATCATTAATTAAAATGTAAATTGCGAAAACCCACACAAACATGAAATCAAATTGGTTTTCGAGAATCAGTATCTTATCAGCCCTAAAATCGCTCTTTGTCCAAAACTCACCGTCGTGCCGCGCAGCCGACGGGTCGCCTACTTTCTGCCTTTTCTTCTCGGCGTTCTCGCTGACCTGCCATAACCGTTCACCGTCGCGCCGCGTTTCCCCCGTGTAGCCTCGTTTCTCATCGTCGCACAGCCACTTCCTTTCGTAAGCGTTGGCAGCCGTCATCATTGGTCTGCATCGCTGGCGTCGCGACAATAACGCAAATCATCCACCGACTCCATGGAATCGCCAAAGGCCTTTATATTTGGTAAGTTTTTGTATTTCGTTTTTATATTGTATCGTGTATATTGGGATTCCGTTGTAGACTCTACAATGAATGATTAATAATTTGAAAATGGATGATTAACAACAACACTATTTGTAAGTACTAATGGTTTGATAAGGTTACAAAATGAATAACCGGTCTGACCCGTAAAAGTGGAGGTGTTTTAATAACTTGGAAAGGATTGATTAATAATAACATCATCAGTTGTTAATATTTGAAGGTTATTTTTTTTATTTGATAACCCAGGGAACCTCAGCCCCACGTGTCGCTTGAGCGACAGCGGGGCCTACTAAACCACTGGGGGTACCTGCATACTAACCGTGGCTTTCTGCTACCAACATCGGGAGGCTTCGCCTCCGATACCAAGGGTGCCGCCGGGAACGCTCAAGTGGCGCCACTGGGAATCGAACTCAGGACCTCTCACATCCAGAGCTCAATTGGTCCAGTGGTTTCACCACTAGGCTATGTTACCTTTGGCAATATTTGAAGGTTATAAGTTAAGAAGTAACTTTGATTTGAATGTATAGCTTCAACGCCGTTGTGGATTAATAATTCAAAATGGGATGATTAATAAGAATGACATTATTTGTTAATTATTAAAGCTTTCATATGGTTAGAAAATGAATCAGGGATCTAAACATCACCGTCGAGGTGTTTAAATAACTCAGGAAGAAATTATTCAAAATAATTTTATTAGTTGTTAATAATTAAAGTTATTAAGTTACTAATTAAATTTGCATGCAAAGCTTCGACGTTGTTGTGGATTAATTAATAATTCGAAAATGGATGATTAATAAGAACTTAAGTATTTGTTGATAATTACAGGTTAGTACGGGTTTTAAAATTAATCACCGATATGGAAATCAACGTCGTGGAGTTTTAATTAGTCGACTAGGAGAAAATCTTGGGTGGGACGGGAGCACCAACTAGGATTGGTGATGTGGTGCACCCGCCCAATCCCCTCCCGCCACATGTCATGTAGTTCAATTAATCGAAACTAAAAAAACTATATTATTTTTCTGGGTTGTGCGGGCTTTGCTTTGCTTGCGGGGACTTTCTGTTTACGTTTAGCATGATTAATTAAATAAACCCCACTGCTGTAAAAATAAAAAACTCAATGATAAACCCTAAAAAATAAAAGAACGAGTAAAGTTGCAAAGGGTTTCGCCGTCAATTATTCCCCACCGATCCTCGAAGAGTTCTCGGGCTACAACTGGAATATATCGACCTCGCCGACGTTACTATACGACCTAAATACAGATTTGGTCCGGGATATTAATTCTCCACTTCAACGCGACGCGATCCCTATTGAAGTTTCCAGTGCATAGTTATCGCTCCAGGTATGTATCTTCTTAACCCGTAGTAGTTCATGTGTTGCATTTGTCTATTCATTTTATTCCTTATTGCATGATATTGCTGGTTTGTAATAGTATTATATTTGGCTCTCTATAATTGTATTCCTTATTGCATGTTACGTACTATATATCAGAAAGCCACTGTTGGGATTGATATAATGGATAGCGAAAACAATGATGTTGCACTATTTCCAGTCCGGGTGGCGGATGGTAATGATGACAATCTATTCGGAAAAACCGTGTCTAATGAAGATGAAGCTTATAATCTATACAATAGCTACGCTTTACGACTTGGTTTCAGCGTACGTCGAGGTAGATACATGTATTCTGGTAAAACTGGAAAAATTATTCAACGCGAGTTTCTATGTTCCAAGCAAGGAATCACGAATGATGAAAATCCACTTGAGTTGAAAAAGGTCAATAGGTTGGAAACACGAACTGGGTGCAGAGCTTTTATCCGATTCAGCATTGAGAATGATGTGTGGAAAGTGACTGAATTCAAGACCACGCATAATCATGATCTTGCTACACCATCAGAGAGACATTTGCTGAAATCTGGTCGTAAGATTTCAAAGGACAAGGCAGGTGTAATTGATACGATGAAGAATGCAGGACTTAGGACAAGAGATGTTTATTCATATATTTCCATGGAACATGGAGGAGATGAAAATGTTGGGTTTTTACAGAAAGACTGTTCTAATCATGTGCATAGACAAAAGATGGTGAAAGTTGAAGCAGGGGATGCTCAAAGTCTGATGAATTATCTGAAAAAGAAGAAAGCAGAAGATCCAATGTTCTTTTATGCAGTGCAAGTTGATCAAAAGAATCGGTTGACCAACTTTTTCTGGCGAGATGGAAGATCAAAAATTGACTATGCTGCTTTTGGAGATGTGATGGTATTTGACACTACCTTCCGCACCAACAAGTATATCTCATTTGTGCTCCATTTGTCGGTGTGAACCATCATTGGAGCAATGTTATGTTTGGTTGTGCATTTCTGTTGGATGAGACTGCAACTTCATTTAAGTGGTTGTTTCAGTCCTTTCTAGACTCAATGGGCAATATAGAGCCTGCAACTATCTTCACAGACCAAGATGCTGCTATGGCAAAAGCAATTAGAGAAGTGTTCAAAACTGCAAAACATCGTTTATGCTTATGGCACATCAGCAAAAATGCTCCTTCACATTTAGGGGATCTGAATGGGGATCAAAAGTTTCAAGGATTGTGGAACAAGTGTTGTACAGGCTGTGAGTCAAAGGTGGAATTTCAAGAAACATGGGATAAGATGATTGAGATATATGATCTTTCTGGTCATACTTGGCTTAACAGCATGTATCAGATTCGTTCGAAGTGGAGTACTGTCTTTGGTCATGACTTTTTCTCTGCTGGTATCAAATCATCTCAAAGAAGTGAAAGCACAAATAATGTTTTGAATGGCATTTCAGGGAAGACAACATATCTTACTGAATTCACTACTCAGTTTGACAATTTAGTTAGAGGTATGCGATCGAGGGAGATGGAAGAGGACTTTCGATGCAAACAAGGTACTCCAAAGCCATTGGTTAAGTGTGGTATCTTAGAGCATGCTGCTAAAGTTTATACCAGAACTATGTATATGGTGTTTCAGAAAGAATTTATCTCTAGTCTTGCAACGATTTGGGGAGAAGTCAATACTAGTGACTTAGTATCTACCTATGAGGTGAAAGAAGAGGGGCACAATAGAGTTCGTACTGTTCATTTTCATGAACAGAAGAATGAAGTTCTTTGTTCCTGCAAGAAGTTTGAGGTGAAAGGAATTCTTTGTTGCCATGCTTTACGCATCCTTAGTGTCAAAAATATCACAAAACTGCCTAACAATTATATTTTGCAACGCTGGACAAAAGAAGCAAAAAAAAGGGATGATGGGATATGAGAAAGGATATGTTTCTATGAAGATTAATGAAGACGCAAAGATTGTATGGAGAAACTCTATGATGCGCATAGCTAGCAATCTCATATACAAAAGCCAACACTCAGAAAGCAACAGAAAAATATTTCAAGAAAGTATGTTAAGTCTTGAAACACAGCTAGAGCAGGAGTTGGAAAAGGTGGACTTGGATGGTCATATTGACAAAGAGGCTGATGAAATTGACACAAACGAGCAACCGATATTAGATCCTCCGTGTGTTCAGACTAAAGGACTTAATTACGGAAGAGCAAAAGGACACTTTGAAAAGCGCAAACCAAAGTCAACAAAAGTCTCATCGAGTAAGAATATATTTTCCCTTACTCATTCAACATCCTTGTTTGATATTCTTATTCTATAATTTTGTCTTGCAGGAAAAAAGTCTCAATCAAATACCACGCATGAGCATATGAATCTTGAAAGAACTGCACAATATCCAACATTGCAGCAAGTATGTAAAAATGACTTCTTAATTTGTACTTTTATTTGTTATATGCCCAATCTCATCTAGATTTATCTTCAGTCCCTGCCATTTAGTGCACCTCAAGCTAGTGGAGTTGGGAATTGCACAATATCATATCCATCAGTCTCGGGTTTCCCTTTTTGGGGGAGATCCCCGTGAGTTTCGCCTACTTTTGCAGGAGACGAGCATCCATGGCCCGAATCCAGGGTTTGATTCCTCCGTCGCTTGCGCCGCCTCGGTCACCTGATTCTCCCCGCCGGTGATCGCCAAAGACGCGGAGACTTTGCAGTCTGAAGATTGGGGAAGAGCGTAGAGGAATGTCCGATTTTACCGCACTCAAAGCAGACCTCCGGAAGATTCTCATACTCGACCTTTTGCCACGCATCATCAAGCCAGATACGGGGCACCAGGGGCTTCGATAAGTCCACTTCCACAACTACTTTGGCAAATTTCGCACGCTGGACCGTTAGGGTATGGTAATCCAACCGGATAGTCCGTCCAATGAGGTTGCCCAGAGTTGTCAGAATTTCCTTGTGGTAGAAATGAACCTTCAGTGCTGGGAACTGAACCCAAACGATCATCTTCCTTGGAAGAGGATCAGAAACTTTGAAGCTCGGGGTCCACTGTTGGACCGCTAGATAATGATCGAAGATGGTCCATGGCCCGTCCGTGAGTGCTCTAAAGTAGTCTTGTTCGTTGCTGAATTTGACAAGGAACGCATCCTGATCAAGATCCATGATTTCCAAGGATCCGGTCGGCCTCCAAATTCCGCGGAGACGAGAGCATAAGGTGGAAAAACCGATCTTGGTACAAAGAAGTATGACAACAACGGTGCGCTGCCAGGGAGCACAGATCTTGTCTTTGAACGATGGGGATATATTTAGTGCTGGTTCACCATTTCGGAACCCAGGGATCAAATCATTTTCTCCCACTGGGGTCCACTGTGTTGTCGGTGAGGGGGTCGAAAGGACAGGCTGCCAGCCCGCAACCGCCGCTGCGTAAGAAAAAAGAGGTTTTGGGTTCGTCGGCGGAGTCGGATCAGGGCCGAGCGCCAATCCTTTCTCCTCAATCGTGGCCAGAGAATCAGGTCGGTCAGTTTCTCCCAACAGGGGGACGGCCGAGCTAGAAGAGTCAATCAGCATGTCGGAGGCTGCAGATGGTGGTGTAGCTGATGGAGGATAGAGCGAAGTTGGATCTGGAGGCCGGTCTGAAGGAAAAAGGGCCGGCGCCGGAGAGGGAGTTCCGCTAGCAGAGGTTGAGAGCATTCTTTCGGATCCCCCAATCTGTCTGTCTGTCGGATTAGCCACAAATAACTAAGAAGGATACTTTAATCACATAACTAAGCCAAATCCACCCATTCATTTAAATTCTAATCTAATGGCTCAAATTGATCTCATTTAATGAAGGATAGAATGGTAATTTCATATTTTATTTATTTACCTATTAAAAAATAATTGGGCAGAGAGATAACGCATCCCGCATCCCAACCGTACCGCTGGCCGGTTGTTCCTCCCGCCTCCCTACAGTCCCACTATCGGTCCACTTGCCGGCAAGGGTGTTGGGGAATTTTCTTCTCCAAAATCGTGTGAGAGACACTGTCCCGCCGCCGTCGACCTATTTTGTAATGTTTATAAGTACATTTTGTAATGTTTATATCAATTCGGGTTATATCATTTATCATTCTAGTCTGTTATTTTTGTTTATTGTGTTTGTAATGTTTATATGACTAGTTTGTATATACTTTGATTTATAATATTAGTTAGTCTAGTTTGGAAATACTTTGATTTATAATATTAGTTAGTCTAGTTTGTATACATTATGTTATGATTTGTATACTTTGTATTCATTGATTTGTAATACAATTTTACCAATTTGTATTGGAAGTAAGTGTTATTTTGTATTGTTAGTATGCTTTGTAATGTTTGTCGGTTTATTCTGTAATGTTTGTAAGTTTTGTTATTTTTGTAATGTTTGTTAATTTCTTTAATAATGTTTGTAAGGTTTGTTATTTTTGTCCACCATGTTTGTCATTTTTGTTAACCATGTTTGTAATATTTTTCTGAATTGCTATTTGTCGCCCTAAAATTTAAATTTTGTCGCCCTAAAATATAGCGAATTGACATTCCTGCCCCTAGTTCTAATGTCAACCTAAAATGCGTCGCGGAATTGGCGGCGGCCGAGAAGGGGTACCTGCACACGGAGGTCGTGGATTGGAATCTGTACGACGATGGTGGCCACGTGATCGTGAACGGGATTGACGGGGAGCTGAAATCCGACAACCTCGTGGCGACGATCGGTAAGTTTTCCATCTCGTGTTTGCTGAAGCCGAGGAGGGAGGACGCCGACGATGAGTTGGAGAGTCGTTGCCGGGGTCCGTGGCAGGATCAAGTAATGCTTTGAGGACATTTGCGAGTACAGAGAGGCGTTTGTTCGGAGAGTGGATGGCCTCCCGGTTCCACTATGGCCGACACTGACAAGGATATGATTACCATATTGTATCAAAATGGAGTGGTCGAGTGGAAGTGAAAAACAAAGTTGTTCAGAAAGACCTCCAATTAAAATCTATATCCTATGTTTATGTTTCTTCTTCTGGTTTGTTGTTGTTTGATTCATTATAGTTTGTTATTTGGTGGTATACGAGTTTGTTTTGTTGTTTGTTTGATTAAATAAATGAACAAAGGGCATTAAAGGAAATTTGATTTAATTAGGGCGAAGAATAAGGAATTTTAGGGCGACGAATAGCAATGCCCATATTTTTTATGTCTAAAAAACAACCTGATTGACTTTTGGACGGAAGTCTTCTATATAGAGATGGAGCCTCCAAAGTCAACCCGGGTATTTTTTTCATTTTATATGGTTTGTCGATATACTTTGTATTTTTTGTCCACCATGTTTGTAATGTTTGTATGTCTAAAATACAATTGGGTTGACTTTTGGACGGTGCCCCTCTATATAGGGGTGTACATGGGTCGGGTGGTCCGGGTTTAGGCATTTTAATCACCCGACCCATGCACTACGGTTTGGGAAATATTAAACCCAAACCCACCCAAAAAAATCTAAACCCTACGGTTTGTTTCTAATTGGGTTGGGTCGGGTTGGCGATATTTTTAAGTAAAAACCCAACCCTACTCAAAATATGTAATTATTCTACATCATAAAAATATTTTATAACAATTAAAAATTCAAACGAATAAACCGAGGTGAAAGGTATCAAAATTCACAAATATTGTTTGAATTTTAATAAAACTTGATTTACTTCAACTTATGTCTAGTTTTTTTCACGACATTTGTTGAAATAGGCTAAAAAGGTTACAAATGAACGCATCCATAATATGATATTCTTTTAAAATTGTACACAAGAAAAACAAATTACGTGAATCATAGCTATATTAAATATATGTCTAAACTTTAAGTCGAAGAATGCATTAGATTAGTGAGACTTTAAGAGAAAAACATGGCGAAATATCTTAATTTTCTCATAAGTATGACTATATACGACATAAATATTTTTTTGGATACGAACTCATACCAATAATTGGAACACGGGTTGGGTCGGATTCTACGGATTGTGTAATCTAAAATCCAAACCCAACCCAAATGAGGCGGGTTGTACAAAAGAAAACCCTCAGCCAACCCAAAACCTTCGATATAGCGATAAATACGGGTGGGTTGGGTTGGGTTGGACGGGTGGGTCGGTTTGCAGGTGTGTTTGTTCACCCCTACCTCTATATAGGGATGGAGTCTCTAATGTCAACCTGGTTGTTTTTTTTGTTTGTATTATTTGTGGGTCTACTTTGTATTATTTGTATGTTTTGTCTTTCTAGTTTGTACTATTTCTAAGTCAGTTTTGTATACTTCGTAATTTTTTATAATACTCAAACTACCCGTCAGTAATTAAAAAGTCATTCCCATTTTTTAACCATCAGATTGGTGTGTCAAAATCTAAGTGTTGAGAGTGACTTAGTCAAGTGACTAAGCATCCCTTAGTCATACGATCCCGCCTCGTGGCTTTAAGTGCTTAAAATAGTAAGTTTAGTGCTCATTGCGGTACATATAGAAAACTTCAATGATCAATAATAAATTAGTGTTCATTGGAGATTACTCTCCTGTGAAGATTTTATCTCCGCTGGGCATAGATTTCTTAAACCCTAAAACACCTCTTGTCGCTTCCACAGACCACTGCCCGTTTGATTCAATCACAAGATGACTCTGGAAATCGAAGCTCGAGAGTAAGTGCCCTCTTTATCGACAACCCGCATCCACTGGTGTGCGACTAGGTCGCTTCACCATTCTTGCGTTCTGTTCGGTTCAGTTTCTTAACCTGTTTTTTCACCTTTTCCCTCTCCAAATTGCCAGTGTGATCAAGATTGTACTTCAATTCTGCAAAGAGAATTCGCTTCACCAGACTTTCCAGACACTGCAGACGGAGTGCCAAGTTTCGCTGAATACAGTGGACAGCACAGAGACATTTGTTGCTGATATCAATGGCGGGAGGTGGGACGCCATATTGCCTCAGGTGGCTCAGCTAAAGCTTCCCAGGAACAAATTAGAGGACCTGTACGAGCAGGTAATCTTCTAGATTCCATTCTATTTGAATTTTACTTCTGCTAGGTGCCATTTTGTTTGTTGACGAAGCTATTTGGAATTGCAAATTGGCTGTGCTAGTGGCCTTCATTACGAGATTTGATCCATATTATCTTTCAGCAAGTGCCACTGCAGAATACCCTTTTGGGTCTATGGGCGTTGGCATTTGATGATTGCTTCAATGCGTCAAAGTTTGTTCCTTTTCATAGTTGTTTTATGATCTGTTTAACCTTGCAGATTGTGTTAGAGATGATAGAGCTTCGAGAGTTAGACACTGCAAGAGCCATATTAAGGCAAACTCAGGTCATGGGAGTCATGAAACAGGAACAACCTGAAAGATATTTGCGACTTGAGCATCTCCTAGTCAGAACTTACTTTGATCCCAATGAGGTCAGAATGCGTTGGTTCCAAGCTTTCTCTTCCTTCCACTGCTTCTCCCTTCCCTTTTAACTCGGAAAACCTATATGGTGGTTACCTTCAATAACGGAGCCCTGAAACTGGTTCCCTGTTGTGTGATTTCTGAGTTTTAGCTCTCTGTGCATTTTGAACTCTGTGAACCAAGGTAGTCCTTTTGCTAAGATTTGGTACCTATTTCATGACAGGCTTACCAAGATTCAACAAAAGAGAAGCGCCGTGCGCAAATTGCCCAAGGTATTTCCCTTCTTTTTTCAACACAGTTTTCAACGTAATGGAGGGGATCTTCTCACTATTTTCTCGTCTTCGTGTAATCTAGCGAGTGGCACCTGGTCTTCAATGGTGACGCCTTTTTTGGTCCCTGCTTGTGTATGCGAAAATATCAGTTTACAGTGTGGCCTAAGATAAAAGCTCTATGGAATTTGTTGAAACAAGAGAAGTTCTTAAGAGCAAACTCCAAGGATCGATTATGTTTATTTGTTGATTTAAGTTCCTTTTAGTGTCATACAACCTTCTCAAATTTTTGCAGGGCAAGTGAATTATACAGTTGGTCTCCTCCTAGTATTGTTTTCTCTTTGAAGATTACTCAGTTACATGCTTTGGATATCTTCATTGATCCTCTCTTAATGCTTGCAGTTTTATTTGTGCTTTTTTCTTTTCAGCGATTGCTGCCGAAGTTGGTGTGGTTCCACCCTCAAGATTAATGGCTCTAATTGCGCAGGCACTAAAGTGGCAACAGCACCAAGGTATCTATCTGCTTAGAGAAACCTCATAATATATGCCTTTGGAGATTGGGAGTTTACTACACCGATACAATCTATGTGGTTTTACAAATACTTGGTCAACACATAATCATTTATTATAATTTTTCCTCTGGTATGGTACATGTTCATTTTGATGATGTGGTAATTCATATGTTTGAGCAAACTTGGAAAGAGCTTTCCTACTGGTTGTTTGTTTATTCAATAAAGTTAGCAACTGCTTGGTCGTAAGTTGCCATTCTTGTTGTCAGCTATGGGTGCCTAATTCTTTTTGAACGCTTTTACTTTATATTTTCAGGGTTACTTCCACCTGGGACACAGTTTGACCTATTTCGAGGTACGGCTGCTATGAAGCAAGATGCAGATGATATTTATCCAACAACGCTTTCACACACTATTAAGGTTGGCGTCCATGCCATTGTGCAGTTCATTTGTTTTGAATTTTCATTCAGTTATATAGGTACTTATTTCTCTTTAGTGTACATTTTCTCTCTTTGTAGAAGAGACTCTGTTACATAAATGTATTTCTTGGAGCTCATGCAATTCAATTTTGTGATTTTCCAAGCATAACTAGTAACATATAACCCGTTGTCTACGTTAGCCATACTGAAAGACAGTCCATAGTTTTTAAATTAGAATTTTCCTTGTGTTGAAACAATGATCGATTCGGATAGCTGTTCCGAATTATTTTTAGTTGTAGCAGCCAACTTTGGCAGGCTGGCGAAAAATCTTTGATATGCTTTTGCTAGAGATCTGCTTCTCGTAAAAGGTCATTCTTCCTGGCAGTGAAAGTTTGGCATATTTAGTGTAGTTGTTACTTCTCGCCGTTATTTAATACCTAATAATTCAAGTTTTCTTACACCTGCAATCTTATGCTACAGTTTGGAACAAAAAGTCATGCAGAATGTGCTCGGTTTTCGCCTGATGGCCAGTTCCTTGTCTCATGCTCTGTTGATGGCTTTATTGAGGTATGTTCTTTTGTTGTTCAAGCAACCATACTGAGGGTTATGAATGATGCAAGATATTGATCTTGTTTTTTTTTCCGGGTTTCATAAGGTGTGGGACTATATGAGCGGAAAGCTCAAGAAGGATCTTCAATACCAGGCTGATGTGAGTGCGCTGTCCATTGTGCTTTGATTAAAATTCTAAAATTGTATTTTAAGCAATCAACATCAATCTACAAGATATCCCAGGAACATACATAGAGCCAGCCGAGGATTCTCAAAGAACAACAAGAAGGACAAACACAACAAACAGGTATATGAGGAAGAAGTAGAGTCACCACCATTCATATGCAGTTACCCATGTTTCTTCGTTTCTGTAGTTCATGTTGATTGATCAGTTGCTTAGAAGACACTCTGTTTCTTGTCAGTATGGGTAATTGCATATGAATGGTGGTGACTCTACTTCTTCCTCGTATACCTGTTTGTTGTGTTTGTCCTTCTTGTTGTTCTTTGAGAATCCTCGGCTGGCTCTGTGTATGTTCCTGGGATATCTTGTAGATTGATGTTTTGCTGTTGCCTGAGTTATCTTTAACAGCAACAGCTGCATCAATATAGGTAGTGAAACTAACAAGTATTGAAATCTGGCGTGGTGCTGTATGTACTGTGCTCATTCTTTTTAGGAAAACTTAAAAAATTTCACGCAAGAATAGTTACTTTTTATGTCTTGCAGTTACTTATGAATATAATTCTTTTTACAGGAAACCTTTATGATGCACGATGACTCTGTCCTGTGTGTAGATTTTAGCCGAGATTCTGAGATGCTTGCTTCTGGTTCACAAGATGGGAAAGTTAAAGTAAGTTTCAGTCATTTATGCTTGAATGATGATAAACCTCATTGGTTTTTTACTCTTAAGAAAAATATTCAGCGTTTCTATTCCTTCAGTGTTATGTAGATATCTATGAGTCCTGGATTATGCTACTGCTTTCTGCAAGCACACACACATAATGTCTATCACTTCTTTTGTTTAGTGTGAGTTTCTTGGGATAAATTACTCTGATGAGTGATGACAACCGTGGTGTTAATTAGCCAAGCAGTCTTCTACTTCGATAAATTTTGCTCAACTCTTTTGGCAGGTTTGGCGTATAAGGACTGGGCAGTGTTTACGCCGCCTTGAACGTGCACACTCTCAGGGTGTAACAAGTTTGACATTTTCACGTGATGGTACTCAGTTACTAAGTACCTCCTTTGATAACACAGCCAGGTTCATTGAACTACGACAATGTTGTTCATATCATGTAATTTAGTAGTCAATTGAATTTCCTTTGGTTGAGATTCTTATGTTCCTTTGTACTGTGTTTCATGAAGGATCCATGGCCTAAAATCTGGGAAAATGTTAAAAGAGTTCCGCGGTCATTCTTCTATTGTAAACCATGCCATCTTCACGAGTGATGGGACACGTGTCATTACTGCATCAAGTGATTGTACAGTCAAGGTATATTGATTTGCGACATTTCCCCCAATTCTTATATTTTTGCTCTTATTTGGGTTGCTTGACAAAAAAAAATCCTGTTGTAGGTTTGGGATGTAAAGGGCGCAGAGTGTATACACACATTTAGGCCGCCGCCTCCATTGAGGGTATTGCTTCCTGATACAATATGCATTCTCAAGTCTTATTCTTTAACTTCTCATCTTGCTTCATCATTGAATAATTTATCCTTTCTCCTGGACTGTAGGGGGGTGATGCATCTGTGAACTCTGTCCATCTCTTCCCCAAAAACACCGATCACATTGTTGTATGTAACAAGACATCATCAATATGTATAATGACCCTACAAGGACAGGTGATAACAAAAGCTTTCTTCTTCAACCAGTAACCAGGAAGGAAATATGATTTTGACTTAAAATGTTTCTTCCATGAAAAGCATAGGTTGTGAAGAGTCTCTCATCCGGTAAAAGAGAAGGTGGAGATTTTGTAGCGGCCTGTGTTTCACCTAAAGGGGATTGGATCTACTGTGTTGGTGAAGACAGGTAATTACTTGACCACCTCAAATGGTTCTCAGCTCTTGCTGCGGTCTTAATCTAAAATGAAATGATCGGGTAAGGAAAATGGGTTTTGCTTAATTGTGGCCTCGTGACATCTAGCCACCTAGGTTTATAACTTAGACCTTAGTGGCTGACACTGACAGACAACTAGCAGATAGCCAGATACTATGGTTTCTTTCAGCTGTGGACTGTTGCTGCTGGTCTTAAATCCTAATTGATGATTTTGTGCCAATTTTGTTAATGCAGGAATATCTATTGCTTCAGCTACCAATCCGGTAAATTAGAGCATCTAATGAAGGTCAGTTTCAATTCTTGGGTATGGCTTGTATTATCTATTGAAAGCAACTTGAGGTATCATTGAAAGATGCCAATGTAGGTGGCAAATGCCAACCCAACCTGACCCACTTAACACCCAACTAACTCAACCCTATATGACCTAGATCCATTGGGTAAAGGGCTAGGTTGATGTTTTGATCCCCAAAATTACAACTTAGTACCTTGATCATTTTAGACGTAGATTTCAGTACTGAACTTTAAAGTCTTCCAAAATGGTCCAGAATTGAGGGTCGTTTGGAGAAGTAGAGACTATCTCTAGATTTTAATTCTTCAGAAAGTTTGATGATAAAGAAAGCCAAAAACAAGAAGGAAAAAAAAAAAAAGACTTTTTGTTGAATCTATGATTTTTCTGAATCCATACTCCAAATCCCATTCTCCAAACGCATCCCCCTAAATCCAATGTTCATTCTGTTGATTCAGTTACTACAAGGAAAGCTGGTTTTCTGAACGTTAACTGTTTTGGGTACATGCATTGTCCTTTGACTGTCTAGGTTCACGAGAAGGAAGTGATTGGCGTGACTCACCACCCCCACAGGAATCTTATTGCTACTCACAGTGTTGACTGCACCATGAAACTGTGGAAGCCCTGATCGTGTTCATGTCTCTCTCGGACGATGGAGTTTCAGTTTCACTGATGGAAGTAATTAGTTTATCTCCGGCGGATGGTGGCAAAACAGAGATTGATCGCTCTTTCCCATGGAACAGAGGAAGAAGGGTATTTGCTCTTTCCCCTTCCTCCGCGGCGGCTCATTTCTGCCTCGAAGTGCCAATTGAATCTTTCTGAAAGTGCTAATTGCGCTGCTGGCTTCAGGGAGAGCAAGAAGCCGATTCCCGTAGGGAGCTGTGAATCCTATGTTGCTCCCATCTTGTGTCTTGTCTTAATATTTTGGCTCGAGTTGCCTTTCTTGACATGAAAATGATCCTTGGAACTTAGAAGAGCCGTGAAGATACCCGTCAAGGTGAATATGTATTATAATTTTGATGCATTATAAACCATGTTCCGATTGTGAATTAAGTTTTGAAAAAAATATCAACAAATCTCAATCCAACTCTCTCAACAATATCAGCTAAAAACTAAGGTATAACAATCACTCATTTTGAGAACCATATTATGTCACATCACATAAACAATTCAACTATAGTAATAATTGCACAAAAACAATTGCAACTTTCAAACCATCTCTTAATCCGAGTTCAAAGAAGCATCTAACAATTTTAAGTTTGGTTTAACTTCAGTCACAACTTCCAAAACTCCAGGCATTATCGCACCAACAAAACAGCAAAGTTGACTAGTGCACTATATAGTCAGTCGCCTATAGCAATTTGTTGGCAAATTTGGATGGATCGAATGGGAGAGATTGGTGCAAGCAACTTAATTATAGGCCAAACAAACTTTGATCGATTTACAGCGTTTCTATAGACTATAATAGTGAGGAACTCGAACCACAACAACTCTGCGCCGCTGTACAAGCATCTCGTTCAGCCTCGCAATCTGCAACATCAGCTGCTTGATTTTCTGCATATTCCACCACAGACATCACATATATATATTGTTATAATCACAGCTTTTGATGTTGTTAAGGATAACTCCTTAGCAAATATTTTATCTTCCATTAAGTTATAACTTATAGGTCTATCATAAATGAAAAACCTAAAAAGCTAAGTCCATGTGATGAATTTTAGCAGCCGAATTTCCAACATTATGAATTTGAATAACTCTATTAATTGATAAAGGAAAATATTGGAATGCAAATTCGAATTTTTTTAAATAAAAATTCATGTATATCAAGAATTTGCAAATCACACATTTTATTTGGAATTTGATTAATGAAGGCAAATTTGTTAGACCGATAGTAAAAAAAAAACTGGAAATTCATGATAAAAACCAACTAAACTGAAAATGAAGTCTTTTAAATCTATAATGCAAAAAATTATCATAAATTAAGAAAGTTTCAATAAAAATCTCATTTTGTAATCCAACAAACAAAGTACTGTTCAGATTATTCCGACTCTTTTGGGATATGTAAAATGAATTAAAAAAATTCTAGGAATCGAATTTATTTTTTTGTAATTTTAAGAAAAAAGACTTTTATATCATAGGCCGAAAGCAAAAAAAATGTCCACCTCATCTTTTTCTCTGATAAGGAGACTGAAACGGTTGGCCGTCTCGTCCCGCACCCAGCGCCTCCACTTCATTAGCCTCGCGTACATCAAAATCGCCGCCGCCACCACCACGCACGACCACAGCCCGCTGCTCCCCCGGCCGACGGCGCACCACCGCACGACCCGATAGATTCCCGACTTCAGAATCTCGAACCGATCCCTACTCCTCCTCTCCCCTGAATCCGCATCCCCAATTTCACTCCCTCCTCCTTCATCGCCGGATTCATTCTCCGGTGGCGGGAGGGAGAGGGTTAGAGACGACGGTTGATTAATCTGGACGATTTCGTGGTTAATTGGTGGAGGAGGGCAAATGACGCCGGCCGAAGGAGGAGACACGGAGGACGTGGCAACGGTGCCGTTTAGTTGAACGTCGGCGATCGTTTCCGACTCATTCGGCGCGACGGCGGAGGAAGAGGAGGAGGGGTTCTTCTCGGGGAAGTGAACTGACTCCCAATCTTCGAAGGATTCGACGGCGGCCATAATGGGAGGGGAAGGGAGGATGGTTTATGGGATATGTGATGCGAGGAAAGGATTTGTGACGGAGTGAACTGATATTTGTGTTGTTTATGGCCATGGGATTCTGTTAGATTTTTTTTTGTAGGGAAGATGGATATGTTAGTTTGACCAGGTCGGTTACGAAGCTATATTCTAGACTAGTTGGTTCTTTGCTCAATTTTATTTTGGAACAAAGATATTCGTGTGATTTTAGTGTAGCTGTGTAGGGATATATTTTTGTTGGTTTCTAATAGCAGAGATATTTTGAAAAATTAGATTGCAAAATTGGGTGAGAGATTCGAGAAAAAAAAAAAAAAGAAGCTCCCAACTCTCTCTGTCGTGGGAAGTGGGGGTGACGAACTCGCCGAAGTGCGACGGCCGTAACCGGCCACTCCATCACTCTGTTCCGCTCGCTTCTGCGTGCAGGATGAAGGGGGATTTAAAGCCACCATGGTGGGCTATGCGATTCCAGTCGCCAATTTGCTTTTCCCCTTTGCCTTGTTGCCGATTCTGTGCAAAATCTTCGTTATCCTACCTCTTTTCGTTCGTGATGGCTGAGGTGAACGCAGTGGTTTTCGGAGATGCGGATGTGGTTGCAAGAGCGAAGCGCAGTGATCTCTCGCTGCTAGGGCGAGTGGTTGGCCCAGCGCCTCCGATCCTTCACCTCCAAACCACATTGGGTCGTCTCTGGATTACCAGCCGAGGAGGGCCTGTTCCAGTTCGTGTTTCCTACGATAGCTGAGAAGGATCGCGTTTTTGCTGAAGCGCCGTGGTTCTTGCCCAAGTTTCTGGTGAACATGGCCCCGTGGGTGGAGGTTACGGCGGAGATCGCTGAAAAACTCTCGCGCATTCCGCTTCCTCTCCAGTTCTGGAACATTCCTCCTCCCTGCTGTACTCGGAAGATGGGAACACTCCTTGGACTAGCTCTGGGCAAGAGTGATCCGGGCGCAGTTCATCGGGTGCCAATAACAGGGGAGATCTATCTCCAGGCCAAGGTTTGGCTGGATGGGCGTCTGCCCTTGCCAGTATCGATTCCAGCTTCTCATGAGAAGGTTGACAAAGGCGGTTTCACAGCGGTTATCAAGTACAAGCGCCTCTCCCAGTCCTGCTATCTCTGTGGAATCCTTGGGCATATTGGGCAGCAATGTCATCGTCGAGAGGAGTTGGCAGGGACGAGGACCCCATACAACAGAGACTTGATTTCGAAGAAGTCTGGCCCCCTAGTGAATGAGCGTTCCTTACTTAGTCGAAAGCAATACACCTGGATTCGGAAGGAATCGGATGCGACTGCGCAACATGGCCTATCCGCTGGATCCTCCAGTACTGCTGTGGTAGCCGACACTCGTCCTCTCTTGCTTGCTGGCCCTAGGCACGCGGTGGGGCTTGACAAGGTCCAAGTCGAAGGCCTGCCCGGAGCTTCCTCGGACAGTCTGATCAGGGATAGAGATATCACCAGTGAGGCAGCGGAGATTGTGGCAGTGACAAAGAAGGCTCGCCTGGATCCGATGGATGCTGTGTTTGAAAATCTTGATGCTGTTGCGGTGGAGGAAACCAGCCCGAACTGGTCCCACCAGGCGCGATGAGCATTGTGGCTTGGAATTGTCGGGATTAGGCTCCCCCCTGAGGCCCTGACAATTCCCTCTCTGTTTGGAGCTATATGTCGATTCTCTCCATCGGTTGTGTTCCTTAGTGAAACCAAACATGAAGATGACTTTGTAAATAAGAAGTTTATGTGTCTAGGGTATCAGTTTGTCTATTGTGTGTCTCCTGTTGGTAGAGCAGGTGGGTTAGCGGTAGCATGTGCTCCCAATGTGCAGTGTCGAGTCCTAGGTGAAGCTGATTTCTTCTTGTTTGTGGAATGCCAGCATATAGTTTGGGGTACTTTAGGGGTGGTCTTTGTTCATCTTAGTTGTGATGTAAATATCCGCAATGATCAATTCAATGAACTGTTGCATTTGCTTTCGTCTTGTGTTTTACCAAAGATTGTGTTAGGTGATTTCAATTGCTTACTTCATGCCTCAGAGAAGTTGGGCGGCCGACTCCCCTCCTTCAATGTGATGGATCAGTTCAGGGACTTTGTCTCTTCTGCAGGATTGACGGATTTGGGATTTAAAGGTCCTCCATTTACCTGGTCTAATCGGCAAGGGCTATCCACCCATGTTCTTGAGAGACTTGATAGAGGTTTAGGCAATGATGATATCCTAACTCTTTGGCCTAATGTGCAGGTTGCACATCTTACCGACCTTGGATCGGATCATCGAATGCTCTTGCTGCAGGTGATACCTGGGGATGGCAAAGGGAAGCATCGATTCCATTATGATCGAGGGTGGTGCTCCAATGCTGAAGCTCGAGACATTATAGCTCGTGAATGGCAAGGGCATTGGCAAGGAACGTTGCAATTCCAGTTGTTCTCCTTGTTCAAGGCTGTTCGGCACCAACTAGTAGGCTGGGCGAGGTTGGGAACCACAAACTCTGCTTGGCAGATCAGGGAGCTTCGCGAGGCTATAGCTGATGAACGTGACAAGCTTCCAACAGATTGGGATATCATTAAAGAAATGGAGAAACAGTTATCGGCTGCCTACTTACAAGAAGAAGAGTAATGGCGACAAAAATCCAGAATGGGGTGGATGCAAAGAGGTGATACTAACTCTAAGAATTTCCACCTCTCTACTTCTCAATGGCGGAGACATAATCTAATTGACGTCCTACGGGATGATGACGGGAACTCTCACTTGATGAAGCTGCGAAAGGGACTGTATCTGTAGAGTTCTTTCAGAAGCTATTCCTATCTAATGGCGCTTAACCCACCTTTCTTGTGCATGCTCTAGGCCTTCCCCTGAAAATCACAGCTGCTCACAACTCCTTTCTCACTGCTGTCGTCTCTCAAGAGGAGATCAGAAGTGCAACATTTAGCATTGGTCCTGATCAGGCCCCCAATTCAGATGGCCTTACTGGAGCGTTCTTCCAAACGTACTGGGACATAATTGGAGATTCCGTGTGCCGTGCAGCCTCATCGTTCTTCAGATCGGGTCGGCTCTTGCAGAACTTTAATCATACCATCATTACTCTCATTCCAAAAATCCCCAATGCAGACCTGATGCGCCAAATGCGGCTCATCAGCCTTTGTCAGGTGTTCTATAAGATCATTTCAAAGATTCTCACTGCTAGACTGAGTGTTTTACTGCCGTCAGTGATCTCTGATGCTCAGAATGGGTTTATCAAAGGAAGAGACATATCTGATAACATATTGATTGCTCAGGAAGTTATGCAGTACTTGAAAACGAAGAAGGCTGGTCGGGATAGGTGGATGGCTTTAAGTTGGACATGGAAAAGGCTTACGATCGGGTTGAATGGGGCTTCTTATTTGTAGTCATGGAAGCTCTGGGGTTTGGTGAACAGTGGATGAAATGGATACGAGCTTGTGTTACTTCAGTATCTTTCACTATTGTTCTGAATGGCAACGAACACGGATATTTTTGGCCGCAACGAGGGATCCGGCAAGGGGATCCATTATCCCCCCCTGTTATTTTCCATCTACACAAAGGCTTTCTCCATTCTACTTCATAATGCCATTAACTCACAGCAGCTCCATGGGTTGAAAATTCACCGGCTTGCACCTACTGTCTCTCACCTCTTTTTCGCAGATGACACATACCTGTTCTTGCGGGCAACAACATCGGAGTGTACACATCTGCTTCAGCTACTTCATTTATTTGAAGAGGCCAGAGGACAACGCATCAACCTGCAGAAGTCCTCGGTTTGCTTCAGTGCTAGTCTGGTGGATCAAGAGGCAGCTGCAATGGCAGCTCTACTTGGGATTTCTTCAATTGGGCCGCTATACAAGTATCTTGGCCTACCTGCTCAACTACAGAGATCTAAGGTTCAGACTTTTCTTTTTGTGGAGGATGCCCTCGCTGTTCGCATCCAGAGTTGACGATCTAAAGGCTTTTCGCTGGCTGCAAAATAGGTAATGATTAAGGCGGTTGGATTAGCAACACCGGTCTACACCATGTACTCCTTCAGACTCCCCTCCACTACTTGTCGTCGATTAAACAACCAGCTGGCTAGGTTCTGGTGGACTGGTCAAGATAAAGAAAGAGGGATGCATTGGATTTCTTGGCCAGCGATATGTGTTAGTAAATTTCATGGAGGTTTGGGGTTTCGGGATTTCGATCTGTTCAATGTGGCAATGCTTGCCAAACAAGCTTGGAAAATTCTCTCGGCCCCGAATTCTCTCCTTGCAAGGCTCTACAAAGCGCGGTATCACTCGCAGTGCCAGTTTCTCGATGCACCAGCAGGGTCTCGCCCTTCGTGGGCATGGCATGGGGTCTTGGAAGGTCGGGACTTGCTCAAGAAGGGGTTACGGTGGCAGGTTGGGTGCGAGTCTGCTATTCGTATTCTTGACGACCCTGGCTACCTTCATCGCCTCCTTCTTCTCCCATTCTGCTGTCGGGTATCTCGCTCTTGAACCCTTTTGTTGCTTCACTTATTAACCCCTTTACTCAGACCTGGAATGTGGCTTTAATCCGTTCCTCCCTCATCCATGAGAGCGTTAACTGGATTCTCTCCATCCCTCTCCCTTCGGCACCTTTACCGGATAAGCTAATCTGGCACTACTCTGCGACTGGCCTCTACACCGTCAAATCTGGGTACCCGTTGCTAGCCTCGGAAAGGGAGCTTGAGTTTGACAATCTTCCTTCTCATCTTAACACCGCGTTATGGAAGACCCTGTGGAATTTGCCGATTCCGCCGAAGCTCAAGTTCTTCTTGTGGCGCGTCGTGCGTGGCTTCCTCCCTATGCGACCGATCCTATTGGGGAAGACTCTTTCCGATTCTGAAATTTGCCCTGTTTGTTCCGAGTCAATTGAGAAAATTTCTCACAGCTTCTTTGAATGCAGAGTTGCGCGTGGAGTGTGGTTACTTGCAGGGAAGGAGCGGATTCGAACAGTAATGGCCAATCTAACTCCTGACCTTGCATGGCATAAGCTCTTTTTTTCTTTGCAGCTATCCAAAACTGAAATTGCAGAGGTGGTTGTCATAACTTGGCGCATCTGGAAGGGCCGCTGCTGGTCAACATATGATAAAATTAAATATCTCCCTGGTCCACTCTTCCTGCAATATACAAAACAATCAAATGGTGGGAGGCCACTGCAGCTCCACAAAGTCGGCTGCCACCTTCGGGTCAATCTAGGAGCCTACCACCAACTCCAACCTGCCCAAATGGGGGTCTGCTAATCAGGTTCGATGGTGCAACTCGACGGGGAACAGGAGGCAGCATAGGCTTTGTTGGTTTCACTGTCGACAGGTCAGTTGTCTGTGCATATGGTAAGTCTTATGCTGGTATTTCAGATCGCTTCCTAATGGAACTTCTGGCTTTGCGAGATGCAATGGTATGGAGTCTAAACCATGGTTACTTGTCTGTTTGCTTTTGTGGGGACTCCCAATTGGTGATCCGGCGAGCAACGGAGGGTGATATAAGCCATGATCGTGGCGGAGCAGTACTTGAAGAAGTATGTCTGTTAAAGACTTCATTTGCTCTTATTTCTTTTATTTATGCTCCTCGTAGTACTAACAGGGCTGCCCATCGCGTGGCACAAACGGCCCTTGCATGGGTAGCAACCCATTTGGTTGACTACCGCTCTTTCCTTTCAAATGCATTGTAATACCCTATCTATTACAAACTATCTATGACAAAAAAAAAATAGAAGAGATATTTTGCTCATAAAGCGGTTGTTCCACAAAATAATAAGTGATTTTTCATTCTGTTTTCTATTTTCATGTCACAAATTTCCCAACCGAAACGAGAAAACTTGTTTATTTTTTATTCGTTTCCAACTATGAAAACAGAAAGTGGCAACTTTCTGTTGTTTTCGGAAACGATAAAATGATGTTTTCACCATCTGTTTTCTCAAAAACAGGAAACAGAAATGAAAGTAAAAAGATCCGAAACTTGTCAGCTGTTATTAAATTTGGAATTTTTTTGGAAATAACACTATTTTTTTTTTACAAAAATGGCACCCAAATTACACAAATTCCAAAATTAGCATCATTGACGAAGAACCGCACGCCAAACGGGCGGTTTACACAGAAACTGCGCTGGGAAGCAACGGTTCCTACTGGGGCGGTCGGGGAACCGCTTTGGCATGCTGCGATTTTTGGAACCGTCCGATCTTGAAGCGATCCAACGGCTGACCGCTTGCCAACCGAGCAATCCGCGTCAGGGATCTCAAACCGCATGCCGAGGGTGCGGTTTCTCGCCTCGCAAAACACAAACCGTCTCCTAAGGGAGTGATTTCAGTTGGTCCAAAATTACAAAACCGCCCTGAAGGGGGGCTGTCCGAGTGCTATATAAACCCACTCCCCCTCCCCATTTTTACACACCACAACCCATTCTTCCCTCTCTCTAAAATTATATATCTATCCATCCCCACCCCCCCACAAAAAAACCTAGGAAATAGTGTTCTATTGGTTGCGGCTTTTCATTTGCCATGTAGCCCCACGTCTGCAAACCCCTACTTGGCGACATGTCGGGTGTTTGGGGAAAATTTTTACGACACACAAATCACAGGTTGAGGGTGCGGTTTGTGTGTCGGCAACGCAAATCGCTCCCTCAAGGAGCGTTTTCGGTTGAGTACCTATAACTGCTCCCTCAACCGGCAGTTTCTGTTAGGTTAGCTACGAAACCGCTTGTTGAGGAAGTGGTTTCTTCATTGAATTTAAACCGCCACCTCAATAGGTGGTTTGTGGAAGAACCGCCTCTCCTAGTGGTGGTTTTTGGCGAATGGTGCTATTTTTGGAATTTGTGTGGGTTGTGGCTATTTTGTAAATTTTTTTTAATAGTGCTATTTCTGGAAAAAAAAATCCATTAAAATTTGTGAAGGAAAAAAACATTTAGTTCATATCAGTATGGTTGTTCTTAGGGATGGTAAACGGTTTTCCGGTTAACGGTTTATCGATAATCGTACCGATAACCAGTTAAACTGTTAACCGACGGTAACAGTTGGCGGTGGACGAAAGGGACTGAACGGTATACCAAATAGGTTTCGGTAATTTACCGTCGGTAAACAAGTTAACCGAATACCGAAAATCCACCAAGTGACAGCAACAAAACGATGGTGCATGCTTTGATTGACAAATCCGCTCCAGCCCTATTTGCGATCTCTTCCCCTCTAGCCTCTACTGTCGCGCGACAAAGCTTATGTTTCTCTCCGGTCTCCATCTTCGTCCTCACTCCTTTCCATCTCCATCTCCATCTCATGATTCTCACCACACAGATAAGGAGAAGCCTGGTCGCTCAATCCCCATCCCAACCTTGCGTCATCCTCACCCGCCGTGTCAACAGCCGACAGGATTTGTTCCAACTCGTTGTCGTCGAAGCTTCCGTGATCAATAACACGTTAGTCCTTCCCAATCCCCTCCTTACGTTTCCTTTCCATCTTTTCTCTATCTTCTTCACCTTCACAAAAATATAGCATCAATCTAAAAATCACCCAACTGCTCCACCACTTTCTTCCCTCCTCCTCTTTCTCACCCTCCACCATTGCTTTCTTGAGCGAGCGCATGAGATGAGAGGCAGATCGGATGAGGTTTCTCGAAATCTTTGTTGCATGTATCTAGATGAGATGCCATTGGACCGATCGGAGCCTGAAATCGGAGAACAGGGGTGGGAACTCCGCGTCCAGCCTGTCCATCTCCGTCTCTGTTGCCGTCGCTTCTATAACATGGGTTTTCAGTTAAGAATATCCTCGTCGCCGTTCACAAATGGGAGATCTAAAAAACAACTATCTGGGTAGGAGTTACCGCCGCTCGATCTCTCCGGCTCAATTTGAGATTTGAGGAAAAGAGGAAGTTGTGAGACCGTCTAATTCCCTCTCTCTGTTGCTCGATCTTCGTTGCTCAATCCGTCGCTCGAACTCCATCGCTCGAACACCAGCCCTTTCCCTCGGTGTCGCTGGTGAAATCGTTCTGCCACCGCCAATTGAGAAATAGCGTCCTTTGTTGGAAGGATGAATGAGGAAAGAGGAGAAAGGAGCGGTGGTGATGAAGGCAGGGGAGAGGTCGAGAAGCAGAGGAACACGAAGAACGGAAGAAAAAGAGGAACACGAAGAACACAACAACAGGCATTCAGTAAAAGGTGTACAGACCAAAAAATCGTGAAATACTAATTCGGTAACCGGTGTACCAATATGCACTCGGTATCAGCAAACAGAGGCGGATATGGGAGTTCCGGTATACCGGTAACCGGTCAAACGGTCCGGTTACTGACCGATTACCATCCCTACTTGTTCTTCTCGTTGGAATATTGTGATGGTTGTTCAAATGGTGAAATCGAGACACTTAAAATTTGAGAGTTTAAACACACTAATAACAATCCACGTAACAATTTTTTTCTGTCCAAAATAAGCTAAGAAGGTGTAGCAGAGAAATCATGGTACGAGACGTTCAACAACCACAATGGGACAATCGATGAAAGATGCTACTTTGCTACCAAGTAGACAACTATGTTGAAGCTCCAAAGAGCAAAATGATACGATATGAATGAAAAAAATGAGATAAGAGAATGACTTCTCCTCACGATGATCACACTCGCTAGTGAGAAGCTTTCATTGAACAAAGCATGTCAGATGACCAGTTATGAGTTGTCACAAAATATAACAATCTAAAAATTATGAGTTACACACTATATCATAGCACTTCAGCGACCCATTAATTAACCAACACTAATTTTTTAGGTAATTGATAGACAAATAAAATAGGCTTAATATTATAATAATTGTCTATCTACTATGATGTTTTCTCAAACTTGTCTCTCTATTCCATAACCATTGAGTCCAGAAACTGAGGTGGAAGAATGTACTTCGGCCAATGCAAGTATATCCAGATCCCCAAGCCACCTTATTGAAACAGTTGGAGGAGCTCTCCCCAAGGATTGAAGATCACTGGGACCAAGTGCTCGTGAGAGATGATGCAAAGATTTTGGTCGAAGAAAGTGTATAGAAAACTTCACTACACTGTGCATGCAGTTTATCTGTGCAAAATGCAATGTGCTTGTGCCATTAGAGTGTGTTTGGATAGAAAGATTTGTATTTGATATTTGTGATTTGGATTTTCAAATGACAAATAATTTGTTTGGATATTAATTACATTTGGTATTTAAATTTGTGCCAAATTCATGGAGTGATTTCCAAATACATGTCTAGTATATTACTTGCCAACTTCAAATACATTCCACCAACTAGTGATTTGAAATTCCTCCTAACAAAGAATTGGGCCTATTTGTAACATTTTAAAAGTTTAGGTACTATAGTGTGAGGAAAAATATATAAAGGTACAAAAATATAATTTTACCATCAAAATTTTAGGACTTTTTTGTAAAATTTTAGAAGTTCAAGTACTAAATTGTAATAAAAAATAAATTTGTGTACCAAAATATAATTTTTCAAATTTTATAGAAAGTGACCAAAAATTCAAATTCAAATATAAAATCTAAAATACCCACAAATTACAAATGAGTAACCAAACAACGAATTTGAATTATTTGTATTTCAAATGCTAGTATTTCAAATGCATTCATTTTAAATACATGTAATTCAAATACATTATATTTGAAATACACTTATTCAAACGGACCCTAAATATTGAAAATTCCGAGAATAAAGTGGTCAACCGTCAACCCTTATGATCATCCGAGAATGCAGAAACGTCAAGAAAGAGGAAGTGAAACTGGAGAATGAAGAATTTATCATTAAGGAAGTAGTTCCTGGTAACGAAGCAAATGATGATATTTCTAAAGTCATAAGTGACCAAAAATTCAAATATAAAATCTAAAATACCCACAAATTACATATGAGTAACCAAACAACGAATTTGAATTATTTGTATTTCAAATGCTAGTATTTCAAATGCATTCATTTTAAATACATGTAATTCAAATACATTACATTTGAAATACACTTATTCAAACGGACCCTAAATATTGAAAATTCCGAGAATAAAGTGGTCAACTGTCAACCCTTATGATCATCCGAGAATGCGGAAACGTCAAGAAAGAGGAAGTGAAACTGGAGAATGAAGAGTTTATCATTAAGGAAGTAGTTCCTGGCAATGAAGCAAATGATGATATTTCTAAAGTCATGAATCATGAGGTAGAATGCAAGGTTTGAGACGAGATGTTGCAAGTTAAAATTTATATCAGGTCCTTGCAATAGATCCATTCCGTACATATCTTGAGATTCATGGTCTCATGAAACCATAATGTCTTACCTATCCGTTAGAGAGGGTTATACCTTATAAGAACTGTACCTTGAACCATTGCCCATTTGCCCGTATGGAGCTTAAGAATCACCAAATAAAAGTGGGCAAATGGGGTCCGGATCCCATGACTAGGGGTGCTTAGTCACTTGACTAAGCTCCTCTCAGTTCTTAGATCTGGACATACCAATTTGACGGTTAAAAAAGGGGAATAACTTTTTAATTAATGATAGGGGTAGTTTGGGTATTATGGAAAATTACGAAATATACAAACCGGACTTACAAACAGTACAAACATACAAACATTACAAATTAAAACAACAACACATACAAACAGATTTACAAACAATACACAACATACGAACTATACAAACAAATACAAACTAGACCGACAAACAACACAAACCATACAAAATGGAAAAAACAACCGGGTTGACTTTGGAGGCTTCATCCCTATATAGAGGGTTCCGTCCCAAAGTCAACCCGATTGTTTTTTTGACATACAAACATTATAAAGATGGTGGAAAAAATGACAAACTAGACCGACAAACCATACAAAATGAAAAAACACCAACGTTGACTTTGGAGGCTCAATCTCTATATAGAAGAGTTTCATCCAAAAGTCAACCAGATTGTTTTTAGACATAAAAAACATTACAAACATGTGTGACAAAAATGACAAACATGGTGGACAAAAATAACAAAGCTTACAAACATTACAAAATAAACGGACTAATAGTACAAAGCATACTAACCGTACAAAATAGTCATATAAACATTACAAATATAATAGACAAAAATGACAAACAATACAAACCGAGTTGTTTGTAAACATTACAAACCAGACTTACAAACATTATAAACTACTTATAAACATTACAAAATAGGTCGACAAACATCACAGACCCAACAATGCCGCCGGAAAAGCCTCGTCTGCCGTCTCTGGTCGCCGGAACAATCTTTCTCCCTCTCTCTCTCTGGGTACTAAAAATGTCCACGAAGACCCATTTTGGCCCACAGCGGAGCAAATTCCCCGAAACGGACCGTCAGGAAGGGGAAAAAATCATCGGAAGAATTCTCAGGTGGTCGGCGGGAGTTTCCGGGAAACAAGCGGCGGGGGAGCGTGGGAGGGACAGCGGGTTCAACCAAATTTTTTATTTTATTTTAATTGTTAAATAAATAATATGTGTAATTAGCATATTTTTCTTCATTAAATGAGATTAATATGAGCCATTAGATTTAATTGAAGTTGAAGGGTGGAGATTCACTTAGTCATGTGACAAAGGGACCCCCCTAGTCACCTAATCTTAGCCCCGAGCAAATGATGTAAGGTGGAGGATCGGGTGGTACCATCTTCTTGATCCACCCTCATGTCAAAGATGGAGGAACAATGACTACAAGGCTACGATCAAACTTTTCACTACTGACAGTGAACTTCAAAAAAGGCTTTTAGTTGAATAATCTAATTTAAAGACATAAAATAAAGAGCACTTTATGGAAGACATCTCACATCTTATGTCCAATTTAAGGACCGAAAATAAAAGTGTTGTCCTAACATTATACAACCCAATTTCTATATCGGGTACTATTACAGGGTTGTTTGCTTTATGGATTTGAGTTCCAAATCTAATTCATTATGGACTTGTTCCAAATTTCATTATTTGCTAACCAATTAAGAAAAGTGAAATTCGTGAGATTCACATACTTTACGAATCTAAATCTATAGACCCAATAGACTTGCAAATTCCATGGTATGAGGTGCAATTTGGATGAAGGCTAACATTCCTTCATGTCAACAAATCCAATGAAGTAAAATCCATAACAAAACCCAATAAAAAAAAACAACATTGCTATCATAAATTTAGGATTTTCAAAATGCAAATTTTACCAAAATATTTGTTTTTTTAATTCACGAAACAAAGTTAGGTTACATAATTCGCCTGCTATGGCCCAGCGCTCCCGCGCTAGTTCGGCAAAACGCAGATTTTGCGCGGAGCTTCCAGAATTCGCGAACTTAATATAATCAAAGCGCGAATCTCTGATTTTAGAGCGGGAATTCAGGCCACCATCACTTTTTGATGAAATTGTTGCTTCTTCCTCACCCACCAACGACTAGCTGCCACTATACAATTAGGCAAACACTTCCTCCCACCAACAACTAGCTGCTACGGTACAGTCTGGTGAACAAAAGCTGAATTGCTCTTCACTTCAATGTACCCGTGGTGGAAAACAAAAGCCGGAAGATGATTGGGAGGGTTGTGAAGGCGAGCTAAAGCGGAAAATGAGGAGCAACCCACGACCCTACGATTAATTAGGGAGATATGGATTGACGGCAGCGGAGGAAGGGAATCGAGGGCAGAGAAATTGAGAACGAGGGCAGATGGCTGACTGGCTGTTGGTATCAAAGATGCAACAATATAAAAGGTCGAACCAAACATCTCAAAGGCCGACCAATTTACTATTAAAAGGTCGACCTCATAAGTGAAAGCTCGACCTCTGTTTCATTAACTGATCAACATCAAAGTCGGGATTATTTATGAAAATAGTATAAACGGTCAACCGTGTGCACACCGTATCCGTATTGGATAAGTATTCCAACACCAGAAAGGTAACCCTAACTTGTCTACCACTTAATTCGACCCAATCTCATCCTAAATATCTGTAAATACGAATATATGTCACCTTCACCGCCACTGAAACTCTGAATTTGGTTTTTTGTACGGTTAGAGCTTTTGTAAAGAAGAAGATCCTTTGTGGTTGCTGCTGTACGCGTGTCGAGAGGTCGACCACGTGAAGGTGAGGTCGACCTATTTTAGCTATCGTCGTCATTTTGTTTATTTCGTAATTTGCACCGTTTAATTCGATGTTTTGTTGCTTGCAGAAGACCATTCAGTCGAGGGGAATGGATGAATAGATAGTACTTTAGTCTTGTATATGGTCGACCTCTTGTTGTATATGGTCGACCATTTCAGTACTTTACCGTCCACCATTTTGCTTCTGAATAAATTGAAAGGTCGACCAAAAATTTATTGGGGTCGACCATTAAGGTATCGACTAACTAAACACGGTCGACCAATATGCTATTTAACGCCGACCTTGAGGTTTCAGCAGAGTGACCACGATTGTGAATTCGGTCGACCGCGTGTAGGCATAGGTCGACCGACAATGACAAGTTACGGTGACATATGCAGCATAGGCACCATACTACTAATATGATAACTGTATAAGTTTAGCTGTGGTGAACATAATAATATGTTTATGTTTATGGGAAATCCAAAATTTATAATGCAATAAATTAGCCCCTTGTGTAAATTACAGAACATGAAAGCTTTCTTTTACGTGAATATGCAAATCTCATAAATTTGACTTGTTCTAGTCAATTATGATAATATTGGTTGTATTTTATTTAATATTTTGAAAAAATTAATACAATATTAACGCTCTATTCATGCTTTTAAATATAGAATTCTAGAAAAAATGACTCTCTCACGTTCCCGCTCACGTTTTTGCTCCCGCTCCACGTTCAGGTAACCTAAAAAGAGTTAAATGCACCGAATGCCACTTAAGTATTACTTTCGTTGCAGGTTGACCACTCCACTTTTTTTAATTGCAATTAAACCATGTAAATCAAGTTTCACAGTTGTACCATTACACTTTCCGTCCCAAAACGTAACGGCGGGTATCAAATGGCAATTTTGCCACGAGGGCATTCCAGGTCAACAAAATCAGTAGCTCCTGCAAATTAAATTAGCTAATCACTTTCTTCGCTTCCTTCTTTTTTTCCTCGCTAACAAAATCCATAGTCGGAAGCCTTCCGCCCTTTTAGCTGGGAGGGGAGGTACCAAGTTTCTCGCCCGAGCCGAACTCTCTGGAGGTGCCTCTAATTTCATACCTTCCCAGGAGGCTCCGACGAGAGATCAACAACATATTCAGACTCTGCACGGGGATCCTCATTGCTTTCTGCGCTCTGCTTCCATCATGCGAGCAATCCGCACCGGTGGTATCGGTATCGGGATGACCTTCTTATCAAGGTTAATCATCGATAGAATCCGGAGGAGCCCTGTTCTTGTTTGACATGGTTAATTTATTTCCGACTCCCAGAGCAATTACGGTGGAAGAGTCAAGTGACCACCAAAGCGGAATCGGAAAGGATACACGGTGAAGGAAATATAGTCCTGATATGTTCCTTAGAGATTAGGTCGGCATGAATATTGTGGGGGAAGGTGTGAGTTCTTTATTAATTTTGTGGTGACGCACATTAGGGTTGAGATTTTTTTTTTTTGGGCAGTTGGGTGGTGGTGATGACGTGTTTGTGTATTTCTTTAGTCGGCATTGACTCACTGGTCAGCGACAGCTATATATCCTCCCCGACCCCCACTAGTCTCTAGTCATCTGACTCAGCAATTAAGCTGAGCTGGAATGTCCATATGGAATGGAAAATTCTCGTTTAGTACCCACTCTTAAGTTTGAGTACGAAAAATGTAATGGAGCAACCGAAAGTTTATTTATTTGGTTTAGTTGCAACCCAAAAACAATAAATGATCAACCTACAACAAAAGCCAAACTTTAGTGGTATCTCATGCATTTAACCCACCTAAAAACAAACAGACCCCCTTGGTCGGACGTAGTCTCGGAAATTGACTTTTTGATTCTAACTGACATTACCCGTTAACATGCATGTGACGATGGCCGTAGGTAGGTCAACAACACCATAATAATATGATGGCAAGTCATTATCCCATTGTATTACAAAAGAAACAGTGAAACATAAACACTGCAGTGGACAATCCAAACCAAGCCATTAGTCTTAAATATAGCCACTATTGCCATGCACCATGATGCCCCTAGAGTGAGCATGAAAAAACCAAAGGAATACTTACCTGGCTCCAATTATCAATGGTAAAAATGGAAGCCACCAAGAGATTTCATAAGAAAAATGCAATTTGGATTGCCCTTAGACCAAAAACCACAGTGACACCAAAGACGATGAATCCCTGACTGAGAAAATAAAAAACAGCAATGTCCAAATCATGTCAATGGAATGCGTCAGCCAGTTTTTTCCTGATAAATAGTTTTGTTAATTAAAATGACAGGGAAAAAAAAATACAAAGCATGCAATCTTCTGTAGAAATCTCATATACAAATAAAAGAAACAGGCACGCCATATATGCCTGTAAGCACCAACAGAATAATAACTTTTGTCAATAACTCTACCACTGTGAAATCCTACCAAATCACTCCTAATGACTCTACTACACTAAACACACAAATGAGTTACAACTTTGTACTTTCTATCTCTTCAATCTGTATAAGTCAATCGTCATGAACCCTCTCCATTATCACGATTCTTATCCTTCTCGACAACAAACACACTGATTGGTCTACTCTTACTCCTTCGTGGCAGCTACATGGCATTTTGCATCAGTGCACATTAATTCAAACGACCATTCCTTGCTGCAATTTATGGCTTGGGTTAATATCACTTCACTCACAATACCAATTTACGTGAAATGAAAGAAACAATCATTATAATAGCCTTGTAAAATTTAGAGTACCAATGGTGATTCCTCTCTTCTCCTCGGTGGCTTCGTAAGTAAAATGAGATTGTTGACTATCTCTACCAACGCATTCTATATGATCATGTTAGAAACATGTTAATTGTTGTTTTTTGTTATTTTTTATTATTTGTCGGTTTTGGATGATTGGGGGACTATTCGGGGAATTCGGGAAATAAACAGGGAGTCAATTGCCATGTTATTTTAGTTGGGTAGGAAATAGGAATTACCAGGACTATATAATCTGTAATTAGTGGGTAATTTCCAGGAGGGAAATTACAAAACAATTTATTCAACCCTAATCCTCCCTCCCTCCCACATCTCTCTCTTCTTCTGCCTTCCCAAAGGTTGTCGGAGCAACCACTCTTCCCAAACCCCTCTCGATCCCTCAACTCCTCTCATCTCAAATCCCTAGCTAGGTCATTTTCTCATTAACTTGGCCATTTCTCCAATCCTGCGAACTGTTAGAACACGGGTTTCTAACATCTGGTATCAGAGCACGGGTTGAGAGTGAGTTTCACGTAACTCTTGAACCAAGGCGGACGTAAGAAGATGATGGTGCAAACCAAGTCACAAACAGAGAAGGCGGCTCAGGAGGTTGAGATAGCCACCAAGGCTGGCGACAAGTGCCTCGACGAAGTGGCGGAGGACGAGACGGAGCTCGAGGCGGTAAAGGTGGTGGTGCACGAGCACTCAGGAGCGCTGGCTCGGCTCGAGGAAGGGTTGGCGAGGGTGCAGGCTGAAGCGAAGACAGATGCTGAGGGTCTTTGCCAGATGATGGAGAACCTTATGCGAGCGGTTGCATAGCTGCAGGCGAAGGAGACCGGAGCGGGCATCGCGGCCAGGCCAACTCCGGTCCTGGCCGAGTCGGCGGCGACGCGGGAGGGGGGGGGGTGATATAATCAAATTTGCGCAGGGTCATGCTTCTCGAACCAAACAGAACTGGATAGGATGGAAATCGATCGGACAGTACTCACCCGTGAATAAGGGCAATCGATATATGAATCGATAAGACAGATTCAACTCGGAATAAAGGGAAATCGATATGGGTAGCTCGCCACAACCAGGGTGAATACCTAGCTGATAAGAGTCGCTCTATGACACGCCAAAACACAACACCAATCTGCGACCAAGTATAATCGCAGACCGGGAATGCAGTAACAGGCAAGTTATATTATCAACCCGGGGTTTAGATCTGCTGCTTACTCAGTGATTCTCTGTTATCTAGCCAACTAAAGTAAGTGATTCTTATTTAAAAGCAAAAGCAGAAATAAAGCAGGAATTGATACGGTTTTCTCAAGCAGGTAAGAGTCACTCGGGAATGAGTCCCCCTAGCTCCTTAGTTAGGTTTCAATTGTATTTCCCTGGGTTGATTTACTGTTGATTAGACTGCGGAAGATCCGACAGTAGCTTGGAATCTCTTAAGCTGACCAAGCCCTCTCAGTCTAACTACCCGGCAGACGACTAGTCTTCACCGGGATAGAAAGCTGAAGCAGTAAGAACAGAACTCCACTATTGGAATTGGATTCCAGTACAAAGCAGTAAACTGGCTAACTCTCGTATAGCCAATCTCCTACTATCGAATGATGAGACTCTAGCAACCTAATCAGATTCTATCTATCTCAGATTGCAGCAGGAATCAGGAAAAGTTGATCAGACTTCAATTGACTCAATAAACATGCATCATTCGATTAAAATCAAACAGTAATATCATCCCAAGTCATTACAATCAATCCCTAACACATAGAACTAGGGTTCTTCATCCCCAAGTGAGAGAGGGGTTCTACTCCATAGAGAGAGAGAAGAAAACAGTAATCGGAGTAGTCATACTCATAAAGATGAGGAAAATCTGCTCCGGGATGATGATTTCCACTCCTAGGATGATCTCCAAGCTTGATTCGATGAAACCCAGCTCCAAGATGGCTTCTAGGATGTGTTCTTCGTACTTTCTCTCTCTAGGGCTCTGTTTTTGCTCAAAAAGTCCGATCCTCTCTCTTGCAGCCCATAATTGGGTTAAAACCAGGAAATCCTGACTCACACGGGCAGGGCCACACGGCCGTGTGGCATACCCAGTTGCCCGTGTTAGTCAAAACGCTGCGTTCCACTTAGTTCGATACTCAGGCTTCCCACACGGCCAAGGTGGCACGGCCATGTGGCAATTCCATCTGCCCGTGTCTGCTCTCGGCAAAAGTCACACGGCCAGACCACTTCTTCACACGGCCGTGTGAGTTGTCAGGGCAGGCCGTGTTTGCTCTCGCACAATCTCACACGGCCAGAAATATGAGTTGCACGGCCGTGTGATTTGTGGGTGTGCCCGTGTGGCCTCCTTTGTGACTTGCCTCGCGCCCGATCTTCGTCCAATCGACCCCAAACTCGCTCCCAAGCCTCCATTCACGTACTAGGACCTGAAATATCACAAACAAGCACAACCTAGCGTGAAATCGGCCTAAAACACGAGAAATCACATCTCAAACGGTGTAAGAACAGGGGTAAACACATGTGTAATTAACGGTCTATCACTCTAGCACTCTGGAGATTCTTGACAGAATAATTAGGGAAAATTCCGCATAGGGAAATCTGCAATAGCCTCTGAAATTCAATAATAATCGTCTAAAGGGAAACCAACGTGTTCAGCCCTTTAAATAGGCAAAGTACAACCCAAATCCGACTCCAACATGGAAAAACAATCATAAACCGACTTTAAAACAAGGAAACTCGGAAACAGCCCAACAAACCCGTTAAGTCCAAACCGTTAAGCCTGGACCCGTTAGTAAACCTGTTAAGGCTGGACCCGTTAAGCAAACCCGTTAAGGCTGCTTCTTGCAATCTTCCTTCTCTTCACCACTTCCTCCTTCTTCCTCTACTCGAATCATCATATATGGCTTCCCTCGAAATAGCTCCACGTCCATTGCTCCAAAGTTGCTCTCCAAATATGTCGCAAGCTTCTCCTTCAATGTCTTTTCCTTAGCACGTGTGACTGGCCCATTGATGTCCTCATCAGCCCCTCCTTCTTCAAAAGGATTTGCCCTCAAATCCGAATTGCCATCAAAATAAGGTGCAAGTTCAGAAACATTAAACGTTGCACTTACTCCATACTCTCCCGGCAAGTCGATCTTGTAGGCGTTGCTTCCAATCTTCGAAACCACCTAGAAAGGACCATCACATCGGGGAATTAACTTTGATTTCCTTTGCTGGGGAAACCTCTCCTTCCTCAAATGCACCTACACCCAGTCGCCAACTTCAAAGTGCCTCGGTTTCCTGTTTTTGTTCACATTGCGCATGATCTGCTCCGTCCTTCTCTCAATGTTCAATCTCGCCTTCTCATGTAAACTCTTCATGAACTCAGCTTTCTTGGCTCCATCGATATTGACCTGCTCATTCAAAGGTAATGGCATCAAATCCAAAGGAGTGAGTGGATTGAAACCATACACGAGCTTAAACGGAGTGAACTTCGTTGTCGAGTGCACCATCCTGTTGTAAGCAAACTCCACATGGGGAAGGCAGTCCTCCCAAACCTTGATGTTGCTCCTGATCACAGCTCGCAGCATCTGGGACAGAGTTCGATTGACAACCTCTGTTTGCCCATCGGTTTGAGGATGACATGTGGTAGAGAATAGCAGCTTTGTCCCCAGTTTGCTCCACAACGTCTTCCAAAAGGAACTCAGAAACTTAGTATCTCGATCGGATACTATAGAACGCGGCATCCCATGTAATCGCACCACTTCCCTCAAAAACAAATCAGCCACGTTAATAGCATCATCCGTCTTATGACACAAGATAAAGTGTGCCATCTTTGAGAACCGATCCAACACCACAAAAATCGAATCTCTTCCCTTCCTTGTCCGCGGCAAACCAAGCACAAAGTCCATAGAAATATCAATCCATGGAGCATATGGAATCGGCAGTGGTGTGTACAATCCAGACGATTGCACCTTCGACTTGGCCTGCTTGCACTCCACACACCTCGCACATAGATTTTCCACGTCTCCCTTCATGTGCGGCCAATAGAAGTGCTCTTGTAGACAACTCAACGTCTTGTCTACACCGAAATGTGCCATTAAGCCTCCTCCATGAGCCTCTTTCAACAACAACTCTCAAAGTGATGATCGAGAAATACACAGCTGGTTAGCTCAAAACAAGTAGACATCACTTCGATAGAACTTCCCATCGCATGCTGTTCACAAGCTCTATAGATCTCTCCAAAGTCAGTATCATCAGAATAGAGCTCCTTGATATGCTCGAAACCCAAATACTTCACCCCATTGTCGTGATCAATGAATGCCTTCGAGATAGGGCATCAGCAACTACATTTTCTTTGCCCTGCTTGTACTTGATCACGTATGGAAAGGATTCAATAAACTCAACCCATCGAGCATGTCTCTTATTCAGCTTGTGTTGAGCCTTCAAATACTTCAACAACTCGTGATCAGTGTGAATCACGAACTCCTTTGGCCAAAGATAGTGTTGCCACGTCTCTAAGGCTAGAACTAGAGCATAAAGCTCCTTGTCGTACGTCGGATAGTTGAGGGCAGCCCCACTCAACTTCTCGCTGAAGTAAGCAATGAGCTTCTTCTCTTGCATCAACACTGATCCAATTCCCAAACCAGAAGCATCAAACCCCTCCTCGAATGTCTTATTGAAATTCGGCAACATCAGGACAGGTGCGTGTGTGAGCTTGTGCTTGAGCAGCTCGAATGCTCTTGTCTGCTCCTCTCCCCAATAGAACGTCACGTTCTTCTTGATGATGGATGTCAATGGTGCGGCAATGGTGCTGAAATTGGGCACAAATCGACGATAGAACCCAGCAAGCCCATGAAAGCTCCGCACCTCATTCACGTTGGTTGGAATAGGCCAATCGCGAATTGCTTTCTCTTTCTCTTCGTCCACCTTGACTCCATCTGCACTCACCACAAAACCAAGGAAAATAACATTAGAAGTGCAAAACGAGCACTTTTTGAGGTTAGCATACAATTTCTCCTTTCTTAACATCGCCAACACCTCTTTCAAGTGATTGAGATGATCCTCCATGCACTTCGAGTAGATCAGAATGTCGTCAAAGTATACGACCACGAACTTGCCAATGAATGGCCTCAAAACATGGTTCATCAACCTCATGAACGTGCTAGGATCATTGGTTAAACCAAAGGGCATCACCATCCATTCGTATAGACCCTGCTTGGTCTTAAACGCAGTCTTCCACTCATCTCCCTCCTTCATACGAATTTGGTGGTAACCTGATCTCAAATCAATCTTGGAAAACACCGTAGAGCCATGTAATTCATCAAGCATATCATCTAATCGTGGAATTTGATGACGATACTTAACTGTAATTTGATTGATGGCTCGGCATTCTACACACATCCGCTAGGTGTGATCCTTCTTTGGCACGAGAATCACCGGAACTGCACACGGGCTCAAACTTTCTTGAACATGCCCCTTCTCCATGAGCTCGTCAATCTGCCTTTGCAGCTCTTTGGTCTCTTCTGGATTAGCTCGATATGCTGCCTTATTTGGAATTTGAGCTCCCGGCACGAAATCAATCTGGTGCTCAATCCCGCGAATAGAAGGCAGCCCCTTTGGTGCTTCCTTTGGAAACACATCTTCGAACTCATCCAACACCACTCTTGCTTTGGCTGGAACTTCTTGGACTAGCTCTTGATTGAGCAGCACGTCCCTATACATGAGCACAATCAAAGGTTCTCGTGCACAGGCAGCTTGCTTCAAATCTCCATTGCGTGCTAGCATCACTGCCTTCGAATCCACAATTCCAGCTCTCTCTTCTCCTTTCTTGGCCGAGGCATTACTTGCCTTTTCTTGCTCTCGACGTTGCTGCATTTGGAGCTGATCTTGATATACTTCACTTGGAGACAGAGGCTTCAACACGAACTTCTTTCCTCCATGTTGCAACTTGTACTTATTTGTCACTCCATCATGCTGTGCTTGTCGATCAAACTGCCATGGCCTGCCAAAAAGCACATGTGCAACTTGCATAGGCACTATATTGCACAAAATCTCATCTTTGTAATCTCCAATCTCGAACTTCATTAGTGCCTGCTTTGTGACTTCGATGGATATGTGATCGTTAAGCCATTGCAGCGTGTATGGATTTGGATGCTTCAACGTATGCAGCCCTAGCCACTTCACCGCACACGCGCTCACAACGTTCATGCAACTTCCTCCATCGATCACTAGAGACAACAACTTCCCATCAACTACACATCTCGTATGGAAGATATTTTTTCGCTGTTCACTCTCCTCCTTAGGCTGTGCAGACAATACTCTCCGTGCTACAAACAAACTTCCTGGAGGTGGTTCCATTTCCATAGACTCATCGACATCAGAATCGGTGTTCTCTTCCTCTTCCTCCGATACATACTCACCATTATCAAGCAATACCAGGGTCTTTTTATTGGCACACTGGCTCGCAATGTGTCCTCTTCCATGGCATTTGAAACAACGAATTTCCCCCGACGATCCACCTTGCTTCATAACTGGATTTTCACCATCAGCCCTTGCCGCGGGTCTAGGAGCTTCTTTCACGGGCAGTTGCGGCTTAAGGTTGGTTGCAACTCCTTGGCTCGAAAGTGTGGAATTCGTGGAGGGTTGAAACCTCCAATTTCGAAGTTGTCGTTCCACTTTACTTGCCATATCCACCAAATCTTCAAGTTCAAGGAACGATTGTATCTCCACCACGTTCTTGATCTCTCAATTGACCATACAGAAAACGAGCTATGGTAGCCTCGCGGTCCTCTCTCACATCAGCATGTATCATCAACACTTCCAACTCCTTGTGATAATCTTCAACGCTTTTAGTTCCTTGTCGGAGAAGCTGGAGGTTTTGATACATAACTCGCAAATGGGAACTCGGTACAAACCGATCCCTCATAATTCCTTTCATCTCATCCCACGTCTCAATAGGATGCTGCCTGTTTCTCCTTCGTTTCGTTCCCAACTGATCCCACCAAACCAGTGCATAATCTGAGAACTCTAGGGCAGCCAATTTCAGTTTCTTCTTCTCGCAGTAGTTATGACAATCAAACACTAGTTCCATCTTTAGCTCCCAATCCAAATAAGCATCAGGGTTCGTGGTACCGCGAAAAGGTTGAATCGTGACCTTGAGGTTTCGCAAATCATCATCCTCCTCAAAGCCCTCTTCTTCCTCGTCATTAAACTCCTCTTCATGATGCTGTTGCCGCCCTCTCCTTTCAACTCGAGGCATTCCAAGGCGTCTATGCTGGCGCATATGACGCTGTACTTCGTGAACCAAGGGTGGAGGAGCACGGTTTTCCCTTCCCCTTTCTTCTTGTCGAGGTCTAGGGTTAGGATTTGCATCGACCACAACTGGCTGCTGGAGCCTTGTCTCGACAGCCTCCATCCTCGTGGCTTGCTCGACAAGCCTTGCCGTTTGTTCTTCTTGAGCACGAGCAATGTTCTCCAATTGATTTCTGATCGCTTCGAGTGCTGCTTCCATGTTTGCGATAGGCAAGAAAACTCCAAGAACACAAGAACTTTCAAGACCTCGCACAACCTGCTTCTTGCCTCGCAAGAAACACCAAGGACTCCCAAGAACAAACAACCTCCTATCTTGTGGCTCAAGAACACGCCAAGACCTTCAAGAACTCGCACAAAACCACCAAGAACACGAACAAGAACGCACAAGATCTTCAAAAAAAACTTCAAGAACACGCCACTGATTTGAATCTTAGCTCTGATGCCACTTGATATAATCAAAGTTACGCATGGTCAAGCTTCTTGAACCAAACAGAACCAGATAGGATGGAAATAGATCGGACAGTACTCACCCGTGAATAAGGGCAATCGATATATGAATCGATCAGACAGATTCAACTCGAAATGAAGGGCAATCGATATGGGTAGCTCACCACAACCAAGGTGAATACCTAGCTGATAAGAGTCGCTCTAGCACTTTGGAGATTCTCGACAGAGTAATTAGGGCAAATTCTGCGTAGGGAACTCGGCAATAGCCTCCGAAATTCAATAATAATCGTCTAAAGGCAAACCAACGTGTTCAAGCCTTTAAATAGGCAAAGTACAACCCAAATCCAACTCCAACATGGAAAAACAATCATAAACCGACATTAAAACAAGGAAACTCGGAAATAGCCCAGCAAACCCGTTAAGCCTGGACCCGTTAAGTAAACCCGTTAAGGCTGGACCCGTTAAGCAAACCCGTTAAGGCTGCTTCTTGCAATCTGCCTTCTCTTCAGCACTTCCTCCTTCTTCCTCCACTCGAATAATCATATATGGCTTCCCTCGAAATAGCTCCACATCCATGGCTCCAAAAGTAGCTCTTCAAATATGTCGCAAGCTTCTCCTTCAATGTCCTTGCCTTAGCACGTGTGACTGGCCCATTGATGTCCTCATCAGGGGGGGGGGGGGAGAATTGGGGCTAGGCCAACCCCGGTCTCGGTCGGGTCGACGACTAATGACGGCGACGCGACAGGAGGGGGGCCCTCCTCTACAAAGACGGCGAAGGTGCCGACGGGCGAGGCGGTGGCGGAGGTCAAAGGGGGAAAGGCGGCGGACTTGGAGCCCGACATCGCGGACCCTGCGGCCATCGGAGCATGCAGGTGAGGTCTTGGGTCGGGCTTGTTACCGACACCGTCGGCCCAAGAGATTGCAGCCATACGGGGAAAAGCAAAAATGCCAGGGTATGACGATGTTGGGCCTCCATTGAGTTTCGGGCCGCATGAATCAATGGGCGAAGGAGGGGAGCTTTGCCGTGGAAAGGAACCCAACAGGCTTGGGTGGTTGGGCACGGACGAGGAAGATGAGTTGGGCCTGACCGGGCAGACAAGAAGTTGGGCCGAACCCGAGAAGGGTGCGATCGGACGGGGCCCAACACGGGGCGGATGGATCGGAGCCGGCCGAACTGACTCGGGCTGGCTAGAGTGGGCTGGATCGGGTTGGACCAAACCGGGGCGAACCTACGGGTTGAATCGGGGCGAATCAGAGGCCAGAAGAGAGATCGGCAAGGGTTCGGGACCCTTTTATCCGCCTTTTTATGCCCCCCGCTCATCGGTGGGACGGTGAGATGCAAGTCAGGCACGAAAGGTCGGACCGGACGAGTATGCGGAGTACCTGTTCAGGGAGGAAGAGGGTTGGGGCCGAAGCAGAAAGTCAGAGATTCTGCGAAGCTACCGTGATCGAGCTCCAGGATACGGCAAGTATGACGACTATCCTCGTGGCTTTGCTGGCGACCTGGTGTTTAGGGCTAAACCTCCTACCATTGAGTTCCCAAAATTCAATGGTCAGGAGGATGCGGGCCTTTGGTTGTATGCAGTTGACAGATGGTTCAAAAACCATCCCATCAAGAAAGAGAGAAAGGCGCATCTGGCGTCTTTCTATTTAGAAGAGACGCACTGCAGTGGTGGGAGTGGCTAGAACGATCGTGCGCAGCAGCCCAGACCTTGATCACCTGGCCCTTGTTCAAGGAAGAGCCGCGGTACCAGTTCGGTAAGTCGGAAGGGTGGGCGCCGGAGCAATTGGCTAAGCTGCATCATACGGGAACAGTGGCGGAGTACAAGGCAGAATTTTTCAAGCTGGAAAATCAATTCGAGGGAGTACATGAGGAGACCCTGGTTGGGTTGTGTATGGCTGGCCTCAAGCTAGAGATCGCCGCGACGATTAAGGTTTTCGAACCAGATTTGTTGCGGTCCTCATTTCTTCTTGCAGGGTATAAGGAAGAGGAAATGGCGAGTTGGAGGAAGCACGATTAGGCGCTTCCCGAAGGCTGGCGGAAGTGGGGGCGGGGGCACCGGGTTGGGCGGCGCCCAATGGGGCAGGCTCGACGGGGCAATGAGCGCGCCCAACGGGGCAGGCTCGACGACAACGGGTGTCGTCACCTCAAACCGGCAGGTCCCAAGGTCGCAGCCGAAGGGATTCGTGCGACTATCACCCCAGGAGATCGAGCAGAAGATAAGAGTGGGGAAATGTTTCAACTGCGACGAGAGGTTTAATGTGGGACACAAATGCGCCAAGCTCGACTTGATGATGCTTGTGGGTCGCTGGTAAGATGAGACGGAGGAGGAAGCAGAAGAAGAAAGGTTCCGGACTTGGAGTAGGAGCTACAACCTTGAGGGCAAGGTTATTTTTCAATAAGGCGGGGATGTTAGAAACACGTTAATTGCTATTTTTGTTATTTAGTATTATTTGTCGGTTTTGGATGATTGGGGGACTGTTTGGGGAATTCGGGAAATAAAGAGGGAGTCAATTGTCATGTTATTTTAGATGGGTAGGATTAGGAAATAGGAATTATCAGGACTATATAATTTGTAATTAGTGGGTTATTTCCGGGGGCAATTACAGAACAATTTATTCAACCCTAATCCTCCCTCTCTCTTCCTTCCTCCCACGTCTCTCTCTTCTTCTGCCTTCCCAAAGGCTTCCGCAACAGCCACTCTTCCCAAACCCCTCTCGATCCCTCAACTCCTCTCATCTCAAATCCCTAGCTAGGTCATTTTCTCATTGACCTAGCCATTTCTCCAATCCTGTGAACGGTTAGAAATCAGGTTTCATAGTATGGCCTTTTGTATAAACCATTTCTGCCTTACGTATTTTCGCATCGCAACTCCAAGAGCTAGCTTGATGGGGCTCTCCTCTAGGTAAACAACTTGTATCAACATCAGGAATGAAAACAAAAATTGTTTTGATTGAGATACTATCAGGATCTTGTGATGCTCTGAAGAAGGCTAAATCGTTTCTCAGACATTGTCAACCCCCAATATATTTTACGTGGGTCATTGCTCTCTTACCATCTAAATTAAAAGAGGAAGCTCATGTTAGCCTCTTTTATAGCTTAACTTGACAATTTCTTAGAGGAGATACAATCGTGATTCACAATTCTAGAATAAACACCTCATATAATACAATCTTATGGAAACAACACTTAATGAAGCACCCACATTACAATTTTTTAGGGGTCGTTTGGATGAGGAATTCTAATGGATCAATCTGACATAATTGTCTCGTTTTGAGTCGATTGTGCTAGATTGATCCGTTTGGCAGCAGAAAATTTGGATGAAGCAATTTGGGCTGGGAAATTCTGAATTGACTCATTTTGAGCCAATTACAATTATCTGGGGTGGGGGCAGGTAATCTGAATTGACTCGTTTTAAATGACTCGTTTTGTAAAATGAAACAATTGGTCAAATTATCTCGTTTTACAATTGATCCATCCAAACGACCCTACATGTTTTCTATGAGGGTGTGCATGTAGAGATTAAGAAAAATATAAGGATTAAGGAGGGTAGGGATGGCAACAAAACCCGAACCCACGGGTACCCTACCTGACCCAACCCGGTCAACGCGGGTAAAACTCCTGTTGTCGGGTTTGGGTTTAAACCCGTTCACTATTCATCGGGTTGGGTTTAGATAAACTCACCCCAAGGGTACCCGCCCACACCCATATAATTAATTTTCCTGGTATATTTAATTCTAAACAATTAATTTTCTTTATGTTTGTGGAGACATGTCTAATTTTTTCTTTCTAATTGTCTAGAATGAAGTTGATATTATCGAATGGAGAGTGAAGATCTTAATTGACAAAGAGGAATAAGCTTTCAATTAATCATGTTGTTTATGGATAATATGTTATTTGCTTCAATTTTTTTGAGTTTTCAAGATTGGTGTTGAACAATTTGTATGGTTAATTTGTGATTTACTTGAATTTTCTAGAATGGCATTTTATATATGGATAATTTATATTGAGGGATTGATATTTGACTTTTATTTTGATAGGAACTTGTTATTGTAAATTTTTTACGACAAAAATCCATGGGTACCCATGAACCCGCGGATACCCAGCGGGTTAGGTTGGTTTTGAGTTTTTTCAAACCTAGTGGGTTTTACCCCGGGTTTTTTTTTCACGGATAAACCCATGAGTTTGGGTTTGGGTTTGCCAAAACCCGACCCATTGCCATCCCTAAAGAAGGGAGCTCACTTGGACGCGGTTTTGATGAGCAAAAATCTCGTCAATAAATTTCAGGTAGAGATATCCAATCGATCGGGTCTAGACATGCGTATATATCAACATGTTATACTACAAACACAAAGCGTTCGCTTGTCCTTCCCATGACAACATATGCTCACCACGTATTTATTCATTGCAGAGAGAAGTATATCAAACCATCTTGTATCTGCTCCAATTATGACTATCACTCGTACATTTTATATTGTAGTAATTAGAACCCCACTTTTAAATCTGGAAGCAAGTGACCACTACCACAAAATGTCATATTGTAAAAACTTATCTGCAATCATGAGGTTATTTCACTCAAAAGAAACCATGATTTATATGTTGAAGATCAGCATTATAGCTTGAATAGTTTAATTCGACAATTATCTTAGCTATTACATGTAAATTTTGTGTAAAAGTGGTATGATTGAAACTATTCCGTATGTTAACACTAATCAGAATAGTCTTTGTTTACTGAAAACTAACCACATAACATTTCAAATTAGAAAAATGATGATACTGAAAATGAGTATCATAACAAAAGCAACAAAAAGTATATCTATTATCTTTAATCAACTCAAAAGTCAACATAGAAGATCAACCAAATGAACCGATGTTAAGAGATCACACATTATTGTCAGAGAAACTAAATAACCCATCAATAAGCTCTCCAAGCAAAAACACTCAACCTTTCCATATTTTCCCCTTCGAAAATTGCTTTGCGTAACAATATAGGTGGAGGAGGTTAGGCGGTTGTCGAGTCCGATGAGAAGATTTGGAGAGACGACGATGGTTGAGCGTTTAGTAGCCCGGGAGCCCGGGATATTGTTTATCTTAATCAACTCAAAAGTCAACCTAGAAGATCATCCAAATGAACTGATGTTAAGAGATCACACATTATTGTCAAAGAAGCTAAATAATCCACCAGTCAGCTCTCGAAGCAAGAACCTTTCCATATTTACCCCTCTGAAAATTACTTTGCGTAACAATATAGGTGGAGGAGGTTAGGCGGTTATCGATTCCGATGGAAAGGTTTGGAGAGACAGCGATGGTTGAGCGTTTAGTTGACCGGGGCACCATTGAGACTTGTTTACATTTGTTGCGCCTTTTCAATTCGCATTCGACAAACCAACATCACTCAACCTTTTCATATTTACCCTTCTTAAAGACACATGTGCCCCATATTCACTCAAAACTTCTATATTCAAAATTATTGTCGCTTTATGGTAGTTACATTATATAAGTCTATGTCAAGAATTTTGTATCCCTTCTACACATTCAATCATCAATACTGCAATTCGATGTGCAATATTTGCACCAATGACATTAGGTTTGCGATTTCAAAATTATTCTTCTTTTATAAGATAAATAGAAATAGAAATAATTATTAAAATCGAATTAAAAAAAATAAAGTATGAAAATAGAAGTATCAAATACCAAAAAAATATTTAGGGGAGAGTTTGTGGGTTAGCTAACTGTGATAGAAAATTCTTATGATTTTTCAGATTTAAATTTCCTGTATATTTTTAATTTAAAAAGTTTAAACAAATTTGTTTAGTATAACTGGTTATGTTTCTTGCCTTTTCTCAAAGAGATCACATTCAAATCCCATCACTTATGTATTTTTTCTATAAATAAAAAATAATAAATGATTGTGAAGACGAAACTACCCTTCGTACTTTTGCTATGGATGCAAGGATTTTGTAATTGGGGAAACACCTTTCCCATTTCACTATTATATTAGATGTAGCGAAAGTAACCCGCGTGGTTGAGCGTATAGTGGGTCGGACACTATTTGGGTTCGTTTACATAAGTAGCGCCTTTTCCAGCCGCGTTGGGCAAACCAACACCACTCAATCTTTCCATATTTACCCCTCCAAAAATTGCTATGGCGTAACAATAGAGGTAGAGGAGGTTTGCTGATTGTTGAGTCTGATGGGAAGTTTGGAGAGACGGTGATGGTGGGCGTTTAGTGGGTCGAGGCACTATTTGGGCCCATTTACATTAGTAGTGTATTTTTCATCCGCGTTCGGCAAACCAACATCACCCAACCTTTTCAAATTTACCCCTCTTAAAGACACATGTGCCTCATATTCACTCAAAAGTTCTGTGTTTAAAAATATTGTTACTTTATGGTAGTTGTAACAACTAAGTCTATGTTAAGAATTCTAGATCGCTTTTACACATTCAAGAGTGGAATTCGATATGCAATATTTGAATCAATGACATTATGGTTGCTAACCGTGGTGGAAAAGTCCTATAATTTTTCAGATTTAAGCTTTATGTATGTTTTTAATTGAAGAAGATCACACAAATGTGTTTATTGTAACTAGTTATTTTTCTTATCTTTGTTCGAAGAAGCCACCGTTCAAATCTCATTACTGATGTATTTTTTCTGTAAATAAGAAAATAATAAATGACTGCGAAGACGAATCTATCCTTCCTACTTTCACTCTAGATGTAGGAAATTTGAAATAGAATTTCAAGTTTTATCATTTAGCTTTTATTTATTGTGTAGTATGTAAGAATACTGGGTAAAATACCTCTCGTGTCACTAAAGTTTTCGAATTGGGGGAGGTATACCACTAAAATAAGAATAGGGCATCGGGTACCATTAAACTTACTAATTGGTGCATCCGTGTAAATTTCTTTTAGTTTGACTAACGGTCAAATAAAAACTCAATTTTAATTATATAAAGTATGACCTGCAATTACGGAGCTACTAACCAAACCACCAGACCCGAGTCTCGAACCTCATCTTTCTCTCTCTTTGTGAAGCCCCTACCTCTTGTCCGCTGTCTACCACCATCGTTGAATCCAAATAGTAGGGAGAAACCAATTAAACTATCCTGACCGATTAATTCACACTTCCATTACGTGTCAGCTTTCTTGACGTAAGCGGTTGTCGTAGTCTCTTAGACCAGCCAGATTATGGCCGACGATGGTGTGTGGCCTTGATATCCTAGATCCCGAGCATCCGGATTCGACGATCAGTGAACGTGATTATACAGAGCTGGGCCAAAATCTCGCCATTTGGAGGACTTCAGACAAGCATTGGGGTTCCATGGAGGCCGATTGATTCTATTTAATTTGTGGGATTCTTACTGTTGGACTTTCACAGAGGGAAGGGGAAGAGTGAGGGGAGAGAGAGAGAGAGGGAGTTAGAGGATTCAGTATTAGTTCCCTCTAATCCCATCTCACTAGAAAACAAATCGTTTTGGAACAAATTTTTAAAGGTTGGACGAGCTCATCTGTGGAGCTAATCTGCCGGAGAGAAGCGCCGATTTTTATGGCGACAAGGAGCAGCAGCAAGCAAGCGAGAGAGCGAGAGTGATTGAGAGAGACGGGTCAGAGTGTGTATCATTTGGGTGGGTTCGACCTAATTTGGGTGGTTTAATGAACAATTTTATGGTCAAGAGTCAATGATTATGTGGCAAAAAAATTAGTTTTTTTATTTTGACCGTTAGTCAAACTAACAGAAATTTACACGGATGCACCAATTAGTAAGTTTAATGGTACCCGAGTCCTATTCTTATTTTAGTGGTATACCTCCCCCAATTCGAAAACTTTAGTGACACGAGAGGTATTTTACCCAGTATTCTTACATACTACACAATCAATAAAAGCTAAATGATAAAACTTGAAATTCTATTTCAAATTTCCTACATCTAGAGTGAAAGTAGGAAGGATATATTCGTCTTCACAGTCATTTATTATTTTCTTATTTACAGAAAATAAGTTTTTTATTTTGACCGTTAGTCAAACTAACAGAAATTTACACGGATGCACAAATTAATAAGTTTAATGGTACCCGACGCCCTATTCTTATTTTAGTGGTATAGGCTATAGGTGTCAAAACATAGCCCAACCCGATTAACCCGCCCGATCAACCCGACCCGCAACCCGACCGCAACCCAGATTGACTAAAAGTCAACAACCTATAACCCGCCCGACCCGCAACCCAACTAACCCGCAACCCGACTGACCCGCAACCCGATTAACCCGAACCCGACTGACCCGCAATCCGATTAACCCGAACCCGATTGACCCGAACCCGACTAACTCGTAACCCGACCGACTCAACCCGAATTTCATCTAATCCACTTGAATAATTATAAAAATATACAATACATAGTTTTTCAAAATAAAGTTTTTCATTCTAAACTTAAGTAAAATTATTTTTTTCGTTTCGTATAAGAAATTTTAAAAATATGAAATTCACTTGATATTACGTATTTTAAGAAAATTACAAAAATTGAAACATGAAGGTCACTTGAGATCATGACAATATTAATATAATATATAAATTAAAATTTTGGTTAATTTAACTATTCAATAAAATTATCAATTAAATATAAATAAAGTAAAGTAATGTATTTGGTAATTTGATGTTTTTAAAAGAAGAGAGACATTTTGGTGTATTCAAGTTTTTGGGAAGAGGGAAATTTGGTTCATTGAATTTTTTAGAAAAGAAACAAGTGGGAATTTTGGTGGTTTTGATATGTGGGAAGAGAAAGAAGTGGAAAAGTTTGATTCTTTTGATTATGAAAGAGAAATAAGGAGGAAAACTTTTGACTTTTCAACTTTTTGTAGAAGGAAAGAAGAGGGTAATTTGGTTCTTTCAATTTTATGGAAGAGAAAGAGGAGGGAAAATTGAGTTTTTCTAATGTATGGAAGGAGAAAGAAGGAGGGAAATTTTAGTATTTTTGTGAAAAGAAAGAAGGAAACAAATTTGGTGTTTTCACTTTTTTGGTTTTTCATAATTTTAGCTTTTGAAATATGAATCTTGAACTTTTATATGGAGGGCATGACTAGTTAAAATTATTCTTATATGCTTTGAAGGCTAATATGTATATATGTATGTAATTGTTTATGGGCTAATAAATAAATTAACCATTAGTTACAACAATTTATACTAAACTTTATAAGTAATCTTTACGCTTCGTTGTTTATGATATAAAGTATATGGTTAGGGTATAAGGAATAAGGTACATATGGTTTAGGGTGTATATGGTTAGGGTATAAGATATTGATGGTTTTGACGGTTCTAAGTTTTTTGTTAACATATGTTCACTTGAAGTCATTTGAAGTCTTTAACGGCAGGAGATCCCTTTTTAATTTATGTTTATGGTACGTGGTTAGGGTACAAGGTATGTGGTGTAAAGTATAGGATATATGGTTAGGGTATAACATTTAGCAAATATCACTTTTTATCTATGTTTTGAAAATCAAAGTATGAATTTCACTTTTAAATTAACTATACTAGCAAAATCACAACTCAAGGACATATGGTTAGGGTATAGGTTATGTGGTTAGTGTATAATGTATTGATGGTTTAGGGTATACAATCAACAACATATACTAACTTAATATTGTTGATTGAGGGTAAGGCTAAGTGTATAGGATATATGCTATTGAGTAAGTTATGATTGAAGTCACAATAATTTTACTAAATTTGATAGCTAATCTTTAATGGTTCAATTTTTAGGATAATTCGAACAATTTTACAAATAACTCGTTTGACAACAGTTTACTGAAGTTATTTGGGCAATGAGTTATTTTGAAATAACTCCTTTTATCACTATGCTTTTGCCAAATACCACACGCCAAATACCAGATTTGCATGGTTATACTAAACGAGATACTTTAATCCAATTACTACTGAATTAATACTAAAATATCAAATAAACAATTAACGGTGTCTTTTGGTTGCAAATATTGATATCACCATTACTATTAGCTATGATACTGTACCAATTATGATTAATTACATAACAAGTTTGCAAGTCATACAAATTGATTTAACATTTTGACTAGTTTTTTTCAAAAAAATAAAGTATATATATACGAGGTAGAAATAAATTGGTTAAAAAGTTGAGAAAATATTTTAAATTAGTGTAATAAAATGTGTAAGTTGGTAATGAGTAATGAGTTAAGTTACTTGATGCGTTGGCCCAACAACCCGAAACCCGACCCGCCCGCAACCCGCCCGACCCAAAACCCGATGAACCCGCAACCCGATTTGCCCGCAACCCGATTGAACTCAAACCGGATGAACCCGCAACCCAACTAACCCGCAACCCGTTTGAACCCGAACCCGATAAACCCGCAACCCGTTTGAACCCGAACCCGATTGAACTCAGCTCGAATCCGCAATTCTAAAACTTTAGTGGCATGAGAGTATTTCACCCTAAGAATACTATTAAACCCAAAAAAAAGTTAAAAGGTTTTATTTGACAATAACAACTACTTTTCCTTTTCAACTTTTTTTCTTCCAAGAGTCTTTCTTCCACTGTTCATTTGTTTCCTCGTCTTCGCTCCCTGCTCTGCTCAAACGGAGTCCAGGTGCGCTGGTGCGGGGGATAGCTACAGAGCAGGAGACAGAACTTAGCCAGGGAGCCGCTGCTACTACTTGCTGCTTCTGATCGCTCAATCCTCTCCGCAGTCGTGTGCGCAATTCCATTTCTCTTCGATCTATTCAACTCCAATCCTCCTTCCTACGCCGCAAAATTCTTGCTTCCCAGGTTCGATCTTTGTTTGCCCTTTGGAAACTTCTCTTTTAGTTGATTTTTATGTTCAATTTGTTTCCGGGATGTCTCTTGGAAATGTGATCGACTAACTGAGCAGCTGTATTGTGATTTGTTATGGGGTTCTTTTTTTTCCCCTCTTCAATTTAGAGTGTGAATTTCTTTTGAAATTAATCAAATTATGAATCTGTAGTTTCAGAGTGGCTTTCCTTTTGCGGGCACTTCCTTTAGTCTCTGTACTGAAGGAATTAGATCTGGCAGGGTCATTAACTCAGCTTGGTGCGTGGTGATCTCCTGATGTTGTACCTGCATTTGTGCGCCACGACTTAGTATTATGATTCCAGTGTTGGGAGTGGAGTTTAGCTTATAGTGGGTGGGCACCGGTGTTTCATTCTGAGATTGTGATGCTTTTCTATGAAAATTTTTGTTGGGTGGTTAAGTTTAGGTTTTTAGAACATTTCATAAAAAAGAGTTCTGCTTGTTGGTGGCTAACTAGACTACCATATTCTTCCTTGCAGCTCTAAAGGCTATGGTTCAGAAAAGGTATAGCGTGTTTGGTGAATAGTGGTGACTCAAACTGTAGCAATAAGGAAGGTTTGGATCGAGTGCTGGGTTAGGGATGGGGCGGCTAAAGATGCAGCCAGCGATCAAGTCAATTGAGGAAGAGCCTGAAGACTTGGAAGCAGCCTATGCTAACAAAACTACTTTAGCTTGCATGATAAATGTAGAAGTAGGTGCTGTTTTGTCTGTCATGCGGAGGAATGTAAGATGGGGTGGCCGATATATGTCAGGTGATGATCAACTAGAACACTCTCTCATACAGTCTTTGAAGGCGTTGAGGAAGCAGATCTTCTCATGGCAGCATCCCTGGCAGACCATTAATCCAGCTGTGTATCTCCAACCATTCTTGGAAGTGATTCGGTCGGATGAAACTGGCGCACCAATTACAGGGGTTGCTTTATCATCTGTTTACAAGATCCTGACACTTGATGTAATTGATCCAAATACTGTGAACGTGGAAGATGCAATGCACTTGGTTGTTGATGCAGTGACTTGTTGTCGATTTGAGTTGACAGATCCCGCATCTGAGGAAGTTGTTCTGATGAAAATTCTTCAGGTTCTTCTGGCTTGCATGAAGAGTAAAGCATCAGTAATGTTGAGCAATCAACATGTTTGTACAATCGTGAACACTTGTTTCCGGATAGTTCATCAAGCTGGAAACAAAGGTGAGCTGTTGCAACGGATGGCTCGGCTCACAATGAATGAACTTATTAGATGTATTTTCTCGCACCTTCCTGATGTTGACAATACTGAGCGTGCATTGGTGAATGGAGTTAGTACTGTCATGCCAGAGGTATAATTTCTTATTTCTATTTTCTCTATTTCATAATGTCTATTGGTGTGAGAGAAGCAAAAGAACCCAGTTGATAAACATTACTGGACTCTGGTGGGATTCATTTAATGCTTTCTGGAAGGGTGTTCTATTAAGGAAATAATTTAAATTATTTCTAAGCAATGCTAGTCTCTAGGAATGTCAAAATTTCCCAATCATATAATTTCCTTCTTTATAACGAACACCAACATGATTCTTCTTCAGTTTCATCCTTCACCACCCCACATAATGAACACCAACACCTAAGAGATACTTCAAGACTTTCTGTTTCTTGTGTCATATGTTAAGCTGTGCAATTTATTGTAGTTTAGCATTGTCTTCGGTACACTGTGCGAGAATGCCTGTTCTGAAACTCACTTAGTGCTTTCTGGCTTAGGTTATGTATAATAAGAGAACTTATTTATCTTAGATCCTAGAGGTGAAGTTTACATATTTTCTTTATGGTCTATATGAATCTGTGTTAGGTTGATATTTCTTCTTAAAAAGGTCTATATGAGTCTTTTTCGTTTCCACTTCAACAGATTGGTGGGCCAGACAACAATCTTGCTTTTGGAAGCAAACAAATGGAAAATGGCAACAGTAGCTCTGAAGTTGATGGTCAGTCAACCTCTGTGAGCCTAAGTACCAATTCCACAGCCATTGTGTCAAGTACCATGGAAGAGATCTCAATAGGTGCAGGTAGTGGTGGAAAGGATGCCTTTTCTTATGATCTGCACCTTATGACAGAGCCATATGGAGTCCCTTGCATGGTGGAAATATTTCATTTTTTGTGTTCGTTACTAAATGCTGTTGAGCATACGAGAACAGGTCCCAGATCAAATACTATTGCATTTGATGAAGATGTACCCTTTTTCGCCTTGGGTCTAATAAATTCAGCCGTAGAATTGGCTGGACCTTCTGTACGCCATCACCCCAGATTACTGACTTTGATTCAGGATGAACTATTCCAGAATCTGATGCAGTTTGGCTTGTCAATGAGCCCACTTATTCTCTCAATGGTGTGTAGCATAGTTCTGAACCTGTACCATCACTTGCGTTCTGAGATTAAACTACAACTCGAGGCTTTCTTCTCTTGTGTGGTTTTGAGACTAGCAGAGAGCAGATATGGTGCATCATATCCACAGCAAGAGGTTGCTATGGAAGCTCTTGTAGATTTCTGCAGACAGAAGACTTTCATGGTGGAGATGTATGCTAACTTGGATTGTGACATAACATGCAGCAATGTGTTTGAAGAACTCGCCAATTTGTTGGCAAAAAGTGCATTCCCTGTCAACTGTCCTTTGTCTGCAATGCATATTCTTGCTTTGGATGGTCTGATTGCTGTTATTCAGGGGATGGCTGATAGGATAGGAAATGGACCTGGTAATCCTGAACAGGTTCCCGTGCACCTTGAGGAGTATACACCATTCTGGATGGTGAAGTGTGACAACTACAATGATCCTAGTCATTGGGTTCCTTTTGCCCGTAGGAGAAAGTACATCAAGAGAAGGCTTATGATTGGAGCTGACCATTTTAATCGTGATCCCAAGAAAGGGCTGGAATTTCTTCAAGGAACACATCTCTTGCCTGAAAAGCTCGACCCACAAAGTGTGGCTTGCTTCTTCAGATACACAGCCGGATTGGACAAAAACCTTGTTGGAGACTTCCTTGGAAATCATGATGAGTTTTGTGTTCAGGTTCTTCATGAGTTTGCCTGGACGTTTGATTTTCAAGATATGAATCTGGATACAGCTCTCAGGTTGTTCTTAGAAACTTTTAGGCTGCCAGGTGAATCACAGAAAATTCAAAGGGTGCTTGAGGCTTTTTCTGAGAGATACTATGAGCAGTCACCACAGATTTTAGCTAACAAAGATGCAGCCCTTTTGCTGTCCTATTCAATCATAATGCTCAACACTGATCAGCACAATGTACAGGTGAAGAAAAAGATGACCGAAGAGGATTTCATCCGGAACAATCGGCATATCAATGGAGGCCAGGATTTGCCTCGAGAATTCCTCTGTGAACTTTTTCACTCGATTTGCAAGAACGAGATCCGAACAACCCCGGAACAAGGTGCTGGTTTTGCTGAAATGACACCTAGCCGGTGGATCGACCTGATGCACAAGTCCAAAAAATCCCCACCTTACATTGCTTCTGATTCTACAGCCTACCTTGATCACGATATGTTTGCAATAATGTCGGGTCCAACAATAGCTGCCATCTCTGTTGTGTTTGACCATGCAGAACATGAAGAAGTTTACCAGACGTGCATTGATGGCTTTCTAGCCATTGCCAGAATCTCAGCTTGCCATCATCTCGAAGATGTACTGGATGACCTAGTTGTCTCTCTCTGCAAGTTCACTACTCTTCTGAACCCATCATCATCATCGGTCGAGGAACCAGTGCTAGCGTTTGGTGATGATGCAAAGGCAAGAATGGCAACTGTGACGGTTTTCACCATTGCAAACAGGTACGGCGACTATATACGCACTGGATGGAGAAATATTCTTGACTGCATTCTGAGATTGCACAAACTCGGTCTCCTGCCTGCCCGTGTGGCTACTGATGCTGCTGCCGATGAATCAGAAACTTCTGCTGCTGAACCTAAGCCCATTACTAACTCCGTGTTGTCTTCCGTTCAAATGCAAACAATCGGAACTCCCAGGAGATCATCTGGATTGATGGGTAGATTCAGTCAACTATTATCTCTTGACACCGAAGATCCAAGATCACAACCCTCCGAGCAACAACTTGCGGCTCACCAGAGGACACTTCAAACCATTCAAAAGTGTCATGTCGATAGTATATTCACTGAGAGCAAATTCTTGCAAGCTGAATCTTTACTCCAGCTTGCACGAGCATTAATATGGGCAGCAGGTCGCCCACAAAAGGGTAATAGTTCTCCAGAAGATGAAGATACAGCAGTATTCTGCCTCGAGCTGCTTATTGCAATAACTCTGAACAACCGAGACAGAATTGCTTTATTATGGCAAGGTGTGTATGACCACATTTCCAATATTGTCCAATCAACTGTGATGCCTTGTGCTCTGGTTGAGAAGGCTGTGTTTGGCCTCCTACGGATATGCCAGAGGCTGCTCCCTTACAAAGAAAACCTAGCCGATGAACTCCTGAGGTCCCTTAACCTTGTCTTGAAGCTTGATGCACGTGTTGCTGATGCTTACTGCGAGCAAATCACACAGGAAGTCAGCCGCCTGGTTAAAGCTAATGCCACTCACATAAAATCGGTAGCAGGATGGCGGACGATCACTTCCCTTCTCTCAATCACAGCTCGTCATCCAGAAGCTTCGGAGGCAGGATTTGATGCTCTACTATTCATCATGAGTAATGGTGGCGCACACCTGTCACCAGCTAATTTCATCCTCTGTATCGATTCAGCAAGGCAGTTTGCAGAATCTCGAGTGGGTCAAGTCGAAAGGTCGTTGACAGCGCTAGATCTAATGTCGGGTTCTGTCAATTGCTTAACTCGGTGGTCTACTGAAGATATAGGCGAGATGTGGTTGAGATTGATACAAGGGCTGAGGAAAGTTTGTCTGGATCAAAGAGAAGAGGTTAGAAACCATGCTATTCTATCCTTGCAAAAATGTCTGACGGGAGTTGAGGGTACTATCAACCTGCAACACAGTTCGTGGTTACAATGCTTTGACATGGTGATTTTCACAATGCTGGATGACTTGCTTGAGATTGCTGGAGGGCACTCTCAGAAGGACTACAGAAACATGGAAGGGACACTTGTCATTGCCTTGAAGCTTTTGGGAAGAGTGTTTCTGCAGCTTCTAGAAGAACTAGCACGGACAACGACGTTCTGCAAGCTGTGGCTGGGAGTAATGAGCAGGATGGAGAAGTACGTGAAGGTGAAGATTAGAGGGAAGAAGAGCGAGAAGCTTCAGGAGGCAGTGGTGGATCTTCTCAAGAACGTTTTAGTCACGATGAAGACGAAAGGAGTGCTGGTCCAAAGGAGTGCTCTTGGTGGGGATAGCTTGTGGGAGCTTACTTGGCTGCATGTGAACAACATTGCTCCATCACTTCAGTCCGAGGTTTTCCCTGATCACGAACAGGAGCGCCAGTCCGGTGATACTGACACGGATTTTGTGTCGCAGGAAACTGGTTCATCTACTCCCTCGAGTGGAGCAGTGGGGTCCGGAATTGCTGGCTCTGGAGGAGGTTGAATTGTTAATAACATGATCATTTTACATGTAGACCAGAAAGGAATTGTGTGCCGACGGAGTTAAGAGTTGTATGCACTTCATCGACGATATTAGCAGAAGAATGGTTTCTGTGGTTTGATTGGAATTGCAGAGATGGAGGAAGCCCCTAGAAAGCAGGTTAGTCAATCTGCTTTGTGTGTTGTTCCTGCAGAAGGTTGTTCGTCGGCGAGTATATTATTTGTCAGCGTTCTTATTGTTGTTCCTTGGGGAAGTTCCAGCGAGGGAAGAATTTTGCTTTGATGTCCATGGAAATCTTGTACTAGCTTAGCATAAAGAGTGCAAGCTTTTTAACCGAAATGGTGGCTCTTTGTACTGTATGGACACTTCCATCGTCTTCGTCACTTGCTGCCATAATTCAGGTATTGGAATTTGTCCCAATTTCCAGCTCGACAAGGCTGCAAGAACCAGGCTTCGGTACCTTGTTAGATTCTCGTACAATTTCCATTTTAAAGTGATAACCGGGAACTAAAAGGATTCATTAACTTTTCCACCCAAAACTTAGCACCCTTGACATTAGGCTCTCAATAATTTTGAAGTTTGGACATGCCCACCGTATCTTGTGCTTTAATAAACTGTTAATATTGTTGGTCATGGAGATTCGAACACATAACCTTTCGGTTCTAGGTTCTAATACTATGTCATAAACCAGTTGGTCTCAATAACTCGAGTAGTTGGAAGAAGATTATGCTGGATCTTATACCACACTCTAACAACATTTACCTCGTTACATGGCACATTAATTAACGCAACGACCTCTAGGCTCTAAGCCCTTAGGTCTTAAAGAATTAAATTAACCCTTTAATTCACCATGAATTCTCTAGTAGACCTGGCAAATTACAACTCGACCCGTTGACCCGATCCTAACCCGCCCTAAAAATTGAAGTTTTTATAACCCGAAATCTGAATGACCTGAATCCAATTAACTCGTAATTTTTTGAGTTGGTTGGTTGGGTTAGCGGGTCGACCCATTAGACCCGTTTCATTTCATATGTAACTCCCAAAATTAGGAGTGGGCAACGTGAAATGTGTATCTGGGTAAACCCGTATCCGTCCCATTTTTTTTAGGGTTACGGGTACCCAAATACCCGTAAATTTTTTTACAGGATGAAATTTGTGATCAAGAATTACTACTTTTGGTACCCGCGAGTTATTCGTTAATAACCGTTTGGATATTACGAGTACTCGTTATACTCATTAATCCAAAATATACGTCGCATCCTTACAGAGGGAAGACAAATATATGACTAGCCCACCACTACCACTATAACTCTGTTGCTACTAATCCCATTTGTTGTTGACAATCAGGGAAAAAATTCAAAAGTACCACTGTTTAAAAAAAATTCCAAAAATACCACCCAATCCCAAAAAATTCCAAAAATACCACTCTTTTTCAAAAACCGCCACACCACCCTGCGGTTTACACGAAAACCGTTTGTCGGGGGCGCGGTTTTCTATGCAAACCGCGGGCCTAGGGCGCGGTTATAAAAAAAAAATTTGGACCAAACCGCTGGGTGGGGTGGCGGTTTGACCCAAAGCCGCCACCCCACCCAGCGGTTTGGTCCAATTTTTTTTTTTCCGATCAACTCCTAACTTCGGCCGAAACTTCAAACGAACGTAACTTTGCACTCGGGTATCCCATCGATGCGATTTTTTTTTTATTTCGCATAACTTTTCAAAATCTAAAACTTTTAGTAGGATGAAATTTCAAAACAGGAACTATTTGTGGATATACGGGACCTTGAGAATAACTTTACCTTTACTTTTCACAAATCCATGTACATTTTGATATTATGATTATATTAAAAGTTGTAGATCTTGAAAAGTTATGCGGAATCAAAAAACAATTCATAACATTCGGATTTTGGAGCACAAAGTTATGACCGCCCAAAGTTTGACGAAATGCGAGACCCGGCGGTATGCGGCTTGCAAGATCTCAAAAAGTTTGCGGCCTCCATTTTTTGAATCCGAATAACTTTTTGAGATCTTGCAAGCCGCAAACCGCCGGGTCCCGCCTTCGTCTCGAAAAAACGTCATTTGCCACCCCGACCGAGCCTTTTTTTTTTATTTCGTCAAACTTTGGGCGGCCATAACTTTGTGCTCCAAAATCCGAATGTCATGAATTTTTTTTTTGATTCCACATGACTTTTCAAGATATACAACTTTTAATATAATCATAATTTCAAAATGTACATGGATTTATGAAAAGTAAAGGTAAAGTTATTCCCAAGGTCCCGTATATCCACAAATAGTTCCTGTTTTGAAAATTTCATCCTTCTAAAAGTTGTAGATCTTGAAAAGTTATGCGAAATGAAAAAAAAATCGCATCGATCGGATACTCGAGTGCAAAGTTACGTTCGTTTGAAGTTTCAGCCGAAGTTAGGAGTTGATCGGAAAAAAAAAAATTTGGACCAAACCGCTGGGTGGGGTGGCGGTTTTGGGTCAAACCGCCACCCCACCCAGAGGTTTGGTCTAAATTTTTTTTTTAATAACCGCCCCCTAGGCCCGCGGTTTGCATAGAAAACCGCGCCCCCGACAAACGGTTGTAAACCGCAGGGTGGGGTGGCGGTTTTTGAAAAAGGATGGTATTTTTGGAATTTTTTGGGATTGGGTGATGTTTTTGGAATTTTTTTTTTAAACAGTGGTACTTTTGGATTTTTTCCGACAATCATCACCATTTTTTAGCTGTGGAGAATATATGCAACGAAGATTGCATGGATCATTGTGTTAAATTTTGTGACATCAACAAATTCGACTTTGATATATTACAATAGAAAAGAAGCAGAGCAGGTTTTAATATTTATCTCATAACCAGGATCAATTCGAGATCACAATGACATGAGAAGAGAAGCAGAGCAGATTCTAATATTCAAATTTTTTTTTTGGGATGGATCTTCTCCTACTCCAAATTGGACGGTATTTACGGGTAGTATGGGTACTTCTTTTTCGTCCCGTACAGGTAATGGGTACCCGTTAACTCGTACGGGTTTGGGACATGAGATGGAGATTGCTCTCCAAATGACCCGCAACATGGTTTCCAGGTTGGAGGTCACATGAAGTCATTTTTCTCTTTGAATTGTAAATTGTGCTTATTTTCTGGTTCCCCCTCGTCTAATCCTACTTTTGAAATTTTAAGTTGAACTTTTGAATATTGATGTTGTATGAGCGTGTATGAACTTTCATTATATGTTTGATCAAAGTACGAATTTTTATTTTGTTTTACTATTATATGTTACCATCCGCATCCGCATCCATATGTAAATGAGATTTGATATAATTTTTTTTTCATTCAGGGAGGCCGAGGCCAAGAAAAAACAAGTGGGGGGAAGGGGGGGGGGGGGGGGGGGGGGGGGGGGGGGGGGGTTATAGAGCAACAGGTGCCCTCACTTGGCGTTCGAAAGAAACACTCATAACATCATCTCTAAGGATCTGAACTACCTCCCTTGGCAGATCAGAGAGTTCATGCATACCGTAGGGATAGACGAGACTGTGCTTCGAGAGCCAGTCCGCGACTCTATTCCTTTCTCGGTACGTATGAACCACTCTGACCAGCCAATTCTGAGCCATCTTCCTCCTGATAGAGTCAAGTAAGGAGGCATACGGATGAACAGAATCTCGTCGGTTATTGATCAGCTGAATTGCCAACTGTGAGTCGGACTCAATCACAATATTGTCACAACCAAGATTCCAAGCCAGGTTTAGCCCATGGTGAAAACCCCATAACTCTGCTTGAACCGTTGTCGCCTTCCTATCTTTGCTTCAAAGCCTGCTATCCATCGCCCTTGATCATCCCGGATCACCCCACCAGCTCCAGTTGTCCCGGGATTTCCAGCTGAGGCTCCGCCTATGTTAAGCTTGCGCCAACCTGCACTAGGAGGGTGCTACGTGATCTGCTCTGTGATTCTATCCGCTCCCAAGTTGGGCCGACCTGGATTGATGGAAGGTGCCTCCCACGCCTTGTGCCAAAGGAGGAATTTTTGCTGGATCAAGTGAGCCAAAGTCGAGGCTGGGAAGGCTGTATAATTTTATTTATGAGCAATATAATTACTTTTCCATATATCCGAATTAAATACGACTAAAACGATACCCTCAATCTACTTATTTGACTTGACCAACGGACTAAACCGGTCCACAACTTTGCTATATTGGCTGCATAAGCTGGCTCGATGGCAACGTAGGCTCTGACGCTTGACGGCAAAGCTGCCCGAAGTAAAAGAACTGCCCGACTCCATCTCTGCTTCTTCGGCAAAGTCCAACCGTCTCTCTTTTGCTTTCGTCAGTCGCACTCAATTCTCCATTTCCTGAACCTCCACCACAACTACCCTCTCTAGGCAATCCGAGCAGAATCGTCTCTTTCCTTCGCCTTTACTCCGTTCCCAGTACCACCATACCATCACCATGAGCGATGTATTTGAAAGATACGAGCGCCAGTACTGCGAGCTCTCCGCCAATCTCTCTCGGAAGTGCAGTTCCGCTTCCGTTCTCCCCGAAGGAGGTACGTCGTAGCCCGGCAACTTGAAATTGATCGTTCTAATTGATCACCGTTTTCTGTTTCTGCTGCTGTTCCTTGATTTCTTCCGCTTTCCGATCTTGTTTTGACTTGAATTTGTTCGCAGAGGAGAGGAGGGAAAAATTATCGGAGATAACATCTGGAATCGAAGAGTGCGATGCCTTGGTACGGAGAAGTGTAAATAGAAAGTTTTGGCTTTCTGGTTATGGTGGATTTGGTTTCTGATCTTATGGGCTTGAACAGGTCCGGAAGATGGATCTTGAGGCGAGAAGTTTGCAGCCGAGTGCCAAGGCCATGCTTCTGGCTAAGCTGAGGGAGTACAAGTCCGATCTGACTAAGTTGAAGAGGGAATTCAAACGGGTTGCGTCCGGGAATTCTAATCAAGCTGCACACGAGGAGCTGCTGGAATCTGGATTGGCCCATCCTAATGCGGTAATTAGGGTTTCTTGGCGTATTAGTGAAATCTTAGATGAACTTGCATGCCGAATTTGGAAAGTAGCTAGAGTTGCATGAGTTTGCTAGAGATAATGGTTTTTGCTAAGGCTAGCATGAAATTTGGGTTTTAAATTGTTGCTTGTGATGTCATTCTATGGGAACCATTTTACTGCACAATTGGCTCGAGGATCGTGAGGTGTTTAGCCTTGGTTTTTTTATGTGGGATGCTATTTCACTCTAGAGATGAACTCCATCATTCTCTGTGTGTGTCTCATGTTGATAGCAAGGTTTTGCTCATGGGCTTGGTTTAATGGTGCTACAGGTGTCTGGAGATCAAAGAGAAAGATTGACTATGTCAATAGACAGACTAAATCAGTCAAGTGATAGAATTAAGGACAGTAGAAGAACCGTGCTGGAGACAGAAGAACTTGGTGTCACGATTCTTGAAGATTTGCACCAACAGCGCCAGACGCTGCTACATGCACATAACAAGGTATGAGCATGTTGCTGTCTTTTGTTCTATTGCTTGAATCAAGCACAGTGAGTAGTCCTTGTTGTAAGAATTAGAGAGCGAGAAATAAAAGCTTTAGGGTCTAGGTTTGATCCAATCTTTGCACTATACCAAGTAGTTAACACGAAGGATGTGGGGAAGAGAAGAATCGGATCATTAACATTCTAGTGTGGAAGAAACTAAATGTCTAAGGAAAACCCTATTTGGTCTCTTGGACACTGCTGCCCAGCGCTTCTCCAAGCATTATAGTTTCTTGATGTCTGTATTGTCAAGAAGCATTATAGTTTCTTGATGTCTGTATTGTAGTAGTTTGACGTCGGAACACAAACTCCGTTTTGATTCTACTGGTTGCTGCTACCTGTTGTCTTGGTGCCTCAAGTAGTCAAGTTGACATTAATCAAGCTCCGTTCTGAGTTGCCATAATGTGATTCCTGATGTCGTGCGCCATATGCTTCTTGCTATTGACGGAAGCCTCCAGTGATCTTGCTGACCTCGTTTCTTTTCGTGTCTGGCAGCTGCATGGGGTGGACGATGCCATTGACAAGAGCAAGAAGGTGATAACATCCATGTCTCGGAGAATATCCAGAAACAAGTGGATCGTTGGCTCGGTCATTGCCGCCCTTGTGTTCGCAATCATACTCATAATCTCCTTCAAGGTCTCTCACTAGCTTCCCATTGGCAGCCATTACTCCGTGTTTGTGCAAAAGTTGTACTATCTGTACTCGAGTATTGCATATTTCATGTCGTGTATAGAATCCCTCTGAGACTCTCTGATCTCTTTGCTCTGCATTTATCTGTGGAATCTAAAAGATTGTTTCCTATGATTCTGTGGTTTCTAACAATTCCTCACTTTCCTCGTCTGAAATCTGAATCTGATACGAAAATTATCATTATGCATTTTAATTTTAAAATCAGTAGGCCCAATAATACTGGCACCGTCTCCGAAATCCGAATGGTTGCGAGGATAAATTGGGCCGCAGGCGAAGAGGGTGCCCAATTTTGAAAAGGCCCGGAGTCCGGAGAGTTCAACCCGGCGGGGCCCACAGGAACCGGAAAATATCACATTTTGCGTAGATTCTGGCGAACTGGGTGAGGGAATGAATAAGATTCACTAAAAATGATTTTTTCTCCTTCCCTACACAGTTTCGTTTTTGTTTGCTTGCTTCTTCCGGAGAGCAGGCAGCCACCGTCGCCGTCAAGCAACTACCCTTCCCAGAGTTTCAGAGTCTTCCGTTTCCCACTTCTTTCCGTCCACGCCCAAAACTTCTCTCTCGTGATCGACGAACTCCACCTTGAAACTCCATTAACGAGGTGAAGCAGTGAATTTCTTTCTGAAGGAGTGCTGAACAGATCGAAGGTTCCAGAGGAACACAGCAAAATCTTCCGAATTCATGGATTCCCTCGCATCGATCTCTCCATCCATGGTCCTCCCTCCGAACAACCTCCTCTCCCTCCAGCGTCGTAGCGCCACTTTCCCTTGTTCTTCCTCCTCCCACAATCACCAACGGTACCTGAATCTCCTCCTCCCTCGCGTCGCTTCCTCCTTCGCCGATCCGAATTCGTTTCGGCGGCGAGGAAGGCGATTCTCCTTTAGAGCGAACGCCGGCCGCGGAGGAGGCGGAGAAGACAAGCGGGCGGGATCTGGAGGCGGTGAAGGTGATGATGACCAGGAAGAATTAGAGAGGGCGCTTCATTTGGACGGGACTATCCCGGGGACCTCCGACGAGTTCGTGAAGCAGGTCTCCTCTCGCGCCTATGACATGCGGAGGCATCTTCAGCAGACTTTCGACAGCAGCACCTACGACGGTAACTTTCGATTGCTTCTCCTTCACTTAATCCAGTTCCGTTTGCCGTAGCTTCGCGAATTTGCAAATTAGAATTGCGATGTATCTGCGTTACTGCGTTAGCGTTTTGCAATTGATGACCCTTCTGGTTGTTGTTATGTGTGGTTTCTGCAGTCCTGGAGTCTAACCCATGGAGAGACCCCTCGAAGCCAGTCTATGTACTAATCCACAGAGATAACCAGTTGTGCACAATGAAAACTCGAAGAAACGTCAGGCAAGCCTGCTGCTGCTGCTTTGATTTCTGTTTGGTGGCTTTTGCTTGCATGGGTATATACCGTCAATTATTCTGAAGTTATCTAATTTTGTGTCTCCTGAAACAGTGAAGTGGAGAGGGAGCTAGGGATGTTGTTTTCTAAAGGGAAGCGGAGGCCTGATATGGGGAACCAGGCGAAGAAGTCGAGACCTGGGACGAAGTTCCAGATGCATGTTGAGGATGTCAGGGAAGGAGTTCTTGTAAGTGACTGTTTGATCCATGTTAGATACATTCTTATTTATCTTCGCAGTCATTGAATGGCTATCAGGGTGCAGGGGATTTTTGCTAGTGTTGATTCCCTGTTACCATGAACTGCAATGTCTGCTTGTTTCCCCGGTGCAAGCTTTAATCCGTTCGGTCGCATATGGAGATCACTACATTTCCTGTTCACTGTGTTTTCTGGAAAGAGGAACCAAAGCCCGAACTCGATAATTGCTTCTTTGAGTTCTACTTCCCAATTCCATTGAACCCTACCCACCTTCTTGTTTGAACTCTTCGGGGTCACACATTTCACACCTTTAGCAGCATTATTTATTTCCCTTGTGAATTGGGCCAGGGTTCCTGATCTCTGGATGCTGCAAATAAATTTTATTGGCAGGTGTTTGAAGACGAGAATGAAGCTGCAAGGTACTGCGACTTGCTGCAAGGAGGAGGGAAAGGATGTGAAGGTGTAGCAGAAATCGAAGCCTCCTCCGTAAGTTTCGTTTCAGCTGTCATCGAACAACTTGTTTCCTTATCTATCCTTCCTCTAAATGAATGTTCATTCTAATGCTGAACCTCCCAACACTTTCTTGTCCCTCTAATCTCTTCTTACAGGTGTTTGATCTATGCCGTAAAATGAGGGGTCTTGCTGTTGTGTTCAGGAGGGGGACGACACCACCTATGCCCCAAAGCCTGGAGCTGAACCTGAAGGCTCGAAAGCGGTCCCTTGAAGACCAAGAAGAAGATGCAGCATGAAGCAACCCTCTGGAAACCTTTCTCTGCAAGTTGTAAGGGTGGTTGATAGAAGAACAATAGATTTAGCATATATACTTATACTGTTTTTTTTGACAATATATATACTTATACTGTACATATTGAGATCTGGGAAGCAATACTAGCTTAGCCATGCCCAGGTCTAACTCAATGGTCAATGGGTAGTAATGTGTTTGTGAATACGAATGGAAGATTAAAGGGGGCCAAGAAATTTGACTTGACCCTCCCAACAAGTTACTTTTACAGGTAAAATTCTGCTGTCTTATGCTTTGGTGTTTCATCTTCTTTGCCTCTCGTCCTCAATTCAAAGAGAATAGGAAGATTTTGTGGATCAATCCTCCATCCCTAAATTTCCTGGATATATGATTAGATCAGAGAATTACACTCAGGAATCAAACCAGGCATAAAAATCAAATAAACGACACGAGGTCGGTGGCAAAGAGTATTCCGAGTCACAAGATTGGCTACTCTATTGTTAATCAGACCTACAAATCGAACATAAAAACCACTATTCAGAACCAATAAAAACCACTATTCAGAACCAACATGCGAAGAATTTTCTCAATAATAATCCCAACACGGCTATCTCGTGCATTTTTGGAATTAATCTTATTAATGAGCACCTTAGCATCGCCTTCAAATCGAACTTGAGCAAGTCCTAGGTTCTGACACCACTGAATAGCCTCGCGGAGGACTACAGTCTCAACCACAAGAGAGTCAACCATATTTAAAAAATTAAAAAAAGAACCGTCTAGCTAAGATAACATAGCCTCCTTCATTTTTTAGGATCCGCTCTCCCGCTAAATTCAATACATACCACACCATCTTACATACAAATAACAGAGGACGAACCTTCCACAACCAAACCTGTTGCAAAGGTGTTGATTCAAGGCCAGCCTACTAGCTATGTCACAAATTACGCTAACATTTATTCAAGCAAGAGACTAAACTTAGCCAATGAAAAGTTAAAGGGGTTAATGACACAAATATTGTGTTTTTTTTTTTAATTTGCCACAAATATTGTGGATTAAAAAGAATTGACACAAATATTGTGTTTTGTAGTAAAGTTTAGGGCGGGACCACCAGAGACTAAGGCGGGGCCGCGGTTTTTAAATATTTTACCCAGTTCTGGGCGCTGGCGCCCAAGTCTCCAGCGCCCCCGCCTCACCTTTTTTTTTTTAAAATCGACGAACCCTAGGCCCCTCTTATCTCTTCGTCTTCTTCCCTCCACCCCCCCCCCCCCCAAGAACCAGAGCAGCGCCGCCTTCCTCACACACGCTGCCACCGTAGTCTCAGGCCCTGCCGCTGTGGACTCAAGCGCTGCCGCCCAGGACCAAGGCGCCGACGCCGCAGAGACAGGCGCCACCGCTGAAATAAGCGCCCCCGCCCGACAGAGATGTCCTCCGACGAAGAACCAGTCGCCGGCAGAGGCAGGGGGAGAGGCCGGCGAGATCGTGGTGGAGTCGGCGGCCGTTTACGCGGTGAGACTCTCGCCGGCGGCGGCCAGAATCTCGCCGACGGCTTGGATTTTTTTTAATGTTTAGTGTTTTTTTTAATTCATGTTTTGTTGCTTTGTTTTTGCAGTTCCTAGACTTATGGATCCTTATTCGATGAGATTACCGCCGACGACAATTGATCCAGGTCAGGTTGATCCGACACTTTTTTGGGGACATGGCCAACATCGTATCGACTATGTTTGGACAAACGAGGTAAGTATTTGATAATTATTCATGTAAAGTTAATTAGCTAATTAGATTATTTTAGTTGGTGAACTGAACTGTACTGAAATTAGAATAGGACTACGTATAAATTTTTTTGAAATTAGTATAATTTGATATTAGATTAGATAGATTAGAATTTATTAGGTGAAATTAGAATTATTACGAATGAAAATGAATTAATATAAGTTTTGTGCACTATAGGCTGGTGATCGATCTTATCATGTTCGAGGTACGACCAGTTTAGTGACGTACCATGAGCTTTATCGGCCATATCTCGAAGCGGCAGGCTTGTTGAGTGCCGTGCCCCTAGTCCCTATGAAACCCAATGCGAGTTTGATTACTACGCTCGTAAAGCGATGGCGACCCGAGACGTCGACCTACCATATACCGTTTGGTGAGATCACGATCACGTTAGAGGACGTTGTTACACTGTCCAGTCTGGCGATCGACGGTGATGCCGTCGTAGTTGATATACCGGATGAGGAGTGGTCGGCGATCTGTTTGAGACTGTTAGAACGGGTTCTGGCTGATCTTACAGGCGGTGTCGGTGTCGTTAGGATTGTTTGGCTGAGGGATGAATTCAGTCATCTGCCGGGAAATGCATCACAGGAGGTTATAGAGCAGTTTGCACGAGCTTATGCTCTATCTCTGATGGGAGGTGTACTTTTCCCGGATCGGTCTGGAGCTACGGTGCACCTACAGTACCTACTTCTGATTGAGGATTGGCAGAGAGCTGGACGGTTCGCCTGGGGAGCTGCTGTTTTATCCTACCTGTACCGTGAGATGGGTAAGTCGACTTTGCACATTACGCATTCCGGCACTTCTCTAGGCGGTGACCTTGGTGGATGGGTCCCCTACTGCAGTTCTGGGCGTGGGAGCGATTCCCACATCTGGCACCTCGACATTCAGAGACGAGGGCACAGATTTCCTAGGATGCATCCCCACGTGGTCTTCGATGGCTTTCGGCCAACAGTTGTCAGTATGGTGACCAGCTATTTCAGTACAAACTGTGGTTTGACGCGATGGACACCGTGGTGGTTAGTATATAACATTCCATTTTATAGAATAGTTTTCATTTGTTTTATTTTTTTAGATTTAGGGATAATAACGTTAATTTTTTTATGTAGTGGCTACCTTACCTTGAGAGAGCACTTCATCTCAGAGGTAGTGTGATACAGTCTGAGACATTTCGAGCAGTAGTGCCACTTATCTGCTTTTCATCGGTGATGTGGCATCATCCAGACCACGTGCTTCGGCAGTTTGGCATGAGGCGGCATGAGCCTCATCCGCCACATCCTGAAGCTGAGGTTAGGTTTTTTCTTCGTCAGGCTACTCGTGGGCCATCACGTGGGCAGCAGTTGGTACACGCCTCCAGAGAGTGGCGTGGCCACCACGCCATATTGAAAGTTGCGTTGTAGTGCGTGGTGTTTAATCGCCATCTGTGCAGCTTGTTTCGAGTGAAATATCTGCCCCTTGTAGAATCTCCTTCAAAACTATCAACAATAGGCATTGGAATTACGCCATATGAATCAGCAAGTGATAATTCTTCGTTCTCTTCATTACCCTGCAAGTAAAAATATGGAGGATAATTAGACTGCTCTCCTTCCCCCTCTTCCTCCTCCTCCTCCTCCTCATCTTCCTCCTCTCCGTCATCACCGTCATCATAGTCATGATCGGATGGCACGCTCCATGTATCATCTTCTTCCTCTCCACCCTGATACTCACTGAGCTCAACATGTATCTCATCACCCAAACAATAAGGATTTTGTGCCATAAAATTCCAAAGCACATTCAAGCTATCATCATCCACAATAGGTATCGCATAAAGAAATAAAACACCATTCTGCCATTCTGGAAGACGGTAAGTGAAACCTGTGATCACATCACTATCTTGTACTGCTTTGTCTCTACGCCGTATTCTCAGAATTAGATTCTCACAAAATTTGTGATATGTGACCCTGGATGGAGCCGTCAACTGAATACTACTACCACCAACGAATTTGACGCCCAAATTATCCTCTACTTTCTTCGATTTCCACCGAACGACTAGTTCAAATCTTCTAAAATCACTACAAAAAAACAAACTCACTAATTAAAACTAAACACAATCATAATAGCATTTGAATAATATAATTACAAAAATAAATGTGTCTCTTACCTATAGGGATGGCAACAAAACCCGAACCCACGGGTACCCACCCGACCCAACCCGGTCAACGCGGGTAAAACCCATGTTGACGGGTTTTGGGCCGGGTTCGGGTTTAAACCCGCTACACTATTCACCGGGTCGGGTTGGGTTTGGGTTTAGGTAAACCCGCCCCATGGGTACCCACCCACACATATGTATTACTTTTCCGGTATATTTAATATTCTAAATAATATATCTTTCTTAAATAACTAATATTCTTTATGTTTTGTGGAGACACGTATAATTTGTTCTTTCTAATTGTTTAGAATGAAGTTGATATTATGAAGTGGAGAGTGAAGAAACTTAGTTGACGAGGAAGAAGCTTTCAATTAATCTTATTGTTTATAGATGTTTATCTTTAATTTTAAACAATTTGTATTGATCATTTGCGGTTTGTTTGTATGCTCTAGATTGGTGTTTTTTTGTATGATTAATTTGTATGAGAAAATTGATGTTAAACTTTTATTTTGAAAGAAACTTGTTATTGTAAATTTTTTACCGCAAAAACCCACGGGTACCCATGAACCCGCGGATACCCAGCGGGTTGGGTTGGGTTTGAGTTTTTTAAACCCAACGGGTTTTACCCCGGGTTTTTTTGGCGGATAAACCCATGGGTTTGGGTTTGACAAAACCCGCCCCAACCCGACCCATTGCCATCCCTACTTACCTATTAGCCATTTTTGCAGCAGCAACTAGAGCTCTCTCCTCTATCTTGGACGAATTTTTTTTTTTTGTGGTGTGAATCTGAAACGAAATTGGTTGGGTTTTATAAGGTGGGTGGCTTCCAGCAATAAGCCAGCGGTGCCACTTTAGTCTTGGGCGCCACCGCCTGGGATGATTTCCCACCAACTCACCTAGGTCTCAGGCGGTGCCACCTGAGTCTTGGGCGCCACCACTGTCAAATTAATAAAACGATCCAAAAAGTCAGCAAAAGCGGCAGCGCCTGAGTCTCAGGTGGTCTCGCCGATTCTTTTCTCCAAAACACTATATCTGTGTCAATACTTTTTAATCCGCCATATTAGTGGTAAATTTAAAAAAAAAGCAATATTTGTGTCATTCTTCCAAGTTAAAGTACATGTTTACTATATTTATATTCATAGTTATAATTCTCCTTCAAAATTCAAACATTTGAAACAATTATAGGAATACAAACTTTATGGAGTTTTATTTCGATTCACTAAAGTGGATGAAGGACTCGATTTCTTCGCGCATAAATAATTTTAGTATGCTAGTATGAACTAATATTTGTATTATACGAACTAAGAGGTGATTTGGAGAAAATGATTTAGACCATGAATTCATAGAATTTATGGATTTAGTAGAAGTTCTGGGTTTTCTTTTTTACCTTGTGTAATATGAATTTTATTTTCTTAGATTTCAAATATTCAATCTAGAGATATCAAATATCTCATAAAGGGACCAAAGGTAAGATAGTCTAACGGTAAAGCTGCCGCGACAGTGACTGTTTAGAAGTTGCAGATCCTAGGTTCGAATTCAAGCGAGGCCCGTTTGGTGTTCCTGGAGGTACAAGGCTACTGGGGGCGAAGCCCCGTTGGCGTCGAAATTGATTGCAGGTGGCCCCCAGATTTAGTAGAAGACGCTATCACAAAGTGACACGTGGGGCTAAGGTTCCTCGGTAATAAAAAAAATCTAATAAAGGGAGAGATTTTATATTTTTATTTCTTTTTCATTTATTTTTATATATACCACCAAATATCATTAGGATTAATTTTTTAATATTTTTTAGCCACTCTTATTATTTTAGTTAATTATAAATATTTCTTTTAATAAATAATTAGAATTTATTATTTTTATTGAATGTTAACAATCATATTTATCAAATAATGAATTTTTTAAAACCATATGAAATAACGAATATTTTTTTAAAAATTCAATAATCTATAAACAAGAAATTTTGAAATGTTTAGAATCTAAAGATTTAAACTTATGAAGTAAATCAAGTGTATTCGTGTCACTATAAATAAAGGGGATTCATTCTAATGCAATTCGATTGTCTCCTATACTTTATCCTTCGTCGGAATTAAAAATTTAAAATCAAGGTCATTCAGAAGTGTGTTTCTTATAACTATTTTAACTAACTCAATGCCGATCTCCAGGAGGCAAGCACCAAAATCAAACCCAACATACCATACAGAAAATAAAAAAAGAGATTTCTAGCCACATTATGAGCTACACTATTGTTATTTCTGCCAACAAACCAAAACTCCACATCCGAACATTGAACCGCCAGCTTGCGGATATCCTTATAGATCGCCACACCACAACAATCCTAGGTTATCCCCCCGAACCTTTTCTATAACGACCTTGGCATCACCCGAAATTTTTACCCGATACAAACCCGATTCAACACACATCTGAACAACCTCCTTAATACTAGTAGTTTTGCAATAGCCAACTCCACTATCCCATCAACACCATCCATGGACTCTAACCACCGCTCCCCTGACATCTCTAAACATCATGCCCCCAGCCGAATGCGAGCTTGCGCAGGTTCTATCATCAAAGGAACACACTACCCGATACTAACCCCCCCCCCCCTCGCCGCGCTCACTAGCACACCTACACTCTTACCCCTCTGTCCTCGCCTCGTACCCCCCGTCGAACCTGCCCCTACGAGCCATCAAAATATCATACTCCCAAAACAAAAACATATTCAAGTACATCTACTATTCTCCAAAGTATTGGTGGAAGCATTTTTAAATTCCCTACCCAAGAGAGGTGGCCTTGACTTGCCATGTCGGTAGTATGCCGGTCGGTTGAACCGGATTTAACTAGTATTGATCATGAAACCGGCGTGAACACTATCAATACGATGGGCATGATTATTTATAAATTCTAAGCAAAATAACGTCGTTATAGTGAATTCAAGTAATAAAAATAAATTTAGCATTTATTTTATGAATTAATAAGTCAAAAATTGATTTTATTTGTTGAATTGAAAGTAAATAATCGTTAAATATGTTTTATATATGATTAAATTTATCGGACGTTAATGAGTTTCATATTTTTCATATTTTGTTAAATCAATATGAAACGGTATAAATCAATTATACCACTAGTCGTATTATTCCACTTGCCAGACCGATGTATAAACTGGTTTTACAACCTTATCGTGTTTGTTGAGAAAGTAAAACAAGAAAAGATAAAGGAAACAAACGGAATAACTGACCGCCACTTTTCGTCGGTTATTCGTTGTTTCCCACTCATCTTCATCCCAATTTTCCCACTCCATTTTCTCAGAAACCAAACAGAAAATCCTCCGCATAAACCTTTTACACCTGAACTCCCACACACTCCCAAAGCAAACCAAAGCTACACAGACGTCGAAAACAAAGCAGAAACGAGAGGCAAGCAGGCAGCGGAATTATCGAATATTCTCTCCACCCATTCCTCCCCTTTCCCCGTTCCGATCCGATCTAGTTTTCGTCTCTCTCTCCCCACCCCTCCGATGAGCTCCGGTTCTTCCTCAGCCGCCGGCGCTTCGCCGGCCGAATCGACCGACAAGCAGAAGGAGAAGGCCAGAGTGAGCCGGACGTCCATGATACTGTGGCACGCTCACCAAAACGACGTCGCCGCCGTCCGGAAGCTCCTGGAGGAAGATCCGTCTCTCGTCAAGGCTAGGGATTACGACAATCGGACTCCGCTTCACGTCGCCTCTCTCCATGGATGGATCGATGTCGCCAAGTGCTTGATTGAGTTCGGCGCCGATGTCAACGCCCAGGATCGCTGGAAGAACACGGTAATTCTCTTCTTCTTCTTCTCGTTCTTCTTTTTTTCTTCTTCTCCCCTCCTTTGATTCTGTTTCTGCGTGCGATTTCCAATTCAATTTTCTTGCTGTTTGTGGTGGCAGCCCTTAGCTGACGCAGAAGGAGCTAAAAAGCATAGCATGATTGAGCTTTTGAAGTCGTATGGTGGTTTATCCTATGTGAGTCCGCTCTCTGTAACTTCCAATTTTTCTATTGTGACTCGGTTCTGAACTTTCTATACTGAGTGCTGCTGTGACAATTTACAGTGAGAGCTACTGCTCTAATTTTATGCAAGTAATTGACGCCTGTAAACAGAAATCCGAAGTTCCGTTTGCATTTTCTTTTCTCATGTGTGTTGGTTGTTGGCAAATGTTATGTTAGTTTGCTTCTATGCAGTTGGTAAAGGCCACAATGCAAGTTCTAGTTATCGAGTCTCAAGTTTCGATTTACCCTTACTGCAGGGACAAAATGGTAGCCACTTTGAACCGAGACCTGTTCCACCACCGCTACCGAACAAGTGTGATTGGGAAATCGACCCATCTGAGCTGGACTTCTCCAACTCTTCTATGATTGGGAAGGTTTGTTTTTGTGCTGTTGTTTTGTGCTCTAGTCATAGTACCAACGTTTTTTTCTTGTTAGTTGCCTAGATATAGTCTGTGCCTGCATTTGCTAACACTCCTTGCAATGGCAGGGATCATTTGGTGAGATTTTGAAAGCATATTGGCGTGGCACACCGGTAGCTGTGAAACGTATTCTTCCATCTCTTTCAGACGATAGACTAGTGATGTAAGTTTGTAATTGATGATTGTTCTTTGTTTTTGTTTCTTGATTGGTCTATGTTATGGTCAGTTATAGTGTGAACTGTGATGGTTTTTATCTCTGAACTCGAGTAAGTTTGCTAAGAGCATTTACAGTCAGTCCTGCACCCTCTTTCTTGATTGCTTCTTTTAATTATCGGCAAACTGAATGATACAGATGATTTGCCAGAACCAGATTTAAGATTGAACTAACGCTCTTTGAATGTAAAGAATATAATGCCTGCTTCCAAATTACTTGGCAGAGTCAAGTAAATGGTATGATAATGTACCAAAATTGCTATATCTGGAATTTGGTTGCTTTTCTCCTATCTGCCAATTTCCTAATGCTTACTATCTTCACTTCTCCTACATAGTCAGGACTTCAGACATGAAGTTAATTTGCTGGTGAAGCTTCGTCACCCAAACATAGTCCAATTTCTTGGGGCTGTCACCGAGAAGAAGCCCCTCATGTTAATTACAGAGTACCTGAGAGGGGTATGTGGCTGTATATTCCTTTCTTCAATACTTTTGCGGCCTCTTTGAAAACCATCAACTGTTATCTGAAAAGTTAACTTCCTTGATCATTGTTGCCTGACCATATTTGTATTGATTCCTACTTTTATAGGGTGATCTTCATCAGTATCTCAAGGAAAAGGGTGCCCTTAGTCCTTCAACAGCAATTAACTTCGCATTGGACATTGCGAGGTATTTCACTGCCTCCTGCATCGTCTATAATTAATGGGTTAATATGTGTGTTTCCTTTGTTTCGACTTTGAGATGTATAACTATGTTTCCAAAACATTTCTGGCAATTTTTCTAGTTGAAATTTTGCTGGAACGCATTCTCCATCATTTCAGCTAAAACAGCACACTCTGTATTTAATGTTTTCGAAAATGAAAAGCCATTAAACTAATGCATCTTGAAAGCTATAATATCCAAATTTATAGGGTTCTTTCTACTCATGTGACTTCTGCCTTAGCAGATTCAGTCCTAATCTATGTTGTAAATGCTGCACGACAGAGGCATGGCCTATCTGCACAATGAGCCGAATGTCATTGTTCACAGAGACCTAAAACCAAGGTGCTTTAGTTTGTGTCCTAAATTCAGCAGGATTAGATATTCAGATTTTTCATTTATTTCTGGCAAAATATGCCTACTTACTAATTTTGACCGTGAATAAATTGCAGGAATGTTCTTTTGGTCAACTCCAGTGCAGACCACTTGAAAGTTGGAGATTTCGGATTAAGCAAGCTCATCAAGGTTCAGAACTCGCATGATGTATACAAAATGACTGGCGAGACAGGAAGCTGTGAGTGTCTTTTATTGCTTATTGTTGCTTATTGTTGTCAGGCCCTACGACAATTATATTTTCAACTAATTTATCGTGACCATAAAAAAACTATAGATCGGTACATGGCTCCAGAAGTTTTCAAGCACCGGAAATATGATAAGAAGGTTGATGTCTTCTCCTTTGCAATGATACTCTATGAGGTAAAACTCCAAGTCCTACAAAGATGCAAAAGTTGTGTGCCGGCAAACCCAGTTGTGTTGATTCATTGCATATGTTTGATTATTGACGACAGATGCTGGAAGGGGAGCCACCACTTGCAGGTTATGAGCCATACGAAGCAGCCAAGTACGTGGCCGAAGGGCACAGGCCATCGTTCCGTGCTAAAGGGTTTATCCCTGAGCTCCGAGAGTAAGTGAATCACCCATTGTCCATGGTACCTATGTTGAGGAGTTATTCCTTTTTGACGATTGATTGTGTCTTGCAGTTTGACAGACCAGTGCTGGGCAGCTGACATGAACAAAAGGCCTTCGTTCTTGGATATCCTCAAGAGGCTGGAGAAGATTAAGGAAGTTTTGCCATCAGATCATCACTGGCACATATTCAATTCATGACCAAAGCGAGAATTAGTCAAGCAAAACGTCTTATGCCCAACAACGTTGCTTGCTTCGTCGCTAGGATTTATTTTCCTGGTACACCATGATTGTTCCAACCCTGCAAATACTGGATGTCAATAGTGTGGAAAAGCATTTGTTCCCTGGGCTAGCCAATTTTTGGATCTGCCAGCAGCTCATACAGAAGAAGAGGGGGAAATCTCTTCTATTTGGATGAAACTCTGCAAAACGTATATTTTTCCTCTCAAAGTTATAGCTGTGCTTGAGTAGATCATCTTGAATAGCGATTTTTGCAGTTTTGTATGCGCCCTTTTTCCCTGTACTTTTGTGTTGCGAGAAATTCTTAGGTGCTCAAGGAGCACCACGTTGGATTGGTGACTTTCTGTACTGTATACTGTTCAAGTGTACAAAAAGACTCATTTTGAGTTCTCAATCCATTATGTAAAGATTCAGTGGTAGATTTGCCTCTTATCAATCTGCTGTTAGATTTTGTCAAAATGCTTCATCCGGGATTCTGGATGGATTCCGGCAAAAGAGCCCCTTCTATACTCAACAAGTACAGTATAGTCTTCGATGCACAATTCTTTATCTTTGTTCATACCAAGTGCAATGGCTAAGAATTCAGGAAAGGGAACGAAGAAAAGGTGTACTGCTGTGACATCTAAAAATTTGCCGATTCTACTAAGGATGAACTTTTGAAATTATTCCCGAGTACTACAACACTTGTGTAACATTATACAGTTTTAAGGAAAAGGGAACCTGAAGAAAGGAGGGGGGAAAATAGAGGATGTCTACCTTGGCCAGAAAGAAAGAAAGCAAAAAGAGTTAGAGAGAACTTAAATGATCTTCTTCTTCTCGAAAAATGTCTTGAGGTGCCAGAACTGGAAGCCGGCAACCGATAAAGACATCAGCAAGGAGAGAATGCCTAGCCACCCCATGGTCGAATTGGTCGATCTATTCAGTTCTTGCATCTCTTGTTCCCTGCAACAGCAACAATAACCCAAAACAACATCTTATTATCAAAAGCCCCTCCTTGTGCAACCTCTAGTTAAGGAGAGTAAGGGAGAAGGGTTGTTACCTCTGACGAAGATACAATATTTCGTCTTGTATGGCTATAGTAGTGTCATACAATTTCTTCACTTCCAGTTCCATTGCCTGAATAAAAGTAATTCGAAGATAAAAAATTGTAAAGCTAATACTCCATTTCGAAAAGGCAGGACCAATCTTTGAGCTCAATACACAACTGTAATTAACTCCATAACCTAGTTCAATGATTAGATAATTATGATAGTAGCAGAAGAACAAAGCATTTAACTGTAAGCACTTAAGTCATCGTCACATGCACATGATAAGTACAGCCACTGGACAATTATACAAGCAATTATTAGCGACATGAAGAAAGAATACTCTCATCCTATCACTATCACTATATGGGAATCCAGCAAATTCATTCTTAACTTCAAAATATTGCAACCTTATATTATTATCAGATGCTATTGGTGACAGTCAAGTCTTGTTGACCAACATTGATGGATATGTTATGTCACTCTAAAGCCAATATCTATCCCACGTAGTTCATAATCTCCCATAGGGAAAAGGACAGATTTTTTTCTATTCCACTTTGTAACCTAAGCTCAAAGCAAATGTCTACTCCATGTAGCAGATAACAAACACTTCAGAGCTTTCAGTGTCATCTGTTATCAATAAGCAAAAGGTTGAATTGGATTCTATCTTAGGCACGGGTGTGAGTTGCTCATACAAATGCGAGCCAAACAACTCAAAAATCTGAAATTCAAGATCGCGCAACGACTGTACTTAACCCAAAGACTAATGTCTCACATAGTTAGTTCTCTAATTCATATAACAGCGATGTAGCAAGGAGTATGGGGTAATCTGCTCAAAGCGTTTGATGAGCTCTATACAGTATACACCGGGACCATCAATATCGTCATGTCACTAGAATTCTGCCAAACTAAACTCAAAAGCACCAGCAATTCAGTTGTCCTCAAGCAAGGCTCAAGTGACAAGTGAGGCCAGGCTGCCTTCTGATAGGAGCAATACAGGAGAATTTTCTTTCACTCGTCAGTTGCAAGTGATCCTCAAAGATCCAACTATCTAAAACTCTCAATGCCAATTCACTCTATATCGATTGCAACCCTACCATTAAGATTGACGAAATCAGAACATAAGCTGCGGTTCAGAAACAAGCTCAAGATTTTAGATGCAAGTGAAGAACTTGAAAAACAATACCTCCACGGATCCTTTCTTTGCAATGCTACTCCAGTCCTTAGCAGCTACACCAGTCCTCCACTCGAAATCCACAGTCAAAGTGATGGGAGGATTGTGATCCGCCGCATAAAAGCACGCCATGTAATCCCCAGTCTCAGCGGCGGTGAACGCAAACTGCCCTGATTCCACATGGTCCGCCGTGTGATAACTGTTCCCGTAGCTCGAAGTCACCTAAACAGTGAGAAACACAGAACCCACAACTCCAAACCATCAAACTCGGAAAAAGAAAACGCCCCCATTACTGCTCTCTTTCTCTCTCTCCCAACTTTACCCTGACGGTGAGCTTGTGGGAATCAGGCAACGCCTGGCCTTCGTTAGGGTTAACGACGCTATACTTGCCCACGGTCATGGAATTGCTCTTGATGTCCTCGGCTATGCACTTGGTGTGAGAGGATTGAATGTCGAAGCGGAGAGACTCCGATGCGGATGCCAGAATCCCTAGAATTGTAAGGATCACGAGATATCCGGCGGGAGCATCCATGGCGTAGAAATTTCGGCCTTCCACTGCTGCGCCAATCTGTGTCCGACCTGACCCGAAAGAAATGATTCAATCTTGGTGGGAATTCTCCGGTTCCAGAGCAACAATGGCGAATCGGGGAGGTTTTGGAACTGGGGGGGCGTGGGGAAAGCAAATGAAGAAAACTCAAAAACTGATTTTTTTTAGATTGTGTTCAAAATTTCTATTTCTCTCTCTCTCTCTCTCTCTTTCTTTTTTTGGTTGGAAATGCCTTGGACAGATGGCGCTGTGCTATTGGGACAGACACGTAGGAGACTAAGTACAGTATCAATCCGCCATTATTTTTTAAGGGCATTGCTATTCGTCGCCCTAAATTTTTTTATTCGTCGCCCTAATTAAGTTAAATTTACTTTAATATCCTTAGTCATTTATTTGTTTTTTAAACACTTAAATCCCAAACAGAATTGAGCAAACGGCGGTGGGAAACCTAAACCCTCGGCCTCCCCACCCCAAACTAGACCCCAGCCGCCCACTTCGCTGCTGCTTGAGAAGAGAGAAAGAATCCGGTAATGCTTCAGTCGGAAGAAGAAATCAGGCCACTCCCCTCAAATTTGCCTATGCCGCCCACCTCCATTGTTATCATTAATTGGAAAAATGAAGAGTAATAACTAATAATACCAAAAAGAGAAATAATATATAAATTAATTAATAAAAATTACAATCGCAAATCGGCCTCCTCGCATCCCCGTCGCAAATCCATCTCCGCCGTTGCTTCTGCAATCATACTGGCCCGCCGCGGCTGCTTCAATAATCCTGCCGGCCCACCGCTTGCTTCTTCTATCTTGCAACAACGTGGCGGAGATGGGTGGAATTGAAATTGGATTGAGGGTAAATATGTCGACTTGTTACATTTTAGGGCGATAAAATTTGAATTCTAGGGCGACGAATAGCGATTCAGTTTTTTAATAGGTTAATTACATGATTGGTCACTGAGATTACAAAAAATGTTCATGTTTGGTCATTCAAAATATTTAAATCCATTGATGGTCCTTTAGTTTAGTAAAACCGTTCAAGTTTGGTCACTCTCCGTTAGTCGCCGTCCATCTCCGTCAATGGAGTCCGTTAAGTGATGACGTGGCAGACGAAATTGTCTAATCAGCCTTTTTTAACCAGAAAATGGTGAGACCCAACCCGCCATGTCACTAAGACCCAACAATTCCTCTGAACCAACCCAAACATCTAATCAAACCCGATCCGGCCTTTGGACTTGATACGAGATTTTGTGTTTACTCCTGCTACGACCACCGGAGAGAGCTGACTACACCATCGCAGCCGGCACGATTCCACAAAATCGGATAGAACTTTGAGCGCAGGGTAGAAAATGGGTCTGCTCGGAGCCCGACCAACAAATCGCCCGCCTTCCCTTTCTCTTCTCAGTCAATTTCCCAGTGCCTGTTCTCACCCTTTCGCACTCGCTATCTCATAATCTGAGTACCCGATTTTAATTATTGATTCCACTTGTTGCTAGGGTAGAGTATTACAGCTCCAACAATGATGGATCTAACATAAGATGCTATCGCCCTTATTGTCGGAGGTGTTTCTTCGGGGAACTACAACCAACCTTGCAAGTGATAGAGCTAAAGAAGGTCTTGGTGAAACAACAACGGAAGCAAAAAGGCGATCCAGTTGAGGCTTCTGGTGTCCGATGGTTGCGCATAATATATGGCCTGACCCGGCAGGACCAGATCTGGCTCAGGGAGGAAGAGGAACAGACTGGTGGTGGTGGATTGGAGGATGACAACGAAGGTGGAGCAACATGAAAATTGCAGTTGTTGTCTTCTTTGGAATCGACTTCGTTCTCATGTACTGCTCCCTCTACTATTCTCCATTCTCGACGAAGCTCCTGCATCGCCTGTGAATGTGATAATGGGATAAGGAGGGAGGGAAGGAGGCAGAAGGAGACGCACGAAGAAAGGGGAAAGTGGAGATCTGATCTGGTTTAGAAATTAGAGATTTCATTTGTGTGGGTTGGTTCAAAGTTCGGGTCAGGTCTGGTATGGTTAGAGTGTTGGGTTGGACCAAATGACCCGACGGGTCACAGTGACGTGGCGGGTCGGGTCTCATTATTTTCGGATTAAATAAGGCTGATTAGACGATTCCGTCTGCCACATCATCACTTAACGGACTTCATTGACGGAAATGGACGGCGACTAACGGAGAGTGACCTAACATGAACGGTTTTACTAAACTAAAGGACCATCAATAGATTTAAATATTTTGGGTGACCAAATATGAACGTTTTTTGTAATCTCAGTGACCAACCATGTAATTGATCCTTTTTTTAATAAATGATAAAATACACTTATATAGCCATAACTTTTACGTTTATTACAAATATAGTCATAACTATTTGAAAACACAAAATAGCTCGAAAAATATATAGTAGTGTGACAAATCTAGTCATTCCCGCTAAACACTTTAACAGTGATAAAGACTTCGTCAGTTAGATTAACGTTAGACTGACTAGGATGTCAAATCATTAGACACATCATCAACCAGTCATTATATCATTGGCAAGTTAATTTGAATTATAAAAAAATTAATTTTTGAAAAAAAAATTGGAGACGAATGGAGAGACTACGAGCCATTGCAAGAGAAAGCCCAGATCTCCGTCGCGAATTGGCTTTAGAATCGCATGAATCGGCTTCAGATTTGGAGATATGTGCTTTCACAGGCGCAAATAGTCTTCAGATTTGGAGGCGACGAACATGGCAAGAGTCGATCTGGGCCCCGAGGTATGTGCTTTGCCGGAAAATTGACGGTACGACGATGACGGTCGAGATCCGGCGAGTTGTGGGGCTCGTCTCCCGACTCCCCAACTCCTGCCTTGAGCCCTTGACCACCGGCGAAAAGAGAACTTACAACAGGTATGTTTGGAAACCCTAACTTAACTTTTCTCATTGATTCAATTGATCTTATATACAAGGATCGTGCATAACAAGACAAGGAACTCTAGTTGTAACTTAGCAGAGAAGAAGTACAGAAAAACAGAGTGAGAGGGAACACAGTCTGAGCAAAGGAAAGAGACGTTGTGTCTCCAGTACACAACGACGATGTTTCTTCCTTTAGTCTTGAATGCCTGTTACGACAACGTGTTGATCATCTCCGAAGTGATTCCTTGAGACGACATCGTTCCAGTTGAAGTGTTGCCTGATTTCCCTAAGACGACGTCGCTCCACCGAATTGCTTTGGTGGTCGTTGGAGAAGCGGATAAATTTTTTGAATTTGTCTCTGATACCCCCCGCAAGCTGGTGGGTAGAGATTATGCACACCGAGCTTGGAGAGGAGAGTGGAGAAGATGGCTGGTGGCAGAGCCTTGGTGAAGATGTCTGCTAATTGGTGCATAGAAGAGACATGGAGAAGCTTGATCGTGCCATTTTGCAGCTTCTCCCTGACCAGGTGACAGTCCAATTCTATATGTTTCGTCCTTTCGTGGAAAGTTGGGTTTTCGGCAATGTGAACATCTGATTGATTGTCGCAGTAAAGGATAGCTGGCTGAAGATAGAAAATCTGGAAGTCTTGGAGGAGGTAAAGGAGTGACTGAAGCTCACATGTAGTGTCTGCCATGGCCCTGTATTCAGCTTCACACGATGACCTAGAAATCGTTTTCTGCTTCTTGCTTCGCCAGGAGATTAGGGCATTGCCGAGATAGACACAATAGCCAGTGACTGAGCGGCGTGTTTCCATACAAGAGGCCCAGTCGAAGTCACTAAAAGACTTCAAGTGAAGCATGGAATTGGATGGATAGAAGAGGCCAGTTGATGGAGCGATTTAACGTACATTAGAATCCTTGTGACAGCTTGATAATGCGAATTGCTTGGATTGGACATGTATTGGGCCACCTGTTGAGTAGCAAAACTGATATCAGGGCGGGTTGTAGTCAAGTAGATAAGCTTGCCCACCAATCTTCTGTAGAATGAAGGATCTGGGTAGGGATCAGAATGAGTAGATGATAGATGTTGCTTGTAATCCATAGGTGTAGAAACAGGCTTGGATAGTAAGACATCAGCTTCTTCCAAGATCTCCAATGTATATTTCCTTTGTGATAAATGAATCCCGGATTGGTTTCTGGAAACTTCAATGCCTAGAAAAAATTTAAGTTGGCCCATATCCTTTATGCTGAATGCTTGGTGAAGAACTTGCTTTAACTGGTTGATTGCTGCCAAGTCATTTCCTCCAACCAAAAGATCATCAACATAAACTAGCACACAGGTGTAAGAATCATCAACTGAATTTGAGAAAAGGGAATGATCAACCTGACTGGGAACAAATCCTTGTTGAACAAGGCAATCTGCCAACTTAGCAAACCACTATCTTGAGGCCTGTTTGAGGTCATAAAGGGACTTTTTGAGCCTGCAAACAGGATTGATGATGTTTGATGGAGGTTTGTAACCCTTAGGGAGCTTCATATAGACCTCTTTTGTTAGGTCTCCATGTAGAAAGGCATTGTTCACATCTAGTTGGTGAACATGCCATGATTTAGAAGCAGCAATAGCCAGAAAAAGCCTAACTGTTGTCATTTTGACAACAGGGGCAAAAGTATCTTGGTAGTCTATCCCTTCTTGTTGGTTGTAGCCCTTTGCAACCAACCTGGCCTTCTCTCTTTCAAGGGAACCATCTGATAGGAACTTATACTTGAATATCCACTTGTTGCCAAGAGGTTTTCTCTGTGGGGGAAGAGGCACCACATCCCATGTTTGATTTCTTTCAAGGGCATCAATCTCATGATTGATGGATTTTTCCATTCTGGTCTGAGGGCAGCCTCATAAGTTTCTGGTTCTTTGTGAGAAGAAATGTTTAAGATGTATTTCATATGGTAAGTGGAAAGAGAGGTATTGTCCAAAACATTTGAGAGAGGGTAGGTAATACCTGAGATCTGTTGCTGCAGAGAGTGACCAGTAGAAGAAAGCTGCTGAAGCAGGTTGCAATGGTACTGTTGTAATTTGGTAGGTTGTTTTATGGCTCTAAGTTGTTTCCTGATGGCAATGGGAAGGTCAGTGGAAGGGATAGATGGGGAGGAAGGGGATGGGAAGAGGAATAGGTGAGGATGAGGGTGAAGGGTCTGGGATTGGTTGAGAAGGGTTGGGAACAGATGGATCATCAGGGACAGGAGATTGATGGGATAGGGTATGTTGGTGGTGGATTTGATGAACTGGCTGGTGGGGTGGGAGAGGAGGATTGGAAGGGGAATTGAGTCTCATGAAACTGAACATCTATAGAGATGAAAGTTTCATGGGAGTGAAGATCATATAATCTGTATTCTTTGATAACTGATGGATAACCTAGAAAAACACATTTTCTGGCTCTTTCTTGGAATTTAGATATGTGATTTTTGAGTGTGGATGCATAGCAAAGGAATCCAAAAACTTTCAGATCTTGTAAGTCAGGAGGTTTGTTGAAGAGCTTTTGGTATGGAGTGAGGTTAGCTAGCACAGGTATGGGGACTCAGTTGATGAGGAAGACTGCATGTTTGACACAGCTCCCCAGAAACCTATTGGGAGGTTAGCTTGAAACTTAAGGCCTCTTGCCACAGCTAGGATATGTTGGTGTTTGCGTTCCACTTTGCTATTTTGCTGTGGTGTTTCCACACATGACATTTCATGGGTGATGCCATATTCTGAAAAGAAGTCAGACATTTGGAATTCCTGTCCTTGGTCACTACGAATGGTTTGGACATTGGTTTTGAATTTGGTAGTGATCATGGTGCAGAACTGTTTGAGTTTGATTCTGGTTTTAGCCTTGGAAGTGAGAAGGATGATCCATGTCATCCTTGAATGATCATCAACGATGGTTAAAAAATATTTAAAACCATCATAAGTAGGAGAAGAATAGGGACCCCAAATGTCAACATGTATGAGCTGAAAGCAATGTGTAGTTACAGTGGAACTAGAAGGAAAAGGAAGCCGTTTCTGTTTGGCAAAATGGCATACATCACAAGGTAAGCTGCTGTTAGTTTCTATGGATGTACAGAGTTGATTCAAAGGAGGAATGCGACTGTGGGAAACATGTCCAAGTCGAAAATGCCAAATGTCTAAAGAAGGTGAACTAACTGCAGCAGTGATGTGATTAGGTATATTGTCTAAGACTAGGTTGATGTGGTAAAGGCCATGGGCGAGCTTAGCAGAACCAGTCACTCTCTTCAGCTCCAGGTCCTGTATTGTGCAAGAATCAGATGAAAATGTGAGGGACAAAGGTTTGGTGGTTGTTAACTTGCTCACTGAGATCAGATTAAATGTGAATTTGGGTTCATAAAGGGCATCGTCAAGTACAAGACCATTGAGGCAATGTACTTGACCAATGTGGGTGGCCTGAACTCTGTCTCCAGTAGGCAAGTTAATGTATATATGGTGTACTTTGCGTGAGGTATGAAGGAAAGTAAGGGAGCTGACTATATGGTCAGTGGCACCTGTATCAAGGATCCATGGAGAAGCAGTAATGCTATTTGGCAGAAGAAAACATGAGTGATTACCTGAAGGTTCAGGTTCATAATGGGTGGTCAAGGCAGCAGTATGAGAAGGGTAAGATTGTTTACCCTTGAGATTGTCATTCATCAAAGCCATCAGCTTGTCATAATCTGTCTTTGTGAGCTTGAATTCAAGTTGTGCATCTGATGGTTGAGAGCAATCAGCAGCATTAATCATGGTTCTTGGTCGAGCTTGAGGTGGTCTGGACTGAGAAGATGGAGGGTAACCATGTTTCTTGAAGCACTTGTCTTCAGTGTGGCCAATCCTCTTACAAAAAGTGCACTCAGGAGGCTTAGCAGAAGGATTGGAGCTCATAGTAGAACCTCTAGGGGACAAACCAGGTGGCCACCCATGTTTGTGGTAACAAGTATCTTCAGTGTGGCCTGGATTGTAACAGAATGTGCAATGAGGTCGTTTAACTGAGGTGAAAGGGCGTTTGGATCCTTGAGCCAAGAAGGTAGAACTCTCAGCAGTGATGGTTTTGCCTTGTTGGGTGCCATAGAGTTGGCGTTCATGTTGCAAAGCACGCTGAAAAACCCTATCAATGGGTGGAAGAGTATCTCCAAATAGGACTTGGGAACGAACAGTAGCATAATTGTCATTAAGACCTCGAAGAAATTGAATGACAGAGTTAACATCACGATATCCAAGCACAGCATTCATAGCAGCACAATCTGCATTACTAGTGGCTGTGCAACGACAGGGATTGATGGGTTGATAGTTGTCTAGCTCGTCTTGTAATGCTATGAGATTTCCATAGTATTCAGTCATAGTTTGGTTACCTTGTTTGATCGTTCCAATGGATTCGATTAACTCAGCAACTCGGATCATATCACATTGACCATAGCGAGCCTTGAGGCTATTCCAGGCTTCAGAAGCAAGTTTGGAAGACATGATTGTTTTCTTGATACCATGTTCAACAGCTTGTTGAATCCAGCTGAGAACCATGATATTGTTGCGACTCCAGGAAGAAAACAGAGCATCAGTGGGAGTTGAAGAAGTGATGGTTCCAGTGATGAAGCCAAGCTTGTTCTTGGCGGCCAGAGCATTGAGCATTGCTTTGCTCCAATCATTATAATTGGTGGTGGTCAGCTTCTCACCTACCAGGAGGAGTCCAGGTTGTTCCGAACCATGGAGATAATAAGGATCCGCTGTGGGATCTGGGAGTGGGTTGGTAGCCATTGTTGAGCGACGGCTAGGGTTGCTCTGATACCATAACAACAGGTATGTTCGGAAACCCTAACTTAACTTTTCTCATTGATTCAATTGATCTTATATACAACTCTAGCTGTAACTTAGCAGAGAAGAAGTACAGAAAAATAGAGTGAGAGGGAACACAGTCTGAGCAAAGGAAAGAGACGTTGTGTCTCCAGTACACAACGACGACGTTTCTTCCTTTATTCTTGGATGCCTGTTACGACGACGTGTTGATCATCTCCGAAGTGATTGCTTGAGACGGCACCGTTCCAGTTGAAGTGTTTCCTGATTTCCCTGAGACGACGTCGCTCCACCGAATTTCTTTGGTGGCCGTTGGAGAAGCGGATAAATTTTTTGAATTTGTCTCTGATAAGAAATGCGAGCCTTGCGCGTTGTCCGCTCTTTTGACTAAAGATTTATCTCATAGCGGCAGCTCCTGCGGCATGGGGAACTCAACTGAGAATCCTCTCTCCGAGGTGAAATTGGCTACGGCGGCAATGGAGGTCGTAGTGAGGGAAAACTGGATCAAGAGATGGGAAGAGGGTGGAATAAATATGTTAAAAGGAAAAGGAGAATGGAGGCAAATCAAGAGATGGGAAGGAAGCGAAATTGAAGAAAGGTTGTCGTGGATTGGTGAAGGACAGGAATGGCAAAAATATTCGCAATCGTGGATATCCGCTCAAATCCGGCTTAATTGGGTAGAGTAAAACCCAAACCCAAAAGATTTTTAGTGGGTACGGTTAAAACCTGAACCCGAATACTGTGGGTAATGGGTAGGCACGATTTTCACACTATCCAACCCGAACCCGCCCGATTATACACATTCATATGTATTTTATCTAGAAATGATCATTTTTACTGAACACATTCTATATTTAGCTTACAAATATAATATTTTCATAAAATTGTTTGGTTTTCAATTAATTTTCTTCATTTTATTGATTTATTGTCGTACTTTTCACTTATATAATGTGATTATACGTGTGAATGTTAAGATGTTGGTAGGAGTTATAAGGAGAAGTTATTACCAATGGATAACAGTGGATACCCGAAACTTGAACAGGTATGAGTATGATTTTGATTTTCTTCCCGATTGTTAACGAATATGCACTATCCGTCCCCGACCCGACCCATTGCCATCTCTAGTGAAGGTGGCGGTAGATTTGTGGTAGCGCTTGAGAAGGAGAGCAGAGGAGTGAAGTTAGGGGTTGGGGGTTGGCACTAGCAGCGGTAGAAGGTGGAGGTAGGGAAATATTATAGTTCTTTTATGATATTTATTTAAATTAATTTTTTGTACTTTCTTCATGTTTATCCTTGTCGGTGGTGGGGTAAATCAATCGCCAATTCAGAGTCTTCCGTTAGTCCAGTCATACCGTCAACTTGCGTCGTTAACAAAATGAACGAAATTGCTTATTTTGTGTTTCAGATAGTTATGGCTATATTTGTCACAGATGTGAAAGTTATGACTATGTAAGTGTATTTTGCCTTAATAAATACCCTTGAAATGACACTAAAAGTCTAACTTTGTCGATATTTTCATAAATGTTCATACTCAAGACTAATATCCATAAAAATTAATTTGATCTCACTCGAGAATCTACAAAACACTATTAGGCAATGTCAATAAATTAATATTGCCACGTCAGCTAATCCTGATCAACCCGCACAGTGCGGAGGGACCAATTCGTAATGCCCCTCTCTCTCTCTCTCTCTCGCTCTGTACCTTCAATTTCAAACCCTCCCCTGGAAAACACAACTGCTCCCCGAAATCTTCCTCCGCCGTCGTTGCCTTCCCTTTCTCCGACCCTGCCGCTTCTGTCTTCCTTCCTTCCATCCTTTCCCGCAGCTGCAACCTGAATCCCACTCCTGAAAATCGATTAGTATTCCACAGATGGGAATCCCCTCCACCGCTGATTGCCCTTCCCTTTCCCTCTGGCCAATTCTTTCACCCTTTCTTCAATTCTACTCAAAAGTCAAAGTTTCCAATGAGCTCAATTGATTTTCTCCTTCTCGATCTTTCTTAAGATCATAAGTTGTGAGCTTTAGTAAGGTCAGTTGCATTTCAATTCCAAGTTTTGATTTTTCTACACCAGTATTGGAAATTTGGTTGAGCCGGACTAACCAAGTCAAACCGGTTTGGGTTGGACTGACCAACCGGTTTGGGATTAGACCGACCGAACCAATACTCTAATTCTGTGAAGGGACACATTCCTTTGGCCTAGTGGCAGTTGCATTATTTTACGGATAAGGATAACCTTATGGATAGAGGCAACCCTTCATATGGATAAGGATAACCTTTCATATGGATAGAGGCAACCTTTCATATGGATAAAGGCAACCTTTCGTATGGATAAAGGCAACCTTTTATGAAACAATGCATGGATTCGCCCCCTATAATATATGTGTGGGGTAGATGGTGTGTGACACCATCAAAAATATTCTTCTTCTATCTTCCAAAAATTTCTTCTAAGTATACTTTAGTGTTCTTGAGCATGGAACCTAAAGTGGTGATAGTTTTATCCTCGGGAGAAATTTCCTGTAACCCAAGGCTTTGTAGAGGGCGGAAATATTCTTTTCGAAAAGTGAACGTTGTTCACGACTCTATCACAATCCTGGTCACCCATTATCGGGATATCGTACGTGTACCCTCGCGCCAATAAGTCCCAACAATCGAAAAGAATATTTTCCGATACGATGGCTCGAACCGCTCTTTACAAGAAACCGGTTCTGATCTATAAAATCATGAGAATTTTCTATGATGGGTATTTCATCGATGGAAGTAGAAGAGGGTTTTTTTCGTACTAGTCTCGTGTCTTCCATATCAGGAAGGTAACTTGGAAGAGGGATGATTCGAAGATGAGGAAGAAGGAGAATGATTCGTAAAATGGAGAAATAGAAGAATGAAAATTGTCTTTGGGTAGGTCACATACTCAATGGTTAATTAGTCTAATTCTCTATTCGACCTTTACGAAGTTCTAGATAAACTTGGATTTGTCTAGTGGTTTGGTGGTGTGATTTTGTCTAGTGGTTTATGTTATTTTAAACCAAGGAGACAAAATTTGTATATACAATGTTTGATGATTCTGGTAATAGAGTCGTTGTGTTTGTATGTAGATGACATATTTATCTTTGGGACCAATTAAAGATAAGTGATTTTATCAAGTGGTTTATGTTATTTTAAACCAAAGAGACAAAATGTGTACACAATTTATGATGATTCTGGTAATGAAGTCATCGTACATTTGTATGTATAAGATATGCTTATCTTTGGAACCAATAAAAGATAAGTGAACTTTGATAAAAAGTTGTTATTTCAATTCTCCATGTAGGACATGGGGTAGGCAAATGTGATTCTGTGTATTGAATCAAGCGGAACGACAAGAAAGAGTCCTTCTCTCAATTTTTCTGCATGAGAAGGTACTTGAATAAATTCCATGTCAAATTGGGAGCTCAATGTATGCATGACTTACATGATGCTAGATATCACACATGCGATAGAACAATTGAGTTGGTACGTGATGAATCCTAGTTCTCATCATTTGAAATGAAATGAAGCATGTACTAGGATATGTCAAAGGCACACTGTATTGACTTATAGTGGCTTTCCATCAATTTTGGAAAGGATTTGTTGATGTTAGTTGGATTTCTCATGTTAAAGGTGATACTTCAACATTGAGATGAGTCCTCTTGCTTGGGAGAGGTGCCATAATTTGGGCCTCTAGAAAGCAAACTTGCATCACTAAGTTTCACTATGGAATCAAAGTTTGTGTGGCCTTGATTTCTCTTAGAGAAGAGACATAATTGTTGAGAGGTTTGGTTTATGACATATATTTATGGCCTAAACCAATCTCACCTATTACTATCTTTTGTGATAGTAATGCTAATTTGGCTAAGGCATATAGTCAAGTGAAAATGATAAGTACGGTCATATGGGAGTATGGCACTATAAAAGTTGTGAATTGATCACTCATAGTGTTGTGTCTAGACAGTATGACCAAACTCGAATTAATTTGGTTGATCATTTGACGAAGTGGTTAAGTAGTGACTTGGTGATTAAGTCTGTGAAAGGGATGGATTAAAGTCCATATAATTTCTGGTAATGGGACACCCAATTTCCCTCTAATACAATGTTAGAGACTGAATTCAATGTGGAAAGCTTATTATCAGAAATTGAAGCACAAAATTTGTCATCCCGAGGTATGTGCTTGTTATCTGCATGAGAGAAGAGGATGAAGTTCAAAACTTCTTAATTGAATCTTTGACAAAGTGTATTATGCGGGTACACGAATAAAAGATTCTACCTACGTAAGCATGAAGTGTAGCCGCTTCAAGAAACCCGGACTTTGGTTTCGTGTGCGCTTATGAGAAGGATTGGACACATGGCGGATAATAGTGTCAAGGCACTTAGAAGTTTTGAAAACTTAAGTGTATATTATCTTCGAATATTCATATGAGTCAATGGGTTCAATCGTTACCGACACCCTTTGTATTCGAGTATTCGTCAAGTGTAATATACTAAGGTGAAAATTCAATCGTCACGACATTTTCATTTAGGCTTAAGTTTTGTTGGAAGAATGTTGTGATTTTAGTGAATTCTAAGAATACACTAAAATGGGGGAGGAATGTTGGAAATTTGGTTGAACCGGACTAACCAAGTCAAACCGGTTTGGGTTGGACTGACCAACCGGTTTGGGATTAGACCGACCGAACCAATATTCTAATTCCGTGAAGGGACACATCCCTTTGGCCTAGTAGCGGTTGCATTATTTTATGGATAAGGATAACCTTATGGATAGAGGCAACCTTTCATATGGTTACAGACAACCTTTCTTATGGATAAAGGCAACCTTTTATGAAACAATGCATGGATTCACCCCCTATAAATATATGTGTGGGGTGGATGGTGCCACACACCATCAAACATATTCTTCTTCTTTCTTCCAAAAATTTCTAAGTATACTTTAGTGTTCTTGAGCCTGGAACCTAAAGTGGTGATAGTTTTATCCTCGGGAGAAATTTTCTGTAACCCAAGGCTTTGTAGAGGGTGGAAATATTAGTTTCGAAAAGTAAACGTTGTTCACGACTCTATCACAATCCTGGTCACCCGGTATCGGGCTATCGTACGTGTACCCTCGCCCCAATATGTCCCAACAACCAGCCTCTTGGTGTTGGGTTTACGTTTAAGTTTGATTTAGAATTATTCTTTCTCCCCTTATTCATTTGGCACTCTTAGATATTATTGGTAAATTATTAAGAACTAAGATTTTTGTAATCAATTGTGCTTGCCATCAAATTAAGCACCTTTGCTTTGATAGTTGTGAGATCTCTGCCTCTTACACTAAACCTCTTTGTCGCATGCATTTTTGTATTTATTGAACCGGTTGAAAAGTTTAATTCAGACACTAGGTTTCATTTTTGTGTGTTTATAAGAACATCAGTTTAGTTTAGTATGTTCATACAACAAAAACTCAAAATTTTGTGTGTTCATGATGCCTAATAATGGGAAGAAGGTATGGGTTGTTAGTGCACAAATATAGAGAGACAGAGAGTCGCCAAAGGGCGCTCAAGCTAAGCTACTTAATTATTCTTTCTCAATCATACTTCTCTATCTCATTGGCTCTAAAAAGGGATTTAACTATTGTTTACAATTCAAAGGAGGCTACTGATGAGTGATGATGATGATCATCTCCGGTAGGGGTGTCAATTCGGGTTCAGGTTTTCGGTTTTAACCGAACCCGAACCGATAATATGTATTATTGGTTTTTTGTTTCGGGTTTTATTTTTAGGTTTTGGTTTCGGGTTTAGCTAAAGATACAAACGCTTCATATCTTATAGAGTGTTTTCGTTTTCGGGTTTCGGTTTTGTCTTAATCGAACCCGAAATAGTTAGGAGATTTTTCGGTTTTCAATTTTTGGTTTTTCCTTAATACGCTGGAAAGTGAACACGACCAGAGAACACAGTTGTTTTTGTGGCCGTGTTCGAGCTGATTTCTGCATACTATAAATTCTGCATCAGAAGAAAGAAAAGAGAGAGCTTTTGGTAGGTTTTTAGTTTGAAGAATAAAAGAGGGTTTCTAGTGAGAGATTAGGGTTTCTTCTTCAAAACTAGAGAGAGAGAAAGTGCCATTCAAAGGAGGAAAAAGGAGATTTGGGCTTGCTCTAAGCTAGAGGAGTGAAGATTCTTGCCTCTCAACGGAGATTCAAGTAAGGAGGAAGGAAGATTGTCATCTCTTCATGGTTCTTCTCTCCTTTTTCTTGTTTTCCTTTGCCTAGCTATGGAATAGCCTACCTACTCACTTGGATATTGTGTGTTAGGATGTAAGGATGTAAGAACGTGATTCTATGGTGTTGATTGTGTGTTCTATGTAATATTTGATGTAATAATCATGAATGATTGAGTGTTGCTTGCATTATCTCATTATTGGGTCAAATTAACCTAGAATGTGGAAATCCCCCTTTGGCCCATAGGGAGCTTGATCTCCTATCCACTTGGATAACACCTTTTGGGTTGATCTAGAGCCAAAACCTCAAGTATCGGAGTAGTACCATAATTTTGACGTGATTGGTCGCTCTTTGCCATAAGGATTAAGTTCCGAGGGATTGGTTTGCAATCCTTAGTCGGCCGGTTTATAGGGGGCTATATTTCCTAGCCTATTGTTGTCATCCTTAGCGGAAAGGTAAAGGAGTTAGTCTACTAATTTAATGAAACAATCCTAAATTGGTCAACTAAGAGAGTTAGGTTTTCCTTGGTTGATCGGTTAAGAGAGCTAGGTTCACTAGCTTTTTGTTGCGATCTTTAATCGATCGACTAGGAGAGTTTGTCCCTAGCTAGTTGCACCCGCCTCACGGTATAAGAACACATCCTTCACACTAGAGTTGCATTCATTGTTTCTTAATACGAGATTTGTAGGGAGAACAATACCCAAGTGAAGTCCTCTATATAGAATTATCCTCGATTTACTTTCCGTGTTTGTTTATTTTGTAGTTTTCTTAGTTTTAAACCCAAAACCGTTTGCTAGATAATAGCCTAAGCGATTGAAGTAGGGGTACGCGCTTTTGGAGAAGGACCCGTTTGCGGCTCTTTTCCAAGCCAAGGCCAAACCATCGGCGATCCCTCTTGGTGGATGCGATGGAAGTCAATCAATGTTGCACTACATGGTTTGCGGCAAAGAGAAGAGTAAAAAAGAGAAGGAGAGGTCTTAAGAGTGGAGGCTTCAACTTACTCAAGTCCATGAGTCGTCATCAACTACTACTCCATATGCTCATGACTTGAGGCTCCACCTAGAAGATGAGAACCTAAACTTCAAAGAGGTTCTCGGATGGACCGAAACTTGAGGAGGAATCGTCTAGCCGAGGACGTTAAAGTAGCGCTTGTTGGGAGGCAAACCAACATAGGTTTGTGTGTGTTTTTATATTAAGTACTATTATTGTGTAATAACTTCGCCTTGCGCGAGCATGTGTGTGTTTGTCTTTGTTTTTGGTCTCCTTGAAGCTCTCTCCTCTTCATCTCCGGCCCAATTCAGTCCCGACTTTCACTCACCAAGCTATGCGGTAACATCGTTCTACCTCTTATTTTACGCCATTGAGGACAATGTCGAGCTTAAGTGTGTGTGTGTGTGTGGGGGGGGGGGGGGGGGGGGGGAGGGGGGGGGGTAGTCTATCTATTATGCTTGATTGCTTGGAGCCTAGATGTATGCCCAAATTTTAAAAAATTTGCGGGCTCCAAGCATTGCATGTTCATTTTGGTCTGTGTATGGGAGAATCTCGTATTTATTGGCTTTGACCTTGGATTGTTTTCTTGTGATTGAGTGCATCCAATTATGATGATTGAGAATTGCATTAGGTTGGTGCAAATGTTTAATTCTCATGTGTGTGCAAATGAATGAATGTCTTGACTTGGTTACTCATTGATTACAATTGCCATGCATAGAAATTTGTCAAATTGGAATAGATGATTGGGTGGCTAGGTAGCCATGTGAGCTTTGTGCCAAAAATCGTCCTTTTCATGTGTGATAGATCCCTCTCGCCATGGTGTCTAACATTCACCGTTTTCACTAGTGAGTATAATGGAGGCATAGGATTAGTCCATGCCCAAAAGTTGATTGTCCCGAAACATTTTATCTCCTAGTCAACCCCTTTGAGCCGTATGACTTTGGGTCATTATCATGTTAGAATCTTGTTGCTTTTTGAGATTAATGGTGATTGATAGAACGAACCTTGTCCTTTCTTCGTGTCTAAACCATTGCGAGTCATCCTTGTGTCTCGGCGTTCTCGCTTTTGAGCTTTATTGAAGTTCTACATAGGTGGGTTTTGCACGGTTCTTGCTAGGAATGAAAAGGTAGTGTTGGAGGAAAGTTTTTAATAGAGAGAATTGTTCATTAAGTGTAAAAATTACATGTGTTTGGATCTCTAATACCCCCCTCAAAAAAAGAAAAAGAAAAAGAAAGTAGAAAAAGGAATTGAAAAAGAGGTAAAATGGGTAAAATAAAGGTAGAGATTGCGATGAGGAAATGATGTGTATGCTCTAGAAAGGGTTTCTTGGCACTCAAGCCATTGAAACACCTAAATTGTTTGTTGACCTCCTTCACTACTAGGATTGAATTGTGGATAGCAAGATAGGCCGAAGAAGTGTGTTTGAATGTAGTTCGTGATTGGTAGTGGTTTGGAAGAAGGAAGCGTGGTTTTTGGCCGATGCTAGTGGCCTTTGATCGTAGGGAAGGTTCTAGTCGAAACCTTTGAACCTTGTGTCTTAGGTTGAAGATGTAGAACCTCATGATTTGCTTGCCACCACCCAAAATGACTTTTCCCCAAGTCCAAGAACCTTGCCAGTCATTTGAACCCGTGTCTAAGACCTCCGGACAAGCTAGTGATGACAAACACCTTGTGAACTCTAGAGTTTAAATGTTGTCGTCGTGGTGAAGAGATGATAGGGCTGAGTGTTGATAATTGTGCACATCTTTTGCACCAAATGTCTTGACCCCACTGGTCGAGAGTGAGTGATTCATTCACATTATGCATGTTCTTATCTTATCCCGGCGAGGACCTTTGTTTCCCTTTCGTTTGTTCCTTGGATTTGAGTTCTATGCATGGTTAGTTATGGTTGATGAGTAGTCCGGTTGAGACTTGTATTAATTTGTGAACAGGGTGAGAACTTTTCGTTTGCACGTTCTTAATGCATTCAAATGTCGTTTGTGGTGGATGCCAGTATTACTTGTGATGGTTCATATGTTGATGCCAAATAAACATTGAGATAAATCCATTGTCTGCCCTTTGATTTGTCCCCTAGGCTTTGTTGTTAGGTTGAAATATTACCTTGTTTGAGATTGGTTTTCTTGGGGACAAGCTAGCTTTCAAGTGTGGGGGTGTGATTCGAGTCTAATTGTACACATTTTACCACTCATTTCTTGATAGTTTGACTTTGCATTTCATCGTCCCTCAACATATTTTACGTTGGGTTGTGCTATTGTTGATACAGTTCAGGTCATAGCACGTGTGGGAAGCTTGAGGACGAGTTTCGGGATGAATGTCGACAAACATGGCAAGAAGTAAAGAAAATAGAGAGAACACGACCAGGGACACGACCGTGTTCAGCACCTTCAGCCTGGACACGATAGCGTTTTAGGCGCCAGAAGATTCTTGCCATTCGACGAACACGGCCTGAACATGCCCGTGTTCATTGGTCGTGTCCGCAGCTGAGTTCCAGAGGCATTTTGCGCACCTCATTGGACCTCAAGGTTTTCACGGTCGCCAAAACGTGAAAATCAATCACGGGCCATGAAGTCGGGCAAAAACGGAGCATTTCGTCGAGTTTTGAAGAACAAGGCCAAAACAAGGCTGTGTTCTTTGGCCATGTTAGGACTATTCTCGCAGACGACCAAAACGCAACACGCAGGAAAGTAAACACGGCCAGAGGACACGGCCGTGTTTGAGTTGATTTCTGCAGACTATAAGTCTGCAGCAGAAGGAAGAAAAGAGAGAGATTTTGGTAGGTTTTTAGTTTGCATAATAAAAGAGGGTTTCTAGTGAGAGATTAGGGTTTCTTCTTCAAAGCTAGAGAGAGAAAGTGCCATTCAGAGGAGGAAGAAGGAGATTATGGCTTGCCTTAAGCTAGAGGAGTAAAGATTCTTACCTCTCAAGGGAGATTCAAACAAGGAGGAAGGAATATTGTCATCTCTTCATGGTTCTTTCTCTCTTCTTGTTTTCCTTTGCCTAGCTATGGAATAGCCTACCTACTCATTTGGGTATTGTGAATCCTAGTCTAGATGTGTGTTAGGATGTAAGAACTTGATTCTATTGTGTTGATTGTGTGTTCTATATAATATTTGAAGTATTAATCATGAATGATTGAGTGTTGCTTGCATTATCTCTTTATTGGGTCAAATTAACCTAAAATGTGGAAATCCCCCTTTGGCCCATAGGGAGCTTGATCTCCTACCCACTTGGGTAACACCTTTTGGGTTGATCTAGAGCCAAAACGTCAAGTATTAGAGTAGTACCATGATTTTGATGTGATTGGGCGCTCTCCACCATCTGGATTAAGTTCCGAGGGATTGGTTTGCAATCCTTAGTCGGCCGGTTTAGAGGGGGCTAGATTGCCTAGCCTATTGTTGTCATCCTTAGCCAAAAGGTAAGAGAGTTAGTCTATAACTTAATGAAACAATCCTAAATTGGTCAACTAAGAGAGTTAGATTTTCTTTGGTTGATCGGTTAAGAGAGCTAGGTTCACTAGCTTTTTGTTGCGATCCTTAATCGATCGACTAGGAGAGTTTGTCCCTAGCTAGTTGCACCCGCCTCACGGTATAATAACACATCCTTCACACTAGAGTTGTGTTAGTTGAGGGTCATCCTACACTGTTGTGCACTCCTATAATCTCATCATCAACATTACAAGATTGGCGCACACCCCTCATGGAGTATCTTCAACATGACCTTCTAGCCACTAACCCCTAGAAAGCCAACTTCGGAGGCGTGCTCCTCACTACCTCCTTATAGAAGTTGTACTCTACAAAAAAAGTTTTGTGGGCCCGTACCTCCGATGCCTTAGTGAAGGGAAGCCAGCTTTGTCCCATAAAACACATGATAGATCATGTGGAATGCACGTTGGCCCACAAAGTCTTGAGAAGATCCTCCGCGGACAATGATACTATTGGCCCACTATGCGTCAAGATACGCGAGAGTATGTCAAATCTTGTATCAAGTGTCAAGTTGATGCCCAAGTGCCACATTCACCACCCGAGCCCATGCAAGGAAGTATTAGTCCATGGCCATTTGCCCAATGGGGAATGGAATTCTTAGGACCATTCCCTAAGGCCCTCGCACGGAAAAATGGATCATTGTCACAATCGACTACTTCACCAAATGGATAGAAGCAAGGGTCATCACTGGACTCAGTGCCCAACAAGTCTAGAAGTTCTTGTGGGAAAACATCATTTGTTGTTTCAGCATTCCCCACACCATCATCCTCGATCAAGGAACACAATTCAAGAGTGGGAGTCTTCAAACCTATAGTGCACGATATGACATCATCCTCCGTTATGCCTCTATCGCCTATCCCCAAGCCAATGGACAAGCAGAATCTGCCAACAAAAAAACATCCTTTAGGGACTGAAGACCCGACTAAATGACAAAAGGAAAGTGGGCAGAAGAATTTCCCCATGTTCTTTGGGCCCATCGCACAACATATAAAACAACCACGAGAGAGTCATCCTATGCCCTCACCTTTGGCATGGATGTTGTAAATCCTGTAGAAACAGAGTTTTCCTCTTACCGAATTGAAGCTTTTCACTCCGAGGAGAATCAGCACGAGCTCATTCATGACCTCCATTTCATTGAAAACGTCGAGATGATGCTCTTCTCAAAATGACAGTCAGGAAAGCACAGGTAGCCCGCTACTACAATACCAAAGTGAAACAACGACCGATACACGAGGGCGAATGGGTTTTTCATCACAAATTTTATCATAAACAAAGAATGGGCAAGTTCAATCCAACATGGGAAAGACCCTACAGAGTGCGAGAAGTAGTTGGTCCAAACACTATCAAACTCTCTGGCCCTAGTGGTCGAAACATTCGCCGCACCTGGAATGCCATACACCTCCGAAGGTATTTTATGCCATAATCTGTAAAGAGTATAGCCGTGATATGTACATAGTATATGTCATAGAATGTATAAAGTGTTTGTTGAGACATGTACTAAAGGTTTGAAATAAAAAGGTGATACGTCACCACCTAGTTTTATGGAAAACCGCTAAATGTACAACACAAAATACATGGTTACATATCTATGGCAAACTACTAATGTACATAGGAAAAATATGCTGCTACATAAACATGGCACACATAAGCAATATATCTGAATACCTTTGCGTAGCAAGATACTACATGTACAGAGAAAAAGTTTGCTACCTCTGCAAGCTACACTATCTCACATAGGAGGACCAAAACCAAATATTTCAATCACCCATGCGTTCTTGGATTACATCGCCAGCTCTAACGGGATTGGGCTATCCATGGCAGCAATAAAGGATTGATCCGCAAAACCCATATCAAATATTGGGGTTAAAATGAAAGGCTCAATCTCCATGTTATCACGATGCATCATCACCTCCTCGGATGGAGCTCCTCCAATCCTGGTGTCTGCCTCTCTTTAGATATGCTCCTCATCAGACTCAGCCTTAGGAAGTATGTCACGTGAACCCACTAAGAGTGTGGCACTTCCTGAGGTTCCCCCCACCGACTGTTGTACTTCATGTTGCAGCTGTGTACTACCTCTGCACGAGCTTGATCATGCTGCATCGTAAGAACTTCATGTTTAGCAGCATAATTCTCCTTGAGTCTCGTCATCTCTTATAGAAATGTTGCTTCTTAGACTTCCCATTTTTGTAGCCTCTCTAGAGTGATCGTTATGCGACTGCAAACTTCATGGAGGAGTGCCTCGAGCTCACTGGAGCGAACCCTGACTTCTTCCACTTTCCTAGTTTGATTACATAAATCATGCTCTACCCCTGCAACATTTTGTTGAGATATCAGAACTTATGGCCTTGCCCTCGCCACACGCCTCTCCATCTCGATAGCATACTGATTAATTTGCATTAAACACTAAGGCTATACTCATCACAACTTACATTGAGTAATTAACAATAAAATTACCTGATTTTGCGATAGCGCAAAACAAAAGCCGGCGGCCTTGCCTTCAAGAGGAGGAAATTGATCCCCGATGTCACGCAAGGTTTGGTAGTTCATAACGAGTGGGCATCTGTCTGTCCTCTACCCGAGGTGCCTGGACCACCTCGGCGATAGGACTCTGAGTTATGATATGCCCTCACCGTCTAAAAGCGACTCTGTTCGTCCTCGCGGGCGAGACGACTCGAGCAACTGACCTTCAAATTCCTTCTTGACTGATAATTCTTGCCTCGATATGGAGAGGAGCGACACACTCATTTTTCTTTTTACCACCCATCGATGTCGGCACTGTTGGTTCCCAACTTAGAAATTTCACGGATTATCACACCACTTTGAGAACGAGGGACAGGCAACGGCAATCTCGTGGAAAATATGGCATTCTCTTGAATTTTCATACATTCTCTAAAACGCGAGTAGGTTGCAAAAACACAAACAAAGAACATATAGGTCATAAGGAATCACCCGAATATGAACAAACAATACCAAAACGTACCATCATTACAGACCGTGAAAAAGAGGATAGCTCGAGCCTCAGGAGTCTCAACATTAATCCAGCCTCCTTCTGATATCCTTCTCACCTAGGCGGCTAGCTCTCTTCGTACTGCGTGTTCTCTACGTACTGCTTGTTTATAAAGTCCTTCTAGCTCAATATCCCTCCATTCGGTAGGGACCATAACACCCTCAGAAGAAAGTTTGCTTGAAGTTGGAAGGAAATAGAAAAACTCACGTTCCCAACCCCAGTATGCACGCCCCATGGAGTCACGAGGCCAAGAGCATTAGGTCTACTATGAAGAGACCATCCGGTAGCTTCACTACGAAGGTAGAAGCATGCATGAAAAAGCTCTGATGAAGGTGGCACACCGGCTCTGTGACAACCCAATCGAAAAGCAACGACATGTGTCCAAAAGCCCGGTGTCATCGTACTCAACGTCAAATGAGATCTCCCTATCACCTCACATAGCCATGTTGGAAATGGTAAACGCAGCCCATAATCGAGGGATGCTCGGTATATAGCATGCCAACTCACACCATGATTACCTGGGGTAGTATGTCGTGTGTGGACCGCACACTCCCAGTGACGCGACATATCAAATTGCAACAAATTCTTTGTACCCAATACTCATTTCGATTAAAACGTCCACCTGGACCTATCATAGCCCATTATGAGAAATGAGATGTGGAAGGAAACATACTGATATGATCCCATTTGGCTCAGTCTACAAGCCAGAATGGATTGAATGAAAATCCATCTCAAGCTATGAAATGAATTCCAAATTTTGTCTAAGTGTTTTATCTGTTTCAGGTACCTTACTTAGAACTCAAGTTTCTTCCAATTGGATCAATGGAAATGGGCAAAGGAAGTCTTGTTTTGAAGCTGGTGAGTTTCTCTACAAGATAGAGTATTCTGGAGCTCAAGAACAAGGCATGAGGGTCATGGTTAAAGCGTCTCAAAACGCTATGTAAAAACTGGAATTCTACCAAAAATTGGCTAAGTGTCAGAACTAGTTTGAGAACCCTACTTTGGAGGAGTATTCGAAGCACATGGGGGAGAGTCGAGGCTGGCTCTTTGTGCAGCATGAAAGTAGGTTTCTTCTACTACAACGACATGGCCTTGGATGACTGGAATGAAGAATGGAAGGCCTCAAACGAAAGCTCCAAAGATCGTATCGAAGCTGAGTTTCTGTCTTTGGAAACAAGGCAATCCGAATCCTTATCGGATTAGGATTCCTTTGTTGTTTTGTGTTTAATTTCTTTTCATTGTTGGTTTTGGTTTCCTTTTCCAATTGTAATTTGTTTAGGACTTCTCTAAGAGTAGTAGGATTGGCTAGGTCTATTTAAGTAGTTTTGATTCATTGTAATTTTCAGATTTCATAGAATTAAATACAAACTTGAGTTTGGTTCACAAAGCTTGTTGCTTTCGTGAGTTTGAGAGTTGTTTAGACGGAGTTCTAAGCAGCTTGAGTGCTTGTATCGTTCAGCTAATCACGCTGTTCGTGGCCGAGCTTCTACCTATAGTTTACGAGCCTTTCTCCCTTCGTGAGAATTGCACGAAACTTCCACCAACACACATTCACATCATACCCTGTTTGTGGAGTTCTTGCTCGAGGGAACTCTTGCATTCCTTAGTGTGTTATTCTGATCAATAAACCTCATCTAGGGGTTCATCACATACCATGTCATGGTCAGATAGAGAATGTTGATGTGTCTCGCTGATTTGAGGCAGATGATCCTTCCCCCAGGACTAGTTGTTCACCCCTCCCACGAACTAGCTCCGAACATAGGACTGAGCGTAGAGCCACAGTGAATCAGGTAATCCTTGATGTTCAAATACATGGGACTTTTCCTTTGACATGCTAACTGCAAGCACAAAAATAATAACAAATAAATATTATTATTAATAAATGATAAATCAATACCCACATTTCTCATGTAGAAAAAGTATAAGCCAACATTTAACGTGGATGGTGGGGAGGAAGAATTACCTAAGTTTAATAATGACAATGGTGGATGTATAATTGTATGATGAAAGTGACTTTCACTTGACCCATGGATGAAAATCTAGCAACTTTATGGTTGGAGGATGGAGATGGATAGATAAATGAGTTCTCTAACTCACTGTGTTTCACGGATAGGAGGTTTAGTAAAGGTGGAGTTAACTTCTCTCACTCGCATAATTTAATGAATGGGAACATAATAAGGTAGGAAGGGTGAAACGAAATGAATGGCGAGGGACAACCTCTCCCCTCTATTTATATGAGTAGAGTTACTAATAGGATCCCTACCACCCTATTAGTAAGGGGGCAACTAATAAACCCTTACAACTCCCCTCTCCCACACAACTAACAACTAAGCAGTAAGCATCATCCCCATCCAATCCACGTGTAAGAGAGGAGGGACACAATATGGTAAATAATTCCATCATCTTTTTATCACACATAATCAAACCTATAACCCTATTTAAGCCACGTGAAAGAAGAAAGGGCAATGGGGAAAGTAATTACCCCCACTTCTCACTGCATGATGATCCATCATATTTCCACCCAATTGACATGTCAAAAGCCAAGTATTTTTCTTCACTTGCTTAAGTGGTTAGAAAGTCTAAATTACCCAAGAATCAACATGGTTGTTTTGCTACACCTACACGTGTATGTGAACTAAGCTTAGTCATAAGATTTGTCTCCTACTCATCATAAGCAAACTCTTCATTTGATTATATTCTCCCACGTATAGGGATGGCAAAAATATCTGTAACCGTGGATATCCGCCCGAATCCGGCCTAATCGGGTAGGGTAAAACCCGAACCCGAATGACATTTAGTGGGTACGGGTAAAATCCGAACCCGAATATTGCGGGTAATGGGTGGGCATGGGTTTCTCACTATCCAACTCGAACCCGCCCGATTATACACATGCATATGTATTTTGTCTAGAAATAATCAATATTTTTCTCTAACATATTTTATATTTAGCATATAAATATAATATTTTCATGAAATTGTGTGGTTTTAATTAATTTTCTTCATCCTAATGAATTATTGTCGTACTTTTCCTCTTACGTAATGTGACAATACATATGAATGTTAACATATTGGTTGAAGTTATGAAAAGAAATTATTACCCATGGATAACCGTGGATACCCGAAACCCGAACGGGTATGGGCATGGTTTTGATTTTCTACCCATTTCACATGTGGGTATGGCCGTATGGGTATGGGTAAAACCCGAACTACTATGGGTAGGGTAACGGATATGCACTATCCGCGCCCAACCCGACCCATTGCCATCCCTACCCACGTAAGAAAGAATAAGGAAGGGTAAATGAATGCGTATGGACATTGCATAATCTTTCCCCACCAACCAGAGACTCAAATTAAACAAAGCAATGACACGTGTAGTAAATGTGTCATTTTTTACTTTTCTGTCATGTAATCTTTCCCTATAATCCAAGTAATGATGGCAAGGGTCGGGGCGGGTATCTCAATATCCATGTCCCGTCCCATGCTACTATGGGTCGGGGCGGGTAATACCCACACGGATATGGGATGGGGAGGGTCGACCCACTCTTACATGCTATTTGAAAAAAATACACGCAAATTTTTACTTTTTACAATAAAATGAAGGGAAAAGACTTCATGAATGAATAATAGTGGTAATATAATGGGTAATTGAGTCTATCTAATTGAAAGATATTATCAAACTAGTTATAAGAAAAGCCAAAATAGGAGACATACGAATGGATGGCATAAGAAATTGACTTAGAATGGGCCAATAATGGGGCGAGGCGAGGCAGGACGGGTAGTAAGTTGATACCCTTGCCCCGCCCCACACTACTACGGGCCGGGTAATACCCGCCCATCACAGATCAGGTTAAGTAATATCCGACGCGACGGGTTCAAATTTCCATCCCCAAATCCAAGCTGAACTTTCCATTAATCATCCCATGCACAACCCACATTGGCATACGTGGAAGGTAGTTAGGTGAACATGGGTTTGGTTATACAATGACAGTGCTAGTATGTGTATCGACATTTACTCAAGGTAAGTCTCTTAACATTTAATTAATTCAGCTAATTATTTCATGCTTTATTCACAATTCGTAAAGGACACGCCAACACGCTAGGAGCAGGATGCACCTATAAATAGGTCGTTCATTCATTTTTTCTCAGTGATCTATCGCAAATCCAGAGAACTCACTCCCTTTGAACAAGACTAAAAAGGGGAATTCTTGACGAACTTTTTCTCGACGAATTGGCAACTTTCAACCCCGAGATTTCTTTCTCTTTCTCTCTAGAGCTGGCTCAATACGCCGCTCCTGGTTATTTTCAAGTTCTGACTTGAGCTTTGGAGAAGGTCCCAACCGATTTAGCAGGTGTTAATCTCAAAAGCTGGAATCCAACGACAATCAACAGGTCAACACTCTCCGGACTCTACATCGTTCGAAGTCAGCTATTTTAGCTTGACATCAACAATACCATTTACAAAGGGAGTCCAAAAAAGCCACACAAAAATCCCTCCATCCGAGGCCTAAAAGTTCAAAAGGGCAAATAAATTGGAAAATTTTGGGTGAGATTTGGCCTAGATAGGACAAAAAAAGACAAGCGAAATCCCCCCCCCCCCACACTCAACACTCCGAGCAATGTGGTGGAGGGGGTGAGTGCGGGTCGTGCGCTATTTTTTATCATAACAGAATAAATAACAAACTTCCCGATCAACCCCCAACTTTTCCCCGATGACTCTTTCAGTCTCCAATAGTTATATATCTAATTTTCTCTATAAATAGCCAAAATTTATTCATTTTTACTTCACCACCTCCAATTGTTCTCTCCTTCTCTACCCAAAGATTAATCATTTTCTTCCCATCCAAACAAAAGCTTCTTCTTCTTCTTCTTCTTCTTTTTCTCCTCAACCCCTTGATCATTTCTCAATCTAATCGCCCTCCAAATTGTACAGAATCTGAAGATGAAGTTCTATGCTAGGCTTGGTATGAAATTTCGGAGGATGGTTCAATTGACCATTATCAATATACAACTGATTTTTGGAGTAAGTCGGAGTCATGTTTACTGATAAAGATGGGGGATCTCACGTACTAACGATGACGAGGGCTTGACTAATCGATAAAAGACCATCCTCCATCAATGTGGATCGTGGAATGCGACATCGAGGATAGCAAGCGCGACACCAATAAGCGAGAGGACCTCAGTGATGTAGTTAGTCAATTTCTTGTATTCATTATCGTTCATTTTATTTCTCAATTAATTGGATAATGTTTATACTTGTCTAATTGTTTCGGTTGAACGAATGAAAATAAATCATACGGACACCGTGAAGCATTTCAAGCTCAATCATTATTGGACCATACTCCAACATTGTCCAAAGTTTATGCAACAATTTGTTGTCCCGGTATCCCCTATTCCACCAATGGATTGATATTCATCGACCATACCATCCCTCAAAAATGATAGCCCCAATGTTGAAGTAAGTGGGACTCCTTTTGTGATCAACCGTCCTAAAGGTTGGGATAGCAAAAGAAGAACAAAAGAGGAATTTCATATTTTTTGCAGAAAGTTGGGACAAGAATATGTCCAATTTGGTTGAGAATTCAAACACGCACACAAGATTAGCAATTGCTAGAGAGGAACACGAAGTTGGGAAAGAAGCAAGAGATAAGAGCATGCACGAGATGAAAATAATGAATAAGGATCTTTCTCAATACAGTTCTCGAACTACAACTTGGTATCAGAAGCAAAAAGATACAATTGTGACTTCCTACCAAGATGCTTCAGGAGGATGCACATACAACCCGAATGATCTTATCGTGCCCTCAAATGTTTTTTTTAGTGGATTGCTTTATTTTGAGTGTATAGCTTGTTCTAGTTTGATTTCATGGTTTATGTATGCTTTATTTCGAATGTAGTTCTTCAATTAGTAATGAAAGTAATTTCTTTAATAAAATCACTATATTAAGGACAAAATATAAATAAATGCGGCTTGGAAAATACATGAGTAAAACATAGGAAATACATAATTAAAACATAGGGGATACATAAATAACACATAGGAAGTACATCCATAAACGTAGAGAGCACATAAATAAAATTAGGAAACACATAAATAAAAAGGCTAATTCCACTAGAAAGCTCTAATTATCCAAAAACTGTCATTTTTGTGCTAAACTATTCAATATGACAATCTTGACACTAACTATTTATCTGTTAGTGTTGACTGATGTTGACCGTTAGTATTTTACATAAAATCTTGTTAGCGGTGATGTGACACTTTTAATCTCAATTTTTATCTCTTTTTACATCTCACTAAACACTAAAGAAAATAAATATAATAATAAAAATGAAAAATGAAAAAGGGAAAGGGAAAGGGAAAGGAAATATGTATCTCTATCTGTGGCTCTCGAGTAAAGCTCCCATCTGTGGCCTACCGCTTTTTCTCCTGTCGGAGATTCAATCTCTCTCACCATCTCCTATTTGTGTCTCTATCTCTATCTCTTGCGTCTCCACATCCTTGCCCTCTCCTCAATAGTAAAATCATTGTCTTGGGAAGAGGGGTCCATGGTTCTAAATTTACTAACCACACCTTAAAAAAACACCATTTTTAATGTATATTCATTTTTCAAGTGGGGTCCATGGACCTCACATCCCCTCACCTAGCTCCGCCAATGTTAAGCATCCTCCGTGACTCTTATACTGTCCTGCTCTAGCTGGCTGCCCTCGAACTCGCTGCTCACTGACTGCTCCTCTAGCTCCTCCTCTATGTTGAGTCAAGCATATCAATGGCTGCAATCAAAGAAGGAAGATGCTACAATCTTGTAAGTAAAGGAAAGAAAATCAAAGACAGCATAAAGGAGGAGAGATTCTGCAATCAGCAAGAACAATAAAGGAAAGAACTTCCCAATGGCTAGCTACAGGTCAAAGATGCTGATTTGCCACCTAGCAAATCAACACAAAGAAGGAAGGTTCTAACGGCTGAAAAATTAGAGAAGAAATCAGATCATGAAGATTGGATACAACAGTGTTCTCAATCAAATCATCACAAATAGGGAAGGAATTTGAATGACTAACGGTCATATTCCTGCCTATAAAAGGCGACCTGAAGAACTAGCAATGGTAAGCTTTCAAGAGATCAAAAACTAGCTAAGTCAAAAGGGGATTTTGTGAGAATAGCTAGAGTGATAGGAAAGGGGTTTCTCAAAGGGTTCGGGGAGAATTGCTTTGAGGGTTAGTGTTGGGGAAACACAGGTTTCGAGTTGCTGGGGAAGCAATTCGGGTTTGAGAAAAGAGTGTTAGATCAATTGGGTAGAGATTGATCAAAGGGCTCTTGAGTAGATTGCTTGTAACGAAGAACTTCAACGCCATATCATAGTGAATCGTCAGAGATCAGTCAATCGTGATTCTCTGACCGTGGAGTAGTCAGTATTGGGATTCTTATTCTCCCAATACTGGAAACCACGTAAAAATCGTGGGTTGTGTTCGTATTATGTTTTTTCAGTTTCAGTTTTGTATGCGCCACTGTGTGTGTTCTGTTTCAAGTTTGAGTGTGCAGGGAAATTAGATCAAGAAAAGCTAAGGAAGGCGAAGCGGCAGAACTGGGTTGGAGAATCTATCGCGACCTGGTTTGATTTAAATTTCATCTTAATTTTCTGGGTTTATACTACTGTGTTCTTTGAGTTCTTCCCCTGTTCTTCTCTCAACTATAATTTGGTCTCTGCTTGATCGAAATTACTCAGGCGGGAAAGGTAGTCTTATTTTTAATTAAAACACTGTCGTTTGAGTGCTTTTCTTAGAAGCTGGGTCGGGTTTAGAAATAAGTAAACTGGGCTTTCGATTTTATTTTTTACTTTCTTCTAAACTCAAACCATCGGGCTTACAAGCCCATTTGTGTTAGACTTAAGTTCTAATAGGTGGGCTTCGATTTAGCTGTCTAAGTGAGAGTGAAACTTTAATTAATTAGCCTAACGTGTTGAAAGAAGCAAAAGGGAGTTAGGTGTTTTAGGACATATATTAAATCTCTCTCTAATCTTTCTTGTGCCAAATATTATCATTTAGCATAAATTGTGGTCAAGTTATTTGAAAGACAGGTATTAAGTCTCGCGCTCGACGCAACCAACACGTGGTATCAGAGCACGGTCACCGTAGAACAAGGTTCAACGACCTCCGGTGCTAATCGAAATGGCGTCGGGTTCCAAGAATAATGCTCCACTCTATTTGGCTGACGGATTCTCTCAAAATCGGCCTCCCAGATTTGAAGGAGTTAATTATGGATATTGGAAAAATTGCATGGAATTATTTGTTGGATCTACAGATCCAAAACTCTGGGCTAGAGTCATCAAGGGTCCGTATGAGCTCAAGGAGGATCAAGAAAAATGGACAAACGATGACTTCGAGAAATTTCAGCAAAATTGCAAGGCAACTAATCTCATGTACTGCGCTCTCGGTCCAGAAGAATATCACAAAGTCGCAGGGTGCAAGACTGCTAAGGAAATCTGGGATAAACTCCAGGTTACTTATGAAGGTACCTCTCAAGTCAAAACTTCTCGAATTAATTCCTTAAAACAGCAATTCGAGTTGTTCAAGATGGAAGAAGGAGAAACTATTCGGCAAATGTACGAACGGTTCACAAACATTGTGAACAGTTTGGAGAATCTTGGAAAATCGTACGAAAGTGGAGATCTTGTTAGAAAAATTCTATGGAGTCTCCCAGAGCAATGGACTCCAAAGGTAACCGCAATAGAGGAAGCTAAACATCTAGAGAAGTTAGCTATAGATGAACTCATCGGGTCATTAGCAACTCATGAGGACAAGCTCAACAAGGGAAATCATGATAAAGGGAAAAAGGGGATATCCTTCAAGGCTACCACATACAGTGAAGACACAGAAGATCTCGATGATATGGAGGATGAAGAATTGGCTCTACTAAGTAAACAAATTAGTAGACTACTTCAAGTAAGAAGAGAAAAACGAAGAGGAAACTTCGTCAACAAGAATAGAGAAGTTGAGAAAGAATGTGGTACATCAAAATACCCTCAATCAAGAACTTTCCACAAAAGCAGGATTGAACAACTTCAGCCGGTCAAGGTTCAAAACAATACCGGCTGCTTTAGATGTGGAAAAACTGGGCATATCAAGGCTGAATGTCCTCTAGCAAGAAAAGAACGAGCCATGGCTGCAACATGGAGCTATAGCGAAGAAGAAGATGAGGATGGAGAGGAAACGAGAGAAGAAAGCTACATGGCTATTGATGTTGAAAAGCCATCAGAAGGACATAACTCAAACGAGGTAAAACCTTCCAACCATACTCATTTAAGTGACAGTGATTACTATAGTGATGATGATCTATTAGTATCCACTATCAAGGAAATTCAGTTAGAGTTTGGAAATGTCAAAGTAAAATACTCTAAACTGAAATCTGATCATGCCAAAATAAACATTGAATATGATAAATTAAAGAAGGAGGCAATCAGATTAAAAGAAGAGTTAGATGAAACTGCTAAGAAAGTTGAAGTTTTAGAAAATGAGAAAACGAGTCTCACAGCAAAACTTCAAGTATCATTAGAAGGGAATAAGATTGAATCTATGAAAAAAGAAGGTAAATCTTACCTAAATCAGTCCTCAAAGGGACATGGTGGAAAATTAGGATCAAGTTCATGTAGTAAAGGTAAGTCAAAATTTTTTGGAGAATCAATAAAGCATGAGAGGAATGGAACACAAAAACAAGGATATAGAAACATAGAATGTTTCTATTGTCATAAATTTGGGCACATTAGGCGAGTTTGTAGAAAGAGAATACAAAATGAAAACTATAAAACTTGTTTTACTTGTCATCAAGTCGGTCACATTAGTAGATTTTGTTCTCTTAAAGATCACAAACAAACTGTATCCAAGAAAGTCTGGATACAAAAACCCAAAACTGCATGACTGCTAATGGCGCAGGTTTGCTTCCAAGTGAGCATGGAGGCAACAAAATGGATACTAGACAGTGGATGCTCACACCACATGACGGGAAATCGAAACCTATTCACCTCTCTCAAAGAAGGTAAAGGTGGTAAGGTATTTTTTGGTGACAATAATTCTGCCGACATAATAGGAAGAGGAATAGTTGGTTCAGATCCATGCATTGAAAATGTGATGTTAGTAAAAGGTCTTAAGCATAATCTGTTTTCTATTAGTCAAATGTGTGGCAAAGATAAGAGGATAATTTTTGAACATGATTGTTGCTACATCGAGTCTTTGGTGGATAAGAAAGTGCTTTTCACCGGTAGACGTAAAAATAAGTTATATGTCATAAATCTAGATGATAAAGAAAGTTTTAAGGTAACCTGTCTAATGTCTCTAGAGAAGAATGATCAGATAGATTGGCATAGGAAGCTTGGTCACGTGAGTATAGGGATTCTGTCTAAACTAAGTGACCTTGAGCTAGTCAAAGGTCTACCTAAGTTAAAAGGCAAGAAGGAATTCTTTTGTGATGCGTGTGCTAAAGGAAAGCATACAAGGTCTAGCTTCAAGAGTAAGACGGTATTTCCACAACAAGACCTCTTGAATTACTTCATCTTGATCTCTTCGGACCTACCAATGTGGTAAGCTGTGGAGGTAAGTCTTATGCTTTCGTAGTTGTGGATGACTATTCTCGTTTCACTTGGGTATTGTTTCTAGCTAGCAAAAGTGAAACTTTTCAAAACTTTGAGGCTCTAACTAGAAAATTGGAAAATGAAAAACAATCTAAGGTTGCTAGAATTAGAAGTGATCATGGTGGAGAATTTATCTCAGAAGAGTTTGAACTCTTCTGCAATAAACTTGGTATAAGTCACAATTTTTCTGCTCCTCGAACTCCGCAACAATATGGAGTGGTGGAAAGGAAAAATCGGACTTTGATTGACATAGCTCGAACAATGTTACATGACTATGGTGTGCCTAAGTACTTCTGGGCTGAAGCCATAAATACTGCATGCTATATTACTAATCGAGCTTTGATCAGATCTGGAATTAAGAAGACTCCTTATGAGATTTGGAGAGGAAGAAAACCCAATCTGAGTTACTTCCATCCCTTTGGTTGCAAGTGCTTTGCATTAAACACCAAAGATCACCTTGGGAAGTTTGATGCCAAGTCCAATGAATGTGTGTTTTTAGGCTACTCCATGACTAGCAGAGCTTATAGAGTATTCAACAAAAGGACTCTCAAAGTGGAAGAGTCCATAAATGTTATATTTGATGAATCTGCTAATGAGGTTTCAGATGAGATAGATGAAGATGATTTTGGACTTGGTGGGAGCTATGATCTACCAAGGACATCAAATACGGAGAAATCTGAACCCAGAACGATCATTTCTGAAGATCAAGATAAAACTGTAAGTACTACAAACTCTCCAATCGAGCAAGACCATGAAGTAAGACAACCCCCTCCTCATATTGCCAAACGTCATCCATCTTCACTTATGATAGGAGGGCTAAATGAAGGTATGGTCACTCGCTCTAGAAATTCAATTGTGCATACTGCTTTTGTGTCATTGATTGAACCTAAAAACGTGCAAGAAGCCTTGAATGATGAAAATTGGAATGCTGCTATGAATGATGAAATGAGTCAGTTTGAACGAGCTAATGTGTGGGAGTTAGTACCTAGACCCCCTAATAGAGTTATTATCGGGACAAAATGGATCTACAAGATCAAGTCAAATGAAAATGGGGTATCTACTAGAAATAGGGCTAGGTTGGTAGCTAAAGGGTATAATCAAGAAGAGGGAATTGATTTCGATGAAACCTTTGCTCCGGTATCTACTAGAGTTATTATGTGCGTTTGCTAGCTCTAAGGGTTTCAAACTCTTTCAAATGGACGTCAAGAGTGCCTTTTTAAATGGAGATTTAAAAGAGGAAGTGTATGTTGAACAACCACCTGGTTTTGAAGACTTAAGATACCCAAACCATGTCTATAAATTAAAGAAGGCACTATATGGTCTTAAACAAGCTCCTCGAGCTTGGTATGAAAAACTTAGCTCTTTTCTTTTAGGAGAAGGTTTTAAGAGGGGCTCAGTGGATAAAACTCTCTTTATAAAAATTAAAGGACAACATATGCTACTGGTTCAAATATATGTTGATGACATTATATTTGGATCTTCTAGCAAAGAGTTGTGCGAATATTTTGAAAATATCATGAAGAAAACTTTTGAAATGAGTGCCATGGGAGAATTAACGTATTTTTTGGGTTTGCAAATTAAACAAACAGCTCGAGGTATTTTCATTAGTCAAACCAAGTACATACAAAATATGTTAAAACGTTTTGAATTTGGGAATCTAAAAGCTGCAATTACACCTATGGCCTCTACGATTAAACTAGACAAGGATGAGTTGGGTAAGTCAATTGACGAGAAGTTCTATAGAGGAATGATTGGGTCACTAATGTATCTCACTGCTAGTAGACCCGATATTCAATTCAGTGTGTGTCTATGTGCTAGATTTCAAAGTGCTCCTAAGGAAAGTCATTTGACTGCTGTCAAGAGAATCTTTCGTTACTTAGCTGGCACAATGCATCTAGGTCTATGGTATGATAGTGAGTCAAGTCTTGATCTAATTGGTTATAGTGACTCAGACTATGCTGGGTGCATAGTTGATTGTAAGAGTACTTCCGGGACATGTCAATTTCTCGGAAACTCTCTTGTGTCTTGGTTTAGCAAAAAACAAAGCTCTGTTGCTCTATCCACCGCCGAGGCTGAATACGTGGCCGCTGGCCTGTGCTGTACTCAACTCCTTTGGATGAAGCATTAACTTTGTGACTACGGGTTAGAAATAAAGTCCATGCCCGTATTGTGTGACAATACGAGTGCCATTAACATGGCAAAAAATCCCGTACAGCATTCTCGAACCAAGCACATAGAAATTAGGTATCATTTCATTCGAGAATTGGTTGAAGAAGGTCAAATTCAACTTGAGTTTGTGCCTACGACGACCCAATGGGCGGATATTTTTACTAAACCTCTAAGTATTGATCAATTCCTAATCATTCGTAGAGAACATGGGCTTATTCCTTCTAGTGAGATTAAAGATCTAAGGTGAAATTAACATGAGTTATTAAAATTAACTTAACATAAGAAACCTGCTAAATCTCTCGGCCCTAATCTATTCCTTGTGGCCTGGTAATTTAAGCCACTCACAGACTTTGTGGGCCGAAACCAGCGCCCTTCTCTGTCCTTCTCCCAGACTTGCTTGGGATTTCCACTGTCGAGCCCATTTCTAACTTTCTAATTCTCGGGTTGGAGCCACTCTCTAGGTCTGTGGGCCTAAGCCCAACCTCAACCTCCGGCAAACTCTCTAAACTTGGACTTCTACTTTCTAGTGAGCTTAAAGATTTAGGTTATAATTAGCTTGTGCTGTTGAGGCTCAAATTAATTTTCCTAAGTTTAGAGCTGCCCATCAGGCTTTGTGAGCCGATTCCCTTGAGTTAATTTCGTTCGTGTGATTCAAGGAAGGTAAAGCTTGCCTTTCCTTCTTCCTCTGGTGTCGAGCTGCATCCTAAAATCCCTAACAACTCAAGCTCTATCAATTCTTCGCAAAGATTCCCTTTCAAATCTTCCCTAAAGGAAGCTCGAGTCTCATGACGGGGGGATGCGATGGGTTGAAAGCTCGTCAATGTCCCAGGGGGAGAAAGACAAAGCTGCTGAAATAGCATTCATATCTTCTCCAGAGTATTCTTACTAGGAGTATCAGCTATTAGGCTTAGGGGGAGATCCATAACTACTCTTTGAGCAGTCTAAGAGTCCTTGTTTATTTTGGGAGTGTTAGTCTAGTTGTTTGTACTTCATCCAAGTATCAAATGTTCTTTGATTTTCGTTGCCTTTGAAGAAAATGATTCCTAGCTGCTTTTGGTTTATGTGTATTCTTTTAAGCATATTATTAGGACAGGCTGCACCAAATTGTTTGTTGAAGTGTGCAGTATACAGCAGCTATATATATTGGGCCATTGACAAGCTTAGGGGGAGTATGTTGAGTCAAGCATATCAATGGCTGCAATCAATGAAGGAAGATGCTACAATCTTGTAAGTAAAGGAAAGAAAATCAAAGACAACATAAAGGAGGAGAGATTCTGCAATCAGCAAGAACAATAAAGGAAAGAACTTCCCAATGGCTAGCTACAGGTCAAAGATGCTGATTTGCCACCTAGCAAATCAACACAAAGAAGGAAGGTTCTAACGGCTGAAAAATTAGAGAAGAAATCAGATCATGAAGATTGGATACAACAGTGTTCTCAATCAAATCATCACAAATAGGGAAGGAATTTGAATGACTAACGGTCATATTCCTGCCTATAAAAGGCGACCTGAAGAACTAGCAATGGTAAGCTTTCAAGAGATCAAAAACTAGCTAAGTCAAAAGGGGATTTTGTGAGAATAGCTAGAGTGATAGGAAAGGGGTTTCTCAAAGGGTTCGGGGAGAATTGCTTTGAGGGTTAGTGTTGGGGAAACACTGGTTTCGAGTTGCTGGGGAAGCAATTCGGGTTTGAGAAAAGAGTGTTAGATCAATTGGGTAGAGATTGATCAAAGGGCTCTTGGGTAGATTGCTTGTAACGAAGAACTTCAACGCCATATCATAGTGAATCGTCAGAGATCACTCAATCGTGATTCTCTGACCGTGGAGTAGTCAGTATTGGGATCCTTATTCTCCCAATACTGGAAACCACGTAAAAATCGTGGGCTGTGTTCGTATTCTGTTTTTTCAGTTTCAGTTTTGTATGCGCCACTATGTGTGTTCTGTTTCAAGTTTGAGTGTGCAGGGAAATTAGATCAAGAAAAGCTAAGGAAGGCAAAGCGGCAGAACTGGGTTGGAGAATCTATCGCGACCTGGTTTGATTTAAATTTCATCTTAATTTTCTGGGTTTATACTGATGTGTTCTTTGAGTTCTTCCCATGTTCTTCTCTCAACTATAATTTGGTCTCTGCTTGATCGAAATTACTCGGGCGGGAAAGGTAGTCTTATTTTTAATTAAAACACTGTCGTTTGAGTGCTTCTCTTAGAAGCTGGGTCGGGTTTAGAAATAAGTAAACTGGGCTTTCGATTTTATTTTTTACTTTCTTCTAAACTCAAACCATCGGGCTTACAAGCCCATTTGTGTTAGACTTAAGTTCTAATAGGTGGGCTTCGATTTAGCTGTCTAAGTGAGAGTGAAACTTTAATTAATTAGCATAACGTGTTGAAAGAAGCAAAAGGGAGTTAGGTGTTTTAGGACATATATTAAATCTCTCTCTAATCTTTCTTGTGCCAAATATTATCATTGAGCTTAAATTGTGGTCAAGTTATTTGAAAGACAGGTATTAAGTCTCGCGCTCGACGCAACCAACACTCTAGCCCTTCAAACTGTGAGTGAGATGGGGTCAGTCTACGCCCTTACGTTTAACATCTTATTAATACTTGATCACTTTACTTAACTGAGTGGAAGTTGTTTTGTACTTCCACTATTAAAAAGCTTAATTCTTAAAACTGTATGGTAGTTACTGTTACTCTCCATTCTTAAAGCTCAAATCTCGACTTAAATACTTGACTAACACGAGGATCTCTCACTATCTAGTCCGGTTGCTAGCTGATACATATGAGAAGCCATCCAGGCTTTTCTTAAACTTATCATGGAAGGCTCTTCTTCCACGATTCTCAAGAGCATAACTGCTGCTCATCTTAAAAGTCTCAAGAGCATAATTGCTGCTCTATCTCAACATCTCAAATGGCAACGGACTGGCGCTAGTGACTAAAAACACTTAAAACTATTTCACCTTATTGAAGGTGAAGAACTTAAAATAAACTTGTTTCGTAAACGTAAACTTACTTGTAAGTAAAGCACGCAACAACATAAAACTGAAAGCATAACTCACACAAATCATATGACATCATATAAGCATACAAAGGCAAGTACGGCACATAGCAGTCAAATCTCAAAAACATAAATATCGTAGGCGTATAATTTACCCCCTTTACACTCACCTTATAGATGAAGTACCCCACTTTACGTTGATCGCCCATCTCCCGAGATGAATGAGTCGGTGTTGCGTATAGAATTATTATCATTATTATTTCCCTTATTTGGATTAGTCTTATTATTAGTGGTTATTAGAGGTTGATTAGGAGTAACTAAGAGGGGTTTGGAGTGACGACCAAGTATATGGCCGAGTAGCCTTTAGGGTTTTGAGAGTCGTTTGTTATAAATATGTATTTTGTGGTTCCGTTATGGTTATTGAAGAAGAAGAATATTTAGTTTATCGTAACTTTTATCATTCGTATCTTAGGAGTAGACGTAATTTAGCTATTTTCGTCATGGTTGCGGGAATTTATACGCAACAAATGGTATCAGAGCCCGGTTGCGAGATACCGAGCTCGGCGAGGCTCGCATACAGGGCACCAAATTATGTGGAAACCCTTCCTCGTCGTGTCAATGGCTGCCCTAGCTATTGGATGTCGTTGCATCCGCCATTGTCGACCTATCCATCATCGTCACATCACCCGCCATGGTCATATCCTGATGGACACATCCGTCAAGACCTGGAGAGCCTAGCCGCCAGGGCTAGAGCTGTCGAAGCAGCTTCGCACCATCCGCCTTGGTTGTACTGACCATATGTGGTTCAGGCTCAATCCTCGTGCCTGCCGGGATGGGAGGCGTTGGACTAGAGAGATTAGTGGAATCGCAGAACTCGTAACCACATAGAGGGTTGGAAGGCCGCGGGTCAAGCCTGGGGAGCGACATGGACGACCAACGATGCTCAAATCGCACGTCCTCAATTCGTTGTTGTCGACCAGGGTTGGGTTCGTTCCGATCGTGGTGGAGAAGAAGCACTACAAGATCTCCGTCAACATCAACGAACGGTGGTGAGAATCCTTGATGACTCTTATTGCCAAGGAAACCGGGACACGGAGGAGTCGGTGGAGGTCCAAGGTTCGCTCGTTGGTCAGCTTCAAGGCGAGGGTCACGGCTTGCAGGATGTGCCCGAGACGCCGCAACGTGGACAAGCTTGGCTTCAAGTTGAGTTGGAGAAGTTGGAGAGCGAACTCAGTTCCCTCGCGGAATCTCTAGGAGAGATGGCGACGGTTATAGGTTCACAGGCTGCTGTTGATCCTAGCCTGACGGGAGAGTTGTTGCGGTCAACGACGAGCAAGGTGGAGCCCGAGTCACAAGCAGCAGTGAATGGAGGTTTTGGCGGGGATCAATATCCACCGGCAAAGAACCCGATCATGTCACCTATGAAGTGGCCAATTGTGGTGGCGTCTGCAGCCGTCAAGACAAGCGTCGAAGAGGAGTCTCACCAAGAAGCGGAGTGCGGTGGGGATAAGCCTGGAGGAACCGTCGTCGGTCACAGCTGGGGAGGTTTGGCGAGCGACCATGACGATGACAGGTCGGCGGCTGTGCTAGGTCAGGGATCACGACGAGCCGGATCGACTATTGGGCCGTCAAATGTCGTCTGTGGGCCAGAATTACAGCCTGTTTATGTTTTGGATAGCATGCAGATTCAAGTACCCCTTGGGCCGGGAATGGGTGGATTAACCGTAGCATTATTGTTTGGGGTTGGACCGGCGAAGCAAGAAGGCCATGAAATCGCTGCGCGAACTTCTCTTGAAGGAAAGGACGTCGAAATTCATGGAATCTGGGCCGGTGATTTTGCTGATTCAAAGCGTGGCATATTGATTGACCGGTGCAAGTTTGGGTTCAAAATGAAGGAGGTGAGGTCGATTAATGAATAGATTGGTCCTAGGTTGTGGATTGATGGAGGAATGCATGGCATGAGTGATTATTGCTTGGGGGATAGCGTGGACGTGGAGGAGATTGAGGAAGCTGGTCACATGAGTTGCTCGAAGGAAGGGAATGGGGAGCTGGTAGACATTTGGCCCCTGTATGAGATGACGGCCACTTTAAGCAAAGGGAAGCTCGATTGGTGCGCAGAGTAGGAGCCGATGGCGTTTGAAGTGGTTGGAGATAGGAATTTTGTTCGAGTGCCTTGGCGCAATTGGAAGTTTCGTAAACAAAGTTGGCGTCAACGAACAATAAATCTCTCCATTATCATCAACACGTGGGATCGGTTTTACTACATTGATCCGGGTTGAGTGCGGTTTGAGTTAATTCGCAACTTAATTCGAACCTTGGGGACAAGGTTCTTTCGAAGAGGGGAGGAATGTTGCGTATAGAATTATTATCATTATTATTTCCCTTATTTGGATTAGTCTTATTATTAGTATTTATTAGAGTTGGATTAGGAGTAACTAAGAGGGGTTTGGAGTGGCGGCCAAGTATATGGCTGAGTAGCCTTCAGGGTTTTGAGAGTCGTTTGTTATAAATATGTATTTTGTGGTTCCGTTATGGTTATCGAAGAAGAAGAATATTTAGTTTATCGTAACTTTTATCATTCGTATCTTAGGAGTAGACGTAATTTAGCTATTTTCGTCATGGTTGCGGGAATTTATACGCAATAGTCGACTGAATGAGGCTATTCGTGGTGTGGACGCCACAAATTCCCATGCCTTGACCAATCTTCGCTCCCTCGTAAAATGTGGTCCAAAATATTGATAGTTAGAGAACATGATAATCACCCAATTGATCTCATCTAGTTCCCACTGATTTCCTTACGTAGGATTACTAACCCATGCTAGCCATTGGGGCTGTCATGTCGAGGCCACCTAGCCTGGTCGAGTTCCGTTGAGGCTTCGTCGTAAGCCTCTCATCTGTCTCCATGCTTGCTCCCCCTCTCACCATCATCGAGAACAATTCTAGCCGACAAACTATGGTACACGAGAAGGAGGACTGGGTCGTACGTAGCTGCGTGTACGATGAACTGGATTGCACAGTGGTTGGCTGCTTCTTACCATCGGGGACTTGCTGCTTCTGGTAAATAGTGGCTGCTGTTATCACAGAGGTTAGAGAGGCCATTGACGGATCCGTACGTGCTATGGAGAAAAAGTAGCGGCTAGGATTTTCTTTTCGGTTTTTCCTCAGCGTTAGCTTTATATGTAGATCATGAAGGGAATAGAGACTAAGAGAGTGGCCGCTTTTCCTTAGGGTTTCCCAAGATTAATTAGTTAATGTGTAAATTAATGAAGGGTAGTTTAGGGAATCCATATATATATATATATGGTGATGTCTTCGATACACTCACTTTTTTGGGTGCACTGAACGCACCTATTTTTTTTTTAATCTCAACCCTTCAGTATATCTAACGGTTCACAATTATTAAAAAAAATATATTTAATTATTAACTAATAAAGTGTATTGTATTTATTAAAACAGTTTTACAGTTATTGATATTTGCAGTTAAGCCCCTAATCCGGGAAAACTCAAATGAGTGAGTTATTAACTTTTTATCCCAAATTCCGCCTTTCATCTTTATTTACTTGCCCAATTTTTCCCTTTCTTCTCCCCATGCCGCTCCTACCCAAACCGAAGACCCCATTGGCCCGGCGACGGCCGCGCAATCTCAGGTGGATGGCGATGATGTCGACTCCGGCAAGTGAGAACTAATGTCGTGGTGTCTCCGATCCATCCACCTTTAGAATAACCATCCCGGTTGATGTTGGAGTCGACGATGAGCCAGAAGCTCCGATGGTGCCGCCGGCGACGGGGAATGACATGGGATGATACGGCATGATAAGGACGATCGTGGAGAACCAGTCGGCATGATAAGGACGTGGATCGTGGATGATACAACACTACCAGATTGCTTGCAAAAATTGAGGAAACGCCGGATCAAACAGAATTGAAATGAGTCATTGCCTGGTGGTTTGTGCGGCTCGTGCGGTTTGATATGTAGAGGAAGGCTTGAGATTGATAAATGGAAATCGAAGGGGGAAACTTATTTATTCTAGTGCTGATTGACTCTGGGGCGATACTCAGGTGTCAATTTTACTGATTATAGCGAAGTACATGAAATGCTCATTGGAACCGTTGCTGCTGTTAGAAGAACAGAAACAGAAGAAGGTTGAACACAGGAGAAGTTGTGTTTGATCGAGAAAGGCTCTTCTTCTCCCTGCAATTATGTTTATGGGCTTAAGTCTCTCTATTTTTTACTTAAGCCCGCAAGTGATTAATGCCCGAGGAAAGTATTGACGGTGGCAGAGGGGAAAAGAAACGACGAACAGGAGGATTAAGTGAGGGACTTAATTGCAATTATCATTAAGTATAAATTATTTTAATAAATATAATATAGTTTATTAGATAATAATTAATTATAAATCAATCAAATTAATGTAACCGTTAGATATATCTAATGGTTAAGATGAAACAAAAAAGTGGGTGCGTTCAGTGCACCCAAAAAAGTGGGTGTACCGAAGTAGCCACCATATATATATATATATCAAGAATAGGGTGTTACAGGTATTTTTTGTCTTCACATTGATCTATTTGTTTCTCATTTACTCCTTAAAAAAGAAAAGCATACTAGGATTTGAACCGTGGTCATTTTCAATAATGACAAGAATCTTAACCAATCAAGCTACATATATTAGTTGTACCATTTTAAATAAAAAACATAGATGAAACTAACATTAAAAAATAACAGAACTATTCAACGATTAGCTAAGGTCACTAAATCTTCCCTCGGTTACTGGTGTTTTTATACTTTGATTTTCATATTTTATTCTTTTAATAATACTTTGATACTTAATTTAAATTTCTATTTATCTTATAATTTTCTATATATTTTATAAGGTCACTAAAGTTCTATTTATCATTGGTTCAATATTACATATCGAATTGCAATATCGAATTTGTATAAGCGATGTTGAACTCTTACATTAGTATTACTTTATAGAACTACCGTGAGACAATCATATCCATATCTTTCTGCAAACAATATGGGGATGGGTTCTTTGGACGTTTTAGCTAGGCTAACCGTTAACTTCTAAACATCTTCATAATCTGACAGACACGATTGGATTCAACAATCATTAAACGAGGTTGAATTTAATAAGTTGGTTTATTTCCTCTTTTTTATGTATTAAAATGAATTGTAGAGCAAGGACATTTCTACTTATACACTCTACACAATATATACTACTAGCATGATAAAATTGTCGTCCCATTTCAAATTTCCTACAACGAGAGCAAAAGTATGAATGACATTTTTGTCTTCGCCATTATTTATCTTTATTTTGTATAGAAAATAGACAAGTATTGGGATTTGAACTAATGTATCTTCAAACACAGACAATAAGAGTTATGACCATGATTGTCAATTCGAGTATGACTCTACTGGTCAAACCAATTCTACCTAAACCTGAGTATCTCAGCGGGTGCCGAAGGCCCAGTTGGTTGTCTACTCGGGCTCGGTCAAAGTCGAGTTTATCTAACTCAACGGGAAATCCGACCGAGTTAACCAACTGATTCGAGCACCGGACCACTTCAAAATGATGTTGTTTTCAACAATTCATATATGTAGCTATGCTGTCATATCATCCTTTTACTTATTACAGAACCCAACAACATGAAGCATCACAGACCAGGTTCGACTATCCCATCGTCTCTTCTTCTTGTTTTATATTCAAGAGCCTACAATACAAGACCAAACCATCTCAAAAGCCATCATAATCACTCAATAGTAAATTTCATTTTTCTCCAGGTGCACAATCATAGAGCCGGTCGACCTCATTGAAGCAAAAATTATTAGAGAAACATGCATTTGAGTTAAAACTTTGTGTGACTAAGAGAGGCCAAATTCCTCATTTTAATTATTTTTTCATACTTAATTAAATTCCTATATATATCTTATTAATAGAGGATAACTTTAAAATCGCGGCCTAAATATCACTGGTTTGAATATTCCAAATCGAGTTGCAGTATTGAATATGTAAAAGTGATGTATAATTCTTAAATTAGATCTACTATGACACAATCGCATTCATTTCGTGTAAACTATATGAGAATGATTCTTTGAACATTTTAGTTCGCCTAACTGTCAAATTTTAAACTTCTTCCTATTCTGGCATGATTGGATCCAACAATCATTAAGAGTTTAATAATTTGGTTCATTTCACATTTTTTAAATGTGCTAATGAATTTATAGGGAAAGGACATGTCTTTATATACACTCTACACGATATATAATAGTAAAATGAGAAAATTGTTGTCTCATTTCAAATTTCCTACAACGAGAGTGAAAGTAGAATGTATATTTTTGCTTCACAATTATTTTTCAGAAACTACAAACTTTCAAAACTCAGAAATTGTAACTCAAACTAAAAAATCAGAGCATCGAAAATCAAAGTTCGCAAATTTTATTTAATATATCACTTATTTGAGAGAATTTTCTTTCTATAAACAAAGTTAAATGAAACAAGTTATAGCCAAATCAACAGTTTTGGCTTGAAGACGATGGCTCGCTTCTTCGTGGGAGAAAGAAATACATGTGGTGCCATCAAAGATCTGGAGAGCAAAGACGAAAATGTTACACCACAAGTTCTTAAATGAGGACTGTAAAATAGATCATCAAATCACAGGCTTGTGGTCAAATAAAAGAATAAGAGGTTAGTTAGATGGCTGATGATATAGAATTTGCCAATTTGGTACATCTACAGGAGATCTCCAGCGTCGGCTTAGGAAACAAAGAATCGAAGGGGAAGAAACGATGCATGGGGGGTGGATAAACGAATTGAGTGCATACGGATGGATAAACGATGCATTCATTTCTCTTTTTCTTTTAAAAAATAAAACTAAAAACTTCAATAAAAAACTAAAAACAGTATCGTAAACTTTGGTGGGTTTCTATTCAGATTTTGAAGTCTGTTCCCTTTTCGGGCTTAATTAGATTATTTAAAACTATTATCCTACTAAAATTATTTTATTTTTATTTTTCCGCTGCATTGTTGTAATATTTTGACTAAAAATGTTAGTAAGTTAAATGATGTATTAATTAAAATAATATAATATTCACGCTCATTCGGTGCACTCAAATTATAATTGTCAAAGAATATACGCTCTTACGCTCCCGTTCTAGCTCCTGCTCTGCTAATTGGTAAGCTAAATCCGTCGAGTCAATTCTGTAGACAAAGAGACTACTATCAGAATTCGCCTTCCATCACATATTGCCTTTTCTCGCAAGCACCCCCATGCTCAATTTTCACTTTGTCATTCCTCATTAGTTTTACATCTGACACACACCAGCGTCATAGGAGTGCGACCTTCGTCGCGTGATGAATACATGTTGTTGCAGTGCTTTTTAGGAGCTCGAAGGAGGATAGCGGAAAGTAGCAGATAGAGAAACAAATGTAGATAGTTCGGGTGAGGAAGAATGTTATCCATATATAGATGAGATTTATATAATTTATAAATATATGAACAATATAATGACTTCTTCATATATCCGGGCAAAAACGAACTAAAATAAATGAACCATTAACCCTCAACCCACTTAATCGACTGGGCCAACAGGCTAAACAGGGCAGACAACCTTTGAACTTTAAAATCAATATATTCTAAAAAATTTGGTGTTCCAGTTTTTATGATTGAGTCAAATCGATCAATATTTGTGGATTTTCAGAGAGGTTGAAATTCAAAAGTCGATCTTCAAGTTTCTTTTGTGACAGACAAGTTTTTGCGTTTAATTATTGTTGGGTCGAAGGAAGAGAAAGCGGAACAGATGGCGAATGTGATTGTAGCTATTAATTATTGGGAGTTGCATATGGAGAAGATAAACCATAAAAGAGGCTAAATTTAATTTGATAATGCTTATATACTATATAGTACAAGGACATGTTTGATTTGAAAAAGAATAGGGGGATAGATTTGAGAAAAATGAATAATAGAGTGACAATTTATGCTATTAACTACACATGGAAAGTCAAAGAGTATATTGGTAGAGTAGAATTTAAGCTTTTATAATGTTTGGATTCTCTTAACTTTGGTACGTGCATTAGTATCTAACACTTAACAACCTCCACTTATTATTCAAACAAGTCTATACACTAAATCATAATAATTTATACAATAAGCATTATTTTTTTGTATTCTTCCATATTTGAGATTTTGAGGCATAATCTTTTTTTTTATTCTCTTAATTTTTTTATATACCGTCAATTTCTACCAATTCTAGATGACATATATTTCTTTCCAACTCCAAATTTATATCCGATAATAAAAAGTCCACATATTTCTTCTAAGATATAGGGGAAAATACAAAACAGTAAACTAGGACGACTTGATAAAAAAATACATATTAACTAATTATCACTAATGTTATGATCAACAAATACCATAAAGATTACTTTAAAATAATGAATTAGTTATTTTAGAAAACCTCAAATTATTTTAAAACATGAAAAATTTATCAACATAAAATAAAATTCATCCGACCAACGGGTCAGTTAAATATTTTAAATATAATTATAACTTAACCAATGTAAAAGATAAAACAAAACTCAATCGGTCAAGGACCGAGTAAAAGCTAGTTCTCTGTTAGTGACATAAATATTTGCCTCTAATATTATCTTTAGAGGCAGATAGATTTGCTTGTAAAATTAACCTATTGAGGCTAATACATGTGAATTTAACTAACCGAAGTTTGTGCTTGTAAAATTATTCTTAGATTCAACGAATTGGATTTCTTTTTAGATTTCTTTTTAGATGTAAAAAAATGTGGCAATTTAAATGTAAATCATAATTTTAATTATAAGGCAAAATATATCTGGATAGGCAACACTATCCACTTCTTGACAATAATAGCCATTTTTTGAAAAATACATAGATATAGCGGATTAACTGTCGATGCTGACTCGACTAATGATTGAGATTTACGTGGCAGTTTTTAATTAATTAAATAATAAAAATAATAAAATAAATATCAAGTAAAAATATCACATTTCTTTTAATTAATTGAAAACCCCTATAATCTTCTTTTTTATCCGCTGCTTCGACCTCCCCTTCCCCTTCTTTTTCTCGCCATTGCAAATCCTCCGTCGCCGCACCCACTAGCTCTTTCCCAAGCAAACAAGAAAAGTCCTTCTTCAACGACCCATTGGAGGAGATGAGCGGTGGCAGTGGTCATCCGGAGCTGAAGAAGGTTGTCAATCTGTGGACGGCGACCATCCAGATCTCGCCGCCGAAGAAGTTTTCTAGATCTCGCTGCCGACAATCTCTTCTGACACTGCCATTTTCGTGAAGCTCTGCGAGGGTGCCAAAAAGCGGCGGAAGTACAGGAAAAGAAGAGCAGGAGATAAATGAGTCACGGTAGAGCAGTAGATGAGCGAGTTTCGTTGATCTGGAGAGAAGGAGCGCCTGAATTTAGGAGTCCGATTTACAAGTCCCTTATGTCTCGATTTCCTCGGTGACGGGGCCAGTCACTTCCTGAGTTTGTAGACATCTGTGGTGTTGGCGAAGCTTTGGAAACCTCTCTCTACCGCGGGCCTTTCTTCTACCCTACCGCCGTGCGCTCCTACTACTCTGATGTCGCTACCGTCCCATCACGACTTCTCTTCGCCACCGTATCAAAGAGACCCCAGGCCCTCTTACAGATCTTGCGCCATCGTCGGCGTGTCGGCACCCCAACAAATCAAAATTGAGGGAAGATAGAACAAAAACATCTTAGTCCAGAAACAAAGAGAATAACATGCAGATGTGGACAGTGAGGGCATCGAGTCAAACCTGAGCATGTCGGAGAGTCCTATCGATTGAAATCTGGGCAGAAAGGGGGTCTCTGGTCGTCGCTTCTCTCTGCTCCGACGGGGAAGGTTGATGGACATGCAGGGGTGTTCAAGGCAAGAGGTGGGTGCGGCGGCCACGCTTTCAATTTGGGAATGGAGGTCTGGCAGCAAAAAAAGAAGAAGAGGCGGAGGGGAAAATGAAACTTGGGTTCTTGGTGAGAGACTGATAGTGACTAGTGAGTGGGTCAAGGCTCAAGGGGAAATGAAAGTAAAGTGGAGGCTTTTTGAATTTTTTGAGATCCGGGCTAAATTGAAGAGGCATATACTGATATAAATCAAACTAACTCAATCAAATTTTTTTATATTATAAACTTAATATGAGTATTTATAAACTAAATAGTTATAGCAACAAATATAAAATATCTATTGCGGCAAAAGAATTATTAGTCGTTATAAATCTTGAGTTTCAAAATTTAATTGCTATAGAGGCAAATTATGTATGTGTAGTATATCTAATACTTTTAGAGTCACATAATTGTGCCTATTGAGGAAAATTATATGTATTGCATATGTAATACTTTTAGAGGCACATAATAGTGCCTATTGAGGCCAATTATATATGTGTTGCTTATAATATTCTTTTAGCATCAAATACAATATTTGCCTCAACAATTAGCCGCTATATGTAGGGTCTCTTGTAGAGATACTTTTTGTCAGGATTTTCATATTGAATCGTTTAGGACAGAAATAACACTTTTTGAATAGTAGGGGTGGTAATTGGTAAACCGGTATTTAGTATTACCGGATACCGACGGAATCCGGTATACCGAATACCGACGGAATCCGGTATACCGAATACCGACGGTATCGGTATTCGATGGTGTTATATGGCATAACGATATACCGGATAATACCCGGTAATATACCGACGGCAATCCGGTATACCGGAATACCGAATAGCATATATAAAAGTGTTGATTTTGGGATTTGATCTAGGCATCTGGTGTTGTTTGTTTAATTGGTGGGATATATAATTGGATGGTAATCGGGCAATTGGTTTTGGAAATGAAATTGGAGGGAGCAGGGAGAGCTTGTCGGCAGGTAGAGAGAAGAACAAGGGAAGAAAGTTTTCTTTCTTACCTTACAATAATATATCCACGTCTAGTCTTTACATAAGTCTTTAATCAACAAAATATCGACCAATTATGCACCGCCCTTGAATTGTGCATATTATAAAATCACAAACTTTAAATTCAGATCTCCTCTTGTCTTCTCTATATCTTCTTATTGCATCTTCATATCAGCACTATAAGCAAGCAACGTGTGAGGAAGTTGTCATCTCACGTGTTCGGTATACCGGATACCGTCGGTATACCGAACACCCGGTATACCGAACACGTACAAATCAAACCATGTACAAATAAAAAGAATAAAAAATGACCAGACTTCACATGCAATGAGAATGCATCATCACCATCTAAACTTCACAAGGTGTAGAGAGAGAGCATACAAGCTCTACATATTCCATCTTTGGACATTTCTCTACATATTAAAAAGTATTGCAATTCGAAAGGTTTATTTTCAGCGAATTTAGAACTCACAATTCAATGACAGCAGTTTTGAAAGAAAACGATCTATCCGGTATCCGGTATACCGGTTAAAATACCGGTAATCGACTATCCGGTATCCGTTATACCGGATAACTTTCGGTATCGGTATTCGGTGGCAGAATTTCAATTGCCGATGTACCGAATACCGCTATTCGGTATCCGGTATATCCGATATACAGAAATAACACTTTTTGAATAGTTAGGATTTTCTAGTGGAATTAGTCATAAATAAAACATAGTTAACACATCGATAAAAAATTTCTACTCCACATCCATGTTTTGTCGAAAAATGCTAATTCAATACGTTTCTCAATCCTATGTCCAGGATGATCATGAATCCTATTATGTCTCACCATGTACTATGCGAGAGTCCGAAATTTATGATCAGGTTGATCCCTTGTGATATTTGGATTACTCTCATATTCAATGTTCTCCATTGGACCATCCACATCCTCATGCTAGTATTGTTGCTCTTCAACTATGATATTGAAAAGGGTAAATACAATTTAATAACCAAATCTTTCATTTTAAACAATATAATAGCCAAAACTTTTCAAAAACAACTTAATAGCCAAATCGTCAACTTTCCGTTTGTTAATTGACTACATGGCAAAAATTAAGTGAGCTGGATGTTCTTATCTGATGTGCTAATGACTAAAAAATTTAACATGTCACATGAATATTTATATTATTTCACTACTTAATTGTTTATTTTTAAAATCAGAAAAATAAAATAAAAAAGGTAAAACCTTATCCGTTCTCTCTCTATTCTAACAAAAAAAAACCGATCGACTCCCTCTCCTTTGTCGAATCCCTATCCAGTTAGCAGTGGTCACGAAAGTTCTGGATTTTGGGAAGAAGATAGTCGGAGACATGGAGGCAGAGCTGAAACATATGAATCCGACGATTCGATTGATATTTTTTCGTTATTCTTAAAATCCGGTCGTACCTCTCGATTCATCCTCGCCGGACGGGACACCGCCTCGGCGGCACTGACCCGGGCTTTGTCTCCTCGGCTACTTCTATCAAGGACGATGACTGTCATGAAGACGATTATTACGAGGGCTTCAAAAAAGCTCTGACAAGAACTCGATTTGGTGAAAGTAGGAGTAGATCTCCCACTGTCGCCATGAAGCTTGAGGAGCTCTTTACGATTGCCTCTGGAGTAGATCTCGTATGCGGTGGTAGGAGGCGAGGGTGGATCTGGACAATTGAACTAGGATGGAGAAGAGGACGGGAGTTAAAGGAGCGATGTAGGATGTAGGTGGAATTAAATTGGTAGTCCCAAATTCATTTACCTAATGACAAAAGACAACAACCCCTTCCCCTGCGTCTAAAGAACTTAATTACGAGTCTTCCCCGCAGGAATTCCGAACCCGTCAGCTAGCAGCCGCTTTCTTTGTAACACCCCGAATTTCGGGTTATGGTTCGACCATAATAAGTGATCGGTTAGGTTGACAGTTGGGTACTAAAAATTTCAATTGCAGATTTGTAGTAATAATAATTATTATTATTGTAAAAAATATATATTATAACCCGGAGCTGGGGCCGAGCGTTCCAAGAACCCTCGGTCAAGAACCCTCGGCCTTGAAGTCCCCAATAACCCTCGGCCTCCTTAAAATTCCCCAGCAATTTTCTTCCTCCATTCGACCAGTTCCCAGAGAGCAAAACGAAAACCCCCGCCTCCTGCTACCTTCCTCAAAGCGCCGCCAGTGTTCCTTTTCCCCAGCATAAAACCACCGCCCTCGCCAATAGCTGCCCGGGAAAAGAATAGCGCACCGAGCAATCCCCAGCCACGCGGATGAAAGGAAGAGAGAAAGGAGTTGTCTCAGGCACCGATCCCGATCCCATCCCTCTCGTGTTTTAGGTAAGGATCACGAACCCCCTTTCGCGATTTTTATACGCGATTTATCGTTAGATTAATTCGAAGATCGGTTTTTATTAGCGGTGACGTTGAGGGTTCGATCAACGAGGATATCAACGTCCCGGATCAGCCAATCTAGGCCTAGGGACGTTCTAGAGGTAAGGGAACTCGATCCCTTTGAGTTAGATCGATCGATTTGGTGTTTTTCTTGAGGATGCAATTCTGTGGTTTTAGCAACAGGCGATCAGGCCTTTAGTGACAGGGTTTGGGTGATCACTAAAGCTGCTGGGAATTTTCAGAAAATTGGTTTTGGATGGTTTAAATTGTTTTGAGTCCCTTCAAGGGTTTGTTCTTGCGTTTAAATTTTTTATAAATTGAGGCAGATCTAGGAGATGACTGTAAATTAATTTGGGAATTTTGGAAGATGTATTTCTAATTTTAGAAATTGTGTGAACATTCGTTTTAATTAAATAAAATTAATTCTGAGTAGTTTATAAGGGTTTGATAATTTTCCAGGGTATAAGGATTTGAAGGGATAGGTTTTGAAAAGTGATCAATTCGTCCAAGATTAAAATAATTAGGAAAAGTGATCGGTTTTGAAGGGATTGTTTTTAAAGGGGGTTAAGAGACCTTGGGAGCGAGTCTCGAGGACTGGATGTCGAGGAGAGGATGTTCTAGTGACCCAAAAGGGATTTCTAAATCGAGAAAGGTCTACTAAGGAGATGACTTTCTTATTAATAGGTTCACCGAGATAATTCGACTAGGAGGGATTTCTTCGAGTAAAGAATCGAGGAGTCAGCTTCATAAGGTGAGTGTAAAGGGGGTAAATTCTACACCTTACGTGTTCTTTCAAGAATTTACAAGTCTTGATTATTTTGATGAAGTGAATGTCGTTGTTTGATTGTGCTTATGGTTGATGATATGTGATTTTGTTTGAGCTATGCTTGATGTGAATGTGCATGAGTTCTTATTTAAATTTAAGTTTTAAGTTTATAAGTTATTGTTGAAGTTAAGAAACAAGTTCTCTTTAAAGAAGTAACTCACCTTCAAGAAGGTGAAGTCGTTTTAAGTGTTTTTAGTCACTAGCGCCAGTTCGTTGCCCTTTTGAGACAGTTTGAGATAGAGCAGCAGTTATGCTCTTGAGATTTTTTTAAGATGGACAGCAGTTATGCCCTTGAGAATCGTGGTGAAGAGCCACCACGATAAGTTTAAGATGTTAGGGGGATGAATCGTTACGACTTCCCTAACTAAGTTTAAGGGAAGCCTGGATGGCTTCTCATACGTATGAGTTGGCAACCGGACTAGCTAGTGAGGGATCCCAGCGTCAGTCAAAAGATTTAAGTCAAGTTTTGAGCTTTGAGAAGGGAGCTTTAACTCCCGAAGAATTTTTTGAGTTATAAGTGTTAAGAGTGGAAGTACAAAACAACTTCCACTAGTAGAAGTTAAGTGTTTAGAGAATAATAATAAAGTACTATAGAATTTATCGTAAGGGCGTAGACTGACCCCAACTCACTCACCAGATCGTAGAGGAGGAAATCCTAACCAGCCAGTCTTTGAGCAGCAAGCTAGAGGGACTCAACACCATCGTCGCTGAGAGATGTCGAGCCAAGCGTCAGAGTAAGCATCAGAGAACTTTTTCCAGTTATTAAGACTTTATGGTTAAGAGTTAAGGATTGGAGATTCATTTCCTTTGGACAATTTGAGTTTTGCCCACGTGTTAGCGCTTCGATTTTAGATATTGAGATATTTGAGTTTAGTATTTTATTTAAACTTGTGTTATTTGAGATTTTTAACTATACCTCGGGGTAGAAATGTCTTTTTCCAAATTCAAAGAGGGGGGATGTTTCATTTTGGTATCAGAGCCGGTCGTCCTCTGTTTCTTGGTTCCCAAGAAATATTGGAATGTCGGTCTCAGTTTTTAAAGGTTTTGTTTTAAAGATTTCAAGTCAAGGTTTGGCCAAACCAGTCAAGATTTCTTTTAAGAATTTAGAATCTCCAGTATACTCTAAACCATATCAAGGAAGAAATAACTGAGATCTAACGAAACCCTGTGCGTCTACAGTGCAAGTGTTGGCCCGCAGCCCACACCACCGGTGCCAGTACAAGAGAGGCGTCCACCAGACTATGTAGGGTTCCGGAAGAGAAAGGTGGAAGATTTTAAGGGGGGACGTTCAACAGACCCCATGGAAGTAGAGCAGTGGCTAGCTAAGGTCACTCGTACACTGGCCGAGATGAGAGCTGATGATGAGGACAGAGTGCTGCTGACAGTGTCCTTGCTGCAGGACGCTGCATACAACTGGTGGATTACCCAGCCAGCTAGTCGAGAGGATCCACCGGCCATCACTTGGCCAGAGTTCGTGCAGTTGTTCAAAGACCATTTCATACCGGAGGCTTACCGGATCGGGAAGCAGAGGGAATTTTTGCTGATCAGGCAGAAGTGGGGCAATGAAGACAGGGAAAGCGTGACTGAGTACACGGCCAGGTTCGACAAGCTACTTATGGAGGGCCTCAATTTCAGGATGTAGCAGCTCAACGCATCCATTACCTGGAGAGCCTGAAGCCTGCTTTTCCCCGCCAGCTAAGTATACTGAATTGGAACAACAGGGAAGAGATCTATCAGGCGGCTCTTCGATTGGAGAGGGCGGATACAGCTCTGTATGAGGAGGGGATACAACGAGAAGGGAACAAAAGGAAGGCTGCTAGCCTGTTTGAGGGGCTAGGATAGCCGAGTCAGCAGAGAAGGAGACCATCCCAGAACTACTATGGAGCCACCCAGAGTCAGGCCGGCTCAACCAGATCAGGGCCAACCTACATTCCTCGGGACCCATGCAACCAGTGTGGGAGGATCCACCCGGGAGAGTGTAAGGTGCATCTGAGAGGCATCTGTTATCACTGCAATGAGCCAGGCCACTATGCTAGAGATTGCCCTAGGAAGGGAGGACAGGGGAGAGCCTAGTCCGAGCAATCAGTCCGGGGCGGAGGAGGAAGAACTCAGACCGGACAGCAGTTTGGCAACTAGCCAAACCGGTCTAATCACCAGCAGGGAGGAAATGCAGGGCGGTTCAACCGCAATGAGCGGGATCGAGGGCAAGGATCTCAAGCATCTGGGCAACCAAGACTGTTTGCCATGAGGAGAGAAGAAGCTGACGTTGCACCTGAGGTGGTGACTGGTATGATCTCGCTTTACCACCAGCCCGCTTTTGTGTTATTTGATTCCGGTTCCACACACTCTTTCATTTCTACCAAGCTTGCTAGAACCTTAGGGATTCCATTTGTGAGGTTGGGGCAGAATTTAGGGGTCAGGACCCCAGTGGGGGATACCCTTATAGTAGACTCAATCATTCGGGATTGTGCTATCACCGTGGCGGGACACGAATTGGAGGCGAACCTAATTCTACTACCCTTCGACGAGTTTATTGTCATCTTGGGTATGGATTGGCTGTCAAAGAATAGAGCAAAGGTGGACTGCTACAAGAATGAGGTTAGCTTGGAGGTGGAAGGAAAGGGCACTGCTTTGTTCAAAGGGACTAAGAAGCTTATCCCTTGGTGCTTAATCTCTGCGGTTAAGGCATTCTCATTAATCCAGGAAGGATGTGAGGCATATTTAGCTCATGTTAAGGAGGTGCAAGAGAAGAAGATTAAAGACGTACCTGTCGTCAGGGAATACCCCGAGGATCTTCCTAGGCTACCGCCGCAGCGAGAGGTAAAGTTTGATATTGAAGTGATTCCTGGCACGGCACCGATGTCTATTCCTCCTTACCGTATGGCACCAGTGGAGTAAAAGGAGTTGAAGGAGCAGTTGCAGGAACTGTTGGAGAAGGGGGTTCATACGCCCTAGTGTATAACCATGGGGAGCACCAGTGTTATTCTTGAAGAAGAAGGATGGCAGTATGAGACTGTGCATTGACTATAGGAAGTTGAACAAAGCTACCATCAAGAACCGCTATCCTTTGCCAAGGATAGATGATCTCTTCGACCAACTACAAGGAGCAAGGGTGTTCTCGAAGATTGATCTACGGTCAGGGTATCATCAGTTGAGGGTGGCAGATGGTTCAGTACCCAAGACGGCTTTTCGCACTAGGTACGGCCACTACGAGTTCTTGGTCATGCCGTTCAGACCGACCAATGCACCAGCAGCTTTTATGGCACTAATGAACTGGGTTCTTCACGAGTACTTGGACAAGTTTGTCATCGTCTTCATAGATGACATACTCATCTACTCGAGAAGTAAGGAGGAGCACGAAGAACACCTTAGGGTGGTTTTGCAGAAATTGAAAGAGGAGAAGTCATACGCCAAGTTCTCGAAGTGTGACTTTTGGTTGGAGGAGGTCTTGTTCTTGGGTCACATGATTTCTGGGCGTGGAGTTGAAGTGGATCCCAAGAAGATTGAAGCTGTACCAAAGAATGTTTTCGAAGTGCGGAGTTTTCTGGGTTTAGCTGGGTACTACCGGAGGTTTGTGGAAGGGTTCTCCAGCATTGCACGACCTATGACACAGCTATTGCAGAAGGGGAAAGCATTTGTTTGAGACAAGAAGTGTCAAACGGCGTTTGAGTTGCTGAAGGAGAAGCTTACCTCTGCACCAGTGCTAGCACTACCGACCAGCGGTGGGGAGTATTCCATCTATAGCGATGCTTCCTACCAAGACTTGGGTTGTGTACTTGATAACGATGTAATTGCATGTATTTGCACCCCTAATTCTTATCCGTTTGAGAGGCATAGTCGTGTATTTTGGCCTATTTTACGCCGGGTTGTGCTATTTTGTCATATTTCAGGTCTCAGGCGTCAAAGGAAAGGCTAAGCACGAGTTTCGGGGCATTCGGAGGTCATTTCGTCAAGGTGGAGCCAAAACACGGGCAGACCTAAAACAGAACACGGCCATGTTCTGTGGCCGTGTTTTTACTGCCGAGATAAAATTCAAGTTGGGTAGACATTGGCTAAAAACACGGGCAGAAGCACGGCCGTGTCCACAAAGCACGGCCGTGTCCACCATCAAACACGCCCGTGTTTCGCGCAATGCACAGGCCGTGTAATTAACCCTAGCCAAAACACGGGCGGGCTGAAACATTACACGACCGTGTCCTCGACCGTGTTTTGGCCACTGATGCCTTTTTAAGCAGATTTTCAGCCAAAGAGAAGGGGATTCGAGTTTTAGAGAGAGAGATCACTTCCTAGAGAGAGAAAGCGACGAACAAGAGTCTCCAAGCGCCCTTGATTGGAGAAGTGCCAATCAACGTCCAGGAGCAGGAGTCCATCCTTCACAGTATGAATTCCGCGTCCGATTCTGCTTTTGCTTCTTTCTCCATGGAGTAGTTCTCCCATTCATCCGGGTATGGAGAACCCTAGATTTGTATGTTAGGTTTGATTGTATGAACCCAAGTACTGATTCTATGAGTTGATTATATTCGATTGAGGTTTGAATGACTTGAATCCTGATCAAATTCCTGTTATTTTTGCTTTGACCTAGAATGAGAATATCTGCCTAGGTTGATAGAGCATCCTTGATTGAAGGTAGGGAGTTGGTGACTTTAGTCGAGGAGCCAACTCACTATTCTGTACCGGATTTACTCCGGTAGTGGAGGTTTTGTTTGTTAAGGCCTCAATCTGTTTACTCCGGTGGAGGTTAGTCGCCCGCTAGAGACTCAGATTGAGAGGGTCTGAAGACCTTTAGTCAAGACTTCAGGCTGTTTAAGAACCTTCCGCAGTATAACTATCATAGAAACTGAACTTGGTAATTACAATCCGGCTTAACTGCAGTCTAGGGGGAACCATATCCGGGTGACCTCTCTTAACCTGAATACAACTGTTTACTTGCTTTGTTAGTTTGTTAGTTTAGACTTGCATTCCAGTTTCATTGCTAGATAACAAGAATTCACTGAGTAGTCATCAAATCTAGGACCCGGGTTGATAATTAAACCCAAACCCGCTATACTACGCTTTAGGAAGTGGTTTCACTTGGCCAATTCCTGGAGTAACAGTAGAAGTGAGTCAAGTTTTTGGCGCCGTTGCCGGGGACGGCTAGGTTGTTGAAGAAAAGTGATTTCTGTTAATTTAGCTTTTCTTTTTGCTTTGTTTGCTTTGTCCCACTTGTGCCTTCACGGGTTTGCTTGCTTGAGTGTGTGCAGGTAGTGCATGACCCGTAGCCAGTCAGGAGGTTTACTGCCGTTGAATCCAGAGATTGACCGCACCTGTCGCCAGCTCAGGAGATAACAGCGAGCTAGACTGGCTACAGAAGAGCGCATAGACGGCCACGTGAGCAGTGATTCTGAGGAGGAGTACGAGATGGAAGACTACAATCAACACCAGGGGAATCTCCAGCAGGCTCCCCCGGTGAATCAGGTCCTAGGGAACAACCCCATACCCCAGGATCATGGAGTTCATCATCCACCGCAGCCGGGTCCCACCTTGGAGTACTACTACACTCCGCGGATTGCTGACATCCGCCCGGTCATCCTCTACCCGCCTATTCCAGCGAACAACTTCGAGATCAAGCCATGCTGGATTCAGCTCATCACATCTTCTATCCAGTTTCATGGCTTGAAGGATGAGGAGGCCAGGGTACATCTTTCTCGTTTTCTGCAGCTGACGAACGGGTTCAAGCTGAATGGTGTCCCGGATGATGCAATCCGCCTTCATCTCTTCCCCCATTCTCTGGCGGGGAATGCTAAGAGGTGGTTGGAGACCCAGCCTCCATTGTCCATCACCTCTTGGGACGATCTGGCGGACAAGTTCGTGCACAGGTACTATCCGGCATCGAAGACTACAGAGATTCAGCGTGAGATCACTCACTTCCGCCAAGAGCCAGATGAGTCACTTCGTGATGCTTGGGAGCGGTACATGGGATACTTCTGGCAGTGTCCCCATCATGGCTTTAGTGATGCTTTCACAGTGGGGAACTTCTACAGTGCTCTCTCTCCAGATAGCCAGAGGGTGATTGAGTCTCTATGCCTAGGAGGGGATGTTCTCACTAAGACTCCACCCGAGCTGAATCAGATGATTAATACCTTGGCTGCCAGAGATCATTCTTGGGGGCAGAGCAGCAGATACAGACATTCCCGAGACCGTGGTGTGCACGCCATGGAGTCCAGATCCGGACTCGAGCAGCAGGTAGCTGAGCTAGTGCAGACATTGACGCAGCCCAACAGTCTTATTCCGGGCAGAGGTATGGCTACACCTCCAGTTGCTCAGTGTCAGTGGTGTGAGAGCTCGAATCACTTAGTAGAAGACTACCAGGCTATGAGGGAGTCTACTACTCCCCAAGAGCAGTTGGACTTCATCGCCAATGCTCGGCGCCTAGACCCGTACAGCAACACATATAATGAGGGGTGGCGCCAGCATCCCAACTTCTCTTGGGGCAGCAACACCACTAAGCCACCTGGTTTCCCAGCACCAGCTGGTGGCTTTCAGCAGAGGCAGCCCTATCAGGCTCGACAGGGGCCAGTTCCACAGCAGCAGCCCTACCAGCCTAGGCAGGGGCAACCACAGCAGCAGCCCTACCAGCCTAGGCAGGGGCAACCATTCCAGCAGCCCCAGCGCCAGTTTGCCGAGCCAGCAGCAGCCCCAGTTCCAGATACTCAGATGACGAAGCTGGAAAATATTCTGGCTTCGTTCATGACTAGTACTCAGGCAGCTATCACGTCATTGGAGGCAGGTCAGAGGAACCAGGGTGCCATCTTGCAAGATCTGCAGAATCAGGTGGGTATCTTGGCCCGCCAGAACACCACCAGGGCACCGGGGACTTTGCCTTCCACCACTGTTCCGAATCCTCGTGATCCTAACCAGCTCCAGCAGCTTGATGCCATCACTACCAGGAGTGGCAAGACCACATCAGCTGCTCCTGCCCAGCCCAGTCGAGATGAGCCACTGCCTGCTTCAACACTTCCAGCTGATACTGCAGAAGTGGGGGAAGACACAACAACGCCTGCTCCCAAGCCACAGCCAGTGGTTAAGGAGCATGTACCTCAGCTTCCCTTCCCCACTCGCCTGCATAAAGACAAGCTGGAGACTGAGTTTGCCAAGTTCATGGCAATGTTGAAGCAGGTCAACATCAGCATGCCGTTCGTGGAGGCACTTTCAAAGATGCCCAAGTATGCCAAATTCATGAAGGACCTCCTCACCAACAAGAAGAAACTTGGGGATCTTTCGACAGTGATGCTGAGCAAGGAGTGTTCTGCCATCCTGCAGAACAAGCTGCCTGAGAAGCGAAAAGACCCAGGGATTTTCACTATCCCTCTTGTTATTGGCAGCATGCATGTAGGAAAGTCCTTGGCGGACCTAGGCCTAGGTGAACCTAGAACTACTAGGATGAGCATTCAGTTAGCTGATCGTTCTATCGTGCATCCTAGGGGTATCATTGAGGACTTGCTTGTTAATGTGGGTGCATTCACATATCCTGTTGACTTTGTTATTTTGGATATAAATGAGGATGTGGATGTACCTTTGATTTTAGGTAGACCGTTTCTCGCCACCGCCAAGGCGCTTATTGATGTGCATAGTGGTAAATTGATTCTGCGTGCTGGTGATGAACAGGCTACTTTTTCTGTGTCTGAGAATGGGAAACACCCTCATTTGCATGATGACATAGATTACTGTGATATGCTTGCTGATTTTGAGACCGCACTCGCCATAACAAGTGCGGGTACTGACGATGTTCTTGAGCGTTGTCTTTTGCTAGGTGAGCAGGCATCGCAGGAGCCGCAGCTGGCGGAGCAGTTAGCCGAGTTGGAGAGTAGCCCCTTCTTGGAGGGCGACAGGCTGTTCAAACCGATCTCATCCTCCACCCGCATCGCCACTTCCTTGGAGGAACCACCAGAGCTGGAGCTTAAGCCCCTCCCTCCTCATTTGGAGTATGCATTTCTCCGGGAGGGGAATAAGCTGCCAGTCATCATCAGCTCGACCCTCACACCCGAGCAGAAGACCAGACTGGTGACCTTGCTGAAGCGATACGAGCGAGCTCTTGCATGGAAGATCACAGACATCCGGGGGATCAGACCTTCTTTCTACTCCCACCGGATACTGATGGAGGATGAGATGCCGCCAGTGAGACAGCCGCAGAGGAGACTGACACCGAACCTGGAGGCTGTGGTTCGGGCAGAGATCGTGAAGCTGCTGGATGCGGGGATCATCTTCGCCATTTCTGACAGAGAGTGGGTCAGTCCCACCCAGGTGGTACCCAAAAAGGGTGGGATGACTGTGGTGCCTAACGAGAAGAATGAGCTAATTCCGATGCGCACGGTGACTGGGTACCGTGTCTGCATTGACTACCGGCGTCTCAACGACGCCACTCGGAAGGACCACTTCCCGCTACCATTCATTGATCAGATGCTGGAGAGATTGGTGGGGCACGAGTTCTACTGTTTCCTGGATGGGATGTCCGGGTACTTCCAGATCCCGATTGCACCGGAGGACCAGGTGAAGACCACTTTCACCTGCCCCTTCGGCACCTTTGCATACCGGAGGATCCCATTCGGGCTATGCAATGCCCCGGCTACTTTTCAGCGATGCATGCTCGCTATCTTTGACCGTCTGGTCGGCGAGATCATGGAGGTGTTTATGGACGATTTCTCGGTTTATGGAGACTCATTCTCTCACTGTCTCCATAACCTGGAACTTGTCCTTAAACGGTGTGAAGAAACGAACCTGGCACTGAGTTGGGAGAAGTGTCACTTCATGGTTCGGGAAGGCATAGTTCTTGGGCATAAGATCTCCAAGATGGGGATTGAGGTGGACAGAGCGAAGATCGAGACCATCAGCAAGCTGCCCCCTCCTACATCTATTAAGGGGATCCGGAGTTTTCTTGGTCATGCAGGGTTCTACAGGCGGTTCATCAAGGATTTCTCGAAGATTACTCTGCCCCTGACTAAGCTTCTAGAGAAGGATGCCCCCTTCCAGTTCACTGATGCATGCACAGCGGCTTTCACGACTTTGAAGGAGAAGCTCACACAAGCTCCTATCATGGTTGTTCCTGATTGGTCCTTACCATTTGAAATTATGTGCGATGCCAGTGACTTTGCTGTTGGAGCTGTGTTGGGGCATAGGCGTGATCAGCATTTCCGACCCATCTACTACGCCTCGAAGACCTTGAATGATGCCCAGGAGAACTACACCACCACGGAGAAAGAGCTGGTCGCGGTGGTGTTTGCCTTCGATAAAGTTCGTCCTTATCTGGTCTTGTCCCATGTGATTGTGTACACTGATCACTCCGCGATTCGATACTTGATGAGCAAGGCTGATGCCAAGCCTCGGCTCATACGATGGATCTTACTGCTGTAGGAGTTTGACATTGAGATTCGGGACAAGAAGGGAGCAGAGAATGTTGTTGCCGATCACCTCTCCCGGTTGGACGCACCCCCCTGCGGACAACCTTGAGGAGGAGATCAATGACTCCTTTCCAGATGAGAGACTGCTGATGATGTGCCTGGTGGAGAGTGTCACCCCCTGGTATTCTGATTTTGCAAATTATCTTGTGGGCCAGCAGCTGCCCAAGGGGATGACCACTCACGCCAAGAGGAAGTTCTTCTCCGACCTGAAGTACTACTTCTGGGATGACCCCCATCTCTTCAGGATCGGAGCCGACGGGATCATCCATCGATGTGTTATGGAGAGTGAGATGGAGGGCATTCTATCTCACTGTCATGAAGGACCTGCTGGCGGTCACCACGGAGGAAACCGCACGGCGAGGAAGGTGCTCCAGTCGGGATTCTACTGGCCCACGCTCTTCAAGGACGCAGACGCCTTCGCACGCAGGTGCGACCGATGCCAGAGGTCAGGTAACATCTCTGCCCGTGATGAGATGAACCAGAATGTGTTTATAACTTGTGAGATTTTTGATGTCTGGGGTATCGACTTCATGGGCCCCTTCCCTCCATCCTTTGGTAATACATATATCCTTGTTGCTGTTGACTACGTCTCTAGGTGGGCTGAGGCGCAAGCTTTGCCCACTAATGATGCTAGACGTGTTTGTGGTTTTCTGAAGCAGCTATTCTCCCGGTTCGGGAAACATAGAGCCATCATAAGCGACCGCGGTACCCATTTCCAGGGTCAATTCGATAAATTGTTATCTGGCTATTGTGTAACTCACAAGGTGTCCGTGGCCTATCATCCTCAAACCAGTGGCCAAGCCGAGCTGACGAACCGGGAGCTCAAGCGGATCTTGGAGAAGACGGTGAACCTATCCCGCAAGGATTGGTCCACCAAGCTCGATGATGCTCTGTGGGCATATCGCACTGCCTACAAGACGCCCATTGGTACCTCACCGTACCGACTTGTCTATGGAAAGGCATGCCATCTACCTGTGGAGCTAGAGCACAAGGCCTTCTGGGCCCTTAAGCTGCTAAACTTGGATGTTAGTGTTGCAGGTGATGAGCGAAAAATGCAGATGTTGGAGCTGGAAGAGTGGCGTTATCACGCCTATGAGAACACCAAGCTGTACAAGAGCGCACGAAGCGCCTCCACGATGCACGGTTGCGGGGTCCGAAAGAGTTCCAGGTTGGTGATCGAGTTCTCCTTTATAACTCTCGCCTGAAACTCTTTCCCGGAAAACTCCGTTCCCGGTGGTCTGGACCGTACACGGTCACACAGGTGTTCCCGTATGGCACGATTGAGATTGCTAGCCCGCAAACTGAGCCATTTAAAGTGAATGGCCATCGTCTCAAGCTCTACCTGGGAGACGAGGTCGAACGTGCGGAGTCAGCAGTGGAGCTCGCGGACCCTTAGTTCCGCAATTGGTGTCCAGCTAAAAGACGGTAAAGAAGCGCTTGTGGGGAGGCAACCCCACCACGGTTTGCATTTCTACCTTTGTTTTTATTTATTTATTTCATCTTTGTCGGTTTTTTGAGTCTTTGCGTCAGTTAGGAGTCAGTCTGGAAAGTTTTTCGTGCCTCGGGCGGTTCGTTTTGATGTGTGATTGGGTAAATTTTAGAGCCGGGGCACGAATGAATCTTGGTGGTTTGAGATTGAAAATTGAAAAAATTGCATTTCAGGCTCGGCAGTAAAAACATGGGCAGCAGGGGGCCAAAACACGGCCGTGTTTCGCCCTGAGCCCGCCCGTGTTTTGCTTTATGCTCTCGGCATAAAAAGCACGGGCTGAAAACACGGTCGTGTTTCGCCCAGAGCCCGCTCGTGCTTTAATGGGGCAAAACACGGGCGCGGAGCACCCGAAACACGGCCGTGTAATGGCCCGCCCGTGTTTCGGCCTCCCCCCTATAAAAGCGATTTTTTCAGCCAAAAATCAGATCAAACCATTTTTTTTTCAAACCCCCCCAGCCCCCCTCACCGGAAAATCGCCCCCTTCACCTTCTCCCTCGATTTTCCGGCCATAACTCCCTCTCCCGACCTCCAAATCACAAACCGCGACCGCCCCCACGCTCCTGGCGTCAAGGAGCACATTCCCCAAAGATTTGGGCTGGTTTGGCCGAGGTTGGGTCGCCGGCGGTGAGCTTTCCAGCGAGTCTCCGGTGTGTTTTCCAGCGACTTTGGGTGCTTCTTTCCACTTTCTTCACCTCTCTCGTGGTCTCTTCTTGCGTCTCCAGGTGTGTTCTCCTTGTCTTTTACTATATTTATGGAGAATCGATACCTAGAGTTAGGTGAAGAACTTCTGATTGTGGAATGCATGGTTTGGGAATATTTTGGGTTTGGGGGTGTGATTGTGCTGATTGCATGTTGCCTGGTATGCGTGCTATGTGAATTTTCTGTGGCCTCGCTTGGCGCTATTTAGGACAGTTGTGGTATGCTTGTTTTACCGGGGGCCTAGTCCACTGTCCGAATCGCTCGATTTAAGGGTCCCCGGTATATTTTGCTGTGTATTTCTCGTATGATGGGTATGTGTATGTCGCTGGGAGTCTAGTCCACTGTCCATATCTTTCGATATGAGGGCTCCCGGTGTGGGTTTGGCCTAACATTGACCCCGTTTGCTTGTGCACACTTTGTCCTTCATTGTGTTTTGCAGGATCATGGAGACTTACCTCGATCAGCTGTACATCGTCCAGCGCCACAAGCTGCAGAACCTCCGTACCCGCAGCATCGCCGAGCACCATCACCTCAATTGGGACGTGTTCGGAGAGCTTCATGCCAGGCCACAGATGGAGGCCGCGGTCCGCTCCCCTGCTTGGCGGCGTCTTCTCACCCTTGCCGAGCCGACCTACAAGGAGCTCGTCTTGGAGTTCTACGCCACCTTCAACCACAACTCGAGGGGGAACTCCGACCATTCTAATGCAGTCCAGTTCACACTCGGCGGGGTGGAGCACTCCCTCAGCTATTGGGAGTTCGCCAATGCCCTTCGTCTAAATTCCCGGACAGCAGGCGGGCCTCCTCTCCGCTTGGATCTCTCTGATCCCACGGACTTCGCTTCCCAGGCGTACTTCCAGACCATTTGCCTGCCGGACAGTGTGGATAAAGAGTACGTGGCCAGCCAGACGCGGGCTGCTCTCCTCCGTCCGGAGTGGCGGATCCTCAACCACCTCATGTGCACTTCTTACACACCCAGCGCCGGCTCGTCCAACCGGGTCACACTCCGGACTCTCTGGTTGATGCATGCGATGGGTCGCTCCGAGGACACCATCCAGCTGGGATCTGTGCTTTCCCGGACGTTCACTAAGCCAGCCATCAGCACGTCTCGCGCCCTCGTTTGTGGCCCGGTGATCACCGCCTTGGCCCGCAACTACGGGGTGGACTTCACAGAGATGACACTGGTCCGAGGGCCGAGCCCACTCAGCGAGGCTAATCTTCACCACCAGCACTTGATTGCGCAACACGGGCGTGTGCGCTGGATCGAGGGCCTTCCTCAGCCACCTATACCTGCCGAGGGCGATCAGGTCGAGTCGAGCGCCGCTGGTGGACGGCGAGTTCGTCGCGTTCCTCGTCGTGCCCAGGCTCCCGCGAGCCCCTCTCCTGCTCCCCGGTCTCCATCTGCAGGACCACCACCTCCGGTGGTGGTCCCCATCTCCGACCAGTTGGCGGCGATCTCACAGCAGAATGAGCGCATCCTGGCCGGCCAGGAGCTCATCCACACCCGCCTTGATCGTGAGCGGGACCGAGGGCGTCGTCTCATGTCGGGGCAGCACTACATCATGTCCTACTTGGGCTTGGACCCGAACGCGGTCCACTACCCGTTCGTGCAGTCCCCAGGGTTCGAGGATGAGTACCCTCCACCCACCGGCGATGGTGGTGATGCCTTCTAGGGCGGGTTGTGTTTTATCTGTTTTCCAGACTGAGACTCCGTGTTTTGTGCTTTCGTTTTGTTTTGTTTCTATCTTGGATTGTAGACTTGGTACTCTGACTCCTATCACCCAGTGTGTTTTTTTTTGTTGTCTCTAGCTCTGTGCCCCTTCTTTTAACTGGTCCGCCATCCAGTCAACGTTCCTGACCACTGTTTCACGGTAACATCGTTCCCCTTCCCTCTGCTCCATTGAGGACATTGTCGCGTTTAAGTGTGTGTGTGGGGGGGGGGGGGGGGGGTTCTTTGTATGAATTGGAACGTATATATGTGTGCTTGGAGCCTAGTCCACTGTCCAAATCGCTCGATTTGAGGGCTCCAAGCACGGCTATTTGCTTGATGATTGATCGTATTGGCACTGTGGATGTGATTAGTGAACTGAATGGCTTTTGACTTGATACATGACAACTTGAGTGTGACTTAGACAACTTATTGTGATGACTGAGATGTGCAGTATATTTTGTGTAGGGGTTCAGTTTCTCAACTGTCTGCCCACCAAATGTGATTTGGTTTGATCACTTGCTTTTGACAGTCAGTTATGCATCTAGTTCAGGGAATCAGAATGAGAGATAGAGCATATAGGTAGCCATGTGAGATTTGAGTCTGCTCGTTTCTTTCTTGTGCAATAGTTTCCTCTTCCATGATGTGCAGCATTCACGTTGTCATTAGCTAAGATGATGGAGGCATAGGATTAACCCGCGACCAAATTGACTGTCCTGGTGTGTCATACCCCTAGTCAGCCCCTTTGAGCCATGTGTTTTCCTTTCTTTCGGTCTTCAATGAAAAGTCACCCTTTTGCATCTTTTAGAAGGTTCCACAGAGTGATTTTTACATGTTCTCTGCTGTTTCTGCTAAATGTAATGTGAGGGTTGGAGGTAGTGCTTAAAAGTTGGGCAGGTATTTGAAAATGTGCAGAGGTGGTGGTTCTCTTAAGAAATGAAAAAAATAATGAAAGAAAATCAAAGAAAAAAAAAATGAAAGCAAAAGAGAGCCACCACCAAAAATCTGAATAATGCCCATGTAGTAGTGTTTCTTAGCAGTCTGGCTTAGAAATACTAGCATTTATGTAACCTCCTTCGCTCTTGTGCTTTGAACTTGAGTAATGCAGAATAGCAGAAAGTAAGTTATTGGTTCGATTGATTGTGAATCTGTTGGGTTTGGAAATGTGGAACCTTGTGCTGTATGAATACTTCCACCACCTAAAAGGCCTTTTCCCCATGTCCAAGACCCTAGCCAGTCATCTGAACCTGTGTCTAAGACCTCCGGATTAGTTAGTGATGACACCCCATATGTGAACTCTAGCGGTTAGAGGCTGCATTCATGGTGAAGAGATGTTAGGGATTGAGAGTTTAAGCATGCGCATTTTTCGCATCATATTGTCCTGACCCCACTGGTCGAGAGTGAGCGATTCATTTTCTTTTATTCTCTATACTCTTTATCCCGGTGAGGACATAGATTGCTCGGTCTTAATTCTGATATCTTGAACTTTGTGCATGATGTGACTGTTTTGAACAAGTGGTTGAGTCAAGTCTATGTTGGTTGGTGAACAGAAGGGAGACTCTTCCTTTGCTCGATGTTACTGCATTCGAATGGCATCTGTGGTGGTTGTCTAGGTTGTCATTGAAGTTGTTCATGTGTTACTGATCGAAAGCCAGTATGATCCACGTGTTTTGTGCCGATATATCATTCCTTGTTGTTTTGAGCTTACCTTGTGTCTGACTTGGTTTGCTTGAGGACAAGAAAACGGTTAAGTGTGGGGGAATTTGATAACGATGTAATTGCATGTATTTGCACCCCTAATTCTTATCCGTTTGAGAGGCATAGTCGTGTATTTTGGCCTATTTTACGCCGGGTTGTGCTATTTTGTCATATTTCAGGTCCCAGGCGTCAAAGGAAAGGCTAAGCATGAGTTTCGGGGCATTCGGAGGTCATTTCGTCAAGGTGGAGCCAAAACACGGGCAGACCTAAAACAGAACACGGCCGTGTTCTGTGGCCGTGTTTTTACTGCCGAGAGAAAATTCAAGTTGGGCAGACATTGGCTAAAAAAACGGGCAGAAGCACGGCCGTGTCCACCATCAAACACGCCCGTGTTTCGCGCAATGCACAGGCCGTGTAATTAACCCTAGCCAAAGCACGGGCGGGCTGAAACATTACACGACCGTGTCCTCGACCGTGTTTTGGCCACTGATGCCTTTTTAAGCAGATTTTCAGCCAAAGAGAAGGGGATTCGAGTTTTAGAGAGAGATCAGTTCCTAGAGAGAGAAAGCGACGAACAAGAGTCTCCAAGCGCCCTAGATTGATCTTCAACACCATTGGAGGCCAGTTTGAGCTTGGAGAAGTGCCAATCAACGTCCAGGAGCAGGAATCCATCCTTCACAGTATGAATTCCGCGTCTGATTCTGCTTTTGCTTCTTTCTCCATGGAGTAGTTCTCCCATTCATTTGGGTATGGAGAACCCTATATTTGTATGTTAGGTTGATTGTATGAACCCAAGTACTGATTCTATGAGTTGATTATATTCGATTGAGGTTTGAATGATTGAATGACTTGAATCCTGATCAAATTCCTGTTATTTCTGCTTTGACCTAGAATGAGAATATCTGCCTAGGTTGATAGAGCATCCTTGATTGAAGGTAGGGAGTTGGTGACTTTAGTCGAGGAGCCAACTCACTATTCTGTACCGGATTTACTCCGGTAGTGGAGGTTTTGTTTGTTAAGGCCTCAATCTGTTTACTCCGGTGGAGGTTAGTCGCCCGCTAGAGACTCAGATTGAGAGGGTCTGAAGACCTTTAGTCGAGACTTCAGGCTGTTTAAGAACCTTCCGCAGTATAACTATCATAGAAACTGAACTTGGTAATTACAATCCGGCTTAACTGTAGTCTAGGGGGAACCATATCAGGGTGACCTCTCTTAACCTGAATACAACTGTTTACTTGCTTTGTTAGTTTGTTAGTTTAGACTTGCATTCCAGTTTCATTGCTAGATAACAAGAATTCACTGAGTAGTCATCAAATCTAGGACCCGGGTTGATAATTAAACCCAAACCCGCTATACTATGCTTTAGGAAGTGGTTTCACTTGGCCAATTCCTGGAGTGACAGTAGAAGTGAGTCAGTACTCATGCAGGATAAGAAGGTGATCGCCTATGCCTCCAGGCAGCTATGGCCCCATGAGGTGAATTACCCCACCCATGACCTGGAGTTGGCAGCAGTGGTCTTTGCCTTGAAGTTATGGAGACACTATCTCTACGGCGAGACGTTCACCATTTTCACGGATCACAAGAGCCTCCAACACTTGACTGATCAGAAGGAGTTGAACATGAGGCAGAGACGGTGGATGGAGTTGTTGAGCGATTATGACTGCACCATTAAGTACCATCCGGGAAAGGCAAATGTGGTGGCTGACGCCTTGAGCAGGAAGAGGGAGAGCCCTTTACCGGAGTTGGTCTCTTTGAGGGCCATGAACATGGAATTGGATCTAGAAGAGGTAACAAAGTTGCTAGCAACTTTGAAAATTCGTCCTATGCTGCAGGAACGAATCAAGGAGAAGCAGAGTGAGGATTTGGAATTAGAGAAGTACAAGAAGCAGGTGTTAGAAGGGAAGGACACCAAATTTGGACTGGTAGATGGGGTGCTAATGTATCAAGGAAGGCTGTGTGTCCCAGATGTCTACAATCTAAGGAAGGATATTCTGGATGAGGCTCACTCGGCACCCTATGCGATGCACCCTGGGGCTACTAAGATGTATCGTACCCTCAAGGAGCATTTCTGGTGGCCAGGATTGAAGAAGGAGGTAGCTACACATGTCTACCAGTGCTTGGAGTGCCAAATGATCAAGGCTGAACATCAAGCTCCAGTCATTGAGCACCTACCGTTGGAGATCCCGCAGTGGACTTGGGAGAAGATCACCATGGATTTTGTGTATGGGTTGCCAAGGACCCCAAGGGGAAATGATGGAGTATGGGTGATTGTGGATCACTTCTCGAAGGTGGCTCATTTTATACCCATCAAGTTCAAGCCGGGACTGGAGGAGCTAGCTAGGTTGTATGTGAGGGAGATAGTGAGATTGCATGGATTTCCACTTAGCATCGTGTCTGATCGCGACCCTAGCTTCACGGCACGATTCTGGGTGAGTCTTCAAAAGGCAACGAGCACTAAAGTTCACTTCTCTACCGCATATCACCCTCAGACGGATGGGCAGTCAGAGAGGACGATTCAGACACTAGAGGACTTGTTGAGGGCATGTGTCTTAACCATGGAAGGAGCTTGGGACTAGCATCTGCCTCTAATGGAGTTTGCTTATAACAACCAGTATCACAGCTCGATACAAGCAGCTCCATATGAGGTATTGTATGGGAGGAAGTGTCGTACACCATTGTACTGGGATGCAGAGGGCATGCGACAGCTAGAGGGTCCGGAGATGATACAGAAGGTAGTGGAGAAGGTGGAGGTGATTCGCCGGAACTTGAAAGCAGCTCAGGACCGTCAGAAGAGTAATGCGGAGAGGCCAGGGAACCCGCGAAGTTATGAAGTGGGTGATATGGTATTCCTAAGGGTGTCTCCTTGGAAGGGAGTGATGAGATTTGGTAAGAAGGGAAAGCTTAGTCCGAGGTATATCGGTCCATATGAGGTGTTGGAACGCATTGGACCTTTAGCCTATCGACTTGCCTTACCTCCCTAGGATCCACGACGTTTTCCACGTCAGCATGCTAAGGGCGTATCGATCCAATCCAGAGCATGTGATCAGACATGAGGACATTCAGTTGGAAGATGACTTGACCTATGAGGAGGTTCCAATCCAGATTGTGGATAGGCAGGAAAAGGAGTTGAGGAGGAAGAAGATTGCCATGGTAAAGGTGGTATGGAGAAACCAGGGCAGCGAGGCTGCGACTTGGGAGACAGAGAGTAGCATGAGAGAGAAGAACCCAGAGTTGTTTGTTGATGTTTAGATTGGTAGTGGGCGAACTTCTGTGTACTCTCATTTTTAGTACTCTTTTTAGTTCTCATTTCTCGATTTTTCAATAATAAGACCCGGGGGTTCAGGCCGGATTTACGATTGCTAGCAACCCAGTTCAACCTACAATTTCGAGGTCGAAATTTCTTAAGGGAGAGGGAAATATGTTATATCCCAACTAGCATCGTCCCTTCGAAGACAGCGTTAAATCGTTCAAGTGGTTGATCTACCGTTCAAATTTCGGGGACGAAATTTTTATAAGGGTGGAGGAAATGTAACACCCAGAATTTCGGGTTATGGTTCGACCATAATACGTGATCGGTTGGGTTGACAGTTGCGTACTAAAAATTTCAATTGCAGATTAGTCGTAATAATAATAATAATAATTATTATTATTGTAAAAAAAAATATATATTATAACCCGGAGCTGGGGCCGAGCGGCCCCTCCCACTTAAAGTTCCAAGAACCCTCGGCCTTAAAGTCCCCAATAACCCTCGGCCTCCTTAATATTCCCCAGCAATTTTCTTCCTCCATTCGAGCATTTCCTAGAGAGCAAAACGAAAACCCCCGCCTCCTGTTACCTTCCTCAAAGCGCCGCTAGTGTTCCTTTTCCCCAGCATAAAACCGCCGCCCTCGCCAATAGCTGCCCGGGAAAAGAATAGCGCACCGTGCAATCCCCAGCCACGTGGACGAAAGGAAGAGAGAAAGGAGTTGTCTCAGGCACTGATCCCGATCCCATCCCTCTCGTGTTCTAGGTAAGGATCATGAACCCCCTTTCGAGATTTTTATACGCGATTTATCGTTAGATTAATTCGAAGATCGGTATTTATTAGCGGTGACGTTGAGGGTTCGATCAACGAGGAGATCAACGTCCCGGATCAGCCAATCTAGGCCTAGGCACCTCCTAGAGCTAAGGGAACTCGATCCCGTTGAGTTAGATCGATCGATTTGGTGTTTTTCTTGAGGGTGCAATTCTGTGGTTTTAGCAACAGGCGATCAGGCCTTTAGTGACAGAGTTTGGGTGGTCACTATAGCTGCTGGGAATTTTCAGAAAATTGGTTTTGGATGGTTTAAATTGTTTCGAGTTCCTGAAAGGGTTTGTTCTTGCGTTTAAAATTTTTATAAATTGAGGAAGATCTAGGAGATGACTGTAAATTAATTTGGGAATTTTGGAAGATGTTTTTATAATTTTAGAAATTGTTTGAACATTCGTTTTAAATAAATAAAATTAATTCCGAGGAGTTTATAAGGGTTTGAAAATTTTCCAGGGTATAAGGATTCATGATTGTTGTAGTAAAATTATTATCCGAATTTTTAAGGAGGCTCAAGTTAGGTGGAAAATTCGTCCAAGACTAAAATAATTAGGAAAAGTGATCGGTTTTGAAGGGATTGTTTTTAGAAAATTTTTAAAGGGGGTTAAGAGACCTTGGGAGCGAGTCTCGAGGGCTGGATGTCGAGGAGAGGATGTTCTAATGACCCAAAAGGGATTTCTAAATCGAGAAAGGTCTACTAAGGAGATGACTTTCTTATTAATAGGTTCACCGAGATAATTCGACTAGGAGGGATTTCTTCGAGTAAAGAATCGAGGAGTCAGCTTCATAAGGTGAGTGTAAAGGGGGTAAATACTACGCCTTACGTGTTCTTTCAAGAATTTACAAGTCTTGATTATTTTGATGAAGTGAATGTCGTTGTTTGGTTGTGCTTATGGTTGATGATATGTGATTTTGTTTGAGCTATGCTTGATGTGAATGTGCATGAGTTCTTATTTAAATTTAAGCTTTATGTTTATAAGTTATTGTTGAAGTTAAGAAACAAGTTCTCTTTAAAGAAGTAACTCACCTTCAAGAAGGTGAAGTCATTTTAAGTGTTTTTAGTCACTAGCGCCAGTCCGTTGCCCTTTTGAGACAGTTTGAGATAGAGCAGCAGTTATGCTCTTGAGATTTTTTTAAGATGGGCAGCAGTTATTCCCTTGAGAATCGTGGTGAAGAGCCACCACGATAAGTTTAAGATGTTAGGGGGATGAATCGTTACGACTTCCCTAACTAAGTTTAAGTTTAAGGAAAGCCTGGATGGCTTCTCATACGTATGAGTTGGCAACCAGACTAGCTAGTGAGGGATCCCAGCGTCAGTCAAAAGATTTAAGTCAAGTTTTGAGCTTTGAGAAAGGAGCTTTAACTCCCGAAGAATTTTTTGAGTTATAAGTGTTAAGAGTGGAAGTACAAAACAACTTCCACTAGTAGAAGTTAAGTGTTTAGAGAAGAATACTAAAGTACTATAGAATTTATTGTAAGGGCGTAGACTGACCCCAACTCACTCACCAGATCGTAGAGGAGGAAATCTTAACCAGCCAGTCCGTGAGCAGCAAGCTAGAGGCACTCAACACCATCGTCGCTGAGAGATGTCGAGCCAGGCGTCAGAGTAAGCATCAGAGAACTTTTTCCAGTTATTAAGACTTTATGGTTAAGAGTTAAGGATTGGAGATTCATTTCCTTTGGACAATTTGAGTTTTGCCCACGTGTTTAGGGATCCGATTTGAGATATTGAGATATTTGAGTTTGGTATTTTATTTAAACTTGTGTTATTTGAGATTTTTAACTATACCTCGGGGTAGAAATGTCTTTTTCCAAATTCAAAGAGGGGGGATGTTTCAATCTTACCCTCTGCCTCCGCCTGTCGCACCTGACCACAGCCACCAACCACAGAGTCTTCCCCTCTAATTCGCGCCCATCTCAATCAGCCATCGCCATCGATGAATTTCGAGACCCCGTGAACACCAAACTCTAGGCTTCCCCTGATTCCCCCTTGAAGAAATCTAAATTGCGGAATTGATAACACGAGATTTTACGTGGTATCCCTGTTCTAGTTGATGATATTATTGATGATTTGTTTCTTTCCTAGCTTGCTTGCAACAATGATCCGTAACTAAGCTTATATAATGACTAGCTTAGGGCAAATCCTAAAGACGACCGAGTGCCTATCTTGTTGGCAAACTCAAGACCCAATACAACTATGACTCTTAATTAAAGTCCAACAATGACTCGGTTACTTGGGGACTGAGAAACAAGTAACCTCAACACTCCCCCTCAAACGAAGGCGTGAATGTCAAGCATGCCAAGCTTGGAACGAAGGTGCAAGAAATGATCCACACTAAGACCTTTAGTGAACAGGTCTGCAGGCTGTTCTTGAGTTTCAATCTTCAGAGGAGCCACTTCACGTGATAAAACACGTTCGCGAACGAAATATCAATCCATTTCTACATGCTTGGTGCGCTCATGGAACACCGGATTAGCAGCAATGTGAAGAGCTGATTGATTGTCGCAGTACAATGATGTGGGTCGCAGCTGGGGAACTCCCAGATCAGTGAGTAACCAGTGAAGCCATAGAATTTCACTGACGGTACTAGCCATGGACCGATACTCTACCTCTGCCGAAGAACGAGCAACAACTGACTGCTTCTTCGTGCGCCAAGAAATGGGTGCGTTCCCAAGATGAATGCAGAAACTGGTGGTAGAACGACGAGTAGTGGGGCATCCACCCCAATCTGCATCACAAAAGGCAACCAGGTCAAGAGAACCATTAGCCAGATAAAACAAACCATGACCTGGGGATTGCTTGAGGTAGCGCATGATGCGGGTGGCAGCAGCGACATGGGCCTCAGTCGGCGAATGCACAGCCTGACTTAACAAGTTAACAGAATAGGCGATGTCAGGCCGAGTGACTGTGAGATACAGCAAGCGACTGACCAGTTTACGGAAGGCGGAAGGATTCTCATCAAGAAGAGACTAAGAACGACCAAGCTGATGATTTTGCTCAACCGGTGAGTGACATGGGCGACTAGCCTGAAGACCCGAATCTGCAAGGATATAGAGAACATACTTGCGTTGGTTAAGAACGCCGCCTTTTGGCGACCGCGCGACTTCGATACCGAGAAAGTACTTTAGGGGGACCAAATCTTTGATTGTGAATCGATTATGTAAGAATGTCTTAACAGTCTGAATAAATGTCATATTGTTCCCTGCCAAAACAACGTCAGCATCATATATTAAGGCGAAAACAATAATTGTACCTTGACTATAGATAAAGAGAGAATGATCGGCATGACTCTCGCGAAAACCAAGCTCAAGAAGTGCTGTCGAGAATTTCAGATACCAATTTCGTGATGCCTGACGAAGATCGTAGATAGACTTGTGAAGACGACATACTCGCCTATCACCAGGCGCGGCGAAACCCTGGGGAATTTCCATGTATACCTCTTTTTGCAAATCTCCATGGAGAAATGCATTGTTAACATCGAGTTGGTGTAGAAACCACCCCTGACTGACAACAACCGCAATGAGACAACGAACAGTGACTAACTTCGCAACAGGAATGAAAGTATCATGATAGTCAATCCCTTCAACTTGTGTAAAACCCTTGGCGACGAGTCGAGCCTTATACCTTTCCATTGAACCGCCGAGTTTATATTTGATTTTATAAACTCTTTTCGAAGCAATCGCTTTCTTACCAGGTGGAAGATAAACCAAGCTCCAAGTATGATTAGCTTCGAGTGCCGAAATCTCAACCCTCATGGGCAGGCGCCAATGTTCATGTTTAACCGCTTGATAGAAGTACTGGGGCTCGGCTTCACATGAGATCTTGCTCAAGTATGCCTTATGTGAGGATGACAATCGATGATAGCTCACATAATTGTTGATGGGGAACCGAACATCAGCAGAAGAGGACGAGAGAAGCTCCACGTCAAAACCAGCATATCGGGCAGGGAGCTGTCCTTCTGTGTTGCGCTAGCTTTTTCGAGGAGGCTGCTGCAAAGATGGACTTGGAGCGGCCGAATGAGGATCATGTGATTCGACGGGCTGCAGTGCGGGAGACGTGGAGGTTTCGCCCAGAATATCAGGCTGGGACGTGGGTGAAATGTCCTCCTGGGGAGGTGCTTCACTTGTTGACATTTCTTGTGAAGGCTGAGATGAGGAGGGAGGCTCCTCTTGTGAAAATGTAACAGGAGGTACATCATCCAAGGGACTGCTACACGTTGCATGCATGGGCACGTGAGGTGATGAACCATGGAGTATATCACGATAGGGGTAGACTTCTTCCAGAAAAACACAATCTCGTGACGTATAAATGATTTTGGTGTGTAAATCATACACACGATATCCACGTTGGGTTGCGGGATAGCTAGGAAGATTCCTGCTATACTGCGTTCATCAAATTTTCGCAAGGGATGCGTATTCTTGGCATAAACCAAGCACCCAAAACTGCGAAGGTGGGAGTACTTCGGCGGCTATCCCAGAAGTCTTTCGTATGGTGACTAGTTGTCAATTGTGACGAGTGGCAACCAATTTATGAGGTAGGCTGCCGTCAGTATACTCTCTCCCCAAAACCGAGTTGGTAATCCTGCACGAAACATTAATGCCCGAGCAGTGTCAAGGAGGTGTCGGTGCTTTCGCTCAACCACACCATTCTGTTGAGGCGTGTCGGTGCAAGAGGTTTGCAATATGACTCCTACTTCTTCATAATAGTCACGAAGAGCAGTTGTATTGAACTCTGGACCATTATCAGCCTGAATTCGGCGTACCTGCCGCTGATATTGAGCAGTGACATGCTTGCAGAATAAAAGCAGATATCGAGAAACCTCCGACTTAAAACGCATTAGATATACCCACACACAACGGCTGTAGTCATCGACAATTGTGAGGAAATAATGTGCACCAGTAAAAGAAGCATGTTTATAAGGACCCCAAACATCAACATGGATCAATTCAAAACATGATGTAGTCTTGATAGAACTGGCCGAAAATGGAAGTCAACTATGTTTTGCACGAAGACAAGAAACACACGGGTCCTTATTCAAATTAATGGTGCTAGAAATAAAAGGCTCTAAAAGTGACAACTTTGCCGATGACGGGTGCCCAAGCCGTGAGTGCCACTTTGCTGTCTCCTGTACCGCATGATTAGCCGATAGTGCTACTGGGTGCTACTGATTCAACAACTGCAGGTGATACAGACCGTCAACCTGCCTACTCATCCTAATCAGCTTCATGGAGCGTAAGTCCTGAAGGATACATAAATTCTCGACAAAGATGAAGGCGATCGGTAGATCAGCGGTAAGACGACTAACTGGTAATAATTTGCATTGAAAACCGGGGACATGCAACACACGATTAAGAATAAGGTCATTTCCCAAATTTTCCTTTCCAATCCCCTTGACCGGAACTCCTTTTCCATTCGGGATTAGTACCTGTAAATTCTCACCGAATTCCAACTCACCAAGCAACAAGGAAGGATCGGTAACTATATGTTCATTGCAATCAGAATCTATAACTCAAGTACGACGATCAACAAGAATATTACCAGCCATGTTGTACACCGGACTAGCTGCAGGTTCGGAACTGAGTAGTGATTTGAGCTACGGTGAGACCCAAAAGAGTTCCTTCGGCAGACTCGACTTGTGCTGCTCGCGGATTCCCTTATCGTCCTCCGCGACCTCTACCCCGGCGACCCCTGCCTCCTCGTCCAGATTCCTGAGATGGCCATCCTATGATTTCATAGCACAACTCCTTTAAATGACCAATTTTCTGGCATTGGGTGCAACACGGGTGGCCTTCAGCAGTGCGATCGGACTAGGCAAGACGCTCCCCCTGAGTGGCAGAATGCTGATCGCCATGCACCTGCAAAGCCGTGGCCTCAATTACTGGACGACGAGTGTTGGTGATGCTTCTTTGCTGTTCATCGTTGATCACCATCTGAAAAGCCTGCCAAGAGTGGGTGCAGGCTTCATTGAAAGAACTTGAGTTCTGACCGTAGTGAAAACATCATCTAGGCCAATGAGAAAGTCAAACAGATGCCCGCTATCCTGTGTGTCTCGCGTTCTCTTCTCAATCTCACAGGTACAGCCTCCGCAAGTGCACTTTGGAGGCAGGGCAATTGCTTGTATTTCATCCCAAAGACTACGCAACTTTGTGAAGAAGCTCGAGACGCTAGCCTTCTCTTGATGCAGCAAGGCAATGGTCCGTCGAAGTTGATAGAGACGGGGCAGGTTCCCTGTTCCAAAGCGCTCATTCAAGTCCGTCCAGATTTGTTGAGCGGTTTCAGCATACCGAACACTGACACGAACGTTTCTGCTCATGGAATTTTTTAGCCATCCAACTACCATTGCATTGCATCGCATCTATCCCAAGCTTCAAGTTGCCAGCCAGTTGCTGGTCGAGGAAGAGTACCGTTGACGAAGGTTTCTTCGCCAAAAGTGTTGTACGCATATCAGCTGCCCACTCTCCATAATTCAGCTCCGTGAGCAGCTCGGCGACGAAGACCTGGCCTGGCTTATCGGAGGGATGGAGATAATAAGGAGATGACGGATTTGGTCCATCCTTGACGAGGACAGTTGATGTTGAACCCGAATTCGCGACCTGCTTCTCCTTATCATCGCCCATGTTGAACAATCAAGAACGCTGGATTCGAATCACAGCTCTGATACCATGAAGAAATCTAAATTGCGGAATTGATAACACGAGATTTTACTTGGTATCCCTATTCTAGTTGAACATGACTAATCCACGATGAGCTCGGAACGAGCTCACGACTGATGATATTATTGATGATTTGTTTCTTTTCTAGCTTGCTTGCAACAATGATCCGCAACTAAGCTTATATAATGACTTGCTTAGGGAAAAGCCTAAGGACGACCGAGTGCCTTTCTTGTTGGCAAACTCAAGACCCAATACAACTATGACTCTTAATTAAAGTCCAACAATGATTCGGTTACTTGGAGACTAAGAAACAAGTAACCTCAACACCCATCTTTGAGGTTGCCTGCATCCTCATCGCTTCTTTAATGCGTTTCTTCCATTTTTTGTTACCTAATTTTGACGCCCATCGCCGCATTAACAGTTTTTCCAAATGGGCGCCCACATGAGATGGGAGTTAATGAGGCAACTTTGGAGTGGCAGCGGCCGACGACACTGGCGGGAGTTTGGACTTCGTACAGTATTGGGTGACGGGTAGGGCTTCGTTGGAGAGGGATTCGATCGGATGGATGGATTTTTTAGTTTGAATAGAGAGAGAACGGATAAGGATTTACCTAGTTTAATTTTATTTATCTGATTTTAAAAATAAACAATTAAGTAGTGAAAATAATATAAATATACATGTGACATGTTAAACCTTTAAGTCATTAGCCACATCAACAAAAGAACATCCAGCTCACTTAATTTTTGCCGAGTCAACTAACGGTTAAATAGACAGAAAGTTGACGATTTGACTATTAAATTGTTTTTGAAAAGATTAGGCTATTATATTATTCAAAACGAAAGGTTTGACTATTATATTATATTTACCCTATTGAAAAAATAATATAAGTAACATAATCTCAACAAGTGTTTGAATGTCCCATAAACGACCCGACCCTCTCACAATGGACCGCCTTTGTTATAGTATAAACAAGGCCCTCTCAACATCCTTGTAGATAGGGAAGTCTCCCTCAAACTCTTCCTTCTCTCTCTTACTTTTTTTCAAATTTTTGCTCTGTCTTCTCTCTTCTCCTCCAGCCCCTCTGCTTGGGTCTTTGCAGGGGTTGCCGCCGGCACCTCTTGGTGACCGGCGGTAGCCCAATTTTCTTTCCTCTTCCGAGCTTTTTATGCTTCCTTGCCACTGGTTTGGCCTTTTTCAATCGGATTTTCCAGCTTTTTAGCTTCTCCTGCCTTTATGGCCTTTCGTTGCCCTTTTCTAGGGTTCCTTTCTGGATTTGCTCTCCTCGGTGCTGGGTTATGCATCTAGAGGTCTCCTCTTTAGATGGTGGGTTCATCAACATGCATGGTGAATCGATTCATTGTTTTCCCCTCCGTTCCCCCTGTTGGTAGTCATCTGCCTCTTGGTCGGCGTCGGTGGAAGGAAGGAGGTGTCTGGCCCTTCTGACTGCGGTTTCAGACCTTGGATTTTGGAGTTTGGGTTCCTCTTCTCCCTTGACCAAGTTCTTGGTGCCTCGTCTTCCTCTGTTTTTTCAGCTCGGAGCATTTCGATCCTCTACCCTTTCCACCGCCATGTAATCCCTCACAAGAGATTCACTGTGTTGAGCGTCTTCGAGCGACTCCCAGGAGGCGGCCTTTGGCGATGTATTCAATTGTCAAGGACTCGGTCGGATCGGACGAGCTGATTTTGCTTGGTGCTCTTTGATTGGTTTGTTTGCAAGGGAGCTTTCGGTGTCTTCTGGATCTGATTCAAGTGTTGTTGATGTTTTGGGTTGTTCTTTTCTGTGTTCTGTTCTTCTCTTTTTGTATTTCTTTAACACAGATTGTACAATCGTGTGCTTGTGTTTGGCTTGCCTTGATCTTTTATGGGCTTCTTTGTTTGGCTTCCCTTGTAACTTTTCTTTCAAAGAGCAATACAAGTAAATCCTTTGTAAAAAAAAAATCATCCTTGTAGAAAGTCTCTTGATACTTTGCAAACAACTTCTTCTTTTGGTTGTTTGTTTGCTAATAGTCTTCTCAAATGTGGCCTAGTCAGAGTATATTCCACTTGAATAATTTTATACCAGTCATTACCATATGGTATGCTCCTATTTAATACCATATGGTAAGAAAGCGTACCATGATGGTATGAACATACCAATATGGTAAGAAAGTTGAATACATGATAGTAGGAGTATACTAACTGTCATTTACGGCTTTCATCATTGTTTACCACAAGTTACCACCCACATACCATAGTGGTAAAGTATGGTAATTTTTGATCCAGTATTTTTTTCACCTAGAAATTTATAGATCCAATCATGATGAACTCGTTCTTTCTGAGAAAACGTTTTCAAAAATGACTTAAAAACGAAGAAGTTACCACTAGAGAAAATAATAACCGATTAAAAAAACTAGAGAAAAAAAATGTCTTTAATTGACAACTCTTAGATCTGAATTTTCTGGACTCACTTAGTACCGTACCGGTAGGGAATCATCAATTACTAATGTTAATCACTAAACGTGAGCACTTCTACTACGCTATATAGTATTGGTGCTTTAATGTACAACTTAAAGTTGTACCATAACATTAAATGTATAAGTTTAGGTTGTACCATAAAGCAATTTGTACCATTATGTTATGGTACAACTTTACAACTTGAAGTTGTACCATCACATGATGGTACAACTTCAAGTTGTACCATAAAAGAATTTGTACAAAAAGTATAGGTACAATCTGAAGTTGTACCATAACATAAATGTACAATTTTAAGTTGTACCATAAAGGCAAAAACCTATAGCACCAATACTATGTAGCATTGTAAAATTTCTCCACTAAACGTACCCATATATCGAGGAAAAAATCATGCATTTTTTTTCTTCCTATACCTGTTTTCCCTTTTGTGGATACTTATTAGATTATTTATTCAATAAACCTATAAAGACTAAGAAATCACAAATCTCAGCAGATTAGGACAAGTAATCAACAGGTTTCCGACTAAGCCTGATTTTCTTCTACTCGGAAATCTCCATGTACTACTCTAGTCTTTTTATTTTTTAATTATATACAAAGAAACTGTCAATTTTAAAGTTAAAAGTATTATTATCTTATTAATGTTAGCAATTCAATCTGGGGTTTAGCTTCTCGGAGTTCACATTTGCATTGATAGGACCGAGCGAGAGATAATTGAATCATCAATTCATCATAAACTACTCAAAACCCAATTGCCTCCAAATCCCAAATAAGCAAACAATTCCCCACTTTCTGAAAATTTCGTAGCTTTTTCGACAGTTATTTTCAATTTAATTTTTCCTCACCTTGTTCTGCAACCGATACAGAGAGTAAAGACGAGGAGAGGATTTCCCCTGGAAAAGAAACTTCTTGATTTTCTGTTTGCATCCTGAGATTAATCATTCTCTCCCCATTTTTCCTTCTTATACCTTCTCGTGAGTATCTCTCTCGCGTTACCGGCCTCCTTTACTCCGCGCGGCCGCTCACCATTCCAGTCCCGTGATCAAATTCAAAGGTTTGATCCTTCAATTGCTTCGATTCACATTTCTGGGTTCGGCTCCCAGTCCACGAAGGAGCTGCTCTCTCGTCTTGGTTCGTGATTTCCGCTGAAAAAAATGGGATCTTTGTGGTTTGATGGGGCGATTTGGGCAATGCCGTTGATTTCTTAGGGATTCCGCTCTCGAGGGAATTGAACTGGTTTGAAGCGAGCCCGAGCCCTATTTTTGTGCCCATAAGGGAAAAAATCAATATTTCTTCGATGAAGCGGCGATGAGGAGAGGAAGAGAGGAATGGAGACTAGATCTGAGAGCATCGGGTTGAGGTCGGAGAAGCTTGGTGGGTCGAGTCCAGTGATCCCCAGGACACGGTTGCAGGTGTGGTTCATAAGGGTTTGCTCCAGTATTCTCGTATGGACTTGCTTGGTTCAGTTGGTGGCGGTTGGGGAGCTCTGGCGCCCACGTTTCATTACTAATTTGACTACTAGGTTCTCTCACACCGCCGGCCCTCTACACGTCCAAGTTGCCGTCCGGCCACCGCCTCCTCTTCCTCCGCCCAGTGAGTCTGCTTTCCCTCCTTTGCTTTTCCCGCTAATTCTTCCTTCTTCGTCTGTGATTGTTGGAATGGTGTGGGAATTCCGGCGATTTTATTAGGGTGGATAAGGTGCTGCTGCAAGTTTGAACATTTAATATTCATGGCTTCAGATATACTTTTAAAAAAATTTAAGAGCAGTTGGAGTTGACTGAGACAGTATCAACTAGTGTAGGTTGGAACCTTGTGATCTTTTATCCAACGCGACTGTTTCTTTCTTTCTTGCTTTCTGTCTCTCTTCCCTTGTGCTTTAGTCCAAGCTTGGAGTGTAGCATTTGCTTGTCAGTGTCCATTGCCGGTTCCTGGGGTTCTTAATGGCTCACATTTGGATTCCTTTCATTGGGAGCTGCCTACCTACCTCTCAACTTGATCGAACTTTCTTCTGATTCAATGATCTTTCTTTTTCACTGGTGCCTGTTATGTGGCTTCTCGCTGAAGGATTCCAGAGTTGGTGGTGCCATTACATTCTGAACAGTAGCTTAGTTGTGAATGAATGACCAGGAATTTAGGTTGATTACTCCAAGGATAATTTAAAGGATAAGTCACCTTAACCATGCTGCATCTGTCTCTTACTAGTCAAATACTCGGTGTATCAACCATGTAGTCCTGTTTTTCAATTATCCCAAATGGCAATGCAAATCTCTTTATTGCTAGGATTTGTGTTCATCATCCACCAAAGACAATATTGATGTTAGTCACTAACAAAATGTTGCAGGAAATTATACCAGTAATGGTTTCCTTAAGGTGTCCTGCAATGGAGGTTTGAATCAAATGCGCTCAGCGGTGTGTAGTCTTACCTCTGTTGTTACTTACGTGCTCCATATCTCTTTAGATCATTAACCTGAGTTGAATGCCATATTCTAGATTTGTGACATGGTGGCTGTTGCTCGGCTATTGAACCTTACTTTGGTTGTTCCAGAGCTTGATAAAACATCTTTTTGGGCTGACCCCAGGTATATTTGTTTTCCTCTATGAATTCTGATGTGGGTTCTTCTCCTCTGTTCTCCTAAGGCTAAATGGTTTGACTTTCATATTTTCCCCCACAGTGATTTTGAAGACATCTTTGACGTGAGACATTTCATCGACTCACTGAGGGACGAAATTCGAATTGTTAGAAGACTTCCAAAGAGGATTAGTAAGAAGTATAGACATAGAGTATTGGAGATGCCACCTGTTAGCTGGTCAAATGAAAAATACTACATACAGCAGGTTTGATCACTTCTTCCTAGCTTTCATTTCTGGCTTATGATGGCACTATAAGCTGTACATTGTGGCCGTGTAATATTCCTAAGTTTACCTTTCCCTTGTCTTTGGACTTTCCTTTGATTCTTGCGCCACAGATTTTGCCACTTTTCAACAAGTCAAAGGTGTTGCACTTTAATCGGACAGATGCACGCTTGGCTAACAACATGATTCCACTTGAACTTCAGAAGCTCCGGTGCCGTGTTAATTTCCAGGCACTAAAATTCACTCCTCAAATTGAGAGTTTGGGCCACAAATTGGTACAGATTATTCATGAAAGGGGACCTTATATGGCTTTGCATCTAAGATATGAGATGGACATGTTGGCTTTCTCTGGTTGCACTCATGGCTGTACACAGGAAGAAGCTGAAGAACTCAAACGGCTAAGGTTTGCAGTCTTTATCATATTGCTTCCAAACCCTTACAAGAAAATACTGGACTATATTGAATAGCTGCTATGAGTTCACGATGAGAGGAAAACTAAAACATAAACAAGAGTGGTCTTGCACTAAGTGGGAAAAAAACATCTCAAAATGGCGTCTCTTGCTTTCCCACTTTGATATCCTGACTGATTTCATAACTTGATATGTAGTATTTTGAACGGTCTGTGTTCTCAGAGTTTATTTATGCAATTATGCATCTAAGAGTTGAAACAATCACCTACCCTTCAACGCCTTGGTTGATATGATCATATTTCTCAACCTGTTGATGGGTGGTCTCAAGTTTATTCAATGTGTTGTGCTTCTGAATCAGGTATGCATACCCTTGGTGGAGAGAAAAAGAGATAAACTCTGAGGAGAGAAGATCCCAAGGTTTATGCCCTCTAACTCCAGAAGAAGCAGCATTAGTTTTACAAGCATTAGGGGTTGACAAGGAAACTCAGATATATGTAGCAGCTGGTGAAATATATGGCAGTGAACGTAGGCTTGCAGCACTAAGAGCTGCTTTCCCTCGTATTGTGAGTTTCTTAGTGCTGGACTTCTTACATATAGACTATTATATCTCGGAAATCTTGGCCTCACAGATGTGTTTCAGGTGAGAAAGGAAACATTATTGGATCCATTGGAGCTGCAGCAGTTCCAGAATCATTCATCTCAAATGGCTGCCCTGGATTTTATGGTCTCAGTAGCTAGCAATACTTTCGTTCCTACGTATGACGGAAACATGGCAAAAGTTGTCGAAGGACATCGCAGGTACATGGTCACTGGTGAATGTCATTCTTCTCGTTACTAAAGGGAACATATTCTTTCACCAAGGGTGTGCTCGTTTGAATTTTGCAGAAAGATTTTCTTTTAAGATTTTGCAGAAATGAAGAAAGTTTTCTAGGAGATTCTGCTTTTAAAGAGTTTTGAGATTTATGGTTAAAAGTTAGATTAGAGTGTAAAGTTTGCTGTAGCTCTTAAGTCGACTATTTTCTATGTTGTTATTTTTTGGCTAAAACAAACAGACCCCATACATGGTTTCTGACTAGAGAGCTTGGTGTAGGTATCTTGGATTCAGAAAGACAATTCTGCTTGACCGGAGAAAACTCGTACAGCTACTGAATTTGCACCAGAATGGTACACTTCCATGGAATGAATTTACAGTCGCTGTCAGGGAAGCACACGAGAAAAGAATGGGGCAGCCAATTCGCCGCAGGGTCATCCCAGACAAGCCAAAGGAGGAGGATTACTTCTACTCAAACCCTGTAGAGTGTCTTTGTGAGGGAACAACAAATTGTGATGACCTACTTGGCAGTGGTAAATCCAACTCCAGTTCCGTCCCTTGATGTTGATGGCATGGCATAAGTGTTGTAGCTCATGACACATAGCTAGGAGGGAAGCTCACAAAGGAAGTGAGGTGCCCCCCTCAATGTTATGCACAGGCGGTTGGTGGCTTTAATGACCGCAATGAGACTCAGAAGGTTATACACACAAGTTCAGGCCCTTTGTAAGAAACAGCAAGAAAAAGGTGATCCCCATTTAGTTTCTTTTTCACCTTTGTCGATAGTTATCTATTCCTTTTGTTTTCCCCCCTTTTCTTCCTGGTGAAGATCACTGAGTGTTAGATAATCTCACGGTTTCGAAGTTGCAAGTGTAGCATTCTCATTTTCCAGCTCAAGAACATTTGGCTGTAAGCCTCTTGTAGTAGTCACACTGCCCACATCAAAGAAAGAACATTTCCTCCAGCAATACATACATTGACTTTGGCTGTCACATGTTAATGCTTTCTCTGATTAATCAGAGGCTCTTCTGACAAATAATGCCCTTAAATGCCTCTATATTGTGGATTCTCAAATTGATCTGCTGTTTCTCTTATATATGGAACTACTCCCAGAAGATGATGTCACCTTGTTCTCCAACCAGACCAAGATCCTTGAGCCTTCTTTCTTGGTAGTATTCAATCTCGTCCAGCTCTTCCTCTCGTTGCTTGAAAAACTCGTCAATTTGCTGCAAAACCTTCTTCTCTCCCGCTCTTACTCCCACTGCAATACCAAGCCTTGCACTCAAACCTTCCCCTTCCATCAACTTCTCATCCTGGTAACATTTTCCCTCCCAATTAGGTTATTGGTACCAGAAAAATGCTAAAGATCCTCAAGGGACATGTAAGAGAGATCTCACCTCTTCAATGGTTGTCTGATACCCAGAAAGAGCAGTTTTGCAGGCATCTCGAACCACCCGGCATACAAGCTCCTCATTGGCACGGCTTACAGGCAATTCAAGATGGCCCCAGATCGTGTTGCTGAAGATAGATTCCAATAGGAAAGCATCTGTGCCTCCAAGCGCAACAAGGCGCAAGTATGGAAGCAGTTTAGCTGGTAGAGGATAGCCTAAGATTATGTCGAACTCTGCTGTCTCACCCAAGCCGTTTGTCTCAGCAATGTCGAGCTTGTCTCCAGCGAACTGATCTGATTCGGAGATCTGAAGGGTCAAGGTATAGACATTGCGGTCGGCTTTTGACTCTATGAATCCATAGTCTAAAGCTAATTCTGCATTACTCTTGTTTAGATCATACTGAATCAGAACCTGTTGAATCAAAACGCCCCAGGAAACTCTAGTCAACACAAACTACCTAACAATTCAAGGTGTTCTACAGTTTCATCAAGTGTTTATGCATGAGAAGATGTGAGCGGATTTGGCTTCACAAACGGTTCACAAGATAGCCATTTGAACAAGGAAGCAAAAATGCATACATTTGGATCCATCAGCAGCCCATTCTTAGCCATAATTTGAAGCTGGAAATAGCTTTACCTGCTCACCAGCCTTGACCGAGACTGGGGATCTCAAAGAAAACAAGAGATCTCGGGAGAAAAGACCACCGCCTTTAATCTCATATGCATAATCTTCAGTTGTTATATCAGGGCTGTGATTCACCTATAGATATTCCAGAAAGCATATCACAGTAACCAACCATCAACTTCATGTTCAGGGAAAAGGGGCTATTCTCAACAGTAGATTTTTTTTTTCATCCCCCCAGAGAAGAAACAAAGGGCTTACCAAGTCTGCAAGAGGAATGAGAACAAGATTTTCGCCGCGAAGCCTAGAGAATGCTCTTGATCTGAGGATTCCAAATGCCCAGGTGAAATCTTCCAGTGTCACAGGGGAAGGAAACAGCTGCGAATTAGGTTCTAAAATCTCTTCTTCAACTCTCTGAAACTCCCTCTGCAAGTATTGCTTTACTCCTGTAGTTGTGCTCAGCAGTTGAGTTCCTAGAGAAGTGCCATTAACGCAATGTATGAAGACATGAAAAATTTCATGAAAATCATAGAAAGCACAGAAAATGGCAAACCAACCTTGAAGTTCTACAAGCTCCTTTTCTGACCTGCACTGAATTCCACAAGAAAGAAACAAACAAGTTTCATCAACCCACAAATTATCAATCAATCAACTACATAAACACCGGTGGAACAAAATCCGGGTCATGACCCGAGAACCCACCAAAATATAGTGGAATCGGTGGTCTCGGGGAGCACATCCAAGTAAGCCTTCAAATCCGAGCGTTCCTTCTTCGACTTCTCTCTAATTAAGAACAGAGCGACGGAGATCCACGGCTTCAGCCCGCCGCAGATTCCCCCAATTTCGGAACCCGCCACGGATTCCGGATTGATCCAGAGCTTCTTGGGCACTTCCAATACGACCTCGTTTCGCCCGATATCCCTTCGCGCTACCAGGCCCAGACCTTCAGCGCCCATGCCGGGTCTCACCGGGGTCTTGCCGGAGATCACGCCTCGCTCGCTCAGCCATTCCCAGAAGGTCGCGATGGCCGGCGGCGCCTCCGCCGTCGATGTGAGGGCTGCGAGGGGGGTGGTTGGAGACAAGAAGGGGGTTTTCCTAAAGGGGATTGATTGGGAATTCAAGGGAGACGAAGAGAAGAAGGGTTTTGAGGGGGGAAGAAGTGAACTGGAGAAGGAAAAGAAAGCCGCCATTTTTGTGGGAGTGAGTGAGAAGCAGTGTGGAAATTTGATAGATTGTGAGCTGTGGATAAGTGGGAACTGGGAAGGGCCTTTCTATCCGGAACATAAGAGATTTTGTTACATTACCGTTAGGAAATTTTGATATCAGATACTTCAGTGTTAGTGCAGTTGATTTTTTGGTCCCTGAACTTTCTACAACCTACTTTCAGATCCATTTGAGGAATTCCCTTTGGTGTTTCGAAAATGGCTAAATTACACGTTTGATCACTCAAATTATACAAATCTTTCATATTTGCCACTCGAATTGCTTTTCTTTCTTATTCGCCACTAACTTTACGAATCGTTTCACGTTAGTCACCGGCCGTTACACTCCATTAAATTTATTCTACGTGGCAGTCAACCATAAAGTTTGACTGTTAACTCGATGACGTGGAAATTAAAAAATGAAAAATATTATTTTCCACCTCATCATTTCACTTAATTTGTCTGATTTATTGTATGAATTATTTAATAAAAAAAATTATAAAAATTACTTATCAACGGCAGGAAGAAATTGCAGAGGCAAGGTATCACCGCCAGGTCCATGTTCTCAGAGTTATTGACGGTCGGTACGGCGATAATGAGTTTCAGCAACGTCCTCCGTTCTCGTCGACAAAAATATTGCCTAAACTTACGCGTTACGACGATGAGGACAAAAGCAATCGAGACGACAAATTGGTACCAGTCTCTGCCACGTCGGCTTTTCATCTTCTGCTAGGACACTTCGTGCATTTCGCCGGCTAAAGAATCAATTACTCGCTCCATTTCCACAATGCCTTCCCCGATGTCGCGAAACTCTAACGCTTCGTCGCCAATCGATTCGAGGAGCGGATTCTGCCCGAACACAAAGATCTATCAGTGTCTCAGATCTCCAGCACCACTTCCACAAGCAACCGCACCGCTCTCCGTCACTAATTACGTATTCTCTCTTATCAATTCCTTCCCCCTGCCACCGACAGTCTCAGCTCTCCTAGACGGCATCACTCGCAACCGGAATATTTCCAAGGCAACAGAAGAAGGCAACTTCTAGGAAGGGAACCAAAGGAAGGCAATTCTAGGTCAAAAGTCGTCAAAAAGACAGACAACGAAAAAGAAAGAAAGAAACGGGACCGGAGAAGAAAATACAGAGCGCGGCGGAAACAGAGAGCGAGCAGAAAGAAAACAGAGGCGATTTCTCTCATTTTTCATGGCGTTGTATCGATTTCGGGATCATGTACGTGATTCCTCTCCAAATCGTCAAGTTTCTTTCTTTTTTGACCGCCACCGTCGGCGGGAGAAACTACGGCCTCTTCGAATCAAGGATCCTCGTCGTCCTCGGCGGTGAGTCCTGAGGTAGAATCAGAAATGAATCTGTCTCGTGTAAACCGTGGGTTGGGTATTGATTTGAATAGGGAATTCAATCCTTGCTTATTAGGCGGTGGGGGAAAGGTAAACGAGGCAGTGAGTGCTGGTAGTGGTGATTCAACGGCGGTTGTTGATCGGAAGAGCTCTGAGGGTGAGTTCGATCCAATTAGCAATAAGGACGGCGACGACGGTGATTTTTCTCCGCCAGTAGAGGCTCTGAAAGCTATGAGTCTGTGAATCAACGAAAGCAGAGGGATCAGCATTAACAGAATTGGTGACGAAGACGGCGACAAAAAAGGAGGTGGGGAGGAAGAGAAAGAACTACAAAACGACAGTCGGCTTACGGTCCTGATTAAAGCTGCGGAGCTTGCTTCCGGTGACGATTGTTGTCGTCGACCAGTTGGGATCCGAATGAGATGCCGACGACTGCCGCGGAGGAGACAGAGGACGAGTCAGAGCCTCATTCGCCGTCGATTATGGGAAGCGGCGGTGGACGAATTGCGTTGCGGGGGACAAAGAGGAAGAGAAGGAACAAGTGTTGGGTGGTGGATTTGTACAGGGACAAGAATGAGATGAGGACGGAGGCGGCAGCCGGCAATGGCGGGATCGAAATCGAAGAGAGGGAGGAGCAGCCAGGTGCTTCCGTCGAGGTATCGAGATGCTTCCGTGCGTTTAACAAACTAAGGGGGGTGATGAGGTGGAAAAATAAATTTACTTTTTTTTTATTTTTTAATTTCCACGTCATCGAGTTAACGGTCAAACTTTATAGTTGACTGCCACGTAGGATAAATTTAACGGAGTGTAACGGCCGGTGACTAATGTGAAACGATTCGTAAAGTTAGTGGCGAATAAGAAAGAAAAGCAATTCGAGTGGCAAATGTGAAAGATTTGTATAATTTGAGTGACCAAACGTGTAATTTAGCCTTTCGAAAATGGTTTGGTCTTTGTGATTTTTGTTTCTTTCATTTGTTGTTTTTTTGTATAACAATAATCTGAAATACAGATTATATCAAACAAAGGTCTATAGATAATTAGTAGGCAGTCTAGATACAGTTTGGGCTCCCACCCCCTTAGTGATAGCAAAGCTGAGTCTAATAAAAATGTACACGGCCGCCCGAGTCCCTGCATCATGAGACACAGAGATTTTTTAGACGCGCTTAAGCAAAGCCACAACCTCTGTATCTAACTCCCCCCAGCGAAGAGAAAGAAAATGGCAGGAACTCGTAACCAGCTGTCATGCACAAGTCCCGATACTTGGCACACTTTCGTTGAGCAGCATCAACAACAACTCGGCTCGGCACAAAACTGATCATCCCAGCCTGAGTCAAAGGGGAAGACCCAGTAAAATCAATACACAAATCTCGCCCCCCTGCCCCAGGAATAAAGCAGCAAATCCGCAGGATGAAGGGGGTCCGCCATGCCCATCAACCAAACTGATATCAACCTCCCTTCTGATAGAATTCCCAGACCTATAACATATGTCCAGTAAGGTGTAACGAGGTTATGTCGATGCTTAAGCCCACATTACCAGCACAGGACACAACATGATCCCCAAAGACATCACCATCAAAGATACAGGAACAAGCAGAACAAGGTCTAGATACCAAAAATAACGGGACACCCAGTCGATAACTAAGCACACTACGATATGTCCCCATTCATAGTCTGGCCCAACCCAACAATAGGAACAATACGCAATCAATCAGAAGAGTGTGCACTCTGTTGGGACTTCCACAAAGCACTCTGTTTGGATGACACACTTAAACTACAATATGCATGCGGGTGGGATTAAAGAGATGTTACCAAACCTTCTTAGCAAATTTAAACAGGAATAGGTTAGGATGCAAACTCTTATTGTTTGGGTGGGCTATTGTAGTGAGGAATTGTGGCACAATTTCTCGTTTGGAAAGACATTCAACACTGAGTTATTTCGGACACGAAAGATTTTAAAAATCGACATTATCTGAATTTAGAAATAACTGCCCATCTTCATGCATTTTGAAATCCGGCCCAAATTGAAAGAAAGAAACCCACCGCAGCCCTTGGCACTGTACACACAGACACCTTTTACTGTCCATTGTGACTGAGATTTACTGTTTCAAACTGCCGTGTCCTTCAGTGTGGGCTGGAGTTGGGTGAGGCCTCATTGGGATCTGGCGTGGGATTTGGCGTGATATGATTGTGTCTGTTAGGGATTCCTAGAGGGTCGTGTTGGGCTGTTGTTCGCAGGACTGTGTTGGAGAAACTTGGCGGCTGATTGGCTGGGGTTGGAGGTGCTTTGGGAATGGTGGACAACTGATTGATACCGGTTATTCACCTGAGGGCGGGAGGGTGTCAAACAGTTTACTGCTTCCAGCTCTGTACATGTCATTCAGTGCCTCGATGCGTGCGCTCAGGTGGAGAAGGGTATTTCTCATTCTTTTTGCACAAGAGGACTCATTCTCGGAACGCATGTCCTTCTTTTTCTTCTCCCCTCTTTGTTCTCTGTGGTTCAGTCGTTGTTTTCTCGCCTTTTTCCTCACCATGGATGCTACTCTGCTCTGCAATCTCAAAGGAGGTATCAGAGAGGTGACTCTGAGGCTTCGTCTGCTCCATATGTGGTTTGCCAAGAATCCTTCTGGGACAAGGGTGTTTAATCACTGTTGCCTCTGGGTGGATCAGACGGTGATTCTCTTACGCTGATTCTTTGTGATTGCAATGCTTTCTGTTTTTTTGCTCTCTTTTTTTCCTTCTTTGCTCTTTCTTGACTGCCTTTCTTTGTTTTTATTTAGGGTATGCTCATTCAGAGCCTGGCTGATGTCTCTATTGGGTCTGAATTTGAGCGTGTGCTGCGCTTGGGAGTTATCTACGTTCTTAGGTCTTTCGGTCTCAGTGCCGCAAGGAATCTCTATCGTGCTTGCTCATTTGATCTGATAATAGAGTTGTCAGCAACAACTATTTTCCAGGCCTGTTCTCTGCCTGCAGCTGAATTTCCAACTGATTCCTATGAGGTTGTTCCTTATAGTGAGCTGTCTAACCGTTCAGGGGACAATCGTATCCTTGCAGGTGATTATTGCGTTTTCTTGATTGAATTGGATTGGGTTTTATGTCTTCTTACTGCTCTTTTTTTTCGGTCAGATGTTGTCGGCCGTCTTCATTCTATTAGCGGGATTGATCATCAGGTTACTAATCACGGCTCGACTCCAAAACAAGTTTTGGTCCTTGAGAATGCACAGTAGGTCTTTCTGTGATTTTATTTTTGCACTGGGGAATACTGTTTCGTCACCTTCACGTAAGATCTGATCCTTTGTTTTACTATCAGGGGCCAGAGGGTGTCGATCACGCTTTGGAATGAACTGACTGCAGTCCTTGATCGACCTGCTTTGATTCAGGCGGACTCCATTGAGCCAGTGATCATTGGAGTTGGGGGGCTCATGGTTGGTCGTTTGATAGGTGTGTATTTTAACTCTTTTCCATTCTGCTTGATCATAAATTGTGAATTGATTTTGTTTTTGTTGTACAGCCGGTGAATATTCCTGTTCGAGCTCCTCTGGAACCTGTATAGTTGTTAGCCCGAGGATACCAGAAACTTACAGCCTCGCTGCTTTGTGGGTTCTTTATTGTTAAACTGTGATTTTGTTGTTCTGGATTTGCTTTGTGGTGTTTGGTTTGCTTGACTTTTTTTGTGTCCATCTATGCAGTTTTGGTGGATCCAGAGTTCCTGTTGCTGATTTACCGGTCAAGTTTGCAACCCCGGGGGACGCTGTTGCTGATGCTGAGCGGAGAACCAGGACCATAGCTGAGCTTCTTGATTTGCACCATAGCGGTGCTTCTGTCGTGAGTTGCATTCCGATGTAGTTCTTGATTTTAGACTGGTCTTCGGGTTGTCCATTTATTTATGTTTTTTTTTTTTTTGCTTTTTGGGATTATCAATGTTTATATTCAGGATGAAAAGCATCGTTGCGGTGGTATAATCCGATCGGTGGAGTCCCGGAGCCCGTGGTATTACATGTCATGCAGCATGTGCAGAAAAAAGTGTTCTACGTGGCGAAATGGTAACTACTGGTGTCCTAACCATTGGGAGATCACTGAGCAGCAAATGACAATTGGGTGTGTGTTTTATCTGATCATTAGTTGTTGTTTTTGTTTATTTCATTGTGTGCCTGTCAGGTCCTAGAGAATTTGCCAAATTTTTTGAGTTTGCACTCCTATGGCTGTCCTGATGGAATTGTCTCTGCTTTTTACTGTGTCGTCTCTAGCTACAAGATCCAATTGACCCTGCGTGATGCCACTGACCCTTTCATTATTTTCGGCCCGTGTGGGAACAATTTGGTGCTCACATCTGCCCAACTGCTTGCCCAGAGATATCCTCACAGGTCTGGCCAGTTGCCGCCTGAACTTGAGGCTTTGCTCGGCCAGTTTGTCAGGTTTGAGGTCAAGCTTCCGATGGTTGGGTCAAGTGGAGTATCTACGGGTGAATTCCGGGTTTTCCGAGTTATGCCCCGTGATGTTCAGGGCCCAGTGCTTGGTCTTACAGGAGTTCCAGATGTCACAGGCAGTGTTTCTTCGTCCCAAACCCTAAGTCAGTGCTATTCTGGTCAGGAAGGAATGTTGATGCTGCCTGCTCCAGGTGTACCTTTCGCAGCTTCAGCTTCTGCTGTCATACCATCTAGGTGAGGGTTGTTTGCTCTATTGTTATGTTTGTGTTGGTTAATTACGGGGGTTTGGGTATTAGTTTGGGTATTTCTTTGGTTAGTCTAATTATTGATCTTTGCTGTTACAAATCTAGCTCATCCAAAGGAAAGGAAAAGGTTGTTGACTCTGTGTCGCCTGGAGGCACGAATCCAACATTCCAGGTTGGCCAGGTTGCAGGGTTGCCTCTTAGGTAACACATTTGGACTATTTTACTTGATTTGGTATTGATGCATTAACCTGTGCTTTGTTGCTGTTGTTGCATGGTAAATACTTATGTGCTCATTTGGCTCTTGCAGTTCATCTCAAGTTCCTTTGGTCATCAAGGAGAATGCTGTTGTGTCCGACGTGATTTCGCCAAATTTACTGCCTCCTGTTTCATCTATTGCACCTTTGCTTTCTGTTGCTGATGTGAAAGGAAAAGGAGCAGGTCCAGGGGCGACTGTTGTGGCAGCTCCTTTTACCATTGCAGATCCTTTGAAGGTCTCTGATATCTAATCAGTTGGTGCTGTGAAAGGTGCAGTGGGGACTCTTGGAACTCGGAGTGATGGTATGGATGTGATGAGTTCTACTAGCCAGGGAGTACATGGATTGTCATCCATTGTTGGGCTGAGTTCTGATACTCCTCAGAGTAAAATCAGTAAGTCATCTTCGACGGTTTCGCCTTTGTCTTCAAGGAGTCTGTGAGTTTTTTACTTTTAAACTTATCGTGTCGTGGTTAGTGTGCAGTCGGAATTTATTGATTTGGTCTTTGACAATGCAGCTTGATATCACCTCTGGGTAAGGTGAAGATTGAGAAGCTGGAATCTTCCGGAACTGGGTCTCCTAATGTGAGGCAGGATGATGAGCAAACAGAGAGTTCGTCCCCTTTTTCGCTTGCTGACCAAGCTTCACACCAGGCACCTGGGAAGCCTTCTGCTGCTAAGCGTCGCCTGTATGAATCTTAGGGTATAAATTCGAGTCTGATCCCTTCGTGTGTTATTTATTAGTTTTGAATGCTGATTGGTTATGTTATGTACTGGATCTAAGTTATGCCAGGTGCAAGAAAGGTGGTTGCCTTTTGTGGATGCTGGATTTGCTGCAAGGAGACAGTTCTTTTGATGGTGGGCAGGATGATTATGTTGTTGATCGTTTGAAGTTGTGCTGGTTGGAGGGTTTGCAACTCTTTTGTCAACTTCTTAGGAACCTGTTTGTAGACTTTGTTCTTGCCTTGCCTGGCCATTTCTGGAAACTTTGTGGAAATTATGTTGTTGGTTACTAAACAAAACTAATGTTGCTTCGGGTATCTGTTTATGTGGTGTAAGTTTTAAGTGCATGTAATTCTCTGTGCAAGATCAGGATGGTCAGTTTGGACACCTGAAATGTTGTGACCCCAGTGTGGGCAAAACTCTGGCCTTTTGGTCCCTCTTTTGTAGAATGTGGATGCTCAGCAGTTTTTATGCATTATCAAGGAATATAGTTTTTATCTAAGATGCTTGTGTTTTACATTTATGTCTTAACTGTATGTATATGCAAATATAACAAAAATGTTCTTTACATCATGTGGTGGGAAAGAGTAAGCATTGTCCACAAGAAAAATATGATAAGAACAGGCGAAATTAGTAATGGATAGCAGACATGCTAATATTAAAAGGAATCTTTTGGGTTGCAAGATTTAAATAATTTGGGTTAATTATGTGCCCAAAATCTAAAGCATTAAATGCAAAAGCCATCATTGTTTACCCTTGGTTACATAACCAGCAGTCACAATGACAACTTGGATAGAGATTAGACACCTAATATAAAATTATATATTGATTGTATAATATCTTATTAAGGAACACATCAGAAATCAAAGAGATTTCATCAATGGACCTTCAACTTTCTCTTTGCCCTATGGTTTTTGCTCCTGTGTTCAGCAAGTAGTTCTGTTTGTGTCGACTTTTTCCCTTCAGTAGAGTATCAGCTAGCTGGAGTATACAGCAAGGTAAGACCTGCTGATCAGCTGTTTGGAGCTACACGCCAGAGACACACATCATTGGTGATATAGACCCCCTCATCAGATACAGTTAAGCATGTCTATATTCGTTGTTCCTCAGTTACACATTAATGGAACCTCTTTAAATGATTTGGATCCTCTTCTTTGTCTACCTGACCAAGACAGAACACTGAAGTTTGCAGTTATTGAACTTTTGTTTTTTGCTCATTTAAGTCTGACTGGATATCAAACATTTACTTCATGTAATCAGAATGACACCTAGAAAGAAGAGAGCGCCTTCCAACCTGCTGAGGCGAAAGAGAGGTGACACTTCTTTCACAGTCGAATCCTCCAGGAATCCAACTAACAGCTTTACAGATATGAACATGGATAACACCAGAGTAAACAAGAGATTGAGAAGCCTGCCGTTCATTCTCTCAGGGGAAATTTCAAAGTCGACAAATGCTCACAACAGTGAGTTCGTTCCTCCAGATCCTTATACAGAAATGGGTGATAATGAGGCATCTTGCAGTTCAGCTACAAATGATTGTCAATGTCAAAAAGCAAAGAAAGCATCAGCTGATGTCCCAACTGCAAGGAAGCTATTGCACAATGATAGGCTGAGCGTTGGAAAACCTGACTGTGTCTGTCAGTTCATTGGTGCTTTTTTTGGTATGCTGGGCGATTGGATCGACACAGGAAATCCTAAAATCCTGTGTATAGTCTTTGTTGTCAGAAAGGAAGAGTTTGCATTCCCCTATTAAAGCCACCACCTCCATTGCTTGCTCAGCTGTTGGATCTTAATGGAGGTGCAATGTCAAAACATTTTAGAGACAACATTAGACCCTACAATGGTTCTTTGTGTTTCACATCTTTTGGAGCCAAACTGGATCCACGCTCTTTGACAACAAGAGGACCTTATTTGATGGTTATTTGTTGTGAGAATTACCATAGGATTGGATCCTTACTTCCAGTTGATGGAAATAGGCCAAAGTTTGCTCAGCTATATATATTTGAACCTGAAAATGAGGTTAACAATAGACTTGCAAACTTCGCATCTCGAGAGGAAGTCTTGTTGCCTGAGTTGCTTGCAAGTTTGCTTCGAATGCTTGATGAAAACAACGAGTTGGTCAGAACATTTAGGCGCATTCGACAAGATCTCCAGCTTTCTTCCACACCAAATCTCCGACTCAGAATCTTTGGGATCAAAAGTAGGAATCGACAATATGACTTGCCAACTAGCTCTGATATTGCAGCCTTAATACCTGGTGATTTTGTTGCAGATATGGAGGATAGAGATATCATTGTTGACCATCGAGGAGAAGGGCTGAAACGTATAACAAGCCTCAACCCAAAATTCGAGGCTCTTCACTTCCCATTGCTATTCCCGTACGGAGAAGATGGGTTTCATCCTCAAATATCTTATAATGCCTCCTTTTGTCCAGCATCAATGCGCAGAAAATTTGTTACTCAAAAAGAGTATTATGCTTTTAGACTTCAGTATCGATTGAATGAGGGGCATACACTGGTTCAAAGTGGCAAGGCATTGCAACATTACTGTGTTGATGCATTTTCAACAATTGAACTCAATCGACTGGCATTTCTTAGAACTCATCAAAAAGATTTAAGAGCAGAAGTTTATCAGGGATTACAGGATGCATTTGCAAAGGGAGACATGGATGGAGAAATACTTGGAAGAATTATAATGCCATCATCTTATACAGGAGGACCAAGATATATGCAGCAACTTTATCATGATGCTATGGCAACCTGTCAACATTATGGTAACCCAGATTTATTTGTTACATTTACCTGCAAAGCTCTTTGGGAAGAAATTGTTGACGCTTTTGCAGATATGGTTGGACCAAACAGCGAGTTGAAGCCTATGGTGGTCTGCCGTGTGTTTCACATGAAGCTTGCCATATTAATTGACCAGTTTAAACGAGAATCATATTTCGGAAAAACGATAGCCAGTGAGTTGGCTATAGATAACCTTTCATTGTATAAAATTTCTTTGATTATTTGAATGAGCTATCAAATTCAAATGATGGACTGTTTTTTCGCAGTAATTTACACAGTTGAGTTTCAGAAGAGGGGCCTCCCACATGTCCATATGCTTATATGGTTGGCCAAAGAGGATAAACTAAAGTCAACATCTGACATTGATGAGATGATTTCTGCAGAAATACCAGATCCCAATCTAGATCCAGAAGGGTATGCTGCAGTGGTTAAGTTCATGATTCATGGACCTTGTGGAGTTACCAACCCCACTTCACCATGTATGAAAGATGGTAAATGTTCGAAGTATTTTCCAAAAGAATTCTGTTCAGAAACTTCGTTCGACAATTTTGGCAATGTCGTGTACAGAAGAAGAAATTCAGGCATTCAATTTCAAAAAGGAAAGGCAATGCTGGATAATAGATATGTCGTTCCATACAATCGGAACTTATTGGTTAGAGCTCAAGCCCATATTAATGTGGAGATATGTCACAAGGGAGGATTAGTGAAGTACTTATTTAAGTACATTACTAAAGGACCAGATAGATCTCTTATTGTTGCAGAAGACTCGACAAGCTCAGTTCAGGTACCATCAAATATAACAAAAAAAAAACCAAAGACGAGATACAAGAGTTCATTGATTGCAGGTCGCTGTCCTCCTACGAAGCTATATGGAGAATCAACGAGTATTCTATACACCACAGAGAGCCTAATGTGGTTCGACTTGGTGTACACCTGGATGGACAACATAATGTTTCATACAAGAGAAGGTCAAATATCCAAAATGTTTTGCAAAATCCAAGGGCATGGAAAACTCATCTGACTTCATGGTTTGAACTTAACAGACATGATTGCAATGCAAGAAAGCTTACATATGCTCAAATACCAAATTCCTTTACATGGAATGAAGAATACAGTGAATGGACTCCAAGGAAAAGAGGTTTCGCAATAGGAAGGATAGCATATGTTCCTCCAGGAAGTGATGATATATTCTTTCTTAGACTGCTATTGACCAAAGTAAGAGGAGCAACAAGCTTCCTCAATTTAAGAACAATACAAGGGGATGTTTGTAGTACTTACGAAAGAGCATGCCAAAAGTTGGGGCTTCTGTCGGACTCTTCAGAATGGATTCAGGTATTACAAGAAATTGCAGCATCAAGTATGCCACACATAATACGGACTACATTTGTTTCAATGCTGATGTTCTGCGAAATACCTGATCCTAATGCTCTATTTGAATCTTCATGGAGGTTAATGAGTGAAGATCATGTTTATTCTCTTCGTAAACAGCTACACTAAAAAACTTTCCAGCCTTCAGATGAGAGACTTAAGAATTGGGTGTTACATCAACTGGAAACTTTACTGAGGACTTATGGTTCTTCACTTCAGCAATTACATCTCCCAAGACCGACAGATTCAGAACCTGACGATGGATCAAATCCCCTGGTTAATGAGCATCTTAACTTTGATGATGATCAACAAAGGTTACTAGCAAATACTATGGTTAGTAAACTGAACACAAAACAGCTAGAGGCTTTCATGCTCATTATTCTCTCTATCAACAACAACCTTGGCAGTTCATTTTTCCTATATGGCCATGGAGGAACAGGCAAGACTTTTCTCTACAATGCAATCATTGCAAAATTAAAAAGTCTCTCCAGAATTGCTATAGTTGTTGCCTCATCTGGAATAGCAGCCACGCTACTACCAAACGGCACAACTGCTCATTCAAGGTTCAAGATTCCCCTTCATATAAACCATACATCTACATGTTCCATAAAGAAAGGTACTCATTTAGCTGAGCTAATACGTGCAGCTTCATTGATTATTTGGGACGAAGCACCGATGACACATCGAAATGCATTTGAGGCTATAAGCAGGACATTTTGTGATTTGATGGACATACCACTATCAGGTCCAAAACACAAGTTGTTTGGAGGAAAAACAGTAGTCTTTGGTGGTGATTTTAGACAGACTCTGCCAGTAATTTCAGATTCAGGAAGGGAACAAACAGTTGATGGATCCATCACGAGGTCATCGTTGTGGCCCTTTTTTCAAGTGCTCAAACTGTCAAGGAACATGAGGCTTAATGATTCACAAGATAATAGAAACCTGGTCGGCTGTGGAATGAACTTTGGTGAGTGGATTCTGGCGCTGGGAGATGGAAGGCTGCCAACAAAATCTTTTATGGCAAACACACCTTCAGATTGGATTGAGATACCACAAATACTCTTGATATATGCTGGAAAAAATCCAATCGAGTCAATCACAAATGACATATATGACGCATTTGAGGAACAACACATGAGCACAGATTACCTAAGTGGAAGGGCGATCGTTACTCCTACTAATGCAGTTGTGACTGAAGTGAATGACTTCATGTTGCAAAAAATTCCTGGACATTGCCGTTGCTACTAAAGTTCAGACTCTATGCAACTTGATACAGAGGTACCTCAGCTATTTGCTGAAACTTACCCAACAGAATTTTTGAATGCTCTTCAGTTCAATGGTGTTCCAGATCATGAAATAAGACTTAAGGTTCACACTCCAATCATGTTGCTGAGAAATTTGGGCTCACCAAACGGCCTATGCAACGGTACGAGGATATTGATTACGAAATTGGGGGAAAATATCATTGTAGGAAACATCATGGGAGGATCTTTTGACACAAAAGAGGTTGTTATACCACGAATAGTACTCAACGTAGAAGACAAACGCTGGCCTTTTATACTGAAGAGGAGGCAATTCCCAGTACGTTTATGTTATGGGATGACAATAAATAAGAGCCAAGGCCAAACGCTGGACAAGGTTGGAGTCTATTTGCCTAAACCAGTATTCAGTCATGGACAGCTTTATGTTGCAGCATCAAGAGTAAGATCTGCAGGTGGTTTGAGGTTCTTGATTGAAAATGAAGAGGACATTCCAGCCAATTACACAAGAAACATTGTATATTCAGAAGCCTTCACAGATATTGCACCTGCTTAATTCTGCAAGCATCGAAGAAGCTCGAAGTGGTTATTATGAACTCTCCCAACTTTTTGAATTTTACGCCTGGAAAAATTTGTTCTTCCAGTTCTTGCGTTGTTCTTAACAAGAGACACATTTTGTGTTTTTTATTTCGAAACTCAAAGCTAGAAAGCAGTCATGAGTTTTTATCAGTTAACATCGGTTCGGACTTTCCAGAGAGAAGTTAGAAAGAAATTCGATGAGCCCAACTGATACAACTTGACAGAACAATCAGCGCAGGAGCGTATTGTAGCCTTTTTTGTAAAAAGGCCTGATTCAACAGTTAGACCCCATTGCATATCATACAAAGCCCAAACACGATGTCAAGACCTAAAAAATAGATCCAAAAAGGACTTACCCTAAGTTAACCCTAGCTTACATAAACTACCGATTGTTTTTTATGCCTTCTAGAATCGGCCGCGCAGTCAAGATACAAGAAACACTGGAAACTAGGGTCTCGAAGAACTGGAAGCTTTCTTCTACCCAACAGATTTACATTTGTATAGTACAACTGATACGTGAGCTTCCATGGACCCACACAAAATGGAATCTTTGAGGAATAAGCATCAAACTACAGATCGCGATTGTGTGGTCCCGAACGAACTGAAAGGTAAATACATTGAATCTGGAAAGAAATCCTACAAACGCATCTCGATTCCTATGCGAGTTTTTTCCATTTATTATTTATCGATTCGTCTTTATTCGCGTTGCAGATTCCATTGATGCAAGCATGTGCTTTCGGGGACTGCGTTTGGGAACAAACAATCGAACCGTTATAGCTAGACATGTCGTTACATGGTCTGAGTTCCGAGAAGTGCCTTTATCCACATGGAAGAAAAGGACACATCACATGCTCTGGCTTGACAAAAAGGTTTGGCTCCAGATACCCCAACCATATTCATAAATATTCGTCAGAGCATTTGATTCAGTGTTAAGACAAAAGAACTTACCAATATACAAACCCTAAACATCAATTAACCTACTGGCGAATACTAAAAGATCAAAAACTCTTGACAACATATCTATCTACCATTGACTTTACAGAACAAGTTGATCGAAGCTCAGGTTGAAGAAGAAGATGCAGCTGAGGTTTTTAAGAAAATCAAGGTTGGCTGCCCGCATGAACTACAAGATATTGTAGCAGGTCCAGCAAGGTCAGTGCAACGCATTGTCCATCGAGAGTTCCGCCTGCTCCTCACTTCAGATCAAATTAGAAGGCACATTGAAGAAGGATATGGACCCCAGCAATTTCCAGTAGGATCATACACAGCAACCGATTTTTCCATTGTGCCTCAAACATCAGAAGACTTTGTCTGCCATTCAGGTAAATATATGTCTCTCTATCCATGATTAAGAACACCATTAAACAAAGCATAACAAACATTAAATCTGTAGATGTTACAGGATGTGTTAGAAGACTAACTCATCCAGAAACAATTAAAGGAAGGATTCAGAAATTCGACCTGGTCATACAAGATGTCTGGTATGCTCTTAAGACTGTACACTTTTTTTTACTTTGTAAGAATGTATAGTTAACGCATTGCTTTTCAATCAGTGGGGCAAAGGCTTATGTTGAATACAGTGGGCATGACATTGATGATTTTCAAAAGCATGCTCCAGCAATGGAGACAAAGTTACCATTGATTGTGACAATCAAATCAGTTAGTAGAGTAACTCCTAGACATGACAGTAAATATCAGCACGAATTTCGATCCACAATTGCGACTAAGCTTATCATTCATTCTTATCAGGACAACTGCAAGGATATCATGAACATGTGAGTTGCTGTATATGGGTTTACCCAACTGATTGGTTCAACCACTATCGAGTTAGTGATACTTACACATTTCTTTTCAACATGTAGCTTTCTTGCATGTCGCAAACCAGTTTACTTCTTCGATGATGCTACTTGCAAAAAAACTGGGCACCTGCTGAGCAATCAACTGCAAAAAAAAATCGCTAAGAGAGATAAAAGAAAGGATGGAGGACCTGTCAGATTTCACAGAGGTATATGAACAAACACCAGCATTGACATCAGCTGTATATTTCCATCTGTTTAGCTGTATAATACATCTGACATTTTATGCAACAGGTCACTTACATGACATTGATTAACATTCCAAGGTTTATATACAGAAAAAGCATCTGCAAAATTCGTGAAGAGAACACATGGTAAGCTTTTGACCATCCTCCCATGTTTACACATGCGATAATTATACTTTTTATATAAACCTAACAAAAAGATCTTTATTGCAAGACTGACATACAAACTGGAGGGGAAATGTTGCCAAGGAGGATCTGAAATAGATGTGGTGTTTGAGCATGAAGCAGCTCTGTCACTTATTCGTAAGTCACCGTCAGATTATCTGTTTCTAAAGAAGGACCAAATCATAGAATTGATCGCAACAAAAAATTTGCGGCGGAATTGAACGTCGCATGGAGAAAGGTGGGAGACAGTGATTCAGACATGCAACCAAAAGCGACAGCGCTCACCCTGTGGGACCGATCAGCATTCGAGAAATGATGATGTCCTTCGAAGCTTGCCATTTTGATATCGTGCAAACCACAAAGGCACGAAACTTCTGAAAACATTTTGTCCTGCCAAGCTTGAAATCTTCAGTCTCCGTCATGGAACTTTTATTAATTTAGTAGATATATCGTGGAAAACTTGGACACACTCCTGACTACATTTATGTTTATTCTGCAAACCCAGTCAATCTTTTGCATAATGACCCCAGTTTTTATGTTTATGACAACATTTATGTCTATATTTAGGACATAAACGATTATGGTTATAGATTATATTAAATCACATTGAAATTATGACAGAATTAGTATCCCGAGGCGGAGCGCGGGCTGAATCCTAGTTTTTCATTAGTTCCTAACTCGTCCCTGAGATATTTTTGTGTTAATCCAAATTTACCTTGTGGAGCATGGGGTCATGTGCTTAGGGACCATCGACCCTTAGTCCCCTTAGTCAATCGAGAGGGACTAGATAGTATGACAACACTCCTTGTGTTGTTATTATAACAACACTAGTCTCCAACCAATAGGAAGCTAGGGTTATGATGACTATTTATTAGATCAGTTGACCTAGTGTAAAATCAAAGCAGGGGTATAATTGTCATTATGAAAAATATATTTAAATAATAATAAAAAATAAAAAATAAAAAATATTTTTTTATTTTCGGGCCAAAATTTTGGTTGCCGGAATTCTGCCACCGGTCGCCGGAAAATGGTCGCCGGTCACCGGAATATGCTTTTTGTCACCGGAATATACTATTTTGTCATCGGAATATGGCACTGTCGCCGGAATATGCTTACCGGCGTCGGAATATGCTTACCGGCATCGGAATCTAGTCATCGGGGCCGGAATATGCTTATCGACGCCGAAATCCGGTCACTGACGGTCACCGGAGTTCGGTCAACGAACTTCATTGACCGGTCAACGGTCAACGACCACCGGATGTTATGGTCTGCATTGTGAGATTTATGGTTTGGTTTCTCATATTTTCGTATGCCTTTTGTGGTTTGCTTTATCGTGTTTGTGGTTTGCATTGAGAAGTTTCTGGTTTGCTCTATCGTGTTTGTGGTTTGCATTGAGAAGTTTCTGGTTTGTTTTCAAAAATTTTGTGGTTTGCATTGAGGGGTTTCTGGTTTGTTTTAGGAGATTTGTGGTATGCATTAGGAGGTTTCTGGTTTGTTTTTGTGGTTTGCTTTAACGTGTTTGTGGTTTGCATTATGAGGTTTTTGGTGTATTTTTGAAAATTCTGTGGTTTGCTTTGTGAGGTTTCTGGTTTGTTTTAATATATTTTTTGTCTGCATTAGGACGTTTCTGGTTTGCATTAAGAAGTTTCTGGTGTGCTTTCGAAACTTTTGTGGTTTGCTTTGCGAGGTTTCTGGTTTGTTTTAGGAGATTTGTGGTATGCATTAGGAGGTTTCTGGTTTGCATTAAGAAGTTTCTGGTTTGTTTTATCGCATTTGTGGTTTGCATTAGGAGGTTTTTGGTGTGTTTTAGAAATAGTTGTGGTTTGCTTTGTAGTGTTTCTAGTATGTTTTAGGCAATTTATAATCTGTATTGAGAGGTTTCTGGTATGCTTTCTAAATAATTGTGGTATGCTTTTGTGATATTTGTAGTATGTTTTATAAGATTTATGATGTGCATTCCAAGACTTTTGATGTGCTTTCAAGTGAACTTGAAACTACTCGAACTTGTAAAAATATGTCAACACTTTCAATGTCGACATTAAAAAATCCTTCAATGTCGACATTCAAAAATATCAGTGACAGCAATCAAACAAATAGCAAATAAGAATTTAACGTGGTTAGAATATTTTTATAACGAGTGATTCATCGACTTTTGTATCGCATGCTTGGTGCACTCCGTTTCATTTTCAATCTGTTTACCACTTTTCAATTCCAATTTCCGTTCTCCCCACCTTTTTGCCCCTCCGTCGATCCCTGGAGGCTGGCCAAGCTGAAGCTTTTGGCCCTCCGTCGGTTCCCACAACACCCTGTACCCCTTTCTTGTAGCAGCCAAAACTTGCAAACTGACCAGTTTTCATTGAACGACAAAAAAACAAGTTAAATACAATGCTTTTTGGGCCTCTTGACACCACGATTTCCCTCAATCTAATTCCCCCTGATTTTCTGCTAACTTTACTAACTACTTTGCCCTTCTCAATTACACTCCTTATTAGACTCAACAAGTAAACACACTACACCAAGACTATGACACAGTTTAATATAAACGCATCACTTCACATGACTCCACATGAGTCTTTTATTCCAACATTTCTGTGGCTTTCTCCCAATCTCAACCCCACGTTTACTTTGCCCTTAAACCCAGTTCTAGTCCCTAAAGAATTCCGGAGTCAACAGCAAAGTCACGGAGCTCGCCGCCAAAATCGACGACATGATTCTATTAGCTAAAAACAACGACAAGGACCTGCCTCCGCCGACATCGTCCGCCGCCGTTGACGTTCCTAATCTGATAGACATGAACGACGAGAATAAAAAATCCCAGTCGCCGCTCCTCTCTCTCTCTCTCTCTCTCTCTCTCTCTCTCTCTCTCTCTCTCTCTCTCTTACAAGGGCCACTATTCCCTTTCCTTCTTTCGCGACAAACAGAGAAGTCGGACACCTCTCAACCTGCTTCTTTCTCCATCGCCCTTTCTCCTTCTCTTCTATCTCGACCAGCGGAGACCAGATTCACAGCCGGCGACGATGATATATGGCGAGATTTTCGACGGGAGCGGCGACTGACGAACGCTGGAAGCGGCAGAGTGATGATGGCGGTCGAGAAGTTAGGAGTGCGACGGCGGAGATGGGCGAGGATGGCGACTCAGCAGCGAAGGCGGAGTTCGGATGTTGATTCTCGTCCATAATTATCTTTATGTTAATTTAATATATTATTATCTAATAATTAATGGTATTTTACCCTTATACCCTTAATGAATCCTGTTGTTAGTATAACAACACCTAAGATGTTGTTATACTATCCGGACCCCAATCGAGAGGCAGAGAGGGGTTCATCATAAACTTTTAACCTATCTCCATTCTTTCATTTTCATTCTCGCAAGAACCTCCCCTCATCCTAATCGATGCAACAGATTGGCGGAAACACAAAACTTTTATCGGTGTGTCATTCTTTTAGAATTTTGAAAAATCTACACATAAATCATAACTATTTAAACTGATTAAAGGGAATCGAAAAAATTGAAAATTCACGACTAATCATATAACAAGTATAAAGCATAATGAGAAACAAATGTGACAACCTTTCCACCCCACACTTTAAATAGGTCATTGTACTAGGTAGACTAAACTATATATAGGATAACAATGCAAAGGATTGGAACGTTTTACCTCATTTGCCATTCCAATTCTAGTAGAACTAGATGGCTTAGCTAAGAATGATCCCCTTCATTATTTTGGGTTCAAACAAAAACAAATAAAGGAAAATGTGAAAGCGTAAAATGGAGAGGGAACTACGGTTCATCTCCTAAATAATATATCCTATTTAAACAAAAGAGAAGGAGAAAAAACAAAAAACATATAGCACTCCATGACTCAAGATAGGGTGCACCCATCAATAACCAAATATGAACCCTTTATTTAGAAAATCCACATCTAAGGATGGAAAATTGAAGTCCATTTTTATTTTTCCTAACTTTTTTAATCGGCTCATATCTTTTTTAATTTAACTCAAACTTTTTTTTGCACAGATGGAACGAGTTCATCGTGCACTACACAATTTTCAATATTTTTTGAGAAAAAAAAATTCTGGCCTCTCGGTAACAACTGCATATCATATGGTATCTTTTTCATTTTTATTTCGTTTTTTTAAAACTTTTGCACAGAAAGGACGAGTTCATCATGATCTATTGAATCTACAAATTTCTAGGTGAACAAATTACATGACCAAAAAAATACCACACAATATCATACAATACCACCCTAGTATGGGGTTGTATCTTGTGGTACACAATGTTAAAAGTTGTAAATGACAGTTAATATACTTCTACTATCATGCATTCAACCATCCTACAGTCTTGGTTTGTTCATACCACCATGGTACGCTTTTCAAACCATAGGTATACACTTATTTCAATATTAGTCAATACCATATGGTATAGACTAGTGAAAAATGACTCAATTTTTTTGTTCGAAAAATATATAAAAGTGGTAATCATTTTGAAGAGCACAATTAATCTGATCTAACTGTGCAAAAAAAATTAAATTTCGACTTAAAACGAGTGAGAAATCATCCATCAAAGATTAAGGAGGGAAAAAATAAAGACTTTCGAGGATAGTTAATTACTCATAGTCACTCACCGTAAGGCGTTCTCACACCCCATCAAAACATAAAAACATAGGATCCTACTGTCCTCCTCCATGATTTTAAATTATGTTAAAATGATTGTGTATCATATGAATTAGAATCTATGTTTATACAAATAATTTGTTAATGATTTCATGATAATTTAAAAATGACAATGATGTATTCTATACACCCAAAATTCAGCATATATCATAAATGCCTCATATATATTTTTTAAGATAAGTTGTAATTAATTAATAGATACATAAACTTATCACAATGAAGTTAAGTTTCAAATTAGCATACTATTTCTATATTTTTTGGATTCTTCCAAAACTAAAGTAGGTCCCGAATCAATAGGGACTACATGTAACATGACACATCTATCTTTCATTTAGTTCCACCCTGTATATAATAGATATATCATATAGATATGTGGAAACTTTAAATTCGTTTATAATTCTCTCACTGCATAATATTTATTTCTACACAAAATGACCCTTCACAATAGTTATATGTTTGACATTGTTATACTAGTAACAGTACATACATTATCTATTGTATATAAACTCCTTAAAGTTCTTCATCAACAATTTAAGTCAATTATCTAATATCCTTTTTTATACATGACGTCAAAACCATTGGTCCGCTTCTCTCTGAATAACTGTGACATATATATAATATCTAATATCCTCTCAATTAACAATTTCAAACCCTTCATTTTCATTATCCAGTTTTCCAAGGCAGCTTCCTCTATAATATCATATATTTACCGCGTCGGGGAATGAGCTCGTAGTAAATTATGAAAGGTTGATCGTCGGAATAAGCCGCCGCCGCCGCGGCGGAAACCATTTAAGAGAAAGGGCCAAGGTAAGAAATCTTGACCCACCCACCGCAGTTGAATTTTTATTTTTGAAATGTCAGCTTAAATCATCTTTCTGAAGAAAAGGGGAAAACGAAGCTACCAGAGATCTATTACGTTAGATTATATGGATTTAAGATTTTATTAAAAAGGTCAAACTGCTGAATAGTGTAAATGGTACAGTAAACTATATAGGGCTTGTACGGATTGTGTGTATTTATCTTTAGTTTTTGTTGTGGGCGCTCTAGAGAGGAATGGAATAGGTAGGCTGTTTAATAAGTTGCAACTTAGAATTTTAGATGGCTGACAATGAGATTTTTACTCAGTTGTCTCGAATTTTAGTTAATTTTAGTATTCATGTTTGGGATAAATTTTCTCTAATGGATTCCTCTTGAGGTTATATGACTGAATTTATGAAGGCTTCTGCTCCATTTTGACTTCATATAGTAGACGAGTTACCTTTGGCCTTTTAGTAAATGTCCCTCTTATACTTCCAACTTGACCCATTGCTTATTCAAATCATCCTAGTTTGTGTTTGACCTTGAAAAACTCAAATTACTACAAAAAAACATAAAATGATACTACATAGTACATCCTAGGTCTACTTGATGCATTAACGTTTCTATGCACTAAAATAACACTATTCTATTTTACCGCTAGTACTCCGAAAAACGCATAAGAATAATGCTAAAATCACTTTATTCTTCTTCTCTTATTATTAACTCGAACCACAAAGTACATATATAAACACCCAAAATCCTTTTAAATTATAATTAACCCTAACACTATTTGGCTAAATAATGGCCGCTGGCCACAATCCCTATACGAATCCAACTCCAACTCCCAAATTCCTAATAATAACAGACTTAAAAGCTACTCCACATAATAATAATAATAATAATAAATAAATAATATTTATATCATAACAGTAATCACTCTATCTCTTTGATAAATACATTGATCACAAAGTCATTATTTCTATATAAAATATAGCAAATTATACTCAAAATATATTAGTAGAAGGAAAAAATGTATCAAATATGAGAGTGATTATTGAGTGTCATCACAGTCATCAACAAGCTTGAACAAAAATAGAGAAGTTTCATTTGGGCCAAAACACAAGACAAAATAACAAATACCATTTGATGAATTGGCATACTTGAAAAGGCCTAAAGGTGAATGGAGTGCAGGTGTGTAGTACTTGGAGAGCATTGGTCTACTATAGAATAAAGAGCCAAACCTACCTGGTAGGTAATTAAAATTGTATTTTTTTTCATGGTCCTTAAAACCGTACCGGTGACCATATCGAAAAAGTCAGTGGCAGTGTGTTTTATAGCAAAATCGCGCTTTAATCATAGTTAGTACCTTAAATACTGCATATCGGTTTAACCTCCGATACTGGCATTTTGTGTTTGAACCGCCGGTACGGTACGGTTTCATAGACCATTATTTTTTCATGGTCTTTCAAATTCCACTACTCAGATAGTGAGTACTTTGTTCTTGGTTTGGAAATTGTTTGAGACACGACACCCCGCTAAGGCGCACGCAAATCCACTCCTGCACGGCGCCTGCCTGCACACACGAACACGGAGGGGGCGCCTGGGCCCGTTAATCCTCCGACGCCCAAGTTAGTTCTTAGAGAGAGAAGTGTCTCAAAGATAGAGTTTTAGTGAGAGAATCCAACCTGTGTAAATGCTACCAACTACCCCTATTTACTCACCAAGTTCGAGGTTGATCTCCTCCACGTCACTGCCTCATTTAATGCTTTGTTTCCCCTTTTGTCAGTTCTTCCAACCACCTTGTCAGGTCTCTGCTGCGTGGCAGGCGCCCGCAGGTGGTGGACCATCTGACACTCTGACCCCTCAGGCCCCTTTGATCTGTACCCTCATTGCCAGCTACCCCAACTACCTTGCCAGGCCCCCTGCCGCGTGGCGGGCGCCCGCTGGTGATGGACCACCTGACAGCCTGGCATCCCTCCTTGGCCTTTAGCGTTTTGTCCTCATGCGCCTCTCACCTTGCTTGGGCTTGGAAGGGTCTCATGGGTCTATTCCTGGGCTTTTGCTCCCCAATGCCGTCACTTGGAGGCCCAATTTGTTATTTGTTGGGCCCCAATTGTGATACCCCCAACAATTGCCCCCCCCCCAGTTAGGTGCTCATAGCTCCGCTTTTGAGCGCCTAACTGACCCTGCTGTTGCGGCCTTGCCCTTCCCTTTATCAATAGGCGCCCAACTTTCAGAGTACGTCCGTCTTCACGGCGCCTGAACTCTTTATCGACCATCTTTTGTCGTATTGTCCGTTTCGAAACTAGCTTGCTTGGCCTCTCTGCTTTTTATGGGCGCCCTCTGTTTTGTGCGCCCTCTCCCTGTGATTTATGGGCGCCCTTCAGCGAGGGCGCCCCTATTCCATATGCCCCCTCACGGGCGGGTGTTTGATATCGGCCCCACGTTTTTCTTGCTTGAATTTTGGGAAATTTTTTTAATTTCGGATTTCGAATTTAGAAAATTCGAAAAGAGAAATTTAAATTTGAAAAAATTCCAAAAAAGGAAAAGGTGGGGGGGGGGGGGGGAGCTCAAAAGCCCGCCCTTGACAGTGACACGTGGCGCGCAACGCGAGCCTTGACTTGGGTTCCCCTTTCCTTTAAATACCCCTTCCCCCTTCAGTCCTTGTCACTTTCCACAATCTGACCTCTCTCTAAGATTTCGCTCTGGTGACCAGCCTTGGCTCGCGTTCATGAACTGGTGACCAGCCTCCAACTACCTCGTGACTAGTGGTATGCGCCGCCCTCAGCTATCTCACGAGTGGGCGTCTGTGGGACGAAGTGGATTGGGGTGTATCAGGAATATTTCCGTTTCGGGTTGCGATTTCCTCTCGACCATATCATGGAAGGGATCTTGACTACTTGCGGTTGTCCGCTGGGGCGCCTATCTCCCTCGGTCATCCTGATCGTGATTCTGTTCAAGTTGAGGTGCCGTGAACATCACGTTGAGCCTACCTTCAACTTATTCCGGTATTTCTTTAAGATGGCGCCCCTCGACAACTGGTCATCACTTCAAAAGAGGAAGAAGCGCCCATATCACTTTGTGGAGCGCTGCCCGAAGTTGGGGCGCAGTTGGCTCAATGGGTTCTTCTTCATGAAGGCGTACCGGGACTCCTTCGAAAGTGGAGGCACCTTTCTGAGGGAGTGGGGGTTGGGACACATCGAAGAGTTTAACCCGCCAGTCGTGTTATCTCCAGCGAAAAAGGACGGCGCCCGCCTGATTTGCGAGACGCGCGTGGACTTGCGCAAAACTGAGAATCGCCCCCCAATTTCGGAGGCGTATTATAATGATGGTCTGTAGGCGCCTATACATTATATGTATAACAATGTTGTGACTTGGGTTTTTTAATGCTAACGATTTCGCGATGTGCAGGGTCGGCCTTCAGCAGCATCGCAAAGCTGATGAAGAGTCGGCTTGCAGCCATGACGGGAGGGGCTCCCCCATCGAGTCGACCACAGGCGCCTGCTGCGGCCACCACCAAATCACAGGTGCCTCCTCCTGGCCCGAAGAGGAAGAAGAGGGCGGTGAAGGGGGGCACGACGAAGACCGCCATCGTAGCGTCTTCGGCCCTGGAGGCTGAGGAAGAGGCGCCTGATGCTGAACCCGCGGAGCAGGAGGGTAACTCCGGGGAGGAAGAGGCTGAGCCTCTGATTTGTCGGGGAAAGCGAGCTGGATCCCCCTTGGACAACGTCAGCAAAAGAGCTGACAAAGGGAAGGAGAAAGTGGGCGCCGCCGCCTCGGGCGGGGAGGGGGGCGCCCAGTACCACCTTAACGAAGAGGGGCAGTATGTGGGCCCCGACGGGCGCCCCCCGATCTTCTAGCCGCACCGCTCGGATGTTGGGCGCATCGAATTGCCATGCTCCCCGCTGGTGGCGGTCAACCGGGGCTGCGCTATGGGGTTGGCGATCACGGCTGTCAAGATGTGGCAAGTGCCGTCCGAGATGAACGGGGATCATCTCTTTGCAGAATTGGCCAAAGTGGGCGCCAAGGTATATACCCTTTTACTTGTTTTCTTGCATTTGTGAAATTGCCTTTACGCGAATGCTAATTCTCCTTACTTGGTGTATGCAGATCCTTCTTTTTGCTGAGAGAGGCGCCCGGCGCCTCTCTGAAACCAAGCGAGAGGCGCTCGAGGCCTCTACCTCTGCATCTTCCCTGAAGCATGACCTAGAAAACGCGACCGAGCGTCGCGAGCAGTTGGTGAAGGAGTGCGAGGAGTTGCAGATGAATGCGGCCATGGAGGTGTCACAGCTTTAGGGCGCTCTTGACGAAGAGCGCAATAAATCGGCAACCCTTCAGGCGGAGAAGGAGGCATTGGTGCAGGAGGCAGGCGCCCCAGAATTCCTCTGTTCCACCCGCTGGCATCTGGCCCTCCATGATCACGCGGACGCCACAAGCTTGGGTGTCTCAGACATCCCGACTCGCTTTCCGTCTCCGCCACTCTTTCCCTCTTCTTCGTCGGGCTAAGCGTCATCCCCTCGCTCCTTTTTAAGGCGTCCACTTCTCGCCGAAGCGCCTCGATCGCCTCGATCGCCTCGTCCTGATCCTCGATGATCCTAAACAATTCCTTTTTCGTGACCGAGGCGCCTTCAGACCCCCAAAACATGCCATCACTTTCCTCGCCTTCATCCATCTCGGGCGTCTGCCCTCTCAACCGCTCTGATTGTTCCTCCGTAATTTCCTCTCTTTCTTCATTCATCGGCGCCTACTTACTCATGACTTCTGGCTATATTCCCCTTCCTGGCTCGCCAATTGTTTGAGACACGACACCCCGCTAAGGCTCACGCAAATCCACTCCTGCACGGCGCCTGCCTACACACACGAACACGGAGGGGGCGCCTGGGCCCGTTAATCCTCCGACACCCAAGTTAGTTCTTAGAGAGAGAAGTGTCTCAAAGCTAGAGTTTTAGTGAGAGAATCCAACCTGTGTAAATGCTACCAACTGCCCCTATTTATACTCACCAAGTTCGAGGTTGATCTCCTCCATGTCACTGCCTCATTTGTGACGTGGAATCAAAATTGATAACCCAACAGAAATCAAAATTTGGGGTTGAAGTGCCCCTCAATATGCTTTGTAAAAAGATGCAAAAAATAAAACTAAAACGAGATGAGGAATGCAATAAAGGAAGGCGTTGCATAGACTAATTCCCTCTAGAAATTTTTTCTACATGTTTTAGAATGATAGACGACACATATGTTATTGAGAGAACTTACACAGATTCCCCCACTAATTATGTTTCTTGTCCTACCACCTATAGATGGATTCATGGAGATGGACAGGGAAAACATGTGGGTCATCCTTTAGTCATGTTTTGTCGCTGATTTTCCATAGCATACCATGACTACAAAAACTTTATTGCATTCATTGTACACCCAATCACATGACTTTCCTTGTTACAATCCTTATGGAACACGTATAACAATATAACAAATTCAATAAATAGAGGAAAAAATTCTAAAATACACATGTTTTAAAAAAAAATTCCCAAAATACACACGTTATAAAATGTTTTTCCAAAATACACATGTTTGGGCATCACCGCTGTTGTCAACCGCAGTGAATGCATTCACCGCGGCAGATCAAAGCGGTGAATGCCTGACGTAACACTGAAACTTCAAACAAACGTAACTTTTCAAGATATTTCAATCTTCAACAAGCCTTCATCCCAAAAAAAATTCGTTTGCTACCTCGAACGAACAATCTTTCGATTTTGACAAACTTTGGAAGACCATAACTTTGTGCTCCACAATCCGAATGTCATGAACTTTTTTTGATTTCGCATAACTTTTGAAGTACTACAAATTTTATTATAACCATAATTTTGTAAAGTATGTGGATTTGTGAAAAATAAAGGCAAAGTTATTGCCAAAATCCCGTATACCCAAAAACATTTCTTTTTTTTAAATTATTTCCTAGTAAAAGTTGCAGTTCTTAAAAAGTTATGCGCAATCAAAAAAAACTTTACGACGTTCGGATTGAGGAGCTAAAAGTTATGGTCTTCCAAAGTTTGGCAAAATCGAAAAATTGCTCGTTCGGGGTAACAAACGACATTTTTTGAGATTAAGTCTTTAGACAATTTGAAAGATATTGAAAAGTTATATGGAATAAAAAAATTCGCTACAGTCGGATAACCGAGCGCAAAGTTACGTTTGTTTGAAGTTTCAGTGTTACGTCAGGCATTCACCGCGGTCGTCAACCGCGGTGATGCATTCACCGCTTTGGTCTGCCGCGGTGAATGCATTCACTGCGGTTGACAACAACGGTGATGCACAAACATGTGTATTTTGAGAATTTTTTTTATAACGTGTGTATTTTGGGAATTTTTTTAAAAAATATATGTATTATGGGATTTCATCCAAATATAGAGGGATGAAAATCAAACAATTATTCCTTATGAACACGTAAAACAATATAACATATTCAATATAACAATATCCCAAACATATATAGTCTTTACCCAGAGTTTATCTTTTCCTATAATTCATAGTTATCCCCTTCTTCAGCAGGACATGTAGGGCTGGCAGTCAGTTGAGTTGAGGCTAACCACACCGAAATTTGCGATTAACCACAATCAAAATGGAGCCATATACCACAACCATGACCACATCACAAACGGTTAGCGGTCAACCACTAACCACAATGTGCGGATAATGGTTAACCGCATCAGTAACCGTTTTGAAAAGTGTTGAGACTTCAGAGTGTTGAAAATGGTTGGCTGGAAGAAGAGTCATCCTCTGGGTCTGCGAAGAGGAAAATCGAGCACGACAGACGGCAGGGAAGACTAGAAGCGGCATTGGCGGATGTCTTCTTCAAAGCAGCCGAAGGAGATGAGCTAGATATGAAGGTGGAAGGTCTCCCGTCCGCCATCGATTGTCGAGGTCCCTAGAGCATCTATTGTAGGATACGAGTTGGATGAAGCTGGAACGAAAGGTTGACTCAAGGTCTCGACTCTCAAAGGAGTAGTTCTGCATTCAAGAGTAGAGTAGGGCAAGAACTACTTGGTTGTTCCTCTATTCGTGTTCGCTGGCCTTTGGTGGTGGTGAGTGGCGTGTATGGCAGTGGTAGATCTTGGGCTGGGCCAACCCAGGCCACGCCCCAACCCTCCTATTGATCCAGAGCTAGTTCAGTGCTTATAAATTTTTCGATTTTGAGTATTCGTCCTAGTGCTATATAAAAGTCGGTCCAGTGTTATTTGATAATATAATTTTATGTAACTAGAAAAATGATCCAGATAAAATATTTTAGACTCATTTTTTTAGCCCCAATGATTTTTATTTGTAAAAAAAAAACATTAAAACCTAAACATATAAAACATAAAAGTATAAATTATAAAGTTTCTTTCAAATATAAGAACTTCTAAACTAACGCTCAACCCGAAAACAAAGCAAGAACTCAAAATTCCCCCAATCCCCCCAAAATAAAGCAAGAACGAGGAGACGAACGAACCCGAAATGGATTCCTCCTCCAGTTCGTCGGGTGCTGGTTTTCTTTCCAGTCTTTTGATCAAGAAAATATTTACAAACTTGTTGAGTCATCATTTAGATTGCTTAAGTTGAGTTGTGCACTAGATCCTAAACGTTCTTTTAGATCTTTGAATGAAGAAAATATTTACAAACCTGCTTAAGAGTTTTTAGCCTAGAGACTTTGAAGGCTAAGAGATGCATTCTTTGGAGAATGAGCTACGATATTATGCAACTCATGTAAGGAAGATGAAGTTTCTTCCCTTGCAAAATTATTAGAGAAGCTGGTGGAAACATGGATGGACACATAATACAAATTGATATTTCGGTTGATTCGTCTAGTGTTGACCTTGTCGTTTCAACGGCTACCACGGAGAATGACCTAGTTTGCATGTAGTACGCATGTAGTACGCATTTGTCATTACATTGATTGAATAAAAGAGTTGGAAAGTGTCAAAACACCATTGAAAATATAACAATGTCACATAAATTATGGAATTCAAAATGACAAAATCAAACCATCTCCTCCGGAGAATTTTGAATTCCATCAACTCCAGCATACACAAGTAATTTATTAGCATCATAATTTGTCGTCAAATAAGCCCAACTATACGATGGATGTAGAAAAAAGTTGTTGATGAACACTAATTTAACACAATCCTTGGATCCAAATACATCAGCCAGGAGTGTGTTGATTTCAAAGTTCAAACCAACACCTTGCCAGAAGATTATCAAAATACAATAAAAGAAAAAACTGTATGTTTGTCTTTTTTATTTTATAATCTACCTAAATATATTATTAACTTGCGGGAGAGGCATTACATGTATTAAAATGAGAACCGAAAATATGGGTGGTCTCGTGAACCACACCTCTGACCCTTCCGTGAACGAGATTTAGCCTAACTGGTGAGTCAACACATTTCTCATGATAATTTGTGTGTTCGATTTCTATTTTCTAGTGACGACACCTTGATTTCACAATTACAATCGAGCAGCTTGATTTCCATCTCATTCCAACTGTCTCTTTGTCTTGATTTCACAAGATATTGTAAATCTACAAGATATAAGATGGCAAAACATGAGTTGGTTTTGCAGGGATTCGAATTTGCTGGCCTCTGAGGAATTTCCGGAAGGGCAGTTTGGACAATTCACCTGCCCACTTAATGAAGTTTTGCGTTTTGGTTTTCTCTGATTTTCTCCATCAGTCCTCCCTTCCGCTGCCGCCATTTACTGGGCCTAATGTATGGAACTTCAAACCACAATGGGTCCAGACCGCTGCGGCAGGCCCACGGGTGTCAACAAACGTAATTAATTGTGATCCATTGACATTAGTGGAACTAATAAAGGGTTGTCGTTATTGTCATTTCAAAATATAAATAATAAGCGTTTTGTTTTCCAAACTTCAATTACGGGCTCCAAAAACGGGTCATTGAAGGGTCCGATTTGGGTTGCGTTTTTTATTTTCAAAGTACCATTCCAGGCTCCACATTTAATAGATCTTGAACTTCTGTATGATGCTTCCCACTTAACAGAATCCATTTTTGAAACGAATCAAGAACAAACCCACCGAAAATCGAGCAAAAATTCAATCTCCGTCTTCGTGCCTTTCACGCCGTCTAGATCCAAGTCGGCGACCATTTCCTCATCCCCTCGCTATAATCAAACCCACACAAATGAAAGGTCAGAACTCTGAATTAGCAACCAAGAACCTACAATTCGACATGCAACCAACAAAAATGCATCTTACCTTCGCCTCCGTTGTCATCATTTTCGCCGGCGTACATCTCTATCATCATCGTCGCCGGTATCCACTATCCACCGCCGTCAATTCTCACCACCGCCACGAGAAGCCGCTGTGTCATCGTGGCTCTGAAGTCCGATCTTTAAAGCTCCAGTCGAGGAGATGTCCCGAGCGGGCGAATTCACCGTAGGAGCAGGCGAATAATAGATCTGAAGGAAGAAGAAGGGTTGTGTTTATTTCGTTTTTGGTAAAAGAAGGGGTTTTAGTAAGGGAGGAAAAGAGAGTTCCGCGACTGTTAATGAAGAGTGAAGTAGGGTTTTTTTTACTTTTTAGGCCTAAAAGAAGAATTTATATTTCACTCTCCCCCTTCGCACGTGCTCGCCATTTCTCAAAATGGCTTTCCTTTAAAAAAGTATCTTTAACCCTAAATTAATTCAAATTTATAATTAAATACAGATAATAATATATATATTTCAACCTTTTAAGTAGTATCAATTTAGAGTATTGTGTGTGATAACACCTTCCCCTACGTAACTGTGTTATCTAATGTAGAACTTTAATTCTCATATCACAGTTTGGTTGCAATCCTAAGGTTAGGACCGGTGCAAATAGTTTTTGATCCACTACAAATTAAGATTGATGGCGACTTCGAAAAGATTGCAAGCGGCCAGATTTCGTGGGACAGTTGCGACAATATTCATTATTCTATCTAAAGTGGTTTGAATTTTATCCATTACCTAAAAAAATCAGGTTGACAATCAAAGTCATGTCCGTACTCTATTGAGATTCGGGTATCCATGGGAATTTATTTCGTAACTCCAATCGACATGTTTATATTCACACTAATGCTCACATTACATAAGTGGAAACGTAAGATGATAAATCACTAGAATGAAGAAAATTAGTTAAAAACAACATAATTTCATTAAAATATTATATATATACAACCAAAAAAATCATGTGATAGGACACTTTGTGTTGAGATTTTGATTCAACCATTTCATACAACCAAACTGCATACCGATATTTTTTGGTCGGATCGATGATACGGTACAAGTTTACAAAATACATATTAAATTAAAAAAATGTGGTAATCAACCCACCAAAATTTTCATATCATAGAAATCGTTAGTAAACGGGATTTTTCGTTTTAGGTTTCATTTTCGTAAGCCTCCAAAATTTTCAGCTAAACAAGTTTTCTTCAGTAGGCTTTTCAGGAAATGGTATTTCTCTTTTGTTCGAGTTCTTTTTTCTAATTTCGAGAAGAAGAAAAAAAATATAATCGTTACTAAATGGACCCCTTTCTCTATTACCAAACTCGACTTTTTAGGTGAGATTAATTACAAGAATTTGAGCAAAAATTGAGGTTACGTAAAGTTGTACGAATTTCCCCTAATAATTTTAGTGCGATTTCTAAGTTGGGCACAGGGATCCTAATTTCCTTCATGCAATTGCACCAACATTTTCTCTCAACAATCATATTATTAATTCAACCTACATCGATATACGGGGTTCATAAAGACAATTGGTAATAACATATCAAGATTCCACTTCAACGTTGGAGTTTCACAGAGAAAGATGGTTGGAGAATTTCTACAACTAAACCATCACCATTCTTTGATATAGAGTTATGCAGAGGCAAGTTGAAAGCATGGAGGTAGGTCTATGTCGATTTCCTCTCCAGTAAAAACCATTTCTCTTGATTAATTGGTACGAGAGTTTATTAACATACAAGGACATGCATTTAGAATTTTAGATTCTTTCAATTTGGGGTTTAAGTGCTCGAACATGTGTATTTTCTTTTTAGCTCTAGAAGCTAATTATATCATAGTTCATATTTAATTTTGGGGGTTAGACATGCAACAATTAAATTTGGAGATAAATATTTGGTACTTGGAGAAATCTGACTCATTGACCTGTTACGAGAAGGATTGCAACAATTTTGCTGGAAATGTTCTCAAGCTTTTATGTTGGTGTGAGCTTTTAAAATATGTCTCTTTAAGGTATTGTGAAATCATAAGACATTGGTGATATTTTGCTTTCAATTTATTGAAATACTTTATTTACGACTCTAATATATTTTGTGCGTATTAAGTGAATTTCAAATTTACGAGACATAATATCAAATCTAGGACTGGCAATTTCGGTCCCTCATTTGTTATTATAATTTACAAAGTGTCTTTTCAAATAATATAATTTCATATCTATAACCTTTGTCGTGATCAACAAAGATTATAAATACTATAATATATTTTCATGGATAATTTTTGCACCAACTTATTTTCAATGTAATCTTATGTTCATACATCTTTTTTATGTGACTTCATTTCATTTTATATATATTGGTTGTACGAAAATTACTATATGGCCTACTTAAGTAGTGAAGAAAATTACTTTTTTTATTAAATAATTATATTTATTTCTTATATCACATTTCTCATATCCTTATTATATTATAACTTATAAGCACATTATGCATAGTTGAATTACCGACATAACTAAGATATAAAGACACATGTGACATGCATTTATGGGCATCTATCATATCAATTGTATAAATATCATTTTCAAGTCTAGACTCTCCCGGCCAACGAGCCGGGTCATTATGCATAGTGGAATTACCGATATAACTAAGATATAAAGACACATGTGACATGCATTTATGAGCATCTATTATATCAATTGTCCAAATGTCATTTTCAAGTCTAAACTCTCCCGGCCAACGGGCCGGACCTGGCGCTAGTTTGAATGATACGAAGAACAACCAAACAAGTCCTTAAATTGATAAAGAATGGTTAATTTTGTGAGAGAATTATAATATAAATTTATTTGTAACTTTTACCAACAAAGTTCAAATGAAATCCGGGGTACATTAGTGTTTGTATGGTGGCAAAATAATAAATTGCAAAGTTTTTTTTTTGTGATAAAATAAATTCTATTGACAATGTTGAGTGGAAAAACCTTAAAACCTGGGTTGTGTCTTGCATTGAGATGAATTTATATGTGGCATTGCCACTACAGGTTAAGGATCAGCTGCTCTGTCCTTTTACAGCAGAGTAAGAAGAAAAGGAAAATGCAACAGGGGAAAAATACAAAAGAGAGCCTATTGTGGCGGGTTCTGTGATGCTGTGCGGTTTAAGGCAACGATCGACTTCATCCCCTTTACGACGTCGCTCCATGTCTTTACTTTGGAATTTTCCATTTCAGCTGTTACCCCCCCCCCCCCCCCCCCCCACAAGCGGGTGGGCAGAGCATCTGGACACCGAGCTTGGATAGAAGAAAGCTGAATGTAGCTGGAGGAAGCGGCTTTGTGAAGAGGTCCGCGAGTTGATGAGAGCTCGAGACATGGAGGAGTTTAATAACTTTGGATTGCAGCTTTTCCCTGACTAGGTGGCAATCAATTTCGATATGTTTCGTCCTCTCATGGAATGTGGGGTTGCCAGTGATGTACAGTGCAGATTGATTATCACAAAAGATGGTTGCTGGTTGCGGGTGAGATACTCTGAAATCATTGAGGAGAAATAGGAGCCACTGTACCTTGCAAGAAGTGTATGCAAGGGCTCTGTACTCAGCCTCACACGATGAGCGAGAGACGGTATGTTGCTTCTTGCTCTTCCAAGAGATTAGGGAGTCTCCTAGATAGATGCAGTAGCCTGTGATGGAGCGCCTTGTATATGGGCAAGCAGCCTAGTCAGAATCGCTGTAGCCTTGAAGATAAAGAGTGGATGAGCTGGAGAAGAATAAGCCAGAGGTTGGAGATGATTTCAGATATCTGAGCACTCGAAGGAGGGCTTTGTAGTGAGTCTCATTTGGGTTTGCCATGAATTGACTTAGTTGTTGTGTGGAGAAACTGATGTCAGGCCTCGTCGTGGAAAGATAGATCAGTTTTCCCACAAGTTTCCTGTAATTTGCAGCATCATTGAGAGGTCGATCAGAGGCAGTGGACAGATGAGATTTGTAATCCATTGGTGTGGATGCAGGTCTAGAGAGAAGGACACCAGCTTCCTCTATGATTTCCAGTGTGTATTTCCTCTGGTTGAGATAAATTCCTGATGAATCCCTTGAAACTTTCAGACCTAGAAAGAACTTAAGATTCCCAAGATTTTTTATGCCAAAAGCCTGATGAAGGTGCTCCTTGATGTGATTGATTTCAGCCAGATCAGATCCTCCAGTGATGAGATCATCGACATATATTAGAATACATGTATAGGAGGTTGGTGTTTGTTTGAAGAAAAGGGAGTGATCAACCTGACTTGACTGATAGCCTTGAGAGTATAAGTTGTCTGCCAGTTTTGCAAACCATTAGTGAGGAGCTTGCTTTAATCCATAGAGGGATTTCTTGAGAAGACAGACTGGATTGGGGATATTTGCTGGTGGTGTGTAACCCTTTGGGAGCTTCATGTAAACTTCTTCATGGAGATCTCCATGAAGAAATGCATTGTTTACATCAAGCTGTTGTACAATCTAGTTCTTAGCTGCTGCAATGGCCAAGAATAGTCTCACTGTTGTCATTTTAATGACAGTAGCAAAGGTTTCCTGATAATCGACCCCTTCCTGTTGGCTGAAACCCTTTGCCACTAGTCTAGCTTTTTCTCTTTCAAGACAACCATCAGATAGAAACTTCAGTCTAAAAATCCACTTGTTACCAATGGCCTTTTTCTTTGGAGGGAGTGAGACAACATCCCATGTCTGATTCTGAATAAGGGCCTTGAGCTCAGACTGTACTGCATTATCCCATTCTGGGCTTAGAATGGCTTCCTCATAGGTTTCTGGTTCCTTGTAGGAGGATATGCTGAGTGCATACTTTTGATGTTGTGGTGATAGAGGAGAGTAATCAATGACAGCAGACAGAGATGCAAATTTACCTGATTGTGAAGGTTCAGTGGAGTGACTGGTAGAAGAAGACTGCTGGAGCAGGCTGCAATGGTATGGTTGTAGTCTTGTTGGTGGTTTGGTTTGTCTATGGGGTTTCCTAATGGCAATTGGAAGATTGGAATAAGGGGAAGGGGGATGGTTTGATGAGGACTGGATGTGATCAATTGAAGGGGAATTGGCAGGTGGTATGGGAGGTGTTTGGTGAGGTGCAGGTCATCAAGGAATGGAAGAGAGGGGTATAGTGGATTGTCATTAGTGTATGTTTCCTGGTGAATATGATGAAAGGGGAACTGATCCTCATAGAAGTGGACATCTAGTGAGATGAAAACCTCACGGGTTTGAAGATCATAGATCTTGTAACCCTTGATGCCACTGGGATAGCCTAGAAAAACACCTTTTCTGGCTCTGGTTTGGAACTTGGTTCTGTGGTTACTTAGGGTGGAGGCAAAGCATAAACACCCAAAGACTTTCAAGTCTGTCAGATCAGGTGGTTGTTGATGAAGTTGCTAGTATGGGGTGATGTCTCCTAGAACTGTGGTAGGGACTCTGTTTATTAGGAACACATCATGTTTGACACACTCACCCCAGAATCCTATTGGTAAGTTTGACTGGCATTTTAGAGCTCTGGCAATGGCCAATATATGCTGATGTTTTCTTTCTACTTTACTGTTCTGTTGTGGGATCTCAACGCATGACATTTCATGAACAATGCCAGTGGAAGCAAAGAAACTTGGCATGAGGAACTCTTTACCCTGATCACTCCTAATCTTTTTGACAGAATGATCAAACTGTTTTTCAGCAAGTAGACAGAATTCTTGTAGTCTAGGACCTGCTTCTGATTTTGAGTGAAGTAGAACAAGCCAGGTCATTCTACTGAAATCATCTACGATAGTTAAACATTATTTGTAACCATCGAAAGTAGGAGAGGATTTTGGACCCCAGATGTCAACATGTATTAAGGAAAATGGATGTGTAGAAACAGTTGAATTGTCTGGAAAAGGAAGCCTCCTTTGCTTTGTGAAGTGGCAAACATCACAAGGTATAGAGCTGTTTGTATCTATGGAGTTACATATCTGTTTCAACTTTGGAATTTTAAAGTGAGAAACATGGCCTAGTCTATAATGCCATAGGTCAAAGCTATTTGCAGTAGTAGTGGAGGCTATGACAGGCTTAGGGCTACTGGTTGCACCTAGATGGGTCATGTGGTAGAGGCCATGGGAAAGCTCAGCAAAACCAGTCACTCTCCTGAGCTCCAAATCCTGTATTATGCATACATCAGAGAAGAAAGTTAAGCACAAGGATCTGTTTGTGGTTAACTTGCTTACTGATATAAGGTTGAATGTGAACTGAGGGACAAATAGAACTGCCTCAAGTGTTAAATCTGCTACAGATGTAACACGACCAATATGTGTAGCTTGTACTTTAGCTCCAGTAGGTAAATTGATGAAGACATTATGTAGACTACTTGGATTTTCTAGGAGATTTAGTGAGCAGACAATGTGGTCTGAGGCACCAGTGTCTAATATCCATGTTGTGCTAGAAGGTGATCTACCAGAAGCATTCAAGGAATGTTTACCTGAGGGTCCCTCATAGGAATGGAAAGCAGCTGTTGTATGAGGATTGTTTCTCTGTGAATCTTTCTTTTTGAGCATAGCCATGAATCTGTCATAGTCACCCTTTGTTAATCTCACTCTTGGTTGTCAGGATTGGTAGAGCTGGAAGAAGCAGGAGTCTGACTGATGAAGGCAGGAGCTTCAATTCTCATTGGAGTGGTATTTGGATTGGCCTTGGAGGCTCCAAAGGAAGGCCACCCATGCTTGTGAAAGCAACTATCCTCAGTATGACCCCTCCTTTTGCAAAAGGTACATTCGATAGCTTTACCCTGATTGGTTGTAGTGGGAACTCTTGGAGTCATACCAGGAGGCCAGCCATGTTTATGGTAACAAACATCTTCAGTGTGGCCATTCCTTTTGCAGTATGTGCAGTAAGGGCGTTTGCCTTGTGAGCCTTGAGTAGCAAGAACTATAGATTCAGAGGCAAGAACCCTACTTTGTTGAGACCCAAATTGTTGCCTTTCATGTTGAAGTAGACGCTGGAAAACCTTGTCAATAGAGGGTAAGGTCTCTCCAAAAAGAACTTGGGATCTCACTGTAGAGTAGTTATCATTCAGACCCCTAAGAAACTGGATCACATAGTTGGTTTCTTTGTAGTGAAGAACTAGTTTCAGGGCAAGGCATGTTTGATGACTAGTTGGGGTACAAGCACAAGATTCTATCGGTTGATAGCCATCTAGTTCATCTTGGATGGCAATGAAGTGACCATAGTACTCGTTGAGAGTTTGATTACCTTGCTGGAGACTAGAGAGTGATTCAATGAGTTCTGCCACTCTAACAATGTCTCTTTGACCATATCGAGCCTTTAAACTTTGCCAGGCTTCAGAAGCGATCTTGAGAGACATCAGAGTCTTGCGAATGCCTGGTTCAACAGCTTGTTGAATCCAGCTGAGAACCATAATGTTGTTCCTTGTCCAGAACCAGTGAAGAGGATCTGTGTTTGTTGTTGGAGCAAGGATGGTGCCATCAATGAAGCCGAGTTTGTTCTTCGCTCCAAGGGCATTGTACATCGCCTTGCTCCAGTCATTGTAGTTGGTGGGAGTGAGTTTTTCACCAACCAGCAAGACTCCAGGTTGTTCAGAAGCATGTAAGAAGTAGGGATCTGCCATGGGATCAGGTTGAGCTTGAGTTTGAGTTTGAGCCATGGTGAGAAAATTTTAGAGGCGGCTAGGGTTGAGGCTCTGATACCATATTGACAATGTTGAGTGGAAAAACCCTAAAACCTGGGTTGTGTCTTGCATTGAGATGAATTTATATGTGGCATTGCCACTACAAGTTAAGGATCAGCTGCTCTGTCCTTTTACAGCAGAGTAAGATGAAAAGGAAAATGCAACAGGGAAAAAATACAAAAGAGAGCCTATTGTGACGGGTTCTGTGATGCTGTGCCATTTAAGGCAACGGTCGACTTCCTCTCCTTTACGACGTCGCTCCATGTCTTTACTTTGGAATTTTCAATTTTAGCGGTTAAATTGCAAAGTTGAAGATAAGAACAAACCCATTTATTCACCATTGATTATTAATTAATTAACTAATTACCCTTAAAAAGAAAGATTTTGAACTTTGCCCGAATGGCTCTATCTATCGTTTTCTGACAATCTCAGTTTCAGCATCTATTTTCACGAAACAAAACCTTCTGGAGCGACGTGTTGTGGATTTAATCAAACGCTTTTTTATTAACTTAAACTATATGATCTCCAACAATTGTTTTTTCTTTCTTTCGTGAAGCGCCAAAGCCAAGTTGTAGTGTAGGAAGGAACTTGGTATCTGCAATTAGCAAAGGAATCCGAATCAAACAGAACCTTTTCTTTTATAATCAACAACATGATGCGAGAAAGCAATGGAAACCCCAAAAACTATATTTATAATTATACGTTTACCTGCCCTGATCGAACTAATCAACCGCTATATATATATTTACAATAACCTTAAGTAAGTCTTAACTGTTGGACATGTTGGATAAGGAGAGATGACTGACTCTCTGACTCTCTCTAAGTAAACAATTAATTTGGTGGCAAAATGAAAATTTCATACTTATCTTTGCTTTGTCAAAACCAACTAGTTGTACAATCAATAAATTCCACAAAAAGGTAAAGTAGATTATTATAGGGTTTAAGACAATTGCATTTACGTAACAGGAAATATACGTAAATGCAGCTTGCTAAAATATACGTAAATGCAACTTAGTTCATGGTATAAATTGAGATATCGCTATATTTACTACAAATAATGTGTGTGTAAATATACGGCCACAACACCACACTATAAATAACATAAAGCTAGCAAACCAAAAAGGTTATAAAGCAGGTGAGAACCTCATCACACCACCAATGTCATAAATCATACCAGCAAACTCAAAGTAGATCACAGGTTCTCGAAAGCATACCAGAAAGCGAATAAAGCATACCACAACTTCCTGAACCATACCATAAACCTTATAAAGTATATCACAAGTTTATTAAAACATACCAAAAGTTTCTTAAAGCATAACAGAATCCTCGTAAACATAACACAAGTTCACTGAAGCATAATATAAAGATCATAAGACATACTAGAAACCTCATACATTTGGTCTATTCGTAGAATTTAAAAGTTGAGGTACTAAAATATCATATTTCATTGATATTTTTAGGAATTATATGAAAATAATAATTTTAGGCACTAAAACTTAAAATCTACTAAATTTAGGTGTCAAACTCTAATTTGCATATGAAACCCAAATCCATGGAATGAAGGAGAGGAACTGTTATAACTTATCAGTAGTAGTTACTATAATACCCTTATAATTAGTGTTAGTAGGTTGCTAACATTAATGGGTGTTAGGCTGTTAGCACTCTATCCGATCCCACAACACTACTTTATGGTAAATATTTTATAAGAATATTGGTTCATTTTCCGTGCGTTTATGTACATTTTTAATGCATAAAGTTATGCAATTTTATACTATTATTGATATTTTCATCATTTTATTGATTCTAAATAAGCACTATTTTCAATTTCATTACGATGATGACTGTCGACCAGCAAGAAAATTTATAAATTAAATAAATTTGGATAAAAAACACATTCACAATCTATTTGCATTTCAATAATTTCTATAAAATTCTAGGTACAACTCTGTACATACTAGTAGCCATTATATATGAAAATATTTGAGTAAAAATGCAGCTGTAATTCTATTTTATGTCATTATACTAGTTAAAAGTTAGAGATTAAATTTATTTTTGATTAGTTTATTTGTTGGCTAGAGTTATCGTGAAAGATAAATTTGGAAAAGTATCCATTAGTTATCGTAAGCGTAACGAACATTTGGAAGTGGATCCAAACCACTGTGCCTTTTCTCGTTTTAATACATATTCAACCTTATAAAAAAAAAGTTTGCTCCAACTAGCTAATCTAAATCTAATATGCTCAAACCCGGCCCAAGGGTATGACGACAATAGAGTGGAACAATCGGTAGTGGTTTTAATTAAATATTTGTTATTATTCCTATGTGACTTCTACGATGCATCTAAGAAGTGAGTGAATACCATACATGAACGACATTGGGAGAGATTGGATCGTTAAGAAGATGCATTCCCTAGCTACGCTAAAACAAGTTAACTTTAGCTAGTGCTTCAAGGTGGCTGGAAAGATGGAGAAGTTTGTGCTTTGTGAATAAGAGTGTAAAAGTTCAGCCATTGATGTTGTGGGTGAAGTTCCAATTAGACATATCCTGAATGATGGCTGAAATGATGTGGTAAGTGTTGGATTTTGAGTCCTTGAAGATCTTTGCATAATATTCAAGTTCGATCATACCTGTATTTGACATTACAGGACAGGAAGCACCACCCTTCTAACATTAGAGAACACGAATGACTTCGATCACAACAAGGAGACCTGAGTGTCCGATTCATTTGAAAACCAATTCCACTGGACCTAAATGCAGCAAATCCATTAGATTCGAATGAGAACTCATCGTCATGCATCCGAAATCGAATCGAAACTGCAGGTTCTAATCGATCCGACCGTCAGTAAGACCTACTATGTTACATAAGTATGCAGTGTTTATCAAGTTGCAACCGCATAAGTGTATGTGAAAGAGATCGAGAGGCGTCGTTCCAAAAGGAGATGCTAATTCTTCCTTGACCAGGTCGAACGACCATACAATTCCAAAACGTATTTGATTACTGGCAATGATTATTTTTTAGAAAGATGGACCAGGAAAAAGATGGATTGCCTAGCTACGCTGAAACATGGGTCATCCTGCCAACTGCATCTCTGTTTCTTTTACTTGTTTCCAATAACATAGGGTTGCCAATCGTATCAAGTTTAAGAAATAATCAACACAGAACACCAAGATTACGTGGTTTCCCCAACGATGTTGATGTTGAGACTAGTCCACGGCAAAAGGTTGTGATCTCTTATTCACGTTCACCGAAAGTCTACTTTCGCCGAAACCCCTCTACCAACATATATACATAGCTGGTGCCCAAGCCCTAACCCATGTCAGAAAGCAAAATATTTACATGGCTAATTACAAAAAGGTACATAAACCTTTTAACTTCTAACACCCTCCCTCAAATTGATGGTGCTGACGCAACATCAATTTGTGTGCCAGAAACCAATGGCGTGCAGAAGCAACCGCGTTAGTCAACAAATCTGCAGTCTGATCCTCTGACGTGATATAAGCAAGCTCAATAGTACCCTCTGTTACCAACTGCCGAATATAGTGCACATGTACCTCAATATGTTTTGTGCGATCGTGGAGAACAGGGTTGGTTGCGATGCGAATCGCACTCGTGTTATCAGCATAGAGACGAATCGAAGTTCGGCATACTACACCAAAGTCAGTAAACAAGCGTTAAAGCCATTCTAACTCAGAAGTGACCTCACTCATAGACCGATACTCCGCTTCAGTAGATGACTTCGCGACCCGATCTTGTTTCTTACAACGCCAAGAAACAAAAGACTGCCTGAACTTCACACACCAACCCGACGTCGACCGCCGTGTATCTAGGCAACCTGCATAGTTAGCATCAGCATACGCCTCCAGAATGATACTACTGCCCTTAGGAAAATACAATCCCACGGTCTGCGTGCCCCGGAGATACCGAAGAATGCGCTGAACCGCTCGCCAATGATGAGTACGTGGGGTAGACATGTACTGACTGACAACCTGTAGTGCATAAGCAATGTCAGGAGGCGCGTGAGTGAGATAAATCAGACTCCCCACTATACTGCGATACAGTGTACCGTCCGGAAGTAACTCACCTGACGACCATGTTAACTATAAATTTTGCACCATCAGCGTAGGACACGAGTCACAAGTATCCATTTGTGCCTCCTCCAAGAGGTCAACAATATACTTCCGTTGACACACATGAATACCTGTTGCCGATCTATCAAATTCCAAGCCCAAAAAATAAGATAACGTACCCAGTTCCTTGAGGTTGAACACATCCTGGAGAGTAGCCTTAAGAAGTACTATCCCCGCCTGATCATTGCCACTAATGATCATATCATCAACATAAAGGAGGAGGACAGTGATGCCACAATCAGTATGACGAAGAAACAGAGAGGGATCATTCTGACTCTGCACAAAGCCTGCCCTAAGAACTGTACTCTGGAACTTCTCAAATCAAGCGCGAGGAGCCTGCTTTAGACCATACAGGGATCGACGAAGACGACACCATGGTCTTATCTCCCTTAGAGTAACCCGGTGGACATTTTTAACCAGACTCTGATACCACTTGTCATAACCGGGCCGCTCAATTAGTACGATATTGTCCGCTTTGGGCCAAGCACGCACGGATTTACTCTTGGGTGTCCTTCCCAAAAGGCCTCATACTAATTGGGCTAGGTGGACACTAATATACAAGGGTCTCTTCCTATTACCGATGTGGTACTTGGATTGTCCCATAACAATCCTCCCCTCAAGACAAGGACCACAAACTTTGTGTCCTCCCCTCGGTGATTATCTTGATCCTCCAGACGCCTTGTATCGATGGGCTTCTCGGTACAAAGACTTTACTAGACGCATAACTCTCTTTGATCCGCCAAGCCCAAATGTGGATCTCTCGTGGATCCACCAAACCAGACGCAAATCTCAAATCCCGAGGTCACCCGAATGAGGGTCCTACCAAACTGACGTCCACCACCCTGGATCCGAACCAGGCTCTGATACCATGTCAATCGTATCAAGTTTAAGAAATAATCAACACAGAACACCAAGATTACGTGGTTTCCCCAACGATGTTGATCGTTGAGACTAGTTCACGGGAGAAGGTTGTGATCTCTTATTCACGTTCACCGAAAGTCTACTTTGGCCGAAACCCCTCTACCAACATATATACACATCTGTTGCCCAAGCCCTAACCCACGTAAGAAAGAAAAATATTTACATGGCTAATTACAAAAAGGTACATAAACCTTTTAACTTCTAACAATGGTTATGGTTGTCATTCCATTTTCAAACCAAGGAAATAAAAAAAGAAACACGGTTTAATCTGTGAATTAGTAAATATAATCACAATTAGGATTCACGTGAAAGGAAAAACAATGGTTTATGGTCGTCACCCACCCCGCTCCACATCGATAAAGGCAAGTTAACAACAAGAGTCTTTGAATGAATGTATTGCTGATATCAGACTATATCAGTCAGCCGCGACTGCTTCAACTTGGCCATCTCTGCAATCTCTGTTTCTTTATGTTTTCTTTCCCCTCCATTTGCATTATCATAAACATGAATCCCCAGCAAGAACCAAGAGGAAAAAACCAGGAGGCTAACTTGTCTTAATTCAATGTCTGGTCTGCCTGAAATCGCACCATTCTCAACACAGAACATTCAACATGCCCCTTGACTCCAATCTCTCTCTCTCTCTCTCTCTCTCTTCCAACCATCTAGTTGCTGGCCTATAAAAACCACCCTCTCTACCATACCCTTGTCACATCTCCAAAGTCCCAATAAAACCCATTTCCCCAAATCTCTCCAAAACACTTCCTTCAAGCAAAAGTGTCTTCCTATCTTCATCCACAACCCAACCCAAGAAGGAAATCCATCCACAGTTTGTGCAGCAGAATCACAAGGAGAAAGAGAATGAAGTTCGGGAAGGAATTCACGGCACAGATGGTGCCGGAATGGGAAGGAGCATACATGGACTACAATTTCCTGAAAACCCTTTTGAAAGAAATATTGAGGTTCAGGCAAAGAACCAGGTCATCACCTACTACTACAGCTACAGCAGCACCCCAAGGTGGCTTGAAAAGGAAGTTAACTCTTTACAGAGCCTTCAGCGGGTTAACACAAAAGAACAACACCAACTACAACCGTATGACGAAATCTCCCCACCAAGACGAGGACGACGACGAAGACATCGAGAGCCAGATCATTCTGGTGAATGCTGTGAATAATCAGGTGGGAGGGGGAGAAGGAGGAGGGCCTCAGAGTTACCAGACGACGTTCTTGATGGCCTCCGACGAAGGAGGAGAGTACGAGCTGGTGTACTTTCGGCGGCTGGATGATGAGTTCAATAAGGTGAACAAGTTCTACAAGTGCAAAGTGGAAGAGGTGTTGAAGGAAGCCGATTCCTTGACGAAGCAAATGGATGCTTTGATTGCGTTTAGGATCAAGGTTGAGAACCCGACCGGGTGGTCTCATGATGATAGGAAAGCTCAGATGACTCGGCTGGCCTCGGATGTTGCTGCTTCTGCTGCTGCGTTGTCTGCTACTACTCCTTCTGGAGCCAGGGCAAGCAGTAAGTACTTCAAACCAATTTGGCTTACATTGATAGGTGATGAGCAGAATAAGCTATTGGGTGTTATTGTCAACCTATTAAAGCTTTTGGTGATGTTATGGCAGGAAACGTTCATTTAATGGAAGTTATTGAGGAAGGATCAATCAGTCACGAGCAATCATCATCGGATGGGTCATCGAGCCAAGACGAGGATGATGCAGAGAAAGAGGAGGAGGAGAAACCCAAGAAGAAATCAAACAACATCAATGCGGTGAGACCATCTCAACTGGAGGTGTTGGACCGCGTGAAGATGAATAACACCTCCGAGACACCACGATCCACCATTAAAGGATTCCTCCAGATCCCTGGCCACAAGGAGCTCAAATTCACGAGGGAGAACCTCAGGAAGGTAGAGGAGCAGCTCAAACGTGCTTTCGTGGAGTTCTACCAGAAGCTTCGCCTTCTCAAGAGCTACAGCTTCCTGAACACACTCGCGTTTTCGAAAATCATGAAGAAGTATGATAAGATTACTTCGAGAAGTGCATCAGCAGCTTACATGAGAATGGTGGATAACTCGTACCTGGGAGCTTCTGATGATGTAACCAAGCTGATGGAAAGGGTTGAAGCTACATTCATCAAGCATTTCTCAAATGCAAATCGCAGTAAAGGAATGAACATATTGAGGCCAGCAGCTAAAAGAGAGAGGCATAGGACAACATTTACTATGGGTAAATCGCCTTAATTTTTCACATAACATAATTTTCCAACTTCTTAGAAGCTCCGAGAGGTGTCAGTTCGAGTCAGGTTCGGTTACACAAACCGAAACCTGGAAAAAAATCCGAAAACCCGAAACCGAAAATCACTAAAATCGAACCCGAACTCGATAAGGGCTTGCGGGTTCCGGTTACCCGAAATCCGAAAATTCTTTATCAGGTTCGGGTTCGGTTAAATCAAAACCGAAACCCGAAAATCCGAACGCCTAAAAATATGGGCTAAGTTCTATTCATTGGAGGTTTTTAGCCGAAACCCGAAAAATCGATAAGCAAAATCGAACCCGAAACCTGAAATGAACCCGAACCCGAAAAACTGAAAATGTATTTAATCGGGTTGGTTTAGGGTAAACCCGAAAAACCGAATCCGAATGGATGAGTGTGTAGCTTGGTACTCTTCTCTAACTCTTGCAGTTTTCGGAAAATTTCAACAGGGTTCTTCTCTGGCTGCACAGCTGCTCTTTTCATAGCCCTAATCCTGGTTGTCAGAGCTCGCAATATCATGGATAAGGAAGGGAGGCAAAAGTACATGGTGACCATGTTTCCAATTTACAGGTAGAAATTACCTAGAATTCATTCAGCCTCTTGCTGTAACTATTTATTTACCCTTTTTCTTCAAGAGCTTAGCAAGCAATGGCCATTTATTTGCAGCTTTTTCGGCTTCGTTGTTCTGCACATTGTCATGTATGCTGCAAACATCTACTTCTGGAGGCGATACCGGGTCAACTATTCCTTCATTTTTGGGTTCAGGCCAGGGACTGAATTAGGGTACCGCCAAGTCTTCCTGGTGGCTTTTGGTATTGCAGTCCTAGCACTTTGCAGTGTACTCTCGAATCTCGACATGGAAATGGATCCCGTGACAAAGGATTACCAAGCATTTACTGAACTCATCCCTCTGGGCCTGCTCACTGTAAGATCATTGGAAATCCAAGTTTCCCAGCAGCAACTCGAAACTTGCAAAAATTCATGAACTCACCACGCTCCCATGTTGTCTATGGTTCTCTGCAGCTGCTCCTGGTTTTGTTGTTCTTGCCATTCAACATCCTGTATCGCTCTTCTCGCTTCTTCTTGCTCACATGTATCTTCCACTGCATCGCTGCTCCCCTCTACAAGGTAATTGTTTGTTCGACCCATGCATAATGAAGCTACGGTTTTCTTTGGCTCATATATTGAATTTATTTCTTTTGCTGCAGGTCACACTACCAGATTTCTTCTTGGCAGATCAACTAACCAGCCAGGTTAGCAATCAAAGACCCTCACACCATTAAACTGAACTTCAATTCCTCAAAGGGGAACCAAGAAACCATCTGTTTCCAACATATTTATATCTACTTTCTTCAGGTGCAAGCAATCAGAAGTCTGGAGTTCTACGTCTGCTATTATGGTTGGGGCGACTTCAGACATAGGGAGAACACTTGCAGGGATAGTGGGGTATACAACACTTTCTATTTCGTTGTCGCTGTCATCCCATTTGTGTCACGCCTCCTTCAGTGCCTTCGCCGGTTGTTTGAAGAGAAAGATCCCATGCAAGGTCTCAATGGGTTGAAGTACTTCGTGACGATAGTAGCAGTCACCATGAGAACAGCCTATAGCTTGAACAACAGTTCTGCTTGGCTTGTACTAGCTGGGGTATTCTCCGCCATTGCAGCCATTGCCTCCACTTACTGGGACCTCGTCTATGACTGGGGGCTTCTTCAACGCCACTCCAAGAACTGGTGGCTCAGAGACAAACTCCTTGTCCCGCACAAAAAAGTATATTACTTCGCAATCGTAAGTCCAGAAAGTTTCAAGCTTTTATCTTCAATATGGAAGCTGCTAAATGCTGGGAGCTAACCTGTTGGGCCTTGTTAACATTTTGCAGGTACTGAATGTATTGCTGAGATTTGCTTGGCTGCAGACGGTCCTCGGCTATGACCTAATCCCGCTGCATAGGGAAACTACGATTGTCATTTTTGCAAGCTTGGAGATTATTCGTAGAGGCATCTGGAACTTCTTCAGGTAACATACTTTTATTAACTCTGTCAAAGGTGGAAGATGAGACTATTGTGGACTTACCAGCTAACTCCATCAGTACAATACAACTGTGGGTCATTTATTCGCAGGTTAGAGAATGAGCATCTTAACAATGTAGGGAAATACCGAGCGTTCAAATCCGTACCTTTGCCTTTCAACTATGATGAAGATGGTGACAAGGATGAGTAACCACATAGGAGACAGAAGAGCAGCTTTGTTCTAACTCAGGCTGTACTGCCAGGGTCCGAAACTGTACCATTTTGTGAGGGTAGTTTGGATGGGATTTAGATGCAGAATTTTGTCACAATCTCACAGAATGTGAGATTTCATCAAAATACTGCGTTTGACTAGAGCTAAAAAAACCCCAAAATTTCTGTCCATGTGGAATTTTGAAATCTCACAAATGTAAAGTTTGTATGTTCATATTCAAAGTTCATTGAAGTCTTCAAGGTTCAAGTTTTCTAGTCTTCATTTAGACCGGATCGCTTCCATTTTTCTCCTTGTGAGAAACAGGAATTCAGCTACTTAGCTTCCTGTGGTGGAATTAGTTGGTTTCAGATGCTGACATTTAATAAAAATTTCCTCCAACACAAATATGCTCTAGCTCAGTAGCTCTTCATCATTTTTCAGCACCCAATCACTAAATCATAAACCAACTGCTGGCCTTGGCCATGTTAAAGCTGAATCCATGCCATGTTATTGTGGTGTTGAACGATTAGAAAGTTTAGAGAATCCAAAGAAGAGAAACATCTCCCCTATTCAAGATCATATCAGTATAACCCCAGGGATGTCAAAGGTTTCAGGGGCGCTGCACAACCAAAAACATATATTTCAAGAAGGAATTTGTTGATGTTGAGAACTAATCTCAAACCCCACAGATGCAAAAGGACAAGTGATGGAGCTTAGTCTAGCATAAACCACTACAAAAAATCACAGCATGCCGCCACAAAAGTGAGATAATACTGCAATACCCCAAAATGATCCCCAAGGAAAATAAGCTCTGATATGCCTAGGGTTTTATAGGCAACTAGGGAATATGTAGGATTGTATACTGTTGAGATAGTAGCTGGAAATTTCAGAAATCATTAGCAAAATAGGGTTTACGGGGGAACCTCCCTAATCAAGGAGCAAGACCTCGTTTGGGATTCGAATTAAGAAGGGTTTTCAGAATCCGCTCAAAGAGAACAAGTCAACAGACTCCATCTCATTTATGAATTCTTTAGAACGAACCTCCTTTAACAGAAGCTACAAGCTTAATGTGCAAGAAAACTAATTCTAATACAAATATCTAAGTACGGAACTGGGACAAGGAAACTATTAGAAAACTCAATCAGAAATAGACATATAAAGTGAAACTACAGCAGACTCTGCATCCATCAAATTGTATGCATGTGCCACCAGCAACGCCACACTTACTAAAGGCATTCATCCTTCATTGACGTGAAAATATATGAAATATAAGCAAATATAAAGAAGATGCATTATGGCAGAATAAACAAAAGCATCATAAACAAAAGTAGGCCATCAGTCCCTGATGAGAAATCAGCTACAGAATAGAATGTCCTCTATAAATGATATGGTAACGTTATGTCCTAAGTTCTGAAGGCATTGACAAATGAAGCCATAGCTTTGTCATTCTAATCAGGTAATCACATTCCTTGTCAACCACCCCTTACCCTGATTGACATAGCACAATAATCAATCAATTCACCATTCAGCACAAGAGAAAATAGATTCCAGAGCAAAGACCAAACCATAGCAGACAGAAGAAAGATTATCACCATTCATTCATCCCCAAGCATGCAATTAAACGGATGAACCCCATCTTTGTTTGTCACATAAGTTAGTCCTACTCCTATTAATTTCAAGAACAGTAGTCTGGATTTCATGGGCAAACTCAGAGCTTCAAACTCGAAATTGTGGATTGTGAACAAAACATCAGAACAAAGCAAGAGAGGGAGAGAGTGTATAAATGGGACAATGTATATTGGTCATTACCATCCTTTTATTCTACAAAGGAAGAAACACTTGAGCTAACAAACACCCATTAGCTGAATTTCCTAGCTGATTTCAGAGTCAATAGGTAAATTTCTCTCTATAGAGCACAAACCTCACAAAGTTCTAATCAATTCTCAACTACAGCAGCAAAGGGGGAAAAGATCAATGGCAATTCTAACCGGAGCTAGGTCATTGCGTAGTTGAAGAAGCCTCCTCCTCCACCACAATGACTTCAGATCTCGAAGCGGCCGCGTCTCCTTCCTTCTCAACCGCCGACGCAGCAGCCTTCCTCTGCTCCTCTTCCTCACGGATCTCCTTCCTCGCCTGCTCCTCAACGTTCTTCTCTGCCCTCAAGATCGGCTCGTAGTAATCTGGGTTCGCGTACAGACACACCTGCAACAACCTAGTTACCTCGGAGCACTTCTCCACTAAATCCTCTTTCGCAGTTTCCGCCTCCTTCACGCATTCCTCCCAAGCTATGAAGGCATCTTTGCACCCGCCGCCTTTCATGAACAAACAGAACCCGCATTCTCCTTCTTCCTCCTCCTCGTCTCCCTCCTCCTTCTCTGCTGCCGGCTTCGACTGTTCTGATTCTTCAGCCGTAGTTTGTTGCTCAGCGGTAGGGTTTGGATTGGAAGGCGGCATGCCAGCGGGATTATCTGAGACGGGGGAAGAAATTGGGTTGTGCGAATCGCCGGGAGCCGTTGAAATTGCAGGCGGCGGAGAGGACTTCTCCGGGTGGTTAGGGTTTGTGGAAGGTTCTGTGCTGGTTGAAGAGAGTTCGCCTCCCATGGCTGAAACTTGGAAAAAACCTCCCCAAAACCCCAACCAGAAAGAAATGGGGAAAAAAAATTCTACGTGTCAGTGTTTTCACTGTTTCCAAATTTCAGCGATTGGGCTGCTCCCATTTTATGTAGACGTATCTGACTTGTGTTTCACGACAAGTTCCTCTTGAGCCTAGCCCAATTAAAACTCTTGTCTCTCGAGCCCAACTATAAAGTGGGCTGTCAATGACAAAGGTTGATTGCTTAATGGATTTGAAAATGAATAGTTTTGATGAAATTTGAATTTTGTAAAATCCAATATTTATGATGGATTTGTTGAAATTAGGAATTTGAAGAGTATATAATGTTTTCTATTGAATTTGATTATGAATTTTACTTTAATAGATATTTTAGTATGGAACACAAATTGCCTTCTTACTCTTATATGATTATTTTTCTAATACATTTCAATATTTTATTAAAAGGAAATCCAAAATCATGCGTACAAATAAATCAATTTCCTCTCAACCCGCTATTTCGATGACTAATTCAACTACATATATAAGATTGGGTAATAGTTTGACATAAATTAACATATAATTCAGTTATGTAAGCGATCAAAATTCTGTGGTAATTACCAATGTTGTTAAAACCGAGTTGGAGCTTGACCTGATAATGTGAACGACTCGCATTTTAATAGTCTAACAGATAGTAGACCGTTAAAAACTAGTATCTTATAAACAATAATATTATAAGTAAAAAAGATAATATAGTAATTTAAGAATTTAATAATTAGAATCTACACATCCCCAATAATATATAGTACACTTTTGTGTACTTTTTTCCATTTCAAATTTCCTGCAACGAGAGTGAAAGTAGGAAGGACATTTTTGTCTTTACAATTAATTAATTATCTCACATAAAAAGTATCAACATCAAGATTTGAACCCGGGTCTCTTCAAACAAAGACAAGAATCACAACCATTTATACTAAACAAATTTGTTGTGTCTTTTTTAATACAAAATATACACGAAGTTCAACTATCTGAAAATCGCAAGACTTTCTATCATGATTAGCAAGCTCACTAAGTATACCATATTTATTTTTATGGTGCTTAATACTTCAATTTTCATTGTAGAGTTTCATGTACTTTCTCAATTTTAAAATTCTTTCTCTCTCCTTAAGTTTTGCTAAAGGTAAATTGGTAATTGGCTAACATGGAAAAAACTAATTTTGTCCTAAGTGTTGTGTCCTTGCATTTTTCAATTTAAATTTTCTGATTTTTATCTTTGTTCTTATCTCTTTCTAACTTCCTCAAAAATTCCCTCCTTCGTACAATAGTTTGTGCCCCTTTCACTTCCCAGTACAAGGCCGCCTTTGAATATCAATCATCCGGTATCTCTTGGCACGTTGGTTTTATTGTTGGGGATTTAAGTTGGGCAAGTAAAAGAGTTTAATAAAAAATGGAGTTGCAGAAGGAGGATTAGAAATTGAATTTTTGGTTGAAACATATGTATCTTGAGATAAAAATTTGGTTGTACAACGAAGAGTGGTGGCTATTGGATCTTCATATTTATGGTTTTTACATCTATCACAACCTATTTCTATCTAAAAACGAAGAATCATTGATTGATTTACTGAAGTAGGTCGATTCTTTATTCAACCTACTGGAACTGATAGACAAAGAGTGTTTACTTTTGTGCCTTATTACTTTGATTGAGTCTATTAGTATGTTCGAAATAACCCTAATTTTGTCGTTTGCTCTCAAATTTTGATGGTCCCCTCTTAGCTGAGTTGTTAGTATATAGTTGACTTGAATCAACAACTCTCCATTTCTTTTTGATTAGTGACATATTGTTCATAAAAGGAGCGCATTAAACCCTTATATAGGATTGTGAGTTTTAAGATTTAGCTTCAAATTATCTATGGGTCTTGTGGAATTTCATTGAGCTTTTATACCCTCTTTTTTGAGAATCAACTAACCAATAGCATTTTAACGAGGGCTTAATTATCATTATGAAAATGGAATTAATGATAAATTTTATATTTTATATTCTTAAATGATGATGGTATTTCTCCTAATGTTAGACCTATATATTCTTTCTTTATGTATCATCTCGATTGAAGGATTGCTAATAAAATTAAACCGATTGATTAGCTTAAACGTAACATAAAAATATAAATACCCCAATAATATATAGTACACTTTTGTGTACTTTTCTCTATTTCAAATTTTCTGCAACGAGAGTGAAAGTAGGAAGGACATTTTTGTCTTTACAATTAATTATTTATCTCACATAAAAATATCAACATCAGGATTTGAACCCGAGTCTCTTCAAACAAAGACAACAATCACAATTCACAACCATTTACACTAAACAAATTTGTTGTGTCTTTTTGAATACGAAATATAAACGAAGTTCAACTCTCTGAAAATCGCAAGATTTTCCATCATGATTAGCAAGCCCACTAAGTATACCGTATGTATTTTTATGGTGCCTAATACTTCAATTTTCATTGTAGAATTTCACGTACTTTCTCAATTTTAAAATTCTTTCTCTCTCCTTAATTATTGCTAAAGGTAAATTGGTAATTGGCTAACATGGAAAAAACTAATTTTGTCACTACGTGTTGTGTCCTTGCATTTTTCAATTTAAAATTTGTGGTTTTCAAATTCTCTGCTCCAGTAGCGTTTGTAGGAAGGGTAGAATAAGGAGTGTCAATTTTTTTCTCTTTCCTCTGTGGAACGGGCCAACTTACTGTACACATGCGGATTTAAACGGATACAGGAGTGTCAATTTTTTTCTTTAAGCCCTTTTATTTCTCCGTGGTGATAAAATATATATGAAAAGGCAAAAACAATACTTTTTTATATTGCTAAAAATAAAAATTTTAACAATAAACTAATGCATGGTATCTAATGGGCTAACCGCTAACCATAAAATAAAAGAGTTGAATGGGTCTGACCTACACGGGATTGGCCATCAAGTAAAACAAATGAACATCATTGGTTTGAGTCGTTTGACATTCTAAAACAAGCTATTTTCTCTGACATAATATATATTATGCTATTATTTTATATCTTAGTGGCTAAAATATAATGTATTTTAAAGTTATTCAATGGTTCAACGTCGACCAACCCAATTAGTCCAATTTTTATCATTTCAAATATATATTATATAATTATTTGATATCATAATGATCAAATTATAGTGTAATTTATAGGGAATTGTTTGGTATTTGTTAGTAAAAAAACTAAACAGAAAGATCTATTTGGTTATTTTAAACATTAAAATGATCCTAAACATTTTCAGTTCCTTTTGAATTTCTATGGTTTTATTCCCGAATAAGTGATGTGCAAATGGCGAATTGCAGTCATCTCTTTTCTTTCACTATTTTTTATTTTCAAATAGAAAGTTTAAAAGTAAAGAATAATTAGAATTTGGCATGGATCGGTCAAACAGGCTGAATTTCAAGTTTTGGCCCGTTTTGATAAAGTCTAATTTATAATCACATGGTTCCCTCATATCCAATAAAAATCTCAATCCAAACCAGTTTGGCAGGAGAGTCTATGTTTACCACCATTTTCTAGGGATACGACAACGGCGGTTCCTCTCCCAAATCGTGTTGTTCGTTCTTGATTTCCTTCGATTTTATCATGGTCTGACAAAAACCAGGAAACACAATGACGACAAGATGAAAGTTTTATAAAGCAAATTAATTGGCCAACGGGCCGAGTAAAAGCTAGCTACGATTGTGAGATGCTCATTTCCCGAAAACCGACGGGATATACGATTTTTTATTCGATTTTCTGGAATTCGGTTTCTATAAAACTTACTCCACCTCATCAAATTACCATAAACAATATTGTTTCACAAGGTAACAGGTACTTGATTTTGGTTCATAAGACCGATTTTTGATTCGTTGCATACATTATCAAATTTCATACCTCACCTTCCTCCGGCCAACTGGCCGGGGCCACGCTAGTAAAATTTATCAGTAACTGATAAGTAGAAAATAAAAAATCATACCCCATCCCACCTAGGGATGGCAACAAAACCCAAACCCACGGGTACCCACCCGACCCAACCCGGTCTACGCGGGTAAAATACGTGTTGACGGGTTTTGGGCCGGGTTTGGGTTTAAATCCGTTCACTATTCGCCGGGTTGGGTTGGGTTTGGGTTTAGGTAAACCCGACCCATGGGTACCCGCCCACACCCATATAGTTAATTTTCTCGGTATATCTAATATTATAAACAACTAATCTTATATATGTTTGTGGAGACATATCTAATTTTTTCTTTCTAATTGTGTAGAATGAAGTTGATGTCATAGAGTGGAGAATGAAGAAACTTAATTGAAAGGAAGAAGCTTTCAATTAATCATGTTATTTATAGATAATTTGTGATTTGCTTCAATTTTATTGAGTTTTCTAGATTGGTGTTGAACAATTTGTATAGTATATTTGTGATTTGCTTGAATTTTCTAGAATGGTGTTTTATATATGGATAATTTGTATTGAGAGATTGATATTTGACTTTGATTTTGATAGGAATTTGTTATTGTAAATTTTTTACGACAAAAACCCGTGGGTACCTAGCGGGTTGGGTTTGAGTTTTTCAAACCCAGTGGGTTTTACCCCGGGTTTTTTTCACGGATAAACCCATGGGTTTGGGTTTGGGTTTGGCAAAACCCGACCCATTGCCATCCCTGACCCCACCCCACCCACCCTAGTGGTGTTGCTGCTCACCTTCCTCACCCTCTCTCTCTTTCAAAATTCAAACTCACGAATCTTTTCTTCCTTCTTCATTTTTCTGCGTTCTTCACGAAAGCCCTACCCCAAACCAATTTATTCTACTTTAGGCAGCCTCACCGCCTTTGTTGTGCTCGCCGCACCCGCCGCCATCACCTTGTGTCGCATCTGCTTCGCCAGACACATCTGCATCCACCTACTCATTGCCGCTCTCAGATCCGGGAACTGCATCCCGAGGACGGCCATCTCGACCATCAAAGAACAGCAAAGTCGCCAGTAATCCTCGCCTCGACTCCCATTGATTATTTCTTTTTTTTTTTTTTTACAGCAGGCGGCCAGTAAATGAAAACAGGTCGGCGGTTCGAACGGTTAACCGTTTCGGCCGCTCGTCGACTCCTATTTTACCTGTTGCGGCTTTTAGACTAATCTGAGCCAGTTTGGCCTCCGAGTGGCGATTTCGGAGGTTCGACCAGCCAACTCGGATCGGCTTTAACAACAATGGTCATTACTCTTGATACAAATAACATAAAAAAAGGTCCACGACGAAGCGAGCTGGTGTAGATAATAAAGCAAAAATGGAAAAATGGTTGAATTAATGGTCGGCGACGAAATTATACAGTGAGTATGGTTGAAGGTTGGAGACGGAAATTTACAATGACTGTTATTTCTTGAAATAAATAAAAAAGTAGAGAAGTGGATGGAGGTTGGGAGGGAAGGGTTAAGAAGGAAACATGAGAGTATATAGAAAATAGGCAAAATACACTTGTATAACCATAACTTTTACATTTGTGACAAATATAGCCATACTTATCCGAAAACAAAAAATAACCAATTTCATCCATTGCTTTAACGGTGTTAGTTAACCATATGACTAGACAGACGGAATATGATGAGTTGGCAATTTATTGACCCCACTAACCAACGTGGATTAACAAAAATAAAATATCTTCTCCCCCCAACATACTATCTCTCATCGCGTTATTTCCCAAGAGCACTACTACTATGCTATATAATATTGGTGCTTTAATGTACAACTTGAAGTTGTACCATAACATTAAATGTATAAGTTTAGGTTGTACCATAAAGGAATTTGTATCATTATGTTATGGTACAACTTTACAACTTGAAGTTGTACCCTCACATAAATGTACAAGTTTAAGTTGTACCATAAAAGAATTTGTACAAAAAGTATAGGTACAATATGAAGTTGTACCATAACGTTAAAGGTACAATTTCAAACTGTACCATAAAGACAAAAACCTATAGCACCAATACTATATAGCATTCTAAAATTCCTCATTTCCCAATTCCCCCACTTCTGTCGTTGTCACTCATCTTAATTTCCCCCTTCCCGTTCCGTTCCCTTCCCCGTCGACGTTGGGAGTTCGCCAAACTCCCAGAAGTTACCTCTTCCCTGCAGTCAAAGAAGCCAAGAGACTCATCAGCAAGCGCCTCAACAATCACCAAGAGTCTCGCAACCAACTCCGCCACTTCCTCGAGATCTACGACGACTTGCCGAGCGCCGCCACCGCGACAAGCGCGCAACAGATCAGACTCGTTCATTCTGGGTAGCAGCGGAGTCCCCACCAGCTGGAGTTCGATCTGCCAGAACCACTCCTTTTGACGCATCGAGGATCTAATTGGGAGTATGGGATTGTTTGGGTTCTTTAGATCTAGTTCCAGCCACGAATCGAATGCAAAGAGGTGGACAGACCGTTCAACGCGAAAGAAAGCTGCCCTAAATCGAAGGTAAGGAAGCTCAAAATGAGGATGTTGCGCAAAAACACGTTCATATGCAAATTCGACAATTTTCTTGACCATCGGATTCAGCAGGCCCTTTCGATCTCTACACTCTGGCGGTTGAGAAAGCAAGGCACGGGTTCAAAACCAGAGACGACGGCGCTACAAGTTGAACGGTGGTGGGAGAAAGGGAGACCATTGGGTTTGCAATGGACAAAGGAGGCGTAAAAGGGGCTTTGGGTTTGCCATCACCATTTCCACCGACGCAGCAAGCGTGGATCCACAAGGCTAATCGACCTCTTCTCCGACGAAGCAGCAAGCATGCTTCCCTTGTAACTGATGCTTTATCCCTCCCTCTCTCTCTACCAGTCTCCAGCCAAACCCATAACCCTTTTAATCCGCTCAAACCCATGAACAAAATCCCCATATGCAAAGAGGCAAAGTTGGTGCAATGGATAGGGAAGGGGAAAACTTAGAAAAAATATTTTTGTGTTTTAATTTCAAAATTAATTATTTTTATAACTCAAAATGACGTGACAATAATATGATGATTGGTCGCTAACATGTGCGATGATTTGACATCCTAGTCAGCGTAACGTTAACCTAACTGACGGAGTTTCTAACACTGTTAAAGTCTCTAACGAAAATGGCTAGATTTGTCACACGACCATCCATTTTTTATTTGGCTATTTTGGATTTTTCGATAGTTATGGTTATATTTGTAACAAACGTGAAAGTTATGACTATGCAAGTGTATTTTGCCTAGAAAATCTATGTGGATATAGGAGTAAATGCACATCATGGATTTTGACCATCACAAAATTCCAACTCCAACCATTGGATGTGACCCGCGGGTCGACCCACAGGTTGACCCACTTTGACCCCGACCCGGTGAGGAAAACGGGCTGCACGCACCCGCCGGGTCGACCGCTACAAGGTACCGGGTTGGAGGTCAAATTGTGTCATTTTTTTCTTTGTTTTGCGAAATGCGCCTATTTTCCGATTTTTCTTTTCGCCTAACTCAATCTTTGGAATCCTAAGTTGAACATTTGAATATTAATGTTATATAAGTGTGTGTGAATTTTCACTATATGTTGAATATAAGTACGAAATGTTATTTTGGTGTAATATTATATGTTATAACTCATATGTTAGATGAGATTTTATATAATTTATCAGGATAAGTACAATATAATGACGCTTTCCATATTTCCCGGCTAAACCGGACTAAAACGGATGACTCATTAACCCTTGACCCACTAGCTCAACTCTTGACCCACTAGCTCAACCAGGTCCGGGTCAACCCGCGGGTTGACAACTTTGGATGTAAGTCTATGGGGTCCACAAATTTGGACCGACAAATTTGGCCCTTCAAAATTCATGGACCCAAATAGATTGGTTCCCTAAAAAAGCCAAGCAAATAATGAACTTTCTAGCAAGTCCATCAAAAAGCGGATATGAATTTATCCTCTAAGAATGCCACCATTACATACAAATTCTTTCAAATCCAAAACCATCAAAATCTTGCAACTGCAAAGTCATTCTATCCAGACCATCACAAAGTTAACCCACTTCCCACACTACTTCCAGATCCCTTGAGAAGGATCCATGTCTTGCCGCAAAAGCATCGAACTTTTGTGTGAATGATCTATACAGTCATCCCACATACCTTCCTGGTTCTCCAAACACACATCTAAATCTTTTTTGGATCCCAAATTAATATTCTTCTCCGTACAAGTTGTTCCATGAAATCTTGGGGTAATACAAATAGAGTGTTGGTTGATACTCCAATATGTCAGAGAAGTAATTGGGATTCATGATTTTAAACTGTACAACCAAAAACAAAACACTCAAGTGAAAAGTAAGGATTGAAAAGAAAAAGGAAACAAAGGAAATGGATTGCAATATAATAGCAAAAGTAATAAATATCGAATCCACGGGTCTCTAAATTTACTATTACTCAAATTGAGTTTATTATTGAACAAATCGTATTCAGGGTAAAACAGTTACGACTACGCTAGAAAACTAAGAAAATGTAATCTAACAAATTATAAGATAGGAACTCACTCATATATTGATCCCCTAGCTACTAGTCGGGCTAATGAATGATGATTCTCTAACTTGTTTCACTCTTCATTCATAATGTGAAAAGTCTTTAACAAGCCTTAAAACTCAATTAAAGCAAACACGACCCTCTTGAATGGACTGCTTAGATGGACGTATCCTCAACTAAGACATAATACCAAGATAATTCAGAACAAGACTTCCTTTACCGAGCAAGACTCTCAACGAATACAAAGTAATGAATTGACTCACTCTCACACAATCGATCTCCTACTTCCAATCTAAAGTGCTCTATTGACCTAATTATGTATTCCCTCTCATATAATCAAATTAGAATCAATCATCTTGATTAAAAGCATAAATGAACAATAAATATGCATAGATTGAATATGAACTCGAGTTTAGCAAGTTAGGCTACTCATACAATCATCAATCCAAACAAAACCCGACTAGGGTTCCTCAAACCTAAGTAAAGGGAAGTTACTCCATAGAGAAGATATAGAATGCATACGATTGGTAATCTCCATTCCTAGGCTTGATTCTCGAGTTCTAATGGCGAAAAAATCCACCAAAACATCTCAGTAGTTGTTATGCCTCCTCATGCCTCGATGTCACGGTCTGGGTCGTGACTTTAAGGCCCAGTTCGTGAGTTTGGGAGAGATTTTACTTTTCACACATTTTGACCTCCACCCATCTCGAAACTCGCTCATAAACTTCTTCCACTTCCTAAGACATGGAATATTTTAAAAATAACACAACCTAACATAAAAATGGGCTAGGAATAGGACGTTCCCAAAATAAATTATCAATAACAATCAAGGAATGAAGGACAAACATATGAACAAATGAGCACTTATTAATTGTTATACTATATGAATGATTCTATCATACAGCAGTCAAAACCTGGTGTATGTCGTACACCAGGCAATCTTCACCGTCCGCGTCCATCTGAATGACCCATATAAATGAGGTAATTTATTTTTTAATCCCACAAAGAAAAAAAAAGAACCCGCATTAATGCTGGCCGTTGAGATGGCGTAGACAGTGGAGATTGCTGGTGTACGACATACCCCAATATATGTCTGGTGTACGATAGAAGTCACCTATAATATATATATGATTTTGGTTTCGGTGCACTCATTTTTTTTTGTGCATTCAATGTACTCGTCTCATAATCGTCATTCCGAGCATGTGATTCATGTCAAAACAATATTGATCGTCATTTGTGATATGATGAACAAGAAACATATATTTTCAAAAAAAAAAAAACTCATTCAAAATTTACTTCAATTTGAAGCATTGAGGGTTTAGGGATTTAGGATTAGGATTTATAATTTGGAATTTAGGGCTAGGATTCAAATATAAAGATTTAGAGTTTAGGATAATGCAATAGTTAGTTGTAATCCAATATCAAATTCATATCATCATTTCATATTATGTAATGCTACTAATTAAAGTTCAAAATTACATATCTTAATATTAATTTTAGAGTTGGGTATATTATATGCACTTTCTACTCCTTGTATGGGCTAGTTTGGCAGAAGCAGCTTATGGCTTGAGTTTTTTGGTAAAGTACTTTTCAAAAAAAGTAGTTGATTGTTTGGCTGAAAAACTACTAGAAGAAATTTTTAATATAAGAGGTCATGTAAAATTACTAAATTATGATTTATAATGTAAAATATGAATAAAAACTCTTAAAAATAAAAAGTAGTCAAAATGGATATTGTTAGATTTATTTTATATTAAATAATAATATTTTTTATTTTATTTTATTTTTAAAATGATAGAAATGAAAGAAAAATTATATTTTCTAAAATAAAATTAAAATATAGTAATGATAGTCATGTATTTTCAGAACAATTTTTCGTAGAAATTTCAAATTAGATCTTCTGCTTTTATGTATAGAAAAACAATTTTCAATTTTCAAAAGCTTAACTTTTAAAGTTGCTTGACCCTACTTCAGATTTTAACAAGAAAAACACTTCTAAAATCCGTGATATTTATAGACAACGCTGTCACAAAGTAGCATGTGCTGTTGAGGTTTCTGGGTAATTAAAAAAAACGGTGATATTTATGGTACGGTGTACAATTTAACCGCTAAATGTCAAATGAACTGGGATTAAATATCACTGTTAACTAAAGAAAATACAATAAAAATTCCCCATTTGTACCCCACGTCTAAGCCGGTAATCCATAAAATCAACGCACCGGACAGACGGGAAAATGTCAGAAAGGGAAGGAGGGAGTCGCGAAATCAGGAAACTCATCTTCCGAACTTTCCTAAATTCAATTCTCAAAGCTGGATGCTTCAAGTATGGATCTAAATCCTCACATCATGAGGAAGCGACTGCCGTCTCCAAACCCTTCCGATCACACCTCCACTTCCTTCTCCTCCTCCTCCTCCGTCGTCAAGAGATTCGGATCCACCGACGGAATGAGCGTCTCCAAGTTAGTGGCAGCTCTCATGCTCGCCTTGCCGGCGATCTTCTTGCTCTCCGTCGTGTTGCGACGCCCGCAGTTCGATCTCGGCTTCGGGTTCGCCGACGCTAGAGTTCTCGTGAATCCAGGGGACGAGCCCATTGTCCAGAAGGAGGCGTCGGGTGATGGGAATGTCAACGAGGTTCTTCGAGCTCAGCTGAATGCCACTCTTCCTGGTGAGCTTCTTTCCTTTCTCTCCATTTCTCATCAGCGATGCAACTGTGATTATGTGGGAAGTTGATCTTTTTTTTTCTGATTTCAATTTGGGTTTTTTTTGGGCGGTCGAGTTGCTATGGCTTGATTGGATCTTGGTTCATCAAATGCATATGGGAAAGAAACCAACTTTGCTGACCACTAGAGATTCTGGCGGTTTTGCGAGTAAACCCTTTTTGTCTGGGTTGGTTTGGTGGAATAAGGTTACTGGTGCTCTGTTTCCATTCTTAGATAAGGTGAACCGCATCCTTGCTTGCTTTGGAATGGTTTAGAAATTAGTCCAACCTCTTTAATGGTTTCCTTTTCAGTCTAGATTTCAATAACCTGATATAGCAGTAGGTTTATTTAGTTCATAATGTTAACTTGCTTTCCATTGTTGTGATGTTAACTAACCATCTATTTTCAGTGTTTATGTTATTTGGGATCTTAATGATTGTGAAAACCTCATCATTTCCTTTTTTTTCTCTTCATTTTTTCTTGTGCTGATGAGGTATTGCTAATTGCTGTCAATCTGTAGGCTCAGAAGATGTCAAAATTGTTCAACCTTCTAAGAATGCTGCTGGTGACAAGCTTCTGGGAGGACTTCTGGCTGAAGGTTTTGATGAAGCTAGTTGTGCTAGTAGGTACCAGTCATATTCCTACCGCAAGGATAGGCATCGAAAGCCATCTCCACATCTCATTGCCAAGCTCAGAAGCTATGAAGAACTCCATAATCGATGTGGACCAAACACCGAGCCCTATAAAAACGCCGTTAAGCTACTGAGGTCAGACCATAAAGATGTTGATTCTTCAGATTGTAAATACGTTGTGTGGATATCGTACAGCGGTTTGGGAAACAGGATACTTTCCATAGCTGCTACATTCCTCTACGCTCTACTCACAGACAGAGTCCTGCTAGTTGACGAAGGAAAAGACATGAAAGACCTTTTCTGCGAGCCATTTCCAAGTAACTCATGGCTACTGCCATTGGATTTCCCACTCACCAAGCAGTTTGACAGCTTCAATCAGGGAAACTCTCGGTGTTACGGTAAGATGCTGAAGGATAAAGCCGTTAACTATTCAACAAACTCGGTTCCATCATATGTATACCTCCATGTAGCACATGACTATGATGCAGAAGACAAGCTTTTCTTCTGTGATGATGATCAATCTCTTCTCAGCAAAGTGCCTTGGCTTGTAATGAGGACAGATAACTACTTTGTCCCTTCACTCTTCTTGATTACAGCTTTTGAACAAGAACTGGAGAAAATGTTTCCTGAAAAGGCAACTGTCTTCCACTACTTGGGTCAATATCTTTTCCACCCTACAAATGCTGTTTGGGGTTTGATCACACGGTATCATCAAACTTACCTAGCTCATGCAGACGAGAGCCTTGGAGTTCAAGTTAGGGTTTTTGATCCAAGGCCGGGACCTTTCAAGCATGTCATGGATCAGATTAGATCCTGCACTCTGAACCAGAACTTGTTACCACGTGTCGACGTGAAGGCCTCTGGTTTCACCTCATCCAAGAAGAACCCGAAATCGACTGCAATATTAGTAACATCATTAAAGCTTGATTACTCGGATGATCTGAGGAGCATGTATTGGGAGCACCCAACTTCTAATGGGGAAGTTGTTGGGGTTTACCAACCGAGTCACGAAGAGTTCCAACAGACGGAGAAGCGAATGCACAATAGAAAGGCATGGGCAGAGATGTATCTTTTGAGTTTGACCGATAACTTGGTCACGAGTGCATGGTCAACTTTCGGTTATGTTGCTCAAGGTTTGGGAGGCATGAAGCCATGGATCCTTGTGAAGACAGAGAACGACACGGTTCCAGATCCGCCTTGTCGCCTAGCAATGTCCATGGAGCCTTGTTTTCATGCCCCTCCATTGTATGACTGCAAGGAGAAGAGAGGGACGGACACCGGTGCACAAGTTCCCCATGTGAAGCACTGTGAGGATGTGAGTTGGGGGGTTAAAGTGATTGATCCTGCGCATGATGAGTTGTAGGTAGCTGCTATTATTCTTTTCATCTTAGGTTACCAGTTTTGCATAGCCGTCAGAACATGATTATCTATGGTTTCAATGAGTTTGAGATAGCATGAGTGCATTACATCCAGATTTAGCCTTCTTGTGATTTGGCTTCATTCGTTATGACGGAGACTGATCATATTGAACAGCAAAAAGCTCTGGATTTTAAGTATTCATCTCTGAACATTGAAGGACATTTAGGCCAGATTCGTTTATACAGATGAACTTATGTATGGTACATGATATTGAGCCTATTTCTGAGATGTCCAGGGAAGGGACAAAAGCAAGAAGCAAACTGCATTTGGAAATTAGAATCACGGGTTTGCTTCAATTTATCCTAGAATATGAAGTCAAAGTTCATCAACTATTATACTCAAGTCATTTTGGAAACTTCAATTTATAATCTTTAACAATAAATAACTCCAAGTTTGAAAAGAAAATTTCTTAGCATATCATGTAAGACCTCAATAGAGCTTGCTCAATCAACATGACCTAGAGAAAATATTAGTAATGTGAATTTAGTATACATTATAAATACTGCACATGCGATTCATATGTTTTCACTTGATCAGAATGAATAAGAAGCTTTTTGAATAAATAACTATTATTTCTTGGTCAAGTTTCTTTTAGACCTTATCGACAAAATATTATTATTTTTGTGTGTTTGTTTAAATTATTCATTAAAATGTAAATTATTATTAAGTTTTAGTAAAAAATGAGCATAAATTTACATAGTAATCTTTAATCATATATATTTTTTGGTTTAAAAAGTGTGATATATATGTCACTTTACATACATTAGTATACTGTTGCGTACATCGATATAATGCAAAAACAAAATGTGATATATGTCACTCACTCACTCTCCATCATGATTGTCACGTCGGTCGGCATGCCACCGGTTGAACCATTCAGCCGGTACCGGTCATGAAATCGACATGACACCATCGGTATGACTGGTATGATCGTTTTACCAATTTCTAAGTAAAATGCGTAGTTTTAGTGAATTTAAGTATGAGTACATGTAATTTTAGTTGAAATATCATATATTATTCAAATATCAATATTAATTGTACGTAAATTCTCTTCAAATATGGTTTATATATATGATTAAATTCATTTGATATTAATGATTTTTTATATTTCTACATATTTTATTAACCGGCATGAACCGACACAAGCCTGTTGTACCACTGGTAAAACCATTCCACTTGCAAAACCAGTTTGATAACATTTCTCTCCATATATTATTTATAGATATAAAGCAAAAACAAAAGCAAAATAATTATTGGATAAAAGAGAATTAAATATTAAATGAAGAGAGAGGGACAACTCCATAAATAGGCCAATAACTATTTTTTGGTAAAAAAATTGTCCACGTTGGCAAGTTGAGATCTCTCCAAGTGCTTATGTGGCAAAAATTTAATTTTGAATGACCATAATATTATGTATAGATAGATAGATACCACTGGTAAAACCATTCCACTTGCTAAACCGGTTTGATAACATTTCTCTCCATATATTATTTATAGATATAAAGCAAAAACAAAAGCAAAATAATTATTGTTAAAAGAGAATTAAATATTAAATGAAGAGAGAGGGACAACTCCATAAATAGGCCAATAACTATTTTTTTTTAAAATTGTCCACCTTGGCAACTTGAGATCTCTCCAAGTGCTTATGTGACAAAAATTTAATTTTGAATGACCATAATATTATGTATGTAAAGATAGATAGATAGATACCAATATCACTCATCAAGAAGTTAAAGCTCTCATACAAAACACTTGAACTATACATAGTTTGAGGTGACTGTAATGATACTGTACGCAATCCTAAAGTCTAGTAGCTGTCCAAATTGTTTTGGTTTAGTAAATAGGCATGCCCATTTAATTTTTGACCCATAATGCTTTGGTTTTTTGTGCACATGGAAATAAAATAGGGAATCACGAAAGTTTTGTTTGGTTGGTTGCATGGAAGTATAAATAATTTGTATATTACGTGCATCATTAATTAGTTAATTAGTTTCATTGGTTAGCCGTGTTGAAACCAAACCCAACCACTTAAACCAAATAAGCAAAATTGTTTAACCGAACCAAACCAATTATCCAAATTAACCAAATCTAATTAACCGAATGCTACCGGTTAATATGGTTACCACGGTAACCAATCCGTTTGAACACCCCTAGTAACTAGGGGTGGGCGTTCGATCGGTTTGGTTCAAACCAAACCGAACTAGTATATGCCGATTTTACGAAATTATCAATACTCCAACCGAATTCGAACCGAAATATATTTTGGTAGCGGACTGTGTGGAAAATTGGAGAAATCCCTCCTCCCACCCACCCCATCTCTCTCATTTTCCCTTCCTCTCTCCCTCTCTCCCTCTCCCACCCACCCCATCAGCTTTTCCCCTTCCATCTCTGGTCACACTTTCCTCGTCACCACCCAACTCCCTCCGCCGCCGAGGCCGAGCTCACAATCTTCTACCACCGTCGTCGCCCAACTCTCTCCGCCATCGAACTCGCTATCAACTACCACCGTCGTCGTCGACCTCCCTCCACTCGTTGGTCTCCCTCTCCCATCGCGGCCATTTCAATCCTCGACCCTCGCTGCTTGCATGTGGGCTATGGCTGTCGACCTTCAAAATCAGTCGACGCAGAGCTCGACGCAGCGGCGGTAGAGAGGCGGGATGCTCACGACGGCGATGGTCCTTCCTCCGTTCAGGCTTCCACTAGATCTGATGCCAGTAAAGCTCCGGGCGATGATAGATGGAGTGATAGCTGTGGGGGAGGGCGGAGGGTGTCGTGCCGTCGCGACCGCGAGGGATTGCTGACTGCCGACTGCCCGTGCCTCTGCTCGTTCGTCGACAGGGGAAGGGAGAGTCGCAGACGCAGCGACAACAGATTAGGGTTAGGGAAGGGAGGGAATGGAATTGGATTTGGGTGTTGTTGGGGGCTAAAGGCAGACGGTTTATTAATTTTTCGGTTTTGTCGGTTTGAATTCGGAATTTCGGGTTCAGTCAGAAGAGCCTGTATTTCGAATTAAGCGTATTTGGGTTCCGATTTCCGATCTGAACAAGCAAAATTTTGATTTCGTTCGATTCGGTCTCGGTTTGGGTCGGAATGTTGAACACGAACTCAATGCCCACCCCTAAATGTAACACAATGTTACTGACTGTATGTGCTCCCCACATCCCACCCCGCCCCATTGTAGTCTGTAGGTACAAGATGGAGTGGATAAGAACACGAGACAGAGAGAGTGCTAGCTTGAGAAATGAGAAAGAAAACTAGAAAATTGTTTCCCTTCCCAATTTTAATAGTGTTCGTCGGACTGGACCATATACAAACAGTCCGACCTCAGTTAAAAAGCGGATTAGACTTTGATCCGGTGGTCGGCTGGGAAGTTGTTAAAATATAATTGAGTTGAAAGGTCCAGTTGAACTGATTCTGACCAATTTTCACCCTTTCCCTCATCCGTCATCCCCACAAAAAGGGGCTAAGATCAGGTGACTAAGGGGGGTCCGCTTAGTCACATGACTAAGCCAATCTCAGCCATTCAATCTCATTAAAATCTAATGGCTTAGATTAATTCAATTTAAAGAAGGACAATATAGTAACTACATGAGTTTATTAATTTTTAATTATTAAATAATTAAAAAAATCATATATTCTGCTGTGTGTTTTTCACGACCGGGAGTTTTCCGGCGTCTCTTCCGTCACTTCCGCCGGCCAGTCGATTGCAATTTCCGGCCGATTTGTTCCCGGGTACCAGGCGGCGGTCGTTTCCCGGCACCAGGCGGCGGTTGTTTCCCCAAAGGGGCCTAGGAAATAATATTCCCCATTCCCCATGGAGTTTCTTTCCGGAGAGAGAGAGAGAGAGAGAGAGAGAGAGAGAGAGAGAGAGAGAGAGAGAGAGAGAGAGAGAGAGAGAGAGAGAGAGAGAGATTTTCCGACGATGGAGGTTTTTGGCGGCAACGCTAGTTTTGTGATGTTTGTGAGACTATTTTGTAATGTTTGTAAATCTGTTTTGTATCGATTTTGTTTTTGTGTTTTATCATTCTAGTTTGTAATATTTATATGACTATTTTGTATATATTGTAATTTGTAATGTTTGTTTGTCTAGTTTGTATACTTTATGTTATGATTTGTACACTTTCTATTCATTGATTTGCAATACAAGTTTATTGATTTGTATCATAAGTAGTGACATTTTGTACTATTAGTATGTTTTGTAATGTTTGTCGAATTGTTTTGTAATGTTTGTAAGCTTTGTTATTTTGTAATGTTTGTCGAGTTCCTTTGTAATGTTTGTAAGCTTTGTTATCTTTGTCCAACATATTTGTCATTTTTGTTAACAATGTTTGTAATGTTTTTTATGTACAAATTAATAATACAAAACATACAAACTATACAAATCATATTGACATCATGTACAAAAGTACTAATGTTACAAACTGACAACACTTTCATTACAAACCATTGTTCTTCCTTCAGACGACAAAATACAATGACAGTCCACCGCTGCCGCCGCCGACTCTCTCTACAGCCGTCGCTACCTCTCCCTATCCTCCACCATCGTCTCTCTCTCTCTCTCTCCTCTATTTTCCCGACAACGACGGCCAGATCTACTTTTTCTCTCTACAACCGCCTCCGTCGCGATCGTCTTTCTCTCTCTCCATCATCGCCGACGTCGTTGAGGTCTCTTCGCCATCGCCCCCTCTCTTCCACCGTCGCCGTCCTTCTCTCCCCGCTGCTGCTTTTCTCTCTCTCTCTCTCTCTCTCTCTCTCTCTCTCTCTCTCTCCTATGGCCTGCAATGGCGACGCAGAAGAGGGTGGCTGGAGGAAAAATCGCGATCGTCTTTCCCTCTTTCCATCGTCGCCGGCGCCGTTGAGATCTCCTCGTCTTCGCCCCCTTTCTTCCACCGTCGTCGTCCTTCTCTCCTCGCTGCTGCTTTTCTCACTCTCTCCTATGGCCTGCAATGGCGACGCAGAAGAGGATGTCTGGAGGGAGAAAAAAAACCTAAATGAATTTTTCATAATCCCAAAATTGCCCTTCTCATTGTTTAATTATTTCTGTCTTATTTCCCACCATTAGATTGATTAATAAAGATCCAACATCTAGGAGGGGCTTAGCCAAGTGACTAAGCACCCCCTTAGTCACCATATCTAGGGATGACAATCAAACTCATGGCCGCGGGTATCCGACCGCCCCCGACCCAGTCAACGCGGGGAATCCCCGCTTTGATAGGGTATGGGGCGGGTATGGTTTTAGCCTCTCCCGCCCCATACCCATCCCCATACCCGTCCCATCAAGATAATTTCTTCATATATAAAAAAATATGTGCATCAAATTATAATCTATCAATGATGATGAAGATAACTTGAGAAAATAAATAGTAGAAATGCAATTGAGTGACCACCTTAATCAAAATCTAATTCATTTCTCTCAATTCTCATTTCACTCTTTCACTTTACCCCTTGTCAACAAGATTATGTTAGTTAATTATTATTTAGTAGATGTATCACAGGTAGAACATAATAATTTGAAAAATATTATACTCTATATTATGTATTAATGGATATTTTAGGATCATAATATTTGAACCATATTAAAAAAATGACCGTGTTTTGTTGACTTCATGATATAATATGTTCATTTAGAGTTATAATTAGAACTTTTCTTGTAAGTTTTAGGTATAATAATGTTGGATGTACGAGTATGGGTATTACCCATGGGTACCCGAAACCCACGTGTATGAGGATGAGTTTGAAAAACATTCCCCGCATGGGTATGGGGCGGGTATGGATTTGCGTATTTGAAGATGAGATGAGGATGGTTCAAACAAACCCGCCCCAAACCCACCCATTGCCAGCCCTAACCATATCTGCACTCCACAAAAGCCAAGCGTCGGTATCTCATTACCTGGCCTTTCAACCAATACCATCCAACTGATTGGAAAACACTACCCGCCGGAAAGTCGCAAACTTTCAGACTCCTCACAACTCAACTCACTAGTCCTCTTCTCGGTAGCCATGGAAATGGTGGCTGCAGCATCACCAGCAGCTCAAACGTTAAGAACAATGAACACCCATTGCACAACTTCCATAGCTCACCACCACTCAGCCATCGTAAAGAACCCAACACCATGGCTTTTCAACAAACCGGGCATTCTCACGCTCTATGCTTCCAATCCCATCCCAAGGAGGCAGACCAACGTTCTCACTCTTCTCACTCGCTGCTCCACAAAGCCAGACATCAACACCAACAGTGAAATTGGACAGAATTCCGCTTCCGCTGATGAACCCGGTTCAACCCCAAATCCTGAACACCTACCAACGGCGAAGTTAGGTGACGACGATTCACTTTCCTCGTCTTCTTCTCTTTCATTGCCCTGTTCATCTAGAGGTTTGGTCTTCGATTTGGGCCCCTCGGGTTCTTGGGACAGCAGGGATATTGGGTCTCCTGTGGTGAAAAGGTTCCTGAGCGATGATGAAGAGAGATGGTATATGTGGTACCATGGCAGTTCCGGTCAAAACCCTGGTTCTGATTCTCTAGGTTTAGCAGTTTCAAGCAATGGAATTCACTGGGAGAGAGGGTTTGGGCCGGTTAGATCAGCTGCGGATGTGGGTTTGGTAATGAATGTTGGTCAAGATTGGTGGTCGTTTGATACTCTCAGCATTAGGCCTGGTGAAGTGGTTGTGATGTCAAGTTCGAAAGTTAAAGCTTCCAGTGCTGTGTATTGGCTTTACTACACTGGTCTGAATTCTGAGAAGGTTGATTTAGGGGCTGATGATGGTGATAAAGGAGAGGTTTTTAGTAGGTCTTTGCCAGGTTTGGCAATAAGTCAGGATGGAAGGTATTGGGCTAGAATTGAAGGTGATCATCACAGTGGAGCTCTTTTCGATGTTGGTTCTGATGGGGAATGGGATTCTCTGTTCATTGCTGGGCCGCAAGTTGTCTTCCATGGGAGTGGAGATCTTAGAATGTACTACCACTCATTTGATGTGAAGAGCAAGCAATTCTGTATTGGGATGGCAAGATCAAGGGATGGGATCAAATGGGTGAAGCTGGGGAAGGTACTAGGAGGGGGCAAAGTTGGTGGGTTTGATGAGCTCGGTGCGGTGAATGCTAGCGTTATCAAGAACAAGAAAGATGGGAACTACGTGATGGCGTATGAAGGCGTTGATGGTGATGGAAAGAGGAGCATTGGCATTGCAGTTTCCAGCGATGGATTGAGAGAGTGGAGAAGGGTGGACGAAGGTGATGCGGTTTTGAGACGTGGGGAGGAGGAAGATGGCTGGGATAATCAGGGTGTTGGATATCCTTGTCTGGTGCAAATGGAAGGTGGGGATGTTGATGGTGAATGGAGGTTGTATTACAGAGGAGTTGGGAATGGAGGAAGGAGCGGGATTGGAATGGCGGTCTCGAGAGGAAGCGATATTAGTAATTTCAGAAAGTGGACAGGATTCCAATCGTAAGATTGCAACTTCTTGTTGCATATGGTTATGTGGGGAAATCAGAAAGTGTTCATGGTTTCTAAAATCTGCTCCTTCCATGTCTGCAAGTGAGTTGCCTCGACATGCTAATCTCGTTGGAACTACATCCTGTATGGAAAATGGACATGCCCCTTTTCATCCCGTTATAGTGTGGCTCTGTCGGGTGTGTTATGAATGGAGTGTTTGTAGGTTTCAAGAAGAATGTTTCAGGTGTTCCGTAGTCTGCAACTTCATTCCAGTGACAACATGTGAGACTCAGTTCTGTACTTCTGTTGTCAAGTGACTCACATGTTGAATCCCTATTCCCTTGTATTGATCCTCTCTAGTGAATACTGATGCATTTGGTTGTTCGTTGTAAGTTATGTTGGTCTCAAGATTCGAACCTAAACTTATGGGTTGAATGTATTTGAGGTAATATTTTCTAGGAATTAGTTTGATGTTTATCAAGAGTGCAATATGGAAAGTGCCATGTGAGTGGGAGCATGAGACTGAGTAGATCATTTGTTCATGATTGGGCTATCAATCTGGTGTGCAGATCAACTTTCTGGATTTATTGCTTTTGAATATGATAGCAGGGTTTGTTCTGTATATGTGGATGGACCAATGAGTCGTATTGCAGAGAAGAGGAGATTATGCCAAGGGACCAACATTTTGAGGGACTCCGGGAGAATATCTAACCGGGAGACAACCATGTCGAACTCCGGTGATTTAGTTGACATGAATTCCCACCTCCTCTTTTGATACATCACCATGTTAAATAACATATATCTACTATAGGGTTGCACTTAAAGCCAAATCTCCACAAACTCATCCATGATTTTGAGGACAATGTGCAGAGCATTCACTAGGCCATAAGAATAGGACCACCTCCAACCATCCATATAAATTTCGCCCACTTCCATTTTTTACTCTAAACCCACTCTCCTCAAATTTACCTCCCTTTTTTTTAATCTCTTTCGCATTAATACTTATGGAGATTGTATACTATCCTTTTCACTCCGTTATCATTTTTGAAGAGAAAATTTGCGAAAGTTTTTTGCCAGATTCCGAGACTAATTTTTTTGCCGACAATAGCGGTTAATTTAAGATGGGTTTACATTACATAGGTCATTTTTTTAAACATAAACACACACAAATGATAAAGTTGAAATAACAAGATCGATACTGGAAAATAATAAAGAATAAACACATAAGATGTCCCTAATCGAACTGATGTTGTTAGTACGCCTCTTTCCCACTTCCATCTCCACCATATGACTTACGTTAGAAGAATAGTTTGGAGTAGAGTTGGGGTAATTTTGATTGTATCCTAAAAGGTCGTTTTGTCTGGCTCTCCGAAACTTCTTCTTTCATGGAGTCATTTATGACAGATACTTTTCAAGAATACCATGTTTTGTTGAAGTAGTGTCGCTTCCCTCTCCCTCTTCTCAACATCCCACTTTTTCGCTTCACGTACTCGCACTTACCTCATGTATGCCATCTCATCTTCACCGTGTGCCAATTTTCTTTCCTATAGTTCCACTCTTCTTCGTTCATACTCGGCCCTCGACTTCTGCCTCTGTTTCATGTCATTTCCAAACTCCAGCAAATCAACATCGTAGATATCTGAAGCCTCAACAACACTCTTTCCTTTCTTTTTTTGCCTTTTGTTTGTCATGTACTTCAAGGCGAGATAAGACAAAGGTTGGACTTCTTCAATGCCTCACATGTCCTCGATGCCCGACATTGGTGAATCATCGGAAGCACCACCCATGGGTGAACCATCATAACCTTGACTAATGTATGTCGATTGAGAACCCTGACCCGTTGGCAGGGGCGGACCCAGGGGCATTTAGGGGTGTCTCGGGACACCCCTAAATTTTGGAAGATCGATTATCCAACCCCCGATGGTAATTTACGTATAGACAAAAAAATTAAGATTAATAGTCCGAGGCACACTGAAATTTGAAAGAACGATTATATTACTCTCGTTTGCAGTTTGCGTGTGAGAATATAAGTGGTAGTTTGGGTAATTCAAACCCGGGAGACTACTATTACTAACAAAAATAATTTCCATTAGCCTACAACTTTTTTGTTGTTATATTCTAAACATTGTGTAATAGCAAAACCCTATTCTATATCTTTAAATATTTTCAAAACCTACCAATTAATCTAATTACAAGCTACCCTTAATTTATTTTGATTTTATGGTTGTACAAAGTGTTTTTTTTCCAGCTTTGAGTTACATCATGAACAAATTTAGAAGTCAAATATGCGTCGGTTCGTGAATGATTGTCAAGTAGAATATACCGAGACAAAAATTTGTTGAGCAGTGTAGACACCAAGTGTATTTTATAATTTTTTTAAAATATGAAATACATCATTGACTTTTTCAAAATTGTACGAGTTGGGTATTTTCCTATTTAAGAATAATATAATTTTTATTAATTATTAATTTTTATTTTACTTTATTTTTTGAAAGAGGGCACCCCTATGTAAAATTTTTGGGTCCGCCACTAGCCGTTGGTGCAATGAGAGGCAGAGCAACAACGACTGTATGGGTGCTGCGGGATTTTGTGGGATTTTAACTACACTGGTCGTTATTCTCGTGCTGCTTAATGGAGTTTTTTTATAACCCACAAAAGACAAATAATTAATATATTCATAAAATACCAAACAATCAGCTTAATTTGTCCGCAGTCCTTGAAGTCCTGATGGAAGAAGGATTTGCAGTTGTGCTGAATGAAATGAAGAGAAGAAGAACGAAAGAAGAACAAAGTCGTTTTGCTTTAAGTGTTTCCTACATTCTAGTGAAACTGTGTCGTTTCTGTGTTAGGCATAAGAGCCGTTGTTAAACAGTGTTTATTTGTAATAGGGCCAGTGGGAAACAGACAAGTGTCTGCCAGCAACAAATCAAATTATGAACGATGATATATATACTACCAAGAGAGAAACCCTGAGCTTTGAGGGGTTTGCTTCTAAACCTAGCAAATTTTCTCCATCTGGTATCAGAGCGGCGACGCATCTAGGGTTACAATGGCAACCACACCGCAGTCGAGTCAAAGAAAAGAAACTGCAACTGGATCAGCGATGTCAGGAGCAACTAGATCAGGCTATTCGAGGTTTCCAGTTTGGCACCTACACCGAGCAGCAGCAGGACGAACAACAGCAACACAATACCATCAGATATGAGGTGATAACCTTCAGTAATCCTTTCTACTTGAACCCTAATGAGGGGCTGAATCAATCCATAGGAATATAAGTGTTTGATGGCACAAATTACACTATGTGGAGTCGTTCAGTAATCATGGGTCTGAAAATGAAGCACAAGCTAGGCTTCATCGATGGAAGCATACCAATGCCTCCAGTGAATGATGAGAATTTTCTGCTCTGGGATGGTTGCAATACAGCTGTTCTTTCATGGATTTTAAATTCTCTGCACAAAGATCTTAAACGTTCTGTTATGTATCATGTTAGTGCCAAAGTCTTATGGGCAGTGGATGACCCACGTGTGTTTAGGGGTGTCCCCGGACACCCCTAAATTTTGGGAAAATGATTATACAACCCCCGATGGAAATTTACGAATGGACAAAAAAAATTATAATTGATAATCGGGGACACCCTTAAAATTTGAAAAAATGATTATCCTACTCTTATCTTTTAGTTTGCGTATGAGAATATAAGTGGTAGTTTGGGCAATTCAACATAGGACACTAATATTATTAATAAACATAATTTCCACTAGGCTACAACCCATATGTTGTTCGATTTAAACACTGTGTAATAGTAAAATGTCCTTCCCTATTTCTAATTATTTTCAAAACTTAACAATTAAATAAATTTCAAGCTACCCTTAATTTATATTTATTTTATGGTTGTACGACAAGTGTTGAAAGAGTCTTTTCAACTTTGGATTACATTATGAACAAGTTTAGAAATCGAATATGTGATCAATTCGTGAATGATTGTCTAGTATGATAGAGACAATTTTTTTGAGCACTATTCCGCTTTTTTTTACTACCCAGGTCTTCGATACATTTCGAAATCGAGAAATTTCTATTGGAGCCGGTGCTATTCGGGAACAATTGGCCGATCTAGACACCAAGTGTATTCTACAATTATTTCCGAATATGAAAACACATCGTTGATTTTTTTAAGTTGTATGAGTAAGGTGTTTTCTTATTTAAGAATTATTTATTATTTATTTATTTAATTTATTTTTAAAAGAGGGCACCCCTATGTAAAATTTCTGGGTCCGCCACTGCTTATGGGATGAGTTAAACAGACGATATGGGAAGCCTAATGATATACGTATTACTAATATGGAGGATGACATTCAGAAGTGTAAGCAGGGAAATCGTACTATCAACCTGTATCACAACGACATTAAGGGACTGTGAGAAGAATTCATGTTGTTTAGTCCTAAAGTCCCCTGTAACTATGCACCAGGGAATCTCACTCCACGTGAGATACGTATAGCATTAGGCTTCCATATTATGAGATAATCAAGAGTCAATTGCTTTCTAAAAAACCATTGCCAACTGTTTCTGAAGCAGTGGATGATCTGCTCCAGTATGAGCAGAAGTTGAAGGCTAAGTCCCATGGAAGTGGAAAGAGAAGTCAAAGCGTGGCATTGGCTGTTGAAACAGAGCAAGAGGAAATGCCAAGAGGGCAAGGACAAGGAAAGAATTCTGCATCTTTTGCAAGAGAACAAATCATAACGCGGACCAGTGCTGGAGGGCCAAGAAGAAAAGAGAAATGCAAAGTGGAAATACGTCTGTAGGAACACAAGGCGACGTGAGTGGCTTTGCAGGATCAGTTTCACAAGCGAGTTCTAATGATTCCACTACTGACAAGAGCTACAACAGTTCTAATGAAACCCCAAGTGGAAGTCCAATAAGTTCCTCTAAGATTGTGTTGGATTTACACATGAGGAGATGAACAAACTAAGGTACATGATGCAATATGGTACTAGCAGTGTCTCCTCACCAGCACCTTCACCTTCACTATCCCACAATGCCTACTATCTCAGAAACTTACCACCATCCCACCATCTCCCAATTTCTTAGGTAAATACAGCCTGTCCACATCGAGCATCGGCGGATCGGGGGGGGGGGGGGGGCATGGGTCGTGGTCCAACCCTCTTATGGGCCCAGAGCCAATATACCACTTAATAATTTTGAAATTTTGGATATTTGGGCTAGTGTATTTAAAAATTTGCCCAGTGTTAGTATTTTTTTTATTTGATGGCCCAATATTATTTGGTGGCTTAAAAATAAATCAAAATGGGCCCAATTTAAATCTCAGATAGAAATAGAAGCTCGTCCTTGAGAGCTCTCGCTCAGCCCCTCCGCCGCTTCCTTGCCACCATTCAATCATCACCATCGCCGTCAGTCCATCACCCGCCACTGCTCGCGACCTGCGTCTTCCGCTGATGCAAAATCGCTGCCTGCAATCAAAAACCCCTAAATATCATTCTACGGATGCCACTGCTGCAAAAGCAAAACAAAAGTCCCCCACCCTCTCCGTTGGCCGCTGGTAAGTGCTAGACTGGTAGAAACCTTTCTTCAGCTCTTCTTCCTTTATGCCAATTGCTATTGCTGGTGATTGGTGAAGTTATACAAAATTCCACCTACCCACCTTCTATTTAAATATTAAAAATGCAATCCCCAATCCTCGAACCCCGTGTTTCAGCTGCAGGTGAAGTTAAAAGGAAAAAAAAAAAACAAAAAACTAATCTAAAAGACACAATTCAATATTGTTGATGTTTGTTTTTTTATGGTTGATGAGTGTACTGTGTACATGTGTTATGTGTATGATTAGTTATTTAATTGACTTTGCATATTTGAAGAACATTCATCATGGCATCTTCTCAAGCACCAAATAAAAAGGCAAAAACAACATTATTTTCTTACTATCAACGCAAGGAATCTGAAAAGTGTGAGATTGAAGAAGTCTCTCCTAATTAAGTTTTACCATCTTCCTCTCAAGTTCAAAAGCAATCGCCAACCCCTCCTACATCCAGTAATCTACATTCATCATCCGACAATGACATTGAAGTTGAAAGAGATCCAGGAAAGAGGAAACAAATTTGTGATTGGGCTATTGAGTTAAGAGATGAGATTAGGAGAAAATACCTAATTCACAAGGCTTATCAACATAAACTCAAGTACTATAAGCCGCGAGCATATTCAGATATACTTCGTCACTTTCAAGAGGTATGGTATGATCAATTTGATTGGTTGGAGTATTCACCTACAACACATAAAAGCATATTGTTTCCCATGCTTTTTGTTTAGAGATAAGACGCATGTGACTCAAACTTCTGCATTAGTCCATGAGGGATTTGATAATTGGAAGAGGGTTCATAAAGGTATGGAATGTGTGTTCCTTCTTCATGTTGGTTCATTAGCTTCTTCAGTTCGTAATAAATGTGTTGCAGCAAAGAATCCCTTGATGAAACCCTCCGGTCATATTGATAAAGTTATTCAAAGAATTAGCGGAGATGAAGTTTTAAAGCATCGATTGAGGTTGAAAACAACAATTATGGTTGTCAAACAATTGGCTTTACAAGAAAGTTCTTTTAGAGAGCATGATGAATCTGAAGATTCTTTGAATCTGGGGAATGTACTAGCTTGGATTGGTTTTGCAGCAACGTTGAACGATCAAATCCAATGTGTAGTTTCTTAGAGATTTTCCATATGCCTACTTTGTCCACTACTTTGTTCCCAGATTACAGTTGGCCTTACTTACTTCTGCAAAGGTATGTAATCCTATATGAGATTTCTTTTTCTAATTGGATTCTATCATAAACGTTGTGAAGGCATCTCCTAAACGGATTCACAAAAAAGATCTTGATGGTATGTTGGATGCTGGAGAAATTCAATCTTAAAGCGTTTTGGACCAACTTGTTGGGGATCTCATTATCATTCTATATTGAGCGTTCTGAACATGTTCAAAGCAACTTGTGTAGTGCTTGAGGATCTTAGCTGTTCTAAAGAAGGAATACATCGAGCTCATGCCAGAGGTGCTTCAAAAAATATCAAGACTTTTGAGTTTGTATTCAATCTACACTTGATGAAAGGGATTATGGAGATAACAGATTTTCTTGTCAAGCATTTCAACAAGAATCTATTGACATTGTATATGTAGTTGGATTTGTTTCCATAGCAAAAGTTAAACTTCAACAACTACGAGATGAAGGGTGGGACAAGCTACTCCAAGAGGTCAAATCTTTTTGCTCAAAACATGGCATAGAGGTACCTAATCTGAATGCTACACTTGGACGTGGTGAGAAGCAAACAAATCTTGAGCACCATTACTATTTTGAGTACTTTAATCAATGCATAGATTTTCAATTGGGAACATTGAATTCAAGATTCAATGATTCATCATTTAGTTTGCTTCAGTTGGACGGTGCATTAGATCCTAAAGGTTCTTTCCAGTATTTTGATGAAGAAAAGATATACAAACTTGCTGAAGAGTTTTATCCTCAAGACTTTAATGACTATGAGATGAATGCTTTAAAGAATGAACTTGGATATTATGCCTCCCATGTGGTCCATGATAAGGAATTTGAGGTTTCTTCCCTTGCAAAACTACTAGAGAAGCTGGTGAACACAGAGAAGGAGCCTCAATTCAAAATGATTTGTCTAATATTGACGTTGCCCGTTTCAACGGCTACTACAAAGAGATCCTTTTTAGCAATGAAATATGTGAAGACTGATTTGCGCAACAAAATGAGCGATGGATTTCTCCCTGATTGTTCAACTATTTTCTTTGAGAGAGAGTATGCTATTGGTATGGATGAAGGCTCCATTATTGATGAATTTGCAAAATTAAAAGACCGTCATGTACAATTGACAATTTAATGAAAACTATAGTTATTATATATTTCTATTTATGATATTAAATTTTCTATTTAAATGCGGCCCAGTGCTGTATTATATCCTGGATCCGCCGTTGACATCGAGTCAATTTAATCAAACCGATGCCAATGACCTTTGGATTCTAGATACAGGAGCTTCAGACCACATTACTTGCTCTCTAGCTTCTTTTATCCAACACCAACCAGTACAAGACACCTTTGTGAACCTGCCTAATACAACTAGGGTCTTGGTTACTCATATTGGTACAATTAGGTTGCCTACATGATTGTTTCTATATGATGTTCTTCTAGTTTCAAGCTTTGCTTTTAACCTCATCTCAGTTAGCAAACTCACCAATAATTGTCCATTAGTCTTACACATTCACTCCAATCTTTGTCATATTCAGGACCAATTAAGCTTGAAGACGATTGGTTTAGCAAGAGAGCATAAAGGTCTTTACCATCTCACCCTTTCACCACCAAACCAAGACCAGAAGCAGCCACCATCTTTAACTTCAACCCTTCTAGTTTACATTTTGCATTGGAGATTAGGACATGCTAGTAGTGATAGAATTTCCATGTTGCAAAAATCCAATTCTACTGTAATAGTTCTAAGATTCTTCACCGTGATGTTTTTAATGAGGGATGGCAATGGGGTGGGTTTGCCTAAACCATCCCCATCCCCGCTTTCAAATATATATACCCTTACCCGCCCCATACCCATGTCGGGGAAGGTTTTTTAGACCCATCCCATACCATGGGTTTCGGGTACCCATGGGAAATACCCGCCCCGCACATCCAGCATTATAATACCGAATATTTTACATGTGGATTTCAATTATAACATTAAACGCACCTACTATATCATGAAGTCAGACAAAAAGACACTCATTTTTAATATGATTCAAACCATCTTATCCTAAAGCATCCATTTATCCATATCAGAGTAGAGTACAATGTCATCCAAATCATTATTCTCTACTCTAATACATTTATTAAGTAATAATTAACTAACATAATCTTCTTAACAAGGGGAAAAAGCAATGTTGTCATAACCTAACCGGAGCATGACCCGGTAATGCGAATGGCTCGCACTTTAGTGGTCCAACCGGCATTAAACCGTTTAAAAACCATTAGAGAACCGGTACCTAATATACGTTATCAGTATAAATAGTGGACATTTATTAATCAGAGCTCATCTATTTCCTTCGAAATTGTGAAATGGAAATAAGGATTCAGTTTGAGAGCCCTACGTTTTTTGTTTATTTCAATTTTCAATTTTCTGTAATTTTTTTAATTAAATTTAGTGGCTGAATGACAAAAATCGGAGCAACGGCTCAATCGGCTCGAACGGTTAACCGCCTCGACCGCTCGCCAACCGCTACACAAAACCGGAGCGGCTTTTAGACTGTTTCGAGCCGGTTTTATGACCGGGTGGCGGTTTTACCGGTCGGGCCGAGCGGCTCGGCTTTAATAACACTGGGAAAAAGTGAACGAGTGAAGGAAAAATTGATAGAAAGAAATTAAATTTTGATTTGGTTGGCCACTCAATTGCATTTCTACTCTATATTTGTCTTGAGTTATACTTAATATTATCGATAGGTTACAAATTGATTCACATATTTTTCATATATGAAGAAATATTTTTGGTGGGGCGGGTATGAGTATGAGTATGGAGCGAGGGAGGCTAAAACCATACCCGCCCCATACCCATCAAACTTTATGCAGGTTTTACCCATACCCGCCCTATACCCGGTCAATGCGGGGATTCCCCGCATTGGCTGGGTCGGGGGCGGTCGGATACCCGTGGGTATAGGTGTCAATCGGGTGGGTTCGGGCGGGTTCAGTCGGGTAGCGGGTTAATTGGGTTGCGGGCAAATCGGGTTCGGGTTGATCGGGTTGCGGATCATTCGGGTTACGGGTTGATCGGGTTGCGGATCAACCGGGTTTGGGTTGATCGGATCGTAGGCTATAACAGGTCGGGTTGCGGGTTGTTCGTTTCAAACCATCGAGTTTTTTATAATTAGTTATTACTCTAATTTAAAATAAACTCACCAATCGCCATATTGTAATAAAAAAACATGAAGGTACATTATTAAACAAATTAGTGACTAGATTTTGCTTGAATATATCATGAACAAGTTTGATGTTGCTAGTTGTTGGTACCATGGAGAGGATTCATTAAGGTTACATAACCAGCATAAATAAATAGTTGAGCAACAAGAAATTAAAAAGCTGACAACTTGCTTGATCATAACCCTACCAATTGGCATATCCCCAACCCGAGATTATCAAACATCATGAAAGTTAGTTGCTACTGAGTTTAATCTCACAAAGAGAACTTCAATTCGTGTGATTGCTCAAAACCCCCACTTAGTCCAACGATTTAGATCATCCACATCATCAATCCTGCTCCACATCTGTCAACTAATAATATATCTCCACAAAATTCTAATTCGCATTGATTAAAGGCGTCCAAAATTTGGAAAAGCCCGCTTAACAACAAATAAATCCTGCCACTCCATCCATGAACCCCTCCATCCAACAGGATGTGCTATCCATGTCATCAATCCACACCAATTGGGAACCACCAATCAGATCTCACCTCTCACCTACTATAAATTAGAAACCCAACATTCACAATTCCCACCATCATGTCTATCTCTCACAATTAGGGTTGGAAGTTTGGTACCGGTAATTGGGATATACCGAATACCGTACCAAATTTGTCTATATTTGGTATTACCGAATACACGTATTATTTTGTTGGATTAAGATTGGGATTGAATTTCAATTGTTATTCGTTATTAGGGATTATGGGATTGGGATCAGTATATATCGAAATACCGATCAGTACCAAAATATAAGACAGAGTGTATTTTATCCTCTAAACTGGACTCTCTAATTGACTACTACGCGACCCTCAACCAGCAAAAGTGTCATTTAATTATACATAGATCATTACATCACTATTTCACACTAGTATTAGTCGTCTCTCAACCTCAAATTCGTCAAATTAAAGATTACCAATTACAAGAACTTGGCATGTTAGCTCTAGGCAACTCAAAACTATTTGTTTAGTCTCTTTGCCCTAATTTAAACAATAAAATCTAATTTATATATTTAATTATTAATTGCAAAGGTAATTAATTATGTATTCGATAATACCGATTGGGATACGGAGGTACCGATTGGGATACCGAAATTATTTAGGGATTGGGATTGGGATAACGAATTATTTAGGGATTGGGATTGAGATTGATTTTAGGGTGTAATTCGGTATTCGGGATTTCGGTACTTGGTATTGGGATACCGATTTCCACCCCTACTCACAACTTTCTTTCCCTCGGCAAAAAAGCTCAAAACTAGTTCTTTCTTTTGAACAAATATTTGGGGGCTTTGAATTTTGCTTTCAAAAATTTTCCCTCAACACCTAGTTCTTTTTTTTATATTTATTATTATAGTCTATGGATGATAAATTTTATATCGATTACATAGTTTGTTGTTCGATCCGTTGATCGGAACTCGGAATGTCATTTGAATATGATATAATTTTTTTATATTTATTATTATAGTCTATGGATGATAAATTTTATATCGATTACATAGTTTGTTGTTCGATCCGTTGATCGGAACTCGGAATGTCATTTGAATATGATATAATTAAGATGTACATTCAGAAGTTAAATTAATCATTACAATCAAATTAATTAATAAACTATAAAAATCAAAATATCTATCGTAAAGCATAACCATGAAGAAACCCTAAACCCTAAACCTACAACACCATTGTAAATCTAAAACCTAAAACTAACCTTAACCACCAATCTTCATTTAGTTGTTTTCAATCTTCATTTCCCGTGACTACTTGTAAATCACGGTTAATTACCATGATTAATGTGATCATTTACCTTTAAAAAATATCATGCAAATGTACTCGGCCTCCTTAAGAAATGCTAATATGTTTAGATTAAAACTTGTTAATCTATAAATTATAGTTTATAAATATTAAAGGTTAACCTTCAACATTCCCTCCCAAAAAATTTCCCAAGATTCTGCTGCTCCAAAATTCCCTCTCAAACATTTTGCCTCCCGACATATTATAAAGGGCTCCAAAATTTCAGGCTCTAAAATTTTCAATTGGCTCCAAAAATAATTCACCAGCGAAAAACCCCCGCCTCCTCTTCACAATTTTACACGCGCGAGATACTAAAACCGGGTCACCCTTACTCTGCTTAAAAGAAGAACGAAACTCGACGCACTCTCTCATGTCTTAAGAGGAAAGAGCCAAACCCTTGTTTGCCTAAATCGGTGCCCAGTTCTCCACCATAGCCGCCTCAAAGCTCTGATTTTCTACTTAATCTTCATTCATTTCCCATCTTCTCCTCATATCCTTCTCTAATATCTATCATGGGCTCTTGAATCACGATTTTCCAATCTCAAGTCTGGAGCTTCGATTTTCATGATAAGGTGAGGCTTCTGCGATTCCCCCCCCCCCTCTCTTGTATCTCTGTTCGATTCTGAAGACTCCATTCTCCATCTCAGCTGATGCTTTCCTATCTTCTCCTTGAATGTGTCCTAGTGAATCTGTGAGGCACTCCACAGTTGAGAGGATTCTTTTTCCGACGCGACCTTCTGTTGGGAGATATTTTTGTAGATGCCACTAAGAGGACCTTTCATCTTCTCCTTGTTGACTATTTCCTTGTGTGCTACTTATTGCCTGCAACTGAAGGTGTGCTGTCGATTTTCATTCCTTTCTCTCTTTGTTTAAGCTCTTGCAATCCAACAAAACTAAAGGGGCTTGGCAGCTGTTTTCACTAAGTATCCTGGGGTAATATTCCATTTAACTTTGTTGGCTTATGTTGTGATTGCCCATATAAGAATGCAATTTAGAACTACGAGTTTTACTTATATATTCCATGACTAGCCTTGATGTATAACTTGGTGCTTCCAGTATCTTTATTCATGTTCTGTTCGATGTGGGCTGAAATTTTAACTAGAACATGATTTCTTCTATGGTGCATCAATAGTAGGACACAGTTGAGAGAATTCTATACATGATTAACCAAACCATGTTTACAATTCCTATATTGCTACCTTGTTAAGTCTATGTTTATGTTTCTTTTTCTTTGTTTTGTATCTTGGGTTCAAGTTTGATATTGCCATCTTGTAGTGATGAAGAACAGATCATACAAGGTATATAATATTGGTAATGTTTTATTGTTGTTCATGGCAGATACAACAGTGCTGGATGCGTTGGATGGTCTCAAAGACGCAAACCTTTTTGCTAGAAGAAGGATGAAATTTCGAACTTTAACTCTAGATAGATAATCTTGATGTTGACTTTAAAACCATAGAAGGAATAATTAGTTAAGCTTATTGAGGAGATCTAGCTATTACTGTGATATAGATTATAACATTATAAAATTATTATTGACTACAAAGACTTTTGATTGTTGATAATAATAATATTATTTCCTGAAAATTCATAATTAATAATTAGTCACAGAAACATACCGTAACTAGTGGTTGTAATTAGCTATAGTTACATATTGTGAATAGTCATTGGTTAGTCATGGGAAAACCAGTCACTACAAGTAGTAAATACAGTGAGTAGATGTCATAAATACCGTGACTAGCGATTAATATCTAGTCACGGGAAACAATTAGTCACGATACATATAACTAATCACGATACATAATTAGTAACAGATCTTTATATTACGGTAATTTTCCCGCGACTAAAATTATTAGTCATGGGAAACATGTTGTTAAACGCGGTATGTCCCGTGATTAAAGAACCTTTCTTGTAGTGAGTGTCTCAATGATTTATTATTTATAAATACATGTTGTAATTTGTACGTTGTAACCAAATGTAAAATCATGTTTTTCATATGTATGTGTTATCTATATATATTATTTATTTACATCAACCAAATGTAAAATGTTGATAACCCTCCTACGATTTCTACTTATCTAATGAGATAGTGAGACTATTATGTGATTCAATTTAATGACAGTTGTCAACACAAAGTAAACCTTTGTTCGTGGTGGGAAAGATGAAAAAATAATAGGGCAAGTCACGTAAACTTTATATATATATATATATTATCTACGTAAACTTTATATATATATATATATATATATATATATATATATTATCTACATATAATATTTATGCACCAAAATATATTATGTAGTATGATTCGTGCCAATTGGGTGGGTTCGGGTTGGGTTAATCGGGTTCGGGTTAGTCAGGTTATGGGTCAAGTGGGTTACGGGTCAAGCGGGTTGCGCGTCAATCGGGTTCGGGTCAAGCGGGTTGCGGGTCAATAGGGTTGCAAGTCAATTGGATTGCGGGTCGGGCGGGTTGAGGGTTTTTACCTTTTAGTCCAATCGGGTTGCGGGCGGGTCGCTGACCGGGTTGGTTAGGTGGGTTACTCGAGTCGGGTCATGTTTTGACTCCCTTTCCCTGTTAGTACCAGTATTGAAGATTGTCCTTTTGCCTTGGTTCATTTGACATTTGGGGGCCTTTATCTATTGAATCTTATGATGGTTATGCCTATTTTCTAACTATGGTTGATGACCACACAAGAGCAGTTTGGGTTTATCTTATGAAACACAAACATGAGACCAGGGATTTGTTTAAAGGTTTATGTGCATTGGTTGAAAATAAGTTCAATACATAAGTTAAGGCGATTAGAAGTGATTAGGGACAAGAATTTCATATGAAAGATTACTTCATGGAAAAGGGAATAGAACACCAAATGTCCTGTGTTGAAACCCCCGAACGAAATGCGAGGGTTGAGAGGAAGCACCAGCACATTCTCAATGTGGCCAGGTCACACAGGTTTCAGTCTGGCCTTCCCTTAACTTTTTGGAGTGACTGCATTTTACATGCAATTCACTTGATAAATCGATTACCCACTCCCATTTTACATGGCAAGTCTCCCTTTGAGAAACTTTATCACCATCAGCCATACCTTGGAAATCTAAAAGTCTTTGGAAGCCTATGTTATGCCAGTACTTTAGGTCATAACAAGACTAAGTTCTCTCCTAGAGCCAGGCAGTGTGTCTTTTAGGGCATACCTGCAGGAAGTGAAGGGCTATAAACTTTTGAATTTGGATAACAGAAAGGTGTTCTTGTCTAGAGATGTTGTTTTCTATAAAACAATTCTACCATTTAGAAACTCTCAGGACACATCTGACTCTCCTTCACCTCCTTCTTCTCATATCCCTATGTTGGTGCCTACATCAGCTCTACCTATCTTAGTGCCTGCTTCTTCACCTCCTATTCACTTGGCACCTGAGCCTTATGACCCAGTCTCAGCTACAAGGGGGGATCCCATTTCTAGTGAAGATGCAGCCTATGAGTTACCTTTTGAACCTTCTTATGAGACTTCTCATGAAGCATATCAGCCTGAGCAGGAGTGTGAATTAATGCCATAGGTTTAGTTTGATGCTCCTCTAAGGAAATCAAACAGACAACCAACATTACCAGCAAAGCTCAAAGACCCTGACTTGGTTCCTCAACTGAACATTGGAGCTTTTGGAACAGCTGCAGCCATAAACAAAATCCCCTATTTTTGAATGTTGATTGATTGAACGAGGAAGACAAAATCTATGCCTCGAGTGTGATGAAGCATGAAATACCAACTTCATATCATGAAGCTGTAAAGTCAATTGAGCGTAATAGAGTTGTGATTGAAGAGATACATGCATTGGAAGCAAACCAGACCTGGGAAATTGTATAAGCACCACCTGACAAACATCGGATGCAATTGGGTTTTCAAACTTATATTGAAGCAGTATTGCTCTATTGAGAGATACAAAGCAGGCTAGTGGCTAAAGGGTTTACACAGATATATGAGATTGGCTTCTTGGACACTTTTTCCCCAGTGGCCAAGATCAATTCTTGCAAAACTAGTAGAGAAGCTGGTGAAAACAGATAAGGAGCCTCAATTCAAAATGATTTGTCGGTTGATTCGTCTAGTGTTGAAGTTGCTTGTTTCAACGACTACTACAAAGAGATCCTTTTTAGCAATGAAACATGTGAAGGCTGATTTGCGCAGCAAAATGAGCGATGAATTTCTCTTTGATTGTTTAACCATTTTCTTTGAGAGAGATCGAGTATGCTATTGGTATGGATGAAGACTCCATTATTGATGAATTTTCTAAATTAAAAGACCGTCGTGTAAGATTGACAATGTAATGAAAACTATAGTTATTATATATTTTTGTTTACGATATTTAATTTTCTATTCAAATGGGGCCCAGTGCTGTATTATATCCTGGATCCGCCGTTGACATCGAGTCAATTTAATCAAACCAATGCCAATGACCTTTGGATTCTAGATACAAGAGCTTCAGACCACGTTTCTTGCTCTCTAGCTTCTTTTATCCAACACAAACCAGTACAAGACACCTTTGTGAACCTGCCTAATACAACTAGGGTCTTGATTACTCATATTGGTACAGTTAGGTTGCCTACAAGATTGATTCTATATTATGTTCTTCTTGTTTCAAGCTTTTCTTTTAACCTCATCTCAGTTAGCAAACTCACCAATGATTGTCCAGTAGTCTTACACTTTTACTCCAATCTTTGTCATATTCAGGACCAATTAAGCTTGAAGACGATTGGTTTGGCAAGAGAGCATAGAGGTTTTTACCATCTCACCCTTTCACCACCAAACCAAGACCAGAAGCTAGAGCCACAAGCAGCCACCATCTTCAACTTTAACCCTTTCTAGTTTGACATTTTGCATTGGAGACTAGGACATTCTAGTAGTGATAGAATTTCCATGTTGCAGAAATCCAATTCTACTGTAACTAGTTCTAAGATTCTTCACTGTGATATTTGTCATTAGGGATGGCAATGGGGTGGGTTTTCCTAAACCATCCCCATCCTTGCTTTAAAATATATATACCCATACCCATGCAGGGGAAGGTTTTTGAAACCCATCCCCATAACCATGGGTTTCGGGTACCCATGGGTAATACCCGCCCCCCACATCCAACATTATAATACCGAATATTTTACATGTATATTTTCAATTATAACATTAAACGCAAGACGAGAAGCAAGAGCCACAAGCAGCCATCATCTTCAATTTAACCCTTTCTAGTTTGACATTTTGCATTGGAGACTAGGACGTGCTAGTAGTGATAGAATTTCCATGTTGCAGAAATCCAATTCTACTGTAACTAGTTCTAAGATTCTTCACTGTGATATTTGTCATTAGGGGTGGCAATGGGGTGGGTTTGCCTAAACCATCCTCATCCTCGCTTTCAAATATATATACCCATACCCATGCAGGGAAGGTTTTTGGAACCCATCCCCATAACCATGGCTTTCGGGTACCCATGGGTAATACCCGCCCCCCACATCCAACATTATAATACCGAATATTTTACATATATATTTTCAATTATAACATTAAACGCACCTACTATTTCATGAAGTCGACAAAAAGACACTCATTTTTAATACGATTCAAAGTATCTTATCCTAAAGTATCCATTAATCCATATCAGAGTAGAGTACAATGTCATCCAAATAATTATTCTCTACTTTGATACATCTATTAAGTAATAATTAACTAACATAATCTTCTTAACAAGGGGAAAAAGTGAAAGAGTGAAGGAAAAATTGATAGAAAGAAATCAAATTTTGATTGGGATGGCCACTCAATTTCATTTCTACTATATATTTTTCTAGAGTTATACTCACTATTATTGATAGGTTACAAATTGATTCATATATTTTTCATATATGAAGAAATATTTTTGGTGGGGCGGGTATGGGTGTACGTGGGCACTAGGCCGTGCCGTCGACGGGCTAGCACGTCACTGCACGGTTAGAGCACGACACAAGCACGGGCACGAAATAAATGGGTTAGCCCGGCACGAGCAAGAAGGCCTAAACTTCATTGGCACGGGCACGAGCACGGGCACGACACGGTATATAAGTGGGCCGTGTCGGGCCTAATATTATCGAGACTTTATTGAGTATAAGAACAGACATGGCATGAAAATAATATTTATTTGATAGAAAATAAGTATAAAAAGAATTATAGGTTCAAATATTAAAAAACACAAGTAGAAAAATAATTATTTGTTGTTGTTAGAAGTGTCATAAAGATATATACGTAATTATTAACATAAGTAAAAATGGACAAAGAATTAAACAAAGTCAAATCACACTCGCTATACTTCCAATTTTCTTTCCCCCCTATTTGCTACTTTTCTCAAACATTATCGGTTAATACTATCTTCCCCTGTCCAATTTTCGCCTTCTTTTTCATTCTCTCTTTTGTTTTCGTTATTTTCATTAAACATGAATACGAGCATGGCACGACCACGAATAGGCACGGCACGATTCGAACCGTTCCCGGGCCGGGCCTAGCAAAGTTGACAAATGGGCTTGCATGGCACGACACGAAAACTGACAGGCCGTGACAAGCACGACACGAAATAAATGGGCCCGAAGCGTGCCCGTGCAGTGCCGGCCCAACGCCCATGTACAGGTATGGGTATGGGGCGGGGGAGGCTAAAACCATACCCGCCCATACCCATCAAACTTTATGCAGGTTTTACCCATACCCGCCCAATACCCGGTCGATGCGGGGATTCCCCGCATTGCTTGGGTCAGGGGCAGTCAGATACCCGTGGGCATGGGTTTGATTTCCATCCCTATTTGTCATTTTTCTAAACACAGAAGACTCCATTTCCCTGTTAGTACTAGTATTTAAGATTGTCCTTTTGCCTTGGTTCATGTTGACATTTGGGGGCCTTTATCTGTTGAATCTTATGATGGTTATGCCTATTTTCTGACTGTGGTTGATGATCACACAAGAGCAGTTTGGGTTTATCTTATGAAACACAAACATGAGACCAGGGATTTGTTTAAAGGTTTCTGTGCATTGGTTGAAAATCAGTTCAATACATCTGTTAAGGAGATTAGAAGTGATCAGGGATAAGAATTTCATATGAAAGATTACTTCAAGGGAAAGGGATAGAACACCAAATGTCCTATGTTGAAAGCCCTGAACGAAATGCCAAGGTTGATAGGAAGCACCAACAAAATTCTCAATGTGGCCAGGTCACTCAAGTTTCCGTCTGGCTTTCCCTTAACTTTTTGGAGTGGCTGCATTTTACATGCGGTTCACCTGATAAATCGATTATCCACTCCCATTTTACATGGCAAGTCTCCCTTTGAGAAACTTTATCACCATTAGCCCTACCTTGGCAATCTAAAAGTCTTTGGAAGCCTATGTTATGCCAGTACTTTAGGTCATAACATGACTAAGTTCTCTCCTAGAGATAGGCAGTGTGTCTTTGTGGGCATACCTGCAGGAAGTTAAGGGCTATAAACTTTTGGATTTGGATAACAGAAAGGTGTTCTTGTCTAGAGATGTTGTTTTCTATGAAACAATTCTACCATTTAGAGACTCTTAGGACACATCTGACTCTCCTTCACCTCCTTCTTCTTCTATCCCTATGTTGGTGCTTACATCAGCTCCGCCTATCTTAGTGCCTACTTCTTCACCTCCTATTCACTTGGCACCTGAGCCTTATGACTCGATCTCAGCTGCAAGGGGGGATCCCAGTTCTAGTGAAGATGTAGACTATGAGTTACCTTTTGAACCTTCTTATGAGACTTCTCATGAAGCAGATCAGCCTGAGCAGGAGTGTGAATTAATGTCATAGGCTGAGTTTGATCCTCCTCTAAGGAAATCAAACAGACAACCAACATTACCAGCAAAGCTCAAAGACTATGACTTGGATCCTCAACTGAATTTTTGAGCTTTTGGCATAGCTGCAGCCACAAACAAACATCCCTTATGTTTGAATGTTGATTGCTTGAATGAGGAAGACAAAATCTATGCCTTGAGTGTGATGAAGCATGAAGAACCAACTTCATATCATAAAGCAGTAAAGTCAATTGAGTGTAATAGAGCTGTGATTAAAGAGATACATGCATTGGTAGCAAACCAAATCTGGAAAATTGTAGAAGCACCACCTGACAAACATATAGTTGGATGCAAATGGGTTTTCAAACTTATACTGAAGCACTATTACTCTATTGAGAGATACAAAGACAAGCTATTGGCTAAAGGGTTTACACAAATATATGAGATTGACTTCTTGGACACTTTCTCCCCTGTGTCCCTGATCAATTCAGTAAAAGCCTTGTTGGCCATAGCAGTTGTGAAGAATTGGACTCTTGAGCAGATAGATGTTTCTAATGCCTTCTTGAATGGTGATCTGTGTGAAGATGTTTATATGCAGGTGCCTTTGGGAATAGAGTTACCTCCTGGAAATCCAAAAAGAATGGCTTGTAAACTGAAGAAATCCCTATATGGTCTCAAACAAGCATCAAGGCAGTGGTTTGCAAAGTTGACTGATTTTCTTCTGAAGAGTGGATTTTATCAATCATCCTCAGACTACTCTATGTTTACTAAGTGGGTTCATGGTAGAATTGTCATTCTACTTGTCTATGTAGATGATATTATACTGGCTGGAGATGCTCAAAAGGACATAGATCAAGTGAAGAAATCCCTAAGCAAGGAGTTCAAAATCAAGCTGCTGGGACCCTTGAAGTACTTTCTGGGATTGGAAAGGAATAGAACTGCAGATGGTTTGACCGTGTGTCAATGAAAGTATTGCATGGATCTTCTAACTGATACTGGATACTTGATGCTGATAATTGTTGAAAACATACTGATCTTATGTGCTGAATGTGAGTATTACATAATATGTTTAAGACATATAATTTTTGTTTTAAGGCCAACTGACTCTTGAATGGTTGTAAGACCATTACTGCTATGTGTTAGTGTTATGATATATTTTAGGTGGAAAACAAGAGCAAGAAGTACCCAAACAAATTTCAGACCATGGAACTGCTCATAATCGAAGCAATTTGAACCGATTATTCATGTCCCTACACGAAAGAAGTAGCAACTTGACCTGTACAAATTGAGCTCAAAGCCGAACCGGTAAACAATTGAAACCCGGTTTCACTTTTCCTTTTTGTTTATGAATGCGGAATGGGCTAAGAAAAAAGGCAGCCCACTTATTTTGTTGTCATGGACGAATCGAAGGAAGCAGAGTGGGCATTCTTTTTATTTATTTGGACCGGGAGAGAATCGTATGGGAGAGGGTTTTGGGCTATTCTTGGAAATTATATGGACCAACTCGTTTGGCATTTAGTGAGAGGTGAAACGCAGAAGTTTGAGGGGAAATTCTTTTGATTAAATTGGGCGGAATATACTTGAGGAGGGAATTCTTTGGACGGAGAGAGAGGGGGAGCAACAGTGCGAAATTGGAAGCGAACAACAGCGTAGGCGACTTGCGGGTTGGAAGCGAGCTATCGCGCGGAGCAAGCAACAGGCGATGGAAGCGAGAAGGAATTGGTGTCGGGATTACGTTCGAGAATCTCAGTATTTTCCTTTAGCTTTAATTGATACGATGATGATTATAAACATGATTGTGTGCTTTATTTTCGTCATGAACTAAACCCCAATTTCTGGGGGAAACACCATAGGATATAGCTATTTCTATACTTGATGGATTGATTTATATCTTCTTCCAATCTCTATTGCATGGAATTGCTTAATGCTTTGTGTTGACTGGCCACCAATATAATGATTTGTAGTTAATTAGGTTATTAGAGACAGTGAAACCCTAATAACTCAACCTATTTCATGTGACATAGTAACTTATCGAAGCGACAGTGGATTAAATAAGGTGCTATGCGGTCTTAAATGAGATATCGATCTTTAGGCTAAATAATTAAGTCATTGAGCTACGACAGTAGGATTTGATTTAATTGTTTAGTACGTAGTAATTCCCGACAAGGATAGCTAGCATAGTAGTGATATCCTGACTGTAGAGATATGGATTAAACTAATTGGAATATGTGAATTAATTTGGATATGATAGGTAGCGAGTCCCGGTGTTTCTCCCAGAGCCTTCTCCCATTAATTTCAACCCGACAACTTTAATTTGCTTGTTTTGTTTAATTATTTTGATATTAGATAATAATTTCATCAACCATACCATTTTCACCTATAGTTTGCTCCACAGAATTGATAAATCATAAGGTTGTACTAGTACCTGAGAGACGATACCCGGACTTTCCGGTTTTATAACGAGATAGGAATTGAAGCAATACGCTTTTGCCCTATCAAGTGCCAAGAGATGTCAATCACCATCAGATCCAAAAATTGAGTTGGGGGTAACACAAGGAACATTACTTGAAGATCCATAACAATACATAAGGTTAGTTGGAAGACTCCATTATATCACCATAATATACCTCTACATGTTGCTGTGTACTGTGACAACAAGTCTACCATTCATATTGCTGAAAATCCTGTATTCCATGAAAGGACTAAGCATATCGAGATTGATATGCATGTCACAAGGGAAAGCTGAAAACAGGTTTGATTAAGTTGTTTCATGTTAGCACGATTAATCAGCTTGCAGACATTTTCACTAAAGGTTTGGACATGCATAGGCTGAAGGTTCTACTTGCCAAGTTGGGAGTAGAAGGAGCACTCACAACTTGGGGGGGGGGGGGGGGGGGGCAGCAGACCTTGAAGTCCTGATGGCATAAGGATTTGCAGCTGTGTTGAATGAAATGAAGAGAAAAATAACCAAAGAAGAACTAAGTCGTTTTGCTTTAAGTGTTTCCTACATTCTAGTGAAACTGTGTCGTTTATGATTTTGGCATAATAGCCATTGTTGAACCGTGTTTATTTGTAATAGGGCCAGTGGGAAACAGGCAAATGTCTGCCAGCAACAAATCAAATTCTGAACGATGATATATACTACAAATAGAGCAACCGTGAGCTTTGAGGGTTTTGCTTTAGCAAATTTTCTCCATACAACTAATAAAAATTTAGTTTACACTTCTACAACTCATACTAGTTAATATCATTCGACAACATCTAAATTTTACCATTCACTTATATCGTATATAAAAATTGAACCTTATACATACTAAAACGAGCGCATCAACTTGCATGCCAACTTGCCACGTAGGATAGAAGAGTCAGAAACCATGGAGGCTCTGCCCGCGGCTAGGTGAAGCAGCAGCATCATCATAAACTAGACTATTAAGCAAGCCGTTCCAATAACTACAGCTCTCAACAAGTATCTCATCTCCGGCAGCCGGCCATATCATCGGTGGCTGTACATTCTGGTCACCAGAACTCTTAGACTCTGCACCCAATACCACGTCCGAAATCCCTCCACCCATTTCCCCGACCGACTCCTCCCCTGCATAGCTCGGAACCACGGGGCTCCAAACAATACCGCACGACATCATTACCTCGTCCGGGTTCGAAGCAGCACCGGCGCCGGCAGCTGGCGTCGGTGAAATTTCCGGCAGTGGGAAGCTGAGGATGGAGGTAGGGGACTCGAGGGAGGAGCCCTTGTCGTTGTCGGCCGCGGCAGCGACTAGGCCTTGCCACGCTCTGAGCACGTCGAGGCATCGCGGTCTGGATCTGGTTGGGGACATTGACCGAACAGGTGGTGGGCGTGGGTGATCACGTTTGTCGTTGGAGGGATTGGATTCACGGACCAGCCTGGCCTCGGCTTCGAGCCGGGCGGTCTCCCACTGAGCCATGTGGCTCAGTGTGGCTGCTTCCTTGGAGGTCTTGTAGTGTCCACTGCCGTCTACGGTAATGGAGGTCTTGGCCTTGTGGGTCGTCGGGTCGATGCCCATCCTCTCCAGCCTCTTCCTCAGGTGAGTGTTCCAGTGATTCTTTATCTCGTTGTCTGTTCTCTTCTCCAAATGAGTTGCTATCGCTGCCCACCTGTTTCCCAGGAGGGCGTGGAGCTGGATGATCATCTGCTCTTCTTGGGGACTGAAGTTTCCTCTTTTGATGTCTGGCCTGAGGTAGTTGGTCCACCTCAGCCTGCAACTCTTGCCACATCTTTGGAGGCCTACACACATGATGTGAAAGACAAAAAACAATTGGTACGATGTTAGACTAGGTTTCATTGATCGTATATATTGGTTTCATTTAATGATGATGGTGGTGGTGGTAACCAGCTTTGAGTGGTAGGGCTCGCCAGCTTCCATGGCCGTGCTGCTCAATGTGAGCCAAGAGCTTCTGGTCCTCTTCAGGAGTCCACGGCCCTTTCTTCAGCCCAACTTTCTCACAACATGGAGACCTAACCATTTTTTTTCCTTCTTGTCCTTTTGTTGTCTGTTTGATGAAAGCAGGCACTTGAGGACGTTGAAATTCAGAGTGGCAGGGGAAACAGAGAAATGGCAGTAATATATAGAGAAGGGAGGGCCGTGGTGGATGATTGGAAATGATACAGAAAGCCTTTGAGACGTATGAACAGTAAGAAGAGCGGTAAAGATTCAATGCGTGGTAATAAAACAGAAAGTAATGTCTCTGGCAAGTGGGCAGTTGGAGAGTAAAAACCTAGCTAGCGATTCCACCATCATTTTAGCAGCAGAAAAGACGAAGGTGATGAATTGTTGTCTCTACTGTGTATATCACACCTTCTGTCCTGCTCTCCCTTTTTTTCCTATACCACCTCTTAAATGAGATGCAAAGCGCCCATTTTTCTAGTTGAATTTGCTGCACTTTAAAACAACAGTACTTGCCTCCTTAACAAACGTATTTATGGTGTGTAGGGAGGACAAGCTATAAGTAGTTTGATTGAAAACTTGAACCCTGCATTCAAATTTCTAACTTGCAGGTGCAGGTGGGCAGGGTGGGAGCCTAGAAATGGCAATGTTGCTGGTGGGGGATTTCAAATTGCTCGTCTAACGGTATAAATTGACAACCAACATCACAGAAGAGCTTTGCCATCTCTGATTGGGAGTGTTCAGTTTCTGCAAAAGGGTTTGCAGGAAACTGGAGAGAGCACCTTCTTGCTGGTGTAAAAGGTCAGTACTGGTTCAAGTGTAGTTACAGGGGAATTAATCAAGTCTGTAACACTTGAAACTGTTTCACGCAACAACCTTAACGAACAACTGCTGGCTATGGGGTTATTGGCGACAGAGTTAAAATGGCGGGTAAAGGCAATCAATCATCATTCATGACATTCATTTCCTTCATCCGTCTGCCTGCCTGAGTTTCTTCTCGTCCTCAATCACAACGCTGAAGAACTACTGCATGTACCCTTCACATTTACATTTGTTCCCCCACGGCAGATCCTATTTATTATTATGCGCCAGACTGGATTCATAAAGAGGGTTTCCTCCTATACCGACCCTGCAACTATTTGCTCAATAGTAGCTCATGAATTCATCCATCAACGCAGTTGAGTTTCGATACAGAACCAAAGGCGTTTTGACAAAGACTTCAACCCTCGAATTTAAACGGGTTTCACCAGCTTCTGTAAAGGCTCGTCCTACCAGCCTCATTCATCATCGTTCTTGGTTTCACCACATTCACGTCAGCTCGACAGCTAAGGAAAGTAGCACAGAGCCCTTTGATTGTTTGCGACTTGTGAGCATCAAGATAAGGTTTTTCATCGTCCCCAACCCTTCTTTTGCAAGGGAGAAGATACGAATTCAAAAATTGAAGAAGAATGGCTCTCCGTTTATTAACGAATGGGCTGAAGGTGATGAAGCCCGCATGAATACAATGGGCTAACAACACCCTACGTGACAATATAAAAGTCCATTCATCGGTTTAGTTTATCACTTTGTACTTTTTTTCTTCTTGTACATGTAACATGTCGGATCTTTTACTGACAAGTTATTCTCCGTTTTGAGTCTAGATTCTCATGAATTTTGTCTTGAAGTGTATATCAAAGTGATTACTCATAGGGTCACTCATAGTTGTAGTATTTCATAGTGAACATGTTTAACTTCAGAGTCCTTACAAGAACTGTTCCATTTCAGTACCTCGAAATGCATATTGTCAGTACTTATGGTTGGTTTCTTACTTAAGAATCATAGATCTCTCTCGTGCTTTGTCGATGTGAGATTTGTCTAAGGTGTTACATACACACCCTTTAGAACGCAACGTCTTTGTTGAGGTTTGCCCCATCATCGTTCAAGAGGGACACATTGAGGCTTTGTTACCACTTGTAACATCCCGAACTTTTTACCGGTAAGATATTATCCACTTTGGATCTAGACCCTCACAGATTTTGCCTTGGGCTTAGGGGTGGGCATTCAGTTTGTTCGATTTGAACTGAACCAAAATAATACATACCGGGTCCCCGAATTCCATCAAATCTCAAAAAGAATTTGTACTGAATTCTTATTCGGTTCGGTCGGTCCTAACCGAATTATGATTTGGTTCATTTTTTCGTACAAAACCGAACTTGTGAGGTTAGCTTGTATCTTCTCTCTTTTAAATGATTTTTCACCCCTAATGTAAACAATAAATATGCAATTATATGCATGATCAATGATACAATCAAACATTTCAACACATAAGTCGTAAAACACTAACATGATTTAAATATTTAAGTCTCATAATAAGTACAAACATAAAAAATGCCATTTGAAGCTTGCAATTATAGTAATTTGGTTATTCGGTTCGGTCGAAAGGACCCTGTTTCCGAAATATGTCGTTTTCCCTCCCAAGTTCCGAATCGAATAACATTAATTCGGTTTTGGATCGGTTTTACCGAAGCGTATGCCCACCCCTACTTGGGCTGCATATCAAGGTGAATTCATATAAGGTCATCCATCCTTGTAGTGCTCCACAATGAGCACGTTTATCTTCAGAGTTCTTACAATTTTTTTTTTGACAAAAGATAATCATATATTGATTCAAAGAATAGATAATTACATCCTAGATTTCAGCCAGAATGGGCCTTTCTAGCCACAAAGAAAGGGCATTTCTAGCCACCATATGGGCTACCCTATTACTACGCCGACCTACAAATCGAACACTAAACCCAGAATGGATGGCAAAGTAATGCACAATTTCTTCAACAATAGCCCGCATCTGATTACCACTGGTATCAGCCTAATTGATCTTATCAATGATCACTTTGGCATCTCCTTCGAATCTAATTTCCGTACAACCATGATCCAGACACCAGAGAATAGCTTCTCGGAGCACGAGCAATTCTACCACCATAGGGTCATCAATCAACAGAAATTGAATCCCGTTAGCCATAAGGATGTCCCTAGTTGGGTTCATCATAACCATTCCACCAGCCGAATGAGACCCACTCTTAATAGCCCCATCCCACATACAAACAACCATACTAGCCCCCACAGGACCTAATTGTTGCATGGAGGGGAGAGTAGCATGAGATCCCAATCCACCGGCAAATTTACCCACTCCTTATATTGCTGATTAAACTGGCGCATCAATGCAGGGATCCCAAATTGTTTACCATCAAAGACAACTCAGTTACGAGATCGCCAAATCCTCTAGAGGAAGGCAACCCATGCCATGAACAGTGACAATTGATGTATTAACGACATCAACCTCTTAAGAAATAGCGGGAAGGTATGACGAGGAAACCCCTCTCCCAGATACTCCAGACCTGAATAGTCCCAAAGGGCACGCGCCACCGGAAAATCAAGAAAAAAATGCTCCATTGTTTTAGAATCCGCCCAACAAACCAGACATCTAGGAAGCACAAGGATGTCTTTTCAATGAGGGCTTCAGTAGCTAGCAAGATTCAGTTGAAGATTTTCTAGAAAAATACTTTCAATTTGGGAGGAATATTAGCGTCCCATAAACGAATACAGCTGGTCTTATCCATCCAACTAGCCGTGGACCTCCAACGACCCCTAGGGATGGCAACAAAACTCAAACCCACGGGTACCCACCCGACCCAACCCGGTCAACGCGGGTAAAATCCGTGTTGACGGGTTTTGGGCCGGGTTTGGGTTTAAATCCGTTCACTATTCGCCAGGTTGGGTTGGGTTTGGGTTTAGGTAAACCCGACCCATACCCATATAGTTAATTTTCTCGGTATATCTAATATTATTAACAACTAATCTTATATATGTTTGTGGAGACATGTCTAATTTTTTCTTTCTAATTGTGTAGAATGAAGTTGATGTCATCGAGTGGAGAATGAAGAAACTTAATTGAAAGGAAGAAGCTTTCAATTAATCATGTTATTTATAGATAATTTGTGATTTGCTTCAATTTTATTGAGTTTTCTAGATTGGTGTTGAACAATTTGTATAGTATATTTGTGATTTGCTTGAATTTTCTAGAATGGTGTTTTATATATGGATAATTTGTATTGAGAGATTGATATTTGAATTTGATTTTGATAGGAACTTGTTATTGTAAATTTTTTACGACAAAAACCCGTGGGTACCCATGAACCCACGGATACCCAGCGGGTTGGGTTGGGTTTGAGTTTTTCAAACCCAGTGGGTTTTACCATGGGTTTTTTTCACGGATAAACCCATGGGTTTGGGTTTGGGTTTGGCAAAACCTGACCCAACCCTACCCATTGCCATCCCTAACGACCCCTCTGCTTGTCAAGTGAGACAGCTAAATGATAGGCTGACTTAAAAGAAAAAAACCCATCAGGTGTATCATGCCAGATTAGTCTATCCTCCAAATTTTGACGCGGAAGAGGAATAGCTTTGATGGCACGACAAGTAGACGGGTCAAACCACTAGCTAAGTTTGAGATTACACCAACGCCCTTCCCCCTAACAAACAATCTCAGCAACTGGCGGAACACCCCCATCTGGTAATACCAGTGGATTATACCAAGGGGGATCAAGTTGTAACCGAGGAATCCAGTTGGAATGAAGCAGAGGAGCAGTCCGACCATTACCAATCTTCCATCTTAACCCCATCTCCAATAGATGTCGACCAAAAAGGATACATTACCATCCCTACGAAGGGCGAGAGTGAGCCATAGCCTTGAGGAATGTCCCATTCGGAAAACACTTTCCTTTATAGACCTGGGCTAAAAGAGACTGGGGTTCATTAAAGATACGCCATCCAATTTTGGCTAAAAGAGCCTGATTAAAATGTTCAAATCGGCAAAAACCCATCCCCCATCATGTTTACTCCTGCATATACAGCGACAGGAAATCCAACAAATCCTCGAATGACCCTCATCAGCACCCCACCAAAATCGGGCCACATGTTTGTCTAGTAGACAACACAGAGAGAGGGGTAACTTGAAATAGGACATCACATGCAATGGCAACTCCAAGGCAATTGATTTAATCAAAGTTTCTTTTGCCGCCCAAGATAACGTCCTCTGCTTCCATCCCTGCAGTCGCTCCAATAATTTATCCTCTACCGGAAAGTAGCCATTTTAGACCGGGCAATCAGCGTAGGTAAACTCAGATACTTATCATGGACACCTACCACCCCGACACCCAGAATCCCAGCCAAGAATTCTTGATCAAGCAGAGCAATATTTTTACTAAAGCAAACTGTCGATTTAGCCAAGTTCACTCGCTGACCACTAAGTTCCTCATAGTCATTCAAAACCTCGATCAAATTCTCACAGTCCAGGAGAGAGCCTCGCAGGAATAAATAAGAATCATATGCAAAAAAAAAAAAAAATGCGAGATCCGGAGGGCACGAGGAGCCACTTTAACTCCTTCAAGCTTTTTTCCTGAAATAGCCTTGCAAAGGAGCACTGCAAACCCCTCTGTGCAGATCACAAACAAGAGAGGGGTGAGAGGATCCCCCTATTGGAGTCCCCTGGAGGGAGTGAAGTACCCTGAGGGAGAGACATTCATTAGAACATAAAACGACGACGACCTAAGGCATTCCTGTATCCATCCTTGGCAGGTGGAGTTAAAACCCATCTTGTCCAAAACTGCGAGAAGAAACGACCATTCGACTCTATTATAAGCCTTTTCCATGTCAACCTTTAGAGCCATGTACCCTTTCTTACCTCGCGTTTTGATTTCAAGTAGTGCATTGACCCATGCACAAGGAGGATATTCTCAACAATTTGTCGTTCTCGAATGAAAGCATTTTGACCATCCGAGATAATTTGTGGTAAGAGGGAAGCAAGCCTTTCAACCATGATTTTGGTTATAAAGTTATGAGTAAAATCACGCAGGCATACAGAGTGAGCAACGTTCCAAGGGTTCCCACAATCTTTTTCACTCTCATGAAGAGTAGCGTTAAAATCGCCATTGACAACATAGGGAAAATGGATGGTTTCACAGATTTCCTGGAGTTTGGCCAATTAGGTGGCTCTTATTGCAACATTACAAATAATGTAAACATAAATCACAACATACGAAAAATCCACTTCATTAATTTGAGCACAAATACAGAAGTTGGAATGAAAAAACACCGAAGCCTCAACTTCGGGGGGCCAAGCTATCACTAAACCACCAGATGCCTCAACCGCATCTACAAAAAAACAATGAGAAATATCAAACCCTAAACCCCACATACAGCGGGAGACTACTCTCCGGCTCGATCGTGTTTTAGAAAAAAATACGAGATCCAGTTTATTTGAATGAACTAAATCGACAGCAGTTTGGAATGTGAGTGATGGTCCAATTTCCCTCACATTCTAGGCTAGAAGCCTCATTTATCCAGTTGGGGCCATTCAAGGCTGGCTTCCTCCACCTTATCAGTACCATCCTTATCTTCCACAAAAAAAAATTTAGGGGGTAGGGGTTTCAGCGATTTCCCCATCCAGTTCAACAAGCACACATTTCTTACCGCCAACCCCAGGATCACCAAAATTTGTGCCATACTCATTGAGGCTTTGAGGCACTGCCTCATTCTTAGCTTTTGCCGACTCTAGCCTCTTCTTCACTGCTGGGTTTAGAGGTTTTCATGGGCCGTACCTCATACCCGAATCATCCATAGCCAGCCCAACTTCAAAATCCTTGATGACTTTGCTCACCTATCCATTCTTAACCCTTCGCCCCATGTTTTTATTTTCCATGGGAACATGTTTTTTTAACTCAAAGAGCTGGGGATCCTCTTCAAAAATTTCACTTCTGAGTCCTCCAGCTCCTTATGAACATACTGGTCAACATCAAAAGAGACTAGCTGCGGATCAGCCTCATCCCTTTCCAGTACAGACACATCATTCTAGAGCGGGGCAACCCTTCCTTTCTTGCGCTTGGCCTGTTGCTCGCGTTGTTGTCCACCCTGCCTCGGCGAGGTTTAACTCCTTGCTTAGCTGCTCTGGTCTCCGCGCGCTTGGCACTTGACAGGTGAGGGGAATTCTCCCCTTTCTGCAGAGCTTCAAATGATGTCTCGGCAGGAGATAATGGGCGGTTCGACTGTTGCTCCTCTAGCTGAGTAGGATGCCGAGTGATATCCTCACATATATATGCATGCATGGATGCATTAGGTGATTGGATATCATCATCCGAATCAGCCTCTAGGATTAGCCGACGACGTCTAGCCATCTCCTTCTCCCTGATGTGATGGGCAGCCTCCGGCTTAAGGTGAGGAAAATCAATATTCTTTCATCCTCCACTCACCCGATCCTTCAGCTTGATTACCAAGTCCCAAGTTTTTACGTCCCTTGGATACACTCGGCTACATTCGCCTCTAGCGCTTCTCTTTCAGGCTGTTCGCATCTCCAATCCGACCCATAGACTTATGGAAACGCTTCCCGATATTAATCTCGGTAGCCTTAGCCATTGAGAACTTGTAAGGGCTACCTTGTTGCTTTCCCGTCTTTTCCACCTCCATAAATGGGTTCGATGAGGTCCCCATCCATAAAAGGCTCTCGCCAGTATTAAAGTGCCTCCCAGCATTAGATCTCACCCTATCCACTCCGTCCACGATGAAAAGGTTTGTTATCAGTATCGATAGGATCCTTATGCTCCTTGTTCACCCATACCGAACTCGAGATGCCCCTGTAGCGCAAGTTAGCCTCATCTTCATCATAGATTCTCCGTCCTAGCTTCTTGGTGGACATGTGAGGGCCAAATCTCTCCTTTCTGACTAGTGGATCGAAAGTGCAGGCACGGTAAGAGTGCCCTACCCACCCACAATGAAAACATAAACTTAGCAAGTGTTCATATTTCAAGCTCATCCAAAAGCACCCCATTTCATCATTAGCAGGCATGATTTGCGACGACAGCAGTTTCAAAAAATCAAGAAGAGCCTTAACCTTGACGAAAGGGCGAGCAGTGTCAGTACAGGCGTACACGCCTACCTCCAAAACTCGGCCGAGAGTAGTTGCCGCCACTTTCCTTCCAAACTGCTCGGTACAACAACCTTTTTGAACTTCCCACAATTGGACAGGAAATGGAGCTAACACGAGCTCCTCAAAAGTTGATTTTGCGATCATTGGGGTCCAGGCACGAAGATGGAGAATCATATCTCTAATCACCCAGGGTGTGCGTTGGAGAACCCAAGTTTTGGTAGCCTCATTAGGGAGAACGAACTCTACCATTCGCACCTTAATACGTCCCTGCCCCTGCCACAGTTTATTCACCCAGTCGCGAAGTTCAGTTGGAGTAACTCAGCTGTCAGTGAAAAGGCGGCCCACAGCCCTAGGGATTTGCGAACCTTGTCCGCTTGGATCTTCTCTAAGGAAAATTGCACAACTTGATCCCGAGTAACATGTGCTATTGTGTCGTCCTGCAAAAAATGAAGCACATGAGGATCACCTGCATCGACCATATAACCCCAGGGCTCTACTGGTGACCACAGGAAGTAAGAGAAATAGTATGAAAAAATTCCAACCAAGGTGGTATCAATCCATAGTAGGAGAGTAACATCAACACCATTAAACCTCCACGTACCAGAATGATATTGAAGCCTGAGGGGAGAAGCTCTTCTCGTCACTGCCGACTAAGACTCTCTTCGTTTTTATGTGGTAGGAGAAAAGCCAGGTTGGGGCAGTGTCTTATAGAGACAGTAGAGCCGTATTTCCCTTCAGGCAAATAGTTGTATAGTTGGAATTGGAGTCTTTGACTCAAAGTAGTTTGAGGACTCTTAGAGTTTCCCCCTCGTTTAAGGATACGTAGGGAGAGAGATACCCGTAAACTAACCGTAAAATCTGAGATGCAGATATCCATCAGATTTTTCCCCTGATCTGACGCAGCGGCTATTTCACCACGTAAGGAGCATGTTGGCAGACCATTATTGGGCCAGGCCGGGAAATTTTTGCGGGCGGTAATTCTCCCACCGCCGGAAAGACCTGTGCCCCATCTTGGGGACGAGATTTTGGTCAGGTGGGGATGATTTGCACCTCCATTATACTGCCATGGAGAACACTGATCATGGGGAGAGGATGGGGTACATCCCCGTCATCACAACCCATTTCACTCGACGATGGTAACTTGCAGCACCACGCCTTAATTTTCAAAAATCGTACACCTTTGGGCGTATCACCACCAGGCACACGATCATCAGCTAGGAAAAACCCTAGCTTTCGTTTGCAAATGTTCTTTTTGGGGGGTTTGCAAATGATGCAAAGCTGATTCTCGATCATCGTTCCATCGACAACCATAACAGGGATTATCAGCGATGTCGTGAGATTTGCGATCGAGACCCTCCTGTTACGTAGGCTAGACCGTAGACCATCACTACAACCCTGGTTCTTCAAAGTTCAAACTAATGTTGATCATCGTTACCAGGGAATCGCAGAGTTCTTACAAAAACTCTTCTATTTTACCGCAAAATGCATCTTGTCAATTAAATTCAACTTCTTACTTATAAATCATGGATTCTTTCGTACTTTATTGATGTGAGATTCGCCTAATACATTACAGTTTGATTTGTGTGTCCGAAAAGATAGAAAGCAAATAAAAAAGTAGAGCAAGTTTTCAACTCACCTAAATTTCTTTGTATCAGTGTCTGAACAACCTTTCTAGGGTTCCTCATTCGTTTTCTTCTCTCTTTTTTTCTTCCTAGCCTTGAATGGAATTCTCCACCATAAAACAACTCATAACAAATCTACCTCCATCGCTCCAACAACCTTGGATCATCTATAACACTCACATTCTTGGGTTGGCTTCAGCTGGAATTAGACATTTTCTTTAACTCCTTTCATTTATACTTCAAGCACGATTGTTATAATATATACTTCGTTCACCACTTCAAAACAGATCAATCTTAAAAAGATTATTGCTTGTTTGTCAGTAGCCCATATGAATTTGGTGACTATTGGTATGTTTAGTCGGTCGGCGACCGTTAGGTCACTATATTGAGTTATTAACATACAAGGCCAAAACATGTATGTCGGGTGTGTGACCCATCAACTACCGAGCAATGGTGGAGAAAACATAGGATGTCATAATAAAAGCTTCAAATTATGCAGGAAGAGTTTCTAGGTAGAGGAACAAAGTTGGTACTGTTTTGTTCTTTTCAAGGTCAAACACACTCTATGATGATTTGGATCAACAGTTGAATCAAGTTGGAGGATGAAGATGGACAATTGCTAGAAGCTCAAAGTGATTCTTCCATTAAACAAAGCCAAATGGAAGGGAAGCCTTCATGAAGTGCTCATAAATGTCAAAGAGGAGTTCACTGGAGAGATTTCAGCCCAAGCATGCGCAAAAACCCACAATGGCCTTGTGATGGTGGCAACTATCACTAGGCCAAACCCATCACGTTGTGTTGAATTTGAAGGAAACAGTTACTTATGGGCTAGGTAAGCCAAAAACCGGAGGAAACCTACGATGGTGGTGACCACCGTCATGCTCATGGAATCTTCTGGAATCTTCTTTTCTTTGTTCTAAAGTCAAGTCATCCGAGGTCCAGTGGTAATAGGAAGCTTTTGGCCTCGTTTTGTGATCAAAAGACCATTAAACCCCCTCTTTCTTCCACCATAAATAGAGGGTCAGGTTAAAGAATTCTGTAGGCTGCAAATATTCACTAAAATCACTCTAAGTAATTCAAGAAAGGAGCTACTCGCCTCGAGGGAGGCCAAATTAGCATTCACAGGAGGGTGCAACTAGCAGATGCCTTCATCATCAATGGTGGTACCATCATTCTCTTCTATGTATTATTAGTTCAAATTCGTTGTTGAGGAAGTGAATTCTATTGATTCTTTATGCATATTCTTTCTCTGAATGATGGTTCTTTGGTCATTGTTTATTTATGTTATTCAATGATTATACCATAGGATGCCTTAGTCACGCGATGCTTATGCTATTCGAGTATCTTAGTTTTATATATGATGCCTTAACCATGCAATGCCTTCATCCTTTGTTATGTACTACCATAGTGTAGTTTATAATAGGGTAATGACTATTTATTAGCCAAACCTTTTTCGGATTCATTTTTACTAGCCAAAACTATCAAAATACTAAGAATTAGCCAAATGTTAATTTCCAAATAACATTTTTGTTAGTAATATTGACTTGGCAACATGATACCGACTTGGAAGAGACACATGAAGGTCAATATTCAAAAAATTTAGTATTTTAACTAAGAAAAGAGTTACAAAATTATTTAACAATAACGTAAAATGACTAATATTTTGATGCATTATGAAAGATTTGGCTATTAATAGGATTTAATAGGTTTGAACAATACAAAAGAATCTTAAAAAGGTTTGGATAAAAAATAGACATTATCCTTTATAATATCATGTTAAGTTGTTAGGAAAGTACATCTTGTGTGATATGTCATTGTCTCAAGCGTGTATGGAATGAAATAATCAACCATCTATATGCTCGACTATGTACAATGCTTGATACGTACCCTAGAACATCAGGATATTAGACTGTTGCTATTGTTCGTAGAGGTCCTAAATAATTAATGTGCTATATCCATACTTTTTTGTTTGATTGATTAGTCTAATGGCATGAAACGAAAGCACGCATTAACTAGACATAATTCCTTTGCATGTAGCACAAGCTCGATTATGATAAATCTTGTTTTGAGTAACTCTAATCAACTAAAAAAACAATAATAATAGTTTTTTTTATTGTCTTGCTTAAATTTTTATCCCCTTTTCAGGGCTACTGAATAAAAATACTCAAACCCTCCGAACACCAAATCGTGACTCCGCCACTGACTCTATGAATTGCCATAAGAAATGCTTGGCTTGTGGCTAGCTCCATACTTCTCAATCTCGAAAGATTTACCATTGAAGTTCTCTAGCTAGCTTATTAGAATGCATAGGATGCGGTTTTAGTTCTTCGATGCCCCATCCCTTCCCTTTCTTCAATCAAGTAGGAAATATTAATTTGTGAGAATTGAGGAAACATATTTGGTAGATCCAAGGGAGCCCATGATCCAAGAGATCCCCCTCCTTACTATTTATTCTTTAGTTAATAATCATATACTAATGTTAATCATAGACATTCCTTATTCAAGAAACTCATACCTTAATAAGAACTTTTTACTTTCTTTTTATTCTATATATCGTATGCGCAAATCCATGCATGCATGTGCGCGATCAAGCCTTCAACCGTGTGCATGTGTGATAGGATATGGTTGTTCCTTCCAAGATGAGCAACAGACTTTACGCTACCCAACAACAAATTAGTTAAGAACAACAGACAAGTAACACCTTTTTCGGTGCCTTAATCACTAGTTAATACTTAATACTAGAGTTTAGGTAACAGAAACAGAGTGCTCATTCATTAATTAAACCTTTTCAGCCTCCAAGTAGCTACACATATACACTTTCTTGTCAGGGTTAAATTAGATTGGTGTTTTGATAACAGTGAAATTTTTGATTTGGTGAAAACATAATGCAAGGGCACTATAATAATCCATATTATTAACGAGATAAGGTTCGCAGAATCCAGAAACCATCATACAGAAGAAGACAGTACTTAAGTCTAGGTTCACTACCATCGATATTTGAATGCTACATTCAATTCATACTCTGAATTTGCTATGTGATGAGCTTCAGTGTCACCTTCTCGGCAAGTCTGGATAATACCAGCAGTGTTCCAACTTCGACCCACAAGTTGGTTATATAATAGAGTAAGATGAGAGGTGTTAGTTAACGTTATATATAGGATCCATATTGAAGAACTTCTCTCACAACTCGAGTTACTGGCATCAATTGAAACGCGTGATATGATATTTGCAGAGTCTTCTATGATCGAGAGATTTTGTGTTTGAATTCTGACGATCCTCATTAATTAGCATAATGTATTCGGACCTATATATGCAAACTTCAAACTCATATGAGTTGACTTTCATTTGAGTGAACGTTTTAATCAATTGTTAAATCGATACCATGAATGCCACATTCAAGTCATACTCTGAATTTGCTATGTGATGTGCGACATTGTCACCTTCTCGGTCGGAAGTCTGGATTATACGAGTATTCCAACTCCGACCCACAAGTTTTATATATATATATACATTATAGAGTCAGATCAAAGTTGATAGTAGATGTTATATGATCCATATTGAAGAACTTATATCAAAAACTTGAGTTATTAGAGTCAATAGGTATATGACATGATATCTACATAGTCTTCGATGATCGAGGGGTTTTGTGTTTGAATTAAGATAATCCTCATTTGATAGCGCAATGTATTCGGACCTATGCAAATTTCAAACTATTATGAGTTGGTTTTCGTCTGAGTAGGCGTGTTAGTAAATTGTATAAGATCCATGTTGAAAAGAACATCAATGTCTTCCAACAGTTCGAGTTATTTGAACCAACTGATACTTCGGATCAGGAGTGGCTTTGTACCACCTTATAAGATTCATAGCTGCAATCCAAAGTTCAAGTGTATTTTGAGATTTAATCACCAGAAAAAGCACTAACCATTGGCTCATGCACAGGGGTAATATGAATGACAATACGCAAATAGCAAGCTCGATCCCGGTGAAATTTGATAAGAGCGTTGTTATAATGACTGCAAACAAAACAATTTTAAGCTACCGGCGATGGGAGTGATCACAGCGGGAGACAGTTTCACGTTCCAAGTTTGTCTCTTTTCTACTTTCCTGCCCCCATTATATTACGTCGTCCAAGAACCAACGTTAGATCACCCCGTCTCGAGGGAAATGCCTCCTTCCTCACCAACATGCCTACCAATCCAGTCCCGCCACGTAGGAATAAGCCTCCGACAGACTGTACATATATTCATAGTTATATACATAACAGATACAGGGGAGCGCATACGTAGGAGCCGTCGTCCTCGGCGGCACCAGGAATTCCCCTGCATGCCCTACACACCCACTAACCCTAATTGTAGCAAGTTGACACACCACAAAATGGCGGCAAATCTCATGTACATGCCCATGTGCTCTTACGACCTCCAACAAACTTACCCTTCCCGTCTTCTCTCCCACTCCCATTCCCGATGCCCCCCACTCATCTCTCCACTTCAAGAGGCAACATCCTTAACATTTGAGAAAACGATTATCGATCTTCTACTAGTAGTTACAGTATGAGAAATAAAGGGAGAGAAAAATGAGAGTAGTTTATGGGATTTTCGTCGACGGATTCAGGACATAGTAGAGAACTAGATCGATCACATTTAAAAAAAGGCGAAAAAGGTTTGATCGTGACCTCACTAGCACTGTACCAACTATCTAAATTTTTATAAGTGTTATACTAACTATGTACTCAGAGAAGGGTTGAGAAGTAGTCCAAAGAGACCTCCCCCTAGATCCGCCATTGGTGATTTCAACCCGTGGCATTGTTGTTATTAATAAACAGATTCTCAATTATACTACAACTCATTCATTGTTTTATACAAAATATAAATGTAACGCAACTACCCTTTATCCCCCAATTTTTTCATAACCTACAAACAACGGTGGATCCAGAACATAGTACAATATTGGATCGCATTTAAATATAATATTAGATATAGTAAACAAAAATAGTCAACATTTTAAAATTTTAATATTTCAAATAAAAGATATTTACAAAATTACCAACGATAATAGACAAATGGCTAATATTTTGATGCGTTCCGAAATATTTAGCTAATATTTAATATTTCGAAAGGTTTAGCTAATAATTTGAAAAGTATGAAAGGTTTGGCTAAAAAATTGTATTTACCAAAAAATATATAATAACTATAGTTTTCATTCATTACAATACCAATTGTAATAGATGGTTTTTTAATTTGGCAAATCCATCAATAATAGAATCTTCATCCATATAAATAGCATACTCTCTCTCAAAGAAAATAGCTAAGCAATCAACGAGAAATTCACTGCGCATTTTGTTGTGAAAATTAGTTTTCACATATTTCATTGCTTAAAATGTTCTCTCCATGGTAGCCGCTGAAACGGGCAAGGTCAAAACTAGACGAGTCAATCAACAAATCAATTTGTTTAGAGGGTTTTCTGATTTCAATGAAAATTTATACAATCTTTTACGTTTTAGACTTTTATGTTTTATTGTTTTTTTTCAAGTGAAAATCATTCGGGCTAGAATTTCTAGACTATATTGACAGTAGTGGTTTGCATATGTTCATCTAGACCATTTTTCTAGCTACAAAAAATTATATTATCAAATAACACTCGACCAACTTTTAAATTGTACTGGGTCAAATATCTAAAATTGAAAAATTATAAGCACTACACTAGCTCTGGATCCGGCGGAGGGCTGGGCTGTGGCCAGGGTTGGCCCAGCCCTAGATCCGCCTCTACCTACAAATTAATCCCAATATGACTACGAACTACTACTCCTTCTCCACCATTCTAACACACTAAGGGGTCGTTTGGATCCAGAGATATAACAATCACTCATAATGAGTGATAGTTTCTGTCACATCATAGAAACAATCCATGTATTGTTTATGCTAAAAAACAAAAAAAAACGACACATTGTAAACAATACATGCATAATGACAATCTCAACAAAACAATCGCAACTTCCAAACGACCCCTAAGAACAAACTTCAAAATCAAATAGACAATCAGTTCATGAATGATTGTCTAGTAGGATATAATGAATTTTTTTTAGCACTATACACAATGAATGTATTTTACCGCTCTTTCATTATATAAAAATCACGCCGTGAGTTTTTTTTTTGTTTTAACTCGAATATTTTTCTTACTTATGAATTTTAAATTCTTTTTTACGTTTTCTGAGAGGAGACGCCACTTTATAAAATTTCTAAATCCGAAACTACTCCACCTCCGGAATTTTGTTGAGGCCCCTTACACAGTGAGTGTATTTTACAATTGTTTCAGAATATGAAAATATTTTGTGAGTTTTTGTTATAACATATATATTTGAATATTCTATTATTTATTCACTAATTATTATTTATATTTATTTTATAAAAAGAACATCCCGTATAAAATTCCAAGGTCGGCCACTACTCCACCCAAAACTAGTTTAAAAGTCGTATCGTACGTTCGACTACAACGATGAGTAGTGTGTGGACTGGAGGCAGCTAACGGTCCAAAAACAACATACGTGATACGTACTCCCCTCACTCTCTCTCTCTCCTAACCAATTCTTCTCCACACGCGCGCGGGAGAAGGTTAGAGTGAGAGAGAAGGCTGGCTGGCTGGCTGGCATATATAGCAGCACTACCAGTAATAATTCAGAGCTAACCAACCTCGTTCGTTCCAATCATGGACGAAAGAGGATTGGTGTGGAGGAGTAGCAGCAACGTCGGCGGCGTGACGGCGGTGGAGCGGCCGCGCGCGTCGACCCCAAACTGCCCGCGGTGCGGGTCGTCGAACACCAAGTTCTGCTACTACAACAACTACAGCCTGAGCCAGCCCCGCTTCTTCTGCAAGTCCTGCCGCCGCTACTGGACCAAAGGCGGCTCCCTCCGCAACGTCCCCGTCGGCGGCGCCTCCCGCAAGTCCCGCAACCACCGCACCATCCGATCCTCCTCCCTCCCACCGCCGCCGCCATCCTACCACCACCACCTTCACAACAACAACAACATTATCAACACTACCAAGCCGTCATTGTCTCACGGCAGTGGGTCCCACATCGACCTCGCCGTCGTCTACGCCAACTTCCTCAACACTACTAGTAGTAGTAATCCCCAGCTTCATCATCAGCTGCCGCCGCCGCCGGCGTTGGTTCATGGTAACGTGGATCCGGCCGGTGAGGATCAAGATCCGATGATGATGATGCAGTACTACTGTCAGCCGGAGGGCTGCGGCGGGCTTGATGATGCTTGGACGGCAAGCAACGACCACGAAGGGCGGCTTCCGCTACTTCCGCCTGCAGGAGATCAAGGAATCAGCTTGTTCCACGTGTCATCGTCGTCGAATCCACATCATCAAGAAAAGCAGCTGCCTCCGCCTGATCATGGTTACAGTGATCTAATGATGATGTTTGGGAACTCAGCGTGGAGCAGCTTTGAGATTTCCGCTGCGGCTGATTTGAATTTACGGTGAGTTGAGCACTAGTACCGATCGAGGGATTTTCTTTTGCATTTTGTATTTTTATGTGTACAATCTCTCGACTTATTATAACGGTTTCTTTTGGATTTTGCTGGCTATGTTATTTTGTAATATAAATATACTGTTTAATTAATCCACATTGTATTGTGTATACAGAGAATGGCTATGGTCATCTTAAATAAAGGTAGAATTTGGAAACGTTGAGTAATATAAGATTAATGGATAGTTAGTCACTTACAATTGGTAGTTCACGAAAACTGTAAAGAATAAGGGGTTCATTATTTAGTCAAATATATAATTACGGAATTACCTTCGGTAGTTGATATTTTTTTTCCAGCCGAGTCGAATGTCAGATGGAGTAGGAGAATGCAGAGAATTGAGCCCGTTGGTGGTGATTAGGGTTGCATGATCCCATTTGGTTTGTTGCTTCTTGAGTGAAGCTTGATTTAAAAAGTGAGGTTAAAATATATATATTTTACTGGATTGTATCTTTTTTTAATTTATACATGAGAGTAGTTTATGTGATCTACAAAATAATATATATTTTTGACATATTTTGAGAAATATTTTTTTACCACCCATTACTACGTGTTACCACCTGGTAGATCAATATGCACTAGCTACCTTTATTAGGATTGGTCGTTCGGTTAGCGGTTACCGGTTAACCGGTCGGTTAAACTGATAACCGCCGGTTACCGGTTAACCGGCTGAGCGAAAATTGAAACTTCGCGCGGTTGGCGGTAGCAGGTCAGCCTGTGCCGGTTAACCGGCTAACCGAAGGTGGTAACCGCCGGTTAACCGGCTAACCAGCCATTGAAACGACGACGCCCTCAGCCCTCACTCTCCTAACCCTAATCGAAGGAGCGGCCTCTCTGCATCTGCAATCGACCCTCAGCCCTCACTCTGCCAATTTGCATCGCAAAGCGAAGAGAAGACGGAGACGCCGCCGCCGTTCCTGAGAATAATTGATCAAAGCAGAATTTGTGTGGAATGCTTTCTTGCTTTCCATTGCAGCCTTACGGCAGAATATGTACAGAGAAAAACAGAGCTACAGGACAAACTAACATAACCACCTTGTCCAACTAAAACAAGACAAGTGGCTCTCTACAACTAGCTACAGCTAATACTAAAGGAATAAACAAATCTGTACAAATATATGCTATACGTTGTCGTTTCCAATTACTATGCTCTTTCCTTTTTGTCTTTGAACTTTCCCTCCTTGCTCAGTCGACCGTTGCCAATCAGGGGACTCTTCTTCATCTTCTTCCTTCTCTTCTCTACTGCTCATGGAGCTTGACAGCCCCCCACAAGCTGGCGAGTATATATCGTATACTCCCAGCTTGAAGATGATCCATTTGAACCGGTGCGCGCTGAGTCCCTTCGTGAAAACATCTGCTAAGTTTCGGTCAGTACAAACATATCTCAGATTGATCAATCCTGACTTCACCCTTTCTCTTATAATGTGGCAATCGATCTCTATGTGTTTCGTTCTTTCGTGAAACACTGGGTTTTCCGCCATGTGAATTGCTGATTTGTTGTCACAGTATGCTGTTGCTGGTCCATTGTAGTCGATTCTCAAGTCCTTCAGCACCTGTGTAACCCACTGAATTTCACACGACATTTGAGCCAATGCTCTGTACTCTGCCTCCGAAGAGGACTTTGAGACTATTGCTTGCTTCTTTGCTTTCCAGGTAATCAATGAGTTTCCCAGGAATGTGCAATAGCCTGTGATTGATCTTCTTGTGTCAGGGCAAGCCCCCCAGTCTGAATCACTATAGCCAGTTAGGCTAAAAACTGTGTTTGATGCAAAGAACAGTCCTTGACCTGGGAGCCCTTTAAGTATCTTAATATTCTGTGTGCTGCTTTCACATGTGATGCTTTTGGCTGAGCTTGAAATTGACATAGCTGCTGAACAGCAAAGGATATGTCTGGTCTCGTTGTTGTTAGATAGCCTAGCCTTCCAATCAGTGATTTGTATTGATGTGGATCCACTTCTGGTTCATCATCAAACTGTGTTAGTCTAGTCTTCATGTCTGATGGAGTTTTGCACGGTTTACCATTTAGAAACCATGTGTCTTTAAGCAAGTCTAGGCAGTATTTCCTTTGAGTCACTGAAATCCCAGAACTGCTTCTAGCCACTTCCAGTCCAAGGAAGTATTTTAACTTCCCAAGATCTCTCACTTTGAATTGCTTAGATAGAAAGTCCTTGGACTCCTGAATGAGTTCTTCATTATCTCCAGATAAAATCAAGTCATCTACATACACTAGGATCACTGCAATTCCTTTTTCATTCTTCTTAGTGAAAAGAGAATAGTCTGAATAGGATTGAGTGTATCCAAAACTTACCAGTGCTTCTGTCAGCTTGGCATACCACTGCCTGCTTGCCTGCTTCAATCCATAAAGGGATTTTCTTAGCCTACAGGCTTTCCCTTCCATTCCTTCGATTCCTAATGGTATTTTCATGTAGACTTCTTCTTCTAAGTCTCCGTTTAGAAAAGCATTACTGATATCCATCTGGCTCAAATGCCAATTCTTGACAGCTGCCACTGCCATGAGGATTTTGATGGTATTGATCTTTGCTACTGGTGAGAAAGTGTCCAGGAAATCCACTCCTGGTATCTGAGTGAATCCTTGTGCCACGAGTCTTGCTTTATACCTCTCTATTGCACCATCTGCCAGTAGCTTTGTCTTAAAAATCCACTTGTTTCCAATAAGTTTCTTTCCAACTGGACAATCTACTATGTCCCATGTATGATTGGCTATCAGTGCCCTCAATTCTTCCTTTACTGCTTCTCTCCAACATTCTTCCATCATGGCTTCATCAAAAGTCTGTGGATCATGTAGGTTAGCTACTGCAAAAGAGTAATGTTTGTATTCCTGACTGAGTTGAGTGTAATCCATGAAGGATGATATTGGATACTTAGTCTGAGAGTTTCCAACAAAATAATCCTGATGCCACAACGGTGGTTTGCTTGTTCTGCCTGATTTCCTCAATGGAGTAGAAGGTTTCCTTGAGGAAATAGGTGCTTGAGGTGATTGAGTTGCTGTGTCTATCCCCCCCTTCTCCTTCTGCTTCCTCTTCATTCTGAATCTCAGCATGGTGTTCATCCATGGTTTCAAAGTCAATGAAACCTGGGGACTGTACATCAGTAGGAGCTGTGTGATCAGCTGAATTATGACCTGTATGCAAATGAACATGTGCTGGGGTATGGGAAAAAGGCTGAGGTGAGGAGAATGAAGGAGCAGAAGGAGGATTAGTGTTGGATGATGGGGTTTCAGAGGTGTTAGGTGGCATAGTGGATGCAAAAGGGAAAATAGATTCATGGAATGATACATCTCTTGAAGCAAAAATTTGCTTAGTTGATAAATTATATATTTTGTATCCTTTGATTCCTGGCAGTATGCCAAGGAACATCCCTCTTCTAGCTCGTGGTTGAAACTTAGTCCTTCCTGATTCTATGGTAGCAGCATAGCATAGTGAGCCAAAGACTCGAAGTGGTTTGTAATCTGGTGGTTGGATATAGAGTTTTTCAAAAGGGGTTTTATTATTGAGAATGGGTGTGGGAAGTCTGTTGAGGATGTGAACTGCATAGAGTATGCAATCACTCCAGAAGGTTAAAGGAACATTGGATTGAAATCTCAGGGCTCGTGCTATGTTTAAAATGTCCTGATGTTTCCTTTCTACCCTTCCATTTTGTTGTTGTCTTTCAACACAGGACATTTGGTGAGTGATTCCATGTTCTCTAAAGAAATCTGCCATGAGGAATTCCTTTCCTTGGTTAGATCGTATGGTTTTTACAGGTTTGTCAAACTGTTTGTGCACCATAGTGCAGAATTGTTGCAAGAGTGGCCTTGCCTCAGATTTAGTTTTCATGAGGTAAGTCCAAACTGCTCTGGAGAAGTCATCCACAATTGTCAGGAAGTAGGTAAAACCATCATAGGAGGTAGTATTTAAAGGACCCCAGATATCACAATGTATGAGTTCAAAAGGTTCTTTGCTGATGTGAGTACTGGAAGAGAAAGGCAATTTCTTTTGTCTAGCTAAATGACAAGTCTCACAGTGATCAACAAGATTCACTGGTAATTCTGGATTACATTTTTGAAATAGTCTGGTTCTGGAATTGGAAAGATGCCCTAATCTAGCATGCCACAAATGCATGTCTTGACTCTCAGAGTTGCTCACTGCTGCTACTAAGTTGATGGCTGGTTCAGGGTTGTTAATGGTTGAGTGAAGGTGATATAGTCCTCTAAGCTCTTTTGCAAAACCAATCTTCTTCTGTGTATGAAGGTCCTGAACAACACAGAAGTCAGATTGAAAGCTTAGGGTGATAGGTAGAGTTTTGGTTAGGGAACTGACAGAAATGAGGTTGAAAGTAAAGCTGGGAACATGTAAAACGTTGTTTAGGGTCAGGTTATCATTGATTCTAACTGTTCCAATGTGTGTTACCTTGATTTTGGCACTGGTTGGTAAGGTAACAAACACATTTTCATCAGGGCAGTGTGTGGTGAAAAGGGAAAGGCTACAGCACATGTGGTCAGATGCTCCAGTATCAATAATCCAACTATTCAACAACTCCTTCTGTTGACAGGCAGTAAAAGTAGATAGAATGAATTTACTTGCATTGTCTGGCATCTGGTTGATGTGTCTAGAAACTGAGTGAGCTTGAGGTTGAATGTTTGGTTGATTTGTTGCTTGACTTCCATTGTTTTGTTGTAACAGCATCATCAGTCTGCTGCAATCCTCTGTTGTGAGTTGTATTGTAGTGGTATTCTGACTTCTGTTGTCCTGTTCATTTGCAGCTGAGAAGTTATTGACTCATTGATCATGATTACCGCCAGATGTGGCTGCTCCAGCAAAGTTTGGTCCTGCCAACTCTCCTCTCTTTCTCTTGAGTCTCCAGCAGTCTGCTATGACATGGTTAGTTCTTTTGCAGTAGTTACAGAACAGATTTTGTTGGCCACCTCCTCCTGTTTCGTTGGTTCCTCTCTGTTGATTGTTAGGATAGTTTCCTTGATAGGTGTTCTGTCTTCCTCCTCTTGGATACTCAGATCTTTGTTCTCTATTTCTTCCTTGGTTTGTGGCAGCCAATGCTACTGAATCCACTCTTGCTCCCTCTTTGGGTGGTTGTTTTGTCATTTGCCTTTCCAGTTTGAGAGCATATTTGTATGCTACCTTGAGGCTTGGAGCTGGATCCATCATCAGAAGTTGATTCTTGGTCATTTCAAAGGCATCACTCAGGCCAATGATGAAGTCAATGGTATGATCCTGTTCCTGAGATTCTTTTACTGCAGCATATGTTGCACAGTTCATAGTGTGAGGTGTGTCACCACATTCACATGGTGGAATGGACTTGAATGACATATATTCTATCCAGAATACACCTAATCTGTTATAGTACTCAGTCACAGTACTCTTCTCCTGTTTGCAAGATGCAATCAGCCCTTTTACATGAGCCAATCTTACTGAATCTGCTTCTCCATATCTTTCATGCATATCTTTCCACAATTCCTGACCAGACTCATTATCCATCACAGCCTCAGCTATGGGATCAATCAATGAATTCAAAATCCAACCCATCACGTTGGTGTTACTCTGATCCCAGATTTCATAATCTGGATCTGTTGGTTCAGGCATAGGTAATGTGCCATTAACAAACCCAAGTTTCTTCTTGGTCTTAAGTGCTATTCTCATAGATCTACTCCATACATGATAATTGGTTCCGTCGAGTTTGATGGAAATGATACCTTGAGACAGGTTTTCATTGGGATTAATGTAGTAAGGATCCACTGCTTGTCGTTGTTGCAGAGTGACAGGATCCTGTGCTCCTGTGATGACTCGAGTTGTGTCTGTAGTGGCTTCGTCCTGCGTCGCCGCCATTGCTGCGCTTTCGAGAGGTCACTAAACCCTAGGTGAGGTAAGCCAGAGGCTCTGATACCATGAGAATAATTGATCAAAGCAGAATTTGTGTGGAATGCTTTCTTGCTTTCCATTGCAGCCTTACGACAGAATATGTACAGAGAAAAACAGAGCTACAGGACAAACTAACATAACCACCTTGTCCAACTAAAACAAGACAAGTGACTCTCTACAACTAGCTACAGCTAATACTAAAGGAATAAACAAATCTGTACAAATATATGCTATACGTTGTCGTTTCCAATTACTCTGCTCTTTCCTTTTTGTCTTTGAACTTTCCCTCCTTGCTCAGTCGACCGTTGCCAATCAGGGGACTCTTCTTCATCTTCTTCCTTCTCTTCTCTACCGCTCATGGAGCTTGACAGTTCCTTCTCCCTTCTCCCTCCCCGACCCTGAAGGGCGCCGACGCCACCGCTCTACGCCGTCGCGGCCGCTCCCTTATCCCTTCACTCCTTTGCTCGCGGCCAGCAACCGCCATCCAACTCGTAGTCGCAGCCAGCAACCGCCATGAGGCTGCCCAACTTCCTCTTCATAGCCCTTTTCCCCAAAACCGGAGCTGCAGCCTCGAGTCGGGGGTTGAGGTCCTCTGCCGCATCTTCTTCTTATTCTTCTCATTATTCCGATCGAAATTACAATTCCAATTGCTCGTTGTCCTCCTCCTCCACGTCATCATCGTCTTCCTCCTCCGGGCGCTCCCCTGACGCGCACAGGAGGAATGCGTGGCGGAGCCGGTGCTTCTCCTGCTCCGGGCTGCATGGCCGCCGCCACGACGACGACGTATTGGATGAAGAAGGTAAAGGAGGAAGCGCTATAAAGAAGCAATGTTCGGTGTCTCTGGGAAGATGGTGTTCCTTTGGGAGGGTGAGGTTGTATTAATTGCCGAGTGGATTGCTTTGCCGGCCATCATAGTTAATTAATTTCATTTCAGCAGTCTCCTCCAGCTGGAAAATGGCTTCTTAACTTGAATGTAGTGAGTTTTCCGCGGTTACTTCGGTTAACCGAGCAACTAACCGGTAACCGACCGGTCGGTTTCCGGCTAACCGAAGCTTTCCTTCGGTCGGTTGGCGGTAGTAATAGCGTATACCTCGGTTAACCGGTAACCAACATTTCGGTTATCGGTTATAACCGAACTAACTGAAAATCCACCCCTAACCTTTATTTTTAACTCAGATCTTAAAAGAATTTGCACTGAAGGAATGACTTCATCGTGATATATTATTGTGATCTACAATTTATGGAAAATAAATTATAGCTTCAAATATATCACCATATACCATCCCTTGTATAAGGTGGTAACTGGTGATAGACAGTGATAAAAGATGGTAAATGGTGATTATTATATTGCTAGCATCATGTATACAACCATTATACATTATGGTATATTCATACAACTATATATGATACACTTCTATACCATCATGATATAATCTTATGTGCTACCAAGCAAGCATTACCATTTTGGTATAAACTGGTAATATATGTCTCAATTTTGTGTTCCAATATAAAAGTTGATATCATTTTGAAAATTTAGGGTTAATTGCACGTTTAGTCACTGGATTTACAAAAAAGGTCCAAGTTTGGTCACTAAAAATATTTAATTCCATTCGTTGTCACTAAAATTATTTCAATAATTCAAGTTTGATCACTCTCCGTCCAAGTCCGTTAACTTTCACTGACGTGGCAGTCAACTTTAATAGATGATCGTTAAATGACTAATGTGGCAATTAAAAAAAATTAATAATTTATATTTATACATCATTTTCACAATAAATTAAAATAAATAATAAAACAGAAATAATAATTGTAATGCTAAGATTGAGATTTAACCCTAACCTCACCGGAGAAATTCCCGGTCGCTGCTTATGTAAGCCTTGCCCGTACGCAATTCCTTCACCCAAAACTCAACTTCCTATCTACCATCTTTCTCCTCATCGGCTCAATTCCTTCTTTTTCCCTACCTTTCCTTCAGTATATCTCAGCCCCAATCTTAAACACCAATTTACCCTGTACCAAAAAAAATCCCCCCAAACCCATCGCTCCCCCACCTCTCTTTCAATTTCCAAAACCAAAAAAAGAAACTAGGTTGAGACAAACACCCATATCTCTTCAATCACTAACTCTCTCTACATCTTGATCCATACCAAAACAAGAAGCGGCAGCAAGCGGCACCAGCACCGAATAGACCTCCGTTGATTCCTTCTTGCAGGTGATTAAAAACGCGAAAATCGCGGTGAAGAATGGCGTAGTTGCTCCAATGGCCTGATTGAAGGAGACCGGGAGGTAATGTAGGGAGGTGTTCCCGCAAAAGACAGAAAAGCAGAAGATGGCGGAGATCTTGAAGAACTGGCGGCGGGTTTCGGTCTCTGTTGCTGATACTGAGATCCGTTCGTCGAAGTGAACCGGGGTTGTTGTTGAGGAGCTTACCTTTGGAACGGAGCTTCAAATCTTAGGAGGGAGGGTTGAGTGTGGATTCTGGGAGGAAGATAAGATCCGAATGGAGAAGAGAGGAGGTGAAGGGATCTATGGCTGGAAAACTATCGACGTGCGAGGGAGGATAGAAGTAATTTACCTTATTTTTTGGTTTTCTTTTATTTATTTTTATATATTTTGAAAATTATTTGTAAATAGTAAAGTATTAATTTTTAGTTATTTTATATTTTTTAAATGACACGTCACTCATTTAACGGTCAATTATTAAAGTTGACCGCCACATCAGCTAAAATTAACGGACTTGGACGGAGAGTGACCAAATTCAAATTATTGAACTAATTTTAGTGACTACGAATTTAATTAAATATTTTTAGTGACTAAACGTGAACCTTTTTTGTAAAACCAGTGACCAAACTTGTAATTTACCCTGAAAATTTATGCATATGGTCTGGTTACTGAGCAGTTCCGCTCCGGAGATTTAGCAATAAAAGATCTTCGAAGAAATAACATATGATCTAGTCTCCTTCAGGGAACTTGTGGTTTGGTTTATGAGGGTTCTAGAATGTGAATAGGAACTTGTGGTATGCTTTTGAGATTTCCGGTATGCTTAGGAAACTTGTGGTCTACTTTATAAGGTTTCTGGTATTCCTCATGGAACTTGTGATATACTTAAGCGGTTTCTGGTCCGCTTCAAGGAACTTGTGGTATGCTTTATGAGGTTTGTGGTATACCTCAAGGAACTTGTGGTTTGCTTTATAAGGTTTCTTAATTGCTTAACGAAACTTGTGGTATGCTTTATGATGTTTCAGAAATGTTTTAAGAAACTTATCGTTTCCTTTGAGTTTTCTAGTACGCTTTATCAATTTTGTGGTGTGTTGATGGTCTGGTATGCTTTGTAAACATATTCGAATCTCCAAGTATTATAATTGGGCTGGCATAACCGCATGTGCCTGTTTTGCAAAATGAAAGAGATATTGATAAATGAATCTTCAATGAAATTCGATGACATCAAATGGGAGTCAAAGTTGATATAAGTTGTTATATATTGTAGCGTTTGCAATATGATAAATGAAGAATGAGCATAATGTAGACCTGGCAATCGGGTCGGGGTGGGTAATTTTGGGTTGTGGACTTCGGTTACGGGTCGGGTTATGTTTGGTTGGCTGATTTCATGTCAAATATTGACCCAACCCATTTGGTTTCGGGTCGGGTTACAGGTCATTTCGAGTTACAAGCGTTCTCAGAAACAATATCAAACATGCTTCTTATTTTCTTAAAGAATACAAATTTTCACATATGCATGACAATAGTTTACCTAACACATGTCAATTAACATATTCTCAAATCCTCCCACGCTAATAAAATGAAATACAAATTGCGCAAATCTTCAAAACACAATCACAAGAGTAATACTACTACAAGAAACACATGATATTTGATTATCCTTAAACTCCAAACATGTCATTCAAATCCTTGTGATTTTTTTAAACATCTCACCAATTTATGAGTGATTTTATCATATTTTAGGAGTGATATATGAAATGGAACGGGTCTAACGGGTCGACCCGCTAACCCACCCAACCCGACCCAAAAACTTACGGGTTATCGATTTTGGGTCATTCGGATTTCGGTTTACAAAAATTTCTAGTGTTCGGACGGTTTCGGGTCGGGTCAACGGGTCGAGTTGTAATTTACCAGGTCTAATCATGAAGTTAGATCCGCTTACTGTAATTTCTTAAATTACAGTATTGTAGCGTTTAACATGTCTTAATACATAGGTTCGTAATGCAATGCTATGCTTACTATAACGTAAGAAATTCACATAATAAACTTAACATAAAAATGTGTAGAAGGATACTCAATGAGTGATCATAATAACTTAAAAATGAAAAAAAAAAGAATATTTGAACATCTAAATCAATCAAACCACATAATTACTTAAATAAGTTAAAGTAGGTTACTAACTAGCTCTCTCAAACCAGTGCATCTTACTTTCAAGTCGATTGGCTTGAACGATTCCCCAACCTTATACATCACCCGACGTAATTTCATCATCTACCCATTTACTAATCAATTAATCCATCTCCGATCCATCTGTCAAATTAATTCCCACTTATACAGAGGTTGAATGATGACATGATAGTTTGGTGTTTCGACGTCCTATCTATATACAAGCACGTAAAACCCTTCAAAATTTTATTCCTAGTTCAGAATTTTATCCCCCCCCCCCCCCCCCCCCCCCCGCATCGCCAGCATCAACATTACGATTATGAAGGATACTTACCTCAGTTTAGCTTTGAATTCAGCTATCGCCTCCCATTTTCTTTTGATCTATGATTCGTAACCCTTATGCAGCTCTCCTAATCCTTCTCATCAGGGGTGAGCACGCCGCACGTGGGTGGTTGATCCGTAGGTTGATATCGACCAACTCGTAAATAATCCGAACTATAGGCAGTGGGTGATTGATGTGGGGTGGATTGCAAATTGATAAATCTCCTACCCGCACTTATGCGGATGGGTGGTGGGTGGATTGTGGATCACACGAATGACATGCAACATATTTTCATATGGCTTAATATTGTTTCTTATACTATCAAATAGTTATCATATTTCCTAACTGCACTTCACATTGACCCTCTACTTGTAAAGGTGGAGAATGAAGAATATTTAGGATCACTATTATTTGTAGGGGTGGCTATACGGTCCGGTCCGGTTAAATTGGTCCAAATTGATCCAGTCCCCGTTCGGTCTTTTCGAAAATATAAGGACCAAAGATTAGATTGGATACAGTCTGGTCTTGACTCGATCCGGTCCCGATTCGATCTTGATTTTATATTGAGCTTGTGGGGATTTGAGTGGCCTAAGGCCTGAAAGTGTGAGGAGTTGGTTAACTTTTGTACTAAGTGCAAAGGTTTGTGACCGTTTATGCAAATTACACTTAAGTTTTGGGTGTTGAGCTCTCTTATCCGGTCTTTATCCAATTTTTGATCCGGTCCCGAACAGTTTTTTACCTCAAATCTAAACCCAAATATTAGATTGGATTATTTACTATCCGGTCTCGGTCCGGGTTATACGGTCTGGTTTCGAGTAAAATCAAAAAATCCAGACCAAATAGCCAGCCCTAATTATTTGTTATTGTGTTGTATAATATCTATTAGATATTAGTAAAATGAGTAATGAAAACTTTGATGCAAATACTACATGGAGCCACATGAGACAATGTCGGAATTTTTTTAATTGATACAGTTTTATTAATATTTAAGGAATTTTTTTTTATAAATGTTAGTCAAGTTTCTTAATGACTATTTGGAGAAATGCTTTTGGGGCTTAACTCACAATCTAACCGCACCCAACCGCCATCCACTCAACTCAACCTTCAAAAGAATATAGTGGATAGTGGTCACAATTATACCAATTCGCTAGTAAACGGGTGGGTCAATTTGAGACCAAAATTTACCCAACCCGCACATTGTCTGCCCCAAGTTCTCACTCTCATTCCTAAGCCCTACCCTAATGATTCACAACCCAATTTAGCAGTCCATGCCTTTAAATGACCAAATTCCACTGGCCCTCCTCCTAATAACACTATCCCTGTATCCCATTTTATTTTGGTGTTTTCTTTTCCGTAGCTAGTCCTAAGGAAAAACCCGGTCAATAAGTCGCAATCTCGGCCCAACTAAGTAATGGGTCCTTGATTATTTGGATCCAATTTGATTTGGTTCGAGTAGTTTCGTTCGTAACCGTGACCCTAGTCATGCATTTATTTTGGATTGGACCTAAACTCAAATTCGGGATGTTACAGGTACTCTTCAGAAAATATTTATTGGTGGTGTATATTGAGATTAATAATTTTCCTTCCATTGAGAGTCAGAATAATTCATCTTTGTCTCAGTAGAGTCTTTTAGTGCCATGTTTCGGGTCTCTTTTCCATTATTTAGAAAAGTGAGTTACCGTTCAGGTACAAGAGACTATCATTACCATCTAGACAGTTACACATCGAACTTATAATCGCAACGATCCAATTACAAAAGCATAGCTCTAGCAACTGAGCTTTATCCCCGAGCCAAATGGAAACTACATAAAAGGGTCATATCTTCTTTCTATTTTTTTTTTTCTTTGGAATCCTAACAATACTATATGAAGGTTCCTGGCCGAAACCACCTTAATCCATGTTTTCCTGCTCTCTGCGCAATCCACAGAGCGAGAATTTGGTAAATGTATATGTTCATTTATTGACTGAACTAGGCAGGACCCATTCTTCTTTTCCTTGCAAACTTGGGACACGAAAACAATCTTTGCATTTATTGACTATGTTAACGCATGAATCAAACAAATCCACGTTACACGCAGGGAGGACAAAAAAGAGAAATAAGAATATTGTTATGAAAATATTATTATGATGGATGACCATATTAGATGCTCCGTGGTATGTTGCATTACGCTCATTTATGTGTATTGATGTTAGAGTTGTATGAGTTATGTATTTGTGCCTATAATTGGAGCACACAAATGTACTAAAACACATGAATAAGAATAACACTCTCCCCTCTCTTCTTGTGTCTTTTCTCTATATCACTAGCCTATAGCCCGGCCCGTTGGCCGCATTTGTTTAAGGAAATGGAGTTACAATATCTATAATGATAGTGTCGAGAAATGAGTCTTGTTTTATATTATCATAAGATTGTTGCAATTTTGCAATTCGTTGAAGACGAACATGTAATATGAATGAACATTCATAATAAGTTAGAAATACATTTGAAGATTAGCTAATCACAATAAAAATACTTACATGAAATTTTACTAATCACAAATCTAATTTAGTTGAGTATTACGACAAATAACATGCAAGTCCAAAATAAGAAAACTCAATACATTGTCTCATTGTTCATGACATGGTACTCAATTCAACAAAGGCAAAAATAATTTCACCAACACAAGTTCACAATAACCAAATGCATCGTTCCAGGGACCGACTATGACCATGACTTCAAATGTCTGTTCTCCAAGCATGTTCAGAAGGGCCATATAGTCAGCATTGACAACATATGCATGACTGAATACAGATTCAACAATCGTTCGTAACTGTGATGACGGGAAGACGATGTCAACACCAATGAATTCGTCCTCAATTGTGAGGTGGACGAAATGGATTCTGGATGCAGGGGACCAGGACGTCGTCAAATTCGTTACACGTCCGGATAACAAAAAAGAGGTGCCCTGATGTAAACACAGAAACGAATATTGTCAAAGCAAATCGATAAAATGCAGCATGCCACAAAAGGCGTACGATTAAAAAGAAATTTAGTTGTTTAGTTACCTGATTTTCGACATCCACTTGCAACATAATGAGATCGATGGTGTCGGCACGCTCACAAATTTCAAGAGCATCATCATATTGCAGATTAGCAATAAAACCATGGGGAAGCCTATATATTGGACTGTAAGTTTTGGCATTAAGTAGTGAAAAAGAATCGAAATTACATGATGTAGTATTTGTTGGATGCATGAGCAGTACTTACTGATTGAATTGAGGCAGACCCGCCATATTGAATGCAATTCGCACGGTCAATGGAACCGAAGTGTTTTGTATGGGAAGTAGTAAACGGAAATTGTAACATGAGAGAAAGTGGTATCTCCATTATATAAAGGAGAGAAAGTTATTCTACACACGTGATTTACTTGGCCGCATGCAGTGGAGTACGTGTGTGTGTGGAAAGTGGGATAGTGGGGGAGTGGAGAAGGATTTGTGGCCTCGTGGGGGAGTGGAGAAGGTTGGCCATTTAGAGTTCAAAAGGCGGGTGTGTCACGGAACTCACGACCCACCTTCTTTTTTTTTTTTTTTTGAGGGGAACGACCCACCTTCTTAAAATCAAACATGCGCCTTCCTTTTATTTTGTTGCAATTAAAAATTCAAAAACAAAAGAAGGTAAGTACAGAATAAAATATAAAGAGAAGAAAAATCAGTTCACTTTTCCCAAAAAAGACCTAGCAGCCGCCCAAATTATGCTTTTTCAGTTTTAATAATTCTCACTTTATTCTTTTATCTCTAATAAGTGAAACAATAATTGTAAAAAAAAATAATTGTTAAGTCTACCAAGTAAGTCAACATCGGTTTATGATCGGTTTTTAATATCGATTAACCACCGGTTATTTGATAAACCTTGAACCCTTTACTAATCCGGATCGATGTCCGGTTCCGTTTTAACAACATTGCTAATTGCGACTGTGTCAACAATTCTTGTCCAAAATTGCCTCTCAAAGTTGCTAATTATTATTTGATGCGCCAACCCGGCCGGCCCGGCCCACACCACCACTAATTAACATGAAATGAAAATCATAATGAATGTATTTAATAAAGAAATAATGGCATGGAATGCGGCAGCCTTCACCTCATAGAAGATCCAAAAAAAATCGGATACTGGGCAGTACAGGAGGTGGGGGAGTGGGGGAGTGGAGAAGGATCCGCCCAAGGTAGTGTAGGTTGGCCTTTTTTTTTATGGGAATAGGTTGGCCATTTAGTTTCAACAAATCCGGCTGGGCATTCCCTCTCTAACTATATTTTATTTAACTGAACCATGCTTGGGTTGTTTTGTGGGCTGGGTTGTGGTGTTAATTTAGTTTAGTTCAGTTGCGACTATGGAAGTTCTTCTTCGTATTGCAATATAATGGTCACACTCGCATACCCTTCGGTAGAGTAAATTGAGGTACAATTAAATATAAAGTAGTGTGCATAAATCACATTTCATATAATTGGCTGTTAAAAACAGGAAAATAATTTGGACAAATTGAGAACTCAAGATTCAAATTGTAACGACCCGATAAATTTGATAGTCTTAGTCCTTAAATCGAATAAAACATAATACATCAATAAACCACTACTCAAAAATCTCAGTGAACACAATGTTCTGCATAGTCTTCACCGGTTTACCTTGAGAGTCACAGCTAAGAATCTTGAGTCCCCTTTTTGACGTAACTCGAGACATAGCAACATACAACTGTCCATGAGAAAATACTTGTCTTTGCAAGCAGATGCCAACGTGATTTAATGTTTGACCTTGACTCTTGTTAATTTTCATTGCATATGACAGTGCAATTGGATATTGCCTTCGAACCAGAGTGAAATTTAAGCTCTTGTAGTGGACCGATAGACTTAGGCATGGTAAGAAAATTGTATCACCAACATGTGTCCCGGTCAAAATTTGGACCTCAATAAACCACTTACCTAATCTCTTAACGATCATCCGAGTTCCATTGCAAAGCCCAGTACTTTGATCCAGATTTCGAAGCAGAATAACAGGGCACCCCAACTTCAATTTCAACTCATGTTCCGGAAAATTCCCAATCTTTAAAGAGTTCAAGAATTCAACTGTGTAGTCCCCTTCTTCAACATGCTGATTCTTGGCATCAATCTCTAGCGAATCCGAACTAAAATAAGGAACTTCTTCACCAGGAAATAGACCCAATACATAATTGTTAATGGCCGCAACAGTGTCATTATGAGGGGCTAAGATAGCTCGCTCAACCAAATAGGTTGACATATTTTCAGTGGAGAGTAACTGACCATATATTTCAGCAACAATATCAGGAATTGGATCACTGCGACGGGGAACACAAATGTGTAGAGGTATCGGGATAATTGATTCTCCAAAAATATTACTATTTGTACCATCACCAATTTCGAAAAGCCATTTGCTAAAATTTGAGATTGCTAACCTGGCAGATGCTTCAGAATGAGGCAATTTTAATCGCATGTTCTCGGTTAGCTTCAATACTGTCATAGACCGCCACAAATAAGATCTCTTTATGGAAGAATTAACAATTTCAGTCCGTGTACCCTTCGTGATGATAGGTAACGTCTGTCGGAAATCACCTCCAAACACAATAGTCATACCTCTAAAAGGCTTCAACTCAGAATCAACATGCTTAACTCGGAAAATATCCCTCAATGTCCTATCTAGGGCCTCTATGTTGTGTTTATGAGCCATCGGTGCCTCATCCCAGATAATAAGTGAAGCATTGAGAATCAATTCAGCTACCTCAGAACCTTGCTCAATATTGCAAGTTGATTTTGTATCACAATCCAGGGGAATGTGAAATCTTGAGTGTGCAGTTCTTCCACCGATCATGAGCAGTGCAGCAATACCAGATGAAGCAACACATAATACTATCCTCTTCTCAAATCTTAATTGCTCACAAATTGCTCGCCACAGAAATGTCTTACCAGTACCCCCAAATCCATCCACAAAAAAGCATTTACCCTCATTGGTATAAATAGAATGTAATACCATATCGTAAGCGATTTGTTGTTCTCCATTCAAAGGTCTACTATGTCGATCCTCAGAACAGTCTAAGTCATCGGGTCCATAATTCATCTCCATATCTATCAGCCTATTTACCGTATGTGAACGCAAACACTGATCGGGAACAGGCAACCCAGGGAAATCTGCTAATGACTTCGAAAATCTCTCCATCAATTTGTCAATATGAATAAGGCACAACTCCTTAATTTCATCCTCCGACAAATTCAACTGGGGTAAATTCAGCTCTCTACGTCGTGAATGCAAAATGCATTCACTTAGTAATTCCCAATTCTATAACCAAAAAGAAGTCACATCAGCCACCTGACAATGAATAAGAATTGTGACAAAAAGTTTTCTAAGTTTATAACCAGAAGCCCAGTGCGAAGCTTCTTGTACACAATCATTCCATTCAGAATCTCATGATAACAGTCCCCGAGCATAACATGCTTTTTGGAATGTCTCATATAACACCCCATTCACTGTTCTAATATCATCATAAGAACAACAACCCCTAATAACATGCAATAGCATTCGCAAATAGTATCGCTCCTTTGCGGATGGGTAGCAGTAATATAATCTAGCAATGCAGGTACCTTTTTTGCGCTGCTGCCACTTCTTGTATTTTTTATTCCATACATAATATTGTGGCATCTCCACAAAGGTATATTTCCGTGCATCCATTGACTGAAGATTGAGATCCATCCATGCTAACAACATTGAGGTTTGGGAACTGCTAGACTCAACCGCTTCCTCCACGTTAGAATCAACATTTGAATACACTGTATTCTCACCAGGCAAATGACAGGACATACGGAGTACTGTTGGAGAGTGAGTGTATATATCAAACCTAAAAATTCTCCAACATGCTTCTCCCGATGTGATGTAACGGGCATCCATGAATGCCTTTATCTCATCGATTTGCACAACCGTAGTTCCACGATTCCGATCATCCATAGCCGAAGCTGTTTGTTGTGCAGCTACAGTGACCATTGCACGATCCTCGGGTTTGTTGATGTACTTAAACAAATATTTAACAGCCCTATAGAAACATCAAATAAAACCAAGTTGTAGATGTTAGATAGGGAAGTAGGAAAAAGTTGTATTACATTTTTTCTTAAATGTGACTTGTATTAAATAAGAAATCAAAGTACAGAGAACAAAAGGCAACAAATGGATCATAATAGCTTATCCAAGGGGCAAAAAAAAAAAAGGAAGGAAAACACAGCAAAAAATATTACAAAAATTACAGAGTTGCGGGAAGAAGTCAAACCAATAAGATAACACTGGGTTTATAAAATAACTATAAAAAAAGAGAAATCGCACAAATATTGGTTTGGTTTTTATTCATCTTTGGAATTTAAATCATAATCCATATGCATGCATAAAGTTAATAATGAGTGTAGCATATAAATATACATATAGCCTGTCATTAAGAATCTGAGTTTGGTAATATAATAAAGGAAACAACAACGTCATATAGATAAATACGATTTACTTCAGCCATACCTTGTCTTGTTACAATATTCAATATTGATATGCGCTCCAAATCGTAGTAACAAATATCGATTGTAGGGTACAACCCATCGATTATCCAGATCAACCCCGCCACAGTTGAAAACTCTACCATTGTTCCGCCGACGATATTTAGCAAACCCAGTTTCATCAATAGTTGTTTGAGAAGAGTATTCCTTGGGGTAATGCTTACTACATTTCCCATTCTTCATGCACACATTATTAGGACGTACTGTACCACACGGGCCATGCATCATTGAACTTGTGACAACTGCATACAGTTCAGGATCAAGATCAGGATCCGGAATTTCAGCACATATTATGGAATCAATAGCCGCGGGACCATGGAATTTATTCTCCGTGGCCAAAAAAAGCAATATGTGTGCATGAGGGATACCCCCTTTTGCCCTTCAATTGCTTTGACATCTGTACAGCAAGATGCAAATAGTGGAAAAGGAATATTAGTTCAATGAGGTAAGAGAGTAATGGATGAACATTAATAGATAAATAACGAATGAATAAGCACACATACATGCATTGATTTTCCCAAATATTTGTTTCTCGCGAATCTCTAACATAAACTCATCAAGCTTGATTTTGAAAACTCTGGCGGTGATGTCAGCCCGGTCAGGATCTTTGCCACTGTACCTTCTAATCAAATCAACCATTAACTGTATCTCTGGCCAGTTAGAATTGCAAGTGAATGTTATAAACAAATCAGGATAACCAATCCACTTGCAAATAGCCATCGCATCCTGAAAATTCTCATACTTGTATCTTGGACTACCAGTGTGTGAGGCCGCTAAAATAACTGGCTTCCCAGAAAGCTTGATATCACTGTCCCCTCGCAAATAAGAATTCAACAAATCCTTGTAGTAGTGTCCTCTTAGCTTCGACTGATGGGTACGCATCCAGTCTAAGCGTTCAGCCTCAATTAACGCAAATGCATTCACCATATATTGTTGAAACAATTTACCAGATAATAACAGAGAATTCGACTCCTGGAGACGGGTTTGAAGACGATATGCATAGAAATCACACTGGGTTATCATTTTATCTCCAACACTGATATTAGAGCTACTGTGACTATAGCTAATGCAGGGATGCCACCCATCCTCACCATATGGGAATAAAATTGGATATTGTAATGCCATCAGACTTGGATGGTATACGCTAATCCTTTCCATTTCTGAACCCTTCGGTTGAACAATTATATCTGGAGAAAATGATTGCTCTCCTGTTTCATCTACAATCAATGCTGCAATCTCATTCGCAGAGGGCAAATCATATTCTCTACTATTAATTTCACGCTTAGCCAATAGTTTCAGTTGAAGCTCCTGGACACCAGAGTTTTGTATCTTATCTCGCGCAGAACGAAATGTACGTACCAGGATATTATTGTCATCAACCATATGCTGGAGGCCTTCAACAATACACTGGCGCAACGGATTCTTGGCAGGATCAGTGGAGTAAAAGTCCATACGATTCTGCACCTCGTTATCTGAATCGTGAATGTAAAGCTGTGCAAATTTCGGACTATCCCCATCACCAGGAACCAAACATCCTATTTGATGATAAATCTGACCACCGATTGAATATACATAAACTCCACAACCATCATTAATAGAGTGATTGACTTTACCTCCGAGAGAAATAAAGCAAAAAACCCCATTATAGGCTCTGATGTTAGTACGAAAGTGACGCGCTAATGGTGTATCCCCTTCAAGTAGAGTTTTAAGAAATTCGGGCACATCTCTGCGGGGAGGCAATTTCACTTTACCATGTTTGCAACATAAAGGAAATGCAGGCAACACATCATTTCGTGTAGATAAAGTACTCTCGAACCGCCACATAACTGCTCCACAATGTTGACACGTACATGAAGGTGGACCAATATCAAAAAATTCAACCAACGGAAGACCTAGTGAAATAGATAAGTAATATTAATAAATTTTTGTCACAGTAATTCATAAATTGAATGAGATTGAGAAAATGTGAAGCCGATTTAGGCGCGCTATAGTAAACACAATTATTAAAATAAATGTTCTCAAGGCAAGATAGATTGGTATACCGCTCATTTTAAGTAAGAATAAGTCAAATTTCAGGAAACACCAAAGTTTGTTCATAACACACAAATTTGCCGTTGACACATCAACATCTAAAAACAATCCACTATTTGCATAAGGTGACATGAAGCGTACATCACTAAATTATATGCATGGCATAAATGGGTACATTATATGTTCTAAAACCAAAATAGGAAACAAAATATGTTGACCAGAACCCAAAAACATATATCCAATGTACAAAAACTAAACCAAAATAGAGATGAACCATTTCATGTATAATAGTGGCCATTAGAATCCACATACTTTGATTGACTTCTGTAGGAAAGAAACTTCGGCCACGTCTCTTTCTATGCATATGAATACGTCGAAGTAATCGACTTTGCTTTTGTAATAGAAATCTAAACTCCGGCTCCAAAACTATGAACAACACCAAAACACATACGATATTAAAGAAATAAATAAAGATTCAACAATCTAGAATAGCCTAATTTGTAAGACTTGCTACAAAATTTAGCAAACAACAACCTTGGTGTTCAAAAGGCAAGCCCCTCCTATGAACCTTCTGTTTCAAAATATGATGTCTTCTCTTACGGGCGACTTGGGATAGTATTCGCCGAAGTTGAGAGAGTTGGAATTGTAAGGCAGCTTCTTCTGCAGAATTTAAATATAAAACCATGTATTACTCATTGAATAGATGAACTAATTAGAAAAATTAAAACACAGATAACACACCTCTCTCAAATGCTTCTTCCTCTTCAGCAGATAAAACACAGCGTTGGTACTGATCTTCAGGATGAATAAACACTGCTCGACGTTTCCCTAAACAAATGAGATTCAAGGGAAAATATTAATGTCAGTTTGCATTGAAGCAGTTGCGTGCTAAACCATGACACTCACATGGTACAGACGATCGATAAATCTGTGGTTGGGCAGATGGGATGACATTTGCACTATCCATATTAAATTCTCCAATAACCTGATGCAATTTGAAATAGAGGTCGTGGTAAATGATGCACCCATTCCAGTAAATTTTGCAGCTGCCATTCATATAAATTAATTAATTGTTACAACAGAAGTTGAACTCCTCACCAATTATAAGTTTGTGCGAGTTAATGACACATACAACACACCACACAAACATAACAGTCGAAGAAAAATATAACTATATAAGGCATAATTTAAATTGATGAACAAAACACATATAACAGAATGGCTTCCAAGCTTGGGGATGCAAAGGAAGAGCGAGAAGGACAACAATGTAATGGCCAACACAAATATAATTCAAAGGCATCCATAAAAACCATATCCAAAGAGAAGTTTGAAAAAGAAGCAAGCTGGCAATAAGAAAAGCACTATAAGTGCTTACCAATTCTAGTTCTTCTAACTATACCAAGCTTATCCCTTCTTTCAATTATGCAGTTTACGCTTTGTACTTTTAGCACAAATGGATTCCAACTCTAATGTCACAATACAAATACAATGCAAATGAAGTTGAAGAACAATAAAACAAACTAATGGAGTGAGATAAACTGTCCAATGATCTTATGTAATAACGGGAAAAAAGCCTGGTAGAACCAATACACTAACCAGTGGAGCATGATTATCAATACCGCCTACTTTATACTTCTTTAGTGATTAGAGCTGAAAGTACATTATCAGATCATAGCCAGTCCCATTAGATTAATTAACCTAGAAACATATGAGAGAAAACCTTACTGATCAAGTTGGATTTCGACATTTACCTGCAACAGAGTTAACATCAGAAAGTAAATTGATTATGTCTCATACGTGGTGGCGGGTGGGGGACGGCGCGCCAAATTTCGTCGGCGATGGGCTGGTTCTGGACTCAAGTAGGCTGGGCCTCTGAAGTATGGGCTGGCGAGAGAAATGGATCCCCGAGGCCTTATGGTTTACGCTTTCCTTTTCCCCCGCCAGGCCAGCGGTAGTTTTTAGCCGGCCCTTCGGTTTACTGACCCGGAAAACGACCCGGACGAAGTACCTGGCTGCCGCCGCCGAACGTCTCTTTCTTTCCTCTTCTTTCTCTGCGGCCCGGAAAAACTCAGCTCAAAATCGGCAGTCAGCTGCTCTCTGGAAGACAGTCTAAGCGAAGTGGAATTTAAAGTAAGCAGCTTTGTTACTTTCAAGAGAAAGGGAAAAATCAAAAATCCCCTTTTGATCTCTAGAGAATCCAATCAATAGAATGAAGCGAGGAAGGTAAGAGAGATGAATCTTTGAAACCGAATCCCTGGAAAAAAAACCTAGAACCCGAATCCCTAAAACTTAAAAGCAGCGACAACAACAAACAGAAATTTGAAAGAGGAAGAATAACTTACGGCAAAACCAATACCGATCTAACGCTTAGAGAACGGAAATCAAAGGTAGATGCAAGCACATAAAAGAACCAGATGATTGAGTCAAGGTTTGTTTTTCTGAAGGCCAAGAAACTTATTCGAATGAGGTGAAAGAGTGGAAGGAAGGGAAATCGGAAATAAAAAATACAAATTAATACAAATTAAATGAGAACGTGGGCCTGGAAGGAGAAAAAAGTGGGTAGTGGAGAGTTTTTTATACAAATGAAATGAGAACGTGGGCATGGAAGGAGAAAAAAGTGGGTAGTGGAGAGTTTTTTGGTTCTGAAATCAGGCGGGACTCTTTTTTTCCCGCTTAACACTCTGCCACATCAGCTTCCTAAAATCACTCTATGGCAGGAAATTTTGAATGGGGGTTGCAGTTTTACTTTTCAGCTATAAATTATACTGTTGATTGCTCTTATACTTGTTCTACTTTCATATAATTTGATAACACGTTATCAGCACGAAACTCTACCTTCGATAAGAAAAATTCATTGTTTAAGGTACACCAATTTTTCTCTTCTTATTCTTATTGATATTATCTTGTCATAATTATTTCAATATTCAAACGAGACTACTTGTTTGTCGTAGTAGGTCATACATGGATATTGTACCTAGTTCAACCATATTGTTAATATTTGGGTTATAGTTTTATTTACTTTATCATACAATCTTATGATATATGTTGATTATGTAAAATGAACTTTTCTTTTGATATTGTCGCAAGAAAATTTTGCTAGTGTAGTAGCAATATGCATGAAAGAATTTTTATGGCTTTATATGTGTCATCCCTTATGGATTTATGTGTATCACCTGATCGTTGTTAATTTCTACATTGACATGTAGAGAAATGAAAGTTACATTAGGCCGAATTTTCCCGGAAAGGGAAAAATGAAGAAAAGGAGTGGACACCGTAACAAAATAGTGTCCAGTACCCGTTGTATGACAAAAGAATTTATTAATATTTAGTAAGAGTTATTGAAATGAAGAAATGCCTTATATGCTCCTGCAGTAGCAATATTTTTGGAGAAGTTTTATACATTATAAGCTGATTTCCTATCCCCTAGATTATGGAAAAGATATTGTACTTTGAGAAAATTTTATTTAAGAGAAGTTATTTTCAGAAGTAAATAAAACAAACCATTCCCAGAAATCAACGAAGCAAATTATCCTCAAAAGTTAATAAAAGCTCCAGAAGAGCTTATGTGTTGGTTACTTTAGAAGTAATTAAATTAGTAATTAGTGATAACAATAATGTGGAGATATTGTTATCACTATCATTATGTGCTTACTAATAGTACATTAAGTGATAAGGTCACGATGGGCAAAATGTAGCACAAAAGTATGTAAATAAGAAAACACTCTAAACAAAACAATAAAACCTAAATGTCTAAAACGTAAAAGACCGTATGAAGTTTCATTGAAATAAGAAAACCCTCTAAACAAAGTGATTTTTTGGTTAATTCGCCCAGTGTTGACCTTGCCCGTTTATAGCGGCTACCTTGGAGAGAACATTTTAAACAATGAAATATGTGAAAACTAATTTGCGTAACAAAATGCGCGATGAATTTTTTATTGTTTGCATAGCTATTTTATTTGAGAGAGAGTATGCTATTGGTATGGATGAAGATTATATTATTGATGGGATATGCCAAATTAATAAACCTTCTATTATAATTGGCATTGATGAAACACAATTTATTAACCAAACCTTTAAGACTTTCCAAATTATTAGCCTTGGTCCTACAGACCGTGAACGGATTTCACCTCTGACCTCTGGGCACGTCGGAACCGCATGAGTTCACGGGGGGTGGAGCACGGTCCGCCAGAAGGCTTGCTCTTTTTCCTACAGGTAGGAGTACCGGCCCATTCTTGAAGATAAGAAAAGAAGTCATTTTTCTTAATATAAGAATAGTCCGCCGCACTCTGATCCATGCTTATCTCTGATTACTCTAGGTCTCGAGAAGAGAGGGTAGTCTTATATTTCTGATGATTAAGTGACAAAAGACCTCTCATTCCATTACCAGCACGAGTCTGGGTAGTACCCCGGGACGCTCCTGTCTCATCTCAATTAAGAGGGATCATGGAAAGAACAGGTTCAAAATCACGATCAATTCCTTTTTAAAATCTTGCTGCAGCCGCACGAGCTCTTCCCGCATGCCACCAATGACCTACGAAGAAGAAGAATCCTAGAACAAAATGAGAGGTAGCTAACCAACTTATAGGAGAAACATAATTGACTGCATTAATTTCGGTAGCGAGTGCTCTCGGCCAGCTGCTGCCGAGAAACCTTTCGAAATATAAAAAATTAGCTAAATCTTTTGTAATGCATCAAAATATCAGTCATTTGTCTATTACCGTTGGTAATTTTGTAACTAATTTCTTATTTGAAATACTTAAATTTTGGAATAACTATTTTTGTTTACGATATCTAATATTATATCCAAATGCGGCCCAGTGCTCTACTATGTTCTGGATCCGCCGTTGATCAAGGGTATACCATGCGTAAATTGTAAGTAGTTGTATTTTCAAGTGTACTGTGTATATGTATTTAGTTTTTAAAGCTGTCAAATTTTAAACGATGCACAGATGATACTTAGTTGTATTCTATAATCTCTAAAGACATGCATTTAATTACATAACTTAAAACTCAAGTGGAACTTTCCTTTATTTCTCATTAGCATGCATGTAATTGTATATTTGGCTGTATTATCAAGTATATAAGCCTTCAATTTTTATACCGTGCATAAATATATGTCTTCAATTTTAATCCATGCATAAAAGACACTTAGTCATATTTTTTAATCTATACACAAAAGCATGTCATTTATATCTTAAATTTCGAATGAAACTTTGGTTTCTATTGCACTAACATGAAATAAATTGTATCAGGGGACAACTTTAATCCAGTATATATTAAAATTTTATGATTCGATAAAACCGCACATGTTGTGCTCTGGAATGTCAATAATCTAAATTCATAATGATAATGTAAGAGAACAATAATGAAAAAGTTATTTGTAAATAACTAAATATTTTACCAATATATTTGTGCTCAAAAAAATATAGGAAAAAGGAAGAGATCGTTGAAATGCAAGAGAAGAACGAAGAGGCAATTGATAATGGAGATTAATGTATCACAGGAGACGAAGATATTACTACTGGCAGAGATGATGATGTTGCTCATGAAAGATGCAATGTGAACAAGTAAAAAAGAAAACATCTATTACGTAATCTATAACAGTGAAGAGTAGACAGAAGGGTGCTTTGAAAATGTTTTTAGGAGTCAATTCTCTTTCATGATGGTTGTCTTTCATTTTTCATAAAAGTATTTTAGTCGATTAGTCAGTTAGAGTGTCAGAAAACACTATTATGTTGATCGTTTTGAATCGTTGAATTAGGGTAAAATACCTCGGGTGCCACTTAAATTTGAGAATTGGGGTAGACATACCACTTAAGTTTGAATAGGGCATCGGGTACCACTGAACTCTATTATATGTGCACCCAGTACCACTTAAGTTTACTGTTAAATGCATTCCGTTAAAGTTGACAGAATATTCTTAGAATATTTCGTTGTCTAAATTTCATAATTGGTCCTTCTACTTTTCTTATTATAAAAAAATCATTTGGACTTCCAAAAAATATCATTTTTTATTGTTTAGTTAGAATCCTCTTTTGAATACTTGATACCAAACCAATTTTTGAATAGAAATTTTAGAACCAATTATCATTATAATTATTTTCAATTATCATTATGTGTTCTAATAATTGAACTATCCATGAATGTTGTAGCTTTTATAGTCATATTTTCTTTTCTACATTTTTTTACCGAATGTTGTATTTTTTAATTTTATTTATTACTTGGTTACTTTTCATCTATTTTCTTTCTAAAATTTTCAATTAGTGAAATATGCTTAATTCTTTCTGATTGTGTTCCATTTATCCTTTTTTTATTTTGATGTATTGATGATCGATTAGTATCTATTTTAACTATTTTTTTGGTGAAGTTATTTTAACTATTTATAATGGTGTTTCTAATTAAATTACGGTTTTAAATTAATATTATAATATTTATTTTAAATATTTATTATTCTTCTTGATATTCGTTTACTATTTTTACTAATTTATCTATTTTATTGAAAATTTTTTATTAGTCATTCTAGTAATAATGTGTTTAGAAGGTTTTCTAATTATTATATTTGGTTAATACCTTAATTTGGCCCGAATTATATACATACTTTCTACTTTGGTCCGTGGTATTGGAAATTGTTATTCTGGTCTGAACTATGTAGCAAACTTCCTCATTTGACCTGGAGGCGGGTTTGACTGTTAAATTAGATGGTCAAACTTGTTGACTGTTAGTCAATGTCCACCTCACCTGCTACGTCAGCGTTGAGGACATAATTTTTTCTGAATTTTGTTTTCTTGTCATTTGCTAAAAATGGGCCCTCTTCGTTCTTTTAATTAATTTTTTTGATTTAGGATTTTTATTAATCGAAAGAAAAAAATCAGAAATAAAAAAATAATTTTTTATGTCTTCAAAGTTTACGTGGCAGGTGAGGTGGACGTTGACTAACGGTCAACAGGTTTGACCATCTAATTTGACGGTCAAACCCACCTCCAGGCCAAATGAGGAAGTTTGCTACATAGTTTAGGCCAGAATAGCAATTTTCAATACCACGGGCCAAAGTAGAAAGTATGTGTATAGTTCAGAACAAACTTAGGTATTAACCATTATTATATTAGATAAAACTTGTTGAAATATAGTTTTGAAAGTTTTTAAAAAATTTGGGTATCAAAAAGTAATTATAAGTTTGGGTTGGATGGAAAGTAGACGGATGCATATTTTGGCAACTTTAATGGTATCTGACGCCCTATTCAAATTTAAGTGGTATGTCGACCCCAATTCTCAAACTTAAATGCTACCCGATGTATTTTACCCCGTTTAATTATTTTAATAATTTCGATTATCTTATACTACCAATCAATTTGAATGTTTCGAGTATTTGAATAAATTATATTTTTCCATGCTATTAAAGGAACACATATCTAGCATACAAATTGTTACAATTATTTATACGATTGGCGAATAAATTCAACCAGCTAACCGGACCGTGACTAGTTACGAATATACAGGTTCGTCAATGGGTCGGATGGCCATCACAATGAATGTGAACGCACCGTAAAGAATAGAGAAATGAAATGGGCTATTATTATTACTATAAGTTGAAAGTCGGTGATGAACCAGTCAGGACAGCGTTCTGTTCAAACTTCTTGTCACATAAATATTTCCATGTTTCATTTTAAGCGGGTTAGGTGACCGCTCGCTAGCTACAGTGACGAATATCCAGAACTCCAATATGAATATATATTAACGACGTACACTTAGTTTAAACTTGGGCCAGTATATACAATGCAATTACTACTCGACCTTTAAAAAAGAACTTAGCAAATTACGGAGACCATTAGATTATATTTTAAGCTAATTACTAGAAATGTATAAATGATGAATCTACATCTACACAATAAATAAAAGCCAAATGAGAAAAATTGAAGCCCTATTTCAAATTTCCTGCATCCATAATGAAAGTAGGAAGGACATTTTGGTCTTCACAATTACTTTTTTTATTCATTAAAAAGACACTTACTACGATCCGAATCATGGCCACTTTAAAGAAAAGCAAAGGTCATAACCAATCACACTAAGTACATTTGTTGTATCCTTTTAAATTAAAAATATATAATCACGAAGAGGAAAAAACCCTTCCCCCATTTCAAATTCCCTGCTCCAGGAGCATTTGTAGGATGGATAGAATAGGGCGTGTCAATTTTTTTTCTTTTTCCTCTGTGGAACGGGCCAACTTACCGTATACATGCGGATTTAAACGGGTCCAGGAGTGTCAATTTTTTTTTAAGTCCTTTTATTTCTTCGTGGTGGTAAAATATATATGAAAAGGCAAAAACAATACTCTTTTTATTGCTAAAAAGAAAAAAAATTAACAATAAACTAATGCATGGATTCTAATTTGCTGACCGCTAATCATAAAATAAAAGAGTTGAATGGGCCTGACCTACACGGGATTTGCCCATAAAGTAACACAAATGAACATCATGGGTTTGTCATTCTAAAACAATCTATTTTCTCTAGCTTAATATATATTATGCTATTATTTTATATCTTAGTGGCTAAAATATAATGTATTTTAAATTTATTCAATGGTCCAACCTCGACCAACCCAATTAATCCAATGTTTATCATTTCAAATATATATTATGTAATTATTTGATATCATAATGATTAAATTATAGTGTATATTATAGGGAATCGTTTGGTATTTGTTAGTAAAAAACTAAACAGAAAGATCTATTTGGTTATTTATAACATTAAAACGATCCTAAACATTTTCAGTTTCCTTTCGAAATTCTATAGTTTTATTCCCGAATTAGTGATGTGCAAATGGCGAATTGCAGTCATCTCTTTTCTTTCATTATTTTTTATTTTCAAATAGAAAGTTTAAAAGTAAGGAATAATTAGAGTTTTGCATGGGACGGTCAAAGTTTTGGCCCGTTTTGATCAAGTCTAATTTATAATCACATATGGTTCCCTGATACCCGATAAAAATCTCAATCCAAACCAGTTTGGCGGGTGAGTTCGTGTTTACCACCATTTTCTAGGGATACAGGAACGGTGGTTCTTATCCCAAATCGTGTTGTTCATTCTTGATTTCTTTAGATTTTATCATGCCTTGGCAAAAAACCAGAAAGCACAATGATGACAAGATGAAAGTTTTATAAAGCAAATTAATTGGCCAACGGGCCGAGTAAAGGCTAGCAACGATTGTGAGATGCTCATTTCCCGAAAACCGGCGGGATAGGCAATCTTTTATTCGATTTTCTGAAATTCGGTTTCTATAAAACTTACTCCACCTCATGATATTACTAGAAACAATATTGTTTCACAAGGTAACAGGTACTTGATTTTGGTTCTTAAGGCTATTTTTTATTCGTTGCATCATTCATGTCTCTTTCCTACTAAAATTCACTATTTTTATCACGTGTTTTTCAATAAAAAACTATACAACAATAGCTAAACACCCCATTACATTATCAAATTTCATACCTCACCTTCCCTCGGTCAAATGGTCGGTCAAATGGTATGGTTCTATTCGTTCTTGGGGGCATAAAAACTAACTAACAAGCTGTTCAGTCACTCTATAGTTTAGCCTGATAATTATAGCATTTGATTATAAACCCTAAAAAACAAAGCTATAATCCTAATCTCCATATCACAACTAATTCACGAATCACCTTAAATCTAAATCTTAAATATATGGATGATCAATGTAGTTATAATCGTGATTCTATGTAAAAGCGATTTGGTGATCTAAAAGCGTAAACCCGTAAGTTTTAAACTTAGGTTTTGACAACAATTGTAAGTGAAAATCGCGATTCTACGTAGAAGCGTTTTGGTGACCTAGAAACGTAAAAATGTAAAATTTTAAGTTTTAAAGTGCGATTTTGAATACAGTGGGGATGACAATTTCAACCTGGCCCATTTTATACGACCTGTTATGGGTGGTTCATAACCGCTCTGTAGGCGGGGCAGGTACGTGTACGCTCCTTGACCTAACTCACCCTGATTCTCCCCATTCTCGGTCCATTTTTTTTCCTACATGTACTTACTCAAATTACTTAGAATTTTATTTTATTACTTCATCTTTTAGCTATGATAAATTTATAAATAGGTGACCATCTCAATTTATCGAATAATTTAACTACATTTATCATGTTATATTTTATTTTTTAATTTTTTTAACAAAATAAATAATATTTCTAATTAAAAAAATATATATACCAATGTGGGGTCAACTTACCTTGACCAATGCCCTATAACAAATAAATAATGGAACCTAAACCCGACCTATCAAAAACGGATATAAATATCGAGATATTATCTCGTTTAATATAAGTGCCAGACAGCGACGCCCTTTTAGCGTCCCATCTTCTTTAAAAAAATCCTCTCAAAACATCTATTAACACCTGGATTCATTGGTACCACTCGGTTTCTTAACAAAATAGCCGTTATCTAGTCTCTCTTAACATTTAAAGGAGATTATTAAGAAATTGAAATGATGAGGGATCTCCGGCAGGCCAGCTGAATATAGCCTGCTGTGGGGCAGGGCGTTAACTCCGCAATGTGCTAGCTAGCTATTGATTGTGACTGTGAGTACCGATATTGAGTTATATATATATATATATATATATTGGGGTTAAAGACACATTTGGTCACTGAGATTACAAAATCGGGACATGTTTAGTCACTAGAAAAAATTAATATCAAATTTGGTCACTACAATTACTAAAACTGGACACATATAGTCACTCGCCGTTAGTCTCCGTCCAACTCCGTTAATGAAGTCCGTTAAGTGATGATGTGACAAACAGAATTGCCTAATCAGCCGGATATAACCCAACAAAAATAAAACCTGACCCGCCACATCATTATAACCCGCCACGTCATTTAAACCAACCCAACCCTTCTTCCTCCTTCCTCTCACCTCCTTCTTTCCCCAAAACCACCGCCACTCTCCTCCTTCCTCCCACCACCTTCCAACCCACCCAGAAAACCAAAAAAAACCCTTTCCCACTTCTCACCTGCTAATCCAAGGAAAATTCCCTTTTTCCATGAACAAAATGCAAGAGACTAGAATGGAATATTCAACCGAGGGGAATCAATTCTTTTAAAAAAATGCAAAATTCCAAAGTTACAACAGAACATTGTGAGTCAATAGTACAGAATCGAAGAAGAAAGGAATATTCCACCCAATCTCCCAAGATCATGGCATTACTACTAAGACTTGCGGGGTCTTCCTCTCTTACCAGCAGGCTTTACCTGGGAAGCAGCATTGTTGTTGTTGGTTTTGTTCGCCGACGGGGGGCGGCCGCGCCCACGCCCTGACGGCGCTTTTCCGCCTCGTGCACTCTTCTTCGGAGCTTTCTTCTTGCCATTGGAGAGTCCTTCGTTGTCGTCGCTCTCATTGTCGCGGTCGTCACCACTGTTGGCTTCTTCATCGTCGTCCTCTGATTCGGATGAATCATCTTTGGACGACTTCTTCCGCTTCTTTGCACTGTCGGGAGATTTGGGGAAAGAAGGAGGTGAGAGGAAGGAGGAAGAAGGGTTGGGTGGAGTTGGGTCATGGGTTGGGTTGGTTTAAATGACGTGGCGGGTCGGGTTTTATTTTTGTTGGGTTATATCCGGCTGATTAGGCAATTCTGTTTGCCACATCATCACTTAACGGACTTCATTAATGGAGTTGGACGGAGACTAACGGCGAGTGACTAAATGTGTCCAGTTTTAGTAATTATAGTGACCATATTTGATATTAATTTTTTCTAGTGACTAAACATGTCCCGATCTTGTAATCTCAGTGACCAAATGTGTCTTTAACCCATATATATTGAGTTGTATATATATAGTATCGTAAGTGGATGGGCAAAGCGTGATGGCCGGGGTCCGGGGAGGCAGCAATTGAGCGGCGGCGCCGTTGTTTGACCACCGCGATGTGGGGTGCCAGACTGCCAGTCATATTGTTTTACATTTGAGACAAATAAGTTTCGGTGACTTCTAGCTAGCTAGCCAGCCAGCCATTGGATTTTGGGAACTCGCAATAGCCATACAATCATATGAGTACTATTACGTCCATTCCCCTGCATTACTGGTGTTAGGAATGACAATGCGAGCAAGTCGGACGAGTATTTCGGTATTCATACTGATATTGTGGTAGATCGGGTTCAGGTTGGGTATTTTTTTGTCTTGGGGGTACGGGTAGGGAATGTCGACCCATACATGTATGTATTGTAACGGAAAAAAATACTTGATATATTGATTATTTTCATTAAAAATTTGACGAAGAAACTATTGCGTGATAAGTGTAGTTAAGTTATTAAAGAAATTGAGATTCTCGTCTATCTAAAACTTTAGGGTTAAAGACACATTTGGTCACTGAGATTACAAAATCGGGACATGTTTAGTCACTAGAAAAAATTAATATCAAATTTGGTCACTATAATTACTAAAACTGGACACATTTAGTCACTCGCCGTTAGTCTCCGTCCAACTCCGTTAATGAAGTCCGTTAAGTGATGATGTGGCAAACAGAATTGCCTAATCAGCCGGATATAACCCAACAAAAATAAAACCCGACCCGCCACGTCATTATAACCCGCCACATCATTAAAACCAACCCAACCCATGACCCAACCCCACCCAACCCTTCTTCCTCCTTCCTCTCACCTCCTTCTTTCCCCAAAATTGCCGCCGCCGCTCTCCTCCTTCCTCCCACCTCCTCCCGCAAACCTATGGACAAAAAAAAACAACAACAAATGACTTCCAGAACTCGAATCCAAGACTATCTGCACCTGCCTCTTAATCATTTTCACTACCCTTTAATAACCCTTTGTCCAACTTCCTCATTCCTATCTCGACCATTTCTCGAATTGATCACCCACAATGCTCTTCTGGGTCAACTCTACCCATTATCAATGTGCTTGATGGAATGATGGACAGCAGTAGAAATGACCTCATTTACCTGCCTTTTCCCCTTGTTACCATAATCAATCAATCCCACCAAAAGGAAATAATAGGGGGAGTAAATTGGAAAACCTCCTCTTCTCTCTCGCGGATACCTGCAATGCAATCCCTGGCTCAACCGCAATCACGGCACAGTGTACCCTTCCAGCAATTTCCGTTCTTTTTTTTCCGCAACATTAGTTTCTGATTTTTGCGTTCATCGTAGGAAGAGGAAGTGTGGCCACTGCGGTCACAGTTGCAGCCCCTGAATGCGAGAGTCGCCACAGGGTTGAATCACCCACAGGGGTCCAGTTCTGTTTGGTGCTTGAACAGGTTTGCGGGAGGAGGTGGGAGAAAGGAGGAGAGCGGCGGCGGTGGTTTTCGAGAAAGAAGGAGGTGAGAGGAAGGAGGAAGAAGGGTTGGGTGGGGTTGGGTCATGGGTTGAGTTGGGTTGGTTTTAATGACGTGGCGGGTCGGGTTTTATTTTTGTTGGGTTATATCCGGCTGATTAGGCAATTCTGTTTGCCACATCATCACTTAACAGACTTTATTAACGGAGTTGGACGGAGACTAACGGCGAGTGACTAAATGTGTCCAGGTTTAGTAATTGTAGTGACCAAATTTGATATTAATTTTTTCTAGTGATTAAACATGTCCCAATTTTGTAATCTCAGTGACCAAATGTGTCTTTAACCCAAAAATTTTATTATAGCTAAAATACGATGTACAAAGTAATATCCTAACTACTTTCTATAAAATTACATATAATTAAGTTACACAATAACGGGTCGAGAATGAGGCAGGCAGAGGGCGAGTCAGGTCGAGTATAGTAATCATGTCTGCTCCAATAGGGAGGACATGGACCAACCTGACAAAATAATAAATGCGGCATCCATCACCATCTTCCTTGCCTTCCAGGTATCTCTGTCTATCCATCTAAGCCAAAGAGGGCAACATTTCAAAAAGAGAAAGAAACATGAAAGCCACCTACAAATACAATTGACCTTCACCATCGCCACCCTTAATTAGATAGCAGTCTACCATTCTGGAGGTTCAATTCAAACATGGCCTGCGCCAACTTGATCCCAACACATTAAATAAATATTAATAATAATAATGCAAGTGGATCCCTTTATTTTTCTACTTTAACGACGTCGTCCATCTCCATGCAATTTCTTCTGACCACTCCCTTCTCCAATTATCATCCATCCATATCGGGTCAACTCCTCGTGTATCCATAAATGAAAGAAACTGCCTCTCCCTCTCATCCATTCTCTTTCTAGCTTGGCTCTTCTAGCTACTACTGCCCGCCCACATAGAAACAGAAGAAGATGCAACAATAAAAGTCATGATTATCAAACTAAAATTATGCTGATTATTATTTATTGGCTCTTGTCAACCTTTAACGCTGGCAGCAGCATGCAGTACTTTAAGGTTAATTACTCAGGTTGTTGAAACTTATATTAGGGTTGTAAGTTGTAACCGTTGTTTTGTCAATCGACACGGAGTCCGTTTATTCCAAGATAAACGCACCGAATTTAGACCTCTGAGATTCGGGGTTTTTTTTGTTTGTCAAAGTAGTCTGTAACATGGCTCCGTTTGTAGTTTAATGCAAATTAGTTAGTTAATATATTTAAGACAGTTTCCACATTAATGTCAAACTATCCAGCCATACAACCTGCTAGCTAGCTATGTCCATATATTCTTTTTATATATTTATATAGTATAGTAGTTAATAGCAGTACTAGTTCTTGAGAAGTGAAGCTGCAGTTACCACGAGCAGATAGTAGAAAACGGGTTCTGATGATTTGCTACCTCACTTTGAAATACGTTCTCTCGAAGTGAGGGAAACAAAATTGCTCAACCAAAGGAACGAAAGTTTAAGCTTAAAGGGCGGCTGTCTGTCGTTCAAGATCCAAGTTAGTACTGGCAAAGATTTATTGATTCCTTAAGAAATTAGGTTTGGGCTCGACAGTTCGACATGTTCCATTCCTCTTTCACCTGAATTCATATACTTCTTAAATTGAAGCATCGATCATTTTTCTTTATCATGTCTGTGCCGACTAATCGCCTCACACACGAGGTATATACTATATACTACAAATCTCAGATCTCTAGTAGGACTCTTATTAGATGTAAGAGAGACAAATGCTGGAAGAGAGAAGAAAGTGGGGTTTGATTAACTAATAATTAAGCCAAATAGTCTTCAATCCCTTATGATCTTAGAATATAAGTACTTTAATTTGCTCAAGAACATGGGTTACCTAGTTCAGCTGCAACAATTTCGCATCACCATTTGAACCTGTGCTTGCAAGTTTGAAATTCATTCATCTGACCGAGAAATTTATACTAGGAAATAAGCAGCTAGCAACGTCATTTCCATCTACCTGTACTACAAAATTCACTAGCCAAAATGGGTTGCTACATGTTAATGTTCTTAACCAACAGCTATTTAATTATTAGATCAAGAATAAGTTAGATCATTATAAGCATACAATATTTCATCTTATTAATGACAAACCCTAGTGATCGAGAAATCACAATGGCCGTGAAAAATTGATTTTGAAAGAATGACAATCTGATTGATTTTGAAAGAATGACAATCAACTCGTTTGAATCCAGTTTACAATTAGGATTATAGATAGATCATTATTCGAATCTTTCCTCAAAATTCATATAATCCAAAGAACAAACGAAGTATGAATCTTCCCTTCAGGAAAAAAAAAGTATGTGTTCATTGAGGAAGGCACAATTTTATGCCCTGTTTCTGTATAAATCTGTACATCCGAGATATGGTCAATTTTATGTAGAAGAAGAAAAATTGATATGGTTCCTATAATAATTTGACTACCAATCTTAATCTTATACTGAATCTGTACTTCTTTTCCAAATGGAATCTCAGGCCGCCGCCGGATAAGAACAGAGCAAAGTCGCCGGCACACAAGGCGAGCTCCTCCAAACACGGGCGTGCAGCCTCAGAATCTCTCTCGCCTTATCCTTCGCCCTCGCGCTGCTCTCCACCTGCAGCACCAAGCACAGCTTCGCCACCACGCCGATCTGCAGCATCTCCTGCAACACGGCCGCCGTCGCCGACGACTTCCCCACTGACAGCAAGATCCTCACCGCCTTCTCCGTCGCCGCCGTCGACACCCGCAGTATCTTCTTGCTCACCACCGCCAGCCCCGCCGCGTGCTTAAGAAGCTCCGCCCTCCCTTCCGCGCATTGGCACAGCACGTCCAGCGCCGCGAGCGCCAGCTCGCAGGCCCGCCTGCTCTCCGACTCCGACGGGGAGTCGAGGAGCAGGTCGACGAGGGCCGGAACCGCCCCGGACTCCACCGCCTTGACGCGGTTCCGGCCCCACGGGCACAGCTCGACCAGGAGCCCCAGTGCGGCTTTGGTCGCCTGCCTCGACACGCGGTCCCTGACCATCTGGACCACCTCCGCGAGGAACCCGGCCCGGACCCCGATGATTCGGAGCGGGTCCGCCACGCGGAAGGCTGACCTGGAAATCAGGACAGCGTATGCGCGAGACTCGTACGTCCCCCGCTGCATGACTCGCGTCAGCGAGTTGATAAACTCGCAGTTCCTGTTCACCAGAGCCTTCAGCGCGGGCTCCGAGATCTGGAGCCCGTGTAGGAGGCTGAGCGCCTCGTCGCAGGGACTGGAGCCGAACTGCTCGATGCAGTCCAGCTCCACGTCGTGGTTGAAGTCGACCACGATCGAGGCCAGGAAGTCGACCACTCCCGGGGCCTGCTCGATGCACCGCCGGTTGGCCTCGCTCTCTTTTGCGAGAGACCTGAGCTGCCTCAGGCATTTGACCTGGTGGTAATGTGGGGATGAGGATGTGGCGGCGGAGTGGATGAGCTTCGAGATTTGGGCTTTAGTGACGGGAGGTTTAGGGGTGGGGATGCGTTCGAAGCCGTGGGAGGCGTTGAGGGTGCACCATGACTGGATGAGGCGGCGGAGGATGATGTTGGGGGTGAGGTCGGCGTCCGGCGGGATGGGCTGATTGGTGACGGGACACGTGGCGGCGGAGGAGGAGGAGAGCCAGCGCTCGATGCTGTCGCGGTCGTAGGTGATGCCGGTGGGGACGGTGACCGGATCCTTCATGATTTGGAGGGAGATGGGGCAGAGGAAGAAGGATGGGACGTCGATCTCCGGCTCCATTATTGCTTCTTCTTCTCCGATGAGTAGTTGGCGGCTATTCACGACCGTTGAAGGGTTATCTCTGGGAGTAGTTTGAGAGAGTTGAACTTTTTTTATTTGGGTTGGATTGTTTGGTTGATGGAAGTAGGAGGGAAGAGGAGTTTGTGGTGGGTTTTATATAAGAGGAGGAAAGGGAGTAGAAGGTCAAAGGTGCAAATGTCAAAACACGGCAACTACAGCAGCAATACAGAAAGAAAGAGAGAGAGAGAGAGAGAATGACTTTTCAACGGTGGTGGGAGGGTTGGAAAGCCAAGCCAAGCTAGTTCTAAAAGGGTATAATGGTTGAGCATAACTACTACTTCTTTTGGTCTTCGAAATGATAAAGGAAAATTATATATTTTTATATTTGGATAAATTGTAAGTATGGTCACTAGGATAATAGGATTACTAAATTGTTTCTCATTTCCCACTAAAAATATTTTACTCTATTTGAAGTCACTTAAATTAGTTCATTAGTTTAAATGTGGTCACTGATTTCACATTCCCTCAATTTTCGTTAACGGCTGACAGCAAAATTTAACCTAAAAAAATGTAAAATTCAACCCGTTAAGTCATAACAACGACTGACTCGATCTGTCTTCTCCTTCAATTTGCGGCGTGGTGTTCGCATAATGGCTTGTGGGTTGTGGCCGTGCAGGAGAGATATGTGAAATGGAGGGAGAGTTGGTGGTGGGAGGAACATGAGAACGAAGGAGAAGAAGAAGAAGAAGAAGAAGTGTTCAGTAGCTCGGAGACTGAGACAATAATGGCAGAGAATGATATGAAGCCGAAGCGTTTGAAAGAGGAGACGGGGCAAGAGGAGGGGATTCGATGGAGGCGGTTGGTTTTGATGAGAGTGCATGGTACGGTAGAGTCACATGTTGGGTTTGGTCGGGTAATGAGTTGAGGTTGGCTTTGAGGACTTGACAAGTTTTGATGATGTGGGGAGTCGGGTATAAATTTTTTCGAGTTGAAATAAACTAATTAAGCGTTTCTATTAGTCACGTTACCAGTTAACTTACGTTGCTAACGGAAACTGACGGAAGGTAATGACCACTGATCAAACTTGCACTAATTGATCATGAAAGAAATAAAATAGTTATAGTGGTAAGTGTGAAATTTTTTATAGTTCCCGTGATCAAACTTGCAATTTAACCATTTTATTTTATTATTTTTTATAATCTTTTATTTTATTATTAGTTTGGAGGACTTTAGTAGAATGGAAAATCCAATCTGGCCCCTTTTGACTTTCTCTCTCTAGGAACTTCCTTAGCGTTGTATTGATAAATTCTCTGTCCACCTCGTGTTTATTGAGTGTGGGAGATTGGCTTGCCAGTTGCCATTGCCGACAAAAGGTCGTCGTTGCTTCTTTCGCGGGGCCGTCCCATTTGCTCTTTGCTGATAACTACTGCAGTTGTCTGGCTAAGTGCTTTCTTTTTCGTTTTTAACTTTGCTCTTCATTAGATAACTATTTTATCAAGTAATGTAAGGTGATGGATTGAATGACGATAAATCTCCAAGAACAGTAGTAAATTTTTTGGAAGATCCAAGTGCAGCTGTAGTAAATTTTGGTCCGAGGGACATTTAGGTCGTATTGATGTTGCTAGCATTTGTATCCTCTTTTGCATTATGTACAAAATAATGCTAAAGGTTATCACTTATCACTTTTAATCTAACAGTTGAGGTATGAGTGTAAGGATAATGCAACAACATAGGCACATACTATGTTCAATTGCAAGAGCTTGGAGCGATTTTGAAATGTTAGCGAGTGATATAAAATTCAATATTAACCTTCTCCCAACAACTCGAATTATTGTGACGAACTGGTTTATGATTTAGTGTCAGAGATGGTTTGACTAAGTGAATGTGTGTACGAATATTCACGAACCGTAATAACAACAGTTGATTTAAATACAATGTATGGGGGCGTACTAGAGAGCGATATACTATCCAACTATTAACCTTCTACTAACTGCTCGAGCGATTGGAACCAACAGATTGATGACAGGAGAACAAGTATGACTTATTTTATTAATAGATGGGAGAACATTAGATAGTTCGTTTTGTAGCTATATAATATATATCCATTCTAAAATTATAATTAATACAAAATTAAATAACACACTGGCTGAGCAGGCTCTACTAACAAAATCATGGAAAGCATGATTTGTAAAGATATGTTTGGAAGGGGGTGTGTGATCCTTGTTGATCCGTGTCTACACAAGAACATTTATACTAATTATATCAACGTGAAAGATTTTGATTCTGGAGTTTAATTTGATAGATGACAGATTCGATATTGTTTTAGCAATATTCGTATAATACTTAATTACTCCTAGTTAGGTATTCGAATTATGATATGATGATATTGTTAGAAGTTAGAGGATTATTATGTAATTAACCCTTTGGGGTTAGTGTAGTTCAACCTAGTATGTATTGTGGAGAAGGTCATATTATTACTGTAACAGATACGTAAGGATAAGAATTATAAACTGCCTTGTGCCGTGGACTAGTCTCAATAATTATCAATGAGGAAACTATGTAAATCTTCTTTCGATTCAGTTAGGGTTTTGACATGATATCAGAGTCTCACACTTTTGATTACTGAGATTCTCGTTATGGACTGCGAGCTGGGATTCGGCTGCTCGTCGTTTTTGTGCTTCTCGTTAGTGGGTGGCAGCTTTCTTGCTCTTCTGCGTTGGTCTTCTCTCTCGCTGTTGGCTGATTTTTGTTTTTTGTTTTTTTTTGTCTTCTCCAGTCGCGTGCTCGGAGCTTTACGGCACGGCTGTCTTTTGCTTCCCTTTCCACGTGCCTGGGTATGGGAACTTCTTTGTGTTCTGCATCTTTGTATCGACTGCTGTCCTTAGTATATTATTTCTTGTCTTTACATCATCATGGAGGGATTGAAGAATGATGCCATTGCCGTCATTTTACCGGTAAGAACTATGCAATGTGAGCCTTTCGATTCAAGCTTCATGTTCAAGGTCGAAGTTTGCTGTCTTGTTTTGATGGTTCGGACAAAGAACCAGATGCAGATGCGACGCCGAGGATTGGGATTCATCCAATGCTAGTATTATGTGTTTGTTGCTCGGTACGATGGAACCAGGCTTTGCTATGTGATAGACCAATAATTACACATGTTTTTAACCCTATTCTTGAGCCGTTTGAGATGTTGATTCTCGTATTTTAGGCCGACTTCACGCTAGGTTGTACTTGTTTGTGATATTTCAGGTCCTAGTACGTGAATGAAGGTTTGGGAACGAGTTCGGGGTCGATTGGACGAAGTTTGGACGTTTGGCGAGAAGCTGGGAAGCCACACGGGCACCATTGCACCTCACACAGCCGTGTAGGGGCCCCTTGTGGCCGTGTGAAGGCTCGGTAAAAGCCACACGGGCAGCCTGGGGAGCCACACGGCCGTGTGGCCTCTGCCCGTGCAGCTTGCCTGGTTGCCCACTAATCGAAACGCCGCGTTTGGACACTCACACGGGCAGCTGGGAAATTCACACGGCCGTGTGGCCTGCCCGTGTGAGTCGGGAATTCTGGTTTTAAGCCAATTTCGAGCCAAAGGAGATAGAGAGAGCTGGGTTTTGGTTCCCAAACACCCAAGGGACGAACCCTAGAGAGAGAGAAAGCGACTTGGGAACATTCTTTGAGCTATTTTGGAGGATTTCTTCGCCATTGGAGCTCGGGAATCAAGTTTGGAGATGGAGATTGAAGATCTAGATCAGATTTCTGCAGTCTCTCTCTTCTCTATGGAGTAACTTCCCTTCACTTAGGTTTTGAGGAACCCTAGTTCCATGTGTTAGGATCTTTCTTGTATGAAGTTTTGGATGTTATATTGTTTGATTATAATCGATTGAGGCATGACTTATTGAGTCAATTGAATCTTGATCAAATTCTCTTGATTTCTGCTTTAACCTATGATAGATAGAATCTGATTAGGTTAAGAGAGCTTCCTTGATTGATAGTGGTGAATTGGTTGTGTGAGAGTCAATCAATTCACTTCTTTGTACTGGAATTCATTCCAGTAGTGGAGATTTGTGTGAATCGCCTTAATAGTCTATCTCGGTGAAGGCTAGTCGCCTGGCGGGTATTCTGTCTAAGAGGGCTTGGTCAGCTTAAGAGATTCCAAGCTAATTTAGGATCTTCCGCAGTTTAATCAACAGTAGATCAACCAAAGGTAATTATAACTTGGACCTAATTGAGGAGCTAGGGGGAATCATACCTAAGTGAGTTCCCAACTAGTAATTAGTAGAGTAGTTAGTAGAGTAGTTTAGTAAATCAATCCTTAATCTAGTTTGCTAGATAATGAACTGAAGCTGAGTAATAGTAACTCTAGAGACCCGTGGATTCGATATTTATTACTTGTGCCACTATACTGCAGTCCCTTTCATTGGTTACACTTGGCCATTGTTAGGTATTGTGTCGCAGCGTGCCAAGTTTTTGGCGCCGTTGCCGGGGACTTTCTAGATTATTAGGAAAGGCAGAAATTTGTTACTTTAGCGTTTTTTCTTTTCTTTTCTTTTCTACCCTTGCTTTTCACTTGGGTGTTTTTGTTTCTGTTGGTGCAGATTGGAATCATAGATCCTCATGGCTTCTCCAATCATTGGGGATATCCACCACCATCCGAGTGGTATTACCCCGACACTCCCTACAGCAATCAAGGAGGAGAAGACTATGGATTTGGGTTCCAGTGCCAACCCCCTTACTATGGAGAACAATCAGACCCCTGGGCATATCAAGAACAACCTCATTACCAAGAAGACATTCTCCCACAACCAGAAGGGCCATCTCAGCTTGAGTTACCCATGGCGGCCTTCACGGGCCACTCTGCAGAGCCATGCTACACTTCACTTGAAGATCCGAACAAACAATTAAGGCTTCTCGTGGAGCAGTTTGCTCGAGACATTGAGAGATCATGCTCCAAGATGGATCTTCAAATCAAAGCCCTTGCCCCTTCCGATCCCTCATTTCTCCATGATATGGAGGAGACTGTTCAGCGCTCAGCGAAGCAAACAGAGTGGGTGGAGCAAGTTTGCTCACATCTTGCTCAAGATCACCTTTCTGCTACCATGCTAGAAGAGGTGGAGGATGACAAAGGCTACGGGGATGTTGAGGAGCATACAGAAGTTATCACAGAGAACTCCCATGATAATCATGATCAGGAAAGTCCTCTGGTTGCAGATCACACATTTCCTTATTTCTGCTCTAACATGCTGGGCTCGAGCGAGGAGATGCAAGATGATCTCATTGAAGAAATTACATGGCGACTTGCTCTCCAATCTGTGCTAGAAGAAGAAGAGCAAGAAAGGGTGCAGAAAGAAGTTGTGGAGGATGACGAAAGTGAATCAGGAGGAGTTCTTGATCATTTCCCAGGGGTGATACCACATGAAGAAGAAAGGGGGGTTGAAGAAGCAATTGGCGTCCAGGCTGAGGACAGAGTTAAGGTGGAAGAGGCATGCACCGGCCATGAGTTACATGTGATATCTCCACCAAACTTCGAGGAACTGCTTAGCAAGGACCCATTTGCAGTGTCTCTTTGCCAGACCAAGGCCACATCGACATCGGTTCCTCTTGGTGGACGCGATGGTGGTCAATCGATGTTGTCATATCTAGTTTGGGGCAATGAGACGAGAGAAGAGAAGAAGAGGTCTCGAGGGTGGAGACGTTATCTGCATCAAGTGCACGAGCCTCCATCACCTGTCATACCACATGCTCGTGACTTGAGACTCCACCTCATCGACGAGAACCTCAACTTCAAGGAGGTTCTAGCATGGACCGAAATTTAAGAGCCATCGTCTGGCTCACGACGTGAAAGAAGCGCTTGTTGGGAGGCAACCCAACCAGTCGGTTTGCAGTTCTTTCTCTTTTTCTCCTCGGTTGAGTCAGTTTTGTTATTTTATTTTAGAGTCAATAATCAACCTTTGTGAGATTTTGTGTGGTGTTTGTTTTCCGACTACTCTCTCCTCCTGGAATGCACCGCTTGCCCCGTCCACCATCATTCACCCTTGATATGGTAACTTCGTTCTACCCTCCTTATCTTTCCTCCATTGAGGACAATGTCGTGCTTAAGTGTGGGGGGATGTTCGATTATTTATGCGGGTGAATGTTTGGCTATTTGTGTGCTTGGAGCCTAGTCCACTGTCCAAATTTTTAAATTTGAGGGCTCCAAGTACATGTTTCCTTGCAAATTACCTGCTCAGTATGCTTTGAATTGACAGTCTCTATAGTAATGTGCAACCTAGGGAGGTTGTGTAGCACTATGGAGGATGTTGAAGTATAAGATTTTTCCTATCTAGCTCTCTGCTGTGCCAGTTGATTTGTGAATTAGTGGAGCTAAGACCGTTGAATTCATGTGGTAATGGTGACTCTATTTGGATTGTGTTATGGACTCGTGTATCGAACAGGGTGCTCAAGTGTAAAATGAAAAGCAGTTGGTCCTCCATGTCAAAAAATTGAAATTCTAAGACATGGGGTAAGCGCAACGTGTGTGGCACCGTTCATTGCACAAAATCGGGTTTTTGGAAGAGATTTTAGTGATCCTTGGTGGGGTAGGCCTACAAGGTGAAGCTAAGTTGTCTCTAGTACAAGTAAAATTTCCACCCGTTGAACGGTTTGCCTACTTGAGGATGTGTTTTTAAGGGCACGGATAGAGCTTCCGACCCCCCTTAATTTCATTGACCCTCCACACGAGTTGAGAAAAATGAGTTAAAAGAAGTACTCTGGCGAGCGCCAGATGTACAAAAATTGCTCTTGCTCGACTAATAAGGGTCGACCGTGCAAAAGACTGCAATTGGAACTCCCGCCAAGTGAATGAAAAGAAAGAAAAAAAGTATAATGAAAGTGAAAAAAGGGGTTCCAACGGTGAAATGAAGTGAAAGAGCACCCCGGTACAACGAGTCCTTGGTTGTGAATGTTGTGAGTCCCTTTATCCATGAACTGACTGTCTTACTTCTACTTCTTCTCATGATCCTGGCTTGAGTCTAGTACTCGCATTGAGAGAGATAGGGGACATCTTAGAAGACCAGTTGACCTCGTAAGCTGCTTTATGATCTAGAAAATCCTCTACCGACGATCGGGGTTGTTTGTTGCTATAGAGGTCTGGAGAGCTGCATTGGTTTGAGTTAGGTTTGCTTGGGGACAAGCAAATGGTTAAGTGTGGGGGAGTTTGATAGACCAATAATTACACACATGTTTTTACCCCTATTCTTGAGCCGTTTCAGATGTTGATTCTCGTGTTTTAGGCCGATTTCACGCTAGGTTGTGCTTGTTTGTGATATTTCAGGTCCTAGTACGTTAATGAAGGTTTGGGAACGAGTTCGGGGTCGATTGGATGAAGTTTGGACGTTTGGCGAGAAGCTGGGAAGCCACACGGGCACCATTGCACCTCACACGGCCGTGTAGGGGCCCCTTGTGGCCGTGTGAAGGCTCGGTAAAAGCCACACGGGCAGCCTGGGGAGCCACACGGGCAGCCTGGGGAGCCACACGGGCGGGTGGCCTCTACGCGTGCAGCTTGCCTGGTTGCCCACTAATTGAAACGCCGCGTTTGAAACTCACGCGGGCAGCTGGGAAAGTCACACGGCCGTGTGGCCTGCCCGTGTGAGTCGGGAATTCTGGTTTTAAGCCAATTTCGAGCCAAAGGAGAGAGAGAGCTTGTTTTGGTTCCCAAACACCCAAGGGACGAACCCTAGAGAGAGTGACTTGGGAACATTCTTGGAGCTATTTTGGAGGATTTCTTCGCCATTGGAGCTCGGGAATCAAGCTTGGAGATGGAGATTGAAGATCTAGATAAGATTTCTGCAGTCTCTCTCTTCTCTATGGAGTAACTTCCCTTCACTTAGGTTTTGAGGAACCCTAGTTCCATGTGTTAGGATCTTTATTGTATGAAGTTTTGGATGTTATATTGTTTGATTGTAATTGATTGAGGCATGACTTATTGAGTCAATTGAATCTTGATCAAATTCTCTTGATTTCTGCTTTAACTTATGATAGATAGAATCTGATTAGTAGAGTAGTTAGTGGTGAATTGGTTGTGCGAGAGTCAATCAATTCACTGCTTTGTACTGGAATTCATTCCAGTAGTGGAGATATGTGTGAATCGCCTTAATAGTCTATCCCGGTGAAGGCTAGTCGCCTGCCGGGTATTCTGTCTAGGAGGGCTTGGTCAGCTTAAGAGATTCCAAGCTAATTTAGGATCTTCCGCAGTTTCATCAACAGTAGATCAACCAAAGGTAATTGCAACTTGGACCTAATTGAGGAGCTAGGGGGAATCATACCTAAGTGAGTTCCCAACTAGTAATTAGTAGAGTAGTTAGTAGAGTAGTTTAGTAAATCAATCCTTAATCTAGTTTGCTAGATAATGAACTGAAGCTGAGTAATAGTTACTCTAGAGACCTGTGGATTCGATATTTATTAATTGTGCCACTATACTGCAGTTCCTTTCATTGGTTACACTTGGCCATTGTTAGGTGTTGTGTCCTAGCGTGCCACTATGAGTTTGCAAGGCTTTTCCACGGCCTCGTGAATGTGGCAGCATCTTGCTAATCTTTACTCGAAGCCCATCGCTTCTCGTAAATTTGATCTGGAGTGTGATCTGGGTCGTCTGACTTAAGGGGATTCTGACATAAGCTCATACTATCAGGCTGCGGTTACTCTATGGACTTAGCATAATTATTTAACGAGCTCTTTGTTGGCTGGTGCGAAGTCGACTGACGTCATCCGTGAGCGGATGAGTACGAGGATTATGCGCTTCTTAATGAATCTGCGGCCTGAGTTCGAAGGGATTCGAGCATCTCTTCTACATCGGAATGTGGGGACCATGAATGAGATACATGTGGAGGGAAACATCAATTTCATTGTACTACGAAGGGTGAGATCATCTGTCATTATTGCAAAGAACCTGGTTGATGACTCATTATCTACACATGGTTTTGTCCACCATTCTTATACTGTTTGAGGCTTGGATCTTGGGTTTTAAGCCGATTTTATGCTAGGTTATTCTTGTTTATGACATTTCAGGTCCTAATGTGTGAATGAAGGTTTGAGCACTAGTTCGGGGGCAATTGGTCGAAGACAAGACGATCGATGGAGAGCAGACAAGTTGCACGGTCAGTCCGGGAAGACGCACGGTCGTGCATGGTGGCTGTGCAAGCGAAGATGCATGACCAGGGTTTGCACGGCCGTGCACGACTTATTTTATGTCCATGATGAATTCTGCGAGAAGCTGCACGGCTAGGATCTCGGATTGCACAGGCCGTGCAATGTTCGTGCACTCCCCTCGCGGAACTAATTCAAACGCTGCGTTTTGGTTGCACGGGCAGCCAAGGATGTTGCACGGCCGTGCGGCCTGACCGTGTAATTGCGGGCATCTGTATTTTAACCCAATTTCGGATTTTGGAGAGGGGGGAGCTGGATTTTGGATCCCAAACACCCAAGGCCAAGGGACGAACCCTAGAGAGAGAGCAACTTGGGATCATTATTGGAGCTATTTTGGAGGATTTCTACACCATTGGAGCTCAGGAATCAAGCTTGGAGATGGAGATTAAAGATCTAGATCCAAATTTTGCATTCTCTCTCTTCTCTATGGAGTACCTTCTCTTCACTTAGGTTTTGAGGAATCCTAGCCATGTTTGTTTGATTGGATGATTGTATGAGTACTCTTACTTAATAATCTGGAGTTCATATTCAATCTATGCATGTTTTCATGATTCAATTTTGTTTCTACTTTGATCCTATGAGAGTGAATACCTGATTAGGTCAATAGAGCACCATAGATTGATAGTATTGGATCGATTGCTTTAGTCGAGGGTTTATTCACTGCTTTGTATAGATTGAGAATCTCATTCGATAGAGGGAATTTAGTTCAGAACGCTTTGATTGGTTGTTCTAGAGAAGGATACGTCCCTCTAGGCAATTGACTCAAGGCCTTGATCCTTTAGTCGAGATTCAAGGTCTAGTCAAGGATTCTCCGCATTGTGAATGAAAGTGAAACATGTTAAAGATCATCAATCATCAATCATTAATCTGGCTAGTGGCTAGGGGGAATCATACCTAACTGAGTTCTCAACTTGTAATTAGATTAACTTTAACTGTAGTTTGCTAGAGTAGTTATAGTTCTTATATTTTAATCCGGTTTGCTAGATAATGAACAAAAGCTGAGTAATTGTAACTCTAGAGACCCATGAATTCGATAGTTATTACTTGCACCACTATACTGCAGTCTCTTTCATTGGTTACACTTGGCCACTGTTAGGAGTTGTCTTTTAGCGAGTCACTAGTCATATTCAGTATCATTGTTAAAAGAGAAATGTGTGTAATTAGTAATTACTTTAAGCAGGAGGGTTACCTGATTGCAGACTGCCCTCGCAAAGAGAATATGTGTAACTATTGTAAGCAGGAGGTCACGTAATTGCTGATTGTCCCACGCTCGCTCGTCATGGTCGTGGCAAGCCGAGCGGCTCGCGTGGGGGACCTGGTTCTGGCGCAACATATGCCACGAGTGTCGTTTGCCTGTTGCGTCCTCTTCTCTCATGTATTCTGATGTTCGTCATCTGGTCCATGAGGGGTTGAAGGAGGCCTTGCCCACTCCATTTGCTACGGGTAAGGATTCTTTTTCTGCTTCTTGGAATGTTGACTCTGCCGCGTATAATCATATGACTAGTTCTCGTAGTTGTTTTCGATCCCTTGACACGTCGGTTCCTTGTCTTGGGTTCCAAGCTGCCAATGGCTCCGTTATGTCCGTTGATGGTATTGTTCATGTTGTTTGGCCTCATCTGTCTCTCCCGTATACTTTATATGTTCCCAAACTCGTGCCTAACCTTGTTTCAGGGGGCCAACTTGCTGATGATGGTTGTCGGGTTATCTTTGACAATACCGGGTGTATTGTGTAGGACACGAGGACAAGGAAGGAACTCACGAGAGGTAGTAAGAAGGATCGATCGTTCTTGCTGGATTCTTACTCTCGTTCGGGGCAGCTTGATGGACATATGTATGGGACGTCGTCAGGCGGTGGTCGTGCATGGGCAAAGTCGGGCAAGGAGGAGTTAATTAACGGGCGCTAGGAGTAATGCTTTTGTTCTTAGTAGTGATAGTTTGGTATATCTAGTGAAGTTACCTGACTGGGATTTATGACATTTTCGATTGGGTCATCCCAATTCTGTAAGACTTCCTACTATGTTTAAGAATAAATGGTTGTCGTGTACTGTTTTGGATAATCATATTCATGAATGCGTTCGTTGTTTGCAAGCTAAGATAACGCATACTTCCTTTCATTCGAGTACTACCGTTTATTCCGAACCTTTTGATCTTGTCCATACTTATTTATGGGGTCCCTCTCCAGTTACTTCTAGACTTAAATAGTGCTACTTTGCATTGTTTGTGGATCATGCTACCCTCTTTACATGGGTATTCTTTCTTCGTCAGAAATCTGATATGTATTCGGTGGCGTAGGTGTTCTTAGCCATGGTTTCTACTCAGTTTAATCGGGTTGTTAAGATACTGCTTTCCGATCCTGGCGGGGAGTTTACTTCTAATCCTTTGCAGAGTTTGCTGAAGGACGGGGTATAATTTCTGTACAGTCTTGTCCTGGTGTCTCGCAGCAGAATGGCTTGGTCGAGCGTAAACATCGCCATGTTCTTGAATTGACTCGAGCTATTCTTTTCCACTCACTGGTTCCTTCCGGGTTTTGGGTTGAAGCGGTACATGCAACATTATACTTGATTATTCGTTAGATTAAACTTGTTCTTCAACAACGGAGTCCATATCATGCGTTATATCCTCGGATTCCTAATTATGGTTGGTTGCGTGTATTCGGCTGCGTCTGCTATGTTCGCTTAACTCGTAGCGAGCGCAATAAGCTTACTCCCAAATCCGTCAAGTGTGTTTGTTGGGCTACTCCGAGAAACATAAAGGGTATTTATGCTATGTTTTAGTTGCTCGTCGACTTCGCATATCCTGTCATGTGGTTTTTCTTGAACATCAGCTCTACTACAATATTGGCGGGTCCGCAGCCTCATCTCCTCCTGACTTAAGCTTCTTAGATCCTTCCGAGTTCTCTTTTACAACTATAGATCCTGCGAAGCACCCCATGCCTTCCACGGAGAACACCAACACTAACGAGAGCTCGGCCTCCACTCACTCATTTACCTCGTCGTCATCTTCAGATAATGGTTCAGCATTCTCATCCTCGACCTCCAGCTCCGACTCTGGTTCCTCCTCTCCTGCGACAAGCTCGCATTCCAGCTCCCACTCCAGTTCAGGGTCATCTACTACTTCTACATCTACTACTGTACATGATGTGGAACCTGCAGTTCCTCCTTTACGCCGCTTCGACCGCGCCAACAAGGGTAAGCCACCAGCAAATCATTCTGATTTTATTGCATTCTCCACTCCTGTAATTGTGGTTCCTGCTACTTATAAACAGGTCAAAGGCAAGGACGAATGGGACAATGCAATGGTGGTTGAAACGCAAGCATTGGAAGCTGCGCATACATGGAATTTGGTTCCGCGGTTGCCCGAGTACTCAGTCATTGGGTGCCGGTGGGTGTTTACTATGAATATGAATCCCAAAGATACTGTAGAGCGCTTTAAGGCGAGGTTAGTATATCAGGGTTTTTGGCAAGAATACGGTATTGATTATACTGAGGCCTTTGCCCTGGTTGCAAAAATGCAAACTGTACGCAGTTTGTTGGCTGTAGGTCCAATGAAGGGATGGTCGTTGATTCAGCTAGATGTGAAGAATGCTTTTCTTCACGGTTATCTGAAAGAAGAAATATATATGGAACTTCCTCCTAGTTATACGAAGGGTGACAATTCTATGGTATCTCATCTGCGTCGGTCAGTGTATAGGTTAAAACAAGCTCCACGTGCATGGTTTCAGAAATTCCATGACACCATTGTTCAGACTGGTTTTCAGCAGAGTGATAGTGATCCTTCCTTATTTCTACGGACTACTGCACGTGGATTAACTGTAATCTTGATCTATGTTGATTAAATGATGGTTAGTGGTGATGATGCGATGGGGATTCAAGAAGCAACTCAGTCCTTGCGTTTGGCCTTTAACTTGAAAGAGCTCGGTGATCTATCATATTTTCTAGGATTAGAAATTCATCGTTCGGCTGCGGGGATTCGCATTGGGCAGCGAAAATATGTCATTGATTTGCTTGAGGAGGCGCAGATGGATGAGTGCCTTGCCTGTGCTACTCCGATGGAACAAAATCTCAAGTTTCGACAGTCAGACGGTGATCTATTTGCTAATGGAAAACTATATCGCAGTATTGTCGGTAGCTTGATTTATTTGACACACACACACGTCCTGATATTTCTTATGATGTTCAGATTGTCAGTCAATTCATGTCTTCTCTCCGAACAGCCCACTGGTCTGTTGTACATCGTATTTTGCGCTATCTCTGTGGGAGTACGAAAGTCGGGCTATTATTTCCTGCAAGGGGCGAGCCGGTGCTAGAAGCATATGTTGATGCTAATTATGTTGGTTTCTTGGATACTCGTCGATCGACTTCGTGATGGTGTGTTAAAGTCGGCAGTTCATTTATTTCCTGGCGGTATAAGAAACAGGACAGGGTGTCTAAGTCATCTAATAAGTGATGTCTATCTGAGATTACCTGGCTACGTCGGCTGCTTGCTGAATTGAGGGTTGTTTTTCAGTCCCTGGTTCGTTTACATGTTGACAACACCTGTGCAATTCGTATAGCCACGAATCCAGTGCTGCATGACAAGACCAAGCACATTGAAGTTCACGTACATTACATTCTTCAGCTTGCGACTGAAGGATCGGTGGAGTTAGCGTATATCACTTTTGAAGATCAGACTGTGGATCTGCTGGCAAAAGCAGTGTTCTCTACTCGTCATTGGTTTCTAGCACACAAATTGATGTTGCGCAAGCATCATCGATTTGAGGGAGGGTGTTAGAATTTAGAGGATTATTATGTAATTAACCCTTTAGGGTTAGTGTATTTCGGCCTAGTATATATTGTGGAGAAGACCATATTATTCCTGTAACATATACGTAAGCAATAAGAACTACAAACTGCTTTGTGCCGTGGACTGGTCTCAACGATCATCGTTGAGAAAACCACGTAAATCTTGTGTCCCGTGTTCATGTTGGTTCGATTCAATTAGGGTTTTGACAGATATCATTTTCTTTCTTTTAACCATTCGTTTCATTACTCGTTAATCTAGTCTTATTTTTACATTTTACCCTTATTAATCCTTTATTAGAGTCTCGGTAGGATTTGCAGATTGACCACATCTACAAATATGAGAATTTCTCTGTGGATCACATCAACGAGTTGCCGATTGATAACATAAATGGCCATAAGAGCTTTTATTTGTTTGTTCCTTATGGTTTGATGCAATCAGAAAGAGAAGAGAAGATGGAGTGATAATATTCGTGATTACATGGGTATCGTTGGGTTGAGTTTGATTTTTATCTTCCGAAATCCAAAAAGTATTTTATCGAGTTTTTCATATTGATGTACCAGCTAGATTGAGTTTGGATTTAGAGAAAACTCCACCCAATTCAATCCATCGCAGTCCCTAGCTACGTGATTACAATATACAGGCGGGCGTGCCAATTTTCTTCACTTTGCTCGTTCGTATTTATCATAACACAACAAATACTTGTCCCTAATATTCAATAGATTAAGTTTAACCTTAATTGGTTTCAAATTTCACATAATCCACAACCCTCCTCCTTTATCTTCTCTCCCCATTAGGACAACCATTAAATAAATAAATAAATAATATTGAGTTTGATTCAGTACAGTAATAAAACGTGATTAGGAGATGGTCAGAGCGAGTCTCCATACGAAACTATCAAATTTCCTTTTGGACGATGACCTTAAAATGTCCTGTTTTGATTGTTTCTGCGTGATAAATAACCACCCGTGTATACCAATTCAGAGCATGTTTTGTTTTAATTATATCAATGACGGTAGTTTGCTTTTGCTGGGCAATTATTAATTTTCTGCAATCATCACATGCTCTGAATTGGTATACGCCGGCGGCGATAGTTTGCACACAAAAACAAGAAAAGGTAAACGGCGGCGGAAAGTTTCCGGTTAACTGAATAGGGAGTATTACGGTGGCAAGCATTCGGACTTTTCTCACGTAATTAAAAGGAAAACATTCAATGTATACATAGACGAACTAAGAAACAAGAAAATTAAATCGGTTGCATAGAGAAGAAGATTCAAAGTCTCCCCATTTCCCACTGGCCACATTGAACAATCCGAGGCCAATTAGGATCGGACTAAATATTCGCACCGCCGCTAGAGAATGGAACTACGTGCAAAAAGTTGTTCAGGAATTAAAGGATTGTAGATCGATTTGTGTGATCCAGTCTTAATGTAGCGACTAAGATCTGCAACACTGCCGAGATGACGTCCATTGCTAAATCTTGGGCTGATCTGTTTGGTATCGCTGAAGCGAATCGTTTGGTCTTCATCGAACCAGAGATAGTAGACGGAGGGTTGCACATTCCGGAGGAGCTTGTTCAGGAAGGTGAAGAGAGGTGGAAGTACAGTCTGGTGGGGCAATTCTTGCACTCCTCCCCTTCTGTGAAGCAGCTTCAGAGTTGGGCGAATCGACTGTGGGGGAAATCAGGATGGGTTAGGGTTTCTCGACTAAGCGAGCAGCTGACGGTTTTCCAATTCCCAAGTTCTGAAGTTGCCGATTGTGTTTTCACCAGCGGGCCGTGGCATTTCAACGATGATATGTGTTTCCTTCGCAAATGGTCTCCGGGTATCAGAGCAGTGGATTGCAGTTCTACCATCCCTATCTGGGTTTGTTTTCAGGATATCCCGGTTGAGTATGCTACTGGTAGAATACTGACGAGGATAGCTAGTATGCTTGGAAAACCCCTTTGGTTCGATCAATCCACTAGGTTAGGCAGGAGAATGGGATTTCCTAAGGTTTGTGTGGAGATGTCTATTGATTCTCCTTTCCCAGATTCTGTCAAGTTGGTCCCAGACAGGAAACCAGCTTTCTCAGTGGCTCTTGAGTACTGCAATCGTCCTCTGGGGTGTCAGAAGTGCAGGGTTTTTGGTCATCAGTGTGCTGAACCTCAAGGGGAAGAGGCAACTGGTTCTGATCAGCATGCTGAGCCAGTGACTGAAGAGGTTGGGGCAGTGAGTGAAGGGGGTGCTGGAAGACTTATCTTGGATTCTATACTTGCTTCCAGGGGATCTGCACAGGCATCAGCGGAATCTGCTTGTCATAACCTGAATGTGGCTGTTGCAAATTTGGTTAAGTCCATTGAGCAGGGAGTACTTTCAGAATGGAGAAATGCTGAATCTGTGCTGCCTTCGGATAAGGAGTTCCACTCAGCTATAGAAGGACAGTCTGATGCAAGGGTCTCTACACCTGTGGTGAATAAATTCCCAAGTCCTAGCTGATAATAGTGTAGCTAACAAAGCAGGTCCAATGGTTGTTGGTAGTCCAGTTCTGAGTAACCTGGAGGAGTTCCCTGTGCTGGAGGTGGGGGTGTTGGAAAAAGGTAAGCAGGGTAAGAAGGGGCCAGGGCGCCCTGCCAAACCTAAGAATAAGAAATGATAGTGGTGGCTTGGAACATCAGGGGATTTAATCACCCCGCCAAGCAGAAGTAGGTTTTAGATGTAGTTAATCAGTATAATGTAGATGTTTTTGGAATTCTTGAAACAAGGGTCAAAGAAGAAAACTCAAAAAAGATTGTTAGCAATGTTTTTGGAAGGTGGGAGTTTGCTCACAATTATGAGTACTCAGATTTAGGCCGATTATGGGTGTTTTGGAAGAAGGATTTAGACTTTGTTGTATTGGAAAGAACTGATCAGTTTGTTCATGGTGAAGTCAGGGGAGAAGTTTCAGCAAGGGTAACTTTTGTGTATGGTTCAAATGACGTAGGGGAGAGATCTAGAATGTATCGCCATCCAACTCTAAAACCTTATGCACTCCCATGGATGGTTCTTGGGGATTTTAATGCTATAAAGACTGTCTCTGAAGCCTCAAACAGCCCTAGCCCAAACAATAGCATGGAGTCTTTTGGAAACTGGATAGAAGACATGGAACTTGAAGATAGCAGATTTGAGGGGCCATGGTTCTCATGGACTAACAGGCAAGGGGGAAATCCCATTGCTCGGAGGATAGACAGGGTATTGGTCAATGCTAGTTGGTTAGCTGCATTCCCAAATTATGTGGTCAAACTGCTTCTTCCAGGGCTCTCGGATCACTGTGGAATGCTGGTAACTACTGACTCTCTTGTTTCTACCCTACCAAAGCCCTTTAAGTATTTCAAGCACTGGGAATCTCACCCTCAGTACAAGCAACTCATAAAGGATGCGTGGGGGAAAACTCTTAAGGGCACTCATATGTTTGTAGTATGTCAGAAGTTGAAGGAAGTAAAAAGAGGCCTGAAGAAATTAAATAGAGTGTTCTATTCTGAGATCTCAGAGAAGGTAAGGGAAATGAAAAAGAAGTTGGAGAACCTGCATCTGGTTGCTTTGTCCTCTCCTTCTGCTTCAAGTTTTCAGGACCTGAATGAGTGTCAAGCAGCTCTTAATACTTTACTTCTTGAGGAAGAATCTTTTTACAGACAAAAATCAAGGATGATTTGGGTGCAGACAGGGGATCTGAACACTGCTTTCTTTCATAATTCTGTAAAAGCAAGGCAATCTCGATCTACCATAAAGAAACTAGTAGCTGAGGATGACACAATTCTTATAGAGGTTCAAGATATGAGCAGGGAAGCTGTTCGGTTTTATAAAAGGTTGTTGGGGACTAGGGATAAGGCAGTAAGAGCTGTTTCTAGTGACCTGCTCACTCAGTTGCTCACTCACCGTCTGTCTTCAGATCAGGGAGGCTCTTTGTGTACTCAAGTTTCCTATGAAGAAATAAAATCTGCCATGTTCTCAATGAATGGTGATAAATCCCCAAGCCCTGATGGGTTTACAGCGGGCTTTTTCCAGCATAATTGGGAGATAGTAGGGACTGATGTCTCAACAGCTATTATGGACTTCTTCAGGACAGGGAAGCTCCTCACAGAGGTAAACTCCACCTACCTGGCTCTTATACCTAAAATGCTAAATGCTGACTGCATGAAGCAGTTTAGGCCTATCTCCTGCTGTAACATCTTTTATAAGTGCATAGCTAAAGTCCTTGCTAACAGATTAAGAGAGGTTCTCCCCCTAGTTATAAGTCAAAACCAATCTGCCTTCATTAAAGGGAGACTCATTAGTGATAACGTGTTGCTTGCTCATGAGATGGTTAGGCTTTATAACAGGAAATCTGTATCTCCTAGATGTGCTTTAAAGGTGGACATAATGAAAGCATTCGATAGTGTAGACTGGGACTTCTTGGAAACAGTTATGGGGGCAATGGGATTTCCTAGTCAGTTTGTAAAATGGATTAGTATATGCCTGCACAGTACCAAGCTCAGTGTTAGCTTTAATGGAGGCCTTTGTGGGTATTTCTCTTCAAAGAAGGGGCTGAGGCAAGGGGACCCTTTGTCCCCTTACCTTTTCACAATCTCAATGGAAGTATTCTCTTGTATGTTGAATAGGGCCTATGTACTCAAAACTCTTCCCCCACACCCCCAAACACATAGGATAGCCCTATCCCACCTTTGTTTTGCGGATGACTTGCTCATTTTTACTAAAGGGTCTTGTGAGGCAGTGGAGACCACAAAACAGATCCTAGACCTGTTCTATACTGTGTCAGGACTGAAATGCAATCCAACAAAAAGTGAAGTTTTCTGTGCTGGGATAGATGCTGAAACTAAGGGTCAAATCACTATGAGAACTGGGTTTGTAGTAGGGGCACTTCCAGTACGTTACTTGGGAGTCCCTCTGATTGCTGGGAAGTTAAATACTGCTGATTGTGCTGCTTTAGTTGAAAAAATAACTGCTCGTATTAAGGGTTGGAATGTCAGAGCTCTCTCCTATGCTGGGAAACTGCAATTAGTTACAGCTGTTATTTCCAGTATAACGCAATATTGGATGGGGATTATTACCCTGCCTGTCAAGGTGATCAAGCAGGTTGAAAAACTCTGCTCTGATTTTCTTTGGAATGCTGAGGAGGAGGGAAAAAAGGCAAAGGTAAACTGGAAATATGTGGCTAGGCCAAAACAGGAGGGAGGTTTGGGGTTCAAGGATCTCAGAAGTTGGAATTCTGCCTGTCTTATCAGACATTTATGGGCACTGGCTTCAAATTCCTCCTCTCTATGGGCTCGCTGGGTTCGTCAGTATCAGCTCACCTATACATCTATATGGGACATTCCATCTTCAATAAACTGTTCTTGGGCATGGAGGAAGGTCTTAATGCAAAGGGACTATGCAGAAAATCATCTCTCTGTTAGGCATTCTGAGGTCTATTGGGATGGCCAGCTTATGAGCAAGTACTCAGTAACGAAAGTTTGGGAGTCTCTTCGACCCAAATATGATAAGGTTCCTTGGTATGGATTAATCTGGAAATCTCTATGTACACCTAGAGATAAAGTTCTTGGGTGGCTTATTATCCTCAACAGGATCAGCACAATGGACAAGGTACAGGCTTGGAATCCATCTGTTAACAACATATGTCCCCTATGTATAGCTACATCAGAGTCAAGAAGTCATTTGTTTTTTGATTGCCCTTATTCTCAAAAGGTCTTGCAGGCTGTCTTTCGCTCGAGGTTCCAAATAGGAAGAAGCTGGGATGAGAATTTGGCGATTGCTTTAGGCCGGTTTAAAACAACTTCACCAAATTCTGACAGGGGCAGGCTGTTTTGGTTGACAGTGGTGAGTGAATTATGGCGGGAGCGGTGCCGAAGGTTGTATGGTAGTGAGACTCTAACAGAGGAACAGCTGCTGAAGAAACTGCAGCGGATGCTGCTTTTACTAAGGAGTGGTTTTCCTCAAGTTAGTTCAGTGGTCAGTGAGGCAGAGATAATCAGTATAGTGTAACATTTTGTTTGATTCTTGTTTTTAGACAGGCTTGTTGTTGATTAGTAGCTGTAGTTGTAGCCAGGGTGTTTGCCACAGTCTCTGTAATCAGACAGTTTGTAGCTTGGTACCAGTTAGAATGGTGTTTTGCCATTCTTTCTTGATGAATACACAACTTATTCATTAAAAAAAAAAAAAAGAGAGAATGGAACTACGTGCAAATTGTATTGTAGCAAAAGGAAACAAACAAGAAATGGAAAAGTCGGCCGTCAAACGATGAATGGAATTGGAAGTGATGAACCAAAAAAAAAACAAAAAAAAAGTAAACCCACGTGGACGTTAGCCTATCATTAACTAGCTAGGTCAGCAGTAGTGACGGACACGTCAGTAGAAACAACGAGTGGACTGTGGAGGGCCATGCCATGTCATCAGCTGTCCTTTTTTCCAATCTTCTGTAGCCACGTTTTTGGATGGAGAATGAAAAAAGTAACATTTTTTATATTAAGAAAAAAAAGTTGATAGAATGGGGAAGCCGTGTCGGAGCTAAAGAACCCAGCGTGATCTAGCTGGCAACTCGTAATATACTCTCCTTGAGGATGAACACGTTGGGTTGTCTAATGTCTTTGTCTATATCGCTATGGTGCTAACCGTACTGTTTTAAAATTATATAACTCAGCCCAATATGGAGTTTGACATGCCAAGAAGATATGTCTTATTTTTTATTTTAAAAAAATTTGTGTATGATAAATTGCTTCGATATTATAAAATAATATAATTTAAAAACTAGTAAAAATTGATTAACTAAATAATATGGTACCAACAAATATAATATGAGATTAGTTATGTTCAACATTTCACTATTATTATTTTTTCATCATGACATCAATCACATGTATCATACATGACATACAAAATGATTGTACCAAATACGAGTTAAGATTTTAGTAAACAAAACTAGATTGAACTCAACTCGACTCGTTATTAAACCCGCCAAGTTCAAACCCAACCCGTATATTAACGAGCCGAGCTCAAACTGAGGTAAAACTCGACTCGACTCGGCTCATTTGCCGCCCTACGTGGAATAGAAGTATCTGTTGCAAGAGCACTTCTACTATACTATATAGCATTGGTGCTTTAATGTACAACTTGAAGTTGTACCATAACATTAAATGTATAAGTTTAGGCTGTACCATAAAGGAATTTGTAGCATTATGTTATGGTGCAACTTTACAACTTGAAGTTGTTCCATCACATAAGGTACAAGTTTAAGTTGTACCACAAAAGAATTTGTACAAAAAGTATAGGTACAATGTGAAGTTGTACCATAACATTAAAGGTACAATTTCAAGTTGTACCATAAAGGCAAAAACCTATAGCACCAATGCTATATAGCATTGTAAAATTCCTCCTGTTGCAAGAGAAAAAAGGTTAGAAATATCAAATAAGGAAGAATCATTAATATAACAGCATGTATTAAATATTAATACCATGCTTATATTTGGACGGTTACCTTAAACTCATTTTAGGTAAGTATATAAATTTTGTTTACATGATATCTTGAACTAATTCCCATATATATATTTCCCTTAGACTACACTTTACATAGACTGTTGTCATAAACATCAGACCTGAAACCCAAAAGAAACATGACAACAAGCCAGACCACAAGGATCATTGTAGCACTTCCGGCGGTTCTGGCGGCGGTGGCGGCCATACTACTGGTCATCATCCCACCGTCGTCGGCGTGGTTCTGGACCTACGAACACGTCCACATAGTGAACGAGCTGGACGGCGGGAAGACGCTGATCGCCCACTGTCACTCCTTGCAACACGATTTGGGTGTCCAATACGTCAACGCCGGGGAGGAGTACGAGTGGAGGTTCAAGCCACGTGTATTCAAACGAACCCTCTGGCGCTGCTACTTGGCACCGGACGGTTTTCGCCACGTGGCGTATGACGTGTACAACGAGTCGAATCAGGTCGTAGATTACGATTTTAACGTGTATTGGGTTGCGAAGGAAGATGGGATCTATAATAGAGACCATGTTAACCGTCAGGATTTCTTCTCTCAGCCGTGGGACGCCGGACGCCTTCCAAGTTTGATTGGTTGATGCAATGTATTATGGGAACTTAATAATAATGATATATGATGCATCTGTTTTTTTCTTGTTACGATGAGGTGAGAGTGAGGGAAGGCGACTCATGCTCATCCAAACAAAAGTTCAGGTAAAATTATGTGTTGTTATGAGAGTATAATTATAGGCGATTATTGTAACACGTTAAGCGAATCCCACATCGACAAAGTACATGAGAGATATATGGTTCATAAGTAAGAAACAGACATTAACTCCCAAGACGCGTTTTGAGCTGAAAATGAATTTTTGCGAGAATTTCGAAATTAAACGTGCTCAGTGTGTAGTACAACAAGAATGAGGAATTTTATGGAAAGTGACCTTGAATTGCACCCCAAGTCAAAAATCGTGAGAATCGAGATCCAAAGCGGATAATATCTTGATCGAGAAAAGGTCCGGGATGTTACCGTTATCCTTATCGTGATTTCCGTACTAAATAGGGTTTTCCTTGAGTGTGGAGTGTCGTACTCGTAACGCACGATGGCCATTGGAAGGAGACTTGTTATTAATTGATGGGGCGTTACAAATAGTAACTCCACTCACTAATTAGTTACTTTCTTGACCAAAAGTGGCAGACAGCCTAAATCAATCAACTATTATGTTGGTGGCTTTAGGCATAATGCTTTGGCTTTTGAGTTTCTTCTATGGAAATGAAATGACACGATTAACACATGTCTGTTGGTTGGGTTGGACAGTCATTCTTCTCGTTCTGTATCTTTATTGTGACTTTAAACAAATTGGGATGGGGCTGACTTTCCTTTTCCAGCATAAAGAATGACCCTTTGGTGGGATATGTATGGTATGGACTTCAGCCGGTTTTAACAACTCTTGCCGAAACTACGGGCGCTGTATAAGAATGGCAATCGATTAGGGTGATACCGGTTTTCATATAAACAATTTCCGAACTATAATTATTCTCGGAATTAAAATTATGCAGTGATGTAATATGGCATACCAAAAAAATTATGAACTTTCTTTGTCACATTTTTTTAAAACTGAGAGAAAATTAATAAAATTTGAGACCTAAGAAATAATTATATATAATGTTTTAGAGATAAACGAAGTAATAAGATGAATGAGTTTAGAATATAGGATAACATATGTTCGGGTGGGTTCAGTACTGCTGATGCTTAAAATATCAAACCGCACTAAATTCATTACTATCTATGTCGAATTCGGGGAAACCCCACTCAAAAATAATATCAATTGGATTTTTCTCCACAATATTGATTCAAATTCAGTTACATACCTACAGTGGTAGGTAATTTTGTCATCCTAGGACTGCAGGGATAGGACTTGCTCGATAAATTCCCCTCGGGGATACTTGTTTCAACTTTATTTTGAAGCTAGGGTACTTGTTTCACCTTGTTCTCAAAGTTGAGGAGTTTTTGTGAAAGTTAGAGAAATGTTTCTCCAAATTTGAGGAAAAATAAAGGGTACCTAGTACCTACCACATTGCAATCAGACCAATTTATACGATCGGGTTTAACTAGAAAATCGGAATTGAAATAAGTGACAAATTCAAGAATTTTATGCAGGGGTGTCATCTCCAAAAATTAAAATTAATTAAAAAAAAAATAAATAATTATTAGCTAAGAAAATTTCCGACTAGTAAAAAAGTCCATGACCTATTTTGCATTATGAAAAAAATGGTACAATACATTCGGTGTCTATACTGATAAACATATCTTTCTCAATATATCCTACTAGACAAAAGTAGCCGGTAATTGAGTTTAATCGTTATGTTTTTTTAAATAATTGGGGACAAGAATAACTTTTTACTATTATATTTGTATCCAGAACAAAACAACAAATGAGTTGTACTCTAATTGAAAATATGTTTACTAATAGTAGCAGTGTTCCCAGTTCAAACCACATAGACTACCACTTAAGTATTATTTGTAACTATTCGCAAACTACGCTACGAGAGGTTGGATAATCATTTTCCCAAATTTTAAAGATATCCGCTACCATTTATTTATGTTTTTACCCATACGCAAATTACAATCGAAGGTAGGATAATTTTTCCCACCAAATTTTAGGGTTGTCCCGAAACGCCCCTAAACCTCCATGGATCCGCCACTGATCGAATCCCTAGTTGTACTTGCTGATGTCAACATCTCTCGATTATGAAACTAATATTATTCTTGTAACCAAAGCAATCATTTTTATCCATAAAATGGATAAAACATGTAGGAATTGCAATGGGGCAATATCAAGGCGGGTATCTTGATACTCTCGTACTCATCCCGCAACCAATTAGATATAGGTGACTAATTTATCATGGGACGCAGATCAGGACAAGTCGACTTATACAAATATGTGATTTAAAGAGAAAACATTATAAATATTCATTTTCATTTTAAAATTAAGAAACAAACTAGGTGAGTATTACCCGCCCTAAAATAGGTCAAAGGGGTTGAGTAAAATAGGTTAAATTAAGATTTTCATCCCTACACCTTAGATGTTGTCATGTTGTGCAGTAATGAATAAGTGAATAGTTATGGGGAAATTTTCAAGAAATAATTAGGTATGCAAGGCTTTAATTTAACATGGTCAATTAAACCTTCTTCTAAGGACTTGATCAAGGTGATTAATGCTCTTCAAACTGTCTTATAGTAGTCATCAGTCAGTATGTACCTCTTCTGGGAAAGACTTGATCAAGCTTATTATATAAATGCTGTTGAAATTGTCTTCTTCTTAGCCTTATTCCAGTGAAATTGAAAGAAGTCTATTGTCCTAGTCTCTTCTCATCTTTTCGGGACTGGATGGTTGTTAAAGCTATTCTTTTACTGGAGGAAAGTACGGCAGCATTCAACCATGGAAACTAAAAATTACTCCGCATAAAAAAAAATATAACATGTTGGAACTATGTAATTCTAACTCTCTCTCGTTCCAACGCCGTTGGCGATAGCTCCACCGGCGAACAGAGCAATCCTCTTACAAAAATGTACTTACAGACCAAATTGTGGAGAAAGCTACCAAAGGAAGTCAATGGACTTTCGTGGGAGAACAAAACATGGTGGCCGGCACCCTCAATGGTAATACAGAGCTCAACTTCTCAGAAAAAATTCAAAGAAAGGTTATGTGATCCGTGGAAAAAGACTCTTGTGGTTCGCCTTCTAGCCCGATCAGTTTCCTACTCTTACCTGTGTTCGGAGCTTAGATGGAAGTGGAGACCCACAGGAACATTAGATATCATGGTCATGGATCTCAATAAGGGTTATAGGTATAATATGCCCCTCTACTATGACGTTTTATCAAACATGCCCTTCTACTATTATTTATATTAAACATACCCCTGTACTTTGTAAAAATGATCAAACATACCATTTTATTTAAAATTTCATCCAAAAAACGTTAACCAAGGTCGAACTTTGGTTTGGGCGGCACAAATGTCTAAAATATTCATAATAATTTCAATTTTAGAATTTTTTTAGTTCTTTTGTATAGCCAAATAATTCGAATAATTTCACTTTGAATAGACCCAGAGAAATAAAACGGGAGACAAAACTGACATTTTCGCTCACATTTGCTGATGTCGGTTCGTCTAAATCTCGGTTCAACCATGGTTGGCGATTTTTTCAAAGGAATTTTAACAGAAGGGCATGTTTGATAATTGTTTCAAAGTATAGGGGCATGGTTGATATAAAAAATAATAGAGGGGCATGTTTGATAAAACGTCATAGTAGAGGGGCATATTATACCTATAACCCTCTCAATAATGAGACATTTCTGGTGACTTTCAGCAATGATCAAGACTACCTTCTCGCGCTCACAGGAGGACCATGGGTGATCCTTGATCATTACTTACTGGTTCATCAATGGACACTTAGCTTCCGTTCGACTGATAAACCTCATCGATCGCTTGTCGCCTGGGTTCAGTTCCCTGAGTTGCCTTTCCATTTCTATCATCGAGAAGTCCTCTTCGCAATTGGGAATTTGATTGGGCGCACAATCATGCTGGACTATCATACGAAAACGCTGCAAAGGGGGGAGTTAGCAAGGATTGCAATCGATCTGGACATGACAAAACCGCTTCCGACGATGGTATAACTTGACGGAATACAACAAGTTTTTATGAAAATCTCCTTCAAATTTGTTATGAGTGTGGTAGAATCGGGCATCTTGAAGATCATTGTCCCGAATGTCATCTGTTGGAAATTTGGTTGAATCGGACTAATCAGTCAAACCGGTTTTGGGTTGGATCGACCAACCGGTATGGGATTAGACCGACCGAACCAATATTCTAATTTCATGAAGGGACACATCCCTTTGGCCTAGTGGCGGTTGCATTATTTTATGGATAAGGATGGTCAAGGATGGTCTTATGGATAAGAACAACCTTATGGATAGAGGCAACCCTTCATATGGATAAGGATAACCTTTCATATGGATAAAGGCCACCTTTCGTATGGATAAAGGCAACCGTTCATGAAACAATGCATGGATTCGACCCCTATAAATATATGTGTGGGGTGGATGGTGCCACATACCAAGATTCTTCTTCTTTCTTCCAAAAATTTCTAAGTATGCTTTAGAGTTCTTGAGCCTAGAACCTAAAGTCGTGATAGTTTTATCCTCGGGAGAAATTTCCTGTAACCCAAGAATTTATAGAGGATGGAAATATTCTTTTCGGAAAGCAGGGACGGAGCCAGGATTTGAGGCTGGGGGAGCCGAGCTTTTCTTACTATGTTATCGCAAAAAATCTAAAAAAGTTTAAAAATTATATTATACTAATCATATAAAAAATTCTGAGATATTAAAAATCCTTATTTTATTTGTATGACATTATAATTTTAAAATTGTTAAATTTTATAATTTTATAATTGCACAAGATCTTGTTTGACATGATTAAGATAACTCAAAATAGAAGTTATACTAACAATGTTTTCACATTCAGTTCAATACAAATTACAAAGCTATAAAAAGGTAACAATGAATGTTAAAATTGTATAGAAAATTATATTTTCATAACTAAAAAATTGATGTCTGTCAAAATTAGTATTGAAAAATTATCTTTTATTAGAAAACAATCCTTCAAATTGAAGAATTTTGTTCTAATTGGAATTTAAGGACTTAACAAACTAAAAATGAAAGTAAATTATTTACTTGTTTTGTCAAATGAAAACTAAAACTCTATTTAGTTTTAAAAAATTAAAAGAATTGAAAAGACAGAACAGTTAAGAAATATGTAAAATAAAAACTTTTATATGAAATAAAGTACAAAACCGAGGAAAAAACTATAAAAGTGCTTCCGCTCCCAAAAAATGTCGTGGCTACTAGCTACCACAAGGGGTGCGGTTACTGTGCTAATTGTACAATAGTTAGCACCGTCCTAACCAAGGGAAAAACTACTACTAGTTTGAATTAGTAGTGATTTAGTTTAGATGTTGTATTGATTTTATAATAATCCGTAGTAATTTCGTTATTTTTAGTAGCGTTTTTTGCTAGTTATCACGGTGCTAACCCCTATAAGGGTTAGCACCTAATCCCATCCCTACCACAAGGTATCAAACACAGAATTTCTAGCTTGTTTAACAACTCTTAAACCGTTAGACTAAGTAAGCTGGTTTGTTATTTTCGTGCACTCTCAACTTATTTATATAGGTTTTAATATTTATACGTAAAATACCCAACCGTTTATGCGTGAACTCCAAAATTCTCGGGGGCCGGGGCCTCCCCGAGGACTAAGCTAGCTTCGCCCCTGTCGGAAAGTGAACGTTGTTCATGACTCTATCATAATCCTAGTCACCCAGTCTCGATCTATCGTACTTATACATTCGTCCCTAAAATTCCCAACAATCGAAAAGAATATTTTCCGATATGATGGTTGGAACCGCTCTTTGCAAGAAACAGGTTCCAGTTTATGGAATTATGAGAATGTTCGATGATGAGTTTTTCATCGATGATAGTAGAAGATAAGTTTTCTTCATACTAGTCTCTTGGTGTCTTCCATATTCGGAAGGTAACTTGGAAGAGGGATGATTCGAAGATGAGGAAGAAGGAGAAGGCTTCGTAAAATGGAGAAATAGAAGAATGACAATTGCCTTTGTGCAGGTCACATACTCAATGGTAAATTAGTCTAATTCTCTATTTGACATTTTTGAAGTTCTAGACAAATTTGGATTTGTCTAGTGGTTTGGTGGTGTGATTTTGTCTAGGGGTTTATGTTATTTAAACTAAGGAGACAAAATGTATATAAAATTTATGATGATTTTGGTAATGGAGTCATCGTACATTTGTATGTATATGACATGCTTATCTTTGGGACCAATAAAAGATAAGTGAACTTTTGATAAAAAGTTGTTATTTAAATTCTCCATGTGGGACATGGGGGAGGTAAATGTGATTCTATCTATTGAATCAAGCGGTACAACAAAGAATATTCCTTCTATCATTTTTTTCTTCATTGAGAAGGATTGGACACATGGCGGGTAATAGTGTTAAGGAACTTAGAAGTTTGAAAACTTAAGTGTATAATATCTTCGAATATTCACATGAGTCAATGAGTTCAATCGTTAACGACACCCTTTGTATTCGAGTATTTGTCAAGTGTAATATACTAAGATTAAAATTCAATCGTCACGATATTTTCATTTATGCTTAAGTTTTGTTGGAAGAATGTTGTGATTTTAGTGAATTCTATAATACACTAAAATGGGGGAGGAATGTTAGAAATTTGGTTGAACCGGACTAAACAAGTCAAACCGGTTTTACGTTGGACCGACCAGCCGGTTTGGGATTAGACTGACCGAACCAATATTCTAATTTCATGAAGAGACACATCCCTTTGGCCTAGTGGCGGTTGCATATTTTATGGATAAGGATGGCCTTATGGATAAGAACAACCTTATGGATAGAGGCAACCTTTCATATGGATAAGGATAACCTTTCATATGGATAAAGACAGCCTTTCGTATAGGCAACCGTTCATGAAACAATGCATGAATTCGGCCCCTATAAATATGTGTGGGGTGGATGGTGCCACATACCATAAACAGATTCTTCTTCTTTCTTCCAAAAATTTCTAAGTATACTTTAGAGTTCTTGAGTCTAGAACCTAAAGTGGTGAAAGTTTTATCCTAGGGAGAAATTTCCTGTAACCCAAGGCTTTGTAGAGGGTGGAAATATTCTTTTCGGAAAGTGAACGTTGTTCTACTCTATCATAATCCTGGTCATCCAATCTCGGGCTATCGTACATATACCCTCGTCCCTAAAAGTCCCAACATAATCCTCCCCAGGGGTTAGCTTTGGCGGTGGTTTCTGGTTACACCTCGATGAATCCAACGGTGAGCCAGTCGCCGGAGCTCCCCACCGGCTATGGTTCGTGGATGCAAGTCACACGAAAATCACGGAAACAGATAAAGAACAAAATGGGTAATTCGTCAAACTAACCTCTGTCAATTGGCATGGATTCAGGGAAAATCGCATCAAAATCAGGTGGAAAAGGGAAAGTGGACAATCATAAAGGCGCAATCTCAGCGGAGAAGAAAGGAAAGAAAGAAACCAAAGAAGAACAGAAGAAAGGATTGCAAGGATCACAAAAGGGGAAAGCAGGGGATATGGAAACAAGGGATGCTAACGGGGAAAAGAAACTCAACGACTCTCAGGAGTGGCGAGCGAAGGAACCCAAAGGAAAAAATTCACAAGCAATCCCATTTCTGGCTTTTGAAGGCCCAAAGCTCACATGTGGGCCAAGCTTCTTCTTCAAGATCAATCCCCTCGCAGGAAGTGATTGAGGGCCCGAACAACACGACGATTCATCTCTTCTCGGTACCTAAGTTGACAACTGGTCAGAAAGAGAACGTTGACCCAAATTCAAATCGAATTTTAGCCCGCCAACGGTCACAGAGAAAGAAAGAGGAAAATTCCCAGATACAGCCTCAAAACAAAGGCATAAGCCTCAGAGCAAGCAAGAAGCCTCTTCAAATCATCGCAGCCAACAAGAAGACCTCGCCTAAGAAATCCTTGGAGGGTAGTTACCCGATAACCCTCAAAGTAGGGGGTGGGCGTTCGGTCGGTTCGGTTTGAAACAAACCAGGACATGTCGAATTTCTGATGTACCCAACACCCCAACCGAATTTGAACCAAGCTATAACTCAGTTTGGTTCGGTTTAAATGCCCAGAACCGAAATGTACAGCTGCTGCCCCCTTTATGCATGTTGCCTTTTGGTCTGTTTCGCTAGAACTGGAAATTTGGCATGGGGAAATTTGGCATGGGGCTGGCTGCTCACTGCTGCCATTTCACATGCCATTTATACTTTTCCACCTGCCATTTCACATGTCTATCAAATACAATTAATTAAAACAAGCATTTAAATTTGGAAGATAAATCAATTGTCCACTACACATTACATCAAGTTCAAACACATTACATCAAGTTGGAAGATAAATCAAGCACATTCAACACAAACACATTACATTACATTAAGTTCTTCCAAATCCAAATATTCATTACAACACAAATTATTCTAAGTTCAAACTAACAAGAGAAAGGTAACCAATGTATAAATTCCAAGCATAACTTGTACAAACTCCAAAGGTCTTGCTTCTTGGCTCTTCCCTCTAGGACAATTGACACCTTTGAATTCGAAAATAGTACAATAAACACGAAACAGTGATGGTTAGTGATTAATAATTTTTGAGCTAATCACAAGTAACCAAGTAGAATAAAATCATTAGTTCTTACCTTTGAAGTCATCAATCATGCATAGAAACATCGGAAGTATCACCACAAGCACTAGTGGATGCACTGCCATCGTTCCTCCTCCCACTCGCTACATTGGAAGTCGAGGTAGATGAAACTAGATTATCTCTTATAGAGATTGCATTCATCAACTTGTCCAATTATGTATGATTAAATAGACTCAAAATTAGTCATGACATAAAAATTAATCATGTTGTAAATATGTAATGCTAAATTAGAAACTTACCTTCATCTATTTTCTCAACCTCTTTTGGATCCTCCTCGGTTAATGGTGGTGCAGAATCACCTCGAATCCAATCTGAGCTACAAATTAAATCCTCTACTATCTTAGGAGTCAATGAACTTCTGAAATCATCTAGAATCCTCCCACCAGCGCTAAAGGCAGATTCAGATGCAACGGTAGAGATTGGAACCGCTAGAACATTCTTAGCCATCATGGAAAGGACAGGAAACCTCAAGATGTTAAGCTTCCACCAACCTAGTACATCAAATTTGAGCACCATTGGCTCGTCTTCCTAACGAAGGTATTTCTCAAGCTCAGATTTGTTTCGCCCCTACAATTTGCTCTCTATGCTTTCTGTATTCATCAAGTAGATCAAGCTCATCAGCATCACACTCCTCCGCAATTGGGGCCAAAGAAGTAGAGGCATTATTGCTTTGTTTTGACTTCCAAAGCTGTTCATAGTGAGCACATAGATCAAATGTAGCGGTCTTCAAATCCCCCACCATACGTGCTCTTTTGCCACCCTCATGATACACCCTTTTCAAAGCAAAGTCAACAAACCCATCTTGTACCTCGGATCCATTACAGTGGATATGTAAAGTAGCTTGTTCATTTTATCCACATCTCCCCAATACTTCTTGTACTTCATCTACATCTTGGTTGCCATGATACTCAAGTTGACATCTTTATCAACTTCCGTCTCCCACTTGTTTATCAAATGATATAGGGAATGCACTTCTTGTAAGAACACTTGATAATTAAACCCAAGTTTGATGAAGGGAACTATCATGACAATTGACAGGGCCTCGGCCTTCCCAACTATTTTCATTGCAAATTCTAAACTTACAAACTCTAAACTTACAAAATTATAAATTAGCAACAAATCTGCCAAAACATCCAAACTCAACAATTAATAACCTACCAAAACATGTACTTTCTCAACTGGAATTTGTTGATTGTCGGTAGTATTGGTGTTGGTGGACCGCCGGTATTCTTTTGTTTGCCCGGTTTCCGACTGGTGGAGGCAGTCATGTCGATTGTGGCTTTGGAAGTTTGGAGTCTGACTTCGGAGTTGGAGTGTACGAGTAGAGGAGGGAGTTTCGAGTGATGGCATTCGGAGGCGACTGAAAATTCAGTGGCAGCCGGAGGAGACTCGGCGGCCGGTGTGTGCTTGCCTGGGTCTGGGTGGGATTGTGGGAGGCGGAGAGCCGGATAGCGGTGCCTGGTGGCGAGGGTGAGCCGGTGAGGATCGAATTGAGAGGGAGACGAAGCAGCCTCTCAGGTCGGGCCGTCGACGTCGTCGTGCTCGGGCAGTGGAGGAGGAGTCGCGGTCGGCAGTCGCTGCAAGTGCGTCGGATTCGGCTCGGCTTCTTCTTAGTTCTTCATTTCCTTCCCCTTCCCATTCCCTTTGCCGCTTTTCGATTTTGTCAATTCGATGATAGGCCGCTAGGGTTAGTCGCAGACGAGTCAACGGTCGAGTTGTGAAGAGGCCACTAGACCAAACACAGCAGACGTAAGAAATGGAGCAGGCCCAGGCCATGATGGGAAGCCTAATACAATTTGTTGGACTGGGGCAGAGTGGGCTGAAAAAAGAAGGCTGGGCCGCGAGTATTGGGCTGGGATTCAGGCGGTGGGTTTATATTTTCGGAATTCGGTCGGTTTTTTGGAATTGAGGTTAGGTTCAAACGAACCTGATTTCCGAACTTTCCCCTATTTACATACGAATTTCGAACCTAATTACAAGTATTTCGGTTTCGGTTGGTTTTTATTCGGTTCGGTAAAACCGAACCTAATGCCCACCCCTACCTCAAAGCCATTGAGGAGTTTTATGCCCACACTCAATCGAAGGCTCTGGAATTTCAGAAACTCTTCCACGGGAAACCGTCTGATGTGGACATGGAAGAGAATCAAGTGATGACCGCTACAAATCCCCAGCTTGAAGTTGATGGAAATCAGGGAGGACCTCCTGCCACTCCGGTGGCCACTACCTGATCTTTTGAGTTTTCCCCTGATTCTGGCTTTTCCTTTCTGTATTTCTCTAGTTTTTTCTATGTCTGTACAACCTAACTTTAAAATTCTAGCGTGGAATGTGTGTGGCGCAGGAAGTAAAGACTTCGGGGGGGGGGGGGGGGGGGGGGGGGGGGGGGGGGGGGGGGGGGGGGGGGGGGGGGGGGGGGGGGGGGGGGGGGGAATTAAGCTTCTTGTCCAATCCTACAGTCCTGATTTTCTTCTTCTTTATGAGCCCCAGATTAGTGGAGATCGTGCAAACAGAGTTTGTGGAACTTTGGGTTTTGATGAAGTAGTGAGAGTTGATGCCAAGGGCAGACAAGGCGGTATTTGGATGGCTTAGAAGACTGAGGATTTTAACGTGCAGCTAGTAGATGTCAACAGGCAACACATCACTGTTAAAGTCTCTAGAAGCAATCAAGAAAAGTGGTTACTCACTAGAGTGTATGGAAGCCCTCATTACAAATTCCATCAATAGCTGTGGGAACACCTCATACAAACCAGTAGAAACACTCGGATTCCCTGGCTCATCACTGGCGATTTCAATGCTTACCGCTTCCCTTCAGAGAAAGCTGGAGCAATCACCTTAGCCGCGCTTAGACGTTGTCAAAAATTTGCTGATTGGATTGATTTGGCTAATCTTATTGATTTGGGCTTTTCAGAGGCCATGTTTACTTGCTTTCAGTGTAATTCAGGAGCTCACTTTAAAGCCTGTAGAATTGATAGATCATTCTGCAATTCGGACTGGAATTCAGCTTACCACAACACTTCTGTTCAACATCTTCCCAAGCTTCACTCTAATCACCTTCCTATTTTAAGCAGTTGTACAGGGAGCATGCCTACTCCTAGTGGAGGGAGACCTTTGTGTTTCGAGGCTGCTTGGCTACTTCACAAAGATTTCCATAACTTTTTTGCAGCTGCCTGGAAAAAAGACCTCAACCTTCACCAAGCTTTACATGATGTTGCTAGCAAGCTCAAAATCTGGAACAAGGAGACGTTTGGTATCATTAATTAGAGGAAAAAGAGGTTGTTGGATCGGCTAAAGGGAATTCTAACCAGTATTGCCAATAATTTCAATCCAGGACTCATCAAACTGCAATCAAAAGTCAAAGCAGAGTTAGACATTTTGCTCGCTCAGGATGAGGTTATTTGGTATCAAAGGGCTAAAGAAAATTGGGCTACGCTTGGAGAACAGAATTCTGCCTACTTCCACCAACAAGCAACAAGGAACAGAAGAAGGAATAAGATTCTGGTTCTTAAAGACGAAGCTGGGAATTGGGTGGAAGATCCGGTAGAGTTGGAACAGCTGGTGGTAGGATTTTATTCCAGACTGTACAAGCAAGATCCCACTCCCTATCTAGACCAAATTCCTAAGAATTGTTTCCCAAGAATTGACCAGGAAGATCTTTTAACCCTTCTTCGCCCTTTCTCTTTTTCAGACATTCATAAAGCGATTTTTGGAATGAAACCTTTCTCTGCTCCTGGCCCTGATGGTCTCCATGCAGTTTTTTTTACCAAAAATTGTGGTCTTTAGTAGGGCAAAACACTGTTGATCTAGCCACCTATTTCTTTGAAACAGGTCATCTCCCGACAGATGTGCTTGATTCCAACCTTGTTCTTATTCCCAAAGTTAACTACCCGGAGTCCCCTGCCTAGCTAAGACCAATCTGTCTCAACAATGTCAATTTGAAGGCCATCACGAAGGCAATGGCTAATAAATTGAAGCCGTTAATGAGGAAATTGGTGAATCCGACTCAAAGTGGGTTTATACCAAAAAAGACAGACCACTCATAACATCATCATCCTTCAAGAGGTCTTACATTCTCTATGTCGTAGGAAGGGGAAGAAGGGAGGATTAGTGTTCAAGATCGATCTTGAAAAATCCTATGATAGGCTTAGGTGGGAGTTTATCAGAGATACCTTGATAGAAATTGGGGTTCTTAGTACTTGGATTAGCAGAATCATGAAGTGTGTGGAGGAGAACATGATGAAGATTAATTAGAATGGCAAATTTACGAACTGGATTCTACCCCCTCGGGGAGTCAGGCAGGGAGATCCCCTATCTCCCTACCTCTTTGTTCCTGTATGGAGCGCCTCTCTCACCGTATTGAGTTAGCCGTGGAAAGCAATGAATAGAAGCCTCTGTCGCTTACCTTTCATGGTTTTAAACTTTCTCACCTCTTCTTTGCAGACGATTTGATTTTGTTTGCAGAGACATGGATCAAGCAGGTAGAGGTAATCAAGCGTTGCTTGGACGAGTTTTGTGATAGTTCAGGACAAAAGGTTAAATTGAGCAAATCCATGATTTTTGTGTCACCAAATATCAGTTGCCAGAAGGCCCAACAATTCAATGACCGAGCCAATATCCCACTCACTAATGACTTGGGGAGATACCTGGGTCTCAATGCAATTCATGGAAGAGTCACCAAGGCTAGGTACAAGGACCTAATCCTTCGTATCCAGAAAAAACTAGCCTCTTGGAAGACAAATTACCTTTTGCTTGCCTCTCATTTGAATTCGGTGAGATCAATTTCTTATTCTGTGGCAGTCTATCCAATGTTTTCCGAAGCTTTCCCTGCCTCTGTTTGCAATTTGTTGGACAGGGTTAGCAGAAAATTTGTTTGGGGAGAAGAAGAAGGAGAAGGGAAATTCCATCCAGTTGGGTAGGAGCAGTTAACCCTTCCAAGGGATCAGGGAGGAGATGGTATTCACCCTACTAGACAGGCTAATCAAGCCATGCTTGCAAAAGGCAGCAAGAAGCTAGCTACGATGGAAGAAACCTTATGGACAAAACTTATGCTTGACAAATATGGCGGCAACAGAGAGGGCATCAACATCCTAAAAAAAACAGGGAAGTTCTATGGCATGGAGAAGCTTTGTCTTTGCTGCTAATGTGTTGAGGAAGGTTTTTCCATGAATGTTAAGAATGGTAAGCGAACTAATTTCTGGTGTGATTCCTGGGTTTTGCAGGTTCCCCTGAAGGAGCTTCCACTGTGGAGGTTCCAGAAGAGCAACTAAATCGGAGCGTGGCTAATTTATGGGATTCGGATTATGGATGGAAGCTTGCAGAGTTCCAGCACCTTCTCCCAGAGCAGATGGTTAATAAGATTCGAGCCATCATGGTTGACCCTCTGGACATGGAAGGTGATCAAGCTTTCTAGAGCATTACTGCGAATGGTCAATTTTCTGTTAGCGTGCCTATAAAGCAAGCCAGGAGTAGTCAGATTAGCAAACCAATTCAATTTGGAAAAACATTTGGAAACTCCAAGTCCCTGAACGAGCCAGAGTCTTCATATGGATGGCGGCAAGGGAAACTTACCACGAACATCATCAGGAAGCACAGACATTTAACTGATAATGACTCGTGCCCTGAGTGCATTAATACAGCAGAGACCAACCTTCACTGCTTAAGAGATTGTGGAAGGGCCAAAGCAGTATGGAACATGATTTTGGATCAACAAGGAAGAGGGAGCTTTTTCAGCAGCAATCTTGATACTTGGATTAAAACCAGCATCTTAAATGTTTCGATTGGAAATTGGCGTAGCCAATGGAACAATATTTTCAGCCTAATCCTTTGGTACCTTTGGAAGTGCAGGAACGAGAGGATTTTTAAAGGGATGAAATTGACCATACCGACTTTGCATCACTATGTGGTGGCTAAGGCATCAGAGTGGGTGAAAGCTTGGAGTCCAGCTCCGAGGTCCTCCTCAATCAACGTTGGCACAAAATGAATATAAACGGCACAGCGCAAAGCAACCCATGTATGGTTACAGCAGGAGGTGTGCTTCGAGATCATGATGGAGTCTGGATTGGAGGATTCTGCAGCAAGCTTGTCTCTGGTACAACTCTTTTGGCTGAATTATGGGGCATTTTACAGGGACTGGATTTGGCTTGGAAAAAGGGTTCTCGCTTTCTCATTCTTGAGACCGACTCAAAGTTAGCACTGCAGCTCATTGATATGAGGAACGACAGGGTACATCCTTATGCAACAATGCTTGGCACTATCAGAAGAATTTTGGCCAGAGAATGGGTGGTTCGATTGGTGCATACGTATCACGAAGGGAATAGAGTCGCGTACTGGCTCTCAAAGCACAGTCTCGTCTATCCCTATGTTCCCCTGTTTTTTTTTCACTTTTGATCCCCTGTTTTGGTTCTGTTTCGGTCTACTCTGTCCTTTACTCCTAGCCGTTAGGAGTTTGTAGTTTCTTGGCAGTTGCCTCCTTTTAATAAAAAAAATTAATTCTATGTAATAACGATAATAATAAATGTGGTTATTAAGAAACACATCTCGACCCATAGGCCATACTCCATAACCGAAGAAGTCATCAATCAAAACACATCCCCACTCCACTTGTAATATGTACTAGCTTATAACCCGGCCAGTTGGCCGGAATGTTCATATTTGATTATTGATATTTTTATGTTACGTTTAAGTCTATCAGCCTGTTTAATTTTATTGACAATCCTTTGATCGAAATGATATATAAAGAAAGAATATATAGGTCAAAAATTCGGAGAAACACCACAATCATTTAAGAATATTAAATATGAAAATGTATCATTGATCCCATTTTCATAGTGATAATAAAGCCCCCGTTAAAATGCTATTGATTAGTTGATTGTCAAGAAATATAGAGTATAAATTTCACACGACCTGTAGAAATCAACCCCACAATCCTACATAAGGGATTTTTTACAAAAGATAATCGTATATTGATTAAAAAAATGCTATCATTTTAGAAAAATATGCCACTAATAAAAAAGAAATGGAGAGTTGTTGATTCAAGTCAACTATACACTAACAACTCAGCTAAGAGGACCATCAAAACTTGAGAGCAAACAAATTAATTAGGGTTACCTCCAATATACTAACAGACTCCATCAAAGTAATAAGACACAAAATTAGATAGTCCTTATCTATCAGTTCCAGTAGGTTGAATCGAGTTGCTTCAGTAAATCAATCCATCAATGATTCCTCGTTTTAAGATAGAAATAGGTTGTGATAGATTCAAAAATCATAAACCTAAAGATCCAATAGCCACCACTCTTTGTCGTACAACCAAATTTTTATCCACTTTATCGTCAATTTCAAGAGGCATATGTTTCAACCAAAAAATCAATTTCTAATCCTCCTTCTGCAACTCCATTTATTGAACTCGATTCTGTTCGGATTGATATCAGAGTTGGCATCTTCTACTTGCCTAGCTTAAATCCCCAACAATAAAATCGTAGTGCCAAGACATACCGGAAGATTAATTTTCAAACACGGAGTTGTACTGGCAAGTGAAAGGGGCGCAAACTATTGCACGCTGTAGGGAATTTCAGAGGAAGTTAGAAATGGATGAGAACACAGATAAAAAAGCACAAAATTTATATTTAAATTGAATACTACATATGGTAGACTTAGTGGGCTTGCTAATCACGATGGAAAAGTTCTCATATTCTTAGAGTTTAACTTCGTGTATTTTTGTATTCAAGAAGATTCAACAAATATATTTAGTGTAATTAGTTGCGATTGTTGTCTTTGTTTGTAGAGACCCGGGTTCAAATCTTCATATTAACATTTTTATATGATATAAATAATTAATTGTAAAGACCAAATTATCCTTCCTATATTCACTCTCATTGCAGAAAATTTGAAATGAAAAAAAGTAGATAAAACTCTACTATATATTATTGGAGGATAAACAGACTTCCGTTCCAACTGAACATAGACATAATATTTTGAGGTAGTGTGTCTATAATCCTAACTAGTGATAATGATTGAGTTCAAAACAAGTTGGGGATCGTAATAACCGGGCCTAGTCTGCTTGTTCCTAAGTTGCTCTGACCTGCTCCTAGCTCCAACATGTGTTTATTTTCACCGATCTACGACGGGGGCCGATTTTATCCATCTTGGCCTGTTCTAGGTTTTTTAGTAGATGCAATGATAATCTTGTTTCTAAATGGTGCAATACTAATAATTGAATCTTTCCCATCAATTCGAGTTATCGAGATAATTGATATTTGACATGATATTAGAGTTTGAATAGTAGTAAGTCGACGATGGATGCAGTAACAAACACTTTGGATGTGAGTTTCTCTTTTAGCCAGTCGAGCGTTCCCCCTTCCTTTTTTTTTCTTCCTGTGTGAGTTCAATAACCATGCGAGTGGAGTAACAACAGGGCAAGAGGAAGGATGGATGCGGAGAGAAGAATTTAAGGAAGGCCAAGTTTAGAGGAAGGACACGCACAAAGATTTGGTCTAATGAGAGAGGGAGAAGAATTAAAGGAAATCAAGTATAAAGGAAGGAAGCGAACAAAGGTTTGATCTAATGGGAGAGCGGGTCGTAGGGGAGAACAAACACACCCGCAAACCAACTCACCTGTCCAATAAAATCCAACCCACCCGTATTTATCGCTAAAACTAAGGTTTAGGGTTGGGTGATGGTTTTCATTTTACAACCCCCTCTTTTGGGTTGGATTTGGATTTTGGATTACACAACCCATAGAACCTGACCCAACCCGTGTTCCAACTATTGGCATGAGTTCGTATCAAAAAATATTTATGTCGTATATAGTCATACTTATGAGTTATGAGAAAATTAAAATATTTCTATTAGAAATCCAGTTATTAGGGTTTCTAAGGAATGACGTAACCAGATAGATAGAAAGGGATTTAGGGGTTGAGAATATAAATTAGGGATTTAGGAGAAGAAATTAGGGATTTGAAGAAGAATGGCTTAAGCCTTTGAGAGAGAAAGAGATTAGAGTTTAGCGAGATAGTTCTTTGATTAATCTTTGCTTAATCGTAAATGAACGGCCGAATATATATTTATAGGAAATAGCGGAATAAACCTGATAATAACCCTAAACTTAATCCCCAAGTTACTAATATTCTTAATAATTATCCTACCATAAATAATGATAGAATCCCACATAAGGTGGGTTTCTAACAATCCATCCCCCTTAAAAGCAACCTTGTCCTCAAGGTTGCAGTCAACCTTCATTTTCTTGACCTTCCGCTTTCTTCGTTTCCAGTTGCGCTCCACCTCACGAATGACTTCTTCTTCGACAACTCCAGCTTTCTTCAACTCGTCTTGAACCATGTGACATATGTCACGTTCTCCATAGCCAAACAATCCTTCCTTTTCCTTTTCAAATTTCACAAAATAAGAATTGGAGAACTGTTCTTCCTTGTGCTCCATAAATTCCTCTATAGGCTTGGTGGTGAAAACAAGCTCTTTTGAGCACCAATCTCCTCCAAGTAGGTTTGGATTAAGCTTCCTAGAAAGCCCACATCCTTTTTTCTTCATGTTTTGCTCATGCAAAATAAATCCACTAAGATAACCTATTGATGGCCCAACTTCATTTCGTTGCTCAACTCACATCCCTCCAAAATTCTACGCAAGAGTTGACTCTAGTCCGATCCGATATTGCGGCCCACCTAGCTGCTCCCTTATCCTTGAATTGAGCCCAACAATTTTATTCTCACAATCCGGCCTACGACCCAGATTGATGGGCCCGTCTTCCTTCCACTGACCCGGACCCACGACACGCGCGACTCGGCCCAAGGTGGCTGGCTTGCCTCGGCCTAGGGTTCGATCGAGAAGGGATGCCGCCATCTTCCTCCTTTGCCAGCGACATTTCAGCCACCCTCTTCTCCGACGACGAGCCGTCACCCTCCTTCTTCTCTTCTCTCTGTGGTGACTCCATTTTCGGCGATGCCTGCTCCCTCCCTCTCGTCCTCCGCCGAACGGCGCACCAGGGCCCTTGAAGTCAACCCCGGTGACTTCTTCTTCGGCTTCTCCACCCTGACGGCCGCCTCCAAACTTCTTCTCCTTCCTCGACAGCGTGCGATCCCTCGCCTTCTTCTCCGACATCACGCTCGAGGACTTCGCCATCTTCAAGTGGAACCCAAATCTTCTTGTCGTCTAGATCTCGGCGGTCGCGCCGGCTAGCAATGGTGGTGCGCCATTCGCGGTGGCTGTCGCACCAGTCACAGGCTCCATTGACCTCAGCGCCGACGTCTCTTTTCCGAAACCCTCTGATATGGTCGATGACTCATGGTCGTCTTCTTTCTCCTCTTCGACTGGTTGTGAAGGCGCGGTGCTGGTTGCAGCTTCGGCAGAAGTGATGATTCGTGTCTCAACGGAGGTCTCCATCCCCTGGCCAACGGTAGGCGATCAGATCATTGATGACGATGGGGGAGCAGAGAGACAGGGAGACGCGTCGGCCACCCAATCTTCCTCGCCTGATCTCTGCTTCTTCTCCCTGAATCGCCAGTTCACCATGCAGCTCGCCCTCATCCTTTGCTCGTTTTCTCTAGCCTGCACCTTCCACAATGACTCGCAGGCCCGTGGGTCTCCTTCTACTGCTTCTTGCTGTTCACTTCATTTGGTTGTGATGTCGGTGCGATTTGCAGCATCTACGCCTGTGTTGGGAAGGATCCGTAGCATCTTTGCCTGCGTGGTTGCGGCAGAGAGAGCCTCCAATTTCATCGGACACATGGTACCACTCAGCTGTGGCTGGCCCACTGCCGTCTCCCGCTGTGGCAGTGCGATGATGGTGGTGGATGATGCCATGATTGTAGGCAAAACCACCACAGGATCCGGTTCCTCCTTGGCGACGAATTCTTCCTTTTTATCATCATAGTCGTCGTTCCACCAGCCATCATCATCGTCCCAATCAGATGACGCCAACTGTGCCAAAAGTTGGTTCATGTCCTCCTTCCTCGTATTGATGCCAGCTGTGTTTAGGTTGACGGTGCTAACCTGCCATCTCGTCCCATATTTGTCATTGAGAGCTTTCAGCTGGTGATAACAATCTTGCAAAACATGATCGAAGTCATCCCGGTTGAGAGTTGGTTGAGAGTTGTGATGAACTCAAATTCGTAATCATGGCTTTGATACCACTGTTAGAAATCCAGTTATTAGAGTTTTTAAGGACTGACGTAACCGGATAGATAGAAAGGGATTTAGGGTTTGAGAATAGAAATTAGGAATTTAGGAGAAGAAAATAGGGATTTGAGGAAGAACGGCTTAAGCCTTTGAGAGAGAAAATAGACGAGATTGAGAGAGAAAGATATTAGGGTTTAGGGAGATAGTTCTTTGATTAATCTTTGCTTAATCGTAAATGAACGGCCGAATACATATTTATAAGAAATACCGGAATAAACCTGATAATAACCCTAAACTTAATCCTCAATTTACTAATATTCTTAATTATCCTACCATAAATAATAATAGAATCCCACATAAGGTGGGTTTCTAACAATTTCTCAATGCTTCTTTCTCATGATCTCACTAATCTTATGCATTCTTCTACTTAAAGTTTAGACATAGTTTTAATATAGCTATGATTCACGTAATCCTTTTTCTTGTGTAAAATTTTAATAGAATAACATATTGTGTTTATTTATAACCTCTTTACCCTATTTCGGCAAATGTCGTGGAAAAAATTAGACATGTGTTGTAGTAAATCACATTTTATTAAAATTCAAACAACATTTGTGTATTTTGATACCTTTCATCTCGGTTTTATTCATTTGAAATTTTAATTAGTTATAAAATATTTTTATGGTGTAGAATAATTACATATTTTTTGGTGGGTTGTGTTTTGACTTAAAAATATTGCCAACCCGACCCAACCCAATTTGAAAGGAGCTGTAGGATTTTAATTTTTTTAGTTAGTTTGGATTTAAAATTTCTCAAACTGTAGTGCATGGGTCGGGTTATTAAAATGGCTAAACTCAGACCACCCAACCCATGTACACCCCTAGTAGGGAGGAGGAGGGCAAGGAGTGACTAGGTTGTCAACCTGCGGATTGACCAGGACCCGATCGAGCTAGTGGGTCAAGGGTTAATAGGTCACCCGTTTTAGCCCGGAAATATGGAAAGAGTCATTATATTATACTTATCCTGATAAATTATATAAAATTTCATCTAATATATGAGTTATAACATAGAACATTACACCAAAGTAACATGTCGTACTTAGATCCAACATGTAGTGAAAATTCACACACTTATATAACATCAATATTCAAATGTTCAACTAAGGATTCTAAAGATTGAGTTAAGCGAAAAGAAATCGGAAAATAGGCGCATTTTGCAAACCAAAGAAAAAAATGACATAATTTGACCTCCAACCCGATACCTTGTCGCGGTCGACTTGATGGATAAATGCTGCCCGTTTTTCTCACCGGATCAGGATTAAAGTGGGTCGACCCGCGGGTTGACAACCTCAAGGGGACCTTTAGGACTTAGTGGGAGAGCGGGTCGTAGGGAGCGGGTCGAATTGGGTGAGTGGGCCGGAGGTGTGTTGGAGGGAGATACTGGCGGGGGTGGGCTTGTCAGGTGGAATGGTAGGCTCAGGGAGATTGGATGGGTGGACCAAGGTAGTGGGCTGGGCAGGTGGAAGTGTAAGGATATATGTGAATTTCATAAGGGAATTATCTTGGGATACCGAGCCTCGGGTAGTGGATTCTGGTAACGGGCTGCATTTATAATCTGCAATAGGAAATGAGGCCCTATTCCAAAAATAATATGTTTTGACATATGTAAACAATCACTATTGAGGATAACACGTAAATATTGTTTTCTCTTCTTGTGATTATGCTATTTTGACACACTAGTTTATAATTAGGCGCGTTGGCCGGAAGGTTCGTATTATGTATTTATATTTTTATGTTATATTTAATTTTATCAATCTGTTTAATTTTATTGATAATTCTTCGGTCGAGATGATACATAAAAAATGAATGTATAGGTTGAAAATTTGAAGAAATACCATCATTATTTAAGAACTAAAATATAAAAATGTATCATTAATCTCATTTCAATGATAATTAAGGCCCATTAAATTGCTATTGGTTAATTGATTGCCAGAAAAGATAGAGTATAAAAGCCCCACGGATTTCCCACACGGCCCATAGATAATTGGAAAATAAAATTAAAATCTCATAATTCTACATAAATGGTTCAATGTTCTCCTTTTAGTAACAACATGTCACTAAAAAAAAAATGAGAATTGTTGATTCAAGTTAACCATATACTAACAACTCAACTAAAAGGGGACCATCAAAACTTGAGAGCAAATGTCAAAATTAGGGTTATCTCAAATCTTAATCTTAACTTATATTATGGTTGTTTTGGACAAAGATTATGCCACATTAGCTTTTGCTCATCACACAGTTACTCACTAATCTTTAATAAAACCCATTCTATGACAATTCCCAACATCTTACCCTCCATTTTTGGGCCCCATAGCAAGAAATGATCTATTTTGTTAAAGAAAGCCCTTCGCGCAAATTGCTTTGAATGGGTATGATGCGTTTAATTCAATTGTTTTCTCCATTCAATTTATTAGATATCTCTGGGCATTTACTCCTCATAGCCGGGTCCAATGTAATTTGTTAATTGCTTTCTACCTCTCCTAGCAACTTTAAGTTCCCTTTTTGGGACTGTGCAGGAACGACACAATTCTCTTATAGAAGAAAGTTGAATAATTACTTATTAGAAAAGGAAGAAAGAAAGTATACATAAGAAAGGAAGCGTATTTTTTGTTTCCACCAAAAAATTTTTTGTCCATTATTCCACATGAGTACCAAACTTAACACAACTTTTAATATGCTTTAATTTTTGTTTAATTATTGTACTCAATACCCATTACGTAAAGGTTATAGATCACAATTATTTTTTACGTAACAGTTAAATTATACGTATTATGCAGTGTTAATTTTCATTATGTAAAAGGACCGTCAATTACGTAAGCCTTCTATGATGACATTGTACAATTGTTATGTCAATACACATTAATTACGTAAAGATTACGAAAGATATCTATTTGTTATGTAGCAGTTAAATTTGGAGCGATACGTAAGGCTTCCGCAATGGCTTAACAATTTACGTAACACAAGGTTAATATTCATTACGTAAAAGTATAATCCATCACGTACGGTTATGTAATAACATGTTACAATTGTTACGTAAAAAAAGTCTATATTACATAATCATTACGTAATGTCTATTGTATTTTACGTAATACCACCTATGAAACCTGCTATAGTAGGATAAAAAAAATTCAGTTACCTAACGTCAACGTAGTGTAGGAATTTCCAAAATTATTACCCACCTTAAACGTGAGCATAAAATAATAATAGACACATAGTAGTCTTCTGGTATTACAAACTAAATAAACAACAATATATAAGTTATGGAAGGAATATGTAATTTAGGTTTTACATCAACTCTTTTGAGTGTTCTGTGATTGGTGTCGACTTACGCATTTGAATTTTTGTATTGTGAATCATACACATATGAAATACGTGACAAATTTTATTTAGTAGTGTCAATTTGTGTTGTATAAGTAATTGAGCATATAGAGTGTATTAAAAGTTAATGGAGAAAGGTGGTGGTTATGCATTGTGCATAGATTTGGGGCTAGGCACCTAAACTAGTCCCGACAATCTAAATAACAATGAACATTTGTCTTCCAAAAATTAAAGAAAATTTGCATATATTGTTACTTCTCTCATCCTACTATTGTTTGGAAAATATAAATTTTCTCTGTCACATTTTTCCTCCAATAAACATCTATAGTCATATGTATTTCCACTATGCTAAGATCTCTTTTGTTCGTAAATCCATTAAAATTTGATTACCCTCAGCAAATTGCTTCTATTTCATTGTTGACACGTGGATCATTCAAACATCCCAAGTTGCCATATATTCGTAGAATTTTGTACTTAAACTTCACTCAAGAAGCCATCATTCCCAACCTCAGTTGGATTTGCACGATCTAACCTCTCCAATAGATTCTCAATAGCAAAGCTTCATTTTTCAGTCAAAATACACCAATTATTGTATGTTTGTCACTATCTTAGTTATGTGATGTGTTTGTTAAAATGTCTATAAGAAACTCGACTATAAGGAGGAACATTACAGTTACTATTAGTACCCTTCTTTTTTGGGTGGTTGGTTACTGAATTAATATTGGATGTAATATGAAGCGGATTTATAGTGTTTTCATAACTAACATTTAATTTTTATATCATTTATAAAAATTTAAAGGTAAAATAGAACTATGATTGTATAGTTTGGGGTGTAGGATTGCAACTACACCTTGATTATATGCTTATGAGATGCAATTGTCTGACCTTTTGTGTTAATTTAAATCATTTGTATTTATCAGGTGTTTAATTATCAGACATGTCAATCTTTCACTTGAAACTCCTTCAAGTAAATGTCAATGTCGTGTTGCTCTAATGTCTAAGATAAAAAGTAAATATAAAAAAGAATTAAATACCACTCCCAAAGTCTTACTTTGTTGTAAGAAAGTAAAGACAAACTTTCAGCCACTAGAGAGCCCCATAAAATTCTTAAAGTTTTAGTATCATCAAACAACAAAGTTATTTTTTTTTATCCAAGATAAGCTCCCAGGGCATGGCCGGTCAACACAATTACAAGAAAGACACTAAAAAAGAACGGTAGTCCGTATGCAACAGGACTCCCGATAAAAGAGTCTGTTTTGCCACGAGGTGGGCAGCTCTGTTGAAGCTCCGAGGATCAAAAAGACACGAGACAGATAGGAAGGAGGAAAGGAGAGAGTGGACTTCCTCTAATATAGCTCCCGCTCTTGAATGCGAAGCCTTCTTTGGTGACACATCCTTGATGACCAATTGAGAGTCCCCACAAAAAACAACAGTCAATAAGTTGTGGGTGAGACACCATTTCATAACATCACGAATAGCAAGTAATTTTGATATATAGTCATCTGAGATACCCTGATAGAATTTACCGACTGCAAATGTGATATTTCCATCACCTGAAAAGCCGACGAAGCCAAGTTGCACATCCTTGAGGGATTTTTGTTGCCCCGTCAAAACGAACTAGGATACCTTCACTAGGGAGGGAAACATCTATTCTCCTTGAATGAGGACCTTGGCCTGTGGAAGAGTGGGGCATTGACTTTCGGACTTCTTCGGATCTCTGAACCTTCTGTGCCTCTGCCATTCTCCATTCCTCCACCTGTGCTAATAGTTGCCTGTATATAACATGTGACCTGTATAAAATGTGTCCATAAGTAGCCTTGCATCGGCCTTTCCATATTCTCTAAAATAAGAAGACAATGAAAGCTACATCATTCTTGGAGATATGGGGCACGAAAAAGAGGTTTCTCCACGCAAGATCCATAGGACTTGCCCTCATCATATCTCTTATATGGTCGAGGTCAGATAATGTCCACAGTTCTCTAGTGATTCTACAGTCGAAGAAGCAGTGCTTGAATTCTTCATTTACCTCGCAACAAACGGGACATAAACTTGATGAAATAATTTTCTTATAAAGGAGGATTCCTTTAACTGGTAAGAATCCACGCACCAATCTCCAAAGAAATAATTTTAGTTTAGGAGGTATTGGAATATTCCACATGAATTTCCAGAACTTGGTGTTCAAAAATTCTGGCAGGGAGTTAAAAAAAACAACAAAGTTCCAAAGCATTATCGAGAGTGTATTAAGAACTGTGATGATATCTTAATATTTAGTCATATGGGTAGTAAGATTGATCATAGTTTGAATGACGAGGGTATGTTATATTTAATTTTAATTATGGATAATTTATCATTGATTTGAGACTCTACTGATATGTAAGATACAAATCGTGCGTGATGAGTTATACATTCGTGAGATGGAGAAATAAGTTCAAAGTCCACTACATTCAGTGATGAAATATGATAATTTAAACTCTATACGTAATGTTGTCACCAAGTTGAAGGAAATGTCATATGCTTTTTAACATTTGGCTTAAATATATAAATGCATAAAAGATAAAATCAATGAAAGACCATGTACTAACTCATGAAGTTGAAATTTTTTTTTGTCAATCAAATAAATGAATATGATCTTCCACGTGGCGATGAAGTCGTGACTCATAGATTTGACATTATTGTTTATCATGGTCAAACATGCACCAAATGTAGCGACAGTCCTATCATATGAAACTCGACAGTCCTATCATACGAAACTCGAAGAATAAATATTAAAATAAGTGAAAGACTGACGTCATTGAAAATAATGACAAAAATACATACAAATGAAACACACCGCCCATCGGGCGGGCACAAAACTAGTATACTAATAGGCTCAATTAAAGTAATAAGACACATAGTTAGACACTCTTTATCTACCAGTTTTAGTAGGTTGAATAGAGAATCAACCTTAATTTCAGTAAATCAGTCAATAATTAATCGTGTTAAGATAGACATAGGTTGTGGTAGCTGCAACAACCATAAACATAAAGATTTAATAGACAATACTCTCCGTTGTACAACCAACTTTTTATCCCCTCTATATTCAATCTCAAGAGGCATCTTATTCAACCCAAAATTCACTTTTTAATCCCCCTCCTGTAACTCTATTTCTGCTACTTTGATGGACTTTCTATCTGTGGCCATCAATGATCTTCAAATTGAGGTTCTTGTCAACTCGCTCTTCAACTCCTCAATCCTCTTATTGTATTTGGACAACTCATCTTCCTAAGGGGCAGTTGTAATAAGCTCGTCAAACCAACCCTCATCTCCATTTCCATCAATATGCTCATCTCCTCACTGACTACCTTCCCTTGCTCTAGTTCACTTCCATGCCCTTCAATACCCTCTCCATTTTTATTAATATCCTCATCAACTCTCACTTCTGTCTCTTCAACTACTCCAGTTTTGTTTTCATGTCTTTTAATATCCTCCTCAATTCGATCACTACCCTCACCAACTCCCTCTTCTCTACCTTCACCTGATGCAGTTGAACTTTACTTGCTACCAGATCCAAACACAATTTCTTCTCCCACCACTTCCCTTCCCAAACCTAATCCCAACTCTACTACTCCTAGTTCAACACCCCCACCTCTCAGTGTATTGTTGCGTGGAGGCTCAATTTTAGCAATCATTATGGTTTGCAATTATATTGATGGACACTAAAAACATCGACAAAATCAACAATGTCTAACTAATCCTAAAACAATATCAACATTCGTTCGGTGAGCTGTACCATAAGAATTGACATTGATGAAGAAAAATATGGCTGGGGAGAACATCAGCTATGACAAAATAAAGCCTTAGCGGAAATACTGCTATTGAAAAGAAACTTTTTTAAAATGGTGATCTTATTTTATTATTTCAATAGCTAAGCAAAGAAAAACAAATACAGCAAACAAACAACCAAGAAAGTAGATAGGGCACTAGGAAAGTACAATTGCTCATGTTCTATAGAAACATCTATTTGATTTCAAACAAATTTAGCACTCAAACCACCGGTCATCCTATATTTTATAAATCAATCACAAATAACTTAGATAAATTGGGAAGGAAATAATAGCCTATCAGTTCAACTCAATGAACCTTCTATAAAGATAGAACACTCATTGAAGTTGAAACCTAAGAACAGAAAGAAGAATAACGACGCAAGAGATCCACTTGGCTTCAAACATAGTATTAGGCTATAGGATCAAAGGAATTAGATCTTCTGCATATTGTGCTCATGAGATAACATGTAAATAAAAATCATTTTGTTATTAATCAGAAAGATAAAACCATGAGTCAAAGAGAAGAAATGAATGACTTACATATGCGAAACGATTGACCGTGGACGAAGACTAAAAACCATTCAAGTTCAAAGTCTGGTATAGGAAGAGGAGTAAGGAGGAAGATATAATTGATCAAACATCGTCTTCAGCAATAGAAGCAGCAAAATAGGTCTTCTAGTAGTTCATCAATATAGGAGAGATAGAACCACCGGGCGATGCTAGTGCGGAAGAATCAAGAGAGATAGGCCATACCCTAACTACTTGATCGAACTCCATTCTTCTCGCCATGGACTTATTTCGGATTTGAAATATTCTATTCCCAGCTTCAATCCCCAACAATCAAACTATAGTTCTAAGAGACACTAAAGATTGATTTTCCTAGGCGGCCTTACAGTGGGAAGTGAAAGAGAGCAAACTATTGCACTATGGAGGGAATTTCAGAGGAGTCTAGGAAGGGATAAGAACAAAGATAAAAAGCAAAAAAAATATATATTTTAAACTAAAAAAATGCAAGGATGAAACAAATTGTAAAATAAATAGTTTCTTCCATGTTAGCCAATTACCAATTTACCCTTAGCAAAAATTAAGAAGATAGTAGAAATTTTAAACTGGTGAAAGTTACATGAAACTCTACTATGAAAATCAATATATCAAGCACTATAAATATACTTACAGGAGACTTAGTGGGCTAGCTAATCATGATGGAAAAATCATCCGATTTTCAGAGTTTAACTTTGTTTATGGTTAGTATTCAAAAAGCTACACCAAATTTATTTAGGGTAATTGGTTATGCTTGTTGTATTTGTTTGAAGAGACCCTGGTTCAAATCCTATTATAAATACTTTTTTATATGAATTAATAAAGAATTGTAAATCCTGTTATAAGTTATGTAACTAGGATTTGGTGTGAGCAAACCTATATAAACTATTGTCCCTGTACTGAAGAAGTTAAGTCGAATAATAATACTAAAACCTGAGAGGAAGATCCTCTCTGTGGACTAGTGTCTAACAAGGATATCACGCTAAAAAAGTCTACGTTTTATTTCAATTTGTTTAGCTGAATTTGTAACACTCCGACCTTTGGGTTAGGTTCGACCTTAATACGTTATCGGTTGGGTTGACGGTTAAGTACTAAGAGTTACAACCACGAATTAATAATAATAATATTTTATTAGCTGTGATGTTTGAGGGTTCGATCAACGAGGAGATCAATATCCTGGATCATCCAATCTAATCCTAGGCATGTTCTAGAGGTAAGGGAACTCTATCCCTTTGAGTTAGGTCGATTAATTTGGGGATTTTTCGTGAGGGTGCAATTCTGGTTTCTTAGCAACAGACGTTACAGGCTTTTAGTGACAGGTTTTCGGTGGTCACTAAAGCTGCTGGGAGTTTGCATAAACTTATTTGGGATGTTTTAAATTTTTTCGAGCCTCTTTCGGTGTTAATTCCAAGGTTTAAAAATTTTATAAATTGATAGTAGTCTAGGAGATGGCTGTAAATTAATTTGGGGATTTTTGAAGATGTATTTATATTTTAAGAAATTGTTTGAATTTTTATTCTAATTAAATAAAAATATTAACGAGGGGATTTTAAGGGTTTGATAATTCTACAGGGTATAGGTTTTCATGATGGAGAAAGGAAAATTATTATCTAAATTTTTAAGAAGGTTCAAGTTATGTGAAAAATTCGTCCAAAACGAAAACAATTAGAAAAAATGATCGGTTTTGAAGGGATTATTTCTAGAAATTTTTTAAAGGAGATTAAGGGACCTTTGGAACGAGGCTCGAGGGTTGTATTTTGAGGAGAGGATGTTCTAGTGATTCAAAAGTTGTTTTAAATCGAGAAAAATCGTCTAAGAAAATAGATTCTTATTAATAGGTTTTCCCAAGATAATCCGGCTAAGGAGGGGTTTCTTCGAGGAACTAATCGGGGAGTCATCTTTTCGAGGTGAGTGTAAGGGGGTAAAATCTTTGTCGTAGGTCTTTTAGTTTATGCTTTTCGTTGAAGTTATTATTTAGTTAATTTTTGAGTAATGCGGCATATGTGTGCGAGGCATCCCACCGCCTACTTAAGGGTGGAGGCACACGTTGTGCTATGTATGAATGTAGGGTTGTATTATGTATGGCTAATGGTAAGATGAACCCCGGGCGATTGGGCCACTACAGGACGCGGTAGATGGTCGGGTCACTGCTGGAAAGCGAGACGTAACGTAGCAGTTGATCGAGTATGATGGGGTCACTACTGGACGGCGAGACGTAACGCAATAGGTGATCGGGCATGGAATGGACGGCGAGACGTAACGCAGTGCCATTGCCGAGCATGGGTATGCAACCGGACAACGAGACGTAACGCGGTTGGCATACTAGGGTAGGGACACCGGACGGCGAGACGTAACACGGTGGTCCGTAGTGATGGTGTCTATGGATTAAGAATATAAGTAAAGAAATTCTAGAGATAAGATAGGAGTAGAGATCTCTTATAGACTGTTTGATAACAAAATATAAAGGATGAAAGCGAGAACGACTTTTGTCTAAGTCAAGAACCCGAATAATATGTTTAGTAAGGAGTTTCTTAGGGCGAAAACGTTATGAAGTAACGACGAGACTGACCCCTTCTCACTCACCAGGTGCAGAGAGGGGAAGAGGACACATCCATCAAGAGGAGGTTACCCAAGGAGAGCAGCCGCGACAAACCTGAAGATATCAACTGGATCTGGGTAACGAGATGGGACCTCCCATTATATTTGTCTTTAGTTTCATGTCTTAATGAGTATACTGGGAAACTCATGGATTGTGTATTATGTTTTGTTGCTCTGGATTGAGGTCGCCCAAGTGTTTAGGGCATTTTACTTGAGAGTCTTAAACATTGTTGTTGTTCATTTTTGGTTTTGACTTGTAAACTTGTTTTGGTTGCTCCGGAGTAACCAGTTTTTGGTGTGAGTTATGGTTTGATTTTCGAAAAAGAGCTGGTCGTTTCAGAATTGACATGGTATTAGAGCTTAGATCCAGCCTTTGATTCGTCTCAGGATTGTGTGTTGCGACTGTCGGATTGGCGTGCGTCTTCTTCTAGGGTTTCCACCATTCGCTTTGCTTCTCTCCCGCTGCCTTATTCGTGTTATTTTTCTTTCCTTTGTGGATCTCTTTTGGCTGTGTTCTCAAGTTGCACTCTGGTTGTTTTGATTGTGTCTCCACGAAGTTTGATGGCAAGAACTTTGCCTTGTGGGAATTCCAATTCCAGAATTTCATTGAAGGGAAAAGACTGCTCCCTATTTTGATCAGGACTCTAAAGCGGCCGACTGATATTGCGCCGACGAAGGATCGTGATGACTGGGTAACAGCTAATGCCCAAGTTATTTCGTGGCTTATGTGTTCCGTTGATGTTCCTACGTTACTTAGCCCGCGCCAGTTCTCGATGGCACATGAGATGTGGTCTAACATATGCAAAACGTACTTCCAAGCCAACTCTTACCGTCAATTTGATCTGGAATTTGCGCTCGCCAAGCTGGTTTAGGATGATTATGATATAAGGGGTTATTACCAGGCTAGTCTCAATTTATGGACCAAGTATGATATTCTTATGGCCTCTCTCCTGATGCAATTTATCAGGAAGCTCCGCCCCGAGTTTGAGTATGTTCGTGCTTTGTTAATTCATAGCGGGGTGACTGAGTTTGATGAGTTGCTTGGTGAGCAGTTACGTGAAGAAACAAGATTGCGAAGTCATGCTCAGATAGACAACCACTCTCTTGTTGGTGAGGCTACCTTCGTGGTGAGTAAGGGTGGCGGCAATCGACCCCAATTTCAGACACAAGGTACCAACACCCTTACTTGTCATTTTAACCATGAAGTTGGCCATATCCAGCCTCATTATAAGCAGCGGAATATATGTATCTACTGCAAGCATGTTGGTCATATTATTCTGGAGTGCAAGACACATGCTCGGAAGGGTGGTCTGCACCCTGGTTATGGCGGCAAAGGTGCAAGCTCTGCTGGTGGCTCCAACTATGCGCTGATGGAGAAGAGCTCCCCGCTGGGTGGCTCCTCATCCTCGAGTGCTTCGGCTAGAAGCAATATATCATATGATGCTATTCGCCGCTTGGTTCAGGAAGCTCTTCAAGTTGCTCTTCCACAGGCTTTGAATTCAACCTTTGGTACAGGTGGTGCCTCAGGTAAACTTCCTCGTTGGTTATTAAATTCGGCGGCTTTTAACCATATGTCTAGTGCTCGTAAATGTTTTACTCAGCTGCGGCAGGTAGAACCCATGATGTTACAGGTTGCAAATGGGGATAATGTCCCTGTACAGGGTTCCAACCAGGTTTTATCTGGGAACATTCACTTACATGACACTCTTTATGTTCTCGAACTCGTCCCCAATCTTGTATCCATGGGTCAATTAGCAGAAGACAATTTTAGTGTGATGTTTAACTCAGATGGATGTATCGTGCAGGATTGGAAAACAGGGAGGGTGATCGCGAAGGGCATTAGAGTGGCCAGGTTTTCGTCCTGGATGAGTACAAAAAGTCTGGGAACCTGGATGGATTGGCAGCGGCGGATCAAAAGATTTCTGGTGATGTGTCTTTTCTTTGTAAACAGGCAGATTGGGCAGTTTTCAATAAGTCCAATCATGAGATCTCTGTCTTGGGTTATTCAGTTAAACTAGGATCATTGAATTTTTTTGTTCATTCATCTACTTGGGATTTGTGGCACCGTCGATTGGGATATCCCCATTCGACGCATTTATTGAGTATGTTTCGAACAAATTTATTGCATGATAAGTTGAGTTCCAGTTTTGGATAACTCAGTTCATGTGTGAGTTGCATTGAAGCAAAAATGTCCCAGCTATCTTTCCATCCTAGTGATACTGAATACGATGCTCCGTTCGACTTAGTTCATAGTGATTTCTGGGAGCCCTCGCCGTTTACGCCTTGCCTAGGGTTCCAATACTTCACCATGTTCATCGATTAGGCCACGCACTACACTTGGATCTATTTCTTACAGAGAAAGTTGGAGTTAGTCACACCATGGTCCAGATATAGTTCACAAGATTGTAAAGGTCATCAGATTGAATCATAGAGGGGAGTTCATCTCTCAACCCCTCCTTGATTTCTATGCTTCCAATGGGATTCTTATTCAGCACTCTTGTCTTGACATCTCGCAAAAAAATGGGCTCGCCGAGAGGAAGAGTCGGCATGTGTCGGAGCTAACATAGGCGATCATATTCTATTCATGCGCACCCATTGTTTTTGGGTTAAAGCGGCGCAAACTGTGGTCTATCTAACAAATCGTCAATTCTCATCGATTATTGGCAATCAATATCATTATCAGGCACTATTTCATCGAGCCTGAACTACTCTTTCCTTCAGAAATTTAGCTGCATTTGTTTGGTCTTACTACCGTAGCGTGATCGTCACAAGCTAGCTCCTAAAACCGTTCGGAGCGTCTTTCTCGGCTATGATGAGGAGCATAAGGGTTACCTATGTTATTATCCCATGCAATGTCGTATGCATGTTGTGTATCACGTGATATTTCTCGAACAGGTTATGCATTATTCTTTGGCTAAGGACACTCCTCCAGCTTCCCTCAACTTTCTTCGGCCTGCAACTTTCATGGGCACTCCCCCTACCGCCATTGACCCTCCGGCGAATGGACCAGTTGGTCATGATCATGACACATTGTTGCCCCACACTCCCTTTTTTCACACGAGCTCTAGTTCCTCTTCTGGCATGTCTTCAACCCCACGGAGTGGTCCGTCTCTTTCATCGCCAACTTTATCTCTCGGCATGGGCCACAACTCGGCTGGAAGCTCCAGTTCTTATTCGTCAACAGAAAGTGGGGACTCGACAGAGTTAGGTGGATCATGGGTGATAATTTGCTGAGTCCAACACCCTTACCTCGTCGTTCTGATCGAATAAACAAAGGAGCTCCGCTGGTCAAATTTTTGGACTATGTGGGATGTTCGGCAGACGCTATACCCATTCCTACTCACTCCAGGTTTGTGTAACGACATAAGGAGTGGGATGATGTAATGCAAGTGGTGACAAATGCATTAGACAAATCATACTTGAGAGTTGGTTCCTATAACCCCAGAGATGTCGGTTATTGGATCAAAGTGGGTATATAATGTGAAGGTCAAACCTGATGGCACACTAGAATGCTTCAAGGCAAGAGTGGTTGCTCAGGGATTTCACCAAGTGTTCGGCATTGATTGCGATAAGACCTTCACACCCATCACAAAAATGCCAATGGCGCGCAGCCTTTTTGCACTCGCATCGATGCATGGATGGACGTTAGTATAGTTTGATGTGAAGAACACCTTTCTTCATGGTGACCTAAAGGAAACGATTTACAAGGAGCCACCTTCGGGGTATAAAAAGGCAGGACCGAACATGGTACGTAAGCTAGTTAGATCTTTTTATGGAGTGAAACAAGCTCCTCGAGCTTGGTTCCAAAAGTTTCATAGAACTATTCTGCATGCTGGTTTTCAACATAGACATAGTGACCCCTTTTTGTTTATTTGAAGAACTGTCCAAGGGATCATTTTCTCTTCTACTCTATGTAGATGACATGATAGTTACTGGAGATGATGAGGAAGGAATACAGGAACTGACGAGCACCCTTCACCAAGCATTCAATCTTAAGGAACTAGGAGAGGTTGCTTATTTCCTGGGCTTAGAAGTTCGGCACACATCATAGGGATTGTTTGTTTGCCAGAAGAAGTACATTTCAGATTTGCTAGCTTCGACACAGTTTGAGGATTGCAGGCCGTGTTCCACTCCCATGGAATAGAACTTCAAGTTGTGCAAAGATGATGGAGATTTATTAGAGGATCAATATTTTATAGAAGTGTTGTGGGTAGTCTGATTTATCTAACTCACACTCGACTAGACATCTCATATGCTGTGCAGGTTGTGAGTCGGTTCCTGGGGGTTGCTACGACAACACATCTAAATGCTGTAAATATATTACTGCGATATCTCAGGCATACAAGTAATGTGGGATTATTCTTTCCCGCGGGAGGAGAGCCTAAAATTAAAGCTTTTGTCGATGCTGATTATGCAGGATGTTTGGATATAAGGCATTCAAAATCTGGCTGGTGCATCAAGTTGGAATTTGATCTGTTTCATGCAGATGCAGAAAGCAGGACAGAGTATCGAAATCTTCAACAGAAGCAAAATATCACTCAATGTCAAAAGTTAGCTCGAAAATGGTGCGGCTACATCGACTGTTTGAAGAATTGGGCATTTCTTTTCTTAGTCCAATGATGATTAATGGAGACAATACCTGTTCAATACAAATTGCCATCAATCTTGTCTTGCACGATCGGACTAAGCACATTGAAGTGCATTTTCACTACATTCGAAAACTTGTAGCAGAAGGGACAGTTCAGCTTCGGTACTTAAGAACATATGAGCAGTCGACATATGTGTTGACAAATGTTGTATCATCGAGTAGGCACTGGTATCTTTCTTCCAACATCAATTTGAGGGAGGGTGTTAATTATATGAGGAGTTTATTGTAAATAACCTTCGTATAGGTTATGTAGCTAGGGCTTGGTGTGAGCAAACCTATATAAACTATTGTGCCTGTACTAAAGAAGTTAAGTCGAATAATAAAACTAAAACCTGAGAGGGAGATTCTCTCCGTGGACTAGTGTCTAATGACGATACCACGTTAAAAAAGTCTGTGTTATTTTGATTTGTTTAGCTAAATTGACGGGTGAAAGCTAAGTAAATTATAGTTCTGATTTGGAACATGCGAGGGATCAATAACCCTACAAGCATGAATCCATAGTTGAAATGTCGAAGATTGAAGGTTGATATAGTGGGTATCTTAGAGACTAGAGTATGGAAAGAAAATGTAAAGAATATTTTACAGGAGCATTTCAGAGAATGGCAGTTTTTTTTTATATGAATCTGTGCACAGAATGGGAGTTTAGTGACCCATATTTTGCTACTTAGGGGTTAGAATTTGGGTATTGTGAAAAAAAAAATTGAAATTTAATGTTTGAAAAGAAATGAGCAATTTTTACATGGCAAGGTGACAGAAAGTCAAGAGATTCAACTGAATTCTATATATGCTTCAAATCAAGCTGCCAGCAGAGTCAAAATGTACAGACAACTACAACAATGACCAATGTAAATGAAGCTTCAAATCATATGGTTTTAGGGGATAGCTCTCATCAATTCTGCAAATGGATAAGTGCCATGTAACGTTTTTTTTATGAAGATAAATGACATGCAACTTGAAGATTAGAAAGTGCTAGGTCCATGGTTCACTTGGACAAATAAACAAGAAGGGAATCCAATTGCAAAAGGATCGAGATCTATTAAGGGATGAAAATCAATTTAGTATTGATTTTGTAACTTTGATTAGACAATTCCGCAGTTAGCTTCAAATCAGGTGGTTTTAGGGGATAGCTCATCAATTCTACAAATGGATAATATGACATTCAACTTGAAGATCAGAAAGTGGTAGGTACTTGGTTCACTTGGACAAATAAACAAGAAGGGAATCCAATTTCAAAAGTAAAACATACCTCAACTGTTAATTCGAAGTACGTACTGAAAGCAACATACTCAAAATAACATCAACGAACATATTCAAAGTACTTAAAACAAAGTAAACCATGAATCAAAGTACTTGAAGATATCATAGGTCGAGGCTATATACATCATCAAATGGATTATCGTTGTATACTCTCAGAATTAGCTGGAGGCGCCTGGCAAAACTGAGAAATCGGGAAATCCAAGCACGAACACGTGAAGTAATTTTCTCCACCAGCTTCTGACAATACAAAGAACCCATTTTGCCTGTAATAAAATGGACCCCCCCCCCCCCAAGATACATGACGGGCCAAGAACCAATGGGGAAGCCAGTTACCTGAGAGATAACGGTCTGCCTCCTCCACCGAGATACATGCACAGAATAAGCGGCACTTGACCATATTACATTGAACTCCATAAATGGTATATAACTTATCTTAGAGTCTCTTAATACATGCTACTTCTCGAATGGAACCATTTGCAAAGAGGAGAAGATCGTCTACGAAGCAAAGATGGGTAATCTCCAGAGCTTTACAATGCCGATGGTAAGGAATTTTCTCCTGTTGAACATCTCGTGCAAGTAGACAAGAAAAGCCTTCCATAGGTACTGTGAACAAGTAAGGAGATAAGGGGTCTCCTACTCGGAGCCCCTTCCACATAGAGAAATAGCCATTTTGGTACCATTAAAGGCAACACTTAGCATCAGAGTAGTCACACAAGCTTTGACCAATTTAAGAAACTTAGCGAGAAAACCCATATACCCTTCAACACTTGAACATAAATCCCCAATCAACAAAGTCGAAAGCTTTCTTCAAATCAACTTTTAAAACACACCGATGGGTAATATTTTTCTTGTGATAATCCTTTACTAACTCAGTGGCCACAAGTATATTGTCACTGATAGAATGACATTTGACGAAAGCATATTGAGACTTCCCAATAACTTTATTCAACACACTGGAAAGGCCTGCAACCCCCCCCCCCCTCCCCCCTCCTACAAAAGTAGCAAGACCACTGATCCCACCTCTTAGTGTCTTCATCCTTAACTTCTGCGTCTCTAATATCTTTATATGACCTTTACACTTATGCTAAATTCGCCCCTAAAAACCAGCAAGGGGGCTACCACTAGATGCAATAAAACCTGTCCTAAATGTCCCTTCGCACTTCTCCCTTCGGTCGAACATATGATAAACTTTCGGGCTCATATATACCCTTCCTCTTCTTTCAGTCGAGCAACTTCGTTCCTTCATGCTAGAAACTAACAGCTTGGATATACCCTTATAAATCACGTTACAACAAGAAATGAGACAAAAATCACTCATCCTATCAATATTAGGGACTTATGAAATAAGGGAGAAAATAGTGGAATTCACATAATTAGGCATTTGACCAGTCTGCAAAAACTCTATCACAGCATTCACTACATCTTCCCCAACAGTAGCCCAATCAGCTTGATAGAAATAGTAGAGAAATCATCTTAACCCAACACTTTTGTTCTTCCTCATGCTTTTGAATACTCTATGAATTTCTTCACTAGTAACCGAATCAACAACAAGTCATGGTCATCTTCATAAAGCTTATAGTATAGCAACTGCTCATAAAATGAATAAGGATGCTGATCAGTAGACAGATCAGGACACCCCAACAACCCTTCATAGAAGGAAACAACCACCTCACACATTTTCTTTAACTATGTTACCTTTTGTCCATCGTCGGTTACTAGTTGAGTAATGTTCTGTTTATGAGTTCTAGCCTTTACTGCTCCATGGAAGAATTTAGTGTTACAGTCCCCTTCAGAAACCACCATACACATGATTTTTGCCTGAAAAACTGTCCTCAACTTTCTACAACTGCTGGCATAGATTGGACAATTATGATTCTCTATGTACAAGCTTTTCAATTGGATTGGCTAACACCTCTTTTGAATGTCCTCTAGCTGTATCTCAGCTTCTCTAACCCTTTCAAAGATCTTCGAGCAATATGACCGATTTAGCTCTTTAAATTTAACTTTAAGAACCTTCAATTTGCCATAAAGAACCTTAAACTTCACTCCCACCACCTTTGTCTCCCATGTTTCCTCTAGTAAAGCAAAAAAGTTAGCATGAAGCCGTCAAAATTTGAAAAACTTAAATGGCTTAGGCAAAGAAGCTGGTGCATGAGAAGAATCCATTAGCATTCCACAGTGATCATAAACCGTAGAGCCAGGGTACGACCCACACTATGAGAATGTTTAGTCAACCATTCAAAATTAACCAAAAACCTATCTGATACATATGTGTTGTTTTAAATAAATACCTAAATTTATAAACAAACAAAACATTTAGGGGTTGTTTGCTTCAAGGATTTGGTACATGGATTTGGTACCAAAAAACCAACTATCAAGGATTTAGGTACAATCCGTTGTTTGCTTGCATATTTTTTGGAGACCAAATCCGTGGGGCCCACGGATTTTAAGGGTCCAAATCCGTGGACCCCACGGACTTATAAATCCCACATGTTGATGTGGGATTTGGAATATGACATAAATCCTTGATGACATTTTACCCATATACCCTCATGCACTTTTAATATTCCAAGGTTGCCCTCAAATTTAACTATTATACATTATAATTAACAATAAATGAATAATATAAACGTTCAATTAATGTGCAAACATGAGTTAGATTTTTTATATAATTTGTTGTGTTCTAGTTTTCTTTGACCTTTTCATGGAACGTGTAAATGTCTGTTCTCCCGATTCTGATATATGTTGTTATATGTTACTTTTGAAAAGGAGGACAAAGAATTGGTAATTGATTATCTTACGTTAAAAGTTAAAACGGAATTTTCTCGTTTATTATTATTGTCCATGTGGCAACATTATGCTTATTAGTATGTATTGTCCTTGTTTTGTGTACATATCATAAACATGTCAAACATATAGAAAATGATAGTAAGGTAATTTTGAAGTTTTGTCCTTGTTTTGTGTACATATCATAAACATGTCAAACATATAGAAAAGGGCAGTAATGTAATTTTTGACTTCAAGTAGTAAATCCCACATCTTTAAATTCATGATAAAAACATCCCAACAAACAAAGGATTGTTACAAATCCATGATGCATCAAATCCTTGATAAATCCTTAGGTTTTTAAATTACAAAACCCTCGTTTATAAATCCATGAAGCAAACGACCCCTTAATCCAAATCCTACCTAATAAATAAGTTTTCGAACAAACTCAATAACACATTCCCATCCAAACAACCCCTAACTCCTTTTGCCCCACCACTATTGATGATCTCAACAATCTTGTTTGACCAGAGTCCAAAGTTATATGTTCACAATTAACAAAACGGGAAAATTAATAGAATATAAAGAAAGAAAGCTCCCTCACGTAAAATAATAATAATAATGGAAAAAATCAAAGAATGACTTCTAAAAAATCCCACTTCTCCATTGGTCTATCGTCCTCCATTCAATTATTTTGGCGGTTACGTGTTGTCTCAAATGATGATTTATTTTATTTACTATCTTCACGTACGTTCACGACCCGCAAATTCTCCTCTTTTGACCCGCCAAATTAAAACGAAAAAAACAATAAAAAAAAACAGAAACTAAAACCACCCAATGAACAAAGACCGAACCCCCCAAAATCGGAATTCAGCTCTTCTTTCTCCCTATCCTATATATATTCAACGTCAGCCGATTTCTCTTACCAAAGCCTTCATTTCTCCCTTTCCCACATCTCTTCTCCTCCTTCTCCCAATGGATGACGACGAAGTGGAGATTCCCAAGTTCTTCCTCTGCCCAATCTCCCTCGAAATCATGAAGGACCCAGTCACCGCAATCACCGGCATCACCTACGACCGCGACAGCATCGAGCACTGGATCTTCACTGGCCGGAACACCACCTGTCCGGTCACAAAACAGCCCCTCCCCGCCGGCTCCGACCTCACCCCCAACCACACCCTCCGCCGCCTCATCCAGTCGTGGTGTACCTGCCGCGGCATCGACCGGATCCCCACTCCCAAGCCCCTCCTCGACCGCTTCCACGTCATCAAGCTCCTCCGCCGCCTCCCTTCCGACCGCCTCCTCGTCCTCCGTTGCCTCGAGACCCTCGCCTCCGAGCACGACCGCAACCGCAGGCACCTCGTCGACGCCGGCGTCCCCGGGGCCATGGTCGGCATCCTCCTCGAATCCTTCGACCGGCGGGAACCGCACGCCCCTGGACTGCACGAGGCGGTCCGGGTGCTCCACCTGGTCCGGGCCGGCCCGGTCGAGATGAAGCTGACACTGCAGCAACATCACCAGATAGACCGAATCGTCCAGGCGCTGACGTGGCTGTTGGAATTTTCCAACAATCACGTCACCTACAATGCAGTCTCAGTGATGAGACTGCTTTTTGAAGAAACGTGCTCTAGCAGCAGCAGTAATAATAATATTGCGACGGAGCGGCTGTGCCCCGACTTCTTCGAGAAGATTGTGGGGTTCCTGAGAGCGGCACGAGCTGCTGCTGCCGATCACGATGATCATGATCACGGTCATCGCGATCGGCAGCAGGCGGTCAACTCAGCCTTGACAGTGATGTTGAGGGTTTCCCCTCTGGGGAAGAACCGAGTGGCGATGGTGGAGTCTGGCGCGGTGTTCGAGCTCGTGGAGCTCGAGCTGGCCGCGGCGGGGTCGCTGACGGAGAGCAGGAGGACGACGGAGCTGGTGCTCGGGGTCCTGTTCAACCTGTGCTGCTGCGCGGAAGGGAGGGCGGAGTTCCTGAGGCACAGGGCGGGGGTGGCAGTGGTGGCGAAGAGGCTGATGAAGGCGTCGTCCCCGGCGGCGGACGAGAGGGCGGTGATGATACTGTCGTCGGTGTGCAAGTTCTCCGGGACGAATGCGGTGCTGCAGGAGCTGCTGAGCGTGAAGGCGGTGGCGAAGCTGTGCGTGGTGCTGCAGTCGGACGCGGCGGCGCATCTGAAGGAGAAGGTGGCCGAGATCTTGAGGCTCTACTCCGGCGAGGAGTGGAAGAGCAATCCTTGCATGGACACGTGTCTCTTGTCCAGGTATCAGTATCAGAGTTAGTTTATAGTTACGGCAACTGTAAATATATATGTGTACACACTACTACTGCTACTACCGTTTTGTCGTTTGGAGAGGAATCGTGTACGAGATGGGTACGAAATGGTTGCTTTTGGTCGTTAAATAACCACACCGCTTTATACAGTAATATATGATCCATGAAATGAAAGTGATTAAGGAAATGTGATATATGCCACTTATAGTTTGAGCAATTTTAAGCCACAGAGTGATTGTATATCACCAATTATAGGTTGATCATCATTCAAGAATGATGAACTAGTTAATTTTAATTTTCTCAAACACAAAGTGAATTTTCACCCCTGTATCTCGAGGTACGAGGTTCAAGTTAATTAGATACACGTTGTCTCGTAATCAATATGTTATTGATGTTTGTACATTGGATTGGAACACTCTCAAGCAAGTAGGTACAATACTTCTCCACTCCATTCATTTTAGGCTAAAATTTGATGAAATTCAGTGTACATGTGTCAAAATAGCATCACCGTAAAGGAAGGAGACGAGATTTTCGTGGTATTCTCAACAAACATTGTTGAGACTCATCCACAGAGAGATAGTCTCAAAGTCTGTATTATCTATCATAGAAGTTGACCATCTACAATGCAGCACCCCTGACCCTCAACTCTAGCTCGTATATTGTAATTAACCACATTGTTATTCTCAACAAAGATTATAGAAGGGATGTTTAGAAGGCGGGCAAGTTCAGGAACAGGGATGGTAACCAGATGACCATAGACAACAGTTGAAATATGCGACTGTGGAAACCAAAGGAGCGCAGATTTGAATAAAAGTAACGGACAAGCTCAGGGCAAATCAAAGAGGGAGGATGGACTAACAGAAAGTCCCAGCCAAGATTGTGAATGAAACCCCTAACATCAATGCCATAATCCACAAAGTCAGGAAGATGGACACGAATGGGGGTGGCAATGGGTCGATTCTCATATAAGAGACTATGACGAAGGCGACTAAGAGACACAGGATCAGAGCAGAGAGAGCCAGTGTAAGTGCAAGCTAGCACACGATTCATGGCTGAAGACAAAGATAATAAAAAAAAGTCACAAGACATAAAGAAAAAATTACAAGCACACGCAATATAAAGAACACAGAAGCGACTAAGAACGGGAAAGCGAATCGTCACTACACAGGGATCCCTAAAAATTAGAACACACACAAGGAAAGAAAAAATCGTCACAAGACGGCAAAGGTAAGAAAAACAAAAGGAAAGACAGAGAGCAAAACAGAGAAGCTTATCAGCAAGAAGATCAGAGAGATAATCTAAAGACCGCAACCCAATTTCATAGCACAGAAAAACGAACCGGTCAGAAGACAAAGGTTTGGTAAATAGATCAGCTAACTGAAACTCAGTTGAGATATAGTTAAGAGAGACAACCTGTTTTTGAACAAGCTCACGGATAAAATGATACTTTATCTCGAATGCTTAGTCCTAGAGTGCTGGACAGGATTTTTTGTCATACAGATAGTGCTAGTGTTATTACAGAACAAGGGTATATTAGCACAATGTAAACCATAATCGTGTAACTGATATTTCAACCACAACAGTTGAGTACAGCATCCTCCAGCAGCTATATACTCTGCCTCAGCTGTGGAGAGAGCTACAGCCCCTTGTTTTTTGCAAGACCAAGAGACTAAGGAAGTTCCAACTAGTTGACAGGCTCCACTTGTGCTTTTGCAATCAGTAAGACTTCCAGTGAAGTCAGAATCACTATAGCCAAGCAGGTCAAAACTGTCATGCTTAGGATACCACAGACCAACAGTTGAAATTCCTTTTAAGTAACGAAAAATGCATTTCACTACTGCAAGGTGACTAGCTTTAGGAGTTGCCTGAAACCTTGCACACAAACACACACTGTACTAAATATCAGGGCGACTGGTTGTCAAGTAAAGAAGAGAGCCAATCATTCCCCGAAACAGTTTTTCATCCACAGGTAAACCATTTTCTGATTTTCATCTTTGTCCAAATTAAGATTCACAGCCATGGGAGTGGGGTTGGAATTAATGTTGGAGAGATGAAACTTTTGCAACATGGTATGAATATATTTAAATTGACTAATGAAGATACCATGTGAGGTTTGTTTGAACGGAAGTCCTAAGAAAAATTGAAGCCCACCCATCCTCCTCATCTCAAAAACAGATTTCATAGCTTCACAGAACTTAGTGCACATTGAGGAATCAGTAGAACCAAACACAATGTCATCGACATAGACCTGGATAATAAGAAAATGATTACCTGAGGTCTTAGTGAACAACGTTTGATCCACAGATCCTTGAGTGAACCCCTGATCCTTAAGAAAAGTAGTCAAGCGATCAAACCAAGCTCTGGGAGCTTGTTTAAGCCCATAGAGAGCTTTGTTCAGCTTGTACACATAGTCAGAATGCTCAAAATAAAATAAAAAAAACCCAGGGGTTGTGACACATAAACTTCTTCTAGAATGTCTCCATTCATGAAGGTACTTTTCACGTCCATTTGAAATAGAGGAAAGTTCATATGAAAAGCAAAAGCACACAAAAGTCTTATTGACTCTAAACGAGGTACAGGGGCAAAATTTTCGTCATAGTCTATGCCCTCCTCTTGATAGTATCCTTGGGCAACACGACGAGCCTTATTACGAATAATATTACCCTCTTCATCAGACTTATTTCTAAACACCCACTTAGTTCCTATAATAGTCTTTCCTGGAGGTCGTGGCCCAAGATCCCAGACCTTTAAATATTCGAATTGAGCCAACTCTTCTAACATGGCATAAGCCCATTCCTCATTATGAAAGGCTTCTTTATAGGACTTAGGTTCTACTTGAGAGACATAAGCATGCTGACCTGGAGTGTATTTACCTCGAGTGCGCAGCCCATCTGTTATGTTGCCAATAACCTGACTTTCTGGATGATGTTTTTGAATATGGGGAGGTGCTCGAACTTCAGCATCTGTCTCATTATGAACTTGCTGTAAAGGTGTTGATGGGGAAGAGAGATCAGTCTGTATTGGTTCTCTACTTTGGAGAGGAGAGGTTGTCTCTGTACGATCCTTATCCCAATTGGTTAGCTCCATCAAGTCTAATATATGAGTTCCTGGCTCATAAAGCTTAGCAGTAGAGTTAGACTCATCAAATATAACGTGAACTGATTCTTCTACCTTTCGAGTTCTTTTATTAAAGATCCTATAAGCTTGCCCTTTCACTGAATACCCTAAGAAGATTGACTCATCTGACTTAGCGTCAAATTTGCCAAGGGTATCTTTGGTGTTAAGGGTAAAGCAGCGACATCCAAAAGGGTGGAAATAGGAAATATTTGGAGTCTTTTGCTTTAATATCTCATAAGGAGTCTTGTTCAGATATTTACGAATCAAAACCCTACTGATAACATGACAAGTAGTGCTGACTGCTTCAGCCCAGAAGTGTTTTGGAAGATCAAAATCTAACAACATGGTTCTGACAGTTTCAATTAAGGTTCGATTCTTCCTCTCCACAATTCCATTTTGCTGTGGAGTGCGGGGATCAGAGAAAGTATGGATAATTCCCATTGAATCACAGAAGTTTGATAACTCATCAGACACAAATTCACCTCCATTGTCACTTTTAATGCACTTGATTTCAGAGTGCAGTTTGACAAAAGAGTGAAATTGTTTAAAAGTCTCATTTTTAGAGGAAATAAAATAAACCCAAGAAAATATGGAGAAGTCATCTACTAGGACAAAAACATAGTTTTTACCCCCTAGACTAGCAATAGTGCTAGGACCTAACAAATCCATGTGAACAAGTTCAAATGGTTTGGTGGTTGCAATGTTTGTCTTAGCTTTGAAGGGTTTTCTGGAATTTTTTCCAGCAGCACAAGCACTACAAAAAAAAAAATCACTACGTTCCTTTTACTCAGGCATTCCTCGGACAAGTTTAGACTTTGACAGAGAGGCAAGTCTCTTTAAGCTAATATGCCCAAGTTTTTGGTGCCACATAGTTTCTTGATGACAAGTTTGGGAGACCAAACATTTCTCATTAAAAGCATTCAAATCGAGAAGATCAATCACATACATATTCCCTACACAATTTTCTATAAAAATCATTTTGTTATCACAAGTTATTTCAACCAGGCAGTGTGAGGTTTCAAAAGTGACCTTATTTCCACTACTGCACAACTGACTAATTGAAAGCAAGTTATGTTTGAGACCATCTACAAGCATAACATTTTTAACAATAGGCATAAGAGACTGACCAATTGTGCCATGTCCCACAATTCTACCTGCACTGTTGTCTCCAAACACAACTTCTCCTAATTTGTAACTAAGAGTAGAAAACATAGATTTATTACCTGTCATTTGGTGAGAACAGCTGCTATCTAGGTACCACTTACTTTCATCTCTATCAGTCTGGTTGATCAGGTATGAATCAGTTCTGTTTTCACAAATCCGATCTGAGCAAGCCTCGATGGCCATATATGCTTCTTCACCTTGTCCTTCTACATCGTCTTCGGACTCATAATCACTCCAGGATGCTGCCATGGCTCTTTCTTTTGCTTTCATCGTCAGAAGACAGTTGGCACGCACATGTCCTATTTTCCCACATTTGTAGCATCCTTGAGGCTCACGATCATCCCTCCTGAAGGTACTTCTCTTCCCTGCGAAACAAATCTTTCAAAAGTGGCATTTTTAACTCGACCAGAGTTCCCAAAATTTCTACCATTTTCACCATATCGATTAGCAAACTCATTTTGTCTAGCATATGAGTCAGGAAATCGGTTATTTGAGTCAAAATAACGGCTAGTAGTTCCAGCAGAATGATTATTTGACTCTTGAAAACGATTTTGTGAATCATATCGACCTCTATTCTCAGCAGCACGTTGCCTTTGATCATTCTTGTGTTTCATCATTCGATGAAACTTCTTACTAACCAGAGCAAGTTCTTTTTCAAAGTCTGAATCGATTTCATTATCTGATTCATATTCAGAGAATTGACTCTTGAAAGCAAGATTTTTCTTATGCCTTTCATTCTCCTTTCCTACTTGCCTGATCACGTGTTCATGACTTAGAAGAGAACCAACTAATTCATCTACAGACATAGTATTAAAATTCCTGGCTTCTTCTATAGCAGTACGTTTAGGTAGCCACTTCTTAGGTAAGGAACGAAGAATTTTCCTGACCATGTCTTTGGAGGGAATAGTTCTACCCAGACCTTTCAATTTGTTAGTCAATCCAGTGAACCTAGAGTACATTTCGTGAATCCCTTCATTGGATAACATATCAAAGGTCTCGTATTCATGCATAAGTAAATCAATACGAGTTTCTTTGATGTTTGACGTACCTTCGTAGGTTGCTTCGAGAATGGCCCAGAGTTCTTGAGAAGTTTCACACTGGTCAACTTTATCAATCTCTTCAGGTGAAATGGCGGTTTGCAAGATGTGCATTGCTCGACAGTTGAGCTGAGCTCTTCTCTTTTGCTAATCCGTCCATTCATTATAAAGTTCTGGATCCATCTCAACAGGTCCATCCCGAACAATAATCCAAAGATCGACATCGATTCCCCACATGAACGTTTCATGCGTTTTTTCCAGGCATTATAGTTGGAGCCGGTGAACCAAGGTGGATTGTGGTGGGATGCCGGACCAAAAGAAGACTGAGGATTTGTCCCCATGGATCGTTACCCTTTGGCAGTAGCTAGCTCTTCAAAGGAAGGCTCTGATACCGCTTGAAGGTTGATTTTTGATTAGGGATTTCAAATTCGAGAGGATAGAGAGAGCATGAAGACGAAGTGGGAAAGAAGTGAGAAGAGAACATTGGTGTGCACAGATCTCTTCCTTTAATGATATGGGCTTAATACAGTTGAGGCCCAATCGTTAAGTTGAGGTGCAAGGCAATATGGGCTTTTGAAGCACCAAACCCAGCAGCAAGATAAAAACAGAGAAACACTCTGTTTGATCTTTCTAAAACAGAAGCAGAGCAGAGAAACGAGGCAAGGGAAGAAAACAGAAGAAGAAGGAAGTAACAAAGTAAAGAACACAGGGGCAATTTTAACCAGGTTCGCCCAACAATTATATTATGTATCCATCTCCTTGCAAAGAGTCTAATCTTTGGTGGAATTTGTAGCATCCAAATTCGGCTCCAGTTCACTAGTGTGTATAATTCTACCCTTTCCTCCACATCTCAAGTCTCTCACAACTTGTATGCAGATTTGACAGAATAATCCCTCGATTTCTCCCCTATCCATATTCTCTCATCGTCACATGGTTGTCTAGGAATAGAGATTTATGTATTTGAACTCTATCCCCCTGATTGAAGTGAGCCTGCAGTAGATCTTGATGCTAGCAAGTTTCATCCACATCCATCAGTTCTGCCACAAAAGTAGTTTCGCCTAGTATAGGAACCGGAGATGTAACTTTGAACCCCTGGCCCCCCGGTACCCACTTATCTTGCCAAAATATCCACCTCTCCAATCCCTATTTGCCATCATATGCCTCTCTTCACTAATTTTTGTGCAGCAATAATACCCTTCCAATAGAAACTAGGACTATGTCCCACCTCTGCTTTGACCACCTCTCTTCCCGGGTAGCATTTATCTAATTTTTTATTTTTCACTGTGTGTTTGAATCTTTTGATTATGTATGTCGTTTAAGGTTACTTATATAATTGAATTAACTGCCTTTGTTGTACAAGCAAATGCAATTTTCCTGGCGAACACCAAGAAAGAATGAAAGCTCGACCATTGCTAAAATATAGTCCCAAATTGTCTAAAATTATGCAACAATGGCTTGTCCCGTAGCACCCATTCTACCAATGGAAGGATCTTCATCTACCATGTCATCCGATGAAAATGAGAGACTTGGCCTTCAAGCAAGTACATCCCTAATCAACCTTCAAAAGGCTTGGATAAGCAGAAGAAGAAGAAACGATGAACTGTGGAATCTTCAATGGAGGATTTTGAAAAGATTATGCCTTAAATAGTGGTTGCTTTGACACCACATTGAAGATTGGCAATCATTATGAATGAACACCAGAGAGTGAGGGAAGAAGGGGAAAAAAAACACGATCAAGATATAATGAGTAAGAATCTTTATAAAATCCAATACTCTAACTAAAAAGTGGTACCAAACGCAAAAAATATCTTTGAAAGATTCGTGAAATCCAATGTGATAGCTTTTTATTTTAACTAAAATCCAATGTGATTATGAATTTGTACCAAGTTGACCAAACTCCAATTCGTGAAAGATTCAGCGATAACTCATTTGACGGAGTGTATATCCTCGACCTGAAATATCTTTAAGTAGTTTGATTTATCACTTATGTAAGCTTTATACTAATGGTGTTGTTTTATGTACTTTGATATTTTCACTAATTTAGGATTACAAGTGTTCTTTTGTGGTAAAAAGTACAACTATTCCTTAAAGTATTACTAATCACATACTGTAAATTATTTCCTAGGAGTACCCGTTGCTAAATGTATTCTGCAATTTAAGTCAAAGACATTACGCGTAGTCCAAATGTCGGAAATCGCTTTCCCCGAGTTTATGGGTTTCTTGACTTTATATAAGGTTGCTAGACTATTTCTTTCCTCACCTGTCAGTCCTTCATCAATTAATGTTTTCAGAAATAAAATGCACAATCATAATCTCGTATTTATTTATGTATATTTTAGTTTGTAATTTTTTTAGTACAGCATACCGAATGTACAAATTAGTTAAGAAAAGTGCTGAAAATGAAGAATGTCTAATGATCGACAACAAAGAGTTTTTATTTATTTTTAGGGAAACGGTCTGGGATATTGGTCATGGAGACCACTTAGGTCCTCCTCCCTTCACAACAGTGAAAAACTCCAAGGGCTACACCTAAAAGAAAACCCATCTCAAATGAATTTTTGAAAGGTTTTATTTATTCACAAACGATGGCCAACCTGGTTGGTGGATCGACACAATACTTTTCACTGTAAAGTTGTATGTTCGATTTCCAATTTTGGCGCTTCCCATTCCCCCTCAAACTCGTAACTGAGGAACGGGTAGTGTTCCTACCTCAATGGTCAAAATTTCATGGATCAGATTATCGTAACTGAGGAATCAATGGATTATGAATGAATGGATTATATTGCTGATTTGATTGTTACGTAATCTGGGTAGGAGTCCATTCCCCTGCCTACCAACAAACTTATATACAATTAAACCTCCAGAAACATGGACCATTATAAATAGAACATCTCATTCTACTAAAAAATTTTCTGTAGATGTTTCGTTTGGAGTCCTAAAAGTTTTGATTTATTTAATAGTTCGTTTGGATGTGGTATTTGAGTGTGTTATTTGTTCTCAAATAATAAGTTTGGCTAGAAAAAAAGGATGTAACATTCATTACCTGTTATTTTCCGAATATCACAAAATTTGTTATTTGACAAATATTAGGAGGAGGGCTGATATCGACACTCATTAGGAACTTCCTTGAGAGAAAGCCGGATAGATAGAATTGATTTACATTATTATTTATACTTTCTGACACAACAACAAAAAACTGAGATATATATAGGGATTGTCACCCTGTCTACCACAGATTATCACCCTACACTGACTTACAGCTTATATATAGGGATTGTCAAGAACCGGTTTCTCACAATAACTCGAGTCGTAGGAAGAGGTTCAATTATGCACCATATACACCGTTTACTAACACACAGTGGCGGATACATGCATGTTTAAAATTTGTAAACACGATTATTCAACCTCCGATAGTAGTTAACAATAAGCAAAAAAAAAATGTTTAAGTGGTAGTGGGACACACTTAAATTTTGGGGAAATGATTATCCAACCTCTCGTAATAGTTTACGTATTGGTACAAATAATATTTAAGTAGTAGTCTATTATTTAAACTTGGGACACTGCCATTATTAGTAAACCTATTTTCAATTACCCTACAACTCACTTGTTATTGTGTTTTAGGTCCAAATATAATAGTAAATTGTTATTCTTATCCCGAATTATTCTCAAATCGTAACGATTGAACCCAATTACCGGATATCTTTGTCTAATAGGATATGTCGAGAGATATTTGTTGAGCAGTATAGACACCATGTGTGTTTTATCATTTTACGAAACACGTATGAACTTTTCATGCAACTTTTATTAGTAAGATATTTTCATATTTAATAATTATTATATTTAATTAAATTTAATTTTTGGGAGAGGACACCTCTATGTAGAATTCCTGGATCCGCTAATGCTACCACACCCACTCAAACGAAAACCAACATATATAGGCTTTAAGTTTACATAAGTCCGGACACCATGTGCTCAACAGAACATATGGGATTTTTGGAATTCGAAACAGAAAGACTTTTCAATCACAAAAGACTCTTTTACCGTGTTAAAAATCAATTGCAGGGGTTAGCAAAGTTGATCACCGTAATCATTACTCGAAAATATTGGGTTCGAGATAGACACCTTAATTATAGAGTAATGACGCTAACGTCTTTATCGAAGATGACGACGACATGCATGGGGCACATAGAAAATGGTGGGGTGGGGATTGGGATTGCATTGCAGGCTTAGCTGGTCAAAGTTTCCAAAGAGAGTGAGTGGGACAATGGTAACTGATTACTGGTCCATTATATACGTTCGGTTCAATCCAGTCAAAAAAGCATCGATCCATACATGCAGATGCAGTCACTCTGACTCGGCCTCCATACACATACATATATATGTTTGCCCTAAATGATGAAGCTACACTTCTTTCTTTGCTTCCTTTCCTTGACCATTGTCTCCTAGCTTGTGGTTTTCAATTCAAGGCCGCCGAAAGAAAAGAAAGGAAGAAAGAACGAAAAAGAAAAAAAGCCTCGTATTATCTTTTATTTATCGTCTACTGCGTACCTTAATTGCCTAAGCAAACCGTTCTTGTGTTGTTTTGTTGTATATTGGTGCGGTCGTAGGGTAAGAAAGTAGTAAAATTTATATATGAACCTAACTAGGGTTGATCTATGAGAAAAGGAGGTGTGTAAGTCGACGCACCTCCGTTTGTGAATGGTCAGGTTTTGTTATACAAATTCTGAATTTGGGACGTATGACACAACTATGATAATCGTTAACTGATTGACATACTTTCAATATACTACAAGAAATTTGTTGTCATAAAGTTACCAAAATGCGAAAATGTATATTATTCATTTTAATCAACTTATGAGAAATTAATTTATTTTTATTTAATTAAAAAAAAATCTCTCAAACCATAACACCCTTAATAAAATGCAATGTTACCCTTACCCCTTTTTATTTCACTTCTCATTTTTTATTGAACAAAAATGAAAATCTCTCCCTACACTAACACTAGAAACCTAATCTCTTTATCCTTTTAGACTTCAGTTCGCGTTTCTCCTTCTCCTTCTGTGTCTATTCGCCGAGTGTTGAGAGGGAGAAGAAAAAAAAAATACACAGTTCCGGCCGTGCAGCTCTCTACCCTCCGCTCCACTCTCCAATTGCTTGCGCATGGCCGGTGACACCCCATTCACATTCAAGTTTTCACACTGACACTTGTCGCTACCCTTCTCGTTTCTCATTCTAGCTTCCTCATATGAAGTTAATGTTAAATTTACCGTTGCAACTGCACAGGAGCGGATACATGGAGATTTAGGGGTGTCCCGGAAATTTGGAAAAACGATTATCCAACCTTCAATAATAGTTTGTGTATGGGTAAAAAAATGAAAATTAGTGATAGTGGGACACCCTTAAAATATAGAAAATGATTATTCAACCTCTTATAGTAGTCTGCATATGGGTACAAATACTATTTAAGTGATATTGTCTATATGATTTGAACTTGGAGCACTGCTACTATTAGTAAATATAGTTTCAATTAGACTACAACTCATTTGTAGTTATGTTTTAGATCAAAATATAATAGTAAAAGACTATTCTTATCCCCAATTATTTTCAAAACCTAACGATTAAACCCAATTACGGGCTACCCTTATCTAGTGTGATATGTCACGAGAGATTTGTTGAGCAGCGTATACACCGAATGTATTTTACCATTCTTTCATAATACGAAACATGTTTGAACTTTTATTCTAACTTTTACTAGTTGGATATTTTCATATTTAATAATTATTTTATTTAATTTTTAATTTTAATTTTTTGAAGAGGACATCCCTATTTAAAATTCTTGAATCCGCCACTGCAACTGCAAGCTACAAAATGACTATTTTTGCTATGTATTTAATCAAGAAAGATTTTTAGAATCGATTAAGTGACCAATTTAGGAATAATTTTTTAGTTGTATCTATCGATAAAAAGTTTGATTCACAACATAAGCTACAAATATATTATACAACCCTTTCATAATATGAAAGCCGACGTGTTTCTCTATAAAAAGCAATTTGATTGTAAACTTTATCAATTAAGATTTTATTTAACTTGTTAAATATTTTTTATAGTTTATTTTTATCTACCGACACACATGTCCATCAATTCTGGTTCCGCCCCTTCGTAGACCCCTCCCAACATTTCAAGTTATAAAATCAACTGATTTATGACATGACATTTGCATTAGAGTTGGTTTGTCCTTAAGGTCAAGTGTTCAAGTCCTCATGTCTTTCAGTATTAATCGGTGTCTTAAAGCACATGATACTGGTATTTGAAAGCATGTGCAAATTCCAAATTTCTGAATTGGCTTTGGTTTGAGGAGACGTGCAACTCAAATTATTGAATCAACTAGTTCTCTTGTGTTTTAGTAACGAATCTTTGAATATAACCATTATGATTCCCAACCTATCAAATTTAGTTGACTTATCAATTCAATTGAATTTCTTGTAATATTTAATTGAAAAGGCTTTCATAACTTTATGAATCAAATGCTTGCATAAAATGACAATTGGAGGATATAGAAATGGTGCAAGTCCAACGCTGAAAAGGTCAGTGGAACCAAAGTGCATATCGAAACAAAACCGCAGGCAAAGAAAAAAAGAACAAACCAAGAATAACAACATAGATAAATTGCTTTATAGATAAGGGATAAGATAGATGATAAAAATTACTTGTTGTTTTCACTTTTCACAACATGTTCATCAATGCAATTATATGCATTGTCAATATTGTCACCTTATAATTATGTAAATCAACTCAGGTTAATTGCATTGTACTTTTATTATTAATGCAATTAATTTGTAAGTGCGTAAGTGGTGGATCCAAGTAATTTCATAGTAAATAAATAAATAAATTATTGATCTTTTTGTGGCTTGCATTTTAAATTTCATCAAATGCAAGTTTACATCTCTGAAATTATTAATTTATGCCACTATCTTGGATTTTATTGTTTATGTTTTAAATCTCCTACAAAGCTTATCACTATTCACTTAAAAAACAAAAAAAAAAACAAGTGGAATGGTTGGAAGATTAATTACTTGTTCTCACCATTTCTCCCCTGCTTTGAATTGTATCACATGCATATGTTGGGTATAATTAGTTCCTCACGACGAGAGCTCTTGCTAGCTAAGCTAGTTGCAATTAGGAGATGGAAAGGGGGATGGATACGGACAGGTCATGGTCAACGCATTCATCTTTCCAGTTTGGTCATTGATGTACCTTTCAGTCAACAGATTGATCATAACAATCAACCCGATACTATAAAAATAAATAAATATACATATAAGTGGCCATTTGAAATTCAATTATTCATATATTCTTATGTAAAGGTGTAAAGGAATTTATGTAAAAGGAGACACCAATTTATAAAATTTAACTGTAGCTCTTTCATATTGTTCATAGACTAGAAGAAATTCAATAATAATTATAAGGTATGTATAGTTATATCAAGTCGCCTTTATTTCCTTTCACCTCTTCGATCTCTTCTCTGTCCAAGTAAAACAGAAAATGAGAGTTGAGCCAGCGTTGCTGCTCTCTCGATCATCTTCCCGTTAATCCAATGGGAAAGGCATCATAGAGGGTCCTTAGCATGACGACAACCGATATGTGGTTCGTGTCACATCCTCTTTGACTGTCCTATGTTTTTCGTTTGAGCCAAGAAGACGAGGATCAGTGGGGAAATTTTTTCCTTCGTTGAGTGTAAATCCTTTCTTTTTTTGAGTGGTTTACAATCTTATCGGGTTTAATTGGTTCACTGCTAACTGTCGCTTATTAACTGTTTTTGACTTGGTAACCCAATAGAGGATTTGAGCTTTCACTAAACGTCTCGCATACTCCTTAGCGGTTAACGGTTATTAACCGTTTGTTGCAATGCAATTAGTGATTAAATCGATAACTACATAAGCCTTTATCAACCTTAAACCTTTTCTATTACGCTAAAAAGGCATTTTCAATGGGTATTTGAATTACTTGTAGGTAGGGCTGTTAATGATCCGAGCCGACCCGAACTTTGTCATAATTTGGGTTTACAAGTTCGAGCTCGGCTCGATTATGAAAATGAAATCTCCAGCTCGACTCGAGCTTGGCTCGCCAAATAAGCTTAACGAGCCCAAAATCGAGTTCAACTCATAAAATGTTCATGCTAGCTCAAGATTGAGCTAGAACTAAGCACAAAATTACATTCAAACTTGTAGCAAAGTCTCTAACAAAATAAAAATACAATATTTATCTCAATTTCAATACATAAAGTCCATGAATTCCAATAATATTTTATGCCAAACCGTTAAATGAGCTTGTTCGCGAGCTTTTGAGCTAGACATGGTGTGGCTCGAGTTCAGCTCGTCTAGTTAACGAGCTTGTTCGCAAGCCAGCTCAATTAAGACGATTCGAGTGTCGAACGAGTTTTTCTCGAGTCGGACGCAAATCCGTTCATGAGCGGATTGCGGATTGGTTGATTAACCGCCTACTGGTAGGGCTTCTATGAATGAGAATATGTTTGGGCTTCAGCTCAATATCGTGAATTAGGCCCAAACTTTAAGAATTACTGGAAAGAAGAAACAAACATGAAACGTTCGGCCCAGCTTGGCACTTGACAGAGGTCAGCTTGGGCCTGCATTAAGATCAGTAGATAAATACATACAAAAATGATCGGCGCGAGCGAGAAAGCAAGAAGAGAGATCCTCAAGTCCGGACCTCATCTGTTCTTAGTTCTTACCTAAAGAAAAAAAGTTATATATCTTGGAGCAGGGGACCAGGGGTTGATTAACAGAAGACAAAGAAGTTGCTCCAAGTTCCTACATGTCTTGATAGATCAACTTGGCAACTGGGTTTCCTGCTCTCTGTTTCATCGTTTCTATTCTTCGACAGAGCGGGCATTCCTTTCAGTGAAGTGAACCCTCCTTGCCAGGAGTAATTCAATTCCCCTTCTCTTGCTTACGCTTCTTGGAGCTTCGCGTCGTTGTCACTTTATTTCTTGGGTAATTGCTCCTTCCCCACTTACTTCTTCTTGCTGCTTTCGACTCTTTGATTTCACGAGCTACGGGGTCGGAAGCACCGTGGCCATGTTGAGCATCGGAATCCCAAATGTTGGTATGGAGACTTAAGCATCAAGATGCCTTCTTGTTCGTATCTTGGACTTGCCTAGTGATTGGGCGCCTTGTGTATTGGTGCGGGTTGCGTTCAACTATAACTAAATATGGTTTCTTGATTGTTGGTAATTGAGAACTGTTTGCCATTTTATGGAGGATGTTGGGGTTAGGGAGCTAGAGTGCTTAGGAAACAGTTTTGGGGCTTGGAAGCTTTTAGAGGAAAAGAGCTGTTCGCGTTTAGTAAGCATATGTCGTTCTTCCAACCTTGTACTGTTATATATTTGATGGTACAAGTTTGGCTGCTAGTTGAAGGGAATTTATGAACCCTGTCAGTTCAAGGATCTTGGACCTATTTCAATGTGCTGATTATGTAGTCAGCTTTAGGTCTTGGTGATCTGCTCTTTGGCTGTTAACTTCGTAGGTGACTATGGTACCAGTATGTCTAATAGTTCTTAGGACATGATCATACCATTGTCTGCAATATGGTGCTTGTGGGCTGTGGCCAATTCATTATACTTCGTGCTCATATGGATCCCTTTCTGTTGTACAGGAACCTTAATGGGCAGCTGACATACTTCCTAGATTGACTATTTTGATGGAGATCTCTGTAAGATTTCCAACTCTTTTTTAAAAATATGCTTGGATGCACATACTTCGAAATCTATTGGTCCTGTGGTGCTGGTTCTCAGTTCTATATCCTTGTAAAGATTGTGAGTTTCATTTCTACTTTGTAAGAGACAATGGAAAAGAAATCACGTTCTTTCCAGTCCACCAGTGACACTTGAACTCTTACGAGGCTTTGTATCAGCAGTGGGGACCTAGTTTATTGTGTTAACATTCAACGTATTCTATAATTCTATGCAAATTGATTCTCTAGATTTTCCTTGGCCTCTGCAATTATGCAATCTAATCTGAAGACTGCATACAGGATATTCTTGTCAAACTATTTGGATGTCAGTAATATTGTCCTTACAGATTTTGGTAGCTCTTTGAATGAATTCGAGACAACATAGTTCTATCATCTAGAATATTGTCCATTGTCCCTTGTCGTTTGATTTGTATAGCATAACATTGAAGAATGCGTGCAACTTGCTAGTCTTCTCCTCCCAGTAGCTCTTCTTAGGCTTTACCTCGAGTTATTTCCCTTAGATGCTTTGAAGACTTCAGTACCTCAATAAGTTCGAATCAAAATTGGTAGTGGCATGTGCTTAAATCTCGTCTTTTCTCTCTCATGGCCTAATTAAAGGGATCAGGCGATATTGGTGACCGATCAACAAGTGATCTCGTTGTCAGGCTACGCACAGAAAGTGGTAGAGATGAGTGGCTTTACTGTCACTCCTCAGTTCTAACAGACAAATGCAAGTATTTTTCTGAGCGGCTTTCAGAGACCTGGCCCACTTTGCAGATCATCGACTCTCGCAACTGTGTCGACGTCTTCTGCCAAGACTCAGACATTGATCACCATGTCAACCTTCTCCGTCTCCTATATGTACTTACAGACGACCCCTTAGAGTGCATACCACACGGAGTAACCAATGTGCTCGGGATTCTAAAGGTGGCAGTTAACCTCAGCTGCTCACAACTCATTCCTGCTTGTGTGCAGTACATAGAAGCAGTCCCATGGGAGGAAGCTGAGGAGGACGAGATCTTAAAGATCATCCCGAAAATCGGTTCACTAGCAGAACCTATTCTTGGTCGACTCAAACCGGTTGATAAATCAATTGTTGAGAAGATTTTTGTATCTGCTGTTCAATTCGCCACCTCATCACCTCATCTGGACTCAAATCATATCAAGGCTTCTGCACAGGATCAGATCGAGTATTTGCTGACAGAGGAAGATGATGATGAGCCTCTTTTGACTCCTGGTGATGATATTTTGTCCTTGTTAAGAGATTCCATGAAAAGGTTGTTTTACAAATTTGATGACAGATTGAATTCGTTGCTTCAGATGCCCTTGCAGTCAATTTCTGAGGGGAATGAGATGAAATTGTTTGAGTCACATCTTTCTGATTTAAGTTGGGCTTTCTTGATCTTAAACAAGCTGGATATGTTGCCAGAATTTATCAGCCATTGGGTGGATGGGTCAGAGAAAGTCCTGCAGATCTTTGAGCGGTTGATGAGTTCGGAAGATGGGGTTACTACAGAAGCAAGCTTGAAGGCGATTGAGGCGTCTGCAAAAGTTCTGGAAGCAATTTCATATGGCACTGTCATTCTGCCTACTCAGAGAAGGCTTCAGAATGTGAAGCAATGGCTTCCATTTGTAAGGAAAATGAGACCCGTGATTGATAAGGCGAGCAGCAGCGAGAATCAGAAGGTGAAATTGGATGGGGATTTGTGGCAGTCGTTGGAAGCTTCTTTTGTCTCGATCATTCTAGGCCTGCCATCAGGGGATCAAGCGGGGATCATCATGGAGTGGCTATCGGATGCAAACGTTCGGTATCCAGATTTGAGGGAGGTATTTGAGATGTGGTGTCACAGGGCTAGGATGGCTAAGAAGAGGTTTGGAAATATTGCGGGGAATCCCAGTGATGGAGTGATTACTAACATAGTTGCTGGTGGGGGAACTAATGACAATATGGATGATTCACTTGCCTGATGAAATCTCTTTCTTGATTTTGGATCTTCATCTACGCAATATTCTAATTACACTAGTTGCACATATCAGAAATCGATTTCTGAAGTCAGTAACTTCATGTAAATCTTTTGTACGATGGCAGGTCTCTGTATTTCTTGAACTGCATATATTACATCCACAAGTTTACTGTCAAATCCAAGGTGTTTTGGTTTGGTTATACCATTCTTCTGTAGATTTCTCTGCTTACATATGATCCAAGGGTAATTCTCTGGTTAGATTTCTCTTTCTAAAGAAGGGTTAAGGGGCATTTGCGGATGGGGAATATATATTCTGTGAATTTCTCCCTAGCAGTGAATTACCAATTCAAGCATCATACAAAATCATTGCAACATCTAGGATCCACAAGGTTCTAGCCACTCATACTCGAAGGAAAACACAGACATTGAATAGGAATTCTCATATTGGAAGGAAAACACAGACATTGAACAGGAATTAAAAAAATAATAATAATAAAAAATCTAACTTCTGGAAAAGGGTCGTCTTCTGTCAGTTTTGGCTTATGGGGCGTCAATAAGGTTCCATTTTTGTACCTCTAGAGGTTCCAGGACGAATTCTGGGGTGTGGAGGCAGAGCAACCCTTTATAAAGTTGTGTGATTTGAAGCTCAATAAGATATATTTATAGTCATAGAAAGTATATTTCTTTGGAATTTTCTAGAGATAAGTCGTATCCTGCAATAAAACAACAATATGGACTTCGATTGGAAGTTGTAAGCTCTAAAATCAAGTTTTTATTATGTAAATATTTATATATGGATGATCAATGGCCTATCACATTACATGCTCACTTGGGAGTTACATGTAACTCCCATTCCTATATTATTATCTCTACTTCATATGCATTGATGTAAGGATGTAGTGGTTACCAAAGGATGTCTATAAATAGAGCACAATATTGTATCACAAATGAAGTATGACTAAGAAGAACTATTCCCCTCACTTCTCTTGTGTCTTTCCCTCTCTAATCTTCTCTTGTAATTGTTTACATTTTCCATTAGTTTTATAATATGTTATCAACACGAGACTCTTCCTTTTGAAAAGGTTAAATCCATAATTGTTCTGCTCAAGTATGTCGAATCTTTCAAAGCTTGAGTTTGTGGCTCTTGATGTCACTGGAAAGAATTACCTATCATGGGTGCTAGATGCTGAAATTCATTTAGCTGCCAACGGTCTTGGAGACACGATTAAAGAATGAGTATCTTACGGTCAAAGATCCACTTATTTTGTGGACTAATTTGAAGGAGCGGTATGACCACCAAAAAACTGTGATTCTTCCTAAGACTCGTTATGATTGGATGCATTTGAGGTTACAAGATTTTAAATCTGTGAATGATTATAATTTGGAGCTATTCAAAATAACCTCACAACCAGTGGCGGATCCATGATTTTTTTATAGGGGTGTCCTCTTCCAAAAATTAAATTAAATTAAAAAGTAATTAAATAATTCATAAATCAGAAAATATCCGACTAGTACATATTTTAACAAAAGGTCCGGACGTATTTTCATATTTTGAAAAATAGAATATAAAATAGAATCAATATCTACATTGCTCAACAAATCTGTATATCATACTAGACAGTAATGCACGAACTGATCGCATATTCGATTGCTAACCTTGTTCTTGATGTAACTCAAAGTAGAAAGACTCTTTTAACTATTGTCGTGTAACCATGAAATCAATTCAAATTAAGGATAACCCGTAATTAGTTTAATTGTTAGGTTTTGAAAATAATTGGGGATAAGGAATAATGTTTTTACTATTTTATAGTGTTTAAAATAGAACTAGAAACGAGTTAAAACCTAGAGAATATGTTTAATAATAGTAGTGTCCTAGGTTTGAATAATACAAAGTACCACTTTTATATTTTTAATCATACACAAATTACTACCGAGATTAGGATAATCGTTTTTTTCAAAATTTAAGGGTGTCCCGGATTACCGATTATAATTTTTTTATCCATGCGAAACTATTATTTGGGGTTAGATAATCGTTATCCCAAATTTTAGGGGTATCCCGGGACACCCCTAATGGTCCATGTATCCGCCACTGCTCACAACTACTGTTATGTGGAGAAAATATTACTGATGAAGATATGTTGGAAAAAACATTCTCCACTTTTCATGCATCCAATGTGCTCCTGCAGCAGCAATACCGTGAGAAAGGTTTCAAGAAATACTCTGAGCTGATTTCTTGTCTCCTTGTTGCTAAACAAAATAATGAGCTCCTAATGAAAAATCACAAATCTCGTCCTACTGGTGCCGCCCCATTTCCAGAAGCGAATGCGGCGGCGTTCACCAAATATCCTTATGGGCAAATACATGGACGTGGACATGGACGAGGATGTGGTCATGCTCGAGGCCGTGGCTGTGGCCGAGATCTTGGCCGTGGTGAAAGTTCCAAAAGCTCATTTTTCCCTAGAAGTGGAAAAAATGATGGTAGAAAAAGCAAGGAACAAAGTGTTCATGGTAACAAACACGTCGAAAATGTGTGTTACCGATGTGGTGGAAAAGGTTATTTGAAGATATTTTCTTATATTGATTTACTTTCTATCTTTTGTGAAGAATGAATATTCCCATGCTTGGCACCAAGATAAAAAACCATGATGTGTGTGTTATTGATAGTGCATTGACACATACAATCTTGAAGGATAAGAAATATTTTTCTCATCTTGAAATGCGAGAAGCAAATGTTAGTACTATATCTGGAAGTACAAATTTAATTGAAGGCTCCGGAAGAGCTAGTGTATTGTTACCAAAAGAAACCAAGTTATATATCAATGAAGCCTTATACTCTTCAAAGTGTCAAACAAATTTATTGAGTTACAAAGATATTCGCCGAAATGGATATCATATTGAGACAAAGGAAGAAGAGAATAAAGTGTATATTATGATAACAAATATGGTCTCCGATAAGAAATACATATTGGAGAAATTGCCTGCTATTTCTTCTGAGTTGTACTACACGTTTATTAGTACAATTGAAACACATGCAGTGGTAAACCAGAAGTTTACAAATCTTGATAATTTTATAGTTTGGCATGACCGGTTAGGCCATCCAGGATTGATTATGATGCTAAAAATCATTGCCAATACATGTGGACATCCATTGAAAGGTCACAAAATTTATCAGTTTAAAGATGTACCATGTGTTGCATGTTCTCGTGGCAAGTTGATTATACGGCCATCCCCTGTGAAAGTAAGGAGTGAATCTCTCACATTTTTAGAACATATGTAGGGTGATATATGCAGGCCAATTCACCCACCATGTGGACCATTTTTATATTTTATGATTTTAGTTGATGCATCAACTAGATGGTCACATGTGTGCTTACTATCAACTCGCAACCTGGCGTTTGCTAGATTACTTGCCCAATTGATACGACTACGAGCACATTTTTCCTGATTTTCCAATCAAGAAAATACGTCTAGATAATGCAGGTGAATTTACTTCACAAACTTTCAATGACTATTGTATGTCCATTAGGATTGATGTTGAACATCCTGTAGCACTTATTCATACACAAAATGGACTTGCAGAATCATTTATTAAGCGTTTGCAACTTATTGCAAGACCATTTCTTATGAAAACAAGCTTGCCAATTTCTTGTTGGGGACATGCTATATTGCATGCGGCAACATTAATTCGCATAAGGCCAACAAGTTATCATGAAATTTCCCCCTTGCAAATGCTTTTTGGTCAGGAACCTAATATTTCTCATCTAAAAATATTTGGGTGTGCTGTCTACATCCCTATTGCTCTACCACAACATGTTAAGATGGGTCCTCAAAGGAGGTTGGGAATTTATGTTAGATATGAGTTCCAGTCAATCATAAAATACTTAGAACCCTTGACGGGAGATTTATTCACTGCTCGTTTTGCTGATTGTCATTTTGACGAATCAGTTTTTCCAGCATTAGGGGGTGAGAACAAACAGATGGGAAAAGATATTTGTTGGAATGAATTATCATTATCTCACCTTGATCCTCGTACTAGACAATGTGAACTGGAAGTTCAAAAAATAATTCATTTACAAGGTTTAGCAAACCAACTGCCGGATTCTTTTACTGACCAGAAGAGAGTGACAAAGTCACACATACCAGCTGTAAATGCTCCAGTGAAAGTTGATGTCCCTATTGGACAATCTGAAATTGCAAATGAATCTAAACCACGAATGAAGCGTGGTAGGCCAGTAGGTTCTAAGGATAAAAATCCTCGAAAAAGAAAGGGGGTTATGAATCAAGTTGGTCAAATCGAGGATATGAAAGCTCAAGAAGAGTTCCCAAGCATAACTAAGATTGTAGTTCCCGAAGAACATCAGGTACCTGAAAGTTTTGATAATGAAGAGATCTCAATCAATTATGTCTTGGATGGAAAATGTTGGAACCGAAGTGAAATAATCGTAGACGATGTTTTCGCTTACGCTATAGCGTTGAGTGTAATGAATGAAAATGAGGATCATGAACCAAGATCTATTGATGAATGCAAGTCAAGAAATGATTGGCCAAAGTGGAAAGAGGCCATTGAGGCGGAATTAAACTCGCTTTCAAAGCGAAAGGTTTTTGGACCGGTAGTCCTTACACCAGAAAACGTAAAGCCAATGGGATACAAATGGGTTTTTGTGCGGAAAAGAAATGAAAAGGGTGAAGTCGTGAGATATAAAGCACGTCTTGATTATGAGACATACTCCCCTGTGGTGGATGCAACTATGTTTTGATACTTGATTAGTCTAGCAGTTCGAGAAGGACTAGATCTGCGTCTGATGGATGTTGTGACAGCTTATTTGTATGGATCACTTGAGTATATATATATATATATGGCAAAGGCTAGCGTACACCTGGTGTACGGTGTACGCCTGCGTTCACACCTATTAATTAATTATTAATTATTTTTAATTTAATTATAATTAAGGTAATTATTAATAATAAATACAATTGCAATTATATCCCTTCATTAATGGTTGTTCACGGTTTAGTCCCATATAAATTTTATCTTACATTCTCCTCATATCAATCCCTTAACTAACAATCATATATATTATAGTACCTTTTTCCAAATTATAAACTTAAAACACCCAAACTTTATAATTATATACAACTTCAATTTCTTAAAACACCCAACCTTAAAACAAGTCGTTTGCCTTCTTCTACTTCCCACTGTTAAAAAAAAATCCTTATAGTTCCCTCAACCGGTCGTATCTCTCGCCGGCGGTGATAGTTTGCAGATTCTCCGTCGAGTCCCAACATCTATCTTTTAATTTAGTTTTGGGTGAAGATGAGAAAACATTTGGTTGATCGTAGTGGAACGATAGAAGGAGCTTCCGGCGGGACTCCAGCTCCGATCAAGAAGCAGCAGGGCGTTTCGGATTGGAGCCGCTGTCAGGGAAGTCGAAACGCCGCTTCGGACATGGTCCAAGGTCGTCGACTGGTATGAAGAATCGAGGGTGCCGGAGACCGGACGACGATCATCGAGCTTTGCTCTTCCCTCTTCCCGCTAGTTCTCTTGCCCGGCGCCATTCTTCCCCTGCATTCCCGCTTAGTTCGGGCCTCCGCCACTGAAGTCGACACTCCGCGTTGGATGCGATCGAAGGTCATCGACTAGTAGCAAGAACCCAGCGGTTCCGGGGACGACGAATTCGTCGAGCTCCGCTCTTCCCTCTTCCACTCGTTCTCTTTCCTGGTGCTATTCTTCCCCTGCATATGTCTGAATCGAAATCCTCTCTAATCGCCGCTATTCTTCCCCTGCATATGTCTGAATCGAAATCCTCTCTAATCGCCGTCGGCCTCTTCATCCACCCCCCCCCCCACCACCACCCACCCACAACCCCGACGAAGATTGAATTCGACGATGCAACTATATGAAGGAGAGTTTATGGCGATGCCTGGTCGTTCGATTTCTGGGTTTGGGGAAGAATAGCCAGATTTCTGGGAACAGGGACGAAGACAGTGCAGCGATGTTGAGCGCCCTGAAATTTATGAACAAATTAAAACGTATAATATTAGTCATTGGCAAGAATGAACCACGAAATAGCTAAGGGCGCATTGGTGTAAACTTTAGCTTGCAATCCTGCGGTCCGGGTTCGGTTACTGATAACCGCAAAATAATTTTTTTTACATGGCCGAAACAATAGTGTGATTTATTTGAGAGTTAATTTTTGTTTTTGCTTTTAAGTGTTCTTTATTTTCTTTTGTGCCCAATTATTGAATTGTGAACTGATTACTAGAGATTAGTGTGGGAATTTTGTTTTATTAGTTTCAGGTTTTTTTTTGTTAAATGTTAATATGGCGTCGACATTAATATTATACGTAATCTTTCAAGAAAGTATTACCCTTTGTTGTAAAAAAAAAGTATTACTCTCGTTTTTTTTAGAAAGTAAATTTATAGATTGACAATTCCGTTGAATATCTTTTGTGTTGATGCTTTTAAACATCATGATTTTGTGAATCTATCATATTGTGCATCTATTTCACTAAAAGCATGGTTTTAGAGATTTAACTTAAAACATCCAAAACGTTAGCTTACCAAATAGAGGACGCAGAATCAACGTCGGTGATGACAGAAAGAAGAACCAACGACGATGACTCCCAACTTCCGAGCTTTCTTCCACTGTATCGTGGTTTGGAATGCTCTGGGAAGTCAACTGACTTTGATTCGTTGATTATATGATTCATCTGGTTCAGACTCTTATAGTCGTTACGGCTTGTATTGAATGAGTTTTTTATAATGAAAAGAGTGATGGCTCTATCGTTAGTACTCTTGTTATTTATAATGAATGAGATATTAGTGAACCAGTTTTGGTTAAACGCTATTTTGAGTGACTTGATTGATTCCAAATAGCATTGTGTACTTTGCATATAGCAAATCATATTTAATCTTTTATTATTTTGTTTGACATTTTACGGCCCCTCCGAACATGGAATCCTTGCTTCACCCTGTCTTGAAAGGTGGTCCTTGACTATGTATTTTGGGTCATGCTAGGTTTTGGGTTTTACTGTGTTGGTAAGAAGAAGCATACGATAGTGGCGACTGGCAAGGAAGAAGATAGTGAGTTGGGTTCAGGTACTTGTAATGGGCTTCACGACTCGCTTTTAATAATCTTCGAGACCAAAATATGTTAAGGATCATGTTCTCTTCATTATACTCACTTGTCACACAACAAATCACAACCGATGTAGCCTTCTTTGCCGATTTTTTGTTTCGAATTAAGAATCTTGAGTTTTAGAGCTAAAACAAAACCAGAATACCATTGAGAACCTTTTCTACCCCACATAAAACTAAAAACTTAAATGAGTGGCGATATCATTGAACGTTGCTTTGATACTCGACATTACATCCAATTGTCCACACACATTATTGCTGAACTAATTGTATGACTTAAAATACTATGTTTTCCTTACAATACATATTGTGGTGATATTTGTAAAATAAGATTTTTAGGCTCCCGATCCTTTTACTTCGAATGTTTTTAATGTTTAAATCAAGACTTTTCAAGCTCCCGATCTTATCACAATAATTGTTATATAACCGTTTCTTTTAATGTTTAACGAGCATAGTTAAAGAACAATTGAAACTAAAGTTTAAAGGTTGGCCAAACCCATTTAATGTTGTTAAGAAAGATTGACATTTGAGTTTGCATCATACGACGACTCGAAGGTGTGAACCTCGAGCCAACTAGGGTAGTAGTTCATGAGTGACTTCATATATAGCTCGCCAACTAACTTAGTAATGTCTTGTGGATTGCTTTGGTTACATAGTTTATATTGTAAAGTGACTCGGTCATTTGACTCCACTATTATCCCCATTCAACAGTGATTCATGGAACGAAATTAGAACGAGCAAGAGCATGTGGAATGAGTGGGTTTAGGGTTTAGGGTTTAGGGTTCAGGGTTTAGGGTTTAGGGTTTAGGGTTCTTCTTCATACTACAATGTGATATACACACTACAAGAAAAGAGTTTTCTAATCACAACATGTAGAAAAATAATATAAAGAATCCATAAAAAAACTTACCATATTTAATTATGAAGAAGAATAATAAAAAAAAATATGATGAATCTTTCCTTTGTTAATGACCGAAAACAATTAATTATCCAACTAAAATTTTAAGAGGGAAAAATCCCTCCAATTTTTTGCCCAATCAAAATTTGAGAACTAAAAAATTCCCTCCACATTTTCGACCGGCCCTTTTCTCAAAGAGGGAAATGAAAGATCTGATCATTTCCAAAAAAAAAAAAAAATCTGATCCCTTACCCTGCTCTCTCAAAACCCTCTCGACTGCTCTGCTAATCTCCATCGACGACGAAGAAGAAGACGGCGACGGCGGAGAAGAAGATGGTGACGGTGGAGAAGAATGGATACTGCGGCGGCGGGGACGAGGCACACATGCATGAAGCTCTAGATTTACACCCCTGCGAGCGAACCAGTCTTCGTCAAGGGAACGTGGTTCGAGGGTCGCTTCGACCTCTCCATCACCGACGGCCTCCACTCTTGGGTCTGCCAGGGTAAACCTATATTTCCCCTTACTTTTCTTGTTCGACTGATATCGACTCTCGTGTTTGAATCTCTCCGTTTATACGGGGTTTCTTTTATCATCCTAACTCTTGCTTCAAATTTTGCAGCTAGGGAAGAGGATGCGAGAGATAGAGCTAGGAAGTCAAACCGTTTTGAAAAGTCACCACTGTCCAGGTTGCCAAAATACTAATCTACCGGAGAGGGTGGAGGGTGCACCCAATTTCCGAGAAGTTCCAGGGTTTCCAGTTTATGGCGTTGCGAATCCCACAATAGATGGTATTCTCTCGGTCATTAAGAGGATCGGTAGTTCTAAAGGCCGTCGGCCAGTTTTCTGGCACAACATGAGAGAAGAACCTGTTATCTACATCAATGGAAAACCATTTGTTCTCCGTGAAGTTGAAAGACCATACAAAAACATGCTGGAGTATTCGGTAATGATTACAGTTTATAATCTTTGAATGCAGAAGTCATACTCGGTGCTGATCTATTATCCTTGAATTGATTTCTGATTGTTGATTGAGGATTGTATCATGTGAACCAGATCGATTCAATCCAGTTGTATACCAGCAATCATAGGAACCTACAGTTCTAGATGTAGACAAGCATTCATAGACACTGTTGCAAGCACTTATTCTCATTCACTCTGTGGGATGATTTCATATTTTGGTATTAGTTGGGAGGAAGGGATCTTTTCCGCATTGACCAGTGCATAACTATTAGCTTCCAATTAATGATATTTTTCCTACAAAAAAACCAATGATAATTTGTGTTATCTTAACCGTCCAACTGCAAGTATAATTTCGTTCTACCTAATGATTCAATGCGACATAGAATTTTTTTTGTGTTGCTTGGCATTCAGTTTTTCCATTTACACACCCATCATTGCTCTCATATTCACTTGAAATAATGGCTGTGCATCTAGGGAATTGATCGTAAGAGAGTAGAGAGAATGGAAGCTCGGTTGAAAGAAGATATACTGAGAGAGTCTGAACGTTATGGTGGTGCAATAATGGTCATTCATGAAACAGAGGATGGCCAAATATTTGATGCTTGGGAGCATGTGAATTATGAATCTGTGAAGACTCCACTGGAGGTCTTCAAATGCTTAGAAGCTGATGGGTTTCCCATTAAATATGCCCGTGTTCCTATCACTGATGGTAAAGCTCCCAAGAGCTCCGACTTCGACATATTGGCAACAAATATTGCTTCTGCTTCTCATCATACTGCTTTTGTCTTCAATTGTCAGGTTGATTGTTCACTAATTTAGTTAATTTATTAGATGTGATTTTGTATTGGATTTGTCTCTGATCTTGATTTTACTGGAATGCCTTTTCTCCAAATACAGATGGGAAGGGGAAGGACCACTACGGGTACAGTCATTGCCTGTCTTGTGAAACGGCGAGTAGACTATGGAAAACCAATTAAAGTCTTACCGGATGATATGATCCACGATGAGGAGGATGGTGGCAGCTCAAGTGGGGAAGAGACCGGAGGGAATGTTGGGTCCAGTTCTGATACTATTGGAGTACTAACTGAGAAGGAGCCAGGTCATGCTTTTGGCATTGATGATATCCTCTTGCTATGGAAGATAACGAGATTATTTGTTAATGGGGTTGAATGTCGTGAGGCTTTAGATGCCATCATCGACAGATGTTCTGCTCTTCAGAACATCCGCCAAGCTGTGCTGCAGTATAGGAAAGTTATCAACCAACAACATGTGGAGCCAAGAGTTAGGAGAGTGGCACTGAACCGTGGTGCTGAATATCTAGAGCGTTATTTTCGGTTGATTGCTTTTGCTGCTTATCTTGGAAGCGAAGCATTTGATGGATTTTGTGGTCAAGGAGAATCTAGAATGACTTTCAAGAGTTGGCTGCATCAACGACCTGAGGTCCAAGCAATGAAATGGAGCATAAGACTGAGGCCTGGGCGATTCTTTACTATCCCTGTATGTATGTTCTTTTAGACAAGGATAGAAGCTTATTATTAAACAGTCTGTAAAGGAGTTCCTGTCTGTTAGTTTTTAATGTGTTTCCTTGTAACTTGGAAGCAGTGCTCAGATTATTTTTTTGCTGTTGATGTGTTCCTCTTTATGATGCCAATACTATTCTTTGCATATAATGTAGGAGGGGTTAAGAGCACCACAGGCATCTCAACATGGAGATGCAGTAATGGAGGCCACAATCAAGTCCCGAAGTGGTTCAGTTTTGGGGAAGGGCTGCATACTTAAAATGTACTTCTTTCTTGGTCAAAGGACATCCAGCCACATACAAATTCATGGGGCGCCACATGTTTTCAAGGTTTGCCTTCTAGGAAGTTGCCTGTATAGGTTTTTTTGGTAATATGTGTGCCTTTGGACTAATGTTTATGCAAGCTTAATGGAACTACCCAACTTTCTCCCATTAGAGTTGAGGCACACACTTGAGAATAAATGACGCATGTTTTGCCCGTAATGGAATAATGGATTTTGGAGTTTGATTCTGTTGGTTCTAGGTTGTTATTATAATTACTGTGGTGTTTGTTAAATGAGGTTTGACAGAGACCAAAACTTAGGAAAAGAAGCATGTCCACTGATCTTTTGTAGTGATTGAGTTGTTCAATATCCATCACATTAGCATTTCATAGTATAACTAATTCCCTCATTTCTGGTCCAGTTCCTTGCAGTTCTGAATTCGAAGAAGCGGAAAATTAAGGAGCTTCGAGCTCAACTCTCCAAGAAAGAAACTTCGAAAAAGCAGCCAGCACAAGAAGGGTCATCTGCCTTCCATCAGAATTCTGGTTTTGGAGGATTTTGGTCGAATACAACTCCAAGTCCATTTGGAGTCACAAACCAGCAATCACAGGGGAGTAGCTTGTTTGTTTCAATGGCACCTTCCAGGCCAGGCCCTGAGCCTGGATTCTATGGTACTAGCACGCCTGTCTTCGGTTTGGCAAGCACCCCTGCCTTTGGTTCAACAAACACCCTAGCCTTTGGTGCTGCAAGCACTCCAGCGTGTGGCACGATAGGCTCCCCATCATTTGGATCGACAGCAAATCCACCAGCTTTTGGTAGCACAGGGGTAGCCTCTAGTGTGTCTAGTACCCCAGGTTTTGGATCTTCAAATACTTCCATTTTTTGCTCATCAAGACTCCAGCATTTGGGGTATCACATCCTCAAAACTTTGCTGCATCTAGTACTCCATCATTTACCTTCGTACCCAATTCAGCTTTTGGTCAGTCAACTGCTGCATTTGGAAGCAGTCCCTTTGGAGTACAGAGTTCTACATATGGTGGGTCTTTGTAACCTGATTTATGGTGATGAGCATTCAAAGTCCTGTTTCTTGACTAACTGGTGATCTCACTCTCGCTTCAGCAAACTGAGTAATTTGAAAGGCGGGAGTAAGACAGACGAGGCATCTCCACTCAGTGACAAGCTCGTCTTCAGCAAGGTAATCATGATGCTTGGTCTTAACTATTAAGTCAGTCTAATTATGTTGTCAAATTGTGAAATACTGTTATGGTGTTTAACTCTGGTGGCTCTTCCTCACAGGTAAAGCAAGGGTTGGGAGGAAATGTACGGCTAATCCTATCTGGAGCAGCACCACTGGCCAGCCATGGTGAATTCTGCATCCGCGGCGACCGGAAGAAGAATATCTACAGGGACACTAGTCTGTTTGGCGTTTATACAGTGGCTAAGGTGAGATTCCTACTACTTTTTACTCATGGTTTCCTGTTTGAACAACAATTAGACTATGAACAGTAATTAGACTATGAAATGAAGATCACATTTGGATGATTCCAAGTAAGATCAGTTCCACCTTTAGCTAAAAAATCCACAATGTTAAATAGAATTTAAACCATCCATAACGTAAAGTGATCAAATAATTTTGCGACAATCAAACTTAACTAAAAGAAACGCATAAACTTAAATGAACCATATCCTTCGAAATCTATAGTTGATGCACTTTTCCAAATCACTTGTTGGTGCCGCTTTGTTTTCTCTTAGTAGCACTTCTTGTGGTCGAAATCTTCTGTAACATAAAATGGAAATGTTGTAACAACCAAAATCAAGGATGAATGAAATCTGTTTCGTAAGCCCATAAGATTTCACAAAATTTACCCTTTGAGGTTCGTCGTCCAAACCATCAACATCTTCTGCTTCCTTTCTTTGGCCAGGATTGTTGTTATCGGGCTGACTTTCAGCCTGCTTGGTAGCACTATTTTTTGGCTTCTTCTACGTTAACAAAAAGTTAGGTTTTAGTGCCATACTTATAGAAGAATAAATGGTTACCAACTAATTAAATACATAAGATTTGTCCAGAAAATTTACCTTTACCGGTTGGTTAGTTGGCTCATCATCATGTGAGTTGCTAGGAGAATTAGTACAAGTGCTTTGATAATGGCCATCTCGTCCGCACTTACCGCACTTTCGTTTCTGTTTACCAGAAGACTTTCCTTTTCCAGTTTTACCACCTTTATATGGCACCTTCAATGGGTCTAATACTCCTTTATATTCCTCTGGTATAGGGATCGTGCCTCCCTCAATAGGATTCTGTTGCATCGTCGCTAACTGGTCACACAAATTATCCATTGCTTTTTGTGCAAACCTATAAGTTTCGGATGAATTTGCCCCTAGAAAGCAAAAGCGAAAGTTGCTGTACTGTAGCATCCCGTACCTAACACTGAATAGACTAGGATCATCGATACTCTGTTGCTCTTGCATGTCGTCTATTGTCTTTGGATTCTTTGTCCATCTTCTTAATACCAAAGTTTCTGGCACTGTCGGTATGTTCTCTTCCTTTAGCACAGAGAGCATATGGCAACATGGAATTCCCATGTAGTCAAATTTAGCACAACTGCACTTCATCTTCTTGGTTTCAACATCAAAACTGACATTGAACATCTTTTCTGTGCCAAACAACGTCACCTGGTAATTGTGCCACACTCCATTTATCTCAACATTTCTCTTCCTGATACCCTCAACTTTGCCTAGCTCTTTTCGAAATTTTCCAAATATCTTATTGCTGAATTCCCTAGCAGCACACTCTTCAAGAGTCCTCAAGGCTGTATGTTTTATCTCGGGTAAACCAAAGCTGGATTGAAAATCTAATTTCACCTCAGTTTCCCTTAGTTCTTTTATCCAACGATCAAAATGGATAAAAAAACTCGAGTAGATTGTGGTCCTCAGTTACAAACCTTGCAAGATGTGAGTTAAGTCCTTCACAAACTGACGTTGCTGACAATCCTGCAAAGAAGTAAGTCCGTAGGTACGTGTAAGCCCATTCCCCTCGCCTTCCAAATAAATCCGATACCCATTTAGAATTATGCAGCGACAACTTTTCCACCATTGCTGCCCATTTTTCTTCAAATTCATCATACTCATAATCAGCATATACAAACTTCTGCCATTCAGGTTCGAACTCTTTGTGGTTTTTGAAACGACTCACAATATTCTTGGCAATATGCCATGAACACAAACGATGAGTTGCGTCTGGAAAGACTTTCTGAATGGCATTGCGCATTGCTTTGTCACCATCTGTTACAACTGTACGAGGTTCTTTGTCCCTCATTGCTTCCTTCAGTACCCCTAGCACCCAGTCATAACTTTCCTCAGTCTCGTTAGCTAGCAGAGCACATCCAAATATACAACTCTTTTTGTGGTGATTGATACCTAGTGCCAAAACCAATGTATGTAAGCTTTATACCAAAATTGAGAAGTTGCTGAATTATTAGTGAGCAAACATATTGGTCGGACTAGGGAAACAAATTAGCGAGCAAATTATTACAAAACTTGAACAAAAGCTAAGTGTTTTTAGCGAAAGCTACTGAAATTTTGTTGAAAGTAGCTGGTTTTGAGAAAAAATTCTGCACTGTCATACTTTACTACAGTAGCAAAAGACTTAGTTTTGCTTGTACATTAAAAACCTAGAATCCAATTGCATATTTTAATAGACAGCAAATTAAGTACAACAGATGTACCAAAAATAGAGCAGAACGATAATTTGCATCAATGAATGTAGTAACGATAAGGTAGAAATGTGCACCTGAGAAAACAACTAGAGGCATGTTATAAACATTCTTCTTGTACGTGCTGTCAAATGCTAGCAAATCTCCAAAGCACGCCATATCTGCTACGCTCATGCTGTCTTCCCAAAATATGCTATGAAGTCGCTTATCTTCACCAAAAATAGGTTCCAAAACGAAGTGGTTGTCTCCGCTGATTTTAGACTTAAGGTATGCGAGTGCCGTGGCAGCATCTCCCTCGCTGATCCTTTCCCCACGATCTTTAGAGGCAAAATTATGTAAATCTTTTTTGGTGTGTCCCACTTTGTCATAGCCTCCAGCCTGGTGCACATGCTGATTCATGATGTCAGCGGTTTTCATACCTGCATCACGTTGGTATCTAACTTTAGCTTTAGTCGCTTCATCTAAGCCTCGATGTGATCTCATATGATGCACCAACTTTTGACGAATCGGATTATGGGTATGGTCGATGTAGAAAGTGTCAACAATGTACTTTGAATCTGACTTGTCCAGCTGAACACGCAGCCTAGCTTTACACTGAAATCTTGTATTTAATCGTGAAGGTCGTTGTAGCTCGTCTTTACTTTTGCGTTTTGTCCCCGCACAAGAACAGACAAAAAGTCGAGAAGTTGTTTCCCCCTTTTTTGTTTCAGTCTTCTTCTCACGTCTCACCGAAAAACCCCAAGCTCTTGCATACTTATTGTAGAAATCGTAAGCCTCCTCAGTACTGTTGAACTTTCGACCAATAACGTCCTCGACCTTAAGATTTTTCAGAACTTCAGTCTCTTCATCTTCGATGATTTTATCGTCAGGTTCAATATCAGATTCTGCATTTTTATCTCCATTCTCCTCGACAATACCTTCTTCTTCGGCTGACTGGTTTCGTTTTTCTTCTCTTTTGCTAGTCAGACCATCGCCTGTCGCATGCTGATTTCCATCCTCTTCCATGTGGGCGCCTGGACTGATTCTCTTAGACAGGAGGCAGCTGCAAAAGGTTGGGGGGAATTGTTGACAGAACTCCCGCAGGAAGCTACTTAAAGGGTAATTAAGATGCTTAGGTTGTGGGGGCAGAATACCAAAAATACTTAGTTTATTTGGGGAAAGTTTTAGAAAAGCTCTCTCATTAGTTTCCAGATCCAGTTTAGATTTAGTTTGCCTTTATTCCCTTTTTAGAGTTCGAACCTAGGTTATTGCATTGAATGTTAAACTACCAGTAAAGCAAGCATTCCATTCTCGTTTCCGTCCCAAAAGGCTCCTGGTTCTGCCCTTCTTGCTCTAACCAGAAGAGGTTCCAGAACGCTTCTTGTTCCTCCTTTAGCATTCCGCCCTTGTAGTACTGATGTTGGTCGAATGATTTTGCACTGTCTGCTTTGGTATCGTACCCGGGAATTGAAATATTCTTGTGGGTATTGGGTATTGATCCAGTACAGCTGCAATGTGTGCAGTGCTAGCATCAATTTTCACTCGAATCGTTTGGTTCCTTTGTCTCAATGGCGAGGGATTTAGTAAGTTATGTAACTTATGTTGCCTAGGTGAAAAATCAGGTAGCTTACAAGGCAAGTGGGTTTTGCTCTGCATGTTGAATCTGAATCCTGAGAAGGTCACCGTAACTAGTTTGCCTGCCATTGACTAGGCTGCACAGCTAGACCCAAAAGAAAGATGGGGGCTTTATTTTAATATAATCACCGAGCTACGAGATTGCTGTTCATTTGGTTTGCTCAATAGGTGGACTTCAAGTAAAATTTTTTATGCGAAGAATTGAAGAAAAAGTTCTAAACTTGTTGTTATGGGTCTGATGCTACTTGTGCATGTCTTGTTGATTGGTTTGGAACAGCATTTCCTCTGGTCCAGACCAAAATTGTCGACTTCTTTCGCATCCAGAAACCTTCAAAACCAAGAAAGAAAACAGTCGAGGGTAAGTAATGTGTTTAGATCGATGCATGAGACTGTGATCTTGCTTTACTCCCTTAGTTTTTGGCTGTAATTAAGTTTGTAACTGTACCTTTTGAACCCAGGCAGTTATCTTGCCTTCCCCCTTTTACATCATCAGGGTCCCTGCCGTCAACACCAAGCTTTGCAAGCTCAGGCTTTGGACAAGCACCAGTTGGTACACAGCGAGGAGGAAGTAGGGCAGTGCCCTATATAGGAACTGCTGACACAGAAGCCACACGAGGGAAGCCTGAGAAGTTAGAGTCAATATCAGCTGTGCCTGTCTACAAAGAGAAAAGCCACGAGTTAAGATGGGAGGATTATCAATCTGGAGACAAAGGTGATTACTAGTAGAATTTGCTGGTGTTACTTGGAGTCAATTGCTGTATCTTGCTTATAAATCCTATGTATTGCAGGTGGGGAGCTTCCCTCTGGTCAACAACCTGGCCCAATAAGTTTTAGGCCGCCAACAGCACAGTCAAACCCATTTGGTCCTTCATCTACATCTGCTAGTCTTTCTTTGAGTAATCCATTTGTCCCCAAGGGTTTTGGACCAGCAGCTGCCTTAGCTTTCCGTTCTTCAGCTTTGAGTGCTTCAACGGATTAAAGACTTACCCTGCCAAAGCTATTAGAATAAGAGAACAGTGGAGTACATGTAGAAATATAGAATATCAATCGAAGTTTGGGTTAGGGCAAGATAGGATCCTTCTGTTTCTATATTTTCATTGCTTAGATCCAACTGAACATTCTTTACATGGCAGAAAACCAAGGACTCTTTGATGTTTGAGGTAATAATTTAAAGACTGGGATAGAAGGGGTTTTATGAGTGATATTCCATTTAGATGAGTCATCATTTTCATGATGATTTTTTCATAATGTTGGACCTCGATTCGAGACGTGGAACACTGGAGTTGAAGGCCCCGTTATGTTACACGGCCTGAACAAAGGCGATAGAGACCTGACGTCCTACCAGGTTGGCCTACATGGCGAGTCGCTCGACTCGGTCTCGCCTCTTAATATTTGTCCACCAAAAAATCAATCTGTGATATGATGCTAAGCAAATAAACCTCTTGTTCTCAAATCAATAACTCAAACAATCCAGTTTAACCTCAAATAATCCAAACTTGACTCGAATAATTCAAACAAACCAGTTTAAATGCAAATAATTCAACTTGACTCAAATAATCCTAACAGCGATCCAATCTGCTTTCCAACTTCAAACTGGTGACAAAAAGTTTCAGCTTCAAATTCTGGCATCTCCATGCATGAGTACCATGTCTTTGCGGATCATGTCTTTACACATAGATGAGTGTTCAAGAGCATGACGATGGATTTTCTCCAACTTCGAATTTTGCGGCCAGCCCACCAACTTTAGTGCCAACATCATTCGGTCCACCTCGTTACATGGTTGTGTAAATTTTTTTTTTGTTAATACAAGGAAAAATACAAGAGATCCTATTGTGATTGAACTAATAAAAATTAAGTGTATGCTTCCTTACCCCAACACAGTATCCATTCATGGCATCTGAGTACATCATCCATAAGCAAACCCACATGCCGCAATCAAATCTAATACAAATAGCTATTATGTAAGTTTATTAATAATCAAATGCTTTAAAATAATCTTAGACAATATCCATATCATTTACCCGTTTTCTTGTATAGGAACCTTATCAGGAATGATCAACTGAAAATTGCGGATGTTTGGCGCTTCATTCATCTTCTCTAGCTCATAGTATAGCTTTTCAAATAAATCATGTAAAAATGCCATCTGCATAAATAATGAAACGTACTTAACTAAAATAAGTTTGATTACGAAACAAACTGATGGCAAATGTTCAACAGTGTACTTACCATGCGTCCTACAACTTTCATACGATTTCCATTGCGGTCTGTCATAGGTGCTGAGTCAACCAGATGTACTTGTTTTGATTCTGTCAATACCACTGCCAAATACCAATGAGTGCCATCATTCAATGGTAGATAGACCTGCCAAATATCAACATGAAGATCATCATCCTTAAACAAAATATACAAAAAAAAAAATAGGTATGAGATATTCGTTAAATGTCTACCTTCTTGGATCCATAGGCATTACGCAAGAAGCTAGAACGATAATTATTTAATAACTTTTCAGGACTATAACCATACTTCTCCACTCCCACCTATTGGATCATATTGAAACAAAGATTAGTGCATGTTTTTAATATGCACAAAAATGTGAGTGTTAGTGTTCCATATTTTCATTACCTGCATTTGGGTAGGGAGGAAGCACAACCGAAACGGGTTTCCACGTCGTTCATCATACATCTCAGATAGGTTGAGATAATATGCACAACTTGTTATAACCTTCAACACAACAACAAACAATGTGACTACTATATATAAATGAATAATGTGAACTAATTTTGTAAATAAAACCAACACTTACATCATCTTGTACCCATTTGTTAGGCAACAAGCTCCACAGCGACAGACGAGTACAAAAATGGGAACCATTTTTTACCAATATATTCCGACCATCAAGATCTTTTGCAAAGATATAGTATGCCATATTAACCTCTTCTAAAGTTAACTTCATGTACTTGGTGATAGGAAATTGCATCACAAACTGCCATGCAAAACTAAAATATTAGAGAGTTTCTATGCTTATTAATAGTATACAAAACTATTCTAGTAAAAAAATACCTTTTCCTTGGTAGAGGTCCTGAAAGATTTAATTCTCTTTTTTCTTTCAAAATAAGGCTCGTCATCATCATCGTCAATAACAATGACTTCAGAACTCGGTGTCACAGGAGACTTAACCGTTCCTCCCAACAAATCATCATCATCGTCATCAATAACAATGACATATGTGCTCGGTGTCATAGGAGACTTGGCCGTTTCTCTCGAAAAAAGCTTCTTTTGTATAGGGTTGGTACAACGATACTGTCGACAACAAAAAATGTTGAAATAGTCAATAAGTTCATTACATTATTGCAATTATTTAATTATATAAAGCTAAAAACAATGTCTAATAAAGAAAATGTGATTAATTGTATATAGGAACTCATTGCAATCTGTATTCTTGCTGCAAAGTCAAGACAAAACCCAAAATTTTTCACCAAAAAAAGAACAAAGTGCAAACGGGCCTTAGAGCCAAGCGAGCACATAATAATTTACAGCCCAACAGATGCAATGATAAATTACAGCCTAACAGAGCCCATTATAAATTACAGCCCAACTTTGCAAACTAAGAACAATATGCAGGGGGACAATTTTAACACCTTTACATATAATATAATAATTACAAAAAAAAAAGAGACGACCAACCCCAGCCTTTGAAAAAGATCCAGTAATGCTACTCTTGGGTCCTGATATATTCGCAGCATCCTTCAGGAAATTTTGATAGCCCTTATCCCTATATTAAATGGCCAAAGAAAAAGCTGTCATAAGAGAGGAAAAACATACAATAAAAAAAGAGATGAGGACTAAAAACGTTTGAAAGAGATGATGCATATTACCCAGTTCGATCCATGATCTTCACTTCCGCAAGAAAGAATCAGAATGAAAGCAGCAACTGCATACACAGAGACGGGACATAATGAAGATGAGAATCACAACAAAGAAGAAATTTCAAAAGTAAACAGGCTACTACCTAAGAGGGAGAATGCAGCACCAAAGCACGACAACTAAAGGGAGCAAAACACACAATTTTTTTTTTTTTAAGACAGGGAGGCAGAAGCCAGAAACCGATACAAATTCAACCCCCAAACAACAAGTCCCTTACTAACAGCAACAGACAGGGGAAGGCAAGCCCCATAAAGGCACCCCGAAAAAAAAAACCAAACAAGAAGACCCAAAGCCAGCTACCTGTCTGGAAACTAAAACCAAGACAAATAGCTATTCAGTATTTTTTAAGAACCTTCGAGGAAAGCTAACCCCAAGAATGTCCTCCCGCAAAATATGTTCAAGCTCTTGGGGGGATTTGTTAACTCGCATGTACCGAAGGGATAAACACACAATTATATAGAAGACAAAACAATAGGGTATGGACCATTTAAAGACACCTCCGGTTCTATTAACCAAATCTGACAGCTTAGCCTAATAAGTAATAATAGGCTTTCTTATTATTCAGCAACTAATAAACCAGTTTCCATATACCAATTAGTCTAATAAATATGCTTTATTATTATTTTGCAATTAAAACCCAGTTTCCTTATACAGATTACGCTTTCTATATGCAACTAAGAAACCAGTTTGCATTCACGGTAATATAGTTATTATGCATACAAATAACTAGCTTACTTTTTAAAGAGTTCGAAAAGTAATGGCACCAGACATGCCTCCTCTTTTTGAGAAGTCGCCTCCCTGCAAGAAATGCACAGCCTATTAGTCTACTAACATAATTATTTGCATCATCATATAGGGTTTTTTCACGATGAAGAGTAGTGAATTTTAAGGATGGACAACTCAGTAAGTACAACCTTAAAACAATATCAAAAGCAGGCGTGACCATCAGCCCTGTACAATACAGCATAAACAAGGGTAACCAGCTAACCATGGAAACTGACTAAAAGACACCACCTCCAAGCCACATCAACAAGAAACTGAGCGCAAACCCAAGCTTGAAAGTAATGTGTGTGCATAGTTTAGTGACCAAAATGCATCAGAACAAAAACAAACCTGAGCAATGGATCCTTTTATAACACTATGGAAGAAAGAACCCTTGTAGTGTAAAGCTTTCCCAGTTTTAGGCCCAACTCCCTTTTCTCCTGTTAATATATGAGATAATCAGGTCAGAAGAACACAGTTGAGTTTGTTCTAGCTGCTTAGAAGAAATTATGGGCACAGCACAGAACCTCAATTCAAGGGAATCCAGAACATGACGAGTACAGTACAATAAGTAACAAAAATTCTTAAGGTTTACATACGATTTGCAGCGGAGGTTAAAAGCTGAGGGATCAGAATTCGGATTCTAATAGCAGCAGGGCGGAAAAGAATGCAGAACCCGTCCATATTTCCCCATAATCAATGACACCCAGAATCCAAAAGTGAAAACTTACAAACAATTGAATAACAAACTTGCTTCGATTCAAACATGCCAATTTCATAGGGGAAAAGTAACTCTTAACAAAAGAAAAGCAGCAACACCAAATGCATGGAGAAACTCTTTATGAATTGTAACAATACCACGAGCTAAGAGCAACAAGCAGCCAAGTGTTGTCGACTAAACTCAAGTCAAGTGTGTGTCTCAACTCTAATGGGAGAAAGTTGGTCAATCACTACTACCATTCTGTATGCTTCCCTATGCTTCTTTCAAGCCAAAATCAGGCCACCAGCGACATTGCAGCAACTGAATTATTCACTAGGTACTAACTAACAAGAAGAGGCAGGAACAACTAAGCTCACCATTTCAAAAGCTGTGATGAAATGCTCAAAAATTAGCTGTGAAATGCATGTATTCCCATTGTTAACGGCAATTGGAACAAAGCAGCAACAGAAAGCAAAACCTGGTAAAAGGGCTGATTAGGACCTCGATCCATCTTCTGAATCTGTGCAGCTTCCATCCATGAACTTGATTCACAGCAAACAGGATCCATCCCACAAATCACACCTCTATAACCTGCAGATTTAGTAGGAGTTAGGATGATAAAAGAAACCCCGTATAAATGGAGAGATTCAAACACGAGAGTCGATATCAGTCGAACAAGAAAAGTAAGGGGAGATATAGTTTTACCGTGGCAGACCCAAGAGTGGAGGCCGTCGGTGATGGAGAGGTCGAAGCGACCCTCGAACCACGTTCCCTTGACGAAGACTGGTTCGCTCGCAGGGGTGTAAATCTCGAGCTTCTTGCATGTGTGCCTCGTCCCCGCCGCCGCAGTATCCATTCTTCTCCGCCGTCACCATCTTCTTCTTCGCCGTCGAAATGGGATCTGGGCCTCCTTACTCAACCTCGTCGACGTCCTCCACAGAGACATCGGCTCCTCTCATCGTCCTCTACAACAACCCAGCAAGTCCGCCAACACCGTTGAGCTTCTCCGCCTGGCCCCATGAACTATGGACAAAGGGGCCTTCCTTGGTGTCGGTGAGATTGTGACTTTCGTGGAATGGAGCTCTGATCGGCTGGGAGATGGAGATTAGCAGAGGAATCAAGAAAGGGGCGTAGTCTAATGCTCCATGCAAGAGGCAAAACAAGAAAGGGGGCTTTTCTTAGGGTTTAGATCGATCTGATTTGGGGAGATAAGGTAACAACATGAGAACTGCGGTTCATCCGCCTCAATCGATCAATCGAACGCTGCAGATGAGATTCAAACTCGAGAGAAGAGAAACCCTAAAAATTACAGAGGAGGATTGGGGTCTAACTTGAGAAGGGGTGTGTTTGTATCTATCTATCGAAAGACGAAAGAGAAGAAATGGATCTTCTTGTTAAGCTTCGTCTACTTCCTCCTCTTGTTGTTGAATCAAACTGTTTGCCTCTGCTGAATGCAAAAGAGAACGAGGGAGAGAGAGCGCACAGGGGTGGCTGGCTGGTTCTGTTTCTCTCTTGTTCAGTGGTGGACTCGATGAATTGGGGGAGAGATAAGGGAAAGGAGGACAAAACGACAAGATGATAGAGTTGTAATGGCAGGAGGCCAGGAGCAGTGAAGTTGTATATAATTATAAAGTTTGGGTGTTTTAAGTTTATAATTTGGAAAAAGGTACTATAATATATATGATTGTTAGTTAAGGGATTGATATGAGGAGAATGTAAGATAAAATTTATATGGGACTAAACCGTGAACAACCATTAATGAAGGGATATAATTGCAATTGTTTTTATTATTAATAATTACCTTAATTATAATTAAATTAAAAATAATTAATAATTAATTAATAGGTGTGAACGCAGGAGTACACCGTACACCAGGTGTACGCTAGCCTGAACCATATATATATATATATATATATATATGAAACTCCCCGAAGGATTCACTTTGCCATAAGCAAACAAAACACATTCTCGAGAAAAATTTTCTATCAAATTGAGCAAATCCTTGTATGGATTGAAACAATCTGTACGAATGTGGTACAATCGTCTCAGTGAATATTTGATGAAAGAAGGATACAAGAATGACCCTATTTATCCATGTGTTTTTCTAAAGAGATCGGGTAGTGAGTTTGTTACAATATCAGTTTATGTTGATGACATAAATATCATTGGAACTCCCGAAGAGCTTCCAAAAGCAGTTGATTGCTTGAAGAAAGAGTTTGAAATGAAAGATTTAAGAAGAACAAATTTTTGTCTTGGGTTACAGATTGAACATTTGAATGATGGTATTTTTGTGCATCAAGAAGGATATGTTGAAAAGGTGCTTAAGCGATTTTATATGGACAAATCACACCCGTTGAGTAATCCAATGATTGTAAGATCACTTGATGTGAAAAGAGATCCATTTAGACCTCGGGAAAGTGATAGTGCCATATCTTAGTGCCATAGGAGCATTAATGTATCTAGCCAGTCACACACGACCCGATATATTGTTTGCTGTGAATATATTGGCAAGATATAGCTCTTCTCCCACTAAAAGACATTGGAATGGAGTTAAACATTTACTCTGTTACCTTCGAGGAACAACGGATATGGGCTTGTTCTATTCGAGTGCATCGTAGATGGATTTAGTGGGATATGCAGATGCAAGATATCTCTCAGATCCCCACAATGGTAGATCTGAGACAGGATATTTGTTCACTTGTGGTGGTACAACCATTTCGTGGCGATCCACAAAACAAACTATAACAGCCACATCATCCAATCATGCTGAAATCCTAGCAATTCACGAGGCAGGTCGTGAATGTGTTTGGTTAAGATCTATAATTCGACACATCAGAGAATCGTGTGGACTATCTCTAGGAAAAATGATCCCGACGATCATGTATGAAGATAATGAAGCATGCATTGCTCAATTAAAGGAAGGATATATTAGAGGAGATAGAACAAAACATATTCCACCCAAGTTCTTTTTCACTCATGATCTTCGAAAGAGTGGTGAAATAATTGTTCAAAAAGTTCGTTCAAATGAGAATCTAGCAGATTTATTCACCAAGTCACTCCCGACGACAATCTTTGTAAAGCTTGTTCATGAAATTGGAGTTCGACGACTCAAATACCTGAGCTGATGTGGTCATGAGGGGGAACATATACGTGCTGCACTCTTTTTCCCTTAACCATGGTTTTTCCCAATGGGTTTTCCTTGGTAAGGTTTTTAATGATGCAGCATGAGATAGCGTAATAATGCAATCTAGTGGTCATCCAAGGGGGAGTATTATGTAAATATTTATATATGGACGACCAATGACCTACCATATTAGATGCTCACTTGGGAGTTACATGTAACTACCATTCCTATATTATTATCTCTAATTCAAATGCATTGATGTAAGGATGTAGTGGTTACCAAAGGGTGCCTATAAATAGAGCACACTATTGTATCACAAATGAAATATGAATAAGAAGAACTATTTCCCTCACTTCTCTTGTGTCTTTCCCTCTCTAATCTTCTCTTGTAGTTGTTTACATTTTCCATTAGTTTTATAACAGTTTTGAGCACTTCTCATATTTTGGCGGATTTGTGTCCCTGTTGGGCCGCCAACAGTACTTTCCACCCACCAATATCGCTTTTCCACTTGTTTGGGTCATAAGCCCACACATTTCGTGTCCTCATTCTTAGATATCATGACCTAAAAATATCAAAAAGTTACCTAAAAGTCATCAAATGTGTAAAAGCACGGTTATGAAATGCACCTTTGAGCATATATCAAACAAATTCAAGTAAAAATCCTAAAGATATATAAATATAATGTAAAATGTGTCATAAATAGGGATGACAACGAGTTCGCGTGCAGTCAGTTTTCCTATATACCATCTTCGGACCACGGGTCTCAGATAATAACCATCTGTGAAATCAAAAGTAGGCGGGGATGGAAAATGACAAACCAAAACATGCCCATGTGCAGTTGGAGAAAACCTCATTCGCAACATCTCCGAAAACCATATATAAAGTTACTGATAAAAGGTGAATATTTTCTTAGAATGTCGATGCTACTTTTAAGTTTTATCAATACATTGTTTATAAAAGTGATGAAAAATGAGCAAGATTTTGTCTAAGAGAATTATAGTACTTAATGGATATGCATGATCAAAGTGTTGAACGAGGTAGTCCAAATCATAGTTGTAACACATCTTCGGGTGGGTTCGGTGCGAATACTTAAAATACCAAAATTGCATCAAACTCATTACCCTTTTATCGGGTTTAGGAAGACCCACCCAAAAGTAATATCAGTTGGATTTTTCTTGACCAAACTCATTCAAATTTGCTTGGATGCCCTTGATGATGGGTTATTTTGCCAAATCATAAAACTCATATGAAGATCATGATGATGCATGACTTTTGATCGTAGGTACGTAGTGGATCTTAAGTAACTTATTAGGCAACAAGTGCACAAGAGAACTAAACTGAAATCAATGAGCTGCATAAGCATGTACGAGTGCGACACAATTTTTTTTAACGGGTAAATTGCAAGTTTGGTCACTAAGTTTACAAAAAAAGGTTTATGTTAGTCACTAAAAATATTTAATTTCATTCACGGTCACTAAAATTAGTTCAATAATCCGAGTTTGGTCACTCTCCATCCAAATCCATTAACTTTAGCTGATGTCGCAGTCAACTCTCATAGTTGACCATTAAATGAGTGATGTGGAAATTAAAAAATATTTAATATTTTACTATTTCCATATAATTTTTCATAATAAATTAAAATAAATAAAACACAAATAATTATTATTATACCAAAATTGATATATAACCCTATCCTCACCGGATAACACCTCCCGGAACCTCCTCATCCCTCAGAAACACCCGCCGACCGCAATTCTTTCACTTCCCAAAACTCAAACTCCCTCAGAAACCCCCCAGAATTCTCCTTCACTATATCTCACCCCTCCAAGACCTCAACTCTACACACTAATTCATTCACTATCCGTTTCCCCTTTTTCCCTTTGGTTTTCCCAATTTCAAAATGACAATTTCTGGTAGTGACAAATGCAGAGTTAAGCTCTGTCCACTTCCTCCATTTCTCCGACCTTATTATAATCAAATGTTCCACCTTCTTCATCTCGTAAACCTTTCGCCTCTTGTGACATTCGCTGCCTCTCTTCTCTCAAATCTCCGCCATCCAAACCTCCCCAATAATCCACCCACTAATCCAAACCTCCCCAATGTCTTGTGACATCCGATGCCTCTCTTCTCTTCTCCCAGACCCGCCGCGAAAACCCACTGCACCAGAATTCAGAGCAACAGCAAGTTCGGGTCCTTCGACGACCTAAAACCAGACTTCGTACGGGGACCCATCATATTCTCAAACCTCTTGTGGCACGACCCGACATCTTCTCCCCAATCCTCGCAATTCGACGTCATCATCAATTCATCATCGCCGCCGACCCCGCCGGCCTCCTCCTTGCCGCTCTCCTCTTGGTTGTTGGAATTGAAAGAGAGGAGGGAGGGATGGGTTCGTGGGGATTTTCGTTTTGGTACAGGGTGAATTAGTGTATAGAAGAGTTCTGGCAGGGTTTCTAAGAGAGTTTGACTTAAGTGGAGGTATTGCGCCCAGTGAGGGTTTCTGAGGGAGGAGGTTCTGGACGGGTGGGTGGAAATTTTGCCGGTAGGTTAAATCTCAATTTCGTAATTTTAATTATTATTTATGTTTTATTTGTTTTAATTCATTGGGAAGATGATGTGAAAATAGTAAAATATTTAATTTTATTTATTTTATTAGTTTTATTATTTTTTAATAGCCACATCACTTATTTAACGGTCAACTATGAGAGTTAACCGCCATAACAACTAAAGTTAACGAAGTTGGACGGAGAGTGACCAAATTCGGATTATTGAACTAAATTTAGTGATCATGAATGGAACTAAATATTTTTAGTGACCAAACATGAACTTTTTTGTAAACCCAGTGACCAAACTTGCAATTTACCCTTTTTAACTAAGGAAATTTGTGTGCATACATCATACCAGAATATTTGTCAACTAAAGTAAAAATATAAAGGATATGAAATCATTCTACTCAATCTCACCCCAAACTTTAAAATAGACAATGTTATCATTGGATCAAACAAAAGAATAAGGTAAAGAATAAAACGAGTTACCTAGAAGTCGATAGATATTTAGAGTATGCCATGAAGAATGAGTAGCTAAAGTCAATTGTTTAGAAGAAAAAACAAAGACTAGATAAAGAGATTAAATAACCAATTTCAAGCAAAACTTGACATTACTAATTTGGGTTATATGTATAATATGCCCCTTTACTTTGCATCTTTCTCAAACATGCCACTCTACTATAAATCACATAAAATTTACCCTCATACAATAAAACGCTTCTCAAGCACACCCTTCCGTCTGTTTTGCCGTCTATGACTGTAAAATTTGGTTCAACCAAATTATGGTCAACACAATAGATGGTAAAATACAAGTCTAACCTCATCGTCCCCAAATATCAACAACCTGAGACGCTGACTTCTAGTTTTCTCTGTTCTTGTTTAATCGACTGCCTATTTGTATCCGGTGTGAATCAAATTGATGATTGATGAATGAACTGCTGCAGAGATGATGGTGATGATCATAGAAGGAACTGAAGACTCTGCAGAAGGATGGAACGAAGCAGCTGAGCTGAGCTTCCTTTAACTCAGCTCGGTACTCAACAAGGATCACCACGACGTCGTTTAAGTGGTATTCAACTCCACAAGAAGACGACGCCGTTTCAGCTATTGACAGGAGATTGTAATTAGTTAATAACGATAGCCACCTGTCAAGTAGTTATTGGTTAGTTTAAGTTGTTTACTGTTACTTAGTCGTTGATGTACAGATAAACACCTTTACCTTCTTTGCTATATATTGAAAAATCCCACAGAGGAAAGGGCAAGATGCCAATTCCCACAATGGCTTGAGTCTCTTCTTATCTTCTTCTCCTTGAAACCCTAGCTGCTACTCTGCTAGGTTTAGAGTTTTCTCATGGTATCATAGCCTGGTTGGCTTCTGTATACCCTTTCCTCTTCTTCATTCTCACCCATTTCTCAACTTTGATTCTCACTACATTCTTATAAGCTTAATCAGTCTCTCCAGCCATGTCGACGAAGGATGATGGTTCTGGATCTGACAGTGGAAATGTTGAAACCCCAAAAGCTCGCTATGAAGATCCTTACAGCAATCTGTTCTACTTGGCTCAGAGTGATAACTCATTCTTACCAGTCATCGGATTCAAGCTCAACGATGAAAACTACCTTCTATGGAGTGAATCTATGGAAGTCGCGCTGCGCACCAAGAACAAATTGGGTTTTGTCCTAGGAACGATTCAGGTACCAGCTCTTACCAATCCTATGTATGGAACTTGGGATCGTGTTAATGGAACAGTGGTGTGTTGGATTCGCAATTCCGTGTCTGAAGATATTGTGCCTAGTCTGCGCAATATCACAGTAGCATCTGAAGCATGGACTTATCTGAAGTCAAAGTTTAGCCAAGACGATAATGTGAGGATTGCGAATCTGACTGATAAGATAGATTTGATGAAACAAGGAAACAAGACTATCAGACAATATTAAACTGATCTGAAACTGTTGGGGGATGAACAGAGTAGCTATCTACCTATTCCATATTGTGATTGTGCTTCAAGAACCTATGAGACAGTAATTATGTATCGTGATAGGGGCAGAGTGATGAAATTTCTGTTGGGACTGAATGAGAAATACCAACAGGTTAAGACTCAGATGTTAATGATTGAGCCCTTGTCGGATCTTGATAGCGTTTACAGATTAGTGTCACAGCTTGAAAGACAGTTGAATGGAGCTAATAGTAATATTGGTAAGACTGAAGAAACTATAGCTCTTGCAACAGCTCTTGCTGCTAATAGACCCCAATATGGACAATCCAAGTACAAGGGTCCTAGGGAAGGTCAGCAGGAAGGTGGTGTCTTGTTTTGCAGATACTGTAAGAAGGATAACCATGTTATCCAAGACTGCTGGAAACTTAAAAAGAAAAACCAAGAAGGAGGAGGAGGAGGTCGAAGCTTTGCTGGATCAGTTGATACTGCAACACCTGAGAAAACAGCTATTGGAGGCTCTTCCTTTTCATCTGAGAGTCCAAGCAACAACCCTGAGAGTCCCAACAAGTTCTCAGGATTCACTAATGAAGAGTTGAACCGCTTCAAGGCTTTGTTGCAGGCTTCACAACCTCAATCTCATTCATCAATGGCTAATTCTATCACTACAAGGAATATTTCAATGACAGGTATGACTGTGTTGTATGTTTTCAAACAAACAAAACGAGAGGCTGTTTGGGTACTAGATACTGGGGCTAGTGACCATATCATATGTTCTATTAAGTCCTTTCTTCGATGTAAGGAAGTTCAAAACCTGTCTGTGACTCTTCCAATAGGACAGGAAGCAATAGTGACCCACATTGGTATAGTGAAATTGCAATGTGGTTTGTTCCTCACTAATGTCCTACTAGTTCCTTCCTTTAGTTACAACCTTATTTCCATTAGCCAGTTGACCAAAAACAGTCTTGTCCCACTGTTGTTTGAATCCAATTTTTGTTGCATTCAGGACCTCATATCTCATCAAAAGATTGGTTTAATCCTCGTAGATAGAGGTCTGTATTTGCTTGGGGAGACATCAGCACCTGGAGAGATTTCGAGCCATCCTACTTTTGGAGTGAACACCAACCACAAATCCGACCTCTGGCATGCCAGATTAGGACATCTGTCCCTACCAAGATTGAGAGAGATTAACAAACAATGCAATGAAGTAGTTTTACCTGTTTCTAGTAATTGTGATGTTTGTCATATGTCAAAACAGAAAAGGTTACCTTTCAGCAGAAGTAGTTCTATAGCTAAGGAAGCATTTGATATGATTCATGTAGACATATGGGGGCCAGTTGATGTGGTTTCTCATGATGGTTATCGATATTTTTTTGACTTTGGTTGATGACTTTAGTAGATGTACTTGGCTATTCCTAATGAGCAACAAGTCTGAAGCTCGTGAGTTGTTGTTATCCTTTCATGCTATGGTTAAAAACCAGTTCAACAAATGTATTAAGGTCATTAGGTCAGATCAAGGACAGGAATTCAACATGCCGTCTTTCTATCAGTCGAATGGCATTATACATGAAATGAGTTGTGTGAGAACATCTCAGCAGAATGGGAGAGTAGAAAAAAAACATCAACACTTGTTGAATGTGGCTAGGGCTTTAAAGTTTCACTCTGGAGTTCCCACCAGTTTTTGGAGCCATTTGGTTCTCCACTCAGCATATTTGATCAACAGAATTCCAACTCCAACCCTTGATAACAGATCTCCCTTTGAATGTTTATATGGTATTCCACCAGATTATAGTTCATTTAAGGTGTTTGGATGTTTGGCATATGCCACGGTTTTGGATGAACACAAAGGAAGTTTGCTTCCAGAGCAAGAAAGTGTGTTTTTATTGGCTATGCATTTGGCATTAAAGGATTTAAGTTGTATGATGTGGAGAATCATGATGTTTTTGTCAGCAAAGATGTGGAGTTTTCTGAAACTTCTTTCCCATTCCTGCAAGCTGAGAGTAGTAATCCCCCTTCTACATCACCTACCACCCCCAATTTTGACCCTCTTTCCCCTGAACCTTATTCGTCTACTAATAATTATGTTGCTGAGACAGTTGACTCAGACTATTACCCTTCTGATTCAGAGAGTCCTGACTCAGACCTTCCTGATCCTCCTCTTACACCTCATTCCTCTCCTTCACCTTCACCAACTAGTTCCACTTCTCCTTCTTCTTCTTCACCTACACCACCATCCTTACCTCTGGCGCAGAGGAGATCAAGGAGAATACCACAACTACCTGTCTATCTCCAAGACTTCCACACTGCCTTTCTAACATATGGCACTTTTGGACAACATGATGCTCAAGTTCTTTATCCTCTTTCACACCACTAAAACTATTCTTCTCTCCCACCAGCTCATAGACATTATACACTGTCTATTTCTCTTAACCCTGATCCTATTTACTACTCTCAAGCTGTTAAAGATAAATGGTGGGATGATGCTGTACAGACTGAGCTACGTGCTAAGGAGGCAAATCAGACCTGGGATGTGGTCGATTTGCCCCCAGGAAAGAAGGTTGTAGGCACCAAATGGATTTTCAAGATCGAATTTCTCCCTGATGGTGATATTGAAAAACGCTGGGCAAGGTTAGTAGCCAAGGGGTTTACTCAAACCTATGGTGTGGATTTCTTAGACACCTTTTCCCCAGTTGCAAAGATGAACTTTGTGAAGCTGTTACTAGCAGTTACAACAGCTAAATCATGGCATATCCATCAAATGGATGTCAGTAATGCCTACTTGCATGGTGACTTAGAGGAGGAGGTGTATATGGAAGTTCCTGAGGGTCTTAGGCATCTAAGTCACATGCAAGGAATAGTTCTAAAACTTAAAAAGTCCATTTATGGCTTGAAACAGGCCAGTCGACAGTGGTTCATTAAACTGTCAGATTTTCTGAAGAGTTTGGGTTTTCAGCAGTCATATGATGATTATTCTATATTTAGATCTTCTGCAGTTGTAGTGGTGGTTTATGTAGATGATTTGTTGTTGGCTGGACCTAATTTGGAAGACATACAGAAGGTTAAGACTCAGTTAAAGGAGGGTTTTAAGATCAAGGATCTTGGTAACATGAAATACTTCCTGGGATTGGAAGTAGCAAGATCATCAGAAGGAATTTCACTGAATCAGAGAAAGTTTTGTTTGGAGTTGTTGGGAAATACTGACTTTTTGGAAAGCAAACCTGCTAAGACTCCCCTAAGCATGAAGACTGTGGTATCTTCTTCAGATGGAACACCACTGGAAGATGGTTCACACTTCAGATATCTTCTAGGACAACTGCAGTGCTAAACTACCACTAGACCAGACATAACATTCCCAGTTCAACAGTTGTGTCAGTTTCAGGACAAGCCTACCACTGTGCATTTGAAAGGGTTTCACATGATTCTTAGATATCTGAAAGGTAATCCAAGTCAAGGACTGTGGTTTTCTGCTGAATCTACATTAATGATAAGAGGGTATTGTGATTCAGATTGGGCTACATGCCCTGATACAAGGAAGTCAGTAACTGGATACTGCACCTTCCTTGGAGATTCCCTAATTACATGGAAGAGTAAAAAGCAGAAAACAGTTTCTAGGCCATCTTCAGAAGAAGAATACAGGGCCCTGGCTCAGCTTTCATGTGAAGTGCAGTGGCCCAAATCACTACTTGCATTCTATGGGATTGATCATCCTTCACCAATTCAAGTGTTTTGTGACAACAAATCAACTATCCATATAGCTGAAAATCCAGTCTTTCACGAACGAACAAAACATATTGAGATTGATTGCCATGTTGTTCGTGAAAGACTGAAAGGTGGACTAATCAGTTTACACCATGTTCCTACTAATGAGCAACTTGCAGACATCTTTACAAAAGGTTTGTCTGTAGATCGATTTACATATCTTCTGTCCAAGCTTGCAGTCCATGATGTATGTCTGCAAGCTTGCGGGGGGTGTGAATCAGATTGATGATTGATGTATGAGCTGCTGCAGAGATGATGATGATCATAGAAGGAACTGAAGCCTTGACTCACTCCTACTGTCACTCTAGAAAATGGCCAAGTGCAACCACTTCCTAAAGCGTAGTATAGAGGGTTTGGGTTTTAATGTCAACACGGGTCCTAGATGTGATGACTACTCAGCGAATTCTTATTATTTAGCGGTGAGACTTTAGTGCAGGTTCAAACAAGCAAAGCAATTAAACGGTTGTTTTCAAGTCGAGAGAGGTCACCCGGATATGGTTCCCCCTAGATTGCAGTTAAGCCGGATTGCAATTTACCAAGTTCAGTTTCTATGATAGTTATACTGCGGGAGGTTCTTAAACAGTCTGAAGTCTCGACTAAAGGTCTCCAGACCCTCTCAATCTGAGTCCCCAGCGGGCGACTAACCTCCACCGGAGTAAACAGATTAAGGCCCTAACAAACCAAACCTCCACTACCGAAGTAAATTCGGTACAGAATAGTGAATTGACTCCTCGATTAAAGTCGCCAATTCACTACCTTCAATTAAGGGTGCTCTATTAACCTAGGCAGATATTATCTTTCTAGGCTAAAGCATAAATAACAGGAATTTGATCAGGATTCAAGTCATTCAATCATTCAAGCCTCAATTGAATATAATCAAATCATAAAATCTATACTTGGGTTCATACAATCAGACCTAACATACAAATCTAGGGTTCTCCATACCCAGATGAATGGGAAAACTACTCCATGGAGAGAGAAGCAAAAGCAGATTCAGATGCGGAAACCATATTGTGAAGGATGGGTTTCTGCTCTTGGTCGTCAATCGGCACTTCTCCAAGCTCAAGCAGGGCTCCAATGGTGATGAAGATCAAGCTAGGACACTTAGGAACTCTGGTTCGTCGCTTTCTCTCTCTAGGAATCGCTCTGTCTCTCTAAAACTCCGAACCCCTTCTCCTTTGGCTCAAATCTGCCTAAAAGGCCAACCCTGGGCAAAACACGGTCGAGGGAACGGCCATGCTTTGGTTTTGCCCCGTGTTAAAAACACGCTCGCGTCAGCCAAAACACGGCCGTGTTTTGCTTTAGGCCAGCCCGTGTTTTGCTTTTCCATCAGTTCAGCTCCCGGCAATAAAAACACTGGCGTGCCTGTTTGTGTACACGGCCGTGTTTTGGTTTAGGCAAGCCCGTGTTTTGGCCCCAGTTCGACCGAATGACTTCCAAATGCCCTTAAACTCGTGCTTAGCCTTTCCTTCGACGTCTGGGACCTGAAATATGACAAAGTAGCACAACCCGGCGTAAAACGGGCCAAAATACACGACTACTCGCCGCAAACGGATAAGAACTAAGGGTGCAAACATGTGCAAATACATCGCTATCAAGACTCTGCAGAAGGATGGAACGAAGCAGCTGAGCTGCTCTTCCTTTAACTCAGCTTGGTACTCAGCAAGGATCACCACAACGTAGTTTCCCTATGTGGTATTCAACCCCACAAGAAGACGTCGACGTTTCAGCTATTGACAGGAGATTGTAATTAGTTAATAACGATAGCCACCTGTCAAGTAGTCATTGGTTAGTTTAAGTTGTTTACTGTTACTTAGTCGTTGATGTACAGATAAAAACCTTTACCTTCTTTGCTATATATAAAAAATCCCACAGAGGAAATGGCAAGATGCCAATGCCCACAATGGCTTGAGTCTCTTCTTATCTTCTTCTCCTTGAAACCCTAGCTGCTACTCTGCTAGGTTTAGAGTTTTCTCATCCAGATCTGAAACTAAAGCCCGTGATTGAATCCCTCGGCCCTTGTCTCCTCAACTTCTCCCCTCGGGTGTTTCTAGCTTCACTAACTCGATTTTTGGTCCTCACTTATTGTTTTGCAGCTCTATTACCCGCCGTAAACCTCTCTTCTCTATCCAGGCACCGCCAATCCCACTCGTTGTCTCGAGTTTCAGTTGCTAACTCACCCGCCATTATTGTGTGTGTACGAAGGAGAGAGGTGCATCCATTATCTCTAGGGAGTGGCAAGTAATTGATTGCTAATATTAAGGCGTTATGATTGCTACTGCTGCCATCGCTGCTGATACGAAAGGAAAACAGAGTTTTTGTTTTCTACATTAAAAAACGTGGAGATCTTTTCTTGTGGTTCTTATATTAGGAATTATAATTTCCACAAATCAGTGTTGGTTTGATCCTCTTTCTCCCTTTTTCAAATTGGTATTACATATTGGTGTTGGCCCATAACCAGCTTCTAAATGGGTGCTTGCGAGTAGAATTGTAAATTAGGATTTTAATTATTCCTTTGAGGGATTGGCCGGAAAAATAGCTAGCGCAATATGGGATTACTGTACGGATTAGCCGACAGTTGGAGAAATTTAGGTGAAGCCACCAGCGAGTCCTGTCAAAAGCAGATCGATTGCTGCTGAATAGTTCCAAGAGAGGGTAGCAAAAGAGGAGACCTAACCGGGGAAGGCTCTGACGATTGACGACAGTGGTGCGGTAGTGGCGGTGTTAGTGGGGAAACAAAGGGTCGAATGGGTCGCCGGAGGAGGAGTGAGTATGTGACCGAGTTAGGGGGCAGAAGCCATCGTCGGCTCGACGGACCAGAATCTGGTTGGACCAAGGATAACGGTTATGGACGGAAAAGTAAATGTAGGGGTATGTTTGAGAAGTATTTAATTGTAGAAGGGTAAATTTGATTTGATTCATAATAGAGGGTCATGCTTGAGAAAGATGCAAAGTAGAGGGGCATTTTCTACATATAACCCTACTAATTTTCATTTATAAACCAAGTAAAAAAACTTTGGTGTGATGCACAATAGTATTTCTACTCATCCATACATACGTAGATAGAAAAAAAAAGGAAGCACCTCATTGATGTTGGTCCATTGTTATTATGGAAGCAATGTAAAATAACTAAATGAATTTTTTTTTATGAAACAGTTACATTGGAAACGTTACAGAAGACTTCGGTGATAGCTTAACACTTAAAGAAATTAGTCAGATTGTAATTTGTTGACAGGGCTTGACTTTTGGTTTGGGCTGACTTTGACTCTTGATCTGCAGACTAATATTGTTTGTGGGGTTTGGGTTTGACTTGACCACTTTTGTTTATCAAGATTCGGCTATTTGAGCTTGGGCTTGATCTAGTTCATTTTCATTTTGTACGACTGTAATTAACTATAATTGTGTATTTGGTTTGTAAATTCCCATGTAGGATAATGATAGCCTTAATAAAAGTTATTCTCTTTATTTTTCTTTCTTTGTTGAAAAAGTCAATCGTTGATGCCTTGATGGTTAACAGTTCAATTGAATTGATGAAAGTTAGCTATTGCTAAACTTGTTAACCTTGTGCCAATCCTACCTAGTTTAATAAGATAAAATAATGACATCACCACGATCCAAGTTCAAAACAAAGAATGTTTAAGATTTGCTATTGCTAATAAAAAACAATGTGAGCTCTCAACTCCTTTTAATTGGTGGCCATAATAAGTAAATTGCCCGGACGAAATGTGGTGTCTACAACATGCATCAGTAGAGTTTTACTCTTGATCCTCGCTTATATATATCATATTCCATACTGAAGTACAACAAACAAATTTCGTCAACAATGACTTCATTACAGTTCCAGTCTTGTAGTCCAATATGTTTTGAGATCTCTTCGCTTTCACAACTTTCATACACATGTGTTCTTATAGAACTAAATCTTACTTTATTCGTTACTCTTCTTGAGTTTTCATGTCCTCGAGTTGACCATTCTAATTACTCCTTTCTTTCTCGATGATGTTTATCATTGGAATCAATTGGTCTCACGCTTCATGCGCTCTTTTAGACACATTTTTTTTATGTTAGAGTATCCAACAAGGATATCAAATTTAGTTGGAGAATTCACAGCTAGTATATGTGACTTGGTCACTTTGTATGGTCAGTAAATGCATTTGATAGTTGGTAATGATAATTCATCTTATGAACTTCAAGTTTATGTTTCTTACTTTGATGATCAAAACTAGATAATGATAACTCATTCCAACCCATCTCTTTGTCTAGCTATTTTTCCTCTCCCCCTTAATGTTGGAAAAATGATTCATCAAAACAATAATTTTGCAAACAAATTTCCCATTTGGGATTCATACCCAACACATATTCTCAATTTCCAACGAGAATCAACTCAAGATACTGTGGTGGAGCAATTGGGATGTGTGTTGCACACCCTGATATTCTCATATGATAACTTGTTGGTTTGATGCGAACCAATACTATCACTTGCTAGCTAGAACTAATACTATCACTTGCGAGCTAGCATGTCCTCGATAAGAGACTGAAAGGTTCACCTTGTTCTCTTAAGCAAAGTGATGTTTGATTGGATAACCATCAAAATGTATTCATACTGAGGCAACCAATCTAGCAAACATCAGGTTGCGATTAGATAAAATACATGTGATCATCCATTTGATGTAGCAACCCATAAAATTCACAAATGATCCACAAGACTGATGTATTGTTCTGCATACATGACCATAAAATCTCAAGAGATTGCCAACTCTTTTACAAGCGATGATCAATTGTTCTATTCTTCTTGAGAACAAGCATGACATAATAAGTTTGTTTAGTTGAAGAATTCTTTGGCTTCTCATATGATGTTCTCATGAAGTCTCAAATAACTTTTTTCCACATCAAGATCCAGGATGGTTTAACCAGACCAACCAAATTACCAAGTTATCAAATCTTGTAAACTTCCAGTTTACACTTTTATGTGTAATGATAGTACTAATATCACATAAAACATTAGCTCTTTTGGAGCTTTTAAATACTTTGATACTAAATTTTGCCCTCCTTAACCTTTTGACTTAGTGTGTTATTAGTAGGCACATATCCATAGTGATAAAAATATCATTACATTATTTGTTATCACCCATACATAATTTAGTCACTTCAAGTAATCAAAACATAAGCTCTTCGAAAGATTTTACTTACTTTTGTAGTACGTGATATTATACGATTTTTTTTTTGTGTATATATCCATGCTTCATATGAACATATATACTAAAAAAAAGGAGAATATCTCTATGTTAAGATATAAGTAATGAAGTAATTATTTATTTATTAATAAAATAAAAGAATTTTTTGTGCAATAAAGCATAATAATAATAACAAGAATTAATTTTGAAATCAATCAATTTTGAAACTTAAATAGGATTTATTTGAAATATGACCATCACCAACTAGGTGACTACATTTACCTTTAGGGTTGATAGAGAAATGTACATGTGTTTCATTTCACATTTCACCGTATGATAGGTACAAAATATTATCAGGACTTTCACTACTGGAAAAGTCATGATTAACATTCTCATTTGTAATTTTTTCATTTCTCTTTCTCACTTCTAGTGAAAATATACCAACTTATAATATAAAAAAAATATTTTTCATAGTATTGATATTGCAGGAGCATATATGAATTCGCTTTTCCATTTGATTATTGGTAGAATAAAGTCTTTTGCGTACAACAGGTACGAGGCAAGCACATTTTTTTCATTATAATGGTAACATACATAACCAATATTTTTGTTACCGTGTCCACTTCTTTCTTTGCCATTGGATTCTTCAATTTTCACTTGTAGAGAAAATATGGGCTCTTAGAACTTGCATTTTCTACATATCAATGTAGGAATGATAAAAAGATGATAACACGGAGAACTAAGATATTAACTAATCACATAAATTACTTTCTTGTTATTACTACTACATGTGCAAATTTTAATTTGAGATGATTTCAAAATACAAATATAATTTTAAGGAATCGATATATGTATCGTAAAAATACAGAATAATATAAATCAAATTACACAACCCAAAAATTTTATTCAAACAGATGTACGTGATAAAATATCAATGGATGGTCTACTACGAGAAAAGAGCAGCATCCATCTTGATATATTGAAATGCGATAATCTCAACACAAATAAGACAATAAGATAAGAAAGAAGATGGAGATTTGCATACCTTGATCATATTGTGATCTCACTCCAATATATTAAATTGTGTAGAGAGAGAATGACCAATCTTAATTTTAGCAGTGTTTCGTGCTGTTAACGTGTTAAGAAAATACAAGAGGATATTAGAGGGGAAAGACGAGAGGGGGAATATAGCTTTCTTATCCATTCTTCACTTTTGATACAATTGTGTGATCTATTTATAGGCACGCTTTGGTAACCACAAAATCATTATAACAATACATCTGAATGAGAGATAATGAAATATAAAGGAGATTTCAATTGTAGGAATAGAGGTTACATGTACCTCTCAAATAAGCATATAATGTGGTAGGTCATTGGTCAATTATATATCTATATTTACATAATACTTGTTAATTAGTTATATTTATTTATAAGGAAGCCTTGCCAAGGAAGCCATCCATACATCTATTCTGTAATTATCAATTAATGATGAGCTAATCAAAATCTACCGATTATATAATACATATACTACTTAATTAACTAATTATGTTGTCTTGTTCGGCAAAGCAATGATCTTTTTTTCTAGGAACAGGAACTCACTTACTCTGCTGACTTTTCTTTTGCCTGTTGGCCCCTTCTTTGGTTTTCCTCGGAATAAAACTCGTTTGTTATTTATGTGATTAGTTATCATCCACGTATCTCGTACTCTCACCATTTCCTTTGTGTTCACTTTAAAAGTCCATATCTCATGGAAATGCAAAGACTTAGAGGGAACAAAAGTACAAAGCTTAATTGATGCGTCTCATTTGGCAATTGGGTTTAGATGGATTGTTCTCTCGCTAGTTAGCTCATTCTTGGCTTTGATCACATTCCTGGCCCGATCCGTCGTGACTCGATTTTTATTGATTTATTTGAGGCAGGTATTACCCAACTTGTAGTAGCGTGGAGTGGAATATGAGTATTGCTTCCAATCGGTCCTGTCCGTTCTCCACCCGTCCTATCACGAGTTGGATCAATATTTACTTATATTTTTCATCTTTTTGACCTTTCAAAAATCATATTTCATCACAAATAAATTTCAAAACTCTGTCTTTCAACTATTTAGAATCAATTATTCATTGTATTATATTTCTCATTTATTTATGAAGTGTTTCCTCCGTGTCTAGTTTTAAAATAGTTAAATATCAACGTTCTTTTCCAAAATAACATATAAGAATGGATCGACTCACCTCGCTCTGTACCCTCATAGGTATTATCCGATCTGATCCACGCTTAGTGTGAGGTGGGTATGAGTACTGAGGTACCCACTCCGCCCCGTTTCCATTACTACACCCAACTGGTACTTTCATTATGGCCCTATGGGTCAGCTCACTATTCACGTACGAAAATTATTTTGTCACGCTACTTAATCAATTATTCACACAAATTTATTTACATAACTTATTTTTCCATTAACTCATCAAAGTGCTTGAAAAATTGTAATGTAGAAGATATTGATGAGATTGCTTGAAAAGATAGATTATGGACGTGAATATAGATAAATCTATATTAATAATTTGTAGAATTACGTGAAAACATAACTTTAGTGTGTGAATAGGGGAGAAAAAAACGATCTTGCCTCTCAATGTTAGTCTTTGTAGTGGAAAGTTTTGACTATTCTCCATGTTGCAGTATAACTCATCTATTATGTTGATCACACTCACCAGCCTTATATCTAACACTCCACTTATACGTCAATGTTATTCTTTGTAGTTGGGAATTTTACTCATAATTATCGGGAGTAGATCAGGTCAGTAACCCCTTCTCCGATCCCCACGTGTCAGCTTCCTTTTTTATTTAAATTAAATGTAAAAGGGCAGGAAGGTAAATTTGTATTTACCCTTATTTATTGTTGACGCTGACTTTTGACCATACCATATCAGCGCCTCCTTCTCTCTACTCGAAAACCCTTTAATTTTCTTTCCCTTAATCTTTAACGGACGATTTCTCACTCGTTTTAAGTCAGAATTTAATTTTTTTTACACAGTTAGATCAGATTAATTGTGCTCTTCAAAATGATATCCACTTTGATATTTTTTGGACATAAAAAAATTTGTCAGTTATTACAAGTCAATTCCATATGGTATTGACTGGTATTAAATAAGACCATACCATATGGTATGAAAAATTTGCCACATCAATATATGTTTCGTTACCACCCAATACCATATGGTATAGTGTGGTAATATCAATATATATTTGGTAATACCACCCAATACCATATGGTATAGTATGGTAATATCAATATATATTTCGTTACCACACAATACCATATGGTATATTGTGGTAATATCACACAATACCATACAATACCATATGGTATAGTGTGGTAATATCAATATATATTTCGTTACCACACAATACTATACATTACCATATGGTATAGTGTGGTAATATCAATATATATTTTGTTTCCACCCAATACCATATGGTATAGTGTGGTAATACCAATATATATTTCGTTACCACACAATACCATATGGTATAGTGTGGTAATATCACACAATACTATATGGTATAATGCGGTAATATCAATATATATTTCGTTATTACACTATACCATATGGTATAGTTTGGTAATATCTATATATTTCGTTACCACACAATACCGTATAGTATAGCATGTTAATATCAATATATATTACCTAAAAGAAAAAAAAAACAGAAAGAGGGAGAGGGGAAAAAAAACTCGTCTTCTATTTCGTCTCATTTCCTCCGCAATCAAGAACACCAAACGCCAAAAAAGGGAGAAAGACCGAAATTGAGGCCAACGAGTTGATGAAGAGACAAAAACGCAATGAAAGAGGGTGGCTGCAATTTTTCTTCGTCGATTGCTGGAGAGAAAAAAATGAAAAAAGAAGAGAAGGAAGCAGATCTAGATATGGAGAAAGAGATTGGAGAGAAAAAAAGGAACAGAGAAAGAGAAATGATAGATTGCGAGAGAAAAAGGAAGGGAGAAAGAGAAAAGAGAGTTGCAGAGAAATGATTCTCTCTCCTCCTTTGAAAAGGCAGCCATTAAGAGTGGTCTCCTTTTTTTTTTTTTTTAAAAAGCGGCCATTAAACTTGGAATATATAAAAATAAAAATTCATAAACGGACAAAAATGCCCTTCTGGACCCCGCATTCAGCCCAGCCGCATGATTGATCCGCCCCTAAATCTACGGTGTGCATGCATTTACTGATAGGTCAGTAACCATTGGTTACTGACTCTATCCCAGACCATAATTATCTAAGAAGACCATCCTGGCATACAATACTAATGTCGCATATTTGCAAATGTCTAACACCTCTGAGATCTCCAAACTAAAACTAATTAGTAAAAAACAATACATGCTTAGACTTCTCGCCACAAAAGAAACATAATGTCCAAACTAAAATGTGAACAAAAATAGAGGAGTTACCACTTCCCAGTTCTGCTAAATTCGATAAATAAAATGCATACGAAATTACAACAATCTTATTCTTATTCCTGCTCACAATCAATATACACTACTCCATTATGTATACCCCCAATCCCCTGATTCTTATGACATTACCAAACCCAATCCACCTAAAACTATATCTGCTATTTATATGTCCAATCATCATCATCAAAACTTGCAAAATTAATATACAAATCTTTATCCAAATCAATATACTCATCCTCCCCCTACCCTGTCTATGAACTCAAATGGTTCTACTGCTCCACCCAAAGTATAAAGCACCTATACTAGAACGTAAAAAAAGCGATCTGCTTTTCCACCTCCATTGCAGGCAGCTTCTTTCACCAATAACCATCATGCATGTCATAAATACCATGCACTTCCTTACCTATCCCCAAGTGCCTTTTCTGCTTCACCGGCGGCCGATTCAGGTCACAAAGTCCGGCAGAAGCTGCGCCGCAAACCCCTTCCTGTTCTGAATATTGATGCTCTCAAACGTCATCGACGACGAGTGGGGCGCGGTGGTGGTGATAGCCCCAAACTCGTTCGTTTCTCCCAGGTCGAGCCTCCTCCCCAGAGGAATGCTCTGGTTGGGGAGAAATGTGTGGTGGGTAGCTGGCAGCGCGAGGTTTTCACAGTGTGGAAGGCCGAGACTGAGTGAGACTCCATTGCCGGAGGAGAATCTCTGAGTGAACTGATCGGCGTTGAATCTTTCAATCTCTGCAATTGGGTACTGCCCGAAAGCTGCTCCCATGAAGTTTGTCTGTGCGCCCATGAACGAGTAACCCCCATGATCCCTGCTCTGCCTCTCGTCCACAAACTTGATCAGGTGGTCGTCGCTCGAATCATGGCCGGGCTTCACATCCATGGTGGACACCACGCTGGTGGGGGATGGCAACGGCAGCAGATCGATGTGGTGGTTTCTTGGCTTCTTGGGGGAACCCTGAGTGATCCCTTCAAGCTCTGATGATGCTGTGAGGGAGAAAGCTGAGTGCTGGTTTCGGAGGATGCCGGCGGTGGCAGCAGGGGAAGTTGAAGCTCCCGTGGAGATTGAGATTCCGGAGGGAACATGCTGGTTTGGTGAGTTGTTGTTGAAGGAGCTTCTGATTTGAGTCTCGTGGAATGAAACAGATTTGGAAGACGAATCCTCGTTGTTGTTGTTGTGATCGGTTTTGGTGGCCTTCTCCCCTGCTGTCCCGTTCAGTTCCTGGTCCTTCATTTCTTCCATGTACATCTCCTCCACCATTGGCTTCCACAGCCGGACTCGAGCGTTGATGAACCAATTAGAAACCTGTCGTACAGAAATTTTGTTTATCAGAAGCATTTCCACAAACACCTAGCGAGCATTCTTTTTCATTTGCAGAAATTTCTCAGAGTCATTTCCACAAACACCTTGCCCGCAACGATAAAATCTTTCAGTACATAAAGTGAAATCAAAGAAACAAACCTGACTCCTGGTAAGCCCCGTTTGTTTGGCCAGCATATGCTTGTCAGAATCCTTAGGATATCTGAAAATTCATACCAAGAAGAACAACAACTATTTCACTCTTCGGAAAAACACTGAAACAGAGTTTTCGATTTACAAAGAGTGGGGAATCGTAATTCTTACGGATGGAGGAAGTGCTCGAAGAGCCAAGCTCGGAGAATGGAAACGGATCTCTCCGGCAGGCCTCTCTGGGGTCTCCAAGCATTGTGCTGGATCATTCCCAACTGCTGAAGCGCCCGCTGCTGCCGGAGGTGATGATCAACGAATTTAAGCCTGGAACCTTCGATTTTCCCCCCGGCGGTGGCGGTTTCCTCTTCCCCTAAGCTCTTGCTCGCCGCCTTGATTTGCCCCGTGATAGCGTCCTTCAGGCACCGGAACTGCTTCGAGATCGTCTGCAGCGCCAGCGCCGTGTAAGTCTTCGCCGAACCGATCCCCGCCGCTTGCTCGAACGCCGCTATCACCGTCTGCATCTGGTGGTGGTACTGCCGGTACCTCTGCTCCACCTTCCATCATCAACCAACAACAAGAAGAAGAAAAAAAAAATTATTCAAAATCCACAATTCAATTCGACTCGCGGAGAGAGAAACTAATTAATGACTAGTGTTGACTGTTGCGTACCTCATCGAGCATGCTGATGAGCTTGGCCTTCTTCATCTGAATCTCCTGCCTATCAGCGGTGGAAAGCTCTGGCGGCGCCGTGGCGGCATCACCGGCGGACGATTCGCCAGGCTCCGCCGCTTTGCTGCCGGCGGAATTGTTGTGATTGTTATTACTGGCCTTCTTGGACGCGGCTTCGGGGTGCTTGTTTCCGCCGTTGGTTCCGTTACCGTTACCGTCAGCGTTGACGTTGACGACTTGGTCGAGCAAATCCTGAGCGGCCTTCAAGTACTTGGAGCTGAGCAACACGCCTTGCATACCGGTGGTGGCGGCGGCGGGGGCCACACCGGCCGCCGCCGCGGAATTGGACGAAACCGACCCGCCCGGCACCACTCGGGTGTTCTCCTCGCCGGAGGAGAACTGGGAGCCGTACCCGGTCGCGGCGGCTGCGTGGTGGTGGTGGTGCTGCTGGGAGGAGAGGCTGAGGGAGAGGGCGCGTGGGGTGTCACGCGCGGAGGGGGAGAGGTCGGCGGCGGCGTTGTAGAGGTTGTAATGGAGGCGGGGGATGAGGCCCAAGTCGTGGTGGTGGTGGTGGTGGGAGTTGGGGTCCAGTGGGATGCCGACGAACTGCTGCTGCTGCTGCTGGTTTTGGTAGTGGTTGTGGTGGGGGGACGGCGGTGGAGGGGAGGAGAGGGGGTTGGCGGCGGCGGCGTTGAGGATGAGGAGGTTGTTTGGGTTTTGGTGGTGGTGGTGGGGCGGCGGCGGAGCGGTGTCGGTGGAGTAGTGGACGTAAGAAGGGTTCATGAGGACGAGGGTCTGGAGTCCCTCCGCCGCCGCGGCAGTTTGTTGGATTTCGGGATTGCCGTGGTAGTACGTCGCCATCGATGGATGGTGATTAGCAGCAGCCAATCCCGGGGCGACTGACACACTAGTTTGTGGATCTATTTTAATATATTATGATGTATCGGAGCTGCAAACAAAAGAAAAGGAGCAAATCAGGACCAAATTATATCATGTAAGTAAGGGAGAATCAAATTGGATGAGAAAAGAAAGCGTCAGAGAGAGAGAGCGCGCTTAACATATGAACAAAATTGATTAAAATAAGAAAATGAGTCATTCGTGCAGACAGGCAGAGAGAGAGACAGAGACCTTTGGGTTGGGTGAAAAAAAAAAGCTTTGTCCTTTTTATATTTGGGGATCAGCCCATCTCTGACAGAACAGATGAGAGAGCAGAGCAGAGAAAGATTTGGTAAAGGAGAGGAAGGAATTATATATCTATGGAGGGAAAACTTGTTCAACTTTTGCAGTGACTGGATATGAAATTTTATTTTATAGAGAGAAGAAGAAGCTGGGAACTGAGAGAGGGACTTAAGTAAATCGCAGTAATGGTTGCAGAAAAAAAAAACACGAAAAGAAGAAGAACACGTGCGTCATCAGCTACCAACTGTACTACTAGCTACATAATTTTGGCAATCATCATCAGCAGCAGGAGAGCAGACAGCAGCAGTAACTTCATCTTCATCTTCTTCTTCTTCATTACTAGCTACATGAGTCTTTAGTCTCTGTACTACAATTAAATTAAGCGATGCTGGGTGGCCACTGTGACGGCTAGAAAAACTAACTCAACCCCACATTAATTATGCTAATTAAGCGGCCATAGATGATGGAAGCTGCAGAGAGTGAGCAGTACTCTCCTCCTGCTGCTTACAGCCGTACTTAATTAATCCAAAAGAAAGTTGAATCGTTACCCATTTTGTCAGTTCCCTCCCTTGTAATACAGACAGACAGACATACATACTGTGCCATTTCTTAAGGGAAAAAAGGTTTATATGCAACTGAAACAGCATCCATGGCTACTTATATGTTATTAATTACCTGGAAATGGATCACCGAATGAAAGAGGTATCTAGCTAGCTCTGAAGTGTCAGTAGTGCTTGATTTGATTGGACACCTTCATATACAATTCGGTCTTCCTTTTCAAATCATTTGCTGATATGTATGTATGAGCTTATACCTTTCTTTCCTTCTCTGGGGATCCACAACAAGCCCTTTTTGTTTCACACAGAGACAGAGATAACTGTATAGAAAGAGAGAGGGGGAGAGAGAATTGTGGCTGTACAGGAACTCAGAGGAGAAGATGAACCAAGGGATACATCAAAAGAGAGAGAGAAGAAGAAGAAGAAGAAGAAGAAGAAGAAGAAGAAGAAGAAGGGAAGGAGAAGTGTTTGGTGACAGGGAAGATCCCAAGCCTCCTTCGCATCATCATCACAGAAAGAAAATATAATTAATAAAAAGGGAAAACTAGGAAGTGTCACTCTTCCAAATCCAAACCCATCTCCCCCACAACATAAAAATAATAGAAAATTTCAAACTCAGGAAAGACTCAGTTTTATGAAAGGGAGGGAGAGAAAATGAAGTGAAAGATGGAGAGGGAGGAAGAAAGAAGAAGAAGAAGAAGAGATAGATGGGATGACGACGATGATGGTGGTGGTGGTGGAGACGAAGATGATGGAATTATTAAGAGGGTTTGTGGGATGGGGCCCAATCAGCTTTTTCTTTTCTTTCTTTCTTTTTTATAAATAAAAATGAAAGAAAAGGACAGCACCACCTTTTCCTTGCCCTCCTTGTATTACTTGCCATTTTTTTTCAAAATAACAAATATCTCCTTGTCTCATTCTACACCTTTGCTTTTCTCTCTTTTGTTGTTTTTCTTTTTATATTATTCCCCCTCCTGTTTTTTTTTTTTTTTCATATAATACATGTATATGGCAATATTATTATTTGTGGTTTGAAGAGAAAGTTCAGAGATAAAAGCAAATTTAATTGATGAGGAGGGGGGAGGATGACAATATAACCAACCACCATTGCCTCCCTTATTAATGCTCTAAAAGCTTTCCTCTAATCCCCCTACTTATACATCTATAAACATAATTCAGACTCCAAATTAGGTCGAAGAAGAAGAAAAATTGCGTGATCATATCATCTCATATTAACTGGACACAATCGACTAATAACACATCCGGTTTTTATCCTGATTGTAATGACCAAATACAAATACAGATTTACTTCCAACAAATACAGTAATTTTGTAAGCGATCGATTGTCTTGTTCCAACCAGTTTAAGTTTTGTGACAGGCGCGTGGAGGAGGTGCGCTTCGTGACGGGCAGGGTCGCTTGTTAGGTGCTTTCTCAATGAATATGGGGAGATGTACGATCACTTGCGCGGAGCTATGGGGCGCACTACAGGGACTCCAGGCGGGGCATGGGATGCATGATACAAAAAAGTCGAGGTTCAGCTTGACTCGACGACAGCTACTCACCTCCTTTCGCCCACGTGTCCGACTAGCCATTAGCATGCTAATCTTGTTCTTGCTTTTCGGGAACTGTAGAGCAAGGACTGGGAAGTTAGAGTGCAGCATATTTACAGAAAGGCGAACTTCTTAGCCGATTGTTTAGCTCATAAGGGTCACCTGTTAGACCCAGGTTCTATTAGTACTTGCTTTTCTGATCCTGACATTGATCGTTAGCTTTTGTACGATTCGGTTGGCGATTTATTGTCCGCTCGATTTAGTAATCTGAGGTAATTGTGCTTGCACCCTTTAAAAAAAAAACTATAAGTTTTGTAATTTTAGCGCTCTAAGTTGTTAATGATCTAGAAAGGATGCTCTCCTATTCATTAATCATTATGCAGTGAATAAAACCCACTCAAATTAACGGATTAGTTATGTAGCTGGTTAATTACTTCCCCCTCGAATAATTTTCCTTGCACCAAAATTTAGTGCTAAATTATATGCAAGTACACAGATTATTTGAATTATAAAATTCAATCATTGGGGCCCAATCGAAATTATGTTCATGCATTTATTCTTACTAAGTAGGGCAAAGGACGACCTTTGTTAGGCGTGATTCTTAGTTTCTTACTGTGTTCCTTTCTGCATATAGCTATTCTTTCTTTCTTCTTTCTTTTTCTCACGCCTACGAATCAATAATTATGAAACAGTACTGTAAGTTATACACAAAATGTTAACAATATGATATTTCTCTACTAAAACTACGATTCAATCGTTTCATACCGTTAACACTACCTATCATTTAGGATTTGGGGTCAAATATTTTCAGTCAGATTGACAGGATATAATTTCTGAAACATTACTACAAACCCAACCCCAATCACCACCAAAACATCTCTCTGATGAACTTCCTTTCTTTCCCCTACCTCTTAACTGCCCTTTCCCCACTTTGTCCCTTCAATTCAGTCAGTACGGTAGGACTCTCTCCCAACCCCTCTCTCCAATAATAAATCACAACAATATAATAATAAAATTTTGACCCATCACACAACCAAATTATTCATTTTTCAGAAAACCTACCTTTTCTTCCATCACCATCACACCAACAAGAAAGAAAGAAAGAAAAACCAAACACACAGACAACAGTTTTCTCTTGTTTCTGCAAGAGGGAAAGAAGCTACATGGATTGGGTTTTGATGTTAACAGGAGTTGTAGTTGTAGTAACTGGCAGCTGCCAGCAGCCTTCTCTCTCAGTCTTCCATGTTCTATTCATGATGTTATATTCCTCTCAACACACCACCAAAAAATAAAAAATAAACAAAACCCTCTATGTCTGTTGTTGTTTAAAGATGGTTATGTCAGTCAGAAACTTTAGGGAATCCTATTAATTCCTTATGCTTTTCCTAGGACTGTCATATGATTTATGAAAGTGATCATCATGAGGGAATGTGATAGTAAAAAAAAAAAACAACACATTTGTTTTTCAATTGAATAAACAAACAAAGCAAACAAATATCACTGTCACTGAAAGCTGCCCTAGCCTGCTGCAGCTTTGCTACTATAAAAAGTGAGATTTTCTTTACCCAATCTCAGGGTTGGATCAATGCTCTCAGGTCTAAAGTGGACACTCTTTCTAACCAGAAAGATGAAAGAAAGCTACACAGACAACTTTTACATATACATCCATGCAGTTAAAACAAATATAGATAGTCACTGAGGAACTGACCATTGGGTCTTTGTTTGAGTCCTCCACATGAACATTAAATAGGTCCTTTTAGGCAGGGGGATATATGTCCTCTTATATCTGTGTTGTTTTGGTGTGTGTTTAAAAATTAAAAGTGATGAGGCCAGCAGTTGTGAAAATGGGAGCAGTATGTATAAATAATGTTAGCCCTGTTCTAAAGTCAAGACTATTGAATGTGCATATATATGGGTAATGGCAAACTATTAATACAACTATAAAGATATGTAGATTAGGATTGACAATAGGTTGATAGAGGTTATCTGTTTATCCTATCTTAACCCGTTCGGTTTTATTGATATCCATAAGATTAGGAATGGCAATGGGGCAAGTTCGTGGAGGGTATCTCAATACCCATACCCGTGACAGTGATATTATGGGTTATTTATCATTTTACCAATAATTCTCACACAATATCATTACTCTTGATCAGAGGGAGAGTGAAACTGGGTTGGTCCGCGGATTTGGGAGATTTGAATAATTAATTGAAGGTGTTAATTTATATTGTTCACAGAACTAAAAGCTCATTTTTTTAATAAAATTATACTCAATTGTAATTTATACATAAATGATATTATTTAGCATTTTAAGGTACTTGTTTATTAGGAAATTATAATTTATGATTTTTTTCTCTTTTTCACTAACTCTTTTCCTTGAAACTTTCTATCTTGCTTATATCCTCTTTTTTTTTTTTTTTGACGAGTGCTTATATCCTATCTTGCTTATGGCTCGTCTTTTTTGGATGTTGTTTATGCGAGGAGAAAGTTTTTGGGTGGCTTGGATACTCCACTTTGGACTCAAAGGACGACCTCTCTGGTATATACCTGCAACAGCTTCTGGTTCTTGGATATGGCGTCAAATGTTGAAGCAACGTGGTTGGTTCACATTTCGACTTGATGTAGATCAGAATGGGGTGGTGACATGGGAGGGAAAAACTATGCAGAGGTTTCCTTGAGCAGAGTCTAGGAGTCAATTCGAACTCATCATGCAACTGTACCGTGGTGGCAACTTATCTGGGGTCGCTATGTCATTCCTCGACATAGGATTATTGTTTGGTTAATTATTCTTGACAGGATTACAACCAAGACTAAGCTTCAGACATGGGGAAAAAGTGCAGATGCTAAGTGTGTGTTGTGCAATGCAGCAGATGAAACTCGAGAACACCTTTTCTGCCACTGTTTGTATACTCGCAATATTTTCTCTGCTGTTTCTCGAGATTTGGCACATCCCTGGGCGTGTACCTGGGAAAGCAGGCTTCGAGCAGCAAGTTCACTAGCACGATCTGGGGGAGCTAAAGGGCGAGTTGCAAGTGTTGTTTGGTGCTGGGTAATGTACTTAATCTGGACTGAGCGTTGTCGTCGCAGAGTTTATGGAGGCCCTTGCCTTGACTAGTAGGCGCTTTTTAGGAAATTACGAGAGGAGATTCTGCTTGTAGCTATGGGTAATAGAGCATTCTGTAGTGACCTGAATATTAGTCCTTTTTGGTTGTTGTTGTGAGAAGCTGATTTGCGGCTCTCTCTATAGACATACTATGTTTTGTCTTGTTTGTTCGGATGCTTGATCTTTTGATCAAGAGAGCTTCAAATAAAGTTACCAGCTTACCGGAAAAAAAATTGCATAAGTATGCGGAATCATAAATTATTATTTTGTAGGATGAATTGAGAATGATATCCTGAATAGTTGAACGATAATTACATTTTATAAGTTTTATCTTGATATGATTGAAACAATTGATAATAAAATTTATTTTATCAAACATTTTTTCTGAAAAAAAATTGACCCACCTTATAAATAATGAGTGAAAATATTGATAATATGATTGCTTTTTCTTTGGTAAACAACAGGTTGCAGCAGGATTCTATATTTTATGTTTGTTTTGAAATGAAATCATGGGATAATATTATACCTATCAGGAAAAGTTGGAGAAAGGGATTTCATATATTATAATTGACACAAATGGCTACAAATATTTTTTGTTTTTTGGCACTTAGCATCATTTGTTGATGTTAAGAGTTTGGTCTTCAAAATTCTATATATAATTATCGCAAATAATTGAATGTGGGCACCATGACCAGACCTAGCTTAGCTTGCTTTGCATGGAAAGGAACCTCCATAAGATGGGAGTGTCCTCATTCAATTGGACCAAGCTATATATGCAATTAAACTACTCCTAGGATCAGATCTGCCCTCTGACATTAATTAGCATATAATAATAATTTTATCCAGTTTTTTTTTATAGAGGAATCTGCACTTAATTTTATCCAGTTAAAAAACATTTATTTATGTAAATGAATAACAATCTTATGATAGCTGCTTACGCAGCCCACAGTACCTATCAGGCCTTTGGGTTTTGCCACAGATAACCATTCATGTACGTACACGGCATAAAACAATAACAATATTCCTTTTTTAAGGGAATTATAATATTCTAATGGCATAATTGAAATTGCCCCTATCAATAACTGTCTTGATTAAGGAGGAAGGATGCAGAAGCTTCGTGAATTTGAAAATTGAAAGTTTTAGTAAAAATTGAAGTTTGTAAAATTATGGAATATGATGAATTTTGTGACATTATAGATTTTTGAATAAGTGTATTATTTGTTTGTTGGATTTGATTATGAATTTTACTTGATTAGATTTGTGAATATGAAATATAAATTAACATATTACCTTTATCTAATTATCTTTCTAATCATATACTCTAACCTCTAATATGTGCGAACACATGCACATATTATACATTAGACTTATACAAGCCTTTGCCACATATATAATTCCTAATACATATCTATTGGAATGACTCTAGATCAAGGCTGTCAACTCGGTTTAGCCCGTTGGCACGTAGAGCAAGTGAGTTGAGGGTTAATGGGCCGACCGCTTTAACCTGCTTTAGCTCAGATATGTGAAAATAGTCATTATATTATTCATAAATTTATAAATTATATTAAATTTTATCAAACATATGAATAATAACATTACACCAAAATAACTTGTCGTGCTTGGATCCAACTTATAGTGAAAATTCACACACTTATGTAACATCAATATTCAAATTTCCAACTTAGAATTAATATGATTGGGTTAGGCAAAAAAGAAAACCCAAAAATAGGCACATTTCGCAAACCAAAGAAAAAAACAATACAGTTTGACCTCCAACCAGATACCTTGCAGCGGTCGACCCGGTGGGTGTGTGCGACCCATTTTTCTCATTGAGTTAGGATTAAAGTGGGTCAACCCGCGGGTCGACCTGCGAGTTGACAACCTTGCTCTAGAGCGAAGGAACAAAGTTGCTCGATTAAAAAGAGATGATAGAATATATGAGTCGCACCTTGTAAATCTCACGGGAAGAAAGTTTGGCATTCCTCATCGAAGCTAGGGACTAGCTAGTAAGGGTGGCAGTTCGGTTATTTCGGTTATAACCGGAAATCGATCGGCCGGTTATCGTTTAATCGAAATAACCACCTTCTTTACCGAAAACCGATCGAAATAGGCTTCGGTTTCTCGGTTATCTCGATTATCGGTTAACCGAAGTACTTTTTAGACCAAAAACCATTTTGGCCAGCCTCCGATAACCGACCAAAGTTCGGTTACTTCGATTACCGGTTAGTCAAAAACCGTCCGGTTATCGGTTTAACCGACCGGTTAACCGGTAAACAGTAACCGAACGAACACCCCTACTAGCTAGAGTGACTTAGGCTACATTTGATTATGGCATTCCTCGGCCTCTATGTCATTCCTCCCTTGAATCCCGACATCATTTGTTTTTTCCTTTCTTTCCATTGCCCACTTTAGGTTATAAGATTGAATTTGATGTACATACTCTCTCCTATTTTAATCCAGCATTACACTTGTATGACTCCCTTGGGCTTGGTATGGAAAATGCAATATTCTTTTTGACTTTTTCCCGTAAATAGCTAGGCATAAAAAATTTCAGGATTTAATTGAAAATGGAGGATAGATTATTTCATTCTTATTAGAGATCAATATTTTAAATGAATTCTTTAGTCATTTCGATAAAATTAGAAATATATGATTATCAGAATATCTTACAATATACTTAGAAAGTTTGTTTTCAAGAATACAATCTAGAAAGTGTATCGTGTGATATTGTGATCACCGGCTTTTAGCTGATAAAATATATTTCTAATCAATACCATTTTGGTAGAATTGTTCTGAATACTAATATTGAAAAAGGAATATATGTACTTTCGTAATTCAGTTTCATGAAATATATTTAGAGCATGATATTTATATCTCTTGACTAGATTAGCTATTTACTACAGTAAATGGGGGAGAACGGTTACGGTGCTAATTGTACAATAGTTAGCACCGTCCTAACCAAGGAAAAAACTACTACTAGTTTGAATTAGTAGTGATTTAGCTTAGATGTTGTATTGATTTTATAATAATCCGTAGTGATTTTTGCTAGTTATCACGGTTAGCACCTAATCCCATCCCCAGTAAATGGTACAAAGTCCATACTCATAAGTGTCCCTTTAGTAATATTTATTTATTATTAGTTTGTCAAATATTTATTTATTTATCCTTAAATTTTCAACTATCCCAATTTTTGGGTAAAGCCAGTTTTATTCACACAAAGAGTGTCGCATTTACCCAAACATATAATCTTTCTCCCCATTGTTTTAAATCCTCTGCTAAATTCTATAGAGAATGTCATCCAAAAGTTTCATATATAAGATGAACTGATGAAGGGGTGGAGGGTGAGTCAATATCCTTCATAAATATATCGAGGTGGTACGTAGAATGCATTAAATCGACCCCCTTCCTCCCTAACTATAATTAGTTTGGTGCACTAACACTCGAGAGGTCTACTTTCTTTCTTCGATCTCTGTACAGAGCCTATTCAATCTTACTAGCCCTATTAAGAGGAGGTCGTGTCATGCACAAACTCCATAGCGAATTCGGTCTAAACTTTGATAGTCATACATCCACACCAACGCTTTCTCACGCACATAGAGTGCACCACTTCTTACAACAAGGCTCTAGTATAGAGATTGATGTGTCTTCGTCGGAGGCAATTGATGCAAATTGAGCAATTGATTCTCGGTATGATAACTGTGATACACGTTCGCCTCCCGGATCTTATTTGAGCCTACATAAACTCAGAGGTCCGAGAATCGATCCTGGGCCTTGACACCATTTGAACAAAAGAGGGGATTTTCAGGCTATTTGTTTTGATGATCGCATGCTAGCGATTAGTAGTGAATGGTGCCTCCACTTACATCACTTCACAATAACAAATCATGATTATTATAAAGAGCATTGCTCTTTTTTACACATGATGATGATGATGATGATGACTGTATAGTCGATTTAATTAGTGCGAGAAAAGGGGAAAGTATGGTATGTGGGAAAGTTGGGGAAATGGTCTCCCAAATTTGTGCATAACAATAATAATGAGCTTAAGTTTATGAATTTAATAGCAATCTGTTAGGTCGGATTGTGATATTAAGGAATAGATTGTTTCTGGTACCTTTTCTTCTCCAAAATTCATTCAAACAAAGAAAAACAAAATTAATTTTGCTCAAAAAATAAAACATAAGAAATAGAGACTTCTATTATAAACGTGATGGATTCGATTGTGATCATTTTTGTTTAAAAAAAATACTCAACAGGACTATAAGTTGGATATTAAGTTACATCTCATAGGAATTTCTACAAGATTGAATTCACATCAATCAAATATTATCCGGTTTTGAGTTGAGACTTGCATGGTTTTTGCCTTTGGTGCATATCAATGTGACTCTCGGGGACACCCATCCTTGCATTGCTCCGTAGTGAGTACGTTTAACTTCGAAGTTCTTACAAGAACTCTTCATTTTCACTCCAAAACATTTTTTCTAAGGTGTTTAGGGACGTGGAGTGGCTCTGATACCAATTGTAACAACTCGAACCTTTTCCGACCAAGATATAGTCCGCTTTGGTCTAGACCCACATATTTTCCCCCCTTAGGGTGTAAATCAAGGTGGTTTTTCGGGAGGTCACTCATCTTCGCAGGCTTCACAGTGCGCACGTTTAACTTCAGAGTTCTTACAATAACTCTTACATTTCACTCCAAAACTCGTCTTATCAATTAAGATTAGTCTCTTATTTATAAATCATGTATTTTTCTTATACTTTGTTTATGTGAAATTTACTTATGATGTAAAAAAAAAAACGTTAATCGTGAAAAAAAAATCTAGAGCAAGTGTTGAACTGATAACCTAAAATAGGCTCTGGGTTCAGTCAGCTATTACCCTTATAAAAGAGAAAAAAAAGTTTGTATAAGTGAAACCCTAAAACTAAGAAGAAGAAAAAACAAGCTCTAGCCAATAGTATCGGCAATCTTTTGGTTAAATCATTGGAAGTAGCCATCAAACAAGAAATATATGTGGGAATGAAAAAGGAGGAGTGGGGTTGCTTTCTTGAATAAAACACTAAAAAGGATCATGATCTTTTTGTATCATCAAATTAAAAATATTTTTTTAATAAACAAATTAATTATCTTGTTTAAAATTAAGACAGGGATACTGGAGGGGAAAAGGTGGAAGTCGGTATGTGGAAATGCAAGCATAAAGCAAACTTGTATGGCTTTACGATTACATTATTATTAAACTAGTTAATCACCATCATCATCATCATCATCATCATCATGCTTATCAACTTAACCAACATCTTTTTTTTTTTAATTCAAGAACATGTATAATGGATCTTTTCAGAACCTTCTTTGCGCTTCATTGTGGTTGATGGGGAGATCAAATATAGAAAATTAAGTATAGAATTTTACCTATGGGGACTTATTAAAAAAAAAACTCTTCATGACACAGAGGTAAAAACTTACTGAATATTATATGTAGATACATGCGTCGAAATTTTTTGAATTTATCTATTATTCAAAAGCGTCGAAATAGTTCTGATCTTATACGTCATGGTTCTCATCTTAAATAAACTTGAAATCGTTAAGTGGATGTTGCCATATTAAAGAACACAAATTAGTGTTCTTATAACTTATCTTTGTTCAGTTTACTGCTAAACAATTATGAGATGGGATAATTCTGTGACGATAACTGCCATAGTAACATCTTTAATAAAATCATGTGGTATTGCCAATAACGTAGGTGGGTGTTTAATTAATGTCGTCCTATTAGCTGATGATGTGATGAGATGGGGGAATCTGGGCCCTACCCAATGCTAATCTTCAGCATTAAGATGATTAACCAGCTCCTAAATGGGCCGACACTCCTTTTCTCCAATCAAATAATACACCGGGGATCAGGTTTTCTGGACCTTAATGAATCTGTGGTTCTCCTTGTTCCCAATAATTATTTATTTTTATCTGTTTCTCCTTGTTGATGTTTTTTTTTTTTAGCAATAAATAACTGGCATTACCAAATCAAAGATATCAAAGTATAAGGATTACAAATTTAAAATAATGCATCGTAACGGCGACTGAACCGAAATAAATATTGCTATCGAAATCAAATTTGGAACGACACAAGCAGCGGTGGTAAAAAAATATCGAGTTGGCCGGTTTTTTAAAGATTTCTATCTCTTTGTTTCTCTGTGTTCATGTTTGAAAATATCATTTTTTTTTCTCAAAGTCAGGGGTAACAATTCAGTCAAGCAATGGAAATAAGTAATGCGCGGAAGTAGACCAATAGTCGAACTCCCGATGAGAGGATTTTTTGTGCCATATGATGGGCGGCCCTATTAAGTCGACGAGAAACAAAGCAGAAAGAAATCCAACTGAATTGGGAAGCTAGGACCAGGGCATCTTCCAGCACAGCACCACTCTGATCATGAGCAAAATCATCCCCCACCATCCGTCGTATCAATTGCTGTGAGTCCCCATGATGACATGAAATTTGACAAAAACAAAACCATGGGTCAAGCACCATTGTAAAGCATCTCTTAGGGCTAAACATTCCATAAACAAAGGGATCTTCTAACCTGCCACCGTAAGTCGCGCTTGAGCAAATTCCTCCCTTCCAAGATACCCTGCCAAGCCCACGATGGGCGGGATCCAGCTGTTGCGTCGAGGAAGTCGTGCAACAGGTGATAGTGAGCTTTGTAGATTTTAGCGATGTGGTTGGATGGATTGTGAAGTACACGCCACGCTTGTTTGGCTAGGAGCGCAATGTTAAACCGATTAAAGTCGCGGAAGCCTAGCTCCCCAACAAACTTGCTCTGACAGATTGCACTCCAAGAGATCCAATGGATGTCGTTTTCCTTGTCTTGACCGGCCCACCAATACTTGGACAGCTAACTATTGCATCTACGACAAGTTTCCTGAGGAAGTCGGAACGCCGACATGGCGTAGATAGGACTAGCAACCCCTATTGCCTTGATTACAATTTCCTTCGCCGCCAATGACAAGGTCTTAGTCTTCCAACTTGTGATACGAGTCGCCAAATCTTCCTCAATGAATTGGAAAGATAGGGACTTAGAACGCCGAATTTGCGAAGGAAGTCCCAAGTATCTGTCTTCCGGTTGCATAATACCTACCTCTAGGAAAGAACTAATTGCTTGTAGCTCCTGTTCTGAGACATTGCCACTAACACAAACAGCTGATTTGTGTAAATTTACCCTTTCACCACTATACATTTCATTGTACTACATACATCTTATGTTATGAGACAAATTTCTTGTAGCGGAATCCTGATTTTACTATGACGAAAACTCCTATATAATAGAAGATAACTAAAAGTCAACAAACAGTGGCGGATCCAGGGGGTGGCCACCCCGGGCCCCGGCCCAACCCAGCCCTCCTCTGGATCCATAGTTAGTACAGGCCTTATGATTTTTTTTATTTTAGATATTCGGGTCGTTGTTATTTTAAAATAAGATTGGGTATAATTAGAAAAATAATTCAGATGAACATATTCAAAATCACTACTCTAAATTTAGCTTATAAATTCTAACCCCAAAGGTTATTCGTCTAAAAAAACAATGAAACCTAAAAATTCAAAAAGTTTAAAACGTAAAAGACTAAAACATATATAAGGTTTGTTATCTTGGAAAATTTACTAGAGCAGCTGGTGGATATAGGGATGGAAACACAATGCAAATTGATTAGTAGATTGATTTGTCTAGTGTTGATGCTGCTTGTTGCAACAGCTAATACGAATATAACCTTTTCAACAACGAAACATGTGAAAATTGATTTGCGCAACAAAATGAGCGATGAATTTCTAGTCGATTGCTCAAGTATTTTATTTGAAACAGTGTATACTATTGGTATGGATGTTGACTCCATTATTAATGCATTCGCTAAATTAAAATACCGTCGTGTACAATTTACATTGTAAAAAATTATAATCATTATATTTTTTTTACTATTCTAATTTTCTAATAAAATACGGCCCAGTGCACTTCTGTGTTCTGTATCCGCCGCTGTCAACAAATCGAAGGTTTCTTCTTTGTTCACTGTCTACCGGCTAAAACCAAACATATGTATATACACAGCATTAACCCTAGACTAATCCTAATCCTACCCAAAGATATTACTTGGCCCCTACTCTACATAAACATAACATAACTTACTAATTAACCCATTTTTAGCTGATTTCTACTACCAACAATACTATTACTCTAATAATAAGACGAGGAACGGGCCGCAAGCCCGTAACGACCCCCAATGAAGTCATGACTTGTACTAATTTGTCCAACTTGAACTCGTCTCGTAGCATCTTACATCGACTTCTCTAGAAATGACCTGCCACACTACAAAAAAACAATCTTTTAGCGACGAAATTATGGTGACGAAACTTCCTTTCGTCGCAAAAGAACAAGTTTCAGCGAAGATGTTACAAAATTCGTCGCAAAAGGGTATTAATTTAAATTGTCGTCGATTGAATACCTTTGGCGACAAAAATTTATAGGTTATTTCGTCGCAGAAGGTTGACCAAGCTTTGGCGATGAAAGTTCACGTCGCATAAGGTTTAGCGACGAAATCTAATCATCGCAGAAAGAGATGCCACTACGCCAAAGAATTCGTCTTGAAAGAAGGACATAAAACGACGTCGTTTTAGAATTTTTAATGATTTGTTTCGCGCATAGAAACTTTCATGCCGTGCTTCTGATTTGGGCTGATTTCGAAACGTATTTGGCCAGCTATGACCAAAAAATGACACGTTTTTATATTCAATCAAAAGCCCCAATTTCCCCACACTTTGTTGTCTTCTCGTCTCCCCCATTCCAGTCGAGAGCTCGAAGTCTCCAACTCCTCCAAAATCCCTAGCCAGGTCGCGATGTCCAAATCCAGCACCCTCGTTCCTAATTTCACTCGTCGGCTTCCATTTCAGTCGATAGCTCGTTCCTTCCGAAATCCTAGTCGACTCGCAATCTCCCAAATCTGAATCCCTCTGTTCCCTATTTTAGTTTCCGTCTTTTAATTTGTTACTGCTAGTGGTCATTTTTTACCTAATTGACTCGCCGCCACTAAAGCAAATCTTCCTCCTTGCTCTGCCTCCGCCTATTATTGCACCGCCTCGTCAAAATTGATAAAGAAAGCCAGCTGATTACATCTACTCCATTTTCGCAGGCTTCATCCTCAGCTTCGTAAGTCTCCTTGATTTGTGATTACCTCTTCTTGCTCATAAACTTGAGCACAACATCTCTCTATCTTGTAGAAAGTACAAAAGTGTGTTCTAATATGTTCCATCCCTTTACCCTTCTCTACTGTCTAGCTCGATCGACGAGATTCCCCGACCTATAATCTACAAGGTTCGAGTAATCTTCTGGTATGATATGATAAGATCTCCTCCATCGGCATATTCCCCAACCTATTTTAGTTTATTTTGTATATAGGGTGTTCTTGACAGTGCTCGAAGATAGTGGTGTTAGTGGTGAAGGTGGAAGTCCGTTGAGCTGCTGACAATGATTTGGAGTAGCGAAGCTCCATGAGAAGGTGAGTAATGGAAGTCTACTTGTCTGCCTGAGTTGATTTTGGGGAGGCGCTCGTGGAGGCAGGTGGAGTAGAATCCAATGATAATGATGACGGAGGAGAATTGGCTACAAGGAGAAATGAATGAAGCAAACTTTAGATCTGGGTGAAGTAAGTAAGATATATATGAGGTTCTCATATCGTGTTTCTCATAATTCCCAAGAGCTGCTCTGGCAGTGTTTCTTATTTCTTTATTAACTCTTAACTCTTACAGATTAATACATCATCATGAAGTCATGTTCACAAGCAGGTAAGAACACAAGCTATTTTCAAAATCTATGAAATTATCTCATTCCCGGTAATTGCTTCCTACCCTTGCCTAGCCACAATTGCAGGACTGTCTTGTTGCTTAAGACAAAATATGTGGTGAATTCTTAATTCCTTTGCTTTTAGGCATTAAGAATGCATGGAATACAAGTGGATATCCAGTTCCCATTAACTCCCAAAACACTTCTTCTAGGACTTCATTGTGACCTCTTAATCCTTTTTTCTTACATTGAATTTTTCCATGACAAACTGCTAAATGGTTCGCTTGATCAATGTATATATTCATGTATTGGGTTCAGTTATGATCTTTCAAATATTCAATTTGAACTACTTTTATCATCCACTTGATTTCCTATCATAATTGGTTTCATTGTGTTTATTTGCATCTACAGATTTGATCGGTTTTCTTGATAAAACATACTTGGCCACCATCTTTTGGCTCATTCATTACATGATGCAGCGAGCCAACCTCAGTAGGTTATTTGAGTCACAAACCACTCATGATCCAATTATTGAAACCGTCTATAAAAATGGACTTCTTCTGAACCTAGTTAATTTTTTAGGAATTATTTTGTACTTCTAGTTCAGGTCATTTATTTACTTCTGAGATTGTTAGACTATATAGGATGCAATGTTATGTAGATTTCGAAAATTTGGTTTAAGGTACTATTGGCCATGTCACCGACACTAAGCAACCATTAGGAGTGTTTGGACTCTGGTCATCATTGATGACTTCATTTGGGAACATTAAAATTATACGTGTAGTTGGCATCTTCTGAATTCGTTCTTATGTTTTAAGCTTATTTTAATTGGGTAATTTGAGCTTCTTCTTAAGTTCACATTTGTTTAGTTAATAGAATGTCCTATCTGTTGCTTTCTTAATATTCTGAAGTTAGATCTGAATCATTCTTATTTGTAGTTCATTGAGGCTAGTACTTAGTTCAAGGCCCAGATTGAAAAGCTTCAAAAAGATATTAGTTTCAAAAGATGGCTATTGGGAATCAAGTTAGGATTTCAGTCAGACTTTATTGCCGCCATATCTTTTTGATTTACTGGAGGAAAATTACAAATCTTGAGTAATAAATGTTGTTTGGTTGAAACTTTGATTTACAGCATTTGAAGACTCAACAAGTACATGTAATAAAGAAGACATAAAAGGAGTACATAAAGCTCGAGGTTAGTTCTTGTTCTTTAAAAAGGTATTCTAAGTAAGAGTTGCAAGACTTGCAGCAGGTTTGTGTGCAATCTTGCTTTGTTTGAAGGATTATGCTCTATATATGTATTTATTTCTTTGACTTGATTAGGTTATGCACAAATACAAGCTGCAAACTGGTCAATTGAGGGAGTAGATTGGACGTGCAACAAGGACTCCAGAGTCCCACAAGAATGCTTCAAGATCCTATAGAGAAACTTGCAAGTAGTTAATTGTTGTTTCATTGGATATTATGAATGTTGAATGAATTTATTTATTATGTATTGTTGTAGATGTATAGCTACTTGGATGAACAAGATTGAATATTCAATGGTAATTTATTATAGAACTGCTCAGTTGAGTTATCTTTTACACTAATTGGTTGCAAAGTTGAAGTATGTATGAACAGTATCAGGTTATATAAGCATAAGAAACCGTGAGAAATTAACATTTTTAGTGACGAAATTCGTCATCGCTAAAGCCATCTGCGACGAAATGAAGCGTCGCTACTAGTTTTTTTGTGTTACGGTAGAGAGTTTCTGCGACGAATGATTTCGTCGCAAAAAGTTATTTTTTGCGATGACGTTAAGATCGTCGCGGAAGAACACATTTTGCGACAAATATGTTCGTCGCAAAAGCTTCACCCTTCAGCGACGATCTGTACTTTTAGTGATGGGTGCATTATATTCGTCGCAGAACCCCTAGGGCGACGCGGTATATGCGACGAATGGCACTCTGCTATGGCGACGAATTTGATGCTTTTTGCGACGAATAATTTCGTCGCAAAAGGCCCAGTTTGTTTTTAGTGTCAGTATCGTTCATAGTAATTATAATTCAGTCAATAATTCCTTATCGCTGGAAGCGCCCAAGCAACTATTGATGCCTATATAACAGACCTCATAATGTCGTCGATTATCCAGTTTAATAGGAAGGATATGTATCAAAGACCCAAAGGACAAATATTGGTAAACATCCACTAGCTAGAGCAATGGAGATAAGAAAAGAGGGCCAAAGAAATCGATCATTTTCATCCCTTTTGAACTGGGTGTAGTGATTGGGGTGGGCATCAAAACTATAGAGCTAGTGATCGCAATCAAGATTGTTGACCATACCTAAAAACCATAGAAAGCAAAGAAGCACGTCCAGAATAATAAAGACATCAAAAGGAAGATGGAGATAGTGAAGTTGCTTTCATAGCCCACCCAATCTATTCCATGTTGTTACGCTCTTAATTATCCGCACCTACTCTAACCGGCACACTTCTTTTCCTGTCCTCTCTCTTGTGATATTTATTTTAGGAATGGTAATTGGTAAATTTACCGGGTAATTTGACCCGATTTTATGATGTACGTATGTGAATATTAGATTTGGATTCAAATTGATTCTTGTGTACTCTTAATGATGTTGGGTTTGGGTTTTGGATATATAGGTTCCATTTTGAGTCAACTCGTTCGAGTTGGACTTGGTGGGGATGTGTAATGCTTTGGTCTGTGTTGGACCACATCAAATCGAATGTAATGCGGTTCATCCTTTTGTTCGTGTCTAATATATAATTGCGGTATTAAAAGCTTATGATTTTACCCTTCTAAGTAACCAAAACGCTTTGTTGTACAATCGCTCTTTTCCCTTATAAGTGTAGTCAAAATCTACGATTTAAAACTTATAATTTTACGCTTCTAGGTCAGCAAAATGTTTGTATATAGAATTGTATTTTTGACGGTATTGAATTGGGTAAGATTGCCAATAATGTAGGGGAGGGAAGGAGATCCCATGACCAAGCAATTATTTCGAGTGATCCATGTCTTTGTGGTCATTCTTCAAAGGATCCAACATTTGGCAAGCCACTTCCACTTTGATCAAAGCAACGGAAACATGTGTTGGTCATGAAGATTGGAATAAGGTTTCATCATATTCAATTCCTTTTTAATAGTTAGCTATTGCATTACTCTTGAGTCTTGACAACGATATATTTTTTTTATTTATCGAATATTCTTTATTTCTTCCGAAATATCGATTAATTTTATATTAATACTTAAAAATAATAATTTGTTCCTACATGTCACAATTATAAACCTTATCAAATCCTTGGCATTGTGCTACTTGATGAAGCCACCACTCATTGTGCTTCTGTTCATGTTCCATGCGACCTCCATCGATGTACTTTGAATTATGATGATGATCACAATTCTCAAGTGAATTATTTGCACGTACAGACATAACAATTTTCGGCCAATTTTACTACAAAATTGATTTCCCCTCCATATATATAACCTGTGTCTGTGTGTGGACAAGCTAAAATGGCGCTGCCAACTGCCAAGATAAGGGTAGTAAGAGGTCGGCCAATGGCGATACGATCCCACACGCGCGCACACAAACTGATCCCACGTGCCACCCTTTCCGGATACTGGATACGTACAACCCGACTCGGGCCCCACGCCTAAGCCCAACCAGCCCGTCTTCCACGCCTTTCATTTGGACTTATTTTATTTTTTTCGTCGGGCCAGGGCCCACTTCTCCTCCAAACACACACTGTACACGCGTCAAACCAGCAGCCTGCATCCGGTCCCTACTATCTCCTCCTAATATTTATAATTCGTAGGAGAAAAAAAAAATATATGTAAATAACGCTCGTTCGACAATTGGGTTAATAGTTGTGATTAGAAGGAGAGTAGGTGATTTTATAGTTGATCGTTGCGGTTAAGATGGAGTTAAAACATCGAAGAAGATTTCAGTAAAATAAGAAAGGAAGAAGATCGGAGACCGGTACAATTCGGTCCAAACCGAGAAAGGAAGAGTTTTAAAAAATTGATATCGGATATGTGTATTCATGCAAATGTAAACAACATCCTATAAATCAAACAATTCGGATCAAATAGTAAGCATGAAGATCCTAAGATAGGAAGAAAACCAAAACACTAATTTGTTTTTTTTTGGCTTTTTTATTGAGGAAGATTCGCATCCCCTTTGCCCTTATTTTCCAAAACTGCGTTTTCTACCTCCCATGTAGGGACCACTACCCCCCAATCAAGGCTCTACGAATCCCAGGGGCCCACGTGGAACGAAGGTCAAGAAAGCAACCAATGGCCGAAGAGGCTGGTTTTCCCGGGCAACTGCTTTCTTTCTTTGCCTTTTTCTTTAATGGATGTGGCCCCAAAAGAAAACAATTACTTTTCCCATTTTGTTTCTTTTTGTTTATCCTCCAAAATGTGAAATGATTATCTTTTCTTTAAGCTTCATTGCTGTCGGGCAATGGGATCTAGATGAGGACACGTGTCACGTAACCACACATTTGATTATCAAATACTTTAATTTTTTTTTTCAAATACTTTACTTCCAGTTTTTTTTATAGGAAATACTAAGGCTGGCTATTTGGTCCGGACTTTTCGGTGTTACCTGAAATCAGACCGTATAACCCGGACTGAGATCGGATTGGGACTGGATAGCAAACGATGTCATTCAATTTTCGAGCTTAGATTTGAGGTAAAAAACTGTTTGGAAATGGACCGAAAACCGGATAAAGACCGGATAAGAGAGCCCAACACCCAAATTTTAACCTGATCATCACCGTTTCAGGCCTTAGGCCACTCAAATCCTTCCTCAGGCAAATCAATCCCCACAAGCTCAATCTAAAATCAAGGCCAAATTGGGACTGGAGCAGTTCAAAATCGAACCGGATCAAGATAGAACCGTATCCAATCCAATCTTTGAGCCTTATATTCTCGAAAAGACCGGACCAGGACCGGATCAATTCGGACCAATTTTACCGAACCGTATAGCCACCCCTGGGAAATACTTTACTTCTAGTTGATCCTTAGATTTAACGATTTATTTGAATTTTGTTAAAAATATGGGTTGCAGGTAGAGGTGGAGCGTTTTTTTTTATATTTATTATTTTGGGATGTACTCATATATTGAGAAAATATCAAGAAGGATTATAGGTATAATTTTTCTTTTTACTATGAAGTTTTATCAAAAATGCATTTTTTTACTCAAATATAACATGTATTATAGAAAATCTATCAAACATGCTCCTCTGTTCAAATTTTCATTAAAAAACTGCTTCAGACGACCTATCCTCGATAAAATAGGAGGGCAAGTGTCACTTTGTCCCTCCATTTATTTCTATAAATCTCACTTAAAGTGAAATTATTAGGAACACTAAAAGCTACACAAAAGAAACCAAAAAATGTTTAAGTGAAATTATTAGGGGTATTTTAGCAAGTTTTGTCCCCCAAACCACTATTTGACAAATGGTTGACGATTTTTCGATTATAATTTTAACAAAAAGACATGTTTGATAAATTTTTTAGAGTAAATGTGTATGTTTGATGTAAAAACAAAAATAATAGAGGGCATTTTGATAAATATGTTTAATAGAAGTGCACAGTATACCCATAACCATATTAAGAATATTAGAATCAGAACTGTTAGAGGTTTGGCATGTCATAGAATACGTACATGCATTAAACATTTCCCCTATGAGCGTAACTAAGATTAAATTAGCTGAATCGCTATTTGCCGCCCGTCAATTTACTATTTGCCGCCCGTAGTTAAGCAAAAAAAGACGCATTTACCCCTAACCCTAACCCTATCTATCCCCTCCCACCCCCTCCCCTCTCCCACCCCCACCCCCACCCCCACCTCTGCCAAACATCCCCCTCCCACCCTCACCCTCTGCCACCGACGACCCCTCCCACCCTCACCCTCACCCTCTGCAACCCTCCCCCTCCCACCCCCACCCTGCCACCGCCGACGACAAGCCGCCGCCTACACCCTCCTGCCAACCTCCCGCCGCCGACGAGCCGCCGACCGAAGCGGACGCCACAGCAGCCGCCGACCTCGCCCTCACCGCCGCGAAGCCTACAGGTAACTTTTTTTTTTATTTTTTTCTCGCCGCCGTCCGACCAGCCGGAGCGGACGCGGTCCGACACGCCGGAGCGGACGCGGTCCGACACGCCGGAGCGGACGCGGCCCGCCCGGTCTGGTCGTACCCGGCCCGCCCGGTCTGGTCGTACCCGGCCCGCCCGGTCTGGTCGGGCCGGTCTGATTGGGTTTCAGATTCGATTTGAATGGTTCGGTTTTTAAAAATATTTATTACATTTATTTTAAATACAATTGTTAGTATATTAATTAGTTTAATATTGATAGTTGATTAATTAGTATATAATTATTAATTATATAATGTGTTAGTTTATTAATTGGGTAAGTTGAAATAATTAGTATATAATTGTTAATTAATTATATAATGTGTTAGTTTATTAATTGGGTAAGTTGAAATAATTAATTTAATAACTATCTATCGTATTTAGTAAAGTAACTATCTAGTTAAATTAATTAGAAAACCAAGTTGTATGTATCATAATTAGTAATTGATAAATTATCACTATGAAGAAATTGCTAATCTAATAATTTATTACAACGGAGTAATTGATAATTATTGAATATGCTAATAGATAAAATATCTAAATAATTATTGGATTAAATAATTATTGTAAATAATGGTTAATTTTAAATAATTATCTATGATGTTTTAGTTAAGTAATTGAGTAAGTTGAAATAACTATTTAAATTACTACCTATCGTATTAAGTAAAATAACTATCTAGTTAAATTAATTAGATAACCAAATTGTATAGATCATAATTACTCTATGAAACAACAAGTAATTGCTCAACAAATAATTATTATAAGATATTAATAGAAAATTATTGACTATGTTTAGAGATGGCGTCACCTGACAATTCTGGAGGATCACGTAGTTCCGGAGGAGCTGGAAAGAGATTGAGAAGATTCCTTGGGCGTAACATTAGCGCTAGTGCTAGAAATAGGGGCCCAAATGATAGAGATGAGCCACAGCCACAGCCACAGCCACAGCCACAGCCACAGATGACACCGATGAGATTTAGGGCAGACGGTTTCCCTGAGTTTGATTTTCAGTTGCCTAGTAGGGCTGGTAGTGGAGCTGGTCCCAGTATTGATCAGCATACTTCACATGTCGAGCCTTCAGACGAGATTGACGACGAGTCGGAGGAGTATGAGTCGGATGCTGTTGAGTATCGGATTCCACGAGTCAGTCCGATCAGAGACAGAGGTGCCCCCAGCGGACCGTCACATGTCGTTACTGGGGTTCATGCTGTTACCGGGATCTATAGAGACCATGCGGGGCGTTTCTATAGAGCTCCACAGCCTGGTGAGGGCCAGAGTGGTACTACTGATGTGAGAGAGGCCTGGGAGCCCAGAGGACCGTGTCCTGGAGGGCCGAGCGACCCGAGTTTGCTCCGTAGCTTTCTTGGGCATGTTGCCCACCGTCTGTACACGGGAGAGGCTGATAGAGGGGTGATCACTTGCTACGACAGGAGTACGACCCTCCACCACGTTCTCGGCGGCTATGAGATAGCAGATGATAACGCTAGGACTACCGTAGAGACATCGGGCCTTGCGCACCTCGTTGATATCACCTTCCAGAGCGAGTTGGATCCTGCTCTCATCTCGGCATTTGTGGAGAGGTGGCAGCCGGATACCAACACCTTCCACATGCCGTTTGGAGAGATGACGATCCTCCTTCACGACGTGGCACACATTCTTGGGCTTGCGGTTGATGGAGAGGCGATGGTAGTGGATCCGAGGCAGTTGGAGAAGTGTGCACTGGAGACTGACATCCGAGCACTACTGGGATTAGATCGTGACGAGGATGAGTACGGGGCACAGGTTGGCGAGGTTGCTAGTCTGTCTAGGTGGTACAGAGGATTTGGTTTGTTGGGTGTGGGAGCTTTGACTCATGTGCAGCAGTCTGGTCCGCCAGCTAGAGAGGCTCAGTGTTACCTTCTTTTGCTGCTTGGGTCCACACTGTTCGTAGATAAGAGTAAGGATCGCGTTTCTGCTGTTGTCAACTTGTTTGTGAAGAGGCCGGATATGCTAGGAGAGTACGCGTGGGGGGCAGGAGCACTTGCTTATCTGTACAGGCAGCTTGGTATTGCCTCCCGGGCGGAGGCTAAGGGAGTGGCGGGTTGTCTGACTTTACTACAGTGTTGGATTTACGACCACTTTCCTACTTTGAGACCTAGTCGGTTGGAGCCACGAGAGCTGGAGCGGGGTCAGGCAGGGGCATTCAGGTGGCGCGGTACAGCACCGCGGTCGAGTAAGAAGAGGGATGCACAGATGCTGGCTTATTATCGGCAGGCGATTGATAGTTTGACCCCTCAGTCAGTTTGTTGGACTCCGTATGGTCAGCGTCCTCATCTGACGGCGAGACGTACCTTGTATCAGGGCCTGCTCAGATTTGCAGAGATAGTAGAATATTATGATCCTACTAGGTGCCTCCGACAGTTTGGCTACGTGCAGTGTGTACCGTATCGCCCGGAGCCTCCGCTTGTTGTGCGTCGACCTGCTTCCACGCTTGGATACTCGCTTAGCTACCAGTCGCACCTTGATGGAAGTTGGAACAACTTGGGGGCGAAGAGTGTGCAGCTGGACTATTATTCTACTCAGATACGACGTAGGCCATGGGAGGTTGCTGATGATTACATGGGTTGGTACATTAGGCACTCGCACCCATTTATACTGGGTGACAGCCGACCTGCCGACGACATCTCGGATGCTGATACGGTTAGTACTATCATATTTGAAATTATTTGTATTAAGTTAAAAATATGTTTTGATTCTAACTAACATGTATTTAAATTGTATGGTTTTTGTTTACAGTTGTCACGCGAGATGTGGATTGAGATATCTCCCGTGATGGATGCTGCACAGGGTAGTAGGGAGGAGTGGATGAATAGCGCCAACGAGTACTACGACTTATGTCATGGAGTTGGGAACATGTGGCCCGAGTTTAGGAGGAAGTCGGGTTTTCTACCACCTCCACAGTAGTTGTATGATTATTATGTCATATGTATGAGTGTTATTTGTTGTTTTTAGACGAGTTGACTTATGTGTTCTACTACGACTTATGTTATGTGGTGTTCATTTGCTTATTTGTTGTTTTGGGACTATGACTTATGTTATTATGTCATATGTATGAGTGTTATCTGATTATGACTTATGTGGTTTATGTTGTACTTCGGATGTTTTTATTATATCATGCTTCCATGTGACGTAAACTAAATGCAATACAATTTATTTAAATTGAAGACGTTCATTACAATTTATTTATGAGTCGGACGAGTACAAATTTATTTCTTTGGAACCCTTTTTTTGCGTGATGGAAAGTTATTCGCAACACCCCCAAGATCGAACCACATTTGACTAAACGGCGCGAAATAGTTATCCCATCCATCCACGCTTTCTTGGTGACCGCCTGGCCAAATGGCATGTGGAGGGGGCAACGGTATCTTGTCCGCCGGGAAGGAGAGGTTGATCCAATGATTCTGGACGAAATGCAGAACAATGACTCCTCTAGGGTGGGTTTCCCCATATATGTTGTCCACTGGCAGAATGGTACTGTTGTACTTTTGTGGTTTTGGGTAGAGGTAACAGCTGTACATGACAACAGCCAAATTAAATAGTGTGGCAAATACGAATAGATCTGTACCCATCATCCAATGATGTTCCGTCGTTGGTGCTGTAGTAGTAATGTCAATGCGTCTGATTGCATCATTGATCCCTTCACCAAAGATGGATAAGTATCGCCAATCGTGCTCACGCATTTCTTCAGCAAGTGTTCGCCTCACCTCTGGGAACCCTTCTTGATTACCATATAGTGCAAAACTAAGTGCACGAAACCCACAATGACCGTCTGGCACCGGGTCGTGGATGGCAATGACAAGCGGTCGAATGAAGACAGGAAGCAGTTCCATGTGTCCGTAATCAGAATGGGTGTTGCTGGTTCCAGGGATCTCTGTGAAGGAAATAGATAATCAGCACAAATTCGACGTAAAATATTAATATAAATAACTACACTTATGAAAAATTGAAATTGTACCTGTGTCAGGACAGTTGTATTTGTTGTTTTCTTCGGGTTCGTCACACTCCTCCGCTGCATGGTCGTCTGACGGGTACTCGTCTGTCTGAGTCCCCGTGGACTTGGTACTGGTCGACTTTGTAGACCCCGACGTTGTGCTTCCCGACTTCTTTTTCATGTCTTTCTTCTTGCCTCGCAATATCTTTTCCCACCATCCTTTAGTTCTTCCGGTTGATTTTTTGGCTGGGCGTCCCTTTCGTGATTCGTTCACTTCTGGCTCGTGAATGTTGTCTTCCGCCGGGTGGAGACCGCGAAAGACGTTCTTTGCTGCTTTTTTCGTTGCCTCTGGTCCTCTGCGTACAGCCTCATCAACCAACTCCTGAAGGTGACATTTAGCCTCCTCCTCCTGGGGAACGTACTCCTGAGCATTGGGTGGATGCTCATATGACAGTGTCCGCCAATATATATGAATATCACCGGGGTATATCTCTATGTCTCGCGCTCTGCCATCCATAACTTGACATCCACACCTCAAGCCGTGTGTCACAGAGAAATGACATGCACATCGGGAGTTCTCATTTTTTTCCAAGCGGGCAGCCAATTCTTCTTCAGCCTCCTTCATTAATATAATTGCCTGCATGCTGACCTTCCTTCTCAAGTATGTGAATGGTGTACCACCGGATGCTGAAAGAGTTTTCTGTCTAGAGTTTTCCAACATCATCCTAACCTCCCCGAGTTGGTTAGTAATGTAGCGGTGGTTTCCTTTCCATACAGTGTCCATAGATCCCCGCGAGTTGTGGAGGAAAGTTTTCAAAGCGGAATGTGACGACTCAACCCTGTTTGTGCTCGTATTTCCTAGATGAAACACATTTTTTGTATGACAAACAGCCCACTTTTCTCGATGTTGCCACCACACTCCCTGTATGTATTGCAACATACGTGGTTCGTTATTGCCCCATCTTGTCCTAAAGCGGCCAAACGCGGCCAACATACCTTGCTCTGACCAAGAATAAAGCATAGGACACCAATATTGATCGTACGCCTCGTTGACCAAATCCATCCTGTCCTTCCCAAATATTTCCAAACACTTCTTCTGCACATTGGTGTTGATGTGCCAAACACATAGCAAATGCGGGGTGCGGGGGAAGACCACAGGAACCGTAGCAAGTAGTCCACCTTCGTGGTCGGTGACGATGACACTGGGCACGCGTGGATGGAGCAATTGTTGTATGCACTGCAATAGCCAAAGATACGACTCTTTTGTCTCATCCTTCATGAGAGCACAACAGATGTTGAAATTCTTCCCAACTGGAGTAGCACCTACGACCTCCACCCACGGCCATTTATATGCATTGGTCTTATACGTTGAGTCGATCAGAATCACGTACGGCCAAGCCTTCAACATCTGGATGGAAGTTGGATGGGCAAAAAAAAGATGTGTCAGCACGTCGTCATCGTCCTTCATAACCTCTGTATGATAATTCTCACGTTCAGCTGCTAGCAACGCATACTGCACTGCATTCATCTCGCCCATCTCGTCTTTCCTAGACTTGGACCCGAGGTTATACATCTGCCTTTGGTTGTGATGCCCTTTGTCACCCTTCTGCTTGTTTATTGTCTGCTTCTGTTGCGACGGAGGTACCCCAGCATCTCTCATCTGCCTCAGAGATTCTTTATCCTCCTGACTCAATTGATTCATTTGACTGTGGCCTTCGGGATAAAGCATCTTCTCATGATTGTGATACCCTCGCCTTAAACCGGTTCCTTGCTCCGTCACTCCTTGTATCTCCCAGAATGAAGGTCCATCAAGAGCATCTGGATTAACCAGTAGTTCTTTGATTTTAATCCTGAACATGCACCCCGATCCTTTTGAACTTGTATTGTCACGACTCTCCTTGGAAGGATCCGGCTTGTATGACTTCCTCTCCCTACTGCATCTGTCGCAATACATATAACAGATACCCAAAAATCTTTTGTTGCTCAACTCACGTGGCTTCATCGATCCCTTAGTTAGAAAGAAACCAAGAGACATCGCGATGTTTTTGGTAACTGTTACAGCATCTTCGAAATTGTCGTATCGGACGCCATTGAGAAAATTGTCCGTGTAATCACCAATTAGTTCAACATTGTAATCCATGTCCACCTGCAATTGTGATTTTACAACTCGTTAGAAATGTACAAAATTAAACTAAATGCAATAATTTAATTAAGTCTAAAAATTAATGATAATTTAAATATAAATTGTTAAACGAAATTAGCTCTACGAATTAAATCTAAACACAATAAACTAATTTGCGCTACAACAAAACACAATCACTTAATTAAACTAATTGTGCTTCAATTGACTCTACAAAATTAAACAACATGCAATAATAATTAACTCTACAAAATAACAATAATTTGACAGTAAGAAACTAATTAGCGCTACAAAAAATACAATCTCTTAATTCAAACTACATATGAATTTAACTATGTAAAATAGAAATAAAAGCAATAAATTAAATATACATTATTAGCTCTAGAAATAATAACCTGTCTCAAATTAAAATATATATATATATAACACACTGCCGACTGCACCCGGACGCCGGCGACGGGCCCCGTCCGCTCGCCGGCGTCGGACCGCGTCCGCTCGCCGGCGACGGACCCCGTCCGCTTGACGGCGTCTGACGGGGTCCGACGACGGCGAGCGGACGGGGTCCGACGACGGCGAGCGGACGGGGTCCGACGACGGCGAGCGTACGGGGTCCGTCGACGGCGAGCGGACGGGGTCCGACGACAGCGAGCGGACGGGGTCCGACCACGGCGAGCGGACGGGGTCCGACGACGGCGAGCGGACGGGCAAAAAATTCCAGGAAAGTCAGTGGGGGTTTACCTGCTTCGCTGGTCCGACGATGGGGTACGGCTGCCGTCCAGTGCCCGGCGAATTATACTGACGAGATTGGTCCGGTGGCCGGCGACTTAGGCTGCCGTCCGGTGGCCGTGAATCTGGCTGTGGTGTTTGTGGGGAGTTGGTGGTCGGGACTCGGGTAGTGTGTTCGTGTTTAAAAAACCATTTCAACGAATAGAATATAAAGAAAAATTTGGAGGGCAAAATTGTCTTTTTAGTGTTTTTTACGGGCGGCAAATAGTAATGACACGGGCGGCAAATAGTAACCCTCCAAAAGACAATGTAGGCATATATAGGTAGAAACGTTACTATTCTACTACTACAACGAGGTAGATCGATGTTTAGTGAAACTTGTTCCATAGCCAATGTCGGCAGCCTTTTACTAACTATTAGTATATCTATATGTACAATAATTAGTTCCAATGAGACCACACTGTGCTTCTCTATATAATATATTGAATGAATGATCTATAACTAGGGATGGCAAATTACCCACCCATGGATAATAATACCCAAACCCAAGTATACCCATTGATAATGGGTTGGGTATGGGTGAAGTGCATATGGATTTGGGGGTTTATAGATGGGTATGGGTAAGGTATGAATATTGCTTCCATAATCTAAATGGGTATGGGTTGGATATGGATATCCATTTACTTGAGGATGTTTTAACTACACATGCAAAATTTGGACCTATTTGTAAAACTTGAAAAGTTTAGGTACCAAAATGTAAGACAAAAAAAATTTAGGTACCAAAACGTAATTTTCCATCGATATTTTGAGGACTTATATGCAAAAAAAATAAATTTAGGTACTAAATCTGCATATCTATTAAGTTTGGGTACCAAACTATAATTTGTATGTGAGCATGGGTACAAACCCAAATCCATTTGATATAAACCCAACTCAACCCAAACTAAATGGGTATGGGTACAAACCCATCAAACTCTACCCATATCTATCTATTTGGATTTCATACCCAACCCAATTAGGTTGGATAGTAAGATACCCATGGATATGGGCAAAGTTGCCATCCTGTCTATAACACACATTATATTCTCAGATGGTTGATGGTTCATTAATTGATGGCGTGCGATATGCATGCATGGTCTCGTTTGCTTGCATAGCATATCTATAATCTTTTGGTTGGAATCTCGTGAGAGTAATAGAGTTAGAAATTGAAATTGGGTGTGTCGTTTTTTCAAAATATAAATCATAGTGTAATAAATTGATTTTATTTCAATTAAATAACAATAAGTGAGATAGCAAAATACTAATATATTACTTTAAGGTAATGTTGTAGTGGCTATTCTGTGGCGGATTCGGCGATAACGTAATTGGGTGGTCTTTGAAGGCAAACAGTTCGGGATCCCTGCCTTGATGCGACAATTCCACCAACAGGTCCAGGAATGGATTAGCTTACCTTGGGACTAGACTGATCAGCTTGTGAGCCCCCCGGCCCCTACCGTAACTGCCGATGGAACTGACACGGCAATTTGTATGTGGGATGGTGCTGTGCGGGTGGGATCTCATGCGGCAGGAGATGGTTATCCTCAATTCTGATAGAGCGGTCATCCTTGTGAAGGGGGTTCATTTCCCGTTCCTTGGCGATCCAATGATGGTTGAAGCTCTGGTCCTCCGGGAGGCGATTGGCTGGCGTTTGACAAATGGATTCACGGTCATGAGGTTTGAAGGTGATGTCCAGGTGATAATTGAGAACATTCTCCGAAACTATGTGCGGGATAATCAAATAGGGGCAATTCTGGAAGAGATAGTCAATTTGTTTGCTTCAAACATAGGTTTCACTGTACGATTTGTAGGTCGACGGAACAATAGGGTAGCTCATTTGGTAGTTAGAAAGACCTTGTCTTTGTTCCTGACTACATGTCAATCGTTTGATTTTCAGGCCTGGCTGTATTCCATGATGTAACGATCTACTGGTTTCAATCTAATGATTATCTTTTGTCAAAAAAATTAACTTTTTGGTATACATACAAATTTATTATTTTTTCACCAAGACTTAATTGTGTTCTGTTCCATGACATAGTAAAAATCATATGGCTCGTCAAGGGGTGTGCGTTTATGTGTTGATGAATATTTTTTCATAGAAAGTGATGAATTATGATCGCACACCACATATCAAAATCAAATCCTATAAAAAACACCCCATTTTTTTATTATATTTATTTTGTTTGTTACACCAAATGCAACCGTAAAACGTTACTCCATTAGTTGACCGGGTAGGAGTAGGACGACACGACCTACGCGCAGAACCGTAATACGGAAGTGGGCCGGCGGCGGAAGATCAATGGGCCGGCTCCAAAACACAAAGAATGAAAGAAAGAACAATAGTTCATGGAATGGAAGAAAAGGGATCCTTACTTTATGAATCATTAAAGGGTAATTTTTTCCGATTGCGATAGGCCTGGATTCCGTTACAAAACCCCTTTCTCTCCAAAATCCTGCAAAATTCTGGTCGAATCATCGTATTACGATTTGTGTAATCGTGTCGTATCATCGTATCACGATGTTGTGATACGGTGCTACGATCGGAGGTTTGCACAGTATCCGCTTCTATTGTCGTATATTACGTATATAGCTCTGGGTCTTGTACATATAAGAAGAACGCAAAAACCCAGACCCATGGAATCGTAGAATTAACATCCTTTAATATTATCTCACACTGATATAAACACAAACTAATAATGTCTAATCATCATCAATTCATCATACAATCTCAGTTGATCATTTACGTCTCCGTTCATCCAACTGACACACCTCAGTTCGAGATTCTAGTGAAAAAAATTATGTTTCATCATTAAAAAATTTGAAACAAAAATCTCCTACACAACTTAAATGTGTTTTTTATAATGATCGCATAGTATTATAATATAAAAATTAGAGTTACACTGCTTCAAAATTTGGAATTGATACATCTATTACAATTGCAAACTGTGAAATAAATTTGTGTTACAATGAAGTTAATAAAAACGATCTATGCAGGCGAAGTCCATTGTGCGAGCATCCAATCTGTGGAGGAGCATTCGAAAGGCCTGGCCAATCATGACTTTGGGGATGTGGATGAGCATTAGAGATGGGCAGGAGACAAGCTTCTGGAATGATAGATGGATCGACTCGGGGAAGCTGTTGATTGACCATGTCCAGGAAACGAGCACGCCCCCAGACCCCTCCCTCCTTGTGGCAGCTTTCACTACCCCCTCAAGTGAGTGGAATGTCCCTCTTCTTCGAAGCTATCTTCCCGAAGCTTCTGTTTTGAAGGTACTGGGTATTTAGCCGCCGCAGGAGGGCTCAGGCTGCGATAATGCGGCTTGGGGACTGGAGAAAGATGAGCGCTTCAGAGTTCGGTCTACATACCAGCTTGCAAGGGGCGGCAAACAGGATAGACTGGCAGACCATTTGAAGGTAGTGTGGCCCGGCTCGCGTGACTCATTTCCTTTGGCTGGCAGCACGAGAGAGAATCCTCACGAACGGGGAGCGACACAGGCGCAACATGTCTTCTTCGGCTACTTGTTCATACTACAAAGTAGCACCAGAAACAGTCATGCATGTGTTGCGGGACTGTGATTTTTCCAGGTTAACTTGGTTGCAGCTCATTCAGCATTCTGAACACCACCGGTTCTTTATAGCCCACCTGCAGGATTGGATCTTTCACCAGATCCGGCAAGAACACATGAGCCTTGACTTCGACGTCATTTGCTGGTTCCTTTGACGGACTAGGAATGATCGTGTCTTCGCAGGCAAGATCATGACCATTGCAACCTTCCTTCAGCGCGTCCGAGCATGGGTTAATATAGTGCGGAATGCTTTGAACAAAGACAAGGTTGTTTTCAACGCCTTGTCTTCCCATTAGAATGAAGGTGGATATCTCTTGGAAGCCGCCACCTCTCGAGTGGGTCACTCTCAAATCGGACGGCTCCGTCTCTATTGATTCAGGTCACGCTGATGCTAGTGGCCTGATCGGAGATCATTCAGGACGATGCCTTGCAGCGTACGCGATGGAACTGGGTATTTTCTCTATCACCCGAGCATAGTTGAGATGCCCTGTAGAAGGGTGCAGTTGGCTTGGAACATGGGATTTCGCTATGTTCGAGTGGAGCTGGGTTCTCTTTGCGCCATTCAGCTTTTCCAGAGCAGCGAGAAGTCTGATCATCAGCAGACAACCATTTTCCAGAGATTCCAAGAGCTGCTCACTCATCCTTGGGAAGTGTGCTTTTCCCATATTTATAGAGAGGAGAATAAATGCGCGGACCACTTGGCTAGTTCTGGCCATGTTTTGCCGTTTGGGCTAAATCCCATTTTGTGTTCAGATCCGAACTTGGCTTATTTTTTGTGTATGACTCTCAGGGGCTTTCTAAGTCCCAATTGGTTTTGAATGAAGGCTGAGATGCAGTACTGCAACCATCTATTAAAAAAAATGATCTTCAAAGTTGGATCATAATGACCAATTTATCAATGATTCTTTGGTTGTACAGTTTGAAAAAAGATACGAGTAACAAAGTAAGCAATGACTATATTTTACAAACATTTCATAATATAAAAATCATTGTAACTCGCTTTGAAATAAAATAAAATTGTATACACTCCAAGTTCAAGTTTTTTTTTATTCACCAACGTACTACTTCAAAAAAATTTAACTCCGTCACTGCCCATACCCAAACATCATGCTAACCCCAGTCCCCCCACCAAATCTTTAGAGGTAAATGAAAGAAAACTAATTATGTAACTCGCTTTGAAATAAAATAAAATTGTATACACTCCAAGTTCAAGTTTTTTTTTATTCACCAACGTACTACTTCAAAAAAATTTAACTCCGTCACTGCCCATACCCAAACATCATGCTAACCCCATTCCCCCCCCCCCCCCCCACCAAATCTTTAGAGATAAAAATCATTGTAACTCGCTTTGAAATAAAATAAAATTGTATACACTCCAAGTTCAAGTTTTTTTTTATTCACCAACGTACTACCTTCAAAAAAATTTAACTCCGTCACTGCCCATACCCAAACATCATGCTAACCCCAGTCCCCCCACCAAATCTTTAGAGGTAAACGAAAGAAAACTAATTATTTAGCAAGGGGGAAAAACATCAAAACAACAAAAGGTGGAGATATTGGGATGATGGACCACAAGGGTAGCAATTGGGATAGCTGGTGCACACTTGGTGAGAAATAAAAGGGCAAAACCAAAGCCAAAGCCAAATTAAGTGGAGGAAGGTAGGCTTATTGTTGTTGGGGAAGGATATATATTATGTGGGTTAGGTTTGTTCTAAAAACCAATTCAATACCAACCCAACAAAAGTCGTGTCTTTGGCCCTTTTTATAAATCACGTCCACCTCTTTTCTCTTTGCATTTTTACCACCTCCTTTATATGGATTAGGCCAAAAAAAAAACCCCCCTTATCTTTAACCTTGTCTTTTTCTCTAACTTTTCCACTCCACGAACTCTGTCAAGTACGTGATTCATCAGTCATCAGTCATCACCCATCTACTAGTTAGTATCTACACGCCCTAATCATCTTTAGTACATAGTTCCAACTCTAATATTATGACCTAGTGTGCGAGATGAGTTAGCGTGGTTACTTGATTTTTAGTAATCACGGTGGCTACCTTAATCTATATCATTCATTATTTTCTTTTCACCCTAATTTTAAATTAACGATGCATATTATATTAGGGTAATTTTGGAATTGAAAAATATACCACACCTAATTACTCTATAAATTATATTCAAACCCTGCCCTACTCCAACCCGCCGCCAACCACTAAGCTCCCTCCCCCGTTACCTCCCGACGTCCCTCCTCCCTCCCGAGAACCCCCTCCACCGCTGGCCGGCCTCCCCTCCACCGCCCTCCTCCCTTCCCCTCCTCTCTCGCATAATCTTCCATCCCTAGCATCCCCCCCTCTCTCTCCCTCTCTCTCAGAAGCTGCAACACCATCAATGGACGCCCGCTTCCTAGATCGGGACCTCCCTGACGACGACTCCCCCGGTACTTTCGAATCTTCCTCCGACGTTGCTGACGGCGGAGCTGGACAAGGCAATTCAATATGGGACGCTCGCCAATTCAATGGACAATTCCCCCGCCAATTCAATGGACGATGCCCCCGCCAATTCGCTCGATGATTCCGCTGCCAATTCAATGGATGCTCGCGTTCCAGATCGGGACCGCCCCGACGATGACGATTCACCCGCCACTTCGGAATCTTCCTCTGACGTTGCTGATGGCGGTGCTGGACGAGGCAATTCAATATGCTGCATCCCAGAATCTTCTTTGGTGGTGTGTGCATTACGCTTTGATAGTTACCTGCATTTGTGTTAGTTAGATGGAGCATTATGTTTTGGTAGTTATTTGCATTTGGTTTGGTAGTGTTTGCATTATGCTTTGGTAGTTTCTCTGTATTTATTTTGGAGTGTTTATATTGATTTATTTATGCAATGGTATTGTTTTGATTTCACAGTAGTAGTGGTATTGGTACTGTTCAAAAAAAAAAGGTAGTGGTATTGGTTGTTTTGGTATTTGTTTGACTTTTGTAATGGTATAGATTGTTTATATTGGTAGTTTTCGTGTAATGGTATAGATTTATTTCTGCAATGGTATTGATGTTTTTCAAAATGGTAGTGGTTGTATAATGGATTGGTAGTGATTTCGTGTTTTTTCTTTTGCAGAAAGATTGAGAAAAATATGGAAGAAGATCTGGCTGGAAATTACGGAAGTGAGAGAAAAAGAAAGAATTGTATTTAGTAGATTTTTGTAACTATCTAAAATGTAATTTATTAAAATTAATTAATATAATTTATTTTCCATCCCCAATTTACCCTTAGTAACCACGATGATTTTCTCTATCTACGCAAAAAAGAAAAAAAATAATAAATAAATAACCACGATGATTACTATTTTATAGTGATCACCGTAACCTCTCCGCCTGGTGTGCTCTTGGTCTCGGATTCAGCACCTATAAACCTACAATGGCCATTGATTGAATTATAGGCTTGGATCGTCTGTTCACACCATTTACGTAGTTTGACCAACGTGGCTTTAATCTATGGAAATGGGTACTTTTAGAGTCGGTGTTATAATTTAATATAGAAGACTTAGCTTCTACCGTTTGGTCATGTATCAATATATATCATCACCCAGCAATAGCGATGGCAATTTCTGACCTGATTTGTGTGAATCGACCAACTCCGACTTATTGAGGGGGAGGGGGTTATTACCTGACCGGTAGTAGCGTGAGGCAGGGAATGAGTATTGCTTTCGACGTGCCTTGCTTCGTCCCGCCTGTTCTATCATATGATTTGCATCAATATCTACACATATTTTTCCTCTTTTGACCTTTCTAAATTCATATTTTCATCTCAAATAAATTTTAAGACTCTATCTTTAAACTATTTAGACTCAATTATTCATTCTACTATATCTCTCATTCATTTATGAAGTGCTTTCTCTGTGCCTTCTTATAAAAGAGTTACATATCAACAGTCTTTTTTCAAATAACATATAAGAATGGGTCAACCTGTCAGACCCCTTCCCCTGCGAGTATTACCCAACCCGGCGCGCACTTAGTGCGCAAAGAATATGGGTATTGAGGTACTCATCCAGTCCCGACCCATTGCAATCACTACTCAGCAACACTAACCCCACAACTATAATTGTAATTTACCATAATTAAGTGTTGATTAATCATAGTGAGATCCACAAACTTCTAACACCCTACTTCAAATTGATAATGCTTATCCAAGATTAATTTGTGTGAAACAAACTAATGTGGAGGTGTGGTAACAACCTTGGTCAACAAGTTCGATGTCCGGTCCTCCTTTAAAGTGGTATATGAAAGTTCAATATGATTGATCTGATCATGTATTATAAGTTACAGACAGTATATGTAGATTGGTGGCGATATGAGGTTGGTTGATGAACAGAAGATACAGAGTCTTTTGTTTATTAGCAACAACAACTAGCTAGCAATCACCCAAATGTATGGATCTCTGTGATGCAAGAAACGGACCGTTGTCTATTAATTAATATAACCAAATATTGGTGGCAGCTCTATATGCTTATGCATGATAATATGAATAATTAGGCTGACTAGTTAGTTAATTTAGGTATGTTATTTTAATAATATTATTATATTTTTGGTAAGTTGCTTGTGTTCTTTCATTTTCTTTCCAATTGGGTCGATGTCGTTAAACGTGGCCTTGCTACATCCACACAGGAAGCAACAACTAGTATCGGTAGGCAAAAGAGAAGAAGAATCTTGTAACACCAACTTTTAGTTTCTTTTGGCCTTAATTAACTTCCCTTCTTTATTTCCATTGATTAACTAGCTTTTTCCCCTAATATTTTCCTCTTAAGAATAATAATTGAACATTCTTGTAAATTTTTTGGGTCGTTTGCTTCAAGGATTTGGTACATGGATTTGGTACAAAAAAACCAATTATCAAGGATTTAGGTACAATCCGTTGTTTGCTTGCACCTTTTTTAGAGACCAAATCCGTGGGGCCACGGATTTTAAGGGTCCAAATCCGTGGACCTCACGGACTTATAAATCCCACATGTTGATGTGGGATTTTGAATATGGCATAAATCCTTGATGACATTTTACCCATATACCCTCATGCACTTTTAATATTCCAAGGTTGCCCTCAAATTTAACTATTATACATTATAATTAACAATAAATGAATAATATAAACGTTCAATTAATGTGCAAACATGAGTTAGAAGTTAAAACAGAATTTTCTCGTTTATTATTATTGTCCATGTGGCAACATTATTATTGTCCATGTGGCAACATTACGTTAAAAGTTAAAACGGAATTTTCTCGTTTATTATTATTGTCCATGTGGCAACATTATGCTTATTAGTATGTATTGTCCTTGTTTTGTGTACATATCATAAACATGTCAAACATATAGAAAATGATAGTAAGGTAATTTTGAAGTTTTGTCCTTGTTTTGTGTACATATCATAAACATGTCAAACATATAGAAAAGGGCAATAATGTAATTTTTGACTTCAAGTAGTAAATCCCACACCTTTAAATCCATGATAAAAACATCCCAACAAACAAATGATTGTTACAAATCCATGATGCCTCAAATCCTTGATAAATCATTGGGTTTTTAAATTACAAAACCCTCGTTTATAAATCCATGAAGCAAACGACCCCTTTATGTTGGTATTATTATGAAAAGAGTACAGATTATATAAGATATGTGTCGTAAAGGTCTTTTTCATGGCTAGTAGAAGTGGTGGAGCGAAAATATAATGTAGTTCATGCTGAACTAAAATATCTTCTTAATTTTATATCTAAAGTTATAATGTATATACTCATATAGCGAGGTAATATTAGAAAGTAGTAAAACATGGCTAGTAGGCGCTCTCTTCTAACCTTTATATTTTAGATTCATCTTGTACCTGATCAAATTGCTGTCTAATGAAATTATAGAATCTTTTGTTAAAAAAGAAATTTAATTTGGGTGAATGTCTGATATTGATCATTATTCACCAAAAATAGTGGAGGGTGCGTAAAAATAATAATACTAGTTTTGAAAGTAAAATAGTTAGTAGGTAGACAAAGAATGTTAGCACAAATTCTTTTCCTTGGTTAACAATATTTATAGTTTTACCGATATTTGCGGGTTCCTTAATTTTCCTTCTCACTCATATTGGAAATAAGATAATTAGACGGTATACTTTATTTATATACGCATCTTAGAATTTCTTTTAATAAACTATGCATTTGTTTATTATTTTCAATTGAACAATACATTAGAAATGTCTGAAGTAATTAGCTACAAAAGTTGACTTACCCAATTTTCCAGGTCACCTTAGGAGAAATTTCAACAACAAAAGCAAAATGGGTTTAACAAAAAGAAGGAAGAAACATTGGAAACCAACTAGCTAGGCAGCATCAAAAGACTAGTGTTGTTGCTAAAGAGTGAAAGAAGGTTACCCTACGCTAGTAATATGCACGATTTGCCAATGTCCTAAAAGGGGTTGGATTGTGACCTCTGGATCGGTCGTGGCAAACAAAGTATAATTAGAGTATTGTTGTTAGTGAAAAAGAGGAAAACAATAGTCGTTTCCACTAACAACCTTTTTCCAATTAATTATATTAACAAAACATTCACATACACTCACGAGTCACGATATTTAATTAATGACATACTTAGAGCAATGAATTTTCGTTCCCACTGGGGGGAGATGTTCATACTTTTAACCATTACTGTTGGAATCCCATGCTCCGCTCATAACTACCCAACAAAATCTCGAAAATGGTCAACCATGTGACATTTGAATCCCAAGAAAACATGTCTAATCCGACAACTTCACTAAGAACCGCGTCTTAGAATTCATGTTATAGACATAAAAAAAATCATGTATAGACCATATAGTCAAAATCAGAATTAAAAAAAAAACTCGAGTTAATTGCATGCTTGGTCACTGAGATTAAAAAAATGTTCAAGTTTGGTCACTTGAAATATTTAAATCCATTAATGATACTTTAGTTTACTGAAACCGTTCACGTTTGGTCACTCTCCGTCCAACTCCGTTAACTTTAACTGATGTGGCAGTCAACTCTCAAAGCTGACCGTTAACTTAGTGACGTGGCAATTAATAAAAAATAAATAAAATAAAACTTAATCTATTCTAATGTCCAACTCATTTTTACCATAAAATAAAATAAAAAATCATTATAATTATCAAACATTAAGCAAAGATTACCGGGTGAGATTTCTTTCTTCTTCTCGATTCATCATCGGTCTCCAATGTAGAACAAGTAGTCTGTTTTCTCATCTCCTCCGGCTTGGAAGTTGATTGATCATCTTCGGTTGCTTGGGGATTGCTTTTATTAAGCTTGGCTTGCTTCTTCGCCAACAATCCTTTCATCACCTCTGCGGATTGGTTTTGAGAAGAAAGAAAGCACCAAATTAAATTTCCAACCACAATCAGCAGGAAATACAGAGCGAGTGTTGAGAAGAACAACCCCGGCCACTACGTCGCTCTCTTCCTCTCCACCACCCTCTACCCTCCTCCTGCTTCCTCCGCCGCCGCCGCCACCGCCAATGCTAGTCTTCAACAAGCTACAGCCACCACCGAGCCTAACCTAGCTAGCAGCTTTGCACCTTTTTATTTTCTCTCCCTCGCCCCTTGTTTGTTTTTCTTTCCGGTAGGTTTCCTTCGGTCAACCATTTCCCACAAACAGGTGGTGTGCAACCACTGCAGCCTTGTAAGAAGAACAATATGTGGACGATGATGGGTTTCCTGCTGATTGTGGTTGGAACTCTAATTTGGTGCTTTCTTTCTTCTCAAACCCAATCCGCAGAGGTGATGAAAGGATTGTTAGCGAAGAAGCAAGCCAAGCTTAATAAAAGAAATCCCCAAGCAACCGAAGATAATCAATCAGCTTCCAAGCCGGAGGAGAGGAGAAAACAGACTACTTGTTCCACATTGGAGACCGATGATGAATCGAGAAGAAGAAGATCTCACCCAGTAATCTTTGCCTAATATTTGATAATCAAAATTATTTTTATTTTATTTATTTTTTATTTTATGGTAAAAATGAGTTGGACATTTTATTTTATTTATTATTTCTTAATTGCCACGTCTCTAAGTTAACGGTCAACTTTGAGAGTTGACTGCCACATCAGTAAAGGTTAACGGAGTTGGACGAAGAGTGACCAAACGTGAACAGTTTCAGTAAACTAAAGTACCACTAATGAATTTAAATATTTCGAGTGACCAAACTTGAACGTTTTTTGTAATTGCAGTGACCAACCATGCAATTAACCCAAAAAAACTCAGATAAAATCATAATTATAGATTGAAATTTTAAAAATTAAAAATTTAAATTTCTAAGTCGAAATTAACACTTAAGACAAAGGATAATACTATTGTATATCAAGAATAATAGTCTACCACATAACACTAAATTACTTCTCAATATAAGTTTGTCTAATAAATAAAGACAAATAAATACATAACTTTTTGTTATTAATTTGTTATTAAACAACACAAACACACAAATAATAAACCTAAAATCTTATGAAAATCACTTAATCTAGTTAATTGTTAAGAGTAAAAATACATGTTAGTGGAGCATATGTGGTGCTTCTGGTCCCTAAAGCTTATGATGGCCGAGGTTGTAGAAGTTAGCACCGCCAGGGATAGTGGATATGGGAGTGTATTTGACCGACTTTGTGGAAAAGAGACCGAAGGTGAGGAAACCGGTGGCAATAGAGGTAGAAAACAGGAGAAGATCTTCTTGTACTTTCGATCTGTTTGGGAGATCAATGAAAGCTTGTCTCTACTTAAGCCCAACGCACAGAGCTAATTTCGATAGTGATTGGAGAACAACTTGCTGACTGGGATCGGTTTGGTTTGGCTTAAATTGACATGAATCAGAAAATCCCAAGAACTTAAAATGAGGGCGTAATTGCAAGTTTGGTCACTCGAATTGCTACAAAATTTCACGTTTGGTCACTAAAATTGGTTTATTCCATTAGTAGTCACTTAAATTAGTTGAACAGTCCAAGTTCGGTCACTCTCCGTTAACCTCCGTTAGACTCCGTTAATGACGAATGTTAAGTGATGATGTGGCTAACAGTAAATCACAGTCAGAATATTTTAACCCTAAAAAATGACTACCCGACCCGCCACGTCAGATTTGCCCGCCATGTCACCCTTCCCTACCCAACCCGCAAACCAACCCAATAATCGATCCAACCCCAAACCCGACCCCCTGAATCTGAAGAAGAAGACGACTATGGTGCTGCTTCCGCAATTCCAACCCCCAATCTCCATTTCCCTTCCGGTTACAACGATCCCTCCTCTCAATCTTCTTCTTCTTCTGCCACTGCATCTCCTTCCCCTTTCTAGTACTGAAACTTCCTCCCTCAACACCACCACCACCACGTTGTCGCCGCCCCGTCCTATGCGGCCTTCAATTTCAACGATCGGCGGCTCGACTTCGTGGACCTGTCCCTCGTGAGCTCGAGCGATGCAGATCCCGATCTCCACCGCGGAGCTGGACCGTCTTCAAGGACGATGCCGATAGAGAAGGAGCACATGTTTGACAAAGTGGTGACGCCGAGCGACGTCGGGAAGCTGAACCGGCTGGTGATACCGAAGCAGCACGCGGAGATGTGAAACCGATCGGCGCCTAGGCGAGCCCTTACGTAATGAGGCCTAGAATCGCGCTCAACGTCAAATCCGTCGAGTACGAGTTCCTCCAAGAGCAGTTCGGATCCAAGTGCGAGCTCCTCCTCAACTCAAACCCTGTCCACAAGAAAATCCCTGTTCTTCTGCACAACGGCAAACCCATATGCGAATCCGTAGCGGCGGAGGTAGGTTTTGACTCCGGCGATGGCCGGGTGGCGGCCGCCGATTTTGGGGGCTTCGGTGAATGGTCGAGGAGGAGTTGGGCGTTTGATGAGGAGGGGAGGGTTTGGTGGAGGAGGAGGAGAAGGGGAAGAAAGAAGGAAGTCGATTTTACTTTTCAGATTCAGGGGGTTCGGGTTTGGGGTTGGGTCGATTATTGGGTTGGTTTGCGGGTTGGGTAGGGAAGGATGATATGGCGGGCAAATCTTACGTGGCGGGTCGGGTATTCATTTTTTAGGGTTAAAATATGTTGACAGTGATTTTCTGTTAGCCACGTCATCACTTAACGGTCGTCATTAACGGAGGTTAACGGAGAGTGACCGAACTTGGACTGTTCAACTAATTTAAGTGACTACTAATGGAATAAACCAATTTTGGTGACCAAACATGAAATTTTGTAGCAATTCGAGTGACCAAACTTGAAATTAAGCCTAAAATGAGGGTTAGTATTTTGCCTGAAAAAGTGTGGACATGACTTTCTTATAGGAGGATCTGACATATATTAATATAATACAAGTACTTCACTATGAAGAGATGATCTTTTTCAACAGATATGTTGCATCTTTCGGCCCACCCTTGAGGATTCCATGGATCTCTTGCCATGTTGCTTCATATTATAATAAACAATAATAATGCATAATATAATTTGAAGCAAGCTCGAGATAGATACTCTGTCACACAGGTATGGGAATTCATATCGTTTAATCTATTGTTAAAGTACGTACTATGAAATTGATGTGTATAAAATCCAAGCTTTCAGATAAACATGGACGTCTTATTTTCAAAATTTCTTCCAAATACTAAAACCTAAAATTTAATTGGGTACTCTCATGACATACGAAGGAAAGGAAACACGACTTCAATATTCTTTTCTTACCTTTTTCGTTAATCTTTGGTCGACAAAACCATCCCTCCAGAATCCACTCCCCATTCCTAGTCCGCAGAACGTAACCCCGCTGACCCTCCTCCTCTGTTAATCGCAACTATGCAATATTCTCATCTCCATTAGAGGGGAAGACAACGAGTTTCAATAGATGCAACTACAAGAGTTAAAGAACTGGTTTGATGAAGTGAATACCAGGTTGTTGACTTTTATAACTTGTCTTATTCTGGAGAATGAGTTTGCTGCTTTTAACAAGGATAAGATGGTAACCCTTACTCGATTTTATCCTAATGAGTTACGGTCACCTTTGTAAATCTTTTTTTCAACGGGACTTTGAGAATTATTATCATTGTGTTAAGAGTAACGTGTTATTATGTGGATTAAAAGTATTTGATGAATTGGCTTAGTTGATGGTGGAGATCAAAGTGTATGATTCATACCCATAGCCGGTCTATTTGATTTTCAAACTTTTATTGATTTTACCGGTTGCAACTACACGTATTGAAAGAACTTTTTCAGCTTTGGGTTACATCGAGAACAAACTTTAGAATAGAATATGCGATCAGTTTGTGAATGATTGTCTAGTATGATATACTGAAAGATATTTGTTGAGCATAATAGATACCGAGTGTGTTTTATAATTTATTCCGTTTTTGACGTCATTGTATTTTGTAGTAACTTGTACTAGTCGGATATTTTCTTATATGTAAAAAATGATTAAAAAAAAAGAGAGGATATTTTCTTATATAAGAAAATTATATTTTTAATTATTATTTTTAACATAATTTTGGAATATTACACGCGCCACTGATTGTAAGTTTGTAACCCAAATACATTCTTTTTGGATGAATAACCCATATACATTAACTAGGACTTGTTCACTGTGCCAAATTGGCATGCAGACGTTTTAAATCGTGTACCAATTGAAAACAGGAAATAAAGGGGTTGAGTTAAGATCAAAACTCAAAAGTTTCACCCATGTTTGTATTCTCTTCGTAATCTGATGGATTTGCAAAAGGAAAGGAAAATTGTCAAAAGAACAGATCTGAATATCTGATACATCAGATCAGAGACACGGCCCAGGGGCCAGGACAAACGAAGAGGATGTGTTGTTTTGGCCCAGTCATTGAAGGCTTATGTTCTCCTCTTCTGGATCCATAACTGTAAACTCCAATGCCATATCTCATCTGAGGCCCGTTGCTCAACGGGCCATTTCAGGCCTAAAAATAATAATCCATTGGAAAAGTACCACCTCCTTCTTGTTTGCCATCAGAATTGGGCTGCTTTCATGGCGAAGCACAATCTAGAAATAGATAAAGAATTCATATATTTTACTTTAATTATTTGTCGCCCATTTTGGTTGGCTTCATCTATGCATGGTAAGTGGTAACTAGGAGTGGAAATCGGTATGGTATCGGTATCCCAATCTCGAATATCGATATCTCGAATATCGAATTATACTCGAAAGTCAATCCCAATCTCAATCCCTAAATAATTTCAGTATCCCAATCTCAATCCCTAAATATTCCGGTATCCCAATCGGTACTTCGGTATTCCAATCGGTATTATCGAATACGAAATTAATTATATTTGAAATAAATAATTAAATATATAAATTATATTTGATTGTTTAATTTAGGGCAAAAAGACTAAGCAAAGAGTTTTGAGTTTTCCTAGAGCTAGGATATGGATAAGGAGAATGAAGGAGATGTGACATCTCAAGTTTTTATCATTAGTAATCTTTAATTTGATGAATTGAAGGCTGAGAGTCGACTAATACAAGTGTTTGCTTTTTGGTGTTATGAAAATAACAAGTTATTAGGAGAGATGAGAGTGACTTAAATTGTAAAGTCAAAATTGAGTTGGATGTGGAGTTTTGACTTGTGAAACAATGATGAAATGATATATGTATAATTAAATTATACTCTTGGTGGTTGAGGATTGTGTAGTAGTGAATGAGAGAGTCTAGTTGACAGGATAAAATACACATTAGCTTATATTTCGGTATTGATCGGTATTTCGGTATATACCGATCCCAATCCCGTAATCCCTAATACCGAATTACAATTTAAATTCAATCCCAATCCCAATCCCAATCCCAATCCCAAGAAATAATATGTGTATTCGGTAATATCAAATATAGACAAATTCGGTACGGTATTCTGTATATCCCAAATACCGGTACCAAACTTCCAGGCCTAGTGGTAACAACGAATATATGCGGCTCGATGTCCAGTTTGGCTAGGTGAAGGTCAAAGCGCCCTTATGGGCCTTGAGTTGAACGTTTTCTTATAATTTTACTAGTTTATAACCCGGTCGGTTGGCAGGAGATAACTGAGCTCAAAGTTCGTAAATTGTAATAAACATACTAATGTCTTGAGCGTGTATGCATTGGTGGGGTGAGCAACGTCTCATAAGCAAGGAAAATGCAATAAACCTGTCAAATTTCTATTTAGCGGTGAACTATCCTGTTGTTCTCGATTTTAATCAAACTCAACCGGAAGGTGGGTGATCATTATAATGCTCATAAAAGAACTACCTTTTGACCCAGTCCGTTGATCGGATTACTTTAACTTACCTATTCGTGGAATGGGAGAGAGTTAAACCAATAGTCATTTATATTAGTAAAGAAAAATTAGACTACAAACCAATTGTTTTGGTGAGGCGGTTTTCCGATTGAACCGATCAATCCAATTTTGACAATCGTGGAAGAGCTGCAATTACCAAACAGTATTTCTAAAATCGTGCAAGGATGAACAATTTGAATGTCACCACTACAATTATACAATATTGCTACAGAATGCAAACCACAAAACCTGGATCATTCACCCAACGACTTCTACTGTAATCCCAAGGAGGAAAAAAATCATGATCGATAGAAACCCACTTCTCAACTACTTCGTCATTACATTTATGAGGACTACTAAACCTATTACCATAACAACTATAATAATAATAATAAATAATAATAACAACGAATTTGTATAGAAAACAATAACTAAGGGCTGCAAATTAGACAACAGCTAACCATGGGAGATCATCAACGGAAAAATCAAAATCAAACCATTTTGTCTCCTGATCCTATACTTGACCGTCTATCCTTTACATCCGTTAAACCTCCCTTTGCGTAAAGGACATCAGGGCATCTATGAACACACACAGATACAACATGTATAATCATCTCCACACGTCCTTGGCCATCATTTGAATTTTTCTAACTTCAACTGTCGTCTCCTCACACCATCATCAAATACTTCATTAGCAGTTTCCTTCCACCATCGAAAATCAACTTACGCCTTAGCCTTTGAAAAATCATACCACATGACACAATCAATATCATATATGTTCCATCTTGATCTCCTTTATCTTTCTACTAAACAAATTGCAGTACCCAAACCCATTTCGCTTAATATGTCTTCCAATCTGCTTCTTTGTCTTCTTTATTGCAGCAAGTTCTTCAATGGTTCACCTGCACCATGAAAAGGATATGGTGCACTTATCGACAGCCTGAAGCCTGAAATCCTGGACAAAACCTGTATCATCCCTCAAACCATCAATCAAGGGAGGACCCACCTTTGCCCAAGGTGTGTCGTCGACACACCTTCAATAATTTTAACTGACACACCTTATTACATTAAAAAAAATGTTGTCATAATATTATTAAAATATATAACTATAAGAGTTATCGGACTTCAGATTCGGTAGTTAATTAGTTGGTTGCATAAGAGTAAAAATTAATTGACTACTTAGTACGTAGTGAGTATTTAGAAAGATAGCTATCCACATAAAGACAACATCGATAATTTGAATGAGAATTAAATTGATTAATAAGCTGGTTGAGTCAAATAATTAGATAGTGAATTCCAAGCTGTCTTTCCCCATTGCTTCTTTCATAGAATTTTTCTTTAAGTTAATTTTCAATTTACTTTCTAGTTTAGTTATTTATTTCCACGTTAACACATGTAGCCACCCTTCAATCGTCGGCGTTGAGCCAACGACATCCTCATGCTCATTAAAATTTCCACGTTGACACATGTGGCCACCCTTCGAGCTTCTCATACCAAATTTCTCATCTTAAATTAGTATTGACTTTACCTCTTGCAACTGCAAGCTACAAAATGACATTTTCCATATGAGTTTAATCAAGAACAATCTTTGGTATAAGTTGAGGACCAGTTTATGAATAACTGTTTAATTTTTTACATACAAAATACTTGATTTGCAACCTAATGGACAAATGTAACTAAGAAATTTTTCAAAATATGAAAAGTCGTCGTGGTTCACTGTAAGAAATAATAAAATTGGTGAAATTTATAAATAAAATTTGTCTGTTTATTTTAAATTAATTAATGTTAATTAATTTGTTTTTAATCTAATTTTATTGGTCGGCACACCTATTCCAAAATCCTGGGTCTGCCACTGCCATCAATCCCTCTCATTCCAACACCCGAGGAACCACTTTCACCTGCACCATGAAAATGATAATGTTGCTCTTACAAACACTTTGAAATGTGAAACTTACGAGGAATTTTACAATGTTATATAGTATTGGTGCTATAGGTTTTTTGCCTTTATGGTACAACTTAAAATTGTACATTTATGTTATGGTACAATTTCAGATTGTACCTATACTGTTTGTACAAATTCTTTTATGGTACAACTTAAACTTGTACCTTTATGTGATGGTACAACTTCAAGTTGTAAAGTTGTACCATAACATAATGGTACAAATTCTTTTATGGTACAATCTAAACTTATACATTTCATGTTATGGTACAACTTTAAGTTGTACATTAAAGCACCAATACTATATATCATAGTAGAAATGCTCGAAACTTACAATGGTAATCGCAGACCAATTAAGCAAGAAAAAAGCTTAGAGAAAGAGTCAATTAACTGGACAAATCTTGTTGTAAAATGCATATTGTTTAGATCCAATAACTCTTATCAATTTCCTCTGGCTTGCAGCAAGGGAGCGACTCCTCACCAACACCGAACGTTACAGAAGACATCTATCCACCACAAACATCTTCCCCCAGTGCAAAGCGGCCCCTGAAACAGTCTTGCATGTGTTGCGAGATTGTGAGTTTTCCAGGTTAACTTGGATGCAGTTCATACAGCCTTCTGACCACCAGCGATTTTTCAGACCCCATTTGCAGGATTGGATTCTCTACCAGGTTCGACAGGAACCCACTAGCCTTGAGTTCGGCATTATCTGCTGGTCCCTATGGCGGACCAGGAATGATCGAGTCTTTGCAGGCAAGATCACGACCAGTGCAGCCTTTATACAGCGCGTCTGGGCATGGATAAATGTCGTGCGGAATGCCTTGGACAAAGACAGGTTAATCCATCAGCCTAGTCTGCCCATGAGAACGGAGGTGGAGATCTCTTGGAAGCCGCCACCTCCCGAGTGGGTCACTCTCAACTCTAACGGCTCAGTCCACATTTCTTCAGGCCATGCAGCTGCGGGTGGCCTGATTCGAGATCCCACAGGACGCTGCCTTGCAGCGTATGCGATTAACCTGGGTAGCTGCTCTATTACCCGGGCTGAGCTGAGAGGCGCTGTAGAGGGGCTGCAGGTGGCTTGGGACACAGGTTTCAGACGTGTCAGAGTGGAGCTTGATTCTCTCTGTGCGGTTCAACTCCTCAATAGCTTGGACTCGCCAGATCATCAGCAGGCAGCCATTATCCAGAGATTTAAAGAGCTGCTCATTCATCAATGGGAAGTTGTTGTTTCCCACATTTTTAGAGAAGGAAATAAGTGTGCCGATCATCTTGCTAGTCGTGGGCACCTGCTGCCCCTTGGTTACCACTCCATTCCTTGCTCTGACCCTACTTTGTGTAATTTCATTATGTACGATTGTCAGGGGCTCTCTGAACCCCGTTTGGTTTTGAATGAAGGCTGAGATGCACTGCATCCATTTATAAAAAAAAAAACTCTAATCAATTAGTTCCCTTTTTGTTACCTGTGATTCTTCCTAAATAAATGAATCATGAACCAAACTGAGTATAACTCACAAATAAAAGAACATAGGAATGAAACAAATTGCTTTCACATTTTACTCTGCTAATTCCATTTCAAAGAATGTACATCAAACAATTGAAACAAATTGAAACCAAAGAATTCCTGAAGGGACTAACTAAAATTTGATCTAAAGAAATCAATGACTCCACCAAAATAATGAGCAGGAGTCTGGAATTTGTAGAAATTGTAATGTGAAGCCTTTGGGAGCCGAAAACAACTGTTTTTCTTCTATTTGAGTTATTGGATACATGATTGACTCTGCATATTTGCTAATTTGCATGGATTTTGAATGTCAAAACACGGTTAACTCTTCATAAACCTTTGCTCCGATTAGTTAAAATGTGAACCTTTAGAATGTAAATTGGGGAATGCTGTTACCTTTGAATTTTGAAGCGAGTCTCTAATTCTTTGGACCAAAATTTTTTACTCTCTTCCATTACTTATACTTTTGCAATCTCACAGTGAAGGGGCACCAACAACATTTCCATGCAAATTAGCAAAAGTTCACGTTTTACAGGCATTGTGGAGACTTTGAAGCATCTTTTATTCGAATGCAGTTGGGTGGCTCAGAATTGGAATCAAACTCCATTAGCCAAGTTCTCGCTATGGTTGATGGTTTATCTTATAAAGAGTGGTTTCTGAAAATTTTGAAAGAAGCCTCTGAGGTAGGCTGTGGGCGAATCTGTTCACTATTGTGGTACTTCTAGGAAGAGAGGAACACTTTCCTCCACAACAATCCTATGATGCAGGAGTGGGAGGCATTTTCAAAAGCAGAAAGCTTCATTCAAGGGAGAGACAACGATAGCAGAAGGAAGAAGGATCGCAAGCAATGCCATTGGAAGAAACCTCCTATTGGAATCCTAAAATTGAACTCTGACACTGGCAATAAAAGTAAAGGTGAGAGAGGTTTAGGTTTTATTGTACGTGATTGGAATGGTGATCTTGTGTTAGTAGGATCAAAGGTTGAAGATGAGAAGTGGACTTAAGATTTAGGAAGAAGCAAGAAGTCTCTTGTTTGTTCTTAAGTAATAGCTGAGATGCATCTGTGCCCTTTAATAGTTGAAGCAGACTGTAGGAGGATCATAAACATTATCAAGAAGAACATGCAGGGTTGAACTGAAGTTTTCAATATATGTGATGACATAAGGTGATGTGGAGCTGAAATGGAGGTTTGGGACGGGTATTTTGATTATAGAGAGTCAAACAACGTAGCGCATTTGTTAGCGCACTTGTTTCCTCCTTCCTGTTGATCAATCGGAAATAGCTATGAAATAAACTGACACCGAATTTACGTGGTATCCCTAGAGTGATCCAAGACTAATCCACGGAAGAGCTCTGAATGCTCTTCTAGCTAATGATATTATTAGAATGTCTTGTGTGAAACCCTCATGCCACACTCGGCTATACATATACAAGAGAAGGGAAGACGATGGCCGAACCCTAGGATCACCAGCCACTAACGTCGTGGTGTCCATGCATAGGTTTCATGGGCTCACGTAGATGGGTAAAACTATTGGCCGAACCCAATACATAACCCGCTAACAGCCTCCCCCAAATTGATGCTGACCACAAAGCATCAATTTGCTCAAAAGATACCAATGACAGCTGGTGGAGAAAGCCTTCATGAAAATATCTACAATCTGATCCTCCGTGCGAACATAATGAAGAGTAATCGTGCCATCACCAACTAGATCACGAATGTAGTGGAAATGAATCTCAATGTGCTTGGTGTGATCATGAAGAACAGGGTTGACAACAATCTGGACAACGCTCGTGTTATCCACAAATCGATCCATAGGGAGAGGACAGAGGACACCCATACCACGAAGGAGACGAGGTAGCCAAAGAAGCTCAAAAGGCATCGCGCGATATTCTGCCTCAGTAGAGGACTTGGGTACCTTATCCTGCTTCTTACAACGCCAAGAAATAAATGCTGAACCAAATTGAATGGCCCACACAGTAGTAGAACGACGAGTATTAACACAACCAACAAAGTCGGGGTCAGAATAAGCACGCAGAGCAAAAACACCAGAGGAAGGAAAGAACATACCAACATCGCGCGTGCACTGAAGATACCACAGTATACGATGAACAACAGCCAAATGATTCGTGCAGGGAGATGCCATGAACTGACTAACAACCTGAACATGATAAGAGATGTCGGGACGAGTAGCAGCAAGATATATGAGACTCCCAACAATACTTTGATAGGTGGCAGCGAAGAGGAGAACCAGAGGTACGACTGAGGTGAAGGTTGGGCTCCATCGGCGTGGAGACAGGCTTGCAGTCGTGAAACTGAATGTCAGACAGCAAATCAGATATGTACTTACGTTGACTCAAGAGGAGTCCCTTGTCATTTCGAGTAACCTCAAGACCAAGAAAATAAGATAGATCGCCAAGGTCCTTAAGATTAAAAGCCGCACTAAGAACATCCTTGAGACTCTGAATCCCGACAGGATCGGAACCGGTGATAACCATATCATCAACATAAAGCAAAAGAGCTATCAGGCCAGATGAAGTCTTCCGGTTGAAGAGAGACGGATCAATCAAACTCTGATGATAACCGAGAGCAGTAATAGTAGCCTGAAATTTCTCGAACCAGGCACAAGGTTCCTATTTAAGACCATATAAAGACCGATTGAGACGGAAAACCTGATCTGCAGTACCAAGAGAATACTTGGGTGGACGTTCCATGTAAATGACTTCATCCAAGTCATCGTGAAGAAAAGCGTTCTTCACATCCAGCTGATACAGTGGCCAATGCTGGAGAGAAGCGGCGACCAAGAGAGTGCGAATGATAGACATATTGGCCACCGAGGCGCATGTCTCACTAAATCAACGCCTAGTTCCTGTGTAAAACCTTGGGCAACTAAATGGGCCTTATGGCTATCAATCGTACCATCAGGATTCATCTTTATCGTGTACACCCAACGGCAGCCAACAACAGAAGTAGATGGAAGAGAACGAGGAACTAGAGTCCAAGTATTGTTAGCATGCAAAGCATCTAACTCTTTCTTCATTGCATACCCAAACCGGGTCCCCCTAAGCTTGCTTGAAACGAGTAGGAACAAGAAAGGCATTCACCCCATGAGCAACATAATCATTAAATCTAGGTGGTGGAATACCTTCGGTGGATCGAGTGGAGTGACAGACTACATGAGCTAGCGGCGTAGATGATGACGGTACATGGGGTGATGTCGGCGGAGTGGAGGAAGAGCTGGAGGCCGAAGTAGATGCAGTCGCAGATGATGTAGCAAGATCCGAGGAGCTGGATGTGGATGCAGTGTGGGGAGTCGACGGGGATGTGAATGATCTGGATGTAATTCCGCTATGGGAAGATAGATCGGGGTCAGGAGCATCAGGAGGCACAGTCGGGGAGAAATAAGTACCATCAATATCATCATGACTAAAAACAGGTAATGGCAATGTCGATGGAAGGAAGCTAGGAGAGGAGGAGGATTCGGTGTAGAACATAAGATTTTCAAAGAATACAACGGTTGTAGCAATGCGCATACGCTGAGAAGTGGGATCAAGACATAAATAGCCCTTATGCACATCACTATAACCAAGAAAGACACACCGAACGGTTTTAGAAGACAATTTATTACGTTCGCGCTTAGGAAGAAGAACAAAACAGAGCGAACCAAAAATACAAAGACGACAGTAGTCAGGATGTTTGAAGTACAAGGCATAGTAAGGACTGGTGTTTTGCAGGATAGGAGTGACTTGATAATTAATAAGACAGACAGCTGTAGCTACTGCTTCAGGCCAAAAACGACTAGGAACGTTTGAAGCAAGAAGAAGAGAACAAGTAAGATCCAAAACATGACGATTTTAGCGTTCAACTAGGTCGTTTTGTTGGGAAACCCCCAGACAAGATTTTTTACTAAGGATTCTTAGAGAACGATAAACCTCATGCAAAGGAAAGGAACTGAATTCACCACCAGGATCAGATCTCACTATTTTCACAGGTCGATCAAATTGAGTATGTATCATTTTCAGAAATTCCGTTGCTACAGATCAAAGCTCCGATTTTTTACGCAGGAAATAGACCCAAGTGAAGCGAGTAGCATGATCAATAAACAGGGAAAAATAACTGAAACCATGTCGAGAAATAACAGAAGATGGTCCCCACAGATGAGTATGAATAACATGAAAAGGTTGATCAATGATAGTGGTACTAGAGGGAAATGACCGACTAATGGTTTTTGCTTCTACACAACTCGTGCATGAATGTTTTGCAGGATTATTCTTAACAAGCAAAGACTGTCTAAACATCATAGCTAAACGAATCGAATGAGGATGTCCTAAACGGGAGTGTCAAAGATCCCAAACATCATTGGACTAACTTGAAAAACAAGTAAGTAAAGACGTAGGACTACAGACCTATCACGATGATTACTGACGGACAACGATGATGAAGACCCTCCAAGCTCCTCTAGGTGAAAGATTCTTCCCCGTTTACTCCCCTTTCCGATCTGCCTCCCCGTCTTCAAGTCCTGAATAACACAACCAGACGGTGCAAACAAACAGAACAGCCCGCATTGGTAAGTTGACCCACATAGACTAAATTGCGAACAAGTTGTGGAATGTGGAGAGTATGAGGTAAACTAAGTTGAGAATCATTAATCATAAATACACCACGAACTTGAAATTGATTACCATTGGCAACCCGCAAAGACAGATTATGAACAGGCAGTACATTCGTTAAGCAACTAGAGTCACTCGTCATGTGGTTGAAAGATGCAGAACCAAGGATCCAAGGAGATGTCTTACCCGTGGTTCCACGAAGAGTTGCAAAGACGACATTTATGGCAGTTGGGAGATATTTCTGGAGTGATGCATTGGCCATGTGTTCAACATCTTGGGCGGACAGGCCACTGCCGCTACTACTGCTGCTTGCATCGGTCAGGTACACAGGTCGAGTTTGGCGATCCGTGGCAGCTGCTGGTTTATCAAAGGGCCTAGAAGAAGAAGACCCTGAAAAGGATCCAGGTACAGATGGGTTTCAATTGTAGGGAGCAGCTCCCATTCCTCCTGTTGCGCACGCCTCATGGCGTTGTCGAATGCGGCAATCCAGCACAATGCTTCTTCAAGTGGCCACGTTCGTGGCAATGATGACATTTTACTACAAAGATAGGAGTACGACGTTGAAACTGGAGTAGATCAGCAGCATAGGCGGAGGATTGAGAGGCCGAAAACACAGATTCTCCTCCCCCTGGTCGCACATCGAGTTGGGCTTGGGTGCGTAAACGGGTTTCCTCACGGACTAAAACCCCCAGCATTCCATCAAACTTCAAATCGGCCTGATTAAGTAAGGTTGTGTGAACCGCCACAAATTTTGGGCGCAGTCTCATCAAAAATTGAAGTAACCGGGTCTGTTGTCTCTCGACAAGGGAGTCTGCGGAGACTGCTTGAGGACGAAGAGTGGCTTGACTAATGTCGTGCTCGGTCCACAATTATTGTGCAGAATTAAAATAGTTAGTGATGGACTAATAGCCCTGCTCAAGGCGAGCTAAATCCATTTGTAGCTCAAACTGTCGGGCAACGTTCACTGTGGAGTATGTTGCTTTTAGACGCCGCATCATCTGGTACGTGGTGGCAAACGGACGAAGGCCCAAATAGGTTGAGGGATCGACAGATCCAAGCAGGCAGTGATGGACATGGGCATCTTGTTGATTCCATTGATCGATCTCAGAAGCGGGAAGGGTTGGACGCAGATGTGGAATAGTCTCGTCGAGAATACCCAGCATACCGTGACCTTCCACGAACACCCGGAATTGGAATTCCCATAAAGCAAAATTCGTTGATGTCAAACGAACAGAAGGACGATCAGAATTCATTGGCGGAAGCTCTGATACCATGTTGATCAGTCGAAAATAGCAATGAAATAAACTGACACCGGATTTACGTGGTATACCTGGAGTGGATTGTATACCTGGAGTGATCCAGGACTAATCCATGGAAGAGCTCTGAACGCTCTTCTAGCTACTGATATTATTAGAATGTCTTGTGTCAAACCCTCATGCCACACTCGGCTGTACATATACAAGAGAAGGGAAGACGATGGCCAAACCCTAGGATCACCAGCCACTAACGTCGTGGTGTCCATGCATAGGTTTCATGGGCTCACGTAGATGGGTAAAACTATTGGGCCTAATTACTATGTATAAATCAAACATAAACCCAATACATAACCCGCTAACACTTCCCGGTCTGTTATTTTTAATTTGACGAATGTCCCTATTTTGTTAGCTGGTGTAATTGCTAGTGAAGCAAGTATCTGAGATTAATAATAAAAGTTTCATCCGTTCAATTCTCAAAAAAAACTTTGCAACTAAGGAATATTACATAAACACATACATTCTAGATGCAGACTTAGCAGATAGAGTTCAGTACCACAACGATAAATAAGAACAAAATTTCCAAAGGAGCTAAAGAAATGAGTGGCAAAAAGGGTCTTGGGCACAATGAGCTCATGTGCATCAGCCAAGTGAATATAATGTTGGTTTCTTAGATTCATCACCCATACCCAGATTGAGACGAAACACAAATTTGATCTAGCTAGATCTTCTAAATGATATAATGCAATGCAATAAGAGAAGTGAAGTTCATGAGGCTTTGATAGATTGAGGACTGGTTTGCATACCTAGCCAATGCATAAATTGCCTTTCCTCAGCGGCTCGACTCTCTTATTGATAGAAGTGCTGATTTTATAGAACCCACGCAGATTCGCCAATGCCAATATAAAACCCTGGACCCAAGAAACAAATACTGGCGTGTAATTAATGGTGAGTACCGAATCATGGAAAGCTATTGAACACAACTAAGATGCCAATTCCATAAGAAGTCGCCTATCCGATAAGAACTGAAGCAAATGCAGTACAAGACGACGGCAGGAAAACCTTACCTATGGAGAGTGCACTTCGAACAATCGAAATCGGTGTAGAGGTTCTCTATAGGCGGTGAGGTTTCTGTAAGAATGAAGGCGATCGGTAGTTTCCTTGCGAGCCTTTCCTCAGCGGCTCGACTCTCTTATTGATAGAAGTGCTGATTTTATAGAACCCACGCAGATTCGCCAATGCCAATATAAAACCTTGGCCCCAAGAAACAAATACTGGCGTGCAATTAATGGTGAGTACCGAATCATGGAAATCTATTGAACACAACTAAGATGCCAATTCCATAAGAAGTCGCCTATCTGATAAGAACTGAAGCAAACGCAGTACAAGACGACAGTAGGAAAACCTTACCTATGGAGAGTGCACTCCAAACAATCGAAATCGGTGTAGAGGGTCGCTACAGGCAGTGAGGTTGCTGTAAGAATGAAGGCGATCGGTAGTTTCCTTGCGAGGAGGATGGTAGGTGCGGCGGGAGGACTTGACGATCAATGCGGTAGAACAGTTGTTACTTGTGAGAAGAAATGACGTGGCTGGAACAGTGTTCTGTTTGTGGCCTTAACAATTCCTGGACCGTTCACTCTGCGCCTGTACATCTTTCCAAAATTGCCCCTCTGCAAAACGCTCCTAGAGCAGGGAATTTGAAATGGGGGAATAGTTTTTTCCTTCATGCTATTATATTATGTGTAGATTTGGATTTCCTAAAGGACAAAGAGTTTGATTTGGATCTAGGGTGGGCAACGGGTATTTGGGTATACCCGTACCCTTACTGTTTTTTTAGGGTTAGGTACCCATTATACCCGTAATATTATTAACGGATGGGACTTGGGATTGTACATTCCTACAATGGGTACCCGCGGGTTACTCCCAAATACCTATTTGGGTAGTATGGGTACCCGTTAAACCCGTTCATTATACAAAGGCTGAAACTCAAAGGAACAAAGCCCGTTTCATTATACAATTGTATTCCTTCAGGTCAGATTTGTGGCGGATGTGCTGCTTGTTATGGTTTTGTTGTTTATTTGGCGTTGAATTGATTTATTCTAGTTGAACAAGGTTGTCATCCTTTTGACTTATTCTATTTTTGCAGGTTGCAATTGGGGCCTGCCAGGGGGGTCAGCGGAATTGGAATTGACAGATTTCACTTGCATAACACCCAACAGCTTGCCAATTGGAAGTTGGAACTAACACTAGCAACTTCTTACTTTCTTATTTGTTGTTAATGTTATGGGTGTTTAGATTTAGAATGCTTAATTCTATGCATTTTGTGATTGTTCATGAATTTGTATTTTGAAAACTGAGTATTTGTGATTGTGTGATTGGGATGGATTTTGTAATTCGTATGGATATTGTGATTGATAAGTAGGTACAAGTTAAGTTTAAACTTTTGTTAAAATTTTAGAAAAACTTTGGGTATTTAAGGGTAGTATGGGTACTCGTTATCCGTCTCGTACGGGTAACGGGTACCCGTTTACCCATATGGGTTTGGGACATGAGATGACGAAGGCTAAAGGAAAGACTTGTCTGTCTGCATCCGCCCCACTGGCAATCAGAAGAGTACCCTTGTACTTATCGGTAAGGAAAGTACCATCCACTTGGAGCACAGGGACACAGAAGCCAAAACCATCAATAGATGGCTTGAATGCCCAAAAAGTCGTCTGAAATGGCTTTTGTTACCGGGTTCTGGCGGCTGTATCTCTTCATCTTGGTATTGAGGGGAGAAAACAGTGTCAGGGTTAGACGCCTCCAATGCCAAAATCAACCTGGGAAGGAATGCATATGATTCTTCCCAGTCACCGAAGACGGCAGCCAGAGCTTTCTGCTTTCCATGCCACGCCTTCTTATAGTTAATAATATAACCATAATGACTTGTAATGTCAACGATAATGACTTTCACCTTCATGTTAGGATCTTGCTCAATTAGATGCTTGATAGCCGCGACAACCACCCTGGATTTCAACTGTCGATGGCCTTGGGATGTTATGGATGACACACATGTGTGTGTGTTCACCGCACGGGATATGACCCAATGTTCGTGTCTCTTGCTGTTGATGGCCCGAATCCTAACATTGCATCCCTCGTGTTGATTACGGCATCTGACTATGAGCCTTTTCGTGTTGGAATGAGTTGTGTGCCATTCAAAATGCGAGTCATTGCTTCAGTATCAATGGCGTGCCGCACCTCCTTCTTCAAGCCAAATTGTTGTCCCTTCATAAACCCAGTGAGTGGACCCCATACTGGGACCTCTGGCGGTCCATGTCGTTGTCAACACACCAATTGCGTCTGGAATGTGATTGTAGTAGGGGACTGGTACACGGTACGAGCCACCTCATCATCATTATCTGAGTCTGACTCTGGTCCTGAATCATCAGCACCTTCAAGATGGTCGGAGCTGTCTGCACTAACGTTGTTCTCTCCTTCTTCATTGGAGGGGTCACTAACTGGTGCTGGCAGGGCATCTTCCATCTGATCCAGACCATGAAAGGCACCTTCATCACTCCATAATGGTAGATGTGAAAACTACCGCTGTCTGATTGGAAGTTGTACTCGGGTTGGTTGGCATGGTCCGGTTGAACTTCTTCTTCATATGATGGGAAAGATTGATGATGACTTCACCTTGCTCTTGGTACTGAAAATAGGAATGAGGATCATGGTAACTTTGCTAGGGATGATCTACATATAATTCACCTCCACCATGGATACCAGATGTTTGACCGTCTCCAGAATCACCTCCAACGCCTACGACCAACTCGATGTAAACGAACATCTCGGCTTTGGAAAGATTATTGGACCTCAAGAATTCGAGCATGGCATCTACTTCATCCTGAGTGGTTATGAGATATTCCTCATGCCACAATGACCCGCCTTCTCTGTTTGGATATCGGTACACCATACGATCAACTCTTCTCGTGTCATCCATGCAAGTAACGTTAGTACACATTTGATAGAGGCCTTCAAGCATCGGTCTGGTAGCGACCTTTATTTTTCGAAAATTGCCACTGACGCAGGTGACCCCTTTTCCGGTCTCTACCGTGTAACCATTCCATCGTAACCCAAGCGTGAACTTTTGGAATGCCATATGCAAAAAAAAATCGTAGTTCAGTTAATATCATAAAAATTACAAATCACAAAAAAAGTAATACAAAATAAACTTACGAATTAACGTTAACCACAAAAACAATAAAGAAGTAGGGAGCTACAACAGAAAATTGAAAAGGGAGAAGGAGAGGTGTGAAGAGAAGAGGTTTCCCGAGGCTGCCTTTTATAGGCAAAATCATCAATGAAAACCGCATGGGGAAGGTGCGGTTTTCATCTGCCATGCAGCCTCACGTCTGTCAACCTACATGGCGACATGGTGGATGCGGGAAAATGGGGAGTGGGGACGACACACAAACCGCATGGGGGTGCGGTTTGTGTGTTGGCAAGGGCAAAAACGCATGTTGAGGGTGCGGTTTGTGTTGGAGAAACAGAACCGCATCCTCAACGTGCGGTTTTGCTAGGTCAGCCAAAGAACCGCACCTAGGCCATGCATTTTTGTTAGGTCACACACAAAACCGCATGGCCAAGATGCGGTTTTGGCTCAGAACGTTAAACCACTCTCTCAGGATGCGGTTTACATATAAACCGCACCTTGGACGTGCGTTTTTAAAATAAAGGTGTTATTTTTGGAATTTCTGTGAGCTGGGTGCTATTTTTGTAATATTTTTTTAATGGTGCTATTTCTGAAAAAATCCCTAGAGCAGTGAAACAAAATCTCAAATGGAAAGTTTTAGCAGAAAAATTCGAAGACATACTTCATAGATAATTCAACTTATGGTTCGAGTACCCACATTAACACGCAGTATACATCGCTTTTATCCTCTTATGACAGAAATTTTAAGAGCTTCGCCGAGAATCTTGATATGAGTGATATTCTATACTCAAATTTAATACTCACAAAGTTTATCAGTTACACATACGAGCAGCAGCCTTCCCTTAAATGTTTATAAAATCTGAACACTTTTTTTAACCCCAAAAGTGCATCTACTTAAATTTTCCCACTTTTAAACACTTTCTTTATCACCAAAAGTGCATCTACCTTATCCAAAACGCTCAAAGGGGAAAAAGGGTCTAAGATTTGACAATGATGTTCGCAAGTAGCCTAGTAATGCAATCTAAATATCTAATTAACAGAAACCAGCCGTGTTCAGTTAACTGGACTATTATGCCTACTACAATATGAAATGAAACTAATCTCAAACAAAAATCAGCAAATTAGGGGTTTGGGCCTATCGTGTAAATGGGTTCCCCACTTCTCACTTGGCAAAGTAAAGAGCACTAATTATTTAGTGAATATTAATTTAAGGATTTTGCTACGGTGACGTGCATGTCACGGTGACATGCACTTTTCGGTCGACCTTATATAGGATTAGGTTGACCTAATCTGTTGTTCAGTGTAAAAACAGTTTCATGGTGTCTACTTTGGAGATTCATATCTTACAATTGGCTAAATGGAAATTGGAGATTAAAGGCTTGTTTTGAAGCTGAAGTGTCCCTCTACACATTAAAGTACTTGGGAGCTCAATAGAAAGTCTAGAAGACCATTTTTGAACCTGACCAAAAGGCTATGCCAAAACTGGGAAACTGCCTGAAAATGGCTAAGTCTGGCAACGTGTTTGTCAAGCCTACTTTGGGGCTCAATTTGAGAAGCATGTATGCGAGTCAAGTCCAGGGGCTTCTACTACGTTAAATTAGGTATTTTTTATACAAAGGCAAGGCATTGGATGAAAGATTGAATATCTTTAAGGCTTCAAACAAAAGGCTCGAAGTTGCTACAAAGGCTGTTTTTCTGGCAGCTTGCTTGTGCTCGAAGTCTGCCAGAAAAACAGCCTTCGTAGCAACTTCGACCCTTTTGTTTGAAGCCTTACAGATATCCAATCTTTCATCCAATGCCTTGAATTTGTATAAAAACATACCTAATTTAACGTGGTAGAGGCTTCTGGAATCGACTCGCATTCATGCTTCTCGAATTGAGCTCCAAAATAGGCTTCACAAACACGTTTCCAGACTTGGCCATTTCCAGGCAGTTTCCCAGTTTTGGCAGCCTTTTGATGAGGTTCAAAAATGGTCTCCTGGACTTCCTATCGAGCTCTCAATCACTTCAATATGTAGAGGGACACTCCAGCTTCAAAACAAGTCATTAGTCTTCAATTTCCATTTAGCCAATTGTATGATATGAATATCCAAAGTAGGCACCATGAACTGTTTTTACACTAAAACAACAGATTAGGTCGACCGAATCCTAAATGAGGTCGACCTAATCCTAATTAAGGTCGACCGGAAAGTACAAGTTACCGTGACATGCATGTCACCGTAGGCACACCCTTAATTTAATCATATCAAGAGGATAAAGTAATTGCTTCAATTAAAATTAAAACCACACTCTCCAAAAAAAATTAGCTTTGAATTACGACAGATTCATGTATGCTATAACTATGGTTATCAATTCGCACATGCTTCTAATCTCGAAATCTTCCACTAAGAAATTACTAAATGACAAAAGTTCGCCGGCGGTGGCATAATAAGATGCATTTTACTATTTTATTGACACGGATCATAAAGAAATAAAATTATTATTTCTTATAGTAAAATAAAATTATTATTTTCAACGGCATATATGAGGGAATAAAAGAACCATACAATTTTTCATTTCAAACGAAATTGCATCGTTGCAAGTGTTTCGATTTTGTGACGAATGAATTATTCTTTTATTATTAGATTCGTTTATTTTTTTTAATGGTTGTGTAAAAAAAAAAATTGCATTAAGCAGAGGAGATGCAATCCGCAATGTCTATCTCGATGTATAACGGTTACAAACTTAAACATTACACAACTTAAATACAAACCACCAAACCTACAAACTGTAAAGGGAAACATTTACTAATCTCCTATTGTATTTGAGAATCTCAGCCGGAAAAGGGAATGACAAACAACATACATTCTTGACTCTATACTTGACTCATCACCATAGATAAGAGGAATCGATAAACAATATCAGGATCACTCAATCATTTCCAGTTCTGATTGGCCCAACGAAGATGATCATTCCAAGTGGACTAGGCTAGAGACCGGGTTGACAAAAGCATGGGAAGAGGAGAAAGTCTACTGGTGACAAAATTCCGAAAGTGGTTTAATAGTTTCGTAGTAAGAAGTAGTTGTAATGTAATTTGAGATTGTTCTCGCCACTAAAAAGAGCCTCTACTTGAGAGTGTTCGAACGACGTATCAAAGTTCGCGTTCGTGGGTTATTACTGAGAAATCCACGTAACAAGAACATGACATATTTCCATGCCTCGACAAGAGCATGAAGGCGTCGCGATTACATTGTTGGATTGAGAAATAAAGAAGATATATGGGTAAGACGTGAGGAAGAGAAAAGCTAAGCTTGCCGAGGACTACTTTCATATAGGGATTGCAATGTGTCAGGTTTTGCCAAACCCAAACCCAAATCCATGGGTTTATCCGTGAAAAAAAATCCGGGTTAAAACCCACTGGGTTTGAAAAACTCAAACCCAACCCGCTGGGTATCCGCGGGTTCATAGGTACCCACGGGTTTTTGTCGTAAAAAATTCACAATAACAAATTCCTATCAAAATTAAAGTCAAATATCAATCTCTCAATACAAATTATCCATATATAAAACACCATTCTAGAATATTCAAGCAAATTACAAATTAACTATACAAATTGTTCAACACCAATCGAGAAAACTCAAGAAAATTGAAGCAAATCACAAATTATCCATAAATAACATGATTATTGAATGCTTCTTCCTTTCAATTAAGTTTTTCACTCTCCACTCGATAACAACAACTTCATTCTACATAACTAGAAAGAAAAAATTAGACATGTCTCCACAAACATAAATAAGATTAGTTGTTTAGAATATTAAATATGCCGAAAAAATTAATTATATGGGTGTGAGCGGGTACACATAGGTCGGGTTTACCTAAACCCAAACCCAACCCAACTCGATGAATAGTGAACAGGTTTAAACCCAAACCCGACCCAAAGCCCATCAACACGAATTTTACCCGCGTAGACCGGGTTGGGTCGGGTGGATACCCATGAGTTCGGGTTTTGTTGTCATCCTACTTTGTGAGACCAATGAAGTGATGGCTAGAAATGGAGTCCCTACATATTCATGCTAAAGTGAGACAGGTTACGAATGAGAAGTTAATTGCACCGTCCTAGCAGAAGACGGAAGACAAATAGTGTTTATGATTGGCGCAAATCAAGCACCAGGCCACCAGGGTCAGATGGTCAGGATCCCCTTCTGTATTGGGCAGCTCTAGCATTTTGGAATGTTTATGAATTAATTTTCTCGCACTATTTTGAGTCAATTGTGATATTATCTAGACTAGCGACTGACCACGATGTATCCAACAATCATGGTAGAGGGCATGGATAGATTGCCCACTTTTTTGCCTTCAATTTCTACTTTGTATCAACTCGATTGAGTTCTAATTTAATCCAGACTTCATCTCAAAAAATCCCCGAACATCCATGAATCTAAAATATTTTATTTTGGCTACTAGTTTGTGCCAAATAATTTTATTGGATGACCTAAAACACACTAGAAACAAATAACAAGCATATAACCGACAAACACATAAATAACTAAAATAAAAAGGTAAAAGATACTCAAATACACGAGTAAACATATATAAAATATGAATTATCTAGTCCTATACTAGTACAACTCTAAATTAAATGATGCGTATTCAAACTAATGTTTATGTACTTTGAAAAGATATACATTTGAAATAAATGAATTTGATGATTTCAAGCAAAGTAGGTTGATGTAAATGATAAGCGGAAGATCCTTTAATGGTGAGAACAACCAAATAAATTAAGAATGAAAGGAAGCAAACTGAGACGTAAGATACTACCCCAAGCCCCTATACTCAAAACAATCCAACAAGCTCTGGTCTAATTGACATCGATAACCGATGATCCACTTCGCCTGCGCAACAATCTGTGAGGGGGTATTTCTCCAGCAGAACCATACATGACAAATGATTTAAGTCTGTAGTAGCAGACGACCCACTCCATCTAGATACACACCACTGTAACACTGTTCACCAGTCTCCCAAATCTGGAGGAGCTGCAATTTGCATAATTTGATTAAGAACATTCCTTGTATAAGAACAATCAGCAAAGAGATGATGACGAGAATCTAAACATCCAGGGCAAAGTAAGCAAAGACCAGTGAATGGCTTTCCCCAGGAGATAAGCTTATCCTGCCACTTTAGTCTATCATTAATCACAAGCTAGAGAATAAAACCATGACGAGTAACAATGCACTTGTCCCAAACAAGATTGTACTTGGATACAATGTTATCCCTCTGCCTCAATGAATTCTATACTTTTTTCACATAATAGAATGTCACTACTTCTCCATCCCATGCCAAGCCAGCCCCCAATTGTGAAATAAATGGTCTCGCTACCGCTCGACATTTAAGAATCCGTTTCCAGATCCAAGAACCCGCAGCAGAAGCATTGATATCCCAAATCGAAGCCTTCTTGACACCATAACGACAAATCTACGCAACCCAAATTGATCCCTCCTCGGCAAGAATATCCCAGAGATGCCTAAGGATGCATGCTTTGTTCCAGATCACAAAATTATGAATCCCAAGCCCTCCTTCACGCTTTGACCAAGCAAGGAAATCCCAAAAAGTGACGGCCTTTGATCTCAATGATGAATCATTAACATCCTAGAGGAACTTATTAGTTATTACACATGGACTCCACCTCCTTAATAACTAACTAGGGAAGAAGAAAGATATCCAAAATTGCAGGACACTAGTCAAAACCATTGCAATGAGATGAAGCCTACCAGCAAAACCTAGCATCTTAGCCCTCTAGCTGCATATTTTAGCAGTGATTTTCTCCACAAGAACACGACACTCAGCACTAGTAAGCTTCCTTGTAATGAGGGGAAGACCAAGATAGCGAACGGGAAGACTTCCTAAGGGAAACCTCGAGTAAGAAGATATAAACTGTTGTTCAGAAGCAGAGACACCCCCCCCCCCCCCCCCCCAAGAACAGCTAACACTTATCAGGGTTACAATTCAAACCGAAACAGTGTAGAAAGCATCTAAAACTCAACAGATTCCAGCCACCCCTCTTATAGAACCATGTGTAAAAACAACCAAATCGTCATCAAAATACAAATGTGTAATTGCCAATGGTTTGCACTTGGAATGGAAAGGAATTCGATCCTGTCTAACTGCAATCTTCAACATAGCCTCAAGGACTTTCATTGCAACCGTAAAAAAAATAGGGAGAGAGCGGGTCACCTTGCCTAAGACCCCTTTTCATCTAAAAAAAACCACAAATGCCACCATTCAAGCCAACACTAACCTTTGGGAAACACACATAGGCTTTTAACCACTTGATGAACAAGTTAGGGATTCCCATTGTGCTAAGAATAGAGAACAATAAAGACCAATTGACCGAGTCAAACGCTTTCATGATATCAATTTTGACAGCACAACAAGGGGAAATATGTTTTCTATGATAATCTTTCACTAATTCTAACGCCAAGAGGATATTATAACTAATGGACCGACCTTTAATAAATGCAGACTGAGATGAGGAAAGTAAAGAGGGCATGACATATGCTAACCTGTTGGCCAGAACCTTTGATATCCCCTTATAAATCATATTACTACATGAGATCTCATGGGGCGGAAGACTTTCATTTGTTCAGCATTTGGTATCTTAGCCACAAGAGTAGAATTCAGAACTCGAGGCATAATGCCAAAGGAAAAGAAATCTAGAGCCACATCCTCAACCAAGCGACCAATAAGGTCAAAATGAAGCATATAGAACTCAGAGGGAAATCCATCTGGCCCTGGGGCCTTATCCCTGCCAAGATTCCTGAACACTTGATGGACTTCCTCCCTATAGATTGGAGAAACCAAGGAAAGAGCCTCCTCTTGTGTAAGCGTTTTAAGAGATAACTGCTCACAGAAGTTGGAGGGCTGAACAATGACAACAGGATCAACTTCCCCAACTAGTTTCCTATAAAACTCCACTGAAACTTTTCCCATATCCTTAACAGCAGTCACATCTTGTCCTTGAGAATTTAGAAGATGAGTGATCTGTTGGCGATGAGTATGAACCTTCACATAACGATGAAAAAAAGATGTATTCATATCTCCCTTCTGCACCCCCTTGATCTGAGTTTTCTGTTTATAGTAGTTTTTCTCAGCTTTTTGCAACTCATGGCACTCAGCTGCAAGCTACTTTTCTTCCTCCGCCAGATTGGCATCCGGGTTGGCAAGAAGAGACATCTTTAACATCTCCAATCGACTTTCACTCTCTCCAGTCTGAGCAAATATATCAGCATAAACCACAAAATAAGGATGGCCATCCACACTATAATTATAAGCTTCTGAAACTAAGTTACTATAGGTGGGATGACTGACCAAAATTTGAAATACTTAAACGGCTTCGGGAAACTTTCCACGTGAGGGATAACATTCAACAACAGCCCACAATGATCAGACACCCCATGGGGAGTAGTCAAAGGTGTACTGGCTGAGAAGGTAGTCAACCAGGCCTCATTAACCAAGATTATGTCCAACTGTTTTGCAATGGGATTCCCTACCTGCTTATTATACCAAGTAAACCATGCACCCCTAACTTTGTGATCAAGCAGCTTCATGTCGTCAACCTAGGATTTAAAAGCAACCATACTATAAGTTATACTAGAAGAATTCGAAGCTTCTCATGGATCAAGCACAACGTTAAAATCTCCTAAGATCACCCAAGGTAAAAGAACCTCCTGCTGAAGCATAAGATCCCTGTACAAAGCAGCCATTTTAGCTTCCTTATTTGGACTATAAACCACCAATAGAATAAAAGGAGAAGACCCCCCAACCTTGACTTTTAGGAAATGTTGCCCATCATCAACCTTAGTAATATCCATACCATCTTTCCAGAGCAACCAGACTCGACCATTTGGGGATTAGGGTAGTTATTCAGATGCTTCAAATGACTGAAATGTCTAGCAAGTATATCAACACTACTAATTGCTGTAACTCTAGTTTCTATTATTGCTCTAATATCTAATTTCAAGCGGCAAAACTTTTTAAGCACTGTAGTGTGCTTCTCATGAGCATTGAAGCCCCTGACATTCCAGCACACGGCCTTCAATTCCCGCGCCTTTCCCCCCTTCCCTTACCTTTAACAGGGGCGAGAGAGGAGGAGCAACAACACGCCTCAATACAGGTCGACTTAGGGAGGGAGACATTTTATCGTCCAAAGAGCTCTTACCAGGACCATAATATAATTTCCAAGGACTTTTAGATGCAGACCGTGGAGCGAAAGCTCTTACTCTATCCTTCCTATTTTTTAACCACATGGAATCCATCATCTTCATCAACTTTTGAGCACTCACTCATTTTTTGGACATACTCAAACTCCTTTTCTGGAGTAGAAGAAAGCTCAGCCTCATCCACAACAGCATCCGAGACCTCCACACAGCTCATACCAGCCTCCAAGCTAACCTCATACCGAGTAACATCCACATCTTGAACACAAGCACACTTTTCCCCTTGTTCTACTGAGAAATATGGGTTACTTCCTTCACTCGAGTCTTCTTCACACCCCAGATCCTCTTGTTCTTCCACCAGGATTTGAGCAATCATCTCCAAACACATGACACTTTTCACATTTGCTCGAAACATGACAAAAATCGACATCGACTAGCATCTCACAAGGTTAGACTTCACATTAATTTCAACACAGACCGTAGCAACCTTGAACCTCGTCCCCTACTTCGTAGGGAAGTCCATACAAAGAGGCCGACCTAGAGAGATAGCAATACACCCTAATCCCTCCTTAGAAGTCATCTTAGAACGCAAATTCGATAACCTAACCCAGAATGGAACCACAAAGTTATCGATAGCAAGAGGTTGAATACCTGGTTCTCAGTTTCGCAGGAAAATCATGTTCTCGCGATGGTGCCAAGGCCCTCCTTCAAAGACCCAACAACAAACCTCCGCGTTCAGAAACTGAAATAACACCAAGCGTTCCCTAAGCCATGAAACCCTAATATTTCATCTCGTCCCCAAATCCAATTCGCCCAGAAGTGAATGGGCGAGAGCGACGTTGCTTGATGACTCGATATTTGCATATGTTTTCCCCTTTGTTTCTTGATCGTTTGAGATTTAATTATCGCGTCTTTGGCCTATTTTACACTAGGTTGTGTTCCTTTGTCACATTTCAGGTCCTAACACATAAAGTGAAGCATAGGCACAAGTTTCAAGTCAATCAGAGATCAATTGGCGATTAGGGAGAAGAAACTCGGGCATGACCTAAAGATGAATGGATTTCTACCTCACTTTATGGACAAATAATCATGCAAGCTTGTCATTAAAATAAAGAGGACAAGACTACGAGCATCTGGGATCAAACGGCGACTGATTCGGAGTCCGAACGAGGGAGAAACAAAGCATTGAATATAGGGGAACAGGTTCGGCAGTAAAAACACGGGCGCGCCTAAATCAAAACACGGATGTGCCCATATTTAGGCACGACCGTGTTTTGGCCGACGCGCGCGTGCGTGTTTTTAACTCGGGGCAAAGTACGGGCGGGAAAAACCAAAGCACGGCCGTGACCTCGACCGTGTTTTGCCCAGAATCGGGTTTTTTAGCCCAAATTCGAGCCAAAGGAGGGAGAGAGCTGGGTTTTGGATCCCAAACACCCAAGGGACGAACCAAAGAGAGAAAGGGCGATCTGAGGGCATTCTAAGAGTGGGATTGGAGGATTTCTTTGCCTTGGAAGCTCGAGGAACAAGCCTGGTCTTGAAGTCTGATCATCTGAAGATTCTTACTGCAGTCTCTCTCTTCTCTATGGAGTAACTTCCCTTCACTTAGGTTTTGAGGAACCCTAGCTATGTTTGTTTGATTGGATGATTGTATGAGTACTCTGACTTGATAATCTTGAGTTCATATTCAATCTATGCATGTTTTCATGATTCAATTCTGCTTTAGTCAAGATTATTGATTCTCCTTTGATCCTATGAGAGGGAATACCTGATTAGGTCAATAGAGCACCATAGATTGATAGTAGTGGATCGATTGCTTTATTCGAGGGTTGATTCACTGCTTTGTATCGATTGAGAACCTCTTTTGATAGAGGGAGTCTAGTTCAGAACGCCTTGATCAGTTGTTCTAGAGAAGGATATGTCCCTCTAGGCAATTTACTCAAGAGGGCCTTGTTCCTTTAGTCGAGACTCAAGGTCTAGTCAAGGATTCTCCGCATTGTGAATGAAAGTGAAACAAGTTAGAAATCATCAATCGTTAGTCTGGCTAGTGGCTAGGGGGAATCATACCTAAGTGAGTTCCCAACCTGTAATTAGATTAACTTTAACTGTAGTTTGCTAGAGTAGTTTTAGTTCTTTCATCTTAATCTGGTTTGCTAAATAATAAACTGAAGCTGAGTAATAGTAACTCTAGAGACCCGTGGATTCGATATTTATCACTGGAGCCACTATACTGTAGTCCCTTCCATTGGTTACACTTGGCCATTGTTAGGTGTTGTGTCGTAGCGAGTCAAGTTTTTGGCGCCGTTGCCGGGGACTTTCTAGAGTATTAGGAAAGGCAGAAGTTTGTTACTTTAGCGTTTTTCTTTTCTTTTCCACCCTTGCTTTTCACTTGGGTGTTCTTCTCCAACAATTGGGGGTATCCACCACCACCTGAGTGGTATTACCCCGAGACTCCCTGGAGCAATCAAGGAGGAGTAGACTATGGATTCGGGTTCCAGTACCAACCCCCTTACTACAGAGAACAACCGGACCCCTGGGCATATCAAGAACAACCTCATTATCAAGAAGAATTTCTCCCACAACCAGAAGGGCCATCGGTGCTGGAGTTACCCATGGCGGCCTTCACGGGCCATTCTGCAGAGCCATGCTACACTCCACAGCCAGATCCAAACTATGAATTGAGGCTTCTCATGGAGCAGTTTGCTCGAGATTGTGAGAGATCATGCTCCAGGATGGATCATTGTGTCCAAGCCTATCGTGAAACAGAGGAGATCCTCCTGAGCCTTAAGAAGAGCGCCGATGATCTTGAGCGATCTTTCGCACAACCTGCTCCAAATCACCCTTCTGCTACCATACAAGAAGAGGAGGAGGAAGAAGAAGGCTACAAGTACATAGTGGAGCACACTGAAGTTGTCACGGAGAGCTCCCGTGATGATCATGATCAGGAATGTCATATCATAGCCGACCACACCTTCCCACATCCCAAACTAAGCTTTGAAGAGGCGGGCATGAGTGAGGAGATGCAAGAAGATCTCATGAAAGAAATTGCTTGACAACTTGCTCTACAATCCGTGCTAGAAGAAGAAGAGCAAGAAAGGGTGCAGAAAGAAGTTGTGGAGGATGACGAAAGAGAAGCAGGAGGAGTTCTTGATCATTTCCCAGGGGTGATACCACAAGAACAAGGAAGGGAGGTTGAAGAAGCAATTGGCGTCCATGCTGAGGACGAAGTTGAGGTGGAAGAGGCTTGCACCGGCCATGAGTTACATTTGATATCTCCACCAAACTTCGAGGAACTACTTAGCAATGATCCATTTGCAGTGTCTCTTTGCCATACCAAGGTCACGTCGACATCGGTCCCTCTTGGTGGACGCGATGGTTGTCAATCGATGCTGTCATATCTGGTTTTGGGCAATGAGACGAGAGAAGAGAAGAAGAGGTCTCGAGGGTGGAGACTTCATCCACATTAAGTGCACGAGCTTCCATCACCTGTCATACCACATGCTCGTGACTTGAGACTCCACCTCGGCAATAAGAACACTGGTGTGCTCTTTTCGTGTACACGGCCGTGCTCTTCAAGCCTCCTGCCCGTGCTATAGCCCCATCTCGACCGAATGACCTCCAAATGCCCCGAAACTCGTGCTTAGCCTTTCCTTCGACGTCTGGGACCTGAAATATGACAAAGTAGCACAACCCGGCGTAAAATAGGCCAAAAATACATGACTACACCCCGCAAACGGATAAGAACTAGGGGTGCAAACATGTGTAATCAATGGTCTATCAAACTCCCCCACACTTAACCGTTTGCTTGTCCCCATACCTCTATAGCAACAAACCACCCCGATCGTCGGTAGAGGATTTTCTAGATCATATAGCAGCTTACGAGGTCAACTGGTCTTCTAAGACGTTCCCTATCTCTCTCAATGCGAGTACTAGACTCAAGCCAGGATCATGTGAAGAAGTAGAAGTAATACGGTCAGTTCATGGATAAAGGGACTCACACCATTCACAACCAAGGACTCGTTGTACCGGGGTGCTCTTTCACTTCATTTCACCGTTGGAACCCCTTTTTCACTTTCATTTTACTTCTTTTTTTTTTCTTTCTCATTCACTTAGCGGGGGTTCCAACTGCAGTCTTTTGCACGGTCGACCCTTATTAGTCGAGCAAGAGCAATTTCTGTACATCTGGCGCTCGCCAGAGTACTTCTTTTAATTCCTTTTCCTCAACTTGTGTGGAGGGTCAACGAAATTAAGGGGGGTCGGAAGCTCTATCCGTGCCCTTAAAAACACATTCTCAAGTAGGCAAACCGTTCAACGGGTGGAAGTTTTACTTGTACTAGAGACAGCTTAGCTTCACCTTGTAGGAGTACCCCACTAAGGATCACTAAAATCTCTTCCAAAACCCGATTTTTGTGCAATGAACGGTGACACACACGTTGGGCTTACCCCATGTTTAAGATTTAATGATTTCGACATGGAGGACCAACTGCTTTTCATTTTTCACATGAGCATCCTGTTCGATACACGAGTCCATAACACAATCCAAACAGAGTCACCATTACCACATGAATTCAACGGTCTTAGCTCCACTAATTCACAAAATCAACTGGCACAACAGAGAGCTAGATATGAAAAATCTTATACTTCAACATCCTCCATAGTGCTACACTACCTCCCTAGGTTGCACATTACTATAGAGACTGTCAATTCAAAGCATACTGAGCAGGCAATTTGCAAGGAAACACGTACTTGGAGCCCTCAAATTTAAAAATTTGGATAGTGGAATAGGCTCCAAGCACACAAACAGATCTAATGCAGTTAAAAGAGAAGAGAAACATCCCCCACACTTAAGATCGACATTGCCCTCAATGGAGAAGAGGGAAGGATAAGGGGAACGATGTTACCGGTGTGCATGGACTGCAGGAGACTGGAAGTGGACCAGTCTGAGTGAAGCGGACTGGAGAGGGGACCAGTCAGGGACAAAGCACAACTAAAGGGAACAGAAGAACTAAACACAATATGTTAGGTCCAATGGTCAGCCCAATAGTACATCATTCAAAACAAAAGAAGACAAACCAAAACCAAACCAGTTTGCAATCCGACCCAAAACAAAAGAAATAAATGCAAACCGTGGTGGGGTTGCCTCCCCACAAGCGCTTCTTTACCGTCTTTTAGCTGGACGCCCATGGTGGATACTCAGCGGGGAGCAGGGACAGGTGCCTCCAAGAGTGGATCCACATCGCTCTTGAGATACAACTTCAGATGGTGGCCATGCACCCGACGGGTGCAACCACCAGCATTGGTCAGCTCGACCTGGCCATCCGGCAAGATGCATGCGAGTGAGTACTCGGATGGCCAGGGTGGTCGTGGTGCAGGAGGTGGGACCAGCTCATAGTGATCTCTACCTTTCTTCTGAGCAGGCTTAGCCACCTGCGGCTTCGGCCGCCACTCCTCCTTGAGCTTTTTAGTTGGAGGTGAGCTTGAAGGGAGTGGCGGCGAAGGCATGAGAGGGGAGTCCTGCAAAACGAGAGGCACAGAGGGGTACACAATAGGCTCGTGTACCTGGTGAGAAATAGCATGCATAGGTGCGATAGCAGGCATATCACAATGATCTAATTCAGCCACAGAAAAATTAGCATGTTCATTCCCAGCACGCAAGATCAGTTTACCGCTATGCACATCAATAAGTGCCTTGGCGATGGCAAGAAATGGTCTACCCAGAATCAAAGGCACATCCACGTCCTCATTTATATCCAGAATAACAAAATCAACAGGATATGTGAATGCGCCTACTTTAACAAGTAGATCTTTTATGATATCCCTAGGATGCACAATAGAGCGATCAGCTAACTGAATGCTCATCCTAGTAGGGCTAAGTTCACCTAGGTCTAGCTTTTTAAACAAATTGTACGACATGACCTTTATGCTAGCGCCTAGGTCCGCCAAGGACTTCCCTACATGCATGCTGCCAATATCAAGAGGGATAGTGAAACTCCCTGGGTCTTTACGCTTTTTGGGCAGCTAGTTCTGTAGGATAGCAGAACACTCCTCGCTCAGCATCACTGTCGAAAGATCCCCAAGTTTCTTCTTGTTGCTGAGGAGACCCTTCATAAACTTGGCATACTTGGGCATCTTCGACAGTGCTTCCATGAAAGGTATGTTGACGTTGAGCTGCTTCAACATTGCCATGAACTTGACAAACTCAGTCTCCAGCTTATCTTTATGTAGTCGAGTGGGGAAGGGGAGTTGGGGTACATGCTCCTTAACCACTGGTTGTGGCTTGGGAGCAGTGGCTTCCTTCTCCACCCTCACTTCTGCATCGTCGGCTGGAAGTGCTGAAGTAGGTAGTGGCTCGTCCTCCCTAGCCTGGGTAGGTACCGCCGAAGTGGACTTGCCACTCCTGGTGGTGATGGCATTCAGCTACTGGTGCGGCACCCGTGGATTGGGGATGGTAGTGGCAGGTAGAGTTACCGGGGCTCGGGTATTGTTCTGACGAGCTATTCCTCCAAGCTGATGCTGGAGGTCCTGCAGTATAGCACCTTGGTTCCTCTGACCTGCCTCCAGCGAGGCGATGCTTTGGTCTATTCTGGTAAAATTCGCATGGCTGGTAGTCATGAATGCCGCTAAAATGTTTTTCAGCTCCGTCATCTGATTATCTGGAGCCGGAGCTGCTGCTGGCTTGACATACTGACGCTGAGGCTGCTGAAATGGTTGCCCCTGCCTAGGCTGGTAAGGCTGCTGCTGTGGAACGAGCCCCTGTCTGGCCTAGAAAGGCTGCCTCTGCTGAAAAGTACCCGCTGGTGCTGGGAAACCAGGTGGTTTAGTGGTGTTGCTATTCCAAGCGAAGTTGGGATGCTGGCGCCACCCCTCACTGTATGTATTGTTGCATGGGTCAAGGCACCGAGCATTGGCGATGAAGTCCAACTGCTCTTGGGGAGTAGAAGACTCCCGCATAGCCTGGTAGTCTTCCACCAGATGGTTCGAGCTCTCACACCACTGACATTGAGCTACTGGAGGTACAACCAAACCTCTGCTAGGAATAAGATTGTTGGGCTGCTTCAATGTCTGCACTAACTCGGCCACCTCCTGCTCTAGCCTAGACCCGGCCTCCATGGCATGCACACCTCGATCCCGGGAATTCCTGCCTCGAGTGCTCTGCCCCCAGAAATGATCTCTGGCAGCCAAAGTACTGATCATCTGGTTCAATTCGGGTGGAGTCTTAGTGAGAATATCCCCTCTTGGGCATAAAGACTCGATCACCCTCTGGCTTTCCGGAGAGAGAGCACTGTAGAAGTTCCCCACGGTGAATGCATCACTGAAGCCATGATGGGGGCATTGCCAGAAAAATCCCGAGTACCACTCCCATGCATCCCGAAGTGACTCGTCTGGCTCTTGGCGGAAGTGAGTGATCTCCCGCTGGATCTCTATGGTCTTCGATGCCGGATAGTACATGTGTACGAACTTGTTGGCCAGATCGTCTCAAGAAGTGATGGACAATGGGGGGATGGGTCTCCAACCACCTCTTAGCATGCCCTGCCAGAGAATGGGGGAAGAGGTGCAGGCGGATCGCATCATCGGGAACACCATTCATCTTGAACTCGTTCGTCAGCTGCAGGAAACGGGAAAGATGCACCGTTGCCTCATCATCCTTCAAGCCATGAAACTGGATAGAGGATGTAATGAGTTGAATCCAGCATGGCTTGATCTCGAAGTTGTTTGCTGGAATGGGCGGGTAGAGGATGACAGGGCGGATATCAGCAACCCGTGGAGTGTAGTAGTACTCCAAGGTGGGACCCGGAGGCGGTGGTGGTTGATGTTGAACCCCATCTACCTGAGGTATGGGATTGTTCCCCAAGATCTGATTCACCTGGGGGATCTGGAGAGGTATCCCGTGGGCGGGTTATGTTTGCCTTCCATCTCGTACTCGTCCTCGGAATCGCTGCTCAAATGGCCGTCTATGCACTCCTTCGTAGCCAGTCTAGCTCGCTGTTGTCTCCTAAGTTGGCAACAGGTGCGTTCAAGCTCCGGATCCAATGGCAGTAAACCTCCTGACTGGCTACGGGTCATGCACTACCTGCACACAGTCAAGCAGCAAACCCGTGAAGGCACAAGTGTGACAAAGCAAACAATGCTAAAAAGAAAAGCTAAACTAACAGAATTCACGTTTCTTCAACAACCTAGCCGTCCCCAGCAACGACACCAAAAACTTGACTCGCTCCTACCGTCACTCTAAAAAATGGCCAAGTGTAATCACCTCCTAAAGTGTAGTATAGCGGGTTTGGGTTTCATGTTAACCCGGGTCCTAGATGTGATGACTACTCCGTGAGTTCTTATTATTTAGCAGTGAAACTTTAGTGAAGGTCCAAACAAGCAAAGCAAGTAAAAAGGTTGTTTTCAAGTTGAGAGAGGTCACCCGGATATGGTTCACCCTAGACTGCAGTTAAGCCGGATTGTAATTTACCAAGTTCAGGTTCAATGATAGTTATACTGCGGGAGATTCTTAAACAGTCTGAAGTCTCGACTAAAGGTCTCCAGACCCTCTCAATCTGAGTCTCCAGCGGGCGACTAACCTCCACCGGAGTAAACAGATTGAGGCCCTAACGAACCAAACCTCCACTACCGAAGTAAATTTGGTACAGAATAGTGAATTGACTCCTCGACTAAAGTCGCCAATTCACTACCTTCAATCAAGGGTACTCTATCAACCTAGGTAGATATTCTCTTTCTAGGTTAAAGCAGAAACAACAGGAATTTGATCAGGATTCATGCCATTCAACAAATCAAACCTCAATTGAACATAATCATACCACTAAATCTGTACTTGGGTTCATACAATCAGACCTAACATAAAAATCTAGGGTTCTTCATACCCAGGTGAATAAGAAAGTTACTCCATAGAGAGAGATGGGAAATCTAGCTCAGATGCGGAAACCATACTGTGAAGGATGAGAATCTGCTTCTGGCACTCAATCAGCTCTTCTCCAAGCTCAAGCCGCGCTCCAATGGTGATGGAGATCGATCAAGGACACTTGCAGAATCAGGTTCGTCACTTTCTCTCTCTAGGTATTGCTTTTTCTCTCTAAAACTCGGGTTTTTTCTCTCCTTTGGCTCGAATCTGCCTCAAAAGGTCGACTCTGGGAAAAAACAGTCGAGGGCATGGCCATGTTTTTCTTTTGCCCGTCCGTGCACTTGCCGCGTGTTAAAAACACGCCCACATCTGGCAAAACACGGTCGTGCCTATAGATGGACACGACCGTGTTTTCTGTCACTCCCGCCCGTGTTTTGGGACATCGCGGAAGCACCTTGGATCAAGCCTCGGCATAAATAACACGGCCCAGGAACACGGCCGTGTTTGTGTTTAGTCCAACCCGTGTTTTTTCCTCCTAATAAATTCAGCTCTCGGCAATAAAAACACTGGCGTGCTCTTTTCGTGTACACGGCAATGCTCTTCAGGCCTACTGCCCGTGCTTTGGCCTCAGCTCAACCGAATGACCCTCCAAATGCCCCAAAACTCGTGCTTAGCCTTTTCTTTGACGTCTGGGACCTGAAATATGACAAAGTAGCACAACCCGACGTAAAATAGGCAAAAAAAAATACGCAAACGGATAAGAACTAGGGGTGCAAACATGTGTAATCAATGGTCTATCAGACGCCCAAGTGTGCCCGTCACTGGCGGCACTTGAAGATGGAAAAGAAATACGACGCTTTTTTTTTGTCATAGATAGATCGTAATAGATAGAGTTTTACAATGCAGTAAAAATAAAAGAGTGGTAGTCAACCAAAAGGGTTCCTACCGATGCAAGGGCCGTTTATGCCACGCAATGGGCAGCCCTGTTAGTATGCCTAGAAACATAAAAAAACGAATAAACGCAAAAGAAGTCTTCTTCCGGCAAACTTCTTGAAGAACCTTCTATCAGCCAATTTATGACGAGCACAAACCTGCAATCAACATCCAACAAATGTACCAAACACAAGTGTATAATTAAATATATCATTGAGTAAGAATTAAAAGTCGTAAACTGAACGTGGTTATGAACCACATGTGGAATTTTGACCGCATATCCGTCGTAATTGTAATTGTCCTGTACTTGTAACTGTCAGAATCGTTCTCCATCTAGGATTGAAGGCTCCAATTTGTAACTGCCACCAGAATTTGGATGCCGGAATTGAAAGTGTGAAGAGGAAACATAATCGTCATTGCTATGCACTAGTCCTCCAAATTGCCAACCATTGTGTCGCTGTATCAACAGTTCTGGCATTGATGAAGCCTGCAAAATGAACAAACGAAATATGGCCACTCAATGGCACTCAATATCTCCCTGAAAACGGAGTCAATGAGGCCCATAACTCATAAGCCACTGGCTATAATCCGAATAACAAAACAGAGTAGTATGTAAACGCGTCAAGGAGGGGTAGACCAGATCCGCTGACTGAGTATGAACTGGAAGGTCGCCAAAAAGAGGGAAATCGAAGAAACCGTCCAGTTAAAAGAAGGCCTCAGATCTGCCACAATAACTGATTGTGAACCCGCTGCCCACCGGTCGGCTACACCTTCCTCCATTCCGATTGCTCCTTGCATTGGGGGTGGATCCTTCTGAAATGCAGATGACTGACGCCCTCCCCGTCGCTTCAGGATTGTCTTCGTGTTCCTTCGCTACACCATGTGCCTGTGTATTCTTGTCTTCAAGTGCATCTGCGCCTGCGGAAGAAGAAGAAGACCGTCGCGACTCTGTTTCCTCTCTCGGCTTGATCTAGGCAACCATCGCCGCCTGCCTCGCCTAGGCCGGATTCCATTGATGGGAACCGACGGATGCAAAGAAACTGTCCACCACCTGTCACCGCCGCATCTCCAAAGCCGCTGCAGTTGGCAAACCAAACCCACCGCTCCAACCGACGACCCGCGCCACTGCCGCCTCCAGCGTCGCGTTCGTAGCTGCTACTCTCCCTCCGGCTCTGCCTTCGTTCATTCGTGTAACTGCTCCCGTAAACAAGGGCTCGAGAGCGGAGTTTTTCTAACCTCCTGGGTAAAAAAAGTTGGGCAGTTGAGGTAACAAAGAAATAAGACTAGAGGTGGCAAATGGATTGATCCATGGATTGGTGGATTGGATTGGTGGATTTATGGATTGGATCAAGTGGATTGGTGGATTATCCATGAATCCAAATGACATCCTCAACCAAGGACCAATATGTAACATGTGAAAAGTTTAGGTACTAAAATGTCATAATGAAAAATTTTAGGTACCAAAACGTAATTTTTCAATGATATTTTTCGTATAAAAATTAAATTTTGGTTACCAAAATGTAAAATATAAAAAGTATAAGTACCAAACTATAATTTGCCATTTGGATCCATGGATCAATCCATGAATCCACCAATCTAATTGGATTTGGACAAGGTTGTCAAACTGGGGTCGAACCGCGTCTGGCCGGAACCGGGCACTAAAAGGGCCAGGGCCATCCTTAATTTGAATTAGCCGGTAGCCGGTCAAGACCGGTTAAAATCGGTCAAAACTGGGGTCTGATCGGACTTATCCGGCTACCGGCCATGAGGAAGTGACGTCGTTTGGCCTGTTCTAGAGCTTCTTCTGAAATCTGAATTGAATCCTGAACCCTAGGCCTAGCAAAACTATCGCATCCCTTCCTTTTCTTCCTCTGCCGAGCAGCAGCCAGCAGAGCCCTCGCCCGCGGCCACAACCAGCGCAGCCGCCGCCGCTCCCTCGTTTCGACCCAACTTCCTGCCGCACGTCTCACCGCCGCTCATTCGCCCCCTCGTCTCAACCCAGGTCCCCAACTCCTCGCCGCCGCTCCCCGTCCGACGCATCGACCCAACTCCCCGCCGCCTCGACAGCAGTCCCGCCCCTGCCTCAATACTAGCTTAGATCGTTTCAGGTGGGTGCTTAATTAGGTTTCTATTGTGTAGTTTCAGAATTGGAAAAGCACATCTTGGTTCTGTTTCCATTTTCAGTTTCCACAATGAAATCGAGCATTGGTTGTTGTTAGATAGAGAGAGTGGGGGAGAAAGAAAGAAAGAGCATTGACGTTTGTTTGTTAATTAGGAGTTAGTAAGGAATGCAGCAGGTTAATTTGGTTGATGGAATTGATGATACTTTGTTATTTTGTTAATTATTTACTTGTTTTACCGGTTGATAGATAGAATCGAGTAATGTATCAAGTCAGCTGGCTTAATCCGGTTGAACCCCGATTCGACCATTAAACCTCAAACCCCTTGTTAAACCGGTTAGAGGACTTAATCCGGTTTGACAACCTTGGATTTGGATCAAATGGATTGGATTGAGAATTGTCACCTCTGAATACGACGCTTTGAGAGAAAGGGAAGAGAAATATGTTTTTTAATGAGAAATTCTTAATCCAATTAGAGAAATATAATACTTAAATAATCCAAATAATCTAAAAATTATAACTAAATACGAATAATTAAACAAGATAAGAACACCAAAAATTTCGATTAGTCATGTTGGCGCGCGCACATGACAAATCAATACAAGTTATTAAGAGTTAGAGAAAATAATATATGCTCACAAAAATTAGAGATTTAAAATTGAAATAAACTGTAGGAAGAACTAATTGGTCTTTAAAAAATCATTTTTTAAAAGCTTTGGACCAGCGGAAACTCTAAGTTCAATTTAATTCTTTTATATCTTCATACATTTTTTTAATATACTTTCATTACGTAATATCAAGGATTGTAACATTATATTGGAGGTTGTACCAAAAAAGTCAGCAGTATCCTATTTTATGTTGAAGTCGTTATTCAACTGTTTCATACCACTAATAACCGTCTATCGAGTTAGATACGATAAAATGTTTTCTAAATCGAACTTCCGGAAAGACACAATTTTACAAAACCGACATATTACTAACAATTAATTTAGTAATCATTCATACATATTTTAGCAAATAAAAATGATCTCAGATATGATTGAACTTTTGACTAGGGGAGCTAAATGGTATTGTGGTTTAACGGTTTAACCGCAACAAAACGGTAGTCGGCAGCGAATTGGTGGCAGGCGGTTTACCGAGAGAGGAACGGTAAATTACCGTCGGCAACTCGGTTTCCCGACACCGAATGGGAAAGGCATCCATTGACAACCATATTCCAAACTCCAAAAGCCGTCAGCCGACCCTAACTCCCTAAAACCTAGTTGTAATTAGTAATTAGTAAATCGAATCAAGTCTCCCTCTCCCCTGCTTGCTACACGAGCACGCACGACGCGTCACGCCGCCGATCCCTCCATTCATCGAAACCGACGCCCTTCGCTGTTGCCCTGTTTACGTCGACCCCGCTTTGCCGTTTCCCTGTAGACACCCTTCGCCGTTCCCTGTTTCCGTCGAACCCCGTCGCCGTCGAAGATTAATTGCTCGACCCTGCTAGGACCTGAACCCAGCAGACAGCAGTTCATACTTTGTCCTCTCCTATACGTCGATTTGAAGTGTTTGGGGTAACTTAATGTAGATTACTTGATTTAGTGATTTGTTAATTGATTCATTATTTCATAATTCATAGGTATAGCCGAAGCCGAGTTGTTTGTTTGTTTGTGTATGTCTGTGTCGTAGCTCGTAGGCTTGTAGAGAGGCAGAAGAAAGTTTATTTTTAGTTCTTAGTTCTTACTTCACAAATGAAATTATTAAATTAATCAACAAATGAATAATTATGGGACAATTTATCACCAAGAATTATTAAAACAACAATCTGCAGACTGCAGCAGTCACTCAGTCACCGAGAATTCGGCCATTCGGGAAACCTTTTGACAGTGAATGACCATTATCCTCCATTTGCTGTTTCCCTCTTGCAAGCAAAGGCGTAATACCAATACAACAATACCCGCCAGCCAGCCGCCCCTAAAGGTCTCGACTGACTACCTCATCATAAGGATTAAGGAGGCAGCACTGCAGTACGTACGTTACGTAGGTCTATGTTGGTGAGAAGAGCAAGTTGGGTAAGTGGAGAGAAGTTTGGATTTGAGGCCATCCTGCTCGATCTGGTGGCCGGAGTAACAAAAGTTGATTTACCACCATAAGAGAATGATAAGTAAATGGGCAACCCACCCACTTGTTGTAACGAATGAAATGCCACTAACATGTTCTTTTTTCTTCTCTTTACAATCGACCCAGATAGATACAGCCTTCAGTATTATCTCTTCCACCAATGCCAAATCAAGACACTTACAGAAATATCTATTGCCTAGTCAGCCACACAAATTTGAAGCATACCAAACAAAAATCTTTGTCCTTCATTGCATCATGCAAAAGAACTCATTAATTTAACCAGCACAAAAGAACTTATTAAATATACATATATATGTTTTTGGTGCTCCTATAAATAGATAGAAGTTGGTGTAGTGACTTATCATTCTCTCCACAACCATCTCATTCCTCTCCCCCCTCCCCAAAGGTGGGTGCTACACACTCCATTTCATCCATGGAGATTGTTACAGAGTCATCAATATCCCACCCAGAGAAACTGTGGGGGCATGTCCGTCGGCGATGCAGCTTGTTCAAGGATAAGATGATCAAGTTTGGAAAAGGGATGGTGAAGATTGGGAAAGATGATCCTAGAAAGGTCTTTCACTCCCTTAAAGTTGGACTCTCACTCACTTTGGTTTCCTTACTATACTACGCTAGGCCGCTGTATGATGGTTTCGGGGCTGCTGGGATGTGGGCTGTGCTTACAGTTGTGGTGCTCTCTGAGTTCACAGTTGGTGAGTTTTTGCAGCTTCTGTTCATTTCTTGTGTCACAAGTTACGGAAGTATGCATTTAGATACCGACTCGTTTTCTCTTTGCCTAGGTGGGACTTTGTGCAAAGGGTTGAACAGAGGTTTTGCAACACTATCTGCTGGTGCTCTAGGACTTGGAGCTCAGCAATTGGCTGCTCTATTTGGAGACCAGGGAGAGCCCATTGTGCTTGGAATCCTTGTTTTTTTGTTAGGTATGCATTTCAAACAAAAAAGGAAGCAACTCACTGTAATGGATTCAAAATTAAGCCAAATAATTTTTACCTACTTTTGCGGCATGCAGCTTCAACCTCGACATTCATGCGATTCTTTCCAAGGATCAAGGCGAGATACGACTATGGAGTCATGATCTTCATCTTGACATTCGCCTTGGTATCGGTATCAGGTTACCGGGTTGATGAGCTTTTGACTTTGGCACAGCAGAGACTGACAACCATCATAATAGGGGTGGCAACATGCATGGTTGTGTCCATTTTCATTTGCCCTGTATGGGCTGGTGAAGATCTTCACAACTTGGTTGCTTCTAATATCGAAAAGCTCGGATGCTACCTCGAAGGTATATATGAATGAATTTGGTTCATTTCAGAAACTCAGCTTTCATTTTTCCCAGCTGTGTTACTTACATTGGAAGGAACTCTTTTGTGACAGGATTTCCAGTTGAGTATTTCCAGTCCCCTGGAGATGGAGAAAATGATGTTGCTGGCAAAGCCAAGCCATGTCTACAAGGATACAAAAGTGTTCTCACTTCCAAGTCCACTGAAGAAACCCTGGTAAAGTTTCCTACAACTTCTTGAAAAGATTTCTCTTACTGTCGAATTATATTCCTTTCTTGGCTTTACTGATAACATGGTTCCCTAATCTTGCAGGCAAATCTTGCAAGATGGGAGCCGAGACACGGCCAGTTTAAATTGAAGCATCCATGGAATCAATACTTGAAGACTGCAGCTTTGGCACGACATTGTGCTTACCAGATTGAAGCTCTTAATGGCTACATTCACTCTGGTTTCAAAGTAAGAACTTGAAAAAGCCTTGGTTTTTCTGCCAATCCTTTTGATTCGACAATTAGTGACAACAACATAAAACCAATAGATATTCCCCCCTGATGGATTCAATTATGATATTCCATTGACAGCTGAAAATCAGTCAAGATGATGACTTCTTTGTTTTGTTCTACTTTCCCTTTTTCACTTTTCCAACTATATTAAATCACCTCCTTCTACTTCAGTCATCCATAGTGTTTTGATGAAACAAATCACCAAAACACAGCAGCCTCTGAAAAAGGTTACTTTCTATTCAGCGAATGACGGAAAAAGAAAGCTCCTTTGTTGTTACTAACCTATCAAATCTTTGCTTGATGCTCCTTTTAAAGGCGCCAAAAGAGTTCCAGAACAAGACAAAGGAAATATGCACAAGGATGAGTGAAGAATCAGGAATGGCACTGAGATTATTGGCTACTTCTATGAAATCGATGACTGATCCTTCTCCAGCAGTTGTTCATGTCGAGAGCTCAAAATCCGCCATGAAAGAGCTTAAACTAGTCCTGAAATCTGTCTCAGTAAATCAAGCAGATTTCCTGGCCATGATACCAACTGCAACCGTTGCATCGATACTAGTCGAGACAGTCAAGGCTGTAGAGAAGCTAACTGAATCAGTTCATGAACTTGCTAGTCTTGCCAGCTTCAAAAGCTTGAAGACAGCTACAGTGTCTCCAGAGAAACAGGCACCACAATTGCTCCACCGTGGAAGTATAAAGCCGGTTTTGGATGGCGTTGATAGGGATCATGTTGTAATAACTGTACTTGAATGTCCCGCAGAAACTGAGAAGCCTCAGCCAGTAAATGGTGAAGGTGTAAAACGTTCAGAAGTGAATATTTCTTGTAAACAAATTCTGTCTGCTGATTCCTTTTTTAGTCGGTGTAGGACAAGGGTTTAAGGCAGGAAAAGTGAAAAGTATTGTTTTGCCCTTATCTTGCCAATGTTTGGTGGTGGTGGCTACTGTTAACCTGTATTTAACACTTTATGGAGAAAAGCTCTCATAAGCTTTCAAAAGGTTTTTTGAAAGAAACAAATATAAGTGCTCTTGTCACATATGCTCTTTTTACCTTCTTGATGATGGAGCACTAGAAAGCTAAATTTCACAGCATAAACCTCAGATCACATACAATAAACAAAGAAAGAAAGAAAGAAAGAAAGACAAGTTTAATCCTAAAGTGGACTATGATCCAAAGCAAATCCCATTCTCGGGATATCTTTCTTCACCAACCATAAGCTTGTTTCTACCCTACACAAAGTTCTTGGAACTTCTTCAACTATTGCATGGTGTTGAAGTTTGAGGGTTTTAAATTATCAATCATGGTTTAATGACTGCATTATAAAATAAGGATTGAGCATTAAAACAATGCAAATTAAGAAGGTTATCAAGAAGGACCATGTAGCAGAACGTACAAGTTGGATCCAAGCTGAAATCTAATTAGTAGGTTGGTTTGATATAGCCAATCCAATACTCAAATGAATAACCCCTTGGCTCCACCACTTAAACGCATGTGTATGTTGGACTAAAAACACAAGAATCTTCAAAAGTAGATTGACCATCTTGAGACTTCGATCACTAAAAGCAAAGATCCCTTCAAGAACTCGAGTAATTTGCTAACTTCTATTAACTCTCTCACTGTAGAAGGGAATCTTAAGTAAAGTGCAGAATCCAAGTACTCCAAGCAACATTGTAAAAAGGGTTCCACACCGGTTTTACCATTTCATCTGGGGTTTTTTACCAGGGAGTTGGCATTTAACCTTTTCAAGCCCACTTGTACCATAACTATGAAGAGGTAGATGCTGCTAGAGCAAGGGAATTACCTATGCCCCGTCTCAACTTAGATTAAGGCTTACTTTTACAAACAGTGGATCTGCAGGAAGGCACCACAAAGTAAAGAGAAGCACCCAAAAGTGTCAAAAATGGAAATTGAAACCCGGGTCTCAGAGTTGTAAAAGGTGGGAAACTAAGAAGGGGAATTCCAGAGCTAGTTGTTTCCCACTTAAGTGGCTGTCAATCTTCCCTCTTCTCTAAAAGAATGCAAGTTACAAAAGTAAATGTACAAACCTAGTATTGGAGCCCATAATGTTCCTTCCTATAACCACAATCATGGTTACAACCCATCAGAGCAACTTCATAAAAGGAACATTTCATTCCATCCTCGCAAACTCTAGGTATGTTGAAGGCTAGGCAAGTATTACCATGCTATGAAGGACAAACATAAGGGGAATTCACTATAAATGGAAACTGCATCAGAAAAAGGGAACCTTCTTCCTACCCATTGCAGCTTGAGATGTTCCCACTAGAAAAGCGCGTGCCTTGTAGAAGTTATTGGCTTTTTCATTTAAAAAATGAAGAGATTCTCTAATGAGCAAAAGATAAGCAAAATAAAGTATATCGATATAAGTAGTAGTCCATTTATGATAAGTGAGTGAGTTGCTACAGCAGCAGCAGCTAACCTCAACCTCTCATCACCATCTTAACATGATCTCTTAGTCGGTCAACAACCTACTTTCGTTCCCTTTTCTTTGTACAATTTGTTTATACATTTCCCTTGAAAAATGAAGGACATGAAACACAACAGAGTTTCATTGCACCACCACTAATGGCCAGGCTTGGTCCTGTGTACCATAAGGTAAAAAGAAAATCAAGAAAATGGAGAAGGAATATAGCACATTCTAGTACATGGTTGTCTGTTGATGAAATGATGAACAATCAGAAAGAATTAAACTTGTCAAACATGAGGATTAAACAAACATTAAAAGGAAAGGAGGGAAAAGAAGAGAACATTCCTGTGCCAGATTCCCACTACGGTTTGTGGATCCCCGGTAAAAAAAAAGGAACCCTAATGGCCCGAGCTAGTCAGCAATGACTGCAATCCCCATTAAGTGAAAAGGGTTTCTGAATTGAAAGCTAGTGAAGTGTCAGAAATTGAAGTCATGGGCCTTCTGTTAATTGGGATTGTTGTTTTTACCTGTGATTTTTTTGTCAGATGAAAACTGGGGATCACATGAGAGTGAATCACGCCTGCCAAGAAACTATTCTTCAGAGTTGGGGAATTACTGTACAGTAGTAGTAATGTGAATCCCAGTTGCAATTGCAACATGAGGAAGTAGAGTGATGCCACGCCATTCCAATTTGGCGAGCTCCTATTTTTGTTTTCTTCCCTGAAATGGAAGTCACATGAGCAACACTACTAACTCGCTGATCGTTCGAATCCCACGCCTCTTTCCCGCAGATGAAGCGTCGTCGTGGAATTGTCGAAGAAACGTTGTTCTAGTACTAATAAACCACTAATCCGAACGTAAATATTCAGTTGGTAAGGCCAGGGTTTCGCCTCCCATGGAACGCTGTTAGGCGACTCGGATTATTTGGTTTGCTTGTAGCAGAAGTTCATATAAGTATTAAGTATATAATCTCTTTACCTTCACATTTCTCGCATTCTACAACACAACTTTGAGTAATCAAACATCTCATTTTTCTTTTGAGAAATATTCAAAAAAGAAACAACAATTCGAAGAAACATTTCGCCTTGTCTAAAACCCAACCAGTCATACTCATATCACAACAATAACTAGATGCAAAAATTATAGGACACAAATTCTAACAAAGATAAGGAATGACTTTACTCTATTGGCAGTCCAATTGACAACTCGAGGAATCTCACTAAAACTCTACAGCGTGGGGTATGGTCGAGATTAGCTTGAAACCATCACGCAGCACGAGTCCACCTAGAACTATACTAGAGCTTATGAATAACAACATATGAGTTGCCTTCTACCACCACTCTTGCAATCTGACGGGATATCGCATTTAAAATGGCGTCACGAGCTGGAAGAAGCTCCACAATATATGGGTCTGAAATTCCATAGTGGATGAACCTGAAGCCAAAAGAGTGGAACCGCTAGAATTTTGAATAACAACTCCAAAAGATGAAGGATCATGTTGAACTGGCGCATTAAAGTTAATCTTTGACACCAACCAGACCGTTGGGGAGATGAGAGATGAGCAACATGAGGAGGGAGAGGATCGAAGAAGGAAATTCTCAGACTTGAAAGTTAAACTGAGAAGAGAGGACCCGGACCTGAGGTTGGTAGCATTCAAAGACCCAGTGTTCTGATATTTTCAAATCCTCCAAAAAAACACATTGGAGAACTTGGAATTGCGATCAGATCAAATGAAACAACGTCACTAGAGGCTAAGAGTGGATTTTGGGGCTGATCATACTAGCTCTTCCATCCCACTAATGACCAAAGTTTGATCGCTAGGGGACATCTAAGAAAAGATGTTCAATGCTCTCGCGGTGCTTCCAGCAGACAGGAAAGCGGAAATGACCAAAGCTCTTCCTTTTATTTAGCTTACTATAGGTTTATACTACTCAGTTCAGTACTCACCGATTCAATTAACTAAAAGGTCTCTTTCTTTAGTTAACGGATATAGGTGTCATATACTGTAGCATCCCGAACTTTTTTTAATAAGATATTGTCCACTTTGGACCTAGACCCTCACAGGTTTGGCCTAGGGGTGCATGTCAAGGTGACTTCATATAAGGCCACTCATCCTTGCAGTGCTCCACAATGAGCAAATTTAACTTCAAAGTTCTTAGAAGAGCTCTTCCATTTCACCCCAAAACGAGTCTTCTCAGTTAAGATTGGTTTGTTACTTATGAACGATGGATCTCTCTCGTACTTTGTCGATGTGGGGATTTGCCGAAGGTGTTACATACCCCCATTGGGACTCAACGTCCTTGTTGAGGTTTGCCCTACCATCAATCAAGAAGAACACAAAGAGGATGTGATACCACTTATAACATCCCAAATCTTTTCCCCAGAAGATATTGCCCGCTTTGGGTCTAGACCCTCACGGTTTTGGCCTCGAGGTGCATCTCCAGGTGACTTCTTATAAGGTCTCTCATCCTCGCAGTGCTCCACAGTTAGCACGTTTAACTTTGGAGTTCTTACAAGAACTATTCCATTTCACCCCAAAACATATCTTGTCAGTTAAGGTCGGTTTCTTACATATGAACCATGGACCTTTCACGTGCTTTGTCGATGTGGGATTCGCCTAACGTGTAACATATACATTCATTCAGGACTAGAGGTTACTTATTTCATCGGCAAAAAAATATTCTAATAATAATAAAAAGAATCAGTCATTCTACTGTCCTCTAAAGTATTGGTGTTTCGATATATAAATTAAACTTGTACCATAACGTTAAAGATACATATTCAGTTTGTACCATAAAGAAGTTTGTACATTTATATTATGGTAAGTTTGTATCATTAATAAAAATACAAATTCAGTTTGTTTAACAAAAGAATTTGTAGGTACAAACTAAATTTATCATGAAGATATTTTTTAACTTAAAATTTCTCAATGTGTGTATTATATTACTTTATAATGTCTTCGTTATAATGTGTGGATCATACAGACGAATTATAAAAAATAATTGATTTGTCACATGTATTGCTCTTGCTCCTTCATTGGCAGGAGTGTTGCCTCTTTTTTATGAAACTTAACTGTAAACATCCTAGCCAGTTGAATTACGAACATCTATTCAAACCGAAGAAGGGAAGAGGTAACTTGCACAAGCAGGTGGGATACCCTAAAATTGTAGGCACCTTGTATACGTAGGCTTCATAAAGTCCAAGCAACACAGTCACACTTTTATCGCTATCTAGGCCAACAAATGGATTACCATCCAAAAAGAAATGAACTACGGTTTAACACACTAATTACATTATTCACCTATATATACCTACCAACCGTAAATTGGGTTCTCTACATGCGGGGGCAACAGCCTTAGATCCTTACAGTGCTGCTTATCGTAGTCTCTAGTCCCAGGTGTTGCGCCAGTACATAGTCTCAGGAACTCGTTCCCGGTGAGGCAGTAGTGCGCGAATGCCAGACCGCCGTCGAGCACCTCCGAGGCCTTGGGCACGGCTGGCATGGGTGGTCTCGTTGTGGCGGTGGCAGCTCCTCCGTCTTCTGTCAGAATCTTGTCGAGGTCGGAGTGTTGCATGAATCTCTGGGTGGCAGCCTCCCAAGAGAGGTTGTAGCTTTGCTCGGGAGTCAGAGGTTGAGGCTCTTTCTCCATTGCTTCCTTCACCTTTGCAACGAAGTCGTCGGATGTTTTGTACGTCAAGCAGTTCGGAAATGATCTGAAGAACTCGTTCGACGGGTGATCTGCGCATACTACGAATTTCCCCATTGCGAGTGCCTCGGCTGTAGCTGTGCAGAGCACGTCGCTGATGCTTGGGTTTATGAAGACTTTGTACCTTCAAATATGAAAAGAAAGAAAAGGATGAGTTCAGAACACTTTTTTTTTACTTCACTTTTACTGAAACTTAAAAATGTCATATCTGTAAATCAAAAGCTAAACCAAACAGACCTTGCAAGGCTCAGATAACAAGCTAAATGAGAAGATAAGAATGACTATTATGGTGAACGATAATATTCAGTTGTAAAAAGGAAGTGCTAACTAAGTTCACCAGTGGATTCGTGCTGCTTGCCTACAATTTGCCAACTCTTGGTCCATAGCAGCTGAAAGAAGGTTGTTATAAAGTACTTACCCGTGGAGAGAAGAGTCAGCATGATCGATTCCTTTGAGGAAATTGAGATTCAAGTTCAGTGATTTAGCGGCACTCTTAACTTCAAGTGCATCCTCGCCATTCCCATATACATCCACCTTAAAGCCATCAAGATCAGTCTGGTGTTTGGCCAGCAAATCTATCAACTCTCGGTATCCCTTAGCCCAGACCATCTTGCCTAAGAAGTAGGCTCCTTTAGAGAATGCATGCTGCCCAAGTTCTCTATCTGCAGCTACTTTCTCACCTATGCGCAAAAACTTTGGGTTGACACCATGTACATTGCACACTACTGACTTTGGCATATCTTGTGTTGCACCAGAAAGACGGAGAACCTGCATCATCAATACAAACAAACCTTTAGATAAGAACGCAAAAGGATAATGACAGTTAATTCACAGGGTTGGACACTTTACCTTATGGCAGTATGCTCGTGCAACCCAGTTGTTGATGTGTTTGACAAAGAAAGCTTGCAAAGCCCCATTCTTCTCTCTCTTAATGTATTCCAGGTAATTTGTGTGGACAATTCCAACAACATGATTGAACTTATCAGTCCAGCGCCTACCATGATGATACCAGTTCAAATGTTCAGGTTCTTCCAGAATAGCTATGTCAGCTTCCTTAGATGGTATAAACTGAGAAGTATCGCCCGCTGGGATTATGCTTCTTCTTTCCTTGGAGAACTATATAGGACACAGAGAATCAATATTTACATAACGTTTAATAGTTTTCAGTAACTCATAAAAACGAAGCAAACTACGTTTACTACAAGCTAGTAGGTAGTTACCTTTCCCGGGTAAAAGGATATTCTAAAATCAGCCTTAAACCCAATTCTTTCCTCTAGCCAGTTCCGAATGTAGCTCTCTTGCTCTTCTGGTGAACTAAATGTGAGGCTGTTGGGGTAAACAATTTCCTGATCTGACTTGCATAGCCATGGAACTAACAAGGTGACATTTCTTTTATCTGATTGTGCCAAATATGCTGCTCGGAAAAGTGGATTGACAGCTGTTCCAGTCATCCAAGGAAGACTAGCGGTTGTGACAATGGCAACATGCCGCCTCCCGTCCTCTGGGATATATTTGGCGTTGTCTGTCCAAAATCCACCTTCGTAATGATGACCTGTACTTTGAAGGACACTGGCGATTCTCACATCAAGCTCATCAGTATTGCCATTGTTGTCGTCCCCAACGAGAGAGGATTCTCCACTTGATAGTGAGTGCAGTAGAAGTTGGTTCTTGCGTTTACTACACAAGCTGTCCACTATCTTGTCACATATATCTGCCAATAATAGCATAAGATTATTTTTTGCATAACATGGCACAGAAGAACAGCCACATATGGTACACCAAGTTCCACAATAGTTTGATAACCCATAATGATTACTTGCCTCTTTTGACACCGATCTGATCCAAAAAGGGCCCAGATTGCTTCACCAAACTTGCCAAAAGTTCAGGTACATCAAGTGGTGGTACTTCCTACACGTAGCAACACCATAGAAACAGTCAGGTTTACACTTTCAGTTCCATTGAAGGATAAACACAGCTGCTAGTAACAGTAGAGACTAACACATTATAATAATAATAATAATAATAATAATAATAATAATAATAACAGTAGAGACTAACACCTAGAGAGGTCCAGAATCAGAATATATCATGCATAAAGGCATTAGAGCCATCACTTCAGGAGGCATGTGGCCAACAGAGCACATTTCAAGAGATTTTCGGAAAATGAATGGCTAGAACTTAATCTGGTCATGTTTTTGGACTGTACTCTATAATACAAAATGTAACAAGCCAATTCGACCTTAAGCGGCGCAAAATGTTCACTTGCTAATGAAAAATAAGGACTGGCTTCCCTTCCTTCTATTTTTTAAACGCGGAAGTGAAATTATTTTAAAGTCACGTCGTTTCAGTTTTTCAACAGAATGGGCAACCTAGCTCTTATCTGTTATTGACGATATCTAGTGGTTCTGCAGACAGATTGCTAGAAAAACAAATTACCATATGTGACAAGGAAGAATTTGGCAAGTCATCTGATGATGTCATAAAATCATAACACACTAATAAGAGATGGTCATCCTTAACGGATGAAAATGACTGTTGGTCCACACATTAAGGTGGAGTCTATAGACTAAGAATCAGATATCTAACCTGTGATTCTTGGGGATCCTTGCGAATTGATTTCTGCAAAATACATCACATACACTACATGAGAACTCAAACCATATATCATTCTGACAAAATAAGCACTTATTTCCAGCACAAAAGTAGGCAATTCGCAGAAGGATTCTTTTCGCTCTATTGAAGTGATTGTGCGCAAGGACGATATGAACAAAGAACTGCTTGAATGGGCGAGATCCCGAGTCTCTACTGCTAACAGTCGTTACCCAAACCCTCAGTTTACTTTGGAAAAAAAAAGTATATAAATAAAAGCTTGGAAGATTCAAATAAGCTAGTCTCTCTCATTAAGCTAGATAGGTTTTGAAAAGCCAACGCACAAAGTGCTTGATGTAAGCCGGCCAACGTCTGGTAGAGTAGGAATCTCGGTGTAATTATCAAGCTAATGCGTTGAAGATCAAACTATACAGAAACTGGGCAGCTACATCAATAGGTTATTGCGTATTGATTCAGAGATACTAGATTACTCGTCACTAAACAAGAGATAAAAGAATCCTTATAACAGCAAGAGCCTCTCAATCATATTTAGTTCCAGCTATTTCTGATTCTTAGAGAAGGCCTACAAGTGCCAACCTGCTTCAAATATTTCTAAAAGCTCTACCAACTAGTGGACAGAAATGGGCTCCTGAACTTCAAATACTTCTAAATAGCATCCTGCACCCTATCAAATTCATAAGAACTTATCCTAATAATTTCACACCAAAACAACCTGAGTTCCCCACGACAGCTATAACGAATTACCATAAGGGGAAGCAGCGAGATGGAAAAGCACATACCAGGCTGGATTTGACCTTCTCCACGAGCTCACTGTTCTTAAACCCCTCAAATATCTCACCCAACTCGCTTTTCTTCTCCAGCTCCTTAAACCGCTTCTTCAAATCTCGAATGGGCTTCCACTCTTCAGTCTGGTTCCCTTCGTTCTCCTCCTCATCTTTCCACTCGCCCCAGAACTCCTTGAACTTGAGCCTCCTCCTCCCTCTCCACACCCTATCGAACTCCACGCTTCCATTCCTGTCCCCATCATAATCGTACCCCTCGACCTCAGACACGAGAGCGTTCCTTATGCTTGACAAATCAATCGCCAATTTGGCCCTGGTAGGCCCCCACTTCTCGAGAACCTTCTTGCTGATCTCCGGCGCCGAGTACACCCTCCGGAACTCCGATATCTTCGGCTGCAATTTCTTGACGAAATTGTTCTCCGATGGCGGCGCGACGAGCGAGGTGGAGGCGGAATTGAAGAAGTTCTCGAGCTCGCGGTCGAAGGACGAGGCGAGGTTCTTGAACGAGTTGGCCCGGGCACGCATGAGCTGGAGATCCGCGTCGGCCGAGTCACGGACCTCCCGCCATCCCTTGGAGATGAAGGAGAAGGCGTCGCTGGACGACGACGATGACGGATGCGCCACTTGGTTGTTCATCGCCGGTGTGACGGAAATTTCGGGGGAATTCTCCGGTTCACTGAATTAGGGATTTGTTGGCTTTGCTTGGTGTAAGAACGGGACAAGTGAGGAAGGATAGAAGAAGAAGAGAAGGGGGTAAGGGGAATTCTGTTTTAACGGTCTTGATTTGCGAGCGTATTTGATCACTTCTCGGCAATCCACCACAAAGACGGACACGTAGGAGGGGCGGGACCCAGGGAGATTTTGGCGCGTGCTGACTTGGACCAGTCGGGTGAGAGGAACACGTGGGAAGCAGGGATTGGGCAGGAAGCTTCTCGTTGTCTCGTGGGTAATTATGAATATTCGCTATTGGGGGGTGCAATATGCTGCCGGGTCGGGCTGATGGATCAATGATCATGGATGGGTTCGGATCATTTGAGGAGATTTGGGTCGACGGTCGACGGGATAGGAGTGGGACACGTGGGGGCTCCGGGTTGGCTGGGGAACTTCGCTAGTCTCAACTGTAAATTCGAGAATGTATAAGTTGATGGTTGATGGAGAGCGTAAGTGGATGGATAAATTATTGTTTTGATAAAAAAGTAGTGGATTCAAATAGAGTAAAAAGTAAGTAATTATATTATTAGTTTTGTCACATCATTACGAAAAGTTGAGATATAACAATCACTCATTTGATTGATAGTTTCTATCACATCACAGAAACAATCTATGCATTGTTTCTGATAAAAAAAACAAAAAAAAAACGATCCATTCTAAACAAGAGCCCTTCTAGTGTGCTCTATAGCACCCATGCTATAAAAAACAAAAAAACAAAGGTGACTTGTTGAGAAGGTAAACCCACTAAATGACTGGTCCCACATCATTAATGGCAATCTTGTAAATAATGAATCAATGTATACAAGTGTAGGTACAAATTAGAGTTGTACCATATCGTATAGGTACAAGTTTCAGCTGTACCATTGAAGAATTTGTTTCACAAAGTGTAGGTACAACTTAAAGTTGTACCATTACTATAGGTACAATTTTGAGTTGTACCATAAAGGGATTTGTTAGAAAGTGTAGGTACAACTTAAAGTTGTACCATGGTATAGGTACAAGTTTGGGTTGTACCATAGAAGGATTTTTAGAAAGTGTAGGTACAACTTAAAGTTGTACCATGGTATAGGTACAAGTTTGGGTTGTACCATAGAAGGATTTTGAGAAAGTGTAGGTACAACTTAAGGTTGTACCATTAGTATAGGTACAATTTTGAGTTGTACCATAAAGAGATTTATTAGAAAGTGTAGGTACAATTTAAAGTTGTACCATTAGTATAGGTACAATTTTGAGTTGTACCATAAAAGGATTTGTTATAAAGTGTAGGTACAACTTTAAGTTGTACCATAGTATAGGTACAAGTTTGGATTGTACCATAAAAGAATTTTGAGAAAGTGTAGGTACAACTTAAGGTTGTACCATTAGTATAGGTACAATTTTTAGTTGTACCATAAAGGGATTTGTTAGAAAGTGTAGGTACAACTTAAAGTTGTACCATGGTATAGGTACAAGTTTGGGTTGTACCATAGAAAGATTTGGAGAAAGTGTAGGTACAACTAAAAGTTGTAACATTAGTATAGGTACAATTTTGAGTTGTACCATAAAGGGATTTATTAGAAAGTGTAGGTACAATTTGAAGTTGTACCATGATTTTGGGTTGTACCATAGAAGGATTTTTAGAAAGTGTAGGTACAAAATAAAGTTGTACCATTAGTATAGGTACAAGTTTGGGTTGTACCATAAAGGGATTTATTAGAAAGTGTAGGTACAAATTAAAGTTGTACCATGGTATAGGTACAAGTTTGGGTAGTACCATAAAAGAATTTTGAGAAAGTGTAGGTACAACTTAAGGTTGTACCATTAGTATAGGTACAATTTTTAGTTGTACCATAAAGGGATTTGTTAGAAAGTGTAGGTACAACTTAAAGTTGTACCATGGTATAGGTACAAGTTTGGGTTGTACCATAGAAAGATTTGGAGAAAGTGTAGGTACAACTAAAAGTTGTAACATTAGTATAGGTACAATTTTGAGTTGTACCATAAAGGGATTTATTAGAAAGTGTAGGTACAACTTGAAGTTGTACCATGATTTTGGGTTGTACCATAGAAGGATTTTTAGAAAGTGTAGGTACAAAATAAAGTTGTACCATTAGTATAGGTACAAGTTTGGGTTGTACCATAAAGGGATTTATTAGAAAGTGTAGGTACAAATTAAAGTTGTACCATGGTATAGGTACAAGTTTGGGTAGTACCATAAAAGAATTTTGAGAAAGTGTAGGTACAACTTAAGGTTGTACCATTAGTATAGGTACAATTTTTAGTTGTACCATAAAGGGATTTGTTAGAAAGTGTAGGTACAACATTAAGTTGTACCATAGTGTATAGGTACAATTGTGAATTGTACCATAGAAGATTTTTAGGAAAGTGTAGGTACAACTTTAAGTTTAGTGTAGTACAACTTAAGGTTGTACCATTAGTATAGGTACAATTTTTAGTTGTACCATAAAGGGATTTGTTAGAAAGTGTAGGTACAACATTAAGTTGTACCATAGTGTATAGGTACAATTGTGAATTGTACCATAGAAGATTTTTAGGAAAGTGTAGGTACAACTTTAAGTTTAGTGTAAAGGTACAACTCTAGAAAGTGTAGGTACATCTTCTAGGGCAAAAGCTAATGATCTATCTGGATCTTCTGTAGCTGTCCGTTCCTGTAGGGCAGCAGCAGGAAAATAATGGTGTGGAAGAAGGGTTTCATGGATGATACTATTTGGGAACAGAAGAATTCAGCTCGTGATGATGATGATGATGTACGTTCTAATTGAGGTTTCTGCATTTTATTTATTTCTCAATGTTATTGCTTCGACATATACAAGTATGTTTGTGATAATTAAGAAAATGACCTTTTCCTGCTTATGTACTAATTTGTATTTACTTTGTGTTTACTTTGTTTGCGGTACATGGATACAAAAGAATCAGAAGCAACTGATTGTTGCTTCTTCTATGGCACTGCCACACTGATACATTGAAAAAATTCAGCGCGGTAGCCTACTCTGGGTTCCAACAATGAAATGGAATCCCATGTCGTGACTTTACATGTCAAAATTCTAACTTCAGATATAACTCTCTGTGTACAATTGAGGACAACGGAAGCAAAGAATCAAGCAGCATCAGCTTTGGCCCACTTCCAGACGCTGACGACACCATTTGCGTCCCCTGTGAAAAACAAACCGTCAGGCCCACTTCGAATTGCTCTTACTTCCTTCTGTGAGTAAATCCTTCCACGCTCTTCGAGTGTTGGCAACTCGTATAACCAAATACTACAGTTGCTCCACGAACAGAACAAGACTGGTTTTCCTTCGGAATCATTCATCCCACCAAGAGCAACTGCAGCACTTTCCTCTTCATGTGTGTACAAAAGGCTTATATCATCACTGTCATCTTCAGCGCAACCCCAGAACTTGACCTTCTTATCCAGTGAGCAAGACACCAGGGCCGTATTCCAGCAGATAACAAACGTCACAGCACCATCGTGTGCCTTGAGTGTTTGAATGCACTCCTCGGTGTTCAAATCCCACACCTTGATTGTCCCATCCATCGAACCATAATACAATCTTGATCCAGTTCTTCGAAAACAAACTCCCTTCCGTCGTCTAAGTTCCTAATCTTGTACATGAAATCCACCTCCGAAGCACCATCTTCAAACGACTCCCGAGCTTCAGCTGACTAGCAAGAAGTAGACCGTGACAAAGTGTCAGACCAGAGGTCGGGTTCATCAGAACCAGAAGTTCTCAACACTGCGCTGCTATCATCCATCACTCTATCAACTCCCAATTCGATCTTCTCGGGACTTTCCTTCTCCAATTCCTTCACCGAACCCCGGTCGAAACTCGGATTCATCTATCCGAGGAACCTCCATCGCCGATCCTCTACGCTCTCCATATTCTTACCCCAAATCTCGAACTGAGAATTAGCGAAAACACCGTTGCCGTCGGAATCGGAAGCCCAATCGGAGATGGAAGAGACCTCTTCCCTAGTATCGAAGAATCCCTCCTCAGCACTGCAACTCTCCATCTACAGTGGGGAATTCCGACTCCCCCAAAGGAACCCTTAAGAATTCAGATCAAGTGATGTTGTTCCGCCTATGACATGCCGCATGCGAAGTCGGGAGCTCTGAGAGTCGAGAAACGGAACCCCCAATCTCTTTCTTCTCACAGTGTCGCCGTCACCATCGCCCCTTGATGCAGGTTCGTTGTCGCCGTCGCCCTAATTCAGATGCAGATTCGCCGTCGCCGCCAATCAATCCCGTCACTATCGACGAAGAGACGCTCTGAAATCCCACCGCGGAAGAGAGGCTCTGAAACTCGAGGAGGCTCTGGAACCGGTGCAACAGGTTACCATTCCAACGGGTAAAAAAATAATAATTAAATAACTTTAATCCAATGGCTGATATTTTATAACAAGATCTAAGGGCTATAGACATAGTAAAGCACTCATACTATATAGCATACTAAAAAGCCTCTCTAAACAATACATGTATAGTAACAATCGCAACTACCAAATGACCCCTAAGATTTCTTATCAGGTGTGATGCTGAATGTAAATATATCATAGGAGTTTGTGACGTGGGTGATGCATTGTGTTTCTTCTGCTTACTTTTAGTGTATATGTCCATGGTAGCTTGTTTGCTAATTTCAATGCAAACAAGGGTTGCGAAAGGGCGATCCTCTCTCATCTTAATTGTTTACAGTGCTTTGGAAATGTTTTCCATTATGTTAAATGATGTTGCTCAACAGGACCATTTGTCATATCATCCCCACAATGAAAATTAATAGGTCTTATATATTTATGTTTTGCAAATGACCTGTTAATTTTCACATCCGGATCAGTGTATGCTTTGTATTTATGTAATGACCTATTAATTTTCACATCATGATCTTTGGAATGAGTAAAAAGATATATAGTCGTTCAAAGGCCTTATAAATTGTCTGGTCTATGCTGCAATCCACATGAATGTGAGGTATTCTTTCATTCTTTGTAGGAATAATGAGGCAAGGGAGCAAAGCGACGGAAGTATAAAAACAAAACCCGGCATTTCTTGTCTTCAACATAATCGATCTACTCAAGAAGCATCATTACGAACTTTGATTTTTGCTAGAAGGCCAAAAACAAAGGATCTACCCAGCGCGCTTCTTTGAGCTAAATTAGTAGAACATATATATATATATATATATATATCGAGAGAGGAAAAGCTAATTAATTAATGTATAACTAGCCAGAATAGGGGGGAAGAAGAATAACAACAAAACAAAACTATATTGAGTTCTCTCTTTATCCGTAAATTGTTGAAACTGAGTTAAGTCCGTACGGATTTGTTTTTCATTATTTTTCTTAAAAGATCTCATACTAATGAATTTTATGACACTAATAATATAAGGATCTGTTAGAACAGAAGCGTGCCAATCGATAATCCAAACCAACATGAACGAACACGAATTTAACGTGGTTCACTAACACAATGTGTGCTAGCTAATCCACGGGCAGGGGATAACAAATTTCACTGATTTGAGGAGAGTACAGGTTACAAACCAAATTCAAGATGGACAGACCAAACAAACTAACCTGACTGACCTTACTACAAACTAGGGTGATGAAGAGTATTTATAGAACTCTTCTCATAATCCCAAACAGAAAACCAAATACCTTTTTCCCAAACATACAAGGAAAAGGCCAAAACAAAGTCCAAACACAAACCCAAACAAAATAGGCCTAAAACACAAAACGGACCCAAATCAAATTCAAGTCATATTCTAACAATCTCCACCTTGACTTGAATTCTCTCTCAAATACCAAATGTACCAGACACAACCAAAGTTGCCAGATGTACCCAAACGCGATACATATCGCTAGACGTACCCAAATGCGATCGAAACCGCCAAACTCAAACGCAATCAAGATTGCCAGACATATCCAAATGCGATTCATATCGCCAGACCAAACGCGATGCAAATCGCCAAACTCAGATGCAATCAAAATTGTCAGACGTACCAAACTTCTCCAAATCAGCTGTACCAGAATCTCCCCTGCCTCTAGATGCCCCTAAGGGCGATCAACAAATCAAAACATGCAGCAAGTCCAACCCATGTTGGGACTTGCCATGCATAACCAACTTGGTGTTATTTCCGTCCATAACACCAACATCAAATTTACAACTCTAACTTCAAACATGCAGCTCCAAATTGATTTTTCAATCTTCAAATTGATAGCAGCCATTCTTACTATCAAACAAACTCCAACCAAACTACAAGCTATTACCGAACACAATAAATTCAAGTAATTGCTTCCAAATTCCGATTGATCCGCCAACTAGCTCTCTCGTCGATTGCGCAGCCGATCAACTAGGAGCGCGATCCAAAATCCGCCAAGACAGTTTCAAATAACCCAAAGATCAACCAGGCTCTGATACCACTTGTTAGAACATAAGCGTGGCAATCGATAATCCAAACCAACACGAACGAACACGAATTTAACGTGGTTCACTAACACAATGTGTGCTAGCTAATCCACGGGCAGGGTAGAACAAATTTCACTGATTTGAGGAGAGTACAGGTTACAAACCAAATTCCAGATGGACAAACCAAACAAACTAACCTGACTGACCTTACTACAGACTAGGGTGATGAAGAGTATTTATAGAACTCTTCTCCTAATCCCAAACAGAAAACCAAATACCTTTTTCCCAAACATACAAGGAAAAGGCCAAAACAAAGTCCAAACACAAACCCAAACAAAATAAGACTAAAACACAAAACGGATCCAAATCAAATTCAAGTCATATTCTAACAGGATCCTATATGTTGCACTCTCAATATAGTATTTGGATATTGTCCCAACATAACAAATTCATCGACGACTAAGAGAGGCATCAAATTAGTCGTGGAAATTTGTAATTATGTGGTCTCATAATCAATATGAGCCACTTCTTTTCAACGTTGGGCGAATCTCTAGCCAGCAGATGCTCTCTCTCGTCTCTTCTTGTTTTGGTTTTAGTAGGTCGACCTGAGGTCGACGACTACAAACGCGTTGAAGGTAGCCATCGATTGCAGGGGGAGACAATTAACGAAACACAGAGAGAGCGCGAGCTAAGATGGGGATAGCTAGGTTTGTTTGAAACGTGAAGAAGAGAAGACAAATGCATGTTTCTTTGTTGTTTTTGTCTTTTGGCGGCCGGGGAAGTTGGCGCTACTTCCAGCTAGCCTTCCCTTGTCTTTTGTTACTTTTGAGGGGAGCTAATTAACGGCTGTCCGGTTCCGGTGGGTATTCCACGGATGTACATAATTGGACGACTCACGAGTGGCTGCTAATCACTGCTCGTTGCATGCTGCTGCTCCTCCGCCTGGCGATTGTTTTACCAATTCGCGATAGTATTCTCTTTACTAATAATCAAATCGAATAACACACACACATTGATATGCATGTATGGGCTGCGAGACCTGAACCCTTCTAAGAGACCCTACGGAATATGAACATGGTTTTTTAATCAGGTAAATTTGTATCCATGTTATCATTGGAGTTCGAACCTGGATCAATTAAACAACACATTGATATGCATGTATGGGCTGCGAGACCTGAACCCTTCTAAGAGACCCTACGGAATATGAACATGGTTTTTGAATCAGGTAAATTTGTATCCATGTTATCATTGGAGTTCGAACCTGGATCAATTAAACAAAGAAAGAGCATTATAACCAACTAGACTATATTTTATTTATTGTTATTTTTTTTATTAAATTCTAGGAATATGTTTTGTGATGATGCTTCTATATTTATATTTTATCTTTAAGTTATTTATATTTTATAGAATGAGATTAGTTCTGAAATCGGAACTCAAGTAGTATTGATGCAAACATTAATATTAAATTATATGTGTAGTTTAGTTTAGTTTAAACAAAATACATAAGTGTAACCAAAACATGGACCTTTGTAACGAGTATAACCATTTTTTTGTGACAAATCTATACATAATATAATGATAAAATTGAAAAATGAGAGTCTTCTTTTAAATTTCGTGGCCTGAGAGAGTGATTCTACGAACCTCTTTTTTTGTCATAGTGCCAAATTTATCTTTATATTATGTGTAGATTTGTCACAAAAAGTTACTATATATATCACGAAGACCCATGTTTTGGCTACACACATGTATTTTATCTAAACTGTACCACACATACAATTTAATATTTAATGTTTGAATCAATGTTCCTTGAGTTCCGATTTCACAATTAATCACTTCTATAAGATATAATAATTTCAGGTAAAATGCCTTTCTTACCTGGTTGAAGAAGCTTTTTCTATAAGATATATTCAATGTTTTAAGATTTTTCATTTCCAATTTCGTGAAACGAGAGTGAAAGTAGGAAGAGTATTTTTTTTCATCGCAATTACTTATCTACTTCCTATAAAAAAAAGTATCAACATCTAGATTTGAACCATGGTCTCTTTTAAAAAACAACAATCACAACCAATTACACTAAACAAATTTGTTTTTATCTTCTTGAATTGTAAGCATACACTTAGCGAAGATTTGAAAAGCATAGGAACTTTCCATCACGGTTAGCTAGCCTATTAAATATTCTAAAAAGCAAAGTTTAATACGTGATTTATAATTTTTTTTATAACCTATAAAATGACGGGTAATCTTAAAATTGCAACACAAATTTCAATGCTTGAAATATTGCATATCGAATTGCAGTATTGAATATGCAACAGAGATGTAGAATTCTTTAATTAATATAAATTTTCAGAACTACTACGAAGTAATAATATTTTGTACAAACTATAGGTGAATGGTTCTCTAAAATTTTAGCCTGGTTAATTGCTAAACATTAAACCTCTTGCTAATCTGGCATGAATGGATTCGACGATAATGAGACGATATTAGTTTTAATGTGATGTTCATTTTGCCATTTTTTAGTGTGTTGATCAATTTAAGGGCATTAACATATAAATGAGTTATAATTAACCTCATTATACAATTTTTACTCTTTATAATAATTAATTTAATCTTAATATTTGTGATGTTTAAAATATTTTATGTATGATTTAGAGATATACTTATTATTTGTGACATCAGTGGTAGTTGGTTCAAATGTAGTATTTTATCATGTAGTCAAAATCAAATACTGGGTGCATTTATGATTGTTTTTTTTTATCTTGGTGTTGTGAATAGGTAAAAACTTAATTATTAGAATGCATGTAACTATACGCAGACACATGATCGAGCTAGCATGACACAGTTAGAGCATACCATGAAGATAATGTATATGGACCGGCCCTATACAAGTATGAATGCTTCATGGGTGGTACCTGACTTAAACTTCAAGCGCTCGCGCACAAGTGCAAGCACCACAAAGTCTATATTGGTGCACTCATGTTTTATGGAGAAATGCGCCATTTGAGAGGAATAAGCGACCATTTGTTCGCCAGGTTTCAGGTCCTCTGATTCACACAATCGATTGTGAATGGAGAAGAAGCATTTCGAACTCAAAATTGGATAAGTAATTGAGATGTTTCTAGATTTCTCTCAATTACAGGCGATGATAAGAAAGTGGAATGAAAGTGGGAGAGTGGTGAGATACAAAGCTCAGAGAGAGAGAGATATGGAAGAACAAATGAAAAAACAAAGAGGATTATCGATGACCCGCTGGGCAAGTGTAGCCATCACTGTCTCATCTAGCCTAATCCACACCTCTGTTGATATGACCTCGAGGATCTAAGCCCTTGAGAATGATTAAGTTAGCGGTGAAAGGGTAATGCCTGCTGGCATCTCAAAGCAAACCTGTCCTTCACCGTTGGAGCTTCGCCGACTAGAGAAGGAGTTCGTCGGATCGATCTTCTCTCCCCCCGCTAGAGGAAGAAGAGGCGGACTGTAGCAGTTTCGTTAGATGGGAAGGTTGAGTTTGGGGGGGGGGGGTGGGAGAATAACGATGGGAGCTAGGGTTAGCAAAACGACGACGTTGGTCTAAGTGAACAAAAGGAGAGAAAAATGTGTCCGAGGGATTCGAACACTGGGCTCATTAAAAGGAATGGGGGCATAACCCAATGGGCAATAGGAGGAAATCCGTCTCTCATTTTCCAGCAAACGATGTTTTATTGTTTGCGCCCAACTGCCTCTTTTATTCCCCATGATTTTTTTCAACGATAATGAAATTGCAAGTGAACACATTTCTTACAATTTGTTTTTTTATTTTTGTTGTCACACCAGAAAACAGAAAACAAAGTGGCAAGTGAACGAGGCATAAGAGAGAGGGAGAGGACATATTTAAACGAGGGGGAAAATGAGGTAGTGTGAAATAATTTCCTTTATGCTTTGCTTAGTGGGTATTCTTGGCCCTGTTGAGTTTTGATTTATTTTAGGAGATGACATTATATTTGATAGATTTTCTCCTTTTCAATTAAGGGATCGTTTGAAAGTTGCGATTGTTTTGTTGATATTGTTACTATACATGTATTGTTTAGAATGCATCATTTTTTGTATTTTTTAGTAGAACCAATACATGGATTACATCTGTGATGTGACCGAAACTATCAATCAAAATGAGTGATTGTTATATCTCAACTTTTAGTTGTTATTGTTGAGATAGTTGAGTTGGGATTGTTTTGTCTCAGCTTTTAGCTTATGTGACATACACAATGCATCTAATCCGACCATACATATATAATATTATACATGCATTCACAACAAAATATATATTTAACAATCGCAACTTTCAAATGACCCCATAAAATCCTAAATCAGTATTATCATTTGGATGATTTTTTCCTTAATACGATTATGGTAATTTATGAGATTTAATTGTATTTGATCATGTCAATATTTTAGTGATTTTTTATTTAAAGTTTGAATTGAAAGATTGTACATACTGGCGGTTCGACCATAAAACTTCACACCATAGGCTAAATCGATAGGTGATATTTAGCAATATGTAGCAATATGAAACGGTTGAACCACAGTTAAATTATGATTTCAGTATAAAATACTCTGCTACCAAATTTTTTGATATTATTGTAATCATTTGGTTCAAACAATTCTTTTACACTGGTGGAAACAAAAGTTTTAAGGCACATTTTGAACTATCTATTGCAAAAAAGCATAAGTCAGTTAGCGATAATGAGAATATGTGATCTCATTCAACCCAAAACACATTGAAACTTCTACATTTTTAAAATAAATGTATGTTACATATACCCTTGCTCATTCATCAACTTAATGGGTACTATATATTTCATGTAATATGATTTTCATAGGTTTTTATTTATTGAATTATTTCATGAAAAAAAATATTTGCTGCATGAAAATTACTACATTGTTGTTAGACATGTCTGCGATCTGAGAATAATTTTTGAAATCCATACACAACACATTGTCCAACCAACTATTAGCGACAATTTAGCATCATGTCTTATATATTTCAAATAAAACAACTTCATATTCATTACCAATGGTGTGGTAAAAAAGAGTGCTCTCCATTGGAAAAAACTTAAAGGACATACTAAACTCTATGAGAGACATTTTCTTTCATCTTAAAGGTTGATTATGTATGTATTATGATAAACAACTCTAATATTCAACTATATGGTTTAATTAAGTAATGAATGACAATTAGTTATATTTATTTCTTTTTTCATTCAATAATTATAAGTAATGTTTATATTATATTTTTCTCTTTTCATGGAGGTCTAACACATTATGCATAGTTGGATCACTTTCAAAAATGTTAGGCCAAATTCACTTGAATAGCCAAAACTTTGACGGTTGTGACAAATATAGTCACTTTTGGCGAAATACCAGAAATAGCCAAAATTTTGAAAGTTCGATGACAAATATAGCCATTTCTGTTACATAGTTTGACGGCGTCAATGACACCGTTAGTCTATTTAACGGACAGATGAAGTGGCTGCCACCTCACCGTGTCTTTTCCTTCCCACCTCAGCATCTATTGATAGGTGGGATGCCACGTCATTTTTTATGGGTAAAAAAAAATTACCATAAATCTGTCATTTTATTCTTTAATTTCCCCAATTCAATCCCATTTAGGGTCTCCCAGCAGCCGCTCTTCTCGACGAACCAAGCTCCGCCGATTGAAGTAGCCCAGCCGCACTCGTCGACGAACACAGCTCTGCCGCACTCGACGTCCCCCGCTCCGCCACACTCGAAATCGACGACGTCCCCCGCTCCGCCACCTCCCTTTCCTTTCGCGCCGACCCAGCCTCTCCTTTTCAGCGAACGAAGACCCCCGATCCGCCGCCTCCCTTTCCTTTCGCGCCGACCCAGCCTCTCCTTTTCAGCGAACGAAGACCCCCGATCCGCCCCCTCCCTTTCCTTTCGTGGCGACCCAGCCTCTCTTTTTCAGCGAACGAAGACCCCCGCGACGACCCCTTCTCCTCGTCTTCACCGTTACTCGCCACCCACGACCGTCGCCGATCTGCGAAGACCCCTTCCCCTCGTTCCGCGGCGTCGTCGTCTTCGTCATGTATCACCGGGGTGGGTCGTCTTCCAGAAGCGAGAACAGCATTGGGGTAGTCTGTTGCTACCACAATGTTCCTGCTGTGACTAATAGATCCGGTACTGAGTCCAACTCAGGAAGGAGATTCTACGGATGCAAGTTTTGGATGGTAAAGGAGGTTGCGAGAATCTTCAGTTTCCATTTGTGTATGTTTGAGAGTTGACCATAGACTCTATTGATGCAGGAACCAAAAAAGAACTGCAAATTTTTTAGGTGGGTGGATGGGGAGGTGGATGAAGTCGATGCAAGGAACCCTGGCATAGACAGTCAAATTCTTAATCTACAAAAGAATTTACGGTTAGATGAGGCTAAGGCAGAGAGGAGGAAGAAGGAGAGAAAAATTGTCGTTCAAGAGCTGAGGAAGGTTAACAATGATGTTCGTGTCATTCGACATATGTTCGCCGTTGTTATTTTGTTGAATGTAGTGTTACTTGCCGTAGTGTTGGCCAATCGCAGCAGTATGATTTAGGATGATGTGTTCTAAGTTAGTGTTATGTATTGGTATGACAAGTAATGTGTTTCTCACAAGTAATGCAGTGTTTATGAATTGGCAAGTTAGTGCTATGAATTGAATTGGCAAGTTAGTGTTATGTATTGAATTGGCAACCAAAGGAGATACCATAAGAGATACCTTAACATTCATAACCTGATGCATCTGTTTAACAAGGCAGGACTTAACAACCAAAGTAGATACCATAAATTACATTACATCTACTAACATTCATACATCTGTTTAACAAGGCAGGACTTAACAACCATAGGAGATACCTTAACATTCATAACCTGATCCATTGTCTACCGTCCTAACATCCATCTACTAACATTCATAATTCCCATTACATCTACTGTTTGACATCCTAACATCCAGCTACTAAAACTACTCCGAAAGGTGGACATAGACCATGAGTCACATAGCAAAAAAAAGCTCCACCGAGTGCATCCATAACACGCATTATAAGCAAAAATGTGACTCATGGTGACTTTTGCATCTAAGGTTGTGTTGGAGGCGGCTGACTTCCTTGGGCATCCATCTCAGTTGGCTAAGTACCTCCAGCAGGACGACCCCGTGATCCATTCAACTGAAACAGATCATGAAGTTAGCAAAAACTCACAACAATGGGGTACCAACCATCATTCCAAAGAAAGAGCATAACTCAATCTTACCCTCACGTACTGATTCCCAGTTGCCTCACTTACATACACCCCTATCCCTCTTGTTGCAACTCGCATCTCACGATCAATCGTCCTTCGATCTCCCACATTCAACATAACATCCTAGAATTCAAATGACCACACAACATTCCACACAACATCTAATGACCACCTTTCAAAAAGAGGTACTTGTATTCGTTATTGTTTTCACGAAGGCTTACCTGTATTCCATTTCCTCGGTTGAGGGGGCAGGTTCTCGCATTATGGGTCGCTGATTGACACTTAGAGCAATGGAGAACTCGCTTCCTCCTTGTGTCGGGCACAGTTGGGGCAGCAGCGTTGTTTCTAGCTGGAACAGTTGGGGCAGCAGTGTTATTTCCAGCTGGAACAGTGGTGGCAGCACTGTTTCCTCCACCAGTAGTGGTATCACTATCCATCATGTACAACCTAATACCCTCTAGCATGTCGATTATTCTCAAGCCCCTATACTTCACAATTGTCCCATTAAACGTCTCACAGATATTGCTTTCAACACTATCACACTTAGACATTGTCGACATGAATGCTCGACAAAAGGAACGGGGTTCGGCAGCCATGAAATCAGTAAAGGGTGTGGATCCAAGTTCGGTACCTTCAATTGTCTCCATTTCCTTGGTGGCCTTCTTCCAATCATTCTCATTGCAAGCATAAACTGCCTTCCAGAACAGTTCACGAACCCGGTCAGTTTTGTTCTTTGCCTTCCAATTAGCATAAACATGGCGGGCACACTTGCGATGCTCTGCATCCGGTAACAGCTCATGAGTTGCTTCAATCAGGCCCTACAAGTACAAAGAAAACAGTTAAGGATGGACAGCAAGTTAAACAAAATAGGAAGTAGGTAAACAAAAAAGGGAACAAGTTGTTATGAGTCTAACCTTTTGTTGGTCCGATATGATTGTCCAGCCCCTACCATCTGTTAACCACAGCCCTTGAGAGAGAATGTTGACGAACCACCTCCAAGAGTTCGCATTCTCTCCCTCCACGACTGCCCAGGCGATTGGGTACATCTGATTATTTCCATCCTTCCCAACCGCTGAAAGAATCATGCCCTTTACCTCCTCCTTCAAGAAACAACCGTCAAAACCGATAATTGGGCGACATGCAAAAGAAAACCGTCTCGGATGTTTGAGAACATCACAAACATCCTTTGAAAGTAGACCTTTTCTTGTGTGGGATGCGGTTCAACCTCTAGATCGAACCGGCCTAACCTGTCTCGTTTCTTCAGCTCACCCAACTATGACTGTAGCCTCGTGTACTCATCTTTCAAAGAGCCACTAAGGAGTCGAATGGGTGCCACTTTCGCCCTGTAACATGTCCTTCTCTTAACCTCGATATTGTGCTTGAGTTTCACTTCGGCCATTATCTGCTCTGGGGCCCATTCAGGATTGATCCTGAACCTGTCTAGCATGTCCATCGCAATCCACTTCGCCGTAACTTGATTCACCCGAAGCTGTCTCGAACATGAATGTGGCAGCCCCACCTTTCTTACCATAAAAGTCTGGTTCTTCCTAAACCAGCTTGCATACACTTTCCATCTACAGCTCTCATTCTTACACTTCACTTCCCTCCTCGTAGGGTTAACCCTTGTCCACCTCAAACCTGCCCCATTTGCTACAGAATGCTTCACCACCGCAGTCTTAAACTTGTCATGATCCTTGAATCTCATGCGAGTGAAAAACTCGAAATTACCTTCACACTGAGGATCGTAGTGTGGTGCGTTGTCGAACACATCAGCACTAGCCTCATCAGATATATTACCTCGCACGTGGTCAGACTCCTCGGAAAGTCTGTAGCTCGAATGATTACTTGTCTCCTTACGTGCTTGCTCAGTTGGTGACACTTGTTGAGTTTCAGAAACTTCAACCTCCTCTTCATTCACATCAAACTCGGCTTCTTCAACCTCTTCCTCAAATTCCTCCTCATCAGATTCAACCTCTTCAAACTCGTCCAACTGTTCCACCTCCTCCCCATGACCATCAGCCCTCGTTCTCACAATTCTTTTCCTCATTTCTCCATATGCCCGAAGGTTGTTCCTTGCCTCATGGTACTCATCGTCGAAGGTGTCAGCATCATCGGAGTCGTAAACATGGATCATTGGTCGAGCCACAGAAGCAGCAACTGTTCCTTCGTCTGCTGATAGGTAATCAGCAGAATTCCCTTCTTTGTTTGGGTCATTCTCTTCCATTGAACTCACCATCTGTTAGAAGGAAAACACATTCAAATACTATTTTAATCACAATTACTATCATAATCACAATGTTAATGCGTTTTTAATCAGTAAACAACAAAGGAATCATAACCAACAAACATTATACTATCCTAGGGTTTTCCAAAGCCAATGACGATTCTGCCCAGTAGCTTTCCAGTTGCTTACCTTCGAATTCAAGGGCAAACTCGCGAAGAGAAGAATTCCAGTGGTCCCGAGTAGCCCCTTTGTGTCGCTTTCTGACTTTAATACCAGGCCCGAACTATAAAAGGAAGAAACCAAGCAAAATTTACAACACTGCACTTAAAATCCACCTCATCCATCTCATCGGAGCTCAGTGAATATAACTCGACACTTACTAGTCGACTGAAAGGAAGAAGCCCAGAAATCGTCCTTCGTCGAAAATCAAGATTCTTCAAGATTAGGTTTTGAACCGGCAAATTCATCTTGGGAATCTTCACCTTCAATGGTCGATTCCCCCTTACCAACAATGAATCGCGTCGCCGAAAAGTGGAGAGGATCTATGAAAGCCCGTGATGCATGGCCGATTCGATGGAGGGAGTCTCGGAAAGGATTTAGGGTTCGTGAATCGGAAAGAAGGAAAAGGGTTTTGCTTCTCGTGGTGGGTTCGTGGATTGGAAAGGCTTTCGTCGTCGTTGACGACTACCAACGCCGATCTGGAGAGGGGGAGCGTCGTAGTTCGTCGCCGGAGAAGATGGGCTTTCTCTGGATATCGAATCGGGGGAAGGGAAGGGGTAAATGAAAAAAGTTGGAGAGTGACTGAGGCGTAAAAGATGTATTTATTGTTTCGTTTTTTTTTTCTTTCCACGTGGAATTCATTTGTTTGACGAAAAAAGCCACGCCGGATGGTCCGTTTGTCCAGTCAGCACTCTAGCTAACACCGTCAAACAATTGGACGGAAGTGGCTATTTCTGGTATTTCTCCAAAAGTGGCTATATTTGGCAAAACATCAAAGTTTTGGCTATACAGGTGAATTTGGCCAAAATGTTATGTGCATAACTAAGTTAGAAAACAATCATTTTGTACATTTCAAATCCTTTATATATCATATTTCTCGACAAAATTCTTTCGCCGGGTCCTGTGCTAGTATAATATAAAGATAAAACATAAATCTAAAAGTATCCAAAATCCAAAAGCATTGTCCTCTTCATATCATCATTTCTCCACCATCAACGGCCTAAAATTACTAGGAATGGCAATGGGGTAGGTCCGGGCCAGGTATCTCGATACCCATACCCGCCCCGTGGCAGGTCGGGTAATTTATCATAGGGTGCGGGTCAGTGCAGGTCGACCTATGAGTATGTAATTTATGTGAAAACATTTAATATTCATTATTTTCATTAAAAGACTAAGAAATAAACCATATTATGATATATTGTAGTTATAAAGTATTGGAGAAATTGAGGTTTTCATTTATTTACAACTTTATTATAGCTAAATAATGAGGTAATATGAGGAAAATTCTAAGTAATTTGACTAAGATTACATGTAATTAAGGCAAGAACTGGTCGAGAATGGGGCGGGTCAGGGAAGGTCGGGTAGATGAGAGGTACCCATGCACGCCCCGCCCCAAAACAGGTCAAATAGGTCGGGTAAAACGGGTCAGGTCGAAATTGCCATCCCTAAAAATTACTATTTTTTGGGGCTCGGCCTCATCAAGTATTTTTACGAGTATTGTAAAATTATACCTTGGTCCAGAAAAGTAAGTGATAGAATATTTTAGGGTTAATTGCATGGTTGGTCACTGAGATTACAAAAAACGTTCAAGTTTGGTCACTCGAAATATTTAAATCCATTGGTGATACTTCAGTTTACTGAAACCGTTCACGTTTGGTCACTCTCCGTCCAACTCCGTTAACTTTTGCTTATGTGGCAGTCAATTTTAAAAGTTGACCGTTAAATGTGTGACGTGACAATTAAAAAATAATTAATTAAATAAAATTTATTTTTAAAAAAATTTCCAGCCCATATCTAAATATTAAAAAAATATAAAAAATATAAATTTGTGAAAATGGGTTCAACAGAAAATGGGTTCTCAAACCTTAACAATGGTGGAGAGAATTTGTGAGAGAGGTGAGGTGAGAGAGAAGGTGAGATCGATGAAGGGAGAGTGATTGTGTGGTCTTTGGCTGATGGTATAATGTAATCAACAGTGGAAGGTCGGTGATTGCCTCTGACGGTAGAGTTGAAGGTGGTTTTATACGCGTCAGAATTCACCCCTGAGAGCGGCGCTTCCAATTCGTCGGCGATGGCCAAGTATCTGGATCCCGATCTCGAATCCGGATCCTAATCCAAAGAAGAAGAAGGCTTGAGCGACATCGACGACGACGAGATCTCTGATTGCCTAAACGACAAGAGGCTAGTGGAACTGAAGGCGAAGGCTTGGAACCTGATGCATTGACAATAGACGAATAGAAAGCGAGACCTGGAAAACCTGCCGGCCGATGGCAGTAAGAAGGCCAAGACCGGTCCTTCCCCTGCTGCTTCCCGGAAGGAAAATGAGAAGAAGGCGGCGAAACCCACGCCGTCTTTGAGTTCGAAGATCAATTACGAAGCGGTGATCCGCAACATTTCGATCGAACTGGGGGAACTCGCTACAGCCTGCATCAGGGCAATCATCGACAGGCCGGAGCAGATCCGGAGCTCGATCACGTGGATTCGCTTCTCCCCGGCGACGTTCTCCATCAAGATCTGGATGGCGGCGAGCTGGGAGGCGGTGTAGAACGGGACTCTGGCCGGGAACTCCATCGCTCTCTTGTCCGGAGCGTCACCGTCATGTCGGATTCGAGCGGCTTCCGATGATTGTCGTGTTCCAACTCGCCGCCGCGGCGGGTTTTCTGGACCTCGATTCGGTGGCGGAGGGCGATGTAGAAGTAGTAGGCGATTCGCTGGATCGGGTTTCCGGTTTGGGAAGATAACCAGGTGCAGAGGTCGAGCACCTGGAGTGCGAGGTCGAATTTCCCCTTCCCGACGTACTCCGCGCACTCGAGGAGGTACTCCATGAGCTCCACGTTCTTTGATTCCTCATTGGTGAGTCCGGTGAGGAGGTGAGGGACGTCGATTCCTTGCGCCGGCGGAGAACAAGAGAGAGATTCCCCGTTGGTTCTTAATTTTAATAATTTATATTTTTTTATATTTAGAAATTAGGTGGAAAATTTTAAAAAAATAAATATCATTTATTTAATTATTTTTTAATTGCCACGTCACACATTTAACGGTCAACTTTTAGAGTTGACTGCCACATAAGCAAAAGTTAACAGAGTTGGACGGAGAGTGACCAAAAGTGAACGGTTTCAGTAAACTGAAGTACCACCAATGAATTTAAATATTTCGAGTGACCAAACTTGAACGTTTTTTGTAATCTCAGTGACCAACCATGCAATTAACCCAAATATTTTATGTTGAAACTGTATTTTAATAGTGGTTCAACCATTTCATACCACTAACTACCGCCTATCAATTTAGCATTCAATATGAAATTATTTTGTTATCGAACCGCACTATGGTACGATTTTTCAATCCCGGTTTTTTAGCTCATCGGTTCTTGACTTCTCGTAAGGCAAGTACCAACAAGTCAACAACCCTCTTTCTCATCGTTATTTGGACGGGGAGCAGCCGGTTCAATATGTATCATTTGGGCCTCTTGGCCCAGAAATTTGGGAAGTTGCCTCGTGTCCCCGCCGAGACCCGACGACGCCAAAGCCCATAGGCCATAGCCATAGCCCATAAGCAAAAAGTGAAAAGGCCGAAGAAGAAGAAAGAAACACAACACTCGTGACGCGTGCGAAGCGTGTCAGTCCCCAATTCAATCTCAAACTTGAAAACTCCTCTATTTCCCAATCCGCCATTACTTCCCCTTTCGCCCATTCTCGCTTTTCCTTAACCGCGAAGGTTTTGAAGAAGAAGGAGCGCCATCTCTCTCACCTGTCTTCATCATTCCCTTCGCTTTCAACTTCCCCACGGTCTCTGCAGTCCCAGAGAAGGAAAAAGGCCAAAATTCCAGGCAAAACGTTGGGAAGGCGGAAGAAGAAGGTGAAGGAAGAGATATGGGGCTGCTTTCCAACAGGTGAAATTCTCTCTTCTTCTTCTTCTTCCTTTGTTCGCTCTGATTCCTGTTTTTTTTTTTTTTTTTTCCTGGGTGATTCGTGTTGGAACTGGATATGCTATTTTGTTACTCAAACTCAGCAGATTTATGGCTTCAATAACAGGATCCCAAAGGACAGTTTGAAACCAGGGGATCACATTTACTCCTGGAGAGCTGCCTATGTTTACGCCCATCACGGTTCGCTTCTTCTTCCTTCCTTCCTCATTTCACTCTTTCTATTCTGCTGCTTACTAGAATTTTGGGGATTGGGGGAAGAGGGTTCATAAGGATCATTGATGGAAGTTGGCACATTTCCTTACCCATGGCTCTAACCCCTTGGTTTGCAGTTCATGGCTCTATTTTGTTTTTCGTGCTTCAGTGGATCTAAACCATTGGTCTGTGTACTGGTACTACACACTTATATCATTGTTTTTCACATAAGGTTGCATTGCCCAGACACCTGCTGTCCCACCCTTATGATCCAACATTCCTTCAGGGTTTGATTAGGTGAATGGTCCATTTGCAGTTCTGCTCTCAGTTTCTAGCCCTGTTAGGAGCTTAGGGCAAGTGTTCTACGCTTGTCTGTAACTCCGTCTCTGTGGTGTAGTTTAGTAGTTATCATTCTCATATTGGTTGTTTCTCCCCATCCCATCTATTATATATATGCTGCATTTAGGTTCTTCACTGTTCATTCTTGTCGCAATATCGACCCCCAAGATTTGGCTTAATTACTCGTAGGAATTGTCTGTCTAGTATTTCCAAGCTGTTTTGTGATATTAAGGTCTTTTACCTCCTGAATTGGAATCAGGTATCTACATTGGAGATGATAAAGTAGTACACTTCACCAGGCGTGGCCAAGAAGTTGGAACTGGAACCATACTTGACATCCTTCTGGTCAGCTCAACCCCCAAAAGACCTCTAGCCCCTTGCCCCACGTGCTCTTCACGTGAAGAAGCCGGTAACAACGGAGTTTTGCTCTCCTGCCTCGACTGCTTCCTCTCAGGCGGCATATTATACCGGTTTGAGTACAGCGTCAACCCTGCTCTCTTCCTTGCAAAAGCTCGTGGTGGAACTTGCACTCTCGCGGTTGCTGACCCAGACGATGTTGTGGTCCATCGTGCAAAGTTCCTTCTGGAGGAGAATGGGTTTGGATGCTACAATGTGTTCAAGAACAACTGTGAAGACTTCGCTATTTACTGCAAGACGGGTCTTCTAGTCATCAATCAGACCACAATGGGCCAGAGTGGTCAGGCTGTGTCGATTATAGGTGGCCCGCTTGCTGCGGTCTTGTCTACTCCTCTGCGTCTCGTCACCACAAATGTCTATGGTATGGCAGCAACGGCTGTGGGGGTTTATTGTGTCAGCAGGTATGCTGCTGATATCGGCAGGAGGACGGATGTAGTGAAGGTGGATGTTGAGGACTTGACAAGGAGGCTTGCTACTGGGCTCGTCCAGGTGATTGAACCGCAGATTGTGGCTGGACCACTGACTGAGAGTCAAGAAGCTTTGCAGATTTGCTCGTGAAATTGCGTTGGTCTTTCTCTTGTCTGTTTGAGGAAATAAAGATTGATTATGGAATTCTGAAGCTTGAATTAAACAGTGTGCGTGTGTGTGTGTGACTGTGCTGTGTAATTTTCTTCTGCAGCTGTACTGGACTCGTGCAGTCTAATATCAACTGTGTGGTGCCAACGTTTTATTTATTGGTAATCGTACTGTTTTGAGTTGTTTTTTATCTGGTAATGTGACAATGGAGTGTACGCGTTCTATGTTCACGTCTACGAGTTGTTGACATCGTAGTGGCGGAGACAAAAACACTAAACAGAAAGAGAATACAAGCACAGTCTGCACAGATATATATACAGTTAATTATCAACAAAACATTAACCACCTATTTAGTTAGTTATCAGTTAAACAGAAAACCATTTCAGCCTAATGATAACAGCACCTATATCTTATAATCAGTTATAATTAACCGTCGATAGATTATCAATGTAAAAATCACTCCAAGGGGGCGGGGGATACGGTCGCTTCCCCTATGGGGTTGTGAGATTCACAACCAAAGACATTTTAGGTATGACAAAAGAAATAATTTTTTTATATTAATTACAGATTGAGAATTAAGAACTCATATCAAATACATGTTTTTTAAATATAAATCCTACAATAAATATTACTCTCTCTCTCTCTTCCTTTTTTAGCAGCCACAACACTCCGACCGGCTGAGTTTGCGACCGACACACTTTCTCCGGCAAAATCCTTAAATAAGACTCGCTCCGGTCACCTGCAAAAAATTATCGCTCCATCAGTGCGCTAGTGGTACGCTACCGTTACCACTGGTACCACTACAAGTACAACGGTACCACTACCATCTGGTAGCTGGTAGTGGTACGCTACCACTACCAGGTACCAAAAGATAGTGGTACGATACCACTACCAGCTACAAGATTGTAGTGGTAGCGTACCACTCCATCTAGTACCACTATCAGGAAAAAAAACTACTAGAAAAAAACCAGATATGAAAAACAAAAACTCACAAATCTGAAAAACGAAGGGGAGGAGAGGAAGAGTATAGTGGTAGAGGGACTCACACCGCAAGAGACAGGGAGAGGAGGCACGACGGCGGCGGCATGGGGCGAGGGAGGCGGAGGATTGCGACGAGGACTGCATGGTGGTGGTGGTGGGAGGCGCGACAGGGGGTTGATTCTCTCGCTCTGAGACCTCTGTTTTCCCTGCTCCCCCGGTGAGCTCTTTGTGGTTCAAGCTTGTGATTGTGTCTTTTCGTCTCCTTTTCTTTCTTCTTCTCCTCTACCCTATAATTCGATCCATTCTGTTCCCCTCTTCTTTGTGTTTAACTGTTGGCGGTTTGACGAGATTGGCGAGTCATGGCTTCAGAAATAGAGAAAAGGTTAACTAACTTTCATCTATCGGAGGAAGAGGCAAATGTTGTCAGTGTGGAGGAAGATGATGTTGACATTAGAGTTGAAGAAGTGATCGAAGAATGGGGAGCGGTGGGTTATCTCCAAGGAGCTAAAACCCTGAGTGTCAAATTCTTGAAGACAGCTTTATGTGCAGCCTGGAAACCTAATAAAGAGTTTATTATCCATCTGGTGGGAGAGCATCTATTCGCCTTCCAGTTTTTCAGTAATGAAGACATGAAAGAGGCCCTTTATGGAGGACCATGGTGCTTTGATAACCATCTCATGGTGTTCAAACCAATTGAAAGAGACAAAGAAGCGGCGGAAATGGATTTCAGTGAAACGAAAATATGGGTTCGAATACGGAAGATCCCACTGAAGATGAGAACAGAGAAAATGGCGGAGAAGATTGGTATGATGTTTGGTTCCCTTACAATATTTGATACAGACAAATTTGGGTCGTGGAGCAGTTATATGAGGCTAAGAGTTACTATAAATGTGAACAAACCACTGCGAAGAGGAGTCCTGCTCGCTGATGGAAAAGAAAATGTCTGGTATAAGGCGGCATATGAGTAACTGCCCAACTTCTGTTACAACCGTGGGGTCCTTGGCCACTTGAAGAAAAACTTTGAAGAGGAGATTATCCCAGAAGAAGAATCCGAGTATGGGAATTGGTTGAGAGCACTGTCTCCAGTCAAGAAGATGGGTCCAAAAGGCAAAACGGGAGCTGAAAGATTAGTGTCATAGTGGACAAAGGCAAAGCAGAGGAAGGTCGGAGGAAATTCCGGCGAAGATGCAGTTAGAATGGAAGAGTCTCCGGTGACGGTTTGTTTTCCTTCTAGAACACCGCGTGTGAGATTGTTTTATTTAATTAAGGCGGGACCAAAAGATCGAGAAGCAGTTAATAATGAAAAGGGAAAAGAAAAACTAGGGAAACGAGAAGAAGCGCGTGGAAAGTTGCAGCAAGAAGAAATAAATATCATAGAAGATAGAGAAAATAGAAAGCAGACTGAAGAGGAAAAAAATAATAAAGAGGAAAGGGCGGACCCGTTAGATCGCGAATTCTCGGGCTTAGCCATAATGGGCCAGATTGCCCAATGTAGAGAGCAAGAAATAATCGTACAAGCCCTGGATACTGCGACTAAAGAAACACCAAAGGAAGACAAAAAAAAATGCCCAAAAACATGGACCAGACTTAGGTAACCAGTTCGTGGAGCGGGAGCGAGAGCGGGAGCGAGAGCGGGAGCGAGAGCGGGAGCGGGAGCGTGAGCGAGAGCGAGAGCGGGAGAGCGTCTATTTTTCAAGAACTCAATATAGAGAGCGTGAACAGATTTTAATATACTTAAGAAAAAATAAACTTAATATTATTAGTGAAAACAAAAATTGTCAAAAGCAATTCCATTATATATGACCTGTGTTGCTTCATCTTAAAGCAATTATCATGTTCTATAATAACCCAAACATCCCGAAGCCTACTAGATATACAAAGATACTTCTTAATATGCTTGCTAATTGCTATACAAAAGAGTTGACCACTATGTGCAAGCAATACCCTTTGGTCAACTATTACAAACCTTACTTTCTTATATCCTATGACAAGCCTACTAGATATACAAAGATAGTTCTTAATGTGCTTGCTAATTGCTATACAAAGGAGTTGACCACTACATGCAAGCAATACCCTTTAGTCAACTGTTACAAACCTTACAAATTAAACATGACATCACACATTTCTACTTCTTTTCGGTTCCCTTCCACTTTCTTGAGTAGCTTGAGGTGGAATGGGTACACTTGAAGTTGGAACAACCAAGTCTTCTTCATGACGCAAGGAAAAGTCTCTATCCTCGAGTTGTTGTGTGTCAAGGTCTATCATATCATCTTCCATATAAGAATCTCAATTCTTATAATTTTTCTCATAATCCTCCCTGTAACGTGTCAATAAACTGTTATTGTAGTGAGCATACACCAAGGATTCAGCACGATTAGCATTCAATCGATTCCTCTTCACAGTGTGGATGAAACTATATATGCTCCAAAGTCTTTCAGCACAAGAAGTATTAACACTCTGCGATAACACCCTTAAAGCCAAACTATATAATTCAGGAGCTGTTGCACCATGTAAGTTCCACCATTTGACAGCAGACAATATTTCTCTATCGGATATCGCTTGTGGACGAGCGAACATACCTAAATCAATAGCATTATAGTTACACTATAATCCATAAAATACATATAGCACAACTACACAAAGAAAAAAAATCATTAAAGCAAATTATGTTATCCGTGTCATGTACCAATAGGACTAGGTTATTATGAAATCATGTGAAGAGGGGATGAACTGATTAAGCAATGGAAATTAACACATGCATACACAGCTAGCTCACCAGTACCCAAAATCCACAACCATTAGATTTTGTTTTTAATTAATTGCAACAAAACCCCCCAATTCCCTCCTGTTTATTTAGCCTCTCCCCTCTTGTATATTTCATTCTGTACTCATTGTAGAAAGAGTAGTTTTGTTTCAACTTTATTAACCCATACTCCATTAACCCACACGCATATGTAAGTATTTTTTGTTTATTATATACACCCACTGTAACCAGTATCACACTATAAAGAATAAAATTAATGTTAGCTAGCTTAAGTAGTTTTCTCATAGATGAACATAAATGGGTCTTGGTTGCGGATGAATTAATTTGATGAGAATAGATACCTGTTTTGCAAACAAAGTCGCTAAGTTGAACTCGAGCTCTAGTTGCCTCAACCGAATTCCCAACTATACGATCTACCACATCAAGATATATCTTCTGAATTTCAGTATCAGCATGAGGTTTGATTCTCTTCTCTCTTTTTGGACTAGAACTCACCAACCATTTGTTAGAATAATAAAAAGGAGTAAGCACATAAGCCAACAAATGCAAAGGGACATTCATCTTTCTCCATCTCTCCATGACAAGAGCTTCAATGATATCCTTCAACTCCATATGGTCTACCAAAGCAAGTTGAATACAGTTCAACATGTCTTCCATTCTTTGATAAACTTCACCGATAATAGCTTTGTCAGAATTACAAAAGATAATCATTTTCCAAATGGGTCTTGTGAAACTAAGAACAAATTTCAGCTTCTCCCAAAAGTCACCATCTAAAATAGCATTCTTCACTTCTTCGTGACTTAAATTTGAAGAGGTTGTACCATGCTTCAAAGATTCCCACTCATCACTTAATACCATTGAAATCAAGTGATTTTTCAGCTTGGCTAAACGTTCTAACATAACATAATGATGACCGAATCTTGTCTTCTTAACTTGAATCACCTCGAGAGCAGAAAACTTTCTGAAAATATGCAACACCATGCTGTGGCTTCTTATGTACTTCACTATCCCTTTGACTTTCTTATAAAGAAATGCCACAAACCTCAAAGAAGGATAATGTGAAGATGTCACATATTTATCAAAAGGCTTAAGGTGTGAGCTAAACAACCTGACCATAAAATATGAGGATGTCTATCCATGATGATTTCTCCCGCACGTTTGCAAGCTGAAGCGTTATCTGTGAGCACTTGTACAACATTATATATTCCAACTTGCTCAATAGCTTTAAGCAAAATTCCAGCAATGTAAAGTCCTGTTTTTTCATCCCCGGAACAATCAACGCCTTCAAGAAATACAGCTCTACCCCCTGAAACAGCCAATACATTTATCAAAGACTCATTCTTCACATTACTCCAACCATCAGATACAATAGAAACACCAAATAAAGGCCATTGATCTCGAATGCCCGTTAAAGCACGATCCACTTTGGATTTCTCTTTATCAAGCAAGTTGGTTCTTATCTTTTCAGCACTTGGAGGCTTATAACCTCTCGGTCCTTCATTTATGCCTCTCGCCATTTCATAGAAAAATGGAGACCTTGCCACATTGAAAGGAATCCCACAACCAATGAAGAATCTTCCAACTAAACCATCAGTGTCATGCCTTGATACCAAATCAAACATATCAGTAATGATTTTGGAATCATTTTTTGTGACACCAATCTTGCTTATTGGAGGCACAATTTGAACTTCAGCACCTGAACCCTTCCGTGTGAATACTTTTTTTGCTTCTTCTTCTTGCCTCATCTTTTCTTGATCACTTTCTGTTACTTTGGAACACAATGCTATACCAGCCGCTTTCATTCCCAGACTCCTACCAAGAAAATGAGCTCGAATACGCGAGTAGGTTCCAGTATATGGATCAGCTCTACATCCAAGCTTACAAATCCACTTGTTGTTTTTCTTTTCCCCAAACATAACCACATTTTTTAAAGTGGAGTAGCTGTAAGTTGTGCTTGTACAACATCTTCCCCATCATTGATATCAGTTGGTATGGGGATCGAATCGGCTTTTGTCATCATAAACAACTTGTAAACAAATACTAACGAAATTAGTTTTGTATTACATATATTTCAAAATTCCTGCCAAAACATTTTTCTTCTGATTGAGAAAGAAACAAAGGTAAGAATACCAACCTGATTGTAGATCACCCTTCAAGCTGCCAGTGAAAAATCAAAGACAAAGCTCATCATTAACGCTCCTAATCTCTTCCCTCGTCAGAAAGTGGATTGTGCTTCTTGTTTTACAAACTCTCTTTTCACTTATGTTCTTCGTAAAGCTTTTTTTCTTTTCCTCGCGAAGTTATTTGTAAAGCTAATGAGAGAGAGATATATATAAAGTAGTTAGTTTTTTTAGTACTTTTTCACTAATTTTTTAATTGTTCTCATCTAACCATGGGTGGAGGATGGAATGGGGCATTGCTATCCACACAAAAAGAATTTATCTTCATTTTTTAGTTTAGATTTCAGATAAGCTTCTTATGGAAGTTGTCTGTTTATTATTATTTTAATTACATTTGTAAAAAGGTAAGTATTATGTATTATTTAATAGGAGAATTCAATGGAAGTGGGTTGGATGCGTGACTTTTGATAACCAATCCGGAGAATTCAATGCGGCGGAACCGCGTTCTTCTAATACACAATTCATGAATAAAAAAATGGTAAGTCACGTTTTTTCTTTCCTTAATTTCCGCTCCGAGAAAAGTAAAGTCGCGAATTTAATGCGAACTGAAATAAATTCGCGTTTAAGCGAATTGGAGCGGGAACGTTGGCCTTAATTACACGAATTAAGTTACATAAGACCAGACTCAAAAAAGAAGGGAGGGCATCGGAAGTTAGCAACTAGAGAGTAGTTCCTGGAGGGAAAAGAAGAAATGAAGATGATATGAGCATTGACTGCGGAGAAGAAAAAAGGGAACAGAAGTGAAAAGATGGTAAGAGAAATAGAAGAGACACAACCACTACTCCAGAAGAATTAGAGGCAGTCCTTGCCGAGTTGCAAGGCCGCCTACCACAATGAATCTCCTAAGTCTCAACTGTCAGGGGTTGGGGAATCCTCTAGCAGTTGCTTCCTTGAAATCGGTTGTCCGATTTTATAAACCCCAAATCGTGTTCTAGATGGAAACTCATTTATTGAATGACAGATGGGAAAAGGTGAAGAAAGACTGTGGTTTTGATTTTGGTGAAGGCGTTCCAGCTGAAGGAAACTCAGGAGGGCTCTGCTTGTTTTGGAATAATGAGATTACGATATCAATTAAAACAAGTGAGAGGAATTACATTGATGCTGATGTTCAAAAGGTAGAAGGAAGTAAGACTTGGAGGTTTACGGGAGTATATGGCTGGCCAGAGAAGGAAAATCATCAGCTGACATGGGAAATGCTAAGGAATCTACACAATGGAGGAGAGAAGCTTGGTTGTGCGCAGGTGAGTTCAACCAGATTTGTTCAAATGCTGAAAAGGCAGGTGGTCGGCTGGTTCAAGAAAGCATACTTATGGGATTCAATAATGCTTTGTCGGATTGTGGTCTTATTGATATGGGTTTCATTGGATAACCATTGACACGCTAAAACACAACACCTAACAATGGCCAAGTGTAACCAATGAAAGGGACTGCAGTATAGTGGCGCAAGTAATAAATATCGAATCCACGGGTCTCTAGAGATACTATTACTCAGCTTCAGTTCATTATCTAGCAAACTAGATTAAGGATTGATTTATAAACTACTCTACTGACTATTCTACTAATTACAAGTTGTGAACTCACTTAGGTATGATTCCCCCTAGCTCCTCAATTAGGTCCAAGTTGCAATTACCTTTGGTTGATCTACTGTTGATTAAACTGTGGAAGATCCTAAATTAGCTTGGAATCTCTTAAGCTGACCAAGCCCTCTCAGTCCAACTACCCGGCAGACGACTAGTCTTCACCAGGATAGAAAGCTGAGGCTATGAACATAGAACTCCACTACTGGAATGAATTCCAGTACAAAGCAGTGAATTGATTGACTCTCGCACAACCAATTCACCACTATCAATCAAGGAAGCTCTCTTAACCTAATCAGATTCTATCTATCATAGGTTAAAGCAGAAATCAAGAGAATTTGATCAAGATTCAATTGACTCAATAAATCATGTCTCATTCGATTATAATCAAACAATATAGCATCCAAAACTTCATACAAGAAAGATCCTAACACATGGAACTAGGGTTCCTCAAAACCTAAGTGAAGGGAAGTTACTCCATAGAGAAGAGAGAGACTGCAGAAATCTGATCTAGATGTTCAATCTCCATCTCCAAGCTTGATTCTCGAGCTCCAATGGCGAAGAAATCCTCCAAAATAGCTCCAAGAATGTTCCCAAGTCGCTCTCTCTCTAGGGTTCGTCCCTTGGGTGTTTGGGAACCAAAAACCCAGCTCTCCCCTTTCCTTTGGCTGAAAATCGAGTTTTAAACAGAAATTCCCGATCACGCGGCCAGGCCACATGGCCGTGTGGCTTTCCCAACTGCCCGTGTGAAGGCTCGGTGATTTCCACACGGCCACGACCCACACTGCCGTCTGGAGTTCCAGGATGCCCGTGTGGCTTGCTCAGCCTCTGTTTAATGCTTCGTTTCTCCCTCGTCCGGACTCCGAATCAGTCCCCGTTTGATCCCAGACGCTCGTAGTCTCGTCCTCTTTCTTTTCATGACAAGCTTGCATGATTATTTGTCCATAAAGTGAGGTATAAATCCATTCTTCTTCAGGTCATGCCCGAGTTTCTTCTCCCAAATCGTCAATTGATCTCTGATTGATTTGAAACTTGCGCCTATGCTTCACTTTATGTGCTAGGACCTGAAATGTGACAAAGGAACACAACCTAGCATAAAATAGGACAAAGACGCAATAATTCAAGCTCAAACAATCAAGAAACAAAGGGAAAAACATGTGCAAATACCGAGTCATCAACCATACACCTGGGATAATAGACGAAATGTGTCGGCTTTCATTGAGGAAAGGTTAGACCGGGCAGTGGCTAACAAGAAATGGTTGGACCTGTGCCCAAGGGCTTTAGTGATGCATCTGGATGAGGTGGATTTTGATCACCTTCCTATTCTTATTGATTTCAAAGGGGAGAAGGAGATCAAGATAAAGTGGGGAAAAATTTTTCGATTTGAATTTTTTTGGGCGAAAGAAGAAGAAAGCAGTGTTATTGTGAGTGTAGTTTGGGAACAGGCGGGAGTTGATAGTTTGGAAAATGGCTTGAAGCAGTGTGAAGAAAGACTTACTAGTTGGAGTTCGGAGAAGTTTGGAGAAATCCCAAAGAAAATCGCCCAGGTTCGAAAGAGAATTAAAGAAATGAAGTCCCAAGTGAAGGATTCTACTTGGAGATCCAGGAAGAGAAAATTGGAGATTGAGCTCCAGGACATGCTATACAAAAATGAGCAGCGGTGGAAACAACGATCTCGAATGGAATGGTTAAAGGAGGGCGAAAAGAATACGAAGGCTTTCCATGCCAAGGCTTCTGAGCGAAGAAAGAAGAATACAATCCGAAAGTTAAAAGATGAAAGTGGAAGAATTTATAGGGGCCAAGAATAATTAAGTGATTGTCTTACTACCTACTATGCAGATCTGTTTAAAAGCAAGAGTGGGAATGTGAACTGGGAATCCTTGAAGCAGTAGAGAAGAAAGTAACGGATGAAATGAACCAAAAATTGCTTAGCCCTTTTACGGCTGAAGAAATCCAATGATCCCTTTTTCAACTGGGTGCCACGAAAGCTCCCGGCGTTGATGGCTTTCCTCCCCTGTTCTTTCAGAAGAATTGGAGCACTCTGGCCCCTCGGGTGACTGCTGAACTGACGAGTTTTCTCCACAATGGCAGCTTTCCGGAAAGTCTTAACAGAACCTTGATTGCTCTGGTACCTAAAGTAAAAACCCATGCCTCTCCTAAGGATTACATACCTATAATTCTATGCACAATTCTATAAAAAATTCTCTAAAAAACAATTGCAAATCGGTTAAAAGGAATTCTAGATGATCTGATATGTGAATCGCAGAGCGCTTTTGTCCCCGGAAGGTCGATCATTGACAATGTTATTGTCGCCTTTGAATGCTTCTATACCATGAAGAAGAAGACTAAAGGTGAAAAAGGCTTCTTAGCTCTAAAACTCGACATGGCGAAAGCCTACGATCGAGTCGAATGGAGTTTTCATGAAAGAATTATGAGAAAGATGGGATTTGATGAGAAGTGGATTAACTTGATTATGGCATGTGTTTCCTCTGTCATATGCAGTTTTGGTGAATGGACATAAGTCAGATTTCTTCAAGTATGGGAGGGGTCTGCGACAGGGAGATCCACTCTCTCCTTACCTCTTTTAGCTATGCTCAGAAGGCATGTCTTCCCATGGTGAATAAGTATGGAAAAGAAGGAAAGATCCATGGGATTAATATTTGCAATAAGGCTCATGTTATATCCCACTTGCTTTTTGTCGATGACTGTGTGCTTTTTGCTAGGGCAAATATCTAGGAAGCAAGGATGCTTAAGGAAATTCTGAAGCAATATGAGCTCGAATCGGGTCAAATGGTGAACCTTGGTAAATTAGAAATTTACTAAAGCAGCAACATCAAAGGTGAGAAAAGGGAGGAAATCTGCTTAGAGATGGGAATAAAGGAGGTTGGCCAAGTATTTGGGTTTGCCAACAATGGTGGGGAGATCTACGAAAGTGGTCTTTCATAATCTACAAGAACGAGTAAGGAGCAAACTGACTAATTGGAAAAGCAAGTATTATAGTGATGTTGGAAAAGAAATCCTGATTAAGAGTATTGCTCAGGCACAAACCACTTACGCAATGTCTGTCTTTAAAATTCCTGATGGAATTATTGATGATATCCATAGTCTCATGGCGAATTATTGGTGGGGGCAGAAAGGAACAGAAAGAAGAATCCACTGGAGAAAATGGTAAAAACTCAGCAAGAGGAAGGAAGATGGGGGGATGGGATTTAGAGACCTCAAAATCTTCAACAAATCTATTCTTGCAAAGCAGCTATGGAATCTTCATGTGAGACCTACCTCTCTTATGGCTCGACTCTTAAAGGCTAAGTATTACCCTCGAACATCCATTCTGGAAGCTAAGTTGGGATAGAGGTCGAGCTATATTTGGAGAAGTCTTGTTGGAGCTTTGGATCTGCTGAAATATGGAAGTCGATGGAGGATTGGCTCTGGCGAGGAAGTGAGAATCTGGGGAGATAAGTGGGTTCCTAATCTGGTTAATCATGAGGTTTATTCCTATTTCCATTTTATGGATTGGGATGCCATAGTTTCGAGCCTTATTGATCAAGAGACAAGAAAATGGAGACATGATCTTCTTGAGATAATGTTTTCTGCAGAAGAACAGCAGGCTATTTTGGCTATTCCTCTCTCTTCAGTTATCGAAAAGATGTTTTATGCTGGACAGGGTCTGAAGATGGAAATTATTCGGTGAAATCTGGTTATTGGATTGAACAGGAAAGAAGACAGGAGGAGAGAACAGGAAGCGAGACAGGTACAGATGGGGAGTTTTGGTGGAAGAAACTATGGAGACTTAATATGCCAGGAAAGATTAAAGCATTTATGTGGAAAGATGCTCACAATATCCTCCCTGTGGAAGTCAAGATCGGCAAAAAAAAAAGTCAAAACTTGGGCGACGAATGTCCTAATTGTGGTACCAGAGAAACTCTTAATCATTGCCTGGTTGACTGTAGTTGGAATACAATGATTTGGAGTAAGACTCCACTGGCAGAGATGTTCTAAAAGCAGAAGGTTTAACCTGCAGAAAGTGGCTTTAGGAAGTATTGAAGAACTATTCGGAGAAGGAAATTGCACAGTTCTGCTCCTTACTATGGTTTTTCTGGAAGGATCGTAATCACTTTCTATTCAATAATAAATTTAGGCAGGATTGGGAGATATTTCCTCATGCAGATGAGTTCATTCAGTGCTACATGGAAGTTCAGGGTAAAGATCAAAAAGCTACAAGGCAATGACTATAGGATGCAGCATAAATGGCAAAAACCACCAGTTGGAGTCTTTAAATTGACACTGATGTTGGGATTACAAATAGGGGGGAAGTGGGACTTGGATGCATCCTGAGAGACTGGAATGGAGCTGCTGTGTTTGCTGCTAATAAGAAAATCAAGGTTAGATGGCCTCCAGACGTTGCTGAAGGGATGGCTATTTTGTTTGGACTGCGTTTGGTTGCTGATTGGGGAGGAGGCGCCATAGTGGTGGAGTCTTATTGTCAGAAGGTTATCCATTTACTGAAGAAAGCAAAGAGATGCAGGACTGAAGTGGGAAGCATTTGTGCTGAGATATTGAATATGGCTGAGGCCCTGGTATTTGTAGAGTCAAATAACTCATTTATTGTTCATGTGGTATTTCAGTGTTATTTCAGTGGTAATTGAAATAAAGTATCTCATTTGGTTGAACAATGCAAATGTGGTATTTGACATGTGGTATTTGGTAAAAGCAGAGTGATAAAACAAGTTATTTCGAAATAGCACATGAGTATAAGTTATTTCAAATAACTCGTTTTGAGTTATTTGTAAATGACTCACTGTCCAAATAACTCATTTCAGTAAAACGCTGCCAAACGAGTTATTTGCGTCCAAATAACTCATTGTGAGTTATTTGAACCCAAATAACTCATACAAATACTCCATCCAAACCACCTCTTAGAGATTGGATCTTCACTTATCGATAAGCTAACAGCGTGGCGCACCAGTTGGCTCATTTAAATTCTTCCTCTTATGATGATATTGTTTGGAACAATAGGCTGGTGCTCATTAAAATTCTTCCTCTTATGATGTTGTTTGGAACAATAGGCTTCCTTTGATGTTAGCTGATACTTGATACTGTAGCTCTTGAGGCATCCCTTTCTGGTTTTTTATGAATCCCATCGACTTTACCTTAAAAAAAAAATGTAAAAATCACCCCTAAGACTAACTCCAACCCAAAAGGCTATAGTTAGCCCCTCAAGCTCTTAAATGTGCATTTTTACCTCCCAAAAACACTTTTTGCTCCAACCCTAAACATTCTAAATTTGCCTTCCCAACTCAAAACTATCCAATTAAAAATTAAGAAAGTAAAAAAAAAAAAACAGCAACAACAGCTGGAAAGTGGAGGGCCCCACCGTGCCCCCTGCGTGTATAGGTGTCAATCGGGCGGGTTCGGGCGGGGTTCAATCGGGTTCGGGTTCAAACGGGTTGCGGGTTAGTCGGGTTGCGGGTTCATCGGGTTCGGGTTCATTGGGTTCGGGTTCAAACGGGTTGCTTGTTAGTCGGGTTGCGGGTTCATCGGGTTCGGATTCAATCGGGTTGCGGGCATATCGGGTTGCGGGTTCATCGGGTTTTGGGTCGGGCGGGTTGCGAGCGGGTCGGGTTTCGGGTTGTTCGGGCCAGCGCATCAAGTAACTTAACTCATTACTCATTACCAACTTACACATTTTATTACACTAATTTAAAATATTTTCTCAACTTTTTAACCAATTTATTTCTACCTCGTATATATATACTTTATTTTTTTGAAAAAAACTAGTCAAAATGTTAAATCAATTTGTATGACTTGCAAACTTGTTATGTATTAATCATAATTGGTAAAGTATTATAGCTAATAGTAATGGTGATATCAATATTTGCAACCAAAAGACACCGTTAATTGTTTATTTGATATTTTAGTATTAATTCAGTAGTAATTGGATTAAAGTATCTCGTTTAGTATAACCATGCAAATCTGGTATTTGGCGTGTGGTATTTGGAAAAAGCATAGTGATAAAAGGAGTTATTTCAAAATAACTCATTGCCCAAATAACTTTAGGGGTCGTTTGGATGGAGTATTTGCATGAGTTATTTGGGTTCAAATAACTCACAATGAGTTATTTGGACGCAAATAACTCGTTTGCCAGCGTTTTACTGAAATTAGTTATTTGGACAATGAGTTATTTACAAATAACTCAAAACGAGTTATTTGAAATAACTTATACTCATGTGTTATTTTGAAATAACTCGTTTTATCACTCTGCTTTTACCAAATACCACATGTCAAATACCACATTTGCATGGTTCAACCAAACGAGATACTTTGTTTCAATTACCACTGAAATAACACTGAAATACCACATGAACAATAAATGAGTTATTTGACTCTACAAATACCACATTGAAAATTAACCAATCCAAAGGACCCCTGTAAACTGTTGCCAAACGAGTTATTTGTAAAATTGTTCGAATTATCCTAAAAATTGAACCATTAAAGATTAGCTATCAAATTTAGTAAAATTATTGTGACTTCAATCATAACTTACTCAATAGCATATATCCTATACACTTAGCTTTACCCTCAATTAACAATATTAAGTTAGTATATGTTGTTGATTGTATACCCTAAACCATCAATACATTATACACTAACCACATAACCTATACCCTAATCATATGTCCTTGAGTTGTGATTTTGCTAGTATAGTTAATTTAAAAGTGAAATTCATACTTTGATTTTCAAAACATAAAAAGTGATATTTGCTAATTATTATACCCTAACCATATATCCTATACTTTACACCACATACCTTGTACCCTAACCACGTACCATAAACATAAATTAAAAAGGGATCTCCTGCCGTTAAAGACTTCAAATGACTTCAAGTGAACATATGTTAATAAAAAACTTAGAACCGTCAAAACCATCAATATCTTATACCCTAACCATATACACCCTAAACCATATGTACCTTATACCCTAACCATATACTTTATATCCTAAACAACGAACCGTCAAAGATTACTTATCAAGTTTATGATAAATTGTTGTAACTAATGGTTAATTTATTTATTAGCCCATAAAAAATTACATACATATATACATATTAGCCTTCAAAGCATATAAGAATAATTTTAACTAGTCATGCCCTCCATATAAAAGTTAAAGATTCATATTTCAAAAGCTAAAATTATGAAAAACCAAAATCTTGAAAACACCAAATTTGTTTCCTTCTTTCTTTTCACAAAAATAATAAAATTTCCCTCCTTCTTTCTCCTTCCATACATTAGAAAAACTCAATTTTCCCTCCTCTTTCTCTTCCATAAAATTGAAAGAACCAAATTACCTCTTCTTTCCTTCTACAGAAAGTTGAAAAGTCAAAAGTTTCCCTCCTTATTTCTCTTTCATAATCAAAAGAATCAAACTTTTCCACTTCTTTCTCTTCCCACATATCAAAACCACCAAAATTTCCACTTGTTTCTTTTCTAAAAAATTCAAAGAACTAAATTTCCCTCTTCTTTCTCTTCCAAAAAACTTGAATACACCAAACTTTCCCTCTTCTTTTAAAAACATCAAATTACCAAATACATTACTTTACTTTATTTATATTTAATTGATAATTTTATTGAATAGTTAAATTAACCAAAATTTTAATTTATATATTATATTAATATTGTCATGATCTCAAGTGACCTTCATGTTTCAATTTTTGTAATTTTCTTAAAATACGTAATATCAAGTGAGTTTCATATTTTTAAAATTTCTTATACGAAATGAAAAAATAATTTTACTTAAATTTAGAATGAAAAACTTTATTTTGAAAAACTATGTATTGTATATTTTTATAATTATTCAAGTGGATTAGATGAAATTCGGGTTGAGTCGGTCGGGTTACGGGTTAGTCGGGTTCGAGTCAATCGGGTTCGGGTTAATCGAGTTGCGGGTTAGTCGGGTTGCGGGTCAATCGGGTTCGGGTTAATCGGGTTGCGGGTTAGTCGGGTTGCGGGTTAGTGGGGTTGCCGGTCGGTCGGGCTACGGGTTGTTTACTTTTAGTCAATTCGGGTTGCGGTCGAGTTGCGGGTCGAGTTGATCGGACGGGTTAATCGGGTCGGGCTATGTTTTGACACCTAACCTGCGTGTGGACTTGGCTACCGCAGGGTCCCCACATTCTCTTGCATTTTTGCCCCTCCTTCCATTTCAGCTGCCATTTCAGCTGCCATCTATTCACTCCCAAGCCCACTTCTCCAAATTTGCAAGCCAATTTTTATGTGGGTTAGAGAGGAAAAAGTGGAAAAACATCACTTTCTTCAAATTTGCATTTTTGGGTTGGAGTTACTTGTTTACAATTTTTTAGTCATACCATCTTTAGATCAACGTTTAAGCAACCAGACTTTATAAAATAAAATAAACGTTTAAGCAACCACAGAAGCAAGCTGAAGAATAATCAGAACGAAGAGGCAGCAAAATTGCATTGTCAATACAAACCCAGTTTACATCTTCAATTTAGGGAAAGAGAAGATATCAGCAGTTCCCTTAATGGTGCAGGCTAACCACATCTACTCCGTAATATTTTATATCCTGTCTTACACCAGAAGAACAGCATTTATACAACCATCATTCTCAGGGTTATTCGTCACTTGGGCGTATTTCCCTGCATCACAACCAAATTGGAAATCAGAAAACCAAACCATGAAAATCAATACAACAAAAGGCACAAGGAAATGGACACTAACCCCAAACAACTTTGCCGCCAGGTGTAACAAGTCCCAATTCACTCACATTCACCTGTTGTTCGCGACGAGTAAACCATTAGAGATGAAAGCCGAGAAACACTTTTTAACTGTCATACAAAAGACCCAAAAAGCATGTTCAAGGAAGGCTGGAAGGGAGATTACCTCGATGATTGTTCCCTTGGTCATGACTCCAAGGGATGTGTACATTGGACCGTTGGGGTTCTTCTTCACCCCAATGATCTCAAGGTTGAAGGTGCATTTTAGCTCGGGATGGGTAACATGGGCCTTGGTGAAACGCAACCCTGATGGGCGGATGAAACGCTCGTACTTTGGAGGCTTTCTTGTGAAACCGGGTCCAACGAATGTCGCCTTAGTCACCATTCGTTTCCATTGCTTGGCTGGAAATGTACAGAGAGCACATAATCACTCAGCCAGAAACTTCAGTACATAAAATAGTGAAAAAGTAACAACATGGTGTATGGGGCTTACTCTTCCTTTTCCCAGATCTAAGCACTTTGAACATCTCATCTTCTGCAACAGGCCTCACCTAAAATAGCATGAAACACATCTAGTTCAGAATAGCTGATACAGAAGGGAAATCAATAAAGATGTCAAATCGAAACATCAACAAAGAAAACAACACCTAAGCATATTACCTTTGGCAGAGGAACTTCCCATTTTCCTGCCTTCTCTTTCCTTTTCTGCTTTATGGTGTTGCTAAGAATCTACATATAGAAACACCACAAAGTAGTAAGAAAATTGATTTAACAAGAGAAAATACAATATGAAGAATTAACATGAACCAATATGGGCAAAAACACTTCTTACTTTTGCACGAGTTGTAGTCTCACGATCCAACAGATAGGCAGGAACAGCTCCTTCCTGAACTTCATCATCGACCTTACGCCTAGATGATGACTCTTCATGCATTTTCAATCTATTGCAAAAACACACAAAAGATTACCAGGGGAAAATCAGTTAATCTGAAAAAAATCGAATTCAAAGGCAGGATGGTTGCCGAAATTCGTGCTCAGGCTGTCTATATTTGAATACTAATTTAGACAATTCAATAAACAGCAAACTAACCAAGAGGGTATCGACCAAAAAAAAAAATTCCACTATCAACTCATTACTTTCCTTAGTGATGATGAAACCACAAGAGCAACCAAGCTTCCAATATGTTTATCTATGTACAGAACTAACTAGCTTCACATCATTTCACAGCTTCTTAACAGGGACTCATATAGCCATATTTGCTGTAAAACATAAATCTTCGCAATCTAAGCAATCAGGAAGAGCATCCACAAAGTTCTACCGCTAGAACCGACAGAAGATTCCGGTAGAAACAATTCAAACTTACGTTCTTTTCATTTGAACCTTCTCCTTGTAGTTCTTCTTGGCAATCATCTTGCCCTTGATACCGAGCGACTTCTGCGCCCGTTCGGAGTGCTTGTGAACCTCACGCGCCTCCTTCTTGCGCTTCCGCTCGAAGTGGTCGAGGCGGTAGCCATGCCTCTTCCTGTGAAGCTCGATGTAATCACCTTGCGGCTGTAAAAGAAAAACACAGGAGAAGAAGCTAGCTCGTCAGAAATCAGATCAAACTACCGTATTGTGGCAAACTAAATCAAAACCTAGGTGGAGCGGAATCGGCAGGCAGGGACGAACCATGGTGACTTTGGTTTGGGGATCAGTTTAGTGGAGAGACTCGGAGCGGAAGCGGGGAGAGAAAAAGAAAACCTAGTTCCGTTGTGCAGTGAGGTTTTGTTTGGGTTGAGAAGACATCGGTTTAGCGGTGCGGGCCGTTGCAAGCGGACAACGAACGGGGTCGGTGGTTTGCGTGCTTGACAGAAGCCTCTAAAAGTTGGGCCGGTGAGAGCATTTATCTTTGGGCCGGAGTTGGACGGGATGTTCTCGGTCCAAAAATTTTTGACGGATTTGGTAGTGGTTTGTAGAACTCTCAGTCCCTTTGTTGCTTGGTGTTTACACTTTCATAAATTCAATTCCTATCTTGGAGTGGGTTGTAAATATGAGTAGAACTAACTCGAGTTTGATCTAGTTCTCGTTTAAAAAAAACAGTGTTATTAAAGCCGAGTCGAGCGGTGAAATCGTCACCCAATCACAAAATCGACTTGGAACAGTTTTAAAACCGCTCCGATTTTATGTAGCGGTTGACGAGCGGCCGAGACTCGTCCGATTTTTGTCATTCAACCGTTTAATTTAATTAAAAAAAATGCAAAAAATTGAAAATTAAAGATACTCGTTATCTAATTTTCTATTCAAATGTGTTCGAGTGCTCTACTATACTGTGGATCCGCAATAGGACTTATATTGTAATTGTATACTACGTGGCCGGGGAGGGATGGAGGGCGTGTGTATGGTAATTGTTTTCTGTGTGTTCCTTTCCTTGTCGTGGGTGCCATGCCATGCAGCACAGCTTATCTGCGCGATGCGACGAGCTAGGCTTATCTACTGGCTATCTTGCGTTGCGTATTTGCATCCGTGTATGGCATGGGTCTCCAATTCTCCACGACTCTGGATCAGATATCCTGGGAATAGGATGAGGAGGAGAAAGACACAAAAGTCAAAACAAAAGCCGATGGTCATGGTGATCTCTCTCTGTCTCTTTTTTTACCACAAACAAGTTAAGATTCCTCTCCATCTATTCTCTTTCCTTTACTTCTTTTCCTTTTCCTTTATAAATATTCCTTCGCTTTCTTCCCCCACTTTATTATTGTTGGTGAATAATATTCCTTTATAATATTAATGATGTACACTCAAACTATTCATGTTCTCCGGTGGTTTTTATGTTTCATGCGATGAATGAATACATGCATATAATTATATGTGTATTGATAAATTTAATGTAAAAAATTATACATATGGTGTATGCAAAAAAATTTAAAACTATTTCAAAAACGATGATATTTATTTCTAATACAAAACAGTACTTCTGTTCTTTTTTTTTTTTTTTTTGAAGGAACAGTACTTCTGTTCTTTGATGTTTAGATGGAGGGTTAATTACAATGATCCGGCCGCCATATAAAGTTTTCTTATTTTATGTTTGGTTAAATGTCAAGTTTGGTCATTGGATTTACTAAAATGTGACATGTTTACTCACTGGAAAAAATTAATATCAATTTTGATCACTCAAATTAGTAAAATAGTCGACGTTTGGTCACTCTTCGTTAACTTCCGTCAGTCTACGATAACACTGTCAGTTATTTGTTGACGTGGCTAACAAAGATGTCTAGTCACCCAAATTTAACCCGAAATACTTAAAACCCGACCCGCCACATCAGATACCCAACATGCCAAATCAGATACCCAACACGTTGACCCGACCTTACTTTACTTAGCCGCCCAAGCTCTCCAGATCTACTTTCTCATCTCACCCCGACGCCGTCGCCTAGACTTGCCCTTCCATCTTCCACCTCTCGGAATTCGTCCCCATCCGGCATCGCCACTCCTTTGCACACAAGCAGTTGTCCTCGGGCCTTACCACCACTAGTTCCCCGACCTCCAACACTGGGAAACTTTCAAGCTCACCTCAATTTGCTCTACTTCACCGAAGATCTGCAAGCATTAGAGACGTTTGGTTTCTGAATGATTAGGTCCTGATGTTGTTGTTGACGGGGAAACGACGGTCATCTGGAACCAGGAGCTCGATTGGAGTAAATGGGAAGAGTTTCCCACCATTGATGCACTCGCCATTTCCAGTTAGAGCAACGCAATAGAAACAAAAGCCGTTATATATCTCTCTGTTCCTCAGCCACTTTCACAAACATGTAAAGTCAGAATATGAGATACACTCAACATGAGATTCAGATTATGAATTTTCTAAGATGATCTCTTGTAAAGAAAAAAAGGCAATTTTATTGATTTTGCAAATAAAGATCAGACAACACAATGAACCCTAGCCAAGCCAAGTGACTTGGCTCTTTGAGAAACAACACTCAACACACTCACTTCCCACGATTCGAATCACCCAGTACACTCCCATACATCGTGATTCTATCTACCGAAGCAATTACATTCATTGACCCAAAGTAGAAGAGTTTCAAACCCAGAAGCTCTCGCAACTAACTGTCAAATTGCTACCGAGCAGAAGGCTTACATTTTATAGTGTAGATAGCATATGACCGTTGCCTAATCAGGCGCCTTCCATAGTCTTCATCATTCTCCAACATAGTGACGGTGCTAGGTGGTGCAAACTCGAGAAAGCTGATGCTTCTTCTGAAAGAGGACGATCGAGAGAAGAAATTAGAGATCATCGATCGAGGAGTCCTCTCTTTGACTTCGAAGGGCGATGCAGTGAAACGACATTGTTGAGAGGTGCTATGTAGAGAAACGACATCGTCGTGAATTGCATCTTTCCTTGGAGAGAGATGGCTCCGTTTTGATGGTTATTGCGTCGTTTCAGGGCCAACAAAATAGCTAGTCTCTCTCTCTCTTCCTTTTACTCTCCACATTCATCTCTCGCTCGCCATATCTGTCTCTTCTTTTGTCACTTTCTATTTGCTTAGCGACCCCAACCTCCCCCTCTCCATCCCTCTGCACATGCTCTTCGTATTCACCTTCACAATCTGCTCCTTCCCAATTTCAACCCCTCCTTGTTTCCCCCCTCTTCCTCTTGTGTATGGGAAAAGATTTTGGGATGTGAAGTGACGATGGAGAACTATATCTGGAAGTTGCAAAATCGGGTTTGGGTTTTTATGGGCTAACGATGATTTAGTGGAAGGAAGTAAGGATTTGTGAAGTGATTCAATGGAGGAGATATGGATATGGGGTTTTTGTTCTCATTTTGATTCGTTGTGGGCAGCTCGTCATCAGCTAGAAAGGGACAGAGAAAGGAATGATCTTCTTCTTGGTGGCGGGTGATAGAGGAGAGGGGTTTCCAGGGGTTAGGGGTTGGGTTAGAGGTTGGGTTGGGTGTTTATGACATGGTGGGTCAGGTTTAAATTATTTTGGGTTAAAATTGGATGACTAGGCGATTATGTTTGCCACGTCAGTAAAAAACTAACTGTGTTAACGGAGCTGAACGGAGACTAACGCATAGTGACCAAACATGACATGTTTTACTAAACTTAGTGACCAAAATTAATATTAATTTTTTTCAGTGACTAAAATGTCACGTTTTAGTAAACTCAGTGACCAAACTTGACATTTACTCTTTTATTTGCTTTTTATTTTCATTTTGCTACATGATAAGTAATTGTGGTTTCTCATTATAAAAAAAAAAGTAATTGTGGTTTCTTCTTTTGTTGATTATTGGTAAGAATTCTACTCGGCGGACTCCGCATATGGTTTTACTTAGAGTTTAGACCAAAAGTCACCATAATAAAGTGTTGTAGACAAAGTATTTGTCTTCCTTAGAACTACACCTAATTCATGCATTGCGTAAGCTAAACCCTCAGATTCTTAAAAACCAAGTAAATCTCATATTATTTTTCGGAAAAAGTTCTCATTATCTTATTCATCATATTAGAATTCACGCTTTTCACATAAATATATAAAAATTAATGCTTCAGATAGGTTTGACATACATGAGTATTGTAGGATCAAAATCATAATTATGAGGTGCGTGTATAACATGCACACAAAAAGATGAGCGCAATAAAAAATTATCAGATGGAAAATCGTGAATTTTGAAATGATTAAGATTATTGTTCTGTATCGATGATATCACTACACATATAGTCTATTATTGGTGAATAGTTTAATCAATACTCTAATGAGGCAACCATTCAAAAAAAAAAACTCTAGTGAGGCAAAACTATTTATTATGGTTTGTTTGCTTGATGGATCTGTTGAAGGATTTGATGATGGATTTGGATTCATGATGGACTTTGTCCAAAATTTATTGTTTGCTTCAAGTATTTAGAGAAACCAAATCCGTGGAACCCATGGACTTTAAGGGTCCAAATCCTGAACCCCACGGACTTGAAAATCTCACATCTTTAGGTGGGAATTGATTATAAAGTTTGAAGTCCATCATTTTTTACCAATCTACCCCTCATATTTTCTTTTTCTTTTTATATCATTGAGGGCAATAAAGGTAAAATTCACTTCATACATACAAATTTAAAACAAAATCCATAATGAAAACCATGAAACAAACAATGGTCTTTTTCAAATCCATAATGAACCCAAAACCCTCATATATCCATGGTTTATCAAAATCCAAGTTATACCAAAACCTTCATTTTTCAAATCCACGAAGCAAACCAGTGGTGGACCTAGAAATTGTTCCAAGGGTATTCACAAAAATTAAAAAATAAAACCAAAAATTAATTCAAAAATATTTAATTAATAAAGTACATCGATTCATCGTTTCTCATAGCGAATCACACCGTGTTTTTTTTTTACAAAAGATAATCATATATTAATAAAAAAAGAGAGTTACATCCTGGAATTTAGCCAGACCATAAAATCAAAAGATCGACATGAAGCCGGGTACAATGACTGGGCCTTTCTAGCCACCACATGGGATACCCTATTGTTACTACGGCCAACAAATCGCACACTAAGTCCATCATGGATACTAAAATAAGACACCACCTCCTGCAGCAAAGCCCCCCACCCTACTGTCCCTTGTATCAGATTGGTTGATCTTATCAATCACAACCTTAACATCACCTTCAAAGCATATTGTATGGAACCCCAGGTTTAGACACCAAAGGACAGCCTCCCTGAGTACAAGCAGCTCCACCGTCGTACGATCATCCACATCAAGAAGCTGAATCCCCATAACCCGGATAAGACCCCCTGACCGCAGACGGATAACCATCACACCAGCCGAATGGGAGCCGGCTTTTGTCGCCCCATCCCATTGGAAAACCACCTCAGAAGGGTTAACCAAGGCCATGGCCCAGGGAACCGAAATAGGAGATCGACCATCCCGATCCCTTGGCAAGGCAATCCATTCGTTATATTGTTGGATAAATTGGCGCATTAAAGCCGAGATACCAAATTGTTTACCTTCAAAAACTACTCAGTTCTGGGATCTCGAGATACACCATAGGAGTGCTATAACAGCGAGAAAAAGGTCTGGCTGCCTAAGCCGAAGCATTAACTTCTTCAGAAATAAGGGAAACATGTGACGCGGCAAAGCCTGACCCAATTGGTCCAACCCCGAATGATCCCATAACGCCCTCGCCACAGGGCAATCCAGAAACAATTTCTCCATTGTTTCAGACGCGGCCCAACAAACCGGACACAGCAGGAGCACCTGTAACTTTTTCTCAATGAGAGCCCTTGTAGTAGGGAGAATCTGATTAAAGACTTGCCAAGCAAATACCTTCAGCTTTGGGGGAATGTCTGAATCCCACAGACGGATCCAACTGGGTCTATCCATCCAACTAGCCATAGCTTTCGACTTTCCATTATGCTGAGCTAGAGTAACATCCAAGTGATATGTCGATTTGACCTTAACACTATGTTCATTTAGGAGAGAAAAGGAAGGAGAGGGAAAAACTGAGCGGAAAATTACATTCCCGAGAAGGTTTCCGCCGTTTCCGAACGTTTCAACATAACAGAGGGGAGGGAAAAGCGACGAAAATGGAACTGTTCCACCAGTCCCTCCGATTTGGGCGGAAAATCCGACTTTCCTTTCCTCTTTTTATTCTTTTTCTTTTCAATTTGGTTTCCTTTCCTTCTCTGGCGTTGGTGTCCACTTTTTAATCCTATTTTTCCCCTTAATTAATTTTGTTTCCTTTCTTGATAGTGTTTGCATAAATTAGTCACGAAAAAAAAATGGAATTAGCAAAGTGATATTACCATAAAATCATTATTTATCTTGCCTTGTTAATTATTCACGAATTATTAATGGGAATAGTAAATATTACCAAAAAAATATTGTTTTGGACCATATGACACCAAAGCGAGTATATTGCGATTCGATCGTGAATTTTATAATTGTTAAAGAAAAATGGATCAGTTTGATATTTGGAACGGACCAAATGAGTGAGTTATGTCATGTATAACGTACGCAATATATAAAACTGTTAGGTGAGATGTAAAAGTGTGTTATATTCAAAAATGGCAACACAGTGTAAATGTCATCTTATACAACCGAGGTAATACAATTTTTATGAATTTCTTTTAAATCAAGTTAAAATGGACGAGATTTTTAATGGCAAATCAAATTAGTAAAAAATAATAAATTTTGTCCACTATTTATCAAGGTTGTCAAACCGGGTTAAGTCGTCCAGCCGGTTCGACAAGGGGTTTGAGGTTTAATGGTCGGATCGGGGTTCAACCGGATTAAGCCGGTTTTAATAGAATAGGTGAATAATGGATATAGGAAGCCATTTTTGTCACAAATTTTGGACTTTTTGGCCCAAACAAACCCATTACATCAGCCCAACAAAACCCCTAATTACTTTTTTGCCCAAACAAACCCTAAGCCCAACTACCCAACAAACATCCATCTCCCTAAATATCATAAGCAGCAACCGCCTATACACACCCACAAAATAAGAATCTGATTCTCCTTCCCTATTCTTCCCTTTTCCTACTGCTCTGTACTTCTTCTTCCTCAATCCTCTGTGTTCTCTTCCTTCTTCCTCTAATTCAATCTCAAATTGCCGAGAAGGATCCAGTGTGTGACAGAGAGAGGGAGGGAGGGAGGGAGGGAGGGAGAGAGAGAGCGACCCAACACCTGCAAAATAGAAGGAGCCGTCGTCGGAGCTGGGAGCGAACGGCGGGTTCTCGGTGGTCGGCAGAGGTGTGGATCGAGCTGGCGGATGGAGGAGCCGATTTGGGAGGCTGTTCCAAAACTCTCCAAAATGCCGTCGTTTCATCACTAGCCGGTAGCCGGATAAGTCCGGTCAGACCCAGGGTTTGACCGATTTTGACCGGCTTTGACCGATTGCTGGCTAGCTCAAAATATGGCTGGTGCTGGCCCCTTTTGTGCCCGGTTCCGACCCAACCCGGTCGAACCGGCCGGTTAGAGCCGGGTTTGACAACCATGCTATTTATAAGTAATAGAAATAACATCAACACATAATTTTAATTATTTTACTATTACATACCCAATAAACTAACATATATATCACACTTCCCAATATACCTTTTCCCTCTCACTTTCTCTTTCACTTTCCTCCACAAAACAACATTTTCTATCCCTTTCAATTTTCTCTCCCCTTCTTTTCCTTCACCTCCAAATTTTCATTTCCCTATATTTTCTTTCCTTCCTTCGGAAACAGAGTGTAAAGATTCCATCAGACGTCCCATGCCATATCAGTCTATCCTCCACCGAATGTCGCGGGAGAGGGATTTGCTTAATTGCACTGATTGTAGGTGGGTCAAACCATCGTTGCAACTGGGCATCGCACCAACGACCCTCTCCTTGAAAAATAACCTCACTCACCTTGATCTCCTCCTGAGGCAGCACACAAGGATTATAAGCCGGGGGACAAGGATGCAGACTAGGGATCCAACGAGAGTCCAACAACGGGGCCGTTTGCCCATTCCCAATATGCCATCGAAGCCCCTGCAAAAGGAGCTCACGGCCAAAGAGAATACTCTGCCAGCCCCAAGAAGGCCGCGAGCGGGCCGCAACTGTGAGGAACAATCCACGTGGAAAGTATTTTCCTTTATAAACTTGATGTAGCAGAGATTGGAGTGTCGTTAAGAATGCGTCAGCCAATTTTTGCAAAAAGCGCCTGATTAAAATGCTCAAAGCGACAAAACCCCATCCCCCCATCATGCTTGCTACGACAAATATTTTTCCAAGACATCCACCTAATTTTAGAGCACTCACCCGCCTCGACACCCCACCAAAATCTGGCCACATGTTTGTCCAAGAGGCGACACAGGGATAGTGACAGCTTGAAATAGGACATGACATGCAACAGAAGGGCTAAAGCAACTGATTTAATCAGAGTCTCCTTGGCCGCCCATGACAAATTTCGTTGTTTCCATCCTTGAAGTCGGGCAAGCAACTTCTCCACCAATAGCGAAAGGTCATGGTTTTTGACTGGGCAATAAACGTAGGGAGTCCCAAATATTTATCCTGAACCCCCACCGCCCCCACCCCCATGGTCTGCGCTAGGAATTCCTGGTCAGGAGGAGAGATATTCTTGCTAAAACGGACTGCTGACTTTGCCAAGTTAACCCGCTGCCCACTAAGCTCTTCATATTCATTCAACACCTCAATCAAATTCTCACATTCCTCGAGGGTTCCCCGGAGGAATAGGTACGAATCATCTGCGAAAAAGATATGAGATATATGGGGAACTCGTAGGGCCACTTTAATCCCTTCCAGTTTCCCAGCCGAAATGGCTTGCCTAATGAGGGCCGCGAACCCTTCCGTGCAGATCACAAACAAGAGCGGGGATAACGGGTCTCCCTGTCACAAACCCCTATAGGTGTGAAATATCCTGACGGGGTGTCATTCATCATAACATAGAAAGAGGTCGAGCTCAAACACTCATGAATACACCCACGCCAGGTTGAGTTAAAGGCCATCTTATCTAAAACACCGAGAAGAAAAGACCATTCGACTCTATCATAGGCCTTTTCCATGTCAACCTTTAGAGCCATGTATCCTTTCTTCCCCTGCTTCTTGATTTTCAGGTAATACATTAACTCATGAACTAGGAGGACATATTCGATGATTTTTCGTTCCCGAATGAACGCATTCTGGCCTTCCGAAATTATCGTGGGTAAGAGGCAAGCAAGCCGTTCAGACATAATTTTAATTATAATCTTGTACACAAACTGGCACAAGCTAATTGGTCTGAGCTGACACATGCTTTCCACATTATCCACCTTCGGGATCAAAGTCAACCAGGTGTGATTAACACTCCGACTCCGTAGCAACCTTGACGTAGAAAAGAAGGAGCATACCGCTTTACTCACTGAATCACCCACAATGTCCCAGAAGGCTTTAAAGAATTTGCTAGTGAAACCATCCGAGCCCGGGGCTTGTTTTGATCCCACGGAAAAGACGGTACGACGGATTTCCTCGGGAAGAACCTCAGCTGTTAGAGCCTCATTCATTCTGTAACTTTCCGATCTATAGGAAGATTCGCAATCCGATCAGCCATGTTGGGGACCTGATTCTCGGAGGTAAAAAGAATCTGGTAAAAATTTGAGGCAATCTCCGCCTTCCCTTTCTCCTCGGTAATCAAGTGCCCATTGTCATCACGTAGCCCGGATACAAAGTTTCGCTTTCTGCGCGCCCTGGTCACTGTGTGAAAGTACGACGTGTTCTTATCACCTTTTTCAGCCACGAGACCTGAGATTTCTGTTGCCAATAAATATCCTCCGCCTCCCACTGGCGGTTAAGCTCAATCTCCAAGTCTCTGACAACATCCCAATCAATTGGGTGAACTTGCTTAACCCGGTCAAGTTCCCGTTGGAGGGTATTGATATTCCACAATGAGTTTGTTGTACCCGCCAGACTCCAATCATATAAAAGATGCCGAAGCTTTTTCAATTTATGCCAGAGCTGGTACATAGGGATCCCTTGGATTTCCTCATGCCACACATACTGAACCATCTCCCTAACCTCAAGGTTATCCACCCAGCGAGCGTCGAAACGAAAGAGGGGCCTACTACTATGGAAATAGGGCTTATCAGCCAAAAGGAGGGCACAATGGTCCGAGCCTTGATCCGTAAAGTGTTTGAGCAAAGTATCCGGGAAGCGATCAATCCAAGTCTGGAAGCATAATGCTCTGTCCAAACGCTCACAGATAAGGGCCGACCCCATGCGCCTATTAGACCAGGTAAATTGATTCCCTTGAAACCCTGTGTCATGGAGGTCCAAATCCTGAACAAACTCACGAAGTGCAATCGATTTGGTCGGGTTCCATGGGGTACCCCCCCCCCCTCTTTTTCTTGAGCATTTAACGTTGTATTAAAATCCCCGATTACCACAAACGGCAGGTTGATTGTCGCACATATGTCACGAAGTTCTGCAAACTGTGAGGCTCTTATCGTGACATCACAACTAAGATAACACACACACCACAACGTACGAAAAACCTTCTTCATTAATAAGAACACAAAGAGAAAATTTTGAATGAAAAAACACTAAAGCATCAACTCCAGGGGACCAAGCAGCTACTAACCCACCAGCCACATCAACAACATCCTCAAAGAAACAATGGGACAACGAAAAACCTAACCCCCTCAAACGACAAGAAACTACACGCCTGCACGACCGAGTCTCCAAAAAGAAGACAAGATTATTCGACCGAACTAGACCAACAGCGGTTTGGAATGTGAGGGATGGTCCAATTCCCCTCACATTCCATACAAGAATCCTCATTTATCTGCTGGGGGCCACTTGAGATTAGCTTCCTCCACCTTGTCTTTCTCCATCTCTTCTTCAACAAATTGCTTCTTAGGGCTCCGTCCCTCTTCAGCACCTCCTACGATCTCCAGAAGAGGCCTTTTACACCATCCTCTGACTCCATAATGTTAGACCCATACTTATTGAGGCGCAGTATCATATCGCGCTCGGATTCAACCTCCTACCCCCTGAGCATCCGACATAATCAACCCCTTTTCAAAAGTCGCCATTACCTGGCTTACATGAAAGCGGCGAGCAGGGGATGCCTTTATTGGTGGAGCGCGACTGCGGATTGCAAACATCAATGTCTCATCCTCCGAGAGTGATAAGCCCTCGATTGGCTTAACTCAGAATAACGCGGCGAGGAAACAACGATGAATGAATTTGAGAGGAAAATCGATGGAACCAAACAAACTAAATCAGTAACTTCAACACGAAAAGGGAAGAGGCTAATCTAGGTAGAACTACCACGAGATCAAGGGTGAATATCCTGATCTCTATGTATGCAATTCTCGGCCACACAACCAAGAACCAAAAGCTCGCAAGCTGGAAAACTCCTCGGAGTAATTCAATTAAACTTCAACGTGTGTTTTTACAACTCAAAGCTTGACTATTTATAACCAAGAAACTTAATTACAATCCTAAACAAACAAGGAAACAATTTTGAATCAAACAAGGAAAAGAAAACGTTGAAAACAATTAAAACTTGCATCCCAAGTAACTAACTTCTCTCACAAGCTAACTGCCCAAAAACAGCCCTTGATAGCAACTTTGTGGCTCTGGAAACTGATCTTCTGGATTGAGTCGAGCTCAGCCAATTCCTTCCCTGGGTTTAGCAAGTTTTACTCTTCCATTCCCAACTCCAAGCTCCAGCTGGTCATGCCCCAAAAGTCTTGAATTCGAGCTCAAAGTTGGTACCTCAAACTGTCTCCCTGCCTTAGCAAAAAAACTGGCAATTTCCAGAATGCAGGATAGGTTTTTTATGGCCTTGAAAAGCAACCCTCCTGGCCTTCTTTCCATGATCCAAATGCATCAAATTATAGAGGAACATCCAAGGTTAAAAATAAGACCCTAACCTTGCGTTTCCATTGAACAGTTTGAGAGAAACATCCCTCCAAAGTACCCTTCCCGAAACTGCCTCAACACTTAGGAAATTTCCAGCCTTGTTCGTATTAACTTGACCCGATCTTTGAACGATTTGTTTGAGATGATTAAAGGGTGGAATTGAGATCATATCAGGCCCCCTTCTTGAAAAAGCTTTGACCTCAAAGCTTGGGTCATCTTGTAGTCATAACGATAGAGAAAATCATCCCAAACGGGATCGTGAAAAGTCAGTGCCATAACCTCCTTTTTCGGCGAGACTCGATTTGCCGGTGACCCCTTCGAAATTGGGGCTTTCCGTTTAACGACTTCTCGGACCAATTTCTTGCTCACATTTAATCCTCTTGGCTCCCACGAAGCGAATTCAATCATTCTCTTGCGTTGAGGTTGCTCAAGCCGCCTGGAATTGAGTCCTGAATTTTTCCCGCCACCGGAGAATTCAAAATTCCCAGTTTCCGGCGACGAGTTTCCAGAATCTGGAGAGGCGAGTTGAAAATTGGGCGTTTCTTCCATAGCCCTTGCCGATCCAATTTTTTGATTCCTACACCTTCCCTGCGACCCCAGAAGTGGATCCCAAGCAATGGATTGATTCGATTCATGCCCGAACTCTTCAACCGATTTAACAAATTTTTGTTCGTCGGTCGTCTTGTGTGGAGGCAAAATTTCGAATTCGGAATTCGTCGAGGCAGCTTTATTCGTCGAGTTCTTGCCAGTTTTACACGTTGGTGGGCAAATTTCCAACGTGTTGGAGCTAGCTGCTCGTGTCGATTCGTCTCCAGCTAGCCCACCCGATTCGGTGCTCTTCAGGGGAGCCGAAAAACAGGGTCGGCGAACTCTGCTCCTCCACGGGACTGCCTTGCTAGTTAGCATAGTCAGTAAGTACCTCCTAGCCAGCAACTGAGCTTCGGAAGCTTTTTTGTTTGATCCCTCTTCATCCTTAGCTCGAACTCGTGCCATATGCTGCTGGTCGGCTCGAATTTCTTCCGACGACAGAGGTTTAAGAATCAGTTTCTTTCCTCCGTGCTCAAACGTGTACTGGTTTGTTCGGCCATGATGAGAAACCTTTTGGCCAAATTGCCAAGGCCTGCCCAACACCAAGTGCGTGGTCTGCATCGGAATGACGTCGAAGAGCAGTTCGTCCCAATACTTCCCAATGGAGAATGGAATTCGTACCTGTTTGTTTACCTTGATCACAGCGTGATCACCGAGCCAGTATAGAGAATATGGTTCAGGTCGAGGGGTCATAACCAAACCCAATCACTTCACGACGTCGAGGCTTGCTACATTGGCACAACTGCCCCCGTTAATGATCACCGTCGAAATTTTTCCTTTAACCTGGCATCTAGTGTGAAACAGGTTGCTTCTCTGGTCCATCTCAGAGGAATCCTCCTCCTGACTTGCCAATGCTCGACGAACTACAAACAATGGCCCCTTGTCCGCCTCCATCTCTTCTCCTTCTAACTTGCCTGTTGGCTGTTCTTCAGCCTCCTCTTCGTCTTCTGAACAATACTTCCCATCTCGGGGTACCATTATCTTCTGGTTAGCACACTGATGCGATTTGTGACCATAACCATGGCACTTAAAACAACGAATTGTGCTACTGGAATTGTTCGCCTTCTCGGGAAGAGTTGTCGTAGTGTTCCTAGGCATGGTTCGAGGAGGCTCAGGCTTCAATTCGGTTTCCAAACTGGGTTTGGGAGTGTTGCTTGTTGTAGGGAACCTCCTGCCAGCACCCTGATGCTTCAATTGCTTCTCAACCTTGGCGGCAAGCTGGACAACTTCCTCAATTTCAACAAATGGGAAGAGCTCGGCCTGGTTTTTTATCTCTCTTTGAAGAACTTGCAAAAACCTGCTGATCGTAGCTTCCTTGTCTTTCCTAATGTCAGCTCGGATCATAAGGAGATCCATCTCTCGGTAGTACTCTTCAACACTCCTGCTTCCTTGACGAAGTAATTGCAGAGTGTCGTGGAGGTCGCGTTGATAGTACGAGGGTACGAACCGGTCCCTCAACAAGCTCCTCAACTCCAGCCAGGTAATTATGGGCGGTAGCCCAATTCGTCTTTGATTAATGCGAACTTGTTCCCACCACACCGCCACGTAGCCTTCAAACTCATGAGACACAAGCTTGATCTTCTGCTCGTCGGTGTAATTATGGCAATCGAAAAACAAGAGTACCTTCCGTTCCCAATCCCAATAGTCAGAAGGATTGAGGCTACCCTGAAACGAGGGTATGCTCAGCTTGACTCCACGGAGCTCGTCAAGGGCCCCTGTTTCTGGCGGACGTCGATCGTGATTGTGAAACTCACGATTCCGTTCACGATGACCATCTCCAGCGAGGATCAACTGGCGCTCCAGATTTTGAATTTGTGCGTTCAGAGCTTGAAGGCTTTGATCGTCTCCAGGGATTGTCTCCTGCCTCGTCGGCGTCTTTGGCTGGGCCGTCGTTGTCGCCGGTGACAACTTCAACTCTGCTAATTGCTTGTTGATGTTGTCGAACTGCACTTGGAACGTGGCGTTTATCTGCGCCATTATTGTTTGCAGCAACTCCGTTGTATTAATTTGTTCCTCCATGGTTGAATTTTGAACTTCAATGTTCTCGTCGCACTCAGAGTCAGACTCTGCTTCTTCGAGCTCCTTCTGATCAATGGGATCTTTCTTTCTCGTCCGAGCTGCAAAAGGACGAACGTCCTCTTGCTTCTTCTTCGTCTTGGCCACTTCTTTGAACCAGACGATGATGCCACTTGATAAGCCCTCGATTGGCTTAACTCAGAATAACGCAGCGAGGAAACAACGATGATTGAATTTGAGAGGAAAATCGATGGAACCAAACAAACTAAATCAGCAACTTCAACACGAAAAGGGAAGAGGCTAATCTAGGTAGAACTACCATAGATCAAGGGTGAATATCCTGATCTCTAGGTCTGCAATTCTCGGCCAAACAACCAAGAACCAAAAGCTCGCAAGCTGGAAAACTCCTCGGAGTAATTCAATTAAACTTCAACATGTGTTTTTACAACTCAAAGCTTGACTATTTATAACCAAGAAACCTAATTACAATCCTAAACAAACAAGGCAACAATTCTGAATCAAACAAGGAAAAGAAAACGTTGAAACAATTAAAACTTGCATCCCAAGTAACTAACTTCTCTCACAAGCTAACTGCCCAAAAACAGCCCATGATAGCAACTTCGTGGCTCTAGAAATCGATCTTCTGGCTTGAGTCGAGCTCAGCCAATTCCTTCCCTGGGTTTAGCAAGTTTTACTCTTCCATTCCCAACTCCAAGCTCCAGCTGGTCATGCCCCAAACGTCTTGAATTCGAGCTCAAAGTTGGTACCTCAAACTGTCTCCCTGCCTTCGCCAAAAACTGGCAATTTCCAGAATGCAGGATAGGTTTTTGATGGCCTTGAAAAGCAACCCTCTTGGCCTTCTTTCCACGATCCAAATGCATCAAATTATAGAGGAACATCCAAGGTTCAAAATAAGACCCTAACCTTGCGTTTCCATTGAACGGTTTGAGAGAAACATCCCTCCAAAGTACCTTTCCCGAAACTGCATCAACACTTGGGAAATTTCCAGCCTTGTTCGTATTAACTTGACCCGATCTTTGAACGATTTGTTTGAGATGATTCAAGGGTGGAATTGAGATCATATCAGGGAGAGAGGTGTCAGAGTTGACTTTATCTGGCTCAATGGCCGCCTCAACTCCGAGAGGTTCTCCGTTTCGGCCCAGTAACTCAGGAACGCGCGAGAGTATGGTGCCCCCCCCCCTCCCCCCGCCTCTTCAACTAAGTCATTATTCCAATCGGAGGGTCCAACAAAGACCGCTCTGGACTTCCCTTTAGAATTTGTCGTCTTATTTTCAACAGTAGCCTTGCGCCGCGGAGGATTGGCCTGGCTGGGCTTGGTCGCAATCTTCATTGTACCCGCCGAAGCAGGATCTCCTTTCCCTTGCCAGGATTTCCTCAGGCTACCCCGACGAGGGCGCGGCACATGAGCAGCTTTCATTGGGCCAGAACCCTCCCCGAGAACCGGGTCAGCCATCACCGGTTTAGGATCCTCAAGCTCCTGGACGGCGGTCATCTCCATCGGCGTCCACTCCTCCTCCGAATCATCATCTAATACCAATTTACATCGCCGAGTTACATTTGGTGGGATCCCGCGGCTAGGGGTGGGCATTCGGTCAGTTCGGTTTCGACCGAACCGAAATTCTGAATACCGGGTTCCCGAATTCTCCCAAACCTCAAACCGAATTATAATTCGGTTCGGTCGGTTTAAACCTAAATATAATTTGGTTCGGTTCGGTTTTTCACACAAAACCGAATTTGTGAAGCTACTTGTATTTTCTCACTTTTAAATTATTTTTCACCCCTAAATTATAAACAATAAATATCAATTATATGCATCATCAATGATAAAACCAAACTTTTCAACACATAAGTCATAAAACATTTCAAATATTTAAGTCTAAAAACAACTACATATCCACCATTTGAAGCTTGCAATTATAGTATTTCGGTTTTTTGGTCGGAAATTCGAAAATTTGGTTCGGTGGAAAGAACCCTAATTTCCGAACTATCCATAAATTCCTTCCGAATTCCGAACCGAATAGCATTAATTCGGTTTCGGTTTGGTTTAATTCAGTTTCGGTTCGGTTTGGTTCGGGTTTACCGAACCGTTTGCCCACCCCTACCCGCGGCAGGCCCTTGAGTAGAACGAGACTTGGTAGCAAGGTTTCCACCACTAGGCACCTGCCTAGAGGTTGGCCGACACCCATAGTCTCCAGGAGAACGATGCAGGCCCTGGCTCCGCCTTCCAAGACTTGGCGAGGCCACTTTCCCAGCCGCCGAGCTCTTCTCCGCACGTTCCTTCCTTCCCACCAGCTGGCGGAGTCGCTGACCTACGGCGCGTCGAGGTGATCGCGACATGGGAAACCCTTGAGGGCTTCTTCGCTGAGCCCCATGCACCAGCCCATGCGGAACCCCCGCCACGCGTCTTGTCTTCCGCTCAGTGGTAAAATCCTCTCCTGGGTGGTAAACAATGGCCTCCGCGGCAGCATTCTCTAGGCGAGTAGCCTGGATAGTTTTCATAGGGAGCTGTCGCGCATTGCCGAGGGATTTATTAACCCAAACCGTCTTTGGAACCCCACTGTAAGTGTGCATCGTGTCCTCCTCTTCATGAATCTGTCTTCCCATCTTTTTTATTAACTTGTGAGGGCCAAAACGCTCCTTACGGGCTGGGGGTTCGAAACTACATTCGCTTCATAGATGGCCCACCCTCCCACAATGAAAGCATAGGCTCGGTCGATTCTCGTACTTGAGACTAACGCAAAAGCATCCAGTCTCATCATTCGTTGCCATTATTTGAGAACACAACGGTTTAGAGAAGTCCACGAGCGCTTTGACTTTCACAAAGAGCCTGTTCATCTCCTGACTCGAGAACACCTCCGATTCCAGTACCCTCCTGATGGTACCATTTGCTATCTTCTGGCCAAATTGCTTTGTGCAACATTCCTCTTTAATACCCCAAAGTTGGATACGAAAGGGAACTATAGAGAGTTCTTCGAAGGTGCGTTTGTTCACCGTGGAAGTCCAGGCACATAGGTGTAGTATTTTATCGTGAACCACCCAAGGTGTGCGCTTCAGAACCCATATTCGAGACTCCTCAATAGGCAGCACGAACTCGAACAACCATGCTTCCCGATATGAACTTTGATTCTTCTTTTCCCCTGCCAAGGCGTATTCAAGGCATCGCGAAGCTCAATAGCCGTGAACGGGGCATCAGTAAAGAGGAGCCCAAGCAGCATGCGATTTTGCCGAAATTTCATGGAGTTGACTTCCTCCAATGAAAACTCTACTATTTGATCTTCCGTCACGTGAGCCATGGTAGTGATCTGCGATGGAATAAAAATAAGAGGGATATTAGACGAGTGTATAACAGGATTGGACGACCCAAAGCATTCGAAAATGCTGTCTCCCTCACTCTGTCGCAGCAGCTCATTCTTGGTCGGCGAACCGACTGGAGGCCCATGTGGTACCCTGGTCGTCGGACCAAAGGAAGAAAGCAAGGAGAATGGCAAAATACCTGACTCGAGTTGCCTGCTAGCAAGGGTTGTGCTTTGTTCAACCAGCGCCTACCCCTCGTTATGGTTTGATATCGTGGGAGAGGCGTAGCACGCGGAGTTAGAGTCCAAGAAGGACTTCCCAGGATCAATAAAGATCCGATCCGAATGAAGTATTTTTCTTTTTATTTTTACCAAAATTATTAGCCATTTAGATACGATTCGGTTGTATCAACGATGCAATCCCACCTGATTTTCTAATGCCCCGATCACCAAGGGGTATGCCGGTAGAAACCTCCTCGAAGACAATCGATATTATCGGCTTGTGGTCCTCGTCGGCAGCCTAACTAGAACCTGGCGTAAGATCTTTTTCCGGTTATCATCATCTCCGGTGACCGTTTCCGACATATCTACATCGACTAGCAGCACCTGAGAGTAGCTCCAATCCCGGGTCGTATACGACTGCGAAGGAGTGGGTCTATTACTTGATGATTGACATGAATCATCCCCAGAGCATCCTTCCACTTCCATCGAGGACGGCAGGGCAAACCGCCATGCCCCCTTCCACGTCTGTTTTTGTTTTTTACCAATTCTTATGTCATTCGAGACTTTTGAATCTGCAATGAATACCCACCGCTTCTGTTTCCTATTCCACAGGCCGAGACTTTGATCGGCAGGCTTAACATGGATAGGCGTGTCGACTACCACTCGCCACTTGGAATTCGATGGTGGATGGGACCTCACCACCGCCGCCTGGTTGGAGAGGCAGACTGCGAGGATCGCCCAGAACGCTGCCAGCACTCCGTTTCCATTCATGGAGCACCCGGCAAGGAGAGAGGAGAGAATTCTCCCAAAGCTCAAACCGAATTATAATTCGGTTCGGTCGGTTTAAACCTAACTATAATTTGGTTCGGTTCGGTTTTTCACACAAAACCGAATTTGTGAAGCTACTTGTATTTTCTCACTTTTAAATTATTTTTCACCCCTAATATAAACAATAAATATCAATTATATGCATCATCAATGATAAAACCAAACTTTTCAACACATAAGTCATAAAACATTTCAAATATTTAAGTCTAAAAACAACTACAAACATAAAAATCCACCATTTGAAGCTTGCAATTATAGTATTTCGGTTTTTTGGTCGGAAATTCGAAACTTTGGTTCGGTTGAAAGAACCCTAATTTCCGAACTATCCATATTTTCCTTCCGAATTCCGAACCAAATAGCATTAATTCGGTTTCGGTTCGGTTTAATTCAGTTTCGGTTCGGTTTGGTTCGGGTTTACCGAACCGTTTGCCCACCCCTACCCGCGGCAGGCCCTTGAGTAGAACGAGACTTGGTAGCAAGGTTTCCAGCACTAGGCACCTGGCTAGAGGTTGGCCGACACTCATCGTCTCCAGGAGAACGATGCAGGCCCTGGCTCCGCCTTCCAAGACTTGGCGAGGCCACTTTCCCAGCCGCCGAGCTCTTCTCCGCACGTTCCTTCCTTCCCACCAATTGGCGGAGTCGCTGACCTACGGCGCGTCGAGGTGATCGCGACATGGGAAACCCTTGAGGGCTTCTTCGTTGAGCCCCATGCACCAGCCCATGCGGAACCCCTGCCACGCGTCTTGTCTTCCGCTCAGTGGTAAAATCCGCTCCTGGGTGGTGAACAATGGCCTCCGCGGCAGCATTCTCTAGGCGAGTAGCCTGGCTAGTTTTCATAGGGAACTGTCGCGCATTGCCGAGGGATTTATTAACCCAAACCGTCTTTGGAACCCCAGTGTAAGTGTGCATCGTGTCCTCCTCTTCATGAATCTGTCTTCCCATCTTTTTTATTAACTTGTGAGGGCCAAAACACTCCTTACGGGCTGGGGGTTCGAAACTACATTCGCTTCATAGATGGCCCACCCTCCCACAATGAAAGCATAAGCTCGGTAGATTCTCGTACTTGAGACTAACGCAAAAGCATCCAGTCTCGTCATTCGTTGCCATTATTTGAGAACACAACGGTTGAGAGAAGTCCACGAGCGCTTTGACTTTCACAAAGATCCTGTTCATCTCCTGACTCGAGAACACCTCCGATTCCAGTACCCTCCTGATGGTACCATTTGCTATCTTCTGGCCAAATTGCTTTGTGCAACATTCCTCTTTAATACCCCAAAGTTGGATACGAAAGGGAACTATAGAGAGTTCTTCGAAGGTGCTATTGTTCACCGTGGAAGTCCAGGCACATAGGTGTAGTATTTTATCGTGAACCATCCAAGGTGTGCGCTTCAGAACCCATATTCGAGACTCCTCAATAGGCAGCACGAACTCGAACAACCATGCTTCCCGATATGAACTTTGATTCTTCCTTTCCCCTGCCAAGGCGTATTCAAGGCATCGCGAAGCTCAATAGCCGTGAACGGGGCATTAGTAAAGAGGCGCCCAAGCAGCATGCGATTTTGCCAAAATTTCATGGAGTTGACTTCCTCCAATGAAAACTCTACTATTTGATCTTCCGTCACGTGAGCCATGGTAGTGATCTGCGATGCAATAAAAATAAGAGGGATATGAGACGAGTGTATAACGGGATTGGACGACCCAAAGCATTCGAAAATGTTGTCTCCCTCACTCTGTCGCAGCAGCTCATTCTTGGTCGGCGAACCGACTGGAGGCCCATGCGGTACCCTGGTCGTCAGACCAAAAGAAGAAAGCAAGGAGAATGGCAAAATACCTGACTCGAGTTGCCTGCTAGCAAGGGTTGTGCTTTGTTCAACCAGCGCCTACCCCTCGTTACGGTTTGATATCGTGGGAGAGGCGTAGCACAATCCGGGAAATATATAGGGTAGGCGGAGCACATCCTTACCCTTACGCGGCTGGTTCCCAGCACGCGGAGTTAGAGTCCAAGAAGGACTTCCCAGGATCAATAAAGATCCGATCCGAATGAAAGTATTTTTCTTTTTATTTTTACCAAAACTATTAGCCATTAAGATACGATTCGGTTGTATCAACGATGCAATCCCACCTGATTTTCTAATGCCCCGATCACCAAGGGGCATGCCGGTAGAAACCTCCTCGAAGACAATCGATATTATCGGCTTGTGGTCCTCGTCGGCAGCCTAATTAGAACCTGGCGTAAGATCTTTTTCCGGTTATCATCATCTCCGGTGACCGTTTCCGACATATCTACATCGACTGGCAGCACCTGAGAGTAGCTCCAATCCCGGGTTGTATACGACTGCGAAGGAGTGGGTCTATTACTTGATGATTGACATGAATCATCCCCACAGCATCCTTCCACTTCCATCGAGGACGGCAGGGCAAACCGCCATGCCCCCTTCCACGTCTGTTTTTGTTTTTTACCAATTCTTATGTCATTCGAGACTTTTGAATCTGCGATGAATACCCACCGCTTCTGTTTCCTATTCCACAGGCCGAGACTTTGATCGGCAGGCTTAACATGGATAGGCGTGTCGACTACCACTCGCCACTTGGAATTCGATGGTGGATGGGACCTCACCACCGCTGCCTGGGTGGAGAGGCAGACTGCGAGGATCGCCCAGAACGCTGCCAGCACTCTGTTTCCAATCATGGAGCACCCGGCAAGGAGAGAGGAGAGAGCTCCTTTCCACTTTTTTTTTTTATGGTTTCAGTTATAATCACACTGTGTTTTTAAAAAAGGGTTTTATTCTTTTTTTTTTGTGATGAGTTTTTATTCTCAAAAGAGGAGAAGAATTAATTAAAATATTATTATATACTTAATCTGCAAGACTTAATAGGTTTAGTAATTAATGTGGATACTTATATTTTTTGCTTTGTATTATACGTTAACCATTGGGTTGTGGTTTAACGGAATTCCACTTTGTAATTTGCAAGGGGTTAATAGCATTTTATACACTTTTATTATTGCAAATTAACAAACATACACTCCTACTATTATTTTGCATAAACATGCTCTTTTATTATCAAAACATAATAATTGTAACCTTCTGTCAATTTACCGTCAAGTTGCTGTTAATCTAGATGGAAAATGACAAAATCGCCCCTATCTTATTATAATTATTTTTTCACATAAAATAGAAATTACTTATTTAATAGTTTGTTATTCCTTTTACCCCTTTCTACCCCAAATAGATCCAGAACCCTTCACATTACATCCCTCAGACCCCATTCTCTCCCGGGAGACCAAGAAGACAAGAGATGGACGACATGGTGATGAAGCCTTTCCTCCGCCAACCCTCCACCGCCGTCGGTCGAATCGCTGGTGGCTGATGTAGCGTATCTGTTGCGGACTCGAGCCAGGAAGGAGACCGAACCTGCTCTGAAACCCTAATTTTTGATTCAAAATCATGTATCGATTTGGAAGGTTTTCATGAAATCAAATGCCCAGCAGATTTCAAACATGGCGATCATCTTCAACTATCTACTACTACTCGACGATGTCCGATTCCATGATCGCCTGCACTTTGTAGCAGGAAAAGGCGCTGCCGAAGATGTAGATCCAGCAGGAGATTTGTACCAGTTGACTCTATTCTCCGCCATGTTGAACAGACCGAAGTGTGCTCGAGTCTATGGTGGCACATCCACCCGCTCAATACCCCTCCTCTTGGCACACCTTGCCCAAAACTGTCGTTGCTGCTATTCCCGATGTTGTAGTGGTTGGTGGTGGTTTGATGTCGAACAAAATGATGACGATGAACGGCGGTGGGTTGGGGTGAATGAAAAGAGGAAATATATTTACTGTGATACAAGGAATACGTAAAGAAAATTAAAAAGAATAAACTAATTATTATTATGTTCTCTTATTTATGTTGGAAACGGGAAAACGTACTTATTAAGTAAATGACAGTTTGGTAATTTCTCATTTGATTTAACGGTTAGATAACATAATTTTTGGCAAAAGGGTACAATTGTTATGTTTTGATAATAGGACATGTTTGTACAAAAATATAATAGAAGGGTATGTTTGTTAATTTACAATAGTAGAGGGCTATAAAATGCTATTAACCCAATTGCAAGGGTTGTCAAATGCATAAGGCTTATAATCCTACCACTTAGGACGACCGCTTAGTTACTCGAGACTCGAGAGGAAGATAAGAGACCTAAGCTAGCTATAAGTATAACCTATTGAATTAGACAAGTTTGCACTTTTAGTCAAATGAAAGGCATAGTTATCTCCATTAGCTAGAAATTAGCATATATACCGAAGTTTGGAGAGATGGAAATGGAAGGCACTTTTAGTCTGCCTGTGTTCCCCACGAACAGTATATATGGTCCAACCCATATTGGACACAGAGAAAGCAGATTGTTTATGGCACAGTTCTCAAATTTGGTTGGTCAAAGTTTGTACAAGCGTTAATCAGGGGAAAAAGTGATTGCATGATTTCCGGAATATCTTTACTCGATCAAAACCCATATGAATGAAATTACTTTCAAACAATTCATTACCTACAAAAGTTACTCTAAATTTCTTTTCATTTTTTATGTGTAAAAGGGTTTTTTTCCTAGTCTGATCTCACAGCGAGGTTGTGTTCGTTTCCACTGTCTGATTTATTTCTAGTGCTGGGGCTTGGGGCACAATGCATATGCTTTTGGGTTCTTTTTTTTTAAACTTTTTAGGGTACTGCACTACTGCCACTCACTCACAGTCACTGGGTCACGACTCACGACTCACGACGGCCTTTACTTTTTCCAATCCTCCTCGTTCGAGGCAGCATGTATGTACCCTCGAAAGGAAAAGAGAGAAGAAAAAAAGGGGCAAAACCTCATTCGGGTTCAAAAGCTAGCTAAGTAGCAACGATAGGTTTCAAGCAATAATTGAGAAACCACACCGGAGGTCATACTCGATGAGTCTATAGTAGGATATTTCATATTTGTGGTATGATCGTGGTTATACATGTGATTTAAAAAAAAAACAATATATTTTTGTCAAAATATCATATCAACAAAAATATTTTTAATACGGAGGTCATACTCGATTAGTCTATGGTAGGACATTTGTGGTATGAACGTGGTTCTATATTTGAACTTTTTCAATAAAATAAAACAATATATTTTTGTCAAAATACCATACCGACAAAAATATGTTGATGTTCCGGAAAATATAGAATTACACATGATAACAATGAATCAAATACTAACTAACCGGACATGAGAAACCCACTTGAAGGATTCGAGCGTCCTCGTCTCCGGTGTCCTAAGTACTAGTTAGTTGTTGGCTTCTTTCTTAGTAGTTCAACAATTAAATTCATGTTAAGAAACAAACCAAAAATGATCATGTTCGACCGAATGATCGACGATCATGTTAGGCATTTGGGACATGATTTGGCGCTAATTAATAGATGAGCTGGCATACCAAGTTATTTCTATAAATTAAACAAACCAAAATTGATCCATCAGAGTACGTACACGACGGGGGAACATCGATCACATGCATGCATGTAATGCGGTTACAACTTCTTTAATTTGTATTCACATGCACAATTATTAATTGCTATCGTCTGCGAGGAAGCTTTGATGAATTCATATACAATGTGAGATCTGATTCAAAGATACTGCGTTTAATGTTACGAAGTTACCGCGTGGTTGGTTGTACATGTAGAAGGTGAAGTGCTGGTAGTGTATTATATTTTAGTCGTATGTTGTAGTCTTGTAGATAGCAGTTTATGTACATTTGTGAGGGGAGTTTGGTTTTTCTCCCTCGCCTTGAGCTTAATAAATTTTTTGATTGTCCATACAAACATAAATCAATTAGGAAACTGATGAATGATGATTGATCGATGGTGATGGTTCTATGCTAAATTGACATCTCGTAACCTTCATAAAGTACTTGTAATCAGGAGTGGTCATCAGTCGATCCGGTTCATAACTGATCGAATTGACTCATGAACGGACGAAAACTAACAGAAAATGAGGAACATAACCAGACTAACATACCGTTGATATAAATGAATTCCATAAGTTTTGAGGAATTCATTTTGAAATGAAACGTTTTTGTGTTTGGTATTTAAAAGAATTCATTTTCAATTCTAAAATTTGAATTCTGCGGAATTGGTACTAGTTATAGCAATTTCGAGGAATTGAGATGGAATTTATTTAATTGGTTCTAGGGCTGGAGGTTCGGTTATCGGTTACCGGTTAACTGGTCGGTTAAACCGATAACCGGCAGTTACAGGTTAACCGATAATCGAAAATATATGCTTCGGTCGGTGGTCGGAACTCCTAATAGGTAATTCGGTTAACCGAGTAATCAAAAATCGGTTATCCGGTTAACCGACAATAACCGAAAATAACCAACCGACCACCCCCCTCACCAAAACGACGTGAAAATACCCAGTTATGAAGTTTATAACTTTATGTTGTTGAATTTGAGACATTAATTTGGTGATTTAGATGTATTTTCTATGCAAAAGTGATTGAGACTTTACTTTGGGTGTGATTTAGATGTAGAAATGTAAGTTAGAACCTTTCATTTTATAATAATTTTATCCGGTTAAAACCGAACCACCATCATTTTTTCGATTATCTCGGTTAACCGACCAACTAACCGATAACCGACCGGTCGATTATTGATTAACCGAGACATTGGCGTCGGTCGGTGTTCGTAGGGGGAGATGGTGGTTCAGTTAACCGGTAACCGACCAATCGGTTATCGGTTATAACCGAACCGAACCGAATCCACCCCTATTTGGTTCGATTCTTTAATTTCAGCTTCACCCGTGAGAATCAATTGTATCGTGGCGATGAATAATTCACCTTAACATGGGAACATCATTATCAGTACATATTGACGTTTGATTGTCCTCTTCAACCCTTTAAATCATATCCATTTATATTTTTATGAATAGGGTTTGTGCTGATTGATAATAGGACTTTACATTTGAGATTTATCAGGGATGAGATAGCTTGCCTACACGTACAGGGTTGGAAAAATGACATCCTTATTATTTCTAGTCCTTTAAGGTATTAAATTTGTGTTGCATTTAATAATCCGTGGAAATTAAAAATCTATATTAATTATTTTTCTTTTTTCAGTGCAATGGTAGTTGTATCAGTGCGATAATAGTTGTATAAGTGCAATGATAGTTATATCAGTGCAATGGTGGTTGTATAAGTGCAATGATATCAGTGTACAAGTACGTTATCAGTGTAATGGTAATTGTATAAGTGCAATGATATTTTTTTAATGCAGTGATACTTTTTTTCTAGATGGTCAGAGGGAGTCTGTCGGAGAATATGTGGTCGGAAGGAGTCTGTCGGTGGGAGTTTGACTGGAAGGAGTCTACTTGGAGAAGGCAACAAAGCGGTTGGGAAAGAAAAGAATATGAAATAGAGAGAAATGTAATTAATGTAGGTTTAATTTTGAAAAAAAAATGTAAAATATGAGTTTTTTATTCTTACAATTATTTAATGCAACACAAATTTAATACTTTAAATAACTATAATTAATAAGAATGTCATTTGGGTTGATCATACTATCTCATCATCCTGATATCGGGTTCCTCCTGATATCATCCATGCCGTCAGCCCGTCACAATATAGATTTTCATTCAATAATCAACGCCAATCGTAGTTTGCCACAGTAAATTAATGACGGCACTTTGCAATTTCTCATTACTCTGTGTTTGATTAATTAGCTCAATAAGTGTAATTAAGTGCTGTCCAACTTTTCCCCACGATTAAGCATTCCAAACCCTAGCTAGCTAGTGACAATTAAAGGTGTTGCTCATTGTAAAACCCCAAACTCCATACAGCTGTATGCATGATTAATGATGCTACTAATTAAAAACGATATTGATCGATTTCCCTTTCACTTAGGATTTAGGAAAAGAAAATCTGTTTTATTGATTCTTTTTCGATATTATATGATTACTGATTAGGGAAGAAAATATTGATGATTTCACTTGATTATGTTTTTTAACAATGATTTCACTTGATTATATGCACTACTAAATTAACCCTCAGGGGAAATATAATTTATGTTGATTGTTATTGTGTCTTATGTATAGTGATGAAAATGGATCATGGAGGTTCAAAAATATTTAGGTTTTGTCCATACTCATACTCACACAACAATCCAGTAGAATGTTAAAACCATTATTTATATCTGTCGAGTTCCGGATATCCACAGTTTTCTATGAATAATAATTTATATTTATGAGTCGAAGCAACATGTTAAAAATTACACATACACTAACATATATTATATAACTGAAAACTACAACTATATATTACTTAAATTGAAAATTTAGTTAAAAACAACATTATTTCTTGAAAATATTACTATAAAATAAAATACATATGTTTGTGTATATCGGGTGAGTTCGAGTTGAGTAGTGAGAAAATCATGTCTATGTATCACTCGCAATATTCATATATTATTTTATCTGTTAAAAATTCTCCAGATTCGAGTTTTATCCTACCCAAGAATAAATTTGAGCAGATATCTAACGATATGATTATTTTTGTCATCCCTAATGTATATAAAATTAAGGGTCCATATTAATTAGTATTTTTCACTAGAGAAATCATTAATGGTTAATTGATCGGAATAGACGTAGATAGAGTAGATCCAAGTGGCATTGATCTGACTTTGTTAATCAGTTGCGTTGGGAGGTGGCAGACAATGAAGTAGGAGTACGATCTGAAATTAATGGAGAGAAACATGGTTAATCAATCAAAACAAATCCATCACTCCGCATTTACGTTCAGTTGACTATTATTAGTTTTTATGTCAAATCGGTTTATAACAGTGTGTCGGTTTAGCAAGTGGAATGGTTCGATCGGTGACACATACCGGCTTGTGCCGGTTCATGCTGGTCAATATTAAAAATAAAATTATAAATATTCATATTTAAACATGACATTTAACGTCAATACCTAAACATTTATACTTGAATCCAACAAATAACATCAATATTTAACTTTTATACTCATAAAATAAATAATAAAATAATTTTTATCAATTAAATTCACTAAAATAAGGTCATTTTATTTAGAGATTCATATATCGATCATGCCGGTCATATCGTTAATATCACGCCAATTTTATGACCGGTACCGATTGAACTAGATTCAACCAGTGGCATGCCGGCCGGCGTGACAACCATGGTTGCTATCCAATCCCTATGCATAAATTTATATTGTAATTCTTGTTAATTAGGCAATTCAATCCAATCTTACTCATGTGGAAGAAGTATGGTTGCAACTTCTATCATAATATAATAATAATTCGCTTTTGTGTTCATTTTAATGACTATAATTTAAATGGAAAATTTTAAAGAATCAAAATTAATGATGATCTGATAGAGAAAAGAAAAACAAAGGTTAATCGGATTTTATGGTAATAATTACAATAAAATTTAGGGATGAAAATGGGACGGGTCGGGCGGATAGTGCATATTCGTTACCATACCAAAGTAGTTCGGGTTTTACCCATACTCACATAAGAATCAGGTAAAAAATCAAAATCATGTCATACCTGTTCGGGTTTCGGGTATCCACGGTTATCCATGGGTAATAGTTTCTCTTTATAACTTCAATAAACATGTTAACATTCACACTTATACTCATATTATGTAAGTAGAAAATGACGATAATAATTCACTAGAATGAAGAAAATTAATTTCAAACAACAAAATTTTATATTTGTATGCTATATATAAAATTTGTTGAGAAAATAACTATCATTTCTAGACAAAATATATATGAATATGCATCATCGGACGAGTTTGGGTTGGATAGTGAGAAAACCATTCTCACCCATTACCTGCAATATTCAGGTTAGGGTTTTACCCATATCCACTAAAAATTGTTCAGGTTTGAGTTTTATACTAACCGATTAAATTGAATTCGAACGGGTATCCGGTTTCGAACTCTTTGCCATTTCTAATAAAATTCATTATTATCATAATAGTAATTTGCTATTACAATCCTAGATGAAAAAGTAAATGAAGTCGACAAGAAAGAATATATTACTTCCTTAAAAAAGAAAGCACAGAAAGAAACCCAACACTGGATAATTTCGATTTCTTAACACAAAATAAAAGAAAAATCCCCACAATTCGTCCTCTTCCACCTCCATTCATTCACCTCCAATTCGCCAAGAACAAGAAGAGAAGAGACTAGAGAGAGAATCAAAGTCCAAAGAGGAAAGTAAAAAAAAAAAAAAAAAAAAAAAACTAAAAGCGACTGAAACATATTACAGCCGAAGCAAGCAAGCCAAGACAGTGGCTACTGCCGCCTGTGTGTGGTTGCGAGCAAAGCTAGAAATGCTCTCTTCCTACAATTTCATTCATTACCAAGGAGTGGTATAAATTCTTGTCAGAAAGGTTGGAACTTTGGCTTTCTTTAGCCAGAATTTTGACTTCCCCTTTTCTGCCCTTGTCCTAACTTGAATGTTTTAGCTTCCTTCCAACCTTTGTAATCCATCTTTATACTGAAAGCTTGCGGCTTTTGCTAAATTCGGAGCTTCCTTCTGTCTCTCCCCTGTTTTCCCTTCCTCTCTGCAGTTCAATGTTGGAAATTTGATACATGGGTGTCAAGCGAACTAGCAAACAACTGGTTTTGCTCACATGGTGATGTTTCATGAACTAAAATGGAGCTCCACAGATCTACCACCATGGTAACCCACTGCCTGAAGAAACTCCTGCTACTACCCTTCTTCTTCATCTTCTCCTCCATTGTTCCAGTCATTTTCGCTGCTACAGACCCTGGCGACTTAGCTGTCCTCAAGGAATTCAGAGACGGGTTGGAGAATCCGGAGCTTCTGCAATGGCCCAAACCCGGCGGCGGGGAAGAAGACCCGTGTGGCCAGACATGGAAACACGTCATCTGTTCTGCTTCAAGGGTTACCCAGATTCAAGTTCAGAACATGGGCTTGAAGGGTACTCTGCCTCGGGACTTCAACAAGCTCACCATGCTGGACAATTTGGGGATGCAGAGGAACCAATTCACTGGTCCATTGCCTACCTTCAAGGGCTTGTCCAAGCTTAGGTACGCCTTTCTCGATTACAACGGCTTCGATTCGATTCCCTCCGATTTCTTCGATGGCCTCGACAGCCTGGAAGTCCTTGCATTGGATGGGAACAAGTTCAATGCGACCACTGGTTGGTCAATCCCTAAAGGGTTGCTGGATTCTGCACAGTTGATCAATTTTACATGTACCGGCTGTAATTTGGCTGGTCCATTGCCTGATTTCATGGGGAACTTTGTGTCTCTACAAAACTTGTTGCTTTCGGACAACAATATAACCGGTGAGCTTCCAGCCAGCTTCAAGGACAACACTGCTTTGCAAATGCTGTGGTTGAATGATCAGAACGGCGATGGATTGACCGGTCCTATCGATGTGGTTGCGACGATGGAATCTGCTACCACTCTATGGCTTCATGGGAACCAGTTCACTGGTCCAATCCCTGATAGCATTGGTAATTTGACTAGCTTGAAGGATCTAAATCTCAATGGTAATCGACTCGTCGGGTTAGTTCCTTCTAGCTTAGCTGATCTGCCACTGCAGAATCTGAATTTGAACAATAACCTATTGATGGGTCCTGTACCGAGGTTTAAAGCGGCTAAAGCTTCCTTTAGTTCGAATTCATTTTGTCAGTCTGTTGCTGGAGTTCCATGTGCTGATGAAGTCATGACACTCATAGATTTCCTTGCTGGTTTGAATTACGCTTCGAGGCTGGTCTCTTCGTGGACTGGTAATGATCCATGTTCTTCGTGGCTCGGGATTCGTTGTAATCCCAGTGGCAATGTCGATTCCATTGTTCTGCCCAATTACAATCTCAGTGGAACTTTAAGCCCTTCAGTTGGTAAGCTTGCTTCTCTTACTCAAATCAAACTTGAAAGCAACGTTATAACAGGTCCAGTGCCGGAAAACTGGACTAGCCTGGCATCTCTGAGGACCTTGGATCTCAGTAGCAACAACATCTCACCTCCATTGCCAAAGTTTTCCACCACTGTCCAACTTCTGACCACTGGGAATCCCCTGTTGGCTGATGGAGGAAAGTCTGCTCCAGACAAAAATCCATCATCTTCTCCAGGTTCTGGATCAAATGGTGGTTCCTCTTCTCAACAGAATGGCCCTAAGAGGTCCATTCTAGTTGCAGTCCTAGCTCCTGTTGCAAGTGTAGCTTTCATGGCCATTCTAGCTATACCGCTGTCAATTTATTGTTACCGGAAGAGGAAAGGCACGTTCCAAGCTCCAAATTCCCTCGTCATTCATCCAAGAGATCCATCCGACTTGGACAACAACACAGTTAAGATCGTGGTTGCTAACAATAACAACACCGGTGCAAGCTCTTCCACAAGAACAGCAAGCGGTGGTTCAATGCACAGCAGCAGGTTTGGGGATTCTCACGTCATCGAGGCCGGGAACCTGGTGATATCGGTTCAAGTCCTTCGTAACGTGACAAAGAACTTTGCACCTGAGAACGAGCTAGGCCGCGGAGGGTTTGGAGTAGTGTATAAAGGAGAGCTCGACGATGGTACCAACATAGCAGTGAAGAGAATGGAGGCTAGCGTGATTAGTAGTAAAGCATTGGATGAGTTTCAGTCGGAGATTGCAGTTCTTTCCAAGGTCAGGCACCGGCATTTGGTGTCGTTATTGGGTTACTCAATTGAAGGTAATGAGAGGATTCTTGTGTATGAATATATGCCACAGGGAGCTCTCAGCAGACATCTTTTTCACTGGAAGAGCTTTCAGTTGGAGCCTCTTTCCTGGAAGAGGAGGCTAAATATTGCTTTGGATGTTGCTAGAGGGATGGAGTATCTTCATACTCTGGCTCATCAGAGCTTCATACATAGGGACCTTAAGTCTTCAAACATCTTGCTTGGTGATGATTTTAAGGCGAAAATTTCAGACTTTGGACTTGTGAAACTTGCTCCGGATGGTGAGAAATCTGTGGCGACCAGGCTTGCTGGGACTTTCGGATACTTGGCACCTGAATATGCTGGTAAGTTATTATTACAAGTACCTAGTTCATTGTTCTTGTGTTCAGCATTTACCACACAGTTCTTACTTGGGACTCTCATTAGGAATGCTAGGTTTAAGTGATGTACTCCTGGTCAAAATTGGCTTTATATTATATTAACTGCTTGCTGTTGTACCATATCAAATCACTGCAGTGACCGGGAAAATCACGACGAAGGTGGACGTGTTCAGCTTCGGTGTTGTCCTGATGGAGATGCTGACCGGATTAGTGGCGCTGGACGAAGACCGATCAGAGGAGAAGCAGTACCTGGCAGCATGGTTCTGGCACGTGAAATCGGACAAGCAGAAGCTGAGGAACGCCATCGACCCAGCACTCCAGCCAAACGATGACAAGACATTCGAGAGCATCTCGACAATTGCTGAGCTCGCAGGGCACTGCACGGCCAGGGAGCCCAGCCAGAGGCCTGACATGGGGCACGCGGTGAACGTGCTTGCCCCACTGGTGGAGAAATGGAAGCCACTGGACGACGAGCTTGAGGATTACTGTGGGATCGACTACAGCCTGCCACTTAACCAGATGGTGAAAGGTTGGCAAGAGGCTGAAGGCAAGGACGTGAGCTATGTTGACCTGGAAAATAGCAAGGGGAGTATTCCTGCTAGGCCTAATGGGTTTGCGGATTCTTTCACTTCTGCTGATGGTCGATGAACGACACTAGCTACAGCTAGGTAACTCTTGCATTTGGCTACATCAGTGGTTTCGTTTTTGGCGTGTGGCAGTTTTTAGTCTGTAGATAGTTTGTGTTGTTTCTCTATTGTTTTTGTCCCACTTTAAGTCTGATGTAGTGTTTTGGAATTGGTGTGATGAAAAGTTGGTTGTGATGTTTGGCAATGTAGATAGAGAGCAAGGAACTACGAATCTACGATGATATCTTGTTGTTCCATCACCATTATTGCCGTTGTCTGCGAGCTTCTTATCTGAGTTTGATATTGTCCACCTTGTAAGTTGAGAATTAAGTATGGCAGTCCCACCAAACTGAACTTAGAGATGATGAATTGATGATAATGGCCAAGGCAGGTGTTAGAGTGTACAATTGTTCTTCAACTCATAAAGGGTAATTCACCAAACGTTGATGGACTTAGGGTGGGGGGAGATATTATCACCTTCCACAATGAATGTTGAGACCAGCACGGCAGGCCAGCATGAGACTGAAAGCAAGCAGCATTGATGTGTGGGTTGGCCGAATGTGGACCCCATGCCACGAGAAATAAGAGAAGACGGCTTACCGCTGCAAATGAGTCAAAACTGTTCATGAGCGGTTTAACATTTAGTTCGAAAGAAGCTCTTTCGATACTTGGTTTGTCTACTAATAAGCTGAGTTTGAGTTAAGTCTTGCTCAATTCGCAAGTCTCGTGAGTCAGCTTGACTCGGTAACTTGTTGAGCTCAACTCATGAGTTAGCCGTTTTGAGCTATGAATTGGCTCGACAGTATGGTTAGCGAGCCACCTCAACTAGGAAATCATGAGTGAATTGATTAATAGCTTCTCATTCATTTGTTGATAATTCATAGCTTTGTTTGATTAGATATCGCACTACATATGATGTTTAATAATTTGAACATGTTATCTAATAAGTATAATATATAATTTAAAAGAGAGATTATGTATAATATATTGTTCAATAACAAATTACTATTAAATAACATGATATAAACAATTAAAATTATGAACTAACTAATATGTTACCTAAGTTCGAGCCAATCTCGCGAGCTAATTGATGAACCAAACTCGAGTAGAGCTCGTAAACTCGTTAATTAGCCAGCTTCAAGTTGAGATTGATTCAAACACCAACCAAGGTTTTCGTAAACAGGCCGAGCTCGAACTCGACTCATTTATTAGCGAGTCAAACTCAAACTAGGTCAAAATTTACCTCGATTCGGCTCGACTCGACTCATTTGAGGCATCCTAGAGGTAAGGCTATTCTTTGTCATTGTTCGCTTCCCTTCGTTCCTCTGTGGAAGGTAGGGGTGGCTATACGGTCCGGTCCAGTTAAATTGGTCTGAATTGATCCGGTTTCGGTCCAGTCTTTTTGGGAATATAAGGATCAAAGACTGGATTGGTTACAATCCGGTCTTGATCCGTTCCGGTCCCAATTCGGTCTTGATTTTAGATTGACCTTGTGGAAATTTGAGTGGCCTGAGACCTCAGAAGGTGAGAGTTGGTTAAGTTTTGGGTGTTGCGCTCTCTTATCCGGTCTTTATCCAATTTTCTATCCGGTTTTTTACCTCAAATCTAAATTCGAAGATGAGATTGAATTATTTGCTATTCGGGTCCATTCCGATCCGAATCCGAGTTATATAGTCAGATTTCGGGTAAACCTAAAAAGCTCGGACCAGATAGCCAGCCCTAGAAGGAGCGGACAGACATGATGGGCGACATGGGAGGAAGGCGACAAAAGCTTTGTTTGGCGCTGACTTCTGATTCATGCTATGGTGGGTTGGGTGGGTCATCAATCAATCTGGAGCAGGCTTATAGGACAAATTGTCCAGATGGGAAATATTGGCATTATCAATGAATGATGTAATGAAATGGAAGGTTTAGCTGCTTAAGCAGAGCAGACGGGAAGACAGGAGAAGACACGAGTTTGACAGGGATGTTTTCCGGGATCTAAGCAGCGCAGACGGGAAGACAGGAGAAGACACGAGTTTGACAGGGATGTTTTCCGGGATCGGTTAGCTTGACTACCCCTAAAGGGGTAGTGATTTTTGACACCCTCTTTATGATTGGCCAATTTTATTTCCAATCATTGGCAAGTATTAATTAAAATGGTTTTTTATTTTTTTTAATCTTGTAATTTGGGGTCTCTCACCACATTGGAAAAGAGAAATAATCTGGGGAAAAACGAAATCACCCCCATTAATTACATAATTAATTTCTCTCACTGGTACACGTACCACTCCACTGGTGCGAGCAATCCACAAGGTAGGTTAGAGTGAGAACAATACCAGTGCAATGATATTTTTCATAACAATGATAAACAATAACGGAGCAACAATGCAGTACCACTTCAATGATACAAATACCACTCCACTGGTACACGTACCACTCCACTGGTGCGAGCAATCCACAAGGTAGGTCAGATGCGATCCCAGGATGGCGGCAGCTGGAGATAGGAGGATGGTGGTGGGGGAAGGCGCTGGAGGGTTTTGGTCGTTTCAGAGTAGAGGAGGGTTCTGGTTAAAATGAAATCAAAATGGAAAGAGGGCCCAAATGGAGAGAGAAGGAGACGAAAGGAAGAAAAAAAGGCAATTAATTGCACATTTGGGGGGGAGCTTTTTTCTGATTCCCCATATTCTTTCCCTTTCCAATGTGGGTGAGAGACCCCAAATTACAAGATTAAAAAAAATAAAAAACCAGTTTAATTAATACTTGCCAATGATTGAAAATAAAATTGGCCAATCATAAAGGGGGTGTTGAAAATCACTACCCCTTTAGGGGTTAGCATAGTATCCCACCACTTTTTTTTTTTCCTAAGCAGGAGGCACGAATCAATTATGGAGATCTCACTTCAGAGTTTTGGAGAGAAGACATGTGGCAGTCGGCAGTGGCGGATTCAGAAAATTTTCACAGGGGTGTTCTCTTCAAAAATTAAATTTAATTACATAATAAATTAAATAATTCGTATATTAAAAATATCATACTTGTATAATTTGTATAAATTTTTATTAAATAATAAATTAAAATTCATATTTTAAAAAAAATATATAAATAAACTCCGTGTCTACACTGTTCAAAAAAAAATCTACATATCCTACTAGACAATACTTCACGAACTTATCACATATTCGATTTCTAACCTTGTTCTTAATGTAGCTCAAAGTAGAAAAGACCATTTCAACACTTGCCGTGTAACCATAAAATCAATTCAAAATTAAGGATAGCGTGTACGTAGTTTAATTATTAGGTATTGAAAATAGTTGGAGATAAAGAAATAGCGTTTTACTGTTGCATGATGTTTAAAATAGAATAACAAATGAGTAGCAACATAATTAGAATATGTTTGATAATAGTAGTGTCCTAGGTTGGAATAACACGGACTACCACTTATATTTTGTTAATCATAAGCAAACTATTATCGAGGGTAGAATAATCATTTTTTCAAATGTTAGGGTGGCCCGGATTACCAATTATATTTTGTATACCCATACGAAACTACTACCGGAGGTTGGATAATCGTTTGCCCAAATTTTAGGGGTGTCCCGGGACACCCCTAGAGGTCCATGTATCCACCCCTGGCCGTCGGGGTCTGGACAGTTGGCCGGAAAATTACACGAGATCTTTCCGTTTTACGACTTGTGCTTTCTCTTCCCGCCGGTTTTGCTTCCCGTTTCTTCGATTTAGGTCCGGCTAGTGGCTTAGGATAGCGCCAGTAACCATTGGTTACTGACATATGAGTAACTAAATTTGAACCTTTAGATCTAACTGGGTCTAGAAAATCCAGATCTGATGGTTGTCAATTAAAGACATTTTATTTTACCTAATTTTCATAATCGTCTCTTATCTTTTTCGCTTTAACTCGGATTTCAAATTTTTTTTTTTTTTGCACACATGGAACGAGTTCGTTGTGCTCTACAAAATGAGATCAATTTTCAATATATTTCGATAAACTTTTTTTTTTTACCAATTACATATCATATGATAACTTCTTCATTTTTAAGTTATTTCTGAAAACGTTTGCTTAGAAGGAACGGGTTCATCATGATCTATTGGATCTTCAAATTTATGGGTGAAAAAAATATTGGACCAAATATTATCATACTTTACCACCATGGTATGTGGGTGGTAACTTGTGTTAAACAATGATGAAAGTCGTAAATGACAGTTAGTATACTCGTACTATCATGTATTCAACCTTCTTACCATATTGGTATGTTCATACCTTCATGGTACGCTTTCTTACCATATGGTAATGACTGATAAAAAATTATTCAATTTTTTTGTACTAAAAATATATCAAAGTGGATGTCATTTTAAAGAGCACATTTAATCTGATTTATCTGTGCAAATTTTTTTTTTTACTTAAAACGAGAGAGAAATCGTCCGTTAAAGATTAAAGAGGAAAATATAAAAGACTTTCAAGGAGAGAGAGGATGCTGATGTCATGCGGATGTAGACAGGTTACTGATGGTTACTCACCATAAGGGTTAAAGACCTGATCCGCTCCCCGGCTAGCTAGCGTAGAAGTATTATGCAACAAAAGGGGTAATCCATTTTAGTCAATTTCACGCGTAACTTTCTGAATTTTGACCAAGTTTAGACTTTGGGTAGCTCAATTTTCAATTTTGGGATTTTTTTTTTTTGTGCAATTGTGATGTTTGGGGGACAATGAGTGGGTTGGATTGGTTTTGGTTTACGAAACCACTTTGACCCTGACCAAGTGAGTAAAACAGGTCGCACGCGCCTGTCGGGTTGACCGCTACAAGATATCAAGTTGGAGGTCAAATTGTGTCTTTTTTTTTTTACGAAATGCACCCATTTTTCGATTTTTTCTTTTCGCCTAAATCAATCTTTGGAATTTTTAGTTGAACATTTGAATATTGATGTTATATAAGTGTGTTTCAATTTTCACTATATGTTGGATCTAAGTACGACATGATACTTTGGTGTTATGTTATATGTTATTACTCATATGTTAGATGAGATTTGATATAATTTATCAGGATAAGTACAATATAATGACTATTTCCATATTTCCGGACTAAAGCGGGCTAAAACGGTTGACCCGTTAACCCTTAACCCACTAGTTTGACTGGATCCGGGTCAACCCGCGGGTTGACAACCTTGTTAAACAAGCTTTTTATAGTTATAATCCTCGAGTTGCAGGTATTTATGTTTTTTAAAAGACCATTTTTGCCTTAAAACTCATATTCCCCCCTCTGGGTGTGATGAGCAGGAAGTAAGAAAGAAACATGATGATTCACTTTTACACAGAGTGAGAGAAGTTCTGGGAGGTAAGCTACGGCTAATTATCATAAATGGTCACAAAACTATTCACTTTGTACAAAACGGTCACAAACATTTAATTTTGCACATTTCAGTAACATATCTTTGGACTAATAACAAAAAGGTAATTCCATCCATCTCCATCCAAAAAACCGTTACTTTCATCTAGTCAGCATGCCATGTCATTTATGATATTAATAAAAAAATTAATGACCAAACCAAATTGAACTATAGCCCAACCGAAAACCCTAATTCTATACCAATCAACCCGAATACAACAACTTCAGGGAGGTGGCGCCTAGATTAGCAAGCTGTTGTTCGTGGAAGAGGAGGTCGTCGTTGGGATTTTTAGGGTCCCACCGATTGAGACCGCAATCGCCGGGACAACGCCGATCCCTGGCCTGCTCCGCGCGCTCGAGCAACCACCACACGGTTTCCCCGTCCGACAAACAAGGACATCTGCATAGCGACCGGGACCATCCCCATGGCGGTAGAGGGCGGGGTTTCCCGGTCCGGATCTATTGGCTCCTCTTTCAATGACCAAACCTGGTAAGCTTCGGATTTGTCGATTGTAGATATCATGGACACCTCGCCGCCATTATCCGTCTTCTTCTTCGGTCCTTCAAATTATTCCCATTCCGGGACAAAACTCAATTCGCTGAAATTAACAGGAAAAGTGAGACTAGAGGGGGATTTCGGACTGTGCGGGCTAGTAGATGGGGAGATGAGGGCCAAGCTTGCGTCTGTTGGGGGAAATGGTCGGTTGGATTGGGGCATGGTTGGAGTGGGGTACAGGACGTCGGGGTCGATGGTGTGGTGTGGCGGTAGACGACGACAAAGAAGCAGGGGAGCTGAAAGTTTATTCTCCCCCAAAAAAGAGCACGATATGTAACCAAGTGAAGGGTGGGTGGGTTACTGGTTGGTTCTGGGTCAAATGGGGTTGGTTATTGATTTTTTATTAATATTTTAAGTGACGTGGCATGCTGACTGGACAGAATTAACGGGTTTTTTGGATGGAGATGGACGGAATGACCTTTTAGTTATTCGTCTAAACGTTTATTATTGAAACGTACAAAATTAAAGGTTTGTGACCGTTTTGTACAAAGTGAATAGGTTTGTGACCTTTTGTGCAAATTACCCGGTAAGCTACACTAAGGGGTGGTTTGATTCAAGGATTTGTATCATGGATTTGGTGCAAAAAACCAATCATCATGGATTTACACACAATCCGTTGTTTGCTTTATCAAAAAAATATTTAGATAAATTAGTGGGCCCCACGGATTTGGGGGGTTTTTTTTTTGCTCCAAATCCATGTGCCCCACGGTTTTATAAATCCCACCTCATACCCTGGAATTTGGAGACAAGCTGAAAAACCATCAAATCCATTATAAAAATAGCTCAACAAACAAAAGATTTCCTCAAATCCATAATGGCCAAAATCCCTAATAAATTCCAAGGTTTTTAATTAGTAAATCCATGCCAAATCCTCGTTATAAAATCCTTGAAGCAAACTACCCCTAAATACAACAACCAAGTGGCGAAGTAAGAAGTTTGGAGAGGGAGGCAAATTTAAACCATAATAATTGGAGGGAGGGTTAAAGCCTTGATGAATACTTGATTTCTTAAATTTGTTCAAATTTTACACGTAATTCACTGATATATCAAAGTCGAAAGGGTTATAATCACTCCTAACTTCAACAATGAGCTAAGTCGAGTTTTGCATACCATAGGCTCGACTTGATAATAAACGAGTCAAGTTCAAGCCCGATTCGTTTATGAACGAGATGGGTCGAGTTGAACTCCAGTCTGGCTTATTAGTATCATATTGTTTAGTTAATAAACTTTAACTAATTCGTATCACATTATTTCATAGTAATTAGTATATAAAGCAAGGTGTGATGCATAATTTTTATTTTAAATAATTAATGAGACAGATTTGCTTACATACTCAAAGTTTTAAATATCAATTGAGTTGAGATATATAATTTAATAAACCTATGAATTATTAACAAGTCAACTCATAACATATAGATTGATTTGCTCATAACTCGATAGTTGAGTTGGATCACTAGCCACAATGTTAAAACATCTCTTGAGCTCAAAGTGAGTTAACGCACAAGTTGAATTCAGTTACCCATCCAATCGAGTTGACTCACAAATTTTGCAAGCTCAACAAGAATTAACTCAAATTCGACTCGTTAGTAAACAAATGGAGTTTCAAATGAGATTTTTCCAAACCAAGCATATAATCTCTCATAAACATCAACTCATTTGTACCCCTACTTCAACCTTAACTCCGCCATTGGTGCAATTGTATTTGCAATTGCATTTTTTTTATTGTTACTTCATTATTTTTTGCAATCCAACTCATCTTACTTGCATTGCACCACATCAATGCAATTATCTTGCAATTGCAACTTTTTTTTTAATTTAATTTATTAAAACATAAACACTCAAGTAATAAAATTAATGAATAATTTAATAATAAAAAAATGATGTGGCTTTTTTTTATGAAAAGATGACGTGGCTTGCATTCCATAATTGCATTATATGCAAGCTTGCAAAGATGCAATTGTCATCTTTTTTTTCCCCAAGAAATGTCAAGAGAGAAAAAACTATACAATCTACCCCAAAACCCTCCCAAACCAATACATCAGTGAAGCCACCCTACAAAGTTGAAGGAACCGATCTCAAGAGGAGAAAGTAACAGGACTTACTACGCCACTCTATGGGCAGCCCCGTTAGCAGTTCTAGCTAAGGAAACAAAAACTGAAGACAGGAGCTGGAAGCAATCACGTATCACCGGACCTCCGAGGGAATCTGAAGAAATGCCTTGGCAAAGCTGATGAATCACGACTTCTGAATCACCTTCGATGATGACACAAGGAAGGGACTTGGAGACCAAGAGGTAGATAGCAATTGTCATCTACATTAATGCAATTGCATAATGCAATTCCAAATGCAATTCCAATGGGATGCCATATCATTCACACAACAGAATGGAAGGAAAATAAAAACGAAATAAACCCTTATGCACTTGGCGGGCCCGTGGCGTAGCTACCCACAATAAACTCAGGGACCCATTTATACTCTTCCAGCAATAAAACCTACCAGCCCAAGAATAAGCCATAATTAATTACGCTCATTAACCAGAGGGCCCACCCATGAGGCCCACTATCATTATCTCTATGCCATTGGATTAAACACCGTTATCCCTGAGCAAATTAGTAGAGGTGGGCAACGGACCCGTCCCGTTTGAAACGGGTATCCTATTTCATTTAGAGAGCAATCTTTTTCCCATATCCTAAACTCGTATGGTTAACGGGTACCCGTACTACCCGTAAATACCTGTCAATTGGTGGAAGACCCCTATCTTCTTATCATCTTCTTGCTACTTCCCTTTCCTTTCCTTCTTGAGCCCCTCGGCAGAACCCCAAACCCCTCCCAACCCTCTGCTTTCCTTCCCACTACTTTCTTCCCCCATCGCTTCTCTTGCCTCCGAGGTTTCTTTTGTTCCCAATTCTTGGAACCCGGATGAACCTCCTAGCCCCAACCGAATTAGGTCTACCCCTTCTAGCCCTTCCAGCCCTCCCATCAGTCCCGACCTGAGCCTATTTTTAGCTCTAGACCTGCCATCGCCATCCTGTGTGGCGGACTCATGTGGACAGAGTTGGGACATGGAGCGTTACCCTTTCGACGTTCAATCATTAATGGAGACGAGCTTAGACTTGGCAAGGTTGTTTAATCTAAGGCTGTCAACCGGTCGGTTTCGGTTTAATCAAAAACCGAAAACCCGGTTATCGGTTAAACCGAACCACCCCCTAGAGCTGCCGACCACCGACCGTGAGAGTGTCACGGTTAGCCGGCCAACCGACCGGTCGGTTTCGGTTTAATGCTTGGTTAGCCGGCCAACCGGAAAATACCTTTTCTAATAATAAAAAAAAAACTTAAAAGAAACAAAAAATCTGGACCACTTACTCACTTCTCGATTCTTCTTCTTCCTTTCTTCTCGATTCTTCTTTCTTCCTTTCAAGAGAAACCCTTGCTCTCCCTACACACTCCCTTCTCTCTCTCGATTATCTCCTTCCTTTCCAGAGAAAGGAAAATCGCCTCCCTCCTCACAAGTCACATCTGTGGAAAATCGCCTCCCTCCCTCGATTATCTCCTAACCTCTCTCTCTCTCTCTCTCTCTGCTCTTTCTCACTCTCCCTCGTCTTACCCAGAAGATGAGGCCATCGGCGACCTTCTAAAAAAGTCCTCCCTCGAGACTCTCCGGCTGTCGAGATGGATTTTCCGAGCTCCAGCGTCTCCCGAGTTCATCTCGTTGACGAGATTGGAACTGAGTGCGTGCAGTTTCCACGGCGGCGGCGGCGGCGGATGAGGCTGCTGCGGCGGCCCAGAGCTTCCCTAGTCTCCGCGAATCCGTCACCGCGAAGCCCTCCTCCCGGGTTCTCCAGTTACGGCCGCCGGTGGCGGGTCGTGGGGTGCTGGTGGCTGTGATTACGATGATGAACGGTGGCCCTCCTCACTGTAGATCTGCTTCTTCTTCTTCTTCTTCTTCTTCTTCTTCCTGTATTTGGGATTTTTTATTTATTTAAGATTTGGGAATGGGGATGAATCTTGACATATTTTGGGGAAGGTGAAGTGGGTCTCGGTTGGCCCGGTTAGTCGGATAACCGCGGTTAATTACTGTCGGTTACTCGGTCAACCGACCCCTTTCTTTTCCCATCCGACCACCGACCGTCAAAGTAACCGGTCGGTTTTCGGTTAGCTGGCAACCGGCGGTTTTCGGTTAAAACCGGCGGTTACCCGCTAACTGCAAACCGAAATGCCAGCCCTAGTTTAATCTAGCACAAGATGAGGGACCGGATGTTACCAAAAGTATTATAACTTTGAAAGCTGCTGATAGAGCAATAATCACACATGTTTTTACCCCTATTCTTGAGCCGTTTGAGATGTTGATTCTCGTGTTTTAGGCCGATTTCACGCTAGGTTGTGCTTGTTTGTGATATTTCAGGTCCTAGTACGTGAATGAAGGTTTGGGAACAAGTTCGAGGTCCAAGCTAATTTAGGATATTTCAGGTCTATTGTTAGGAGTTGTGTCATAGCGTGTCAAGTTTTTGGCGCCGTTGCCGGGGACTTTCTAGATTATTAGGAAAAGCAGAAGTTTGTTACTTTAGCGTTTTTTCATTTCTTTTCCACCCTTGCTTTTCACTTGGGTGTTTTTGTTTTTGTTGGTGCAGATTTGAAGTATGGATCCTCATGGCTTCTCCAATCATTGGGGGTATCCACCACCATCCGAGTGGTATTACCCCGAGACTCTCTGGAGCAATCAAGGAGGAGAAGACTATGGATTCGGGTTCCAGTACCAACCCCCTTACTACGGAGAACAATCAGACCCATGGGCATATCAAGAACAACCTCATTACCAAGAAGACTTTCTCCCACAACCAGAAGGGCCATCAGAGCTGGATTTAGCCATGGAGGCCTTCACGGGCCACTCTGCAGAGCCATGATACACTTCACTGGAAGATCCGAACAAACAATTAAGGCTTCTCGTGGAGCAGTTTGCTCGAGACACTGAGAGATCATGCTCCAAGATGGATCTTCAAATCAAAGCCCTTGCCCCTTCCGATCCCTCATTTCTCCATGAAATGGAGGAGACTGTTCAGCGCTCAGCGAAGCAAACAGAGTGGGTGGAGCAAGTTTGCTCACATCTTGCTCAAGATCACCTTTCTGCTACTACGCTAGAAGAGGTGAAGGATGACAAAGGCTACGGGGATGTTGAGGAGCATACAGAAGTTATCACAGAGAACTCCCATGATAATCATGATCAGGAAAGTCCTCTGGTTGCAGATCACACATTTCCTTATTTCTGCTCTAACATGCTGGGCCCGAGCGAGGAGATGCAAGATGATCTCATTGAAGAAATTACCTGGCGACTTGGTCTCCAATCTGTGCTAGAATAAGAAGAGCAAGAAAGGGTGCAGAAAGAAGTTGTGGAGGATGACGAAAGTGAAGCAGGAGGAGTTCTTGATCATTTCCCAGGGGTGATACCACATGAAGAAGAAAGGGGGGTTGAAGAAGCAATTGGCGTCCAGGCTGAGGACGAAGTTAAGGTGGAAGAGGCCTGCACCGGCCATGAGTTACATGTGATATCTCCACCAAACTTCGAGGAGCTGCTTGGCAATGACCCATTTGCAGTGTCTCTTTGCCAGACCAATGCCACGTCAACATCGGTCCCCCTTGATGGAAGCGATGGTGGCCAATCAATGCTGTCATATCTGGTTTGGGGCAATGAGACGAAAGAAGAGAAGAAGAGGTCTCGAGGGTGGAGACTTCATCTGCATCAAGTGCATGAGCCTTCATCACCTGCCACACCACATGCTCGTGACTTGAGACTCCACCTCATCGACGAGAACCTCAACTTCAAGTAGGTTTTGGGGTGGACCGAAACTTAGGAGCCATCGTCCGGCTCACGACGTGAAAGAAGCGCTTGTTGGGAGGCAACCCAACCAGTCGGTTTGCATTTCTTTCTCTATTTCTCCTCGGTTGAGTCAGTTTTGTTATTTGATTTTAGAGTCAATAACTCAACCTTTGTGAGATTTTGTGGTGTTTGTGTTCCGACTACGCTCTCCTCCTGGAATGCACCGCCTGCCTCGTCCACCATCATTCACCCTTGATCTGGTAACTTCGTTCTACCCTCCTTATCTTTCCTCCATTGAGGACAATGTCGTGCTTAAGTGTGGGGGGATGTTCGATTATGTATGCGGGTGAATGTTTGGCTGTTTGTGTGCTTGGAGCCTAGTCCACTGTCCAAATTTTTAAATTTGAGGGCTCCAAGTACGTGTTTCCTTGCAAATTGCCTGCTCACTATGCTTTGAATTGACAGTCTCTATAGTAATGTGCAACCTAGGGAGGTAGTGTAGCACTTTGGAGGATGTTGAAGTATAAGATTTTTCCTATCTAGCTCTCTGCTATGCCAGTTGATTTTGTGAATTAGTGGAGCTAAGACCGTTGAATTCATGTGGTAATGGTGACTCTGTTTGGATTGTGTTATGGACTCGTGTATCGAACAGGATGCTCAAGTGTGAAATGAAAAAGCAGTTGGTCCTCTATGTCAAAATCATTAAATCTTAAACATGGGGTAAGCCCAACGTGTGCGGCACCGCTCATTGCACAAAATCGGGTTTTGGAGGAGATTTTAGTGTTCCTTAGTGGGGTACTCCTACAAGGTGAAGCTAAGCTGTCTTCAGTACAAGTAAACTTCCACCCGTTGAGCGGTTTGCCTACTTGAGGATGTGTTTTTAAGGGCACGGATAGAGCTTCCGACCCCCCTTAATTTCATTAACCCTCCACACAATTTGACGAAAAGGAGTTAAAAGAAGTACTCTGGCGATCTCCAGATGTACAGAAATTGCTCTTGCTCGACTAATAAGGGTCGACCGTGCAAAAGACTGCAGTTGGAACCCCCACCAAGTGAATAAAAAGAAAAAAAAGTAAAATGAAAGTGAAAAAGGGGTTCCAACGGTGAAATGAAGTGAAATATCACCCCGGTACAACGAGTCCTTGGTTGTGAATGTTGTGAGTCCCTTTATCCATGAACTGACTGTCCTACTTCTACTTCTTCTCATGATCCTGGCTTGAGTCTAGTACTCGCATTGAGAGAGATAAGGGACGTCTTAGAAGACCAGTTGACCTCGTAAGCTGCTTTATGATCTAGAAAATCCTCTACTGATGATCGGGGTTGTTTGTTGCTATAGAGGTCTGGAGAGCAGCATTGGTTTGAGTTAGGTTTGCTTGGGGACAAGCAAACGGTTAAGTGTGGGGGGAGTTTGATAGAGCAATAATTACACATATTTTTACCCCTATTCTTGAGCCGTTTGAGATGTTGATTCTCGTGTTTTAGGCCGATTTCACGCTAGGTTGTGCTTGTTTGTGATATTTCAGGTCCTAGTACGCGAATGAAGGTTTGGGAACGAGTTCGGGGTCGATTGGACGAAGTTTGGACGTTTTGCGAGAAGCTGGGAAGGCACACGGGCACCATTGCACCTCACACGGCCGTGTAGGGGCCCCTTGTGGCCGTGTGAAGGCTCAGTAAAAGCCACACGGACAGCCTGGGGAGCCACACGGTCGTGTGGCCTCTGCCCGTGCAGCTTGCCTGGTTGCCCACTAATCGAAACGCCCGTTTGGACACTCACACGGGAAGCTGGGAAAGTCACACGGCCATGTGGCCTGGCCGTGTGCTTTGGGAATTTGTGGTTTTAAGCCAATTTCGAGCCAAAGGAGAGAGAGAGCTGGGTTTTGGTTCCCGAACACCCAAGGGACGAACCCTAGAGAGAGAGAGCGACTTGGGAGCATTCTTGGAGCTATTTTGGAGGATTTCTTCGCCATTGGAGCTCGGGAATCAAGCTTGGAGATGGAGATTGAAGATCTAGATCAGATTTCTGCAGTCTCTCTCTTCTCTATGGAGTAACTTCCCTTCACTTAGGTTTTGAGGAACCCTAGTTCCATGTGTTAGGATCTTTCTTGTATGAAGTTTTGGATGCTATACTGTTTGATTATAATCGATTGAGGCATGATTTATAGAGTCAATTGAAGCCTGATCATCTTCTCTTGATTTCTGCTTTAACCTATGATAGATAGAATCTGATTAGGTTAAGAGAGCTTCTTGATTGATAGTGGTGAATTGGTTGTGCGAGAGTCAATCAATTCACTGCTTTGTACTGGAATTCATTCCAGTAGTGGAGATCTGTGTGAATCGCCTTAGCAGTCTATCCCGGTGAAGGCTAGTCGCCTGCCGGCTATTCGTCTAAGAGGGCTTGGTCAGCTTAAGAGATTCCAAGCTAATTTAGGATCTTCCGCAGTTTAATCAACAGTAGATCAACCAAAGGTAATTGCAACTTGGAACTAATTGAGGAGCTAGGGGGAATCATACCTAAGTGAGTTCCCAACTTGTAATTAGTAGAGTAGTTTAGTAAATCAATCCTTAATCTAGTTTGCTAGATAATGAAGTAAAGCTGAGTAATAGTAACTCTAGAGACCCGTGGATTCGATATTTATTACTTGTGCCACTATACTGCAGTCTCTTTCATTGGTTACACTTGGCCATTGTTAGGAGTTGTGTCATAGCGTGTCAGCTGCTAATATGCATAAAAGGAAAGTGAAGAGCTCAAGATCAAAACTTGATATGGAGATTCGCAGACTCGAACCATTGGAGCCCCCCTTAGATGGACCGAGGCAGTGCAAGAGAAGGTTGGTGGGGGATTCAGAGAGGTAAATTCATGGATTCTTCTGTTCTTATTTGGAATGTGAGAGGTCTTGGTGACTCGGACAAAAGAGACCGTGTCAAGCAGCTTATTAAACGCAGAAATCCTAGCATCGTGGGGCTTATCGAAACCAAATGGGAACGCTGCACTGAGAGAGATGTAAGAGGTTTGTGTGGTAGAATAAATTTTGGTTGGGCGTTTAAAGCTGCGCTGGGCAGCTCAGGTGGCATCCTTCTTTATTGGGATGATGCTCGGTTCCAATTGAGGTATGAGAGATTGGATAATTTCTTCCTCTGTGTGGAGTTTCAAGAAATCTCCTCCTCTAAACGGTGGCATCTGGCGATCGTGTATGGTCCTCAAGAGCGCAGGGATAAACTTATTTTTCTATCTGATCTCAATAGCCTGTGTAATGAGGTGAGCGCTCCTTTATGCATCGCTGGCGATTTTAATATGGTGCGAAGTCATGATGATTATGTTGGCACTCGTCGCAGTCCAGATCTTATGGCTGATTTTAATGGTTTCATTGATGATAATGCGCTTATCGACCTCCCCTTGGGGGGTAGTAGGTTTACGAGGAGTGGTGGGTTTGGATCGGGGTCCCTTTCTCGTATTGATCGAGTTCTTCTATCTGGGGGGTTTGATTCTTTGTATCCTAACTGTTCTCTATCTGCTCTTGAAAGAATCGTGTTTGATCATAATCCTTTGTTGCTGAAATGGGGTGATCTTGGTAGAATCAACAGACCTTGGAAGTTTGAAGCTATGTGGCTTGAGGACGAGAGGTTCTACAGAGATTTAACGGTTTGGTTAGAAGCTCCCTTGCAAGGCTTTGGCTGTATTTTCAGGTGGGCCAGAAAACTTATAGATCTTAAATCCAAATTGAAAGTGTGGAATAAAGAAACCTTTGGGAACTTGAACAGGAGAATTGATGATTTGATGCAAGACATTAAGGTGTTGGATAGCAAGGAAGAATCAGGGGTCATTGATGAGAATGATCAGGAGCGCCGGAATTCATTGAGAATTGATTTGGATAAACTGTTAATTATGCAAGAGATTAGCTGGAGGCAGAATTCTAGGGAACTATGGGTGAAGGTGGGTGAGCGCAACACGGGTTATTTTCATAAAGCTGCAAATTTTAGAAGAAAGATGAATTACATTAATCTTATCAATATCAACGGCAGACAAGTGGAAGGAAGGGAGGAGCTTGCCCAAGGTATTGTCAATCATTACCAAGATCTTTTCATTGAGACGATCAGGTCTCGACCCTTTCCTCGTCATTATTCTGCCAGTAGACTCTCTGATGTCGATTGCAATCTCTTGACCCATCCCTTTACTGAAATTGAGGTTTTGGAAGCTTTAAAAGATAGTGACGGAGGGAAGGCTCCTGGCCCGGATGGGTTTCCGATGGAGTTTTATAGGAGAAGCTGGGATTGGATTAAGTCTGAAGTCCTGGATGCCTTTGTTGAATTCCATTCCACTGGTAGTTTCCCCAAATGTGCGTCTCATTCGTTCATTTGCTTGACGCCCAAGAAAGATGGAGTTGAAGACCTGAGTGACCTTCGTCCTATTAGTCTCCTTGGTAGCATTAATAAGCTGATCAGCAAAGTTCTTGCTCGAAGAATGAGCACGGTTCTTCCAAAGATTGTTTCTCATTTTCAGCATGCCTCGGTCCGTGGGAGACAGATCTCTGAAGTAGGGCTGATTGCCAACGAACTGGTGGAGAGTCGCAAGAAGAGTAAGAAACCTGGCCTGATGTTCAAGCTTGATATCGAAAAGGCGTTTGACAACGTCAATTGGGAGTGCTTGTTTAAAGTTCTTTCGAGCTTGGGTTTTTCTCCCAAATGGCAGAGTTGGATTCGAGGAGTGATGTGCTCTCCTATATATTCTATTCTCATTAATGGTGAGGCGAAGGGATTTTTCCTGGCTCAGAAAGGATTGCGTCAAGGAGATCCTCTCTCTCCTGGGCTTTTTGTTCTTATCATGGACATCCTCTCTTATATGATTAGTGCTCTACAACAGGATAGGAGAATCGTGGGCTTCTGTATGGATGAAGAAAGGGGTCTTGGCGAGGTTTCTCATCTGCTTTTCGCAGACGACTCTTTAATTTTCTGTGATGCGTCTCCTGATAAGGTTCTTCTTATCTCGGCGGTTCTTGTGTGCTTTCAGGCCATTACGGGTCTTAAGATAAACCTTGAGAAGTCCGTTATGTATACTGTAGGGGATGTTCCAGAGCCGGGTTTCTTTGCTTCTATATTTGGGTGTAAGTGGAGTAGAGATCCGTCAATTTATCTTGGCTATCCCCTCGGTTCCAAGCCTAATGTTGCTGCTATATGGGATCCTATTGCGGAGAAATACCAGAAAAGGCTTCAGGGTTGGAAAGGTAGACATCTCTCCTTTGGGGCCAAATTGGTTTAGATTAAATCCATTTTTTCAAGTCAACCTGTCCATTATTTTTCCCTCCTTAAAGCTCCTAAGCTGGTGGTCAAAAGGCTGGAGAAGACTCAAAGGCATTTCTTGTGGAACGGGGTGAGTGGTAGGTCTAAAGTGCCATTGGTTAAATGGGACATCTGTAAGGCATCAAGGGCTAATGGAGGTCTTAGTATCATTGATCTTGCTTGTTTCAACCGTGCTCTTCTTGCCAAATGGATCTGGCGTTATGCTGTCGAAAGGAATAGTTGGTGGCGCAGCCTCATCGAGACTAAATACCCTAATAATTAGTCCACTTGGCAACCTAGTCGAGTCAGGGGTGGCTTCTCCAAGTCAGTGTGGGCCAATATAGCTAAAGTGGCTGATGATTTCTGGAAATTTTGTTGCTTGGACCCCGGTTATGGTTCTGACATCTCCTTTTGGCACGATCATTGGCTCCCTGGCACTGTGCTTGCCTCCTACTTTCCTCGCGTAGCGGTTGCTGCCAAGATTTCTGACATCTTCAATAATACAGGTGAGGAAGCGGGATGAGATCTATCTTTTAATGTTTCTTTGAGAGGGGGAGCGGAGAGGGAAAAATTTGATCTTTTATCTTTGCTTAACTCTCGAGCAACCGAGAGAATCTCTAACAGTCCTTGTAGGCTTGTTTGGCTTCCAAATCTGGAGACCAGATTTTCTGTGTCTGCTATGTACAGGTTGATGGCGGGCGAGCTTTTTCCAGGGGAACCAAACTTCCCTACAGTTTTGATTTGGAGACAAATCATTCCCACCAAGATTTGCTTTTTCGTTGGACGCTGTTTCATAGAAAGCTCAATACCTTGGACAAGATGAAGAACAAAGGTCTGGCTTTAGCCAATCGTTGTGAACTGTGCAAAAATCAGGAAGAATATGCTTCCCATCTGTTCGTGGAATGCCCTTTTGTTCAGGAGGTTTGGACTAGGATCAGCAGGGCGTGCGATCTTGTGGTGCAACCTATGGGAGACATTCGCACGGTTATTCAATATTGGCCTGATCGTGACCCCGACAGTGTGGAAACTTGGTTCATGTGCTGTATCTTTCATGCTGACTGTTGGTTCACTTGGCTTGAACGTAATCAGCGGATTTTCAATGGTAGTTGTACCTTGGCTATTGTGTTTACCCGCAAGATCGTCAGAGCTGTTGTAGAATGGATCTGCACTCATGGGAAGGTTGATAGGAGACTCGGTATTCAATGGCTGAACGAGAATCTCAGGAAGCTTTGACCCCGCTGCTCATGTTGCTGCTGTCCTTTTTCTGGGTTTCGAGGGCTCTAGCGTGCATTTCGGGCACAGGTGTTAGTGTTCGGTTGTTAGTGTTTGGTTTGGTTCCATTTTCTCTTTAGTTCAGCAGTGTTTGGGTATGTACGTCTCTCGTTGGTCTTGTTTAGTTGTTGCCTATTAGTTTTGGGTTGTAGGAGCCTCCTGTTTGGCTTAGTCCCCTGAGTTTGCTTTGGTCTGTTTCTTTTGTTTTTTCCTTTTGTCCTTGGTTCCTCGCACCTCTCGTGCAGCTGTTTGCTACTCTTCTATTTTTCTTTAATATTATCATTTTCACCATTATAAAAAAAATTGGTGGAAGAAATGCAGTAAACCTTTGTTCTTTGGCTCCAAAATTCCATCAAAAATTATTTTCCACTATCTCTCAGAATCAATGTCTACTCTATAAACAACATAGCAAGCCTAGGGAATTACCCAGATGAAGAAGACGTGATAGGATTTAATATCTGCTTGTTGTCATGCATGATCAATATTTCCAACCCAGTTATGATCGATCAGGACAACTACCCATCATGAACCTGCAACATTACCAAGGTAAGGGAAAATAGAAGTAAACATGGCAATCAGTTCAATTGCTTCAATTCTTCATTTCTCTTGTTATGTTATTCTTCTGAGTCAGGCATATTAATTTGATGATGAAGGTGAAATGCTTCCGCCACCAACGAGCATCAGAATCACTTGCAAGAATTTTGGACTAATGGGTACAACAGGTATTAACGGGTAACCCGCGGATATCCAAAGTAGCGATGTTTGATCCCAAGTCGCATCCCGTACAAAAAATTACGGGTATTTGGGTACCCGTAACCCTCAAAAAATGGGACGGGTACGGGTATACCCAATTACCCCTTTCCCGTTGCCCACCCCTACAAATTAGAGATATAAGTGGGGAGTAAAAACCCAAAGCAATAGACTAAAATTCTTTTTATTTCGAGCTTAATTGTGAACAAGGTCAAGTAGGGGTGGACAACGGGACGAGATTGGGTACCCATCCCGTTTAAAACGGGTACCCATTCCCATTTGGAGAATAATCTCCATCCCATATCCCAAATTCGTATGGGTTAACGAGTACCCATTACCCGTACGGGGCGGATAACGAGTACCCGTGGGTACCCGTTAAAGGAGCCGTGTCATTTGCCAACATTGAGTTGAGGTTTACAGACACATGGGATGGTGTCGTAAAGCGGTTTCGTGAGGGGGGAGTTGAGGTACTTCGTGAAGGATGATCACTTCTCTCGGTTCTGCACTTCGACTATTCCAACATGTCCGGCCTCTCCATTCTCACTACCGAGTTTAGCTTCAAAGACTTTGACGTCATCGAGGAAAGATTCGTCCAAGTTTACTACCGATCGCACTAGAATCTGATTTAGTTAGCTACTTCTTTTCTCGGAAACAAAACCCTGAACCGTAACCTGTTGATGCAAGCAATGATGTGTGTGGAATTGTGGATATTGTTAATTGTTGTCAACCAATTACGTACCTAACCTTAAATTTTTGTTTGGAGCTACAAGTTTTTTCTCTTAATTGGTTTGTTTCTGCACAAAGAGAACAATTGTTGGTTTGCTTCCTTTAATGTTTAATTTTTATGTTGCGTTGTGGCTCTCCATATCTTGTGTTTCTTGTGGTTACCTGTAATACCCAAACGGGTATTAACGGATAACCCGCGGGTACTTATGGTAGAACATGTTGATTCATGTCCCATCCCGTAAAAAATATTACAGGTATTTGACTACCTGTAACCCTCAAAAAATGGGACGAATATGGATATATCCAAATACCCGTTTCTCGTTGCCCACCCCTAAGGTCAAGGGCTCCAAATCAGCAAGTGGACTTTTCCGCAGCTGATGGTTTGTTTAAACATTGCCTAGCAAACTATTGGAATTAGAAGTAGAAGAAGCACATTTGTGCTCGTGGTCAAAGTGACTAAATCCCAAGGAAAGAAGATGGGAGGATCAGGGTATGTTATTAACATTTGCAGTGGTCCTAGTATAATACCTAATCGAAACTACAACTCGTCCGTATAGCATCCGATATGATAAGCTCCCGGGATCTCGAAAACTTGGTCCTTGGTTGATGAAGTGGTTTCAGCTGGCGACTCTCTAACAGGGTAGAATTGTCGGAAAGAACGACGGACTGGAGGTAGTATTGTCGATGTTTTTCGATCCATTGATAATAGCTTCCCACATTTACTGCATGCACCAAGTTAAGATTTCCATAATCCACATCATTTTTTTACAAAAGCTGATGATCATAAGAGGAGGAGATACGCACCCGCAAACTTTGGAAAATAATGTCTGGTAGCTGCATATCCAGTTCTTCAGAAACAAAAGAAACAAGCAGGCCGGAAACAAATGCCAATAGAAATTAGAACGTCGACTATGAACAAGGAAGAACCAAAGTTGAGTTCGGATATCTATGATAGTACCAGAAGAAAGTATAAGGCAGTTTCGCTCCTGACTCCAAGAAAATGCTGCAGAGCTATACGGGCATGCTCCTGCATAAGGCGAGAACACATTTGGGGTCTCAACTTGGGAAGATACATATGTCTCAGAAAATTGGCTTATGTAATTTTTCAAACATGTCTGAATAGAAGCTGTTACTGTGATGTGTCTAAAGACATGATATATGGAAGAACCTCTGGCATGCATGTAGCTGCCTCCCTGTCAAAAGGCAAATGAATCCCCAACAACGTGCAGTTAGAAAAGTGCAAGCTGATAAAGGAAGAAGCAAGAGCCTCAAGGAATAATCAGGTAGCACAATCGAAGCTTGACAATATAATTCCACAAACCTATCTGGGCTTCCAAACTACTACGTATCACCCTCACATCCCTATGCTTTTCTAGTAAACAAATAGTATCACCCTCACATCCCTATGCTTTTCTAGTAAACAAATAGTACGAGACGATGCAAGGTGCAGAATGTCTGCTAAACGGGGGCCCATAACTTAACCCGACAACTAGAACAAACGAGTGATTCAACTGGTTAACAGGACTTACCTCATCCGGGGAAAAGAATGCAACTGCATCTGGATTAATGGAACCGGCAGGATGCAACGATAGTACAGCTCTCAAGTTACAAGGAAACGATATTTCAATAACAGAAGTCCTTCCAGAGGCACCTGCACTCTGTGGTCCTGCTCGCATTTTATTTAAACTGTGAAAACTATGCTCTTTAGATGATTCAATTAACTTATCATTTCCTGAACTCGGTAAAGAAGAAGCTCGTTTCAACCAATCGCGGCGTTCGTACATAAGAACTTTGACGTTGGGGACTTCCTTTTCCACACGAGCTAGAACATCAGCGAGAGATTTGAAGTCTCCAAGTTCGTCTAGCTGACTCGTTAACGGTGCCTGAGGCCTGCAAGGTTTCTTAGAATCTGGCTCTCTACTTTGATCTTCCGATTCATCATCAAGGTGTGGAAAAAATCTCCTTTTCTGATCCGAGAATGCCTTCAGAGCTAACCTGAAAATGCACATTTACCACTTAAATTAAACCCTACACACAGACAATACTGGTGATGATGCCATGATTGATTTAGCCAGTCAGACACCAAATTTAAGAGTCATCTTTTCCACAACCCTAATCCGAGACCTTCATCATATCAAGCAGCAATATTGCACTGGAAGATCCAGCCCAAATTTGAAGCAGCAATTGCCATCAAAGTCAGTAATTCCAATACAAACCTGGTTCTGTCCACGGCAGATGCACCAGCCTGCCCAGCTAGTTGACGTTTCCACGCATAAGCAACAACTGCGCCATCTGGGCACACTAATGGTATATGCAAACCCCAAGAGTTGCCCCTAGATTTCATGGAATCGTTGAGAACCCCAGTTTCCTCTAGCTGCCTTCCTACCAAAATCAAGCAAGAAAATATGAACTTTACCCTGCCTACAATTTCTGCAGGAGCGAATGGAAAAGACAGACGATACACATACCAACAGTGCGCAGGTCCTGGAGGTGCTGGCGCATGCTAGCATCTTCCTTGAGCAAAAACTGCAAGGTCTTGTCGCTCTGGTGAGACTGGGCGGCGAAGAACAACGCCTCCAGGAGCCGGTCAGCGCCGATCCTCACATCAGCAATTAGTCGCGCAGCCTGGGCTAGCCTGTCCACGGCCATCGCCACCTGCTTCGGCGGCGCCTCCGCCGGCTGATCGGCGCTTGTACTTGGCGTTGCTGCGGCTTGAGGCTCCGATTGCTGTAGCTGCGGAAGCTGCTGCTGGAATTGCATTGGGAAATTGGGTTTCACATCCATGGCGAAATTACCCTGGAAGGCAATGTGCACAACCACCACCAAGAAATCAAGGTCAGTTTTTAGGCCGAGGTAAGCAAGCTACGGAAGTCGTGGTTTCCGTCACCGCTTAAACGAACCGATCGAAAGCACTCGATTGAATCTCCGGACATGAATTGATAGTGAAACCCGCTGGATTGGTTTGGGTATTAGATAATTAGAAGGACTGATCTGTAAGTTAATAAAAGTACAAGGACCAAGTCATATATTTTTTAAAAGAAGAAGAGTTGGCTAGCAAACCCTACTTCGTAAGTCACCTGAAATTCTCAAACGGGGAGCGGAAAAGAAAGGGGAACTGGGGAAGCCCGACCGCCGGCTGCAAAACACACGTCGACAGCCGACCGGGCGTTGAATTGGTTCTCTTTTTATCTGAAGGGAGGTTCCGTCTTCTATACAAAGCTCTCGTCGACGGCGGCCGTAAAACAGGTCTTACTTCTCTCCCCGTGGAACCCTTCTCGCTTTCAGTTTCACTCGGTGAAAGAACTGAAGTTTTTTTCTTTTATTGAGTCTTGTCGTCCTCCTTTCGTTGGCGTAACAAGCAAAAGAGCTACTCGTTCAGCGTCTCTCACTCCTGCAGTCCTCTGTTTCTTTTTTCTTGTGAAATGGCTCTCTGGGTCTCTTTGTAGTTTGCAGTCCAGAGGCCAAAGCGTGTGTTTTAACTTTTTGTTTTTCCTTACAGGTACAATGCCAAAAAATAGAGCAGCTTCTACTAATAAGAAGCAGCAAAAGCGCGGTGTCGACTTCAAGGTTTGAGATTTCTGATCATCCAGACATTGATGCATTGGCATAGTGCCTAAACTGTTGAATTGGTGTGTTTTAAGCTGGGATTTCTGTTGTTTCTCCGCGCAGAAAATTAAAAGGAAGATAGGGAGGAGGTTGCCTCCACCTAAGAATACCACCAACACTGAAGTTAAATCGAAAGGTTGAATATTAGCATCATGAACTGCATTGCTGTTTATGTTGAAATGTTCCACTTTGTTATGTGCTGATACTGATCATTTTTGTTGTTGTTGAATGATACTGATCATTTGATGGTCACTATTAGCAATTGTTCTTCCTGAGCAGAGCGTGGCATCTGATAAAGTGGGTTTGGCTGTCAGCAAGAAAGGTTTGACCTTGAAAGAGCTCCTTCAACAAACATCCCATCACAATGCCAGAGTTCGTAAAGGTTTGTATGTTTCGGTCTAGTGTAAAATGAAAGCTTCCATCTGAGGGTCAAAGGATTTTGGGAAAATATTTAGGTTATTGCTTAATATCATATTTCTCATTCCTGTAATTATCAAAATTGCTTCACTTGCTCGTCATCAGCATTGGCTAGCAAAACCTGCAAATTCCATGCTACACCACTCCCTCATTAGACGTGCCATTCCTGTGGTTCTTATCTTGCTTCTTTCTTGTTCTTTTTCCTATCCAGAAAATAGGTAGTTGGTATGGTGATTATGTTTAATATTTCTGTGTGGCTTATTGACTTTTTCATTGCTGGCATATCGAGTTTCATGCAAAGTCAAGTATGGTGTTATTGACTTTAATACTTCGTGTAGATGCATTAATGGGAATGAGAGATTTGTTCCTTAAGTACCCGGAGGAACTGAGGTCACACAGATATGCTGTGATAGAAAAGTTGCGTGAACGCATCAGTGATGATGATAAAATGGTCCGAGAAAACCTCTATCTTCTACTCAAGTCAGTTGTATTGCCTGCTTGCAAGGAGGTAATTGGTGCTTTGCCTCATTCTTGCGTGAAATCCTTAAATTTATGACAAGCAATGGAAAATATTGCATAAAGTTCAGTGTATGTGTAACTGTGTTGTTTTCTCACTGAGAGCACAGGGACAAGTAATGAGTGCGCCTTTTATTATTTAGATCATCACTTAAACAATAAAAGGTTCATAGTTAGAAACGCTTGAAGTTCTCTGGTATCTTACTAGAGTATTCTGTGCAAGTATTTGTCTTGAGATGGCTGATTTGATTCTCTCTTTCCTTATCCAGGATAATCAGGGACCCATCATATCTATGATGATGGTTTACATTTTCAATGCAATGACACATTTGGCGATTGATGTCCGACTGATGTCTTTCAAGTTCTTAGATCTCATTGTGCAGTATTATCCAGCCTCTTTTTATATGCATGCTGAAAAGGTAAAGTATGTTCATGAATTCAGCCATTTGTGGTCTCCTTTTTGGGAATATTGTTGGAGTTTGAGTTTCCTCTTATTTGTGGATGTCAAGCTTCCATGTGCTTGCCGAAGGCTGGTCAAGGTTTTTGATCTAGTTGGTTCAATCTCTGATTTATCGGTGTGCTAGATGACTTTCAAATAACAAGCGATGTCAGGTTCTTAACAAATCTAACAGATGCATGGTAACGAACTTTATATCAATAGTATGGTCAGACTTTTTTTCTGTGTATCTGTTCATTTGTTACTTTTTAGAACTCGTGTTGAGTTTGCTTGGTTTTCATAGATGTAAACGTAGTTCTAGGCTGTTTTACAGAAATACATGTTTTTGTTGTGGAGGTAAGCAGCTAGTTTATCAGTCACCATTTTTTCGTATGAATTATGTGACTGTTTCATTTCTTACAGCTTCTACAAAACATTTTTTTGTCAGATCCTACAAAACTATGAATATATTCTGAAGAGCAACCAGTTCTATGTGCAAGACAAAGGCAAGCTCAGGAATGTTCTTGCTGGGTTAGTATGCTGCTTGTCACTGTTGCCATCTGATAAAAAAGAAGTTGATACATCTGAACAGGTGCCCCCTATGAGTCATTGCAAATCTACTTATAGTTGTTTTCTTGATAATCGTATAGGTTGTCTCTATAACATACCCCCCAAATTTTATCTCGTTGTACCTTCCAATTAGTCGTCCATTTATAGACTTTTTCTTGTTTTCATTGCCTAGTATAGCATGGAAGGTATTGATTGAGTTAGGATCACGCAACTCTCAAGTTGATTCTGATTGAAGTGCTTATTATTTAAGATACAGTTTCTGTTCTTGTTATTTGGTGCTGTTTTACGATGCGCATCCAAAACATTAGCATATCTACAACTAAATTCTATATCTAAGATGCAGTTCTATCCTTCAGCTTGTTAACTGCCATGAGCATTGATGACGTCCCTGAACAAATAGTAAATTAACGTTGGGTTGTCATAGCTGCAAGGGTGGTTGAGGACATCCAATCCACACTCAGTTCAAACCGTAGATCAGTATTCAAGTGTTAAAGATGAAAAAAAGGAGTGAAAAAATGACGTTGTACTCTTTATGCATTTGATGTTATTGTTTGCTGTTGCTATGCTCATTTGTAATGTGTTGGCCTTTTAAGTTAATTCTGCTTTTATTATTGATTCTGATGGTTTCCCTCCAATCCTATAGGATGCTCTTCGCGAAGAAGTACTCCATGCTTTTGAACCAGATAAACCTACTGAATCTGTTGGTAAGTGTTGATGTTAACTATCTCTACTTGTGGTAGGTTTCTTTTCAGAATAGCGAGGGAGAGGATGATGACACGATTATTGTATTTCTGGTCGTTATGTAATGCGATGACAATCTAATTGACGATACTGCTACTAAAGTTTTGGAAGAGCTACCATTTTCCTTTTGGGGCATGGAATATGTTAATAGAGAAGTTCTAAACAACACCTGGCCATCCATGCCCATGTTATTTCATGAGTATATAAGTACTAATCTAGCTTCCTGTTTGTTTTATCAGAGTTCTCTATCATCAACAAAATGCTAAAGGAACTTTTACCAGTATTGCTCAATTGCTTTCAAGACTTTACTCCATCAATTCAAGGCACATCCCAGCTAGATGCACAATCATTTGACTGCATGCATAGCATCCTTCAGAGCATAGGTCTTGCTGTCAGGTTCTTTATTTATGGGATTCGCAAGGATAAACTGGAATCACAGCGCTTTGATGGAAGGCATGAAATGTCTGTGTGGGATAATAGTATCTCGTCAATACTATTGAAGCAGTTACTACGTTTGTTTCCACTCAAATCAATACGCGACCTCTCAGAGAAGGTATCGACTAATCATTATCATGCTCTGTCTTGCAGTCTGTCTGATTGTGCAAATTAAAAAATTATAAGGATAACAAGGTCCAGAAGGTGTCAATAGCAATGAATAAATTTGAATATCATGACTATCATTTACTGCTGTGTTTAATCATTTTAAAGATGGTTTGTCTTACCTTTCTTAACCAGGCCTTTTCCTTTTATGAGGAGTCGACTGTTCTGAGAATGTTTATAGTAGTTTCTTGTTTGATGATTTTGATGATCTATTCCTTCATTAATTTTGCTGTAGGATGGTGATAGGTATTTCGTCTTGAACACTTTGATTACAGAGATATACCTCTGCACAAGCGAGTGGATGACGCCTTCTGCTGACTTATCCTTCAAGTATCTTGCATTTGTGGAATATGTCCTGAAGGTTAGATCATAGATTCATATCCTGTAATTACCCCCCCTCTCCCCTGATAAAGCAACACACATCTTGATATTTGAGATCTCACTCGGTACTTTTTCCTTTCCAATAATACTGAAATGTGTTGCTATAAGATTTATTAATAAGGCTAGCCATGATGTCTGTTCGGGAGAGAAAGAACTCCTACAGGTTCAAGTCAGCTGTTTTTTTAACTCTTGCTGCTCTGTAGAATTGTTATGGTGCCTCAGTCCTGCCCGGTGCATGGAATATCATTCATTTGCATATATATGACTTTTTGGGGGAAGGGTTTCTGCAACATGCTGCAGTTCCATACATTACTTGCTGTGCAACTTGCATAGTTATTGTCGTTTTTTCCTGAATAGGGTAGAAAGAAATTGGCCCCTAAGATGTGCACTATTTCCTTGTTTTGTTGTTGTTGTTGTGGGTTTGTAATTTCTAAATTCACAAAACTGACTACTAATTTATAACTTGCTATCTCCCAAGCTGCCAATGTGAGTGGCTGTTGCTCGACCACTTACCTCAGGGGCCAATTGGTCACTCTATTCATGCATCATTTCTGCTATTTGCTTTTACATGTTTTTCCTGACTATACTGTAGTATAGTGCATTGAGGTGGATCTTAAGGGATAATGCTCATCCTATGAATGCTCTGCAGATCAGTGATGCCGAGTCTGGCAAAAGTGTTGGGGAAAAACATCTTCTTCTGCTTATTCCTTTTCTTCCGAAGCTTATATCAGCAGTGGCAGAGGACTGGAAGGATCGCTTTCTTCAGGTTGGACTTGTTGTTTTAGTAATTGGAGAGATGAAGTTCTCTGTGGTCAAATATAGTTGCATGATATTGTGTTAGAAACCCAGTGATCTAGAGCGTTCTCTGGTTGGTTGTGTAATTCGGAATTAGATTTATAACTGGGATTGAAGAATAGAATTGAGATTGTGAATGAATACCCAAAGTACATATTTATAGAAAAGACGTGAAAAACCTATTACTATTCGAATACTATTAATCTTAATAAATATCTTAATAACAAACCTAATAATGAAAATGAGACCGGGTATGAAGACCGGGTTTCTATCATATTGTTTGTCTACTCTCACATCTGCGACAAGTGGGCTTTAGCTTGGTGTTAAGAACCCCCACCTTTGATCCTTGAAGTCGATGGTTTGAGAGCATGGATTTGTTTAGGGGAGAGATACCTCTTGTGTTGCTCTTGCTCATCTGTAGATTTCTATTGTCCTGTTTTTTTTTTTTTTTGGCAGCTGTTTGTTCTATTTTCAGCACTATATTTTGACACTTTGGAAAAATGAATATTTTGTTGCAGGCATTTACAAATACATTCCTGGAGTGCAGTGCAGATTCTAAAATAAAATTGGCCTGCCTTGCAGTTATTGAAGAAATGCTATTATCTGTGTGTAAGCTGAACCCCCAGACATGTTTTGGAAGCTTGCTTTGATTTATATATTTCTGGTGACTGATTGATTTTCTCTATCTTTGTTACTCCCTTTCTCTGTCTGTTTCTCTGGGATTCTTAGAAAGAAGATCAGTGGTACTTCAATAGTGGTTCAGGGAGTTTGGACTGTCAGATTAGTTGGATGAGAGAGCTTCCTCAATTGTTAATTCAGCTGGGCGATAAGCACCCTACATCTTCCCAGGTAGTCGATTTTTAGTTGCATTCTCTTTTTTCACTCCTCTTCATGTCCTATTCACTTACAGCTACCATATTCAGAACAGTGGTTGCTAAACTTGCTCGTTTTGAACTTTGTTCAGGCTGTGTTGCGTCTTATACTTCGGTTGGGTCAGTATTCATCGGTGAATGCTTTTCTTGCCTCGGAGTACGATCGTATGCAGAACTCGCTGAAAAAGTTCTACAGCATACACTCAGAAGAAGGTAATATACATATTTACTGGAAGTGTTATACAGCAGGATGGAAAAGCTAAGTTGTGAAGATACTAATCTTATGTGCTGTGCTTGCCCAGGAAACACCTGTCTTGGACCTTTTGTAAGGCTGCCAAGAGATTGTCAAGAACTCTCTGTTTGTTGTTTGTATTATTTCTCACACTTGGAGTTGGATCTGCTCAGGTCCTTAGCTTCATGTTGCCTATGTAAGTGCTTGTGTTGGAGCCTTCTTTTAGTTTTACCTGCCACTGTTTCTCCGGTTTGGGTAATTTATCCATTCTGTGCCTAGCTGGAAAGTGCAAGACACTTGACTAATGGTAGCTTCTCTCACACACACATGTGCAGGCCATGAGTTGGATGAATTCATGCTACGTCGTGTTATCGAGGTTTTGCATTCTTCTTATTGTGCTGGGCATATTCAAATAAGTGACCATGTTAGCTTCCTCATGACTTTGATATGCCGTTTTAAACCATCTCCCGGTAAATTTGGCGTACCTCTCTCCTTTGCTAACATAATTTTGTCGATATTATTATTTATGAGAAATATACTTAAGACGATGTTCTTTAACAGCAGAAAGTATTAGTTATCCCACAAAGGAGACTGATGCAAGTATATGTAATCATGGAACTTTTAAGTCCATGACCAGTGATATATCAGCATGCCTGTCACGGATAGGGGACAAGTCTCTTGTGTTCCTTATTGTGGAAAGGGTGATATTGGAGCAAATGGTAACTGAGAAAATAAACCCAAACCTTTTTTCCAGTTTCGTTTGGTATATGATCGTGACTGCCATGGTCAACTGACTTACAGTGATGTTACATTTAAACTTTTCAGACATTGAAGCCATCTCTACACAATGCATGTGCTATGCTTAGAGTGCTTGTCGTGCTGGATGCCAAACCTACAAAACTTTCCGAACAAAGTATCCTGTGCATCGGTGATTATCTGGCAGGATATCTGATTGATGTTGTGCATGTATGAAATTTCTCCCCTCTTCACATTTTCCCTCGACTTTCTTTGCAGAAGACTTGCTTTCTTAATTTCTTTTTGATCCATTAAAATCTGATGGGTCGGCCAAATGGTATTGGGTGGATATGAAAACATCCAACTGTCCGGGGCTCAAAGCATCACTTTCTAGAAACAAAATATTAAATTTCTGTTGCACCGTTAAATATGATCGCCAGTCCTTTAGACCAGTTTAGTTGGATCGTTAGTTATTTTGTTTTTAGTAAGAATCTTGACATGGGATAACCTCACATACTCTTCCTTAAGTTTCAATTAGTCAACAAGTATTATCTTAAATCTAGGAAGATCTTGGTAAAGGAATCTGAAGAGAAACCTAAGACGACAATAGTTGCTCTTAATTTAAATGGAAATGTTTGATCTTTTCAATTCAAGGGTGCAGAAGAACTATTTTACTTGTTGTGTCAAGCCTCCTTGGCCATGATGGATGTAGTCTTGCTATAAACACTATCGTTCTGTACAGGTTTTGCTTTCTTAGTACAGGACCTTCATCCTATATTCTTTCATGATTTTTCATATAACCAAACAAAGGACTCCTTTTCCAGGGCTTAGTCTCCTCAAGAATTCTCAGTCCTGTTTCTGATTCCCTTTTCTAATGACACATATTTCAACTTCTTTTTGCAGAACATTTTGGAAGATAACGATGCCGCTGGATTTGTTGAAGCATCCAGTTATTATTTTGTGCCATGTTTTTTCCTGTTTGATAGCAGTCACAGGCTTTTCGAGCTAGTACTGAAGACTATGGCATCACTGATACATGAACTCAGCACATCTGTGTTGTCCAGTGAAGATGATAGTGCTCTAAGGCTCTCGAGTGGGATAGAGAGCATTGTTGGTGTTCTCCTCCTAATGCACAGAGATGCTAAGATTGGCAGACTTATTTGTTCATACAAGGATGATATCGCCCTTATTTCTCAAAGTATACAGTCTCTATTGGTAATTTCCTCTCTTTTTTGACAAATATTCTGGTTGAAGTGTTTCCTTACTTGCAACCATAAATTGTTCCGATAGTTCATCAAGGAATTACATGCATTGATTATATTATACATGGTTTTATTGTTTTTTTTTATTTTTTCCAGGAACCAGGGGCGGACTTCAATTTGACTATTGAAGGAAAGCACAGAGTGCAGAGAGCCTTTGGTCAACTTCAGACCATTACACGACCGCTGTTTCAGGAGACACAAACAACATAGGACGCTGCATATTCATTGCTGGTTAGTGGGTATCTAGTCTTCGTGATAATGTTATTATGTTTGAGGCCGTTCTTAGTTCTCACACTCTCTTGCACTTAGATGCATTTATGATTCATAAGATTGAACTTTCTGTTACTTCCCCTTGACTATCTATGAATTGCAGTTAGACAAAAGTTGATCTCCCTAGATCAGCTTCGACGAAGATTCTGACATGGAAAACATGGCTTCTGGCTGATTTCATGGATCATGCTGTTTTGGTGAGCTAAAGACGATGGTTATGAATGTAACGATGGGGCTTAATGGTCGGCTCGCATTTTACTTTCCGTGAGCCATTTGATCGGTTGGCCTTTTCACCATTTGAGGCAAATGGACCTGTCACAGAAAATTGGCTCAATGGTTGGGGATTTCTATTTTGTAATAGTTAGAAGCTACTAAATATAGCTGTATTTGAGCCACGCAATTTTGGTCATTAGTTTTATTAATTTGTGCTACTAAATTTTATTATTGCACTAATAATCACGCATTTTAAATTTCCAGAGCACTAATGATTATCCTTCATCCAATTTTGTTAAAAAAAATCCGTGTAACAGCCAAGAGTGGTGCGAATATGACAATACATAAAGTTCAGGTAGAAAAAAGGAAAGTTTTTTGGTGGTGAACTTATTCCTATGTTCATTATTATAGCATAATAATAAATTAATTTTGAAGCTGAAAAATTATACAAAAATCAACGCTTTTTTTTTTCCATGGTTTAAGAAGGATCTAATACCGCATATGCCTAGGAGCTAGGCAGACAATTAGGCGTTCAAACGTCTAGGCAGAGTTAGACGTGATTAGTATTCTCCATGGTCGGGATTTATTGGTGGATGGATCATGGATTGCGATGATAGAAAGGTGAAGGGTGGCAAGTGGCAGGTTGGGATAGCAGAGGATAAGTGGATATCGAGCATTTCTCTGACCTTGGAAGTGGTGTTATCGAATTCTACATTGTCTCACAGCTTACGCTTCCTCGAATTCCCTTTCTTAATCGGTAAGCCAATCCCTTCTTTTTTGGCTTGCTTTTAGCTAATAAGTCATGTGTCGGGTAGGTGCAATCGGTCTGTCCCTTACCTGTTCATTGTCGATCCAGATTGGATAAACAGTGTATGGGTTGATACTTGATAGAGCGAGGATCAGAGTGGTAGTGTGACGTATGTCTAGAACAGTGCTTCCCGGGGTAGGTAGTTAAAATAAATTCAAAGTATTGCTTTACCAAGAAGGTAGGTAGGGGAACGAGTCATTGGGGATCGGAGATGGAACAGACAGGGAGGTATATGGTTAAAACCGGATATCTTTTAGCACTACAATTGAGTCGACGTCAACCAATGTGGAAGGAGGAAGTGTCGTTCTTCGATATGACCTTTTGGAAGAAGATATGGGGATTCCATGTCGCTCCCAAGCTCAAGTTTTTTGTCTGACAGGTAATGCGGCGTATACTTCCTACGACATATACGATAATTGAAAAGGGGGGAAACTGTCAGCCGAGATGATCGATTTGTTGGGCACCCTTAGAAACTATGGAACATATGTTTCTATATTGTAGGATGGCAGCCGGTTTGTGGGCTAGGGCGGGTTTGGAAATGGGAGCATATGAGGAAGCTCAAGTAAATTTTGCACTATTTTTTCCGGAGATATATAGAGCACGATGAGAGTCCGGAGCGAGTATTTTGCTTTGTGGCACTGCTGTGGAGAATATGGAAATCTAGAAATTGGGTGATCTTTGATCACATGCAGTATATCATAGAAGTATTATTTCAATAGTATAACGCCCAGGTCAACGAATGGCTGGTGTTGCCCATGCATGCAATTCCTCAAGCTGGCGGAGATGTAGCTCGTGTAGAGGATAATGATGGAGAAGGTGCCCTTTTGCAATGTTATGTAGATGGGGCGGTAAGACAGGGATCACATGCAGCGGGAGGTGATAGTGCAAAATATGATAGGTAGTATTTTTATGCTAATGGTTTTTCTTATGCAGGGTTACGAGATCGGAATTGGTTGCGTTATGAGATGCAATCCAATGGTGCTCTTTGATGGGTATGGGAGGTTATTTTTTATGGCGATGCGAAGGGAGTTCTTCGCTAGCGGTATAGTGTGAAGGGAAGTTCGTTGATAGAAGAAACAATTGGGTGACTCATTTGGTGGTTATGAATGCCCTTTCTTTACTATCTGCAAGTGTTGATACTTTTAATTTTTTATTTTGGTTGTAAACTTTTGTTATCTTTCGTCTCGGTAATATTGGTGAGCGACTAATTAACTTGTACTTGCTCATAGGGGTGGAAATTGGGGTGGGTGTAGTTACCCGCCTCACATTTGTGGTTAACCACACCCACAAATATAGAATTACGCTACCCACAACCCTCCCGCAATGGATAATGGTTAACCACTATCATCTGCTGGTTGGTGCGGGTTGGTTGTTGATAGCCACAAAAACCATGGTAAAGGAAACCGTACCGGACATCATACCGGATTCCTTTCTGGTATGGTATTTTGTGGTACGACCGTGGTTCAACCGTTTTGTACCGGTAAATATCGTTTTTCACTATTGATAGAGAAATGAAATGCGATAGTATAAAAAATATAATCCATCAAAAAAAGAACCAAATAGAGCATTATACAACCACGGTGACCCATTTTCAACATAGAAAAATAGCAAAATAATATTCTTTTTTAATTATTTTTCACATATTGGACGAGAATACGGAGAAATGAAGCTGAATCATAGACCAGGTAACCGGATCGTACCGGCCGGTTCAACCGGTCAAACCGAAAAAACCGGCCGGCATGGTAAAATCAGCACAATCAGGCCACCGTACCGCTTTTGGTCCAATTTCCGGTTGAACCGGTTGAACCGACCGGTACGATCCGGTTTCCTGGTCTATGACAAAAACTTCATAATTTAATATAGTAATATGATAATTAAATAATGATGTTGTGTTTCTTTTCACATAAAAATAAAAAAAATACATAAAAAAGTTAATGAAGAGTTAAATAAATTATAAATCTCATACAATAGGTTAGTTAGTAGAAATTGAAAAAAGATGGATTTGTAAAGAGATTTGAAGATAACAGAGAGGCTGAGTGACCTATTACCAGACAAACATCATTGCATGTGGCACCTCCGACGACGACAACAATGGCAAAACACCAAAGTGGCTCGACAAGTAAAAGCGCCCTCTTTTTATGGATCGATTATTCCTCACTCTCGATTATAGTCTTGTACTACTAGGAGTTGGTTGTTGCGTTGTTCGTGAGTTTGTGGAGAACTGGAAATGAGTTTGGGTATCGGACTAACTTTTATCAATTGTTCCCCTATTTTAACGAATCGATTAATTTATCTGACTACATATATTTACTTCGTTTTGTAATAATAAACATATACCAACGAACAATGTTTATTTAATAAAAGTATCTCACACAAGCATTGCATATTGACTTGGTTTTGTTTTATAAAATAAGAGCGTATTTTACTTTGGTGGTTACTTTAATTTTTAGCCTTCCACATTTCACAAACTAATATTACAAAGTATTTTGAATAAACTAACCAGTGTGGTTATTGTGAGTTTTGTGGATTGATCGTTGTGGATAGTGGTTAACCACTAACCACAAAAATCAATATTTTATTGCCCACACCCAATCTACTATACACAAATTGTGAATATAAATATCTATAAAGTGTGCGGATTGGTGCGATTTGCGGGCCTAGCATGGAGAGCACGAGATATATGTTGACCTGACCGGGACACCATTTATTAATCTATAAAAATAGTAAAAAGGTTTAAGATTTAGACCACTACCACATCAGCCTTAAACTAAAATCATGCTCCCACGTCAGCATACTAAAAAAACAAACTATTTCCTTTTTCTTCTTCTTTCAAATCCCCCAAGAGTTGCAACGTTTGGGGGGCCGGCTACCGTGACAACCCCTAAGGGGGTTGTCAATCTCGCTTCCCTCCTCAATGCCGTCCGTTCTTCTTCTTCATCTAGGGGACATGATTACAAGAAGGGCTTTTTAGTAAGCACAATATTCTAATAATTTAACCAGAAAATTAATTGAGTGGAGAGAATCCGGGAACGTGATTGAGGGGACGAGATTTGGGGAGCGGAACAGACATGACTCTTTCCCTTCCATTTCTGACTTCTACCTCATCAAACCAAACCCCTCATCTAGCTATGGAAGATACCATCCACGCAACGGCCACCACCACCATGGATGACTACATTAGCAACGACGATGCCGGTGAATGGGGAGGAGTCTAATCTATGTGTATATTTGGGTTCGACCTGAACGTCCCACTGACAATCAACGACGAGGATATATAGTACTGCAACGTTAAGCAGACGGATTCGGCGTTGAATGGCGCCGATGTGTGCATGGTGGACCTTGGCGACGTTCTGGACTGGAGAAGGCATTGAACGAAGATCATCCTGAATGGTACGAAAACACAGAAAACGTCCAATGTGGACTCGACGTGGAGAACAACGACGAGTTCGTGCCGCATTCCGGCAATCGCGTTGATGTTAACGACGGTGTGGACGGCAACAATGGCGGTAGGGTTTACTGGTGTTGTTACAACTTCTTTTGCATTTGTACCATTTTACTATTGGTACAAATATTGTTGTGTGAAGGATGGTACCAGTACCACTGATTTGGTGCCTGTAATGCTAGAATGGCACCAGTAACACTGTATTGGTACCAGGACTTCTAGATGGGCACCAGTACCACTGTTTTAGTACCAGTACCAAAAAATGACACTAGTACCACTAATTTGGTACCAGTATGATTCGTACCGGTACCACTCCAGAGCATTGCACCTGTACTGCCACCACTCGGACTCACCTCCAAAGTAGAAAACAAATGGTTCGGGGAAGTATGACCTTTTCTTCTTAACTGCTCCAACAACTCTTGACGAAAAGCCTCTTCCATGAGCAAAACGTGATGGTTCATTTGTGCTAAAGTAAGGTACTTAATTCTAGTAATAACAACGTGCTAGTTTATGTGTCGAAATTTGTAGTTAAAATAACTAGTAATAAGGTACTTAATTCTCACAATCCAACAAAAAAACCATTTTGCCAATGTAAGGAACAATACTTTGTCCAAGATCAAATTAAAGCAAACAAACACCACAACAAACACCACAACAAACTTGTTCATAGTTACAAACGTACATGAACTAATCTTCCTACTACTGCTGTGACACCTGGGTATATCCACGTAGTAGTGCCTCTTGCATATCAGTAGCTTTACCAGTCATTTCCTCGGGTCTTCAATGGCTTTCTGGACCATTTGAGCATACCTAATGCAAGCTGCAAGCTGTCTACGGTCCTATCAAGGAACCACACCAACAGGACATACAGATTGCCATTGGTTGGTATAGCTCCTGTTCCGGTTAACAGTGAAGGTTTTTCTCACGCAGTCCGTTGCTTCTTCTCCTTCCTGAAAATCTTGGCTACCTCAGCGCATAGCCGTTTCTTAATAGGCCCAACACCAGAATCACTAGATTCCCCCAAGTAGACTGCTACCTGCCGAGAAACATAACCAACAGGTTGTTTGTTTTTCGCAAATGTTGTAGCTGGTATCTTTGCTTTGGCCATTCCCGCATAAGGTTGTTGTGTTACATGGGATGCTATAGCTGGGATCTTTGTTTTGGCCATTGTTGCAACAACACAAGTCGATTTGTATCACTAGAAGTACTACTGCAATGTACAATGCTACTGGTACAATACTACTACTGGTTCCAATAGGAAAGTACCAATAGAAAAGTACCCGAAAATCATACCAAAAGAAAACACCAGCACTACTTCTACATATTGGGACAATTAGTGGTACCAATAGAAAAAACCAGTACCAATAGAAAAGTACCAAAAGAAAACACCAGTACCACTTCTACATATTGGGACAATTAGTGGTACCAATAAAAAACACCAGTACCAAAAGAAAACCATAGTACCACTTCTACATATTGGGACAATTAGTGATACCAAATCAGTGGTACTGGTACCAAAAGAAGAGTACCATAAAATCTTACCACAAACGAATCTAACTGGTACCACAACTATCTGTAGCATAGGTAAAAATCTTAATAGTACTGGTAGATCATACCAACAACAAACAAAAGCACAAGTACTACTTCTACATGTTGGGACAATTAGTAGTACCAAATTAATGGTACTTTTACATAAAAAAGTACCAGAAAATCAGATCAAAACGAATCAAACTGGTACCAGTCCCAAAACTACCTCTGCATTGGTACTATTCTTAATACTACCTGTGGATCATACCAACAACAAACAAAAACACCAAACAACAAAGACAGGCATGCATGTGGCTTACTCCAACGTTGAATCCGAAAAACAAAAACCAGAAGGGGAAAGAAAGCTCACCGCCGATTGTCTTCACGGACGCAGAAAATCAGAATGGCAGAAGGAGGTTCGCCTACGCCATTAAAAAGAAGGAGATCAAAACTAGGTTAGCAAACCAAAATTTCAAAACAAAAGATGAAGTGGGAAGGAGAGACATCATCGACGAACCGTCCAGGGAAACCAAACATCAATGGAGACCGATCGCAAATAACCATGCAAAAAGTTTTTGATCATACATGAATTACCTTACCTTTGCCCTGACCAACAAAGTATTAGCCGGACGCGAAACTACCAAGACCCGCAGCCAAAAACTATACGAGACCGTATAAGGGGAGTTTTTGTGATGTTGGGAGAAGACGGAGGAAAATAGATTTTGGGGGAGGAACGAACAAGCGGGGAGACGAAAGGTTCGGCGGGGAGGGTGGCTAATTTCTCTCCCCCACTGATTTCTTTGCTTTTTCAAAAAAAGGCAGACGTCAGCGAATTAGGGGGAGCACAATCCAGTGTGGGAGTTCTCTTATTTGACCCTGCCCATTTCGAACCGTAGGATTGAGGATTAGAAGGATGGACGACCCTTAAGGGGGAAGCGAGATTAACAACCCCCTTAGGGGTTGTCACGCTAACCAGTCCCAACGTTTGGTTAAAAAAGTAACTGCTTCCTCCATTTTCTCCTCTTTCCTTTTAGTACCCAATAAAAAAAAAACTAGAAAACGTGAGAGAGGGTGTGGTGGGAGGCTAGGAGTTGGATAGATATATTAGTTATATTTAATTTTTATGCAAATCTCAAAAACATTTAAATTAGCATCTTTTCCCTTTGGATTATAGGGTATCCAACCAAAGTTTGTGGTAGTATAGTAAAGAGGAAAAGACGGTTTTCAATCGACGTTTATAGTGAACCAAAGTTTGTGGTAGTATAGTGAAGAGGAAAAGACGGGTTTCAATCGACGTTTATAGTGAATGTTCTCGATCAATTTGTTTATTAATGTTTGTGGGTATTTACAAATCAATAGAGTACTTATTTTCTCAAATTACACTAATTTCAAATTTGTTCAATTCTAATACATTCACGTCAGCTTTATTATCATGTCATTTTATATTTATGTTTCTCTACAAATACAAAAATAACCAAACATAGAAATGCATTAGTAGGGTTTTGAACCCACAAACTCCAAATCTTACTGTATAGTTTGTTAAGGTATTAAACTATTGAGACAATTAGCCAAACTATATTTGATGATATTCGGCCATTGATCACAACATGATCAGTACTATCGTATTATCATATATACGTAATACTTTCACTCTATCAATAAAACCAACATTAGATAAAAAAAATTAGTTAAACTCGGTGAATCTAATACTAAAAAAAATATTTTTTTGATAAAAATACAAGTTTAATATAATAACAAAAAAAAGTCAAGATATTAATAATTTTTAATTGATTTGAATATAATATGAACTAATTAATAAAAACATTTACCCAGCCAATGGCCGGGAATAAAGCTAGTTTGTTTTATAATCCATTTTCCGAAGGTACTTTGTACCTGAAATAAAAAAGGCGGGAAAGTATAGTTCTGGGAACATATATTTTTAAATAAACGCGCCACTCACAACCCAGAAGCCACCGCGCGCACGAACCGACGAGCTCCTCCGGTCCTCCCCAACTGGCAGTCCAAATTCCTCTGCACGCAAACCCCACACTCTCTTCTTTCTCCAAATTAATGCAATCCAAACTAAGCTCCTTCTTCAAGCCTTCGTTTTCGTCTTCCAAAGCCGCCGCCGCTCCCGACCCACCTTCCGACGATGTCACCACTTACAGCCGCCGCAAAGCTTCCAGATTCAGTAATGGGTAACCGTTTTCCTTCTTCTTCTTCTCTTCTTCCTCGACTCGTTCTTCGATCAACCTAATCTTCTTTTCATATCGACTATCCCTTCTCGCTGCAACGGATTTTCTTCCCCCTCTACCAGGGATCAGAGAAATGAAAGCGGCAGAGGATCTGGATACGATCTTGTGGACGAGTCTGTCTCTGGTGAAGTCTTCTCAAAACCGGATTCGAGGAATCCGGGAAGTGGGAAAGTTTTGAACAAAAAGAGAAGCTATGCGCAACTCCATTTGGATTTGGGGCAATCGGATTTTAATCTCCGGAGCTGTTCCTCTTGCGGGTTTCATTACGCTGCGGGAGATGAGCAGGATGAAAAAGTGCATAAATCATTTCACAGAAACTTCACCCAAGGTATTCCCTTTAGGGTAAGAACTAAGATACCTCCATCCCTGTAAACTCCAGGTTTTCTTTTATGGGTTTGATACAGTTCGTTGTAAATTCCAGTGTTTTTCCTTTTTCTTTTATGGGTTTGATTCAGTTTGTTGAATCGGGTTTTGGTTTTAATTAGGGTTGGCAGAACGAAAGGGTAATTCCCATGGCTTTCAGTGGAGGGGACCGTATAATTTTGATCTTGAATTCTGACCCTTCACCTCATAAAACTAAGGTAATGTGATTAGGGTTCTAGAAAGGGCCGATTACCCTTGATGCTAATTTGGGCATGAGCAGCTTATCATCACTGTTTAAGAGCTTTGTCATTCATATCAGTGAAATAAAGGGAACGTTTCAAATTCCTTGGCAGGTTAAGGATGTGATAAAGATGATGGAGATTGAGCTCCACGAAGGGTGGATTTTTCATGAACTCTGCAAGGTGAAGTTACGCTTCTGGGGATTCCTGCTGCATTGTTATCCCACTTCGCATTTGATCTGGATTTCAGAATGAGATAAGTGTTATTTTCTTTGTATTCCTCTCACTGTTCTTTGCAGGTCTATCTATATGTTTCATCGAACAGAATTGCTGGTTGCCTGGTTGCTGAACCAATAAAAGAAGCATTCAAGATGATTTCTACATCCACAGATAAAAAGGCGGATTCTGGAGCTATTAGAAAGGATACAAGGTTAAACTCAGGGGGAGCTCTCAAGTTTGGAAACGTCATCTTCAAAAGGGAAGAAGCTAAAAAAAAGATTCCTTCCGTTAGTTCTCAGGAGATGATTACTGGCGCAGTTGTTTGTGAAGAGAAATCTGTTCCTGCTGCGTGCGGCATTAGAGCAATTTGGGTGACCCCCTCAAACAGAAGAAAAGGAATCGCCAGTCATTTACTCGACGCTGCTAGGTAACAGTCCTGGAAAACTTGCAACCTTTTCTTTCTTGCTCTTTTCCGATGTCCATACTTTGCTGCAGTTTGTGCTTAATGTGGCTTTCGCGCAGGAAAAGTTTCTGTAAGGACAGCATCCTTGAGCGTTCTAAGTTGGCATTCTCACCTCCAACTTCAGCTGGAAGGCCTCTGGCCTGTCGTTACTTTGGAAACAAGCCACTCTTGCTTTACAAAGCCGATCCTATTCCTACAGCAGGCGACTGAAGAAAGCAGCATTGGTCAAAGCTTCCCGATGTCATTATGCATCATTCACAAAAAAAAAAAAATCATCTGGATTGTCTTAACATTTCAGAAGTTTATGTTGTTTATTCCTTCGAAGTTGTAAACTCGGAAAGTGGCTAAGAGCAATGAATTGCTACTGGTTTCTTTCTAACCTAAACAAACCGACACTTGAAGTAAAAAACATTCATAGCAGAGTACAATTGACACTGGAGATGGCGGCACCTCCTCCAGCTCCTATTGCTTCTCTACTTTTCAATGGATGTGGCTCAGAAAGGAGTTCTTTCTTACTGTTCTGCATAACCATCTGCCTGGAGAAATGGACTAAACAGCTGCATAACTTCTCGGTAGACTGGCCTCTTGAAATCAACAGCCTGTTTTGATAAAACGAGATGATCATACTGACACTCTCAATGCTGTGCGCTGTGTACAAGCAGTAATTCACAACAGCAGCCTCAATGTAGAAGATTTTGTAATGCTGAAGACAATAAGGATCAAGTTAACTCACAACTTCTATGACTCGCTCTGGTGGCATCCATGTCCACTGCTGGAATTCTGGCTCGGCAGATCCATTTCCCAAAAGGTTAATCTCTTCGTCCTTTCCAGTAAACTTGAAGAGAAACCTGCAGTGTTCCCCGAAACAAAGTTTATAATAGGAGCAGTGTAACAGAAAGACTTGATTCATTATTGTCCAATAGAAGAGACCAATCAGACTTTTCAAGCAGACTGGGATTCCAATATCCATGAAGAGGTCACATCTAATTGAGATGATAATACTCACCACTTTTGAGTCTGACCTTTATAGTTTGTACCCCATTTCCGATTAAGCCTGTTTCTAACTGAAAGTGGGTAATCATAAGTAAGCCAGTGGGGTGCCTGAAATAGAAGTAGTTTCAAAATTAGGTTGATACTGTTATACACCTTCAATTGAAGCCACCAGTCAAATGTAAACTAGAAAGAAACATGGACATCAAGTACCTCAGCAAGAAACTCCGCTGAAACTACTCCTGTTTCCTCCCTCAACTCTCTCATGGCCGCATTTCGGAGTTCTTCTCCCTCATCAACCCCGCCCTGTAACAGATGCCATTTTGTCAAACAATAGTATGATCTCAGAGTTTCAACTTTATTTTGCTCAAGATCCCACATAATCCATCCATCACTTCCAAGCATAGAAATTTCAGTAAACCCAGATAAATAGCCATCACCTGAAATTCAACTGAATGATGCTATTGCCAATATAAGATATGAATGTACCTGAGGCATCTGCCAAGCATCCTGGATGTTGATCCTCGATGCTGTGAAAACCTAAATCGAAATCCAGTCGACGAATGGAAAACTACCATTACTAAACTGAAAATAATGGGTACAAACACACCCCTAAGGAGATATCTTTAGAGGTAATGAAATCTAATTCGAACCATTTTAGAAGTAGGATTAATGAGACAAATCCCCACGTTTTTCCGATACCCATGAGGTGGGCTTTCCATGGATAATCCAGTCGCTGCCGAGGCTGCTGTGAGCAAATGTGGGAGAAGAAAATGTAGGCAAAGTGATGAACAGAAGCAATCTATCTATGTATCTTCTGAGAAAGAGTTGCAGAGCACAATCATATTTATATTTAGGACTACCCGCATTGATGAGAGAGTGCTTTAAATGGGCAAAGGATAAGGAGAATGGAAACGTCAGTGTTTCAAGAGAAGAAGAAAGGTCAGTTGTAGGATGCTTTGGGTAATGCAGTATTCATCAATTCATAAAACTCCATGTTCCCAAGAAGAAAGGTCCCTCATCAGAATGATTGTTTTTAGTTATAAAAAAAAGGTTACATTTTAGGAAGTTGTCTTTTTTTTTTATCCTCTGAAAGTTCCCAACTCGAGAAGCGGACTAGAAGAATGAATTGCTACTGGTTTCTTTCTATTAGATTCTCTCTAAACATCCATGTTCAGTGGATGACAACATTCACAGCCGGGTGCAACAAATGCTGGAGATGACGGCACCTCCTCCCACTCCTAAATCTTCTCTAGTTTTTACTTCAGATGCCTCCGTATGGAGTCTGGAATTAGTCTCATCTTGCAGTTCTGCATCAGTATAATCTTCCTGGAGGAATGGACTAAACAACTCCATAACTTCCTGATACACTGGCTTCTTGAAATCCACAGCCTGTTTAAAAAAAAAAAAAAAAAAAAAAACGAGACAAGTACATAAATAAATTATAAATTGATGAAAGTTGCTCTATTTTCTGTGTATAAGCACTAATTCATAACGGCAGCCAATAGGGAGAAGCTTTCTTGATAATGATGATGATGCGGGTTAAGTTAACTCACAAGTTCAACGACTCGCTCTGGTGGCATCCATGTCCAGTGCTTGAATTCTGGCTTTTCAGATCCATCACCCAAAAGGTTAATCTCTTCCTCCTTTCCAGTAAACTTGAAAAGAAACCTGTTTTCCCCATACAACAAAAAGTTCATTATGAGAAGTAAAGAGTTGCTAACGGAAATAACATATTCATCACTGCCAAATAGAGAAGACCAATCACACCGCGTCATCGACCAAGACTGGCATTCCTATTAACCCCAACTTTCATTTCAATAGGAGATGAATACTGAAAATTTTCTGTTCTGAGCGTGAGCGCGAGAAAGATATCATGAAAACAGTAAACAATTTCTGGTGCCAATCAAGGTCAAGTGCAAACCGGAAGGTCTGTATCAGCAAGTACTCTATGTCCAACAGAGCCAGAACGAAGCAAAGTGACCATTCTAGTGTTAAGTGTAGCAATTGTATGGATACCATTGCCATTACATCATCGAAAGCTAATAGTTCTTTTGTGTTAAAACTGTAAAACTCACCACTTTTGAGCTTGACCCTTATAGTTTGTGCCCCATCTCCGATTAAGCCTGTCTCTAATTGGAAGTGGGAAATTATAAATCAGCCAGTAGGGTGCCTGCAACAAAATCCATAGGATCTTCACGAAAACCCACAGCAGCCAGCCATACATGATACAACAAAAAGTCATATGTAAAACCACAAAGAAACATTGCCATCTAACCTCAGCAAGAAACTCAGTTGAAGTAACTCCTGTTTCCTCCCTCAACTCTCTCATCGCCGCACTCCGGAGATCTTCTCCCGCCTCAGGACCTCCCTGACAGACGCCATTGTTGAGCAACAGCACCATACAGAGTTTATTATTAGACTTGAGAAATTCAAACACTTTTACATCCACTGTTAATTCCAAATAGTCCTAACAAACCAATTTGGGTTGATTGAAAATCCCACAAAATAGAAAAAGCGGTAGCGCGGACCAAATGCCATGACCTAAACTTCAACTGGATATTATTATTACCCAGTTAGGAAGAAGAATTTACCTGAGGCATTTGCCAAGAATCCGGAATGTTTATCCTCGACGCCACGAAAACCTAAATCCAAATGAGGAATGGAAACCAACCACCATTACTAAACTGAAAGAGAAAAGGTAACAACGAAGACCCCCTAAAAAGGAAACATCATTTCAAGGCATTTGAGTCGAATTCGAACCATTTTAGAAGTGGGATTGAGGAGACAAATCCCAACGTTTTTCCGATACCCACGAGGCGGGCTTTCCATGGACAATGCGGTCGCCGCACCATCTGCTTTCTCCACAGATATCGAAACCGAGGCAGAGAAGCCATGTCTGGAGCTGGAAGACGAAGACGAAGGCTTGCTGCTGCTCTTCTTGCAGATAAGCAGTGGCACCCTGTAGAATTTGACCGGTTTCCAAGGGCAGTCTCGTCCCTCGCCGACGAGATAGACCTGGGAGCTTCTCAGAACTTCACACGACCTCATCCCGGGTCGTTTCGCTTCCTTGGCCCCCAAGCCTGGCGTCACCCGCGGTTATATACTCCGTCTCTCTGAAATCTAAATACTCCGCTCCCAGCAAACTTTCTCTCTAACGCCGTTAACATTTTCCCACTTTATCCCGAAAATGACCTCACCGCCTTCCCCTTTCTTTCACCACTGTCCAGAGTTAGTTTCAAAACCCGCCATGGATATATATAAACCTCGTTTCTCGGGTTTCCGCTCCTGGAGAGCTTTTAGCCCAAGTTAGCGAATTCCCGAATCCCCACACCCATCCTTGCTGGTGTTTCCCCCTTCAATTTAAGAAGAAAATGCTAGATTTCGCTATGGCGGACGAGGAAGAAGCGATCACGGCGGCGGCGCTGGTGTCGGAGCTTTCATTCCCGGTGGTTCTCTTCGACGGGGAGCAGGAGATCAACGTCGGCCGGGTGGTCCTCCTCCCTTCCATGAATTTTAAGGCCTTCCAATCGATCATCAGCGACAGAATCGGCCTCTCGCCCAACCAATTCTCCGTCCACGTGGCCGACAGGCACCGTCGCGGGTTCCAAATTCCGGTCACCGGGAAGACGAACTTCTCCGCGATCACGCGGAACAAGGGGTATTTCTTCCTGGTGCTCCTGAAGCGATCCAGGCGCGAGCGGAGGCGGAGGAGCCCTGCGGCGGCGGCGGTACGGAAAACAGCGGAGAGCCAACACCGGTTCGATCCGCCGCCGGGGAACGTGATGCTACTGAGGCGAGGCGGCGGCGGGTACGGGTTTGCTTCGGAGCTGGAGTTGGGCCTGGCCGGGTACGAGAGGCGGGTGAGGGAGCTGCAGGTGGAGAAGGAGAGGTACTTGATGAACATGGGATTTGTCTCCTCCGGTCAGGGCCTGGAATCGCTGAGCTTGGATTCCGGGGAGAGATCGCCGGAGAGCGAAGGCGTGGTGTGCGGAGAGTGTTCGAGAGGTGGTGAGCCGGAGTTCCACTGGTGTGTACATGATCCGGTTACGGTCGGGTTCAGGTCACCGGCGGGTCCAATCGCCCGACCGTCTAGAGAGTCCGGAGGAGCTGGGATAGGGTGCGGGATGGTGTAGGGTAAGACTAAGATAGACCTTTTTCTAATTTTAATTAATTGGGTTTTCTTTTTTTAACGATAAAAAAAGGAGAAAAAGAAACCCTGGTACTACTGGTACAACAGAAGCTGCCCAATCGGAGGAAGGAGGACTTAGTTTGTAGGTTATGATAAGTTTGGGGGCAAATGGAGAGATTGATTTAAATTAGGGGGTGGGTATTTGCTGGAAGAATAGTGGGGGTGGGGAAGGAAATTATTGAGTAGTTGTAATTTGTAGGGTGCTGTTTTGGTTATACGGATAAGGATCGGGTGGTGTTTGGGAAGGCGTGAAAGAATAGGGGTTTTCCATTTTTAACAAATTTATTACTTTTTGCTTTTCTGTTGAGATTGAGCTGGGAAGGGAAATGAGACAGACAGAGGCACTGCAGGCAGGCAGCTGGTGCAGAAAAAGTTCGTTTGCTTTTTCGTTTGTTTTGTGCTTACCAGATATGTAATTAACCATTTATGGTGGATCAGTGCAGTAAGTTTGGAAATGGAGTAATGGAAACTTACTATTCAGTACTCTTTTTATGTCGTGTTCTTGCTTCCCACAATAGCCCCAATTTTGTTAGTTTTTTTTAAAACTTTATAGTAATTTTAATTTTATGATGAAAGTGATCAGTAATATTCACTTATTTCTAAACTGTCTTTGATTTCAATGATTCGAATCATAGAAAGAAGAACGTACCTTCAAATGAAAGTCTATTTATAGTGATTTGAAAATTGTACATATTCGATATCATTGTTTAACAAATGATAGTTAATATTATAGGTAATTGGAACTGTTCGGTTTTAAAAAAGAAGTATTATAGCCTAGTCTTAGGGTTCAAATTTAAGGAGGATGTACTTCAATTTGATGAATCCTTATTTTGTGACATTGAGATTTAAGATCTATGTTGTTTGATAGATTTAATGGAGATCTACATTTCATAATTCCTTATGTAGAAAATTTTGTCGATACAAAATGATATGACGAAGCATGATGTTACTTCTTCTTGAAAATACTACTTTTAAATTTTGTCAACAAGATTCTCTAGTCTCTACACAGTCGGCCCTCAGTGAGGTGAGTCACGACCTTACTCTTGGTCAAGTGGCCCTAGCTCTAAATCCCGTTAGAGATGCTAGGCAGCCTTCTCTCAAACTCACGTGCTCACAAAAAAAGCAAGAAAGACAAAGGAAGATGTGAGAACTCTCTAGTGTGTATTACTCTAAAAAATGTGGAATGAGTACAAATGAAGGAGATGACTCCTTATATAGGCATTCCACATACAAGGCATCAATGCCACCTCATAATGGTCCCTCCCCATTACTACACCCTTTAAGCCCCCCCCCCCCCTCCCAATAATGCACTCCCTTATTCCCTTAATACCACCCATAATGTGGCTCATGAATGCACACTAAAGCTCATAAAGGTTGCGAGAATCCTAGAGGCATCTCTATGCTCCTAGTCTTCCATACACGTCACATGTGAAGCCGCCATGCTGTCTCCTTACTGGCGTCATGTCATCTTCCACATGTGACATCCTCCCTCACCTATGCTCTAGAACGCCCTCATCGTGTCCTCTTGATGGAAAGCCTCGATCAAATCTTTATTCATCCAAAGCGTCGTTCTCCCAACTCGTCTCGCTCTTCGGAAGGTTGCGCCACCTGACCAAGTACTCCACATAGCTTGGATGAACGCCTCGACGAGGAATGACACAACGCGCCATGATCTCTTCAACTTCATTGTCGTGTGTCTTGGTGATGAGTGTTGGTGCGCAATGTGACTTTGTCTGTTGCTCGTCCTCCTTGTATTCGTTGGAAGTCTTGAGTTGGCTCACATGAAAGACCGGATGGATCTCCAAAAGCGACAACACTTCCATCTTGTATGCCACCTTGCCAATCCTCTTCACAACGGGGAATGGCCCTTCATAGCAGCGAAAAAGTCCCTTATGCACGTTCTTGAGATGCTTGAAGCGATGAGGTAGAACTTCACCATCACAATGTCTCATTCTTCAAACTCAAAGTGTCGCCTCTTATTGTCCGCCTACTTCTTCATCTTCTTACTAGCGCGAGCTAGGTAAGACTTGGCCATCTCCATCTTCTCGTGCCAGTCTTTTGCGAACTTGTAGTTTGTTGGACTATTGCCTCTATAACCCGTTGCCATTGTGATAGGTGTCAATGGTTGGTGCCCCATCGCCAACTCGAATGGACTCGTGTTGGTCAACTCGATGTGGTGCAAGTTATAGGAAATCTGAGTCGTATCAACTTTGCCCAATCTTGCTGGTTAGTACTCACATAGTGCCTCAAGTACACCTCCTAGAAAAGGCGTTCACCCGCTCCGTCTGTCTATCGCTTTGCGGATGAAAGCTCATCGAGAAGATCAACTCAGAGCGCATGATCTATAACAACTCCCGACAAAATTGGATCGTGAAGCGCCCATCTCTATCGCTCATGATGTTGGTAGGAATGCCCCAACACTTGACCACATTCTTGAAGAATAGTCGTGTCGCATTATCTGCCGTCATGTCTTTTGGCCTAGGGATGAACACTCTACACTTCGAGAACCTGTCCATCACAACCATTATGCAACCACATCCGCCGACTTTAGAAAGTCTGATGATGAAGTCCATGCTTACGCTCTCTCATGGTCATTGAGGCGTGGGCAATGGCTCTAGCAAGCCTACTGGGCTTCTCTGCTCCATCTTGTCTTGTAAAACAAGACAAGTCTTCACATACATCTCCACATCGTCTCTCATACGCGGCTAGAAGTATGTTTCTATCAATGAGGGCTTGCGTTCTCTCGATGCCTGGATGTCTTGTCCACTTGGAATCATTGCACTCCTTCATGATCTCCTTTCTCAAGGTGGCCCATCTTAGCATGAACACACGATCTCCCTTGGTCATGATGAGCCCATCCTTCATCCAAAACTGTCGAGTCTTACCTTGCTAGATGTACTCCGCCACGGTTTTAGCGAAGGGGTCATGGCCAAGGCCTTCGACGATCCGCTCCTTCAAAGGAAACACGAGCTGGTTGATGCTTGTGACTTCACACTTGCGGCTAAGAGCATCAACAGCGGAGTTCACCTTCCATGCATTGTACTCCATCACAAAGTCGAACTCGGCCAGAAAATCTTGCCACCTCACTTGCTTGGGGGTGAGCTTCTTCTTTGCGAGAAAGTAGTTCGTCGCCACGTTGTCCGTCTTCACTACAAACTTTGACCCCAACAAGTAGTTTCTCCATGCGTATAAGCAATGCATCACTGCTGTCATCTCCTTCTCTTGGATCGTGTATCATCGCTCTGTCTCGTTGAGCTTCCGAATCCGAAGGCTATGGGATGCCCATCATGCATCAAAACACCGCCAATAACAAAGTGGATGTATCGGTCTACACATCGTAGGACAATGTCAGATTGGGGAGTATTAGCATGGGCTCTTTCATCACTGCTTCCTTCAAGGCCTCAAATGCTTTTTAGCACCGTTCCGACCAATCTCAAGCCTTGTTCTTCCTCAAAAGATCCGGTAAGGGTGCTGCAATGTTGGAGTAGGCCTTGATAAATCGTCGATAGTAGTTAGCAAGGCCGAGGAATGACTGCAACTCTGGCACCTTCGTAGGCAGCTCTCATTCTTGGATTTCCTCCACCTTCTCCCCATCCATCTTCAACTTGCCTCCACCTATGATGTGTCCCAAGAATGGAACCTCTGTGGCGGCAAAAGTGCATACCTCTCAATTTGTGAAGAATGAAATAAAAGAGTTTTTTGAAACACAAGGATTACTTCATTCCAAATTTCTCCCTCTTTACATACAACTCGTTGTCGCAAAAAACTTGGAAAACTTGGCATAGGTGTTTGGCATGCTCATCAAGTGTTTCGCTATGCAATGCGATGTCATCCAAGTACACTACGATGAATCGATCTAAGAATGGCTCGAACACTTGATTCATCAAAGTGCAAAACATGGCTGGTGTGTTGGTAAGACCGAATGACATCACAAGAACTTCGTAAGAGCCATACCTCGTCACACAAGACGTCTTTGGCTCATCGCCCTCTGCTATCCTCACTTGATAGTAGCCCGAGCAAAGATTAAGCTTGGTGAACCATCTCACAACTCTAATCTGGATGAACAAGTCCGCAATGTTGGAAATCGACCACTTATTATTTACCATAAACTTGTTGATGACTTTATAGTCGATGCACATGCGCAATGACCCTTCCTTCCTCTTCTAGAACAACACCAGTGCTCCATAAGGTGACTTCGATGGCCGCATGTAGCCTGCATCCAACAAGTCTTTGAGCTACCTCCACAACTCTTCCAACTCTGGTGGGCCATGCGGTATGGTGCTCTAGAAGGGTATTCGCTTCTGGCTCCAACTCGATCTTGTGGTCCACCTCTCTTCTTGGTGGCAGCTTCTTGGGCAACTCCTTTGACATCACATCATCGAAGTCCTCGAGAATTCCTTCGATGATGGGAGTCATGGTTCTCATTGAGCCTCCTTCTTCCTCTATCTTCAAGGACACAAAAAAATATTGGATCCTTCTTTTTGAACCCCTTCATAACCTGCATGGAAGACAAAGCACTATGGGGTCCATCCTCCCTCAAAAGATGGACCGCATGGAACTTCTCTTCCTTCTTCAAGCACATTGTGTTGGAGATGGGCTTCAAGAGTACTCCCTCATTGTCGAGGAAGTTGATGCTAAGGATGACTGGGTGATCATCCATGGTGATGACGAAGAAGTCAATAATGTCCTCCCATTCGCCAAGCTTTGCTGACATTTTGTGATCAATTCCATGGATTGGGATGAACTTCGAATTGATCATCTTGATCCACCATTTCCCCTTCTCATAGGTAATACCCAGCCGGTTTGCCTCCTCGATGCAAAGGAAGTTGTCTGTGGCGCCGGTATCCACCAAGGCCTTTGACTCCCCTTGCATGAATTGGGTCGTAACGTAGCACCTCCCACGCTTGATCTCCTTGTTGTTGGTCCTCACCGCGCCAAGCTTGTGGATTGAGCCGATTTTGGTCTCCACTACCTTGGGCTCTTAATCTGGAGCCTCCATGGACGCCAATCTCGCCTTCCTTGGCCAATCTCGCACTCGATGTGGTCCATCACAAAGGAAACAAGTAATGGGTTTTGGTTCGTACTTACCCCCTTTGCTTGGGCCACCGTGTTGTTGAGTGTGAGTGCCTTACTTGAAAGGTTGACGTGGTTCTCCGCCCTTCAGCTTTGAACTCTTTTCCTTGCTTCTCTCTTGCATTTTGTACTCGACAAAAGACTACCATGGCCATGGCAGTCGTAAGGTCTTGAAATCCTCGACATTGCATCTCCATCTTGGCCCACGGTTGCAGTCCATCAAGAAAGCCGTGCATGGCCTCCTTGTCCGTGATGTCTGAGATTTCAAGAAACAGCTCCGAGAATTCCTTTACATATTCTCGAAATTCACCCCTCTGGGTGAGCCTCCCCAACCTCGAACGTTTTTTCGAACTCCACATTCTCTGGATAGAACTGTATCTTGATTTCTCTCTTAAAATCGTCCCATGTTGCCATCACACAATACCCTTCTCGACGTCTGCTTCACATCGCCTCCACCAAACCATAGCAATATCGACCAAGTAAAGTGGAGTGGTATGAAGTTTTACCTCATCCTCTTGGATGGCGGATGCTTTGAAGTACTACTCAATACTCCAAAGGAAGTTCCTCAAGACTCCAAAGGAAGTTCTCTAACTCCCTCGTGTTCCTTGAACCTCCGAAGTTCTTCTATCTTGGAACGTTAGCTCTCAGGATGGATTGCGCCGAGGTTGGTCTGCTAGCCATGACTCACTTCACGAGAGTGACCTCGCTCTTGAGGTCTGCAATCTCTTCCTTCAAGACAGTCAACTCAACCAGAACAGTCTCTTTCACCACTTCAATCGTGTTGTTCATGGAGTTAGAGAGGGTGTTGTTGATGAGGGCCACAATCTCTTCTCACAACCCATCATTGCCGACTTCCTAGCTCAACAGTCGACCAGTAACTCCTTGAACATCACCTTGGAATTGGTTGCAGTGAACTCACAAATCCTTAATTGCGGTGACATCTTCGGCCACCTTCACTTCCACTCTAGAGACACGCTTCTCTAGAGCCACGATAGGATCACGAGTGCTCGACGTGCCCTTTGGCCAAGTTCTCTTGTTGGGATCTCTTCCACGTTGCTTGTTGTCTCCAATATCACTCACTACAACTTCTGACCCTGACATTTTTGGTGAGGCTCTTCCTCTTCATTTGGATTTGCTTCTTCTTTGCTAGCACCAAGCCAAACCAGACTCTGATACCACTTGTCATGGCCTTACTCTTGGTCATGCGACTCTAGCTCTCAATTCTATTAGAGATGCTAGACAGCCTTCTCTGAAACTCACGTGCTCACAAAGAAAGCAAGAAAGACAAAGGATGATGGGAGAACTCTCTAGTGTGTATTACTCTAAAAAATGTGGAATGAGTACAAATGAGAGAGATGACTCCTTATATAGGCATCTCCACATACAAGACATCAATGTCCCTCATAATGATCCCTCTCCATAATGCACTCTCTTAATACCACCCATAATGTGGCTCATAAGTGCAAAGCTCATAAAGGTTGGGAGAATTCTAAAGGACTCTCTATAATCCTAGTCTTCCATACACACCACATGTGCAGCTGCCATGTTTTTACATTGATGGCGCCATATCATCTGCCACATGTGACAGATGCTTAAAAAAAATTAAATTATTGTTTAGCACAACCTTTTCTAGCGACAAACTTTCTCGTCAGAATCCAACCACAAAAGCCATCATTCGTCCCATTATTGTAAAATCATAGAATGTATTGAGCAAGAACTCTAGCAAACGGGATATGGCGCCCAACACGGTTCCCAACACATTTTTGCTAAACATCGGTTTGACCTTTTTGTTTTGTTTTCCCAACAACAAAATTTTTTCCAAGAAACTTGTTAAAGAAATTACACTTATTTGGGGAAATCCACAAAACCAATTTCCATGTATTCTGGATATATAAATTACAACGGGTTTTTTTTTACAAACAACACATATATTCACACAATATTGCAAGCAGATTCATAACAAGCGTTAAGAGCATCCATAATATGTCTTCGCTGAGAGTATTCACAAATAACAATACGTCTTAAAAATATTCACAACATGTGTTGTTACATTCATAACACGTGTTAAGCTTGTTTGTACGTGAATACTTTTAATGTGTTGTATGAATATGTTAATGAATCGTTCGTTCCTTACTGTTGATTTGACGACTCTCCAATCTCTATGCTAGCAACATGTACCAACATGAAAGTGCCATCAACACCATGGTCAAACTGAAAATCTAGGCTTAAGAACATTTCTACAAATCCAGCTGCTACTACCCTTAACATTATACTTGATTAAAGGATTAGATTAAAATAATTTTCACATGTCAATCATCATTCATTATTTGTTCTTATGGACGTTGGGTTGTTTATGTGACCTTAAGGATATTGGTCTAGCACATAGTATGTTTCATGGAGGTCTGGGCTCTAGAGACTTTGGACTTTGGAGCCTTTTATCAGGCTTTATTAGCCAAACAATGTCGGTGTATTTGGAAATATTCAGTTTCTCTTATTGCCTGAATATACAAAGGCCGATATTTCAGTCAAGGCCCTTTGTTTGATGCCTCCATTGGATCGAATTTCCATGGGGATGGTGTAGTTTACTATTAGGTAGAGAACTTCTCCTCCAAGGATTACGTTGGAAGGTTGGGGGTGGGCAAGACATTGTGGCATTCCAAGTTAAATGGGTACCTTCAGAGAAGCCTATAACTCCATAAGTCTGACTATCTTACCCAACTAATTCCCCATGGGTCTCTTTCTTTATTAGGAAAGGAAGAAAGAGAAGAGTGGCATATCCCGAGACTCCAGTACTGCTTTGATTCTCAATCAGTCTCCTTAATTCGATCATGTCTCTAAAGCATAACATGTCTCGCCTTCCAAGATAAATGGGTACTTTCAGAGTGGCCCTAGGGAAATACGATTCTGGTTTACAACCAGGTAAATTTGTGTATGTCCTACAACATATCATATCTCGCCTTCCACCCATGAACCTCTTGCTTCACGACCATGACCCTCTCACGACAAGGCCAAGTACATCTTGTTTATGACCATATCATAACCTCGCTCACGGCCGCATGGTCGTCTGTTCATGAAAACATGGCCACCTCGTTCTTGGCCGCATGGTCATGAGACATATCTCATGGCATGGCCATTCTCGGTACTTAGTATACTTTCTTCTCGCGATAAGGTATGAACTTATAAATCACTGGAATGACCCATGTTCTATGCCTTACAATTTGGTACTAAACTTTCCCATTCTAGTACATTCTTTACCCCACGTCTTACAATTGGTATTGGAATTTCTCATTTGAGGCATATTTTTCTCATTTTAACCTTGATTCCTGAATTTTGGCAAGTTAATTTGCTTATGATTAGGAATTATACTTCGTTTCACCATTTTCTCTATTCCCATTAGGAATTGAGCTTCATTTTTCATTTTAATTAGCACTAATTTAGCTTTTTAACCATACAATATGTCAAAGCTCTTCTACTAGTTAAAAATAGACTTTATATGTTGATATTTTGGTAATTTTTGTTGAATGATAAATAACATAATAATTTATTTCTTTAAAAAAAACAACCACCCTTTACCTAAATTCCTAGCTCCGTCCCTGCTTTTCACTCACACCCATGCCTCCTATTATGACACGACCATAGACTTCTTATATATTCACGCCCATGACCCCTCTCGCGACTCGACCATGGACTTCTTACTTACGTTCATGGTCCCTTTCGCAACATGGCCAATGGAGTTCCCGAGACTTGGTCTATTTTGCTTCTTGATATGCAGCTTGAGGACTCTGGTTTATTTTTATCATGGCATAACATGGCCTCTTACGAGAAAGTCATGTCCCTTTTGACTCATGTCCATGCTCACGAATACTTAACAGAAATCAAGATCCATGAGGTCGCGTTTAAACAACACTAATTTATATCTTGGCATAAACTACCAAAGCAATTTGATAAGACTTCCTCTATTGGCTTTTAATTCCAGTACAGAGTAGTGAATCGATTCACTCTCGCGCAATCGATTCACTACCTCTAATTCTGTTTTCCCGTCTTTGAGTCACAGCTTGGCAGGGGATGTCACGGTTATGGTTGTATTTCTCTTGCCTTAACCATAATTCTCAATATGGTCAATAACTCTTGATCCATCTCTGCTCCATTTGATCCAAAAGTTGTCCCAAATACTTCTCTCACGAACTAGACTCTAAAATATCACAAACATACACAACGTAAAATCGGCCTTTAGCTGCCACAAACCTATCCCAAACGGTCGAAGAGTGGAGGAAAACATGCGCGAATTCCTTGTTATCACCCAAATTCATCAACATTCATTATTTTTCAAATCCAACCATCGCACCATACTTATATTTTTGCTAATGTATATACATTTCTCATTCTTCTAATCAGAAACCATCACATTGTATCAAATCATACAATCAACTCCTTCAAATTTTAGTGCATGTAGAAAGATTGAAAATAGAGGTAATATTCGAATAATTAGTTAGCGGTTACATCGATAAACTAAATAGTAATCAGTGGTTAATGGTTATACCGTTAATCGATTATAAGTTAGCGGTGCAGTTATCGGTAGGCTGAAATGGCTTATGGTGTAACTTATAACCAAATAGTCAGTAAACAATTAATAGACATCTAAACGAATATCAAAATCTTTGCTCTCTCCCCCAAAATGGCCATGTCACTCCCAATATGAACCTTAAAATTGAAATGTAGGCATCAAGATCTGATTGAGACATCAAATGACTTGTGCTAGAGGAAAGATAGCAATGACCGTGCTCCAATTTCTTCTACTAATGACTTCACTCACCTATATTGCATTCGTACTATTTTCCTTCCTTTCTTCACTTTATTTTCTGTTCCTAGCCAAACCCAAATCAAAGGTAAAAACATAAATAATAACACATACATATACGTTTGGAAGAATCACTTACTAATTGGTTAGTTAGTTCACCGATATAATAACCTATTATACGGTACCTACTAAGCAATATAGTTAATAGTAAGCAATTGGTTAACGATTAACGGCACCACATAAACTATTACTATTACAAACAAATCGAACCGCATAACAACTCTATAAAAATACTAGCTTATAACCCGGCCCGTTGGCCGGAATATTTATATTTGATTATTTTTATGTTATATTTATATCTATCAACCCGTATAATTTTACTGACAATCTTTCGATCGAGATGATACATACAGAAAAAAATATATTAAGTCAAACATTTGGAGAAATTTCATCATCATTTAAGAATATAAAATATAAAAAATATATCATTGATCTCATTTTCATAATGATAACTAAGTCCCTGGTAAAATGCTATTGATTAGTTGATTGTCAAAAAATGTAGAGTAGAAAAGCTCACTGAAATACCCACACAAAGGTTCAATGCTTTCATTTTAGGAACAATATGCCATAGATAGTTTGAAAAGCTCACTGAAATACCCAAAAAATGTAGAGTTGAACCATAGATAGTTTGAAAATAAAACTTAAACCTGGCATTCCTACATAAAGGTTCAATGCTTTCATTTTAGGAACAATATGCCACTAATCTAAAAGAAACGGAGAGTTGTTGATTCAAGTCAACTATATACTAACAAGTCAGCTAAGAGGGCACCATAAAAACTTGAGAACAAACGCCAAAATTAGGGTTACCTCTAATATACTAATAAACTCTATCAAAGTATAAGGAACAAAATTAGACACTCCTCATCTATCAGTCCCAGTAGGTTGAATAAAGAATCGACCGACCTACTTCAGTAAATCAATCAATGATTCCTCGTTTCAAGATAGAAATAAGTTGTGATATGTTCAAAAACCATAGACCTAAAGATTCAATAGCCACCACTCTCTGTTGTACACTCAAATCTTTATCAACTTTATCTTCAATCTCAAGAGGCGTATGTTTCAACCAAAAATTCAATTTCTAATCCTCCTTTTGGAACTCCATTTATTGAAATCCATTCTATTCGCCATGGATTGATATCGGAGTTGAAATCTTCTACTTGCCTAGTTTAAATCCCTAACAATAAAATTGTAGTGCCAAGAGATACCGGAAGATTGATTTTCAAAGGTGGACTTGTAAAGTGAAAGGAGAGCAAACTATTGCACGATGGAGAGAATTTTAGAGGAAGTTAGAAAGAGTTAAAGAATAAAGATAAAAAAGTACTAAATTTAAATATAAATTGAAAATGCAAGGACACAACACGTAGTAATAGAATTAGTCTCTTCCATAAAAATACATGAACCTCTGCTATTAAAATTGCAGTATCAAGCACCATAAAATAACATACAGTAGACTCAGTTAGGGGTGGGCACGTGGATGGTTAGTCCGCGGTTTGATATCGATCCACCCACAAATAACCCGACCCACACGTAGTGGGCGATTCATGTGGGTGGATTGCGGATTGATAAATCTCCTACCCGCACTTATGTGGGTGGGTGGGTCGTGGGTGGATTGCGGGTAACTCATATGACCCGCATCCTATTTTTACATGAAAAAATGTTGTTTCTTATAGTATCGAATAAACATCATATTTTCGCACTAAACTATAGTATGACCATATACTTCAAAAGGTGGAGAATAAAGAATAGTTTTTACTACTATTATTGGTTATTGTGTTGTGCAATATCCATTGGATATTGAATATTGGTACGCAAATTATTGTTAATATTCATTAAATATTGGGACACAAAATATTGATACAGTCTTACTAATTTGCTATAAACTTATTATAAATATTAGTTAACTTTCTTAATGGCTAGCTGGAGAATTGTTTTTGCGGGTTGACCCGCGATTCAACCACACCCATCTGCCACTCACCCAACCCAACACACAGAAGTATGTGGGTGGATTCCGGGTCACAATTATTCCAACTTGCTAGTAAGCGGGTGGGTCAATTTGAGACTAAACCCAACCCGCCCATTGCCCACCCCCTGACTTAGTGGGCTTGTTAATCATGATGGAATAGTCCACCAATTTTCAAAGTGTCACTTCGTGTATGTTTTGTATTAAAAAAACACAACAAATTTGTTTAGTGTAATTGGTTGTTATTGTTGTTTTTGTTTGAAGAGACCCGGGTTCAAATCCTGATATTGACATTTTTTATATGAAATAAATAATTAATTATAAAGACAAAAATACCCTTCCTATTTTCACTCTCGTTGCAGAAAATTTGAAATGGAGAAAACTAGACAAAACTCTACTATATATTATTGGAAGATAGTTAACGAAGAGAGCCGATTTGCCCCTTGGCCAAATAGGTTAAAAGAAATAAAATTGCAAAACTGGAAGTGGTTGCTACATAAACAAAGAAAATAGCAAGCTTATTAGACCAAACAAACCAGGCCTTTAAAAATCCCTCTCTCCCTCGCTACTCGCCAGTCGCCAGTACCATCCCATCCCTCCGCCTTTTAGACAGAGAGCGCAAGAGAGATAGAGAGCCATAACGTCCGTTTGAAAAGCAGAGAGCCTTCCCTCTTCCCCTCGACCACAATTCCTCTCTCGATTTCAAACTTACCATGGCGGACTTCACTCGCAATCTCGACGCCTTCGATCCGAATTGGCTCAAGCAGCTCGCCCACTCACCCATCGGAGCAGACTTCAGCGATTTCCTCATCAACGAAGCTCACAGCAGGGATTCTTTCTGCCCTTCCTGCCTCCGCTTCCCCTCCACCGCCTCCGCCGACGACCACCACCTCGCTCGCCACCTCTCCGCCCTTTCCCTGCTCCGAAACCGTTGCCCCGCTCTGAATCTCACTACACCGCCACCGCCAGCTGGCCTCTACCTGGAGGTTTGCTTCTACCGTACTGTTTGTCCGTTATGGGGGTACTTCAGTATTTTCCCGTTGTTCTGGATAATTGTTTGATCCTTTTTTCTTCTTTTTCTGTTTGGACTTGTATTGTTTGTTATCGCAGAGGCTCAAAACTGCTGCTACTGTACGGGAGAATAACAGCAATGCTGCTTCAGCCTACCCGCGGCTGCCACGTGTCTCTGCTTCTCCTTCTCCTTCTCCTTCCCCTCGCCCTCCGCCACTTCCTAGTTCTGAACAACGACTCCGACCTCGGAAGGTCGTCAATGGCCTCGCTGCCTCCCGGTTGGACACGCTGTACGAGGTCCATAACCGCAAAGCTAATCAGGTACGAAGAAACCTCTGTACGATCTTTACCATTGTTTATTTTTTTTATTTTTTTTTCTCTCCTGCCTGCATTTATTATTATTTATATCTACCTTGATTCCTGACCCGTCTTTTCTGCAACTTTTTTATTAACTTTGGTTGGAGCTTGGTTGTGGTTCAGGTTGGTGGTTATCCTAGCTCCAGCAAGGGTAAGTATCCGGCGGAGCCAACTAGGGCTGGCCGTTCTGCAGGAGGAGTAGTGGTTCCGCTGCAGAAGCAGAGAAGCCGGCCGACCCAAACTCGGGTGTACCCGTTTCAAGGGAGCGGGTCTGGTTTGCCCCGAGCCGGAGATCTCGGCAGCAGAAACTCCTCCGCCGGTAGCGGCACGGGCGTTTTCATCCCGCTCGCGCCTCCTGATTCCGCCGCCGCCGCCGACTACTTGAGAAGCAAGCTCCGTGAGTATTAGTTTCGGTAGTGTTCAAATTCGATTGATATTGTTTATTTAATTATTACTAGCTAGTCCTTAATTAGAACTTCTGATTACCCTTTTTGTTGTTTTGCGTGTTGCTGTGGGTTGGTGTCAGTAATCTCCGGAAAGCAGAGGAGAGATCCTCGTCACGTGGGTCGCCGAGCAGCAGCAGCAGCAGCAGCGGGAGGTGGTGCAGAGGTTTCCGGTCGGAAGTATGCATTATCAATGGAGGAAGGTGGAGGAAGAAGCAGCAGCAGCGTTGATCAGAAAGGAGAAGAAGAGGAATGCCATTACCATCTCCCTGCAGAGTGGACTTACTAGCTAGCTAGTTTCAGGTTCACTGTTCTTTTGCAGCTGCTGCTAACCGTAGGTGTTGTTAACCCAAACTTAGTCAGGAAGAAATAGAGGTATACAGAATAGGAGATGTTGATTTAGGGAAGAAAGGAAGGTTGGTAAGGATGTTGTTCAAATTAGGGGAAGGGAGGTTTAGGGTTTAAGGTAACTACCTATAGTCATCATCATAACAGGATAGCAATAGCAGTAGTAGTAGTAGTAGTAAGAAGTAGCAGCAGCAGTAGTAGTAGTCTGTCACCTACAAGGAGACATTATTGGAGCGGGGTCGGGGGTGTCTTTTGTAACCGCAGGAAGGGAGTTAACGAAAGAAAGGAAATGTAGTTGTCACATGTTATCTTCTGGGTAGTCGTCGTTTGCCTGCTGCCAGCCCCGCTAATAAATAAAAATTCCAGTAATTAAAGCTAATGGTGTTTTGTTGTTGTGTTCTTTCTGGTAAAAGACAATCAGTCTGCCATTAATGAGCTGCTGCCTGCTGTGGGATGGGTGGCAGGAGGGAGGAACAGGCATTAATGGCGGAGGAGGGGTTTGGGGAAAGACAAAAGAGGGGGAAGCATAAATGAGGGGCAGTCCTTTTGTGCAACTTTTCTCTGGTGCTGCTGCCTTTTGTACCAGAAATGGAATGGGGGGAATGGGGGCCAGTTGCTGTGTCTGCCTGCCTGTCTAAGTCTGTACTCAGGCTCAGGCAGTGCAGTACTACTACTGCAGGGATGTGCAGCAGCATTTAGTTTTTTTTTTTCTTTCTTCTTCTTTGTGTAAGCCTCTCAAAAAATTTCTTGCACAAGAAGAAGGAGGAGGGGGTTACTTTCTCCCTGAAATCGGTTTTGTTAGACAACTTGTTTGGATCCAATGGAAAAAGTGGTGTAGCTAGGCTGTAGGGAAATCATCTTGGGATCTTTTACTTGTTTAGGTATATACAGGCAGGGAGGGATTACAAGAAAATCATTCACAATTGTTTGTATATAAGTCTAAGATTCAACAATAGGGTAAAACTCGAATGGAATGGATTATTAACGAGTTGGGTGTGCATACATAAAATTCGAATATGAATATTATGAGTGATAATAAGTGAACGTGGTTTTCTCTACTAAGTTTGAATCTTGCTTACCTATACATGTGTAAGTGGTTCTCTTTCTCCAAATTGTCACTCTTTTCTCTAGGCATGTTTCGTATTCATGATACATGTATATGCGTAGAAATCAAACTAACTAAAATTATACAAAATAAAATAAAAAGAAATCGAACTAACTAAAATATGATAATCGATATCCACTATTCGTCCCAAATCACTCAATTGTCATCAATCGTGATTTAAAAGAAATTAGAAATTTATGAAATGATAAATTGAAATTTGAATACGAACGTTAAATTGGAATTGCTGACATTAAATTCATATCAATAATAATAATAATAATAATAATAATAATAAATTTGAGGACTTTGCTATGGTGACATGCATGTCACGGTGACATGCACTTTTCGGTTGACCTCATATAGGATCAGGTCGACCTAATATGTTGTTTCAGTGTAAAAACAGTTTCATGGTGTCTACTTTGGGGATTCATATCTTACAATTGGCTAGATGGAAATTGGAGAGTAAAGGCTTGTTTTGAAGCTAAAGTATCCCTCTACACATTAAAGTACTTGGGAGCTCAATAGAAAGTCCAGAAGACCATTTCTGAACCTGACCAAAAGGCTATGCCAAAACTGGGAAACTGCCTGAAAATGGCTAAGTCTGGCAACGTGTTTGTCAAGCCTACTTTGGAGCTCAATTTGAGAAGCATGGATGCGAGTCAAGTCCAGGGGCCTCTACCATGTTAAATTAAGTATTTTTTTTATACAAAGGCAATACATTGGATGAAAGATTGAATATCTTTAAGGTTTCAAACAAAAGGCTTGAAGTTGCTACGAAGACTGTTTTTTCTGGCAGCTTGCTTGTGCTCGAAGTCTGCCAGAAAAACAGCCTTCGTAGCAACTTCGACCCTTTTGTTTGAAGCCTTACAGATATCCAATCTTTCATCCAATGCCTTGAATTTGTATAAAAACATACCTAATTTAACGTGGTAGAGGCTCCTGGACTCGACTCGCATTCATGCTTCTCGAATTGAGCTCCAAAATAGGCTTCACAAACACGTTTCCAGACTTAAGCCATTTCTAGGCAGTTTCCCAGTTTTGGCATAGCCTTTTGATGAGGTTCAAAAATGGTCTTCTGGACTTCCTATCGAGCTCTCAATCACTTCAATATGTAGAGGGACACTCTAGCTTCAAAACAAGTCATTAGTCTTCAATTTCCATCTAGCCAATTGTATGATATGAATATCCAAAGTAGGCGCCATGAACTGTTTTTACACTGAAACAACAGATTAGGTCGACCTGATCCTATATGAGGTCGACCGAATCCTAAATGAGGTCGACCCGATCCTATATGAGGTTGACCGAATTCTAAATGAGGTCGACCTAATCCTAACTGAGGTCGACCGGAAAGTGCAAGTCACCGTGACATGCATGTCACCGTAGGCACACCCTAAATTTGAACATAATCGTACTTTAATTGAAAATTATGGATTTGTTGGGGACTTATCTGCATAAATATTTAAATCTGGGTACCAAGTTGCAAAACACGTTAAGCTCATATGCTACCGCTACACCTTGAACCCTAAATCCTAAGCCTATATATCATAAATCTCCATAAACCCTGAACCTCCAAACCATGAACATTGAACCATAAACCCTAAATCTATAAACGCTGAACCCTAAAAATATTTGCACAACAAATAATATTTCAACAAGTTACTAATAACGAGTATTTATCATCTTAACAAAAATATTTAAACAAGTCAATGTATTGAGGATAGACTGATTTGGCATGGTAATTCTGATGGGATTTTCACTGTTAAATCAGCTTATCATTTCGCGGTTATCCTAAAGCAGCAGAATGGTAGATGGAGAGCTCTGGCTAGCTGGATGGACAAGGCTAGTTGGATCCGTTTGTGGGAAGCTAATGTTCCCCCGAAGCTAAAAGTGTTTGTTTGGCAAATCTTTCATCGGATTCTACCTACGACGGAGGCTCTGATTGAGAAGAAGGTGGTGGTTTTACCTAGATGCCCGGTGTGTTGGGAAGCCTCTGAGACCCTGGAACATCTGTTTCTAGATTTTCCGGTTGCTCCTGCCCTTTGGGATCATACTGGACTCGCTCACTTGGGGGGAGGGTTACCGCGTCATACCTTCCCGCTCTTTCTGAGAAAACTTTTGGCATTGCTTCATCAACCATTTCTGGTAATGTCGGTTATTGCCATCCTTTGGAGGATCTGGCGATCTCGTAACTGGGTTGTCTTTGAAGGCAAGCAGTTTGGGGTTCCTGCCTTGATGCGACAGTTTAATCAACAGGTTCAGGAATGGGTTAGTCTGTCGGTGGATCGGGTCCATCCAGTTTTGCGTTCTCATTCTCCCCCCTCTGATCCTGTCGGATCGAGTCAGGTGATTTGTATATGGGATGGGGCGGTTCGGAGTGGCTCTCATTCAGCAGGTGGGATGGTCCTTATGAGTCCAGATAGAGAGATTCTTCTAGTCAAGGGGGTCCAGTTCCCGGTGATGGATGATCCTATGATGATTGAGGTGCTTGTTCTCCGGGAGGCAACTCGTGGTACTTGGACACTGGCTTTACCGCAGTCATGTTTGAAGGCGATGCCCAGGTTATTATCGAGAAGATCCTTCGGAGGGATGCAAGGGATGCCCGGGTGGGATCGATTCTTGAAGAGATCATCCAGTCCTTTGATATGAGGTTGGGCTTCACTGTACGATTTGTAGGTCGGCGTAACAATAAGGTAGCTCATTTGGTGGCTCGGAAAGCCCTTTCTTTGTACCCGACTATGAGTCATTTATTTGATTTTCAGGCATAGTTGAATTCCAGGATGTAACTATCGTTTGTTCAATCAATATATGATTATCTTTTATCCAAAAAAAAAAACTATTCATCATTCTGACGTGAACTAATAATTCAACTTTTTTTAACAACAAATGACATACTAACAATGACTAGCTAATACCGTAAAAAAAAAAAAAACAATGACTAGCCACTATCCTAACAAGAACTAATATATTCTTTTTTTTTTTGACAGAACAAGAACTAATACTACATGTTACTAATAACGCAATTTATTATCTTAACAAGTAACATTTAAATACATTATTAACACAAAATACTCATCATTCGAACAAATCCTAATAATTCATTATCTTCTTACCAACAACCGTTGATCATACTAACAAAGTAACAATGACTAGTCACAATCCTAGCAATAACTAATTCAACACGTTATTATTCTAAAAAAAAAAAAAAAAAGTTTAACCCACTAGCTTGTTTACTCATTGTTCGGCGTAGAGCTATCTACAAATCCGAACTAGAGCAACTTCAAAACCTAAACCTAACAAATAAAACACCAATTATTGTTAGCAACCTCAAATTTTCCTAAATCAAACCGAAGATATTACAACTCAAATCGAGATAGTTGGTGACGTGTAAAGCACGCATCCGATCAAGATTGATAATGTATGAAATACACTTTCGACCACGACTGATAATATGACGCGTCCGACCATATCTCTGGTGGAGATCTCACCTCCACCGATGCTGACATGGAGGGGATGGTGATGACCGAATGGTGTGTTTGGAAGAGGGAGTTTGAGAAAATATGACTTTTGTAGGGGTATTAGTGTAAATTTTTATATTTTAGGGCTACATATAAGTCTTATTTAGGACTACAACTTGCACACTAAGCTTATTTCACATACTCAATTAATTCACGAATTGCGTGTACTTGTGTTTGGAACAATATTAATGATCAAGTTCCTCTTCTCAAGATATCTATGTCATGAATTCATTCTCTTCTTGAAAACTATCAAAAAGTTGTCCATATCTTGGCAAACGACTCTTTTATAAATAGTTCAATAACTAGTTGACCATATATATTTTTACATGGAATGCCTTAAAAAGCTATTATTTCATAGTTGCACCACTTCCATTTTATCTATTACAATCTGCATGTTTCTTTTATTTGATGCATTCAGCTGTCTGATTAAGTTTTTTTTAGTAGGAAGAATCTCGTATGTTTTGTTATTTGACGCATTCAGTTGTCTGATTTTGAAATTTGAATAATCAGGTTATATTATTGTACTAGGTAGTATCCAGACTCAACAACATTGTTCTTTCTAATTAGCTTCGGAAAAACAACTTCTAAACCTGACTTGGTCTTCCTTTTTCAATTTTGATTGGGTTATGCTAGTTTCTTCGATGAATTTTTGTTTAAATGGAAAGAAAAGTGAATACTAAGGGTTACATATTCATGTAATTGAGAGATGAAGTCCATGTTTAGTCGGGATAAGGTAAAATTATAATAATGTATTGTTGGATTTTATTTTTGTAATGAATATTTCGTATTCCCTTTTATCATTTTAAATTTGTATATTAATTATGATAATTGTAATTTTTTAAATATGTTGTCGGAAATTTTTCAGATACCTAAGAATAATCTCTACCTCATACAGTATACAACACACAAATTTAATTTGTCTTTAGTCTAAGTTTATGATTTTATAGTTCAAACGATGAGAAGATCCTATCATATATCATGAGTGCTTCACGAGAAATCTGTAATCACGAGTTCAGGCGAACACAGTCTCTACACCAAGACGTCATACCACTAGGCAAAACAAACTATACTCCAAGACATGGCGGTTACCAAACAACCTCTAAATCTAATCCGATTAACAATCTACCACCCACCACCCACCATTGTACATCCATTTTCTGTTGGGAGGAATAGATTTGAAAAGCTATAAATGAAATTTCTAATTAATTAAGTCATATGGGAAATTATGATTTTATGATCACATATTTATGGGAATTTTAGCTTGTCTAGGAAAATCATACACTTTCAACCATTTTCTTGCCAAACAATCTCCAAATACGATCAGATTAAACGGAAGAAATGCATGTTAACGGCAAGAACGTTTGAATACAAATAAAACCATAGGGCCCACAGTCAAAGATTTGGGCCCACAACAAAAATATTTCCCCCCGCTAAGGTAATCCAACATTTCTTCATAACCACTTCAATATTTGTCTGCTTGCGGCAGGGGCCCCACCCCACTGCCACCGCACCATCACCGTCGTCGTGATCCTTTGCTTCCTTCGCATTTCGCAACCGAAAAGAAAACAAGGAGAGAGCATCACCCAAAAGCAACAGTGACGGACCTCCTGACTGAATTTCCCCTTTTTTCTGTGAAAGAAAAAAAAAACCGACCTTCAGAAACCACGCGATTCCGCCACCATTTCCCCCCATTATCTCCGACCTCCGATCCCAGTACCAGAAACACCCGCCTGAAGGGCCAGCCGCAAAATTCAAGACAAGAAACGATGGGGGTGCCACAGACGATGGTGGCGCTGGCGTATAGGGCGGAATTCATGAAGGAGGCGCTCGAGAAGAGCCAGACCATCACCGATAACATGGTCTCCATCCTTGGATCCTTCGACCACCGCCTCTCCGCCCTCGAAACCGCCATGCGTCCTACTCAGGTCATCAATTGCTTTAATTTATCGGTCATGTTGTTGAGATCTCTGCTTCGGAGCTCAATTTTTTTTGTTTGCTTCTCTATTTTGATTTTTGACACTGGTCTGTTCTTCGTGGGGCAGATAAGGACGCATTCGATCAGGAGAGCACACGAAAACATCGACAAGACTTTGAAGTCTGCGGAGGGTATCTTGAGTCAATTCGACCAAACGCGCAAGGTTTTTCTTCTCTCTACTTCTCTGTTTTTCCCCCGGTGCGAATTTTGAATGAACAAATGGTGTTTGACGAAATGCTCCAGTGGCCATGCCTTAGTTGTCTGCTCAGATGGGGTCAGAACATAGTGAAATTGCATGGAAAGGGACTGTGTGTGTATGTGGGGTTGGGGGTTATTGTCATCATCTGCTCTGAATTATATAAACAAACAAAGTCTCCCCTGCCTTAAGTGTCTGTGTGTATCCACTTGGGATTATGGCAATTTTGACTTTTATAAACAGCATTTAAAAAGATTTCAGTTTGGAGTCTGAGGTCAGAGAACCAGACAAAAACCCCACGATATTTAATTGAGGTTATTGAACCCCACTTTCTTGGAGTTATTGCAGTTGTTTGCCTGATTGGACATAACCCGGAACTGATTTGTAGAGAAAAGATGACAGCTTTGTGTTGCTTGTTATTTTGGGCCGAGTTGCATGTTGAAATTGCGTGTTTTGATTCCAATGTTTAGGCGGAGGCTAAAATTCTGAGAGGACCACATGAGGATTTGGAGAGCTACCTAGAAGCAATTGAGCAGCTGAAAGCCACTGTCAAGTTCTTCAGCAGCAACAAAAACTTCAAGAGCAGTGATGGGGTGGTCCACCATGCTAATCAACTGCTTGCCAAAGCTATAGTAAAGCTCGAAGAAGAGTTCAACACACTGCTAGCTAATTACAGGTTGGCTTCCAAATTGTACTTCAGAGATCCAATGATGGTAATGAAGTGTTTGTGACTAGAAAAAGTGCAGATTTGTTAAATTTGTGCTGCAAACGAATTAGTCAACGCCAGGTGTAGGTGACATGGTCTAAGTGGAAGGGGATGTTAGGTCTCCATTCCTCTTGAATTCCTTCATTGTTCTCTTACCTTTTGGCCCGGCATGAATGAACCATGCGAAGGTGAATCCTGAAAGAAGCGTTTTTAAACTTCCAACAGTCAGAGACTTGCTCAGACGGTCTGATGTTTTGTGTACTTGCTCCTCGATACTCCCTGTTTGGATTGTCTTATATACTTACTTTGACCCGAAAACATGAACTGATGGTCATCTTAGCACCTGCACCCTGTTCTCAAGTCGTGAGAGCCATTCAAGTAGTCTTCAGTTAGTCTCATCAGTACATTATAAGCTTCAATTCTCTGCCTTCGTTTTTATGCACTATATCTCTGTCCTCTGATATTCCCTGTATTTTTGTGAGTCATAATCAGCTCCCCAAACTGTCTTGAATGTCAGGTTTGTTGACTGGGTGTTTTATTGGATTTATCCAGCAAACCTGTTGAACCTGATCGCCTTTTTGAATGTCTTCCGAACTCTCTAAGGCCATCATCAGCATCTGATAAGCATCAAGGGGAGGGTGGTAATAAACATTCTCCTGAACAGCAAAAGAGCTTAGCAACTGCCATTTACACACTTCCCACTCTTATCCCACCAAGGGTCGTGCCACTGCTGCATGATTTGGCATTACAAATGGCTCAAGCTGGTCATCAGCAGCAACTGTTCCGAATCTTTCGGTGATTGTCCTCTGAATTCTTTCCTATTATTACTTTTCTTTCCAATTGTGAAAGATGTAACAGCTTATGAAGCTGCAAAAATGAAACTCTTTGCTCACTTGCAAGGACATTGGCAATAATAGCTTTTAATTTGAAAACTAACAGTAGGTTTTCCGTTTCACGTTATTGAAGTAAAATATGGGTTTGGTGCCAATCTTGAACAGATACTCTGGTAGCATGTAACTGATACTACTACTAGCACAATTGGCGTTATGCTTTAATGTGCATGTTGTACTCTTTCCTTTAGAATTTGGGACTTGTCAATGTCAATATATACTGTCTTTAAATGCTAGGGATACTCGTGCTACAGTTTTGGAACAGAGCCTCAAGAAATTAGGCGTAGAGAGACTTACTAAAGATGATGTCCAGAGAATGCAATGGGAAGTTTTGGAGGCAAAGATTGGAAATTGGATACACTACATGCGAATTGCTGTAAGGACCTGTGCTGATGCTAATTCATCTAAACAATCTTCCTCCAATTAGGTAGTGTTTCTAACCAAACCTTTCAATGCCTTTGTATCAGGTCAAATTGCTTTTTTCTGCAGAGAAGAAAATATGTGACCAAATACTCGAGGGGATTGAATCTCTAAGGGATCCATGTTTTGCTGAAGTAACTGTAAACAGTGTCTCTGTGCTTCTTAGCTTTGGAGAGGCAATAGCAAAAAGCAAGAGATCCCCTGAAAAGTTATTCGTTTTACTGGACATGTACGAGATCATGAGAGAACTGCGCTCAGAGGTACTTATCTCAAAACTAGTAGCGGTAATAGCAATATATGAACTCTGCATTTTTTGGGTACTTAGTTCTTCATTCATGCTGGTACGTATTTCTCCTTGTCCTTTTTGCTTATTCATGCTTTGTTTATTTATTTTTTGTTTTGATGATGATGTAGTTTGAGTTGGTATTTGGAAGCAAAGCTTGCATGGAAATGCGAGAGTCTGCATTCAACTTGACGATTCGGCTAGCTCAGACTGCACAAGAGACTTTCGTGGATTTTGAAGAAGCAGTCGAAAGAGATGCCACAAAAACGGCCGTTCTTGATGGAACAGTTCATCCTTTGACTAGCTATGTGATAAATTACGTGAAGTTCCTATTTGAGTAAGCAAATATTAACCCTGTTCCTGTTGTAGCTCCTTTGACATCTTGATTCTCATTTTGTTTCCCCTCTAACTTATTTGCAGCTACCAATCCACGGTGAAGCAACTATTCCAAGAGCTGGAGTCAACCGACCCTGAAGGTCAACTAGCTGCAGTAACCACCCGAATCATGCAGGCTCTCCAGACCAATCTAGATGGGAAATCCAAGCAATACAGAGACCCTGCACTCACACAGTTGTTTCTCATGAACAATATTCACTACATCGTGAGATCCGTACGAAGGTCCGAGGCAAAGGACTTGCTAGGAGACGACTGGGTGCAGATTCATCGCCGCATTGTCCAGCAACATGCTAATCAGTACAAAAGAATATCCTGGGCGAAGGTTCTTCTTGGCAAACCTTCATTGAAGCTCCACAGTTTTGCCTTTCATTCATAGTTTGCTAACCAGCTTTCTTCCTACGCATGCAGATACTCCAGTGTTTGACCGTTCAGGGTGAAGGCCAGTCTAGTGGGCTGTCAAGAACAATGGTGAAAGAGAGGTTCAAGACGTTCAACGTCCAGTTCGAGGAGCTCTACACGAGGCAAGCCCAGTGGACGGTACCCGACAGCGAATTGAGAGAGTCTCTCAGGCTAGCCGTCGCTGAGGTGCTCTTGCCTGCGTACCGATCCTTCATCAAGCGCTGCGCGTACGACTTCCACTTCCCTTCCTCTTCTTAAATCTTTAACATACTAATCATTTGTTTGTTGAGAGGAGTAGTTCGATCATGGACAATTTATGGCTATGCTAATGGTTTGCTGCAGGCCTATGATTGAGACCGGGAAGAACCCGAATAAGTACATAAGGTACACACCAGAAGACCTTGAAAGAATGCTGAACGAGTTCTTTGATGGGAAGACCTACAATGAACATAAACGGTAATCTCCTTCAGAATCATTTAAAGAATCATTGTAATAATTGTTTCGTTCTTGTTGTCGGAATATTTTTTTACAGCATCTATAATGTTCAGTTTTATAATTATTACTACAAGAACATCCAAACAGTAACTTAGGAAGTTGGCTTTGTATCTTGTTGCAAAATTCTTAATGTAAAAAAAAGGAATAATGGAGAATGAGACGACGAAGAAGAAAGATCACTGTGCATGTGAAAATTTAGTGCTCTTCCTCTGGTTTTTCAATTTTCATATCTGTTTTTCTGTTTATTAGGAAGAGACGAGCCGCATCACTTTGGAAATGTGGGTGTGCTGGTTCTTTACCTGCCAAATCATAATTGTAAATACAAGATTAATTAATTAAAGGGTTCTACCCAATTTTGGTCTAAACTTTACATAAAAGGTATAAAAATGTAATTAGCAAACGGTTAATCTATAACAAAAGATTTGGCAAACCAAACTACCTGATGAAAACTGTATACGCCAGCTGTCCGTTAAGCTTAAACATGTATTAATGAAAGAAAGGGAAAACGACGCAGAGCATGGAAACCCTCTCTTAGCTGCAAAGATCTGGCCTGGCTCAACATCGGGTGACATTGAATTGGCCGAAGATAATCACCTATATCCATGCCTGCAATGGTAACCAAGGAAATTGACCAGCAAATAGGAGAGCGAATATGATGCTAACACTGTATAGTGTTAGCACCATAGTAACACCAATTAGTAGTTACTTCATTCTGTTCTCCTTCCTCCGCCTCGTGCACTCAACCCTCACCTCCAAAAAATTACTTGAAAAAAAAAGAGCTTATTTTATCATTATATCACCATTATAATTTTTGTTATCACTTGTAATCCTTTATAACCTTTTTCGCTTTTTGTTATCACTTGTAATCCTTTATAACCTTTTTCGCTTTGCTTCATAAGGTTTCTGGTGTGGTTTCTCGTCGTTCCGATTTGCTACATAAGAGTTCTGATGTGGTTGCACATATTTCTAGTATGTTTCGAGGAACTTGTAGTCTGCTTTAATAAAATTGGGGCCGGTTTTATGAGATTTCTAGTATTCTTCGGGGAGCATTGGTATGCTTTATGAGATTTCAGGTATGCTTTAAGAGACTTGTGGTAAGTTTTTATGAGATTTTGGTATGTTTTATTGGTATGTTTTAAGAAACTTGTCATTAGGTTTATAAGGTTTTTTGGTGTGCTTCAGGGAATTTGTGATTTGCTTTATTAGGTTTCTGGTCTTCTTTGTGCTATGCTTTATGAGGTGTTTGGTATGCTTTAAGAAACATGTGTTAAACTTTGTGAGGTTTACAGTGTGCTTCAGAGAACTTGTGGTATGCTTAATGAGAATTCTGGTCTGTTATAAGAAATTCGTGGTAAGCTTTACGAAGTTCTAGTGTACTGTAGTGAATACTTTATGAGGTTTCTAGTTACCTTTAAGAAACTATGGTCAATTTTGAGTTTTCTAGTATGCTTTATGAAATTCTAGTATGCTTTATGAACTTTGTGGTGTCGTGAGGTTATGGTCAGCTTTATAACCTTTATTTATATACTTTATGTTATTTGTAGTGTGGCTTGTTGTATTTTTTGTGGTATATTTCGTGATACTTGTGGTTAGTATGAGACACAGAATAAATAAGCAACACAACACGTGTGTTCCCTTATGTAATTTTGAAAGTGAAAAGCGTGTCCCTCCCTAATAACCAACATTAATTTTGGTCAAACTCTTAAAATTAAATAAGTCATCCAAAATAAAATGTTACTATTGGCTAGCATTAGTATTAGCATCACGCTAACAAACTGGGTGTTGGCACCATAGCATTGGCCCGAAAATACAATTCTCCAACAAGCCATTAGCCGAATTGACTAATATTTATAATAAATAGGGTTATAGGTATAATATGCCCCGCATTTTTCTCAAACATGGCCCTCTACTATATTTCACATCAAAATTGACCCTCTACTATGATAAATTCTCAAACATATCCTTCCGTTAAATTTTTCATCCAAAAAACCTTTAAACTCGATCAAACCATGATATGAACAATATGAAATGACTAAATTACCCCTAAGAAAAAACTAACAATAAAAACAAAATTAACTTAACTCCATATATACCACCATCGTTAAAGCCTCTCAACTTACATTATTTGTTCTCATTATATTATACTCTCGGATATGAGAACAAAATTTAATAAAAAAAATAATCTAAGATTATAGCAAAAAGCCAAAAACAAATAATTAAGGGATGAGGAGAGAACATTGCTCCTCTTACAAAAAAAAATGTTATAGGTAGAATATGCCCCTCTACTATGATGTTTTATCGAACATGCCCTTTTACTATTTTTTACATCAAACATGCCCCTGTACTTTGTCAAAATTATCAAACATGCACTTTTGTTAAAATTTTCATCCAAAAATAATTAATCAACGCCGAAATTTGGTTTGGACGACACACATGTCTAAAATATACCTAATAATTTCACTTTAGAATTTTTTTTGGTTCTTTTGTATAGCCAAATAATTTCACTTTGAAGAGACCCAGAGAAATAAAATGGGGGACAAAACTGATATTTTCCCTCCTACATGCCAATGTCGGGTCGTCTAAATCTCGGTTCAACCATGATTGACGATTTTTTCAACGGAATTTTAGCATAAGGGCATGTTTGATAATTTTGTCAAAGTATAGGGGCATGTTTGATGTAAAAAATAGTAGAGGGGCACGTTTGATAAACCGTCATAGTAGAGGGGCATATTATACCTATAACCCAAAAAAAAAAAAAGAGAAGAAGAGAGCATTGCTTCAGAAGTGAAAATGCGAATCCATTGCCGCCGCATCACTCTCTACCTCCACGTTGCTATCGTCGACTATTTTTCAGGCTGCGAGAAGACTATTTAGAGATTTAGGGCTCGTTTGGATAATTGGAGTCTAAATCTATAGATTCTAGACAATCCAAAGATTTTAACTCTCTGGATTGTTGAAAAAAGATTTGAAAATGTTCATTGTTTGGTAACTACGATTGCTAACATCCAATGAAAAAAGAAATTCAATTTTTTTTATTAAATGATATGTTTATCCTTAACTAAAATAATTAGATTGGCTCGAAAACTATTGAGAATTTATGCGTGAGGGTATTTAGTGCGATAAATGAAAAAAAGAAGAGATATAGTAGGAGAAAGAAAATCTCCAAAATCAAGATGTAGAATCTCTCTAATTATGAGAGATTTGATATCTCTAGATTTTAGAGATTTAAAATCTCTGAAGCTACATTCCACGATACAAAAAGTAACAAAAAAACATAACATTTTACTAAATCTATTGATTCAATAAATCCATGATCCAAATCTTGTTCTCCAAATGAGCCCTTAGGTATCGGAAAGCATAATGAAATCCAATCACGTCGATCGCAGATCTCATACTTCACGTTAGCGTGTAGTGCCTCTCGCAGCCAAATTTCGTCGTTGCCGCCACGTCGATTCTGAATCCAATCCAGTCTATCGAATGCTACCATTTGATCTTCGACACTTCTTCATACTCAAATCCTAATAAGAAAGCGTTTATGTTTAGAAGCGAATTTGCTGATTGGGGATTTCACCCTTGGCTGTCGCCGCTCGGTACTTGGTAGTTGTTTCAAGTGGCTCCAATGATAGGTTGTCATGGGTAGGACTAGGGCTGGCTATTTAGTCCGGGCTATTTGGTTTTACCCGAAAAAGGACCGTATAATTCGGACCGGGACCGGATAGCAAACAATCCAATCCAATCTTTAGGCTGATTTGAGGTAAAAAAAACCATTTGGGACCGGATCGAAAACCAGATAAAGACCGGATAAGAGAGCCCAACACCCAAAAAAACTTAACCAACTCCTCACCCTTTGAGTCCTCAGACAACTAAAATTCCTACAAACTTAATCTAAAATCAATATCGAATTGGGATCGGACAGGGTCAAGACCGGACTGTATCCGATCCAATCTTTGGTCCTTATATTATCAAAAAGACCGGACTGAGACTAGAGCAATTCGGGCCAATTTAACCGGATCGGACCATATAACCACCCCTAGGTAGGACCAATGAAGAAGAAAGAAGCGGGAAGAACAACAAAGAACTACAAGAGATTGAGTGATTAGGATTAATTAGATTTGCCGTTCTTGAGGTTTTTTTTATGGAACAGTTGAGGATTAGGGTTGAGAGTTATAGAGGATGGAACCCAATTGGCCTATTAAATGGCAGTTGGTATTTTTTTCATTGTTATTTTTTTCTCATGCATAATAAAGGGTGTTTCTGTCAGTTAAGGTTGGCCAAAAACTGGTTTGACCGAACTTAACGATTTTTGGATGGAAAATTTAACGTAATGATATTTTTTGAGAATTTATCATAGTAGGGCAATTTTGATGTGAAATATAGTAGAGGAGCATGTTTGATAAAAATGAATAGTAGAGGAGCATATTATACTATAACCCTAATAAATTTCACACAAATTAGGAAGACATTAATAATTTAGACACTTCTCACTTTGTCTCGTGTAGATTCGCCTAGTGCTTGTAATCATGTAAAGTTTTTTATTACTCATACCAACTTTTCATTAGTTACTTTAAATGAAATATTTGTTGACAAATTAAATAGTCACTAACTACATTTTTGGAGACCAATGCTCTTTAGGTGTCTTGATTTGGCTTCTTTGATAAGAGTATAAAATCTTCCATTACTCCAACCAATTGTGCAAAGAAAATTGATGCTCTTTAAAACTCTAATACAATTAACAGTGTAAAATTCGCATCTGAATATCCAATGAGTTTTACACAACATAGTAACCAATAGTAGTAGTTAAAAAATACTTTCATAGAATGGCGAATTATAGAAGGAAGTTTAATTGGGTGGACAGAATTAGGATCGAAGGGTAGATTGTGGAAGATGCTGGGGAGATTGCGGCTGACATCGTCAGGGTGTATCAAAATATGTTCAGGGAAGAAATAGTGGATAGACCATTCCTCAAATGGAACACTTCGCAGCAGCTGAACGAATCTGATGGAATTTTGTTATGCCGACCCTTTTCAGAGTGTGAAATTTGGGAGAGCCTAAAGGAGTGTGGTGGAAGTAAAGCGCCTGGGCCCGACAGTTTTACTATGGAATTTTTCATGAAAGCCTGGGTTTGGTTGAAAGACGCAATGGTAAATACTTTCCAGGAGTTCTATGGGAACAGTGTTCTTCCTAGGAGTGTTACTCACTCTTTTGTTTGTTTGGCGCATAAGAAGGACATAGTGGAAGAGCTTAAGGATCTAAGGCCGATCAACAAACTTATCAACAAGGTTTTGTCAAGAAGGCTGGCTGTATTTCTTCCGAAGATTATATCTCAGCAACAACACTCGTCGGTGCAAGGAAGGCATATTGCTGAGGCAGGTCTTTTGGCTAATGAACTCATGGACAGTAGGAGAAGGAGCAGGAAACCCGGACTTATGTTCAAGTTGGATATCGAGAAGGCATTTGATAATGTGAACTGGAGCTGCTTATTTAAAATCTTTAAGTCATTGGGATTTCCTGAAATTTGGAGCAAATGGATAAAAGGGTCGATGTGCTCGGCTAATTTATCTATTCTGGTTAATGGGGAAGCTAACGGTTTTTTCTCGGTCTCTAAGGGTTTGCGGCAGGGGGAGCCTCTTTCCCAGGGTCTATTCGTCATGGTTATGGAAGTTCTTACGGTGATGTTGAAGAAGGCGAGAGAGGATGGGAGGTTTGAAGGCTTCTTTATGAATGAAGAAAGGAGACAAGGTGAGGTTACTCGTTTATTGTTTGCGGATGACACCCTAGTCTTCTGTGATGCGAACTATGAGCAGGTCCTTAACTTGCTAGCGATCTTTGTCTGTTTCCAAACGGTGAAAGGTCTGGGGATTAATCTAGAGAAAATCGTGATGTACACAGTAGGGGACGTGGCTGAACCGAGTTTCTTCGCGGCCATATTTGGGTGCAAATGGAGTAGGGACCCCCCCCCCCCCCCCCCCCCAAATACCTGGGCTTTCCTTTTGGTGCTAAGCCAAACGAGAGAGGCCTTTGGGATGATATTATTGGGAAATACTAGAAAAGGCTAGGTGGCTGGGGAAGTCGTTATTTATCGACAGGTGCGAGGCTTGTGCTTATTAAATCGGTACTTTCCAGCACTACTACATATCTTTTCTCCCTTTTCAAAGCCCCGACGTCAGTGATTAAAGAGCTTGAAAAGTACCAGAGGAATTTCCTTTGGAATGGCAGAGCAGACACTAACAAACTGGCTTTGGTGGACTGGCGAGTATGCAAAGCTGCGATTAAGGATGGGGGTCTTGGTATCCATGATCTTAAAGCATTCAGTGAGGCCCTTTTGTCTAAGTGGTTGTGGAAATTTGCTATGGAGCGGGATAAATGGTGGCGTGAGTTGATAAATTGCAAGTACCCAAATCCGCGATCTTGCTGGCAGACTCAGAGGTCTCGTTCGGGGTTTGCAAGATCTGTGTGAGCAAACATTAACAAGGAATACGACCAGTTTTGGAAAGTAGCTGTTGTAGATCCTGGTAATGGTACTCAAACCTCGTTCTGGCACGATTGTTGGCTCCCTGGAGTAGTTCTTGCTGACTCTTTTCCCCGTGTGGCTGCAGCTGTCTCTGACCCTGATGCGATGTTGTCCGACATTATATCCTTTAATGGGGAAGGGGTGTGTTGGAATTTGAATTTAAATTTTATGCTTCGGGGAGGGGCTGAGAGGGAGAGGAGGGATCTGATATCTTTGCTAAGTTCCTCTGATTGTTCGAATATTACTTTTAGCCCTTGCAGGATTATGTGGAAACTTGAAGCAGATTCAAAGTTTTCGGTACACTCGATGTATTGTTGGTTGGCGAAAGAGGAGTTCAGAGGGGTACAGAATTTTCCAGCCGAGAAAATTTGGAAGATGGTGGTTCCAAGTAAAGTGTGATTCTTCGTTTGGCTGCTGTTCCACAATAGAGTTCTCACGTTGGAAAAGTTAAAGAGAAGAGGAATAAATCTAGCGAGCATTGTATGTGTGAAAGGAATGAAGAGTATGTCATACACTTGTTTATTGAATGTTTGTAGGCTAAGGAGGTGTGTATGTAGGTGGCTAGCAGGGGAGTTGCACTGCCAAGGCTGGATGGGGATATAAGAGGAATCATTTCTAACTAGCCGAATGTGGACGCTGATACGACGGTGAATTGGTTCGTGTCCTGTTTCCTTCATGCCTTGTGGTGGACGGTGTGGTTGGAACGAAACCAGCGAATTTTTGAGGAAAAGAAGCTTCATTCTTTGGTTGTGGCCAAGAAAACAGTTGAATCAATTATGGTGTGGGTTGGAGCGCATGGCAAAACTCTAGCAGATGGGGGTTCAAGGTGGATAAGGAATTTACTGAGAGGGCTGTAGCAAGTCTATTTGTTCCTGATTACTTGTTGTAGGTTGTTTGTCTTGCGTTTGCTTTTGGAGATTTCCGGCTGGTAGGGATGCTTGTTTTTGGCTTGTGTAGGGGGTTTTAGTTTTCTGTTTGGTACTCACAGGGGTAGTTTATTCCAATTGGTGCTGGGAGAATCGGGTTCTTCCTTGGGTTGCTGGTTTTTTCCTTTTCTTTTCTTTTCCTTCCTTTTTCGTTTTTGTTGTGCAGGGTGTGGTTGGGATCATTCCTCTTGATCTCTTGATCCCTGTTCTGTCTCTGTTTATTGACTCTGTTTTCTGGTTTTTCTTTAATGGAAGTTTTCACCATTATAAAAAAAAAAAAATTTATTTTCCGCCTTTAGAAGTTGATGGTTAGCGTGTGGCACTGTTAGAAAATATGGGACTATTCAATAGTATAAACAATAGCAACTCTTTGCCATATACGAAAGTGGTGCGGGTCATTGTTCATGAGTTTCCAATCCCTAATTGTTATCATCGAAAAACATATATGTCCTCTGTCGAATTTGCCTCTCCAACCAAAGGCCGCCGAAAACTTCCACCCATCACCGGTTCTTCCAAAAGCATTTTCTACAATAAACTTCGTGAAGAACACACTTTTGAATCGGATGAGTGATGGAATCATGACTAGGTTTTTGGTTGGTTACATTGAGAGACATATCCTTGATAGTTTTGATGTTGAATGTATTTACCTACTTTTCAGAATATGAGCCATGCGTCATTGTAAAACATTAATGTAAGTTATGAATGATTTTATTTTTAGCATTGGACCTGAGAATTTGGAGTCCCTGTTCTGTAAACAAAATATGACCCAATTTATTTTATAAACATATAATAGAATATCAACAAAGCATCAATAAATAAATAAAAATCATAATATTATTTAAAAGTAATATCTATCTAATATGATTTGTAATAAAAGTGTAATAAAGAGTGACAATAGTTAAAATAGTAAGATGTTACTAAAAAAATGATTACTTCAGAGATTGAATAAAAGTATCCAAATAGTAACTAAAATGACAATGAATCAATTAAAATGAAAATAATTTTAGAACAATCAAATAATATAAACAAATAATAGAAGAAACTAAATTAGATAGAAGAAACTGACAATTTTTTAGTCTAGACTTAAGTATGGTACAAACTATTTATAATTGATTAGTTATTCTTTCTTATCTACTATTGGTGGCTTGTACCTAATTATTTTGGTTAACGTTTAATAAATCAATGTGGATTATTTAATTAATTCAGCATTACTGTCTTGCTACTACAAACAGAATAATTGACGAAATTGAATTATTTTCCCCCTTGAAAAGCTAAATCAACAAATTTATAATGCTAATAATGAGGTATCAACAATCTTACTTCTTTAATTCTATTTAGGAAAAAAATGACAAAAAAAAAAACGAGTTGTGCTATATTGTTTGAAAAAAGTCTAATAAAAAATCAAGTATTCCTTTCAAGGATCTGTTCGTTCCTTTAGTCTTCGGACTCAAAATTTTTAATGGTATTTTCTTAGATCCATAATCAAACTCAATTCATAAATTTTCTATCGTGTTAAATTCTTAACCGAAACCCAATCATTCGTAATAGTAATTAGTCACATACACGATGGAGGTTCAGAGGTTAGGATGCCCCCATAATTTGGAGGCCTTGTGCCGGAGGGCCTACCGGCACCCTGAGGGCCAGCTCATCTTGGACCCACTTTAGTAAAATTCCTTGCTACGCCATTAATATTAGCATCAATAGGCCACTAATATAGATACGATTTGATTGAGTCATTAACGAGTAATATGATGTAATTTTTTCTTAAAGTTCATAAACTTTTATATTTTTTTAATAGGTTTGAAAAAAATTATCTTTGGATACAAATTTGGGGACAAATAGGGCTGGAAAATGGTGCGGCCTGGTCCAGACCAGACCATATATACGGTCTATGATCCAGACCGAGAGGGTGGAGTATAAATTAGAGACCATCCAACGTACTATATCATCCATACTAGACCACGCCGGTGCGGTTTGGTCCGGTACGATCTGGTCCAGATAGACCACAATGAACGAAAAATGAACAATTTGTTTAGCCAACCACACGAAAATTGAATCAATAGCCGAGAAAATATGTTTTTTTGCCTTAAAACAAAACTCCAACACGCATGAAGAATTTTGGCACCCTAAATCTCAGTAAACAACAAAAATACAAAGTTAAATCAACCTAACTTGCACCATAACATCATAAACATTAACATAATATCATATAGAGACACGATCATCTCTACTCTCTAGTGAAACGTGGCTGTGAATGAAAGAAGAGACGAGTTTCTCAAAATTAGGGTTGAGACTTTGGTCTTGTTGAGGGGAAGCGGGAGAGTGGTCGAGTGAGCTGCTAATACATATTGGGAAGTCGACTGGATCAACGGTATGGTCCGGTAAACCGCGCTCTAAACCAGATCAAACAAAAAAAATCAAAACATCATATAATAGAGATCATGATTTTTCAACCAATCCATTTTTAACGTTCTATGGTATAATTCTTTCGATCCACGCTAAAGAAAAAAAAAGGACGAGAGGCGCTCTGTCCTCTCTCCTCTTCCTCTGTTTGCTGTTGGGACGGTGGATTTGGAAGGTTGTCGTCGCCATTTTTACAGCCAGTATTCGACATCAAAACTAATACTGCGAACCGATCGTCTTGGCTCGGTCCCGGGATCTGCCCATCGCTAGCCTCAAAGAGAGCTGCCTTGTAGACTCTGCGGAACCCGTTTCCAAAAAGGCTCGCCCAGAAATTGCTCGGCGTAACCCAAGATTGATCCGCCGGCAGAAGCGTTCATTCCAGATGGCGTTGGCAGAAACCAAAGTTGAAGAGGAACAACCAGCTAAAAGATGTAGAAGCAAGCCCCTGCAAAAATGGCGGTTCTGGCTTCCCCATCCGTCAGAAATAGAAGATGAAGAATCCGATCAAACCTTGCTCTCAGGGTGTAAGAGTCGGACTGAAAAAAATTCAATCGAGGATAAAAAATCATATGGGAGATTTAATCAATTCGCCAAAGCTGGGACTTCTCCTGTGCTGCCAACAAGTGGGCATGCCAGGTGGAGGATACCCTGTCTCGGTGAGCAATCAATCCAATTTTTCGAGGTAAACCTCTGCAATAAACAAGGTCCTGCGAAAGATCCCTTAGGGGAAGAATATCTCTGTGCGCTGCCAGTAAATGGGACGGCGGAGATACAAAATAAACGAGAAGAAACCAGCCGTGCCGGTGACGAGATTCTCGTCCAATCAGCCGGCGCCGTTGTTCAGAACTGGTGGAGACAAACGCGGTTACGCTGGGTCGGGACGGGTGCTATCCTCTCTGATTTTCCAGCTAGGGTTGGCGGGATTCGCGGGCCTCGGATCCGGTTGTAAAATCAAACGCAAAATCTCCAACTGCAGTCTCCTCTTCCGATTAGAAGTCTGAGAGATTGGAGGTATAATGGCACACGAGTCTATTGGGAAGGGCGGCACTGTTGTTCTATAAATTGGACTCACCGTTAGACACCCAGACATATTGTTCTGCTCGGTGCCTTGCAATCAGTGAACAAACTAGCGTCGCCGCCCTCCCCTCTCCAAAGCGTGATACCCAGACTATTCTGTCAGGTAACAGGCTCTGCCCCCTTCCCTTCTCGCGAACTCTTCTAGCTAATCCCTTGACACAGGTGATGGCAGAGCCTTGCTCGCCGCCGAGTGGTCTTCCGCAGTCGGGATTTGTGATAAAACCTCAGCAGCTGGTGGAGCTTGGCTCCGCGAAGCGGGATACCCAAGTGCCGGCGGTAGCTAATAATTATTGCCCTCCTTTCTTTCAGCTCGCGGCCCAATTGTTGGCAGACTCGTGCCTTCCGCTGCGGGGTCTTCCGCGGCCAAGTTTAGTGGTCCCACCACAACAGTTGGCGAACCCTTGTTCCCTGCCGTGCGATGTCTAGTTGCCAGCTGTAGTGATAAAGCCTAATTCGGACAATATAGCTAATCTATCTATTCCCTTGTCACAGGTGAATATGATGTCGCGAATTGCGGAGGATCAAGTGGTTGAGTTCTCATTTGATGAGGTTCAGTCTGTGAAGTTTCGCACTGCGCGGACGCTCTTGGGTAGACTATTCTCGGAGAACAGTTTCACGCCTGCAGAGTTGAGGGAGGGTCTTATTGATGCTTGGCGGGTGAAAGGAAACCTTCGGGTTACACTGACTAAATTCGGCCTGTTTGAGGTGGTGCTTCCAAATGATGAGACAAGGGTGTGGATCCTGAAAAAATCACCATGGGTTGTCAAAGACAGGATATTCCATCTTCGATCCTGGGTTCCATCTATATCGAAAATTATGTTTGATGAGCTGGCCATTGCCCCCTTCCGTGTGCAGCTCTGGAATGTAAGAGATGAATGTTGCACTAGACAGTTTGGCAAGAAGTTCGCAACTGGAACTATTGGTCAGGTCTTGGAGGCAGATGTTTTTGCGGCAAGAAACACGGAGGAGCGCTTTGTCAAAGTGAATGCTCTCATTGATTTTACCAAGCCACTACGCTCCCAGCTCATGGCGGTCTGTGAGGAACTGGGTCAATTCTGGGTAAATCTCAAGTATGAGTTTTTACCGACCATTTGTTTCCATTGTGACCGAGTGGGACACTCAAAACGTGACTGTGTGTTCGACCCTCCTTCGGGCAAGGAAATATTTGGCCCTCATATGTCAACAAGGAAGCTGGGAAGGAAGTTATACATAGAAGAGGAAGACTTCACGAATTATCGGAATACCAGTAAATCTGCGTGGGTGAACAGAAATGTGCAGGTGTACAATGGAGGGAGTGCAAAAAGCTCTCGGGGTCGAATGCAGGACATTCTAACAGGGCCTACTGACCGCTCTCAGACTCATGGTCTGGACCCCTCTGTGGCCGATGATTTGACAGCTCAAGCTAGCAAGAAGGCACAGCCTAGGCTGCGTGAACCAAATAATAAATTGGCTGGGAATCGTGCTAGTCCTCGGCGGTTTGTGTTCAATGCATCCCCGTGGGTGAAGATTGGTGGTGTTGTGAGGCAGGTCCAGAAGAAGCAGTCCCCCAGAAAGGGTGCTTCCTTTCCTCGACAGGGTGCCAAGGGTCGCCTGCAGCCAGATAGGCGTGCAAGGCAGGTTCCTCATGGTCAACAGAAGGTGGAGCCTATGGTGGAGGTTCTTGAACAGTCCCGGAGGCGTAGACTGATCTTGCAAGAGGATTCGGAAGAGGAGGAGCTGGCGGGTACGAAGGGGTCTGGTTCTCCATCACTGAAGGAATCTTCCAAGACTCGGGTTCGTCCACGTCTGAGGAAAGCTGGTGCGACGAGCATGCTGGCTTTAGCCAAGCATGATGAGGGCCCTGCCTCACCTGGGGCTATGCATGGGCTGGAGGATGAGGAGGATGTTGTTCCTCTGGGTGATCCTGTTGTTGCGCGTCACCAGGAGGATTCTGACTCTGATGGAGATCACTTGCTTGGAGCATTTGAAATCAAGCGGCGTTCCCCAGATGGGGGCTCAACAAAGGCTTGCCAGGTCATGAAAGGGCGGTTCCACCAAGTAGTGGAGGCTTTTGAGGCTGGGCTTGTCTTCGAGCGGGAGGAGGATGTTCCTCCTAGAGGATCGGGTGTGACTTTGGATGAGTATGGGACTAATCTGATGGGCCCAATCATGGAGAATCGGAAGTGGGGGATAGATGCGTTGGACGGGGATGTTGGTAACCCCCCTACTCCAAAGAAACAATTTGTGGAAGCTGCTGAAGGATTGGAAAAGGTGGAGGAAGCCAGCCTAGAATGGCCCCAGGGTGATAAATGAGGCTTCTGGCCTGGAATGTGAGAGGAATTGGGCCATCCCTCACTTTCCAAACTGCTGTAGGGCTTGTTTATTCCAATAAGCCGGATCTCGTGTTTTTCTCGGAGACACGATCGAGCCGGGGTGTAGTGTCCTGCCGTATGCGGGGTCTAGGTTTTGCTCTTTCTCATTGTTTTTTTTTTGTAGATGCATTCAATGCATCGGGTGGTTTAGTAGTTGCTTGGTCCCCGGAGTTGACACTTCGGTGTTTTGTCATTCAAATTTCTATATTTGTTCGCAAATTAATGAAGGGGATTTTTCTTATGTTGTGCTCTTCGTTTATATTAGTTGTAATATTGTTGTTCGAGCTACCCAATTGGCTCATTTGCGGAACATTTGTGCGAATCTTGATCACCCTTATGTGATCATAGGCGATTTCAATGCTACTCTGCATGAGAGTGAAAAAGATGGGGGGCGGGCGTGGAATGCTGCCCAAGCTTTTAGTCTCCGTGAATTTGTTCATGATTTGGGTCTCCACGACCCTGGTTACCAAGGAGATCAGTTTACTTGGACTAATAAGCGCATGGGCGATACTTGCATTCGTGCTCGTCTGGATAGAGCGATTTGCTCTCAGTCCTGGATGGATACGTACCCGGAGACTCTAGTCAAACACTTCACGGACCAGAGATCAGACCATCGTGACCTTCTCCTTGATGATAAACCATATGTTCGTACTAGTCGGCCTCTTTTTCGTTTTGATGCCCGTTGGGCGGATAATCCGGAGGTAAGGGCCATGGAAACTATGTCTGGCAGGAGGAGGTCCAAGGCACCCCTATGTTTCGACTGTGGGAATGCCTAAAGAAACTCCGTCATCTGCTATATGATTGGAGCAGGGCGGGCACAACTAATTCTCTGCGTAATATCAAGACGCTCCAAGCCGAGATTGATAGGATAAGATCGATCCATCTGGTGGATTGGGATGAGATTAGGACCCTGGAAACGGAACTCTCCCGTCAGTGGGAAGCGAAGGAGGTATTCTGGCAGCAAAAATTCAGAGTTAAATGGTTAAAAAAAGGAGATCAAAATTTTGCCTACTTCCATACGGTCACAAGGGCACGGCGGAAGAGGAACTTCGTTTCTGGACTTCGAAATGAGGAGGGTGAATGGGTCACTGAGGAAACTGGAAAGGCTTCTATTGCCACCAATTTTTATCAGACCTTGTTTACCTCGGAAACTCAGGTTCCTGATATGGCCGAGAGGGTGGCAACTCTGCCAATTGTCCATAGTGTTACTCCGCAAATGAATGCACAATTGACGGCGGAGGTTTTGCCTAGTGAGGTCCGGAGGACGGTCTTTTCCATGGGTTCGAAACAGGCCCCGGGATCGGATGGATCCACGGGGAAGTTCTTTAAAGCTTTCTGGGATAGTGTGGGCACTTTGGTGGTTGAAGCAGTAATCTCCTTCTTTACCTCGAATCGGATGTTGCGAAGTTTTAACCATACATGGCTCACTTTGATTCCGAAAGTGGACTCGGTGGAAACAATTAGACAATTGCGTCTGATTAGTCTCTGCCAGTTTGTTTACAAAGTGATTACCAAAATCATGGTTGAACGGCTGGCTAGCATGCTTCCGCAGATCGTTTCGGAAGGCCAAAATGGCTTTATCAGAGACCTGCAGATTATTGATAACATCCTTATAGGACATGAATTAATGCACTATCTGAAAATAAAACTGCAAGGGAAGAAGGGGTACATGGCTCTGAAGGTTGACATGGAAAAGGCCTATGATAGAGTCGAATGGTCATTTCTTCTTACAGTGTTGGATAAGATGGGTTTTAATTCAGTCTGGTAAGGATGGATACATGAATGTCTTTGATCCTCCTCTTTCTCGGTTCTGATGAATGGTACACCCTCGGATTATTTCACTGCCTCTAGGGGCCTTCGCCAGGGGGATCCGCTCTCTCCTCTCTTGTTTGTACTGTGCACGGAGGGGTTTGCAGCCCTCCACCGAAAGGCGATTACGGAGAAAAAATTAGAGGGGGTGAAAGTAACTCATCGTGCTCCAAGAGTCTCGCATCTATTCTTCGCGGATGATTCTTATTTATTTTTGCGAGGTTCTCTGCAGGAGTGCGAGAATTTAATTCAGGTGTTGAATGAATATGAGGAACTGAGTGGTCAACGCGTTAATTTGGAGAAGTCGGCGGTGTGCTTTAGCAAGAATATTTCCACGCCAGATCAGGAGTTCTTGGCCATGATTCTAGGGGTTGGTGCGGTGAGGGTCCATGATAAATATCTGGGGCTTCCAAGGCTGGTTGCTCGGTCCAAAATGGCTACTTTCAGATATTTGGAGGAAAAACTCATAGAGCGACTTCAAGGGTGGAAGCAAAGGACATTGTCGTGCGCTTCTAAGGAAACATTGATTAAATCCATAGCGTTGGCTCTTCCCCTTCATGTTATGTCCTGTTTCCGTCTTCCCCTGGCTCTTTGTCGTCTTTTAGATAAGCATGTAGCCCGTTTTTGGTGGGGTGCTGAGGATGGTACTCCCAAAATTAGATGGGTGTCCTGGCGTAACATGTGTAGGAGTAAGCATGATGGGGGGGATGGGATTTCGCCAGTTCGAACATTTCAACCAAGCTCCGTTGGCTATGATAGGCTGGCGTATTCTCAATGAACCTCAATCACTTATTGCTCAGATCTATAAAGGCAAGTATTTCCCTCAAGGGTCTTTCCTGACCGCGACTGCTAGGTCTCGTCCCTCTTGGGGGTGGCAAAGTATCCTGCATGGGCGCTAGTTATTGGAGAGGGGTTTGAGATGGCAGGTTGGTAATGGCCAATCGGTCTCCCTCCTTCATTCTAATTGGATTCCTAGGTACCAACTTGATCCCCCAAGCTATAATCCGCGGATCTTGCCAGAGGGGGGTGACCCCTTGGTGGTGGAGGTTATGTGTGAGGGGGGGGGGGGGAGGTGGTCTGATGAGAAGCTCAGTCAATGGTTTGACCCGCCTACCTGTAAGGCTATTAAAGTGATTCCTCTCCCGCGTTGGGACGTGCCTGATAAGCTTATCTGGCATTTTACGGGCGTCGGGGTCTTCTCGGTTAAGTCGGCCTATCATTTGGCTGAAGATTTGGACAGGAGGAGGGGTGGGTGGCGATCCTCGGTTAGCTGGATGGATAAGCAGAGTTGGATTAGAGTTTGGGAGGCGAGGATTCCTCCGAAGTTGAAGGTTTTTATTTGGCAAATTCTTAATCGGGCTCTGCCGACTACGAAGGCGCTTATTGAGAATAACGTCTAGGTGCTAACTCGGTGTCCAGTTTGTTGGGATGTGCCGGAGACAATGGAACACCTGTTCCTTTATTGTCCGGTTGCGTGGGCCCTCTGGGATTATTCTGGTCTGGAGTATTTGGGGGAGGGTTTGCCTCGGCATACTTTTCCTTTGTTTCTCAAACGTCTGTTGGGTTTGATCCATCAACCGTCAGTGGTTATGGCTGTTGTTGCCATCCTTTGGAGGATCTGGCGATCTCGGAATTGGGTTGTCTTTGAAGGCAAACAATTTGGGATCCCGACACTCATGCGGCAGTTTAACCAACAATATAAGGAATGGGTGGGTCTACCAGCGGATCAGGCGCCTAGGGCACATATTCCAATAATACAATCTACAGCACAAGTGGGTGATTCTCATTTGGTTTGCATGTGGGACAGAGCTACTAAGGGTGGGTCACATTCGGCTGGTGGGATGGTTCTTTTTGACCCAGAGCGGACACTCCTTATGGCTAGAGGGGTCCAGTTTTCTCAAATTGATGATCATGTAGTGGTGGAATTGCTTGTGCTTAGGGATGCTATTATTTGGTGTGTGGAGCAAGGTTTGTCGGAGGTCCGATTTGAGGGTGATGGAAAGGTGATTATTGACAAAATTATCAAGCCGACACGAGAAATAGCCGGTTGAGTGTTGTTTTGGAAGAGGTTGCTCATTATTTTCGTACTCAGCCTGGCTTTAGTGTGCGTTTTGTAGGTCGGGAGAACAATATGGTAGCTCATTTGGTAGCTAGGAAAGCCCTCTCTTTGTATCCGACTATGAGTCGCTTCTTTGATTCCAGACCTGGCTGATTTCCAGGATATAACTGTCTATTTTTTCGATCAATACATGATATCTTTTGGAAAAAAAAAACCAAACTGTATAATCTAATTTGGTTTATGATTTTTCAAACTGTCTTTGATCTATTTTACCACACCCCAGTCCTACTAACAGATGTATTGTTGGGTGCTTGGGGCCGTTAAGGGAAAGAAACGGTAAATTTTCCGAAAACCCAAAAGGTAATTAAGTTATCTGATTGTGATTATAACAAATAAAAAAACATGATAAAAAGGTACAATAATAGACGAGGGTAAGTGGGTAACAGCCCAACTGTTAAATTAGTATTTCCGTTTATCGGCCACCTCAAATCGTTAATCAACAGTTTCCGAAGCAGTTCGGTTAGTTTGCATATTCAGTTAAGTCAGTTAATCCTTTCCCAAACCCATCATTATTAATCCATCCATTAGCAGCTCCCTAATTTCAATCATCTCACCTCCAAAAACTTAAACATCTTCCCCCCAATCACATCATCATCTAATCACCCGCCCGCCGTCTCTCCTCCACGAGATGGCTTCCGTCAACGGCGAGTACCAATCCGTCGCCGTCGACGACCCCGCCACCGTCCCCGTCGAAGAACCCGCCCCCGTCCCTCCCCCGCCGGCAAACGAATACATTCAAGTCCCGACCGTTCTTCCGCTAAGCCATTTCCCCACCGACATCGAACAAACAGAGCAAACAGAGCATCCCGCAGCAGATTCTTCGAGAGAATTTGAGTATCCCGAGGATTGGCTGGTGGGAATATTCTATTTCTTCCTCGGCGCCCTCCTCCTGTCCTCCGTCAACGCATTCAACTCCTCACGATTCGCCCGATTCTTCCCGCCGGAGCTCTACCTCCAATCCCTCTCCGTCTCCGGCCTCCGCGTCTCCAATTCCTCCCTCGCCGCCGACTTCACCGCTGAATTCTTCCTCTACAATAACAATTGGGGATCCTCCGTGACGCTGGACGGCGTGGAGGTCTCCGTGCTGTATTACGACGACACCGTATTGGGGACGGCGAAATCGGGCCAGGAGTTTGGGCTCGGGCCCATGAGCGCGAGGGAGGCCGAAATGAATCTGGAAAGGACCGGCGAGGTGAAGGCCCACGAGCCGGCTGTTGGGCTCGAGGTGTTGAGGAGGATTAAGGATGAGGTGGAGACGGACCGGGTGTTGAGCTTGGGCCTGAGGTTCAAGATGACGGCGGAGTACAATTACGGGAAGGACGGCGGGAGGAAGAAGGGAGCTGAAGTGATGGGCGAGTGCTTGGGGGTAATTGTGGAAATGGACCCCGAGATTGGGATCGGGAGCTGGAGGTTCGATTTTGGGGGGATGGAGTGTGCTGTTTTTGCTACGTTCGAGGACGACGAAGCGTCGCAGCTGTGATACAGTATGAACTGGACCAACTTGTTCGTTGGCCAATGTCATGAAATTCGTATCTTATTATTGTAGTAATTTTGGTCAAATATTTCTTTGATTCTTGTGATACATTTTTATCTATGGAGTGACCAAACAAACAAGATATAATTTGACGAGGATGATGTTGTTTTCTTTCCTATATTTGGTGAGGAAAGGGCGGCAAAGTGTACATTCTTTAACGATAGATTTATCATAATCAATAAGTTTATCATCGCCGGTGATTAAACTATTATCACGTGCTTGAGAGAACTTAACTGTCAACTCTGCTTAGCATTACCAAAACACTAATCACCAATTTCACATTTGTCTAAATTAGGGTGTATAACCACTGGTTATACATTTAAGTATAACAAGACTCGATTCCTTAAATTTATGCAGGGTTAGATCTAAGGATTGAAATTAAAATACTTTCAATTGTGATTTACAAAATAAAAATTCATGTGCATTATATTTCGAGAAAATAAATTTGGTACCATCCATTATCACTCGTTACCATTCTGGTACCACCTGTTATCACTCTGTACCACCTTCACTTTAACTAAAATTTTGAAAAATTTAGCATGTGAGTTCGTGATCTATTATGATCTACAAAATTTTCTGAAAATCCTAGTACAGGATGGTAAGTGGTAACCGGCGGTAGATGATGGTGAAATAGTGGTTAGGATAGTCCTACTATATATCCACATCACCTTGATACACTTCCATACCACCATGATATAATTTTATATACTACCAAACACTAACACAATGGTATATATGGTTGATATATACCTCAATTTTTATTTCAAAACATGTCAAATTAAATATAAATGAGAATATTATAAATATGATTTTTCTAAAAAAAATAAATTACTTAAAATAAAAGAGATATAACCACGTAGGAATAACCAACCACTTTACTCATCATTAGCTCCTACCAAGCACACGAACAAGGACACTCTGTCGGACATTTGGATTTCTCCATGCTTGAGCCAAGTTTCTCTTTCACTCTCCTGAGGTGCCTCCGCTGCTTTCCCTCTTGGTGACTAAGGCGCGTAGGATCCTGCACACGAGGCGACAACAGATCTTTTGCGGTACATTAGCACTGCAGCACCACAGTTTAGAGAGAGAAGTGAAGTAAAGGTTTTAGTGTGAGAGTTTAATATGATCAAAATGAAGTTCACCTACTCTCCTATTTATACTCGGAGCCTGGTCGACCATTGCATCTCAATCCCGCCCTACGTCATCACCATAATAAATGCACCGTACTTTCGCTTTGTTATGCGCCTCGACCACCTGACACCATATTCAGAATTTCAGGGCACATGACCTCATCTACTACCAGGGGCAGATACATGTGCCTCTAGGGGTGTCCTGGGACACCCCTAAAATTTGGGGAAACGATTATCCAACCTCCGGTAGTAGTTTCGTATGGGTATACAAAATATAATTGGTAATCCGGGACACCCTAACATTTGAAAAAATGATTATCCTACCCTCGATAATAGTTTGCTTATGATTAACAAAATATAAGTGGTAGTCCGTGTTATTCCAACCTACGACACTACTATTATCAAATATATTCTAATTATGTTGCTGCTCATTTGTTATTCTATTTTAAATATCATGCAACAGTAAAACGCTATTTCTTTATCCCCAACTATTTTCAATACCTAATAATTAAACTACGTACACGCTACCCTTAATTTTGAATTGATTTTATGGTTACACGGCAAGTGTTGAAAGAGTCTTTTCTACTTTGAGCTACATTAAGAACAAGGTTAGAAATCGAATATGTGATAAGTTCGTGAAGTATTGTCTAGTAGGATATGTAGATTTTTTTTTGAACAATGCAGACACGGAGTTTATTTATATTATTTTTTCAAAATATAAATTTTAATTTATTATTTAATAAAAAATTTATAAAAATTATACATGTTGGGCCATAGCTGAGCAGTATAGGGCTTGGAAGCCCAGAAGGGTAAGGCCCGTCCAAAGGGCCCAAGAAGACGTCTGGGGGAACGTAACACATAAGAAACAGAGAAAGGAAGGCGGCCATACTAGGACATGACAGGTACTAGGACGCCTGACACAAAGAGCCGTTAGGGGCAGAATGGGAGATCTTCCTAGGATACTCACCTCGAATACTGCAGGACTAATCATTAATTGCCGCCGTAGGCGGTCTAAATAAAGTAGGACAAGATATAGGACGCCTGACATGGTAATTAATGCTCGAAGCCCAGCCCAAACCACTATAAATACATTCATATCTGCATTGATGGTAAACCAACTACTCTCTCTCTCTCTCTAAACATTATTACAGAATTCTCTCTCTCTCTAACTTGAGCTTTGGAGGGTGTCCTGGGTGATCACCCAAGGACCCTTGTTTTGTAGGAGCTTGGAGTCCCCCATCATCCGGATCAGACGCCTTGCTAGTTCCGCAAACCCGCCTAGAACATTCTAGGCTCAAACAATTTGGCGCCCACCGCGGGGCTAGCATTGCACTGAAGAAAAGATGGATGGGAGCTCCAATACTCCCGTCAAAGGCGTAGTGGAAAGAAGTCCCCTTCGCGCACCAGACGCACCAGCGAGCGGAATGCGAGGAATGGAGATGCCAACCGTGGAAGAAGAAATGGAAATGGAGGACCGCGTAAAGAGCCAAGGACATCAAATATCGAGCATGCAAGAGAGCTTGATCCAAATTTTGGCGATGCTCAAGGAGAAGAAAAGTGACGCCCCCGAGAGCTCAGGAAGGAAGGCGGTCAAAGGGAAGAGAAAGGAAGGCGGTCCTAGCAGCCCCGTCTCAATAGAAGGCGGGGAGTCAGAGAAAGAAGAGGACGACCTTAACTTGGGATTCCTTGAAGAGCATCTTAAGCCCTCATACGGGAAGGTGAAGGGCCCCAACATCCTGCAGAATCCACTAGCCAGGAGTTTGTTCAGGACCCAGTTCCCCCCTAACTTCTCGTCACTAGGGCTCCCAACGTACGATGGGAGCTCAGATCCCGCCGATCATTTGAGTGCGTTCATGCTCAAAATGCAACTCATCAACGCTACAGACGCTGATCTGTGTAAGGCGTTCCCCGTCACGATCAGCGGTCACTGCCGAACCTGGTACACCTCCCTCCCAGAGGGGATAATAGAGGATTTTGAGCAGTTCGCGACTCTGTTCTCTTCGAAATTTGCGTCGCAGAGGAGGAGGAAGCTAACAGTCTCGTCACTCATCAATTGCAAGCAAGGAAGGGAGGAGTTGCTTACAGACTTCTACGATAGGTGGAACACGATAGCCTGCGAGGTACAGGGGATCTCGCCAAGTGTAGCGGCGGGAAACCTACGCATGTCGACGCATAGCCGCGAGCTACGAAGGGCGCTCATTAAAAAAGAGCACTCGCTGAAAGAATGGACCGATCTGGATCGCCTTGTGAGGAAGGCGATCCTGTTAGAAGAAGCCATGGCAATTGAAGAAACTGCCAAGCACCCCAACCCAAGAGAGAGAACAGAAAGGAAGAGAGGATCGCCAAAGAGAAGAGGGCGTTCTTCGGAAAGGAGAGGGTATAAGCCGCGGTTCACGCAACGAGACAACAGGAAAGAAGTGTACACCACAAGTCAAGACGGAGGTCGAGATAGGCAAAATGACAACAGTGCGCGCCAGACGCACAGGAGAGAAGATGACCGAAAATGGTGCGACTGGCACCAAATGCCCACACATGACACCACGGAGTGTCGGGAATTCAAAGCCAGCCTCAAATACTTAGCACCCGGGGATCTCAGGAGCCGCTTAGACACGAGACCGCAGAAGGAAGAGCAAAGACACCACAGAAATAGGTCACCAAGTCCGAGGAGGAGATCTCGCACGCCGAAGCGGCAGAGGTCGAGGTCGCAGAGAAGGGAGCGCTCGCCCAGGCATGATCGCCTACCGCCACCACCAAGAAGGTCTCCTCCACGTCGACAACCGCGTGTTAATGAGGACGACGTTGAGGTAATTACCATTGCGGGCGGCCGGAAGAGGCCGGGAAGCGAAGGGGAACGCCTAATCCAATGCCTGAACGTTCACAAGAGCGAGCAGGTGGATATCAGCTTCTCACCTGATGAGCTGGCCCCCGAAGAGAGCGCGGAGGACCCGCTGGTCATCTCCCTGCGAACAAGAAAGTTCAAGATCACCAGGGCGCTAGTGGACAACGGTAGTTCGGCGGACATACTGTTCTATTCTACGCTCAAAAGCATGAAGATGAGCGTTCAAGATCTCAAACCTTCTTCCACCAGCCTCGTAGGATTTTCAGGGTCCAAAATCAGAGTGCTAGGCCTGATCACATTACAGGTAACAATCGGAGAGGGGAGCGTAACGAAGACCCGGTCCATGGATTTTCACGTAGTAGACTGCCCATCAGCATACAATGCAATCCTGGGGCGTGGTTTCTTGTCACTATTCTCAGCGGTCCCATCCACATGCCACCAAACGCTCAAGTTCCCAGTAGGAGGGCGTATTGGGCAAGCCAGAGGAAACACTGAACAAGCGAAAGAATGCTATCAGGCAACCATAGAGAGTTTGGAGGTAGACTTAGGGCATGTTTGGAAGTTAGGATTCTCTAAATTGATGTATTTAATCAATGTATGTATTATAATTAGATGCATTGTTTCAATGTATGAATTTGAAAAATACATTGTTTGGAGATTGAATGATTTTGGTGGTCCCTCAAAGAATAAGGAACAAAAAGTAAGACAACAATCCCTCAAACATAATCTCTACTAAAAGTTGAGATTTACAATCATTCATAATGAATGATTCTGGTGGGCCCATCTGCTGTTCAAATACAAGCATTCTGTTTCATTTTAAGCCAAAAAAACGATGAATTCTTCTGATTACATGTATTGGCTAAATACATCATCTGAAATCCCAACTTTCAAACGAGCCCTTAGTGGACACCAGGGGCGGTCACCCTCGTCCAGAGGCGGTGGAAGGAGATGCTGAGGTGGTTTTGGACAGCGAAGAGCCAGCAAAAAAGGTGAGGATTTCTTCTCATCTCGCGGAAGGAAAGGCAAGGGAGCTCCTGGTACTCCTCAAAGAATTCAAAGACTTGTTTGCGTGGACGTCCGAAGACATGCCGGGCGTATCAAGAGAGCTCGCCGAGCATCGTCTGTCAGTGAAAAGTAAGGCGAAGCCAGTGCAACAGCGCAGAAGAAACGCATCTCTGGAGAAGCAAATGGCGTTGGAAGAGGAAGTTAAGCGGTTGCTTAAAGCCGGCTTTATAAGGGAGGTCAAATACCCAACTTGGCTGTCGAACCCAGTCTTTGTTCGAAAAGCCTCCGGCCTCTGGCGAATGTGCATCGATTTCACAAATCTAAATGCAGCCTGTCCAAAAGACGCTTACCCTCTTCCGAGAATCGACCAGCTCATTGATGCAACCGCCAACCATGAAAGCTTGAGTTTCCTTGATATGTTCTCAGGATACCACCAGATCCGCTTATCTGAGGAGGATCAAGAGAAGACCGCGTTTATGACGCACATGGGAAACTTCTGCTACACGGTCATGCCTTTTGGCCTAAAAAATGCTGGGGCAACATATCAAAGGATGATAGATGCAGTTTTCAAAAGCCAACTTGGCCGAAACGTGGAAGCATATGTAGATGATGTTCTAGTCAAAAGCAAGGAAGAAGGGAACCACTTGAAAGACTTGAGGGAGACTTTCGAGAACTTGAGAAAAGAAGGTTTGCGGCTGAACCCCCTCAAATGCGTGTTTGGCGCCAAAGCAGGAAAGTTCCTTGGGTTCATGATAACCAGGAGAGGGATCGAGGCTAACCCAAAGCAGATAGAAGCCATCACGAGTTTGAGGCCGCCCCGGACAGTCAAGGAGATTCAGGCATTCAATGGAAAAATGGCCGCCTTGAGTCGCTTCATTCCAAGATCTGCAGACAAATGTTCACCCTTTTTCCAGATGCTCAAAAAGTCAGCGTCCCGTTCACAATGGAGCGCAGAGTGTGATAAAGCGTTCTTTCAGCTAACGGAACAGCTCACCTCTCCACCCGTGCTAAGCGCCCCGAAACAAGGGGAGCCGTTGTATCTTTACCTGGCGGTGTCAGATCAGGCGGTCAGTTCAGTCCTAGTCAGGAGAAATGCTGATGGCTCAGACCATCCTGTATATTACGTGAGCAAGGCGCTCCTTCCAGCTGAGCGGCGCTACATGCCAATAGAAAGAGCAGTCTTAGCCGTGGTAACGGCCGCTAGGAAGCTCCGTCCCTACTTCCAAGAGCACCCCATAGTCATTCTCTCGAACCTCCCGCTAAGAAGAATACTGAAGGGCATGGACGTGTCGGGGCGAATGACCAAGTGGGCCGTTGAGCTCAGCGAGTATGATGTTACATACGCTCCGCGGCCCTCCATCAAGGGGCAAGTGCTGGCAGACTTCATTGCGGAGGGCTTTAGTCTTAGTGACGAAAAGGAAGAGAGCGAAGTTTGGCGCCTGTTCGTGGATGGGGCGGCAGGAAAAGGAGGGGCTGGAGCAGGGATAGTAATCGAGACGCCCACAGGTGTAATACATGAGATATCTCACCGCTTCCTAGAATTAAAAACCAACAACGTGGCGGAGTACGAGGCGCTCCTCAGTGGGTTGAAGATAGCGGTCAACATGGGGGCGTCGAACTTACATATTCACTCCGATTCATTGTTGGTAGTAAATCAAGTGCTAGAAAGTTACGAAGTTAAAGAGGAGGCGCTCACCAAGTTGGTTGGAGCGGTCAAAGGGATTCTATCACAGCTAGACTCCTGGAAGTTGGAGCATGTGAAGAGGGAAGATAACCATCACGCTGACGCCCTGTCCAAACTGGCAACCGCCATGGACTTCGAAGGGGAGCGTCAGATTATAGTGACCAAAGAAGCGGCTCCAACCTACGAGGTAATGGCCCTTAATGAGGAAAGCCGCGACTGGCGGTCTCCTTTGGTCGGCTACCTGCAAAGTGATATTGTCCCCGAAGAGGCACTCCTAGCCAAAGCGCTACGACGAAAGGCAGCCCATTATACCATGATAGAGGGACAGCTATGCAAGAGATCATTCTCGGGGGCATATCTGAAATGCCTAGGTCCTGATGAAGCCAAATGGATGGTCAAAGAAATCCACCAGGGGACTTGTGCGACGCATTCCGGGCCGCGGAGCCTCGAACGAACAATACTGCTGCAGGGTTACTACTGGCCGACAGTCAAGAAGGATGCGATGGAGGCGGTCAAGAAATGTCACGAATGTCAGATCCACGCTAACAAACAGCACTTGCCAAGCGAACAGCTCAGAAGCATCACAGGGCCTTGGCCATTCGCACAATGGGGCCTAGATCTTCTCGGACCATTTCCTACAGCTCCGCTGGGCAAGAAGTATTTGGTCGTTGCGGTCGATTACTTCACAAAATGGATTGAAGCTGAACCGCTCGATACAATCACCAGCGCCAAGATCCAGAAGTTTCTGTTCAACAACATCATGATCAGGTTTGGCACGCCTCATACGATTATAACTGACCATGGCACGCAGTTTGACTGCAGACCGTTCGAAAGCTTCTGTGCAAAGAACCGCATTGTGTGCAAGATGGCATCCGTGGCGTTCCCTCAGGCGAATGGGCAAGTCGAATCATCCAATAAGCTAATCCTGCGAGGACTGAAACGAAGATTGAAAGAAGCAAAAGGGGGGTGGACCGCAGAGTTACCTCATGTCTTGTGGGCTCACAGGACAAACTACAAACAAGCTACTGGCGAGACACCATTTGCTCTGACATATGGTGCGGAGGCGGTCCCGCCAACAGAGTTAGTGCCGCCATCACTCCGCGTCCAGTCTTACGACTCTGAGGACAATCACAAGAAGCTGCTTCACCAGTTGGACATGATCGAGACAAGGAGGGACGCGGCTCTGGTCACAACCTTAGAGGAAAAGATGAAGGTGGCCACGGCATACAACGCCAAAGTAAAGCCAAGACCGTTGGAGGAGGGCGACTTGGTTCTGAAGAGGAATTTCGAGCAGAAAGAAGGACACGGCAAGTTAGCAGCCGCATGGGAAGGCCCCTACCTAGTAGGGGAGAAGTTGGGAGCAGCAACATATGTGCTAGCAACAATGGAGGGGAAGCCGCTTAAAAAGACCTGGAATGCCATCCACCAGAAGAAATACTTTGAGTAATGACGAAGATCCCACTGACCGCAGAGTCTTTAATCTGGGCACTCAGTTATAGAGCGTCCACTTTTGGGGAAAAAGCTTCCCGTGTAAAGCACAAGTTATGAAAGTGCCACTGAGCACCCAATTTGCCCAAATTGTGAAATGTATTAATGATAAACGTCTAACCGCCTCAGAGCGACAGCTTAAAACGTTATTTTAAGGCCGCCACGGAGCCCCAAGGCTATAGTGTGCTCATCCGCCTTCGAGCAATAGCACAGCCAACCGCTCCAAAGCAAGAGGTTCAAACCCAATCGCTTCAAAGCACAAACACAACCGCCCTAAAGCAAAAAGGCCCGGACCTCAAAGAACACAAGTAAATAAAAGCATCCATAACAGGCATTCCAGAAAACGCCCAAAATATTCACTGCCCAAGGCAGATTCAGTTTACTACACCAGGAAATTAAAACGACTACAAAGCAAGTAAAAAAGACAAGGTAATCAGGCGGTTTCTTCTTCAAACTTCGTCATCATGGACTTCCTCCCTGGCACCCTCGGCGGCTTCTACATTCCCCGCGGTCTCGCCATCCCTCGCGGTCTCCGCAGATTCGACCACAGTAGTTGCTGCATTCTCCGGAGGGGGCGTCGCAACGTACTCGGAGTTCACGTCCTCGTCGCTCCAAAACTCGACCGCGTCCCATATCGAGTTGGTGTCCCACACCACCTCCGGATACTCACGGCGGAACCAATGACGAATGGCAGCCACTGTGTCGCGGAGCAACTTCTTGTACTTCGCATCATCAGCAATGCGGAAGTCATCGGAGGTCCAGAAGGTGTCCCTAGCTTCCTGAGCGGCCCTCAGTAGGGCGGCCTCGTGAGCATCTTGCAGCTCGGACTTTTCTGATCGGAGGTTAGACAGCTCAACCTGCAGGGCGCTTTCTCGAGCCAGAGACTCATTCAGCTCGGACCGGAGACGTTCCGCGTCCGCTTCAATCTTCTTAGCCAGCTCCTTGCCCGCCTCGATCTGGGCATCCTTCTCCTTCATAGCCTGCTCCTGCTCCTTCAAGACGTCCTCCCGCACTTCCGCCCTTACCCCCTCGCGGCCCTCCTTGAGTTGGTCTTCCAGCTTCAGCACCTGTGTCTGAGCGTCCAGCAATCTGCTCTCCAGGCGGTCATTTTCCAGCATAAGCTGGTTCAAACCAAATTGGGTCTGTACAAAGAAAAAGAGTTAAACAAAAGAATAGCGGAGGAAAAGAGGAAGAGAGATCGTCGTACCGCAAAGAACAGACGGGACGTAGTGGCCGCCAGGCGCTTTGTATCGGAAGCCAGCACAGGAGTTCCAGCAGTTGGGGTGAAGTCACTAGGGACCGCCAGACCTTCCGAGATAACGTGCATTGCACGTTTGGCAGCCGCTGGGTATAGAGACGCTTGCGACGAAAAAGAGACGGAGGTATCAACAGATGTTCTCTTTGGTCTCTTAGGCGCAATGTAGGCGTCTATCGGAGTAGAGCTCTCAGCGAGCACTCCCTTCAACCGAGGCTCTCCAGCGGTCGCCCTCAAATCCTTTGAGGTCGTGATGTCAAGGGCCCGTTTGGCTGACGTCCTCGGCGGAACAGGCTCAGACAACTTCAACACCCCCGTTTGACTAGCCACAAGCTGCTTCTGAGACGGGGGAAGTTGAGAAACCGTCGGGACAGGGCGAGCAGCCGCAGCAGCAGGGGAGGCAGGAGCATTGGTTCCAGGCTTCGGCGGTCGTGCGGAGGACGCATACCGTCGCGTACCTGAAGAATGAACCAAGTTAAAGACAAAAGGCGTGAGAGGACCGCTTAGTACGGAAAGTAAAGCAACTAACCATGAAAACGGCGAATAATGTCCAAGGCATTATCGTCCCCCTTTGGGGGGAGACAAATTTGAAAAGCATTCGTGAGCCGCTTCAACAAGGGTTTGACAAGACCAAGACCATCAGTATCAGTGTTCCAATCCTTCTTGTCTCCAGACGCAAAGCCTGTGGGCGGTTCAACCTCCCCAGAGTACCACTTATCCGCAGGACGAGCAAAGAAGTATTCCTTAAACCAAGGGGAATCCAACTTAGGCGCCCCGCTAACGATCCCAACCTGCGACTCGCGACGGTAGCATGACCAGCAATTCTCGGAGCCCCTCATCTTGTACAGCTGGCGAAACGCGTCAAAAGAGGGCGTCTCGCCTGCCTTGGCACAGGCCGCTCTAAAGGCAATCGAATGAAAAATTATACCAGGAGACAAGCGGCCCAGCGTGCAGTTCAGAAAAAGGAGCGTCCGGGTAAGGATAGGGTCGATGGGAAAAGTCAGGCCCATCCGAAGGTGCTCCACGTGTATGGGAATCCACCCACCCGGGCAAGAACCTGACCGCCCAACCGGGGAAGGGGCCGCGTAATCCCAGTCGGTGGGAAGGCGATGTGTTTTCAGCTGCCGCAGAACTTGCCGGGGGTTGTATGCAGCCTCGTTAGGCGGTCCCTGCTCGTATGCGCTTGAAGGCACGGGCTCCCCCTCCCACATGTCCGCGTGTAACCGTACGCGGTAGGTGGTGTCGCGGATGGCCTGGAAAGCGCCCACCGGCAGAGCGTCAGATATAGTTAGCGATGGGGACAACTCCTTTTCGACATCCCCGGGGCGGTCCGTAGGGTCATCGCCATGGGGAAGAAGGGAGGAAACGTTAGCAGGCGGTTCACTCTCCGCCTCCGAATATTCAAAGTCGCCGAGGTTGTCTCCAACCAAGGAAGACGCTCCACGTCGTCCGCCTGACGTTCCCACGTCAAAAGCCATGTCCAGTTCTACCCCTAAAAGGTCATAACGAAGACCGTCTAAGTACACCTCACGCCGTGCGAGTGATGTCAATTCTAAATCCTAAATCTATGAATAAACCGTGCAAGGGTAGGGTCTAAAGTTACCTGGAGTCACTTGCCGGTTGCCAGAGGGTGGTCCGCCAGATCCTCCTCCTGAATTCGAGGATCGAGGAATGCTGCCGCCGGCACTGGAAGTACGAGCGTCGCCGGAAGCGGTAACCGCGAGGTCACTGGAGGTTGTGACGGTGACAACGTCGCCGGAGAGGTTCCGATTTTGGCTATCGGAATGACTAGTACTTTGCGATTCGATTGCCATCTGCCTTCGAAGTCTTCTTTTCTCACGTTTCTGACGTCGTCGGAGTTTAACGAGGAAAGCTGCTCTCGGCGGAGACAAAGAAGAGTTGTCTCGGAGATAGGAAGACAGGGAAAAACGAGAGCACCGAGCAATTTTGGCGAGAGAATCGGGAGAGAAGTGAGATAATGGGAGAAGGAAAATGAGGAGGAAGAAGAAGAAAGAGGTATAAATGTGCAAGGAAAGGTGCAGCGAAGCGACGGTTGAAGAGACCTAGGGCAAACCCTACTCTATTTAATTCAAATTGCGGGCAGGTGATTGGACGTAAAGTTGCCCGCTGTCAGAGCACGAAAGCCGAGACCAGACACGTGGCGCGACTTATGGGCGGCATAGCGAGGCGTGGAAGGCCAATCGACAAGCGGCTATCAGGGGACAAGCTAACAAGCTGAAAGTCAAGAGGGGGTGGACAGCGAAACCGCTTAAAAGCCCACAGTGGACAAGGCTTAGAAGTCTTCCAGATGGATGCTCAGGAGTAGCGACCAAAAAGGGGTGAACAACTCAACCGCTAAAAATACGGAACGACCCGAAAGTCCCCGAATCAACAAGAGAAGAGGGCGGCCAAAAAGGGGTAGACAGCTCAACCCCCAAGACTAGTTCGGAATTAACCAATCAATGCTCCGAAGAGGGGTGGACAGCGAAAACCGCTCGACCCTACACGAGGAAGTTGCGAACCACATTAAAGCTCGCGGGACAAACAGAAACCAAGTGGATAGCGCAGTTGAAAAACGCAACTCATTATAGGAGGCTGTGGACCAGAAAATCACGGATCTGCGGCGGCCAGGGGGCAAAAGGGTAGACAGCTGCTAATGAAAGGACCGCTCAGCTACCAAAGGACATAAAGTAGCCGCCAAAATCCTTAGCTTTTCACGACTAAGGGGCAATTGTTGGGCCATAGCTGAGCAGTATAGGACTTGGAAGCCCAGAAGGGTAAGGCTCGTCCAAAGGGCCCAAGAAGACGTCTGGGGGAACGTAACACATAAGAAACAGAGAAAGGAAGGCGGCCATACTAGGACATGACAGGTACTAGGACGCCTGACACAAAGAGCCGTTAGGGGCAGAATGAGAGATCTTCCCAGGATACTCACCTCGAATACTGCAGGACTAAGCATTAATTGCCGCAGTAGGCGGTCTAAATAAAGTAGGACAAGATATAGGACGCCTGACATGGTAATTAATGCTCGAAGCCCAGCCCAAACCACTATAAATACATTCATATCTGCATTGATGGTAAAACAACTACTCTCTCTCTCTCTCTAAACATTATTACAGAATTCTCTCTCTCTCTCTAACTTGAGCTTTGGAGGGTGTCCTGGGTGATCACCCAAGGACCCTTGTTTTGTAGGAGCTTGGAGTCCCCCATCATCCGGATCAGACGCCTTGCTAGTTCCGCAAACCCGCCTAGAACATTCTAAGCTCAAACAATACAAGTATGTTATTTTTAATATACAAATTATTTAATTTATTATATAATTAAATTTAATTTTTGAAGAGGACACCCTGTAAAAATTTTCTGAATCCGCCGCTGTTGTTACGCCCTTCTTACACCTTCGACTGTTAATCTGTTATGCCCTTTTCTCCCCATGCGCCTCGTGTCAGAGATCGGGCGTCACTTTTACAGACTGTTTATTACCTCCACTGGATTGAGCCTTGTTGGGCCGTTTCCTCTTGGGCTTCTCTCCATACCCCCCAACACTCCATAATATGCTCAAAACAGAGCATTGATTTCTCCTATGAGTAAATTAAAATAATCGTCAATCAACCTAAACAATAAAACAATGGAGAAAAGGAAACAAACAACATTTGGAGGTCTCGAGGTAAAATTTCCTTGCCATTGGTCTATTCTTAGCTAAACCAACAACACAAACAGCAAAATCCTTTTTAGTTTTCAACGACGATAATTAAACAATAAATAAATCCAACATGACTGCCTCTCTCCTGCCATCAAATTCCTCCCCTTAATCTCTCTTCTCTTTTCTCCCTTTCGAATTCCTACCCCCGGGAATAACATTAACAAAATCAAATTCTTTCTCTCCGATTCCCGGTGGCCGCCGTCTCCCTCCACCTCCGAGGGAGATATCAATCCAAGGGAGACAACAAAAAAATCAAACCAAACACAAGGAGAGAATAAATAATTATAAATTATAAAAAAAATATGGGTCGGTCGTCGTCGTCGTCCGATGACGATTCTCCGAAGAAACACAAAAAAGCCGCCTCCACTTCCTTCAATGACGGCCAACACCCGCCGCCTCCGTACCCTCCCGCCGGCGGCGGTTACAATTACCCCCAAACCATGGGCTACCCTCCCCCGATGCCAGGTCAGTACCCGCCCAGTTACAACAACCAGTACCCGCCCGGTTACAACTACAATTACGCCGGTTACAACTACCCGGCGCAGGCCCCGCCGGCGGCCTACTACCACAACAACGGCGCCGGCGCGTACCCGACCCAGCAGGAGATGAACGCGGCGGCCGGGTTCGCCCGGGGATTCCTCATCGGGATGATGCTCCTCTTCTTCTGCATCTTCGCCTCCACCATCGTCCTCTGGGTGGTGCTCCGCCCCCAGGTGCCGGAGTTCCACGTCGAGTCCCTCGCCGTCGCGAATTTCGACGCCAAGCAGTCGAGCTTCGCGGCGGCGTGGGACGCCAACTTGACGGCGAAGAACCCGAACACGAAGATCCGGTTGTACTTTAACCAGATCGAGACGTTCATGTTCTACGACGACCAGCCGCTGGCGTCGTCGTACGCCAACCCGTTCAGCCTGGAGACGGGGGCGGCGGCGGGGATGACGACGAGGCTGGCGACGAACAGCTCGGTGGACGAGGGGGTGGAGAACGAGGCGGTGGAGAAGATGGCGGAGGATTACAATGGCCCCGGGGCGGTGGAGTTTAGCCTGAGGATGGCGGTGTGGACGACGTTTAAGTCGGACTCGTGGTGGACGCGGCGGTCGACGGTGAGGGTGTTTTGTGAGGAGTTGAAGGTCGCGTTTGTGGGGAAGACTGGGAAAGGGAGCTTGGCTCCAGATACCAATAGGGATTGTTTGGTTTTTGTTTGAACGTTTTTTTTTTCTTTTTTTTTTTTTTTTTCTGTTTGTGTTTATTTATTTGTGTAAATGTTTCATTAGCTTTCTTTTTGGGCTTTATGTGAAAGTTTTTTTTTTTAATTATTTAAGAACATTTGTGAAGGTAACAACATCATTGCAATTTTCTTAGAACACCCTGGTTATTTAAGATTTGGGTGTTCACCAAAATAGTGATTTGTGAAGGGATTTATCTAAGCATTTAAGCTTGATCGTATCTTTAGCTTGCCATTTTGATTTCTATATGTTTGCTATATGTTCACAGATGGATTTAGTAGTCTTAAAGTGTATTTTTATATATTTGATGCAGTTGTGGATGAATTTTAAATATTTCCAGACAGATTTTCATAGAGGATCGTCTTGTACGTACGAGCATTGGTCGACATCAAAATTCATAGACTAGCAGTCAGAAATGGAGCTAAAATAATACAAATTTATTCTTGGTTTGTACATGTCATGATCCATAAATCATCAGCCGTCAACCGACGCCAGCATTAATACCCCAATCGTTCACTCTCCACTCGTTGAACTTCATCAAGTTTGCTGGACTGAAATACTGTCAATGTGGTAAATACGACAAATTGAGGATTGAAAGGTAAATAAAGAACACTTTGATTAACATGGTTCTTTTTATGGTGCGTGAGGCATACATTCACAGAAACACTCTTAGTATGCTTTGAATTGACAGTTTTTATGGTGATATGCAACCTAGGGAATTATTTGTAACACTATGGAGGATGTTGAAGTAAGATTTTTCCTATCTATCTCTTTGTTGTGCCGGTTGATTTTGTGAACTAGTGGATTTAGGACCGTTGATTTATGTGGTATTGATGACTCTCCTTATGTTGTGTTGTGGACTCGTGTATCGAAAAAGAGTGTTCAATGTGAAATGAAAAAGCAATTGGTCCTACATGTCAGAAAAATTGAAATTTTAAACATGGGGAAAGCGCAACGTGTGTGGCACCGTTCATTGCACAAAATCGGGTTTTGGAAGGGATTTTAGTGATCCTCGGTGGGGTAGGCCTACAAGGTGAAGCTAAGTTGTCTCTAGTATAAGTAAAAATTTCCACCCGTTGAACGGTTTGCCTACTTGAGGATATAGGTGTCAATCGGGCGGGTTCAGGCAGGTTCCGGCTGGGTTCAATCGGGTTGCGGGTTAGTCGGGTTGCTGGTTCATCGGGTTGCGGGTTCTTCGGTTCGGGTTCAATCGGGTTCGGGTTTAATCGGGTTGCGGGTTAGTTAGGTTGCGGGTTGATCGCGTTCGGGTTCAATCGGGTTACGGGCAAATCGGGTTCGAGTTCATCGGGTTTCGGACCGGGCGGGTTGCGGGTTGTTCGGGTCAACGCATCGAGTTACTTACTCGTTACCAACTTACACATTTTATTACACTAATTTAAAATATTTTTCACAGTTTTTAATCAATTTCTTTCTACCTTGTATATATACTTAATTAAAAAAAACTAGTCAAAATCACCACAATCGAAATTTGAAATCTCGCCTTCCCACTGCAACTAAAATTGGGCCGCCCAAAATTTCATCATCACCCGCCCACTACAATTACACAAAAAACACAAAACCCTTCCCTCTGCTTGCAAAAAATTGGGCGCCCAAAATTTCATCACACCCGCCCAAAATTACTTCTTAGTTCTTACCCTGTCATCTTCTCCAATAATAAAGTTTATTATTATAGACAAAAGGTCTTAGTTATTATTTATTATAAATATTAGCCTGATTTTATATTTACTTTTTTTGTAATTTGGTTAAAGAAATTCATATCATAATTTTTGTAATTAAAAACCATAATTTTAATGAATTTCAGATTTTGAACTTTCTTAACTAAATGTGAATGATTTTACTTAGGTTGAGAATGAAAAACTTTATTTGAAAACAATATATTTATTTTAATCAATTTATTTCTACCTCGTATATATATACTTTTCTTTTTGAAAAAAAATGATTCAAATGTTAAATCAATTTGTATGACTTGCAAACTTGTTATGTAATTAATCGTAATTGATAAAGTACACTAACTAATAGTAATGGTGATATCAATATTTACAACCAAAAGATACCATTAATTATTTATTTGATATTTTATTATTATTTCAGTAGTGTAATTGGATTAAAGTATCTCATTTAGTATAACCATGCAAATTTGGTATTTGGCGTGTGGTATTAGGCAAAAGCAGAGTGATAAAAGGAGTTATTTCGAAATAACTCATTGCCCAAATAACTTCAGTATACTGATGCCAAACGAGTTATTTGTAAAATTGTTCGAATTATCTTGAAAATTGAACCATTAAAGATTAACTATGAAATCTAGTAAAATTATTGGGACTTCAATCATAACTTACTCAATAACATATATCCTATACACTTAGCCTTACCCTCAATCGACAATATTAAGTTAGTATATGTTGTTGATTGTATACCCTAAACCATCAATACATTATACACTAACCACATACCCTATACCTAACCATATGTCCTTATGAGTTGTGATTTTGCTAGTATAGTTAATTTGAAACTGAAATTCATACTTTGATTTTCAAAACATAGATAAAAAGTGATATTTGCTAATTGCTATACCCTAACCATATATCTTATACTCTACATCATATACCTTGTATCCTAACCACGTACCACAAACATAAATTAAAAAGGGATCTCCTGCCGTTAAAGACATCAAATGATTTCAAGTGAACATATGTTAATAAAAAACTTAGAACCATCAAAACCATCAATATCTTATACCCTAACGAACCGTCAAAGATTACTTTACTTATCAAGTTTAGTATAATTGTTGTAACTAATGGTTAATTTATTTATCAGCCCATAAACAACTACATACATATATATATATATATATATATATATATATATATATATATATATATATATATGGGTCAGACTCGTATGCTCCAGACATATAATATGCTCCAGGTTCTCCAAACCGTTAATTTAATCTGATGGCTTTCATTAAATATGATAATATTATCTATAATTTACAAATTAAAGATAATTAATTGATTCTTTTACATTTTAATACGTTATCTTTAATCCCCCAAAAAATTATATCATTTAGTTTCACACTACGGTACCTAATTTTGTTTAACCATAACTTAAACATACCCAATTTCTTAATTAGGTGCAAAATCTCAAATAATATTTTACTCGAGATCCTAAAAGAGAAGCCTTTTTCTGAAAAAGCTGTTGCAAACTACAATGACGCCGGAGTATCATCGTCGGCAGTAGCGCCGTCGCCACCTGTCCTCATCTTCATCCCGTTCGTCGTTGTTTGTGGCTCTTTCGCATATGGCTGTGCTGATCCTGATCCTCTCCTACGCCTCCGAGATAAAGTCCCCTTTCCTGATCCTCGACCTCTCCAAGACCCGGGCCGTCTACGACGTTGACGTCGCCTGGGTCCAGGCTGGTTACCCGGTTCATTGAAGAAGAAAGGGAATTTAATAAAAGATGCAAGACAATTGTAGATTTCTAGAATCTCTACGAAAGGGTTCTTCTTCTTCGCCACTATCTCCCCCTGCAGTTTCTCTGTTTCGAATTTGAACTCCGGCCATGAGAATGCTAGCTTCTGAACAATTGATGGAATAATCCTACTCTTGCCTCTCCATTCAAACACATTAAACCCCGTCGTCGCCACGATCGAATTCCACCCTCGGCTCTTAAATCAAGAGACCCACTGAGCCCATCTCCGCCGGCGCTCGGGTGCTACAGCCGTGGCAGCGAATGAACCAGCAACCTCTCCCGGCATTGAACGCGATCAACACCAAATCATTTGTGTGATCCAACCCTAACGAATTCTAAAACTTGAAGTAGGAGCTTTCAATCGGCGTGGGTTGATCAGAATATGTAAGAATCGAACCCGCAATCGATATTGATAGCTTTGATGATGACGATAGACTTTCAGTGGCACTATGACAGTAAAGTTTTGCTTTTTTTAAGACTGCTTTTTGGAGCTGCTACTAGAGAAATAGATGAATCTTTGATTCATTAATTAGTGGAGGCAAATTTATTCCCTTGATGATGACTGTGTAATTAGGGGTAGCTGAGGTCTATTGATGAAGATGGTGAAATTAGGGTAGCAGTGTGGCTTGCATATGATGGTGATCGCCTTTGATGATGCGAGTCTGTATCAGGTTGATGAGGGCGTTTGATTAATTAATCCTTCTTAAGAAATTTTAACGGACAAACAATTATCAATTATATAACTTTTGGGTGTTGAATAATAGGCCTCTTAGAAATCAAACTTTTGGAATTAATAAACGCTGTTAGATTAGATCAACGGTGCAAAGGCCTAGAGCATGGTATGCGTCTGGAGCATACAAGTCATATCCATATATATATATATATATACGGTACCCCAGGTGAAATCCGGGGTACCGCATACCTTGAGTATGAAAACACTATTTAGACCTCGAATTATCAGGATTTTTGGGCATGATAATATACCCTAATCCTTAATGAGTGAACCCTAGGTCCTAATTATCCAAATCAAAACTATAAACCTTAAGATGGTGCATTGATTTTTTTGCCTATATTTGGGCGAATCATAACCGTCGATTAATGTTTCTAATTAAATTGATCTCGAAGTATAATATTTAGAGAACTAAGACTTAGATTTTGATCTTTATGGGTTAGAGTATAGTATTATGTCCGAAAGAGCAGTCAATTCAAGTTCTGGATAGCGTTTTCTTACTCAAGGTATGCGGTACCCCGGATTTCACCCGTGGTACTGTAGAACTCCCTATATATATATTAGCCTCCAAAGCATATAAGAATAAATTTAACTAGTCATGCCCTCCATATAAAAATTAAAGATTCATATTTCAAAGGCTAAAATTTTGAAAAACCAAAAAGTTGAAAACACCAAATTTGTTTCATTCTTTCTTTTCACAAAAAAAAAACTAAAATTTCCCTCCTTTTTTCTCCTTCCATAAATTAGCAACATTCAATTTCCCTCCTCTTTCTCTTCCATAAAATTGAAAGAACCAAATTCCTTCTTCCTTCCTTCCACAAAAAGTTGAAAACTCAAAATTTCCCTCCTTATTTCTCTTTCATAATCAAAAGAACCAAACTTTGTCACTTCTTTCTATTCCCACAAATCAAAACCACCAAAATTTCTACTTGTTTCTTTTCTAAAAAATTCAAAGAACCAAATTTCCCTCTTCTTTCTCTTCCCAAAAATTTGAATACACCAAAATTTTCCTCTTCTTTTAAAAACATCAAATTACCAGATAGATTACTTTATTTTATTTATATTTAATTGGTAATTTTATTGAATTAACCAAAATTTTAATTTATATATTTTATTAATATTTTCCATGATCTCAATTATTAATTCTTCATTATTAATATTGACATTATGTTGATTTTATATTTACTTTTTTAATTTTGTTAAAGAACTTAGTGTGCAAGTGACCTTCATGTTTCAAATTTTGTAGTTTTCTTAAAATACATAATATCAAGTGAGTTTCATATTTTTTAAATTCCCTATACGAAATGAAAAAATAATTTTACCTAAGTTTAGAATGAAAAACTTTATTTTGAAAAACAATGTAATCGGGTTGCGGGTTGAGTCGGTCGGGTTACGGGTTAGTCGGGTTCGTGTTAATCGGGTTGCGGGTCAGTCGGGTTGCGGGTCAATCGTGTTGCGGGTCGGGCGGGTTACGGGTTGTTGACTTTTGGTCAACTCGGGTTGCGATCGGGTTGCGGGTCGGGTTGATCGGGCGGGTTAATCGGGACGGGCTATGTTTTGACACCTATACTTGAGGATGTGCTTTTAAGGGCACGGATAGAGCTTCTGACGCCCCTTAATTTCATTGAACCTCCACACGAGTTGATGAAAATAGTTAAAAGAAGTACTCTGGCGAGCGACAGATGTGCATAAATTGCTTTTGCTCAACCAATAAGGGTCGACCGCGCATATAATTGCAGTTTGGAACCCCAACAAAGTGTGAATGAGAAAAAGAAAAGAAAAAGAAAACAAAAGTACGAAAAGGGGTTCTAGCGATTGAAATGAAATGGAAGAGCACTCGATACGAAGAGTCATTGGTCATTGAATTGTGTGAGCTTCCTTATCCATGAATTGGTTGTCTTAGTTCCACTGCTTCTCATGATCATGGTTTGAGTCTAGTATTCGCAGTGAGAGAGATAGGGGGCGTCTTAGAAGATCAGTTGACCTCGCAAGTTGCTAATTGATCTAGGAAATCCTCTACCGACGATCGGGGTTCCATGTTACTATAAAGGTTTGGAGAGCTACAATGGTTTGAGTAAGGTTTGCTTGGGGACCAACAAACAGTTAAGTGTGGGGGAATTTGATAACGCCATATTCAAACATGTTTTTCCCGTCATTTCTTGACCGTTTGAGATTGGTCTATCTCTCTAGTGGCCTATTTTACGCTAGTTGTGTTCGTTTATGATGTTTCAGGACTTAGTACGTGAATGGGCGCAAAGGAGCGAGTTTTAGGACATTCAGAGCAACTGGGTAGCGGCCAGCGAGCACCTGGGAGTTACGGCCAAACCTTTCAAGTTAAGGGTAATGGTTAACCGGGCTGAAAATTAATACTAACATAAGAATTCTACATCGCTTCGACGGATTCAATGCTCAAATTCAATATGCAATATTCAAAAAAATTATATAAGAGTTCACTTTAAGATATCATGCATTTATAAGATAGATAAATTTTTTAATTAAGTATGAAACTCCAATGAGAATAATCAAAATATGAAAATCAAAGTATCAAACACCAAATAAATACTTATGGACGACTTAGTGGCTAGCTGAGCGTGGTGAAAATGTCCTCAAAATTTTCAGATTTTAGACTCGTGTATGTTTTTTTTTGAAATGTGTTTTCGATGGCGAAACTCATGTGTTCAATGCGCACTGTTTTCAAGTAAACACAAAACACAAAGTCAACACAATCGTCAAATATTCGCCGCTGAATGTCGGCGCCGTTGATTTGATCGATTAAACAGAAACCAAGACGACCGTCAAATATCCACCGCCGGCATCGGCGCTGGCAATGTTGATTTGATCGATGCACCTTTGACTTCTAACCAAGAAAACCGTTACTCGGTTCACCACCACTCCAAACTACGTTCGAATGAGGGTGTTCAACAAGAAACGAGAAACCAAACCAGGAGTGTTCTAAGTTACGTTACCTCTACTCCTATGGAGATTCCTCTGGAGAGCTCCGCGACTACGACTACAAGCTACGATCTACGACTCTGCAAATGAGTTCTTTGACATAGCGGTTCTATGAAACTAGAGAAAAAACTGATAATTCTGCGACTGTGCAGTTTGAGATTTGATTTTGCCGTCTTGAGCTTCTCTCTCTTCCCGATCTTTATACTTCGCTCTTGTCCCCGCCGTTGTAGTAACTGCCTTCGCGCCTTTGTCTTCCACGTTCTTCATTCCTGTCAACCGTGCGGGTAACTTCCGCCTTGTTGCGTAACTCCCACGAGTGCGAAACCGCTCTGCTACGCAGCAACTTGGCAAAACGACATTGAGCCACCCTTGTAGTTATCCACCCGGGTTCGATAATCCACCCTGACTCCTCAAGCCAAACTACATTAATCTTTGTTCATAAAACGACAGCATATCACAAACAACACTGCAACGCTGAGCTCCCAACCTTGCAACATCGATGCATTCACAATATCAATGCCACTTTCGATGGTGATTCATGGCTTACAACATTGCTCTCTAAACAACGTAGCTCTTAGTATCCAGACACCGTCGAATTCCCACCATTGATGCCCAACTTTATTGAATTCACGGTGTTGTTGAATTTCTCAACACTGAACTAAAGCTCATCAACGTCGTCGAGCTCGTGACCTTGTTTTGGGCAAAACAACATCACTTTCACGGCATTGTTAAACTCTTGCAACATTGTCTTTGACTAAATAATGTCGTTTCTTTACTAGTACCACAGTGTTGTTTTTTCCTTCCGCGGCGTCGTATTCAACTAAACGACACCGTCTAAAATAATTATAAAATACTAATTAATTAAACCAGCCCTCATTGTTAACTCGCCGTCAAACTCTCGTCCCTCGACGCCGTTCTTAGTTAAACAACATCATTTTCTAGTCTCGCGATGTCGTTGAGCTTTGAGCTTCGCGACAATGTTTTAAATTTAACACTGTCATTTGCTAATTCATCGGTACCGTTGGGCTTATTCGCGGTATCGAATTCTAATCCGCGGTGTCGTTTTTTCCTCTTGCGGCATCATTTTCAACTAAACGACACCGTCCTAAATAATCATTAAAAGTATTAATTAATTAATCCGGACATCACTAGTCAAACTCGTGTCTTGACCAACGACATCATTAGCGCCAAAACGGCTCCGTTTGCTTTTCCTCGTGACATTGTTTAAATATTTTAAACACTGTCGTTTGCTAGCACAGAGGTACCATTGGACCTACCCGCGGTACCGTTTTGAATTAAACCACACCGCCTAACATAATAAAAAGAAACACCAACGTACTAAATTGCCGCGATTTTGCACGTTTGGGCTGGGCGGATTTTTGGGCCAACACTTACCCAATATGGTTTTTAATTAATCGGCACCGCTGATCAAGGTCTCTCGCGGCATCGTTTTTAAATCCACGGTACTGTTTTACTTCTCCGGATGCCGCTTGTCCCCTTCCGACAAGGAATAATAATAATAATAATAATCAAAACTCCTTTTCCAAAGCCAATACCAAACGCGCGGCCCACATCTTGTTTCTCGGTAAACGGTGTCGTTTCCAGTGCCGCGGTACCGTTGAGCCTCCCTGCTGTACCGTTTTAAATCTCAGCGGTGCTGCTCAACTCCAAACGACACCGTTTTTTTATCCGCGGTATCGAATTAAATGCCCAGATTAATTAATGTGGCATTTAATTCAAACCAAAATAATTTTAGGTGTCAACAAATGCCCCACGATTTGGTTTATAATAATTATGAACCAAATTGTTGATATACTCCAAAACACCTAAAATAAACAATAATTTCAACCAAAATCTCCAAATTGGCGACAAATTTCCATGGCTTGTGATTACTATCACAGTTATGCCAATTACATTGGCGCAAATAATATCTTTGGTTTCCTTTGTGTACAAAGAAACCAACATCCACTTTACACGTCCAACTTAGATGATTACTAGTTGACGCCCAATTAGTTGGCCCACATGGTTCCATGTAATTGTGTGGCCAGGTTTAGCCAAGAAAGAGCAACGAATTTGTTTACCTCTCGGCTCTTACTGCCACGACAGCCAAACAACTCTGTTCTAGTTGGGAAAGCTCGACAACACTGTTACTATCAAAACGACCGTGTTTTCCTTCTCACTACTCCAATTATTCACATATGCATGGACACATGCATATGATGTGTTGCCTTTCCTTTAAAACCACGCCATTCTGCAAACTTAAAGCATATATGAATAGCTTTGTCTAGACTGGTCCAAGATAGGGTCAGTAACCAGTGGTTACTGACCCATCAGTAACCACACGGGAGCCGTAGGATTGGGAATGGAGCAATCCTACGGCTGGGCTGGATGTGGAGTGGGGAGGGGTATTTTTGTCCGTTTTTGTATTTTTAATTTTTTTTATTCATTCCGCATTTCAATGGCTGACTTTTCAATGAAAGAGAGAATGCATTTTCTCTGCAACTCAACTTTCTTCCTTCTCTCTTCTTTTCTTTCAATCTCTTTCCAGATCTTTTCTCTTTCTCTATTCCTTCTCTCTTACTTTTTCTTTCACAATCTCCTTTTCAAATTTAGATCTGCTATCTTCCTTCTTCATTTTTTTCTCTAGCAATCGACGAATAAAAATTGTAGCCACTCTCTTTCTTTGCATTTCTTCTCTTCATCAACTCGTTGGCCTCAATTCCGATCTTTCTCATTTTTTTGGCATTTTGGTGTTCTTGATTGAGGAAGAGGAAATGAGAGGCATCAGAAGACGATTTTTTCTCTCCCTCCTTCTGTTTTTTTTTCCTTTTAGATAATATATATTGATATTATGACTCTATACCATATGGTATTGGGTGGTAACGAAATATATATTGATATTACCACACTATACCCTATGGTAATGTATGGTATTGCGTGGTAACGAAATATATATTGATATTACCACTCTATACCATATGGTATTGTGTGATATTACCATACTATACCATATGATATTGTGTGGTAACGAAATATATATTGATATTACCACACTATACCATATGGTATTGGGTGGTAACGAAATATATATTGATATTACCACACTATACCATATGGTATTGGGTGGTAACGAAATATATATTGATATTACCACACTATACCCTATGGTATTGGGTGGTAACGAAATATATATTGATATTACCACACTATACCCTATGGTAATGTATGGTATTGCGTGGTAACGAAATATATATTGATATTACCACTCTATACCATATGGTATTGTGTGATATTACCACACTATACCATATGGTATTGGGTGGTAACGAAATATATATTGATATTACCACACTATACCATATGGTATTGGGTGGTAACGAAATATATATTGATATTACCACACTATACCATATGGTATAGACTGGTAATAACTGGAAAAAAAATTTGTGTCAAAAAAATATCAAAGTGGATATCATTTTGAAAAGCATAATTAATCTGATCTAACTGTGCAAAAAAATTAAATTTCGAGTTAAAACGAGTGAGAAATCGTCCGTTAAAGATTAAGAGAAGGAAAATTGAAGGTTTTTCGATGAGAGAGAAGGAGGTCCTGATGTGGTCGGTCAAAAGTCAGCGCGTCAGCAATAAATAGGAGATAAGTGCATTTTACCTTACTGCCCTTCCGCATTTAATTTAAATAAAAAAGTGGACTGACACGTGGAGAGAGGAGAGAGGGGTTACTGATGGGTTACTGACCCATCAGTTACTGACAAGATCCGCTCCCGTCTAGACTGCGAGATGGGTCTACCTAGCTAGGCGGCTCCCCTACATCCGAACTCAACTCTTTCGGTGAAGGAGAAGATGGCATGGCCACGCAAGCTTGGTCCAAAAGTCTCACCTCCACCACTAAAGGCTTTCTCTAAGCATTATTGCGGCAAGACCTTAGTCTAAGAATCCTTCTCTCCAAACAACGTTGTTCCAAGGACACCGCTGAAAACAACGTTGCGCCGCAACTAAACAACACTATTTAATTTTTTTTAATTGGTTAACGAAACGCAAACCAAAACAAATAGCGCATCTACGAACAGTCCTGCAACCCATGTTGAGCTAACGACAGCGTTTTGTCTATCTATTATTCAACAATTCTCCCCACAACATGTAGCGGCCAAACACAGTCTTCCTTTTTCTTCCTTTTCACCTTCGCGCTTATCAAACAATCTTGCTTTTGTTATATTTCCTTGCGGCCATACCTGACAATACTGCGGCGACCAAAACAACTTTTTCCCCTTGTTATCCCTCTTCATCATACGTAAAATACATTAGAAAGGAGATGGCCAATAAAAGAAGAATAATAATATTATTAAAATCAATTGTATATATGCCAAGCAATCTTGCGGCAAAAAAAAGAGAGGAGTCCAACACATATGCTTTGTCTCGGCAGTCCTGTTTGCTCCTTTTCGCAACCCTGCGGCCTGAATAATTTTTTTTATTAGTAAGAACCAATATTGCGAATCTCAAAGATACCATTGCAAAGAAAAGAAAAAACAAACAACTTAGCAACACTGTTTAGGCCGACGAACGGTATCGTTTTTCACCTTCAACGGCTCTGCTTTTCAGCTATATATATTTTTCGGCAAAAAAATTCCTTATTCCTCCTGGCTAATGATAATCGGCTTTAATATATCGGATTCTTGAACTTTATGTGACTATCTAATGATATATTTAAGCCAATTGGTGCTATTTTAGGGCTCGCTAACCCGGAAATGGTTGAAAAAGCATTACTGCCTAGTGCCATGAGTTTGATATGTTACAGGTGGAGAAAGCACGAAAAAGGAGCGAGTGCATAAGCAATAAATCGGGCTCGAATTACTGGTAGACTACTCACTTGGGCTCAAGGCCCAGCGAGATTGTTTCTTTGGTGAAGGAAGAGTGGCGGCCATAATTTATGGGCCGAGAAAATGCTGGAGGGAGCAATTCTTTTGGGCTTGGATGAATTGGACTTGGAATTGGCTGGGGACGAGACAAAAAGTGGAATGCGGCGGAATTATTCAAAAAGGAGAAGGGGGAATTACTTTTGGAAAAGAAGGAAGGAAGGCAGCACAACGCAGCGGAGAATGGGATTTTTTGGGGGATTTATTATTGGACACACGAAATCTCTTGGGAAATTTTTTTTTCTGGGAAGCGGACGAAGTCTCTTGGGGAAAGGAGGGAGAAAAGCAGCGCAGCGCAGGAAGGTTGTCCCGCGTAGAGATTGGAGCGGCGATTGGGCAATTGACGATCGACTTCTCCAAGGCTTGAGCTGAGTTCAACGAGAGCGATTATTTGGTTGGATTTTCTGAACCAAATTAGTTGTTTATTGTTGATTTAGAATATGATGATCAAAACTTTATCGATTTATCTCAATTTCATCATGAACTAAACCCCGATTTCTGGGGGAAACACCATAGGATGTAGCTATTTCTTGATTTGATGAATTAATTCATATTTCTTTTCTTCCAATCTCTATTGCATGAAATTACTTAATGCTTTGTGTTGACTGGCCAACAATACAACGATTTGTAGTTAATTATGTTATTAGCGACAGTGAAACCCTAATAACTGAACCTATTTCATGTGACATAGTAACTTATCGAAGCGACAGTGGATTAAATAAGGTGCTATGCGGACTTAAATAGGATATCGGTCTTCAGACTAAATAATTAACTCATTGAGCTACGACAGTAGGATTTGAATTAATTGCTTAGTACGTAGTAATTCCCGATAGGGATAGCTAGCACAGTAGTGATATCCTGGCTGTAGAGATATGGATTAAATTGATTGGAATATGTGAATTAATCTGGATAGGATAGGTAGTGAGTCCCGGTGTTTCTCCCAGAGCTTTCTCCCATTGATTTTCTCCCGACAAGTTTACTTTGCTTAATTAGTTTATTTTGCTTTTAGATAATTATTCTCGTTAAACCATTTCCACCTATAGTTTGCTCTATAAATTGATAGAATATAAGGTTGTACCAATCCCTGAGAGACGATACCCGGACTTTCCGGATTACTACAAGATATGAATTGGCATTACGCTTTTGCCCTATCAAGTTTTTGGCGCCGTTGCCGGGGACTGCCATACCTTATTTTTGTTGATTTTTGTGAGTGAACTATTTTGATCTGTGTTCTAGTGTGCAGGTGAATTTCAGGTGTATCCTCCTCGTGCATGCCAAGGCGATGAGAAGACCTTTTTGGATAAGTACTTTCCTCCTGCCAAGGCGATGAAGAGGCAAGAGGAAAATGTCACTTTTAAACAAGCTGAAGACGAAAGTCTGACAGAGGCATGGGAGCGCTATAAGGGGATTTTAATGAGATGCCCAAGCCACGATCTTGAAGATTGGAACGTGATCTCCATTTTCTTCAACGGAATCAAAAGACAATTCCGAGATGCTCTGAATAATGCTTCCCGAAATGGGTTCACAAGAATGGAAGCACCAGAAGCGTATGAACTGGTAGAGAAGATATGTTCTGAAGATACTGAATGGGGTAGTGAGACCAGCATTCGAAGGAGAGGAGGCTTGCATGAGATAAACAGAGTTGCAAGTTTAGAAGCAAAGATTGATGCTAAGCTGGATTCCAAGTTTGATGCACTCGAACGAAGGCTGGCTAAGATGGCTCTTGGTAGACAAGAGGAGGTTGCTTTTTGTGAATTATGTGAAGGTGCTCATCATAGGGATCTATGTCCACTGGTAGCTGATCAGTTGGAAGATGTGCACTATATCAACAATCATCGAAATCAAGGCCAGGGTGGTATGTACTCAAATACCTACAACCCGCAATGGAGGAAGCATCCTATCTTTTCCTGGGCGAACAAAAACCCAACTGGTGCTCGCAACATTCCACCTCCAGGTCTGCAGAAACAACAACCTCTACCTCAACCAGAGAAGAAACAACAACTCGAAGAATTGCTTCTGGCTCACATGCAGAAAATCGACAATAATCTGAAGGGCCTGGATCAATTTGTCACTCAAAAGCTAGCCATCAACAATAATTTACAATCGTCTATGCTAGCTATGGAGAGGCATATGGGACAGATGGCTCAAACTTTGGTGGATATGCAGGGGAGGATTCCTGGGACATTACCGACTAATACCGAGAGGAATCCAAAAGATGCCAAAGTTGTGGCGGTGACATTGAGGAGTGGTAAGGCCTTGGAAGACCCTAGCAGCTCGAGCACCAGAGGCAGAAGAGGAAGCATCGAGAGAAAGATCTTGTGAAGAAATGAGGAATCAGCCTTGCATAGGCAAAATGACAGCAGTTTGCCTGTGCAAAAGCAGCATGCCCGTGCAAAACCAGCAGGGGAAAATGCGAAGAGGGAGGAGCTAAAACCTTATGACCCACCCGCACCATTCCCTCAGAGGTTGATGAAGCCCTTGGAGGACCCGAACTTCAAAAAATTTGTGAATCTCTTCAAGCAATTTCACATCAACATTCCGCTAGCTGAGGCTCTTGAGCAAATGCCCACGTATGCCAAATTTCTTAAGGAATTGTTAACAAAGAAGAGAAAATGGACTGATTTGGAGAAAGTAACACTCACACCAGAGTGTAGTGCTGTGATCCAAAATAAATTGCCAGAGAAGAGGGAAGATCCGGGGAGCTTCACCAACCCATGTATTGTTGGTGAGACAGAGTTTACTAAGTAGCTTTGTGATCTTGGAGCCGGCATAAACCTGATGCCATATTCTGTTTATAAGAAGCTGGGACTCCAAGATGTGATCAAGCCAACTCGAATTACTCTACAGCTGGCTGATCGATCACTAAAGGTCCCCAAAGGCGTGGTGGAGAACGTGCTAGTCAAGGTGGAAAAATTCATCTTCCCCGCCGACTTCGTCATTCTGGAGATGGAGGAGGACATGGAAGTACCTCTCATTCTTGGGATACCCTTCCTAGCTACGGGGGGGGGGGGGGGTACTCTCATAGATGTACAAAAGGGCGAGCTGACATTCAGAGACCGTGGGGAAGAGGTAAAATTCAACGTATACCATGCAAGTAAGTACCCTAATGACTCTAGTGATGTGTTTGCGGTGGATGTCATAGAATCATGCACTGATGCTATTTTGAACAATGATTATGATGATGATTCTGAGTTTGATGATTATGATAATGAACTTGATGAGCTAACAGTGTCAAAGAGGGCACAAATGCTCGAAGCATTGCCTATGCAGGTGGAAGGTGATGAAAAGGCTGGGTTTCCAAAGACAATGGTTCCATCTCGGATCCAGCCTCCGAAATTGGAACTAAAACCAATGCCTAGTCACCTTAAGTATGCATATCTGGGGGAAAACTCTACTTTACCTGTGATTGTTTCTGCTACACTGACTGATTCGCAGGAACATGAGCTCTTAATGGTCTTACGCCAGCACATACAAGCTTTAGGCTGGAAAATTGCCAACATCAAAGGCATTAGTCCAGCATTTTGTATGCATAAGATCCTTCTAGAGGAGGAGTCCAAGCCCTCAATTCAAGCACAACGGAGACTAAACCCGCACATGAAAGAAGTAGTGCATAAGGAGGTAATGAAGCTATTGGATGCAGGTATTATTTACCCTATCTCTGATAGTACTTGGGTTAGTCCCGTGCATGTTGTCCCTAAAAAGGGAGGAATGACAGTAGTGAGAAACGATAAGGATGAGATGATATCTACCCGAACTGTTACGGGCTGGAGAGTGTGTATAGATTATAGGAAGTTGAATGAGGCGACCCGAAAGGATCACTTCCCTCTTCCTTTTATTGATCAAATGCTCGAACAGTTAACGGGTCATTCTCACTACTGCTTCCTAGATGGTTACTCCGGTTATTTTCAGATCCCAATAGCACCGGAGGATCAAGAGAAAACTGCTTTTGCATATCCTTTTGGTGTCTTTGCATATCGTAGAATGCCTTTTGGATTATGTAATGCACTAGAAACCTTTCAGTGGTGTATGACTGCCATATTCTCTGACATGTTAGAATCGAGTCTTGAAGTTTTCATGGACGACTTCTCGACTTTTGGTACTAGCTTTGAACATTGCTTGGCTAACTTGTCTAGAGTTTTGCAGAGATGTGAAGAGACTAATCTAGTCTTGAACTGGGAAAAATGTCACTTCATGGTGATCGAATTTCGGCGAGGGGGATAGAAGTTGATAAAGCTAAGATTGAAATCATTGAGAAACTTCCCCCTCCCAGCACAATCAAAGGAATTAGAAGTTTTCTAGGTCATGCCGGTTTTTACCGGAGATTTATTAAAGACTTCCCAAAGATCACCAAACCTTTATGTGATTTGTTGGCCAAAGATACTGCATTTAACTTCTCTGATGAGTGTTTGCAGGCCTTCAATCGACTTAAGAAGGAGTTAACCTCTGCTCCCATTATCACTGCACCCGAGTGGACTTTGCCATTTGAAATTAGTGCGATGCTAGCGACTATGCAGTCGGGGCAGTTTTGGGACAGAGGAAGGAAGGTAAGTTGCACGCGGTGTACTATGCAAGTAAGCTTCTCAATGATGCACAATTGAACTATTCCACTACTGAAAAAGAACTGCTTGCTGTGGTGTTTGCTTTTGATAAATTTCGATCTTATTTGATGGGATCGAAAACAGTTGTGTACACTGACCATGCAGCTATAAGGCACCTTCTTTCAAAGAAGGAGGCCAAGCCGAGATTGCTTCGTTGGGTTCTTCTTTTGCAGGAATTCGACGTTGAAATTCGTGACAAGAAAGATTCGGCTAATCTAGTAGCCGATCACCTTTCTAGACTTGAGCTTGAGGAAATTCCTAAGGACAAGGTTGAGATCAATGAGTCTTTTCCAGACGAGCAACTCTATGATCTCCTTGTCCAACAAGCTCTCTGGTATGCAGACCTTGCGAACTATCTCGCCACAGGTAAGCTCCCTGATTTGTCTTATCAACAGCGCAAGAAGTTGATTACTATTGCCAAGAATTATATATGGGAAGACCCCTTCCTGTATAAGCATTATGCTGATACCATGGTAAGACGATGTATTCCTGAGTGTGAGGTGAAGTCGGTGCTAAATTTCTTTCATAGTATGGCCGCAGGAGGTCACTTTGGACCTCATAGGACAGCAACAAAGGTTTTACAATCTGGATTTTATTGGCCTTCTCTATTTCGAGATGCCCGTGATTTTGTTGCTCAATGTGATAGGTGCCAAAGAATAGGGAACATATCTGCAAGGATGGAGATGCCGCAGACCTCGATTTTGGAGGTAGAGATGTTTGATGTATGGGGAGTGGATTTCATGGGGCCATTCCCACCGTCTTTCAACAACAAATATATCTTAGTCGCAGTCGACTATGTATCCAAGTGGGTGGAGGCAGTGGCGTTGCCCACCAATGACTCAAAGACGGTGGTGAATTTTATGAGGAAGAACGTGTTCACCAGATTCGGAGTCCCTCGAGTTCTCATAAGTGAATAGGGCACACACTTCATGGGAAAGGAGTTGAACACGTTGTTGGCCAGGTATGGGGTTAAGCATCGAGTGGCTACACCCTATCATCCACAAACCAGCGAGAAAGTGGAAGTTTCCAACAGAGAACTGAAACACATTCTGGAGACGACAGTGAATTCAACAAGGAAAGATTGGGCAAGGAAGTTAGATGATGCACTATGGGCATACCAGACTGCTTTCAAGACTCCTTTAGGCATGTCTCCGTACAGATTGGTGTTTGGAAAAGCTTGCCACTTGCCTGTCGAGCTTGAGCATAAGGCGTATTGGGCTATCAAGAAGCTGAACTTTGATCTAAAAACTGCTGGAGAGAAGCGCCTGTTGCAACTGAATGAGCTCGACGAGATTAGGCTTAATGCCTATAAAAATGCCCGGATTTATAAGGAGAAAACCAAGAAGTGGCACGATCACCACATATTGCGAAGGGATTTCAAGGTGGAGAGAAGGTATTACTTTTCAACTCACGTGTTAAACTTTTCCCTGGAAAGTTGAAGTCAAGGTGGTCCGGACCATTTACGGTGACCATAGTGTACCCACATGGTGCAATCGAGATTCTTGGTGATCAAAGGGCATTTAAGGTGAATGGTCAGAGGCTCAAGCACTATATTGAAGGGGTTTCCGTCCTGGAAATCTCAACATATCATCTGGAATGAGCTATTCTACGTCAAGCTAGCGACGAAAAACAAGCGCTTCTTGGGAGGCAACCCAAGGTGAGTTTTTTCTTTCAATTTTTTTAATTTTTTAGTTTTAGGGTGTTTCTAGAGGCTCTCCGCCAAATTTCAGCTCCAAAAGCCTTGAGAAAGGTATTATTTGGTGTTTTGTAGGTACACGGGCAGGCTGTGGAAGCACAAGGAGGCTGCAAAATTAGCACAAGAAAACCGCAAATGGGGGGAGGACTAATCTGAAGTTTTGGGGAGGAAGGGGGGACTGAAAGGGATATTCTTCGGAACATAAAAAAAAGGGACGACAGCGTTTCAACAAAAAAAACAAAAAAAAGAATCCGAGCTCGGGCTGCTCCCCTTCCCCTTCCTTCCTTCTATCCCTTCGCTTCTTCTTCTCCCACACAGCAGACACACAGCCAGTGCCCCCACCACAAACCGCCGCAGCGCCGCCTCCCTGCCTTCCACCATGCCGGCGAGCCCCCTCGTCACCGCGCCTCTCGCCGTCGCGCCTCTCGTCGCCCCGCGTCGTCGCACCACGCGACCAGCAGCAACAACCGCCACAGACCCCTCGCCACCGCCGCACTTCTCTGCCGCGCGGCCATCTCCGGCGGTCGTCACTGCCCAGTGCCCCTCCGACCCACCACCAGCTACAATCACCCCCCTTCTCCCCAGGTTTGGTTTGCAAAACCTAGCAGTTGAGGATTCAAGAACAGAAAAAAAATTCGGGTTCTTCAAATTGGGGATTTTGCTCAATTTCGAATATGAGGTGAAATTGGAGTGTGATGATTGATTGATTGGTCCAATTGAAGTGAAACTACTGTCTAGAACGAGATTTGCAGAAGATTTTATGGGTGAATGAGCTGAATTCGACATAATAGTATACTTGGTGGGATTTGATTGGAATTTGCAGCTTGATAATTGGTTGAGTTAAGGTTCCATATTTGGGTGATTTTCTGATTGTGGTGCCATTGAGCTAGACTTTGGGAAGAACAGTAAAGAGTTGTGCAAATTTGGTGATTCAAGCAGAGTGAAGGCTAAAGAAGGTTGTGTTTTTCCAGTTTGCACTCTTGGTTGCAGGTATGGGACGTCGTAGATATACCCCTCCACCTCGGCAATTCAAAGTCACTGATCAAAAGTGTGGATGGGAAGATTGTTTACCGCTCGTGGACTATTGAAGACAGCCACAAGGTCACTGATCGAGACAGCCAATTCCCGAAGTTCCCCCACGATTTCAAGCAGTAAGCATGCCAGATCGGTTTCACAAGGAGATCACCGGCCAGGTTGGACCCACAATGCGGTCCCGAACTATTAAGATGACTTCTCCAGCTCCATCTCCACCACAGCAGCCTGCTCAAATGCCTCCTGAAGAACCTCCACTCCCAGATTCAACACCAGTTTTATCACCTGAGAGCAGGCCAGCAAAGAGGACTCGTCTCCAGCAACCGGGCTCATCTTCACGACCACAGAAGCCTTCTTCTTCAGCACCTGCACCATCCACGACACCACGTCGTACTACCCTAGTTGCAAGCAAGAAGAAGGCTGGTTCTTCTCTTCCAAAGGATGTCTCTAAGACGTTCGGTCGACCTGTCCAGCTCCAGCAACATAAAGAGGAATATGCAGATCTGATGAAACGAGAGGTCATCCCTTCTCATTTCATGGACTATGAAGCCTTGCAGAAGACCGAGCGGGCTGAGGAGGTGATGACATATTTCCGTAGGATGAATTGGGCAAGATTTCCGGAGCTGCACTTCCCAACCTATCCACACCTCTCCAGAGCATTCTTGGCCACCTATAGCTCCGAGGATAGTGGGGTTGAGAGCAAGCTTCAGAGTACTTTGGCCGGGAAAACCAAGTCCCTCACTTTGAGCCAAGTGAACAGAGCACTTTACTTCGATGGTGCAGCAGATGCAATTCCTAATGAAGCACAGGATTTGAGAGAGTTTTGGAAGACAATTGTGGCAAATGGAAAGGACTTCAATCCTAGTTCTTCGAGGAGAGCATCTATCCGAGACCCGGTGATCCCACTAGTACACGACTACTTAGCTCGCACTGTCTTGGGAATGGTATCCAATGCCAGTGGTGTCTACACCGCCGATCTCAGGTACATCACAGTTTCGTTACTGGATCACCATTGTGTGTTGGGTACATGGTGGGTAAGATGCTTGAAATGAAGCGCTCAAAACTTGTGGAGCTATTATGTGTGGGGGAATCATACTGCATTAGCTCGAGCTTACTGGCGGTTACCAGAGAACCCTACGGGTTTGGAGATAAGTGAGGGCTCGACTCTGCTTGGGGAAACAACGTTAGGCAAATTAAGTTTTCCGAGGAAAGCAGGATGTCGTGGTGAATATCTATCCATCGCAAAATACAAGGAGTGGGAGATTGAGAACAATCGGAAAAGGGCAGCAAAGGCTGCTAGAGCAACTTCTGCTTCAACATCATCTCCAACACCATCGGTAGCCACTCCGACAACAACTCCAGCTCCTACACCCATGCCTCTGGGTGCTTGTTCATCATCACCAGCACCAGCAGCAGGGCACTCTGCCACGAGTGTCAGCCAGGGTCAGCAGTCACATTCACCTCCAGTTCCGCATCCAGGAGATACTCCACCAGTTGTACCAGCGTCACCATCATCTGGAGACGATCTTAGAGCCAGAATAGCTATCTTGGAAGCCAGAGACGTAGAGAAAGATAAGAAGATCAAGGAGCTCAACCAGCGTTTAGATGAGAAGTTCGAAACCCCTCCTTCATAGGAGCTTGTCCCGAGGTTCTTTTTTCTTTTCTTTTCTTATTTTCTTTGTGAATACTTCTCGTAGTGGATGATGGTCTGTAATAATGTTATCTAGGTGAACCTGTTGGTGTGCGTATGTAGTTGTAGACATTGTGGACAATGTCCATCCTGAGTGTGGGGTGGATGGTCTGTGTTCTTGTCGTGTTTTATGTTTAAGTGTCAAGTCTTATATGTCCACAGTGTCTCGTCATGTGTATATCGTAAAAAAAAATTGCCATTAGGTTGAGCACAGCCAAACTGCATGCAGTTTGCCTGTGCAAAAAGCAGTCTGCCTGTGCAAAGCTAATGACTAAAAAACACCTAAAAATCAGAAAAATTAAAAACAAAACCTTGTACTCTTGTGGTAACATGATATAAATGACCGTGATGCCTTGAAAATGAGTTTGTGCTTGAATGAAATCATCGAAATCACCCCACTAGTGTTGAATTGCATAGTTCTTCACAATGAGCTTAAATGTTTTGACTGACTTGATATGCTTTGAATGAGCAACTCTTTGAGCAACATTCTCTTTTGTGAGGATAGTGTAATGACTTTTGGTGAAGTAGTTAGGTGGAGAACATTGACCATTCGACATGTTTGGATACCGTGCTTACTTGCATCAATTGTGAGCTTTTGATTTTGCAACGAGTCTCTCTGTTTTGATGGTTTTATGATAGGGTGAATGGTATCTTCATAAAAGAAAACACTACCTGACAAGTAAAATATAAGGAAGTTCCCATACCAATTAAAGTGTGGGTAAAAATGCCAAAATCGTGTGAGGCAATCACTCATTGCACATGGGGATGAGGAAAGATTCAATTGAGAATCGATTCGCGACCGTACGATGTTGCTTATCAAGTACGATCCCCAGTTGAGTGAAGTGCCATTTGAGGATATGCAATGACCCTACATTTGAGTGTTTGATTAGTGAGTCTGTGGTGTGTCATTGTTGTGGATGGTTATGTGTTTGTATCTTTTGAGTCATTACTTAGGGACAAGCAACCATTGATTGTGGGGTTGTGATAATCGGCTTTAATATATCGGATTCTTGAACTTTATGTGACTATCTCATGATATATTTAAGCCAATTGGTGCTATTTTAGGGCTCGCTAACCCGGAAATGGTTGAAAAACCATTACTGCCTAGTGCCATGAGTTTGATATGTTACAGGTGGAGAAAGCACGAAAAAGGAGCGAGTGCATAAGCAATAAATCGGGCTCAAATTACTGGTGGACTACTCACTTGGGCTCAAGGCCCAGCGAGATTGTTTCTTTGGTGAAAGAAGAGTGGCGGCCATAATTTATGGGCCGAGAAAATGCTGGAGGGAGCAATTCTTTTGGGCCTGGATGAATTGGACTTGGAATTGGCTGGGGACGAGACAAAAAGTGGAAGGCGGCGGAATTATTCAAAAAGGAGAAGGGGGAATTACTTTTGGAAAAGAAGGAAGGAAGGAAGGCAGCGCAACGCGACGAAGAATGGGATTTTTTTTGGGGATTTATTATTGGACACACAAAATCTCTTGGGAATATTTTTTCCAGGGAAGCGGACGAAGTCTCTTGGGGAAAGGAGGGAGAAAAGCAGCGCAGCACAGGAAGCTTGTCCCGCGCAGAGATTGGAGCGGCGATTGGGCAATTGACGATCGACTTCTCCAAGGCTTGAGCTGAGTTCAACGAGAGCGATTATTTGGTTGGATTTTCTGAACCAAATTAGTTGTTTATTGTTGATTTAGAATATGATGATCAAAACTTTATCGATTTATCTCAATTTCATCATGAACTAAACCCCGATTTCTGGGGGAAACACCATAGGATGTAGCTATTTCTCGATTTGATGGATTAATTCATATTTCTTTTCTTCCAATCTCCATTGCATGAAATTACTTAATGATTCAACGAAAAAAAGAAATTACTTAATGCTTTGTGTTGACTGGCCACCAATACAACGATTTGTAGTTAATTAGGTTATTAGCGACAGTGAAACCCTAATAACTGAACCTATTTCATGTGACATAGTAACTTATCGAAGCAACAGTGGATTAAATAAGGTGCTATGCGGCCTTAAATAGGATATCAGTCTTCTGACTAAATAATTAACTCATTGAGCTACGACAATATGATTTGAATTAATTGCTTAGTACGTAGTAATTCCCGACAGGGATAGCTAGCACAGTAGTGATATCCTGGCTGTAGAGATATGGATTAAATTGATTGGAATATGTGAATTAATCTGGATAGGATAGGTAGTGAGTCCCGGTGTTTTTCCCAGAACTTTCTCCCATTGATTTTCTCCCGACAAGTTTACTTTGCTTAATTAGTTTATTTTGCTTTTAGATAATTATTCTCGTTAAACCATTTCCACCTATAGTTTGCTCTATAAATTGATAGAATATAAGGTTGTACCAGTCCCTGAGAGACGATACCCGGACTTTCCGGATTACTACAAGATAGGAATTGGCATTACGCTTTTGCCCTATCAGCTAACAACGACGCTTAGTCCTACAGCCCTGTTTGCTCTTTCCCATGACCTTGTTGATCCACCAGCTATTGTGGCTTAGACCCCCTTAATTTAACTTAACTTAATCTTATTATTTTATTTTTTATCAAGCCACCAACGTTGTAGCAACCACAACAGTAGGGGTGTTCAAACGGATTGGTTACCGTGGTAACCATATTAACCGGTAATATTCGGTTAATTTGGATAATTGGTTTGTTTTGGTTAAACAATTTAGCTTATTTGGTTTATGTGGTTTGGTTTCAACACTGCTAACCAGTAAAACCAATTAACCAATTAATGATACACCTAATATACAAAATTATTTATACTTCCATGCAACCAACCAAACCAAACTTTCGTGATTCCCTATTTTATTTCCATGTGCAAAACAAACCAAAGCATTGTGGGTCAAAAATTAAATGGGTCTGCCACTTTACTAAATCAAAACATTTTGGACAGCTACTAGACTTTAGGATTACGTACAATATCATGACAACCACCTCAAACTCTGTATAGTTTAAGTGTTTTGTAGAAGAGTTTTAACTTCCTGATGAGTGGTATTGGTATCTATTTAATATTTATGTTAAAGGTTTGTTGTAAGCTAACTATATTAGGTGCAGAGATGATGAATGATGATAATAATTATGGGTGGTTAGTCTTATTATTATTGCTCATATATAATGATAGTTTATGATAGTAATAACATATGGTTATGTTTTATTCATTAACATGATAATTGTTTTCATGCAATGTTATGTTATTTGGTTAATCCAATTATCCGATTAACCAAACCAATTACCCTTTGGTTTGGCTAATTTGGTTTTTGTGTTAATTTGGACGGTTTGGTTAAGACATTTTATTCCATGGTTAATGAAATTTAAGCTTAATTGGTTTGGTTATTACCACGGTAACTATTTGAACACCCCTACACAACAGAGCTGTTTGCACTCTTTCTTTGCCCGCAACGCTACTGCGGCAATTCCCAACACCGCAGGGCATTAAACATCGTTGTTTTCCTCAGCAGAGTTGTTCTTCCAAAAACAGCTTCGTTTTTTTAAACAACTTTGCTTCACGACCATGTATTTCATTACTTTCAGCCAAGAATATACCCCCTTTGCCCTGTGTTGTGGCCAAGATAATGTCATTCTGCAGCGCCGTGCCCCCCAACATCATCGTTAAGAAGAAAAGAAGGAAAAATATAAAATGACACCTCTGCTACGTGGCTTAGGCCAAAACGACCATGTTTGGTCATTATTTCCTTATCAACCATTATCAAAGAAAATAAAAAGTAAAGCCATGTTTAATCTTTGACTATCTCGACAACATAGTAACCGGCCGACCATATTTAACAACTCCGGACTAAAGAAAACAAACCATTTAGCCAACACAATCATACACCAACGACCTTGATTATGTTAATGCGAAGCCGATGGCATCTACGTAGCTCACTTATGCACGAATCTAAAACAAAAAGCGAAAATTGGCTAAACAACATGATTGCAACATATCCATGTAATATTTCATGACATGCACACGGAAAACAAACTTTGAAGCCATTCACAAGCAGAGTTAACCCATACCTGTCAGACTCCTGCAAACTGGCACTGTGAAACTTGAATGTGGCTCCTCCTTCGCGTGAGAGTTGATTTCTTCCACAATGTCGCATACCTCACCACTACTTCCTCTCCCACCTCGTTACTCAAATCCTCGCCGTTGATCGGCAACCCGCAAGGCCGTGATTTCAGCCTTCGCCACCCTCTCTTGAGGTGGCTTACTCAGATTTTGGTAGACCACATAATGCAAGCATTGATGGTCTCACAATCTCGGACAACGAGTTCAAGCACACCTTATCCAACACCTTTGTGCTTGAAACTATGATGTTGGACGTTCCTCCATCCCCACTCCCGATTTCAAGTGGTCCAAAATCTCCATGGTATAGATAAGCTTTAGTCAGGTTGGCCCCAACGGCAAATGACTTTGTGTCAGCCTGTACCACCTCAACGACACTGTCTTCATTCCAGAGCATCAAACACTGATGCAGCGATGGAGGAACGCACTTGTTAGCATGGATCCAATCCCGACCAAGTAGTGCGTTGTAGCTTATCATTCCATCCACATCAAAGAAAGCACTCATCCGCTTCTGTGATCCAACTCCCACTACGACTGGGAGGATTCCCTTGGCATAAGTAGACCCGCCATTGAAGCTTGTCACAAACACTTCCGTTGGGATCAAGTCATTAGTACTCTTGCCCAACTTCTTCGGCATCCTTGTTGGCATCACATTTACCGCGGCTCCATTGTCAACTAAGACTCTCGACATTGGTACGTCATCAAGTGTGGCCTTGATGTAGAGAGGCCTCAAATGACGCATCATCTTTGACTCGGGCTCGTTGAAAACAACGACCATGTTCGATTCTTCACCCGTGGTTCCTTCATCCACAGCTTTCCCCTTCGCTTCTGTAGTCCGAATAGATTTATCTACCTCGTCGAACTCTGATCCCCACGTGATGTTCTCCACTGGCACACATGTTGACTCTTTCGGGCCTTGGTACAACACGTAAAAAGGATATCTTCCCCCATCTTTGCCTAGTAGCCCAACAGCTTTGTGGCCCGCTTCGTACAGTTCTTTCAGAATCCGCTGCGAAGTCTTGTTCTGCTTGACTGACTCTACTGCCAAATCAATTCGACCATTCAAGCGAGCCATCATTGCACTCCACGGCTCAGCGTCGATTGGCAGATCCGCAGACTCGCCAACCAGCTCTGCCGCTGCTGGCTCCTCATTCTCCTTTTCTAAAGTTAGTTGAGCAAAACCGCTCACCAGCTCAGCAATATTGACCTCTTGAGCAGCTTCGTCGACCTCTTCAACCTCCATCACGACCTCGCCATCCTCTCCTTGATTTTCCAAATCAATGAGGAAAATAAAAGGCAAGATGTAGTTGTTCACCACCACCGGTGGTAGACTTCCAAACTGGATCGTCATGGGTGCACCTTGGTTGTCATCATCGTCATCCTTGTTTTTTTTTTTATCAAATTTCGACTTTGGCTCCTCCAATTCCAGCATCTCCTCTTCGATAAAGGAGTCATCCAACTTAGCATTGTACTCAGCCTCTCTCGGGACTCCCTGATCGTCCCCGTCAAGCTTGTCCTCGACAACTTTTCCAGCACCGGCCACAGTCACTCTCAGACCCATGGCAGAGTTGTCCACGTTCACATTTGCTTGCAAGTTTGCAATCCTCCTTCCTTGAGCATTCTTGCGGAGGTACCTTCGATACTGCGTCCTTGTCATCCCATCAACCGCGATGGGCTGTTGACGACGGACGTCATAGGTGTGCCAACCACCCTGTGGCACATTTGGCATCCTAAAGGTTCTCCTGACAGGTGGGGAGCCTCTCACAGGTTGGGCAAGTCCAAAAGATAGACTTTTCATAGATGGGACACTTTGAGCAACCCACTACCTATGTTGCCCTCTTCCCCATGCAGGTGCACATACTCCTTCAACATTGCGTTCATACGAGGGGTACCTCGGTTTGAACTGTCGTGGTCCCAATCTCTGGTGGATCGACTGGCTTGGGCTTGCTCCCCCAATGTTTAGCTTTCCGCGACACTAAGCACACAACTTCTCTTCCTCAGCTGGATCCAAGCGTGTCCCCTCCTGCACTTGGGAGGATGAAGCACCCTGGGCCACATAAGAACTACCACTCGGAGGTGGCATTGTATCCACCACCATCTTGAAGCATGGCAGGTTGATCTTAGAGAAATCGGGATTGACCATGTTGACGCCGACCACGTTTGGGAAAGGGTATGTGTTAACAATCATGGCCTCCTTCCTCTGCTCTGGGAACTTGAACCGACCTTTCTCAATTGCATCCTGCACAACGTTGCGAAACACAACACACATGTTAGTTGAATGAGATGCACTGTTGTGCCATTTACAGTATCGTTTCCCTTTTAATTTTTCGGTTGGCGGGATTGTATGCCCCCCAGTTAACTTAATTTGACCATCTTTGTAAAGCTGGTCGAAAATTAATTGTGATTTTGAAACATCAAAGGAATATTTCCTAGTTTGAATTGGAGCACGATTGGGCTTTCCACCTTGTGGTTCCCCTTCGGTGGCTCACTTCTACTGTCACTCCAGGAATTGGCCAAGTGAAACCACTTCCTAAAGCGTAGTATAGCGGGTTTGGGTTTAAATGTCAACCCAGGTCCTAGATTTGATGACTACTCAGTGAAATCTTGTTATCTAGCAATGAAACTTTAATGCAAGTCTAGACTAACAAACTAAAAAAGCAAATAAACGGTTGTATTCAGGTTAAGAGAGGTCACCCGGATATGGTTCCCCCTAGACTGCAGTTAAGCCGGATTGCAATTACCAAGTTCAGTTTCTATGATAGTTATACTGCGGAAGGTTCTTAAACAGCCTGAAGTCTCGACTAAAGGTCTTCAGACCCTCTCAATCTGAGTCTCTAGCGGGCGACTAACCTCCACCGGAGTAAACAGATTGAGGCCTTAACAAACAAAACCTCCACTACCGAAGTAAATCCGGTACAGAATAGTGAGTTGGCTCCTCGACTAAAGTCACCAACTCCCTACCTTCAATCAAGGATGCTCTATCAACCTAGGCAGATATTCTCATTCTAGGTCAAAGCAGAAACAACAGGAATTTGATCAGGATTCAAGTCATTCAATCATTCAAACCTCAATCGAATATAATCAAATCATAGAATCAGTACTTGGGTTCATACAATCAAACCTAACATACAAATCTAAGGTTCTCCATACCCAGATGAATGGGAGAACTACTCCATGGAGAAAGAAGCAAAAGCAGAATCAGACGCGGAATTCATACTGTGAAGGATGGATTCCTGCTCCTGGACGTTGATCGGCACTTCTCCAAGCTCAAACTGGCCTCCAATGGTGATGAAGATCAAGCTAAGGCACTTGGGAACTCTTGTTCGTCACTTTCTCACTCTAGGAATCGATCTCTCTCTCTAAAACTCGAATCCCCTTGATCTTTGGCCTTCTTTTCCTTTAAAACAGCTGCCTGTCGCGATACCCGGTCGAAATACCCGGTCGGGTATTTTGGGTCACGACCGGGTATAGTTAAAACGCACATTTTGGCCAGGGGAAAATTCCCGGTCTCATCCAATAATCCCCGGTCGGGGATTTCTGCCTTCCAGACCGGGACCCCCCCTGTTTCTCAGACGCCAAAAGGGAAAATCCCCGGTCTCCTCAGAATAATACCCGGCCGGGTATTTGTGGTCATGGCCGGGTATTTTCTTCCTCCAGCCCACTTCAATCCTCACTTGCTCCTTTCGACCCGAATCTCGTTCTTTCGCCTCGATTCCAACGCCGGGTCCTGAAATATGACATAAACACACAACCTCGCGTGAAATCGGCTTAAAACCCGAGAGTCAACCTCTCAAACGGCTCAAGAATAGGGGCGAAAATATGTGTAATTATCGGTCTATCAAACTCCCCCACACTTAACCGTTTGCTTGTCCCTAAGCAAACCTAACTCAAACCAATGCAACTCTCCAGACCTCTATAGCAACAAACAACCCAGATCGTAGGTAGAGGACTTCCTAGATCATTTAGCAGCTTACGAGGTCAACCGACGCACAAGTCATCTCATAGCTTCTTCGGCAAGAGCACTAGTATCGAGTCGGCATCATGGCAAATAGTGAACAGAGGACAAATGAATCGTGGATGAAGAGATTCTCAAAAACAAAGGATCATGGACTCACATTTTTCAAGGTGCTCTATTTTCTTCTTAAGGATGGTTGGAACCCCTTTTCTTCCTGTTTTGCTTGTTTTCTGTTTTTTTTTTTCAAGGGTCCCAACCTGCTTTTCAGAAAATGGGGGCTCCCACCTAGCAGAGGTTTTGCGGGAGCCTGGCTCTTACCGGCAATGCCAGGAGCGGATGTCTCGAGCCTCGTGCGGGGGAAAACATGCAAGGGGGCTGGAGGTAGTAGGTGGAAATTGGGAACGAATTCCCGTCTCCCCTTACACACTTTCGCCCTATTCGCACGGGAGACGTTATTTCAAAGCACATTTCCAAGCACCTGTTATTTTCAAAACATGATACAAGAGTCCATGACAGGTAGAGAGTCCACAACACCACACAATTCAAGGGTCCTAGGATCACTAATTCACTCAATCAACCTACACAATATGAAGAAGAAATGAGACTTCTTAAATGCATCAACATCCTCCATAGTGCTACACTACCTCCCTAGGTTGCATATTACTATAAAGACTGTCAATTCAAAGCATAATGAGCAGGCAATTGCAAGGAACACGTACTTGGAGCCCTCAAATTTAAAAATTTGGACAGTGGACTAGGCTCCAAGCACACAAACAGATCTAATGCAGTCACAAGATAAACATCCCCCCCACACTTAAGATCGACATTGCCCTCAATGGAGAAGAGGGAAGGAAAAGGGGAACGATGTTACCGGTATGCACGGACTGCAGGAGACTGGAAACGGACCAGTCAGAGTGAAGCGGACTGGATAGAGGACTAGTCAAGACAAGCACAGCTAAAGGAAATTAAAGAGCTCAAACACAATACGTCAGGTCTAATGGTCAGCCCAATAGTACATCATCCAAAACAAAAGAAAACAAACCAAAACCAAACCGGTTTACAATCCGACTCAAAACACCAGAAAGAAAGTCAAACCGTGGTGGGGTTGCCTCCCCACAAGCGCTTCTTTACCGTCTTTTAGCTGGACGCCCATGGTGGATGCTCAGGAAGGTGAAGGACCAGGTGCCTCCAAGAGCGGATCCACGTCGCTCTTGAGGTACAGCTTCAGGTTGTGGCCATGCACCCGACGGATGCGACCACCATCATCGGTAAGCTCGACCTGGCCATCCGGCAAGATGCAGGCGAGTGAGTACCCGGACGGCCAGGGTGGTCGTGGTGTAGGAGGTGGGACCAGCTCGTAGTGGTCTCCACCCTTCTTTCGTGCAGGCTTAGCAACCTGCTGCTTCGGCCGCCACTCCTCCTTGAGCTTTTTTTTCGGAGGCGAGGCTGGATGGAGTGGCGGCGAAGGAATGATAGGAGGGTCCTGCAAAATGAGAGGTGCAGAAGGATACACGATAGGCTCGTGTACCTAATCAGAAATGGCATGCACAGGTGTGAAAGCAATCATAGCACAGTGATCAAATTCAGTCACAGAAAAAGTAGCCTGTTCATTTCCAGCACGCAGGATCAGTTTACCATCATGCACATCAATAAGTGCCTTGGCGGTGGCAAGAAATGGTCTACCCAGAATCAAAGGCACATCCACATCCTCATGTATATCAAGAATAACAAAATCAACGGGATATGTGAATGCACCTACTTTAACAAGCAGATCCTCAATGATACCCCTAGGATGCACGATAGAATGATCAGCTAACTGAATGCTCATCCTAGTAGTTCTAGGTTCACCTAGGCCTAGCTTCTTAAACAATTTATAAGGCATGACATTTATGCTAGCACCTAGGTCCGCCAAGGACTTGCCTACATGCATGCTGCCAATAGTAAGAGGGATAGTAAATCTCCCTGGATCCTTGCGCTTTTCGGGCAGCTTGTTCTGCAGGATAGCAGAACACTCCTCACTGAGCATCACTGTCGAAAGATCCCCAAGTTTCTTCTTGTTGGTGAGGAGATCTTTCATGAACTTAGCGTACTTGGGCATCTTCGCCAGTGCCTCCACAAACGGTATGCTGATGTTGAGCTGCTTCAACATTGCCATAAAATTGGCAAACTCAGTCTCCAACTTGTCTTTGTGTAGGCGAGTGGGGAAGGGAAGCTGGGGTACATGCTCCTTAACCACTGGTTGTGGCTTGGGAGCAGGGGCTTCCTTCTCCACCCGCACTTCTGCATCGTCGGCTGGAAGTGCTGAAGCAGGTAATGGTTCCTCCTGCCTGGCCGGGGCAGGATCAGCAGATATGGTCTTACCGCTCATGGTAAAAATGGCATCCAGCTGCTGATGCTGGTGAGGATCACGAGGATTCGGAATAGTGGTGGCAGGCAGAGTCCCCGGTGCCCTGGTAGTGTTCTGGCGGGCCAAGATACCCACCTGGTGCTGCAGATCTTGCAAAATGGCACCTTGGTTCCTCTGACCTGCCTCCAGTGAGGCTACGCTCTGGTCCAACCTCGTGATAGTTTCCTGAGTGCTAGTCATGAATGAAGCTAGAATATTTTCCAGCTTTGTCATCCGGTCATCTGGGGCAGGAGCTGCTGCTGGCTCAACAAACTGACGCTGGGGCTGTTGGAATGGTTGCCCCTGCCTAGGCTGGTAGGGCTGCTGCTGTGGGGCTGGCCCCTGTCGAGCCTGGAAGGGCTGCCTCTGCTGAAAGCCACCAGCTGGTGCTGGGAAACCAGGTGGCTTAGCGGTGTTGCTGTTCCAAGCGAAATTGGGATGCTGGCGCCACCCCTCATTATATGTGTTGCTGTACGGGTCGAGGCGCCGAGCATTGGCGATGAAGTCCAACTGCTCTTGGGTAGTAGTAGACTCCCTCATAGCCTGGCAGTCTTCCACTAAGTGATTTGAGCTCTCACACCACTGACATTGAGCTACTGGAGGTGTAGCCAAACCTCTGCCCGGAATAAGACTGTTGGGCTGCTTCAATGTCTGCACTAGCTCAGCTACCTGCTGCTCGAGCCCGGATCTGGTCTCCATGGCGTGCACACCACGGTCCCGGGAATGTCTGCCTCTGCTGCTCTGTCCCCAAGAATGATCTCTGGCAGCCAAGGTATTGATCATCTGGTTCAGCTCTGGTGGAGTCTTAGTAAGAATATCCCCTCCTGGGCATAAAGACTCAATCACCCTCTGGCTGTCCGGAGAGAGAACTGTAGAAGTTCCCCACTGTGAATGCATCACTAAAGCCATGATGGGGACACTGCTAGAAATATCCCATGTACCGCTCCCAAGCATCATGAAGTGACTCATCTGGCTCTTGGCGGAAGTGAGTGATCTCCCGCTGGATCTCTGTAGTCTTCGATGCCGGATAGTACCTGTGCACGAATTTGTCAGCCAGATCGTCCCAAGAGGTGATGGACAATGGGGGCTGGGTCTCCAACCACCTCTTAGCATTCCCCGCCAGAGAATGGGGGAAAAGATGCACCCTGGCCTCCTCATCCTTCAAGCCATGGAACTGGATAGAGGATGTAATGAGATAAATCCACCATGGCTTGATCTCGAAGTTGTTTGCTGGAATAGGCGGGTAGAGGATGACCGGGCGGATGTCAGCAATCCGAGGAGTGTAGTAGTACTCCAAGGTGGGACCCGGCGGCGGTGGATGATGAACCCCATGATCCTGGGGTATGGGGTTGTTCCCCAGGACCTGATTCCCAGGGGGAGCCTGCTGAGGATTCCCCTGGTGTTGATTGTACTCTCCGTCCATCCCGTACTCTTCTTCAGAATCGCTACTCAGGTGGCCGTCTATGCGCTCTTCCGTAGCCAGTCTAGCTCGCTGTTGTCTCCTGAGTTCGCGACAGGTGCGTTCAATCTCTCGATTCAACGGCAGTAAACCTCCCGACTGGCTACGGGTCATGCACTACCTGCACACACTCAAGCAAGCAAACCCGTGAAGGCACAAGTGGGACAAAGCAAACAAAGCAAAAAGAAAAGCTAAATTAACTGAAATTACTTTTCTTCAACAACCTAGCCGTCCCCGGCAACGGCGCCAAAAACTTGACTCACTTCTACTGTCACTCCAGGAATTGGCCAAGTGAAACCACTTCCTAAAGCGTAGTATAGCGCGTTTGGGTTTAAATGTCAAACCGGGTCCTTGATTTGATGACTACTCAGTGAAATCTTGTTATCTAGCAATGAAACTTTAATGCAAGTCTAGACTAACAAACTAACAAAGCAAGTAAACGGTTGTATTCAGGTTAAGAGAGGTCACCCGGATATGGTTCCCCCTAGACTGCAGTTAAGCCGGATTGCAATTACCAAGTTCAGTTTCTATGATAGTTATACTGCGGAAGGTTCTTAAACAGCCTGAAGTCTCGACTAAAGGTCTTCAGACCCTCTCAATCTGAGTCTCTAGCGGGCGACTAACCTCCACCGGAGTAAACAGATTGAGGCCTTAACAAACAAAACCTCCACTACCGAAGTAAATCCGGTACAGAATAGTGAGTTGGCTCCTCGACTAAAGTCACCAACTCCCTACCTTCAATCAAGGATGCTCTATCAACCTAGGCAGATATTCTCATTCTAGGTCAAAGCAGAAACAACAGGAATTTGATCAGGATTCAAGTCATTCAATCATTCAAACCTCAATCGAATATAATCAAATCATAGAATCAGTACTTGGGTTCATACAATCAAACCTAACATACAAATCTAGGGTTCTCCATACCCAGATGAACGGGAGAACTACTCCATGGAGAAAGAAGCAAAAGCAGAATCAGACGCGGAATTCATACTGTGAAGGATGGATTCCTGCTCCTGGACGTTGATCGGCACTTCTCCAAGCTCAAACTGGCCTCCAATGGTGATGAAGATCAAGCTAAGGCACTTGGGAACTCTTGTTCGTCACTTTCTCACTCTAGGAATCGATCTCTCTCTCTAAAACTCGAATCCCCTTGATCTTTGGCCTTCTTTTCCTTTAAAACAGCTGCCTATCGCGATACCCGGTCGGGTATTTTGGGTCACGACCGGGTATAGTTAAAACGCACGTTTTGGCCAGGGTAAAATTCCCGGTCTCATCCAATAATCCACGGTCGGGGATTTCTGCCTTCCAGACCGGGACCCCCCCTGTTTCTCAGACGCCAAAAGGGAAAATCCCCGATCTCCTCAGAATAATACCCGGCCGGGTATTTGTGGTCATGGCCGGGTATTTTCTTCCTCTAGCCCACTTCAATCCTCACTTGCTCCTTTCGACCCGAATCTCCTTCCTTCGCCTCGATTCCAACGCCGGGTCCTGAAATATGACATAAACACACAACCTCGCGTGAAATCGGCTTAAAACCCGAGAGTCAACCTCTCAAACGGCTCAAGAATAGGGGCGAAAATATGTGTAATTATTGGTCTATCAGCCTTGGCTAGAGAAGCACACACATATGGCTTCCCCTGCACAATCTTGGCCAAATCAACTTCAACCTCGTCAACATCGCTGCCGACGTTATTCACCCCATAGTTTTCAAAATTAGGGAAATATTGTCCACGAGAGCCACTCCTCTTATGTTCTTCTTCATGGAGAAGAGACTCGTACCTAACAGCACAGGACATCAACTGGACCAGATCTGAAAAATCCCTGTTTTGAAACTTTTTATGAAGTTCAAAATTCAATCCACCCTGGGCAAGTTTAACAAACTCGCGTTCTGTCAAGTTTACAAAACAACGATTTCTTGCATTCTTAAAATTGGTTAAAAAGTGTTCTACCGTTTCCCCTGGCTACTGGCGCATTTGTGCCAAATCTGCCATAGTTACTTCTGGCTCTGAACAGTAGAACTGGGCATGGAACATCTGTTCCATTTGCTACCAAGTTTGAACCGAGTTTGATGGCAAGTTGACGTACCACGCGAATGCAGGACCGGTCAACGAGTTGCCAAATAAACGCAACTTCAAGAGATCACTCACATCACCACACTGAACCGTGAATCGTCCAACATGCTCGACGGTGGACTGATCCCCAGTTCTGCTGAAGGTGATGAATTCAGGCACGCGAAAACCTCGTGGAAAGGGGTAGTATCTATCAACCCAATCCGGATATGGTTTTTGGTATACTGGCAACATTGCTGGTCTAATCCCTAAACCAAACTGATCCGCCAGCATCTGTGCTACCTGATCTCGAATCACATTAATGTCTTGCCCCCCGAGTTGCCCCCCCTGTGGTACGAATCCACCAGGATCCATGCCAAGCCTGTTTGGAGGAGGAGGCACGCTTTGCGGGTAACCACGTGGCGAAACGTGATATTGTTGATCGTTCCTCCACCAACAACACCGCTCATCGGAGCCACTTAGGGTCTGGCCTCGAGGATATTTTGTGGACCCCCACCGTGAAACGGCGGTGGTTCAACGCGAGTGTTAGCTGTAGTGCTAGTCTCGCCAAGATTCACTCGCGGAGTTGGTGGGTTCATCACCGGTGTCGGCGGAACTCCTTGTCTTGGCAGACTAATTCGAGCACTGTTGTTTGGAAAACCAGTTTCACTATTTAAATTGTTTTCACCGTTTAGCGGCAAATCCCTAGGTTGCATTACTGGTCTACCTAAAAGCTCCCTGATTTCATTCATATCACGTAGATTTTTATCCACAAAAACATCAAAATCATGCCTGTCTTTAGAGTTGGCTTAAACGCCTATCAACACGAGACTCAAGAGAATCATGTCATGCAGTTAAAGCATCAAAATGCTGATTTACATCGCCTTTGAAGCTTGCAAACTCGCCTTTGAAGCCTGCAAACTCATTGTTGAGGCTAGCAAACATGCGACGGTTCTCCTCCATGAAATGGCGGATTGACAAATCCTCAGTTGGTCCAGCTGTGGACGGCGGATTCTTAGACCCGCCGATGTCTTCAGCATCGATTCCTTGTCCTCCTTCAATGTTGGCCACATGTTCCTCCACGAATCCGGGCGGAACATCCCCTTCCTAATCCCTTCATCGCGGAGCCATTCGAACACACGGGTCCCACCGGGTGTGCCAATTTGTTTCATTGGCGAAAGTCGCGTGTTCAATGCGCACTGTTTTCAAGTAAACACAAAACACAAAGTCAACACAATCGTCAAATATCCACCGCCGAATGTCGCCGCCGTTGATTTGATCGATTAAACAGAAACCAAGACGACCGTCAAATATTCACCGCCGGCGTCGCCGATGTTGATTTGATTGATGCATGCACCTTTGACTTCTAACCAAGACAACCGTTACTCGCTTCACCACCCCCGCTACCCCTGAATACCTTTCAGGGTTGAAATAACAAAGCCCACCCCCTCCTGTGGAGCAGTTTAGAAGGAGATCACCGGACAGAAACATAAACAAATGCAGCTACACACCCCTTAAAAATTCGGTGCGGAACATATTCCATGTGATTCGAGAAAGAGGCCTCAGTTGCAACCGGGGAACAGGCGCGACCAAAAGAAGTTTTGCGAGTTCGACCATGAAGTAGGACATATGACAGAGCATTGATACGTGCTTCAATGTGAGATCGAAGCCCATACCGCAAGGACACCTATCCAAATACATGCAGACAGAGCATAAAACACCCGAGCAAAAGCCTCCACTGCTCCCACTGGCGGGATACAACGAAGCAACCAAGGAGCTAATGATGCAGAAAGAAATTGGGGTAGTTACTGTCGAGGAAATCCACCCATCCAAGAAAACCAAGAGGCAAAGGGTGGTAGAACTCGTAGCGGCAGAGACGAACCAAATTGCGCTCGTCACCTTCGGCCTTGACGAATTCACGGATGGGGTCCCATCGGAGGAACCCCAACTCATTACCGCCTTGGTGGCAGAGTGCAAAGTCCACCGCCTACTCATCGACGGAGGGAGCACAACAAATATACTATTCAAAAACACCCTCGACCAAAAAGAGATAGATCCACAGATGATCCGCCACACTGAGGGAGGCCTAGTTGGGTTCTCGGGGTCACGCGTCCCGGTCATCGGTTCCATAATCCTACCATTGGTCATAGGCGACCAGCCGCCGCGAGCAACTGAAGAGATAGAATTCACAATCGTTGACTGTCAATCCCCTCAGAACGCCATATTGGGGAGACCTTTCTTGGCCAAATTCAGCGCTATTCCATCGACATGTCATCAGATGGTGAAGTTCCCAACCTCGAACGACATCGGGTACTCAAGGGGAGAGTATCAAGAGAAAGAAACAACCAAAGAGGATACACAATGGCATGAAGCGCAGAAAAGAACCAACATCGTGGACACTCGAGCAGAAGAAGAACCGCATCCAGCTCCCGCTAATTCCGACTTTGGGGTCCCCTGGACCCAAGTAAGCCAGACCAGCAAGTGTGCATATCCACGCATGTCCAGGAAGTGATGCGGAGCCGCTTGTTAAACTGTTAAGGTAATACAAGGAACTTTTTACTTGGAGCAAGTAGGATATGCCTGGAGTGAGGAGGGAAATCGTGGAGCATCACCTCGCGGTACTAAAAAAACCAGAGCCGATGCAGCAAGTTAGGCTGACATTCACTGGGGAGAAATTGAAAGCGATCAAAGACGAAGTTGCGTGTTTGTTGGAAGCAGGACTGATCAGGGAAATCCAATACCCCAAATGGTTGTCTAATGTAGTGATCATGAAGAAGGCATTAGGAGCGTGGCATATGTGTGTGCACTACACGACAATCAACAAAGTGTGCCCGAGTGACCCTTACTCCCTTCCGCAGATTGATTTGTTGGTAGACGCGACATCCAATCACGACATGTTATCGTTCCTCGACATGTTCTCGGGATACCACCAAATCCCAATGAGTCGCGAAGATGAAGAGAAGACCGCTTTCATGACACCATTCGGAAACTTTGATTTGCCGGAATGTCGTTCGGGTTGAAGAACGCCGGGGCCATTTACCATCGTTTAATCAACACTGTGTTTGAAAAACGGAAAGGCCGCAACATCGAAGCATACGTTGACGATCTCATTGTCAAGTCAAAGCGCGAGAACACTAACCTGGATGATTTGCGTGAAACCTTTGAAACACTTCGTCTGCACGACCTCTACCTTAACGCACTCAAGTATGTGTTCGGCGCGGAAGCCGGGAAATTTCTGGGTTTCATCATCACTAGAAGGGGAATCGAGGCCGACCCAAAGCAAATGGCCTCGATTCGCCAGCTGAATTCACCGCGCAACGCATCTGAAGTTCAATCACTAGCGGGAAAGCTAGCAGCATTGGAGTGGTTCATCTCGAGATCCGGTGATAGGTGCGCTTCATTCTTCCAGACTCTTAAGGCGGCGTGAAATTCGAATGGAACACCGCCTACGAGACTGCCTTTGAATAGGTAAAAATGTACCTTGTATCTCCTCCTGTGTTAGTTGTGCCGCAAGATAATGAAATGTTGTTTCTTTACATCGTTGTCTCAATACACGTTGATGGCGCGATCCTGATTTATAATTAGAGTGCTAACGAAGAATGCGATGTGTACTACACTTCGCGCATACTGATGAACCCCAAAACGCGATACACTGCAGTCAAAAAGGTTGCGCTTGCACTAGCCTCGTCCTCCCAAAAGCTACAACCTTACTTCCAAACCCACCCCTATCCTCGTCCTCGCCAACCTACCTCTCCGCAAAATACTAAGTTCAATGGAAGTGTCAGGGCGACTTACCAAATGGGCGGTAGAAATTTCAGTTACAACATCCAATACGCGCCTACTTCGTTAGCTACCGAGGGCCAACCTTTCCCGGAGTGAGAGTAGGTCTAGAGCTTGTTCACCCTTCCGATTGGCCTTGGGTATTTGTTGAAGAAGGAATGTAGGGGAAGATACTATTCCCAACTTTATGAAAATTTTCGTACCACAGTTTCTTTTGGTGATAGATCTACTGTCAAAGTCCTAGGCAAGGGCAGCGTATGGATAAGAACAAAAAATGGATTTACTGAAACCATATCTAATGTGCTGTATGTACCTGACCTTAAAAGCAATCTGTTAAGTGCTGGTCAGTTACAAGAAAAGGGATATGAGTTTTCTATTCATAATAGCTTATGTGAAATGTATGAACTATCAAGAGAGACTGTTCTTGTGATTCCTATGAGTGCTAACAGGTTGTTTCCTATGAAGATTGAAAGCACTCAGTGTTCTTTACTGACCAATGTTGAGGATCCTTCATGGCTATGGCATGTTTGCTATGGTCACCTCAATTTTTGTGGTTTAAGAACATTAAAATAAAGAGACATGGAGACTGGTCTTCCAGTAATCACAACACCAAATAAAAAATGCGAAGACTGTGTTGTTAGCAAACAACATAGAGATGCATTTCCAAAAGGAAAAGCTTGGAGGGCCTCTTAAGTCTTGGAGCTGATACACTCAGACATTTGTGGACCTATAACACCTGAATCTAATTGAGGAAAAAGGTATATCATTACTTTCACAGATGATTTTTCAAGGAAAAGCTAGGTGTATTTTCTGTAGAAAAAATCTGAAGCCTTCTGCACTTTCAAAACCTTTAAAGCTATGGTTGAGAATCAGGCAGAAAGATCGATTAAAGTACTCAGAACAGATAGAGGAGGGTAGTATTGCTCCAAGGAATATAAAGCTTACTGTAGAAAGCATGGAATCAGGCGGGAACTCACAGCTTCTTTCACTCCACAGCAGAATGGAGTCTCAATATACAAGAAAACCGACGGTTCAAAGATATTGTATCTAGAGATTGGTGAGTATACTCGATATGTGTTCACTACGGAAGGTTCAAAGAGAAACTCACCTATCCGGATGCAACTAATTCTTAGTTGAGAGTCACACAGTTTTTGCATAGTTTTCAAAACATGCATTCTCCATTCATGTGGGGGATGGTTGGTATTTTGAATGGTGTGAATGGAAATAAAAGAGGAAGAAGCCAATATTTGGTGAGTGATCGGATAGATTGGGTTGTGTGACCAACCCGAATCGAGTTGAATCGAACCGATATGGCGGTTGGAGTGAACCATGGGCTAAACTGATGCAATGGTTCATTATTTTAAAGTGAACTGATGTGTTGGTTGGGGTGTAACCACCCACCCGAAGGGTCACATCCCTTCACTAACCCTCTTCATTTTTTATAAATAGCACCAACCCCCTATGTTTTCATATACGAGTTTTCCTAAAAGGTTTTTGCCGAAAGAAAGAAAATAGTTTTTCTTTTCCATTTCGTATTTCCTCTCTACAAATGCATAAAATACAATAGAGTCGTGTGACTTCTCGCCGTTCGTTGCGTTTGTTGGTTTCTGGGGTTTTCTTGTACCAGTACGCCAGAAAAGGTACGTTGTTCTATCCTGGGAGGAATAGTTCCGTTAACCTTGGGTGCCGTAGAGGGGAACTAAATTCCTTAAAGAAAAATAGTGAATTCTATTGGCTCGGACGAGGTTTATGGATGAGTTATGTTTTCTTCTTGTTAAGGGCATCTGTAGGTACCATCAGCTCCCCAATTCTTTCATCCTTCGATTTTGGGTTTCTTGGTTACTACATGCGACTTATTTCTCCATTTGAAAAGACCTACTTTGTCAAATGATGTATTTTGGTACTTCAGCATTTTCAGGGTGGTGTGGGAATCGGCACCGTGATCATGAAGAATACCACGACCCTAAGAATCAAAGTCTATCGGAAAAAGATATTAGACTACTTCTCTTTTGATAATCAGTTATTTCCTTCCTATTCTTTATATATATATATATGGTGCCTTCTACGGTACCCTAGGTGAAATCCGAGGTACCGCATACCTTGAGTATGAAAACGCTATCTAGACCTCGAATTAGCAGTATTTTTCGGCATGATATTATACCCTAACCCTTAATGAGTGAATCCTAGGTCCTAATTATGTAAATCAAAACTATAAACCCTAAGATGGTGCATTGATTTTTTGCCTATACTTGGACGAATCATAACCGTCGATTATTGTTTCTAATTAAATTGATCTTGGGGTATAAGATTTTGAGAATTAAGACCTAGATTTTGATCTTTATGGGTTAGAGTATAATATCATGTCCGAAAGATCAGTCAATTCCAGTTCTGGATAGCGTTTTCTTACTCAAGGTATGCGGTACCCCGAATTTCACTCGGGGTACCGTAGAACTCCCCATATATATATATATATATTCAAGTTAAACACATCGCCTATATATGGATATTCCATTCTCTTTTTCACAAACTCTCTTAAAAAGCAATCAAGATCGGAAATCTAGAAAGCGGTTGGAATAATATGGGTTCAGCACTGGCCCCTTTCGGACCATTCCAGAAGAAATATATCGAAGAGTTGGTGTCGGATTAGCTGCTTCTTTTCTATAAGGCGCCACGGCGGCGGGGCGTTACGGTTCCCAGCTCAGACAAGCTCATGGACCGGAACTGATAACATTCTAGATTATGCAGGATTATACACGAAAGATCCTTTTTTGAAGGATATCCAACGTGCTCGTTATGAAGATTTCATATTGAAAATTGCAGAGGCCTACTCTGGCTTTAATTTTTACTAGGTGGCGATACCGCGCCTTGTCGCGGGTAGAGATGGAGTATGGACATGTATTATGTGGCCCGTTATGGTGTTTTGTTAGTATTATTAGCTTAAATTAATTTTTTGTTAGCAGTTTTGTTAATAATATTGACTTGACAATATGATATTGACTGAAAAGAAATATATGGAGGTCAACATCCAATTTAATTTTTTTTTGAAAATTTTGGATAGTAAATGATATTTACTAAAACCCAAGTAGACTCATTGATTATGGGTAGGGCATGGGTAATGTATATATGGGTTGAAAGTTTGTAGATGGATTTGGGTAGTGTATGGATATTTACATCCATAATCTAAATGTGTATGAGTTGGGTATGGATACTCATTTATTCGAGGGTGTTTTAATTACACATACAAAAATTAGACATATTTGTAGAACCTCAAAAGTTTAGGTACCAAAATATAGTACACAAAAATTTAGGTACTAAAATATGATGTTCCTGTTGTAAGCAAGCCATTCATGAATCACAGAACAAAGGAAAGAAATCATGGTCTTAGTGATCTAGCTTTGGAAAGAATCATTGGGCAAGGAAGGAAGATTTGTTTGGAGCGGAAGATTTCATTAGTCGAGCATTTCAGGAAAGATTTCAAAGGAAAAGACTTACCATTCTTGAGCAACAACGGCTAGTCACTGAGGAGCATAAAAAGCACACTCCGAATCAAGCATAGTCACTTTTCGGGAGATCATTCATGCAAGGAGAGTTAAGAGTATAGCGAGTGTGATTGATACGAAAAGAGAGGCTGATTCATATTCTGGAGAGAATTTGAGTTGGGGAGTGTTGGTTAAAACACTGTAGCTGGATAGTTGGCTGAGATCAGAGTGTAGACGAGTCAATCGACTTATAGGATTGGGACGATTGATTTCGTTGGTGTAGAATTGTAAACATATAAAGAGCTTCGAGCTTAGTGGAACGTCGGAAATCACCTCATCGTGATCATCAGACCGTGGAATAGTCAGAGTTGGGGTTCATCTTTACCCAGCTCTGGAAACCACGTAAAAAGTGACTGTGTTCATTGTTTCGTTTATTGCTTTTAATATGTGTTTCTTAGTTGCTCTGTTTTTTCAAGGTTGTGAGAGTGATTCTGCAAACAGGGGACGTGACTTTCTGAAACAGGAAGAAGGAGTTGGGTCTAGAAGTCCGAAACGCGCAGCTTCAGAAGGAATACATAATCCACAACGTTTAACTACTGGGCTGCAACGGTCATCTAACTAGGCCATAGGAAATTAGCCCATTCTCTGTGAAAGAAAGACCCGAATCATTTTACTCTTCGTCTATTTTCATTTCAAGCATTCTTTCAAGTTCTGCTTCATTCTGCACTTAATCTAGGCAAAAGTCGATTTAGGGTTTCAGGTAAAAGAAGACCAAGAAGGATCTTCGTGAAGAAGGCATCTCGCGCTCGACGCCAGCAACACGTGGTATCAGAGCTCGGTCACCGACTGTGTAGGCTTGACAACCTTCGGTGAAATCCAGGATGGCGTCAGGATCAACAAGTGCTGCCCCACTATACCTTGTTGGTGGTTTTTCACAGAATCGACCTCCGCGCTTTGAAGGAGTCAATTATGGTTACTGGAAGAACCGTAAGGAATTGTTCGTTGGATCAACTGATCCAAAGCTATGGCAAGAGTAATCAAAGGGCCACATGAACTCAAAGCTGATCAAGATAAATGGACTGAAGAAGATTACGAGAAGTTTCAGCAAAATTGCAAGGCCACAAATCTAATGTATTGTGCCTTAGGACCAGAAGAGTATCACAAGGTTGCTGGGTGCAAGACGTCCAAGGAGATATGGGAAAAAATACAAGTAACTTATGAAGGTACATCACAAGTTAAAACTTCTCGGATCAATTCCCTGAAGCATCAATTTGAATTATTTAAGATGGAGGAAGGAGAGTCCATTCGACAAATGTATGAGAGGTTCACGAATATAGGGAACAGCTTGGAGAACCTGGGCAAGACTTATGAGAGTGGTGATTTGATTAGAAAGATATTGTGGAGTCTTCCAGAAAAAATGGACTCCAAAAGTAACAGCAATTGAGGAAGCCAAGGATTTGGAGAAACTGCAGTTGATGAACTCATAGGGTCACTAGCCACCCACGAAGATAAGCTAAACAAATCTGGGCAAGAGAAGGACATCAGTGACAAAGGAAAAAGAGGGATTGCCTTCAAAGCTACAAGTCAGATGGATGAACCTGAAGATCTAGACGACATGGAAGATGAAGAGCTTCCTCTTCTAAGTAAACAGATTAGTAGACTTCTCAGAATTAGAAAAGAGAAGAAGTCTGGAGGGCCTAAACTTAGAGAGTTTGAGAGAAATGAAGGAGGTACAAAATCTGGGCAACTAAGAACAGCTGCTCGAGGAAGAAATGAAGGTATACAAAATTTCAAAGGAGTAAATACAACAGGATGCTTCAAATGTGGGAGATCAGGACATATCAAAGCTGATTGTCCTCAACTAAAGAAAGAAAAAGCATATGCTGCGACTTGGAGTGGCAGTGAAGATGAAAGAGATGAGGATGAGGAAGTAACAGTGCACAGATCATTCATGGCGATTCCAGAAGAAAAGGAAGAAGAAGAGGAAGAGGCCTCAAGGAGTTGTCCCACGCAGGTAAGTATCTCTGAATCACTAATTGAGTATGAAAGTGATGATGACATGATGGTTGACAGCATTAGGGAAATTCAACTAGAATTTGGAAACGTTAAATCAAAGTATTCACTCTTAAAGAAAGAAAATGAGAGCAATATCCTGAGAATAATAGAACTTGAGAACTTATAATTCGCAAGTGAACTAAGAGAAAAGAGTCTTGAGGTTAGCTTGTCAATCACGAAAAAGGAAAATGACAATTATCAGCTAGAATGTAAAAAACTTGAGAGTCAAATTCAAAGGTACCTCGATCAGCTGAAGAATATTAACAGGGGTGAACACCATAAGCTAGTTGAATGCTATTATTGCCACAAGTTTGGTCATGTTATAAGAGATTGTAAAAGGAGATTAAGATCAGAAAGTAGGAAAAGTAAAATCAATATGCTTGATTACTCACAAAGAGTTTCTAATTGGCATAAGTTTCCTTCAAGACCACCCAAGAAAGTCTGGGTTAGAAAAACAACTTGACTTATGTGTGTGCAGTGTTGTCTCCAAGTGAGCATGGAGACCTCTAAGTGGATCATGGACAGTGGTTGCTCACATCATATGACAGGTAACAAAGTTTATTTTCAAGTCTTGAGCTAGGAAGCTTCGGTAAAGTATTTTTTGGTGATAATAATTATGATGAAATTATTGGGAAAGGTCAGGTAGGATCATGCCCCTCAATAAAAAATGTAATGCTAGTTAGTGGCTTAAAACACAACCTAATGTCGATTATTCAGATGTGTGGTAAGGAGAACCGAGTGATTTTTGAACCAAACTGCTGTTATGTTGAAAACATGAAGTCAAAACAAATCCTGTTCACTGGGAAACGAAATGGTAAGATATATACTATTGATCTTAATGATAAAGACAGCTTCAGTGAAACTTGCCTAGTGAGTTTGAACAGAAATCCACAAGAAGACTGGCATAGACGTCTAGGGCATGTGAACGTTAGCACTTTATCCAAATTAGCGCGTTTGGGGTTGGTTAAGGGTCTGCCCAGAAAGAATGAGAAACATGAATTCTTTTGTGATGCATGTGCAAAAGGAAAACAAACCAGAACTAGCTTCAAAAGTAAACCAGTCATCTCTACTTCTAGACCTTTGGAGCTTTTACAACTAGACTTATTTGGACCCACAAATGTAGTAAGTTATGGGCGTAAATCATATGCTTTTGTGATAGTTGATGATTTCTCAAGATTTACATGGGTCCTGTTTTTGGCCAAAAAGGATGAAGCTCTTGTAAACTTTAAGATCCTACTTAAACGTATTGAGAATGAAACAATGTCAAAAATATACAGCATTCGAAGTGACCATGGAGGGGAATTCTCTTCTGATCTCTTTGAAGTGTTTTGCGATGAACTAGGAATATTCCACAACTTTTCTTCCCCACGAACCCCTCAACAAAATGGGGTAGTAGAAAGGAAAAACAGGACTTTGATTGACATTGCACGCATTATGCTTCATGACTATGACATTCCAAAATATTTTTGGGCTGAAGCCATTAATACAGCATGCTATGTAGTCAATAGAGCCTTAATTAGGTCTGGTCTAAATAAAACTCCTTATGATATTTGGAAAGGTAGAAGACCTAATCTGGGGTACTTTCGTACCTTTGGGTGTAAAGGTTTTGCTTTGAATACAAAGGACAATCTTGGGAAGTTTGATGCAAAATCGGATGAAGCTGTGTTTTTGAGGTATTCAAATTCTAGCAAGGCTTATAGAATTTTTAATAAAAGGACCCTCAAAGTTGAGGAGTCCATTAATGTGGTATTTGATGAAGATACTATTGAGATTACATATGTTTTTGATGATGATGATTTTGGTCTCGGAAGGTCATCACCCCTGGTCTTAGACAAGAATTCAGAGCACCAAGTTCAGGAGGAGAAATCGAGAGGAAATGCAGATCCAAACCCTTTGGATCAGGAGGTGCAAAATAATGAGGAGAATAGTAGTTCATCCCTGTCTGGCAGAAGAGTGGGAGCAAGCTCAACTACTGTTGAGACTCAACCTCCAGCTTACATCACCAAACGACACCCTCCTGCCCAAATAATTGGCCCCATTGACAAAGGTATGCTCACTAGATCTAAAGTTTTACCCTCTCATACTGCATTTGTGTCGATGATTGAACCAAAGTCTATACAAGAGGCCTTGTCTGATGAATTCTGGACTGCTGCCATGTTTGATGAAATGCATAAGTTTGAGAGAGCGAATGTTTGGGAACTTGTTCCAAAACCTGAAAATAGAGTGATTATCGGGACAAAATGAATCTACAAAAATAAAATGGATGAAATTGGGGTAATAACTAGAAACAGGGCTAGATTGGTAGCACAAGGATACAATCAGGAGGAGGGCATAGATTTTGATGAAACCTTTGCCCCTGTAGCTCGTCTTGAAGCTGTTAGGATGTTGTGTGCTTTTGCTAGTGCTTCTAGAATTGAACTATACCAAATGGATGTCAAAAGTGCCTTCCTAAATGGGGATCTAAAAGAGGAAGTGTATGTTGCACAGCCTCCTGGATTTGAAGATAAAAAATACCCTAATCATGTGTATAGATTAAAGAAAGCTTTGTATGGTTTAAAACAAGCCCCCAGAGCTTGGTATGATAAACTGAGCTCTATTCTGTTAGAAAACGGTTTTCATAGAGGGTCAGTTGATAAAACTCTCTTCAGTAAACATAAGTCAGGACAGTTGCTGTTAGTCCAAGTATATGTCGATGACATAATATTTGGGGGAACAAGTAAGGAAATGTGTCTAGATTTTGAAAAACTTATGAAGACTAACTTTGAAATGAGCCTGATGGGTGAGCTCAATTACTTTCTGGGATTACAGATAAAACAGACTTCTAAGGGAATCTTCATCTGTCAATCCAAATACATTCAAAACATGCTAAAACGTTTTGACCTTGGAAATCTAAAAACTGCTATTACTCCCATGGCCTCTTCAATTAAAATAGATAAAGATGAATCTGGAAATTCAGAAAATGAGAAATTGTATAGGGGACTAATTGGATCTCTTATGTACGTGACTGCTAGTAGACCTGACATTTTATTTAGTGTGTGTGTGTGTGTTCGGTTTCAAAGTGCACCTAAGGATAGTCATTTGTCTGCAGTCAAGAGGATTTTTAGATATCTGGCAGGAACTATTGATTTTGGGTTATGGTACTCGTGTGAATCAAGTTTAGAGTTGGTAGGGTACTCTGATTCAGACTATGCAGGATGCATAGTTGATCAAAAGAGCACTTCTAGAACCTGTCACTTTATGGGAACTTTTCTTGTGGCATGGTTCAGCAAGAAACAGAATTATGTTGCCTTCTCAACTGCAGAAGCAGAATACATTGCAGCAGGGTGTTGTTGCACTCAGCTGCTATGGATGAAATATCAATTGCTTAACTATGGCCTAGAATTTGGATCCCTACCAGTACTATGTGATAATACGAGTGCAATAAACATGTCTAAGAATCCTGTTCAACATTCTAAAACCAAGCCATAAAGATTCGGTTTCATTTCATTAGGGAGCTGGTTCAAGAAAATATAATTCACTTAGAGTTTATTCCCTCTAACTTTCAATGGGCTGATATCTTCACAAAGCCTTTGGGCTCTAAACCTTTCATTCGTATTCGACGAGAGCTAGGGTTATTCAACTTGAAGGACATAGTTGAATTGTCTGCTCAACCCTGATTTTCTCCCTTATCACGAATCTGGGTTACCTTTCCTACTCAAAATATCCATGATTCGTGGAACCTCTGAGCTTTCGGACCAAGTTTCTTCTTACCTTATTTTGGATCTATCTTTCCTAAGATGATCTTCGATTCCTCTATAAAGTCTTAGGGTCAAAACCCTTCCTTCAGCAATCTAACACTTCTTCACTCTTCCAAACTAATCATGGTTGCGTCCAATCAACATGTGGCTACCTTGCGCTTGGCTCAAGCTGCTATTTTCAATGGCAAAGGGTTTGAGGACGCAGCTGGCTATGCTCGTTATCTCCTTCAGTTCCAAGATCGTCCACTACATCCTTCCATCACTCTCGATCCATCCAAGTTCAACAGGTATGGGATGGATATCCCTCGCCTGATCAACACCATTGGCTGGGGTGACATCCTTCCAAATCGAAACTTCGGGTTTCGACCCGAAGCTGTGCGCATGTTTTATGCGAACATGAAGCCATGTCTTCACATCTCTCCACCATGTTTCACTGCAATAGTGTATAATTATCTGATCACTATTAATGTGGAGCTGTTGTCACTGCTGTTTGGCATTCCTATCTTTGGAGCTGAAGTCATGAATGAGTCTGTCTGACTTTCATTCTGTTGAGTTCAATGAGGGAGATGCTCTGCGTCTGTACACTTGTGATACAAGTCGCTATTATCCCTCCGAATTCCATTTTGGGAGACTCCCTGATGATCTCAAAGTATTGCACTTTCAAATATCTCGACTCTTCCTACCTCGGTCGTTTGGGCTCAATACCATTTATCCTTCGGACTTATGGATCCTCGCTAGTGCCAAGGAGAATCGGGTTATAAGCTATCCTCACTTGATGTTCGACCATATGTTGAACTACCATACTGATAATTATGAGGCAGAGCTTCCTTTTGCTCCACAGATCACTCAGATTCTGTTGGCCTTAGGAATAGACTTGAGGTTCAAAGTGGCTCGAGTGGACATGCTGAGTTCTCTTCGTGCACAGTTCATTCTGCGCAAGGTCGATGATTCTGTTGGTCGTCGACGCCTGATGACTCGGTATTTGCACACCCACAACTTCACACGGCCGTTTGACAATCAGGGCTTCCGTGTAAAGGCTCGCACAATCCCACACGGCCAAAGTGGTCACTTGCACGGCCGTGTGAGTTGTGGGTGTGCCCGTGTAGCTTCCTTTTTGACTTGCCTCGCGCCCGATCTTCGTCCAATCGATCGCGAACTCTCTCCTAAAACTTCATTCACTTGCTAGGACCTGAAATAACACAAACAAACACAACCTAGCGTGAAATCGGCCTAAAACACGAGAACTACCATCTCAAACGGCTCCAGAATAGGGGTAAAAACATGTGCAATTAACGGCTTATCAACTCCCTCTGGTCAATGCTCCAGGGGGAGAAATAACTGCCCATGTTTTTCCTTCTTATGAGGATGGACTCAGTCTAGCTGAGTTGGGAGGGGATGAAGCAGTGAAAGAACCGGAAACAGCAGATTTGGTTGGAGTGGTCCGAGATAACAGCAAACGACCTATGGTGGATCCTTTGGAGGCTGTTCAAGCCATGTTCAGGCAGGAGGAAGCAAGCAGCAGCAGCAGGAATCTGATGATGGAGGATGAAGATGCAATTTCTGATTATGTGCCATCGCCTAAGTTTTCCTTTTAGCGGAGTATTGAACTTAGGGGGATTCTGATAGGTAGTGTTTTATTAATAAGTATTGATCTTAGGGGGAGTCTGATAGTTTGTGCTCTCGTAATAGGTATGTCTTAGTATTTGCAGTGTTGAAGGTCAATAAAGCTCTGACTGAGCGCGTGTCTTTGTGTCTCTCGAGACTGTGTCTCAATAGTTTGAGTTTCGGATCTGATAGTTGAATAACATGTTCTGTGTTCAATTCTCATGTTGTGTGATTTGTCTCTGTCAAACTGTTTAGAACAGTCTGCACGTAATCGTGTGTTAAATGTATGCAGGAACCCCATAGGCAGCTGAGGGGATCATTAACTGGCTTAGGGGGAGAATGTTGTAAGCAAGCTAGTCATGAATCACAGAACAAAGGAAAGAGATCGTGGCCTTGGTGATCCAGCTTTGGAAAGAATCATTGGGCAAGGAAGGAAGATCTATTTGGAGCGGAAGATTTCATTAGTCGAGCATTTCAGGAAAGATTTCAAGGGAAAAGACTTACCATTCTTGAGCAACAACGACTAGTCACTGAGGAGCATAAAAAGCACACTCCGAATCAAGCATAGTCACTTTTCGGGAGATTATTCATACAAGGAGAGCTAAGAGTATAACGAGTGTGATTGATACGAAAAGAGAGGCTGATTCATATTCTGGAGAGAATTTGAGTTGGGGAGTGTTGGTTAAAACACTGTAGCTGGATAGCTGGCTGAGATCAGAGTATAGACGAGTCAATCAACTTACAGGATTGGGACGATTGATTTCGTTGAAGTAGGATTGTAAACATATAAAGAGCTTCGAGCTTAGTGGAAAGTCGGAAATCACCTCATCGTGATCATCCGACCGTGGAATAGTCAGAGTTGGGGTTCATCTTTACCCGGCTCTGGAAACCACGTAAAAAGTGACTGTGTTCATTGTTTCGTTTATTGCTTTTAATCTGTGTTTCTTAGTTGCTCTGTTTTTGCAAGGTTGTGAGAGTGATTCTGCAAACAGGGGACGTGAATTTCTGAAACAGGAAGAAGGAGTTGGGTCTGGAAGTCCGAAATGCACAGCTTCAGAAGGAATACATAATCCACAGCGTTTAACTACTGAGCTGCAACGGTCATCTAACTGGGCCATAGGAAATTAGCCCATTCTCTGTGAAAGAAAGACCCGAATCATTTTACTCTTCGTCTATTTTCATTTCAAGCATTCTTTCAAGTTCTGCTTCATTCTGCACTTAATCTAGGCAAAAGTCGATTTAGGGTTTCAGGTAAAAGAAGACCAAGAAGGCTCTTCGTGAAGCAGGCATCTCGCGCTCGATGCCAGCAACAGTTCCATCAATATTTTGAGGACTTATATGCCAAAAATATTAGGTTATAAATTTATAGATATATAAAGTTTAGGTATCGAACTATATTTTTTAGGCTAATTCCTTTTATGGTGATGTATTTAAGATGATAATTATTTGTTTTTTTATAGAAAAATAGAAATTATTTATTTGATATGTGTAGATACCTAACCAAGCATTCCATGTATATATAATTGTTGAAAATTCTAGGCCAGGTGAAAAAAAAAACTCTAGAGAGAAGCAAAATAAATACAAACCGGAACTCGCTTAAAATTTCACTGCTTGAAATCGAATTGTGGAAAATGACGACTTTCTAATAAGTAATAAACATATATATTTATTTTTAATTGGACTCGACACTGAGTTGACAAAGTTAGTGGTTCATGGTTCAATTATTAATTCTCTAGACTGTTGGTGAGTCGTGTATGGACTCGTTCATATTTGTGATTAAAACATATAAAAATAGTATACTAATTAGGGTTAGACAAAGAAGGCAAAGAAAGAAATAAAGAAAGGGTTATGGAAGGCGAGTGAAAAATGAAACGAAAAGAAAGTAGACGATGGAAATGTTTTGACCAATTCGTTTAGTAGGCTGTCTATAAAACAGTCAACCATTTTCACCGTATCGATTTATTGACACTTGCTTATAGATGACGCATATTTTGTTACATGCAATTAGTAGAAGTTTATTTAGTACCCCGTAAATGTAATAATAATAATTTGATATTTCACGTAATGAGCAAGCATAAAATGGTCGAATCTTCTCCTACACTTGAGTGATACAACATCTTGTATTGTACAAACTAAATATGTGATGGTGGATTGATTCAAAATGATTGGTGGATCGGATTCAAATGTAATCTAAACAGTGGACCAATATGTAAATTTAGAAAAATTGTAGGTACAAAAATCTCATATAATTTAGATAGCAAAACATCATTGTTCAATGTTTTTACATTAAAATTAAATTTGGGTTATCAAAATTAAAAATGTACATTTTAGTGTCTAAGTTGTGATTTAATTAAATTTGAGATATAAAAATACAAATTATTACGTTTATATAATATAATAATAATTTGACAGCGTATCTGGATTTTTGTGGTCGTATCTACCGTGCAGGGATTTTAAACTTTCGTGCAGGGCGAGACTTGGTTGCGTGAGACATTAGCTGGGTGTTGATTTTGATTGTTGCATAGGAGGCGTCGGGTGGATTGTTGTTGTTTCCCCAGGCCTTTGGGGGTACACTTTGTTTTCCGGTTCCTTTTCTGGGTTGCGCGGGTGTTGTTGGAGTTGGTAGGAGGTGATTCTGTTACCCTTATTCTTGTTTTGTATCAAGGGTTTTCCAGGGTCTTTCTCTTTGCTGTAATTCTGGTTTCCTTTTTGGTTTTTAGGGCCTCGTGTGATCGCTCCTTGCGATCCCAGTGGCTTGTACAGACTTGTTTGTTTTTTCAGTTTTTTAATCTATCGCCATTATCAAAAAGAAGTCTAATCGTCTTTGCTGACAAATAATATATGCATCTAATGCAATAAAGTGTTAGTAAAAAGGGGTATACCCTAAGGTCTGCTGCTATAGCTTTTCACTTTAAAAGGTTTGATACATATGGAAACATAGCTCACGTCACTTGCTCCAAAGCCAAAGCGGAATGTTTCTGTGAGAAGCGATTCAACTGAACGTTCCAAACGCATCCAGCGGGAATCGAACCCACGAGTTTGCCCCATTCTTCCCCTCCTCTCGATCCGTAACACAATTCTATTACAATTATGTAAATTGAAAATACATTACATGAATCTTACTCTGGATTACTTATATAGTTATATTCCTTATGTATAAATTAAATATAGCGTATTACACAGGTCTTCAGTAATGATGCAGACACTACGTAAACCTTATGAAGGATGTTAATTTTTTGTGTATCAATTAAATAAACATAATATGTAAATATTTCATAGTATAAGTTTGAATAAAAATTCTACAATTTTAATTAACTAAACTGGTGACTATCTTATCAATTTGCATTATAATTTTTTTCTAATATATGTTACTTTTACATAACAATTTAATCATTTGTGGTACTTTTCGTAACTTATTTCACCTATTGTTTAATAAAATCCCTTTATTATGCCTACAATATTCACAATCCCATCAATTTTGCATCACATAAAAGTTCTATAAGATAAGTTAATTTTATATAATAGTTTAATAAAATGTGAGACTTATTTATAACTTATTTTTATTATTGGACCATAAATTAAGCAACATTTACGTAAAAACATTCTTTAAAAATTATGGAAATTAAAAATAAATTACTAAAACTTATAAATAATAATGATTTTTATGTATCAATCAAAACCAATTCATATCATCTATCATCAAATTGTCTAACAAAGTATCAAACAATCCCGCAAAAGAAATCAAAATTTTTTAATTAAATTTAAGTTAATAAAAAAGGTGGCAATCCGTAGTGGACAACATAAACCTGTCAAGGAGACTGCAAAATGAAGAAAAGGAAGCATAATTAAAATTAGTGATTGAGACTGAGTGATCTTAGTTTACGTTCAAGTATTTTTTTTCTTAATTTTTGTTGTTAAAATTTTGAACCAGTGGACCAGTCAAACCGGGTCGATTCAATTGTTTTCATGTCAAACCGTAAAAACTATTGGTTCTATCGCTAACCGTTCAATCAAATGAACCATACACTATTATTACTGCTTTAGTGGCTCTTCTGGCCCAATCATTGATCCAGCTCGGTTCTTATAACTATGGTAATATGTTAATATTGTCAAGCTAGAAACTAGAGGTGTGTTTATACCAACAATTGCTAATTGGAACTGAAGTACAGGTAAGATGTGGATTTGGGTAAGTTTTATTACTAAAACATATAAATAAATAATTATGTATCAATTAAACAAACATAGTACGTAAGTCTACTGTAATAATTAATATGTTACGTCAAGCTTATAAAAGAAATTTATCCAAACTATTTTATAAATTCTTGGCAAAATACACTTGTATAGCCAAAACTTTCATGTTTGTGCCAATAATAGCCACATTTGGCGAAATACCACTTATAGCCACCTTTTGAAAATGTTGTTGGACAAATATAGCCTTTTCCGTTATAAACATTGACAGTGTTAGTAACACCGTCAAATTAGTAGATGGTTTACTGATTAGGCGAGAAGAAATCGAACACATCAGCGCCAACTAAGCAATTATGGACACGTCATATATTACATTATTAAAAAAAATTGTACCATATATTCCCATTTGCATCGAAGCAAATCCTTCAGCCCCCCAACTTTGGCCAGATTTAAAAATTAGGGTTTGTCCCCAGTTTTCCTCTCCTCTCACGAATCCTCTTCCGATTTGAGAATTAGGATTCTTCCCCAAACTTCCACTCTCCACGAATCCTCTACTCCCTTCTGATTGATTCCGATTTCGGAATTAGGGTTCTTCCCACAAATCCCACACTCTGCCGACTCGCAACGACGCAACCCTCTCCTTCCGCGATTTCTCCTGCCCAGCAGTTCAAGCGAGCTGCAGGCATGTCCAGGCGAGCAGCTTCCTCATGTCCAGTCGCGACTGACGAGGGAGGGCATAAATCGAGCTTTAAAGTGAAATTAGGATTTCACAGTAGAATCGCGTCGGTGGATTCCGAGATTCCTCCAAAGCATACAGAAGAGAAGAAGCTTCGAAGGACTCAGCCAAAGCTCGGCGTCGGTTAGTTAACCCATCCTCTGTATGTGTTTCGCAAGGAAGGAGGCGGTAGGTTCAACTCGATCGATGGAGGAAAATCGAGACTGGAGGATGGATGTATATTGCTGGTGGAGGAAGGAATAGTGGTGGTACGGGGTTCGTCGGAGGGGGGGGGGTCGTCGGAGGAAGATCCTCTCCTTCGTCGCCTTCGTGGTCGCCGCCTTCGTCGGTGGGATTCAGAGGGTTTAGATGAAGAGGATAAGGAAAGAGGATTGAGAGAACAAAAAGGTAGGTGGGTAAAAATTAGTAATTTCTGATTTTGTAATTTTTTTAATTATTGTCCACGTGGAAATCTGTGGCGGTCCACGTAACAGCGTTAAAGAATTGGACGGACTTGGCTATAAGTGGTATTTCGCCAAATGTGGCTATTATTGGCACAAACGTGAAAGTTTTGGCTATGGAACTGTATTTTGCCTAAATTATTTTATTTCAATTAAATATGAATTTTAAATATATTTTCTTATCGTCACGAAGCGTGGGTTAAAAAACTAGTTGTTGTAATACGTCCAGTTGGTTTTCGTAGGGGTGAGGTGTTTTGTCGAATTAATATTTCTTTCGTAACACTTCTCGGAAAGAAAAAAATCCTAACTGAATTCGCATAGTCCATCTCAGACCGTGGATTTCACTTTTTACAAATACTAGCTTTTTGGCCCGCGCTTCGCAACAGTAAAAAAATAATTATATACTTTTTAATAATCTTATTTGAAATCAATTAATTTATAAAAATCGGGTAAGATATATCCATAAACTTTACTTAATGTATGAATCACTTCACCATAAGTTTGTTCAAGTGATGCATAAAAATTACTATCACTCCATAAGTTATACATAATTTGTTTTTGGGTTAATATTTTTGTATGGCCTGAACTTTGACAAAAATAAAAAACATCATGGCCAATCTTTTCGATATATAACATTTTGGCCCGAACTATACATAAAAATAAACAATTTGGGCAGATCCGACTTTTGACCGTTAACTTGGACGGTCAAACGCGTTGACTAACGGTCAACGCGCCATGTCACTGCCAACTCAGCAAATTTAAAAAAAAAATTAATTTACACCTATTTCCGTTTCTTTCCTTTATCATTTTGCACGGAAATTTTTTTTCAAATTTTCGGGGAATTTTTTTTATCGTTTTAAAAACATTTTTTTTTAGTTTAAAAATTTTCGTTCCTTTCCTTTTCAATTTCGGGACAAAAAATAAAACAAATTATCATTTTGAATTGAAATTTTGTTTTATTTTTTTTCTTTCAAAATGATAAAGTAAAGAAAATGGAAATAGGTGTAAATTAAAAAAAAATTAATTGAAATTTGTTGAGTTGGCAGTGACATGGCGCGTTGATCGTTAGTCAACGCGTTTGACCCTCCAAGTTAACGGTCAAAAGTCGGATCTGGCCAAATTGTTTATTTTGATGTATAGTTCGGGCCAAGATGTTATAGATCAAAAAGATTGGCCAGAATGTTTATTTTGGTCAAAGTTCAGGCCATACAAAAATATTAACCCTTTGTTTTTTTATTTACATAACTATTATAGAACGTTGTGATGTAAATCTTCATAATGTGTGGTCTACCAATAAAATAAAATCAAGTTATCAAAAGTATTACATTTGATCAAACTGTTATGTAAAAATTAATTAACATTGCAAAATCATTTTGTAATATAAAGTGAGGACATGGTGAATGTTTTCGTAAGCTACCGTGATTGTTGCTTGGGGTTTTAATAATTAGATAATTGACGGTAAAACAACTATTGTTAGATACATAAAAGCTTTCAAAAAACAATGTAGGTAAACATTGGTGAGAATTGAATAATGTAGCATTGTCGTATTTCATTAATTAAATGGTCAAGAAATAACGGCCGACCTTATGATGTAGCTCGGGGACGACTCAATGTGCCATTGTGTTGATCCATTCGGCCGGCGGGGACGCGGGGTACTCCAGCTGTTTCTGGCGCTATAAAAGAAGCCTCGAAGATGGCTTAAACTCCACACAAAAAGGACTCAAATAGCAATATTTCTTCATTGGAACGATGACTTGGTTTCCCCTCTCTTCACCACACCTCTTCTTCTCCTTCTTGTTGTTACTCATCCTGTGCCCTTTCAACTCCATTAATGCCAGCCCAAACCTCAAAAGACCAAAAGGGTTCTTCCACAAATCATCATTGAAGCAGCAGTCAGCAAAACCAAACACTCTTTTCCAAGTGACCAAACCCATCCATGTCCCCAATACCGTGCCTTGCAAGAAGCTCCTCCTCCAACACGAATTCAGCTCTACCGCCGAAAACCCCCCAAGTTGCAACGGAATACAAAGGCCCTCCTTCCACCTGTCGTTCCAACGATTTCTCCAAGATTGTCTTGGAATCGAAGGGCAGTTTCAGCGGAGCACAGGACGATGGGGTATTTGGAGTTTGGTTGGGAGGAGTCGAGCTCCTCAGGAGCTCCTCTGCTCAAGGGTTCAACACGTCGATAACTTGGGCATCACAGAAGGATATCACAAGGTACTCTTCCTTGCTTCTCAAGAAAGAGAAGCAGAAGCTCGTTGTCTTCTTTCAAACTAGTACTAATCTCGGTAAGGACTTCATCGAAGTTTATCACATCGCAATTAGCATCTCCTTTTACCCTCTTGAGCACAAGTCAAGTAGTGCAGTACTACATGGGCATGATCCTGACACAGTTAACAGATGGTACAAGATCGAGTCCAAGGCGGATTTAATACTACCCATTTCCCAAAATCTCGAGTCAAAAGACGATGGATTGTGGTTTCAAATTGAGAACTCTACTGACCTGAAGCGCAGGGGATTCAGGATTCCTCAAAATGCTTGCAAAGCTGTGCTAGAGGTTTATGTGTCAGCCCACCACGACGACTGATCTTGGTTCTCGCAATTTCAATCCGAGTTCTACTATTTCAACCAATTGCAGGACGAGGTTCGAAATGGGCCTTTCAGAGACGTGGTGATCACCCTGGATGATAAAATTGTAGTAGGCGCTATCTGGCCTTACCCTATCATCTATGGTGCAGGGAATGATATCTGGAATCCGGTAGTCAGCATAAGCAACTTCAATTTCCCTTCGTACGACATCGAATTAACACCATTCTTGGGGGCTCTACTCGACGAAAGGATCCACAATTTGAGCTTTGCCATAGGGAATGCAGGAAATGTATGGTACATCGACGCGAACCTGCACCTTTGGTTGGATCACAGAAGCAGCAGGACAAAGGGAAAATTCGTGTCGAGCTATAGCCAGCCACTCGATCTATCATCGAAGCTCAAGATGAAGGTGCCACTCGCTGGGAAATCGTGGGTCGAAGCACGAAGGGTTTTATCTTCACAAGGATGGTTACAATCATCACATGGTAACATCACCACTCGTGTTAGCCAAAACTTGTCATATGCTAACTACATGGACAGTAAAAATGAGGATGATTACTTCAGTTCCACGTTACAACAGTTGGTTCTTTCAAATGACAGTGTTTCTTTCGTAAATGATTCTGCTGCTAATGACTTCTACTCCTTTGAGTCAGTGAAGACCTTTAGGCTGAGGAACAAGGAAGAGCAAAAACGGATGAAAGCAGATATCTTAGACAAAGTAAAAATTGAGATAGATTACGGTAACGAGAAGACACATGAAAGTCCTCACTTCAAATCTACGATGGTGAATAGCATGAAAGATCAACAGAGTGGCAGCGGGGTTGTGATTTTCAAGAACTATTCGTTCTTTAGCGTCTTGGGTGCTATGAATCAATCATATCACTACCAGACTGTCGAAGACAATACTAAGATGTGTTATTTCAGGAACATTAATAGCTTCAATTACAGCATTGTTTATGATAAGGAAAATAATAAGTGTGCTAAATAGACTAGTTTGGTGTTTACAATATGAATAAACAGTACTATTTGTGGAGTTGTAGTTGGGTGTGATCTAGCTATTTGATTCCAAATATTAAGCAACTTTTTGAGTTTGAGACAAAAGTGCATTGATTTTTTTGGTAGAAAACAATGTGCATTTTTTTTTACAAAAGTTAATCATGTATTGATTCAATGAAAACAAAAGTGCATTGTTGTTTAGTTATGGAGGATTTTTCCAAATCCTGCTCATTGTCATTGGTACCCACGGGCAGTGGCGGATCCATGAATTTTTCGGTATAAGTAAACAAATCTTTAAGTGGTAGCAAGATACCCTTCAAATTTAAAAAAAAAAATGATTATTCAACCCACTTTGGGTAAATATAATATTTAAGTGGTGTATGTGTGTGAATTTGGGACAGTACTACTATTTGTAGATATATTTTCAATTAGACTACAACTCATTATTTGTAATGTGTTAAATCAAAATAGGCAAAATACACCTACATAGTCATAACTATCAGTTTTGTGACAATAATAGCCACTGGGTTAATTGCATGGTTGGTCACTAAGATTACAAAAAACGTTCATGTTTGGTCACTGTAAATATTTAAATTCAATCTTGGTTACTCAAATTAGTTAAATGGTTCAAGTTTGGTCACTCTCCGTCCAACTTCGTTAAATTTGTCTGATGTGGCAGTCAACCCTCAAAGTTGACCGTTAACTCAGTGACGTGGCAATTAAAAAATAATAAATAAAATAAAGTTTAATCTGCTACCATTTCCAACTCATTTTCACAATAAAGTAAAATAATTAAAAAATATTATAATTACAAATTGAAAAGGGGCTCTTGCTCCGCCACTACATTCATCCACCGCAACCAAATCAGCTCCTAATTCCCATCCCTAGCTCTGCCTGCTGCCGCCGTACTTGCCGCTCCCCGACCATAATCACCTGCACCTCCACCACCCTCGACCCCACCCCTTCCTCCAACTCCGTCAACGCGCAGTAGACGGAGACGAGCAGCCGACCCCAACGACGCGCACTTGGCGGAGAATACCATTACGAACACTTAATCATCATTAATCAATTGTATTGAGAAACCCATACACCAAACGAGAGTGCTTCATGAAGGGGAGACACGTTTGGATACATTCCAAAAACACGGTCGCTGCAATTCTGAAAATGAATCCCCTAACTATTAGTAAACGACGGTGGTGGCAGAGTGTCGTCGAGCATCATCAAATTCCCACCATCGACGAATCTTCTACCAGAGTGGCACACCGGGTTAGAATTAGAATGCTCACCACCATCGACGCCAAGGGTTTGCGGATAGCTCTGAACAGAATCGGCAAGGCCGCCATTATCATTCCAAGACATAGCAACCGGTTGCTGGGTTTCAGACGGCGTAGAAGCAGCATCACTAACTTGCTCCGACGAGATCTGCATCTCCATTTCATCATTATTGCTCTCTCCCCCTACTGCGCGTCGTTGGGGTCGGCTGTGCGTCTCCACCTACTGCGTGTTGACGGAGTTGGAGGAAGGGGCGGAGTCGAGGGTGGAGGAGGTGTAGGTAATTATTGCCGCGGACGGCGATAGCGGACGGAGCTAGGGATGGGAATTGGGATCTGGTTTGGTTGCGGGGAAGGGATGTAGTGGCGAGGAAGTGCCCATTTTCGATTTGTAATTATAATATTTTTTTGTTTTATTTATTTTACTTTAATGTGAAAATGAGTTGGAAATGGTAGAAGATTAAAATTGATTTTATTTATTATTTTTTAATTGCCACGTCACTGAGTTAACGGTCAACTTTGAAGGTTGACTGCCACATCAGACAAATTTAAGGGAGTTGGACGGAGAGTGACCAAACATGAACTATTTAACTAATTTGAGTGACCAAGATTGGATTTAAATATTTTCAGTGACCAAACATGAACGTTTTTTGTCATCTTAGTGACCAACCATGCAATTATCCCAATAGCAACTTTTTGAAAAATACACTAAAATAGCCACTCCGTCTATAACTTTAACAGAATTATCATAATTGCTTATTAGACTAACGATTTTTTGCTGATTTGGCATCTTTCGTAAAAAACCGTGACAGGTGGAAAATGCTTTTCTTATTTATAATTAATTGAAAAAAACAAAAAATAAATAAAAGAAAAACAAATTATTTATAGTGAAACCCTCTACCGTGAAAAAAAAAATCCCAAATCCCTTCGCCTATCTTCCTCCACCATCTCCAATGTCCACTGCCTCAGCGTCCTCCCCCGCAAACTATCCACCATCGCCGCTACCTTCATTGCGATTCTGAATTCCAGTAGCGGAAGCAAGTGACAGCAGTGGTTTTTACCTCATCTCCGCCGCACGCCAAGACATCCAAGCGCATGACACAACCCTCATCTCCGCCGCACGCCGTTTTTACCTTAGACTCTCTGCTGCCTCCCCTCCATACCAGAGCTGCTCGACTTCAGTTTTCATCGCCGCTACTCTCCTATTTCAGATCCGGTCAAAATCGCACACAACCACCAAGCTCCTGCTAATGAAAAGAGGCTAGATTAGACCTCTCCTATACCAATCTTCAACTCCCCTGTCCCCAAATAAAAAATTCAACCGGAGTTATTCATTGATCTGCAGAATGGGAAAACTTCATAGATCTGAGGATGGAGGGTTTTTTTTAGTGAGACAAAAAAAAAAGGGAAGAAAATTGCAGCAAAGGGTACAGGAGGAACCATGATTGGGTTGTTGTCTTAGAATTATTGCTGCTATTGTATTTCATAATTAAAGAAAAAATAGGAAGGGAGTGAAAGGAAGTCTAGCGGAGTTGATGGATGAACAACTTCTGGATTTTCTGAAACAAATGGAGATGGTTGTTTCATAGATGAGAGAGAGAGGGAGAAGAAAGGAAGAGGAAAAGGAAGAGAACGAGAGATTTTCCATATTCTTTGGAAAAAATATTAATTATTTTATTGTATTCAAATATGATGTGGCATTTAAATGATGATTTGGCGCTGATGTGGTGTCTATGTGGCATGGTGGATCTAGGTGGACATGATGTGTCGTCCAGATGGCATCCACATCAACTTAATTGATGGAGGCCATTAACACCGTTCAAGTATTTGACGGAAATGGCTAAATTTGTTAAACAAGTTTAAAAAATGTGGCTATTTTAGTGTACTTTTCAAAAAGTGGCTATTATTGTCAAAAAGTGTATAGTTATGGCTATGCAAGTGAATTTTGCCATCAAAATATAATAGTAAAATATTATTTCTATCTCCAATTATTTTCAAAACCTAACAATGAAACCCAATTATGGGTTACCCTTGTCTAGTAAGAATTCTTGGCCAATTCATCAAATGGATGTCAAGTAAGCCTTTTTGAATGGCTACCTAGAAGAAGAGGTATTTATTGAGCAACCCCCTAGTTTTGTCAAACATGGTAGTGAACACAAAGTTTATAAGTTGAAAAAAGTCTTTATGGATTAAAGCAAGCACCAAGAGCATGGTACAGTAGGATTGAGTCCTATTTTCTCAAGTCTGGGTTCTCTAAGTGTCCTTATGAGCATACTTTTTTTGTTAAAGTATAAGAGGGCAGAATGTTGGTTGCTTGTTTGTATGTGGATGATCTGATCTTCACTGGAAATTGTGCTGTCATGTTTGATGAGTTTAAGAAGTCTATGAATTCAGAGTTTGAGATGATAGACTTGGGTTTGATGCATTGCTTTTTAGGCATAGAAGTAGCACAAACAGAAGCTGGAATTTTCCTCTGTCAGAAGAAGTATGTGGGTGAAGTCTTTGAGAGGTTTCAGATGCATCAAAGCAATCCAGCAGCTACACCTGCAGTAGCTGGGTTGAAGCTACACAAGGATCAAGGAGGAAAGCTTGTTGACAGCACTATGTACAAGCAAATTGTGGAAAGTCTTATGTATTTGACTGCCACAAGACCTGACATTATGTATGTTGTGAGTTTGATTAGCAAGTACATGGAGAATCCTACAGAGTTGCATTTGCTGGCAGCCAAAAAGAATTCTTCATTATTTGCATGGAACAAGAAGTCTAGGAATGTTCTACAAGAAAGAAGGCAATACACCTCTGTTGGCTTTCACAGATAGTGATTTTGCAGGAGATATGGATGATAGGAAGAGCACTTCGGGCTATGTTTTCATAATGGGATCAGGAGCTGTAGCTTGGTCTTCAAAGAAGCAACCAATAGTTACGTTATCAAGCACTGAAGCTAAACTTGTTGCTTTATTGCTGCTACAGCTTGTGTTTGTCAAGCTGTTTGGATGAGAAGGTCGCTAGAAGAGTTGCAGAACAAGCAAGAAGAGGCTATCACAATTTGGTGTGACAATCATTCCACAATCAAGCTGTCCAAGAACCCAGTTCTACATGGGAGAGGTAATCACATTGACGTCAAGTATCACTTTCTGAGGGATTTGTGTAAGGAAGGACAAATTGGTTTGGAATACTGTAGAAGTGAAGATCAAGTTGCAGATATGTTCACCAAAGCTTTGAAGATTAGAATGTTTGAGAACCTCAGAGGAATGTTGGGAATGATTGTAAAACCCTAACCATAAACTGCCGTTGGCAAACATCAGTTTAAGGGAGGGATTGTTGGATATTCGTTATGTTAGTCTTTAGAGTCAGTTCCTGTTTTCCAGGCAGTCTGTTAGCAGAGTTAGCCCACTAGAGTTTGTTAGCCGTTTGTGGGTTAGTGAAGTTGAATCATGGGTTGTAAATTATTTCGAGTCCTAGGAGTAACGTTATAAGGTTTACTTGCCTATAAAAGGCTTGGTCTATGAGTCAATGAAGATCAAGAATTCAGCCCCCAAAAATCTTGCGCACAAGTTCTGAATTCTGCAGATTTACTTGCTGTTTGTGGTTCTTTGTTTTTAACAGTTGAGTATCATACCATATATATTTGACTCATTTTTTCTTTCTTTTGTTTTATTTTGTTTTTCTTTGCATAATCCGCAGTTATGGCTGTTAATTTTCCGAGCCGAATCAAGTTTTGTTGTGGTTCGGACTCAGTTCATTTACATACTTACAAGCTCGAGCTCGGTTCGAGTTCGTCACGATCTTTAATATACAAGTTCAAACTCGACTCGAGTTCGGCTCTTCGAATGAGTTTAACGAGCCAAAATCAAGTTCAACTCGTAATTTGATTCATTCAACTTCTAAGACTTTGGAACAATTAGAAAATAGCAAAAATAAAACCATTATTTTGAACAACAAAGAGAAAATAGGGGCGCAAGAATGCCCAACGAATTGCATATTACTCCCCGTTATACAAACAAGAGTAGGAGATCTACAATCTGCAGAACATGAGATGAATGGAGGCAATTCTCGGATTTGAAGACCTAATAGGAGGTTTTTGGATCTTCACGCCTGAAGAAGTTCTCGGCTTACAGTTTTTGGAAGCAAAACTATGTAAAGAAATGAGTGAAGGTGGACAGAGGAGATGCAAGCATTTGCAGCTGGATGAAAAGAGAGGCTTTTGCATGCTAGGTCACCGTTGCGACCTCACAAAGATGCAGCACTGGCAATTAGGAGGTGGGATGACAATAGAGGAGTACTAGGGTTCTCCATTAGTTTCCTTTCAGATTTTTAGTGATTGACTGAGGTTGGGATTCAAACGGGTTCCCATTTTGTTTCCCCAATAATGTGGCTTAATGAAATATAAAGTAGTGGCCATTTGCGAGACTCAACAGCGAGATAACCTGTTTCACACTCGTTGTTTAATTCAAGGGAAGATGGCGTCTATGGTGATTGACAGAGGAAGTTGTACCAACGTGGTAAGCTTGGAGACGGTGAGGAAGCTTGGAATGAGCACACTAAAGCACCAGGAACCATACTACCTCCATTGGTTGAACGATCATGGCTGCAACCGCTATCGCCGGCAGAGGTTTGAGATGATCAGAGACAGCTGGTTTCGAATAGAGCTAAAGGTGAAGGAGAATCCATTAGCTTGAGAGGGAAGTAAGTAAGTCTAGTGGCGTGAAAGCTAGTGCTCACAACTCTTCGTCGAGAACCGCATTCCATTCCATAACGATGGCGACCCTGTTTGCTGTTGACAGTGAGACAGGGGAAGAGAGAGGGTGAATGGGGTGGAGAGTTGTGGGGCAACTCGATCCAATGCAACAGTGAAAACAGCTTCCATGGATCATCAAGAAGCTCTCACGTGGATCAATTTGCATCGATTCAATCCTAATTGTCGGATCGACTTCGAGCAGAATTGGCTCTGGGAACACCCAAACAAGAGGGTAATTCGGGATTATTGGCTGGAGGGGTCAGGTGCGATCTGAACCTAATTGATGATGTGGAATCATTGCAAAGGGGTCCAGGAAGCTGTAGGTATCATCAATTGGAGGCGGAAATACTTGAAATCAAAAGCCCCAATTTCGCAAGCACAAATCTGGGTTCGTTCTTTTTTGAATGACGACCATGGCTGGAAATTTCGAGACAACAATTCGTCGAGGATGGAGGAGAGACGATGCTGGTAATCCATGCAGACATGCAATTGGCAGCCCGGCGAATTTGGCTAAGTGTTTTTGACGTTTCAGGATACTCATTTTGGAGGTTTGGTTCTCTCGAGTCTCTCCATGGAATTTCAAGTTTGATGGCTTGTTTTGAAGGTGGAGAGTTTATATACAATATGGAAGACTCAAACCCAACCTAACCTGCTCGATATCCGCGGGTTTATGGGTACCCATGGGTTTTTGTCGTAACAATAACAAGTTCCTATCAAAATAAAAGTCAACTATTAATCTCTCAATACAAATTATCCATATAGAAAGCACCATTCTAGAAAATTCAAATTCAAGAAAATCACAAATTCACCATATAAATTGTTCAACGCCAATCTAGAAAACTCAAGAAAATTGAAGCAAATCACAAATTATCCATAAACAGCATGATTAATTGAAAACTTCTTCCTCCTTGTCAATTAAGCTTCTTCTTTCCCCACTCGATAATACCAACTTCATTCTACACAATTAGAAAGAAAAAATTAGACATGTCTCCACAAACATAAAGAAGATTAGTTACTTAGAATATTAAATATACCAGGAAAATTAATTATATGGGTGTGGGCGGGTATCCATGGAGCGGGTATACCTAAACCCAACCCGATGAATAGTGAACGGATTTAAACCCGAACCTGGCCCAAAACCCATCAACAAGGGTTTTACCCGCATTGCCCGGGTTGAATCGGGTAGAGTACCCGTAGATTCGGGTTTTGTGGTCATCCCTATTCGGTCAGTTAATCAGTCAAAACTAATCATGGTGATGAGAACTAGGAAGAAGTAGTGATTGTTGATTGGACGAGAAGGATGGGAGTTAATAGAGGACAGTCCATATATAAGTGTCCATCTATAATAATACTATGTTTGTGAATTATACAGGAGATCGAAGAGCCCCCACTCCAAGCTTCTTTAGCCATCACTCATGAGCAGGGTAATTACTAATAATTAGACTTTGCCGCATTTAGCTGGCCTTTGCTGCGTCTCCTTTCTCACATAGGGAGCCAGCAGTGAGCCTGAAAAGTGGTTCAAGAGATTGGGGAAAGTGGGAGGCCCAAGATGAATGAAAACCTGATTATGACAGACTAAAATTTCATATTCATCCCAAATGGGGAAAGCATTCCTGTATGATCAACCAAAATACCTAAAGAGTCTAGCAGTTAAGTCTCATGAAGGTTTTGCTTACTTTCTCACAATTGTTGATGACTTTACAAAAGCAATGTGGGTGTTTTTGGTGAAATTTAAGTCTGAAGCTAGTTATCTGTTGCAAAGCTTCTATACTATGGTTGAAAGACAGTTTTTCAAGTCTATTAAGGTTGCCAGGAATGACCAAGGTTGTGAGTTTCACTTAGCAGATTTTTATACTGAAAAAGGAATTATACATTAGCAATCTTGTGTTGAAACTCCAGAACAGAATGCCAGAGTTGAAAAGAAACATCAACATATACTCAATGTAGCAAGATCTCTACGTTTTCAATCAGGCATCCCCTTAGATTTTGGAGTGAATGTGTACTTCATGCTGTCTATCTCATCAATAGACTACCTAGCACAGTTCTTGACAATAAGTCACCATATGCGCTTCTCTACAAGGAGCCTCCTACACTCACTAATCTGAAGGTTTTTGGGTGCCTTTGCTATGCTTCTACTCTTCACAAAGATAGAACCAAGTTTGATCCCAGGGCCAGGCAGTGTATATCCTTGGATTCCCCACTGGAATCAAAGGTTACAAACTCTTTGACATTAATTCTCATACCTTGTTTATGTCCAGAGATGTGGTTTTCTATGAAACCATTTTACCTTTTCAAACTACTTCACTTCCTTCTTCTTTTTCATCTGATCCTATCACCACCCAAACTTCTCCTTCCAACTCTGCTGCTCAACCAGAGCTCTCTTTTCCTTCCTCTCTCCCTGATCCCATTACACCTCATCTTCTTCCAATCCCTCATGTTGTTCAGCCAACTATACCTTCTTCCCTTCCTAATGCTGACCAGGCCTCTTGTTCCATTCCCACTACCTCTATACATTCTTCCTCTTCTTCTATTCCTGTATCCTCTACACTGCCTGAGTCTTCCATTGGTGTCTCACTTGTCAGCTTGTAGTTTGAGGGGGAGGATATGGAGGTAGAAGTCTTCCCTGACACCTATGATAATAATGAAGCCGAGTTCACTAAGAAACCCACTAGGCAGCATACAGTTACCATATGGCATAAGGATTACCATGTAAGCATGGTTTCTACAAGCAACAAGCACCATATATCTCATCAAATTGCTTATGACCACCTCACTGCCTCTCAAAGAGCTTTTGCTCTTAGTGTTGTTTCTATTGAAGAACCAACTTATGATGCAGAAGCATGCAAAGATCCTCGTTGGGAACATGCTTGCAAGGAAGAAATCTTTGCTTTGTATGAGAACCATACTTGGGAAGTGGTTAAGTTGCCTGCAGGAAAGAGACCTATAGGTGCTAAATGGGTGTTCAAAGTGAAATACAGGTCTGATGGTGCAATAGAAAAATTCAAGGCACGTTTGGTAGCCAAGGGCTACACTCAAATCTATGGGATAGATTTTCTGGATACCTATTCCCCAGTAGCCAAGATCAATTCTGTGAAGACCTTGTTGGCACTAGCAGCTGTTAAGTATTGGCACATTCATTAGATGGATGTGTCCAATGCATTCCTTCATGGTGATTTAGATGAAGAAGTTTACTTGGAAATTCCTCTTGGAGGTGATGTACCTAGAGACTCAGGTTTGGTTTTCAAACTTAAAAAATCCCTATATGGACTCAAGCGAGCAAGTAGGCAATGGTTCTCAAAACTCACCACTGCCTTGCTCAAGAATGGTTATTCTCAAACTGCTTCTCATTATTCCATGTTTGTTCGATGGATTCAAGGAAGAGTTGTGGTTGTGCTTGTCTATGTAGATGACATTTTGATTGCAGGCTGATAGACTAATAATTACACATGTTTCTACCCCTATTCTTGAGCCGTTTGAGATGTCGATTCCCGCGTTTTAGGCCGATTTCACGCTAGATTTTTCGTGTTTGTGATACTTCAGGTCCTAGCAAATGAATGAAGGCATGGGAACAAGTTCGGGGTCGATTGGATGAAGATTGGACGTTTGGCGAGAAGCTTGGAAGCCACACAGGCACCATTGCACCTCACACGGCCGTGTAGGGGCCCCTTGTGGCCGTGTGAAGGCTCGGTAAAAGCCACCCGGGCAGCCTGGGAAGCCACACGGCCGTGTGGCCTGTGCTCGTGCAGCTTGCCTGGTTGCCCACTAATCGAAACGCCACATTTGGACACTCACACGGGCATCTGGGGGAGTCACACGACCGTGTGGCCTGGCCGTGTGAGTCGGGAATTTCTGGTTTTAAGCCAATTTCGAGCCAAAGGAGAGGGAGAGCTGGGTTTTTGGATCCCAAACACCCAAAGGACGAACCCTAGAGAGAGAGAGCGACTTGGGAACATTCTTGGAGCTATTTTGGAGGATTACTTCGCCATTGGAGCTCGGGAATCAAGCTTGGAGATGGAGATTGAAGATCTAGATCAGATTTCTGCAGTCTCTATCTTCTCTATGGAGTAACTTCCCTTCACTTAGGTTTTGAGGAACCCCAGTTCCAAGTGTTAGGATCTTTCTTGTATGAAGTTTTGGATGCTATATTGTTTGATTATTGTCGATTGAGGCATGATTTATAGAGTCAATTGAAGCCTGGTCATCTTCTCTTGATTTCTGCTTTAACCTTATGATAGATAGAATTTGATTAGGTTAAGAGAGCTTCCTTGATTGATAGTGGTGAATTGGTTGTGCGATAGTCAATCAATTCACTGCTTTGTACTGGAATTTATTCCAATAGTGGAGATCTGTGTGAATCGCCTTAGTTGTTTATCCCGGTGAAGGCTAGTCGCCTGCCGGGTATTCTGTCTAAGAGGGCTTGGTCAGATTAAGAGATTCCAAACTAATTTAGGATCTTCCGCAGTTTAATCAACAGTAGATCAACCAAAAGTAATTGCAACTTGGACCTAATTGAGGAGCTAGGGGGAATCATACCTAAGTGAGTTCCCAACTTGTAATTAGTAGAGTAGTTAGTAGAGTAGTTTAATAAATCAATCCTTAATCTAGTTTGCTAGATAATGAGCTGAAGCTGAGTAATTGTAACTCTAGAGACCCGTGGATTCGATATTTATTACTTGTGCCACTATACTGCAGTCCCTTTCATTGGTTACACTTGTCCATTGTTAGGTGTTGTGTCATAGCGTGCTAGTTTTTGGCGCCGTTGCCGGGGACTTTCTAGATTATTAGGAAAGGCAGAAGTTTGTTACTTTAGCCGTTGCCGGTGCAGATTGAAATCATGGATCCTCATGGCTTCTCCAATCATTGGGGGTATCCACCACCATCCGAGTGGTATTACCCCAAGACTCCCTGGAGCAATCAAGGAAGAGAAGACTATGGATTCGGGTTCCAGTACCAACCCCCTTACTACGGAGAACAATCAGACCCCTGGGCTTATCAAGAATAACCTCATTACCGAGAAGAATTTCTCCCACAACCAGAAGGGCAATCAGAGCTGGAGTTACCCATGGCGGCCTTCACGGGCCATTCTGCAGAGCCATGCTACACTCCACAGCCAGATCCAAACTATCACTTGAGGCTTCTCGTGGAGCAGATTGCTCGAGTACCTGAGAGATCCTTTCCCGAGATGGATCCTCATATCTAGGCCATGGCCCAAACTGACTTCTCCTTTCCCCGTGAAACAGAGGATACCCTTCGGAGCATAAAGAAGCACATAGAGGTCATTGAGAAAGCTTGTGCACAGTTTTCTCAAGAAAACCTTTATGCTTCCATACAAGTAGAGGAGGAGGAAGAAGAAGGCAATCCTGAGGATGTTCAGGAGCATGCAGAAGTTGTCACGGAAAGCTCCCATGATAATCATGATCAAGTGTATCCTCTGGTGGTAGATCACAACTGTCCCCATTTCCCCTCTGATATGCTGGGCCCGAGCAAGGAGATGCAAGATGATCTCATTGAAGAAATTACATGGCGACTTGCTCTCCAATCTGTGCTAGAAGAAGAAGAAGAGCAAGAAAGGGTGCAGAAAGAAGTTGTGGAGGATGACGAAAGTGAAGCAGGAGGAGTTCTTGATCATTTCCCAGGGGTGATACCACATGAACAAGGAAGGGAGGTTGAATAAGCAATTGGCGTCCAGGCCGAGGACGAAGTTGAGGTGGAAGAGGCCTGCACCGGCCATGAGTTACATGTGATATCTCTACCAAACTTCGAGGAGCTGCTTGGCAAGGACCCATTTGCAGTGTCTATTTGCCAGACCAAGGCCACGTCGACATCGGTCCCTCTTGGTGGAAGCGATGGTGGCCAATCGATGCTGTCATATCTGGTTTGGGGCAATGAGACGAGAGAAGAGAAGAAGAGGTCTCGAGGGTGGAGACTTCATCTGCATCAAGTGCATGAGCCTTCATTACCTGTCATACCACATGCTCGTGACTTGAGACTCCACCTCATTGACGAGAACCTCAACTTCAAGGAGGTTTTGGGGTGGACCAAAACTTAGGAGCCATCGTCCGAATCACGACGTGAAAGAAGCGCTTGTTGGGAGGCAACCCAACCAGTCGGTTTGCATTTCTTTCTCTATTTCTCCTCGGTTGAGTCAGTTTGTTATTTGATTTTAGAGTCAATAACTCAACCTTTGTGAGATTTTGTGTGGTGTTTGTGTTCCGAATACTCTCTCCTCCTGGAATGCACCGCCTGCCTCGTCCACCATCATTCACCCTTGATCTTGTAACTTCGTTCTACCCTCCTTATCTTTCCTCCATTGAGGACAATGTCGTGCTTAAGTGTGGGGGGATGTTCGATTATGTATGCGGGTGAATGTTTGGTTGTTTGTGTGCTTGGAGCCTAGTCCACTGTCCAATTTTTGACTGCTAGATGAGTTTCTGTGCTTGGAGCCTAGTCCACGTCCAATTTGATGAATTGAGGGCTCCAAGTACTGTTCCCTGCAAAATCCTGCTCAGTATGCTTTGAATTGACAGTCTTTATGGTGATATGCAACCTAGGGAGGTAGTTGTAGCACTATGGAGGATGTTGAAGTATAAGATTTTTCCTATCTGTCTCTCTGTTGTGCCGCTTGATTTTGTGAACTAGTGGATTTAGGACCGTTGATTCATGTGGTATTGATGACTCTTCTTATGCTGTGTTGTGGACTCGTGTATCGAAAAAGGGTGCTCAAGTGTGAATGAAAAAGCAGTTGGTCCTCCATGTAAAAAATGTGAAATTCTAAGACATGGGGTAAGCCAAACGTGTGTGGCACTGTTCATTGCACAAAATTGGGTTTTGGAAGAGATTTTAGTGATCCTTGGTGGGGTAGGCCTACAAGGTGAAGCTAAGTTGTCTCTAGTACAAGTAAAATTTCCACACGTTGAACGGTTTGCCTACTTGAGGATGTGTTTTTAAGGGCACGGATAGAGCTTCCGACCCCCCTTATTTTCATTGACCCTCCACACGAGTTGAGGAAAAGGAGTTAAAAGCAGTACTCTGGCGAGCGTCAGATGTACAGAAATTGCTCTTGCTCGACTAATAAGGGTCGACCGTGCGAAAGCCTACAGTTGGAACCCTCAATAAGTGAATTAAAAAAATAGTAAAATGAAAGTGAAAAAGGGGTTCCAACGGTGAAATGAAGTGAAAGAGCACCCCGGTACAACGAGTCCTTGGTTGTTGAATGGTGAGAGTCTCCTTATCCATGAATTGATTGTCTTAGTTCCACTGCTTCTCATGATCCTGGCTTAAGTCTAGTACTCGCATTGAGAGAGATAGGGGACGTCTTAGAAGACCAGTTGACGTCGTAAGCTGCTTTATGATCTGGAAAGTCCTCTACCGACGATCGGGGTTTTTTGTTGCTATAGTGGTCTGGAGAGTTGCATTGGTTTGAGTCAGGTTTGCTTGGGGACAAGCAAACGGTTAAGTGTGGGCTGATAATTACACATTTTTCCACCCCTATTCTTGAGCCGTTTGAGATGTCGATTCCCGCATTTTAGGCCGATTTCACGCTAGGTTGTTCGTGTTTGTGATATTTCAGGTCCTAGCACATGAATGAAGGCCTGGGAACGAGTTCGGGGTCGATTGGACAAAGATTGGACGTTTGGCGAGAAGCTGGGAAGCCACACGGGCACCATTGCACCTCACACGGTCGTGTAGGGGCCCCTTGTGGCCGTGTAAAGGCTCGGTAAAAGCCACACGGGCAGCCTGGGGAGCCACACGGCTGTGTGGCCTCTACCCGTGCAGCTTGCCTGGTTGCCCACTAATCGAAACGCCACGTTTGGACACTCACACGGGCATCTGGGGGTAGGGGTGAACAAACACACCCGCAAACCGACCCACCCATCCAACCCACCCGTATTTATCGCTAAAACGAAGGTTTTGGGTTGGCTGAGGGTTTTATTTTGTACAACCCACCTCTTTTGGGTTGGGTTTGGATTTTGGATTACACAACCCGTAGAAGCCGACCCAACCCGTGTTCCAACTATTAGTATGAGTTCGTATCTAAAAAATATTTATGTCGTATATAGTCATACTTATAAGAAAATTAAGATATTTTGCCATGTTTTTCTCTTATGGTCTCCATAAGTTGATGCATTCATCAACTTAAAGTTTAGACATAAATTGAATATAGTTACGATTCATGTAATCCTTTTTCTCGTGTACAATTTTAATAGAATATATTATGGTTTATAAACTTTTTAGCGTATTTCAACAAATATCGTGAAAATCCTAGACATATGTTGAAGTAAATCACATTTTATTAAAATTCAAACAACATTTGTGAATTTTGATAACTTTCACCTCGGTTTATTCGTTTGAAATTTTAATTAGTTATAAAATATTTTTATGATGTAGAATAATTATATATTTTATGTTAGGTTGGGTTTTTACTTAAAAATATCATCAACCCGACCCAACCCAATTAGAAACAAACCGTAGGGTTTAAATTTTTTTTGGTGGGTTTGGGTTTGATATTTTCTAAACCGTAGTGCATGAATCGGGTGATTAAAATGGCTAAACGCGAACCACCCGACCCATGTACACCCCTATCTGGGGCAGTCACACGGTCGTGTGGCCTGGCCGTGTGAGTCGGGAATTTCTGGTTTTAAGCCAATTTCGAGCCAAAGGAGAGGGAGAGATGGGTTTTTGGATCCCAAACACCCAAGGGACGAACCCTAGAGAGAGAGAGTGACTTGGGAACATTCTTGGAGCTATTTTGGAGGATTTCTTCACCATTGGAGCTCAGGAATCAAGCTTGGAGATGGAGATTGAAGATCTAGATCAGATTTCTGCAGTCTCTATCTTCTCTATGGAGTAACTTCCCTTCACTTAGGTTTTGAGGAACCCCAGTTCCAAGTGTTAGGATCTTTCTTGTATGAAGTTTTGGATGCTATATTGTTTGATTATAATCGATTGAGGCATGATTTATAGGGTCAAGCCTGATCATCTTCTCTTGATTTCTGCTTTAACCTATGATAGATAGAATCTGATTAGGTTAAGAGAGCTTCCTTGATTGATAGTGGTGAATTGGTTGTGCGAGAGTCAATCAATTCACTGCTTTGTAATGGAATTTATTCCAATAGTGGAGATCTGTGTGAATCGCCTTAGCAGTTTATCCCGGTGAAGGCTAGTCGCCTGCCAGGTATTCTGTCTAAGAGGGCTTGGTTAGCTTAAGAGATTCCAAGCTAATTTAGGATCTTCCGCAGTTTAATCAACAGTAGATCAACCAAAAGTAATTGCAACTTGGACCTAATTGAGGAGCTAGGGGGAATCATACCTAAGTGAGTTCCCAACTTGTAATTAGTAGAGTAGTTAGTAGAGTAGTTTAATAAATCAATCCTTTATCTAGTTTGCTAGATAATGAGCGGAAGCTGAGTAATAGTAACTCTAGAGACCCGTGGATTCAATATTTATTACTTGTGCCACTATACTGCAGTCCCTTTCATTGGTTACACTTGGCCATTGTTAGGTGTTGTGTCATAGCGTGTCACAGGCAGTTATCTTGGAGACATTGAATAGCTGAAGATTTTCTTAAGCAATGAGTTATTTTGGTCCAATTTAACCGGACCGGACCGTATAGCCACCCCTAAGTGTCTAGCAATTCTCTATGATATCCATCATTCTTTATTTCTATTTTTGTTGGCTTCCATAATAAGAGAAAACCATTGCACTTTTGTTAGTAATATTGATTGAGAAGAGATATATGGCGGTCAACATCCAATTTAAAAAATCTTGAAATTTTTGGCTAATAAATGATATTTACCTAAACCCTAGTAGCCCCATTGATTATGTGTAGGTATGGGTGACGTATATATGGGTTTGGAAGTTTGTAGATGGATTTGGATAGTGTATGGATATTTACTTTCATAATTTAAATGTGTATGAGTTGGGTATTGATATCCATTTATTCGAGGGTGTTTTAATTGCACAAACAAAAATTAGACCTATTTGTAGAGCTTCAAAAGTTTAGGTACTAAAATGTAATATACAAAAAATTTAGGTACTAAAATATAATATTTCATCAATCTTTTGAGGACTTGTATGTTTAGGTTATAAATCTAAAGATCTATTAAGTTTAGGTATACTTAACTCCTTTTATGGTGATGTATTTAAGATGATAATTATTTAAGTTTTTAAAAAATAGGAAACTATTTATTTAAATCCCGCCCTCTCTGCCATACTAACTTGCCACTCTCTTGGTAATCCACCACAAAACTGCTCACATTTAGCTGGATTTGAGGCTAAACCAGACAACTGCTAGAATCTTTCGAGAGCCCTTTGGATACATTGGAGACCTAAATTGGAACCCTACCCAAACCCATCTACAATGGGTCGACTCGGGTTTAGGTAAATATAATTTACTAGCCAAAATTTTCATAAATTTTTTTTTATATTGACCGCCATATATCGCTTCTCAATCAATATCATATGATCAAGTTAATATTAATAACAAAACTGCTGACAAAAAATTAATTTTAGACTAATAATGCTAACAAAACACCATAACGGACCACATAATACATACAAATAAGCCATCTCCACTCCGCGATAAAGTGCACCATCGCCACCTAATTAATTAATATGTATAAACCTAAACACCATACTGTTCACTAACAGGTAACAGCTTCATTAGCCCGCTGCCAATATGTGGGGAGGGGGTTTGAAGATGTTTGGCGTAACCCAAAAGCAAGTCCATCTTGCAATTTTTAGCACAATATTAAATTAAGTACTACAAGTACCAATTTTAGCATAGGTTTACGTCTTTGTTATAATCATTTTAACACCTTTTACACATTGTTTTCAAAATCGGATTGGTAGCTTAACCAAAATATTTAGTGGTTTATGGTTCAACAGTTAACTGCTATAGAATCGTTGGTTAGCTATTGATAGAATCGTTCATGCGATATAACATAAAGACATATATAGTACACTAATTTAGGAGGAATTCATTACTAACCACAAACAATTTCGAATGCATATCATCCATCACAAAAGTCCAAACAATCTCACTACAGAAATCTTTTTTTTTTTGTTAAGTCCAGTTTAATAATCATGGTGGTAATCTATAATAGACCACATAAAGCCGACAAGGAGTATGAGAACGAAGAAAAGGAAGCATAAAATAAAAGTAATAATTGAGGTTGGATAGTCTTAGTTTAGGTTAAATATTTTGTTCCTTAATTTTTTTTGGTTAAAAAGGTTAACCAATGGACCAGTCAAACCGGAGTGGTTCATCGGATTATATGTCAAACTGTTAAAAATCATTTGGTCCATCCCTATCTTCAAAACAAATTCACTAAACCGCTATTATAACCAATTTGGTGGTTCTATTGTTCCAGTCACAGATCCGGTTCGATTCTTATATCAATACTTTTAAATCATTCTATTTATATTTTGATATACAACACAACATCATGTAACAAAATAACTATTGGATCCATATAGGTGTCATCCAAATATGTAAACACTTATTTATTTATGTCAAGTCTTAATTATTTATTTCTCGGTAGAAATTGTTGAAATTAATATTGACACAATATTCGCCCACTAATTTTATATTTCCAGCAATTCAACTAATATTCACATGTGTATCCTTTTTACATAAAGCCACAAACACTAATCAACATTTTCACGAAATCTCATCAATATAATTAGCTGGTTCCACAACTCCACTAACCATACTTTATTAGGTGTTTGATATGGAAATTTCATTTCTGCACAAGTGAAATATGTAAATTCTCATTAATTAGATCATATTCTAGATAAGCAACCTTTTTATCCCACTTTTCCAAATTGGCATTGTAAAGAATGAAAATTAATAAATTATAGTTATTACATATATTTTTTATTTATGGCATCCAATATTCTATTCAAATGCGGCTCAGTGTTGTACTATATCCTAGATCCGCCGTTGCTTGCCTCTGAAGGTTAACTATCATCTCCAGGATGTTATTGGTGGTAGTGAAGGCAACAATCATTTGCATACTCCTATAAATTTGTCAAACGGGGATGGATACGATAGTGATGGCTCCAATATATCATCGTTGTAAGTTTTGAACCAACATTTCTTTTCATGCTTATTCAATTGGGTTGTCATAACTTGGTCCAATGCTTGGTTTGTTCTTGCAATGCACCGTCAAGTCCTTTAATGGCAGTTCCAGCTGAACTAGCTGGCGCTATACCTTTGCTTGAGAGATTCCAAGTAGTTCATTTTTCTCTTGATACTTACAAAGTAGAAGGAACTTTGCCGTTGGTATTAGTATTTACATATAGTGCACTATTGAACTTCAGCTTAGTTTGGCCAGCACTAAGTTATAATTGTCTGCAAGTTCTGGGTGTAGCCTATTTCATTATGGTGCATATGGGTGGTGATAGTCCTTATGTTTTTACTTATGGTCTAAGGATTGTGTTGACTGAAGCTTTCGACATCCCGGAAGGACAAAGAGTCATTGAGAGTAGGAAAGCTAGTAAAGGGCTTAGTGCTTGCATTTCGCTCTTGATTTCTTTAGATTTTATCATAGCCTGGAAAAAACAAGAAAGCACAATGACGACAAGATGAAAGTTTTATAAAGTATATTAATCGGCCAACATGCCGAGTAAAAGCTAGCAACGATTGTGAGATACTCATTTCCCGAAGATTGACGGGATATGTGACTTTTTATTCGATTTTTTGGAATTCGGTTTCTATAAAACTTACTCCACCTCATCATATTACCAGAAATAATATTGTTTCACAAGGTTACAGGTACTTGATTTTGGTTTGTAAGGTTGATTTTTGATTCGTTGCATCATTCATGTCTCTTTCCTGCTAATATTCACTATCTTTATCACATGTTTCCAAAAAAAAATTATACAACAATAAGCTATACACCCCATTACATTAACAAATTTCATACCTCACCTTCCTCCGGCCAACTGGTCGGGGCCCACTCTAGTGGGTTACTAAAACACAACTTCTTACAATTTGAGCCAAAAGAATCCTACCCCAGGCCTCGACAATCTCTAGTTGGGTTTTTTCGTCTCTTTTGTCTTCTTCTCTTTTGTTCAGTTTGGTGTTTCATACACAGAAAAGTTTTGAAAGTTGAAGATGAGAATCCAAATTATTTACTTCTGTTCAGTTTGGTGTTTCATACACAGGAAAGTTTTATTCTGAGATTGATTGGGATGTCCAGCACATGTGCATAGAGGGAAGACTGAAAAGTTGGAATAAAGATAAGAAGTATGCTTCTTTATTGGCTATCAAAAAGGGAGTAGGAGAGACTTTCAAACCCGACACATCCACTGCACAATCCTTTGTAGCCTCAGTTCTGGGATTGGATTGCAAAGGGAGCAGGAATGCTTTGAAGCTCAACGATCATGAAGTTGCCCATAAATACGTTAAATTGGGAGAAACTTGCGGTTGGTTTGCCTTTCCTCTGCCACCAGCAGTTGATCACCAGAAACAGATAGGTCCAGGAATACTTTATGTCATAAGGGCGGTTTTTTTGGAGATTGCTTCCTTTCTCGTGATGGTTCGGACCGAGGGCAAGGGACTGCTCTTTGAACTCAAGACCAGTAAGAGCCACTATTTACGTACGTCGGTTCCTATGATATCATTATTGTTATTCTGACTTTTCCAGAGTTTGATGATTTTGCCGATCTAGCTGATCTAAAAGGGGACTGCTCTTTGAAATCTTACACAAAGTCCCACCAAATTATATGAATCTTAGGGTATTTGGTTGTCTTACTTATGCCACAGCAGTGGAGGGACATAAATCTAAGTTTCATCCTAGGTCTAGACAATGTGTTTTTCTAGGAATTCCTCATGGAATCAAAGGATACAAACTGTTAGGCCTTGATACCAACAGAGTGTTTATCAACATGGATGTTGTTTTTCATGAGCAGATTTTGCCTTTCAAAATAGATGCATCTGACTCAAGATCTACAGAAGAATCTTCATCACAATCTTCTTCTGCTCCTTTATCTTCTTTTTGTCCAGGAGAACCTTCTTGTTCTGGTTCTCCACCTGTCTTTGAGCCTGAGTTGACAGAGTATGATTCTCTTTCTGTCACCACAACCCCCCCCCCCCCCCCATTCCCTTTACCTCTCTCTCCTTCTCATACTATTTCAAATACTCTAACCAGAAGTCCTTCTTCTTCTAATCTATCTGCTACTCCTTACACCTCTTCACCCCCACCAGTAGTACCATAGGAAATCAATAAGGCAAGTAATATTTCCTAAAAGATATAATGATTTCTATGTGGGATTGAACCAAGTCAGTTATGACCCCAAGTTAATCATCCCTCCAGATTTGGCTCATTTCTCACCTCCACAACAACACTTTGCTCTGACTCTTGTAGCAGCCTTTGAATCTTCTTGTTACACTAAGACTGTTCAAGATCCTAGGTGGAATGCAGCCATGATAGAAAATTTACAAGCACTCTTTGATTATAACACTTGGGACATTACTGACTTGCTATGGGGAGTTAAGGCAGTTGGAAACAGATGGGTGTACAAGATAAAAATATAATCTCGATCGTAACATTGAAAGATTTAAAGCATGTTTGATTGCTAAAGGATATACACAGGTATATGGGATAGATTATTGTGATACTTTCACTCTTGTAGCCAAGGTAACTTATGTGAAAATGTTGCTTGCTGTTGCATCTGTTAACAACTGGCATTTATATCAAATGGATGTTAACAATGCTTTCTTAAATGGGGAGTTGGAGGAATATGTGTATATGGAATTGCCAGAAGGTATGAGAGACAAACCTGGAGGAATATGTGGTATGCAAAATTGACAGAATCATAACTTGCCAATGGTTTCAGGCAATCAATGTCAGATTATTCAATCTTCTTAACTAACATTAAAGGGAACCTAGTAGTTCTTATTGTCTATGTTGATGATATTGTTGTTGGGAGTGCAAATCTGGATGCAATCATTTCAGTAAAGAACATGTTAAAGTTTTTGTTCAAGATGAAAGACTTAGAAGAGTTGCAGTATTTTCTTAGTTTGAAATTGAATAGAACTGCAACTCGAATCCATGTTTCTCAAAGAAAATATTGCATAGAACTCTTGAAGGAAGCAGGTTTTGATGAGTGCAAGCCTGCCAAAACTCCTTTTAGCATCAAACAAGTACTTTAAGCCAATGTAGTCAAAAGCGAGTTTCTACGTAGAAACGTTTTGGTGATCTATAAGCGTAAAATCGTAAGTTTTTAAGTTTTAAAGCGGAGATTTTAACTACATAAGTTATAAAAACAGAGATTTTGTGTAGAAGCATTTTAGTAACCTAGAAACGTAAAATCGTAAGTTTTTAAGTTTTAAAGCGCGATTTTGACTACATTGCTTTCAGCTTCAAATGGTGAGTCTTTCTTGGAGATCATCAAGTTTAAACACTTGTTGGGACAACTACAGTATTTGACAAGCACTAGACCAGATATTAGCTTTACTGTTCAGCAACTTTGCCAATTTCAAGACTCACCACCTATAGTGCATTATAAAGCCTTACAGAGGGTGTTGAGATACTTGAGTAATTCGCCTGGACAGGGGTTATTCTACTCTAAGAAATCTGTTGTGAAACTAACAAGTTACAGTGACTCTGATTGGGCCACTTGTCCTGTTTCAAGGAGATCATTAATAGGTTTTTGTGTTTTTCTAGGAACAAGTTTGATTAGCTAGAAAACAAAGAAGCAAAGCAATGTTTCCACATCCTCCTCAGAAGCTGAATATCGAGCTTTAGCTCAGCTCAGTTATGAAGTCAAATGGTTGGTAATCAATCAGCAATACATATTGCTAGGAATCTAGTCTTTCATGAAAGAACGAAACATGTTGATGAGCAAGCTGGGAGTCTCTGGTAGACACTCGCCAGCTTGTTGGGGGGGGGGGGGGGGGGGGGGGGGGGGTAATAGATGAATGAGCCATAGCATCAGCAGATGAAGATTGAATCAAGGTGCAATGTTAAAGAGCTGCTGCTACAAATGAATGAAGATTGCAACTGAAGATTACATGCCCTGAAGAAACGACAACGTTCTGTTCTAATCCGGAAAGCTGCTTTGGTACAAAACACAACTCGTTTCCTCAAAAGAAGACAAAGATGAGCCTTAAACAATGTTGTCCTTCTTAGTTCGTTGATTGCAAGAATGAAACACTATACTGTAGACACCTGTCACGTTTTCATTTGTTGTTTTCACTTAGTTTGTTAAGTACTATAGATTAGCCGTCAAACTCTCTTTCCTTTGTAAAGGTTGCTGGGTATATAATGAGAAATCATAAAACGAAGCTCTCAGATTTTGAGAACCTTCGCCAAAAACTCTAGCGAAACCCTAACATCTTTCTTTTCTTCTCAGAGATCAGTATGTGGCTTTGGTCCAATCGAGTTCGTGGATCGAGGATTATTGGTTTGCTTTTGGATGTTGAATGGACACTCATATGTGTATGATATTAATTGAAAATCAATGTTAAAATGAGCGCTTATATGTGTAAGTTATATTTTTAAATCATCATGTTAGCAAGTATGTAGTCAATTATCATGGGATAGTGCAGGAGGTTGTGCGATGGTGAATTGGATGAGTGGTATTGACCTTATCGAGTTCACGAATTCCCTAGGATGGGTCATCGTCATCTACATATGTTATATATGACCATCAACATTTTGAATGCACCCCTACTTTATTTGTCCTACATTTCAACAAATCTCACTATATACGACTAAACATGAATGAAGTAACCGTGACAATACCACCGATCAGCCAATAGTGGGAACATCACTGTCTGGACCGTGAACTATGGCTGCTACTTGGACGCCTGCCCTTCATGGTCTCAACGGAATTGTCATGGTCGCCACTTTGAACTTTTCTTCGGTTTCGGCGCTTTTCGACCTCCAATCGTCTCGAAACTCGTCCTTGACCCTTCCACAAAACAAGCACAACCTAGCGTGAAATATGTCGAGGGATGATGAAATGCAAAGTCAAACTATCAAGAAATGAGGGGGAAAATGTGTACAATTGGACCCGAATCAGTAACGTATTGAGAACCCCCCCCCCCCCCCCCCCCCCCCCCCCCCCCCCCCCCCCCCCCCCGAATGCTAAATCCGGGCTTCGCCCCTGCTTAAGTGGTATCATTAGGAACGCTGAAATGTTATCCACGTAACTTCTAGGGACAACCAAGTGTCGATTAAACGATGTTTTTGGGGATGAGAGAATATTGTCACATTTGTAAGTTGTGAAGACGATCATATGTTCCTTCACGAATGTCTTACGAAGTGAAAAATTGTCGCACATGTGAAAACCAACATTTAATTCAATATAGAAAATGTCATAAAACTATCTCCATGAAATTGAAAGAAAACTGCTATAATTTCATCAAAATCTAAACTTCTATTTATTACTAGCCATTCACCGCGCTTTGTCGCACATGATAAAAGGTATTTTGTAATTTTTCTTTTGTGTAAAAATTTTAATGGCGTAGCAAGTTGAACAACCGCACCACATTTTAACTTCGATATGGAATAATATATGGTAATTTATTCATTTATATTCATTAAATTTACGTATATGGGTTATTTGATTTTTATTTTGAATCTTAGAAAAAAATTTTATATATTATATACATTCGGTAAGTCCTCGTCGTTGATGATTGCTATGTGCAACTCTTTGTCTGATTGAGTTCGTGAAATTATGTCATAGAATTATTTGGGTCGAAAATTAATTTTGATAGTGGTGCACCCCACTTTCTTCGTATTTGCTCTTCACTTAAATTTATTTTGCATCATGTAGTGAAATCATCATGCTCTAGATTAAGCATAATAGTATGACATCAGGAAGAAAAAAAACAGAGATTGATCGATTTCTGCAAGTTTCTCTCCTATGCGTGTATCCATCATTACTTATGTTACGAAAAATTAAAATTAACTACAACAATTATTAAAATGAAGCCCCATGCAAACCTAGAAACAATCATGAAAGAATCAATGAGTTTCTAATAACCACTATTGTCTTTTTTTTTAGAAACACTATTGTCTTTCAATTCTAATTGAAACCTAGTAGCTCATTCAATAATCTCAATCAATGATTAAAAAAACCAATTATCCTTATAGAAAACCGAGAACAACACTCATTACTATAGGTTTTGATTACAGTAGAGCACAAGTTTATTTGATGGAAGAATGTGAACAAACATGGTATTACAATATTGAGGAATATTCTATCTCATGAGAAGAATGAATTGATCTCCTTTTTCCAATTGTGCCATCCCTAGAGATATTTAACTTTTTCCTCATTGACATTATAACATACCTAGAATGGCCACCGATCATGCTGAGTGGATAATACATATCAATTATTTTACTCAAAATAGATCGCGTTGTATTCATATGTATATCTAGACAATAATTGGGTAGAACATCATAGCATATCTTACGCGATCGGTTTTCAAGTATTCATAGTTATTTAAAGATAAAAATCTCTCTTTATAACTTCAATCAACATGTTAGCAATTACACGTATACTAACATTACACAAGTGAAAATTACCCTAATAAGGTTTCAGGTATCCATAGTTAAAAAATCTATCTTTATAAATTCAATCAACATGTTAACAATTACATGTGTACTAACATTACACAAGTGAAAAAGTACAATAATATATCATTAAAATGAAGAAAAATAGTTAAACACTCCCCCTCCCACAAGCTAGCTATTTAATTTCTTGGTCATTGACAAAATAGAAATACACATGGGATGACAACATATTGGGTCGGGGGTAGATAGTGCGTACCCACTAGCCTAACCAAAATAGTTAACATTTTATCCATATTTTATACTCTACACAAGAATCAGGTAGAACTTCTACACAAGAATCAGGTAGAATACTAAAATCATACTCATACACGATTGGCAGGCATCGATGATTATCAATTTATAATAATTTATCTTTATAAATTTAATCAACAAGTTAGAATTACATGTATACTGTCATATATAAGTGCAACGTATAACAATATGAAATTATTTAAAAAATACACAATTTCACAATAATATTATATACGTATAATAAATATAAAATATGTTGAGAAAATAATGATAATTTTTCAACCAAATACATATGCATGGGTATAATCGGGCAAATCAAGGTGGAATATTGATAAAATCATGTCTATCCATTACCTGTACTAATGTTGGGTTTCAGGTTTAACCATGCCTATTAAAAATCCTTCTTACGAATTTTATCCTACTCAATTTAGTCGGATTTAGGCAGGTATCCACGGATATTCTTTTCATCGCTACACATATCTTTATCGATGTCTATATAAAATTTATAGAAAACAAGTATATGCTTGCTCCATAATCAACAACAAATTATGAAAGAAAATACAAAAGAAATGCAACATTATACAAAAATGAAGAAACAAGAGATTTTTAGTTAGAACTGAACAAGATTATCCGGCCCATCCAATAAATTCGTGAACCAATTAACATTATTATTTTGATTTTTATGATTGTACAGATAGCTATGGACTGGTCGATTGTTTGCAATTATACATTGAACTTGAAATCTTGCTCTTATTTAATCATTTCACAAGTTTAATTTTTTTTAAAAAAAAAACAATGTTATGGGAGGCAAAAACATGAAAAACTAAGTAATACCATAAAGATTTTTGTTACTTTCTCAGTTGTCCTTATCTCTCCCGTTTTTATTTACGTCTCTGTCTTCTTTATCTATGATTAGTAAATTATATTTATTTTTATTCTAATTACATTTATAAATGATTATTTAAAAAATTCAGGAATGGGTCTATAGCAAGTAATAATTGAACCATAAATACCTCACTTTTTTAGTTTGATGTCCAGTCTAATTGGAAAAACAAACCTTTTTCTACTTAATAGTAGGTGTTGTTTTAAGTTGTGTTCCACTTTTTATTGTCTTTAATTCTCTGTATAGATTTTTCTTCTTACTCGGACTAGAAATTTCAATAATTATATATGAAATTTAAAAATATCTATATACATATAAAATAAAGAATTACACGAGAGCGGATCGGTACAAAAACCAGCCTGTAAAAACCTACAAAATCTTATCGTATCAACGGATTTTGCATGGTTTTGCAGCGGAACCCAAGCCGCTTAATATATTGAGATGTATTCTTTAAATATATCTTCTAAAATTCCACCTAGTTAGGAATGAAAAAAATACTTTCCAAAGTTGAAGGGTATCCCCCCTAATGGTTTGACTGACTCCACTAATTTCTTCCGGATTACATGATAAGAGTGTATAGTGTTTGGTCCTAGCAGGGGTGAGGTTATATCTCTATGGTTCAAAGAAACCATCTACTCAAACTATAAGCTAGTTATTAATGTGTAAACTTAACACTGCATTTAACTATGTACTAAGAATGACCAAATATGGTCTTGGTGTAGTAGACTGTAGACCAAGTCATTTGAGCATGCACAGTGGACACTCCACAATTTGGCGGCTAACTTGTTAGTTCTGAAAGTTGCAGTGGAAGTGTGTTAATTGATGAGTCGTTTGGAAATGGTAAAGCCTGCTGGAGAGCACCTTCGAAACTTTGGTTTGGTCAAAACTATAATGCATGTCAAACGTAGTTTAAGTCACATTAGGATCTTTCTTTCTGTATGTTATCCCTCTTATGTTAACTCAAATAAGAGAAGCTTTTGATCATAGGCGAAAATTAGAAATACATAAGCTAAGGCTGATTTTAGACCTAAAATTAAAACGTTTCCACTCCATAGAGTATGTAGTATTAGTTAGTATATATAAAGTTGAAGTAGGATTACTGTTACCTAAAAAACTACACATTAGTCACTATAATATACATATTAGTCACTATAATGTATATTTTACATTTTGATACCCCAAATTTAATTTTTAATGTAAAATTGGATTATTATATTTTGGTACCTAAATTTTATGAGATTTTAGTACCTACAGATTTATGAGATTTTGATACCCCAATGTTTAGATTTCACTTGAATACAAGAATCCAATTCACCAATTCTTTTGAACCAATCCACCATAACATAGAAGTATAAATTTATATGGGATTTTCACTTCAAAAAAATATGTATGTCATTCATTTGAAACATAATTACAATTTTTTAAAAGAACATTTTATTGGGTAACATGACAACATATTTAGTAAAATAATGATATGCACGAAATTTCGTATGACAATTTAATATAACAATTTTAAAAAAAAAACAGTAATAAAAATCATAATTTAAAAGAATATAGATATAAAAATTATTGAATTATCACCAATCCCTTAAAATAGGTGTATTAGATGTTTATATTTGTTTAGTACGTTGAACATTGAATAAATGGTAAAAGAGAGATGACTTTAAAATATTGTAAGAACGAATTTATAAACTCATTTAGTAAATTTACAGGGTACTAAACAAACTTCTACCAATCCACCATAACATAAAATTATAAATTTAGATGGGATTTTCACTTCAAAAAAATATGTATGTCATTCATTTAAAAACATAATTACAATTTTTTAAAAGAGCATTTTATTGATTAACATGACAATATATTTAGTAAAATATAATACGAGAATGTTAAATTATTGGTCTGCACGAAATTTCGTATGAAATTTTAATAGAACAATTTTTAAAAAATAGCAGTAATAAAAATTATACTTTAAATGAATATAGATATAAAAATTATTGAATTATCACCAATCCCTTAAAATAAGTGTATTAGATGTTTATATTTGTTTAGTACGTTAAACATTAAATAAACGGTAAAAGAGAGATGACTTTAAAATATTGTAAGAGCGAATTTATAAACTCATTTAGTAAATTTACGGGGTACTAAACAAACTTCTACTAACTACGTGTAACAAAATATGCAACATCTATATAAACAAGTGTAAATAAATTGCTACGGTAAAAGAGTTGACTGTAGTATTGACGGCCAATGAAAAGAATTGGTCAAAACCATTTTCATTCGCCGTCCATATCCCTTTTTCTTTATTTCTTTATTTGCCTTCTTTGTCTAATCCTAATTAGTATACTATTTTTATGTATTTTAATTCACAAGTACGAACGGGTCCATACACGACTCACCAACCGTCTATAGAATTAATAATTGAACCATGAATCACTAACTTTTTCAACTCAATATATTGTCCAATTAAATATATATATATATGGTTTCTACTTATTAGTAGGTCGTCATTTTCCACTATGGGATTTGAAGGCGTGAAATTTTAAGCGAGTTCCAATTTATATTCCTTTTGTTTCTCTAGAGTTTTTCTTTTTCACCCGGTCTAGAATTTTCAACAATTATACATAGAATGTTTAGTTAGATATACACATATCAAATAAACAGTTTCCATTTAAAAAAAATAATTATCATCTTAAATATACATCACCATAAACAGTTCGTTCTGGTCCAAATATCAGTTCGATCCATCATTACTTCAGTAATTGTAAAATTCATGTGGACCAAGGACCGGACCGCATTATACTCGGTCTGATCCTTGACCGGACCATTGCACACCCCTAGACATCTAAATAAGTAAGTATAAATAAATTTTTATGGTAAAAATGGTTGACTGTTGTATTGACAGCAAACTAAAAGAATTGGTCAAAACTTATCCATCATCTACTTCCTCTTCGTTTCATTTTTCACTCGCCTTCCATAACCCTTTCTTTATTTCTTTCTTTGCTTTCTTTGTCTAGCCCTAATTAGTATACTATTTTTATGCATTCTAATCATAAGTATCAACGGGTCCATACACGACTCACCATCAGTCTATAGAATTAATAATTTAACCATGAACCACTAATTTGTTTAGCTCAATGTCGAGTCCAAGTAAAAACACATATATATGGTTATTATTTATTAGAAAATCGTCATTTTTCACTATGGTATTTGAAGACTTGAAATTTTAAACGAGTTTCAGTTTGTATTCATTTTGCTTCTCTCTACAGTTTTTCTTTTTTCACCCGGGCTAGAATTTTCTACAATTACATGGAATTATATTTTGGTACCTAAACTTTTGAAGTTCTACAAATTGACATAGGGTTTTGCCTTTATGGTACAAATTGAAATCGTACCTTTAACCTTATGGTACAACTTCAGATTGTACCTATCTTTTTGTACAAATTTTTTTATGGTACAACTAGAACTTGTACATTTATGTGATGCTACCACTTCAAGTTGTGAAGTTGTACTATAACATAATTAAACAAATTCTTTTATGATACAACCTGAACTTATACATTTAACGTTATGGTACAACTTCAAATTGTATATTAAAGCACCAATACTATATAGTATAGTAGAAGTGCTCTACTACAGCGTTATGTTTAATTTGTTAATAAAGTAAGATGCAAAAAACTTAAACGAACGCAAGGGGATGAATACTTCCAAAATTGTGATTGAATAGCAATTATAGTAATGGGGACTGAAACCAATGAGCAACTGTAATATATCTTTTATAGCGACAATTAAGAATGGAGGAATTTTATAATGATGTGCTATAGTTTTTTTTCTTTATGGTACAATATGAAATTGTACCTTTAATGTTATGATATAATTTCAGATTGTACCTATATATTTTGCACAAATTCTTTTATGGTACAACTTGAACTTGTACCTTTATTTGATGATACAACTTCTAGTTGTAAAGTTGTACCATAACATAATGATACAAATTCCTTTATGATACAACCTAAACTTATACATTTAATGTTATGGTACACCTTTAAGTTGTACATTAAAACATCGATACTATATATAGCATAGTAGAAGTACTCTTAAGAATGAGATTAGTTGCAAACTCTTATATGGTTATCACCATACAAACTATTTTCCAGTCATTAGAAGTTAAAATAATCTAATGATTGATATATTATGAGGGTTGGTTAGATAAAAATGCTACACCCACTCACACCAAACCCTACTATATATTTATCACAACATACCGTATCTACTACAGTCACCAGTCTCTCCAACTGTCTACCTCCCCCTCTCTCACGCACAACCTAACCCTGGAAGAGAAGAATACCAAATTAAGCAATCCATGAATATTTATGCTAGATTAAATTACAAGTTTGGTTACTGAATTTATTAAAAAAATTTACATTTGATCGCTAAAAATATTTTACTTCATCCGCGATTACTAAAAATACTTGATTAATCATGAAAAATACTATTCTAAAAAATCTAAATTCTCTCGCTAGAATTTTTTTTTTTTTTTTTGCCCCATTTGTGTCCCCTCAAATTGATAATCGTCATAGGACAACCTATGACTAAAAGATAGAAATGAAGACGGTATCTAGCATTTTTGATAATCTACACATAATATAATACGCCGAAGGGATAAATGGGAGCCCCATTTCAAAGTTGGAGGCTGGAGAGGGTTTTTGGGGAGGGTAATTTGGGAAGTGAATTTTTTCGTGACTCAATTTGGGAACCACATGTTTCCGTGTCCCAATTATGGGTCTTACATTATATGGGCCGGAGATTATTGTTCTGCCCCTTGAACGTGAAGCCTTTCTACCACTAGCTACCTCGCACTCCTCTCCGTGGCTTTTCGCAACCACCCGCCGCCACTGATGTCGAACGGTTATTATTGGGGTCTCTATCAACATTGCTAATTTTGTTGCCCTATCCTCTTCCCAGATCCATCCCCATCCATAGCTGAAAGTATCTATCTTCTAGGCTACGTCGATAAGGGGAAGACTGCCATACCGCTGCCAGTGATGGGTGTTGGGTTTCCGCGTCGCCATCAATTGGGATACCGGCCGATAAGTCGATTCCTTCTGTAGCTAATTTGCTATGTGTTTTTTTCCGATCTATTTCAAAGTTGGTAAGTATTCCTTTCGACTATCGTCATTTTAATCCCATTTGTTTGCAAATACTTTCCATGTAATGAAACCAAAACATATATACAGGTCATCTGTATATATCATCTTATGCATGTTTTTCCACTGATAACCAGAATCAAATTCATGGCATGGTAAACGCACGTAAACAATGCCTAAGCCATACAATTAGGAATGGCAATGGGCAGGTCCGGGGCGGGTTTCTTGGTACCCAGACCCGTCCCGTGGCAGGTCGGGTCCAAGTCAGGTAATTGATCACGGGTCGGGGCAGGTCGACCCAATGGGTATGCAATTTATATAAAAAAAAATATTAGAAATATTCATTATTTTTATTATAAGACTAAGAAAACAAAGAATATTATGACAATTGTAGTTTAATTATTGGAGAAATTGAGGTTTTCACTAATTTACAACTTTATTATAGCTAAAAAATGATGCAATAAAAAGGAATATCCTAAGTGATTTGACTAAGATTACATGTAATTAGACAAGAACGGGTCGAGAATGGGGCGGGTCAGGGTAGATCAGGTCGATGAGACTACCCATGCCCGCCCCAAAACAGGTTAAACAGGTCGGGTAAAACGGATCAGGTCGAAATTGTCATCCCTACATACAATGATTTATATGTCCATTAACTGGACAAACAAGATCAAAAGATGAACAACCCAATTCGTCTTGCAATCATTCTTAACCTAACCATGTCGTGAACATTTAACAATTTCTAATAAGATTCTTTAAGATTGTTGTGGATATTGTTCAAGTATACTAAATCTTGCAAAACAAGCAATACACATAAGATTAAGAAAAACATACAAAGACGCATGCAAGCGTCCTAGCCGATAGAATTCACTATCTCTCCTTAAAGAATCTTATTCCCCTCTAGTACCCAAGGTTATGGAATGATTCCTCCAAGGATAGAATGGACGTACCTTTTCCGGCGAAGCGGTACCTCAAACCCCGGAAACCATCGAACGCAGCGAACCTGCGAGAACCATACTTGACTCTATTTTCTCTTTAAAATAATGAACCATTGCATCGGTTCGGCCCATGGTAGATGGACCAGTTTGGTTATTCCAACCGCCTCATCGGTTCGATTTGGTTCAACTCGGTTTGGTTCGTTTGGTTACACAAACCAATATATCCGATTACCAACATATTACATCAAATTGACCGAATTCGCGATCATGCCTTCCACGGATTACCAACATGGTACTACAAGAGACTCTCTTGGATCTTTCCCCTTTCATTTCCATTCACACCACTAAAAATTCCAACAAAACTTACACCCCTACTTTGCGGTAGTAGGTTGTGGGAGGGGGAGACAGTCTGACAGATGAAGGAGAGGAGGAGAGGTTTCTTGGTAGACCTCAGATTTTAGGGATATGGGGTTTTTTGGGGTTGGGAATTGGAGATGTGAGGGGTGGCGCCAACATGTGTAACATATATGTGATGTGGGCGACGAGAAGGAAAAAACTATCTTTTTTATTTTAAAATTCAAATATGATACGGCGACCATATGGCGCATAGGAATTGGAGTGGGAGCTAAGGTTGCATCCAGATCAGCATTTTGTTTACGTTACTGTAAGTGTTTGATCACGTGTAGTAAAAATGCAAATTTACCTAGTTGTAAACCACTTACTCAGGTAGTGAGGGAAGTGTTCTATGGTGCATTTAAAATGCGATGGAGGTTGATGTGCCTCCGGTTTTTCGATTGAAGATAAAAGGAAGAGGTGTGGGGAAGAAAGCTATACTACTTTGGATGAGGAAAACAAAAGAGGACGTTTCACATGCATGCTCCCCCTATAGTTCCTTTTGACTTGTGGTGTTAGGATAGTAAAATACATACGCGTGGTTGAGAGAACCCACCACAGCTGTCTCCACCCACTACAATCCTATTTGGCTGCCTTCTCCCACTATATTGATAATGAGTTCCATGCTCAATGAGGTACATAGGATAGTTAGTACTCAGATTTCATATGTCATGTTATGCGATATAATTCTGCATATGTATGTGTATTGCGCTTAAAGGAATATTATTCTTATATAGACGATCAAACATTTCAGTGATCATAGTGAGGCTAATTCACAGAAACACGACATATGCACAACCAAGATTCTCAACAATTGATATAGGATGCATACGAGTTGTTTTACTTATGAAGATCTATTCCTATCTTGCATCGTGGCCACTACTCGATCTAATAAGAAACCAGGACCCTACAAATTTTTCTCTTGAGGCTTCATGTTGTTTAATCGATTACCGATTTATTATGAAGGACAGTAGTGTCCAGTCACATCCAACACAATATTGGATTTCGAAGACTACATAATATTAGATGGCTTTGCCTTAGCACACAAATTACAATAAGTCAAACATATATATCCAACGTACAAAAAGAGAAGGATAAAAACTCGTATATTACCAAGAATCAAAGGTTTACAAGCCAAAATACCCTCTAGACGTTGCTAACTTATACAACTAACGAACTAGCTGCTCATGGGGATAGGTTTACAAGCCAAAATACCCTCTAGCTGCTCATCTCGATCCATCTTTTATTCATGAGTTCCAATAGTTGGGACGAATGTCTCTCACTCGTACAATATGGTCCACTAGGATACTTCGTCCCTCACTCGTATAATATGGTACACTATGATACTTTGGCTTGAAAACACAAGAAGCACTATCAAAAGTGCATCAAAATAGTAAAAGTAGACCTCATAGCTAGTGAACTCACCTTTGAGTGATTACCAAGCAATTCCAAGTAGATATGGAACTAAAGATATGAAATGATGCATTACTAGCCATATAGGAGGGGTATAAAATAGTACGTTTTGTGTCATCAGTGTTTATAACGGTGTTAAAGTTTTAATGAAAATTTATAAAACATATGTCCAAAATCTGGCTATATTACTATTCTTTTTTTTATTAATTATTATTATTATCGGACATGAGTGGAAACAGAACAAACAAAGGTTTACAAAAAATTAGTGGGTAGCCGAGATACAATCTGGGCCCCCACTCCCTTAACTATAGAAAAACTAAGTTTAGTAAAAACGTACGCGACCGCCCGAGACCCTGCATCCTGAGACATGGAGAATTTCTGGATCCTCTTGAGCAAAGCCACGACATCTGTATCCAACTCTCCCAGCGAAGAAAATGATAAGGGCAGGAAACCGTAACCAGCCACCATACACAAGTATCGGTACTTAGCATCAACAATAACTCGGCCAGGCACAAAACCAGTCATCCCAGTCTGAGTCAGAGGTGAAGATCCAGTCAAATCTACACACACATCTTGCCCCCTATCCCAAGAATAAAACAGCAAATCCGCAAGACGAAGGAGTCCGCCATGTCCATCAACCAAACCGATATCAACCTCCCTACCTGCAGAAATACCAGGCCTGTAACAGATGTCCAATAAGGTGTCACGAACGAGGTTATATGTCTATTCTTAATGCCCACAGAACCAGCACAGGACACAGCATGATCCCCAAAGACATCACCGGGAATGACACGGGAACAAGCAGGACATGGCTTAAATACCGAAAACAACGGGACACCCAGTCGATAGCTAAGCACACTACGACATGTCCTCCCTTCATAGTCTGGCCCAACCCAACAATAGGAATAACACGCAACCAATCAGAAGAGTGTGCACTCTGCTGAGACTTCCACAAAGCCACCGTGCGTAGCACTCTGCTATATTACTATTTTTGTTTTCCACTAATTAGCTATTATCGTTACAATGTGCAAATTTATGACTATGTTGATTTATTTTGCCTTAATTAGTAATGACTACCCTTCTGTATTCCTTATTATTTTCAACAATCAATTGCAATGATGATTACAAGTCTAGATTCACAATCAATCATCAAATCTAACTACATCCGGATACCTTCCTCACATCCAAGTGAGGGCTTAGCACATAGACATATGGAGGATTTTGTATTATCATCCTTGAAAGATTTTATCCTCTTCTTCTCAACATTTCTTAATCCCAATATTGAGCTTTTTTGGTTTGAATGGATGAAACTACTTGAAAGATGATCCTTGGTTGAACTCTCTCCCTAAAATTTAGCAAGACTCTTCTTTCTCTCTATCAAAAGTTTTTCCTTCTTCTGAAAATAAGTCTCTTCCTCTAAATCCTTAATCTTACTAGAAAAATAAGAAGTTAAAATACTCGAGCATGTTTCCCTTTCTCTGTGTTGTATTTTTTTAAACGAGAACGTTCCAATTAAAGCTAAAAAAATACGAACCATAACTCAAATATGCAGATTTGTTTTCTTTCCTTTGACCATTCTTTATGTTTGAACTTCATTTCTTCTCTGAATTGTCTATATTGACCCATAATCAACCCTTAATACATTCATTTCCTATAATATCAAGGACACAAACATCCTAGGGGTCGTTTGCTTCATTAATTTGAAGGCATTATAGTTATAGGTAGGGGTGAACATCACAAACCGAAAATCGACCAAGCCTGACTCACGCGTAAAACCCGCAAATTACAAAATATTTGGATCAGCTAGGTTTTATTCAATGTCACCCGACCAAATTTTCGGCTGGGTGGAGTTTGAAGTTGCTAATTTGGGGGGAATCCAACCCAAGCCAAATTTACACTTTACACCTAAATTTTTAGGTTTATTTATCCTGCATCCACTAAGTCTACTCCAACCCAATGAAAAAAATTAGGCTATTTGGGTAGATTGGTGAAAATTGGAGCTCCAAGCCACAAAGAAAAGAGGAGCCAAATTTTTAAATTTGGCCACTTTGCAGGGATGGCCTCTCCCCTCTGTTTTTTTTTTCTTTTTATGAAAGATTGTTGCAATAGGTATTTTAATTTGTGCTTTAAGGTATTTTTAGAGACAATAAAGACAAAAATATACTTCTTTAATCCAACTTAAAAATAGGTGTTTTATTTTATTTATCTTTAGGCCACTTTTCTAATAATGTGTTCTTACCGACCTTGGTGTTTCATTAAAAATCAAACGCATTCCAATTTTTAGAGGAGATCTTCCTTACCAAACAGCATGCTGAAAGCAATCACACATTTCTTGGGTAGCCAAAGAAACGTTGCTTAAGTTAGTGAAAACAGCATTGCCGGTACATGTTGTTTCAAATTATCATTGATGCTCCGCTGGAGGCTTGATAAGCTCATGGCTAAATTGTGGTGGGGGCTAGTGCGAGACAGAAAAGATTGCATTGGATGGTGGAATCTATGTTGGAGTAAACATGACAGGGGACTAGGGTTGCACCGCTTTGAGGAACTTGATCAAGTTCTATTGGCCAAAATTGAATGGCGGATCCTCAAAAAGTTTGATTCCCTGATTGTCCAAATTTATAGGGGGTAAATACTTTCCGCATGCATCGTTGCTGACAACCATGAGTTGTTCGCATCCCTTGTGAGGAGGACAGGGGATTTTCCAATAATAGCACCTATTAAAAAAATTACAAAAATAGCATCCAGCCCACAACATTTACAAAAATAGCACCATTTTTATCAAACCGCACCTCCAAGGTGCGTTTTATAACTAAACCGCACCCTCCAGGTGTGTTTTATGTATAAACCGCACCTTGGAGGTGCGTATTGCGCCACGTCAGACTGGGAACCGCACCTCCAAGGTGCGGTCTGTGTTTGGTGGGCAGCGGCCTTGGAGACCGCAGGATCAGGTGGCGATCTAGCGGGCAGAACGCACGCCACGTCAGCGATCCTTGCCACGGATCGAAGACCGCAGCGCCAGGGAGCGGTCAACCCTCAGGAAGTGTAGACCGCATCGGAAGGGTGTGGTTTGACCGGGGGTGAAATTACCAGACCGCCCCTGGAGGGTGCGGTCTTATGGGTATAAATACCCCCTCCCCCCTCTCATTTCTTGACACCACAACCATTCTCCACTCTCTCTCTCTCTAGAATTATCCCTCTAACCCCTCCCCTCCCCTCCCAAAAGCCTAGGAAATAGTGGTCTGTTGGTTGCGGCTAAGTTCGATCTGCCATCAGAAAATATTTCTTTGATTTTTCCCTCAAAACCCGCCGAATTTCTGTCAGACTTTCGCGAAAAAATGGACGAGTGGTTCCAACGAGAGGGAGTTTATTATAATGAATTTCAATCGGTACGTAGTCATTATTTTTGTCAATTTTTATTTTTGTTATAAGGTTTTTAATTACTATGTACTAACTTTGTTGTTATTCTCTCGTAGGTTGGGGACGACGTGAATATATACAACCAACGGTACTATTTGGATCAAGGGCCTATTGATCCGACCGACTTGTACGACCAACCCAACCATCATTCAAGGGATGTTTGGAACGATCACCCGGTACATACAATTTTTCATCATTTATCTTTCTTTTATTTTGCTAATGTACTTAGTGGAATATAAAATAAATTTGAAATAATTTAATCGTATTGGTTGTTTTCAATAATATAATCGAATACATAGCGCCACTTACTTCGACTCGTTATAAAGAGATGCACATATAAGGAAATGGGGTTTTAAACGATTATCATGATCCTCCCATTTCCTAGGAAAATCGGGTATTAAGAGATCCTCGGATCCCCCCCTTTTTCTGTCAAAAAGGCTGCGTTTCTAAGAAGAGGTATACCTCTTCTAAGAGTCTAACTAGTGTTGCATTGTAATCGATTAAATTATTTAAAATAACCAATACGATAAAATTACTTACCAAACAACCAATATGATTTATGTTTATGTGTACTTAAATGAATTTTATTAATTTCAAATGTTTGAATATGTATGTATCTCTTTAAATTATTGTTCATTTAGAATGTTATTTTTGTCAATTAATTTAGTATGTTTGTTTTATGATAATATGTATATATCTTGGAAAAACCGTAAATTACTTAAATTTGATTGTTAATAATATAATTATAATAGAATTATATTCGAAATTAAATCATTAATTTTAATTAATTTAGTTCGACCTCAAGAATTCGAGCATGGCATCTACCTCATCCTGAGTGGTTATGAGATATTCCTCGTGCCATAACGACCCGCCTTCTCTGTTTGGATATTGGTACACCATACGATCAAATCTTCTCGTGCCATCCATGCAATTAACGTTATTACGCATTTGATAGAGGTCTTCAAGCATCGGTCTAGTAGCGACCTTTATTTCCTGAAAATTGCCACCGATGTAGGTGACCCCCGTTCCGCTCTCTTCCGTGTAACCATTCCAGGGGAACTTTTGGAATGCCATCTGCAAAAAAAAAAGTAGTTCAACTAATATCATAAAAATCACAATTCACAATAAAAAGTAATACAAAATAAACTTACGAGTTAACGTTAACCGCAAAAACACTAGAGAAATAGGGAGCTACAATAGAAAATTGAAAAGGGAGAAGGAGAGGTGTGAAGAGAAGAAGATTTCTCGGGCTCCCTTTTATAGGCAAAATCATCAATGAGAACCGCACCTTAGAGGTGCGTTTTTCATCTGGCATGCAGACACACGTCTGTGAATCTGCATGGCTACTGGCTTGTGTCGGAAAATAATTGACACACAAACCGCATTGGGGGGTGCAGTTTGTGTTTCCAAAACCGCACTTTGAGGGTGCGGTTTGTTTTGGAGAAGCAAAACTGCATCCCCAAAGTGTGGTTTTGCTAGGTCATATATAAACCGCATCTGGGCCATGCGGTTTGGTTAGGTCAAACCGCAAACCGCATGGCCAAGATGCCGTTTTGGCCCAGAAAATTAAAATGCACCCCCAACGTGCGGTTTAATGACAAAACGCACCATGGGGGTGCGGTTTACATGCAAAACGCACCAGGGGTGCGGTTTACATGCAAAACGCACCATGGGTGCGGTTTTTTAAAAAGGGTGCTATTTTTGTAATTTCTACGAAATGGGTGTTATTTTTGTTATTTTTTTTAAAGGTGCTATTTCTTGAAAAATCCCGGAGGACAGAGTATACTTCATAGTTGTGCGCTCCTAAAGCAGGTGTTACGGTGGCGACTGGGGATACAGGAGAAAATTGTGATCCTGTTCTCGAAGTGAATCCCTAGAGATCGTCTATCTCCCATCGGTGGTACCAACGAATCCCTTCGTGGGAAATGAGAGAGTATTTATGGTGATAAATGCGAGGGAGGGTCAGCGGCGGATCCAGGACACAGTATAGCACTAGGTTGCATTTCATTAGAAAATTAGATACCGTAAAAATGGAGTCTACATCCATACCAATATCATACTCTATTTAAGTTAAAATAGTTAACCAATTGGCAAGAAATTCATCGCTCATTTTGTTGCGCAAATAATTTTTCACCTATTTCATGGTTGAAAAGGTTCTCTTCATAGTAGCTATTGAAATAAGCAATGTCAACACTAGACAACTCAATCGACTAATAAATATATATTGTGTGTCAATTCCTATTTTCACTAGCTTCTCTAGTAATTTTTCAAAAGAACAAACCTCATATTTTTTTTACTCTTTTACGTTTTAGACTTTTAGAATTTTAGGTTTCATTGTTTGTTTTTCTTTAGACGAGAATCATTGGAGCTAGAAGGCTAAATTTAGAATTATGATTTGAATATGTTTATCTGACCCATTTTCATAATTACAAACAATCTTATTATATTTTGGAATGACTAAAATCGATAAACTCATATGGACTATATTAGCTCTGGATTCAGAGGAGGGCTGGGTCGTAACCCGGGGTGTCCACCCCTGGTATCCGCCAATGGAGAGGGTACATGGTACAGAGAGTGTCTGCCTAATTGTCTTCCTATAGAGACTGTTAGGATAATACAAGCTATCCCTTTGCCCATTATTGCAGCAGTGGAGGATAAATTGGTGTGGCAGAAGGAACCTACTGGTTTGTAGACGATGAAGTCAGGGTATCATCTAGCCCTCAAACCAAACCATACAATGGGTAGAATGGAAGAAGGAGATTAGTTGGACAGGTCAAAATATGGATGGAAGTTTGGGACGTATCTAATTATGCCCACAATTGTTGATTAGGTGGATGGCGATCGCTTAAGAATCATGGGTACAATTGTCATCCCTTCTCTCTCCACTTTCACACATTCTAGTTCTACCCATTTGAAAGTTGTAGTTGGTAGAGATTGAATTTCCTATCACTTTTGTCATCTCGAAAATCAGGAATTCTTTTGTGTCGGGCCTGCACCAATGCCGTAGACTTTCTACCGGCTAAAGCCGGTCTTTGGCTTCCCCGTTTAATGGGGACTATGAAAACAAGAAGAAAAAAAATTCCCGTTTGATGTAATTTCCAATAATGTAAAATAATTTACATAAAGATCGATCATGAAATATTTTGTTTTCATATGTTTGTTATTTTGTGCCATTATTTTTTTTAAAATCAACACGTTAAAGACAACAAGTGTAGTTTTTTTTTATACTATAAAATTAAATTTATGGTTAATATCTTATTTTGATCCAAACTACATCCAAACTTTTTACTTTGCTCATGGTTTCTGAAATTGCTCCACTAGTCTGAACTATGCGACATACTTTCTTGCTTGGCCCAACACAGGTTATGACAGTCAAATTGGACGGTCAACTCCATTGCTCGTTAGTCAAGCGCTATGTCACTTTACCGAAATAGATAGCAAAACCCAATTGTTGTTAGATGTTGGGAATATTTTACTATAGAATTTTCTTTCATCTCCATAGAAATATTACATATCTGATATTTCTAAATGATATAGCTACATCTTATAGGATCATGAGATTGGTACCAAATATTCCTCATGTTGATGATCGAAGACTTTGTATACATTTTTTATAATTGCAGGTCGTATCATTGGACTAAAAAATTCTAGAAATTGTATTTTTTCAATTCAATAATTAAAATCTATTTTTAAATTACGATACATAAAATACAGGGATCGGATATGGTGACAACATCATATTTGTTGTTATTGTAACAACACTAGTCTCCAACCAATAGGAAGTTAGGGTTGTGATGACTTTTTATTAGGTGAGTTGACCTAGTGTAAAATTAAAACAAGGGTATAATTGTCACTATGAAAATATGTTTAAATAATAAAATAATAAAATATTTTTTTGTCCAAAATTTTGGTTGCCATAATATGCTTTTTGTCGCCGGAATATGCTATTTTGTCATCGGAATATGCCACCGTCGCCGGAATATGCTTACTGGCGTCGGAATCTAGTCATCGGGGCCAGAATATGCCTATCGGCGTCGGAATCTACTCACTGACGGTCGTCGGAGGTTGGTCAACGAACTTCGTTGACCGGTCAACGATCACCGGATATTAAGGTGTGCATTGTGAGATTTATGGTTTGGTTTCTCATATTTTTTTATGCATTTTGTGGTTTGCTTTATCGTGTTTCTGGTTTGCATTAAGAAGTTTCAGGCGTGCTTTCGAAAAAAATTGGTTTGCTTTGCGGGGTTTCTGGTTTGTTTTAATAGATTTTTGGACTGCATTAGGACGTTTCTGGTTTGTTTTTAGGGTTTGCTTTGACGTGTTTGTGGTTTGCATTATGGGGTTTCTGGTGTGTTTTTAAAAATTTTGTGGTTTGCTTTCCGGGGCTTCTGGTTTGTTTTAATAGATTTTTGGTCTGAATTAGGACATTTCTGGTTTGTTTTTGTGGTTTGCTTTATCGTGTTTGTGGTTTGCATCATGAGGTTTCTGGTGTACTTTAGAAATATTTGTGGTTTGCTTTATGTGGTTTCTGGTATGTTTTAGGGGATTTGTTGTTTGCATTAGAAGATTTCTGGTGTGCTTTTTGTGATTTGTTTTATCCGTTTGTGGCCTGCTTATGAAACATTTGTGGTTTGCTTTGTGAGGTTTCTGTTATGTTTTATGAGATTTGTGTTTTGCATTAGTAGGTTTCTAGTGGGTTTTAGAAACATTTTTAGTATGCTTTATAGTGTTTATGGTATGTTTCAAAAGTATTGTGGTTTGCATTAGGAGACGTTTGGTGTCCTTTCGAGTGAACTTAAGAATACTGAAACTCATAAGAAAATGGTGTCGTTTCTAGTATCAAGATTTTCAACCTGATCTACTGGAGTAGATGATGGCGCTGAACTTGATTTCTGCCCAAGTACCGTCACTATGTACCAAGTAATGAGACAGACACACCAATGATGTGTGGTGAATTAGCAAACTCCAGCCGTAGAGCTCAGACACCATATCTAGATAACAGATTCCAAAAAAAAAAGAGAATGTTTTTTTTATACATGAACAACTTTAATAAGATTCACCATTTGCAATTCGGAACCTGCAAACACTCTGCTACATCTTTCCCAATAGATATGGCTTATCAATCTTTCAGCGTTGTTGACAACAGACAATCTGCTCATGAAGCTCCTCATGCTCAAAGTGCATGTGTGCCAGCTTATTAACAATAATGCTCCATGTCCTCTCCTGTAGAAGCATGGCGCGCTTTTCCTCTGCCGCTCTCTCCAGCTTCTCCTTGGTCATCACCACCACAATCTTCATCTTCCTCCTCAAATCCACCACCACCACAAAAAACCTCCCTCCCGGCCCTCCCTCTATCCCAATCTTCGGCAACTGGCTTCACCTCGGCAACGACATCAACCACTGACAGCGCATCGGGACCATGACATCACCTTCTCCCCGCTCTTCCAGATCTCCGGGCTAATCGTCTGAGCCTCCGCTCACAGCGATACAACCTGTCGACGCGCGTATCGGGACCGGGGCGGCGGTGGAGAGGTGCTTACAGCTGTTGATTCTCGACGACTTGCGGTAGTAGAAGTAAGGACTTACCGAGGTCGCTATGGCTTCCATGAAAGATGAGGGTTGCCGCTGACATCGAACAGTACCTCCCTCGGCGCTCTTATCCAGGGATTGATCGACGCCGCCGGAACATAGAAGGAATAGAGGATTTGCTACGACTGCAGTGGAAGAAAGAATGAATAGCGGGAGATGGGGAAGAACGGAAGAAATAGTATACGAGATAGAAGGAGCAGATTAGGGTTTGGGGATTATTTATTTAATTTTTATTTGATATTTTTTGTTAATTTATTTATTTATCCTTAATGAATTATGTTGTTATAATAACAACACCAGAGGTGTTGTTATGCTATCCGCACCCTAAAATGCAGTGGCTGAGTCACGTTAGCGGTAGGAGGTTATAAAAGTCAGTAAAACTACATGCAAAATTAGTAAAAATTTGAGAAATATATTACTTAGTAAGATGCTAGATCTTCTCCACGGTTCAGGTATGTCTGTGTGGGAGCAGATCCGGTGAGTAACCCTGTGGTGAGTAACCATGAGTAACCCGTCCACATCAGCATGACATCAGCATCCTCTCTCTCCTGGAAAGCCTTTAATTTTCCCCTCTTTAATCTTTGACGGACGATTTCTCACTCATTTTAAGTCCAAATTTAATTTTTTTGTACAGTTAGATCAGATTAATTGTGCTCTTCAAAATGATATCCACTTTAATATATTTTTCGAACAAAAAAAATTGAGCCATTTTTTACCAGTCTATACCATATGGTATTGACTAGTATTGAAATAAAAGCATACCTATGGTTTGAAAAAAGTACCATGGTGGTATGAACAAACCAAGACTGTAGGATGGTTGAATACATGATAGTAGAATATATTAATTGTCATTTACGACTTTTAACATTGTAAACCACAAGATACCACCCCGTACCAGGGTGGTATTGTATGGTATTGTGTGGTATTTTTTGGTCCTGTAATTTGTTCACCCATAAATTTTTAAATCCAATAGATCATGATGAACTCGTCCCTTCTGTGCAAACGTTTTCAAAAACGAATTAAAAACAAAGAAGATATCATACAATACCACCCCGTACCAGGGTGGTATTCTATGGTATTGTGTGGTATTTTTTGGTCCTGTAATTTGTTCACCCAGAATTTGTAGATCCAATATATCATGATGAACTCGTCCCTTCTGTGCAAACGTTTTCAAAAACGAATTAAAAATGAAGAAAATACCATATGGTATGCAGTTGGTACCGAGAGGCCGGAATTTTTTGTTCTAAAAAATATTAAAAATTGATCTCATTTTGTAGAGCACGATGAACTCGTTCCACCTGTGCAAAAAAAATTAAAATCCTAGTTAAAACGAAAAAGATATGAGCCGATTAAGAAAGCTAGAGAAAATAAAAATGATCTTTAATTCTCCATCCTTAAATCTGGATTTTCTAAATGAAGGGTCCAAATTTGGTTATTAATGGATGCATAACCCATGATTATACACTCTATCTTGAGCCTGTCTGCGGAGGCAAGACATCCTTAGCTAGGATTCGTAATTAAGCAACATGCATGTCATTACTTAGCCATATAGTAATTTGATGCATCCTCGTTATTTGTATACAATTTTCTTAATTACTCAACTTGTTCTTGGTTTATCATTATTACCGTCGTATCCGTATGAATTATATAACATCGGTGAGTTCAAGGGAGATTGTAAAGCCACAGCCATTCTTCAATTCCAAGGCGGGGATGGGTGGTGAAGTCGAGGGCGAGGGGATACGTCCTCCTTCCAAATTATGCTTACTGTAGCCCTGAGTTGATGTCCAAGAACCTCAAGGAATCACTATCCCACGCCCTAACCTCCTTCTACCCGCTATCTGAAAGGAAGGGTGAAAGACAACGCCATCGTCCACGACTTCGAAGCATGCGTTCCCTACATCGATTCTCGCGTCCAGGGCCACCGTCTCTCCAACTTTCTCGAACCTCCCAAGCTAAAGCTCCTCTCCCTCGAGCCGTGTTGTCGCCACGCCGAATCGGGGCAGTTGCCTCCTCCACAAGTCACCTTTCAGATGAACACATTCGACTGCGGCGGGGTCGCAATCGGCTTGTGTTTCTATCACCAAACTATGGATGGTGCTGTTAGAGTATGTTATATGATTCACGATTAAATCTCTCCCAACAACTCGAGTTATTGGGATCAACTGGTTCTTGACAGGTGCCGCACGTTCCTCAAGACTTGGGCTGCTCACTGTTGGGATGAATAGCTTTGAAAAGCTATAAATGAAATTCATAATTAATTATCCAGTATTTTCCCATAATACGAAAATAAGATGGATAATTAATAAAAGGAATATTATGAAGATAATTAGCAATAATTATCTTAATAGATTATATTTTAATTATGGGAGTAATTATCTCTCTAATTAAAATGTGACTTATTCCCAAAGAAAGAGGGAATATTATCCGGGCTGCTTTGGTGTTGCAATTAATTAGCTTAGGGTATTCCCGCGGAGCTAATGGAGTTCAAAGACTAAAGAAGAACAGTTGGAGGCAAATTGGGCCGGACTGAAGTCCGCTTTGACACTGTGCTCTAATTTGGGACGGGCCCGACTTTGTTCGTGTCCCAGTGCCATCACGGGAAAGCCCATCCAAATTCCAAATTGGGCCCTAAATTGGGTTGGAGAACTATTACAGTCCAACGGTAGCTACAAGCCAAGGAGACTAGCAAAGCTGACTTGGTGGAGTTGTTGGAAGGCAAAGAATCAATGGCTATTGATGGCAAATTAAAGGGTCGAGAATATACTTCTCAAAAAGCTAGGACTTCTCAAACAAGGTAATAATTGAAGCCTTATTTATGAGTCATTTATGAATGACACAATTAGAATCAATTTCATAAGTTTGTGCATGGAATTGAGAAAGGTTATGAATGCTAGAATGAAATCTAGAATTGATGCATATTGACATTGAGATTTATTATCTCGATGATTAGAGTACAACTTCATATACACGTTCTCGAGAGTAATTTTGATTACATGAATGCATACTCTGAAGCATATATGAATGTATATTATGTAGTAAATATGCTAGTGGAATGGGTTATATGCCCATATTTATTTTAGAAGTATTGTTTGTCAGTACTATGAGAACCATTTGTACGTTCCTAAACCCTAATAAGGTTCAAGAATCAGGATAGCAAACCGAATTAGATCCACACCAATTAAAATGGTACCATTCGGTGTAACTAAAGGATCATCGATCAATCCTCTAAGAATGACGCTTTATTTCTCTGCAATAGTTGCGAGAAATTATGTCATATGACACGTAAGTGTAGGAACAAGTACAACACTGATTTTAGTGTTAACTTGATTGAAGAGGAGGACTGGTGGTTGTATTGATTTTCAAAAGAGTAGAGATTAACCTTGCTGGTAACTCTGAAGAATGGTGACTAAATATTGGTATCTCGAAGCATACTAAGACATATGTTATTCAGAAAGTGTTGTTGAGTATTGCTCGCTCCACTATTGGTCATGGTCATGAGAGTATGCATATGATGATAAAGTAGAATGACATTAGAGAATCAGAATCTTTGGATTTGATTCTTTTGAAATGGGTGAATGAGAATAATGTGAAATGCTTTATCACATTATTATTGATTGCACTAATTAAAGATGTGATGCTTTTGACATGCTTTTGACGTAAAATGTTATTTATAAAATGATTTTTTCATATGGAAAAGAGTTTGAGAATCAGTGCAATATAGGATGAGCATGAGAGTGTTTATTGATAGTGCTATCAATAAACACGTACACTTATGAAATGAAATACTCATTGTCGTGTAGAATCCATTAATGTCATTCCATTTAAATCGAAAAATAGTGGGGGTGATATCTTGCCTGCTATTAGAAATAATGGAACTAGTGGGGGTAATGAATTTGAGTATGAGCTCATAAGAGACAAATGAACCATAAATCACTAAAGGATTTTGGTTATGAATTTGTCATTTACACCCTAAGAAAGATCCCACAAGTCTGCTTGAAGTTTGAACTTCCATATACATGCAGATTCGTGGGAGAATCCATTATTAGCGAAATGGAATTTATGGAGTCTAGTAAGACTTAGAATCTTGTAGAGTTGCCTCTTGGTTGTAAAGCCTTGGGTAATATATTGGTGGAACCGAACAAGATTTGACATCTTTGAGAATTACCTCCTGGCAATGAAGCCAAGGTAATAAATGGATTCCTAAAAGAAAAACTGAAACCTAGTGGTTTAGTTTATGAGTATAATGATCGCCTAGTAGCTAAGGCTTTAGGAGAAGAGGAAAAATTATAGATTTCTTCGATATCTATTCACCAATATTGTAGAATAACAACCATCATATGGATGTTAAACTTCTTTTGTGAATGGTGACTTAGATAAAGAAATCTACTTGGGACAACCTAAGAGGTTGTTATTCTTGACATGCTTCTGGAGTCTATGGTTAGACAAATCATGATAGGATTTGAAATAGACTCAAAACAGTGGCATGAATATCAGGTTCTCTCTCATGGTTTTAATGAAAGTGACAAGTGCATTTAGTACAAGTTTAAGAATGGCATGTGCACTATGAATAACATGTTGATCTTTGGTACAAAGACTCATGATATCATTGATATGAAAAAATCATGTTTGAGAATTTTGAATGTTCTCGATGAAGCTTGTGTAAGCTAGGAGATCCATGTAACTATGACAATGAATAGATTTCCTCTAGATCAGTTTAACTACATAGTTAAGATCTAGAAGAAATACAAGCAGTATGCCTGCATTAATGGTTGATGATGCTAGTGTAAATATTAAAGAACACTGGAAACAGTGTGAGAAACTGAGAAAGTTAGAATATACTAGCATCGACAGTCTGCGTGAGACAGCTGGTAAACATGAGACCCGATTTAGTGGGGGTACTTGACAAGCTTACTGATTGTCCTAGTATGAAGCATTGAAATGCTATTGAAAGGGGTCATGAGACACCTTAAGAGAATAGTAGACCTTGATATAAGTTATCAACGGTTTCGTACTGTATTGGTAGGGTATATTGATGAGGACGAGAATACTCTATAGAAGACTCCAAGGCATCCAGTGGTCATGTTTTAAACATCACTGGAAGAGTAGTGTCTTGGAAATCTAAGTAAACGATCCTGGCTCAATCAACTAAGAAATCAGAAATTATAGAGCTAGCAATGGCTAGTAAAGAGAAAAGTTGATTGAGAGGATCATTACTAGAGATTCCCTTATGGGAAAGACCGATCCCTCCGGTAATTGATTCATTGAGATAGCACCGCAGCTATTACTAAAGAAGGGAACCGGTTCTAGAACGAAAAGAGATGACAAATTTGTCGTAAGCACAGTACTATAAGAGAACTCCGAACGATAGGAGCGATGAGGGTGGATCATGTAATATCCTAACAGAATCTAGCTGATCCTTTGACGAAAGGATTACCTAGAGAGAAAAGTCTAAAATAACTCGAAAGGTATGAGACTTATGCCTACCGAACCATGGTTTACAAGTGATGGTAACCCGACCCGATAGACTGGATATCCCAAGAAACGGGTTCAATGGGTAATAACAAGTCATGAGTAATATTGAGAAAATTTCATGCATAGTGAAGCATGAATCTCAAAGCCTTGGAGGTTGAGTTCAACTCTTAATGAGATCTATACTCTATGTGGAGTGAAGTACTTTACTTTGGGGGTAGTTCTGATAGACTCACCTATGTGAATGTGGGAGTGAGGCCGCTCCCTATGGAACTTTGGAGGCACAAATTTGCTAGAGCGTTCACTAAACCGGGAGCGGCCTCACTCCCGCCAACTAATCACGCCTAGTACTCCGCCTGACGAAGTCGCACGTGTCAGCAAAGGATTTGTCGGGAGGATACTCCATCTTCCCACCTCCGCCATCTGGCGTCAAGCCTCAGTTCGTGTCCTTGATCGACAGGCTATGGTTTCCACCAGAGAAGAACACCGCCTCCACAGCCGCAACGAACAGGAGATTCGTGATCTTGAAACACGCAATCGCCGCCCTGAAATCTCGGGCGATAGGCGCAGGCATCAACAATCCTACTCGGACCGAAGCAATATAAGCTTTCATTTGGACGTCCATGCTGACAGCGGCGGCAGATTTTGAATCTCCGATGCCTTTGTGCCTTTGCAAGCTGTCAACCTAAGGTCGAGAATGATGACAATAGTAATTCCTTTACGTCTCCCAATCCTCCTATTTTTTTTCTAGTGATCACACTAGTAATTCCTTTACTTCTGCCTTCCTCTTTTGGTGTTGTTGTTTTTAACCTATTGATGTTCATTGCTCGTTTTCCCCAATTCGTCCTCGTGAGTTTCATTTGCTTTATGTGTTGCTCTATCATCATTTTAATAATCAGTTGTGTGCCTCTAGCTGCACTTGTATTAATACGAGTATTTGAGTATAAACGTTTGTTTCTGAGTGTTCCTAGCTAGTTTGTTGGGAGGCAACCCAACCAGTCGGTTTGCATTTCTTTCTCTTTTTCTCCTCGGTTGAGTCAGTTTTGTTCTTTGATTTTAGAGTCAATAAGTCAACCTTTGTGAGATTTTGTGTGGTGTTTGTGTTCCGACTACTCTCTCCTCCTGGAATGCACCGCCTGCCCCGTCCACCATCATTCACCCTTGATCTGGTAACTTCGTTCTACCCTCTTTATCTTTCCTCCATTGAGGACAATGTCGTGCTTAAGTGTGGGGGATGTTTGATTATGTATGCGGGTGAATGTTTGGCTGTTTGTGTGCTTGGAGCCCTGTCCAAATTTTTGAATTTGAATTTTTGAATTTAAGGGCTCCAAGTACGTGTTTCCTTTCAAATTGCATGCTCAATATGCTTTTAATTGACAGTCTCTACAGTAATGTGCAACCTAGGGAGGTAGTGTAGCACTATGGAGGATGTTGAAGTATAAGATTTTTCCTATCTAGCTCTCTGCTGAGCCATTTGATTTTGTGAATTAGTGGAGCTAAGACCGTTGAATTCATGTGGTAATGGTGACTCTGATTGGATTGTCTTATGGACTTGTGTATCGAACAGGGTGCTCATGTGGGAAATGAAAAGCAGTTGGTCCTCCATGTCGAAATCATTGAAATCTTAAACATGGGGTAAGCCCAACGTGTGTGGCACCGTTCATTGCACAAAATCGGGTTTTGGAAGAGATTTTAGTGATCCTTAGTGGGGTACTCCTACAAGGTGAAGCTAAGTTGTCTCTAGTACAAGTAAAATTTTCACCCGTTGAACGGTTTGTCTACTCGAGGATGTGTTTTTAAGGGCACGGATAGAATTGTAACCGTCCAAAGCATTATCGTGGGGGTGTAACTGCACCAAAAAAAAAACAACCGCAACACAGAAGACTCGTCGTCCTTCGAAAAGTTGGATTCTATTATATCCACTAACCAACTCCCGAGCCAGAAAAATATTATCCATTATGCTTCTTCCTTTAACAAAGGCCGACTGAGTATTACTACTGATCAGAGGCATAACTTCACTAATGTGCCTTGCAAGAATCTTGTCCACTATTTTATAGAGAAGATTCACACATGAAATAGGCCTAAAATTCTTCAAGGTATCACCATTAGAAACTTTGAGAATTAAAGAAACAGCATTGCCATTTACTCCACTAGGAAGAGTACCTGTCTGAAAGAAGAATAGGACCCCTCTGATTATATCATCCCCAATAATTGGCCATGTCTTTTTGTAGAATCCAGCAGAAAAACCATCCGGCCCTGGAGCTTTCTGGGAATTCATGCTAAAAACCACACTCCTTATCTCTTATGTTGTGACTTCTTTAACAAGGATGTCACACTCAGGCCCAGGTAGGGCTGCAAATGAGCCAAGCTGCTCGCGAGCAACTCGGCGTTCGAATCGGAAAAAACTCGTTCGACACTCGACTCGTTATTTAACAAGCCGGCTCGCGAGCCAACTCGTTAGTTAATGAGCCAAGCCTGAGCTAGACCATGCTCAGCTTGATAAGCTCGCGAGCTAGCTTGATTCGGTGGCTTGTCGAGCTAAGCTCGCGAGCTGCCTTGTTTTGAGCTTGTGGAAGGATGAATTACTCTTTTAAACATGAACATTGTCTTATAATAAAGATGTGTATGAAATTTAGATGTTATTTCTAGTTTCTAGTGTTCTTTCTATCATTTAAATTCTTATGTTTATACATTTTTCCAGCAAAAATGATTTTAAATCGAGCTCATCTTGAGCCGAGCTTGTACTCAGCTTAACAAGCTATGTTAATGAGCATTTATCGAGCTCTACCGAGTCGAGCTCGAGCTAGATTATTTTTATTCAAGCCGAGCTCGAGCTCGAGCTGGATTATCAAAATTCGAGTTCGAGCCGAGCTCGAGCTGAAAAATTAATAAACGAGCCGAGCTCAAGCTAAGCAAAAACTCGACTCGACTCGGCTCGTTTGCAGCCCTAGGCCCAGGTATATGGTGTCGAACAAGCTGCTCCACCTCCTCTTTACTAGGATTAATTTCCAAGTTAGCCTCTCCCAGTAGTTTCTTATAGAAGCCCAGAACTTCCTCAACAATCTGGTCAGATTTAAATATTTCCTCCCCTAAGTCTTTGACCAATTTCCTAATAGCTCGCTTGGAGTTGTGAATTTTTACAGCCTGATGAAAGAAGTTTGAACTCTGATCCCCAACTATTAACCAAGACATCCTAGATTTCTGCCAGCAGAAACTTTCATAAGCTGAAGATATATGATCATAATGATCCTTTGCAAGTGTAATAGCTTCAAAGTGTTCTGTAGTAGGATCTGAAAATGCTTTGGTTTGGACTAGCATCAACTCACCCTCAGCCTCTTTAACTTGATCTTGCAAGTTACCATAGACTTCTTTGTTAAATTTCTTTAAAGCCTGCTTTACCCTACCCATTTTACTCTGAATAACTTGCAAGGGCGTCCCTGAAACCTCGATACGCCAAGCTTCCTCAACTATATCCATAAAAAGTGGGTTCTCTGCCCAAAACTCAAAATAATTAAAGGGTTTGGGCAGAGACTTTATAGGGGCTACCGTACAAACCTGCACCCCACAGTGTTCTGAGAATTGTGCAAGGAGAGCCTCCATAGCACAATCTTTAAAATGCTCGATCCAATCCAAATTAACCAGACTTCTGACAAGCCGCCTAGCAATAGGATAATGAGCCTGCCGATTAGTCCATGTGAACTGAGGCCCCGTTGTTCTATAACCTACCAACTCTATCTCCTCAATCCATTGATTAAAACCTTCCATGCTTGAAGTAAATGATCGCTGATTAGACGTCTCATGAGGAGTTCGAACAGTATTAAAGTCACCACCAACAATCCAAGGATGTCCAACAACCTTTAAATGTGCAATCTCCCTGTAAGTATGTAGCCACTCAGCATCATCATTAGAAGCATAAACAACTGTTAGAAAGAAGGTATCCTTGTTAATGTCCTCAACCAGGCAATGAATAAAGTTCTTTCTTGGTTTGAGAACGTAAATCTTAATGGCAGGGTCCCAAAACAACCAGACTCGCCCCAATTTTGAATCAAAACAACTGAGACATTTCTCCCAACCTGTGAAAACATCCTCTACTGCCTCCTCAGCTTTATTAGCCTGAACCCTGGTCTCAAGAACTGCAATTACATCTACTTTATTCCTACATAGAACTTGCACCAAGTCCCTCTGTTTGGAGGTTTAATTAAACCCCCTTACATTCCAGAACAGAATAATCATTTCGAAGTTGGGGGCTCCCCCCACCCTCCTTCATATCCTTCTTTACCTCCTTTTTCTTTGGAGCATCTTGCACCTTACTTGCTTCCCTATCACCCAGTTTCTCCAAAACATTGAAAGATGAGTTAGAAACCTGAATGCCCTTGGAACTATCTTGAGATAGCCAAACTCGAGGCCGATTTCCATTAACCACTCTCTGAAATTCATCTTCATAGGGTAATTTGGTGAAGAGGAAGTAGCCACCTCCAGGAAAGATTTCTCCAAGTTCTGTGGAGCCACTTTGCCCCCTCTCATCGAAATTGGAGTAGTAAAGATGGCCATCAATTGAGGATCATCATCATATATCACTACCTCTTTACCTTTACCACTCGCTACCTGTTGATCCATATTCACTTCCTGATTCACTGAAGCAGTCCTATCATCTTGCCCCTGAACTGTAACTACCTTATCATTATGCACTTGCTTAGCCATCCATTGCTTTCCTTGATGTTCAACACATGAACCCGTAATCCCAAATAGATGACATCATGGCATACGGGGAAAATTATAGTAGGTGATCCCAATACGAATGGAGGAATCATCATTAGGCCACAAAAGAACATGATTAGGACATTCACTCTCAACTGTAAGGTCTACCAGAACTTTGGCAAACTCGTGTCTATCCCCCATTCGAGTAGTATGATCCATACCCAGCGGAACCCCAATCCAACTCGCTATTCTGCTCAGCCCCTAGAAATCATTATACTCTAGCGGAACATTCGCTAAGTTTACCCAAATCGGCAGAGCCTTCCTTCCCAAATCCTCAAAACTAATACCATGAACCCAAAGTCGAAGATATAGTAAGTTGTTAAACCAAAACCACTAAACCATTCTCAAGAATCCACTCACAAACCCTCTGATTTGGCAGTTGAATTAGAAGCATCTTATCATATAACAGAGAAACCTTAACCAGACCGTCGCGCTTCCAAAGTTTGTTGACCCAGCGACACAGAACATACAACGGAGGCGGATCCTGAAGAAATTCCCCCACAAGGTTGTGCTTCCAGCGAGCCGCTCCTGCCTCTCGAACAGTTTTAGGCATCCTCAATCCTCCATTGACAACCTCTAGCGGAATATATGTAAGGTGGTTGGCCGCAGAGATCCCAAACAGCGACGCCCAGGGTTTCGAAGGGATCCCCCGAGAATGGCCATTTAGTACCTCTGAAGTCGGAGCAGATGCTGCAACACTTGTCTCACACATAAGAACAGAAAAAGAGGAGGAAAAGAGCTGCTCTGGAAACCCTCAATCACCAAAAATTGCACTCTCTCTCTCTCTCTCTACTCTCTCATAAAAGCTCAGTTTTTGAAAAGTTGAAAAGCGCTTTTGTGTAACATAAATGCAGAAGCATTGATTTAGAGCTTCTGCGAAAACGTATTTTGAAAATACAAGATTATACTTACCATATTTTAATGTTATTTCAACAAAATTTAATTTTCTTTCAATTGTATAATTTTAAAAAAAATTATAAAATTATATTATTTAATATAAAAGAAATATAACAAGATCCATTTTGACTAATTTTTATTGTTTAGAATATTTATTCATAGTTTATATTATAAGTCCTTATATAGTCATTTTGCACAAGCTCGTATATTAAAAAGCTCTTCTAATAGTTTTTTTAACCAAACATTTAACTACTTTTTTTGAAAAGTATTTTTTCAAAAGCTCCAGCCAGAAGCTGCTTCTGCAAATACTACAGCAGGGCCAAACTAGCCTGTTATTCTAAATCATCCCCATAAATCCAAATTTATACTCGCTTCATACGCATAACGGCAAAGTTTTTCCAATCTTTTTTCCACACCCGCATTTTTCGGATACATGTGGTTGATACTCAAACCACATATCTAATATTATTATACTTGAAATTAAAAAAAATAAGCATACTAAACATGTAAATTTTCGATTATAACAATAAATGAATCTAATAAACCAAGAAATCAACAAAGATATAATTGTTCTTAATTCGAATTCGAAACATCCAATCAACAACATTTATTGGTTCACAAGACAATCACTATTGTTAGTCAAAACTAGGGCTAATAATCGGTTCGGTTCGGTTATAACCAGAAACGTTTAGTCGGTTCTCGTTTAACAGTTAAGCACATTGTGCTTACTGTTAACCGCACCGTTTAAGTTAGTCGGTTAACCGTAACCATATAGTCGGTTCTCGATTATTTTCTCGGTTAACTGGATAACCGTTAACCAAGTGATTCGGCAAGGTTATACCAAAATTACTGATTATTGTCGAGCAACTGTGCGCAAGTCTGACTTTCTACTATGCTTCTAAAACTCTTCCTTTAAATTATTCTCATTCGAGTCTAAATCACTATTACAATTAGGATAGGCAAGGGCTTTTGTAAGCCTTCAAGCGCCCCATTATTTTTGGCCTATGTTTGCGGCTCATGGAGGTCTATTATTTGCGGCCCTAACTATGCAGATGGTCATAATCGATTAGTTGGGTAACCGTTTAACTGTTGTTATCAACCATTTAACCATCGGTTAGTTATTAGCTAAATTTGGCTACCGAGAACCGACCGTTTACTATTTAATCGGTTATCGGTGTAACCGTTAAGCATCGATTCTGATTGGTTATCGGTTACATCGTTAACGGGATAATCGTTAATCAGCACTAGTCAAAACAATTCAAAATACCATAAAATAGTCAAAACTTTTAATATGGTGAAAAATACAATCATTTTAACAAGACACTCTTCATGTTTATTCTATAGCAAGATTTTGGGAATTCATACAAGTTTACTTTATTTGTGACTTCTAGTGAACTAAATGGAAGACAAGGAGAGATTAGGATCCTTGACACAAGAGCAAGGTTGTCAACCGGCAGGTCGACCCTGGCCCGGTGAGGAAAATGGGTTGCACGCACCCGTCGGGTCGACCGCTACAAGTTACCGGATTGGAGGTCAAATTCTGCCATTTTTTTCTTTGGTTTGCGAAATACGCCTATTTTTTGCTTTCTTTTTGCCTAACTCAATCTTTGGAATCCTAAGCTGAACATTTGAATATTGATGTTATATAATTGTGTGTGAATTTTCACTATATGTTGGATCTAAGTACGGCATGTTATTTTAGTGTAATATTATATGTTATAACTCATATATTAGATGAGATTTGATATAATTTATCAGGATAAGTATAATATAATGACTCTTTCCATATTTCCGGGCTAAACCGGGTAACCCATTAACCCTTGACCCACTAGCTTCACCGGGTCCGGGTCAACCCGCGGGTTGACAACCTTGCACAACAGTCATAGATCATATTATATTAGGTTAATAGCATTTTGTACCTGATGACTTCATATTTACACATGTTTTTGTCCACCATTCTTGTACCGTTTGAGTCTTATTTCTCGTGTTTTAGGCCGATTTCACGCTAGGTTGTTCTTGTTTGTGATATTTCAGATCCTAGTACGTGAATGAAGGTTTGGGAATGAGTTCGGGGTCGATTGGACGAAGATTGAACGTTTGGCGAGAAGCTGAGGAAGACGCACGGGCACGCTTAAAATTCCACACGGCCGTGTGACACCACTTTGCACGGGAAAATCACACTGGCCGTGTGGAAAGTCCAGGGAGCTCACACGGCCAGACTGGAAATCCATATGGCCGTGTGCCTCTGGCCGTGCAGCGTGCCTGAAGTCCACTAATCGAAACGCGGTGTTTTGACATCCACACAGGTAGGGCTGGTAATCGGTCGGTTACCGGTTAACCGGTAACCGACTAGCCGGTATACAGTATACCGGATATCACAAAACAGCAGCCGAATACCGATACCGGTTCCTACTCGGTTACCCGACTAACCGGATAGCCGGTTACCGGTTACCGGTTACCAACTGGCTAACCGCAAAACCGCCAAATTCCTCGGCACCATCACCCCATACGATGGAAGCAACGCCTTTCAACGATGAGATTGCGACGAAATCAGGGGGGATTGGCCATGCAGATGTTGTTCCTCCTTTGCTGCAGATCTAGAATCGAGAGGGAGATAGAGCGGTGCCAATATGGAGATTCAGTGACCTAGGTCAACGATTTTCTGCCGGGGATTTGCCGACGAAGATGATGATGCGGCAGTATGGAGGGGAAAGATGGTTCGAATGGAGAGAGGAGAAGGAGAAGAGAAGATTTCTGTCGAATTGGAAATTTGGGACTGTAACTGGAGAAGATTCTGTCGAAAGGGAAAGATGACCGGCGAATATTATTTCTATCGAAGGGTGAGATTCGATTGGGGAGAAGAGAAGATTTATTTATTTGAACAGGGAAGATTTGGTTTGGATTGGAGAGAAGAGAAAGGCGGCAGTGACTCTCATGGTGAAGGGAGAAGAGAAGGACAGCAGGGAAGGGTTTGGTGAATCGGCAGGAGGAGGGACTATTGTTTTGCAATTATATATGAGGGTGGTTTCGGTTACCGGTATACCGGCTAACTGCCGGTTATTAACCGGATTGAATCCGGTATACCGAGTATACTATTTTGGCTACCGTATACCGGTACCGCCGGTTAACGGTATAACCGATAACTGCCGGTTACCGGTTCGATTACCAGTTAGACCGTTAACCGGAAAATCGGTTACCACCCCTACACACGGGCAGACTGGAAAGCCACACGGCCGTGTGGCCTGGCCATGTGGTCGGGAAATTCTGGGTTTTAACCCAATTTCGAGCCAAAGGAAAGGGGGAGCTGGGTTTTGGATCCCAAACACCCAAGGGACGAACCAAAGAGAGAGAGGGCGATTTGAGGGCATTCTTGGAGTGCAATTGGAGGATTTCTTCACCTTGGAAGCTCGAGGAACAAGCCCGGACTTGAAGACTGATCATCTGAAGATTCTTACTGCAGTCTCTCTCTTCTCTATGGAGTAACTTCCCTTCACTTAGGTTTTGAGGAACCCTAGCTATGTTTGTTTGATTGGATGATTGTATGAGTACTCTTACTTGATAATCTTGAGTTCATATTCAATCTATGCATGTTTTCACGATTCAATTCTGCTTTAGTCAATATTATTGATTCTGCTTTGATCCTATGAGAGCGAATACCTGATTAGGTCAATAGATTACTTTAGTAGATTGATAGTATTGGATAGATTACTTTAGTCGAGGGTTGATTCAATGCTTTGTATCGATTGAGAACCTCATTCGATAGAGGGAATCTAGTTCAGAACGCCTTGATCGGTTGTTCTAGAAAAGGATACGTCTCTCTAGGCAATTGACTCAAGAGGGCCTTGTTCCTTTAGTCGAGACTCAAGGTCTAGTTAAGAATTCTCCGCATTGTGAATGGAAGTGAAACAGTTTAGAGATCATCAATCATTAATCTGGCTAGTGGCTAGGGGAAATCATGCCTAAGTGAGTTCCCAACCTGTAATTAGATTAACTTTAACTGTAGTTTTTTGGAGTAGTTTTAGTTCTTCAATCTTAATCTGGTTTGCTAGATAATGAACTAAAGATGAGTAATAGTAACTCTAGGGACCCGTTGATTCGATATTTATTACTTGAGCCACTATACTGCAGTCCTTTTCATTGGTTACACTTGGCCATTGTTAGGAGTTGTGTCATAGCGAGTCAGTACCTCCTCCATTATAGTAAATTAACAAACGTACTACTCTACTAAATTTTGAACAAACATACCCTTCTAATATTGAAACGTAACAAATTTACCCTTCCATCCAATTTTCAGTTAAGTGTTCGTTAAAGGAACTGTGAAAAGACTCAATTGCCCCTAATTAACTTTTAAATACTCCTAATTTTGATTTTAATTATTTTATATCTAAATTAGCTAATTAAAAAACTGAAACCCTAAACTAATTCACTTTGAAACCCTCCTCCTCCCCTAGGATTAGTCCCTCTCGGCGATGGTGCCTGCTCCCGGACAAGACCATCCATCCATTCTCAGGAACAAGACTCGCTAGTCAAAATCGGGGGCACTCCCTAATCATCTTCTCAAAATGAGCCCTCACCTCACTTGTAAGGATGGTGTTGGAGGAATCTGGCAAAATGAATTGAATGGAGGAAGAAGATGGAGATACAGAGAAGAGAAAATGAGTTTTGTTTCTACAGCTAATCTAACAGAATTGGAAAAGTAGATATGCTTCTGTTTATTGGGTAAAAACTATCCAATTACAATTGAGATCCTTCTATTTATACTTCGGTTCCCCTTTACACGTCACTCTCCCAACTGTACAGGTTGTTACAAACCCTCCCTCTTCAAAAATAGCTTTTCCTCAAGCTGATGTCAAGCTGGAAAGACGGAAAATTATTGTTTGAAAACATACAAATCCTCCCAGGTAGCCTTCTCTGGAAGTTGATGAGTCCACTGAACTAAGATCTGCGTCACGGCTCGATTGTCCCGATTGATGAGTCTTCTTGCCAAAATGTGAGTTGGAGCAATCTTCAAGGATCCAAAAATATCTTGTTGCGGAAGTTGCAGAGCAGCAGGTGGGATGGTAGATGTGCAGAGTTCGAAGTAGCTTCCTCTAGTGACGGATGGGTCCACTACACAAGACTTGCATCTCAGCCTGGTTTTCCTTGTACACAAATCGCCTACACTGAATCTGTTGTGGTGCCAGCTTCAAGGAACCATGGTGCACTTGGGAACTGGCCGGCAAGGCTAACTTGTAAGCCATACCAACTCTTGCAATTTCGATTGGTGCACTAATCACCTGGCCAATATTTGGAAGTTGGACAGTAGTCATGGTGCTGGGCATTGTACAGCAACTCTCATGTGGGTTCCAGCCGTCAGGTAGAGGAAGAGTTTGACATAACATCTCAACCAACTCCGCAGCTATCAAACACAAAGACTGATTGAACCCAACTGCAATTTGAATAAGCACAACCCAAGAGTAACACAGATAGATTACAACACCAGAATTTAAGGCCTTCCTTGAATACAGAGTAACATCACAACAATAATCCTTATATGGCTCCTTGAAGCAAGGACAATTTCCCCTCCCTATAGAAACCACACAATTCCGACAACAACCACGACATAGTTGAACCCCGTAATCCCATTTAGAGTCACTCAATTGGATGAGGCAACCAGGAAATCCAGAAGGAAACCGTGCAGGACAGTGAACTCCAATACAAAATTGCCAGCTATACTCCCAACCACGCTCGAAACTAAAGATTCATTCTTCAGAGAACATATGGAAATAGGATCCTCATTGAAGTAATATGTAGTATGGAGTTTGGGTAACAAATGGGTTCCAGTAGAATGAGTAGGAGGCTTTTGGGGTGGTGAAGGTAGAAAGAAGATGAAGGAAACGAGTTAGGGGTGTGAATCTTTGTATCCATGAAGACTGCCTCGTGATTAGGAGCAGTAGAAGGACGAGATGGAAGTGAAGGCTTCGAAGTTGATGAACCAACAGGAGAATAAGCAAACGGCTGTATTGGGTATACATCAACTGACGAAACAGAAGGCAGCGGACTAGAAGAATTAGGGATTGCAGCTGAATTCAGAGGCAAATGAGAAGATAAAGATTCAAGAAAGACCGAGGAGCTCGAATATGGTGTTAAGGATGAAGAAATTGGGCCAAAAATTTTTCTAGAATAAGGACATGATGAAGGAATTAGGGTTCCCATCGCTGGTGAAGACAGAGGAGAAAGAACCTGATAATCCGCCATTGATCCAATTTGCTCGGAGATGACAAAGGAAGGTTGTCGTGGTGGTGGACGGTTGAAGGCGCAATATTGATTGTCGCTGGTACTCTGTTGCGGTGGGGGTGAGGTGGCCGGAGACATGGGAAAAGCAGAATTGAAAGTGGGAGAAGGAATCTGGTCCAGAGTTCTCGTCGCCGTGCTCGGTGGAGAAGAAAGAGAATCGTCCCGCTGTTGCTCCAACGAAGCAGTAAGAGAGTCGATGGAGGCCTACGTCGAAGCCGCAAGAGCAGGAATGGCAGTCTTCAGATCCCGATGCCATGAGTCCATCTGTTGCTTGATGGCCGCCATTTGAGATTCCAAAACAACGGTGCGAGAGGTGTTCGTTGCCATTGCAAGATTACAAGCTCTGATTACCACTTGTTAGGATCGTGTTGGAGGAATCTGGCAAAATGGATTGAATGGAGGAAGAAGATGGAGATACAGAGAAGAGAAAATGAGTTTTATTTCTACAGCTAATCTAACAGAATTGGTAAAGTAGCTATTCTTCTGTTTATTGGATAAAAACTATCCCATTACAATTGAGACCCTTCTATTAATACTCTAGTTCCCCATTACACGTCACTCTCCCAGTTGTACAGGTTGTTACATCATCGGTCTCCATTTCTATGAGAAATTTGTCAAGGCCCTCCGCCTCCATCGTCTCCTTCTCGATGGAAACTGCCGCAAATGGCTTAATAGAGAGAGGATAATGGAGGAAAGAAAAGTTTGGAAGCATCTTTTCAATTGCGGAGGTGACTACGAGCAACAGCTGAGATGAAAATCTTCTGATGAAAAATGTTTACAGTTAAAAAAATAATCTCGTACCACATTGACTATTTACAAGGCATTTATTATCTTTGTAAGGTCAGGTCACTAATGACAATTGATGTTATTTAAATTCAGCCTCATGATAATAGTTTTAAGCCCCAAACTACTAAGTCTCCAAGAAGGAGATAGTCTCGTCGCGAGTTGAAGAGCCCGACGTGGTCGCTAGATCTAGACCACATTGGCGTCAAATCTAGAGCCCGACGTGGTCGCGAGATCTAACCACGTTGGCCTCAAATTTAGAGCCCGACGTGGTCGCGAGGTCTAGACCACTCAAATTTAGAGCTCGACGTGGTCGCGAGATCTAGACCACGTTGGTGTCAAATTTAGAGTCCGACGTGGTCGCGAGATCTATATCACATCATGAGTCTAGACCATGTCCAAGATCTGAACTAACAAGTTGGAAGTAAGAAAGCAAGCCATGTGGGAGAGGCAAGTAACAAGACGACAGTTCCAAGATAAAGAGAAGGTGATTAACAGAGCAACTGTCGATCATCCCACGTGCAAGAACACGTTAGCCACGTCCGAGGAAGAAGGGGAGTAGTTCTTTCTGGAAGTTACTCTCAAACGGTTTTTCTACGACGTTAGCACTTCAAGGCTATAAATAGGAGGAGGAGTTGACTGAGAAGGGGTTCGCCAAATTCACACCAGACAACACAATGTCAAATTTTATCCCTTTATCCTTTCCTCTGCAATTTTAGCTGTAGTCGTAGATCTGGAGCTCTCACTGAACCTCTATAGGAGTAGGATTAACTTAATGTAGATCTATCTCGAGATTCATGTGAACATCGAACACCCTCGTTCGAATAGTGTTTAAAGAGGTGTGGGCTGTGTTTAGTGATTGTTGTCCAAAGAAGTGAATGTGCATTCAATTCATTTCAAAGCATGTTTTCTCGCCAGAACACAAAATTTGGCACACCTGGTTTGACGTTTGTGGTCGATTCGATGGCTCCGAGGTGGAGGAAACAAAAAGGTGACGTTCCGGTTGGTTGCATGGAGAAGCAGGTGGCCAACATCGAGCATGGACAAGTGTCCGACGTGGTGACCAGAGGAAACGGTGGAGCAGAGATCTTGGTGGCGACCACGCCTGGTGGAGATCTCGGTGAAGCCGTTGGAGCCCTTCGTCAGGGTATGGAGGAGAACCGCAAGATGGTGGTAGAACCGTCAAGCCACGTAGGAGAACCGCAAGATGGTGGCAAAGAACCTTCCAGCCACGGAGGAGAACCGTCGCATGTTGGAGGAGACTCGGGCTAGTATTCATCAGTTAAATTCTTAAATGGATTGTCTCAATTCTCGCTTAGATAGACATTTGAGTCAATTTCTTGAAATAGTTAACAAAAATACAAATAAGTTGGATCAGTTCCGACATTCTTTAACTAGACTAGTAGTGCAGTCAAGAGCTTTGCCATTAGATGGCACAAGCCTAACGCCTACAAATAGTGTTCTTTCTCACGCTGGTGGTCGGAATGGCCAACCACGTCAAGAGAACTTGCCGCCTCAGACGGCAAGCCAACCACTTCCACGTCGAGTAGTTGATGTCGAGATTCCCACTACTGCTCAAGTGGGAGAGTCATCACATGGACGCGTGGGATTTGTGGTACCCCCGTGTGGTGAGAACCTTGTCACTATGCTCAATACTCGAGTCGAGCAGCCACCCATGCAAGTGAGTGCTCGTCCCTCTATCCCGGAGGCAAGACCCTACGTAGCTCCCATGAATTTGGGAGTAGGAGGAGGTCTAGGTGGTAATATGGATCACATCCCACCACGAGGCTACCCAACTCCAATGCCACCCTATTTCAATGGGCATGGCATGGCCCCATTGGGTTTGTAGTTTGTACCGCATGGGGGGAAACCAATGAGGCATGACACCAACACCCTTAGGGATCAAGTGGCTCAACTTCTCACGGAGCAGTTTGGCATGGGAGTAAGACCTTCCATGCCACCTGTATATTGTAAGCCGTACCCACAATGGGTAGACAGGCTCCACCCATTTCCAAGAGGATTCAGGGTCCCTGAGTTTGCCAGGTTCACAGGGACTGGAGATCAGTCCATTGTAGAGCACGCTGGACGTTTTACAATCCAATGTGGGGATGTAGGAAATTTCATAAAGTTAAGATTGTTCGGCAACTCATTGATAGGGTCAGCTTTTGCTTGGTACGTCAACTTGCCATCTAACTCCATCCAAACTTGGCAGCAAATAGAGCAAGTCTTCCATGCTCAATTTTATAGATCCGAGCCCGAGGTGACCATGGCTGACTTGGCACGTATGCGCCAACACCCAGGAGAATCGGTGGAGCATTTCTTGACTAACTTCAAGAATGCTCGTAATCGTTTCTTTGCCAATTTGACGGAGAGGGAGTTCGTCAAGTTGGCACAAGGGGGTTTGAGTTTTGAACTAAGGAAGAAATTCCAAGATGGAGAGTTCTCTGACTTGTTTCAACTCGTGTCTTGTGTCGTGAGGTATGAGTCTCTTCTACATGAGGAAGAGAATTGTAGGAGTGCCTCAAAGGGATCCTACTTCCCAAACTTAGACTAAACTATCAACCATGTTAGCCACGAGGCTAATGAGGTTGAGGTGGACTTGGCTGAGATAACTCCAGGGAAGCCATACGTGTCTGCCTCTTTGTCTAAAGTTGAAGATGGTCTGCAAGGGGGGAAACCCAATTGTGCTCCCATTCAGCCAATGAAGTACTCCTTTGATGTCTCGAAGGCAGACTTGATTTTTGACCAACTCTATAAGGATGGTCAAGTCAAGTTAATAGGGGAGCATGTCTTCCCCCCACCAGAGAAGTTAAAAGGAAAGAATTATTGTAAGTGGCATAATAGCATGTCACATGCCACTGATGCTTGTGTGGTGTTCCATAATGTCTTGCAGGATGCCATTGAAAAGGGACATATCAAGTTCCCTGAAGCAAAGAAGGGCGCCATGTTGGTGGACACTGATCTGTTTCCCAAGGTGTTTGGTGTCAACATGGTCAACCCAGATTTCTCCCAAGTCGAGTTACCACGCTTCAAGCTGGTGTTGGATACAACGCCGCCTCGAAGGAGCCCCAACGTGGTTTTTGAGCAATGGAGCTTGTCAGGTACCAAACAGGTCAGTCTGGCCGCAACTGATGAAGTTGAGAAGTTGTGTGCTCAGTGCAAGAAGAGTCTCAAAATTGATGAAGAGAATTCGAGATGTCCATCTGGGGGGCAGGTGGTGTCCAAGATGCGACATCAATCCAAAGCCACACATATTTGTGATAAACATGATAATATGGCTAACTATGGACAAGGGGGCATGCCACCAATCACAAACCGTGGACATGGGGGCAAGTCTAACAAGGAAAGACATGGGAAAGGTAGAAAGAGTTGTAATAGTCTCGCAAATTTGGCTAAGTCTGGACAAGGGAGCATGTCACCCACCATGAAGAATGGATTAGGAAGCATCTCCAAGAAGACACAACAAGTCAAACCCGCTCATGGAATTTGTAAGCATGAGATTATGGACAATGGTGGACAGAGGGGCAAGTTCATGTCAATGAGTGGTATGTACTTGTCACTAACCACAAAGAGTAGACATGGGGGCATGTATAAGAAGTCACCATAAACACCAGCAAAACATGGTTGTACAAAGAATCAATGGTGGTTGAATGCTAAGTGTAGGAGCCAACAATGTTTATATGTTGAAAGACAAAGTCAAAGAAGTCGGGCGAGTGGTTGTCGACTTGTCAAGCCTATACATGGTCCCCAACATCAGTAGGAGATTAAGCATGTATCAAGTGGGGGGAAAGCAAGGCAGAAGAACGATCATGATAGCCTTGACATATCAAGTAAGATGGCATAGGCAAAGAAGCACGAGACCTCATGCAAGGCCACCAAGACTAGACATGCTGACCATGTACCACCCATTGAGAAGTTAGAAAATTCAAATTTAATGTATGGAGAGTCATCTCTCGTGGAGGAAAAGAGTCATGTGGTCTATGGATCGCTTGCTTGGTTTGATACATGGACTTGGCAATGGGTGTACACCTTTGGTGCATGGATTGTTGCCAAAGGATATGGAGAGCAGTGACGTTTGTCACTTCTTGCCATATAAAATAAATAAATATAATGTAGTTATTATATATTATTTATATATAAAAAAAAAATTTGTAGCCAACCATGGCTAAAAAAAGTTAGAGAGAAAAAATAGAGACAGAGTTGTTAGATTTCGGTGTGAAGATCTTGCCACCAAGTCTTTGTGATGGTTCAGCATGTCGAGTCATCAAGTCGTGCCATGTCATGTCGTCTTGTCCCGGGTGGGGGGCATGATGATTGGGAACGTGGCAATGAGGGCTTTGAGTCAAATTCAGGAGGGTTCGAGTGGGGGACATCAAATTTTCACGAAAATCCAAGATTTGGCTAAGGTATGGGACACGCTTTGACGGCGAGTTCCATCCATCCGTGTTCGCTTGATCATGGAAAGCCAAAATTTGACTAAGGAATGAGACAAGTTTTAACGGAGAGTTCCATCCCGCCGTGTTGGCTTGACATGATATCAAAGTTTGGCTAAGGCATGTGGCATATTTTGACGACGAGTTCCATCTAGCAATGTTGGCTTGATCATTAAGAGCCAAAATTTGGTTAAGGCATGGACTAAACTTTGACGACGAGTTCCATCCGACCGTGTTGGCTTTCATTGGAAGCAAAAATTTGGCTAAGGCATGAGAAAAGTTTTGACATTGAGTTCCATCTCACCGTGTTGGTTTGACACGATGTCCAAAATTTGGTTAAGGCATGAGACAAGTTTTAACGGCGAGTTGCATCTCGCCATGTTGGCTTGAAATGATTGCCAAAATTTGGCTAAGTATAAATTAAACGGGTGTGATTTAACTATAAGCGAACCTAGTGTATTAGCTAGTTGGTATGTTATTTGAACTGGGCCTTATGATAATAGTTTTAAGCCCCAAACTACTAAGTCTCCAAGAAGGAGCTAGTCTCGTCGCGAGTTGAAGAGCCTGACGTGGTTGCGAGATCTAGACCGCGTTGGCTTCAAATCTAGAGCCCGGCGTGGTCGCGAGATGTAGACCACATTGGCGTCAAATTTAGAGCCCAACATGATCGCGAGATATAGACCACGTTGGCGTCAAATTTAGAGCCCGACATGGTCGCGAGATCTAGACCACGTTGGCGTCAAATTTAGAGCCCGACGTGGTCCCGAAGTCTAGACCACTCAAATTTAGAGCTCGACGTGGTCGCGAGATCTAGACCACGTTGGCGTCAAATTTAGAGCCTGACATGGTTGCGAGATCTATATCACATCGTGAGTCTAGACCATGTCCAAGATCTTAACTAACAAGTTGGAAGTAAGAAAGCAAGCCATGTGGGAGAGGCAAGTAACAAGTCGACAGTTCCAAGATAAAGAGCAGGCGATTAACAGAGCAACGGTCGATCATACCACGTGCAAGGACACGTCAGCCACGTCCGAGGAAGAAGGGGGGTAGTTCTTTCTGGAAGTTACTCTCAAACGGTTTTTCTACGATGGTTACCACTTCAAGGCTATAAATAGGAGGAGGAGTTGACGGAGAAGGGGTTAACCAAATTCACACCAGACAACACAATGTCAAATTTTATCCCTTTATCCTTTCCTCTGCAATTTTAGTCATAGTCGTAGATCTGGAGCTCTCACTGAACCTCCATAGGAGTAGGAGTAACTTAATGTAGATTTGCCTCGAGAGTCGTGTAAACATCGAACACCCTCGTTCGAACAATGTTTGAAGAGGTGTGGGGCCGTGTTTAGTGATCGTTGTCCGAAGAAGTCAAGGTGCATTCAATTCGTTTCAACGCAAGTTTTCTCGCCGAAAAACAAAAAAATGTTTTTCTCGGCGGTGACCGGCGGTGGATGGTGGGAAGAATCAAGGTGAAACGTCGGAGAAAGACGGCTGGTTGCGGTGATTTTTACTGGCGAGTCTGATCCCCACATTATCTCCTTCCACTTCTTCTCCTCCTTCAAACTCCATTGCAGGGCCTGCAACTCTGTCCCTTTAGGCAACTAGAGCGGCGGGGATCGAATATCTTTGCCGCCGGGAAGAAGAGGAAGAGGAGGCGGAGGGTTTCGAAGTGAATTAGACAAGTAGTTTAAGGTTTTGATTTTTTAAATTAATTATTTGAGATGTAAAATAATTAAAATCAAAATTAGGAGCATTTAAGAGTAAATGAGAGGTAATTGAGTAATTTCACAGTCCCTTTAGTGGTCATTTAACAAAAAACTGGATGGAATGATAAATTTGTTACGTTTCAATATTAGAAGAGTATGTTTGTGCAAAAATTTAGTAAAGTGATACATTTATTAATTTAACATAATAGAGGAATACAAAATACTATTACCGACATATCTCATTTTTCTTGATGTTATCCATTTAACAATGTTGAGATAACAATGAACAAAATGTGATGGCCACTCACATAATTATGACAGTAAAATTATTGGAATACATAATACTTGAGAATGTTCTTCCTGTTCTCGAATTCACCTTCAACCTTATCGTAGTTGGTAAATTGACCGAGAACAACACACTATGCCTAATTTTCGTTGCTTGCTTTTGCTTTATACAGAAACTAGGGTGGGATAGGTCGCGCTTGCGGCTCTCCGTATCTAATTGAATAATTGTTTACTAGCCCATCTCCGTCTATGCACTGGGGCAAGGGGACCGAAGGAAAAATTGAGCTTGAATATTTAAAGAAATTAATTATCTCCCTAATAAGAGAAACAATTGGGCTTAAAATGGAGCAACGTGTGCGATGCATTAAGGAAAAAGAAAACATAACTTTAATAAAACAATAGTTAAGATTTAAGAAACAAAATTAACCTTCCTCTCTCTTATTTTCTATGCCCGTGGTTTTGGAAAACAAAAAGATATCACCACTTCACCAGTTGTGGATTCTCTTGAGCGTAAAAGGAAATTAACTCCCCTTTCCATGGAATAAGGGACCTGGCCCATTTTTCTTTTCTTTGGTGAAAGCAAATAGGCCCATTCCAAGGAAACTCATTCCACTTTTTCTCGTGGAAGTTGCTGGCCCATTTTCGATGGGTAACAGACTAACAGGTGAGAAAGATTAATCAAACTGAATGATGATAATAATAAATTGATTTTTGTACCTTTTTGTCTCAGCCACTCAACTCCCTCAAGATTTATCCTCTCCTCTTATCCAGAAGACGGGTCACATCTGCATGTTAAGTTACGGAACCCCAATCCCTTTTCCCTTTACACTTGTACTTTGTAGATCTATTTTGCTCCTATCTCTCACAGTCTCAGTCACTCCCTGTCTCTGAATTAAATCTGACGCCCCAATTCGGTGGATTCAGTTCGGTTCGGTTATAATCGATAACCGATTGGTCGATTACCGGTTAACCGAACCACCATCTCCCCCTACCGAACACCGACCGACGCCAATGCCTCGGTTAACCAATAACTGACCGGTCGGTTAACCAATAGTTGGTTGGTTAACCGAGATAACCGAAAAAATGATGGTGGTTCGGTTTTAATCGGGTAAAATTATTAGAATCGCCTAAAATGAAAGGTTCTAACTTACATTTCTACATCTAAATCACACCCAAAGTAAAGTCTCAATCACTTTTGCATAGAAAATACATTTAAATCACCAAATTAATATCTCAAATTCAACAACATAAAGTTATAAACTTCATAACCGGGTATTTTCACGTTGTTTTGGTGAGGGGGTTGGTCGGTCGGTTATTGTGGTTAACCGGATAATCGGTTTTCGATTACTCGGTTAACCGAATTACCTATTAGGAACTCCGACCACCGACCGAAGCATATAATTTTCGGTTATCGGTTAACCGGTAACCGTCGGTTATTAGTTTAACCGGCCAGTTAACCGACAATCGATAACCGAACCCACAGCCCTAGTGCCCTACTCTCAGGCTTCCCTGCTTTAACCATTACGGATCTTTTACGGAGGTCGCATTCGAAAGTGTCCAATGAAGTTCTTATGTGTTATACAAACTAATATTATTTAACACGTGAATTTAGAACTATATAGAGCTTCACTATAATTATAAAAAGAAGAAAAATCATAATATATAGGGAGGACAATTTTACCCATATCCATGGGTATTTTGCTATCCAATTTAATTGGATTGGGTATGATATTCAAATAGATGGTGATGAGTAGAGTTTGATGAATTTGTAATCATACTCATTTATTTGGGATGTGTTGAGTTTTTAATTCATGGATTCTGGTGTCTACCCATAACCATGTGAAAATTACAGTTTGTCACAATTATGTCACAAAAACCCAAGTAGATTTAAGAAAATGTTGGTTTGATTACATAAGTGATACGTACACAATATTAAGACTAAAATTATTTTTTTACACCAGTATACGTTGATAAAATGTTGTTTATATAATAGATAAGTAAAACAAGTACTGGTCTTAGTTGGTTGACCATAAACAGAAAATGGTGTTTAATTAGATAAGTAAAACAAGTTTTGGTCTTAGTTGGTTAACCATAAACAGAAAACGGTGTTAATTAGTTGTACATGGAAAATAGAATTGAAGACTTGTTTGAACTGCAAAATAGCGATTCCTGTGAGATCATATCTGATGGGAGGATTTTTTTTATCTACATACTTCCCTCTTAGACTAATATATTTACAAAGGAAAGTGCTTTAATGGCTAATCCCTGGTTTCTCTCTTAATTATCTTATTGTGCATTTAACGCGGAAAACCCTTCAAATTCAGCGTCTTCTCCCTCGTCTCCCCCTACTTCTCTTCTCTCATGATTTCCGAACCCCGCCGCTCCTATTATGAAGTCTCAGTCCAGAAACAGCTAGCTAGTCTTGTTGAACACTTCCAGTAAGGCAGCACGAGATCCTCTTTATCTTCTTCCTTACGCGTTGCTGCTTCCCCAACGTACAATTTCCTCTGCCTTTTATTAATTTTCTTGTTGATTGATTATCTTATTGTTTCAATTCTCTATTTTGGGGTTTTCCCATAACTGTCCTTCTCAGGGTTGAAATAATTCTTGTGAGCTATCCAAGTAGAGCTTCAGGAAGAGAAGAAGAGAAGTGTTACTTTTGCCGATTGATCTAAAGGAGTATCTAGTTAGTTTTTTGGTTCGTGTAATACTATTTAGTTTTTATTGGTAGAGAGATTGGATATTCATCAAACAATTTATCTTTTATATTTATAAATATACCTCATTTTATTATTAATTATTGTATTTTTGGTTTGGCTAATATCACCACTAATGTATATAATTTTTATAGCATAATCGTCACTGAAATTGTCGTATGTGATAAAAATAGTAGTCACAAAAGTGTTCTTTCGTTACAAAGACCCCAGAACATCAGGTACAATGAAACTAATAAAAGAAACTTGTGACCAATATTGACAATAACTTTGTCACAAAAATTTGAATTCGTGACACTAATACTATCACGAAAACCTTGTTTTATTACAAAAAACCAGTCGAAAGCGTGACTCATTTGTGACAAGTTACACTGGTGACAATTGAAATGTATTTGGTGACAGGAATAACTCGTCACAAGTGTATAGTATTTGTTATAAGAGGATGTTGTCACGATTGGATAAATTTTATGTGACACAAAAAATTCGTAACGAATAAACATATACATGTTGGTTATAGGCATAATAAAATGTTGCCTAAAATGTTGTTGCATATTCTATATACATATGCAACACATATATTTTTTGTTGCAAAAAGTAAAAATAGTATTACATATTACTTTATACAACACCACCTATAGAGGACACTAGTAAAAGTGTTGCATATCACATATACAACACTTTAGCTATTTTTTGCAACACATTTGAAGTGTTGCCGAAAGTCACTTTTCCCGTAGTTTTTGTGATTCGCTTTTCTCAATTTCTTTATTTTCTGATTTTTTATTTCTTTTCTTGATTGGGTTTTCCCCCAATTTGATCAACGAACAAAGGGAAGAAGCTGGGCAGACTCGTAGAAGAAGATCCACCGGCAGAACACCATGGTTGCAGAAATGCCAACCCAAATTCCACCAAACACGATAGCATGCAGACGGAGGAGAGATAGGTGGTGGAGATGGGTAGGAAGAGAGATAGCAAAGTGGATTCCCTTTTAATCCAAAGGGCAAGTTGGCGATGGCGTTGAGGTCGAAGGAGGAGAGATTGAAGTCAGCGGCAGAACAGAAGGACGATTTGCAGTGGATGGTAGCGCCGGTTTTGATAAAATCGAAAGGACAATTGGCGATGGCGAAGAGGCCGACGAAGGGGTGATTGGAAACGGCGGCGGACAGGTGAACGATTTGCAGTGGGCGGCAGCTTCGGCGGAGGAGAGATAGATGGATTCCCTTTCCAAGAATCGACTAATCGGAAGGGAGAGAAGGTGGAGGCTCACCGACAATCGAGAGAGAGGTTGGAGGCAGCCGGAAGCCCGGAACGTGAGAGAAGGTGGAGAGTTTGACGGAAATCGAGAGCAAAATTGGAAACAGGCTAGAGTCGGCTAGCTACCCAGCCCAAATAACCAAAAGCAGTCTAGAAAGCATAAAGCCCATGTACAGAAGAACCTATTTAGCAGTGTTATTAAAGCCGAGCCCAGCCGCTCGGCCCGACCGGTAAAACCGCCACCCGGTCACAAAATCGGCTCGGAACAGTCTAAAAGCCGCTCCGGTTTTATGTAGCGGTTGGCGAGCGGCCGAGGCGGTTAGCCGTTCGAGCCGATTGAGCCGGTCGTCCGGTTTTTGCCATTCAGCCACTAAATTTAATTAAAAAAATTGTAGAAAATTGAAAATTGAAATAAACCAAAAACGTCGGGCTCTCAAATTGAATCATTATTTCCATTTCACAATTTCGAAGGAAAGAGATGAACTCTGATTAAGAAATGTCCACTATTTATACTGATAACGTTTATTAGGTACCGGTTCTCTAACGGTTTTTAAACATACTAATGCCGGTTGGACCACTAAAGTACGAGCCGTTCGCATTACCGGGTCATGCTCCGGTTCGGTTCTGACAACATTGCTATTTAGCAATCAAACTAATGACTGTGATCCAACCAAAATAACCCACAACACACATTAGCAAAGCTCTTGTGCAACAGTAACACACTTATAACTTTAATTATATTTAGACTAGAAGACAACCACAATTTCTAGCGGGGTTAGAGGCTCATATGGAAAAAAGAAAAGCTCAAATCTCGGGCTCAAGATAGGGTGCATAACCATGGGTTATGCATCCATCAATAACCAAATCTGGACCCTTCATTTAGAAAATTCAGATCTAAGGATTGAGAATTAAAGATCATTTTTATTTTCTCTAGCTTTCTTAATCGGCTCATATCTTTTTCGTTTTAACTCGGATTTTAATTTTTTTTGCACAGGTGGAACGAGTTCATCGTGCTCTACAAAATGAGATCAATTTTCAATATTTTTATAGAACAAAAAATTCTGGCCTCTCAGTACCAACTGCATACCATATGGTATTTTCTTCATTTTTAATTCGTTTTTTAAAACGTTTGCACAGAAGGGACGAGTTCATCATGATATATTGGATCTACAAATTTCTGGGTAAACAAATTACAGGACCAAAAAATACCACACAATACCATACAATACCTCTTCGTTTTTAATTCGTTTTTGAAAACGTTTGCACAGAAGGGACGAGTTCATCATTGATCTATTGGATCTACAAATTTATGGGTGAACAAATTACAGGACCAAAAAATACCACACAATACCATACAATACCACCCTGGCACGGGGTAATATCTTGTGGTATACAATGTTAAAAGTCGTAAATGACAATTAATATATTTCTACTATCATGTATTCAACCATCCTACAGTCTTGGTTTGTTCATACCACCATGGTACTTTTTTCAAACCATAGGTATGCTTTTATTTCAATACTAGTCAATACCATATGGTATAGACTGGTAAAAATGGCACAATTTTTTTTGTTCGAAAAATATATTAAAGTGGATATCATTTTGAAGAGCACAATTAATCTGATCTAACTGTGCAAGAAAAATTAAATTTCAACTTAAAATGAGTGAGAAATCGTCCGTCAAAGATTAAAGACGGGAAAATTAAAGGCTTTCCAGGAGAGAGAAGATGCTGATGTCATGCTGATGTGGACGGGTTACTCATAGTTACTCACCACAAAGTTACTCACCGGATCTGCTCCCCCAATCTCGGGCTCAAGATAGGGTGCATAACCATGGGTTATGCATCCATCAATAACCAAATCTGAACCCTTCATTTAGAAAATCAAGATCTAAGGATGGAGAATTAAAGATCATTTTTATTTTCTCTAGCTTTCTTAATCGGCTCATATCTTCTTTTTTTTTTTATGAATGGTATGCTTTGTATTAATCATCAAAAAACCTGTTACTGTGTGGCAACACCCCCTGCCACTGAGGAAAAATGCAACTAGTCAATAAAACTCTATACCAAAACTAAAGTGAGCCAAGACTATACAGCAGCAGTACAAAACTTCAGAATGCTATTAAAAGAAAGCTTCCACATCCACTTCTTCACTTAACACTCTAACTTCATCCTTGATTACTTCTTCAGCTTCATTGATACTTAGACCTTTCCCTCCGAATCTAATAGAACAGCGAGTCCTCCAAATATTGCTTATCATGGCCTGCCAAATCAGTCTTCCAACCTTAGATTTTGAAAACGAAATAACAGCCCAATCCAGTTCTACTGACCATAAGTTTGAGGGTTCCCTGTTACTGAATCTGCAAAATAGTTTCTTGAAAAGCTCCTTGTACCTACAACACTCTGCAAATAAGTGATCTAGAGTTTCAATCCTGCAGTCACAGTAAACACATGCAGTGACACCCTGAAATCCCCATCCTATCATTTTATCACTAGTAGTGATGAATTGATTTATAATCAACCAGCTTACAAACTGGTTTCTTGGAATACAAGGAGGTTTCCAGATCAGAGGGAACCAAGGAACCTCAGACTTGTGAGGTCTAAGATCATCCCAGATCAGTTTTGTTGAGAATTTCTTCAGGTGCTTCCCCTGCCAGTAGCCTTCTCCTTCAATCACAGTAAGCTTTTGCCTAATTAAGTCCCTTGTTTTGAGAACTTTTAACCAAATCCAGGACCCTCTTTTACAAGTAGATACCCATAGATCGATTCCATGAAGCCTGTATTCCCATATCCAAGCAACCCAAAGAGAGCCTTGCTTAGTTAGTAAATCCCAAATATGCCTCACTACACAAGCCAGATTCCAGCTTTTCAAATCCCTTAACCCAAGTCCACCCTCTTTTTTAGGAAATGTCAGCTTGCTCCAAACTGCAACTGCTTTTTTCTTACCATCCTGTCCAACTCCCCATAGAAAATCACTACACATTTTTTCAATTGCCACTATCACTTTCTTAGGCAGAATGAAAACTGCCATCCAAAATTGCACCATACTGTACAGAACTGAGAGCACAAGTTGAAGCCTACCTGCATAGCTCAGAGTTTTCACCCCCCAGTTCTGAATCCTCTTATTAATTTTGTCAATAAGAGGTTGACAAGCTTTAATAGTCAACTTACCAGGTATAAGTGGAATCCCTAGATACCTCACTGGAAGTGTCCCTAATTTATAACCAGCTCTAGCAGCCATGCTCTCTTGCCAGTCTTTAGGCAAACCACAACAGTAAATCTCACACTTTGCTGGATTTGAGGCCAATCCTGATAGCAATCTGAACTCCTTGAGAACCTCTTGTATACAGTGAATACCATGGTTTGTACCATCAGAGAAAATCAGTAAGTCATCCGCAAACATTAGATGGGTTAAACCAATCCGTTTGCACATTGGGTGAAAAGACATTCTCTTATTATGCACTGCTCTATTCATTAAACAGCTAAAAATTTCCATGGCAACAGCAAAAAGGTAAGGAGAGAGTGGATCTCCTTGTCTCAATCCCTTTTTTGCTGAGAAGTATCCAACCATCCCACCATTAAATCCAACACTGATTTTTGGTGTGGTAAAACACATTTTAATCCAACTAATGAAGGTTAAAGGAATATTCATTGCCTCTAATACAGATAACAGAAACTGCCAATCCACTGAGTCAAAAGCCTTCATTAAGTCCACCTTCACCATGCACCTAGATGACATGTTCTTCCTACCATATTTCTGCACCATTTCATGAGCTAACAATATATTCTCCCCTATAACCCTTCCTTTAACAAAGGCTGTTTGGTTTTCACTTATCAGATGAGGCAAGCATTCACTTAGACGAGTAGACACTATCTTTGCTATACACTTGTATAAGATATTACAGCAAGAGATAGGTCTGAAATTTTTCATATCCTCTGGATTCTTAGTCTTAGGCAGTAAAGCTAATAGTGTAGAATTTACCTCTAATGGGATCTCAGCAACAGAGAAGCAGTATTGAATAGCAGCTGTGATCTCCTCCCCAATTAAACTCCAAGCAGCTTGAAAGAAGCAGGCTGAATAGCCATCAGGACCAGGGCTTTTCTCCCCTTTGAAGCCAAATAAAATCTTCTTTACCTCTTCAGCAGTAACTGGTCTACACAGATTAGTAGAGAGACTACTTGGGAGAGTTTTTAGCAACAAACTCTTGAAGTAATCCACTGATTCTTCTTTCACTATGGGATCAACCTTGCCTAGCAGATTCTGATAGAATTTCAAGGCAATCTCACTCATACTCTTTGTATCCACCACCCTTTCTCCAGATTCATTGATAAGTGATCTGATTGTGTTTCTCTGGTTTCTTATTTTAACTGAACGATGAAAGTATGAGGAGTTTGAGTCCCCCTCTTTGAGCCAGATTTCTCTGGATTTCTGTCTTAGAAAGGATTCTTCCGCAGCTTTAATAGTTTTCAAGTCTCCTTCCTTCTCTTTTACTAGAGCAAACGATTCATAAGATGGGACAGCAAGTGCAGCAGCCTGAGCATTCTGCAATTCCTTTCCTTTCAGCCTTACTCTCTCCCTTAGGTCTGAGTACTCTTCCTTGTTTAATTCCCTAAGTAACTTCTTTAGGACTCTTAGTTTCTTGCACACCCTACTAAGGGGAGAGCCTGTCACTTCAGTGCCCCAAGCTTCCTTAACCAAGTCAAAGAATTTAGGATGTGAAATCCAATACTTAAAGAATTTAAACGGCTTAGGGAGGGATTTGATTTGACTATCTGTATTGAGGAGAACAGGACAGTGATCAGACACTGAGGGATCTAAGATATCCACCACACTATTTTCCATCTCTTCAAGCCAGCTCAGGTTAATAAAAGCTCTGTCGAGTCTCCTAGCAATAGGATTATTTTGCTGCTTGTTTATCCATATAAACCATGGACCTGATGCTTTGTGTTCCACTATCTCAGTCTCATATTGCCAGTTTCTAAACTCCTCCATACTGTTATTAGGGACTGGATTGTTTGAGGCTTCTTCAGGGCCATTGATTGCATTATAATCCCCCAATATGATCCAAGGCATGTGTCCCACTTTCAGCTTGACCAGATCACTATATAACCTCCTTCTATCCTCTTCATCATTAGAGGCATACACAAATGTTAGGAAAAAAGGCTTCCCTGAGATTACCAAAACGTGAACAAACTGCTCTGAGTTATTAAGAATCCTCAATTGGACATCCTGCTTCCAGAAAATCCAAAGCTTCCCCAAACCATTTTCATTACATACTACTTTCTTCTCCCAACCAGGAAATCTTTTACTAATAATAGCATCTGACTCAGCTGCTTTAATTCGAGGCTCTAGTATACCTACTATATCTATGTTATGTCTACTTATTAGCTGTTGAACAGCTTTATTCTTTCCAGGGTCCTTGAATCCCCTGGTGTTCCAAGATAGCACTTTCATTTCTTCTTTCCACCCTTTCCCCCTTTCTTAGCAGGAGGAACAGGAGGCTTTTTTCTTTGCAGAATTTCCCATGACAGTGATCCATGGGTTAGTTTCAGCTCTAGCAGGAGTTGTCTGAGTATCCAGCCTCCCCTCAGGCCATTGAGTGGGAACAGGACTCACAGAAGTAGCTGATGATCCCTTCACTGCTTCAACAAAACTTCCCACTCGACCCCCTACAACTGGAGAAGTGAGAGTAGAACTACTTGCAATTGATGTCCCTGAACCAACCTGTAACATACCATTACCAGAAGGAGCACTACCTTCTGTTGCAGACCCATCAGAAATTACCAGATCAGAGCAATGATCTATTCCTTTCCCTTTATCCTTTCCATCAACACCTTTGTCACCCTCTGATATAACCTCAACTTCAGTATCCTTTTCTGCAACTTTACGTTTAGGAACCCACTTCTTACCACTCTTTGCTAACCAATCACAATCATGCCCATAAATCCCACAACTATCACACACCACTAGTTTGTTCAGATATTCAATTTCAATTTCAAAAGAAGGGTCATCATCTGGATACAGTCGAACTTTGCCCGGAAAACCACAATCAGCAGCTAAATCAACACAAACTTTTTCATAACCCAGTTGAGCACCAACTCTTGTGGTCTGATCCATCCAGAGAGGAGCCCCTATAGTGCTGGCAATCCATTCGTGCCCCTCAAAAGAATGATATTCTAATGGAATTCCCCACAATTTGACCCAAATCGGTAATGTTTCAATAGCAGGAGTAACAGGTTGAATCCCAGGAAACCATTTCCGAAAATACACCGGATTACCTTGAAAGTGCCACGGTCCTGACTTGAATACCCATTTTCCAGTTGCTGCCGAAGGGAATTGGAACACCATCAATCTCGGTCCAAATTTGGAAACACGGACCACTCCTTCTCTCCCCCACAGACTGGTAGCCCATTGCTGCAGCGCTGTAGGTTTCGAAACTGCCCCAACGAACTGAGCTATGAGACAGTCCTTCCACCTCTCTTCTCCCCGTTTCTTCACTTCTCGAGGAAGACGAAATCCATCATTCATCTTCTGGGGGGGACGATATGTCATCTTATTCGCCGGATCCACCTCAAACAGAGAGGCCCAGCTAACCGGCGATGGGGCCGGCGCTGCGCCTGGCGGCGACGCCGCCATCGCAAATAAGGGTTCAGAGGAAACGCGATAAGAGAGAGAGAGAGAAGAGAGAGAGAGGATTTCCAGTTATTTTCAATAATATTTTCAATTATTTCTAGTGAAGTGCTTTTAACTCGGATTTTAATTTTTTTTGCACAGGTGGAACGAGTTCATCGTGCTCTACAAAATGAGATCAATTTTCAATATTTTTTTAGAATAAAAAATTATGGCCTCTCGGTACCAACTGCATACCATATGGTATATTCTTCATTTTTAATTCGTTTTTGAAAACGTTTGCACAGAAGGGACGAGTTCATCATGATATATTAGATCTACAAATTTCTGGGTGAACAAATTACAGGACCAAAAAATACCACACAATATCATACAATACCAAAAAATTACGGGGTGGTATTGTATGGTATCTTCTTCGTTTTTAATTCGTTTTTGAAAACGTTTGCACAGAAGGGACGAGTTCATCATGATCTATTGGATCTACAAATTTATGGGTGAACAAATTACAGGACCAAAAAATACCACACAATACCATACAATACCACCCTGGTACGGGGTGGTATCTTGTGGTATACAATGTTAAAAGTCGTAAATGACAATTAATATATTTCTATTATCATTTATTCAACCATCCTACAGTCTTGGTTTGTTCATACCACTATGGTACTTTTTTCAAATCATAGGTATGCTTTTATTTCAATACCAGTCAATACCATATGGTATCGACTGGTAAAAAATGGCTCAATTTTTTTTTGTTCGAAAAATATATTAAAGTGGATATCATTTTGAAGAGCACTATTAATCTGATCTAACTGTACAAAAAAAATTAAATTTCGACTTAAAATGAGTGAGAAATCGTCCGTCTAAGATTAAAAAGGGGAAAATTAAAGGCTTTCTAGGAGAGAGAGGATGTTGATGTCATGCTGATGTGGACGGGTTACTAATGGTTACTCACCACAAGGTTACTCACCGGATCTGCTCCCCCAATCTCATTACTTAGTGGAAGAAGTGGAAATTAGTATAAAATTAAAGGGCTATAGATAAGGAGCGAATAGGGTTATATAAAACTTTGGGCTGTAAAATTCGGTTGTATCATCGTATCACGACATGGTGATACGATGCTACAATATTGTAGCATCGTATCACCATGTCGTGATACGATCAAAGTTTTGCATGGTTTTGCATGCAGAGGTTTTGTATCGCAACTCAAGCCCGATAGATAAATACACAATAATATATGAAAATAAGTCAATAACAATACTGGTTTCTTTTGCTTTAAATTTTTTATTCGTTACTCTCCCTTCATGTACATATACATTTTGCTTTATCTCGTTATTTTCTCTAAGCCACAGAGTCTTTATCCGTCTCTTTGTCTCTCTATCAAGAATTCAAGATTGTCAATCCACGAGTTGACCCGTGAGTTGACGTGTATTGACCCAGACCCGGTGAGGAAACCGGGCACCACACATCTATTGGGTCCCGTAGCAAGGTTCTCGTGTTGGAGTAGAGGTGACAATCGGGCGGGTTCGGTTCAATAGGGTTTGAGGTCATCGGTTTGGGTTCAATCGGGTAGCGGGTTCATTGGGTTTCGGGTCGGGTGGGTTGCGGGTTGATCGCTTGGCGCATTGAGTTAGTTACTCCTTACTCGCTACGAACTTACACATTTTATTACACTAATTTAAAATATTTTCATAATTTTTAACCAATTTCATTATACCTCGTATATATACTTTAAAATATTTATAAACACTAGTCAAAATATTGAATCAATTTGTATGATTTGCAAACTTGTCATGTAATTAATCATAATTGGTAGAGTACAATTAGGAATGGCAATGGGGCAGGTCCAGGGCGGGTTTCTTGGTACCCAAACCCGCACCGTGGCAGGTCGGGTCCAGGTCGGGTAATTGATCACGGGTCGCGGGTCGGGGTAGATCGACCCAATGGGTATGCAATTTATATGAAAAACATTAGAAATATTCGTTATTTTTATTATAAGACTAAGAAAACAAACAATATTATGACAATTGTAGTTAAATTATTGGAGAAATTGAGATTTTTACTAATTTACAACTTTATTATAGCTAAAATATGATCCAATAAAAGGAAAATTCTCAGTAATTTGACTAAAATTACATGTGATTTAGACAAGAATGGGTCGAGAATGGGGCGGGTCAGGGCAGGTCGGGTCGATGAGACTACCCATGCCAGCCCCGCCACGCCTACGGGGCGGATCGGACCCGCCCAAAACAGGTCAAACAGGTCGGGTAAAACGGGTCAGGTCGAAATTGCCATCCCTAAGTACAATAGCTAATGATAATGGTGATATGACTGATATCAACATTTGCATCCAATAGACACTATTACAAACCATACATTCAGAAAAACAAAACACCACTCTAAAATTGGCTATATATATCAAGCAAAAAGAAAATTGGGTGGCATTTTGCAACGGGAAGGGAAATTGAGTAACAAAAAAAGACTTGAATTATATATATATATATAATTTCTGGCATAATTCTCTACTGTGTGAAGTATAAACTTTTTGTTTAACAAAAAAATAAATGAATTAAGGTTCATGGAAATTTTTTGCAAACGTTGTTAATCAATAATCCTAATTTATTTCCATATGCAAAATCTAGGCTTGAGTTCAAGTCCTTAAGGCTCATTTTTTAAAGAAAATCTTAAAGCCTTCCTATTGGCTGATAGTGGATTAGGTAGTTAATGGGAGTTAGTAGTTAATAGGTAGTTAAGGGTAAATAGGGTTATGCAAATATAATTAAAATTAATATAATTAATTAATGATTATCTTTTCTCTATCCTCCCATGATTTTCTCCATAACCCTCTCTCTACATTATAATTAAAAATAAATATGAACTTAATTTTATTTGATATTTAATAAAATCCAAATTTAATAATTTTCGTTTTCTAAAATGGAAATTTAAAATTTAAAATATATGCCTCTCTCACATCTTGGCAACTTCCAATTAGTATTAAGTATTAACATTTTGTAATGAAATTATCAATATTTATAAATTGAATCATCATTAGGGCTTTTTATTGCATGGGTTTGAGATTTTTCGTTGTTAGGTATTCGTTTTTGTTATTATTAATGTTGTTCGACATGTTTTTAAATAATTTTATATGACATTATTAACTTTTTATGTTATGTTTTGTTTGTAACATTAGCAAAAGTGAAATTGTGTTTTCAATTTGTTGGTACTTGAAGTTTATTTACTATTATATCGTATTATCAATTTGGTTCGCAATGATTTATAATCATTTGAAATGCTATTATCAATATTTTTTTTCCAAGCACAATACAACCATTAGCAAAAATTTAATTCATTTGTAAGATTGCTTATGTTTAGTGATTTGAATTATTAATATTTTTTCGTTTATGTTTGTAACTTTGTCAAATGTCATTATCAAGAAGCATACTTGTTAGATATTCGTTTGTTTATGACATTATCAAAAGTGAATTTACGTTTAATGATATAACTATGGTTATTAATCTTTCAGTCTAAGTTAGTAACATAGTTGGTGTCATTATTAATAGGCGTGTATAAGCATTATCAATGTTTGAAAATAAGATATTAATAATATCTAATAAGAAACTTAACAATCATTAGTTGCTATCATTATCAAAGTTTTTGGATGCATTATCTATTAAACACATTTTACTTATTAATGTGTTTTTAGTGCTATTTGACATTAAACATTGCATTGGAATATTATTAATATTTTCATATTACAAAAATCTATTTCCTTATCAGTGACTTGATTCGATATTAATGGTTTTTAGTATCTTAATTAACAGTTTGATGTCATTTATAATGTTGAAGTCGGACATTTTTACATTGATGTTTTGTGTTTATTTTCAACGAAATATTTTTCGTTATCAATGATTTATTGTATTGTTATTAAAGTTTGGTGTTGAGGCGTGAATGTTGGTTTACTTGAGCTAATATTTTTCTGGACAATGTTTGTTTGGCAGAATCACACAGGTGCACTATGTCACAAGTACCCAAGATGTTGAAAATTAGTATTGTACTTTATGATCATTGAGAATGATAATGTAAAGCAATATTAATTGATCATAAAACGTTAATAATGTCATTAGAAATCATTGGAAGAGGCCATGACTAGATAGTTATAAACATGATGTGAAAATGTGAATCATTAGTATTAAAGATGTTGTAAATCAATGATATTGTTATTCAAACTATTAATGACTATGTTACATAACTTTAACGATTCATTCATAGGCGTTGATGACGAAACTATAAAACAGTAACAATTGATCCAAAATTGTTAATAATGTAATTGTAAAGAGTTGATAAGTATATTGAAGTCGTTAATAATGACGAGGTATAATAATAACGATTTATTTCATAAATGTTGATAATGTCATTGCAAAATGTTAATACTGTATTGCAAGTTGCCACGAAGTGAGAGAGAGCATATATTTTTTATTTTCATTTTTCATTTTAAAAAATAAAAAATATTAAGTTCGAACTTATTAAATATTAAATAATCATATTTAATTAAATTAATTTCGAATTTCCTTTTAATTGTAGTGGAGAGAGAGGGTTATGGAGAAGATCAACGGGGAGAGAGAAAGAGAATCATTAATGAGTTATATTAATTATATTTTCATAATATCTTATTTATTCCAACTAACTATTAACTACTAACCCCTCATTAACTACCTAATCTAGTATCAACCAATAAAAATGGTTTAAGAACCTCCTTAAACAATGAGGCTTTAGGACCGGATCCAACCCGCAAAATCTAGGCAAAGCACTAATGTTTTAAACAATAGCTTATGGGATATGGGAATCGGGTTTAATAATAAAGATATTGAAATGTTTGTGCATCAAATTGAGGTAATTTTCCCATCTTCGATTTTCATTTTGGTAGGGACAAATTGTGGAGAAAAAGCAAAATGAGAAGATAAAAAAAGTGGGGAAGGAAACATTGGAGAAGTGAAAAGTTGGGATTTGGGATGAAAGTATCAAAAAGAGGGAGGGGGAAGTTTCACACCTAAAGGAAAATGTGGTAGGAGAATTAGCAAATGAAATTAAGTTTCTCAATTAAATGTAAAATAATATGTATTTGATATTGGATAACTCATTATATGTACTCAAATTTACTATATCAAATTAGTCATGTCCTATAAGACTATAGTAAGGTTTGCTATAGACAATATTTTAGTCAATAAATGTTAGACTATAAATCATCATATCCAAACATTTAACTAGAAATTAATAATTCATGACAATAGAATGTATTAATATATATCCTAATTTTAACATTTCTAAATGTTTTGATGATTTTGCTACATAAATTTCATTTTGTGTCAAAAGTCTCTTTCATTTTTGCTGCATTATACTTCTTGTATTAACCTATACCCTAAACCATAAATCATGTACTCCCACCCTATATCATAAAATATGAATATTGTAACCCTGAACTCATAATTAAGTTAGTATATGTTGGTTGTGACTTGAATCATAGCACTAATCAATACCTTATACCATAAACCATAACTCTGGCTCTATACCCGAAATCCTTAATGTTGAACGTCAAGTCCTAATTCAGTGTATGTTGATGTCACTTGAATAGTAATCCTAATCAATACCCTAAATCCTAAACGCAAACTTTAAACCATGTGATTTTGCTTACCATCAATGTGTGGGTTTGATGCATGAACTTATGTTGATAAAAAACTTGATCCTTATGAGTTATAATTTTGCTCAAATAGTCGATTTAAAGTGTAACTTGATACGAGGATGCCAAATAGATAAGAAAAAAAATGAACTTTTATAGTTTTTTACATAAGCTACTATCTTTTTGTAAGAACATAAGTTACTATCTTTTTCTTATAATTTTATTTTTCAATGATTAATTGTGCATATAAGGTTGAGGACGCGAAGGATGATGGAGAAGAAGTAAAGCTTTTGGAGTGATATGGATTTTAAATGTCATTTTGTTTTTTGGACATGTTTAGTTGATATTTAAGAGATGCACTACAAGAAAAATGTGTTTTGTGTCCATTATGTTGTGCAGTTTTAGGGGTGGAGGTTTGGTTGTTGGTTAGTGGTTAACCAATTAGTTAAACCAATAACCGCTGGTTAATAGTAAACCGATAACCAAAACCTGTATCATTTCGGTCGGTTGTCGACGTGTGTAATAGTTGCTTCGATTAACCGAGTAATCAAAGTTGGTTAACCGGCTAACCAAAGCCCATACGACACAGTTTTTTCAACTTCCTAAGACTACCCTAGCCCAACCCCAACCCTATTCTCCTTCATCATCAACCCTCACCACTCACCCTCGCTGACGCTGAGTAGTCCCTCCCTCTCACCCCGCCGCCTCCAACTTCCGCGACTGAGTCCAGACGACGAAACTCGACCGTTGTCTTCTCGCGTTCCCCTGCCGACCGCCGTCTACCTGCATCCCCCAAGCCTCACGATGACCCTCCTCGATCCCGCGCGACCCCCCTCGACTCCTGGCTACCCTCCTGCGAACCTCGTGACCGCCAGCTCTAGCAACCACCGTCGAGACCTCCCCTGTCGGCTCCTGCAACCCCCCCCCCCCCCCCTCGCCGAGATCTCCCGTGCCAAGTCGCCAACAGCCCAACCATCTCTCGTCTCGCCCAACCCTGTTTGAAGTTTGAAATTGACTGTAATGTAAGTTTTTTCCTTGATAAGACCGAACCGCGAATTCAATCCTCGGTTACGTCGGCTAACCGACCAACTAACCGGTAACCAACCGATTGTGGTCGGCTAACCGACAAAGGAGGTTCGGTTGGTTCTCGATAGGGGGAGGAGGGTGGTCCGGCTAGCTGATAACTAACCCTTCGATTTTTGGTTATAACCAAACCGACTGGCCTCCACCCCTACTCAATTTACTTAACCGACACAAAATTGTAATTTTATGCAGTGTTATCACAACCAACCTGAGACGCCCGGTCAGACCGATAAAACCGGCACCCGTACGCAATTCCGGTCCGGATCATCTCCAAACCGAGAGCATAAAGTTAAACTTTCATATGAAGCTCACTGATTACAACATCGCAAACCCCATAAGTAGGTACACGTTTTTGAAGATAATGGAAGATGATGATGAGCAATCTCATACAAAGTTCATGACATGTACTGGGTAGAAAAAAAAATTATTACCCAATAACCTCAGCCCCCACTTGCCATTTTGTGGAAGTGGGGCTTACTAAACCTAGGGTCCACCTGCAATCAATTCTACGCCAACAAGACTTCGCCCAAGCAGCCTCATACCTCTAGGAACACCAACGGGACTCGCTTGGATCAAATTCGTGATCTACAACTCCCAAGTCTTCACTATTGCGGCAGCTTTACCGTTACGTATCTTACCTTTAGTTGTACTGAGCTAGTTTAGACTATCTTATCTTTGGTTGTAATGAGTAAATTTAAGTTCTTAAATGGAGTTTTCACAATTCAAAAAATTTTGCCTTTAAATTTTTGCATTCAGTGAAATGCATGAGAAGAAGGAAAAGTATAATAATATCAAGATAGTGAATTCAGTGATGGAGATTATGACGTTAATGGATAAAGAAAAAGATTATTGATGGTGGCTATAGAAGTATTGTGATGAGAGGAAAGAGCGAATGACTGATACTGTTTATGATTTATATAGGCAAAATTATAGCACCGTGTAAAGTTGTCTCACATTTTCAAACATTTTACCATTAAAATGGTTTTCAATGAAATGTAGCAGAAGAAGGAAGAGACTATTGATGATGAATATAAAGTTTCATTAATGAAAGATGAAGTTGTGTGGGCAGAGCGATCAAAAAGAAATCGAAAATAAAATTTACAGTAATCCGCAGAAGTGTGAGGTCTTCTTTGGTGGCCAAGCAATACAATACAAAGAGAATGCTATTTTGCTTACTGGATTTAGAGAGGGTAAACTGTCTGTCCGCTATCTTGGGGTGCCTCTGATTTCTGGAAAGTTTACAAGCAGGGAGTGTGCTGTATTAATGGATAGAGTGACAAGCAGGATTAGAGCATGGAGAGCTAGCAAGTTGTCTTATGTAGGTAGACTGCAGTTGATCTCTGTTGTGCTTTACTCATTATGTCAGTATTGGATGACAATTTTTATTTTGCCTAAGTCTATTATTGAGAGAGTATTCAGAAGATTTGCTCTGATTTCTTATGGCGTGGGGAAGGAACAGGAAAAGCAAAGGTGGCATGGGATATTCTAGCTACCTCTAAGAAAGAAGGTGGTATGGGATTGAGAGACCTAAGAACGTGGAATGTTGCTTGTATAGCTCGTCTCCTGTGGTTGCTGTTTATGCAGGGGGGAGCTTTTGGGTAGCATGGGTGAGCAGATATAGGCTGAAAGCTCGGTCCATTTGGGAGCTAAAGCCTACTATGGCTGGATCATGGCTATGGAAACAGCTGTTGAAATTGCGAGGGTGGTACCAGTACAGAATCACTTCCAATGCACAGAATCAGGTATTCTGGGAGGGGAAGATAATGCGAAGATTCTCATTGCAGCAAGTCTGGGAGTCCATCAGGGTGCATAGACCAGTTGTTTCTTGGTGGAAAGTGATATGGGGTAAGTATACATTACCTCACAATAGAGTTTTAATGTGGCTTATCATCTTAAATCGTATTGTGACTCGAGATAAGCTAAAGCAGTGGGGAAAGATTAGGGAGGCAGTTTGTGTGCTATGTGAAACAGAAGAGGAGAGTCGTTCTCACTTATTTTGTAGCTGTGAGTACATTGGTTACCTGATGAATGCAGTGTTTGGTACTCTGGTGACCAGTTGGGGTTCTAGTTGGGAGCAGCTGTTACAAGAAATGAGTTTACTTGCTAAAAATAGTGTGGATGGCCCTGTGTTGAGTGCTGTTTGGTGTTGGATATGTAGTTTGGTGTGAAAAGAGCAGTGTAAGCGCGTTTCTGGGGAAATTCCAAGACTTTGGGAGGTAGTTTTTCTGCAGATGCGGGAATAAATATGGTAGTTGGCGCAAGGGAACTTGAGATTCAGAGAAGCTATGGTGCGCAGTAGAGTGATAGGGAGATTGAATTTACAATTATAAAGTTGATTTGCTTTCTATTTCAAGATGTACATCTGAGTTTTTGTGCGACTTGATTGTGATCAAGTGAGCTTAATGAGAAGAACTAATTACCAGGAAAAAAAGTATGTTTTGAATATTAAGTTTTTTTAGGAATTCGTTACCAGCATGAGTTGTGTTGTTTACTTTTGACAAGGACTTTTGTCCATGAATGATCGAGATGTTGTAAAACTTCTAAGGGCTAATACCACTAGGAAACCTGAACTATTAACTTTGTGCCATTTGTGTCTTAAAGTATCCGATATGAAATTTGTGTCCTAAACTATTTTTTCGTTGGAGTTGACTGGCGTTGACCGTTAGTTTTTAACAGAAAGTCTAGTCAGCGCTGATGTGGCATCTAAAGTATCCGATATTACAAAGAAAAAGAGAGAGGAAAGAACGACTGCGGAGCTCGGTCGACCGGAAAAATCAGAGAGCGGCAGGGGATGCCGGAATTGGATGTCGGCACGATGAAAAAATTTATTATTGTGTTAATGAGCTGATGTGGCAGCTGACGTGACGCATACGTGGCTGTCACATATGTGTCATGTAACCAACAGTCAACATTTTATGGTTGACCGTTTGGTCAACCGTTATCTATAACAGTCAACGAAATTGTCAGGACTTAAATGACACACAAGTATCATACGTCATGACACAAATGTCATATCGGATACTTTAGGACACAAATGACACAAGTTAATAGTTCGGTTTTCCTAGTGGTATTAGCCCAACTTCTAATGTGTGTTGTTTTTTTTAAATATTTTTTAGTAATTGAATAATTTAGTTTCTTTCATGGTACCAAATAAATGATTCATATAATTACTATTAGTGTTTATACTATTGATGTAATTCATCCTGCCAACTGGCATACCTTACTCTAGTAATAATACAAAATGGATCCAGACTCTTTCGTGTTTTTTTTATAACCTCAACGTTAATGATCTCAATAATCAAACCCAATAAATCCCGTAAAAAACCCAAAATACTAGTAATTAAAAAAATTCCTTAGTTATAAAAAAGATCGCAAAATACACATGTTTGACATTCACAGCATTTATCTAACGCAGTGAATACAATCACCGCCGAGAACAAAAACGGTGATAGCTTCCACGCGTTTAATTAAAACGGTGAAGGCAACACCGTTTTAGTTAAACGCGGGGAAGCTATCGTCGGCGTAAACAAAAAACGATGATGCCTTCACCGTTTTAAGCAAAAGCGGGGAAGGTACGCGGATCACTGACGTGGACTACCGCGAGGCATTCACTGATGTATACAATTACGGGGAATACATTGTTGTCCACGTCAGCGATCCGTACCGCTGAGCCCCTTCACCGCTAGCGTCGGATGCAGTGAGGCGCGGATTCTGGTTTTCTTTCCAGATCCGACGTCTCACAGCCTCCCACATCATCGGTTCGCGTCGTTCACAAACACAGTGATGGCCTCACTACATCATTTTCCAACAGTCCCCTTCCCCTATAAATAGAACCCTTCTCCAATCTTTCAAATCATACCACCACACTACTCTTCTTTCTCCCTCCATTCCTCCACTCAAGTTTCGTTCTAAGTATGCTTTGTAGTTGTGGCTAAGTCTGATCTCAAATATTCTTCAGTTTCCTCGTCACTGGAGGCGAATGGATAGATCGGCCCAGGATGATCATCGTGACCGGCATCACCAACATCGTCTTCTCGCTGATGCGAAGTACGCCCAGATCGAAGGGTGTTCTCAATGTCAAACGACTCTGGCCCTCAAGCAGGCCATTGAACGTCGTCGGGCTCAATAAATGGGGCAGACTGAGCATGTTGCGGGTATTCTTCCCATGCCACACCTCCTGCAAAACTACCTTCTCCGTAGTTGCTTAAACTACCACCCAATCCGTACCCTCTTGCAAAACCATCATCATAAGAATATTGGTGAGAATGAGTTTCACTTACTGTCTCGGTCTCAACATAGACCTCTACAAGCCGCATCTCGTTATCGCTGAGGAACTGTAACTTCATGGTAACCGCGTCATCATCGTTTATGTTAACTTCTTGGATACCGGTAAGTAATTTTACCAACTCTCGTATGTCCACCCGTACAAACTCTGTTTGCACAAATGTCACGGAGTTCTTGCCATGTGAATCTCGACTCGATTTTCAACATAGTGGATTCAGCGTCTTCATAATCAATTCCAATGTCGGAGTTTGTCACCCTAAAATAATCTAGACTAAATTAAATGCCGCATGGATGAGTCTCGGCATTCAATTCGATACCGCGTGTAAAAAACGGTGTCGTTTGGAATTAAGCGGCATCGCGGAGAATTAAAACGGTACCGCGAATTTAAAAACGGTACTGCGAGTAGGCCCAACGATGCCGCGGTACTTGAAACGACATTGGTTGCAGACCATGTGTGAGGCATGCGCAGGACATGTGTTGCTGTTGGACAAGGAATGTTTTTTATTTTATTATTCCTTGTCGGAGGAGGAGAGTAACAGCACCGTTTGGAGTCAAGCAATGTTGCGAAGAGATAAAACGGTGCCGCGAACCTCGAAGCTCAACGGCATCGCGAGACTGGGAAACGGTGTCGTTTGGCTAAAAACGGCACCGCGACAAGCGGCATCGCGGATGGGTAACACCGCGGATTTAAAAACGGTACCGCGAGGAAGCCCAACGGTACCGCTGTATTAGCAAACGACAATATTTAATATAAAACAATGTCGTGGAGTAAAAAGCAAACAGAACTGTTTGGGGAAGAAAACGACATCGCGTGAGATTCACACCAACCCGAGCGAGGAGGAGATCAAGACGGTTGAGACACGTGGGAGTTCACAACGGAGCGGTTGAGGAAGCAGTTCCACAGGGCGTGAAGACTACGCAAGTGATTTCAAATAAAAGCAGCGGAGCAAGGAGAGAGAGAGGGGGGACAACCAAATCAACACAGAACAACTCTGTCAAAACTTTACCTTTTCTCTGTAACTCCTTCGCGGAGCTCTCCTTCCAGGAAGGATCTCCATAGTTGTAGTCTTAGTCGTAGTCGCGGAGCTCTCCACAAGAATCTCCATAGGAGTAGCGGTAACGTAGATTCCTAAAAACTCAAACACCCTCGTTCGAATGTAGTTTGGAGAGGTGCGAACCGTAGTAACGGTCGTTCTTGGTTAGAAGTCAGAGGTGCATCGATCAAATCAACATCGCCGAAACCGGTGGTGGATATTTGACGGTCACGTTGATTTCACCATTTAGAGGTGCATCGATCAAATCAACGGCGCCGACATTCGGTGGCGGATATTTGACGGTCGTCTCGATTTCAGCAATCAGCGGTGCTTCCGATCAAACGGCACCGCAAGAGTTTCCACCGCGGAACATCAAATCAACATCGCCGGAAACGAATTCGGCACCGGCGGTGGCATTTGGTTTTTCCCGGGGAAACATTTGGCACACCTGGTGGGACACGTGTGTTTGAAGTGAAATATGGCTCTGCAGCATGGAAAACACAACGTTGATCTTTCACAAGAATCTTTGAAGGTGGAGCATGTGGTCGGCATTGAAGTTGACCGAGCAGAGGAGGCAGATAGACATGTCGGTTGGATGAAGGAGTGGCCCCAATCCATGTCGAGCATCGATGGGCATGTTGCACTTCTGTCTCTTCGTCGATCTGTAGAGGAGTACTACCGGCAGGTAAATCTCTATTTTATCTCTTTAAATAAGCCTTGTGATTCTCTTGGAAGACATAAGGATAAATTTTTTGAGATGATAGATGAACATGTTTCCGGCATTGCCAATAAGGATTCACTTAAACTTGTGGCTAAAACAGTGTCGTTAGGGGCTAGCAAATCTTATGTTGGTTCTCCTGTGAACACTATAGTTTTGAAGGACAGGAAAGTTAGAGCTGTCTTGCGAAAGCCACAAAAAAGAACAAAATTTAAACGTGTTTATAATAAGTTTCAGAAAATTAGGAATAACAAGTGTGATATCTTGAAAGATGACAAATTTTACAACATTGTTCAATCTAAGCCACTAGGGGGGCATGCCATCCCAGCTCGTGGTAGATTGAAGGAGAAACAACAGCGTAAGTGGCAAATAAGTTTGCCACATCCACCCTGTCTTGAGAAAAATCGAACTAGGGTCACCACAGACACTATTCAAGATGGAGGTGGTGACCACGTGGAAAAAATCAATCCCGCAAGAGTTGGCATGAATCAACAGAACCCTCATTGTAATTTGTCCCCAAAGCCTCCATTGAGTGGACAAGGGGGCAAGTTCAATCAAACCCGACATCGGGTTGCTACACTAGTGCTGGCTGGGAACAAAGTGGTGGTCTGGGGGGCAAGGCCAATGCCAAACAAACTCCAAAATCACGTGGAATTTTAAAAAGGGCAACGTTGTTGTGTGATAGGTGCAAAAGTCATGTTCGTGCTAAGCAAAATACCAACGTACCTGTTGATGAAAAGTCTCGGCGCTCATACTACCAACAACATGGTGAGAGTGCGAAGCTGACAAAACTAGACCAGTCTAGGCAAGCGATGTCGCATGGTCGACTTGGCAAGACGAAGATGCCAACAAATGTGAATGTCTTGTCGAGAGCAAAGAACACTAGTGATTTTTCATGCCATCGACCAAAAGTGATGGATGAGGTGAAGCCAAATCGAGCTCGTGGAATTTCGAACAAAGATGTTCGAGCTAGACGAACTGGAGAGTTGCAAGGCAACATTGATTCCAAAAGATCAAAATCAACGTGTGTAAAGCCAACTGTGGTGAATCAGGGTATTTATGGATGGCTCGTGTGGTTTGATCCGTGGAGTTGGCAGTGGGTGTGGACCTTTGGCATGATGGTTCATGCACAAATCTAACCTACTCTTTTTAGCTCTCTATTATCAAAGAAATAAATGGCTAATATATGCCATGTAATACATCAAGGAAAAATTAAAAAAAAAATAAAAAATTAAGCGGCATTGGTAAGCTCGCTGCAACATTGCAAAAAATCCACTATTGGCCATAAACATCATGGTTTGGCCAAATCGAGCTGTAGGATTCGAAACAAAGAAGAAGATCCACAACGTTGTGCCTTGAAGAGCTACTGCGGGCTTGTTAGAAATATATATAAAAAAAAGGAAAGGCGGCCAAAACAGCGCTGATGAAAAAAAAAATATATTTATCTCAGTTTCGGCCAAGCCATATTGCGGCTGTTGTGGCCAAGCAGCCCTGGCGGAAAAAAAAAACAAAGGGGGGAAGGGCGGCCAAACAACCCTGAAGAGAAAAAATATATAAAAATATTAAAAAAAAAGAAAGCCTCTCATCGCTGCGGCTGTGGCTAACAGCCATAAAAAAAGGGCAGAGGGGTGGCGGCCAAACAGCCCTGATAATAATTTAAAAAAAAAGGTCTCAGCGTTGCGGCGGAAATTGAACAGCCCTGATAGTAATAAAAAAAAAACGATGTCGCTCAGTTCAAGCAGCCCTGCAGAGTTCACCAAAGCTAGGATGAGAATCAATTTTTTTTGTTGTGTTTTTTGGCTAAGCATGGCCGCACAATCGTGTATGTGGTGAATTAGTTAAAGAAGAGTTTAATGACTTTGTAATTCAAATTGGATGAATGAATGGTTCATTGTATGGTGTTGGGTTCTTTGTCCAAAAGAAAAGAAACCAAAGCAGTAATCTATGTCCAATTTAAGTGTGCATAAATTATTTCAGGCCATGAAGTCTTCGCCAATTTTGGTGGATCTTAAACCCGATTGCCCTCTGCAGCGTTGGAGCTAGGAAAAGACAAGGAAAGGATTGGGTTGTTGAGGTTTTAACAGTCCTTGTTGCTGGACGCAAACCCAATTTGGTCGAGTTTAATATTATATTAATATGATATGTAAAGAAAATTTATGGTTAAAAAGCACGCATGGTTGTTTTTCTCTTCGCAGCATTGCGACTTGAGGACAAATCCACCGTGTTTTGATTAAGCGGCCGCAACATTGCAAATTGGCTAGGTAGGGATAATGTCGTTTGGATGGCCACGTTGGTGAAAATTGGGGTTTGGACGAGGCCACACGCCTGGCTAGTATTTAGATGCGAAACAACGTTGTTGGCTTTGAAGCAATGTTGTGGTCGAGAATGGAAAAGGAGAATAAACTATGTTTTTATTCCTCATCGTGTTGGAGTCGATTTCAATTTAGCCAAATACTTGGCCGCAAGATTGCGCAAAAAAAAAAAAAGGGGGAATAGAAGGTAAACATCGTTGTTGTGCTGACATGAGTCCAAGCAGAGCTGCGAATGCTGAGGAATTTAAAAGGGGAGGAATTTTTTGCCAGCATTGCTGTAGAAAACAGCGTTGTAGTAGATACAACATTGTTTGGGATTTTCCAAGTTGGCCGGAAAAAAAAAAAAGAAGGAAAAGAGATTAAGCAATGCAGTTACAGAAGCAGCTGTGAAAATCCAATCTTGAATGGAAAATGGTCCAAACATATATTAAAAAAGATTGATTTGATAAATCAACATTGGTTGGGACCATTCACGTTGCAAGGCCAATTGAACAATGCCATGTTGTTAGTTGGATTTGGCCAGTATGGTTTGGGAATTATTTTGGGTGGAGTAATTGTGTCAACAACTTAGTTCATAAGAATTAGCTCTTATAAACTAAGTTGTGGGGGGCATTGTTTACACCTAAAATAATCTAGACTAAATTAAATGCCGCATGGATGAGTCTCGGCATTCAATTCGATACCGCGTGTAAAAAACGGTGTCGTTTGGAATTAAGCGGCATCGCGGAGAATTAAAACGGTACCGCGAATTTAAAAACGGTACTGCGAGTAGGCCCAACGATGCCGCGGTACTTGAAACGACATTGGTTGCAGACCATGTGTGAGGCATGCGCAGGACATGTGTTGCTGTTGGACAAGGAATGTTTTTTATTTTATTATTCCTTGTCGGAGGAGGAGAGTAACAGCACCGTTTGGAGTCAAGCAATGTTGCGAAGAGATAAAACGGTGCCGCGAACCTCGAAGCTCAACGGCATCGCGAGACTGGGAAACGGTGTCGTTTGGCTAAAAACGGCACCGCGACAAGCGGCATCGCGGATGGGTAACACCGCGGATTTAAAAACGGTACCGCGAGGAAGCCCAACGGTACCGCTGTATTAGCAAACGACAATATTTAATATAAAACAATGTCGTGGAGTAAAAAGCAAACAGAACTGTTTGGGGAAGAAAACGACATCGCGTGAGATTCACACCAACCCGAGCGAGGAGGAGATCAAGACGGTTGAGACACGTGGGAGTTCACAACGGAGCGGTTGAGGAAGCAGTTCCACAGGGCGTGAAGACTACGCAAGTGATTTCAAATAAAAGCAGCGGAGCAAGGAGAGAGAGAGGGGGGACAACCAAATCAACACAGAACAACTCTGTCAAAACTTTACCTTTTCTCTGTAACTCCTTCGCGGAGCTCTCCTTCCAGGAAGGATCTCCATAGTTGTAGTCTTAGTCGTAGTCGCGGAGCTCTCCACAGGAATCTCCATAGGAGTAGCGGTAACGTAGATTCCTAAAAACTCAAACACCCTCGTTCGAACGTAGTTTGGAGAGGTGCGAACCGTAGTAACGGTCGTTCTTGGTTAGAAGTCAGAGGTGCATCGATCAAATCAACATCGCCGAAACCGGTGGTGGATATTTGACGGTCACGTTGATTTCACCATTTAGAGGTGCATCGATCAAATCAACGGCGCCGACATTCGGTGGCGGATATTTGACGGTCGTCTCGATTTCAGCAATCAGCGGTGCGTTTGATCAAACGGCACCGCAAGAGTTTCCACCGCGGAACATCAAATCAACATCGCCGGAAACGAATTCGGCACCGGCGGTGGCATTTGGTTTTTCCCGGGGAAACAACATACCACGTATATTCTTTTCCTTTTCTTTTTCCAAAAACCATAGCGCCAGAAAAGAGGCAACACTGAATGGGATAAGAGAATCGGAATTTTGAGAGGTTCGCAAGAACAATTGTTTCGTGTAGGGAGTCGAGTTGTTGAGAGAGGTTCAATCGTGAATAATACAACATTAACAAGAATATCATGTGCTTAACAAATGGGGGTCATCGGAAATCGAACACAAGACCTCTCGGTCACAGAAGGCTCTGATACCATGTCAAAAACCAGTTGATCCCAATCACTGTCGTAACCTAGCGCGGTGAACTCTTTCCCCGCTTTACTCTTTCACCGCTGTAAACAAATACGGTGACGTTTTCATCGTTTTAGTTGAACATGGTGATGGCTTCACCGTCTTCGAGTAAAGCGGTGATAGTATTCAGTGCCTTTGTTCTCGGCAGTAATTATATTCACTTCCTTAAACAAAGGCGGTCAATATGAAACATATGTACTTTGGAAAAAAAATTATAACAAACGTATTTTGGATTTTTTCCATTAATCCCCACTAATACCCCAGCCAGAAAGAAAGCAGTGAAAATCCCTTACTTCGATTCCCAGTACAATATTTCTCCTCCGCACCACCTTTCCAGGTTTGGAGTTTTCTATGGAACAAACGGGGTCGGTCAGAGAATCTTCTTCTTCTCCCCGTTGTTCGTTGTCACAGACTTACAATTAACCCTTTGCTGCCATTTATTTATTCCATCTTTTTCAGTTTTATCACCATTCACATTTTATTCAAAGAAAAAAAGGTCGCCATTCATGTTCCCTACCTTCTTCCTGGGCCAGATGCCCAGATCCTGAAGCCCATACCACGTATATTCTTTTCCTTTTCTTTTTCCATGCCCAGATCCTGAAACCCATACCACGTATATTCTTTTCCTTTTCTTTTTCCAAAAACCATAGCGCCAGAAAAGAGGCAACACTGAATGGGATAAGAGAATCGGAATTTTGAGAGGTTCGCAAGAACAATTGTTTCGTGTAGGGAGTCGAGTTGTTGGGAGAGGTTCAATCGTGAATAACACAACACTAACAAGAATATCATGTGCTTAACAAATGGGGGTCATCGGGAATCGAACACAAGACCTCTCGGTTACAGAAGGCTCTGATACCATGTCAAAAACCAGTTGATCTCAATAACTCGAGTTGTTGAGAGAGGTTCAATCGTGGATTATATACCACAACACTAACAGGCCTAGATTTGCGTGCCCAAATTTATGAAAGAAAAGGTAAAAGAAACTTTTAATTTGAGGATATTCTGGGCCACTGGATATTTAGATAGCCCACACAGGCAGGCAGGTTGGCTTGTTTCTTTTGTTTCATGTCTTCTTTTTACTTTTTTCTCTTTTGCTAATTTGTTCAGAATCGTTTGGGCAATGGAAGGTTCTGTTTGCAGGGGCTGGCCTGCTGGGAAGGGAAGGGATCAATCTACTTTTGCAGTCGGCCAGTGGAATGTGTAACAAAGTTGCAACAAATCCCGGTTCTTGTCAGAATATGTTTTAAGTTATCGGTCTCTGTCTCTCTGAATAATATTTATGTTGTCCAATCCTAAAGATGATAAATTTTACAATGCTATATATATAGTATTGGTACTATAGGTTTTTGTCTTTATGGTACAATTTAAAATTGTACATTTATGTTATGGTACAACTTCAGATTGTACCTATATTTTTTGTACAAATTCTTTTATGGTATAACTTGAACTTGTATCATTATGTGATGATACAACTTCAAGTTGTAAAGTTGTACCATAACATAATGGTACAAATTATTTTATGGTACAACCTAAATTTATACATTTAATGTTATGATACAACTTTAAGTTGTACATTAAAACACCAATACTATATAGCATAGTAGAAGTGCTCTCTCAAAGATAGTCCAAATTAATAGGAAATCACTCCAAACAAAGTCAAACCTTCTCTTCAGGATGTTATTAGAGGGGTTAGTGACGTAGGAAGCTTCACGGACCACTCTTTTTAGATTTTGTGCATCGCCTATTAGTATATTTGAAACGGATGTTCGCTTGCGTTGGTTTGAATTTAGTATATTTCTCCTTTTAAAATTGGATTTGATTGACGTGATTTCCTTCTTTTTTTTTTCTTTTCAATTTGGATGGTTTATGGATGTCGAGGACATTTTGATAAATTTAGCAACCGGGTCGGTCTAGAATGTTTGCAAGATCTATCTGAAATAAGTTGTAACATTTTAACCACTTGATTACGATCTTGTGGCAAAATGATAGAAACTTGGTTACCAGGTTCTATCTAATTTAATGCGGGAGAAAGAAATGAACGAATCACCGAGCTGGTGATTGGGTTCTTTGTGAGGGTTGAGGAAGAAGTGGGGTTTCAGAAATAGAGAGGAGAAGAGAGGGAGTAGAGCTACGGCAGCAACAGTAGGGAAAGAAGAGAGGGGTCGGCCGAGGAGGGAGAGAGAGATTAGGAAACTTAATTAGGTTTAATCTTACTTAACCTCTGCTCTCGTACAAAAATGGTTTATATAATAGACCACAATTTCCAATAGCTACCCCAACTTATTAATCCCTCCCAATAATTCAGAAATTCCCAAATCAAACTCCCGAACAATAATAATTTAACAAATAAGTTCAAATGCAGAAAGAGCAGAATCGTGGTTTCTATCACAACTAAACCCAAAAATATTGCAACACGTGGAATCCCATTGTGTACCATGGGATGTTGATCATTTAGAGATTTGTTTTTCCCACCGCCTCTCTACATATTGTTGAGGATATTAATTACTTAGTTAAAAAGTAATTAATTCCTTGTTCTCCAAGTTTCCTTGTTTTCTTGTTCCGGTAAAAGAAGGAACTTGGTTGTTATTAGGGTTTTAACCCTAAGTCTCTCTATATAAGTTTAGCTACGAGATTGTCGTAAGCAAGCCGTCACAATGTAGTCCCATAATAAAATCGTCAGCTGTGAGCTCTTTCGAGCTCACCGTGGATTAGTCTCGATCAATCAATCGATCGAGGATAGCACGTAAAATCTTGTGTTCCGTATTATTTCGTATTTCCGCATCACGAAAAACAGGGAGATTTGAGAATCCGGCCGGCCTCGTAAACAGAGCAAGACCGACCCCCGGCGGTTTGGCCCTCTGCCGTCCTTTTTGGACAAATTTGCAAAAACGACTAAATATATACGACTCCAGAGTGTTCGCAACGGGAAGAAACACACAAGTGAAAACGAAAAAAGGGAATTGAAAAGTGAGCGAGGGAATTATTCGTTGTTGGATCAAATCGTAGGTTAGGTGGAAGGCCGAGGAGCATGTTTTGTTTTGTCAAATGCCTAAATAATAATAGTGGCCGGCCGGCCGGCCGGGGGACTGACCCGAAAGTTAGCTATCTTTTCCCAGTTGCTTCACCCCCACTTTCTTTTCCCAGTTGGTGGGGGAGTTTGTTGTATATATATTTTGCGTCTCTTGGAAGCAAGAATTAATCATTTGATACAGTAAAAAACCAAAGTATCTACCTAACTAATTAAGGGTACTGATGAATTTCAGTTCGTGGCACAAGACAAGCCAAGCTAGGCAATCTCGTCTACAACACGCATCCACATCTAATTGCGCAATTAGTCGTTAGGTGGATAGTCAAGTTAGTTAAATTTTGGTCTAGAATATGTGCATATATGTTAGACATGTATTTGTTCGTAGTTAGATCTTGTTAGAGTTGGCAATTTCAATCCAATCCACCAATTCAATCCATTAAAAATATCCAATTAATCCCATCCATTTATATCTAATCCATTTGATCCAAAATTCAATTGGATTGGTGGATTCATGAATTGAATCCATGGATCATTGAAATATTACAGTTGAGTACCTATAATTTTCATTTTTTACATTTTGATACCTAAAATTTTTCATTACGGCATTTTAGTACCTAAACTTTTCATATTTTACATATTGGTCCTTGGTTGAGGATGTCATTTTGGATTCATGGATAATCCACCAATCATTAGATCCAATCCATTTGATCCATGATCCACCAATCCAATCCACAAATCCATTTGTCACCTTTAGATATGGTTATTTGGTTTTGAATAAGGCCAGATGTAAAGGGGCGAGATTAAAGAACTTTATATTTTTCTAGTTATTTTTAATCGATTTGTATTTTATTCATTTTAATTTGGATTTTATAATTTTTTGCACACAAGATATGGGTTCATTGTCATATACAAAATTATATTCATTTACGGTAATCATGAAAATTTTCGTTTTTAACCGCAATCATGAAAATTTTCGCAATGAAGTAATAGATTTGTCGTGATCTACAAATTTATAAAAAATAAATTATGGAAACAAATATACTTCCTTATACATTACACCACCCTGATATAAGATAATAAATAGTAGTAGACGGTTGTGAAATGTGGTAAAATTATTATAAATAAATTTCTACCTTCATTTTCTGTCATAAACCATTTGGTCCCAATAACTCGAGTTGTTGGGAGAAGGTTATGTTGGATCTTATACCACTCTCTAACATGCCCTCTCAAACGAAAACCAACTCACAGCCTTGAAGTTTGCACAGGCCCCTCATACATTGTGCTTTAATCAACTGTTAATATTGGGTTGGGGGGGGGGGATTCGAACACACGATCACTTTGGCCAAACTGTTAGGTAGATCAGAATACAATAGAAACTAGTATGTATTATTACTGAAACCGCATAGGATTTATATAGAGTATAGAGATTGACTTCTATAATAACCCTAACATGTCATAACCCTGACCAAGAGTATAGAGACTGACTTCTATAATAACCCTCACATGTCATAACCCTGACCAATTACTGAAGTAATACGACTCTAATAAGGAATGTAACCCTGACCAATTATATAACAATACTCGTACTATAACACAATACTACTCGTACTACAAATACTCTAATACAAACTAACTCTGATACTATGTCATAAACTAGTTGGTCTCAATAACTCGAATTATTAAAAAAATGTTATACGAAATCTTATATCACTCTCCAACATTTTCCCATTCCTCTTTAATTACTTATGAAATATGAATATTCATGTCGGGTTGTTTGCTTGATTTGATGGTTGCTCACTTGCACTTTGAGGTCGTTGGGCTTTTTGGTGGAAAGGGGGAAAGATAGCAAGTTCTCGGAAAAGAAAACGTCGGTCGAGTGGAATGGAAGAAATTGTATTTGTCTAGCGAGGAATAATCGTCGGCCAGCCAGCCAGCCAACCAGCCTATTCGTTTCGTCAATTTCTAAGTCATCGCACGTTGGCCCCACATGTTACCCACTTGACACGTGCAGCGCTTTTATCTTATCTCCCTTGCTAATTCCCATCACCATCCAACGGTTCAAAACAAATCACTCATTAACGAATTCTCCAGTTTGCTAGTCTTTTTGAGATGGGATTAGGTGCTAACCTTTATAGGAGTTAGCACCGTGATAACTAGCAAAAATCACTACGGATTATTATAAAATCAATACAACATCTAAGCTAAATCACTACTAATTCAAACTAGTAGTAGTTTTTCCTTTGGTTAAGCCGGTGCTAACTATTGTACAATTAGCACCGTAGCCGTTCCCGTCTTTTTGCCCTTCCGTTGTTAGGCAGTTAGGGTAGTAAATTTTAGAGAATGAACTATATTAATTTGTCATTTTCACTGATGGAATTGACAAATAATTATCTGTTTGGAGGATATTTGAGATGAAGGAATTTTGGCTTAGAAAATTATAATTTCCATTAATATAAATTTACACTTCTATCCATCCAAAAGATAAATCATTGGCAAGATTAAACTTCGTCTTAGTTTATTATGATCGCTCTAATTTAAAAGTGTAAATTACTAGACTATTATTCATCAAATATAAAAAAATATATATAACAAACATACACACTAACAATTCTCTCTTACTTCAAACCCCAAGTCCTCCTCTCCTTTTATTGTTATGTCATCGTTCATGTCTCTACGCCGCCATCACTGTAAACTCGGTACTGCTAGTGGTAGTAGTGGCGGTAGTGAAAAAAAGATGCTCCTTTTTAAGTTGACATGTTATTTTTTGTATTTGTATTTTTCTAAAAATAAAATAATAATAATAAATAAGAGTAAATAGCTAAATTTATTTATTAAGTTAGTTCGATTTAAGTATAATTAGAGTCATATTTAGCAATGTCCTCAATCATGCACTTGAATGGGTTTAAACGCAACTCCATTTGCTAGACAAACCGTTAGTTTTAGTGGGCAGAGCAGCATCTATAAAAAAAAGAATCTGGCTGCCTTTTGGGCTCTTTGTCGTTTGGTGATTAATTAACCAAAAAGGCGAAATTCCATTTTCCAATAATTAGACCACACAATAGCAACATCAGTGGCAATTACGTCAATTTATAATCCACGACCCCATTTGACCATTTGACCCCTCCCTCTGAATTATTGTTCACAAAATGGCACATACATTTCCATCAATAGACTGCCCAACAAACGCCAATGAGCTCGGCTCTAGATGGATGCTTTGGATTTTTGCAGATGCTAATGTTGTGTACCTAAATATCTGAGTACTTATTTAGCCGCTAGAGAGCAAGTAATTAGTAATACTTTCCACATTTAACTCTCAGTTAAATATAAGGATGAAATTATAGTTGATCCCAGATCAAGTTGTGGTTGTCGATTTAGTTGGTGTGATATGACCGGAATAAGAAAACGAGATAGATTAGGAAAAACAATGTTTGACTGACCGGTCGAAAAATCCTCAATCTTTTTTTTTAGATTCGTGACAGGTTGTCAGCCAAACAAAAAACAAGAAAATTATCATGTCATCCCTTTGGGCTCCCTTCTTAATCAGTATGTTTTTTTTCTTTTTGCCATTAGATGAAATAAATATGGAAGGCCAGATAAAATTTTGTAGGATTTACCACTTAATCATGTAGATAATAAAAATAAATAAATAAATAAATAATCAGGCTTGATGATGAGAGAATGACTTCTCTTTTACACAATGGTATCCTGAAAAAGTGATTTTGATTTGTTCAAGCATATGCATGATTGTGTGATCCAAGGGATATCCCTCCGCACTTTCTTAGCTCCCACTTCAATCACCCACGTACTCTCCTCCTCCCCCTTTCCAACTTCCAAAAAGCAGCTTCTACCACTCACTCGCCTAATTACTATTGAGCTGAAATTGTTCGAAATTTGAGAGGTAAATTATGACAAAATTTACTGCTATACATTGTAGATAACTGACACAGTAAGAAATTTCACAGAAAACTAGCACTCGAACAAATTTAAAAGAATTGTTAAGATCTGATAATCTTACAACTTAAATACTCCCCTCAAGATATATTAATCTTGATATAAATTAATCGAACAAATGACATCATCTCAACCAATGCAAAATCTTACGATTATTAACCTAGTTGATAATCAGCACATACTTATGCTTTTGCAATACTCTTTAAAGGCATTATTATCCGTTGGATCAAACATTCTTATAACTAACACCATAACCAACAATATTTACAACAATAATTTCACCACACACCCGCAATTCAATCCAAATAGTATTGTGTTATCGGCATGGTAGGTAAATTATAAATTTCACAGGAATCACACACCCACAACGCGTTTCTTTCACACGTCACCGTCTCCACTCCCCAAACACAAAAAGGCCTCTCCTCCTCCTTCCTTTTCTCCTATCTCATCTCTCTCCCTTCACAAACACTGACACAATTCAGCTCACTCGTTTCCCTTCCCCATTATCTCTCTCTCTCTCTCTCTCTCTTCCTCCACCGTGCGCGCACCACTATGTCGTCGAAGGACTGCGGCGGGCACGGCCACAAGCGCCGGAAGATCTTCCGCCGGATCTTCGCCGGGATCCTGGTCTTCCTCTTCATCGTCCTGGTCACAATCCTCATTATCTGGGCCGTGCTCCGGCCCAGCAAGCCCAGCTTCATCCTCCAGGACGCCACCGTCTACGCCTTCAACGCCACAACCCCCAATTTCCTCACCTCCAACCTCCAGGTCACTTTCTCCACCCGCAACCCAAACGACAAGATCGGCGTCTACTACGACCGCCTCGACGTCTACGCCGAGTACCGGACCCAGCAGATCACCCTCCGCACCCAGATCCAGCCCTTCTACCAGGGCCACAAGGAGGTCAACGTCTGGTCACCCTTCGTCTACGGCACCGCCGTCCCCGTCGCCCCCTACAACGCCGTCTCCCTCGGTCAGGACCAGTCCGCCGGCGCCGTCCAGCTCATGATCAAGATGGACGGCCGCGTCAGGTTCAAGGTCGGCGCCTTCATCTCCGGGAGGTACCACCTGTACGCCCGCTGCGACGCCTACATCCAGTTCGGCAACCGAAACGCCGGCGTGCTTGTCGGCAATAACGCCGTTAAGTACACGCTGGCCGAGCGATGCAGCGTCAGCGTCTAGAACATTCTCTCATGGGATGGATGGAATTATGAGGTCATAATAACAACGCCGTTAAGTAATTTTTCTTTTAAACATATATATATATTTTGTTTATCGCTATAAATTTTCGTTTTCTTACTTGGGGAGTCTGTTATGTGGTGGGAACTGAACATGGAGATGGTTGGCAATTTGTCGTCTGGGGGTATACGTGGCGTGTTACTACAGGCTCCTTGAAATTTAATTGTAAATTTCAGCTGTTCGGTGCAAATTAAATAATAATAATGATAATTTAGCAAGGAGATTATTATTTTTTTATGGTTAGCAGCAACGAGATTATTGCAAGTGGAGTGTGTTCAATTTTTTGGGTGCTAATTAAGTAATTATCTTATTATCATATTCTTCTTTTCCCTGCCGTTTTGTTTGTTTGAGGGTGGGAAGATGAACTGAATTTGGGTGTCGTTTGGTGTGGGAGCGGATAGGCAAATTGGCCAAACGAGTGGTGTGTCCAGTCCAGTCTGGAAGTTGCGACGTCGTTTTCTCTCTCTCACAAATAACAATTTCCCATCTTTTAATCGCTTTGGTTTCTTCTGCCTTTGTGGCCCCGTTTTGATTTTTTTTCCCCTATATATTTACGTTCCTTTGTTTTTGTATTTCATGGATTAGGTATACAAAAAATTAAGAATATGTTTACGAAAACATAATTTTCTTTCACAGTAAGAATGTGCTAATGAGAGATTTCGATTTCAGATTTCTCCCATACATTTAATTAAAATAATCAATCTATGTCACTCTTATAAAAAAACCGAAACTACTAAAAAAATGAGTGAAACTTGGACTAATCTGAATCAGTATCTGAAGATCCTCAGATAAAAGGATCGACGAAATCAGAAGGAAGAAGAATGTGTCAGTAATGTATAGTTGGAAAAGGGAATTCTAGGATGAAGCTAGAATTGGACCATTTTGCCATGGATGATCTCGAATTTCCAGTACAGCTACCTCTCCAAACGTAAACCCATCGTACCTAACGTGTAGATACAGTCCCAACCCGAATAGGGTCCTCTCCTCTCCTGAAATAACATGAACATTGGATGTAAGAATTTGGTGTCCTTTCGAAGAATTAATGACTTGTGAACCAATAAAGGCTGTTAGCTAGTCAAAGGATCCACCTCTGCACTAGTTCTCATGCTATATTAAAAAAATTCATGTTTATCGCTAAAAATATTTTATTTCATTCGTTCATTCGTGGTCAGTAAAGTTATTTAAACAATCCAAATTTGATTACTGGTCCATCAGTCTTCATTAATGGCGCTATTTAAAGTGTCTAATAAGCCAATTCTAATCCGGAAAAATTTAAACTCGATCTGCCACATCGTTACAACGCAAAAATGTGTAAGTGATGGAGAGTGGAGTGTGGGGCGGGGCAAGTTGGGGAGTAGGATTTGGATTGGAGCAAGCAACTCTCACATGGATGATATTAGGGTGGAGGTGTCATCCTCCTCTTCTTCTTCTTCTTCTTCCCCTACCTACTATTACTACTACTAATAATAATGGCGTGAATTGAAAGTGACGTCTTAATCAAACTTCTCCTCATTTTTTTTTTCTCGCTCGGATTATTATCAAATAACGTATGGCCTTCCCTTTTCTACTTATATTATCATATCATCATCATACGCCATAGCCCATAGCCACTCACATCCTTTTTGGCTTTCTCCTCCTCCTCCTTCCTTCCTTCTTCCTCAATAATTGTTCACTACTTGCTCTTTGTCCAACAAACACATGGTTTCAACTTACGCTTTAATTTGTTTTTTACTCCATCGACTATTTATATTCCCATTGAATCATCCATCTCATCACAATCAATCCGATATAGTTTTGTCACGATATTAATGATTTTGTTACTACATCTTGAACGATTAATTTTATCAATTTGATTTCTTATACGATTTTGCAATTCGTATAATAGGGGAATTGGAGGGAATTATGGAGTGTGTGAATGTGGTTGATGCATATATGATAGGGAGAGAGCGGATAGCCGTAAATGCATGCCACATTTCCGATCTCCCATGTGCCTTTGGAGAATATTGGCATTTGATTGATTTTTTCCCTTTCGGCCAGTCTCAATTTGATAATTGTTAGCCGCCTAATTTGTAGGTTTCTTATATGTTGAGTTTAGTTTAGTAATTAGTATAGGAGGTCGATTCCGTGAATCCTTTCCCATCTCCAGGTTTCCGACAAATTATTCTTCGACAATAATTAACGATTTATTATTTTACTGATATTTCCAATGAAATATTCTTCTGTGGATTTCATAAGATAAATAAAATGCAATGAATGGGAATTTTTGTGTAGGACTGTAGGTCGGTCGGTCAAACAAGTGTTCAATAATAGCAGTTAAATCATAAATGTTGTAAGTTAGCAATTTAACTAAAATTCTGAATTATGTGATGAAATTATGATATGATTTGGTATAATTATAATTTTTATTAAAACAACATATGTCGGATTTTTTTTAGAGAACTGTGTTTTTTTAAAGAAAGGTTGTTATTTAATTAATAAGCTATTGATAGTGCTTCTGAGAAGTCCTTCATAGGGTGTTCAAATGGTTATCATGATAATTACCAAACCAAATAAGTCTAATTTTATTAACAATGGAATACAATATCATAACCAAACCGTCCAAACTAATACAACAACCAAATTAACCAAACTAGAGTTTATTCGGTTTGGTTAATCGGTTAACCAAAATAACCAATATACCATTACATTATCATTAAGTAAGAAAATTTGTTGGTTAGTGCATCAATTCACAATTTATATAATGAACAACACATAAAAATCAACAAAAAATTATAGTTAATCCTTAACATAAATACATGTAACTAATACAATTGTCTTACATTTGACTCTTGAGTGGTTATGCAAAATATTAAGTATATGTATATAATATATTAGATATATAGCTAATTACTTAACTGGTTAATTTGGTTTGATCGGTTAAGAGTGTCTTAAACCAAACCAAATCTCCTACACCAAACAAGCTAAAAAATTTAACCAAACCTAACCAAACCAATTATCCAAATTAACCTAACCAAATTATTCAAATACTACCGGTTAAAACGATTAATACGTTAAACACACCGTTTGAACATCCCTAATTCTTCATTCCTTTACCCAGATAGTAGGCAACTACTTTCCCAATCAAATCACCTTCAAATTACAATGATTGTTACTTTCTTTCAAGTTTCATCCATGTGTTTCTTTTATTTGGTCCCAAAACTTTTCACCCAACTATCCTTTTGCTCTCCGCAGAAAGCTCTTTGTATATGATATCTAAAGGTGGCAATTGGATCGGATTCGTGGATTCGTGGATTGGATTGGTGGATCCATAGATCAAATGGATTGGATCCAATGGATTGGTGGATTTATGGATTGGATCAAATGGATTGGTGGATTGATCCATGAATCCAAATGACATCAAAGGCTTGGACCAAAATGTAAATTTTGAAAAGTTTAGGTACTAAAAGGTCATAATGAAAATTTTCAAGTACCAAAATGTAATTTTCCAAAGATATAAATTTTAGGTACCAAAATGTAAAATATAAAAAATATAGGTACCAAATCGTAATTTGCCATTTGGATCCATGGATTGATCCATGAATCCACCAATCCAATTGGATTTGGATCAAATGGATTGGATTTAAATGGATTGGATTAAGTGGATAATTTGGTGGATGGATTGGATTCATGGATTTGGATCCTAATTGCCACCTCTAATGATATCTATCGAGTTACATGATAATAAAGTGTTGGTCAAGTGATCATGTTCAGTCCAGATAGTAACAACATTATGATAATACGTGCTCCCATTAGAATCACCCTGCGTCAAACGGCCAAAATCACACTCAATATCAAACTTATAAGAGACACTCGGCTTGGAGTAGAGATTGTTGAGATGCTGCCAGATTTCCGCAACTGTGTTAAAACCTCGCAGACTTAGAGCAATACCAGGATCCATTGAGCCAAGCAAACAAGACATAACTGTCACATTCGAGACAGCCAAATCCTCCTCAGCCTTATCCGTAGCATCCGCAGCGGGTTCTTTGGCCGAACCATCAAGAAAGGACAGAAGACGACGTCCTTGAACATGGAGCTTGAATTGAAAATCCCAGAGCGCAAACTTCTTACCAGTGAATCGAACGGAGAAGACGTCTCCCTTAGAACTGTCCATTGTCGATCGAGAATAAACAAAACAAGAAGTTGCAACATATAGCGAGAACACGAGCAGCAACGCACAAAATCACGAAAGCAAGATCAAGACACAGAAGTACGGGAATTAGGGCACGACCTGAATCTGCAGAAAGCAACCGAAACACGAATGAAAGCTTGGAGAGAGAGCTACATGCTCTGATACCATGTCAAAATCCCGATTAAACACAAAAAATATGAACGCAAGACGCACGATTACGTGGTTTCCTCAACGACGTTAATCATTGATACTATTCCACGACACAAGGCAGAGTTCTTGATTTATTATTCACGTACACTATACATATAAAACTCGCCCATGCAACCAATATATATTCGGCCGAGTATGAACCCTAACTGGTTAATTACAGTTAGGTACTCCTAACTTCTAACATCTGACGTACACCTGGTAAGTATTATATTATTATTTAAATCATGAATTATTTGAAGTTTGGGGTATAATATTATTTAATAATCTCGTCAATCTCTAATTCTCTAAATCCAAGTCATAAGATCATTATTGTCAGAAATATTAACCAATGGCTCTAATTTATCTAAGTACATCAACATATAACTAACTCGTACGAACATATATTATACACGAGGAGCACGTAGGTGAATTATACGAATAATTATACGAATTCCATTAATAATTGTTATTCGACACTATGATGTCTAATAATGGAAAAGATAATAGCACTGGAATGTCTTCTTGATACAAGGATTTGCTTTCCTGCTTCAATTTTTAGCATGGTTAGTTCATGATTTTGATCCTTTAAAGAAAGAAATCATGATATTACCCATGTCGTTCAGGTATCATAGGGCTGCTCATATCGTGGCAGTAAAGCCCTATATTGTCAGACCTGCAAAGGTTTATTTCATTTTTCATTTGTGATTTGACATGCAAAGGTCATGTATATTATTATATACTTCGTATCTACGATTTTCCTCGTATCTACGGTTCTCCTTTTAAGGATATCTATGGCAAAAAAAAAAATATATATATATATATAGCACTGAAATTGGCCAAGCTCGATGGTGAACAAGAATGGGCCGACACAGCAGGGCTCGCATGGAGGATTGGCCACTTAGGGTTGTAGGGTAATGGTTAGAGATGTGCGAACCGAGTTTGTGGGCTGTGGCTGAATCACACGTACTTATGTTAAAATTTCTCATTTCAATAAAATTTGTGAGTTTGCAAATACAATTGAGCTAATAATAGCTACATACTATTAGCAGCAGCAGATCCTAGGCAGGCAACACAATTTGTTCCAGGTGTGGGCTTCCGACGCATCTACAAGCTAGCCCTTGACTCGGCCGGCCCAACCCGAACGAGTTTTAAAGGATCAAAACAGAGAAACAGACAACATATTCGGCCCAGAAGGACTGGGTACGGCCGTGATCCTAAAAAAAACCCTAACTTTCCAGCCCAGTTTCACCCTTGGCAGGGAGGGAGGAGATGCCAGATCCCTGCCGTTGGGGGTGGAAGAAGCCATTCGAAGGGGGCTAATGTTGCTGGATGCAAAATAACTGAAATAAGAAATGTCGCACCCTCATCAGCAATTTGAAAACGACAAGGAGTGTTGCGTCAGATGGAGACTCGCTCGATTCATGAGCTCAGGTTAGTGCTCTTTTACGCAAGTCTTACTCTTTGTTAGGAAATTTACCTAGGGTTTATTTTGTGTACGCTTCTCGAGACGAGAAGCAAATCAGGTTGTGGCACATCATGTCATTCACTATCCTAGTCTTCACAGTGTGCTTTATGATTTTTCTTTCTTGTTTGTTAACCTGTTCTTCGGTCAGCGCGGGTCTTGAACTATTGTGGTACCCCACGCTATTATTTGATCCATTGGCAAGGGTGGTTATGACGACAACAAAAAAAAAATTAATTAAAACGAGAAGTCAGATGGCGATGGCGGAGATTCGTAACAGACTAACAGGATTAGCATGCTTTGGACGATCGGGCCAAGGCCCAAGGATGGTGGATTTGGTTTTAAAGCTTACGACGCTTCAATGTTTCATCACCTCGTTCTGGGCCGAACGAAATTCACCCAGGCCTATATAATAAAACAAGCACCTATACAAGAAACGCCCACCTCCTTCTGGGCCTGAGCACATAGGCACCCAAGGGAATAGGCCCAAACTAGAAGCCCATATTAGTGTTTCTTTCTCCCTCGACAAAAGCTTCCATCACTATACACGAATACACGAAATTCTACGTTACCGCCGAGGACGAGGAGGAGGAGGACAGCCAGGCAGCTCGCGTCGTTTCGCCGGGGACGCGGCCGCGGCTATTATTACGAGGAAAAAGAAGAAACGCATAAAAAAGATCGCCTACATCCCACTACCATCCTAACTTGCAACACGACACATCCGTCCCGATGTCGCCACGTGGCATCCAAGACGCTGACGTGGCGCGCGCTGACCAGTCTTTTCAGCCAACCTAAATTCCTACCCCCTATAGCAGCCAGACACGTAGAACGCGCGCCGGCCACTTCGGCAAACTATGAACAAATTAAACTTACGGCGCCAGTAAGATCCGGGGAAGCACGACGCCGCCGCTTCCGCCGTCTGCTTCTTCCGCCGCGTGCAATCTCGAACAAGGCGCCGTACCGAACGGCGCCGTCAGTTGGTTGAGCTCCACCACGACGCCGATCACCGGCGACGAGACCTCCTCGTCGGAATTACAGTGGTGATCGCCGTAGTAAGGCGCGTGTCCGGTGAACTCCTTGTTGATCCGCACCGACGACGATCCGCCGCCGCAGTTGTCCTCGAATGAGCCGGAATCGGCGGCGCTGCCTTCCCTGTCCTCCTCCTTGATGGTGAACAGGAATCTGGGCGGGCCCCGCATCCTGCTCCCCATCAGCATCTCCTCCACCTCCTCGTCGGTGGGCGGCGGAGCGGCCTGCACGACCACGGCGGAAGGAGGAGAGGGCGGGTTCGCCGTCGTGGCGGCGGCGGCAGCTTCGGCGGCCTTGAGCGCCTTGGAGGAGAGAGAGGAGGTTTTGTTCTTCCACGCGCTGCGGAGGAAGTGCTTGATTTGCGTCGGAGAAATAGACCCTGCGGCGGCGGCGGTGGCGGGGGACTTGGCGGCTGGGAGAGGGAGGGGTAGAGGGACGTCGTCGGGAGAGGTGCGGCGGTGGACGAGGGCCTTGCGGCGGATGACGACGTAGACGAACTGGACGAAGAGGAATGCGAGGTAGGCGACGAAGAACGCCACCAGTACGGTGGCGATGACGGCGAATTCCATCGGAGCTAGCAGCTGTGCTGCTGTGACATTGTTCGCTAGTTCTGGATTTATGAATTTTGAAAAGTTGTTTGGGGAATAATTAGGGATTGGGGCAAAGATAGGTAGCGATTCGGTGGAAGGATGATTTAAAAGGAGGGGACGTGGATGCGGAGGCGGGGTCCGACGTGGATTCGAAAGGAGGAGAAACTAGAAAGCGACTGCAGGTTGCTTCTGATTAGCCGATGGAATTCCGTGGGGACGACGCAACTGTCGTCTCCTACTGCGTGCATCTTTCATTTTTTCTTATCGTTAATTGCGAAATAGGAAATTAGGCGATATTGTATTAAATTAATTAAGGGAGACACTAATTAATCGCGTGGTCTATGGTTTGAATTTTGATGGCTCAATTAACCCAGCGCCAGCAACCCACCCACACATAAAGCATGCAATTAGTGGTGGTGTAGTCAATCATATACACGTACGTTATTATTAAGGTCAATAAGTTTTGGGTTTCGCCTCCGACCAGGTCAGTGAAGTCTCAATCTCTATAGTCTGTAGAACTGATCATGAAATCCAGATTATGAATCTCCATCCAATATCTGGCTGGTCGTCAAACAGCTACCCGCGCTAAGACGTTGGTATCCATCGCCATGATATTTTCTGAGAGCAACTCTAATAAATTTAATGCTAAATCTCTTTTTTTTTTTTTTGCTCTACATGCTCATACTATTATTAGTTCTCTCAATGGGCCTACAATACGCATTGGTCACTGTATGATACATTGACAGAGTTTGTTTGGGTGAAACAATTGACAAATATGTGATTTGGGTATAATTGGTGTTTTCTGGCTAGAAAAACTCTGCGTTGAGTTGAGATTGATTACACATTTGACTTATTTGGACAACGATTACTAATATACGGCTAAAACCTCTTCAAACAAAGTTCGAACGAGTGTGTTTGATTGATGGTGAAAGGATTGAAAGATCAAATTAAGTTACTTCTACTCTTATGGAGGTTCAGCGAGACCTCCAACTACGACTAAGGCTACATTGCAGAGAAAATGATAAAGTTTGACATTGGGTGTCAAATGGTTGGTTGTGAAACCTCTCCCTCTCTGTCGACCCTTCCTCCTAATTATAGCCACGATAAGGTAAACCGTCGTAGAAAACCGCTTGATGGATAACCGTTACCAAGAACCGCTCCCCCTTCTTCAGTAGAAACCCACATCTTGGATAACTCCCAAAAAGAACCGCTCCCTGCTTCCTCAGAGTGGTGGTTACTACTTCAACCGTCTAGGAGCCTCTCTTGGAACCGTCGTGGGTCTTGTAGCTTGCCTCGCCTCGTCTTGTTCAAAATCTCGTGCCATGCCATTCTTTTGATAAGCATGTGGTGTCTCACAGAAGGGGGTCGTGGTCCTCTTGCCAGACGGCCATGGACTTCTAAGTCATGTTTGTGGTCCTTCTCATGACACGACATGACCTTCTCATACTTAGCATTTTTCAATCGTGTCTAGGCTCTCCTTGTTGAAGCGACATGTGCTTCTCCTTGAAGCGGCATGTACCTTTTCCAGACTTAGTTTATTTTTCACTCATTCGGTCTTGGTCGTGAGGCGACATGGCCTCTTCGTGAAGTGGCATGTCCTTCTCGAGACTTAAAATATTTTTGACCATACTCGGGCCTTCCTTGAGGTGACATGTGCTTCTAAATTCTAAATGGACATGGCCCTTCTGGTTGAAGCGACACATGCCTCTCCGGAATTAGAATATTTTTGTGCCATCTCGTGACACGGCATGACCTCTTACGAGAGGCTCATGTCCCTTGTTGAATCACGCCCATGCTATTTTATGAATTAGTGGCTTGGGCTTAAAATCAACATCAATAAGGTCCAACTTAAACAACATTAATTATAATGATTAATGTGGCCTTATAAACTCATCCATTATCTTGCAATTCACAAATGTGGTACAAGACAAATTTTATGGCGTAAGCAATTGGGATTGGGGGAATTTAAATGTACTTGATGGTGTGAGTTTTTCAGTTTCCACATTACACTTTGTGTGTGATTGAACCTGAATATCAATTTTCACATTATTTTGGGGCAAATGATGCATATATATGACGAATTTCTGCATTGTTGGGAATTTTAAACTACATCTCACATTTTTCATCAATTTCTTTATCCATACTTTTTAACAAAATGATGCATATATGAGATTTGGATTCAAATCTCCTATTCGAACAATCGATTGGGAGATTATGCTAGATGCATCTAACGCATTGTATAGTTCATCTATTAAGATAGCCAAAGATTGATCATGCTCACATGTATATTTTACTTATTTTGTGGTTATTAACATTTGTTATTAAATCATCTATGATAAAGTTGGAGTACTCTAAGAACAATGGCTGAGCGGTGTACAATGTTGGGGGTGTTTGCACCCCTTCAGGTAGGGATGAAATTTTTTAAAGGAGATTGTGTAATTGTAAATTCGAATGCTCAACTCGACCAATACACAACAAGTTGACGCACCATCTGCATTGGATAGATTTATGATTTCATTATGCATACACTTTTATTTAAAACATCTATCCATCTTAGAATTAAAAATGATAATAATAAATCTTATGAAATTTATTGATGATAAGTGGAATAAATAAAAAAATTTATCTACCATTGGATAACCGGTCCAATGCCTTATATAAGGGGCCGATGAGTTAGAAAAAAAAATGGTGAAAAGAAATCAACAAAAAATGTATCTATCTATTTGACTCTTGATTTGCTTCTCAAGTTCACACTTACTATGTCGTTGCAACAAGTGTGGACAGATAATTTTCATTCAAGAAATAGCGATCTTAGAAATCGAATTAACAATAAACGGTTAAATGTTGCTTTGGTGACATATATTGAACAAGTTTGGACAAAGAATGCATTATACAATAAAATATGAAATCTCATCGCGATTCGTTTAAATTGTGTGCGCCGAACAAATATTTTGTAATTATACGTACGAACCTTGAATATTATATTATTGATTTTTTTAGAGACAACTTTCTATTACTTAGTTGATTTTAATGGTACGAAGGGAAACACCCATTGACTAAATTTCTAGCTCCACCACTCTTCTGGAACCCAACTTATTATCTTCCAGTTAGCCAAAATATTCTTTCTATGAAAAGCATAATCAATTACAGTCTACTTACAAGTTACAAGAGAGAAAGCCCACCGCATGAACATAACTAGGGCAACTGAAAGATCTGATAATGATACATGACATGCGCCCTTGAAGCCGAAGGCATATATTATTTTGGACTTTACCGTGGTAAATTAAATATTAATTCTTAATTCAGAGATAGTTTATAGGGGGCGCAAAAGGGGTAAATTAAATAAACTGTGAATAGAAAAAGCCAAACGGTAGTTCCGTACCTAGGAAGCTATGTTACCTTGCGCTAGGCTAGGGTCGCGTCTCTAAGTATTATCGACCGCTGCAATCTGCTGTCGTTTTGTTCATCGGAAGTTCCAGCCACAAATCACAACTAGGATGGCAAAAATATCCGTAACCGTGGATATCCACTCGAATCCAACCTAATCGGGTAGGGTAAAACTCGAACCCAAAGCATTTTTCGTGGTTACGGGTAAAACCCGAACCCGAATATTGCGGGTAATGGGTGGGCATGGTTATATCACTATCCAACCCGAACCCGCCCGATTATACACATGCATATGTATTTTGTCTAGAAATAATCATATATTATTTTTCCCAAAAATATTTTATATTTAGCATATAAATATAATATTTTCATGAAATTATGTTGTTTTAATTAATTTTCGTCATTCTAGTGAATTATTGTCGTACTTTTCCTCTTACGTAATGTGAATATACATGTGAATGTTAACATATTGGTTGGAATTATAAGGAGAAATTATTACCCATGGATAACCGTGGATACTGTCAAGAACCAGTTGGTCCCAATAACTCGAGTTGTTGGGAAATGTTCAATCGTAGATCATATACCACAACACTAACACACCCCCTCAAACGAAAGCCACTCACAAGGGTTTGAAGTTTGCACAGGTCTGAAGACAAGAATACCATGTGCTTAACAAATGGGGATCACCGGGAATCGAACACAAGACATCTCGGTCACAGAAGGCTCTGATACCATGTCAAGAACCAGTTAGTCCCAATAACTCGAGTTGTTGGGAAATGTTCAATCGTAGATCATATACCACAACACTAACAGATACCCGAAACTCGAATGGGTATGGACATGGTTTTGATTTTCTACCCGTTTCTCGTGTGAGTACGGGTATGGGTAAACCCGAACTACATTGGGTAGGGTAACAGATATGCACTATCCGTCCCCGACCCGACCCGACCCATTGCCATCCCTAAATTCACAACGATGTCGTCTCGTCCGTCCATTGGAAAACACGGTTGTCCTTCTTTCCGGATTCATTACAACTCCCCGCCGATCCTATCAATGATGGCGGGAGCGGGTGGACCGAGTACTGTAGGCAGCGATTGCATATATTATTATTATTTTTTTCCGTTGAATACATATATTATAGTTATAATTGTGGTGCTGCCTCGTTTCTATATGTTTTTGCCTTTTGGACTGAGATTGCTAATATTGTTGTTGCAATTTGGATTAACCATTAGTTTACTCTTCTTTGTTCAATTGTGTTTTTAGTGGTGACTTCCTTTGACCCATTGTGTCCCGTTTTCTTTTCTTGACTCTTAAAAATAATGATCCGACGAAAATATTAACATTTATTTTCACTTTGGGCTGCTTAGAGGTACAGCCCATCATTGCAGATGGGCTCATGCGTAGGAAGACCAGACAGTACCTGTGGAGCCCATTCACAAGTAATTGCTATATGGGCTTGCCTTCTTTCTCTTCTAATTCTTTCAGAGAGCGTTAATCGCACGACAAACAACCGGTTTAACGGGCGTGAGCCTTTAAGCACGACAACCAAGTGAACATATAGTCATCTGAAGACATAAATGAAAAGAAACAACCTACTTAATGTGTAGTACGGCCGTAGAGCGTGTGCAACGGGTCGGCCCGGTCCGAACCGAACCAACCTCATGAGAATTGCGGTTCATTAGTGAAATACATCTTCAGATCAAGGTCTGGACCAACATTACATTCAGTCCATTTGGTCTGGTTAGGTTCGGTCCAAATATCAATTCGATCCATCATTTCTTCAACAATTATAAAATTCATGTGGACTAATGACCAGACCACATTATGCTCAATTTGATTTGGTCGGATTCCAAACTTCGATTTTGGTCCGACATGGTTCGGTATGGACCATTGCACAGCCCGAATGTGTATTTGTTCAACTTGTCACTTAAGAGTGGGCAGTGTCGTAATCATTAAATAAATTTTAATAAAATCAAGTGGAGCCCTCTTAAAGCATGAAGCCGTGAGCAAGCTAGCTACCCAGGCGCCAGCGGCATGCACTTTCGAGCTAGAATCAAAAGGAGAATCAAGGCAATAACAACAACTAGAAACCGCGTAATCCAGGGCCTAATTGTGTTCATGAGAACAGGTAAGCGAATAATGTGTACATGCTGGGATGGCCGCCATTTACAACTAGATATATATATTACGTATGTTACTTTTCCATAAAACAAAAGTTGTATACAACATGAGCTTATGGTTCAATTCAGTTTAAAAGAAAAATATCAAAATAACAATCTAAACTAAGGAACAAAAGGCACTTAAGGTGATTTATATGATTGTCAAGAATAACTAGTCACGAATGAAATAAGACTCTTCCGAGCAAACTCTTATTATTCATGTCTAAAGTTACAGGATATGCGCGTTGCATATTTATAAATTTGTTAGGACCAACCCTAGATACATAGGTGATTGACTTATTTACAAAGTAATATGCAAAATTTAACATTTCTCAACAAAAAGGTCATCCCACTTCCCCATCTTTCTCCTCCAACACAACTACGTACCACTATGGATGACAATTAAACAAGTACCCACGGGCCACGGGGTATCCAACCAAGTTAAAATAGGTAAAATCTATGTTGATGGGTTATGCGTCGGGTACGGGGTTCACCCGCTTTTGAAATTGGCGGGTTGGGTTTGAGTTTTGTCAAAACCCAACGCGATTTCCACCATATGAATCATTTATGAATGTTTATATGTTATTAGCCTTTATGGAAATAAAAGGCCTAATAATATGGATTTTATGGATGTTGGTAGTATTTATTGAGATATATTTGTATGAATTTTCATAGAACAATAAGAAATGGGTGTTCAAAGAAATACTGTATGGTTATATTCGTATCCATGGGTACCCGTTTGGTTTGGGTTTTCACTTCTAAAATCAATGAGTATTTTATCATATTTTCTTAATGAAACCCAAATCCAACCCATAGCCATCTCTAATTGCTAGGGCTAGAAGTTTGATACCGATGTTTGGGATATAGCCAATAACGTCCCAAATTTATCACTATTTGGTATTACCTACTTCATGTATAGTTATTCAATTTGTCACTTGAGAGCACTATAATAATCAGAAACAAATTTTAATGAAATAAAGTAAATGTATCACTCTTATTTTGCCGTTTTATCATTGTCTCTGTTATTGATGGTCGATTGACTCCATTTAGTCCAATATTGAAGTTCAATTTCCTAGAGGAAAGTGTAGACTAGAAAGAGAACAATGATATGCGGAGTCTAATCCGGGTTTTGCCGTTTTGGTTTGTATAATCCACCCGGATGCGGCCAAAACCTTTAAGGTCTGTGGAGATGGGGAAGACAATGATCTGATCCCTAATGCTCATATTAACCTATAGTATATAGGTAAAGGTATAGTAAGCTAGATAGAAAGTCTAGAGAGATAATGGGGAAATGTGTCAAATGACAGAATTTTCAATTTTTCCTAAACTTTTTAGTGTATTTTTTCATAAGTTGGCTATTATTGCTACAAAGTACAAAGTTATGACTATTTAGTTGTATTTTGTCTAATTATTTTTTAAAATTTTGCTATAATATGATTAATATATGATCCGATTAAGGAAAATAGAGAATTATAAAAGTAGGGGTTTAAAAAAAAAATTCTTCGCTCTCCTCTACAATCATTGACAGCAAAAGATAGAGGAGGCCAATACGAAAAACAGCGAACTAAAAAAAAATGAGAGGTGCTCTCTCCTCTCTCCTCGAATGGCCGTGCTGGCTTGGTGGATGGCTGCTGGAGATCCTCTCATCCCTCTTTCTGCTCAGCTTGAAGAACCAGAAAGGCGATCGGTGCAGACATGCTGGGGATTTTCTGTTTGACGAGACCGGTCATGGAAGCGAGACGAACCGCGACACGCGATGGATGAATAGCAGAAAACCTATGTTTAATCGATGCCCTCATCGAGAGGGTTGTTGCCCTAAAAGGGTGCTCTGTAAACGAAAACGAGCACTGTTACGCGAGGATCTCAATCCCTCGAGTGAAACTTATTTATCAAAGACTAGCCCTGCGAAAAAATGCAGAATTGTTCGATTACACGAATGGAGATTTTGGCTCCCATCAACGTCGGATCTGGTAGGCGATCAATCGCTGTTATCCAAGACCGACGAGTTTATTAATGTTGTTAGCAGCCCTATGGGGAGAGCTGGCGTTTAGATCGGCCAGGGTGATTGAGATTTTGTCGTGGAAGCGACGGAAGTTCGCTCACTGGTAGTTCAACGGCCAAGACGTTATCATCCGGTGGATACTGACGGCAGGTCTGCCGGTGAGCCCCCTTGCATGACCACGTGGATCGTATCCTCGCGATCCCGTGATTTGGGGACTAACCGTGTTTTAGAGATCAGTTCGGGATTGCTCCCCCCTGTTTTCTCGGTTATGTTAGGCTGTTACCGGTGTATCCCGAACCAACGTGATAATTCATGTCGGGTTCCTCATCCTAGTGGGAATCCTAATCCCATTCGCTCTCAAACTCTGAAACTAACCGCGTCTCTGCGACTCGGGTTTAATCGGGGTATAGGGCCTTTATTTATACCCTCATCACCTGGACTACTCAGACTAGCTAATCATCAGCTTCGGTGCCCAGGAAAACTTGTTGCAATTGGAGCTCCTTCCCTCTTGCCTTCGTTTGGGAGCTGCTCAGGTATATGGGATCTCTTATGTGATCGATCACCTCCCCTTCCTTTCTCGCTGCGCCATCTAACCAATCACCTGTGAAGCAACCTCGTCCCATTCCCTTGACGGACAAGACGCTAGGGTGTGCTCCACCTGATTTTAATACGAGTTCTTTATCTTGTTGTCAGGTGCTGTGTACGATGGCCCACGTAACAAAAGATCAAGTGGTTCAGTTCTCCCTTGAGGAGGTGCAATCGACCCGGTACAGAGCTTCTCGATCCCTCCTGGGTAGTTTATTCACTAATGATCAAATCACCACTATGGAATTGCGTGATGGATTGCTGGATGCCTGGAATATCCGTGGTCAGCTTAAAGTCTTGAGAACTAAGCTTGGGCTCTTTGAGATCGTCCTGCCTAACGAGGAAGCTAAGAAGTGGGCACTCTTTCAGAACCCGTGGATCATTAAGGATCGGCTGCTCATCCTTCGTCCCTGGTCTCCTGTCATCTCAAAAGGAACCTTTGAGGAGATGTCTAAAGCCCCATTTCGGATCCAGCTATGGAGAGTGAAGGAGGATTGTTGTACCAAACTTTTTGGGCAGAAAATTGTAGTTGCGGTGATTGGGCAAGTTTTGGAGTCAGGAATCTTTGCTTGCAAGGAATCCGGTGAGCGGTTTATAAAAGTTAATACTATTATTGACTTCTCACAGCCTCTCTGATCAGAGTTAATGGCGTTCAGTGAGGAAGTCGATAACTTCTGGGTGAGCCTCAAATATGAATTCCTGCCGAGTTTTTGCATCCATTGCGGCCGAGTTGGCCATGCGCGCCGTGACTGTGTCTTTGATCCACCAAATGGTAAAGAGCGGTTCGGCCCGCATATGACAACTAAAAAATTGGGAAGGAAAGTCTATGAGGAAGATGGTGATGCCCTTCTCTTTGGGGGTTCTAGGCGATCGGTTTGGATAAATTGCCAAAATCGTAACACTACGGCGGCGGGAAGAGGGGAATTAAGTATGGGGGCTCGGAGTAACACCCAAACCTCGGTGAGGATGGATCAGGCTGCTCCCTCGCATGCTTCAATGGGGTCTGTGACCCTAGAGAAACCGATCTCGCACCAGGTGAAAGGGTTAGGACGGTCACCAAATCGTCGCGGCAGCTCGAGGGGTTTTGTCCTTAACCGCCAGCCCAAACTCAGACTTGGGAATGGTCGGCAGAAGCACCTGGGGAGCAAGAAGGCTGAGGCTATAGTTGATCCCCCTGACGTCGATGCGGTGGCCCATCCTCAGCAACTTTCAATAGTGCGGAAGGGCTCGGCTCTGAATCCGAGCGGTGACCAGTCCGCCATGATCCAAGAGGAGTCGCGGCGGCGTCGACTTATCCTCGAAGAGGACTCTGATGATGATATGGTGGATGCGCCTCAGAAGAAGGTTGCTCATGCGTCGTTGCCCAGGAAGGAGGGATCCTCGGTGGATCCTGCAAATCTTATTATTCCTAAGGCGGCGGAGGTTGATAAACCGGCGAAGAGGAAGCCTCGACGCGCGAAAGCTCAGTCGCTGAACAAGGCGGTCGAGGAAGCTGCTCCCCTAGCTGAGTCGGCTGCAGTTGAGGGCCTGGTGAGCTCCCAGCCAGCGGCCTCGCATGGCAATCGGAAATTGAGAAAAGCTAAATACCCTATGGCGGATAATTCGCAAGTGCTTGGGCCTCTCCGCGGGTAGGGGTGCAATTAGCGAACCATGCTAGCGGTGCTCTGGCGATGAGTGATCCTGGAAACTCCTACCCCTCTATCTTGAAGGATGACATGGGGACGCCTAAATTGGCAGATATTGGATCGGAGGGCCCATTGTATGGGGATGAACCCCAGCGCTTTGTGATCAAAAAGAGAATCCCGTCGGCTGCATCCTAAAAGACTTTCCATCCCTCCAATGGTCGGGTTAGCCAAGTGGTGGCAACGTTCGAGGTGGATATTACTATTGCTGATGAGGTGGTGGAGCCGTCCATGGTTGGAGGCATAGGCGTTGTAGCTGATACTGCCATACTGGGAGTAGCAGCCTTGCCGGGTTGGATGTTGGGATGCTTGAATACAGATCCAATATGCTCAACCCGCCTACTGGATTTCATAAGCGACCCTTGGAGGTCATTGAGGGGGAGGTGGGTGTCCTGCCAACACTAAAGAAACAGTTTGTGGAAATCACGGATGATCATGAGAAGGTGGAGGAAGCCAGCCTGGAGTGGCCTCAACCAGATAAATGAGGCTACTTGCATGGAATGTGAAAGGCATTGGGCCTTCCCTCACATTCCAAACGGGTGTGGGTTTGGTCCATTCGAATAAACCGGAGCTCGTGTTTTTCTCTGAAACGCGATCTAGCCGGCGTGTTGTCTACCGTCGTATGCGGGGTCTAGGTTTTGATATTTCTCGGTGTTTTTTTTTGTTGATGTGATTGATGCGTCTGGTGTTTTATAGTTTACGTGGTCTCCGAAGGTTAATACTTCGGTCTTTTATTCTTCCAACTTCTGTATTTGTTCCCAAATTAATGAAGTGGACTTTTCTTATATTGTGGTTTGTGTTTATATTAGTTGTTCTGCTTCAACTAGAGCCGCCCAATTGGCTCATCTCCAGGAAATCTGTTCCGCTTTCCATCTCCCCTATGTAGTTATTGGCGACTTTAATACTATCCTTAGTGCGAGTGAAAAAGATGGTGGCAATCCTTGGAATGCTAATAACTTGACCAGTTTGCGCGAATTTATTCATGACTTGGGTCTCCATGATCCTGGTTACCAAGGTGACCTTTTCACTTGGGCGAACAAGAGAATGGGTAGTGCTTGCATTCGTGAACGGTTGGATAGAGCCCTGTGCTCCCAGTTATGGATTGATCGGTTCGCCGAAACCTTGGTTAAACACTTTACGGATCAAGGTTCTTAGCATAGAGCCCTCCTCCTGTCGGATAAGCCTTATATGCGGAATAGCCGGCCTCTCTTCCGATTTGATGCCCGCTGGGCGGATAACCCGGAAGTGAGGGCTATGGTTACCTATGTCTGGAAGGAGGATATCCAGGGAACCCCTAGGTTCTGCCTTTAGGAACGCCTTAAGAAACTTCGTCATCTTCTGTATGACTGGTGTAGAGCGGGGACTACGAACTCCCTGCGAAATATTCGTACCCTGCAGAGCGAAATTGATAGGGTTAAACTGGTTTGTCCTATTGACTGGGATATGGTCCGAGGGCTAGAGGTTGAGTTGAATCGGCAGTGGGAGGCGGAGGAAATTTATTGGTAGCAGAAGTCCAGGGTCGACTGGTTGAAAAAGGGGATAAAAACACGTCCTACTTTCATACAGTGACTAGGACTCATCGTAAAAGAAACTTTGTGGCCGACCTTCGGAATGTGAATGGGGAGTGGATTACCGATGAGTCGGGTAAAGCTGGTATTGCTACTTCCTTCTACCAACACCTTTTCACAACGGAGAATCAGGTGGATAATATGGCTGAGCGAGTGGCGTCTTTGCCTATTGCTCGTAGTGTTACCCCAGAGATGAATGCCAGCCTTACGGCTGAAGTTCTCCCCTCCGAGGTGCGAAAAATGGTGTTTGCTATGGGATCAAAGCAGGCTCCTGGGTCAGATGGTTTCACTGGTAAATTTTTTAAGGCATTCTGGGATATTGTGGGTGATTCGTCAACTACGGCAGTGTGTTCTTTCTTTGCTACTAGTCAAATGCTCCGTAGTTTCAATCACACGTGGCTCACGTTGATACCCAAGGTCGATAATGTGGAATATATGAGGCAGCTGCGGCCAATCAGCTTATGCCAGTTCGTTCATAAAATTATTACTAAGATCATGGCGGAGCGTCTTGCCTCATAGATTTGAAAATCAAAACACGTTCATCCGTGAACGTCAAATTGTTGAGAATATTCTTCTGGGACATGAGTTAATGCATTATCTGAAAATCAAAACGCGGGGTAAGAAAGGGTACATGGCTCTAAAGGTTGACATGGAAAAGGCCTATGATAGAGTCGAATGGCCGTTTCTCCTTTGGATAGGACGGGCTTTAACTCTATTTGGCAAGGTTGGATTCGGGAGTGTCTCCGATCCTCATCTTTTTCTGTTCTTATGAATGGGACTCCTTCAGGATATTTCACTCCTTCCAGGGGGCTACGACAAGGGGATCCTCTTTCACCTCTCCTGTTCGTGCTTTGCACGGAGGGCTTTGCGACGCTCATTCGCAAAGCTATTTCGGACAAGATGTTGGAGGGGGTTAAAGTGGCTCCTCGTGCGCCCTGGATCTTGCACCTATTTTTTGAGGTTGATTCGTATTTATTCCTGCGAGGTACTCTCCGGGAGTGTGAAAATTTGATTGAGGTCCTGAACGAGTATGAGGAATTGAGTGGCCAACAGGTGAACTTGGCTAAGACGGCCGTTTGTTTTAGTAAGAATATTATCCGTGCGGACGAGGAGTTCTTGGCCTCGCTGCTGGGAGTTGGGGCGGTAGGGGTCCACGATAAGTATTTGGGTTTGCCAACGCTTATTGCTCGGTCTAAGTTGGCCACGTTCAGGTACTTGGAGGAGAAGCTGCTAGAACGTCTCCAGGGGTGGAAACAGAGGACCTTGTCGTGGGCTGCTAAAGAGAAGGGGTGGTTGGCGGTCCACGGTTGGGTGGATGGATAAGGCCTCCTGGGTTCGCTTGTGGGACGCTAACATCCCTCCGAAGCTTAAATTCTTTGTCTGGCAGATCCTCAATCGCATCTTGCCTACCACGGAGGCCCTTATTGAAAAACGGGTTCCGGTGCTTCCCAGATGTCCTGTTTGTTGGGCGAGTGCAGGACGATGGAACATTTCTTTTTAGAATGCACGGTTGCTTGTGCCCTTTGGGATTATTCTGGTCTGGCGTACCTAGGGGAGGGGCTCCCTCGTCATACATTCCCTTTGTTCCTGAAAAGATTAACTGCTTTGATCCACCAGCCTGCTCTATTTATGGTTGTGGTTGCTGTCCTTTGGCGGATATGACGTTCGCGGAATTGGGTTGTCTTTGAAGGCAAGCAGTTTGGGTTCCCTGCTTTGATGCGTTAGTTTCAACAGCAATACGAGGAGAGGGTCCGGCTGCCAGTGGATAAAGTCCCAATGACAGCTCCCCCTGCAGTGGTGCCTGCTGGGGCGAACCACCTAGATCTTGCTGGGGAGGATAGGGTTGTGTGTATGTGGGATGGGGCAGTTCGGAGGTGATCGCACTCGGCTGGTGGGATGGTTCTTTTGACTCCTACGAGGGATGTTTGGCTGGTGAAAGGGGTTCAATTTCCTTGCATGGATGACCTAGTGGTGGTGGAATTGATTGTCCTCCGTGAGGCTCTTTTGTGGTGCTTGGCGCTCGGCCTCTCGGAAGTGAAGTTTGAAGGTGATGCCAAGGTTATTATTGATAAAATCAATCAAACGGATACCAGAGATAACCGAGTCGGAGCTGTTCTGGAGGAACTTCTGCAATATTTTAACAGCTATACTGGGTTTAGTGTTCGATTTGTAGGTCGGAGTAGTAATAGGGTAGCCCATACGGTGGCTCGTAAAGTCCTCTCTTTGTACCCGACTATGAGTCATTTCTTTGATTTCCAGACCTGGCTGAATTCCATTATGTAACTATATATTTTTGGAATCAATATAAGATTATCTTTTGTAAAAAAAATGACAGCAAAAGATAACGGTTAATATTGGGGGTCGTGAGGACTCGAACACATGACCTCACGAACAAACAATCGTTGATAGCATGTCATAAACCAGTTAGTCCCAATAACTCGAGTTGTTGGGAGAAGGTTATGCTAGATCTTATACAGGCCCATGTATGGTACTTAACCACTTCATTACAAAAGAAAAAAAAAATATTGATAAGAATTATCATACCGCCCCTTCTTCTCCTAATATAAGTTGTGGGTCGTTCGAATCAAATAGTACTATAGTAGATTGACGAAAGATCTTAATTTCGTAGGGTCTTCTATCTCCACTCCCTTATTTTAATCGACAACTTAAAAGAAAAAATACATCCCGCTTTTCTGTCATCTTATTTTCCCTCCGACACTATTGCCACCATCCTGTCTCCACTTCTTCTTTCTCCCTCTGTAAAATGCTAATCCCAATCTTTCACTACGGCAGGCAATCAGTGCAATTGCAGTTTACCGCACTAAAATTTACAGTTAAACGCAACCGAAATGTAGCCATATATGCCAACCGCGATCACATCGTAAACTGTTAGACGCGACGCCGTAACAAGGTGTCAGCTTGAAGATGCTGGTGTGCTACAGCCGACGATTGCGGAGACGGTGTGTGTTCTGTGTGGCTGATGGTGTCTAGGGAGGACCCCATGCTTTTTGAAGAGCGAATTTCGAAGATGACAACATGTAGGGAACTGGAAGGACCTTCGAAGTTTTTTATTTGGTTTGTGGCTAATCCAAAACCGCACGGTTCATTTTTATTCAATTACGGTTTAAATCACTTACCATAAGAGAACCAATATAACTAGCCACAACTGGGCAAGAGCCTGTTGGGGAAATTGTTCACGTATACTATTTTCTTGCAACACAAGCAAACACATAAGATTAAGAAAACATGCAAAGACATATGCAAGCGTCCTAGCCGATAGAATTCTCTATCTCTCCTTAAAGAATCTTATTCCCCTCAAGTACCCAAGGTTATGGAATGATTCCTCCCAGGATAGAAAGGACGTACCTTTTCCGGCGTAGCGGTACCTCAAACCCTGGAACCCATCGAACGGAGCGAACCGGCGAGAACCACACTTGACTCGATTTTCTCTTTGAAAAAGAATGAAGAATACTAGTTTTGGATTTTGACAGAACTTTGGTACCGAGAAAAATCTCTATAAAAACCAAAGGGTTTTAGGTGCTATTTATAGAAAATGAAGGGGTGCGTACGAAGGGAGGCGACTCTTCATATGAGTGGTTACACCCCAACCAACACATTGGTTCATGTTTGAAATAATGAACCATTGCATCGGTTCGGCCCATGGTAGTTGGACCGGTTTGGTTATTCCAACAGCCACATCGGTTTAGTTTGATTTGGTTCAACTCGGTTTGGTTTGGTCCGTTTGGTACACAAACCAATTTAACCGATTAACCACATATTACATCAAATCGATCGAATTCGAGGCCGTGCCTTCCCACATCTTACCAACATGGTACTTCAAGATACTCTCTTGGAACTTTCCCCTTTCATTTCCATTCACACCACTAAAAATCCCAACAATCCCCCACATGAATGGAGAATGTTGCACTTTAAAACTATGCAAAAAATCGTGTGATTCTCGACTAAGAATTAGTTGCATCGGAATAGGTAGGTTTCCCTTTGAACCTTCCTTAGTGAACATATATCGAGTATACTCACCAATTGGTAGATGTGATATCTTTGAACCGTCGGTTTTGCTTGTATACTAAGACAACATATGTCACACAACTAACTCTTATCCGTTCACTGGTTCTCATTGTTGTGTTCGTTTTAGCCATGAACACAGCCTGGTCTCATGAGTGCTTAGAGAACTGACCTTCTTTTATTCTCCTTGAAGCGGCTCCACTTCACACTCACATAGGTGATTTCTAAAAGTGTATTCCAAAAAATACACTATTTGATCACATCTTGTGTCAAACTTAGAAGCCATTAAAAACCTTTCATCTTTAGGTTTACCCTTATAGTTGGACATTGTCTCATCATGAGAATGGACTTTGAATAATTTGACAATGTCGGACCATCATTCACAACTTTGTTTTCTCCGTGAACCTAGAGGTTGGGTCTGCCAATCCTGCTTAGGTAGAGTTACCGCCATGATGATTTGTCCTAGGCCACGAGTCCATTCCCTTCGATGCTTAAATTAATTTCTAGATGGGCCCCATGTTTGTTATCACTTGATCTAAACTGATCATCTCCGATAACTTCGCTAGAAATTAACCAATCAATAATGTTATGTTTCTACGACGAGATTTTCACATAACACTTCTAGCCCTTGCAATAACGATTTTGTGCACAAATGCGTTTTATTAATGCCAGTCTTTGCGGGCCATTCAATTCAACTTCACCGGTCTTAGAGTTTAACTTGGACGTTTTCCAAGTTACTGCTCCTCGTTAACCATAAATGCCTATCCATTAATGGACTATGGCTTTTGGTTCACCCAGTGAGTTCCTTTGGGTAAAATTCACCAAAGACTCGTCTCTTTTCAATTCACTACACATCTTATGTGTTTGCCTTGAATTTATTGCCTTGCAATAATCAAAACACATGCCAACGGTGTTGAAGTCTTTCTACTTCATTAACCTTAGAGTACTTGAGTTTCACAAGTATCTCTTCAAATGTAGTGACATCTATGACTTAACTTAGGGTTTACGTAAAACTCCTAAGTATTCACATCACTTCACTTTGGAATCACCCAAGCGACATTCCACATCACTTCTCCCCAATTTATCCCCCACATTTCAACTATTTCGCCATAGTTGTTGAAACCAACGTTTCCGGTTTGGGGAATGTTGTTCATATGCATACATGTATATGGTCAAAATCATCTCTTTGGGAAGAGTGGATCAACATTAATAAATATTCTAGCTCTTTGACATAACGTCAATATATGCTAGAGTTTACTCATAAGTTATACCCTTGGACTAGGTTAACGCCACAAGGTTTAAGGACTCTCCCTTTCTCATTGGACACCTTCATACTTTCAAGTATGACTTCGTTTACCTTTCCACTTTTGTCTTATGGATAGGTTTGCGTCCCATTGTAGGGGCTTGAGATAGTAGTCGAAACAATTGCTAGCTCTTCTCCCCCACAATTCTACCCTTGGCCAAACATCATGGAATAATCCCATTTATTTTCCATGGTTTTACTTATTGAACTTGCCAACTACTATGTGTATCTAATTGTTTACCACTGGTATGATCTCACTCGATTAGCATACCACAAACAATTCAGATTTTATTAGAAATATCATCTAATTACTTACCAATGGTATTGATCAAGGCAACTTGAGACGTCATAAGTAATTCAGATGCATTCCAGTAATGGAAATCCCATCTAATTACTTATCAATGACATTTCATTTGTGTAACATGATATACCACAAGTAATTCAGACTTTAAGTTCAATAAGATCATCTCAATTGAGCTCTCATGCCAAATTGTTTTCCAATGATATATATCTATATATACCATAAACAGTTCTGGCAACTATCTCCACGTCGATAGTTATAATCAAATTGTTTTCCAATGGTATAGTGTACTTATACCATAAACAATTCTGAACTAATGCTTATCTTGATGACGACCATCATTTGGCAAGCTTATTAAATCCCTATAAGGATCAATCATAGCTTCATTTTTCTTGCCCTCGTGGCATAGGAAACATCAAGTCCTAAACCACATACATAATAAACAAATTATTATGTCATCACAAGCAACTTAGGAATTTAAACCTTTTCCTAAACCACATACTTGTAATGCAAACCTTTAAACGTGCATCAACCAAACTTCATCTCCAACACATTGGAGGTATACTCTTTCCAACTATGTCCAACATACTATGAACATAATGTGTGCAACCAATCCGGCTTAGATAGACTTGAATCACAAGTCCCTACTAACCTCGCGCTAGAGGTTTTACACACCTATGGTTGTTAATATTTTTCTCACTAGATAGTTTACTATTATCCATAAACCACCTTTACTTATAGTCCATGAAGAGCTATCATAAGTTCTTCTATCCTCTCATGCATCACTTTGAATGAAAAAGTGTTCCAAAAAATGATGTGGCACACTTATCATTCATCCATGCATCATAAACAAATTGGACCAATGCGATGAATGCACTTTACTTGGTGGTTGACCTTGGAACCAAACAAGCTCGTAATGGCTTTATCCAAACAATTTTCCATTTAGGAAATATGAACCTTGTATTTATCATTATGTAAAAACACAATTTACATAAGTACATCGTCATGGATCAAACTCCATATCTCGAGAACGCTTGCCCACCATATTATTATAATTCATTCCAAGAACACAAACAACTTTGATTACATAAACCAAAGTATTTAAAAACTTGTTCCAAAAAATTCAACATGAATTCTTTCAAATTCAAATAAGTTGAATTTTCTCAAACTCTTCGCATAATATGAATTATGAGTTTGGTCACGTTCCAAATACTACAAGTATTTGTTATACTGCACACCATTCGGTGACATATATTTATAGTGCACGAGGCACTTCCTCACTGTAACAAGATAATGTTTCAATTGACGTTTGCATGGTGAGAAACAATTTGCTCTTTCATGCCTGAGACATATCCAATTACAAGTTTCCAACTGCTTCATAATTAAGTTATCAAAAGAAAGGGACGTGGCCCTTTATTGTCCTTTATCCATCCATGCTAGTGTATATATTTTTGCTTTCCTTTCCAATGGCAGATGAATATATATAACACCAATTCTCAAATCCACAAGAAGGAACAGAGTGTTACCGGTTTCTAATTAAAGTCAGAATGCTTCTTTTCCTTTCGGAGCAAACCAGTACATTTTCCCCTCCTTCTACCAGTACCGATCCTTATGCATTTGAACACCAGCAGTTCGCATAGTACAAGAACTGAGTTCTTCTCAATATATGCCTTAAGCAGATGCATCCAATGCATTCATTCTATCTTCGATAACCGCGGGATGCCACTCTTGCCGCTTTGCCGCTCCGTGAACCAATCAAGAAAATAAACGAACATATATTTCTTTGGATTCGATGACTCATGGAACCGACAATATATATAACTATATAAGCATATACATTCACAAAGCCATCCAAGCAACTTGGCTAATTAATAATTATCATGCTCGCACAGTTTATTTAACCAAAGCAATTTGACTAATTAATTATCATTGCACAATGGATGACTCGATACCAAGTTCACTAATGGCAGTTACACGAAAAGAGAACCATCAAATGCAAAGTTGCATGTAGTAACCGAGACTCAACTTCAAGTATATGCAGCATCAATATATATATACACACATATTCATTCCACGCATGTATGAACACTTTTGATTAAAAATTGTTTAAACCAAGCAACAACTTGATCAAGAAAATTACTTGAAACATATATCCTTATATGCCAGTTTCAACAATATATGTATACACCGTGAGCATATATTGTACCAGATCGGAGACAAAACCAAACTATATACATGCACGATTTCACAACCAATTCGTATACGTGATGAAAAAAGATTTTTTGAGATTGTTGGGGAAATTGTTCACGTATACTATTTTCTTGCAACACAAGCAAACACATAAGATTAAGAAAACATGCAAAGACATATGCAAGCGTCCTAGCCGATAGAATTCTCTATCTCTCCTTAAAGAATCTTATTCCCCTCAAGTACCCAAGGTTATGGAATGATTCCTCCCAGGATAGGAAGGACGTACCTTTTCCGGCGTAGCGGTACCTCAAACCCCGGAACCCATCGAACGCAGCGAACCGGCGAGAACCACACTTGACTCGATTTTCTCTTTGAAAAAGAATGAAGAATACTAGTTTTGGATTTTGACAGAATTTTGGTACCGAGAAAAAATCTCAATAAAAACCAAAGGGGGTTAGGTGCTATTTATAGAAAATGAATGGGTGCGTATGAAAGGAGGCGACTCTTCATATGAGTGGTTACACCCCAACCAACACATTGGTTCATGTTTGAAATAATGAACCATTGCATCGGTTCGGCCCATGGTAGTTGGACCGGTATGGCTATTCCAACAGCCACATCGGTTCGGTTCGATTTGGTTCAACTCGATTTGGTTTGGTCCGTTTGGTACACAAACCAATTTAACCGATTAACCACATATTACATCAAATCGATCGAATTTGAGGCCGTGCCTTCCCACATCTTACCAACATGGTACTTCAAGATACTCTTTTGGAACTTTCCCCTTTCATTTCCATTCACACCACTAAAAATCCCAACATAGCCTTCTTATTCGATTTGCAGTTAACCACAAACCGAACAATTTTAATGTGATTAGCGGTTTAACAATGCACCCTCTTATCTGTCACCAAACTCCAAAACCAACCATCATCTTCATCTTCAGTTCCCAAACTCCCAGGACCACGCAACTTACTTCAACCAGAGGTTGTCCATGTTATACTCATAATGTGTTTTTCATATTTATATTTTTTGAACAGTATCTAACATCACATACATGATTCATGTCTTGATTTCTTTTGCTGGAAAATAAAATGCAGGAATAGAAACGCGCGGCGAACTTGTTAAATTAGAGTTCTAGCCAAACCATAGTTGCGAATTTCTTTAAAGTAAAGTTTTAAGCCAACGTTTAGACGCCAGAGGGCAAGTTGGTTTCTTAATTCAATTGTTAGATAATTTAAACAAACCCTAAGCAGACATAATTACGCCAACCGGTTGTATTTCCTGGAAATGTGTTTCGACAATCGAAGTTTTTTATTCTTTATTTTCTTCCACACATGTCCAGTTTTACTCTTTAAGTCAACGGATTCGGAGTCTATACTCTATGTAGTGTAGTCTACTCCTTATATAATGCTAAAATCCCCAACTCGATCACGCCCCAGTTAGGTCAATTCCCTTGAACTAATACTGCCTATAAGTAAAAACATAAATTTTAGGAGCTCTAGGTCAATTTTTGTAAATACCATAATGCCCCATATCGAGGGTTGATCAAACCAATACAAGAGTTAAAATAGTTACAATATTTGTATTGTTCACCGAAATTTCAAATTTCAATAGGTATTTCATAAAAACAATTCCCACAGCATAATAGTGGTTCATTGACAATTGAGGTCGTTTGATTCTGGAAATAGTTTGATTGAGATTGTCACAATTCTTGTATTGTTTACAATGAATCATTTTTTATTTTACCTTTTTTGTACAAACAATACAAACATTGCTTGATGCGACACAAACTATCACTAAAAAAAATGGGCGATAGTTAAATCTCACATTTCAAATGAGATTGTTGAGATATTTTAGGTGAGATTGTTGTGTATAATTATGTTTCAACTATACTCTTAACTTTTTGAAAGTGTTACTATTTTATATTAAGAACAAAAGATAAAAAGTAATATTTTACTAAACAGTTATATAATCATTTCATATACTACCAAAACTCAAACTCAAACTATAGAAATTGCAATAGACCAAAATTCTTAATTACATGTATACTGTCTATTATACATGTATAATTCACAATACATCAATTTAATTTATCGTCAAAACCAACCCAACCTAAATAACATCTTATGAACTTGGTCATCCATGAACAAATGAATGAGTTAAATAGCATCTCCGAACCGGTAAGACACGTTGAGTTGGTCTTATTCTTATCTCAAGTGCAAGTCCCTTTCCCCCTCAATCACACTTTTCACACAACCCAGCAACAACACGAGACCAGAACGAATCAAATCTGCTTCTCAATTTCTCTCAGCCACTTCCCAGAATCCAGCCCTATTTGCAAAATCTGTGTATTACTACATTTACTGCGCGGCTTCTCAAATCTCAATCATAGCTTGGAATCTGGAAAAAGGGTAAATTTAATTTGCGTCCAAACGTTATTCAATTAATAACACCAACGGTCACAAAATTAATTATTTACTCCCACCGCCTCTTTGCCTCCCTCTTTTACTGCTCCCACACCATTATTACTGTCGCTGCCGGCTGTCACCCACCGCCTCCGAAATTTAAAATACGACCTCTCTTTCCCCACCGCAGTAAATCCGACGGTTCCCACCGTCGCTTACGTGGCAACGATCGAGCACTGGGCCGGGCCTACTTACTGGGAACTAGATCGGGCAGATTGCGGTTTATTAAAAGCCCGTCAAATCCAAATTTACACCCCCATTTCAAAAGTTGATAAATAAATAAATAAGTTTTCAAATTAATAAACAAAAAAAGTGAAAGTGAAAGTGAAAGTGAAAAAAAGAAAAGGGAAAGCTGCTACGTGGCTTTAACCCTGGCCGGCCGGTGACGAACCGGCGGAAGGGGGGAACTACCGTTAAGAATATGAACAATAATCGACGAACAAACAAACTAACGGCCGGCTATTTTGACAGTAATAAGACGGGCCTCTGGGTCTTGCCTGTCCTGATCGCGAGGAGGTGAAGGCGACGGCGTGTAGTAAGGCGGGGAACCGCACGGCGTCCTAAACAGCGTCGCTTCATCATCATCGTCGTCGTCGCTCTCGCCGTCAAAGTCAATCACCACCACCACTTCCCGCGCCGTCACCGTCAAAACATCCGTCGTTTCTTTTCGTTGTCCAACATCGGTCGTCTTCTTCATCGTCTCTCCTGTAACGACGGCGTTTTGCGGCAGAGAAGCCGCGCTGTCGTTCTCGATCTCCTCCCTCTCTGTTTCTTCCTTGATCGTGAACAGAGCCCTCGACGCGCCGTACAGTTGGTGAAGCTTCAGCATCTCCTCCAGCTCCTCGTCTTCCTCAGTCGGGGCCGATGCTGCTGCCGGGACCACCCCGACGGAGACGGAGACGGCGGCGTCGGCCGGTTCGATTCGGCTGGCCTGGTAATTCTTCCAGCAGAAGAAGTAGAGCAGCTCCTTGGACGGCGACAGAGCCGACGCCTGGTCGTGGTGGTGGTGGTCTCCTCCTCCGCTGCTGCCGAACTCGGCGGGGCCGGCAGTCTGCTGGAAGCGCCTCTTCCGCCAGAGGAGGTAGAGGATCTGGAGGGAGAGGAAGACGAGGGAGATCACGAAGACGACGGTAAGCACCAAACCGAGCTTGTTTACGAAATTCATGGCTTGTGGAAAGGGTGAGAAGAGCGGCGGCCGTGATATGATGATGTCACATGATTTGCCGGCGGAATTTTGGAGGAAGGAGTTGAATTGAGGGTGTTGGAAAGGGGGGAAAGGAAATTGGAGAGGAAGGGACGAAGTGGAAAATAATGATGGAGAAAGGGGGCAGGTGAGAGAGAGACTGGGAGAGAAAGAGAAAAGAAATTAGAGTGGTGACGTGGAGGTTGCAAAGTGGACTGATGTCAGTCGCTGTGCTGCTGGACTTATTAATTGCTTTATTTTGACTTGGGCTGATGGCAATTTTGGGCTTACAGTAAGTAGGCTGTAGCTCTGGTTTGAGCACAGTTTACATAATTAGATATTTTCAAACCCCAAATGAAGATTTAGTCGTGGAAGTAATATGATTATGATATAAGGAGCTGTGTTGGGAAAGAAAAGGAAATTTCGTCATCATTAATAAATCGCAATTAAGTGAAGTCAATGTTGCTCCAAATCCAAAACGGCATTGATAATTAGGCACTATGATTAGGACCTCATTCCTAAAAGAAAAGATTAGGACTTCAAACTCGAATCATACAAGGGAAACGCATGACGGATTGATTTTGGGAAGCGGGGAAGCAATCAATTAGGATACCTAGTTAAACTGATATAGTTTTTATTTGAAAAGCTAGAACCAAGATAATTGACGATAGATTTCAAGAGTACGAGAAGTGAGAAACAAAAATCTACAACAATCATATACTAAAGAAATGATATTCTTCTCCTTTTTATCATTAATTTAAAATGAATTTAAACTCGACATCTCATAAAAATTAACATTAAATTCCCACAAGATAAAAGGTAATCATATTTGTTGGAAAGAAATTAAGCAAATCCAGAAACCAGAATCCAACCAAAACAATTTGGTTGACCGAACCTATTACATGTATATCTCATAGTCATATGTGAACGTAGAGCGATCTTTCTGTTTTCTCTTGTTTGGAATTTTGGTTTAGGGCTAGCTAGGAAGATTAAGCTAGGTAGGGCCCGTGGGAGGGGAAAGTAAAGGGTCTTAATCATTTATTTAGAGTCAGTAGGTACATGTCCCTATTTTATGAAATGAACTCCCGCCCTTTAACTTGCTGGCTTTAGCTCAGCTTGCTATCTCAGCCTTATCCCATGCCCCTCCGGCCTCCACTCCACTCCACGTTTTCTTATATGCAACATCGCTTCCATGGATTCACTACCGGGCCGTATCCTTCTAACTTGGGCCCCCAATTGGTTTCGGTGCTCAACATTTGAGTGGGCTCAGTTGATCTACGGCCAGTTTTATCATGGCCTTAGGAGTTAGGACTCATAGCTTGACTGGTCCGGACTTTTCAAGTTGCTAACGGGCCCGGGCATCGTGTTGTATTTACAGTGCCATTATCCACACCTATCATCTCTAGCCCATTGGCCACGAAAACGGTCATTTTAGCTTTCAGAAAGAAATTTCCATCCTGAAGCCCTGAACAGATATCTAAACCATGTGGATTCGATGTATGCAAAAAGGCCCCTCTTAAAATGTGCAACTGAAAAGAAGAGGCCCATAAACAATAACACTGCTGACTGGATCTGTAGGATTAGTTTTAGTTTGCACAGGTGATTAACCGAATAAATATGAATTATCGAGATTCTAACAGAAAATCTCTCGATCACACATAAAGTTTTGATACTATGTCAAGAACGGGTATTGTCTCAATAATTTGAGTCGTTGGGAATCGTAGATATCGTTTACTAAATGAAGCTCCACCGAAGACAGAGTCAGCCGAACATCGATTCAATAAATTTGGACCACCGCCACCATCTCTGCACATATTTATCCCAATCATCAAAATTTAAAGCGGATTTGGGAAACGCTCTCTGCATGCATGTGGACGCATCGGTCCAACCACAAAAAAGATGAGAAAGAGATTCATAATCATCATTCATGGCCATGGGTGGTGTGGTCCTCATCATAATGTTAACGTAGAGATTCATAATCATCATTCACATAAACCAAACCCTAGCTAACCAGCCAGCCAGCCCGCCCGCCCTCGGAGTAAATATATATGTGGGTTGCTCATAGGACAAGCACCCATCGAGAAGATGAACGTGGCGATAATGTCTCGGGAAAGCGACCAGTCAATCATCAAAAGCAGCAGCAGCAGCAGCTAGCTCGCCATCGTGAATCCATTTTATTCGCGTGTATATATGCTGCTGCTGCTTTCTCTTCTTTTCTCTTCTCCCTTTGCTTCTTTTGACCAAACCTACAAAACTTACATGTTACAGACAACCAAATAATGGTGGAGTTAGGTTGAAGTTAGCAGGGATTGTAATTTCTCTCAATTATTAAATATAGATAAAATTACATGTACAATTTAAAAAATCTAGAAATTATAGTAGTTGGTAATGCTTTAATTCTCCTCCTCTAACAATTACGACAATTTAAATCATATCTTCTATCATTTAGATTTCTGACTTCATCACAGCCTCCAAATACGTATGTATATGAAAAGATAAGTTGTGATTATCAGTGGTACCCCTACATATATACCTTTCTTTTTTGTTACGTGACTCTAGGCTGGCTAGCTAGCTTTCTCTTTTTGTCATGAACAGTAAAAACTGAAATAGCAGGCACATGATCAGCAGCCATTGAAAATTATGTACGTAGTACTCTTACTTTAACACTGTCTCTAGCCATATATTTGAACTCGCTTTCTTCTTTGGATCTACTCACTCATCACTTTCAGATCGATGATCGGAATCTTATTCACAAAACAACCACATCCACACTCACAATTTCTAGCCTATATATATGGTGACTTTCGTTGGACGGGTGTGCAAGAGATATAAATTTAACAAGTTATTTGTCAACAACTCGAGTTATATAGAAAAGTTGATTTATGTCATTATATATCAAAGACTTCTGTATCAAGAAGTCTTCAGTTCGAATCCCGATGACCTCTCCAACTTTTCTATTAAGCACATGATATTAGGACCTGTGCAAACTTCAAGCCCATATCTTGTGTCTTTCATTTGAAAAAATATTTTAATAAGTGGTATATGATCCATAATTGAACATCTCCCAATAATTAGGTTAACAAACAAACCACTTAACCCAATAACTTGAGTTATAATTTGTTAAATTTTTATCACTTACATACATCACCCACCTTAATTATTGTAGGTAGCCGCCCGGCAACTTTTCTTTTTCGTAACAGTAATAGCTCCTTGTCTGAATTTCAATACTCTCTAGAGGAATGGCATAGCGTGTTTTTCTTCTTCTTCTTTTTTCCCTCCAGCGGAATTCATCTTGTGAGCCAAAACTCTGGTTATTAGATCTATGGAGCCGATTTCCCTTACTTTCAGGCGAGAAAAAAAGCAGGGGATTTCTGACTGAAAGGAAAAGAGAAAGGGATCAAAAGAGAAGAGGGATCAAAGAAAGGATCGGAAAGGGAGAATTTGGAGAGCGACGGTTAGGGAAAAGAGAGGTGATTTGTTACGTTGCCCTTTACCACCTTAATTATAACTCTCCATCTCCCCCCACCACTTCTCTTGAACTCTGCGAAAGGGCAACGTAAGTGGATCTAGGAAACTTTTTGCCTCCCATGTCTTTTATAGATGCCAAACACTACAAAATTTCATCCCTCCTGCCTCCTTTTTTGGGTGGGTCTCTGCTCTTCGGAGGGGCTTTAACTTTGTCTTGTTTGTTACAAAAGGAAAAAAAAAAAGAATAATGTCTATTTTTTTATGGTTAATAATGTGTATTTTTTATCGAAATTTTTTTTTTATATTAACCAAACCTATTAAAATGCTATTAATTAGCCAAATCTTTCGAAACACATAAAATATCAGTCATCTTTAAGTTATCGTTAATAATTTTGTAACTATTTTCTTAGTTAAAATACTAAAATTTTGGAATGTTAACCTTCATGTGTCTCTTCCAAATCAGTATCATGTTGCCAAGTCAATATTACTAACAAAATTGTTATCTGAAAGTTAAAATTTAGTTAATTCTTAATATTTCAATAGGTTTGGATATAATAAAAGAATCTGAAAAAGATTTAGATAAAATATAGACATTAAAAAAAATACATATAACAAAGGTAGAAAAGAAAAGGACAGAACAGGGCCAAGAATGATAATATGGGTTCTTGCGAATCATACTTAATACGATGAGACATTAGAGTTGATATGATACTATATATGTTCGAGTTTAACTTGTGAAATTCCATTTTGGCGATTGTTTTTGAAGTTACTGGAAGTTGTAAGATTGAATCATTCATTCTTATTGATTTACTGAGTATTCTTTGATAGCAGGTAATTACGGACATATGCTGATGGACGATTGGTTCGTCCATCGCGTGATCGTACGAACTAAAATTAAAAGAAACTGAAAATACTAGTTTATTCTTCTTTTACTGATTAAAACGTAGAGACAAAGTACATATTTATAGGAATAATCCTACAAACCCTTTTCCTCCCGAACAAGGTAAACTAATCCTAGGCCAACTCTTAAACAATAACTTCCTTAACAAGAAATAATAATCCTAATTAACCAAAAAAAAATCCTAAATTAACAATAATAATAATGACCAAAATTAGTTTAATGACCTAGACGGTCAGAAAACGTGCACCCATCATATGCGCTAATTAATAGGGCTGTAAATGAGCTGACTCAATAAGAGTTTTGGTCTAACTTTAACGAGTCAAGCTTGAGTTCGACTAAATTTTTTGTTTGTGGTTGACTTCAACTTGACTCATTAATGAGCTCACGAGTTCTAATTAAGCTCCGCTCGAGCTACGATATCATATCATTTAGCTTATAATTCTTAATTGCTCATATCATGCTATTTAATAGTAACTAGAACATGAGCAATCTGTGATACATAATTTCTCTTTTGAATTATAAATTATACATATTTGATTACATGCTCAAATTTTTAGACTTCATATGTAGTGAGATATATAATCTAACAAACATATGAATTATCAACAAGTCAATTATAAATTATTGACCGATTCGCTCACAGGTTGATAGCTGAGGTGGCTCGCTACATATACTATCGAGCCAGCTCATATCTCAAGACGAGCTAGCTCATGACTTGAGCTCAACAAGCCATTGAGTCGAGCTGATTCAAGAGTCTTGCTAGCCGAATAAGATTTAGCTCAATCTCGACTCGTTAGTAAATAAGCAGAGCGTCAAACGAGTTTTTCTCGAACCGAACGAGAGTTTTGGCTGATTTGCAGTCCATGCAAAGTCCTTATTATTTAAAACAGATCTTGCTGGTTTTAGGGTGCTTGGAAAGCGGGGGTTTTCATTTCAAACTCGTCTTTCTTTTTCTAGCTTGCAAAGCTCATGACATCACTTTGTGTCTGAAGGGTAACACATTTGATTAAAAGGCGTTCACAATTCATTATTACCAGCTGAAAGGAAATTCATGATAATTCGCTTTTCTCGTGCATCATTATATGCTGCTAGCTAGCTACCTTCAATTTCGTTTTCCAGAATCAAATGATGATTGAGAAATCCCCTCACTGGTGTACTTCCTTTTTGGCCACAGTACTGCATATTCACTGCACCAGTAAATTTGCTACCCAACTCCCAAATCTCGAACTATCCCACTAGCCATGAACCTGGAGGTCTCAGGTTCGAGTCCTTTCAGTAGTACCTAATAATAAAAAAGTAACCTATATAATCCTTATCTAAAAAAAAAAGATTAAACTCACCACGTTGAGACGGCCGGTAAGAGTATTCAACCACTGTACTATAACTCATTTCTTGTTTTTATACAAACATAAAATTAATTTATAATATATTTATATTTTGAAAAGGGGGCATCCGTAGTTCCGAATCATAATTAACTCCGCCATTGTATACATACATGCTTGCAAAACTTCGAAATGTTTATGAGTGTAATTTCCACCCCAAAAGTTGTTTGTTATTATTTATGAAGGTCAAGTGATCAACTAATTAGTAGTGAAGCCAGAAAATTGGTCAAGTGGTGTCTTTTTGCATACCACAAAATTCAACAATGTAGTAGAAAATTCAACAATAAACGAAGGTGTTGTAATTGTAGGACAAATAGTTGTTTTAAATAGAAATGTATGCATAAGAAAATCACGAAATTCGTCCACCAAAATGACAACACAGTTGGTTGTGAACGATTTGGAGATTCCAATCCTCATTTACTCAGCCTCCTGAAAATATTTTCACTTCCCCACCTTTGTACACAGTTCCACAATTGGCGAGGGATTTATCAGTGCTCACATAGAACTCAGACAAACAAACTCACAAAATAAGATGTCCAAAGCAAAGGAGGTTATGATTAGAAAAGGAAAATTTTTTAGGCTGGAGATGATGTTGAACTGTGGCTTTAGGTACGTCCAGGGCTTTAATTTGCATGTGCTTTCAGTTTGAATTGGAGTTAATGAATTGATTAATGATGAATCGTCCAGTTGAAGCTGGTTACAGTTATAGGAAGTGAAAACAAAAGAAACCCGGCAGGCTCTTTACTTCTGCGATAAATATGCTTATCGATCTTAATCTTAGTATATTTGTTGGCTTTAGTTTAACATAGAATATAGCTTCAACTTTAACTGCTAAGTGCTAACTAGGCTCGTACCGCGCTTTGCAGTGGGTTAGTTAACCATTGCGTTGCTTTGGTTGATTGTTGGGATTTGATTTTTTTTATTTTTTATGGTGATATATATATATATAGTAATGACTGGTGTACGTCAGACATATAGTATACAACATGTGATCTAACGGTTAGATGTACTTAGATGAGCTTCGGCCAATCTCAACGATCAATTTTTGTTTTTCATTAAATCAAACTTCGGGTTGGAGTTTAGAAAATCGGTGTCTAGAGTTTATCTACCTATCTATATATATATATATATATATGTATATATATTTACGGGTAATTCTTGTTGGGTATGTGAAAATGGTAGTTGGATTTTTTAAAAAATAATTATTTTTAGGGCTAATACCACTAGGAAACCCGAACTATTAACTTTGTGCCATTTGTGTCCTAAAGTATCCGATATGACAATTGTGTCCTAAACTATTTCTCCGTTAGAGTTGACCGCGTTGACCGTTAGTTTTTAACAGAAAATCCAGTAAGCGCTGATGTGGCATCTGAAGTGGAATTTATAATATTATTTTATAATTATTTTTCATATAAAAAATTTTAAAAATTACAAAAATAAAAAACAAAAAACAGATATGATTTGTGGATTATTTTTTTGGACACAATTAATCGTTCTCTTCCTCGATTATTCGTTCTCTTCCTCGATTATTCGTTCTCTTCTTCAATCCCAAGCTGGATTAACCCACCCCTTCAATCCCAAGCCAGATTCTACGTTCAGATCCACCGTCGTCGGTAGCTCTTCCTCCAGCGGCAACTGGTGGTCAGCTCTCCGTGTAGCATAGGGAATCTGTGCTTCCATCAAGCTCAGATGTGGTTCGCTGAGCTGGAGCCTCCCTTTCCACCCTTCTGGTCCCCTCGTCAAGCTCATCTTGAAATCCTTTACCCTCCCAACCCTAAAGTTAATCCCCTTTGCAAACCCTTCCATCCGCTCCATAATCGCCACCGCCGAGCACCTTGAAGTGAACATCGACCCCCGCCGCCGTCGAGTGCTCTCGAATAGACTTGACAGGTCGAATCCCGACGACATCGACGAGATGAATTGAAACACGTTGAAGAATTTCGGCGAAGAAATTTTTGTCGCCGAAGGAATTGACGAAGAATTGACAAGTCCTTACTCTTCCCCTTCTTCCTCTTCTAGTCTTCTTCTTTCTTAGGGTTCTTAGGGATTGAAAACACCAGAGGGCAAGGCTTTTCTTCCTCCTCTGCATCCGACGACTTCTTCATAGGGAGTCGAACAAGGATGGTTTCTTCATCAAGAGGTGGCGACGATTCAGTTCAGGAAGTCGGCAAGAAGGTTTGGCTAAATTCGCCGGAGTAGTGGAATCGAAGAGGGGAAAAAGATTTGGAGTGGCGGATTCAGAGAGGGGAAAGCCGAAAGAGGCTGTCAATTATTTATATTACTAGCCTATAGCCCGGCCCGTTGGCCGCATTTGTTTAAGGAAATGGAGTTACAATATCTATAATGATAGTGTCGAGAAATGAGTCTTGTTTTATATTATCATAAGATTGTTGCAATTTTGCAATTCGTTGAAGACGAACATGTAATATGAATGAACATTCATAATAAGTTAGAAATACATTTGAAGATTAGCTAATCACAATAAAAATACTTACATGAATTTTTACTAATCACAAATCTAATCTAGTTGAGTATTACGACAAATAACATGCAAGTCCAAAATAAGAAAACTCAATACATTGTCTCATTGTTCATGACATGGTACTCAATTCAACAAAGGCAAAAATAATTTCACCAACACAAGTTCACAATAACCAAATGCATCGTTCCAGGGACCGACTGTGACCATAACTTCAAATGTCTGTTCTCCAAGCATGTTCAGAAGGGCCATATAGTCAGCATTGACAACATCTGCATGACTGAATACAGATTCAACAATCGTTCGTAACTGTGATGACGGGAAGACGATGTCAACACCAATGAATTCGTTCTCAATTGTGAGGTGGACGAAATGGATTTTGGATGCAGGGGACCAGGACGTCGTCAAATTCGTTACACGTCCGGATAACAAAAAAGAGGTGCCATGATGTAAACACAGAAACGAATATTGTCAAAGCAAATCGATAAAATGCAGCATGCCACAAAAGTCGTACGATTAAAAAGAAATTTATTTGTTTAGTTACCTGATTTTCGACATCCACTTGCAACATAATGAGATCGATGGTGTCGGCACGCTCACTAATTTCAAGAGCATCATCATATTGCAGATTAGCAATAAAACCATGGGGAAGCCTATATATTGGACTGTAAGTTTTGGCATTAAGTAGTGAAAAAGAATCGAAATTACATGATGTAGTATTTGTTGGATGCATGAGCAGTACTTACTGATTGAATTGAGGTAGGCCCGCCATATTGAATGCAATTCGCACGGTCAATGGAACCGAAGTGTTTTGTATGGGAAGTAGTAAACGGAAATTGTAACATGAGAGAAAGTGGTATCTCCATTATATAAAGGAGAGAAAGTGATTCTACACACGTGATTTACTTGGCCGCATGCAGTGGAGTACGTGTGTGTGTGGAAAGTGGGATAGTGGGGGAGTGGAGAAGGATTTGTGGCCTCGTGGGGGAGTGGAGAAGGTTGGCCATTTAGAGTTCAAGAGGCGGGTGTGTCACGGAACTCACGACCCACCTTTTTTTTTTTTTTGAGGGGAACGACCCACCTTCTTAAAATCAAACATGCGCCTTCCTTTTATTTTGTTGCAAATAAAAATTCAAAAACAAAAGAAGGTAAGTACAGAATAAAATATAAAGAGAAGAAAAATCAGTTCACTTTTCCCAAAAAAGACCTAACAGTCGCCCAAATTATGCTTTTTCAGTTTTAATAATTCTCACTTTATTCTTTTATCTCTAAAGAGTGAAACAATAATTGTAAAAAAAATAATTGTTAAGTCTACCAAGTAAGTCAACACCGGTTTATGATCGGTTTTTAATATCGATTAACCACCGGTTATTTGATAAACCTTGAACCCTTTACTAATCCGGATCGATGTCCGGTTCCATTTTAACAACATTGCTAATTGCGACTGTGTCAACAATTCTTGTCCAAAATTGCCTCTCAAAGTTGCTAATTATTATTTGATGCGCCAACCCGGCCGGCCCGGCCCACACCACCACTAATTAACATGAAATGAAAATCATAATGAATGTATTTAATAAAGAAATAATGGTTTGGAATGCGGCAGCCTTCACCTCATAGAAGATCCAAAAAAATCGGATACTGGGCAGTAGAGGAGGTGGGGGAGTGGGGGAGTGGAGAAGGATCCGCCCAAGGTAGTGTAGGTTGGCTTTTTTTTATGGGAATAGGTTGGCCATTTAGTTTCAACAAATCCGGCTGGGCATTCCCTCTCTAACTATATTTTATTTAACTGAACCATGCTTGGGTTGTTTTGTGGGCTGGGTTGTGGTGTTAATTTAGTTTAGTTCAGTTGCGACTATGAAAGTTCTTCTTCGTATTGCAATATAACGGTCACACTCGCATACCCTTCGGTAGAGTAAATTGAGGTACAATTAAATATAAAGTAGTGCGCATAAATCACATTTCATATAATTGGCTGTTAAAAACAGGAAAATAATTTGAACAAATTGAGAACTCAAGATTCAAATTGTAACGACCCGATAAATTTGACAGTCTTAGTCCTCAAATCGAATAAAACATAATACATCAATAAACCACTACTCAAAAATCTCAGTGAACACAATGTTCTGCATAGTCTTCACCGGTTTACCTTGAGAGTCACAGCTAAGAATCTTGAGTCCCCTTTCCGACGTAACTCGAGACATAGCAACATACAACTGTCCATGAGAAAATATTTGTCTTTGCAAGCAGATGCCAACGTGATTTAATGTTTGACCTTGACTCTTGTTAATTGTCATTGCATATGACAGCGCAATTGGATATTGCCTTCGAACCAGAGTGAAATTTAAGCTCTTGTAGTGGACCGATAGACTTAGGCGTGGTAAGAAAACTGTATCACCAACATGTGTCCCGGTCAAAATTTGGACCTCAATAAACCACTTACCTAATCTCTTAACGATCATCCGAGTTCCATTGCAAAGCCCAGTACTCTGATCCAGATTTCGAAGCAGAATAACAGGGCACCCCAACTTCAATTTCAACTCATGTTCCGGAAAATTCCCAATCTTTAAAGAGTTCAAGAATTCAACTGTGGAGTCCCCTTCTTCAACATGCTGATTCTTGGCATCAATCTCTAGCGAATCCGAACTAAAATAAGAAACTTCTTCACCAGGAAATAGACCCAATACATAATTGTTAATGGCGCAACAGTGTCATTATGAGGGGCTAAGATAGCTCGCTCAACCAAATAGGTTGACATATTTTCAGTGGAGAGTAACTGACCATATATTTCAGCAACAATATCAGGAATTGGATCACTGCGACGGGGAACACAAATGTGTAGAGGTATCGGGATAATTGATTCTCCAAAAATATTACTATTTGTACCATCACCAATTTCCAAAAGCCATTTGCTAAAATTTGAGATTGCTAACCTGGCCGATGCTTCAGAATGAGGCAATTTTAATCGCATGTTCTCGGTTAGCTTCAATACTGTCATAGACCGCCACAAATAAGATCTCTTTATGGAAGAATTAACAATTTCAGTCCGTGTACCCTTCGTGATGATAGGTAACGTCTGTCGGAAATCACCTCCAAACACAATAGTCATACCTCCAAAAGGCTTCAACTCAGAATCAACATGCTTAACTCGGAAAATATCCCTCAATGTCCTATCTAGGGCCTCTATGTTGTGTTTATGAGCCATCGGTGCCTCATCCCATATAATAAGCGAAGCATTGAGAATCAATTCAGCTACCTCAGAACCTTGCTCAATATTGCAAGTTGATTTTGTATCACAATCCAGGGGAATGTGAAATCTTGAGTGTGCAGTTCTTCCACCGACCATGAGCAGTGCAGCAATACCAGATGAAGCAACACATAATACTATCCTCTTCTCAAATCTTAATTGCTCACAAATTGCTCGCCACAGAAATGTCTTACCAGTACCCCCAAATCCATCCACAAAAAAACATTTACCCTCATTGGTATAAATAGAATGTAATACCATATCGTAAGCGATTTGTTGTTCTCCATTCAACGGTCTACTATGTCGATCCTCAGAACAGTCTAAGTCATCGGGTCCATAATTCATCTCCATATCTATCAGCCTGTTTACCGTATGTGAACGCAAACACTGATCGGGAACAGGCAACCCAGGGAAATCTGCTAATGACTTCGAAAATCTCTCCATCAATTTGTCAATATGAATAAGGCACAACTCCTTAATTTCATCCTCCGACAAATTCAACTCGGGTAAATTCAGCTCTCTACGTCGTGAATGCAAAATGCCTTCACTTAGTAATTCCCAATTCTTTAACCAAAAAGAAGTCACATCAGCCACCTGACAATGAATAAGAATTGTGACAAAAAGTTTTCTAAGTTTATAACCAGAAGCCCAGTGCGAAGCTTCTTGGACACAATCATTCCATTCAGAATCTCCTGATAACAGTCCCTGAGCATAACATGCTTTTTGGAATGTTTCATATACCACCCCATTCACTGTTCTAATATTATCATAAGAACAACAACCCCTAACAACATGCAATAGCATTCGCAAATAGTATCGCTCCTTTGCGGATGGGTAGCAGTAATATAATCTAGCAATGCAGGTACCTTTTTTGCGCTGCTGCCACTTCTTGTATTTTTTATTCCATACATAATATTGTGGCATCTCCGCAAAGGTATATTTCCGAGCATCCATTGACTGAAGATTGAGATCCATCCATGCTAACAACATTGAGGTTTGGGAACTGCTAGACTCAACCGCTTCCTCCACGTTAGAATCAACATTTGAATACACTGTATTCTCACCAGGCAAATGACAAGACATACGCAGTACTGTTGGAGAGTGAGTGTATATATCAAACCTAAAAATTCTCCAACATGCTTCTCCCGATGTGATGTAACGGGCATCCATGAATGCCTTTATCTCATCGATTTGCACAACCGTAGTTCCACGATTCCGACCATCCATAGCCGAAGCTGTTTGTTGTGCAGCTACAGTGACCATTGCACGATCCTCGGGTTTGTTGATGTACTTAAACAAATATTTCACAACCCTATAGAAACATCAAATAAAACTAAGTTGTAGATGTTAGATAGGGAAGTAGGAAAAAGTTGTATTGCATTTTTTCTTAAATGTGACTTGTATTAAATAAGAAATCAAAGTACAGAGAACAAAAGGCAACAAATGGATCACAATAGCTTATCCAAGGGGCAAAAAAAAAATGAAGGAAAACACACCAAAAAATATTACAAAAATTACAGAGTTGCGGCAAGAAGTCACACCAATAAGATAACACTGGGTTTATAAAATAACTAAAAAAAAAAGAGAAATCGCACAAATATTGGTTTGGTTTTTATTCATCTTTGGAAATTAAATCATAATTCATATGCATGCATGAAGTTAATAATGAGTGTAGCATATAAATATACATATAGCCTGTCATTAAGAATCTGAGTTTGGTAATATAATAAAGGAAACAACAACGTCATATAGATAAATACGATTTACTTCAGCCATACCTTGTCTTGTTACAATATTCAATATTGATATGCGCTCCAAATCGTAGTAACAAATATCGATTGTAGGGTACAACCCATCGATTATCCAGATCAACGCCGCCACAGTTGAAAACTCTACCATTGTTCCACCGACGATATTTAGCAAACCCAGTTTCATCAATAGTTGTTTGAGAATAGTATTCCTTGGGGTAATGCTTACTACATTTCCCATTCTTCATGCACACATTATTAGGACGTACTGTACCACACGGGCCATGCATCATTGAACTTGTGACAACTGCATACAGTTCAGGATCAAGATCAGGATCCGGAATTTCAGCACATATTATGGAATCAATAGCCGCAGGACCATGGAATTTATTCTCCGAGGCCAAAAAAAGCAATATGTGTGCATGAGGGAGACCCCGCTTTTGCCATTCAATTGCTTTGACATCTGTACAGCAAGATGCAAATAGTGGAAAAGGAATATTAGTTCAATGAGGTAAGAGAGTAATGGATGAACATTAATAGATAAATAACGAATGAATAATCACACATACATGCATTGATTTTCCCAAATATTTGTTTCTCGCGAATCTCTAACATAAACTCATCAATCTTGATTTTGAAAACTCTGGCGGTGATGTCAGCCCGGTCAGGATCTTTGCCACTGTACCTTCTAATCAAATCAACCATTAACTGTATCTCTGGCCAGTTAGAATTGCAAGTGAATGTTATAAACAAATCAGGATAACCAATCCACTTGCAAATAGCCATCGCATCCTGAAAATTCTCATACTTGTATCTTGGACTACCAGTGTGTGAGGCAGCTAAAATAACTGGCTTCCCAGAAAGCTTGATATCACTATCCCCTCGCAAATAAGAATTCAACAAATCCTTGTAGTAGTGTCCTCTTAGCTTCAGTCGAAGCGTTCAGCCTCAATTAACGCAAATGCATTCACCATATATTGTTGAAACAATTTACCAGATAATAACAGAGAATTCGACTCCTGGAGACGGGTTTGAAGACGATATGCATAGAAATCACATTGGGTTATTATTTTATCTCCAACACTGATATTAGAGCTACTGTGACTATAGCTAATGTAGGGATGCCACCCATCCTCGCAATATGGGAATAAAATTGGATATTGTAATGCCATCAGACTTGGATGGTATACGCTAATCCTTTCCATTTCCGAACCCTTCTGTTGAACAATTATATCTGGAGAAAATGATTGCTCTCCTGTTTCATCTACAATCAATGCTGCAATCTCATTCGCAGAGGGCAAATCATATTCTCTACTATTAATTTCACGCTTAGCCAATAGTTTCAGTTGAAGCTCCTGGACACCAGAGTTTTGTATCCTATCTCGCGCAGAACGAAATGTACGTACCAGGATATTATTGTCATCAAACATATGCTGGAGGCCTTCAACAATATACTGGCGCAACGGATTCTTGGCAGGATCAGTGGAGTAAAAGTCCATACGATTCTGCACCTCGTTATCTGAATCGTGAATGTAAAGCTGTGCAAATTTCGGACTATCCCCATCACCAGGAACCAAACATCCTATTCGATGATAAATCTGACCACCGATTGAATATACATAAACTCCACGACCATCATTAATAGAGTGATTGACTTTACCTCCAAGAGAAATAAAGCAAAAAACCCCATTATAGGCTCTGATGTTAGTACGAAAGTGACGCGCTAATGGTGTATCCCCTTCAAGTAGAGTTTTAAGAAATTCGGGCACATCTCTGCGGGGAGGCAATTTCACTTTACCATGTTTGCAACATAAAGGAAATGCAGGCAACACATCATTCCGTGTAGATAAAGTACTCTCGAACCGCCACATAACTGCTCCACAATGTTGACACGTACATGAAGGTGGACCAATATCAAAAAATTCAACCAACGGAAGACCTAGTGAAATAGGTAAGTAATATTAATAAATTTTTGTCACAATAATTCATAAATTGAATGAGATTGAGAAACTGTGAAGCCGATTTAGGCGCGCTACAGTAAACACAATTATTAAAATAAATGTTGTCAAGGCAAGATAGATTGGTATGCTCATTTTAAGTAAGAATAAGTCAAATTTCAGGAAACACCAAAGTTTGTTCATAACACACAAATTTGCCGTTGACACATCAACATCTAAAAACAATCCACTATTTGCATAAGGTGACATGAAGCGTACATCACTAAATTATATGCATGGCATAAATGGGTACATTATATGTTCTAAAACCAAAATAGGAAACAAAATATGTTGACCAGAACACAAAAACATATATCCAATGTACAAAAACTAAACCAAAATAGAGATGAACCATTTCATGTATAATAGTGGCCATTAGAATCCACATACTTTGATTGACTTCTGTAGGAAAGAAACTTCGGCCACGTCTCTTTCTATGCAGATGAATACGTCGAAGTAATCGACTTTGCTTTTGTAATAGAAATCTAAATTCCGGCTCCAAAACTATGAACAACACCAAAACACATACGATATTAAAGAAATAAATAAAGATTCAACAATCTAGAATAGCCTAATTTGTAAGACTTGCTACAAAATTTAGCAAACAACAACCTTGGTGTTCAAAAGGCAAGCCCCTCCTACGAACCTTCTGTTTCAAAATATGATGTCTTCTCTTACGGGCGACTTGGGATAGTATTCGCCGAAGTTGAGAGAGTTGGAATTGTAAGGCAGCTTCTTCTGCATAATTTAAATATAAAACCATGTATTACTCATTGAATAGATGAACTAATTAGAAAAATTAAAACACAGATAACACACCTCTCTCAAATGCTTCTTCCTCTTCAGCAGATAAAACACAGCGTTGGTACTGATCTTCAGGATGAATAAACACTGCTCGACGTTTCCCTAAACAAATGAGATTCAAGGGAAAATATTAATGTCAGTTTGCATTGAAGCAGTTGCGTGCTAAACCATGACACTCACATGGTACAGACGATCGCTAAATCTGTGGTTGGGAAGATGGGATGACATTTGCACTATCCATATTAAATTCTCCAATAACCTGATGCAATCTGAAATAGAGGTCGTGGTAAATGATGCACCCGTTCCAGTAAATTTTGCAGCTGCCATTCATATAAATTAATTAATTGTTACAACAGAAGTTGAACTCCTCACCAATTATAAGTTTGTGAGAGTTAATGACACATACAACACAATACACAAACATAACAGTCGAAGAAAAATATAACTATATAAGGCATAATTTAAATTGATGAACAAAACACATATAACAGAATGGCTTCCAAGCTTCGGGATGCAAAGGAAGAGCGAGAAGGACAACAATGTAATGGCCAACACAAATATAATTCAAAGGCATCCATAAAAACCATATCCAAAGAGAAGTTTGAAAAAGAAGCAAGCTGGCAATAAGAAAAGCACTATAAGTGCTTACCAATTCTAGTTCTTCTAACTATACCAAGCTTATCCCTTCTTTCAATTATGCAGTTTACGCTTTGTACTTTTAGCACAAATGGATTCCAACTCTAATGTCACAATACAAATACAATGCAAATGAAGTTGAAGAACAATAAAACAAACTAATGGAGTGAGATAAAACTGTCCAATGATCTTATGTAATAACGGGAAAAAAGCCTGGTAGAACCAATAGACTAACCAGTGGAGCATGCTTATCAATACCGCCTACTTTATACTTCTTTAGTGATTAGAGCTGAAAGTACATTATCAGATCATAGCCAGTCCCATTAGATTAATTAACCTAGAAACATATGAGAGAAAACCTTACTGATCAAGTTGGATTTCGACATTTACCTGCAACAGAGTTAACATCAGAAAGTAAATTGATTATGTCTCATACGTGGTGGCGGGTGGGGGACGGCGCGCCAAATTTCGTCGGCGATGGGCTGGTTCTTGACTCAAGTAGGCTGGGCCTCTGAAGTATGGGCTGGCGAGAGAAATGGATCCCCGAGGCCTTATGGTTTACGCTTTCCTTTTCCCCCGCCAGGCCAGCGGTAGTTTATAGCCGGCCCTTCGGTTTACTGACCCGGAAAACGACCCGGAGGAAGTACCTGGCTGCCGCCGCCGAACGTCTCTTTCTTTCCTCTTCTTTCTCTGCGGCCCGGAAAAACTCAGCTCAAAATCGGCAGTCGGCTGCTCTCTGGAAGACAGTCTAAGCGAAGTGGAATTTAAAGTAAGCAGCTTTGTTACTTTCAAGAGAAAGGGAAAAATCAAAAATCCCCTTTTGATCTCTAGAGAATCCAATCAACAGAATGAAGCGAGGAAGGTAAGAGAGAATAAAGAAAACGGAATGAACCAAAGGTAAGGGAGATGAATCTTTGCAACCGAATCCCTGGAAAAAAAAACCCAGAACCCGAATCCCTAAAACTTAAAAGCAGCGACAACAACAAACAGAAATCTGAAAGAGGAAGAATAACTTACGGCAAAACCAATACCGATCTAACGCTTAGAGAACGGAAATCAAAGGTAGATGCAAGCACATAAAAGAACCAGATGATTGAGTCAAGGTTTGGTTTTCTGAAGGCCAAGAAACTTATTCGAATGAGGTGAAAGAGTGGAAGGAAGGGAAATCAGAAATAAAAAATACAAATTAAATGAGAACGTGGGCCTGGAAGGAGAAAAAAGTGGGTAGTGGAGAGTTTTTTATACAAATTAAATGAGAACGTGGGCCTGGAAGGAGAAAAAAGTGGGTAGTGGAGAGTTTTTTGGTTCTGAAATCAGGCGGGACCCTTTTTTCCCGCTTAACACTCTGCCACATCAGCTTCCTAAAATCACTCTATGGGCAGGAAATTTTGAATGGGGGTTGCAGTTTTACTTTTCAGCTATAAATTATACTGTTGATTTTTTTAAGCAATAAGGAAAAAGTGAGTTTTTAACATTATTTTAATGATTTTTTAATTTTATTTTTAATTTAATTTTGAATTAAAAAATGAGGTGTCAATGACGTGGCATCTACGTGGCTGCCACATTTTTGCCATGTCAACAAAAGTAAACATTAAGTTGACCATCGTTTGGTCAACCGTTATCTATAACGGTCAACAAATTTTCCAGGACATAAGTGACACATAACTATTATACATTGGGACACAATTGTAATATCGGATACTTTAGGATACAAATGGCAATAATTCGGGTTTCCCAGTGGTTTAGCCCTTTATTATTTATAATGTAAAAAGGTAAATGTTTGGGCAACCTTGGAAGATTACTTGGGTCCCGCCTCCAGACGATTAATTGAAGATCAATTTCGACGGTACTGTTTGTGCCACCGTGTGTTCGTCTGGGCTTGTTGTCCTTGGGTCAGACGAACATATGGTGTTGGCATTCGGGTTACAGCATCAAGTAATAGTCAACCCTTCCCTGGCAGAGCTCCTAGACATTAGAGATGCTATTTCCATCATCACCTGAAGATCTTTGACTCACGTGATAGTCGAAGGTGATTCCGAAGTGGTCGTCAAGCAGATCCAGCAAGGCATCATAGATGACTCGATTGGTGGTCCGCTGTTGCGAGAGTATCGTCAGATCCTTAGCTCTTTGTCCATTTGTATAGAGTTTAGGGCGGTTCCTAGAATTGCCAACAGTGCTGCCCATAGAGTGGCGCGTAAAGCACTACTTTTGTCTCGTCTAGAGCTAGAATCTTTCGATTTTTTGGGGTGGCTTCATTAGATTATATTGTAAGGGTCCTGGGTAGATTTGTATGAATAACTCTTGTCTTCTGTTGATATCACTCAGAAAAAAAACCTTGGAATGTTAAAAGTTCATGAGGGTATACGGGTAAAATGTCATCATGAATTTATGGCATGTTAAAAATCCCACATTAATATGTGGGATTTACTTGATCTCTAAAAGAAATGCAAGCAAACGATAGATTTTTCTTAAATCCATGATGAAATGAGTTTGGGTACCAAATCCATCATCCAAATCCATGAAGCAAACGATCCCTGAGTTTCACTTTATATTCATTTTGCTTCTCTCTCTAGTCTCTGTAACTTTTGTTTCCTATTCGGAGTGGAATTCCGTCACTTATACATGAAATGTTTAGCTATGTATATACACACAAAATAAAGAATGGCCAATAAAAATAAGGGCTAATACCACTGAGAAACCCGAACTATTAACTTTGTGCCATTTGTATTCTAAAGTATCCGATATGACAATTGTGTCTCAATGTATAATAGTTATGTGTCACTTATTTCCTGGAAATTTTGTTGACCGTTATAGATAAACAATGTGGCAGCCACGTAGATGCCACGTCATTGACACCTCATTTTTTAATTCAAAATTAAATAAAAAATAGAATTAAAAAGTCATTAAAAATAATTTTAAAAACTCACTTTTTCCTTATTGCTTAAAAAAATAATATAAATAATTGACAGCCTCTTTCGGCTTTCCCCTCTCTGAATCCGCCACTCCGGATCTTTTCCCTCTCTTCGATTCCACTACTCCGGCGAATTTAGCCAAACCTTCTCGCCGACTTCCTGAACTGAATCGTCGCCACTTCCTGATGAAGAAACCATCCTTGTTCGACTCCCTATGAAGAAGTCGCCGGATGCAGAGGAGGAAGAAAAGCCTCGCCCTCTGGTGTTTTTAATCCCTAAGAACCCTAAGAAGGAAGAAGAGGAGGAAGGGGAAGAGGAAGGGATTGTCAATTCTGCGTCAATTCCTTCGGCGACGAAGATTTCTTCGCCGAAAATCTTCAACGCGTTTCAATTCATCCCGTCGATGTCGTCGGGATTCGACCTGTCGAGTCTATTCGAGAGCACTCGACGGCGGCGAGGGTCGATGTTCACTTCAAGGTGCTCGGTAGTGGCGATTATGGAGCGGATGGAAGGGTTTGCGAAGGGGATTAATTTTAGGGTTGGGAGGGTGAAGGATTTCAAGATGAGCTTGAAGAGGGGAACATAAGGGAGGAAAGGTAGGCTCCAGCTCAGCGAACCACATCTGAGCTTGATGGAAGCACTGATTCCCTGTGCCAGACGGAGATCTAACCACCAATTGTCGCCGAAGGAAGAGCTACCGACGACGGTGGATCTGAACGCAGAATCTGGCTTGGGATTGAAGGGGTGGGTTAATCCAGCTTGGGATTGAAGAAGAGAACGAATAATTGAGAAAGAGAACGATTAATTGTGTCCCAAAAAATAATCCACAAATCATATATGTTTTTGTTTTTTATTTTTGTAATTTTTTATATGAAAAATAATTATAAATTAATATTATAAATTCCACTTCATATGCCACATCAGCGCTTACTGGATTTTCTGTTAAAAACTAACGGTCAACGCCGGTCAACTCTAACGGAGAAATAGTTTAGGACACAATTGTCATATTGGATACTTTAGGACAAAAATGGCACAAAGTTAATAGTTCGGGTTTTCTAGTGGTATAATCCCTAATAATAATGATGATGAGAAAATAATAATAGTTATTATTATTGTTGTTCCTAATCCACGGTTGTCACCCTTCGTACGTAACCGTCAATCCAACTATTCATGTATTGTGAAAAATAAATTTTTAATACATATATGTAAGATAAATTTTATTTCAGTCATTAAATTCTTAATTACTACCTTATTTGTACATGTATCTAAAAAACGTCTAAAACACCTCAAACCGACCAAACCCCGATCACACTATTAAATTTCAAACTCTTAACTGAACCGGTTTGACAACCTTTCCCATTAGCCTCGAGGTCGTGATTTTGAAGTGGGTGATAAGAGAGAGTGAGAGACATACTCATTGTTGGAATTAACTTAAAATTCATTGCTTTGTTTGGGCCAATGGCCTTTATTCTCATGGCCTCTCCTTTTATTTCCTTTTTAGCTTTCCCCAACTTTAAGAGCATATATTTGTTTCCTTTTCTTTGGAAACCTTTTTGCATATCCACCATTTTTTTTATTACCCATATCCACCATTTATAATTGAGCAACTTAAGCTTTTTCAAAAGCTCCCATAATCTAACCACAAATCTTTCTCGATCAAGATTTGGGGATTTTATTTGTCTCCCTAACTTCTATGTTATCTCCTCAAATAATGATAAATCATAAATCATTTGGTTATTCCTTGCAGGAATACTTATGGATCTTTTGATGAGATCTATGTTGCTCTTGATTCTTTATAACATCCAATAAATTTGACCGGACTGGGCCATAACAGCTTTTGGGTTTTTTTTTGGTTTTGTTTACAGAACATTTTGTGTTATTTAAGTGGGATGGTGAAAAGACTATTACATCTATGAATTTTTTATTCTTACTCATAGAATTATGAGTAAATAGTAAATACAATATATTAGCCACTAATATTATGAAAATGGGGAATTATAGCCATAATGATGTAAATTCAAATTATTAGTCATAACTATTGTTGCGGGTCAAGATATGGCTAACTGCTCGTTACTATTATTGAATTTTTAACGGAGAAGGCCACGGCAGCAGCCACATCATTGGCCACGGCAGCAGCCACGTCGGACTGCTTTTAATTTATAACTTTAAAACAAAAGAGTTTATTTAGCATAATTACTAACGGAATTGTTAACAGAGATTTAACGTTTGGCTAATAATTTGAATTTCCATAGTTGTGACTATAATTCCCCGCTTCATAATAGTTGTGGCTAATATATTGTATTTACCCTAGAATTATTGATCTAACAACACTAAATACAAATTATTAGCCAAACCTTGAAAGTGATGCAAAATAATAGTAAAACCTTTAGAAATACAACATAATAGCCAACCATTAAGTATATTTTAATAATTCTGTTAAATAATAGTGAGCTGCGTATATATAAAGATGAGGTGGAAGATATGTTATGACGTGGCACTGTCACATCAGCCGGTCAAGTGTTGGTCACAATTTTGTCTCCCCGCGTTCTCTTCTTTCTTCTCATCCACTCTCCAGCGAACGCAACGGCTACCCTCTCCTTCCCATCATATCATACTAATCTTCTTACACTCTGTTTCCGAAGGAAGGGAGAAAAATAGAGGAGAAAGAAAATTTGGAGGGGAGAGAAATGGAGGGAAAGAAAAAGTGGAGGGGAGGGAAAATGTTGTTTTATGGATGAAAATGAAAAGAAAGGTGTGAGAGAAAAAGTATATTGGGAAGTGTGATAGATATGTTATTTTATTGATTATGTAATAGTAAAATAATTTAATTATGTCTTAATATCATTTTTATTACTTCTTAATAATGAATTTAATATATTCTTTTGTCTAATTTGGTTCACTATTAAAAAAAATTCAATTTAAAATCTAATTCATTTTAACTTCATTAAAAAAAAATCCATAAATTTTGGATTACTTTTGTCGTACAATATGACAATCATTCTGTAAAATTTATGTGATCAAGTACCGAAACATATTATACTCAATTTGGTGTCATCAGGTCCAAACGTCGGTTTGGTCAGGTACGATCTTGTAGAACCACTCGTACGGTACGATTATATAATTTCATAATTATTGACGTATTATTAAATTTATTATTAGTTAAAAACCAAAGTAAAATACTCGTACATATTTTATATGTAACTTACTCATACAATATTTTAATGATTATGATTTTAACCATGTTAATGTAATAATATATTATTATTGTTATTAGAAACACCCAAATGCCCAACCCATTCCCTCTTTCCCTTGCTTTCTCTCCAAATTGGAGGGATGAGTGTAATAGTAAAACTTTCCCTCCAATTCCTTCCCCTTCCTCCTGTAGCAACCTTCAAAAACAAAGGAAAGCTTCTTGGGACATGTGCTTTCCTCCCACTTTTTCCCTTTCCCTCCCTTTTCTTCCTAAAGAAACAGAGTGTTAAAGAATCGTCATATACGGACCGACTTGTTGTTTGCAATGCAGCTTTGAACGACAAAAATATCTTCGATCTAAGTGGTTAAAGTTTAGTTATTTTTTACCAAATAAAATCAATCATTAAAAAAATATTCAGGGACGCAAAAATGTGAAAACCTTATTAATTAATTATCATGATAAAAAAATTTACTTCCTCTTGGTTTCCTTCTTCAGTCGCCCTACATTTTCCTTTCTTTATTTTCACATTTGCTTACTTCATCCAACCCTGATCAGTCTAATATTTATATTTATTCTAATTTGCAAGTATGAAAGGATCCATAAATGAATCCACAACGGGTTTATAGAAATTAACAATTAAATCATTAACCACTAACTCTCTAGCTCAATGTCCAGTTCGATTGGGACAACATAGGTATTTTTCTACTTAGTAGTAGGTCATTGTTTGCTTCCTTAGTATTTGAAGGAGTGAAATTTTAATATGAGGGGTTGTTTGCTTCATGGATTTAAAAATGATGGTTTTGTAATTTAAAAACTCAAGGATTTATCAATGATTTTAGGCATTATGGATTTGTAACAATTCTTCGTTTGTTGAGATGTTTCATCATAGATTTAAAGGTTTGAGATTTAGAACTTACAGTACAAATTACAATACTATCATTTTTCTATTTGTTTGTCATGTTTATGATATGTACACAAAACAAGGACAATACGTACTAATAAACATAATGTTGTCACAAAGACAATATAATAATAAATAGAATAATTTTGTTTAACTTTTAACGTAACATATATCGGTTACCAATTATTTGTCCTCCTTTTCAAAAGTAACATATAACAACATATATTAGAACCGGAGAACAAAGAATTATATGTTCCATGAAAAGGTCAAAGGAAACTAGAACACAAGAAAGAGTACAAAAAATCTAACTCATGTTTGTACATTAAATGAATATTTATATTATTCCTTTGTTGTGAATTAATTTATTATTGGGCTAATACCACTAGGAAACCCGAACTATTAACTTTGTGCCATTTGTGTCCTAAAGTATCCGATATAACAATTGTGTCCTAAACTATTTCTCCGTCAGAGTTGACCGGCGTTGACCGTTAGTTTTTAACAAAAAATCCAGTAAGCGCTGATGTGGCATATGAAGTGGAATTTATAATATTAATTTATAATTATTTTTCATATAAAAAATTACAAAATTACAAAAATAAAAAACAAAAACATATACGATTTGTGGATTATTTTTTGGGACACAATTAATCGTTCTCTTCCTCGATTATTCGTTCTCTTCTTCAATCCCAAGCTGGATTAACCTACCCCTTCAATCCCAAGCCAGATTCTGCGTTCAGATCCACCGTCGTCGGTAGCTCTTCCTCCGGCGACCACTGGCGGTCAGATCTCCGTCTCGCACAGGGAATCAGTGCTTTCATCAAGCTCAGATGTGGTTCGCCGAGCTGGAGCCTCCCTTTCCTCCCTTCTGTTCCCCTCGTCAAGCTCGTCTTGAAATCCTTCACCCTCCCAACCCTAAAATTAATCCCCTTCGCAAACCCTTCCATCCGCTCCATAATCGCCACCCCCGAGCACCTTGAAGTGAACATCGACTCCCGCCGTCGTCGAGTGCTCTCGAATAGACTCGATAGGTCGAATCCCGACGACATCGACGAGATGAATTGAAACGCGTTGAAGAATTTCGGCGAAGAAATCTTCGTCGCCGAAGGAATTGACGAAGAATTGACAATCCTTCCTCTTCCCCTTCTTCCTCTTTTTCCTTCTTAGGGTTCTTAGGGATTGAAAACACCAGCGGGCGAGGCTTTTCTTCCTCCTCTGCATCCGGTGGCTTCTTCATAGGGAGTCGAACAAGGATGGTTTCTTCATCAGGAGGTGGCGACGATTCAGTTTAGGAAGTCGGCTAGAAGGTTTGACTAAATTCGCCGGAGTAGTGGAATCGAAGAGGAGAAAAAGATCCGGAGTGGCGGATTCAGAGAGGGGAAAGCCGACAGAGGCTGTCAATTATTTATATTAATTTTTTAAGCAGGTAAGATAAAGTGAGTTTTTGAAATTATTTTTAATGATTTTTTAATTTTAATTTTATTTAATTTTGAATTAAAATGATTTGTCAATGGCGTGGCATCTACGTGGCTGCCACATTTTTGCCATGTCACCAAAAGTAAACATTAAGTTGACCATCGTTTGGTTAACCATTATCTATAACGGTTAACAAAATTTCTAGGACATAAGTGACACATAACTATTATACATTGGGACACAATTGTCATATCGGATACTTTAGGATACAAATGACACAAAGTTAATAGTTCTGGTTTCCCAATGGTATTAGCCCTTATTATTATTATTTATTAGAATAAAACCCTAAACTTTCAGGAGAGCAATATGGGGGCAGCCATTTAGCTTTAACTCAAATCCCATTCTCTTCCTCTCAATGTTGATGCTCGATACAAAAGAAAGTTGGGATGGACATGGGAGCAGCAACGTGCCCCACCTCTCTTCCAACCTCCTTGACCCGCACAAAACGATGTGGCCGATTCCCGCCGTTCATCGCAGCAAACATAAATCCGGATGGACCTAGAGACTACGAGTTGCGGTGGAGATAAGTTGAATTACGCCTTCCAATTTATAGAAACCTCATGGTTTGTGACGAGCGGGGCAGTGCGCTGATGGGACTCAAATTTGTAGGGAATAAAATTCCCTTCTGTCAAGCAGACTGGAGAATGTGTGTAGTAAGGGTTTGCTTAGGGAAAGACCTTAGGAAGTAACGACGAGACTGACCCCTTCTCCCTCACCAGATTGAGGAAGGGTTAACGGGCTTGTTTTTCGAGAAGAGGCAGAATGAGGCGAGCCGCCGTACCAACGTGGACAAGGTCTCAAGAAGCTCAGCGAGAAGTTAGAGTGAGAGTTTGTTCAGTTAGTTATGTTTATGATTATGAGGATAAATGGAGGTTCAAAGTTTAATCTTTATTGACCATGTTTTTTAGGTCGCCCACGTGTTTAGGGCATCGCATTTGATGTTGTTCTTGGAAATGATTAAGCTGTATTTTAATTTTGAGCTTTGTTTTTAACAGGCTCCGGAGCAATAAGTATTTCGGTTGAGTAAAAGTATCGGGACGTTTCAATTTGGGACATCCCTCTCTCTCAGTCAGGGTCATGGATCTGGAGGAAATTGCTTAGTTCAAGAGGATGGTTCCAATTCAGATTTGTTGTGGATGCTAAAGGTGGGGTGCTCTGGGAAGGGAAACTGATGCCACGTTTCTCAGTACACTAGGTGTGGCTGTCAATCAGACCCCAAAAGGCTAAGGTGGATTGGTGGAAGATAATATGGAACAAGTTTGTGATTCCTAGAAATAGGGTTATTACTTGGTTAATAATTTTGAACAGGAGCACTACGAAAGACAAGCTCAAACAATGGGGGAGGACTTCTGACTCACTGTGTGTATTATGCAAGGCTGAGGAAGAATCTCGAACTCATCTTTTCTGCTACTGCTCTTATTCTCTTGAGTTTTTTGCAATTGTTTTTGGCTCTAATTGGTGGCCAAGTACTTGGGATGCACTCATAGACTGGATTCAAAGAAGAAACAACAAGGAAGGCAGCAAGGGTATGGTTTGGAGTGCGATTTGGTGCTGGTGCATAAGTGCAGTATGGAAGGAGAGATGCGCTCGGATTTTTAAGGGGGAGCAACGAGCTGTTAAAGAGATTAAAAGGCAATGGAGAGCTGACTTCAACTATTTTGTAATGGGGAAGCTGGATTTCCAGCTAGAAGTGCAGAAAATTCCTAACTTGAGTAGCATATTGTATTCAGAATAAAAAGTTTTGAAATGTTGTTTTGGTTTGTCTCTGTACGCAGAACAGCAGAGCATTGCTCTTGGTTTTTGGAGGACCCTGCTTTGACAGGCTGTGCTTAATAAAAAGTTCGATAATTACCGAAAAAAATAACTTAAATTGGTTCCTATTTTACATAAATAGATTATCCCCTCCCCCCGATAATGATTAACTTATTTTATTAAAAATCACAAAAAAAAAAAAAAAACAGATGCAATTACAAAAGGTACAACAACTGAGAAGGTTAAAGACAACAAGATTTGCTCAAATGAAACCAATCTCTTCCAGCTGCAGACCAAAATAGATACCAACTTACATAGATTATTCTGGTCTGTGCAGTACAACAAAACCCACATATACCGGCTAATTGTTGAGGCAAATATCGCATTTGCCTCTAAAAGGATTTTATATGCAACAAATGTATAATTTGCCTCAATAGGTTCAATTATGTGCCTCTAAAAGTATAAGATATATTACAAATATATAATTTGCCACAATAGATACAACTTTGTGCCTCTTAAAGTATGATAAGATACACTACAAATATATAATTTGCCTCAATAAATACAACTATATGCCTCTAAATGTATGAGATATACTACAAATATATAATTTGCCTCCATAGCTCTAAAGTTTTGCAACTTCAAATGCTTTAATATGATTAATAAATTTTTTTTGCCTCAATAGATGTTATATTTGCCGCTATAGCTATTAGCTTTTCAATATTCATATTTCACTTTTATTTATTTTTTAAAATACGAATCCCATTATTTTAGTATACGAAACGTGAATCAAAATTAGATAAAAAAAATGAATCAAACAAGAGAGAGGGTCACACTCAATTTTTTGTGCTTTGGAATTTCCCCAACGCCTCGCACACCAAAAAATTGGAATTGTCCCTTTGCCTGACCATTCATTTCCCTGTGCCCATCCAATTTCAAGCCAAACCCACTTTTACCCTAGGGCTCAACTCGTTTACCCCAGGAGAATAAATTAAACTTCCACAGCCGGCCAACCACCTTCTCTTCTTGCTTCTTCCTTCTCAATTCTCTCTAAAACTACTTAACCAAACCCCAAATATCTCCGCCCTCTCCCTCAAAATCATAATCTCAATCTCGGGTCCGCTAATCCCGTCCACTAATCGCTCTCATCTACCTCTTCCTCAAAACCCCAACCCTAATCTCTCGATCGCTCTGCTTTACCTCTGCCTCAAAAATTCGAGGAAGATCGGCGATGATTACTTAGACGAAACGGCGAAGACTCGGAGATTATTTGGGTTTGCTGGGACCAGGCGACGATGACCAGAAGCGTAAGTTGAGGAGCCCAATTTTTCTTCTATCTGCCGGTGACCAGTGAGAAGATATGGTGTCATTTCTCGGCAGTGTTTGGGGTAGATTCCGACAGCTTGATATGTTCTTTTGAGTAGGGATGCTTGACGGCGGATTTAGAAGGGTTGTTTGTGTGGAGCTTGCGTTTAGAGGCGGAGACGATTTAGGAGACCAATCTGGCGACGAGCAGCCTAGATGGAGATTAACAGCCAACGAGCCAGCCTCTGCCTTCTCTGGCGACAAAAAGGATTTGGGCGACAAATCTATCTAGAGAGCGCATAAACGACGCTGGAAGGATTTGTGTGGTTGATCTGGAAACTTAGATATTTCCTTTATGTATGTTAGCCATATTGATGTCTTATACTGTAATGTTTTAAGTTTAGTCTGGAATACGCATACTATGATATTGGGGAGAATTCTTTTATTTTATGAACGATATTGGGGAGATTTTCTTCTACTGTACTCTCCGTTTTACAATAAAAATTAATTAATAAATATTCAATATTAGTATTTTATAATTGGTATATACTGAGTTTAAAAATACAGAAGTTACAAATTATTTTTCATAAGAGAAAAATGTAAATTAAAATTTTTATATTTAAAATTATTTTTCATAAGAGAAAAATGTAAATTAAAATTTTTATATTTAAAATTCCAGTAGCTAATATTGGAAATAGTATTTATTTATCTCTTAAATATATCATTTACAGGCAGATGTTTTAGTTTTCATAGATGATTTTAGAGGCAGCTATGCGTGACTCTAATATTAGATATAAAGGCAAACAAAAGAGTGCATTAGCGGCTAAAATATTAGTTGCACATTTTTTTTAAATAGCAACAAATAGTATATGCCTCTATATATGCTTTATAAAGCTATATCAACTGAAGTATTTGAGGCAAATGTATTATTCGTCTCTAAATGTATATAAAGGCAAAAAAATGATTTATAGAGGCACTGACATTAACTTACAGTTCTAAAAAAGGTTACATTTTCATACCTATTAGTTCTTCCATACATTTAGTATCTAAATTTTTTCATGTAATCTCATCAACCTGTCACTGAAATTAACTTACAGTTCTAAAAATCCCTACATTTTCATACCTATTAGTTCTTCCATACATTTAGTATCTAAAATTCTGACATCTTATAAACATATCTTATCTTATACTATCACATATTTCAAATCATTGGTTGCTAATATGAACTTGAAATTGTACTTAAATATGTACTTGAAATCCACCTTGTATATTAAGAAAAGAATTCAAGTGTTACATTTATTTAGTATCTAAACGAAAGATTTGAACATTGTCTAAATTTCAAATTTCAAATCCAAACCATCGGCTAAAATACCTCGGATACCACTTAAGTTTCAGAATTGGGGCATGCATACCACTTAAGTTTGAATAGGGCGTCGGGTACCACTGAACTTTATTATTTGTGCACCCGGTACCACTTAAGTTTAATGTTAAGTGCATTCCGTTAAAGTTAACAGAATATTCTTGGAATATTCTGTTTTCTAAATTTCTTAATTGGTCCTTCTACTTTTCTTATTGTAAAAAATCATTTTTGACTTATGAAAAACATCAATTTTTATTATTTAATTGGTATCCTCTTTTGAAAACTTGATACCAAATTAATTTATGAATAGAAAATTTAAAATTAATATTATTATAAGTATTTTCAATTATTATTATGTTTTCTAATAATTGAATTATTCTCCTTTTTTTTTGAAGATTTTGATACCAAACCAATTTTTGAATAGAAAATGTACAATCAATTATCATTATAAGTACTTTAAATTACCATTATGTGTTATAATAATCGAAAATTTGCTTAAGCAAATATATCCTATGAATTCTATATCGATATAAATATATGAGGATGTTATATTTAATTCTCGTACATCATTTGGATGTTGTATAATTTTCTTGGTTACTTTCGTTCTATTTTCGTTCGAAATTTTCTTCAATTACTGTAATATGTTTAATTCTTTCTAACTATGTTCCATTTATCATTCTTTGGTCTTGATGTATTGATGATCGATTAGATTCTATTTTAACTATGTTTAATGCTACTTCTTATCGGGTTAGTGATTTAAATAGATCTTCTAATATTGATTTTAAATATTTATTATTATATTCTATATATTTATTCTTCTTCTTGATATTTGTTTATTATTTTTACTAACTTATCTATTTTATTGAAAATTTTGATTAGTCATTTTAGTAATATTATGTTTAGAAGGTTTGTTAATTTCTCTATTAGATAAAAACTTGTTGAAATATAGTTTTGGATGTTTTTAAAAGTTTTGGGTACCAAAAAGTAATTAAAATTTTGGGTTGGATGGAAAACTAGACGGATGCACATTTGGTGACTTTAATGGTACCCGACGCTCTATTCAAACTTAAGTGGTATGTCTGCCCCAGTTCTCAAACTTTAGTGGTACCGGAGGTATTTTACCCCCAAACCATCATATACCCAAACGCACGGTGCCTGAATTATTTTTAAAAATTATATTGAGGTTCACAAAAATGATTGTAAAGTCAATTGAGTCTTGATGTGCTCAATCTTGGATCGTAGTTGTTCCTATTGGTCGATCAAAAGCCTGTTCAAACTTAGGCCTCATAAATGTCGAGTCGGTCACGCTCTATCTTTATGGTTCGATTTCGTTCATTGGCTCCGTAGAGAGTAACGTTGTTATCCTACTATCCTTTGTCTGATTGATCTAATAGCAAAAGAAGAAAAAAAAGAACCCTTTTTCAGCTCTTATGGCATGGGCTGATTTTATTTGAAATGCTAATGAAAGGTTGTTAGAAAAAAAGAACCTCATCCCCATTGTAAAGTTTTTCAATTTGTTCCAGACGCTGTCATCGGGGTAATTTTAAATTTACATAAGTCCATAAATCCTGAAAATTCAAACAAACGCGACCACTTAATCGAGCCAACTCTAATATCATATAAGTTAGTTCCAGTAACTCATATTATTGAAAAAGGTTAATTATGAAATTTATATTACTCTCTACCCGCATGGTTTAGGCATGGATATATATACATAATCGAAGTTATACTAAAAGGAAGAACAGTACTATACATGGGTGGGACTTGGCCCTTGGGAGGGTAAATATGAAGATATATATACTAAAGGGAAGGGAGGTGAGGAAAAAGAGTGGAGCTTTATTCGCTGTAAAAAGGGACACCCACTTTCTGCAATTAGTTACCAATATACAATATCATCTTTGGTACACATTTGTTGCTTTTCCAAAATCATTCATGCAAGATGCAAACTACTTTTTATCTCGCCTTTTCTCTTCCTGCTTTTGAGGGCAAAATTAGATTCCAAAATTTCCATGGCATCTTTTGATTGAATAACCCTACCAATGGTTTCCCCAATGGAGATATCAATCTAGCTAGTGATCACTAACTGATTAATTTAACCTGATGAGTACAAGGTTCCCAACAAATCTATGCTCTATATCTAGCTTACTGCATGTAGGGGTGTTCAAATGGTTACCATGGTTCTAACCAAACCAAATAAGGCTAAATTCCATTAACCATGGAATACAATATCATAACCATACCGTCCAAACTTATACAATAACCAAATTAACCAAACTAAAGTTTAATCGGTTTGGTTAATTGGTTAACCAGATTAACCAATATAAAATCACATTATTATTGACGATGAAAATTTTCCGGTTAATGCAACAATTCGCAATTTATATAATGAATAAAACATAACAATCAACACGTAGTTATAGTTGACCCTTAACAAAAATACATGCAACTAAGACAATTATCTTAGGATTAGTATAGAAGTATTCACCTAACAAAAAGTTATGACAATGGTATGGGTTAATGAATTATTGTGTTTGTGTAAATTGACTTAGTCTCTTAGCAATTATCATAGGCTGGAAATGACCTTCCTTTCAAGTTTTCATTCATCATAATGTATGAAATTTATCTAAATTAGGCGTCCATATGTTGTGGTCTAGACTTTACATATACAAATATACATTATATGAGCAATATTGAGCTTTATATTTTATGAGTCTTAAAGAGATGAACGTTAACTCTTGAGTGGTTATGCAAAGTATTATGTGTATATAATATATGTTAGATATATGACTAATTACTGAACTGGTTAATTTGGTTTGACTGGTTAGGAGTGTCTGAAACCAAACCACCTAAACCAAACAAGATAAAAACTTTAACCAAACCAAACCAATTATCCAAATTAACCAAACCAAATTATCCAAATAGTACCGGTTAAAACGGTTACTACGGTAACTAAACCGTTTGAACACCCCTAACTGCATGGATTAGTTAAAACAAATATTTGCACCATACACACACGACACAGATAATTGTGGAAGAACTACTATACAATGATGAAAAAGGCACGCATGGAATGCAATTCTTATATATCATTATGTATATCACCATTATAAAAAAAATTTCTTATATATCATTATGTAATTAATGTAGGGTGTGTCAATGTGGTTCGACTCGGTCGATTTTGGACCAAATCATGAAATGTATCGAACGATGAAAAGAAGGCAAATTGAGAATCAAGATTGAAACCAAACTGTACTTGCTTCAATTCAATCTAGTACACTTCATTTTATTAAATTTTAATTGCATTTTTCATAATTATTGAAAGAGTTTAAAAAATTTAATTTGAATCGTATATATTCGATTTTGGTTTGACTTAGTCTGAAAGTTGATTCGATCTAACTTCATTCGACGTGACCCAAATCATCACACACCTCTTATATAGCGCAAACACACGTTTTTCTTTACCAAATCACGTGAATGCCTGGATATTATGAAATTTTACAACGTGTATAGTATACTAGGCACTAGCGGTCACCCTAATCTAAATATACAGCAAAAATAAAATTTTAAAATTTAACAGCTATAAACTAAGCTATGTATATTACTCTAAAATTGATCCATTCGAGAGGCATTAGACGTTTTGATGGAGGTTTACCTGATGAAATTTTTTTAAAACACAGGAGGCAATAATAATTTGCAGAAATGTTTACCTGTTTCACCCTAGTACTATTTTCGATGAATCCCAAAAATCAACACATTACGGTTCCGAGGAAGGTATACAATATATATACAATCAAATATTAGGACCCATCATGTTGGGAAGAGCGATCACTCACTGGTTTACTTTTTTTTTTTCTTTCAAAGGATACTTGCATTGTACTTTGAATGATCGATTACAAGAGAACCAACAAAGCAAACCAAAAATAGAACAAGGACTGAGAAACATAAGTACATAGATGCTCAATCAACGCTTCAGAAATACAACAAGAAGAGCACAAAACCTAGAAAGAGCCATCCAACAAAGGAACTGAAACACTTGAACCAAAATCAGTATACACCCAAAGCTCTCTTGCAATAAAAACAAATGAAGTAGCACCAAGAGCAAACAGCTCGTCCGATCCGACCGAGTCCATGACGATTGAACACAATGTCATTAGCCGCCTCCTGGGAGTCGCTCGAAGACGCTCAACACAGTGAATCACGAGTGAGAGATTACATGGCGGTGGACAGAGATGAGGATCGAAATGCTCCGAGCTGAAGAGGCAGGGGAAGACGAGGCTCCAAGACTTGGTCAAGGGAAGCAGAAGAACCCAGATCCCCCGATCAAAGAACTGAACCCACGAGCAGCAAGGCCAGACACTACAATCCATCCTCCGTCGGCCACCTAGATGCAGAACAACCACCTGGGAAGAACGAAGGGGAAAACCAGAGAATTGATTCACCACATAAGCTGTTAAACCAACCATCATGAGAGAAGACTCAAGATGCATAACCCAGCCCCAAAGGAGAGCAAATCCCAGCAAAAAACCCTAGAACAGGGGAGCGAAATGCCAAAAATGGCTTGAAAAGCTGGAAAGCTGAAAAAGCAGAGTGAAAAACATCAAAAACAAAGACAGGGAAGCAAAAAGAGGTAGCACGAAGAAAGAAAAGGGGACGGGCTACCGCCGGTCACCAAGAGATGCCGGCGGCAGCCCTGGGGAGCTTCAGAGCGAGGGGAAAGGTAGAGAGAGATGAGAGCAAATTTTGAATTAAAGTTAGAGTATGATGATGGGTTTTTGCAATGATAGGTTTTTGCAATTCTAGCCGGTAAAACTGAGCTGACGGTTTGCGCTGCTCCTCTGGTTAACCGGCCGATTCGATACAAACGGTACGATTCATTGCTGGCGGTTAAATAGTATGATCAGACCAGTTTGGAGGCAAGTTGACGGTTTTACTGGTCGGACTTATTGGTCCAGTTTTAATAACACTGAGACAAATTACATGCAAAATTCGTAACAATTTTATGAAATAGAGCAGTCGGTAAAGGCATATCTCCCAACTATCGCGATTCAAATCAACTCACTCGTTCATATTTCTCACTCCGCCACATTTTGTACCCAAATCAAAATACACAATCTAGATTTATCATAAAGTGAGTGTATGAATGATAATCGATTCGGTTCGGTTATAACCGAAATCGTTTAGTTGGTTCTCGGTTAACCGCTAAGCACTTTGTGCTTACCATTAACCGCACCGTTTAAATTAGTCGGTTAACCGTAACCGTATAGTTGGTTCTTGGTTCTTTTGTGGGTTAACCGAATAACCGTTAACCAAGTGATTCGGCATGGTTATACCAAAATAACTGATCGATAACGTAACCAACAAAAGAAATCCTTTTTATTTGTAAAAAAAGACCTCCTTTTTTCAATTGTGAAAATTTCTATAATTTTTATTTTTAAATAAAAAATAATTTAACATAGATATATATCAATACATAATCAACTCAATCCAATACAAGTAATCATTTATTTGAAAAAAAAGACCTCTTTTTTCAATTGTAAAAATTTCTATAATTTCTATTTTTTAAATAAAAAATAATTTAACATAGATATATATATATCAATACATAATCAACTCAATCCAATACAAGTAAACAATAATATCATTCTACCATCACACTTTATTAAAGAAGTATAAAACGATAAGAGACCCCACCAAATTACATGGAAGCTTAATGTTACTGATTGTTGTTGAGCAACTGTTCGCAAGCCTGACTTTCTACTGTGTTCCTTCTATAATTCTTCCTTTAAATTATTTTGATTTGAGTCTCAGTCACTATTACAACTAGGATAGGCAAGAGGTCTTGTAAGCTTTTAAACACCCCATTATTTTTTACATATGTTTACAGCTAATGGAGGTCTATTATTTTCGGCTCTAACTATTAGGATGGTCGTAATCGATTAGTGGGTTAACCGTTTAACCATCGGTTATTAATCTTTTAATCATCGATTAATTATTAGCTCAATTTGGCTACCGAGAACCGACCGTATTACTATTTAATCGGTTATCAATGTAACCATTACACACCGATCCTAATTTGGTTATCGATTACACCGACAACGAGATAACCTTTTACCGGCCGCTGTAAGCGTAAATATTAAGTGCCTGCTCCAACGTGAATCCGTAGGCACGGCTACGAAAAATTATATCAATGAGAACAAACATAATGGTTAGTTTTTCATAGGAGATGGACATTGGTCCTAAAATAAGATATTAGTTACCTATGTAGTGATGATCGCTTGGTCGACCAAATCGTCATCCGGTTTTGAACCTTGAGAAAAGGGTAAGTCGACCAATTTTTTTTTTTCATCCGGTCGAACAATTTTCTTTTGAAACATATGTTTACTGAAATCTTATATCTGTCATATCTTCTTTGTTTTAATTTGAATTTGATTGTCATTTTGTTGCATAGATATATAGAATCCATGACTTATGATATACAATGATATCCATATTGTTATATCATGAGCAAAAGAAAAAAAATTAACCCTCAATATACATGTTTCTTATAATTTAGTCATTATCATATCATGATATTACCACTATGCTAAGACCGACTGTACGATTATATCACTCTCATATCATGATATTATCTCTACGATAATATGATAATATCATGATATGATAGTAATATAATGACTTCAAAATTTATTTTTCAAAGATAAAACTTCATACCATCTCACCACCGTCTTACAATGATCTTACCACACAATGGTAATTGGTAAGACTGAAAACACCATCATATGATTGTCATACTATTATATTACCATAGTGATATATGATGATATGGCAATGATAAGATGAAATTAATTTTTGCTCCAAAATATCAAAATGGATATCAACTTGGCGAGCACAAAAAGATGATATTTTTAATAAAGTTTTTGAAATCCAAGATAAAACGAATTGGATATCGATCATTGAAAATTCGTAGGATATTTGAAAAGTGAATTACCTGTGATATAGAGATCCATTTTAGCCCCGAAAAATCCGCTCATATGTCCCCCAAACCCTTACTTTCTCTCATTATCCTTATGCCAAAGTGACTATTTATTAGATCGCACCCTCTCCAATCTCAACCATCCATATGTGATTTTGTAATGCTACATAACATGCTGTTTTTATTATAACCTAACCCTTATTATTTTCATGTTTCATTATTTTATAATTAATTAATTCTCTTGTTGGATCCTAATTGGTTATGAAATATTATTTATGCTCGAGGAATTTACTATGCTCATAAAGCACTATAGTTATATATATAAAAAATAATAAAAAGGAGGAATTAGTAATTTACTTTCTTATTTTACACAAACATTAAGAAGTTGATCTATCATAATTCATAACTAGTTCCCATCTCCCCCAACAATACCTACATATATATTCTACCAAACCCTACCCTCCCAAAAACACTAAAAATGCTTTTCCAACTAAACCAGGAATCAGAATATCTATAGACCCAAATATCCCCCCACCCAAAGAACCAAACAACAACGTTGATCAAAACGAGAAATTACCCCCAACCCCCAAAACCATCTGACCGATCGTGACATGACTTCTTGTACACATATTCCCCTCCTCCATTAATCCCCTAAAAGAAAACCTATAGAAAATATAAAAAGATTCCAAATAGGCAAATACGATACATCATCACAACCCATCTTCCTCCCGAGGTAGCTTGAACATAATCCTTCGATCAACCAACTCCAGTATCCCAATCTCATCAATCGACTCAACTCCATCCCCATCACCATCTTCTTCTTCAACACAAATGTTCAAATCCAACGATAAGCATGGGCTCTCTCCCTCATCTCCTTCATTCATCACCTTCTGCTTAGACGTGGGCGAACAAGCTCTAGACGATCTACAACTGAAGCTCTCCTCGCAGCTCAGAATCACAATGGCGTCCTCTAGCCCTACCTCTTCTTCTTCATCATCCTCACCACCTTCGTTGCTCGTGTTTTGGCCCAGCCCGTGTTTACTGTTCCTTCTCCTCAGTACTCTCCCGCTCTCCATTGCCCTCTTGAACCCTATATGCGAGCAGTAATCCGCTTGCTCCACGTCCTCCACGAAGAAAACCCTACGTGGGTCTCTCCCCACGGCCTCCACAAACCTCTCCACGTAGCTCTTCTCGTCCTCTACTCTCCCTCTCTTGCACGAGCTTCTGGAAGAGCAAATATAGCTATCCTCCGAGAAGTTGCTCATCGATATGGAGACAAATCTATGGTGGGAGCCGAATACCAGCCTGGCAATCTCCTTGGCGATTTCTTCCTTGGCTTCCACGTCAGCACCTTGGAAGAACAGCCACGTGTCCTCCTTGTTGGCATTTGAGGAGCGCCGCCTTCTGCTGACCATGCCGGAGCGGCACTGGAGGATGGTGGTGGCGATGTCGGGGATGATGTGTCGCTGTCGGGGGACTTTGGTCTCCATTGCGTTGCATAGGGTTTTGAGGTTCTCCGAGTTGAGTGAGTTGAAGCGGTGGGTGGAGAACTCGGTGGTGTTGTCGCTGGAGGAGGTTGAGTTAGGGGTGGTGGAGAGGGAGTTAGGGTTTGATGAGGAGAAAAATGGGTGATGGTGGTGTTTGTTATTAGTGTAGTTTGGGATGTATACGCGTAACGCGGGGTCCATTGTGGATGGCTTGTGGTGGTACTGATCGACGAGAAGCGTTTTGGTGGCCCAGAAGTTATGACGATGACGAGCGATTGAGTCGAGTGATGGTGATGTGGTGGTGGTATTAGAACTCTTCCATGGTGATTGATGGTGGTGGAAGCTGGTTGGGTCGAGGTAGGAGATGGAGGTGGGAGGTGAAGGTGAGACTAGTGATGAAGCAAATGTGAGACTCTTCATTCGAGTATTAGTAGTGTGGTAATTGTGGTGGTAGTGATGATCATCGGATGTTATCTGTAGGTTTGGTGATGAGTTCCACTTCTTGCATAAATCTTTGACGGACATTGAATCCTATATTGACAAGAAGAGAGAGAGAGAGAGAGAGAGAGTTAGTGGAGGGTATGAGTTACGTTCTTCATTTGTTTATAGAAAGAATTACTTGAAAGATGTGACATTTGTAGTGACAAGAACAATAGAGAAGTGGGTCATGACCCGGATTTCATATTAAAAAAGGTGATGAATGTGATTATGTTTTCTTACTGATGAAGTAAAAAAAGACAGACCTCTGTTGTGGATGTGTAGCATGCATGCATATCTATCATTACAGAAGAGAAATAATTACCTGATCATGATTATGGGTCTTGTAAGGTTGGAGCCATGCAGGGAGGTTGGAGGAAGTTGGTGAGTCAGAATTATTGCATAAAGAACAATCACCATAGCCATAGCCGTGACAGTTTAGGTTGTGTTGTTGTTGTTTGGTCTCTTCTTCCCTTTCTTGGATAATCATCGAGCTTGACCGTCCAACATTCTCGCTTTTAGTAGTGTTGTTAATGTTGGCTGTTGACTGGGTTTGTAACTCACTGAAAAGAACAAGGAAGGAAAGAGATAAGTATGAAAGATCACAAACGAATATGAATATTTACCATTTTCTCATCTACCTTTTCCTTGCTACTAAGTTAGCACGACTCCGGGTTTAAAAACTTAAATCTGAAGTAAGATCTAAAGTTGAAAAAAGGGCAGGATGGAATCTTTTCTTCTTGCCTTTTAGTACATTGAACTGAATGGATATTGCTTTATTTACAATTAGTAATCAGTAAAGTACGAGAAAGTTCAAAGTTTGAAACTTCAATACCCAGAAAGAGGGAACTAATGTTCATATATGCAACTTTACCAAAAACACTAGAAAGTATCAATCGATGAACGAATCTCATCACCAGCTAGTAAATTTTTACCTATCTGTCGCAACAACGAGACTCAAACGCAGAATTCCCGCAGGTATTATCATTGGACCAAGCCCCCAGTCAACTTCCACTGACGATTTACACTTGGCGTAGGTTTGAAAAGTCGCAACCCCCACCATCCACAACCTTCCCTCACAATCATCATTACATCTCAATTTCCCAAGCTGCATGATCAAGCGCTCCATCCACGACCTTCCCTCATCATCATCGGTTGCCCATTTCAGATCCCCCAAATTCAAAACCACCCCTCTTCCTTTCTCCATATTCCCTCTCACAGCCACCTTAAGCTCATCGGAAAACTGCCCAAAAGAAGACATGGCCGGTATAGACACAAACTTAACTCCCCGCAGAACCTCAGGCACCGCGGCCTCTCCCTTCTCAACTCTTTCCATCACTCCTTTCACCACATCTTCCGCCGTAGTAACACTCTCTCCAACTACCACCACTCCTCGTCGGCTCAATCTCGACACGTTCGCCAAACTCTCAATCACACTCGTGACATCTTCATTGTCAACCACCAACGTGTTCTCCTTGGTAGTCGTTTTACCATCGTTTTGTTGAGAAAAAACGGCCTGCTCGACGTTGCTCTTGACTTGGGTGCTGGAGAACCCGGCCTCCCTCATAACCCTACTGACGCTGGGATCGTCGAGTATCGACATGACGAGCTGCTCGAGCTCGATCTTCACCGCGAGCAATGGCTGCTGCTGGGTCTCGACGGAGGAGCCGCGGCGCTGGTGGGCCTGGGCCCGCTTGAAGGCGGCTACTAAGGCGTTCGAGATGGAAGGGTATTGTGGTAATTGGTGGTGGTGGTGGTGAGGGGAGGCGGCGGGGAGGCGGTTGAGGGCGACGTTGAAGCATAGCTCGAGGGCTCGACATTGGAGAGGGTGGTTGTGGGAGTACTGGAGGCACGCGGCTCGTAGGAGCCCTCCAGTACTGGACGCGGCCAGCATGGTGCTGGCGACGTGAAGAGGGGTCACCTGCGTGTGACCCCTCCTTCTGGCTAGGGTCACGGCCTGTTTCACGACCGTGGCTGCCTCGGTGGTTAGGGCTTGTTGCACTGTGCAAGTTCCTGTTCTCATTTTTTTGGTTGTTTGTTGGTTTGGGGAGAGTGTGATAGGGTTTTTTTGTTAGGTGGTAGGATTCATGGTGGAAGAGAGGAAGAAGGGGAAGGGGGAGATGAGAAGGAAGTTTGGTGGAAATATATTGTGGGGGAGAAAGGGGATTAAGGTGCTTTTCTTGAGGGAGAGGGTGAAAAAAGGATGATGGATGGGGTAGCTGTAGTAGTGGAAAGTGGAATGCATGTGGTGACAAAGCAGAAGGAGAGGAATGCAGATTTGAGGCAGCAGAGAGTATCAAAGGCAGCTCAGCTTTTCTTTGTATTTATTTTTGCTCTTTATATTTGTATTTTTCTTACTACTTTTTTTTCTTCTTTCATTTTTGGTTTAATTTTCTGATAGAAAGGTGTGGTTTTGGGCTAAGTGTGAGTGGGTCTCTATCTTCTATGCAAAGAGTCCAGAGAGCACAAAGGGTAGGGAATACACATGATCGAACCGCGTATTCTATCTTATTCCCTACGAAGAACAAAAGGAACTCTTCCCCCAACCCAAAACAAAAAGCACGAACAAAGAATATTATATACACAGAAAAGAAAGCCAGCCCATGAGATGAAATTAAGATGTGTTAATTATTGCATGGCATGGGGATTACGACTCGTAAATTCCCTCCAGAATCAAAGCGAAAAGAAAACCCATGCATCGACAATTCATTCATCTCCCTCAACCCGTAATCAGTATGACAGCTCCTGCTCTGCTGCTGCTATCATTTCCTCAGGCAGGAATCTTACACAAACAGACAATCGTCACCCACAAGACCCTTCGTAATCACTACGACCTCAACGTGCATGGCTATCGATTCCCGGCTCTCCATTCAAACAAACATTTGATTAATGGGTAATCATGCTTCAGCTTGTACGTAACTCAAGTCCAGTCCTCGATCGTGTAGATCAGAGGGAGAGAGACAAGGATATGAATGACAATTTCGACCTAGTTCGTTTTACTTGATTTGTTTCATATGTTTTTGGATAATATATGTTTCGCAGGTGAGTCGGGATATAGACATGAGCAGTGGCGGAGCCATCTTGTAATAGGGTGGGTTCCGAGATCCACCTCAGCTCTAGATAAGAACACTAAAAAGTAACAATAATATAATTGTATACAATTCATAATACTCGATCCTTATACTTCATGTTCACGGTTTTACTTGTCTATTAATAAACTATAGAAAATTTTGTGGCACGCATTAACCTTGCATATCATATAATTAACTCTAAATTGTACCATAAAAATGTGTCTCTAAATTGCTTATTAAAAATTACTAATTTTGAATTTAGTATCAAATTTTCCAACCTCAAATGAAAATATGTTAACAAACTATACAAAATGATAGTGAGTCATTTGAATATTAATAAAAAAATTTAATTTAATATTAGATCCACCTTAAGTGAATGGCTACGTCATTGGGCATGGGTACTCTCATCGCCCTAACGTGTTTTGACCTGCCTCATTCTTATTCGTTTTTGCCTAAATTACATGTAATTTTACACAAATTACTTAAAATTTACCTTTATTATCTCATACTTTAGTTATAGTAAAGTTGAAAATATGCTAGAATCTCAATTTCTGAAATATTCTAATTACATTTACCATATTATAATTTGTTGCATGAGAGTTTAATGAAAAAAATAAATATTTCGCTTTCTTTTTAAGTTGCATACTCATATAATAAGTCAACATGTCCCGACTTACGCCCCATATAAATTACCACACTGAATTTAACCCGCTACAGAATAATATCGGTATCGAGATATCCATTCCGAATCTGTCCATCACCATTCCTAGCTATTATTCACTGTGGAGTTTGGTCACTAGAGAGAGAGCGCCCTTTAATTTTGAGGTGGGATGACGATAAAGATTAAAGAGAGTGGCTGTTACATGGGAAGTGGGCACATATATATTCGCCATAGCTAGCGTGCCTTGCTGCATAGAAAGGAGAGCTAGCTCGATATACCTCGAATGAATATAATGAATCCATATACACCAGATTCTTTCAACAGAATGATCCCCAAAAATTAACAAAATCCATACAATAGACATATATTCAAAGCACTCAATAAACGAGAGCGATCATCTGGATATATCCTTTATTTCATTCCTCAATCATATATCTTCTCCACTTTTTAACCAGTTTTATACAGACTGCGATAATTCCCTCCCAAAATCTACTTCTTGGTTTTACCGGTTATGTATATATAATATATGTAAAGCCTTCTTTGAGATCGAGAAGAGGGAAAGCTAGCTAAAGAGAGGGGGCAGCAAGTCATAAAAACACTTGTAACTTGTAAGGCTGAAGAAGAGTAGAAAGATAAAGAGGAAAAGGATGAGGAAGAGAATATGGAAGAAGGGAAATGATCGTATGATTTAATTTTATTATGCTAACAATCATGAATAACAGAGAAAGTGGATTCAAGAGTACTATGGATCCATGGTGTCTTTTTACGGAGAATGATAATCAATATCATGATCAAAGGAATGTTTCTCATTCATTCGCCTTTTGTTTGATAAAACCAAAGATGGCGAAACACATAAAATTTTCATACATCATAAAGCAAAAGCAAAGGAGACATGAAATGACCATGTAGGGTTCTATACATCTAATGAGCTACAGAGAAGATACCAATTTGACATAAGGAAATCCATTCGCTGAATTGTTTCCATTTGTTGTCACTTGGGAGGTTTGGTTGGACGTTGGAGGGAAACAAGATGGTGTTTGGAGACTCTCAATCTCGACTGCAAGATACTATCTAGATTAGAACATATGTTACTCCACTGAGACATGGCTTCCCACTCATCAAAAGTTCTCATCGAGCGCGACGAATTAATGGCTTGGACGTGTTGTATGAGAAAATCATACAGATGGAGTAGTACAAGATATGTATTGGTTATTTTTATAGAGTGTTTTTCTACGGGTAGTTCGTTTGAAATGTGGTCAACGCTTGTTAAGTTTTGTTCGTAGGATGACTAAAGGAGGGTTATTGCCCCTCATGATCTATGTATTTTTCATTTACTCTCAGATAAAAATTCATCATTGACGACCACGATGAACAACAACAATAATAATAAACTAAATTTTCAGAAGTTTAAACAACTTCCACTGAATCAGGTCTTAAAACAGAATTGGTGATCAACAGTACTTTCAATCTCGACCATCCAAGTATAAAAAAAGGCACATCTTTAGAACCCAAAAGGCTCTCTCATTAATGGGAAACAAACAATACCAATGTATGAATTTCATGTGTACTAGATGATCAGTAGGACCCAAAAAACAAAAGAGCACAGAAAAAGCCTTAATAAAGACTATAATCCAAAATCTTCCCCAAACTGATTATTCTTTCAGTGGGTCTGATATAGTTAGTGGTTCCAGTCAAAAAGCTTGTATCTTTTGCTAGCCTAAAAAGACATCCAAAGGTGCCACCAAATAATTTTTGAACAAACAAAGCATTATTCCATTCCCCAGCAGGCAAAAAATTAATATTGCTAGAAAAAGCAGCAGTGTTTGAATGAAAGTAGAGAATCAATAAGTTGCTTAGAACACACCCTAGCTACCCTAACTAAGAAACCATTTTTTTCTGTACTCTCTCCTTTCTCACCAATAGATAACGGTTGCTCTTTTTTTTTTTTTTAATCACACAATAACTATAACCAAAAGCCATCCATAAAGAGAGAAACAATGAGTTGAGGGCTAAATCAATCTAGCTCTAGTGTTTGGGCACAAAAAGAAGTGTAGCAAAGTGAAAGCAAGAGAGAGAAAGGTAATATGTTTAATTATCTTTCCCGGGGAAGGAACTCTTCCGTGTATCTTCGAGGTTATCTTCATTTATTCGATCTTATAATTTTTCTCTCAATGATAGATCGTTAAAATCAAACATAAAAATATGTCATTTTAACTCATTCGGTGATTTATAATTATGTATCTTTTCTCTTCTTTCACCGTCAAGCCATTCAATTTTTCCCCCCTCTGATTGCTGAAAAAACACAATGAAGTTAGAGACCTGATGATGGGTTTTCCGCTTTGTTTTTCCTGCTTCCTTCCATCCACCTTTCTCTTTTGGCTTTAAGTAAAGCTATGCAGCACTGTGTTTGTATGAAAAAGCAATATTAAAAGCAAATTATGGCATTATCTACTCAAAAGGGCCGCTCATTTTTTTCCTGCTTTTGAGCTTCAAATTAAGCATCTTGAAGAGGGAAATATATTCATGAGCAGGAAGGATCAATAAACATACCAAAAACTCCATCTAGTCAATAGAAACATAACCAAACTCTAGCTTGAACTATCATCCGTATATAGGATTGGCTAACATCAGGCAGGGGCGGAGCCAGCCCATTTAATAATAACTTTTGTAGCAAGCCATTTTATTTTAACTGTATTTAGTCTGGTGGTAAATTTCTTAACCCTTATCACCCAAAGGGTGATGGGTTCGAATCACCAATGCCTTTTTTTAGCATTATGTTTTCACTGGTTTTGTGCGTTCACGCGTATTTTAGTTTTTCTTCCCATTCTTCATTATTTTATTCGAATTCTTCATTTAAATTTCATTTAATACTAGGATAGCAGAGCCGTGCTACGCTACGCAGCGGCTTTTAGCTGGCTTTTGGGTAGTTTTTGCAAGCCCGTATTACATCATTTTCATTGGTACTCTTTGGTTCAATATTTTCTTCTTTTCTGACAATCAAATTGTAGAAAAATCACCATCATTCGAAAAGAAAATGGTTAAATTAGATACGATAATTAATTAATATCGAAAATTAGGGAACATTTAAGTGTGAATAGTTGATAGAAAAATCTTGTGTTCGAATCTTGGCGACCTCATTTCTTAAGCACATGGTATTCAGATTTGTGCAAACTTCAATTATGTATAAGCTAACTTTTAATGAGGGAGCGTGCTAATAAATGGTATAAGATATATTACTGAATCTCTCCCAATAATTCGATTTATTGATATAAAACGGTTCTTGACAAAGAACATCTAAAGCATGAATCATTGTTTCGTGTAAGATTCATTATTATTCTCTCAACAACTCGAGTTATTGATACTAAACAGTTCTTGACAAAGAACACCGTTTAAAATGGAAAGACTAAGTAAATAATTTTTTTAGGTAATGACGAAAGGAAAGACTAAGTAAATCATTAATAATTGTTTGTTATACAAAGTAATATTCTTGAAGCAGAATGGTAGGACATTCGGTACCATGATAGTCATAGCAGCCACATTGGCCACACAGCTTATGAAGCCCCTCATAGCCCACAACATACGTGCAACCTTCAATCTTATATTGAGACAATAAAGGTTTCGTCCGGTCAACTTCCACACAGACCCTTGCATATTTGACCCTTGCCTCCAGTAGTGTTTCCTGGTCGACTCTCATCGGCCTCCCAATCCGCTCCGCAATGCGCATGACTGCTTCTGTATTGAAGAATTCCACTGGTAGCTCCGGAAGCTGAGGCCAGACCATCCTAAGTTGACATTTGATGCCCAGGGGTTGAAACCCTTATACCAGCGAGTCGTAGTGAGGTACGTGTCCCCAAGCATCCAAGGACCTCCAGCCGCGGCATACTCATAGTCTTCCTTGAATTTAAATCTCACCAGATAGCATCCATTAGACATGTCAGATAGCTTGATTGCTCCTTGTTTTGCTTATAGAGACCACAACCTGTTGGATAAGGGGGTAAACAAAATGTCTTGCTCCAGGCCTTTGACAATGAGAGCCGATCGCCACTTCCTTCTCCAAACAAATTTTTCTTTTGCCGTAAACAGAATGGTAGGACATCTCGGGTCCTCTTCTGCCTCAATTTTGTCATCTTCCTCCTTATTTTCCATTTCAACGTACTCTGTATCAGATTCCATAGTGTACCAATCATCATCACCATCCTGATCTTTAAATAGCTTCGCCGATCCATTAATCCAGGCTCCTTTCAGGCTGCCCGTTTTTTGATGTGTTTCAGTGTCGGCACTTTCGTCAAGCATCTCCTCGTCCAGTTTAGCATCCTTCGTTAGGTCAATTGCCCTAGGCCTCTTCTTCTGATGTTGCGTTTCCTAGGCATCTACAGTGTAAAACAGTTGGATGTCAGCAACTTTTAGAAAACGTTTAATTCGATAATTTATATACCCTAATTCCTGCGTACTACACCATCATTTATAAAACATTTAATTTCGTTGACACGCTAAAACACAACACCAAACTGCGACCAAGTGTAATCGCAGTCCGGAAATGCAATAACAGGCAAGCTCTAATTGTCAACCCCGTGTATATCTGCTATCTAGCAAACTAAGTTGAGTGATTGTTGATTTACGAAAAAGCAGTAAGAAAGCAGGAAATGGTTCGGTTTTCTAAAGCAAGGGAAGCGTCACTCGGGAATGAGTCCCCCTAGCTCCTTAGTTAGGTCACAATTGTAATTACTTTTGGTTGCTTTACTGCTGATTATACTGCGGAAGGTCCGGCAGTAGCTTGGAATCTCTTAAGCTGACCAAGCCCTCTCAGTCAAACTACTCGGCATACGACTAGTCTTCACCGGAATAGAACGCCGAGGCAATGAACACAAAACTCCACTACTGGAATTAGATTCCAGTACAAAGTAGTGAATCGACTAACTCTCGTATAATCGATTCACTACTACCGATTGAAGAAGCTCTAACAACCTAATCAGATTCTATCTATCTCAGGTTGCAGCAGAAATCAATAAAAGATTTTCAGACTTCAATTGACTCAATCAAAACACTTTAATCGATTATAATCAAGCAATATCACAATCCAAATGTAATTACAATCAAGTCCTAACACATGGAACTAGGGTTCTTCATACCCAAGTGAGAGAAAGTTCTACTCCATAGAGAGAGAGAGGGAAACAGAATACAAAGCAGTCATACTCATAACAATGGGAAGAATCTGCTCTGGGATGATGATCTTCACTCCTATGATGATCTCCAAGCTCGATTGATGAAACCCAGCTCCAAAATCACTTCTAGGATGTGTTCTTCGCACTTTCTCTCTCTAGGGCTCTGTTTTTTATCCAAAAAGTCGATCCTATCTCCTTTGGCTCGAATCTGCCTCAAAAACCCGATTCTGGGTGAAATACGGGCTGAATTACGGTTGTAATTATGGTCTGGCCGTAATTCACCCAAAACGCGCGTTTCACTAAACTCTGAGGAAGGTAATTACGGTCGTAATTACCCAATTATTGCCAGTATTTAAGTAATTACGACCGTAAATGAGTCCACTCTTGCCCGTAATTTGCTCTGCGATAGGAATTCTCAGGGATTTAGGCTCGGCATTACATTTACGGGCATAACAGAAGCAATTACGCCCGTAATTGGGCAGGGGCTGCCCGTAATTCTTCCTCCGCTCCTGTTTAATGCTTCGTTTCTCCCTCGTCCGGACTCCGAATCAGTCGTAGTTTGAACCCAGACGCTCGTAGTCTCGTCCTCTTTCTTTTCATAGCAAACTTCCATGATTATTTGTCCATAAAATGAGGTAGAAATCCATTATTCCTCAGGTCATGCTCGTGTTTCTTCTCCCGAATCGCCAAATGATCTCCGACTGACTTGAAACTTGCGCCTATGCTTCAATTTACATACTAGGACCTGAAATGCGACAAAACAACACAACCTAGGGTAAAATAGGCCAAGGAACCACAAATTCGAGCTAAAATGGTCAGGAAGAGTGAAAACACGTACAAATACGACGCTATCATTCGTAAAAAAATAAACTTGTATTCTTTATCTCGTTTTTTATTCACTATCAACAACTCCAATCAATCATTAAAAAAAGAAAATAAATATTAATAAGAATTTAATTAAAGTGGTTAAGTTGTTGAATTCACCAAGGTTTTAGATATTACTAACATGATATTCAATAGGATATATAAGCTTAGTTTGGCCATGCGGTAGCTTTTTCAGAATCAGCTTCTGGCTGGAGCTTTTAGATAAGTACTTTTCAAAAAAAAATAGTTGGGTGTTTGGCTGTAAAACTATTAGAAGTGATTTTTAATATGAGAGGTTGTGTAAAATGACTATAAAGGACTTATAATATAAAATATGAGTAAAAAATATAAACAATAAAAAGTAGTCAAAATGGATCTTGTTAGATTTCTTTTATAGTAAATAATATGATTTTATATTATATTTTGTCAAAATGGATCTTGTTGGAATCAACTAGTGTTAAGAACTAGTTGATTCCAACCAATAACTCGACTTGTTAGAAGAGATTACATAATGGATCTTATATCACACACTAATACGCTCCCTCAAAGGAAAGCCACTTACAAGAACATGAAGTTTGCACGGATTCAAATATCATGTGTTTAACAAATGGGGGTCGTGGGGATTCGAACATAGTGATGGCATATGAGGCGGGGCGGGGCGGATACCTCAATACCCATGCCCTGCCCCATGCTACTACAGGTCGGGGAGGGTAATACCCGCCCAGATACGGGGCGGGGCGACCCACTATTACACGTTATTTAAAAATAATGCACGTAAAATTTTACGCTTTACAATAAAATAAAGAGAAAAACACTTTATGAATGAAAAATAGTGATAATAGAATGGTTGATTGAGTTTAACTAATTAGTAGATCAAGTCTAACTAGTTGAAAAAGTCAAAATAGGAGAAATATAAATAGATACTATAAGAAATTGTGATATAATGGGTAAAAAACGAGATGGGGGCAGGGCAGGGTAGTGCAGGGCGGGTGGGAAGTAGATACTCATGCCCCGCCTCACGCTACTACGGGTCGGGTAATACCCAGCGGGGTGTGTTCAAATTGTCATCCCTATTCGAAAATAAGACATATCGGTCACAAAAGAATCTAATATCATGTCAAGAACCAGTTGACCACAATACTGGCATTTTTGAAAAGGTACCATAATGAATCTTATACCAAACACTCCCGTAGCTAACAACAACCTGGGCACAAATTCGTGGTCACTAAGGGGTCCTTTAGAAGTTGCTATTGTTAAATAGATGTATTGTTGTGAATACACGTATAATATTGTACATGTATTGTCAAATTTGATGCATTGTAGAATACAACGTTTGACATTGTGTATTTCTAATCAACTAAAAGTTTAGACAAACCAATCTCAACTCAACTATCTCAACAATCACAACTAAAAGTTGAGATATAACAATCACTCATCTAAAAGATGATGTATTCTAAACAATACATGTATAATAAAAATCTCAAGAAAACAATCACAACGCCCCTAAATTAAATAGTTTATAATATTGAACAGTAGCATGAGGCTTTTTTTTACCCAAGAACCTCAGCCCCACGTGCCACTTTGTGACAACGGGTCCTACTAAACCTGGGGGCCACCTGCAATCAAATTCGACGCCAACGGGGCTTCTCCACCAGCAGCCTTGTACCTACGGGAACACCAACAGGTCTCTCTTGGATTCGAACCTGTGATTTGCAACTCCCAAGCCTTGACTGTCGCGGCAGTTTTACCGTTAGGCTATCTTACATTTGGTAGAATGAGGTGTTTAATAATAATGGTATGTGTGTTTATAGGTGTCAAAACAAAACCCGACCCGACTAACCCGCCCGATTAATCCAACTCGCAACCCGACCGTAACCCGAATTAACTAAAAGTCAATGACCCATAACCCGTCTAACCCGCAACCCGATTGACCCGTGGCCCGATTAACCCATAACCTGACTTGCTCGTAACTCGATTAACCCGAACTCGATTGACCCGTAACCCGATTAAACCCGTAAACCGATTAACCCAAACCTGATTGACCCGAACCCAACTAACGCGTAACCCGCCTAATTGACCATAATAATTACTATATTATATATTTATGATCTTTCAAAATGAAGTTTGTTTGTTGTAAGTGTAAGTAAAACTATTTTTTTTATTTTATAAAGGAAAGTTCAAAAAATGAAATGAGTTGAAATTATGTATTTTTAATAAAAGAAAAAGGAAGTTTTGGCGCTTCTGATTTATGGAAAGAAAAAAGAAGTGAGAATTTTGTGTTTTTAACCTTTTGGGAATAAAAAGAAGAGGGAAATTTGGTGCTTAAAATTTTGAAAAATGAAAGAAGAGGGAGTTTTGGTGCTTTTATTTATATGAAGAGAAAGAAGTGGGAATTTTTGGTGTTTTCAACTTTTGGGGACAAAAAGAATAGAGAAATTTAGTGCTTGAATTTTTGGGAAAAGAAAGAAGAGTGAGTTTTGGGGGTTAATGACATAAATATTGTTATTTTAAAAAAATTTACTAGCAATATAGCGGTTTGAAAACAACTTACACAGATATTGTGTTATTTTGTAGGAAAACAGTGAGATTCAGGCGCTGTCGCATTTGAATTGTTTTAAACGAAACTCAAAAGGCCTCGCTATCCCTCTTTTCTTATCCTTCTTCTCCACCACTCACTCTCACCGGAGAGAAAGAAGACTCCCACAGCAACAGCAGTCGGGCAAATTTCATAAATATTATTATTTTAATATATATTGCCATAAATATAATAAATAGAAAAATATTTACAGAAATATTGTGATTAGTCTCCTAACATTCGCGTTCACGCCTAAGAGTAGAGCGGATCCGCTGAACTTGCTCGCACCCGCGTGAGCTAATGGCAAAGCAGTCTATAATATATACTTACATGGGGAATTAGCCTAAAGGTGTAGGTGCTGCATATTATTATTATCATGCATGTCTAGGGTTAATTCCCAAAATAATGTTTTTATTTATTTATTTACCACCAATATGGTGGTTTTAAATATAATGACACAGATATTGTGTTTTTGTGGGCAAACAGAGGCGGGCTCGCAGGAGACTCACTTAAAAGCGGATCCAAAGTGGACTTATGTGGACCCGCAACAGACTCATGCGAGTTCGCATAAGAGAGGAAGAAACGCGCCAGACTCACGCTGGTTCGCATAAAAGAAACCCTGACTCTTATCTTCTTCTCCACCCCGCCCCTTCCACAGCGACACACCCTCTCCTCTCGCGGTCCTCTCGCCAGAAACCCACCATCGCCCAACCCCCATCGCCGACCGCCATATAACCGAACAATCCAACGTGGGCTCGCCCCGGACTCGTGCGGAAACGACCGAGAGTCAAGCGCAGGAGTGAAGAGCGGCCGAACAAAACCAGATCTGGGTTTTTCTGGTTTTGATGTCGGACTCTAATGAAGAACAGGCGACTGCCGGAGGAAGAGGCCGTGGAAGAGGACAGCAAGCACGCGGTCGGTACCGAGGTGAGCGATTCATCCACCGGAAAGTCGCCGCCGGCCACCGGAATGTCGTCGCCGGCGATCGGAAACTCGCTGCCAACGGGTTTTTGTTTTCTGCTTCTAATTTTTTTTTTGTAGTTCCTAGGATTCTTGACAGGCATTCCACGAGACGACCACCTGCGATGATAGATACAGCTCCGGTCGATTCAGTACTCCTTTAGGCACATGGTCAACATCGTGCCGACTCAGTTTGGATTAACGAGGTAAGTATTTTATTTCATTAAAGTTCATTAGCTAGTTAGATTAGAATTTTGTGAAATTAGTATTAGTTTGATTAGATATATTTTACTAAATTAGATTGATTTTACTAGGTAAATTGAAATATTATAATTGCATGTGAAATTAGTATTAGTTTTCATTACATATATTTTTAGTAAATTAGATAGATTTTACAATATGTTCTGAAAATAGAATTACACCTTGAAATTGAATTAATATAATTTTTGTGCACTATAGGCTGGTGATCATGTTTACCAGACTCGAGGTACGACCACATTGGTCACGTACCATCCACGTCATGAGTCGTATCTCCAGGATGCCGGTTTTTTTAGCGTTCAACAGTTGGTCCCTATGACTGGTTGTATAGATGCATCTTTGATCACCGCTCTACTAGAGCGTTGGCGTCCTGAGCATCGACATTTCACATGCCGCTCGGTGAGGTTACGATCACTCTTGAGGACGTTGCCACACTGAGCGGTTTACCGATCGACGGTGAGGCCGTCATAGTAGACGTACCAGATCGTGAGTGGTCGGAGACGTGTACCAGACTGTTAGGACATGCTCCTAACGATCTTAGCGGGGGTGTCGTTAGGCTTAGTTGGCTTAGGGAGCATTTCAACAATCTGCCGCCAAATGCATCAGCAGAGATTACAGGGCAGTTTGCACGAGCGTATGCCCTAACTTTGATTGGGTTTATGTTGTTCCCCGATCGGACTGGAGCTACAGTTCACCTGCAGTATCTACTCCTGTTGGAGAATTGGCGGACCGCAGGAGGCTACGCTTGGGGAGCAGCTGTTCTAGCCTACCTGTACCGTGAGATGGGTAGGTCGGTTCTGCATATGACGCAGTCCTCTTTCACCGGAGGTGACCTTGGTGGCTGGGTCGCCTTGCTGCAGCTCTGGGCGTGGGAGCGATTCCCATTGATAGCACCCCGACATACAATGACGGATGAGCATATTATAGAGGACGCATCTCCACGTGGTGCTCGATGGCTTCCGACCATGATTCGTCAGCATGGTGACCAGCTCTTCAGTTATAAGTTGTTTTTTGATGAGCTGGAGACGATCGTGGTTAGTAATAACATTTCATACAAGAATAGTTTTTGGTTCACATTAGTTTGTTTTAGACTAAGTTGTAATAATGTGCCCACCTTTCTGTGTAGTGGCTGCCTTACTGGGAGAGAGACCTGCAGTTTAGGGTTTCCGTTCCCCAATCAGATACCTTCCGAGCAGTGGTTCCACTGATCCGCTTTTCAGTACTGATGTGGCACCATCCAGATCGGGTACTCCGACAGTTTGGCATGATGCAGAACGAGCCTCATCATCCAGCTCCTAAGGTTGAGATTAGGTGGTTTCTTCGCCAGATAGCTCGTGGGCCATCGCGAGGGCAGCGGTTGATGCACGCCTCCAGAGAGTCGATTGATTTGTGGAATCGTCGACATGAGTATATAGAGACTAGGCCATATACTCAGGAAATTCTAGACTACCACTCGGAGCATCTCGAGTGGTATCGAGATGTTACTAGACGTGCAGTCACACGGAGAGCAGCAGGAATTAACGCAGCGGTTAGTAATTTATTATTTCAAAATAAAATTTTAGTGGATTGAAATTCTTAGTTGTGTGGAATATTTGATATATTAAATAAATTTGCAGTATGACACCTTTGAGTACGCTGAGCTGAGATTACGGGAAGGAGAGTTGTCCACAGACGATAAAATGGAGTTGGCCGACATGATGGTGGGCGGGGTTGCTGCTCTAGGTTTGGATTCTCGCCGACATCATGATATGATGGTACTGGTGCAGCCACAGTCATCTGATCCTAGCGTTGACCCATGGCCAGATCGTACTGCTGAGAGACATGAGTGGGACGTGCGAGGACCATAGCTCACAGAGGAGCCCAGGAGGCGTAGACAGCGACGTGAGCACCGCGACATACCTCACCCAGTCCTGATTTCAGATCGCCAGCGAGCACGTCCTGTCCGGCCTACTACTACCTTCGACTTCATGCGGCAGTTTTAGCCCTCCTCATCTACGGGATTTTAGCCCTCACAGCACCAGTTTCAGCCCTCCTAGACGCAGTTTCATGGGGAGTGTTCTTATGGGTTTCAGCCTTCTCAGACTCAGACCCAGTTTCAGCCTACCCAGACGCAGTTTCAGCCCTCCCAGACGCAGTTTCAGCCCTCACAGCACCAGTCTCAGCCACCACTCGATAGCTTTCATACACCGCCGCAGCATGTTATGATGGGTGGCGAATACACATCCTCACCCAGAGCAGCATCACCGAGAGCATCCTCACCCTATAGATGGAGAGACACCATAGACGGGTACGATAATTTTTTGGACCATATGTGGCATCCTCGGTCTCAGATAGATGCACCAGACGAGCATCCCCAGTCTCAGATAGATGGTTTGTTCGGTACACAGGATCAGGATGACGGAGATTAGTCTCAGCACGATCAGGGTAGGCCAGTACGAGACAGACATGCACCGTTGTGTGGTACTTGCGGTCATCTTGTGGATCCTCTTAGTGGTGGTCGTCGTGGTGGAGGTCGTTAGTATTATTATGTATGATGGTTGACTATTTATTTCATGTCATGTAGGATTATTATGTATGATGTTGGACTATTTATTTCATGTCATGTGGGAATATTATGTATGATGGTGGACTATTTATTTCATGTCATGTAGGATTATTATATATGATGGTGGACTATTTATTTCATGTCATGTATGATTATTATGTATTATGGTGGACTATTTACACACTCGATCGTTCAAACCATAACAACATCGATCAATCCATTACATATACGTCGAAAAACAATAACAAACATCAAACAATTACACACTCGATCGTTCAAACCATAACAACATCGATCAATCCATTACATATACGTCGAATAACAATAACAAACATCAAACAATTACACACTCGATCGTTCAAACCATAACAACATCAAACAATTACATACCATGTCTATTACCACTACTTCTTCTTCTACCACCTCTCGCACGTCTACCACTTCCTCTTCGTTGGCTCTCACTTCCACTTGCTCCTCCACCAGAAGTTGATGCATCATGTCCACCTAGTTCCTCTCTTGGCCAATCCATCTCGTTGTGAATTCTTGTTGTTCGTGGCCTCCCCGTTTTCCTAATCATGTGCACGTTAGGATGGAGAGTAGAATCATTGTGCTTCTTCCACCCCTTAGGTTCACCAAGAGGTGTGAAACTTGTCCCATAACAAGCCAACACTGTTTCCAGCTTATAGATGTCATTTACAAACCTATACGGGTTAGCCCCCATTCGGTTGCAAGCTGCAATGGCATGAGAGCAATGAATTTTATTTCCTTGGAATTTCCCACAAGTGAAAAATCCCGCTCGATTGTGGTCATCGAAATGCACTGTGAGTGTGTTCGAACCCGTCATGTTGAAATTGTTGGGAGGAGTCTGTACTACATAGATGCCCTGACGTCGATCAACCCCCATCACAGAATGTCCCACTGCCTTTTGTGACCATGTCTTCATCTTCTCTTCGCACTTGATGGTGTACTGTGAAGGTCCACTTCTGATTTGTGCTTCTGTCTCCAACCTCATCTTATCGAATTTCTCCAATAATCGCTAATAAGTATGTTGCACAAGAGAAGCTATAGGAAGTGAACGAATACCTTTGAAAACACCATTGATGCTCTCTGCCATGTTGGTCGTCATCATAGACCATCGAGTCCCACCATTATAGTTATCATGTGCTAAGCTCCAACGAATTTGATTTTGATCCACCCAGTTATCACAAGAAATATTTATTTCAGTGGCCATCTTCTTAAATTGCTTAACTTGACGATCGAACTTCTCCAAGCATTTTTATCGGGCTAACTAAATAAGTAACCACAAGAGTTAGATAAATTCATGATAATATTAAATTAAATTAAATAAGATGTTGGAGTGTCAATCAATAACGATGAAGAGACTTACCGACTCGAACCAGTTGGTTATACATAATTTTGCTTTTTGTCTTCTTTTTCAAGTTGCTTGCATAGTGTCGGATGCACCACCTACACTCCCAACCTCTTCCGATGTCACCCATGGCTTCATAGAGTCCCGCATGTCTATCTGAGATGATGCATACGCCATTTCAATCAGTCAAACCTTGAACGCGATTTATAAACCATGGCCAACTTTCAGTATTCTCGCTCTCCACAATGGCAAATGCTATTGGAAAAATCTTCTTCCGGCCATCAAATGAGCTCGCCATGAGTAGCACTCCTTTATACTTTCCAGTAAGAAAGGTTCCATCAACAACCATGACTCCTGGACAATTCTTGAATCCATCTATACAAGGTCCATAAGCCCATAATACTCGCTGAGAGATCGAATGACCTGGTTGATCTGAAGGAACTCTTACCCAATCAATAACTGATGTTGGCATTTTTCTCTTTACCACCCGCAAGAATGTTTGCAAATAATCATAGGATTCTTCCCAATTTCCATGCAACTTCTCCAATGCTCTTTGTTTCCCATACCAAGCCTTCTTATAAGTAACTTGCATATTAAATTTATCTTTCATCTCGGCTTGCACAGTTAGAACAATCAGATTAGGTTGGGCACGTACCAAATGTTTCACGGACTCAGATATAACGTTAAAATCAAGATGGCGATGATCTGTCGGTTGAGTTGTATTGCTACAAGAATGCACCAACTCGGCCTTCCTCACAGTCCATTCGCTTCCAACATTTCGACATCCAAACCGCACCATCCAAGGAAAATTTTCATCCTTATGCTTCAAGCATCTAACCTTCCAGATTGAAGGTGACGACTCCACCACGCCATACTGAAAGTTGCGCTGTAGTGCGTGGTGTTTAACCGCCACCTGTGCAGCTTGTTTCGAGTGAAATATTTGGCCTTTGTAGAATTCCCCTTCAAAACCAGTAACGATAGGCATTGGAATTATCCCATATGAATCAACATATGATAATTCATCATCCTCTTCATTAGCCTGCAAGTAAAAATATGGAGGAAAGTTAGGCTGCTCTTCTTCCCCATCTTCCTCCTCCTCATCCTCCTCCTCTTCTTCCTCCTCCTCCTCCTCCTCCTCGTCGTCCTCATAATCATGGTCAGATGGCACACTCCATGTATCATCTTCACCCTGATCAGCCTGGCTAATCTCAGCATGTACCTCAGCACCCAAACAATAAGGATTTTGTGCCATAAAATCGAAAGCACATTCAAACCATCATCATCCACAATAGGCATCGCATAATGAAATAGAACACCATTCTGCCATTCTGGAAAACGGTAAGTGAAACCTGTGATCATATCACTATCTTGTACTGCTTCGTCTCTACGCCGTATTCTCGGGATTAGATTCTCACAAAATTGATGATATGTCACCCGACATGGAACTGTCAACTGAAACCTTCTACCACCAACGAAATGAACGCCGAAATTGTCGTCTACTTTCTCCGATTTCCACCAAACAATTAATTCAAATTTTCTAAAATCACTACATAACAAACAAATGCACTAATTACTAACTAAAAAAAATTATAATAGCATTTTAATAATATAATTACAAAAATAAATGTCTCTTACCTAGCCATCTTTGCAGCAACCAGCAGAGCTCCTCCCTCTCGTTTTCGTAGAAGTTTTTGGGGTGGTGATACTGAAAGGAGGAGAATAGAGGAGAAAATATATATGCTGGAGTGGGTAAAACACAGGCCAAATCCGCATGAGACTAATGCGAGTCCGCTAAGTCCATGCGTTTCCGCACCAGTGTGGGACTGGTGCGGCTCGCGTGGGACTGGTGCGGAAACAAGTCCATTTCGGATCCGCATTTCAAACTAGTAAAATTGAGTCTGCTGCGAGCCTGCGTCTGTTTGCCCAAAAAAACACAATATCTGTGTCATTATATTTAAAACCACAATATTGGTGGTAAATAAAAAAAACATTATTTTGGGAATTTTCCCGCTTGTCTATGGGTGGGTTTATGATTAATTATCATTAGGGTTATTAAGTTTGATTCACTCTCAATATCATAGTTACTAAAATACGGCATGGGTAAGTTAAAGGTGGGGATGGTAAAAGTATCTGTAACCATGGATATCCGTCCGAATTCGATCTAATCGGGTAGGGTAAAACCCGAACCCGAAGGACTATCACTGGGTATGGGTAAAACATGAACCTGAATATTACGGGTAATGGGTGGGCACGGTCTCGCCAAAGCAATGGACAGCCCCGCCTCAGACTCAGGCGGCCACGCTATCTCCCCGCGAAGGCGCCTGTTCCAGAACGAGTCCGCAACTTTTTCTTCTTCCCTCAAACTAGATCTGGTTTTTGGAGGAGACGATGTCCGACGATGAGGAGCAAATTATCGGCGCCGGCAGAGGAAGTAGAGGCAGAGGGCGTCAAGGTCGTGACGGCGGCGACCACTACCGATGTGAGGTTTTCGTCGACGGTGGTCGGATTCTTGCTGGCAGCGAGTTTTTTTAATTTGAGTTTTTTTATGTTCTGATTAATTTTTTTCTTCTTTCAGTTCCTCGGCTTATGGTAAGTTATTTTATTAGCTGGACTAAACTAAAATTAGAATAGAATATAATTACGAATGAAATATATGTTAAAATTAGAATAAGTTTAGTTTAGATTAGATATATAAATATTAGGTGAAATGAGTTTAGAAGTACGCATGAAATTGAATTAATATAAGTTTTGTGCACTATAGGCAGGTTATCGACCTTATCACGTTCGAGGTAAGAGCAATTTAGTCAGATACAATCAACTTTATCAGCTGTATCTCGTCGATGCGGGCTTGTTTACGGTTCTGCCAGTGGCCCCGTTTACCGCTGATCCGGGTTTGATTACTGCGCTCGTAGAGCGTTGGCGACTCGAGACATCAACCTTCCACATGCTGTTCGGTGAGGTGACGATCACTTTAGAGGACGTTGTGACACTGACCGGTCTAGCGATCGACGGTGATGTCGTCGTAGTAGACATACTAGACCAGGACTGGTCCTTTACGTGTCTTCGACTGTTAGGACGGGCTCCTACTGATCTTGGCGGAGGCATCATTAGGATTGCTTGGCTCAGGGAAACTTTCAGTCACCTACAGCCATCGGCATCACCAGAGACTACAGCGCAGTTTGCACGAGCTTATGCTCCGTCGCTGATGGGAGATGTTTTGTTCCCCGATCGGTCTGGAAGTTCAGTTCATCTGAAGTACCTACTCTTGGTGGAGGATTGGCGCAGAGCAGGGAGATTTTCCTGGGAGCAGCTGTTCTATCCGACATGTACCGTGAAATGGGTAGGTCGGCGCTGCAGATGACGCAGTCCTCTTCACTAGGTGGTGACCTTGGTGGATGGTCCGCCTTGCTGATGCTCTGGGCATGGGAGCGATTTCCTCATACATCACCACTACATATAGAGACGGGTGCACAGATTACCGAGGACGCAGTCCCATGTGGCCCTCGATGGCTTCCGACCCATAACCGTCAGCATGGTGATCAGTTCTATTCGTACAAGCTGTGGTTTGACAGGAGCACGACATTCGTGGTTAGTATATAACATTTCGTTTTATAGAATAGTTTTCATTGAACTGTTTTAGATTTAGGGGTAATTATGTGACCAATTTTTGTGTGCAGTGGCGTCCTTACTTTGATAGAGTCCAGGACTTCAGCGGTACTGTGATCCAGTCCAACATATTTCGAGCAGTAGTTCCGCTGATCTGCTTTTCATCGGCGATGTGCCACCCATCCAGATCGCGTGCTAGGACAGTTTGGCATGATGCAGGACCGGCCTCATCAGCCACATACCGCGTCTGAGGTTAGGAATTTCATTCGCCAGGGCCAGAGTTGGCCACCATTTCTGATATTTTAAATTTAATTTTCAGTACGACAGCATGGAGTCTGCTGAGTTGGGTTTACGTGATGGAGTTTGAAATGGAGGGATGTCAACTGACCAAATGGAGGAGTTAGCTGACATCTTGGCAGCAGGGGTTGCAGCTTTAGGTTTCAATGAGTTCCGGCATCCCGATCCTACAGAACCTATTCAGCGGTACCTTGTTAATGAGCGCAGCTTAGACATTTGGCCAGAGCGTAGGGTTAATCCATCGGCCTGGGGCGTGCCATCGCCACAGTTCACGCAAGAGCCCAGAAGCCGTAGAAAGCAATGTGAGCAGCGTGACGTACCTCGTCCAGTGAGGATCTCGAATCGTAGCGGGTGCAGCCAGTTAGACCTACTTTGACCTTCCAGTTCCACCTGCCTTCTCAGCAGCAGTTTCAGCCACCGGAAGATAGCTTTGATACACTACAGCATGCTGCGATGGGAGGCGGAGCCATGGCATCAGGTAGTGATACTATACCAGATTTGGACCCAGACGAGTGGGAGCGTCTAGATGGTGATCAGACTTTTTGGGCATCGATGTCGTCTTATGAGCAGCAGCTTCGAGCGGGAGCATTTGGTGGCGGTGCACCAGATGAGCATATTCAGTCTCAGGTGGATGAGATGTTCGGTACATAGGATCAAGATGATATAGTGGATGGAGATCAGCCCCAGCACGATGATGGTAGGCCTCAACGGAACAGACGGGTAGCGAGGTGTGGTACTGGCGGCCATCTAGGGGATCAGCATGGTGGTCGTTAGTGAAACTATTTTTAATTTTATGTTATTGTTATGTACTTCTTTGGGAAATTTATGTGGAGTGTTTTTAATTTCATGTGGACTAATTCATGTTAGTGCTATTGTTCGACCAAACTACATACCAAGTCTAATTAAAAACTTTAAATAAAAAACAACAACTTCAAACAACAACAACTAGTTCCTCGCCCTTCCTCCTCCATGCTTGAGTTGATAACCTAGCTTGAAAATGCGCTGGTTGGGAAGGATATTACCAGCTCTGATGGATTGAGTTCCCCTCCTGGCGCCGGGTCAAACACCAACAAAAAGAGATGATGAGGTTTTCTAAGCTCTCCTCCGATCGGAAATCTGGTGAGCAGCAGCACCACGACCACCATTATCACCATCCTCCTCCTCGATCTCGGTCCATCTCGCGTCAAAGGACTGAACGGAGCTTCGAGACTGGTCCCGATATGGACAAAAAAGATCTATCCGCCGCCAATTAGGCATTCATCACCTTTACGACGAGATTCTCTCCGTCCGAACAAGGGTTCCAGTAATGATGGCTGAGGAAGGAGTGCAGGTCCATCTGTGGGCCAGGCTGTTTGTGTCTTTGACCTCTTCGGCAGTCTTATCTACTGGTAAACTGATTCTGTCCATTCGGTTCATATTAATCATTTCCCAAAATTTTAGCTTCCGTCTGGTTTGTAGTTTCATTTTCGTCCTTATTCATCCCTTAGTAAGGGTGGTGGTTCTTTCATCGAAATTTTGCTGCAGGAATCGAGGTGCTGAAACCTTGTAAGGTTATTCTATCGCGGAGGCTCTTGGTTGAGACTTCATTGAGCTGCTTGTAGACCCAGGGATACATTGCAGGCGGCGGCGCCACGACGTGTTCATAAGCTTCCGGGTCTCCAATGTCAGAGCCACATTCGTGGCTCATCTCCACCCCGAACTCAGAAGAGAAGGCATCACGTCGTTCGCCGATGACGACTCTAGCGACCTGCCGTGCGGCGAGAATCTGAAGGAAGAGATTCCACGTGCAATCCAGCAGTCGAGGTTATCGGTCATCGTTCTCTCCTGCAACTACGCCTCCTCGAAGTGGTGCTTGGACGAGCTCGTCACCATTATGAGGTTGTTGGACTAGCACTGGGAGCAGCGGCGGGCCGACGGCCACGTGGCCATCCCGATCTTCTACCATCTGTCACAGGAGGAGGTCTCCGGAAGCTACAAGGAGGACTTGGATTGGCAAAAACATAGGTTTACGTATCAGAGAGTCGGCGGCTGTGAAAACTAAAGTGGAAAAAGGATTTCTGTGGAGAGGAAGCTCGGCTGTAACCTGAGCTCTCTGTAGCTTTTATAGCTACGTTTGCAATTAACAGAAACAGAATACGTGTCCTTACAAGATTGGGCGAAATTTAAACAAACAGTAATCAATAACGGCTAATGAACATAAATGCTACGTTGTCGTTTTCTTCCTTCTACTTGTCTTCATTCTTCTCAAAACGTCACCGTCTTCTTCTCAACTTGAAGATGCTGAACATCAGGATTCCAAGACCTGCAGGTTGCTTCAGGGCATCATCTCTGTCACCCCCTTCAATTTGGTGATACCCCTGTTATCCCCAACTTGCATAGGATCTCATTCATTCTAAACCGATCCAGACCCTTGGTAAAGATGTCTGCAAGCTGCTCAACAGTCCCAACATGCTTCAACTTGATTAATCCAGTTTTGATCCTGTCTCTTGTAACATGCATATCAATTTCAATATGTTTTGTTCTTTCATGGAAAACATGATTCTCTTCTATGTGTATAGCAAACCTGTTGTCACACTTTACAAGGATGGGAAGTTGAACCTGTACTGTTAACTCTGAAAGTAGCCTTTTCAACCACTCAATTTCACAAACCATGTGTGCCAAAGCTCTGTATTCTGCTTCAGATGAGGACCTAGAAACCGTTGTTTGCTTCTTGGTTTTCCAGGTGAGAATTGATGAACCAAGAAAGGTACAATACCCTGTGATAGATCTTCGTGTGTCAGGGCAACTGGCCCAGTCTGAGTCACTAAATCCAGTCAACTTCTCTTCTGCTGAGCTACTCAAGTGAATGCCCTGATCTGGTGAGGACTTCAGATATCTCAAAACGCTATAAGTTGCCTGCATATGTTCTTCACAGGGATTCCTTTGGTACTGACAGAGCTGTTGGAATGCAAACACTATGTCTGATCTTGTGATTGTAAGGTAATGTAGTCTGCTTACAAGTCTTCTGTACACTTCTCCATCCTTTAACAAGGTTCCCTTGGAACTCAGCTTCACCTTTGCATCAATGGGGGGTTTTACATCCCTTAGAATCCATGTAACCTGTATCTTTCAACAAATCAACACAGTATTTCCTTTGACATACATTCATTCCTTTGTTGTCTCTGTTAACCTCTAGGCCAAGGAACTACTTCAGTGGTCCTAGAAGCTTCAGTTTGAATTCTTTGCTCAATGTTGTTTTCAATTGATCTACATTTTTCTGTGCATCACCCCCAACTAAGATATCATCCACATACACAAGTAAAACAGTAATCCTTCCATGTGTCCATTTGGTGAAAAGTGAATAATCAGACACTGACTGAGAATATCCCAACTTCAACAGAAAGCTAGTAAGCTTGGCAAACCATTGCCTGGATGCTTGCTTCAATCCATACAATAACTTCTTCAATCTGCAAGTCATTTTCTGCCCATTTGAATTAACTTTGAGACCAAGGGGAATCTTCATATAAACAACTTCCTCCAGATCTCCATGTAAGAATGCATTAGATACATCCATCTGTTCAATTGTCTAATTTCTCAAACTTGCAACAGCTAGGAAGGTCTTCACTGTGTTTATCTTAGCTACTGGGGAATATGTGTCCAGAAAGCAGAAAGTATATTCCATACACCTGAGTGTAGCCTTTGGCTACTAATCTGGCCTTCTCTCTTTCCAAAGATCCATCAGGCTTGAATTTATACTTGAACGCCCATTTGTTCCCTGTCTCTTTGGTGTTTGGTGGCAGTGGGACTACATCTCATGTTTGATATTCCTCTAGGGCATATAATTCTGAGTTCGCAGCCCTATTCCAAGCATCAGACTTAACAGCTTCATAATAAGACTTAGGTTCTTCAAGATTCATAATGCTCAGAACAAAGGATTTGTCATCACTACTCAAACCATTCACATTCAGAGAAATAGGGTGTTTACTGCATGAATTGGATTTTTCATAAGGGCCAAATGTAATGGATGGATCCAATTCATAATCATTGTACTTACTTGGAAGGTGACTTTTCTTCGAGGTGGTTTAACCTCTTCTGTAGGATCCTGACTGTCAAAATCAACCTCAGCCTGTGCAAGTAATTCTGTTCATCTGAGTCATAATACTCATATTGACAGTGTTGGTTTTGACTGCCAGTGTGAGTGCTTGAAGAAGCAGCAGAATAATTAGTTCTTCCCATAGAACCTTAGAATTGCTATGATTCAGAACTGCCCTTCTCAGTTCCTTAGTCATTGAGTTCAGAATCCAACACAAAACCACTGTATTGTAAGCATCCCATATACCAAACATATTTGAATCCCTAGCAGGCACAGGAATTGACCCATCTAGAAAACCCAGCTTATTCTTTGTTTTCAGAACCACTTGCATAGATATACTCCACATTGTATAGTTTGTACCATCAAACAACTCAGCAACCAAGGATTGAGCCATATTCTCGTTTGGGTTGAGATAAAAGGGGTTACCAAAAGTAATAACCTCTGATTGTTGTTGCTGTGGTTGATCAAAAGACCCAAAGCGAAATCCACTGATTGTGCTACCTCCAATAGTGGCATTGTTGTTGTTAGTTCCTCGACCTTGACTCCCTGGCGGCGGTGTGCTTTGTTTGCCTGCCATTGAGGTGCGCAGTCCCAAATCCTAGAGTCTGGGTTGCTCTGATACCATGAAAACTAAAGTGGAAAAAGGATTTTGGAGAGGAAGCTCAGCTGTAACCCGAGCTCTCTGTAGCTTTTATAGCTACGTTTGCAATTAACAGAAACAGAATACGTGTCCTTACAAGATTGGGCAAAATTTAAACTTACAGTAATCAATAACGGCTAATGAACATAAATTCTACGTCGTCGTTTTCTTCCTTCTACTTGTCTTCATTCTTCTCAAAACGTCACTGTCTTCTTCTCAACTTCAAGCAGCTTGCTTCAGGGCATCATCTCTGTCAGGCTGGCTTCAGGCGCTCGCTTGGATCGCCGCTATCGCCGACTGGGTTGTTAACTTGTATTAGCAGCGACCTGAGGGGAGAGGAATGGCGACGAAAAATAATAATTAAAGGAATTAGGATTTTTCTTTAATTCTTATAATAATTAGGTGGAAAATAAAAATAATTATATTTTATTATTTTTAATTGCCACGTCACTCATTTAATGGTCAACTATAAGAGTTGACTGCCCCATCAACAAAAGTTAACGGAGACTAACAGCCAGTGACCAAACTTGAACTGTTAACCTAATTTAAGTGACTACGGATGGAATAAATTAATTTTAGTGACAAACGTGAACTTTTTAAGTAATTTTAGTGACCAAACTTGCAATTTAGCCATATTAGTGCCTTAATTCATAAATTTTTAATTTTTTTATTAAACAATTTTATGCTTCCGATTTTTCAAGTGTGAACTCAACTCGCAAAATAACTTAGCAACTCGAGCTTGGAACTCAACTCGTGAAATAAATTAGCAACTCACTCAACTCGGGCATAGCTTCATAATTGTTCGATAATGCTCGATGGGCTCATCTAGTCAAATGCCCCAAAGGGAGCTTCCACTACGCCAGAATAAGCAAAATGACGGCCCATTTTATTGGTCCACAACATGGAGCTCTTTTGGACTTGATATCTTAAAGGGATGTGATCCACTCTTATATACATGGGTGAAGGTTGGGATGCAGAGCAGCAATGGACAGTTGGCCAGTGAACACCAATAGAAGCTTCGACTGGTAAACCTCCATGATTAATTATGATTTATCCAAACCAAAGAAGCGATTTTGACATAATTTTTGGTGAGATATGCTGAAACTGAGATGTGCCTGCTGCTGCATTGTCATGCAAACAATCGAAATGGAGAATGTTAATTACAGTTAGAATATTTCATTTGTTGTTGTTAACATACTGATCCCTTTTGTTTAACTCATGATACATCAATGAAGTGCATGCCATTGATTTAGCTTACTCTATTCATCTCATTGAATTAAGTGCAGGCCATTTGAATTAACTCAGTAAACGAGCAAGCTCATTAAGCAACGAACATTATATTTGATAATACCGATTGGGATACCGAAATGCTGATTGAGATACCAAAATATTTAGGAATTGGGAATGGGATACCGAAATTTTGTAAGGGATTGGTATTAGGATTGAGTTTAGAGTGTAATCAGGTATTCGGGATTTCAGTATTTGATATTGGGATACCGATACCGTACAGATCCCCCCCCCCCCCCCCCCCCCGCGCGTTTGAGCCGCATATGGTTAAGGTATGCGGTATTTGATGGTTTTGACAGTTTAAGTTTTTTATTAATATATGTTTATTTGAAGTCATTTAAAGTCTTTAACGGCAAGAGATTCCTTTTTAAGGGTACATGTTTAGGGTATATGGTTTAGAGTATATGATATATGATTAGGGTATAGCAAAGATCCCTTTTTATCTATATTCTGAAAATCAAAGTCTGAATTTCACTTTAAATTAACTATAGTAACAAAAACACAACTTCTAAAGATATATGGTTAGGGTATAGGGTATGTGGTTAGTATATAGGGTACATGGTTAGTGTATAATGTATTGATGGTTTAGGGTATACGATCAACAACATATACTGACTTAATATTGTCGATTGAGGGTAAAGGTTAAGTGTATAAGGTATATGTTATTGAGTAAGTTATGATTGAAGTCGCAACAATTTTACTAAATTTAATAGGGTAATTCAAACAATCATACCTACAATTCCGATGAATCATAACCGTTGGTTTTTATTTTATGATTTGGGTTAGAGAACTGGGGACTCGGGTTCACCCATTAGAGGTTAGGGTATAGTATCATGAACAAACTCATGTAAATTCATGGTCTGAATACCACTATGCTTTTGCCAAACATAAGATTTGCATGGTTCTACCAAACGAGATACTTTATTCCAGTTACTACTGAAATAATACTAAAATATCAAATTAACAATTAATGGTGTCTATTGGTTGCAAATGTTGACTCGCTATTACTATTAGCTAGTGTACTTTACCAATTACTTACATGACAAGTTTGCAAGTCATATAAATTGATTCAACATTTTGATTATTTTTTCTCTAAATTTTAAGTATATAAACGACGTAGAAAGAAATTGGTTAAAAATTGTGAAAAATATTTAAATTAGTGTAATAAATTGTGCAAGATGGTAACGAGTAAGGAGTAAGTAACTCGATGCGTTGACCGCTCACAACCCGCAACCCGATCCGCTCACAACCCGCCCGACCCGCAACCAGATTTGCTCGTAACACGATTGAACACGTACCCGATGAGACTGCAAACCGATGAATTCGAGCAGGATGAACCCGAAACTCTACTAACCCGCAACTCAACTAACCCACAACTCGATTGAACCCAGCCCGAACCCGCACGATTGACACTTATATGTGTGTATGCTGGGTGGCCACTGGCCAGGCCGCTAGGCTTTATTATAAAAGGTTGTTTGATGAAGGGAGAAAAAAAGTTGCTCCAATTTTGACATGACAGCCTTAGCTTTGCTAATGCAAAAGGTGATGGGGAATTACGTACCACAAACCCTCTTTTCCCAAAAGGTTGCACCTTTCCTTCTATTCTATATTATCAATTTATCATCAATGTTTGCCGTATTCACTTTCTAATAATGAACACTTGTTGGCTTAATTCATATCCATTAGCCCGTGTGCTACTCACGGACTGATTGCAATTGAAGATGCTTTGCTATTGCTATTCTCCTTTTAGCTCTGTGAAAAAGCTGCTAAGGAATGGAGATTCTACTCTACGGAGTAAAGTTTTAGAAGTTTGGATGTTAAATCATAACGTGACAGCTAGGGTAGTTTGTTAAATAGCCATTTTTTGTTTTCAGAACTGAATTGGCAGAATGAACTTAGAATTAAGTTCTGGACAGGCTTGTCAAGTTCGGCAAGTAACTACAAAATATTATGTCAAAACATGATACAGTTGATACCCAATTTGTTACTGAAACAGTAGACATGAATGAAATGTTCGAGCACTCAATGATAACTCTTCAGGAACTCATCAACCCAGCCCATTTACGGCCCAATGAATTGGGCCGACTGGTTTGGGTTTAATGGACTTGGACTTATATGTATTGAGTGGATCGGTTGGATTGCAATGCTGGGCTTGGGCTGATATTTGCCCCCTTCTTTCCGAAAGAAAATTTTCGCAGTTCGCCGTACTACAGTTGCAGCGGAAACTAGAAAGCAAAATCAACATACTGCCAACTTACACTTAATCCCTCCACACACTAAAAATTCCTTACTGATGAAGCAGTGGATCTTCCCTCTGACCACATGTCACAATCTCCCCAATAGCCTGCACTTTACCTACAGCCAAATCCTGGAAGCAAAGAGGCGAAAGCTAGAAACAACATTGTAGATCAGACTGTAGCGATGAACTCGATTGACGGAAAACTCGCCACCTAGTGGCCGCTTTAACAGTTATCCGAGGAAGAAGTTGCCAGAGTTAAAAAGGAATTGTTGTAAATTGTAATAGATTAGGATTGATTTGTAATATTTATTTATTTCATGCTTTAATAAGACTGATAGGGTTATTAATTATTATAAATAGATGATCATTAAATGGATATTGTATCTTTTTGGTTGATGAAATTAAATAAATGTCACGTGGCTTTTCTTCTCTCTAAGAAAACATTAAGGAGTCGTTAGGATGGAACATTTGTAAAACGAGTCAATTTGGGACAAATGCTTCATTTTAGAAAATGAGGCAATTCTATGAGAAATTTGTCCCAAATTGCCTTGTTTGGCTTGTAATATGAGATGGGGCAATTAGGATGAGACAATTGCAGAAAATACACTTTTGCCCTCGGATTTTACCCTTCTTCTTCATGTCCCATTCTTACTCTTTGTAACCAGAAAATCCATACCAGTAAAGATCAACCACTTCTTGAGTTCTTTCCAGAAACCAATCAAACAAAGGATTTCCCGTGAATTAATCAACCAAAATCCCCTTCAAGCATTTATCCATAATTTGCGATGATTGTCGATTGACCAGAAGTGAACAAAAGAACGGGAGACGAAGAAGAGATTGAGACGGGCAACACAGAGGGGCGGGCAGGAAGGGAGTCTTGAACGATGAAGGGAGAGCATCAACTAAATGAAATCGAGCGCCGAACTAGATGAGTCAACCATTGTCACTCCGGTATCTGGTTCTTTGAGCGGATCTCTCCTCCCGACATCTGTTCCTTTTCTTTCTTCTTGGACGAATCGAGAACCCAGTCTCCCATGCGTCGCCTCTCTCTCGATCCGGCGAAACCCACAATGATGGCGACCGAGGTAGATGAAATCGACCATCAACGCTTCCCTCGCCATCGGGTGCGAGAAGATGAACAAAGAAAATTGAGGTTCAAGGTCGGTTGAGACCTAGGAGGAGAGAGGGAAGAAATATAGCTCGTCAGCCATCACCTGCTGCATTCGTTATCATCGAGGAACTCGACGAAGAATGGGATTCTCAGGCTTGAAGTCTGGCCGTGGATCGTCCTTCAGCAGGAGAGAAAGAGAGGAAAGAAGATGTATCGACAGCGAGAGAGGAAAAGGAAAAAAATAAAAAGGACACAATTGGAATAAAAGAAGGAAAAACGAGTCTTTTCTCTTTACCTGCCCCTACCCAGGTATTTGAGATTAACCCCTAACGAATCAATTCCAATTGACCTGTCCCAAATTGCTCCATTTTGCTTTTTTATTGCCAAACGAGACAATTTGTTTCAATTGTCTCATTTTGAGGCAATTCTGTACAATTGATCCATTGCATAGATCCATCCAAAAGACCCCTAACTTGTCCAAGTATGGGAACGGATCAGGTCAGTAACCTTATAGTGAGTAACCATGAGTAACTCGTCCACATCAGCATGACATCAACATCCCTCTCTCTCTCTCTCTCTCTCTCTCTCCTGAAAAGCCTTTAATTTTTCCATCTTTAATCTTTGGCGGACGATTTCTCATTCGTTTTTTGTCGATTTTTTTTTTGCACAGTTAGATCAAATTAATTTTGCTCTTCAAAATGATATCCACTTTGATATATTTTTCGAACAAAAAAAAGTCATTTTTACCGGTCTATACCATATGGTATTGACTGGTATTGTAATAAGAGCATACATATGGTTTGAAAAGTGTACCATGGTGGTATGAACAAACCAAGACTATAGGATGGTTGAATACATGATAGTAGAAGTATATTAACTGTCATTTACGACTTTTAACATTGTGTACCACAAGATACCACCCCGTACCAGGGTGGTATTGTACGGTATTGTGTGATATTTTTTGGTCCTGTAATTTGTTCACCCAGAAATTTGTAGATCTAATATATCATGATGAACTCGTTCCTTCTGTGCAAAATTTTTCAAAAACGAAGAAAATACCATTTGGTATGCAGTTGGTACCGAGAGGCAATAAATTTTTTTCTAAAAAAATATTGAAAATTGATCTCATTTTGTAGAGTACAACGAATTCGTTCCATCTGTGCAAAAAAATTAAAATTCGAGTTAAAACGAAGAAGATATGAGCCAATTAGAAAAACTTGGAAAAATAAAAATGCATTTAATTCTCTATCCTTAGATCTGAATTTTCTAAATGAAGAGCCCAAATTTAATTATTGATGGGTGCATAATCCATGGTTATGCACCCTATCTTGAGCCCAAATATGGTTATCATGATTCTGATCTCCTATAGTGGATTGATCATGTGCAGCCACAGAAAATTAGCTATGGATCAAGAATAAAAACCATAGTCCGCCAACGATTATTCAACCAACGGTGGTAATTTACGTATGGATAAAAAAAATATAATTGATAGTGATGGAAGCCCCTGAAATTTGAAAAAAAAAGATTATAATACTGTCATTTTTTAAAGGTTAAATACACTTGTATATCCAAAACTTTCACGGTTGTGCCAATAATATCCAAATTTCCAGAAATACAACTTATATCCAATTCCTTCACATTCTTTAACGGTGTTTTTGGATATACAAGTGTATTTAACCAAAAATATATTGGGAAATGGATAGATTTGGCAAAGAACAACTTTAAAACATGGATATAAGTAGTATTTCGGGAAATTTGGATATTATTGGCACAACCGTGAAAGTTTTGGATATACAAGTGTATTAAACCTTTTTTAAATTTGTGTATGAGAATATACGTGGTAGGTTGGGTAATTCAAACCTAGAGCACTATTATTATTAATACACTTAATTTTCATTAAACTACAACTCATTTGTTGTTCGATTTTGAACACTGCATTCCCTATCTCTAATTATTTTCAAAACCTAGCAATTAAACTAATTTCAACCTACCCTTAATTTGTATTGATTTTATAGTTGTATGACAAGTGTTGAAAGAGTCTTTCATCTTTGAGTTACATCAAGAACAAGTTTACAAATCGAATATGCGATAAGTTTGTGAATGATTGTCTAGTAGGGTATATAGAGACAATTTTTTTAACATTGTAGACACCAAGTGTATTCTAAAATTATTTCAGAATATGAAAATACATAATGGACTTAACCTGCACGAGTAAAGTATTTTCTTATTTACATTTTATTTTTATTAATTATTTTATTTTTATTTTTATTAAAATTATTTTTAAAAGAGGACACCCTTATGAAAAAATTTTGGGTTCGCTACTGCCTACTGGTCCTCCGATCGAGAATTACCGCTAAACCAGAACTCGAAACGACGCGACACATTCTTGGCTAGCCTTGACGGAAATGGTACATCAAACAGTAAAGCTGAACAGTAAAGCTGATAAATGAGTAAACAACTTAGTTTGGCCCTGCTGGAGCTTTTGCAGAAGCAGCTTCTGGCTGGAGCTTTTAGATAAGTATTTTTCAAAAAAAGCAATTGAGTGTTTGGTTGTAAAACTATTAGAAGTGCTTTTTAATGTGAGAGATTGTGTAAAATGACTATAAATGACTTATAATATAAAATAAAACTAAAAATTCTAAACAATAAAAAGTATTCAAAATGGATCTTGTTATATTTCTTTTATATTAAATAATTTGATTTTATAATTTTTTTTTAAAATGATATAAATGAAGGGAAATTATATTTTTCAAATAAAATTAAAATATGGTAAGGATAATCTTGTATTTTTAAAACAACATTTCGCAGAAGCTCCAAATCGGAGCTTCTGCTTTTATGTTATACAAAAACGCTTTTCGACTTTTTAAAAGCTGAGCTTTTAGAGGTGTTTGGCCCTGCTTCAGCTTTTGAACCCGAAAAGCACTTCTAAAAGCCGGGCCAAACATAGGAAACGACCAGAAGAAAGTTAACCCGAAATGCGGAGGAGCGAAACTCCTGAAACGAACAACACTCGAACGTTTTTTCTTTCACGTTTCTAAACTGTCTTTGAAATTTCGGGTATGGAGTTTGATATATTGTTTGAAAATTGAAATGAAATAAGACTTTATTCACCCCATCTTGATGGACAAGCCAAGTCATTGCCAAAAGATTGTTTTCTGTCCCAGTCTCCCAGATCAGTAGGGGTGAAAATTGGGGTGGGTGTAGTTACCGGTCCCACATTTTGCGGGTAACCACATCCACAAATATAGAATTATGTTATCCATAATTCGCTCTTCGGTGGGTAGGGATGTTAATAAGCCGAGTCGAGTCGAGCTTTGCCATAGTTCGGGCTCGGCTGGTTAATATATTTCCAGGCTCGAGCTCGGCTCGTGTTCGTCACGAGCTTTAATATGCAAGCTCGAGCTCGGCTCGTTTATGAAAATAAAAGCTCGAGCTCGGCTCAAGCTCGGCTCGTCAAATAAGCTTAACGAGCCCAAAATTGAGTTCAACTCATAAAATGTTCATGATAGCTCAAGATTGACCTAGAACTGCGCACAAAATTACATTCAAACCTGTAGCAAAGTCTAGCAAAGTAAAACACAATATTTATCCCAATTCAATTAATAAAATCTATGAATTCTAATCTTTTTATTTAATGTCAAACCATTAAATGAGCTTGTTCGCGAGCTTATGAGCTGCACATGGTATGGCTCGAGTTTGGCTCGTTTAGTTAATGAGCTTGTTCGCGAGCCGGCTCGATTAAAACGAATCGAGTGTCAAACGAGTTTTTCTCGAGTTGCAAACCGAGCCGTTCATGAGCGGCTTGGTTCATTAACAGCCCTACCGGTGGGTAGTGGGTAACCACTATCCGCTGCGGATTGGTGCGGGTTGGTTGTGGATACCCACAAATATTTTACACTAAATATAATATGATAATTAAATAGTGATGTTGTGTTTCTTCTCACACAAAACCAAAAACATACATAAAAGAAAGTTAATAAAGTATTAAATAAATTATAAATCTCAAATACAATTGGTTAGTTAGTGTAAATTCAGAAGAAATGGATTTGGAAAGAGATTTGAAGATAACGGAGATGCGTAGTGATATGTTACCAGACTAACATCGTTGAATGTCACGGCTCCTCTGATGGCAACAACAGCAAAACACAAAAGTTTTTCGATAAGTGGAGGCGCCCGCTTTTAATGAATCTATTATTCTCCACTCTCGATTATAGTCTTGTATTGTAGGTAGCTGATTGCATGTTGTGTTGTTCGTGATTTCGTGGAGAAATGAATATGAGTTTGGGTATCGGACTAACCTTTATTATTCCCCTCTTTTAACGAATAGATTAATTTATCTGATTATATCTATGGACTTGGTTTTGTTACAAATAAACATATACCACAGGGACAATGCTTATTTAATAAAAGTATCTCACATGAACATTGCGTATTGACTTGGTTTTGTTTTATAGAATAAGTGCATATTTGATTTTGGTAGCTACTTTAATTCTTAGTTTTCCAAGGTTGACAAATTAATATAACTAATATGGTTAATGTGGGTTACAAAGTATTTTGAAGAAATAAATATAACTAATGTGGTTAACGTGGATTTTGTGGCTAAACCATTGTGGGCAGGGGTTAACCACTAAGGCACTAACCACAAAAATCAATATTTTGCTACCAACACCCAATCCGGTATCCACAAATTGTGGGTATGGGTATCCACAAAGTGTGCGGTTTGCGGATTACCCGCAACCCGCAAACCAAACTTCCACCCCTACAGTCAGGTCATTGGGAGCTGTGCCGAAAGTTTGTGGGTAGGTCCGAGGGAGAAATATCCTTTTCTGGTTTTCCCCGTTTGTGGAATGGAAGAATGGCTTGCGTTGCGCCTTACTTTTGGGCCGACGGCAGCAGAGTTTAATTGGGCTTGCGTTACGTGATCCATCATACAATTTGCCCAAGGCCCAACACAGCTGCTACACCGGTTTGGGTAAGAGAATTATCCACAGCTAGATTAACTCATATAGATATTTGATCATGTGTATTTTTTATAATATGTAATTCATTCAAAAAATAAAATAATGAGCCATTTTTTAATAAGTTATTTGTATAATCTTATCATTTTTTCTTTACATTTAATATGTTTTATTTTATTGTTTTCTATCCTAATAAGTCGATTATGAAAATAGAATTAATTTTGTGACCAACATTTGATATTAGTCATATAGAATACTAATTATAATGTTAAAAAATAATTATATCTTAACTTTATTTACAAATTCTTACAAGGACAAAGCAAATGATTGCAACCACACATGCCCTATATTTCAAACCGGTCTCCAAAATACTAACGAATACTTCACTAGAAATAATTGAAAATATTATTGAAAATATTATTGAAAATAACTGGAAATTATTATTTGAAAATAATAGGAAAGTATTGGATTTATGAAGAAGAAAAAAGTATGGAAGGGTTAGTATTGGGTTGATGAAGAAAGGGCATGGAGTCGGCACTTCTGGAAAGAAGCTAGTCATTCTAATTTTTGCAGGTGATTATCTTCTTATCGGCTGAGGCCAGATTTTCCTGGAGAACATTTATTTGTTAATTTTGAAGGTGATACCTCCTGTCAGAACCTGTTCATGTCGTATAGGTATAAAAAGTTGTCTATTGCGTAGCAAAAAATATTCTCTTATTGATTTGATTCGGCTATTTGTCCACCGTCTTCCCTTTTTCTTATATGTGTTATTACTATGGTCCATGAAACCGCACCGGAAACTGTATCGGAAAAGTCAGTAGTAGGGTATTTTATGGTAAAATCGTAGTTTAACTGTAGTTCAACCGTTAGACCGTTAAATACAACCTACCAATTTAGTCTTCGATACTGGTATTTCGTGGTTGAACCACCGATATGGTACGGTTTCATGGACCATGATTATTACGGTTGTCTGAAAAGTCTTCCAATTCGTATCTAGCTGTTCGCTTTCGGGAATATATTGACAAAAAAAAATATCCATCCAAATAAGACAAAACAAATAAACTTTAGAATGTTTTCAGAATGTTTTCCTAATTTTTAGTTTAATAATAAAATGACTTCCTAGTTAAGTAAAGAAAAAGGTGTGGTCCAACCAATGAAGCCACAAGGGCCTATTATTGGGTGGCTCCTCCTTCGTAAAGGATGACCTAATAAATACATGTCTCAAAAAGAAATCCTGAAGCAAGCCAGCCGGCCGGTGATTAATTAGCGGACATGCAAGTTGCTAAATGCCATAATATTGGACGAGCGAGAAAAGAAAACCGAACCCCTACCCCATAAAAAGAACAAAGAGCATACCGCAGTTCCAGCCTGCTCTGTAATATAATGCAATATTACGATACCACATCCACAGCCAATTGCAGAAGCGCCAACACAGTTTTTTTTTGTCTAACTCTAACGTGCGTTGGTTGGTCTACACTCTTACAAATTCCAGACCCAATATGTTTGTTGGCCAAATCCACATACATGTGACTTCACTTCACTTCTTGTCCTCATGAAGAGACTGCTATTTATCGTATGGCTGCCGACCACTTTCTTCTTCCAGTTAAACGGTGAAAAAATTGTGAATCGTGACATCGTATCCGAAGTTGTACTGGATAATTTGGTGGTAGAGTATTTTATATCTTCGTAATTTAATTATGATTAAACCATTTTCTATCCATTAAACCGTCTACCAATTTGGATATGATATCCGGTATTTCCGGCCAACCGAACAGTACGATAAGGCTATTTAAACATTGAATATACTGAACTCCATCCCAGTTTTACACACCCATGCATATGTATAATTTAGTGATTTCGAAGCCTATCGAGTGGTCCAAATGAGCATACCTCAGCTTGTGGACTCTGTTGTTGTTACTGCATCATTTGCTTTCCTATCTCTCTACCAAGTGACCAAATTGGATGAACACTTCACACATCACCACTTAAAAATTGGTCCCCTCTCCCCTCTTCTTAATTTTTTTGTCCTTTATTGATATATAACCATTTTTGTGTAGACTTGATGGTGGACCTTAATTAAATATATGGAGTAAATTACAAGTTTGGTCACTTGAATTACTAAAAAATTTCATGTTTGCCACTAGAATTAATTTATTTTATTCATTGTCACTAAAATTAATTCAACAGTTCAAGTTTGGTCACTCTCCGTTAGTCTCAGTTAAATTTTTCAGATTTTATTTTATTCATTGTCACTAAAATTAATTCAACAGTTCAAGTTTGGTCACTCTCCGTTAGTCTCAGTTAAATTTTTCTGATGTGGCAGTCAACTCTGATAATTGAACGTTTAAATGAGTGGCGTGGCAAATAAAAATTAATTAAAAATAAAAATTAATTATTTTCATTTCTAAAGGATTACATTTTAATTTTGGTAATTATATTTAATTTTAATTTATTGTTAAACTGAGGTGGAAATTAAAAGGAATAATTTTTATTTTTTAAGTAATTTTTATTTACCACGTCACTCATTTAACGGTTAACTATCAAAGTTGACTGTCACATCAGAAAAATTTAACGGATGCTAACAGAGAGTGACCAAACTTAAACTGTTGAACTAATTTTAGTGACCTTGAATGAAATAAATTAATTTTAGTGGCAAACGTGAAAATATTTAGTAATTCGAGTGACCAAACTTGCAATTTACCCTAACATACCGTTTGGTATAAATGAATTCCATAAGTTTTGAGTAATTCGTTTTGAAATGAATTGACGTGCAGAATTCATTGTCAAATAAATTCCTGTGTTTGGTATGTCATATGTATAAGTAATTTAGTGAATAAAAGAGGATAATTATATCATTCTATTATAATTAGTAAATACTTGTGGAATTCATTTGGAAATTCTATCTCAATTCCTCGGAATTACTATAACTAGTTCCAATTCCATGGAATCAAAATTTAGAATTGAAAATGAATTCTTTTAAATACCAAACACAAAAATGTTTCATTTCAAAATGAATTTCTCAAAACTTATGGAATCCATTTATATCAAACGGTATGTAAATATATGTGTTAATATTAGGATCGCAAATGAACTGAGTTATTCGAATGACCCGATGGTGTTTGAATTGGAAAAACTCGTTTGTTCTTAGAAGCGTAACTTAACAAGCCGGTTCGTAAGTAAATGAGCCAAACTTGATCGAGGCCTGACTGGACTAGGCAAGTTGGTGAGCTAATTATACTCGACTTGTTTGCTCGTGGAGCTTAGCTCTCGAACAAGATTAACTCTGTAGCTTGTTAAGCTCAGCTCGTGAGATGAATACTTTATAGGTCACAAGTTGGATCGATACTGTAGTTCACGGAATCCAACTCGATAGAGCTTCCAAGTTGCCTTATAATTAGATAACATAGCTCACAGAATAAGTTGGTTTGAGATATTGAGTGTGTTGTGACTTGTGAGTATATTCTCATTAATCATAGCTTACAATAGAAGAGTACATACATAATATATTGATTTAGGTATATGATGCAAGTTCTTATTTGCAACTGTGCTATGATAGAAACTAACAAAAAAAACTTATGAAATTAGCAATATCAAATGAACACAATATACAAGATCGATGAAATTAAGAGATCGTTGTTCAATGCTTAACGGCAACACCGTTGACTTGTAAGTATCACAAATCTATTTTTCAGTTGTACCACCACTCCACCATAGCTACTTCCCTTAAGCTGATCTCATATTCCAAACCCTCAAACAATTAAATTTAGGGATGACTGCACTGAATAACCTTACAAATTCAACATGGACAAACAATAATAGAGCTTTGGACAATACGAACCCAGTGCCTTATTGTAATGGAGTCAGATTGTCAGACTTCGATCCATATACTTGAGGGAAATAGTCTCATTTTAAAATAATAAAAAATTATAATGATTTATCGCAGTTTAAAATAATATTTCAGCTAACATATTGGTAAGTGAAATCACAAATCAGTTTAAGGAGGCTAATTTGACGGCTCAAACTATTGACACATAGTATGTTCAAATGATATAGATCAGTGACATGAGCATATAGATTCCTAGTATGTTTCATTGTCCAAATTCGACCAAATGTTCTTTCTGTTACCATGAATTAGTAATATTATCATCGCTTTAGTAAAATGCTATGTACCGTTGTTGATTGAAAAAACGAGAAAATTCCACTCCAACTGAAGTGCAATTGGATTTGAAATAACAATTATAATAATTTTGATCCATCCATTTCCAAGTTATGCTTATGGATCAAATCATTTGAGTGAAACCAACCGATTGTGGATTCTTATTCCCATTCCCCACCATATTGAAAGAAAGAAACCCGCCGCATGCCCGTGTACTGTACACGGAGACACCTTTTACTGTACAACGTGACTGAGATTTACTGTTTCAAATTGGCGTGTCCTTCGGTGTGGGCTGGAGTTGGGTGAGGCCTCATTGGGATCTGGCGTGGGATTTGGCGGGCTCTGGGGTCTCGGTCGGTGTGGGACTGGTCGTTGGCTTCTGGTTGGCCTTAGTTGCGGTCGTTTTGTGGCCCCGGCGCGCGTTGGTCATCAGAGATCGATATTTGACTTTGGCCCGAGCGGGCACGCGGATCGAGGGTTTTCGGTTACTCTGTGGGTGTTCTGCTGGGTAGGGATCGTTGAGTGGTGGGAGATCTGGCGGATTTGGGAGAGACTGTGCTGGGAGATGGGATAGCTCAGAGATGGTGGGCCATGAGAGGGACTGAAAAGTTGATTGAAAGGACTTGTGTTGCTCAGTATCTCTTCATTGGGGTCGTTTGGTGGCTCTGACGCGCGTTGGTCATCAGAGATCTATATGCTGCTTTGGCCCAGGCGGGTGCGTGGACCGAGGCTTATTCAGTTTCTTTGGGTGTTCTGCTGGGGAGGGATCATTGAGCGGTGGGAGATCTGGCGGGTTTGTGGATGTGTGGATGAGAGTGACATGCCTGGACAGTGGAGAGGTGGGTCGTTCGAGAAACAGAAAAGGGTTTTCTAGATACAGAGAGATACCTTGACATGCTTTTTCTCTATTGTATGAAAAGACCGGTTTTTGTTGTCTCTGGGAGGGCTTGGAAAGTCCTTGCATTGTTCGACGCTGAGAGAGGCTATTACTGTTTTGTGCAGGCTAAGCCATTAATTAATTGAGAGGATCTGTTTCTTTTCTTTTTCTTCAGCTTGGTGCTTAAAGAAAACTTTGCTTCTCTTTAGCATGTTACTCTCTCACCTTTTGTTATTCACCTCTCCGGCTGGTCTCTCTCTCTCTCTCCCTCGGTGTCCTCTCTGCGTTGGGAATTCTCATCTCTCTTCTTGGGAGAAGGGTGGAGTTGAAAGCCACGAAGAAGAAGGTTTGAGAGATCTGGAGGAGATCCAGACCCACTGGAGGACATTTGAGAGGTCTGGAGTAGATCCAGTTTCGTAGGTTTTGTATTCGTCCAAGGTGATTTATCCGTCTCTCTATGTTGAGTTTGCTTTTCTCTTTTTGCAAGTCTCTTAATCGTTTGGATCCTTTGTTTCTGTTTGTAATTGCAGGTAGTTGAAAGGCTGTTTTGTGTTCAGTTTGCTAACCATTGTATTTGCCAGTAACCTTTGTTGATCATCATCAAAGTTAAGATGCTCATTAATCAAGGGATTTGATCCATCGTCAGGAATCTCCGATTTATCGATATATAATCACATCTTTCTTTTCATCTTTTTGTTTGAGGGATTGTTGGTGATTTTCGGAATCTTAAATCGAGGATTGTTTTATGCGTTGTGTGGATCTGATAGGTTTTTTGTCATTTCGATGAGGATGAAGGGGTTGATTGGATGAGGATTGAGGAGCCCGCCATCTGCTGTTTCCCTGCACCAGTGAGGATGAAGAATGCGTCGTCTGTTTGCGCCTACTTCTGACCAGTATAGAATACTGACTGTACAGATCCGCAAGTTTTCATGAACTCTTATGCTAAAGGTCGCGTCAACTCCCTGTCTTTCCCTCTACTTTTTTTCTTCTTTTGCGTTTGAGGTTTGTTGTGATCATTGTTGTTACGTTACCACCTTTGTGGGTTTCTCCGGTTTTTTTTAGTTTGGGCCGGATTTTCTGCGTGGTGCTTTGCGAAGTTGAGCACGTTGCCCGTGGAGGTCCGATCCTTTCCTCCTCTTTTTCTGGCTGTATTTTCTCGCATACCTTCTTCTCTCTCTGGGCTTCTGATACGAGATAGGGATTTGACTCGACCCTCCTTAAGAAAGAAATGGAAGGTCAGTTCTTGGTGGTGGTCTCGAGACGAGAGAGGACTCAGAGGAGAAAGGGATTTGACTCGACTCTCCTTGAGAAAGAAATGGAAGGTCAGTTGTTGGTGGTGGTCTCGTGACGAGGGAGGACTCAGAGGAGAGAAGTGGCTCCAGTTCCTATCGTGCTTTTCTCAATGTTATGCTTTCAAATTCTTTGAGTGGAAATGGTTCTTGCTAATTTTTTGGGTGCGTTTGGAGCCCACGAATGATTACGTTCTTTAGTAGGATTAGAATCCACTCTTACTATTTGTTGGCATTCTTCTCTGTAATGTATTTGAATGGTGACCCATGAATTATTGCATGGTAGCAGAACAGGTGTTGCCTTTGCAATTGCTACTATTTTGAATAAATATATGTATAGAGAATTTCACTTTGGCCCTTCTATGTTTCCAGATGGGGTGCTTTGAACGATAGGGGAGATGGTTACATTTGGTGGGCGGAGGAACAGTCAGAGCTAGGAAGTGTTAGTTTATCTAATGAACCTCTTTTGTACAAAAAAAAGTAGCAAAGTTTTTGTGAGAAGGAACAAAAATATCTATGTATAGTTAGTGTACGTAGTGTAATGGTGTTGTTTATGTATTTTTATGATGTCAAATATAACGTTGATTGCCTTGGTGCACATCTCTCTCCCATGTCACTTATCTTTTGTTTGATATTCAGCTTTTGCAAGTACATGAGGTGCACTATTGAGTAGCTTGAGTGTTGAGTTTTTCCAGTGTTGTTCATGGATCAATGGCCAAGATTTCTATCCGATTATGGGTTACAACGGTTTTAGAATGTAGGCAAGAAAAGAGGAGCAACCAGTTGATGGTGGCTGTTTATTTTAACAAGAAATTGCAGGTGGAAGTCACTGCTTTAATTTGAAATTTGACATGTTCCAATCTGTTGCCTAATATAGATGTCTGTGGATAGTCATCTAAATATAAGAACAAACTGACCCTAACAGCACCAAATTTGAGGAACATAGCCATAAACGAGGAACCGAGTACAGCCCATGTTCTAAATACACAGCAAGAGCAAACTTTAGTTTAATTGTCTGGTATCACCTGGACCATTGACAATGTTAAAAATGAATAAACAATAACAAACTGCGGTTACATGATTAAAGTGTTCTCGAATGAAACATTTGTGTTTTCCAATTTGCTTCAAGCCCGGGCGCGTATAGATAAATATAAATAACGGGCCCTATATGAATTCGGCCCAGTATTCTCATATTTAGCCCGAATAGGAGATGCCTTTGTGCTTATATTAAGTTTCTATAGCTTTTGGGAAGCCCATTCTATAATTGTTCGGTCCATTAGGGGAACAATTGATAGCCCATTGAATATTAAATTTATGATTTTATAATGGTGGTGCGAAAACGTTTTAGGGACCAACTTCCACCGCCTTTTCATTTCGCTTCTGATTCTGCCTTTTAACTTCCCCTGTTCTCTGAACTTCTTCTCCCACGAACTACAGTGCTTCGCGACTTCTAGATTAGGGATAGTCGTGTATTCATGGGGTATGCTCGCCGATAGTTTTCCCTTTTGCATTCTGTTTCTTGACACTTTAACAAATTTGTGATCTTCCATTGTCTTTCCATATCAGGCATCGTTGTATAATGCCGCGTGATTTCAAACTTCCAACTCTTCTACGAGGTATCAGCTCCGTTGCTTTCTGTTTCAAGTTTCTATTTATTGGTTTATGAATGAACACTGCCGAGGTGTGAAGTTTTGGGGTTTTTCTTTGTCTTTCGTTTGCCACAGACCCAATTTCCACATGCATGGTGTTTCGTGGTCTACGTGTGGGTGCTTATACTGATATTATGATCATTCGAGTTCTTAATGTATGGATTGAGCATGGTGATGACTCTCAGGGACATAAAAGAACAATGCATGTGCTGTGTCTTGACAAAGAGGTCTGTCATTCGTCTCTATAATGTAATATTTATTGTTTATGTTTGATTTTATTGTAGTAATGCACTAAATCACATTTAACAGGAACATATGCTAGAGGCCTGTATTGAGGAAAATGACATTCAAGAAATGCAACATAAGTTGAAAGTATGAGATTTACATGTGCTGGATGGCTTTCATGTTATTCCTGCGAGGAAAAACAGGCGTGTTGTTCCCGCTGAAGTTTGCTTTGCCTTAAGGCGTGAACAGATCATATTTTGTGTGCCTGACAATCCGGGTTATCCCAAGTTTCCTGTCAATGCTTTTCTAAAAACTTCGTTCTCGGCTATTCCAATAGAGGCAGAGGCAGTTGTGAATTATGGAGGTATCTTCCTCGAAAGTTGTTTGCACAAAAAGTATTCATGATTATTTGCTTACTATGAATTGAATTGCAGATGTTACAGGTTGCGTTGTTCATCTGACGATTCCAGGATTTCCAATTAATGGTGTTCTTAGGTTTGAGCTCATCATAGAAGACAACAGGTTTCTTGCGTATTCTTGTGCTGATTTTTGTTTGTTAGACTTCATGTGGGATTAACTGATCTTTTGCTATTTTGTATAGAGGGGACAGGGCGACAGTGTAGTACTCTGGAACTGAAGTTACAAAGTATTTGGAGTTGGCAGGGGAATCTGAAGCTCGACTTCCTCTCATTACCACAGTTACTGCTGTTACAAGGTTGCCAATTACAGATGCCACTGGAGATGCATATGTATTTCAATCTTCAACTGGAAGTCGTCTGATCATTGGTTCTTACAATCACCATTATGAGAAAATCATAAATAGGTATTATTATATTCGAATTCTATGTTTATATATTGATAGACCTGCTCTGTTGGATGCTAGAAAAACAATACGTACATTCTTTTTGTTGTTTAGGTTCATAGGTGATCGAATGCCAGTGACTTACATCAATAGTACTTCTCGCTGCTCTATTGGTTATCTTCGTGGTCTTCTTCCTCCCAAAAGAACCCTCAAGCAGCTAAAGGATGATATAATGTTCCATGCACAGACCTATCAGGTATATGTATGATTTTTGTTGTTTTGATTGTATTGGATAACACATATCCCAAATATATAGTCATATCTTTTACCTATTATAACACAAATTCCTTCCTTCAGGCTCTCTATCGTTGTATGCTGGAAATGACAAGATTTACATACGGTTCAGAAGTCTTTAAATCATGTTCAGGTTTTCCAAGGTATGATTCAATTTTATGTTTTGCTAATAATCTGTTGTCCATTGCATTTCAGGAAGATCAAAACGTTCCTTTTATTGTTTAATTCAGGGTACGATATGAATTACAAGCAACATGTGAGTGTGAGGGAGAATATGTTGATGTTGTGTTTGATCATGAAGCTGTGTTGGGCTTGGTTTGGGTGTCACCCGAGGAACTTTTCAGTCTAACCTATGAAGAAGGATATCAGTACATTCAAGACAGGTGTTATGTGCCTTTTATGGATGAAGCTTATGTTGCTCCTAGGACTTCAGAAAATCCTCCTGCAATCCGAATTGCTTCAATCTGGAACCCTAATGCTTTTGTGTGATTGGAAACTGTTCTACTTGGAACTTAGTTTGTCGGGACGGCTTATTTATAATTATGTATGTTATCTATTCAGGACATGTTGCTCTATTTTCTATCAAAATAACTTAACGTTTTCCCCAAACTACTCTGGTATTTTGGAAATTCACCAATGTACTCGCTTCGACAATTTGCTAGCCACTGGTTATTCTGTTCGGTCCATATGGAAGTCCCTGATGTTTGTACCTCAATAGTTTAGAGAGGTGAATGTTTTGTTTTGATCATGAAGTCCCTGATTGGGCACATGGAGAACCTACTTTCCGCCTTTAATATTGTATCTACCAAAAAAACTAGCAGGAGACATTGTTTGCGTTTTGAATTCTGGGCAGGTTCTTCATGTTCTTCCTGTTCTTGCAGAATGACACAATAGAATATTTTATCATGATCCTTTGATCGAAATTAGCAGGAGACATTGTTTGCGTTTTGAATTCTTCGGCCTTAAACGCTTACTAAAACCGAGCCCACGTTTTCTTACGTTTTGATAGTAATGGAATGATATTGAGCCCAGCCCGAACATGCTTTAGGATTGCAGACAGAAGCCCATGGGAAACTGGCCCAAAATCACCGCTTCCTTTATAAACCCTAACTGTCTTCATCAACCAGATCCACCGTCCACATTTCCATACACTTTGCTCCGCCGCGAAAGCCCCACCACCAAACTACACGACAGCCTTTAAAACAAAGGTAACTCCACGTCCTCCTCTTCCTCAGCGTTTTCACACTTGGGAATTAACTTCTGATCATCATCCACATTGTTTGCGTAAAGACCCCAAAAGACATAGAGGGTTTGGCCAAAAACCAGCAGTCAACAGAGGACGCTCACATGGTCCCCACCGACAACAAAGGTGAATGCTTTCCATTTTTGTTAAAGAATACTACCAGGTATCTCGAATCCTCTGCTACAAAGATAAAATATGTGTTTCATTTCCCTATACTGTCTTATTATAGATCCGATCGAAACTTGCATGCCATTTCGAGGGCTGCGTCTGGGCACCAACGTCCGCATAGTAATTGCTAGGCCTGTGATGGCATGGCTCGAGTATCGAGAGGCGCCCAAGCTTAAAAATCTTAGCATGCACATGATCTGGATAGATAAAAAGTTTTTTTCCATTTCAGTTACAGAATTAGATAATCTCTTCATCAACAATTTTAAACTATTATAATACATAATTTGGAACCGTTTAACTGCTTATCTTATAGGCACGACTAATCGAGTCAATGGTTGATGAAAAAGAAATCGCCGAGATTTCTCGCAAGATAAAAGTCGGGAACCTTTATCAGTTTGATTCGGTTGAAGCAATACCAGCAAGAGAGAATCCAAAGATCGTTGCAGGAGAGTTAAGAGTGCACATAACCGCTGACCAAAAAATTACCAGGATTGAGGAGGACCCAGATGAGCCACGCTTGCCCGCTGGCTGGGACATTGGGATGGCTTTTTCGATGGTACCACTTCAGACAAACACCATCGACTATCATACAGGTACATTAACCATATCTATTTGATATAATAAAATGAACTTAAGCTTTTAAATGACAAACTCTTATGTTGCTTATAGACATCACCGTATGCATTAGGCGTCTCAGTGTTCCCACAACAATTCGCAGTAGACTCAAAGAATTTCACATGGTCGTTCAGGAGGTGAGGTACATTTTGTAGAATAGAATCTCGATCTGCGAATTGTATGAATAAACAACCTCACATATTAATGTCATTGACAGTGGCGCTAAGGCAACTGTTCGGTATCGTGGATATGATATACCGAACTTCTTAGAGAACGCCCCGACAGCTGAGGCTCATCTGCCTCTGATTGTTGCAATCAAGTCTGTCATTCGGGTGGCACCTCTAGCCGACCAGAAATACAAGTATCGGTTCGAATCCACTCCTGCCAGTGCACTCATGATCAGATCTTATAAAGTCCCAGTCCAGGAGATAATGCACATGTACATTTAGATTGACAGAATCCTTTCCATTTTTTGAATCATATTTGTTGCCAGTCGGCCAAAACCAATTACATTGACACTTTTGTCTCTTTTATGCGACAACCAGTTTCCTTTACAGTCGCAGGCAAGTTTATTTCATGGATGCCAATACCAGTAAGAAGACAGGCTGCCTTCGATCAGGATTCGAAAAGAAGACACTCTCTGACATGGAAACAATGCTTGCATCTGATCAGACTGTCCACAAGGTTAGTGAGGGACAGAACATAAACCAAACTCCTATACTGTGTACCTACATTTTTCGTAGACCTATGTCTTATCAGTATCTGATGTTCATGCTAGGTACTCTATCGTGTTAAGTTCTTCATCTCACAAATGAAATTTCGAAAAGCCATATGTCAAGCGACTGAGGACTGGCCAGAGTAAGTTTTCTATTTCAAAACGACAATTACTTCTCATGTGAATCAATCTATCTACGAATAAGCCAACAAGTTTCTGAACTTATACTTATGACTAGGCTGCACTATGAGTTGGAAGTCAAATGCAAGAAAAGAGATGATAGTGTTGATGCCATACTGGACCACGAGGCTACACTATCAATAATAGGAATGTCACCCAGCAAATACAAAAAACTCGATGCAGAATCGGCCAAGGCGTTGCTGGTCAAAAGATGTAGCAGAATGTTTGCAGGAGAGCTCTACATCGGTTCCTCAGATCTGAAGAACAGAACCAGAACAGCCGTATCCCAAATAAGAGTAGCGACACTTTGGCACACCTCAAGGATAGATAAGTGACCATCAGCACTACTGACAGAAAGGCCAACCGAAGTATCCCATCCACCCCTAGAATTCTCCATTTTAAACTGAAGTTTCTATTCCCTATTTTCAGTGAAGACAAAACTATGGCAGATGTGTTTGTGTTTTTTAATTTCGTCGAGGGCATCAGATACTAAAGTTTTTATTCCCTATTTTCAATGAAGACAAAACTATGGCAGATGTATATGTGTGGTGTGCACAAAGATTGTTAATATGTTTGTTAATTTCTGCGCTCTCTGGCGCAATGAATCTAAACTATTTGCGAATGGTATAGCAGAAAGAACATAACAAAATCCACAAAACAACTGGAATCAGACTTATCCCGCCGCGGAGCGCGGGCCAAGTACTAGTATAACAATAATAGCAGTAACTTGTTATGAGAATTAATAATTAAGCAACACTCAAGAGAACAATAATGCCTACTTTTCTTCATAATTAAAGTAACAACACTCTCGTTGCTTGAGGCCCTTTTTCTATAGTTTCATAAATTCCCTTTGCTTGTAAGAGCAAAAGTATATTAGAAGAAGAGTCAACTATGAAGGGATTGCAATTCTCCACTATTCGCACATGATTCCTTTTTATATGCCAGCGTGTCAGGTCAGACCAGTAATAATTGCAATTTCGTTAATTAGATTCAGTTAATCCCAGATAATTAATCCAACAAAATCCCCGATTATGTCAAACCTTTCCTCATTTTCCCGCTTACAATCTTTTCTTGACTTTGCTTAATAGCTAAAAAAAATCCAACGGTATTTTCCAACAATGATCAATTGCCCCCACCGGAAAAGTAATTAAAATTAGAAAAAATTAAACTCCGCGCCACCGTTACAGCTACAAGCCTACAACGCCCGCCGCTTCTGCCGCCGCCATTGCTGCTGCTGCAACCGTCCCGCCGCCGTCCACCATCCTCTTCCTGGACGGAGAACTCCCCGGCGGACTGACTTATTGAAGGTACGGATACCCGTTAATTTCAGGCACAAACCTGCCTTTTGAACCCGAACCTCTCCTTCTCCAAATCGTACTCAATGTAGTAATCCCTCTGCTGATAATTCCCCAAAATGATCGCCGGGCCGCCTCGGAGTCCCGCCCCAACGACATTATCGCTCACAATCGTGAAACAAATAGCCCCATCGCCGGCAAGCACAAAGTAATTCGTCACGGGGAGCTTCATCTCGGCCCCGCCCTTGAATTTGAAGCTCAATTCGGGGACCGACACCGTGTCCTGGCCGGAAACATTGTAACAGGGCCTCAACCCAGTAAGATCCTGAATCTCCGTCGCCACCGTGAAATTCGCCATCCTCTTCCCAATCTCCTTCACCACCGCCTCGAACACCGGCCGCTCCATGTAAGTAAAAGTCGTGCCGGAGTCCACAATCGTGCCACCGTTTCCGTCAGATCCGGGCTCCAGATACTCCGACGGAACCTTCACGTGCTTCCCCTCGACGACGATTTGCCGGAGATTGACGTAGTAATAGGTCTGCAAAGCGGAATTAGAAGTCACGGGGTTCTTCCTGAAGGGCGTGTAGCTAACCTCCGCCGTCTTCTTCCCAGATCCAGAATCCAGATCCAGAACCAAATCGCTGGAAACGGGCGCGTCGTCGAAGCTGTGGGAGACCAAACAGTAGGAGAATTTCTTGGCTCCGACTTGGGAAGGAAGCGAATCGAGCCCACGCCCAAACCCAGCGATTCCTTCGGGCTGCCTGGCGGAGAGAATCGAGCAACCCACGAGAAAATCGGGAACCTTCTTCTCCGGGAAATCGAGCGTCTCGGTAAGAAGAAGACCGGCGGTGGATCCCAAACCGTACTGAATCATGTACGGAGGGCAGGTCTGGGTACAATTGGGGGAAGATCCAGGGGCGTCGCAGCCGGAGCATTTCGATTCGACATTGGGCCCGTAAATCCACTGGCATTTGGGGTTTTTACAGCCGAGGAGCATGGCGGTGGAGGAGTTTCTGGGGATGAAGGAGGGGATGGCGGCGGGGTCGACGTTGGGGAAGTTGCAGCGGGAGCAGAGATAGCGGGAGGTGCAGGGGAACCAGACGAGGGAGCTTCCCGTGTCCATAACGAAGCTGGTGGACTGCGGTGGAGTGCCGAAGCTGAGGGAGATGGAGTATCCGCCGTAGCTGCGGGGGAAGAGTGGGGTTTTGACTAAGGAAGTGGCGAAAACAGGGGAGGAATCTTGTGGGTGGAGGTGGGTGGATTTCAATCGGAGGGCTCGGGAGACGGAGGCGGAGGCGAGGTGGGCGAGGATTTGGTGGAGGTCGGTGGAGGCTGGGGCGGAGGAGGGGGAAATTGGGATTGTGATGGCGGTGACGGCGGCGGTGGAGATTAGGAGAAGGAGAGAGAGGATGAGGGGATAAGGGGAAGGAGGAGACGCCATGGGAGGAGATGCTCTGTTTTTTCTCAATGGGTCTCGTGAATTGGTGGGGGGGATTCGAGTTTAGTTGGGGCAGTGAAGTACTGAAGTCTGTAGTGTCGTTCTTTAAAGGGAGCCGCTGGAAGGGAAAAGGACCTTTTTGCAGTGGAAAGATGAAAAGGCGGAAAAAGGTAAGGGTGGGAGAGGAATCAAGTTCGATTTCAGTGAAAGGATATGTGAACCAGACAGATATTATTGAGTCGAGTTGTATATTAATACAGTATACTATATAGGTTTGGGGTCTTCAAACTTTATGAACCCTAACCTACTCTGCCATAATATTAGACTATTACTCACTAGTAATTGGAGTAGCCTAGTAAGGAATTCTCTCGACTCAAAGTGAGTCATTTTGAGTTGGAATTTCTTGATAATGGTGATGTCTAGGCAGGATTATGGACGACATGGCAAGACTCCAACGACAAGGGGACGAGCCGACGTTCCGGGTAGGAATCACGGTGGCGAGCTATTTGAAAATGGCAATAAAATTTGAAAAGGTTGTGGTCTTGTGGGAGTTCAAGTGGAGTTCGATGCTACAATGTCTATGTCTGTTTCCACTTTTTTTTATTAAAACTTTTCGACAAATTTTGAGTTTAGATCAAAACAAATTAATTCTTGGCTCGTTTTCTTCGTGGATTTGAATTTTTTTTTTTGAAAGGAAGCCCTGTAATATTATTGCATAAAACTCAGACAGATTGGACTTTCTCAGCCTCAAGCAGACTCCTAATGGAGAATGGGGGACAATCAGTCCAAATACAAACTTGATCTCAAAGGGTATTCAAATGGGCTAAACAATGGGCCACAACATTTGATTTTCTAGGCACAAAGACCCATTTAACCTTCTTACCCGACATGGCCGAATTGGTAATCGCCAGCTCTCTTATCTCTTTGCACCATACCCCCCAGCTCGGTGCGATCCTCATCATCCTCCTTCACCAGCAGTTGAACCAGTCTCAGACAATCGGTTTCCACAATCAGAGGACTCCATCCTCTTTGGTTTGCTTCTCGTAAGCCAGCTAGTATAGCCCTTGCCTCAACTTCCACTGGTATGCAATTGCCAGTCTCCTTCCCAGATACAGCTCCGAGAAAATCCCCATTCCAATTTCTGAACACACACCCAATCCCAATCCCAATCAGCTTAAGAACCCCTGTGTCGCTGTTCATCTTGAAAACTCCGGTCGGTGGGGGTTTCCAACCCTGGGTGCTAGCCAGTTGTCTCGAATTCGTGGCCATGATTCCCTGAGCATGCAGGTAATCCGAAATCCAATCAAGAGCTTTAGGGATAATCTCCTCCACCTCAAGTTTCTTATTATTAAACATATGGTTGCATCTTTCTTTCCAGATAAACCAAAGAATTGCACAGAACCTTTGGAGGCTTTCAATTGATTGAGTCTCGAAGGTTTTAAGGAACCAGTCTCTGCCAGACAAGCCTTCCCTCTGTTTGAATGTCTCACTTTCGCTGCATGGTTGCCAAAGACGGCGGGTCCAGTCGCAATCTCTCAAGCAATGGAGCTGGGTTTCAGGGAGACCACAGAACGGGCAATCAGATGGGGCCTCTTCGATTTTGCTTTCAACATTGGTCCCAACAGGTAAGATGTCCTTGCTAATCCTCCATAGAACGACTTTAACCTTAGGTTGAATGGGGAGCTGCCAGATTCTTTTCCGATAGCTTTTGATTTTTTGAGCTTCCATGTTACCTTCGTCCATCCTAGGGTATTCCTTCTGCCAAAGCTTCCTGTATGCCGATTTCACATTATAGATCCCATTTTCCGCTTCAGACCATAGAACAATATCTTCAGTAGGTGGATTTCTCAAGGGAATCTTCATAATTTCTGTCTGATCAGTAGCAGAGAAAAGGGTTCTAAGCTTAGGTAGATCCCACGATCCATTGTCTCTGCCAATGAGCGAGCTAACCTTGAGGTTTTCTCTGTGATCACTGTCTTGTTGAAGTGGTAAAAGTTTCATGGTATTTGGAACCCACTAGTCCTCCCAAACGTTGATACTATTTCCATCCCCCACTCTCCATCGAAAGCCATCCACAATTTCATCCTTAGCTTTGACCAGGCTCCTACAAATATAGCTAGGATTACTCCCTGTCTTGGCATTCAGAATGTCATTTCTAGGAAAGTAGTGACCTTTGAGAATCCTGGCCATCAGGGAATTAGGCCGATTTAAAATGTTCCAAATCTGCTTCCCAAGCATAGCAGTACTAACAGTTCTCAGGTCCTTAAAACAAAGACCATCAGAATCCTTCGGTTGACACAACTCTTCCCACCTGATCCAGTGAATCTTCTTCTCATCATATTTTTGCCCCCCACCAGAACCTCGCAATCAGACTTTGAATTTTCTGAAGAACTCCTTCCGGAATTTTGAACACCATCATAGGATAGATAAGTTGTGCTTGAGCAACTGCTTTAATCAGACTTTGAAAAATGAAGGTTTTAATAAAACTTAGGTTTTGAAAACCTATGGATGTATGAGGGTTGGGTTCATTATGGATTTGAAAAACACCATTGTTTGTTTCATAGATTTCATGATGAAATTTGTTAATGAGATCTGTATATATGAAGTGAAATTGACCTTTATTACCCTCATTGGTCTGAGAAGAGAAAGAATATATGAGGGATAGGTTGGTCACAAATGGTAGATTTCAAAGTCCATGATCAATTCCACCTAAAGACGTGAGATTTTCAAGTCCATGAAGCCCACAATTCGAACACTCAAGTCTCTGGGTCCAACAAATTTTATACTGCTAAATACAAGAAGTAAACTATGTCTATGTTTGGTCCGACTTTTAGAAGTGTTTTTCGGGTTCAAAAGCTGAAGCAAGGCCAAACAACTCTAAAAGCTCAGATTTTAAAAAAGGCGAAAAGCGCTTTTGTATAACATAAAAACATAAGCTCCAATTTGGAGCTTCTGCGAAAAGCTGTTTTGAAAATGGGTTAGTTTGGCCCTGCTGTAACTTTTGCGGAAGTAGCTTCTGGCAAGAGCTTTTAGAGAAACACTTTTCAAAAAAAGCAGCTGAGCGTTGGCTAAAAAACTAGTAAAAGTGTTTTTTTAATATACGAGGTTATGTAAAATGACTATATAGTATTTATAAAATAAAATATGAATAAATATAAGAGGTTTTATTGTGGTCGACTAAAACTTACTACTTAACTACAAACGGTCGACCATATGATATTTGAGGTCCTCAGGGTGCCCAAATTAGTCAATTCGGTCGACCTCTGTTAGGATTAGGTCGACCGAATTTTTCATGTTACGGTGACATGAATGTCACCATAGGCACACCCTAAATATTATGATTTTATAATTTATTTTATTTTTAAAATGATATAAATGAAAGAAAATTATATTTTCTGCAATAAAATTAAAATATGGTAAGGATAATCTTGTATTTTCAAAACAGCTTTTCACATAAGCTCAAATCGGAGCTTATGCTTTTATGTTATGCGAAAGCACGTTTTGACTTGTCAAAAGCCGAGCTTTTAGAGGTGTTTGGCCTTGCTTCAGCTTTTGAATCCGAAAAACACTTCTAAAAGTCGGGCCAAACATAGTAAATACAAGATTATCCTTACCATATTTTAATTTTATTTTAGAAAATATAATTTTCTTTCATTTATATCATTTTAAAAATAAATAAATAATGAATCATATTATTTGATATAAAAGAAATCTAACAAGATTCATTTTGAATACATTTTATTTTTTAGAATTTTTATTCATATTTTATAATATTAGTCCTTTATAGTTATTTTACACAACCTCTCACTTCAAATAGCTATTCAGGCAAACACTCAACTGTTTATTTTGAAAAGTACTTCTCTAAAAACTCCAGGATCCAGCCAGAAGCTATTTCTGCAAAAATTACAGCATGCCACCCTATATGTAATTTAGACGAAGTGCATGGCCATAATTCTAAATAGCGAGGCAACCCCCAACAAATAATACATGATACCAAAGCTACCCGACCAACGGGCGGGGCTCTACACTAGTTTTTGTAATAGATCTGTTTAACATTAGGTAGTGGCGGAGCCAAAAAATTTATATAGGAGTGTCCTCTTTCAAAAATTAAATAAATAATTAAATAATTTTAAATTAGAAAATATCTAACTAATACAAGTTACAACAAAAGTCTACGGCGTGTTACAAAATATACTCAGTGTCTGGTCGGCTCAACAAATATATCTATCTTACTATACAATCATTCACAAACTGATCATTTAATCAATTTTGAAACTTGTTCTTAAAGTTTCTCAAAACTAAATATGTTATTTCAACTAATCCCCTGATGAAAAGAGCGGTCCAAGTACTCCAGCTACTCTTCGTAAGTGCAGAAGATTTAGCCAATGGATGAATCAAAAAGAACTAGTCGACCTGGGCTTCTCTGGTCCACGCTATACCTGGTCAAGAGGTTCTGAATCGTCCACGTTCAAAGCAAGCAGATTGGACCGGAGTTTATGTAATCTGTTATGGAACGAGGTTTTCCCTGACACCACAGTCCTTCATCTTGCTCGTATGGGGTCGGACCACCACCCTATTCTCACGACAGTCACGACTCAGGGAGTTCCCTCTTCCTCTCCTAAACGTTTTAAATTTGAGGCAGCCTGGCTCACTCATGATAATTTCCATAGTTTCTTAACTGAGTCGTGGAATTCTCAAGTTGCCTTACCTCTGGCTTTGCAGGAGATATCTACTAAGCTTCAGGACTGGAACGCCATAGTCTTTGGCAATGTCTTTCAGAAAAAGAAGAGGTTGCTTGCAAGGATTGGGGGAGTGGAGAGGAGGCTCGCGGAAGGTTTCTCTCCGGGACTTGCTAAACTTCATTCTAAGCTTTCGACTGAGCTGGATAAGATCCTGGAGCAGGAGGAGATGCTTTGGTTTCAACGATCTCGAGAGAAGTGGGTCAAGTTTGGAGAACGGAATACATCCTACTTCCATCAACTTACAAAGATCAGACGTAGGGCCAACAAAATTGAGTGTTTGAAAGATGAGAATGGAGATTGGGTGACTGATAAGCAGCAGCTGGCAGCCATGATCTTCCTTTTCTACTCGGAACTCTATTTGCAGGATGGACTGCCGTATTCCGATCTTATGCCGAAAGGGGAGTTTCCTCAACTCAACCACTCAGATTTCAGCCAGCTTCTTCGGCCTTTTACTATGATGGATGTTCATAAAGCGGTTTTTGACATGAAGGCCTACCAAGCTCCCGGTCCCGATGGTTTCCAGGCGGTTTTCTACCAGCAAGCCTGGAAAACGGTCGGAAAGTCTCTGACTGATATGGCTATTTCTTTTTTCGAAGGAAGAGACTTACCTGATGAGGTCTTTGCTTCCACGGTGGTGCTGATCCCCAAGGTCGACAAACCGGAGGTTGTAGGGCAACTCCGTCCGATCTCTCTAAATAATGTCAACCTCAAGGTCATCACCAAAGTCATGACGAGCCGGTTGAAGTCAGTTATGAATGTGTTGGTTTCTCCGAGGCAGAGCAGCTTTATCCCTGGACGGCAGACAACTGACAATATTATAGTTGTCCAGGAGTTCCTACACTCTATGCGGAAGCGGCATGGCAAGAAGGGAGGCCTAGTGATGAAGATTGATCTAGAGAAGGCTTATGATAGGCTTCGATGGGATTTCCTTCGAGATACTCTCGTTGAGGTCGGATAGCCAAGTTCGTGGATCAGGTGCATCATGTACTGCGTGGAGAAGAATGCTATGCGCATCCTCTGGAATGGAGAACTCCTGCAACCCATCACTCCTTCTCGAGGAGTCCGCCAGGGAGATCCGCTTTCACCCTATCTTTTTGTGTTATGTATGGAACGGCTATCCCATAGGATAGACCGGGCAGTACAGGATAAGCAGTGGAAGCCGGTCAAGCTTTCTCCAGGAGGTCCGGCGCTAACCCATCTTTTTGTTGCAGATGACCTGGTCCTCTTTGCGGAAGCGGAGAGTTCTCAAGTTCGGATCATCAGGCAATGCTTGGATGAGTTCTGTGCTAGCTCCGGTCAACGAGTGAACTTCAGCAAATCACTCCTCTATGTCTCTCCGAACATCGGCCATGATAGAGCTCAGCGGCTTAGCGATAGAGCAGCTATTCCTCTGACTAAAAATCTCGGGCGGTATCTTGGAGTGCAGGCTATTCATGGGATAATCACCAGGAGCAGATATCATCCTCTTCTTCTGCAGATTCAAAAGAAACTCGCGCCCTGGAAAGCTAAGCGTCTTTCCCTAGCCGCAAGGCTGACTGTGGCTCAGTCTGTCTCTCTTTCCATTCCCACTTACTCTATGCAGACTGAGCTGATTCCCATGAATGTTTGTAAGTCTATTGATAAGATTAACAGAGATTTCATCTGGGGGGAGAGCGAGCAACAAGGAAGAATGCATCTAGTGGCCTGGGAGAAGCTTTCCGAGCCCAAAAGCCAAGGTGGAGCAGGCCTCCGGCCCCTGCGTCAGGCAAATCTGGCCCTTCTAGCCAAAGCGGGCTGGCGTTTGCTGCAAGAGAAGGACACTCTCTGGACTCAACTCGTTCGAACGAAGTACGGGCGTCAGAGGGAAGGGCTTGATATCCTTCGGCCTAAACAGGGAAGTTCCTTTGCCTGGAGAAGCTTTACCAAAGCTTCTGACTTACTTCGGCAAGGTTGTGCGTGGAACATACATAATGGGAAGGATACTAAATTTTGGTGTGATGTTTGGTTGTCGCAGGTTCCGCTGGTGGAGCTGGCGCTTGCACCGGTGCCGGAAGAGATGCTGGCCGAGCCGGTGGCCTCTTACCTGAAGGAGGACGGAAGCTGGGATTTGGATCGTTTGTACACCTGGCTACCGTTGGAAATTCTTCATAAGCTCACCGCGGTGGCAGTGGATCCCGACAGTATCGAGAAGGACACTTTGTTTTGGACAGGCTCCTCCAACGGTGTGTTCGCCACGAAGTCGGCCTATCTCTTGGCGAACCCTCCTCAAAGCGACCCCCGGAAAAAGCTTTGGAAGAAGATTTGGAGTCTCCCTGTGCCAGAGCGGATCCGATGTTTTGTGTGGTTGGTGGCTCTGGGCAAGATAGCGACCAATCAGATGCGGGTGTTGAGGAAGTGTGCCACGTCGGCTGACTGCTATCGCTGCCCTGGGACGCCAGAATCTATTAGCCATATTCTCCGAGAGTGCCCGATGGCGTTGTTCTTTTGGAGCAAGTTCGTCCCTGCGGTTGATCAACAGGAGTTCTTCTCCTCTTCCACGGAGGCCTGGCTTTACAAGAATCTTCTCAAAGAGGATGCGTTGGCGTCCGGAATGAGCTGGAATGCCTTTTTCAGCATGGCAGTCTGGTTGTTGTGGAAAAACAGATGTTTGGGATGCTTCAAGGGAGTCTTTGCAACTCTTTCGGCCCCCTCCCTAGCGCACTCGATCCTTCACAAAGCGGACCTGTGGCACAAGGCTTGGTGTGCGCCCACACTTGCCCCTGGTAAGCCTCATCGTGATATCACTCGAAGAGTGGAGCGTATTCAGTGGATAGCCCCTCCCCAAGGGTGGCTGAAACTCAACGTGGACGGGGCCTCGGCTGGAAATCCCGGTGCGGCAGGAGTTGGAGGGCTGATTCGCGATGAGCACGGTAAATGGATTACTGGCTTTGTGGCCAGGATTGGGGATTCATCGGCGGTGTTGGCTGAGTTATGGGCCATCTTCCACGGCCTTAACATAGCGTGGCGGCACAGGTGTGTTAACTTGATTGTCGAGTCAGACTCGCAGCAGGCTATTCAGTTGATTAAGGATCGCCAGGACCCTATTCACCCTCACACTGCGTTGCTGAATTCGATCCGGCGGCGCATTGAGCAGGATTGGTTGATTAACATTGTTCACACATACCGGGAAGGGAATAGAGCCACGGACTGGCTCTCGAAGCACAGTCTCGTCTATCCCTACGGTATGCATGAACTTGTTAGTCCTCCTTCCGAGCTCGATATTGTGCTTCAGGAGGATAGCCAGGGGATGTCTTTTGAGCGGCGAGTTGTGGTTCCCCCCGAGATTTAGTTCCTCTCTTTTCACCTCCACCTGTTGTCCTCTTTTTCTTGGCGTTAGCCTCCATTAATGCAAAAAAAAAATATGTTATTTCAACACCTGCAGTTGCAATTGGTAAAATCAATTACTTTGAGAAGCAAGTAAACCAATGGATATGATAGAATGGAGGGAATAAGGATAACCCGTAATCAGGTTCAATTGTCAGATTTTCAATATAATTGGGAGAAGGAATATCATTTTTACTATTAAACTAGTGTTTAAAATACAATAACAAATGAGTTGTGGTCTAATAAAAAACATGTTTACTAATAATCTTAGTATCCTAATTTAAATCACTTAGTCTATCACTTATATTTTTTATCCACGCGAAAACTACTGCCGGGGCTGAATAAGCGTTATCCCAAATTATCCTGTCTCCACCCCTGACTATAGGGGCAGTCCCTTTTATTATTGAGCATCCCTTAACCCAGGACAGTATACTAACTGGCCGATTCGGTCGGCTTGAATTGGACGGGATCATCGAATCGAACCACCCGCGTCCTTTGACCTCTTCCTCAAGCTGCAGAAAGGAAAGGAAGTCCCCGGAGTTTGTGGCGAGATTGAGATTGCAACTTGCAAGCGGCTCCATCTCCATGTGCCGGGGAGGGAAATTAAGGAAGACTTGACTTCGCCGGCAAGCAAGTCTACGTCTTCATTACCATCTGTACCCACGCCAAGGACCATCGATCGGCTGGCATCTAGCTAGAAGCTTAAGCAAATGCTTATTAATTGTATCAATAATTAGAAATTCAGGAACTGTAAAGTCAAGTCTGCAACTTAACTTTTCCCGGAGGACGTGGAAAAGAGAGGGGAGGCAGGCTGGGGCAGCAAGCGCTGGATGTGGGCTAATGGCCTGTGGTGCGAAGCTTCAGTAATTAAAGATGTATATATTATTGTAACGGCATGGAACTTACTTTCTGCGGTTGTCTTCAGCCATTAATATGCCCCCCAAGCTTTAATCCACATGGTTTTACTCATCCTTGGTGACCACGATCGATCACTATCAACCAACCTACTTCTCTATGCTCTTAATTTTTCCGACCCGACTTGCTGGCTGGGTAGCAACCCTTAAACCTGTCACAAACTATTTATTCAAGAATGCCATGCATGGTTGGATGCGAAAAGACCCGATCTGCTTCCCTCGACTCAGAAAAACATATAGTTCGATATTCTAGTAGTTTACTAAACAGTCGAAGTTGAGGTAAGTTTTATTCAACTTGCGAGACTTGCAAGTCAGTTTGACTCCATGGGTTGTTGGGATTAAATTGTGAGCTTGACGGGATAGTGTGACAAGTGCGCCAACTCGACTAGAGACTCAATTATGAGTGAATCAATATATGATTTATGAATTGGTTTGTTGATAATTGATATATTTTACCATATATAATAATCTAAAGTACGTGAATAATAGTTCTAGTTTATAATTTGAAAGAGAAATTAGGTGTCATACCGATGGAAACCCAATTCTTTGGTTTTATCATAATAATTATTATTACTATAATTAGGATATTATTAGATATGGTAAAAGTCATTGAGTCATATTAGGATAGTCTATTAGGTTTTTCTAGTCTTTCGCTATAAATATGTAATTGGTCCTTCATTCATAATCAATCAAGAAGAATATTAAGAAAACCCTCATAAACCCTAATTTCCCTATCCTCTCAATTCTCATTCTCAATCTTTCTAAAGGCCTAGGCCGATTCTCTATCTTTCTCTTCTCAAATCCCTAATTCTGTTATTAATTCCTAAATCCCAATTCCCGATAAAACCCTAATCCCAGGTTCTATCATTTGGTATCAGAGCCATGATCACAAATCTGAGTTCATCACAACTCTCATTAGGAAATTGTTATCAAAACCTCTATCAAGGGATTGAAGCCCCCCCAAGCCAGCCTAGCAAAACATGAATCTAACACGAAAGTTCACCACAACAATATGATGGCAAGCCTCGCAGAACTTCTAGCCAAACTTGAGGAAATTAGGGCCCGCCGCCGTGCGACCAACATCCATCCAGAATCGGTGTCGGCAGATCCGACAGAGGTGACTGCGAATGATGGCTTGGCAGTCACGGAGGAGGCTGCGGACGTCGAGACTACAGTGGTAGATGGAGTTGGCGTCGAAGACGCCGCTGACAACCCGAACCTCATCACCACCGAACAGCCAATCACCGTCAAAATTCCCAGGAGCCGATCGTCACCGACAGCAACAGCGGAAAGCACGCAGATCGAGGAACCCGCTACTATTGTCCTGTCGCTGACCGCTGCGGCTGGAGAAGAAGAGTCCTTAGTTGCGACAAGCAATCCAGACCTTGTCGCCGAGGCCGGCGACGGAAGTCTCCTCGTGCATCGCCGGAGACGGCTTCGCCTCGTGGGGAGGCGCGGTCGGGGACGGAACGCGACCCGGTCCTCTCCCTTGTTCCCGGAGAGGTGAGAACGATGCCGGCTAGGGAGAAGAAGGCGAAGGGCGACGGGGAGCCTCCTCGTGCGTCGCTAGAAATGGAGAAGGAAGACGGAGGCGGTGCGTCTCCTCGTGCACCGTTGGAGAAGAGGGAATCGCCGGCGAAAGCGGCAGCGGCCAGCGAAGAAGTGACGCCGGAGAAGACGTTGGCAGCAGGGTCGGGTGGCCGCCGAACTCGCCGCTCGCCGGCGGGGGTGTCGAAGAAGGAGGAGGATGTTGGTGGCGATGTCCCTCCTCTCGCAAAGCTGAGGCCGCCAACCCTAGGTTGCGGGTTTTGTGATGGGCCGAGTGCAGCGCTCCGGGTGGGCCGAGAGAAGAATCTGAGTGGGGTTTCCTTGGGCCTCACTGATCAACGAAGTGGACTGCAACTTGGAGTCAAGTGGGCTGAGCCTGAGAGTTATAACGGGCCTAAAAAGGAGTCTTATGGGTTGTATAATCTCATAGCAAAAAGGCAGGATATATTGGGCTTCACCAGCACAATCGGGCCGCGACTTTTGGATAACGTTGGGCCCAAGAGTGGTCTGGTTGAATATCTTGTATATGGTGTGGGCTTGATTATGAAGGTAGATGAAATTGAGGGCTTAGCTAATGGACTTTCAAGAGCTCATGGTCCAACATCATTTGGAGAGTTAACCAAACACGTCAATGGGGTTCGCCTTCAAAGAGGAATCAGGCTGCCAACGAAATTGCATGGGCCATCTTGGACTGAAGCTAAGGAAGTGGAAGATGGGTTTAATGGAATTGTCAAAGGCCCAATCGTAAAGAATACGAGATTGAAGAGGAAAGTGACGTGGTTTGTTTAGTGGAATTGGCCGGAGTAGTATTAGACTCATGGGTCCGTGGTCACGTAATCCGCGATGTGGGCAATGAATCGATGAAACTGAGAGATGATAATGTTGCACCCGTTCGTGATCCAGAGCATGATTGGAAGAAACGAAAGCAGAAGAAACGGAAGAAACAACTTGTGTGTGACACAAGAAGAGCAATGAAATGGGTGAGTCGGTCAACCTTGAGGGGCAAGGTTGGTCTCAAGGGGGAGGGGATGATGGAAACCCAATTCTTGGGTTTTATCATAATAATTATTATTACTATAATTAGGATGTTATTAGATATGGTAAAAGTCATTGAGTCATATTAGGATAGTCTATTAGGTTTTTCTAGTCTTTCGCTATAAATATGTAATTGGTCCTTCATTCATAATCAGTCAAGAAGAATATTAAGAAAACCCTCCTAAACCCTAATTTCCCTATCCTCTCATTATCATTCACAATCTTTCTAAAGGCCTAGGCCGATTCTCTATCTTTCTCTTCTCAAATCCCTAATTCTGTTCTTAATTCATAAATCCCAATTTCCGATAGAACCCTAATCCCAGGTTCTATAGGGCTGGAAGTTCGGTACCGGTATTTGGGATATACCGAATACCGTACCGAATTTGTCTATATTTGGTATTACTGAATACATGTATTATTTCTTGGGATTGGGATTGGGATTTGATTTCAATTGTTATTCGGTATTAGGGATTACGGGATTGGGATCGGTATATACCGAAATACCGAAATATAAGTTAGTGGGTATTTTATCCTCTCAACTAGACTCTCTCATTCACTACTACACGACCCTCAACCAGCAATTTATTGTTATTTTCATAACACCAAAAAGCAAACACTAGTATTAGTCTTCTCTCAGTCTCCAATTCGTCAAATTAAAGATTACCAATGACAAAACCTTGAAATGTCACCTCTCCACCATTCTCCTTATCTATATCCTAGCTCTAACCAAACTCTTTGCTTAGTCTCTTTGTCCTATATTAAACAATCAAATTTAATTTATATATTTAATTATTAATTGTAATGGTAATTAATTTCATATTTCATAATACCGATTGGGATACCGAAGTACCGATTGGGATACCGAAATATTTAGGGATTGTGATTGAGATACCGAAATTATTTAGAGATTGAGATTGAGATTGGTTTTAAGGTGTAATTCGGTATTCGCGATTTCGGCATTTGGTATTGGAATAACGATACCGTACCTATTTCCACCCCTCTATCACATACATTTCTTAAATGTTAATTGTTGTTAAATAGGATTATGTGAACTAGTTAAAAAATTTGAACTAAATAGTGTTATACCAACAAAACATATAAATATGGGATCAATTAGAGTTAATAAATTATTTTAGATTGTAATTTAAAGTTCAAATCATTTAGACTCATTAATGAGCTATAGTTTACCTCATTAATAAGTACACACTTTGACTTGTAAATAAGTGGAGTAGCGGATGGAAAAGAAAGACAATATGATTAGGGATGACAATCATACTCATGACTGTGGGTACCTGATCATCCTCGATCCAATCAACGTGGGGAATCCTTACTTTGACTAGGAAGAGGGTGAGTATGGGTAAAACTTATGTAACCTAATTCGCCTACACAGCTTCTACGGTCCCGCTCTAATTCGCCAAAACGTGATTTTTTTGCAGAGCATCCATAATTCGCGAATTGCTTAGTATGAGAGCGCGACTTTGTGGCGATCTGTCTTTTTCGGCGGAATTGGCCGGGGAAAAGCCTCTGTAACATCACCATATGCCACCGCCATCTCTTCCTATCGTCGCTGATTCTAACCATCGCCGATGTCCTTATCCCAGTTCACAGCATCGGGGGTAGATGTCTGCCCTCTACCAACTCGCCGGTTGCTGCCATCCTCGCCGCTCCAGCCATCATTGGCCAGCCATCTCTATTTCTATCCCAGATTGTCAGATTCCCTGACGCTCGCAACCCAAGTCGTCGCTGATGCAAGCTGGGAAATTTAAAATCATATGTTTAATGGACTAGGTTTTTTCGGAGAGAGCAGAGAGCTATCTGAATTTGGGGGAAGAGAGAACGAGAATGGGTTCTGGACTCCTGGTTGGGTTTGGGCCGGGGATAAGGATTTTTTGGGGAAAAAGAATTTCAATAAGTTTTATTGTTTCTAGCAATTTTACATAGGATAACTAACGGAAGGGTGGTTGGTTACAAAGTTTTAAAACAAGTATAGTTCAAGTGCCAAAAAAAATGCAAGATGTATAATTGAGAAATTGACGCTTTGACACTAATGTTCTCGCTCTCGCTTTCCGCTCTGGTTATCTAAGGCAAAACCTACAAAAGGTTTGATGGGTATGGAGCGGGTATGGTTTTAGCATCTCCCGCCTCATACCATACCCATTTCTTCACATATAAAAAAATTCATTTAACAAATTGTAACCTTTAATGATAGCGAGGATAACTCATGAAAAAAAAATAGTAGAAATGAAATGGAGTGGCCACCCAAATCAAAACTTAATTATTTTTTCTCAACTCTCCTTTACTCTTTCATGTTTTCCCTCGTGTTAACAAGATTATATTAGTTAGCTATTACTTAGTAATGTATCAGAGTCCGAGAATAATGATTTGGATGACATCGTACTCTATCTTATGAATTCATGGATGTTTTAGGATAAGATGCTTTGAACCATATTAAGAATGACAGTTTCTTTGTCGACTTCATGATATAGTAGGTGTGTTTAATGTTATTATTGAAAATTTACATGTAAAATTTTAAGAATTTTAATGTTGGATGTACGGGGCGTGTATTAGCCATGTGTATCCGAAACCCACAGATATGAGAATGGTCTTGCAAAACCTTCACTCACATGGGTATGGAGCGGATATTGGTTTAATATTTGAAAACGGGAATGACGAAGATTTAGACAAATCCGCCCAAAATCCTCCCATTGTCAATATATGACCAAGCCATTCCTTTTCTAGCTTTATTCATATTGGGCTTGAGGTCCAGTTGGCAAGTATTTAACGGGCTTCTCGTAATTTTGAGCTTCATATTATATTCCATTTAAGTTCGAACTTAGGTCTGCTGGGCCGCTGCCTCTGTCTCCTTTCACAATTGGGCCTTCTCTTGTTACCTTTTCAAGCTATGTCATGTTTTTATTTTAGAAGGTCCAGTTTGGACTTGGATATATGTTTCCAAATCTGAAACTTAGACTGTTTTTCCCCTTGGCCCTTGCCCTCTGTTCATGAGAAGAGGGAATAAAATTTTGGAGGACAAAAATGAGAATGAAAAAAATATTATTTCACAATAAAATTATAAAATATTGGATAGAGGGATGAGAAGTAATTTGATAATAGTTTAGGTTAAAAAATTACCATGACTCCAATAATTGAGTTATTGGTTGGAATGATATATTGAAAGAAAGAAACCCGCCGCATGCCCGTGTACTGCACACACAGACTCCTTTTACTGTACAACGTGACTGAGATCTACTGTTTCAAACTGGCGTGTCCTTCGGTGTGGGATGTTGTTGGGTGAGGCCTCATTGGGATCGGGCGGGGTTTGGGGGCTCGGTCGGGGTGGGACTGGTCGTTGGCTTCTGGTTGGCCTTAGTTGTGGTCGTTTGGTGGCCCCGGCTCGCGTTGGTCATCAGAGATCGATATTTGACTTTGGCCCAAGTGGGCACGCCGAACGAGGGTTTCGGTTGCTCTGTGGGTGTTCTGCTGGGTAGGGATCTTTGAGTTGTGGGCGATCTGGCTGGTTTGGGAGAGACTGTGCTTGGAGATGGGATAACTCAGAGATGGTGGGCCATGAGAGGGACTGAAAAGTTGATTGAAAGGAGTTGTGTTGCTCAGTATCTCTGCATTGGGGTCGTTTGGTGGCTCTGACGCGCGTTGGTCATCAGAGATCTATATGCTGCTTTGCCACAGGCGGGTGTGTGGATCGAGGTTTATTCAGTTGCTTTGGGTTGCTCTGTTGGGAGATCTGGCGGGTTTGTGGATGTGTGGATCAGAGTGACATACCTGGACAGTGGAGAGGTGGGTCGTTCGAGAAACAGAAAAGGGTTTTCTAGATACAGAGAGATACATTGACATACTTTTTCTCTACTGGATGAAAAGACCGGTTTTGGGTGCCTCTGGGAGGGATTGGAAAGTCCTTGCGTTGTTCGACGCTGAGAGAGGCTATTACTGTTTTGTGCAGGCCAGGCCATTAATTACTTGAGAGGATCTGTTCCTTTTCTTTTTCTTCAGCTTGGACCTTAAAGAAACTTTGCTTCTCTTTACCATGTTACTCTCTCCCCTTTTGTTATTCACCTCTCCGCCTGCTCTCTCTCCCTCTCGCGCCCTCGGTGGTCTATCTGCGTTGGGAATTCTCGCCTCTCTTATTGGGAGAAGGGCGGAGTTGAAGGTCACGAAGAAGAAGGTTTGAGAGATCTGGAGGAGATCCAGACACATTGGAGGACAGTTAAGAGGTCTGGAAAAGAGCCAGTTTCACAGGTTTTGTATTCGTCCCAGCTGATTTATCCGTCTATCTATGTTTAGTTTGCTTTTCTCTTTTTGCGAGTCTCTTAATCGTTTGGATCCTGTTTTCTGTTTGTAATTGCAGGTAGTTGGAAGGCTATTTTGTGTTCAGTTTGCTAATCATAGTATTTGCCAGTAACCTTTGTTGATCATCATAAAACTTTAGATGCTCATTAATCAGGGGATTTGATCCATCGTCAGGAATCTCCGATTTATTGATATATCACATCTTTCTTTTCATCTTTTTGTTTTTGTGATTGTTGATGATTTTCGGAATCTTAAATCAAGGATTTTTTATGGGTTGTTTGGATCTGATAGGTTTTTTGTAATTTAGATGAGGATGAAGGGGTTGATTCGATGAGGATTGAGGAGCCCGCCATCTGCTGTTTCCCTGCACCAGTGAGGATGAAGAATGCGCTGTCTGTTTGCGCGTACTTCTGACCAGTATAGAATACTGACTGTACAGATCCGCAAGTTTTCATGAACTCTTATGCTGAATGTCGCGTCAACTCCCTGTCTTTCCCTCTACTTTTCTTCTTCTTTTGCGTTCTGGGTTTGTTGTGATCATTGTTGTTACGTTACCGCCTTTGTGGGTTTTACCGGGGTTTTTTGAGTTTGGGCCGGATTTCCTGCGTGGGCCTTTTCGAAGTTGAGCACATTCCCGCAGAGGTCCGATCCTTTACTCCTCTTTTTCTGGCTGTATTTTCTCGCATACCTTCTTCTCTCTCTGGGTTTCTGATACGAGACAGGGATTTGACTTGACCCTCCTTGAGAAAGAAGTGAAGGTCAGTTCTTGGTGCTGGTCTCGAGACGAGAGAGGACTCGGAGGAGAAACGGATTTAACTCGGCTCTCCTTGAGAAAGAAATGGAAGGTCAGTTGTTGGTAGTTGTCTCGAGACGAGAGAGGACTTAGAAAAGAGGGGTGGCTCCAGTTCCTATGGTGATTTTCTCAGTGTTTTACTTTAAAATTCTTTGAGTGGAGATGGTTCTTCCTAATTTTTTGGGTGCGTTTGGAGCCCGCGAGTGATTACGTTCTTTAGTAGGATTAGAATCCACTATGACTATTTGTTGCCATTTTTTCCTGTAATGTATTTGAATAGTGACCCGTGAATTATTTCATGGTGGCAAAACAGGTGTTGCCTTTGCAATTGCTACTATTTTCCAGGTGGGGTGCTTTGAACGTTGTGGAAAATGGTTACATTTGGTGGGCAGAGGAACTATCGGAGCTAGGAAGTGTAATTGTATCTAATGAGCTTCTTTTGTACAAAGATCTATGTTTAGTTACTGTGCGTGGTATGATGGTGTTGTTTATGTATTTTTATGATGTCGGATGTAATGTTGATTGCCTTGGTGCACGACGGTTTTAGAATGTATGCAAGAAAAGAGGAGCAACCAGTTAATCGTTGCTATTTATTTTAACAATAAATTACAAGTGGAAGGCGCTACTTTGATTTGAAATTTGACATGTTCCAATCTGTTGCCTAATATAGATACCTGTGGATAGTCATCTAAATATCAGAAAAACTGACCCTAACAGCACCAAATTTGAGGAACATAACCATGAACGAGGAACCGAATACAGCTCATGTTCTAAATATACAACAAGAGCAAACTTTAATTTAATTGTGTGGTATCACTTAGACCATTGACAATGTTACAAACAATAACAAACTACGGATACGTGAATAAAGTGTCCTCGAATGAAACATTTGTGTATACTCAATTTGCTTCAAGCCCGGCCGCGTATAGAAAAATAAAAATAATGGGCCCTCTTTTACGATACATAAGTGGATATATGAATTGTGTCCAGTATTCTCATATTTAACCCCAATAGGAGATGACTTTGTGCTTATATTAAGTTTCTATTGCTTTTGGGAAGCCCATTCTATAATTGTTCGGTCCATTAGGGGAACAGTTAACAGCCCATTTAATATTCAATTTCTTATTTTATAACGGTGATGCGAAAACGTTTTGGGGACCAACTTCCACCGATTCTTCATTTCGCTTCTGATTCTGTCTTTTAACTTCCCCTGTTCTCTGAACTTCTCCTCCCAAGAACTACAGTGCTTCGCGAATTCTAGATCAGGGGCAGTCGTGTATTCAATGGGGTATGCTCGCCGATAGTTTTCCCTTTTGCATTCTGTTTCTGTTTCTTGACACTTGAAGAAATTTTTGATCTTCCATTGTCTTTCCATATCAGGCATCGTTGTATAATGCCGCGTGATTTCAAACTTCCAACTCTTCCACGAGGTATCGCCTTTGTTGCTTACTGTTTCAGGTTTCTATTTATTGGTTTGTGAATGAACACCGTCGAGGTGTGAAGCTTTGGAGGTTTTCTTTGTGTTTCGTTTGTATCAGACCCAATTTCCACATGCAAGGTGTTTCGTGGTCTACGTGTGGGTGCTTATACTGATATTATGATCATTCGAGTTCTTAATGTATGGATTGAGCATGGTGATGACTCTCAGGGACATCAAAGAACAATGCATGTGCTGTGTCTTGACAAAGAGGTCTGTCATTCGTCTCTGTAATGTAATATTTATTGTTTATGTTTGATTTTATTGTGGTGATGCACTAAATCACATTTAACAGGAACATATGTTGGAGGCATGTATAGAGGAAAATGACATTCAAGAAATGCAGCCTAAGTTTCAAGTAGGAGATTTACATGTCCTGGATGGCTTTCATGTTATTCCTGCGAGGAAAAACAGGCGTGTTGTTCCAGCTGAAGTTCGCTTAGCCTTAAAGCGTGAACAGATCATGTTTTGTGTCCCTGACAATCCGGGTTATCCCAAGTTTCCAGTGAATGCTTTTCTGAAAACTTCATTCTCGGCTATTCCAATAGAGGAAGAGGCAGTTGTGAATTATGGAGGTATCTTCCTCAAGAGTTTTTTGCACAAAAAGTATTCATGATTATTTGCTTACTTTGAATTGAATTGCAGATGTTACAGGTTGCGTTGTTCATTTGACGATTCCAGGATTTCCAATTAACGGTGTTCTTAGTTTTGAGCTCATCATACAAGACATCAGGTTTCTTGAATATTCTTGTGCTGTTTTTGTTTGTTAGACTTCATGTGGGATTAACTGATCTTTTGCTGTTATGTATAGAGGAAACAGGGCGACAGTGAACTACTCTGGAACTTAAGTTATAAAGTATTTGGAGTTGGCAGGGGAATCTAAAGCTCGACTTCCTCTCATTACAACAGTTACTACTGTTACAAGGCTGCCAATCACAGATGCCACCGGAGATGCATATGTATTTCAATCTTCACCTGGAAGTCGTCTGATCATTGGTTCTTATAATCACCATTATGAGAAGATCATAAATAGGTATTATTATATTCGAATTCGATGTTTATATAATGACAGACCTGCTCTGTTGGATGCTAGAAAAACAATACGTACATTCTTTTTGTTGTTTAGGTTCATAAGTGATCGAATGCCAGTGACTTACATCAACAAAACTTCTCGCTGCTCTATTGGTTATCTTCGTGGTCTTCTTCCTCCCAAAAGAACCCTCGGGCAGCTCAAGGATGATATAATGTTCCATGCACAAACCTATCAGGTATATGTATGATATTGTTGTTTTGATTGTATTGGATAACACATATCCCAAATATATAGTCATATCTTTTACCTATTATAACACAAATTCCTTCCTTCAGGCTCTCTATCGTTGTATGGTGGAAATCACAAGATTTACATACGGTCCAGAAGTCTTTAAATCATGTTCGGGTTTTCCAAGGTATGATTCAATTTTATGTATTACTAATAATATGTTGCCCATTGCATTTCAGGAAGATCAAAACTTTCCTTTTATTGTTTGATTCAGGGTACGATATGAATTACAAGCAACATGTCAGTGCGAGGGGAAATATGTTGATGTTGTGTTTGATCATGAAGCTGTGTTGGCCTTGGTTTGGGTTTCGCCAGAGGAACTTTTCAGTCTGACGTATAAAGAAGGATATCAGTACATTCAGGACAGGTGTCATGTGCCTTTTATGGCTGAAGCTTATGTTGCTCCTGGGACTCCAGAAAATCCTCCTGCAATCCGAATTGCTTCAATCTGGAACCCTAAGGCTTTTGTGTGATATGAAACTATTCTCCTTGGAACTTAGTTTGTCGGGACAGCTTATTTATAATTATGTATGTTATCTATTCAGGACATAATACTCTGTTTTCTGGAAAAAAACTTAATGTTTTCCCCTTACTACTCTGGTATTTTGAAAATTCACCGATGTACGCACTTTGACAATTTGCAAGGTGCTGGTTATTCTACTCGATCCATATGGAAGTACCTGATGTTGGTACCTCAATAGTTTAGAGACGTCAATGTTTTGTTTTGATCATGAAGTGCCTAATTGGATACATGGAGAACTACTTTCTGTCTTTAAGATTGTATCTACCAAAAAAATTTGTAGCAGAGATTGTTTGCGTTTTGAATTCTGGGCAGGTTCTTCATGTTCTTCCTGTTCTTGCAGAACGACACAATAGAATATTTTTTCATGATCCTTTGATCGAAATTAAGAGGAGACATTGTTTGCGTCTTGAATTCTTCGGCCTTAAACGCTTACTAAAACCGAGCCCACGTTCTGTTACGTTTTGATAGTAATGGAATGATATTGAGCCCACCCAGAACATGCTTTAGGATTGCAGACAAAAGCCCATGGGAAACTGGACCAAAATCACCGCTTCCTTTACAAACCCTAACTGTCTTCATCAACCAGATCCGCCGTCCACATTTACATACACTTTGCTCCGCCGCGAAACCCCACCACTGAACTACACGACAGCCTTTAAAACAAAGGCAACTCCACGTCCTCCTCTTTCTCACCGTTTTCACACTTGGGAATTAACTTCTAATCATCATCCACATTGTTTGCGTAAATTCCCACAAGACATGGAGGGTTTGCCCAAAAACCAGCAGTCAACAGAGGTCGCTAACATGGTCCCCACCGACAACAAAGGTGAATGCTTTCCATTTTTGTTAAAGAATACTACCAGGTATCTCGAATCCTATGCTCCAAAGATAAAATATGAGTTTCATTTCCCTATACTGTCTTATTATAGATCCGATCGAAACTTGCATGCCATTTCGAGGGCTCCGTCTGGGCACAAACGTCCGCATAGTAATTGCTAGGCCTGTGATGGCATGGCTCGAGTATCGAGAGGCGCCTAAGCTTAAAAATCTGAGCATGCACATGATCTGGATAGATAAAAAGGTTTTTTTCCATTTCAGTTACAGAATTAGATAATCTCTTCGTCAACAATTTTAGACTGCTGTAATACATAATTTGGAACCGTTTAACTGCTTATCTTATAGGCACGACTAATCGAGTCAATGATTGATGAAAAAGACATCAACGAGATTTCTCGGAAAATACAAGTCGGGAACCTGTATCGGTTTGATTCGGTTGAAGCAATACCAGCTAGAGAGAATCCAAAGATCGTTGTAGGAGAGTTAAGAGTGCACATAACCGCTGATCAAAAAATTACCAGGATTGAGGAGGACCCAGATGAGCCGCGCTTGCCCACTGGCTGGGACATTGGGATGGCTTTTTCGATGGTACCACTTCAGACAGACACCATCGACTATCATACAGGTACATTAACTATATCTATATCTATTTGATATAATAAAATGAACTTAGGCTTTTAAATGAAAAACTCTTGTGTCGCTTATAGACATCACCGTATGCATTAGGCGTCTCAGTGTTCCCACAACAATTCGCAGTAGACTCAAAGAATTTCACATGGTCGTTCAGGATGTGAGGTACATTTTGTAGAATAGAATCTCAATCTGTGAATTGTATGAATAAACAACCTCACATGTTCATGTCACTGACAGTGGCGCTAAGGCAACTGTTCGGTATCGTGGATATGATATCCGAACTTCTTAGAGAACGCCCCGACAGCTGAGGCTCATCTGCCTCTGATTGTTACAATCAAGTCAGTCATTCGGGTGGCACCTCTGGCCGACCAGAAATACAAGTATCGGTTCGAATCCACTCCAGCCAGTGCACTCATGATCAGATCTTATACAGTCCCAGTCCAGGAGATAATGCACATGTACATTTAATTTTACAGAATCCTTTCCATTTTTTGAATCCTATTTGTTGCCAGTCGGCCAAAACCAATTACATTGACACTTTTGTCTCTTTTATGCAACAACCAGTTTCCTTTACAGTCGCAAGCAAGTTTATTTGATGGATGCCAATACCAGTAAGAAGACAGGCTGCCTTTGATCAGGAATCGAAAAAAAGACACTCTCTGACATGGAAACAATGCTTGCATCTGATCAGACTATCCACAAGGTTGGTGAGGGACAAAACATAAACCAAATTCCTATACTGTCACCCTACATTTTTCGTAGAACAATATCTTATCAACGTCTGATGTTCATGCTAGGTGCTCTATCGTGTTAAGTTCTCCATCTCACAGATGAAATTTCGAAAAGCCATATGTCAAGCGACTGAGGACTGGCCAGAGTAAGTTTTCTATTTCAAGACGACAATTGCATCTCATGTGAATCAATCTATCTACGAATAAGCCAACAAATTTCTGAATTTATACTTATGACTAGGCTTCACTATGAGTTGGAAGTCAAATGCAAGCAAGGAGATGATAGTCTTGATGTCATACTTGACCATGAGGCTACACTATCAATAATGGGAATGTCACCCAGCAAATACAAGAAACTCGATGCAGAATCAGCCAAGGCGTTAGTGGTCAAAAGATGTAGCAGAATGTTTGCAGGAGAGTTCTACACCGGTTCCTCAGATCTAAAGAACAGAACCAGAACAGCCGTATCCCATATAAGAGTGGCTACCCTTTGGCACACCTCAAGGATAGATAAGTGACCTTCAGATCCACTGACAGAAAGACCAAACGAAGTATCCCATCCACCCCCAGAATTCTCCACTTTAACTAAATTTTCTATTCCCTTTTTCAGTGAAGACAAAACTGTGGTAGATGTGTTTATGTTTTTAAATTTCGTCGAAGGCATCAGATGCTCAAGTTTTTAGTCCCTATTTTCAATGAAGCCAAAACTATGGTCGATGTATATGTGCGGTGAGCACAAAGTCTGTTAATATGTTTGTTAATTTCTGCGCTCTCTACCGCAACGAATATAAACTATTTGCGAATGGTATAGCAGAAAGAACATGGTAAGATCAACAAAACAATTGGAGTCAGTCTTACCCCGCAGCAGAGCGCGGGCCGAGTACTAGTTGATTATTAATATGATATCAAAGTTTTTGGTGGATTAGAATTCTCCTGGTCTTCAAGCTTAACAAAAGTTGATATTTTTGTTGAAAGAGTGTGTAAAATATCACCGTAGAAAGTACAATTATGTGCAGTGACAAAAATATATGAAACCATACATTTTTTTTTATTTTAAGATGGAGAAACCTTTGCACACCGCGGCGGAGCCAGGAGTATTGGAGACTCCTAAATTTTGAGAATAACGATTATCCAGTATCGGTGGTAGCTTTTGTATAAGTAAAAAAAATATAAGTGATAGATTAGGTGATTTAAATTAGGATACTAAGATTATTAGTAAACATGTTTTTCATTAGACTACAACTCATTTGTTATTGTTTTTTAAACACAAGTTTAATAGTAAAAATGCTATTCATATCCCCAATTATTTTCAAAATCTAACAATTGAGCCTAATTACCGGCTACCCTTATTCCCTCCATTCTATTATATCCTTTGGTTTACTTGCTCTCAAAGTTATTGATTTTACCGATTGCAACTGCAAGTGTTGACATAAAATTTTCAGTTTTGGGATATGTTAAGAATAAGTTCGTGAATGATTGTATAGTAAAGTAGAGATATTTGTTGAGCCGTGTAGATACTAAGTGTATTTTACAAATTTTTCAGAATATGAAAACACTTGTGACTTGTATGAAACTAATTATTAATTTAATTTTGAAAGAGGACACTCCTATATAATATTCCTGAATCCGCCACTGTTTGCACATATGTATGAAACTATCCCGACCTATGATACTAACATTTAAGCACTGGCAACTCGAGTTTACAACCCTATCGATAGTCACAAATTGTTGTTTTTCTTCATAATAATGGATTATGAATATGAAAATATATTGTGTCAATCGCATTGTCTGCATCCCATAACCATTTGAGTTAAATGTGCTAAACCTGTGGACAAGGTGAGCATGTTTGAAATGAGTTTTTGAAAGATTGTTAACTAATTCTGATCTGCCAGGCCTAACAAATCGTCTTTCCTTGATGGAACATGTGCGTACGTACGAAATGAATTCATTGAATGGGAACCGAAACACTGAACTGAAGGAATGGAAAGTTTAAAATGAGACAGGCTTAAATCAATTGGGCCTCATCACCAGACATGAATATGCTTACCTTTTCTCTTTATTGACTACTGGGCCCATGAAGTGGACTATCGACTACGAGCTTTTTCTATGTATATGCAAGATTTTTATTAGGTGTCGTTTGATTTGTGGATTTGAAAAATGAAGGTTTTGGTAAAACTTGAGTTTTGTAAAATCATGGATATATGAGGATTTTGAGTTCATTATGACTTGAAAAATACAATTGTTTGTTTCATAAATTTCATGATGGAATTGGTTAATTAGAATTATTTGCATGAAATGAAATTTATCTATATGGCCCTCGTTGGTATGCGAAGTGAAATAAAATATGAGGGGTAGTATGGTCTAAAATGGACTTCAAAGTCCATGATCAATTCCCACATAAAAAGGTAGAACTTTCAAATCCGTGGGATCCACGAATTTGGACCCCTAAAGTTCGTGGACCAACCGATTTGTTGCTCCTAAATACATGAAGCAAACAATGAATTCTGGACAAAATCCATGATAGACCCCAAAAGTAAGAAGAGATTGATAATAATAAATTACAACAGTTTCTTACAGTTGACTTACAATTTGAAGGAGCCAGTATATATATAGTCTTCATCCTATCATTTACAAATGTCTTTTCAAACTTTTCAAAAAATAAAAAAATACTAATGTCTTTTCTAGATGTGAGTACCCTCGTCCACCACTATTATTCTATATTTTTCATGAGATAATTTGCTTAAAAATTCATAACTAGATGAAGAGTTATTTCATATGTGGTATTTTAGAATAAAAAAAATATCAATATGTAAAAATATTGTTGGGTTGATAATATTAAAATAGTTGTGTGAATAGGGGTTCGTATACTATAACAACACTCTAAGTGTTGTACTAATCACTAACGATAAATATGTAAAACAACAAAAAATAACATATTAAAAATAAAACGCATTTATCCAACTCGTTGCCGCACTCCCCTTTTCCAGATCTGGTTTGTCCTCTTCCACTAGCTTTTCTATCGTCGATGATTAACCGAGATGGTGGAGAGTGCGATGGCCATCGGAGCTGTTGGGACTTTAATGGGGCGAGGGTACACGTACGATAGCCCGAGACCGGGTGACCAGGATTGTGATAGAGTCGTGAACAACGTTCACTTTCCGAAAAGAATATTTCCACCCTCAACAAGCCTAGGGTTACAGGAAATTTCTCCGAGGATAAAACTATCACCACTTTAGGTTCCAGGCTCAAGAACACTAACCCATCATCGAACATTCTCATAATTCCATAGACCGGAACCGGTTTCTTGTAAAAAGCTGTTCGAGCCATCGTACCGGAAAAATATTCTTTTCGATTGTTGGGACTTTTTAATGGGGCGAGGGTACACGTACGATAGCCCGAGACCGGGTGACCAGGATTGTGATAGAGTCGTGAACAACGTTCACTTTCCGAAAAGAATATTTCCACCCTCAACAAGCCTAGGGTTACAGGAAATTTCTCTGAGGATAAAACTATCACCACTTTAGGTTCCAGGCTCAAGAACACTAAAGCATACTTAGAAATTTTTGGAAGAAAGAAGAAGAATCTGTTTGATGATCTGTGGCACCATCCACCCCACCCATATATTTATAGGGGCCGAATCCATGCATTGTTTCATGAAAGGTTGCCTTTATCCATACGAAAGGTTGCCTCTATCCATATGAAAGGTTGCCTCTATTCATATGAAAGGTTATCCCTATCCATATGAAGAGTTGCCTTTATCCATAAGGTTATCCTTATCCATAAAATAATGCAACCGCCACTAGGCCAAAGAGATGTGTCCCTTCACGGAATCAGAATATCGGTTCGGTCGGTCTAATCCCGAACTGGTTGGTCGGTCCAACCCAAAACCGGTTTGACTTGGTTAGTCCGGTTCAACCAAATTTCCAACATTCCTCCCCCATTTTAGTGTATTATTAGAATTCACTAAAATCACAACATTCTTCCAACAAAACTTAAGCATAAATGAAAATGTCGTGACGATTGAATTTTCACCTTAGTATATTACACTTGACGAATACTCGAATACAAAGGGTGTCGGTAACGATTGAACCCATTGACTCATATGAATATTCGAAGATAATATACACTTAAATTTTCAAAACTTCTAAGTGCCTTGACACTATTATCCGCCATGTGTCCAATCCTTCTCATAAGCGCACACGAAACCAAAGTCCGGGTTTCTTGAAGCGGCTACACTTCATGCTTACGTAGGTTGAATCTCTTATTCGTGTACCCGCATAATACACTTTTTCAAAGATTCAATTAAGAAGTTTTGAACTTCATCCTCTTCTCTCATGCAGATAACAAGCACATACCTCGGGATGTCAAATTTTGTGCTTCAATTTCTGATAATAAGCTTTTCACATTGAATTCAGCCTCTAACGTTGTATTAGTGGGGAATTGGGTGTCCCATTACCAGAAATTATATGGACTTTAATCCATCCCTTTCACAGACTTAATCACCAAGTCACTAGTTAACCACTTCGTCAAATGATCAACCAAATTAATTCGAGTTTGGTCATACTGTCTAGACACAACACTATGAATGATCAGTTCACAGCTTTTACCGTGCCATACTTCCACATGACCGTACTTATCATTTTCACTTGACTATATGCCTTAGCCAAATTAGCATTACTATCACAAAAGATAGTAGTAGGTGAGATTGGTTTAGGCCATAAATATATGTCATAAACCAAACTTCTCAACAATTATATATATTCTCTAAGAGAAATCAAGGTCACACACACTTTGATTCCATAGTGATGCAAGTTTGCTTTCTAGAGGCCCAAATTATGGCACCTCTCCCAAGCAAGAGGACCCATCTCAATGTTGAAGTATCACCTTTAACATGAGAAATCCAACTTCATCAACAAATTCTTCCAAAATGGATGGAAAGTCACTATAACTCAATACAGTGTGCCTTTGACATATCCTAGTACACACCTCATTTCATTTCAAATTATGAGAACTAGGATTCATCACGTACCAACTTAATTGTTCTATCACATATGCGATATCTAGCATCATGTAAATCATGCATACATCGAGCCCCCAATTTGACATGGAATACTCCAGTTGTAAAACTGATTTCCAGTATTAACCATAAGTTCCATACTAGGATCCATTGGGGTCTTTAACTCACTACAATTCCTACTATGGAATTTATGCAAGTACCTTCTCATGCAGAAAAATTGAGAGAAGGACTCTTTCTTGTCGTTCCGCTTGATTCAATACACAGAATCACAAATGCCTCCCCCATGTCCCACATGGAGAATTGAAATAACAACTTTTTATCAAAGTTCACTTATCTTTTATTGGTTCCAAAGATAAGCATATCTTATACATACAAATGTACGATGACTTCATTACCAGAATCATCATAAATTGCGTACACATTTTGTCTCTTTGGTTTAAAATAACATAAACCACTTGACAAAATCACTTATCTTTGATTGGTCCCAAAGATAAATATGTCATCTATATACAAACACAACGACTCTATTACCAGAATCATCAAACATTGTATATACAATTTTGTCTCCTTGGTTTAAAATAACATAAACCTCTAGACAAAATCACACCACCAAACCACTAGACAAATCCATATTTGTCTAGAACTTCAAAACGTCAAAATAGAGAATTAGACAAATTAACCATTGAGTATGTGACCTACCCAAGGCAATTTTCATTCTTCTATTTCTCCATTTTATGAATCATTCTCCTTCTTCCTCATCTTCGAATCATCCCTCTTCCAAGTTACCTTCCGAATATGGAATACACCATGAGACTAGTATGAAGAAAACCCATCTTCTACTGCCATCGATGAAAAACCCATCATCGAACATTCTCATAATTCCATAGACCGGAACCGGTTTCTTGTAAAAAGCTGTTCGAGCCATCGTACCGGAAAAATATTCTTTTCGATTGTTGGGACTTTAATGGGGCGAGGGTACACGTACGATAGCCCGAGACCGGGTGACCAGGATTGTGATAGAGTCGTGAACAACGTTCACTTTCCGAAAAGAATATTTCCACCCTCAACAAGCCTAGGGTTACAGGAAATTTCTCCGAGGATAAAACTATCACCACTTTAGGTTCCAGGCTCAAGAACACTAAAGCATACTTAGAAATTTTTGGAAGAAAGAAGAAGAATCTGTTTGATGATCTGTGGCACCATCCACCCCACCCATATATTTATAGGGGCCGAATCCATGCATTGTTTCATGAAAGGTTGCCTATATCCATACGAAAGGTTGCCTCTATCCATATGAAAGGTTGCCTCTATTCATATGAAAGGTTATCCCTATCCATATGAAGAGTTGCCTTTATCCATAAGGTTATCCTTATCCATAAAAAATGCAACCGCCACTAGGCCAAAGGGATGTGTCCCTTCACGGAATCAGAATATCGGTTCGGTCGGTCTAATCCCAAACCGATTGGTCGGTCCAACCCAAAACCGGTTTGACTTGGTTAGTCCGGTTCAACCAAATTTCCAACAGGAGCTCGAGTCGAGCACCGCCGCAAGCAAGCTCGTGTTCAACGATTGCGGGGAGGATCGTTCGCCGTTGTGGAATTGGAGTTTCTTCTGAAGGTATCGCGGAGATGTTGGGGAAGGATTCCACTTTAGCTTTCCATCTCGTCAGCTCTATAATTATTCCCGGATCTTCATTTAAATGCTTCAAAGTTGGCAAGTTGTCCAAATGATATGTGATTAACGTCCGCCCAAGATGGGGATGGTGGGAACAACAATGCGAGCTCTAGTGTGGATGTGGATTTGAATGTTGGTTTTGGAGAAAACAAGAATGGGATAAGCAGGGGTTTGATGATGTTGATGGTTGCGTAGGATGGATGGTGCTCATGTATGGCAAGTGGAATTTGGCATTTGGCTCTTGTATCATCAACAACAAGTTGTGTGATGCTGGTATTACTGCAGGTCGAGTTTGGGATTATGGAGGTCACCATATTCTTTTGTTGTATTGTGTATTTGAAGCATACCAATAACAGTATAATGTCGACCATACTTCTCATGAAGAAAACCAAAAACATCAGAAAACATACCGATAATATTTTTAAAGCACCTCATAAACCTCCTAATACAAACCACAAATCTCCTAAAACATACCTGAAACATCACAAAGCACACCATAAATATTTCTAAAGCACATCAGAAACCTCCTAAAACATCTAAGAAACATCACAAATCAAATTACAAATATTATAGAGCAGAAAAGAAACCTCCTAATGCATAGCACAAATCTCATGAAGCAAACCAGAAACACCACAAATCATACCACAAAAATTTAGATAACACACCACAAAACTCCTAATGCAGACCACAAATCTCCCAAACCAGACTAGAAACACCACAAAGCATACCACAAATATTTCTAAAACACACCATAAACCTCTTAATGCACACAAGAAATATAGTAAAGCAAACCATAAATCTCATAAAACAAACCATAAACACGAGAAAACAAACCACAACAGAAATACAACAAAACAAACCATAAAAACATAAAGTATAACAGGAACACGAGAAAGCAAACCATAAAAAGTAGACCATGAATACAAGGAAAAATATCACAAAAACAAACCAAAATATCTCACTTTGCAGACTCCAAAATCCCACTACTTGTCAACAATGACCTAACTCCAACGACCGTGACCGTTTTATCATAATGTACGATATTATCGTGTGTCATAACATTGCCATAAAATATGAACTAGTTATTTTAACAAAAATTCACGCCTTCCAACTTACAAGCTGGGCTCAAGAACAATCTGTAAAATTACATAAATTTCTGGTTTTTCTGTTGTTTAAATATTATCGTTATTTATTATTGTCAAATTCGTAATAGTTTTGTCTAGCCATACTTTGTAGCTTATCTTGATTAAAAAAAAAACACAAAAGAGTATAAAATTTATTATTTCCCAAGTTCATTTGCTCTTCTTTTTTATGGAATTAATCTTTCAAGTCAAACAGAGGTGAAACTCTGCATAAAAAAAATGACCGCATAATAGCTAGTAGGTTAGGAAAAAAGAATTTGTTAATTTGTAATGGGCCTTGGCCCATGGTGATCAGCCAGACAGCCTGCATGGAGGAAACGCAGCGTGCCGGTTCGTTTTTTAGTGACTATTATGCCTTTTTATATTTTTTTATTAAGTCAACCTAACTAATTAATAAGTAATCATAATCCTAACTTCCTATTGGCTGGATATGATATTGTTACCCTAACAACACAAGGAGTGTTGTCACCATACTCACTCCTGTGTAAATAATAGTTGTGTGAATAATCTCGATTCTTCCAAACAAATATCTCAAAAAAACCTTGTCCAAAAGGTATAAATATTGGTCTCAATAGATTCAAAGAAATATAAACGAGATAAATAATGGAAAATTCTATAATGTCGTGCCAGTACCATGCCGTTCACTCTCCACCGACTATAGGCGGTCTTTTCTTTTTCCCATTTGCGTGTTTTTGTCTATGACAAGTAATATACACAATATATAAAAGCAGGAAGGGAAAACTTGGAGCTCCATTTCAAAATCCCTGCCACAGGAGCATTTTTCGGAGGGGTAATTTAGGCAAGGTGGTTTTCCCCCTTCGCATTCAGCGTGGCCCAAAACGAACGCATGAACTAAACCGGGCCCAACTGACGTTGCAAACCCTTCAGCCTGAAAGAATGACTCGCACGAAACTACACCACAATAAAACCCCAATTAGAGCCCAAGTTTTAAAACTCTAATCAGGTGCAGTATATGGAAAGTATTTAGATATCGACCCGAGCCGGTCCGTCTATCCCCACTTCAGTTGTTGAAATCATTATCTAGCAACAAAACTTTGGTTTAAAGGTTTGTTAATTGAAATAAAAGAAAGCAAAAGTGATTGGGTTTGGAAACTTTTTTGTGGGAAAGTCACTCGGGTGTCGCTTCCCCCTAACCGCTACCATGCTATGTGGATTGGAATGATTGCCTTGGGCACGTTAACCGTGAACCGCAGAGGAATGCATATGTGGTCGGAGACCACAGTCTCAATTGCTAAACCGAGGTAAGGATGAAAGGCCGTGTCACTCGACCCTCTTAGTTTAGACAATCGGTAGTTGACTTACTCCCTCACTAAGGTTGGATGGTTTAATCACGATTAATTGACTTGCTTAACTCAATATTGAGGGTCGCCCTAACTTAACCTAGTTTAGGTGGCTTGGAAAGCGAAAGGAAAACCAACTCGGTTGAGTCTCCCTTGAAAGGGGGATTTTCCTCTCTAAACTAGGCTAATGTGGCAAATTAGATTACTAGCACCTAAATGCACAAACCTAGGGGGTGCTAAGCACAATTAGCACAATCCTTAGGTTGCTAAGCACCTATATGCATAAACGTTAGGATGCTAAGCACAAAACATGCACACCCTTGATTGCTAAGCACAAGTATGCACAATCATGATAAATAATGCCCCAATCATTGAATTGAACAATACCCAATGATAATCATCCAAAACACATACAAGAAAACTACATGGTAGAGTTAGGGTTTCACTACACCCAAGTGAAAGGAGGTCTACTCCATGCTAGAAGTGGGAAGAACAAAGGGGAAAAAGGTGGAAACCATCTTAGAGGATGCTCCCAGTCTTCTTGACCCTCGAGTTGAGCTTTCCTTGAGGGAAATCTTCCCAAAATCTGCACTGAAGCCAAACCCTAACCTTCTTCTCCCCTTTGGTTCTGTTTCTCTCACTAGAATGCTGAAGAAGGTGTTTCACACAAAAGTGGGCTCTCCCCTCTCTCCTCCTTTCAGCTCATCTTTTAAACCCGAGATGAGTTGAGTTCACGGTCGTAAACCATGAAATGCGTCCGTGAACTCCAGGCGTGCGCCAAAATGCGCCGCATCGCTCACGTCCGTTCACGGTCAACTGCATGTGTTCACGGTCTTAGTGCCCGTGAACTCACCTTGCGTCAGTAACCTTAACATTGGCTCTGGACGCCTCGCGATTCACGGTCAACTCCCCTTCTTCACGGTCTTGCATGACCGTGAACTTCTTCAGTTAGCCGTGAACTGGCTCTTTTTCACCTCTTCTCCCGGTTTCGATCCTTTTCGCCAATCTTTCGACTCCGAGGCTGGTTTCACTTGTTAAATCCTGAAACACACTCAAACACGAAGAACCTAGCCTAAAACCAACCTTTTAGGAGCGAATTTGGCACAAACATCTAAGTAAAACGGGGGCAAAACATGTGCAATTAGACCCGAATCACTCCCCCACACTTAGACGTTTGCTTGTCCCCAAGCAAACCATTTCACGCACACAGTAATATTTCAACCTACACAAAGACTTTGGGGACAACTCAAAGGGCACGAAGCGGGAATTCTCGGTGTTCATTGACAATCAACACATGAACCGTTGCAAGCAATACCGACGTCCACCACAAATGACATTCAAAGCCACCAAAACGGGCAAACGAAAAGTTCTCAACTTATTCATGGATAAATGCAAGTCTCAACAAAACCGCTTATCGACCACAACCAACCATGCATGAAATTCAAGTCCGAGGAACAAATGGAAAGGCAACGAAGGTCCTCACCGGGGTATGAAATGGTAAGTAAAACAAGAATGGATCACTCACTCTCAAGACCAGTGGGGTCGAGACCTTTTTGGTGCAAAAGATGTGCAAAGTCGTAACCTCTCGGCCCTATCGTCTCAATACCACGATGATAACCTCTAAACGCTAGAGTTCACGGGATGCTTGTCACCACTAGCACGTCCGGATGTCTTAGACACGGGTTCAGATGACTGGCGATTGGCTTGGACATGGGGAAAAAGCTTTTTGGTTGGTGGCAATCATGGAGTGAGGTTCTACATCTTCAACCTAAACCCGAAGGGTCTATGGTTTCGAACAAAACCATTCTCTTCAATCCAAGGCCACTAGCATCGGCCAAAACCCTTATCTCTCCTTTCCAACTATCACCCATCATGAACTACCTTGAAGCACTCTTCCTTGGTCAACTCTTGCTAGCTCTTTAAGGTTTGGTAGTGAACGAGTTCTAAACAATGTGGGGGTTTCGATGGCCTGGGAGCCAAGAAACCCCCCTTAGAGCATGTACTTTGGTTTTTCGTGGCACTCTCTACTTTATTTACCCCATTTTATTACCTTTTTTTCGTTTCTCTTTTCTCTTCTCTTCTTTCTCTTTTTTTTTCTTTTTGAGGGGGGTATTAGAGAGTAAAAACACTTGCCACCTAAGCATTTATCGACCAATGCTCTCTTTTTGAGGAACTAACTCCAACACTACACTCCATTTTGCATTCCTAGAAAGAACCACACACAAACCTCTTATGTAGAACTTCTATGGAAACTCAAAGGTAAGAGCTCTCCAGGACACACAGGCGACTCATGTTTAGATATGAAGAAAGGATTTGGGGGTCGTTCTACTAACACCTTTAACCTCACACGAATGAAGCTCCTAAATTGAGAACGACCCACGGAGTCACAAGGCTCAAAGGGGTTGACTAAGGAATGATGAATTTCGGTACAATCAACGTTTGGGCGTGGACTCATCCTATGCCTCCATCATAATTGCTAGTTACAACTGTGATGCTACACACCGTGGTAAGAGGGAACTATCACACCGAAAGAAAATATCGGCTCAAAGCTCACAGGCTACCTAGTTACCCAACCATCTATTCCAATTCACAAACACGATGCATGGCAATTGTAAACAACAAGTGATCAAGTCAAGACATCCATTCATTTATGCACACTTGAGAACTAAAATTTTGCTCTATCCTAATGAACTTCTCAGTCATCCTCATAGGATATACTCGATCACATGCAGCAATTCAAGATTAATGCCACAAACACGAGAATTTCCCACCATCCGGCCACTTTGATCATGCAAACATTGCTTGGAGCCCTCAAATTTTTGAAATTTGGGCATACAAAAGGCTCCAAGCAACATCTCACTCCCACAAGCATACTAGTAGACTACCCCCCACACTTAAACTCGGCATTGCCCTCAATGGCATAAGAAAGGGGTAGAGTGATGTTACCGCTTCGGCTTGGTGAGTGAATGTAGGAATCAAACCAGGGTAGGATGATTTGAGCTTCAAGGAGAGACAACAACAAAACAACACAAGCACAATACGACTCGATCAAGGCGAGGTTATTACAAGCACAATACATAGTAGTAGTAGTTTATGTCATACACACACAACTAACAAAAAAAAAACAAGTTTAGGGTTACAAGTAGAGAAGTGGGGCGAAATGACTCCGCTTTGTCACATGTCTCTCTCATCGGCTACCTCTCTCTGGTGGATGGACCCTCTCCAGAATCGGGTAGGATACCCTGGTGTTGAGCCATGAGCTCGACGATGTCGGACTGCCGCTCGAGGCGAGATGAGAATCCCATGAAGCTCGTCTCAAGGCGATCCACCCTCTGGACGAGGGGATCGCCTGTTCTTGGTGGTGGTGGCTGCTGTGCAGGGCGTGGGAGCGCTGGGCGCCAACGGCGGCCGGGTGCACGAGCAGGTGGCTGCTATGATGCTGGTGGGACCTCGGGGCCGGGACTCAATCCCTCGATGTACCGCATTGGGCCAAAGATGCGCAATAAGCGCATGGAGTGCAAAGTGCCTTCGTCAAATCTCTGGGTGCCTCCCTCTTTCGAGCACCCTGAAAGGCTGACATCGAAGTATCTGGCAAGGCGGGTGATGTACAGACCCATGGATGTGACATAACGATGAGTTCCCCCTTTGGCCCTGGCAAAAGATGTGGCTATGACTGAACCCAGATGCAACGTGCTTGACCGGTCCGCCACGGTAAGCACACGCCAGTAAGATTCTCTCGATAATCTTGTTCGGATTGTGGTAAGCCGGGTAGTGGGAACGAGCCAGGAGTGCAACCATGACACGCCACTGGGCTGGAGTGTGGATGTTGTTGTAAGGGCTGACTTGAACTTGGTCCTTCGGTACTCGACCCCGTCGTAGCGGATGACCGAGTAGGCATATGCTCTTGCGTATGGCGAAGGTGCTGAAAAACTCGACGCAAAGCTCCCCGTAAGTGTCATCTTCAAGATCAAGGGCTTGACGCCATTGGGGGTGCACCACTGCCTCTCTCATAGCGTCATTGCAATGAAGCCTATTGAACTGGGCGAATTCGAGTTTCCAATGGTTACCAACTCTTGAAGATTCCCTGAACAACGCCTCTTGCTCCATTTAAGGGCTACTCCTTAGCGCCACAAGATATGGGTGATCCATGTTAACCATCCTGCACAAACTGAGAAGCGTACACCATACGTGGAAACAATCGTCAATACTGCTCATTTGGAGGAAAAGAGATTCCCCCCACACTTGTTTTTCCACCATGGCTAAAACATTGTAGCTCAAACCATCGTGGTAAGGTTGTGGGTATTTCACGGTTCAAGCACACAAAAAATTGAACCACAACCCCTATGATAGACCGTTAATCACACATGTTTTTACCCCTATTCTTGAGCTGTTTGAGATGTCGATTCTCGCGTTTTAGGCCGATTCCACGCTAGGTTGTTCTTGTTTGTGATATTTCAGGTCCTAGTACGTGAATGAAGGTTTAGGAACGAGTTCAGGGTTGATTGAACGGAGATCGGACGTTTGGCGATAAGCTGAGGAAGTCACACGGGCATGCCTAAAAGCCACACGGCCGTGTAGGGAACCCCTTGTGGCCGTGTGGAAATTCCAGGGAACTCACACGGGCATCCTGGAAGTCCACACGGCCGTGTGGGTCGTGGCCGTGTATGAAGCCTGAAGCCACTTATCGAAACTCCGCGTTTTGACACTAACACGGGCAGCCTGGGAGAGTCACACGGCCGTGTGAGTCGGGAAATTCTGGGTTTTAACCCAAATTCGAGCCAAAGTAGAGAGAGAGCTGTGTTTTGGATCCCAAACACCCAAGGGACGAACCCTAGAGAGAGAGAGCGACTTGGGAACATTCTTGGAGCTATTTTGGAGGATTTCTTTGCCATTGGAGCTCGAGAATCAAGCTTGGAGATGGAGATTGAAGATCTAGATCAGATTTCTGCAGTCTCTCTCTTCTCTATGGAGTAACTTCCCTTCACTTAGGTTTTGAGAAACCCTAGCTATGTTGTTTGATTGGATGATTGTATGAGTACTCCTACTTGATAATCTTGAGTTCATATTCAATCTATGCACGTTTTCATGATTCAATTATGCTTTAGTCAAGATTATTGATTCTACTTTGATCCTATGAGAGCGAATACCTGATTAGGTCAACAGAGCACCATAGATTGATAGTATTGGATCGATTGCTTTAGTCGAGGGTTGATTCACTGCTTTGTATTGATTGAGAACCTCTTTCAATAGAGGGATTCTAGTTCAGATCGCCTTGATCGGTTGTTCTAGAGAAGGATACGTCCCTCTAGGCAATTGACTCAAGAGGGCCTTGTTCCTTTAGTCGAGACTCAAGGTTTAGTCAAGGATTCTCCGCATTGTGAATGAAAGTGAAATAGGTTAGAGATCATCAATCATTAATCTGGTTAATGGCTAGGGAGAATCATACCTAAGTGAGTTCCCAACCTGTAATTAGATTAATTTTAACTGTAGTTTGCTAGAGTAGTTTTAGTTCTTCCTTATTAATATGGTTTGCTAAATAATGAACTGAAGCTGAGTAATAGTAACTCTAGAGACCCGTGGATTCGATATTTATTACTTGAGCCACTATACTGCAGTCCCTTCCATTGGTTACACTTAGCCATTGAAAGGTGGTGAACATTCATCAACACCCAGTTCACGGACGTGTTTGTCTGTTCACGGTCTTATATGACCGTGAACTCAACAATCCGTGCCTCCTAATCGATCCCAATACAACCATAAACAGCAAAAACAAAACACTCGGCACGGGGACACCACTTCACCACTCAAACCCTTCACAAGACACTAAAACAAAAACTAAGGAAAAGAAAACAAACCTCTATTGTGTTGCCTCCCAAAAAGTGCTTGTTTATCGTCATTAACTTGACGGTTGGGGATAAATCTCGACTTCAAACGTGATGCCACCGAGAGCGGATCCAATACACTCTTGGGGCGAGGCTTGTAGCTTCCCATCTTAGGTTCCTTGAGTTGGCCCTCTTGGTTGACCAAACTTGCTTCGGCCTCCCCCATCTTCCGGGTAAAAGCTCCCTTCATCCTTCTTCTCCAAGCATTCAATCTTGGTCCTCTGGGCTTAGGACCCCTCTTAACTTCCTGCTCAACATCATCAAAGACAACACAAGTAACGATAGGGTTTTCCTTGAGAGGCTCTCCTCCACTCTCATTCACATCATTTGAAACTACCCCCTTCACTTCATCACTCCTAACCCTAGGATCAATTTCAAGCTTGATTCTCTCCTTACCATCCCTCAAAATTTGGGTCCCCTCATTAACGTCTATCAATGCCTTGGCGGTTGCAAGAAAGGGACGACCGTGGATGAGGGGCATATCCGAGTCCTCACTTATGTCGAGAATCACGAAATCGGTCGGATAGCAAAACTTGCCCACTCTCACCATTAGGTCCTCCACTATACCTCTCTAGCTAATGACTGAACGGTCGGCTAAGGTGATGCTAGGCTTAGAGGTCTTAAATTCACCTACTTCTAAAATGATTGAATTAATTTTAAAATATATTTTACTATGCATGAACCCAAGAAGTAAAGAGGTTCGTTATGGTTCAGCTCTTTGTGTTCAAGGACGCATTTTGATGTTCATGACCGTGAACTGGGCACGATCTCAGTATAGCTGAAAGGAAGAAGAAGGGGAGAGACTTAGTGTGAGAAACTTCTTCTTCTTCTTCTTCTTCTTCTTCTTCTTCTTCAGATTTCTAGAGTAAGAAAGTGACGAACCAAAGAAGAGGAGAAGGTAGGGTTTCATCTCCAAGGAAGGAATTGGGAATTCCTCCCCCCCCCCTCCCCCAAGGAGGATATCTTCAACACAAGGAGCAAGGCTAGCGTCTTTTTGATGGTTTTCCTTCTTCTCTTTTATGTTTTCCCTTCTCCTAGCATGGAGTATTCCCTTCTTTCACTTGGGTGTTTGTTAACCCTAGCTACAATTATGTGAATGCTTGTATGAATTGAATGATTTGTGTGTGGTAGTGTTTAATGTGATTGTGGAGGTATTATTCACGAATGATTGTGTTGTGTGAAAGCCTATCAATCTAATATCCATTATAACGTAGGTAGAGAGAAAAACCCCTCTCTTTGCAAGGTACTTTAGCTTTATATCTTTGTTTTCACCAAAACTATCCGCTATATAATGTTTCAAACATTCGAAGTAGTGGTACATGGATCGGCCCGGGTTGATATTTAAACATACTTCTCCCACATTGCACCCATCTAAGTTTTATACTTGGGCCTTAGGTGGGATTTATTGTGATAGTCAGAGCGAGTCAAGTTTTTGCGGCCGTTGTTTGGGAACTTCGGTACGTTATTGTGAAAAGATTGTTTGGTGTTAATTTAGCTTTTAATTTTTGTTTTGTTAAGTGTGAAGTGTTGCTTGTGCTAGACGTGTTGTGTTCTTTAAGTGTGTGTAAGGAGGTGCATTACCCGGAGCAATCCGACGCCTTAAACACCATTGGACGAGGACATCAACCTGGCTCTCGGACTTTTAGCTCAAGAGAGGGAGCTAGCGGAGGCAAGAAGGAGAAGTGAAGAATGGGGACATCAAGTTGGTCCCGGATTTGAAGGAATTGAAGGAGTAGTTGAAGTTTGGATGGCGGGGAATCAACACCGAGGGGCTAAACCAATTCAAAACCCAAATGTGGAAGCAGGAACCGAGGAAGAGCCAAGGACTATGGGCTATTACATGGCTCCACGGGTGGCGGATATCCAATATCCCATCTTACTTCCACCCGTGGCCGCCAATAACTTTGAAATCAAGCCCGCACTTGTGATGATGATTCTAAACAACGCCTACTTTCATGGGCTTGCCAATAAATCACCACGAGAGCATGTCCAAAGGTTTCTTGAGCTAGCGGGAAGCTTGAAGATAAATGGCGTCCCCGAGGAGGCATTGCAACTGAGGCTATTCCCCTATTCTTTTGCGGGGAAGGCACTCCGATGGCTCAACAACCGTCCGGCTCTATCCATCACCTCTTAGGATGATTTACTCAACAAGTTCATGACTCGATATTGTCCTCCTTCCAAGACGGCCAAGTGGAGAAAGAAGATCACTCACTTTGAGCAAGAGGAAGACAAGACATTGAGGAATGCATGGGAAAGATTCTCCGACTACTTTCTTCAATGCCCTCACCATGGATTCGAGGAGAAATTTCGGTTAAAGACTTTCTATGGAGGACTCATCCAAGATGACAAGATTCTCATAGAATCTCTTTTCCAAGGGAATTTGATGTACATGACCCCTCCTCAAGTGACCGAGTTGCTCGAAGATATGGCCCTCAAGGGATATGATTGGGGCTTGACAAGAAGTGGGAAGAGAAGCACCGAAAGAGGAGTGCAAAGTGCGGGAGCAAGTGCTCCACTTGAAGCAAAGCTTGACAAGTTAATCGAGGCGATCCTTGAGGAAAAGAAGCAAGGGAAGGAGCCGTTGGTACCATATGAGTGGGGTGCAAGCTCGGGCTATGAGGAAGCCGAGTTCCAAATGATGAACGAGGAAACGACCCATTACGAGCAGTTGAACTCTATCTCGCCTGTGCACACCGACCGGATGTCTTGTTTGGAGGATTTAGTGACCCCTTTTGTTTACTCCAGCTCTAAGAAGTTTGAAAAAATTGAGAGTTTCATTGGGGAGGCGATAGAGAAATTCTCAACCATAGAGGCGGGGTTTCAAAGTCACCAATCACTCTTGACAACCTTGACCACAAGTATGGGGATTATCTTGCAGGCAGCTCTTCCCAGGAAGCAATTTGATGAAGCGGGAGTAAGGGCGGCTGCACTTCGAAGTGGGAGAGAAGCCAAAGAGGTACCTCAGAAGAAGAGGTCGTCCTAGACAGAAGAGCAAGATGGGGTCGGTAGTTTCCCTGAACAACAAGGGGGCACGGTACAAAAGGATGGGAGAAGGTCGATTCGATTCCTCCACCAGAGCAGAGGAAGGAAAAAGCAACTCCAGCTATTCACTATCCTTCTCGACTCCACAATGACCGCATGGAGGCAGAGTTTGCCCACTTCATGGAGTTGATGAACAAGCTACACTTCAGCATCCCTTTCGTGGAGGCCCTCAACCAGATGCCCAAGTACGCAAAGTACTTGAAGGACATCCTCACCAACAAGAAGAAGCTTGAAGGGATGGCTACAGTGACCTTGAAAGAAGAGTGTTCATCCATCCTGCAGAACCACCTGCCCACAAAGCACAAAGAGTTTTACTATCCCTTGTTTTATTAGCAACATGTGCATAGTAAAATCCTTGGCGGACCTAGGATCAAGTATAAATGTGATGTCGTATAGGTTGTTTCAAAATCTAGACCTAGGTGAACCTAGAACTACCAGGATGAATATTCAGTTGGCGGATAGGTCCATCGTGCTGCCTAAGGGTGTTTTTGAGGACTTACTTATTAAGGTAGGGCCTCTCACTTACCTGGTTGATTTCATCATTTTAGACATTGATAACAACGTCGATTTACCCCTCATCCTGGGTAGGCCTTTCTTAGCTACCGCCAAGGCCTTGATTGATGTGCATGGGGGAGAGTTAGTGCTTAGGGCAGGGGTGGAAAAGTTTACCTTCTCTATTGATGAGAGCATGAATTTTTCTCACCATCATGATGATATTGATTATTGTGATGAGGTTTTTTATTTCATGGAGGCACTTGCATTCGCAGGTGCCCACCCTACTGACCCTTCTGAAGAATGTTGTTTAGTAGGGACGAACTTCGCGAAATATTCAGAGGAGGAATGCCAACTTTTACAAGATCAGGTTTCTGAGGGATCAGACCAACCTTTTGCTCGCACAAGATCCTCTTGGTGGAAGGTGTCAAGCCGGTTCATCAACCGCAAAGGCGTGTCAATCCTATCCTGGAGGAAGTAGTGAAGGCGGAAGTAATAAAGCTTTTGGATGCGGAGATCATCTATCCCATCTCGGACAGTCAGTGGGTGAGCCCAACCCAGTTGGTTACCAAGAAAGGAGGGATGACAATATAGCCAATTAGAAGGAAGAGCTTATACCAACAAGAACGGTGACCGGGTGGAGGGTGTGCATTGATTATCGACGATTGAATGTGGCCACTCGTAAAGATCATTTCCCTTTGCCCTTCATCGGTCATATTCTCAAGAGGCTTGCTGGGCATGATTATTACTGTTTCCTGGATGGGATGTCAGGGTACTTCTAGATCCCGATCGCCCTAGAAGATCAAGCCAAGACAACGTTCACCTGCCCTTTTAGGACATTTGCTTATAGGTGCATCCCTTTTGGATTGTGCAATGCCCCAGCCACATTCCAGAGATGAATGGTGACCATCTTCGATAAAATCGTAGGGGGAGATAATGGAAGTGTTCATGAACGAATTCTCGGTTTTAGGAGATTCATTTTCCCACTGTCCTGCCAACTTGGAGAAGTTCCTTGAGCGTTGTGCAGAAACCAATTTGGCTTTGAGCTGGGAGAAGTCGCATTTCATGGTGTGAGAGGGCATCGTGTTGGGGTACAAGATTTCAAAGAGAGGAATCGAAGTGGATCGAGCCAAGGTTGAAACAATAAGCAAGCTTCCTCCACTAACAACGATCAAGGGCATCAGGATTTGACCGACGCTTCATTGAGAACTTCTCAAAGATTGCATTACGACTGACAAAGCTTTTGGAGAAGGATGCTCCCTTCCTTTTCACAAAGGAATGTTTTGAAGTGTTTAACATCCTCAAGGCGAAGCTCACGAATGCTCCCATAATGGTCTCGGCGGATTGGAGCCTTCCTTTCGAGCTCATGTGTGATGCTAGTGACTATGCAGTGGGAGCGGTGTTGAGAAAAAGGCGGGGTAGGCATTTCAACCCATTTGCTACGCTTCCAAGACATTGAATGATGCTCAAGAGAATTATACAACTAACAAAAAAGAGTTTTTGACAATAATCTTTGCTTTTGATAAGTTTAGGTCTTGTGCTTTCGAAGGTTATTGTCTACAATGACCACTCCGCCACTCGCTTCTTGATGAACAAGGCCGATGCCAAGTCTCGCCTAATCTGATGGATCCTACTTCCGCAAGAGTTTGATGTGGAGATCAAAGACAAAAGAGGAGCCAAAAATATTGCGGTGGACCATCTCTCGCGACTCGAAGGACCGGGAGGGAGCACCTCCCAAAGAGAGATAAATGACACTTCCTCGATGAACGGTTGCTTACGCTTGCCACTATTGAGAATGCCGCACCTTGGTTTGCCGACTTTGCCAATTACTTGGTGGGAAGGCAACTGCACAAGGGGATGAATACAAATGGGAAAAATAATTTCTTCTCTGATCTCCTATACTACTTCTGGGATGATCCCCACCTTTTGTGGATTGGGGCCGATGGGGTCATTCGGAGGTGTGTCCCGGAGAAGAAAATGATGGATATTCTAAGCCACTGCCACAAGGGACCAGTTGGAGGCCATCATGGTGGCAACCGAACTGCAAGGAATGTGCTTTAATCGAGATTCTATTGGCCGTCACTATTTTGGGATGCCTACACATTTATGAGTCATTGTGACAGATGCCAAATGACAGGTAATGTGTCTAACCGAAATGAGATGCCCCAAACAATTTCCATTACATGTGAGATTTTCGATGTTTGGGGCATCGACTTTATGGGCCCTTTTCCCTCATCTTTTTGAAACAAGTACATTCTAGTACTTGTTGACTACGTCTCGAGGTGGGTCGGGGCTTAAGCTCTCCACACCAATGATGCAAGACGGGTCTGTGGATTTCTTAAGAAAATCTGTTTTCATGATTTGGAACCCCGAGGGCCATCATCAGTGATGAGGAACCCATTTTCAGGGGGCAATTCGACAGACTCCTCGATCGCTATGGTGTTACCCATAGGGTGTCAATGACCTATCATCCCCAAACAAGTGAAGAGGTAGAGTAGTCAAATAGGAAACTGAAAAGGATTCTAGAAAAGACCGTGGACCAATCCCGCAAGGATTGGTCCACAAAACTGGACGATGCTCTATGGGCGTACCGCACGGACTACAAAACCCCAATAGGCATCTCGCCTTACCAATTGGTGTATCACAAAGCGTGTCATCTACCCGTAGAGCTAGAGCATAGGGCTTTTTGGGCCACCAAGCTATTGAATATGAACCCTACTTTGTGTGGAAATGAAAGAAAGTTCCAGGTGCTTGAACTCGAGGAGTGGCGCCTCCAGGCATATGAGAACACCTAGATTTACAAGGAAAGGACGAAGCGCTTGAATGATGCTCGACTGAAAGGACGGAAGGATTTTCAACCGGAAGAGCAGGTACTCTTGTACAACTCCTGGTTGCGATTATTTACCGGGAAGTTAAGGTCGAAATGGTCGAGCCCGTATGCGGTAACGCAAGTATTCCCATACGGGGTGGTTGAGATCTCCCACCTAGAGCACGAAACTTTCAAAGTGAATGGACACCGCCTCAAACGTTACCTTGTAGGAGAGACAATGCCACAAAAAAGGAGGTGGTTCTCCTGCAAGATGCCTAGTCCAAGGTCTACGTCTAGCTTAAGACGTTAATTTAGCGCTTGTTGGCAGGAAACCCAATAGAGGTTAGCAAGTTTCACAACTGCTACTATTGTATTGTTTTGTGTAATAATCTCGCCTCGAGCGAGTATGTGTTGTGTTTGTGTGTGTATTGTTTTGAGGGCTCCAAGCAATGTTTGCATGATCAAAGTGGCCGGTTTGTAGGAGCATCTCATGTTTATTGGAATTAACCTTGAATTATTGCATGTGATCGAGTGTGTCCTATGATGATGGCTGAGAGGTGCATTAGGAGATAGTGCAAAGGTTTAGTTCTCATTTGTGAAAAAATGAATGGATGTCTTGACTCAATTACTTGTTGATTACAATTGCCATGCATTGTGTTCTGTGAAATTGGAATGGATGATTGGGTGACTAGGTAGCCATGTGAGTTTTAAGCCGATTGTTTTCTTCTTATGTGCTTAGATCCCTCTTACCATGGCGAGTAACATCATAGTTGTCACTAGTGATTATGATGGAGGCATATGATTAGTCCACGCCCAAATGTTGATTGTCCCGAAATGTTTATTCCCAAGTCAACCCCTTTGAGCCTTGTGACTTTGAGGGTCGTTCTCTTGTAGGAGCTTTTTGCTTGTGAGCTTAATGGTGTTTGATAGAACGACCCCCCAATATTTCTTCGTGTCTATACGTGATTCGTCCTTGTGTCTCGAAGCTCTCACTTTTGAGTTCCATTGATGTTCTACATAAGAAGATTGTGTGCGGTTCTTACTAGGAATGAAAGAAAAAAGAGTAGTGTTGGGGTGAGTTCTTAAAAGAGAGCATTACATAAGAGGATTGTGTGCGGTTTTTACTAGGAATGAAAGAAAAAAGAGTAGTGTTGGGGTGAGTTCTTAAAAGAGAGCATTGGTTGTTAAAGGTAATGTGGCAAGTGTTTTACTCTCTAGTACCCCCCCCCCCTACACACACACAAAAAAGTAAAGAAAAGAGAAAAAAGAAAGAAAAGGAAAGTGGAAAGTGGAAAGAAAAAGAATAGAAAAATAGGTAATAAAATGGGGTAAATAAAGTAGAGAGTGTCACAAAAGAATCAAAGAGTTTGCTATAAGTGGGATTTCTTGGCATTCAAGCCATTGAAACCCCCCCTACATTGTTGTTGAGCTCCTTCACTACCAAGTCAAAATGTGATAGCAAGAGTAGACCAAGGAAAAGAGCTTAAAGGTAGTTCATGATGGGTGATAGTTTGAAAGGGAGAATCAAAGTTTTTGGCCGATGCAAAGTTTGGAAGGGAGAGCTTAGTCAAAACCATAGAACATTCGGGTCTAGGGTGAAGATGTAGGACCTCGTTATGTGTTTTACACCACCCAAAAAGCCTTTTCCCAATGTCTAAGACAATTGCCAGTCATTTGAACCCGTGTCTAAGACATCCGGACAAGCTAGTAATGAAAACCGTCCCGTGAACTCTAACATTTAGAGGTTCGTGGTGAAGAGACGATAGGGCCGAGTGTTGATGATTGTGCACATTCTTTGAACCAAAAAGGTCCCGACCCCACTGGTCAAGAGAGTGAGTGATTCATTCTTGCTTTGCATGTCATATCATACCCCGGTGAGGACATTTGTTGCCCATTCGTTTTTTCCTTGGACTTGAATGTTATGCATGGTTAGTTGTGGTTGATAATTGATCTTATTGAGACTTGCATTGATTCATGACAAGGTGAGAACTTTACATTTACCCGTTTTTGGAGACCTCGAATGTCGTTTGTGGTGGATGTCGGTATTGCTTGCAACAGTCCATGTGTTAATTGTCAATAGCCATTGAGATTTGCCACTTTGCCCCCTTTGATTTTCCCCCAAAGCATTTTGTTAGGTTGAGATATTACCTTGTGTGAAATGGTTTGCTTGGGGATAGGCAAACGTCTAAGTGCGGGGGAGTGATTCGGGCCTAATTGTACACTTTTTATCCTCGTTGCTCTTTAACGTTTGTGGCAATTGAAATCCAAAAGGAGTGGTTTTACGCTAGGTTTCTTGTATTTAGTGTGTTTCAGAGTCTAACAAGTGAAACCAACCCCAGAGTCGAAAGTTGGAAGAAAAGGAGCAAAGACCGGGCAAAGAGGAGGAATCAGCCTGTGTTCACGGTCCAACATGGGAGTTCACGATCGCAAGGAATGTGAACTGGAACCACAAACCGTGAACCAAGAAGTGTCCAGAGGGGTTTCTGAGGTTATTGACGCCAAGGCTGTTCACGGTCGTTAAGATCGTGAACTGCAACCACAAACAGTGAACCCAAGAAGTGAAACGGTGCGTTTTGGTTCAACTCTCTGTGTTCGAGGACACGTTTTGATGTTCACACCTGTGAACTTGGGTCGTGAACTGGGCACGATATCAATATAAAGAGCTAGCTGAAAGGAGGAAGAAGGGGAGAGACCTAGTGTGAGAAACTTCTTCTTCAGATTTCTAGATTGAGAAAGTGACAAACCAAAGAAGAGAAGTTAAGGTTTCATCTCCAAGCAAGGAATTGGGAATTCCTCCCCCCAATGAGGATCTCTTCAACAAAAGGAGCAAGGCTAGCATCTTTTTGATGGTTTTCCTTCTTCTCTCTTGTGTTTTCCCTTCTCCTAGCATGGAGTAGTCCCTTCTTTCACTTGGGTGTTTGTAAACCCTAGCTACAATTATGTGAATCCTTGTATGAATTGAATGATTTCTGTGTGGTTGTGCTTAATGTGAATGTGGAGGTATTATTCATTAATGATTGTGTTGCGTGAAAGGTTATCAATCTAATTGCCATTCTAACCTAGATAGAGAGAAAACCCCCTTCCTTTTTTGAAAGAGGCTTGAATGCTAGGTTTTCTTGGGCAATTCATTGTCTCCTAGTTAGGTTAACACAGGGCAAACCTCCTATTTTGTATTAGTGCCTAGGGTGTGGTCATGGGTGGCCTTCCGAACTCCAATTCGAGGGTGAAGTCTAACCAATCCTTAGTCAATAGGTTGAGAGAGACTCATTTGTGGCTTGGATTGTATCCATTTCCTCGACCTAGAGACTAAGAGGGTATATTTAGCTACTTGTTAGACTTCCATGTGGTTTACAACCCCCTCACCACACACGGCCATTCGATCCATTAAGTCATAATTACTAGTTAGGGGGAGCAACCCCCGGGTGAATCCTTCTCAATTAGTGTCAAAACCATTACTCTTTGCAAAGTACTTTAGCTTTAGATCTTTGTTTTCACCAAAGCTATCCGCTAGATAATGTTTCAAACAATCAAAGTATCGGTACATGGACCGGCCCAGGTTGATATTGAAACATACTTGCCATATATTGCACCCATCTAAGGTTTATACTTGGGCCTTAGGTGAGATTTTATTGTGATAGTCAGAGCGAGTCAACTATTGTGGGATTGAATATGTCGTGGTTGCTCTAATCGTTGGAGTGGCGGTGGTGGATATTCACGATGAGTTTTTATAGTCAACGAGGATTTGTTTCTTGAAGAGGAGAGTGCAGTTGAAGGTGGGTTGTTCCTCTGCCCTCATCTCCGACCCCTCTCCTACTCCTTTCCCACTCTCTTTGATAAAGAAGCGGCCATCCAAAAACCACCCTAAATCTACAAGTCACTAAACTATAACTAGATGTGAATAATTGGCAGCAATGGTGGAAATGGTGACCGTTGATGAATTCCGCAAGGAACTACGGTGGCGGGTGTAACCACCATCTTGGCGATCAGATCGAATAGCAACTCCCCCAAATTGCTTCGCATCACCAACAGCCAACACAACACAAGACCATTGAAACCTAATTCGGGTCAAATTGTACACATATTACCCCTCATTTCTTGATAGTTTGACTTTGCATTTCATCTTCTCTCTACCTATTTTACTCTAGGTTGTGCTTGTTTTGTTACATTTCAGGTTCTATCATGTGTGGGAAGGTGGAGGATGAGTTCTGGGTCGATTGGAGGTTGAAAAGCGCCAAAAATTGAAGAAAAATCTAAAGTCACGGTTTGGATCCAATTGTCACGGTCGCCAGACCCTGACAATTGCGTCGTGATCGTTAAGCATCGAAGCTCTAGAACAGTTTGCACACCTCGCGGGATCCCAATCAGTTCACGGGCGAAAGATCGTGAACTCCAGCCCTAGACCGTGAAGTGACTTAGTGAAATGGTGCGAATCAACTCGACTTCACGGTCGAGGACGAATGTTCACGGCCGTGAACTGGGACCGTGAACAACCGTCGATCTGGGTATAAAAGGAAAAGTGAGCTGAAGGAGAAAGGAGGAGCTTTTTCTAGGGTTTTAGTTTTCATAATAAAGGAGGGTTTCTAGTGAGAGATTAGGGTTTTCTCTTCATATTCTAGAGAGAGAAAGTGTCATTCAAAGGAGGAAGAAGGAGTTTGGGCTTACCCTATGCTAGAGGAGTGAAGATTCTTACCTCTCAAGGGAGATTCAAGCAAGGAGGAAGGAAGATTGTCATTTCTTCATGGTTCTTTCTCTCCTTTTTCTTGTTTTTCTTTGCCTAGCTATGGAATAGCCTACCTATTCACTTGGGTGTTATGAACCCTAGCTTAAAATATGTGATAGATTGTATTAATTGAATGCTTTGTGTGTGGGTTTGTGTTTAATGCAAAGTTTGAGGTATTTTCATGATGTTTGGGTTGTGTTCTTCATTTCTCATTTCTATGCCAATTTGACCTAGGTAGAGAGAAACCTCATTTTTGTTAGGAGGCTTCGATAAGCTAGATTCCCTAGCCAATTGAGCCACCTACCTAGGGTGAATTAGGGAAAACCTCAATATTCTATTTAGCACTTTAACTTGGGTGTTATTTTGCAGTCCGGATTAAGTTTGATGGATTGGTTCTTGCAACCCTTAGTTGATCGGTTAAGAGAGCTAGGACTCCTAGCTTATTGTTGCAATCCTTAGCCTAAAGGTTAAGAGAGCTAGACTTCATAGTTTATTGTAGCAATTCTTAATCCATTGATTGAGAGAGCTAGGATTTCTAGCTTAGTTGTTTTCCTTGACCGATTAATTAAGATAGTGAGGTTTCATTCACTTGTTGCGCCCTCTTAACGGTGTATGAACACACCTTCACACATTTGCATTCGATTTAGTTAATTTTGATATGTAGCTAGGGGGAGCAATACCCGGGTGAGTTCTTCTCTCATTGGGAAACCTCGATTTTATTTAATTGTTTGTTTATTTTGTAGCTTGCTTAGTTTTTAAACCCCAAAACTGTTTGCTATATAACAACTTAAGCGATTGAAGTAGGGGTACATGGACCGTCCCGGGTTTGACAATTAAAACATAATTGCCCTATATTTCACCTCGCTAGAGTTTGTAGTTGGGCTCTAGATGGGATTTAACTCGCGGTGTATCCATTGCGAGTCAAGTTTTTGGTGCCGTTGTCGAGGAACAACGGACCATTATTTTGAAAAAGTCGCTTAGTGTTACTCTATCATTTTCTATCTTGTATTTTGTTTAGTGTTTTGTTTTCTCGTTTTCTGTTTGTTCACCCACTCTTCATCGTTAAGGGTGGTTTGTGTTTGTTTGATTTTGTTTTTATGTTTTTGTTGTTTGTAGGTTTTGAATCATGGAACCTTATGATTTCACTCAAGTGTGGGGATATCCACCACCACCCGAGAGTGGATACCCCAGAGCTTCATTGGACAATCAAAATCGGGGAATTCAAGGGTCCAGGTTTTATTGCCAATTGACACGCTATGACACAACTCCTAACAAAGGCCAAGTGTAACCAATGAAAGGGACTGCAGTATAGTGGCTCAAGTAATAAATATCGAATCCACGGGTCTCTAGAGTTACTATTACTCAACTTCAGTTCATTATCTAGCAAACCAGATTAAGATGGAAGAACTAAAACTACTATAACAAACTACAGTTAAAGTTAATCTAATTACTGGTTGGGAACTCACTTAGGTATGATTCCCCCTATCCACTAGCATGATTAATGATTGATGATCTCTAACCTGTTTCACTTTCATTCACAATGTGGAGAATCCTTGACTAGACCTTGAGTCTCGACTAAAGGAACAAGGCCCTCTTGAGTCAATTGCCTAGAGGGACGTATCCTTCTCTAGAACAACCGATCAAGGTGTTCTGAACTAGATTCCCTCTATTGAAAGAGGTTCTCAATCGATACAAAGCAGTGAATCAACCCTCGACTAAAGCAATCGATCCACTACTATCAATCTATGGTGCTCTATTGACCTAATTAGGTATTCGCTCTCATAGGACCAAAGCAGAATCAATAATCTCAACTAAAGCAGAATTGAATCATGAAAACATGCATAGATTGAGTATGAACTCAAGATTATCAAGTCAAAGTGCTCATACAATCATCCAATCAAACAAACATAGCTAGGGTTCCTCAAAATCTAAGTGAAGGGAAGTTACTCCATAGAGAAGAGAGAGACTGCAGTACGAATCTTTAGATGATCGGTCTTCAAGTCCGGGCTTGTTCCTCGAGCTTCCAAGGCAAAGAAATCCTCCAATTCCACTCTTAGAATGCCCTCAAATCTCCCTCTCTCTCTTTGGTTCGTCCCTTGGGTGTTTGGGATCTAAAACACAGCTCTCCCTTTCCTTTGGCTTCAATCTGCCTCAAAAACCCGACTCTGGGCAAAACACGATCGAGGACACGACCATGTTTTACTTTTTCCCGCCCGTGTTTTTCCCCCAGCAGCCCTCGTCGGCCAAAACACGGTCGTGCCTAAATATGGACACGTCCGTGTTTTTCTTTAGACCAGCCCGTGTTTTTACTGCCGAACATGTTCCCCTATATTTAATGCTTCGTTTCTCCCTCGTCCGGACTCCGAATCAGTCACCGTTTGATCCCAGACGCTCGTAGTCTCGTCCTCTTTATTTTCATGACAATCTTGCATGATTATTTGTCCATAAAGTGAGGTAGAAATCCATTCTTCTTCAGATCATGCCCGAGTTTCTTCTCCCTAATCACCAATTGATCTCTGATTGACTTGAAACTTGCGCCTATGCTTCCCTTTATGTGATAGGACCTAAAATGTGACAAAGGAACACAACCAAGCATAAAATAGACCAAAGATGCGATAATTAAAGCTCAAACAGTCAAGAAACAAAGGGGAAAACATGTGCAAATATCGAGTCATCACCAACTCCTCTTACATGAAGAACAACCATACCAATGGGGGTATCAAGGAGCTTTCTCATTACCAGAAGAATTCCTTGACAACCGGAGCCAAGAAGTGAATTGGAGCTCTTGGTGGAGCGGTTTGCCGGGGGTTCCGAGGGAGCATCCTCTAGTGTAGAATAACCTTGCTACATTCCACAAGAACTGACGTGCCAATTGGAGCTAATGGTGTAACGGTTCACCCAGGATACCGAAGCATGCTCCAATATGGAAACCACCACCCCTATCAACTCCTCATTCCTACAAGCATCAGATGAGCTCCTACGAAACTCGGAGAGGCTAAGAATGATTGTTGAGCAAGCATGTGCACAACTTGCTCACAATCTCTTCTTGCCATTTGAAAAGGAAGATAAAGTCGAGGAGACAATCCATAAGTACGGTGGGGAGCAAGAAGAACTCATCCCGAAGAGCTCCCAAGATGATGTTGAGCAATCAAGTTCTTTGGTGGTAGACCACGTGCTTCCGTCTTCCGCTTCGAGATTTGAAGAGTTGTGTACAAAGGAGGAGATGCAAGAGGATCATATGGAAGAAATGGCTTGGGAACTTGCCCTTCATTGTGTGCTTGGGGAAGAATGGGAAAAGGCGAAAAGGAAGGTTGTATATGAGGAAGTGAACATCGAAGAAGAGGGAGATATTGGTTGTTCCCAAGGGGAGGAAATTTGAAGAAGAAGGAGAAACTGGTGTTAAAGATGAGGACGAGGTCGAGGTGGATGAAGCATCCACAAGTTACAAGTGTTGCCAATGCTTTCTACCCGGCCATGATGCGCTTCTCGAGAATTACCCATTTGCGGCTCTTTGTCAAGACAACGCCAAACCACCGGCGATCCCTCTTGACGGATGCGATGGAAGTCAATCGATGATGGACTACATGGTGTTGGGCAAAGAGAAAGAAGAAGAGGCAAAGAGAAAGAAGAAGAAAAGAAGAAGAGGTCTCGTGGGTGGAGAATCAAAGCCGATCAAGTTCACAAACTATGAATCATGGATTCGTCCAATGCTCAATGCTTGAGAATTCATCTCACCGACAAGAACCTCAACTTCAAGGAGGTTTTCGGATGTACCGAATATTGAGGAGAAACCATCTAGCTTATGACGTAAAAGTAGTGCTTGTTGGGAGGCAACCCAAGAAAGGTTTATGTTTGTTTTTATGTTAAGTATTATTATTGTGAAATAACCTCGCATTGTGCGAGAATGTGTTTGTGCTTTAGCATTTTCTCCATGTGAAGCCTTCTTTCGTCTTTTGAAATCGGCCCACTTATGTCCCGACTTTCACTCGCCAAGCTATGCGGTAACATTGTTCTACCCCTTAATTTATGTCATTGAGGGAAATGTCGAGCTTAAGTTGGGGTAGTTTATTATTGTGCTTGTGTTCGTGATTGAACGCTTGGAGTCTAGGTGTATGCCCAAATATTTAAAATTTGAGGGCTCCAAGCACTGCATATTCATTGTTGCCGTTGTAGGAGAATCTCATGTTTATTGGCATTGAAATTGAATTGTTTACTTGTGATCGAGTGCATCCTATTATGATGTTTGAGAATTGCATTAGGATAATGCAAATGTTTAGTTCTCAGGTGTGCATAAATGAATGGATGTCTTGATTTGAGTACTCCTTGATTACAATTGCCATGCATTGAATTTTGTGAATTGGAGTAGATGATTGGGTGGCTAGGTAGCCATGTGAGTTTTGTGTCGATCGTCTCTTTCATGTGTGGTAGATCCCTCTCGCCGTGGTGTGCAACATTCACCGTTGTCACTAGTGAGTATGATGGAGGCATAAGATTAGGCCACACCCAAAAACTTGATTGTCCTGAAACATTTAATCCCCTAGTCAACCCCTTTAAGTCGTGTAACTTTGGGTGTCATTCTAATATTAGGAGCTTTGTGCTTATTGAGCTTAATGTTGATTTTGAATGTTCACGGTCGTGAACTGGGACCATGAACAGCCGTCGATCTGGGTATAAAAGGGAAAGTGAGCTGAAGGAGAAAGGATGAGCTTTTTCTAGGGTTTTAGTTTTCATAATAAAGGATCATTTCTAGTGAGAGATTAGGGTTTCCTCTTCATATTCTAGAGAGAGAAAGTGCCATTCAAAGGAGGAAGAAGGAGATTGGGCTTACCCTAAGCTAGAGGACTGAAGATTCTTACCTCTTAGGGGAGATTCAAGCAAGGAGGAAGGAAGATTGTCATCTCTTCATGGTTCTTTGATATTATCCCAATTGGATCAATCCACAATTCACAATTACTTGCCAAATAAGTCATCTCAACTCACTTGAAGAATTCTGATTTTTGGCCAAGTGTTGAAATAGTTTCAGGTAGCCTACTTTGGAAGCTTGTATCTTCCAACTGACTCAATTAAAATTGGAGATCAAGGGCTTGTTTTAAATATAAAGTTGCCATCTTTCCAATGGTATGCTTCTTCGATCCAGAAGATGTCATTAAGGTTGTTTTCCAAGGCCTCAAAGTTGCTACCTCAAAACTGGAAAACTGCCAGAAAATGGTCTGGAAACTGTCTTGTGAAGCCTACTTTGGAGCTCAATGCAAGGAGCATTGATGGGATTCAAGTCAAAAGGCTTCCACAACATGAAACTAGGTATGTTTTTGAACGAAGGGAAGGAATTGGATGAAGAATTGGAGTTCTTGAAGGCCTCGAACGAATGGCACGAAGTTAGTACAAAAATTATTTTTGGACAGTTTGCTTGTGCTTGAAGAAGGAGAGTTTGTGGCCGAGTTTTGCAATATTTTTAGAGTTTGTTTTTACCATAATTGTTTCCTAGTTCTATTAGGTTTGTATTAGGGTTTATTGTCTTTAAATAGCTTTTAATTTCACGTTGTAAAGAATCCAAGTTTTAGTTGAATGAAAATTACTCCTTTGTGAGAATTGTGTTCTTTGAGAGTTCTCAAGAATCAAATCCTTGAATTAGTTTTGTGCGGATTCCATTGCTAATTCGAGAACCCTTGTCAAGCTTTTCTGTGAGGAGTCCATAATCGTTTAACAAGCTTCTTATCAATCAAGTAAACACCTTGATTGTGGTGAAGTTCTACCTATCTGTTTTATCTTTCGTTGAAGAGTTTCGAGCTGCGTTACTTTGATTAAAGCACCCCCTGGATGTTTATCATTCTTTCTCTTCTCTTTCTTTTTTCCCTTTGTCTAGCTATGGAATAGCCTACCTATTCACTTGGGTGTTGTGAGCCCTAGCTTGAAATATGTGATAAATTGCATTAATTGAATGCTTTGTGTGTGGGTTTGTGTTTAATTCAAACTTTGAGGTATTTTCATGATGTTGAGGTTGTGTTCTTCATTTATCATATCTATGCCAATTTGACCTAGGTAGAGAGAAACCCCCTTTTTGTTATGAGGCTTTGATAAGCTGGATTCATTGGCCAATTGAGCCACCTACCTAGGGCGAATTAGGGCAAACCTCAATATTCTATTTAGCACTTTAACTTGGGTGTTATTTTGACGTCCAAGTTCTGAGGGATTAGTTCTTGAAACCCTTAGTTGATCGGTTAAGAGAGCTAGGACTCCTAGCTTATTGTTGCAATCCTTAGCCGAAAGGCTAAGAGAGCTAGACTTCCTAATTTATTGTAGCAATCTTTAATCCATTGATTGAGAGAGCTAGGGTTCCTAGCTTAGTTGTTTTCCTTATCCGATTGATTAAGAGAGTGAGGTTTTCTTCACTTGTTGTGCCCTCTTAACGGTGTATGAACACATCTTCACAAATTTGCATTCGATTTGGTCAATCTTGATATGTAGCTAGGGGAAGCAATACCCGGGTGAATTATTCTCTCATTGGGACAACCTTGATTTACTTTACGCGTTTGTTTATTTTATAGTTTTCTTAGTTTTTAAACCCCAAAATCGTTGGCTAGATAACAGTTTAAGCGATTGAAGTAGGGGTACATGGACTGGTCCGGGTTTGACAATTAAAACATACTTGCCCTATACCGCACCCAGTTAGAGTTTATACTAGGGCTCTAGTCCTGATTTAATTCGCGTTGTATTTGTGGCTAGTCAAAACCCGACGACGTGTTAAGTCACGTCTCGGCAGCGTTGTGTGCGAGCAGCAGCGGGCGATTAAGCGGAAGCTGCTGCTGGTCTTCAATGGAGTGAATTGGATCTCTATATGGGTTTATAAATATTATATTAATTGTTTTATGGAAAATTAATTATTTAATAATATTTATTATATGTTAGTCTGATGTGGAAATGAAAAATAACTATTTATTATATTTTAATTGACACGTCAGCTATTTAACGGTTAAACATCACAGCTGATTGACATGTAGGACATACTTAACGGAATTGGACGGTCAGTGACTAAAAATGAAATAAATTTTTAAAGTGAGTGAGGAATAAGAAAGAAAATTTTTTGTGATGGTAAACATGAAACATATTGATAAACCGAGTGACCAAATTTGAAATTCGTTTTTGTGTTATTTATTTGTGAATGTGAAGCGGAGTTGGATTCTAAAGGCAACATTTGCTTTGGTTGCACTTAACACGCAATAAGCCGGTGTTATGATCTGTATTTGGTCTCTCCCTGTCTGCGGTAGTGGGGGATAGCAGCCTAAGCTTGTGGCCAAATGTGGCATGCCTCTTGTTTGGGAAGAGCGCTTTTGTAGGATGCATGCTGTGGAGTGGAGGGCTGAAACTATCTCAAGCCTAAAAATTGCAGATATATATAATATATAGTTTACTGGTTTCTTAAGTTTCACACTTGCTGATGAAGAAGTGCTATACCATGAAGGACTATTGTATATTTTTTATTATTACTAAGTTTACTATACATTCGTAAAGAAACTTGTTGCGGGGATAGTACCCTAACATTCACATACAATGTATTATTTACATATAAATTATGTTATTATTTATGACAAACAAGGGTTTAGTCCAATGATAACATCATTGGTTTTGAACTAGAAAAATGCTAGTCTGTTAATACTTTTTTGTTAATATGGTGCTAACACTAGCTCCAGCTAACATGAACATTTCGTTTGGATAACTTTTCCATTTAAATGAGTTGACCCAATTAATGAAGGGAAAATGAAGGAGGGGCACGCTGGTCATTAATAAAAATTGGAGGAAGATGAGGGGGACCAACAATCCTTTATCCATTGAATGTGAGGAAGGGAGGGGGATCAACGAAATAAGTCAGAAACTCCACAAAGTAGGCCAAAACCTCTTAGCATGTCAGAACCTCAAAGTAGGTCAAAACCTCTTCATAGTAGGCCGTAAGTTTTTTAGTAGTGGACCTGTTGCAAATTTTAAAAAGCTAAAGTACCTAAATGTAAGAAATAAAAATTTCAAGTACTAACATGTAATTTTATATCGATTTTTGTAGGACTCAAATGAAACATTTTTGCTTGAAACAAAATTTTGCTTGAAACAAAATTTGTTATATATAGAACATTTTTCAAAAGGAATACCGAGTTTATTCTGCGCCGCTCACAATGTATGTAAAACGCACAAGACGAGATTTTATGTGGTTTTCCCGTTCATGAATGAACGAGACTAGTCCACGTAGAACGTGAGTTCTCGGCTGATATTTTATTTATAATTAGGTTTTTCTTCTATCATAGAGTAGCAGACGTGAGTCTTGCTCTCCTTTTATACAAACCCCAGCCGAACCCTAGCAACACTAACACAGGTTGGCTAATTACATTAAGATCCCAAACTTAATAAAACAAGTAATTCATCAAGTATAGGGATCACAACACTCCCCCTCAAGCGAAGGAATGAATATCAAGCAATCCGAGCTTGACCAGAAGATGAGAAAACTGATCAACGCTGAGACCCTTGGTCAACAAATCCGCATGCTGCTCTTGTGTAGCAATCTTGAGAGGTAGAACATCCCCTGACTACACACGCTCACGAACAAAATAGCAATCCATCTCCACATGCTTAGTGCGTTCATGGAAAACTTGATTAGCAGCAATATGCAGTGCGGCCTGGTTGTCACAGTAGAGAGGAGTTGGCTCCGAGATATGAACACCCAAGTCACGAAGAAGCCAACGAAGCCAGAGAACTTCACTCACCGTGCTAGCCATGGCACGGTATTCAGCCTCAGCAGTGGAACGTGCAACCACAGACTGTTTCTTGGTGCGCCAAGAGATGGGGGAAGCACCTAGTTTGATGAAGTAACCTGTTGTGGATCGGCGTGTAAGAGGACAACCAGCCCAATCGGCATCACAATAGGCTGTCAAAGTGAGGTCCGGAGATGCCGGAAGAAAAAGACCACGACCAGGACACGTTTTGAGGTACCGCAGAATGCGAGTAGCTATGGCAAAATGAGCCTGAGTGGGCGAATGAACCGCCTGGCTAAGTAAGTTGACCGCATAGGTGATATCCGGTCGAGTAACAGTAAGATACAACAAACGCCCAACCAGCCTGCGAAAAGAAGCAGCATCCGCAGGAGGTGATTCATCGCGACCCAAACGATGATTTTGTTCTATAGGCGTGGGACTGGGTCGAGTAGCCGCAAGACCCGACTTAGCAAGAATATCCAGGACATACTTTCTTTGATTGAGAACCAAGCCTCGAGGTGATCGAGCAACTTCAATACCAAGAAAATATTTGAGTGGTCCGAGATCTTTGATAGTGAAACGATCATGAAGAAAGTCTTTTACCTGCTCAATGAACTTCATATCATTTCCCGTAAGGATAACGTCGTCAACGTATATGAGAGCCACAACAAAAGTAGCACCCCGACGATAAGTAAACAAGGCATGATCAGCACGGCTCTGCGTGAAGTGAAGCTCCCCAAGAGCCTTCGTGAACTTCTGATACCAATTGCGCGACGCTTGACGCAACCCATAGATGGATTTCCGTAATCGACATACACGAGTCTCGCCAGGTTGAGAAAAACCTTGAGGAATCTCCATGTATACTTCCTCTTCTAAATCCCCATGTAGAAAAGCATTATTCACGTCCAGTTGATGAATAATCCATCCCCGGCTAGCTACAACAGTGAGTAAACAGCGAACAGTAACCAACTTTGCAACAGGGGCAAAAGTATCGTGAAAATCAATGCCTTCTATCTGTGTAAAACCTTTTGCGACAAGGCGAGCCTTGTAGCGTTCCACAGTGCCATCAGCATGAAATTTCACCTTAAAGACCCACTTTGAAGCAATAGCACGCTTTCCAAGTGGTAATCACACAAATCCCAAGTACCATTGGCCTCCAGATCACGGTACTCGATGAGCATGGCATCACGCCAATGCTTGTAGCGAACGGCCTGATAGTAAAAGCGAGGTTCGTCAACCCGGCTAACCGCAGCCACAAAAGCATGATGTGCTTGTGATAAGCGTCGATATGTCAGGTAGTCCTCAATGGGATATTCCATTGTAGCCTTGTGTGCAGAACCCGGAAGATCCACATCATAACCGCGAAGTCGAGTGGAGGGCTGTCTTACTCGATCTCCACGGCGGAGGACTGGTGGATTCTCGGCAGGAGCAGTAGCAGTGGCTGGTGGAGTAGAGGATGAGGACGAGGAAACGGGAGACAAAGGTGAGGATGATTCATCTGTCGAGGCAGCGGGTGACTCTGCCGAGGGTGGAACTGGAGCCAAGGGGCTGGGAGACACCTCTTCCGTCGAGGCGGGGCCAGCTGGTGAAGCGGAGGAGCCCTGCACGGTCTCGAGAGAGGCTGGAATGGGTGAGCCGCCAGCATCATCGTCCCAAATCGGCTCAAGCGAAGATAAGGGCGGTGATGGGTGATCATGGAAAGAGGAGGGAGAAGGCTCCGACGAAAGACGATAAGGAAATATGTCTTCAAGAAAATGGACATCACGCGACGTGTAAATCCTCTTATCCTCCAAATCATAGACACGATAACCTCGTTGGGTGCTAGGATACCCAACAAATATTCCCGCACGACCACGATCTGCAAACTTGTCCAAGCCCCGTCGATTATCACGAGCATATACCAGGCAGCCAAAACTTCGTAGATGGTGATAACTAGGATCTTTATCAAACATGATGTGATAGGGTGTACGATTACCAATTGTCACTAAAGGCATGCGATTTATCAAGTACGCTGCTGTAAGGACACACTCACCCCAAAACTCAAGAGGTAAATTTGCGTGAAAACGCAATGCTCGAGCAGTCTCCAAAAGATGTCTGTGCTTTCGCTCTACAACACCATTTTGTTGCGGTGTGTCAGTGCAAGAAGTCTGCAGAACAATCCCTGATTCCTCATAATAAGAACGTAAAATAGCAGTATCAAACTCCGGACCATTGTCCTCCTGGAGGCGACGAACCTCCTTACCAAACTGGGTGCGCACCATGTGAAAGAAAGCCAATAAGTGGTGTCCAACATCAAATTTATATCTCAACAAATAAACCCAAACTGCTCGACTATGATCATCAACGATTGTCAAAAAATAATGTGCACCCGAAAAAGAAGGGGTCCGATAACCACCCCAAATATCCAAATGTAGGAGTTCAAAACAAGACTGCGTCGTGATTGAGCTTGACCAAAAAGGATCACGAGCTTGCTTTGCTCAAATACATGAATGACAAGGAAAATGCTGCTGCAAGAGAGGGGTGGAAATGAACTTCTGCAAATGTCTCATTTTTGCCACGGCAGGGTGTCCCAACCTTGCATGCTAGAGAGCTGTCTTATCCACTGCTTGACGAGCTGCATGTGCCACCGGATGTTGCTCCTCAAATAGTCGAAGATAATACAGCCCATCCACATGCTTACCCATCCCAATCAGCTTCCTGGATGGTAAGTCCTGAACAATACAGAAGTCACCAAGAAAGATTAAGGCTACCGGGAGATCGGCCGTCAACCTACTAACTGAAAGCAGGTTGCACTGAAAATCTGGCACATATAACACTCTGCGTAGTAATAATCCATTAGGCAATTCCACCGAACCAATACCCTGTACAGGAACTCCTGTTCCATTTGGTATCCGAACCTGTAATGTTGGAGGAGGCTCCAACTCATTGATCAACAACGATTTATCAGTGACTATATGCTCGTTGCAACCAGAATCTTTAACCCATGAAGAAGAAGAATTAAAATACGTACCCGCCATGTTGGATACAGGATCCGAGGGGACTTGGCCATGCACTTTTACGTCCGAACTGAGAAAGGACTTAAGCTGCGCAAATTGGCTTGCTGTGAGGCCAGGAATCGGACTAGAATCGGGTTCGGCATCCACATTAGCGGCTTGAGGAGATGCACGAGGACCCCGATCTGACTTCCTCCGCGCGGACTGCTGATCGCTCTCCTTTCGAGGTGGATAGCCAATAAGCTTGTAGCAGGTGTCACGTGAGTGACCCGGCTTTTGGCAGTGGCTACAAACTGGCTTCCCATCCATGTCACGCTCCCCCTGCCGAGGATTACGATCAGTTTTGCGTTCACCCTGTGCCTGAAAGACAGCTGCATCGGCGCGCGGTCTCCTACTATTGGAGATATTGCGCTGTTGTTCTTCATTCATGACCAAGTGATAAGCTTCTCCTAAGCTAGGAGTTGGTTACGTGGCAAGAATTTGCGTTTTCACAGTACTAAAAGCATCATCAAGCCCCATCAGAAAATCAAATAAACGCTCACCTTCCTTAGCTTCTCGCTGACGACGTTTAACATCGCAGGTGCATCCACCACAAGTGCACTCAAGAGACGACACTAAGGAGCTGATTTCGTCCCATAAACCTCGTAGCTTAGTATAAAAGGAGGCTACAGTAGTCTTCTCCTGTTGCAACAAATTTATCATGCGCTTCAACTCGTACATGCGAGCAGCGCTTCCATGCCCAAATCGCGATTGCAAATCGAGCCAAATGTCACGCGATGTTTTGGCAAAACGCACGCTGCTGCGAACGTTCTTGGTCATTGCTGTCTTAAGCCAGCCCTTGACCATTGCATCACATTTCTTCCATATATCATACTCCTCTCCCCCTGAAGTCGGCGCCATGATAGTCCCATCAACAAAACCCAACTTATTTTTGGCTATAAGAGAATCCGTTATATCCCCAACCCACTCTCCATAATTCACTTCGGTGAGAAGCTCTCCAACAAACAGTTGGCTAGGATTGCCGGACTGGTGGATGGTGAACGGAGACGGACGCGCGGCCAACACGCCACTGTGAGTGGTGCCATTGCCGCCGCTGGTGGTGCTGAACGCGGAACCCGCAGGAGTCGTGTCTCCTTCGCCAGCCATGATAAATAAACAAGGTGTGAATCGATCACAGCTCTGATACCATGTAAAATTCCACGAGATCGATCAAGAAATAAAATGCACAAGACGAGATTTTACGTGGTTTCCCCGTTAATGAATGAACGAGACTAGTCCACGGAGAACGTGAGTTCTCGACTGATATTTTATTTATGATTAGGTTTTTCTTCTCTCTTAGAGTAGCAGACGTGAGTCTTGCTCTCCTTTTATACAAACCCCAGCCGAACCCTAGCAACACTAACACGGGTTGGCTAATTACATTAAGATCCCAAACTTAATAAAACAAGTAATTCATCAAGTATAGGGATCACAACAATGTACATAGCCAATAGCCATATATGGATGTCGAGTGAATAGTGAAATGAAACGAGCAAGTCAAATCTGTACTCTTGAAGAAAGAAAGAAAGAAAGAAAGAAAACCACACAACAGAAATGTTGATGAATTTATAGAATATTTATACAAAATGACACCGTTGGATTGTCCATTTATGTGTTTTCACCCGTTAGATCAATAACTTGCAAAAGAAGCACGCAGATAGCCTGCTTGTCTGTATGTGTATAAGCAATTTATAAGCATGAGCATGCAATTCCGGAGTCATAACTCATAAGCCGCCCAATATTGGAGTTGGTTCCAGGCAGGCAGACAGACAGTCCACTCGATTTTGCCACGGAACAAAACTAGAAAAGCGAGCTGGTCCCCGGCTGTTAGCTTGCCGGCGGCTGGTCGCGCGCACGTGTGCTTCTCTCCACCGCGCGCCAGGAGATGGGGAAAATAATAATAATAATAATAATATCTATTACCGATCCCCACCCCACGCGCGGCGGCCATCTCTTTGACTGATCAACTCCCCCGCGTAGACCCGATCGAGTTCGACCCGACACCCCATTTCGGGTCATCGGCGATCAGCTAGCTAGCGACTCCATTTTTCTCCACGGCCTTGTTTAGCTGTCTTGCTTTTGCTGGCCATCGTTATCAACCTCCATCAACGCAATGCAGAGATGATTACTGATGGGGACTTTTTGGAACAAAGAGTCGGCACCAACAAAATCTGTGTCCAACGTCAATCACGTATGTTTTTTTTTGTTACTGTAGTGTAGTACCTGGTAGTATAAAAGCTTTGCCTTAACTTAACAGGCTTAAAATCGTGGTGGCTTCTTGTACACTCACGAAAATTGAATATTTACTATTCACATTATGTAACATAAAACATATTAAGGGTTAATATATGTGGACTGCTGTTTGCGGGCAACACGATTACTCTTTGCCGCCAACTAATAAAGAAAAAAAAAAACAAAATGAAAAATCTGTAAAGTCATTTTTACAACAAACCTAATCAAACTAGTAGGGATTGATTTAAAGAGTAGTGTTATTATTTAGTTCAATTAGTTAATAAATAATTCATTAGTGTTTTAATGAGTAGTTAATTATTATTAAATTAGTTAATGAGTAATTATCAATAGTGTTTCAATGAGTACTTTAAATTTATTAAAAAAATATAGCTAATAGAAAATTAGTTCACATTTAAGTATGATATTGTGTAAATTTGTAAATAATTAGATATATGGATGCGGGAGGAAGTGAGTTGCCTACATTCATAGATAGAAATGTTGATGCATCAACACGAAGGAGGAGGGAGAGAAGAAGCGTGCTCGACAAATGGCACATCAGCAGAGCCAAATTTAGGAGAGGAGGCGTTAGAGGCTCCTACTGTAGTTTGTCCAACGGCATCACAGGCGATTGGTTCCCATGAGAGGAACTAAGGCTCTTCGGGGAGGGTGCTTTCAAACGAATTTGATTATCACTCGATGGAGGATGAGTCTGATGTGGATTTCCAGGTCCCTCCAGCTAAGTGAGCTAAGTGTGGACAACGGTCATCCTATACAGCTTCTTCAAGTCTGGTACTATAAATGGATAGAGGTGGACGGTTTGTAGCACCTGCTCAAGAGGAGACATAGAGCTCCACGATTGGACGAAGTAGGAGAGGGCATGACTCGAGTGATCCTCGACCGTAGGACCTTGTCAGTGAGTGTCCTAGTGGACCTAGGGATCCTAGCCTCATTATGAGCTTCCATGGCCACACCTCCTATGCGCTTTGGACGGGGATTGCAAACTGAAGGGTCATCACTTGCTAAAGCCGTACAGGCGCGGTTAACTATCTACAAGGCTATGAGTTTAGGCATGGTCATGCGGAGGAGTGGGTTCAACAGACAAATCTTCAACACCTGATGTATTGTATGTTCTGCAAGATTTCGATTGACGAGCACTACAAAAAAGATTTTTATTAGAGACGATAATTAGCGATGGCCACTGGAATTCATCAGTAAAAATGGCTATTAGGGACGACACGTTACGTTTATTACTAATATTAGCGATATGATTTCAGCTTTTGTGGAGAGGCGGCAGTCAGTCACCACCACCTTCCACATGCCTTTTGAGTGATGACGATCCTCCTCCACGAAGTTAAGTACCTACTGCAGATTCCTATAGAGGGTCAACTGATGAGCAGGAGTCGTACGAAGGGTGACTGGCAGATGTGGGCTTGTGTGGTGTTTCGGATCCACTTGTACACATTTTGTCCCTCATTTCTTGATAGTTTGACTTTGCATTTCATCATTCCTCGGCATATTTCACGCTAGCTTGTGCTTGTTTGATACGTTTCAGGTCCTAGCATGTGTAGAAGGGTCGACGACGAGTTTTAGGACGATTGGAGGCCAAAAAGTGCAAAAACGAAGAAAAACGACTGTGACAATTGCCCCATGACAGTGAAGCGCAGACGTCCAGGAACCAGCCGTAGTTCACGGTTAGAGCTGCAAGTTCATGGTCACCAGGACCGTGAACTGGAACCACAAACCGTGAATAGAGAAGCGTCCAAAGGGGTTCCGGAGGTTACTGGCGACAAGGCAGTTTACGGTCGCTAAGACCGTGAACTGTAAGCACAAATCGTGAACTCCGGGAGTGAAGCGGTGCGTTTAGGCCCACGACACTGAGTTCACGGACGCGTTAACTGGAATGCCATGAATTGGGCGCGATCTCAGTATAAATGGAGAGCTGAAAGGAAGAAGAGGGGGGAGCTTTTTGGTAGGGTTTTAGTTTTCAGAATAAAGAGGTTTTCTAGTGAGAGATTAGGGTTTCCCCTTCTCATTATCGAGAGAGAAAGTGACACTCACAGGAGGAAGAAGGAGATTGGGCTCAATTCAACCTAGGGGATTGAAGATTTCTTCTTCTCAAGGGAGATACAAGCAACAAGGGAGGAATATTTCCACCTCTCTATGGTTCTTTCTCTCCTTTTTGTTTTTTTCCTTTGTCTAGCTATGGATAAGCCTACCTATTCACTTGGGTGTCGTAAACCCTAGCTACAAATATGTGAATGCTTGTATGAATTTAATGATTTGTCTGTGAATGTGTTTTAATGTAAATGTGGAGGTATTATTCAGAAATGATTGTGTTGTGTGAAAGCCTATCAATCTAATTTTCATTCTAACCTATCTTAGAGAGGAGACCTCCTTAGGTTAGGAGGTTCCTTGGGTGTTCTTGGGAATTTCATGTCTCATAGGCTAGGTTAGAGAGGAAACCTTCTTAGGTTAGGAGGCTCAATATTGAGATGGGATTCTTGGTCATTTCATGCCTCCTAGGCTAGTTTAGGAAACCTCCTTTACCCAAGTGGCTCGGTTTCTTTGCGCATTCAACGCCTCCTAAACTAGTTTAGAGAGAACCCTCCTTAACCTAAGAGGCTCATTCGAGATGGGTTCCTTGGGCATTCAATGCCTCCTAAGCTAGTTTAGAGAGAACCCTCCTTAACTTAAGAAGCTCTATTAGAGATGGGTTTCCTTGGGCATTCTATGCCACCTATTCTAGGTTAGTTAAAGGAAAAACCTCCTAATTCGCATTAGCACTTAGGGTTTGGTTGTGGGTGGTCGTTCGAACTCCAATTCGAGCGTAAAGTCTAACCATTTCTTAGTCGATAGGTTGAGAGGGTCACATTAGTGGCTTGGATCGTATCCCATTCCTCAACTTAGAGGCTAAGAGGGTAGCTTTGGATGCTTGTTAGACTTCCCTGCAGTTTATGACCCCCTAACCACAAACGGTCGTTCGATTCTTCAAGTAGTAATTGTTATTTAGGGTGAAGCAACACCCGAGTGAGGTCCTCCCATTTAGAATTCCCCTCGATTTACTTTACTTGCTTGTTTTCATTTGTATTTCTCATAGTTTTATACCCAAAACCGTTTTGCTAGATAAAAACTAAGCGATTGAAGTAGGGGTACATGGACCGGCCCTGGTTGACAATTTAAATACTTGCACTATATTGCACCCGACTAGAGTTTAAAAACTTGGGCTCTAGTCGGGATTAATTCGCGGTGTAGTTTCGTGCGAGTCATGTGGCCTTCTTGGGATGAACCCAGAGCAGCTGCAGGGTAGTTCAGAGGCCCCTTATTATGTAGGAGGGGTAATTGGTACAATAAGGGTGGTTTTCTTCCAAAGGTAGCGTCTAGATACTTGAGGAAGAATGAGATAACAATGACAAAGGCGTAGTCGTACTTGTTGTTGCTACTGGGGTCCACTTTGTTTTTGGACAAGAGTGGAGACAGGGTTCAGTTGGTGGTGAACCTATTTTTGGAGGACTTGAAAAGGATACCTGATTATAGTTGGCCATCAGAGGCACTTGCTTGGTTGTATAGACAGCTTGGTTAGGGGTCTTGAGCGAATGTGGGGGATGGCTAGTCGTCTCTCCGATTGTAATGTGGAATCTACGAGTACTTTTCGAGTCTCAGGCCATCTCACTTCGGGCCAGCTTCCATAGGATCAGATACCTCTTGGATTTCATGATGGATTTCACGATCGTCCCCAGGTTCTATGGTCGATCCTAATGTGAGGTTAGCGTACTACTGTCGAGCTCTTGACAGCTTGACCCCTATTTATGTGTGTCGAACACCTTTTGATCAGCAACCTCATCAGGTATTTCATCACTCTTTGTACACTGGAGTGATTTGGTTTGCTGATGTAGGCGAGTTTTACGATCCAACAAGTTTCATCTGGCAGTTGGATACCGCCAGATTGTATCGCCACCACCTTCGCGGGCTGTCACGACCTTACTCTCAATCGTGCGGCCCTAGCTCTCAATTCCGTTAGAGCGCTAGATAGCCTTCTCTCAAACTCACAAGCAAGAAAAGAAACAAGGAAGCAAGACAAAGAAGTGGGAGAACTCTATAGTGTGTATTACTCTAAAAAAATTATGGAATGAGTTACAAGTGAGGGAGATGGCTCCTTATATAGACCTCTCCTCATACAAGGCATCAAGGCCCCTCATAATGTCCCTCTACATCAATAGACCCATTAAGTCCCCCCATTATGCACTCTAATAATGCCACCCATAATGTGGCCCATAAGTGCACCATTAAGCTCTCTATTAAGGTGGAGAATCCTAGGAGCATCTCTATGCTACTAGTCTTCCATACATGCCACATGTGCAGCCGCCATGTTGTCACCTTGTTGGCGCCATGTCATCTGCCACATGTGACATCCTCCCCCACCTATGCTCGCTACGCCCTCGGCGCGACCTCTTGATGGACAGTCTCGAACAAGTCTTTGTTCTTCTAAAGTGTGAGCTCTTTCTCCCAAGTTTCTTCACTCTCCGGAAGGTTGTGCCGCTTGTATTCCACGACGAGGAATGACACGACGTGCCATGACTTCTTCGACTTCATGGTCGTGTGTCTTGGTGACGAGTGTTGGTGCGCGATGCGACTCTCTTCGTTGTTCATCCTCCTTGTCTTCCTTCAAAGCCTTGAGTTGGCTCACATGAAAGACCAGATGGATCTCCAAGTGCGACGACACCTCCACCTTGTACGCCACCTTGCCAATCCTCTTCACTATGGTGAATGACCCTTCATAGCGACGAAGCAGTCCCTTGTGCACGTTCTTGAGATGCTTGAAGTGGTGAGGGTAGAACTTCACCATCACTATGTCTCCCTCTTCAAACTCCAAGTGCCGCCTCTTCTTGTCTGCCCATTTCTTCATCTTCTTACTAGCGCGGGCTAAGTAAGACTTGGCCATCTCCATTTTCTCGTGCCAGCCTTTAGCAAACTTGTAGGCTGCCGGACTGTTGCCTCTATACCCCATTGCCAACTTCGTAGGTGTCAAAGGTCGTTGCCCCGTCGCCAACTCAAATGGACTCGTGTTGGTCGACTCGCTGCGGTGCAAGTTGTAGGAGAACTGTGCCGTGTCCATCAACTTCACCCAATCTCGTTGGTTTGCACTCACGTAGTGCCGCAAGTACACCTCCAAAAAAGCATTCACCTGCTCCGTCTGTCCGTCTCTTTGAGGATGAAATGTCGTCCAGAAGTTCAAGTTTGAACCCATGATCTTGAACAACTCTCGCCAAAATTGGCCCATGAAGCGTCCATCTCTGTCACTCACGATGTTGCTAGGAATGCCCCAATACTTGACCAAGTTCTTGAAGAATAGATGCGTTGTATCCTCTGTCGTCATGTCTTTTGGGCCAGGAATGAACACTCCATACTTTGAGAACCTGTCCACCACAACCATGATGCAACCGCATCCATCGAGTTTGGGAAGTCCGATGATGAAGTCCATGCTTACACTCTCCCATGGTCGTTGAGGCGTGAGAAAAGCCTCTAGCAAGCCTGCCGGGCTTCTCTGCTCCATCTTGTCTTGTTGGCACACAAGACAAGTATTCACATACATCCCCACGTCATCTCTCATACGCGGCCAGAAGTATGCTTCTTCGATGAGCGCTTGCGTTCTCTCGATGCGGGGATGGCTCGCCCACTTGGAATCATGGCACTCCATGATGATCTCCTTCTTCAAGTTGGCCCATCTTGGCACGAACACTTGCTCTCCCTTGGTCATGATGACTCCATCTTTCATCCAAAACCGTCGAGTCTTACCCTGCTCGATGTACTCCGCTACGGTTTTGGCGAAGGGGTCATGGCCAAGGCCTTCAATGATCTGCTCCTTCAAATGAAACATGGGCTGGCTGATGCTTGCGGCTGCACTCTTGAGGCTAAGAGCATCTGCAAAGGAATTCGCCTTGCTTGGATTGTACTCCATGACGAAGTCGAACTCAGCCAAAAAGTCTTGTCATCTCGCTTGCTTAGGGGTGAGGTTCTTCTGCGTCAGAAAGTAGCTCGTTGCCACGCTGTCCGTCTTCACTACAAACTTTGACCCCAACAAGTAGTGGCTCCATGTGCGCAAGCAATGTACCACGACCGTCATCTCCTTCTCCTGGACGGTGTATCGCCTCTCCGTCTCGCTAAGCTTCCGACTCTCGAAGGCAATGGGATGCCCATCTTACATCAAAACACCACCAATCGCGAAGTCGGATGCATCGTTCTGCACTTCATAGGCCAACGTTGGGTTGGGGAGCACGAGCACGGGCTCCTTCATCATCGCTGCCTTCAAGGCCTCGAATTCTTCTTGGAACCTTTCCAACCAATCCCACGCCTTGTTCTTCTTCAAGAGATCTGTCAAGGGTGCCGCAATGTTGGAGTAGCCCTTGATAAACCTCCGATAGTAGTTGGCAAGGCCGAGGAATGACCGCAACTCTGGCACCTTCGTCGGCGGTTCCCATTCTTGGATTGCCTCCACCTTCGCCCCATCCATCTTCAACTTTACGGAGTGCATAATGTGTAAAATGAGTAGTGGGAGAGTCAGGGACCCCCCCCCCCCCCCCACCACCACGCTAGTCAGCCCGTTTAGTTCTTTTGATGTTTAGTAGTCATGTTTGACTTGGGATGTTGTTCTCTGCACCATATATATGTTTATGGATGTTTGAATTTTTTATGTTCCATTTTGATGTTTGACTAATTATGTTAGTTTTGATGGTTGATTATTTATGTTTAGTTTGGATGTTTGGCTATTTATGTTAATTTAGAAGTTCCAAACATGCCTCGCCATATATGACAATAATGATATTCTATGTCATTAGTTGGTTCAACTAAAACATTACAACATTTAAAATGCAACTACGACTGCAACAACTAGTTAAAAAAAATATCATAACTATAACACCTCACCCTAAACTTCATGGGTTGAGAACCAACAGTTCAACCGTACAGCGGAATCTCTTCCGGGGGGATATGCTAAAACTCAACTCCTTACCGCTGGTAACAATACCAGCATCATTTTAATCCAAAATTTAACATCCACAGCAATCAATTCTCAAATCACTCAATCTTGTTCCTTTGCTTCGTTTAAATCAATTCTGAGCGTCATTTGCTACTATGCTCAATTCCTTCGCTCTTGTAAGTAATTGAACTCACGTGGGTCAGCATCTAAGTTGTGCGTGTGGTTCTTTCCCACGACCTAGTTTTTGGAACCACAATCAGTTGATCACATATCCATATGTAACCACAATTCAATAGTCTAAATGTCATCCTAGGTCATCATATATAAGAAATCAATCAATATATCAAATTCATAAACTCATTATCATCGACCCAATTTATCCAATATGATAATCACATATTTTCATGAACACACAATCAATGCATGATATACAAAATTCTGGTTAATTATTAATGGCGCCAAGGTCACCATACACACCTACCTCTGCTCGAGCGCAAATCATGATAATCATCTGTGGTCTTCATGCAACCACAATAATTACGCACAGAAGCAAGCTAGATCTACCAAACCCATAATCATCTGGGGTAAAAGTGCATGTCCTTTCTACGTCTATGTGAATTAATATGATAACGAATCAAACAATTTCATTTCTCTCATCCATCACAAACGAATCGAAATCAATGTAGTCTGCTGATTAACCAATCCGTGCAACAATCGACCTAAAATCAATGTAGTCCAACTGATTAATCATTGCATATCTCACGTCAAATATTTCATCAAATCAAATCAGGAATCAATGTCTTCCCATTGAGTTCCCAGTTTAAATGAATTTCATCTTACTCATCTCATCATCATCTCAATCAATCCAAGAATCAATGTCGTCCCACTCATTCCCGATCCATAAATATTTCCCGCCGGTTATCAAGTTGACGTTTCTCATAATCAACCATCACATCATCTAATCTCCAATCACATAAATAATCTCATCTTCCAGTAACAATATTCATCAGTTCAATGTCATAATTCCTCACAATTCATCACATAATATTCACAAAATAATCTCGATGCAAATAACCCTAAATAAACCCGTTTGCTGTTAAAAATACTTTTAACTCTAAATTCACCCCCTTCATTAAAATCATCACAAAATCCATGTAAATGAATTTATTAACACAAAAATCCATTTAATCCATTTTTTGTCATAAAAAGCATTTTAGACAATAATATCCCAAAAATACTCGAACACTCATTTATCATCCAAGGTCTGTCCAGTTTTAACCTTTTTTCGGTAGCTCCAAAATCATGAAAATAATATCACATTCGATCTTTATCACAAATCTCACAAACCAAAATATTGAAATAAAAAAAAAACCATTTCCCATTCACTTTAAATATAGTTAAATTTTATAGTTAAGAGTAGTCTGCTGAACACTCTCGTCTGTTCGCACATATATACAAGGTTTCAATTCCTTCCTAATTTCATTGAGCTTGAGCTTTGTTTATACCATCCATCCATCCATCCATCCATGGCTAGATGGATCGTCGTCGTCTCTACTGTCTAAAGTAACTGTTTGATACTAATTAATTTTAATAATAATAATATACTAATAATAATAATAATCCAAAGCAGTCATTAAAAAATGTTTATAATAATACAATGAAAAGTACCCACCAGCTGGCGCCTGGCAGCTAGCTCTATCTGCGTGGCTCACACTAAATCATATTTATTCAGATTTTCCCTAGATTAGTGGAGAATTTAGGACTGCCAATACTTTTAGACTTGGGGGCGTACATTTATTATTATGACTAATTTTCTCAACTTAGTTTTCGGAATTTTTTTTCTTACAAATGCATTCTATTGTTTAGGGTGAGAATGCAGTGCTCTTGAAGTATATAATCCTCCATATATTTTAAGTGAAATATTTCTATTTAGAATATTAATTAAATTTAATTTTGGCATGATATTATACAATAACTTCTAATAGTTCTCCAAACCCAACCTTGAATATCAATTTAATACAAAGATTATCGATGATTTTGATTCTTCAAAATACTAGGAAATACATCTAAATTTCATAACATTAAAAGTATGGTATACTTAAGGAGTAAGACAATAATTACCATATATATTGTTTTACGAAAGCATATATATTGTTATAAACTATATCCTAGTATTTCCGACCAACATATATTCATATACTATTATTTCTTATAACTATTATTTTGATACTATCAAATTTTGGGTCTAGATCTATTAGGTTGGCTGGATACCGAACGCTAGATCTTTGATGGATCATGGGTCACGCTACGGTAAGAATTCATATTTTGCTCCTTAATTGGTCGCTCAAATCCCCTAATTTTTTTATACATTATTGGACCGGATTGAGCAAAAAATCAATATTCCCAACATAAGTGATATGTGAGTAATTGAAGATGTCGTAAAAATGAAACTGACGATGTCCTTATTAAGCAGATATCAAGCTCATCACTAATAATTTTGGACAAAAATTAGGTGTGCACGTTGTAAATGAGATCATCAGCTGCATGCTAAATAGAGCTACAACTACAAAAAAAAAAAAAATGTCATTCCATCAAGTGTAAGAAGATAGGAGAGGAAAATATGGTACAAGCTTCTTCGGAAACAATATACTATACCTAGTAACTCATTGATATCTTGGTTGATACGTTTGGATCGAATTCATACTTTTTGATCAGATAAAAAACGAGCAACTAGATGTCAATAATATTGCACACTTTGTCTGAGTTATTTGTAGGGTTGGAAGTTTGGTATCAATATTTAGGATATACCGAATAGTGTACCAATTTTTGTATTTTTTTATATTTGGTATTACCGAATACACGTATTATTTCTTGGGATTAGGTTTGAGATTCAATTTCAATTGTTATTCGGTATTAGAGAATTACGGGATCGAGATTGGTATATACCGAAATACCGAACAATACCGAAATATAAGCTAGTGTGTATTTATCCTCTCAACTAGACTCTCTCATTCACTACTACACGACCCTCAGCTACCAATCTATTTTATTTTCATAACACCGAAAAATAAACAGTATTAATCTTCTCTCAGCCTCCAATTCGTCGAATTAAAGATTACCAATGACAAAAACTTGAGATGTCACCTCTCCTCCATTCTCCTTATCCAGATCCTAGCTCTAGCCAAACTCAAAACTCTTTTCTTAGTCTCTTTGTCCTATATAAAACAATCAAATCTAATTTATATATTTAATTATTAATCATAAAGGTAATTCATTTCGTATTCGATAATACCGATTGGGATACCGAACTATCGATTGGGATACCGAAATATTTAGGGATTGGGATTGAGATACCGAAATGATTTAAGAATTGGGATTAATTTAATTTTAGAATGTAATTAAATATTCGGAATTTTGATATTTAGTATTAGAATGCCGACACCGTACCAATTTTCATCCTTTGTAGTTGAGAGATCACATTTACTTGTAACTATATGTATGTACAGCATGTTGTACAAGTGACTTTCCCTGCCGCCTGGGCTTACACACCAGCGGATTGATGACACGAAAGCTTGCAAGACGCTGTAAATTGTTCTAAAAAGTATAAATTTCAAAAAGTTGTTAATTTTTAGTTGTGCTTAGTCGATCATTGGATCAAGGAGGGTTGGGTTTTCTCTGATTAGTTGCGATTACAGTCAGTAGCGGCCAGAACTTGAAAGTATCTGTATTATTTTTCCATAATATAAATATATAATTATTTAATAAATATAACTGAAATTAATAATATTCAAATAATCTATTTAAAGATAATAAAAAAAATATTACACTAATACAATCATCATTCTCATAAGCAATCACGACGCATTTTCATATTCTTAATGTATTCAACTAAGCAATCATTAGAAAATTGATGGCAGTTCGACTTTAAAACTTGTTTTTAATATAGCTCAAAGTTGAAAATGGTCTTTCTACACAATGTAGTCAAAATCGCGTTTTAAAACTAAAAACTTACGATTTTACGTTTCTATGTCACTAAAACGCTTCTACACAAAATCTCAGTTTTTATGACTTATGTAGTTAAAAACACCGGTTTAAAACTTAAAAACTTACGATTGTACACTTTTAGATCACCAAAACGTTTCTACGTAGAAACTTGCTTTTGACTACATTGTTTCTATACTTGCAGTTGCAACCAGTAGAGTCAAAACTAACTTCAAAAGACAGAGAGGTTGACTTTTAGGTATTGTGAATTTTGATTATATTGTGATAAATTGATTTATGTAAGCTTTTAAACTTGAAATAACATGTAGTATATTAATGAAACACTTTTGGATTTTGCTACGGTAACATGCATGTCACCGTGACATGGACTTTTCGGTCGACCTAATCCAAAATGCGGTCGACCGAATTGACTAATTCATGTATGTGAGGTTCCGAGACGCGGTCGACCTCTTACATAATATAGTCGACCTCTTTGGTTGTCTAACAGAATGAAAGGTCAACCAAAATAGCTCATAGGCCGACCCTTATGCACCTAACAGGTCGACCGCATTAGAACGCGGTCGACCGCCTTCACACCGTATTCGAATTGGATAAGGATTCCAACACCAGAAAGGTTTCACAATTGGACAAGGAAACGAATTTGGTCGACCCATTCACATCCTAAATCTCTATAAATACGAATATAAGTCTCCTTCAACGCCACCAAGTCTGAATTAGGTTTTTTCCGATTTAGAGCCTTTGTGAAGAAGATCGTTCGCTGTTGCTGTTGTACGTGTTGAAAGTGGTCGACCACGTCGAAGGTGAGGTCGACCTAATGTAGCATTCGCCGTCATCTTTTCTAATGTGTGATTTCCACCGTCTAATTTGATATATTGTTGCGTGCAGAATACCATTCGGTCGACCTTGACATCAACCAGGTCGACCTGACGAGACAATTCTTCGGATTTGAATTTAGGGCACAACACTTGGACTTCCGTACTTGCGAGGTAACGAAGATTAACCCAATTGGTCGACCTAATGTGTTTCAAGGTCGACCGTGTCTGTTTGTTTTGTTTATTCAACATGAATTTCGACTTTGGCTTTGTTTGTATGACTAAGTTGTGCTTCAAAAGGTCGACCTCGCCAGATATCCGGTCGACCTATCATTTTTCTGTTCAATATTGAACTTACTTTTTGTTGTTTTTCCTGCTGGATAGGTCGACCTAGGAATAACAGAGGTCGACCTAAATGGTTGTGGTAGTCACTATTTTTCTTCCAGGTCGACCTAATAATTTGTCAGGTCGACCACGTCTTTGTTTTTTGGTCAATTGTAGAAATTTGAAGTTGAATTATGATTTGAATTTTTCTTTAAATTGTTTAGACAATGACGCATGATGAGAGACTGCATCAAGATTTGGGTGAAATCATGAAATTGTTGAAAGCCACACAAGGAAGCTGGTGGTGTGTCAAACACAAGTCAATGACTTTCAGAAGTCTATGCGTGATAGAGTGGAGCAATTGTTAGTTCGACTGAAAGATATGACTGGGATGATGCATGACGGGTTTGAGAGGCTAGAAGGTGCTATCAAAGATATAAGTGCAGAATGAATGGAGAATGGCGGAAGAGATGGTACAGGAAAGAAATTTGACTTTGATAAAGAGGAGGAAGACCATGATGACTCTGCAAATTGCTACCAGAGCATAGACGATTTATTGAAAGAGCACAATTTAAAGGTATCCAAGTATATTCATATGTGATTGAAGATATTAGTATTACTATCATTAGTGCTAATTTGTTTTGTTTATATGTTTGACAGAGTGAAACAACGAATGGCAGCAAGGGTTCCTCTCCTAAGTACAAGAGACCTCGATATGAAAGTGACTCCTACACCACTCCATGGAAGGATCATTTTGTAAGAAAATGATTATTTAGTGCTGATAGCGATGAAGATGAATCTAAGAGTCCTTTCGAAAAGCACGAGGTAAGTTTACGCTACATATTCATCTATAATGTGTGTTTGTGTTCATATGTTACTTTAATTTTAACTATGATTTGTAGGTCATGAAAGTGGAGGGTCTAGAAGGATTCACCAAAAATCTTCAAAATCCAGTTGAAGACTTGTATTATGTTGTTACTAAAGAGAAGGCCGGGGACACGAATTGGGACAAGCTAGACGTTTTTTAGTACGTGTGGTCGACTGTTTAGGTCATGAGGTCGACCATTTATCAAATAAGGTCGACCTTGACTGTGAACAGGTCGACCTGTACGTTGCAAATCACAATTGACATATTTATGTTATTTTTATTTTTGCAGTTTGACCGTTGTTGACTTTTTTTTTGAAAACGTGCAACGAAATTATTTGAGTTCGGTCATTAGCGAGAATAGCTGGGTTTGCTCATCCGTAAGTACTATACTACTACGAATTTCGTATGAATTGTGCACTATTTATGTTACGATTTACGAGGATTTTGTGTTTGATTGTTGGATGGTAGGTAGTGTATTTGTGTGCAAGGGCACTAACAATGTCTGAAAAACATGATGTGAAAGAGCCAAATGTGTGGTATTTGCCAAATATGTTTTCGGTAAGAGCCTTAATGTCAAATTGTTGTCATAACCTATTTATTTATATTGTACCATGTCAATTCATCTCAATTAAAACATGGTGCAGAAAATGGTACGCGCTAACATGAAGACCAGACAAATTCGTAACAAGTTGCTGAATGATGGCGTGGTGTATATGCCGAATGTTAGTGCATGCCAGAAGGTTAGTCAATGTCCCTATATCATTAAATTTCGAAAGTGCATTTGTTTGTATTCGCTTTTTATAACATATATTGAGTGTTTCGTTGCCAGATATTTATGCCAGTTCTTGACGATGAAGCACGTCATTGGTTTCTGTATCTCGTCAATGTCCAGAAAATAACTGCATTTTTGCTTGACAGTCTACCTTCAACTAGTGAGGCGAATCGTAGGCGTAAATCAGCACTATGCAAGAATTTGGTAAGTGTTTCCTATAATTTTCTGACTACTAAGCGTCACGTATTATGCTAGAAGCTTAAAATATTCGTTATTTGTGTGTAGTTGTCCAATTTGGATGATATTTTCAAACCGGAGCGCATGAGCAATGCAGCAGTACCAAATTTTGGAGATTTCAAATTTGAAGAGCTACGGGTTCAAGGGCAAAGGAATTGTACCGAGTGTGGTGTGCACGTCATGCAGTGGATTCGCTATGGATCCAAGGATCTGGATAGAGTGGTGAGTATATCGTCAAACAAATAACTTGTTTAATTTATACTTTTTTAGTTATAACGAAGTCTTACATGCCATAATGCAGATAGGAGAAGAACACAAATTACCGGCCCGAAAGGAGATTCTATGGTATCTGGCTACACATTTTGAAAACCGTGTACGAGAAAATCTTTTCAAGCATGTAGTAGATGAATGCATGGAACGAGGCAAAGGGAGACAGAGTTCAAACAAAAAAGCAAAGAAATGAATTCATTAAGTTACAATGTTGCATTATTTGGACAATACGTTGAATTTGTATTTGCGAGGTTGTTTCATTTTGGATTTTGAATGTTTATCGCTTATTAGATTTGTTATACAATTATGGATGTGAATGAATTTACGATTTCAATCGTCTAGAACAAGTGGTCGACCACATACTCAAAGCAGGCAAACCCGTAGGCAGAGCACAGGTCGACCTCGTAACGCTTAAGGTCGACCTATGATACCGTAGCAAAGTCAAAAACCATGTGGAATAAGGATGGAATCTCGTCTGTTTAGCCTTAATAAAATACGGTCAACCATTTGTGTAAAGAGGCCGACATGTTTCACATTTATCCAACACGCTCGACCACTCGTGAAACGTGGTCGACCGAAATGAGTCTTGTCCTTGTCCAGTTAGAATTTTGTGTACTTGTCCATGTCGAATTATGATTTTATATATCCTTCACCAATTGGATAAGGAATTCATCTACATTCTCTATAAATAGATGGAAGTCTTAAGACTTTATTCGTACTTCAATTTATGCAATTTGTTGGAGTGAAGTTGTAATCTCATCGCTCTTATTGTGATCGTGTGTTGGTGACGGTTTATTCTTATTCCGGTAGACCGTAACAATAAGTGGTCGACCGTGTTTGCTAAGGTATGTGTCGTATGTGCTTGTTTATGGTTGTATGTGGTTAAATTTTTCGAGAAGTTTGGACATTTGGCGAGAAGCAGATGGAGCCACACGAGCACGCCTAAAACCTACACGGCCGTATGACATCCAATTGCACGGGAAAATTCACACAGGCCGTGTAGGGGATCCCTTGTGGTTGTGTGGAAATTCCAGGGAACTCACACGGGCATCCTGGAAATCCAGACGGACGTGTAGTTGTGGCCGTGTAGGATGGCTGAAGTCCACTTATCGAAACGACGCGTTTTGCACACTCACACGGGCAACCTGGGAAAGCCACACGGCCGTGTGGCCTGGCCGTGTGACGCGGGAATTCCTGGGTTTTAACCCAATTTCCATCCAAAGGAGGGGGAGTTCCGAGTTTTAGAGAGAAAAAGCTATACCTAAAGAGAGAAAGTGATGAACCTGACTTTGCAAGTGTCCTTGATCGATCTCCATCACCATTGGAGCGCGGCTTGAGCTTGGAGAAGACTTGATTGAGTGCCAGAAGCAGATTCCCATCCTTCATAGTATGGTTTCCGCATCTGAGCTAGATTTTCCATCTCTCTCTATGGAGTAACTTTCTTATTCACCTGGGTATGAAGAACCCTAGATTTGTATGTTAGGTCTGATTGTATGAACCCAAGTACAGATTCATTGGTATGATTATATTCAATTGAGGTTTGATTTATTGAATGACATGAATCCATATCAAATTCCTGTTGTTTCTTCTTTAACCTAGAAAGAGAATATATGCCTAGGTTGATAGAGCACCCTTGATTGAAGGTAGTGAATTGACGACTTTAGTCGAGAAGTCAATTCACTATTCTGTACCAAATTCACTTCGGTAGTGGAGGTTTGGTTTGTTAGGGCCTCAATCTGTTTACTCCGGTGGAGGTTAGTCGCCCGCTGGAGACTCAGATTGAGAGGGTCTGGAGACCTTTAGTCGAGACTTCAGACTGTTTAAAAACCTCCCGCAGTATAACTATCATTGAACCTGAACTTGGTAAATTACAATCCGGCTCAAATGCAGTCTAGGGGGGGGACCATATCCGGGTGACCTCTCTCGACTTGAAAACAACCTTTTTACTTGCTTTGCTTGTTTGCTTGTTTGGATTTTCACTAAAGTTTCACGGCTAAATAATAAGAACTCGCGGAGTAGTCATCACATCTAGGACCCGGGTTGACATTAAAACCCAAACCCGCTATACTACGCTTTAGGAAGTGGTTACACTTGACCATTTTCTAGAGTGACAGTAGGAGCGAGTCATGTGGTCGACCTATTCATCTCCATGTCGACCGCAACTGGCTTTCATTCGATTTATTCTTATGTTTTATGGACTGAGGTCGACCTATGATGATATTGAGGTCGACCTGTGACGTTCTGCTACGATTTCTTGAGTTTTTATTTAGATCTATATCTTGAAAAGAGGGATTTTCCCTTCTGTTCGTCAGATGCGGTCGACCTGTTAATCTTAGTGGTCGACCGCATCTGACTTTCAATCGTTTCATCTATTCTATGGACTGAGGTTGACCTGTGATTATATTGAGGTCGACCTGTGACATTTTGCAACGATTTTTTAGGTTTTTATTTAGATCTATAGCTTGAAAAGAGGGAATTTCCCTTCTGTTCATCATATGCGGTCGACCTGTTCATCTTCATGGTCGACCGCAACTGGATTTCATTCGATTTATCCTTATGTTTTATGGACTGAGGTCGACCTATGATATTGAGGTCGACCTGTGATGATATTGAGTTCGACCTGTGATGATATTTGTGCGAAACTAACTCTGGTCGACCTGTTGAAATTTTGCGGTCGACCAGATCTGTTTTGCACTCAACATTAAAAGGATTTGGCCATTTCAAACTCGTTTTAAATTAGCCGAGGTCGACCTATGATGCTTCTGAGGTCGACCTATGAAGGAAAAAATACTAGTTTTATCATTCTCCTACGAATTATTTGTGCCAAACTAACTCTGGTCGACCTGTGCAAATTATGAGGTCGACCAGTTCTGTTTTTCACTCAACATTAAAAGCATTTGGGCCATTTAAGACTCGTTTTAAATTTGACGAGGTCGACCTATGATGCTTCTGAGGTCGACCTATGAAGGCAAAAATACGAGTTTTGCCATTCTCCTACGAATTATTTGTGCGAAACTAATTGTGGTCGACCTTGTGTGATGTTGAGGTCGACCGCATCTGTTTCACACTCAACAATTAAAGCATTTGGGCCATTCAGTCTCGTTTTAAATTTTCTGAGGTCGAACTATGATGCTTCTGAGGTTGACCTATGAAGGCAAAAATACCAGTTTTGCCACTCTCCTACGAATTATTTGTGCTAAACTAATTGAGGTCGAACTGTTGTAATTTTGAGGTCGACCTAATCTGTTTCGCACTCAATATTTTAAGCATTTGGTCCATTCAGAGACTCGTTTTAAATTTTCCGATGTCGACCTATGCTTCATTTGAGGTCGACCTATTGTTTTTTGTACTCCAATTTTTACGGGTTTGAGTCGACCCATTCTCGTTTTAAATTAACTGAGGTCGAGCGCTTTATGGAGTGGTCGACCGCGTTTTGTTCATTTTGAAAATGTGACTAACGTGTATTCTCGCTTGTTTGATCGCAAGATGTTTGGCAACAAAAAGAAAAGAAAGTCACAAAAAGTTGTTGCCTCAAGTTCGGAATGGGAAGAGTTCAATCCCAATCTGTTCCAGACCAAGGAGCAGAGTGACAACTATGAAGAGAAGAGAATGCACAACCGCAGGGTGGCTCCTGGAAGGCCATTGACGACGGATGTGTATTCTCATTTCGAGAATTACGGGTTTCTAGGACCCTTTGTCGAGCAAGAGTGGTTGAAGGTGATATCTCTGAATGTACCATACCACCCAGCATAATGCAAATGGATCCATTCATGCATTTAAAAGCTATGTGAATGGGGTGGAGATGCGCATCAGCAAGAATGTGTTGGCGCAAGTACTAGAGGCTCCAAACGAGGGGAAGAGAATCAATTCTTACACTGCTTGGAATGAAACTCATTTCTCGAGAGCCAAGCAAATCCAGACGGTATGTGGTCTTGATGAAGAGGAAGATGCTCAGGGTCGCAGTAGGCCAACGAGTAACCACATGACAGTTCAAGCCAAAGTTCTTCACCACATGCTCTCCTACAACATTCTGCCAAAGGGTGGACATCGGGAGACAGTCACCTACTTCGACATGGAGCTCCTCACCAACCTACTGTTAGACGAGAAGGTGAACTTGCCATACTTGATCTTTAACCACATGCTTACTGCTGCAGAGAGTTCAAACAGGAATCTTCCCTATGGGATGATCCTCACTTTGCTATTTGAGCATTTTACTGCGAATTTAAGTGATGAGGTGGGGTTAAAAATCTCAAGGCAGGAGTTCTATACAGTTTCATCTCTGTAAAAGATGGGCTTTAAGCTGCGTAATGGTGAGTATGTCTGAATCAATGCTCATGGTGCCCATGGTGGTGGTGATGATGAGGAGGATGATGATGGTGATGGTGATGGTGATGGTGATGGTGATGAAGGAGCCGGAGACGAGCCAATGCCGCAGGCACAGAGGTCAACTCCACCGATCACCTTATAGCGTGTGTGGGAGTGCATGGATGGCATGTACGAGTACATGGGCCAGATGTCCACCCAGATGACTGGTATGTACGACTACATGGGGCAAATGACCGCCCAGATGAGCACAATGCATGTGACTGTGAATGAGATGCGAGATGAGTGGCGATCTTTCAGCGGAAGATACATGCATCCCACCACATCCGACCACCATCATGCTAGCACCACCAATGAAGAAAATGTGGATGAGGGAGAGAGGGGACATGAGTAGGAACTCGAAGATTTTAGATTGTGTTTTTTTATTGTTAAGTGGTCAAAACGATTGTTGATTGTTATTTTGATGTTTTAGTTTTTTTTTTATGTGTGAACAATTATGATTTCTGTTTTATTGAATTTCTTGTTAGTTTGTTTAGTTGTTATGCTATGAATTGATGAGTCCTTGTTATCATTATTTATGATGGTTTGAAACATTGTGTATACGAGCAAAAGAACCATACAAATCGACATACATAAGCAAAAAAGACACAGGGCATAGGTTGACTTTCTTGTATGCGGTCGACCTTGTACCGGATTAGGTCGACCTCGAAACCAACACTTGATCTTCATTTATGCCAAATGATTGGACAGATTGATAGAACACTTATCTTCTATCTGGTCGACCTCTTTCCTTATCTTGTCGACCATTTTGTTAATGACTGCCATCAAGTGGTCGACCTATATACCTTTTCGGTCGACCATGTTGTTTCTGACGCCAACGAAATGGCCGACCGAGGTTTTATTCTGGTCGACCAAAAATAACAACTTAAACTAGGTGCGGTCGACCAGGTGGTCGTTGAGGTCGACCACAATGCTTTCTCGTGCTGCCCAAATTAGTCAATTCGGTCGACCACCTTCAGGATTAGGTCGACCGAAAAGTCCATGTCACGGTGACATGCATGTCACAGTAGGCATACCCAACACTTTTATGCCACCTAAATGAAATGAGTCCAATTCTTGATTGATACATATATATGGAGTGTTTTATTTTATCCAAAAATTAACGTGTACCGGGACACATTTCATAGGCCCTAGCTCCCCCTATGATTATGGCTCGATGTTTCTTTGGAGTTTTGTGGCTCCCCTAGGATATTCTACTCTCCTTTGAATGTGATTTCTATGCCTAAACTCCCTTTGTCTCTTTAGCTTGAAGCAATCCTTTTCACAGCCTTGTCCATCGTCATGTAATCACGAATACGAGATTCGTTGTATTAGATGTCTTTCGGCAATTCCTAGGAGGCGCTACATGGTATTGTTGTGTTCAATCGCCATGGATTTTGTTGTGATCAGACGAGTTGATTCTGATCATTCATTGGGCGGAAGAAAGAGGGATTCTGAGTGTATGGTGTCTGGTTGACGTGCTCAACTCTTTTGGGTGATTGTTTTCACTCGACAATTCGCTTTCATTTTATATTTTTCTGAAGCATGATTTACTTTCGACAGTTTTTCCAACGATGCTTTTCTCTTGGTTGGGATCGAGTATATATATTTCATTTTGTCCCTCTCTGTTAACCGATTATTCAAAGTACAATACAAATTCCTCTTTGGAAAAAAAAATTCTTCTCAATTATATATCCTACAGTCACTCCATAATTCACATAAGAATATAATGATATTATTTCACTCCCCACAAAGTGATGAGTAAAGCCATTTTCACTGGTGTCTTGTCTTAAGGGTGGCAAAATTAGAGCAGTTCCTTATACTGCTAATCGATTTGAACATAAAGTGACGCATTAAGTCATTTTGTTGTCAAAGTACAGAGTCAGCATCTTTTGATTTTTAGATGATGCGTCTCTGTTATGTTGCTTGATTCTGGGGATTGCATTGCATGTTAGTATCTAACATTGTCTTATTGATCCATCTTTGTAAAACATATTTCAATTTGAAAATCAATTTGTCAATTCAAACGAATCATCTATTTAGTTTAATACTTCCAAGTTTTCCATTACCAAACAAGAGCCTAGTTAGTCTTCCCTAATTAAACAATTCTTTCTTTGCCCATATCGTAGGAAGGCAGCAAATGACTTTCATAGAAGTCCAGTGACCAAAATACCCAAAAGATTATGCAAACCCAAACCCAAATTGGTTGGGTATTATAGGAAAAGCCCACAAAAAACTGACCATTTGTCCAGATGGTAATAATTAATAAATAAAAATAATAATAATCAATACTCTCATCTTCACCCAACTGTACAAAAGGGTTCTCTTCTCTCTCACACCCAAAAACCTAATTATTTTGTTTCTTTCCTTCTTTCACCGCCGCCCTCCTCCCCTTCCTCCGCCGGAGCTGCCTCCATCTCTCCCTCCCCGCCACGCGCCGCCGCCCCTTTCTTTTCACCCTCTTCCCCTTCCCATTTTTTTTTTTATTTCATTACTTTTAATACATTAAAAACGAAGGAACTCATAGCTATAGCTAAAAAAGAGTATATATATTCGGAAGGGCACTCTCTCCCCTCTCATTCCCAAATCCCAAACACACAGCGGAAAAGAGAGAGAGAAAGAGAAAGATGGATAGAATGGAAATAGAAGGGAAGACGACGCCGTCGAGGTTCAAAAGGATATGCGTCTTCTGCGGCAGCAGCTCGGGCAAGAAACCCACCTACCAGGAAGCTGCGGTTCAGTTAGGCCAGGAACTGGTAATTTCCATTTCTTCCCATTATCTTTATTATGCCGCATTCAATACAAAGTAAACGCATTTCCTTCCATCGATCTCTTCCTTTGCCTGTCGTTCCTTCTGGGTGCAATTGTTCATTTGGCCGGGGATCGAAGAGGTAAAAAGTTAGGAACTTGTAATGTGGGTTTTGGGTCTTTCCTTTTGTTTTAGCGCGAGTTGAAATTTGGTAATGGTGGTCATTTTTCTTTGAGGTGCTTTTGGCGACCAGACGTTACAAAAAGGGTTTGCCACAAAACGACCATTTGGTTGCTTTTGGTAACCCTTTTCCGGTGGTCGCAAAAGGGCCTTGTTTGTTTTTGTCTTTTGTGTAGTATTCTTTGAATATTGTTGTGTGGGTTATTATGAGAGGAATTTGCGGGAACCGAAGGTCTGTCTGTGGAAACAACGTGGGGCTTATGATTGGAGAGCCTCCCTAGGTAATGGGAGGAAGTAGGGAGGAGGAGGAGGAGGAGGAGTTTAATTATTAAGTTAGTTTGGCTTAGTTATTTCTTCTTCTTCTTCTTGTTCTAAAAAAAGAGGCACGAAGGGTGCTTTAGGAGGCTAGCTAGCTGTAAGACGTGTCAGTTGAGCAGCCTGCTTCTTGCATGATCCTTCCTCTCATAATTCTGTTTTTTAAACATTTTTTGGGTGATAGATTTAAAGTCTTGTACCTGAAAAATTAATGCTAGGATATTTTGGCCGAAATCGTGGTATATTGACGATTTAATCATTGCATACCTGTTAAATACTGTTTACCAATTTAACTTTTGATAAAAAAAAGTTTTTCTGGTCCAACCTTCAATACAGTATGGTTTTTTTCAATTTGTGGCAAATTTGGTGGGTTGGCTGTGGGGAAGGAGACAGACGTGCTGCCCTTGTTCCTATGGATGATGGGCCTTGGGTTCTTCTTCTCTCTAGGCGTGGTGGGTTTTGGTACATAAAACAAGCAATCATTTTTTTTAGTGGCTCGATTTCTGCCTAATTTGTTGTTTTTGTTGTTGTGGTTGATAATGATTGGATTTGTGCCTAATATCTTACTTACATAGCTCGGTAGCAATAGCATAGCTCCATGAAGTTTTGTTTGATCTATGTATCTGTTTTGTGGTTAACTTATTATATTGATTGTAATTTTGTTTGTGTTTGAATGAGAAGGTGGAGAGAAGGATTGATTTGGTGTATGGAGGTGGAAGCGTGGGATTGATGGGCCTTGTTTCTCAGGCTGTTCATGATGGTGGCCGCCATGTTCTAGGGTTAGTCCTCTCTCTCTCTCTCGAGAATGTTCATTGCAAGCAAATATAATGATAAAAAATTATAATTACTGTCCCAAGGAACAGAACTGACCAGACCATCATTCTTTGTAACCCATCCCCGGTTACATTTGTTTATATCATATTGTTCCTTCCAATACAAGAATGCAAGTTTTAGCTTTACCCTAGGAAGGGTGTTTCTTGTTGGAGTCCTCAAAATTTTTACATCATGCACAAAAACATGCTCCAACCGACGAACCAACCAACCAGACATCATGGGATCAAATGCCCTCTCCTTTTGTCTTTGTTCCATTCTTTTAGTTTTACTGACCACTTTTGGGTGTCCCCATCCTGCTGGCTCTTGTAAAGTCATGCTCCTTTTGGACAAAGGCAAAAAAGGGTATTGTCTTTTTCTTTTTTTTTTTCTCAAGTTGGCAATGAGAACATTGGTTACACGAATTGTGTATAAACCGTGTCAAATTTGTGTGCATGATGGCAAAAGAAAGAAAGAAAGAAAAGGACGACTGGTATGGTACTACTACTGTAGAATCATCTAAAAGCCAAAAAAAAAGAAGCTTTTCTGACCATTTTATTATACACAACAACATGTCAACCCAATCCCACATGCCTTTCCCCCAGATTCTGCAAAATTAATACTAATCATCAACTCTAATCTAATCAACAAAACTAAACCATATTACAGATTACAGATCCTAATCTTTTGCTGTTCTTTTTTTCTTCCTTTCTTTTCCCCTCTACAGGGTTATTCCGAGGACTTTAATGCCAGTAGAGGTAAATGTCACAACCAAAGCTTCCTCCTCCCTTCAATTTTGGCTTTAGTAACATGTCTTCTTGTCTTGTGAAAATGAAAACATCACTCACTAACTACGTACTTTTTGCAGATAACGGGAGGATCGGTTGGAGAAGTTAGAGCTGTATCAGATATGCACCAAAGAAAAGCCGAAATGGCACGCCAAGCCGACGCATTCATCGCCTTGCCAGGAGGTTACGGAACCCTAGAGGAACTGCTCGAGGTCATCACCTGGGCTCAACTTGGCATCCATCGCAAGCCCGTAAGCTCCAATCCCCCCTTTTTTTTTTACACTTTTTACTTAATTTCTAAATATAATAAGTGATCCTAAAAAGCTCTGTTAGGTGGTCTAAAACTGATCACATGATGTCATGTTGACTGCCTCTTCTTCTTGTTACATATTAAAACATATATACTTAAATTAGCTCCCTTGAGTACACGACTGTCCGATCTCTTAGATGGGCCGTGTTGAAATTCCTACTTCATTTGAGGGCATATCTTAATCATGTTCCACCACGGGATTATTGGATTAATTAAAGTTATATATCCTTTGTTAATCCAGCAAAATCAAAGATTTGTTGCATATTACATATACATATATGTATTTGTGTGTGGAACGGAAATGAAGTCTTAAGATGGCAAGCGGCAGCTTGCGAATCAAAACATGTGGTCTTGCTTTCAATGTGTTCACATGGATACAAAAGATTGGAACTTGCCACCAAAAGACGTCTTTTTCGTGGTGGTCAAGGTTTTTTTTTTTTTTAATGAACGAGTCCGGTTCGAATTGTTGTTCAGTGCAGACTAATTATAATCGAGACTAACTTTTACATATCGCAGGTGGGTTTGTTGAACGTGGATGGTTACTACAATTCTTTGTTGAGTTTCATCGATAAGGCTGTGGATGAAGGGTTCGTCTCGCCGATGGCGCGTCGAATTATCGTCTCCGCACCGACTGCCAAAGACTTGGTCAGACAACTTGAGGTAATGTATACTCACTTTTTGGTTGATGATCTCCAAGTAACCAATTTAATAAAATATTGTAAAAAGTGGGAAGTAGTGGCCAACTTGAATTTGTTTTATCCAGTATTGGATGGGGTAACAAATGTTGAATGAATGTCCCTATCAATTCCTACACCATATTTTCTTAATGTGACTTTTTTTTTAATTAGTTTTAAGGAAAGAAAGTGGTGTCCCATTAGAATAAATTAATTTGTTTAACTTCTGTTTGTTCATTATTAATGCAATTATTGATTATCAGGAATACGAGCCTGAGTATGATGAAGTAACAGCCAAGTTGGTGTGGGAGGAGGTGGACAGAAGAAACTACGTGGCCGAACCTGGCGTCGCCACGTGATAATAAATGGAACAAACTGCACCGGCGGGAAGTCGGAGCATGGTCGGTCGGGCGTTTTATTTACCGGAGGGGAGGCTTTTTCGGCGCCGGCGGCCGGGTGGCGGAGGATGCTTCAGGGAATGAAAAGCTTGGTAGGGCAGTTTGAATTTGATTAATTAATTTGCTTTTCGGGAAGGAATTAATGTAGGGGTGGGGTTGATTAATTAGTCTCTATATAATATATTTTATATGATATAATGATATAAGAATATGATGATAGTAGTTAGCTAAAATGATGGGAAAGAAAGGGAGTTAGAGTTGGGGGATTGAAATGGGAATGTGTTTGTCCCTTTTTGTAAGAAACTGAAAAGTAAAGTGATGAAAATGGATGTGGAGAAAAGTGGGGAAGCTTCCTTCTTTCCTTTCTTAAATCATGTTGGTTTGCCGTCTTCAATTATTTCTATCCATAAAGTCACAAAGACTTTGGTGAAGCAGGCAGAGAGTAAAAATTATGAATATTTTCCCAGCTCATGATGAATTGTTTTGGTCGTGAGGGAGTTCATATGGACTATGAAAAACTAATACTCGCCTCAAATTGGTATGGTTTGTTATCATTCCATACTTAAAGTCTTTGGAGTTTTAAAGTGGCAGATATCATCTCAATATGCTTTGTTCTTCTATGAAAAATATTATTTTTTTAATCTGTATGGCTGATCTATTATCACAATAAACCTTTAGCGGCATTTTAACCTGATTTCTGTATGCATACTATTCAACCATTGTAACTCACAAATTAACTTCACTAGTGCATGCATTCAACTTTCGGGATGATCTAGACAAAATATTTAACTTCAGCGAACTTCCTTGAAATGTTAATTGTGTGGTGATCGACCTCCTCTTATCAAGGTAGCCTGTGCAATTATAATCTGAGAAATGATTCGGAAAGAGAAATGGCATAGAAATGAAGTCTTTATCCTAGTGCATGTTTTAGATATCTCAATGCTCTCTATGGAGCTTGTAAGTATAGGTGTCAATCGGGCGGGTTCGGGCGGGTTCGGCCTGGGTTCAATCAGGTTCGGGTTCAAACGGGTTGCGGGTTAGTCGGGTTGCGGGTTTATCGGGTTTGGGTTCATCGGGTTCGGTTTCAAACGAGTTGCGGGTTAGTCGGGTTGCGGGTTCATCGGGTTCGGATTCAATCGGGTTGCGGGCAAATTGGGTTGCGGGTTCATCGGGTTTTGGGTCGGGCGGGTTGCGGGCGGGTCGGGTTTCAGGTTGTTCGGGCCAGCGCATCAAGTAACTTAACTCATTACTCATTACCAACTTACACATTTTATTACACTAATTTAAAATATTTTCTCAACTTTTTAACCAAACTATTTCTACCTCGTATATATATACTTTATTTTTTTTTGAAAAAAACTAGTCAAAATGTTAAATCAATTTGTATGACTTGCAAACTTGTTATGTAATTAATCATAATTGGTAAAGTATTATAGCTAATAGTAATGGTGATATCAATATTTGCAACCAAAAGACACCGTTAATTGTTTATTTGATATTTTAGTATAAATTCAGTAGTAATTGGATTAAAGTATCTCGTTTAGTATAACCATGCAACTCTGGTATTTGGCGTGTGGTATTTGGCAAAAGCATAGTGATAAAAGGAGTTATTTCAAAATAACTCATTGCCAAAATAACTTTAGTAAACTGTTGCCAAACGAGTTATTTGTAAAATTGTTCGAATTATCCTAAAAATTGAACCATTAAAGATTAGCTATCAAATTTAGTAAAATTATTGTGACTTCAATCATAACTTACTCAATAGCATATATCCTATACACTTAGCTTTACCCTCAATCAACAATATTAAGTTAGTATATGTTGTTGATTGTATACCCTAAACCATCAATACGTTATACACTAACCACATAACCTATACCCTAACCATATGTCCTTGAGTTGTGATTTTGCTAGTATAGTTAATTTAAAAGTGAAATTCATACTTTGATTTTCAAAACATAGATAAAAAGTGATAAGCCTCGAACCATGTGGGGCTGAAGTGGTTCGAGTTCAGTGAAATTTCCAACAACCTTAACTTTGTGCTCAGTTATCCGATCGTAGCAAACTTTTTTTTTCATTTCACATAACTTGTCGAGGACTACAACTTTTATAATATAAATATTTTCAGAATATATCTGAAAATGTGAAAATTAAAGTTAAAGTTACTCCAAAACCCCTTATATTTAAAAATATTCCTATTTTAAAAGTTTATTCCAATTAAATGTTGTAGTACTAAAAAAATTATGCAAAATAAAAAAAACTTTGTGACTTTCGGATTGCGGAGCACAAAGTTATGATCCTCTAAAGTTTGGCAAAATAAAAAAATTGCTCGTTCAGGGGTGACAAATGACGTTTTCTCGGGGCGAATGCACGAGAAATTTTTTTATAAATAGGGAATTTCTGCCAAAAGAGAAATATTTTTCCAAACGAGAAATTTTTGGATGACTATCTTCCGAGAAAACGTCATTTGCTACCCATAAACGAGCAAATTTCCAAATTTTTCAAACTTTAGAGGATCATAACTTTGTGCTCCGCAATCCGAACGTCGCAATTTTATTTTATTTTTTTTGCGTAATTTTTTTAGTACTATAGCATTTACTAGGAACAAATTTTCAAAATAGGAATAGTTTTTAATATAAGGGGTTTTGGAAGTAACTTTAAATTTAATTTTCACATTTTCACATATATTCTGAAAATATTTCTATCATGAAAGTTGTAGTCCTCGAAAAGTTATGCGAAATGAAAAACAGTTTGCTACGATTGGATAACCGAGCACAAAGTTAAAGTTGTTGGAAATTTCAAAGGAGTGGTTCGAGTTCAGTGAACTCGAACCACTTCAGCCCCACATGGTTTGAGACTTATATAATCGATCTACGACTAGATCGAGTCTCCTACACTCGAACCGGTTAGTAGTTCGAGTTCCTCAAACTCGAACCTCCAAACTTAGGTATTTTGGGAAATTTTTTTATAAGTGTGGTAGTTTAGGAATTTGTTTTACTTTTATGTGTATTTAGGGAATTATTCCATATAGGGACATCTTAAGTTACTCATTTGTTTGCCGATCAAAAAGAAGGCACTCTGGTGGGATCCCTTGATAATGATCGAGTTACATTGCTTCTTCGGCCCGAACCAAAGACTCCCTAATTGAATCCCATATGATCATATAACTAGACAGATCGACTGGGCCTAAATTTCTGCAAACCAAACAACTAGACCATTAAAACAAACACTCGATTAAATACCATATCCAGATTTACCTGTTTGGCCATTATTGTTTTGTCGTTCTTTTTCTCGCGCAATCATAATAAAACCCCCGACCGGCCATGAACATTATACTATTACCACCACCACCACCATTAATCATGGCGACGAACTCGACAATATACCGTTTGAATTCCATTCCATCCTATTGCTTCCCTTGCTCCAACATCTAACAGACAAACACTTCGACCAGGAGGCAGATCAAGGGAAAGTAAACTGAAATGAATTGAAAACAACATAATCATTCAATTGTATATTATTGTGCTACTTGTTTTCGATGAACGATTATGATTCTAACTATTGAAAGGAGTTGCTGTCTGCATGTCAACATGTGAGCCACATGATGTGTTTGTTAATTAGTTATAAAAGTGTTGTTTAATTAGTTATTAAACCACAGGTATCTTAGTTGATCATGTTCTTTCTGATGATAAAAATATAACCCCGACCAATTATTATCGTTTACTTTTAAACAAGCTGTTGTTGTTGTAGCAATGATGGATGGTTCTCAGTCAAACCATATGGGAAGGTGGTCAAGGTCAACTACATGAAGAATCTTGATTAGGTTTTGAATGCAAACAAGCAAAAGATACTCGGCCAAAATTTATATACGCTACCGTATGGCCCCAACAAGCTGCCCACTATTAACTTGGATTGCGATCCAATCACAAGCCTGGTTTCAAGTAAACTAAAAATTTGAGGCAAGTAGAGTTGCTTAATCAATCGTCAAAGATGATATTTTCTCCACACCTTCACGGAGAACCTACGATCTATCATTACATTGGCTATACATATATATTATTCATTCAAAAAAAAAATGTAATGTTGGGTACATGTCCAGAAATTAAAGGTGGTCATTGGGAGGGTGGGGTGAGACGGTGAGTTTTAGCAATGTTGTCATAACCAAACCGGAGCATGACCCGGTAATGCGAACGGTTCGCACTTTAGTGGTTCAATCGGTATTAGACCGTTTAAAAACCGTTAGAGAACCGGTACCTAATAAACGTTATCAGTATAAATAGTGGACATTTATTAATCATAGCTCATCTCTTTCCTTCGAAATTGTGAAATGGAAATAAGTATTCAGTTTAAGAGCCTACGTTTTATGTTTATTTCAATTTTCTGCAATTTTTTTAATTAAATTTAGCGGCTGAATGGCAAAAACCGAACCAGCGGCTCAATCGGCTCGAACGGTTAACCGCCTCGGCCGCTCGCCAACCGCTACATAAAACCGGAGCGGCTTTTAGACTGTTTCAAGCCGGTTTTATGACCGGGTGGCAGTTTTACTGGTCGGGCCGAACGGCTCGGCTCGGCTTTAATAACACTGAGTTTAAGTCTAAAACTGATTTATACTCTTACTAACGGGTTGTCGATCCACCATCCCCAACTTTTTTTTTTTTTTACCTGAGATGGTTCTTAGAGGTGGCGGGTGGACATGGTTTGGGTTTCGGGTTGACCTGCTGAAATAATTTTTCAATTGACTATTAAGAGGTTTGACCAAAATTAACAATAAATTCCACACGAATGAGGAACGTTCTATTGGGCAATTTTGCCACCTTGTGTTTGTTTCCAATGAATTGACCAGTAATTGAGATGTGCAAAGTTTTTTATTGTTCATACCAATTTTTCATTTGGCTATTTTAGATGAAGTATTCGCTAACAAAGAAAAGCAAGTTAGCTTAGCCAATTGTGCAATTTTCCATGTGAAAAGCCAGGATCCTTTCACTTGCTAGGAGGGTTACCTTAGCCACTTCTGTGTTTGAATTCTCTACCTAGTTATGCTATGCAGTACTCTATCTTACATGTCACTGTCTGTGAAGCGATCGATCGAAAGATCTGAGGTTTCATCTGGGGATCCCATGATGGGGCCATGAAGGCCCACTTTATCTCTTGGGAAATAATTTGTAAACCCAAAAGTCAGGAGGGATTAGGGTTGAGGTCTGCTAGATGTATGAATAGAGCCTTTATGGTTAAAGCTTGCGTGACAAATGTTGAATCATGAAAATATGCTCTGGGTTAAAGTCTTGCAGGCAAGAAGAAAAGCAACCACTCACGCCTATGGAGAGGCATCATCAAGGCAATGCCACTGATGAAGAGCGGTTGTTGCTAGAGCATTAGGAACGGAGAGACAACTAGTTTTTGGTCTCATCCGTGGCTGGAAAGTGGGGTTACCCTGGACACATACCTAACTTCAGATATCACTGATAGATATAGGGGATCATCAGTGGCAGATTGGACCACGAAAGAGGGTAAGTGGGACTGGGATCGACTTAACAGATTCCTTCCTGATGAAACTTTGGCTTTGATTGCAGGAACAGAACCACCTAACCCCGAGCTGGGAGAAGACAAAACTATCTGTGGATTAGAGAAGGATGGGCGCTTTTGGCTGAAGTTGCGTACTACTTGTTTGCTGCCACAAAAATAGCACCATTTTTATCAAACCGCACCTCCAAGGTGCGTTTTATAACTAAACTGCACCCTCCAGGTGCGTTTTATGTATAAACCGCACCTTGGAGGTGCGTTTTGCGCCATGTCAGACTGGGAAACGCACCTCCAAGGTGCGGTATGTGTTTTCCCAGGAGCGGCCTTGGAGACCGCAGGATCCAGGTGCGATCCAGCGGCGGACCGCTTGCCACCTCAGCGATCCGTGCCTGGATCGCAGACCGCAGCGGCAGGGAGCGGCCAGCGCCTCGGGAAGTGCAGACCGCATCAGAAGGGAGCGGTTTCAACTCTGGAAAAATTACCAGACCTCCCATGGAGGGTGCGGTCTGAAGGGTATAAATACCCCCTCCCCCCTCTCATTTCTTCACACCACAACCATTCTCCACTCTCTCTCTCTATCTAGAATTATCTCTCTAACCCCTCCCCTCCCAAAAGTCTAGGAAATAGTGGTCTGTTGGTTGCGGTTAAGTCCGATCTGCCATCAGAAAACATTTCTTAGGTTTTTCCCTCAAAACCCGCCGAATTTCTGGCCGACTTTCACGAAAAAATGGACGAGTGGTTCCAAGGAGAGGGAGTTTATTATGATGAATTTCAAGCGGTACGTACTCATTATTTTGGTCAATTTTTGTTTTTGTTATAAGCTTTTTAATTAATCTATATACTAACCTTGTTGTTATGCTCTCGTAGGTTGGGGACGACGTGAATATATACAACCAACGGTACTATTTGGATCAAGTGCCTATTGATCCAACTGACTTGTACGACCAACCCAACCATTGTTCAAGGGATGTTTGGAACGATCACCCGGTACATACAATTCTTCATCATTTATCTTTCTTTTATTTTGCTAATGTACTTAGTGGAATATAAAATAAATTTGAAATAATTTAATCGTATTGGTGTTGTTTTCAATAATTTAATCGAATACATAGCGCCACTTACTTTGACTCTTTATAAAGAGATGCACATCTAAGGAAATGAGGTTTTAAGCGATTATAATGATCCTCCCATTTCCTGGGAAAATCGGGTATTAAGAGATCCTCGGATCCCCCCTTTTTCTGTCAAAAAGGCTGTGTTTCTAAGAAGATGTATACCTCTTCTAAGAATCTAACGAGTGTTGCATTGTATTCGATTAAATTATTTAAATCAACCAATACGATTAAATTACTTACCAAACAACCAATACGATTTATGTTTATGTGTACTTAAATGATTTTTAATAATTTCAAATGTTTGAATATGTTTGAATATGTTTAGTATGTTTGTTTAATGATAATATGTATATATCTTGGGAAAAACCGCAAATTACTTAAATTTGATTGTTAATAATATAATTATAATAGAATTATGGTCGAAAATAAATCATTAATTTTAATTAATTTAGCTATAAGACTAAACTATTACTAATATATCATAAATAATTTTAATAATGGTCGAAATTAAATCATTAATTTTAATTAATTTATTTATAAGAATAAACTCTTACTACAGGGGTACGACCAATGTGCTCCCATGGAACCCAGTTATCTTGCCCGATCTCAAAAGAGCACGGTTGGAGTCGATTAGGCATTTTTTAGGCATAAAAGTCTATCGCCAACTCATCACCGCATTGGTGGAGAGATGGAGAAAAGAGACACATTGTTTCAACTTTCGCAAAGGATAGTGCACCATCACACTCAAGGATGTCGCCATCCTAACTCATTTGCCCATCGACGGCAAAGCTGTGTGTGTGTGAGTGATCATCCCCCCGAGGATCGTGACGGTATGACCGGTTGGCAGTATTTCATCCACAGTGTTTTGGGGGTGAAAGTACCAACCAAGGGGAGCGTTGATCGGACGGATCGCTTGCCACCATTGAGGAAAGGCCAAGTATCAATCACTTGGTTGACGAAGTATTTTAGGGACCATAACGATCCCGAAAAAGATGGGGTGCCCCTAACCGAGGAAAGTCCGGAGCTGGAGAAGGAAAGATATGCTCGTGTCTATCTCATAGGCATGATAGGAGGAGTGTTCTTCTCCAAAAAAATCGAGCAATTTAATTAGCTGTGGATGGCTTAGGATCCTCCTTGGTAGTTGGGATGCGATGCGGGAGTTGAGCTAGGGATCCGCTTGCCTAGCTAATATCTACCACCATTTGTGCAATGCATCTCTCAAAGCTGTGAGGGAGGTTGGCGGCACAATGTTCATCGTCCAGTTTTGGGCTTGGGAGCATCTGTCATGGATTGCACCGCTCCAATGTCCCGACAAGAATTGGGGTCCCGATCATCCCCTAAGACTCGAAGCTTATGGTTGTAGGTAAATTTCTCATACCCCATCATGATTTTAATAACACAATTTTCCTTATGTTTTAGCTTATTGTATTTTTATTATTGTCTTATTAATAAGGTGGGTTGGAGCCTCTACATGCGACAACCTTGCCCAACACAAGTTGGTAGAGTATCGGAGGAGGCTAGAGCGACTTTGGGAAGGAGAGGTATGCAAAAATACTTCTATGATCCCCGAACTTTTTTCATGGAGTACATGTATTTTTCCAATCGGATTTAACTTAAGTTACTATTTTTTTTTTTGTAGATCAAATTCGATCCATACCCGGCGAACATCGTTAATTGGCATTTACAGCAGTTCCCCGAGAATATCGGGCAATGGTACACGAGGGTCTCTCTCATTTGTTTAGGGACCGTGGAGTGGACCTGCCGGATCGATGCCTTCGTCAGTTTGGTCGGGAGCAGTGCATTCCGTTGGAGGTCCCGAGAGTCAAAGGGCGTTTCACCATCGAGATGGTCGGCAAGGTACTCACGATTGGCCCACGAAGTTGGCGGAAATGATCGCGGTATAGGTGAACCGACAACTTCAGGATATTGTCACTCCAACAAGTGTGGGTCGAATGGGGTATCATGACCCATACATGGATAGAGATCGGCAAACATCGGTGCGGTACGTGACTCCGGAGGGTGCGACCGATGGTGCATTGGTAAGTATATTATGTCTAATAAGAATGATTTTATTGCTTGTTTCATTCTGTCACATCATTAGTATTATCTTGCTAACCTTTTATGTGATTTAGGTTGATGGGATCGAGCGGATCAAAGAGTTGACCCATGGGAAACATGAAATAGGACATGAAGATGTGAGCTTCATCAAGAGGATGACAAACAGTCTACTTGGATGTATTAGAGCACAGGGTCGTGATCATCGTAGATACCCACCCATGCCCGCACCGGTGCCACCTCCGGTACAAGTTGATGTCCCCCACCCCCCCACCACCATACGAGAGAAAGAAAAGCAAGAAGGTTCGGGAAAGACCTCATGTGCCCGAGATAAGGCTGTTGGAGGAGTGGAGAGTGCCGACCCCCTTGGTTGTGGCACACGGTGGCGGTCCGAGCTCACATCAAGATCCCCGCCCGAGCTTGTCTCAAGATCCCCGCCCGAGCCACTCCCAAGATCCCCATCATGATCCCCGCCCGACCTACCATCATGAGCAATTCCCGAGCTCACACCACTATCCCCTCCCGAGCTACCATCAATCCCCATATGATCCCCACCCGATATCATACCACGATCCCCGCCCACCATACTATGATCCCCGCCCAAACTTCTTCAACGAACCCCCCACATCCTCGGGTACTTGGCATGATGGTTCCTCCACAACTGCGCATCTCGACTTCAATCCTATTCCTCGCCCTCATCAGTCGTGACCTCCTACCCCTCACCGTATGAGCGTCGATGTCCCCCGCTCGACCCTGGAAGCGCCGCATACCACGGATCGACGCCGACACAGCACTGACGAGCTCCCTAGCACGACCCATCGAAACTTGCCACCGCAACCACTGATGGTCACTCCCACCGGCCGTCGTACAGGAGTCAGATAACCTTACAGCCCCATGAGTCCCAGGGACTTCCTTGAGATGGATTTTTAGTTTTATCATTTTAAGTGTTGTTTTTAGTTATGTTTTAATTATATGTACTTGAAACCCTTCCCTCCTATTTTAGTTTCTTTAATTGACTGTTGTTTTAGTTTTTATTTCAGTTCTAAGTACTTGGCTTTTTGTATTTTGATCGTGTTAATTGAGGGTTATTTGCCAAACACGAAAGTTCCAAGCATCATAGCTCTAACTCCAACAATAATTGAAAATATACATAACAAGTACCAACAAATCAAAACCGCAAACTATGTCGCATTAGTTGAGTCCCCCATATTAGGACCCGAATTTTGCGGACCAATCGGACCTGGAAAACTTCGTTTATCATGCCCTGGAACTCTGCATACTGAACATCGTCTTGGGCCTCGTGGTGGTCTTCCACTTTGATCCATTTCGTTCTGAATTCTTTTTTTCCTCGGTCGACCCGGTCCACGCCTTTGTCCGAACGGCGAGATTATCAACTTTCCTGAGTACACCGGCCAATAAGCTTCATCAGGCAATGCACGGAAACTCTGTCCATAGCAATTTTTGAGTGATTCGATATTGAAGAATGGACTAACGAAGTGACGGGGGTCTTTGCTCCTGTTTTTAATTACAGCCATTGCATGAGAACATGGCCACCCTCTCCCCTAATACTTCTGGCATGAGCGAGACAAGGTTTTGTCCTGAAATTTACCAAAACTTCATGGCGATGGCCCCCGCGTCTACCATCCTCACGGTGTCCGGTCGTCACGCTAAACTCGCCAGTTGCCCGATTCATAACGGTTACACTGTGTCGACTACTCTTCTGATTGTCATGCTCCAGTATTATTGTGACTTTATTGGCATGGACCTTTCCCTATGTCTCGTTGGTCCTTTCCTAGTGTAGTCGATTGACGAACCATCCATTCGTTTTCAAGAAAATCATTTTCACAATGGCAGAGATTGGCAGCGCCTGAACACCCTTGTAGGCAGACTTGTTTGTTTGCATCCGCCCCACTGACAATCACTAGAGTGCCCTTGTACTTGCCGGTAAGGAATGTATCATCCACTTGGATCACAGGGACACAGAAGCCAAAACCATCAATTGATGGCTTGAATGCCCAAAAAAGTCGTATGAAATGGCGTTTGTTACCTGGCTCTGGCGGTTGTACCTCTTCATCTTGGTATCGAGGGGAGAAAACAGTGTCAGGGTTAGACACCTCTAGTGCCAAAATCAACCTGGGAAGGAATGCATATGATTCTTCCCAATCACCAAATACAGCGGCCAGAGCTTTCTGCTTTCCATGCCACGCCTTCTTATAGTTAATCATATAACCATAACAACTTGCAATGTCAGCGATTATGACTTTCACCTTCAGGTCAGGATCTTGCTCAATTAGATGCTTGATAGCCGTAGCAACCACCCTGGATTTCAACTGTCGATGGCCTTGGGATGTTATGGATGACACACACATGTGTGTGTGTGTGTTCACCGCACGGGATATCACCTAATGGTCATATCTCTTGCTGTTGATGTCCCGAATCCTAACATTGTATCCCTCGTTATGATTACGGCACCTGACTATGAGCCTTTTCGTGTTGGAATGAGTTGTGTGCCATTCAAAATGTCGATTCATTGCTTCAGTATCAATGGCGTGCCGCACCTCCTTCTTCGATCCAAATTGTTGGCCCTTCATAAACCCAGTGAGTGGACCCCATATTGGAACCTCCGGGGGTTCCATGTCGATGTCGACCATCCAATTGTCGTCTGGAATGTGATTGTAGTAGGGGACTGGTACACGGTCATGAGCCACCTCATCATCATTATCTCAGTCTGACTCTGGTCCTGAATCAACAACACCTTCAAGAGGGTTGGAACTGTCTGCACTGACGTTGTTCTCTCCTTCTTCATCGGAGGGGTCACTGACTGGTGCTGGCAGGGCATCTTCCATCTGATCCAGCTCATGAAAGGCACCTTCATCAGCTCCATAATGGTAGTTGTGAAAACTACCACTGCCTTATTGGAAGTTGTACTGGGGTTGGTTGGCATGGTCCCGTTGAACTTCTTCTTCATATGACGGGTAAGATTGATGATGACCTTCACCTTGCTCTTGGTACTGAAAATAGGAATGAGGATCATGGTAACTTTGGTAGGGATGATCTCCATATAATTCACCTCCATCATGGATACTAGATGTTTGACCGTCTCTAGAATGACCTCCAACGCCTACGACCGGCTCGGTGTAAACGAACATCTCGGCTCTGGAAAGATTGTTGGACCTCAAGAATTCGAGCATGGCATCTACCTCATCCTGAGTGGTTATGAGATATTCCTCGTGCCACAACGACCCGCCTTCTCTGTTTGGATATCGGTACACCATACGATCAACTCTTCTCGTGCCATTCATGCAAGTAACGTTAGTACACATTTGATAGAGGCCTTCAAGCATCGGTCTGGTAGCGACCTTTATTTTCTGAAAATTGCCACTGACGTAGGTGACCCCCTTTCCGCTCTCTTCCGTGTAATCATTCCACCGTAATCCAAGCGTGAACTTTTGGAATGCCATCTGCAAAAAAACAGTAGTTCAACTAATATCATAAAAATCACAAATCACAAGTCACAATAAAAAGTAATACAAAATAAACTTACGAGTTAACTTTAACCGCAAAAACACTAGAGAAATAGGGAGCTACAACAGAAAATTGAAAAGGGAGAAGGAGAGGTGTGAAGAGAAGAGATTTCCCGGGCTGCCTTTTATAGGCAAAATCATCAATGAAAACCTCACCTTAGAGGTGCGGTTTTCATCTGCCATGCAACCCCACGTCTATAGATTTGCATGGTTGCATGTCTGGTGTCGGAAAATAATTGACACACAAACCGCATGGGGGGTGCGGTTTGTGTTGCCAAAACCGCACTTTGAGGGTGTGGTTTGTTTTGGAGAAGCAACACCGCATCCCCAAAGTGCGGTTTTGCTAAGTCAGGACTAGACCGCATCTGGGCCATGCGGTTTGGTTACCGCATGGCCAAGATGCGGTTTTGGCCCAGAAATCTAAACCGCACTGATACGCCCCTGGGGGTGTAGGTTATCAAAGTCACGTAGCTAACGACTCAATCGAAGAATCGATTGAGCTCGAATCAAGAACGAAGCGTTCTTAATACGAACTTGGATAAAACGGAACCAAAAGGACAAATCCACACCTGGGGATAGCTCGATTGGTATAAAAAGGTAGTTGCTCGACCACGATTGAAGTGAATATTCAATCGATACACAAGCGCAGCAAGTTTGGAATCCACCAAACCCAAAACAAGTCGCAACTTGCACAAACCAAACGGTTTCTTTTCTATTCAACAAAGTCTGAATTTTACAACCAAATAGAACGGTATTTAAAGGCAAATAAAACCTAATACAATCATAGTATAACTAGGAAACAATTAAGGTAAAATTCTACACTAAAAAGGACACAAAATTCGGGTTTGAACTCCCTTTCTTCAAGAGCAAGTAAGCTGCCAACAAACAGTCAAAAAGCAGCTTTCATAGTAACTTCGTGTCATTCGTTCGAAGCCTTCCCGAACTCCAATCCTTCATCCAATTCCTTCCCTTTGTACATAAACATACCTAGTTTCATGTTGTGGAAGCCTTTTGGTCTTGAATCAGATCCATACTCCTCGAATCAAGCTCCAAAGTAGGCTTCACAAAACAGTTTCCAGACTTAACCATTTTCTGGCAGTTTTCCAGTTTTGAGGTAGCAACTTTAAGTCCTTGTAAAATAACCTTAATGACATCATCTGAATCTACAAAGCATACCATTGGAAAGATGGTAACTTTATCTGCAAAACAAACTCTTAAAATTGAATTTCCACCAAGCCAATTGAGAGAACCATGCCTCCAAAGTATGTACCCTGAACACGGATTTTGACTTGGCCAAATTCTGCCTTTCTTCTTCCCAACTTTGATAGCTTCTTTGTTAAGTAATTGTGACGTGAATTGTGGGCAATTTGGGATCATATCAGGCCCTCCCTCTTGAAAAAGTGTTGCCCTCAACACTTTGGCCTTTCTTTGCTCAAACCAATCACAGAATTGATCCCAAATTGGATCATAAAACGGCTTCTCACACACAAGTTTTTGCACAAAAATTGCATCTTCAACGCCTTCTGCAATCAGCTTCAGCAGCTTCGTGGGACTCCCAGGGACTCCTCCCACACGAAAATCAGCAAAATTTGATCCCACCGCCGTTTTGAACAAGTCACCAGAAACAGGTCGTGAATTTCCAGTTTCCGACGAGCGTAAGAACGCCGGCGAGAGCTTCAAATTTGGGGTTTTCTTTTCCAGGGATCGACAGCTCAATTCCTGGTCACCAATACATACGCCAAGCTTAGAATTGAAGTTCTGCAGCGGTCTCCGCCCTCGAATCTTCACCATAAGTGTCGATTCATCATCTTCTCTCTTCCCGCCACCAGTAAGTTTCAAATTTCCAGAATCCGGCCAACTTTCGTCAGTTGCCGGCGAATCTTCCAGTTTTGGGCGTTTCCGATTCATGCCATTTCGCTCCAATTTGTTGCCTTCAATCGCTTCGTATGGCTTCCATGAATCGATTTCATCCATCGCCAACCTTCGAGCCCCTCCAAATCGGCCCCAATTGAGAGTCCCGAATTTCCCGCCATCGGGAAGTTCGAATTTCCCAGAAACCGGCAGCTCAAACCCAGATTCCGGCGAGCTAAAACAAAAATTGGGCGTTTGAGAATCTGGAAATTTCAGGGCAATGTCTCGTTCCCTACACCTCGACTGGGACTCCAGTAACCTTTTCCAAGCATTGGATGGTGTTGATTTACTCCCAAAATCCACAACCGATTCACTCTTTTCACCCTCGTTGCTCTTCACGTTTTGACCCACAATTTGTGAATTGGGGTTTTTTGACTCGACGCGTTTCGAATTCAATTGGCCATTGCTACACCTTCTCGGCGTCTCAACGAACGTGTCAACGTCGGCCTTTTGCTCTGACCCAGCTCCGAGACTTCCAACCGATTCAGTCTCTTTCTTCCCCTGCATCGCCGTCGGAAAACAGAGGCGCCCAGTTTGAATTGAGCTCATCGACTCGACCTGGATTGCGTCGATTCCTTCCAACAAATCCACTCCTGTGGTGTCAAAAATCGTCTCGGATTCATTGAGCTTGCTCGAATCTTCCCCAACGTCGTTGTCCGATTCGTTCTCTTCTCCACTCTGCTCTGCCTTCAACGAACAAAGCTCCACTATATGCAACCCTACCAAAAGTGTTGCGATAGATTTTCGCAACTCTTTTAAGACATAACGCAACACATTTGTGGGAGTTGCACGAGGCAATTTTTCCCGTAGTGACCCAAGAACGTTCTATTAATTTAATGCAGTAGATGCAATGCGTCAACTCTTCTACCAAAAAGAAAGCAAGTTATGAACCACAAATCCTTTTGGGCCGAAGATTTTTCATGCATATATTTCGCTTCTTTGGTATATATATATATAGGTTTAGCCTAGCGTACGTCAGGCATACATTGTACGCCCGTCGAGTTTTATTATTTAGAGCATGAATTAACCTGAGTTGGAGCATGATACTATACTCTAACCTCTAATGGGTGAACCCAAGTTCCTAATTCTCTAACTCAAGCTACAAAATTAATTTAATATAAAAAAATAATAACCGACGGTTCTGATTCACCAAAATATATTGAAGTGCAAAAATCAAGTGTGAACACAGTGTACGTCAGACGCGTTATCTTTTGTTATATATATATAGTGGCTAATTCGGTGCACTTACTTTTTGGGGTGTATTCAGTGCACCCAACTCTAAAAGTGGTCATAATATATCGAATTTTGAACTTTAATTGGTAACATTAGTATAATATGATGACATAACATAGAATCACAACTAATCAATCCATTATCCTAACCCCTTAATCTTCAATTTTGAATCCCAAACCAAAATTTCAAATTGTAAACCTACACTATAACCCTAAATCCTTCAAATTAAAGTAAATCTTACATGATTTTTGTACAAATTCATGTTTTTTGTTCATAATATCATAAGCAACAATCAATACCATTTTGACATGAATTGCATGCTCGGAATAACGACTATGAGAAGGCTGCATTGAATGCACCAAAAAAGTTAGTGCACTGAAGACATCACCATAAAATTGATAATTGTTGCCATTTTGTTGAATAATTTGTGTACTTTGCATCCAAATATTTAATGGACATAAAATAATATAATAACCAATAAAATTAGCCAAAATATGTTATTTGTCTACCCAGTGTTGAAGTTTATGGCTAGTGTGATGGGATTAAGAGATACAAGGACTCCTTAATAGTATGAAGGGGGAAAAACTTAGACTTTTGTGATGTGAAACTAGTTGTGGATCATTCGTATGACCTGCAACCCACCTATAACTCATTCCATATAAGTGTGGATAAGAGTTATACGGCCACAAGTCATCCATCATCAAGTCACTAGTATTCTAGTTTTTTGCAAGTGAGTTGGTCTCGAACCACATATCAACTACTCACTCAGAGCATCAGTAACATAAATGAATTCTTATAGCTCAAACAAAGTTTCCACATAACATATTGTTGTCAAAGAAACAGTATGGAGAAAACAAATTGAAGGCGTGATTAATCACTCGCCTTAGAGTGTTATTTGCCCCCACTACGTTGTTGCTGGTAGGAATTAGGCAAACCACCCCCAGGAGTCCCTTCAACCAAAGTCCAAAAGCATCACCTTTCTGACTTCTGTGTTTGTGTTTTTGGAGAAGGAAAAACGAGGAGAAGAAGATGAACGTGGGACGAGAAGTCTGGCTGCATAATGCTTTTATAGTGAAAACGGCAGTTCCCTTCCGAAGGGTTACGTCGTTTCAGAAAATTCAAACACCAAATCATTATCCGGAATTAATTAATTAAAATAATTCCGGTAATTAATTAGCCAAAAATTCAAATCCGAACGCGTCGTGCAAACGTGCAAAGTGCGTAGTGTGATTTAATATGTCAAACTAAATAGCTCACACTTTTCCAAAAGCCCACTAACCACTTTATCCAATAAACTAAAGTGGGAAGCAAAATTAAAAACCACTTGCACTTTCCTTCTCCCACCAATGTGGTACTTCCTTTAACTCTTTGACTACTATAACAATTGTCGCGTTTCAACTTTCACAAACCAGCATCATCCCCAATGATATTGATATTACCATACTTCAAATTGACGATCTTAACTCGAATTGTTGAGTAATTTCCAAATACTTTAGCACACAAGAACTAGCCATTTGAAACCATTTAATGGGTCGTTTGGAGAATATGAGTTTAAATCTATAGATTGTCAACAATCTAAAGATTCTAACTCTTCGGATTGTTGAAAATAGATTTTAAAATGTTTATTGTTTGGTAACTGTGATTGTTAACATTAAATGAAAATAACAATTTTAATTTTATATTAAATAACATGTTCATCCTTAATAAAAAAATTAAAGTAGGAGGAAAAAAATCTCACGGATCAAGATATAGAATCTCTCTGATTATGAGAGATTTGATATGCATAGATTTTAGAGCTTTGAAATCTCTAAAGCTAAAATTCACAATACAAAAAGCAACAAAACAACATAAATTTCTACAAAATCTATGGATTCAATGAATACACACCCTTAATCCCGTTCTCCAAACGACAAAGCATTTGCGAATTCTGGATTTATTTTTTGTCATCGTTTTGGCACTAGCTTCAGGTTCAACTACATCGATATGAAAATAGAAGAGGATGGACATAGTTGGAGGCTGACTGGAGTTTATGGGTGGCCTGAGCAGGGGAAGAAGCATCTAACCTGGGATCTAATCAGGTTCCTAAAATCCCTTACAGACTTACCATGGCTGTGTTGTGGGGACTTTAACCTAATCCAACACTATGCTGAGAAAAGAGGGAAATAGCCAGCAAAGGGAGATGAAATGGATGGGTTCAATAGAGCCCTTGAAGATTGTCAACTGGAGGACTTAGGTCTCTATGGAAAGCCTTACACCTGGGACAATTACCACAAAGATGAAACTTTTCTAGAGGAGAGACTGGATAGAATGGTGGCAACTGAGTCATGGCGGAGCCTCTATCCAGATGCAGGAGTATATCATTTAAGACGTTGTGGTACTGATCACAATCCAATACTGTTGAAAACAAATGTTCTGACAGAGGATGTGAAATGGGGCAACTACTTCAAATTTGAAGCTTAGTGGCAGGACCATGGGGAATGTAAGCAAGTAGTTAAAGATGCATGGGAATCGAATGGATCAGAATCAGTTCTGGGAAGAATCAAATTACGTGAAGACAAGCTAAGGTGTTGGAGTAAGCAGACTTTTGGCAGCCTAAAAGCAAGAAGGGTGAAAACAGAAAAGGCTCTCGAGAAGATTGACAAAATGCAGAAAACTGAAGCTATTCTGTCCCAAAGGAAAGTCTTAGAGAGCGAACTGGAAGAGATCTTACTTCAGGAGGAGCTAATATGGAAGCAACGATCAAGAAATGATTGGTTAAAACTAGGAGATAAGAATACTAAATACTTTCATAGACGAGCTTCTGAGAGGAGAGCTAAGAATATTATCCGGAAGCTTAAAGATGTGGATGGAAGGATTTGGACAGCCAAGAAGATGTGGCAAGGTGCATAGTGGATTTCTATAAGAAATTGTATACCTCTGACTCTGGTTCAGGTTCAAGGACAGTGATAGAAGATGTACCATGCAAGGTCACAGCAAGCATGAATGCTGATCTGCTAAAACCATTCGAGAAAGAGGAGATCTGGGAAGCTTTAAAGGTAATAGGACCGCTAAAAGCCCCGGGAGCTGATGGTATGCCTGCCCTATTTTTTCAGAAAAATTGGGATATACTGAGGGAAACAATTACAACAGAGCTGCAAGGGTATCTGGAAGAGGGCAATTTCCCTCAAGAACTGAATCACACCCTTATAGAGTTAATACCTAAGAAAAAAAGTCCCCAAACCCCTGCGGACTTTCGCCCCATTAGTCTATGTAAGGTACTATACAAAGTGCTATCAAAGGTGCTGGCTAACAGACTAAAAAGGGTGTTGAATGAGGTGATTGTACCAAATCAGAGTGCATTCGTGCCTGGCAGCCTAATCATTGACAATGTGATGATAGCCTTTGAGTGTTTCCACTCGATGAAAGCGAAGAAGTCGGGAAACAAGGGTTATGTGGCTGCTAAGCTAGACATCACTAAAGCTTATGACAGGGTTGAATGGTCTTTTTTAGAGGCCATAATGCTGAAGTTGGGGTTTGACCCTAAATGGGTTCGGATGGTGATGACTTGTGTCACCACGGTTTCTTTTTCCACGCTTGTTAATGGCCATCAAACAAAGAAATTTTATCCTAGCAGAGGACTGAAGCAGGGGGACCCAATATCTCCCTATCTATTCTTATTTGTGGTTGAAGGCCTATCAGCCCTAATAACAAAGGCAGAAAGGGAAAAGAAGATTGAAGGCCTGAAAGTCAAGAAGAATGCACCTCAGATCTCCCATCTATTATTTGCTGATGACAACATGCTGTTTATGAAGGCAACAAAGGCTGAGTGTGAAAAAGCAAAGGAAATTCTGAGGATATATGAGACTAATTCAGGTCAGCAGGTTAATCTCACCAAGTCAGAGTTATCTTTCAGTCCAAATGTGAGGTATGGGAGGCAGAAGGAGCTAGCTGAAATTCTGAATATGAAGAGGGTGGACTATCACCAAAGATACCTGGGCTTACCTACTATCATTGGAAGATCAAAAAAGCAAGTATTTGGCTATTTGGTGGATCGAGTTCGAGCAAAAGTAAAGGCTTGGAAGGGGAAATTATTATTTGTGACAGGCAAGGAAGTTCTTCTTAAATCCATAGCTCAGGTGCAAATGACTTATGCTATGTCAGTTTTCCAAATTCCAATGAGCACTCTCAAGGAAGTTAAAAGAGTCGTGGCTCATTTCTGGTGGGGGCAGCAACAGGAGGAAGGGAAGACTCACTGGTTAAAATGGAAAGAGCTTTGTAAACCCAAAAAGTTGGGTGCAATGGGTAGGGGGTGGCTATTTGGACCGGGACCGGATTAAAAACCGGAAACCGGACCGTATAACCCGGACCGAGACCGGACCGGGACCGGATAGTAAACAATCCAATCCAATATTTGGGCTTAGATTTGAGGTAAAAAAACCGGATAAAGACCGGATAAGAGAGCTCAACACCCAAAACTTAAGGGTAATTTGCATAAACGGTCACAAACCTTTGCACTTAGTACAAAACTTAACCAACTCCTCACCCTTTAAGGCCTTAGGCCACTCAAATCCCACAATCTCAATGTAAAATCAAGACCGAATTGGGACCGGACCGGATCAAAACCGGACCGGATCAAGACCGGACTGTATCCAATCCAATCTCCGGTCCTTATATTTTCAAAAAGACCGGACTGGACCGGATCAATTTGGGCCAATTTAACCGGACCGGACCGTATAGCCACCCCTAGCAATGGGGTTTAAGAACCTTCAGAGCTTTAAGTTAGCTTTACTGGGTAAGCAAATATGGAGGATTGTTCAATTCCCTGACACCCTGGTGGCAAAGGTGCTCAAGGCAAAATATTTTGATGATAGAAACTCGTTGGAGGCAGAAGTGGGGGAAAACCCAAGCTGGGTGTGGCATGGATTAATGGCGGCAAACGATCCAGTGAAATGGGAATGAGATGGCGGGTAGGGAATGGCAATAAGATAGATATATGGCTCGATAAATGGGTGCCCTCCAGCAAATCTTTGCGAGTCACCTCGCGAACATCTCCCTGGGGAAATTCTACATCAGTGGCAGAGCTGATAGATCATGAATCGAGGGGATGGTGCACAGACTTGCTACAGAGTCACTTTAACCCTATTGATAGGGTAAACATTCAGAAAATCCCCATCCCGCGACAGCCTATGGAAGATAAGTTGATCTGGGATAAGGTGAAGTCAGGGCGATATTCTGTGAAATCAGCCTACAGACTATGGGAAGACAGAAACATTGAAGAAGAAGGAGAGCCTTACACCCCTGTTAACTGGAAGAGACTCTGGAATCTAAGAATCCCGTCTAAGGTGAAGATTTTTGCGTGGAGATGGCTGAGAAACATAATCTCTACAATAGCACGAATTTTTGATAGAATACAAAAGGGTAGTGAGAGTGCCCCTTCTGTGATTTAAGGGAGACGCAAGAACATATTTTCCAGCAATGGGATTGGGTTCGAAGAGTATGGAGATATAGCCCTATGAACTCCTATGTAGAGAAGGGGGAAGCTCTTACCTTTGAAGAATGGTTTTGCGAGCTCCAGGAGACTAAATCTGACGAGAAGCTGGGCGATCTCTTGGTAGCCCTCTGGTTTATATGGGATCAGCGAAATTGCCAGCTGTGGAATAAGAAGAAATTAGAGGAATGGGAGATTACGAGGCGAGCAAATGAATGGCTACAAGATTACCTGGTGAAGCAGAAGCAACATCAACCGGCCGATTCATCTGAAAATCGCCGGTGGCAGCCACCGATAACATCCCCTGTGAAGATCTCGGTTGATGCTGCATGTATGGCGGGTAGGGGAACTGGATGGGGAGCGGTGATTCAGGAGAGAGAAGGGGGATTCAGGCTCGTGGCGGTGAAAAGGTCGAGGGTTCAATGGAACCCAGAGGAAGCGGAAGCCATGGCAATTGGTTTTGGTCTAGAGCTAGCAAGAAGGTTGGGGATCAGGGAAATGGCGATTGTTTCGGATTTCCTTGGGGTGATTCAGCAATTGCGAGGAGAAGAAGATGTGGAGACAGAAGTTGGGCTCATCTGTGGGGAGATCAACGAAAAGGCCCGCGAGCTGGGGACTGTGGCCTGGAATTATGTGGCCCGAGAAAGGAATAAGCCTGCTCACATTATGGCACATATAGATTGTGAATGAGAGGGTGAAGAGGTTTGGGCTAAGAGCCCACCTCATTTTCTTGTACCTCTTTTACAAGAGGATTATGTGGGACACAATGGGTTTTCTATTTAAATAAGGGTTAATACCTTAGTTTGGCCCGAACTATACATAAACTTTCTACTTTGGCACGTGGTTTCGGAAATTGCTCTTCTAGCCTGAACTATGCATCATACTTCCTTATTTGACCCGAAGGCAGGTTTGACCGTTAAATTGGACGGTCAACAGAGTTGACCGTTAGTCAATGGCCAGCTCACTTGGCCACATCAGCGAGCAGAAAATAAAATATTTATTTTTACTAATTTCTAAATTTTTATAAGAAAGGAAATAAAAAAATTATGTTTATTATTATAAGAAAGGAAAAAAATACATAAATTCAAAAAATAATTTTTTTTATTATCTGTTCGCTGACGTGGCCAAGTGAGCTGACTTGACCGTCCAATTTAACGGCCAAACCTGCCTTCGGGCCAAATAAGGAAGTATGGTACATAGTTCAGGCCAGAAGAGCAATTTTCGAAAACACAGGCCAAAATAGAAAGTTTGTGTATAATTCGGGCCAAATTAAGGTATTAACCCTAAATAAATGAATGAAGTTCCTTTCAAAAAAATTAACTACTTGGTCAGAATTGCTGCGGTTGGGCCAGCTATGTTCGAGCCCATCCCTAACTTAACTGTCCAGAAAAAAAAATAAGAAAGGTGAAACTTTGATCAAAGGATGTTCGCGGCCCAAATATATAGCTTGATCCAAATGAATGTCACCCCGTCGCCCAGAGCGCAACGGCCCGACAATGAGAAACGTTCGACACGTATTTCTCCGCTCGATTGAGCTCGAAGAGCTCGATTGGAGTTGTCGGCCTCCTGTATCTCCTTCAACGAATCAGGCGAGACGACTAGTGGTCGGAGTGGCAAAATGGAGTCTTGGTCGGCTCTCGTTTGGTCGTAGGTCGACGAGAGTCCCTGCGCTGAAGCTCGACAGGACGATAACAGGATGGATCGATACTAGATAGTACATATCCATTACCCTAATTAAAATAGTTTGGATTTTACTCCGTACTCATACAAGAACTAGATTGGATATCAACATGATGCTCATACACGATCGAGTTTCGGATATTCACGGTTAACCATGAATAGTAATTTCTCTTTATAACTTAAACCAATATGTTAACAATTACTCATATATTGTTAAGTTTAAAATAATAAATTACCAAAATGAAAAATTAGTTAAGAATAATACAATGCCATGAAAATATTATATATAATGTGTGATAAATATCAAATCTGTAGAGAAAAATAATGATCATTTTTAAACAATGCCCACCAATCACCCGTAATATTCGAGTTCAAGTTTTATCCATACCCGTTAAATAATTTTGGTTCGGATTTAACTATTCGTTTAGGTCGAATTCAGGTAAATATCCATATTTATGGTTATTTTTACCTCCGCAAAGCTGGAGGTAAGGGTGGGCATCCGGTATGATAAATTCAAACCGAACTAAATATAATCAAAATCGAACTATTATTATTCGATTCTGAATTCGAAAAGAAAATCTGAAAAAACTAGGATTATCTCAACCAAACCGAAAACCCGAAATATGCCGAATAGTCGACATAAAGTCATGAACCCCAAGCCCAGGAGTTCGTTTGCCTGTTGAAACCCTGACCGAGTCCCAAACCTCCATCGACCCATCCCTCCCACCTCACAGCAGCCGCCGCCGCCGCCCGCCATTCCGCTCCTTCGCCTGCCTCTGGGCTCTCTAACAATCGAGCCCATCAAATTCACCATCGCTTCCTTAAAAGGTGATCAAGGGTTCATCGCTTTATGCATCAGGGATCTGTCATCTGTGTCTAAATGTGGGTTCCACTTCAGTGATCGGGTCGAGTACCATGACCATTCGCTTCCCTCCGTAGCAATGTCAACGGATCGCTATTCTTTATGCAATATGTTCGTTGATCGCTTTTTCACCTTCAATGCAGAACATGTGCAGATTGAAAAAATTCCATAAAAACTATTGTATTTTGAGACTTTTTTTTTTTTTTAAGTATATTTGGGGGGAAATCCCGTTCCAGTCCAGAACAATAGAAGTTGAGTTGATCATGAAGGCAGCCACACTTAATATGAAGAAGCCATCTTTACCGCTGTACTAGAATAATATGAGGAGTTATGAACTTGAAACTCTGACGCAGCATGTTCTGATGGCGCCGGAACAGGGCTTGGCTTGATGATGATCCGAGACTCCCATCAGAGGGACTATTGCTTATTTGTCTGGATACTGTTAGCGATGGAACCAGGAACCTGCTTTCGCAAACGGATAGGTACATACAATGTTGATAGAGTACAGTATGAACCCAAAAAGAAAACTTAATTAAACCCATAATTATGAACCGAAAAAACCAGTACTCTTCTTTTTTCCATTAGTTACACAGGAAAATGTTTCAAATTTGCACTCGTCCAATGCGATTATTGAAGCGAAAAGGGCACTCCTAGAGGTCTCGCCGCTAAAAAGTACAGATTATAGAGAGTGAAAAAGAAAACAAAAACCTCAATTACACCAGCTTCCCAATGAACAATGCTCTAATCAAACACTGGGCTTATACTCCCCCCAGCTCTATATTGCCGAAAAGTACTCTTTGCTCCCTTTTGGGTCAGGCTTCATCGACTTGTCCCCAGGCTTCCACCCAGCAGGACACACCTCGTCTGGATTCTCCTGCACATACTGCAACGCCTGCAATATAAAAAGAGAGGGCCAACGCCAGCTTTCCATTAGTACGTTTATCGCAAAGATAAGCTTCCGAGACATGATTAACAAAACCATCTGATCACCTGAAGTGTTCTTAGTGTCTCGTCAACACTCCGCCCAATAGCTAGATTGTTGATAGTCGAATGCTGAATGACTCCCTCCTTGTCAATGATGAAAAGTCCTCTCAAAGCAATTCCCTAGCGATGATAATGAAAACCCATTATGACAGTATATTTCTTTTACGGTAATTATTTCGACAATATTTTTCAAAGCATAGTAATTGCTGTTTTAGCAACAGTTTACTTTTAGTGCGTGCAAGAAGATAGTAAGAACTCCCATTTCAGATTGGAAGGAGTTTTTGTACCTGGTCAGGGATAAGGACTCCGAATGATTTGGAGATTGATTTAGTGACATCAGATACCAAAGGGTAGTTCAGATCGCCAAGGCCGCCTGATTTTCTATCAGTTTGGACCCAAGCAAGATGCGAGAACTACAATGCGACACCAAATTATTAGAACATGCTAAAGCATTTTCAGAGCTTAAACTAACATGTAACTTTAAAACTAAAAACTTTTGGTGGTCACTGGATGCAAGCATATGCGACCTTATATAGAGTTGCTGCTTCTACTAAAGGCATACAGATTGTCAGGACAATATCATAACTTACATGGAATTTCATTCCAAGGTGACGAGAATCATTTCTCTATGTAAATATGGCTGGTTTATGCTGTAAGGATATGCAAGAAAGAACGCATTTGGAAACAGATGCACATGTTCACTCATCATAAATACTCTCACAGAATTCAACTTACCACACAATCAACTGAGACACCCATGTAACTATGGTTGGTTTATGCTGTAAGGATATGAAAGAAAGAACGCATTTGCAAACAAATGCACGTATTCACTCATCATAATACTCATAAAAAATTCTGGCGATTACAGGATGCAAGCACATCTGACCTTATATAGAGTTTTATGCTTCTAAAGGGATACAGATTGTCAGGACAATATCATATATAACTTACATGGAACTTCATTCCAAGATGAAGAGAACCATCTCTCAATGTAAATATGGTTGGTTAATGCTGTTAGGATATGCAAGAAAGAACACATTTGCAAACAAATGCACGTATTCACTCATCATAATACTCTTAAAGACTTCAACTTACCACACTATCAACTGAGACACCCAAAATTTCAGTGTTGATTTTCTCAAATTCCGCATGTCGGTCGCTGAAAGCAGTGATCTCTGCAAGCAGGACGGGCAGGAGGTATGAGGAAAAAAAGGTACCAAGAAGGAACTATCACCATTAATCCATGTCCAAATTCAGACCACACATTTTATTGAAGCGGAACAAAACAAACCTGTGGGGCAGACAAAGGTGAAGTCCAATGGATAGAAGAAAAGGATAACATACTTCTTTCCAATGTATTCGGAGAGCTTAACCTGCAACAAATTCAAGAATCAAAATCGATTCCTCTTCCGGCATCCCGACCACGCTATAAACGGATAAAGCTGTGCAATGAGTAATGCAGAAAGCAGGAAGAAAGGAACTACATTTTCACCACAGCATTAGCCCCTTTTAAACTGAGTTGACAGCAATAATACCTTGATGAATTCCTGGTCAAAAACAGCTTCGGCCTCAAAGTCAGGAGCTACATTTCCAACCAGAGGAAGCTCACTCTGCAAACAAAACGCACAACATACAAACAGAATAGCTATTACCCAATTGAAAACGTACATCGGAATTCGAAATCGCAATGTGGAAAGGTAAACCGACTAATTTAGCAGATGGGGTTCTTCAACAAGAAGAAATAGAAGAGGTGGGGGGAGGGGGGAGGGGAAGAGAATCGTACAGTGGCTTTGACGACGAAGCTCTTCCTGCGGGCGAGGTTAGCGGAGGAGCGAGCATTGGCGAAGGCGGAAGATTGGAAGAGGGGCTTGCGGAGGCCGAAAAAGGAGTTGGGAAGAGGTGCTAGGGTTTTAGATAAGGGAGAAGCCATTGATTTGGTGGCAGGGATGGAGGAGGAGATGAGAGCGGCGGAGGTAGCTGAGCACGCCATGGCTTTTGTGCCGGCGGGAGGCTCCGGCAGGTGCTGGTGATGAGAGTGACTGAGTGGGAAGTGGCGGAGAAAGGAGAGTGAAAAGCAAGAGGTGTGAAATGGAGGGCGGGGGGAGCGGGTGGATGAGGAGATAAAATGCTGAGGGAAGGAAAAGAATGGTCAAGATGGAGAGGCAGTGGCGTTAGGTTGTCGATGGATGGGTTGGGTTTGTTTTTGTCGTTGGTGGATTTAATTTAAGGATTCACATTCATTGGTATATACTATTAGGGGTGACAAATGGTAAGTCGGTAAACGGTTAACGAACTGGTAAACGGTAACCGGCGGTATCGGCGGCCGAGTGTCAAATGGTGAAGTTCGGTTTATCGGCCCCAGTATCGGTAAATATCGACGGTAAATCAGTAATACTGATACCGACAAGTGCGCAACTTTGAGTTTGCCAAATATTAAGTTAATGCATTAACATATAACATATACTTCATTATTCACAAATATTACATACATGAATGGAAGTAAGTAAGTATAGCCCTCAAAAATATTATAAATAAGAGTTAATAATAAATTATTAATTACAAAAATGAAGTAAAAAATCACAAAAATCAAAATATTACAACATCACCCCACTGCCCAGAAATTCGGTTCGGTAATTTTCAGGTAAACCGAACCGAAAAACCGTCTGCAACTACTCCTTACGGTAAGTCGATAAAACTAGTTTGTAAGCGTTTACCGGTAATTCAGTAACCGGTAAATCGGTTACACACCGATATCGATAATTGATTCCCCTTTACCCACACTCAACATACCGAAAACCGGTAAAGTCGGTAACTGATACTGGTTACCGGCCAAATACCACCCCTAATACTATATACCATTTTAGAGTTGAGCAATTAGTGTTTTGCTAAAATCCCAAAATACAATGTGGAGAATAAAGGCAGTGATAACTTCCCCGCGTATAATTAAAACGGTGATGCCTTCACCGTTTTAGTTAAACGCGGGGAAGCAATCATCGCCATAAACAAAAACGGTGATGCCTTCACCGTTTTAAGCGAAAGAGGGGAAGTTACACGGATCGCTGATGGGGACTACCGCAGGGCATTCACCGTTGTAGACAATTGCGGGGAATACCCTACTATCCACGTCAGGGATCCGCGTCGTTGAGCCTTTTCATCGTTGTGGTCAGATGCAGTGAGGCGCAGATTCTGGTTTTCCTCCCAGATCTGACGCCTCAAAGCCTCTCACGTCAGCAATCCGCGTCGTTCACCGCGTTCGAAGAAAGTGGGCAGTTCACCGCGTTTGAAAGACGCGGTGATGGCTTCCCTGCTGCATTTTCTAGCGGTCCCCTTCCCCTATAAATAGAACCCTCCTACCCTCTTCCAAATCACACCACCACACTACTCTTATTTCTCCCTCCATTCGTCCACTCTAGTTTCGTTCTAAATATGATTTGTGGTTGCGGCTAAGTCCGATCTACCACATCAGAAAGCATTACTAGAGTTATACCCTAAAGCCCGACCCTCTACAAACCCGTCGAACTTATGTCCGGCTTCCGCCAAAAAATGGACGAAGAGGCTCTTCGGTAGGTTCTTGTTTTCCCTTTTGTGATTTTTTTTAATCGAAACAATATGATTTTTTAATCAAAATAATCTGATTTTATTACTTTTTTATAGATGGGTGCCGAGATATACGATCCTCGATTGTATATTCATTATGCGCCAAGAGATACGAAGTATTTATCCGAGCAAGAATCACATCGCTCTCGTGCAATTTGGCACAACAATCCGGTAAATACTAAATACCTTATAAACAATTTAATTTATTTCATTATTTTAAAAGGTTTTATTTTGCTTTCCGTTGACAACAAATCGATGTTTTTTTCTAATTTTTTTAGGAATCACTTATTCCCGTCATTCATAGAGGGACCAATAACTTGCCCGCTTGGCATGATCGACAGTCATCGTATATACAGAGGCATGGACTTGGTATGTTGAGGCACTTCATGCAGATTGAAATCGACAACGAACTGCTTATGGGAATGGCAGAGCGATGGCGCCCCTAAACTCATACGTTCCACCTTCCAGAGGGGGAAATGACAATCACTCTCAAAGACGTTGCGATCCTCACCGGGTTGCCGATAACTGGAGATGCCATCATCGGGAGTTCTACCAAACCCGAAGCAGGTCGGGGGCTGCTCATTCTTGAGCGTTTGGGCTTTGACATGCCGACCACCACTCCAGTCCAAGGATAGGGGGCATCCACCGTTGAATGCTGGACAAGTATCGATCCTGTGGCTCGTTGCTCACATCCAAAATGAGGTTCAAATTGGCCCAGACACTCCGGAAGATCAAGTGGAGCGTTATGCACGCGTCTACCTCATTAGTTTGGTGGGTGGATTTCTGCTCCCCGACAAGGCAAACAGGTGGATTCAAGGCATATGGGAGCATCTTCTAATGATCGCTCCTCAGGACACGCGTCCATTCTGGAGACAAGATGAGGAGCTGCTACTCGTGTCAAATCCCTCGTATGGTGTCAAGTAAGTTTATATTTATTCCATGGTAAGCGTTGTTTACTTTAAATTTACTCCATGCTTTGCTTGATTTAAATTTAAATTTATTCAATGATTAGTATTATTTACTTTAAATTTATTACATTCTTTGCTTGATTTATATTTATATTTATTCAATGGTTAGCGTTATTTACTTTAAATTTATACCATGCTTAGCTTGATATAAATTATATTTGTTTTGTGCTTATCCTAAATTTATAATTCTTATATCCGTACTTTTACTTACAAGGTGGATAGTAGCAAATACAAATGACCATCATGCTAAGCACTCTTTAATGTTTTATCGTGCTGAGTTTGATAAGCCTTGGTGGAACCAGGTAATCATGACAATTCTATATTTTAACGAATTACAATTTTGTGGACGTAATTGGTCGCTAATTGCAAATTATGAATGAGTATAGGTTATATGGGACTCATATTCACGTGAAGCGGTCGAGCTGCATCATTTGAAACACACCGAGGGGAGAATAGAGAAAATTAGGTGGTCCAAGGGATGCTGGAGACGACACCTAAGGGGTAGAACGGTGGGTACATGCAGTGGTATCGAAAGTTTACGCTTAGACGGGTGTCAAAGCAATGTGTTGTGATGGGTTTGTTGGTAAGCCATCCCAAGTCTCCCTCGTAGTCTAATTCTTTTCATTTGAGGTTTAATTATTAATTTGGACTTATAACGTAAATTGCTTAGGTTGATGGTTTGAAACACGCCAAGCACATGGTCGATAGTGCACCCACCATGGATGAGCGGAAGACTTCTTGGTTGCGAAGGATTATGAACAACCTCCTAAGTCGTACCTGAGAGCAAAGGAGGGATGTCATAGCATATCCTCCACTTCCTGCCCCGGGTGGAGATGCCATCATCGGGAGATGCCACTTCCTGCCTCCGGTTGAGGCCTCACGAAAGAGCAAACGCAAGCCTCTGCCACAATTTCAAGAGCTTTGTACGACTCAAGAAACAAAACTCCCTGGACCATTTGAATATGAGTGGGAAACTGCACCGGAGGTCGCTGAAGGTTCATCGAGCTACGCTCCATCTCATCAACATGACATGTTCCCTCAAGGGTTCCCTCAGTTCCACCATCAGCAGCAGACTCCGATGTATCATACCCCGCAGCAACAGACCCATCATGCGCCGAGCTACTACCACTCTGCTGGTCCATCTCAACCACCTCCACTTCCACCACCTATGCAGACTCCGGTCGGGGGTCGGGTTCAGAAAAATCCACTAGCAATTGTCCAACGAGCTCGTGAAGAAGGAGGAGGGAGAGGTGGCGGAAGAAGGGGTCGAGGACGCCGTGGAGGACGAGGAGGAGGGAGAGGCGGGGAACCAAATGAAGCCAACCAGTGAACTTGTCATGCTATCTATGTTTATTTTAGTTTTGTGTCATTCCATGAACTATCCATGTTGTCTTTCTTTAGTCAGTTCTTGTGTTTTGGTCTTGCATGATCTGTGACCTGTCCATGTTGTCCTTCTTGTAGTCAGGTATTGTGTTTTGGCTTCGAGTTATCAATGATCTATGTTAAGTCTTCCTTCCAAATTGTCTTAAGATAGATCAAAATTCCAACATCACTACAATCACTAAACAAGCTTACAACTTAAATATCATTACAACTAAATGACAATTAAGATAGATCACAATTCAAGGTTGGTCCTGATTAATTTCGCATCTTGCTAGAGAGGTTGTCTTGGGCAACGCCTTTTGTCATGCCCAGGTTGTCTACACTTGGAGCATCGCTACCCTCGTCTTGGGCGTTGCGATTGATCCGTCTCATTATGAATCCTTTCGGTCCTAGGATGACCCTTGGTGCGTTTTAGGTGCAAAGGTGGGTTAATCAACTTCCCATTGTCTAAAGTCCAATAAGCTTCATCTAGCATGGGACTGAAACTGACCGAGTATGAGTTCCTGATCACCTGTTCGGTGAAGTAAGGACTTGGGGGCTCATGGTTATTGACTTAGCTACCGCCATTGCATGTGAACAGGGTATTCTTTTATTTTTATACTTTTGGGATGTACACTCCCCGGTGCGGCTATCCAAGTGTAGAGTAACGGATTGACGATTGTGGCCACGTCTCCCTCCCCCCCCCCCCTCCATATACCCGTTTCGAAAGCAAAAATACATTCACTGCGGTTGCAAATGACAACTCTATGCTTACTTGATTTTTCTTCGTTCTTCTGCATTTGATCAAAGACGTGATGCGCTACCGCATGGCCAGCTAGCTCCCTACCTATAGCTAGCTTAAGCTGATTCACAAACCACTCGTTGACCTTCCAGTATGACATCTCCACTATGACAGAAACATGCATCGCTCTAAGGCCCTTGTACACTCCATTTATACTTTCGCCATGGTTTGTAGTTGCAATGCCGAATCTGGCCCCGTTGTCCATATGGAATGTCCACATGAGCAGCTTTTGACCTTCATACCATACTGCCCCCGCTTGGTGTATCTAACGAATCGTCTTCATCTTCTGCTCGTACTTTTTTGGGTTGATGTGCAACCGCTTCGAGGTGAACAAAAATAAGTGGTGAATACATGATAAATAAAAAATATCCATAATGAGTAATTAACTCGCATAAAAAGACATTAGTACCTGCACCCCACAATTGATCTCTTATTTCTTTCTTCTTTCCGAATTTGTGGGAGAAATTGGCAAGAAAGTGTCGAATACACCAGCGCCATGTCCATCCTCATTCGTCGGGAAAACCACCCACAGCGTTCCTAATACCCACATGTCGATCGGATAAAATCTTAATATCTTGTTGTTGTGTCACGTGGTTATGTAGTTGGTCAAAGAATCATGCCCAACTTAAACTGTTCTCCCCTTCCACTAATGCAAATGCAAGAGGGAAAATCCGCATATTTCCATCAACGCCTGTGGCAATGAAAAGAGTTCCTCTGTACTTCCCAGTGAGAAAAGTTCCATCAACCTAATTAAAAATTAGGATTTAATTAGTATAAAATTTACTTAGCAAGAAAAATGAACTTGTAGAATAGGAATTAGTCAGTAATGTACCTGGATAACTGAAATGACGAACGCAAACCCGTCAATGCATGGCTTGAATTCCCAAAATATTTGGTGAAACATCAACTCATTTTGTACTCGAACTTGATCCTCAGTGTATACATTGTTGTAACATGGCACGAAAACAATCCCAGAGTTGGACTCTTCCATTGCGACCATTAGTCTAGGGAGTAAAGCATACGAGTCATCCCAATCATCATACACCTCAGCCATGGCCTTCTGCTTTCCATGTCATGCCTTTTTGTACCTGATCGTGTAGGAATGTCAATCCTTCTCTTCGGCCATGATAGCTTTGACCTTGATATCTAGTTGTGCCTCGATCAAGTACTTAATAGTTCTCTCCACTTTCTTTGCTTTAAGGTGGCGGTGATCCTGGGAAAGTATGGACGAGGAGAAGGTGTGGTTGTTCTCAGTTTTTTTAAGCACCCAAACACCATTTCTCTTCATATTTGCAGCTCGCAGTTGCCACATACAGCCCTCTTCAGCATTCTTGCATATGACATGTAGTTGTTTACCGTCATAATATTTTACCTTCCACTCGAAATTGCGCCGCATGGCATCTTCGCTAAAAGCATCCTGGACATCGTCTTTCGTTGTGAATGCCATACCCACCTCCAAATTGGCCGTCGTATTATACACTGGCATAGGAACAAAGTAGGGGGCATCATTCTGACTAAATAAAAATTGAGATGGAACCTGTGTGTGGTATGGCGTTGGTGCCTCACGGAACGCCACCTCATCTTCGTCGATATCGTCCATATCTTCCTCCTTACTGACTGATCTCAAATCTTCTTCACTATCCTTGTCATTGGAGGCGAATGGATAGCTCTACCCAGAATGATCAACGTGACCTGCATCACCAACATCGTCTTCTCGCTCATGCGAAGTATGCCCAGATCGAAGGTCAGCCCACTCTGGCCCCCAAGCAGGCCATTGAACGTCGTCAGACTCAAAAATGGGACAGGCAGAGCATGTTGTGGGTATTCTTCCCATGCCACACCTCTTGCAGAACTACCTTCTCCATAGTTGCTTGAACTACCACCCAATCAATACCCTCATGCATAACCACCTCCTTCGTGGTTGCTTGAACTACCACCTCATTCGTACCCTCCTGCAAAACCATCATCATAAGAATACTGGTGAGAATGAGTTTCACCGACCGCCTCGGTCTCAACATACACCTCTGCAAGCCGCATCATGTTATCGCTGAGGAACTGTAACATCATGGTAACCGCGTCATCATCGCTTATGACAACTTCTTGGTACACAACCCCGCCAACACTCATGTCTGGATACCGGTAAGTAATTTTACCAACTCTCGTATGTCCGCGCGTACAGACCTTGTATGCACAAATGTCACAGATTTCTTGCCACGTGAATCTCGACTCAATTTTCAACATAGTGGATTCACCGTCTTCATAATCAATCTCAATGTCTGAGTTTGTCACCCTACCATTCCACCGAATAATAAGCTGAAACTTCTTGAATTAACCCATATCTGCAATTTACAATAAGTATATATTAGCTTAAGTCCAATAAAATTAACTAAAACCATATTTTACTGCTACGAAAATAATATTATTCAATCTCATAAACAAACGCAACTAACTAACAACAACATAAATTCATAACTAACATAATATATTTGCCACGAATAGTAATTCATTACATACATATAACTACTAAAACATCATTATATAAACAATACAAAATTAAATCATACCGAAAATTGCTTGAGAGTATTTTTCCAACTGCTCATGGGAGGGGTATTTATTTGACAATCAGGGAGCATTCACCATCGTTGTCGACAGCGGTAAAGGCAATCACCGCGTTGCCCTAAGGCAGTGAACTTTAGGTGGTTGTGACCTACTTTTCACCTACAAGGTCTGGGAAACGTGGAAAACTATCATCGTCGTAACCTAGCGCGGTGAACACTTTCCCCGCTTTACTCAAAGGCGGTGAAACATATACTGTTGTAAACAAACATGGTGAAGTTTTCACCGTTTTAGTTAAATGTGGTGATGGCTTCACCGTTTTTTAGTAAAGCGGTGAAGTATTCACTGCCTTTGTTCTCGGCGGTGATTGTATTCACTGTCTTAGACAAAGGCGGTGAATGTCAAACATGTGTACTTTGGAAAAAATATATAACTAACTTTGAGAATGTCTTTTAATTACTAGTGTATTTTTGGATTTCTTTCCCGTTTGGATGTGGTATTAGTCAAATATGTTATTTGGGGTCAATTATCGTATAAGTATCACATGTCATAATAGTTGCGAAAAAATCCCACTGTACACATGTTCTTAAAAAAATTCCCAAAATACATAAGTTATAAAAAAATTTCCAAAACTACACATGTTTGGCATTCACCGTTTTTGACAAACGCAGTGAAGATTATCACAAACACGGTAAATATTTCACCTTTTTAAATTAAAACGGTGAAGTATTCACCGTTTTTCTCTAAAATGGTGAACCAATCACCGCTTTAAATTAAAACGGTGAATATATCACCGTTTTAGGGCAAAACGGTGAATATCTTCACCGTTCTAGGTTAAAACGGTGAGTATTAGGCACGTTTTCAACCCCTGTTAGGTGAAAATTAGGTAACAGCTACCTAATGTTCACCGTTTGAGACAAACGCGGTGATGGTGTTCACCGTGTTTGACAAAAACGGTGAATAGTAGGCAGATTTTCCTATAAATACCAGGCCACCAGCAATTATAAAAACATAACCACTCCCCCCTCTTCAAATTTCAGCAGCCAAAACCGAGCATAATACACAGAACAGGAATTTTTGGTATGATTTAATTTTCGTATTATAGCTTAATGATGGGTTTTTAGTAGTTATAGTATGATTTAATTTTCGTATTATAGCCTAATGATGTTTTTAGTAGTTATATTGTTATGTTATGAATTACTTATCGTAGCAATTGTAGTACTTAATTTTTGAATTTATGTTGTTGTTAGTTAGTTGAATTTATGTTACGTTAGTTATGAGATGGAGTAATAATAGTCGTGCAATATGGTTTTGGTTAATTTTACTGTCTTTAAGCTAATAGTTTAACTTATTGTGAATTGTAGATATGGGTAAATTCAAGAAGTTTTGGCTTATTATTCGGTAGAATGGAATGGTGACAAACTCTGACATAGGGATTGATTATGAGAACGGTGAATCCACTATGCTAAAAATTGAGTCGCGATTCAATTTTCAAGAACTCCGTGATATTTGTGCAGACAGGGTTTGTACGAGCGGACAGGCTAGACTTGGCAAAACTAGTTACCGGTATCCAGACATGAGTGCTGTCGGGGTTGTGTAACAAGAAGTTGTCATAAACGATGATGACGCGGTTACGATGATGTTACAGTTCCTAAGCGATAATGGGATGTGGCTTGCCGAGGTGTATGTTGAGACCGAGGCGGTCGGTGAAACTCATTCTCACCATTATTCTTATGATGATGGTTTTGCAGGAGGGTACAGATGGGGTGGTAGTTCGAGCAACTACGAAGGAGGTGGTTATACAGGAGGTTATGGAGAGGGTGGTAGTTCAATCAACTACGGTGGAGGTAGTAGTGCAGGATGGGTGCCATCGGAAGAATACTCGCAACAGGATCAACCAGCCCCATTTGTTGAGGCCGATGGCGTTCAATGGCCTGCTTGGGGGCCAGATTGGTCTGAAATCGAGAATACCATTCGATCTGGGCGTACTTCACATGAGCGAGAAGACGATGTTGGTGATGGTGGTCATGTTGATCCTTCTGGCCCCAGCTATCCATTTGACTCAAGCGATGAGGATACTGAGGAAGATTTGAGATCAGTGAGCGAGGAGGAAGATACTGATGATAACGACGACGAGGCGACATTTCATGAGGCAACCACGCCATACTACACACAGGTTCCAACTCAATTTCTACATAGTCAGAATGATGCCCCCGACTTTGTCCCTATGCCAGTGTATAATCCAACGGCCAATTTGGAGGTGGGTATGATGTTCTCATCGAAAGACGCTGTGCAGGATGCCTTTACCGAAGAGGCCTTGAGGCGCAATTTTGAGTGGAAGGTAGAATATTCTGACAGTAAACAATTACATGTCATGTTCATGAATGATGCAGAGGGCTGTACGTGGCAACTGCGGGCTACAAATATGAAGAGAAAGGGTGCCTGGGTGATTCGAAAAGCCGAGACCAACCACACTTGCTCCTCGTCCATACGTTCCCAGGATCACAGGCAACTTAAAGCAAAGAAAATTGGGAGAACTATTAAACACCTTATCGAAGCACAACCAGATATCAAGGTCAAAGTTATCATGGCCGAGGTGAAGGATCGACATTCTTACCCGATAAGGTACAATAAAGCATGGCATGGAAAGCAGAAAGTCATGGCTGAGGTGTATGGTGATTGGGAGGATTCGTATGCTTTACTCCCTAGACTTATGGCCGCAATGGAGGCGTCAAACCCTGGGACTGTTTTCGTGCCTGTATACAACAATGTATACACTGAGGATCAAGTTCGAGTACAGGAGAAGTTGATGTTTCACCGTATTTTTTGGGCTTTCAAACCATGCATTGACAGTTTGCGTTCTGCATACCGGTTATTCAGGTATTTTAATACATGTTAACTATTTGAAATGTTTCTATTCTTGCAGACCAAGTAAATTTCATACTAATTACTTTCTAATATTTAATTAGTTTTATGGAACCTTCCTTACTGGGAAGTACAGAGGAATTCTTCTCATTGCCACTGGCGTTGATGGAAACAGGCGAATTTTCCCGCTTGCATTTGCAATAGTGGAAGGGGAGAACAGCTTAAGTTGAGCATGGTTCTTTGACCAACTACACGAACACGTGACACAGCGGGAGGGTATTACGATTATATCTGATCGACACGTGGGGATTAGGAATGTCGTGGGTGGTTTTCCTGACGAGTGGGGATGGACATGGCGCTAGTGTATTCGACACTGGCTCGCCAATTTCCAACACAAATTTGGAAAGAAGAAAGATATAAAAAATCAATTGTGGCATGCAGGTACTAATGTCCTTTAATGCGAGTTATCTATGTGTTTAATAATTTGTTGTTTATCATGTATTGACCATTTTTATATTGTTCACCTTACAGCGGTTGCACATCAGCCAAAAAAGTACGAGAAGAAGATGAAGGCAATCCGTCAGACTCACCGAGCTGGAGCAGTATGGGCTGAAGGTCAAGAATTGGCCATGTGGACGTTCCATATGGACAACGGGGCCAGATGGGGCATTGCAACTACCAACCATGGAGAAAGTATAAATAATGTGTACAAGGGCCTTCGAGCGATGCCAATTTCTGTCATAGTGGAGATGTCATACTGGAAGGTCAACGAGTGGCGGGTGGCTCGGCTGCAGCTAGCGATAGGGAGGGAGATATCTGGTCATCCAATAGCACATGACGTTTTTGAGCAAATGCAGAAGAACGAAGAAAAATCAAGTAAGCATAAAGTTGTTCTTTTCGATCACAGTGAAGGGATATTTGCAGTGGAAACAGGTGTATGGGGTGGAGGTAGACGTGGCCACAATCGTCAAATGGTTACTCTGCACTACGAATTAGGGGAGTGTACATGTCAAAAATATCAAAACGAGAGGATACCTTGTTCACATGCAATGGCAGTAGCTAAGTCATTAACCATGAACAGAAACACTCTGGTGAGTCCTTACTACACTGAACAAGCGATACGGAACTCATATGATGCAGCTTTGAGGCCCATGCCAGATGAAGCGTATTGGCCTATATACGCTGGGAAGTTGGTTATCCCACCGTTGCACCTAAAACGCACCGAAGCATGCTCGAAGTGCAGACAACTTGGTCATGACAAGAGGCGTTGCCCAGGACAACCACTCCAGCATGATGCAGATATAACCAAGGACCAATGATGTACAAGATATTCATTTACTTGTAATGCGGTACTAAATTGTAAGCTTGTTTGAATTTTCATTACCCCTTTGTTTGAAATACTTGTTTAATTGTCGTTGATCGTCAAAATTATATAGACATCAAGGAATATATTTGTTCACTCTAAAATGTTCTCCTTGTCGATACGATCGTGTAGCCGCAAACGGCTCGTTATTTCGACGTCAAACGAATAAGATACGTTCGTTTTAGTTTTAGGTACGCAAGCGTTACTCTAACGACATGTGCAGCTTTGAACTAACTTATCTCACTCGTTTGAACTCGTAGTTGAGATCTGTAAAATTTTACATGATCGTGATTGATTTTCCCAACTTTTTTGTGTTGAGCTTAGATACTAATTCTTGATAAATTGATCCAGAATAATAAAACAAAAAATGTCATCAATAAAGTGTTTCAATGACAACTTAAGTGTGTAGGATAGTTTTTAGACAATGCAAACTCAAATCACAATACCTAAAATTTTTAAAAACAACATGGATAACTCAACGACAATGCGAACTCAAATCACAAGACCGAAAACACTAGATAGTTCACTGGTTTTCTTCATTTGGTTGCCCCTCATTTTGGCCCTCAGCTCGCCCTCCTCCTCGTCCTCCACGACGTCCTCGACCCCTTCTTCCACCTCCTCCTTCTGCTTCTTGGCGGGCTTGCTCAACGACTTGTCGCCGATGTCTCTTAACCCGAGCCCCTACTGGAGTTACAAGTGGCGGTGGAGGTTACTGAGATGGACCGGTAGCCTGCTGGTAGATCGGGCGGTGAGGGGTTTGTTTATGCGGGGTGTGATACATCAAACTCTGTTGCTGATGGTGGAAATGAGAGAAATTATCCGGTTCCTGGATTAACCTCCAGCGACATCCGGTGCAGGTGCCCACTCGTACTCAAATAGTTTAGGGAGCTCGGTTTCTTGAGTTGTACGCACCTCTTCGAAAGTAAGCAGAGGCCTCCGTTTGCTCCTTCGTGGGGGCTCAACCGGGGGCACAATGGGCTCACCATCACTGCATGTACCCATCGTGGTAGCCCATCGGTCTTGACTCCGGCATCCCTTGGACCACCCTTGTCATTCTATCTCCCAGATGTTGATGTAGTACTGATACTTTAGGATCTAATTCTTTGAAGCGTGTCGGAGGTCGATGGCATGTAGCTCCCTGAAACCTTGAGGCGGGGTTTGTGGAATTGGTTGCTCCATTCGATATTGCCTCAAGGATCGATTGGGTAGGTGCCACTCCACGACGTGCCAACAAATCAATGGCACCTTGCACAACCACGTCTCGTGATCCAGAGAGTTTCTAAGATGATGCAGTTCGACCACTTCACATGGATATGGATCCCAAGTAACCTATATTCATTCAAATAATGCAATTAGCGACCATTTACGTTGAAAAACCTTAACTTGTTAAAATATGATAAAGCATGATTACCTGATTCCACCAAGGCTTATCTAACTCAGAACGATAAAACAGTAACGAATGCTCAGGTTGATGGTCATTCGTATTTGCTCCTATCCACCTTGTAAGTAAAAGCATTGAATAAATTTAAATTAGGCTAAGTACGGATTAAATTCAATTTAAATCTAGCTAAGCATGGTATAAATTTGAATTAGGCTAAGTATGGATTAAATTCAATTTAAATCTAGATAAGCATGGTATAATTTTAAATTAGGCTAAGTACGGAATAAATTCAATTGAAATCTAGCTAAGCATGGTATAATTTTAAATTAGGCTAAGTACGGAATAAATTCAATTGAAATCTAGCTAATCATGGAATAATTTTAAATTAGGCTAAGTACGGAATAAATTCAATTGAAATCTAGCTAATCATGGAATAATTTTAAATTAGACTAAGTACGGAATAAATTCAATTGAAATCTAGCTAATCATGGAATAATTTTAAATTAGGCTAAGTACGGAATAAACTTACTTGACACCGTAAGGGGGATTTTGCAGAAAGTTTAGCTCATCATCGGCTCTCCGGTATGGACGTGGGTCTAGAGGTGCGAAGATTGGAAGATGCTCCCATACCCACAGCTGTAGGATAAACATCGCAGCACCAGCTTGTTTTGCTCCCACCTTCGAGCAAGTGCACAACTCCCGGTATATGCTAGCTAACACGACTGATCCCCAACTCTTTTCCCCCGATTGCGTCCAAGTCACCAGTGAGCAATGGCATCCATATGCCTTGAATCCACCGGTTTGACTTGTCGGGGAACAGAAATCCACCCACCAGACCAATGAGGTAGATGCGTGCATAGCGCTCCACTTGATCTTCCGGAGTCTCGTCATTGATTTCCACCTCATTCTGGATGTGAGTTACCAGCCACGGGACCGACACTTGTCCCGCATTCAACGGTGGATGCCCCCGTCCTTGAATTGGTGTGGTGGTCGGCATGTCAAATCCCAACTCAGCAAGAATGAGCGGCCCCCAACCTCCTCGGGTTTGGTAGTGGAACCAATGATGGCATCTCCAGAAATCGGCAGCCCGGTGAGGATCGCAACGTCTTTGAGGGTGATCGTCATTTCCCCCTCCAGAAGGTGGAACGTATGGGTTTCGGGACGCCATCGCTCCGCCATTGTCGTAAACAGATCGTTGTCGATTTCGATACGCATGAAATGGCGCAACATACCCAACCCGGTCCTCTCTATATAGGGCGCCAACCGTGGATGCCAAGGGGGCAAGTTTGTGGTCTCTTTATGAACGAAGAGAATAAGTGATTCCTTCAAAAAAAAAGGCAAAACATCAATTTTTTAGTTTAAATAAAGCAAAATAAAACCTTAGAAAATAATAAAATAAAGCAAATAAATCATCAAATTACCGGATTGTTATCCCAAATAGCACGAGAGCGATGAGCTTCTTGATCGGTTAAGAGTCTCATATCTCTTGGCCCATAATGGATATACAATCGAGGATCGTATATCTCGGCATCCATCTATAAAAAAAAGTAATGAAATCAGAGATTGTTTTGATAAAAAAAATCACAAAATCAAATTGTTACAATTAAAAATAAAAACAAAAACAAAAACCTACACGAAGAGCCTCTTCGTCCATTTTTTGGCAGAAGCAGGACAGAGGTTCGACGGGTTCAGGTTTGTAAGGGACGGGAGCTTAGCGGGACGGGGGGGCTTTAGGGTCAAACTCTGGTAATTCTTTCTTATGTGGAAGATCGGATTTATCCGCAACCACAGAGCATACTTAGAACGAGACTAGAGCGGATAGATTGAGGAAGAAAGAATTGTAAAAGTGGTGGTGTGATTTGGAAGAGGGGGGGAAGGGTTCTATTTATAGGGAAGGAGGGAGGGGTCTGCGAAAATTGTTGGGGAGCATTCACCGCGTCCCTCAAAGGCGGTGAATGCATCGCCCTTCTCAAAAACGGCGACAGACGCGGATCGAGCCACGTGGCATGATGTGAGGCGTCGGATCTGGGAAGAAAACCACGATCCGCGCCTCACCGCATCCAACGGCCACGGTGAGTGGGTCAGCGACGCGGATCGCTGAGGCAAACAAACATGGGGTATTCACCGTGTTTGTCTAACGCGGTGAATACACCACGTTTGTCCACGTCAGCGATCTGCGTCGCTTGATCGTGGCCCACAGCAGCGGTTTAATCTTCACCGCGTTTGAATAAAACGGTGAAGTATTCACCGTTTTACTCTAAAACGGTGATTGACTCGATATTGGTTCATCGTTTTAGAGGAAAATGGTGAATAATTCACCGTTTTTGTCAAACGCGGTGATCATCTTCACTGCGTTTGTCAAAAACGGTGAATGCCAAACATGTGTAGTTTTGAAAATATTTTTATAACTTATGTATTTTGGGAATTTTTTTTAACAACTAGTGTACTTTGGGAGTTTTTCCTAATAGTTGTTATTTGTTATGTGATATAATGGCATTTGTATGAAATATCACGTTTGGATGAATTATAAGTAGTGATATTGTTAATGTGATATTAGCACTCAAATTTGTTATTTTACCAATTTGTCCTTCTTAACCCTATCTCTTGCTAGTGTGTGTGGATGTTTCGGTCAACATACATATGTTATGCTATTAATATTTACGGAGTTCTATATGACGTGTTAAAAGATCCAAATTAGTTATAAAATATTTATTTGAAAATGTATATGGTACTAATATGTATGGAGTTCATATGGATTTAATAGAATAGTGTCGAGACATACTGCGTTTTTGTTATCGTTAAACATAGTTGTTAAGATAATAGGAGCAACAAATAATGGTTATGGGGATAAATGGGAAAGAAGAGGTAAAAAGTTGGACTAAAAAGGAGAGGCTAGTTTGGAATTTATAGAAAAGGAATGATGACATAATTAAAAAAAAAAAGACAATAACCTGTTGTTATCTGGAGAATACCAACCTTCCCCCTAGGTATTTGTCAAATAATAGGTTTGTGATAATTGGAGAATAACATGTGTCAAATATTTTTATCCGGTTAAATAACACATTTTGTGTTATTTGACTTTAAATAACACACAAATCATCAATCCAAACAAGAGTTATTTTACCTGTGTTATTTTCAAATAACTAAAGAATATTTTATTTTCAAATTACTAACTTAATGCACTCACTTTAATAATTTACTAGCACTGGACCCCGCCCGTTGGTCAGGAAAATTATATATGCAATATGCATGTAATGAGCCTTTTGTACATTGATTATACAGGTTACATGTTTAAAAGTGATTGAACTCTGCATAATTTGCTTAAAAATATAGTAACAGGTGAAATGGGATATAAGCAAAAAACATAACTATTCCCTCGAATTAGAGAATAAATCTCACCAATTGTTCTTCATTGCCTAAGTAGACCATGGTGCTTCCCATCATTCATGCAATCAACCTTCCCGATGAAAGAAAATGATAAGTGTCTAATAGAGTGAAAATAGTGACCACGGATGAAATAAAATATTTTAGTGACAAACGTGAAATAATTTAATAAATTTAGTGACCAAACTTGCAATTTATCCTTATTTTAAGGGGATTGCTATTCGTCGCCCTAAAATTTCTTATTCGTCGCCCTAATTAAGATAATTTTACTCTAATACCCTTAATTCATTTATTCGTAGTTTAAAGACTTAAACCCAAAACAAATTACCGGGAAATAAAATAAAATTGACATCAACTCATCGCCGGCCGCCGCTGTGCGATTTACAGTCCATAACAATGGCGTGGGGGCTCGAGTTAAATCCAAGTTTTGCACTGAAAACGAAAAAACCAAGACGTCCCCTTGTCCCTGGTCAAATGAATTCCAAGAATCCCCCTTACTTTGTCGAATTAATTCCCAGCGAGATAATCTTTGAAAAAAAACCCCTAAACCCTTACTCTGTTCTTGGAGCTTTGTTTATGTTTCTCTTCTCGTTCCTTTTTATTTGGTAATTGGGTTAGTTGTTTGGTGGGGGGACTAGGAAGTGGAATCGTTTCCCCTTTCATGAAGCGAGGAAGATAAAAAGGGCTGATGGAAATAATAGATGAGATTGCAGAGGACGGCTTGCCAGAGCGGGGACGCCTTATTCTTCGATTTGAGCGGCGGCCGATTTGGATTGGGGATGAAGAAGGGATTAGAGATTGTTTGGTTAGGGTTTACGACTGAAATTGGGTTGAGGGTAAATATGTCAATTTGTTGCGTTTTAGGGCGATAAAATTTGAATTTTAGGGCGACGAATAGCAATTCAGTATTTTAAGGGTGGAATGGAAATGTAAGTGATGAAAAGTAAAATTCCATTAGGTATAGCTTGCCATGTGATTTTTCCTACAATAGCAAGCAATGTTGCCAACCCGGTTTAGCCAGTTGGTCCGGTAAAAAAGTGGATTGAGGGTTAAATGATTTAATCTCTTTAATTCAGTTTAGTTCGGATATATAAAATATTCATTTATTGTTCATACATTTATAAATTATGTATGGTATCATCTAAAATATGGGTAATAACATATAACATTGCACCAAAATAACAATTCGTATTTGGATCCAACATGTAGTGAAAATTCAAACACAGTAATATAACATCAATATTGAAATGTTCAATTTAGAAATCCAAATATACGGTTATGCGAAGGAAAAAACCGAAAAGAGGCATAATTCTATGACAAAAGAAAAAAAGACATCATATGACCTTTGCTTCGAAAATCTTGCTCCAGACTTACCCGTGAGTGTATGGCGCCCATTTTCTCATCAAGTTAGGGTCACTCGAGTCAATTTGGACGTCGACCGTATATTGAAAACCTTAACAATCAAGACATGGTAAACCACATTACTCTAAGGTTAATATATTTGTATGACCTGGACTTTTCACATAATAAACATCCTGACCAATTTTTTCGATCTATAATATCATGGCCTGAACAATACACCAAAGTAACGAAATTGGCCAACCCGAAAAATTGACCGTTATCTTCGACGGTCAAACGCATTGACTAACGATCAACGCGCCACGTCAGCACCTTTCACTTAAAAAAATTAGATTTTCCACCTATTTCTATTTATTTTTTCATTTTGAAAAATTGAAAATTGAAAATTGAAAATTGTATTTCGGGTCCTTGCCATTTTTCAAATTTTTTATTCAAAATGAAAAAATAAATAGTAATAGGTGGAAAATATGACATTTTTTAAATGAAAGGTGCTGACTTGGTGGTGACGTAGCGCGTTGACCGTTAGTCGACGCGTTTGATCGTCCAAGATAACGGTCAATTTTCGGCTTTGGCTAATTTTGTTACTTTGGTGTATAGTTCAGTCGATGATGTTATAGATCAAAAAGATTAGTCAGGATGTTTATTATGTGAAAAGTTCAGTTCATACAAATATATTAATCCTTACTCTAATCATAAAAGACAAAAAAAATTTACTAAACTCTAATAAAATGATATAAAATGGATTTTATTTACATAAAAAAGAAATGAAAAATAAAATGCACTGTACAACTGCACGCTAACATTTGAATTCCATGTAATTTTAATGGGCTTAAGTGCCCTTGTTTCAGATCAGGCCCATCGTGGAATATGACAGGGCTTTAGCTTAGCGAGAGAAGCTGAGAAGCAGTAAAAGCATCGCTTCATTTAAGGAATGCGAAATGACCAGAGTGGACATCCGAAATTCACTCAAAAAGTTATAAATTCAAATCCCTGAAAATCCAACCTGTTGGACCCGTAAATATGACATAACCCAACTCGAACAACAACGGTAATCCACAAGCGCATATGAGCCCAAGTCCACAGAACACTACAAAGACCCAATGAAAGCCCAATGAAGGGTGGCTTGACCTATAAATATACTCTTAGGTCTTCCAAGTAAGGGATCTCTTCTTCTCCTCTACTCATTTTTTACATATCACTTATCTCTCTACAATCTCTCTCTACCTAAGATCTCCTTATTTCTTTATCATGGTACTAATGTTGATTGTCGGAGTGTAGATAATGGGGCCATCCCCACCCTTTCACAGATCGGAAGCATTCTTGTTTTTTGACTGAAACACAACCCATGTTCTACCTTTTATATATTTTGTAGATGCAAAAACACACTAGCAGGCAGCAGCAGCAAGGCAGACCAAACCAAGGGATTTACTGATAGAGTTGCACCAGTATACCTTTTTTTATAATCTTGATTTCATCTTATTAATCAATGGGTAGAAACCAAAGAAAATAAAAAGAAGATACAAGTACAGACCAATCAAAACTGACAGAAGAGAGTATTTCTTCATAGTTTTCAACTATTTGAAAACAACGCACTCTAACATCACAAAACAGGTTTGTCCCAAAGATTCCATATAATCCAGCTTCCTAATCACTCCAAACCATAACACCAAAATGACTTCTACACCTCTGTGTTCCAGTCTCTGACTCTCTGTTTCTCTACTGCACTTCCAAGGATGCTGCACTTGGAGTATGAGCTGCTGCAATTGAAGTCAGAGCAGCCAGCCAAACATTTGCCAAGTTGTTTTGCACCAGTCTAGCAGTAGCCTCCATGCATGTAATACTATAAAGTTGTTTGAGTTCAACATCCATTAAGCACTTACAGACTCAAAATTGGAAGAACTCTGCGGTTCCAAGGAAGCTAAACCCACAACCAGGAAAGAACACTCAAACGGGTCTGGTCTCTAATTCTAACTTTGACAAGATTCATGACCCCCAAATACGATCATTTCACAGTGATTCCTCCGTGGAAACAAACTAAAGGTAGCAATGACGGAGAAGATTGTTATTTAAGCAGCCAAAATGTTCTGCAACTCCTATGAACAGCTAGCTTTGAGCTAAGCACGACATCTTCTAATGCCGTGGAAAACAAAATCAAATTCAGAACCTTTCAACCCATTGGTAAAGCTTCTTACTACTACTAATATTCTATTACAGTACTCACGATGTAATCACCACAAACCCAACCCGCTATCTCACTTAACTAACAAAACAAAGCAAGCTAATACTCTGCTACACCATGAAGATACAGTTGAGGTCTCCTAAATATATACACGAACATAACTAAGGAATTGCGGGAAAGTTACAGCGGGAAGATACCTAAGCTGCTAGGAAATCAGAAAACTGGATTTGATGCCAAAACGGGATTTGCTCAAATTGGATTTGTTGGCAATACCTCACCTGCAGAATCAGCAACGGAAGTTGATCTTAGTCTGGAAAGGCTCGTAATCCATCGACCTGAAACTCACATCAAGGAAACAGAGCCTGCGTTTCTCCTACTTCATATTGTTCTTTGTTAAAGGACGCGACTCAGAGACTTCTTGCTCCTCGACAAAGAGAGGAGGCAGCTGAGCGCGGGCAGATCAATTGGACGATTAGTAAGTAGTAACTGTTGGAGACATAGGCCTCGACTAGACTCTTATCGATTAACAATAACTCATAGCGCACGCTAAATTGATAAGGTTTTATCTGCGTTCATAAGGGCGAATTATCTGCTATAAAGAACAACCAGTAGCAAATCCGAACCCCAGATTAGCATTACACATTTCAAAAGCAAACAAGCAAAGCTTGAACAGAAGAGCTGATATGATACCAAGAACGGTGATTTAATTCAACCAAAACTTCTACAAAACATTCCTCTTGCAACTACAAATATAGATGTTCAGAACACGACCAGAAAACACCAACATGCAAGCACGGCTAGATATAGAGACTTAAATTCCCAACCATCCAAAAATGCCTGATAACATAGTATCCCAGTAGCAAAAGTTGTGCAGCCTCTAAAGCTTGAAAAAGAAAAAGGAAACGTCTAGTTCATCCTCCTGATGAGCTCATTGATATAATCCTCACGGTTTCCAGCATCACCACCTTCCACATAGTGATTCCTCTTCTTCTTCAGGCCACCCAATGGCGCACTCAGCTTGAATGGCCATAGGAAGTTGTTGGCCTCCTTGAAATGAGGGCCAACAGTCATGATCTCGTGAATGAGATCTTCAACACAGATGATGCCGAACTTTCCGAGACCCTGCCAAACATTTAAAAACAAATCATTGAGTATTGTGCTTGTAAACTAAGTAGCAACAATACAAACTTTACTGTCAAAAAAAAAACAATACAAACTAGAAAGGTACAGCAGACGGCTCACAAGGGTTAAATACCTGCTCAACAATGGCATTGTCGGTCAAAGGAATTCTCTGCTTGTCAAGCTTGCCAAAACCCCTCTTGTATATCAACTCCTTAACGGATTTAAGATTAGGGTACCTGATATACATAACAATAAAGTCAGATTCATAAGGAGCCAACCCCATGCATGAAACTCGGTAAAGATAGAAGCTTGGAAAACATGTTTTAGTGCAAAAGACAATAAAACCCCATACCCATAAGTCACATATGGCTCCACTCTCCGTAGCATGTTGACTGTAGCCTTGTTGACCTTGAGGAACACACCATTGAAGATCTACACAAGAGAATTAGGGTTCAGACACACATTAAGATAGTAAAGACTAGTAATGAACATAACATGAAGTAAGAAATTACCTGTCTAAGACGGAACAGCTGCAAGATCTTTCTAGTCTTTGGGTCCATGGCATTAATACTAACAACAGACGGTGAGATTCCAAAGTTCAGAAACAGCCACTTTGCGGAAAACATGTATCAAAACAGGGTAATAAACCTTAAATAGAAGAGGCTTACCCACGAATGCGGACAATGAACAACAGCTTGGCCTCTGGGCTGACATAGAAACCACCCTTGAGTTTGGCCTCTCTCTTCAACCTGATCAACTCCCTCTCCTGCATCAGAGCGAGAGGATCAAATTGCCACAACCAGTAACTCTACCAACAATGCGAACAAATATTTTCTAAACCAAATTGGACACCCAAACACAGCAGAGGTTAGAGATGCAAACCCCGTCCTTGTACTCCTTGGAGTATTGTTCGGCCCTCTTGAAGATGATCTTTCTGTTCTCGGCACTCTTCTTCTTCTGCGCCACTGCTGCCTGGGTCTTTGCCAAAGCCCACTCGTCATTTCTCTTCCTCTTCTTCAAAACAGACTCGGGAACAATAGCGGCTACCTTAGCTTCTTCGGCCATCTCTACTCTACCTCGCCAGAAAGCAAGAAACAAAAGCAATCTAGAATATCAAACACCATAGCATAAAATAAGCGACTACGGGAGCCAATCAGTGAAGCAGAACATGTTGTTCAAACAACAAAAATATGATCTAGCTAACCAAAACAACGTTATTGCGTTGACCACGCATAGTCTAGATCCACATAATTAAAATCCCTAAGCATGCTAGAAGACGAAGACGAAGACGAAGACGAAGACGAACAAGTGGAATCGGCGACCTTACGAAAATTCTGCAGCAGCTAGACAATGGAAAGGCGAAAGGAAGGAGATTAAGCTGGCGCAAGAAACATTGAACCAAGAGTAGATTCTCGCTTACCTCTGATAAAAGACTGCAGAGGATTTCTGGAGCTCCAATGGTTTGTAGGGCGGCCTGGAGGAGATGAGAAAGGAGATACCTAGGGTTTTTATCGCAGTGGTTTTAAACATAAACCTAGAGCGTCCTCCTTGTATCTGAGCTAGGTCCAAATTTCTGGGCCGAACTTGTAGTCTGAGCAACGACTGGCTTAAACAACCAGTCCAGCCCAGCCCAGCCCAGCCCAAATTTCGGCTCATCTTTCTCGGAACCATTTTTTACTTACTGGAGCTACAGCCTTTAGCTGCTAAGATTTCTCCAGATAGCCCTTATCCTTCTCCGCCACAATCTTGCTCCCTTCTTCTTCTCCCTCGCCGGAACCAGACGAAAACGCCTGCGCCACCACTCGTCTCTTCCGATGAGGTAGCCGGCGAAAAGAAAAAGAAAATGGTGGAAACGCTCAATCTCCTCGCCAATGGTAAATCCTCGCTTCCCTGCCTTAAACCCATCAATTTCCCTTCCCAGAATCATGATTCCCCTTTACTCTCTCGCCCTAGCACTCGCCTCCACTTCCCCATTCTCTCCTCCAAAACTATCACCGCCGTTTCCGTGCCTTCCAAGCCCGCCTCCGCCGCAGCAATTCGAGTAACCCCCAACCCATCGCCGCCCAGGCCTCCGCCTCCGTCGTCCGATTTCCAGGAGAAAATGTACTACCTGGACTCAATCGGCCTCGACGTATTCTCCCTGGCCAGGGACCACCGACCCATCCTCCTCTCCGCCTCCCTGCCGGAAATCAAATCCATCATCGACTTCCTCACATCAATGGACTTCACCGCCCAGGACTTCCGCCGCATAGTCTCCATGTGCCCGGAATTCCTCACCGCCAGCGCCTCCTCCGTCATCCCCGTCTTCACCTTCCTCCTCCGCGAGGCCGGCGTCCAGGGGTCCGACATCCGGCGGGTCGTCCACCGCCGGCCCAGGCTCCTCGTCTCCAGCGTCAAGCACCGGCTCCGCCCCAGCCTGTACTTCCTCCAGAGCATCGGGATAACGGCGGCGCACAGGCACACCTACTTGCTGTCCTGCAGCGTGGAGGACAAGCTGATCCCTCGAATCCAGTACTTCGAGGAGATCGGGTTCTCGCGCAGGGAGGCGGCGGCCATGTTCAGGAGGTTCCCCCAGCTGTTCAATTACAGCGTGAGGGACAACATCGAGCCGAAGCTGAATTACTTCGTGGTGGAGATGGGTAGGGAGTTGAAGGAGCTGAAGGAATTCCCCCAGTATTTCTCCTTCAGCTTGGAGAACAGGATCAAGCCGAGGCACCAGTGCTGCGTGGAGAAAGGGGTTTGCTTCCCTCTGCCCGTGTTGCTGAAGATGAAGGATGTTCAGTTTCGGCAGAGGGTGCAGCTTCTCAGTGAGTCTTCGCTTCCATTCAGTTCCTCTCCTCTGTCCCGGGTAGATTTTGATCCCCCATTGTAGTACAGTACAGAGTATGAGAAAACTGTCACGGACCAACTTTTGGCCGGCACTTAGCACTCAAGTCTTGTTAGAGCACTAAGTCAGTCTTGCTCGTATTCACTCAAACTCACAAGTTGAGAGAAAACTCTAAAGATAGAAACTCTCAATTTCTGGATGAATGACAAATGAGGGAGAGGGATGCTTATATAGGCATTGTGTTCTAGTTTGCCTTCTGTATCTCGATGAGCTGCTGATTGTGACGAATGTAAATGGGTATAGCTCGGGTTACTATGTTGAATTGTTGATGACTGAACTTGTTGAGGGTTTTGAGCATACTCTGGCGGTTTAAGTGGGACTGAGTTATGAAGGGAATCTGTTGACGCAGGCAAGCATCTTGTTTAGTGATGGACGTTGGCGGCTATATGAAGAAATTTAGAGACACGAGTTGGAAATGCCATTTCAGTGTGTCTAGGAAAATCAAGATCCTGAATAACAAATGGATTTCCGATAACTTATCTTGCATCCCAAAATCAAGGATTGAAATATCATATCCTGGTTCCATAAGAAAAAATTTCCCATCAAAAGTGTTTTCAGCAACAAAAAAAAATGTGTTGAATTGAGATTGCACTTTTGACTTATTTGGACAACAATTACTAAGATATGGCTCACAACTCTTTGAACAAAGTTCGACCGCCTCTGTTCTTCGAAAATCCACTTCTCGTTTCACAATACTGGCAATCATCTTCTGCTCAATTAGAAGCCCACTACTCTGGTCATCTTTCTCCCATCCCCCCCCCCCCCCCCCCCTCCATTCCTCGAGATTAGAAACAATGCAAGGTAATTTGGGTGGTATGAAAGGAGTGGTTTTCTGCAAATGTCAGTTCGAAGGCGTAATGAGAACTTCACGTACTTCCCAGAAATCTTAATGCTTTCAAACTTATTTGTTATCTCTAGTTAGTACAATTATACTTCAATGGAAGCTATAGTGTTTCTAATGTTGTAGCTCATGGTTTTTAATAAGGGTCTTAGCTGTTATGGCTTTTTCGAGCGGTGTGATGTGCGCACCATAAGAGACTGGGGAGCAGATTTTCTAAAAAGGATAGTCGAGTTACATAATCAAGTTGTTGAACTGAAGGACGAGAATTGTAGACTAGTTAACCAACTCTAGGGTGAAGTAAACCGTCGAAGTGAATCCAATTTTGCAAGCATGGAATCCAACCTTGTTGTGGAGTTAGAAGTGCTAAATCGAAAATGAGGTTCTCAAATTGATGAGTCAACTAGTGATTAGTTAGAAGGTTGTGAGTAGTGTTTGGTACTTCTGTAGTTGTTAGTTAGGAGCATGTGAGTAGTGTGTGGTCCTTGTGTAGGTGGTAGTGTTTGTTGATTCCTATTGTTGATGTTAGAACCTAGTAATGAGTTGTTTGTAATCGTGTTATATAGCTTAATGTACTACTCTAATTGTACTTCTAATGTAAGTGTTTTTTTATCTCCTGCACGAACTTTAGGTTTTGGTTTTTCTTCTAGTACTTACTGGACTCATGCAAAAATGTGCAAAAAAAAATTGAAACTCAAGGAAGACACAAGATGGTTAGATATTTTTATATGTGATTAGAAATCCCCGACAACGGCACCAAAAACTTGATGTGTAATCTAGTGGTAAAATCCTAGGAGGCTCTAGGGTTGTATTCCACGAGGTCTTCTAATGCACAACTACTCACACTAACCATCCATGACATACACGAAAATCAGAAAGACATTAGGGATTTTCATTTAACAAACAAGCAAAGCAAGAAGAGTAAAGTTGTTTAGAGGGGTTTTCGATTTATAAATGCATAAAGTAAAGATACGTTATTGTAGAAGGTAGCAAACTCGAGTACTATCATGCATACTAGGGCTCATTCATAACATGCATTGATGGTTCATCTACTGTAACACCCTCCTTCGTCTAATATCACTCTCTACCCTTGCATGCGCCTCTTGCGATATAGATTTAACTAGCTAATGTGTGTTTTCGCTTCATACCATTAATTAATCAATGAAGAACAAGGAAGTTAGAATAGCATACATCTAATTGTAGACTTTTACGAACCATAATCATAGTCTATAGCATCGATGATCTAACAATCAAGCATTGATACTACTCGAAGTATAGATGGTTGATCATTTCCTCTATAATCGTGTATCATCAATGGGGTATCACTATAGAGTAATTTATTATCAATCTACCAAATGTTAAGCACAATGCATGTAGTAGCATACAATGGAATCATAAGCATCGATTATTAAAGAAGCATTATACTGTAGAAACATCAATGGTTGAACTTTTGGACAACTAAGTTAAATTGAGATTGAGATTAATTGCACTTTTGACTTATTTGGACAACGATTACTAAGACACGACTCACAACTCTTTAAACAAAGTTCAAATGAGGGTGTTTGATTGATTGTTTATGGGAATGAAAACTAAGTTAAATTACTCTACTCCTATGTAGATACATTAAGAGCTTCAAATTAAAGACTACGTCTCTGGCTACATGATAGAAAGAAAAAGGTAAAAGATAAACTTAACATGTTTGTCAGAGTGTTGGTTTTGAGAATCCTTGTCTCTGTCGATCCTTCCTCCTATTAGTAGCCATGGGGAGTTAACTGTCATAGAAAAATTATTTCTTGGATAACTCCCAAAAAGAATCGTTCCCTACTACCTCGAAGTGGTGGTGGTTACTCTTTCAACCGCCTAAGTGCCTCTTTTGGAACCGTCATGGGTCTTGGAGTGTAGTTTGACTCTCGTGGCCTTGTTCCGAATTTCGTGTCATACTAGTCTTTTGATAAGCATGTGGTGTCTCACAAAGGGGGTCATGGTCCTCTTGCCTCGAGGCCATGGACTTCTTACTCATGTGCATGGCCCTCTTATCTCACGGTCAATGACATCTTGTGACTTAGCCGCATGACTAGTGATATAATGCTCCACCACCACGCCCTTCTCACTCTTGCTCGTGGCCTCTCTCGTGAGGCGGCATGGACCTCTCAATCAGGCACATGGCCCCTCTCGTGAGGCGGCATGGACCTCTCAATCAGGTACATGGCCCCTCTCGTGAGGCGGCATGTCCTTCCCAAACGTAGATATTTTGGGTCGTTCGGTCTTGGTCATGAGGCGACATGGCCTTCTCAGTTCAAAGTAGCTCAAATCTAGTAAACAAAATATGCTTTTTGAACTTAGAAAGGAGATAAACAGTATACCAGAGAGATAGTCATCTTAGTTAAACCCAAAAAGCATGGTGCTTCAAATCATACGTGTTTCAGAATAAACGAGATCAAGGGAAGTCATCAGAATTACTAATTCAACATTTGGGTAGCTGAGGTAATCATCAGAAGGACTAATCTTTTCAATCATTTTTCAGATTCTGAAGGCTTTCTATCGCATAATACATGACTGATTAGAGCTGAGTACCTACCTTCACTAAGGCTATTCAGAAGGAACCTTACTGATATAAAAAAGGTTATCTGATAATGATTCTTTACCTCCAAAACCTAAACATTTACTTTTTTTCTACATCTCCGTAACACATTCAAGTGGCTAAGTACGGAGGAAACCAAAGCAGATTTCAAACAAAATGGGCAGCACTCAACACCATATTCAGACTTCACAACCATCAATAAGATAGAGAATGACCGGTGTAAGTCATGGCACATTGGCGTTTCAGAAACAACCACCATCCCCATCAAAAACCACTTTTCACAAATGTCGCCTTCATCCAAATCCATTGGATCAAATTAACTCATCTTGCGTACCAGCTACAAAAATTTCCTAACATCTATCTATGTAAGCCAATCCATACAATGGGCTTACACAAAATCGATGGCCAAACTTACTCAAATTATCGACGGAGGGAACTCGCGGTAGGGAAGGCAGGCCGTCGAAGCAGAGTTGCAACTTGGTTAATCGGAGACTGTTGATTCAGAGGGAAATCCCTACCCCTGTGCAAGAGCGCCTATGAACGAGAGAGATAGAAGAAGAAACATGAGGAACCCAACTCTGCTTTTATCGGAATCAAGTATCCACCATGCAAATCAAAACCAAAATCGCAGAGGAAAAGGAGTCCAGGGCGAGGAGGAGAGCGAGACTTACCGAACAATCGATTCGCGGGAGGAGAACGTAGCCAGAAGAATAATGGTGGATCCAGGGGGAGGCCACCCCGGGCCACGGCCCAGCCCTCCTCTGGATCCGAAGCTAGTATAGCCCTTATTAGTTTATCGGTTGTAGTCATTCGGCCCAGTGTTATTTTATAATAAGATTGTGTGTAATTAGGAAAATGGGTCAGATGAACATATTCAAAACACAACTCTAAACTTAACCTGAAAATTCTCACTCCAATGATTCTCGCCTAAAGAAAAACAAGCAATGAAACCTAAAATTCTAAAAGTAAAAAACGTAAAAGATTAAAAGGAATATGAAGTTTGTTCACTTGAAAAATTACTAGAGTAGCTGGTGAAAATAGGGATTGACACAATATATATTGATTAGTCGATTGATTTGTCTAGTGTTGACATTGCTCGTTTCAACAACTACGGAGAGAACCTTTTCACAAATGAAATAGGTGAAAAAATATCTACGTGATAAAATGAGCGATGAATTTCTCGCCAATTGGTTAACTTTTTGATCTTAAAGAGAGTATGTTATTGGTATGGATGTAGACTCCATTATTGATGAATTCACTATATTAAAATTTAAAAAGATCGACGTGTACAATTGATATAGTAAAAAAATTTATGATTTTCATACGGTATCTAATTTTCTAATGAAATGCGGGCCCAGTGTTCTACTGTGTCCTGGATCCGCCGCTGCAGACGAATCGCTGAAGAGGATGTGGGGAGAGGGGTTTGGACTTTTCAATTCGTAGTGGAGATGGAATTAGGGTTTCTGTTCTTGGAGCTGAAGGGTTAGAGAGGATTGGGGTTTTTTTCGTCTTGGAGGGAAGGGGGATAATAGTCCCGCCGAATGGAATTGTGGACGAAAAATAGAAATTCTAAAAAAATGTAAAGAAAAAGTTTATTTCATTCTGCACGCCATATTATGACAAATTCTATTGTCATATCAGATGATTTTTTGAACATAATGTGACAAACCATAAGGTGACGAGGTGTTTTGTCATTCTGTAGCCGTATTTGCGCGGTAAATAAGACATATAGTGACAAAATTATAATGACAACAAAAAATTTGTCACAATATAACTCTATTATGACAACTTTAAATGACAAATATTGTCGCATATAGTCAATTAAATGTGACAAGTCCATTTTTTGCCATAGTTGGTTGCCTAATATGACAAATATTTTATGACAACAAAATTAATTTGTCATTTAAGGTCAAATTTCTTGTAGAAAGGTCGAGGTTGGATTGGCTGCGAGATGGAGACGAAAACACTGCCTTTTTCCATATAAAGACCACGACTAGACGGAGATGAAACATGATTCGAAAAATCAAGGATGCTGTTGGGCTCTGGCACACAGAACCTGCTCAGGTTTTCGAGTATTATTTTTCTGGATGTTATTTACAGCTATCCTAATCCCACAAGAAACACCGGTCCTGGATGTTGTTTCTCGGTCAGTTTCGGTGGAACAAAATGAGAGCCTTCTTCGACCCTTCGATAAAGAGGAGGTACTTTCTGCCCTGCGACTAATGGATTCCAAGAAGGCACCAGGAGAGGACGGCTTGTAAGTCATGTTTTACAAAAAGCACTGGGAAATCATTAGTGAGGAGGTGATATCTGTTGTGTTGGGAATCCTCGAAGGAGGCCCCATTTCTCCGGGTCTCAACCACACTCTCATTGCTCTCATCCCAAAACTGAAGAGGCCAACGACTCCTCAAGATTTTTGTCCCATCATTGTATGCAATGTTTTGTATAAATTGGTGGCGAAGGTATTGGTTAATATACTAAAGACTGTGTTGGATCTTGTTATAGCGGAGGAGCATAGTGCTTTCGTGCCAGGCAGATTCATTATGGATAATATTATGTCGTCTTTTGAGTGCTTCCACTCAGTGAAGAAGAAGTCAAAGACGAGTGTGTTAGTTTTTGAAATCAAGATCAACATGGTAAAAGCTTATGATAGGGTCAAATGACACTTTTTGGAAGCAGTTATGATTCGCATGGGTTTGGCCATAGATGGATGGTGCTGATAATGAAGTGTGTTAGGACGGTCACGTATTCTATCCTTGTGAACGGTCATTAGTTCGAGATTTTTCATCGGACCGTGGCCTTCGCCAAGGCGATCCTATGTCGTCGTATATGTTTCTATTTTTCGCTGAGGGCTTATCAGCGACCACAAAGAAAGCGGTCCAGGAAAAACGTTTGCATGGTCTGCAGCGAGCCAGGGAAGCTCTCTCGATCTCTCATCTTTTCTTTACAGACGATTGTGTGTTTTTTGGTAGGACCAAATAGCAGGAGAGTAGAACGCTAAAGGACATCTTGCACGGCTATGAGGCTGAATCAGGACAAGTTGTGAGCTTCCCGAAGTCGGTAGTAGCCTTTAGTGGCTATGTCAAACCGCATCAACGACTCATGGTTAGCGGAACTCTGGGTTGAATATTGTAGAAAAACATGAAAAGTATTTGGGATTTCCGACTGTGGTGGGGCGCTCGAAGAAGGAGATTTTCACAGGAGTCAAGGACTGGATCAGAAAGAAGCTAAAAGGCTGATAATGAACTTCATAGGATGATAATGAACTTCTACTGGGGGCAGAAGGGCTTTAAACAACGTGTTCATTGGATCAGTCGAGAGGCTATGATGGTACCAAAGGAGGAAGGTAGCTTGGGATTCAGGGATCTCGAGGGCTTTAATACACCAATGCTAGCTAAGCAGCTATGGCTTCTGCACCAGCGATCGAATTCCCTTGTTGGCCGAAATGTTTTTGAAATACGACTTCCTACATGCTCATGTTGGATATCGACCAAGTTTTGTTTGGAGGCGTGGTGTATTGTACTCTGGTTCCTGTGGAAGGAACGCAATTGCCACCTCTTTAATGTGCAAAAGCTGGCTGAACAAGACATCATCCCTCGTGCGGAGCATTTTCTTGCAGACTACAAGACAGTTCGAGTAGCCGTTGAGATGAGTTTGTCGCATGATGGTAGCTGGAGACCCCCGCCGCCGGGCCATGTGAAGATAAATGGTAGCAGCAAAGAGAGTTCTGGGGAGTATGTCAGTTGAGGCGGCAGAATTGATGGCAACCGAGTTTGGGGTTCAACTCTCTCATCAACATCATTTGAACAATATTGTTTTAGAAGAAGATAGCCTTGCGATGGTGAACAATATGGATGCGGTTGCGTTGATCTAGTCGGAGTCCGGAGTCATATGTAGGAACATCCGCAAGTTGATGGGAAGGAAGGGGGAGACGAGTTGGTGACATGTTAGACGCAATGGTAATGCAGCTGCCCATATCATGGTTCACTCGAATACCATTGTCGATGTTCGCTCAGTTTGGCTTAATATGCCAACGGTGTTTTTGATTGATCAATTCGCATTGGACAATGTAACCACAAATATTGATCAATAAGAAGCTCATACAGATTCCGGGAAAAAAAAGAGTGTCATTCCTACATATGATGGCTAAGAAGATCCTTGTTTGTCTCCAACTTTTATAATAGGTTTGGATTTTTACGACTAGCTTTGATATGAAATTTGATGTTGTATCGTTATTATCTTGATAAATAAGTAATGCAATTACAAATTAGAAAAGTAGCCACAGAAAATGAAAAATATGTTTTAAATTATAGGGCGGATCATACCTAAAGGCTAAATCAAAGATGAGTAGATTGTTCCAAAGTGCAATTAAAAAAGAAAAGTTGCAAAATGACTAAATGAGAAAATTAAAAGAAAACAATGAGCAAAAGAAAGTTACAAATCTATCTGTTCCTTGTAATATGTATCTACTCTTTCCTTTGGGAATATTTATGAAAAAAAAAGAAAGTTACAAATCTATGATTGTCAAACCGGTTTATGTCAGTGTGCCGGTTTAGCAAGTGGAATGGTTCAACCGGTGGCACATACCGGTTTGTGTCGGTTCATGCCGGTCAATATTACAAATAAAATTATAAATACTCATATTTAAACATGACATTTAACGTCAATACCTAAACATTTATATTTGAATCCAACAAATAACATCAATATTTAACTTGTATACTCATAAAATAAATAATAAAATAATTTTTATCAATTAAATTCTCTAAAATAAGGTCATTTTACTTAGAGATTCGTATATCGATCATGCCGGTCATACCGGTGGTGTCACGCAGGTTTTATGACCGGTACCGGTTGAACCCGGTACAACCTGTGGCACGCCGGCCGGCGTGACAACCATGAATCTATCATAAATTTTTAATTTTTCAAAATCTTTATTATAATTTATAAGTAAAAAGAGTTATTATTTTTCAAATTAAACAAGCGAAAGGAACTCTAAAATTGTTACAATTTATTGGACAAAAGAAACAAAAGGATAAAAAAGAAGAGATAGAGGAGAGGGATGGCCGGGAAAGAAGTTTCCCGCAAATTTATTAGAATTTTTGTGTTTTTTTTCTAACTATTTATTTATTTATATTATTTGTCCTCCTTCCTTGTAATGTTACTGTAGTGTCCTCTCTCCGCTCCAACTCATAACAACTGCAATCTTCCCTCCAACATTTATCACAACACAAACTAAAAATTCCCTCCTTCCCTCGTTTTCTGCTCTTCCGCCATCTCCTTCCCCTAACCCCCACTTTCCCTCAAAAACCCAAATTCCGCCCCACTCTCCCTCTCTCTCTAAACTCCTCCACTTTCTCTCTCTAGCCTTCCCCTCAGATCCCTCACTCCCGCCCACCGCCGTTACGATTCCCCACCGATTCATCTCAGCTCAACTTTCCTTTTCAGATGTCCGGCGGCGCCCCTGCCTCCTCCCACCCACCTCCTCCCTCCGCGGGGGCAGCCCCCGCGCCGTCATCCGGACCGATTCTTCCTCCACTCAGGCGCCACCTCGCTTTCGTCTCGATGAAGCCGCCATTTATGGCCCCCGACGATTACCATCGTTTCACTTCTCCCGCTGCCCCCTCTAAGGTCGCCGATCGGGAAGCTGAAGCTATCGTCGTGAGATCTCCAGTAGGCTCCAACTTTCCCCTCACTCCAGCATTTCTGTTTTGCTCTTTGTCTATGTGTTCGCGCGCTGCTGCTACGCCGGCTCTTGGACTGTTTGTTTGTTAGCTTTGCTGCGTCTTCTTCTCGTTTTATAGCTGGAATTGGCTCGCAGATAGTACTGACTTTTGGGGCGCTAGTCGAATTGTTTGAAAAATGCCCTTTCTGGGTTGGCTGCTGGGAGTGGTTATATGGCCAATTAAGTTCGTGAGCGCTAGGGTCTCGGGAGAGTTGTTGGAGCTTCTTTCTGGGGGGCTGAGATTCCTAGGCATTTGCACTAGTCCTCTTCAATTAAGCCTTTTGTGTTCACCCATTAGTTACTGACTTTCTCCTCAAATTGGAACGATTCTTTACTGATTGTCCACATCATACTCGACAGTAAATTGCATCGTTTCTTTCTGAGTTTAATAAGCGGGATTCAGGCCTTAGTTGGTCTATAATTGTGCTTAAGTTTGCTTGTTGTTTTAGCTCATTGTTGTTATGCTTGGTGGCAGTTGAAAAGAAAGATCAGACTAGATGATAATGGAATTGATTCCAGCAAGGTTGCAAGCAGCCCCGGACAGACTGATGCATCTAGTAGTCCTTATCACACCCCGGTATCTGCTGCGAAAGGGGGGAGAACAAACAATAGGGCTAAGTCAACAAAGAGTAATAAATCGGTTCCTCAGACGCCAGTTTCAAATCCTGGTGAGACACTTCAGCTGTCATTTGGGTCTTCTAATGTTTGGTTATTGTTCTGAGGTCGGTTGGTCCTTGGGTGCTTATTTGGTAGGATATATGTAAGTGTGAATCCACTCTATGTTTGTATAGCTTTGTTTAGTTGACACTGTATCTTGCTTTCTGAAAGAATTAGCATTATGGGTTGGACATTACTTACTACATGTGTGTTTGAACCAAAGACATTGCAGGTTCCCCATCTGCACTTACTCCTGCTGGCAGCTGCCGCTATGATAGTTCCTTAGGTCCGTATTAATCGAATTTTTATGCTAATCTTCATCTCAATTTTGGAGTTTCACTTGGGGTTTTTGCTGACAGAATAATGTGGTGGAAACTGTCAGGTCTCTTAACGAAGAAGTTCGTCAAACTAATAAGGGAGGCAGAAGATGGTATTATTGATCTTAATAAAGCTGCAGAAACCTTGGAGGTAATCATTTTTCTGATTGGCTGTTTGAGTTATTGAATATGTTGTTGTGCTTATGGGGGAGTTTTTTTGTTGGATAGGTGCAAAAGCGGCGTATATATGACATAACAAATGTCTTGGAGGGAATTGGTCTGATTGAGAAGACACTTAAGAATAGAATACGATGGAAGTAATAATTTAAGCATCTCTTGGCAAATCCTTTCTCTTTTCTTGTTTTATTTTTTGGAATTCTATTCTGGTAGTTCCCGAATCCATAGAACTCATGCATGGCCTGATAAATGGTTGACCAGGGGTGCTGATGCTTCTAATTCGGAGAATGCAGATGGCAATGCCTCTCAATTACAGGTAGGTGCTAGGTGATATTGCTTCTTTGATATACTAAAGGAATGCAGATGGTAATTGTGTCTTCTACCATCATAGTATTCAATGATGCCAATTGATCAAATTATTTTCTCTCATTCGTTTCCTTGCAGGCAGAAATCGAAAAGCTTTCACTGGAAGAGCAAAATCTAGACAATCAAATTAGGTTAAATAGTTCGTTCCTTGCTTGAACATTCGCTGACAGTATGTCTTCTGTCATGCGACTCTGATTCTGTTACACTTTTGCAGAGAAACACAGGAGAGACTGAGAACTTTGAGTGAAGATGACAACAATCGAAAGTAAACCCTTCCCCCATGGAAACTATGTCATTGCTCCCATCTGTGTGATGATCATAATAACAACTCTTCAACCATTCTAACAATTTCAGGTGGCTTTTCGTTACAGAAGATGATATTAAGACACTCCCTTGTTTTCTGGTTAGTTATTTGATCTTCACCTTTTCTTATCAAAGATTATGGCACCCTTTCCCAATTATACGCGTATGAGGTTGTGATTCTGTGACCTTGGCAGAATGAAACTCTCATAGCTATTAAAGCTCCCCATGGAACAACTTTGGAAGTTCCTGATCCTGCTGAAGTAAGTGAATTTTGTAATCTTACTAGGATATACGAGGAATGGTTTTGTTTTCCTTCTTTAAATGCATCTCAACTAAGCTGATTGCTGCTATGTGCACCAGGCTGTTGATTATCCACAGAGGAGATATCGCATAATCCTTAGAAGTACAATGGGTCCTATTGATGTCTATCTTGTCAGGTATGTGACTGATTGCCTGAAGACACTCCCTATTAAACTAATGTATGTATATCTGTGTTTATACTCGTCTCTGCTTTGAAGCCTGAGTCATCTCTTTTTCCTCCACAGCAAATTTGAGGAAAATTTTGAGGAGGCCAATGAAGTAGGGCCCTCAACTAGCTTTCCACCACATGCTTCTAGCTCAAGTTCAAGTGTAAACCCACAGATGGAGATGGTTTCTACTACTCAGAGAACCGAGAAGGCTGCGGAACCTCCAGTATTGCAGGATGCTCATCATCATATGTTCTCGGACTTCAACGCTTCACCGGAATATGTAGGAGGAATGATGAAGATTGTTCCTTCAGATGCCGATGTAGGCCCCCCCACTTTCATTGACTGTTCACTTCCTGTCTATTTTGTTTCTCTAATAGATAAGTCTGTTATAACAACTTCTTTGGTAATGTTTCGTGCTATTGCAGAATGATGCAGATTATTGGCTTCTTTCTGATGTGGGTGATGTTAGCATTACCGACATGTGGAAGACAGATGGTATCCTTGCAGATTTTTACTCTTCTCCTTCAACTCCCCCACGACCTGTAAGTTGAACATAGCACTCACTCATTTTCCTTATATGGTGACTCTCTTACTCCTGCCGATATTGATTGGCCCCATGTGAGAATGCTTTTCAGTCCGACTTCGGGATGGAGGAAGTCCACACTCCTCTGCCGCAGACTCCATCATCAAGGATTGGTTGACAAGTCTTCTGGCGTATTGTAAGATCGAGTCCTGGCTAAGGCAATACCGGACTGTACAAGTCGAGCTAAGATCAAGCAAATGGTCATCTTTTTTCACCGAAGGCAACGATCATCACTGCCTAAAGGACTCAACATGCAGAGAGCCAATTCTCCAGGAAGCTGACAGATGGGGTAAGCTAACTAACATGGCGTATACTCTAATGTTACCTTTACGCCGTTTGTTGAAAGTTGGAAAAGATAGAGAAATAGGAAAAACGAGGTGAGTGAATGCTTTGCTATGGAGTTGGGTAGTGTAGGACACAAATCATAATAGAATTTGGAGAGAAGAAATCAAGAAGTCGGATTTGCAACTAATTGTCTGAGAATGTGAAGGTCCTTTGTAATTGTGATACCGAGTACTATAGAAGAATTCGTTTCAACCTTGGGAGGAAAACAAATGTAGCTGCTCTCACGTGGGACAAAAACAAAGCACGAGATGATTGGTGAACAGCATTTCTCAACCAGAGTTTTCATTTTTGTAGTTGTCTATCATCATAGTTTTGTACACACTTCAAGTAAATTATTAACATGATGTCAGTCATGGCTGTAGTCTTAGAACTGCCCTCGTTTTCTTGGGGTGAATTCACCACCTGTCTTATGTCAAACACTGTTGTTTACTTCAAAATGTTAGATCGATCTCGCAAGACGCAAGTAATTCATTGATGGAACTTCACTCTCTACCATTTTGAGAGTCATATGTCAAGCACTCTTGTTTACTAAAGAGTGTACGATCACTTATTCTGATATAGTATGGTATCGGTCCGTGTTTAACTGCTTAGCAGTGACTAATTTGATAGGTTTTACGATTTTGCTGTATTATCCTATACTTGGACTGCAAATGAGTCGAGATGATTGTTACTTGACTCATCTTATAAAACAATGTTCGAACGATGATACTTGATGTTTTGAAAATACAAATTAAATTACGATTATTCTTATGGAGATTTCTCTAGAGAGCTCGAGAGCTCGGGGATTACGAGTACTCTCATGTTTCTCAACTCTCTTCCCAAAATTGAAGTCCTCAACAGTTCTGCATCTCACGCTCCCAAGTCCCAACTTCTCTTGATGTGAAACTCTCGTGCATGTACGTCAATTAACTGTGAGTTAGTGACACCAACTCAAGTTCATCGTTTTGTTTCTATTTTGATGTTTGCCGGTTTCAGTCCCTCAATTAGCGCCAAAAACCTCCTTCGTTGTTCATGCCATTCATCCATCCTCTGTCTCTATTCTCTTTTTTCCCTAATGTTTGATGATCTCTTTAGTTGTCTGGTTTGTTAAGTGCACATTCAAACCCCTTAAATAATTTTGTTATGACGATGAAGGAATTTCCTACATTACTAATATTCTAAAACTTGTTCTTTCGTTGCGAAGCTCAACTTCGACTCAGACCCTCACTTTGAGCTACCCCAAGATCGAGCCACAATTGTTGAGACGCGAGAATCTCGTCAAAAGACGCAAAAGCAAGATTGAGCCTATGATTGTCGATGAAATGAAAAACTATGATACCTCTCGGTCCTTGGTTGCCCCATATGGAACATAGTGCAATTCATCTCTGATTGTACGGGAGTCTGGTACGATGCGTACATGATGACTGCAAAGTTCAAAAGCGTAGCAAACACAAATAGACCAACACCCATCATCTTGACCGGTCATCGGATTAGGGTCTCTGAGGTCGATGCGGTTGATGGCATCCACCACCCCCCACTATCATACAAGTTGGCGTGTCGCCAATCATGGTCGCGAATTTCTTTTGCAATGATGCGCCTCATCTCCATTTACCTCGCCTGAGTACCATGTATTGCAAAACTGAGCGCACACAACCCACAATGATAGTCCATAATAGGGTCGTGAAATGAACTGAAACGTCCTTGAACAATCACTGGTAGCCGATGCAAGTGACAATATTTGGTCTGGCTGCTGGAAACTCTGTTATTATAGAACCGGAAATTAGTTTGGCTAAAAAGAGACGAGTACACTTATATAGGGTTAAATGCACCACATGCCACTTAAGTATATGTCGCACACCAACCATCTAATTTGTTTTTGTTGCAACTAAATCACAAAAGTCAAATTAAGGTTGCAACTAAGCCATATAAATCGAATTATAGTTGCATCATCACAATTTTCGTCCATAAACTTAACGGATGGTACCAAATATAAATTATTGTGCTACATTTTTGGATAAAATAAAAGCTAAATAATAATATTGCACAAATGTCAAACTTACTTGACCATTTTGGATAATTAACCTTCCCCCTCTCTCTTACTAGATTAGGGCCCGGCCTCTTGGCCGGGAGAGTTTGATATTCATGTATACGTGTAGTAAACATTGAGGTATATTTTTTTTTATGGTTCATGTTGTTGAGGATTGAAGTAACTATTTAATTTGGTAAGTTCTCCATGAATAATATAGGAAAGTATTTAATGTATGACAAACAACGTCCAACTACACTAACATAAATACATATTTTCAAACAAAGTCATATCTATATTAAAATGTCTAAGAAGAACAATGATAAGAGTTGTTTTACATCATACATGCATAATCAATCTTCAGTATACGATAAAAAAATTGTCTTTTCCATTTACTTGAGTGTATTCAATGATATAATGAAACAAAGTATATGTTTAGAGTGTCCTTAAAAAGAAACAAATTAACTCATACACTCATGGTTCGAGTGACATTTCATATAGAAAGCTAAATCAAACAAAAAAGAAGGCAAAAACTAAAAGCAACATACCTAACATTTTGGGGGAAATCTACAATAATAAAAGTCATTGTAGCTCTTACTGAAGTTAGAAAGACTTTGATTTAATGGTAAGTAAACAATGATATGTAGTGCCAGGTCCGGCCCAGGCCCTGTGCTGGTCAGACCCACAGCACAGGGCCTCAATATTTTGGGGCCTCATAATCCATAAGTCTGAAGGCCCAGACGCCCAGACAAAAAATCCACAAGGAGGGGAATTGAACCATGGACCACGATATTAAGAAGAAGGAGATTCAACCACTGAGCTATGTGTTGTTTGCTGAATTTAAAATAACTGTTAATGTATCTAATGTCTGTATTCTTCTTTTTTCCCAAAATTTCTCAACTTTCCCAAATCATCCAACGCCTAAATATGAATTGGTCACACCCAATTCTAATTAACTCCTAATCAATTTTCATCCCTACTATACAGACTCCTAATCAACTTGTTTTAAATTCTAACCCTTTTTCTTTTGTAGGGAACTTATATTTATTGGTAATTTGGAAACATTAATCTTTGATTATAATTTTTAATTATGTCAACCCAAAATTTTTAAAAAGATAGTTCTAAGCGTAGATAATATTTTAAAAATAGAAAGTATTATTAATTTTTTAATTATTTTTTGAAGTTATGTAATTTTTATTATTATTTAATGATTTTTATATTTAATAAATTTGTGAAAAAAAATTTTGGGGCCACATTTTAAATTGTCGAATAGGGCCTCCAAATATCATGGGACGGCCCTGTGTAGTGCTTATCCTTCACTCATCGCTTCACCTAGATAAGTAAACTGTTGCCTGCTCTCTCTCATTCTCTGCCAAACCATTCCTCTTATGGCTATGTAATCCATCCCTATCCACCTTCTACAATACATTAGCCTACGAGACGATCAACAGATTCCTCATTTCTTTCTTCCATTTATAACTCTCTATTCATCTATCTCTCCCCCTTCCAATTTGTGAGCTATTTATAAGGATCTTCAAATCACAAATCTAAGCTTTGTCTTCTTAATATGTTCTTGCTATAAAGAAGGCATCTTTTTGTCTCAACTGGTCAATTTAAGGATTTGTGATTGGATTGAATTGAGAGGAAAAATATATCAAAGAGAGGTAAATAGAGAGTAGTAACCAGAATTTCCAGAAGTAGAATGGTGGGATGCGAGACACAAGACCAGTCAGTGAGGAACATAAAAGCAAGCAGAATGCAAAACATGGTATATGAAAAATTGGAAAACAATCGTGGGAAATATGAGGAAATATGAGGAGAGATTGAGACCGTGATTTCAGTTCTGTTTAGGGCTCGGTAGAGGGGGGAAACGCAACAACTTAGGATTTCAATTCTCTTTTATTTTATCCCTTCTGAAATGGAACAGGGTGGTGGTGAAACGACCAAGGAAGGAGAAGAGAGAGGAGGAGAGAGGGGGGAAGAGTAATTATTCAAAATGGTCACATAAGTTTGACATTTGTGCAAAATGATTATATACGATTTATTTTCTTCGAATTGGTAACAAAATAATTTCTCTTTGGTACCCTTCGTTAAGTTAGTGGATGGAAACTGCGATGGTGCAACCAAAATCAATTTATATGATTTAGTTGCAACCATAATTTGACTTATATGGTTTAAATGCAACAAAAACAAGTTAGAGGGTTAGTGTGCAATATACAATATACTTAAGTGGCACATGATGCATTTAACCCCTTTTATATAAACTAATATTGAAATGGTTACGTGTGTGTACCAATATAATGTTCGTCTGGACCAAGTTCGTCGAATGTGTGCTCATATAAAGGACACCCGTCTCTCTAGGTCCTTGTGGACTTGGTCTTCGCCAATTTGGTGGACCCCGACGTTGTGCTCCCTGAGTTGGTTTCATGATCTTCTTGAGCGCGCGCAACTGGTTCTTCTCCCACCAAGATTTATTTCGTCCAGTTTACTTTTTCTTCGGTCTTCCCTTTTTGTTTTCGTTCACCTACGGCTCGTGAATAGTGTCTTGCGCTGGGTGGAGTTCGTGAAACATGCCTGTGACTGCTTTCTAGTAACCTCTGGCCCTCTGCGTACAACCTTTTCGGCCAAGTCGAATAAGTGTTGTTGCACTTCATTCACTACGGGTACATATTCTTCAACATTGGGTGGGTTCCCATATTCCAAAGATTGCCAAAAGACGTGCAGTTCACTAGGGTATATCTCTCTATCTGAAGCTCTAGCCACCTCAACCTGGCATCCACACTTCAGATCGTGTGTGACATGATATGGCATGGACATCATTTTCCCAGTTTTTCTTCCACTTCTTTAATTTCATTAGTATAATTGCCTTTGCGTTGACCAGCCTTTGCAAGTATGTAAATGGTGAGCCGTCAGATGGTAAAAGTTTTTTTTTTTTCGAGAATTTTTCAACATCTTCCTCACTTCAATGAGTTGCTTTTCAAGGAAGCGATGGTTTGCTTGCCATACCGTGTTGATATAATCATGGGAATTTCGAAGGTACGTTTTAAATGATGAATGTGGGGACTCAACCCTGTTTAAGCTCTTGTTTCCCAAATAATGGAATGCATGTTTCATAAGATAAACTGCCCACTTCTCTCGGTGCCCCCACCACTCATGCAGTATGTAATCCACCATGCATGGGTCCTTGTTGTCCCAAACCCTTCTAAATTTTTCCATATCAACGTACAGACCTTCTTCAGACCGTAAGACCCGACTTCTGAGGCTTGAACATTTGAACTGCATAATGTGATGCTCTCCGTGTTAATGTGGATAGTGAGGTAGTTCGACACCAATGAGAAAAACATAACTAACATCCGCACTGGAAGCAATTACAAAGTTGCCCAAAAGGAAATGTGTCCTAAATTATAGTGATTAGTAGCAATGTTGGTTTGTGTTTTAGGAAATGCTGTGTTTTCCTGTTTTTTGTGAATTGTAGTTTGTAGCGTCTTATATTTCATGATGGATTGATAAATATGAACTATTGATTTTCAGTAATAACATTAAACACAAAGAGCCACTCTGTATAGAGAGTGTTCGTACGACAATTGCGAGCTATCCTGTTTGAATTTTTGTTGTTCCGAATGGTTGATATTCATTATTCAACACAAGAGAGTCAAGCCTACCATATGAGCAAGGAAAGTCGAGTATCGAACTATCACGCATATAGTTCATAAATGTTCAATCTTTTCTAAGAAAAAATCAGTAATTTTTAGAGTCAAGTACTTTCATACTATTTCAGTTATATTATCAATAAAATATTTAGAAAATTCCAAATTATTGAAAAATATAATTAAATTGATTAACATAAAACAATAGAAAAAAAAACACAAAAACAAAATTCATTTGACATAAGAATAATAAATTGATTGACAAAAACTAGTGGGAAAAGTAAAGAAAAATAATCAGCAAAGGAAAGAATAAGAAAGCTACAATTTATTTGACAAAAGAAACATAAGGATAAAAAAGGAAAAAAGGTAAGAGAATAAAACTTCCCGCAATTTTGATAGAATGATTGCGTTTTTAACTAATGTATATATATGTTACTGTAGTGCCCTCACCGCTCTAACAACAATCTTCCCTCCACATCTATCATTCACAACACAAACTAAAAATTCCCTCTTTCCCTCGTTTTCTGCTCTTCCTCCATCTCCTTCCCCTAACCCCCACTTTCCCTCAAAAACCCAAAATTCCGCCCCACTCTCTCTCTAAACCCCTCCACTTTCTCTCTCTACAGCCTTCCCCTCAGATCCCCACTCCTGGCCACCGCCGTTCCGATTCCCCACCGATTCCTCACAGCTCAACTTCCCTTTTCCGATGTCCAGCGGCGGCGCTCCTGCCTCCTCCCACCCACCGCCTCCCTCTGCGGGGGCAAGCTCCGCGCCGCCATCCGCACCGATTCTTCCCCCCCTCAGGGGCAACCTCGCTTTCGTCTCGATGAAGCCGCCCTTTGTTGCTCCCGACGATTACCATCGCTTCACTTCTCCCGCTGCCCCCTCTAAGCTTGCCGATCGGGAAGCCGAGGCTATCATCGTGAGATCTCCAGTAAGCTCCTCTTTTCCCCTCACTCCAGCATGTCTGTTTTGCTCTTTGTCTGTGTCTTCGCGCGCTGCTGCCGCGCCGGCTCTTAGCTTGTTTGTTAGCCTCGTTTTAGCTGGAATTGGCTCACCAGATAGTTTTGACTTGTGGAGTGCTAGTCGAATTGTTTGAAAATGCCCCTTCTGGGTTGGCTGCTGGGAGTGGTTGTATGGCCAATTAAGTTCGTGAGCGCTAGGGTATCGGGAGAGTAGTTGGAGCTGCTTTACGTGGGCTGAGATTCCTAGGCATTTGCACTAGTACTCATCAATCAATTAAGCCTTTTGTGTTCACCCATTAGTTACCGACTTTCTCCTCAAATTGGGACGCAGCTTTACAGTATTTCCACATCATACTCGACAGTGAGTTGCCTCGTTTCTTTCTGAGTTTAATAAGCTGGTTGGTCTATGCTTCTGGTTACCTTTGCTTGTTCTTTTAGCTCATTGTTGTTGTGCTTGGTGTAATCGTGGCAGTTGAAAAGAAAGATCAGACTAGACGATAATGGAATTGATTCCAGCAAGTTTACAAGCAGTCCCGGACAGACTGATGTGTCTAGTAGTCCTTATCACACCCCGGTATCTGTTGCTAAAGGGGGGAGAACAAACAACAGGGCTAAGTCGACAAAGAGTAATAAATCGGTTCCTCAGACGCCAGTGTCAAATCCTGGTGAGGCACTCACCTGTCATTTGGGTCATTTAATGTTTGGTTATTGTTCTGAGGTAGTTTGGTCCTTGGGTGCTTACTTGGTAGGATATATGAAAGTGCAAAACCACTCTCTGTTTGTATAGCTTTGTTTAGCTTATACTGTATTTTTCATTAGGAAAGAATTAGCATTATGGGTTGGACACTACTGAGTACTGATTACATGTGTTTGAACGAAAGACATTGCAGGTTCCCCATCTGCACTTACTCCTGCCGGCAGCTGCCGATATGATAGTTCCTTAGGTCTGTATCGATTGAATTCTGTATGCTACTCTTCATCTCAATTTTGGAGTTTCACTTGGGGTTTTGGCTGACAGAGTAATGTGGTGGAAACTGTCAGGTCTCTTAACGAAGAAGTTCGTCAAACTAATAAGGGAGGCAGAAGATGGGATTATTGATCTTAATAAAGCTGCAGAAACCTTGGAGGTAATCATTTTTCTGATTGGCTGTTTGAGTTATTGAATATGCTGTTGTGCTTATGGGGGAGTTTCTGTTGGATAGGTGCAAAAGCGGCGTATATATGACATAACAAATGTCTTGGAGGGAATTGGTCTGATTGAGAAGACACTTAAGAATAGAATACGATGGAAGTAATAATTTAAGCATCTCTTGGCAAATCCTTTTTCTTTTCTTGTTTTGTTTTTTGGAATTCTATTATGGTAGTTCCCGAATCCGCTGAACTCATGCATGGCTTGATTAAATGGTTGACCAGGGGTGCTGATGCTTCTAATTCAGGGAATTCAGATGGCAATTCCTCTCAATTACAGGTAGGTGCTAGTGATATTGCTTCTTTGAAATACTAAAGGAATGCAGATGGTAATTATGTCTTCTGTCATGATAGTATTCAACGATTGCAAGTGATCAACTTATTTTCTCCTATTCGTTTCCTTTGGAGTTTGTGGGCGCAACTGGAAAGTGTGGGTGTTTAATGGACTTCTGGAGAAACGGGTTATATCCTCAATTTTCTCTTGCAGGCAGAAATCGAAAAGCTTTCACTGGAAGAGCAAAATCTGGATAATCAAATAAGGTTAAATAATTGATTCCTTGCTTGAACGTCACTGCACAGTCTGTCTTCTGTTGTGCGACTCTGATTCTGTTACTCTTTTGCAGAGAAACGCAGGAGAGACTGAGAAATTTGAGTGAAGATGACAATAATCGAAAGTAAACCCTTCTCCGATGGAAAGTCTGTCATTGCTCCCATCTATGTGATGATCATAATAAAAACTCTTTAATCATTCTAACAATTTCAGGTGGCTTTTCGTCACAGAAGATGATATTAAGACCCTCCCGTGTTTTCTGGTTTGTTTATTTGTTATTCTTCACCTTTTCTTCTCAAAGATCACGGGACCCTTTCCCCTTTGTGCGCTTATGAGTTTGTGATCTGTAACCTTCGCAGAATGAAACCCTCATAGCTATTAAAGCTCCCCATGGAACAACTTTGGAAGTTCCTGATCCTGCTGAAGTAAGTGACTTTTGGAATCTTACTAGGAAATACGTGGAGTGCTTTAGTTTGTTTTCTTCTTCTAATGCATCTCAATTAAGCTGACTGCTGCTATGTGCACCAGGCTGTTGATTATCCACAGAGGAGATACCGCATAATCCTTAGAAGTACAATGGGTCCTATTGATGTCTATCTTGTAAGGTGTGTGACTGATTGCCTAAAGACACCCCCTATCGAACTGATTTCTTTGTGTGTTAATACTTGTTTATGCTTTGAAGCCTGAGTTATTTTTTTTTCTCCACAGCAAATTTGAGGAAAATTTTGAGGAGGCCAATGAAGTAGGGCCCTCAACTAGCTTTCCACAACATGCTTCTAGCTCAAGTTCAGGTGTAAACACACGGATGGAGATGGTTTCTACTAGTCCGAGAATCGAGAAGGCAGTGGAACGTCCAGTATTGCAAGATGCTCATCATCATCATATGTTCTCGGACTTCAACGCTTCACCGGAGTATGTAGGAGGAATGATGAAGATTGTTCCTTCAGATGCCGATGTAGGTCTTCCTCTTCATTGAGTGCTCTCTTCCTGTCTTTTTTTTTTTTTTTTTTGTTTCTCTAAGAGATAGGAAGTCTGTTATAACAACAATTTCTTCGATAATGTTTCGTGCTATTGCAGAATGATGCAGATTATTGGCTTCTTTCTGACGGGGGTGACATTAGCATCACCGACATGTGGAAGACAGATGGTATCCTTGCAGATTTTTATTCTTCTCCTTCAACTCCCCCACGACCTGTAAGTTGAATATAGCCCTCTCTTTCACCTTACTTTTGGGGGCGACTCTTATACTCTGCCGATGTTGATTGGCTCTATGTGAGAATGCTTTTCAGGCTGACTTTGGGATGGAGGAAGTCCACACTCCTCTGCCTCAGACTCCATCATCAAGGATTGGTTGACAAGTCTTCTGGCATATTGTGAGATCGACTCCTGGGGACTGTACAAATTGAGCTAAGATCAAGCAAACGGTCATCATTTTTCAGCAAAAGCAACAATCATCACTGCCTAAAGGACTTGTCACGCAGAGGCTCAATTCTCCAGGAAGCTGACAGATGGGGTAAGTTAACAAACATTGCCTATACTCTAATTTTACCTTTACGTCTGTCTGTTGGAAGTGTGAAAAGGAAGAGAAATAGGTGGGGGGAAACGTGGTGAGTGAATGCTTTAGTATGTAGTTGGGTAGTGTAGGACACACATCATAACAGAGTTTGTGGAGAGAAGAAACCAAGAAGTCGGATTTGCAACTATTTCGTTGAGAATGTGAATGTCCTTTGCAATTGTGATACCCAGTACCGACTGCTATAGAAGAATTAGTTTCAACCTTGGTAGGAAAACAAATGTAACTGCTCTCACAACATGGGACAAAAACAGAGTACGAGATGATAGGTGAACAGCATTTCTCAACCAGAATTTCTTCATTTTTATAGTTGTCTCTCATCATAGTTTTGTACACACTTCAAGTGAAATTATTAACATGATGTCATTCATGGATGTAGGCTTCGAACTGCCCTCGTTTTCTTGGGTGAATTCACCACCTGTCTTGTACTATGACTGCCTCTGTGGTTGCAGCCTGTAAAACTCACAAATGTTAGATCGATCTCGCAAGTAATTCATTGGTGGAATTTCACGCTCTACCATTTTTACCAGTGTTATTGAAGTCGAGCCAAGCCGCTCGGTCCGACCGGTAAAATCGCCACCCTGTCAAAAAATTGGCTTGGAACAGTCTAAAAGCCGCTCCGATTTTATGTAGCGGTTGACGAGCGGCCGAGACGGTTAACCGCTCGTTCGATTTTTGCGATTAAGCCGTTAAATTTAATTAAAAAAAATGCAGAAAATTAAAAATTGAAGTAAACAAAAAACGTCGAGCTCTCAAACTGAATCCTTATTTCCATTTCAAAATTTTGAAGGAAAGAGACAAGCTCTGATTAAGAAATGTCCACTATTTATACTGATAACGTTTATTAGGTACCGATTCTCTAACGATTTTTAAACGATCTAATGTCAGTTGGACCACTAAAGTGCGAACCGTTCGCATTACCGCGTCATACTTCGGTTCGGTTTTGACAACATTGATTTTTACAGTCATATGTCAACCACTGTTGTTAACTAAAGAGTGTATGATGGCTGTTTGTGATACTATGGTAGTATGGTATAAGTTTTGTATAGTATCGGTCGGTGTTGAACTGCTTAGCAGAGACAACCCCGATAGGTACGATTTTGCTGTATTATCCCGGCTGCAAATGAGTCAAGTCGAGTGTAAACGAGTCGAGTTCGGTTCGTTTGCTGAAATGTTGGTTCTTTTTTTTTATTTGAGCTTGACTCGTTAATGAGCTCACGAACTCTAGTTGAGTTTAACTTATCAATCAGCTTGCTTGTTTGACTCGAGCTTAATCTTGTTATTTAATATGTTATTTAATAGTAATTAGTATCTAAGCAATCTATGATATACAATTTCTCTTTCAAATTAAAAAAAATACACATTCTCTTGTAAGTCTTACATACATCATATTTGGTGAGATATATGACAAACGTATGAATTATCAACAACCTAAGTCACAAGATGTAGATTAATTCGTTCATAAGCTTCTAATTGAGATGATTATCAAATTGAGCTAGTTCACGAGCTGAACAAGGAATAGCTCGAGTTATCGAGCTGCTCACCAGCATTGTTAGCTCATTTGCAGCCCTATGCCCCTATCTTTTGCTTTTTATTCCATCTTCGATACTGTTTAACGTGAACGTTGTGTAGCGCAAAAGATTTTCGGGTCGAAGCTGCTGGATTCCCTTTTTTCTTTATAGGAATATAACGATAACCGTGTTGACAGGAGGAGGACAGAGAAAACCAAAATGGTCTCCACTTCACGCTCTACCCTCTTATACCGTGTGTTGGTTAAAGCCACAAGCAAGCAGAAAACGAAGCATAGAAACAATTGATTCTTTATCTTCTACGCCCCTATTCAGGTCGAAATTAGATAGGTGTAGTTCCCATACCCTTTGTCTTATTGGGTTGGGTTGCATGGATGAGATCATGAGATCTCAGGGGGACTCTTTCTGGGGTTGTGAAGTCGTGTTCCACGACGTGAGAGAGCATACAATCTATTAGAACTTAGAATGGATAGGAAATTCGACAATACAAGAAAGTAAAGAATACACAAATTTACGAGGTTTATTAATATCAGAGTGTGTTAGCTACATCCATGATCAAGAAAGAAGCCGTTTCACTATACTTAAGGGAATACAAATTACAACGAGACCCCTGTAACTTTAAATCGACAATTTGTATTCAATTCATAGTAATATCATCTATTAATAACATTGCAGGTACCAACATTCATCATCTCCTCTGCCCTGCCCACTCACATGCACAACCAAGAAATACTACATAGTCCATACTCCATACACAAACACATCTATGGTGGAGCAAGAAGCTCTGCCTTTCTTTAGGGTGCTTACAACTTCTCAAGCGCTGTTTGATCTTTGATTAAATAACATGATGATGTCTGCTTCATGTTTGTAGTGCACTATCTTTGTCATCCTGCTAATATTAGGCTTGAGGTAGTGTTTCTCTGTGGAAACTTCCACGATGTCGCTTTGATTGCACTTTTGATTTATGGAAATCAAAATGGTTGCTATTCTACTCACACATCTTCAAATAACGTTCGAACGAGAGTGACTGATGCTTTGAAAATATATATAAATTAAATTACGAGTACTCGTATAGAGATTTCTCTAGAAAACTAGATAACTACGATTACTTCTATACCTATGGAGACCCTGTTATGGAAGGAAAGCTCCACAACTAGGAACTAGCTTTTTACCCGGCCCGTTGGCCGGAGAGTTTCATTTTATCGTTGACATTAATTCAATTTATCTATATGTTTAAACTATTTTAGACCTTCTAAATTTATTATATTTTGTATTGATAAGTGAGTACGTATGTGGTGTGTCTATATATTGAAAATTCTCAATACTTAGCACATTCACTTATACTGTTTGAATTCTCTAATTATAAACCATGTCACAAAGGTATACCACGTCCATGTACAATTTTTTCTATCTTATATGAATCCATGTTGTTCAGATGAGGACATCTTACGGAGAGTTTCTTTGTATATATACTTCATTATTGGATAAATTTCTTCATCCCAATTTAAAGTTGACACTTTGAATGTTCATGAAGTTTACTGTAAGATCTTATTTGTATTTAGTCTCTTATACAATATGTATCAATTGCTAATTTCTGAAATTTAATTTGGACTAACTGAGACTCATTGTCGTTGTTTATATATTGTTTTAGAATCTCAATCCAAGATACCCACATACGGATTTTGATCTTAATATGGTGCGTTAGTGTATAATTTTACAACTTGTAGAACCTTCGTTTTCTGAAATTTATTTATGTTTGGTATTTGTTTAGAAATAAAAATTTCATTACTTATACTAATATATGCATTTTTTGTATTGCCACATTTATGGTCAATATATAAGCATATATATTAAAAAGAGTTTAATTATTTTTAAGTGTAATTAATGCTTGTTTTTTATCGGGATTTATAAAATGTTAAGAAAATAAGGGAAATATGAACAATTGTAAAGAAAATAAGGGATGGAAGGACATATTATAAGTGAGAGAAAAATTATTCTTACTTATCATCTTTATTTATCCAATAATGTGATTTATTCTTGCTCCATTGAATTTCTATCGAATTATTTTATTTCATAAATATATAATTATTTATGCATGTGTTTTATTGCAAAAAAAAAAAAAATGCATGTGTTTGCTAAGAAAGATCATACCTCTTACGATGATTAACTTCTCTAATCTTGCTTCATAGGTCAGTGGTTGATGAACACATGATGTTTAACATACAGTTTAGCAAAGATTCATCTAACTTTCACATGTACCATTTTTTTAATGTATCTCGTGTCTCATCTTAAGATATGAAGTCAAGTTCATCAACAATCATACCGAAGTCATTTTAAAATTTTTTATTTATAATCCTTGAAAATTTATTACTCCACGTCTTAAAATTAAATTTCTTAACATATGACGTAAAACTTCAGTAGAGTTTGCTAAATTAACACGATATAGAGCAAAAATGCAAAATATTAGTAATTTGAACTTAGGATACATTGTAAATTATTGCACCTATGATTCATATTTTTTCACTTAATTAGAATGAATGAGGTTTTTGACCAAGCTCACTTATTGCTTGGTCAAGTTTCTATTCAAACGTTTCTTGTTTTCTCTCTTTAATTTACATCGTTATTTTGTCGCGATAAAATGTTATTATGTATGTGTGTTTGTATAAATTGTTCATCAAAATGTAACATATTTGTAAATTATTGTAAAAATGAGTTAAAATTTACTTAGTGAGCTTTAATAAGATATTTTTTTGGTTGAGAAAAAAGTTATATGTGTGACTCAAAGACATTAGTCTATTTTTGCGTACATCTATACAATGCAAAAGTAAAAACAAAAACATAAAAGAAGTATTGGAAAAGAAAAATAAATATTAAAAAAGTTAGAGATAACAAATGTAATATATGTCACTTTTCATACATTATTTATTATTGTGTACATTGATATAATACAAAAAAAAGGATAAAAGAGAAATGAAATATTAAATGAAGAGAGAAATAACTCCATAAATAAATCAATAACTATTTTTCTTTTTGTAAAAATAATGTCCACCTTGGCAATTTGTGAGCTCTCCAAGTGCTTAGGTGGCAAACAATTACTTTTGAATTGCATTAATATTATGTATATATAGATACAGTTTAGCAAAGATTCATCTAACTTTCACATGTATCATTTTTTAATGTATCTCATGTCTCATCTTAAGATATGAAGTCAAGTTCATCAACAATCATACCGAAGTCATTTTGAAATTTTTTATTTATAATCCTTGAAAATTTATTACTCCAAGTCTGAAAATTAAATTTCTTAACATATGACGTAAAACTTCAGTAGAGTTTGCTAAATTAACACGATCAAGAGCAAAAATGCAAAATATTAGTAATTTGAACTTAGGATACATTTTAAATTATTTCACCTATGATTCATATTTTTTCACTTAATTAGAATGAATAAGGTTTTTGTTTAAGAAATAGATTTTATTGCTTGGTCAAGTTTCTATTCAAACGTTTCTTGTTTTCTCTCTTTAATTTCCATCGTTATTTTGTCGCGATAAAATGTTATTATGTATGTGTGTTTGTATAAATTGTTCGTCAAAATGTAACATATTTGTAAATTATTGTAAAAATGAGTTAAAAATATTTTTTTGGTTGAGAAAAAAGTTATATGTGTGACTCAAAGACATTAGTCTATTGTTGCGTACATCTATACAATGCAAAAGTAAAAACAAAAACATAAAAGAAGTATTGGAAAAGAAAAATAAATATTAAATAAATTAGAGATAACAAATGTAATATATGTCACTTTTCATACATTATTTATTATTGTGTACATTGATATAATACAAAAAAAAAAAAGATAAAAGGGAAATGAAATATTAAATGAAGAGAGAGATAGCTCCATAAATATATCAATAACTATTATTCTTTTTGTAAAAATATTATCCACCTTGGCAATTTGTAAGCTCTCCAAGTGCTTAGGTGGCAAACAATTACTTTTGAATTGCCATAATATTATGTATAGAAGATAGATAGATAGATAGAAGATTATAGAAAAAAAAAAAGAAAAAAAAAGGACAAAGTTGTTTATCTTAATTTGGTTGTTGTCTACCTATTATGTCTTTGCTCCGGATACTTATCGAAAAACATCCACGTAGTCATTGTGGAATCGCTCCATCTTTGTCTCTCACGTTTCTTAACTCTCTTCCAGAAATTAAAGTCCTCAACCGTTATGCATCTCATGCTCCCAACTTCTCTTCATGCGAAACTCACGTGCACACCAATGAACTGCGAGTCTGTGACACCAATTCAATTTCATATTCTTGTTTCTACCGTAATGTTTGCCAGTTTCAATCCCTCAATTGCCGCCAAAAGCCTCCCTCGTTGTTCATGCCATCCATTCTGTCCCTATTTTCTTTTTTTCCTAATGTTTAATTCAATCTCTTTAATTATGTACTATGTCATAATCCCCAAATCACACTGAATAATTAAAAATATATTTATTTGTAATATAACAAACAATAAATGACTTGAAAGAGGATGGAAAGCACAAACATCAAGAATAAATATAATTATTAGCTAAACATTTTAGACTTCTGAAATCATTCTTCAAAACTCAGCATAATACAAAATATTAGCCAAATCTCTTGCAACTTATCAAAATATTAGTATGCCGCCCCTTGCCTTTTAGAATACTAAACTTGTTTTCATTTCCAGAATCTAATTTCAGGATTTACCAAAATTCTTAGCTAAACAAGTTTTTCAGGTTTTGTTTTCTAGAAAACGACAGCTTTGTTTTCATTTTAATTTGTTTTCTGTTGCAGCAACTATAATAAACGAAATGACAAGTGAACGGCCTTAATGTTCCATTCACTTTCATTCCGTTTCTTACTGCCACAAACAAAAATCAGTAAACACAGACAAAAAAAATGCATTAACTATTCATTCTATTTTCATTTCGGCAAACACTACAGGAACCAAATGGGGTAGCAGGCCGTAAATCACAAAACTCAATTTTCTGGAAACTAAGATGGGTTCCTCCATGTTTCCCAGCGGAAAACAACTATTGTAGATAAATGAGGATTGAGTTTCGAATCTCCTAACCCTCACATTGTTTCTGGTCTAGACTTTTCTCAACTTCTTGGTTGTAGACTTGTAGTTAAAGTTGCATCAACCTTTTTAAAATTTGTTGGATGTCCTGTCATATCTAGCCTTATTAGAAAACAATATGAAGTAATTAAATATGGTTCAATTTTCAATGTTCAATTTCAAATTCGCCAAATTTGTCATTTAAACAAGTTTAGTTCTTTAGTTTTTCAAAAAACGATAGCTTTGTTTTCATTAGAATTTATTTTCTGTTGTAGCAACCACTAGAAACTGAATTCAACTTCTTGGTTGTAGACTTGTAGTTAAAGTTGCATCAACCTTTTTAAAATTTGTTGGATGTCCTTTCATATCTAGCCTTATTAGAAAACAATATGAAGTAATTAAATATGGTTCAATTTTCAATGTTCAATTTCAAATTCACCAAATTTGTCATTTAAACAAGTTTAATTCTTTAGTTTTTCAAAAAACGATAGCTTTGTTTTCATTAGAATTTATTTTCTGTTGTAGCAACCACTAGAAACTGAATGACAGGTGCACGTGGCATAAGCATAAAAGCTATTCTAACACAACTGATCAAGATTACTTAAGTGAGCAAATGTAATATGATATTGTCTGAAACTTTTCCCCTTCATCCTCAACTAAGTTATGTTTCTACTTTATCTAGGAACTGAAAAACTTCTCTAATCCATAGATATTCCACCATTCTTACTCAATTAAAGTAAAATTATTCATTAAAATGGGCATGCAGTAGGATATGATTTTTTTTACATGGATGACTATATCTATTTGTCCATATCTCCATACATGTACTAGCTTCATTAGTAAAATTAGATCAATGCAGGCTCCAACTATTACTTAATGCCCTGAAACATAATTTGATCATTTAGCCTTCATTCCTCTCTCTTGCCAATTAAATAATCCCTTGCAAGACTTAATTCTTCATATTTGTCACAACTCAATCTCTTCCTATAATAAATTTCGCGAATAATTTGTTGTGTGAATCAAGTATTGATTTTATGGTTTGAGTTAGGTTAAACAAAATGGGAAATAACCATGGGTATTCATAGATCAACAAGTAAGGAGATGATAAAGCAAAAATTCAATCCACACCATGTATGATAGGTGGGTTCTAGATCTTAAAATAAAGAATAATATAGGAGTGATTATTTTTTTCACCCAAAGAATGCCTCTACTTATAGGGTTTGAGACTTGAGATATAAAAACTCCATCGCTATTGACATCGTTCCCATCTCCTCAAGGATCACACTCCACACTTCCAGCCTCCCTCCAATAAGCGACTTCCTTCCAGACTTCGAGATCTTCTCTCTCAAATCACCGAAGGAATTTTCTTCCTACACCTTGGTGTAGAAAACACAAGTGATAATCCTAGATGTGACTAGGGTCATATTCCACAAGGTATTTTGATGGTAGCTACTCAAAACCAGATGTTCAATGATAGAAAGTAAAATCGATGGGTTGAGGTTCCCTATATGACTCGAGTAGATCACTAAAGAAAATAGAAAACACACAAAAGTTTATTCAAGTAAGGGACAAGTTGTTCAGGAAGTATCATCTAGATGAGCATGTATACTTCTCCTTAATAAGATGCATATATGCATCAATGTTATGTTGACACTCTATCCCTTCCTCTAAGGCCATTCGCTACCTGTGCATGCGCCTTTTGCTATGGGAATTTAACTAGCTAATGTGTGCTTTCACTTCATGCCTTCAACTAATTAATGAAGAATGGAAGTGAGGATAGCACATCCTTTATTTTGCCCTTCTACGGACCATAAAAATGGTACATGGTACTGGGGGCCTTTAGCCATCTAGCATCATCATCATTCGAACACTAAAAGGTTGTACTTCCCCCCTAATGCACGCCTAACAATGATGCCCACTGCACGAGATTAATTTCCTTGTCTCTAATGGTAGTAGTGTAATAAGCACACATAGTAATGCAATATAGAAAGATAACAAACTAGGGGTGGGCAAACGGTTTGGTAAATCCGAACCGAACCGAAACCAAATTAAACCGAACTGAAACCAAATTAATGCTATTCGGTTCGGAATTCTGAAGGAAAATATGGATAGTTCGGAAATCAGGGTTCTTTCAAACGAACCGAATTTCCGAATTTCCGACCGAAAAACCGAAATACTATAATTGCAAGCTCCAAATGGTGGATTTTTATGTTTGTAGTTGGTTTTAGAGTTAAATATTTGAAATGTTTAATGACTTATGTGTTGAAAAGTTTGGTTTTATCATTGATGATGCATATAATTGATATTTATTGTTTATATTAGGGGTGAAAAATAATTTAAAAGTGAGAAAATACAAGTAGCTTCACAAATTCGGTTTTGTGTGAAAAACCGACCCGAACCGAATTATAGTTCGGTTTAAACCGACCGAACCAAATTATAATTCGGTTCGAATTCGGTTTGAGGTTTGGGAGAATTCGGAAACCCGATATTCATAATTTTGGTTCGGTCGAAACCGAACCGACCAAATGCCCACTCCTATAACAAACATATGAAGAACTAAACCATCAATACTCCAAGAAGGACCATCAATACTTTAGGGAATCTCATTAACTCATAGAAAATAATACATCACATCATCGAATCAACACCCCAAACAAAAAAGAGTTAACTAGCCATGCGAGAATGAGAAAGAATAGACAAAAAATGAGTCATATTCTCCTCACTCCGGCAGAACTTTAGCAGTTGTTAGTTGTAAAATACCTCCTAATTGAAGTCTAAACACCTATTGATAGTACAAAAGAGATGGTACAAAGGGAATTTATCTCCAAAAGTCAGCCAATTCCTCCCTTATCCGACTTGAAGTCGGTTTTCATCAACTTATGGTAGAAGTAGCTTGCTGAAGAAGCTTTCTTGAGGATTAGGATTTTAGCGGCGGCCGGGGCTATTGTTCTTCTCTTTATAGCATTTTACTCATCCACAGTTCTCCAATGCTTGATCCAAATTTCCTTAGGTTATTTTGTACCTTAAAAACCATAAAAAAACACACCTAGAAGGCATCAAAGAGTACAAGAACATAACCTAGTTCTATTAAAGGCTCATTGATCAAATAATTGTGATTTAGATATTAAATACTATTAAAATGACTAAAAATGTTTCGATAAAAGGGGAAAATGTATCAAGAATGAGAGTGACAAATACTAGAAATATAATATCATCACACCTCCCTTAAAGTTCTCAGCCAAACAGTCGAATCTGCTCCCCCATAGCCACGAACGAAGGTGTCTCCATGTTCACACTCCTCCTACGAAATCTGGATTGATGTCATGCTCCCCTAGCTCTGGTAGCCCTTACTTGGGGCATTGCCTCTTGTTAAATATCGTCATGATTGACAGTCCCATCAAGGCCTCCTTTCGATTTCTCAAACTCCATATAATTCCCCGGATCGCCCAAACTTTCAACATGATTTTTTGTGCAAGTAGTGTTGAATTTAACATAGCGATCTTAATATGAACTTGGGGTTAGAGAGAAACAAAAATAACTTTTTGGGGGTGAAAGTTAGAATCTTTACTTTCTCATATATGCAGTTCTCTTACAAATAAGGTGGATCATACAGAATGAATAAATGATATGATCATGTACAAAAAAGAATAAAACAACAATTGGGCTAGAAAGTCGGAACCAAAATTATAAAAAGGGCAAAAAAGAACAAACTGAATGGCTGCTTGAAGTAATGGTTGATCAGTACTATTTGTTTTTTAGCTCTTGGGGTTGGTAGTAGTAAGGAATTCATTTATGATTGTTTTCTTTGGATTTTTTTGTCGTGTTTCTGATATATGGTTTTGTACAGTTATTTTTTATATAGAATTTGTAGTCTTCTTCACTGAGATTATGAAATCGGTGTTGATCGTCGGAGCCTCATCTTGGCCTGCTGGAGATCATCATTGTCTCCATCCATCATCTCACCATTGAGTTGCCTCTGGAATCTTGGTGAATCAGCAGCTCCTGACTCTCGGTTCAATCTGCTTGCGGCTCTGGGTGTCCACCGCCCACTTCCGCTCCTTCTCGCTGATGGAGATTCTGGCGGTGGCGGGGCGACTGGTACAGTGCTACCAGTTTTCTTCTGCACAAAAAAGTTTTGAACACCAAATCAATCATCACATTCTTAGAAGATTCTAATGCTTCTATTTGAGGACTCCTTTCATTCTCTAGGTGCTGGCACATGCAAGAGAGATTCCTATTTATACTTTTCAAAGGAACTTCTGTTTGAAAGTTATGAATGTGTAGTTTGTATGGGTTGAGTGCTTCTAATTTGCTGTGTATTATGATGATTAATATATATATATGGCAGAACTAGTTGTCATGCGTTTGGATACGGATTGTATGCATATGAAATATGGGCAGTTGAATGAAATTTTGAAATTGCAAGGAATGATAAAGAAATTAAATAACCATAAACAATAATGGGCTTGGAGGAAACTCATAGAAAGCAAAAATCTTATTTCACAAAGCACAACAAAACAGAAAGTAGAGTGAGGAAAGCTGCAATTTTTCATTACATAGCTCTAAAAGGCTCTCCATCAGAGTGCTTAGTGATTAGTTGTTATTGGAGGATGGATGCTTTGAATCTTGTGGTGGTTGTCTAATGGGGCATGCGTATGCGAGTTCTAAGACTTGTCTAATGGGGCATCGTATGCGAGTTCTAAGACTTGAGAGAGAGAGAGAGAGAGAGAGAGATAGATAGATAGAGAGAGAGAGAGAGAGAGAGAGAGAAGAATTTTACTTGAGTTTGCTTGGTGGCAGTAGCATTGCCAAACCTTACAGATTGAGTAGCTAACTGCTCCAGAACTTGGAAGATAGTTGATTGCCCCAACTTGGCGCAATTCTGCCAGTAGTATATGGTGAAATCCCAAACTCTTGCTCTAACTTCTTGCAACTTTCTATCTATCTCGGTCTCATGCTTTGCCACATATGGCTTTAAGAAGTTGTTGTACATGAAGCAAGTCCCCTACAAAGACGATAACCCCATTTCAATTCAATTTCAAAGTTAACTTTCAAGCATATTCCTTAGCTTCTTCTGACTATATTCTCTCCTTACTTACCTTGGTTTTGGGATACCATAACCAAATGAAAAATCCCAACTTGGCCTCTCCATAGAACGGTAACCTTCGCCACAAACCAAGAGTTTAGTCCAAGTTAACACAATAATGTGTTGGAAATTTGTATTCTTACAATTACTATGCTAAGTTTTAGTACGCTTACCAAGACAAGAAAAAGTCACCAAACCTTTCAAAAACCGTTATTAGTGCAACAATGATCCTGCAACACAAAATTTTCATTTCATAATATTCTTGCATGACTATAAAGATCTCAAACATCTATTGATGGAGAACAACAACATAAAAATACCACGAATTCCAGTATAGACTAAAACATTAATGCAAAGAGGCCTATGAAATCACAAAGTGACACCACTGTCAGAAGATCCTATTTCATAATTCAATTATGAAATGATGGCTTAACGGATGGAGAACGAAAGTAACAAACAACAAGATTTTCATGAAGGAAGAAACCCGCCTCACCCAATAATAATTTTGTTAGATGACCAATACAAGAAACAAAAGCAAGCCTAATTTAGCAGGAAAAGGAGGCTACCCCATCATACTTACCAATACTGACACCAAAATATGACTTCTTCCATGTTGATTTTGTTCTTCTCGGCCGACTTGAAGCATTCAAATGCCGGGTATGCATACCCAAAAAACAACCTACATAAACAAAACAAGTCCCCTTTATTTAGATTTTGGATACAGAATTACACTGCCCACAACTAAGTTGAGAAGATTAAAAGGCTACATACAAGAGGCATCTGTTTATGAAATCTCCCAACATCCTTTAAAGCTTGAAGATGCAATACCTCCCCACCTTCCAAAACAAGTTTGAAAAATTCTCTGAAAATTTCAAACAAACACTTCTTCAGTATGGGTACTTTGACACCAGCCCATAAACCAAGGACAAGAAAGCAAGAAAAAGGAAGAAGTTGGAGGACAATTTCCACCACCACCTCTGTAACCGGAAATATGCTTTTGTATTCTTTATGTTTCTTTTCTCTCTCTCTCTAAATGTCAACGAATGAACTTGCAAAGGTGGGAACCAAGAAGAACTGCACCCTAAGAGAAAAAAGATATCAGAATCCAGATATCATAATAGATAAACACGCGAAGGGAATTGATAATTAATCCAAAATCTACACCTTTTTTTAATATATATGTTATAAGAATGTCTCTGATTCTGCGAATTAAGAAAGGGCAAGGAATGGCATCCGCAGAAACGTGAGACTAAAGGCCCAGACTGCTATCAAAAGATGATGATGAAGAAGATTATTGGGAAAAAATAAGGAAAATTTTGGGTGAAATATTAGAACGAAAGGTGGGCTATATATAGCATATAGTTAGTTATTTGATTTGGGGGATGGAGAATAAAGAGCGATAACGAGAAAAGGAAGGGAAATTGCGGAGTTTCCAACAATAGAAGAAATTTCTTGGTAGAGACACATCCTCGCATTTTTTGACACGTCAAAATTCTGGGTTGAAATTAGAGAGAAGGGAAGGCGAAGGGAAGATGCTCTATCTAGTCGTCTAGCAAAGAGAGAAAAGTAAGACAACCATATAGTTAGATATTTGATTTGGGGGATGGAGAAGAAAGAGCAATAATGAGAAAAGGAAGGGAAATTGCAGAATTTCCAACAACAAAAGAAATTTCTTGGCAGAGACACATCCTCGCATGTTTTGACACGTCAAAATTCTGGGTTGAAATTGGAGGGAAGGGAAGGCGAAGGGAAGATGCTCTATCTAGTCGTCTAGCAAAGGGAGAAAAGTAAGACAACCATTATAGGGAGATTATAGGGATATTGCGGGAGGAGAGACTCCCATGGGATTCTTACATTGTTGGGGCAAAAAAAAAAAAAAAAACACACACACACACACTTTTAAAAATCTTGTGAAAATTCATTGTTTTTCAGAATGTTAGAAACTCAGGGTATTCTCTTGAATTTTCATCCCACGACAGTTAAGAATTGGAGGGCAAGTGAAAGTATAGAGGATGAAAGTCCTTTCCTTGCTATCCTAATATTTATTTATTTATTAGTATATGGCCTTTTAGAATATGCAAAAAGTACTCTATAGGTTTTGTGAATTTCATGACCTACCTCCTATTACACGAAAAGGCCTGTAAAAAATTGATGAAAATAACAATAAAGTTCTAGGCATTTTTTGACACAAAATAGTGAGTGAGCTATTATTTCAAGCATATTGATGGTCCCAAATGAAATATTGATGGACAAGAGCATGCAACACAATTACACAACATTTCCTTTGCACAGAGCATAGATTAACTTTGATACATGAAGTTTGTGAAAAAAATCAAATACGTATTTTGTAACTTGTAACATCCCGACCTTTTCTGACCAAGATATTTTGTTTGGGATAAACTCTCATAATTTTGATTATGGGGTGCATCATAGCGACTTCCTGGGAGGTCATCCATCTTTGCACAGCTCCACACTGAGCACGTTCAACTTTAGAGTCTCATAAGAACTCCTCCATTTCCCCAAAACGCTTCTTGTCAGGTAAGATCGGTTTCTAACTTATGAATCATGGATCTCTCCCATGCTTTGTCGATGTGTGGTTTCCTAAGGTATTACACACACCTCCTCGGGGAATCAACGTCCTTATTGAGGTTTACCCCCACCAATTCAAGAGGGAGGCGGAGAAGCTCTCATACCACTTGTAATATCCCGACCTTTTATGAAAAAATATTGTCTGCTTTGGGCCTACACTGACAAGGTTTTAATTTTGGGGTGCATTATGGTGACTTCTCGAGAGGTTATCCATCTTTTCAGTGCTCCATACTAAGCACGTTTAACTTTGGAGTCTTACAAGAACTCCTCGGTTTCGCCCAAAATGCGTTTTGTCAGTTAAGGCCGGTTTCTTACTTATGAATATGGATCGCTCTATACTTTGTTGATAATGAATTTTCCGAAAGTGTTGCATTTATTTTTGATCTTTTAGGGATCTCTCAATATCATATTGTAGCTCTAAATTTTATTTCCTTTATCTTGCAGTGGCCTTGAGTGAAATAATTTTGTGTTTTATGCCCTTCCTAAGCCAACCCATCATTTATGCTTTGGTATTAATGTTGTCTGCTTAATGAGATTCATCTATTGAGCTTATTAACTCTATGTTTTCGATAACTTGTCTGGTCTGGTTGGTATTAGAGGTAGCTAAGAGATTTTTTTCTTAATTTTCCTCTGTATGTTTCCAATCTTTTTGGGCTCATTCTTAGTAGCTTGATTTTGAAAGATCCCAATTTATTTATAATATTTTCATCCCCATACGGTTCACAGAACTGAGCAATAACTTCCTTGCACTTTTGCGACTCTTAGCCAAAAGGGTTCAACCTGAAAATACCACCTCCAAAGCTCTTCAGTTTATTCCCTTCCATTTGGTGAGTGTTTAGAATGACATTATTCAAAATGAAAATTTCGAGTTGTCATTCTAGTGAGTTATCTTTTCCCCCAGTGTTACACTCTATATTGTTGCTTATAATCAAGATGACTTCCGCCATATAGATATAGTTTCTTCTTTATTTGTTTGTTTTTATCATCTTTATGAACTTAACTCTTACGTTGTTGGGATGAGATAAACCATAGGATGTTATTTTCATTTATTGCATGCAACATATATATAGATATTGATGGTTGTTTTTCCTCTATATATATCCTTTGAATTAGGTGAAACTTAATATCAAGTATATTATATGACTAGTTGATAGGGGTTTTAATACATGAGAATATTGAGTTAACATTGAATTGGAAATTCCGATGATAAAGGAAGTAACATTAGATATGTATTGTGTTTGATTGATGCATGATAACTAGTTAGGGGGATTTAAGTTTGGACAATGCTTGTATCAATATGTGAATCTTTGTTGCTGTATGAGTGATTTGGTTCAATTTTCTTTCTTCAATTAGTTTAGTTAATTAAAACCCTTTCTTGAAATTGGTCAAATAATAGCAGACAATTTCGTATCAGTAGATAGTCTATCTGGGATAGACCTTAGTTGATATCTATCAAATGTAGAAGATAAATACACTTGCATGTATTTTTTTGCACTAGACAACGACCATTGCTCTACTTTCCAATTCATCACGTAGAACATTGTTTCAATATTTCCTCGATGAAATTTTCTTCTCGGTGTCCATTATCCCAATTATACGGATAATTCACATAGTCACAGTTCATCAAGCCACATAAATCCACATCACCATCAAAATGGATAACGAGATTTCCATGAATTTTCCGAACTCTTTGTCTTCAATTGAGATAACACTTGCAACCTATGTAGATTGATGTTAGCTTTGAAAAAATTACAAAGAGCCCAGGTCAGATGTCTTTCCGTACGGTCAAGTCTACCATAGGAACTCGTAAACCTCCAAAGATGACCAACAATTATACAATCCACCTCCACATCAAATTGACAAAGTGAACGAGAAATAATAGAGAGATTTCTCCTATCTCAAGAGAAGACATGTTATTCGTGAAATTTCTTTTGCTATGACATAACCCCATTCTTGAAACCTAATACTTTCTTAACAATCTCCCAACCTTGCTCAGAATGGCAAGAGTACATAAAAAAATGTGAGCATCTTATTTTCATACGAAGGCAAAGAAAAAGCTAAGTGGATCGACTCCACCTAGGCTATGGGAGCAAAAGAGCCCCTCGAAATAGAGGCATTTTAGTGTGCTTTATAGTATTGGTGCTATAAAACATTTACAGCCATTAGATCATGTTCAACCTTTATCAACCATTAGATTTTATTTAAATTATTAATATATTATTTTATTTGTTTGGGACAACCGGTTGCTTGAAATTATTTGGGTTCACACCTCTTCTCACGGCCGAAACCATTCTTCTCACCTCTTCTCACCGCCGAAACCATTCTTCCTTCTATCCTCTTCCTTCGATCCTCTCCACGCAGTTAGCGAGCAGTGAAGACGGCAACAGTGAAGGCGGCGAGCAGTGGGTGACGACGAGTGAAGACGGCGAGCAGTGGGTGACGACGAGTAGAAGAAGCTTGTCGATTGCAGCATCTCTTTGACTGCGGCGAGCCGGATTCCGACAACGACAGTGAAGGCGGCGAGCAAGGGACGACGAGAGCGAGCATCTCTTCGTCGATTGCAAACGATTGAGCTCGTCGAGAGCCTGCATCAAGGGGTAATTGCGACGGCGACGCTGTGAGAAGAAAGAGATTTGGGGTTTCAAGTTTCCTCTTCCGCGATTGTGGACTATGCTCTTCCGCGGTGGGTCTCTTTGACGATATTGAAGTGGTTGAGCATCGGGGGAACGGTGAGATTGGGTTTCGCGGCGGGTCTCTGCTGATTGTGCTCTTTCGCGGTGGGTCTCTTTGTCAATAGTGAAGGGGTTGATTAGCGGGTCACCGGAGGGAAGAATTGGAACAAGATTCAGAGCTGCTTGATTGAGGGTAAAGTCTGCTCCAAGTTCAACGAGACTTGCCTTTCCGATACCGTCGAGCAGTTCTACACCGAGCGATTGTCCGCTCTTCAGGTAAAAAAAGACGATTCACTTTCTGGGTTTTGAAAATTCGTTTGGTGGTTTTTGCTATATTTTCTGAACTTTTTGAGCGTGGCTTTTGGATTTCTGTGGTGGGTTAGGGATTTGATTGTTTTTAGTTGGGGAAAAGCGATGGGCAAACTATGGATTTTTTCCCTTGGGAACTTGTGAAATTGTTATTGTGCTGAATTTAGAGATCCTTGATGATATTGAGCAACAATTAGGATCAAATAGATATTGAAAACTTTGTAGACTCTGAACAATAGAATTGCTAGCCATCTAAATGTTGGATCTTGGTCAATTTTCTGGGGATTCTAGTTCAAAAGTGCTCCACGGAAAGTTCATTTAGCTAGTGAAATCCCAGGTGAAGTGTTGAGTCTCGGATTCGCGGATAATGGAAGATGAACTAGGAAAAAAGCTAGCCTGAATTACTTAATGCCCCATCCGTAGTACGTAATGGTTAATACAGTAGGAATCCTTTCTTTCTTCTAGGATGCTTTTGTACTGCCACAAGGAGCTGCAGTATTAGCATCACCTTAATCGTAACCTGTCTATGATTTTTGCTGTTTACGTGAGTTCACTTTCACTTTTTGTATTATGTGTAGGGACTTTGATCTGGTAACTCTTTCAGATACTACACGTTGGATTCAGAATTCAATTTCTCTTGTGATAGAGCTGCAATCTTAGTCTTCAATTCCAGGCAAGTTACTGAAATCTTGCCCTTTTAACTTCAGCCGTGAATTGTTATTCAAGATTGTTTGTCTGATTAGAGATTCATCAAGTGATAGGTTTTGGCGTGATTCATCAAGTGAACCTTGGACTTAATCTCAACCATGCGTGATCTCAAAAAAAGTTGCTCCAATCTGACCTAGCTAGCGATTGTGTTCCTTCCTTTATGCATGCCAGTATTAACTTTTTGATTGGAGAGACTTGATTTGTGTTTTATGGAGGCAAATCGAATAGGAAATTTCATACTCAAAGTTTGATTCTTTTCAGTTTGGCTTGAGACAAGTTGGATTGTTGTTTGCCTTCAAACTGAGTCTGCAGAGAAAATTTTGGAAGAGTTGATTTGGTCTTGTTGGTATTGTAGTGTCGTTACCGTTGCTTGTTGATTACATTTTGGACTGTTAATTGAAGGGTCTTGCTTGGCTGCATGAAAGGTGCAATTGAGTGTGTTAGTCAAGAATTAGTTCATGAAATCAGGGTGACTTGAGGAGGAAACGCAAGAGAAATGAAGCATTCTCAATTCTGTGAGGTCTCTAGTCATTAAGCTATTGCTCAAAGTTTGTCCTTGTGTTGCTTCTCATATTGTTAAATTTTTTGGAGGGGGTTGCTAATTCAAATATCTTGCGATGGTTAGTTGTGTGGGATATATTTTGTCAACTGATCTGCTTGCTTGCTGATCTCCAAATCATTATGAAGTACATCGATAAAGATTGACCGATTAGCATAGATGTAGGAGACCTGAAATAGTCAAGAGATGATGCCCTTTCTTCTCTCTGTACAATGATCTTGTGTCTGAATATTCTGGATCTTGCTGTCCTCTCTTCTATAAAACAAAAGTATGTACTTGATCACCTTTTGTTTAAGCATGCAAGAAGCTGTTTGGTTTCCTATTTACTGCATTCGGATTAGACAAGGCTACTGCAACAGCTACGTTTGTCATATCACTCGAAACATCCATTTGAGCGAAAATGGGACTAGGATTGGTAGCTACTGGTGTGGTATTTCAAATGCTGAAAAATGCAGATGCATCATTTCATAGGTGGATCGAGCTTTGGGAGGTTAGAATAGTAGCTTTGATGTACTGATAAGTGACTCCTCTAGTAGCTTTGAAGTACTGAAAAATCAGGGTGTTTTTAGTTTCACGGCTTATTTTAACGGCCGTGATTTTTGAAGTCAAAGCCGTGAGATTGTCTGGGATATGAAAACTACTCTTTGCTTCTCACGGGTCATGTCACGGCCGTGAGAATTTGCATTTTGGGTGAAATTTAATGGAAGCTGGGTGTTTTGGGTGAAATTTATATATGCCAATGGCGGATTTCATGGTTAATTAGTGTACTCAGGTGTTGATGTAGGGGGTTTTCAGTTCTTCTGGTAGTTAGAACTTGATATCGAGGCAAGTGTGCTTGTGAGCTCTGGTATAGTCTTGTATTTGTTCAATATTGTTTAAAGCCATATATTGAAAACCAGGATTGAACTCATTACCTGGAGAATGTGTTTACCGAATGATTAAATGATCCTTTTCTTGAATGAAACTTTGTCATAACCACGTTTTCTCGAATGTGTTTAAGTGTGAAAACTGAAAGTTGCTTCTTTAGATCAGTGGTGGACGACTCTGGCTTTGTGTATTTTGTTAGTACTCTTCGGTATGCTTATAATTCGTGTTTCAAGGCATGCTTATAATTTTTTTGTTGTTTTAATTTTGCAGTTTGCTAAAATTGTTCTATAATGAAGACGAAGAGTCATGAAATTTTTAGCACCCGCTGTTCTCCTAGGAAAGTATTCTCAGTAGTCTCAAATTTAGAGGCTTGTCAATCAGAGGCCATTAAGAGATGTGGCTTTGGTCGTATGCTTGAAGTCAAAGGAAGAATGCTCCAACGTGAGTTGTTGGAGATCCTTTTGAAGAGCTTTAATCTGGAAGAAAGCTCAATTCAGGTTTATGGGTTGGAAGTCCATATTTCGGCCAAAGATTTCGAGCGAATTATGGGCGTGCCTGAGGGAGGTACTGATATCATCTTGAATGGTGAAGAAGTGGGACGAAGATCCGAGGAATTGAATCCATTTAGAGTGTATTCGACAGTTGATTGTGCCCGACAGGCGATTTCGACAAGCTTAATGCGGAAGGCTTTGTCGGAGATGAAAGATAGCGGCGATCTATTTCTTCAAACGTTTATTTTGTACGTAATGGGGGTGCTATTAGTACCAACTAGAAGAGATGACTTTTTGTTATCTTCGCTATACGCTGTCCTCGATGTTGCCGATATTCCGAAGAAGAATTGGGCATCGTTTTGCTTCAATGAATTGGTCAAATGCATCTGCGACCATAATGCTGAGGGGAGAAAGTATATACCGGGTTGCTTGCTGTTCTTGGAGGTAAATAATTGCTAATCCCTACTTTCTACATATTTGTAATGATTAATCATCATGTTGATTATAGTATTTTTTTTGTAGTTAATATTCTTGGAGCATGCAAATGGTATTTTCGAAACCATTGATAGGAGTTTGGATTTGTTGAGCTGGGGGAGCGGAGACGTGGAGTTATTGTTAACAAAAGTGGTAAGACTGATAGTATATTTGATTCTTTTGACGAGTTGGAGCATGCTAATGGTACATTTGGTTCCCTTTTTAATTAATTTGTAGGTTTCCAGCAGTTCGGGTAAAAGATCAGCTGAGGATGCAGGTTTGAAATCACCTGCAAGGAAACGGGAAAAAAGAGATGGCAAACGGCAAAAACCCGACGGTGATGAGCTGCTTCTCTGTGAGCGTATTGACGCTCGGTTTACTACCATGGAGGGTAGAATTGACAACTTTAGGCAATAATTTAGAGTTGCAATGGGTGATGCTGCTTCCAGAGAGAATGAGCTAATGAGTCGGGTTGTGAATATGGAGAACGAATTTCGGGCTTTTAGAGACGAAATTGGTAGTCAAGTGAAGTCCATTATAGAGGCAGTGAAAGCAACTATAGGTGATCCGTTGTCAAGGGAGCAGCCTACTGAGTTGAAAAAGAACGATCAGAAGGATGAGGCTGATAATGTGAAAGCTTCTGCAGCTGTTTTGTTGTCAACGGAGCAGCTTATCAAAGGGGAAAAGGGCAATCAGAAGGCTGAGGTTGAAAAACCAAGTGAACCCATTTCTCCTACCTCCGAATCTGTCAAGACTCAAGGGTTAGGTGTTAAGAATTGGGGAGAAGCTGAGGGGGAAATTGGAGATGACTGCGGTTCTGAATCTCCTTCTGTCAAAGTTGTGAAAAAGTCTCCTTGCAAGCAGGCGAAAGCGTCTAAAGTTGAGAAATTCATATTGTTGAGTGATGAAAGTGTTGCTGCTAATGATGGTTGTGCCAAGACTGTGAAGGTATTACACTTTATTAAGTTTTCTAATTATTTGTACTGATGGTGTGGTTACTAATGAACTTGTTTTGTTTTTATGTTTTTGAACAATAAAGGGGCGAAAGGGAGGTGGACTACGTAGTGTATCTAAATTGAAGCCTAGTTTGTATGTGGTCTCTCCATTTGAACGTGCAAATCCCAGAGCTAAGAAAGCACAACCTTTGTACCGTGCTCCTCCCTTTGTTGTTCAGACACCATTGACTCTGGAGGCAGTAAAGATGATTCAATTTGCTTTTAGTAGTTCGCTTCCCGAAAGGTACCTCCCGAAATCATTACAAGTAAGATTGGATCATATCTGTAGGAAATTTTTGGTATTTTCCTTATTCTAATGTTGTGGTGTTTGAACTTGGTCTTGTATAACAGGGACGTATTGGTTCGTCTTGATGGCGGGGCTCTTGAGTTGTTACGTGAAGATTTGGTCGAGTTTTTGCCCAGGACCAAAATTTCAACAAGGGTGAGTTCCTTTATGTGTGTAATTTAGTAGATTAAACTTGTATTGCTGACTTTGGTATATGTGATGATGATGCATTAGATTATAGAAATGGCATGTCTGTGCAAGACACTAGAAGAACGAAGTTGTGGTCGCAGTGGTGGCGTGTCTTGGTTCTTTCCACCTTTAGTTTCGGTACAGTTGTATGCTTTGTCTATTCTTGTCATGAAATTAATCTATTTGTTTGTTACATGTAGCTTGTGTGGGTAACTGTGTTTTATTTTTCTAGGATCGTGCGTATCATTGCAAAAACGAGGAGCAATTTATGGAAAAGATGCGTTCATATAAGATAGCGATACCGTATAAATGAGCTACTTTACTGCAGTAAGGTATGTTGTAATGTTGTTTTCTAAAAGGAAATGGCTTCACACTCCTATGTTAAATTGATAATTATTGTTTGTTTGTGCATTATTTCAGATTCATGTCCCAATTTTCAACCTCACGGTGTCCCACTTCTATCTGGCGGTCTTTAACATGGAAGCCAAAGAAATTGAAATCTGGGACTCAATACCAGGAATTCATAACCTAGAATATGATGCAAGGATGCATAAACTGGTTTGCTTCTTGTTCTTCAAGTTTTCAAACTTGACTTATTGCTTAGTTGTTAGTCGTTTTTCATTTGCCGTCTTTGTCGTTAAATATCGATGAGGGGGATGTTTTCATTTGCAGAAATTGGGTCTAGACGGGTTGCTTAAGGATGATATCTGCGGGGCGTTTTCATTTGTGGACTTTGTGGTTAGATATCGCCGGGATGTTGCTTGCCAACCAAATGGGTACCCTTTGTTGTTGTTCAATCGTGCACTGTTCTAAGTAAGTTCGATAATTATTTGTTCGCATCATGACCATGGTAATTATTTGTTATATTACAGGTTTGATTGTGGACTATTTGTCTCCAATTACTTGCTGGATCCAGATCGATATTCCAAGAAGCTTGACCAGTTCGACAGTGACTATGAACGGGCACAACTTACAATGTACTTGCTCACGACGCATTTGAATGAGGTGAAAGCTACAATTACGACACAATCAGAAGAATATTTTGACAGTCATGTGAGACCTGCCCAAATTGAGACTGAGAAGGTGAATTTCAAGACGAACTTACTCAATCGAGGAAGAAAGCCGTTGCACGCGCATGGGGAGAAAAAGGGTAGAAAGTCTAAGAAGCATTGAGAGTTGTGATGTTAATGTGGATGTTTTTTTTGAAGTTTAGGAAAATGTAGATGTTGAATGAATTTTACTGAATGTAGATGCTGATTGAAGTTTAGGAAACTGTTGACATTACAATGAAGTTATGAATGAAGCATTATTCAGTGATGTTATCTTTTCTCTATATTATGTTTAATGTGTCGACAAGGAAGAAGTTATGAATGATCATATAACGAAAAATGGTTGAAAATGGACCTTATTCACCCTGCCAGCAGGCTTTTTCACGGCCTCAATAATTCATTTTCACGGCCGTGAGATGGTAATTTCTCAGTGTCTCTGATGCAGGATGAATCTTTCACGCCCGTGAGACTGGGACGTGAGATGGGATTTCTATGATACCTTAATGATGGGAATCTCACGCCCGTGAGACTGGGCCGTGAGAATCAACAAATCATTCCCTAATGTCCAGAGAACCTCACGGTCTTGAAAGAACAATCTCACACCCGTGAGATTGTGGGCTGCTATGAGTTAGTGGAAAAAAAGTCATTTGGAAGGTTCGAACCCGAGCACTTGGCATAATAATTCAACTCATTAACCAGTCAGACTACTTAACATATTTTGTAAAATTGATTGTCCGTTTCCCTTTTAGTACATATGGTTGAATGAGCGTTTGATTATCGGTTTTTGGTTCAACCCATGTAATTGTAAACCGATGTGAGATTGAGGTTAGGTATATGGTTGAATGAGCGTTTGATTATCGGTTTTGGGTTCAACCCATGTAATTGTAAACCGATGTGAGATTGATGTTAGGTATATGGTTGAATGAGCGTTTGGTTATCAGTTTTGGGTTGAACCCATGTAATTGTGAACCGATGTGAGATTGATGTTAGGTATATGGTTGAATGAGTGTTTGATTATCGGTTTTGGGTTCAACCCCTGTAATTGTAAACCGATGTGAGATTGATGTTAGGTATATGGTTGAATGAGTGTTTGGTTATCGATTTTGGGTTGAACCTATGTAATTGTGGCCCGATGTGAGATTGATGTTAGGTATATGGTTGAATGAGTGTTTGATTATCGGTTTTGGGTTCAACCCCTGTAATTGTAAACCGATGTGAGATTGATGTTTGGTATATGGTTGAATGAGCGTTTGGTTATCGGTTTTGGGTTGAACCCATGTAATTGTGGCCCGATGTGAGATTGATGTTAGGTATATGGTTGAATAAGTGTTTGATTATCGGTTTTGGGTTCAACCCATGTAATTGTGAACCGATGTGAGATTGAGGTTATGTATATGGTTGAATGAGCGTTTTATTATCGGTTTTGGGTTCAACCCCTGTAATTGTGAACCGATGTGAGATTGGTTGATGATATATGGTTTAGTGAGTGTTTGATTATGGTTTTGGGTTGAATCCCATGTAATTGTGAACCGATGTGAGATTGAGGTTAGGTATATGGTTGAATGAGTGTTTGATTATCGGTTTTGGGTTGAACCCATGTAATTGTGAACCGATGTGAGATTGAGGTTATGTATATGGTTGAATGAGTGTTTGATTATCGGTTTTGGGTTCAACCCCTATAATTGTGAACCGATGTGAGATTGGGGTTATGTATATGGTTGAATGAGCGTTTGATTATTGGTTTTGGGTTCAACCCCTGTAATTGTGAACCGATGTGAGATTGAGGTTAGGTATATGGTTGATTGAGCGTTTGGTTATCGGTTTTGGGTTGAACCCATGTAATTGTGACCCGATGTGAGATTGGTTGATGATATATGGTTTAGTGAGTGTTTGATTACGGTTTTTGGGTTGAACCCCATGTAATTGTGAACCGATGTGAGATTGGTTGATGATATTTGGTTTAGTGAGTGTTTGATTACGGTTTTTGGGTTGAACTCCATGTAATTGTGAACCGATGTGAGATTGGTTGGTGATATATGGTTGAATGAGTGTTTGATTATCGGTTTTGGGTTCAACCCATGTAATTGTAAACCGATGTGAGATTGAGGTTAGGTATATGGTTGAATGAGCGTTTGGTTATCGGTTTTGGGTTGAACCCCTGTAATTGTGAACCGATGTGAATTGGTTGATGATATATGGTTTAGTGAGTGTTTGATTACGGTTATTGGGTTCAACCCATGTAATTGTAAACCGATGATTTTTTAGGTCGGTCATAATGAAGAAATTCCTAGATCCTAAACCCTCACCGTCGTGATGCCGTTTCTTCCTTCTCCTCCTTCGTCGGCGCCAGAGGACTGATCCTCGGTTCCTCCCTGTCGACTTCTTCCTTCCTGCTTCCCTCCTTAGTCGGCTCTTATCCACCAATACTACGAAACCATCGATTTCTTCCTTCCTGCTTCCCTCCCTGTCGACTTCTTCCTTCCTGCTTCCTATCTCCCTTCCTTCGTCTTCCCTTCTCTACGCAACCATCGATTTTCCATTCTCCCTTATTCGCCCATCCTTCGTCAGCCGCCGAAGACCCGCAGACCGCTCTCCATCACTCTCCGTCAAGTACGATAACCTCTTCTCCTGCTTTACCTGTGTGTTTTGCGCTTCTAGTAGCCTCAGATTTCGAGTTTGAGTCTTGCGAATTTAGGGTTCCACGGGGTTTTTTGGGAAATTGTTGGTTTTCGTCCAGATTTGTGCGGTTCTAGTTGCTTCATTTTCGATTTCTATTTGCACTCACGGGTTCTCTTGGGAAACTTATGGGTTTCGCCGGACTTTGGGTTCTTTTGAGAAATCAGGGACTTATGGGTTCTTCTTGGTATGGAGTACGGTTTAGGCTATGGTTTCTTTCATTTGTGAATGGTTGGTTTGTCGCAGAAGTGAAGGGGAAACTATGGTTGCTTAACTCGGTCTTGCCTCGTGTTTGTTTCAATTGATTCGGTCGGTTGTGGATGGTGAATATGTGGATTTCAATTGTCTCTAAACTTCATTTTGTTGCTTGTTTTCAGTTGATCAACTATGGAAGGGTTGATGGATGATATGAGCACAGGCAAGGACACGGGAATTGACTTGAATGTTGGTTTAGATTGGGGAATGGATTATGGAGATGATACCGGTGGTGTTAGAGATAGTGACGATATGGAGGACAATGTCGACACCACCGATAGTGATTCTGAGGATGATAATAACACTAACTTTGGTGATGATGATAAAGAGAACATCTCAGATGAGCATTTGCACAGCTTCGAAACACAGCCACACAACTCAGATGCACCTCTACCCAAAGATGCTGCAAATCCAGCCATGGCTCCACCGTACTCGAGTATGTATGACTGGACCTTGCTTGATAAAGTCGGGAATGGTAAGCCATATTCTAAATGGGAGTCGGATGATGTTGTGGGTTATGAGTTTGAAACCCTTGTGGAGGCTGCCAAGTTCTATTCAACTTATGGTTGTGCCATGGGATTCAGCGTACGGAAGAACACTCACACATATTCAAAATATGGAGTTAAAAATATGCAGCGATGGGTTTGCTCACGCGAGGGGGAGCGTCAACCAGTGCACAATGACAAGGAGAACAGAAAGCGTGAACCTAGGCCTGTAACAAGGCTCCATTGTCCGGCAGCTTTCAAAGTCAGTTTTGTTGAGGCAACTAACCGATTCAAGGTGAAACAGTTTATACCAACACATTTTCATCACTTAGCTGGAGCACATGAAGTGCAGTTTTTGAGTTCTCATCGCAAGGTAGATGACGCAAGTAAGGCTCAGATTCGATCACTTAGGGCTGTTGGTATTCGCACCAATCAAATAATGGATTATCTAGTGAATTGTGCGAGAAGCTTTCAGAACTTGGGTTTCACTAAGACCGATGTCTACAATTTTGTTAGTGCGGATCGGAGGTCGGAGATCTTGGATAGTGATAGTGAAGCTGCACTTGCCTACTTACAAGCACGGGCAACTACCGATCCTCGTTTTTATTGTAGATATACAGTAAGTGATGGTGGTGAACTAGGCAATATGTTATGGGCTGACTCTTCTTCACAATTGGATTATAGTCTCTTTGGAGATGTTCTTGTTTTTTACTCGACGTACAAAACTAATGCATATAATCTTCCATTTCTTCTATTCATTGGTGTGAATAATCACAATGCAAGCACTGTTTTTGCATGTGCTTTACTTGCGGATGAAACGGCGGAGAACTACGTATGGATTCTAAATGCTTTTTTACATTGCATGGGTGGTAAGAAGCCAACCGCAGTTATAACAGATGGTTGTTCTTCAATGAGGAAAGCTATCAAGTCGGTTCTCCCTGGATCCCGACATAGGTTATGTTCTTGGCACTTGGGCAATAACGCAGAAGCGCGTGGCCATGCGGAAGGCTTCCGGGAGGATTTCAAACGATGCATGCTAAACTGCAGTTCTATTCCACAATTTGAAGCTACGTGGAAGGAAATTTTGTCCAAGTATGACCTGGAGCATAATGCGTGGATGAAGAAGATGTATAGGCGACGAGCTCTATGGGCCACAACTTACTTGAAAGGTATTTTCTTTGCTGGGATGACTACGTCACAACGTTGTGAGAGCATGAACTCTTATCTAGACAAATTCTTGCAAAGTAAGATGAAGTTGTTTGAGTTTGTCAAGCAGTTTGACATGGCACTTTTGTATAGGAGACAAACTGAGTTACATGACCAGTTTAAGACAATACATACTGATGTTGTTTTGATGACACATTTACATGAAATTGAAAGACATGCCTCTATAGTATATACAAGAAATGTGTTCAGGAGCGTTCGAGCAGAAATTGTAACACCCTACCCTATACGTTTTGCCTAATCATATTGTTCATACAATTGCAGCGGAATTAATCTCGGGTGTTACATTAATTATCAAAATTTACCTAAATAAAATTTCGACATGAATTACTCGCGTAATGGGCTAACAGTTCTTGCAACTTATCCTGCACAATAAATCATCACAAACATATATACTCACAACCATAAGCATTGGCTTTCGTAGTCATAGTCACAGTTTCATACTACACAACTGCATACTATTCTGATACAAGCCACAATCGTCACAACTTACATAATTACAAAAATATACACATATCATCAACTTTCCACACCTGTGGATATCTCACACTACATCAGAAGCTAGTATGCACATGAAAAACGTTCTCAAAACATTTTTACAAAAAGGTGTGGATCACTGGCCAAAATCCCGAGTAGTAGTCCAAGCACAGAATGGTTGAAGACCATACCTCATCTTACCTTCAACTCTTGCTCAGCTCCCACCTATACACCTATCTACTGCTGCTGATGATCTGCTTACACACGGCATAAGCAGAGAAGAAGAATAAAAGAGGGTCAGCTCATAGCTGAGTGAGATAATCATAGCATCGTGAGTTCATAACAGAGCATACCCCTATCATACATCTAACAATCAAGCCAAAACACTAGGATCGGACCTCAGCCATCCTCATATCCCAATAGGCAAAAGACTCAACCACCTTGACTTATGCATATGCATCTTATCATGTTTTACTTATAGGCGCCTGGCTACTCCCATGCTAATAACTCTCCCGGGAAACATACCCCACATCCCGTCGGATGTAGTCATACATACCCCAACATCCCGTCGGATGTGGTCATACATACCCCACACCACTATGGGTGTAGTCATACCCCGACACCGCTTTGGGTGTGGTCATATCTCGTAAGAATTCTTCAGTCACCACCACATGAGAGGTGTGACTATCATACATATCATAATAGAGTAATAGCATAGGGAGCCCTAATTACTATGTAGTTGACCGTGAGACCACAACATTCATATTTGGTATCCTTGTACATGATTCATATCTCATCTTGCTTAACCATAATTTGTTACTTGGACATGTTCTTGACCTGGCCACAATTGGCTCAACATAACCAGGAGTCGTATAATTGCACTTCCTCGGGATAAACCCTCGTGCAAGTCATCCTCCTTAAAACATCATAATATCACCAGGGAAAATATATATTTTCCCACTTGTGCATCCAAATACAACAATCATGAAAAATCATACCCAATCACCTTTCCGAACCATCATAAGGCATATCAACAGTCAAGTCCACAATTTGCAACATATACACCATCATCAGCATAAACAAGGTTCATATCGATTAGGGGAAGTCAATAATATCATACAGCAATCCAGGGTTCAACATATAGCACAAAAGTTCATACACCCTTAATCATGCCATTCTAGTTCACCTAGATCAATTCTAAGCATCAATATAATTATCGTGATACGACAAACCCGGTATGCCGTGCTAATCCCTCACCAGTTCTGGTCGTTCAAACCCCGATTTAACCTTCCCGTACTAAAACGTCAATTTCACGAACGAACCCCGAATCAAAATCAGAGACCGTCCTAATATCCCCTGCAGTATCCCCGTCAATATTAGTTCTGGGCTCCGGGTCAAATTCTCGATAAAAGCACATCAAACCCTGGCCGGAGCTAAATTCAGCGGTTTGGACCCCGGCCTAAATAATAGCCGAAATTCAGGGATTAGAACTAGATGATTGATTACCTCGCTGCAGGAAGCTCGTATATGAAATTTGGGCTCAATCCGGCTTCCGGATACTCCGAAACCCTAATTTGGCAGATCGGGAATTCAAGAAATTCCTGAACCAAAAACTCGTTTTAAAGCTCTAAATCGATAAAACACGATGTATAGATGAATTAGGCATTACTTACGGGATTTTTGGATCAGTAGAACTCGAGAAATTTGCTCTGCAATTTCTCTCCGAAGCTACCCTGCGCGCTCTACTTCTCTTCGGAAATGGAAAGGGAGAAGAAAGAAATGGATGGGCCGACCGCTCGTTCACTTTTATTTTATATATATATATATATATATATATATAATATTATATAATATATATAATTAATACGTATACTTATCCGATCGATCGATAATCCGATTTTCGTCGAAATACTGTTAAAACGCTCGATTTTAAATCGCGAACTTTCTAGCGATCGAAATATGGGTTTTGTCGGAATGGGATGTTACAGAAATAGCGAGAGAAGTTCATTACTATATTACAGACAAGTGTGTGTTGACCAATAAAACAATTTACACATTGTCACGATTCAAATACCCTGACTCAAAGTGCACTGTGGTCTTTTACACGAGTGGACATGATGTGCATTGTTCTTGTGGCATTTTTGAGTTTTGCGGAATTCCATGTCGGCATATATTCTGTATATTGAAAGCAGAAAATCAAATACAAATTCCAAAGTCACTCATTTTGAAGCGTTGGACTAAAGATGCAAAAGAGTTCGATCCCTCGAGTATGGTAAGCAGTCCTACCCAGCAAAATATTAGCAGGTATTATAAATTTAAGCTGTTGATTTAGTTCTTTGTTTACTTCTATTGTGCTAGGAACCAACTACAAAATTGCTTGTTTATTTGGACAGGTTTGGATTCTTGGTTGGTCAATGTAGTAGAATGTGCCATTATGCTGTGAGTTCGGATGAAGCATTTCATACTGCCAAAGGGTTGATTGAAGACTTGACCTTGCGAGTGAAGACAATAAGTGAAGAAACAACCAACAAAACAAATAATGCTACTACGGATGCTAGAGTGAACTCCTCTCAGTTTATTAAGGACCCCCATCCAGTTCGAAGTAAAGGGAATGTGAAGCAACCTCAAGTGAAAACACGGTTGTGCAAGTATTGTAGGCGTCCTAAACATACAATCAGAAATTGTCCGCTGAAAAGAATGGCTGAAGCAGGTGCAGGTGATAGTCATTTCACGCAACAAGAATACAACTTCGAGTCCATAGGAGCAGGTGAAAGCAGCTTTCATGTGGAGACTCAAGAATCTGTTCTACTTCCCAAACGATCCAAGCACAACCTGTAATGCTGGTGTTCGGCTTCAAACAACATTATGTTTCATCTTGTCATGTTTGTTTTGTGCAAGTTAGTATCTAGTGACATTGAATGGATCTATGTAATGCTTGTGTCTAGCTTCAAAGAACATTTTGACTCATCTTTTCATAAGCTTGTAGTTTTCAAAAACAGTATATTATGTTTCTTACACTATTATAATAAGTACAGGGGTTAGTTCTACATGTGAATGTCTGTGCAGGCCAATTCCGGAAATCTCACGGCCGTGAAAGCATGCGTGGTTTTTGGATTTGAAATTCTGGAAATATCACGGCCATGAGAGAAACCGTGAGAGAGGCCGTGAGATGATGACAGCTGAAACCCAGAAACACGCCTCATAACTGAAATCTCACGGCCGGGAGATATGCCGTTAGAATTTTTTTTTAAATTTGTAACTTCCAGGGGGTTTCACGGGTACTATCCCGCCCGGGACAAAAATCCGTGAGATTGAACCCAAAAATTGGAAACACCCTATTTAAACCTTCCTCTATTCTACTTGAACCCTAAAATTGGAAACAACCCTCCGTTCTACTTCGACCCCCAACCCTCTTTCACTTCCTACTTCGTTTTCTCCCCAACTCTGCAAATCCTCCCCGCTCCGACTCCGTTTCGCCGGCCGCCATGAGCAAGGGACCAGGTGTCTACTCCGACTTCCTCTCTCTCTCTCTCTCTCTCTCTCTCTCTCTCTTGCTCTCGCGGTTTGCTGCGGCGCCGATGTTTCGTTTGATTCCCTCTTTGTTTGCAGATTTCCATATCTAGTTTCACCGATTCTGGAGTGGTCAGTTCCTTATCATCCCTTCCCCACTCATTCTGCTCTTTTCAACTCTTTATGATTTGCTTAAGCCCTGCGATTGGATCTGAGATTTTTCGCTGGTACGCTGGTAGTCTGTTGATTATGTTTAGGTAATGAGGAGCTGAAGCTGGTATAAGCTGTAGCCTGTACTGTCGGGAATTAACCTTTGTGCCTCATGGGTGTGTGCATGATTGACAGGTGACTGCGCAAGATATTTCAACAATGATTAGAAATGAGCAGAAGACTATCATATTCCTGATCAACAATGGTGGGTACACCATCGAGGTCGAGATCCACGATGGTCCGTACAATGTGATCAAGAACTGGAACTACACCGGGTTGGTTGATGCAATTCATAACGGTGAAGGCAATGTCGAACACAGCTTTCTATTGAACAGGGCATTTTACCTGACCATGTTTCCCCAAACTGTTCCAACAGGTATACTGTGTTCAGTTGTCCCTTCTGCAATCATGGAACAAGTGTCGAGTGCCGCATGTAAGTATTCTTTCAGTTCTTGGGGTTTGGGAGGAATAATCTCAGTGGTATGAAGAACATGATCGGTTTGGTTGTCATATTAACTTGTCTTAATCGATATTGTTCAGTGATATGAAGAACATGATCGGTGAAGCTTCGTGTGGTATCTGTCAAGAGAGTTTCAGCACCACTATCACAGGTATTTGCCAATCTCCTGTATAATGCAGTGTCTGATTTTTGCTCAAATAAATACCTTTGTTTTTACTTCTCATAACCTTATGAATGAAGAGCTTACTATAACATCATCAAAAGGGTTCAATTTGTAACCTAAATGAGCATTGACATGGTTCTGACTGATCATGATGGTGTACACGTGATTAAAATGCTCCTGGGATCTTCTACCTTGACGTCACATTGAGTATTCCACCTCATCGATCTCTAAGGAAGGAAGCAAGGAGAACAAACTTTCCTAGCTCGATACAATCCTTGGACAAGGAATGCAGCTAAGAGATGGAGATCGAAATACAGAGAGTGATTGAAATACAGAGAGATCGAAATACATAGAGAGAAGTTTTGAGTGGGAGGGACGCAAAACCCCTGACCAAGGTTGCATCTAGCTAGGAAAGTTTGATCTGTCCGGTATCACCCCAGCTCCAAGGGGAGTTACAAAAGTGGAGATCGAAGAGGATGGAATACTCAAAGAGACGTCAAGGGAGAAGTCTGTAAGTCTATATCTTCCAGTATCTTTTCATAAGCTTGTAGTTTTCACAAACAGTATATTATGTTACTTACACCATTATAATAATTATTATCATGGTATAGGCACATCATCGAAAGCATTATTAAAGGGTGTTGAAACCTGGAATTATCTTGGTTTGGTGATAGCCTAGAATTTGACTGATTGTTGCGTTTGTGTGATTTGTATAAGCCTTGGTGGTGCTTAATGGTAGTGATTTGATCTTTGTGGATGATGCTCTCGTAGTCCATGCGCATGTCTCTATAGTTAAGTCCTGCCTCACCAATTCATTCACCCAACTCCCTCTCTCCTCTTAACTCAAACAGAGATGGTCTTTGTTGATTTACTAGTTGGGATGCTTGCAGGGACCAGCAACACCGGATTCTGGTTATGACACTGATTATGACGACCAGGAGCAAGACTCGTCGTGGGATGCTGACACTCATCAGGACGAAGACACATCATCGGATTCTGATTACTACAACCAGGAAGGAGACTCATTCTCGTTGTCGTCGGGTGCTGACACTGATCAGGAAGAAGACGCATTGGATGATGATGATGATGATGACGATGAGTCCGATCATATTGAGCCTGATGACCAACCCAACGGAGCCTCGATCGAGAAATTGGCAAATCATGTGTTATATATGTATGTTCAATTTTTTTTTACAAATCAATTGCAATGTACTCCATAACTCTAATGATCAAATATTGATCTTCTCTTCAATTGTGGGTGGCTAGATGGATATATCTAGTTATTGTTGTTTTTTGTTCTAAGATGGAAACCTCACGGCTTGTAATTAAATTGTCACGGCCGAGAGAATAAGCCGTGATATGGAAACTGACACGCCAAAACACAACACCAATCTGCGACCAAGTGTAATCGCAGACCGGGAATGCAGTAACAGGCAAGTTATATTATCAACCCGGGCTCTAGATCTACTGCTTACTCAGTGATTCTCTGTTATCTAGCCAACTAGAGTAAGTGATTGTTGTTTAAACTAAAAGCAGAAATAAAGCAGGAAATTATTCGGTTTTCTTAAGCAGGAAAGAGTCACTCGGGAATGAATCCCCCTAGCTCCTTAGTTAGGTTCAATTGCAATTCCCTGGGTTGATTTACTGTTGATTAGACTGCGGAAGATCCGACAGTAGCTTGGAATCTCTTAAGCTGACCAAGCCCTCTCAGTCTAACTACCCGGCAGACGACTAGTCTTCACCGGGATAGAAAGCTGAGGCTATGAACACAGAACTCCACTACTGGCACCAAGAACACCAGTACAAAGCAGTAAACTGGCTAACTCTCGTATAGCCAACCTCCTACTATCGAATGAAGAGGCTCTAACAACCTAATCAGATTCTATCTATCTCAGGTTGAAGCAGAAATTGAGACAAGCTGATCAGACTCAAATCAATTCATGAAACATGCATCATTCGATTAAAATCAAACAGTAGTATCATCCCAAGTCATTACAATCAATCCCCTAACACATAGAACTAGGGTTCTTCATCCCCAAGTGAAAGAGAGGTTCTACTCCATAGAGAGAGAAAAGAAAACAGTAATCGGAGTAGTCATACTCATAATGATGAGGAAAATCTGCTCCGGGATGATGATTTCCACTCCTAGGACGATCTCCAAGCTTGAATTGATGAAATCCAGCTCCAAGATGGCTTCTAGGGTGAGTTCTTCGTTCTTTCTCTCTCTAGGGCTCTGTTTTTGCTCAAAAGGTCCGATTCCCTCACTTCTGGCTCGGATTAGGCTTTAAAACCGGGTTTTCCTGAGTTGCACGGCCAGGGTGCACGGCCGTGCACCTCACCATTCTGGCCGTGCACTCTGAAACGCAGCGTATCCCTTAAGTCGAACTCAGGCTTCTTGCACGGCCAGGTGCACGGCCGTGCAATCTTCAGGGCCTGCCCGTGCAGCTCCTCGGCATGAGGCGCACGGCCAGCTTGCAACCGTGCACGGCCGTGCAGCCTCCCTGGTCTGCCCGTGCAGCTCCCAAAAACCTCGCCACTCGTCCGTTCTTTGTCCAATCGACCCCAGACTCGCTCCTAAGCCTTCATTCACGTACTAGGACCTGAAACATCACAAACAAGCACAACCTAGCGTGAAATCGGCCTAAAACACGAGAATCAACACCTCAAACGGTGTAAGAATGGGGGTAAAAACATGTGTAAATGACGGTCTATCAGAAACCATTCTCAATTTCTCACGACCCATAACCCAAATCTCACGGTTTTTGATCTTTAAATATCACGGGCGTGAGATTAACCCGTGTTATGGTCACAGCTGAAACTCAAAAACACACCTCACATCTGAAAATCTCACGGCCGGGAGATGGACCGTTAGATTTTTTTAAAAAAGGGGGAGTTCCAGGGGGTTTCACGGGTTGTCTCGCCAGTATCACGGCCGTGAGATGAGCCGTGTTTGTGTAATTGAAATGCTGAACTTCTCACGGCTCATCTGTTAATCTCACGGGCGTGAGATTAACCCGTGAGATGGTCACAGTTGAAACCCAAAACCACGCCTCATAACTGGAACCTCACGGCCGGTAGATATACCGTTAGAATGTTTTTAAAAAAATTGTAACGGACAGGGGGTTTCACGGGTTATATCCCGCCCGGGAGAAAAACCGTGAGATGGAACCCTCAAATTGGTCCGCACCCTGTTTTAAAATCCTCTTTTCTACTTGAACCCGACCCCCACTCTGTTCTACTTCGACCCCGAACCCTCGCCATCGCACTTCGACCCCCAACCCTCTTCTCCCCCGACCCCCTGTTCTCACTCTACTCCCTCTGTTCTCAGTCGCTCGCCATCGCACTTCGACCCCCCAAGCCTCGCCCTCACTCGCTCGCCATCGCCCTCGATCGGTCGCACTCGCTCGCTCACCCTCGAAGATTCTTCCGCCGCCGACCACTTCCCCACGACTCTGGTAAATGCTCCAAGGTCCAGCGGCGACGGCGACCATTTCCCCACGAGTCTCTGCCCTCTGTTCCACTTCGTGAGTTCTTCTTAACCACAGCGGCAATCTTCTCTGGTTTCTTGCATTTTTTAGGGTTTAGTTGCCCAAGGTTGGTCTGAATTAGGGTTTTGAATTCCTAATTGTGATTAGAATGCTCCTGGTTGGTCTGAATTAGGGTTTTGAATTCCTAATTGTGATTAGAATGCTCCTGGGATTAGAATGCTCCTGGTTTGTTGCATTTTTTTAGGGTGTAGACGTCTCTTTGTGAATTGCATATGCTTATGCATAATTCTTTTCCCTCTCATTCACTAAAGACTTAATGTGCTTAGTTGGTTTTTGTAGGAATGGGGAAAGCTAAACAAAAAACCACGCAACCATCAGCCTCACCTGCTAAAGTGAAGGCTCCTTCTCGTCGTCGCCGCCAAACCCAAGAACGAGACACTCCCCCCAAACGACAACGCAAAAACAACCAAGGACGAGCACGTCAACCATCTCCACCACCACAAACGGAGGCTCAACTTGGAGGAGGGGGACTTCACGGCTTCCTCCAATTACCCGACAAACATAGGAGGGCTTTAGAGCGCTTCCTTCCCCTCCCATTTGGGCAGCAAAGATGCATTGATTGGGATCTCCTAGAGGGCCTCGGAGCAGCGGACCCCGTTCGCACATGCCTCCGTCTCCCGGCATGGTGTGAGGTTCTCTCCATCAATGAGGTCATCTACCAAGAGCTTACCATTGAGTTCCTCAGCACTCTCTCCATCAAGTTTATGTGCGAATTTCACCTCGACAAGCCCGAAGACAACATAACTTTTCGCCTTGGAGGACAGGCGAGACAGATGAGCATCACTGAGTTCACAGAGGCACTCCAGATATACCCACCAGGATTTCTCACTACAGGTCATGGTTTGATTTCAGAGAAAGTATATTCACCAAGAGCACAATTGGTCGATGCTATGTGGAAAAGGGTAAAACAAAACCATGTGGACAAGTCTGACACTGCCCACTATAAAGGGAATGATCTTCTTCCCCCATGGCGTATCATCCACAACATTATCGCTCATTCTGTGGCAGCTAGGGAGGGTAGCCCGGGGAGTGTGACCAAGCGGGATTTGAACTTTTTCCTCTCTATGGTAAAAGATCCCCCAATTCATCTTGGTTTAGTCATACTGAAAACCCTACAGAAGATGACCTCCAACAAACAAATCAAGACCATCCATGGAGGTGCCTACATCACAAGGCTAGCTCGGCATTTTGGCATTGATCCGGTGGGTTCTCATTGCACCATTGCCCAGTCCACTCAACCAATCTCCCAAAAAAACCTTGCGGATCTATATTTGTTGTCAAAGGTAAATGTTCCAACCAACACTTTCCTTTTCACAGTGAATGCTAAAACAGAACTAGTCGGGATTCAAACAATCTAGGATTGATTTTGTGCAAGTTTTGGATTGCCTGCTAATCTAGTTCCTTTTGAACATTGAGCAAATGTAACTAATGCTTCTGATATTGATCATGTCTGTGTTTGGTGGTTAAGGAGAATGGTGTGTTAGGCATTGTTGGCCTCCCTCATCCTGCTCCACCTCTTGCAACAGATGAGGCAAACGCATCGGAGCATGTTGTTCAGCAAATGGTCGAGGAGTCTCGGCAACAACCTGCACAACATCACCAAACTACGACTCAAGCCGGACCATCCACCGACAGATACATTTCCCATTTTGAGGCATTGGGTCGGCAGAATGCCCAAATTCTCGAGCAAAATGCACTCATTCTCTCCCGCCTCGATCGAGAAAAGGAAGCTCGACGCTACATCATCAAATGCAACCATCACATCATGAGGTCCTTGAGGATTGACTACAAAAAATTCTCAACACCTTGGGAACTATCTCCTAGGCCAACCGAGGAAAGCAATGAAGAGGGAAGTGAAGAGGACGACGAGGGCAACGGCGATGAACAAAATAAGGAAACAAATCAAGAGAACAAAGGGACCAATGAGGAAGAGGGCAGTGAAGAGGAAGACGAGGGCAATGGCGATGATCAAAACAAGGAAAGAAATCAAGAGGACAAAGGGACCAATGAGGAAAAGAGCAGTGAAGAGGACGACGACGAGGCCAATGGCAATGATCAAAACAAGGAAAGAAATCAAGAGGACAAAGGGACCAATGAGGAAAAGGGCAGTGAAGAGGAGGACGACGAGGGCAATGGCGATGATCAAAACAAGGAAAGAAATCAAGAGAATAAAGGGACCAATGAGGAAAAGGGCAGTGAAGAGGAGGACGACGAGGGAAATGGCAATGAACAATACAAGGAAAGAACTCAAGATGACAAAGGGACCAATGAGGAAGAGGGCAGTGACTCTAGCGAGGACAATGAAGATGAGCAAATCCATCAAAACGAAGACGAGGACGAGAGCACTGACGAGGAAGATGGGCAGTGAAGATGAGCCAACAAAAGTCCTTAGTACTTAGCTATGTGTGTTTGCGTTTGTGCTTGTATGTTTTCCAATTAGAATATGATGATGCACTAGTGTGGGCTACATGCAGCTAAACTACTGAATTTGAAAATATATTAACAACTTGTACCTATACTAATGGTACAACTTTAATTTGTACCTACACTTTCTAAAAATCCTTCTATGGTACAACCCAAACTTGTACCTATACCATGGTACAACTTTAAGTTGTACCTACACTTTCTAATAAATCCTTCTATGGTACAACCCAAACTTGTACCTATACTAATGGTACAACTTTAATTTGTACCTACACTTTCTAAAAATCCTTCTATGGTACAACCCAAACTTGTACCTATACTATGGTACAACTTTAAGTTGTACCTACACTTTCTAATAAATCCCTTTATGGTACAACCCAAAATTGTACCTATACTAATGGTACAACCTTAAGTTGTACCTACACTTTCTCCAAATCCAGCTATGGTACAACCCAAACTTGTACCTATACCATGGTACAACTTTAAGTTGTACCTACACTTTCTAACAAATCCCTTTATGGTATAACTAAAAATTGTACCTATACTAATGGTACAACCTTAAGTTGTACCTACACTTTCTCAAAATTCTTTTATGGTACAACCCAAACTTGTACCTATATCATGGTACAACTTTAAGTTGTACCTACACTTTCTAACAAATCCCTTTATGGTACAACTAAAAATTGTACCTATACTAATGGTACAACCTTAAGTTGTACCTACGCTTTCTCAAAATTCTTTTATGGTACAACCCAAACTTGTACCTATACCATGGTACAACTTTAAGTTGTACCTACACTTTCTAACAAATCCCTTTATGGTATAACTAAAAATTGTACCTATACTAATGGTACAACCTTAAGTTGTACCTACACTTTCTCAAAATTCTTTTATGGTACAACCCAAACTTGTACCTATACCATGGTACAACTTTAAGTTGTACCTACACTTTCTAACAAATCCTTTTATGGTACAACTAAAAATTGTACCTATACTAATGGTACAACTTTAAATTGTACCTACACTTTCTAATAAATCTCTTTATGGTACAACTCAAATTTGTACCTATACTAATGGTACAACCTTAAATTGTACCTACACTTTCTAATAAATCTCTTTATGGTACAACTCAAATTTGTACCTATACTATGGTACAACTTTAAGTTGTACCTACACTTCCTAAAAATCCTTCTATGGTACAACCCAAACTTGTACCTATACCATGGTACAATTTTAAGTTGTACCTACACTTTCTAACAAATCCCTTTATGGTACAACTCAAAATTGTACCTATACTAATGGTACAACCTCAAGTTGTACCTGCACTTTCTTAAAATTCTTTATGGTACAACCCGAACTTGTACCTATACCATGGTACAACTTTAAGTTGTACCTACACTTTCTAACAAATCCCTTTATGGTACAACTAAAAATTGTACCTATACTAATGGTACAACTTTAAGTTGTACCTACACTTTGTGAAACAAATTCTTCAATGGTACAGCTGAAACTTGTACCTATACTATATGGTACAACTCTAATTTGTACCTATACTTGTATACATTGACTCATTATTTACAAGATTGCCATTAATGATGCGGGACCAGTCATTTAGTGGGTTACCTCCTCAACAGGTCAACTTTTTTGTTTTGTTTTTTATAGCATGGGTGCTATAGAGCACACTAGAAAGGCTCCTCGAAATACTGCACAACAATTCTAATCTTATCCTCTTCAAAGGTGACCCAAATTCCGTTCGCACCCTCCAATTCACGAATAATATTACCTTGACGTTGAACATTACTACCAGATGAAAATATGTTGTGTTACGATCTCCTTCCTACCGCCATTTGATTCGAGATTTTTGTTTCCATTGCAGTTTCTCCCTCTGATATTGTTCAACGGGATTAACCCTCCTCAACCACTAAACCTTACTCCTGTCTACTGACTGGTTATCCCTGACCTTAGCAAGGAGCCATCCAAAACTATAACTATAGCTATAGCTATAGATAGAGAACAATTTTTAACTAAAACAAACATAATAAAAGTTATGGACAATCGACTGGCTTAAAAGATAGTTTATGTAATTAAACCACTACAACATGCATCTCTCATATTTCTTCATCGGCGGGGAACAGTGAAACTCTTTCTGAAAAGAAAAGCACAGAAGTTGCCGGCCTCAATACCTTTCTAACATCTATGGAACCCAAATCTTTGGTCCCCTGTTTCACTTCTTTCATAAATGGAAGGAAGCTACATGCAATGCAAGTCAAGCCGACATCCGTCCTCGTCAATGGAAAGCAATGAGCTGACGCAAACAAAAAACAACGGGAGGTTCGTTTTCTTGCTTCATCCATCATCATGTCTCACTCTCTCACCCTTCCAGTTGCTGCGTCTCCGTCACTGGGTACTAAATCGGCACATTTTTGTAGCAGGTCTTTCAGTTGCCAAACGCTCGATTTCTGTCGTAGCGTGGGGGATGTGTCATCGTAGAAATTGTTGTTTTGCACACATACCCCGAAGCCTCAAAATGCAACCCCAGCCGGATTCAATTGCTTGAATGCTTCTTCGTTACGTGCTTTCTCCTAGTTATTTATAGTTTCGGCCTCTGCTGCATTTTGGAACATCTTAATTACTCTGAGGAGTAAGGGACTTGGATTTGGTTCTTTCAGGGAAATGGGTAGTAAGGATGTGGACCCTAACGTTGTCAAGTCTGCGAATTTCCGGGTGTGCAAGGTTTCGAGGTAACTTATGGGGATATATGGTACAACTTGTTAGCTATGGTGGCTCTGTATCTGGTTTTATAACTGTGTTTTTCCTTACTGTCCAGTTACACTACCGAATTGCTAGAGATTGAAGCTGATAACCCGACATTGCATGTTGTCGTTGTCCCTGGGAATCCAGGTAACGTTTTTAATGTTCCTGTGGCTGTTATCTGTGGTATTATTAACCCATAGGGTTTGCCTGTTTACAACAGGTATAGTTTCGTTTTACAAGGACTTTGTGGAGTCGCTGTACGGTTCACTAGGAGGGACTGCTTCCATTACAGGCAATTCTATTTAGTGTCTCATGTTGATCCAACGTTATGAGATTTGTGATGCTGTGGGCAGAATCTAAATCTGACTGTTTGTGTTTCTTCATCCACAGCCATTGGATACATCGGTCACACGAAAGAGGTAGGTGTATGAGAATTCTAGGCATGTACTTGCTTGCAAAGTGGTTCTTCTTATTACTTCTGATATCTGTTGCATCTAGCTTCATGATGTAATAGTGCTTAGGCCTTAGAGTTCACATATCGAATTGCTCTTATACCCACAGTAACATCAAAGTAGAGTTGGGTTTTGGTATGTTATACTTGTCTGGAATTATGTGATAGCTTACTTCCTATGTTTGTTTGTATGTGCAGAACTGGGAGAATGGGAAGTTGTTCTCCTTGCAAGAACAAATTGATCATAAGGTATTCATCTGCATGCTTAATTTCATCTACAAGTTTGTTTTTCTTCTCGAGCTTCGTTTCCTTTTTCCTGAAGAACTGTTGGGTTTATGAGTTATGTTTCCTCTTTGTAGGTGGATTTCATTTGCCAGGAACTGCAAGATACCAAAGTTCCCATAGTTTTGGTAGCGATCAGTATTCTATTTCTAATTTCCGTTCCTTGAATTGAGTGATAATGATTACTGTTGAATCTGTGTTTGGGAATTGAAATTCCTGTTAACTCACAAAACTACATTTGTGAAGGTTGGGCATTCTATTGGTTCCTACATAACGATGGAGATGTTGAGGAGAAAGGGAGAAATGGTAAAGATGGATATTGGGTTAAGCTACATCTTGTACACATCATTACTCCGTTTAACCGTTTGATATGTTACTCTTGCTTTACAAATTGCAGGTGATATATACCATAGGGCTGTACCCCTTTATAATGGTGAATCCTCTATCAAAGAAGCAGGCTAAAGTTAGAAACATGACGAGGTATGTCTGTTAACATATCTGTTTCTTGCAATTCTGGCATCTTGTCCAGCTTGATTCGTCCATGTATCGAGGTTATGTAGTTGTAGTATGCCTACAGCTTGATGTTGCAAAGGCGTGGCTGGTTAAATCTGGAAAATATTCAGTTCAAATGATGGAGATTGATTCTCTAATCGGTTGGGAACTTCTGATACTATTATTCTTGATTTCGACATATTCATGAAGATGAATTGAATTTTCAGATTCTCCATCCTCTGTGGACTGATGAGCTTGATGGCAGCATTTGCTGGATTATTTCCCATGCGGTTTTCCCAGTACATGCTGGTACTGTTTGTCATTGGCAAGAGGTCATGGTCATGGTCTAATTCTGCTTTTGAGACTGCTCATGCTCATTATCTCAAGGTGCAGTCTCTTCCTTTGTTCTCTCTTCTCCACAGTAGATCAAAAGATTCCTTTCTTCCTACAAGGGTTCTATAATTTTGCCATCCATCTCGATGGTGTGCGTGTTAAACAATCCTAGTACTATGAAGTTTAATGATTTTTCGGGTTGGTTTGATTCGTTACACAGTACCATATGTTCAGGAATATGCTTTACATGGCAAAGACAGAATTAGAGCAAGTGAGATTCTCTTACTCCTTTTTGAGGATGATGAGTCCTGGGAAAACATAACAATCGCGGGTGTTTGGTTATGTCAGCTTTCGCAGGAACCGGACTGGGAGTTCATGAGAAAGAATCACAGGAAATTGGCATTCATGTTTGGTGCTCATGACCACTGGGGGCCTTTGCAAGTATATGAGGAGGTTAGTTAGTGTTCTGAAAGTTGCATCCTTTTAGAGAATGTAATTTAGGATGAGTGGTTTAATGGATAGATTCGGTTTTCGATTGTTTGTTTGTTTCGTTCTTTGCCGGGCTGCAGATTGCAAAGCAGATCCCCAAGGTGCCCTTAGCAATCGAAAGGGAGGGCCATTCCCACAGCTTCTGTTGCACTGAAGCCGGCTCTATGTGGGTTGCTAGGCATGTAGCAACCTTGATAAAGGCTCAAACTTCAAGCTCAGCAGCTTCTGCAGCAGATGATGCGACCCTTGCTCACGTTGCAAACTAGTAGGGTATCATACGAAAATAACGCTTACAATTATGCAGGGGTGGAGCTAGAGGATTCGACGATCACGTGTAAATGTATCACGTCTAAATGTATCGGGTTCTTTGAAAATTATGTAAAAAGTACAAATGATATAATAACTAAACCGTGCACTGAAATTTCATTGTTGTTGCTTATAGCTTAGTGGACTTGTTGTTATGAGTAGGGGTGGAAATCGGTACGGTATTGGTAATACCGAAATCTCGAATATCGAATTGCACCCTAAAATCAATTTCAATCTCAATCCCTATATAATTTCGGTATCCCAATCGGTATTATCGAATACATAATTAATTACCTTTGCAATTAATGATAAAATATATAAATGAGATTTTATTGTTTAATTTAGGGCAAAGAGACTAAGCAAATAGTCTTGAGTTGCCTAGAGCTAATATCTCAAGTTCTTGTAATTGGTAATATTTAATTTGACGATTTTGAGGTTGAGAGACGACTAATACTAGTGTGAAATAGTGATGTAATGATTTATGTATAATTAAATGACACTTTTGGTGGTTGAGGGTCGTGTAGTAGTGAATGAGAGAGTCTAGTTGAGAGGATAAAATACACACTAGCTTATATTTCGGTATTGATCGGTATTTCGGTATATATCGATCCTAATCCCTTAATCCCTAATACCGAATAACAATTGAAATCCAATCCCAATCCCACGAAATAATACGTGTATTCGGTAATACCAAATATAGACAAATTCGATACGGTATCCGGTATATCCCAAATATAGACAACCTTCCTAGCCAAACAATCAAGTACTTCCATAGCAATTGTAAACAGGTAGGGAAATAGAGCCTTTACATGCTTTGATGTTCCCACAGAGTCCCCCATGATTGAGACTTTAATACTTGGAGTAGTAATAGTGTAATACAGGCAGATAGCAGATTAAGAAAGCCAGAGGAAAATCCCATTGCTTCCACTATAGGAAATAGAAAATTCCAATTGACTGAATCACAGGCCTTCATTATATCTATTTTTACCACTCATCTTGGAGTAATATTCTTCTTATGATAATTCCTCACAAACTCAGATACCAGAAGCATATTATTACTAATTTCCCTCCCTTTAATGAATGCAAACTGAGATCGACTCATTACACTAGGAAGTACTAATGCAATTTTATTAGACAACAGTTTAGAGATTCCCTTATACAAGGTATTGCAAAAGGATATAGGTATGAAGTTGATGACTCGGTATTTGCACATGTTTTCCCCTTTGTTTCTTGATTGTTTGAGCTTGAATTATCGTGTCTTTGGCCTATTTTACGCTAGGTTGTGTTCCTTTGTCACATTTCAGGTCCTAGCACATAAAGTGAAGCATAGGCGCAAGTTTCAAGTCAATCAGAGATCAATTGACGATTCGGGAGAAGAAACTCGGGTATGACCTGAAGAAGAATGGATTTCTACCTCACTTTATGGACAAAGAATCATGCAAGCTTGTCATGAAAAGAAAGAGGACGAGACTACGAGCGTCTGGGATCAAACGGCGACTGATTCGGAGTCCGGACGAAGGAGAAACGAAGCATTAAACAGAGGCTGAGCAAGCCACACGGGCACAACACACACGGCCGTGTGACCTGGCCATGTGGCCGTGTGGAAATCACCGAGCCTTCACACGGGCAGCTGGGAAAGCCACACGGCCGTGTGGCCTGGCCGTGTGAGTCGGGAATTGCTGTTTAAAACCCGATTTTCAGCACAAGGAAAGGGGGAGAGCTGGGTTTTGGATCCCAAACACCCAAGGGACGAACCCTAGAGAGAGAGAGCGACTTGAGAACATTCTTGGAGCTATTTTGGAGGATTTCTTCGCCATTGGAGCTCGGGAATCAAGCTTGGAGATGGAGATTGAAGATCTAGATCAGATTTCTGCAGTCTCTCTCTTCTCTATTGAGTAACTTCCCTTCACTTAGGTTTTGAGGAACCGTAGTTCCATGAGTTAGGATCTTTCTTGTATGAAGTTTTGGATGCTATATTGTTTGATTTTAATCGAATGATGCATGTTTATTGAGTCAATTGAAGTCTGATCAACTTTTCCTGATTCCTGCTGCAATCTGAGATAGATAGAATCTGATTAGGTTGCTAGAGTCTCATCATTCGGTAGTAGGAGATTGGCTATACGAGAGTTAGCCAGTTTACTGCTTTGTACTGGAATCCAATTCCAGTAGTGGAGTTCTGTGCTTATTGCTTCAGCTTTCTATCCCGGTGATGACTAGTCGTCTGCCGGATAGTTAGACTGAGAGGGCTTGGTCAGCTTAAGAGATTCCAAGCTACTGTCGGATCTTCCGCAGTTTAATCAACAGTAAATCAACCAAAAGGAATTACAACTTGGACCTAATTGAGGAGCTAGGGGGAATCATACCTAAGTGAGTTCCCAAACTGTAATTAGTAGTTTTACTTAGTTTAGTTAGTAGAGTAGTTTAGTTAATCAATCCTTAATCTAGTTTGCTAGATAATGAACTGAAGCTGAGTAATAGTAACTCTAGAGACCCGTGGATTCGATATTTATTACTTGTGCCACTATACTGCAGTCCCTTTCATTGGTTACACTTGGCTATTGTTAGGTGTTGTGTTTTAGAGCATCAGAAGTCCTTCATTTTCTCAGAGCAAGGCAACTTTGCAATCAATGTAAATATGGTACTATTCACAATTGGAGGCATGAAACTAGTAGAGAATAAAGAAAGGATTAACCCTTCCAAGTGTTTGAAACACTTGCTTAATTTCAACTCCTGTGATTCCTCCCATTAACATTGCCCTCTCATCTGGTGATAACTTGTGCGGTAGGATCCCTTGAAAATACTCTAGTGGCTGCTGCTCCACATTTGGATCCTCAGTACCAATCAACTGTGTGTAAAAATCCACTGCAATATTTCCTATGCTCTTCACATCAATTTTCATTTCTCCCTTATCATTCACCATTCGAGTAATCTGTTGCTTTTGAGTCTTGATATTTGCAATCTTATGAAAATAAGAGGTACTAGCATCCCCTTCTTGTATTGCATGAGTTCTAGCCTTCTGCTTATAGTATAACTCTTATGCTTTTTTTAATGCCAGATATTAAAGACACAACTTCTTTTCTTCAGCTATGAGCTCCTCAATAGGATGATTCAATATTTCCATTTGAGAAACCTCCAATGCAATTGCTGCTTCCTTCACTCTTTCTGAGATATCTGAGTATACATCACGATTCAACTTCTTGAGCCCCTGCATGACATTCTATAGCTTTCCAAAGAAAATATAATAAGGGTAACCTGACATTTGTTTCTCTCATGCCTGCTGAATGATACATAAGGTAGGGTGGGATTGTGAGAAAACAAAATACTTGTAGGAAGTATTTTTAGTCGAGAGTTTGTATTCAAAATTAAACCACAGGGGGGGGGTGTCTTAGCTGAGCTATCCGAAAAAATCTCCAACCAAACTTCATTCACTATGAATTTGTAAAGCCTTCTAGCTATTGGGTTAGCCCTTTGTCGATTCCACCAAGTAAACCAGGATCTAGCAACCTTGTGATCAATTAACTCCATATCCCTGATCCGGCCTCTAAAATCATGCATACTTTGTGTTACTAAATGTGAGCTTCATTAACCTCAGCGATGGCATTGAAATCCCCCATATAGACCATAGGGATACTAGTATCTTTCCTTACTAATAGCTCCTGATAAAGTAACTTCCTCCCCGCCTCCTTATTAGGGATATAGACAAGAACTACCATGAATGGCCTTCTATCTTCAACCAGAATCTGTATAAAATGTTCCCCTTCTTCAACACTCTTCCCAGTTTTGATTTAGCATAGGTATCTAAGTGTTGCTATGCAGAAAAAGCACATGTAATTATTGCCTTAATATTATCTTCTATCACTCTAGTTTCTAGCAGTCCTACTATATCTATTTTCTTTACCCTCAACTGCTCTAAAACATCTGAGTGTTTATCAGGGGAGTTGAATCCCCTGATATTCCAGCTAAGCAACTTAATTTACCTCTCTTTTCCCCCTTTCTCTTCCTTTAGGAGGTGAAGGAGGGTGGATCACTGCAAGTCTAACTCCTGCTCTACTTCCCATCAAGCTAAGATATGTTCTTTCATCTAATACTATCTGTCTCTGAATGCCCTTGCTACTTGAACCAGAGCTAATCCGCACTTTCTGCTTCCTGTTAACCACCAGAGTAAAGCCATCTTCATCCACCAACCCGCTTCTCGAGGAAGGGGTTTGTGATACTATTTGGTCTTGCATATTCACTGCATCATCTAATGCCACTTCCTCAGCAACCTCTTTCCATTTTTCTTGTGTTTCTTTTGCTACCTGAGGTGCCTTCTCCTGCTCCTGAGACACCATCTCTACTTTTACTGTCAGAGGAACTTCCTTCTAATTGTCAATTGCTATATGGGTTTCCTAGTTTCCTGGAATCTCACCTATCACTGGGATTTTCTTGGCCATACCCTTTGTTGAAGTCCCACTAGCTAACCCAAAATACGGACATTTCTCACAAACCTTTGGCATATGACAATACACAACGTCAATAAAAAGCTCACGCAATCCATATGGTGGGACACTCAGTTTCGTTTTCTTCTTAGCAGTTGCCTTAACCTCCACACAAATCTGTGCAAAACCCACCTTTTCGTCCATGTGTTGTAGATTTATCCATACACAAAGGGAGTCTCAACAAACTAGCCACTCTTCATAACCCTTCCTTGGATGTAAGCTCTGCCAGCATATTGGATAGCTTGATCCATAGAGGCAACCCGGTGTTTTCGATCTTAAGTGGACTAATCCCTGGCTCCCATTTTCGGAGAAACAACAAATTCTCCCTATGATGCCATGGTCTGTTTTCAAACACCCACTGACAGATCTCAGCATTGGCAAATTGGAATAGAACCAGTCATCGCCTCATCCAAGAGACCTTGACCTCGCCATCCTTGCCCCATAACTAATTTTCCCAATACCATAGTGGAGAGATTGAAGCTGGGCGGTCGATGAACTGTCCAACTAAGCAATTCTCCCAACGCTTTGATCCTTCTTCTATCACCTCACTTGGAATTCTCAACGATCCGTTCACATACTTCGATTTGTCATAGTCTAGATGATTATCTCGGGAATTCCAAATAACGATACTCAGGAGCCACAATCACCCACAACTGTCGCACCGCCAGTGACGGCTGCAATCGTCCAATCGTCCGATTTCTTATAGTATCTATACATATTTATCTTATTTGGACTTTTCTTCAACTAGCTAGACTCAATCCATCCTATTATCACTATTTTTCATTCATAAAGTGTTTTCCCTTCATTTTTTCTTAAAAGTACAATTTGCGTGTATTTTTTTCAAATAACATGTTAGAGTGGGTCGACCCGTCCCGTCACGTACCAGTGCGGATTTTACCCGCTCCGCCCCATAATAACGTGGGGCGGGACATAGGAATTGAAGTACCCGCCCCGCCTCATTGCCATCACTACCTACTATATTCATTGCTAAAATTTGGTGCAAATATAAAATAAATTAATGTATAGTGACTACTTTGTAGTTATCTCAAAGTTCGATGCCATTTATGTAATTAAACCATTCTTCACTCTTTCCTTCCCGAGTTCCCGTATATATCCCTTCTTAAATCGGTTTTTCTTTTCCATTCCAATTTCCACATACGTCTTCACCAGTTCGTTTTCGTTCGCTAGATCAAAGCCTTCTCTTATCCTTCTCGACTCCTTCTTGACTACCATAACAGATCGACCGGTCCTTCGGTAAGTCTCTCTCTCTCTCTTCCAAGAGTACCCGACTCGATCTCTTGCACTCACTCTGGATCCTACTACAAATCACGTTTCTGCTTTCAGTGTGCTGCGAATCTGGAGCTCAATTGAGTTTCCGGATTCCAATTGCTTCTTGGTTGGTTTGATTTGGACTCAGGGTAGTCGATGAGTTTGATAGGTTTGACTCTTTTGAGACTTGTTGAAGTAGGATCACATGCTTTTGGCTGTACTGAACCTTTCTGAGATTTCTGTGATCGTATGATCTGTTGTAGTTAAACCAAAATCTGGGCAACTTGCTTGAATTTCATTGTGCTTCTTGTTCTCTATGATAGAGATCAGTGTAATTTGATGCTGTGTTGTCGGTGGATTTCCTCCCGCTCTTTTTATCCGCACACCATGTTTGGATTGGCTTGAAACTTAACAGTTGATGCTGACTGCTGAGCCTTCCAAAAGTTTGGATCTTGGATCGATTTCAGTGTTGCACGGATTGAGGGTTATCATTGGTCGATCTTATATGTGGCTGCCCCTTATTTAGATAATTTTGTATGATCCATTTGATTTTAATTACTCCAAGGAGATATCTTATTCCCCATAGTCATTTGCTAATCTGCTAATTTATACTTGCTGGGATTTTTTAATGGAAAAATGAAGAATCTCTTAGGTAAGGAAGAATGGAGTCCAGCAGGGGTAATGGAATTCAACTCCTTCTAGCTGCAGAGCAAGAAGCTCAGCACATTGTCAATGCTGCAAGAAATGGTAAGCACTTTTTCCCCTTGTTAGGAATCCACCATTTGATATCTTAGCTTGCTCTGTCTGCATATTCACTTGATGGTTTCTATACCGGGGGCTTACTGTAGTTTGAAGTTATATCATCTTGATTAGTTCTCTATATCAACAGTTAGGTTAAAGATGTTTGGATATGTCGTGAGGTTGCTTCTGATTTTACTTAAAATGCTTGGATTGAATTGCTGTCCTGTGCCTATTCTTGGTTGGTTGGGATTTTGCCTTTTTTCTCCCCAAGGCTTGAGGCAGTTCAAATCTTGATAATTTCATGTTGGTGAGAATTAGCCCAGCTACACACTAAAGTTGGCTCCTTGCACTTCTGCCTTCATATTGTTTCCCTTTTGACTTTTGAAACTTGATTTTGCAAAATTGAGGCTTGCAGTGAAATGGTGAATTTTGAATTGGAACTCACTTCTTAATTTAGAAATTCATGAACTTTGTGTTGTTTTCCCCTGGCGAATCTAGGTTATTGTATAAATTTCAGAGGAGTTATTGGTTTCGACTCATTAGCTGCTTCAGCTTCGCCGAATGAATTTGGAGATAATGAGATTTGCTTGTTTTATGTAGCAAAATTGGCTAGGCTGAAACAAGCCAAGGATGAGGCTGAAAGGGAAGCTACTGAATTCCGCGCCCAAATGGAAGCTCAATATCAGGCAAAGCTGACAGAGGTAATAAACTAGAGAATTAGACGAGCCTCATTGATTGTGCCTCACACTTTGTTCAATTTCCGATCAAATTGCTTGTTTGGAACACTACCTCCATGCCCAAATAGTCTGACTCTCTTGTGCCCCTGTGGGAAACAACAGACCAGCGGTGACTCGGGTGCTAATGTGAAGCGGCTGGAACAAGAAACCCAGGTGAAGATTGGTCACCTGAAGGAGGAGGGTTCCAGAATCTCTCATGATGTTATAGACATGCTGCTGAGGCAGGTTACCACAGTTAAGAATTAGGAGGATGTTGATGGATTGATACTCTGTTCAGCCAGGTTCTTTTCCGGAGAGAGTGAGTGATGAACACTGTGATGTGTAATATGTTGAAGGAGAGATACTGGGAGTTGGTAGCTTGGTGTGTATGTCAATTGCCTTCAAATCTACATACTTTTATGACGTTGTACTATTTGATCATGGACTTCGTTTTCGCGGTGTTAGAATAAATTTCTCATATTGTATTGTTGGCAAGTAAAATCATGGTGACATGTTCATCATTTACAGAAATGAAACTGTAAACCCTAGCTGTTGAGGAAGACAGTCGGTGGGTTCTGTCACGGCCTTACTCTTGGTCGTGCGGCCCTAGCTCTCAATTTCGTTAGAGATACTAGGCAGCCTTCTCACAAGCTCTCAAACTCACTCAACTCACAAGAACAAGACACAAGAAGATGGGAGAAACTCTATAGTTGTATTGCTCACAAAAATGATGGATGAGTTACAAGTGAGGGAGATGGCTCCTTATATAGGCCTCTCCTCATACAAGGCATCAATGCCCCTCATAATGTCCCTCTACTACATCAATACACCCATTAAGTCCCCCCATTATGCACTCTATAAATGTCACCCATTATGTGACTCATAACTGCACCATTAAGCTCTCATTTAGGTGGAGAATCCTAGGAGCATCTCTATGCTACTAGTCTTCCATACACGCCACATGTGCAGCCGCCATGTTGTCACCTTGTTGGCGCCATGTCATCTGCCACATGTGACATCCTCCCCCACCTATGCTCGCGACGCCCTCGTCGCGTCCTTGCTACAAAATGTCTCCTTCGACCTCGAGCAGCCTCTTTCGACTCTTGAGCCTCGTTGGTGACATTCTCCTCCACTCAATCCACGACGCCCTCGTCGTGGCTCTTTGGCAGACGCCTCCCTTGCCTTAGCTTCATTGCTTGCAAGGTCTCGTTGCACCTTCCTCCAAACCAAGGATGGCCTTGGCTCGCTCTCGAGCCTTGTGCTCCCATGATGTTGCTCACTCCTCCGCGGTCTTCTCCGTCGCGTCTTTGAGTGTCCCGCCTTCTCGATCATGGTGGCCTTTCCTTGCTTCTCTTGGCAAGTCGAAGATGATACATCCTCGTCTCTCATGGCTCCACGATGTTGTGCACTCCTCCTTCTCGTCCTTCTCCAACGAGTCTTCAAGTGAGTCTCTGCCTCCACCATCGTTGCCACTTCTCGCTGCTCTTGCCTTGCCAAACACCTCTTGTTTGACTCGAGTTGCTCTCTTGTCATGGGAACCGATCTTGCTCCACCTTTGATGCAGAATCTATTGGCGTAGGGAATCGGGAAAGCTTTCTCCCGCACCATGAATTCCATGCCGATGATGACCTGATAATCATCCAACGACACAACCTCAAAGTCTGCCACCCCGGTCCATCCTCCAAGCTTGAGTGGCACCTGGCGGTCTACTCCATGAGTTCTTGTGGCCCTTGAGTTGGTAGCTTTCATCCACCCTCTTTGCTTCTTCTCGTACGTGATGCCTAGCCTCTGCGCTTCACCTACGTCAAGAAGGTTGCAACTTGCCCCAGTATCAACCAAAGCTTTTGTTTTCCTTTGGTTGAGCTTCGCCTCTACGAAGCATTGGCCGTGCTGCTCGGGTTGGAGAGGCTCTTCCGCCCGCTTGATGGCGCTCAATCTCTTCATGCAACCGATCTTCGCGACATGGGGCTCCACTCTTGGAGCCTCCTCTGCTTCCTCTTCCGAGCTCGAGCACTCTGCCAGTACGGCCTTCATTGCCGACAACTTGTGCTTTCTTGGGCAATCTCTCACACGGTGTGGACCATCACAAAGAAAGCAAGTAAGTGGTTTCTCAACCTTATGACTACCTCCTTGGTCCGGTCTACCACGCCTTCGTGTGTCTCTATCATAGTCGCGTCCACCTCCATTGCCTCCGAACTCCGCACGTTCCTCCGGCTCGTGGTACTCGACTAGGGACTCGGCAATCGCCATTGCCTCGGCAAGACTTTGCACGCCTCGCCGTTGTAGCTCCAACTTCGCCCATGGTTGGAGGCCGTCAAGGAAGGTGAACATGGCCTCCTTGTCGGTGTAGTCGGGGATCTCGAGCAACAATTCAGAAAACTCTTTCACATACCCTCGAATCTCTCCTTCGTGAGCAAGCCTCCTTAGTCTCGACCGGGCTTCAAACTCAACATTCTCTGGGTAGAATTGCCTCTTGATCTCCCTCTTGAAGTCATCCCATGACTCCATCACGCACGCCCCTTTATTGATATCGCCTTGGGTCCTTCTCCACCACAGCATGGCAACATCACTCAAGTAAAGAGGTGCAGTTTTTACCTTGGTATTCTCATCTCGAATACCCAAAGCTTCGAAGTATTGCTCCAAGCTCCATAGGAAGTTCTCTAACTCCCTTGCATTCCTCGACCCTTGAAAGCTCTTTGGTCTAGGAACCTCCATGATTGAGGTAGGTTGTGCAATGGCAGGTCCGTTAGCCATGGCTCTCTTCACGAGAGTGACCTCACTCTTGAGGTCTGCAATCTCCTCCTTCACGTCGACCAGCTCAGCCTGGACATGCTCTTTGACAACTTCAATGGCGTTGTTCAAGGATGTGTTGATGGTGTTGTTGATGAGGGCCACAAGCTCTTCTCGTATGCCATCATGACCAATCTCCAAGCTCGACAAACGAGCATTCATACCTTGACAATCGCTTTCGACTTGGGCGAAGTTAGCTCCCAAATCCTCGATGGCGGTGATATCTTCCGCCAACTTCACCTCCACTCTAGAGACACGCCTCTCTAGAGACGTCATAGGATCACGAGTGCTTGACTTGTCACCCTTTGCCTTGGGATTCTTCACGGTATCCCGTCCACGGTGCTTCTCCGCATCGTCATGGACTTCTGATCCAGTCATCTTTGGTGAGGCTCTCGCTCTTTCTTATCTTCCTTCTTGAGGAGTGAGGACACCGGTTCTTCTTTCAGAACCAGGCTCTGATACCAACTGTCACGGCCTTACTCTTGGTCGTGCGGCCCTAGCTCTCAATTCCGTTAGAGATACTAGGCAGCCTTCTCACAAGCTCTCAAACTCACTCAACTCACAAGAACAAGACACAAGAAGATGGGAGAAACTCTATAGTTGTATTGCTCACAAAAATGATGGATGAGTTACAAGTGAGGGAGATGGCTCCTTATATAGGCCTCTCCTCATACAAGGCATCAATGCCCCTCATAATGTCCCTCTACTACATCAATACACCCATTAAGTCCCCCCATTATGCACTCTATAAATGTCACCCATTATGTGACTCATAACTGCACCATTAAGCTCTCATTTAGGTGGAGAATCCTAGGAGCATCTCTATGCTACTAGTCTTCCATACACGCCACATGTGCAGCCGCCATGTTGTCACCTTGTTGGCGCCATGTCATCTGCCACATGTGACAGTTCTCAGCTAATCCACTCCTTGTGTTGGTGGCCGACGCCACTGCCATCGTTGCTGCTGCATTCTATCGGCGTATATTGTTGGACTTAGCCCTTGTGTTGGTTCCAGGCCTGAACCTGAATCTAACTGGGCTAGGATGGGCCGGGCCGGGCCTCGCTCTTACTCTCCATCACGAATAAAGGACATATGGGTCGTTTGAAAATTGAGATTGTTAAATAGATGTAATATTATACTTGTATTGTCAAATTTTCATGCTCTTACTCTCCATCACGAATAAAGGACATATGGGTCGTTTGAAAATTGCGATTGTTAAATAGATGTAATATTATACTTGTATTGTCAAATTTCCATCACGAATAAAGGATATAGGGGTTGTTTGAAAGATGCGATTGTTAAATAGATGTATAATATTATACTTGTATTGTGAAATTTGATGAATTGTAAAATACAATGTTTGGTATGTGTGACTGTGTATGTCACATCAACTAAAAGTTGAAACAAAAGAATCTCAACTAAAATATCTCAACAATCACAACTAAAAGTTGAGATATAATAATCACTTAATTTTATTTTGAGTGATAGTTTCTCTCATATTAAATAAACAATCTATGTATTGTTTCTGCTACAAAAAAATAAAATAAAAATGATGCATTGTAAACAATCCATGTATGATAACAATCTCACCAAAACAATCACAACTATCAAACTGACCCCACATATACATGGTTTATCCATCGATATGGATAGCAGTGTTACGGTACGGTCCAAATTTCGAAGAACTGCGGTCCAATAGCGAAACACTTCTTAGAACCAAGGATCGATCAACGAATGATCCGGTCGAAATGTTAAATAGGTTCATTTTTCTTCAATATTTATAAAATTCATGCGATCAAGGACCGAACCATATTATTTTCAGTTAGGTGTGGTCCAGTCCACGTGTTGGGTTGGTTTGGTACGGTGTGAGCCGATATGAACCAACCCGTTGCAAACCTCTAAATATAGATAATTGGGTTAATTGCATGGTTGATCACTGAGATTACAAAAAAGTTCAAGTTTAGTCACTCGAAATATTTAAATCCATTGGTGGTACTTCAGTTTACTGAAACCGTTCACGTTTGGTCACTCTCAGTCCAACTCCGTTAACTTTTTCTGATGTGGCAGTCAACTCTCAAAGTTGAGCGTTAACTTAGTGACGTGGCAATTAAGAAATAATAAATAAAATTTAATTTATCGTAATGTTCAACCCATTTTTACCATAAAATAAAAAAATATATTAGAATTATTAAATACCAAATTAAATTAGGCGGGGACGGAGCCATGTGGCAGTCAACTCTTCTACCCTTCCGACAACGAAACCCGATCAATCGACGTTTCGTACAGACTAATTTACACGAAGCTCCATACCAATTACCGCAAAAGAACTACCCCCAGCTCCCGCAGATCGGAAATTCCGGACTACTTCGTCAAAATCAGTTCAATTCTTGTCGAGGGATCACCGATTCGGTTCAATTCCACGTTGCTGGAGTTTCCCTGGAGCGAATCGGGGGGACGAGGGTGAGCACGACGGGTCCGTACATAGTACTGGAGAGCTCGATCTACAGATCTCTAGTGAGGGCTTTCGAAATCGAGGTGATGAAGACGCCGAGGGTGAAGAAGGCGGCGGCGGCGGCGCCGTTCAGGAACTCCTACGAGAAGGGCGAATTGCCGATGTCGCTGAGCGGGCTCTCGGTGCCGGAGATCGCCCTGGTTTCGAGAACGCGGATGTGAAGTGGGATATCTACGGGGATGAATTCGGCGGTGAGGTGAGCGAAGAGGTGATTTGTCTGGCGTTTGTTGATGGCGGGCCGGTGACGGCGAAGGGGGCCATTGTAGCGGCGGTGATCGGAGCGTATCAGACGCAAGGGTTTCTGCCTTTCTGGTTCAGTTCGATTTGAGGTCCATAAAGATGGGTTTTACTAATACGCTTTTGGCTGAGAGCGTCGAGTGTTCCAACTTCCATTTCTAGTGACTAATGATTATGATTACAGTGGACATGAACAAAATCCAGATCCAAATATTATGGATAGTGGACATGAATGATTTTCTTACTATTTAATCTGAACTTATACAAGTGTATATTTTTTTTTAACATATTCAACATTGGTAAGACACAATGTCCTAATGCATTTGAGTTTTACTATTATTATTTATCGTAAGATTGGTGACCTATTATTATATTTTCATATATATATATATATATATATTTCAGGCTAGCGTACGCCCCTGTTCACACTTACTAACATTTTTAATTAATTATAATTAAATTAATAATTACTAAAATGTACAATTACAACTACCCTTATTAATTTAATTTTTGTTGCTATTTAGTCCCAAATTATTTTAAACTTAATTCAATAACATATATATCTGACACAAAATTTTCAGTACCATAATTTTTAACAATCTTGATTTATTACCCACAAATTTCTTATTGCAAAAGTAGTTCCATCTTTACTTGAAAGTTGTAAAATTCCATCCAAGTTGTTTTCGTTAATCATTTAGAATTTACCACTAAACCTGATGTTCATTTTTTATTTGAGAAAGACTCCACACTCACAGAAGCACAGACCATTCATCTCCTACGGTCTTTACCTCTTTTTACCATCTTCGTTCTCCATCTGCCTTTCTCCTTCATCTTCGTCATTAGATCCTGAGGTCGATCTCCCCCAGGAAGAAGGCTCTGCAAGGGAAGAGACACATCATATGGGGATGGGACGCAAGAGGGATGGTCTTCTCAGGTAGTTTTCCGAGAGATGAGCGAGTGCAATCAACTGGGCAAGCGATGGCGATTTCGTGGAGAGGTACCTATAAAAGAGTCGGCGCCAATCAAGCGATAGGGTATTTGACCGAAGAAGTAATTGAAAGGGCTTTTGAGGAGGATGAGGGAAGCAATTCAGGAAATTAGGTCGGGGACTAGGTCGGAGAACTTGGTTGCCTGGAGCGGGCGGAGTTAGGGTGGGAGACGGGATCTGACCAGAGCAGCGAGAGAGGATGAGGCTGCGGCGGGAGACTGGGATTGGCGCTGGAAGGACAGGGGAAGCGAAAGTTAGGGGTATTGTCCAAAGGAGCCAAAGCCAGGTCGTCGGTGATGCTAAGATGAATGGAACAGGAGATATGATTGTCGCTGGAAAGGGAGGAGACGCGACACTTGGGTATTTTCAAAAGGAGCAGAAGCCAGGTCGTGGGCATGTGTTATTTGTTTTGGATGTTTCCTTCACGATATGTATGTGCTAACTGAGGTTTCATGGTCCAGCTCCTTGATAGTATCAAGAGTTTTCACTGAGCCGGAGAGGGAAGAACTCTTGACAAAGCTGCAGCAGGTTGAGGACTGGATGTATGAAAGCCGAGAAGATGAGACCAAGGGTGTTTATATTGCCAAGCTTGAGGAGCTTAATAAGTTAATTTATTGCTTGTTCTCATCCAGAGGAAAGATGAAAGTGGTGATTTCTTTCACAGTTGTTCTAAGTGGGATCAAACTATTGCAGCAAGGTGACCTAATAGAGCATCGGTACAAGGAGTCCATCGAGAGGGGATCCGTAATTTATCATCTTGGTCATTGTGTCACAGCTACAGGGAAGTCGTTGTGGCTTGACGATCCCATAATTGATCATATTTGCAGCTGAAAAACAAAAGGTGCGCTTTTATCACTGGAACTCTATTGTTTCTGTCCAACCGAGACTTATAAATGTGATTTTGTATTGTTTGTTTTTATCAAATAAGTCTGCTGAGGTTTTTTATACGAAATTGTTGAAAATGGGATAAATATTGTATTTCAAAATTTACTTCTTGTGATATCTTGAACTTCTTAAGATTTTTTATTCGATAAGACGGGATCTGATATCATCCCATTCCCCGTCTCTTTCTGTTGTATTTAGTTGTTGGGATGGGTTATTTTAATCATTTGAAACACTAAAAAATAATAAAATCTTAACAGAAAATATAAAATCAGATCCCTTCTTCATCAAAACTGACGATTGTCTATTTAAGCATCTCATCTCTATGACTACTGTGTTTATTATTTTCAACTACAGAGCCAAAAATCCACTAGTGTCATGGCAAGGTGCGTGTGTGCTATTTTGCTTGGCTTTGTTCATTGCTTTGTAATGGCCCTTGCTTACGTTTGTTTATGTTGGTTATGTTTTTTCAGCTTAGACAAGGAAACGGCAGCACCTGATCACCTGAAATCAAATGAGGTAAAACATGTGCAGTTATTACTTTTGTAAGCCATTGTGGTTGGCTATGCTGTGTTTTCCTTGGCTTCGTGGTTGTTGTGTTGGGGTTTATGTGTTTTTGTTTATCTTTTTAGATTGTAACAGTAGTGGTGGGCTGCTCCACCTATCTGTGCTTCTTTTGTGTTATGGTTGTTTGGTTGAGCTCTTGGCAACCAAAGGCCTTGCTTGGACTTTTTTTACACTTCAATAAAGTTCCCCCATTCGTAAGAAAATTTGTGAGGTCTTATTGTTGCTACAATTCCGTTCGTATTTCCTGCTACCTAAACTTTGCCTATTTCCTATGCAGCTGGCGAGCCTACATTCTCTCATGGCTGACTTGGCAAACACTCAGCTTACCATGAAAAGGGAGTTCGAGGAGAGTATAAATTCGTTGAGGGTAGGGATGAATTCGTTGAGAGACTTATTGTTATCAAGATTGGGTGATAACGTCGAGAATGTCAAGAAGGAGAGGAAAGATGATGTTGTTGAAGTAGTCAACATTAGCAGCGACAGCTCCTTCTCGCTGTCAGCAAGGAGTAAGCCAAAGATGACATTCACTGCCACCAAGGGAAAGGTGTTGTGTTTTCCTTTATTTCGTTTTATTTTTCTGTTTTGACTGTGTTCTGATTTTCTGAATGTACTGGATTTTTGCTAGGGAAAGGTTGTTTTGAAGTCTCCGGTTAGGGTACGGAGTCCTATTTTGACCCGACAAGATACCGAGAGGAGAGGTTCCTCAAAACAGGTGATCGGACCCTTCACCAGTACACAACATGTATCAAAAAGGGATAAGCTTCTAATCAGGCATGCATTCGATCAGTCAAAGGACGCAAGGTAAAATTAATTTGTTTCCAGTTGGGTTTTCATTTCTTCTATCGTGTAAACTGATTTATATTATCTTTTGTATTTTAAAAAAGTTTTGAGCAATAATATCTTTCTGATTTGTCATAGTTATCTTCTCTTAACTGATACTTCTAATCTTTGTTCACACTTTGTCCTTGTTAAGTTTGTCTCGTATGATACATCAAATGAAATTACTGAGAATACTTTTTTGGCAAATTCTTGGTATCCCTCAATGAATATCTTATTTACTGTTGTAGTGAGGTGTTGGTCAAATCTCCATGGTTTCATTTAAACCGTGCAGAGTTTAAGTTGCTATTACCTGAAACATGGTTGTCTACCCAGGTTAGTATTACATTTATTTTAAAGATTAAAATCAGCATAAAAGGGTTTTAAAGGGTAGAGGTTGTTTACTGTATATTGATTTTGTGTTGTATATTTGTATAGATAATGACTATGTGCACAGACTTGTTAACCTTAGAGGACTTTTGTGAGAAGAGACGTGTGCATTGGTTCTTACCGCCAGCATTTGGTGTAAGTGGATTTATATTTTCCCTTCCATTTCTCGGAAATTTCACCATCTATGTAAAATGTTTTGTGCGCGGTGCATCTTTTAGGTAAGGAAGGCTGGAGGTCGTGTGTTTGCTTACTCAGAGGAGACCCTGAAAACAATGTACAGTGCAGAAGAATTCAGTGACTGTGAGAAGGTAGGTGTAGATAGGTTTTTTCTTCATTATAGTGTTCGTGTTCTGAGTTTTCAACTAATATATGTACCTTTTTTAGATTTTTGCCCCTGTGCTGGTGGACAAACACTTCTTCCTACAACAAGTACGCCAGAGCTTGGGGGTTTTAGGTGAGACGAGAAAAGAAATATAAAACCAAAGAAGGGCAAATCACTTCTCAAAAATTTGTCTGCTCTAGTGCAGGAACAAAACGTAAAAGAGGAAAGGAATTACAGAGATCTGCGAGATGCATTACAAGATTTGAATGTAAAGCTATGATGCATGTTCATCTGGACAGGTCAGATTCTAAGTTCGTTGTCGATGCTTTCAATGTCTATCATACCCATGATCCGGTTGGGAAAAAATTGGTGCATCATATGAGATCCCATCGAAGCTTAGATGAAGCAACAAAGTCTGAAGTACGTTACCAACGAGATGCAGGTATGAGAACGGCTGATATCATGAATCAGCATGTTCAGAAAGCTGGAGGCTATGATAAAGTAGGACATACGAAAAAGGATTTGCATAATTTTGCCTCTAAAGATAAAAAAAAAGGATCAGTTAAGGAGATGCTGCTACTGCACTAGCGTATCTAAAATAAAAAATCAGCATAGACAACCACTTCATCCTCGAACCCACTTTTGATGAAGATAAGAGACTTTGTAGCGTGTTCTGGGCGGACAGCATAAGCATAGCAGATATGGCATGCTTTGGAGATTTGCTAGCTTTTGATACTACATACAAGAAACACATTTATAACATGCCGCTAGTTGTTTTCTCAGGTGCACAACTTTTCTCTTATCAAACTTGATCCGTCACTCCATATTTTATTTAGCTATACATAACTTCTATATCACTTTTTAGGTATCAATCATCATCGTAAGAGCTGTATATTTGTATGCGCTTTATTGGCTAACGAGACAGAAAAGAGTTATGATTGGGTTCTAGGGAAGTTGAAGAAAGCAATGGGAGACAAGGAACCTCGTACGATTGTAACAGACGGCGACAAAGCGATGCGGAATGCCATTCAGAAAGTATTTCCTACTGCAATTCATCGATTGTGTTCATGGCATATCGCTAAGAACATTGTGAGTCGTCTCAAGAATAATAAAGCATTTGAGCCTCAATGGAAGACGTTTGTATATGCTGATCTTGAAGCGGCTGAATTCGAAGAAAAATGGGCAGAATTGGTGTCAAGTCACCAACTTGAAAATTCTGAATGGGTTTCAAGTTTATTTGACATACGAGGGGAATGGGCATACACATACCTCCGATCTTACTTCTTTGCAGGGTTGTCAACAACCTCTAGATGTGAAGGAATCAACTCACATCTTGGAAGGTATGTAACTGAGAATCACAATTTGCTTGAGTTTTTTATCCATTTTGATCAATGGATTGGAGAGTTGCGGGAAAATGAGGTGAAATTGGATTTTCAATCCAAACATGGTGTACCGGAGATGAAACATCCTATGTTAAGCACACTTGAAGAAAGCGCTGCAAAGCTTTTCACTAATAAGATATTTCGCAAGTATCAGAAGGAGCTTGTCAAGGTGGAGGGTTGTATCAAGAGCAATTTTGTGGTAGATGGAAGCATGCACAATTACCAGGTGACCTTGTTTGGGAAACACAAGAGTTATACTGTCAAGTATGATGTTGAAACCAAGGAAATTGAGTGTAGTTGTGCTAAATTTGCATACATGGGAATTCCGTGTTCACATATGATCTTTTTATTGAAAGAAGAGAACATACCAATGATTCCAGAAGAATTGGTATTAAAAAGATGGAGAAAGAATCCCAAGACTGTAGAAGTTATGCAACACCCAGTGAATATCAATGACCCTCGGTCATTTAACGTTAGGTATGGGATGCTGCAGTTTTATACATCGCGGTTTTGCTACCTAGGGGCAAATTCAGTCGATACTTATCAGTTTGCACAGAAGGTAATGGCTAGTGCCTGTGACGAGTTGGACAGCATGCAAACTGATAATACTGAGAGGGCGACAATAGATGTACCAGCAGAATACAAAGATGTGTTAAATCCAATGAAGGTAGCATACAAAGGTGGTAAAACTGGAAAGAAGAAGAAGTCTGGCAAAAAGCATCGGAAGTGTAGTCGATGCGGAGAAGAACAACATTACAGAAGCACTTGTAAAAAGCCTCCAGGATATGTACAGCCTATTCCACCAGCGTCAGATGAGGAAACTGATGATGGAAACGATGAACCAGATGATTCAACAAACAATGGTCCAATCAGCCCACCACGTCAGGTTAATTTACTATATCATTTTTGTGAATTTACGAATCTTACAGATTGTTTTTTATATAGTTTATGGTTTGAAACTAGTGTCTTTGATTTAGTTGAAGAGGCAAAAGACTAGGAGTGGTACCAAGCAAACCGAAGGTCAGTCCCATAACACTAATGGCGAAGACAACAACGGGGCTGTTAATGGTTCTAACTACCGACTTCGTAAGGTATTAGTTTTGAACAACATTACATACGAAACAAATTAAATTTATCCTACATTTTTTAATGTAAAACCACTACGCTTTACATCACAGAGGCCACCAGCTAAAAGTGCCGCCACAAGAGAAAGAGGCAGCAGTAGCTACAAGAATTGAAGTTGAAAAAGGCATTAACATACCTGTTGGGAAGGAAGTTTATGCCAAACAGCAACTTTTGATATTTGCATTGAAGAGACTCGAGCTTTTCTGTTTTTCCTATCTTTTGGTCAAATGAACAACTTTGTGTCATTATTTTGGTCTCGTTGTTGTCTAATTGACTGAAGCATAATGCTAGTGAAAAGTCCTTCAACTAATGATTGTGCATTTCTACTTGGAAGTTACCGACGAAAGGGACTTTTGCTTCTGACGAATGCTTCTGAACAGGAAATGAGCTGGTACTATCTGGTAATGGCACCTAAGAAAATTTCTCAAATGTTTGAGATGCTATGAATTCCTTACGTGCTTGAGTTTGGACATCTATGGCATCTCGGTTCTGTTTGGTCCTGGCCTGCAATTTTTGCCCTGTGCATGCATCATGATTTTGGAGTTTATTTGCGTAGTCAGTTAATGAAGTAAACTTTTGGTGAAAGCAAATGAAAGGCAGCAATGAGAAACTAACCTAAGTTAGATATCCAGTGAAATTAAAATTAAACATAGTAGTTGACCACAAACATTGAAGGACAAGGCAAGCCATAATCTTGTTTCGGCTTTGCATACGGTTGGTGCAATGGTTTCACAGCGTCTGCAAGAGTCATCACAATAGCATGTTCAGCAGAGACAGTATAACATAAAATAGCTTACATACATGTCTGACATTGAGGAAGTCTCAGTCCCCGCAAATTTGAATCCATAGTCGCTACGGGAACCTTATTAAACGAGAATGGAAGAAATTATCAACCAAAAGTTTGGTTCTTATTCCCAGTTAGGATTTGAGTTTGATACTTAATAACAAAATGAGAAACATGAAGCTAGCTTAAACCGTCAATTGGACGAAATGAAGATTGGTTCCTATTTGTTCAACAAGGAATGTAAAGGTCTAACCCTTAACAACTCTCAATGTTTGTTGAGAATTTGATCTTCTGGTGCCTCCTATTAGCCTATCGGAGATGGACCAATGCAATAACACAAGCACCAGGAAATAATACGACAAACTTGATTGGGTTTGACCTCTTACCACTGCGGCCTAATCGAGGAGGAGAAAGGGCGTCACAGCTTCGCCGGAAACCCCCATTTCTTATCTCGTTAAGTAGAAAAAATAGGAGAAACAAGTGAAGTTGAATTAAAACTTCAGTACCTGGCGCTGGGAACTTTGGAAGGAATCTCCACTTCGAACTCCATGGGAAGACCCAAAAACCCGTTGAATCGATCGAAGGTAATGTGGGTAATGTGCTGGACGTTCGTCGGCCATCCGATGTCCATGTGACGTACGGTGGCGGAGGAAGACGACGACATCAGATCTTTCCCATCTTCAATCCGACACGAGGAAGCCAGGGATTTTCTCAAAGCGGATAAAAGAACCGCTACCGTCGATAGCTGCTGGTCTGCTCTTCTTCGCTGCTGGCCTTATTACCGCCCCTCGCCGAACCCTTACAATCGCTACCTCCCACGCCGCCACCGCAACCGCCGCCCTTGGACACCTTCACAAGCCCCGTCATTATGTCAATTGAATGTCTTTCTTTCGGTGAAGAGAAGCGGACGAGGAAGAAGAAGAAGAAGAGAGAGAGAGAGAGAGAGAGGGAAATTATTATTGCGTCTCTTCTAGTATATGAACCTGAACGATGTTGGGGGTAAAAGTTTTCAGGGTACAATTTAAAATTTCGTGAAATATTATGGAGGGAAGAGATTTTTATTTTTTTTCCATTGGCGGGAAGGGACTATTTTATTGAGAACAACCAGTACAAACTGGTGCTACCGCCTACCACTTTCAATTTTTAATTGTTCGATTGGTTAACAAATATAATTAAATGTAGCCCCAAATTATACCACTAATGCGGTAACATTACCTTGGTAATAAAGGAAACATTACCTTGATAATAAATAAAATTAGGATAGGGTTTGGGGAGAATTAGATTGGGGGAAATTAGAATTATGGTAGGGTTTGGGAGATGAGGGAGACAAAATAAGTGTGGGCGGGTATCCCTAAATCCAACCCCAACCTAACCCGTTGAATAGTGTACCGGATTTAAACCCAAACCCAACCCGTAACTCGTCAACATGGGTTTTACCCGCGTTAACAGGGTTGGGTCAGGCAGGGTACCCGTGGGTTTGGATTTTGTTGCCATCCCTACGCACAACAATAGTGGTGGGAAATAATAATTCTACGCTACATATAATTACAATATGAAAACCATATATGAATTAATAACTTATACTATGCACACAACAATACTAGTGGGATATAATAACGCTACGCTAGATATAACTACAATTGGTTAAGTACACTTAAATCTATACTTCGTATTGTTGTTTTGGTCGGTCAGATGATTAGACTAACTTCAATTTAGAAAAACTACTATCGAAAAAATAACAACTTCGTTGAAATTAAGATGATATGTTTATCAAGAAATTGGATGGATCATTATCAAATTCGTTGAAATCACAAGAGGTATGTGATGATATATCATCCTAGTCAGTACGTTGTAAGTTTACAGGATTGACCAAGGTATATTTCTCCTGCCGTAATAGTTTGTGCCTTAAACTCCCCACCCACAACAAAATCAGCTCCTTCAAATAGCACAATAATCTATTGGGACTATTCATCTCCAACATATTTCGAACACCAAAACTTAAGTATCTATCCAAGTTATGTGGTATACCTGTTCTATCTAAAGTTACATGTGTTATCTTTCAAGGATTGATTCGTACCATAAGTCAACTAATCAAATAGGATTCTCTCCATACTGAACTTGACTGTGGAGGTCAAGTTCAAAAACTATATAAAAGGTATTGGGAGTATAATACTTACCGAACATAGTGCATATTTTATTTAGCTATCATTCAGAATATTAATCACACCAATTTAAGAAACATTGAGGATTAAAGCTTATGAAGTCTCATGGCATAAACTTGTATGGTGCAAGCTTTGTCCCCCAGATATAGGTTGATTGCTTGGATTTTGATAAAAAAAAATGCAATTGTTACAAGGGATAAGTTGCTTAAGTGGGGGAAGATCACGGATGCATCGTGCCCTTTATGTAGCAAAGCAGTAGAGACTCGATCATATGTTTCTGCACGGTTATTTCACACGTCGGGTTATGCTTGCTTGAACTGCAGTTTACTGAATCACGGGGATTGTGATGCTATGTTGTGTGCAGTTAGTAATGCAGCTAGCAGAAGTTCAGGAGCAGTGCATGTCATGATTCGATGCATATTGTTGACATTTGTATGGAAGGAGAGATGCAATGTTGTTCATGGATCAGTATGCAAAGATCCGGACAAAGTTGCTGGTTTGATAAAGGCAGAGCTGGGCTACACTGTCGTTGGAAACGCCATTATACGGGCTGATTTGATAGGGTTGGAATATTTTAGTATTTCAACTAAGAAAAGAGTTACAAAAGTATAACCGTAAAATTGTTTAGTATTTTGATGCATTATAAAATATTTGATAATTCATATCATTTTAATAAATTTAAATACTATAAAAGAATCTAAAAAAGATTTGACTAATAAATAATTATAAAAAAACTTTTAAAAAAAACATTTGTTCATAATAAACCAATCTTCGAACACACTACCTCTAGATCTCAAGTTTGAGCTCACGCCACTGAACTATGAGATTCCTTTCTTAATTCTATTGTCCCAATAAACTAAATTATTATTTCAGGGATCAATGCATGTCTTCGCCCCTGTTCTCCTTCCCTACAATTGCATCGAGCAAACTCATTCTTCGCCGCCCGAGGGAGTTGGAGAGGCCGGCGGCGATTAGGAGAGGATTTCGAATCGGAAATCTGCAGTGACAATCGCGCCGGGTAATAGAACCACTGGAGAGGGAAGACCGGATCTTGGTCACATCATCGTCGGGTCCCTGGCATCGCTGAATTCTTCTTACCCGTCGACGCCCTTGCAGAGATTCCGAAGTGGAGTGCCGAATTCGCTGCAGCGGCCCGAATCCGAAGGCCGGCGGGGATTAGGACTGTCTAATCGTGGGTTGATTGTTTTTCTGGGGCTCTTTGATGTTACCTGTGTGAACTGTATTTTGGTGGGTTCTCCAGTTAGATGAGGCCATTGAATTAGAACTTTTCCGCCGTTCTATGTTTTAGTTCGTTCTGAAATATGGACTGCCGAAGCTGAAGAACACATTACACATGCATCTCTCTCTCGTCCTAAAAATCAAATGAAATATATGGTTAAGTTCTCTCTAGTCTTGTCGATTGGTTAATGGGTTCTGGTTTTGATTTTTTGTTGGCCGTTTGAGCCTTGTTGCACTGAATCCATAATTTGGCTAGCAGGGGCTCTCTCTGGTGTTCTTGAGGTCAATAGTTGTTGTACGAGGTTATGGGTAAGTTAGATGATTGATTTTACCATATTGAATGATAAAGATTGATGAGGGACTAAAACGTACACAATAATTATTCCATGTATGTGGTTGTAATTTAAATTATCATTAATAATTAATTTACTTATAATATTAATAAAAATATTTAATAATTAATTTTCAAGTGTGAACAGGGGCGTACGCAAAGGTTAGTGTACGCCCGGACGTACGCTAGCCTTTGCCATATATATATATATATATATATATATATATATATATATATAACACATTACATGAAATAAAAGGTAACACATTACATGAAATAATAAAGATAAACTTTCGTCCATAAATACCCGTAACTAATCATAACCTGTGCGTGTAGAGATTTGATTTGATTTATTGTACAAACCTTGCACATTACATGAAATCACTAATATACATCTACATAATAAATAAAAGCCAAATGAAAAAACTTGAAGCCTCATTTCAAATTTCTTGCATCTAGAGTGAAAGTAGAAAGGACATTTTGGTTTTCACTATTACTTTTTTTTATTCATTAAAAAGACACTTACTAGGATTCAAACCATGAACACTTTAAAGAAAAGCAAATATCATAACCAATCACACTAAGTACATTTGTTGCATCTTTTTAAATTAAAAACATATAATCGCAGAGAGGAAAAAACCATTCCCCCATTTCAAATTCCTGCTCCATGAGCGTTTATAGGAAGGGTAGATAGAGAGTGTCAATTTTTTTTCTTTTTCCTCTGTGGAACAGGCCACTCACATGCGGATTTAAACTGGTCCAGGAGTGTCAATTTTTTTCTTTAAGTCTTTTTATTTCTCCGTGGTGGTAAAATATAAATGAAAAGTAAAAAACAATACTCCTTTTTAGTGCTAAAAAGAAAAAATTAACAATAAACTAATGCATGTATTCTAATGGGCTAACCGCTAATCATAAAATAAAAGAGTTGAATGGGCCTGGCCTACACGGGATTTGCCCATCAAGTAAAACAAATGAACATCATGGGTTTGTCATTCTAAAAAAAGCTATTTTCTCTAGCATAATATATATTATGCTATTATTTTATATCTTAGTGGCTAAAATATAATGTATTTTAAAGTTATTCAATGGTTCAACCTCGACCAACTCAATTAGTCCAATTTTTATCATTTCAAATATATATTATGTAATTATTTGATATCATAATGATTAAATAATAGTGTATATTCTAGGGAATCGTTTGGTATTTGTTAGTAAAAAACTAAACATAAAGATTTATTTATTTATTTTTAACATTAAAACGATCCTAAACATTTTCAGTTTCCTTTCGAAATTCTATAGTTTTATTCCCGAATCAGTGATGTGAAAATGGTGAATTGCAGTCATCTCTTTTCTTTAATTATTTTTTATTTTCAAATAAAAAGTTTAAAAGTAAAGAATAATTAGAGTTTGGCATGGGTCGGTCAAACAGGCTGAATTTTAAGTTTTGGCCCGTTTTGATCAAGTCTAATTTATAATCACATGGTTCCCTGATACTCGATAAAAATCTCAATCCAAACCAGTTTGGCAGGTGAGTCCGTGTTTACCACCATTTTCTAGGGATACAGGAACAGTGGTTCCTATCCCAAATCGTGTTGTTCATTCTTGATTTCTTTAGATTTTATCATGGCTTGGCAAAAAACCAGAAAGCACAATGATGACAAGATGAAAGTTTTATAAAGCAAATTAATCGGCCAACGGGCCGAGTAAAAGCTAGCAACGATTGTGAGATGCTCATTTCCCGAAAACCGGCGGGATATGCCATTTATTATTCGATTTTCTGGAATTCGGTTTCTGTAGAACTTACTCCACCTCATTATATTACCAGAAACAATATTGTTTCACAAGGTAACAGGTACTTGATTTTGGTTCATAAGGCTGATTTTTGATTCGTTGCATCATTCATGTCTCTTTCCTACTAAAATTCACTATTTTTATCACGTGTTTCCCAAAAAAATTATACAACAATAAACTATACACCACATTACATTATCAAATTTCATACCTCACCTTCCTCTGGCCAAATGGCCGGGGCCCACGCTAGTCAGAATTAATTATAATAAAATAATGGATACTGACCCGTTCACTATATGTAGACCAATGGACTCGTTCTCACCAAGGTTGTGATCTCGGGGTCGTCCCGTGGGTAGGCCCGTTTTGACTTGACTCTATGGAAAAACAAGCCGTATACACTTGTTAGGTTGACCCGCTACAAGGTATCTGATTGTAGGTTAAACGACATCATTTTTCCTTTGATTTGTAAAATGCGTCTATTTTTTTATTTTTATTTTCGTCTAACCCTATTTTTGGAATTCTAAGTTGAATATTTGAACATCGATGGTAAATAAGTGTGTGAATTTTCAATATATGTTAGATCCACCTACAATATATTATTTTGGTGTAAGGTCATATGTTATTAGTTTATTACCCATATGTTAGATTAAATTTTATATAGTTTATACATGTATGAATAATATAATGAATTTTACTATATGTTCGGGCTAAACCGGGTTAAAGCGGTCAACTCATTAACCCTCACTCCACTTGCTCGACCGGGCCAACGAGCTAAACCGAGATGACAATACTACCCACAATGTGGGTGGGTATGTAGGAAAAAAAGGAAAAAATGGGGAAAAGCGGTGGGAAAACCCTCTTGAAGCCGACAAAAGGTGGAGGAAGGGAGGGGGCAGGGCAGGGCGGGGCGGGACTGGTAGGCGCACAACCCGACTGATTATTCTTTTTAGTTTTTACTTTTAATTAAATGATTTGGTTTGTGGTGGGGGTTCTGGTGTGGTTTGTCGTCATTCTGGTATGGTAAATAAGAGTTTGTGGTGTTTACTGTATGATGCAGAAGACTTGTGGTATACTTTATGAGGTTTTTTGTCTGCTTCAGGAAACTTGTTGTATGCTTTTTGAAGTTTCTGCTATACTTCATGGAATTTGTGGTTTGCTTTGAGTTTTTTGGTATGCTTTATGAATTTTGTGGTATGAGTTTCTAATATGCTTTATAAGTTTTCTTGTCTATTTTATGTTATTTGTGGTGTGATTTGTTATATTTTTAGTATGTGTTTTGTGACATACTTGATGATCATGTAGTGAGACGCGGGACGCGAATACATGAGTATCGTCACATGTTTGTGCCCCTGTAATTTTTGAAAATGGCAAGCGTACATCTCTCGTTAAAAATTGACATTAATTATGATCAACTCCTTCAGATAAAAAAAATAATCAAAACAAAATATTTATATTAAGACTAGTGCTGGTATCATGCTAATAAATCGTTGTTGCTATGGGTGTGCAATGGTCCGGTCCGTACAGGATCGCACCGGACCAAACCAAAGTTAAGACTGGACCACACCGAGTATAATGCTGTCCGGTTTTTGGTCCTCATGAATTTTACAATTCCTGAATAAATGATGGACCGAACTTATATTTGGACCAGACCAAACCAGAGTAAATGGACCGAATGCAATGATGGTTCGGTCCTTGATCCTAAGATGTATTTCACTGGTGGACCGCGGTTCTCATGAGTTTGGTCCGATTCAAACCGGAGCGAACCGTTGCACACCCCTAAGTGTTGGCAGTGGTTGTCAACCCGCGGGTTGACTCACTTTGACCCTGGCCCGGTGATAAAAACTGGCCGCACGCACTCGTCGGGTTGACCGCTACAAGGTACCGGGTTGGAGGTCAAATTGTGTCATTTTTTTTCTTTGGTTTGCGAAATGCGCCTATTTTCGGATTTCTTTTTGCCTAACTCAATTTTTGGAATCCTAATTTGTTCATTTGAATATTGATGTTATATAAGTGTGTGTGAATTTTCACTATATGTTGGATCTAAGTACGACATGTTATTTTGGTGTAATATTATATGTTATAACTCATATGTTAGATGAGATTTGATATAGTTTATCAGGATAAGTACAATATAATGAATATTTCCATATTACCGGGTTAAACCGGGCTAAAACGGCTGACCTATTAAGCCTTGACCCACTAGCTCAACCGGGTCTGAATCAGTCCGCGGGTTGACAATCTACTTGGCACCCTAATCAATTCATTCAAGGGATTTTTCAAGAAATAGCACTGTTTAAAAAAATCCAAAAATAGCACCCAACTCCGTAAAATTCCAAAAATAGCACCCTTTCTGCAAAACCGCCACCCGTACCAACGGTTTAGGCAAAAACCGCTACCCGGAGACGCGTTTTTCGATGAAAACCGCACTGGTAGGGGGCGGTTTTGAAAACCGCACCCAAATCATGCGGTTTGATTGCAGACCGCACCCACACCATGCGGTCTGTTTTTTTTTTTTAATCCTAACCAAGGTGGAAACTTCAAACGAACGTATCTTTGTGTTCAGGAATCCGATCGTCGCGATTTTTTTTTATTCCGCATAACCTTTTGAGATCTTGCAAGCCTAAGATTGTCGAAGGTGGTTTGGTCCCGCCTTCGTTCCAAAAAATGTCGTTTGCTACCCCGAACGAGCTTTTTTCCGATTTCGTCAAACTTTGGACAACCATAACTTGGTGAACAAAAATCCAAACGACATGAATTTTTTTTTATTTCGCATAAATTTTTAAGGAAGACAACTTTTATCATAAATATAATTTCAAAATGTACGTGGATTGCTGAGAAGGGAAGGTAAGCTAGTCCCAAAATCCTGTATATCCAAAAATAATTCCTGTTTTGAAAATTCATTCCTAGTAAAAATTGTAGTCCTTACAAAGTTATGCGAAATAAATGAAAAATTCGTGTAGTTTGGATTTTGGAGCACAAAGTTATGGTTGTCCAAAGTTTGACGAAATAAGAAAAAAGCTCGGTAGGCGTAGCAAACAACATTTTTTGGGACAAAGACGGGACCAAACCACCTTTGACAGTCTTCCGCTTGCGAGATCTCAAAAGGTTATGCGGAATAAAATAAAATCGCGACGATCGGATACCCGAACACAAAGATACGTGCGATTGAAGTTTCCACCTAGATTAGGATTTTCAAAAAAAAAAAAAAGAACAAACCGCATGGTGGGGGTGCGGTTTTCATCGAAAAACACGCCCACGGGAGGAGGTTTTCGCCTAAACCGCTGGTACGGGTGGCGGTTTTGCAGAAAGGGTGCTATTTTTGAAATTTTTCGGAGTTGCGTGCTATTTTTGGAAAAAAAAATTTGAACGGTGCTATTTCTGAAAAAATCCATTCATTCAACTTGAATTTATCGTAATACGTGGGACCGGCACAAAGCCCCATAAGAAATGGGCTTAGATTGGAGTGGGCAACACAAAACCACCGTAAGCCCAAAAAGAATTGGGCTCAGATTGTAGTGGGCAACCGCGGCCGCGGGATGGAGTTTTGTACCAAATCTTTACTACACAATACACATCACAAAATCTTTTAATATCTATAACAATAACAATAGAAGCGTGGTGGATTCCCAGGCTTAGGTTATAAATATAATTAATAATTACTTGACTCACTCCATTAGTCCATTTTGCTTGATCTACACTTCAGAGTTCACACAGACCCAGCTCATTCGCAGCCACAGCCACTAATTAAGCTACTCGCATTTACTGCATCGCAACGCATCACCCATAGACGTGCCTTTCTAAATCAAAGTTTATTTACTTCCCGTCGGCCGTCGCAGTTGAATATTAATGGCGCTACCGCTGCTTTTAATGGGACGGAGACTAGACGACGCTCGAGTTTCTCACTAATCATTAACTACAGTTTACTACTATGCAAATTGCAAAGGCAATACACCTCCTCCTGCATCTGGAGAAAAAAAAACATTCAACTTGCATCTCTTCTGATTTCAAGCTAACCGATATTCTTTAAAGCGAGTCCTTGTGAATAAATTACCGAAATTGTATTCAAGTGGTATGGTAGCACACTTCGATTCTTGATGAATGGATGTCTATCTAAGTAGGGATGGCAATGGGTCGGGTTGGGGCGGGTTTTGTCAAACCCAAACCCAAACTTATGGGTTTATCCGTCAAAAAAACCCGGGGTAAAACCCGTTGGGTTTGAAAAACTCAAACCCAACCCAACCCGCTGGGTATCCGCGGGTTCATGGGTACCCGTGGGTTTTTGTGGTAAAAAATTTACAATAACAAGTTTCTTTCAAAATAAAAGTTTAACATTAATTTTCTCATAGAAATTAATCATACAAAAAAAAAAACACCAATCTAGAGCATACAAGCAAACCGCAAATGATCAATACAAATTGTTCAAAATTAAAGATAAACATCTATAAACAAAAGATTAATTGAAAACTTCTTCCTCGTTAACTAAGTTTCTTAACTCTCCACTTCATAATATCAACTTCATTCTAAACAATTAAAAAGAGCAAATTATACATGTCTCCACAAACATAAAGAATATTAATGGTTTAAGGAAAATATATTATTTAGAATATTAAATATAACGGGAAAGTAATTATATGTGTGTGGGCGGGTACCCATGGGTCGGGTTTACCTAAATTCAAACCCGACCCAGTGAATAGTGTAGCAGGTTTAAACCCGAACCCGGCCCAAAACCCGTCAACACGGATTTTACCCGCGTTGACCGGGTTGGGTCGGATGGGTACCCGTAGATTCGGGTTTTATTGCCATCCCTGTATCTAAGTGACGTCTTCCCGGTTCCGTTTTTGACAAAGAGAGATGAAAGCTACGGTAAGTAAGGGTTGAGATCGGTACGGTATTGGTATCTCAATATCAAATACCAAAATTCCGAATAACGAATTATACTAGAAAGTCAATCCCAATCTCAATCCCTAAATAATTTCAGTATCTCAATCCCTAAATATTCCGGTATCCCAATCGGTACTTCGGTATCACAATCGGTATTATCGAATCTGCAATTAATTACATTTGAAATAAATAATTAAATATATAAATTATATTTGATTGTTTAATTTACGGCAGAGAGACTAAGTAAAGAGTCTTGAGTTTGCCTAGAGCTAGGATATGGATAAGAAGAATGAAGGAGAGGTGACATCTCAAGTTATTGTCATTGGTAATCTTTCATTTGACGAATTGAAGTCCGAGAGTCGATTAATACTAGTGTTTGCTTTTTGGTGTTATGAAAATAACAAGTTATTAGGTGAGAGATGAGAGTGACTTAAATTGGAAAGTCAAAATTGAGTTGGATGGGGACTTTTGAGTTGTGAAACAAAGATGAAATGATCTATGCATAATTAAATGGCACTCTTGGTGGTTGAGGGTTGTGTAGTAGTGAATGAGAGAGTCTAGTTGAGAGAATAAAATACACACTAGCTTATATTTCGGTATTTCGGTATATACCGATCCCAATCCCGTAATACCCAATACCGAATTACAATTGCAATTCAATCCCAATCCCAATAAATAATATGTGTATTCGGTAATACCAAATATAGGCAAATTCGGTACGGTATTCGGTATATCCCAAATACCGGTATCAAACGTCCAGCCCTAACTGTAAGTAGTCCAACTAATAGCATACTAGTACATATAATATTATTGTATGAAATAAAATAGTAATTTTAACTAGGGGTGGCAGTTCGGTTTCCGGTTAGCAGCTAACCGGTCAGTTTAACCAATAACCGCCGGTTAGCGGCTAACCGAAAACCGACGAAATATAATCTCGGTCGGTGGTCGGCCAGGAAGAGTGGCTGTTCGGCTAGCCGAGTAACCGGTGACAATCAACCGCGGCTATTAACTCCACCTAATCATCACCAAACGAAACCGTTTTTAGCACAGTTTCCACCCCCCACCCCCCTCCACACACACACACACAAATCAAAATCTAACCGACTAACCCTAACATCACTTCCCTCGTCCATCGACTCTGCCACTCTCCCACCTTCCAAAACCCTTCGTTCCTCAGTTCCGTCGCCGTCTCCCCTTCTCGACCCCGCCACTCCGCCCGTCCTTTCCTTTCGACGACCCCGCCACTCCACCCTTCCTCTCCTCCACTCGCCCCCGCGACCACGGATCTTCGATCCGTCGCTCCTCTGTTCCGCCGCTCGCCCTTTTTCTTTTCCTTGCCACACCCCCAAGAACAAAAACCCAGAAACTCAAAAACCTAGTGGCCATATCTTCTTTAATACTACTCCGACGACAATTGTTGGTGGGAAGAAGTCAAATCTCTTCGATCTGGTCTGGAGATGCAGCCATGTAGGGGTGGCGGCGAAGAAAATGGGATTCTGGATTCTAGATCAAGGGATTGGTGGGTGCGGTGGGAGGATTGGTGACCAATGACAGGAAGATAGGTCGGAGAAGATAAAGAGCCGCCGTCCTTCCTCCTTCTCCTCCTTCTTGGTAGCGGCAGCAGGATTGGGAGGGATGAGGAGAGATAAAGAGTCAAGAGTCGTACTCTACTACTCTTTCTCCCTTTTAGTTTTTAGTTTACCCCCCCCCCCCTATTTCGGGTAGTAGATTAACCGAGGTTTTAAGCGAAAACCGGTCGGTTGGTCGGCGGCTAATCGTGGCATGATGGACGGTCGGTGGATGGTGGTTGCCAGCGTTGTCTCGGTTTAACCGATAATCGAGAAATTGGTTTTCGGTTAAACCAAAAAATGTCTGACAACCCTAATTTTAACTAGCTATTTACACCTAAAATATTTTTGGCTCAAATATTAAATTAATGCGACGTCGCAAGGGAAACGATGTCGCGAGCTAAACAACATCGCGACGGAGTGCGATGTCAAGTTCAGTGGCGTCGCGAGAGCAACGACGCGTGATAAAAAAATTTCAGCGGCATTGCAAGTTCAAAACGATGCCGCGAATTCAACTAGTTTGTGAATCGGCGCCAACAAGTGATGTTGGGTTACGAGGGAGTTTGTGGACTTCGCATATTTTGGTCCAGATGTGGTATTAAAAAATGATGTTGTTTAGACCAAAGCAACATTGCCGAGTTCAACGATGCCGCAAGATAAAAAATACCGCGGTAGTGAGCAACGACGCGGTTTCATCTGCGTCGTAAGGTTGAGATCTCAACAATGCCGCAATGGTTAACACGATATCGCGAGTAAAACAATGCCGCGAGCCATGGGATTCAAAGTCGGCCATGATAACAAAAGCGACATTGTTTAATTGAAAATAATTTCGCTAGAGCCAAATTTTCATAATGGCCGGTTTAATTAATTAATATTTTCAATAATTATTTTTGGACGGTGCCGTTTAGTTGAAAACGACTCCGCGGGAGGTATCAACAACACCGCTGAGTAGAAAATGATAGTGTTTAATATAAATAATGTCGCGGAGTAAAAAGTAGACAGAGCTGTTTGGGGAATAAAACGACATCGCGTGAGATTCATGCCAACCAGTGAGGAGGAGATCAAGGCGGTTGAGACACGTGGGAGTTCCCAACGGAGCAGTTGAGGAAGCGGTTTCACCGAGCGTGAAGACTACGAAGATGTTTTTCGAATAAAAGCAGTGGAGCAAGGAGAGAGAAGAGGGAGAACCAAATCAACACAGAAACACATCTGTCAAACTTTACCTTTTTCTCTGTAACTCCCTTCGCGGAGCTCTCCTTCCAAGAAGGATTTCCATAGTCGTAGCAGTAGTCGTAGTCGCGAAGCTCTCCACATGAATCTCCATAGGAGTAGCGGTAACGTAGATTTCCCAAAAACTCAAACACCCTCGTTTGAACGTAGTTTGGAGAGGTGTGAACCGTAGTAACGGTCGTCTTAGTTAGAAGTCAGAGGTGCATCGATCAAATCAACACCGCCCGACGGTGAATATTTGACGATCGCCTTGATTTTCAGAAGTCAGAGTTGCACCGATCAAATCAACACCACCCAGTGGATATTTGACGGTCAGCTTGATTTCATCATTCAGTGGTGCGTCCGATCAAACGGTACCACAAGAATTTCCACCGCGAAACATCAAATCAACACCGCCCGAAGCCATTCGACACTTGCGGTGGTATTTGGTTTTCTCGGGAAACACTAGCAATATTGTACTGATTTAATACTATCAAAAACATGCAAGTATAATAATCATGGACTACCAATTTAACGACCTAAAACCAACATACAATCTTTTTAAGAAATATTTATATTGTACTAGTATATGCGATAATAAACAGTTTTTACTAGTATATGTGATAAAAAAAACAATTTTTACGATCGGACATTATAATAATCTCTCTCCGCCCTTTCAAGTTTTGTTCTCATCAGTCATCAGTATCAATGAGCTTTGTATGATGAATTTAATGGCAAGCAATACTCTGATGTGAGAGTCAAATCTATATGGTGCTGCTGGGGCATGGGCGATATGTGGCCCTATGGAAGAGTAATTGGGAATGCTTTCTTTTCTATCACGCACATTTACTAATGGGAAGAAAATACAAAGAAACCCAATATGGAGCTTGATTGCCACTGCCAGCGAGCCTTTCATCATAAAGGATCAGCCATTGTGCTGTTCCTTCATCTCCCAGCAAGGTACATCATACATAATTGTTATGTTTCCTTTTGCAACAAAATGAGTTGGAGAAAGACAAAAGAAGATATACATTTTTTAAATGCCTACTTGTTCCTTGTTTGGAATTTGTTTTGACTTAGGGGTCGTTTGGAGAATATGAGTTTAAATCTATAGATTTTCAACAATCTAAAGATTCTAACTCTTCGGATTGTTGAAAATAGATTTTAAAATGTTTATTGTTTGGTAACTGTGATTGTTAACATTCAATGAAAATAAAAAAAATTATTTTTATATTAAATAACGTGTTTATCTTTAATAAAAATTAGAGTGGTTCGAGAAATATTAAAAACTTTGTTAGTAAATATATTTAATATGATAAATAAATAAAAGAAAAAGATAAGGTAGGAGGAAATTTATTAATATAAAGCTGAAGCATGTTTACTGTTTATTAATAATTCTATTTGATTGGATCATCTGTTCTCTTCTAATTTTATTTGATTGGACTATGATTATGTGTTTTTATAATGTTTTGATCCTCTACATTTTACGTTTGTGACCAATTAATTGGCGAAATTAAAAGGGAAGACAACCTAAGGGAAGACAGTTTTGAGTATTATGAGAGAAGTAGAGAATACTTTGGGGAAGGGAAAGTGAATGGGTGGAGCAAGATTGTGAAACCGGTTAGCAAGTGGTATGGTTCGATTGGGGTACAACTGGTTTATATCGTTTTAACAACATATATGGAAATACGAAAAATTATTAACATTAACTGACTTTAATAATTATATATAAAGATATGTGAATACAATCTGCATTCATATATAAATAAATTAAAATATTCCAAATAAAACAAAAAATACTTATATTTAAATACAATATGTAACGTGAGATCCGAATGTTTATGCTTGAACCCAACAAATAGCATCAACATTTAATTTTCAAATTCATGAAATAAATAAAAATGAATTTTTTGCTAATTAAATTTACTAAAATAATATTATTTTGTTTAGAGGTCGGAAATCAATCATATTGGTCATATTCCAGCTAGTTTCTTAACCGGCACCAATTATACTAAACTTTACTGTCTAACAGTCTATCGACATGACAATCATGAGTGGAGGCGAGTATGCCATCATCCGCCACATACACGAGAGAAAATTTGACATAGCCACATCGATGATGTAAATTCGAAATGGAACAACTAATGTCAATGCAATATGTCATCATCAGCAGCCTAGCGCGAGGTTCTTTCTAGTTAATATATAAAGTTAGATGACGATTACGTTCACTTACTATTGGCTAATGTTAATTATGCTAGGCCTGTTTTGTTGGTCTTATTATTCCTGTCCAATGGGCTTCTAATGCTTTATACCAATTCTCAATTTGAGAATCACCATTAATAGATCTCTGGCTATTGTCTAGGATAATTGATATCCATCATTTTTTTTTTAAATACACTTGTATAGTCAAACTTTCGCATTTGTGTCAATAATAGCTAAATTTTGAGAAATACCACTTATAGCCACTTTCGTCCAATTCTTTAACGGTGTCATTTACCAAGGTGACTGTACTAACAGAAACGTTGAAGTGGCGACGTTTCGTCAATGACATTGCCACGTGGATTTAACTTAACAAAATAAAAAATTACAAAAGAAGAAGAAGATTAAAATTGGGTTATAGGTATATTATGCCCCTCTACTATGACGTTTTATCAAACATGCCCCTCTACTATTTTTTACATCAAACATGCCCCTGTAATTTGGAAAAACTATCAAACATGCCATTCACTTGAAATCTCCATTGAAAAAATCGTCAATCATGGTTGAACCGAGATTTGGACGACCTGACATCGATAAATGGGAGGGGAAATGTCAGTTTTGGCCCTTGCTTTATTTCTCTAGGTCTCATCAAAGTGAAATTATTATAATTATTTGGCTATACAAAAGAACAAAAAAAAAACTATGAAGTGAAATTATTAGAGATATTTTAGATATTTGGGTCGCCCAAACCAAAGTTCGGTCTTGGTTAACGGTTTTTGGATTGAAATTTTAGCAAAGGGGCATGTTTTATCAGTTTTCCAAAGTATAGAGGCATGTTTGATGTAAAAAATAGTAGAGGGACATGTTTGGTAAAACGTTATAGTAGAGTGGCATATTATACCTATAACCCATTAAAAATCTCTAAAAAAATCTACTCCCCATATATCTCTATGTTGTGATCTCTCTCCCTCTCAAACTCCACTGCCCGGCAGATGAGAGAAGAATCCGTCGTCGCTTGTTGGGATCGACGAAGAGGAAGAATCCACCGCGGAAGGAGGGTTCCGATATCAAAGGCGACGATGAAGCAGAGGTCTCCGAGAGCAGCCGATTCTTGACTCCAGAAGAGGAATCGCCAGGGAAGCTTGGAGTTTTGACGACGAAGGAAATGAGAAAACACAAAACTTCACCTGTCTCTTCGGCGTCCTCTTCAACCACTGAACTTCAGTCACAAATCTCAAATCATTATTTTTTTTGGCTTTCTTCTTCTCCACACACCAAAATTGAGGCGCATGCGGCCTTCACCCGCCCTATTAGTCTCCTCGCGGCAATCACCCAATCCTTATTCAAACTTCTTCCATTTTTTCAATTGGAGGTTGCGATTAAAATGATCCCTCGAACCGTTTCTTACGGTTCATCCATAGCCTAGATTTATGGGGTAATTGGAAGGGGCGGTTAGGGATTTCTGAAGGATTATGGTGGTTAGGGATTTCTTAAGTTGGGTCGACGTTGATCCTCCTTCAATCTCGTTGTCGCTGTCACTATCGCAGTAGCTTCCTTCAAGCTTCACCACCGCAAGAGGATTTGGAATCCAAAAATTCCAAACCCCCCATATCTTCTAGCTTCTGCGGAAGTTTGGGGAAGAACCCTAATTCCAAAATCGGAAGGGGAGGAGAATTCGTGGGAAGAGGAAATTTGGGTGCTCAACCCTAATTTCGAAATCGGGCAAACGTTGGGGAAGAAGGTAAGTAAGAATCATATGGGAATATAGGGTAAATAAAATTTTAATTTTTCCAATTTAATAAATAATAAATAATTTAAATTTCTGATGTGTCAATAATTGCTTATTTGGTGCTGACGTGTTCGCTTTGTTGGCGCCTAGTCAGCCAACCGTCAACTTATTTGACGGTGCTATTAACACCGTTAAAGTTTCTAATGGAATTGGCTATATTTGTCATACAACATCTTCAAAAGGTAGCTATAAGTGGTATTCACCAAATCTGATTATTATTGGCTATACAAGTATATTTTGCTTTTTTTTTTCTTCCAACCAAATCATAATCACTAAAAGCATGATTCAAAACTCGGATTAAGAAGACAAAATAAGATGGGCAGAACCGACATGCAAAGATCCTCCACTCATTTTCTTTCTTTCTTGCAATTGTCTTCTTTTAAATTTTCCAACTACCCGCCAATGAAACAGATTTGTTGGGGAGGCCAACGATGGAAAATGGAGGAGAACTAACTGAAAAGGCTCTGAAGAGCTCAATCTCCGCTTTTGACTATGGCCAGAAAAATTCCAAACCAAATCCCACCGCAAATGCCCGTGCTACCACCTAACAAACACATTTGTGAAATAACACGGAGGGTATTCAATGGCCCGAAATTCCGTCTCAAATCTCAATCGACAGAGGTTGGTCAACATCTCTAAACCGGAGACAATACGTCCTACAAAATCACTCATGTGGAAGGAGAGAAAGACGAAGAGAGAGTAGTGATGGCAATTTCAACCCGTTCCGCGAGTATTATCTGACCTGATCCGTGATGGGACGAGTATTACCCGACCCGCAGTAGAGTGGGGCGGGGCATGGGTATCTATTCCGACCCGCCCTGCTCCGCCCCGCCCCGCCCCGTTCTAGACTCATTTTATCTCAATTTCTTACAATATCTATACATATTTCTCCTATTTTGACTTTTCTTCAACTAGTTAGAGTCGATCTTTCAACTTGTTAGGCTCAATTATTGATTCTATTATCAATATTTTTCATTCTTAAAGTGTTTTTTCTAAGTTTTATTGTAAAAAATAAAATTTACTTGTATTTTTTTTGAACAACATGTAAGAGTGGGTTGACCCGCCCCGTCCCGTAGTAGTAGTATGAGACGGGGCATGAGAATTGAGGTACCCGCCACGCTCCGCCCGCCCCATTGCCATCACTAAGAGAGAGAGAGGTGTGGGAAGATACTTTACAAGTTTAATTTTTGGATGCACGATCGAAAGTTTGTTGGACTATAAAAGGGAAGGATAAGGTTTTGTGTTGATGACGAGGAATTCACAATTTTTTTTTTTAAGAACCACAAATGAGAGAGAGACAATTTATCTATTTATTTGTATGTTAAAACACTTGATTTACCTATTTAATTTGTCTTTTCTTAATACTTCTGGCCTATTATAATTTAAAACTTTTTCTGGGCCTGTATAATTGTTTCTTAATCAAATGGGTCATTGCAAAGCACGACTTGTACTGTCCAGTTATTATTAATTAATATAAAGGTGAAAGTTCGGTTACTGTTGTCAAACTCTTTACATTTTCATACCTCAAATTTAATTAAATCACAACTTAGTCACTATAATGTACATTTACATTTAAATACCTCAAATTTATTTTTATGTAAAATCATTGAGCAATTATGTTTGACATCTAAATTTTATGAGATTTACGTACCTACAATTTTTTAAATTTACATATCGGTCGAATGTTTAGATTTCACTTGAGTCCATGAATCCAATCCACCAATCCATGAATTCAATCCATCATAACATAAAAATATATAAGTTTAGTTTGTACCATGCAAGATGTTGTATCACTCAACTGTAGGAGAAGATTCGACCATTTTGGTCATCCATGGGATTTATACTTCAAAAAAAAAAAATTTATGTAATCCATTTGAATTAATAATTACCATTTTTTAAAAGAACATTCTATTTGGTGACGTGACAACATATTTAGTAAATTATAATACGAGTACATTAATATATTGATATGTATGAAGTTTTTGTATGACATTTTAATAGAACAATGTTTAAAAAAATCCACAGTGATAAAAATAATGATTTAAAAGTTATTATAAGTATAAAAATGACAACCTTTTCATCATTTACTTCCTCTTCATTTCATTTTTCATCCACCTTCCATAACCCTTTCTTTATTTCTTTCTTTGCTTTATTCGTCTAACCCTGATTAGTATACTATTTTTATGTATTCTAATGACAAGTATGAATGGGTCCATACATGACTCACCAACGGTCTAGAGAATTTGTAATTTAACCATGCACGACTAACTTTTCCAACTCAATGTCGAGTCCAATTAAAAATAAAAATATATGGTTATTATTTATTAGAAAGTCGTCATTTTCTACTATGAGATTTGAAGGCGTGAAATTTTAAGTGAGTTCCAGTTTGTATTCATTTCGCTTCACTTTAGAGTTTTTCTTTCTCACCCGAGCTAGAATTTTCAACAATTATACATGGAATGTTAGGCTAGGTATCTACACATTTCAAATAAATAGTTTTCAATTTTCTATAAAAAAAGAAAATATTTCTCATCTTAAATACATCATCATAAAAGGAATTAAGCCTCAACTATGCAAATTACAGTTCGATACCTAAACTTAATAGATCTTTAGATTTATAACATAAATTTATTTTTTTGGCATATAAGTCCTCAAAATATTGATGGAACATTACATTTTAGTATCTAATTTTTTGTGTATTACATTTTGGTACCTAAAACTATTGAAGTCCTACAAGTAAGTTTACTTTTTTAATGTAATTAAAACACCCCCGAATAAATGAGTATCCATACCCAACTCATACACATTTAGATTATGGAAGTAAATATTCATACCCTACCCAAACCCATCTACATACTTCCAAATCCATATATACGTCACCATTCACTTCCCATAATCAATGGGTCGACTTGGGTTTAGGTAAATAGTATTTATTAGTCAAAAATTTCAAAAAAAAAAAAATTTGAATTGAATGTTGACCTCAAAATATCTCTTCTCGGTCAATATCATATATCTCGATACGATGGTACAACTACAATTTGAGGGTTTTGCCGGTTGGGGTTTTGATCTACGTGCGACTCCGATTATTGATGAGCGTGTGTCTATGTGCGTGGCTAGGTGGAAACATACAAGGAAGAATGCGAGGAGATGTCGTCGGAGTACTATGGGAAGCAGTACAACAGAGAGCCCTAGCCAATATGTGCAATGCGGGAGTTACTCTCCACCAACTCATCGCCGCTTGCAACAAAGCTTGCCCTACAACATATATATATCATGATGATTGTGATCAATATTGAATCTCATCTCTATGGCAATTCGGGTAGTTGAAATTCTATCATGATTTCCTTCTTACATGCAGATCTCAAATCCTAACTTCTCATCTATATAATTCTGATAAAATGCCTCAAGTTTTAGGTTAACTAGATATGCAAGAGCAAACTTCCAACCCCATAATATACATCACCCATACCTACCAATAAATCATAATCAATGTGTCTACTAGAGTTTAGCTAAATATAATTTATTAGCCAAAATTTTCAAGATTTTTTAAATTGGATGTTGACCTCATATATCTCTTCTCAATCAATATTACTAACAAAAGTGCTAATAATACTAACAAAATACCTTAACGGGCCACATAATAAATGTCCGTAGGCCATCTCCGCCCCGCGACAAGGCGCGGCATCGCCACCTAGTTAATATTTATAAACGTGAAGTGAGGTTACTATTGCCAAAATAACTACATTTTGATACCCAAATTTAATTAAATTACAACTTAGTCACCATAATGTATATTTTACATTTCAGTATCTAAACTTTATGAGATTTTCGTACCTACAATTTTTAAAATTTACATATTGGTCCAATGTTTACATTTCAATTGAATCCATAAATTCAATCCACCAATTCATGAATCCAATCCACCGTAACATAAAATTATTAATTTAGTTTGTACCATACAAGATGTTGTATCACTCAACTGTTGGAGAAGATTCAACCATTTTGGTCTTTGATAAGATTTTTACTTCAAATAAACATGTATGATATCCATTTGAAATAATAATTATCATTTTTAAAAGAACATTCTATTCGGGATGTGACAACATATTTAGTAAAATATAGTACGAGTACATAAGATATTGATCGTACGAAGTTTTTGTATGACATTTTAATAGAACAATGTTTAAAAAAATCAGCAGTAATAAAAATCATAAGTTAAAAGTTAATATAAGTATAAAAATGACCCAACCTTTCCATCATCTACTCCTCTTCATTTCATTTTTCACTCGCCTTCCATAACTCTTTCTTTATTTCTTTCTTCACCTTGTTCGTCTAACCGTAGTTAGTAATTGAACCATGAACCATTAACTTTTTTAACTCAATGTCGAGTTCAATTAAAAATAAGGATATATGACTATTACTTATTAGGAAGTCATCATTGTCCACTATGAGATTTGAAGGCGTGAAATTTTAAGCGAGTTCCCGTTTGTATTCATTTTGCTTTTCTATAGAGTTTTTCCTTTTCACCCGGACTAGATTTTCAACAATTATATGTTTGACTAGGTACCTACACATATCAAATAAATAGTTTCCATTTTTCTAAAAAAAAGTAAATAATTATCATCATAAATACATCACCATAAAATGAATTAAGCCTCAACTATGCAAATTATAGTTTGGTACCTAAACTTAATAGATCTTAGATTTATAGCCTAAATTTATTTTTTTAGCATACAAGTCCTCAAAAATCAAAATATTGATAGAAAAATACATTTTAGTACCTAATTTGTTTACTACATTTTGGTACCTAAAATTTTGAAGTTCTGTAAATAGTTCTAATTTGTGTAATTAAAACACCTTCGAATAAATGGGTATCCACACCCAACTCATACACATTTAGATTATGGAAGTAAATATCCATACCCTACCTAAACTCATCTACAACTTCCATACTCATATATAAGTCACACATACCCTACCCATAATCAATGGGTCTACTTGGGTTTAGGTAAATATACTTTATTAGCCCAAAATTTCAAAATATTTGAAATTGGATGTTGGCTGTCATATATCTTTTCTCATTTAATATCATATTGTCAAGTAAATATTATTAATAAAACATGTGAACAAGAATTTGTTTCAGTGATAATATTACTGATTTTTAAAATTGAAGGTTTCGGTTCGAATTATTTTACAAGTAAATTTGTGGAAGTATAACTAAGAGAGAAAAGCATGATCCCATGCTTGCGATGCGAGCATTTCCAAAAGAAAATTGATCTCATTCTTCTTCTTCCTTTCCGGGCACTAATCCTATCAGCCGAGGTTACTTCTTATGGTATTAGTCTATCAGAGTGTCACTGATCCCCTTCTAATTTTTCTGACAAAACTAAGCAGAATTAAACATAACACAAGAGTTTTGTAGCCTGATATCGTCAGTGTGACATATTAGTTGACGGAAAAATCTCCTCTCAGATTTTAGATTTTTTATTATTCGTTACTCAACACGCACAACTCAGTATGATATATATAACTTTGCCATAACAAACCCCAACTACAATTATATTTTACTTCAATTAAGGATCTTTGCCAGAAATATATACAACACATCTCTATAGTCGATTGTGATTATGTTGTTAGGACAAGACCTTGTGGAGAAGTTGAAGCACTTACACATAATCATGAACAGTGGCGAAGCCAGGATTCAAACATACCTGTGTCATCTGCTCATAATATAAATAAATAAAATTAAAATAATAAAATTGAAAATAAACAAGAAATAATCTTTAGTGTAGTGATATGATACTTATTCATTATCCAAAAAGTCAAGGGTTCAATACTTGATATAGGGCTCGAAGTTTGGTACCGGTATTTGGGATATATTGTATACCGTACCGAATTTATCACTATTAGGTATTATCGAATACCGGCTTATTTTTTAGGAATAGAGATTGAGATTCATTTTCAAGTGTTATTCGGTATTCATGATTACGAGATTGGGGTCGGTATATATCGAAATATCGAGAGTTAAAAATTAATGAAATATAGCACACAACCTTAGGTCATTCCTCACTCTTTCACAACTTAGAAGCCACCATCCAACACAATTTTGACTTTCCAGTCTAAGTCACTCTCGTCTCTCACTTAATCTCTTGTTATTTTCATAACTCCAAAAAACAAACACTAGTATTAGTCGTCTCTCAACCTCCAATACGTCATATTAAAGATTACCAATGACAAGAATTTGAGATGTTACATCTCCTCCATTCTCCTTATCCATATCCTAGCTCTATGCAAACTCAATACTTGTTGCTTAGTCTCTTTGCCCTAAATTAAACAATTAAATTAAATTTATATATTTAATTATTAACTGCAAAGGTAATTAATTTTGTATTCGATAATATAGATTTTGATACCAAAATATTTAGAGATTGAGATATCGAAATTATTTAGAGATTGAGATTGACATTAATTTTAGGATTTAATTCGGTATTTGAGATTTCGGTATTGGTATTCTGATACCAAATATCGTACCAATTTCCACCTCTAACTTGATACACATATGGGTATTATTTCTCTACCCCAAATTTCACCTGTGTCCTAGGACACATCCAAAGTAGCCTGCCTCCGCCTATGATCATGAAACTGATTATTTAATCAGGTTTCTTAGATCGAGGACTTTGATATGAAGATGATGTTATCCAAACACATTTGCTCATGATGAAACCTCTCTCTGGTGTAGAGCCTACAATAGACGATGTTACCAACATGGTCAAAGCTTAAAAGTGAGAAATGAAACCTAAAAGTCTTAATTTCGAATTTCTTAAATAATACTTAATTATAAAAAAATAAATATATCTCAGCTTTATATAAAAAAAAGTGAGAAATGAAGCAAGGAGTTCATCAATTAGTGGCAATAGCTGCATAAAAAGACAAGTACAAAGGTTATGAGCAGAGAGTAATTTGAGAGAGGAGCTGAGCTTGTTCGTTATGGCCAAGAGGCTTGCTACCCATTTTTCATATTAATATATTTTCAGGAGAGTTGTACAATCTTATTCTTGTTTATGATCTACTGGTTCGTTAACAATGTTATAATAATACAATACCGTTTAACTTAGTAAAGTGTGAACCTTTCATTAAAATATTGCTTAAACTATTAACCTTAAAGAGAGTTAGCTACTTTTTGCATATTGGTAAGGTTGGTTATTTTCATTAAATAAATGAAAGGTTTAGTTATTATAATTTGTTTTAGGGGTCTGATTGGTGTACTTCTCGAGTATATGATACTCCGAGGGCTCCTATAATATTTCTATCTAGATCATTACTTAAATCTAGAATTGGACAAACACAAGAAAGTACATATGACGACCAAATCTCTTGAAGTATGGTGTAGTTAATTACCATTGTTTTAGTGCCCCCAAAATTTGAGAAACAGATTGGTGATAGTACTCTATAATATTTCTATCTAGATCATTAATTAAACATAGAATTGGACAAGCACAACAAAGTACATATGACCGACCAAATCTCTTGAAGTATGGTGTAGTTAATTACCATTGTTTTAGTGTCTCCAAAATTTGAGAAATAGATTGGTGATAGTACTATAATATTTCTATCTAGATCATTAATTAAACATAGAATTGGACAAGCACAACAAAGTACATTTGACGACCAAATCTCTTGAAGTATGGTGTAGTTAATTACCATTGTTTTAGTGCCTTTTGTTTTGTCCCCAAAATTTGAGAAACAGATTGGTGATAGTACTCCATGTTTGCAAAGAAGTCGCATTCGCATATCTGTCCATCAGATTGGCCCATGCCTTAGCTTGTAACTGAGTGGAGAACATCATCCACCTTTACTTGAGGTTCAGCAATAGCAAATGGTGGGAATCCACATCCAAGTAGCCAACCCTCCCTGGGTCTCTATTGTCTAAAAGTTGGGAAAAAGAGGGACTTATAGATTCCATTTCTAGGTTATCAAGTAGGGCTCTTTGGGAAAATTGCTGAAGAGAGGAAGATTTAGAATAGCAAGCTATATATGAACTCGATAGAGACACCGATTAGACAAAGCATAGCTTCAAAAGTGAGAGAGCCCACTGGGAATATATGTTGGGGGCAGGCCCAGGCCAGGCTTCTGTAGTGAATCCACTTTGTTATCATGATGAACTCAAAGTGAAAGAACAATGGCACATGGTGTGGAACAGAGATCAATATTTGGATGTAATCTTAAGGTGCAGGGTTCTACTTTGGATGTTGTGAAGCTGCCAACACTGATTGTATTATTTCGTGCGGAAAGATGGAGACAACGATGGGCAAAAAGTAATACAAATTCATCCAGTATTTTCAGCTTTCAAGTCAGTTACATATAGTTATTAGTGAGTGTTAAAGATTCATTATTGAACTTCTCTCAAGAACTCGATTTATTGAGATTAACTGATTTTTGACATGATATCAAAGTTTTTATGAGTTGACTGGCTTTCGTTTGGAGGATGTGTTAGCTGAGTGACATAAGATCCATTGTCGCTCTCCCAACAACTCGAGTTGTCAGGGACTAAATAACGGGTGTTTGACAATCGTGTATATTATGGTATCAAAATACCAAGTGGAATTTGGACTTTGGAGACAATTTATCCAGGGGTCGTTTGGATGGATCAAAGTGATGAGTCAATGTGCTCCAATTGACTCAAAATGAGATAATTGGGCCAAATTATCCCATTTGGCTGCAAAAAATAGGAATGAGGCAATTGGACATGAGATAATTGAAATTGCTTCATTATGGGTCAATCGCAATTACTTGGGTGGGAGGGAGGTAATCTACATTACTCCATTTTGTGGGTCACTTTTCCCAATCTAACCCCTTTATTTACTTTTTTTTTTCTTTCTTCCTTTTCCCAAGATGGAGAAGGGCAAAAGTATGAGGGCAAATATGTATTTTCATAAAATGCATCATCGCAATTGTCTCATGCCAAATCACAAGCCAAGCAATACAATTATGTAAACATTTCCTTATACAATTAGCTCATTTTCTATAATGAGACTTTTATCCCAAATTGCCTCATTTTGAGAATGTTCCATCCAAACGACCCCGGAGTGGATTGTTTACCCTGGGATCCACTCCAACTGCAACTAGGCATGCAACTCGACATGATTGTTGTTTCCTGGCTCGCACATAATTGCAAGGCAGGTCGTCCCTGAAATATGCCGTACGCAATCCAAAGGGAAGGCGTTTCCCGTTGATAGTGTTCTCAGCAAATCCTCTCGTCTCATGTATGTACTTGTTATTATGTATTGTTTACTTTCTTTGGACGTTGGAATTGTTGTACATGTTGGTCAGTTTTTATTTATTTATAAATGGATGTCAAATAAGAATTCCAGCTTCCACTAAAAATGAATCGAGGCTTGGAAATTCCGATAGAATCATACAGAATTCAAAGACCCATAGTAGGATAAGTTACGGGAAAACAACGGAAATTAAAGTCCCAACAGTGACTTCAAACACTGTTAAATAATGTAGCGTGATCTCGAATCAGACCACTAGACATCATGTGGACTAAAAATAGGATAGACAGAGTCGTTGAAGTTGAAAGTCACCCACTCTGAAAGAGGTGAGATTTCTAGGGGTTGATTAGTTTTCTTTAACTCGTATTATTTATATATATCCCAATGCCGTGAGAATGGTCGGTAGAAAATCAATGTTCATTATTAACTGCGATGATTAGTATGCATGGGATATTGAAATGATATGATATGATTTCTCTTCTAGGATTGCTCTCAGTTTCAAGGTTTGAAATTTTTGAATCCTCCCAGGCTCCCACCCCTCCCCTCGAGTAGGAGATATTGCAATGCTCAAATGTCATAAGACTAATCAAAATTAAGGGGTAAATGCCACATTTGGTCACTAAGATTACTAAATCGTGTCATGTATAGTCACTAGAAAATTTTAATATCAATTTTGGTCACTCGAATTACTGGAACATGTCACATTTAGTCACTCTCCCATTAGCCTCCGTCCAACTCCAGTCACTAGAATTACTGAAACATGTGACATTTAGTCACTCGAATTACTTAAACATGTCACATTTAGTCACTCGCCCATTAGTTTCCGTCCAACTCCATTAATGAAGTTGGACGGAAACTAACGGGAGAGTGACTAAATGTGATATGTTCTAGTAATTCGAGTGACCAAAATTTATATTAAATTTTTCTAGTGACTAAACATGACATAATTTAGTAATCTCAGTGACCAAATGTGGCATTTACCCCAAAATTAAGACAATAGGTTAGGGCTTGTTCGAAACCTTGGATCAAGAAATGATGAATAAACATAATTATATGTTTGAACCTACTAGCTCGAGGTATGAACAATAATGATTGTTGGTGTGGGGTTGACTCATGATCCGTTCGTCTGATCTCGTCGGGAGGGAAGAAACCTGTGAAAAGTGCCGGGGTTGCCCCCCGGATTAAGCTCCGACGATCAAGTTAGTGTAAGTTTGTGGAGAGAGTTGAGAGAATAGATAGAGAGATAAAGTGTAGAGAGATAGTAGAAAGTGGAAAAGTGAGGAGAGAGGAGAAGTCCCCCTCAATGGGGAGTTTCATGCCTTTAAATACTTCGTAGTGGCGTTCGTCCGGAGCACGTTACCGATTGAGCGCGCCCTTATTTAGTCCGCGCGTGGAGTATTTAGTAACACCCCCAACAATTGCCCCCCAAGCTGGTGGTGAGTCTTAACTCATCGCTAGCTTATTACTTTTTTTAAAAAATCTTCGTCGGTAATTTTGGGTGGAGCCCTATGTACCCTAGTTGCCCCCCAGCTGGTGGCGCGTTTGACTGACGCGGTGCCAGCTTCTTGCGTCTTGCCCCCCAGTTGGTGTATTTCATTAAGGCGTGTTTCCTTCACTCATTGTAGATTCTTCATGGAGCTTTCCTCGTCGGGGGTTTTTTTTTTAACCCTCAGTTTGGAGTTCTCCTCGTCGGGGTTTTTAAGCCTCAGTTTGGAGTCTTCGATGCTCTTATTGAAGTCTTATTTGTGTGCTTCGTTGAGACTTATTTGTAGCTCCTCATCGGGGTTTTTAACCCTCAGTTTGGAGTCTTCGATGCTCTTATTGAAGTCTTATTTGTGTGCTTCGTTGAGACTTATTTGTAGCTCCTCGTCGGGGTTTTTAACCCTCAGTTTGGAGCTCTCCTCGTCGGGGTTTTTAACCCTTAGTTTGGAGTCTTCGATGCTCTTATTGAAGTCTTATTTGTGTGCTTCGTTGAGACTTATTTGTAGCTCCTCGTCGGGGTTTTTAACCCTCAGTTTGGAGTCTTCGATGCTCTTATTGAAGTCTTATTTGTGTGCTTCGTTGAGATTTAAAAATTTAATAATGAAATAGGGATAGAGTACTTAGCTTTATGTTGGCGAAGCGGCGCGAAGTGTTGTTAAAAGGCAGACGCTGCGCCATTGAAGCAGAAGGCTTGTATGTAGCCTATTGGTAATAGCGCTTGTGAGATGGAGTGATGGCGCGGGTTCGAGTCCTCGCGGCGACGACATTTTTTGACGCGAGTTGGTGGGTGTGCGCCGAATATCGTTAAAATGAGACTACTGCGCCCAAGGATCACAAAGCTTGCATGTAGCCTGCTGGTGATGTTGCTTGTTTGGCCACAAATGGCGAGAGTTCGAGTCCCCGCAGAGACGACATTTTTTGAGGCGGGTACGCGTGACACGAGTAGGCCGCGAGTGTTGAGGCGGCGGTGGGCCGCAAGCATGGGCTGTAGGGTGGCGCGGCGATGTAGTTCAAATGCAGTCATTGCACCATTGAAGCACAAGGCTCGCTTGTAGCCTGCTGGTAAGGATGCTTGCTTGTCGGAGGAGTGGCGTGAGTTCGAGTCCTTGCGGCGACGATATTTTTTTGAAGAGTGCTGATCAGTTGAATGCCCGCGCGAGTAGGGCCGCGAGTTGGGCTTGCGCGCGTCGCGGGCTGGACAGGCGCGGGCCGGACGCGAGTTGGGCTTGCGCGCGTCGCGGGCCGTGGGAAGACGATGCGCGGGTTGGGCTTGCGCGCGATGCTTGTGCCGCGAGCTTGGGAGCGGACGAAATTGTGCGCGAGGTGGGCCTTGGAGATCGTCCGCGAGTTGGACAGGCGCGGGCCGGACGCGAGTTGGGCTTGCGCACGTCGCGGGCTGTGGGAAGACGCTGCGCGGGTTGGGCCGCAAGTTGGGATTGCGCGCGATGCTTGTGCCGCGAGCTTGGGAGCGGGCGAAGTTGTGCGCGAGGTGGGCCTTGGAGATCGTCCGCGAGTTGGGCTTGCGCGAGTCGCGGGCCGTGGGAAGACGCTGCGCGGGTTGGGCCGCGAGTTGGGCTTGCGCGCGATGCTTGTGCCGCGAGTTTGGGAGCGGACGAAGTTGTGCGCGAGGTGGGCCTTGGAGATCGTCCGCGAGTTGGACAGGCGGTGAGGTGGGCCGCGAGTTGTCCGAGAGCCCACTTTGCGCGTTGCTGTTGAGGCGAGTCAGAGTGAATAAATAGGGCGCGCTGCGCTTTTAGTAATAACAAAGCGCTTTAGTCCGCTGGTTAACTTGTACGTCTGGTGGAGAAGTGGCATTGGTTCGAGTACTAGCGGCGATGACATTTTTTGACGCGGGAGTGGAGCAAGGATGGGCTGGAGGAAGGTGGCTTCTTGGGAACTTCGCCTGTCTCTTCCCTCTGACAGGAAGAAGGATGGGCTGGAGGAAGGTGGCTTCTTGGGAACTTCACTTGTCTCTTCCCTCTGACAGGAGAGAAGGTGGCTTTGCTTTTTTTTTTTTTAACTGTTGAGGTGACTGAATAGAAGTACTGATGTTGACTGGAGAGTGGCTCTTCTTTCTTTTTCGTCAGGTCGCCGGTGCCGCCCCTTTCTCCGGCGGTCGGAATCTGTGGGAGCTTTTATTTCAATCTCTCCCAGTCCCAGCTGGAGTAGTGGGAGATCCTTCCCCCTCGAAGAAGAAACAAAAACGTACATCCATGGAGGACGACCTCTCCCGGCTGGGAGCTGCTGGCTCGGAGGTGGTGCGGTGGCTCCTCTTTAGTCCTCTCTCCTTCCGCGAACGAACGAACGATAATGATTGTTGGTGTGGGGTTGACTCATGATCCGTTCGTCTGATCTCGTCGGGAGGGAAGAAACCTGTGAAAAGTGCCGGGGTTGCCCCCCGGATTAAGCTCCGACGATCAAGTTAGTGTAAGTTTGTGGAGAGAGTTGAGAGAATAGATAGAGAGATAAAGTGTAGAGAGATAGTAGAAAGTGGAAAAGTGAGGAGAGAGGAGAAGTCCCCCTCAATGGGGAGTTTCATGCCTTTAAATACTTCGTAGTGGCGTTCGTCCGGAGCACGTTACCGATTGAGCGCGCCCTTATTTAGTCCGCGCGTGGAGTATTTAGTAACACCCCCAACATTATACATTCGAATTATGTGCATATTGCAAATGAGCATTTTGTAAAAAAAAAAGGACAATAAATCTGAAATATATTCCACAAATACATTGTAAAATCTTAACATTTTTTCGTTTTGGATCTAGACTCGTACAGTTTTGGTTTTGTGGTACATGTCAAAACAACTCCCATAAGTTCACTCATTTATGCAGTTTTCCACAGTGAGCATGTTTAACTTTATAGTTCTTACAAGAATTCATTCATTTCACCCCAAAATGCATTATGTCAGTTAAGGTAGGTTTCTACTTATGAATCATGGATTTCTTCCGTGCCTTTGTGGAATTTGCCTAAAGTGTTACATACATCCCCTTTGGGACTCAACGTCCTCATTAAGGTTTGCCCTGCTACCGTTCACGAGGGATGCATAGAGGCTATGATACCACTATGTAACATCTCGAACTTTTTCCTGACAAGATATTGTCTTTGTTAGATCTAGACCCGCACGGTTTTTGCCTCGGAGTGCATATCAATGTGACTTTCTATAAAGTCATCCATCCTTGCAATGCTACACTGTGACTACATTTAATTTCAGAGTTATTACAAAAATTCGATCATTTCACTGCAAAATGCATCTTGTCTTGTCAATTAAGATCAATTTCTTACTTATAAATCATGATATTTTTTTTTTCGAGGTCCATTACATATATCATCCGACATCCAAGGTTACAAACGACCTCTAAGTTGATTTTTTTTTTTACCATCTAGGTTAAAGTTTTAAAGCCTCCTCCGCTTGCTACACCTTTTCTTGTATATTAACCTTAAAAAGCAGTTAGTAAAGCTGCATCATAAAAGTGACTTCTCTTGTGGGTGATCATTTTGTTCTTCTCGTTAAAACAAAAGCCGTTTGCTAAAAGTGCAAAGTGAACAAAAGTGAATGATAAACAGAGGCTGCAGTTGAAAGAATGGTAAATGACACACAAACCCTTCTCTTCCTTTTTTTTTGTTAATAAATTCGACAATCAACAACTTTACCCTATTGAAAATCATGCACAATACTAGAAAATTGGTAGAGTTTGTTTGCTTCAGCTTTTTGGATGAGTAATTTGATACTAAATAATTCAATTGAGTAATTTGGTAGGAATTTTGATTCCAACAGAAAGGAAATGACTTAATTATTTAGTAATAAATGAATTAGTTGTCAAAGATAAATACAATTTATTAGTCAAACCTTTCAAAAAATTTTAATTATTATCCCAATCTCTTAAAATACAAAACATTATCCAAATCTTTTGTAATGCATCAAAATTGTAGTCATTTTTTTATTACCGTTAGTAATTTTGTAACTTTTTTCTTAGTGAAAATACTAAAATTTTAGAATATTGACCTCCACGTGTCTCTTCCAAGTCAGTATCATGTTGCCAAGTAAATATTACTAATAAAATGACTAACGAGAAGTTAACATTTGGCTAAGATTTGGTATTTTGAAATGTTTGGCTAATAATTTAAAAAGTTTGAAAGATTTGGTTAATACCCTAAATCAAATACTAACTATATTGGTTGTAAAATTATATACTATGAAACACCTACCTACTCGGATAATCGATCTCCTACTTCACGATAGTATATCAACCTAATTGAATTTCTCTCTTATAGATCAAAGCATAAATCAATAATCTCGATGAAAGAAGAATTTTTCCATAAAACATGTATAGCTTGGATATGAACTCAAGTTTATCAAGTAAGAGTACTCATACAATCATCAAATCAAACAAAACATGACTAGGGTTACTTTATAGGGAGGAGAGAGAATACATAAATTAGCTATTGTTCTTCAATCCTTCCAACCTTTGTTCCTCGAGCTCTAATTGTAAAGAAATCATTCAATTTTTCTCCAAGATCGCCCCTGTATTGCTTTCTGTGTCTAGGGTTCATCACTTGTGTGTTTGGGATTTCAAAATCCCGCTCTCTATTCCCAGAATCGCAGAAACCCTTTCATATCAGAAGTGTGAAGAGGGGGTGATGGCGTCGGGTGCAGGCAAAGAGGCGAGGCGCCGATGAGGTCGCGGTTGAGCGGCGACGTCGCCAGTGGAAGGCGAGGTTGGGTTTCTTCTTATTGTTACGCCGCTGCAATCGGGGTGGTGAGGCGTTTGGGAGACGAGAGGGAGAGATGCATGGAGAAGGCCGAAGTTGGGGTAAGGGTTAGGTTGAGTCGATTGGGGTTAGGGACGGGCTAAGATCTGGTGACTAGGTGGGTCCCTTAGTCACATGGCTAAGTGAATCTCAGCCCTTCCACCTCATTAAAATTCAAGGGCTCCAATTAATTCAACCCGATTCTTTTTCCATTTTGTATGGTTTGTCGGTCTAGTTTGTAATTTTTGTCCACCATTTTTGTAATGTTTGTATGTCTAAAAAACAACCGGGTTGACTTTGCGACGGTGCCCCTCTATATAGGGATGGAGCCTCCAAAGTCAACCTGGTTGTTTTCCATTTTTTATATTTGTAATGTTTGTCGGTCTAGTTTGTATTGTTTGTATAGTTATACGTTTTGTATTATTTGTAAATGTGTTTGTATGTTTTGTCGCTCTAGTATGTATTGTTAGTATGATTGTATGGTTTATACTGTTTGTAAGGTCGGTTTGTATACTTCGTAATTTTCCATAATACTCAAACTACCCCTGTCATTAATTAAAAAGACCTTCCCACTTTTAATCGTCAGAATGGTGTGTACAGATTTAAGGGTTGAGAGGGGTTTAGTCAAATGACTAAGCATAGTCACAGGATCCGGCCTCGTTAGGGACTTAAGGGTCATTTTGGGGGGTTGGGGAGTTGTTTTTGGGGAAGGGACTGCGCCACTACGGGGTTGTTTTGGAGGGTTGGAGAGAGGGCCGATTAGTTGGCTAATCGACCCTCTCCCCAGCCTTCTGACAATCGACCACCTCCAATTTGTAGCGGTTTTCAGCTAATTTGAAATGGTTAACTACTAACCAAAAACTGTTCGTCCACCCCTAGATAAAAGTATCATTAGTAAATACTCCGTTTAATACACATATATGTACCCGTACGTATTTTATCCATTTAAAACTTTCATGTTCGTATTATTATCAAGTCGTTTCATTTTTTCTCGATTATATAATGACTCTCGTACTAAACACGTATAAAAACCGGATAACACGTTTAATATCCATATTTAATGAATTACATTGTTAACTTTAATATTATATATATATATATTTATTTATTTTAAAATAATTAATTTTATATATTTATGACTATTAACGTACTATTAAACGTAACATTAGCTTATATACGAAGTAAAATATCAGTACGTATTTTATACGTAATTTTCTCGTACCGATAAAATTACTAGTTTTGATTTTTGAATGTTAGAATTCTGATTTAACACTCATACTCAATGTTGTCAGAACCGAACCGGAGCATGAACCAGTAATGCGAACGGCTCGCACTTTAGTGGTCCAACCGGCATTAGACCGTTTAAAAACCGTTAAAGAACCGGTACCTAATAAACGTTATCAGTATAAATAGTGGACATTTCTTAATCAGAGCTCATCTCTTTCCTTCGAAATTGTGAAATGGAAATAAGGATTCAGTTTAAGAGGCCGACGTTTTTGGTTTATTTCAATTTTCAATTTTCTGCAATTTTTTTAAATTAAATTTAGTGCCTGAGTGGCAAAAACCGGACGAGCGGCTCAATCGGATCGAACGGTTAACCGCCTCGACCGCTCTTCAACCACTACATAAAATCGGAACGGCTTTTAGACGGTTCCGAATCGATTTTATGACCGGGTGACGATTTTATCGATCGGGCCGAACGGCTTGGCTCGGGTTTAATAACACTGCTCATACTGTTAATCAAAATTTACCGTTAACTTCATGGAACGCTCAAAAGTCGGAACACCTAAATTTACAGCAACAAAGAACAGTTATATCAGGCTAATGATCCAATCAAGTTCCCCGAATCTCTATCCAGAACCAACGGCCAGGATCAAACCGTCGCAGAGAAACCAGGACCGCCTTGTCATCCTATCATTCAATTGTAGGCCCCACCAAGCAGCAGCATCTTCTTTCGCTAAATCCCATTCTCAGGATTTATAGGGAACGCCTCTCGTCCTCCTCTCTCTCTCTCTCTCTCTCTGCCGCTCTTTCCGCAACAAACCAAAACCAAATCCCCAAAACCTTCTTTCCATTTTCCCAGAAACCAAACACCACCACTGCACAATGTCCGGCACCGGCAAGAAAAAATTAGTTTTCAGCTCCGTTGCCGTCGACCTGGGCTGCGGCGCCGGCAGCTGCAGGAAGCCCAAGAAGCTCCTGTCCTCCATTTTCCACCCAAAACCCAAACCCACCACCTACCGCAAGCACCACAATTACAAAAACCCCTATTTCTCCACAACCGCCGCCGCCGCCGCCGCCACGACGAGGTCGCCGTATTCCTACTACCCCTCTTCCTCCACGTCGCCGTACGACAGCAGCATTCCCACCACGGCGGCGACCTTCTCCCCCGCCGCGGCGGCGGACGACGACGAAGACGAATCGTGCGGGAGGACTGTGAGAGGGTTTGGCCGGTTGGGCGGGGAGAGCGTGGCGGTGGAGAAGGACTCCGACGACCCGTACCTCGACTTCCGGCAGTCGATGCTGCAGATGATCCTGGAGAAGCAGATTTACTCGCGGGACGATCTCAGGGAGCTCCTCAACTGCTTCCTCCAGCTCAATTCGCCGTACCACCACGGCATCATCGTCCGTGCCTTCTCCGAGATCTGGAACGGGGTTTTCTCCTCCTCCACGTCGGCAAAGTCTCCGGTCGCCGGAGGGAGTGGTTTGGCGTCGAAGCCGTCGCCGACGCAGGGGTGGGGGCATTATGGTAATTACGGTTACTACCACCACGGATGGAATTAAATTGGAAGGCGAAGGGAAAGGTCAGAAATGTTTTCACGTGAAGGTTTGGAGTAACACGTGAAGCTGTAGAAGCTATGATATGCAGTGGGTTGGAAGTATCAGTATTTCTTATTAGAAATTAATCAGTAGCATTTTGTTTTTTTTTTTTGTTTTTTTTTTGCCTTATTCGTATTTTGTAGAAGTTCGACTTTGTTTTTTTCTCCTTTATTTGTATTTAGGGAACTTTTTATTTTACTAGTTTGGTTGTTAATGTTGATGTAATATCGTTAAGGATGTCAGTTCTCCGTCGTTGAATCAAAATATGTTCGATTCAACGATTGAGAACTGATACAATGAGACGCTATGATGTTAGTATAAGTGGAAATACCACTTCTTTTCCTAGTAGTGTTGAAGTAGGAGCGTGGGGAAAGGGTTGGTATCAGTCTGTAGTCTTTGCCTTTTTCCAGTTGTTCCCTTTTGTGGTAATAGTACTAGTGCTGGTGTCTCGGTGTATTTTTCTTCAGCGGAAAAGCTAAGATTTGTTTCCTTAGGGTGTAGTTTTCTAAAGGACACAACTAGTGTAAGTTCCAATGGATTCTAAAGACTAAAAAGTGTACACTAGTTTGCGTAATAACCTTAGTTCTACTACATGTAAAAGATGTGGACAACTCGTGGCTCCCAGTCTCTAGCATGAAGCACTAGGAAGGCAAGCACAATGCTCAAATTCTAGTGGTCGACTGCGGCAGCAGGAGAGAAGATATCGGAGAAGGTAACCCATCGATTTGTACAAATAAGTGATATATGATTTAAAATACTAAGAATAATCGGCTTTTACGGGGATCTACAGTATAAGGTACAATTGAGCTGGATTGAGAGAACCAGATTAGATGATAGACACATACAAATAAGATAAATGACTTCAATTATTAAGCAGGGCGTTAAGGAGCTCTATTGTGTAAAGCACAATGGCGCGATGTATTGGATATCAACCTGATGCTTATAAGTTATAAGTAGTCAAATTTACATGTTGAAGCTAATATGAAATCATATAATAGAATATCGTGGAGCAATAATAGAACAAGTTTGAAGATATGACAACTTTAGTTGGCTAATTCACTCAACCCTAAGCGAATTAGAGGTAGTAATTACCCTTTTTTTTATACAAACCAAAATATAATTGTATGATAATTCTATTAAACTCTTTCAAGTTTAGTGTCGAATTCGTTAATTACAAAACCCCCATAGTAATTATATTAGATAATTAAACCCCCCAAAAAATTGCAGATTGGTGCAGGGAAGAATAATCTGTGGCCTGTTGGGATTGTTTTTTGGGTGGGTCTGGCCCAGATGGAATAGAAGGAAGGAGGTGGTCAAAGTGATCAGAGGGGCTCAGGTTTTGAAAAGAGAGAAACTAACCCCACCCCCACTGCTGCTTGGGTGGTAAAAGATAGGAGCCACAGTGTGCCTTGGGATTTGACAACCTAACTAGTTAATTAGTTAATCTCTCAAGTCTCAATCAAAGCAGCTTTGTTTAATATAAACTCCCTTCTTAATTGCCTTATTTATTTTGTTAAATAAAGTTGAGATTTTGGCAACCGTGCCATTACCCCCAAATATTTTTTTATATGAAAATCGTGACCCGAACAGGGAAGACGACTATGCTATTGCTAATGCAAAAGCTAGCTCGTGGGGGGAGAATGATGGCCCATGCATTTCCTTAATTGTTTAATCAGCTGAAAGGTGTAATAATTATCAAAGATCCTTTGCTTACAAAATCTCTCCTCCATGACCACGCAAGTTATAGCTCCAGCTTTCAGTCTAGGGATTCTTGTGCTCGATTGATATTCATAAAAAGTATGACCTGACCGGGAAAAAAAATATGTTGTGAAAGAGATGGACTATCTAAGCTCAATAGTTGACTCACAAAAACACAACGCTCCTCACAATAGCCACATATAACCACTGGAAGGTACGACAGCAAAGTGAGTTCAATTTATTTTATCAATTCGGGTCCTAGATGTACTGTTTACTCAGTGAATTCTTTATTATTTAGCGATCAAGTTGTAGTGAAGTTGTTCGCAGACAAAACGGAAAATTAAGCAAGTACATTGCTCCTCGATAGCCTGGAGGCAGTGGAGCGACTCAAAATACTCGAGGTTGAGCCGATAGTGAAGTCCAATGCCCCCTTGCCTCCATTTGTCGAAAGCCTCATTGTATTCGATGCTAAGGTTCAGATTATGTAGATAAGAATGATCTGGATCGATATGTGCACAGAGAAACACCCAACAACACCACTCCAGGCTTGTTAGCACAACAATTTGGGGAATAAGGAACTTCTCTCACACTTAAGCAGGCCTAACAAACGCTGCTGAATGCAGCAAGCATGCAACTCAAACATTAGGAGTATCAAGCACAAAATCAATACCATGCAAAACAAGCAAAGTGACCACAGGTTAACAAGTAGCCACTTTGCTTGTTTTAATTAGCTAGGGGCTTGAGATGTGAATGCCTTGAACTTGTTAACCTGTGTTAGGCGAATCCGCATCTTAGTTTTCAATACCAAACCACCTAAAAGGACCAAAAATAACAATGTTCGACTCATAAACAAAAACAAGAAGACAACTGGGAAAATGAGATGCAAATCGTAATCGGGTTGTCTCCCCACAAGCGCTTCTTTCCCGTCTTTTAGCGGAGTCCCAGGTTCAGATGATTTATGTGATACACCTCCTTGACATTCAAAATTTCAATACCCAAATTTGATTTATTTACTGCCGCATCTGGCGCTTTAATTACAGAAATAGCATGGACAATGTAGTGAAAAGTGTGATTTTACGTAGAAACATTTTGGTGATCTAAAAGCATAAAAGCAAAAAAAAAAACTTGTGCTTTAAAGCAGAATTTAGATTAGTAAGGGAAAAGCATGATTCTATGAAAGCATTTAGAAGACCAAGTCATTTAGAAGACCAGTGGTCAGTGGACCATTCAAACTGGGATGGTCTTTTAGTTTCATGTCAAACCGCTAATAACTATCTATCATCTATGATCTGTCTTATATTTAGAGGTGTCAATCGGTCAGGTTCGGGCTGGTTCAAGTTGGGTTGAATTAGGTAACGGGTTATGGGTTCATCGGGTTACAGATCAATTAGATTGCAGGTCAATCAAGTTATGGGTTAATCCTGTTATAGGTAAATTATAGCTATCGACCAATCAAGTTGCGGTCAATCGATTTACGACTTACGAGTTCATCGGGTCACGGGTCGCTCAGGTTGTGGGTTGTCGAGTCAATTTAGTTACTACTCAATTAGTTATTTCGTTAGTTTAAGATATACCCCAAAAATGTACAATTTAGCTATTCTGTTAATTTTAGATGTACGCAAAAATGTGCACTTTCTGGCAAATTTCTTTCTAATTCATGTAGGTACTTATGAACTAAAGTATCAAATCATTATATTTTACATTGAGTTATTGTAATTGATGCGAATATGTTAACCACTTTCAATCTCGGGTTGGATTGAGCAGATAGCGAGTTAGGCGGTTGGGTCAGAGGGTTAAATGAATCACAACCTATCGAATGTAGACTTGTCACTTTATTGTAATATCCATATTGGACAATGCCTTATATATTTAATATTAAACTCTTAACCCATTAATATGTAAAAATTGTGATAAAGCATATTGATAAATAATTAAGTATGATCTATAATGTAAAATTGTTGTATTTGAGATAGTTCGAGCGACATTATTAAGATAAGACAAGTAGATGACTCATGATATGTTCTCAAACATACTATGTTGAATTACTCATGCCCTATAAGGCTATAATAAGATTTACTATAGACAATGTCTTAGTCACTAAATGTTATAAACTCATAAAGCATCACTATGAACATTGTGATAATCAAATTGATAAATAATTTAGTATGTGATCTATAGTGTAAAATAACCTGCATTTGAAATAGTTCGAGTGATTATTGTATTGAAGATGAAATAACTCAAATCTAATATAGTCGACTAGTCATTCCATATAAGACTATGATATAGTCAATTAGCCATGTCCTCCACATAAAAATTTAAAATTCAAATTTTGAAGACTAGTGGGCTAGTCATTCCATAAAGCACCAAAACTTTTCCTTCTTTATTTTCTCAAAACTTGGAAAACACCAAAACTTCCTCCTTTCTCTTCTAACAAACTAAAAGTAACAAAATTTTCCTCTTGTTTCTCTTCCAAAAACCTGAAAGGGTCGTTTCTTTGGGGACATCCGATTAAAAATTGAAAGCATCTTATAACTCATTCTTTCTTTAATTCACAAATCAAAAGCACCAAACTCTTCCATTTTTTTTCTTTTCCCATGGGTAAATTCCCAAAATAATGTTTTTTTTTTAAATTTACCATCAATATGGCAATTTTAAAAGTATTGACATGTATATTGTGTTTTGGAGAGCAAAACCGTCGAGACCGCGTGAGACGCAGGAGAAGCCGCTTTGTTGTCTTTTTAAAAACAAAAGTGGCGGCCCCGCCTGAGTGTCAGGCGGAGGCGCTTTATTATTATTATTTTTAATTTCTAGGCGACCCCGCCAGAGACTGAGACATGTTTGGTAGCTGGTCTGCAAAGATTCCCGAAATCATTGACCAGTGGAGGCGCTCCAGTCTGGGGCGAGTTCGCTGGCTTGCCCCCACCCCACTCCACTATAATAGAAGCCACTTCCTTTCAGTTGCTCACCACAAAAAATCGATGTTATAAAGCTAAACGAGAGGAGCTCTGGTGGTTGCTGCAAAGATGGCTAATAGGTAAGCGACACATTTATTTTTTTAATTATATTATTAAAATGCTATTATGATTTTGTTTAGTAAGTAATTAGTGAATTTGTTCTATGTAGTAATTTTAGAAGATCTGAACTAGTCTTTCGGTGGAAATCGGAAAGTAGAGGACAATTTGGGGGTCCATTTCGTTGGTGGTAAAAGTTTTCAGTTGACGGTTCCATCCAGGGTGACATATCACAAACTTTGTGAGAATCTAATTCCGAGAATACGGCGTAAAGATGAAGCAGTACAAGATAGTGATGTGATCACAGGTTTCACTTACTGTCTTCCAGAATGGCAGAGTGGTGTTTTATTTTATTATGCAATGCCTATTGTGGATGATGATAACTTGAATGTGCTTTTCGATTTTATGGCACAAAATCGTTATTGTTTGGGTGTTGAGATACATGCTGAGCTCGGTGAGGATCGGGGTGGAGAGGAAGAAGATGAGACATGGAGCGTGTCATCCGATCATGATGACAGAGAGGAGGAAGATGAGGAGGAGGGACATGGGGAAGGAGAGCAGCCTAATTACCGTCCATATTTTTACTTGCAGGGTAATGAAGAGGACAACAAATTATCATATGCTAACTCATAAACAAGGGGACAGATATTTCACTCAAAACAAGCTGCACAGGTGGCAATTAAATACCACGCACTATAATGCAACTTTAAGTATGGCATAGTGGAGTCATCACATTGAATCTGGAAGGTCAGATGCTTGAAGCACAAGGATGACAATTGTCCTTGATGGTGCGGTTCGGATGTCGAGATGTTGGAAGCGAATGGACTGTGAGAAAGGCCGAGTTGGTGCATTCTTGTAGCAGTACGACTCAATAGACGAATCATCGCCATCTTGATGTGAACATTATATATGAGTCCGTGAAACATTTGGTACATGCCCAACCAAATCTGAGTGTTCTAACTGTGCAGGCCGAGTTGAAAGATAAGTTTAATTTGCAAGTTACTTACAAGAAGGCTTGGCATGGGAAACAAAGAGCATTGGAGAAGTTGCATGGAAATTGGAAAGAATCCTATGATTATTTGCAAACATTCTCGCGGGTGGTAAAGAGAAAAATACAAACATCCGTGATTGATTGGGTAAGAGTTCCTTCATCGCAACCAGGTCATATGATCTTTCGGCGAGTATTGTGGGCTTATGAACCTTGTATAGATGGATTCAAGAATTGTCTAGGAGTCATGGTTGTTGATGGAACATTTCTTACTGGAAAGTATAAAAGAGTGCTACTCATGGCGAGCTCATTTGATGTCTGGAAGAAGATTTTTCCAATTGCATTTGCCATAGTGGAGAGCGAGAATATTGATAGTTGGTCATGGTTCAAAAAATCACGTTCAAGGTTTGACCAATCGAAATGATGTCTGCATAATCTCAGATAGACATGCGGGACTCTATGAAGCCATGAGTGACATCGTAAGAAGTTGGGAGTGGAAGTGGTTCATGCGACATTATCCAAGCAACTTGCAAAGGAAGACTAAAAGCAGAATTATGTATAACTAACTATTTCGAGTCGGTAAGCCTTCTTCATCATTATTGTTATTTATTTTAATGTATTATTAATTTTCATTTAATTTTGTCATGAATTTATCTAACTCATGTGGTTATTTATCTTGTTAGCCGGAGAAAAATGCTTGGAGAAGTTCGATCGTCAAGTTAAGCAATTTATGAAGATGGTCGCTGATAGGAATATTTCATGTGATAACTGGCTGGACCAAAATCAACTTCGTTGGAGTTTAGCACATGATAACTATAATGGTGGGCGTCGATGGTCCATCCTGACATCCAACATGGTAGATATTATTAATGGTGTTTTCAAAGGTAATCATTCACTTCCTATAACTTCTCTTGTGCAACATACTTATTGGCGATTATTGAAGAAATTTGATAAGAAGAGGTTGGAGACAGAAGCACAAATAAGAAGTGGGTAGTCACAATACACCATACCATGCGAAAATCTGATGAATCCGTGGGCACAAAAGGCAGTTGGACATTCCGTGACAGGGGTTGATCGACGTCAGGGCATCTATGTAGTTCAGAATCCTCCCAACTATTTCAACATGACAGGTTCAAACACACTCACAGTGCACTTCGACGATAATAATCGGGCGGGATTTTGCACTTGTTGGAAATTTCAAGGAAATAAATTTCTTGCTCTCATGCCATTGGAGCTTGCAACCAAATGGGGGCTAACCCGTATAGGTTTGTAAACGACATCTACAAGCTTTCAACAGTGTTGGCTTGTTATGGGACAAGTTTCACACCTCTTGATGAACCTAAAGGTTGGAAGAAGCACGATGGCTCTACTCTCCATCTTAATGTGCACAGAATTAGGAAGCCGGGGAGGCCATAATCAATAAGAATTCACAACGAGATAGATTGACCAAGAGAGGGTGTAGCGCAACAAGTGTGTAGTAGCTGGACATAATGCATCAACTTGTGGTGGCCAAGCAAGTGGGAGTGGGGGCCAGTGAAGAGGAAGTGGTAGCCAACGACGTGCGAGAGATGGTAGAAGAGGAAGTAGTGGTAATAGATGTGGTATGTAGTTTGGTATCTCTGTAACTTTCTATTTTCCTTGCAGAAGTTGTTGTTGGGACTTTTATGAAATGTCCTAGTTGTTTTCGTTTGTTGGTTTTATATTTAAAGTTTTCATTTTAGACAATAGCAACATACATGACTAACAATAATAACACAATACATAATAGTAACATAGTCCACATGAAATTAAAAATAGTCCCCATAGATAATCCATATAAGTACAGAATAATAACATAAGCATAATAGTCTCACTAACGACCACCACGACGACCACCATGTTGATCCACTAGATGGCCGCCAGTACCACACCTTGTTGCCCACCTATTCCATGGAGGCCTACCATCATCGTGCTCGAGCTTATCTCCCTCCACTGTATCATCATGATCCTGTGTACCGAACATATCATCCACCTGAGACTGAATCTGCTCCTCTGGTGCACCGCCACCAAATGCCCCACATGAATCTGTTGCTCATAAGACCACATCGTATCCTGAAAAGTAGTATCACCCTCTAGTGTGTCCCATATGTCTGACTGTGTGCCTGCTCTAGTATCACTACCTGAGGCCATGTATCCGCCTCCCATTGTAGCATGTTGCAGTGTATGGAAGCTATCGTCTGGTGGCTGAAACCACAAAGACGGCCTTGAGTGAAACTGCGCTGCGACTGAGAAGGCTCGTGAAATGCTTAAGAAGGCCCAGGCTGAAATCCCGAAGAAGGCCCTGGCTGAAATCCAAAATAAATGTCTGGCTGAAACTGCGGCTGGAAGTGGAAGGTCGTAGTAAGCTAGACGGGCTGTGCTCGCTGACGATATGAAATCATCACTGGGTTAGGTACGTCGCGATACTCACGTCGCTATATACGCCTCCTGGGATCCTGTCTGAACTGTGGCTCTAGTACGGCCCAATCCCGCGTCAGATCCGTACGCTCTGGCCAGCTAGCCATGTTGTGCTCATCAGTATACCGCTAAACTGGTACTGTAAGCCTATCCAAACCTAAAGCAGTAACCCTTGATGCCATCATGTTAGCCAACTCCATCATCTTGTCGGTGGATATCCCTCCAGCTCGTAATCCATCACGTAAACTCAGCTCAGCGTACTCTATAGTGTCGTACTGAAAATTAAATTTAAAATGTCAGAGATTCCACACAGATACGAATTTAAAAAAAAATCAAACTACAATATGAAACACTCAATAACTAACCACAGCCTCCACTGCAGCTCCTCTTCGTGTGCTTGAACGTTTGGTAACATCTCGATACCACTCCATATGCTCCGAGTGGTAGGCTAAAACCTCCTCAGTGTATGACATCCTCGCTATGAACTTATGTCGACGGTTCCAAAGAGCAATCGACTCTTTGGAGGCGTGTACCAACTACTGCCCACGCAATGGCCCACATGTAAGCTAGCGAAGAAAAACCTAACCTCAGCCTCACTATGTGGCAGACGAGGCTCATCCTGCCTCATGCCAAACTGCCGGAGCACGCGGTCGGGATGGTGCCACATCATCTCTGAAAAGCAGATTAGTGGAAATACTGCTCAAAACGTCTCAGATTGGATCACACTGCCTCTGAGATTCTGTGCACTCTCAACATAAGGTTGCCACTACACACAAAAAAGTGGTCACATGATTACTCCTAAATCTATAACAAACCAATGAAAACTATTCCATAAAACGAAATGTTATATACTAACCACCATGGTCTTCATCTCGTCGAACCAAAACTTGTACAGGAATAATTGGGCACCGTACTGACGAGTTTTTGTCGGAAGTCATCAAACACCACGTGGGAATGCGTCCTCGGTAATCTGCGCCCGCGTCTCTGTATGTTGCGGTATTAGATGTGGAAATCGCTCCCACGCCCAGAGCTGCAGTAAAAGGATCCATCCAGCAAGGTCACCTCCTAGGGAAGAGGAGGAATGCGTAATATGCAAAACTGACCTACCCATCTCACGGTACAGGTAGGCTAAAACAGCTGCTCCCCAGGCGTACGGTCCAGCTATCTGCCAATCCTCCACCAAAAGTAGGTATTGTAGTTGCACCGTAGCTCTAGACCGATCCAGGAACAGTACACCTCCCATCAGAGATAGAGCATAAGCTCGTGCAAACTGCTCTGTAATTTCATGTGATGCATTTGTCGGGAGATGACTGAATTCATCCCTTAACCAACCAATCCTAACGACACCGCTGGAAAGATCATCAGGAACCCATCCTAACAGTCTCATACATATATTCGACCACTCCTCATCTGGTATGTCTACTACGATGACATCACCATCGATTGCTAGAACGACTAGTGTCACAACATCTTCTAAAGTGATCGTGACCTCACCAAACGACAAGTGGAAGGTCGACGTCTCGGGTCGCCAACGCTCTACGAGCGTAGTAATACAACTTGCATCAACATTCATTGGGACCATTGTCAGAATGCTAGAAAAGCTCGCCTCTCCGAGATACGTATGATAATGTGTATGGTATGCGACTAAATTGGTCGTACCTCGAACATGGTAAGGTCGATCACCAACCTATAGTGCACAAAACTTATATTAATTCAATTTCATGTGCAATTCTAATTTCACCTAGTAAAATCTATCTAATCTAAATTTATATTAATAATTTTAAAAAAATTCATACGTAATTCTATTCTAATTCCAGTTAGTTCACCTAGTAAAAATCTATAATAGTCTAATCTAACTAGCTAATGAACTTTAAAAGAAGTAGTATTTATGAAAGACTTACCTCGTTTGCCCAAACTGAGTAGACACGGTGTTGACCATGTTCCCAAAGAAGTACTGAATCAATCGGAGTTGGATCAATTGTTGAAGGCGGTGGTCTCATGGAATAACTGTACATAAGTCTAGGAACTGAAAAACAAAAAAATTAATCAAACCATAAAAATTAAATAAAAAAAAACCGCTGCCACCGGCGAGATCCTCACCACGATATCGGTCGCGACCACGACCTCGCCGCCCTCTCCCCCTTCTTCTGGCGGCTTCCTCGTGGTCGGACATCTCCTCCCCACATAAAAAAAAACCAGCGTGGCGTGAGAAGAATATGCTAGCGGGCTCGCGGGCTCGCTTGGGACTCAGGTGCGGCAGCCTTTGTCTCATGCGCGACCGCCTCTGTCTCAGGCGTGGTTGCTGGAGTTGGTGGCGGGAACTCTCTGGTCTGGGCGCTTGGGATCGATCGGGCGAGAAGAGTGGTGTGCTTGTGGTTTCCTGATGAGAGGAAGAAGAAGAAGATACGAGGCGCGACAGGCGTGGAAAGTATAAAAAGGAAGGGCTAGCGAGTCTGCTTGAGTCTCGGGCGCCACCACCTTTGACTCGAGTTGGTCCGCTCGGTTTGAACTAAAAAATCAAACAACGGCCTCGCTTGAGTCTCGGACGAACCCGCTCTTTAACCTACACAATATTTGTGTCAATACTTTTAAACCCACCATATTGGTGGTAAATATAAAAATTTTTTTGTCAATTACCCTCTTCCCGTCAATCAAAATCACCAAAATGTTCCTTTTTCCCCCTATAATTGAAAGTATCAACTTTTTTTCTTCTTTCTTTTCTCAAAAAGTTGAAAACACCTAATTTCTCCTTCTTTCAAAATAATAAAATTTACTAATACATTACCTAACTATATTTAGTTAATAAATTTGTTGAATAGTTAAGTTAACCATAATTTTAATGTAAACTATATTATATTAATGTTATACTTCGACTTAATTGTTAAATATTCATTATCATATTGGTATTGTTGATAGACCATTGATTGCACATGTTTTTACCCTTATTCTTGAGCCGTTTGAGATGTTGATTCTCGTGTTTTAAGCTGATTTCACGCTAGGTTGTGCGTTTATGCATATTTCAGGGCTTAGCGTTGGCATCGAGGCGAAGAAACGAGTTTCGGGTCGAAAGGAGCACGTTTGCGGTGAAGTGTGCTAGAGGAGCAAAATACCCGGCCATGAGCAGAAATAACCGGCCGGGTATTATTTGGAGAAGACCAGGGATTTGATGTTTCGGGCGTCTCTGAAAAGCAGAAGGGGCCCGGGCAGTGAGCAAAAATCCCCGGTCGGGGATTCTTGGCCTTGACCGGGGATTTTCCCCTGTTCCCAGACGGTGCGTTTTGATAATACCCGGTCGCTACCCAAAATACCCGACCGGTTATTCAGGCCGGGGATCTCGACAGACAGCTTCTTAAGGGAAAGGAAGGCAAAAGTGAATGGTTCCGAGTTTTAGAGAGAAAAAGCGATACCTAGAGAGAGAAAGTGACGAACCTGATTCTGCAAGTGTCCTTGGTCGATCTCCGTCACCATTGGAGCGTGGCTTGAGCTTGGAGAAGAGCTGATTGAGTGCCAGAAGAAGATTATCATCCTTCACAGTATGGTTTCCGCATCTGAGCTACATTTCCCATCTCTCTCTATGGAGTAACTTTCTTATTCACCTGTGTATGAAGAACCCTAGATTTGTATGTTATGTCTGATTGTATGAACCCAAGTAGAGATTCATTGGTATGATTATGTTCAATTGAGGTTTGATTTGTTGAATGACATGAATCCTGATCAAATTCCTGTTGTTTCTGCTTTAACCTAGAAAGAGAATATCTGCCTAGGTTGATAGAGAACCCTCGATTGAAGGTAGTGAATTGGCGACTTTAGTCAAGGAGTCAATTCACTATTCTGTACCGAATTTACTTCGGTAGTGGAGGTTTGGTTCGTTAGGGCCTCAATCCGTTTACTCCGGTGGAGGTTAGTCATCCGCTAGAGACTCAGATTGAGAGGGTCTGGAGACCTTTAGTCGAGACTTCAGTCTGTTTAAGAATCTCCCGTAGTATAACTATCATTGAACCTAAACTTGGTAAATTACAATCCGGCTTAACTGTAGTCTAGGGGGAACCATATCCGGGTGACCTCTCTCGACTTGAAAACAACCTTTTTACGTGCTTTGCTTGTTTGCTTGTTTGGACCTTCACTAAAGTTTCACTGCTAAATAATAAGAACTCATGGAGTAGTCATCATATCTAGGACCCGGGTTGACATTAAAACCCAAACCCGCTATACTACGCTTTAGGAGGTGGTTACACTTTGCCATTTTCTAGAGTGACGGTAGGAGCGAGTCCATTGTGCTAATTTTATATTTCACAAATATTATTTTGTAATTTTTTAAAGAACTTAATATTCAAGTGAATTTCATCTTTTAATTTTTGCACTTGTATTAAAAGTACATGATTTCAAGTTAATTTAAGATTTTGAACTTCACTTTACAAACTGAAAAAAGCTCTACCTTGGCTTAAAATCGAAAACTTCAAATTCGTAATACTATATATAATATAATATAAAAATTAGGTGTAATTCACCCGCATAGCCATAACTTTCACGGTTTTGACAAATATAGCCACTTTTTGAATAATACACAGATGTAGCCATTTCCGTACTATTCTTTGACGGTTCACTTAACTCGCTGACTGGACTAACGGTCGCGGCTGATGTGGCGTGTTTTGTTTTGCGTCTTTGCCACGTTGATTTTTTTAAATAAAAAAGTGAAACGACAAAGAAGAAGACGAAAAGGGGATTCAGATCACTTTCCCCTTTTTCGTTCATCTGTTCCCAACCACCTCACCTCCTTTTTTCTCGACTCATCCCAATCGTTCGCGATCGTCGACAAAGGGAAGCCAGGCATTCGGCCGGCGAGTAGCATCGGAGATGAAGGAACGGCTGAGATATTGGTTTATTTAGGAGAAAATGGAATCGGTGATTATATTGGTGTATTGAGGCGAAAATGGAATCGGGAGAGTAACAGGGGACAGTAGCCGAGGCGACGAAGGGGAGGCGATATGGGTATGCTGAGGAGGAGCCGTCGACGGCAGTGAGGAGTTGGGGTGGAGAGGAGTTATCGAGGGAAGGGATTGAAAATGGAAGGAAGAAGGGATTGAAAATGAGTCTCTAATCTACGAACCCTAGAAAACAAGAGAGGAGGGAATGAAAACGACGACGATGAAGGAGAGAGAGAGTTAAATATTTTTTTTTAATCCGATGTGGCGTCCACGTGGCTAAGTCCATCCGGTTGGCGATGATGTGTCATCCATTTGGCGGACAGATCAGCAAAATGCCCTCTTAACTGACAGAGACGTTAACTCCGTCAAATGTTTAAAGGGAAATGGCTAGATTAGTCAACGATGTTTGAAAACTATGGCTACATCTGTGTATTATTCAAAAAGTGGCTATATTTGTCAAAACCGTGAAAGTTATGGCTATGCGAGTGAATTAATCCTAAAAATTAGTCAGTTAATCGGGCATGTTCTGGTTGGACGGATCACGGATCAACTTTTAATTGGGTTCAGATCAATCAGGTTACGAATTTGATGGATTGGGGGTCATTCACTTTTAGTCAACTCAAATTACAGGTTGATCGGGCGCAATGTGAATCAGATTGATAGGGTGAATTACTAGGAAAAAATCCCATAATACACTAATTATTAAAAAAAATTACCAAAATACAGTACTTATAAAATTATTTCCCAAAATACAGCAGTTTGGTTATCACCGCTGCAAACCAACACAGTGATGGAAATCACAGTTTTTGACCAAAACGGTGATAGCATCACTGTTGTTATCCACAGCGATGATGCTATCACCGTTTTCACAACAGTGATGCTATCATCGCTGTGGTTAATGGCGGTGATTAATTCACCGTTGATTTGCGACGCGATGAAGGATCCTCACCGTTGAAGCAAAAAGCGGTGAAATGGTGCGGATCGCTGACGTGGACGCGCGCGGGCACTTCACCGCTGATGACTAAAGCGGTGATAGCCCCGCTTTCCACGTCAACGATCCGCGCCTTTCACCGCTGCCGTTGGATCCAGTGAGGCGCGGATTGTGGTTTTTCTCCACGATCCGACGCCTCACATGGCGCCACGTCACCGATCCAGGCCATCACCGCGTTCCTTTATGGCGGTGATTTCACTGCCTTCATCAGAGGCGGTGATTGGTCCCTGGTAATTTTTTCCAGCGCCCCTTTCCCCCCTTTCCCCTATAAATACCACTCCCCCCGCCCTCATTCCAAACCACACCAAAATCTTATACTTCTTTCTCCCTCCTTTACTTTCCTCTAGTTTCGTTCTAAGTATACTCTGTGGTTGCGGCTAAGTCCGATCTTCCGCATCAGAAAGAATTACTAGAGTTTTTGTTTTTTCGATACTCTCGCTAGCTTTTCGGCAAAAAATGGACGAAGAGGCTTTGAGAGTACGTAAATTAATTTTATTCTTTTGTGATTTTTTTTACATGGGTGCTAAAATTTAAATTGATTTGATTTTATATTTTTTTATAGATGGGTGCTGAGATATACGACCCTCGATTGTATATCGATCCTGGCCCAAGGGATCGAAGGTATTTAACCGGGCAAGATCAACATCGCTCCCGTTCAATTTGGAACAATAATCCGATAGACACACTAAATTTATTTCAATAGTTTTAAAGTTTTTATTTTGCTTTCTATTGACTGATAATATTGTGTTTTTTTTTTGTAGGAATCACTTATTCCCATCGCTCATCGAGGGACATGTCGATTGCCCCGTTGGCATGATCGACTGCAGCCCTATATAGAGAGGACGGGATTGCACATGCTGAGGCACTTTACGAGGCTTGATATTGACAACGATCTGCTGACGGCAATGGCAGAGCGATTGCGCCCCGAGCTGCATACCTTCCACTTTCCCGAGGGTGAAATGACGATCACCCTCAAAGATGTTCCCATCCTCACCGGGCTCCCGATCACCGGAGATGCCATCATCGATAGCTCGAAAAAACCGGAAGATGGTTGGGGGCCGTTGATTCTAGAGCATTTGGGGTTCGACATGCCGACCACCACGCCCGTCGACGGTCATGGGCATCCACCACTGAATGCGGGGCAAGTATCGGTCCCGTGGCTTGTTGACCACATCCAAATGGAGTTTAACATAGGCCCCGACACTCCTGAAGATCAGGTGGAGCGGTATGCACGTGTCTACCTAATTGGTTTGGTTGGTGGGTTTCTGTTCCCTGACAAGTCAAACTGGTGGATACAAGGCATGTGGTTAAATATGCTTTTCGGTGACTGGGACGAGATCGGGAAAAAAAGTTGGGGGTCGGCCGTCTTGGCTGGGATCTACCGAGAGTTGTGTACTTGCTCGAGGTTTGGAGCGAAACAAGCTGGCGGTGCGATGTTCATACTCCAACTCTGGGCATGGGAGCATCTTCCGTTTTTAGCACCTCGAGACCCTCGGGAATTCTTGTTGCCAGACGATGAGCTACGATTTGTAGCAAATCCCCCATATGGTTTCAAGTAAGTTTAATTTAAGTTTAATTTATTTTAGATATGCAATGGTAGTATTTTAGTGAATTTAGATCTATTCCAAGTAAGCGAATTTAGTGAATTTTAGTGAATTTAGATCTATTCCAAGTAAGCGAATTTAGTGAATTTTAGTGAACATAGATATCTTTCAAGTAAGGAAATTAAGTGACATTTTAGGTCTGCAATTATAGTATTTAGTGAATTTAGATATCTTCCAAGTTAGGAAATTTAGAATTTTTCTAACCAAATCGTATTTAGCTAATTTAGATCTATTGCCAAATAAGGAATTTTAGTTCAATTTAGATGATTCCATACAATCATACTTAACAAGTAAACATCTATGCCATAAAAATTGCTTATATACGTACTTTTGCTTAATTAGGTGGATCGGAGCAAATACAAACGACCACCAGCCCGAACACTCTTTGATGTTTTATCGTGCTGAATTCGATAAGACTTGGTGGAACCAGGTAAAAATACTTAAATTTCATCATTTTCAATTTTTTAGGTGGAGTGGATATAATTTGTACTAATTCCATGAACTATAATGATTGTAGGCGGTATGAGATCCATATCCAAATGAAGTGGTTGAGTTGCATCGTCTTAGACATCCCGAGGATGAAGAGACATGGTTGTGCAAGGTGCCCTTAATCTGCTTCCACATGGTGGAATGGCACCTGCCCGATCGATCTTTGAGGCAGTATCGATTGGAGCAACCAATTCCAGCATCCCCACCTCAAGGGTTCAGGGAGCTCCACGCCATTGACCTACGCCACACCAAAAAGGATTGGCAAAAGAAGCATGAATTCTACATCAACATATGGGAGAATCGAAATCAGTGGGTGGTCCAAGGGATGCCGGAGACAAGGCCAATGGGGTACCACGATGGCTACATGCGGTGGTATCGAAATTTCACGCTCAGATGGGTGTCAAAGCAAGGTGCTGTTTGGGCCGCAGTGGTAAGTGAATTCCATTTTGGCCTCTTTGTCTAAATTTTTGGAAGTATGATTACATGCCTATATTAGCTAGAATGTTAATTAATTAGTTAATTTTTGGAAGTATGATTACATGCCTATATTAGCTAGAATGTTAATTAATTAGTTAATTTTTGGAAGTATGATTACATGCCTATTTTAGTTAATTTTGTACAACAATGTCTAAATTTTTGTATGATTACATGTCTAAAATTTTTTGGAGTATGATTACATGTCTAAATTTTTTGAAGTATGATTACATGCCTTTGTTAGATTTAAGGATGCCTCTTTGTCTTAATGTTAGTTAATTTTGTACAACAATTTATTAGGTTGACGGTTTGGAACATGCCAAGCACACTGTCGAGAGTGCACCCACCATGGATGAGCGTAAGACCTCTTTTTTGCGTACGCTTTTCAACAACCTGCTCAGTTGTACTCGAGAGCAAAGGAGGGATGTCGTATTATACCCTCCAATGCCTGCACCGCCCCGACCGTCATTCCGTGCTGATGAGAGGATCGTGCCCCCACAAGAGCCCCCACGGAGGAGCAGAAGAAGGGTGAGAGAAAAAATTGAAGAGCTTCGTCCGTCTCAACAAACTCAACTTCCTGAACCATGGCCACATTGTGAGTGGGCAACTAGTACTGAGGGCACCGGAGGGTCGTCAAGCTATGTCGTCACTCAGGAACATGACATGTTCGCCGCCCAAGGCACCCCTCACTTCCACCATCAGCAACAAACTGCTCAGTATCAGACCCCGCTTCAACAACACACATCATCGACTTTCCACCACGCTTCTGGTTCATCTCAGCCTGTTCGACCCCCACCACCTGTCTACACTCCGGTGGGTGGTCGGGTTAAGAGGAATCCGCGAGGAGTTGTCCAACGGGCTTGATGCTCTAAAACACAACACCTAACAAAGGCCAAGTGTAACCAATGAAAGGGACTGCAGTATAGTGGCTCAAGTGATAAATATTGAATCCACGGGTCTCTAGAGTTACTATTACTCAGCTTCAGTTTATTATTTAGCAAATCAGATTAAGATGAAAGAACTAAAACTACTCTAGCAAACTACAGTTAAAGTTAATCTAATTACAGGTTGGGAACTCACTTAGGTATGATTCCCCCTAGCCACTAGTCAGATTAATGATTGATGATCTCTAACCTGTTTCACTTTCATTCACAATGCGGAGAATCCTTGATTAGACCTTGAGTCTCGACTAAAGGAACAAGGCCCTCTTGAGTCAATTGCCTAGAGGGACGTATCCTTCTCTAGAACAACTGATCAAGGCGTTCTGAACTAGACTCCCTCTATCGAAAGAGGTTCTCAATCGATACAAAGCAGTGAATCAACCCTTGACTAAAGCAATCGATCCACTACTATCAATCTATGGTGCTCTATTGACCTAATTAGGTATTCCCTCTCATAGGATCAAAGCAGAATCAATAATCTCGACTAAAGCAGAATTGAATCATGAAAACATGCATAGATTGAATATGAACTCAAGATTATCAAGTCAGAGTACTCATACAATCATCCAATCAAACAAACATAGCTAGGGTTCCTCAAAACCTAAGTGAAGGGAAGTTACTCCATAGAGAAGAGAGAGTCTGCAGTAAGAATCTTTAGATGATCAGTCTTCAAGTCCGGGCTTGTTCCTCAAGCTTCCAAGGCGAAGAAATCCTCCTTCTCTACTCCAAGAATGCCCTCAAATCGCCCTCTCTCTCTCTTTGGTTCGTCCCTTGGGTGTTTGGGATCCAAAAACCCAGCTCTCCTCCTCTTTGGTTCGGAATTTGGCTTAAAACCAGGAAATTCCGACTCACACGGGCAGGGCCACACGGCCGTGTGGCCTACCCAGTTGCCCGTGTGAGGCAAAACGCACCGTATCACTTAGTCGAATTCCAGGCTTCTCACACGGCCCGAGTGGCACGGCCGTGTGTGTTGTCAGGGCAGGCCGTGTTTGCTCTCGGCAAAACTCGCACGGCCAAGCCACTCCTTCACACGGCCATGTGTGTTGTCAGGGCAGGCCGTGTTTGCTCTCGCACAATCTCACACGGCCAGAAATATGAGTTTGCACGGCCGTGTGATTTGTGGGTGTGCCCGTGTGGCCTCCTTTGTGACTTGCCTCGCGTCCGATCTTCGCCCAATCGACCCCGAGCTCGCTCCTAAACCTTCATTCACTTTCCAGGACCTGAAATATCACAAACAAGCACAACCTAGCGTGAAATCGGTCTAAAACACGAGAAACCACATCTCAAACAGTGTAAGAACAGGGGTAAAAACATGTGTAATTAACGGTCTATCAGGGCTCGTGAAGAAGGAGGAGGTAGAGAAGGCGGAAGAAGGTGTCGAGGAGGTCGTGGAGGAAGAGGAAGAGGAAGAGAAGGGGAAGTGGAGGAAGAGGGAAATGAAGAGAACCAGTGAACTATCTATGTCGTCTTAATTATGTTTGGTCTTGTGTTGTTTTTCCATGAACTATCTATGTCGTCTTAATTATGTTTGGTCTTGTTTTGTTTTTCCATGAACTATCTATGTCGTCTTAATTTGGTTTGGGATTGTGTTGTTTTCCATGAACTATCTATCTCGTCTTAATTTATTTTGAGATTGTGTTGATTTTCCCCCATGTTGTACCAAAGTAAACAACAAACACCATTCATTACAATCACTCAACAAGATTAAAACAAGAAGTCCAACTTAAACATCACAACAACGAAAATGAAAAGGAAGTGAACAAAAGAGTACTCAAGGTTGGTTTGTACTTGGCCCCGAATCTTGCTCTAGAGGTGGACCTGGACAACGCCTCTTGTCATGACCCGGTTGTCTGCACTTTGAGCAACGCTTTGGACCTCGTCGGGCACGTTGTGATTGATCCATTTCATTGTGAATCCTTTCGCTCCTAGGACGACCTTTGGTGCGCTTTAAGTGCAACGGTGGTATAATCAACTTCCCAGTGTCTACCGGCCAATAAGCTTCATCCGGCAGGGGGCTGAAACTTGACGAGTAGGAGTTCCTGATCGCCTGTTCCGTGTAGTAAGGACTAACCAAACTGTAAGCGCTGAGGGTTATCGACTTAGCTACTGCCATTGCATGTGAACAAGGTACTCTTCTGTTTTGATACTTTTGGCATGTACACTCTCCGGTGCGAGTTTCTACGTGTAGAGTAACGGATTGACGATTATGCCCACGTCTTCCTCCACCCCATATACCTGTTTGCACAGCAAAAACACCTTCATTGCGGTTGAACAGAACAACCCTGTGCTTACTTGATTTCTCCTCGATCTTCTGCATGCCATCAAATATATGATGTGCTATTGAATGACCAGCACGCTCCCTCCCTATAGCGAGCTCCCGTCTCTTCACAAACCACTCGTTTACCTTCCAGTATGTCATCTCCACTAGGACAGATACAGGCATTGCCCTAATGCCCTTGTAGACTCCATTTATGCTCTCGCCATGGTTGGTAGTTGCAATGCCGAATCTAGCCCCGTTGTCCATATGAAATATCCACATGTGCAGATCTTGACCTTCTGCCCATATTGCTCCCGCCAGGTGTATCTGACGGATCGTCTTCATCTTCTGCTCGTACTTCTTTGGTTGATGTGCAACCGCTACAAGACCAGAGAATAAATAATTAAGCCATAAGAAATTTCATTTCAACAATAAACCAAGAAGAATCGATTGAACTACATTACTACCTGCACTCCACAATTGATCTCTTATGTCTTTCTTCTTGCCAAATTTGTGTTGGAAATTGGCAAGGAAGTGACGAATACACCAGCGCCATGTCCATCCCCATTCGTCGGGAAAATCATTGACGGCGTGTTTAATCCCGGCATGTCGATCCGATATAATTGTAATACCCATTCTTTGTGTGACGTGGGCGTGTAGCTGGTCAAAGAACCATGCCCAACTTAAGTTGTTCTCCCCTTCAACTAATGCAAATGCTAAGGGGAAAATACTTAAATTTCCATCAACCCTAGTTGCAATGAGAAGAGTTCCTTTATACTTCCCAGTAAGGAAAGTTCCATCAACCTGTTAAAAATGAATAATTAGTTACTAAAAATTTAACTTAGTAAGGTAATGAACTAGTACAATATTTTGAGTCCGTAATATACCTGAATCACTGGCATGCAGAAGGGAAACCCGTCAATGCATGGTTTGAATGTCCAGAACAGACGATGAAACATCAACTCGTTCTATACACGAACTTGATCTTCAGTTTGCACGTTGTTGTACCACGGCACGAAAACCGTCCCAGGGTTGGACTCCTCCATTGCAGACATTAGTCGAGGGAGTAACGCATACGAGTCATCCCAATCACCGTAGACCTCAGCCATGGCCTTCTGCTTCCCATGCCACGCCTTCTTATACCTTATGGTGTAGGAATGTCGATCATTCACCTCGGCCATAATAGCTTTTATCTTGATATCCGGTTGTGCCTCGATTAGGTGCTTAATGGTTCTCGCCACCTTTTTTGCTTTCAGTTGCCGGTGATCCTGTGAAAGTATGGTTGAGGAGCATCTGTGGTTGTTCTCTACTGTTCGCATGACCCAAACGCCCTTTCTCTTCATATATGCAGCCCGAAGTTGCCACTCACAACCCTCTCCAGCATTCTTACAAATGACATGCAATTGTTTGGTGTCAGAATATTTTACCTTCCATTCGAAGTTACGGCGCATGGCTTCTTCGCTAAAAGCATCTTGCACATCGGCTTTCGAAGTGAACGCCATACCCACTTCCAAAGGAGCAGTCGGATTATACACAGGCATGGGCCAATAGTCAGGGGCATCGTTCTGACCATATAAAAATTGATCAGGAACCTCTGTGTAGTAAGGTGTTGGTGCCTGACGGAACGCCACCTCTCTGTCATCGATATCGTCGATATCGTCCGTATCTTCCTCCTCACTGACTGATCTCAAATCTTCCTCACTTTCATCGTCACTAGAGGCGAATGGATAGCTCGACTCAGGATGGTCATCGTTGCCAGCATAACCAACATCGTCTTGTTGGTCATGCGAAGAACGCCCAGATCGAAGGTTGTTCCCAATGTCAGCCCACTCTGGACCCAAGCAGGCCATTGATCACCGTCGGGCTGAACGATATTGACGGCAGTCTCAGTTGGTTGCAGGTATTCTTCCCAACCACCACCTCCTTCATAACTACCTCCTCCGTAGTTGCTTGAAGTACCACCCCAGCCATACCCTCCTGCAGAAGTACCTCCTTCGTAGTTACCTCCTTCGTAGTTACTTGAACTACCACCCCAGCCATACCCTCCTGCAAAACCATCATCATAAGAATACTGGTGAGAATGAGTTTCACCGACTGGCTCGGTCTCGACATACACCTCTGCAAGCCGCAACCCGTTGTCAGATAGGAACTGTATCATCATGTTCACCGAGTCATCATCGTTTATGACAACTTTTTCGTACACAACTCCGCCAGCACTCATGTTTGGATAGCGGGAGGCAATTTGACCAACTCTCCTTTGCCCGCCCGTACAAGTCCTTTCTGCACAAATGTCATGGAGTTCTTGCCACGAGAATCTCGACTCAATTTTTAGCATAGTGGATTCTTCCATAGTCGATGCCAATGTTCAAGTTTGTCACCCGACCATTCCACCGAATAATAAGCCGAAACTTCTTAAATTTAACCATGTCTGCAATTTATAATAATTAAGTATAGTATATAATTAGTACATTAGGGATACAAAAACAATATCATCCAAACCCATAAACAAACGCATGTAATTGATCTATCATGAGAAAACTAAACAAATTCATCTAAATTCATAACTAATTCACTACTATCATATCATAATTAATCTAAATATATCATAATATATTTTCCAATAACCGCAATTCACTAAATACAGACATATAATTACTAACACATCAACATGTAAACAATACATAATTATAACATACCGACTCCCGATCTATCATGAGAAAACTAAACAAATTCATCTAAATTCATAACTAATTAACTAACATCTATCATATCATAATTAATCTAAATATATCATAACATATTTTCCAATAACCGCAATTCACTAAATACAGACATATAAATTACTAACACATCAACATGTAAACATTACATAATTATAACATACCGAATCCCGACGAGTTTCTTGAGCAGTAAACCAACTCCAAACCAGCTGAGAAAACGACTAATAAAACACTAATTTTTGTACTAATTTTCTGTAAAGTAGCAATAGGGGAAGTGGAGGTCAGTATTTATAGAAATTTTTTTTTGCAATCACCGCCTTGGACGAGAACAGTGATGTGTTCACCGCCAATGTCCTCAGCGGTGATTGCTTGGTAGCTGTGACCTAATTTCCACCTACCAGGGCGGTAAAACGTGTCAATTATCACCGTTTTACACATCAGCGATGATATTATCGCTTTACACATCATCGATGATAAGGTCGAGTTTCACCGTTTTAAACCAAAACGGTGATTACATCACCTTTTTGGTCCAAAACGGTGATAGGATCATCGCTTTTGTCCAAGACAGTGATAGCATCACTGTTTTGGTCCAAAGCGATGATGCTATCACCGTTTTGGTCAAAAACGGTGATTGCATTCACTGTCTTGGTTTGCAGCGGTGATAACCAAACTGCTGTATTTTGGGAAATAATTTTATAAGTACTGTATTTTGGGAATTTTTTTTAATAATTAGAGTATTTTGGGATTTTTTCCGAATTACTAGGTAGGGTTGTATTTTCACTCCTCTACCGATATTGTTGAATGGCTGATCTCAATTAGAATACTAAAGTAGTAAAAGCGTTGCTCTGGGCTCTATGACCTTACAATACAACGAAAGCAAGCACAGAGAGGAAATTAATATCCATAATAATTGCATTGTGGATTCCAAGGTTTGTATTTACTTCACTTGTGCCCTACCTCCCTCCTCTCCGATTTCTTAACATTGAAACTTACAGAGCACAGACCCAGTAGACAACTGATTCATCATCACTCGGCATTTACAGCCTAACTTAGCTTGCTTGCACCAGTTCTATGTGTACGTGCTTCAAAGACTTTGATATCAATTAATGACCTCCTCAATCAAGTTAACTAATTAATTTAATATATTGCTTCATTAATCAGGAATCAAGTTGTTACATTTCCCATCTCCTCGGTCTGAATTTAATTTGGACGCAGACTAGACAGTAGGGCAAGTTCCTCAACCATCATACGGCTATTGTTGAAATCGGATATCATTTAGTAAGAGATATTATTTGTTTTGTGTTAAATCCGCACATATTTATATTTGGATTTCCTCCCAAAAAAACCTCATACTATAATAAGGTAGTTGGACATTTATATACAAGAATTATTTTCATTATATTTTCGATGTGATACTTGAATTGTACCCTAATCAAGAATTATAAATCCGCAATGGAGGTTTCAGCCCCTCTAGTAGCATCTTCTAATGAAAACAAATCTATATCACATTTATCTTTAAAAAAAAACTGTACTGGAGGTTGCACTGGAAAAGTCAGTGATAAGTTTTTTTATACTCAAACCATACCTTCCGATCCAGCCTTCAATAAGAAGTTTTTATAGTCGAACCACCGATACGGTAACTTTTTTAATCCCTAGCTTAACAGCTACTACCATGGATCTCTTTCAAGTTTGCACCACGCATTGACATTGTACCCTAACACCTTCTTCCTCTGTGTCAACTCCTTTTGGGTGTGTAACTCATTGATATGAATGAGCTTGCTGAATAGTCTGATGAATGCGATTGAAGAGCTTTGAATGTGGGCTGGGTTTCATGTGTGAGAGTCAAATCTAGCTGCGGAATCTTTAATGCAAATATTAACTCATGGAGAAACACAATGGACCTTGTTTGGTTTTGATCATGTGACTCCTTCAATACTCCAATTTAATTATTATGTGAATAGAATAGAAGGATCCCTTTTGTTGCTTCATATCTTTCCCAGAAGGTACATCATATGCATATTTGGTTACGTCTCTTTTGCCACTTAGAAGTTAAATATATAAGACAAAACAATTTACCAATGTCTGCTAGACAAGTTTCAAAATTTAAAATAATTTTGATGATTTCAAAATTTATATATCGTTTTGTTTTGCGATTCGATTTGCAGCTACATCGTAACATTATCAAAGACCAAAATCGCAACCATTCTATTCCTTCATTTTATGATCTTGTTGCTTAATTAACGGATAATCTTCCAAGACGATTCTGGTTTTGGTTAAACCGTACGTAGAACTAGAACGGTAACCCAACTTCTCAGCCTAATCAAGATCGCCCTTTAGGGGGGAAATGTATGAAAGAGGAAACGCTCAGTATTAGCAAGCTATACATAATCAAACTTGAGATATCGATGAGACAAAGCGTAGCTTCAAAAAGAAAAGCTGGAAAAAGCATATGAGACCCAGGCCCCTTAGAATTTAGCCACCCTCTTGAAAGTTCCTTTGTCAGGGAGAGTGATTCTCTATTCCACTTTGTTTTATGAACTCAAAGGACAAGTGCACATGCTTCAACAGTTAACTTTTGCATAATAGACCTGCTAATTATGGTTCCAATCTCTTTTAAGGATTGTGAAGGCTGCTGTTATTGCTTGCAAAAAGATTGAGATAAGGATGGGCAGAAAAAAGTGCACCAAGAAGTCAAAAGCACTCAGTCATAAGAAATGTTAGTGTCCCAACCAACCAAGCAAACATGTAGTGATGGAGTTAGGTGAAGTTCAAGAGGAGATACAATTTCCACTCAACCTTTTTTTATCAAGGTATAACATGTGTATTCATATACTGAGCAAACATTAGAAAAGTGGTAGGATGATACTCCTCCAAATTTTGAGTTCAATTGTGAAAAGTTATTACGTCTTGTTATTTTCAACCATTTCATAATCTAAATTCAGGTGTTTTCCTTTAGATTTGCATGAACACATTCGATCAACTCCAATAATATTTCATATTAAATCAATTATGAGACGACGATAGATTATAGTTTGTTTGTATGGATGTAAGCTTGGCTCTAGAGACCCACTGACCAGCCATAACCCATCTTGACCCTAAAGGATCGGGCTAGGTCAATTTAGAGTCGTGTCATCTTTTGACCCAGTAAGGGTCGAGTATGGTTTGGTCAACTTAGAGCCAGGTCACTTTTTGACCATGTGACCCACAACAATCAACAAAATCATACCAACATATAGGATCTGTTTGTAAAGATTTAAAACTTAGGTACTATACTGCAAGGTGAAAATATAAAGGTACTAAAACATTATTTTACCAAAAATAAAGTTCAGGTACTAAAATTGTCCCAACCTATTTGTAAAAAATAAAGTTTAGTTACTAAATTGTAATGAAAAATAAATCCGAGAACCAAAATGTAATTTTCTAAAAATTAGTGTTTATTTGAGTCGACCCACTGGGCACTGACTCAACCTGACCCGGCCCTAGAGGGTAAGGGTAAGACGAGATCAAAAAGAAAATAGAGACGGATCGATTTTATAAATTGACCTTACAAGAGCATGTCAGACATAATTCTTACCGTTACAGGATTAGCGGCAGCTCAGGTGCAATTTCAGCCCTATAATGATTCGACATATAGTAGTAAGGCACATATTTTATCATTATAATTTATCAAATGCTCGTACTCTCATAGTATGACATTGAATTTTGTATATATTATCAACTATTCCTTTCCTCTGTACCCCATAATATCCAACTTTCACGGTATATACAAGGAAAAAAAAAAAAAAAACTGAAGCGTCAGTTCAAGACAGGAGCTGCGCAAAACAGACAATGGAAAGTCATCATGAGAGGCTTCAGCAAACAATTTGCTCCTTAATTCAAAGGACTCGGACCACCACTCCCATGGAACTATCATTGTTGGTGATGAAGTTTCTTTCTGGTCCATACAACTTAGCTCCAATGTTGGCCATAAATGTTACCTCCTGGTCCTGGCTGTTCGTGAATATATACACAAGTGTCAAACATGGTTTAAGAAACTTTCAGGTGGCTAATAGCTAGAAGCTGAAAGAAGCTTAAACCTTGAAGCAGCTGCTGGCATTAGATTAGATGAGACTCTGAAACTTGGTCATCATTACAAACCCACTCATAGAACTTACTCTGCCTGTGAAGAAACAGTGCTCCTGCCTCTGCCTGACTGCATGCACCAGCTGTGCTAGCTATTATGATCCATGCCTGACAAACAACCCATAATGCCAAGCTCCATATAATTACAGTGAGATCTGATCAACGGTTAAAAAAGTGGGTTCTGGTTTTGGCTTGGGAGTTTAAATTTTGTTTTTTTTTTTACAGCGGCGGAGGTCGCTTTCTGGCCGGCTACTATCCAACATCAGAATTAATGGAGGTCGATTGATGATAGATAGCAGCAGTACTTCTGCAGGGCGAGCTCTATGTTTGATGAAATTACGAGTCCTCAAGTCCCCACTCTAAATTAATGGTCGATTCGTCCTATTCCGATCTTAATTGAATGGAATTAATGCGATCATGAAACTGAAAGATCTTGTGATTTTCTTTTGCACAATAGCTAATAGGGTGCCCCAAGCCAATGTTACTATGGTGCATAGGGTGGGATGCAAATGAGCTAAACTACTGCAATTCAGTGCTCGACTTGAGAAAAACTCGCTGAAAGCTTGACTTGTTTACTAACGATTCAAGATTGAGCTAAGTCTTGTTCAGCTCGCGAGACTCGCGAGCTAGCTCAATTTGGTGGCTCATTTAGTTAACTCGTGAGCTAGCTCATTTTGAGCTCATGAGTTAGCTCAACAGTGTGGATAGCGAGCCAACCAGTAGCGATATGTTAGCAAATCGATCCATAACTTATGAGTTCGCTTGTTGATAGTTCGTAAGTTTGTAAGGTTTTATATTTCACAATATAGAATGGTTAAAGTATAGGTGATCAAATGTGTATTATTTTTAATTTAAAAGTGAAATTACTTATTATATATTGCTTAGCTACTAATTACGGTTAAATAATCTGATATGAACTAGTTAGAAATTATGAACTAAGTATGATTCTAACATAGTATATAAGTTTGTGATCAATTAGTCATGAAAATTTATTATCATTCTTTTTTTTTTATATCCTGTATACAAATATTAGGATATCTAATTATCAATGATTTTAGAGTTTAATTAGGGGTTCCAATCATTGAGAATGATAAAAGAGGTAAGCTCGATCCGAGTTCGAATAGGTCGAGCTCGTGAGCTCCTTAATAAACCGAGCTCGAGTTAACTCGAGTTGAGATTGAGCAAAGATTTTAACGAGCTAAGCTCGAGCTCAACTCATTTTCTAATGAGATGAGCCTTCGCTAAGCCAAAAATCGGTTCAGCTCTGCTCGTTTGCAACCCTTGGTCCTGTGCATTGATGGCAATTTTACCCACGTACAATTTCATGTATACAATCCTCCCTCGTCAATCAACGAGTATTAGATGGTAAAAATTCAGTTTGTATGTCGAGACATCAATACTTTAAAATATAGTAAGAGTGCTCATGGATATGAGGTTGGTACATGCAAGACTCACAAAGAGAGATTGTATTAGGTCTGGTTCAAATATCATTTTAATTGCTTATTCTTTTATATTTATAAAATTTATTTGACCATCAGTCAGACCACACTATATGGTTCGGTCCAAACGTCGGTTTGATACATGATACATGGCAGAGGAAACTGCTGCACTCCCTATATATATATATATATATATATATATATATATATTCAATGTGCCATAAAGCCATTACTATGTTCATATATTTGTAAAATATGGTGCCCATTATGTAATTTATTGTCTAGAGCAGAAGGGTTACACCAAAAACATATTAGAGGACCATAATGTCAAATAGCATTAGGAGTGTGTAATAGTTTGATTTGTACTAAAATATATCAGCCGAAAATAATACGTACTAATTAGTTAAAATTCGATTTGACTCATTTGCAACCCTAAAACTACTCTGGACTCTGGAGTTATCTTGGTCGTTAACTGTTGTTATGGGACAATCCAAGTACCACATCGGTTGTACAAGGGAAGAAACCCTTGTATATTAGAGTCAGCCAATCTCATTAGTACGATACCTTTTTGGGAGGATACCCAAGAGTAAAAACCGTGCGGACTTGGCCCAAAGCGGCCCGATTTCGACAAGTGATATCAGAGCCCGATCCGGCCACTTGTCGAAATCGGGCCGCTCAATTAGTACGATACTGTCCACTTTGAGCAAGCCTGCACGGTTTTTACTCTTGGGTATCCTCCCAAAAGTCCAAGGACTTATTTCGTGCATAGTGCCTATAATTTGTGGGCTTTGCCATTTCTCGTAGATAATGGCTAATTGGAACACTGGATGGGATTATGGGCCCTGATGTTTCCCAGATTGTTCTCTTTTGAAGCCCATACAATTCACCTTGCCAACCGTATCGACCCAGGCCCTGAAGTTTCTGTCAGGACGGTTTCTCTGGACCTATAGCCCTTTCACTGCATTTTTTGCAAGGATACGAGGCGTCGAGTTTATAAGAACAAATTGGGTGCCCCTGTCCTGTAGGGCCTGTATTAGGGCTTTGTAACAAATATGTCCCCAAAAATATGAACGAGTTAATTCAATATCAACCTTATAAATTACGATTTTTTTTCTAATTAAGCTCCTTGATATTATTTGTTTCTTAAACAAACCCCTCAACTTGAAAATTGTTCAAAGTGAATGAGGTGGCATAAAAAGAATTGGAAAATGAATGAAAATGCAATTTGTACAAAGATAAGTTATCAGTTTGCTAAAAATCAAATTCAAGTAAATTACAAGGTTTGTGAAACCGTGACGGAAAATTCAGCAGTAGAGTATTTTATGGTGAAACCGTAGTTCAATCGTTAATACCACTAACTACCATCTACCAATTTAGCTTTCGATACTGATATTTGATTGTTGAACCGCCGATACCATATGGTTTCACAAACCACCGTAAAATAACCCATAGTTTTACATAAAGACACAACTCCCTGAGTTCTCTCGAATCAATGTGGTTATGTAGGAGACGACAGCAGAGAAAAGAGCATCTTTTTTCTTGCTTTGACTGGGGTAATTAAGAGAGAAGAGCCAAAGAGCTGGAGATTTGCGCAAATCAAAGCTAGAAGATTAATACATGTATAATGATGACTCGATGAAAAAAGACACCAATTTTTTTTTGCATTAATAACTTTGTTTGTGTTCTTGGGAAAGAAAGTGTCTGGCCTTGGGTTGGGTCAATACGAATTCGTTCACTAATTACCACACAGCATCATTAATGACTATGATGGTTTAGTTACCCGCTTTGGTCTCGATATCGTTCAAAGCCTGCCTGGAGGGCGAAGGGCCTATAGGGTTTGTTTGTTTGTTTGTCCAAGACCAAGAGTGCCTGCCTAGTATTCATCATCCTCTCCAACAGTCCAAGACAGACTATATATTTTAAGCACATCGGGTTTGTATTATTGTTGGATGGTCTATGATAAGATCATACTAATTGGGTATTTAATTATCAGTGGAAGATAATAACCTATAAAAAGCTGATGATATATTTGTTTTGTTTTGAAATAGGTCGTATTCGAAACATAAATTATGAAATTAAGGAGGTAGCTTAGCTAGTCTAAGTGCTTTGTTTGCTATTGGACAGCCGGTTGATGAATGATGACAACCAAGGTTGTCAACCCGCGCGAGTGGATTTTTGAGTTGACCCGGATTGGTTGTAATTCTGTAATAAAAATGAGCCACACACTCCGAGTCGACCCGTAGTAAGGTTTTTGGGTTGGTAATGTGATTTTCCCGACTAGAAAGGACCAAAATCCCTGACCGGGGATCACGAGGAAGCGAACGGGGAATAGGGACAGAAGAGCCTCGGTCAGGTGGGTATTAATCCTCGATCGGGGATCTGAAGGAGGACGACCTGGGATTGGGGCTGCCGAGTTCGGATTACCTTTTGTGTTTATGCTTCTTTTCATTTGTGGTGTTTTGTTTAATTTTTGTTTCTCTAGCATATATAAAGGGCTTAAACTCGAGTTTAAGGGCAGACTTTGAAGATTATTGATTTTATTCTTGTTCATTGAGCTTGGGCTCGTGAATTGTGCTTTGTACTAATCAAGTATCCTCCCTATTGATTGTGGTAAACCTTCTACCCTATATTGATGAAGCCTTCTACCAGGTGTGAGATTGTACTTCAATTCCGTCTTATCCCTAAATTTTAATTTATGTTCTTGGATATGCGACTTTGACAACTACATGCACTGGTTTTGTGCTTGTATCAGTTGGAGGTGACGTGAAGTTTTTTTTTTTTTTTTGCAAATTGCACATGTTTTCCGGTTTTCCCTTTCATTTAATTCTTTATTTGAATTTCTAATTTGAACATTTGAATATTGATGTTATATGAGTGCGATTGAATTTTCACTATTGTTGGATCCAAGTACAAACTGTTATTTTGGTGTAATGTTATTACCCATATGTTATATAAGATTTTGTATAATTTATAAATGTATGAACAATATAATGATTTTTTTTCATATATGCTAACTAAACAGACTAAAATGATCGAAACAACAGTCAACTCACCTACTGGACCAGATCAACGAGCAAAACCGGCTTGACAATCTTGATAATGACGACGACAACAACGGTAATAATAACATATATAAAGGGGTAGTCAACGTAGGCAGAACCAAATAAAATTGTAGAGTACTTGTTGTATTTTTATTTTCCTTTCTTCTTCTTGTTTTTGCAACAAAGCAAGCATGATGTGGCCCTGTTTCTGGACCTTTGCGATGATAATATTAATTAATTAGATTTTCATATAATGGATTAGGCAGCGAGAGATAAGTATCTCTGGTGACTAGCTAATTGGCTACTCGATGTGGGCAAATTAAAACAGTATGGAAGTGAGTTTCGAAGAGTAAAACACGGGGCCTGCATATATGTATATACATAGTTTCTAGAGTTGGACCGTCGCGAATTAAATTCATAATGAACATATTTAATTTGTAATTATTCTTTTTCCTAATCATCATTCTCGTCATTTCAATTCAATAGATTTGCAAACGTACATCTCCTGATACCATAATCATGGTAAACAGTATTGTGGCTTGGGTAATTAAGAGGGTTAGCATTGTGATGCAAACCCTAGTTATACCTCTCAACACTATGCCCATGACCCACCCATCACCTGACTAATCAAATATATATTATTATAATAATTATACCGTAGTAATAAACTGACCATTGTTCTAACTAAGCCTAATTATACATACAAAATAACAAACACAATAACGACTCAATGTGAAGATGACATGATCGAACGCGCATGTTGTTTTATCACAATATCATTCATGTTCAGGGGAGGACATAAAGCATGTCTAGGAGTGTTGTTGAACACCCTGAAAATTTGGAGGGGGAATATCAATATTCCGATAACAGTTCGACTATGAAAAAAGAAGAAAACATTGTGGTAGTTGCTATGATTTAAACTATTGACACTACTATTATAATAATTTTGTTTTGATAATCAATCAGAAATAACGAAATTGAAAGAACACGAACACCCGGATTTACGTGGTATCCCTGGAGTATCCAGGATTAATCCATGGAAGAGTATAAACTCTTCAGCTACTGATGTGATTAAGAATGATGTCCGTGTTACCTAACCTACAGCTCCTAGCAACACACACACACATATATATATATATATATATATATATATATATATATATATATAGATGGTTCTATCGTACCTTGGGTAAAATCAAGGGTACGACATACATTGAGTAAGAAAATTATATATAGACCTCGAATTAAGCATAGTTTGGCATATGATATTATACCCAAACCCTTAAGGATTAAAATCTAGGTCCTAGTTCTATAAATCTCATACACTAAGATAAATTAAATTAGAAACAAAAATCAACGGCTATGATTTGTCGAAATATATGCGACAAATTACAAGCACAATCTTAGGGATTAGGCTCTTTGATTTAGAAAACTAAGACCTAGGGTTCACTCATCAAGGGTTAGGGTATAGTAGCATGCTAAAAAATCCGGTTAATTCGAGGTCTAGATAGTATTTTCTTACTCAGGATATGTCGTACCCTACGTTTTACCCAAGGTACGATAGAAGCCACTATATATATATATATATATATGTAGAGCAACTCAACTCCAAATCCTAGACACCCACGTCCTCCACTGCATGGACTTCATGGGTCGGGTACAAGAAGGAGAAAAAGGCCTATCACCTACGTATATGATACATGGGCTGTGAACTACGTATACAAATACAATAAATGGGCTTTAACTCTCTAACAGCCTCCCCCAAATTGATGCTGGTCGGAAAGCATCAATTTGTTAGACAGGTGCCAATGACGACTCGTGGAAAAGGCCTTGGTGAAGAGGTCAGCAACCTGATCTTCTGTGCGAATATGATGAAGAGTAACTACGCCAGCACTGACCAGATCACGCACATAGTGAACATGAATCTCAATATGTTTAGTGCGATCGTGAAGAACAGGATTAACTACAATTCTGATCGCACTCGTGTTATCAACAAACAGATCCATAGGCAGAGAGCAGCGAACACCCAGGTCAATCAAAAGACGCTGAAGCCAAACAAGTTCAGATGCGACATCAGACATAGCCCTGTACTCCGCCTCAGTAGAAGACTTAGAGACCTTATCTTGCTTCTTGCAACGCCAGGAAATGGAAGAGTTACCAAACTGCACACACCAGCCAGTAGTAGAATGCCGAGTATCAATGCAGCCCGCAAAATCCGAATCAGACTATGCTCGGAGAATCATAGACCCAGTAGCTGGAAACCGAATGCCAACATCACGCGTCCCTTGAAGATAACGGAGAATACGATGAACTGCAGCCAAATGATCAGTACGATGAGAAGCCATAAATTGACTAACTACCTGAACAGCGTAGGAAATATCAGGGCGAGTAGCATCAAGGTAGATCAGACTGCCTACAATACTCCGATAAGCAGCACCATTAGGTAATGGATCACCAGACTCCCGTCCCAATTTTACATTCATCTCCATGGGTGCAGCAACCGGTCGGCAATCAGCAAATTTATGATCATCAAGCAAGTCTGAAATGTACTTGCTTTAACAGAGTAGAATACCACGGGAATCGCGGACAACCTCGAGACCGAGGAAGTATGACAGGTCACCGAGATCCGTAATGTTAAATCCATCACTCAACCCTTGCTTCAAATGTTGAATACCCTGAACATCCGAGCCAGTAATTACCATATCATCAACATAGAGTAAGAGAGCAACAATACCAGCAGCAGACATGCGAGTAAAAAGGGACGGATCGTTCTGACTCTGTCGGAAGCCAAGCTGAGTAATAGTCGCGTGAAACTTCTCAAACCAAGTACGAGGGGCCTGTTTAAGACCATAGAGAGAACGATTGAGACGGCAAACCTGATCCGGAGTACCCAAGTCATATCCCGGTGGACGTTCCATATAAATAACCTCCTCCAGATCGCCATGTAAGAACGCATTCTTGACATCCAGTTGATGTAAAGGCCAGTTCTGGAGAGATGCAACCGCCAACAACGTGCGAACAGTGGACATTTTTGCCACCGGAGAAAACGTCTTAGTGTAGTCGATACCATATTCCTGGGTGAAGCCTTGAGCAACCAGCCGGGCTTTATACCGATCAACCGTACCATCCGGGTTCATCTTGACAGTATATACCCATTTGTAGCCGACAACAGAGGTAGAGGAAGGTGGTCGGGGAACCAACGTCCACGTATTGCTAGCATGAAGAGCATCTAACTCCCTACGCATAGCCGCATCCCATCGAGGATCGCCCAGGGCTTGGCGATAACGAGTTGGCACTATAAAGGTATCAACCCCATGAGCAACAAAATCATTATATCGTGACAGGGGTATACCTTTGGTAGCTCGATCGGAACGGCGAGGGGCAGGAGTAGATTCCGAACTTGAAAAGCTCGCAGGAGAGGGTGGTTCGGACGCTGTAGATGTGGAGGATGATGAGGAAGAGCTGTCCAATGACGTCGTGGTGGACGGCGTAGAAGAGCTAGACGATGCCGAGGAGCTGGAAGTAGCTGGCGAACACGACGAGCTGGAACTGCTAGAGTCGGCCGACGATTGCTGGGTCGGGGAGGACAAATCGGTGCTGGGAGGATCAGGAGGATCGAAATGTGGGAAGAACTGATCATTATCATCACTAAACACGGGAAGAGGAGCGCCAGGTGCCAAGGGCTGAGATGATTCATGTGTGTTGGGATAAAACATGATATTTTCAAAGAAAACCACCGAACTGGCTTTACGCATCCGTTGAGAGGCAGGATCGTAACATAAATAGCCTTTATGAATATCATTATACCCAAGAAACACACATCGAGCAGTTTTGGAGGACAGTTTAGTACGTTCGCGTTTTGGAAGTAGGACAAAACATAGACAACCAAAAATGAGAATACGAGAGTAGCTAGGATGACGAGAGTAAAGGGCAAAAAATGGACTGGTATTCTTTAAAACCAGAGTAACCTGATAATTGATAAGCCGATCAGCAGTGGCAACGACTTCAGGCCAAAATTTATCAGGGACATGTGATGCTAATAACATAGCCCGAGTCAAGTCCATCACATGTCGATTTTTACGCTCGACCAGTCCATTTTGCTGTGACACCCCAGTACACGATTGCTGAGTTAAGACACCAAGAGATCGATACACATCATATAACGGAAATGAGCTAAATTCCCCCCAGGATCCGAACGGATAATTTTCACAGGACGACCAAACTGCGTATGAATCATTTTCAGAAAATCGGTGGCTACAGATTTGAGTTCAGATTTAAGTCGGAGGAAGTAAACCCAAGTAAACCTAGTAGCATGGTCTATAAAGAGGGCAAAATATTGAAAACCACGTCTTGAAACTGCTGGAGCAGGACCCCAGAGATCCGTATGGATGATGTGAAACGCATCAGAAATAATGGTAGTACTGGAAGGGTGAGACGAACTAATGGTTTTAGCTTCAACACAGCTTGTACAAGAATGTTTTGGCAAAGAACTAACATCACATTTATCAAGCAAAGACTGACGAAACATTGTTTCAAGACGACTAGAATGAGGATGACCAAGGCCGGAATGCCAAATATCCCAAACATTATTGTTCAACAAGCTGGAAAAACTAGAAGGAAATGGCGGACTCAAAGTTTTTGACGGACTACTGACAAGCCTATTAGAAGGACTACTGACAGATGACGACGAATGGCACCCGTTAAGCTCCTCCAAGTGAAACAGTCTTCCCTTTTTACTCCCTTTTCCGATCTGCCTCCCCGTCTTCAAATCCTGTATAAGACAGCCAGTCGGAGCAAACAACACAGAACACCCTTGCTCAGTAAGTTGGCTAACAGACGCCAAATTAGGAACTAGATTAGGAACATGAAGTGTGTTGGGTAAGGATAAATGTTCGTCATTCATTGTGCCAACTCCATGGACCTTTAACCTTCCACCATTTGCGACACTCAAAGACATATCAGAAACCGGAGAAACACCTTTTAAATTCTCAGAATAATGTGTCATATGATTGAAACAGGCCGAGTCAAGTAGCCACGGAGAGTGATTACCTGTACCATTCAAGGTAGCAAAGGCTGTGCTGATCGCGGTGGGCAAGGATTTCTGAAGGGCAGCATTGACGAGTTGCTCGACTATGGCGGCAGTGATGCCACTCGCACTGCTGCCGTCGTTGGCCTCAAAGGAGATAGCAGAGTGCGCGGCCCGATCACCGGCGGGACGCCAAGCTGGCGATGACTGGTGCTCTTGGCGATGACTTGAACTGCGGTTGTAGCGATCAGAGAATGAGGAACCACGGCCTCCCCCAGCACCATTTCCACCAGCAGCACGTGCTTCATTGCGCTGCCGTGTTCGGCAGTCTAAAATGATGTGTCCCGAGCGCTTACAGTACACACATACATTCCATTGTCGACAATGCATTTTGGGATGCCCCTTCTCATGACAAAAATGACATTCAATGTCAGTGGGCATACCTCAGTTTTGGAACTGCGGGCGCTGAACACCAAAGGCCGATGGATCATGAGGAGCAGCAACAAACACCATCTCCCCTTCATGAGTATGAAGATCGAGGTGAGCTTGCGTACGGAGACGGGTTTCTTCACGAACAAGGAGAGGGATAATGCCGTCAAGCTTGAGATCATCCCGGTTCAGGAGAGTGGACCGAACAGCCTCAAATTCAGGCCGTGGCGAGTTTGGGAGTTGGCGTTCAAGAATAGCATCGGCCGAGAGTTCAAGAATTGAAGGAGTCGGGTCTGTTGGCGCATCAAAAATTGAAGGAGTCGGGTCTGTTGGCGTTCAAGAATAGCATCGGCCGAGGCGAGTTGGGGACGAAGTGAAGCCTTCACAATATCTTGTTCGGTTCAGAGTTCTTGAGCTAGGTTAAAGTACTCGGTGATAGACCGATCTCCCTGCTCCAGTCGAGCTAGGGACATCTGAATCTCGAATTGCCGGGTCGGATTTACTGTGGAATAGGTGGCGGCGAGGTGGCGCCACATCGGATTGGCCGTGGGAAAGAGTCGAAGACTCAAACAAGTGGAGGGATCGACCGAATTCAAGAGCCAGGAGCGGATGCGGGCGTCGCTCTGCTTCCAATCGGAGATGTCCTTTGCCGGAGCTGTGGCGGGCGGTGATGGAACAGTTCCATCGAGAATTTCCAGAAGCCCTTTGCCTTCGATAAACACCTTGAACTGAAATTCCCAGAGTGCAAAGTTGGTTGACGTCAAGCGAACAGATGGGCGATCAGATTCCATTACGTGAGGCTCTGATACCATGATAATCAATCAGAAATAACGAAATTGAAAGAACACGAACACCCGGATTTACGTGGTATCCCTGGAGTATCCAGGACTAATCCACGGAAGAGTATAAACTCTTCATCTACTGATGTGATTAAGAATGATGTCTGCGTTACCTAACCTACAGCTCCTAGCAACATATATATATGTAGAGCAACTCAACTCCAAACCCTAGACACCCACGTCCTCCACTGCATGGACTTCATGGGTCGGGTACAAGAAGGAGAAAAAGGCCTATCACCTACGTATATGATACATGGGCTGTGAGCTACGTATACAAATACAATAAATGGGCTTTAACTCTCTAACATGTTTATCATTAGACTACAATCCATGTGTTATAATGATTCCAAAGTAAATGTAATTTTAGAATCTAAATTAAAAGTCCAATTATACTCTAATTTCTAAAATTTTCTTCCAACCCCTAAAACCTAAATATAATTGGATACCCTTATGATATACAAGCTTGCATCACTGTCATGGTGAATTATTTTACTCGATTCTTGATATGCAACTTCAAGTGTTGAACAACTGCTTTGATGAGCTGAATACCAGGTTGTTGACTTATATTGCTTGTTTTAGTCGGAAGAATGAGTTTGCGGACTTTTACAAATAGAGAAGATGGTAAGCCTTATTCTATTTTATCCCAATGAGTTTGGTCACCTTTCTAGCTCTTTTCTTCTACTAGACTTTGAGAATTATGATCATCATGATAAGAATGCTTGAGTTATTTCATGGATTAAAACAAACTGATGAAGCTTATCCAGCTTTGGGTTGCATAAAAACCAAACTACAAAATTGAAGAGGCACTAGGCTCGCGAACAATTGTCTAGAAGTATATATTGAAAGAGATTTTGTAAGCACTTTAGACACTGACTGTATTTTACAAAAAAATTCAGAATATGATAACACATTGTATCATTTTGTAATAAGTTGTACTAGTTGGACATTTTCTATTCATAATTTTATTTCTATAAGGCGGAACTCAGACTCTACTCTTAAGTCATTTCCACCTCTTCATCAAAAGTTATGCGTAAGAGATGATAACCACCATATATACTTCGTCAATATCGATCCCAATTATTTCCATGACTTTTTTTTTTTTTTTGAAGTTTCTATGACTTTCTAGCTACTTGGTGACTAAGAGAAACTTATGCCACCCATATTTACGGTGAAGGGAATCAATGTAGCCCAATATGCTTGTTAACCAAGGGAAAGGGAAGTACAATGGACCTCCCCTTATGTTCCCCATATATCCAATTGACCATAATTATTTAGGTCTTTAGGTACTTAACGAACCATAATGCAGTGAGAATCTGATATAATCTTTGAATTATGTTTCACCAAGGATTACATAATACCTAGGCTAGTTTGAAGCTGATCATGAAACAGAAATGCAAGAATAAACTAATAAACATTTACTCATGTCTTTAAATCATATAAAAATCTAGCCTAGGGCCAAAATTGCTCAGAAGGTTCGTCCAGTTTATTTAAACAGAGAATCCCAGTGTCTTGAGATCGAGGCCGTATATATAAACCCATTAATTAAATTTATAAATGCTAATTTCAAGATTCTCTTCCCATACATTTTTCATATATATATATATATATATGAATTATGAACTATCCCCAAATCTCAGATGGATGGAGGATCCTGCCATTTCCATCCACGTCCTGCAACAAGGGTAGGCGTGCCCTTATATTAATTAAGTCTTCTTACTAACACTAAAAATGTGTTTAAATAATCCAAGTCCCACAACGACCCTCATGTGCTCCCTCTTCCCTATTCTGGGTTTTCTGTCTCTTAGTTCAATGTATTTGTTAATAAGAGAGAAGACACCATTAGCTAGCAAGATCGATCATGGGTATGGTGGGTTTAAGAAGAAACAAAAATTAGGACCAAAGATATATATATCCAGAACCAGAGAAGATAAGGGTAACTACAAAATATGATAATGTTATGATGTATCTATATATAGACCATAACATTACCATTCTAGAGTTACGGGTTGTAAAATGAACGGTTGGTTAATCACGGTTAAGCGCGACAACCTGTTAGTCCGAATTGAAATCATTAAGGATTCAACGCATATCGAAAGTTGTGAAGAAGTGTTCATAATTTGGTTTCAGTGTTGAAGAGAAACCATTTAAAAACCCAATTAGTTTTGCTTATGAGCTTCGCTTGGTACAATAATCCGGTTATAAAACAACAACATAAACCCGATAAGTGCGGTTGAATGGTTTGATTCACGATTAATTATAAAAAAAAAAACCCAAACCCAAATTTGGAAATCCCTAAATCAACATATATAATAACTCTGATTAGTTAGTTGCAATGCACTGATCATATAGTAGATGAAATGGGTTGGTTGTCAGCTGACAACGCGCGCGGTGAATCAGACTTGGAAGTTGTTGGAGAAACTGAAGTAATTAAGTAAGTAATTAATGAGCAGTATGAGACGGTTACCACTTACCAACTACTTGGGCTGCTCCTTGGTTTTGTAGCCGTTGTAGGTTTCATTTGATAGGATACAGTGATGTTATCCAGAATTAAATAAAGCACATGCATGACTTATGCTTATCTAATCAATGACCCAATTAAGCTTGGTACAGTCAGCCTGGATCAGCCTAATTAAACTTGGTACGAGTTGCAGGATGTATGGGGCTTAAATATACTTACTGTCATAATTAACGAGGAGTCCTAATTATATTTGGTTTTAAAAATGGGCGTACTGGGGTTACATATAATATTATTCTAATTATGCCGCAACCAAATGGAACCACGGACTGACTATATGAATAACATATGAGATGCCTGGACGAGTATGATAAAAATAAATTAAATTCCTACTATGTACAAACTGATAACGATCACCATTGCCCAACAAGTCCGCGGAGTTACGACTGAGTTTAAGGTTAACCTTCATGGGTGTCCAAAATGAATTCAATTGTTGGTGAAAGAATAATTATGTGCAGTGAAGGATATTGGGGAGTGTCTCGGCCCATGGAGCTCGGCCCACGGACGGATCACGTGAGGCCCATGCTGCCCATGCATGTGACGCGTCTGACGTCTCTCCCGAAGGTCAAACCCTAGTTACATATTGTAGACGAGGATATATATGTTTATGTAATCAGGAGGCTTCGGTCATCAATTCATAATAATCAATAAAAGATGCAGCTGGAGAGTGTTCTACTCTACTGTGGATTAGTCTCGATCAATCTATTGATCGAGGATACCACGTAAAACCCGCCTTGTCTTCTCGATTGTTATCATATTTCTCATGGTATCAGAGCTATAGGATCCCTATCATTGAAGATCGACTATGGCTATCGACGACGAGTCTACCATCGAAAGCACGGTTCGAACGTGGGCGGGCAAGTGCACTGTTGACGTGAATTCTACTGGTAGCGGCACCAATAACCCTCTCCCTCTGGTTTATCAGATGACGCTTTCTGACAGCCTTGGTCAGCTGTTGGTAAGCGGATTATTAACCTCCTGAAATTATGGAGAATGAGTCTTATATATGAAAGATGCTCTATTGGCCAAGAACAAATTTAGCTTCGTTGCTCGGACGCTTGCTAAGCCGGCAGATGGTCTGCAACGCGAGGCCTGGGTTCGTTGTGATGCAATGGTAAAAGGCTGGCTTAAGACTACTATGGACAAAGAAATCAGGAGCAACGTGCGTTTTGCTGAGACGTCGCGCGAGATTTGGGATGATCTCCGTGGTCGTTTTGGCCAGGGCAATGCCTCTCGGGCATATGAACTACGACGGATGGTGGTGTCTCTGCAACAAGAAAAGCTTCCGATCTCTACTTTCTACACTAAGCTTCGATCCCTATGGGAGGAGTCTAGTGCAATTGCCTCTGTTCCTAGTTGTGTGTGTGGGCTGTGCGCATGCAATATTTCTGCTAGGGTTCGTGAACAACAAGACCACTCCAGGTTGTTTGATTTTCTGATGGGGCTGGATGATGTGGTTGCGCCAGTTCGAACGCAAGTGCTTGCCATAAAACCCACGCCCAATCTTCCCGAAGTTTTTAATATTGCTCTCAACGAAGAGCAACGACGTCTCATCACTCAAGGTCGTAAACCGACCAATGAGACGGTTTCCTTTGCTGCTCGTGGTGATGCAGAGAAGAATTCATGAGCTGCGGGGGAGCGTGAACACTACCGGTGTACCTATTGTCAAAAATTGGGGCATTTGCGCGAGAGCTGCTTTGAGCTCATTGGCTATCCCCCAAGCGATCGCGGGGGATTCACGAGGTGGTCGTGGGGATAATCGCGGAGATCGAGACCAACAACAGCGGCGTGGATCGCGCCCCTCCAATGATCGCTCTTCGCTCGACGACAAACCTCAGCGGGACTGTGATGGATCTTGGCGTGATCGCCCTCCAAAGGACGCTCAAGCCGATCAAGACAAAGGGAAAAGTCCCATTGCAGGATTTACCATTCAACAATTGGAACAACTTCAGTAATATTTTGGCAATTAGGTCAAGGTGATGGATGATCTTGTCGCCAATTCAGCGGTATATCCTCTCCTTATACTGAGTGTTTACTGGATTCTGGTTGTAAAGATCATATTACAATGGATGAAAATTTATTGTCGCGTAAAGAGATAGTTGAGAATGGACCCCCAGTTCGGATTCTAAATGGGGCAAATGTTCCTGTTCGTCACGTTGGGGAGGTGAATTTATCCACAGGATTGACTCTTAAGAGTTTAGGTGTAATCTCGTGTCGGTTAGTCGCTTTACACTGGATAATCATGCAACATTGATTTTTCTTGATAGTTTATGCGTCATTCAGGACTTACGCTCCAAGAGGTTGATTGGGAAGGGTGAATTACGATATGGCTTGTAATATCTCTATCTATTTGGTGTTGGTGGTGCTCAAGCTTGCACAGTGGATGGGAGTCGTCGTGTCTCGGAATCTCTTTGGCATGCCAGGCTCGATCACCCTTCGAGCGCCAAGTTGGCGCAGCTTAGTCGATTGTTAGGTGTTTCCTTTATTCCAAATAAGAACCCTTGTCATTCTTGTGCGAGGGCCAAGCAGAGTCGAACTACTTTTCCTTCTAGTAGTGTTCGAACTACAGGTTGTTTTGATTTAATCCATGTTGACATTTGGGGTGCGTATATTGCATCGCTTAGTGATGCCTATTATTTTCTCACTATCGTGGATGATTTCAGTCGAGGAGTATGTGTTTATTTACTTCGTTATAAATCCGAAGTCGGTCGGTACTTGATATTATTTGATCAGCAAGTTCGGACCCAGTTTGGTCGACAGGTGCGACGAATTCAAGCCGATAACGGCCTTGAATTTAATATTCATGTACCGCAGGACTATTTTCTTCAGCAGGGTATAGTTCTCCAAACGTCTTGTACGGATACACCACAGCAAAATTTTGTAGTTGAGCGTAAGCATAGACATCTTCTCGATACTACCTGAGCTCTCAGTTTCCAAGCTAGTCTACCTATTCGTTTCTGGGTGAGTGCATCCTGACAACAACGTATCTCATTAATCGGCTCCCAACTATAGCCACAGGTCGCACTCCGTTCGAGGTCTTGTTTGGTAAGCCAACTCCTTATTCACACCTCCGTGTCTTTGGTTGTTTGGTTTATTCTAAAGATACACATGGTGGCTTGGATAAATTTGCAGAGCTCGGCCGCGCCTGTGTATTTCTTGGCTATGCCTCTACTCAAAATTCCCCAAGGGTTTGCTCAGCCTGGTGACACGAGGGTATGTCACCTTCATAAGTCTCTTTATGGTCTTCGTTAGGCTTCTCGTAATTGGTACCACAAGTTCACCACGGCCCTTGGTAGTCTCGGATTCCGTGCCTCTCCCGCCTACCACTCTTTGTGGTGGCTTTGATTTACGCCGATGATGTGTTACTTACTGGGAATGATTTGGCCTTTGCTACTAAGGTCAAACAATTCTTGGATGCTAAGTTCCGAATTAAGGATCTTGGTGAACTGCGATATTTACTTGTGATGGAGTTCGCTTGTACAAAGGATGGTGTTGCCTTGTGCCAGCAAAAATATGCTTTAGATATTCTCAGTGATGCACGTGTCTCGACGCAGGTGTCTTGACTGCTCGCCTAAGCGCTTTCCCGATCGAGCAGAATCACCACTTGACTCGGCCTACGGTTGATGGTGATGTCATGGCTGATGCTCCTTCTTATCGTCGTCTGGTAGTTTTCCTTCTGTATCTGACTGTTACGCGGCCTAATCTCACTTACGGAGTTAATATCCTCAGTCAGTTTGTCCCTGCTCCTCGTCAGGAACACTTGGATGCTGCTACTCGCATTCTCCTGTACCTGAAATCCACCCCTGGTCAGGGGTTGTTTTTCCCGGCCGACAATGATCTCAGTCTTACTGCTTACTACGATGCTGACTGGGGAGGTTGTCACAGCACCCGTCACTCCACCATGGGATACTTTATCAGCTTAGGTGGCGCCTCGATTTCATGGCGCACCAAGAAGCAACGTGTTGTTGCCTGTTCCTCTGCAGAGGCGGAGTATCGTGTCATGGCCAGTGCAGTTAGTGAGATTCTTTGACTTCGATGGTTACTTTCTGAGTTGGTTGTTCCTCAGCGTCATTCGACGCCTCTATATTGTGATAATCAAGCAACTCTTCGTATCGCTGCTAATCCAGTCTTTCATGAACGCACCATGCACGTGGAAATGGACTGTTACTTTGTCCGTGAGAGGGTTCGGTCTGGTCACATCCGTCCCCTGAAAGTTAGCTCTCATCTCCAGTTGGCCGACATTTTCACAAAGAGTCTTGGTGCTGATCGCTTCCGCTTCTTGTTGTCCAAGCTGAACGTGCGTAATCTTCACGCTCCAGCTTGCGGGGGAGTATTGGGGAGTGTCTAGGCCCATGGAGCTCGGCCCACGCACGGATCACGTGAGGTCCATGCTGCCCATGCATGTGACGCGTCCGACGTCTCTCCCGAGGGTCAAACCCTAGTTACATATTGTAAACGAGGATATATATGTTTATGTAACCAGCAGGCTTCGACCATCAATTCATAATAATCAATAAAAGCTGCAGCTGGAGAGTGTTCTACTCTCCCGTGGATTAATCTCGATCAATCTATTGATCGAGGATACCACGTAAAACCCGTCTTGTCTTCTCGATTGTTATCATATTTCTCAAAGGAAGATCCTTCACGTATTCTTATGGTGGAGGGAAGAAAACTCGAGCTTCATGGCTTCCTCCCAACGAGGATCGCCATCATCTTGTTTGTAGCAAGTAGGCACAACCACATAGTCAACATGATATGTGTAAAGATCGGTGTGCTTCGTAGGGCGTAGACCGAGATTCTGAAACAATGAGCGATAAAGAACCAGAGCAGGCGATGGTGGTGGTGGAGATGATGATGTCAATGACGTAGAAGATGATGATGTGGGTATATGAACATAATGAATCTGTGTTTCTATTACGTGATAATGCCTCGATTTTACACCGGTGTTTCTTTTTTGACATGCTAATGCTTTGGAATGGGAAAACTTGGTATTTTTTACACTCACTTCTAAGTTCTACATATCGTTACTTCCACATAAGTTACTGCATATAAGCTTTGTGTTTTCCTTCGAATCTCTCTCCCGCACTTGCCCATAGTTTTATGCGCAACCATGAATTAAATTTCTCCACTTCACTTGGAGTAAGAAACAACTCAAGTTGTAATTAAAGGGCTCCTCATAACTTACCACCGCCAAAGGTAACATAGCCTAGTGGTGAAACCACTGGTCCAATTGAGCTCTGGATGTGAGAGGTCCTGAGTTCGATTCCCAGTGGCGCCACTTGAGCGTTCCCGGCGGCACCCTTGGTATCGGAGGCGAAGCCTCCCCGATGTTGGTAGCAGAAAGCCACGATTAGTATGCAGGTACCCCCAGTGGTTTAGTAGGCCCCGCTGTCGCTCAAGCGACACGTGAGGCTGAGGTTCCCTGGGTTATCAAATAAAAAAAATAACTTACCACCTGCTTATTTGAACTACGTAGGTTTTTTGGCAGAGATGAAAATTATCCTACACAACTTGCTAGGTGATGTGCACCTTTCATATCGAGGCATGGCCAGTAGTAGGTAGGAATTGCCCACACACATACAAATATATATTCCCCCAAACCCCACTAATATTTGCACTAAAATGAAATCTGCCATACTGATACTGATTTTTTTTACATCTAGCTACTACAATATATATATATATATATATATATATATACTGTTTTGTCTTCCTAACATTTTGTTCTTACTTTGCTTCTTAGAGAGAGAGAGGGAGACAGAGAAATTCAATTTCAAAAGTTATATTTGGTTGTTGATGATGATGATAAGGTGATGAGCTATTTGCTGCACGGATTTTGCAATCTGGTTTTTGTCCCAATCCTCCCCTTTCCTCAGCCTTAGAAACTGGCCGCGGGGGAATATTACAGCAGCTTAATTAGCTCTAGCTACCTTTTGTTTTCTTCTCATAAACTGGCTTCTCCATGTTACATATTCCCAACACAAAACCCCACATTTGTTGGAAAACAATTGCACAAAGAAGGACACTAATGCTCGGGTTTGGTAACACAAACATGTGTAGTTCAAGCAAAGCATTCGATCATATCGTCCTAAAAAATACAATCTGATCAATCATTTTCGTATTCGATCGGTCCATATCAAATCATCATCAATACAATTCTAGGTATTTGGTTGATTTCCGGTTCTAGGCAAAGATTACGGGGAAGTGAAATTGCTAATCTTGGCAATTGGCGTTGGTAGTAATCAAAACGATAGAGATTGAATGGATGAGGACATCAGTGTGTTCAAATTTTGAACTGACTGGCATTTATGAATTCTATACTATGGATGGAAAGGAAGAAATTGTTGAAGAAAACAAAAACTTCGATTTTTTAATTTTTAATTCATTTATATATATATATATATATATATTAATTTATTTTATACAAAACACAATATATATGAATTATGATTTATAAGCATAAGAGAAGGAATTGGACCACGCCAAAATTCTGTGCTGGCCTCGATCCGTACCTGTCATCTTGAAAATGACTGTCCTAAAATAGAACATTTTCTATGTATATATATATATTAATTATTTTTTCCTTTGTGCAAGAAATAAATCAACGGCTCCGATGAGAGACCAGTCTCATCCAGGGTTTCCATTGGTGGAGATATGGATCCGTCACACGTGCATGGCTGTGGTTCGGCATGCATGCGATTCCAACCCTTCTGGTTAATTTTTCTTCTTTTTTTTCTTCCGAAGACTGTAAACAGTAAAATAAACATTTAATGGAGTGTGCTTTTTATTTACTCGCCGTCGCCGTCGCCGTCCATCGGCCAGTATTTAATACAGAATGCCGTTCAAGCAAACCTTCCTCTCACTGTCTCCCAACTGTTCCCACCCACAACTCCAAGCTACCATTAGTACCATATTTATTTTGAGTACTACTCCAATCCTCTTCTCCTTTATTTCTTTTCACGCCAGAAAAAAAAAAGGGACATTTCTAATTGAACTCTAACTCAATCTGAAGAACAAAATATTGACAAGTCACCTTTAACTTGAAAAGAAAATCTCCGTAAACCCGAATGTGATCAAGTTATTCATATTTGCGAGGATAAATTTTATGCCAAAATATTCTGATTTCAATCACGTTCCACATGATAGCCTTCCTTTTTCTTCCAAAATTCATTAAGAAAAGGTATTGATAAACTTGTCTCTAAATTTAATTAAATCTACATAACTCAATACATAAGATTGCTTTTGTACCCTTGTGTATTTTTTGTTTCTGAAAAAAATACATAAAAAAGATCATCCTCTCTGTCACTGCCTCAATAGACCGCCACAAGCAAGATCGAATTTACAATGACGAACACTGAGAAAAAGGGAAATAGGAGTGATGGCGGTAGAGAAACAAATGGGAGAGGACTCGAGACTTGTTAGAGTGTTTTTATTCGTTTTTCTTTTGTTTGCCAAAGGACAATCTATTCATTTATAATTTTAAGTTAGAACGATTATAATAAAACAAAAGGGACATTTAGTTGAGTAGTAAAAAAAACCTCTCCCACGAAAGGGTTGGCTCCTAGAATTGGAAAGCGTCAAAGTCAAACTCAAATCCACTGGGTCGTTTGGAAGTTGTGATTGTTATAGTTGTGTTTGTTGAATACATGTATTATGCACAATACAATGTTTGGAAGTGCCAAAGTGTTAAACAATGCATGCATTGTTTTAGGTAGGTCCCACCAACAATCACAAAAAATGATGCATTATACAATCTCAACTAAAAGTTGAGATTGTTGTGATTGTTGGTTTTAGATTTGTGTCAACGTTTTCTTTCCATTTATATCCCCAATAGTTTTTGTCTTATTCTAAAAGTTGAGGGTAAATGTGACATTTTTCCATAAAAGTAATTTTATGTAAATCAATGCATAAAATAGAATCTCAACAACCAAACAATATATTGTTAAAATGCATCCATTGTATCAATACATACATTTATATCATGGTGATTCATTACAATGCAACGATTTAACATTCGCAACTTCCAAACGACTCTAAATAAACAAACCCATCATAAGCGACATGCAACCGGAAACGGCCCTTTTGATTTTTCCAGCAGTCAACTGGTGAAATTGACATGATTCAAAAAACAATTAACGATGATTTATATTTTATTAAATATGTATTGCCGGCCCCTTGTTTTGATGAAATTAGTTTAGGCAGATACTATACAATACGAGCTTATAATTAATTAATTGCTTTATTTGTCACTTTCATTGAGATCACGGTACACTACCTACTAATGTGAAAGTGCCAGTCAGTAATTCTCTTCACATAAAGGAAATTAACTCACAGTAATTCTCTTCCCTAGCTAGCTAGGTTAAAAAAAAAACATTCAGTTTCATGAAAATAGAGCAAGTACTATGGCGATTCCCAGAAATGAAGAACCCTACTTCACGTGGCATCAACCACCGGAAAATGAGCTCATGAAACAGAAATTTATGCAAATATTCATCAGACGGTCCTTTTTTCGCTTCCTATTTTCTTTACCCGGCTTAATTGGTCATATTTATATAGATAAATATATTATATATATCCGATTAATTAAGAAGAAGCTACGCTAGAGGTTTAATTTACAGAAAAGAAATATATAGGAAATAAACAGAGAGAAATTCATTATTAAATTAATGGGACCCACTCTCCCTTCCCCTTTCCTTCTCACCGCGAAAAGCTGCAGTACTAATCTCGTCCAGCTCATCATCACCCTCCGCCGCCTCCCGGTACGCCTCCAGCGACGACACGCACGGCGTCGACGACGAATCCTCCGAGCACGACGACGACGAGAAAGACGTGTAGAACGACAGCGGCGACGACGGCGAGTAATGATGCCGCCGGAGATCCTCCCCCGCCTTGTGGCGATTCGAGCAAGAGCAATTTAATTCCTCAACCTCTTCCTCCGCCGCTTTGAAAAAGAGGCCGCCGGCGAGCAGGTCGACGAAAGCGCCGACGATGTACCCGTGGTTGCTCCTCCCGTTCACCTTCAGGTAGCACCCCAGCAGCTGCTCCAGAGACTCCCAATCGCGCAGCGCGTGTGCCTCCACCATCTCCGCCATCGACGCCTTGAAGTCCTCGAACGGATCCCGCGAATCCAGCGTCAGCGCCACCGCCGCCGCTCCGCCGTCGTTGAAAGGGTACAACAAATTTTCCCCTCCCCCTCCTCCTCCGTCTCCGCCGCGATCCGCTTCCTCCTCGGCGGTTGGGGATGAATCTTTTCGGCGGAGGATGGAGGAGCTGGTTTCGTCGGGGGAGAAGAGGCGGCGGCGGTCGGACTGCTTGAGGCCGCGGATGACGGTCTCCACGGCGGCGGGATCGTCATCGAACGAGGCGTCGGTGTTTCCTGGGCCCGGCCCAACAACATCGGGTCCGATGGAGGTAGGCCCAGTGGGCTTGGACATGGCGGTGGCGGTGGAGATGGGCTTGTCGGCGGAGGTGGTTGTACGGAAGGAGAGAGTGCGCGGCTGCTGGTGGCAGTAGTAGTAAGGCGGCCACGGCCAGGTGGATGTGGAGGCGGAAGATGGAGATGAGCAAGACGAAGAAGGTGAAGAAGAAGAGGAAGGTTTATTAATGGAGGAAGTGGGGGATTGATCTGTGAATGGATTGGGCTTCGTTCTCATTTTCTTCTTCCCCATTATCATCATAAATGAGGTGTGTGTGAAAGGGGTTTATTGTGCTAGAGAGAGAAAGAGATTGGTTATGGTGGCGAGAAGAGGTGGGAAACAATTTTGTGGGTTGTAATGGGTTTCTGGAGAAGAATGTGAAAGTTTGGGACTTGGGATTTGGGTTTGAAAAGGGAGAAGTGAGAGAGAGAAAGAGCAATGGGAAAATTGTGAGTTTGTTTAATATAGTATGAGTAAGGGGGAGAAGAAGAAGAAGGGCATTTAATATAAAGGTGGGTAGAGGAAGGAGGAGAAGTGTGAGACAAGTGGGGGAAGTTGGAATGGAGGGAGGGAACCAAAGGAGGATGGTAGGGGCATCTTTGAATAAACAAAAATATATGATTTCTTTTGTGTAAAATAATTTTTATTTTTAAATTTGGGATTGTGGCAACTTTGTCTGGTTTGGGGAGATTACAAATATGTTTGGACTATGATTTGTTTGTGCCCTAAGTGAATAATATCCATTGGCGATGAAAAATAGACAAATAGTAATAATAATTACTTATTTGTCTTACTAGATGGATTTGTGTTATTTTAGATGTTTGAACTGAACTCAATTTGCATATATACAAGAGAAAAAGATGGGCGGGCGTTTGAGACTTTGAATATGTACATATTTTTATTTGAATATTCTTTTTCTTGGATGAATGTGTCATTTTTCAAATATGTGCATTCAAAAAAATAACATAAATAAATATATTCTAAGAGTTTCATACAATTGCATAATATTGATATATATATATATAGTGGCGTATTCGGTGCTTCCACTTTTTTGGGTGCATTCAATGCATTCGCCTCATAATTGTCATTCTGAGAAGGCGATTCATGTGAAAACGATATCAATTCTCACTAGTGGTTTGATGAACAAGAAATACATGAATTTGTACAAAAATCATTCAAAATTTTGAGTTTATATTTTGGGATTTTGAGTTGGAATTCAAAATTAAAGGTTAAGAGGTTATGATAATGGATTGATTAGTTGTTATTCTATATTATATCATCATATTAGACCATGATTGTCATGCCAGTGGCATGTCGGCCGGTTGAACCAGGTTCAACAGATATCGGTGGTGAAACCGGCTGGAATGCTACCGATAGGATGCTCTGGTCAATTCCGATCAAAACCGGGAATTCCGGGTGTTCAACCGAAATCAGATACCAGTCTCTAGCTTAAAACGATGACGTTTTTATCTGATTGTTTAAAAGAAAAAAATTAAACCAAAGCTTCTCCATGCCCTCTCGGTCTCATCGGCTGTCGCAGGCACTCATTCTCGCCATTTTTACAGTCCGAATTCACGATTCCCATCAAATCGTACAAGGGCATTTCCCCACTGCGTTTCTTCCCGGCAAATCTCGGGTGGGGGTTTGCTTCTGCCCCTTGTATTGACTTTCCTTTCCCCAGTCCTTGGCCAAAATTGATTGGTCGCCCCTCATCTCCGATCCCGTCGTCTATTTGTTTTACAATCGCCGCCTCCGATTTTCAAGCTTCATTCTATGCTTGCGGGGTGAGAATATGAGCTTCTCAGTTGTGAATTCTGCTTGATACATGCGGGTGAGAGCAGGAGCCTCCGATTACTCTTCTAATTCATCACAAATGGAGGCTTGTCGTTGCCACGAATGAAGAGATCTATAGTCTTTAGGCTCCTTGTTAAATTGTGTTGGCGTCCGAAAGCTGTTAGCTTGGCCTTGGCTAACCTTTTTACGGGTGAAATAGTGGGTTTCCCACTTAGGTTGGTTGTTTGTCTTCCGATAAATGATGATGGTTGCTGATGACTTGATATATACACATGTTTTTGTCCACCATTCCTATACCGTTTGAGTCACGTCTCTCGTGTTTTAGGCCGATTTCACTCTAGTTTGTTCTTGTTTGTGATATTTCAGGTCCTAGTACGTGAGGGAAGGTTTGGGCACGAGTTTGGGGTCGATTGGACGAAGTTGGGACATTTAACGAAAAGCTGGAAATTCCACACGGGCAGACTAAATTCCACACGGTCGTGTGACTTGGCCGTGTGGAACCCCTTTGCGCGGGCAAGCCACACTGGCCGTGTAAATGGCCCTTTTTGGCCGTGTGGAATTCCCAAGGAGTTTACACGGGCAGACCTAAATTCAACACGGTCGTGTGGTTTTGGCCGTGTAGCGTACCTGGATTCACTAAATCGATCACCATGTTGCGCGGCTCGCTGGTATTCCGCGGAAAGGAGGGGGGGTGTCCCAAATCGCATCTGCGATGATCCACGAGTTCATCGATGGGATCAAGATATATGGGGTGCCAGCAGATGCCATCCAGCTGAGGTACTTCCCATTCACTCTGGAGGGGTAGGCCAAGGAGTGGCTGGACACTCGGCCTCCGGGCTCGATCACCATGTTCGCCAACCTGGCGGACAAGTTCCTCACCAGCTATCATCCTCCGTCGAAGACGGCGGACCTACAGAAGCAGCTAACCCATTTTGCACAAGAGGAAGATGAGACCATCCGGGACGCATGGGAGAGATACACCAGTCTCTTCCTGAGGTGTCCCAATCATGGTTTCAATGATGCTTTCAAGGTGGGCACCTTCTACCACGCTCTATTCTCAGAAGACAAGCATATGATTGACTCAGTTTGTGGCGGGAACATGCTGACCAAGATGTCGTCGCAGTTGAATCAGCTCTTTGAGGAGATAGCAGAGAAAGGGTATGATTGGGGTACTGCTAGGAGGTCGAGGTGAGCACCAGGGCGGGGCAAAAACTTGACAAGCTAAAACACAACACCAAACTGCGACCAAGTGTAATCGTAGTCCGGAAATGCAGTAAAGTGGCAAGCTCTATTTATCAACCCGGGGTCCAGATCTACTGCCAAATCAGAAGAGTGGGTGCCCACAACAGGTACACCCCGGCCTAGTGCATCTCCATCAGTCCCAGCACCAAGTGATCCCGTGTCAGAATTGAAGGATCTAGTGACTACCTTGGCCAATACTAAGACCCAAAAGTTCAATAAGTTGGAGCAATTCATGGAAGTGGTTGCATGCAAATTCATGGAGATTGAAGCTGGCCAGAGAAACCAGCAGGCACTCTTGCAGGATATGGACACCAAGATCGGGCACCTGGTAGATGCCCTTGCTTCCAGAACGGCTGGCACACTTCCTGGCCAACCCCTTCCGAATCTCAGAAATCATAAGAAGGGGTTGCACGCCATTATGTTAAGAAGTGGGACTGTGACTGCGGATGCACCGCAGAAGAGTGCCAAGAAGGTAACCCAGATCACCCCAGAGCCGGAAGAAGACCTGGTGATGAAAAAGGAGCCAGAGGCTCAAGCTCCAAAGCCACAACCAGTAGTGGCTGAATATAAGCCTAAGCTCCCTTTTCCAACCAGGATGTACAAAGACAGGCTAGAGGTAGAGTTTGGCAATTTCTTGTCCATGCTTAGGAAGCTGAATGTTCAAGCGCCCTTCATGGAGGCACTATCTCAGATGCCTAAGTATGCAAAGTTCCTGAAGGAGCTTCTCTCGAAGTAGCAGAGGCTGAGCGAGCTGGCCACAGTGGAGCTCAGCGAGGAGTGCTCGGCCATTCTGTAGAACAAGCTTCCGCCAAAGTAGAAGGACCCAGGTAGTTTTACTATCCCGTGCTCTATTGGTAAGTTTCATGTAGAGAGGTCCTTGGCGAATCTAGGTGCTAGTATTAATGTGATACCTTATAAATTGTTCAATAAACTAGGGCTAGGTGAACCCAGTGCAACGAAGATGAGTATTCAATTAGCTGACCGATTTGTAGTCCATCCTAGGGGCATAGTGGAAGACCTTTTGGTTAAGGTTGGCAGATTCTTTTATCCTGTGGATTTTGTTGTCTTGGACATCAATGAAGACGCAGAAGTGCCCCTTATACTGGGATGGCCTTTCCTGGCCACCGCCAAGGCTCTCATAGATGTACATGATGGGACCTTAGTCTTGAGAGATGGCGAGGAGCAGATAACATTTTCCGTTGCTAATACTCTCCCCACTTCATCGCCTTTGCATGTTGTTTCTCACCAGGAGCACGAGTCTGTCGTGTATCCTTCTGTGCCTCCCATTTTGCAGGATCCACCTTCCATACCTTCGCCGCCACTCCCATCCACCCCGTTCCCAAAAGAAAAGATCAAGGAGGAGTGGCGGCCGAAACTGCAGGTAGCTAACCCTGCTGAAAAGGAAGCGGGAGACCACTATGAGGTGGTCCCGGCTCCCGAGCCTCGACCGCCTTGGCCATCCGACTATTTACTCACTTGCATCCTGCCAGATGGCCAGGTCGAGTTGACGAGTGCTGGTGGTCACACCTGTCGTGTGCATGACCACCATCTGAAGTTGTACCTCAAGAGCGATGTGGATCCGCTCTTGAAGGCACCTTTTCCTACACCTCTCTGAGAATCCACCCTACTGGCGTCCAGGTAAAAGACGATAAAGAAGCGCTTGTGGGGGGGCAACCCCACCAAGGTTTGTTTTCCTTTCGTTTGTTTTTGGTTTGTCCACTTGGAACTATGTTTCTATCACCCAATGTGTTTTGATAAATCTAGCCCTGCTGACTGGTCCGATTTCCAGTCCCCCGACAGTCTGTATTCCCGGTAACATCGTTTTCCCTTATCTTTCCCTCTTCTCCATTGAGGGCAATGTCGTGCTTAAGTGCGGGGGGTGTTTATCTATTGTTGACTGCTAGATGAGTTCGTGTGCTTGGAGCCTAGTCCGCTGTCCAAATCTCGAGATTTGAGGGCTCCAAGTACTAATGTTTGCATGATCATATTGGCATTGTGGGTTTGATTGGTGAATCGAATGGCTTTCGAATTGATGCATGACAACTAGATTGTGACTTGGACAACCTATATTCATTATTTAGACTTGCAATAGAGTTGTGTAGGGGTTCAGTTTTTCAACTGTTTGCTTACCAACTGTGGCTTGGATTGATCACTTATTTTCTACAATTGTTCATGCATCTATTTTAGGGATCAGAATGAGAGATAGAGCATATAGGTAGCCATGTGAAATTAGAGCCTTCTCGTTTCTTTCTTATGCGATAGATCCCTCTTCCATGATGTGTAGCATTCATGTTATCACTAATTAGGATGATGGAGGCATAGGAATTGCCCACGACCAAATTGACTGTCCTGGTGTGTCATACCCCCTAGTCAGCTCCTTTGAGCCGTGTTACTTTCTTTCTTTCGGTCTACAATGAAAAATCACCCTTTTGCATCTCTTAGAGGTTCCACATAGTGGTTTTTGCATGTTCTCTACTGTTTCTGCTAAATATAATGTGAGGGTTGGAGGTAGTTCTTAAAAGTTGGGCATGTGTTTGAAAAATGTGCAAAGGTGGTGGTTCTCTCAAGAAGAAAAAAAGAAATGAATGAAAGCTAAAGAGAGCCACTACCAAAAATATGAATCATGCTCATTAAGTAGTGTTTCTTAGCAGTCTGGCTTAGAAATACTAACAACATTGTAACCTCCTTCGCTCTTATGCTCTAAAGAATTTGAGTAATGCAAAATGATAGAAAGAAAGTAAGTGGTTTGATTGGTTGTCAATGTGTTGGGTTTGGAACTGTGGAACCTTGTGCTATGAATACTTTCATCACCTAAAAGGATTTTCCCCCATGTCCAAGACCCTAGCCAGTCATTTGAACCTGTGTCTAAGACCTCCGGAATAGTTAGTGATGACACCCAATATGTGAACTCTAACATTTAGAGGTTGTCGTCATGGTGAAGAGACATTAGGGAATGAGAGAATAAGAATGTGCATTTTTCGCATCAAATTGTCCTGACCCCACTGGTCGAGAGTGAGCGATTCATTTCCTTGTTCTTTACACTCTTTACCCAGGTGAGGACCTAGATGGCTCGATCTTGATTCTGATATCTTGAGTTTGATGCATGCAATGACTGTCTTGGCTAAGTGGTTGAGTCGAGTCTATGTTGGTTGGTGAACAGAAGGGAGACTCTTCCTTTACCCGATTTTGTTGCACTCGAATGTCCTCTGTGGTGGTTGACCAGGTTGCTGTTGAAGTTGTCCATGTGTTAATGATCAAAAGTCAGTATGATTCACGTGTTTTGTGCCTATATGATATGTCCCTAAAGTTTGCATGATTGAAATGTGTTGACCTTACATTGTATCTGACTTGGTTTGATTGGGGACAAGCAAACAGTTAAGTGTGGGGGAATTTGATGACTTGATATATACACATGTTTTTGTCCACCATTCCTATACCGTTTGTGTCCCATCTCTCTCCTTTTAGACCGATTTCACGCTAGGTTGTTCTTGTTTGTGATATTTCAGGTCCTAGTACGTGAAGGAAGGTTTGGGCACGAGTTCGGGGTCGATTGGACGAAGTTGGGACGTTTGACAAAAAGCTGGAAATTCCACTCGGGTAGACCTAAATTCCACACGGTCGTGTGACTTGGCCTTGTGGGACCCCTTTGCACGGGCATACCTAAATTCCACACTGGTCGCGTGGAATTCCCTGGGAGTTCAGATGGGCAGACCTAAATTCCACACGACCGTTTGGTTTTGGGCGTGTAGCGTACCTGGAGTCACTAAATCGAACGCGGCGTTTTGGAGAGCCACACGGCCAGACCTAAATTTCACACGGCCGTGTGGCCTGGCCGTGTGATCGGGCAGAACTGAGTTCTTAACCCAATTTTGGGTCTTTAAAAGGGCAATCGAGTTTTTGAGCAAAAAACAAAGCTTTAGAGAGAGAAAGTGCGAAGAACAAACCCTATGAGCTATTTGGAGTGGATTTCTCACCATTGAAGCCCAGATTGCATCCCCATGAGTGAAGATCGACATCCCAGAGCATATTATCCCCATCTTTATGAGTATGACTACTCTGATTTCTGTTTTCCTCTCTCTCTCTCTCTCTCTCTCTCTCTCTCTATGGAGTAGAACCCTCTCTCACTTGGGTATGAAGAACCCTAGTTCCATGTGTTAGGAATCTTGATTGTAATGACTTTGGATTGATATACTGATTAATTTTAATCTATTGATGCATGATTCATTGAGTCAATTGGAGCCTGATCATCTTTTCTTGATTTCTGCCGCAACCTGAGATAGATAGAATCTGATTAGGTTGTTAGAGCTTCATCAATCAGTAGTAGTAGATTGGTTATACGAGAGTTAATCGATTTACTGCTTTGTACTGGAATCCAATTCCAGTAGTGGAGTTCTGTGTTTATTGTCTCAGTAGTCTATCCCGGTGAAGGCTAGTCGCCTGCCGGTTAGTCTGCCTGGGAGGGTTTGGTCAGCTTAAGAGATTCCAAGCTACTGTCGGATCTTGCACAGTTTAATCAACGGTAAATCAACCAAGGGTAATTACTTTGACCTAACTAAGGAGCTAGGGGGACTCATTCCCAAGTGACTCTTCCCTTGCTAAAGAACTTCGAACCATTTCCTGCTTTGTTACTGCTTTTGCCACTTTACTGCATTTCCGGACTACGATTACACTTGGTCGCAGTTTGGTGTTGTGTTTTAGCGTGTCAGTTGCTGATTTGCATAGGGAAGGTTGGCTTAGTATATTCATACACTGGAATTTTATTCAAACCGGCATAAACCGGTATAACTGGTTGTACCACTGGTAGAACCATTCCACTTCCGAAACCGACGTACCGGCATAAACCGGTTTGACAACCTTGTATTAGACTAATGTTACCCACTAAAATTCAAAATTTGATGTACTATTATCACTTTTAGAGTTGAGTGCACTAAAAGTACCTAAAAAAGTGAGTGCACTGAAGTAGCCACCATATATACACACGTAAAAAGGCAATTTTTTTTAATGTGGGTGAGTGCAATAAATTTATAGTGATACCAAGGAGAAAGTAGATGATGTTTCGGTTGAAGTCATTGAATATTATAGTACGTACAGTAATAATTAAGTTTGTGGGGGAGCTAGCTTTTGACGGGTTTTCTTATTTTTTTCACCTTGGGACAGTATCTTTCCTTTTCGAGGGGTTTTATAGCTACACAAACATGATCTAAGCCAACATCTTCAAATTGTGCAAGACAACACATGAATACTACTTCTTCGCAAACTTAATCCAACCCAACTCTTTTTCCAAGGAGGATGTGGAGCAACACTTCATATTTCAAGTCATGCCAATATATCGGAGTAAGATGGTCAATAACAAAATGAGTTTTGTCCAGAAAGTTAAAAGTAGTAAATGAACGTGAGAGAAAAGAATTCATCTTGATTATTTTACTGATCTAGAGAAGGAAACTTGATTCGGTTAATTGAGCTTGTCACCATTTATATTTTTAATCATGAGAAAGAGAATGAGTTCTAACAGCCGTCTATCAAACAGAGCTAACAAATTCTCTACAAGTACTTTTAACTATTTCATCGTGACGCTTTAGTCCTAAACGATCCTTCTATAGTCACTAATCTTTTGATTTTTAATAATATAAGGCCATACGCTTAACAATCATACAATGATTGTACTACCTTACACACAATAAGTTGTATTACTGTGAAAAAGGTAAATCTTTTATGAATAAAATACCAGTGGCGGCGGAGCTAGTACACAATACTACTAAATAACAAAAAATACGGAAAATCGTACAAGTACGAGAATGATATGAGAGTGCATGGCTGAGAATCTTAGATCGTTGGATTGTTAAAAACTATTAACATCACAGTGGACTCACGTCCTTAAAGATATAGATCCACCACCAAGTGCATAGCAAAAGAAGGGAGTGTTGGCAAAAGCTTGTTCAACGACTCAAAAGGAATACACGATCAAAGGAGTCAAAAAAGGAAACTCTTATTATGTCAAGCAATTTGGGAAAGTCAACCATGAATCAAGATCAAATCACGATCACCGTGATTGATCAAGGAGAACCTAACGGTCATAGAATTCGGGTGCTTAAAAAGGGAAAAGAGGGAATTGAGAACTTCACTTTTGTTCAAGGGAATCAAACAGAGTGATAGGTGAAAGAGCTGTGTTTGAAAAGGAACAAAAGAGGGTTTTCGCAAAGTACTCTGTTTTGTGCAGGGAAGATTGCTTGCATCAGTCGAACACAGGGAAGAGAAGAGCTAAACGCAGCCGTTTGAGAAGAAAAGCAACCAAGGAGTTGGGCTGACTTCTCGGTATTGATAGACTTAAACAAGAATTGGGCCCAAGCCCAATCAGTTCACAAATTACATTATTACTAACTTGCGTCCAAATTATTTTGCCCGATCAATTTCCATCAGTCTCAAAATCGTCGTTCTCAATTTCTCATTCTGATTAGGGTTCTTCGTTGTTCTTTCGAGAATCACTCGAAAAGCAGGTAAGGTCTCGCGCTCGACCGAGTCAACAGGGAGAAGGATAACATTATGTAACTCTTGTAGTAAGATGCATTTTGCTCTAGGAGGTGATGATTAATGAACGATAAAACTATTACATATTTTGATCGATAGGAACCTATCCTCAATCAAGTACAAGTACAACTAGAACTCATCCTTCATCACCAAAAAGGAAAAGGGCCCCCTTATTTTTCACATTTCTCTGCTTCAATTTCTAAATCTCATTAGCCAACAAGCCTAGGGTTGTCAACAAAACAACAGAATAAGATATCGTTTTGGTGGTGGGTTTTGATGTGGAAACAACGTTTGGCTGATCTAACGGACACTCCTCATCTCATCATAATTAGTACTAGCTAGCTAGCTCATCAGTCGTACTACGGGTTTAATTGGTAGTGCATATTATTATTATTTATGAGTTATGACAAGTCAAAATCCTCTCCCACTGTTAAAATAATGTCTGTTGTTGCCCGTTGGTTGGCAGGGAGAGTTCAGTAACATAGTATTTAGTTGGCTTGCTACAGCAATACGGCTGGTGATGTGCGACAACTGAGAGGGCGACGGCAGCCGTTTCTGCACATTGAAGAAGACCGGCGACCTACTCCATCGATCCCACGACCAACAAAATTATTGGCCATTTGTCAGAGCTAAATCTTATTATTACTAAGCAGCCCTGATTAATATTGTTAATGTTATGCACGTAAATGGTGGCTCCTGCGGCAACTATGGCGTCCCACTGAAAACTTGAGGAGCTGCCGGCGCCCCTCTTCTCATTTATCCCTTTTTAATCTTTGATGATGGTTGTATAGTAGAGTGGTTTAGTTGATTCGTTGGTGATTAATTATTGAGATCCGTGTGACTTCAGCTTAATTACTGGACATCATCTTTTACTGCATGTCTTATTAATTAATTACTTTCATCTGAACCGGCGACGCAATGAATTTGGCCCCAACTGCCAATGTGACCTTAAACATTAAAAATACTTGTAAAATAACGCAAATATGTAGAAACCGGGGAACTGCCTTTATAACGGGTCCCACTGCAGAGAAGTTTTAGTGATGCCAATTTGAACGTGTTCCCTTGATCATTGTCGGGGACGAGTGCTATCTGATCTTAAAAAAACGTTTTCTTCAAATAATATATAAGAATGAGTCGACCTAGTCAAACCGTACTACAAGAGTATTACCCGACTTGACTTGCACACTTAATACAAGGCGGATATGGGAATTAAGGTAACCGACCCGCCTCATTGCGGATATGACTAGCCTTGCTAGTTAGTTGCTACTAACTTGACCTTACTTTTCTGTCTCTTTCTAATTTACCGCATGTCGTCCAAGGGACATTTGGGCTTTACTTCAACAATCATCCTACAAAATTTTCAGTGTATTAGTTTCTCGCATCCTAATGTTGAATATTGACTTTTGTACGACTCTATTTGGGGCTTCATCAGTCCGTCGCTCAACATAAATACAAGTTAACTTGAACTATCTTGATACGAGTGAGTCAATTGAAGGAGAAGAAGAAAGCAAAGGAGTCTGATGATATGACGTGGCCTGCTCGCCCATATATGAAATTCCAGTTAAGAAAGATTGAGACCATGAGAACGACAGACTCAATTTGTTTTTTCTGTGGTAATTTCATTTCATGGGGTTTTTCCTTTTTCTCTGTTCATAATATCCTGCGATGGTGGTGAAGGCGGGAAAATATATATAAGGCCAGGCAAGGCAAGGCAAGGCAAGGGCTTCTTTCTATCACTGTTAGGAACATTAATGGGAGATTGTTTTTGGTTTGGTTGGGGTCCTAAAAACCCTACACCCAACAACATCAACATGTAACGTCACATTCTCTCATAAATATTCTTTGGTCTTCACTGCACGACACGCCCTCTAGCTACTATTTACATACAAACTTCAAATTCTTTTAAGTTTGGATCATGTTCAATTGCTATCCTTCAATATATATATCCTTTGCAAAATTTTCATTCAAGCTAAACTGGTGGGTAGGGATGGCAAAAATCACGGGTATCCACCCGACCCAATCCGGTCAACCCGGGTAAAATTCGTGTTGACCGGTTTTGGATCGGGTTTGGGTTTAAACTCATCCACTATTCACTGGCTTGGGTTTGGGTTTAGGTAAACCCGATCCATGGGTATCCGCCCACACCCATATAATTAATTTTCTCGGTATATTTAATATTCTAAACAACTAATCTTATTTATGTTTGTGGAGACATGTCTAATTTTTTCTTTCTAATTGTGTAGAATGAAGTTGATGTTATCGAGTGGAGAGTGAATAAACTTAATTGAAATGAAGAAGCTTTCAATTAATCATGTTATTTATGGATAATTTGTCATTTGCTTCAATTTTCCTGAGTTTTCTAGATTGGTGTTGAACAATTTGTATAGTTAATTTGTGATTTGCTTGAATTTTCTAGAATGGTGTTTTAAATATGGATAATTTGTATTGAGAGATTGATATTTGAATTTAATTTTGATACGAATTTGTTATTGTAAATTTTTACGACGAAAACCCGTGGGTACCCATGAATCCGCGGATACCCAGCGGGTTGGGTTTGAGTTTTTCAAACCCAGTGGGTTTTACCTCGAATTTTTTTACGGATAAACTCATAGGTTTGGGTTTGGGTTTGGCAAAACCCGACCCATTGCCATCCTTACTGGTGGGAGAAGTCTTCCACTGTATTAAATGTTGGTTTGATTTTTATGATAGTTTGGTTGATATTGTTACAATGTTTGTATGGTTATGTATTCACTTAAAATAAGAGATAGTTAAACCTCACTTTGTATATGAGTTTGTTGAGATAGTTTCGATTAGATTGTCATGTTTAATTTTGTTCTTGTCAATGTAGTCAAAGTCTACCTTCTATGTCAAAATGAAATAATGGGTAAAAGAGGAAGTGCAAAAGCGAAGTGTAAGCTTTTGAATATTCTATAAACTTGATAGAAACCTTCCTGCCATAACTTTTATTTTGAAAATATAAACAAATAAGTGAACTAGTTCATGTATTAAAGATCATTCTCACACTCATAAACTAAATTAATATGCTTTTAAACAAGTATTCACCGCTTTTATCCTGCTTAAGGGGAAATATGAGAAGAGGAAATCATCAGTAGATGATGAAGCTATAATGGTTGTAGGAAAACTTCACTAATAAGTGAATGTGGCGACAAATGGGAGACTAAAGGAGAAGAGTTTCAGTGATAGCATAGTCACTTGGTGGGGAGGGGGTTGCAAGAATGGGAAAGGACATTAGTGACATGAATCTGGATGCGGCGAGTGCTGGTTTTGGAGGAAGAGAATGGAGGAGAAGTGACAATGAATTATGGATGAAAAATTCGTAGAAGGAAGGACTGAAAGGATAACGTAACTAAAACATAAATAGGGTATTTTTTCTCTTTTCGCCAGCAAAAACAAAACCAAAATAGACCCAGTGTATGGTAGGGTGTGCAACGGGTTGTGACTCGCTAAAACACAACACCAAACTCCGACCAAGTGTAATCGCAGAAAGGGACTGCAGTATAGTGATACAAGTAATAAATATCGAATCCATGGGTCTCTAGAGTTACTATTACTCAGCTTCAGTACATTATCTAGCTAACTAGATTAAGGATTGATTTACTAAACTACTCTACTAACTACTCTACTAATTACAGGTTGGAAATTCACTTAGGTATGATTACCCCTAACTCTTCAATTAGGTCCAAGTTGTAATTTATTCTTGTTGTTTTAATGTTGATTAAACTGTGGAAGATTCTAAATTAGCTTGGAATCTCTTAAGCTGACCAAGCCCTCTTAAAAAGAATACCTGGCAGGCGACTAGCCTTCACCGGGATAGAATGCTAAGGCGATTCACACAGATCTCCACTACTAGAATGAATGAATTCCAGTACAAAGCAGTGAATTGACTGACTCTCGCACAACCAATTCACTACTATCAATCAAGGAAGCTCTCTTAACCTAATCAGATTCTATCTATCATAGATTAAAGCGGAAATCAAAAGAATTTGATTACGATTCAATTGACTCAATAAATCATGCCTTAATCGATTATAATCACACAATATAACATCCAAAACTTCATACAAGAAATATCCTAACTCTTGAAACTAGGGTTCCTCAAAACCTAAGTGAAGGGAAGTTACTCCATAGAGAAGAGAGAGAATGCAGAATTCTGATCTAGATCTTCGATCTCCATCTCCAAGCTTGATTCTCGAGCTCCAATGGTGAAGAAATCCTCCAAAATAGCTTCAAGAATGATCCCAAGTTGCTCTCTCTCTCTCTCTCTCTCTCTCTCTCTCTCTCTAGGGTTTGTCCCTTGTGTGTTTGGGATCCAAAACCCAGCTCTCCCTCTCCAAAAATCGCAAAACAGCCTTTATACCTGAAGCTGAAATTTCGCACCACTAGTATGCACGGCCGTGCAACTTCCTTGTCTGCCCGTGCAACACAAAACGCATCGTCTGAATTAGTTCCGCGAGGGGAGTGCACGGCCACCTCACAACCCGTGCAATCTGAGAGCCTGGCCATGCGTCTTCTCACAGAATTCATCACGGCCAGAAAATAAGTCGTGCACGGTCGTGCGACTTGCACAGCCACGATGCACGGCCGTGCGTCTTCCCATAATGGCCATGCAACTTCATCAGCTCTTCATCGCTCGTCCCGTCTTCGCCCAATCGACCCCGAACTCATGCTCAAACCTTCATTCGCGCATTAGGACCTGAAATATCATAAAAAGGAACAACCTAGCGTAAAATTTGCTTAAAACCCGAGATCTGAGCCACAAATAGTATAAGAATGGTGGACAAAAACATGTGTAAATATCAAGTCATCAAATTCCCCCACACTTAACTGTTTGATTGTCCCCAAGCAAACCTGATTCAAACCAATGCAGCTCTCCAGACTTTTATAGCAACATGCAACCATGATCGTCGGTAAAGGATTTCCTAGATCATTTAGCAACTTACGAGGTCAACTAGTCTTCAAAGACGTCCCCTATCTCTCTCATTGCGAGTACTAGACTCAAGTCAGGATCATGAGAAGCAGTGGAACTAAGACAGTCAATTCATGGATAAGGAGACTAACACAATTTAACGACCAATTACTCTTTGTATCGGATGCTCTTCCATTTCATCTCACTTGTTGGAACCCATTTTCCTTATTTTTTGTTTCTTTTTCTTTTGTTTACTTTGTTGGGGTTCCAACTATAGTTTTTCTGCACGGTCGGCCCTTATTAGGTGAGCAAGAGCAATTTTTGTACATCTGTCGCTCGCCAGAGTACTTCTTTTAACTCCTATTCCTCACTTCGTGTGGAGGGTCAATGAAATTAAGGGCGGTCGGAAGCTCTATCCGTGCCCTTAAAACACATCCTCGAGTAGGCAAACCGTTCAACAGGTGGAATTTTTAATTTTACTAGAGACGGCTTAGCTTCACCTTGTAGGCCTAGCCCACTAAGGATCACTAAAATCTCTTCCAAAACTTTATTTTGTGCAATGAACAGTGCCACACACGTTGGGCTTACCTAGGGCTGCAAACGAGCCGAGTCGAGTCGAGTTTTTGCTTAGCTTGAGCTCGGCTCGTTTATTAATTTTTCAGCTCGAGCTCGGCTCGAACTCGAATTTTGATAATCCAGCTCGAGCTCGAGCTCGGCTTGAATAAAAATAATCTAGCTCGAGCTCGACTCGGTAGAGCTCGATAAATGCTCATTAACATAGCTTGTTAAGCTGAGTACAAGCTCGGCTCAAGATGAGCTCGATTTAAAATCATTTTTGCTGGAAAAATGTATAAACATAAGAATTTAAATGATAGAAAGAACACTAGAAACTAGAAATAACATCTAAATTTCATACACATCTGTATTATAAGACAATGTTCATGTTTAAAAGAGTAATTCATCCTTCCACAAGCTCAAAACAAGGCAGCTCGCGAGCTTAGCTCGACAAGCCACCGAATCAAGCTAGCTCGCGAGCTTATCAAGCTGAGCATGGTCTAGCTCAGGCTTGGCTCGTTAACTAACGAGTTGGCTCGCGAGCCGGCTTGTTAAATAACGAGTCGAGTGTCGAACGAGTTTTTTCCGATTCGAACGCCGAGTTGCTCGCGAGCGGCTTGGCTCATTTGCAGCCCTAGGCTTACCCCATGTTAAATATTTTAAATTTTTGACATGGAGGACCAACTGTTTTTTCATTTCACACAATTGAGCACTCTTTTTGGATACACGAGTCCACAACACAACATAAGAAGAGTCATCAATACCACATGAAAACTCGGTCCTAAAACGAATAGTTCACAAAATCAACCGGCACAGTAGAGAGACAGATAGGAAAAATCTTATACTTCAACATCCTCCATATTGCTACAACTAGCTCCCTAGGTTGCATATCACCACAAAGACTGTCAAATCAAATCATACTGAGCAGGTTATTGCAGGGAACAGTACTTGGAGCCCTCAATTCATCAAATTGGACAGTGGACTAGGCTCCAAACACACAAAACAACCAAACATTCACACGCAAACATAATGGAACATCCTCCCACACTTAAGCACGACATTAACCTCAATGGAGGATAGATAAGGATGGTAGAATGAAGTTACCAGATCAAGTGTGAATGATGGTGAACGGGGCAGGCGATGCATTCTAGGAGGAAAGTAGAGAAAGAGCAGTCGGAACACAAACACCACACAAAATCTCACAAAGGTTGAGTTATTGACTCTAAAATCAAAAGAAAAACTGACTAAACCGAAGAGAAATAGGGAAAGAAAGTGAAAACCGACTGGTTGGGTTGCCTCGCAACAAGCGCTTCTTTCACGTCGTGAACCGGACGGTGGCTCTTAAGTTTCGGTCCATGCTAGAACCTCCTTGAAGTTGAGGTTCTCGTCGGCGAGGCGGAGTCTCAAGTCACGAGCATGTGGTATGACATGTGATGTAGGCTCGTGTACTTGATGAATATGAAGTCTCCACCCGCGAGACCTCTTGTTTTCTTCCTCTTTTGTCTCATTGCCCCAAACCATATATTACAGCATCGGCTGACCACCATCGTGTCTACCAAGACGGACCGATGTCGATGTGGCCTTGGTCTGGCAAAGAGACACTACAAATGGGTCATTTCCAAGCAGCTACTCGAAGTTTGGTAGAGATATCACATGTAACTCATGGCCGGTGCAAGCCTCTTCCACCACAACTTCATCCTCAGCCTGGACGCCAATTGCTTCTTCAATCCCCCTTCCTTCCTCATAATTGATTCCTTCCCTTGGAAAAGATCAAGAAATTCCTCTAATTCACTTTTGTCATCCTCCACAACTTATTTCCTCATCTTTTCTCGCTCTTCTTCTTCTAGCATGGATTGGAGAGCAAGTCGCCATGCAATCTTTTCAATAAGATCAGCTTGCATCTCCTTACTCATGCCCGCCTCTTCAGCGCTCGATGTGGGATGCGGAAAAATATGGTCGGCTACAACAGGACATTTCTGATCATGATCATCACGGGAGTTCTTCGTGACAACTTCTGTATGCTCCACGACATCCTCATGATTGACTTCTTCTTCCTCCTTTATGCTTGTATTGTAGCATAAAGGTTGTCTTGAGAAAACTGCACACAAGCTTTCTCAATGACCTCTATGTGCTTCTTTATGCTCCCAAGGGTCTCCTCTGTTTCATGGGGAAAGGAGAAGTTAGTTTGGGAAATGGCCTGGATATGAGGATCCATCTCAAGAAAGGATCTCTAGGGTACTCGAGCAATCTGCTCCACGAGAAGTCTCAAGTGATAGTTTGGATCTGGCTGTGGAAGGTAGCATGCTCTCTCGGATGGCCCGTGAAGGTTGTGGCTAACTCAAGATCTGATGGCCCTTCTGGTTGTGGGAGGAATTCTTCTTTATAAGGAGATTGTTCTTGAAATACCCAAGAGTCTGATTATTCTTCGTAGTAGGGGGTTGGTACTGAAACTCGACTCCATAGTCTTCTCCTCATTGGTTGCTCCAGGAAGTCTCGGGGTAATACCACTCAGGTGGTGGTGGATACCCCCAATGATTAGAGAAGCCATGAAGATCCATGTTTCATATCTGCACCAACAAAAACGGAACACCCAAGTGAAAAGCAAGGGTGGAAAAGAATAGAAAAATGCTAGAGTAACAAACTTCTGCCTTTCCTAATAATCTAGAAAGTCCCCTGCAAAGGCGCCAAAACTTGACTCGCTAAAACACAAAACCAAAATACGACCAAGTGTAATCGTAGAAAGGGACTGCAATATAGTGACACAAGGAATAAATATCGAATCCACGGGTCTCTAGAGTTACTATAACTCAGCTTCAGTTCATTATCTAGCAAACTAGGCTAAGAATTGATTTACTAAACTACTCTACTAACTACTCTACTAATTACAAGTTGGGAACTCACTTAGGTATGATTCCCCCTAGTTCCTCAATTAGGTCCAAGTTGTAATTCCTTCTGGTTTTTTACTGTTGATTAAATTGCGGAAGATTCTAAATTACCTTGGAATCTCTTAAGTTGACCAAGCCCTCTTAGACAGAATACCCGGCAGGAGACTAGCCTTCATCGGGATAGACTGCTATGGCGATTCACACAGATCTTCACTAGTAGAACGAATTCCAGTCCAAAGCAGTGAATTGACTGACTCTCTCACAACCAATTCACTACTATCAATCAAGGAAGCTCTCTTAACCTAATCAGATTCTATCTATCATAGGTTAAAGCAGAAATCAAAAGAATTTGATTACGATTCAATTGACTCAATAAATCATGCCTCAATCGATTATAATCACACAATATAGCATCCAAAACTTTATACAAGAAAGATCCTAACTCATGGAACTAGGATTCCTTAAAACCTAAGTGAAGAGAAGTTACTCCATTGAGAAGAGAGAGAATGTAGTAATTTGATCTAGATCTTCAATCTCCATCTTCTAGCTTGATTCCCGACTCCAATGGTGAGGAAATCCTCCAAAATAGCTCCAAGAATGATCCCAAGTTTCTCTCTCTCTCTCTCTCTCTCTCTCTCTCTCTCTCTAGGGTTCCTCCCTTGGGTGTTTGGGATCCAAAATCCACATCTCCCTCTCCAAAAATTGCAAAACAGCCTTTATACCCAAAGTTGGAATTTCGCACCACCAGTATGCACGGCCGTGCAACTTCCTTGGCTGCCCGTGCAACACAAAACGCAGCGTGTGAATTAGTTCCGCGAGGGGAGTGCACGGCCAGAGCACAACCCGTGCAATCCGAGAGCCTGGCTGTGCATCTTCTCGCAGAATTCATCATGGCCAGAAAATAAGTCGTGACAGCCGTGCGACTTGCACAGCCACGATGCACGGTCGTGCGTCTTCCCAGATTGGCTGTGCAACCTCATCAGCTCTTCATTGCTCGTCGCGTCTTTGCACAATCGACCCCGAACTCGTGCTCAAACCTTTTTTCATGCATTAGGATCTGAAATGTCATAAACAAGAACAACCTAGCGTATAATCGGCTTAAAACCTGAGATCCGAGCCTCAAATAGTATAAGAATGGTGGACAAAAACATGTATAAATATCGAGTCATCAGGTTGTCCCAGAGCAAACAACAATGGACCAAACCGACATTGAGATCAAATAAAACCAACCAAATATAATGTGGTCCGGTCCTTAGTCCTATGAGTTTTATAAGAACCTAAGTAAATGGGATTGTTTGATAGTTGGATCGGACCGGATCAAAATGGGCCACAACAATGGACCTAATATAATGTTGGTATGATCCTTGTTACTAAAATTTTTGTACTTTTGGAACGTGGTTCTCTATGTTTGGTCTATATTGAACTAGAAATCATCAACAGTGGCTTGCAATCCTGGAAGAACTCATCCAAGAAGGAATCTCGAGGTGGTCGAATTGCCTCGTAGGACTTTCCTCATTCAAAGCCTCATATCAAGCAATTGTAGATTTGGGCAAACCGCTTATGGGGAAGATCGAGTCGAATTGGGATTTCCTAATTGGATGATAATCTCTTCCTTTTCAAATTTCCGCTGGAGGCTTCTACAATTGGGTGTTTCTGAGCAGACCTTGACAGTTCCAGAACAACATGTGTTTCTTGCAAAAATGAACCCCTAGTATTTGTGATATTGAATGTTGCTCCACTATTCCTATTTTGGTGAATCTCCATGACTTGTCGGAAGAGTATGTCACTAGTAGAATACTTACACGTTTGGCTACTATGTTGGGAGTTCCTCTGTGGCTAGACAAGTCTACCAGGTTGGGAGGTGAGTTGGTTATCCAAAAAATTGTGTGAAAATGAAGATAGACTCTAAGTTCCCTGAGAGAAAGAGCTTTCTTGGTTCATATAAAATTTCTTAATCTGCCAAAAAATCTGCAAGATGTTTAATGTCTTTTGTCATACCTATGAAGAAGAGATAGCTCAAGAAGTGGTAGATAGTAGGGTGGATAATGTGGAGGTGAGAGTAGTGAAAAACAAGGTCGGTTTGTTGAAGTTGTGGCTAAAACTTTGGTGGTTGGGGTGGTTTCTAGGAAAGGGGTTCTAGTTGAGGAGTCTAGTAATCAACCAGAGCAGTAAGCTACGACCAGTGATCAGGGTGTAAAAATTTAAACCGAGCAGTAGCCATTTTGGTAGTATCTTTGGAACCAAATCCATCATGGAAGGACTCAAGGCTTCTGACTGATGGGGAGTTCCTTATAGCAGTCAATGAAGTAGGCAGTCCTGAGAAAGGTAATCTTTTTGCATCCCTATCAACTTTATGGCAGTTTGAAGCTGGAGGAATATTTGTATCTCCAACCAAGAACATTGAGGAGTTTTCAGAATTACAATGTGTTAGAGGTAAAGAGGTTGTGCAGGGTAAGAAGAGGTCTGGGAGGCCACCAAAAGCAAAATCCAAATGAAGGTCCTAGCTTTGGAATATTAGGAGTTTTAATAACCCAGAGAACCAAGGATTTGTTAGTAGTTTGTTAAGAAAGGAGAAAGTAGACTAGCATCTATAATTGAAACTCTTGTCAGTCTAGTAAATGAAATGAAAATAATGTCTAAGGAGTTTGTTGACTTAAAGTTTGAGGATAACTACTCATACTCAAACTTGAAAAAATCTGGGCTTTCTGGAATCCTTCTCTTTAATTTACTGTGATAGTTAAAATTTAACAGTATATTCATGGATATGCTATTAGGGTAGTGTTAGATAGGGTGTTCTACACTTTTGTTTAACGATCAAATAATGTAACGCATAGTATAAAATGTCTGACCAGACCAAGATTAGTAGTGAGCCTTGGATAGTACTTGGGGATTTCAATGCAATCATGAATGAAACTGACTCCTCAATTCTAATTGAAATGGGTCCAATAATAAGAATTTTGGAGAATGGGTTAATCTTATGGAGTTGGAAGATCATAAGATTGTAGAGCCTTGGTATACATGGAAAACAATCAGGAAGGGAGACCAATTGCAAAAAGACTGGATGAGGCTTTCATTAATGAAACCTAGGTAATTGGGTTCCCGTGAAGCAATGTGAGACTGTTACTTTCGAGTCTGTCTGACCACTCTGGTATTATAGTGACTACGTATATGAAGATGAAAACCCTCTCAAAACATATCAAATATTTTATATTTTGGAAGCAACATCCAGAATATCTATCGATAATACAAGATAGTTGGTCTGAGCAGTTGGAGAGGTCCATCATTTTTGGAGTTTATAGAAAACTGAGAAAAGCAAGGGAGAAACGGAAAAATTTGAATAAGACTCATTACTCAGATATTAGTGGTAGGGTTAGAACTTAAGCTTATTTAGCAAAAGCTCAGCTCAAAACTTTGTAGTGCCCTTGAAGTTCTTATAACTAAAAAGAGATGTGTGGTTTGGCTTTGTGAGCTAATGAAGTTTGTGGATCAATTCTAAAGGAAAAACAATTAGAGTTCAATGGGTTAGTAGTGGAGATTTGAATACCACATTCTTTCACCATTCAGTAAAATCAAGATAGGCAAGAATTACAGTCAGACAAGTTGTTACTGAGGATGGTCAAGCGCTTGCAAATTTGGATGAAATATGCAGCAAAGCTGTGGGATTCTATAAAAATCTAATGAGACAGGAAGACTCAAGGGTCCATAATTTCCATACCCCTGAGAGCTTTAGTGTAGCATCATCTCCCACCAGAAGCCAATCAACTTTGTGCTCGGGTTACCCCAAAAAAGTACTGTCTGCCATGAAGAAGGATAAATCCCCAAGGCCTTACGAATTCTATGCATAATTTTTTCAAGATAATTGGGGAATAGTGGGTGCTAATATTACACAAGGGGTACATGATTTTTTAGCACTGGCAACAATGTAATAGAGGTAAACTCTACTGTACTCACATACATCCCAAAGATTCCAAACGCTGGCTCCATGAAGAATTTCATACACAACTCTTGTTGTAATGTGGTATGTAAGTGTTTCTAAAAAATTATTACCAATAGGTTAAGTGAAGTCTTACCCTCCCTCATATGTGCTAATCAATATGCCTTCATTAGAAGTAGGATAATTAGTGGGGTCCGATCCGCCTCGTAGGCGGAGCGGGGGGCATGGGTACACTCGTCGACCCGACCTGCACTGACCCGCCCCATTCTCGACTCGTTCTTGCTTAAATTACATGTAATCTTAGTCAAATTACTTAAGATTTTCCTTTTCTTACATCATATTTTAGCTATAATAAAGTTATAAATTAGTGATAACCTCAATTTCTCTAATAATTTATCTACATTTATCGTAATATGGTTTGTTTTCTTGGTCTTAAAATGATAATAACGAATATTTCTAATATTTTCCATATAAATTGCATACCCATTGGGTCGACCTGCAGCGACCCGCGATCCATGATAAATTACCAGACCTGGACCCGACCTGTCGCAGAGCAGGTATGTGTATCGAGATACCCGCCCCGGACCTGCCCTATTGTCATTCCTAATATTTGGGCTTGTTTGGATGACCAGAGTTCTCTTTGGAATGCATTGTAAAAGAATACATGCTTAGAAACGTTAATTACTCCAGGTTCATGGGTTTGGAACAAGATTCTAAAAGCCAGAAGGATGGTATATGAACATATGAAAGTAACGAGAGATGGAGTGACCTAGAAGAGGAAAGTGATTTGGGTCCAATTGTACACATTTTGCCCTCATTTCTTGATAGTTTGACTTTGCATTTCATCGTCCCTCCACATATTTCATGCTAGGTTGTGCTTGTTTTGATACATTTCCTAACACGTGTGGAAGGGTCGAGGACAAGTTTCGGGACGATTGGAGGTCAAAAAGTACAAAAACCGAAGAAAAGTCCAAAGTACTGACCGTGACAATTGCCCCATAACCGTGAAGCGCAGGCGTCCGGGAACCAGCCGCAGTTCACGGTCGGAGCTGCGAGTTCACGGTCGCCAGGATCGTGAACTGGAACCACAAGTTGTGAACAGCGGAGCGTCCAGAGGGGTTTCTGAGGTTACTGACGTCAAGGCAGTTCACGGTCGCTAAGACCATGAACCCCAGGATATGAAGCGGTGCATTGTGGTCCAGACACCGTGTTCATGGACGCGTTTTGATGTTCACGACCGTGAACTCAGGCCGTGAACTAGGCACGATCTCAGTATAAATTGAGAGCATAAAGGTGGAAGAAGGGGGCTTTTTGGTAGGTTTTTAGTTTTAGAATAAAGGAGGGTTTCTAGTGAGAGATTAGGATTTCATCTTCCTAATCTAGAGAGAGAAAGTGCAATTCAAAGGAGGAAGGAGATTTGAGCTTGCCCTAAGCTAGAGGAGTGAAAGTTTCTTCTTCTCAAGGGAGATTCGAGCAATAAGGAGGAAAATTTTCATCTCTTCATGGTTGTTTCTCTCCTTTTCCTTGTTTTCCTTTGCCTAACTATGGAATAGCCTACCTACTCACTTGGGTGTTTGTAAACCCTAGCTACAATTATGTGAATGCTTGTATGAATTGAATGATTTGTGTGTGGTTTTTAGTTTTAATGTAAATTTGGAGGTATTATTCAGAAATGATTGTGTTGTGTGAAAGTCTATCAATCTAATTGTCATTCTAACCTAGCTTAGAGAGGAGACCTTCTTAGGTTAAGAGGCTCCATTGGAGATGGGTGTTCTTGGGCATTTCATGCCTCCTAGGCTAGTTTAGAGAGGAAACCTCCTTTATCCAAAGAGGCTCAATTTGAGTTGGGTTTCTTGGGCATTCAATGCCTCCTAACCTAGTTTAGAGAGAAGCCTCCTTAACCTAAGAGTCTCTATTAGTGATGGATTTCCTTGGGCATTTTATGCCGTCCTATTCCAGGTCAGTTAAGGGCAAACCTCCTATTTTGTATTATCACATAGGATTTGGTTGTGGGTGGTCGTCCGAACTCCAATTCGAGGGTGAAGTCTAACAATTCCTTAGTCGATAGGTTGAGAGGTCACATTAGTGGCTTGGATCGTATCCCATTCCTCAACCTAGAGGCTAAGAGAGTAGCTTTGGGTTCTTTGTTAGACTTTCCTGCGGTTTATAACCCCCTAACAACACACGGTCATTCTATTCTTCAAGTCATAATTGTTATCTAGGGGAGCAACATCCAGGTGAACCCTTCCCTCATTGAGACAACCTCGATTTGCTTTACTTGCTTGTTTTCATTTGTAGGTTTCATAGTTTTAAACCCAAAATCGTTTGCTAGATAACAAACTAAGCGATTGAAGTAGGGGTACTGGACCGGTTCGGGTTTGACAATTAAATACTTGCCCTATACTGCACCCGGCTAGAGTTTACAAACTTGAACTCTAGTCGGGATTAATTCGTGGTGTAGTTTCGTGCGAGTCAGAAATGATGGAAAGTTTCTCCATGAGCAAGATCTGGGATAATTTGAGGCCAAAGGGAACTCAGGTACCCTAATTAAAGCTCATCTGGAAACCATTTTCAATACCAAAGAACTGGTTTATCTCTTGGATTGTCCATCTGGATAGAATCCTGACCTTAGACAAAATAAGTAAATGGAAGCCTGGGATTAATGTCATATGTCTACTATGTCAAAGCCAACCTGATATAGGAACCATATATACTTCCATTGTGTGTTTGTGAAACTGGTAATCTCTGAAGTTTTCACGACTGAGTGGTGTAATACGCCTATAGGGGGATGGTGTAGTGGGATGATGGAAGTTGTGAAATTTTGGAGACTGTAAAGTAGGGAGATTGATATGGAATGTGTTAGTTAGTGAGGCGTGGAGGGAGAGGTGTGGAGGCTGTACGGAGGGAAGAGCATGACTGTTCTTGAGCGGCTAAAACATGAAGTCTGTTCTTAAGTGGAGGATTGTAGGAGATCCAGAATTTGAAGTAGCAGTTAGTAGCAAGAAACTCTGATTCCATAGTTGAGACAAGTCTGTTTTTTCTTTATACTTTTTACTTTAATATATATATTTGTTAAGTTCTGCTAAAGCTCGGCTTGATGAAATGAAGAATTGTTTTTCATCATAAAAAGAATAAAAGTGATATTTCACTCAAAGTTATATAATGGGTCATTTACATTTTCTATCCTTCTACTATCACAAGTTAACATACATATCTCTCTACTAAATTTTTGCACGAATATACCCCTATAATATTAAAACGTGACGAATATACCCTGTCGTCAAAATTTCTATTAAATGAGCTGGAAATGACCAAAATACCCCTGAATTACCCTTAATTCTTTTTAGCAATATTTTATCACACCTAATTAATTAAACCACCCTAGGTCCCTAAGCCGTCAGCGGCGGTACACCTGACTACTCCTCGCCGGCGACAGGAGGCAGGGTGAGATGACGACTGGTGCTGGTGGGCTTTATCGAGCGGATATAATAGGCAGTTAATTAATCTAGGCAATTAGGATTCCCACGAATTAATCTGGGCAATTAGGATTCCTAGATTTTTTTTCAATCAATAACAACTCTTCTACCTCTGATGGGATTGAAAATCAAGGCAACAAAGGATCCAAAGCAAGGCAGAGTCAACACCGCCATCGCTACCGGGCCCAACAACCACGCTAGCAGCTAGGGGTGAAAATTGCCCTGACTCGTCCCTGTCTCGTATCTGATCATGTCTGACTCGTCCCTGAATGGTCAAGATGTATAACTGACTCCTTCTTGATTCTGTCTGACCCTCAAGGTTTGGGACGGGTGGGGTCAGTGAGTCGACCCTAATCTACATACTGTATTTTTATAAATTACATTTTTGTACCCAAAATTATTTTTTCTTACAGTGTAGTACCTAAAATTTATTCATTTTTTACAAATAAGTCCTTAAATTTTGATGGTATAATTACCTTTTGGTACCCAAAATTTTTAATTTTTGCAATTTAGTACCTAAACTTTTATAACTTTTACAAAGTGATCCAATGTGGTATGAGGTATTTGTTGTTGCTAAGGGTCACAGGGTCAAAAAGTGACTCGTCCTTAAGTTGACCCGACCCGTCCAGACCCTTGTAGGATCAAAAGCTGACCCGTCCCTAAACTGACCCTGTAGACAAACTGACTCGTCTCGACCCTCAAGGACGGGACGGATCGGGACGAGTCAGTAAATTTTTAGTGTCAAACATACGCCCCTAATAGCAGCGTCAAGCTGATACAGAGAACCCTATTCCCCAATATGAATATCCCCAGCTTAAACCCTCTTTCCACCAGCCTCTCCGTGTTATCCGCCGGCACCCACCTCATCATCACCTCCTCCTCGTCATCATTGTCGTAGCCGCAGTGATAGAAACCATAACCCGTCGTCGTCTGACCCCCACCTGCTCCAGTTGCCGGCTAGGAGGAGTCAGGTGATATCGTCGCCGAGGGTGCGCCGGGGAGTCTTAGGGAGTGGGGGCAGACGAAAGGATGGAGTATTGTTTGAGGTTTAATTACTTGGGTGTGATTAAATATTGCTAAAACAAATTTAAGGGTAATTTAGGGGGTAATTTGATAATTCCCAGCCCATTTAATAGCCGCTTAATAGAAAATTAGACGGAATAGTATATTTATTAAGTTTTAATATTAGATGGGTATGTTTGTGCAAAAATTTAGTAGAAGTGTACGTTTGTTAATTTGCGATAGTAGAGGGATACAAAACCCTTATATAATCTATTCAAATACTACAATAACTATCACATACCCCAAATCGATGAAAATTACAACGCATCCATTTCCTTAATTTCACATATAGTATTATGCATGTATAGGAATTGGATTAGAGGTGATAATTTGATATGACAAAGTGATGTACGGTAGTAGGCTAGTAGCACAACTAACCATGATTTGCCACACACAATAATCCAACTCACATAACACAACACCCCGTTTACTACTCCTCCACGGCCAGACACATTGAACTTATTATCATCCCAAGACATGCATGCCTGGATTATTAACCAATAGAGATAAATATGTGCACACTATTTGCTTGCCTAATATTTCCATTTTCTACAAGGGGATGAGATTGAGGAGCTAGGACCATATGATATGGCAGATAACACTGTTGTCAATTGGGACTTGAGAGACAGAGAGGGGGGTCCGGTAAGTGGTCCATTTTCTCAAAATCAAAATAGGACCAACAAATATCCCATAATCCATGTGCAATAAATTCACTTGTTTTCCCAAGTTTTGAAACCTTGCAACTAAACCCATCTTGTCCCCGTCAATCCGATTATGGTGCTTACGGTATGCTTTCAGCATATGTTCACAATTGAGCACTCTGCATACGTGATAGTTAAATAGATACGGTGAAAACTTATTTACCTCGTCAATTCAACCCGTCAAAATGCATCTATACCCCCGATTCGATGACTAACAATCTTTATAAGCGCTTACTCATAGATTGTGTCGTGAGCACAAAACCCGAATTGGCCCCACCACACCCACTGCTCCCTGCATGTGTGCCCACTTGACTCCATCCAGTAATAGACCTAATGGATGGTGAAAGCAACCAACCATAATCATGGTAGCCACAAGCAAAATGCAATATATATATATGTTACCTGCAACATCATGAATCCCCGCCACATACATATATAATTAGTTTTATTTCTTATACATCGGCTTGTAGGGGTGTGTTTGTTCCCCTTTACGTGAAAACAATGGTGGTGGAAGGGACGATGGATAGGTTTCGTGCCCACCATTATCAAGAACCTAAACGCAGATCAAGAAAATAACCCATATATTGGTTCTCTCCTGTTCAATATTGCAGAAGATCGATTATTGATCTCAGTTGCACGTGTGCACTCTAGTAGAGGTGTTTGTTCCCACCGTTAAACACTAGCCATTATCTCAATGGCAAATATGGGTTGGTGTTTACCTATGAAGCAAATGCGGTGGTTATTATGCTAACAACGCGTACAAGCAAACGTGGTTTGATTGTACAAACGAGGTTTGGTCAATGCAATAACCATATATTAATGCTACCTATATATATGAACAAGGGTTTGGTCTAGTAGTAATATCATTATTGTCAATAATCTGGAGATTCTATGTTCGAATTCTTTAAGTAATACATAAACCATAAAAAAAAAGGTAAACCTATATCACCATTGTCGAAAAGAAGAAGAAAAAACAAACTAAATGCACCAACATAAAAAACCCAATGACCAAAATCCAAAGGTGATCTGATTCCTTACTTACAGATTTGCAGCTAGGGCTGCCAATTTGGTTTTGGTTTAGTAAACCAACCATTAAGTATGGAAAATCAAAAATCAAATCAGACAAATTTCACAAAAACTAAACCCAAAACCATTAAGATATTATCATTTTTCATTAATCGATGACGGATAAATCAAAAATCAAACCCATAATTTGAGAAGTTAAAATATATATGGAGTCAGAAAACACAACATAAAGCTTGAAGATGACAAGTATATTATTACACATAAGTTTGTGACAATACATGTTGATGATGGACATTGACTTAGTTAGCTAGGGTGTTACTAGTTTCTGATTGATTTGTTATTAGTTTTTGATTTTAACCAAAACCAACATCTTTAAGTCATAAAACGGTTAGTTTAAAACAATTAAAACAAACTCATTAACCTTCTTATCGGTTGTTTTCAATTAAAATCAAATCAAACTAAACCAAACTGACCGCTCTACTTAGAGCTAAGTCACCACGACCGAATTGACCAAACATTTCTTTGTACTAGGAAAGACAACCCTCGTCACCGCACAACAAACCCAACTTCTGTTCACGATTACGTGTGAAGCCAAACAAACGAACCTCCTTAGGGAACAAACTCCCCAATTGGTGGGCAATCGAAGGGGCATAACTTGGGAAAGGGCTTCCCCTAATTCAGCTTCACGACAGAGTTTTTTGCAACACTTGAATGCAAATGCAGGCTTTACTTACTTACCACGCACGAAGGTTCCCGGCTCCTCCATCCTCCTGCGCAACCATTTCCAGAAAGAAAGAAAGAAGAAACCTTTCGATACTCTTTCCATCTCTCAGCTCTTTTCTGACATCGACAGGCTCTAAGCCAATATCCAAAGGATTCCCAAGAAACAGGGCAGGCCCACCACTCCAAACCCAATTTCACCAGGCCACATACTAACTGGACCATGGATGGCCCGCTCCAAATTTTGGCTCTACTACTCCACTTCCCCCCAGCCTTGTTCAATAATTTCCCCTTACCATTTCCAGGAACAAGGAATCTGCAGCCAACCAGGCCAGATCAATCTTCACCAAATGACCAAAACCTCAATATATTCACTTCGCTCATCAATACCTCGTTGGAGACTTTGACATGTGATCTGCTGCTCTGATTCGTCGCAACGAGTCCAAAGAGACGTGTAAGTCCACAACAAAGAATTCTCAAAGTGAGCACTCTATGGCTTCGTTCGAACTAGATTACAAAATAAATTGAAATTTAGGACACAATTCAAGTCCTCCAACCATTGCAATATCAATTGAACATCCTAAAGGAAAGAGAACAATGATGCAAAACCAGACACATCATAACACACCAGAGCCAGAGAGCACAGAAAAGGCTTAAGCCAAACACAGAGGACCAAGTCACAGGTTGGCCTAAATATTCACAGAGATGAGAGGATGGTTAGTCACTATCAAATCTTTGGTTCTCACCCCCCAAAAGTGATGATAGTTTCAGCAGAACTGCCATGCAAGCAAAGGACTAAAAAGCCTAGCACAATAAGTCACAAGAAGATGTTTTCCCCTTTCATGCCACTAACTCTTATGAAATAAGATATAACCCTGTAAGAAAAGTGTACCACACAGAATCTTGGTCAAAAATATTTAACCCCACATGACAGCAGTGCCCCTGCCTGCCCCAACTGCATTAATTGCTGTAAACGTAAAATTGTTATCTTCAACCAGTGGTCCTTTACTTTCCTCATATGTATACAACATCAGATGCCAATGTCAAGCCCATTTAAAGGGCCTAACGTGGTGGTCCACTTGTGACCCTCTTAACGCTAATAACGTTAGCGAGTACTTGAATGAACAGCTTGCACTGAACTTCACAAGTCACAAGCAAAACTAAGATAGTCGCATTCAGGTTCTGCATCGGAGTTATGAGCTAAAGGGCAGCAAATGGGTCTGGTTTCCTCATTGGCTGCAACTTGCTTGAAAATCTAGAGCCAGATCAGATGGTATCTGTGATACTTTTCTTACAGGGTTAACTCATTTCATAAGAGTTAGTGACATAAATCAGATGGTACTTAGAGAGGGTGATAAGAGGCAGCTAAAAAACAAAAAGAGTCGACCAGAGAGAAAGAGGGTACAATGGAACAGGAAGACCCATAAACTAGATGGGCTAATATCATCGACAGGGTAAATTTTTGGAAAGATATGCATATGTACGATGCCAAACATTGTTCAAACTAGGCGCAAATCACCTGTAGGCCATAACCCACACAAAAGTTACCATAAGGCCACGAGGGAGTCTAATAAGAAACATGGGTTATCATTGCATATGCAGTATACTGAGATTACAAACATGATGGGTCATGTTCTGCGATTACTGAAGCTCTCATAATCGATTTCTGGTATACAGATAAAAATACAAACGAAAAACTCATTCAGGGACATGTAACAAAGTTGATTCGATATCACAGACAAAAAATATGAGAGACGACTATGAGAAGTTATGATAAAAAATAAAAGCCTAGAGATGTTCCATGGAAACTAATTAAACCTGGAGCAACGATCATAATATCCCACGAAGCAAAGAAGCGATCTTTGTTACCTATTCAAAGATCTGAGATGCATTCACCGCTATTGCTCTTTGAATTCCTCTGATGAAGCTAAAAGATAGCATCATGAGAAACCGGTAGCCTAGAAACCTGTTCAGAAACTGTAACGAGTAATCCTGAAGATATTCTGAACTTCTATCATAATAGCCATATGAGAGTAACGAGTCAGGGTATCCAGACATATAGAAAGCATATGTGTTTCCTCCAGATGAAAAAATATTAATGTCCAAAACAAACACCAACTTCTTTACCAGATTAACAGCTGGGACAAGATGACAAACTTAAGACGAACCGTTATCAATTACTAATCAGCAACATTTCAAGAGCTGTCTGAACAGCTCAAGAGCACAACTGGAACAAGCCAGCTGCAATACTAATGAATGAATGGTCTCATGGGACCTAAGCCCAACAGGTATGATCCATAGCCACAGAAGAAAATATAAGTAACCTTTACAAGGAGCACGCAAAAGTTCAGTCATGAGATGATTCCTTACTCTGCAGAAGTTGCAGGTGCAAAGTTGATTCCCACACAAACATTACCATAAAGCCACGAGGGAGTGTAAGAAGAAACAAAGGTTATCATTGGATATGCAGTATACTGAGATTACAAACATGATGGGCCATGTTCAACGATTACTGAAGCTCTCACAATTCAATTCTGGTATGCACAGATACAAATACAAACGGATAAACTCATTCAGGGGCATGTGACAACGTTGATTCAATATCACAGGGACATGTGACAACGTTGATTCAATATCACAGACTATAGAGAGCAAGAAGTTATAAACACAAATAAAAGCTAGAGATAATCCATGGCAACTAAGCAAACATTGAGCGAACATTCTCATATCCCACGGAGCAAAGAAGAGATTTTTTTTCACCTATTCAAAAATCTGGGGTGCAATCAGCGCTACTGCTCGTTGGATTCCTCTGCTCAAGCTGAAAGATGGCGTCATGGGAAACCAGCATCCTAGAAAGTTGTTCAGAAACTGTAAGTAGTAATCCTGAAGATATTCTGAACTTTTATTACCAAAGCCATATGAGTAACTAGTCAGAGTACTCACTTGATATAGAAAGCATATGTATGTTACCTCCAGATGAGAAAACAAATATATCCAGAACAAATCACCTTCAACTTCTTTATCAAAATAACAACTGGGACAAGATGACAAACATAAGACAAACTGTTGTCAATTACTAATCAGCAACATTTCAAGAGCTGTCTGAACAGCTCAAGAGCACACTGAAACTAGCCAGCTGCAATGCTGATGAATAGTATCATGGGACTTAAGCATACCAGGTTATAATCCACAACCACAGAGTAAAAGTAAAGTCATGAGATGATTCCTTACTCTGGCAGAATTTGCAGCTGCAAAGTCGATTCCAATAACATTGAAAACTTAAGACACACTTGTGTGGTTCTCAAATGATTGATCGATCTGTTGTTCTAAGGCACATGCTCCTTAAAACGGATATAGATGCTACTAGGTGAGAAAATCACGACTCAATCTAAATACAAGTTTGAGCAAACAATCCAATCATGCTTTGGCTGTTACCACTTACCACAACGTTCTTTCCAGCAACTAAGTTAGCAACCCACTGTAAGGAATTTGAGCATTCAACCCTCTCAACTTGTTGATTAAACCTTCCAACTTATCCAACACTTTTGCGCATGAACAGAAAGTGCAGACAGCAGGTGCCATGCATACAATAAAGAAGGGCTTATAAAAGTTCTCAAGTATTTGCAAAAACTTCTCAAAATCAGGCAATATGAAGATATAGTGAATGCAACTTTGGTTTGAAGATATTTTTTTCTCAGCAGTCAGAGTCAGAATGAATTTTCTAAAGGAAGGCATTTGATTCTGAGGATCGAGTTTATCCCTGCAGCAGGTGTTCCAAGCCATGTTATACAAAGATTTGATTGCATATGAATGACACTAGGAAAGTCAACATATAGGGTTCTCGTACGCATGTTTCTTCATTCTCGGTCTGTGACTTGATATGAGATGGACTAGTACTTCTGATCCTAAAAGCAAAATAGGTTTCGTTCAAGAAACAGGTCAAGTCTATGGATCAGCCTGTATCAGTACCCTAATGTGATCACTGCAACAAATTAACCCTTTCCTACAGCCACAGTGAAAGAAAAACTGGGATGTAAGATTGTCCATTCTATATCACACTCATATGCAGCAGCACAGAGCAGTGATCCTACTAAATTGAACCACAGTTTCACCACCAGCAAACAGCTCTCTAGAATCATTCAACTTGGTTCCTAAAACAACTCAGCTAACCTATGCCTAAACCAGCAGTTCGTATTCCAGACCTGAAGTGCATGTGAAACTTGAAAATTTTGGAGACCTTAGGCTGCAGTCCACCAACAACTGCACACTATAGCACCAGCAAAGAACATTAGCACGCCCTAATCATTACCAGCTACGCACCCGGCGTGTTACGCATACAGTTGATACTCGTCATAATTGATAGAGAAAGACATAGGCATATTATGAAACTCAATGAATTCAATGGGTAACTAATATTAATATCTTGATGAAAAGCTTCGAAATGTATACAGGAAAAGAAAAACCTCCCTTTCTAAGCCAGAAAGTCACATCTCTACAAATGAAATCAACTGGCACCAACAGGATTTTTTATGACGGTAACAGCTCTAACCCATATAAGACATTGGCGTACTTCTCCATAGCTCCATCCTCCCAATCGTTGAAGTACTTCTCCCTCATTTTCTGAAATGCATGGAGTGTAGCCAAACTATCCGAGCCGGCTTGGTGACTCTTCCCAGTGACCCTCTCCACACCCAAAGTCTTACACGTCCTGTCCAGACCTCCAAACAAATTCGCCACAAACCTCATCAGATGCTTAATGTCATAGACCTTATCGCCGAAGAACATCCTCACTATGTCCAGAAACTCGGTTAACCTGTCCGGCAATGGACGCTGGGTCAAACACTTGACCAAGTAGCCGAAATCGTAAGCGCTGTGGAAAGTGACCCAACTGACCGAGTCGTTCAACACCAGGCCCGAAGACATCATCAGCTCGGCGAATTTCACTGCCTCGATACCGTCCTTGGTGTTCTTCTCGAAGTCGATCCCTTGCCTCCTCAAGAGATCGACGGAGTCGTGAGCGTGCGAGTCGCGCGTCACGTCGAAATCCCTAAAATTGAATTCCCAAATAAAGCAAGTAGTCCCGGTGCCGAGATCCGGCAGATTGCCGCCACGATCAGCGATCGTGAGCCCTACCTGGATCAGTTTGAGCATGTCGACGTTGGCCTTGAGGCTCAAGTACCGCCCCGTCGGATCCTGAAGCCGGTTCCCTTGCTCCTCCCCCTGCGGCCGCATCACCACGCCGGGGAACTCCGTGTCCATCGAAATCAGCGGGTAATCGTCGACGACGGCGCGGATCAGAGCAAACTCCGACTCCAGATTGTCGGCCCACACCGATCGGATCGCGACCGGCCGGGGAGACGAAGCCAGGACCGGTCTCGGTGGAGGAGGAATAGGCGGCGGTGGCGAGGACAGGGATTCGTCATCGGCGACGTCGGACATGATTTAGAGACGTAGGAGAGGATCGGCGTTAAAATACAACGCATCCAAATCCGGATGATGGACGGCCGACTGGTTCGAGATTTTTTTTCTTTTTCTTCTTCCTTTGGGGTTTTTCCGGCGAGGGAAGGGAAAACTGAGAGAGGCGGAGAGCGGAGGAGGAGGAGGAGGTTGGAAGGGCGCGGTGGGCGGGGAGTTTTATAGTCAAAGAGAAACGGCAAAGGGGGAAGAAGAAGGAAGGGCAACAAACGTGGGGTTCTTCGTCCATAGGGCGGTTCCATTGGGCAACTTTTTAGTTTTTTTTTTTTTCCTCCCTTTCTTTTCCCTATTGGAATTAATTAATTACATTATAGTTTCCTAAACAGGAATTCAGTGTACTTAAACAGAATTCCAATAAACTTCAGAGATTAAATCGTGTATTTTCCAAGAGATAGGGATAATTGTAGCATAACGACTTAACTCTTCACAAATGGCATTTTTAGTCCTTGTACTGTGTAAATTTTGCACATACGTTTTTGTACATATGGAATTTTAACCATGGATATAATCCATCTACCAATTTGGCAGATAAAAAATCGTCTCCACCAACTAAGATCTGATTAGTATAGTTTCACCTTTAAAAACATTAGTAGACCATTGGTTAGTCCATTGGTCCGATCTAATTTAATTTTATTTGTTACAAAGTTATCTATTAATTCGGTTCATTGGTCTGATCGAGTAAGTAAGTAAGTTAAGTAAAGAAGGCCTAGAAATTTCTCGATTTGATGCATGAACGTGAGTCCAAAACGACCGGCTTCTGCTTCTTTTTTTGTGTATTAAAAGCTGTGAACCGTAGTGATATTCCATTTTAGTGTAGGTAGAAGCCAAGAACATTGGTTCATCCCCAGAAGAAAGAAAGTGATGGACAAGATAAGTAGGGCGATGTTGGGTTCTCTTATCCATATATGTATATATATGCTATTTTTCAGAATAATTATATATATTAACGAGTGGGTAGAGGCGTAGAGCTATTGTTAATATAATATATTAATTTTTAAAATATGGTGGAAATGGGGTAGTGAGGAAAATATTGTCACTACTTAAATCGGATGGCATGACAACTATCATAGACTAATACAAACGTGGAGTGGAATAACTACGGGAAATCAGGGGGAGCCTCACAGTATACAACTACTGTTTGATATTTGAGTCCGATTAGTTGGCGTATAGAAATTTGTTTTTTAACATAATTTGTTTGTGTCTCACCGAAATAGTTTTCACATTAAAATGAATATTATTGTGTGGATCACATAGAATCTGAATTTTGGGTTGTTTGGCACATGATATATAAAAATTTGGAGTTGAACCGAAATAATTATCGATAGATAAGGAGTAGGGGATATAGAAAATGGGGGGGGGGGGGGGGGGGGGGGGGGGGGGTAGAAAGAGTGAAAGTGTGCTGGATGGAACATTCTAATTGGTCACAAGCGGTCCTCGGCCCGCTCTGCTGCTGCATGTGCGAGATCCCCCGACATGTTCTTGTCAGAAGATGACCTTCCCGATGCGGATCTTCAAGAAGATGCCCTTCCAGCCGCCTTCTCCCGCCAAGCACATCCTGTCGTGCTCTAACGGAGGAAGGAGAAGAAAAACGTAAAGGCAGACAACAACGGAGGGGACGATAATAGGGATGGCAATAAAACCCATGACCGCGGGTATCCGACCGCCCCCGACCCAGTCAACGCGGGGAATCCCCGCTTTGACCGGGTATGGGTAAAACCCGCAAAAAGTTTGATGGGTATGGGGCGGGTATGGTTTTGACCTCCCCCGCCTCATACCCATACCCGCCCCACCAAGAGAATTTCTTCACATATAAAAAAATATGTGGATTAAATTGTAATCTATCAATGGTGATGAGAATAACTCAAGGAAATAAATAGTAGAAATGCAATTGAGTGACCATTTAATCAAAATCTAATTCATTTCCCTCAATTCTCCTTTCACTCTTTCACTTTTCCCATTGTCTACAAGATTATGTTAGTTAATTATTACTTAGTAGATGTATAAGAGTTAGAAGATAATAATTTGAAAAATATTATACTCTATATTATGTATTAATGGATGTTTTAGGATCATATACTTTGAACCGTATTAAGAAAATGATCGTGTTTTGTTCACTTCATGATATAATAGGTTCGTTTAGAGTAATAATTAAAACTTTTCTTGTAAATTTTAGGTATAATAATGTTAGATGTATGGGTACGGGTATTACCCATGGGTACCCGAAACCCACAGGTATGGGGATGGGTTTGCAAAACATTCTCCCGCATGGATATGGGGCGGGTATGGGTTTGGGTATTTGAAGATGGGAATGGGGATGGTTTAGACAAACCCGCCCCAAACCCGCCCCATTGCCATCCCTAGACGATAACGAGAGCAAGGAGCAATTTGGATTCTCGAAAGAGCTCACGAGCAGGTTCGAGGTTGGGGAAGAAGAGGGGAGGGGGAAATTTGGGTATGCTTGTTCCGGTCAGGAAGGGTGATCGTTTAGGATTTTAATTTGAGAGGTTGATTCATGGGTTGGGTTGACAAGATGATGTTGCGGGCCGAGTTTGACAATTTCCGGATTAAATAGGGCTGACTAGACGATTATGTCTGCCACGTCAGCACGTAACGGCCTCTGTTAACGGATATGGACGACGACAAATGAAGAGTGACCAAACATGAACGTTTTTAATAAAGCTAATAACCACTAACGAAATTAAATATTTCGAGTGCTTAAACATGAACATTTTTAGTAAACTCAGTGACCGAACTTACAATAAACTTCTTTCCATTGATAAACAAGTTGATGATACCAAATCACTCGCAAATAAACTCGAGCAAAATAGTCTTAATAAACATAACGTATCGACCTCTAATCTCTATACCACATTCTCGCAGGATGGGACGTATATGATGCGTATTTCAGGCCGCAGATCTCCACCCCATTCCCTAAAGCAAAACAAGCGGCTACGACGTGCAGCAGCCACCAACTTGCCCCGACTAAAAAGTCCAATCCATGTTCATTGAACCACCAACCTCAAAAGAAAAGGACTTGTTCATAACATAATCAATCACCATGACATCAAGCTTTGACATTTCCAAGTCCTATCAACAAGATTCACGTGAGATTAACATGGCTATTAATCAAAGTTCATCTCCTCATGACAGATCCCTAAAAACAAACTTACCTGCAGAAGGTTGAGTCATGCAGCTTGCTGCTGCTGCTTTGGTAGTAGTAGTAACTAATGAGAAGGGACAGAAGCATTCACGGTATTGGAAAATGACCAAGAGGCAATATATAAAATCTACGACTTTTGACTACCCTTATGATGGTTGATTGATGACACACATAAAAATTATCCCATTAATCAAACAGCAGCATTCCTTCTTCGGGACACATCACATTCAACAGGAAACAAGGCAACCAACCAAATGACACAGAGACAGAGAGACCCAGACCAACTGGAGAAGGCTTTTTTCTTCAAGGAGGGGGCATTCACTTTGTATGTCCCAGAAACCTCAACCCAGTTCCCACCATTACAAACTTCTATATATGCCCGGGATTGCCTCCGGGCAATGGATATGTTCCTCCATTAGCCTCCACCACCACCTTCCTTCTTCATGGCTAGAAGTAGGTTCCCTCTGGAGGTTGTACAAGCTTCCGGTTGTGTGGGGCTGCCATCTCCTTCTTCAGCTGTGTCAGTATGTCTTCCATTGTGTACTCTCTTTGCCAATTCCCCAGCGCCCCAAACTTCTTCGGTTCCACCTGCCACCATTTCGATAGTAAGCTAGTCATGTTGCAGATTAACACAGAGCCATGGATAGACCAAGGTTATATCTATTCTTGCTCCCAAAATTAAATAGCATCACGAGTATGTGAGTCAACAACTCGAATCATGAAGAATCGGAATCATACCACTCCAGTTTCATGATTCACACAAGTCATGTTGACTCGTGAATGGAAACGAACACTCGGTGGCTTCTCAGGGTAATCTTTGTCGCAGAACAGCTTCAATTGATAAATCCGGCCTTCATGTACAGTCTGGGACAATAAAAGAAGAAATATTTTAGGCAATAAACGTAGGTTGTTAAAAATTGAAATGCAACATAACAACCAGTAGAACCTTTGCATGCAGTGAAGATCCTTGCATACAAAAGGAATTTACATTCTAAGTTTTTTCTGCCATATATATTTGAATGTGTATATCTATGCATTTAATCTCCACAAGGCGAATCCAATGAGGATCTGGTCCCAATCTTATATCCTCATCCTTTATTTAGAAATCCTTCTTGGAGGAAACGATCTTCACTTAAAACAGAATGTATACGTTCACAAACTTAATTTGTCATATCCATACAGTAAGTGCTCCACAACTAAAGAAAGAGGGACAATTCCACGAACTCCATGAAGCTTACAACTAGCAACTTTAACAAGCCTAACCAGACTCCTTAAGAAAACAAAAGGTGAACGAGCTATGGCATGCACAGTACCAAAACATCAGAATGGGCCAAGGCTAAAGACAAATCAAAATCGCAGCAGGCAAGGTTAAATAGAAACAACCAATCAAGTAGCATGCAGAAGAAAGGAAACAAGAGAATCATAGCATCTAAGAAAAATATCAATCTCAAGTCCTACTGGGATCAAGAAGAAAGAAGAAAGAAGAAAGAGGGACAGTGAATGCAATGTTGGGGGTAAGAAGTGAAGCCAAAACGTTAACAGATTGGGGCTAGAGAGTTTTCCAAAAGGTAATAGCAAAGATCCTACCCTAAACAGGCTGCATGACGACAGAAAGCATACCATTTCATCATGTTCATAGCTCTAACAAGCAAAAGAGTCAAATAATGCATTACATTGTGAGGACCAATTATCGTGCCGGTCCAAGAGCGCATGTAAATGTCATCTCCATCATCCATTCCATAGCTTACAGTGCCATCTCCAATTCCCTTCTCCCCACGTTCAAGCTCTTCCAGCAGTCTGAAGTTCCTAGGGACTGCAACCATCAGTCAAATGGCAGTCACAAACCACAGCAAACATTGGGAGTCAGAAACAAATAGGCATAAAATGCAAGAGAATAATATAAACAGAAAAGACTGGAGCAAAATGCTTAGCTTCCAAAGTGATAACATTTCCTACACTTTCACATGGGCCAAAGAAAAACTAGTACATGTAACAAAAGCTAATCCCTTTAGCATAAAGCTCCATGGCTATTGATGATAACATGCACCAAACTCTCAGTGTGATCATAGTCATTCAGCAATGAACATAACATTTTCAGTGAGATTTCCACCCAATTCAGAGTATAAGCAGATCAGACACAAACAAAACTTGTTTCTGAGGTGTATCATAGCATTATTACTCCTCTAAGAACAAGAAGAGTTGCTAAAGACCTCCACTACAGAGAACAAGACTTACAAAACAAGAGTAATGATCCCAAAAGCAAAAGTCAATGACTGACATGCCGTTGAACTAAAAAAAGATTTATTTTTCTCTTTTTGGCTGTAAGCTGTTCATCAGCTCACTTTCAGAAGATTGCCAGACGAAGTACAGGAATACAAAATAAGGGGAAACCCACAAAAATTCATAATCGAAAAACCCCAGCAAAAATAAAATTCCCAAATCAACCGAAGGAAACAGACAAACGTAGGAACACAAAATTGCAAACCCGCGTCAGGCAAGCAATAAAAAGGCGTAAATAGATCGACCGATCAGCAGATACGAAGGGAAAAGCGAGGAAAGATTAGCAAAAAATTCACGAGAGAGGAGGGAAACAGAAGACGTTAAGGGACGAACCCACGACACTCGATCCTCCTGAGCCAAGCGTCATGGGTGAATCGAGAGTGTTGAAATTCGGAGGCAGCAGCGGCCGGCCGGGTGAGATCTGATCGACGTGAAAAACTGAGAACTGCAGCGGGCGAGGGGGAGGATGGAGGAGGTCAGAGATGAAAGAAAATCTAAGAAAGAAAGGGAAGGTTGAGACTTGTGAGAGGCCAAGTCGGGAATAAAGAAGAGCAATGAGGGCAATTTTGGGATATAGGTTTACAGAAACGAATATAATATTTATTTTATTTTATTACAAAGAAAAATAAAAGAGGAATTTATACTCTTGTGGGCTGTGGCCGACGAAAAAAAAAATAAAAGATATGTTTGCAAATTGCAGTGATGATTGAAAATGGTATGGACGGCTAGGATTATTTTGTTTTGCAGAATAAAGTAATCGAACAGCTGCGGTGTAATGATGGGTCTCCCTTTGGTCTTTGTTATGACTTATGAGTTATGCCGCTTGTCGTAAAAAGTGCATTTTTATGACACACACCGGGTCGAGCAGTTTAAGCTAGGGGTGGGCATCGGTTCGGTTCGGCCGACGAAATATATTTATATTGTTTTACAGAATAAAATAATCGAACCGCTGCTGTGTAATGATGGGTCTCCCTGTGGTCTTTGTTATGACTTATGCCGCTTGTCGTAAAAAGTGCATTTTGATGACAGACACCGGGTCGAGCAGTTTAAGCTAGGGGTGGACATCGGTTCGGTTCGGTTGTGTAATGATGGGTCTCCCTTTGGTCTTTGTTATGACTTATGCCGCTTGTCGTAAAAGTGCATTTTGATGACAGACACCGGGTCGAGCAGTTTAAGCTAGGGGTGGGCATTGGTTCGGTTCGGTTTAAACCGAACCGAAATAGGGTATACCGGGTTTCCGACTTCTCCCTAAGGTCAAACCGAATTCGAACCAAAATATAATTCGGTTCGGTTTGGCCGAACCGAGTTATATTTCGGTATGGTTCGGTTTTAAGACCCCAACCCGAAATATCATCTATTACCACCACCGCCACCTCATTTTATTCATTTCCCCCTTTCATTAGGGTTTTTGGGTTAGGGTCACAAGACAGCTGCCCATAATCCCTCTCTCCGGCTCTTACCTCTCCGCTCTCTCCCTCAATCTCTGACTTCCCTGTCCATTCTCTCCCTCGATCTCCGACTCCCCCAAACCCAACAGATCTCCGACTCTGGCCTCTCTGCTCTCTCCCTCAATCCCTACCATCGTCATTCGTCACATCTCCCTCTCTACTCGACCATCATCTTCTCTCCCTCTCTCCCAGACTCGCCCAACTCTACCGATGACCATCATCTGATCTCCTTGACTCCCCGATTCTCCAATCTCGACCGTCATCTCCTCTATCTTCAATGACAAGCTCAACGAGAATCAGATCTCGAAGATCGATAGGGTCGAGAACCAGAATAGGCTATCGAGCTTCAATCTCCTATTAGATCTAAAACATTCAAGGCCTCCACCACGAGTTACACCGCATGCAACACCGATCTTCCCCTGCCATCGCCATTGGTTTATTCCAGTAGGTCGCGCCGCCTACGTGTGGTTGTCGGCGAAGCATTTGAAGGGGAGGCTGGTCGGAGATGGCTGCTCAGGTTGCCACTGCATTTGATGAAGCGAAGTCGTAGTTGCAGCAGCGGCGGCGCGATGTGAGGTAGGAGGGGAGGTAGGTCAAAGAGGGTTGTGCTGTTGTGGGCTATAGGAGTTAGGTTTTGATTGGGCTAAGTGAGTTAGGTTTCATTTGGGCTTTGAGAGTTAGGCTTTTAGGGGTTTCATTTGGGCTCAGGGACTTGGGGGAATAGGGATAGTTTTGGGCTTATGTAATATATTTCGGTTTTTTTGGTCGGGAATTCGGAACCTCGGTTCGGTTGAAGAACCCTGTTTCCCGAACTATCCAGATTTCCCTTCCGAATTCCGAACCGAATAGTAGTATTTCGGTTTCGATTTGGTTCAGATCGGTTTCGGTTCGGTTCGATAAACCCAAACTGGATGCCCACCCCTAGTTTAAGCCTTAAGGGGATGGCACGGTACGAGTACTAAATTTTTCGGCCGGTTCGGTATGAATACAAATACTTTATGTATTGAATCCGGATCTAAATTTTATAGATACGTGAACTAGCTTATAACCCGGCCCGTTGGTCGGAATGTTCATATTTTAATATTTATATTTTTATATTATGTTTAAGTCTATTAATTCGTTTGAGTTTATTGAAAATAATTCAATCGAGATGCTACATAAAGAATGAATATATAGGTCGAACATTCAGTGAAATACCCTCCTCATTTTAGAATATAAAAATGTATCATTAATCCCATTTTCATAATGATAATTGAGCCCCCATTAAAATTATATTGGTTAATAGATTGTCTAGAAATATATAAGATAAAAGCTCATTGGAATTCCCACACGATCCATTGACAGTTTGAAAGTGAAATGAAATCTCACAATCCCACATAAATGGTTCAAAGCTCTCCTCTATGAATAACATGCCACTAATAATAAAAGAAATGGATTTATAAAAAAAGAAATGAAAAGTTGTTGATTCAAGTAAATCATATGCTAACAACTCAACTAAAAAGAGACCATCAAAACTTGAGAGCAAATGGCAAAATTAGAGGTACATCCAATATGCTAATAGGCTCGATCAAAGTAATGAGGCACAAAATTAGACACTCCTTATCTACACGTTCCAGTAGTTTGAATAGTGAATCGACCTTAACTTTAGTAAATCAATCAATGATTCCTCGTTTTAACATAAACATAGGTTGAGCTAGTTGCAACAACCATAACACCTAAAGATCCAATAGTTTCCACTCTTCGTTGTACAACCAACTTTTTATCCCCTCCATCTTCAATCTCTCGACGTATATGTTTTAAACCAAAACTCTATTACTAATCCTCCTTCTGCAACTCCATGTATGCTACTTTGATGGACCTTCGCTCCATGAACCTGAATTTCTCTTTCAATTGAGTTTCTTGTCAGCTTGATCTCCAACTCCTCAATCCTCTTTCTTGTATTTGGCCAACTCATCTTCCTCGAGGCGGTTTTAATAAGCTCGTAAAACCAACACTCATCTTCGATTCCATCAATATGCTCTTCTCCTCCTTCTCCGCCTTCACTTGATCCAGTTCACTTTTATGCCCTTCAATACCATCGCCATTTTCATTAATATCCTGATCATCTACCACTTCTCTCTCTTTTCAACTGCTCCAATTTTGCTTTTATGTCTTTCAATACCCCTCCTTGGTTCAATCACTACCCTAACCAACTGCCTCTTCATTGCCTTCACGTGCTGCAAACTACTTCCATGACTTTTTATACACCTTCCTCAAAATCACAATCAACTAACCAATATCGATCCATGGCGTTGGATCAGTTTTAAACTCTATATGAACATCTCAATACCACAAAGTCTAAATCTAAATATTCTTTCAGTTAATCATGAACTTGAGTTTATCAAAATCTAATCCACTCCTTCTAAGTTGGAATTCCCATCCCCAAGCTCATTTTGGGTTCATTTGATCCCACATAACCATGATATTATACCTCTAACTAAAATAAATCAAAGCATTTTCCGAAAAGAAAACGAACCATGAACTTTACCTGATACCAAATCCAAACACAATTTCTTCCTCTCACCACTTCCCTTCCCAAACCCAATATCAACTTTTACTCCAAGTTCACACCCCCCAACTCCCAGTGTGTTGTGGAAAGCTTAATTTTAGCAATCATTATGCTTGCAATTAGATTAATGGACACCAGTAAGCGCCAAAATTCCACCAGACGATGAGTTGTCTTTACTTTGATTTTTGTCATAAAACTGCTTGTCCGATATGTTTATCAGTTTGCAATAGGGGTGGGCAACGGAACGGGACGGGATATCCCTCCCGTTTGAAACGGGTACCCAGTCCCATTTGGAGACCAAAGTCCTTCCCATATGGGAAACGGGTACCCATTACCCGTACGGAACGGATAATGGTTACTCATACTACCCATAAATACCCAAAGTTTAAATCACTGAAATTTTAACAAAAGTTTAAACTTAACTTGTACTTTCTTAACAATCACAAGACACAAAATCCATCGCAATCACAAATACTTGGTTTGCAAATTTTTACACATTCAGTTATGAAGAACCCTACCAACCTCGCGAAGCACCAATCAAACCCAAAGGTGGCTCCCGTAATCGCGAAAATGATGAGCAAATTTGCCGGACCGAAGTGAACAGTTGTTGCTCTTGAGTTTCTTGATCGTTGTCCTTGTTCAGATCATACCTTAAGCTTTGGTGTTGAACCCATTAGATCTTTGTTTTTGGAAAGTTTGAACTGAAGCAACTGTACATGGAAAAATCTCTCGTGCCATGGAGTTGTGGTTGTCACTCTGACCCCTTACAGAGAAGGAACAATTCGACTGAATTGGCTATAGGTTCTGCTTGCAGCTCTTAGAACTATGGTTGTTGCTCGTTTCGATTCACTCACTTCTGCTTAGCTCCATCGATCGCTCTCGCGGTGCTCCTAGCTGCTGCTGATCTGCTAATGAATGTAGGCGGCGCAGTAGAGTGAGAAGAAGGAGCTATTCTGCTATTGAATGGAGGCGGCGCAGCAGAGTGAGACGACGCCGCGGTGACTTCGCCTCCGTCAGATGACGCGCTGACGCGATGAGAGGGTGAATGAAGAAAGTCGCGGCGGTGAATGAAGGAAGAAGCCGAGCTAGGTCTCTCGCTTTGAAGACGCTGACTCGCTGAGTCTCACTGAAAGTGAAAGGGTAAGGGCCCGAAATGGAATTAAAAGGGTAAGGGCCGAAATAGCCAATGGGTTCTGAATTGGTGAATTGGGCTGGGCTGAAATGAATTTCTGCCTTTGTATTGAATGGGTATAACGGGTACCAATATTATCCAAACAGGTATTTTGCGGGTAACCCGCGGGTACCCATATTAGGAATGTACAATCTCAAGTCCCATCCGTTTATAATATTAGGGGTAATATGGGTACCTGTAACCCTTAAAAATGGGACGTGTATGGGTATACCCAAATACTGCCCTCCCCTAGTTTGGAGGCCATATGATTAGCAATACCGAATCAGTTGCAGCGAAGTTACCAGCCACAGTAATGACAATATGAAACATGTGTTAACAAACGCGGATATGGGTTACGTTTATGGATTGGCATTAGAATGATGGGATTGGACAATGAGATCGTCCTCAGTTAAGCGACGTGTAAATTGGTTCATTTGGTATGGGGACACAAACCGTTAAAATTCTAAATTATTTAGGTGAGTTTGTATTTAGTATTTTCAAAATCGTGGGATATGAGTTAGGTGATTAAAATATCTAAACCCAAACGAACCGACCCACGTACACCCCTAGGAAAAGTTTCAAAACTTAGTATTTAACCGAAAAAAAATGTTCAGAGAACCAGTCCCCTAGAGTTTGCACAAAGATATGATTGCTTCACTATAGTTCTGGAAATTAATGGTAATTTAAGAATTCTATATCGCTTCTACATATTCAATACTATAATTTGATATGAAATATTCGAACCAACAATAATTTGGTTGCAAATTTATGGTTATCGTCTATTTATAAGAAAGATAAAATTTTAAATTAAGTATTAAAATATAATTAAAATAAAAAATATCAAAATCGAAGTATCAAAACACCAAATAAGTACTTACAGAATATTTATTAGGCTAGCTAACTGTTGAAAAGTTCTATGATTTCATATTTTAGCTTCGTATATATTTTTAATTTAAAAAAATACAAAAAATCTACATAGTCTGATTGATTTTAAACCTTTACTTTGTTTGAAGTGACCATGGTTCAAATCTCAATATGTCTATCTTTTTCTGTAAATAAATAAAAAATACAGATAATTGTGAAGACAAAAATGTCCTTCCTAATTTCCCTCTCATTGCAGGAAATTTGAAAATGGAGATTCATTTTCAAATAATTAAATCATATACCCTAAATCTATAGAACTTAAATCCAAATATCACATATGCTAAGAACATAATCAATGATTCCGATTCGCCAAGATGTATACAACATACCATATGCACTATATTAGGATTTAGAGAATTATGATATAGGGTTTAGTTACGTGATTAATGTATGGTCTAGATAATGTTATTTAACTAAGGAGATGCAATAACTCTCAATTCATCGAGCGTACCATAGAATTTCCAATGTATATACACAGACCATTGTTTGTTAATTTAGCCAATGATAATTGGCTCATTTGTCAATGGTATTTAGTCTTTCAATTCTATGCTTATAATTGTCAACCATTAGGGAAATTGTTAGCCAATGATTTTTGGTCATTCACTTATAGCATTGAAAATGTCTCGTTACAAAACCATAGATCACAAATGTCAAATTTTATGTTTTGAAATAAAATTTTGTATAACACTTTTGTAAACAATCCTTGTATTCCTACAAACTACAAAGTCATGTAACCTAATAAATGTAAAAATTGTAAGACATACATAAACTCAAAATGTACTATTTGATTCTTGGTGAAGAATTGTGTGATTAGTGGAACTCACTTAGTTGATTCATAAAGCTAGGTATATCATGATGATTCACTTTGTAAATAATTACAGTTATTAATTAATTCGATGATTGATTGTTATGGTGGATAGTCCTATGATTTTGGGATATTTCAGTATTTTCTCTCTTTAATTCAAAAATACATAAATATTATTGTAGTCCAGTTGGTTAGTGATATTGACTATCAATCTGAAGGACTCAAGTTCAAATCTTTGTAATGACATTTTTTTTATCATAAGAAGATATTTAAGTTCTAAGTTGAACTTACAAATTTACCCCTAGCAACAATTAAGGAGAGTGCAAGGAATTTCAAATGCTCAAAATCTCCTGAAGAACTGCTATATATTATAGAGGGATGTTATGGTCTATAAGTGAATAGTATTTGTTGGAAGTGATTAATACGTAAGTCCAAGCCCACTTAACATGGCATTGGTGAGAGAGTGAGCCCAAGAAGAACAAAGCACATCATACATATTTTGGATTGGGCAAGGAGAGAAACCCTACTTTGATGACGACAAAATAGGTGTCCGTCCAAATTAGTACAGGTACTGATAGTCTAGTGTATGCGCCTCTCTACGATGTGTGACTAAGTGTTGGTCAAGGCACTTGCCCGTTTAAGGAAACAAAGGGGGTGGTTGAGGGAGTTTTGTGAGAGGTGGGTTCCAGTGGCTATGACAGTAAAAGACGTTCAACCTCCCGTGTTGGGTTGTTGTTTGGAAGAGTGAACCACGAGTGAGGAGCTCTAACGGAAACTCTCCAAACGAGATGTTAAGTCGAGTAATGATTTGGATAAGAGAGCACAAAAGGTCATAGTGTTGGAGCAAAAGCTGGCTGCAATGAGGGTAGCAAAAAAATAAACTAGATGAAGGGGAGCCGCCGAGGACAATGCGCCCGGAAACTGGTTGGTGTCAGCTTCCAATAAGGTGCCTAGAGGCACAGAAACCCATGAGTCACCGAGCTCAACCTTTCACTAAACTCAATGATGCGCTAAAAAATGTCATTGCTTATGGGAAGGATAAGGGATACCGCATAAGGTGGCCTAGACCGATGCACGAACAGTCTAACAAGCACAACATTCATAGGTATTGTGTGTTTCACAGAGAAAAAAGACACCACACGGCTGAATACTATCAATTGAAATTTGAGATTCAAGGCCTAGTAGAAAGAGGAATGTTAAACGAGATCGTGAAAAGGAATGAAGATAAAGTGCATCACGAGTACGCTATCCAAGAGGGCCACCCAATGGGTGTATTGGACCAAGTGAACCTCCCCCTCCACATTCCGCCATTAATCAGGCTCGCGATCCAGGGCGCACCCGACTACCGTAGAGGTTATCACCGGAATGCAGGATTTGAGAAGGACATTGGAAGAAAAGTGCAGACTTAAGAATGCACTGTCTGGGGTGAGGGCAACCGTGCAAATCAGTTTTAATAGAGTTCCCAAAGAGGCATGTAGACTTTCTTCTACAGAGGCACTTGAGATACAAGGCGTGGTCACAGGGTATCTAATTAAATGGATGTTAGTTGATATAAAAAGCTCAATGAACGTCCTTTTTCAAAACACGTTTGATAGGATGCAGGTGGCGCCTGAACTTATTGAACCATCTGACTCGGTCTTGATAGGGTTCTCAGGGGCACCATCCCGAGTGATGGGGCGCATACGCGTCTGTGACGCTCGGAGACGATGATCATAGAGTTACGTAATCCGTGAAATTTGGGATCGTGAAAGAATCACTCATAATCATGGTTGTGATTAGCAACGGCGCAGATGCCCATTGCGGCCAAACAAGACCTGAAAGTTTATAAATCATGCTTAACCACTTTTCTCGCTCTTTCCTCTCATGACTTTCTCTCTCTTCTTTGTCAAGTAGCTCAAAAAATCCAATCGTGTATATTACCATGATATATATTTCATACTAAATTTTATTTTGCAGAGTACATTTATTTGGATTTTTATGAAAAAATACGAGAAATCAAAGGACAACCTTTTTTCATATTATATCATACCAACAATGTAACGATTTTCTGTACAATTATAAATATGTGTACTAATGCACTCATATATTTATATATTAAACAATTAAAAAAATTGTGTGTACTCCATTATATTATAAAGTAAAAATGTCAACTTGCTACGTAAAATACATTATTACTATCACGTATTTATGTGACATGTCTGTACTCCAAAAATTTACTAAAATGCACCTGCATAGTTCAGTCATGTGTCACCATAATACAAGATAATTTCTACACTATAAAAAATTACTATATTTGTAGAGTATATTTATTTGATCTTCTTATGAAAAATATTAAATTCGAGTTGAAGCGAATAACATATAGTCCGTTAAAATTAATGTGGGAGTGATTATGCATTTGTTTTAAATTTTAGATTATGCACTAAAATGTTCCACACAAGTTTTACATCAATTATTTTTTGTTCTTCAAAAAAATTTGAAGTCATTCATTTACCTTTTTCGCATTTCAACTTTGCTAAAGTCAGCACGATTCGCAAGATTCTCTTGACTTTTCCACCTTATTTTCTCCCACAAACGTAACTGACTTTTTGCACATTTGTATGCATGCTAATCTCAAGCCTCTAACATTCATAAATACGTTAAAATTATATCACTCTCCGCATTTTGCTTCTGCTTCATTGTTGGTCTGTAAATATTCATTTTGGCTTCACTCAAGCCGCATTTGTTTCTATTTCCTTCCCCATTCCTATCTAGGTTTACACAATCTCTCATCTCCAATTAAATTTAAATAGTAAATATCTATTTTATAATAAAAAATATCAATTACTCTATGCTAGCCATCAACTAATTCATATAAGTAGTTTGTTAGAATGTCTATGCGAGAACTCAATTGCATGATGCAAAGATAAAAATTAATTATTTGTATTTCTAATGATGATGAACAGTAAAATATAAGAAGGAACTTTATAGTTGTCACTACTACTATTTTCTTTGGATCTTTAGTTATTGGATTAACATTGCATGGTAATTAGGGCTGGTAAACGGTCGGTAATCTGTTAAACTGATTACCGGTATATCGGTTATCACCACACTCCCAACGTTTGCCGATACCGAATAAGATTTGGTAAATCGGTTACCAGTTGTGAGTCGGTTTCCCGTTTACCAGTTGTGAGTCGATTTCCCGTTTACCGCAAAGAGGCGACAGGCAATGACAATGTTGCGGCCTGGGGACGGAGATTCGTGAAAGAAAGGGCCGGTTGGTCTGCTTCACACCAATTCACCGATTGATTTTCTAAATACGTTATTCCACAACATCATCAACATAAACAAGACCATAAGCAAGACCACAATTAGACTTTCAATTCAAAAATTGCGATGATGATCGATGAATAGAATAGTTGCTTCAGAAAGGGAAGAAACCCTCTCCTCCTAACATGCAAATCCCAAAAAAGGCCCAATGAATAAAACAGTTGCTTCGGAAAGGAAACAAATCCTCCCCTCGTGCAACCCCATCACGAAAAAAGTGGATAAGTATGAAAAAATCCAGCCAGCATATACAATCGCAGATCGAGTTGGTATTGCTACTGCTCTACGATGGGGGTTTTGACAAGCGGCGCCCCTCTCTGGTTGGGTGGACCATCTTCATCGTTCCTCTGCGGGCAAATATGGAATCGAGAAGGAGAGAACCATCGAGCGAGGAGACTGCATGGCATCGGATTTGGAGATTCCGTGACCCAGGTCGAAGATAAAGAAGAAGGGACCGCTGTCGCATATGGCGTCGGATCTGGAGATAATTCCCTCACTGCCACCGGACCCATAAGCGATTATGACGATTTCTGGCCGGGATTGGCCGGCAGAGACGATGATACAACCATATTTTTCCAATAGCCTCCGTCAAACCACTTGACAGTACTTCTCATTGCTGCACTGCATAACAAGGGAAGAAGAATTCGCAAGACCCGGATAAAGGTGGGGGAAATTGAGGACGGGGAGGAGAAAAGAGAAGAGAAGTAGAGAAGCGAAGGAAGGCGACGACTGGTGTGAAGGGAGAAGGGGAGAGAAGAAAGGGTTTGCAAATTGAGACAGCAGGGGAAGGGCTCTCCTTGTCTATCTATACTATATATAAAGCAGATTTATGGGTTGAATTTTCTCCATTTCAAATTTTGAGAAACCAGGGTGAAAGTAGGAAGGGTATTTTTGTCTTCACAATTAGTTATTTATTTTTTATAAAAATATATCAACACCAAGATTTGAACCATGGTCTCTTTAAACAAAGACATGAAACATAACCAATTATACTAAACAAATATGTTATATACTTTTTATTACAAAACATACACGAAATTAAAATATGAAAACATATGACTTCTGCATAACGATAAGCTAGCTCACTAGGTCTCATGTAACTATCTTTATGGTCCTTGATAATTCAATTTTCATATTTGATTATTTTAGTTCTAGACTATCCTCCAATCTATAAAATATATGAACGAGATTGATGGGTTAAATTTTCTCAATTTCAAATATCCAGCAACCAGAGTGATTTTTCGAAGGATAGTCTAGAACTCTCACAACCTCTAAACCTAGATAAGAGGAAACAAATAAGCGGAAATCTCGCAGCCATAACTCTGTCACTAACTCGGCCGTTCTTCGGACCTCTCCAAGGAGCCTTCGACACATTTCTTGCCAGACAAAGCTAATCAAGGTGCACCATAGAGGTCTAATAAGTCTCCCTAGAGTCGTGTTTCGCTTTGCAACCATACATGCATTTGAGAGTCGGATATCCCAAGAGCTGCTACTGAAAAAATTACCAACTCTACTAACAATACTCGTCGAGAAATAACATTCGAAAAACAAATAATCCCAGGTCTCACTATTGGCATGGCATAAAATGCATCTATCTTCATTAATTTAACCCATCGCATCAACTTTACCTTGGTTACTATCGCATCCATGGCCACAATCCATGCTATGATACTCCAACGATGCACATAGAATTTGCTCTAGAGAAGAGCAAACCAGTGTTGTTTGCTCTTCACAGGACGTATCGTATCCCAAACTGCGCTCATTTAGTAGTTGTACATCAATTTCCCATTCCAAAAGCCTTCATCACCCTGCTTCCTCATAAACGACTGCATAGTTGGACAAAACTTCAGAATTCGTCTCCATGCCAAATCATCTCTATTTTCACCTGTCAAACAACAAAAAGATGGTGGATTTTCCATAAATCCAATTATCAAACCAAGCTACACATGAATGAAAAAGTAAGTTATCAATATTCTAATAAAATTCTCACGTGAAGATTCCAATATAATTTTCGCTTCCATAATATATATGGTACTAATTGTTGGTTACAATTTAGTGCAATCTAATTTTGGCCTTTAGATTAATCTAACGATTTTATTAGGCTGTATTAAAATAACAATTTAATATGATTTGGATTACGATACAAAACTCATACATAAAAAACTCTACAAAATCCCAACCATAGAACCATTTATCGAACGGACATGTATTTTAAACAACAATAGAGTTATTTTAAACAGTTATGATATTAGTTTTAATTATACGAGTTAGTACCTATTCCATTTTGTGTGATGTTAAAAATTACCATAATCAACATAAATGTTCATTTATAAAATAATTTATCAATGATATCATGAACATCAATAATATGAACAAACAACATTAATAGACAACTGTGATATTGAATCATACTGGTTAACAACGAAATGATGTATTGTTAATAATCTATAAATTGCAACGTTGCCAACATAAGCAAAATCGTTAACCACATATATATATATATATATATATATATATATATATATATCATATGAACGGGAAGCATCCAATGAACGAGTCATCACTGAAGCAATTAACATTAAAGTCTGAATATCAAAAGTTAATAAATGAAGCTTCCATCCATTATAAATATAAATAAATAAATAAATGAAACTTCCATACTTTGACATCGACTGCAGCGGAAGAATAAGATATGGCAGACATATAAAAAGCAACGATAACTATTATCTAATCTATTCCCCATGACTAACGATATCAACTTCGTCTAATGCATATTCGTCCTGTGTGAAAATGTTATACGAAGAAAGTGGGAATAGGGCAACCAAAAATTCATTTTGGAAAGAAGCGAATGTGTTACACGACGTGAGAAAATAGAAAGGTGCAAAATGGGAGGTTCCAACACGGTTTGCATGTGGTAGAGAAAGAGTGAGAGATTGAAGTTTCACATTTTTATTTTTTAAAACTTATTAAACTAATTATTAATTTAGAATATCGACATTTCTCTTATAGGTTTGTTCTTCTTGATTAATCTAATGATTCCTATTACGTTAAGAAACTTGATAAATAATTAGTTTAATGATTGAATCCAAACCGCATGTTATATGTTTATGTTTTGGTGGAGATATACTCCATTTAATTGTATGCTTGACAACTTGATGATTAATGAATGGTGGATCTATTGTTTGGTGGTTGCGAACTTCTTTATCTATATGCTATAGTGTTGTTATTTGCTTTGTAATATTTAATCTATTGGTTAAATGGTCATAGATAGAATTGTGGTATATTGTTATGTGGATGAGGATTAGGGTTAACTCATGGCGATGAACACAGACTATGGTTTTTTGTTTCAAGTATTAGACCTTCAAATTCGCAGGTTATAAATATTTTTGTCTATTTTTCTTGCTTTTGGCTATCTAATTGACTAGGAAACACAAGACTTTTTTCATGTACAACTCTTATTGGATTTCTTGATATTGAATTTTCCACAATGAACCTCTTTTTGACAATTTCTTTGACTCTCATCTTCAAACTCGCTCATCTCCCCCAAGTGTTAAGATTATAGATGGTGGTATGATCTCTTTTTATATCTAATTATCTTTGCCTGTGTTTCTCTTATGAGCATAATTAAAGGCTTTTGTTTCACATCTGAATATGCTATGGATTTTAGGGAGAACAATATGCAACATGAAGACACAAAGTTACTTTAACATTTGGTCTTCAAAGTGAGCTCCCATGTATTGAGCATTTGAGATCAATTTGCTCTTCATTGCCCACTGTTTTGTCTATCTCTACTTTCACATCAAAATATTAATACTGAAGCTAACAATGAGGCACTAAAGGCTCAACTTTTAAGTATAACTTCCGCAATGCACAAAATACTCATTTGATTTTTCTTTTATGCTTCGAGCCCTTGACTCATGTTAAGAATGCTCACTGTGAATCTTGGCACTAGATCAATTTCTAGTTTCTCTAATAGCTTCTACAACGACACTCTCATGCATGGATGCAAAATGGTCACAAATTCTATAGCATATTAGTTCGTGCAAAATAAGTAAGGTTAATGTTGTATTGAGGGTGGTTTTCACGTCATCATGGAACATATTCAACATGCTACTTCATATTGTTGATCAATCTCTAATGTGCCATATATATTCTTTCACAGGATATATATAGGGGTCGTTTGCTTGTTAGATTTTAGAATGAAGGATTTTAGTTTTTAGAACCTTAGAATTTGTGATAGATTTGTTGCATTGTGGATTTGAAAGAGTCTATCGTTTGTGTTGATGATTTTTTATCATGGATTTGTAGCTTTTTATACCAATGGCCTCATAAATTTGCCTTGCATCAACCAAATCCCAAATGAAAGGCGGGATTTACAAATCCGTGGTGTCCACTGATTTGGATCTAAAAAAAATTCCACAAATCCGTGGGCCCCACGAATTTGGTATCCTATTTTTTGATGCAACAAACAATGGAATTGGTTAAATCCATCAAGCTTGGGATTTGGGTGGCAAATCCATCACCCAAATCCAACAAGCAAACGACCCCTATTTCATATTTATAACCTACCGTGATGAATAAAGATGTTAACTATTGAGAAAAAATATTTGATTAAACTATATGAATAGACAATAATTTTCTGTTATGATTAAGATTGATTTTGTGTGTGTAATGGAAGAAAACTCTCATGTTGTCCTACATGAAATACATAATAAATAGATTTCATTTACTTTATAATTATCTCTATTATTTGTTTATATTCGTTATTCATTTCTATATATTTTTTTGTCCATACCAAAATATTACATATTATAAATGACAACAACACATCAAAATATATAATAATCACACTCTCTCGGCCAAGGGTTGGGCCCGGTGCTAGTTTTGTATGAAAAAGTATTCGACTATCCTGTTTATCGGCTAACCGCTGGTTATTAACCGAGTAAAATATGGTATATAGAGTCCAGTGTTTGGCTACTGTATACCAATACCGGCAGTTACCGGTTTGGTAACAGGTTTTATCGTTAACTGGTACATCGTTTACCACCTCTAATGGTAATGTAAAGTGGAGGTGGAATTCTCAATAGCTAACATTATTTATATAATTATTAAAAAGTTAAAGATAATACACAATTATAAATGTATAGGTAGTATAGCAGTACAATTGCACCTTAATTATATGCTCCTGATATGCAATTGTATCTCCCTTTCAATGATCTATACCATGTTTATTTCTTGAGTGCTTATTTATCAAAATTGTGAGTTTTTCCGTCTTGGACCTCATTCAAGTACATGTTAGTGTTGTACTAATGTTATGTAAAAAGATAAAGGGTAATGTCTATTTTTTATCCAAACTTTTTCAAATTCTTTTATATTATCGTAACCTATCGAAATACTAAGAATTATCCAAATGTTAACTTTCAGTTAGCAATTTTGTTAGTAATATTGACTTGGCAAAATGATACTGACTTGAAAGAGACTCATGAAGGTTAACATTAAAAAAATTTAATATTTTAACTAAGAAAAGAGTTGCAAAATTATTAACGATAAGGTAAAAATGGCTAATATTTTGATGCATTATGAAAGATTTGGATAATTAATAGAATTTTAATAGGTTTGGATAATATAAAAGAATCTAAAAAGGATTTGGATAAAAACTAGATATTACCCAAAGATAAAATACATTTTGAAAGAAGATCTACGCACAACAATGATAACTTTTGACATTCATTGTATGAGTGCAAGATGAATTGTTATTTGAATGATGAACATGAGTTATACGTATCTATCGGGGGCGAATTTACCATAGATTGAACTAGGGGTGTAGTTCGGGTTTAATCATTTTAATCACCCGACCCATATATACGATTTTGAAAATGTTAAATCCAACCCAACCAAAAAACATTAGAACCCTACAGTTTGTTTATAATTGGGTTGGGTCAGGTTGGAGATTTTAATGAAACAAATAAATCGAGGCGAAAAGTTTCAATATGCATAAATATTGTTTGGTTTTTAATGAAATGCAATTTACTTCAACATATGTCTATTTTTTTCATAAATATTAGTCGAAATAAGCTAAAGTGGTTATAAGCTAACACATTTATAATATATTTTTCTTCTAAAATTGTACACACAAGAAAAATAAGATTATGTGAATCATAGCTTATATTAATCTACGTTTAAATATTAAGTTGAGGAATGTATTAGGCTAGAGAAATTACAAGAGAAAAATATGATAAGATAGCTTAAATTTCTCACAAATATGTTTATTTACGACACAAATATGTATTGTAAACGAATACCTATGATAATAGTTTGGCACGGATTGAGTTGGGTTTTATGGGTTATGTTACCCCAAATTCGGACCCAACCAAATAGAGGCGGTTTGTACAAAAGAAACCCTCACCCAACCTTAAACTTAAAAATTGACGATAAGTACGGTTGGGTTGGTCGGGTGGATCGGGTTGTGGGTTGTTTTGTTCACCCCTAGATTGCACAGCCTACTACTATCAGAATGTTCAACTATAAGTTTGTTGAGTTATACATTCATCAAATAAAGAAATAAGTTGAAATGACTCCGATTCGATCATTACATGTGAAAATTTGAATCATCTAAGTAAATTTTTGTCATGAGATTGAAAGAATGTTAGACGCTCACAATATTTGGCACAAATATATAGATCCACGAAAGACAAAATCAATGAGAAAATATGTAGAATATGTGAAGTTGAAAATTGATGGCCAATTAAAGAGCACATGACTCGTGAATATGATCTTCAAAATAATGATGAAGTATTGACTCTTATTGCTTTACGTGATAATGGTTCCTAGCCACACTCAAACTAAATATGACAGTCCACATATTAGACAAAGCCCAAATAATAAATTATTATGATAAATATATACGAAAGGAAATAGTAGCCAACTATTGATAAAAATAACAATAAAATAAAACATGCCGCCCACCAGACGTACACAAAATTAGTTTATAAAATAAGCTAGAAGTTGTAAAAACATGTGTACATAAATCAATGAATTTCAGATCCCAATTTCCAAATTAGTACCCGAGCTACAATCGGAGAGAGAGCTAGAGATGAGGGGAAGGGGCCGACCTGGATCGGTTGAAACTTGATAGTGGGAAAGATATGAGATGGGTAATAGGCAAAGGGCAAGGACAATGAGGGATGCGAAGAATGGAGGATGCTTGGTCGAGAAAGTTCAGCGGTTCATGATTCCCATCGAGAAGGCGAGGAACGCGGCAGCGACAGGGAGGGATGATGAGCGACAAGTAGCGATGGTCGACGACACTGGACGAACGAATGGATGGATTTGAGGAGCGAACATAAGGTGAAGGACTGCGAGCTTCGTCTCGAGTCAACATGTGGACGAAGAAGTGAGATCAAGGGCGAACGAGGAGGTTCATTGCTAATTGGCAAGCGACTGAGGCAGTGATAAGAAAAAACGAATGGATGCTAAAATGTTGAAGCCGAGAAGGGGGTGGAGATGCTGACTATACCGTTCCGGACTAGGCTCCTATTTTGGTTTTTTCTCAGTCCGATCGACCAAACCGATACTATTTCAAAAACCATGAGAAAAAGAAGAGAACACGAATAAAGAAATGAACGAGCTAGAGTGCTAGACGAAGAATATTGGAAGACTTCATCTGGGTAGCCTGACAATCGAGTTAGGTTGAGTAATTTTGGGTTGAGGCATCAGGTTACGAGTCCGGTCATGTTGGGTTGTCTGATTTCGGGTCAAATTTTGACCCAAACCGTTCGATTTCGGGTCAGGTTACAAGTCGTTTCGGGTTTTGAGCGCTCTCATAAACGAAAACATGCTTCATATTTTTTTAAAGAAAACAAATTTCCACATATGCGTGACAATAGTTTACCTAACACATGTCAATTAACATATTCTCAAATCCTCCCATGCTAATGAAATGAAATACAAATTGCGCAAATAAAAAAATAATAATCGCAAGAGTAAAACTACTACAAAAAACATATGATGTTTGATTATCCTTAAACTCCAAAAATGTCTTTCAAATCCTTGTAATTTTTTGTTTAACATCTCACCAATTTATGAGTGATTTTATCATTTTGGGAATGACATATAAAATATAACGGGTCAACCCACTAAACCACCCAACCAACCCAAAAAATCACGAGTTAATATGGATTTGGAGGCAGTTTTTGAAATGCCGAGATATTGCTGCTGGTTTTATTTCAGGTGCTTCCCCCAATCTGTGTTGGCAAGGGCAGCAGATGCAAAGGTACTCCGTTAAAAGAGTATGGAATGCAATAAGAGAGCGCAAGACTACTGTGGAATGGCATAAATTGGTTTGGTCAAAGGAAATTATTCCTAGACATGGCTTTACCCTATGGATGGCTATACAAGACAGATTGATATTGCAGGATAAACTTCTGGCTTGGGGCAAACAGGTATCTGGACTATGCCTTTTATGCCCGGGTGGTGTTGAAACAATTCATCATCTACTGGTTTCCTGTGCCTATACTGTATCGGTTCTCAGAGGATGTATGAAGCAATTGGCTCCTCCAGGGGAGGGAGATTGGACTACAGTGGTGACCTGGTGTTGTAGGCAGTGGGGGGAAAAGATTCCAAGACATGGTTTGTGTAGGCTGATGTGGAGTTCAGTGATCAGTTACGTGTGGCGGGAAAGGTGTAGTCGAATGTATGGCTCAAATGGAATTCGACCTCCTGATGTGTTAGTGAAGCAAGTGAAATCTGATGTAACTCATAGAGTGTTTAGTGACCCTGCTCTCCAGGCGGAATTAGAGTATATAGATAGTATACCTTGACAGGTTTTTCTTTGTTTTGGTTGTAATTGTTTGAGAGGCACATCAAGATTTTCCTTGGTGTTTTTGCCGGCGCTTCAATACAAGTTTTTTGATTCGCATAAAAAAAAATAAGGGTCGGATCATTTGGGTTTCGGGTTATAAATTTTTTTATTTTTCGCGTGGGTTCGAGTCGGTTCATCGAATCTGGATATAATTTGCCAAGTCTACTTTCGGGAAAAGAAAAGAATAATAATTATTAGAAGACAAAACGACAAATTTTTTTTTTTTGGTGGCAAAAACGACAAAAGATCTTACCACTCAGAACAGAACCAATCGTGGAAGAGAGAGTCAAGAAGACGCTGCCTCCAACCGGCCGGGTCGAAGCCGCGACTCCTAACGTAAACAAAATCGCTCCCCTTCTCTCTAACCTGCCTGCCAAAAAGCAAGTAAACGCCTCTCTCCCCACTCGACACTGCGGGCCGCTTTCGCTGCCGCAGACGCGATTTTGCGAATTCGAACACTCCCAAACAATCGCCGACAAGACTTCCGCGGAGCACCACCGATTTTCGCACATACCAGCGTTCTCCTTTGAGGTAATCGTCTATTCTCCTCTCTTCAAATAGTATCCCTCTCTGTGTAATTTTCTGCATACGAGGTGTTCGACGAAATTACCCATCTGGTTGTGTACTTGTCCCACCATTTCGCCTCTCTCCCCACTCGACATCTGGTTGTTCACTTTCGCTTGGAAATGTTATAGAGCAGTTTTCATGTGCAGATGTCGTTATACATTGGTAATCTGTCATCCCGCATTCACAAAGATGAGCTTGAACGTGTGTTCCAAAAGTTTGGTCGGTGCGACGTACGGATGAAAGATGGGTATGGATTTGTGGTGTATGAGTTTCCCCCAAATGCCGAGAAAGCCCTGAAAGCACTGCAAAAGAAGTACATCTGTGGGCAGCCATTAACGCTCACATGGTCAAACAAACAACCTAGACCAATTAACAGACACGGAGGAAGGCCCGTTAGGCGTTATGACTCACAGCATGTTGGATTTTCTGCACGAGGTACCGAGTATGGTCGGGACAGGTTAGGTTCCCCTGGTCAACATGATTATAGAATGCTCGTTAAGCATGAAGATGAACGTGAAAGAAGGTTCGATTCTGATATGCTTGATGAAGGGACAGCTTTCCACCATGACGACATGAAGGATTTTCATGGTCAAGAGCATCGCGGTTACAGGGAGGATGAAATGGTAGAAAATGATAGATGGGATCTCCGCAATGTGCTGAATGAACATGATGTCAATGATGGAGAGGGGTTCGATAGGTATGAACCCTACCAGGACAGAATTGATGATGGTAACCCTCAATTGGGCCATTCCAGCGGGTCTCCTTCTCAACGAAGCTTCCTAGGGGATAGAAGGAGAGATCACTTTGGTGAAGGAAATTTGAAGCGCAAGGATGCTTGCTATAGTTGTGGGAGCCTAGGTCACAAAATGAGGAATTGTCCTGAGAAAAATTTTGTGAGGACAAACTGGTCCAAGTTTAACCAAACAGACGGTAACAATGTGCATTGGAAAGAGAGAAGTGAAGATGAGACAGAAATATCTAGGTCAAGGGAAACACTGGGATCAGGGATGGATAGGGGTAAGAATGATGTGAAATCATCTAGCTCAAGGAAGCACCACGAACTAGCAAAGTATAACAGCTCTCCAATAGAAAAGGAAGTGGGCACAATAAAGGATCGTGAAATAAAGAAACGAAACAGGAAAGAAAGTGGATCACCTAAGGCATGTAGCACAAAGAGAGGAAGAATATTGCTTTCATCTCCTGATTCAGATCACATGGGATCTAGATCAGTTCCTAAGTCGTCAAAGCATACTCGGATGTCTTATGCTCGCTCTAGATCGAGATCGAAATCTTCTAGGACTCGTTCATTATCATCAGACTCGAGGTCCGGTTCAACATCACATAGATTCAGAAATACTAAGTCGAGATTGAGATCTATCTCGCCTGCATCATTGTCTTTGTCTGTGTCACTTGGACAACCTTTGCCATCCTCAGATAAGGTTCAGTTCAATCCGAAAGGTGGCATGGATGCTGTTAAACCTGCAGAGTCCAGGGAGGTGGTGGTTGAGAAGGAACAGACGGTAGAATCTAATACAAAGGTGGAGAATTCTGAACTTGAAATGGACGCGACTGTTGCAAATTCGGGAAGTCCTGTTCTATCCTTGGATATGGAAGGTGAAGTTAAAAAAGGGAAGCTTATGCTTAAGGACAGTGAAATTTTGTCAGCATCTCTCAATGTTGTGAAAGACCCAAGCACTGCCCTAACAGACGGAAGTACAAGAGTTGCTATGAGTTCTTCGCCTAAGAGGCTGATGGAGATTGCTTTTGAGAATTCAAACCCAGTGATGCCAGACCATGTGCCATGTTCTATCACGAAACCAGAGTCTGAACTGTCTGTTATTTCTGGCACCTGCAATTTAACAGATATTTCCCCAGACGAGTTGTGTAAGGTTATAAAGCATTATAATCTTGATTCGGCAGATGAGGATGCAAGGCATTTAAGCCCAGAGGCTTACTTTGGTTCTTCTCGCTTGTGGCCTTGGGAAATTATCTATTACAGGAGATTGAAGAAAGGTCCTATATCTGTTGAAAACTATGCTAGGCGGGTGGAGCAAAACCATAAATTTGGTATTGTTGACAAGTACATTAGAAGCAGTAGTGGATGGGGAGAACTGAACCAAGGGAATGAGTAAGACATATAGCTCCTAAGATGGATTTTTGGCGCGTCGAGACTTGCCCGAGACTGACTTACAGCCATGCTCTGATTCTAGGGGGTACTTATTTTGAGAAGCTTTGAAAAGGTAAACACGCAGATGGAATTTTGATATGTGAAGCTCTTAGAACCTATATAGTTGTGTTTTAGTGGTTGCCGAGGGCTGACCTGGCGAGCAAGGCCTTATGTTTCTGAATGGAACTCAAATCTGTTTTCCAATTTTCTCTAATTGTCTTATGAGCTCATTGTTTGGATGGTTCATTCAGTCTGATGATGTTCTTTCTTTCCCATTCATAGCCAAGTAGGTCCAAAATGCTCAACTCAAGCATTTTGGACCTATATGATTAGCCTTGCTTCCTAAGTCTTCCTTTTACATTGTCTCTTGCTCAAGAAAAAAAGATATGCATGTAAGAAAGAGGTGGAAAAGAGATGCAAATAATTTAAAGATACAAATCTATAATATGTTTGGAGCATGGGATACCATTTACAGGAGCTATCATTCAAGAGGCAAGCATCAAAATCAAAGGAACCTAACTCTTGCTCATTTATTCCCTAAGCCCTGAATTACACTACTTGACTGCTGCTATTTACAACACTTAGCAGCTCATCCGGATATTTGCTAAGATAGTAACATAAAGATCTTATTCTTGTTCTTCTCGAAGTGAATTTGTGAATGGTGTTTCACTCTCTCTCTCTGTAATAGTGATTTCTAGTAGCAAAGTCAATTCACCTGATGGCTTTGCTACTGAATGCTCATTATTTTTTATGGACAAGTGATACTCAGCTACCTTTTCCTCTTGTTCTTCCTCCATACACCACTGGTGTATTCTTCTCCCCATTTTCAATGAAGTTTTCACCTGTATAAAAAAAGAAGTGATACTCAGCCTGATTTTAAGATCTCTTTCTTTGGCAATTGAAACTATTTATGTAATAAAGACCTTGTTTTGGTTATTTTTATGGTTCTTTGCAGAAAACTTCATTTAGGATTCTCCATTGTAATTCTCTTTACACAACAAGGTTATCCTCTTGTAGTAGAACTGGCACTAGTTTAACTTCAGCTGATAGTTATGTAGAAATTTCAAATTACTTGGGAAGTGGAAGTTGGGGCAACCTGAAGCTTTTCATGCCCTTTTCTCCTTAGGACCATCGTGAACTTATCCTACTGTGTTTAGTCTGTTGCATCAAACTTGTAACTGTTTCATGTCAGCAGATTAGTTATGAACTGCTTCATGGTTAAAGCAAAGGTCATTATGAGGTGCGGCATAGAAAGCTGGTGTGAGTGAAGCCAACATGTCTAAACTTGTTGCGGCTGTCCACTAACATCAGCCTGGATTATACCGTGGTTCAGGCTTCCGTAGTCTTAACATAGCTGACATTCTTCTGTTAATAACTTCAACTGAATTTTTTTTTTTGGTTTCGCTTCGGTGCAATTTTGGAAAACATGATATGGATATATGTCATGTTAGGTTATTTTCTTGGAAGCCTGCTAAAACAAGGCTTGAAAGACGAAGATGCATTTTACGTTGCATGAACTTGTGATTTGTCGACCTTCCTAACTGGAGCTTGTATTCTAATGCCCAAAAAATATTTTATGTGAAATGGAAAGCTTCTTCAATTAAAATATAAAATTGAATGCTACAATATGTAGATACAAATCTTCTCACTTGGCTTTGTCTGGTTTGAAGTTTCATAATGTAGCATTTGCATATGGAAACATCTTATATCACGGCAAGTTAGTTTCTTTGTTGATTATCAAGTAGTCAGTCTGTTTGTTAAGTTTGCATATCAAGTCAGGGTTACTCTTTCTGGAAAATGGTGTTAGGTATATGTTTGATTTTCACACTTAGTAGTCTAGGTACTAAATGCTCATAATGCAAAGCAGAGGAGTCCTCCACTCAAGATGAATGTTGGTCATATTTATACGTCAGCACATAATTTGGGTTGGCTGGGAATACCAATCTTCAGGGGTTTCCTTATGACAAATAAACTACCACTTCAGTAGGTAAAGCTACTTGCTTGATGTGGAACATTGGTTCTTATGATTCTCTGCATAAATATCGTGGGTGTCGTAAATCCTATGAATTGACTTTTCCTTTTGGGAGGCATTGGTTCTTATGATTCTCAAGTTTAGTTTATCTGAACTAACCCATGAACAATTGGTAAGATTCTGTTTTTTCTGCAGGTTGGCTATTCGTAAAAGGAAAGGCAGGATGCTTCTAAAGGTAACTAGGTAAGAAAATTTGTTAGAGTTCCCACAGAACTTAAAATGATTCCTAAAAGGGACGGGAGTAGGAGTTTTAAGGAACTTTGGCTTCTTTTGGGAGACATTGGAGCACTTGTTCTCAAGTTTAGTTTATCTGAACTAATCCATGTACAATTGGTAAGATTCTGTTTTATCTGCAGGTTGGCTATTCATAAAAGGAACAGCATGATGCTTCTAAAGGTAAAAAAAATTTGTTTGAGCTCCCGCAGAAATTAAAATGATTCCTAAAAGGGATGAGAGTAGGAGTTTTTAGGAACTTTGGCTTCTTTGTCAGGCATGCTATTGAATCATTATAAGTTAGGGTTTTCTTTATACTGTAGCTAGGTAGTGAAATCGCTTTTGCAAATAAGTTGTAACTATCTTTAATCTACTCTTCATGTAGTTCCTTAACATTGAAGGAATACAAGTGGCAAACATTTCATTCTGCACTGGCCCTAGTCAAATTAGATTTGACATGTCAATTAAACACACCCATAAATGTGACAAAGCATATACAAACAACAAACAACTGAACAGGGTGCTTTTGGAATGTTATTATCATCGTATTAAATGATGATGCTCTAGACTGTGAGGATTGAGGAGAGTTATTTTCACCAGGATAGTGTGTAGTTGAGTATAGAAAAGTTAGATCGAAGGACGTGACTTTACTTAATTTTTGTTCACAAGAAATCTAAAGCCTTTCTTTTTCATTGCTCATTTGGTCGCCATTGATATACTTGATTGAAGTCTGATAACCTGCTGCGTCTAGCCATGAATTCAATAACAGCAATGCAAAAGAACTGGTTAAACGTTTGGCCGTTTAACTTTGTTAAAATTAGATATGATTTTGACTCTGTCTGACTTACTAATTTTATTTTGTTTCTGTGAATTGCTTTTCTCTCTCTCAGAAATAAGCAGTTGCCCCCAACCCTACTAGCCATCAGTTTTTCCAGCCATGCCGCCAATCTCGGTAAGCCATTGTTTGCAGCCATCTTGCTCCCCTATTCTCTTAATGGTTGAGGATGGCTGTTTCTCGTTAGTTTGTGTGTGCATGACGGTATGGCTTTGTATATTCGTTGGACCATCCTAAGTGCATGACCTACGCTTTCTTCCTCTCTGAGTTTCTGTTGGAGGTTATTTAACATATTGGAGCATTTATTGATATGATATGAAGTATTTCTGCGATATTTTCCTATCTTTATTAACCTGCACAGCCTTTTATAATTCCTAGGCTTCGTTTTTTTCCTTTTCTCCTTTGTTTTAACTTTTAAGGGGTATGAATGAGAGAAAAGAGTGCATCTATAGGCGTTAATCAAGGGGGGTTGAGATGAAGATATAAGAGAAAATGAAGGAGGGAGAAGGAAAAAGGGAAATAAGTGAGACAGAAGCAAGAATTGAATTAGAGGAACATGGAGGAGAGAGAGATGGAAGGGAAGGGAGGGAGTAGGGAGCGAGTAAGTGTTTCACTTACCAAAATAGAGAATGGCACCAGAAAGGTGGCATTTAGTGAGTGATGAGAAGAGTAGTGAAAAGGAAAGCAATAGAAGGAAAAGATTGAACACAAAATATGAAAATATAGATGGCTGGCTGAAGGGTTGGGAATTAAATTTGTATTTATCATCTTGACGTAATAGCCCCCTTCCCCCCCTTGCCCTTTCATTATTCTCAACTGTCTCAATTACTCTTGCATTTATGTGTTTTTAATGGTCTTTCAATCTAATATAGCCCTCCTTTTGCTTCAATGCACGAACTACCCAACCCACCTCCTGGTGGAGCTTCTCCATTTACCCAATTGCCCTTCTCCTTCTTCCTACACCTTTTAGGCTAATCACCCATCAATTAGATACCCTGGGATTACCATATAAGCTGCCTCCGATATGTTTGTCCTAGGTCATGTTTGTTATTATCATTCTATGAACTTTACAATATGATGGTGATATAAGTTTCTACTGCACCGTAGTCTTTATGGTTTCAGTGGGTTAGTGATTAAATATGTGACCGAACCTTTATAACCCTCTAAGCTTTGCTCAATAACCAACCCTGTGCCACCTTTTTTGTTTCACTTTTGCTTTTGATCTTATTTGGTTTGTCAACTCCAGTCAGCCTTCTACCTTTTTCAACAGAGAGCATAACTTAGTACTAGGATGTAGAAGCTGCCCTGTTTGTGGACTCTCTCTGCCTTCTACTTAGGAAACTGTCATCTCTACCCTCCCTTGGCCTGGGCATGGGGCAGCATATTTGGTCCAGGAGACTTTTTTGACTCCTATTTTACAAACCCGTGGGACCCTGTAGTCTGTAGAGTCATAACGCTGCCGTACTATATCTACTTCTGATGCCTTATTTTCTTTCTGGAGAACACAATTTTTTTTTAACTTGTGTGGTCACAGGTTTTACTTTCACTTGCTCAGTTGCTCCCCCCATCTTTACAGGCACTCCCCTAGTGAGCAGAACAAGCACAGACAAGAAGGAACCACCTCCCCTCTGGTTAGGTTCACTCTCAGACACTCATTTTTCAGTAGAATTTTGGAACTATGCTGCTGTGTTGATGTGGCATGGTTGTGATAGGTTAGTTGGCAAGTGATGGTACAAAGTATCCCAAAAGTAAGAACATAGGTGAAGGTTTGATAGGGAAATAGAAAGAGAAAAGCAAGCCACTTTCAAAGTACGCAAGGCAGTTTTTTCCATTGGAAAATTTGGGCAGCTGCAGCTACACCAGTTTTACATTGGTCTTCATCTTCTTCTGCCCCTCGATATTGCCCATAACATTGAATCCTATTTTGCTCATGAAGAAAGGAAAACTACAACAAACCCCCCAAAACCCAGAAAGGAAAAGAAGAAAATAAAAGAAAAGCAGTGATATTCGCGCTCCACTTCATTCGACTTAACTGTCTGCTTTGCCATTCTCTCTGTGTTTTTTTCCCGGGTTCTTTTTTAATGTTTTTTTTTTCTTTTTCTGAAGTTTCCTGCTAGAGAATGAAGCTTAGAAATGGAGCGCAAATAGCGCTACTTACCATGGATAGGAAGATAGATTGCCTACTGAGAACCATAATAATAATAATAATAATAATAATAATCAAAGTCCTAAAGAAGAGTTGCCGCCAACATGCCTCTACTGTTTCTTCTTAAGAAACTTTGTTCTGGATCACTTCTTTCCCCTCATGTTGCAGTTGTTGTTGTTGCTGTTGTTGTCATGGAGGAAGTCGAGCAAGACGGTGCTCTTGCACTTGGGGCACTTGGGATCATCCTCGGAGAGCATGACGTACATCAGGCACCTCGGACAACCCACGAGCACCATGGAAGTCGCTTCAGGGCTGTTGGAATACCTCAACCCGCTGTCGGAGTCCTGATTCAGCTCCGATGACACGCAGGAGCTCGGCGGCGAAGTCGGCGACACAGTGGCCGACCGGCTTGGTGAGGACTCCAGTCTCATGCGGTTGTTGTTGCTGTTATTCCCGCCCCTTGGTGGCGACAAGTTGAGCTTCAGCTCCAGCTTCGGGTTGTTGTTCCTTCGGCTCATCCTGCTGCTGCAAAACCAACATGAAAAACGCACGGTGAGCTCAAATTCCGACAACTCTTTGCTTGTTCTGAACAACAATTGGATTGATTGCCGAACCCATTTCTGTTTCTTACTTACCTTATTGAAAAGGGTGTCTCTGAAACTCGGTGACAGGCAGGCCAGGGGAACAGAGAAAGAGAGAGGGATCGAAATTGGTGGGTGGGTAGCTAGTACTGTTGGACCATGGATGGAAGAAGAAGAGCTTGGTTAAGGAGGGGAGAGGGAGAAATTGATCAGGGAAACAGTATAGAAACAGTTTTGGAGGGGTGGAGGTGGTGGTTTTGAACAAGTTAAAGGGCATTATATACAAGGCTGGGAAGAGAGAGAGATGGGCTTTTCTTTAAAGCTCAAAATTAATTATGGGAGGAAGGAGAGGTGGAGGGTGTTAGAGAGAGAGAGAGAGAGAGAGAGAGAGAGAGAGTATTGAATTGAATTGAATGGGAATTCAATTGGGAGTGTTGGTACTAGTAAAAGGGAAGGAGATGATGAAGAAGAAGAAGAAGAGGAAAAAATCTCAAGGAGTATGCAGAAGGAGGAAACAGAAACACTGCACTTTGCAAAGGTTAGTATAACAGCTCCATCTCCCTATGTCTATTCATTCATTCGTTGCCCTATAATCAGGAAGAAGAACCCTAAAACGTATGGGGAAAAAAAAGGTTTATATAATTTTGGTGGTATATGATACGTAAGATAATCATGTAAACTGAACTCAGTGGAGAAAACAGAGGAAGGAGGAAGAGATGTTGTTTTATGTTCAAACGTCCTCCCCAGCATCACCCTTATCAACCCACCCACCTAAAAGTTTAATTGAAAGCACCAAAATATTTAATGTCTAACCAAATAAAAGGTAAGTATAACAGCTATTATTATTAATTTATTTATTATATGTGTATAAAAATTGGGTCTTCATTTAATTAAGAAACTAGAATTAAAATGATATATATATGTGTATATTATTTGTTATTACCCTAGTCGTCGAGGAAGAAACAGGAGAAAAACGAAACCTCTCTTCCGAAAGGCTCCAAAAGAATTGATTTAATGTCTCTCCACATAGGAAATACCAACCAATTTATTAGGAATCAATCCCCCTTAGCCAAAACCAAACAAATTCAACCTCTTCTCGATCTCTTTGACTCTTCTCATTTCAACCCTCCTTTTCTTTTGTATGATGTTTGTTACTTGCTTCTGTTGCAGAACTCGGCAAATGCAAAGAACTTGGCTAGCAGCAAATGAGCCAAACGGGCAGCTTATTCAGAAAAATTTCGTCCGACACTTGACTTGTAAACTAACGAGTTGAGTTTCAAATGAGTATTGTTTAGCTCGCGAGCCAACTCCATTAAGTAGTTAGCGAGTCTTCATGACTAGCGACTTATGAGTGAATTAATCTATAGTTTATGAGTTGGCATATTGATAATTCATAGGTTAATTATATTATTTATCTCACCATATATGATGGTTTAGGACTTTGAGGACGCGAGCATTCATGTATCGCGTCTAATTTGGAACACAAATTATGTATTATAGATTGTTTATATACTAATTATCATTTACTAGCATGATATAAACTACTTAAAAATTGTACTAAATAATATGATATCAATAGAGTTTATAAACATAAGATTAATGAATGATGAAAATTGACATTTTTTGGTTTATGACATTAATCACATGAATGATGTATCACATAGTGCTTTCTTAATTTATAGATAAATTTAGAGTTTGATTTAGGAGTTATATCAGTTGAACTCATAAATGAACTGAGCTTGAGTCATCTCGTGAGTTGATTGACGTGTCGAACTCGTGTAGAGCTCTTGAGCTCATTAATAAGTATAGGTGGGTTTAAGCCAAAATTTTAGCTGAGTTTGAGCTTCGTTAGTTTATTGGCGAGCCGAGTTCGAGTTAGTCAAACTTAGCTTGGCTTGGCTCATTTCCAACCAAAGTGTTAAACCTCGATTGGACCAACTGGCTTTACAAAAAATAACTAGATCCAAACCCAAATATGGTATGGGCATACTTAAAATCTAGTATTTTGCCCGCATGGGGCACGATTGGTTAACCACTCAAATCGACAACCTCGAACCGTTGGTCTGTGGTATGTCTTTTGTTCTACTTTATGTTTTCAATAGAAAAAATAAAAATTTCTTCGTTGAAAATGGAACTAAGTCACTAATGTGAAATTAGAATACTCTAATCAACTTCTCTACATGACATTATCTTTTGATTTTTCTCACTGCCCTCTTTTTATTGAAGTTGAATTGGGGTAATTGGGTAGTGGATTTTAATGCTCAAGGTAATTAATAATGTACAGCAAAACAATAAATTTAAAAGTACGGATTTTAGAAATCCACAATTCCACGAGATTTGATTAATTAAATACCAAATCTTAATAAAGTCATAATAATAATTAAGTAGTTTAAGAATTTATTTAGGTGATTGATTTCAACTCTCACAGATCATCACTAGTCCACCACCTTCCAGCCATGTGATATCATTAAATACCAAGCCCCTCTCTCAATTAAAAGGGTTTTGTGTATTTCTTCGCGTTTTAATTACTAACCCAATCGTTGAATATATTGCAAAGGCAGCTTATTAATGACCCTTTGAGTAGGTTCATTGAATTTATTAAAATAAACAAAATCCAACTTCCTCATTTTCTTTACTATATTTGATTTACTCATTGCTTTTCCTTGCCTCCTTTTTGTAAAAAAAAAAAAACACTAATTTTAAGTTATTGGCAAGTAGGAACCATTTTTTTTGGTCATGTTATTTTATCACATATAATTATTGCCTGCATGAACTGACAAAAATATCCGTAATCGTGGATATTCGTCCAAATCCGACCTAATCGGATAGGGTAAAACCCGAACTTGAAGGACTTTTAGTGGGTACGGGTAAAATCCGAACCCGAATATTGCGGGTAACGGGTGGACATGGTTTTCTCACTATCCAACTCGAACCCGCCTGATTATGCACATGTATGTGTACTTTGTATAGAAATAATCATTTTTTTCTCTAACATATTTTATATTTAGCAAACAAATATAATATTTTCATGAAATTGTGTTGTTTTAATTAATTTTCTTCATTCTAATGATTTATTGTTATACGTTTCTTCTTATTTAATGTGACTATATATGTGAATGTTAACGTATTGGTTGGAGTTTTAGAGAGAAATTATTTCCCATGGATAATTGTTGATACTCGAAACACGAACGGGTATGGGCACAGTTCTGACTTTCTACCCATTTCTTATGTGGGTATGAGTATGGGTAAAACCCGAACTACTTCGGGTAGGGTAACGGATATACACTATCCATCTCTGACCCTACCCATTGCCATCCCTAGCATGAACCCTAAAAAGAAAAATCCAAAACAAAGTTTTTGAAACCGTACCGGATACTGTATCAGAAAGATCAGCGGTAAGGTATTTTATGGTGAAACCGTGGTTTTATTGTTGTTCAACCGTCAATACCACTAAATACCACCCATAAATTTAGCATCCGACACTGATATTTTGTGGTTGAACCACCAATACAGAACGATTTCACAAACCATACCCAGAAGAGAAAAAGGGAAAACATCACGATATGGGCAAGTCAAATTTCTATTTATGGAAAGTGTGATTTCCACGTGGCGGGCACACGTTGACCCTACTTTTAGTCACATTTCTCCTACTAAATCATTGTGATTAGCTAGAAGAAGAAGGAAAAGGGGAAAAATTAGTACGAGGGGCAAAAGTAAGCAGAGGGGTTTAACCACTCTTGACTTTTTTTTTTTTTTTTTTTTTCACGGTGAACTACTCTTGCTTGACTTTAGGTTACCCACTGCCCACAATTGCAACAAAATGGCTAGCTTAGCTATGAGATTAACGAAGAAAGATATAAAAATGGAAGAGGAAAAAGGAGAAATGATTAATTGTTATTTTCAGTTCCGTTTATGGCACCTGGGTAATTGATCACGTCAATAAAAATCAATCTATCAACCTCTCCAGCATTTCCTTGAAAAAAAAATCTAGTACTGCTTGGCTTTTTTTTTTTTTTTTTTTTTTTTATATCAGTACTGCCTGGCTAGTGACTACTGGGATGACAACTTGATGGGTGAGCCTAGGGGCGGATACTTGGCCTTTAGAGGTGTCTCGGGACACCCCTAAAATTTGGGGAAACGATTATCCAATCTCCGGTAGTAGTTTCGTATGGGTATACAAAATATAATTGGTAATCCGGGACACCCTAACATTTGAAAAAATGATTATCCTACCCTCGATAATAGTTTGCTTATGATTAACAAAATATAAGTGGTAGTCCGTGTTATTCCAACCTACGACACTACTATTATCAAACATATTCTAATTATGTTGCTACTCATTTGTTATTCTATTTTAAACATCATGCAACAGTAAATCGCTATTTCTTTATCCCCAACTATTTTCTATACCTAATAATTAAACTACGTACACGCTACCCTTAATTTTGAATTGATTTTATGGTTACACGGCAAGTGTTGAAAGAGTCTTTTTTACTTTGAAAGAGTCTTTTTTTGAACAATTGTCTAGTAGGATATGCAGATTTTTTTTGAACAGTGCAGACACGGTGATTATTTATATTATTTTTTCAAAATATGAATTTTAATTTATTATTTAATAAAAAATTTATACAAATTATACAAGTATGATATTTTTAATATACAAATTATTTAATTTATTATATAATTAAATTTAATTTTTGAAGAGTACACCCCTGTGAAAATTTTCTGAATCCGCCATTGGGTGGGCCGATTTCTTATATTACCGTGCCCAGACTATAATTTTAAAATTGTAACTATATCCGAAATCAAAACTAGGCGGAGATGAAAAATGACATATCGATTCCTACAAGTGCAGTCTGGGAAAGACCTGCTCCCATCATCTCCGTATAATCATGTATAAAATTCTTGATATAAAGTGCAATTTTTCATAGAATGTCGATGCTATTTTTAAAATTTTGTTAAGACATTGTTTATAAAAGTGAGGGAAAACGGGACAAGAAGTTTGCCCAAAGTGATAATTATAATTAGAGTTTGGTACCGGTATTTGGGATATACAGAATACCGTATCGAATTTGTCTATAGTTGATATTACCGAATAAACGTATTATTTTTTGGGATTGAGATTGAATTGCAATTTTTATTCGGTATTAGGGATTACGGGATTGTGATCGGTATATATCGAAATACTGATCAATACCGAAATATAAGCTAGTGTGTATTTTATCCTCTCAACTAGACTCTCTCATTCACTACTACATGACCCTAAACTACCAAGAGTGTCATTTAATTATACATAGATCATTATATCACTATTAATAGTCGTCTCTCAACCTCCAATTCGTCAAATTAACGATTACCAATGACAAGAACTTGAGATGTCTCCTCTCCTCCTTTCTCCTTAATAATATCCTAATTCAAGATACTTTGCTTAGTCTTTTCCCCCTAAATTAAACAATAAAATCTAATTTATATATTTAATTATTAATTGCAAAGATAATTAATTTTGTATTTGATAATACTGATTGGGATACCGAAGTACCGATTGGGATACCAAAATATTTAGGGATTGGGATTGGGATTGGAATTGTGATTGAATTTAGGGTGTAATTCGGTATTCGGGATTTTGATATTTGGTATTGGGATACCGATACCGTACCGATTTCCACCCCTAATTATAATACTTGAGGGATATGGATAACTGATGTGTTGAAACTAGTAAGCTAAAAAAGAATCAGGAATCTCTGAAAATGCTCTTGCTGCCCGGGGTCCTTTCTGATCCACCACTAGGGACGTCCCCAACTCTTTCAGGCCGTCTGCCGGACAATCCATAATCAAATCCACAACTGCAAGCCTCGTCAACAACTTTCAAGGCTATGCCTCAACCATTGAACTTCAAAGAAGCCTTGCTTGGCATCACACACAATTCATCGGACAAAAAGTGCCAGTGTACTTTCGTCTACATCGATGACCTGAAACCAAGCTCCTTTCAAGGGGAACTGGAACTCAAAGTCTCATCAAATTTCGAAGAACGCATGTGTCAACCTTAGAAGAAGACTTTGGTGGTTCGTTCGGTTGCTAGGCCGATCAGTCTTTTACTTTTACCATGCTTTCAGCTGCGATGGCAGTGGCGATCTGCATGCTCTCTCGAGATTATGGATCTCAACAATGACACATTTCTTGCAAATGATCAAGACTACTTGCGAGCTCCAGGTGAGGCCCATGGGTAATTCCAGACCATTATCTGGTTGTTCATTAATGGTCTCCATCTTTCTGTACCTCGGATAATCCTCACAAGTCGGTGATATCATGGGTTTAGTTCCCAGAATTATCAGCCCATTTCTATCACATGAAAGTCTTGTTTGTGCTCAGAAACCTCACCGGCAGGACTCTCAAGCTAGACTATCATATAAAAATTACAGAGAGGGGAAAGTTTGCTTGAATTATCATAGAGTTGGATATGACAAAACCCTCCCAACTCGAATCAGACTAGATGGTTACGGGCCCTGACTGCCTTGCCAGAGCAGAACCAAACCTCACTACAGGAAACAAAGATATCAGAGTCACCCGCCGGTTACGGCCCCTGGATGCTGGTGGTCCATAAATCAAGGCGCCATAATAGGAAACCGACTAATAATCAGTCACAAAATCAAACAAGTACAACAGGCAAACGACATAATTTCGATCGAGACTCAATTGTGACTAAAGGGAAACCAAAGGCCACTTTGGGATAGAAAACAATGGAGATGAAGGGAAAATCAGAGCAAAGAATGGGCAACAAAAAGGAAGCCAGTGGAACAAGTGGAAAGCGATAGATGAAGGCCCAAGTGCTAACGGTAACAAAAATACCCAAATGTTCAAGAATGGGGAGTAGTGGGATCCAAGGACCAAGCACAAGTATCAACCAGTAAAAATAATGTGCCAAAGGAATCGGGCTCGGCTACTCCGTCCACAACCACCAAACAGACTTCCTAGTAACTACCAAAAGTTTTCGTAGGCCCGAAGAACACCAAGATACAAGTGATTCTGACTCGCTAAAACACAACACCAAACTACGATCAAGTATAATCATAGAATGGAAATGCAAAATAGTGGTGAAGTTCAATTTATCAACCCCTGGTCTAGATATACTGCCTACTCCGTAAACTTCTATTATCTAGCAAACTAAGTATAGTGAGTTGTTCAATCGCAAAGTAAACAGAAAGGAAGAATGCTCTGGTTTTCAAGTATGTCAAAGATCATCCAAGTATGATTCCCCCTAGTATGCAGCTAGTTCAGATTATATGTTCCCAATTTGTTCAGATTGAAAGATATACTGCGGAACGTTCTTGACAAGTCTGGAATCTTGACTAAAGTAATCCATACCCTCTTGGTTCGAATACCCGACGGGCGACTAACCTCCACCGCCATAAACTACCAAGGCAATAATACACCAAACTTTCTCTACTGGCTTTGATTCCAGTACAGAGCAGTGAATCGATTTATCGACTAAAGCAATCAATTCACCACTTTCAGTATAAGACTGCTTTATTAACCTATGCTGAGACTATCGTTCTAGGTTAAAGCAAGAATCACAAAAGTTTGATCAAGACTAATGAAATTCTAATTAATGCCTCAATTGAATATATCAAATCAATCATTCTGACTCAACCCAACTATCACAATAAATCCCAACCAAGGTCCAAGTATAAACCTTAAATGAGCGCAATATAGGGCAAATATGTTTAAATATCGATTCGGGTTGGCCCATGTACCCCTACTTCGACTGTTTGAAACATTATCTAGCGGATTGTTGTGTTACTAAAACCTCTACAATCTACTATTGGAAAGCAAGAGTTGAAAAGTGAAGTGGTGGAAAACTCTTAGTGAGAAGCTTCACTCGGGTGTTGTTTCCCCTTAACCAACTACCATGAACCGTGAGATCGAATGAATCGGTGCGAGACAAGGCAATTGTGAGCCTCTGGGAGAGACAACAGTGGTTGGAAACCATCTCTCAATTGCTAGGCCAAGAAAAGCATTATAGGCTACAAATGTAGCCGTCTTGGCTCGAGCAATTGATGGTTGCCTCAATTTCTCCCTCAAACCGGGGTTTGGAGCGGCCAAAGCACAATTAACCTAGATGCTCAATTTGAGTTTAGAGATTTTCCCTACATTAACCTAGTTAGGAGGCATAGAATACATAGGAAATCCAACTCAATTAGAGTCTCTTTATAAAAGGGGATTTCCCTCTAAGCAAGGTTAGAATAGCACAATAGATTGCAAGGCACACATAATGCACAATCACCATGAAAAATACCTCAAATCTCAAATTAAACATCACCCACACAAAATCATTCAATGCACAATCATTATCCATGCAACTCTAAACTACCAAACAAACAAAGCAAGTAAACTGTTGTATTCAGGTTAAGAGAGGTCACCCGGATATGGTTCCCCCTAGACTGCAGTTAAGCCGGATTGTAATTACCAAGTTCAGTTTCTATGATAGTTATACTGCGGAAGGTTCTTAAACAGCCTGAAGTCTCGACTAAAGGTCTTCAGACCCTCTCAATCTGAGTCTCTAGCGGGCGACTAACCTCCACCGGAGTAAACAGATTGAGGCCCTAAGAACAAAACCTCCACTACCGGTACAGAATAGTGGGTTGGCTCCTCGACTAAAGTCACCAACTCCCTACCTTCAATCAAGGATGCTCTATCAACCTAGGCAGATATTCTCATTCTAGGTCAAAGCAGAAACAACAGGAATTTGATCAGGATTCAAGTCATTCAATCATTCAAACCTCAATCGAATATAATCAAATCATAGAATCGGTACTTGGGTTCATACAATCAAAGCCTAACATACAAATCTAGGGTTCTCCATACCCAGATGAATGGGAGAACTACTCCATGGAGAAAGAAGTAAAAGCAGAATCAGACGCGGAATTCATACCGTGAAGGATGGATTCCTGCTCCTGGACGTTGATCGGCACTTCTCCAAGCTCAAACTGGCCTCCAATGGTGTTGAAGATCGAGCTAGGGCGCTTGGAGACTCTTGTTCGTTGCTTTCTCTCTCTAGGAACTGATCTCTCTCTCTAAAACTCGAATCCCCTTCTGTTTGGCTGAAAATCTGCTTAAAGGGCATCAGTGGCCAAAGCACGGTCGAGGGCACGGCCGTGTAATGCCTCAGCCCGCCCGTGCTTTGGCTAGTGTTAATTACACTAGGAGAAACACGGCCGTGCTTTTGGGAGGACACGGCCGTGCTTTGGTGAAGCACGCCCGTGTTCTATCTCAGCCCTGCCCGTGTTTTGGCCAATGTTTGCCAAACTCGAATTAGCTCTCGGCAGTAAAAGCACGGTCTCAGAACACGGCCGTGTTCTGGTTTAGGTGTGCCCATGTTTTGGCTCAGTTTCACCGAAATGACTTCCGAATGCCCCGAAACTCGTGCTTAGCCTTCCCTTTTACACCTGGGACCTGAAACATGACAAAACAGCACAACCCGACATAAAATAGGCCAAAAACACACGACTATGCCCCTCAAACGGATAAGAACTAGGGGCGCAAATATGTGCAATTACATCGTTATCAAACTCCCCCACACTTAACCGTTTGCTTGTACCCAAGCAAACCTAACTCAAACCAATGCAACTCTCCAGACCTCTATAGCAACAAACAACCCAGATCATAGGTAGAGGACTTCCTAGATCATTTAGCAACTTATGAGGTCAACCGACGCACAAGTAATCTCATAGCTTCTTCGACGAGAGCACTAGTATCGAGTCGGCATCATGGCAAATAGTGAACAGAGGACAAATGAATCATGGATGGAGAGATTCTCAAAAACAAAGGATCATGGACTCACATTTTTCAAGGTGCTCTATTTTCTTCTTGAAGATGGTTGGAACCCCTTTTCTTTCTGTTTTGCTTGTTTTCTGTTATTTAATTTTTATTTTCTTTTTTCAAGGGTCCCAACCGGCTCTTACCGGCCATGCCAGGAGCGGAAAGTCTCGAGCCTCGTGCGGGGGAAAGACATGTAAGGGGGCTGGAGGTAGTAGGTGGAAATTGGGAACGAATTCCCGTCTCCCCTTACACACTTTCGCCCTATTCGCATAGGAGACGTTATTTTGAAGCACATTTTCGAGCACCTGTTAAACCCAAAACATGATACAAGAGTCCATGACAGGTAGAGAATCCACAACACCACACAATTCAAGGGTCCTAAGATCACTAATTCACTCAATCAACCAACACAATATGAAGAAGAAACGAGACTTCTTAAATGCATCAACATCCTCCATAGTGCTACACTACCTCCCTAGGTTGCATATTACTATAAAGACTGTCAATTCAAAGCATACTGAGCAGGCAATTGCAAGGAACACGTACTTGGAGCCCTCAAATTTAAAAATTTGGACAGTGGACTAGGCTCCAAGCACACAAACAGATCTAATGCAGTCACAAGATAAACACCCCCCCACACTTAAGATCGACATTGCCCTCAATGGAGAAGAGGGAAGGATAAGGGGAACGATGTTACCGGTATGCACGGACTGGAGGGGACTGGAAGCGGACCAGTCGGAGTGAAGCGGACTGGAGAGAGGACCAGTCAAGCCAAGCACAGCTAAAGGAAACCAAAGAGCTCAAGCACAATATGTTAGGTCCAATGGTCAGCCCAATAATACATCATCCAGAACAAAAGAAAACAAACCAAACCCAAACCGGGTTACATTCCGACTCAAAACACAAGAAAGAAAGTCAAACAGTGGTGGGGTTGCCTCCCCACAAGCGCTTCTTTACCGTCTTTTAGCTGGACGCCCATGGTGGATACTCAGGGAGGGGCAGGAACAGGTGCCTCCAAGAGCGGATCCACGTCGCTCTTGAGGTACAGCTTCAGGTTGTGGCCATGCACCCGACAGATGCGGCCACCATCATCGGTCAGCTCGACCTGGCCATCTGGCAAGATGCAGGCGAGTGAGTACCCGGACGGCCAGGGTGGTCGTGGTGCAGGAGGTGGGACCAGCTCATAGTGGTCTCCACTCTTCTTCCGTGCAGGTTTAGCAACCTGCTGCTTCGGCCGCCACTCCTCCTTGAGCTTTTTGTTCGGAGGCGAGGCTGGATGGAGTGGCGGCGAAGGAATGATAGGAGGGTCCTGCAAAATAAGAGGTGTAGAAGGATACACGACAGGCTCGTGTACCTGATCAGAAATGGCATGTACAGGCGTGACAGCAATCATAGCACAATGATCAAATTCAGTCACAGAAAAGGTAGCCTGTTCATTCCCAGCACGCAAGATCAGTTTACCATCATGCACATCAATAAGTGCCTTGGCGGTGGCAAGAAATGGTCTACCCAGAATCAAAGGTACATCCACATCCTCATGTATATCAAGAATAACAAAATCAACAGGATATGTGAATGCACCGACACGGACAAGCAGATCCTCTATGATTCCCCTAGGATGTACAATGGAACGATCAGCCAGCTGAATGCTCATCCTAGTAGGGCTAAGTTCACCTAGGTCTAGCTTTTTATACAACTTATATGGCATGACATTTATGCTAGCGCCTAGGTCCGCCAAGGACTTGCCTACATGCATGCTGCCAATAGTAAGAGGGATAGTAAAACTCCCTGGATCCTTGCGCTTTTCGGGCAGCTTGTTCTGCAGGATAGCAGAACACTCCTCGCTCAGCAACACTGTCGAGAGATCCCCAAGTTTCTTCTTGTTGGCGAGGAGATCTTTCATGAACTTCGCGTACTTGGGCATCTTCGACAGTGCCTCCATAAACAGTATGCTGATGTTGAGCTGCTTCAACATTGCCATAAAATTGGCAAACTCAGTCTCCAACTTGTCCTTGTGTAGGCAAGTGGGGAAGGGAAGATGGGGTACATGCTCCTTAACCACTGGTTGTGGCTTGGGAGCAGGGGCTTCCTTCTCCACCCGCACTGCTGCATCGTCGGCTGGAAGTGCTGAAGCAGATAGTGGTTCCTCCTTCCTGGCCGGGACAGGATCAACAGATATGGTTTGACCGCTCATGGTAAAAATGGCATCCAGCTGTTGAAGCTGGTGAGGATCACGAGGATTCGGAACAGTGGTGGCAGGCAGAGTCCTCGGTGCCCTGGTAGTGTTTTGGCGGGCCAAGATGCCCACCTGGTGCTGCAGATCTTGCAAAATGGCACCCTGGTTCTGCTGACCTGCCTCCAGTGACGTGATAGCAGCCTGAGTGCTAGTCATGAATGAAGCTAGAATATTTTCCAGCTTTGTCATCTGGTCATCTGGGGCCGAAGCTGCTGCTGGCTCGGCAAACTGGCGCCGGCGCTGCTGGAATGGTTGCCCCTGCCTAGGCAAGTAGGGCCGCTGCTGTGGGGGTGGCCCCTGTCGAGCCTGGAAGGGCTGCCTCTGCTGAAAACCACCTGCTGGTGCTGGGAAACCAGGTGGCTTAGTGGTGTTGCTGCCCCAAGAGAAGTTGGGATGCTGGCGCCACCCCTCATTATATGTATTGCTGTACGGGTCGAGGCGCCTAGCATTGGCGATGAAGTCCAACTGCTCTTGGGGAGTAGTAGACTCCCTCATAGCCTGGCAGTCTTCTACCAGGTGATTTGAGCTCTCACACCACTGACATTGAGCTACTGGAGGTGTAGCCAAACCTCTGCCCGGAATAAGACTGTTGGGCTGCTTCAATGTCTGCACTAGCTCAGCTACCTGCTGCTCGAGCCCGGATCTGGTCTCCAAGAATGATCTCGGGCAGCCAAAGTACTGATCATTTGGTTCAGCTCGGGTGGAGTCTTAGTAAGAATATCCCCTCCTGGGCATAGAGACTCAATCACCCTCTGGCTATCTGGAGAGAGGGCACTGTAGAAGTTCCCCACTGTGAATGCATCACTGAAGCCATGATGGGGACACTGCCAGAAATAGCCCATGTACCGCTCCCATGCATCACGAAGTGACTCATCTGGCTCTTGGCGGAAGTGAGTGATCTCCCGCTGTATCTCGGTAGTCTTCGATGCTGGATAGTACCTGTGCACGAATTTGTCAGCCAGATCGTCCCAAGAGGTGATGGACAATGGGGACTGGGTCTCCAACCACCTCTTAGCATTCCCCGCTAGAGAATGGGGGAAGAGATGAAGGCAGATTGCGTCATCCGGGACACCATTCAGCTTGAACCCATTCGTCAGCTGCAGAAAACGGGAAAGATGCACCCTGGCCTCCTCATCCTTCAAGCCATAGAACTGGATAGAGGATGTAATGAGCTGAATCCAGCATGGCTTGATCTCGAAGTTTTTTGCTGGAATAGGCGGGTAGAAGATGACCGGGCGGATGTCAGCAATCCGAGGAGTGTAGTAGTACTCCAAGGTGGGACCCGGCGGCGGTGGATGATGAACCCCATGATCCTGGGGTATGGGGTTGTTCCCCAGGGCCTGATTCACCGGGGGAGCCTGCTGAGGATTCCCCTGGTGTGGATTGTATTCTCCGTCCATCCCGTACTCTTCTTCAGAATCGCTACTCAGGTGGCCGTCTATGCGCTCTTCCGTAGCTAGTCTAGCTCGCTGTTGTCTCCTGAGTTGGTGACAGGTGCGGTCAATCTCTGGATTCAACGGCAGTAAACCTCCCGACTGGCTACGGGTCATGCACTACCTGCACACACTCAAGCAAGCAAACCCGTGAAGGCACAAGTGGGACAAAGCAAACACAGCAAAAAGAAAAGCTAAATTAACAGAAATCACTTTTCTTCAACAACCTAGCCGTCCCCGGCAACGACGCCAAAAACTTGACTCACTTCTACTGTCACCCTAGGAATTGGCCAAGTGAAACCACTTCCTAAAGCGTAGTATAGCGGGTTAGGTTTATATGTCAACCCGGGTCCTAGATCTGATGACTACTCAGTGAATTCTTGTTATCTAGCAATGAAACTGGAATGCAAGTCTAAACTACCAAACAAACAAAGCAAGTAAACTGTTGTATTCAGGTTAAGAGAGGTCACCCGGATATGGTTCCCCCTAGACTGCAGTTAAGCCGGATTGTAATTACCAAGTTCTGTTTCTATGATAGTTATACTTCGGAAGGTTCTTAAACAGCCTGAAGTCTCGACTAAAGGTCTTCAGACCCTCTCAATCTGAGTCTCTAGCGGGCGACTAACCTCCACCGGAGTAAACAGATTGAGGCCCTAAGAACAAAACCTCCACTACCGGTACAAAATAGTGGGTTGGCTCCTCGACTAAAGTCACCAACTCCCTACCTTCAATCAAGGATGCTCTATCAACCTAGGCAGATATTCTCATTCTAGGTCAAAGCAGAAACAACAGGAATTTGATCAGGATTCAAGTCATTCAATCATTCAAACCTCAATCGAATATAATCAAATCATAGAATCGGTACTTGGGTTCATACAATCAAAGCCTAACATACAAATCTAGGGTTCTCCATACCCAGATGAATGGGAGAACTACTTCATGGAGAAAGAAGCAAAAGCAGAATCAGACGCGGAATTCATACTGTGAAGGATGGATTCCTGCTCCTGGACGTTGATCGGCACTTCTCCAAGCTCAAACTGGCCTCCAATGGTGTTGAAGATCGAGCTAGGGCGCTTGGAGACTCTTGTTCGTCGCTTTCTCTCTCTAGGAACTGATCTCTCTCTCTCTAAAACTCGAATCCCCTTCTGTTTGGCTGAAAATCTGCTTAAAAGGGCATCAGTGGCCAAAGCACGGTCGAGGGCACGGCCGTGTAATGCCTCAGCCCGCCCGTGCTTTGGCTAGTGTTAATTACACTAGGAGAAAGACGACCGTGCTTTTGGGAGGACACGGCCGTGCTTTGGTGAAGCACGCCCGTGTTCTATCTCAGCCCTGCCCGTGTTTTGGCCAATGTTTGCCAAACTCGAATTAGCTCTCGGCAGTAAAAGCACGGTCTCAGAACACGGCCGTGTTCTGGTTTAGGTGTGCCCATGTTTTGGCTCAGTTTCACCGAAATGACTTCCGAATGCCCCGAAACTCGTGCTTAGCCTTCCCTTTTACACCTGGGACCTGAAACATGACAAAATAGCACAACCCGGCATAACATAGGCCAAAAACACACGACTATGCCCCTCAAACGGATAAGAACTAGGGGCGCAAATATGTGCAATTACATCGTTATCAGTTCTACAACACCGAAGTGAATAGGAGACTACTCCATGATAGAAGAAGGAAGAACACAAAGGAAAGGGGAAAAAACCATCAAGGATGATGCCTCAATCCTCTTTTGTGCTTGAAGAGATCCTCCCTTGAAGAAGAACTTCCCAATTCTTGACTTGGAGCAAACTCTAGCCTCTTCTCCCTCTTGGTTTATGACTTTATCTCTCTAAGGTTTCAAGAAGAAGAAGCTTTCTCTCACTTTTGGCTCGTCCTTCTTTCTTTCAGGTCTATATTTATACTTAGATTGTGCCCAGTTCACGGTCGTGAACATCAGGCCGCGATCGTGAACTTTGATCAAAACGCGCCGCTTCACTTATGGGGTTCACGGTCCATGGCCCCAGTTCACGGTCTTAGCGACCGTGAACTGCCTCGCCTTCAATAACCTCTGAAACCCCTCTTGAGGCTTCGCGATTCACAGTTTGTGATTCCACTTCACGGTTCTGGCGACCGTGAACTACAAGCTTTGACCGTGAACTGTGGCTAAAAACTCCTCTTTGCCCGGTCTTTGCTCCTTTTCCTCCAACTTTCGACTCTGGGGTTGATTTCACCTGCTATACTCTGAAACACATTGAAACACAAGAAACCTAGCGTAAAAACACCCTTTTTGGAGTTCAATTGCCACAAACGTCAAAGAGAAACAGGGATAAAAAGTGTACATTTAGGCCTGAATCACATTTACAAACGAGGTTCATACAACCATTCCTAACATACAAAACTAGGGTTCTTCATACCAAGATGAGAAGGGAGTTTACTCCATGGAGAGAAGAGGAAACATCATGCTAGTAAGAGAAATCATCATGTAGGTAATGAAGATCTGCTCCTGGCGGCTAATTGGTACTCCGAGAGTGAGGAATCGAGCTCCGACCTCTTCAGATCGCTCCAACCTTGCCCAAGGGGTGTTCTTCATTGCTTTCTCTCTCTAGGGTTCTCCTTAGCCGTTTAGAACCAAAAAATACAGCTTGTGAGATAACTTCCACCAGCTGCAGCTTAGAAAACCCGACACCAGAATCCACGATCCAAATCCACGGTCGGGGATTTTGAGTTCAGACCTTGGATTTCCCAAAGCGGCGCGCATCAATTAGTGGCAAATATGAAATCCACGACCTCCTCATGAAAATCCCCAGTCGTGGAATTGGGGATTTAGATCGTGGATTTTCCCTGAACGGATTAGATGGTCCATTCCTTGAATCCACGGTCGAGGATTTTGAAGCACCAGACCGTGGATTTAGCTGCTCTAGCCTCCAGTTCCCATTCGCTCTCCAGTCGCACCCATATTTGCTCCTCAGCTTTCATTTACGCGTCGGAACCTGAAACATCATCAACAAGCACTACCTAGCATAAAACGGGCCAAAAAGCAATCAAAAGCTACACCAAACGGTCGAGAAGTGTCGAGAAAAACATGTGTAAATATGGTGTTATCAGATTCAGTGGTGGCTCTCAATCTCAAACAAAAGGATCAAAACCCCAACACAAAGCTTCATCCATTCAAAAACACTACACCATGAAAGCGGCGGATCGATTGCCAACCCCTAAAGGAGTCTGTTTGAAGGCCATTACGAAAAAGGTTCAAATTCATAGCCCATCGAAGAAGGATAATTCCTAGAAGCTGAGACACTCATCGTTCCCAGTGACCTTTCAAGGAATTGAGGAATCGAGGTAGAATATGCCCCTTTGCTATGTAGTTTTATCAAACATGTTTCTCTACTGTACTTTACATAAAACATGTCCTGTACTTTGGAAAAATGATCAAACATGTCATTCTATTAAAATTTTCATTAAAAGCCCGTCAACCACAGTTGAACCTTGGTTTGGCCGACACGAATGTCTAAAATATCTCTAATAAATCCACTTTAGCCGTTTGTTTTGTTTTAATGCCCAAGACCTCTAATAATTCCCCTTTAATAAGACCTAGAGAAATAAATGAAAGGCTTAAACTGGCATTTCCCTCTGATTTTGCCGATGTCGGGTCGTCTGAATCTCGGTTCAACCATGGTTGACGAGTTTTGTATGAAAAGTGTAACATAAGGTAACATTTGATAATTTTTACAAAATACAGGAGCATTTTTGTTATAAAAAATAGTAGAGGGGCATGTTTGATAAAATGACATACTAGAGGGACACATTATATATGTAACCCTAATTTAATGTGTATGTATTATATTAATGTTATACACTGTTCTAATTGTTAATTTTCATTACCAACTGAGTTGATTGTATATTTTTAATTTTGTTAAAGAACTTAATGTTCAAGTGAATTTCATGTATTTTTTAATTTTATTAAAAATACATCATTTTAATTGTATTTCATATTTTGAACTTTTCTTTACAAAATGAAAAATGGTTTACTTAAATTTAGAATAAAAAACTTCAGTTTGAAAGACTATATTATATAATATAGTAATTATGCAGGTCAATCGGGCGGGTCACATGCCTTCGGGTTTGGGTCAATCAGGCTACGGGTTTAATCGGATTGTGGGTCAGTCATGTTTAGGTTAATAGGGTCTCATGCTAGTTGGGTTGTAGGTAATTGAATTTTAGTCAACTCGGATTGACTGGACGGGTTACCTCGTGTCGGTTTCTGTTTTGATACCTCTAATTTTCAGTATTTCTAGAAAGATATCTCTATCTAGACCATGAATTAAATCAAATTTGGTGTATATGGTATTATACCCTAGCCTCTAATAGATAAATTCTCGGTCCCGATTCTCTAAATCCAAACCCAAAAGTTATCTTAACTGAAAATACCAATCGCCAATCAAATTCGTCGAAGTACAACAAAATACATCCAACCAAATCACTTGAAATATGATATACTCTAATAATTACTGTATTTATTAACCTCATTGTGAATAATTGCATATTGCTGCTTGCTTGTTGTGTTTCCAGTTTCCTTCATCTGAAAGTTAAATCATGAATGAAGATCTAGCATTAGAAATATATACATGATGATCATCCATTATATTCACCCTGGTATGATAGTGCTAGTCAAGTTAGGCCTTCATTTCTCCACTATCCTTATCCGGATGAATAACAATAATTAGTTTGTTTGACCCTACTTTTCTGGATCTACTACCGCCAAAACCTTTTTTCCTCTCAACCTAATCAGTTTGGTAGTGGCTGCATTAATGAAGCCGATAGTTTTCCAACCCGAGATATATTTCAAGCTAGCTACGAGAATCACTAACCCACTTGCAAAAATAAAAATAATGGTATTATATCTTTTTCTATTATTCACTTTCATCGTGATTTTCTACTATTTTTTATATTGAACATGCTTTTGTACTTAGAAAAAATTATTAAACATATCCTTCTGTTAAAAGTCATCCAAAAATCGTAAATCACAGTCGAACCTTGCTTTGGGCTACAAAAATTTCCAAAATATTCCAATAATTTCACTTGAACATTTTTTTTTCTTTAGTATAGGCTATATAGCCCAATACCCCTAATAATTATACTTTAGCGAGACTTAGAGAAATAAATGGAGGTGCAAAACTGATATTTTCCCTCCCATTTTGTAGAGGTCAGGTCATCCGATCTACGGTTTGACCATGCTTGACGATTGACGTAAAGTTTAACAGAATGACATGTTTGCTCATTTTTTCAAAGTACAAGTGCATGTTTGATGTAAAATAGTAGAGTGACATTTTAATATAAAATGCATATTATAGGGGCATATTATACGTATAATCCAAAAAAATCACTACCCCAACCAGCATTCTTAACAGGTGTATCAACCAATTAGAATAATTTGATTCATTTTTATTGTTTTTAATAACGCACAACACCTGTTTTTCATATTGTGAAAGGTTTATAAAATACATTTATAGTTTATGTTGCGAATAAAACATTTTTCAATGTATAAAACTAAACAATCAGTCATAATAAATTTGGTCACTTAATCGATTTCGAAGATCGTTATGGATTAACTTTATAGATGGAAATCCCTTTTCCAAATTTCATATGGTGTTTTATTTATGCTAGCCCTAATCGAAGTTCTGTTTAGAACATAACATGCGGTGACTATGGCTTTGGCCCAAAAATACTTTGAAAGTTTATAGTCAATTAACATAGTTGAAGCTAGCTCTATGACAACTCTATTTTTTCTTTCAACTACACCATTTTGTTGAGGAGCAAGAGGGGTTGAAAAACTCATGGAAAATACCTAGTTGATTACAAAATTGGTAAAGCTATAATATGAATCGAACTCCGCTCAATGATCCTCTAATGCTAACCACATCGAGTGATTATCATTTTTAATATTGTTGAGAAGGGTTTTGAAATTCTCAAGAGAATCATCTTTGTGTGTTAAGAAAAGTACTCAAGTATATCTTGAAAATAATTTACAAGCACAAAAGCATAATATTTTTCACCAAAACTGATCACATTTGTTTTGATAAGGAAAAGAATTCCGCTGAAAACTCATCACATCCAGAAGTAGAAGTTTTAATGGTCTAGGTGTTGACAAATTACAAATATGCTTTTTAAAATGATCTAGTTAAGATTACTAGAATAAATGCATCACAAAAGAACTCTTTTGTTTCCTATAATTAGGGAAGACCTTTACCAATCTTAGTTGAGCCCTTCTACTATGCTATATAGCATTGGTGCTTTAATGTACAACTTGAAGTTGTACCATAACATTAAATGTATAAGTTCAGGTTGTACCATAAAGGAATTTGTACCATTATGTTATGGTACAACTTTACAACTTGAAATTGTACCATCACAAAAGAGTACAAATTCAAGTTGTACCATAAGAGAATTTGTACAAAAAGTATAGGCACAATATGAAGTTGTACGATAACGTTAAAGGTACAATTTCAAGTTGTACCATAAAAGTAAAAACCTATAGTACCAATGCTATATAGCATTGTAAAATTCCTTTTGCTAGCTTTGCTAGTCTCTTGATGCTAAAATGTCCTCGTCAACGATGTCCACGTAAATTGCTTGTTCTTATCTATAATAAAAAAAAGTTTCATTTAATAATGCATTTTTGTTTAGATAAATAACATAGACATTGTTCTTCCTAACTCATATGAATAGTAACTTAGGAATTTGCTACGGTGACATGCATGTCACGGTGACATGCACTTTTCGATCGACCTAATCTGTTGTTTCAGTGTAAAAACAGTTTCATGGTGCCTACTTTGGAAATTCATATCTTACAATTGGCTAGATGGAAATTGGAGATTAAAGGCTTGTTTTGAAGCTCAAGTGTCCCTCTACACATTAAAGTACTTGAGAGCTTAATAGAAAGTCCAGAAGACCATTTTTGGAACCTGACCAAAAGGCTATGCCAGAAAAACAGCCTTCGTAACAACTACGACCCTTTTGTTTGAAGCCTTACAGATATCCAATCTTTCATCCAATGCCGACTTTTTATAAAAACATACCTAGTTAACGTGGTAGAGGCTCCTGGACTCGACTCGCATTCATGCTTCTCGAATTGAGCTCCAAAATAGGTTTCACAAACATGTTTCCAGACGTAGCCATTTCCAGGCAGTTTCCCAGTTTTGGCATAGCCTTTTGAAGAGGTTAAAAAATGGTCTCCTGGACTTCCTATCGAGCTCTCTTCCACTTCAATATGTAAAGGGACATTCCAGCTTCAAAACAAGTCATTAGTCTTCAATTTCCATCTAGCCAATTGTATGATATGAATATCCAAAGTAGGCACCATGAACTGTTTTACACTGAAACAACAGATTAGGTCGACCAGATCCTATATGAGGTCGACCGAATTCTAAATGAGGTCGACCTAATCCTAACTGAGGTCGACCGGAAAGTGCAAGTCACCGTGACATGCATGTCACCGTAGGCACACCCAGTAACTTATTGTCATTAATTTTCTCAATTAGGCTGGCATGGTTCAAACGTGATTTTATTAGTCTCACCACATAATTGACCTATAGACAATAAATTGTGCTTACGGCTAAGCAGTATGTGAGGTATGATTTAGTGGTTCTCCCATTATACCAATCGCTAGGATTATATCAATACTATTATCACCAAAGATTTCTTTATCTTTTTTTTTATAACTTTGAAAAGTGAGTATTGTTTCTATTTCGTCATATGATGAGAGCATCCATTATCTAGATACTATTCGTTTGTCCTTGCTCTCTTAGTGACATATAAAATATTTAGAAGTTTGGTTTTGGTACCCACTTGCTTGGGTACCGTTTTCTCAAAGTATGAGTAAGAGGAGTCATAAAAATTATTGTAATAACAATTTCTACTGATATGCCCTAGTTTATGACAACATTAGCAAACAATCCTTGAGTGACACTCTTGTTTTGTACGTGATCTTTTATTACACTTACTACATCTTAATTTTTTCTTGCTCTCTTTACTGTGATGACCCTTAATATTATAATAATTTGTGCACTTAATGCTTGTTTTGTTTTGTCATTATGACGTGCCTCTTTACTACTTTAAGTCAAGTAGTTGGCTTGACTGAAGGGTTTTGAACATATTTCATATAACCTATGTTTGACCCGATTTTTAGAAGTGTTTTTTGGCATCAAAAGCTGAACCAGAGCCAAACACCTCTAAAAGTTCGGCTTTTGAAAACCTGAAAAATGCTTTTGTATAACATAAAAAATGAGCTTCTGCGAAAAGCTGTTTTGAAAATACAAGATTATCCTTACCATATTTTAATTTTATTTTTCAGAAAGTATAATTTTATTTTATTTATATCATTTTAAAAATAAAATAAAGTATAAAATCATATTATTTAATATAAAAGAAGTCTAACAAGATCCATTTTGACTACATTATGTTGTTTATAATTATTATTCATAGTTTATATTATAAGTCCTTTATAGTCATTTTACACAACCTCTCATATTAAAAAGCACTTTTAATAAATTTTCAACCAAACACTCAACTGTTTTTTTTTTGGAAAGTACTTTTCTAAAAGCTCAAGCCAGAAGCTGCTTCTGCAAAAGCTACAGCTAGGGGTGTGCAACGGTTCGGTTCGGTCCGGACCGGACCAAACTCATGAGAACCGCGGTCCATTAGTGAAAGACATGTTAGGACGAAGGACCGGACCATTCTTGCATTCGGTCCATTTGGTCCGGTTCGGTCCGGTCCAAATATGAGCTCGGTCCACCATTTCTTCAGTAATTATAAAATTCATTAGGACCAAGGACCAGACCGTATTTTACTCGGTCTGGTCCGGTCCGGTCTTAACAACGGTTTGGTCCGGTGTGGTCCGGTACGGACCGGACCATTGCACACCCCTAGCTACAGCAGGGCCAAACTGAGCCATAGTTGCATTCCTTAGATTTTTATTCCAATCATTCTAACTTAGAATTAGCTTCTATGAACTTAGTTATAGAATCTATTGCCTTATTTTCTATATTATTATTTCTAGTCCTTAATTCTCTAGTTCTTCAAGAATTTTGTTATTCTTAGATTTACTGGTTTTTTTTCTTTAGGGCTTGATTTTACTCTCTTAATACTACAATATCATCCTTTAGCCCTTTAATTTAATTTTTACTTAATTTTAAAACCTATTTTACTTTGTAATACCTTTTTATTTTATTTTTTCATAGCGATATTTCATTTTTCGTAAGCTTCAGTCACACAACTACGAAAGTCTAAATCACAATCGCTACCATAAGTACGAGAAAAAGAACATACCTCATCTGTATGTGATCTTGATGATGATGATCTGTGATAACGTCTTATTTGCACATGTTCCCCCCTAAATTCTTTATTGTTTTAGCGTGGTTTGATGTACTCCGTGGCCTATTTTACGCTAGGTTGTGTTTATGTGTGCATTTCAGGTCTGAGCACGTAAAATGTGGTTTAGGAGTGGATTTTGGGGCAAGTTGGAGACTTCGGGAGAAAGCGCCATCACCAGACAGTTTACCAGGCCGGGTATTTTGAAGAGGAACCCGGGGATCAAAGCAGGAGAAAATCCCTGGGGTGATGATGATATTCCCCAGGCAGGTATTTCCCCTACCAGACCGGGTAAATTAGGCGAGTTAACTTAAGTGATGCACTGCGTTTTGGAGATCCACGGGGTTAGAGGACAAATCCCCACCCGGGGAATAAACTCAGAGAACGTGAGCTGCAGGGGGTTTAAAAGGGAGCTTCGGGCTTTTGGCTAAGGATTCGGTTTTTCAAGTTTAGAAACAGTTAGAGAGATCCCTAGAGAGAGAAAGTGACAAAGAACAACCTTGGGAACGGATTGGAGCGATCTAAGGACATTGGAGCTAGACCTTTCACCCTCAGAATGTCGATTTCCAGCTTGGAGGAGATTTTCATTCCTCTCACGATGATTTCTCTTCCAAGCTTGGTGTTTTCCCTTCTCTCCATAGAGTAAACTCCCTTTTCATCTGGGTATGAAGAACTCTAGTTTTGTATGTTAGGAATGGTTGTATGAAACCCCGTCTTTGAATGATTGATTCATTAAATTCAATTGAGGTATTAATCCGAATCGCATGAGTCGTGATCAAACTTTTGTGATTCCTGCTATAACCTAGAACGATAGTCTCTGCATAGGTTAATAGAGCAACCTTAATTGGAAGTAGTGGACCGATTGCTTTAGTCAAAAAATCGATCCACTGCTCTGTACTGGAATTAAAACCAGTAGAGGAAGTTTGGTGTGTTATTGCCTTGGTTTGTTTATGTCGGTGGAGGTTAGTCGCCCGCCGGGAAATCAAACTGAGAGGGTGTGGATTACTTTAATCGAGATTCCAGACTTGCCAAGAGCTTTCCGCAGTGTATCTATTAATCGGAACAAATTGGGAACATATAATATGAACTAGCTGCATACAATGTAGTCAAAAGCGAGTTTCTAAGTAGAAACGTTTTGATGATCTAGAAGCGTAATATCGTAAGTTTTTAAGTTTTTAAGTGGAGTTTTTAACTACGCAAGTTATAAAAACTGGGATTTGTGTGGAAGCGTTTTAGTGAACTAGAAACGTAAAATCGTAAGTTTTTAAGTTTCAAATCGCGATTTTGACTATATTGGCTGCATACTAGGGGACTCATATCTGGATGACCTTTTGCATACTTGAAACCAGAACATTTCATGCTTTCTGTTTAATTTGCTTTGAACACCTCACTACATTTCAACCGCTAAATAATAGAAATTCATGGAGTAGACAGTACACCTAGGATCCAGGTTGACATTTAGAACCTGAACCCACTATACTGCATTTCCATTCCACGATTATACTTGGTCGTTGTTTGGTGTTGTGTTTTAGCGAGTCAATCTGTCTTCCTTGTTAGAAAAGGCCAGGTAGCCTTGGACTTCACATTCATTATCTTCACTTTCAGTCTCAAATCTGCCTCAAGCTACTGCTGAAGCCTTTTCCCTACTATCTATATAGTTGGGGTATTCAACCCTTATATATGACCACTTTTGCAACATTTGTAGCATTTTGATGGCTTTTGATCTTCGTAACCACTATTATTTCTAAGTTTACTATTCTTATGATTACCGAGATATCTCATCTTTTTATTTTTATTTTTACCGTAATGAACTCCCTCTTCCTTGTTTTCTCAAATTCTAATAGCCTTTTTAAAATTCTTAGAATTGAGAGCAAATCCTTGATCAATCACTTAATCCTTCATCAGTTGAGATCTTTTTCTCAGGAGCCTTAAATGCCAATCTTTTTTTGTTTTTATTATTTCCTCATCATTTTGAGCTTTTAGGGCGATTTCATGGCTAATTAAATATCCTATCAAATTTTCTATGCTAAGAGTGGATGAAGTTTTTACTTCTTCTATATATGTTTTCTTAGGCATCCATTCTTTAGGTAAACACCAAAGAACTTTCCTAACAAGCTCCGCATTGTTGATGGTTTTTTCTAATGCACTTTGTCTACTTACTATCAAATTAAACCTAACGTACATATACGAGATGGATGCACCTGGATGCATCTTGAACATCGGATACTCATATACTAATCGATAGATTCATAATTCTTTTACCTAGATTGTTCCTTCATGTGATACTTCTGAGGTTTTCCATATATGATGTGTTGTCTTGCACCGAGTCACCTTATTGTACTCATAATCGCACATTGTACAAAGTAAAATATTTTTTTTGCTTTAACATCTCATTCCATCTTCTTTAGATCTTCTTTCGACCATATATTGGGATCATCTTTAATATCACCCACACCTTTCTCAATGACATTCCAAATGTCAAAACCCATCACTTTGAAGAAAACAATCATGCGTGTTTTCCAAAAAAAAAAAAAAAAAAAAAGATGTACAAATCAAACCATGGTGGTCTACTATATGAAAGACCCTCCACATGGGTGGAGCTGGAACCATGATTTGTAAATGACCTCCTAGCCATACTTGGTATGTTTGGATCTTAGTTTCTTCGAGGATCTTTCAACCTATTCAAAGAGGCCAAGCTCTTATACCACTTGTTAGACTAAGAGGGGTCACATTTTGAACTAATGATACTTTTGACGTAGTCAATATGCAAATTAATTCATATTTCAATAGTGAGAAATTGGCACTAGCTGGATTGAGCTACCTTAAGAGGTTTGTCAAAGAATTCTCTTGAAATGATTAATTTGCTTTAACGGAATTGTTCCAACTATGACAGAAGCTTTCACTTATTTGCAAAATGGATGGAACAATATTTACGGGGAGTAAAAGGATTGAGATGAGTCAAGACATACAAGTTTAATGTGGTTCGACCAATATGACTTTACATCCACGTCTTGAAGATAACTTCCACGATCTTCCGAGGGACTTAAACTTTTATTAAAATAAAAGACTCTCTAACCTAAGAAAGAAAGACAACCTTGACACGTGTCAAGAACCAAATAGTTGCAACTCCACACCTATTCAACCCTTAGCTAATCCCAAGCTATGTTGCTCACTCACTCAACCAAGCCAACATTCTTAGTTTAGGTTGATTTAAGAGTAATCCTCCCAGTGCATCTTCCACGCAAGAAGCCACTCTTGCTCTTGCACTAGCCCCATTTACAAATACCCTTTCTACCCTAATAACCACCTACCTTGACTATATCAACTTCCGAGATATAACACCACGAAAAATGATCTCACTATTTTGCTATTACAAGGGATAAGAGAGCTTTGCAAAATTGTACTCTAACCTACAAATGACTCTACTAGTTATAGTGGTGGTGTAACTCCTTTTCTTTACTTTTGTAATGCTTCTTATGGCTAGTGGATCCTTAAATTGGTAAGTTTTTTGTTGGTATGGTAACTCATTTGGGGCAAGCAATCAATTTGAATACTTTCCTTTTCTAAACAGATGTCTTCACCTTTACGTTGATTTGCAACTTTTGATTTTTGTTCTTGCTTAAATTGATAGTCCAAAATAGAAATATAAAAACATATATTCAAAGCTTGTTGACCTAAAATATTAGATTTGCTAAATCAAACTTTTTGACCCAACAACCATATCATATTAATTGATGTGTTATATAAGGTAAATTATGCATCAATGATATCAAACCAATTTGGTATAATAAAAATGTATGTTAGCCTCTTCACTAAGGCTATCCACAACCTACGGCTAAAAGACCATAACAAATGTTTAGCTCCAATCACAAGAATAAAAAAATGCGAATATAGTTGAAACCCCTTCGACCAAGACCTATAAGGCTATCCAAAATCCAAAGAGTAATAAAGTCAAATATCCTTTTACCCCGAACCAAACATCTTCAACCATGGGGCAAAATAATGACTAAAAGGCTAAATACGAGGGTTTAGACTAACCACAACCCGGAGGCATAATGAAATATAGCATTTTATACTCCTCGTAAACTGAAATAGTTGCAACGCTGATTTTAGTCAGCCTTATAATTTTATGTTTAATATTTAGTAAATCTAACTATAAATACTTTTTTTAGATAAGGGCTAACTATAAATACTTAAAACATACTATGGATTTTTTTAAATATTTGTAGATGATAATTTGATACAAAACTTGAATAAAATTTGATCAATTTTTTATACTTTTTAAATTGTGAAATCAATTAGTTAATGACTTTCATTGATGGTTCACGTCTTCTTTGATTGATTGTCGGTGCTGAAGTTTACTCACAACACTCATCTATTATCCTAATGCTTCAGTGATCCATAACTTCATCTTTATACAGAATGTCCACTAATATAGTAAACTATTTGTATTAGAAATACATATGCACATTGAAGCTAGGAATTATGAGTGTTTAAGATTGTTTCATGCTCGAGTGTGTTTAAATACATTTTATTATGTTTAAGTGAGTTTCACTAAAGCAACTCTTTTTCGAATGGGAAGCACAACACTCATTGAAGCTAGGAATTCATAATACAAGGTAGGAACTCAAATGCAAGATTGACATAAACCTATATCTTCATCTGCACGGACCAATTGAAACCTCTCTTGCTCATGATGAAATGGAAGAAAATGAGAAAATTGTGTGAAGGATATGTGTAGAGAAAACCTGCAGAGAATGATATATGAGATCGTGTGTAAAAGGGGAATTGGGATGTGATAGAGTTTTATGATTATTTTATCGTCTTTTTTGTTCCCATGTTTTTCGGCTTTCAGAAAGTTTAAATATTTTTTTTTCTTTGATTAACAATCGAACAGATGAAACTTACATCGAAATGAATTTTGTTACGTAAAAAAACACACAAAACAAATCATGCACATAAGAATTAATAATTGAAAAAGGAAAATTAAAAGCAACGTTATGCCCCCCTCCCTCGCAAAAGGTATATTTCGTTATAACCTGTTTTATAGTCATAGGTTGTGGGTAGCTTAACCAAATGTTATATTTCATTATAGAGTTTTAAAATATATCTCAAAATAAAATACTTATATATATGACATAGGCTAGCGTACGCACGTCTGTGTTCATACTTGTTATATGTACTTTGATATATTCCGATGAATCAGAACCGTAAGGTATTATTTTCAAGATTAAATGAATTTTATGGATCGGGTTACAGAATTACATATTGAGGTTCACCCATTAGAGGTTAGGGTATAGTATCATGGTCCAAACTCCAGTTAATTTGTGGTCTAAATAGTAAAACTCGACTGACGTAAGATAGTGTGAACGCAAGCATTATGCTAGTATGAACCCTATATATAAAAGCTAGTTTCTAAGGTTTTACTATGCTTTAGGCTTGTACTTGGGCTTTTGGTGCACAAAGCTATTGGAGCAAATGCTACTATATTAATAGGGTCCAAAACGTAACAGGTTAGACTTTAAAGGTTTCTTTTGACTTCCTTTCAGAGTGTTTGTGTGAGAGATTGACACATAATAGCCATTAGCTAAGAATCCTGGTGCATTGGAGATGATCTTCTGATGCATAAATGACATGCAACTATGCAAGTGATAAATCCTATGATTCCTAGGGCCATATTCCATAAGATCTTCTGATGCATAACTACTCACACTATACCATATATGCTTTGAAGAATAAGAAAGATGTTGTAGTAAACACAAGTGATAAAATCCTCGGAGATTCTAGGCAACAAAGTCTTTTGATAACAACTACTCAAACCTAACATATTATGCACAAATGAGAATGCAAAGAATGCAAACCTAATGGGTTAAGTTACTCTTAGATTCGTGTCCCAAGCTACTATGGAAACAAAGAAGTAAACAATGCAATGCAAGGGATGCAAGCTATAAAGCAAGGAAACTAATGTTTAGGCAATGATATCTTGATGATCATGCATACTACTTAACAATGAGATGCTTCTATGTATCATCTATTATGATGTCCTATACCTTCCTCTAAGGCTACTTACTACCCGTGCATGCGCCTCCTACGAAAGAGATTCGACTAGCTAATGTGTGCTTTCGCTTCATGTCATCACCTAATCAATGAGAAACAAGAAAGTCAGGATAACACATGACTAAGTATGGGCCTCTAGGAGCCATAATCTATGGTCTATAGTCTCTATGATCTAACAATCAAGCATTGATATTAGTCGAAGCATCGATGGTTAACTACTCCTCCCATATATTCCTAGCTCAATGGGGTATCACTAGATGATAATTTCTTGCCAACCTATATTATGCTAAGCACGATGATATAGTGGCATGCAATAAGAGTCACGCACATAGAAAAACTAAAGCAATCAATAACTAAAGCATCGAATGATGAGCAATAGATGATACAAGTATAAATCAACTTAAGCATCGATGATAAAGAAATTGAACACAATAGGCATCATCATTGAATCATGAAAAGGAATGCATAAAGCATCATAGAGTTCACATCGCTTAATAGATTGACTAACAACACAAAGGAGAGTAGAAAAACATCACCATTGATACATGCATCGATGGTGGATGCTTCCTAGTTGAACTCCAACAGGGTTTCACGTCCTCTTTCTATGGATTGCTACTCACGCCCCTAGGGCAGAGCACTGGTAAAATGTGTTTTTCTAAAAGCTCTAGCCTAGCCTCCTATTTATACTAGTTATATAAGGGGGTTTTCTAGTCTTTTTCCTCCTAAAGTCGACCAAAACCTTCCTTATCGGACTTGAAGGCAGTTTTCTTCAACTTGTGGACATCTTGTTGAGAAAATTCTTGGGGAGCTTGGACCCGAGCGGCGGCTCTACGGAGTTGGACCCTCCGCTATGGTTTCTTTTCCAAATAAGCCCATTGTTTGGGGGAAACTTCCTCTTAGGATCATGGGCATGCTTATGAAATTTTAGCTCGTTTGGACTTTGTTTGACTCGTCTGCTCTTCAAAATACTATCATTTAGTCCAAACTTGAGCTTCTGTTGTCAGAATCCATCTCTATTTGAGCCTATGAGCTTGTATTCTCAACCTCCTTTTGATCCATTGGGTCCCTTGGTGATCTAGATTCGTCTTTAGTGCATTATATCCTTGAAAAGCACAAAACAAAACAAAAAAAATGCATCAAATAGTACAAAAACACACTCAAGGTCTATCATAAACTCATTATCCAAATATTTATGAATTATATATAAATATAATCAAACCCACTAAAGATGCATGGATAGAAGGAAAAAATGTATCGAATGTGGGACCGATAAACACTATAAATTAAGTGTCATCAAAAGACTTTTCGGGGCTTTAATCGAATAAGAGTGCAATGCTCAAACTCAACATACAAATCAACATTATTTTATATCAGCATTGATGATGCATCTATAACATTACTCTATCCCTTCTACTAAGGCCATCATACTCGAGCTTTGACCACATGCAATAGGAACTTGACTAGCTAATGCTTGCTTTCGCTTCATGCTGTCAACTAATCAATGAAGAACGGAGAAGTGAGGATAACACATGATTTAGTGAGGACCTCTTGAACTATAATTGATGTTCTATAGCAACGATGATCTAACAATCAACCATTGATACTACCGATGTATAGATGGTTTATCATTCCCTGTATACTCATGTAGCATCAATGGGGTATCACTAGAGGGTAACTTCTTAACCATCTAGATGATAATAAACACGATGCATATAGTAGTATACTATAGAATCACAAGCATCGATGATAAGAAAACATTTACACTAGATAAAAATTAATGATAATCACATAAGCATCGAAACTAAAAGCATCCATACACATATGAGGGACATTGAAATTCATAAGCATAACCACAAGCATTATATAAAATCATAGCATTAGTATATATAAAGATAAATGAGTTCACATTCCTACACAATCAATGTTGAACTATCTATACATAGAAGAGAAGAAGGATACCATCATGACGATGAAGGTTTCTCCTTAGTTGCACCCTCTTACGAATGCTAAGCTGTCACTCAAACAGAGTGTCTACGGAAGTTTTAAATGAAATTGTGCAGCCTGCTGAACTAATGAGTCTAGCTCCCTATTTATAAAGGCAAAACTTGGCCAAAATCTTCCTAACCCTACTAGGACTCTTTCTGACTTAGGACAGAAGCAAAGCCTTCTATATCTCATTTGGGATTGGGGCAGGTGTGGCGGCTGGGACCGCCATTATTTTTCTTCGTGGGCTGCCTTCCTTGGCCCATAAGCAACCTCTCCTGAAGATTTCTCTATGATTTGACCCAATTTGCTTGGATGATGGTTGGACACGACAGTGACCTACCATTAGTTCTTGCTCCAGTTTGGATAAAGTCTTCCTCCATTGGGCTCCTCCTGGGCTCTGGTTGTGATTCCCAGTAGGCTTCTCCATCATTGGACCTCGTCTTCCACATGAAAACTTCATATTATTCTCTCTTTTGTTGCCTTGGTCCTCCAAATTTGTCTAATGTTTGATCTAAATCCTCCTATATTGTGTTTTACTTGGAAAAGCACAAAAACATACCAAAAAGGTATAAAAGAACACAAAAACACAATCTTGATCTATCAAATGCTCATTGATCAAATAATTGTGATTTATGTATGAAATTATACTAAAGATGCATTGATAGAATGAGAAAATGCATCAAATATGTGAGTGATAAACACTATAAATTGAATGTCATAAGCTTGTAATATTAAAAGAGTGGATACATATGGTTAGATGCTCTAGTACCCAACATCTAAACATTCATTAAGCCATGATCATTCATGACCTTTAGTATAAGAAAAAATTACAATCTTAACCACATGGTTGGATCCCTTAGGTAATACCTAGAGACTGAATGTGCTTGGTGATTGATGGATGGACAATTATGGTGATGGACTAACCCTAACTCTCTAAACCCCTTCTTGTATAAGTTTCATCATACAAGAATAGTCATCATTGGTGATATTGAGTGTAATCATCTAACTATTAGGCTTCGAACAACAATCAATGAATTGTCCTTGAGACATATCTCCCGGATCATCAGAACAAAAAAAAAAAACTATAATTGTATCAAGACACTTGTCCATTGTCGGAACCCTCATTTGCCTTCTCTTTCTTCCATTGCGACCTCTTCTTCACCTTAATTTTTAGCTCAGAGCAATCTTTTAGAAGGTGACCAGTTCTCTCTACTGACCAAAAGTAGCAGAGATCAAATAAAATCCACACCTTTGTTTTCCTTTAATCACATATCCCATTTGCCTTTCCAACTTGATAGCATGGTGTATGCTACCTTCAGTTTAGGTGGTGGATCCATGAACAACAATTGACTTATTGCCATCTCAAAATCATCATTCAACCTCAAAATTTAAAAAATATAAAATATAAAATAAAATAATAAAATTTATATTTTATTTTTTGGGATATTTGAAAATGATAAATTTTATAAATTAACCAAAAACATGATATAAATTATATATTTTATTTTTGTGTAGTGTTAAATATATAACATAATTTGATAAATTTTGGTTAATTTATAAAATTTATCATTTTCAAATTACACAAAAATAAAAAAATAAATTTATTTTATGTTTTTTAATTATTTTATGTTAATTTGATTATAAATAATAAAAATTAAAAAATGGTTTGAATTTGAAATTTTTAATGATTTTTAGGCTGACGTGGCAATGACATGGCGTGTTGACCATCCAAATTGACGGTCAAACTAGGTGTTAGGAAAATTGAGTCTATATGTTACATAGTTGAGGTCAGGATGTTAATTTCTGAAATCACGGGCCAAAGTTGATTATATGGTCATAGTTCAGGCCAAATTAAGGTATTAACCCTATGTTTAAATATTCAACCCAAATCAACTTCAAGCGACTGTAATATTTAGTAACAATGGATTTCATTGCTTAAAAGTGGGATGGTTTCCCAATGGTGTTCCATGAGGAGTGAATCTACCTCTCCATACTTCTCCTAAGATCTTTCATAAATTTGAGGCAGTCTCGTTGCCAATGACGTTTTCATAAATCTCGCTAACCTAAGAGTTTAGAATCCAGGCAATAACGATGGTGTTGCTATGATCCCATATTCCATAATCTAGGTCTCTCACCTCTAGAACAAGGATGGACCCATCAATGAAACCCAACTTCCTCTTGGTCTTCAACGCAATCCTCGTAGATATACTTCATCGATTAAAGTTTGTACCATCAAAATAAGTTGAGATGATCCATTAACTAATATTCCCTTAGGGTTCACATAAAATGGATTGTTGTTGTCAATGGTGGGTTAAAGTTGTGGAATGGTAAGTTCGTTTAATCTTGTCATTTGAACCACTATCGTCTATCATGGTGAAGAAGAAGCAAACTCACTTAATTTTAAGAAAGCAAGGATGCAACCTGCTCTGCTACCATAATAATGTTTGAACATAGAAGAATTTTATGGTTTTGATCGACGTTAGCTGAAAGCTTTGCTGAAATCTCTGTATATTGCTCAAAGAAAAATTAAATTAATGAAAATTTACACGTCTATCTATACAACTATAAACCACTGGGGGTAATTAAAAGACAAGCTAACCTACTAACCAATAAGAGATTGTCGCCTATATATCGAAACGAGGGAATGATTGTTTTCTCTATGTCTAGGGGTGCTCATCGGTTCGGTTAACCACTATGCAAAAAATACATATACAAGTTGAATCGATAAGCCTTATCAGTTAACTGTTTATTATCGCTTCGATTCATGGTTAGTTTGGAGGTTAATCACTAACCAATAACAACCTCCATGTGATATTTTTATTTTAATATTTTGAAACTTTCTCTAGTAGCCTTTTTAATTATAAAATATAATCATACAAATAATTCAAAACAATGTAACTACTCTTCTACATTGTGTTTTTTTTTTGTTTGTGGAAAAACGGTGGATGAGTTGCGCTTGACTTCTATGAAGATGATGATTGTTACTACAGTATACACCTCTTCAAACACTATAATAATGAGGATGTCTGGTATATGGGGAATCTACGTTACCTTACACTACTCCTATGGAGATTCCTGGAAAGCTCCATGCATGACTACAACTAAGACTACTACTATGGAGGATCCTTCATGGAGGAGAGCTCCACAAACTACAGAGAAAAATGAAAAAGGGACCGTTGAGACAAGTTGTCTGTATCTTGGGCTGTGATTGTCCTCTTCTCTAGAAGGTTGCTTTCAAGTTTTGTTGCCCAGAGTCGTACAACTGCTCTCTCCCCCCCCCCCCCCCCCCCCCCCCGCCCCCCCCCCCCCCCCCCCCCCCCCTCACACGAAAAAGTAGCTCTGCTTAGCCTCTACTCAAGTCAGTTGTCATCGTAGGAAGTCTCTAGACACCTCACCATGTGATCTTGTTTCAATATGAATGGAACCATCCAACTAGTATATTGGACGGTATCCATGATATGGGATGGTACCATCCAATTAGTACTACGGATGGTGTCCATGATATTTGGTATGGTACCATCCATCGTAGGGTTGGATGTTGTCTATGATGTGGGATGGTCACCATCCACTAAGAGGTCGGATGGTGTCCAGTATATATCGTGTACCATCCAATTTGGGGTTGAGATGGTATCTATGATATTTGGGATGGTACCATCCACCGCAGGTTTGGATGGTATCCATGATGTGAGCTGGTCATCATCCACTAAGAGGTTGGATGGTGTCCACTATGGGGGATTCCACCATCCACTCTGAGTTTGGATGGTTACCCTGAGATTTGACACATGGTGACCAAGTACTGGATGGTCAACCAAGTAGTATTTCAAGGGGGGGAAATATTTTGGTGTAGACGCATTGTTAACATAAAATAATAATTATAAGAAATAACAACAATACAATTCAACATCAATTGTGAATTCATAATCTGTTTCAAATTTCAGCACATAAAATTACAAATAATTAAAGGTATTCATCCAATTAGTGAGTACCAACTAGCAAGATATCAAACACAACACCACAAGATCATCATTATTCACAAACATAAACGAAACAAAGATTACTAAGGTGGAGCACTTCTACTATGTTATATAGTATTGGTGCTTTAATGTACAATTTAAAGTTATACCATAACATTAAATATATAAGTTTATGTTGTACCATAAAGAAATTTGTACCTTTATGTTATGGTACCAGAACATAAGAGTACAAGTTCAAGTTGTACCATAAAAGAATTTGTACAAAAAGTATAGGTACAATATGAAGTTGTACCATAACGTTAAATGTATAATTTCAAGTTGTACCATAAAAGCAAAAACCTATAGCACCAATGCTATATAGCATTGTAAAATTCCTCTACTAAGGCGTGTGCTTTGCTCCTTCGACCGCAAACAGATTTCAGAGAGGGGTTACCTTTTAATTCTGACTCTTAAACATATTTAAAACTTTAGGTGGAAGGTTGTTTGCAATTGGTGTGAATTGAGATGTTTGGAATTGTGGCTTTGGTTGGTTTTGAATCGTGCGAATTTTCTACTCAGCCAAAATCTAGAACTATGTGATTATACTATTAAATATTTATCGATTAACCACTAAACAAAATACAACTAACCGAAACAGAACCACTAAAAATCGAATATCAATAACAACTAACTGTTGTTACCGATTAAATTATCATTTAAACCAATAATTGACTAACCATTTACCCGCCCCGCCCTATTTATGTCTACCCTGTATGTGCACAACATCGCTTTCTTGTAGTTAATCGAGTTCCTTTCCAACCGGCTCGCTACAATACTCTTCTTTTTCCTCATTTCCTTTGGATTCTGCTGCTGCTGTTTCTTCATTCGAATCCACATTCATGATTGGAGTGTTTGACAAATAAGAGAGAAAGATCACGCACAAAACAATAATAGAGAGGAAGGGGTGAAATAGTAGGAGGGGATGGTCATGCCTAACTTTCGGCCAGAAAATACTCTCTGTATTAATGGATTGCACGTCAAACTATTTTTATTTATTTATGTGACATAGAAATTTTTTGATTCTAACAATCATAGAAAAAACATAACAATAAAGTCAACTATGGACCAAGAACGGATATAAATTGACAGAAATAATTCAAGCCCTCACCATGAAATCCAATCCCAAATCCAAACCTTAGTTTAATGATCCTCTACCATCCATCAAGCTCACATTTATGGCACAATCGAAACTGCACATAAAGTTACATGCATGCCATCCCACATTGTCAAACTAATATATGAAAGAAAGGGGGTCTTTGTCACAAATTGAGTTGAATTTTATATATTTTAGAATGGGTTTTATTTTTACCACAAAGTGGAAACAAATAAGGGTATCCGATCATGCATAGTCATATAATTGGTTGTGAAATCGTATCATATTAGCGGATTGGAATTTTTTTCCTATCGAAGTCTAAACAGGAAGAGAGTTTCTAGCGAGTATAAAATTATTGAACCATAATTAAACTACATTTTTAGCGTAAGATATCCTATTGTTGTTTTTTCGGTATAAACTCTCATACGATTTTACAATCCTTGAATCAGATAGATATGTTTGTGATCAAACAAAAGCTAGGTAGAGGAGAGAAGTTTCATGCATATAGATCAGAGAGTGGGTATCGCCACTTTCTGACTAGAATTTCAACATAGGATTGCAGTGAATTAAGATAGGAGTCGGATTAAAATATATTTAGTTTAGTCCCGTGTGGTGTGATTTGGTTTTATATGCTCGACCCAAACATACGGTCGAGGATCTTCGAATCGTAAGGGCAGTATGCATGTGCCCTCTTAAAGGAACTTTTGAATTCCTTTGTACTAGTGTACTCTACTTCTTAACCAAATCTTAGGAAAGAAGGATAATAACAAGCTAAATAATTCGCTATCATTATATATTGTTGGGATTGAATGGGGTGAATGCAAATGAATAGAGAAAGAGGTATGAGAAGTTATTTAATTACTATGTTGGTAAGATGTGGGAAGACGAGGTTTTGAATTCGGTAAATTTGGAAATATGATGGTAATCGGTAAGATTGGTTTGTATAACCAAACCGAGTTGAACATAATCGAACCGAACCAATGTGGTAGTTGGAATAAATCAACTGGTCCAACTACCATGGGTTGAACCGATGTGATGCTTGAGAAATGTTAAACAAACCATTGCAATTGTTGGCTTGTAACCTCCTACTTGAAGAGTCGTCTTCCTTCCTTCGAATGCACTCTTTCATTTTCTATAAATGACCAAACCCCTATGGTCGTAGTGACGAAAAGAAAAGAATTTTCTTACCGAAACTTTGCCAAAATCCAAACTAATTTTTCTGCATTCTTTCAAAAAGAAAAATCAAGTCAAATGTGGTTCTCGCCGATTCGCAGCGTTTATTGATTTGTGGGGTTTGAGGTACTGCTACACCAGGAAAAATACGTCATTTCTATCTCAGGAGGAATTATTATGTAACCTTGAATACTAAAGGGGAATAATATTTTTTTTAAGGAGAGACAATATATTCTGTCGGGTAGGACGATTACATGTGTTTTGAATGATTACATTATCTAATATGTTTATATGTGTTGCAAGAAATGTAGTATAAGTCAACGTTTTCCATGGTATATAAGAAGTCTCTCAACACATTTAACGAGGGATCGACTCGGCAAATACGATCTATCTTAATTAGTTAGTAAAGAACTACGTACTGCTACTACAAAATCCGGTAAGCACCCAATCCAAGTATACAACCAGTATTAAAATAGATGCTCGACGAGTGAAGTTTTTTACGGTGTTTGTGAAATCGTATTAGCGGTTTAACAGGAATTTTTTTTATTTGTTATGAGTGGCGTAGTTGGGATTCGTGTTTAGTGGGGTCTCATTTAGAAAAAAATTTGTATAACATTGTATTCAATAATCAAGTAAATTCTCTTAAAAATATTTAGTCAAGTAAACATTTATCAAATCATCGGTTATTAAATTTTTACCTTACATTTTCTGAAATTCATAATTAAAAAGTGACATTTCGATAACTAGCTAAAATTAATAGTTCCCAAGTAAATTCTAACACACACGAATGTATTATATAAAGCACATTTGATGAGAAAGAAATTGCATCTTAGTAGAATAAAATTGTTGAATTAAGGGCTTTTCAGATATAGCCAATGGTTTTTGTATATATATTTAGTACAATTAGACTTTTTTAATTGAGGATTATTTAATGTTATCTAACCAATATAGTCTAATTTATTTACGTGTTTCATAATAACACGATAATAGGATTTCATACAAATATGGTCCTAAATTTCAAACTTAACCTAATTAAACAAGTATATGCAAATATATAATCATTTGAATTTATCCAAGTGGGGTCCTAGGACCCCACTCATCTCCACCTCCCTCCGCCACTGTTTGTTATCCCAATTTAAACTAGTATATAGATTTTAATGGTATAAAATGATTCAACTACGATTATAGATTATATCTCAGTTTCAAGACAAATTACTTTATTGATAACTTTTTTAGTACAACTCTGATATGATTTACTCTAATTGTTTTAGGGTTGATTGATGCAGAGACAATGGACAAGCTTTGCTATATGCCACCCACCATCAATTTGCACCTGTGGGGGTTACCCTTCCTTTGCCGGCAACCTAAGGCTGCTTACGTTGATGGATGGATTCCACATCACTTAACTTCGTCGTTGTATATACTACTATCTGAATTTTATTTATTTTTTAAAATTTACGATCAATTATAACTATATCTTTTTACTATCCGATATTTCCCATTTTGTTAAACTTTGATCATTTACTTTTACAATTAAATATATATGCAAACAACCAAAGTTTTTCTAAGTATGATATTGATATAGATTTTTTTTTTTTTGTGGTTTAGGTACTATTTAACGAATTTGAACATGTAATCTTCAAGTTCAAAACTAATGATATTACCACTAAATTAAGTCCTTGTTCGTTTCATACAATCAAATTTTCCAAAGTCGAAAATTGTTAATTAAGATCACGTAAAGTTGAAAATTAATGAACTGTAAAATTTATGAAAATATGTTATAGAAATTTTTTCTGTATCATTCAAATTTTATCGGATGTCGCGAAAGAACTTACGTGACAGGGGATGAGTTTTGAATAAAAATGATAAAACCGTGAAGATCAAATGGGTTGAGGATTGCTCATGAATCATGATGGAAGCTCGACTCGTGTTCATTCCGTTGTCCTTACATAGTCCTCATTCTTACGAGATGGATCATAAATTGAGTTCAAAATTAATAATAGCATGTCAGAATTTCATATCTCCTTACGCGAAACTAATTTTTATTTCTTCAAAATTATCATGTAATGAACAATATAAGAGTGTGTTTGGCTGGGAGAATTTCAAATTGGTATTTGAGATTTAGAAATTCAAATACTAAACCGTTTGTTCTGATACTAACTGAATATGATATTTGCATTGTACATATTATTTTTTATGAATATATGTACATATTACATGGGTTGAAATTCAAATAGATATTTATTTCATTATTATTAAATTTCAAATACATATGAACAGTTAGTGATTTGAAATTTCTTATAACATAAGAAAGGACTTGTTTGTAAAATTTTAAAATGATTAGATATTATAACACAAGTAAAAAGTATACAGGTACTGAAAAATATTTTTTCGACCCAAATTTAAGGACATGTTTAAAAAAAACTAAAATTAGGTACCAAATCGTAAGCAAAAAGAATTCCGTACTAAATTGTAGTTTTCCCTGAATATTAGAATGTTTTGATCATAAAAATCTATAAAATCTGAAACTCCAAATGAGTATTCAAACAATGAATTTGAATTATAAGTTTCTCAAATACATAAATTTAAAATACACCTATCGAAACACAAACACAAATAAGAAATTATCTTCATTCTATTCTCCTAATGGAAATTCAATCACCTTTCCAGAACTATACATTCCAGAGGATTGTCAATGCATTCAGGGAAAAGGGAGTCCATATCATGGAAGGACAATGGAATCCCTAGTTGAAAGTTGAAACTCAAAAGCCTTTAATAGTTTGGTTATTAATATATATTTTTTTTTTTGGTTGAAACTTGTATTTTTAATCATTTCAAGAAGAGCTGGCTGCAGCTCACTTGAATCCACTGTTGTTCATTCAAATGCATTCAAGGGCATTGAATTTGATAATCCCTCCAAATTAATGAGCCTCTAAATCTTCCTGCAGCTTTAATTCAGCAATTAAACAAATATATATATAATAATTCCATCCTTCTTGATGATCATTATTGATTACTGCTGTAGTTTACTGCAAGTAGCTAGCTAGCTCCCATATCCATAACCAGCTGATATATTACATTGAGATCTAACAACTTAAATTGTGCATTAATAAAAAATGCATTAAAACCCACCATTATTTACAGATCCTCCCCAACCAAACTCCACCTTCCATCATAAACCTCTCTGTGGAAAATCTGAATCACCCAATTCAATTACTTTGCCATTATGAACATTAAAAGTTTCCTTTAATTTTACCCCCAACTACTGCATGCAGCAGCAGCAGCAGCTTACTATGAGTAATCTGTTGGTCTCTCTGGGTACTGTGATTTTAAGTCTTGGATTTTAATATAAGCAGTAATAATGAAACAGAAAAGGAAATAGTCATTTTAATTTTCTGTAACCTAAAAAAGAGAGTCCAAAGATGGTTTTGTGTTTAAAGGCGATCATTTAAAATACATACAGAGTTGTTGTTGCAAATTTCTGTGAAAACCCTTCAATGCCTCCCATTCAAAGCTATTAAAACTTCCAACAGCTCTCCCTTATATTTATCCCTTAGATTGCATGTCAAAATTAATCACTTTGTCCCTGATATCCTTAAGTACACTTTATCTTTTTTTACACACATCCAACAAGAATCGAGTATGAATATTGAGATAATCATCGTGTTCAATTTTTTTCACTAATATGTATATAAGAGATGATAAGTTATTGGAAGAATGTTAATTATGGATATATCAGTCTCTTACAATTTGCTCACCTCACTCACTCTCTCATATGAATATAGGCGGAGCCAGAGCATTTTATATGTGTAACGTCACAAACCTAATCTTGGGTAAAAATATAATCAAACCCCAGATATGTATATCCAGTGGATCGCAACGCTTCTAAATTCACGTAAGAGCATATCAGTTCAGTGTATTGCAAATTATTACTTGTGATTATATTTATATAATATATATTTATAACATCATAAATTAACTTCCTAATTACATCAAATTCTTAATCAGTGTCTCTTCTTCTCATTTACTCGTATTTTTCCAAGAACAATGAAGGTATTTTACCCTATTTCAGATGACGAAAATACGTCATGATTTTTTTATGAAAATTACAATTTTACAAGTCAATTATTTGGATATCATTATTTTTTAATAATATGTATTAGATATTTATGTACTAAAAAAATATACACCTAATTTCAAATCCTACCTCCCTCACTGTGGTTTGTAGGGCGAAACCGTTATCTTGCTAGCGGTATAACCGGTCTGTTAACGGTTACATCAATAACGATTAAACAGTAAACGATCGATTTCTAATAGCCAAATTAAGCTGATTCCTAACTGACGACTAAACGGTTAGTAACTAATGGCTATACGGTTAACTGACTTATTGATTACGGCCACCCTCATAGTTAGGACCGGAAATAATAGACATCAATGAGCCGTAAGCATAAGCCAGAAATAATGAGATGTTTGAAAGCCTACAATATCCCTTGCCTATCCTATTTGTAATAGTGACTTAAGTTCAAATGAGAATAATTTCAAGGAAAATTTTTAGAAGGAGCACAATAGAAATTTGAACTTACGCACAATAGCTCGACAACAATCAAAACATTTAAGTTTCCATGTAATTTGGTAGGGTTTATGAGTTAAGCTATTGTTGTTGTATCTCTTATTATTGTCTGCTTCTTTAATCAAATTTGACGGTAGAATGGTGTTATTGAGTTGATTATGGATAGACATATATTTTAAATTATTTTTTGTTGAATGATAACGACGTAAAAAAAATACATACGTCTTTAGGAAAAAAACTACAAAAATGCATAATTGAAAATATGAGATCTTTTGTTGGTCAGGTTACCGATCGCTCATTTGGTATAAACTTGCTGAAACACTTGTTTAACAGTTATTCGGTTAACCAATAAAATAACCGAGAATCGACTATATGGTATTATGGTTAAGCGACTAATATTAACAATACGATTAACCGTAAACACATCATGCTAAACGATTAACCAAGAACCGACCAAAGTTTTGGTTATAATCAAATCAAACCTAATGCCAACCCTAATGGTCTCCTTTTCAAGTTTCACGTATGGACCCATTTTGTAAGCGTGGAGTTGAATTGTGGTCTCATTGCGAAATTCGGTGCAAAACGTAAATGCGTTTCCTTCTTGCTTTTCATCTTTCATTTGTTTCGCCAAGAAAGGTTTTGTTCTGTTCTTGCATGTGTTGCTAGCTATCTTAGCTGTGGTAAAGGGAAACAAAAAAAACATGAAACAATTGAGTCATTGTACTAAAATTGAGAAAAGGCACTCCTAAAATTGAGGGACCTCAGTGTGCTATTTCCATAATTAAGGGACTGAAACGAGAGAAGAGAAAAATCATGTCGTCTAGATTTTAGTACATAAGAAGTTCAGAACCCAATGAAAAGGACTGGTGGACGGGTTAATCAGTCTTCTAATGGCAAAAATGCAAAATTCTTTCTGGTTGGCTGCAATGGTGACCTAACAAATGCTTTGCCTAGCTCTCCTAGAAATACAGGGAAATAAAATAATACTACTTAACCTTATAGTTTAACTTTACTGGCATATTCCCAAACAAGTTACCTGTTTTCTTCAGCATTTTAGGCAAAGTTCCGAGAATTTTATAAGTAAAGTAGTATATGAGTCGAATTGGGTCGAGTTGAGTTTGATCAAACTCGAAATCATTTCGTTAATAGACGAGTCGAGATCTACCTCGATTTATTTACGAAAAGATTCTCACCGACGATCTTATTAGCACTTTTTCGCATTGATATTATGTTGGATACTTACTGATTATGAATTAGTCTGGTTTATAGATGATAGTTAATCAGATAAACAATTTTAGTATCAACTGCAATTTTCATCGATGAAGTTAAGTCAACCAGATATTGATTGACACCATTAACCAGTAGTAGCCAGATTGAGGTGGTCCTTGAACGAGAATCCCCATCCTCAGACCACTGGTCCTATAACCATATAACGTTGGTGGGACTTGGAGTGATTCAACATAAACCCTAAAGGGCCTTTTCCACCATACTTTTGATAATGATACCTCTAACCTCCTCCAATGGCAGCAGAGAGGGTGATATGGAACATTTGTATACTCGTGTTGTGGTCCAATGACCAACACTAAAACTAAGGGATGATTTCCTTCATCAATTTTAAAAATGAGGGTATTCATTAAATTTTAGGTTTGAAACACGCTGAATTACCGAGAGTTTTGAGTGTATTATGAATTTGAAAGAACTATTGTTTGCTTGTTGGATTAGATGAAATGGTTTTTCTTGAATGTCATCATGAATTTAGGGTCACGTCTCAAATCAAACTTCTTATCATGGTATTTGCATCCTTAAAATTCATGGACCCGCAAAGTCGATTCCGTAACAATGACAAGCAAACAATGAACTTTCTCACAAATCTACAAAAGTTGGGATTTAGTACCCAAATCCTCCATCGAATCCACGAAACAAATGGACAATTTTCCATGTTTTGTGGTAGGGGTTTGCTAGTGGCATGTGTGTGTTTGAAGTGTTTGGCTGGACCGAGACTGAATAGAAATCTTATGTCCTTTTGGTGTTACTGCTTCTCTAATGAAAATGACAAATGTGGGTTTGGGGGATGGCTCTGTTGAGTTTCCAAAGGCGTGTTCATATCATATCCATGAGAGACCACCACCCCCACAAACCACTCCTCTTCAATACAGACAAGTACACGAGAATGAAAAGTTAGAGAAGAGCCATTAATGATCAGCGCCATTAGTTTTGTGATAAAGATCTCTTGATGGCAACCCTTTATCGGCCACGAAAAAGTCTGAAAAGGATGATGGTTGGATGGATGAAGAGACTTTGAACTCTGTTTCCTTCCTGTGTGAATTGCCTGGGAAGTGCTTTCTCAGTTTCATCTTTCCAACTTCAGGCCATAATTACTTGGGTTTTGGTTGCACATGTCCTGTTTATGGAGGGCTTCAGCAGACTGCTAACTACTGATATAAATTGCTGCAAATTTGAGAGGGAATCCTATTAATGAAAAATCTGGTGGAGGTTCAATGAAGTGGGTGTGATGTGAGTGAGGCCACAATTTATGGTTGATGTATCCAATACATACCAGAAGGACTCACTCCTTTCCCCAACTCTCACTTATTTCACATCATAAAGGAAAAAAAAGATTCTGAAAGTAAAATTGATTAGCAGTGTCATGAATTAACCAACAATTACTTGCTTCCTTCCTGGAACACTTCAACTCTGTACTGTAAGTCTGTAACAATATTAAAACCCTAAACCCTCTTTCTTTTTCTTGGACAGAACATCTATGGATCTCCCGGTACCTATATCTCATTGTACAACTACCTGAACTTAAGCTCAACAGAGTCTCTTGAGTGTTCAATTACAACACTGTAGTTGACAGCTACTCCTTCTGCACTTAATACATAGGTAGTACCTCCTAAGCAGCTGCAAGGAAAACAAGTAATGTAACGTTTCACTTCAATGTTATCATCTTCTCGCAAGCGCGGTTCTTGAACCAATGGATTAGTCTTCTCCTCGATCTGGGTTTTCCCCCCGCTGCGATGCACACATCTGCATCAGAAAGCAAATGGAAATTGACGACCCGAGTTTCCAGTTTCTTTTGATACAAACAAGATGGGTGAAGGCTGGCGGGTTCTCTAGGCACATGGAATAGAACAGAAGTTTTCCAGAGTATACACCAAGTGGAAGACATTCTCAAATCATATCAAAGCATGGAGTTTGAAATCCCATCATGTCAAGCATGAAGGAAACCAAACCCCCCATGCAAATATCATATCAAAGGCCCCGCAAAAAGAAGAAATTTAACATTGGAATTTATGTGAATTAAAACCGATGACTAGGCTTATTCAAAGTAGATGTATGGATATAAAAAAACAAACAATAACAGTACAGTCACTTAAGGAAGCGAGTAAAGCTCTGGGACCCTCTTCTTAATCATAATAAGAATGGTATGAAACTGCAACCAACAATACATGATGCAACAATAAATATTAATCCTTTTCAGGGAAGACAGTGGAAAGAAGGAAGCTAGGGGGAAATAAGAGCTAAAGAGAAGCATCAAATAGTGAGAACTGCAGTGAACAATAAGGCATCCAGAAACAGCAATACAACCATTAAAACACGTTAGTCTCCTCTAACTAAATGCATCTGCACAAAGTCATAAATTTGCAATTTAAGAGAAAAGTAAACTGGTAGGTAGAGCCACAGTTACTATTTATTGGGATACCAAGATGGTGCAGTAAATGACGCACAAAAATGGATGATTCTGAAAACTTGAGCAGCAGATTATGTGAAGTTCATTATCAGGATCATGGCCGGCTACTTACAAGCTGAGTTTTCAGGTTTAAGGTCAACATAAGTAAAAGTTTCTTCCTTCAAATGGCACTTCCAAAGAACAACTTCCATCGGAATCCATCTTTCATTAAGATTTCAGACCACTTTGAATGATTGAAGATTGGTTATTGCAGCACATCAGCAAACAACTAACCAGGTAACACAGTCATGTAGCATATATGGATTAGCCAGCCATCCATAGTACATACTCAAAGGACAAATTTGGCCCCACATTTGAAATTTACAGGTTTCTCCAAAGTATGAGGAAACTATCTCACCAAAAAGTGTAATTGGTGAATGATACATCTGAATACACATACCAGTACATTGATGTGAATGTGAGTATACAAACGTCTAGTCGGAAGACACGGATTCCTGATCAAGCTGGTTTCTTTGCTCAGCCAATTCGATTGCTACTGTATCATTCACAACAAATTTTGCACTTTTGCATTGTAGCAACTGTTCCTGAAGATTCTGTACGAGCTCATTCAGCTCCTGGATATTCTTTTCTTGAGATAGGATAATCTGCAGCACAACATTTTAAATAACAGATACTTAGCAAATTTTAGAACTCCTACAGCACAATCAGGAGAAGAATAAGCTCAGTCGTTAAACAAACAACAAGAAGAAACAAGATGAGAACACAACAAACCAACAAAAGGAAAGATAGGATGCAGCAGAAAGTGTTCCAGTTCTTCACTCCCACCTTCTCACATCAGAATTAGAAAGGCTGTATATGCAACTAAAGTAATTCCCCCTGGGGCACTTGTTGTCACTAGTTCAATAGATATACTACGACAACATGACCAACTCCCCCATCTTAGCTTCCCAAGTTTAGTAAATTCCTCTACCTGTACATGCACGTAAAGTTCCAATCTTTAGTGGCGAGAATCGCTCCTGGATCTAAATGGGATGACTGGAAAACATGGCTTCACAATCCCTCAAACAGCTTACCTATTTCTTCTACTCGGACTAATCGGGGAACTAACAAACAAGATTGAACGGGGTTTCAGCGAAATGAAATTTCCAACCTTTTCTTTGACAGCTTCCTTCGCTCTAGATTTCCAGTCTTCCTTCTCAGAAGAACCCTTAGAAATCGGTTCGATTTCGTTTCCAAGCAGCTGCGCCCACTCCAGCTGCGACGTTGATACGATGAATAAGAAGAGTAGAACCACGATCCACGGTCTCGGCATTTTTCGCCCACCGCCCAACAGCCAATGTTTCACCGGCGAACAAAATTAGCACGCTAATAATTCTCGACAGTTGTCCGTGTCTGTCTGTTGGTCGGAGCTCCTCCACCAAACTATGGCGCAGAAATTTGGAATTTTACCGCCGCGATCCAGAAACTTAGGTCAACTATCGCCCGTCGCGGTTGAAATTACATTTTGATACCCGTCGGTGGTGGGTTTTCACTTCCAAGTCCAGATGGAGTATTTATCATTTTAATGGAAGCTTAAGAGTTCTGATTAACGCTGAACAGCCATTAACCAATTAAGAAAAGGAGTGGAGAGAAAAGAAGATCAATATTCCAGAACCACGGGGAAAGGAAAGGAACAGCCATGGGAAACTCTCAGTCACCGCCCGCGGCCGCCGATCGTCGCTATGCTTCAGCCACTAGGTTAGCGCTTTCTCTGTAAACCAAAGTAGTTCTCTTTTGTTCACAATCTCAAACAGAGAACTGATCCAAATTTGGAACCGCAGAGCTTTCACCCATACCGAATTGGACCACCTAAAGTCGCTGTTCGCTTCTCTAGCTGCGAAATCCAGCAGCAACGGCGATCACATCTCCCCCTCGGTTTTCCAGGTGAGTTCCCCTCATTTCTGCTCCACCCTTTTCCCTGCTTCTTCGATTGAGAACTGTTAATTTCCCATTTCGAAGTGCTGAAACTTGAATTCCTGGTGTTATAAGGAATATTTTGGGTTGAAGGGTGCTCTTGGCCAGAAGCTGTTCGATTTAATTACCCAACCAAGGAAAGATGGCAGAATTAAGTTCGAAGATCTCGTTATTGCCAAGGTAAAAAGGCTTCATTTTTCAGCTCTTTTTTTTTTCTTCGTGCACTTTGTTGCTGAAGTGGTGATCTTCTGCTGCAGAGTGTTTACGAGAAGGGGAGTAAAGATGAAATTGAAGAGTTCATCTATCAGTTGCTCGACGTCAATGGAGACGGAGTTGTCGATAGGTAGAGTTTCTTCTCTACTTACTACAAGCATAGCAATGCTGAACAATGTATAGCTTAAATATGGTGGGGGAGTTTGATCATATTCTTGCACCCTCTAAATGCTTCATCATCCATTCTATTCTCCTTCTTTTGGATCATTTGAAAAACCAGGTCGGATCTAGAATCTGCTCTAGTTGCAGTTCTGCTCGGTATTTTTGGTACAGAAGGTTCTGAACATGGTCAGGAGACTGTCAATGCGTTTCTCGATGCTGCAACTTTCTCTAAGGAAGCGAATGGTGCTTCCGGAAAGGCCATGTCTCTTGCGGATTTTAGAAGTTGGTCTGCTCTCGTTCCATCAATCAGGAAGTTCCTTGGGAGCTTACTGATACCGCCTGATGCTGGTGCTCCTGCTGCTCTTGCTTTCTTTCCATCTTTTCGTCTACATTGCATTAGGTTTCCTACAAGATTCTGACTCCTTCAACATCTGTGTTCTTTTGTAGGAAGGCCTGGTTCTCAAGTTCCTGAACTAATATTCGGAGAAGAGGTCAATTCCAATATGATCTTACTAAGGAAAGAATATGCGTGGCATATAGGAGGGGCACTTCCACAGCACGAGCTGGAAGAGTGGAGACTTCTGTACCACAGTACTGTGAACGGTCTAAGTTACAACACTTTTGTCAGCAGCATCTCGTGAGTAGTCGGTCTCATGGCATTTGCCCGGACGATTAATTTAGAGCTTCGTCTTTTTTATGTTTCCTACGCGCTTGGATGGAACCTGCAGGAATGGTGAGGGACCAACTGTATTAGTTATGAAGGATAAAGAAGGGTACATCTATGGGGGATACGCCTCTCAACCGTGGGAGAGGCATGGCGACTTTTATGGCGATATGAAGTCGTTCCTGTTCCAGCTCCATCCCAAGGCTTCGCTGTTCAAGCCAACTGGAGCAAACACGAATGTTCAATGGGTATACATCTCCCTTTTTACTACAAGCAGTTAAAACCAATCTAGCACTTTAATTTCACTTCATCCTCTCTTCACGGATTGGCAGTGTGCGGTGAACTTCAGCTCAGAGAGCATCCCAAATGGGATTGGTTTTGGTGGAAAGGTGAATCACTTGGGGCTCTTCTTGTCGGCAAACTTCGATTCAGGGCATACCTTCAGCTGCACAACATTCGGCAGCCCATGCCTTTCCAAGACTAGTCGGATTGTCCCAGAAGTAGTCGAATGCTGGGGAGTTGTTCAGAGTAAAAGAGAGCAGGAAAAGAAAGATGGTCCAAGAGGTACTGTGCTGGAGAGGTTTAAAGAAGATCGCCACATGCTCAACATGGTTGGAATTGCTAATTCGAGCAACTAAGAACCCAACTAGCAACCAGCACCAAATTCTACTGGAGAGAGGGGACATATTTCAAGACAACAACAGCAGCAGCTCCAAATGCACTATTGCCTGGCAGTTTGACACGACAAGACACTGCTGCCTCGATCATGGATTGTGGCGGGTGTGTTCCATTTAAAGAGTTGCATTTTTCGACATGGAAACAAGTTTTGTAATTACACCAATCACAGCAACTTATGTCGATACACGATAGATTACCATTTTGCATCGAGCGAGGACAACCCATCTATAGCCTGATCTGCATTTGCAGTGTGTTATCAGCAGAATCCTAAGAATCATTGATGTGAGTTCAGCATGCATTGTCCAAATACTCCTAAGAATCAGCTTCTATCATCGGCACAAAGCTTGCACCGCGAGATGCAGGGGTGTCGTCAACATTCGCATACAACTACCAATCCTGCATTACGCTCAAATGCCTGTGTCTAGAAACCTCAAGCAAGCTTACAGCTAATAGCTCTCAACTGGAAACAAGATGCATTCTGCATCCATAATCCAGAAAGGAAACTGGAAGGTAGAAAGACACCATATGAGCAAACACATCGGACTACGGATTCTTCACTACACAGCCACATATTCCACTTTAATTTGACGCCCTAATTCAAAGCATCGACTGATATCAGGTAATGCATTAGCAACCGCAAACTGATCTCTAGCCATAAATTCATACAAAATGCCAAACCTTGGGAAATTTAAGCATAAACCATTGAAACGTAAAGAACAAGGACACCCTTTTCCTCTCCAATTCATCCAAAAACCTATCAGTATGGCAATCGAAACGGCAGTTCTAGAAAACACTCAACTAATTAAGAAAGCTAGATCACAAAATAAAATAACAAAAAGCAACTGCTCCTTCACTATATCATTAAGAATCTTCAGTACCTCCCACGGCCGCCGCCGCCTCTTCCAAACCCGAACCCGGCAGTGGAAGCCGCGACAGGATCGATGGTTTCAAGGCCCTGCATATCGCCCAACCCTAGAGCGTCAATCATATCTCTGGTCTCCTTATCGATCTTAATAGCCTCGACGTTGATGGCGGACTGCTCGGGGACGAAGTCCATGCGGCGCTCGCGCTCTTCCTCCTGGAGCTTGAGTGAGATCCCGCGAACGGGGCCCTTCTGGATCCGCTTCATGAGGTGGGTGGAGAATCCGGCGATCTTATTGCGGAGGCGCTTGGAAGGGATGATTGCGACTTCCTCCAGGATCTTCTTGTTGGTGTGGAAATCGAGCGTCATTTTGGAGTAGTAGCGCTCGATGACCTGGCGAGAGGATTTCTTCACCGTTTTAGTTCGGACGCGACCCATGGCTGCTGCTTTCTGCTGGTGCTAGCTCCCTCCTGCTGTCTGCGCCGGGAACTGGGAACCGGTGAGCCGCCGCGTGAAGACGAGACGGAGCGAAGGCCGAGCAATACGAAATTAGGGCTTCGCGGGAGTTTATATTATTAGGGTTGAAGTCGGTTTTGTTCCAGATGGGCCTTAGCCCTGCCATTATTCATTTGTGGGCTTATACGAAAAGATTCTGTCATTTGGGGTTTTTTTTTTTTTTTTGTTCATGTCATTTGGGGTATTTTAGTTACTGACCGTGGAAATTTTCCGTCTTTGTGCTATAGGTGTCAAAACAGAACCCGACCCGAGCAATTCGCCCGTTTAACCTGATCCATAACCCTATCATAACCTGAACTGACTAAAAGTCAATGACCCGTAACCCGCTCGACCCGTAACCCGATTGACCTGCAACCCGAATGACCAGCAACCCAATTAAACCGAACTCGATTGACCCGCAACCCAATTGAACCTGAACCAGACTAACTCGCAACCCGGTTGACCCGAACCCAACTAACCCCCAACCCACCCGATTGATCCGATTATTTGCTATATTATATAATATATTAATATATAGTCTTCCAAATGAAGTTTTTGGTTCTAAACCAAAGCAAAACTATTTTTTTTATTTCTCTAAGTGATGTTCAAAATCTAAAATTTACTTAAAACGATGTATTTTAATTAAAATGATTTCTTTTCCTGGATAAAAACAAATTAACTTTAGTTGATATCATATAACACACCGTATTAAATCTTTAAACAAACTCTTCAAGATCTTTTTATTTGATTCTCGAAGTAATAGTAGTCGTAGCGTTAAACATTACACTTTGAGAATATGAAACAATACAAATGGGTCAATTATACATCCAAAAGAGATAGAAAATACAATATGATGCAAATGAATTTGCTACACACATTCATTTACAACAACAAGCCTCTAAAGCTATTTGACATATTAAAATGGAAACCGTCATTGTCTATATCAACAAATGTACATCGATTATTAATGATTACTCTGCAAATCTACAAAATTAATCTAGCATAACTTAAGGGAACTAGAAATGGAAGCTCTATGTGAAGTTCATTCATCTACCTCCTTGAGAAGTAGCAGCAGCTTCAATAAGAAAATCCCCTCATCGTTCTTTGGATATGCAAAAAAAGAGGCAGCAACTGTAATCAAGCTTAGATCACCTTCATTCAAACAGAGGAAATGCATTTGATTTTCAGTACATTGCACCTTAAGCGCCAACTATAAAGGAACAGTAAGACAATGACGATATGAAGTATCACTCACAATGACGATATATCTGAATAGCTCTGGCAACGCAAACTATAACCATCACAGTCATCTCATGTAACATTACTTCAAGAAGTCAATTGAACATTCTACTACGAAGTCAAGATTAATGTAAGGCCCCAACAAACAATGTACAATAACTTAGCAATAAAATGAAAGAACAGAGTTGGGAATGCAGCAGGATGCTCATAACCATTTGCTACAAAATCATGTCCAAATATGCCTTTGACCCATATGTCAACCCTTGGATCAAACTAATTCTTCTTAAGTTTGAGCACCAAAAGAATTTCTTTTTGCTTCTAGCATCCGCAATTGGCTGAAGAAAAACAAATCCAAATAGTTAGAGAAGACATAGGAAAATGAAGCATTCATAAGATATGTTTGGCGAAAGGAGCAGCTCTAGGAACAAACCTCGCAACCTATTCAAAGAATTGAATGACCTGATGCAGATGGAAATTACAGAAAATCCAAATTGATATCACCCATGACTTGTGACGTTTTGCAACCGGACACAGAGTAGACAGGGGCCAGCGACAAATGGATCATCCCCGGTTCAGGGAGATGCCAACAAGATGGAGACGGAGAGAGAGTTGTTGGGGAAACTATTTTCTTGCAACACAAGCAAACACATAAGATTAAGAAAACATGCAAAGACACATGCAAGCGTTTTAGTCGATATAATTCACTATCTCTCCTTAAAAAATCTTATTCCCCTGAAGTACCCAAGGTTATGGAATGATTCCTCCCAGGATAGAAAGGACGTACCTTTTCCAGCGTAGCGGTACCTCAAACCCCGAAAACCATTGAACGCAACGAACCGGCGAGAACCACACTTGACTCTATTTTCTCTTTGAAAAGAATGCAGAAAACTAGTTTTGGATTTTGGCAGAATTTTCGTATCGGAAAAATCTCTATGAAAACCAGAGGGGGGTTAGGTGCTATTTATAGAAAATGAAGGGGTGCGTACGAAGGGAGGCGACTCTTCATATGGGTGGTTACACCCCAACCAACACATGATGATGATCAGGATTGCCGGCCCTTCTTTGGGGCTAAACTTGCTCACCTGGAGTTCCCCACCTACGCCGGAGAAGATCCAACCGTCTGGTTCTCCCGCGTTGAACAATTCTTCGAGTTCCAAGCCATTCCAGAAGACCAAAAGGTGACTCTAGCATCTTACCATCTCGAAGGCGATGCGAATCAATGGTGGCAGTTGCCGACAGAATCCGCATCTTTAATCCCAGAACCTTGAAGGATGCCATCAATCTTGCCCACGCCCGAGACGAGCAGCTCAGCCGCCGTAGCAGTCCCCCAAGACCGACGTTCCGATATGCTATGGACTATACGATGCCACCCCTGTCCAAACCCAGATCCACTTTTGACACCACCTTCGTTGCGCGCCCCCGAGTCGTTGCCGAACCGGCACCCGGAATATGCAATCGAGTCCAACCGCCGATGGGTGGCAAGCGACTACCATATGAAGAAATGCACTGTCGTCGCGCCACAGGTCTCTGTTTTAATTGCGACGAGAAGTTTACACCAACTCATCGTTATGAAAGCCTAGGTTGATGATGCTATTGGATGAGGAAGAGGAAGAGGAAATGTTCGCCCCCGCCGAATCAGCCGAGATCTCTCTCCATGCCAAAGCCGCCGAAACTCTGCAGCTTCCCGGGACTTCCGTCGCCGCTTTCAACGTCAAGGTCGCCAGTGGAGCTCCACTTAAGTGCAACGGCAAACACGAGGGAATTAACCTCAATATTCAAGGCATCCAATTCCCCGTCACTCTTTTTGCAATTCCACTCACTGGTTTCGACATCATCCTCGGTGTTCAACGGTTGGAGATGCTTCGCACCATACAGAGTAATTGGAAGTCAATGGAAATGGAATTTGAGTGGAATGGCCTTCGCCGACTCGCTCATCTCTGCCATTTCCGTCAAGGGTCTCACAAAGGAGGAGCCCAACCTTCGCGCCATTTGCATCCCTCCGCTGTCGGAAGATCCTCTTCGACGGGTACCGGACGATCTCCAAGACCTCTTACGGGACTTCGGTGACCTGTTTGAGGAACCATCACAGCTGCCTCCTCGACGCCAAATTGACCACCGCATCAACTTGAAAGAGGGAACAAAAGCGATTAATGTTCGGCCCTATCGGTATGCCTATTTCCAGAAGGAAGAAATTGAGACACAGGTCAATAAGATGCTCGCGGCAGGTCTGATTCAGTTGAGTACGAGCCCCTATTCCTCCCTGGTACTGCTAGTCAAGAAAAAGGACGGATGCTAGCGGTTCTGTACCGATTATCGGGCCTTGAATGCAGCAACCATTAAGGATCAATTTCCCATTCCCACCGTTGATGACATGTTAGATGAACTTCACGGGGCAGCCTACTTCAAAAAATTGGATTTGCGAGCAGGCTATCACCAAGTGCGGATGAACGAAGTTGACGTTCCCAAAACGACATTTCGCACTCACAATGGTCATTACGAATACCTGGTAATGCCTTTCGGAATTTGTAACGCCCCTTCTACTTTTCAAGCTATTATGAACGACATATTCAGACCCATGCTCCGCAAGTTCGTTCTAGTCTTCTTCGACGACATCCTGGTTTACAGTCCGGATAAGGACAGCCAGCGTGAACACTTGCGCCAAGTCCTGCAAACTCTCCGGCATCATAAGTTCTTCGTCAAGTTTTCTAAGTGTGCCTTTGGCTTACCAGAGATTGAGTATCTCGGTCACATTATCACAGCCCAAGGAGTGAAGGTCGATCCCCGCAAAATTCAAGCCATGACCGAATGGCCAACACCAGCCACCGTCACCGAGCTGCATGGGGTTTTGGGACTTAGCGGCTACTATCGTAAGTTCGTTCGGGGATATGGCTCCATTGCCCGTCCTCTGACTAATCTCTTGAAGAAAGGCCAATTTGAGTGGACACCGGTTGTTGCGGATGCATTTCAGCAATCGAAGACAACAATCACAACAACTCCGGTCCTAGCAATGCCCAACTTCGAGGCTCCCTTTGTCATTGAAACCGATGCGTCGGGAGTGGGAATTGGGGCTGTCTTAATGCAACATGATCATCCCATAGCCTACATGAGTTGGGCACTCGGCAAGTCCAAACAAGCGTTGTCCACCTATGCCAAAGAAATGCTCGCCATCGTCCCCGCTGTCCAGACTTGGAGGCCATACATATTGGGCCACAAATTCTTCATTCGGACCGACCAGAAGAGCTTAAATCACCTTAGGCCAGCGGATAACAACTCCGAACAGCAAAACTAGGTCTCCAAACTGTTGGGTTTTGATTACGAAATCTCCTACAAACCTGGAAAAGAGAATCACGCAGCTGATTCTCTCAGCCGAAGACCAACGGAAGCCGTGTTGATGGGAGTCTCCATTTCCCACACAACTTTGTGGGACTCCCCCAAGGATACGACTCTCACTGATCCTTATATGAAGAGAGTTGCAGCAAGGGCCAAGTCTTCCAATCCTGGCCCATTTTCCATCTGCAACGACATGGTTCTCTACCGCCGCCATGTGGTGATTCCACCCCACTCCCCTTTCCGGGAATTCCACGCCATGCCTGTTGGTGGCCACTCGGGCATCGAACGCACCTACAAGAGACTCGCCTCTCAATTCTACTGGTCGGGCATGCTGCAGGACGTCAAGCGTTTCGTCAATGGGTGTGACATTTGCCAACGAGCTAAGGCTCAATCTCTTGCTCCGGAATGACTCCTTCAGCCGCTACCTATTCCGAATCAGGTATGGGAAGATATAACTATGGATTTTATTGATGGTTTGCCGAGTTCATGAGGGAAGACTGTCATCCTCGTCGTCGTTGATCGTTTGACCAAGTACAGCCACTTCATCGCACTCTCCCATCTACACAGCTCGCACAGTGGCCGATCACTTTGTTGCTGGTATCATCCGGCTGCACGGGCCACCTCGCTCAATAGTCAGTTATCGTGACCCACTCTTCATGAGCAACTTCTGGCAAGAACTCCACCGACTGTCCGGAACGACACTGCAGATGTCTTCTTCCTACCATCCTCAAAGTGACGGCCAAACAGAGGTGGTGAATCATTGCGTCGAGCAATATCTCCGGTGCTTTACCCATCAGCACCCCAAGCGATGGTTGGCTTCTTTCCCATGGACAGAGTATTGGTATAATACCAGCTTCTACTGTTCGGCAGGTATGACTTCGTTCCAAGCCTTGTATTGTCGCCTTCCTCCTGCCGTTCCTTTCTATCGTCCGGGATCTACCTCAGTCCATGAAGTTGATCGTGCACTACTCGACCGCAATGATCCTCTCAATGAGCACAAAGCCAACCTGGGGGTAGCGCATCATCGCATGAAACAAAATGCCGACTTGCACCGTCGTGAGGTCACTTTTTTGGTGGGCGATTGGGTTTACTTGAAGCTGCACCCTTATCGTTAGCATACTGTCTTTCGGCGTGCATCCCAGAAGTTAGCTTGTCGCTAATATGGCCCCTACATCATCACTGAGTGTATTGGCCCTGTAGCTTACCGCCTCGGTCTTCCCCCCGTCAACCGCATTCATCCGGTCTTCCACGTCTCGTTGTTGCATCGCTGCCAATCCCCTTCCCCAACTGCCAATCCTGAACTTCCCCCTGTGGATGATGACGGCGGTCTCTTGCTCCAGCCTGAAGCCATTCTCGACACACGCTGGGTTCGTCGTGGAGCGTGTTTTGTCAAAGAAGTCTTGGTCCAATGGAGGTCGTTGCCCACAGATGATGCTACTTGGGAATTGGCTTCTGAATTTTATGACCATTTCATTAAGCTTGGCCTTGAGGACAACGACGTTGCTTCAGGGGGTGGTAATGATACGAGCATTCCCTTGGTTCGCCATTCAGCTCGGACTACTCAACCTAACCACCGTTATCGCGACTACACAGGATAGCCAGCACATGGGACTGCCTGTCAAGTTTGCCGTTGTAGGTGTCTAGAGTCTTGAGTCAACTTCCGCAATTGCGGTAGTCTAGTTGAACGAGTCAGTAAGTAGTTAGCTTTGTTGGTTGTTTTTGAATTACAGAATAAGTGGAGAGTAGTTGTTAGCAGGTCGTGGGTTTCGCTCCACATAGATAGGAATGGTTGTTTTTCCCTTTTCCAAGTTGTTTTCCTTCTGCAAACGTGATGTACTTAAGGAGGGTTGAGAGGAAATAACAGGCAAGCATTATTTTAGATTCAAAAGAAACCCTGGTTGTTCTAGCCAAGAAAATAGAACACTGGCTTCTTCCTGCCAAGGAAAGGGAGATCTCGATCGTTACAACTTCAGCACGTATCAACTCACCAATCGGTAGATGTGATATCTTTGAACCGTCGGTTTTGCTTGTATACTAAGATAATATATGTCACACAACTAACTCTTATCCGTTCACTGGTTTTCATTGTTGTGTTCGTTTTAGCCATGAACACCGCCTGGTCTCATAAGTGCTTAGAGAACTGGCCTTCTTTTATTCTCCTTGAAGCGGCTCCACTTCACACTCACATAGGTGATTTCAAAATGTGTATTCCAATAAATACACTATTTGATCACATCCTGTGTCAAACTTAGAAGCCATTAAAAACCTTCCATCTTTAGGTTTACCCTTATAGTTGGACATTGTCTCATCATGAGAATGGACTTTGAATAATTTGACAATGTCGGACCATCATTCACAACTTTTTTTTCTCCTTGAACCTAGAGGTTGGGTCTGCCAATCCTGCTTAGGTAGAGTTACCGCCATGATGATTTGTCCTAGGCCACGAGTCCATTCCCTTCGATGCTTAAATTAATTTCTAGATGGGCCCCACGTTTGTTATCACTTGATCTACATGATCAACTTAGATAACTTCGCTAGAAATTGACCTTAGTGTTATGTTTCCATTATCAATGACGAGATTTTTTCACATAACACTTTTAGCCCTTGCAATAACAATTTTGTGCACAAGTACGCTTTATTAACGCCACTCTTTGCGGGCCAAACTATAGAACTTCACCGGTCTTAGAGTGGATACATAGTTTAACTTGGACGTTTTTTCCAAGATACTGCTCCCCATCAACCATAAATGCATATCCATTAATAGATTGCCTTTTGGTTAATCCAGGGAGTTCCCTTTGAGTACGATACACCAAAGACTCGTCTCTTTTTTCAATTCACTACACATCTTGTGAGCTTGCCTTGATTTTATTTCCTTGCAATAATCTTAACACATGATCAAGGTGTTGAAGCCTATCTACTTCATTAACCTTAGATTACTTGACCTTTACAAGTATCTCTTCAAATGACATTTATGACTTAGCTTAGGGTTTACGAAAAACTCCTAAGTATTCACATCACTTCACTTTGGAATCACCCAAGCGACATTCCACATCACTTCTTCCCCATTTATCCCCCCCCCCCCCCCCACATTTCAACTATTTCGTCATAGTTGTTGAAACCAACGTTTCCGGTTTGGGGAATGTTGTTCATATACATTCATGTATATGGTCAAAATCATCTCTTTGGGAAGAGTGCATCAACATCAATAAATATTCTAGCTCTCTGACATAACGTCAATATATGCTAGAGTTTACTCATAAGTTATACCCTTGGACTAGGTTAACTCCACAAGGTTTAAGGACTCTCCCTTTCTCATTGGACACCTTCATACTTTCAAGTATGACTTTGTTTACCTTTCCAATTTGTCTTATGGATAGGTTTGCGTCCTATTGTAGGGTCTTGAGATAGTATTCGAAACAATTGGTAGCTCTTCTCCCCCACAATTCTACCCTTTGCCAAACATCATGGAATAATACCATTTATTTTCCATGGTTTTACTTATTGAACTTGCCAACCACTATATGTATATAATTGTTTACCAATGGTATGATCTCACTCTATTAGCATACCACAAACAATTCAGATTTTATTAGAAATATCATCTAATTACTTACCAATGGTATTGATCAAGGCAACTTGAGACGTCATAAGTAATTTAGATGCATTCCAGTAATGGAAATCCCATCTAATTACTTACCAATTACATTTCATTATTTAACATGATATACCACAAGTAATTCAAACGAATTTCTAATTCAATTGTCTAATTACTTTCCAATGGTATAAACTTCATAAATATATCATAAGTAATCCAGACTTTAAGTTAAACAAGATCATATTAATTGAGCTCTCACGCCAAATTGTTTTCCAATGATATATATCTATATATACCATAAACAGTTCTGGCAACTAACTCCAGGTCGATAATCATAGTCAAATTATTTTCCAATGGTATAGTGTAATTATACCATAAACAATTCTGAACTAATGCTTATCTTGATGACAACCATCATTTGGCAAACTTATTAAATCCCTATAAGGATCAATCATAGCTTCATTTTCCTTGCCCTCATGGCATAGGAAACATCAAGTCCTAAACCACATACATGATAAATAAATTATCATGTCTTCACAACTATCATAGGAACTAGAATTCCTTGTCACTTGTAGCTTTCTCGTAATGCAATCTTTTAGGCGTGCATTTACCAAACTTCATCTCCACACAATGGAGGTATACTCTTTTAACTATTTCAACTTACTTTGAACATAACCTATGCAAACATTCTGGCTTAGATAGACTTAACTCACAAGTCCCCACTTGCCACGCGCCATAGGTTTTACACACCTATGATTGTTCAGAGTTTCCCAGTAGATAGTTTATTACTATCCAAACCACCGTTACTTAGAGTCCATGAAGGACTTTCATAAGTACTTCCATCCTCTCATGAATCACCTTGAATGAAAAATGGTCCAAATTATATTGGTACAATTATCATTCATCCATGCCACATAATTGAGATGGACCAATGCAATAAAAGCATTAAAACTGTGGTTAATTTTGGAACCAAACAAACTCGTAAGATTTTATCCAACTAATTTTCCACCTCGGAAATAAGGATATATGTAAATATATTATTTACATAAGTGCATCATCATGGATTAAACTCCATGTCTTGGGAACACTTCTCATCATTGTTTCAATTCACTCGAAGATTACAAACAAATTGATTACTCAAACCAAAGTGATGTGTCTTCCAAATTCTTGGAATTGAAACACATACAAATTTTGTGACAAAATTTATTCCAAGAATTTAACGTGAATTCTTCCAAGTTCAAACTTGAACCCTTCTCACAATATGATTATGATTTCGTTCTCATCTCAAATACTACAAAGGTATTTGAAGTCATTAACCAAAACCCAATTGGTTAATCTTTCCACTGTATTACTCAAACCAAGAGAGCAAACACGTAGAAGATTAGTTCTACTTCATCCCTTTCTTAAACGAGTTGCACACAACCACACAAACAGCCAATTACACACGTTAGCGTGTATGAGGATTGGCACTTTGGCTGTACTGACCAAATAGAATGGACAGCTCCTCTCATCCTTCTAGAAAGATTATATGGCATAGATGCCAATCATTCTTTCTATTAGGAGATACGAACAAACTAATATATGGATATATAACATATATCATTCAATGCAACTTTTGCCATATGTTCTAGAAAGACTTCAAATTGAAAAGGGACAGAGGAAGACACTAACTTTTGGAGTTTGACCTCTGATGGACGGTTCTCGACCAAGAGCGCCTTTCAAATGCCGCAACCTCCAGGTTCCAGCAGTGAGCAACGATGGTGGAAGGCGATTTCGCAACTTCAGGTTCCGGAGAGGATTCGGTGCTTCATCTGGCTACTAGCGCAGGGGAGAATTAGTTTGAATGAACAGAAGAGGAAACGACATTTAACGCAGGATGAATCCTGCTACCGATGTCCCTCCCAAGCGAAATCTCGTCTGCACATCTTCAGGGACTGCCCTCCGACAGCTTATCTGTGGAATCGCTTGACCCGGACAGACTCACAGTACGAGTTTTTTAGCTGCCAATGGGATGTTTGGCTGAAGAGGAACATTATGAATGAAGAAGCTTCAGTGGCGGACCTCCCCTGGCAGGTATTCTTTAGTGTGGCGTTGTGGTGCATTTGGAAGAACAAGAATGAGGGCACTTTTAATGGTATTAGCAAATCCTTGTCGGCCCCTTCTTTGTTGCAAACTATACGAATTAAAGCTGAGATGTGGTTTCGGGCCTGGAATGCTCCAAGGCTGACAGTTGGGCGGACCAACCCTCTCCCCATGCGAATTAATGCTGAAATTGGGTGGAAGGCACCACCGTCCGGCTGGCGGAAATTGAACGTTGATGGGGCTGCTAACCAGAATCTGGGAATCGCTGGGGCGGGAGGAGTGTTGGGAGATGACAGCAGCACTTGGATAGGAGGTTTCGTCTCCAGCCTGGGCTCGTGTACAGCAACCATGGCAGAGCTCTGGGCTATCTACCATGGGCTCTGAATGGCGTGGAACAACGGATGTAGAGCCCTCATTGTAGAGACTGATTCACAATTGGCCATTCAACTGGTGAACCACAGGACTGACCCTCTTCACCCTTGTGCTGCTCTCCTTACAGCTATTAGGCGGAAGATTGCTCAAGATTGGGTGGTGCATTTAGTTCATATATACAGAGAAGGGAATAGATTCGCGGACTGGCTCTCGAAGCACAGTCTCGTCTATACCTACGGTATGTATGAGCTAGAAACACCCCCGAATGAGCTTTTCCCTATCTTGCAGGATGATCACAGAGGCCTCACTTGTACTAGAAGTATTGTAGCTTCTTCCTCCTCTGCTCCTTGGTAACCTCTCTCTCCCCTTTGTTTCTTCCTTCTTTGGCCTTGTGCCTCCTTATATGCCAAAAAAAATCGAAAAGGGACAGAGTAAATACCCAACTTCGGAAATGACAGCCGAGTGCTTCTTTCCCTTCTCCGGTAACCAACCCAACCATTGAAGCATACAAGAACCATGAATCCAAGACGTATTTACATCATGCTTCATGACTTCCTTTCTTCCTTAATTTCCAGTCCAGGATCCGAATATATATATAGGTATATATCACGGTCGGAACCAAATTTCCAACAGAACCAAGTTTCTTCCTTTCTTTCTTTCCTCCAACGGCAGAAACACAAGAAAAGGAAAACATATATACACACTCTATATATTGCAAACAAATATATACATTCATGCAAATAGGAACAGAAAGTTCCTTTCCATTCACAAAAAGAACATGTTATAATATATATGCCAATTCCATAAAAAGTAACTATCAAATACAGTTTCAGAATCATCCATTGCAACTTTCGGAAACAACACGATGCACACTGCAACTGAAACGGTCAGTTCCATGTTTGCATACATGGAGGGTTACACTGATTAATAAATCATGGCAAATCACAAACCATGGCATGAAATGGCATTCATTTCCAGTACTATGACCATTCCGCTAAATCACATGCAATTTATCATTCAAATGCACGATAGAACATGATTATGCAATTAGTGCTGGAAATATTCGATTACCCCAAACAGTAAACGAGAACAATAACAAAATTAAGATTCTTTAAGATTGTTGGGGAAATTGTTCACGTATACTATTTTCTTGCAACACAAGCAAACACATAAGATTAATAAAACATGCAAAGACACATGCAAGCGTCCTAGCTGATAGAATTCACTATCTCTCCTCAAAGAATCTTATTCCCCTCAAGTACCCAAGGTTATGGAATGATTCCTCCCAGGATAGAAAGGACGTACCTTTTCCGGCGTAGCGGTACCTCAAACCCCGGAAACCATCGAACGCAACGAACCGGCGAGAACCACACTTGACTCTATTTTCTCTTTGAAAAGAACGCAGAAAACTAGTTTTGGATTTTGGTAGAATTTCGTATCGGAAAAATCTCTATAAAAACCAGAGGGGGGTTAGGTGCTATTTATAGAAAATGAAGGGGTGCGTACGAAGGGAGGCGACTCTTCATATGGGTGGTTACACCCCAACCAACACATTGGTTCATGTTTGAAATAATGAACCATTGCATCGGTTCGGCCCATGGTAGTTGGACCGGTTTGGTTATTCCAACCGCCACATCGGTTCGGTTCGATTTGGTTCAACTCGGTTTGGTTTGGTCCGTTTGGTACACAAACCAATTTAACCGATTAACCACATATTACATCAGATCGATCGAATTCGAGATCGTGCCTTCCCACATCTTACCAACATGGTACTTCAAGAGACTCTCTTGAAACTTTCCCCTTTTTATTTTCATTCACACCACTAAAAATTCCAACTAAGAGCAATGATGATGGAGACAATGGAGGTAGCGTATAGCTCTGGAGAGGGAACGAGAAGGTGAAAGGAAAGTTGAGGGATGCTTCGGTCGCAGTGTTGCAACGCTGCAATTGATGATTCCGGAGCAGAGGAGTGGTTCGGGAGATGAAATGATGATGGAGATACAGAGACCAGCAGCGGCGGAGACGGTAGAGGGGAAAGTAGAGGTAAAGGAAAAGTGAGAGAAGTTCCAGAAGATTTCTCTGCAACTGCGTAAGAAAGTCCTACTTTAATGGACAAATATTCAGGGATTGAGAGAGGGGGCATTTTTTTTGGGAGTTAATATTTACAGCCCTAAATATTTAAAAAATTTGCCCTAAATTTGAAAAACTGACACCTTTGCCCGTAGCCCAATTCTAACCTAAATCCCCAAATCAACAAATCACCGCCAACCCCAAACCCTTTACATTGCCGACGATGTTCCCCCGCCGCCGTTGGTGCTACTGAGCTTAACGGGGAAGGAGAACGATGTACACATGCCCAGTCTTTCTCGTCGGCGGCAACCTGATTCAGATCGTAGCCAGGCAGAAACCCGACTAGGTCGTGTCCGGACGTGCTCCACCACTGCTCCCCCGGCTATGGACGTCATCCCCACCCGCTCAATTCGGCAACGAGGCGGGTTGAAAACCCGTCGTCGACGAGCTGGACACAGGTCGAAACCACGTCTCTAACCAGAGAAGAAGCAGCGGGCGAAGTAGAGCGGCGACGGTCGTCTGGCTGGCCAGACGAAGGAAGCAGAGGGCTGCGGGGCCGATCGTGGGGAGGGGAGCAGGAGCAGAGGGAGACGGCGGCGCCGGCGCACGGGGAGGCGAGCATGAGCAGAGGGAGGCGGGGGCTTGTCAGTTTAGGGACTAGGGCGATTACGAGATCGATGTTTTTAATTGGGGGCAAAATCGTCCGTTAGTATAATTTAGGGCGATTTATTTAAAAACTTAGGGCGTTAAATAGAAGTTCAGTTTTTTTTTTTCGTTGAATAGGGGGGGGGGGGGGGAATTTTCCCTCCTGAGTCTTGACTATAAATTTAGCCACGTTTCCACCAAAAATAAATTTAGCCACGTTTTTATTTTTTATGAATAGAAAGTTTAGCCAACTCTTAAATATTGGGAAATTTTTAGATGAAGGTGGGAGTGATAATTTATTTTAGATTTAAGATGAGATTTTTTTCATTTTTGTTCATGTCAAAAGACACACATTCCCTTAACAAATTTAATTATTTGAATATAAATTGATTTGTTTAAATATTATGTCGGTTCCCTACACGACACAATTTTCTAACGTAAAACTACCAGACACTAGTTAATATAATCATCGTTGAACATCATCAAGTTGGCTAAAAATTCTGAAAAAATGTTTTAATTAGTGTAATAAAAATATATAAGTTGTAATAACGAGTCATAAGTAACTAACTCGATACACTCAACCGAACAACTCGCAACCCGAGTATAGGGTATATGTTATCAAGTAGAGTTGTAATGTTTTTTTATATGAATCGAGTAGAGTTATGATTGAAGTCACAACTATTCTACTGAACTTTATAAGTAATCTTTGACGATTTGTTGTTTAGGGTTAGAGTATATGGTTAGGGTAGAGGGTATAAGGTACACATGGTTTAGGGTGTGTATGGTTAGTGTATAAGGTATTGATGATTTTGACGGTTCAAGTTTTTTATTAACATATGTAATATGTTCACTTGAAGTCATTTGAAGTCTTTGACGACAAGAGATCCCTTTTTAATCTATGTTTAGGGTACGTGGTTAGGGTATAGGGTATATGGTTACGGTAACAAAGATCCATTTTTTATCTATATTTTGAAAATCAAATCCTGAACTTAACTTTAAATTAACTATATTAGCAAAATCACAACTCATTAGGATATATGGTTAAGGTATAGGGTATGTGATTAGTGTATAGGGTACATGCTTAGTGTAAAATGTATTGATGGTTTAGGGTATACGATCAACAACATATACTAACTTAATATTGTCGGTCGAGGGTAAGGGTTAAGTGTATATGGTATATGTTATTGAGTAAGTTATGATTGAAGTCAAAACAATTTAACTAAATTTGATAGTGAATCTTTAATGGTTCAGTATTTAGGGTAATTCGAACAAATTTACAAACAACTATTTTGGTAATATTTTGCTGAAGTTATTTGGGTTGTGAGTTATTTCTATATAAATCATTTTACCACTATGCTTTTGCCAAATACTACACATCAAATACCATATTTGCATGGTTCTATCAAACGAGATACTTTATTCCAATCTACTGAAATAATACTAAAATACCAAATAAACAATTAATGGTGTCTTATATGCTTTGAAGGCATATATATATATATATAATTTTTTATGGGCTAATAACCAAATTAACCATTAGTTACAACAAAATTGTTTATGGGCAGGTGAATATGAGCCAACAATTATACTAAACTTGATAAGTAATCTTTGACGGTTCGTTGTTTAGGGTATAAAGTATATGGTTAGGGTATAAGGTATAAGGTACAGATGGTTTAGGGAGTATATGGTTAGGGTATAAGGTATTGATGATTTTGACGGTTCTAAGTTTTTTATTAACATATTTTCACTTGAAGTCATTTGAAGTCATTAACGACAGGAGATCCCTTTTTAATTTATGTTTAAGGTACATGGTTAGGGTTTAGGGAATATGGTGTAGAGTATAGGATATATGATTAGGGTATAGCAATTAGCAAAATATTAATTTTTCATCTGTGTTTTGAAAATCAAAGTATGAATTTCACATTTAAATTAACTATACCAGCAAAATCAGAACTCATAAGGATGTATGGTTATGGTATAGGGTATGTTAGAGTATAATGTATTGATGGTTTAGAGTATACGATCAACAACATACACTAACTTAATATTGTCGATTGAGGGTAAGGCTAAGTGTATATGATATATGTTATTGAGTAAGTTATGATTGAAGTCACAATAATTTTACTAAATTTGATAGTTAATTTTTAATAGTTCAATTTTTAGGATAATTCAAACAATTTTACAAATAACTTATTTGTCAACAGTTTACTGAAGTTATTTGGGCAATGAGTTATTTCGAAATAACTCCTTTTGTCACTCTGCTTTTGCCGAATACCACACACCAAATACCATATTTGCATGGCTATACTAAACGAGATACTTTAATCCAATTACTACTGAAATAATATTAAAATATCAAATAAACAATTAATGTTGTCTTTTGGTTGCGAATGTTGATATCACCATTACTATTAGCTAGTGTACTTTACCAATTATGATTAATTACATAACAAGTTTGCAAGTCATACAAATTGATTCAACATTTTGACTAGTTTTTTAAGCATATATATGAGGTAGAAAGAAATTGGTTAAAAAATTGAGAAAAATATTTTGAATTAGTGTAATAAAATGTGTAAGTTGGTAACGAGTAATCAGTAAGTTACTCAATGCGCTGACCCGAACAACTCGCAACCTGATTCGTCCGCAACCCGTCCAACCCAAAACCCGATTTGCCCGCAACCCGATTGAACCCGAACCCGACTAACCCGCAACTTTGAACCCGAACCCGATGAACCCAAACCCGATGGTCCCGCAACCCGACTAACCCGCAACTCGTTTGAACCCAAACCCGATTGAACTCGACCCGAACCCGCTCGATTGACACCAATGTGCTACCGTAGGATGTGGATGAGACTAGTCGAGACAAATTTTAACACAATACCCAAGTCAAAGAAATTGGCAGCTTGCTTTTTCTTTTTATAGAAAATCCTGTATTATTTCATTATTGAAAAATATTATAGGAATCAAAAATCAATTGGTTTATAAAGAAAATGGGGGCATAGAAGCCCAAAATTATGTTTCATCCCATCTGCAATGGGTATGTGTCATAATGTGGGCCGCCAAGTTGCTACCCCGATCCAAAAACTGGATGGTCATTGATCCGTTGAGCTTCTCCAGCATTTCCTTCACCTCCTCACATTCAACTCCTTCCTCCTTCAGTGACATTTCTTCTCTCTCGATCTGTTGAACTGCTTTTAGGCAATCATATTCAATCACCCCGAGACAAAACCTTCCTTCATTGCCACTTCCAAACCGAATTTTATAGCTTGAATCTCAACCAATCCTAGATTCCATTGGATTCATGACCTTCTTACTCCCACAAAACAGAATAATCCATTTCGATCTCGAACCACCACGCCTAGTTTCGTCCCAGAGTCTGCAAATGTCGCTACATCGACGTTTATCTTGTAATCACCAATTTTTGGCGGTTTCCAGCGAGGTGCATGTCTGGGTTCATGCTCCTCTCTTGCATTCTGGTAGTCAATGTATTACAGAAGCCACCGCTCCGCTTTCCCCATAATTTTGAATTCCTCTAGTTTCTTTTTATTCCACATCTGACTATTAATTTGGGTCCAAATATACACATTTTACTCCTCATTTCTTATCTATTATGCTTAGTAGATCACCGTACCTCGGCCTATTTTACGTTAGGTTGTGCGTGTTTTGTTACATTTCAGGTCCTAGCACGTGTGGGAAGGTCCAGAAGAGTTTTGGGTCATTTGGAGATCAAAACATGCCAAAAAGTGGAGGCTGAGGCGCTGAGCCGTGTTCACGGGCTGGAGCTTCAGTTCACGGTCTCTAAGACCGTGAAGTGACCAATTTCCAGAACGGTTTTGGAAGTTACTAGCATCAAGTCAGTTCACGGTCTTTAAGACCGTGAACTGAAAGCCAGACCGTGAAGTCGTTAGCTCACTATCTAAGACCGTGAACTGATCAACGCGGCCGTGAAGTGAGCCCGATCTGGGTATAAAAAGGACTTTGAGCTGAAGGAAAAGGGGAGAGCTGGTTTTTGGAGAGGGATTCGATTTTCTCATTAGGGTTTCAATCCAAAACACCAAAGGGGAGTTCTTGTGTGTGTGTGTGTGTGTGTGTGTGTGTGTGTGTGTGTGTGTGTGTGTGTGTGTGTGTGTGTGTGTGTGTGTGTGTGTGTGTGTGTGTGTGTGTGTGAGAGAGAGAGAGAGAGAGAGAGAGAGAGTGCTTCAGGGATCTTGGAGCTTAATTGGAGGCTTGGGTTGATCTTGAAGACAAGGATTCAAGCCTAGAAGAAGAAGAAGATCTTGGGCTCCAATTTGTAATTTCTCTCTTCTCTCTCTAGAACTCACCGTCTTCTCTTGGTTTAAGAACCCTAGGTCTAGATTGGGTTTAATGTTGATGTATGTGACACATTCCATGTTTGATTGATGATTTTACTTAATTGATGGATGTTTTCATGAATGACATGAGTTGGGTTCCATTTTCATGGATTGAGCTTTTGACCTAGGAGGGAGAAAATCCCCTTAGAGTAGGGGTGGGCATCCGGTTCGGTAAACCCAAATCGAACCGAACCGAACCAAAATAATGTTCTTCGATTCAGAATTCGGAACAGAGTTTTGTCTAATTCAGAAACCAGGGTTCTTTCGACAGAACCGAGATTCCGAATGTCGAACCGAAAAAACCAAAATATGCTTCCTAAGCCCAAAAATTACAGCCCATTCTCCAAGCCCACATATTAAAACCTATTCCATAGCCCAACTATCCAAAGCCCAATCCTTTCCAACTCACAGCTCACCCAATTTTGCTAAGTGCTAAACCTAAATCCAATTTCATCAATCACCCTACTCCTTGTACTCACCGGCGGCAGCTTCCAGCCTTCCATCAATCTAATAAGTTCTCCCACAAGATATATAAACCCACTAGCCGTCGCAGCATCTGCGAAATTCTCCTCGTCGCCGCCGCCTTCGCTTCCTTGCCCCCTTTCCTTCATTCATCGTCGGAGCTAGTTTCTTCTCCTCCTGAATCGACAGCAGAGACTAATCAATGCTACTGAAACTCGAAGGAGAAAAACAAACCAAAAAATGTCATGCATGTTTGGATCTGAACTGAACCCATACTAACCTCCCTCCTTCTAAACAAACCCGACTGTTACCATCCCTCCAATCTGCCGCCTTACTATGCTCTGCTCCTATCTGGCCAATGAACTCTGCGATGACAGCAGCCATCTCTACAATCATCATCGTTTTTTCCCCTTCACTCTCTAAGGCGCAGCTTCAGCCTCAAGCCCCTCGTGTACCTGTCACCGCCCACGCTGAGACTAAAGGGAAATCTCGTCGGTCCTCCACAGCTGGCGCCGTCAACCCAAAAGAGAAGAACATATTTGAGGGAGATGGAGTGGTAATTAGTGAGGAGAAATGGGAGAGCTTGTTCGCTGGGTAGAGGGAGAGAGTGATGTGTGAAGAGAAATAGGGAAAAGAAAGGTAAAGAAGCAGAGGATGATGTTTTACAGGAGGAAAGGGACGACAAAGCATATCAAAAGGGTAAATGTGTGTGAATGCTCTAGAATTTAGGGTTTTGTAGAAAAACCGATTCAAACCAAAATATAACTCTGTTCGGCCAAACCGAACCGAATTATATTTCGGTTCGAATTCGATTTGGGATATGGGGCATTTCAGGGACCCAGGATGCTGCATTTTGGTTCGGTCGAAACCGAATCGAACTGATGCCCACCCCTACCTTAGAGCCCATTATTGGCAACTTCGGGTCACTCCTCACCCTATATCGTCTGGGTAATCCCTGAGGGAGTCGATTCCATCAATCTCCTACGATATAGGGTTGCCCTAGGTTGAATAGAACCTACCACATTCATCGATTCGCCTTTCCAGGTCATTCATGAGAGAGTCAATCTCCTAACGGTAGTGTAATTGAGTCAATCGAGCTTTTGACCTAGGAGGGAAACAACTCCTCACCCCATATCATCCTGGTAATCCCCGAGGGAGTCGATTGGATCGATCTCCTACGATATAGGGGTGCCTAGGTTGAATAGAGCTCCTACACATCCATCACTACACCGTTCCGGGTCCGTCCCGAGGGAGTTCATCTCCTAATGATATGATAGTGGGTCGATTGATTTAGGATGGTACTCAACATCGATCATATGACGGAACTAGGAGGATTCAACCCAAGGGAGCTTCCTACCTTGTAAATAGCTAGGATTAGTGGTTAGTCTAGGTTAGTTAGTTTAGTTGTATTAATCACTATCCTAGGTTGGGTAGATAACGAACCATAAACCTGAAGTAGGATAAGCCTAGATCCCCTTGGTACGATAAATTTTTATTGCTTTCTTGCCCTATGCTACACTCGGTCGGCGGTTATACTTGGTCGTCGATCGAGATGTTGTAGTTAGAACGAGTTAAGTTTTTGGCACCGTTGCCGGGGAATCATTAAAGGTTATTTGAAAAAGGCTTTGATCGTTACTTTAGACGTTTTGTCTTTGTTTTGTGTTTTCTCTGGTGTTTGTTGACTTGCTTTTCTCTTTGAAGGGTGATTTGTGTTTGTTTGATTTTTTTTTTTATGTTTTTTTTCGTTGTAGGTTGAATCATGGATCCCAATGGCTTCTACAACATGTGGGGGGTATCCACAACCACCCGAATGGGGGTACCTCGGAGCTTCATGGAGTAGTCAAGAAGGTGAAAGCCAAGGAACCGGGTTCTATGATCAACCTCCCTTTCGAGAAGAACAAACATACCAATGGGGTTATCAAGAAGCCTCCCCATACTAAGAAGATTTCCTTCCACAACCGAGGAGAAATCCAAGTTGGGGTTGGCCATGGAAACTTTCATGGGGCATTCTTCAAGACCATGTGTCACTCCACAACCGGAGCCAAAGAGCAACTTGGAGCTCATCGTAGAGCAATTTGCCCGGGTACCAACGAAGGATGCTCCAATTCGGATCTTCCAATCGCCAACCCTATCGACTCATCCTTCCTACGGCAATCGGAGGAACTCCTTCGACACACGGAGAGGCTAGGAGGGCTTGTTGAGCAAGCATGTGCACAACTTTCTCACAATCTCCTCCTACTATTGGAAGGAAGAGAGGAGGTCAAAGAGCCAAGCCATGAGAACTTTGGAGGAATGGGCTCCAGCATGGATTTCCAACCCCTCCCTCCACCCGGTTTGACACTTGAAGAGAAGGTGACACGAGCTTGTGCAAGCTATCGCCTCTCATCATTTGAGGAGAAACAGGAGATTGAAGGAGCAATCAATGACAACCGTGTGGAGCAAGAAGAACTCACCCTGGAGAGCTCCCGTGGTGAGGATGAACAAGAAGATTGCATTGACGACTCTCATCACTTTACCCTTCTTGAGAACAACTTTGAAGACCAAGTCACGAGTGTGGAGGAGCAAGAGAATCCTTTCTATGATCTTGCATGGCATCTTTCCCTTCAAACTGTACTTTAATACATGAATGGGAAGGAGGAAGAAGTGGTTGAAGAGGAGGAAGTGAGCATTGAAGAGGAGGAAGATCTTGAGTGTTCCCATTGGGAGGAATCGAATTTTGAAGAAGGAAGGGAGGTTAAAGATAAAGTTGAAGGAGCAAGTGGCGTCCAAGATGAGGACGAGGTCGAGGTGGATGAAGCATCAACAAGTTACAAGTTCTATGAAAGCTTTCCACCCAACCTCGACGGGCTACTTGAGAAGGACCCATTTGCGACTCTCTGCCAAACCATCGGCGATCCCTCTTGGGGGATGCGATGGAAGTCAATCAATGATGCATTTCATGGTGTGGGGCAAAGAGAAGAGAGAAAAAGAAGATGTCTCGTGGGTGGTGCCTCAATGCAAATCAAGTCCTCAAGCCCTCAATCACGGACTCTTCCAATGCTAGGGACTTGAGACACCACCTCCCGGACGAGAACCTCAACTTCAAGGAGGTTCTAGGGTGGACCGAAAATTGAGGAGCAACCGTCCGGCTCACGACGTTAAAGAAGTGCAACACATCTACCATCGGTTTGTTTGCTTTGCGCTCCAATAAAACGACCTTTGGAGAGCTTTTGTTGGTGTTTTGGACATGGCCTAGCTCTCTCAAATCTTACCCGACCTCCGATCCCAACCACCAACATTCACATCGTGCCTAGTAACATTGTTCTACCTTCTTACTTTACGCCATTGAGGGCAATGTCAAGCTTAAGTATGGGGGGTAGTCTATTATGCATGTGAGTGAATGATTGGTGTGATTATGAATGCTTGGAGCCTCGTTGAATACACAAAAATTTAAAATTTGAGGCCTCCAAGCATTGCAACTTCTACATTTGCATGATCATAGTGGTACTTGTGGTGATTTGCTTTGAATCTCGTGATTACTAGAACTGTCTATGGATGATTTTCTTGTGATTGTGTGCTCCTATAATGATGACTGAGACTTGTATTAGGTTTGTGCATAGGTTCATTTCTCATGTGTTTGTGAACCGATAGTTGTTTTGAATCGATTACTTGCTTTTCACAGTTGCTTATGCATTGAGTTTGGTGAATTAGAATGATTGAGCACCTAGGTAGCCATGTGAGACTTGTTTCGTTCGTTTCATTCTTGTGCGATAGAGAGGAAGATGGATGCATAGGTTTAGTCCACGACCCAAAAATTTAACTTTTACCGATTTTGTTATCCCTTAGTCAAGCCTTTTGAGCCGTGTTTCTAAGGGTCGTTCTTGTGCTAGGTAGCCATGTGAGACTTGTGTCGTTCGTTTCATTCTTGTGCAATAGAGAGGAAGATGGATGCATAGGTTTAGTCCACGGCCCAAAAATTTAACTTTTACCGATTTCGTTATCCCTTAGTCAAGCCTTTTGAGCCGTGTGTCTAAGGGTCGTTCTCGTGTTAGGTAGCTCACGCTACTTGAGCGTGATTAATTTAGATAGAGCAACCCTACTTTCTTCATGTCTACAACGTTATCGAGTCACCCTTGTGTTTGGAAGCTCCATTCATACCATTTGAGCTTAAATGAGGTTCCACGTGAGTGATTTGTGTATGGCTTTTCTAAGAATGTCAAGTGAGTGTGGAGATAGTTCGTAAAAGTGAGCATTGTTCCTTAAGTTAAAAAAATGTGGCATGTTTTTAGCGCTCTATAGCCCTAAAAGAAAAGAGTAAAGAAAAGAAAAAGAAACAAAAAAGAGAAAAATAAATCAATAAGAGGGCAAAGAAGAAAAGAGAGTGGCCATCAAAAATATAATAAATGTTGGATGTGCTCTAAAAATGTAATTCTTAGTAGTCAAGCTTAAGAACACATACATGATTGTTTACCTCCTTCACTCTTGTTCTTAAAAGAATTGAAAGCAATTGTGGCAAAGAAAGTACGTGTGACATGGTTTGGTGATTGGTTGTGTTTGGAATGGAGGGAAGTGTGGTTTTTGGCCAAAGCTAGTGGTCATTGCTTGTAGAAGAAGGTTCTTGTCGAAACCATAGAACCTTGTTTTGTTGGTTTTAGGTTGAAGGTGTGGAACCTCATGTCATGTTTGTCACCACCCAAAAAGCATTTTCCCCATGTCCAAGATCCTAGGCAATCATTTGAACCCGTGTCTAAGACCTTCAGACAAGCTAGCAACGACACCCATCTTGTGAGCTCTAACATTTAGAGATTACCGTCATGGTAAAGGGACGTTAGGATTGAGCGTGAATATGCACATATTTTGCATCAAATGGTCCTGAGATTGGTGCACCCCTTTTATTAGGACTAAAGTTATTTATCTTAATATGATTAGAATAGACTGGAGATTCTATAGACTCTTAAAAGAAGATCCTTGACTCATTTTCCCTTTACTTTAAAAACAAAAACCTTTAAAACTGAGACCGATATTCCAGTATTCCTTGGAGACCAAGGAACATAGGAAGACTGGCTCTTATACCAAAATGTAACACCCTAACCCGGCCGGGTACTAATTTTACCAAAATATCTTTGACAATTAAACCACTCATAGCTTAAACTGCAATTGGAAAAAATTCATAAATAAATTTCTGAAAACGCACTTTTGTTGTAGTTCAAAGCAACGTCCTAAGACGTGGGAAACTTAACTCAAACTTTAAAAACTCAATTTGATCTCCAGTCTATAGTCATAATCATAAAACATAATAACTAACTAGTCTCAAGTGTTGCTGCTTGTGTGAAACTATGACAAGACATCCTCTGTGACGCTCGTACCGTCCTCCTCTAGCTAGCTTCCCTCGATCTTGTTGCTCTCTAACTGCTCCTCTAGCTCCTTCCTCTTCAAACTAGTGAGTGAGTTGGAGTCAGTCTACGCCCTTACGTTTAAAATTTCTACTGCTTAGTACTTTACTTAAAACACTTACTTAAATTTGTGGAAGTTGTTTGTACTTCCACTCTTAAAACTCCTAACTATTAAAACTGTGTGAAAGTTACTGTTACTCTCCATTATTTAACCTCAAATCTCGACTTAAATACTTGACTAACACGGGGATTCCTCACTAGCTAGTCTGGTTGCCAACTCATACGTATGAGGAGCTATCAAGTCTTTCCTTAAACTTAAACTTATCGTGGAAGGCTCTTCTTCCACGATTCTCAAGATAACTGCTGCTCATCTTAAAAATCTCAAGAGCATAACTGCTGCTCAACTTAAATATCTCAAGAGCATAACTGTTGCTCTGTCTCAAAGATCTCAAGAGCATAACTGCTGCTCTACTTAAATATCTCAAATGGTAACGGACTGACGCTAGTGACTAAAAACACTTAAAATGACTTCACCTTCTTGAAGGTGAAGTACTTCTTAAAACAAAATGACTTGTTCTTAACTTTAACAATCACTCATAAATGTAAAGCTTTAATGCAAACAACACACATTCACTATAAACCACAGGTCAAACAGACACATATCATCAATCATGAGCATAAACAACAATAGCAACACTTCACAAAAATTCTGAAAACTCTAATACTTGAAAGAATACGTAAGACGTAGAATTTACCCCCTTTACACTCACTTGACTATATAGCTAAAATCCATCGGCTTCATGAACTAGGTACTCCAAAAAATGTCATGGAACATCTTAGCATTTAATCGACGATGCTCCCCCATCAACTCCATTCGTCTCGGTCGCCAAAAATCAACCACAACAAATCGCCCAAGCCATGTTAAAGCACACCTCCATATTTACTTAACCATTTCACTTGATATCCCTCTATGAAATAACTAAATGCGAGTAGTGTAATTTATGAAATAACTTGATATCCCAAAACCATACGATCCTGCAATTTTCCGCTTGTCGGTGGAATTTATGGAGTGGGGCCACGTTTTGGATTTGCAAACTTCTGGTGTCCAGTTTGATTCTCTCCCCTGATGCGTTCTGTGCTAACCTCGTCCCTATTAGCTGTCCCTCTCTTCCTCTGATTCCCACAAGCAGGCAGGTCTCGTATCCAGTTGGATTCTCTCCCCTAATCCGTTCTGTGCTAACCTCGTCCCTATTAGCTGTCCCTCTGTCCCTCTGATTCCCACAAGCAGGCAGGTCTGGTGTCCAGTTGGATTTGCAGAGAGCGGTTGCCATCCCCCGTGTTGATTTCCATTGGACGCAACTCCTTTTCCACCCATCTTGCTCGGCTGCTGCTTTGCGGAAGGAAAGGCTGAGACTGCTTTGTGGAAACGAAAGCATAGGTGCAGATCATCTCTTCCGCTTCCACCTTCGCCTGCGCGCTGTTGTTTCCCAGGCAGGTCTCTTAGACTGACAAGGATACTAGTTACATCCGCCAGGTCCCCCACTATCTCGACTTGCCCTCTTTCTTGCTTAAGCAGGTAGGTCTCATAGTAGAAGAGAATCAGAGAGAACAGTTACGTAGGGATGTGGTGGAAGAGTTGAGGGCGGCCTCTTTGGCGCTGATGAGACCGCGTGATGAATGGGATTAGGGTTGGGTTTGGTTTGGTTGGGTTTTAATAACTCGAGGGTTATTTTGGATATTTGATAAAGTACGGGTGAGGGTTTATCCACTTACAAGAAGGAGTATTTGGATGTGATACTTGCTAAATGGAGACATTACTTAGAAGGTAGGCAGTTCATTATCTTGACTGATCATGAGAGCCTAAAACACTTGCTTGGGCAGAAGGTGCATACTCAGATTCAAAAGAAGGGACTTGTTAAGTTACTGGGTTTGGATTTTGAAATCAGATATCGTTAAGAAAGTTCAATAAGGTAGTCGATGCCCTATCTCGACATCCTGGGTTTACAGACACTGGCCAATGCCAGGCACTGTCAGCAATGCTTCCTACTCGATTGACTAATCTTGAGGCCACTTATGAGGGTGATCTGTAAGTTCAAGACATGCTTATCAGTGATGTTATCCCTATGGTTGGTCCTTGGGTTAATGAAGTCAAGAATGGCATGTTATATCATAAAGGCTCCTTGTATGTGGGTCAGACAGGTAAGATGAGAAGGCAGTTGTTGCAGATGTTTCATAGTTCCCCTGTGGGTGGAAATTCTAGTGTGAAAGCCTCTTATCAACGCATAAAAAAGTACTTCTGGTTTCCAAGACTGAATAGACAGCTGCGTGATTTTGTGGGGCAGTGTGATACATATCAGAGGTGCAAGGTAGAAAATGTCTCTTACCTGGTTTACTTCAACCCTTACCTATTCCTGAAGGGGGTGGAAACAATTATCCATGGATTTTATTGAAGGCTTACCTAAGTCCAGTGGCAAGGAGGTGATCCTAGTAGTAGTGGACAGGTTTACCAAGTACAACCACTTTTTTGCTCTCACTAATCCTTATACTGTTGTCTCAGTTGCACAGGTGTTTTTTGAGGGGTGTACAGGATACATGGTTTACCTAAGACGATTGTTAGTGATCGTGATGCAGTATTCCCTCGTGTGTTTTGGTCTACATTGTTTGAGTTACAAGGGGTGAATCTTCACTACTCGATAGCCTACCATCCATAGACTGATGGTCAAACAGAGAGAGTCAACCGTTGTTTGGAGGAATACCTGAGGGCTACGATTCATCAGACTCCTCGTGGCTGGGCTGCTTGGTTACCTATGGCCGAATGGTGGTATAACACTAATTACCACACCAGTTTGCAGGCGACTCCCTTTGAGGCACTCTATGGATACTGTCACATGTGGAAGATGACATTGCGCCAACAAGGTGACAACATGGCGGCTGCACATGTGGCGTGTATGGAAGACTACAAACATAGAGATGCATCTAGGATTCTCCACCTAAATGAGAGCTTAATGGTGCACTTATCAGTCACATAATGGGTGACATTATGAGAGTGCATTATGGGGAGACTTAATGGGTGTAGTAATGGAGAGTGACATTATGAGGGGCATTGATGTCTTGTATGAGGAGAGGCCTATATAAGGAGTCATCTCCCTCACTTGTAACCCATCCCATATTTTTGTGAGCAATACAAGTAGAGAGTTCTCCCATCTTCCTTTGTCTTTCATGCTTTCTTTGTGTGCACGTGAGTTTGAGAGAATGTTTCCTAGTATCTCTAACGAATTTGAGAGCTAGGGTCGCACGATCGAGAGTAAGGTCGTGACAAGTGGGATCAGAGCCCGGTTTGGCTTGGTGCTAGCAAAAAAGAAGCATAGCCAAAGGAAGAGGAAGAGCCTCACCAAAAAGGTCGGGATCAGAAGGCTTAACCGATGTTGAGAAGTAAGCCAAATGTGGAAGAGATCCCAACAAGAGCTCGAGGCCAAAAGGCACGTCGAGCATGACCTTTGACGTCTCTAAAGAAGCGAGTCTCTAGAGTGGAGGTGAAACTTTCTAAAGACGTCATTGTCCTGGAGGATTTGGAAGCTAAATTCTCCGAAGTCCAAAGCAATGTTCAAGGAGTGATTGCTCGGTTGACGAATCTAACACCCTAACCTATATAAAAATTTTGTCCCCGAAATTGGAACTGTTGAGTAAAGACCCAGAGACGAACACTTGTCCTGAGACAAAATGTATTCGATCGAACTATCTTGGTTGGGATGTAACATTTCACTCCACATTAAGAAAATTTCGACCTCAAATTTGCTCCATATCGTAACCTCTCGTGTACGGTCATCTGAGTCAGCTTTCATACGAGCATTTGTATATTCCTTACTCAGAATGATGTCTACCCTCCTTAATTCGTTGGTCGTCATAACTTAGTAGCTAGCTCATACTATAGCTGGAAGCAAGGTTGTCAAACCGGTTTATACCGTTGTGCCGGTTTGGCAAGTGGAATGGTACGACCGGTGGTATAACCAGTTTGTGTCGGTTCATGCCGGTTTAAAAAAATGTGAAAACAATTCATATCTAATGTATCTAATCATATATAAAACATATTTATGGACAATTTAGTTACAATCCAATAAATATAATGAAATTTTAACTATTACATTAATAAAATAAATAAGAAATTAATTTTTTTATTCATTAAATTCATTAAAATGATGTCATTTTACTTAGAATGCATAAATCGATCATACCGGTGGTGTCATGCCGGTTTCATGACCGACACAGGTTGAACCAGGTTGAACCAGATGGCATGCCAGCGACATGACAACCATGCCTAGAAGAAATGCTTCCAAATCTCCATCGACCTTTACATCGTAATATTATATGATCTTGTACATGTTTTCCTCTTCCATGTACTTAATATCACCCTTTAGTATGCTTGGTTTGAACTATAATGTCCTTTTCTTAAGGCCTTGAGTATGTGAGGATCAAACTTTTCCGCAACCTCACCTTGTCTTTATTTATCTCGATATTTACCCTGCTCCTCCGAAAAATTATTTTTCTCTGTATGGCCCTCAAGGTTTCTATATGCTCTTTCCCGCTTATGTATTTTGACCTATGAGGTTTTCACTCATGTCGTACCTGTACGAACACACTTCCACCTTAAAGTTGATCGATGAACTTCTAAATTCCCAATTGACTTCCTATGGTCCAATTATTCTCCACTGGCAATCACCTTAACTCCTCCTTATTGCTTTTTGTATTCTTGTTTCGACTCTTCCTAACTATCTTCCTCCACGCCTCATATGAAGGTGGTTCGCTGAGATCATTACTTGCTCTTACAAGGCTTAGGAATGATCTATTATCCTTACTGTCATCCCTTAGTGCATTGCCATCTTCTTAGTTGTCCTCGTAAAGCCCTCATTTATCATCAACGCTCCTTGTGGTCGTACCCCAAAATTAGACCCTCGTGAACTTGGACGAACATTCCTTGCATCCTTTCCTCTAGGTTGATGGCCACCATTAGCCGGAATCTCTTGTCTACCATCTTTTGACGTCCTTACTAATTCGTGTCGCCTTTTAACCTTAAATTAGTTAGCTCGCATCCCTATAGCGTGTGAGTAACCTTGGACTGCCCCTTCTTGCTCATAAAGGGCGTCCATTGAGCAATCCCCATAGGAATCCTCCTTTTCCCCTTACCGGGATCTAACATAGTCCCATGGGGGCCTCCTTAGAATTAGAGTTATTCGCCTTATTATGATTAGAGTATACTGGAGATTCTATAAATTCGCAAAAGAAATTATTGACTCCTTTGGCCAAACTTTTAACTTGAACCCCATTTTTACTCTCCTTTGAAACAGAAACCTTTAAAAACCTAGATCGTCACTCCAGTATTCCTTGGAGACCAAGGAACAGAGGAATGTCGTCTCTGATACTAAAATGTAACACCCTAACCCAAATGTCATGGTGTTACATGTGTTACAATGAGCTTCGAGATCGGGCATGATGGACTACGAGAAGAGTTTCTGGCCCTCATCACCAACACCATCTCCTACTCCATGAACAACTCAATTGAAGTTATGAAAGAGCATGTTCAGGCTGAGTTGGGCGGCATGAAGGAAGAGATTGCAGAGCTTAAGAGTGAGGTCACTCTCATGAAGAGATCCATGGCTAGCAGACCAGCCTCGATGCAATCTATTCCACGTTCTAAAGTTCCAAGACTGAAGAACTTTGGAGGTTCAAGGAACGCGATGGAGTTAGAGAACTTCTTTTGCGGTCTTGAGAAGTACTTCAAGGCATCCGGCATCCAAGAGGATGAGGTAAAACTTCGCACCGCTCCCCTTTACTTGGTCGATATTGCAATGATTTGGTGGAGGCGACGTGAAGCAGACGTTGAAAAGGGTACGTGTGTGATGGCAATATGGGATGATTTCAAGAGAGAAATCAAGAAGCAGTTCTATCCGGATAATATGGAGTTTGAAGCCCATTCGATGTTAAGGAGGCTCACCCACAGGGGTGGAGTTCAATAATATGTGAAGGAATTCTCGTAGCTGCTTCTTGAGATCCCAGACATCACGGACAAGAAGGCCATGCACGACTTTCTTGATGGGTTGCGACCGTGGGCCAAGATGGAGATGCAACGGTGAGGAGTGCAAGACCTTGAAACTACCATAGTCATGACAGAGTCTTTTGTTGAGTACAAAAGGCAAGAGAGCAACACCAAAGAGAAGAATTCTAAGCCCAACAAGGGAGGACACCGTCAGCCTTTCAAGGAGGGCACTCGCACTCAATAACATGGTGGTCCAAGCAAAGGTGGTAAGTATGAACAAAAGCCCCTTACTTGTTTCATTTGCGATGGACTACATTGAGTGCGAGATTTCAAAAGGAAGGAGAGATTTGCGGCCATGGAGGCTCAAGATGAAGATCCCAAGGCAATGGAGGCCAAGATTGGTTCAATCTGCAAGCTTGGTGGGGTGAAGACCGACATCAAGGAGAGCAAGTGTGGGAGGTGCTATGTTGTGGCCCAATTTATACAAGGTGAGTCAAAATCCTTGGTGGATACCGGTGCCACAAACAACTTCCTTCGCATCGAGGAGGGAAACCGGTTGGGTATTGCCTACAAGAAGGGGCAAGTGTGGCTCAAGACGATCAATTCAGAGTCCATCCTGATCCATGGAGTTGCGCATAACGTGCCAGTGAAGCTTGGTGAGTGGGAAGGCATCATCAACTTCTCCGTCGTCACAATGGGCGATGACCGTGTCATCCTCGGCATCAACTTTCTTGACAAAGAGGGAGTGCTCTTTAAGCCCAACTCCAATACGATGTGCTTGGAGAAGGAAGGGGAGTTCCATGCGGTCAATCTCTTGAGAGAGGATGGACCCCATAGTTCTTTATCCGCCATGCATGTCATGAAGGGGTTTAAGAAGAAGGAGCCAACGTTTCTTGTGTCCTTGAAAATGGAGGAAGAAGGAGGCTCGATGGTAATCACGACTCCCATCATCGAAGGTGTGCTTGAAGAGTTCGATGATGTGATGTCATCGAAGTTGCCACCAATAAGAGAGGTGGACCACAAGATCAAGTTGGGGCCAGGAGCCAAGCCCCCTTTGTGAGAACCATATCGCATGGCCCCACCAAAGCTAGAAAAGTTGCTGAGGCAGCTCATGGACTTGTCAGACGCAGTCTACATGTGGCCATCGAAGTCACCTTTTGGACACCGTGATGTTCTAGAAGAAGAAGGAATGGTCATTGCTCATGTGCATCGACTATAGATCCATCAACAAGTTGACTCTAAAGAACAAGTAGCCGATTCCCAACATTGCGGACTTGTTTGACCAGCTTGGAGATGCAAGATGGTTCACCAAGCTTGATCTTAGCTTGGGATACTATCAAGTGCGGATAGCAGAGGGCAACGAGCCAAAGACATCTTGTGTGATGAGGTATGACTCTTATAAGTTTCTTGTGATGCCATTTGGTCTCACCAACGCACCAACCACGTTTTGCACTGTGATGAATCAAGTGTTCGAGCCACTCTTGGATCGATTCATCGTAGTGTACTTAGATGACATCATAGTGTCTAGAAAAATACTCAATGAGCATGTCGAGCACCTACGTCAAGTCTTCCAAGTCCTTCGGGACAACGAGTTGTATGTCAAAAGGGAGAAGTGCACTTTTGTCACCACGGAGGTTCCATTCTTGGGGCACATCATAGGTGGAGGCAAGTTGAAGATGGATGGGGCAAAGGTGGAGGCAATCCATGAAAGGGAGCTTCCTACGAAGATGCCATAGTTGTGGTCATTTCTCGACCTTGCAAATTACTACCGAAGGTTCATCAAGGGTTACTCCAACATTGCAGCACCCTTAGCGGATCTTTTGAAGAAGAACAAGGCTTGGCAGTGGTCGGATCGGTGCCAAGAAGCATTCGAGTCCTTGAAGCAGCGGTGATGAAGAAGCTCGTGTTCATGCTCTCCAACCTGACGTTGGCCTACGAAGTGCAGACCAATGCATCCAAATTTTCAATTGGCGATGTTTTGATGCAGGATGGGCATCCCATTTCCTTCGAGAGTCGGAAGCTCAACGAGACAGAGAGGCAATACACGGTCCAAGAGAAGGAGATGACGGTCGTGGTGCATTGCTTGCCACATGGAGGCACCACTTGTTGGGGTCAAAGTTCGTAGTGAAGACGGACAACGTGGAGATGAGATACTTCCTTACACAGAAGAAGCTCATCCCCAAGCAAGCAAGGTGGCAAGATTTTTTGGCCGAGTTCGACTTCGTGATGGAGTACAATCCCGAGAAGGAGAACTCTGTTCCAGATGCTCTTAGCCGGAAGAGTGCAGCCGCAAGCATCAACCATCCCATGTTTCCTTTGAAGGAGCATATCATTGAAGGCCTTAGCCATGACCACTTCGCCAAAAACGTGGCAGAGTACATCGAGTAAGGAAAGACTCGACGGTTTTGGATGAAGGATGGTCTCATCAAGACCAAGGGAGAGCGTGTGTTCGTGCCAAGATGGGCCAACTTGAGGAAGGAGATCATGAAGAAGAACCATGATTCAAGTGGGCGGGGGCCATCCTGGCATCGAGAGGACGCAAGCGCTCATCGATAAGCATACTTCTGACCACGTATGAGAGATTACATGGATATGTATGTGAAGACTTGTCTTGTGTGCCAACAAGACGAGATGGGTCAGAGAAGCCCGACAGGCTTGCTGGAGCCCATTCCCATGCCTCAATGACCATGGGAGAGTGTAAGTATGGACTTCGTCATTGGACTCCCCAAAGTTGATGAATGTGGTTGCATCATGGTTATGGTGGACAGGTTCTCGAAGTATTAAGTGTTCATCCCTGGGCCAAAAGACACGACGCCAGAGGATGAAACACGGTTATTCTTCAAGAATGTGGTCAAGTGTTGGGGCATTCCTAGCAACATCGTGAGCAACAAAGATGGGCGCTTCACGAGCTGATTTAAACTTCTCAACAACTTTTCATCTGCAAAGCGACAGACAGAAGGAGCTGGTGAACGCCTTGCTGGAGGTGTACTTGAGGCACTATGTGTGTGCTAACCAGCGAGATTAGGTGAAGTTGATGGATACGACACAGTTCTCCTACAACTTGCACCGCAACAAGTCGACCAACACGAGTTCATTCGATTTGTTGACGGGGCAGCAGTCCTTGACACCTACGATGATGGAAATGGGGTATATAGGCAATAGTCTGGCAGCCTACAAGTTTGCAAAAGGCTGGCACGAGAAGATGAAAATGGTCAAGTCTTACTTAGCCCGCGCTAGTAAGAAAATGAAGAAGTGGACGAAGAAGAAGAGGCGGCAATGGTGTGAATCCCTTTTATCCATGAACTGACTGTCTTACTTCCATTTCTTCTCATGATCCTGGCTTGAGTCTGGTACTCGCACTGAGAGATATAGGGAATGTCTTAGAAGACCAGTTGACCTTGTAAGCTGCTATATGATCTGGGAAATCCTCTACCGATGATCGGGGTTGTTTGTTGCTATAGAGGTCTGGAGAGTTGCATTGTTTTGAGTTAGGTTTGCTTGGGGACAAGCAAACGGTTAAGTGTGGGGGAGTTTGATAGACCATTGATTGCACATGTTCCCTATTCTTGAGCCGTTTGAGATGTTGATTCTCGTATTTTATGCCTATTTCATGCTAGGTTGTGCGTTTATGTCATATTTCAGGGCTTAGCGTTGGCATCGAGGGGTCGAAAGGAGCACGTTTGGGTTGAACTGTGTTGGAGGAGAAAAATACCCGGCCATGGGCAGAAATACCCGGCCGGGTATTAATCGGAGCAGACCGGGGAAAACCTGTTTTGGGCGTTTGAGAAGCAGAAGGGGGCCCGGGCATTAATCATAAATCCCCAGTCGGGTATTCTTGAGCCTGACCGGGGATTAACCCTTGTCCCCGACAGTGCATTTTGAGAATACCCGGTCTCCACCTAAAATACCCGACCGGGTATTCAGGCCGGGGATGGCGACAGACAGCTTCTTAAGGGAAAAGAAGGGAAAAAGTGAAGGGTCCGAGTTTTAGAGAGACAAAGCGTCTACCTAGAGAGAGAAAGTGACGAACCTGATTCTTCAAGTGTCTTTGATCGATATCCATCACCATTGGAACCCAGCTTGAGCTTGGAGAAGAGCTGATTGAGTGCCAGAAGCATATTCTCATCCTTCACAGTATGGTTTCCGCATCTGAGCTAAACTTCCCGTCTCTCTCTATGGAGTAACTTTCCTATTCACCTGGGTGTGAAGAACCCTAGATTTGTGTGTTAGGTCTGATTGTATGAACCCAAGTACAGATTTAGTGATATGATTATATTCAATTGAGGTTTGATTTGTTGAATGGCACGAATCCTAATCAAATTCCTATTGTTTCTGCTTTAACCTAGAAAGAGAATATCTGCCTAGGTTGATAGAGTACCCTTGATTGAAGGTAGTGAATTGGTGACTTTAGTCGAGGAGTCAATTCACTATTTTGTACCGAATTTACTTCGGTAGTGGAGGTTTGGTTCGTTAGGGCCTCAATCTGTTTACTCCGGTGGAGGTTAGTCGCCTGCTGGGGACTCAGATTGAGAGGGTATGGAGATCTTTAGTCGAGACTGCAGACTGTTTAAGAACCTCCCGCGGTATAACTATAATTGAACTTGAACTTGGTAAATTACAATCTGGCTTAATTGCAGTCTAGGGGGAACCATATCCGGGTGACCTCTCTCGACATGAAAACAACCTTTTAACTGCTTTGCTTGTTTGCTTGTTTGGACCTTCACTACACTTTCACTGCTAAATAATAAGAATTCACGGAGTAGTCATCACACTTAGGACCCTGGTTGACATTAAAACCCAAACCCGCTATACTACGCTTTAGGAGGTGGTTACACTTGGCCATTTTCTAGAGTGACGGTAGGAGCGAGTCAATGATGGTGAAGTTCTACCCTCATCGCTTCAAGCATCTCAAGAACGTGCACAAGGGACTGCTTCGCTGCTATGAAGGGCCATTCCCCATCAGGTCTTTCATATGAGCCAACTCAAGAATTTCAATGAAGACAAGGAGGACGAGCAGTGAATGGAGTCACATCGTGCACCAACACTCGTCACCAAGAACACGACCATAAAGTCGAAGAGATCATGGTGCATCGTGTCATTCCTCGTCGTGGTGTTCATCCAAGCTACGTGGAGTACTTGGTCAAGTGGTGCAACCTTCCGGAGAGCGAGGCGAGTTGGGAGAATGAGCTCACACTTTGGAAGAACAATGACTTGATCGAGGCATTCCATCAAGAGGACGCGACAAGGGCGTCGCTAGAACAGGTGGGGGAGGAACAATGTGGCATGTTGTAATGGCTGATAAACTCAATCACCAATAGTGGATGGTGGGAATACTCAGGTCAAAATTGACACAAGCTCAAAACAGACAGAAGCGAATAGCTGACAGACATCGAACTGAAAAAGGAACTGCAAGTGAGAGACATGGTTTATCTGAAGTTAAGGCCATATAGGCAGACTTCGGGATTGCTAGAGCAAATCAGAAGCTTGCTCCAAGGTTTTATGGTCCATTCCAGTTGTTACAAAAGATTGGAGCGGTTGCTTATAAACTGCAATTGCCTGTTGGAACTTTAATACACCCAGTCTTCCATGTGTCCTTGCTCAAAGGGACTTATTGTGAACAGCCTACTATATAACCAGTGTACCTGAATTGGATGAAGATAGAGCCAATGCTCATTTTGGCTAGAAGGGTGGTGTTCAAGGAAGAAGATGCTACCTGTGAATACTTAGTTGACATCAAAGTTAGATTTCCTGATTTTCAAACTTAAGAACAAGTCTTTGACAAAGAGGAAGGAAGTTGTAATAGACTGTCTTTGATTGTCAATAGTGTGCAGTTAAGGGTTTAATTGCAATTGTACACGCGACTATAAAAGGACACGTTGGTAGGCTTGTAACGACATTCAATCAATACAACAAACTTTCACTCCAACTCTCTCTCTCTCTCTCTCTCCTACTTTACCTTCTCTATGTTCCCTTCTTCCTCTTGTTCTTGTCCTCTCTCCTGCTTTCCGCCATTACCATTCGTTTACTTATAGGTCCGGGCATAACAAATTGACCGAGTACAACATACTCTGAACTGTACATGGGCGCTGGGCTGTGCTCGGGCCGGCACGGGCACGCTTCGGGCCCATTTATTTTGTGCCCTACTTGGCACGACCCGTCAGTTTTCGTGTCATGATATGCAAGCCCATTTGTTAACTTTGCTAGGCCCGGGCACGGTTCGAATCGTGACGTGCCTATTCGTGCTCATGCCATGCTTGTATTCGTGTTTAATGAAAAGGACGAAAACAAAAGAGAAAATGAAAAAGAAAGTGAAAATTGCACGGGAAAGATAGTATTAACCGATAATGTTTGAGATAAGTAACAAATAAGGGGGAAAAGAAAATTGGAAGTATAGCGAGTGTGATTTGGCTTTTGTTTAATTCGTTTTTCATTTTAACTTATGTTAGTAATTATGTATATATCTTTATGACACTTCTAACAACAAATAATTATTTTTCTACTTGTGTTTTGTAATATTCGAACCTATAATTCTTTTTATATTTATTTCTAACAAATAAATATTATTTTCGTGTCATGTTCGTTCTTATGCTCAATAAAATCTTTCTACCCAAAAAAATAAAGTCTCGAAAATATTAGGTCCGATACGATCCACTTATATACCATTTCGTGTCGTGCTCGTGGCCGTGCCCATGAAGTTTAGACCCGGCACCGCCCATAAATTATTCATACTCGTGCCAAGATGGCTCATTTATGCCCGTGGTCGTGCTCTAACCTTGCCGTGCTAGCCCATGGGCGGCACAGGCCCGGTGCCCACGTAGACTCCGGACCGATGATCTCAACGCAGGTCAACTTCACTCTCTCGCCGCTGTCTCCGCCAAACGGACCACGAAGCGCAAGGGTTAGGAAAGCCGTGTTTCGGAGAACAGAATTGCCCGACTGACTACCGACTGCCAGGCGTTAATCCTTTTTTTTTTTTTTTTGGCCACTACCGCTCCAGTTAGATCGTCGGCCGGTAGATTTTGTTTTTGTGTGTTCGTGAAAAATGAGCCATTTCTGTTAGCTCATAAAAAACAGATTACAGTACATTTTTTGCTGGATATCAGAAGAACTAAACTTTTATCCTCTGATTCGGTTGCTCATACAATCCTAATGGTAAGGTAAATTGGTAGTTTGATAATGGACAAAGTTGATAGAAGAAGTATCATATGATATCATGATTAGCTCAATAGCGTCACCAAACATTTCATCTTTGCACATCCTAATGACCCAAACAGTGTCAGTGTTCAAACTACAGGCAAACATCAAACTACTGGCTTCTAGCATAAACATGTAGAGGGGCAGCATCCCTCAAACCTGATATAAAGCAAAGCTCACAGAATATGTTGAAAGCACCAAACACTGGGATACCATTTGGGCGTTAATAGAAATTACTCTTGAGTTCATAAAATCCGAAAACAGTGTCTCAGACATCCAAGGAAGGATAAAGCAGCATTAGCTCTCAAGCCCGGCGAAAGGCGAAAGCTCTTAGGCGGCCACTGCGAATGTTTAGAGAAACAAGCCTTTGGATTTATCATCACGGACAGGACCAAGACATATATGTAGATGTAGGTACCAATCATAATCCCAGTTTAACCCAAAAAAGATTAAAAAATGAAGACAAAAGTAAATTCTAGTTCAGAAGAAAACTGCAGAGCAAGCAATTGAGTTATTCCTAATATCAATGTCTCAGACATCCAAGGAAGGATAAATGCAGCACTAGCTCTCAAGCCCGGCGAAAGGCGAAAGCTCTCAGGCGGCCACTGCGAATGTCTTGAGAAACAAGCCTCTGGATTTTATCATCATCGACAAAGCGAAAACACAAAACTTTATTGCTCCTAGTTTCGTTCAGCTAAAATTACATACCAGAAAGCAGAGTGCTACATACAGTGAAATTATAGCTTCGAAACCAACCGAGGTCTCAGACATCCAAGGAAGGATAAATACAGCACTAACTCTCAAGCCCGGCGAAAGGCGAAAGCTCTTAGGCGGCCACTGCGAATGTCTTGAGAAACAAGCCTTAAATTCTATCATCATCGACCTCATATTCTCGAAATATACATAACACTAATATTAAACCATTCACAACTATTCTATTTAATAGCCGACATTGAAAAGGATCTCAAACCAGAACGCAGAGAAAGATTAGCCAACACTGATAATATGCCCAATTGGTGATTCGAAAGGACAAAAACGAAGGCAAAAAAGTAACACAAATCAAACGGAACTAATACGAACATCAAAAATCAAAAAATAACAACAAATTAGCAAACTTTCATACTTTAGAATGTTACCCACATCAGAGCGAGGCGTCTACAAGTCCTGCTGGAGCTGGAGCTCGCAACCAATTGAAATTTTCCAGAGACGGAAATTCAAATGGCAGGAGCGACACAGGATCCAACGAATGGAGGAAAACGCCCCGGAACTAAAACAGAATGCAGGAGGATATAAGGATCTCAGAAGGAAAACCCTAAAGAGAATCCAGAAAATGAAGATTTAATCTCGCGCGGCTATGACTCAAAACGCTTCCATTTTGTAATCTGGAAGGCGATCTTAAGGGCTGCGCTTACACAGTTTATATAGAAGACGCCTGAAATATCTAGAATTCATAGGCTGCCGCCGCCGAAGCTGGACACCCATACTCCGAAGATTACATATGGATACAAAGATCCGAGGGAGAAGGCTACATACCCTAATCCTAATAAACCCTAGTTGCACTGCGTCTTGTATGTTCGAGAGCCAATCGGATTCATTTATAGGCCACAGAGTTGAAAGAGTCTGAAGGGTGGTCGTGATGGGCCTTCGATGAACTTAAACGCTTGGGTTGAGAGCCCAGATGTTTTGACCCAAACTAGTCAAAGGTTTCTTCTGGTTGAAATCGGCTCGGTCAGATCATAGGTGCTCCACGACCACGAGACAACACAATGGGCGTAAAATACTAAAAGTAAACCACGGGTAAATTGCAAGTTTGGTTATTGAGTTTACTAAAAATATTCAAGTTTGATCATCAAATTTTTAATTTGGTTAAATTTATCTAATGTTGCAGTCAACCTTTATTGTTGAGGTCACTGATAGTATCATCCAATGCCTGATAAGAAATTGCCTTTTTTTAAGTAGGAAAGCAAATGATCCCATCACCATCTTGCGCCTTCAGTAGACTACGTTGCCTCCTTCGGAGTGGGCAAGTTATAGTATGCATGAGACTCTTTTCATACTTCCTTGAGGGTAGAGTGGCAAATGGATTGATCCATAGATTGGTGAATTGGATTAGTGGATCCATGGATCAAATGGATTAGATTCAATGGATTGGTCGATTTATGGATTGGATCAAGTGGATTGGTGGATTATCCATGAATCCAAATGACATCCTCAACCAAGGACCAATATGTAAAATGTGAAAAGTTTAGGTACTAAAATGTCATAATGAAAAATTTTAGGTACCAAACGTAATTTTCAATGATATTTTTGTATAAAATTAAATTTTGGGTACTATAATATAAAATACAAAAAGTATAGGTACCAAATCGTAATTTGTCATTTGGATCCATGGATCAATCCATTAATCCACCAATCCAATTGAATTTGGATCAAATGGATTGGATTTAAATGGATTGGATTAGGTGAATATTTTTAATGGGTTGGTGGATTGGATTGGTGGATTGGATTGAGAATTGCCACCTCTACTTGAGGGTAAGGTGAGAGCTTGGTGGGAGAATCTGAAAGCGACACCTTCACAGTTCACATCATTGGGGAACACCCTCTCAAGCCTTTATAGAGGAGTATTTTCCCCCCTCATGGAAGGCCTATGAAATTAGGCATCAATTCGTGAACTTCCAACAAGGATTGACGACAAGGTTGTCAACCCGCGGGTCGACCCACTTTGACCCTGACCCGGTGAGAAAAACGGGTCATACGCACCCGTCGGGCCGACCGCTACAAGGTACCGGGTTGGAGGTCAAATTGTGTCATTTTTTTTCTTTGGTTTGCGAAATGCGCCTATTTTCCGATTTTTCTTTTCGCCTAACTCAATCTTTGGAATCCTAAGTTGAACATTTGAATATTTATGTTATATAAGTGTGGGTGAATTTTCACTATATGTTGGATCTAAGTACGATATGTTATTTTGGTGTAATATTATATGTTATAAGTCATATGCTAGATAAGATTTGATATAATTTATGAGGATAAGTACAATATAATGACTTTTTCTATATTTTCGGGCCAAACCGGGCTACAACGGTTGACCCACTATCTCGATCAGGTCCGGGTCAACCCGCGGGTTGTCAACCTTGCGACGAAGACATACACAAGACATGGACTCGTTGTGACGCATTACTCAAATTGTGTCCTCACCACTGGGACAGGTTACAGTGATTACTACAAAAGTAGTAATCACCATGGTTACTAAGGGTAAATTGGGTATGAAAAATAAATTGTATTAATTAATTTTTTTAATAAATTACATTTTAGGTAGTTACAAAAATCTATTAATTACAATTCTCTCTCTTTCTCTCACTTTCATAATCTCCAGCAAGATCCTCTTTCCTTATTTTTCTCAATCTTTCTGCAAAAGAAAAAAACACGAAATCACTACCAATCCATTAGACAACCACTACCACTTTGAAAAATATCACTACCATTGCAGAAATAAATCTATACCATTACACGAAAACTACCAATATAAACAGTCTGCCAATATAAATATATACCATTTCACAAAAAATCAATACCATTGCAGATTTGATCAATACCAATGCATGCAAATTAATACCATTACATGATAATCAATACCAATGCCACAAAAACAATACCAATGCGGAAAAATGCTACAACTACGAAAAAATCACTACCAATGCGAAAAAATCAGATCTAGGATTTTTATTCATCCCACCTTTTCCAGCCGCATGTGTGAGAGAGAGATTGCGAGGGGAGTGAGTGAAACCTAGCTGACCCTTTAGTGGATTTCATGAGGGAGACACCACGCTCGTTTCTCATGACCTTGGTTCCTCGTCATCGTCTTCGGCTGCGGAGGTAGGGAGGAGGGATGGCGGGGAAGGGGACGGTGGTGGTAGGCAAATGGGGTTGTGGGGTGGGTCAGAGGGAGGAGAGGTGACGGCTATGAAGATAGTTGCATTAGGGTTTAGGTATAATATAGAGAGTAATCAGGTGTGTTGCTTTTTTATTTTCAAAATTATCCTTAATCTAATCTTTACCGTCAATTTAAAAATATGATAAAATAAAGATAATAAAGAGTGTAGATTTTGGTAGCCACCATGGTTACTCAAAATTGAATAACCACGCTAACCTAACCACAGTAACCTATTCCCCTCACCACCGTTTCATCCTAGAGCAGCAAGCTCACTAGTTCTACAAGGGACTAAATGAAGGCACTGCCCACTACCTTAACCAGATCGCGAAAGGGGAATGTCTCACAAGTCACCGACAATTTTGGCATTAGAACTTTACGCTAGAACCACCACAAAGGTGAAAAGGTGTATGGAGCAACTCCTCTCGTCACAAAAGAGAATGACTTCGTCCATGACGGTCGCCTCGTATTATGTGTACGTGTGTGTGTGACGTCTATCCGCTCACGTGTCGTAGCTCATTCCAGCTCATTCTTGGTGTCCAAGTAATTAGAGAGTTTCTTTCCTTGTCAAAATGTAACTCTTCCTCCTAGTTTATTCTGTCGAGAGCATCTCTCTCTATATATTGCTTGCTGGTAAACGTTGTAAAGCAAGCTTCTATTCGAACAATCAATGAAAACGGACTAAGAGCCCTAAGCTCTTCGTGGACTAGTCCTACTCAAATTGAGTAGGGAAACCACGTAAAATCTCGTGTGTCTTTATCCGCATTCTATTATTTTCAGATGGTATCAGAGCAAACCTCGATCCATTAGGGTTTTGCGTCTCTTTCTTCTTCAACCAGCCGCTTCCATTCAAGGTTGCAGCTCTTGACGTCTCACATCAATCCTCACCTTGCTGAGTCTCAATCATGACCAAGGATGAGTCTACTACTTCTGGCGGCGACGCCTCCATGCCTCTTCTTGCTGATGATGATGTCATAGGTCCGACATCACCTCTCTACCTTCACCCTTCCGATGCTCCTAGTCAAGTTTTCGTCGGTGATCTCCTCACTGACGTAAACTATGGAGAGTGGTCTGCTGATATCTCCAACGCCCTCATTGCGAAGAACAAACTAGGTTTTGTTCTTGGAATTATCCCTCGCCCCAAAGCGGGTGAGAAGCTCGATGCGTGGACACGCTGCAACGCCATGGTGGTTGGATGGCTGCGTAGCACCATGACAAGAGAACTTCATAGCAGCTTGAGAACTGGTTTTACCTCAAAGCAAATCTGGGATGAACTCAAAGAGCGATTCAGCAATGGAAACCTCCATCGCCGGTACAAAATCTGTCGCGAGATCACAAGTCTGCGCCAAGACCGTTCCTCGATATCCAGCTTTTACTCTAAGCTTAAACGACTTTGGGATGACTGGCTTACCTTGGATCCACCTGCTGCTTGCACATGTGGGAAGTGTGAATGTGGAGTTGAAGCACGAACACGTATTTCCCATGAAAGCATGCGGCTGCTTGACTTTCTAGTCGGTCTCATCGATGGGTTTTCAGCCGTTCGAACTCATCTCCTGTCACTCAAGCCTATTCCTACTCTGGGAGAAGCTTATCATGTTGTGGCCAATGATGAACAAAAATGCAACATCTCCAATGAGCTTTGCCCGCGCACCGAAGCTGCCGCGTTTCAGTGAAAGGGGGAGAAATCAAGGCCTGATGAACGAACTCCTGAAGGCCGTCCGTTCTGCACCCATTGTGAGAAGCCCGGGCATTTTAAATCCACTTGTTATGAGATTATCGGTTATCCCGTGCGTGCAGGTGACAAAGGAGACAAACCACGCAAGAAGAATCAGGGACGACAATCTCGCCCATGATCCCCATGCTGCAGCTGTCGACGGTTTCCTTGAGTCGCTCATCCCCGGACTGTCCGCGTCACATGTAGCACAACTCAGGGCCTTCCTTTCGTCGGGCTCTTCTACTCCAGCCGAACCAAACGTCCTTCACTTCCAAAATGAATGGGTTATTGACTCCGGTTGTACAGAACATATTGCTAAGCATCCATCTTTGTTTGACGATGAGATCTAGTCTCACTCTTCGTTACAGGTCACTATCCCTAATGGAAAGGGAATCCCGGTTCATGGGATTGGGTCTTCTAAATTGTCAAACGGATTGGTTCTGCGTCGTGTTTTATATGTTCCTGATTTTCAGTGCAACCTGCTATCAGTCAGTCGCCTCACAGCCGATCATTCAGTCGCGGTAATCTTTATCAGTAATTTCTGTGTCATTCAGGACTTGTCCTCGACACTAGCGGATCCAGGGGGTGGCCACCCCAGGCCCCAGCCCAGCGCTCCTCTGGATCCGTAGTTACTATAGTCCTTATGAAATTTTTTATTTTAGACATTCAATCCAGTGTTATTCTATGATAAGATTGGGTTTAACTAGAAAATTATCAAGTTGTACATATTCAAATCACTATTCTAAATTTAGCCCCAAAGATTATGCGTCTTAAAAAAACAATGAAACCTAAAATTCTAAAAAGTTAAAAACGTAAAAGACTAAAAGAAATATGAGGTTTGTTCCCTTACAAATTTACTAAAGCAGCTGGTGAGCAGGGATGGACACACAATGTAAATTGATTAGTCGATTGATTTATCTAGTGTTGATGCTGCTCGTTTCAACAGCTACTACGAAGAGAACATTTTTAACAATGAAACATGTGAGAACTTATTTGCTCAACAGAATGAGCGATGAATTTCTCGCCGATTGCTCAAGTATTTTATTTGAAACGGTGTATACTATTGGTATGGATGTAAACTTCATTATTGATGCATTCCCTAAATTAAAATACAGTGTTGTGTACAATTTATTGATGCATTCCCTAAATTATTGGTATGCATGTAAACTTCATTATTGATGCATTCCCTAAATTAAAATGCATTCCCTAAATTCCCTAAATTATTTATCTAGTGTTGTGTACAATTTACATTGCAAAAAACTATAATCATTATATCTTTTTTACGGTTCTAATTTTCTAATGAAATGCGGCCCAGTGCTCTTCTGTGTTCTGGATCTGCCGCTGGTCTTCGAGGAAGATGATTGGGATGGGGAAGTACGTTGATGGCCTCTACTATCTGCGGGTGCTTGATGGTGATCATCCAGTAGCTTTCAATGCACGTAAGGCGGTTCGAGAATCGGCGGTTTGGCATTCACGAATCGGGCATCCATTCCCACCCAAGCTCTTGTTATTACAGCCTCATATTTCTAATCTTTTGATTTCAAATAAGGACCCGTGCCCTTCCTGTTTACGGGCCAAGCAGAATCGTCTTCCATTTTCGGATAGTTCTATTAAAACTCAGTCTTGTTTCGAACTTATCCACGTCGATATTTGGGGTGGCTATAAGCAAACATCGTTTAGTGGAGCACACTATTTTCTCACAATCGTGGACGATTATAGCCGATATGTCTGGGTTTATTTGCTGAAATACAAGTCTGAAGTAGCTCGATATTTACTCCTTTTTCTCAATCAGGTCCGAACTCAATATGGCGGGTTTGTCAAACAAATCCAAAGTGATAATGGTCGTGAGTTTAGTGTTGCCGCTCTGCAGGATTATTATGAGACAAACGACATCATTATCCAAACTACATGTGTTGATACGCCTCAGCAAAACGGAGTTGTGGAACGTAAACACCGGCACCTGCTTGACACAGTTCGAGCTCTCTGTTTCCATTCTGGCTTACCGACTTCTTCTGGGGTGAATGCATCCTCACCGCAGTTTATTTAATCAATCGAATGCCACTCACCTCCATCGGCAATCGTACTCCATTCGAGCTCATTCACAGCAAATCACCCACGTACGATCATCTCAGGAGTTTTGGCTGTCTCTTATACTCGAAAGACACTCATCCACATCTTTCGAAATTTGCTCCCCGTGGTCGTGCTGGCATCTTCGTAGGTTACCCGGCTTCCCAACGCGGATATAGGGTATATGATCTCGAGACTCATCAAATATATACGTCCCGAGATGTGTTCTTCCTTGAGCATGTTTTCCCCTTTCGCAAAGGGCCAGACCCCCCTGACCACATACCTTGCAGTCTAGAGCATGATATCGTTCATGCTGATGACCATCCACTGGGAACGAGCTCACCTGTTATTGTCGAGGATGCATCTCATATGGCAGCTTCCAACTCTCCACATCCAGCAGCTGTCGACGTAGCACTCCCATCTTCGCCCAACATCATAGACTCTCCCACTCAGCCTATCGTGCATGAGGCTGCTTCCCAGCTCCCCAAATCAACTACACTCATTACCACAAGTGATTCTCACCACCCATTAGTGCATGAGGACATCATGGACTCTCCCACTCAGCCTATCGTGCATGATGCTGCTTCCCAGCTCCCCACATCAACTCCACTCACTACCATAGGTGCTTCTCACCACCCATTAGTGCATGAGGACATCGCTCAGCCTCCTCCCTCTCCACAGCCGGACGTTCCTTCTTCACCACCACCTGCCCCCCTTTGTCGCGGCAATCGTAAGACTCGTCCGTAAGTTCGTCTTGATGGTTATGAAACTTATGTTCTCGGTCGCGCACACATGACTCATGCACGTTATTCCCTGAAGCAATACGTTGGCTATGGTCGCATTTCCACTACTCATCATGCCTTCCTTGCCGCTGTTGATCTTCACACCGAACCACGCTTCTTCCACCAGGCAGTACGGTTTAAGAGGTGGCGCGACGCCAAGCGAGCTGAGATCGAAGCACTCGTGGCCAATGGTGCATGGATTCTCACCTCTCTACCTCATGGAAAACGCACCATCAAGTGTAAATGGGTTTATAAAATCAAGTATAAACCCGATGGTTCTATTGATCGCTTCAAGGCCCGACTGGTCGCTAAGGGCTACACTCAGATGAAGGGATCGACTATCACGATACATTTGCTCCCGTGGCCAAACTTGTCACCGTTCGCTGTCTTATTGCATTCCCCGTTAGCAAGGGCTTGACTCTTCATCAACTCGACGTAAACAACGTGTTTCTTCATGGGGACCTCAGTGAGGAAGTTTACATGGAACTTCCCCAAGGGTTCGCTCGTCCTGGTGACACTCGTGTTTGTCGCTTGCGTAAATCTATTTATGGGTTGAAACAGGCATCCAGGAATTGGTATCATAAATTCTCAGTTGCACTGCTCAGTCTTGCCTTCATTCAGAGTAAATCCGATCACTCCCTTTTCATCCGCAAGACCGGTTCAAGTTTTGTTGCTGCCTTGATTTATGTAGATGATGTGATCCTTACCGGTGATGACCTCCCTTTCATTCAACGCGTCAAGGATTTCCTTCATCAACGGTTTACTATCAAGGATCTCGGACCTCTCAAATACTTCCTCGGTATCGAAGTGGCTCCCTCTAAGCATGGCATCATCTTAAACCAAAGGAAATATGTGTTGGATATCTTGTCTGATTGCGGGATTGAGGGTGGTCGTCCTATTGCCACACCTATTGAGCAAAATCACCAGTTGGGACGCCTAGCTTCTCCTCCGGCCACTGACCCTTCTGGTTATCATCATCTGGTTGGTCGTCTGATGTATCTCACCGTCACTCGCCCAGATATTCAGTATGTTGTTAACTTGTTAAGTCAGGGCGTTCATAGTCCCACACAAACTCACGTTGCTGCAGCCATGAGGGTCCTGCGATATATCAAACAATCTCCAGGCCGCGGCATCTATCTTCCCACACAGTATGATCTCACTCTCACCGCTTATTGCGATGCGGATTGGGGTGGTTGTCCCATCACCCGACGCTCCACTACCGGTTACTTTATTCGTCTGGGCAATGCTCCTATCTCTTGGCGAACCAAGAAGCAGTCTGTCGTTGCCCGTTCCTCCGCTGAGGCTGAGTATCGTTCTATGGCTACCACGGTCAGCTAGTTGATTTGGCTTCGCTGCTTGCTCGCAGAACTTGGCTGCCCTCAGCAGAGAGCTACTCCTCTCTATTGCGACAGTCAAGCTGCCCTTCACATTGCTGCGAACCCGGTTTTCCATGAACGCACCAAACATGTTGAAATGGATTGCCATTTTGTTCGCGAGCGAGTCCAGTCATCTCACATTACTCCACGCAAGATCTCTACAGCTGATCAGCCCGCTGATCTCCTCACCAAGGGCCTCGGTCTTGACCAATTTCGTCATCTCGTTTCCAAGCTTGGCATGCTCGATATCCACGCCTTCGCTTGAGGGAGAGTATTACGTGTACGTGTGTGTGATGTCTATTCGCTCACGTGTCGCAGCTCATTCCAGCTCATTCTTGATGTCCAAGTAATTAGAGAGTTACTTTCCTTGTCAAAATGTAACTCTTCCTCCTAGTTTATTCTGTCGAGAGCATCTCTCTCTATATATTGCTTGCTGGTAAACGTTGTAAAGAAAGCTTCTATTCGATCAATCAATGAAAATGGACTAAGAGCCCTAAGCTCTTCGTGGACTAGTCCTACTCAAATCGAGTAGGGAAACCACGTAAAATCTCGTGTGTCTTTATCCGCATTCTATTATTTTCATACCTCGCACTCCCTAATAAAGGGAGGCACTATTTGAGACAACAATAGACTTTCAAGTTCAGTTGGATCACGTAGTCCAAGAACTCCAGGTGATCAAAGCCAGAGAAACAACACAAGAGGAAGAGTGCTAAGATCTTAATGGATTAGCCTAGGCATACAAAAACGCCGAACATGAGAGCATTCAACATGAAACTCTACTAACCGGTGCGAGCTATGCAAATGTTGCGAAGAATCTGCCGATCGCCTTTTCGTGGAATGTGGTTTCGCTTGGGAGCTTTGGCGACTGATTTAGTGTGCTACTGGGGTGGTTAGAAGGCCCGATGGCGACATCACTGAGACGATTCAAAACTGGCCTTCTGATCCCCCTGATAGGACTGGCAGTTGGTTCACTTTATGTTTCCTTCATGCTTTCTGTTGGCACTTGTGGTTGGAAAGGAATGGACGGATCTTTAAAGACAATGTTCTTCCAGTTGGGGTGATTGCGCGCAAGGTCTGCAGAGTGGTGGTTGAATGGTGTGTGGTTCACGGCAAAGTTGAGAAGCAGATTGGTGGAATTTGGCTGCAGACTTGCCTCTCCAGGATTTAACTCGCATCGAGTGGGGTCGGGTTCCTTTTCTTCTTGCTGCTTTCAGCTTTGTCTCGGGTTCCTTCTTTGCTTGGGGGCGTTGCTGGTTTCTGCTTGCTGATTATCTACCGTTGTGGGACGCGTGCTTCGTTGTATATCTTTTCTTTTTTGTGTTGAAGACGCCCGTTTTGGTTTTGTATTTCTGCTTTGTTGTTTGTAGGTTGGCCACTTCTCGTGGCATCCTTGTACTCTGTCTTTCTTCCTTTCCCTTCGGTTTTAATGCATTTCACCCTTATAAAAAAAACATGAAACTCTAGCACTCCAATCCCATAATAGAATCATTGATAAAAGGATGGAGGGCATAGACTATGACATGGAAGAGGTAAAGAGATCATTGGATAACATCGTGATGACGTTGACTAAAAGAGTAGATGAGCTCGAACAAAATCCTCATATGCCGACATGGGCAAACGAGGAAAATCCCCTAAAAGAAATCACCTTATGACTTGGAAGGGAGACCTTACATCCTAAGATTCTTCCCGACAAGGATAGGGTGCCCTCACATTACTCTCCCATGGCCATTACTCCATCTGAAGCTGACCATGTCAGAGAAGGAAATTCCAGATGAACCTGTCTGTTCCTAACGGTCCACTTGCCTGGGTCTCTTACCCCGCCCGGTTCAGTAGGAACAAGGTAGAGTATGATGCAAACTTCCATAAATTCTTTGGAATGCTTGAAAAGATCAACATTGATGTGCCTTTCCTGAAGCAATGGCCAAGATGTCACAATATGCAAAATTGTTTAAGGAAGTTTTATCCAATAAAAAGAAGCTAATTGAGATATCATCTATGCAGCTTGGGGAAGAGTGCTCGACTCGACCATCCTAAGCTAGTGCAGAATCTCATAAAAGCTAAAAGGATCCACAGAGTTTCACTCTACCCTCACCCTGCATTATTATCGGATCTAAACGACGATGACTCAAAGCTTCATCTTTGCTCCGATTTCACTATTGCCAACAATTCAAATCCTCTGACTCCACTTTGTGTCGATGATTCCTACAACTGGGTCAATTTTGTAAGAATTTTTTCTAGGGTTCTTCCTCTATTCATGAGTGACGAAGAGGAAGGAAGGGTGAGGTCAAAATGAAGTAAATGACACTGTCTTTAATTTTTGTTTTTTTGTTTTATTTTCATAAATGATGATATAAGAAGAGGTCAAGTTTAATTTTCCACTCAGCAGGCCATGTAAGAGCCAACTAGGCGCTTACTGGTCGTTGCCTGGTCTCCCACTCAAATATAACTAGGAATGGCAAATTACCCACCCATGGGTAATTATACCCAAACCCAAGTAGACCCATTGATAATGGGTTGGGTATGAGTGAAGTGCATATGGATTTGGGGGTTTATAGATGAGTTTGGGTTTGGGGCTTCCATAATCTAAATGGGTATGGGTTGGATATGGATATCCATTTACTTGATGGTGTTTTAACTACACATGCAAAAATTGGACCTATTTGCAAAACTTGAAAAGTTTAGGTACCAAAATGTAAGACCAAAAAAATTTAGGTACCAAAACGTAATTTTCCATCGATATTTTGAGGGCTTACATGCAAAAAAAATTAAATTTAGGTACTAAATATGCATGTCTATTAAGTTTGGGTACCAAACTGTAATTTGTATTTGGGCATGGGTACAAACCCAAATCCATTTGATATAAACCCAACTCAACCCAAAGTAAATGGGTATGGGTACAAACCCATCAAACTCTACCCATATCCATCTATTTGGATTTCATACCCAACCCAATTGGGTTGGATAGTAAGAAACCCATGGGTATGGGCAAAGTTGCCATCCCTAAATATAACGGTCCAATGGATGATTTAGTATATAAATGACGTATTGAAAATTACGTGATTTACGTCACATAAACTAGTGGTGGCATGTGGGTGGTTAAATCTGCGGTTTAACATCGATCCACCCGCAAAAAATAGTGGTGTGGTTTATCGAGTTTTAGTTTTTTTTTTGGTTAAAATATGTTGATTAATCACTTCTGTTAGCCACATCCGCGAAAAACTGACGGTGTTAATGGAGGCTAATGAAGACTATCGGCCAATGATCAAATTTGGACTACTAAACTAAGACTACGAATGGAATAAAATATTTTTATTTTTAGTGCCAAACATGAAATTTTTTAGTAATGTTAGTGACCAAACATTTATGATTTATCCTATGAGTAATCAACAAAACTTATATGTCACAAGTACTAGATGGATTCATAGGAGAAAAAAGTGGGAAGTGGTTAATTAGAGTTATCTTCCTACTTTGCGATGAAATTTTAATCAACTTAATTGTTCTTGTGAATTAACCCAACAACACAACCAACTTAATTGTTCTTGTGAATTAACCTAACAACACAACCGCATCCATCCACACCCACCCTATCCAACTCGAAGAAGAATGTAATGTGAGGATATAACTTATAGGTGTCAAAACATAGCCCGACCCGATTAACCCGCCCGATCAACCTGACCCGCAACCCGACCGCAACCCGAATTGACTAAAAGTCAACAACCCGTAACCCACCCGACCCGCAACCCGATTGACCCGCAACCCAACTAACCCTCAACCCGACTAACCCGCAACCCGATTAATCCGAACCCGATTGACCGGCAACCCGACTGACCCGCAACCCAATTGACCCGAACCCGATTGACCCGAACCCGACTAACCCGTAACCCGACCGACTCAACCCGAATTTCATCTAATCCACTTGAATAATTATAAAAATATACAATACATAGTTTTTCAAAATAAAGTTTTTCATTCTAAATTTAAGTAAAATTATTTTTTCATTTCGTATAAGAAATTTTAAAAATAAGAAACTCACTTGATATTACGTATTTTAAGAAAATTACAAAAATTGAAACATGAAGGTCTCTTGAGATCATGACAATATTAATATAATATATAAATTAAAATTTTGGTTAATTTAACTATTCAATAAAATTATTAATTAAATATAAATAAAGTAAAGTAATGTATTTGGTAATTGATGTTTTTAAAAGAAGAGGGAAATTTTGGTGTATTCAAGTTTTTGGGAAGAGAAAGAAGAGGGAAAATTGGTTCTTTGAATTTTTTAGAAAAGAAACAAGTGGGAATTTTGGTGGTTTTGATATGTGGGAAGAGAAAGAAGTGGGAAAGTTTGATTTTTTTTTTATTATGAAAGAGAAATAAGGAGAGAAACTTTTGACTTTTCAACTTTTTGTAGAAGGAAAGAAGAGGGTAATATGGTTCTTTCAATTTTATGGAAGAGAAAGAGGAGGGAAAATTGAGTTTTTCTAATGTATGGAAGGAGAAAGAAGGAGGAAAATTTTAGTATTTTTGTGAAAAGAAAGAATTAAACAAATTTAGTGTTTTCAATTTTTTGGTTTTCATAATTTTAGCTTTTGAAATATGAATCTTTAACTTTTATATGGAGGGCAATGACTAGTTAAAATTATTCTTATATGCTTTGAAGGGTAATATGTATATATGTATGTAATTTTTTATGGGCTAATAAATAAATTAACCATTAGTTATAATAATTTATACTAAACTTGATAAGTAATCTTTGACGGTTCGTTGTTTAGGATATAAAGTATATGGTTAGGGTATAAGGTACATATGGTTTAGGGTGTATATGGTTAGGGTATAAGATATTGATGGTTTTGACGGTTCTAAGTTTTTTATTAACATATGTTCACTTGAAGTCTTTAACGGTAGGAGATCCCTTTTTAATTTATGTTTATGGTACGTGGTTAGGGTACAAGGTATGTGGTGTAAAGTATAGGATATATGGTTAGGGTATAACAATTAGCAAATATAACTTTTTATCTATATTTTGAAAATCAAAGTATGAATTTCACTTTTAATTAACTATACTAGCAAAATCACAACTCAAGGACATATGATTAGGGTATAGGTTATGTGGTTAGTGTATAATGTATTGATGGTTTAGGGTATACAATCAACAACATATACTAACTTAATATTGTTGATTGAGGGTAAAGCTAAGTGTATAGGATATATGCTATTGAGTAAGTTATGATTGAAGTCACAATAATTTTACTAAATTTGATAGCTAATCTTTAATGGTTCAATTTTTAGGATAATTCGAACAATTTTACAAATAACTCGTTTGACAATAGTTTACTAAAGTTATTTGGGCAATGAGTTATTTTGAAATAACTCCTTTTATCACTATGCTTTTGCCAAATACCACACGCCAAATACCAGATTTGCATGGTTATACTAAACGAGATATTTTAATCCAATTACTACTCAATTAATACTAAAATATCAAATAAACAATTAACGGTGTCTTTTGGTTGCAAATATTGATATCACCATTACTATTAGCTACAATACTTTACCAATTATGATTAATTACATAACAAGTTTGCAAGTCATACAAATTGATTTAACATTTTGACTAGTTTTTTTCAAAAAAATAAAGTATATAGATACGAGGTAGAAATAAATTGGTGAAAAAGTTGAGAAAATATTTTAAATTAGTGTAATAAAATGTGTAAGTTGGTAATGAGTAATGAGTTAAGTTACTTGATGCACTGGCCCGAACAACCCGAAACCCGACCCGCCCGACCCAAAACCCGATGAACCTGCAACCCGATTTGCCCGCAACCCGATTGAATCCGAACCCGATGAACCCACAACCCGACTAACCCGCAACCCGTTTGAACCCGAACCCGATGAACCCGCAACCCGTTTGAACCCAGCCCGAACCCGCCCGATTGACACCACTCATATAACCATGGACAATTGTATCAACTTGTGGTGATTGTACGGGTGAGTCAATTTATACTAAAATTCAATCCACCCAGTTTCGCTAAGGGGTCGTTTGGATTGAGTATTTGGGGGTGTTATTTGAGGTCAAATAACACAAAATCTGTTATTTAACCCCAAATAACATGTTTGGCTGACAAAAGGTGGGATGTGTTATTTGGATGTAGTGTTTTGTATCAACTTGTGGTGATTGTACGGGTGAGTCAATTTATACTAAAATTCAATCCACCCAGTTTCGCTAAGGGGTCGTTTGGATTGAGTATTTGGGGGGTGTTATTTGAGGTCAAATAACACAAAATCTGTTATTTAACCCCAAATAACATGTTTGGCTGACAAAAAGTGGGATGTGTTATTTGGATGTAGTGTTTTGCCAAATAACAGGTTTGAGACCAAATAACACAAAAAGTGTTGTTTGCCAAATACTTGGGAGGGAGCAGGTATTTCCCAAATAACAAGTTTGAGACCAAATATCACATACCAAATAACAAGTTTTATATTATGTGGTATTTGTGTGGTAATTGGCCCCAAACAACAAGTTTATCAAATACTCAATCCAAACGACCCCTAAAAGTTTACTAACTTTTAGCAGTATTATCCTTCATTTAACTCACTTTTATCATAATGCGCAAAATCCCTCAACCAATTGGAAAAGGGGAAGCTCACAAAATATCTCGCTGTTTTCATGGGGAACAGTAAGAACTGCAGAAAGGGCTGAATGGAATTTCACAGACTCATTTCAGGTTCAGACAGTTGCAAGAGATCAGATATTATTACGGAATGGATGGGAAGTCATTTTATGGACTCAAAATTTTGTTGACAAAATTAAGCACTCAAAGAACTTTGCCACATATGACAGGACGGACCGAGGCACACTCGTACCCATACTGTGGCCAGTGGCAATCAGCTGCCGTTCTTGGCGGCAGCTGTTGCAGCCACCGGCGGCTCGTCATCGTCATCTGTTCCAAAATATCTGTCTCCGAACTCCCCCATTCCTGGTATGACACGGAAATCCTCGTTCAAACCCGTCTCAATCTCGGATGTCACGATCTTTATCCTGGGGAACTTTTTGCAGACAACATGAACTCCCTGGGGTGCCTGGAGGAAAACAATTAAGCAGACAATAAGCTGGCTGCAACGACACATCCGAGGAAAGCCGTGAACAAGAAGAAAAAACGTTGAAGAGGGCAGCAATCACTTACAGATATGAGATTAAGGAATATAATGTTGGCCTCGGGCACGCCCTTCCTGATGAGTAAGGAAATGGCTTGAACTGCAGAGTTGCCTGGAAGTTGAATATGGGAATGATACGTTAGAGGCAAGAAAGAAATGAGACCAAATGAGGAACATAAGATACGTAAGACGGTTCGACTGTTTGTATCAGACAAACCTGTTCCTAGAATGGGATCGAGTAGCAAGACATGCCTATCTGCAATGTCTTTAGGTAACTTTTCGTAGATCAGCTGTTATGCAGTGAAGCAACAGACAACAATTAAGGGACACGAGAATATGCAGCCACTAACAGAAGGAATTTTGGTTGAAAACGTTTACATACATTCTGACCGTTGTCACCTTCTCTATGGATGAGAATCTTCCCTATCTTGATGCCTTTACAACATGCTCGCAAGGCATTTTCCATACTCTCACCACTGAAAATCAATCAGCATCAAATCACAGTGCAGTCCCCCGCCTTACTTAGGCAACTTCTCATGTTGAAAATAAGTTTTCTGGAAACAAACAAAGGGTAATCAAACTTCAATTACCTCCTGACAACTGACACACCACACAATCTCTTGCAGAAGTCCACACCAGTATATACAGAACCTGTTTCACAACCAAAGGATTCTTTGAACTAACCATGAAGGAAAAGAGATACTGACAGGTGAAAACGAACAACTTTCACTACAAGCTTTTGAGTATACACATATGACATATGATCACACATTTGCATCAAGATAGTTACAAGCTCCCCAAAATCAAACTGACCGATCGTGATCATAACTTCAAATCTAATGTTTCTGAAATATACTACAAAATCAAGCACCAGTGTGTTGGACTCTAAAAAAGCACCTGAAAGAATTAGAACAATATTATTTTGACCTATAAGAGTACAAAAAGCATATGCAAGGTCCAGGATAACAGATCATTCCTGTAAATTAAGGATAAATCACAGAATAATGAAGGAAAGAGATGAAAATATATAAAATGAATGCAACAGCAGGGCTGTAGCATGGATCAACAATCTTCAGGATACACTTTCAAATAACTTCTTCAGGATCAGTCATATAATCAACAGTATGCAAAAGGCCACACCCATACAGATGAAGAATGCATGAAGATAGTTATGGTGTCAAGCAAGATCAGCTTACCGGTGGGAGTGATCACCTGCTTCTCTGTAAAAGGTAGGTGTCCCAGACCATGCTCAACTACCTGGAAAAGCATGAAAGATCTGACAAGTCAACAACAAGGAAAGAAGTCGCAACACTACTATTTGATCCCTAAATTAACCTTCACATTAGTAATACAAGTATCTCTCAAGTTTTAAGGGGACTTCAGAAATAGAGGCTCTAGCTTGGAGAGAGTCCCAAACTACTAAGTGAAACGGAGAAATGAAAAAGATACTATATGACTCATCAATTTTCAGAACTTTGGTCACTTGAACACAGCTTAATGCTTTCTCCATTGTTGTCCCCTCCTTTTCTTTCCTCTATGGCCAAGAAGACATCAAATAGATGCAATCCAGAAATGGATCATATTGTTGCACCAAACTGCTATCGATTATAACGTAAATACACGGTTTCTCTGATCAGCCAAAAAAAAAAAAAAAAAGGAACAGAATGTGCAGAACTTGACCGGGGTGAGATCAGAATGCAAGATGAAATAGACTAACCCAGAAACAAAGAAGACATCAAAAGGAGAGAAGGAGAAACAACAGAGACAAGCTCACCAAACGAATAAGCCTGTCAGCATAGAAAACAAAATCATGTTTGGTTGTTTGAGAGTCACGTATAAGGGTATGCATGCCACGTATCTGCAAGACAAGATGGACGATACTTCAATAAATAATAAAGAGTACATCACATAAAATAAAGAACAACTTTTATGAACAACTAATTGCAATCAACTTTAGAAATAAGAGTTGTGTGGCTGAGTAAAGATAGACAAACCTGAAAAGTTGATTGAATGACGTATAAATTGGGGTAAATTTTACAGAGATCATGCTGGCCAAGTTTTGTACGAATATGCTGCACAATTAAATCAATTGCCACATGATTATCACCACCACGAGGAATGATGATGTCTGCGTACTTTTTTGTTGGAAGTATGAAGTCATCAAAAGCAGGCTTCACAAATTTGGAATACTGCATCAAACAATTAAGAGTCACTAGACATTAAAAGGATGAGAAAAAGGAGGTGACCAGCTTTCTCCAAGATATAAATTAATTAGGAGTCACTTAAACTGGCCACCAAGACACATGAAAGTCATATTTCATGAGTACTACAGAACCAAGTAAATGAAATTGCAAATAGACTGACCTGATCAAGAACTGTGGCAATATCTCTACCTTTCTCACCAGTATCACGCCTTATTCTCCTGGCCAACCGTACATCCGCATCTGCACTGAAAATTGGTAATGTAAAGCAACAGAGAAACCTCTCACCTTTTCCCCCATTTACTCTCATTTTAAACTTCTAGGATTCGCTAACATGAAATTGATATTTATTACAGTACCATTATACTATACTTCATCAATCAGTATGAGACATAGAACCAGGTAGCTGAGTTTAGATCTACTTCACACAAATGGTCAAATTGTTTTGATGTATTTGCAGACTGAGTTGGACTCAAATTTACAAGTTGTGAGAGTAATTACACTGAATGTCTACCTACAACTTCAAGGATAAGTAAATAATGAAAAAGTGAACTGATCAAAAGGAAAGAAGCATGACAACCTGTATCGACAAATATCTTCATGTTCATCAGCTCTCTAATACGAGGATCATGAAAAATGAGAATGCCTTCCAAAATTATAACATCCGACGGATTAACCTGCACATGTTTAAAAGCAATGACACTTTAGAACTGAATTGGTACGGGAAGCAACTAGATGCTCAAATAATCTGGCAATCAAGTAGATACCTAATGATTGTGTGAGAAAATCGCAAATTACAATGGAAGACCAAAGCTCAGACATGAGAGGAAAGACCAAATGGTCATATCGAAACGTCAGACCGAAAATACGGATGACATATTACAGAGCTTTACAAAATGAAGAAGTGAGTGTTGAGTTATTTTACATAACATATAATCTCAGAGAGGAAAAGAAACAGAGGTAATTCAACAATAAATATCAGCTTCCTGTCGAGAAACACAATGCAGATTCATCTGATTATCTAGCCATCAACACTAAACCAATATAATTAATTATGATCCTTAAAAGGCCTCTTACCAAGACATAACGGGACAATGTCATTCAAGACACTACTACAGCTGTTTCATCTCAGTTTTTTTATCGTTGTGTTAACCAAAAATTCCAGACAGAAAACTTCTATGACAATTTACTGGAAGTTATGGACAAATTAACACCATAAAATCCAAGAATGTTTGAAGGAGTCTTACTCCATCGTGTTCCTTCATTTTCAGTATCTATTACTGGGTATTGCATAAACTGAAACGAGTTGGATCTAGGCTATCTCATATCAATAGGTTCGAAGATATATACCCTTCTTGCAGGGAAAACATCACTTTTGTAACTCTTGAAGTCATACTTGGGAATATCTACAGCCTGTCCCTGCCTCAGCTTCTCCATGGCAGATAGCAGTTGATCGTTGTCAAATGCATCTGTAAATTGAAAGGGTGGATTTTGGTTATGGAGCACAACTATATGCTACATAAGAAATTATATTACAAAACCATACAATTCCATGTACTAGTTAATTTTTGTCTTTAGTCGTTCATAGGTGCCGCCACAATATAAACTCAATGTCTTTATGGATCGTAATCGCAATATAAGACAAGTGAGCCAAGTCCACGATATGAGGCACAACAAAAAAGTTACTTCTTAGCAGCTTGTCCATAATATGGCCATTGCCAGTCCTTAGGTTGGAATCTTTTTTCTTGATTCATCAGAATCAGATACAGATACCAATGGGCTAGGGAATAGAGGAATTCCTCTACTCACCAGGATGATCAAAGTTGTATTCATGGACCCGTTTAAGTTCTTCTTCTGTGAGATTGAAATAAAAGGAGTCCTGCCCACCAAAAGAGATAACATATTTGATTTAGAAGGAGTAACAGAGCTGAAGCATTAAACTTTGTGCACCATTGCAAACAAACAAAATATTTGACTGTTTAAGACTCTTACACCACAAAATCAGAAACAAAAAGGTCCATGAGTAGTTTTATGCTTATCATGTAAATTAATAACAGCAAAGTGGGCATAACTTGAGAAACAACACCCAAACGGAAGATCTCTATCTCATAAAGATAATTGAGTTTCAACCATAGCAGTTCTTTATTTTACAAAAGCTTCCATTTACCAAATCAACTCCATTGGCAGAAGTAATAAATCCCCACACGCTACTCAATGTTACCTGATTAACAAGTACTACACGCTGATCATGCAGCTGTTGGATGATCATGTCGCACACCGTTGTTTTCCCAGAAGCTGCTCCTCCAGCAACTCCTACATAACAACACATGTTAAACAAAACCTGAACAAAAGGAACAATGAAGTTGCGGGGAAATGCAATGTACGCCCAGATTGATGCGAATTCTGACAATATATTTGTTTAATCACAGAGCATTCCCTAGCTAGCTAGCTGGAATCCAATATCCTAAATTCCAAGACACATAATATTCAGGGGTCGTTTGGATGGAGTATTTAAGTGAGTTATTTGTGAGTTATTTCGACACAAATAACTCGTTTGGCAGCATTTTACTGAAATGAGTTATTTGGGCAGTGAGTTATTTGTAGTAACTCAAAACAAGTTATTTCTAAATAACTCATCCAAATACTCAATTCCCCCAAGCAGGGAGTGTGAGCAAGAAATCCTATCGGTTACAACTTATGCTGCATTTCTGGAGTTGTCATGAAAATGCTAGAAACTGTCTCATTTTCCAATCCAGTATAACGTTGGATACAGCTTTTGAGCTGAACATCATTCAACACTCACCAATAACAAAAGGTTGATTGTAGATCCCATCACTTGCGGAGGTGGTTGGCTGCCCATTACTTCTAGCACCCAATGAGCCATCCATGTGAAACCCAGAAAAATGTGCACCTGAGGATGCCTCAATCATATCCACAACTGATTTGGAACCCATAGCCAGAGTCCTGCCACAGTACAAGAACAAAATAATGACTTGTTACTGACAACAAACCGATCCATTTCTTGCACTCAATCAACTTGCTCAATGCAAATACGCCCCAGTCTGCACCTAGACCGGTATTGCAGAATGGAAATAGAAAGTCACACTTCGAATTCACTTTCTGCATGCACAACCTAATCAAAGGCACTTATCTCACCATAGTTCTTATATGCCAAAAAGGTATTCAATGCCGTGATGATCACAGCTTCAGAGTTGCTCAAGCCACCACAGAAGCATTAACACCTCCAATTATACTGACACGTTAGTCGTGACCACGATAAAAAAAAAAAAAAACAGAATGCAAGAGACCCAGTCAACTCGAAATGACCCAACTCAGCTAAAAGAAAAAAGGAGGAAAGAAAGCCTCCACTGCATGAAACCAAGCTGAACCACAACTGGACATGATGATCAAGCAATCAATGGTGTATAGAACAAAGAATCAGTCGCGGCAACTGACATTTCCAATACGCCACAAACATAGTACTAGATTCAATCAAACTCTACCCCGTAACGATTTAGAGGCTCAAAAGAACAAAGAAGCAACATGTAGGAATATGCAATGCAGATTCTAGAATATTACCTGAAAATGAAGCTCAAATCAGAGATCGATTAGACGGTGGTAAATATAAATAAGGAAACTCTCGAGTTTTCTTCTGTAATCGGTGGCTAGCGGTGATTGATCTGAGGTGACGGCGGCTGCCTCGGCTATCTCTCTCTCTCTCTATCTCTCTCTCCGAAACTTCACTGTGCCAAAAACCGGATCTATCTCTCTTTCTTGTGTAGAACCAGAGATCAGCTGCTTTGCTTCTTCTGCCTCTCTCTTTCTAAGTTTGGGCTCGGAAATCAGAAGTAGTCGGCTGTTTTTTCTTTTCTTTTCTCGTTTGGTGGTTGTTTTCCACACTCACCCGATCCAACTAAAATCTAATGATAGCCCACAGCCTGACAGCCATGGGCTACGTGACTACGTCTTGATATATTTTTTTCTTCAAATTTGGTAGAATTAGATGTATAAGAGTATGGGACTATGGGGTGGTTTGGATGTGGAAATTTAATGCAGTAATTGGATCCAATTACCACATAATGCAGTAATTGGGTTAAAAATCCACGTTTGGTAGCGCAAAAAAGTATGGGAATTGGACCGTGGAAATTGGCTTCAATTATCACACATTTATTGTAATTGAGAATATTACATCTCCACCTAGTAATTTGACATTACCACGTTTTCTTCCTTATATTTCCAAATGTGTCACTATGTCCTTCCTCTCCTTTTTTTTTTTGATAAGGGTGATATAGGTTTCATTTTGTAATTAAGGTACTACTTAAGGGATTCGAACCTGGGACCTCCTTTCTTTCTTACTCCTTCTCCGTTTTCGCCTAATTATTTCTTAAAAGAGTAGCCCCTTCTTTTTCATTCATCAATGGTACCTCTTCTTCTTCATCTCCCCTCACCTTCGTATATCTCCTATAATCCGTCATCAATTTCTTAATTTTGGATTTGCTTAATTATCTCATTCACCGTCGATTTTCCTACTTTTCCTCATCGAATTCACCTAAACACTTTTAATATTCATATTTAATGAATTAAATTGTTAACTTTATTGTAATTTATATATGTACTTATTATTAAAATAATTAAGTTTATATATTTATGGCTTTTAATGTACTATTAAATGTAATATTAGGTTAGAGATGAAGTAAAATAATCGTACGTATTTTATACGTAACTTTTCCATATCATATTTTTCTAACTATGCTTAAGTTAGCAACAATTAGTAGTTAGTATAATACAACAACAACCTTTAGGAGGGGTATATGTATATAAACAAAGGAGTGCATTTTTGTATTTTTACCAAATTCCACACCATCAATTCCCACAAAACTAAACCCTATCCAAACGTGGAATTTTGTTCAATTTCCACAAGTCAATTCCTTGGATTTGTAAAACATGGAAATTTAGACAAATTCCCACGTTTTCAAATTTCCACATCCAAACGACACCATATGTTATTGGAATCCCAAATGCAAGATGATATAGTATGAGTGTTTGGAATTGCAAAATCAATTGCATTGTACCAATTGCATATTTGTAAACTTGCAAAAATGCAAGTCAAAAAAGCCTAAAAAAATGGAGATTTTTTTATTTATATTTTTTATTTTGTTTTTTTATTTATGTTTTATAATTTAAACATAATATTTAATTACAAATGCAATTGCAAGTTAATTGCGTTGATGTAGGTTAGGGGTGGGAAACGATGATGTCCATACTAGACCAGACCAGACCATAGACACGACCTATGGTCCAAACCGAGAGGTTGGAACACAGACCATGGACCAGAATATATACTATATGGTCCAGACCATACCACACCATGCGGTTCGGTACGGTCTAGACCAGGCAGACCATGTAAAAAAAATTCATTGTTATTTTGGCCTCCAACTCTTCAACGGTATCAATAAAAATTACAATGACCAATATGCCAGTGAAACAAAAATATAGTGATCGTAATAAAAATTAGAAGAAATATATGAGGAGAGAAGTGGACTTTCTTCAATTTTCAAACTCTCTCTAGTCTCCACAACACTACTCAATATCCATTAAATAAAAACACACATCAAATAGCTTTGTTTCCCTCTTCTTCTTTGTGCTAACGCTTGTCTCCCTCTCTCGGGTGATTCTAAGGTTCTCACGATCGATCACCTTCGTGATGACGTCGAGGTCATTTTGAACCACTAAGATGGTCGTTTATCTCTCAATAATTTTCCTTATCTCATTAAAGTGAATGAATTTTTTTCTAGTGTTTATGTTTAGTCGACTCCATAGTATAGACATTGTCGGTGAATATAATTTCAGAATCTTTCTAGTTTTTGTGTGATTCTTTGATAAGAAGATAACGCATAAGCGATCATTTGGGCAATCTGTTGGCTCTCAACTGGATGAAAAATTAACTAACTTTGTTCTTCAAATACATAAATTGAGGTTTAATTTAGTTTTATTTTGGTATGAGTTAGTAGGTAATGTGTCATGGTCTATTACGGTTTATTGCGCTAGACCGCGGTCCAGACCACACATTAAAGGAGGAGACCGCAAACCAGACCAGACCACAGTTATGGTCTCACAGTCCAGACCATACGATACGGTCTAGACCGTGGTTCCCCATACTATTTGGAGTGGTTTGGGGTGAATAAAAGTGATTTGAAGTGGATTGCAAAAAAATTGAGTTGGCAATAAAGAGCATAAATGCAATTGCTTTTGCAATTGTATTGATGTGGGTGCTCTAATATAACCTTTTACTATTTATCAAACATATCAACTTATTATGTTTTTTAAAAAATTATCAAATAAATTATTTTGTTAAAATTTTAATCCACATGCCGTCAACAACAGTCGAATCTTGGTTTGGGCAACCTAAATGTCTAAAATATTACTAATAATTTCAGTTAAACTTTTTTTTGTTTCTTTGTATGCCCAATATCACTAATAATTTCACTTTAACGAGACAGAGAGAAATAAATGAAAAGAAAAAAAATTGACATTCCATCCCATTTTGCCGAGCTCGGGACGTTTGAACCATGGTTTGACCGTAGACGATTTTTGGATGAAATTTTTAACATAAGTACATGTTTGATAATTTTTTAAAGTACAGGGTATTGTTTGATGTAAAAAATAGTAAATAAACATATTTGATAAAAATGCATAGCAGATAGGGATAATTTATCTATAACCCTATTTTTTAATAATGGAATAGTGTTTAAAGTCTGAAAACTGAAAAGTAACAAATGCCAGTGAAAAGTTACCATGTATAGATTTCAAAATTTACAACTATTTCTTCTTTTTTATGTGAAATCAAAAAATTGCATTAAGAACTGGCTTCATGAGGAAAACACCTGATACGCCTCTCAAACCTTTACACTGACAATTTAGTATGGGTTACATTATAACTACCACTTTAATCAAACCAACTATTATACTCAATTTGAAGGGCAGGATCTCCATTTGCTCGATAAATGACCTCTTCACAAACTACCTTCGCTAACTCCTTCGGATGCTTAATAGATCTGGATCCATACATCCGAGAACAACGCTCCCTCCAAATATGGCTAAGAGCTGCACTCTACATCAACCGGCACATCTTTTGCTTTGAGGACTTCGATTTCAACTTCTGAACACACCAGGACAGAATGCTTTCCCAACCACCTACTACAAGTGGGGAGTTACTTCTTAATACCTACTGCAAAACAAACACAGTATAAGAGTAGTGCACAAGCATATGCTCTCTATTTTCAACACTTCCAGGGCATAATAAACAAAGCCCTGAACTGATTTTCCCCAAGATAGCATCTTATCTTATGTAACTAGCCTATTGCGAAGAGCTAACCAGAGAATCATGCCATGTTTAGGTATTACTTCTGGAGCCCATACAAGCTTCCACCAGTTAACCTCTTGCTCATGATGCCGAATAGATTTCAGACCCTTGTAACTAAACAGTTTTGCATCTGTTCCCCTGCCATAGAGTATTAGGACCTGTTCCAGAGATAAGAGGGTAAGCCAGTTGATGCGACCCCGCTCACCCCACATGACATTACTCGACCTCAAATTAGATCTTTACATGGACCATGGGCCAAGAGACGAAATAAGAGGTTCAAAGAGGTCTTGTGAGCATTCAAGATGGGTGACAATGGCTCTCCAAGCAAGGCCTACGAGTTTGTTGATGTGAAATCGATTGGGATAACATATAATTCTCGTGGTCCAAAGATGAAGGCACAAATACAACGATACAAGGATCAAATGGGATCATACTTGATGGATATGGAATTGCATCGAGGAAAGCCCATCACATTACTATAATTTGCGGCTCAGAATCACGAGAAGTTGGCTCGGAGAAAGGAGTGAAGATTCGGCCCAAAAGAAAGGAATTCCCTCATGGTGTGAACAAAAGGTGTGAAAGGAACACAAGTGTGAAAGGAATATCAAGTGAAAACACAAGCCATGTGAGGGAGGAGTTTAAGGCTAGAATTAAGGATTGAAAAGTCAAATTTGTTTCCTTTTATTTGTAGGACTTTGTTTACTTGTTTGTTAAGGTTTTTGTTTTCCTTTTTCAAGTAGGAGTTGGTTTTCCTTAGTTGTTTTGTGTTTAGATTCATGGGTCTATAAATAGGAGTCCAACCAATGTATTTTTTATTCAAGTTTTCATTCAATCAATTACAAGTGAGTTTGTGTGAGTTCCTTTGTGAACGTTTTTGCTTAATCTCTCCTTTGAGGATTCAGGAGAATTGAGTGGTCTCTTATCAACTAGAGAACGCGTCTAGTTGTGGCGAGCATCGACTATATCAATTGCCCCTTTCCACGAGTTGGTGTTGTCCGATTGGGTTAATATACCAATTGCCCTTCATCACGAGTTGGGATTGTCCGATTGATTCCGCATTATCTCTTATTTCAAGTTGTTCAAGTTGGAGAAAAGCTTCGAAAATACTTAAAAAGAAGGAAGGATGCGTACTTTGGTCATATCATCCGAGTTCGAGGGTTCTCTTCGGATTTGGATCATATCACTAGTGCTCTACACTTCATAAAACGTTTCCAGATCCAAGTACTAGCTGAGGTTGCTGCAACATCCCAGATTGTCTTCGAGTTTATCATTTTATTTCATGTTTGACACTAAGAAACTTTTATTATATTAGTGGTCACTAACGATACTAAAAATAATAGAAAGTAAATTTTAATATTTATTTAATTTTCCGGTCAAGCCCTTTGGATCATGGCGGTACCTCTTTCCAATGCTCTGGTTTGGTGAGCATGGTGGTTGCTTGGATCATTGATGACCGTTCTATTAAGACGTTCGTCAAATCTTTGAGGCCCAACAAGCAAGATCTTCTTGCCACCTTGAAGTTTCATCCTACCCAACCCACAACGAATATAGGACAAAAAAAATCTCATTGGAAAGATTTCACCATCGATGACAATTTTACTCTCTGCAATGAAGTCGCCATTTTTCGCCTCATTCACTAACACTGCTACTCATGTGAGTCATATTCTTCTCTAGGTAGAGATACACAACAACAACAATGACTCCTCTAATAGCTTGTCAAATATGGGCTGTTATCAATGTCGGTGCGGGAGGAAGAGTCAATTTTGACAATGCAATATGGGTGGCAATGGAGGTCAAGCCTAATTTCATTTATGGCCTTCTCCCCTGATGGTTGGCTCCTACGAGTTCTTTTTTAGTTGATGGACGAGTCCAAGAAACATCATTTTTATTACTTTGAGTCTGATCTTTCAGGTGAGTCATGGAAGTCTCGACCTCTAGTCAAAAATTTCGGGAATGGAATTTACTCAATCGCCCTCCAAGTTCATCCCGATTTCATCGGAGATTACGAGCACACTCTCGTTCTTATATGCCGCAATTTCAAGGGCGGTGGAAATATGATTTCTTATCTCATGTTTTCTTTTCATGAAAAAATATCAATTGAAGTGAATGTTTTCTTCAACCAAGAAGTAGCTAGTCAACTTTATCAAATGATATTGACCAAGGGTCTCAAATTCTCACTGGGGAGATTCACCGTCAACAAAGAGCTCTGCAAGCTCCGAATCATATTCGCCTCAGGTAACATCTAATTTCACTATAGATTTAATTGTTGGATGATGGACGAGGCCTAGGAAAAATGACAATTGCAAGGTTATTTAGGACCGTTGTATCGTTGTCTACCTTCCAATTTCCCTTGCCAAAATCCAGGAAGGTGGGTATACATGTGGTGGATAATTTTAAGAATAGAATTTATCATTATTTTAGTTATTGTAGTTGTGAGGTGAAAATATCAAAGGAATATTTTTTATTAATTTTGAATTGAAATGTTACTAATTTAACAATCAAACGTGTGATTTGAATTCCATAGAGGACATAGATACTGGACGTAGACAAAGAGTGACCAATAATAAAATGAAAATGTAAAATAAGTGGCCACTAATGTAGTTAAATTTTTTTAACAATAAACTTTCCATAAAATGGTAAGTCTAATGACCAAACGAGTTATTTATCCGTACTTTGTTTGTTATATTGCTCAAGATGGAAAGGACGGGACCAAAAAGGACTAGAAAAACTGCTAATTCAAAGTAATAAAATTCGAGGTTAGTGGTAACTGGTAACTATATGATTCATGTATTTTCTTATTTTGTCTAATGTATTATGAACATTCTTATGTATATTAAAATCATAAAATTTGTTACCCATGACCATTTGATTAAAAATATTCACATTGGTTATAGTTTTTTTTATAGATCACATTGGTTATAGTTGGGATTGCCTTATGCTTAAGACCTCAATATTTGCATAGTTAAGAAGAATACTTACTAAACCTTAGCCAGTTATTAATTACACAGGATCTAATGGCTCTCTCTCTAAATCTTCTGTCTCCACCCTCTCTCTCTCTCTCTCTCTCCGAGTTCTCTAATTCCAGAACTAGAAATCCATCTGCATCCTTCAATGGTGCTTTTCAGCCTCCTTAGCGTTGCTAATAGAGAAAAACAAGGTTTTGATCCTACTTTTGCCATTTAATCAAGAACTGAAGAGTACTATTCTAAAGAGTAATGTCCCACGAAGCTCCTCTCCCGCCATTATTTTCTTTATGTCTTCCATGGATAAAGAATCGGAGAAACCTCCACACTCCATTTGACTAGCACAACTACCATGGTAGCTAATGCTTACAAAACTAAAAAAACAAACTTCTGATAACGCTACAGTTGAACTACTTATAACTGATTTTGCTGGTCAATTAAAGGGTTGGTGGGACAATATCCTAACCACTAAAGATTAGAGAACTATTTTTACAGCTATCAAATGTAATTTTTCTGGAACTCCTATCTTAGACCCCAATAACAACCTTCTCAAGATGTCATTGCTTCTCTGATTTTTGCTATTTCAAAACATTTTATTGGAGATCCTTCACATCTTAAAGATAAAAATGATGAAATATGTTATAATTGATTCGGGTCCAATTGTACACATTTTACACCTCATTTCTTGATAGTTTGGCTTTGCATTTCATCGTCCCTCGACATATTTCACGCTAGGTTGTTCTTGTTTTGATACATTTCAAGTCCTATCACGTGTGGAAGGATCGAGGACGAGTTTCGGGTCAATAGAGGTAAAAAAGCGCGAAAAAGCGACTGTGACAATTGCCCCGTGACCGTGAAATGCGGGCGTCCAGGAAGCAGCCGTTGTTCACGATCCAAGCAGCGAGTTCACAGTCGCCAGGACCGTGAACTAGAACCACAAACCGTGAAGCGTCCAGAGAGGTTTCAAAGGTTACTGACACCAAGGCAGTTCACGGTCGCTAAGACCGTGAACTGGGACAATGGACCGTGAAGATCAGAAGTGAAGCGACACGTTTTGCTTACAGTTCACAGACGCTTCCTGATGTTCGCGGTCGTGAGTTTAGACTGTGAACTGGGTGCGATCTCAGTATATAACAAGAGCTGAAAGGAAGAAGAAGGTGAGCCCAATGGGAGCTTTTTGTAGGTTTTTAGTGTGTAGAATAAAAGAGGGTTTCTAGTGAGAGATTAGGGTTTCCTCTTCCCATTTTAGAGAGAGAGTGTCATTCAAAGGAGGAAGAAGGGGATTTGGGCTTGCCCTAAGCTAGAGGAGTGAAAATTCTTACCTCTCAAGGGAGATTCAAGCTAGGAGGAAGGAATATTGTCATCTCTTCATGGTTCTTTCTCTCCTCTTTCTTGTTTTCCTTTGCCTAGCTATGGATTAGCCCACTTGGGTATTGTGAATCCTAGTCTAGACGTGTGTTAGGATGTAAGAACTTGATTCTATTGTGTTAATTATGTGTTTTATATAATATTTGAGATATTAATCATGCATGATTGAGTGTTGCTTGCATTATCTCTTTGTTGGGTCAAAATTAGTCTAGTGGGTGGAAGTCCCCTATTGGCCCATAGGGAGCTTGACCTCCTAGCCACTTGGGTAACCCCTTCTAGGTTAATATAGGGACAAAACCTCAAGTATCAGAGTAGTACCATGATTCTTTCATGATTGGTCTCTCCGGCGTCCGGATTAAGTTCTAAGGGATTGGTTTGCAATCCTTAGTTGATTAGTTAAGAGGGTTAGATTGCCTAGACTATTGTCGCAATCTTTGGCCGAAAGGTGAAGAGAGTTAGTCTACTAACTTATTGCGACAATCCTTAGTTGGTCAACTAAGAGAGTTAGGGTTTTCTTTGTTGATCAAACAAGAGAGCTAGGACCCCTAGCTTATTGTTACAATCCTTAGCCTATAGGTTAAGAGAGCTAGGTTACTTAGTTTATTGTAGCAATCCTTGATTGATCGACCTAGGACGGTTTGCTCCTAGCTTGTTGCACCCACCTCACGGTATATAAACATATACTTCACACTAGGGTTTCATTCATTGTTTCTTAGCACGAGACTAGGTGAAGCAATACCCAAGTGAAGTCCTCTCATACAGAATTCTCCTCAATTTACTTTACTGTTTGTTTATTTTGTAGTTTTCTTAGTTTTAAACCCAAAACCGTTTTGCTAGATAACAACCTAAGCGATTGATTTCGGGGTACATGGACCGGCACGGGTTTGACAATTAAATACTTGCCCTATACTGCACCCGGCTAGAGTTTGAAAGTTTAATGACGTTCGATTGTTCGAAGATACCTTTTTAACTAGAGTTATGCAAAGAGAAGATAGAAAACAACCATTTTGGAAAGAAAAGTTTGTAGCCGATTTACCTCGTCTCTTAGGAGATAAAATTTGAAACAAAATCCAAGTCACTTTTAATGGTCAAATTCCTTATGAGCAACTTACGAATAACTTATTAGTTTTATTCAAAACGAAGGAACAAATTTGCCTTGATTTAAAACTTCATAAACTAATCAAATGAGAACAAAAACTAACTCGAAAAAATTAGGATCATTTTGTGCTCAGTTAGATGAATCTTATTCAAAATTTCTTTCGGATATAACTGTGAGAATTCTAGCACCAAACCTCATAAAAAACATAGCGATCGTGCATACTGATCTCTTAAAACCAAGAATAAGAAATCCCATTTACTTGTTTAGTTGTGGAAAAATGGGTCATATTTTCAAATATTGTCACACATAAAAGAAGATCAATGAGCGTAATCTTGATGAAGAAATTCATGACAAAATCAACAATCTTTTTCTCCAACACTACTCTTGTAGTAAGGATTCTTCTTCTTCTGATAATGATGAAAATCTTCAAGCCTTACAATTTAATGATATTGATGAAAGTTATGAATCTTCTATCAATGTTTCAAAAAGCTTCACGAGCACATGGAGAAACCTCCTGTTACTACTATTCCACCTAACAATCTCTTTCATCAAGCTTTGACCTATAGTGTCAAAGATATCATTTCTCGACACACTAATAAAGATTTCCACAATCCTTATTTTCCTGATTTTCAAAAGGAATTGAATATTGTTAAGAAAGAAATTCAACAACTACGACAGTTACAAATAGTGATCATGAGATATTACAAATTTTAATAGCTCTCAAACATTCAGAAGAGCCATCAACATATAATCTCGACAACTTTTTTGATGAAACTCCTCACACAGCCAACAGTTTAGAAACAGTGAGGACATGCTAACTGATGAAGATTTTCTATGTTTTCTATCTATCATTACTACCCAAAGATGGTATGTTATCATTAATATTCAAGTTTCCTTTGATTTTACTTTAAGAACAGTTGCCCTTATTGATAGGGGTGTACATGGGTCGGGTGGTTCGGGTTTAGACATTTTAATCACCCGATCCATGCACTACGGTTTGGGAAATATGAAACCCAAACCCACCAAAAAAAATCTAAACCCTACGGTTTGTTTCTAATTGGGTTGGGTCGGGTTGGCGATATTTTTAAGTAAAAACCCAACCCAACACAAAATATGTAATTATTCTACATCATAAAAATATTTTATAACAAATTAAAAATTTCAAACGAATAAACCGAGGTGAAAGGTATCAAAATTCACAAATATTGTTTGAAGTTTAATAAAACTTGATTTACTTCAACTTATGTTTAGTTTTTTTCACGACATTTGTTGAAATAGGCTAAAAAGGTTACAAATGAACGCATCCATAATATGATATTCTTTTAAAATTGTACAAAAGAAGAAAAAAAATTACGTGAATCATAGCTATATTAAATATATATCTAAAGTTTAAGTCGAAGAATGCATTAGATTAGTGAGACTTAAAGAGAAAAACATGGCGAAATATCTTAATTTTCTCATAAGTATGACTATATACGACATAAATATTTTTTTTGGATACGAACTCATACCAATAATTGGAACACGGGTTGGGTCGGATTCTACGGGTTGTGTAATCCAAAATCCAAACCCAATCCAAAAGAGGCGGGTTGTACAAAAGAAAACCCTCACCCAACCCAAAATCTTCGATTTAGCGATAAATACGGATAGGTTGGGTCGGGTTGGACGGGTGGGTCGGTTTGCGGGTGTGTTTGTTCACCCCTACTTATTGATACGGAAGAGCAAACATGAAATACATCCAAGAAGGATTAATTCATACTATTATACTAAGTACTATAAAAAGACCCTCGAACGACGACTATCTACTGCTAACTCTTAACCTCTTAAAATCCATTATAAACTTTCTAATACCATAATTTGTCATCAAAATGCTGAATTCAAAACTTCTTTTGTCGTAGTTCGTGACATGCAACAAAATATGATCCTAGGGACACCTTTTCTGAATCTTTTAAAACCTTTTACCATCACCGACCAGGGAATTAATACTGTTATGTTAGGCAATAATGTTAACTTCTCATTTCTGCAAAACCAAAAGTACGAAACCTAAGGCCCCATTTAGTATAGTTTTCAACCGGTTGTGTTTTAAAGAGGTTGTGCTAACAGAGAAACAACAACAACAACAACAAAACAAATAAAATCGACAACATGTTTAGTTCAAAAAATGACAATTGTGAAACACTAAAAAACAAAAATAAAAAACACGTTTACTTTCATTCTTGTTTGAACACAACCCCAAATTTCCTTTCTTGTTTCGTCGTATGAGGACCCGTTTTTGTGTTGGGGGATTTTAATTGCTTGCTCTCTAGTTGTGAGAAGCAGGGAGGGCGCCCTCCTATAGCAGTATCCCTTGAACAACTTAACCATTTCTTGACTGCAAGGGTTCTCCATGACCTGGGTTTCATTGGCCCTCCTTCCACATGGTCAAACCGGCAATCCAATGGTGATCATATCCAATCACGCCTAGATCGTTATTTGGCTAAAAATCTTGTGTTGTCTTTGTGGCCAGCATTGCAGGTTCATCATCTTTCTGACCGGGGATCAAATCATAGGATGCTACTACTACGATCTGTGAAGCCTACTGACCGACGAGCTAGGAGATTTCAATACGACCTTCGGTGGAATTCCAATCTTGATGTTCCGCCTTTAATACACGCAGCATGGCATCAACTAGTTGGTGGCACTCCCCTTTTCCGGGTTCAAACACAGCTAAAACGTACCCGTCATGAGCTACTTGGGTGGGCAAAAGCGGGGATGAACAACTCAGCTCGTCAAATCAGGGAATTGCAAGGGGCCATTGACATAGCATGGGAGGCTACTGCTGTAGATTGGAACGAGATAATTAGGCCGGAAATTCAATTGACAGAAGCCTATAGACAGGAGGAGTTGTACTGGAAACAGAAGTCACAAAACAATTGGTTACAAGGTGGAGACGCAAACACACACTTCTTCCACCTAACCACGATGCAACATAGGAGAGATAACATCATCCCAGCTCTTCGTGATGCTCAAGGTGATTTGCAAACTAAAGAAACTGCAAAAGGGGAAGTCTCAGTTTCTTATTTCCAATTTCTGTTTACATCTAATTGGATCACTATTAAGATCACTTCTGCCAGGAATGACATGCTTACTGCCCAGGTCCCTCACTCTGAAATCAAACATGCCATTTTCACCATAGGGAAGCACCAAGCCTCGGGCTCCGACGGTTTTACTGCGAGATTCTATCACCGATTTTTGGAAGAGATAGGTTTGGATGTCTCAGAGGCAATCTCATCCTTATTTCGAATAGGCCGCTCCTCCATAGTGTCAACCACACACTACTTACTCTGATTCCAAAAGTAGCCAACGCAGATTCCATGAAGCAAATGCGTCCCATTGGGCTGTGCCAAGTTCTGTATAAGGCTATCTCTAAAATCCTTTCTAACAGGCTGAGTTCTCTCTCACGTTATTAGTCCGTTTCAAAATGTTTTTGTCAAGGGAAGGTGTATCTCGAATAACATCCTCATTGGCCAAGATGTGATGCAGTTTCTAAAAACCAAGGTTCGAGGACCTGACAAATGGATGGTGCTCAAACTCGACATGGAAAAAGCGTATGATCATGTGGAGTGGGAGTTCCTGTTTCAAGTTATGGAAGCTATGGGATTTTGTGAGCAATGGATGAGGTGGATCAAGGCCTGTATTACCACTGTTCGTTTCTCGGTTCTCCTCAACGGCACTGAGTATGGTTACTTTCAGCCACAATGCGGAATCCGTAAAGGCAAACCACTACCACCACTACTGTTTGCTATATACACGGAAGCTTTCGCAGCAAAAATCAACCAAGGTGTCGCGGCCTATTCACTCCATGACTTACGGATACACATGTCTGCTCCTTCCCTCTCGCATCTATTTTTCGCCGATGATTCATACCTTTTCCTTCGAGCTTCCATTCCTGAATGCGCTGTATTACTTCAACTACTCTCTGATTATGAAAGTTTTAGCGGGCAACAGTTTAACTTACACAAATCTGTTTGTGTAAGTTGAAATGTTTCAGAACATGAACCCTTTGCTCTCAGCTCATATCTATGAGTAGCTATTATGAATCCCCATGACAGGTACCTATTCCTTCCGTCCCAAATTCGACGATCAAAGGCACTATCCTTCCAATTCATAGAGGAAGACTTGGCAAACCGGATTCGTAGTTGGAAGAGTAAGGCCATGTCGCTGGCAGCAAAGGAAGTAGTTATCAAGGAGATTGGGGCTGCTGGACCGGTCTATGCCATGTCTGCTTTTAGATTACCACAGGAAACTTGTCGTAGATGTAATAGTCAGCTCTCTAAATTTTGGTGGGCAGGGCAGGATAAAGAGAATGGAATTCGCTGGGTGTCTTGGAGTGCTATTTGCCAGAGTAAGTTTGCTGGTGGGTTAGGTTTCCGTGACTTTAACCGTTTCAATGTTGCTCTGCTAGCTAAGCAGGCCTGGCGCATTCTATGCACCCCATCCAGACACATTGCGAGACTCTATAAGTCCCGATATCACCCCCAAACTAGCTTTCTTGAAGCTATGATAGGATCCCGACCGTCATGGGCGTGGCAAGGAATCTTGGACGGAAGGAATTTACTTAAAAGGGGACTGTGATGGCAGGTTGGAGATAGATCCAGCATCCGAATCCTCCATGACAGTTGGCCGCCCACTTCGCCCCCTTCATGCCCGGTTTTACACCTAGGTTTGAGCTCTCATCCTTCCTTTGTTTCTGAACTCATTTGCTCTGAATCGCACTCCTGGAATGTTGATCTGCTACACTCTCTCTTCACCCCGGAGAGTGTTGAGCTGATTTTAACCATTCCACTGCTCGTTTCAGTTTTGAATGATTGTTTGATATGGCACTATGATACATCTGGCGTCTACTCAGTAAAAACAGGTTATCACTTGCTAAAGGCTGAACATAATCTTCGACATCCTCCTGAGTTTCTTCCATTTGACACCCGTTTTTGGAAGTTGCTTTGGAGCTTTCTGATGCCACCGAAACTGAAGTTCTTCTTTTGGAGGGCTGTTCGGGGGTTCCTACCACTGCAGATTGTGTTGTTTACTAAGACATTGGTCTCTAACACAACCTGTCCCATTTGTTCAGAGGCATTTGCAGGGTGGCGAGAGGTTTATGGAGAGCGGCAAATCTTGAGGAAGAAGCAACTTGCTTGGTGGAATGGCCCCGGAAGATGCTTGGAATCACTTATTCTTTTCTATGAACTTGTATAAAGTTGACTTAGCTGATGTTGTTTTCCTTTTGTGGCAAATCTGGAAGGGTCGATGCTAAGCAGTTCATGGACATATCCAATACTTACCCTTGACTTTATTCTGACAATATCGACGACAAGTGGAGGAGTGGCGAACAACAGAACAAGCTTCTCTTGATCGCTGTGGAAGGGGAACTGCACACTCCACCAGATCTGTTCCCCGCAGTATTGGAGGTAACAGTCCAGATTCTGCTGCCACCTCTTCAAACACTATCAATGTATGGTTTGATGGTGCGATAAAGCGTGGCCAAGGAGGAAGCATTGGCTATGTAAGGCCTTCAAGCGTCAAGTAATGTGTTCTTTGCATTCGGAAAATGACATGATGGGATACATGATCCGTTTATCATGGAATGTTTAGCCTTACGTGATGGCCCATTTTAGCCCGGAAATATAGAAAGAGTCATTATATTATACTTATCCTGATAAATTATATCAAATCTCATCTAACATATGAGTAATAACATATAACATTACACCAAAGTAACATGTCGTACTTAGACCCATCATATAGTGAAAATTCACACACTTATATAACAGCAATATTCAAATGTTCACCTAAGGATTCCAAAGATTGAGTTAGGCGAAAAGAAAAATTGGAAAATAGGCGCATTTCGCAAACCAAAGAAAAAAATGACACAATTTGACCTCCAACCCGATGCCTTATAGCGGTCAACCCGATAAGTGCGTGCGACCCGTTTTTCTCATCCGATCAAGGTCAAAGTGGGTCGACCCCGCGGATTAGCAATTCTCAAACTTTAAGTGGTAGTTGAGGAAATACCCCTTCATTTAGCCATTTACAAGAGCGCGTGGTTAGGGATGGCAATGGGTCAGGTTGGGTCGGGTTTCGCCAAACTCAAACCCAAACCCATGGGTTTATCCGTAAAAAAAAAACCCGGGGTAAAATCCACTAGGTTTGAAGAACTCAAACCCAACCCAACCCGCTGGGTATCCGCGGGTTCATGGGTACCCACGGGTTTTTGTCGTAAAAAATTCACAATAACAAGTTCCTATTAAAATTAAAGTCAAATATCAATCTCTCAATACAAATTATCCATATATAAAACACCATTCTAGAAAATTCAATAAAATTGAAACAAATCACAAATTATCCATAAATAACATGATTAATTGAAAGCTTCTTCCTTTCAACTAAGTTTTTCAATCTCCACACGATAGCATCAACTTCATTCTACACAACTATAAAGAAAAAAAATTAGACATACCTCCACAAATATAAATAAGATTAGTTGTTTAGAATATTAAATATACCGAGAAAATTAATTATATGGGTGTGAGCGGGTACCCATGGGCCGGGTTTACCTAAACCCAAACCCAACCCGGTGAATAATGAACGGATTTAAATCCAAACCGGGCCCAAAACCCGTCAACGCGGATTTTACCCGCGTTGACCGGATTAGGTCGGGTGGGTGCCCATAGGTTCGGGTTTTGTTGCCATGCCTGGTAAGTGGTAAACCGGTCATTGTTCAAACGAATAAAAAGGCAAATCTAGAGAGGCCGAGCCGATGGGTTCTAACTTCTAAAGTCCTCGTAATCATTCGTCCACAATCGCTCTTGGAGTTCCACCACCGTCTCGCTGTAGACCTGCCGTTTCCCCCGTCGGCGAGAGAGAGTTGATCAGCGGACTGAATCGCCGGTTCGATACCGCATCTGAAGGTTCAGAGAGAAGAGAAACGGAGGCCGTCGAACTCCCTTGTATTGTTTCGCAGCAATTTTCCTTTCCAGTGTATCTATTTGGATACCTTCCCAATCGCATCTTCTGGTTGGCTGACAATTCGGCAGTGATAAACTCTAGATTTCTCTGAAAGAATCCATAACGAGCATCAGGGAGATCCATTCATATGCATGTTCTGCTTTTATGGTTGCTTCTTCTTGCCCTAATGGCGTTCGTTTGCTTGACGGGCCGCTGAATAATGCAGGAGGGAAGAATGGAGGAGCAATTCATTCTCAGAGTTCCGCCTTCTGTTGCCGAGCGCTTAGAATCCCTTCTGAACGGAAGTGCAGCTTCTCCCGAAGAGCAAGCACTAGATTTGTCTTTCTCTGGTGAGGCTATCCATAATCCCTTTTCCTTTTCGGTTGAGCTTCTCAAGCTTCCAGCTAGAGCTGTAAAAACGTTAAGTTGCATTTAGTTATTCATTCTAAGAACTCAGGAACAATTGGAATCATCAAGGATTCTTCTTCCTATACCATTTTTTCCATCCAAACTTGCTATTCATGAACTTCCCCTCTGTGTATGCTTGATGGACTTTTGCAGAGAATGGACGGAGTGGCACATTTAGCATTGGCAATGAGCAATTCCCTGCATCTCTCTTGGATCTCCCTTGTGTGACGGAGTCCTATAAGACGTATGATGATCGAGCTCTGGTTAAAACTGCAGACATCGGCCAGGTACGTTGTTATAGTCGTGTGACTACTACTACATTAAGAGCGCAATTTACTGTGAGATTTTTTACAGATGATTATGGTTAGAGGACCGAATGAATCAGCTCCAGATACAATTGAGTACAGACATGGTCTCACTCCTCCTATGAGGGATGCTCGGAAAAGAAGATTCAGAAGAGAGCCTGACCTCAATGTATGATGATCTGAGCACTCGTTTACCCTTTTGATTAAATTTCACTGTGAATTTCTCTGAAGTAATAGCTGTATGATCAGAAAGCAGGTGGCTTTTTTCGATTTGGTTGGAGTTTGAGCAACTAATGTCTGCATCTTTTTTCATTCAGTTCAGTCTTTACTTACATCTTTGTGGGTTATTACTTGCAGCCTGAGCTTGTGCAACGCGTTGAGAGAGACCTATTGAACATCATGGCTGGTGGAACAGTAGAGAATGGTAATATCCTTTGATTCATATTTTTAACAACTGCCAATCTTTACTTATTGAGCCTAATGCTCTCACACACAAGTCCTTAACTTGGCTGCCTTACGTACTGAAGTGAACGAGCAAGAAGATGGGAACCAGAATGCATCTAATGCCAATAAGAAACCTGCACCAAAGCCCGTGACAAAGCCTGAGGCTCCACCAACAGCAGCTAATGCTGAAGAGCCAGAAAGAAGTGATTCTGATGATTCTGAGGACTCAGCGTGATGAGAATGCGTGCCTCGTCTTACCGAACTCAGGTTAGAGTGTACAGTGCTCTAATGTTCCTTGATCTCCCTCTCTACTATATGTTGGGCTGAGGTTTTTTCCAAACTGTATTGTCCGTGTCTTGGAAGCTTTCGAAGAGAGGCTTCTTTCAAATGTAGGAAGAACTGAGGAGAGGAAGAAAGCTACAGAAATGTAGGCAAGGATGGGGAACAACTGAGTTTGGCTGGAATCTATTGATAGTGGTGATGTTTAGAGGATGTTGAGCTGATCCTTTCCGTTTTACATTTTATTTCTGGACGGGAATCAAGATAAGTGAGCTACAGTTCCTTCTAAGGTGTGGCTATGTAAGATGAAAGTCATGAAAGTGTACCCGTCTATGGATGCCACAGCTGATAGTTTATAGTTTATACTGAGTTGAGAATTCCAGTCTCCATAGCTTAATGCTAATTCTTTTTTGTAAATCAGTTTTCAATCCCATGTTTGAGCGAATGTGAATATAACAACAAAGGCCACACCCAAAACAAAGACCAAGAAATGAAGCGATAAGCTTCCCGCCAAGGCTTATAGAAGCAAACAGAGAGGCTTCATTATATATATAGATCTCTCTGCTTCTATATCGTTTGGCTCTCTCGCCTTCAGTTCTGCCTCTAGCAAAAGTCTGATCTCGCTCGATCTGATTTGGGGAATGTTATTTTAGATCAAATTGTAGATAAGGGAAGGTGCGGATCACAGATCATATCACGGGGCAAGAAAGATGATTACATGCAGCCAGTTCGATGTGAAGCGTCTCTTACATCGCAGAGCCCGACGATGATGTCTGATCGAGTTCGGAGAGCCACAACTTCGTTGTTGCAACTTGTAATGTGTAATTGATATACATGAAATGAAGTGGATATACAGGGCAAGAGTGCGGTAAGGCCGGTAACGATGCTCTATCATCTTTCGATCAAGTTTATGTCCGGGAAAAAAAACAAGAGTTACATCAGGAATTTAGTTACCAACTGGACAGAACGAATGCGCATCACCAGTCGTCCTCCAAGCTAGCTCGATGAAAACACATGACTGTGCATACAAAGATGAAGAACGACGTGAACTCGATGAACATTGCCCCTGTTTCAATCATATTGGCATGTCTAAGGATGATAGGAATCGCTAAGCTCCCAACGGCTGATGCTCCAGTGAGGAACTTTGCAGCATCTATCCAACTGCAGTTTAGCAACAGCACAAGCTTTAAGGATGAAAACTTTTTTCGCAAAAAAAAGTAAATGCCACAGAAGTCTAACGATCAGAAACCAGTTAGCCGAATGAAGGTAAGATGTAAGTACGCTCACCCGCCACCATCCCGGCTTATAAGAAACTGAGTTGATCCACCTCCAAAGAATAAACAAGGCATAGGCACTAGCACATACATAAGAGCTGCAGCGCACAATGATTTTTGTATCATGATTCAAGAACCTCTCCAAATCCAAATTTTGTAGTGTTCACGAATTAATAACACCAAACCTGATAACATGGGCCACCAATTGTTGTATATTGCACAGGCCTGAAATGACAGAAATCAGGAAGGTGAAACTTTTCGTTAAACAACATGGTACAATGTCCTGACCGTAATATTTATAGCAATCACACTTTGATTTCATGCCATGTACTGATGTACATTGATGCAGTGGAATAGAAGATTCAGAGATGGGTAAAGAAAAAAGCATGTTCAAGTTTGGAATGCATGCATTGGAACTTGGAAGATTCCTAAGCACAAAGCCCTAGAGATCTACAAGCTGATTGAGTGCCAAAAGTGCAATCAGCAGAACTTGTAAAAATTTGAGTATCATACAGAAGGCAACAGGAAACAAAACAACAAGTACTTCATCGGAAAGAATAACGAGATCATCTTATAGGATATAACCAGATCCTCCTCTGGCATCACAATAAAAATCCATCTGGCCAACCAGCTCCTAGCAAATTTAGATTAATAACCAGAGGTCAGCCTAAACCCAGTTCATATTAAAGAAAGTTAATTAGTTCTTTCTCAGTTCATTTTCATCATATAGATCTTAAGATCAGTGTTGAGAACTAAAGAAAGCAGGCTAGATTTAATAATTGATTAACACAAGAATTCAAATTGACAACTGATGCACTTTGGTTGGAGTTGTTACAACTTTTGACAACGCAAGTCCTGTACCAAATTCCTTAATGATGCTTCCTTGATTGTCAGTTCTAGTTAGTTTCTATAAGTACTGAACAACATCTGAATGACTTCTTGGATAAATTTTAACGTTTTTGAGTAACAATATGGTTCTTTTCCCTCTTGGAAAGAAGCAGCGGAACAATACCTCAGTCCCAGAAAAGGGCGCGATGGACAGTAGTAACCATTTTCTAGACTTCTGTACCTGATAATGCTTAACTACGAAACCTTTCTAGTCCAGGTGCATACAGTTGGCCGATCTTAACTTCTAAGAGACTTGGCATTTGTAACAATTATGCAGGGATCCCATAGTACAAACCAAGGAGACTGAAAACATACCAGTATTTGTAGCAGAATACTAGCTGAGAACATAAAAGCAAGACCGGCAAGCCTGCGTCGAAACAAACTCAGTTTAGAAACTAGTCACCAAAACACAAAAGCACATGCACAGGTTTCAATTCCATATCAAAGCTTCCAACTTACACTGTAGAGGACGGCATTAATCATTTTGCGACACCGCAGCACCAGCGCATCAAAACAGAAAGCGATTAGCAATTGAAAGATACATACTTGAAAGCAAGTGCATATGTATTCCTACTATGGATGAAGACATCTGACTATCCGAGAGCAATAAACTTCACAGCTAATTAAGTAGACAGGATACCCCCACAACAAGAAGACGAACTCAAGCTCACAACCCAGACAAACTAAAGTCTACGCCTCAAAGCTCCAAGCACCATCAATAGGTTAGGTCACTCTGATCAAATCGAATCAACAATGGCAAGTGAAAAACTTTCTGCACAAATTCACTACTTTCGTGTCTAAATTCTGAATTATTTTCAAGGAAACCAAACAGATGTATATCCCTCCAACCAGAGCAGCCCTCTTCTTTGCCTACGGAAGAAAATCCGACTAGTAAGAAGCCCTATCAAAACTGAGTTCAGTGGAGCTCAACGAAGCGGGAACCTAGCTAGAAGGCTATAAATTAATCGATGCAAACTGCAAGAGGTAGGTGGGAATTTCGAATCTGTTAACGAATTAAATAGAATTGATGAAATTGCAAGGAAGAACGAAGAATAAGTCGTACCTTCAACCGTCATCGCCATTTTCTGCGACTACGAGGAATAGAAAGCTCTAGTGGGTTTTCACTGGTCGCTCGTGAGCCGGAATAGCACAAGCAAAATGAAGGAGCAAAACAGCAGAGAGCTTCCTGAGAAAAGACGAACCAAGTCAGGAGTACGGCGTGATTCGTCTTCTTCTCTTCTTCCTGCCTTTTGCCGGTTGCTGAAGGAAAAAGGGAGAGGAAGAGGGAAGAAGGAGAAGAGGAGGAGAATATTTAATTTTGTTTTTCTTTGTTGCAATTCTTTAGATTTTGGTCAATGAAATTTCATTAGGCCCGTCGTTGCCTGGTTAAGTATATTAGCCCATATTCCCTGGCCCACCCAATTTCCCATTCTTTTATCCAAATCTACTAGACATATAAAGACAAAACATAGTTTGGAATTGTCTCATTTCAAATTTCGTGGTATGAGAGTGATTTTAGGAAGGTCAATTGATTTGTTGTTCGATTTGAATCTGTCCCCTGCGTCGGCAAACCCAGCATCAAAGCCCAGAAAGACCCAGCGACGACTTCATCTTCCAGCGGTGGTCTCATCCTCGTTTTCCGACGCCGAATATGTCCCACTGCAACAACAAGAGAGGGTTTGGGTTCAAGCAAATCGACTAACCCATCTCGATCTGGGTTTATAGGATTCAATTTCTATGTTTGAGAGTTTCAATTTTTGGCTATTGGGGTTCTGGTTCGTGCTAGCTGTTGGGGTTATGCCTCAACCTCCATCGTCGAAACCCGAGTTCTGGATTTGGGTGCTTCTTCCGTCATCGTGGGTATGTCGAGGTCATTTTTGGGTGATGTCGACGTCGATTAGGAAGAAAGGAAGATGAAGGAGGGCAAAATTGTATTTTTATAATTTTCGTTAAAAACCTAGGTTTGTAAACAAACAAGTGATTTATTAAAAACTCTCATATTATAAACCTGGGTTTTAAACTAAGGGATTGTGGGTAAAATCCCAGGCTTTAGAAAACCTTCATCCAAACGACCCCTAGAGTGATTTTAGGAAGGTCATTTTTGTCATTACTCTCACTTCATCCTTATATATTAAAAATGTTATCATTGGAGTTTGAAATCTGGTCACTTCAATGAAGAAAGAACATTATAACCAACTAGACTACATTGTGTTTATTGTTATTCTTTCCATTAAACTCTAGGAATATGTTTGGTGATAATGCTTCTATCTTTATAGTTTATCTTAAGTTATTTATATTTTTATAGAAATATATTTTTACTAAAATCGAAACTCAAGTAACATTGATTCAAACATTAATATTAAATTGTATGTGTATTTTAGTTTAGACAAAATACAGAAGTGTAACCAAAACATGGATCTTTGTAACGAGTATAGTCATTTTTTGACCAAATCTACACATAATATAATGGTAAAATTGGAAAATGAGAGTCTCCTTTTAAATTTCGTGGCCTAGGAGTGATTCTACAAACCACTTTTTCGTCATAGCGCCAAATTTATTTTTATATTATCTGTAAATTTGTCACAAAAAATTACTATATATGTCACGAAGACCCATATTTTGGCTACACACATGTATTCTATCTAAACTGTACCACACTTATAATTTAATATTTAATATTTGAATCAATGTTACTTGAGTTCGATTTCACAATAAATTACTTTTTATAAGATATAATAATTTGGTTTATTTTTCTTCAATTGTAAGCATACACTTAGCGAAGATTTGAAAAGCAGAGGAATTTCCCATCACGGTTAGCTAGCCTATTAAGTCTTCTGAAAAGCAAAGTTTAATACTAATTTATAATTTTTTATAACCTATAAAATGACGGGTAATCTTAAAATTGCAACACAAATTTCAATGCTTGGAATATTGCGTATCGAATTGCATTATTGAATATGCAAAAGAGATGTAAAATTCTTTAAATTAATATAAAATTTCAGAACTGCTACGAAACAATAATATTTCGTACAAACTATAGGTGACTGGTTCTCAAAAATTTTAGCCTGTGTAATTGCTAAACATTAAACCTCTTGCTAATCTGGCATAAATGGATCTAACAATAATGAGACGATATTGGATTTAATGTGATGTTCATTTAGTCATTTGGATTTGTTGACCAATTTAAGGGCATTAACATATAAATGAGTTATAGTTAACCTCATTATACAATTTTACTCTTTATAATAATTAATTTAATCTTATTATTTGTGTTGTTTGAAATATTTTATGTATGATTTAGAGATATACTTATTATTTGTGGCATCAGTGGTAGTTGGCTTAAATGTAGTATTTTATCAGGTAGTCAAAAATAAATTTTTGGGTGCATTTATGACTGTTTTTTATCTTGGTGTTGTGAATAGGTAAAAACTCAATTATTATAATGCATATAACTATACCCATGCACATGGTCGAGCTAGCATGACACAGTTAGAGCATACCATGAAGACAATGTATATGGATCGACCCTATACAAGCATGAATGCTTCATGGGTCGTACCAGACTTAAACTTCAAGAGCTCGCGCACGATTGCAAACACCACACAGTCTAGATTGGTGAACTCATGTTTTATGGAGAAATGCGCCATTTGAGAGGAATAAGCGGCCATATGTTCGCCAAGTTTCAGGTCCTTTGATTCACACTATCGACTGTGAATGGAGAAGAAGCATTTCGAACGCAAAATTGGAGAAGTAATTGGGATGTTTCTAGGTTTCTCTCGATTCCAGGCGGTGGGAAGAAAGAGGAAGGGCAAGGGGGAGAGTGGTGAGATACAAAGCTAGAGAGAGAGAGAGAGAGAGAGAGAGAGAGAGATGGAAGAACAAACGTAAAAACAAAGGATTATCGAGGACCTGCTGGGCAAGTGTAGATGTCACCGTCTCATCCAGCCTAATCCACACCTATGTTGATATGACCTCGAGGATCTAAGCCCTTGAGAATGATTAACTTAGGTGGTGGACGGGTAATACCTGCTAGCATCTCAAAGCAAACCCATCGTTCATCGACTGGAGAAGGAGCTTGCTGGCTGGAGCTTCGCCGATTGGAGAATGAGCTCACCGGATCAATCTTCTCTCCCTCCACTAGAGGAAGAAGAGGCGGATTGTAGCAGTTTCGTTCGATGGGGAGGTCGAGTTTGGGCGAGGCTGGGAGAAGAACGATGGGAGTTGGGGTTAGCAAAACCACACCGTTGGTCTAAGTGAACAAAAGGAAGAAAAAGTGGTCGAGGGATTCCAACGCCGGACTCGTTAAAAGGAATGGGGGCGTAACCAGTTAGGCAACGGGGAAAATCCGTCCCTCATTTTCCAGCAAACGATCTTTTATTGTTTCTGCCAACTGCCTCTTCTATTCCCCATGGTTTTTTCCAACGATAATGAAATTGCAAGTGAACACGTTTCTTACCATTTATTTTTTATTTTTGTTGTCACACTAGAAAACAGAAAACAAAATGGCAAGTGAATGAGACATAAGAGAGAGTGAGATGACACATTTAAAAGAGGAGGAAAATGAAGTAGTGTAAAATTATTGCCTTTCTTCTTTGCTTAGTGGGTATTCTTGGCCCTGTTGAGTTTTGGTTCATTTTAGGAGATGACAGTATATGTTATAGATTTTTTCCAGTTCAATTAAGGTGTCGTCTGAAAGTTGCAATTGTTTTGTTGAGATTGTTACTATAATGTATTGTTTAGAATGCATTATTTTTTATTTTTTTAGTAGAAATAATACATGGATTACATATGTGATGTGACAGAAAATATCACTCAAAATGAGTTATTGTTATATCTCAACTTTTGTTGTGATTGTTGAGTTGAGATTGTTTTGTCTTAACTTTTAGCTTATGTGACATACACAATGCATCTAATCCGACAATACATTCATAATATTATACATGCATTCACAACAAAACATGTATTTAACAATTGCAACTTCCAAACGACCCCTTAAAATCCTAAGTCAATATTATCATTTGGATGATTTTTTTTCTTAATACGTTTATGATAATTTCTGAGATTTAAGGGTATTTGATAATTTCAATATTTTAGTGGTTTTTAATCTAAAGTTTGAATTGAAAGATCGTACATACTGGTGGTATGACCATAAAACTTCACACCATAGTCTAAATCGATACGTGATATTTAGCTATATGAAACGGTTGAACCACAGTTAAATTAAAATTTCAATATAAAATACTATACTACCAAATTTGTTGATACAATTACAATTATTTGGTTCGAACAATTCTTTTACGTGGTAACTAAACTTTTAAGGTACATTTTGAACTATCTATTGCAAAAAAGCATAAGTCAGTTAGCGATAATGAGAAAGAATACATTTCCTATTTCCTAGATGTGAACAAGTTTTACAATGTAAATTGACAGTAATTAGTAAAAAAAAATGAGAGGAGTCCTCTCCTCTCCTCTCCTCTTCTGCTCTGTTCGGTGCTTGGGCGGTGGCTATCGCGGGCCGCCGTCGTCATTTGCAAAGCCAGCGTGGAAAACCAGAGTCAAGGGATTTCACTTTTGCCATCGTTGACTTGGAATCGTCGCCGGGAGCCTGGACGACAAGAAGCCCCGATCAATAGCAGAGAAGGGGTAGCTCTCCTAGATTCGGCGAGCCCTACTTCCGAGAGGGATTTGACTAGGATGGCCAGGCGTCGAGCTAAATGGCTTCGCCTGAGAAAGCGATCGATTCAAACGGCTTTTTCCGAGGTTCTAACTGAAGTAGGACGTCCAACCAAGAGATGCCGGATCCGACCACAGTATCAATGGCGATTCTGGCTTCCGGATTAGTCAGAACTGGAAGATGACGATTGTGTCTCGCCCTCGTTCGCGGGGAGCAAAATTAAGCCCTCACGGCATTCAATTGCAGGTCGGCAACCAATTAATCGATTCAACCCCTCTGTACCCTTAGGGGTGGGGACTATTCTCGTGCCGCCAGAGCAAGCGATGAACGAGAGTAGAGTACCCTGTTTGTTTGTTGAATCCAATTGTCTTAGCAAACACGAAAATCGTGGTGAATTTGATGGTCAAGATGATCCCCTCGGGGAGGAATACTGCGGTGTACTGCAAGGCAGTGCCAAATCGGAGAAAACCTTTACCAATCCCTTTCCCAAGGTCGCCGGGGCGGAGTTGATTGGCCGGAGGGGCGACATCGACGTTCAGCGCTGGGGTTTGGGGAAGCAGTTGCGTGGGGTGGGTAAGGAGGGATTTTCGGGAGATTTTTTGGGTCTGTTGGGCGAGATTAGCGGGTGTCGGTTCCGATTCTGGGAAAACAAATCGAAGCCCCAACATAAGTCTCCTAGTCCAAATACTCTTCTAACTAAAAGATGGAGCAGGGGTGTTTCCCTCTCCCTGGGTAACTCGGACTCTTTCCCATTTAAATTGCCTTCATCCCCCGCTGTAACTCTTCTGTGTAATACTCGTTGCCTTGGATTTTCTGGAGAAGCAAGGAGAGGAGCTGCGGTGCGTTCTGAGCCAACAACGAGGTACTGGGCTTCTCCCCCAATCTGTAGAAAGCTTAAAGAAGAAGGAAAAGAAATGGCGAAGGGAAATCCGCAGCTCAGCACAGCTGTGTTTCTTCCTATTTATATTCAAACATAACGGCCGTACAACGGTTACTTCCAGTTTTACTGTTTAACCAAAACACGTGGCTAACAGGGATTTGACAATAGAAAATTAACAGTACTAAAACACAAAACGCATAAGTAAAGAAAAGAACGACGTCGTGCGAACTGGAAAGTGGGCGAAGTCGCGAAAACGTTCCCCATAACAACGAATCGTCTTCAAGCCCAAACCCCGTTTCGGTGCACTGCTGAAACGCTCTGCATCTGCTGCTGAAGCTGATCGCTAGAGTACCTCTGAGCTTCTTCTTCCTGTGCATTCAAGTCCACAGCTCCAACAGCATACTTCAACACTCCCCCGCAAGTTGGCGCGTAGATATTCATCACGCCCAACTTGTCAAGTAAATAATTAATTCTGTAACGAGTGAGCCCTTTTGTAAATAGATCTGCAATGTTGTCTTCACTTCGAATGTAGCAGAGTTTGATCAGTCCAGACTTCACCCTCTCTCTTATCACATGAACATCGATCTCGATGTGCTTAGTTCGTTCATGATATACTGGATTCTCCGCTATCTGAATAGCTGACATATTGTCACAGAAAACATTAACTGGAACTGGAAGCTGCACATTCAATTCCTTTAAAAGACCTTGCAACCACTGAATCTCACATACCAGATGAGCAAGTGCTCTATATTCCGCTTCTGAAGAGGATCTTGAAACAGTTGTCTGCTTCTTAGCTCGCCAAGTAATCAATGACCCTCCCAGAAAGGTGCAAAAACCTGATATGGACTTTCTGGTATCAGGGCAAGCTGCCCAGTCAGCATCACTGTATGCTTTAAGTGTCAACTCAGTGTTGGATTTGAAATGTAATCCTTGCCCAGGTGCTCCTTTCAAATACCTGATAACCCTGAAAGCTGCTTGTAGATGAGTGTCTCTAGGCTGAATCTGATATTGACATAATTGCTGGACAGGATAAGCAATATCAGGCCTTGTCACAGTCAAGTAATTTAACTTGCCTATCAACCTCTTGTAACTACCAGGATCATCAAGCAACTTTCCTTCTTGAGCACTCAGTTTTACCTTACAATCAATAGGACTCTTGCAACTCTTAGCATTTGTATAACCTGTTTCCTCAAGTAAATCCAAACAATATTTTCTCTGACAAACTGTAATTCCAGTTTCATTTCTGCTGATCTCCAGACCCAGGAAGTACTTCAACTCTCCAAGGTCTTTGATTTTGAAATCCCTCTTAAGGAATCCTTTCACTGCTTCTAGATCTCCCAATCTTGGACCTGCAAGTATAATGTCATCGACATATACTAAAACCACAACTATTCTGCCTTGGACCCATCTAATGAACATGGAATAATCTGAATTAGATTGAGAGAATCCATTTTTCAGAAGGGTTCCACTGAGTTTAGCAAACCACTGTCTGCTAGCTTGCTTAAGTCCATATAGTGATTTCTTTAGCTTGCAGACCAAGCCATTAGTGTTTCCCTCAATAGGAAAACCAGGAGGGAGTTGCATATAAACATCTTCTTCTAAGTCACCATGCAAAAATGCATTTGAAACATCTAGTTGATGCAAATTCCAATCCTTAGCAGCTGCTACAGCTAACAAGGTTTTAACAGAGTTGTTCTTAGCCACAGGAGAGAATGTATCCATGAAATGTACCCCATATATTTGTGTGAATCCCTTTGCTACAAGCCTTGCCTTATGTCTCTCTATACTTCCATCTGGTTTCAGTTTTACTTTGAAGACCCATTTGAAACCTATGGGCTTCTTCCCAGGAGGTAAGATGACAATCTCCCATGTTTCATTATCCAAAAGAGCTTGCAATTCCTCATTCATTGCCCTAATCCAGCATTCATCCTTGCTGGCTTCTTCATAAGAAGAAGGTTCAAATTCATTCATAATGCTCAGGGCATAAGCTTTGGCTTCTGTTGTAAGTAAATCATATCCCATGCAATCAGATAAAGGATAATGACTGACAGTATTAAGATAGTAATCTTCAAGCCTTGTTGGCAATTTGATTTCTCTGTATGGTCTTCTTCTGACCTGAGGTTCTGCCTCATGCTCTTCTAACTGCTCAATTTCATGACTTTCTACTTCCATTCCCAACTGATCAGACTGATCAAACACATCTACCAATTCATTTGAACATGATGCATCAGACCAATCAGCAGACTTAGATTGACTAACAGGAGGACTACTGACAAGGGGAATGCTACCAGAAGGGATGGACTTGGAAGTAGAAGGAGAATGAGAACTAGGACTACTGACATGAGAGGAACTACTATCAAGAGGACTACTGACAGGCCTATTTGGAATTGGAACTGGAACAGTAGGTGTGGGAATCACTTGATGTTGATTTTGTTCAGTGTTCTCTACTGTGTGAGAAGATTTAAAGGGAAAAATGTCTTCATAGAAAACAACATCCCTAGAGACTAGAAACTGATGAGTGTTTAAGTCAAACAATTTATAGCCTTTAATGCCAGATGGAATCCCTAAGAAAATGCACTGTTGTGCTCTAGCATCAAGTTTGGTTCTTCCCTGTGAATGTGTTGTAGCATAAGCTAGGCAACCAAAAACCTTAACATTGCCTAAGAAGGGAGGATGATTGTAAAGAATCTGATAAGGGGATTTATTTTGAAGAACTGGAGTAGGAAGCCTGTTAATCAAGTAGACTGAGTGTAATACACAGTCACTCCAAAAAGCAAGTGGCACACCTGAATGAAATCTTAATGCTCTAGCCACATTCAATATGTGTTGATGCTTTCTCTCTACCCTCCCATTTTGTTCAGGTGTGTAAACACAGGAGGTTTGATGTTCAATACCCTTTTCCAAAAAGAAATCACACATGAGGAATTCCTTCCCATGATCACTCCTGACTATTTTAACTGATTTGGAGAATTGATTGTGAACCATGGAACATAAACCTGTGAGTAAACCCCTAGCTTCAGACTTATTTTTCATGAGGTATACCCATACAGCTCTAGAGTGATCATCCACAATGGTGAGAAAGTAAGAAAAACCATCATGAGATTGAATGGATAGTGGACCCCAAATATCCACATGAATAAGTGCAAACACATCAGGAGCAATGTTGGTACTTAATGGAAAAGGAAATCGTTTCTGTCTAGACATATGACAGTGTTCACAGTGTTTGATTTGTTCTAAAGGAATCTCAGGATTACATTTGGTAAGAAGTTGCAACTTGGAAAAACTAGGATGTCCTAAACGCCAATGCCAAAGATCAATCTTCTGCGAGTCAAAGTTGTAAACTGAGGCAATCTGGGTGGTGGATGAATTGGATTCTGGAAATTTTGGTTCTGAAGGAAGGAGATAGTATAGGCCTCTACTTTCTTTCGCCAAACCAATCATCTTGGTTGTTAGAAGGTCCTGGATATGGCAAATGGCAGATTGAAAAATGAGTGAAATAGGAAGGTCATGAGTTAATTTGCTAACGGAAACAAGGTTGAAGGTGAAACTAGGTACAAGGAGTACATTATGGAGGTATAGATCAGAAGACAGTTTGACTGTACCTACATGACTGACTGCTACTTTTGCTCGATTAGGAAGGTAAACAAAGACATTAGACACTGGAGTGGAAGTGGCAAACAAGGAAAGAGAACATGCTATATGATCTGATGCACCAGTATCCAAAATCCAAGAGTAAGACAGTCTGTTATTATCAGTCATGTGTTGAGTGGAGAGGACAAATTTTTACCTGAATGAGATGGGAACTGAGGAAGATGCTTGGTCACAGAGTGAGATCTATGGTTGATAACTGGACTCTAAGGAGATGGGGGTGAATTAGAATTGGATGATTGAAGTAAACTCCTTAGCTTGTTCATTTCCTCCACTGTGAAACCTCCAGAATGAGAACGAACACTGTTGGTTTCAACGTGCAACTGTCCCTCAGACTCCTGATTCTCTTCATTTCCTGAAGATTGGCCAACTGCACCAGCAAAACGATTCCCAGAACCTCCCTCTCTCTCCTGTCTCTTCTTCTTAAGCCTCCAACAATCCTTTATAACATGGTTGGTCTTCTTGCAGTAATTGAAAAATAACCCTTGTGTCTCTCCTTCATTCTTACCTTCATACTTACCTTCATACTTGCCTTCATATTTCCCTGATGTTTTCCCAGAAGAAGTTGTACTTCCAACTGCAAGGGCCACTGATTGTCCAGATTTTTGATTTCCCAAAGTTCCTTCTGCTTTTAACTTCTGTTCATGTTGCAACAAATGATCAAACGCAGTGACCACTGAAGGAAGTGGTTGCATCATGAGCAGCTGAGTGCTGATATAGCCATACTCATCATTCAGCCCCCTGAGAAACCTAATAAGGTAAGCAGTATTCTGTTTCTCCCTAAAAGCTTCCACTGCAGTACATGGGTTCAAGTTCCCAGGAGCACAATGACAAGGAACAATGGGATTAAATTGGGTATACTCTTCCCACAGCCCTTTCAGATGAGTGTAATACTGTGTCACATTCATAGTACCCTGCTTGAAAGCATGAATCTCATCTTCCAGATTAGCTAATTTGATAGCATTAGCTTTCCCAAAACGGGTTTCCAGTTTGTTCCACAGAATCTGGGCATTTTCATGGGTTTGTACACTGCGAGCAATCTCTTTGTTCAGAGAATTGTTAATCCAACACAATACAATTGTATTGTTCGCATCCCATACATTAAACATATCACTATCACGATCTGGAACTGGTATTGACCCATCTATGAAACCCAATTTCTGTTTGGTTTTAAGAACAGCTTTCACAGCTCGAGACCACATCTGATAATTCGGGCCATCCAAAACGATTGGGACAATTGATTGAGCTAGATTCTCATTCAAGTTGATGTAATAGGGATTACCGAAGACTGGGTCTGAGATACCACCGTTTCTAGATCTGGAACCACCTCCATTGTTGTTGTTGTTGAATGATCCAAAGTTGACAGGAGATGTAAAAGGAGCAGCTGTAGCGTTGCTGATACCACTACCACCAAGTGGTGTGTTTGGAGGGTTTTGTCGATCCGCCATTCTTCTTCAACGCTCTGATACCATGTAGAAAGCTTAAAGAAGAAGGAGAAGAAATGGCGAAGGGAAATCCGCAGCTCAGCACAGCTGGGTTTCTTCCTATTTATATTCAAACATAACGGCCGTACAACGGTTACTTCCAGTTTTACTGTTTAACCAAAACACGTGGCTAACAGGGATTTGACAATAGAAAACTAACAGCACTAAAACACAAAACGCATAAGTAAAGAAAAGAACGACGCCGTGCGAACTGGGAAGTGGGCGAAGTCACGAAACGTTCCCCATAACAACGAATCGTCTTCAAGCCCAAACCCCGTTTCGGTGCACTGCTGAAACGCTCTGCATCTGCTGCTGAAGCTGATCGCCATAGTACCTCTGAGCTTCTTCTTCCTGTGCATTCAAGTCCACAGCTCCAGCAGCATACTTCAACACAATCCTCCCATTCTTGCTTTCCATCGAGAGAGATTTCAATTTCTGTCTCGGCGGTAGCCATATCAATCTCGTGCAGTTCGCTGCCACCTGCTGTGCCCGGCCCTGGTCTCGGCGGTGATCCCCGCATCGACCTGCAGTTCCCTGCCTCTGGCTGTGCTGGCCACCGCGCCGGCTGGGGATAGATTGAGGAAGCTGGGCCTGCCTCTTTCAGTGCTGGACACCGCGCCGCCTAAGGACAGCTTGCGAAACTTGGGCCTAGTCCTACCGAGTGTTGAGGCTGCTAGTGAGGGCCCAATTATCTCACTACCTAAATTGCTTGTGGACAACCCACTTTGTTTTATTCCACCATATCTGTTTGTGGCCAGCCCACAAGACTCTCTACCGATGTGTCAATTAATTAGGTAGGTTGGGGCTGACCCGTTATTTCTAATAATTTATCTATCCCCTTGTGTCAGGTGACTACAATAGCGCGTATAGCGGAGGATCAAGTGGTTGAATTTTCACTCGACGAAGTCCAATCGGTGAAATTTTGAACTTCGAGGACTCTTTTGGGGAGATTATTCTCGGAAACCACATTCACTCCTAGTGAGTTGAGGGAGGGCCTGCTTGAGGCTTGGCGGGTGCAAGGAAACCTTCGGGTTTCGGCCACTAAATTTGGCCTATTTGAAATAATTCTCCCAAGTGTGGAGATGAGGGTTTGGCTTCTAAAAAGATCTCCATGGATTGTTAAGGACAAGATTCTCCACCTTCGGTCCTGGACACCCTCTATCACAAGGCCTATTTTTGATGATTTGGCCATTGCTCCATTTCGTGTTCAGCTATGGAATGTAAAAGAAGACTGTTGCACGAAGCAGTTTGGCCGGAAAGTGGTAGCTGAGATTATTGGTCAAGTTTTGGAGGCTGATGTCTTTACTTCCAAAGACACTGATGAACGCTTTGTGAAAGTGCATGCTCTCATTGATTTTACCAAACCTTTGCGGTCTCAATTCATGGCGGTTAGTGAAGAGATTGGAAGCTCAAAGCCGAAATGTGTTTTTGGCCCCCCTACTGGCAAGGAACGTTTTGGATCGCACATGTCTACACGCAAGCCAGGAAGGAAGATTTATCGGGAGGATGAAGATTACCCTCAGTTCCGCAATGTCAGCAAAACAGTGTGGGTGAATAGAAATACCCAAGTGCTCAATAATGGGGGCGAGAAGGTTGCTAGCAGATTTCCGGGTACTAATACCCGCCCGCATACCCAAGTGGCGTCTCATCCTCTCTCAAGAGAGCCGAAAACTCAGAAGAAGAGAGAGACACAGACTCGGTTACACGACCCAAATAATAACCCCCTTGGGAGTCGGGCTAGTCCTAAGCGTTTTGTCTTCAAGATGTCACCTCGGGTTAAGATTGAAAGTGCTCGACAACAACAGAAGAAGGCATCACCCAGAAAGGTTATACCTCCTCCCTGGCAGGGCACTAAGGGGCGCCAGCAGCCTGGTCGGCGTGCCAAGCAGGCTTCACAATGCCAGCAGGTTGTGGGCCATATGGCGGAAGCTTTCGAGCAATCAAGGAGGCGCAGGCTGATTTTACAAGAGGAATCTGAGGAGGAGGAGGAGGAGGAGGAGGAGGAGGAGGAGACCATTGGCGGTGGATCTAACCCCCCTATAATGCTGCGTGCTCCTGTTGGTCCGGCGAAGGACCCTAGCACGAAACTCAGGGCTCGCCCACGTCTTCGAAAAGGAGGAGCAGACTTCCCTCTTAACTTGTCCCACATGGATGGGGGCTCTACTCCTTCTGGTGATCTGCTTGACTTGGAGGAGAAGGAATTTGTTGCTACTTTGGAAGATCCTGTTGATGTAGATCAACAACATGACTTTGATTCTGATGATGATCAGGCAACTGAGGATCATCACTCCTTCGAGATAAAGCGACAGTCGCCAGCCGAGGACTCCATGAAAACTCGCCATATCATGAAAAGGCGTGTTCACCAAGTGGTGGAGGCATTTGAAGCTGGGTTAGTTATTGCAAGGGAGGAGGATGGTGTGGACAATGGAGTGAATTCAAGGCTGAATGAATACAGGTCTAATATGATGGACCCTATCATGGAGAATCGAAAACGAGTGCTTCATGAGTTGGAGGGGGATGTGGGTAACCCTCCTACCCCAAAGAAATAGTTTGTGGAATTGATTCATGATCTGGATAAGGTGGAGGAAGACAGCCTTGAATGGCCCCAGGAGGATAAATGAGGCTTCTTGCCTGGAAAGTGAGAGGAATTGGGTCGTCCCTCACTTTCCAAACTGTTGTAGTGCTTGTTGATTCTAATAAATCGGATCTCGTGTTTTTTTGGGAGACACGATCGAGCCGACGTGTAGTGTCCCGCCGTATGCGGGGTCTAGGTTTTGCTCTTTCTCATTGTTTTTTTTTGTAGATGCAGTCGACGCATCGGGAGGTTTAGTAGTTGCTTGGGCCCCCAGAGTTGACACTTTGGTGCTTTGTCATTCAAATTTCTATGTTTGTCGCAAATTAATGAAGGTGATTTTTCTTATGTGGTGATTTTTGTTTATATTAGTTGTACTATTGCTATTCGAGCTACCCAATTTGCTCATATGCGAAACGTTTGTGCGAATATCAATCACCCTTATGTGGTCATAGGCGATTTCAATGCTACTCTTCATGAGAGTGAAAAAGATGGGGGACGGGCGTGGAATGCTTCCCAAGCCTTTAGTCTCCGTGAGTTTGTTCATGATTTGGGTCTCCATGACCCTGGTTACCAAGGAGATCAATTTACTTGGACAAATAAACGCATGGGCGATGCATGCATTCATGCACGTCTGGATAGAGCAATTTGCTCTCAGTCCTGGATTGATACTTACCCGGAGACACTAGTCAAACACTTCACGGACCAGGGATCAGACCATCGTGCCCTTCTTCTTGCTGATAAACCATATGTTCGTACTAGTCGACCTCTTTTCCGTTTTGATGCCCGTTGGGAGGATAATCCGGAGGTAAGGGCCATGGTCAACTATGTCTGGCAGGAGGAGATCCAAGGCATCCCTATGTTTTGACTGTGGGAGCTCCTAAAGAAACTCCGTCATCTGCTCTATGATTGGAGTAGGGAGGGCACAACTAATTCCCTGCGCAATATCAGAATGCTCCAAACCGAGATTGATAGGATAAAGTCGATCCAACCGGTGGATTGGGATGAGATCAGGACCCTGGAAACGGAGCTCTCCCACCAGTGGGAAGCGGATGAGGTATTCTGGCAGCAAATATCCAGGGTTAAATGGTTAAAAAAGGAGATCAAAATTCTGCCTACTTGCGTACAGTCACAAGGGCTCGGCTAAAGAGGAATTTCGTTTCCGTGCTTCGAAATGAGGAGGGTGAATGGGTCACTGAGGAAATCGGGAAGGCTTCTATTGCCACCAACTTTTACCAGACCTTGTTTACCTCAGAAAATCAGGTTCCTAATATGGCTGAGAGGGTGGCGAATCTGCCAATTGCCCATAGTGTTACTCCGCAAATGAATGCGCAATTGACAGCGGAGGTTTTGCCTAGTGAGGTTCGGAGTACGGTCTTTTCCATGGGATCGAAACAGGCCCTGGGATCAGATGGCTTCACAGGGAAGTTCTTTAAATCTTTCTGGGATATTGTGGGCACTTCGGTGGTTGAAGCAGTAATCTCCTTCTTTACCTCGAGTCGGATGCTGCGGAGTTTTAACCATACCTGGCTCACTTTGATCCCTAAAGTGGACTCGGTGGAAACAATTAGACAATTGCGTCCGATTAGTCTCTGCCAGTTTGTTTACAAAGTGATTACCAAAATCATGGCTGAACGGCTGGCTAGCATGCTCCCTCAAATCATTTCGGAGGGCCAAAATGGCTTTATCAGAGACCGACATATTATTGATAACATCCTTATAGGACATGAACTAATGCATTTTCTGAAAATAAAAAAGCAAGGGAAGAAGGGGTACATGGCTCTGAAGGTTGACATGGAAAAGGCCTATGATAGAGTCGAATGGCCCTTCCTTCTTGCAGTTTTGGATAAGATGGGTTTTAATTCAGTCTGGCAAGGATGGATTAATGAATGTCTTCGATCCTCCTCTTTCTCGGTTTTGATGAATGGTACACCCTCGAGTTATTTCACTGCCTCTAGGGGTCTTTGCCAGGGGGATCCGCTCTCTCCTCTCTTGTTTGTACTCTGCACGGAGGGTTTTGCAGCCCTCATCCGAAAGGCGATCATGGAGAAAAAATTAGAGGGGTTAAAAGTAGCTCCTCGTGCTCCAAGAGTCTCGCATCTGTTCTTCGCGGATGATTCTTACTTATTTTTGCGAGGTTCTCTGCAGGAGTGCGAGAATTTAATTGAGGTGCTGAATGAATATGAGGAACTGAGTGGCCAATGCGTTAACTTGGAGAAATTGGCAGTGTGCTTTAGCAAGAATGTTTCCACGCCAGATCAGGAGTTCTTGGCCACGATCCTAGGGGTTGGTGCAGTAGGAGTCCACGATAAATAACTGGGGCTTCCAACGGTGGTTGCTCGGTCTAAAATGGCTACATTCAGATATTTGGAGGAAAAACACCTAGAGCGACTTTAGGGGTGGAAGCAAAGGACATTGTCGTGGGCTGCGAAGGAAACTTTGATTAAATCCATAGCGTTGGCTCTTCCCCTTCATGTTATGTCCTGTTTCCGTCTTCCCCTGGCTCTTTGTCGTCTTTTAGATAGGCATGTGGCCCGTTTTTGGTGGGATGCTGGGGAGGGTCATCCCAAGATTAGATGGGTGTCCTGGCGTAACATGTGCAGGAGTAAGCATGATGGTGGGATGGAATTTCGCCAGTTCGAACATTTCAACCAAGCTCTTTTGGCTAAGATAGGCTGGCGTATTCTCAACGAACCTCATTCACTTATTGCTTAGGTTTATAAAGGCAAGTATTTTCTTCAAGAATCTTTCCTGACCGCGACTGCTAGGTCTCGTCCCTCTTGGGGGTGGCAGAGTATCCTTCAGGGCGTCAGTTATTGGAGATGGGTTTGAGATGGCAGGTTGGTAATGGCCAATCGGTCTCCCTCCTTCATTGTAACTGGATTACTAGGTACCAACTAGATTCCCCATGCTATAATCCGCGGATCTTGCCTTGGGGGGGGGGGGTGATCCCTTGGTGGCGGAGGTTATTTGTGATGGGGGAGGGAGGTGGTATGATGAGAAGCTCAGTCAATGGTTTGACCCGCCCACCTGTAGGGCTATTAAAGCTATTCCTCTCCCGCGTTGGGATGTGCCTTATAGGTTTATCTGGCATTTTACGGCCGACGGGGTTTTCTCGGTTAAGTCGGCTTACCATTTGGTTGTCGATTTGGACAGGAGGAGGGGTGGGTGGCGATCCTCGGTTATCTGGATGGGTAAGCCCAGTTAGATTAGAGTTTGGGAGGCGAAGACATCTACGAAGTTGAAGGTTTTTGTTTGGCAAATTCTTCATCGGGCTCTTCCGACTATGGAGGCGCTTATTGAGAAAAAGGTCCAGGTGCTACCTCGGTGTCCAGTTTGTTGGGATGGCCAGGAGACAATGGAACACCTATTTCTTTATTGTCCGGTTGCGCGGGCTCTCTGGGATTATTCTGGGCTGGAATACTTGGGGGAGGGTTTGCCTCGGCATACTTTTCCTTTATTTCTCAAACGACTGTTGGTGTTGTTTCATCAACCGTCAGTAGTTATGGTTGTTGTTGCCATCCTTTGGAGGATCTGGCGATCTCAGAATTGGGTAGTCTTTGAAGGCAAACAATTTGGGATCCCAACGCTTATGCGACAATTTAACCAACAGTATGAGGAATGAGTGGGTCTACCAGCAGACCAGACACCTAGGGTGCAAATCCCGATGATGCAATCTACATCACAAGTGGGCGATTCCCATTTGGTTTGCATGTGGGACGGGGCTACTAAGGGTGGGTCGCATTCGGCTGGTGGGATAGTTCTTTTTGACCCAGCGCGGACACTCCTTCTGGCTAGAGGGGTCCAGTTTTCTCAAATGGATGATCCTGTAGTTGTGGAGTTGCTTGTGCTCAGGGAAGCTATTATTTGGTGTGTGGAGCAAGGCTTGTCGGAGGTCCGATTTGAAGGCGATGCGAAGGTGATTATTGACAAAATTAATCAAGCCGACACAAGAGATAGCCGGTTGGGTGCTGTTCTGGAAGAGATTGGTCATTATTTTCGTACTCAGCCTGGCTTTAGTGTGCGTTTTGTAGGTCGGGAGAACAATGGGGTAGCTCATTTGGTAGCTAGGAAAGCCCTCTCTTTGTACCCGACTATGAGTCGCTTCTTTGATTTCCAGACCTGGCTGGTTTCCAGGGTGTAACTGTCTATTTTTTTTCTATCAATACATGATATCTTTTGACAAAAAAAAAGACACTTTGCAAGTAATATGATTTTCATAGATTTTTATTAATTGAATTATTTCATGGACAAATATTTGTTGCATGAAAATTACTACATTGCTGCTACATGTATGCAATCTGAGAATAATTTGGGAAGTCCATACACAACATATTGTCCAACTAACTATTAGCGACAATTTAGTATCATGTCCTATATATTTCAAATAAGGCAACTTCTAATTCATTAACAACGGTGTGGTAAAAAAGAATTCTCTTTGTTGGAAAGAAAACTAATGGACATACTAAACTCTATGAGAGACACATTATTGGGAAACTAAAGAGGAACTTCTCTTCGCTCTGAGGTTTTCGGAGGCAGGAAATCGACTGCGCATCCGCGATTAGGTTTTGACCGCAGGGGCACAATCCAATGGCGGCGGCAGGCTCACCGGCCACGCCATCTCACCCACCACAGGAACCCAGACCCCCCGAACTTTCGGGTGGCACCCGCAGACCCCCCGAAATCTCATCGTCTCCTGATGGCAAGAAGGACGGGGAAACGCAACACGCAAAAAAGCGGGTTCGACCGCTGGATTTCAACAAAGATTGTGCAGGCTTGGAAGATGTTATCATTGAGGATATTACGGAGGAAGAGGTACATGAGGATATGGGCCCGGAGGCCTGACAGGACAACACGGGCTCGAAGTCGACCGATGGGAGACCACAGCCGCCGCCGGTGGCTTGGGGCGTGGGTAGCAAGAAACTTTTTAGTGAGGCTGTTCGTGAGGAATCATGGTACGTGGGGGGAATCAGACAACGAGGATGTGGTGGAGGAGATGAGTGAAGATACAACGAAGGAGGATACTGCTCATGAGGAAGACCCCCGCTGCCCTACGATTTATTTCTCGCCCGAGGAGTGGCGGAGCTACAGGCGTGAATGGAGATCAGCGCTCATGGTGAAGGTACTCGGCCGATCCTACCCCTACCCAGTCATATCCAAGCGTCTCAATATGCTGTGGGCGAGGAATGGGACAATTCAGATAATGAATAGACCGAACGGTTTCTTCTTTGTGCGGTTCACAAGCAAGATGGATTACGAGCTGGCTCTTACGGGAGGCCAATGGCTGATAGGAGACAACTACATCACTACTCAGAAGTGGAAGAAGGGGTCCAACCCAAGAACTTGTCAGGTTGACTCTACCTCGATTTGGATCAGATTACCTGACCTTCCTATTGAGCTCTACCACCCTGAAGTTGTGCTACGCATAGCCAAACGAGCGGGTACACCGATCCGATTTGGTAGAGCGACCGAGCTGGGAGCTAGAGGTGTCTTCTCCAGGGCATGCATTGAGTTTGATCTAACGAAGCCCCTTCTACCAAAGTATAAGGTGGCAGGAGTGGAGTATGAGATCAAGTACGAAGGCCTAGAAAACATATGCTTCGAGTGTGGAACCTATGGACACTCCAAGGCCCACTGTCCCTCATTACACAAGTCTAATGAAGCCAACTAGGAATCTGTTGACCCTGTACAGGACCTAGGACACAAGCATGAGGAGATGTATGGGGAATGGATGATCGCTAAGAGGAGGGAACACAGACCTAATAAGAAAATAGACAATAGCAGAGTTGTAGGAAGGGGTTCCGACAACACGTTTGACAGACAAGCTAGGTGGGGTTCTCATTTTGATGTTCTTAGCCAGGAGGAGGAGAATACCGTGTCGTCGCAGCAGCGAGTGAACCCGAGCAAGGCTCACAATGATGACAGTCAGGCCGCTAATCGGAACAAGAAAACATTCCCCTCCCCACCAGTGGCCAAGATGCAACAAATTTCGGTCGAGAAACAGCCGGTGAGGCAAGAAGAGAGAAACCGAGCGAAAAAACAAAAAGACCTATTATGAGTAAGGAGGCGGCAGTGACGAAGCAATCATTCCCGGTTGCATTAAATGAAGTCGCACAAGAGGGCCCCGACAAGGGAGGAAACTCTTCCAAAACATTACAAGAGGGTGGTACCATAGCGGAGAGTCGACCAGTTGGAGCGGGGGAAAAGTGTGACATTATGGATGATACGCCTATAGCCATGCAATCCATGCACCCTCCGTTACCAAGTGGGGGAGACACCACAATGGGTGTAGTATCAGGAAATCCCACAGAGTGTGGCGTTCGGGGGAGTAACTCCGAGGAGGTGCTCCCAAGCTCCACCTAAAGAATACCTACCTACCTACCCTAACAATTCCATAGATCAGATGGATTTAAGAATTTTTACGTGGAATTGTAGGGGGGCGGGAAGCGACAGCTTCCTACGAGTATTTAAAGAATACAAGAGGAAATACCAGCCACATATGGTCGTCATTGCGGAACCAAGAATCAGTGGGGATAGAGCAACTCATGTGATTGCACAGATGGGATTAGATAAGCATCTGATTGTTGATGCAACGGGATTCTCTGGGGGCATTTGGCTAGTGTGGGACGAGTCGGTTTTACAAGTCACAGAGAAAGAGCGAACGGGACAGCTCCTCCATGTTGAAGTCCAGCAGGGTACATCTCGCTTTCTCTTCACGGCTGTTTACGGACATCCCGGCCTAGTACAAAGAAGAGCTCTTTGGAACTCGATTCGGTTGCTAGCAGAGGAAGTGGATATGGCGTAGCTATTAGCCGGAGATTTTAACTCGATGCTTAGCTCATCTGAGAAATATGGGGGGAGCTCCGTTTGATGCCAGTCGTGTCTGCGAATTTCAGGACTGTATTCTCAATCCAGCGTTGGCAGATTTGGGGTTCGTTGGAAAATCATTCACGTGGTTCCTCAGTGGTACGAAAGAGAGGCTTGACCGAGGGCTGGCAAACTTGATGTGGATCACCCAGTTTCCGAATACGACAGTACGCCACTTGTCGAGGGTTAAATCGGTTCACCGCCCCTTATTGATTAGATCTGGCCCGGTTTTTCCTCTCTTGGACCGAAACCTTTCAAATTTTTGGCATCATGGTTGACTCACAGTGGTTTTCCGGACAAGCTAAGGGCAGTGTGGGCGAAAGGGTCGGATCTGAAAAGTTTCTCCAAGTCCTTTGCTAGAGACGCCAGTCACTGGAATAAGCACACCTTTGGCCACATAATGAGACGCAAAGACCATCTAATGAGGAGGATTGAGAGTCTCGAAGAGCAATGGGGAGGGGACTCAGATTATGGAGGGTTGCTAGAACTTAGAGCCGAGCTAGAAGAGGTGCTCTTGCAACAAGAATTATTGTGGCGCCAGAAATCGAGTACAGATTGGGTAAAATGGGGGGATCAAAACACCATTTTTTTTCACACTCGCACTCTTCGCAGAAGGAAGCAAAACCATATAGTCTCACTCAAGAACTTGGATGGAGAGTGGGTGGAGGATCAAAATGAGCTAGCTAACATGGCAGGGCAATATTACATAGGTCTTTTCACATATGACAACTCCCCAACCTCGGACATGTTGAATGGCTTCCCAGCAATAGTGGCGCCGAGCTGGGAGGAGATGGGCAGGGTTTTTGAAGAGGAAGAATTGCGGAAGGCAGTCTCGGCCATGGGGCCTCTCAAAGAGCCCGACACGGATGGGCTCAATCCACTCTTTTACCAAAGGTTTTGGGACGTGGTGTCCAAGGAAGTGCTCGACTTTGCACGGCAATGCTGGGATGCGCCTCCTACTATAAGAGAACTGAACGAAACACTCCTGGTGCTCATCCCAAAGATTCAGAGACCGGTCCTCATCGAGCAGTTCCATCCGATAAGCTTATGCAATGTCGGCTATAAGATCATCACTAAGTGCTTGGCGGAGAGACTGAAGCCATTTATGCCAGACCTTGTGCATGAGACTCAGACGAGTTCTGTGCCAGGGAGACATATTACTGACAATATTTGAATTTTGCAGGAATTTGTTCATTCTATGTAGGCTTGTCAATTGAACACGAATTCCGGTAGCCCGACCAAAACCGACCCGGTTTGTGGCGATTAAAACCCGGTCAAACGGATAGTTGACGGTTTGCGGGGAATCCGTTACCTGCGACAGTCGGTTGTCGGGCGGTGGTGGGTTTCTGAATATCCGCCCCGAGAGAACCCGAAACCCGCTTCCCCTCTAATCATCCACCCTACCCTAGTCCCTAACTTATTTCGCGAAAACATCTCATCCCCTTACAAACCCTAGCGTCGTTCTAAAAAATCGAATCCCAACCCTGTCCCTTCTTCTTCTCCTCAAATCTCACAATATACTCTTCGATTGTAGAGGAAAAACGGCACAAAATCATTACATTCATTGTTTTTAAGAGCAGATACCCAATCAATCAGAGCAAACCCTTCGATTTTTTCGAATCGAGCCATTCCCGATGGTGATTACATCGCCATTTTCCCTTTATCGACTCTTCGAGTTCAATACCGTCTTCTTTTTCGCCTATAAATACCTTACTTGAGTTTTTTGCTGCAGATTGCCAGATTCTCAGAAAGCATACCACTGTAGAGAGAAGTAGTAAGCTAGCAGCTGTCTGCAATTGCAATTTCCAGTCACTGGCTCACTGCATCTGCAAGGTGAAGGAGCACAACCGTAAGTGTTCTTCTTAGCCTTTCGTCTGGGATTTGCAATATTTTTTTCAACAACTTGTCTCTTGTGTCTTGTCTAATACCTCGGGACTTTGTTGATTGATGTTAGGGTTTCTGGTGGCGGGGTTGTCATTGATCAGTAACGAAGCTTAGAAAGGTAATACTACTTGATTCTCCTAGTTCTTTCAAGTTTCAAGGAATTTAGCAGTGACTGATTGGTTTCATTGGTTTGTTTTCTCGGGTGATTGCAGGTAATTAATGGAAGGAGTTGAATTCTCCCCAGCCTTTTGGGGCCAAACGTCCACTGAAAAGTGATGTTTGGCCTCACTTTACAAGGTTTGTGGATAAAGATGGTGTAATGAAAGCACGATGCTAGTACTGTCGAAAGGTTCTTGGTGGTGACACTAGCAATGGTACCTCTCATTTGAGGAACCATAAAAAGGTGTGTGTTCAGAAACAAATTCACGATGGTAATCAGAAAAGCATTGCCACTAATTTCCTCCCTAATGGTTTGATTGGAAAGAAAGAACTGTGTACTGGTCAGTTCAATGCAGAGGTTTCAAGGAGGGAACTTGCCACTATGGTTTTCATGCACGAGTATCCACTTGGTATGGTGGATCACTTGTATTTAAAAAAATTTTGCAATTCTCTGCAACCCTTGTTCAAAGTTCCCTGTAGAAACACTTGCAAGAGTGATATTCTTTCCTTGTATGCGATTGAGAGGAAAAAGATTCAAAAAATGATTCATGGTAACAAAGGTAGAATTGTTGTCACAACTGACATGTGGACAACAAGTAATCAGAAGAGGGCTTACATGACTATAACCTCTCATTATGTTGACAACAATTGGAACCTTAAGAGCCACTTTTTAAGGTAAATTGCTTATTCAATTTGTTCTTTCTTTTATGTTTATTTGTTTAACACTTAACAGAAACTAACTTCGAGCTTCATTTGATGTTTATGTGAGTGTATGACAAGTTTCTCTATGTTCCTGCCCCCCATACAAGTGAGAAACTTGCAAGTGTTCTGTGAGAGGCCCTAATGTCATGGAATGTGGACTGTAAGTTATCCACTATAACTCTTGACAACTGTTCTACAAATGATGCCATGATTGAAAAGATTAAAAGGAAGATGGTTATGTCTGACTTTCTATTGAATGGTTCCTTCCTTGAAATGAGATGTTCGGCTCACATTCTTAACTTAATTGTTAAAGATGGGCTTGAAATTGTAAAAGATGGGATTGAAAAGATAAGGGAAAGTGTGGTGTATTGGACTACAACTCCTAGGAGACTTGAGTTCTTTGAAGAGACTGCTAGGCAAAAGAATGTTTGTATTGGAAAGAAACTTGCACTTGACTGCCCTACTAGGTGGAATTCCACCTTGCATATGCTTGAATCTGCAATTCCATACAAGGAAGTGTTCACTCGTTTGAATCAGAGAGAACCTAACTATACTTCCTTGCCTAGCAGTGATGATTGGATGTTTGCTACTGTTATTAGCAAAAAGCTTGAGGTTTTCAGAAATATTTCTGAGCTTCGTTCTGGAAGCAATTATCCTACTGCTAATATATTCTTTCGAAGGATCTGTGACTTGAAATTGAATATGCTTGAGTGGATGACTGATCCTGGTAGCATCATTTGTGAAATGGCCGAAAAAGGTGGGCCAAGTTTAGCAAATACTGGACTGATATCCATGTATTGCTCACTGTCGTTGTTGTTCTTGATCCTGCATACAAACTTGAGCTGATTCAATACTATTATGATAAGAGCAATGTCTTTGATCCTACTCTTGATCATGTGACTGTTAAGGCCACTGTTTATGATGTTGTCCGTGAGTATCAGTTGAAACAAAGGGCAGAGATGACCATTCTGCCTCCTCTGGTTCTTTTAATGATGTTAAGGCCAATTCTGGTGACCTTGACTTCGAGCTTTATTTAAGCCGAAGGAAAAGGTCCAAAACAGTTTCACCATGCTCTGAATTGGATCATTATCTCTGTGAGGATGTTAGTCCTTGAAGTTCAAATGTTGGGGTTTTGGATTGGTGGAGGGTGAATGCTGGAAAATACCCACTTTTGCAAGAGGTAGCAAGAGATTTGCTTGCTGTACCAGTGACCTCTGTGGCCTCTGAGTCAGCCTTCAGCTCTGGTGGTAGCCTGCTAGATCCTCACCGAAGTAGGCTGCACTTTGAAACTGTCGAGGCACTCATGTGCACCCGTAGCTGGATTCAGAGTGACATTTGCAAAGGTAAGAGCTCTTATTTTTGTTATTTCCCGGTCTGTTTTAATTTCAAATATTCGAAAGTTTTGTTAACTATACTCTGCTGGAAAGGCTAACATTCAAGGTTTGGAGACTTGCTTCTCTGCGATGACAATGGAGGATCCAAGTTGTGAAGAGTTTAAGGAAGAAGGTACTTGTGCTCTGTTTTATTATTATGAACAATTATCTTCAGTTAGTAGTTAAGTTATTAGTTAACAAGTACCTTAAATTGCCACAGATTTTCAAGGTAGCCAGAGTCGTAGACTCTTGGACATTGAAGATTGAAGTGTGCTGCTGGTGATTGTTGTGTTGGGCTGCTGGATTTTGTTTGCTGACTGATTGCTTGATGATGGTGCTGCTCGATAAGACTGAAGGGTGAGAGAACTACTGCTGCTCTTTTTTTTTGTTTGGTTCAATTTGGAACTTGTGTTTTTTCGTTAGGTTTATGGCTATATGCCTTTATGGATGTTGGAATCCAATTTCGAACATGTTTTCTTTTGTTTGGATGATGAATTATTGATGTCTGGTTGCTGGATTTTGCAAGTTGGTGGATTTCATTTGCAATTTATGCAGTTTTTCAGTTTCAATTTTGACTGTTGTGTCTCTGCTTTTTTGTTGGTTTCAGCAGATTTGATTTGTGTCGGGTAAACCCGCTATAACAAGTTCTAACCCGTTACCTGTTGGTTTCGGGGGTGGGCCTAAAAAAAAGCCTGCTAGTGCTAACGGGGCGGATTCGGGGAAAACCCTATATACTTTCGGGCGGGTGACGGATGGGCCTGCCCGGCCCCGATCCGCCCCGTTGCCAAGCCTAATTCTATGTGAGCTAAGTCTGGACGTTTAGGGTGGATGGTGATAAAGGTGGACTTAGCCAAGGCATATGATCGAATCCGGTGGAGCTTTTTTAGGGACACACTCGTAGCTGCAGGAGTGTCAGAGAAGTTCACGGAGCTGACCATGCAGTGTATCTCAACATCTCAAATGCGGATACAATGGAATGGAGGCCTCACAGAGGAGTTCTCCCCTTCCCGGGGGCTGCGACAGGGGTGCCCCCTGTCCCCATACATTTTTACACTGTGCATGGAGAGACTGAGTCATTTAATTACTAATGCTGTGGAGAATGGTAGCTGGAAGCCGATCAGATTGTCTAGCTCCGTGCCGGCTTTATCTCACAAGTTCTTTGCTGATGATCTCATCCTATTCAGTGTGGCTTCTACTGCGCTGGTACAAGTAATTAATCAGCTGTTCGAGACCTTTAGGAGTGCCTCGAGCCAGCAGATCAGTAGACCCAAGTCGAGAGTATTTTTGTCCAAGAATATCTCGACCACTCTTGCGGCCTCTCTTAGTAATGAATTGGGTATACCTCATACTTCTAATCTGGGTCGATACCTTGGAGTCCCAGTAATCCATGACCGAGTTTCGAGAACGACGTTCATGGAGTTGATTGATAGAATTGATGCCCGGTTGGCAGGCTGGGGCGTAGCGACTTTGTCTTTGGCAGGTCGCATCACCTTGGCACAATCTGTGCTCGCATCTCTCCCAGCTTACACCATGCAGACAACTTTCCTTCCAGCAAGTGTTCGAGAGTATATAGATATGAAGATTCGGGGGTTTGTATGGGGGAGCTCTAAAGCAGGGAGGAAGGCACACCTGTTGGATTGGAGTATGCTATGTCGTCCGAAAGAAGAGGGAGGCCTTGGAATGCGGGATGCGGCGACACTGAATGAGGCTTTTATGATGAAAATTTCCTGGCGTTTGATGAAAGAATCGGATAGCCTTTGGGCTCGGGTTATCCGAAGTAAGTACCTCAGGCTGGTGGGAGGCTTGTGGGTTCCCAGGACAACAGGACGACTCTCAAATCTTTGGAAGGGGTACTTCGGGTTCTCCATAGGATCCCTAAGGCGACTGTATGGAATGTTGAGAATGGGCTTTCGATCAGGTCCTGGCAGGACCGCTGGCTAAGCGACGGACCCGTCTTGGCTGAGATGGCGGTTGGACTTCCGCAGGAAGCTCACTCTATTCTAGTAGAGGAGATGGTGTTGAATGGAAAATGGAACAAAGCCTACATCCAAGCTTTCCTCCCGAACGATCTAGTTGAGCAGATACTACTGCATGATATCCCCCGAGGCACAGTGACGAAGACATCAATTGACGGCAGTGAGTAGTTGCCAGGTTTGTGGAGGAGAAGACGAGATTGTGAATCATGTCCTACGGGATTGCCCATATGCGAGGGAAGTCTGGTCCACTTTCCTCGAAAAAGAGGAGGATGAGAAGTTTTTCTCACCGGACATGACAAACTAGATGATGCACTATTATCGGGGAGAAGTGTTAACTTAGACCCATCGTTGTTCGCGGTGGTGTGTTGGTTGCTTTGGAATAATAGAAACACTTATGTATTTGAGAAGAAGATAGCTGCAGCAAGCCAAATTCAAGTGGTAGCTCGGAGATTACACCATCAGATTGGAGAGGCCGTGAAGAGAGACCCCGTGATCCGAGGGGAACAGATGTCAGGTGAATGGAGGTTGATTGGATGGGAAATTCCCCCGGCCGGATGGAGCTGTATCAACACGGATGGATCGGTGGCGTTAGCTATTCAAAGTGTGACGGCTGGGGGCGTAGTGCGAGATGAGCGTGGGAGATTCCTGGGTGATTTTGCAACGAATCTTGGAGGAGGCACGATTACTCGTGCCGAGCTTATGGGCATTCTTCAGGGATTGTAGAGGTCTTGGGACCTTGGTGTAAGGAGGACAGTTCTCCAGACAGATTCCAGAAGCGCGATCGAGCTTATCGAGTCGGCTACTTCCTCCAGTCCGCATTTTCATTTGGTATCGCAGGTGCGGCGTTTGTTGAACCAAGAGTGGGAAGTCCGCATGGAGCACACATACAGAGAGGGGAATGTGGTGGCGGATTACTTGGCGTCAACATGACATAATCTTCCGGTGGGGTTGCACCCGATCTCGTTTTCTAGCCTGATGCTGCAACACTGGCTGTTGTTCGACCTTGTAGGAAGTGTAACTCCCAAATTTATTTACCAGTAGTGGGGGGCGTCTGTGCCCTGGATCTTACAAAAAAAAACTTTATGAGAGACATTTTCTTTCATCTTAAAATGTTGATTATGTATGTATTATGAAGAAACAACTATAATATTCAACTATATGGTTTAATTAAGTAATGAATGACAATTAGTTATATTTATTTCTTTGTTCATTTAATAATTATAAGTAATACTTATATTATATTTTTGTCTCTTTTCATGGAGGTCTAAACACATTATGCATAGTAGGATCACTTTCAAATATGTTATGCATAACTAAGGTAGAAAACAATCATTTTATGCATTTCAAATCATCTATTATATATCCATTATTATATATCATATTCCTCGACAAAATTCTTCCGGCCAACGGGCCGAGTCCTGTGCTAGTATTTTATATGACAATATTCTTTTTTTTCTTGGTCGAGTCTTTGCCCACAAGACTGAAAGAAGGAAACGATATAGATTTAAGGAAACTGCTTGTTGTATGACACTATAAGTGATTGAGTATTATTGATGTGTTGATGTCACTAAAATGGTTGATTGTATGATTAATTATGCAGATTTGAAACTATTTCATCATGACATCTTCTTAAGAACTCAATAAAAAAGCAAAAATAACATTGTTTTCTTACTAACAATGTAGTGCTTGAGGATCTTAGTTGTTCTAAAGAAAGAGTACATCGAGATCAAGCGAGAGGTGCTTCAGAAATACCAAGACTTTTGAGTTTGTATTCTCTACACTCGATGAAAGGGATTATGGAGATAACATGTTTTCTTTATCAAGCATTTTAACAAGAATATGTTGACATGGTAGCTGCAGTTGGAGTTGTTTCCACAACAAAAGTTAAACTTCAACAACTACGAGATGAACATAGAGACAAACATCTACAAAGAGGGAAATCTTTTTTCTTAAAGCATGCCATAGAGGTGCCTAATCTGAATGTCTACATTAGGATATGGTGAGAAACAAACAACTTTTGAGCACCACTACCATTTTTAATACTTTAATCAATGCATAGATTTTCAGTTGGGAACATTGAATTCAAGATTCAATGAGTCATCCGTTAGAGGAGATGAAAGTTTAGGATATGATTGTAATATTGAATAATTTAGGTTACAAGTGACATCCTTATCCTTACTTAATATTATAGGGATTCAAAAACAAATTAGTGCCACATCAACACTTGGCTTGCTCTCAACCATCCAGGATGGACAACTTTCAATTCTAATGAGTACAGTATTTTTTTGTTTTTGCTTTAAATTATCATTATTATCAATAAATGTCAATTAATTTAATGACAATGTTCTCAATCTTTTGGTTTGCTTCTATTCCTTTTCCTAATAACATCTCTCTCTAAAGATAAAATCCAACATTGAAATATAATAAAATAAATAAATTGGGTCAATCCTAATAAAAACAAACAAAGCTCTCTCCTTATTGCACAAAATTGTGAGGATTTCTAACATTTCTCATCTCTATTTTTTGCATAAAGATACAATAAAGGAAATAATAAGGCATATTGAGTTTTTCTTTGTTTGCTGAAAAATAGAAGGCGAGAGTTAGAGGAGACAACGATTTGACGGAAAACAATTGAATAGTATTTTATTTTTGGGTTGTTGATGAACAAAAACATTCATCTTATCTTTGCAAAGACGAACCAAACCAACCCTAGGATTGTTGACTGCTCCCTCTTCCCTTTATCCTCAGCTGGTGGCTGGTCTCTCTTTTTCCCCAAAGATATGCGGCTACTTGCCTCCATATGACCGAGTTATATTCTTCTGTCATCTGGTATTCCTTCCCTTCCCATTGTTTTTTTTAATTTCTTTTGTATTACGGTTTGGGGTCATAAATTTCCCCACTCAATTCAACGATTGTATTTCTTCTTTTTACATGTAGTTTTTTTTTTGTGATTCTCTACTTAGACTTACACTTTTATGTAAATAAGTAATAGGTGATTGGAAGGTTTAATTGCTTGGACTTAGAGCATCTCTCATTGGGTCGACAAATTGATGGTTTTCCTTGGAGGCCTATGGCATCCCTATTCCTTGGCTACTGAATTAAAAAGTAGAGTTGTGAGGTTGTCACCTTACCAAACTCCATCGGATAATGTATTTATGTTTGCTATGTTCATGAGTGTCATGCTACTTGCTAGATATATGTTGATGATCTTATCAATAAGTAATTTGTAAGAGAGGTTATAAGTAGAAGGAATGTATGTGGAGTATGGTGTCTATTGGCTCCTATGTCGATGTTCTTTCAAATTTTACATGTTTTCAATGACATTTGTTTGTTTCCTAAGGATGGAATTTGGCCTAATTGAATCCCTCATTAAATTTTTGATTTTGGCCTTTGTTTTTTACCAACTAATGTTTAATTGATGCATCAAACTCGGTTCATGAATTAGGAATTTGCAAGATAGAATGTATTGAGTTGTATTGTAGTTTGCAACTTTCATTATATGTCTCCAAGAGAAAATTAATGTTGGATTCTAGTTTTCTCTCTCAGTCTCTTGAGAGCATGTTCGTCTTCTCGCTGCTCCCGCAGTGTTTTGTGACGTTTCCTTCTCCCCTGAGTGTTGTGAGTGATTCATATGAATCTGGTGTCTCTTCTTCTTCATCTATTTGGTTTCCCTCCTCTCCGCTTTGTCTGTTTTCCAGTGTCCTCTATCACCACTTTGTATGTTGGTATCTTTCTCTCCTGCTATTTTTTTTGTTTTTGTTGAGGCCTGGTGTCTCTTGGTGTCCCTGCTGATGTAATGGAAGACGAAATAGTTTCCATACTTTCCGGAATGGACCTTATGGCGGAGGAAGATGCTTTAATAAGCTTTGATGATACAGTTTTTACTGAAGGTGTGGAAGAAGTCATTAAGGAAGTTGGCGTGGCTGGGAAGCTTATTTTTGGTAATCCATCGTCTGCAAAGATACTGAAAAGAATTCTTAGTGTGGCATGGAAACTCAAAAAGGATTTTGATGTGCAAATTATGAGAGACAACATTATAAGGCTACAACTCTACTGTTATGAAAACAAAAACAAAGTTCTATTTGGAGGGCCATGGCATCTGGAGCGTCAACTATTAATCTTCAAGGAGGTTCCTCCTGACTTAGATATGAAAAGATTGGATTTCTCCATGACAAATTTTTGGGTTCGAATCGGAGAGCTCCCTTTGAAAATCTGGAATGTCCAAATGGCGGAAAAATTAGATCTATGTTTGGGAGTTACATCCGTTGGGATGGACTACATTATGGAGTAAGCAGTGAATGCATGAGAATTAGAGTTTATATACCGATTTCAAAACCCTTGAGAAGAGTGGTAAATCTACAAGGAAAAGACGGTCTCATATCCTACAGAGTTGGTTATGAGAGTTCCCATTTTCTGTTTTAAGTGTGGTGTTTTTGGACACCTCAAGAAGTCTTACCCGAAACAGCTTGAGGAAACAACTAATGAAGATTCTTATGGACCCTGGTTAAGAGTGGACTCCCCACAAAGAAAGTTATCCCTGAAGGAAAAGGGCAAGTCTCATAAGTTAGCAAAACTCTGGGAGGAAGTCCAAGCTGGCAAGAACTCTAAACAAAAGGAGATAGGTGTGCAAAAAGGAGTAGAGAAGCAAACAGAAGAGTTCAATAAAGGTATACTTACTATTAATGTGAATGATTCCCCACGAACACTAATGTGGGGGAGAAGGAGGGGGAAACAAGGGGCGAACTAGACATAATGAAAGTGTCCAAAAGGGTTCAGACCTTGTGATAGCAGCTGAAACGAGTAATGTGTCCGGGATGGAGAAGAATCATGTGTTATGCGATGATAAAACTGCAGCTAGTGGTTTGGAGACAAAAGGTGGGAAGAAATGGCAAAGATTGGACAATAATACTCCTCCAACTCAACATCAAAAGGAAGGAAAACTCGATATGGGAAAACGAAGAAATCCTGATGATATGGACATTGATACTGCCCTCTCGGGCGAAAAACGAGCTAGGCCTTTTTCTATTATGGATAGCGATGTGGCGGTCCTTACCGAGGTGCAAGGCCGTCGAGCCTAATGAAGATCCTAAGTTACAACTGTCGAGGTTTGGGCAGTTCCTCGGCAGTTGCTAAACTGAAAAGGCTGATCCGTAAACAACAACCTAACATTCTGTTTCTTATGGAGACTAGGAAAGATGAAAGTGGATGGCAAGAGATCAAATGCAAGCTGGGATATCCAGGGGGGATGTGGTGTGGCTGCAAGTAATGACAAGGGATGGAAAATGGGTGGCCTATGTATGCTTTTGACTGATGAGGCTATTGTTATTAAAGTATCATCGTCTCTCTATCACATCGATGTGTTAGTTAGTAGTGAGGAGGGGGGAAGAAAGGTGGAGATTATCTGGTTTCTATGGTTGGGCGGACAGGGAGGAAAGATTCAGATCTTGGAACCTGCTGAAAGGTCTTAAAAATGGTTGTTCATTACCATGGGTCTGCATCGGAGACTTTAATCAGGTCCTTTAGAGGGAAGAGAAGAAAGGAGGACTCAATAATGAGTACCAGGCTGGTGAATTCAGAGAAGCTCTTGAGCATTGCGGTCTTTTGGATTGTGGTTTTATCAGCTATCCATTCACATGGGAAAACAATAGAGCTAATGAAGGTTCCATTGAAGAATGTCTAGATAGATGAGTTGCTAGTTGGGAGTGGCAAACTCATTATCCAAATCACCAAGTTTTTCATTTGGACAGATGCGGTTCTGATCACTGCCCGATTTTACTTTACACAGCAGGGAAAGAGGAGGAAGATATAAAATAGGGTTGGTATTTCCGTGTTGAGTCTTTCTAGCTCAAGGATCCTGAATGTGCTCCCATTATCAGTAATGCTTGCAGTGATAACACTAATGGAAATTTGTTGTATATATTAGCTAATTGCAGATATGAGTTATTAAGCTGGAGCAAGAGGAAATTTGGGGATATCAGAAGGAAAATTGAGAAAATTTACAAGCTGCTCAAAACGTTTAAACACAAGCCTAAGACAGCTTTGATTTTGGAACAAAGGAAGGCTTTGGAAGTCGAGAGGAGTGAAATCATTCTACAGGAGGAGGAACTTTGGAAACAAACGACCTAGGATTGATTGGATGAAAGGGGGGATAAAAATACCAAAATTTTTCATGCTAAGGCCACTGCTAGGAGGAAAAGAAACACTATTAAGGTACTGAGAAATGAAAATGGCAGGTTGTTCAAGGGGCTCAAAGAGGTTTCTATGTGCATCAATGACTATTACAGAACCCTTTTCACAAGAGGTAACACCCCTGAGACTAATTTCCTCCTTAATGAACTTAAAAGGAAGGTCACCCCTGCTGTGAATGACATGCTTTTAAAGCCCCTGGATGACGAGGAGATTGAGAATGCCCTTGGCCAAATGGGGCCTAACAAAACCCCAGGATCTGATGGTTTTTTCTGGAGGTTTTTTATAGAAAAATTGGAGTGCAATTGGCCCTAAAGTGAGGGAGACGGTGCTAAACTTATTCAACAACGGAGTTTTACCCCCGGAGCTGAATCACACCCTTATTGCACTCATCTCGAAGGTGAAATCTCCTAACACATCAAAATATTTCAGACCTATCAGTTTGTGTCGGGTGGTGTACAAAAATATGTCAAAAGTGTTGGCAAACAGGCTTAAACTGATTTTGGATGATCTTATCTCGGAAGAGCAAAGCGCATTCGTCCTAGGGAGAAACATTACTGATAACGTCATTGTTGCTTTTGAATGTTTTCAGTTTATGACGAGAAGAGAAAAGGAGAAAGATGATTTCTTTGCTGCGAAACTCGACATGGCCAAGGCCTATGATTGATTTGAGTGGATTTTCCTGAAAAATGTTATGAGGAGGATGAGTTTTGATGAGTGATGGATTGTCCTTGTTATGACATGTGTTTCATTTGTTTCTTACTCTGTTTTGGTTAATGGCCACAAGTCTGAAAGTTTCTCTCCTTCTTGGGGACTTAGGCAGGGTGACCCGCTGTCCCCCTACCTTTTCCTTTTTTACGCAGAAGGTTTGACTGCTCTAATCAAGAAGGCAGAAGCTGATGGTAAGTTACATGGTATTCAGATAAGGAAGAAATATCTTGTTATATAACATCTCTTATTCGCTGACGACTGTGGTTATTGGACAAGCATTGTTAAGAGAATGTGACCAGCTCAAAGATATTCTGAATATCTATGCTAAAGAATCAGGACAACTCATTAACTTTACAAAGTCAGAAATGTCTTTCAGTAAGAATGTTCGTTTAAGTTGAAGGCTCGAGATTTGTGGTAAGCTGGGTATAAAAGAGGTGGAAAAGCACCCTAAATATCTTGGTTACTGTGGTAGGAAGATCAAAGAAGGCTCTCTTCGAGGAAATTAAAGAACGGGTCAGGAAGAAATTAAAAGACTGGAAGAGTAGGACGATGTCATAAGCCAGGAAGGAGATTATGATAAAAGTTGTGGCCCAGGCTCAATGTCTTTATCTTATGTATGTTTTCCACATTCCGGAGGGTACTCTTAATGAAATACAGAAGTTCATTTCAAGTTTTTGGTGGGGCAGAAGGGAAAAGAAACCAAAATCCATTGGCTGGAGTGGGATGAACTTTGTGATGGTAAAGAGGATGGGGGGATGGGTTTCAGAGATCTTAGAGCTCTAAATTACGCAATGTTGGGGAAACAGATATGGAATGTGTTAACTAGACCACACTCGTTGATGGCAAGGATTTGAAGGCTAGATACTTCCGACATTCTAGATGCAAAGCTTGTTTTTCAACCGAGCTACATATGGAAGAGCATTATGGCTGCTAAGGAAAAGATTGAAGAAGGTTTCAGATAGAGAGTTGGAAATGGAAAATCTATTGATGTTTGGAAAGATGCTTGGATTCCGGGGAAAAAATTTCTATCACGCTGACCCCTTCCCTTCTGGTGACCCCCCTGAGGCTACTGTTAGTTCCCTGATCGATGAAGATTCTGGGGGGTGGGATTGGAATAAGTGAAAGGTTTTTTCTCAAGCAATGGTCAAGTACTTACTCTAGAATTCCTATTTGCTCTCCCCCTGGTGTGGATACGAGAGTTTGGAAAGCCACTGAAAATGGTGCTTATTCGGTCAAATCAGCTTATCAATTTATCCGTTGTCATCAACATCAAACATTATGCCGAATCCACAATCAAACTACGGACAAGTCAGAGGTTTGGAATGACTTAAGGAATATTCAAATTCAACCTAAGATTCGTATCTTCCTATGGAAAGTGTGTAAGAATATCTTACCTGTTGGAGTTCACATTGAAGAATGGATCAATAATGCTTCTCCTGAATGTCTGTTTTGCAATCTCCCTGAATCCCAGATTCACGCCCTCCGTGATTGCGCTTGGATTCGTCAGCGTTGGCAAAGCTGCGATGAAAAGAAATTGTATGAGTTGGGTGAAGGAAGATCATGGGCCGAGTGGATTAAGGAGGTCTTCCAAAAATTCCCATTGGATAGAATCTGGAAATTCTGCTCAATCATGTGGTACTTATGAAAGGAAAGATGTAATCACAAGTTTAACAATAGGAAGTTGGATGGGGAGGAGATCATACCTCGTGGCCTTGGATGGTTGTCCTCTGACACGCTAAAACACAACACCAAACTGCGACCAAGTGTAATCACAGTCCGGAAATGCAGTAAGTGGCAAGCTCTATTTGTCAACCCGGGGCCTAGATCTACTGCCTACTCCGTGATTATTTATTATCTAGCAAACTAAGTCGAGTGATTGTGATTTTAACTAAAAGCAGTAAGAAAGCAGGAAATTGTTCGATTTTCTAAAGCAATGGAAGAGTCACTCGGGAATGAGTCCCCCTAGATCCTTAGTTAGGTCACAGTTGTAATTACTTTTGGTTGCTTTACTGTTGATTATACCGCCAAAGATCCGACAGTAGCTTGGAATCTCTTAAGCTGACCAAGCTCTCTCAGTCAAACTACCCGGCAGACGACTAGTCTTCACCAGGATAGAAAGCTGAGGCTATGAACACAGAACTCCACTACTGGAACTGAATTCCAATACAAAGCAGTAAATCGACTAACTCTCGTATAATCGATTCACTACTACCGACTGAAGAAGCTCTAGCAACCTAATCAGATTCTATCTATCTCAGGTTGCAGTAGAAATCAATAAAAGATGATCAGGCTTCAATTGACTCAATCAAAACACTTCAATCGATTATAATCAAACAATATCACAATCCAACCGTAGTTACAACAATGATCCCTAACACATAGAACTAGGGTTCTTCATACCCAAGTGAGAGAGGGTTCTACTCCATACAGAGAGAGAGAGAGAGAGAGAGAGAGGGAAACAACAAACAAAACAGTCATACTCATCAAGATGGGAAGAATCTGCTCTGGGATGATGATCTTCACTCCAAGGATGATTTCCAAGCTTGATTGATGAAACCCAACTCCAAAATCACTCTTAGGGGGTGTTTTTCGCACTTTCTCTCTCTAGGGCTTTGTTTTTGCTCTGGAAAATCGATTCCCTCTCCTTAGGCTCGAAATTGGGTTAAAACCCAGAATTTCCCAACCACACGGCCAGGCCACACGACTGTGTGTCTTCCCAGTATGTCTGTGTGAGTGCCAAAACACGTGGTTCCATCTAATGAGCTTCATGCACGCTGCAAGGCCAGAAGTGCACAATTGTGTGGAATCTCAGTCTGGCCGTGTGAACTCCCTGGAATTTCCACACGGCCTCAAGGGACCCAATACACGGCCAGTGTGGCTTACTCGCGTAATGGGATTCCACACGGCCGTGTGGCTGCTAGGTCTGGCCATGTGGATTTCCCAGCTTCTCGCCAGACGTCCAACTTTCGTCCAATCGGCCCGAAAATCGATCCCAAACCTCCAATCACGTACTAGGACCTGAAATAACACAAACGAGAACAACCTAGCATGAAATCAGCCTAAGATACGAGAAATGAGGCTCAAACGACATAAGAATGGTGGATAAAAACATGTGTATATATCAAGTCATCATCCTCTTATCTTGAACCAGATTTATGGTCCTAATACAAAGGCCTTTCGCTCGTTCATCCCCTCCATTCCTTCCGGCTCTTTCCTCATAAGTAATTTCCACCAAGCAAAACTCTGGCCGATGAAAAATCTAGACCTCCGTCCCACTCTCCGGTTCAAACCAAAATAGAGAATACCAGTAGCAAATTCGTGTTGTTTCGATTGGGATTTCGTTGTAGGAAATCTCCTCACAGTTCAACTATGGATTCCCTTGCATCACAATTGTTGTATTAAGTCCCGGTGGAAATCCATCAACGGTACGGTGCTGGATTGCTCGATAATTCTAGGGTGAGCTCCAGCGATCTGTTTCCTCCAACCAGGCGTGCATTGAAGGCTCCTCTAGTCGACAATAAAGCTAATTAATTACCATTTTTATATTCAGGGATCCTTTTGCGCCAAGACCATTAAGCCTAAATAAGGGTCTTTAACACATCTTTTATTCAATGTATTTGAGCCTCTTATTGACCCAATAATGATGTCTAACTAACTGCTATACCTTTTAAGACATACTTAATGGTCTCTTTAATTTGAAGCTACTATATTATTTGATTTCCTAGTAATCAACTGTTATACTAATGGTTTAGACTCTGACTCTAGCCAGTAGCCACTCGACTTGCAAAGCTATGTATCCCTTTAATGGCGCTCAACGATCCTTTATGGATGAAATTACTTCCCATTTTTGGGTAGGAAGGAGGGGGGGGGGGGTTTAATAACCCAATTACTGGGTTTTAAATCCTTTGTAGAGGGTTGGGGAGTCCAAATTCAAAGAATGCTCTCTCAATTGTAGCTACGACGTCGCTACCAGATGTGGCGCGGAGATCATCGACACTTTCATATTGGTTTACACCGTCTTCTCCGCCGTCGACCCCAAGAGGAACGCTCGTGACTCCCATGTCTCCAAACTTCATCCTCCTCCACTGCCACAACCACCAGGCACCACTGCACCGCCTGCCGAAGACCTCGCATCGGAAGAGCCCACAACTCCCTTATTCAAATCTCGTTCTCGCTATAGACGGAGCGACACGTGGATTATCTCCGCCTTTCATCATTTGTTACCTCGTGGTCTTCTTTGTCACAATGTTCGTCAATGACTGCTGGCGCAATTTCGTCGGCGATTGTGCTGCCAAATCCCTCTAGCGGTTGTCTTTTCAGCCTTTCTCCGAGAACCCCTTCCTTGGTCCCTCCTCGTCCAATGATTCTGTTCTGGTGATGGTTGTTGTTGGTTTGAATCAGAAGCCTAATTTTCCATTTCTAGTATCCTTTAGCTCTTTCTGTGGATGAAACTAAGCTAGCGAACCTATTTCAGAGGATTTCTGTTTTGGTTGATGGAATGCCCTAGCCGGAAATCAGCCGTAGAAATGTTGCTCACTAGGTGTTTGCTTGTTAATATTCATCACCATGTATTTTGAAGCATGATTTTTTTGTGTGGCTAAACTTGAATTAACTAACGTGTGGGTTTACTCAGTGTTAAGGTTTGCGGTGAAGGTTTGTAGGTTGCCGATCAGTATTGTGTCTTTGTGTTACTGCCGGAGTGTGCCGGGAGCCGCTGGCGTGGTCGGGCAGTCAACGTCGGCTAGTGTCAGCCGGGATTGAGCCGTTACGCCGGCTCTCTTCATCATTAACTCCCTCCTAATTAGTAATAATTACTGGATGCGAGTGACATCATGGGCGAGCCTTTGCTCCAGAACAACAAGTACCGTTAAGGCCAATTATGTGTCATTAAATACTTCGTGTGTCAATGTCAATGGACTAATGAGATGTTACAAATCACAATTATGTCATTTAAGCGTCCAATTAATGGCGCGATATGGTCTTGGCCAGTTTTGAGAATCCAATTTTTTAATGGAAGAGATATTAAAAAGTTATTTACTAACCTCTTAATCCCATTATCCTCTTTTAATTACTGCTGGAATCTCGCTGCAAAGTGTTGGTGTCCACCTTCACTCCAACGGTGCTTTCTCCGACAAGACATGGCGAAGCTAGCTATCATAATTGCATTCGCATATACAAGAAAATGTTATTTGAATTGATTACCATAGTTAATATGCTCATAATTATTTTAGCAATAGTAATCGTCCCATTTATTTTGGTTGAATTTTTTCAAAAGGAAATCTCTTTGGTTTCAAAAAGTATGTTGTAGTTTTCCCCCCTACAGTTGTTCCCCTACAAACCCATGGAGTTAACTGCCTCAATCAATGTCATACATGCGGGAACGGCTACGGTGCTAATTGTACAATAGCTAGCACCGTCCTAACCAAGGGAAAAACTACTACTAGTTTGAATTAGTAGTGATTTAGCTTAGATGTTGTATTGATTTTATAATAATCCGTAGTGATTTTTGCTAGTTATCACGGTGCTAACCCCTATAATGGTTAGCACCTAATCCCATCCCCATACATGCTGGCGATGTCAAGAGAGCATTGAACACTTATTCTTCAGATGCCCCCTTTCCACCAAGATGTGGACCTTGGTGGGATTGAGCAACTTCAATGATTCCGCCAGATTGTTAATTTTAGTCTATGGTGGCGTCATGTCATGATCTCTGAGATCTCCCATTCCACACTCTCCAATGCGTTTTCTTTGGAGAATCTGGAAGTTTAGAAATAAAGTGACTTTTTAATTCTATCAATCTAATGTCCGTTCTCTCGCCAGACAATTCTCCAACCAGGTCCTTCAAGTCTTCAATTTTAACCCCCTCCTCCGCCCCCAGATCGCTCCTTCCAATTCCTCATCCTTCGTCTTGGGAACCTCCACAAGATGACCATTTGAGATAAACTTTGATGCATTCGTTCATGACTCAGGGTGCTCGTTTGGTCTTGTTATTCGTGGGCCAGACGGGCATGTGGTGCTGGCAGGCGGTATGCGTCACCAGGGAGTAGTCAACTTATAGCTGGCAGAGCTCCTAGCAGTAAAAGATGCTATCTCCGTCATCGCATCAAGATCCTTGACTCAAGTGATAATGGAAGGTGATTTCGAGGTGGTCGTCAACCAGATCCCGCAAGATGTATTAGAAGATTTCGTTGGAGGTTCGGTGTCCCGGAAGTGTCGTCAGATTTTAGACTTTTTGTCAGTTTGTATAGTGTTTAGGACGGATCCTAAAGCCACCAACAGTGCTGCCCATAGAGTGACGCATAAAGCATTGCTATTGTCTTTTCTAGAGTTAGAGTCTTTCGACTTTACTAGGTGGCTTCGCTAGAGTGTCGCTTGTAGTGGGTTTGTGGGTAATTTTGTTTGTATAACTCTTGTGATTTTGTTGCGTTTCAAATTTAGTGTTGATTTTCTTGCATTGCACATAGTAGAATGATCATTTTGTGGCTAATGGTTATCTAGCTCGGAGCTGGAAGTCTGGAACAATAGGAGTGGTATAGAGAAGTAAATAATATTGAACCAGAAGGGTAAGAAAGAAACCAGTTGTCCGTGTTAGGCCGCAACAGTGTTTCGTTGCATTCAACGAACGGACAGCAGGTGCTCTCTCTCTCTTTCATCAGCTTTTCTCTCTTTGTTTCTCCAATCTTTTTTTCCGAGTGGGACTTGCAATTTTGTTTTTTGGACACATCCGGACTCTCTCTTCCGTGTCGGAGGGCGAGAGAGAGAGAGAGAGCTGCGGCGCGGCGTCTCCGCCTCCCTTCACGTCCAAACTCTCTCCCCCTTTTTCTTCTTTGGAATTCAAGTTCACAGTTTTTACCCTTTCCATGGAGGTCTTCAGCGGTGTTTACTTGGACTGCTCCTCTTAACCTACGCCGTCTTTCCTGCTTATCCTGCGCTCCCCCTTAGCCCGAAAGCTGTAATATCCACCTTACTGCTGTCAGTCTAATCCATCGTACTTCCTAGGGTTCTGCTCTACTGTGAATGCAAGTCCGTGCATCCCGAAATTCCCTTTCTGGTATTTCTCTCCCCCAAAATTTGAGGCTTTCTTTATTTCCTTTTCATTTTCCATGCCTTGGTGTGGTTTAGAATGCAACGAGTTGGAACTTGGAACTGGGATCACATTTTCCCGCATACCCTTGTATTGGGTTTCTCATTTTTGGAGGTTTTGTAGGGTTTAAATGCCGTTGTTGGTTTTATCATTTGTTTCCCCATGGTCTTGGAGAGTTTTCATTTGCTCGAGGGGAAATGATGATAAGTCCGAGCTTGATGAGATTAGTTGCATCAATTTTAATACAAATAGTGTGGTTTATTGGCATCCTTAAGACATGTCAAGTGGGTTTTATTGATGTTGTCTTGTTGTGGACCTAGTTACCTCCGGTGGTACAATATTACCGATGACATTGGAATCACATTGTTCAATCCCCAAGAAAGTTGACATTTTTATACCCAAGAGGGTTTGGTTTTGGCCTTGTGTTCCCATACAGGGAGGGGTTGTTTAGACGTTGAAAAAGTTTAGTCATTTTTTCTGTCAATTTTGTTATTTTAGGAAATTAAAGTTGTGGAAGGGCTAGATGGCATTGCCCGAGGATGCTGTTGGTAAAGGGAAAGATGGAGAACCTGTAGGAGATAATGGTTTCCTTAAACAATCAGAGTCTTCTCCTTGTGTCAGTGGCAGTCCTGCGGCTATGGCTTCATTGCAGAAGCATTTCCAAGGGAAGGATGCCTTGAATTATGCCAATATTCTGCGATCCAGAAACAAGTTTGCTGATGCTCTTGTTCTCTATGAGAGGATATTGGAGGAAGATAGTGCAAATGTTGAAGCTTATATTGGAAAAGGGATATGCCTCCAGATGCAGAACATGGGAAGGCTGGCTTTTGACAGTTTTGCTGAAGCTGTCAGGATAGAACCCCAGAATGCCTGCGCCCTCACTCATTGTGGCATACTCTACAAAGACGAAGGCCGTCTAGTTGATGCTGCTGAGGTATTTGCATATGCTTCCTTGACTGTCAGGTCACTTCTCAGAAAATTATTTGGTAGCAGAACTGCTGATCTGCTGGCCATTATCTGAAGTTGCAAGATTTGTTCTTTCTTTCAACCATGTAACAATGGTGCAGTTTTCCTTTCGCTGTTGAGCTTTGGCTGAAAAACTGGCATGCAGAAGTAGAATGTGTCTCATTTCGTTTCCTAATCTAAGGAATAGGCAGCTAGTTTGACCAGATTGTCTGTAGTATCTCTTATATTTTGGGATAATATCCATGATAAGAGGGAGTCCCTGCATTGAAATAATGAGGGCATGTCATAAAAGAATGCATAACGTGAATTGTTGGATTAGGTCCAATATGGGATCTTTTGCTTTTTCATTTCCTATGATATATTAGGTTATTATATTAGTTATATATCTGCTTCCTTGTTTGACTTTGTAGTGTAGTAATATGCTTGCACCAACATTATCTTTATTGATTGTGAAAGTTCATTTTTTTCTTTGTTCCCACGAGTCTTTTCCAGCACTTTGGCAATCTGTTAATGAACATGGTCTTTGGTTGCTTTCTCGTCTGCATTGTGGTTAAGTATTGGTGTTCTATATGTTTTTCAACTGTGTGAGAACTACTTGATCACTCTTTAATTAGTTGCATTTTCTATGGTTTGTGCAGTCATATCAGAAGGCTCTAACTGCAGATCCTTCATATAAGCCAGCTGCTGAATGTCTAGCAATTGTCTTAACAGATCTTGGGACGAGTTTAAAGCTTTCTGGCAACGTCCAAGAGGGAATTCAAAAGTACTATGAAGCTCTTAATATAGATCCACACTATGCGGTAATTCATATTCCTAGCTTCTCTTAGACCACCCAATTTGATACTTTTTAGCTTATTGTAGCTTCCAAGAATTGTATTTATGGTCTGCCTCCTGATTGTTGGTTAAGATCCTGATAGTCATGCTTCTTATGTGCAGCCTGCATATTACAATCTTGGTGTAGTATATTCTGAAATGATGAAATATGACACTGCCCTTAGTTGCTATGAAAAGGCTGCCTTGGAGAGGCCCATGTATGCAGAAGCATATTGCAATATGGGTGTCATACACAAAAATCGAGGTGATTTGGAGTCAGCGATTGCCTGTTATGAGAGGTAATATGCTAGTTGGTAGTCATATGCTAAAAATTGCATTTGAGGGTTATCATTCCATCTTTGTGGATTCTGATGCACTCATTGATTAATTGGTCTTTCGTTGCAGGTGTTTAGCTGTTTCACCTAACTTTGAAATTGCCAAAAATAACATGGCAATAGCACTGACTGATTTAGGCACAAAGGTGGGTTTCCATTCCCATTGTTTTCTATTTCCTACTGGACCATTTCACTTTCCTCAGCATATGAGCTGAAGCGTTCCTTAGGAGGTTATTTTGCTTATTGTTCTAGTAATGAGTGGTCAGGGAGCTGATTTTAAACTGGTTGATATACATATATTTTCTCTTCTTTATTTTGATTGTTTTTATACCTGATTTTGGTTCAGCGATCAATTTGCAGGTTAAACTGGAGGGAGACATCAGTCAAGGTGTGGCATATTACAAGAAGGCTTTATATTATAATTGGCACTATGCTGATGCTATGTACAATCTTGGTGTTGCTTATGGTGAGATGCTGCAGTTTGATATGGTATGTGGCTTGTGAACTTCATTACTGTGAGTTTGCTCATGTATGAATTAGGTGCTTATTCGTTTATCAGGCAGAGGTGCATTGATTGAAGCAGAATCCAAATTAGTCTAGGAATCTCTTTGTTACTGATGTGTAGTGCATTAGTTAGGGAACAAATCGCTCAACCTAATTTCTTAGTGACCATTGTTCTGTTTCTTTGTTCCAGGCAATTGTATTCTACGAACTTGCTTTCCACTTCAATCCCCATTGCGCTGAGGCGTGCAACAATTTGGGAGTAATATATAAGGACCGGGATAATCTTGATAAAGCAGTGGAGTGCTACCAGGCAACTTTCTCTAATTGTACCAGAATTGAATTTTTGTTCTAGCATGTAAAGGTCTGTGATTAATTTGTGTTGAACAACACTTTTGCAGCTGGCTTTATCAATCAAGCCAAACTTCTCCCAGTCACTGAACAACCTTGGCGTTGTGTACACTGTCCAGGTTTGATATAATTTCACCCTGTGTACTGCTGTTAAACAGCCATTTCTCCACTAATGCAAGTCTTTCTTGCTAACAGGGAAAAATGGATGCAGCTGCAAGCATGATCGAGAAAGCGATATTGGCTAATCCTACTTATGCTGAAGCATACAATAATTTGGGTATTTCTCTTCATCTGTGAGACGTTACTCTGGCCCCCTTATGACTCCATGTGTTATGTGTACAACCACTGTCCCGGCATGTGTGGTTTGCAACATTTGTTGATTTTCAAACATCACATGGCTAGACCTATGTGATCAGTATTACCCTTGAGATTGTAACTTGATTACTGTTTTTTGCATAACGGGCTTGAGTCTTTCCTGCATGCATAATGTTTTATCGTGCCTTTGCAGGGGTCCTTTATAGAGATGCTGGAAATATATCTATGGCTATTACTGCATATGAGCAATGCCTAAAGATAGATCCAGATTCTCGTAATGCTGGCCAGGTATGAGCTCTCTTCTTTTTCATAGTCCAGCTCCTAAAATTATTATGCCTTCCTTTCCAGTCATTTTTTATTGCTCGTGTTCATTGAGATGCCTTTGCTATCACTGTGTATGAAGTGTTTACTGTTTCTAACGACTGAAGTGTTTCTTGGTTTCATATCTTCTCTTTTCTCTTGGTTGTTGGCTTTTCAGCATGTTTGGCCGAAACATATTTTGTTTTCTTACTGTACATGCGTTATAACTGATCTTTCTCCAGATTGAGACAAATCAAGAACTCGTCTATTGATGCTGCATCTGATTGCTTATCTGTACTATTCTGCAGAATCGATTGCTTGCTATGAATTACATACACGAGGGCCATGATGATGAGCTATATGAGACACACAGGTTTTGCGCAGTACTCTTAACATTTTTTTTAGTTGACTCACAATTTTGTCTTAGCTTTTAGTTGCTAGTATTAGCAAATTTTGATTGTTACTACAGAGTCTCAGTTTTCTTGTTAGAACTTGCGGACGTGTGTGCTATTCACCTTAGAGCGAGTGCAATTTGGAACTGAACAAAGAATAAGTTCCGATCAAGGCATTTTATAAAGTGCTCCTCCGAATACTTCTTTTAATCTTTGTGTCTTGGTTAGAAATTTTGAATGATTGTTTTCCTCGGAAATCTGCAATGTACAAGGGTGTGCCGCGGAAATAATCGTCCATTTATTTCACTCGTCATTTTTGGGTTTCCTTGTTATATGTTTGCTGTTATTGGATTTTTTCGCTGAAGCTTTCCCTAGTCAGTTCCTCCTTAATATGGTTTTATGTTGGCATAAGTTTTGAAGTTTCATATCTTGCCATTTTATTGCCTGTTGGTTGAACCTGGGTTTATTTGTTGATCTGTAATTGAAATGCATGTGCAGGGACTGGGGTAGGCGCTTTATGAGGCTGTATCCTCAATACACTTCCTGGGACAATCCAAAAGAACCAGAAAGGCCACTTGTCATTGGATATGTGTCTCCAGATTATTTTACTCATTCTGTATCTTATTTCATTGAGGCACCCCTTGTCTATCACGACTATACGAATTACAAAGTGGTTGTGTATTCGGCAGTTGTCAAGGTATTGTAATAGCATTATTCAGTTTTTCTAATTTATTCATGTGCCATCTTTATCCAAGCTAGTGTTTTCTTATGTTTAGGTATTGTCTATGCTGTTTTTCTTGTTGCATTGTGAGAATGTCTCTGTCATAACTTGCAGCTATCTTGGGGCTACAGGTTATCTGACTCTTGCCCTGCAGGCAAATGTAGGCCACTTGTAATTGCGTTACTCTGGTTTTGTAGATATGTTTTTAATTGTTGTTAGTACAGCTCATGACAGTTCTGCTTGTTTGGGTTTGTTCTTGTCAACTGTTTGCATTTATATGACGATGGCAATGCCAATTTTTTCATGGCCTTTCTTTTCATCTGTCTAATGTGCCTATTATTTATGAAATTGTGGGTCCGTCTTATGCACTTGCTCAAAATATCAACGCTTCTGATTGTTTACAGGCTGATGCAAAAACGCATAGGTTCAGAGAGAAAGTGCTTAAAAAAGGAGGGTCGTGGAGAGACATATATGGAATTGATGAAAAGAGGGTGGCAGGTTTGGTTAGAGAAGACAATGTTGACATCTTAGTGGAACTAACTGGACATACTGCTAACAATAAATTGGGCACTATGGCGTGTCGACCAGCACCTGTTCAGGTATGCATGAAATTGTTGGCATGAGTGGAAAAGTGTATTTTGCTTTCTACTGCTATTGTTCCATGCTAAACATTAATTTGGTTGTTTTAGAAGAGAGGTGGAAACTGCTTTTGGACTGGTTACTTGCTCTTGGATAGCAAGTGTGGCCAGAGACTTTGTTTTGCTTTTTCTGTAATTGATGTCGGTACATGCATGATGCATCTGTTCAAGATTTTATTTTGTGTGTCTTCAACATGAGCCAGCTGGAAGAGTAAGAGGTATATTTATCTAACCAATACCAGACATAAAATGTAGAATCCTTTCAGAGGAAGCACCAATCCTATTGCATCTTTGCCTATATGCTCTAATAGTGAGAGGAAGTCATTAGTGAGCACAGTGATGCCGTAGTAATGTTAGGTGTGGCAAACTGTGATGATGCTTAAGGTACCTGTAGAACTCACATAGCTGGAGTTTGTGTTGTATACTTCTTGCAAATTGGTCTTTTTAGGTTTACCTGAACGTATGAACTTTGCTGGGTGCTTGATTGAGTATTCTATACCAGTAAGAAGCATTATGTTGAAATATGCTTATGCTCTTTTTATACAAGGATTTAGTTTGATAATTGTTTTTTTGTTCAGGTTACATGGATAGGGTATCCAAACACAACTGGTTTACCTAGCATTGATTACAGAATCACTGATTCTCTGGCTGATCCACCAGATAGTAAACAGAAGTATGGATTCTTCCACCTCTCTTTTACTTTTGGCAGTTCTGATGGGAGTCTTGATCCTCTAGATTGGAAATATCTGTAGTTACTCTGGTACCTGTGCTAATATCTCTTGTTTGTTTGTAGCCATGTCGAAGATTTAGTCCGGTTACCAGAATCCTTTCTTTGTTACACTCCGTCCCCTGAAGCTGGGCCAGTCGCGGTTGCACCTGCTGTGTCAAATGGCTTTATAACATTTGGTAGTTTCAACAATCTGGCAAAGGTATGTATCAGGAGATAGTTGGGCAAGTTTATTTGCCAAGTTCTAGTAAAACTCATTATTGTAATTGGCGAGGATCCTTACTCATCACTCTTTGCAACTTTCTCTCCCTGGCAGATAACTCCTAGAGTACTGCAAGTGTGGGCTAGGATTCTCTGTGCAGTTCCAAACTCTCGCCTGGTTGTTAAATGCAAGCCATTCTGTTGCGATAGTGTTCGGCAGAAATTTCTGACAACTTTGGAGCAGCTAGGGTTGGAACCATTGCGTGTTGATCTTCTGCCTCTAATTCTTCTGAACCATGATCATATGCAAGCATATTCTCTCATGGATATCAGGTGAGATCTTGAAATAATATATAAATGACATAATTGCAGTCTGTTGTTGCTACCTTCTAGTAAAGTGTCAGTGGCAAAGCTCCTTTATTGCTGTAGGACTGCTGTCATCAGATGCTAATTTGATACCTCCTGGTTGACCTGCTATATCAGTGAATAAGCCAGTTGTTTCTGCCAGTTTGGCAAGGTTTTAACTTTATGGGTCATATTATGCAAATGATTAGAAGATACCATTCTTTGTGATACAAGACGGGTGCTTTTCCTGGTTAACCCTATGTTATGGAAAGTTTTCATTGCTTCTACTTTCCTTGCTGTCTGCTTGTGCTGCATCACACTGAGTCCATTAACGATCAGCTTTAGTACTAAATGCAGCAAAAAGGTTTCCTGCTGCGCCTTAATGGCTTGAAGAAGTTTTTGGCTCCTATAGCTGTGTTTCCAGGCTCTGTTTATTTACTTGCTTGTTAAATTGACAATATGACTATAACCTAACCTTTTATGTAGCAAATAATTTCTGCAGAAAGTCTTGTCCTAGTCGGTTGTTTATTTAAAGTAGGGTTGTCATAGAAGCACATCCCATAAACCTCATCTGGAGTTGTTTTAGCTTGGAATTTTTTCTCCTAATAGCTGTAATACCAACTAAAATGCCAGTCCCAACTATACATGTGCCATATCTGGTCAATTTCTTCTGTTGGTTGATGGATTTTACATGTAGAACACGGTTATATACTGTGATTGGTTTTACCTCTGTTCTTCTGTTGTGTATTTTCAATGTGCTCGCCAGTTCTTGCGCGAAAAGATCATCATGGTGTATAACATCTTACTGTGTTGTAGTTTGGATACGTTCCCATATGCTGGAACAACAACGACGTGTGAATCTTTGTTCATGGGAGTACCGTGTATTACTATGGCTGGAGCGGTACATGCTCACAACGTTGGTGTTAGTCTTCTCAGCAAAGTAGGTGAGACACCTTTCTTTGTACTTGTTTAGTGTACTTGATCTATCTGCCATGGCAAGTGGAGTGGAATTAAGGGTGTGTTTGTTTCAGTTCAAAGAAAAGGTAACCTAGGAACCCTAAGCAAATCAGTCCGACATTTTGGAGATACTACTCATTCTAATTGACAAATTGTTAATAGCCCAAAGTCCCTCACTAGAATATTTTCATTTCCAACTTTGTCCTTCTGAAAGAAGTTCTTAGTGCTATATGCATATAGTCATTGCCCGATACTCATTTTCTAATTATCACAAACTACTGTTCTTTCATTTTTAAACAATATCTCATATCCTACTTACTGTACCTTTTCTAGACCTAACCAAACACTTCCCTTCCTTTTCACTGAAAGTTACTACCAAATCAGTTTCTTTTCGCTAAAGCTAAAGCAAACATGCAATAAAACCAGCCTTAAGAGTTTGAAGGGAAGTCAGCTGAGTTTTGTGGTTTTGATTATGGCAATGTACAGGACTAGAACATCTGGTTGCCAAAAATGAGGATGAGTATGTTCAAATGGCGCTTCAACTGGCTTCAGATGTTGATGCTCTCTCGAGCTTGAGGATGAGGCTCCGAGATCTTATGTCCAAATCGCCTGTATGTGACGGAGCAAACTTCACTCTTGGCTTGGAGTCGGCATACAGGGACATGTGGCGGAGATACTGCATGGGCGATGTGCCATCTTCAAAACATATGATCCAACTCATACAACAACAGGAACAACAAGTAATTTCAGATGTACCCAGCGACAACTCTCAGCAACCCCCAACTACTATCTCGAGCATGACGAGCTCAAGGGAAGAAGACTTGCTGCATGGATCCGCTATCAAGGAGAATGGATTCGGTGCAGCACCACCATCGATGGCCAATCATTTTTGTGATGAGAACGGGATTAGTTAGAATCTCACACTGCTTACCACACAATCAAAGTCGAAGCTGAAGTGGGTCATCATGAGCTTATGTGTGATTCCTAGCCCGTTTTATCCCTTCGAGTGTGACGTATCTAGAGCTGGGCGCATAGGGCAAGTGAAGGTGAAAAACACTAGTCTCAATTGTGGCAGCGAGGGAGTTGTTCTGTGTTGTGGTGTTTGCTGTAGGGGAATATATTTTTCTGGGAAAGAAGGGTTGTTAGGAAAGGAGTTCTGACGGTTTGGATTCAATGGTGAACCTGATGTTGTAGTTAGGCGGGCATCTGGGGTATCTTTCCCATGATGGATAGGTAACTAGAATTTGGTTGGTTTTGTAAATGGGAGATAGTTTACATTGGTTTGTATCCTTATTGTACTCTGTTTTCTTGGGGAGAGAACCAGTAGGAGAAACAAGGAAGAACAGTAGCTGGAGAGCTAGTATTTTCTACATGTTACATATGACGATTTAAGTGAAATTATAGAGCAATTTCGGGCCGATGCTTTTATTAAAGCATCTTTAATATTTTACTCTTGTTTCTCCTCCCTTAGGAGAGGGTGGCATGTTTCCGTTAGGAGGAATAGGACCAGATATAAATAAAGGAAAAATGGCTAGGTTCCACATCTAATATTTTAGCTCTCGCTAACAAAGGATAACTCTTTCACAGATAAACGCCACCAGAATTCAAAGGTGGAACGTTAAAGCTAGGCACAATGTAATACTTTGGATCAGGACTTCAAACAATGCTCGGTTTGGGTCTAAGAGACAACGCAGCTGAGTTTTCTCTAATAAAATTTGCTTATATCGACATAAGCATTTTTACAAACAAGGCAGGTTGAGAATTGAGATCCACGATTGCTGTCGAGGGGCAAAACAGTACCCCTTTGAAGCCAAATTACATTCTCAGCAGCTTCAGGTCTGCAGAGCGGTTGTCGACATTGATTGCATACATCGATTGCTGATTCCTAAGTTCTTCTATCTGGATTCGTCGTCTTGCCTTGCAGCATTTAATCTTTGACGGACGTTCTCAATATCTTCACATCATGAATGGGCCTGCAATGTATCAAATAGATCATATGAAGTAAGCAGATTTTAGTAGGAACATTGCTGCAATCCACCAAAATTATGGAACTTTGAGCTAAACTGAGCATGTTTAACTTAGTGACAGCGAATGCCTTAGCAAGTCAAGTTTCATAAAACAGAATTCGTGAACATTTTATGAAAAACTCACCTGTCACTTTTGTCAGTCTGAACGCTCCCAAGTCTTTTGATTATCTCCATCCCACCACAAACTCTTCCAAATATGGTATGTTTTCCTACAAAATTTGGACATGATACAAAGCTTAATGGTGGAATATAAGTTGTTGACACAAATACACGAAAAACTATCCCTATATGTGCGCTACACATCAAACTTATCAGCAAAGACTTTTATTTCAGAACCAACAAACATGTCAATATAAGTTGGTTGACACAAATACACGCAAACTATCCCAACATATGTGGTACGCGTCAAGCTTATCAGCAAAGACTTTGATTACATATGTTCTGAGCACAGCCTTCCTATTTCTGAACCAGCGGGAAGAAAACTGCTCCGCCAGATCAAAACTCTTGGGTTACATTAGCTCACATAGGATGACAGCCCCAAGCATTACAGGAAGTGTTGCAAACATGGATCGACTTTGAAAAGGACAAAGTGACCACCAAATTTTCATCAAATCATGTAGCACTTGCGAAAAATGCACTCAAACTGACAACTGCCATTCAATATCAATCACTCAACAAAACAATGTCTAAACAAGCACAGAGTGATCACTTCAAAACCACCTACCAGAAAGCACAAAGATCACCCTTTACAGCTAGGAATATGCAAATAAAATTAGGTGAGTTTGTTACAGTAGCATACCATCCAGGTTCGGACAAGGTGCCAATGTAATGAAGAACTGGCTTCCATTTGTATCAGGACCAGCATTAGCCATGGATAAAATCCCAGCTCCAGTGTGCTTCAAGTCTTTCATTATTTCATCTTCAAACTTCTTACTATAACATAAACCACAGAGAAAAAAAGTCTATAAGACAACACTCAAAGGTTCAAACCAATGCATAATACCCTCCAAGAAGGAAATCATTCTTAGAATTCCATAAGGCTCTACTGAACTGAACCTAACAAGAAATAATCTTTCCTATGACAGAAAGTATCATACTTTATCTCATTCGTATTCGTTATACAAATGCTACAGAACTAACTCCTATCACTCAAACTTCAGAGAAAAGGGAAGCAAACACTCACCCATATATGGACTCCCCACCCCTCCCTGTTCCTGTAGGATCCCCACCTTGCACTATAAAATCCTGTACTCAAAAAGCAAACAAATTTCATTAGCAAAACACAAAATCACCCAAATCAATCAGATAAAAACCCTAACTATTAGCAGGCTGAACCATACCTTGATAATCCGGTGGAACTTCACACCATCGTAGTACCCTCTACGAGACAGTTCAAGGAAGTTCCTGCAAGTTTTTGGAGCGTGCTTGTAATACAGCTGCAGGTAACCAAAAACAATCCCTAGTTATGCAAACACGCAAAGAAAAAACAAAGATTTGGAAGGAAGAACAGTCGTCTATTTTTCCTACAGAGTTTCCTCAGCAACCAAACGGAAGGTGAGACAGAGAAAAGATTTTGAAGTACCTCGACGGTGAAGGCGCCCATCGAAGTCTCCAGAGTCACCTCCGGTGCTCCTCCATCGGCGCTTGTCCTCATTCTTTACAGTCTTTCCTCAGTGCAACGGCAAAGCCAAAGTTTCGCCTTCCACGGTCAGCGCCGATTCAGAATTCATATAAAGGGGTCGTCAACTATCTCGAGTCGGGCTCGGAAAACTGTGATTTGGGCCTTTTGACCCAATAGTGATAGCCCATAGAGGCCGAAGGTTAGGCCCAAACGGCCTCCGCATCTTGTCAAGTTGCTTCGCTACCCGAGTTTCCGGCTTTCCCCTCAATCGAACACGGGATATGAGAACGATCAGGCGGCTACCGTTTGACGGCGCCGGCGTCGATTACGGAGTGGTCCGGCGAGCGGTGATAATTGGAAATGGGTTCGCTGGGGCAGAGAATCAGTGTATCGGGTTGGTTCGAGCTCTCGGACTCTTCTCCCGCCATTCTCTATACGTATGAACCTCTAAGCTTTGTTCGACTGGATTGAAATTTGTTTACTCTCGAGAAAAATCTATGGCTTCTGTTCTGAAATTCGTTCCGTTCATTCATTCTAGCGTGTCACGAGGCCAACTGGAGGGATCGGCGGCTGGCTCCATTGGTTTCCGGTGTCTGTACACTGGAAAGTTGACTACCTCATGCGCCGGATCGTTTTTGACGGCTTGGGAAGCTTTCGTGCGGCAATAAGCGGCCACGGAGTGGCGCCTTCGTCGTCTTCAAGAGCTGGTGCTCCTCTGAAGTTCGAATTTGCCCCTTTTTTTCTCATGTGCGGTGAGTTACTGATGACTGATGAGTATTGATCGGAAAATGTTGCATTTGGGTATTGCAGGACTTACAAATATACACGAAGCTGATGCGAAGCAGATCGCAGCCATTGCTCGAGATTCATTTCACAAGTACGTTTTCATTTTTCTCCTGGTTACATTTGTGATCATGGGTATGGGTTTATGATTGGTTTCCATTTCTCTTCAGGGATGGACCGTTGTTGATCGTTGCTTCAGGGAGGGACACCATTCCAGTAGCAAGTTCGATAAGACGGTTAGCTCCAGAAAATGTGTTTGTTGTACAGGTTGAACTTTGCCATTTTAAGTAGTATTTTATGATCGTTGAGTAATGCCTGGCGCAAGTGCTGGCTACATGTTTTCATTGTAGGAATCGTTCTGCCTCCAGCCAAACTATCTTAATCTGTTTTGTCCTTTTTTCTTGATATTTTTTGTGTGGTAATTGTCTGATGTTGGAAGTTACAATCTTGCCACAGATACAACATCCAAGAACACGTCTCAATAGGTTTGATTTGGTGATTACTCCTCAACATGATTACTATCCGTTGACTCCGCAAGGTCAGAAGCAAGTCCCTTGGTTTCTCCGGAGGTGGATAACACCACGGGAGCCTCCAGATAAACATGTGGTATGTATTTCATGGTGGTTCAATGCTATTTCTTCAATCTGGTTTGTGAGAGTGTTTAAAATTTTGTGTTTTTATTCGCAGTGATTAGTTTATTTCGGAAGGTAATAGAACTTATAAGTAGGGTTTTGAGATGTCAGGTACTGACTGTTGGAGCTCTTCATCAAGTTGATCCTGCTGCCTTGAGGATAGCTGCTTCTGTATGGCATGAAGAGTTGCAGTCCTTACCAAAGCCTCTGCTTGTTGTCAATGTTGGCGGACCCACAGGTTAATATGCATGTCCACAGATATGTACAGTTAGCAGTTTATGCTAGATCCTAACGAGGTTCCATCACTTACTCTCTGCAGAGTCCCACAGGAACATGGTTCATGGGGCTATCTAGAACTATACTCATGTTACTCATCCCGATTTATAGTTCAGTCTTTTTTCTTTTCCTTTTCCAACTCACGGACACACTGACTATAATGGTTTTTATACTCCCTCACTTCATAGCTGCTTATTTTGAAAGAATGAACTATTAGTGATTGTTGCCTGCACAACTTGTTACATCATTCCCTGTAGGTAATTGTCGGTATGGTGCTGATCTTGCTATGCAGTTAATAGATATGCTACATAATGTTCTTTCGAGTTGTGGAAGTGTTAGAATATCCTTTTCCCGGAGAACCCCAGAGAAGGTATTTTCAGCAACTGCGTTAATAGCTTATTCTCTTGGATTGATACTTCCCCTCATTATTAGTTTTTTATTATTTTTTTATTTTTTATATTGACAGGTAGTGGAGCTGCTTGTGAAAGCATTTAGTGCTAACCCGAAGGTTTGCATCTGGGATGGTCAAGGTATCTATCAGTTAGATATCAGTGGCAAATATTTTCACTTAAATTTAAATCTCCATTCAGGAGGTATGAATATTTCTCAATTATTGACTGGAATAGGTTCAAATCCACATATGGGCCATCTGGCTTGTGCTGATGCCTTTGTCATCACAGCTGACTCTGTAAGTATGCTGAGTGAGGCCTGCAGTACTGGGTATGTATGTTTGTTCAGGGTAACATGAAAAGATCAAATCTTTACTCCCTTGAAAATCAATTTGTTCAACTGAAAGTCAACAATCCACTTTTCTGATCTGCAGGAAGCCTGTGTATGTCATAGGAGCTGAAAGGTGTAAATGGAAGTTTGCTGACTTCCAGGAGCGTTTGCAGAAACTTGGCATGGTCCGACCTTTCACTGGTGAAGAGGACGTAAGTTTATCCTAACAAGTTTCTTGTAATGCTCAATCTCAAAATAATTTCTGTATGATAACTTAAAATACTCTACATTTTACTACAGATGTCGGAGACCTGGAGCTATGCTCCACTAAATGATACTGCAGAGGCTGCTAAGAAGGTCACAGAAGCACTTGCAGAGCGAGGATGGTCTGTGTCAATGTCACCATGAGTTGACTTCCAAAGTTGTTTTTCAGTTCATTGAAGTTGGCTCAGTCATAACCATAGCGAATTTGATAGACTACCGGAACGGCGAGATCAGGCAAGTAAACAGACAACCATCAACAACCCGTGGCAGTTTGTTTAGACAGCACTGAATAACTTAATGATGTACACCCCTGGGTGTTGGTTCCTTGAATTTCTTTCCAATGGGGATAGCCACAGAGTTCCTTGTGTTGAAAGGCAAAAAATGTGCATATTGTACCACTTTTTGCACAACTGCACAATATCCCTGAAGACCTGATGTTAAAAAAGTACATGGTAAAATGCAGATATGTTTCACTTCCACTTCTTTGGAAACCTGTAAATCTTCAGTTGTGCATGTAACAATATCAAATCGATTGATGAGTATGATCAATCAAATTAGACATATCTTATAGACAGTAAGCCATGTATGATGAATTAATTATTAGTCTTTCTTTATGAACAACAGGTGGTATGGATTGTAAAGAGACCAATCATAATTCGTGTTACCAAATCCAATGCAACATGAATAGGAGTTGTTAATCCCACATATTTCATTGCTCTGTTTTTGAAGTAGGAGCAACTACTCCCTGGAAACAAAGAAATTGGCAACAAAGCAAAACCAACAACTCCCCTTTCTAGCCCTTTGAACACCACTTATCAATTCACCATCCTATATATGCTACCACCCTTTCCCCCTCAATTCTCATCAACACAGAAGCAAAGTCAGAACCTTTCTCCTACAGCCTGCAAATACATCAAAGCTCTTCTCATTCCAGTTCTTAACACTCTTTCCACCACCCGAAATCCCAGCCATGTCGACGAAAGAAGCAGCCACCACCATCGATGTCCCTGAATCGAGCTCAGTGCCCAAGGGGAAAGCCTCGATCGTCGCAGCAGCCAAGCATGGAGGCAAAACAGGGGGCTACCACAGAGGCGTCGCGATCTTCGACTTCCTCCTCAGGCTCGCTGCTCTCGTATCCGCCCTGGCTGCAGCTGCCACAATGGGAACCAGTGACGAAACCCTGCCTTTCTTCACTCAGTTCTTCCAGTTCCAAGCCAGCTACGACGACCTCCCTACATTCCAGTAAGTATGATAACACTAGTTTCATCTCAAGAACGCTACTAAGCAATTGCCTTAATCTTATCCTCCCATTATGTTGGTAAATTTTTTTTGCAGGTTCTTTGTGATTGCAATGGGGATCGTTGGAGGCTACCTTGTGCTTTCCCTGCCATTCTCAATTGTCTGCATCGTTCGCCCGCAAGCTGCTGCTCCACGCTTCCTTCTCCTCGTTCTCGACATTGTAAGGGCACCTGCAAATGAACTTGATTAGTTGGCTGTAAAATCAAAACGAGCTGCAAACTTACCTTGTCTAACTGCGTGTAGGTGGCGCTGACTCTGAACACGGCGGCGTCGGCAGCAGCGGCGGCCATCGTGTACTTGGCGCACAACGGCAACAGCAACACCAACTGGCTGGCGATATGTCAGCAGTTCGGTGATTTCTGCCAGAAGGTGAGTGGCGCAGTGGTGGCCGGGTTTGTGGCCGTGCTTATGTTCGTGGTGCTGGTTATTCTCTCCGCTGTTGCTCTCCGGAGGCACTGAAAGACTAGAAGAGTTTGGTACGGCGAGAGACAATGAATCCATCAGAGCTTTTCGTGTCCAGCTACTGAAAAGGCTGTGATGTGTGTTTTTCTAATGTTGTTTGTTTATTACTGTATACCTGTATGGGGAAAGAATTGCGGTTGTGTATGAGTGAGTGATGATTCTGTTTCTGTGTATGTTTCTCTATAAAAGTGGTCTTTTCTTCTGTAATTTTTGCATCTCTCTGTTCCTTATTTCTACAACTTCAATTCTTCACGATATAAATGTGAACATACAATACAAGGGGAAAGGACGAGTAAAATTTTGAGGTCTTCACTCTTCACCATAATTGAAAATCCTCAGCAAAAATATCCGTAATCGTGGATATCCGCCCGAACCCGGCCTAATCGGGTAGGGTAAAATCCAAACCCGAAAGACATTTAGTGGGTACGGGTAAAACCCGAACCCGAATATTGCGGGTAATGGGTGGGCATGGGTTTCTCACTATCCAACCCGAACCCGCCCGATTATACACATACATATGTATTTTGTCTAGAAATAATCATTATTTTTCTCTAACATATTTTATATTTAGCATATAAATATAATATTTTCGTGAAATTGTGTTGTTTTAATTAATTTTCTTCATTCTAGTGAATTATTGTCATACTTTTCCTCCTACGTAATGTGAGAATACATATGAATGTTAACATATTGGTTGGAGTTATGAAGAGAAATCGTTACCCATGGATAACCGTGGATACCCGAAACCCGAAAGGGTATGGGCATGGTTTTAATTTTCTACCCGTTTCATATGCGGGTATGGGTATGGGTAAAACCCAAACTAGTTTGGGTAGGGTAACGGATATGGACTATCCGTCTCCAACCCGACCCATTGTCATCCCTATCTATATGATGGAAAATTATAATAATTAGTATTTAGTATATACTATAAAATCTCTGTTCAGGTCATATCTAATATTCAGGGATAAGTTAAAGCGAGGTACGTCCTTTTGTTATGTCCTATCTGTTGTCACCCATTTTAGCCCCGCAACCCTAGCATTTAACAACTCAGACAAGTAATTTACCTTGTTTCTCTACTACGGCTGAAATTATTTAATCCATTTGTAGTTTAACTAAAATTTTTCCCCCCGAGAAATGTCAAGACAAACATTAGAAATAATCACTACCCAGAATCCCTCCCCATCCCACTAACAAGCCAGTCTACAAAATCAAAAGAAGCTAACTCTAACCGAGACAACAACATGACCTTACGTCACGTGCCACTCTATGGGCAGCCCAGTTGGCAGTTGGTAGTCCGCGGAACCGCTCAGAATTCTATACATTGAGAGAAAGACTCAAAACTAAGAAGACAATCTCGCATGAGAGGACCTCCGGTAGAATCTTCTACCACACCAAGGTTGAGTTGATGGATGACCACTTCTGCATCGTCTTCAATGATGACACGAGACAAACTTATGGAAGTTGAAAAATAAATCGCCTCCCTAGCTGCAAGGAGTTCTGCAAGATATGGGTCAGAGATCCCCTGATGCTGGACACCCAAGGCGAGAAGCACATGCCTGTCGAAGCCACAAACTACTAGTTTCGATGAGGAACCAGAAGCTTGGATAGCAGCATCAAAGTTGATCTTCAGAAAGTCTTGAGGAGGGCATTCAAAGAGTAGAGTAGTAGACATAGGGGCACGAGGAGGGGTAGCAGAGGTAAGCGGCAAAGAGGAGAGACCTTCACTGACCTGGGACGAGAATTGACGAGCAAGCGAACAGACATGAGGCTGGGTATTTTCAAATACCACTTTATTTCTTGATTTCCAAATTCTCCACAATAGGCATACAATTGGAGAATAAGGGTTTGAGACTACATTGTTAGCATAATTTGACGCCACCATACACTAAAATTTGTTGTAGGGGCCGAAGCAAGTATATCACTTAATCCCACAAAATAGCATAATTGATTGACAATGAGGCAATGAAAGAATAAATGTTTTATATTTTCTCGGGTCCGCCAGCAAACTAGGCAACGTCTTAGATAACTAACTCCACGAGATCTGATTGATACTATTGTCGGAAGAACCACTTTAAGACATTGTCAGATGAAGAATCTAAGTTTTGGAGGAACCTAGATAGCCCATATCAATTTCCACACAGGGGGATCAACAACTTCCTAGTCACGACTAAAATACCTTCTAATACCAAATGGTATCCTATTTTGACTGAAATACTTGCCATTTTTGGTGAAGTGCCATACTCTAGTATCTGGTTGTGCCGCCCTTGGCAGAGCCATCTTAAATTTTCATCATAACCTTAATCACTATTTCATGTAGACAAATTAACTAATACGCATTACCTCATTGATTCATTAACATATCCTTTCAGTGAATCAGAACTATCTTCAATACGAGCTAAAATTTAAAAATTAGGAACGGATGTGTTCCTCTTTTAAATGGTAATTCTATTTCAATTCATCAAAATTAATGTCAATCGAACTATGCAGACTTTGATTATGAGATGTCGGGTACGTAGGCGACCAAAAGGTTCAAGTCCATACAACTTCTAAAGTATTGTTTGGTCAAATTAAATCATTACTGATGGGTACATGATCAATTTATCACCTAACCTATTTTAAATAAATTACGATTGATGGGTTGTGTTCAAATAAATACACTATACGTACCGATGGGTACGTAATCAATACTTGTCTAATCTATCTCAAAGATATTGCGATCGATGGATTGTCATTAAATTAAGAAACCATTACGCACCGACGAATCGTAAGCAAATGTTTTGAAGACAATTGAAAGTCGGACGAACTACGAGGGCTTTGATTTCGAGATGTCGGGTACGTAGGCGGCCTACGGGTCCAAGTCCACTAATAAATAAAACCCTCTTTTCCTAAATTACCAAAAATATTATTTCATTCTTCCAACTTAATTACATGTTGATGAACATGTAATATATTTGAAAAATGACATCTTATATTCTAAGTAAAGCCAAATAATTTTAAACGAACAATTATCAAGTAAGAAGGCAAATCAAACTTATAGTACCGACTTAGGGCGATGTAAGGGTGCTAATACCCGGGGGCCTTTAGGGGTGTCTCGGGACACCCCTAAATTTTGAAAAAGCGATTATCCAACTCCTGGTTGTAATTTACGTATGGAAAAAATTATGATTAATAGTCCGGGACGCATTGAAATTTGAAAAAAAATGATTATTCTACTCTCGTTTGTAGTTTGCGTATGAGAATATAAGTGATAGTATGGGTAATTCAAACCCGGGACACTACTATTATTAATAAATAAAATTCCATTAGTCTACAACTTTTTTGTTGTTCTATTCTAAACAATGTGTAATAGCAAAACCCTATTCTCTATCTTTAATTATTTTCAAAACTTAACAAAATCTAACCCTTAATTTGTATTGGTTTTTATGGTTCTATGACAAATGTTGAAAGTGTCTTTTTTGCTTTGAGTCCAATATGCATAAGTTCGTGAATGATTGTCTAGTAGTATATACCGAGATAAATTTGTTAAGCAGTGTAGACACCAAGTGTATTTTACAATTTTTTCATAATATGAAAATACATCATGGACTTTTTTTTAATTTGTATGAGTTGAGTATTTTCTTATTTAATAATTAATATGTTTTTTTATTTTACTTTATTTTTGAAAGAGGATACCCATATGTAAAATTTATGGGTCCGTCACTACTAATACCTTCCTTACTCGTAACCGACCCGCGAACCCGTAAATCTATTCGCAGACGAGTCGAGTCTAAATCGTAACCGATTCAAGCATGGCTTTCCAAGTGTCCAATCCACTTTGAGAAATTGGTGGCGACTCTATTTCTATGTTATCTTTTCATGAAAAGTTAATAGTTGCATATTTTTCTGTGAATCACATATTAAAATAGGTCAACATACACCATCAGATGTATACAATAAAATTAGTGGACATAAAAATATGTTTTTGTAAAGAACAAATGAGCATGGTACTACTCGCTGCGCTATGCTATTCCACCATAACCACTCTCTAGAACTCAAATATCTTAGTCTAAACTCTCAATTCTCAAATATGTTATGGGGTATGAACATGAAATATGCTATAGCTCAAGGGGAAGTTAACACTACAAACCCAAAAAAAAAAAAGGAAAAGAACAACATTGACTGATATCTCAAACGCTAATATCATATCTCCCTTAGTGTGGCTGTTGGTGAAGAAAGAGAATCATTTTTCAGAACCCTTTACAATTTCCACAAAATATGCTGCCAGATGATTGAGGAGTTAGTAGCTAGTAGTATAATGTGTTATTTGGGTCAACCATTCAATTCCTTTTTGGTCAGACACCAACTAATTCCTCATACCCAATTGGTCACAAAACCCTAAAGTCCCCTTAATTAAAGAGGAAGAAAAGCTGCTGCCTTTAACAATGGAGGGGGGTTGTGTCCATTATCCGCATAACGACTCCCCTCATCGCATTATTAAACTGAAACCCTAAACCAAATTCTCCCAAAGCACAAAAAGCATTGTAATTGACAATACCATCACCTTCCACTCAACTTGGAAAAAACCCACTCCGTAAATCACATATAAATTCCCAGTCCATTTGCCCATCACAACACAGCAAACCACATTCAATCCTTTTCTGCCTCTCTAACTTCTCATATCTTCTCACATCTTCTCGAGTCACTGAAACAGAGAACCCCAGAAAGGGAAGCAACATGTCGACCACAATTGACATCACAGAGGAAACCAGCGCGGTTGCAAAGGGCAAGGCACCACTCATCGCCACAACCACTTACAGCGACGGTTCCAAGGGGAACATCAAAACCAAGGGCGCCGCCGCCGCCACCGCGGCCACAGGGTACAAGAAGGGGATCGCCATTTTCGACTTCCTCCTCAGGCTAGGCGCCATAGTTGCAGCTCTCGCCGCCGCCGGCACCATGGGCAGCAGCGAGCAGACGCTCCCTTTCTTCACTCAGTTCTTCCAGTTCCGAGCTAGCTACGACGACCTCCCCACTTTTCAGTACGTCTCTCCTTCATCAAAACTTAGAAAACTTAGAGTTAAAAAGCGCGATTTTGACTACGTAAACTAACATAAGTGTTAAATAATTTTGTTAATTTGTCAGGTTCTTTGTGATTGCAATGTCAATCGTGGGAGGCTACTTGGTGCTTTCCCTGCCCTTCTCAATCGTCCTCATCATCCGACCATCAGCGGTCGCGCCCAAGATGCTCCTCGTCGCCCTCGACATCGTAATACGACGACCTTAATTGATCCAAGCAAAGCATTAAATCCAACAATGTTTTAGAAATTGGACCGTTTAATTAAGTTGGTTGATTAACTGTATGCAGGTGGCTCTGACTCTGAACACGGCGGCAGGAGGGGCAGCGGCGGCGGTAGTCTACTTGGCACACAACGGCAACTCGAGCGCTAACTGGCTGGCTATTTGCCAGCAGTTCGGCGACTTCTGCCAGAAAGTTAGCGGCGCTGTCGTGGCTTCCTTCATCTCCGCTGTGGCGTTGGTGTTCTTGGTCGTCCTCTCTGGTTTCGCCCTGCGAAGGCATTAATATATACAAAAGAAAGAAGGGTGCTCATACAATATGTGATCCCTACCTTAATTCTTCCATTTTAATTTTTAATATTTTCGATTTCACTGTACTTTTGTTAATTGTCCATCTGATTTTCGGGCTTATTGTTGAGAAACTTGTAATCTTGTGTTGAATTACGAAAGCATTGGAATGAAAAATCTGATTCTGATTCCTATTGCATTTTTCTATAATCTATATCGCTTTGTTTGGATAGAATGATTTGAATTTGATATTTGTGATTTGGATTTCCAAATATTAAATTTTATGTTTGGATATTAATTACATTTGGTATTTGGATTTGTGTCAAATTCATGGGGTGATTTCCAAATACATGTCTAGTGTATTACTTGTCAACTTCAAATACATTTCAATAATTAGTGATTTGAAATACCTCCTAACAAAAGATTGGACCTATTGTAAAATATTAAAAGTTTAGGTACTATAATGTAGGAAAAAACATAGAATTAGGATAAGTGTATTCAAATGTAAGGTATTTGAAATACAAGTATTTCAAATGCATGTATTTGAAATACTAGCATTTGAAATACATATAATTCAAATTCGTTGTTTGAATGCTCATTTGTAATTTTTTTTATTTTAATTTTGAATTTTCTAGTCACTTACTACAAATTATGGTAAATTACAGTTTGGTACCCAAATACATTTTCTTATAATTTAGTACCTAAACTTTTAAAATTTTACAAAAAAGTTCCAGAAATTTTGATGATAAAATTACATTTTGGTACCTTTATATGTTCTTCCTCACACTATAGCACCTAAACTTTTGATATTTTATAAACAAGTCCAATCTTTTGTTAGGAGGTATTTCAAATCACTAGTTGTTGAAAAGTATTTGAAGTTGACAAAAAATACACTAGACATGTATTTGGAAATCATCCTATGAATTTGACACAAATCCAAATACCAAATGTAATTAATATCCAAACACATGATTTGACATTTAGAAATCCAAATCACAAATACCAAATCCAAATCATGCTATCCAAAACACTCTAAAGGTATCAAAATGTAATTTTACCATCAAATTTTAAGGACATTTTTGTAAAATTTTAAAAGTTTAGATACTAAATTGCAAGAAAAAATAATTTTGGGCACCAAATTGTAATTTACCAAAATTTGTAGTTCGTGACCAGAAAATTCATAAATTAAAATAAAAAATCATAAAATTTAAAATACAAACAAATTACAAATGAGTATCCAAACAACGAATTTGAATTACATATATTTCAAATGCTAGTATTACAAATACATCCATTTCAAATACGTTAAATTTGAAATAAACCTATCCAAACGCACGTAATCTTACCATAAAGTATCACATCAAGAGTAAGGTTTCGAGGGCTAACTTAGCTTATGCCAGGAAGAGCCGCAAATTTTTTTTGGTGCCCTGTTTTTTTTTAAACTTACCTAGTTTCGGTCGCTTTGTTTTTTCTGATATGCTGATTTTTTGGCGTATTTACATTTTTATATGCGACTATCCGTTGCATAATTTAGACATAACTTATGTTTAGTGTTTAATTTAGAAATAACTTATGTTTAGCGTTTAAATTTAGAAATAAATCATGCTTAATTACAATAACTAAGAAATTATGAGCTTATTAATTACCTAGTTTAGACATAAATTATGTTTAAGGTTCAGATTTAGAATTAAATTAAATTAAATATGGTAATTAATTCATTGTGCTTATTAATTATTAATTAACAATTATAGAATTTATGATGAACACTCTCGCTTCTCTCTTCTTTCTCTCTCTTGTTCTTGCGATTCTGATCGCGATCTGGCGGACATGGCCGCTGCGGCTGTTGACGGGGAGTTGCACGATTGGGCCCAATTGTTTGGTGTGGAGGAGGGTAGTCATCTACGGTTCATTCAGCCGGAGGTGATCACTGGTGCTCTTCTCCTTCCTCAGGTATTGAGGGATCCTGGGGCGACACGGTGGAGAGAATCCCTAGTCGGGCAGTTTATGGTCGAGCCACCGTCGATCCAGACGATTCAGACATGGGCAAATTCTTTGTGGGGGTGCGAGGGGAAAATTCATGTATCTAGATTTGGGGATTCCATGTTGCTCTTTCAGTTTCCTGATTTTGCTACGAGTACCTGGGTTTTTGAGGGAGGGCCTTGGCACTGTCAACATGTGCTCTTGTTCTTGCGTCGATGGACGCCTGGGATCCAGTATCTGGATATTCAGCTGTCATCATTGCCAATTTGGGTTAAGATTTGGGGGATTCCGCTGGAATACCACACAGTTGATGTTCTTAGCCGAATTGCTAGTGTTCTTGAGGTTCCGCTCTAGATGGATCAGGCAACGAAGTTGGGTACAAACATAGGCACTGCTAAACTCTGTGTGGATCTGGGGGTTGATTGTGGGTTCAGAGAGGAAATTTTGGTTCAGCCGAAGGGTGATGTGGCTTTCTCTCTTCGAGTTGAGTATTTGAGACTTCCTCCGCGCTGTCTTCTTTTTCAGGTCTATGGCCCTGGGGAGGGTCAAGGGACTGAATGTAAGGTGGAGGTGGAGGGTTCTTGGAGCCCTAAAGAAGGTTAGAAGGAGGTATCCCAGGCGGTGACCCAACAGCTTCCTCAAGTGATTTCGCTAGTCTCCCCTCTCACTGCAATCCTTGTTGATGGCGTTTCTTCTCCTAGAGGATTCCATCTTGTTCCTAAACAATTACAGCTGGGCTCCTGTGTTGCTTCAACAAGTGGTACTAAGGCGGTTGAACCTAGAATCTGGAGGTGTGATGAGGATGTTGAGCTTGATAAGATTGTGGCTAGTATTGAAGAGTCTGGTAGTAAGTTGGGTAACAAGTCTGGTGCTGCCAAAGTCCCTGCGCCTTCTAAGAAGGGAACGGGAAGAAGTAAGCGTCGATGATTCTAGTACTTGGAATATCAGGGGCTTTAACATCCCGTAAAAAAAAGAAGTATGTATAAAGTATATTAAATAAATTTAAGGTAGATTTTGTTGCTAGTTTAGAAATACGAGTTATTTTGAAGTATTCTGGTGCTATAGTGAATGGGCAGTTTGGTGGGTGGGAGCATATGGATGATTATGGCAAGTCCAAGTCTGGTAGGGTCTGGTTATTCTGGAGGAATGGGTTCAAAGTTACTCAGTTGGATTATGGTGAACACTTTCTTCATGTGAAAGTGAATAGTGGCTTAGAGGAGTTAATTGTTACTGCAGTTTACAGTACTAACAAGACTTCTCAATGCCAACAGCTTTATGGAGAACTATCTAGGTGTAAATGTCTAACTGTCCCCTGGATAGTTTTAGGAGACTTTAATGTTATTGCTGAACTTAATGAGGCGTATAATTCTATGGTTGTCACTCAGAGTATGTTGGACTTTAGAGCATGGATTGAGGATATGCAACTGATTGATCATAAAGTTGTTGGTTCATGGTTCACTTGGTGGAATAAGCAAGAGCACAATCCTATTGCCAAGAGAATTGACAGAGTGTTGGTCAATGACATGTGGTTTGATATCTGCAATTATAGCTCTGCTTGTACTACTAGTCCTAAAGTGTCTGACCATTGTGGTCTCCTTATTACAACAACAAAAGTACTAAAAAGTCTTCCTAAACCCTTCAAATATTTCAAGTTCTGGAGATCACATCCGCAGTATCAGGATATTTCCATCAAGTGTTACTAGCCAGGCAATGAAACTGAAACGAGGAACACTGCTCTGTCCCCATACCACTTTATACCAGGAAACTGCACTGTACTTAGGACGCAGGGAATTCCAGACCAGCTTGACCGAGTACTTTTCCGTAGGTATACCATTCCGCAAAGCGCAATCCCCTTGCCTGCTAAGAAAAGATTGGATCTGGGAACGTTTCTTCAGAATTCAACGCCAAGCCCAGGAGCTATTTGCATTCTCCTTCATAGTCCATATGTCCCCTGTCTTACACCGATATTGAAGCGTCCAAGCTACCCATATAGCCCCTGACTGCATCATTAGAAGCCACAGCAACCGTAAAGAGCATGCAGTGTTCCAGGAGCTGAGATCACGAATGCCAAGTCCTCCTTCCTTTTTAGGCCGAGCAAGTCTTTCCCAAGCAATCTTAGCTCTGCCTGAATCATTTCCATGCCAAAGAAAGTCCATACATAGCTTCTGCACCCGCTTAAGAATCTTCTTTGGTAGGATAAACACCTGAAGCCAATACTGTACCAGGCCTGTAATTACTAAGGTAATCAGTTGCAACCGGCCAGCATAGGTGAGCTTTTTAGCTCTCCATGAACAAATATTTTTAGTGATTGCTGCTGCCAATGCTTCACATTCTCTGTCTGTCAACTTTCCTGATATAAGCGGTAATCCCAGGTATCGCACATGTAAGTTCCCTTCAGCAAACCCCGATAGTTCAAGAGCATTTTGCTTGTACTTGACAGATTCTCCACCAAAGAAAACTGAACATTTCGCAGGGTTACATTTCAAACCTGACTGCTAGTAGAACTGATCAAGAGTCTGTTTTACCGCCAGTATTGCTCTTGCTGATCCCACTGTGAAAATCAGCAAATCATCTGCGAAACAGAGATGATTGAAGGAGATTTTGCTGCAAAGCGGGTGAACTGGAAGCAATCCTTGTTCTGAGGCCCTACTCAGCATACCCGTGAGTCCCTCCATAGCAATTGCAAATAGATAAGGCGAGAGGGTATCCCCCTGCCTCACTCCCTTCTTTGCCTTAAAGAACCCTTTCATACCTCCATTGACACATTTGCTAAATCGAGCAGTGGAGACACATGTGTATATCCAATCCAGGTAGCAAGAAGGAAACTCCATCAATCTCATTACTGTAAACAGATAATCCCAATTGACAGAGTCGAAGGCCTTCATTATATCAATTTTGATAGCACATCTGGAAAAAAGTTGCTCTCTATGATATCCACTGACTAGATCCTGAGCCAACATTATATTATCTACTATCTGTCTACCCTTAATAAATGTTGTCTGGTTCAAATTGATTATACTAGGCAGTACTTCACTAAGTCTCTTAGCCAAAAAATTTGCTACTATCTTGTAAAGCACATTTATGCAAGAGATAGGGCGAAATTCTTTTAAGGTCTCAGCATTCAGTATCTTAGGAATCAAGGCAACAACAGTGACGTTTACTCCACTAAGAAGCCGTTTTGTTTCAAAGAAAGCAAGAACACCTTTGGTAATATCCTCCCCCACAATGTGCCATGTTCTCTTGAAAAAAACCCGAGGAAAACCCATCTGGGCTAGGAGCCTTATGAATATTCATATGAAAGACTATTTCCCTGATTTCTTCAGCTGTTACTGGTTGACAAAGCATTTCCTTACTTTCCTGAGAAAGTTTCCACTCAATTATCCCATTTAAGAATCAACTGTCCGGCTTTACTTCAGAATTGACAACTCCAAACAGGTTCTGATAGAAATCTACGGCCGCATCCGCCACCTTATCAACTTCCTCAATCACTTCTCCTGTGTCAGTTTTGATTCTCCTAATCGCCCTCTTAGTCGTTCTAATTTTCACAGATTGATGAAAGTATCTGGTGCTCTTATCTCCCCTATTAAGCCCTTCTTCTCTGGATTTCTGCCAATACAAACCTTCCTCGGCCTTTTTTGCATTTGGAGCAGAGAAACAATCGGCCACTATAAGAAGCAACTGCTTCTCTAACTCCTACACTTGGGAACTAATGTTAGCATAATATTCCTTGTTTAACTTAATCAGAGCCTTCTTAACCTCTTTGAGCTTAGTCTGCACAACAAACCAGGGACTACTGATAGACCATTGATTGTACATGTTGTTACCCCTATTGTTGAGTCGTTTAAGATGTTGATTCTCATGTTTTAAGCCGATTTCATGCTAGGTTGTGCGTTTATGTCCTATTTCATGGCTTGGCGTTGACATCGAGGTGAAGAAACGAGTTTCGGGTCGAAAGGAGCACGTTTGAGTTGAAGTGTGCTGGAGGAGCAAAATACCCGGCCATGGGCAGAAATACCCGACCCGATATTAATCGGAGCAGACTTAGGAAAACATGTTTTGGGCGTTTGAGAAGCAGAGGGGGGGCCGGTTGTGAAGCTTAAATCCCCGGTCGGGTATTCTTGACCCTGACCGGGGATTAACCCCCTGCCCCGACGGTGCGTTTTGAGAATACCCGGTCTCCACCTAAAATATCCGACCGGGTATTCAGGCTGGGGATCGTGACAAACAGATTCTTAAGGGAAAAGAAGGGAAAAACTGAAGAGTTCCTAGTTTTAGAGAGAAAAAGCGTATACCTAGAGATAGAAAGTGACGAAACTGATTCTGCAAGTGTCTTTGATCGATCTCCATCACCATTGGAGCCCGGCTTGAGCTTGGAGGAAAGTTGATTGAGTGCCAGAAGCAGATTCTCATCCTTCATAGTATGGTTTCCGCATCTGAGCTAGATTTCCCATCTCTCTCTATGGAGTAACTTTCTCTTTCACCTGGGTATGAAGAACCCTAGAATTGCATGTTAGGTCTGATTGTATGAACCCAAGTACAGATTCATTGATATGATTATATTCAATTGAGGTTTGATTTGTTGAATGGCATGAATCCTGATCAAATTCCTGTTGTTTCTGCTTTAACCTAGAAAGAGAATATCTGCCTAGGTTGATAGAGCATCCTTGATTGAAGGTAGTGAATTGACGACTTTAGTCGAGGAGTCAATTCACTATTCTGTACCGAATTTACTTGGGTAGTGGAGGTTTGGTTCGTTAGGGCCTCAATCTGTTTACTCCAGTGGAGGTTAGTCGCCCGCTGGGGACTCAGATTGAGAGGGTCTGGAGACCTTTAGTCGAGACTACAGACTGTTTAAGAACATCCCGCAGTATAACTATCATTGAAATTGAACTTGGTAAATTACAATTCGGCTTAACTACAATCTAGGGGGAACCATATCCGGGTGACCTCTCTCGACTTGAAAACAACCTTTTAATTGCTTTGCTTGTTTGCTTGGTTTGGACCTGCACTACACTTTCACTGCTAAATAATGAGAACTTACGGAGTAGTCATCACACTTAGGACCCGGGTTGACATTAAAACCCAAACCCGCTATACTACGCTTTAGGAAGTGGTTACACTTGGCCATTTTCTAGAGTGACGGTAGGAGCGAGTCAAGTTTTTGGCGCCGTTGCCGGGGACGGCTAGGTTGTTGAAGAAACAACATATTCTTTCCTCTTCTTTCAGTCCTCTTTCGAGTATATTGCATAATCTCTCCCTTCTCCCTTCGCCCTTTGCCCTACGGGCTCATATATTCCCTTCCTCTCCTTTCAGTCGAGCAACTTCGTTCCTTTGCCCTACGGGCTCATAATAAACCTTCACCCTTGCCTTTATAAACTAGCCCATTAAACGGAATTGGATTTCGAGAGGTTGGTCCGTTTACCTTGAAAGCGATACAATCAATGGCAGGTTATGAAATACAGTAAAATAGATGAATGTGAACGAGATTGATATAGCTATTTTTTATTCATATACGCGGGATCTTCAATTTCTTACTCTAACATGTTTGTTGATTGGCTTTTTTATATGCTCAGCGAGTAATTAGTAGTAGCAGGAGTCTCCCCACTAATTCAAGGTGTCAATCCCAACCAAGTCAAAGAGTCCGGTACGAACAATTGAATGGGAAGAGAAAAGGAGATAGAGCCACGAAGAAAAGAAAACCTGACAAGGGCCGACGACGGAAGCTCGGGTATGATGCGGAAGTCTCATCCAAATCACTGGTATGGCTATCGAAATCGTGAGCATCATCATGTAGGTTCCAGATCCAGGGAAATGCCGCTTGTAAAGCTCTTTTGTCGAGTGCACGATCATGACAGGACTTGAGGAAGAAGCCCCGGCTAACTCCGTGCCAGCAGCCGCGGTGTTATCCAGGAACTTGTTCAGAAATACTGTAATGAAAGGAACATAGGTGTTTGTCGCTAGGTATTTGACCAAATAGGATCGTCCAGTGTGGTTTCTATTAATTTAGCTTTTCTTTTTAGCATTGTTTGTTTGCTTTGTCACACTTGTGCCTTCACGGGTTTGCTGCTTGACTGTGTGCAGGTAGTGCATGACCCGTAGCCAGTCAGTAGGTTTACTGCCGTTGGATCCGGAGCTTGAACGCACCTGTCGCCAACTTAGGAGATAACAGCGAGCTAGACTGGCTACGGAGGAGCGCATAGACGGCCACTTGAGCAGTGATTCCGAGGACGAGTACGAGATGGAAGGCGAACATAACCCACCCTAGAGGATACCTATCCAGGTTCCCCCGGTGAATCAGATCTTGGGGAACAACCCCATACCCCAGGTAGACGGGGTTCACCATCAACCACCACCGCCGAGTCACACCTTGGAGTATTACTACACTCCATGGGTCGCTGATATCTGCCCTGTCATCCTCTATCCGCCCATCCCAGCGAACAACTTCGAGATCAAGCCATGCTGGATTCAACTCATTACATCCTCTATCAAGTTTCATGGCTTGAAGGATGAGGAGGCAAAGGTGCATCTTTCCCGTTTCCTGCAACTGACGAACGGGTTCAAGATGAACGGTGTACTTGATGATGCGATCCGCCTTCACCTCTTCCCCCATTCTCTGGCGGGGCATGCAAAGAGGTGGCTAGAGACCCAGCCCCCACTGTCCATCACTTCTTGGGATGATCTGGCCAACAAGTTCGTGCACATGTACTATCCTGCATCGAAGACCACAGAGATCCCGCGGGAGATCACTCACTTCCGCCAAGAGCCAGATGAGTCACTTCGTGATGCATGGGAGCAATACTCGGGGTTTTTCTAGCAGTGCCCCCATCATGGGTTCAACGATGCATTCACCATGGGGAACTTCTCAGTGCCCTCTCTCCGGAAAGCCAGAGGGTGATTGAGTCTCTATGCCTAGGAGGGGATATTCTCACTAAGACTCCACCTGAACTGAACCAGATGATCAGTACCTTGGCTGCCAGAGATCATTCTTGGGGGTAGACCACCAGAGGCAGGAATTCCCGGGATCTTGGTGTGCACGCCATGGAGGCCAGGTCCGGGCTAGAGCGGGAGGTGGCTGAGTTGGTGCAGACATTGAAGCAGCCCAACAATCTTATTCTGGGCATAGGTCTGGCCGGACCTCCAGTAGCTCAATGTCAGTGGTGTGAGAGCTCGAATCGTCTGGTGGAAGACTGCCAGGCTATGCGGGAGTCTTCTACACCCCAAGAGCAGTTGGACTTCATCGCCAATGCTCGGCCTTGACCCATACAGTAATACATACAATGAGGGGTGGCGCCAACATCCCAACTTCTCTTGGAATAACAACACCACTAAATCACCTGGTTTCCCAGCACCAGCAGGTGGTTTTCAGCAGAGGCAGCCTTTCCAGGCCATACAGGGGCTCGTTCCACAGCAGCAGCCTTACCAGCCTAGACATGGGCAACCATTTCAGCAGCCCCAACGTCATTATGCCGAGCCAGCAGCAACTCTAGCTCCCGATAATCAGATGACCGAGCTGAAGAACATTTTGGCGGCATTCATGACTACCAGCCAGGCGAATTTTACCAGGATTGACCAAAGCATCGCCTCGTTGGAGGCAGGTCAGAGGAACCAAGGTGCCATACTGCAAGACCTCCAGCATCAGCTCTACCTGCCACTACCATCCCCAATCCACGGGAGCCGCACCAGCAGCTGAATGCCATCACCACCAGGAGTGGCAAGACCACATCGGGGGTACCTGCCCCCGCCCAGGCTAGGGAGGAAGAGCCACTGCATGCTTCAACACTTCCAGCTGACGATGCAGAAGTGGGGATGGAGAAGGAAGCACAGGTTTCCAAACCATAACCAGTGGTTAAGGAGCATGTACCCCAGCTTCCCTTCCCCACTCGACTACACAAAGATCAGCTGGAGACTGAGTTTGCCAAGTTCATGGCAATGTTGAAGCAGCTCAACATCAGCATACCTTTCATGGAGGCACTGTAGAAGATGCCCAAGTACGCCAAGTTCATGAAGGATCTCCTCAGCAACAAGAAGAAACTTGGGGATCTTTCGATAGTGATGCTGTGCGAGGAGTGTTATGCTATCCTGCAGAACAAGCTGCCCGAGAAGCGTAAAGACCCAGGGAGTTTTACTATCCCTCTTGTTATTGGCAGCATGCATGTAGGAAAGTCCTTGGCGGACCTAGGCGCTAGCATAAATGTCATGCCCTACAAATTGCCTAAAAAGCTAGACCTAGGTGAACCTAGAGCTACTAGGATGAGCATTCAGTTAGCTGATCGTTCCATTGTGCATCCTAGAGGTATCATAGAGGATCTTCTTGTTAATGTAGGTGCATTCACATATCCTGTTGACTTTGTTATTCTGGATATAAATGAGGATGTGGATGTGCCTTTGATTGGGTAGACCATTTCTCGCCATCGCCAAGGCACTTATTGATGTGCATAGTGGTAAACTGATCTTGCGTGCTGGGAATGAACAGGCTACTTTTTCTGTGTCTGAATTAGATCACTATGATATGCCTGCTGTCACACCTATGCATGCTATTTCTCACCAGGTACACGAGCCTGTCGTGTACCCTTCTGTGCCTCTCGTTTTGCAGGATCCCCCGCTCAATCCTTCGCCGCCACTCCCTTCAACCTCACCACCAAATAAAAAGATCAGGGAGGAGTGGCGGCCGAAGCCGCAAGTGGCTAAGCCTGCTCGGAAGAAAGGTGTCGACCACTATGAGCTGGTCCCCCCTCCTGCACCACGACCACCCTGGCCATCCGAGTATTCATTCGCTTGCATCCTGCCGGATGGCCAGGTCGAGCTGATCAATGCTGGTGGTTGCACCCGTCGGGTGCATGGCCACCATTTGAAGATGTACCTCAAGAGCGATATGGATCCGCTCTTGGAGGCACCTGTTCCTGCACCCCTCTGAGTATCCACCATGGGCGTTGATGCTCTAAAACACAACACCTAACAATGGCCAAGTGTAACCAATGGAAGGGACTGCAGTATAGTGGCTCAAGTGATAAATATCGAATCCACGGGTCTCTAGAGTTACTATTACTCAGCTTCAGTTTATTATCTAGCAAACTAGATTAAGGATTGATTAACTAAACTACTCTACTAACTAAACTGAGTAAAAGTACTAATTACAGTTTGGGAACTCACTTAGGTATGATTCCCCCTAGCTCCTCAATTAGGTCCAAGTTGTAATTCCTTTTGGTTGATTTACTGTTGATTAGACTGCGGAAGATCCGACAGTAGCTTGGAATCTCTTAAGCTGACCAAGCCCTCTCAGTCTAACTATCCGGCAGACGACTAGTCTTCACCGGGATAGAAAGCTGAAGCAGTAAGAACAGAACTCCACTACTGGAATTGGATTCCAGTACAAAGCAGTAAACTGGCTAACTCTCGTATAGCCAATCTCCTACTACCGAATGATGAGACTCTAGCAACCTAATCAGATTCTATCTATCTCAGATTGCAGCAGGAATCAGGAAAAGTTGATCAGACTTCAATTGACTCAATAAACATGCATCATTCGATTATAATCAAACAATATAGCATCCAAAACTTCATACAAGAAAGATCCTAACTCATGGAACTAAGGTTCCTCAAAACCTAAGTGAAGGGAAGTTACTCCATAGAGAAGAGAGAGACTGCAGAAATCTGATTTAGATCTTCAATCTTCATCTCCAAGCTTGATTCCCGAGCTCCAATGGCGAAGAAATCCTCCAAAATAGCTCCAAGAATGTTCCCAAGTCGCTCTCTCTCTCTAGGGTTCGTCCCTTGGGTGTTTGGGATCCAAAAACCCAGCTCTCCCTTTCCTTTGGCTCTAATCTGCCTCAAAAACCCGATTCTGGGCGAATTACGGGCTGAATTACGGTCGTAATTCTTCCATGCCCGTATTTTGCCCAAAACACGCGTTTTGGTTAAGTTTCAGCGCACCCAAAGCTCCTCTCGACAGTGAAATTACGGGCATGGGAGGGGAAATTACGGTCTTAATTCTCATGCCCGTAATTCTTCCTCCACCCCTGTTCAAAGCTTCGTTTCTCCCTCGTCCGGACTCCGAATCAATCGCCGTTTGAACCCAGACGCTCTTAGTCTTGTCCTCTTTCTTTTCATAACAAACTTCCATGATTCCTTGTCCATAAAGTGAGGTAGAAATCCATTCTTCTTCAGGTCATGCTCGTGTTTCTTCTCCCTAATCGCCAATTGATCTCTGATTGACTTGAAACTTGCGCCTATGCTTCACTTTATTTTCTAGGGCCTGAAATGTGACAAAGGAACACAACCTAGCGTAAAATAGGCCAAAGAAGCGATAATGCAAGCTTAAACGATCAAGAAACAAAGGGGAAAACATGTGCAAATATCGAGTCATCAGGCGTCCAGCTAAAAGACGGTAAAGAAGCGCTTGTGGGGAGGCAACCCCACCATGGTTTGTTTTCTTTTTCTTTTGGATGATGTGCTATTGGGATGGCCATTGGACCTAACGTATTGTGTTTGAGTTCTTTTGTTCCCTTTAGCTGTGCCTTGTCCTGAATGGTCCCCTCTCCAGTCCTCTTCGATCAGACTGGTCTTCTTCCAGTCTCATGCAGTCCATGCACACCGGTAACATTGTTCCCCTTTACCTTCCCTCTTCTCCATTGAGGGCAATGTCGACCTTAAGTGTGTGTGGGGGGGGGGGTGTTTCTCTTTTGACTGCATTAGATATGTTTGTGTGCTTGGAGCCTAGTCCACTATCCAAATTTCGATTTGAGGGCTCCAAGTACGTGTTTCCTTGAAAATTGCATGCTCAGTATGCTTTGAATTGACAGTCTCTATAGTAATGTGCAACCTAGGGAGGTAGAGTAGCACTATGGAGGATGTTGAAGTATAAGATTTTTCCTATCTAGCTCTCTGCTGTGCCAGTTGATTTTGTGAATTAGTGGAGCTAAGACCGTTGAATTCATGTGGTAATGGTGACTCTATTTGGATTGTGTTATGGACTCGTGTATCGAACAGGGTGCTCATGTGGGAAATGAAAAGCAGTTGGTCTTCTATGTCAAAATTGTTGAAATCTTAAACATGGGGTAAGCCTAACGTGTGTGGCACCGTTCATTGCACAAAATCGGGTTTTGGAAGAGATTATAGTGATCCTTAGTGGGGTACTCCTACAAGGTGAAGCTAAGCTGTCTCTAGTACAAGTAAAATTTTCACCCGTTGAACGGTTTTCCTACTCGAGGATGTGTTTTTAAGGGCACGGATAGAGCTTCCGACCCCCCTTAATTTCATTGACCCTCCACACGAGTTGAGGAAAAGGAGTTAAAAGAAGTACTCTGGCGAGTGCCAGATGTACAGAAATTGCTCTTGCTCGACTAATAAGGGTCGACCGTGCAAAAGACTGCAGTTGGAACCCCCGCCAAGTGAATGAAGAAAAGAAAAAAAAAGTAAAATGAAAGTGAAAAAAGGTTCCAACGATGAAATGAAGTGAAAGAGCACCCCGGTACAACGAGTCCTTGGTTGTGAATGGTGTGAGTCCCTTTATCCATGAACTGACTGTCTTACTTCTACTTCTTCTCATGATCCTGGCTTGAGTCTAGTACTCGCATTGAGAGAGATAGGGGACATCTTATAAGACCAGTTGACCTCGTAAGCTTCTTTATGATCTAGGAAATCCTCTACCGACGATCGGGGTTGTTTGTTGATATAGAGGTCTGGAGAGTTGCATTGGTTTGAGTTAGGTTTGCTTGGGGACAAGCAAACGGTTAAGTGTGGGGGAATTTGATAGACCATTGATTGTACATGTTTTTACCCCTATTCTTGAGCCGTTTGAGATGTTGATTCTCGTGTTTTAAGCCGATTTCACGCTAGGTTGTGTGTTTATGTCATATTTCAGGGCTTGGCATTGACATCGAGGCGAAGAAACAAGTTTCGGGTCGAAAGGAGCACGTTTGAGTTGAAGTGTGCTGGAGGAGCAAAATACCCGGCTATGGGCTGGAATACCCGGCCAGGTATTAATCGGAGCAGACCGGGGAAAACCTGTTTTGGGCGTTTGAGAAGCAGAGGGGGGGCCCGGTCGTGAAGCTTAAATCCCCGGTCGAGTATTCTTGACCATGACCGGGGATTAACCCCCTGCCCCGACGGTGCATTTTGAGAATACCTGGTCTCCACCTAAAATACTCGACCGGGTATTCAGGTCAGGGATCGCGACAGACAGCTTCTTAAGGGAAAAGAAGGGCAAAAGTGAAGAGTTCCGAGTTTTAGAGAGATAAAGCGCATACCTAGAGAGAGAAAGTGACAAACCTGATTCTGCAAGTGTCTTTGATCGATCTCCATCACCATTGGAGCCCGGCTTGAGCTTGGAGGAAAGCTGATTGAGTGCCAGAAGCAGATTCTCATCCTTCACAGTATGGTTTCCTCATCTGAGCTAGATTTCCCATCTCTCTCTATGGAGTAACTTTCTCTTTCACCTGGGTATGAAGAACCCTATAATTGTATGTTAGGTCTGATTGTATGAACCCAAGTACAGATTCAGTGATATGATTATATTCAATTGAGGTTTGATTTGTTGAATGGCATGAATCCTGATCAAATTCCTGTTGTTTCTGCTTTAACCTAGAAAGAGAATATATGCCTAGGTTGATAGAGCACCCTTGATTGAAGGTAGTGAATTGACGACTTTAGTTGAAGAGTCAATTCACTATTCTGTACCGAATTTACTTCGGTAGTGGAGGTTTGGTTCGTTAGGGCCTTAATCAGTTTACTCTAGTAGAGGTTAGTCGCATGCTGGGGACTCATATTGAGAGGGTCTAGAGACCTTTAATCGAGACTACAGGACTTTTTAAGAACCTCCCGCAATATAACTATCATTGAAATTGAAATTGGTAAATTACAATTCGGATTAACTGCTATCTAGGGGGAACCATATCCGGGTGACCTCTCTCGACTTGAAAACAACCTTTTAACTGCTTTGCTTGTTTGCTTGTTTTGGACCTGCACTACACTTTCACTGCTAAATAATAAAAACTCACGGAGTAGTCATCACACTTAGGACCCGGGTTGACATTAAAACCCAAACCCGCTATACTACGCTTTAGGAAGTGGTTACACTTGGCCATTTTCTAGAGTGATGGTAGGAGCGAGTCAACTACCATGACAACGAACAGACCACGCCTCCTCCACAATCTTCAAGAACTCAGGATGATCACCCTAGAAGTCAAAATATTTAAATGGTTTTGGAAGGGTCTTCTCAAGGACTGTAATTTGTACTAATATACCACAATGATCCGAAAATGTGTCAGGAATCGCTTCAGTAACACAATTTGGGAAGACTGTCAACCAGGGAACATTCACTAGAACTCTATCCAACCTCTTAGCAATAGGGGTAAGCTGCTGATTATTAACCAATGTAAACAAAGGTCCTATAGTATTCACATTTTCCAACTCCATATTATTCCTCCACTCCTCAAAATCTGACATACTTGAAGTAAGAGGCACCTGATTTGAGGCTTCACTTGGCTTCACGATTGCATTGAAGTCGCCTCCTACTATCCAAGGGAATCCATCTACTTTTATTCGACCAATTTCAGCATAAGTTACTATGCGTTCCAATTCATCATTAGCCCCATACACTGCTGTTAAAAAGAAAGAGTCACCACCCTACTCCTGAACCATAGCATGAAGAAAGTTCTTACTCGGTTTCAGAATAGTAATTTTAAACTCCGGCTTCCAGAACAACTAGCTACGACCTAAATCAGAATCAGAATAGCTCAGATATCGCTCCCAGCCAGCTAAAAAACTCTCAGAAGTTTCCTCAGACTTTACTTGTCTCACACGGGTCTCCAAAATAGCCACTATACTGACTTTCAGACATCTCAGGACTTGTGTGAAGTCCTGCCTCTTCGAGGATTTGTTAAATCCTCGAACATTCCAGAATAAACAATTCATGATGAGGACTAGGGCTGAAGCCCCGCCTTCTTAGTGCTTCTTTTTGGAGCATCCTGTAGCCTAACAACTGCATCCTCACCTTGATCAGCAAGAACACTGAATGAAGAAGGCGAAATGTGCAAGACACTGGTAGGACTATGAGCCGGGGACCAGATCCGAGGTTTGGCTCCATGAACCACTCTCTGAAATTCAGCTTCAGAGGGCAATTTTGGAGATGAAACTGCTGATGGCAAGGGGGATGAAACCTCCGAGAAAGATACATCAAGATTAACCCCCCCTATCATTATTCACCAATGGGATAGGAGAGACAGGGGGTACCTCCACTCTCTCCTTACCTTTATCATTCTGCTCCTGTTGCCCTGACTTAGCCACCCATACCTTCTGCCCCGGAACAAGACCATGACACTCAGTACCAAACAACTTGCAGACAGGACATACTGGGGGTAGATGGCAGTATTCCACACGCACTTGGATCGGAAGATCATCATCATGCCAGACCGTCACTGTTTGTGGGAACGGACCCTCCGCCTGCAGCTAAATCGGGACTTTAGCAAATCCCATCCTCCGACCCAGTCTCGTGGTATGATAAACTCCCAAAGGGATACCCACCCAACTTCCAATTCGACTCAGCCCCTGGAAATTCACATACTCAAGAGGAACATTCGACAGTTTCAACCAAATTGGTAGAGCCTTCCTGCCTAAATCTTCTGCACTAATTCCCGGAGTCCAGGAGCGAAGATACAAGAAATTATCATTGTGAAACCATGGCCCATTTTCCAGAATCCAATCACAAGTTGCTTGCGAAGGCAGCTGAATGAGAATTAGATTCTCGCAAAGAAGTGAAACCCGAACCTGGCCGTCTCGCCCCTAGAGTTTATTGGCCCATCGTCGAAGCACCAACAAAGGGGGAATATCCTGCAAAAATTGACCTACCAGGCAATGCTTCCAACGAGCATCACCTTCGTCTCTGACAATCTTTGGCATCCGCTATCCACCATTCACAACTTCAGGTTTGATATAACATAGTCGATTCGCTTCAGAAATCCCAAATAAGCTCACCCATGGCTTTGTAGGATGTAGCTCAGGCGCCATGTTCGACGATGAAGCCATGAGGTACTGATCGCTCAAGAAAAGAGAAGAGGGGGGGGGGGGGGGGAAGGTTTCTGCATCGGCTCAGGCGCTAGCGCGACGACAAGGGCCGTCCAGCACAAACCCTAATCACCTGATCGCTCTCGCTACTTTCTCTCACCAAAGAATTTTTCATAGTAGGTTTCTTTAATTTTATTATTAGACCACTGTTTGCTGATTACATATATATGGCAAGAGGGATGTAGAAGGTGTCATGCTGAGCATGGTCGAAATGCAGCAGCAGTACAAGTACTAATGAAACAAGATTTAAGCCTGTTAAGAGTGCAGTAGTAGTAGTGGTTTGCACTTGGTAAATGGTTAAGGATCTTTGTCCCATTTTTCATTTTCTGCTCTGGGAAGCCACAATGGCGACCCATTTCGTTGTATTGGTTTGGATTTCTTATTTGCAATTCCTTACTTAATAGTAAAAGGGTAACTGATTCAACGGGGAAAAAAATTCTTGATTCTATCATATTGGTATCAGAGGCTAAATGAGTCAGTCTCGACTCAAGCCAAGGTGTCGTCGTGGCCACAATGGTGCAAACCAAGTCCATGAGTGTGGCGGAAAAGGCTGAGAAGGCTGCCTAGGACAAGGCGGTGCAGGATAAGCGCTCGGGTTCGCAGGTCGACGTCATTCTCGAAGGTCTCATGGACACGGAGGTGTTGCGCGCCAAGGTCGACAAGCTTGGAGTAACGGTCGCAAGCCTGAGCGAGGTTCAGGAAAGCATGGCCCATGTGGTACAGGTCATTTGTGAGATGCTAGAGAAACTGCTCGCGAAAAGGCTGGGGCCGCACTCGCTGTCTCGGAAGGCAATAGTGCTTCTCATTGATGCTTTTGTCGTTTTATCGGTTGATTATTTGTTATGAGTTGTTAAACATCATTGGGGGGGGGGGGGATTATTGGCGGGTTATAATGTTTGAGGTAGCATTCGGTAATTAGCGGATTATATAAATAGTTAGCTAGTGGGATCTATTCTACTAAGCAGAATAATTAAATCTAATTGAGTCTTATTCCTATATTTCTCCCTCTCCCTCCCTCTAGCCGACCTCACCTCTCTTTTTTCTAGTTGCTGCCGCATCTTATTCTTCTACCCCTCCTTCTAAATCACTTCTCCAATCCCCAATCCTTAGTTTTAATTGGGAGATCAATCCCCAATTGATCCCCTAATTTCTTATCCCTAGATCCAAATCCTCGGTTCTATCACCTGATGATGATCGGTTTCTATCATGTATATGATGATGACTTCCGAGACGAGCATAAAAATCTAAATATCTCAGTTATTTGGATTTGTGTTACATGGCCATCTACTTTTGTATGACGTATGCAAATAAGATTATATTCCTCTATGAATATAGGCTGGCAGACTCCTGATAAATAGTAGGATCCTCCCAAGCAACAATAGTACTATCATACGGATCAAAAAATTTCAAAGTTTGTTTAGGATCTCATGACAGGCTACTTCATCCCAGGTCCAGATGGACATTCCAGGTTTCGCGCACTTGCTCACTTCCTATGGAAAGACGACGCACACTACTTGGCTATCAAAGGTGAACTTACATATGATATTATACAAAACTTGTGGAAGTACCTAAATATATCCAACAATAACTGGAGGTGATGGATGAGAAGTTGGAATTCATTGTTTGGACGTTGGAGAGAATCGATGACTACATCTTTGATGTCAACTATCAGACCTTTTTCGAACTCCCCCGAAGCACTGAATAGTTTTGGGTAAATTGCATCGTTGGTTGATGAGATTACAAAAAATGTTCATATTTGGTCACCGGAAATAATTAAACCCATTAGTGATAACTTAATTTAATAAAAACGTGCACATATGGTCACTCTCCGTTAGTTGTCGTCCATCTCCGTTAACGTAGTCCGTTAAGTGCTGACGTGGCAGAAAAATCATCTAATCAGCCCTATTTAATCCAAAAATAGCCAGACCCGACCCGCCATGTCACCTGAACCTAGGGGTGTTCAAACAGTGTTGTTACCGTGGTAACTGTTTTAACCGGTAGTATCTGGTTAATTTGGTTTGGTTGATTTGGATAAATGGTTTGGTTAAATCTTTTAGCTTGTTTGGTTTAGGTGGTTTGATTTTAGACACTCCTAACCAATCAAACCAAATTAACTAGTTAAGTAAGTAGCCAAATATCTAACGTATATTATATACACATCTTAATACTTTGCACAACCATTCAAGAGTTAAATGTAAGATAATTGTATTTTTACATGTACTTATGCTAAGGATTAACTATAATTATGTGTTATTCATTATATAAATAGCAAATTGATTCACTAAATGGAAAATTTTCTCACTTAATGATCATGTGATATTATATTAGTTATTTCAGTTAACCATTTAACCAAACCGATTAAACTTTAATTTGGTTAATTTGGTTGTTGTATTAGTTTGGACGGTTTGGTTATGATATTGTATTCCTTAATTAATAAAATTTATGCTTATTTGGTTTGGTAATTACCATGGTAACCATTTGAACACCCCCTACCTGAACTAACCAAGTCCTCTAACCAGACCCAACCACAGAACATGCCCCTCTAATTAAATCCCTAAACCTATAACACATCCACATTACTCAAGTCTTCCATCCTGCCTCCTCTTCCTCCAGTTCACCGGCAACGAGGGAGGGATGGAGGCCATAGCCAATGGACTCACAAAGCAATGACAATGCTTCCTCGTTGGTAGCAGCTTTCCCCGCGGCGACATTGGCATCCACCAGCCTCCACATGTACCAATCCTCGACGGACCGATACGACCACCACTTTTCACAAACCTTCTCCATCTCCGCCGCCTCCGGCAAACCATTCAGCTCGTACAAGCTATTCACGCCCTTCCTCACTCCCAAATCCCCCACGGGGAGCACATCCGGCCCGTGCATCGAGAACAACATAAACATGTGCACCGGCCAAACCCCAATCCCCTTCACCGCCGTCAGCCTCTCCAGCAGCGCTTCCTCAGTCATCTCTAGGATCACCGAATCCAACAGCAGCCCATCCCTGAACTTCCCCCGCTAGGTCGTGCAGGTAACCCGCTTTCTGACCCGATACCCCGACCTCCCGCAGCTGCGATGCGGTCAGCGCCAGCACAGCGTCCGGGCGGATCTCCCCTCCGCCGCCGCAAAGTGCGAGGAAGCGAGCTTAGATCGATTGCGCGGCATTTTTGGTGGCGAGCTATTGGAAGATGATGCTTCTAGGCTCTGGATAGGAAGGTGAATGGGGGCTTGCTGGTGTCAAATTTGGGCGGGTTGTGGCGATCGATCAGGGATGCTAGGAGTAGGAGGGGATTGGATCTACGGAGATGGTTGAGGGCGGCGGCGATTTCGCCTTCCGTCGATAAGGGTTTGGCGACGGCCGAGAGCGGAGGTGAGTTGAGGCGGTTGGTTTAGGGATTTAATTAGAGGGGTCGGTTCAGGTGTCGGATTTGGTTAGAGGGTTGGGTTGGTTTAGGTGACATGGCGGGTCATACTGACGTGGCGGATCGGGTCTGACTATTTTCGGGTTAAATAGGATTGATTAGACGATTCCGTCCGCCACGTCAGCATTTAACGGACTTCATTAACGTCGATGGACGACAGCTAACAGAGAGTGACCATACATGAACGCTTTTATTAAATTAAGTGATCACTAATGAATTTAATTATTTCTAGTGATCAAACATGAACGTTTTTTGTAATCTCAGTGACCAACGATGCAATTTATCCAATAGTTTCTAAGGGAAATTGTCAAAAGGGACTTGATTGAGGGGAAACGAAAACTTATAAGACCAAAGTCGCTAAAAGAAGAAATTTAGGCTGGCTTAGGGACTTCGCTGTTAATAACCTAGAATTCGGGGGATAAATAATAATATCCATCGGTAAAGCAAAAGATAATGAAAGAGAGCGAAGCAAAGTAGAGAACTGGAAAAGAGTGAAAAAACAAACAAACAGCGAACGTGGAACCGGCGCCCTTCGGCCTATATTTTTGCGAACGGTCCTATCTGGGAAGTAAACTGGAAAAAGGATCGCACTTCACTCCACAGAATCAGAGCTGGGCTTGCAGTCGGCAACTATCGAAATCGATTAGGGTTTCTTTGGAGGGAAAATGTCTCAGCCGGGGAAGTTGATGCCAAATCTGGATCAGCAGAGCACTAAGGTGCTCAATCTCACCGTGCTTCAGCGAATGGATCCTTTCATCGAAGAGATTCTGATCACCGCCGCTCACGTCACTTTCTACGAGTTCAACATCGATAGCAGTCAGTGGGTACGTTCTCACCAAATCTCCCTCATCCTTTTTCTTCCCCATTTCTCCCCCTTTTCTGGCTTATACTACGAGTTCGGAAAGCCTAATGCGGAAGGGGATTGAGAGACTTGCGACATCTGACGGGATCGAATTTGTATGCGATGTTGCGATTGCAGGGCCGCAAGGATGTCGAAGGATCTCTGTTTGTAGTTAAGAGGTATTTCAACTTCCTACTGGTCTGTTTGCGTTAGGAGATGTTGGCAAGTGTAGCTGATTTGACTTCCTAATGGAGTGCTTATAATTGGATTGTTACTGTTTTCTTATTGTTGAAGGAATACTCAGCCTCGCTTCCAGTTCATCGTGATGAATCGGCGAAACACAGGTTTGCAATAGTTTTAATGGTGTTTCCTTTCTCTCGTTTGAACAAGGCGGTGAGGTTGAGTCTCTGCAGTGTTCAGCTTCACTTAGATTGCCATGCCTGAGAAAGTAATATTCATGTTTCTTAAATGGACAGATAACCTGGTGGAGAATCTGCTGGGAGATTTTGAGTATGAAATTCAGGTTCCGTATCTGCTGTATCGTAATGCATCTCAAGAGGTTAATGGGATCTGGTTCTACAACCCGCGTGAATGTGAAGATGTTGCTAATCTGTTTACTAGGTAAATGGCACATTCCTTTATGGTAGATTTTTGTGTCGGGTGCCTAGCATGGGCGTCCTAAGATGCTCAATCTGTTGGACAAAAGTATTTGGAACTGGAAGTTCATAACTCGTTAGTTTAGCATTTCTCTGTATACCCTTGGTGCCCGTGCATGCACAAGTGGATGGTTACGGAGTTATTGACTATGAAAATCAGACGTTAGTCGTGTCTATTATTTCTTTTCATGTATTAGACTCAGCGGAAGCTTGAAAGTGGAATTATGGTTGCTAAGTGAAAGTCATTATATGTTTATTAATGGAGGCATTTTATGCAATTGTGGTGTTTGTTCTTAGAGAGGAATTCTTTAGCTGCCTTACTGAGAAAACTGTTCTTGGACTGCTCAGTAAAGAACTTTGGAACCATCTCTTAGCTACTTTGTTTGTGCTAAAAGGATTGAACGCTCTTATTCACAACTCTAAATGGTACCATGGAGTTTTTGTATAAAATGAGAAGCCTTAATATTGTGTGTATTATCTTATTATTATACTGCCTTTGGAGGTTTAGGTGGGATCGGCCTGAAACTATGTCCATTTGATGTTTACATAAACGAGCAAGCCGCTCCAGGCTTTGAATTTTCTTACTGCAATTTGATCATGGTGTTGAGAATCTAGGAATAATAGTTGAAAGCATGGTTGCAGTTGTCAGGGATGGCTGCTTAAAGCATCATTTGCCATTAGAAGTTTTATAATTTACTTCTTACTGTTTAATTATTCCTGTGATATCTGTCTCAGGATACTCAATGCATACTCAAAGGTTCCTGCAAAACCTAAGGTGTCAAGCAAAAGGTAATGGTATACGTGATTATTGGTGCTCTCTTGTTCAACCAAATATGTGTTGATGGTCATATACTGGACCAGCAGATTGCAATCTTATATCTTAATCCATCCATATTTAAAAATTATCCTGAATGGATCTTTGGCATTTGAAGCATACATATGCAAACCTGCATTTTCTATTTCTTCATATCTTGACTATGAAAGTAAAGCTTTATTGGGATTGCAAAAACAATTTTGACAGCAATTTTTTTGTTTGACTTGTCCTTGAGATGTGAATGATGTGACGACAAACATTTTTTTAACTCTTTCATTTCTTACTACTGTAATAACGTGATCTAGGATGTAATTGTATGTTATTGGAATTGGAAATTCTGAAAATTACACTTCTGGAACTAATGCAATCGTTGAAATTGGCATTAATTTGTGGCTGAAGCAAACCATGCAGCTTATATGGAATTCTATTTTGTGTATGTTCCATCTTGTTTTAGTGAGTTTGAGGAGCTTGAAGCAGTTCCAAACATATCAGTGATTGAGGGACCTCTGGAGCCGTCCTCAACTGCCATTGTTGCAACTGAGGCTCCGGAAGACGTTTCATTTGAGAACTTCTTTAGCGTAAGTTTCTTTATCCTCCATAACCATAGATCTGAATTTTCACCTTTGGTTATCTACCCATACACACGACAATTTTACATTCTGGATTCTGCATTTCTTCTTTGGTGCATGTAAGCTTATGAAAATATTGTAACCTACCATGTACTCTTGGGTGTCCAATTAGGTGGTTGCGTAGTGAGAATGAAGTCACTTTGTTTGTGAAATTAGAATATAGCACTCCAATTTTTCCATGAGTGCAGAAAAGAAATTGCGAACATTGAAATAGCTGGGGTGTGAATGACCTACATCTATTTAGTTGGTAACGATGGAGATATCTGCAAGGTTTTTCTTGCTATGCTACTGCATAATGTTACTCATCCCACCACACAATTCACTTGTGAAAAAAGAAAAACTTCATTTGCTTGAACATTCCATGCAACTTCGAATGTCTGTTATTAAATAGCACAAAGATTTGTCTGGTACCCAAAGTGTTTGTTATTTTAGGGCGTGAAAGTACTTCAATTAGGCAGTATGTTTGCTTGTCAAATCCGCCTTTGTCTTATCTTTATCTTCACCCAAATTTCGTTTGATATATGATTACAGGCAGCAGCAAATATTGGAAACTCTGCTCCCATTATGGCAAACTCAAGACAAAACTACCATTCTTCTACAGCCCCATTGATTGCCAATGCGAATGTTGCTGCCACATCCGCTTCACTGGCCCCCCAAATGCTGCCCCTATCTCTTTCCTCCATCTCAAGTTCAAAGCCTGTCCATGGCATCCCTGATTCAATCAGCTCCAGTGACCGAGTCGCTAGTCTTGTGAAGCCCTCTTTATTTTCTGTGCTACCTTCTACTTCATCCTCACTGATGGTACCACCATCAGTCTCTTCATCATCTCTCCCTCCTGCTGTTGCTGCAAATCCACCCATAAACATGCAACAACGACCATATGGTACCCCAATGCTTCAACCTTTCCCCCCTCCTAACCCACCTCCATCTCTTACTCCTACTGCTGCAGCTACACCTCTAATCAACCGAGACAAAGTCCGTGATGCCCTGCTGAAGCTTGTGCAGGTACTGCTTACCTATAATTTCCATTTACTGCATTCACTTGAACGTTTGTCTTCTGCATATGGTTGTTGTGAGTTGTGACATCAATATTGGAGAGTTGGTATTTTGATCAACTGGCCCCCAACCGGTGTCATGAGTCATGACGACTGGAAAGTTGTTGATTCGATACTGTTTGACTTGTAAATGTGGCAGGACGATCAATTCATAGACATGTTTTATCAAGCATTGACCAAGGTCCATCATACATGAACATGAAGTAGCAATGGAAGACGAGCGTGGAGTGGTGGCCGGCAGAGCAAGAAGCTTTCCCGTTTGGCGGATCTTCCATTCGCAGTAAAGGACATGGGTTGTAACATTTGGTCGTCTGTACAGGCCTTAGTTGTTAGAGGAGAGGGTGATCGATAGCAGTTTAACTTTGTGCAGGACAGATACCAGCTAGACTCCGAACATAAGTGGTGAAAAAAGTTTGGATTATAAAAAAAAGAAAAAACATGTTGTAAAAGTGTGGAATTTCATCATGCGAAACCAACTTTTCGTTCTTGCTCTTGGATGTTTACTTCAACTTGTCGTCATTTTTTGTCTGTCTTTGTGAAATTGCAAGCTCATAGACTGATGTCGATCCATTTACAGGTTTCGAGTTTAAGCTCTCCTAACTTCTTATTTGCTTCCTCTCTCGACTAGTTGTAGGTTACTATGTACGTAAAAATAACAAAAAAACATAAAATTTGAGATTCTTAACCTCTCTAGAGTCTACACCAATGTCTGGTTCTTTTGCATGGGGGCAAAGGAATAGACACTTTAGAGGCAGTGCCATAGTTAGGGCTGTTAATGATCCGAGCCGAGTCGAACTTTGTCATAGTTTGGGCTCGGCTCGTTAGTATATTTTCAGGCTCAAGCTCGGCTCGAGTTCGTCATGAGTTTTAATATGTAAGCTCGAGCTTGAACTCGTTAATGAAAATGAAAGCTCGAGTTCGACTCAATCTCGGCTCGCTAAATAAGGTTAATGAGCCTAAAATCGAGTTCAACACATAAAATGTTCATTGTAGGTCAAGATTGAGATAGAACTGAGCACAAAATTACATTCAAACCTGCAGCAAAGTCTAGCAAAACAAAACCGTTAAATAAGCTTGTTCGCAAGCCGGCTCAATTAAAACGAGTCTCGAACGAATTTTTTTCAAGTCAAACACTCCCAGCCACAGTGGTGACTGTCCTCTATCCTTCTCTGGGCTCCAACAAGTAGGCCGAGCCCACAAGAGCCTCACGGCAACCTTCTTGTTCTCGCCGCGTCACAGACAGCACAGCCCATGAGTAGCGGCGCCAAATATTTGAAGTATATATGTAACCGTCCATCAATACCAAGTCGCAGTCCTGAGCACAAAACTCGAACTTTATTATGGCGGCCGCAATTAGAAGAATCGCAAGCAAAAATTTCGCCAAGTTCACTTCGTCGTCATCCCTTCTTCTCCCCTCGGCTATCTTAATTCCCTACCGATCCATTGCCACTAAACTCTTCGTTGGAGGTACGCTGTTATACACTACTCCATATCCCTTTTCTATCTTCCGGCGCTTCCCGTACCGTGAGCTTCCACTCGGTTATTTCTTCGTGAATGCTCTCCCCTGTCATCGGAAGTTAATTTCTCGCATAAGGACCATAGTAGATTCATATAGGCGGCGGGTCCCATTGTTGTTGTAGATAGATGAGGACATAGTTGGTTGCTGTTGGATTAGGTACCTTGATATGCAGGTAACGTGTTTGTCGAAATGTCTCTGTGAAACTGGAACTCGCTCAGTTCTGTTGGCGCTTTGTTTCCTTTCCTATTGTTAGCAGCTCATCCCATTTCCAGCAGAGATTTAGGATAATGTTTACACTAATATATTCATGCTTCCCAGCTAGCTTAGTCCCGTATTGATGTCAGAATCAGTCAGTAACTCTCCATGAACGCACTCAAGTATCTGCTTACAGTACATGATATAATACCCATTCATATACTTAGTCTCGGTGGTAGTCGCAAGCCAGAAGTTTTAACGAGGGGTCTGATTTGAACCGTGATAATTGGGGAGGGGCTAAAACTTTACTGGCTACTCTATTTTCTAAATTTGTTACAAATTTTACCTGTAATGTTACCTATATTTCAAAGTTGAGGGCTCAACCCTAGCTCCGCCGCTGCTCGGTGGTAAAAGTGTGATGCTATTCTGAAGACCGACCAGCCTGCAACTCTTGCTTACAGAGAGCCACTTACCCTGTTGCAGGACTGTCATTCTGCACAACAGAGGACGGATTAACAGAGACATTTTCACAATATGGTCAAGTTGTTGAAGGTACAGTAGTAAAGCTGATCCCCTCTTCTACTTCCTCTGTTGATGGACAAAGTTAGTTATCAAAGACTGTTGATTCTTTGTTTGTTCATTTGCAGCTAAGATTGTAACAGACAGAGTCTCCAACAAGTCAAAGGGTTTTGGTTTTGTGACCTTCGCTTGTGAGGATGAAGCCGAGAAAGCATTAACTGACATGGATGGAAAGGTGAGAACAACTTCCAGTTTCCCTTTTCCCTTATTTTGATGGATCACGAATGGGAACTAACCCACTAGCGATCAATCATCAGAATCTGAATGGAAGAGTCGTTTTTGTGGATTACGCCAAACCTAAAACTGATTTTGGGGGTGGAATCCCCATTGCCAGAGGACCTCCTGAAGAGCCACCACAACCCAAGGTTTTAATAGATGAGGAGCTCTAAGGTTTCAAGCTTCTACTGTCTGAAGGTTTTGGGTTTGATCTCCCTTTACAGTCACTCCTTCATAACATAAAGAAGTAAGCATATTATCTTATGGGATCATCATCATGATTTCATCCACGCTCAAAAGAGTCAACAAATTATGGGTTCATTTTAATCATTTCACAATCTTTCACTTTAATATTTCTTTACGCATACTTTTCTCTTTTACTTTTGACAGCTTGGATTTGATTCAAATATAAGCTTGTTTATTTTTCGCAAACTTCTCTTTAGCATGAGAAGAAGACGTTTATGCTACTGCTGCTTCCTCGTGATTGACCTGCCCACCCTCTCCCCTGCCTCCTTTCCCACATCCCTTCAGTTGTGCTGTTACATCTCAATCCTCCGAAATTTCCCCATTTCAAACGATTCCTTCCACCTACTAACAACTAAGAATCTTAACTAACATGTAATAATAAGTTTTATGCTCTATTCAGCTTGTTTAGCTAACGAACACGTCAACTTCTTTCATTGTTGTTTTTCTTTAGCTCATTTCACAAGTATGCATTATTCAAGTTCGGTACAGCTCTCACCTTTTTCAGGTCATTTACTAATGGAATGCAAGTAAATGTGAACATTATTAGTGTTGTCGCTGGTACCAAAGAGGAAGAGTTACTTGTAGCCTGTAGTTTGTTACAAGTTTATGATTGTGTTCATGTAAGGATCTCGCAATTTAGATCGTGGAGAGTGGAAGTAAATACTTAGAATGTTGTTCTAGGATCGAACCTAGGTTTTGGGGACGGTATCGACTATCGAATTCCTCCTTTTTATGTTGGATAAATATGAAAATTAATAAGGTATATATTCCTTCCCCTCCTAAAATATCCAACATTTTCAATAGGAGTAGTTGTAATTGGTTTATTTGCAACTCTTCTTCTCTCTAAATTCAAATTTCGTGACAAGTAAATTTTAGGAGTAAGTTGAATTCTTGGAGTTACGAGTATAAGTTGTTGGCGCAATCTCTCCTACGATTGGAATTTAGAAGTAGGAACACCTTGATATTCTGGTAGATTTTAGTGTTACTTTCAAGCATTTAGATTTTTTTTTTTTGACAGTATAAGCATTTAGATTTAGTGGTATCAAAGAATTGATGTAAAATGTGAGCATTACCAACAAAGTCCCACAACTGTACACCGCAAAGTAACTATGTATCTTTTGCAAAAAATTACCAAACAAATTGAAGTGTATGTATATAATGTCTAAAATTACTTTCTTTTTTCCGTAATTCTGTACGATTTGATCAAATTCTCAAGGTCTTCGGGTCCTTCAAACTTCATCGTCCCCACAGGAAAAGGAAGGCGAGAGAAGCGAAGACGAACACAGCAGAAGCCATGCACAGTGTATCCATGGCGCCTTCCGCTCTCAACTTCCTCTCCCTCCGCCGCCGTTTCATCGCCAAAAACTCCTCGTACCGCCTCCCTCCTTCTTCCCTTCCTCTTTCCCGTTTCATCCCCTTTCTGGCCCCACCAAACGCCCTCCCCAAAACCCCCAAACTCTCCTTCCCGCTCATGTACATCCCGTCCAGGTTCTCCATCTGCAGGCTGACTTCCCTCACGTGCATCGCCCCTTCCTCGACCCCGCCCCCGCACGTGACCACGATCCCGCACTGGACCGACTCCGACGCCGCACCCTTCTCCCCGGCCAGCACCACCGCGAACCGCGCGTGCACGTCGCCGCTCAGCCAGTGCTTCTGCACCGATACGGGCCGGTGGCTCGACAGGTTCACCGCCCGCCGGCCCGCCGGGTCGACCAGCACCCAGCTCAGGGTCAGCTCCTCGCCCAGCTCCCTGCACCCTGCCTCGGTCTCGGGGCGGGGGATCCGGGTCGGACACGTGTCCTTCGGGTCCAGCAGGTCGACCCGAAACGGGGAGCAGCGGAACCACCCGGTTCCGGTCTCCGTCTCCACCGCCCTGCTGAAAATCAGCTCCCCGCGGTGGTAGATGTCCACCGCGGAGATCAGCTCCTCCGCGAAAATCTCGGAGGCAGCGGAGGCCGGCTCGGAGTAAGGCTCCATGTCGGCCAGGAGAGGGAAGGAGGCGGAGAAGAAGGAGCGGTGGCCGTCGGGGAAGGCGGAGATCACTTCCTGGAGGCGGGGAACGTCGGTGGACGGCCACGTTGACCGGCAGACGTTCTGCCATAAATTGTCTTGTGAAGCGAGCGAGCTGAGCTCCGTGGAGGCGCAGGCGGCGGAGAGGAGAGCGACGCCGTCGAGCCGCGTCAGGATGTGTGTCCGGAGAATGTCCTCGTTAATTGCGGACAGAGAGCAGCTAGCGGAGGAGGAGGAGGACGCCGCCGCCGCCTCATGATGATCGCCGCCTTCGTAGTCAACTCTCCCAATCGCTTTCGTCGTCGACTGTGTAGCCATTTCTCGTTTCTTCCGGCTCAGTTTTCGACTTAATTCTTTTTTGAATTTACTTTTGTTTTGGGTTTGAAAATGCAGAAAAGAAGGAGAGAGAGAGAGGAAATGTTGATTTGTCGTTGTTTATACAGTGTGATGAGTGGTAACGGTCTTATATATAGGGTTCCCGGTTTCTATTTTGATTATGGAGGGGAGAATTTACGTTCATGCCCTTGGGGGATACCATCGCGTTACGCAGCCGTTAGTGAACTGGCACGGCCGGCCGTGTTCGGCCTCCTGCCTATTTTTTTTTTGTCGGAAACAAGGCTGGGAGGAAACGACAGGGCTGTTTGTGTAATTTTAAACGGCGCACGGTGCTTCCCGGTCTCTGAACTCTGGAGGCGTATTGGTTACGTAAAGGCGGTCGATGATGAGCTAGACAGATAATATTTTAATGGTTAAATAATAATAATATTATTATTTTTTTCCGTCAAGTGCATTATTGTGGAATGACCTACTCTGCTCCTTTAAGCTTAATTTAATTTTATTCATTTGATTAGTGTGACTGACGGAAAAGGGGGTTAGGCAGCTCTTTTATCTTTATTTTCTTTCATTAGTCAGAATTATTAAATCACAAGTTGTATGATTTTTCTTTTCATTTTAGTTTATGAAAGGAAATTAAGGTCTCTTCTATTTCTATATTGATTGTGATTTATCACTATTGGAGGGGCGCTTTTTGTTTGTTAATTAAATACTACAAAGTCTACGTAGTAGATCAAGAACCAGGAAATTCATTTTCTTTAAGTGTACCCGCCTCTTTCTGCAAGATAATGCAAGTTCATTTTCTTTAGGTGGTATAAGTAGGAGTGTGCAATTGGCTGGTTGGATGAGTTTTTTTTTTTAATTGACTGGCCATCTTATTAGAGAGTTGGTATATTTGTGACCCGATGTTAGGAATAGATAATAATGTAAGTTCATCCATATGCTAAAATCCGACCCATCAAAATATGAGATATAGTGGACGGATGTGGGTTACTTCCAGTCTAACCCATCATAATATGTGGGTGTGGGTTGTCAATCCGTTGGTCGACTCGTTAGTTGACTCATTTTGACCATGACCCGATGAGAAAAACGGCCCACACACTCTCGCGGGTCGACTCTTTGTGCGGTTATGCGCTTCTTCCCGATTTTCCTCTTCGCCTATCTCTATTTTTGAAATTATAACTTGAACATTTAAATATTAGATTTATATAAGTATGTGAATTTTCACTATATGTTGGATCCAACACGGTATGTTATTTTAGTGAAATTTTATATGTTAATACACATATATTAGATGAGATTTGATATAATTTAAAAAATTTTGAACAATATAATGACATTTTTCATATATCGAGCTAAATCAGGGTAAAGCGGTCGGACCATTAAACCTTAAGTCACTTACTCAACCAAGCTAACGAGCTAAATCAGGTTGACAACCTTGAACCTGTCAAATCCGCCACCCACCCATAGTTGACACTAAAAATTTCCACAATCCCCCTTTGTATTTCTTTCTAAAATTTTATCATTTGATTCCAAGGTGGTCAACCCGCGGGTCGACCCACTTTGACCCTGACCCGGTGAGAAAAACGGGCCGCACACACCCGTCGGGTCGACCGCTATAAGGTATCGGGTTGAAGGTCAAATTGTGTAATTTTTTTCTTTGGTTTTTGCGAAATGCGCATATTTTCCGATTTTTCTTTTCGCCTAACTCAATCTTTGGAATCCTAAGTTGAATATTTGAATATTGATGCATATAAATGTGTGTGAATTTTCACTTTATGCTAGATCTAAGTACGATATGTTATTTTGGTGTAATATTATATGTTATAACTCATATGTTAGATAATATTTGATATAATTTATAAGGATAAGTACAATATAATGACTCTTTCCATATTTCCGGGCCAAACCGTGCTAAAACGGTTGACGCATTAACCCTTGACCCACTAGCTCGACCGGGTCCGGGTCAACCCGCGGGTTGACAACCTTGTTTGATTCCAATTGCCAACAATCAATGATTTCTCTCCACAGTCCCCTTTGCATATCCTAATTAGTCTTTGTTTTCAATTCCAATTTCCTCTCTCTACTACTTTTCAATTAAGTTTATCCTAATTAGCCTTTGTTTTTAATTCCAATTTCCTCTCTCTACTACTTTTCAATTAAGTTTATTATACGATTTGTTAAGAATTTATCCCAAACTCTCTCTCTATTTTTCAATCAAATTGATGGTTTGTTATGAATTTATTTCGATTTATGTTTGATTATCATTATCCATACTTTTGTGCATTTTAAATGAATGGTTTTTTTTATAACCCAGGAATATTAGCAACCCACATGCCACATGAGATATAGCGGGGCCTATTAAACCTATGGGTACCTGCATACTAACCATCAAGGACTTTGTCTCGGCGCAGTGTCCAGCGTTGTGCTACCGTTATCGAGGATACTTCTTCTCCTGTACAAAGGGTGCCTCCGGAAAACACCAAGAAGGTGGTACTGGGATTCAAACCTGAGACCTTGTCACATCCCAATCTCGAAATCCTAGTCTTTTACCAACTAGGTTGTCTTTCCATCGACGTGCATTTTAAATGAATGATTGAATCGATTAGCTCCTGAAAAAAATCCCCCCCTCCCCCCTATCCTCTTTCTGCATTACATAACAAACATTTTCCGAAAAGTACAAGGAGAAACCATCCCTCTTATCCCCTACAGCTATTCAGGCAAATTTTTAAATTTCGGCTCATGCTGTCATGCAAACAAAAAAACACATTCAAAACACATTTATAATTGTCTCCAAAAATTCGATTCAATCTGATTTAATCTGCTTTGTATATATGGGTACGTACTTTGTTGTTGCACGACAGCTTTAAGCTGTGCAATAGATAAAGGATCAATATCGATCAATGGCCGGCCGGCCGGCTTCATTTCTCATCATTGTTGTTAGCCAGTCAATTATTCCACTTGCGGTACCAGCTAGTAATTTTGGTTGTGTTAAATCAAACAGTAGTTTTGTTAAAAAAACTGCATCAGTCGCTCTGATATTGCCACACTCGGTGCAAAGCGCCAGCCGTGATATATGTACATATAAAAACAAGCAGGCCCAAAAGAAACTTCTTAGAAGTTTGAACTAATTAGTAGTGGAATGAAATTTTGAGTAAAGGTCAGGTCGAGATTAGATAGTCTATATTTATTATTCTATTCTAATAGTTTGGGTTTTATTTATATTTATACTCATATAAGAATCGGATAGAATATCAAAATTATACCTACATCCGATCGAGTTTCGGGTATCCATGGTTGATCATGGATGATAATTTCTCTATATTAACTTCAACAACCAACATGTTAACACTTGCACATATACTGACATTACAAAAGTGAAAAATTAAAACAATGAATTACTAAAATCAAGAAAATTAGTTAAACATAATTTAATTTCGTGAAAATATTATATATGTATGATAATTATCGGATACACTGTGAAAATAATGATTAATTTTAAACAAAATACACATGCATGTGTATAAACGGAAGGAGTCGGATTGGATTGTAAGAAAACCATGCTCGCCCAATACCCGCAATATTCAGGTTCAAATTTTACCCAAACTCGTTAATAAAAAAATCAGGTTCGAATTTTACTCACCTAATTAGGTCGAATTCGGGCGGATATATACAAATATGGTTATTTTTGCCATCCCTAGTAATAGTTGATCTGCTTTGAAAACATTGACTTTTATTGATGGACCTTTGATAATGAATGAAGTCATGAATCATTCTTCTAGCATGGTATTGGAGATTTTCTAAGCTAATCACTCTCATTCTAGCTTTTGTTTCCTCTCTTGCTTCTCTACTCTGTTAGATTCTTCATATCCTCATATGTTGGCGATTACCTCTGACGATGGCAACGAAACCACAAATCCTCACACTAGAGATCATCAAAATACTTTTGGTAGAATTTCCTATCATGGCATATCAATCTCCAATCTTGCCTTTCCTTTATTCATCTATCCATGAGAGAATTGAGTCAATGTCTTGTTTCTTAGTCACTGAATGTGAATAACTTCTCAAGTTGGGAAAATTGATATTGGTAATTGACCGAGAAGATTCTTCAATCTAGTGACACTTCCCTTCTTCTTGAGTCTCAGAATCACAATAAAAAAACTCATAATTAGTTGGATCCAACATTCTGTCAATCGGACCATTGCAGAAAACTTCATCTATGTTACTACGCAATCGGTGCTTGGAATGAGTTACTAGAATAATTCTCCCAAGGCGATGCCTTCAGAATTATATATCTCCAAGAATCTTTCTTTCATGTTAAGCAAGATACTCTGATTTATCAGTACTACTCTAAGCAACCAATGATATATCCAGGATAGGGTAGAGCACTAGGCCACATTTGAAAAGAGGCGGAGAGGACTGGGCCGTAACCTAACGAGCACTGAACGAATACCTAAAATCAAAAATTTACAAGTGCTATACTAGCTCTGGATCTAGAGGAGGGCTGGGCCTTGGTCCGGGGGCGGCTCCCCCTGGATCTGCCACTGTAGCCAACTTTAGATCCATTACTGATTGTGATTATGGCAATTGTCGTCATTGTGTTCTTGCTTCTTTGAGGAACAACCATATGAATGATAATGTCATTAGATTCATGAGGAACTTGAACCATAGCTTTAATGGCCCTAAGTTTACTGTTATTGTTGATAGTATGGCATTTTTTAGTAGAGTAGCATTGCACGATTTAGGTGTTTAGGGTGTTGTCATGATTAATCCTACATATTGGATATCTTTCAACAAAAATACCATAAAATTGTCCAGATCATACAGACCTTCTATACTGCATCGAGTTCTTAGCTACCACAACAACCTTAGTAGCAGTTTTCGCATCCACAATTCTCTCCACAACAACCTCCTCCTGGATTTCAATATGCCCATTTGAAAAATAATCCTGCTCATTCTTCCCACTCTAATGAAGATGATTGTATTGGACAACGTCAAATCGTGAGTCATTCCGACTTAGTGGCTTCCAACATCTTTGATCATTAAGATACCACAAGTAAATACTGCCTTATGGGTTCAGTTACCTTCACTTTGAAAAATAAACGAATAATAGATACAAGGGCTACATTGTATATAATTTGTTCCCTTATATTATTCACTTCTTATAGATTAGTTTCCAACACTTTTTGTCCATTTACCAAATGAAAATAGGATAGTTGTTACATCCATTGGGCCAACAAATATTCTAACACTTTAAGTCTGCACAATGTTATGATGGTACCTCCTTTTTCCTTTAACTTGACATATGTACGTCAATTGGTCAATTTTCCATTTCCTTTAACTTGACATATGTACGTCAATTGGTCAATTTTCCAATAGTAAGCGTATGATTTCATCTTTATTTGTGTGTTATTCAGGAGCTTCTCACTAACGGGGTTTAAACATCGAAGTTATAATCCTAGGAGTTCCTACGGTAGTATTCAATAAGGTCTTCTTGTGCATACCTACACACACGGTCATACCATACCATCATTGACTCACACGAAAACGATAGTAGCATTTATGGGTTTTAATTCAACTAACAAGTAGACATAGTAAATTTGTTTTAGGGGTTTTCATTTATAGATGTATACAAGTAAAGATACCTCATTGTATAAGAAGGTAAGCTCGAACAACATCATGCATATTAAAACTCATTCACTTCATGCATCGATGACTCATCTATAATATCACCGTATCACTTCCACTAAGGTCATTCTCTACCCGTGCATGCACGTCTTTCGATATAAATTTAAGTAGCTAATGTGTGTTTTCGCTTCATGTCAGTACTGAGTTAATGAAGAACAAGGAAGATAAGATAGCACATGATTAAGTGTGGGCCTCTAAGAGCCATCCAATGTAGTTAAACTATAGTTTTTATGTATAAGCGAAATGATGGGTACAAACTTAAGCGTAAAAGCGGAGCGTAAGAACGTAAGTTTATATGAACCATTGAAATTGTAAAAAAGCAACTTAAAAGACTAATAGGATCCACACACAGAAAATTGGAAAAGATTTTGAACTAGAGTACATTCTAACTCATAACAAGTTCATAAACATAGAAAAAGAGTTGAATCGTACGCTAATATGAATCATAACTCTGAAATATTCATATTATGGACATCACAAGCCCCCCCAAAAAATTGATCATGATTTATGCTACATTTGGGCAGCAACGTCCACATTTCCATCCAAATCATATCATCTTAATTACCGCCATCATCATAGTTGTTATTGTCACTAACATCATGCTCCTCATAAATACATCAATCATCATTCATGTTAAAAGAATCATTTTGAAGCCAGCGGCATGATCACTTTAGTTTTTTCATCCACAAAAAACCATTTGACCATCGCACGACGTGCCAAATCGCTCCATAAACATTATCATTAAAAGCTCTTATAAGCGTCCTAAAAGCTAGCTTTTAAGGATTTTTTATGCACATATTGTGGTTTTAAAGAGTTTATATTAAGCTTATGGTGTCAAAAGATTTTTCAAAGAAAATTACTATATTGGAGGAGGTAAGAACTTAAAAGCGTAAGCTTTTAGGCTTAAACTATAGCTTTTAACTACGTTGATTCTATGGTCTACAACATCGATGATCTAACACCAAGCATCAATGCATACACAATGAGCATCAAAATCACAAGCATCAATATAAGCATGACATGAAATCATAGCAACAATACATAGATTTCACATTCTCATACAATCAATTTCAAACTAGCTACATAGAAGAGAAAGAGAGTACCACCGTCAATGATGAAAGGATCTCCCTAGTTGCAGACTCTCCTACTAAAGCTAAGCTCTTACTCGAGCAAAGTATATAGAAGTCTGAGTGAAGTTGTGCAACCTTCTTAAACTAATGAGTCAGGTCCTCTATTTATAGGGGGAAACTATGCTAAAACTCTCCTACACCGACTAGGAAAGGTTTTTGTTTACATTTTTTAGACTAAGTAATTTTTTGAAGAAGAATTCTAGAAGCTTAGGGCACGAGTGGTGGTAGGACGGCGGTTGGAACTGCCATCCTTTTTCTTCGTGGCCTTGCGCTTATTCTCCAATGGATGACCTCTTCTCATCATTTGGACGCGTCTTGACCAGGTATCTTCCAGCGAAGGTTGGAACTTAGCAGTTGCAGAAAATAGACAACAATATAACTCTTGTAAATTTTCATTGTACTGTATTATCCAAGTGAAAAGCAAAAAAAGTCGCCTATTGCTTCTAGTGTAAGCCAAACATTGCCGCCATTTGACTAGTCACATGTATATATTTGGGGCAATGCTCTAACTGGAACTTGTAATGGTCATTTCTATTTTGCTCCATTGTGGATGAATTTTCCAAACATAATTGGATGTTTATTATGCAACTAGGACCATCATTGTGAATTTCTTTGAATATGTTAGTACTCAATATGATTCTAATATCAATAAAATCATAAGATATAACGGGCTTAAATTCTAGATCCATAAATCTGACAATACAAAAGGAAATGTTCGTCAAACAACATTTATACATTCGTCTCAACCAAATGGTATTATTGAAAGAAAACATACGAACATACAAGCTCTTACTCGAGCATTTCTCTATCAAGCTTCCCTTCCTGCCTATTTTTGGCATTTTGCAGCAATGCATGCAGTGCACATCAAGATGTCACCTACTCCTCTGCTTCAAAATCTCTTTCTCTTTCTATATATATGGGTCCGTCCAGCATTTCCACAATATCGTTATGATCAATTAATGGGACTTGGCCGGAAAGTGTTCTTACCTCTATCATTAGCTCGGGTAGTCCCCGTTTCTGGTGTTTTAGTCACGCACAAACCATATCACATTTAAGTTTATTTAATTGTCTCACATATGCCTCAACCATTCAGGTCATTAGGACAAACTTAAAATCATAGGGCCAAACCATGCCTTTTTCTAGGTTACCCTAATGACACAAAAGGCTATAAATTGTATAGCTTAGAAACACATAAAATTTTCATATTTAGAGATGTGCCTTTTTATGAAAAATAGCTTTTCCTATTTTTCTAGATACCGAGTAACCACTGCTTCAGTTTCTTTTATAGTTTTTTTTCTTCTTCTAAATCCTTATTAGATCGTCATGATCTACGAACTCAACATCATTATGAGACTTTGCCTTCTCTTATACAACCATACACAATTGCAATCACTTCTAGAGCAATGACTCTTTGCTGAGGGTTACTCCCCGTCCCACAAGTGCCAAAATTACTCGAACTCATCTTTCATAAGTTTTTATAGAACATTCTATAGTAAACCCTAGTCTTACACCAACTCAACCTCTTAGAAGGTCAAACAGAGCCACTTTATACATGTTCACCATAATGACTACAAATACTGAAATACAACATAGTTAGTGGACATATTAAGTCTAGAAAAGATATTTCCTATATAATACACAATGTAACCCCTTATAATTATCTTGATCCTACATACATGAAGTTTGTTTTGCCTATTGATCTCATTGGAGAACTCACTTCCTACAAAGAAGTATCACTCTCAAAATACTGAATGAAGGGTGTGCATTATAAACTTGCTTCCCTTCAGAAAACCAAGACATGGATTTTGCTAGACTACCATACCTTCCATTCAAATTACTCACTCAGCAAGCACACATGGCTTACCTCTAGATGATGCAGGATACAATAATTATATGACTTTACTTGGTTGTTTTCAATACTTGAGTAACACACAATCTAATATTTGTTACACGTCAACCAATTTAGTTAGTTTGCTGATGTTCCAACTAGTGATCATGAACATACAACACACTGACTCCTTGGATATATCAAAAGTAATCCTTCTGAAGAACTATTCTTCACTACTAACTCTCGTACCAGATTACCAATATTTTCAAACTCTAGATGGGTTGGTTGTCCTGACAAAAGATGACCAGTAACTAGCTTTTGTGTTTTCTTAGGTAACTCACTCATAAGTTGGTGGTCAAAGAAGCATCAGACAATGTCTAGGTCCTCATCAATAGCAAAATACATGGATTTGGTAGACACGTCAAATGAAATTCAATGGATGAAAGCCTTGTTCCATAAACTTCCTCGGTAACCTAAACAACCCTACATGATTTGTTGTGACAGTTTATCTCTTGTGAAGATGACCGAGAATTCAATTTAACATGAAAGAGATAAACATATTGGGTTTGATGAGATCAAGTTTTAGTCACTAAACTCAAATTTCAACACATATCAACTACTTTACAACTTGTAGGCCTGTTTATAAAAGTTTTACAGTTCACACTATTTAATTGATTTCCAAGCTTAACATGAAGACCATTCACTTTTAGCTTGAGGGGTATTGAGGGGTATTAGAATATAAGAGCCATTCTACAACTTGTAATAGTTTAAGGTGTATATAGGTAAAAATGTATTGTTAGAATTAGGATAGTTAGGGTATTATTAAGTAATTAGGTTGTTAGTTAAGTGCAAATTAGTTAGTTTTGTTTCTAGTTCCTCTCTTTCTCTCATCATCTCTGTCTATATAAACAGTTAATCATAGTTGTAAATCTTCTAATTTTCTTTGAGAATTTCCTTCAATTGATAATGAATCGAGTGACAAATCATTCGTCTAGCAGTGGTAGGGGTGGGCAATGGAAAACAGGTATTTGGGTATGCTTATACCCGTCCCATTTTTTTAGGGTTACCGGTACCCAAATACCCGTAATATTTATCACGGGATGAGACTTAGGATTAAAATTTTCAACATTGAGTACCCGTGAATTACCCGCTAATACCTGTTTTGATAGTATGAATACCCATAATACCCATTACAATTTATTCCCTATACAAATACAATAATCAATACATAGTCCAAATCTGAAATACCACCCCAAGTCCCACCAATGACGTAATGGACAACAACTATTTCCTCTGGGAGAATGGTGAATATATTAAATCTTTTGTGTTAATTGTTCATCTAATGTAATTTTGTCCCACCAATTGGCTCTTGACTCATAATGACACTCATTTTATATCTCTTTCTTAGCCCCTGAGAAATGCCTTTAAACACAAATATAACCTTCAGAAAACTATGGCCACTCGACATACTCCTTTTTTTTCTCCCTGGTTCCTATTTGCTCTCCCTCTTTTTTTTTTGAAAGTGAAATTTCAATAAGAATGCGACCGGGCCAAAGCTCAAATGGAAAGGTACAAGCAGAGAAAACGAAAATGGATCAGAAACCAAATCAAAAAGGCCCAAACATGTGGGTCGGAAACCCAATAGGTTCCGGACCTGGGCCAAAACAAGAAAGGGTTTCAAAACCCTAAATCGAAAATCTGTCCACTCTTGTTCCCCATCGCCGCTGCCGAGACCCACCACCGCCGTGTAAACACCCACCTGGCGCTGCCACCGCCCCAAAGTGCTACTACTATCGTTCGAATCTCGCCAAACTCGTACGAAGGGGAGGGGAAGAGAACCTCCCGCCTTTCCTTCCCGAGCCAGTCGGCTTCAGCCTCCCCCAATCGGAACCCAAGGATAGCAGCAAACGACCATCGCTGATGAAGGAACCAGAGGGAAGGGGACCTCTGTCTTCAAGCTTTTCACTCCGAGTCTGACGCCAAGGACTGCATCTCCGACGCACCTAGATCTGGAAGGTGAGTCATGGAGGTAGACCAGGGAGAGAAAAGGAGAAGACAAGCCAGATCTGAACCAGATTTGGCCTCCATCGCACCTTAGAAACCAACCATCATCTTCAGATCCGAGAACCAGATAGGAGGCAAAAGCTCAACCCACCAGAGGGGGGAGGAAGAAAGATCCACCAACGTGAAAGAAAATGCCAAGGAGGCAGAAACAAGCACAAAGCTGGAAGGGAAAAAAGGAAAGCACGAAAAAGGAAAGGAGGGATGCCGCTGGTCGCCGGGGAGAATGAAAATCTAGAGAGAAGGCAGAGAGAATGAAAGGGGAGAGAAAATGAAAGGGTAACTTTTAGGAATGTACTTGCTCTCCCTTTTTTCCCTACCACTGCCTCCATCCATCGTGGCCGTATTTTTCCTTTTTGATCATGTATCTTAATTGCCGAACAGAAGCTACTTCTCGTCATTTTGTGCGCAGTGTTTTCCCGACGAGAAAATCTAGATGAATAGAATTGGATTTTTGCACCTTTTTGACTTCCAAGCAAATGATTAACAAACACGGTCCACACCTCTTTGAACAAAGTTCAAACAAGGGTGTTCTATGTTCTTGATGATCTACGAAGCAAACTAAATTACATTAACTCTACTCCTATGGAGGTTCAGTGAGAGCTCCAGAACTACAACTATGGCTAAATTTGCAGAGGAAAAGATAAAAGGATAAAAGTTGACATTGTGTTGTTTGGTGTGATTTTTGCGAACCCCTTATCTGTCATCTTCACCTCACATTTATAGCCACCAGAAGTAACTGCCCCAAGAAACTGCTCTGCTGACGTGGAGTGACGGTTACCCTCTCAACTGCTATGACGGTTACCCTGATGTTGGATGTGGGATCCTCTTCAGTCTTGATCCCCTCCTCTTGAGACCTCAACCTCTGCTCTTGGCATCTCCTCCGTAGTTTTGCTTATCCATAGAGTAAAAATGGCTAAGGCATAAAGGAATACCACTTACCACATATGGGTGGGTATTTGAATAACATGAATTAAAAATGGCAAAAATTACTTCACCATTAGTAGAGTAAAGAGACCACATGCTCACATGACCCCTTGCTTTGGCCATACCATGGGGGTGTACGTTGGTGACCCCCTCACTATACCATTGGGGCATCCTCCACGGGGTCATATGGATCACCCCCACCACTATATCATCCTCATGGGAGCCGGCGTTGGTGACCCCCCACCCCCTAATCATACCATGGGGGTGGTATGTTGGTGGTCCACAGACCACCTCATGGGGTACTCCTTGCCACCCTCATCATCTTCCATACTTAGCCAAATTTTACCTCTTCTCGTCTCACCATGGCCACGGGGTTGTTACCTCCTGGGGTGGTGGTATGATGCCCACCCCCTTACCACATCCTGGGGTTGGCTCCCATATTCCTCGCCTTAGTCAAATTTGGCCATCACCCCCCTCACCATATCATAGATGTGGAGGTATGATGCCCACCCCCCTTGCCACGTCCTGGGGGTGGTATGATGGTGGCCACCCCCCTTGGTACCTCCTGGGGGTGGTGGTATGATGCTCACCCCCCTATCACGTCCCGGGGTTGGCTCCCATACTCCTTGCCTTAGCCAAATTCGGCTATCACCTCCTCACCATATCATGGAGGTGGCGGTATGATGCCCACCCCCCTTGCCACGTCCTAGAGGTGGTATGATGGTGGTCACCCCCTTGGTACCTCCTGGGGGTGGTGGTATGATGCCCACCCCCCTTGCCACGTCCCAGAGGGTGGTATGATGGTGGTCACCCCCCTCTGCGTGTCATGGGGTGGCTCCCATACTCCTTGCCTTAGCCAAATTCGGCCAACACCCCCGTCACACCATGTCATGGGGGTGGCGTTATGATGCACACCCCCTTGCCACGTCCTGGGGGTGGTATGATGGTGGCCACCCCCCTTGGTACCTCCTGTGGGTGGTGGTATGATGCTCACCCCCCTTGCCACGTCGTGGGGGTGGCTCCCATACTTAGCCGAATTTGGGGATGCATGACGCGCGTGGTGGCACGGAGTAATGGACCCAAAAATCAAATCCTCATGGCCCACTCAACTAATTTAAACTGATATGATTAAGTTGGCCTTATAAAGCCATTTAATTCCTTGTTTTTAACCGATGTGGTACAAGGTTCATTTTTTGTGTAAACAATTGCCCCCCAACTACTTAGTGTATAAGAATTAATGACTAAGTAGTGTCACACCAACTAGGCCATCAAACTCAAATAGTTGGCCTTGCAATTTAAATGACCAAAACAATCCCAATTTCTTCTCCTTTGCTGTCGTGTGTGAGGAAGGAATGGATTCAAACATAATTATTCCATAGTCCTTTCATCTCAACACAACTGTGTGAGGAAGGAATGGATTCAAACATAATTGTTCTTATTAACCACTTCAAATAATTGACTTAGACATCTATCAACTCTAGAATTAAGACAGTCCATTTGAGAGTTTACCTGATGAGAAGCAGCTCTAGCCTCCTCCATCATGCGGCGGTTCTCTACCATCATTTGGTGGTTCTCCTCTGTGGCTTGACGGTTCTCTGCCACCAGTTTGGGGTGCTCCTCCATCATTTGACGAAGGACCCCCACTGCTTCACCAATATCTCCACTAGGCGTCGCCGTTGGTAGGATCTCTGCCCCACCATAGTTCTGGCCACCGCCTCTAACACTTGGCCATGTTCAATGTTGGCCACCTGCTCCTCCACAAAACCAGCCGGAGCGTCACCTTCTTGATTCCTCCGCCTCGGAGCCATCAAATCGAACACACGTGTCCCACCAGGTGTGCCAATTTGTTTTCTCGGCAAGAAAATCTAGATGAATAGAATTGTATTTTTGCACCTTTTTGACTTCCAAGCAAACGATTAACAAACACGGTCCACACCTCTTTGAACAAAGTTCAAACAAGGGTGTTTGATGTTCTTGATGATCTAAGAGGCAAACTAAATTACATTAACTCTACTCCTATGGAGTTTCAGTGAGAGCTCTAGAACTAAAACTATGGCTAAATTTGCAGAGGAAAAGATAAAAGGATAAAAGTTGACATTGTGTTGTCCGGAGTGATTTTGGCGAACCCTTTATCTGTCATCTTCACCTCATATTTATAGCCATCAGAAGTAACTGCCCCAAGAAACTGCTCTGCTGACGTGGAGTGACGGTTACCCTCTCAACTGCTATGACGGTTACCCTGATGTTGGATGTGGGATTCTCTTCAGTCTTGACCCCCTCCTCTTGAGACCTCAACCTCTGCTCTTGGCATCTCCTCCGTAGTTTTGCTTATCCACAGAGTAAAAATGGCTAAGGCATAAAGGAACACCACTTACCACATATGGGTGGGTATTTGAATAACATGAATTAAAATTGGCAAAAAGTACTTCACCATTAGTAGGGATGGCAATTTCGACCTGACCCGTATTACCCGACCTGTTTGACCTGTTTCGAGGCGGGGCGGGGCGGGCATGGGTAGTCTCATCGACCCGACCTGCCCTGACCCGCCCCATTCTCGACCCGTTCTTGTCTAATTTACATGTAATCTTAGTCAATTTACTTAGTATTTTCCTTTTATTGCATCATATTTTAGCTATAAGAAAGTTGTAAATTAGTAAAAACCTCAATTTCTCCAATAATTTAACTGCAATTGTCATAATATTGTTTGTTTTCTTAGTCTTATAATAAAAATAACGAATATTTATAATGTTTTTAATATAAATTGCATACCCATTGGGTCGACCTGCCCCGACCCGCGACCCGTGATCAATTACCCGACCTGCCACGGGGCGGGTCTGGGTACCAAGAAACCCGCCCCGGACCTGCCCCATTGCCATTCCTAACCATTAGCAGAGTAAAGATACCGCATGCTCACATGACCCCCTTGCTTTGGCCATACCATGGGGGTGTACGTTGGTGACCCCCTCACCATACCATTGGGGAATCCTCCACGGGGTATATGGATCATCCTGGGGGTGGTATGATGGTGGGCACCCCCCTTGGTACCTCCTGTGGGTGGTGGTATGATGCCCACTCCCCTTGCCACGTCCCGGGGGTGGTGGTGTAGCGTCCACCCCCCTCTGCGTGTCATGGGGGTGGCTCACATACTTAGCTGAATTTGGGGATGCATGGCGCACGTGGTGGCACGGAGTAATGGGCCCAAAAACTGAATTCTCATGGCCCACTCAACTGATTTAAACTGATATGATTAAGTTGGCCTTATAAAGCCATTTAATTCCTTGTTTTTAACCGATGTGGTACAAGGTTAATTTTTTGTGTAAACACCCAGTGATCCTCATTTTTCATGTGTAATTTTGTTATTGTTTCCATGTTGGACGGGTATATACGGGTAGTTTGAGTACCCATTATCCGTCCCGTACGAAAAGCGGGTATATATTAACCCATACAAATTTGGAATATGAGATGAAGTTTACTCTTCAAATGGAATTGGGAAAAACATTCAAAAGTACCACTGTTTAAAAAAAAATTCCAAAAATACCACCCAACCCCAAAAAAATTCCAAAAATACCACCTTTTTTCAAAACCTCCACCCCACCCTGCGGTTTACATGAAAACCGCTGGGTGGGGGCGCGATTTTCTATGCAAACCGTTGGGCTATGGGGCGGTTATAAAAACCGTTGGTGGGGCGGCGGTTTTGGGCCAAACCGCCACCCCACCCAACGGTTTGGTCCAAAATTTTTTTTTTCAATCAACTACAAACTTCGGCCGAAACTTCAAACGAACGTAACTTTGCGCTCGGGTATCCGATCGTAGCGATTTTTTTTTTAATCCAAATAACTTTTCGAGATATTGCAAGCCACATACAGCCGTAGCCGGTTTGGTCCCGCCTTCGTCTCGAAAAAACATCATTTGCTACCCCGAATGAGCCTTTTTTTGATTTCGTAAAACTTTGGGCGGCCATAACTTTGTGCTCCAAAATCCGAACGTCATGAATTTTTTTGATTCCGCATAACTTTTCAAGATCTACAACTTTTTAGATCATCATAATTTCGAAATGTGCATGGATTTGTGAAAAGTAAAGGTAAAGTTATTCCCAAGGTCCCGTATATCCACAACTAATTCCTGTTTTGAAAATTTCATCCTTGTGAAAGTTGTAGATCTTGAAAAGTTATGTGAAATAGAAAAAAAAATCGCTACGATCGGATACCCGAGTGCAAAGTTACGTTCGTTTGAAGTTTCGGCCGAAGTTGGGAGTTGATCGAAATTTTTTTTTGGATCAAACCGCTGGGTGGGTGGCGGTTTTGTTTTTATAACCGCCCCTTAGCCCATCGATTTGCATAGAAAACCGCAGGATGGGTGGCGATTTCTATAAAGGGTGGTATTTTTGAATTTTTTGAGATTTGGGTGGTATTTTTGGAATTCTTTTTTTAAACAGTGATATTTCTGGAAAAAGTTCATGGAATTGGGTACTCGTTTCAAATGGAACGGGTACCAATCTCATCTCGTTGCTCACCCCTAAGGAGTGGCCGGTACCGCACATGACAATCGCAATATAGCAAGTAACAAAAGTACGTAGTAGCTTAGTAGAGTGTGTAACTATTAATGGGATACAATACGAATTCTAAATACAATCACTGAGATTGCAATACGAGGTGATTCAAAATAACATTGTTTGTCGTGTCCCGTGTATAGTCATATGTTACATGGGCAAGTTAACGTACGTACAAAAAAAGTTAACTACAAATGATTTTTTTTTTCTCTCTTCACCTTCAACCGAGTTAGTACTAAAACTCTTAAGGTAATGGTAATAATTCTCAAAACGTCCTCTAAAAAATGAGTACAAAAGGACCAAACTCATTAAGATTTGGTTGAAATATTAGTAAATTTGGGTTTAATTAGACTTAATATTAATGTATTAATTCATTCAATGTTTAAACCTTAACAAAAAAGAAAAAAGATATGATACCATTTGTTTTGATAGTTAGAAGCTAAGGTAATGTGCCCAAGAACTACTACTTTTTTCCTCTCTTTTTTCCCGCAAGCCAAAACTATTATGCCACACTGATCGGTACATCTTTTCCCGAATTTTATAGACCAGTGTCTCATGACACCTCTAGTAGTTCATGCATGGGTCTCATGGAAGATGCGGGAAGTTCATTCGGTGATTAATACGATTTAGATGTCTTTTGGTGTCTGTCTTTCTACCAAAAATAAGATGTGAGAAGCTAAAGTGTTTTAATTTTTTTTATATTTCTCGGTTCCTACTAAATTATAATTGTGAGTGGTTAGTATAATTTAATACTAATAATAATTATATTAATCAATTCGAATTTAGTTTACAGTTTGAATTTAGTTTACGGTAGGTGGTTAATTCATTCTTTATTTGATTATAGCGAAACGATGTAACCTTTAAAGAGAATTGTCTTTTTCATGGTTAAAACATTTGTAGCTGTCACAGGTCTTTGTTCATTCTTTTACTTCCAGTTTTCTTTCTCCATAATCACAATCACTAAAATCTAGCATATTCAAGCTATTCCAATAACTTCCTCTCCAGCTAGTGCGTAAAACCATAGATGCCTAGCTCATCGGCAAGGTGGCGAAACTGGTCTCTGTAACCAACCCCAAAATCTGATCAGATTGACTAACTAATTAACATGCTTGATCCCATCATGGAATACATAATTAGATGTTATGGACACATCAGCTTTGGTTAGAGGCAGTTGCATAAGGTCTGACTGTGACACTATGACTTTAAATTATGCTTCCCCATGTCACTTTCTTACTAATTTCCCCCATATCCTTTTCTCCTACTATTACTTATTTTATTACAGGTGACATTGTAAGGGTACGTTATTCATAATTTGGTCGATGTCAGGACATTTCTTTAGTTGCTTAAAAAATCATTTTTTTATGAATTAAGACCTTTATTAAAAAAAAAAGAAATCAAATTAAAGATATTGATTCAACCAAAAAATAATAAAGATAGTGAAATCAGAGGGCCCTGGAAAGCAATTTGGCTTGGCTTAGCAACGATTTATGAAAACGACCTTGTTTTGGAAAACGTCATCCATGGAAAAGACGGCAAGTTAGGTTTGGTCAAATAATTATTATGAATTAGTTAATACATTGATTAAGCAATAAGCAATAATTTACTACATAAAAATTAGAAAAATAACCCGACAACATACACATCATATCATAATCATAATCGAATGATCCGGGATAGATAATGCTAACTATTTACTTCCATAAAATTAAGCAATTAAGTATACGTTAGGCATGGTCCTTATGCTATTGGCGGTTGCTTTATGTTGACTAAGCTTATAATTTTTATTTACGTAAAACAATTCAAGGAATGAGAGTGACATTTGAGACAGCTGCAAAAAGCAATTCCTAATTGCATGTAGGGATGATAATGGACGGGTTTAAAGGTTGAATTTTTAAATTATATTCATCATCGTTTTCAAATACTCAAATTCATATGATTTCGTACCTATGCGGGAAGACAATTTGTAACTCCATTCCCATACTTTTTTTTGGGTATCATGGATAATATATGCCTTGTATATCCAGTATTACTATACCCAGAATTCAACGTGTATATATTCGAACACTTCTACTATGTTATATAATATTGGTGCTTTAATGTACAACTTTAGGTTGTACCAGAACAATAAATGTATAAGTTTACGTTGTACCATAAAGGAATTTGTATCATTATGTTATGATACAACTTTACAACCTAAAAGAATTTACAACTTTACAACTTTACAACTTGAAGTTGTACCATCTCATAAAGGTACAAGTTCAAGTTGTACCATAAAAGAATTTGCACAAAAAGTATAGGTACAATTTGAAGTTGTACCATAACGTTAAATGTACAATTTTAAGTTGTACCATGAAAACAAAAACCTATAGCACCAATGCTATATAGCATTGTAAAATTCCTCGTATACATTCAGCTAGAACCCTAAACAAACTTAATAAGCCATGAAATCAATAAAGCTACAACCATTCTTATTAAGAATCCAAAGCATCCAATACTAAAACATCGATTAATCCATAAAACGAATGCAATACTATCCAAATCAATTATCACTGACTCTGAAACATCTCCTAAGTAATAAATCACTAACACAATTTGTTAGAATTTTTTTTATTAGGGGAAGATTAGAAACAACCACAATCAAAGGGAATAACATTCATAGGAAAAGGAAAAATGGCTTTTCCTCTCTCTCTAATTTTTCCCTCTCCAGCTATGTTCTCAAGAGCTTCTACAACTACCATCGACGGAGCCCTCAATATTCACAAATCAGTTTCCTGCAAAACTCTAAAGAGGGCAAAAGAAGATCTCAACGCAGTTAAGGAAGGGATACGAAGCATTGAAGAAGGGTCTTGTCTAGACAGGCCTAAAACCAATGGGGGAATCACCATCTCAGGGGAAGATCTCAGGGGAACCATCAATCCACCGCCCAAACCACCTGAGCAGAGGTCAATCAGAAAGCAGCAGAGTAAATCTATCACCCGCACCGGGGGAGGAAATTGCTTGGAGGATTGGAAGGTTGAGGAAGCAACAATAAATGCAACCCCTATCTGTAGATCTCGGCCACTCAGAGCGACACAAAGAATTTACTGCCACAAAGCACCTGAGATAGAGACAGGGGAATGCTGCCTAACAATCATGAGTATCCAGGAGCATAAATGCTCAGAGAGAAACAAGGAAGGAAGTAAATGTACTGAGCAAAGCTATCTGCCGAGATCTACACGAAAAGTACAAATAGGAGGAGAGAGCAGCAGTGGAAGCGATAGCACAACCGATAGCTGTTGCCATAAATGGAAATTAAAAGAAAACACGACAGGAAGGTCGATCGAAGACGGAGGAAGTAGTTGGCAATTAATGCGCGGAGATCTTCGTGAGCCAATGAGTCAGACCAAATTGCGAATGAGGACCTTAAGGGCCTATTTAAGGGAAGCGAAACCGGCTAGGAGAGCAATTACACACCCTTCCACTAACGGCACAAAAACCTCCTACAAGAGATCCCCAGATACCCAAAGGTCAACTCATACACCCTGCAAAAGAAAAAAACCCAGTCAACCAAAAATGGAAACATACTACAAGAGCCTGCGAGGGGAGAAGAGTCACCTCGTTCTGAATGTGAGACCAACTATTGTTGGTGCTCGAGGCAGTGGTATGGCCATGCTACTGGGGAAGTGGATGACCGATGCCAACATCAACCTACCAAAAGCAAGAAATGCGGCAATCAACAAGTGGAGAGCCTATAGAGAAGTACAAGCCACAAAATAAGCTGAGAACCTCTTTGTCTACTTGTTTCAGTTAGCTAAGCAAAGAGACGCTTTTTGGGAGGCCAGACCATGGAACTTAAGCAACACCCTAGTTGCACTGAAGAAATGGGATGGGGACCAAAAGGAAGAATCTACAGACATACCCACAGTCACCCTATGGGTCCAGATGCATGACCTCCCCCAATCCCTCAAAGATGAGGAAGCAGTCCAGGCGGTTGCGGCGTTCATATTTCCTCAATTCCACTGCATCGACCAGTCGAACTTTGACTTCAGGGGCTGGCTGAAGTTTATCAGAGCCAAGGTGGAGGTGAGCATCGAGGATCCCATCCCAATTGGGTTCGAATACCCGGTCGGGGAGCGTTCCATATGGGTAAGCTTCAAGTATGAAAGGATAATGGATCTCTGTTGCTTTTGTGGGAGGCTCGACCATTTAATTCATAACTGCCTGGAAAGGGAAGATCACAGAAGGAGGGACTTAGTACCGACCCATCGGAAGTGTACACCGATGCACTCAGAGCTGGCCACGACTCACCGGCGAATACTCCCCCGGCGTCATTCAGGGAAAAGCTGGCGAGTTCCAGACGCCTGGCAAACCCTACCCCAGTGGCGCAGCAAATCCGCGGCAATCGAGCCGAATCCTCCTAGATCACCCTAGCGGGGCTCCCAATACTGGGACCCTACAACAGCTCACCTGGGTACGCCAGTCTGCCAAGATGTGGAAAGGAGCCAGAATGGGTCTACAGAGGAGAAGGCGGCACCCCCACCCCATTCATGCAGACTGCCTTTTTGGAGATGGAGATGGAGGCAACGACCAGAGCAATGAAGCAAAGTCTCGACCTAGGGGAGAAAGAAGCAAACAGAGAAAAGATTGTGGGCCTGTTTGAAATGGGCCAATCCCTCTCCTTGGCCAGCCCATCCTTTAATTTAACCTAAGCCCCCCGAGGCCCAGCATTGGTGGCCCCTCTTAACCAAGGCAACATCAACAAAGGCAGCAACAACCAGACACAGTCTCAAAGCCTGGAGACAGAGCCCATTAGAGTCTCAACAAATGAGGACCCGCCCAGACCGGAGAATAAAAGAAAGCCTGAGACCAGAGTCAGCCCCGCGATCTCATCCCAGCAACAGGAAACACCCTCTAACATTTCTTTTGGTTCTCAAACTTTTGTCCCAGGGTAAAATAAGAGAACTTATCAGAGAAGGAAACACATCACCAGGAGGAAAAGCCTGGCGGAAATCACGGCGGAAGGAAGCCAATCCGGAGAAGGGGAATCTACCACTCCGAGGGTGACGGCGGCAAGCCTCAAGCCACCTCATCTCGAATGAGAGTTCTCAACTGGAATTGTAGGGGGTTCGGCCAACCCCTTACAAGGAGTTACTGCGGCAGGCTGTGTCGTCAGTTTGGCCCCTCGGTTCTCTTTCTTATGGAGATAAGGAAGGAGGACTCGTTTATGGAAGAAAGGAAGAGAATTATGAAATTTGATCACTTAGAGTATGTTGGTCCAGAGAGGGAAGGTAGTGGTCTTGCGCTATGGTGGAAAGATGATGTTGATATTAGTGTCTTAGACTCTTGTAAGTCCTTCATGGACACCAGTATTAGTAAGAATGGGGTTAGTTTCTTCTGCACTTTTGTACACGCTCCTACCACGGCGGTAGAGAGACGACAATTATGGGATCGACTTACGACCTTAAGGACGAGTCAGGAAGATATGTGGCTTGTGGTTGGGGACCTCAACGTTGCTGTCTTTCCTTTTGAGAAGCAGGGAAGATGCCCTTTAAGGAATGAAAATGTCTCTCCGTTTAAGTATTTCATGGCTAGGAATGCATTGGTGAACCTTGGTTTTTCTGGCCAAGTTTTTACTTGGAGCAATAAACAGCAAGGGGACGACTTGATTAGAGAAAGGCTCGATCGAGCTCTTTGCTCGACCTCTTGGAGAAACAAAATTGAAGCGGCCACGGTTTACCACGAAGATTTTGTGGAATCGGATCATTGTCCAATAAGGATTGACCTTCATCCAGCAAGTAAAGCTCACTGCACTCCCTTCAGATTCGATAAAAGGTGGAGGGAAAGCGAAGAGTGTTGTCAAATTGTTACTGATCGATGGATGAGAGGTGGGAACATCAACACTATTCTGACAGACTGTCAGAATGATTTACAGAGTTGGGCAAAGAAAGACAGGTTTACCAAATTGAAGAGAGAAAAAGAGACTAGACAAAGACTTCAAATGTTACAAGGTACAAACGGTTCCCCGGATAGGGCTACTGAGGAAAGGAATCTCCAACGAGAACTGGAATCCATCTGGTTATAAAAAAAGGCGGTGTTTCAGCTTGGAGCCAATAAGGCACCAGGACCTGATGCAGTGGCGGATTCAGAAAATTTTCATAGGGGTGTCCTCTTCAAAAATTTAATTTAATTATATAATAAATTAAATAATTTGTATATTAAAAATATCATACTTGTATAATTTGTATAAATTTTTTATTAAATAATAAATTAAAATTCATATTTTGAAAAAATAATATAAATAAACTCCGTGTATGCACTGTGCAAAACAAATCTACATATCCTACTAGACAATACTTCACGAACTTATCACATATTCGATTTCTAACCTTGTTCTTAATGTAGCTCAAAGTAGAAAAGACTCTTTCAACACTTGTCGTGTAACCATAAAATCAATTCAAAATTAAGGGTAGTGTGTACATAGTTTAATTATTAGGTATTGAAAATAGTTGGGGATAAAGAAATAGCATTTTACTGTTGCATGATGTTTAAAATAGAATGACAAATGAGTAGCAACATAATTAGAATATGTTTGATAATAGTAGTGTCCTATGTTGGAATAACACGGACTACCACTTATATTTTGTTAATCATAAGCAAACTATTATCGAGGGTAAGCTAATCATTTTTTCAAATGTTAGGGTGTCCCGAATTACCAATTATATTTTGTATACCCATACGAAACTACTACCGGAGGTAGGATAATCGTTTCCCCAAATTTTAGGGGTGTCCCGGGACACCCCTAGAGGGCCATGTATCCGCCCCTGACCTGATGGTTTCCCAGGTCTTTTCTTCAGAAAATACTGGAGCACTCTGGGGGATACTTTCTGCCACGAGATCACAAATTTTTTCCTGACAGGAGTTATGCCTGATAACTGGAATGATACTTTCATTACCATCATCCCCAAAGTGGAGGCGCCTGAGATGATCAGCCAGTTTAGGCCAATCAGTTGCTGTAATTTTAGGTACAAAGTCATCACCAAGATCATGACAAACAGGCTCCAACCTTTGTTTCCCGAGCTGGTCAATGAGCTTCAATCGGCTTTCACAGGGGGTAGACAAATCCAAGACGATATCATCATAGTCCACCAGGTTCTTAACCATTTCAAGAAACACAAAACAGGGAATCGAAGGGAGATGGTGATGAAGCTTGATATGAGGAAAGCCTACGATCTGGTGGAATGGGGTCTTCTGATTAACCTTCTTAGGGAATATGGTTTCAACGAGGTCTGGTGTGGGCGTGTGGCTAGGTTCACTCCTGTATTTCCACGGTCAACTTCAATTTGCTGTTCAATGGTGAACCAACCACTGCTTCAAGCCCTCAAGGGGCATTCGACAAGGGGACCCCCTTTCGCCCCTTCTCTTCATCCTGATGTCGAATGCTCTATCTTTCCTTATTGAAAAGGCCGTCCTGAACAATGGGATCAAAGGTATCAAGCTCAACAAAACATGCCCTACTCTTTCCCACTGTCTTTTTGCTGATGACACGGTCATTTTGGGAGAGGCTTCGTGTGAAGAGGCAGGGAAGATCCTGGACATCCTCCATGACTATGGGGCAGTCACAAGTCAAGAAGTTAACATGGATAAATCATCAATGTTCTTCAGCTGCAATGTTCCAAGTGACGATCAGGAAAGGATAATCCAGGAAGCTGGTTTTGCACCCACTAATTGTCATTCCAACTACCTTGGAGTGCCTACTGAAAGGAGCAGATCGAAGAAAGAAAATTTCAGTTTCCTCCTCCAACGCATGGAAACAAGAGGGGAAGCATGGAAAAGCCTCTTTCTCTCCCCGAGAGGGAAAGAGGTTTTGCTGAAAGCAGTTTTTCAAGTGGTCCCATCATACATTATGTGCGTGTTCCTCCTGCCAAAGAGTACAACGAAGAAAATGGAATACTTGCTCAAAAATTTCTTCTGGGGAGGAAATATGACGAAGAGAACGATCCATTGGAGGGCTGGACATGTGCTGTATGCACCAAAAAAGGAGGGGGGACTCGGATTTCGGCCTTTCCATACTTTTAACATGGCATTATTGGCCAAACAGGCGTGGAGAATCCTCACCAACAAGGATTCCTTGTGGGTCAAGGTACTGAAAAGTATCTATTTCCCCAATTCGGACTTTCTTAATGCAAAAAAGGAGGAAAGGCCTCCTGGATTTGGTCTAGTTTGTGTGAAGCAAAAACATGGATGCGACAGGATCTGATTCGGGTGATTGGCAATGGAAAAACAATGAAGTTTTTCCAGGACCCCTGGAGATTCGACAGGGCGGGCCCTCTTCTTAATTTCAATTGGAATGAAAGTACTACTGCAAACAATTGGATCGATGATATTTTGAGAGAATGGAAGTTCGACCTGCTGGCTGATTTTCTTAGCCAACATGATCTGAAACAGGTGGCTGCCATCCCAATTGGTCCTGAGTCTCTTGAAGACTTCTGGGCATGGAGGTTCACTGACCAGGGAGTCTTTACGGTTAAGTCAGCCTTCATCCATTTCCATAATCGTGTCAGAGAAGCACAAGGACATGTAGAGGTCATTTCGGAAGCGAGTAAGCAAAGGTGGAAGTGGCTTTGGAGTCTGTCTATTCCCCCGAAGCTGAAGTTTTTCGTTTGGAGGGTGACCAGAGGGGCCATGGCTTCTAAAGAGAATCTATTTGCGAGGAAATGCTCTGCTTCGAAGGTGTGCCCGATCTGTGCTTTCCCTTCTGAATCGATTCATCACTACTTATTCACCTGCCCACACGCGGCTGAAGGATGGAATCAGGAATGGCCATCATTGCCTCCACCTGCTTCCCTCACTCCCTTCCTGGATTGGTTGGATTCCCCTCGACACAGCTTCTCGATCAGCTCGATTCAGAAGATTATTTTTCTCGTATGGCAGACTTGGAAAGCGAGGAACGAGAAAATTTTCAAAAGTACTGCCCCATGGTCCCCCTCCACAATCTCAAAGGCAGGTTTGGCGCATCATCAATAGACCACGTGCCCCAGGAAACAAACCATAGGTCCCCCATCATCTCAGCTCATCTCACCCCAAGAGCACTCTTCATCACCGCCAGGTACTCATGACTTTGAAGTACACTGCGATGGATCATTTTTCGACGATTCCCAGGAGGCGGCATATGGTGTCGTTGTTTCGAATAGCCATGGTCAAGTTTGTGTCGGTAAAGCTGAGAGCCTGCACTGTTTTTCCCCACTTGAAGCAGAAGCAAAGGCCCTGCTGGAGGGCTCCCGGTTAGCTGCATCCCTCAGATCTCCCTGCCTGGTGCGATCTGACTGCTTGCCCCTGGTTCGTGCAGTTCATAGCCATCCTAAGACATGGCCATGGCGAGCGGCAGCTTGGCGGGGTCTCATCAAACAAACGCTGGACGACAATCCGCTGATCAAGATCAAGCACATCGGTAGAAGGAACAACTCTAAAGCTAATTGGGTAGCTAGATCATGTGCTAAAAACCAATTGCCCCCACAATGGCTACAGATTCTTGATGTGGTTGCTCCCCTTTTGTAATGTTTGGCTTTTGCTACATTTAATGGAATTTCAGTGTCCTTTGTAAAAAAAAAAAGGGAATAACATAGACATGTTAGCTCACAAGCGAGCAGTACCTTGACAAGGCAAGTAAAAGCCAAAAGATAGACTAAAGGAAAGACCTCCAGGGCAAAACAGATTCCCACCACGAGCAGAAACAAAAGCAGACAGCAGACGTCTTCATCTGTCAGTCTGAACAATCAGCCTTGGCAAGCTGACCCCCAATATATAATCTCTCATGATCCTATCAAGCTTGATGGGTGGTCCTTCTAGTTCATCACTACAATAAATTCGGCCTACTAGGACAAAAATTTTATTTTGTCATTTTCTGTTTGTCACAATATGTACGGTGATATGACTAAAATTATATATGTCCTATTTGGTTTGCCTAATGTGACAAAAATAAAATTGGTCAGAATAAGTCGTCATTTAAAGTGAGTAATGTGACAAATATTTCGTGTCGCAATTAATTTTGTCAAAATAGGCGTCCCATATCGAGATGTAAGAGACTCAATAGTGACAATTTTCTGTTGTCAGAATATTTCGTCATTTAAAGTGAGTAATGTGACAGATATTTCGTATCACAGTTAAGTTTGTCAAAATAGGCATCCCATATAGGGATGTAAGAGACACAAAAGTGAAAAATTATATTGTCAGAGTAGCTTTTGTCATATTATGCCTTTCTGAATTGTTTAAATGACAAAGTATTTTGTTACAATAGATATCAATAGTCCCACGGTGAGCTGACAAAATGGCATGTTCGTCATAATATAATTGTTTCGACTTTGGTCTGTAAATGTTAACATAAAAAGTATATATTCAATTATTTAAAAATGAATAAATAATTATATAATATTTAAGTTACAATTTAATTCATGAAATACGGATGTTAAATGTGTTATACAAATATAATACGTGCTTTATACGATCAGAGGTATATAAGCATCTCTTAAACTCTAGCAAAAAAAAACTAACCATTTTCCTCTTATGATCTCTGCCGCTCGGCCTCTCACTTCTCTCGATTCTCTCTTCATTTTCTCTAGAAAACAAATCAAACTTCTATCTATTCTTTCCTTCTCTCCTTCTCTTCGATCTATTCTTTCCATCCCCTTTTCAGATCGAGCAAAGATACTTCCCCTCTCTCCATATCTTCTAAAAAAATGACTCAATCTGCCGCTTTGATTTCTCAATCTAACCTAATCTCCCTCCCTTCTCTTCTATCAAAGATGAAACTAAAGAGAAACGAAAGGGCGGCGACATCGAAGGGCACGACGGCGATGAATGCCGACGTCAGTACATTGAAGGTCAATCAACCTCACCTCTCCCTATCATTCTCTCTACTTGGAAGATCAAACAAAACAAAGAAGAAGAAAAAAAAAATGAAACCCGAAACCCTAGCTTTCTCGATCTGTCGCTGCTCTTGTTAATTGTTATACGAGAGTGGCAGGTTAGACTGCTATGGAAATGGTTGTAATGTTTAGGGTTTTTGGTAATCATTCCATTATCATGTTCCAATGCAAAAAACAATTTCGAATTATGAAATTTTTGAAGCACAAAATATATTAATTATAATATTCAGCTATGACAAAATAATGTTGTCACAATAAACACTTGTGACAGATGCAGTCGTCACAATATACAGTTATGACAAAATATATACATGTAATGTGATGAACAATTCTCCCCAAATCACCAGATTATGACAATCGTAATGACAAAATATGTCGTCATAACATCTCTATTTGTCACAATAGATTACCCAAAACCTCAGCTATAATTAAAGCAAATGTGACAACCTTGTTTTAAATTTTTGTCACATTTGACCTATCTTGACGCCGATAAAATGACAAACATTTGTGACAACACTTTTTGTCATATTATACCTAATAGGACAAATTTGTTGTAGTTCATTCACTCCAAAGGGATAGACGAGACTGTGCTTCGAGAGCAAGTCTGCGACTCTATTCCCCTCGCGATATGTATGAACTAGCTACACAACCCAGTTCTGAGATAACATACGGTGAATACCCCCAAGAATGTTGGCATGACGATGAAGCGGGTTGGGTGTTTGCTTAATCAAATCTAGCACTAGATTTGAGTCGGATTGAAGGATAAGAAATTGAGTACCTTTCCTCCAAGCTATTTGCAGACCGTGGTAGATGCCCCATAACTCAGCCATGACGGCTGATCCAGATTCGATCCAGTAGAGGAAACCTCCACGCCAGTCTCCTGCATTGTCCCGAATCACCCCTCCCGTCGCATATCTCCATTCACTCCTTGAGCAGCGCCATTGTTGTTGAGCTTTAGCCATCCCGCCGGGGGAGGAGACCAGCCAATTAAAACCTCTAAGCGGGGCGAATGAGGATTCTTACCATTACGACTCACAGTCTCCCAAACTTTTTCCCACTCTTTAGCTTTAGACGTAACATAATTAACAAACGAGGAAGGAGAAAGGGTTGCACCTCGATCGAAAGACTTTCTCATTTCTCTCCTTCTAAAAAAACCAGATTAGAAGACTGAAGTAGTTGTTCCGTTCACCTGGCCAAGGTCCCAACCGGTGGTTCATCAGGTTCATTTGCAGCCAGGAGGTGCCTTTCCTGGCTAAGAAATCAGTTAACTGAGAGCTGGGAATGAACTTCGCCCAAAGGGAGTTTGCCTTCTAACAATCGCGGAGGCCGTGGGTGATGGTTTCGGGGACCCCATCGCAGTCAACACAGCTATCATATCAGTGAGGTGTCGAAATTTCCTCACACTATTGGTTGATAATTTCCCATTAACCGCCATCCAAATGAACACTCGTACTCTTTCCGGTACCTAGAGTTTCCATATCGTCTTCCAAAGAGAGGTTGTGAGGCAAGTGGTCGGTGGAGAGATATCTTTGTACGCCAATTTGGCTGAGAAGTGGCCACTTGTAGTTAAATTCCATCTCGGTTTGTCTTCTTTGCTTGAGAGCGGGTCAACCATAATTGTTCAAATATTATCCAAGTTTCTGGAGGGATATAGTTCGTGAACTCCTCCGTCTTCCAGCCCCGGTCTGGACTCCAATAGGATGCCACCGAACAGTTCAAGTCAGCACACACAATCTTTTAACTAGGAACCTTTGCTAGAGGAACCTGCGACACCCACAAATCAGTTCAGAATTTAGTTCCTTTACCATTACAAACACCGATGACACTTCCTTTTCATAGCACAGTTTTACTTGACTGAAACTATGCCAGACAATTGAATTTTCTTTTCTGTTGGTCAGACCATTGATGTCGTCTATAGAGCAACCATATTTCCTTTCATGACCCGAGTCCAAAGGGATTGGTCGTTTACGGCAATCTTTCATGATCCCTTGGCGAGCATCGCCTAATTGGCAAGTTTGGTGGGACGAATACCGACGCCCCCTTGATCCCTAGGAAAAATCATCCGTCCCATGCCACCAGGTGAAACTTAGTCTTCCCGTCCTCCTCGCCCTCATACAAATTGCATGTTGATCCTGCCAAGAGAGGAACAAACAGTGGCAGGTATTCGTTCGGTAAACATGGGGTAAACAAACATTGAGGACGAGAAAGACTTCACCAGAGTAATTCGGCCGGCAAGTGACAGGTGTTTGGTCTTCTGAGGAGTGAGTTTCCTTTGCATCTTTGAATTCGGGTCCTTATATCTGGCATTTAAGACTCTCCCATTTATAGTGTGAATGCCCAGATATTTCCCTAGATCTGCAGTAAGCGAAATCCTAGCCCGGTCTCTGAGTCTGCACTTTGTCCCGATGAACGTTGAGAGAGATCAGCATGACCGAATTATTGAGATTGACTTGTTGACCAGAGCTAACACAAAACTCATCCAAAAATCTTCGAATTACCACAAGCTGGCACCCTTTGCCTCTGCAAAAAGAACAAGGTCATCAGCAAAAAACAAATGGGTTAGCTTTGGGTCATCCTTCGAAAGAGAGATAGGCTTCCAAAGTTTATCGCCAACTACCTTTTCAATTCAATGAGCGAGTCTTTCAATGCATAACACAAAGAGATAGGGAGATCAGGGGTCCCCCTGGCGGACTCCTCTAGAAGGGATAATTTGGTCTATGAGCTGCCCATTCCAGTTAATCCGCATCTTGGTTTGCTGAACGTAGAACATGATCCGACTAACCCAGGTATGGGAAGGTCAATTACCATCAGCGTGTATCGAATGAATTCCTACCGAAGCTTGTCATAAGCTTTCTCCAAGTAAATTTTCATAATGAGGCCCCCTTTAGCTCCCTTTTTCTTACAGAAGGAGTGGAGCACTTCTTGGAGAATAATGATATTGTCATTTGTTTGCAGGCCTGGATTAAAACTGCTTTGATTGGTGCCACCAATTTTGTCATCACATGTCTCAATCTATTGGCGATGGCTTTCGTGATTTCCTTGAGACACACATTATTCAGGCAAATCGGATGAAAGTGGGCCGGACTCTCAGGGATTCTCAGTTTCGGGATGAGGATGATGGTTGACTCCACCAACTCCTCTTTGACTTCACTTGTGTTGAAAAAATTAAGCGTTGTGTTAGTCAAATTCTTTCATACCAAAGACCACAGTTTTTTTTTATAGAAACCCGTCTTGAAACCATCTGGACCCGAACACCCGGGACTGAGAAAGGTTTCATATCAAAAAATGATTTATGGAAAATATTAATAATGAAAGGGCGCAAGAGAGTAAGAAGATCCTCATGATTGATACGAGGAAAATAGTTATTAGGCATAAGGTCATTATAGTTCGGCTACTCCTGCGTGTAAAGGGTAGTGAAGAACTCAATGATTAAGTCCCGCAAAGCCATCAGATCCTTCACCCAATTCCCGTTGGGATCTCGTAGAGTAAGAATTTTGTTCCTCCTCCTGCTTCTATTGGCCTGTTGATGGAAGAAAGAGGTATTATGCTCGCCAAACTTGTCCCAGTTCTCTTTTCCACGCTTAAACCAAATCACTTCCTCTTGAGCGAGGAAGTCATCCAGTTCTTTCTCCAGTTTAGTTTGAAGTTTCAGCCACCTCGGGGCATTGGACGCGTTGATACGATTTTGGATCCCCTAAACCTGGCCAACAGCCTTCTCTTGCGATCCCTAATGATACCGAAAGTGAGTTTGTTCCGCTCTTGGAGCTTGGATGCAATATCTTTTAATCCTTGATGGAGATCAGCATCGGGATTCCAGGCACCTGTAAAAAAATAAAATAAAAACCTCTCGTGGAGAAGCCAGGCCATCTCAAAGCAGAATGACTTGGATCCTCCCATATTGTTAGAAGGGCTCAAAAAGATAGATAGGATAGTCATGTTTGCAAAGGTTTGGGGAGATGAAGGACAGTTGTGTTTGCAAAGGTTCCATTCTAAGCTGAGTTGCAGAGCGAGAGATCAATGTAGCTAGCCTTTTGGTTTGCTGGAGAATCGCCTCTGAACCATATGAAGCGAGAACCTGAAAAATCCAAATCGAAAAGGTTAGGGTCATTAATAAATTCATGAAGCGTTGACACTGGCAAAGCTAATGGAGAGGGGGAGAGCGGATTCCTGCAACCTTATCGTTAGCTCCTTCTTCAATTCCTTTTTCGCAGTCTGGGTCAATTGAACCGGCTTCTTGGAGGATTTGAGGTTAAGACCCTTATTCTTTCCCTAATTTGGTCATGTGTTGGCTAAATTTCTTCGGTAATGGTGTCGAATGGAGGAGCTCTCATTTTGATTGTTGTTTTCCTTCTCAGGGCGCTCCAAAGGCAGAACACTCATCACTTGGATCTGGGTGTTGTTTGGGCCCAGGATTCTTGTGACTGGGAGTGAAGGCTCCTAAGTGCCAGATGGGCTGGCTGAAGTAGACTTTTCTAACGATGGGGACTGAGTTCCTTTGAGATCACAACATCCTTAGGCCCAACTAGTCGGAAGGTTTGACTTTCTCCAGCCTTTGTAGCCGAGATGGGAGTTCCAGTCGGGACGAATGCTTTCCCTTTATGGGTGGCCAAAACCTCTGCTTTGCCATCGTTTTTCCTTTTCTTTCTGGTGGGATACTTGCCACCATATTTGAAGAGTTTCCTTTAGTGAGCAGTTTAACGTTGGAGCGCCCAATCTCCGGGGTTCAGCTCGTCCGTTTGCCGTGATTTGGGTCTTTATTGGAGGAAACTATCTTATTGGGTTCCCGTGATTTGAGGACCACTTGCATCTACGGCCCGTATCTCGTCAATGATTTGTCCGTATCTATCCCCCCGAAGCTGAAGTTTTTCGTTTGGAGGGTGACCAGAGGGGCCATGGCTTCTAAAGAGAATCTATTTGCGAGGAAATGCTCTGCTTCGAAGGTGTTCCCGATCTGTGCTTTCCCTTCTGAATCGATTCATCACTACTTATTCACCTGCCCACACGCGGCTGAAGGATGGAATCAGGAATGGCCATCATTGCCTCCACCTGCTTCCCTCACTCCCTTCCTGGATTGGTTGGATTCCCCTCGACACAGCTTCTCGATCAGCTCGATTCAGAAGATTATTTTTCTCGTATGGCAGACTTGGAAAGCGAGGAACGAGAAAATTTTCAAAAGTACTGCCCCATGGTCCCCCTCCACAATCTCAAAGGCAGGTTTGGCGCATCATCAATGGACCACGTGCCCCAGGAAACAAACCATAGGTCCCCCATCATCTCAGCTCATCTCACCCCAAGAGCACTCTTCATCACCGCCAGGTACTCATGACTCATGACAAGGCAAGTAAAAGCCAAAATATAGACTAAAGGAAAGACCTCCAGGGGCAAAACAGATTCCCACCACGAGCAGAAACAAAAGCAGACAGCAGACGTCTTCATCTGTCAGTCTGAACAATCAGCCTTGGCAAGCTGACCCCCCATATATAATCTCTCATGATCCTATCAAGCTTGATGGGTGGTCCTTCTAGTTCATCACTACAACAAATTCGGCCTATTAGGACAAAATTTTTATTTTGTCATTTTCTGTTTGTCACAATAGGTACGGTGATATGACTAAAATTATATATGTCCTATTTGGTTTGCCTAATGTGACAAAAATAAAATTGGTCAGAATAAGTCGTCATTTAAAGTGAGTAACGTGACAAATATTTCGTTTCGCAATTAATTTTGTCAAAATAGGCGTCCCATATCGAGATGTAAGAGACTCAATAGTGACAATTTTCTGTTGTCAGAATATTTCGTCATTTAAAGTGAGTAATGTGACAGATATTTCGTATCACAGTTAAGTTTGTCAAAATAGGCATCCCATATAGGGATGTAAGAGACACAAAAGTGACAAATTATATCGTCAGAGTAGCTTTTGTCATATTATGCCTTTCTGAATTGTTTAAATGACAAAGTATTTTGTTACAATAGATATCAATAGTCCCACGGTGAGCTGACAAAATGACATGTTCGTCATAATATAATTGTTTCGGCTTTGGTCTGTAAATGTTAACATAAAAAGTATATATTCAATTATTTAAAAATGAATAAATATCTATATAATATTTAAGTTACAATTTAATTCATGAAATACGGATGTTAAATGTGTTATACAAATATAATACGTGCTTTATACGATCAGAGGTATATAAGCATCTCTTAAACTCTAGCAAAAAAAACTAACCATTTTCCTCTTATGATCTCTGCCACTCGGCCTCTCACTTCTCTCAATTCTCTCTTCATTTTCTCTAGAAAAAAAATCAAACTTCTATCTATTCTTTCCTTCTCTCCTTCTCTTCGATCTATTCTTTCCATCCCCTTTTCAGATCGAGCAAAGATACTTCCCCTCTCTCCATATCTTCTAAAAAAATGACTCAATCTGCCGCTTTGATTTCTCAATCTAACCTAATCTCCCTCCCTTCTCTTCTATCAAAGATGGAACTGAAGAGATACGAAAGGGAGGCGACATCGAAGGGCACGACGGCGATGAATGCCGACAGAGATGGCAATGACGACGTCAGTACATTGAAGGTCAATCAACCTCACCTCTCCCTATCACTCTCTCTACTTGGAAGATCAAACAAAACAAAGAAGAAGAAGAAGAAGAAAAAACGAAATCCGAAACCCTAGCTTTCTCGATCTGTCGCTGCCTCTTTGCGATAAACAAAATCATAATCCCCTTTCCCCTCTCTGGATCTAGCTTCACCTTTTCTCTGTTCTGTTTATGACAAGGAGGAAGAAGAAAGGAACATGAGGCCGACGGAACAGACTGACGCCGATGATGCTGGCTACAAAGGTAAGGTTAATGCATGTATTTTTTTCCGATACTTGTTTTGGGGGTGTTTTTAGGTTTCTAATCGTTTTATTTTGCTTTCTGGGTTTTTGGGTGGAGGTTTCATACGAGGAGAGGAAAGATGGAAAAGGAATCGTTGGCGACAATACTGGCCAGTAATAGCAGTGGTAAAATCGGCCATTCCTCTAGTCTTTCCTGTAGACCAGAGACGGCGAGCTAGAGCGAGGTTCAAGATCTAAATCCTCGATGACAGCGACCGACAAACCAATCCCAACATCCTCGATCTAGTCTTGCCCTTATTTTTCTGTGTTCAATAGATTAGAGGCTGTAATGTAATTTGTCGCTGCTCTAGTTAATTGTTATACGAGAGTGGCAGGTTAGACTGCTATGGAAATGGTTGTAATGTTTAGGGTTTTTGGTAATCTTTCCATTATCAGGTTCCAATGCAGAAAACAATTTCGAATTATGAAATTTTTGAAGCACAAAATATATTAATTATAATATTCAGCTATGACAAAATAATGTTGTCACAATAAACACTTGTGACAGATGCAGTCGTCACAATATACAGTTATGACAAAATATATACATGTAATGTGATGAACAATTCTCCCCAAATCACCAGATTATGACAATCGTAATGACAAAATATGTCGTCATAACATCTCTATTTGTCACAATAGATTACCCAAAACCTCAGCTATAATGAAAGCAAATGTGACAACCTTGTTTTAAATTTTTGTCACATTTGACCTATCTTGACGCCGATAAAATGACAAACATTTGTGACAACACCTTGTCATATTATACCTAATAGGACAAAATCAGTATCTAATAAGACAAAATTCCTTCGTCATAATAGGCAGAATTTGTTGTAGTTCATACACTCCAAAGGGATAGACGAGACTGTGCTTCGAGAGCAAGTCTGCGACTCTATTCCCCTCGCAATATGTATGAACTAGCTACACAACCCAGTTCTGAGGTAACATACGGTGAATACCCCCAAGAATGTTGGCATGACGATGAAGCGGGTTGGGTGTTTGCTTAATCAAATCTAGCACTAGATTTAAGTCGGATTGAAGGATAAGAAATTGAGTACCTTTCCTCCAAGCTATTTGCAGACCGTGGTAGATGCCCCATAACTCAGCCATGACGGCTGATCCAGATTCGATCCAGTAGAGGAAACCTCCACGCCAGTCTCCTGCATTGTCCCGAATCACCCCTCCTGTCGCATATCTCCATTCACTCCCTGAGCAGCGCCATTGTTGTTGAGCTTTAGCCATCCCGTCGGGGGAGGAGACCAGCCAATTAAAACCTCTAAGCGGGGCGAATGAGGATTCTTACCCATGTTACGACTCACAGTCTCCCAAACTTTTGCCCACTCTTTAGCTTTAGACGTAACATAATTAACAAACGAGGAAGGAGAAAGGGTTGCACCTCGATCGAAAGACTTTCTCATTTCTCTCCTTCTAAAAAAACCAGATTAGAAGACAGAAGTAGTTGTTCCGTTCACCTGGCCAAGGTCCCAACCGGTGGTTCATCAGGTTCATTTGCAACCAGGAGGTGCCTTTCCTGGCTAAGAAATCAGTTAACTGAGAGCTGGGAATGATCTTCGCCCAAAGGGAGTTCGCCTTCTAACAATCGCGGAGGCCGTGGGTGATGGTTTCGGGGACCCCATCGCATTCAACACAGCTATCATATCAGTGAGGTGTCGAAATTTCCTCACACTATTGGTTGATAATTTCCCATTAACCGCCATCCAAATGAACACTCGTACTCTTTCCGGTACCTAGACTTTCCATATCGTCTTCCAAAGAGAGGTTGTGAGGCAAGTGGTCGGTGGAGAGATAGCTTTGTACGCCAATTTGGCTGAGAAGTGGCCACTTGTAGTTAAATTCCATCTCGGTTTGTCTTCTTTGCTTGAGAGCGGGTCAACCATAATTGCTCAAATATTATCCAAGTTTCTGGAGGGATATAGTTCGTGAACTCCTCCGTCTTCCAGCCCGGTCTGGATTCCAATAGGATGCCACCGAACAGTTCAAGTCAGCACACACAATCTTTTAACTAGGAACCTTTGCTAGAGGAACCTGCGACACCCACAAATCAGTCCAGAATTTAGTTCCTTTACCATTACAAACACCAATGACACTTCCTTTTCATAGCACAGTTTTAACTTGACTGAAACTATGCCATACAATTGAATTTTCTTTTCTGTTGGTGAGACCATTGATGTCGTCTATAGAGCAACCATATTTCCTTTCATGACCCGAGTCCAAAGGGATTGGTCGTTTACGACAATCTTTCATGATCCCTTGGCGAGCATCGCCTAATTGGCAAGTTTGGTACGACTAATACCGACGCCCCCTTGATCCCTAGGAAAAATCATCTGTCCCATGCCACCAGGTGAAACTTAGTCTTCCCATCCTCCTCGCCCCCATACAAATTGCGTGTTGATCCTGCCAAGAGAGGAACAAACAGTGGCAGGTATTCGTTCGGTAAACATGGGGTAAACAAACATTGAGGACGAAAAAGACTTCACCAGAGTAATTCGGGCGACAAGTGACAGGTGTTTGGTCTTCTGAGGAGTGAGTTTCCTTTGCATCTTTAAAGTCGGGTCCTTATATCTGGCTTTTGAGACTCTCCCATTTATAGTATGAATGCCCAGATATTTCCCTAGATCTGCAGTAAGCGGAATCCTAGTCCGGTCTCTGAGTCTGCACTTTATCCCGATGAACGTTGAGAGAGACCAGCATGACCGACTTATTGAGATTGACTTGTTGACCAGAGCTAACACAAAACTCATCCAAAAATCTTCGAATTACCGCAAGCTGGCACCCTTTGCCTTTGCAAAAAGAACAAGGTCATCAGCAAAAAACAAATGGGTTAGCTTTGGGTCATCCTTCGAAAGAGAGATAGGCTTCCAAAGTTTATCGCCAACTACCTTTTCAATTCAATGAGCGAGTCTTTCAATGCATAACACAAAGAGATAGGGAGATCAGGGGTCCCCCTGGCGGACTCCTCTAGAAGGGATAATTTGGTCTATGAGCTGCCCATTCCAGTTAATCCGCATCTTGGTTTGCTGAACATAGAACATGATCCGACTAACCCAGGTATGGGAAGGTCAATTACCATCAGCGTGTATCGAATGAATTCCTACCGAAGCTTGTCATAAGCTTTCTCCAAGTAAATTTTCATAATGAGGCCCCCTTTAGCTCCCTTTTTCTTACAGAAGGAGTGGAGCACTTCTTGGAGAATAATGATATTGTCATTTGTTTGCAGGCCTGGAATAAAACTGCTTTGATTGGTGCCACCAATTTTGTCATCACATGTCTCAATCTATTGGCGATGGCTTTCGTGATTTCCTTGAGACACACATTATTCAGGCAAATCGGATGAAAGTGGGCCGGACTCTCAGGGATTCTCAGTTTCGAGATGAGGATGATGGTTGACTCCACCAACTCCTCTTTGACTTCACTTGTGTTGAAAAAATTAAGCGTTGTGTTAGTTAAATTCTTTCATACCAAAGACCACAGTTTTTTTTTATAGAAACCCGTCTTGAAACCATCTGGCCCCGACCACCCGGCACCGAGAAAGGTTTCATATCAAAAAATGATTTATGGAAAATATTAATAATGAAAGGGCGCAAGAGAGTAAGAAGATCCTCATGATTGATACGAGGAAAATAGTTATTAGGCATAAGGTCATTATAGTTCGGCTACTCCTGCGTGTAAAGGGTAGTGAAGAACTCAATGATTAAGTCCCGCAAAGCCATCAGATCCTTCACCCAATTCCCGTTGGGATCTCGTAGAGTAAGAATTTTGTTCCTCCTCCTGCTTCTATTGGCCTGTTGATGGAAGAAAGAGGTATTATGCTCGCCAAACTTGTCCCAGTTCTCTTTTCCACGCTTAAACCAAATCACTTCCTCTTGAGCGAGGAAGTCATCCAGTTCTTTCTCCAGTTTAGTTTGAAGTTTCAGCCACCTCGGGGGCATTGGACGCGTTGATACGATTTTGGATCCCCTAAACCTGGCCAACAGCCTTCTCTTGCGATGCCTAATGACACCGAAAGTGAGTTTGTTCCGCTCTTGGATCTTGGATGCAATATCTTTTAATCCTTGATGGAGATCAGCATCGGGATTCCAGGCACCTGTAAAAAAATAAAATAAAACCCTCTCGTGGAGAAGCCAGGCCATCTCAAAGCAGAATGACTTGGCTCCTCCCATATTGTTAGAGGGGCTCGGAAAGATAGATAGGATAGTCATGTTTGCAAAGGTTTGGGGAGATGAAGGACAGTTGTGTTTGCAAAGGTTGCATTCTAAGCTGAGTTGCAGAGCGAGAGATCAATGTAGCTAGCCTTTTGGTTTGCTGGAGAATCGCCTTTGAACCATATGAAGCGAGAACCTAAAAAACCCAAATCGAAAAGGTTAGGGTCATTAATCAAATTCATGAAGCGTTGACACTGGCAAAGCTAATGGAGAGGGGGAGAGCGGACTCCTGCAACCTTATCGTTAGCTCCTTCTTCAATTCCTTTTTCGCAGTCTGGGTCAATTGAACCGGCTTCTTGGAGGATTTGAGGTTAAGACCCTTATTCTTTCCCTAATTTGGGGATGTGTTGGCTAGATTTCTTCGGTAATGGTGTCGAATGGAGGAGCTCTCATTTGGATTGTTGTTTTCCTTCTCAGGGCGCTCCAAAGGCAGAACACTCATCACTTGGATCTGGGTGTTGTTTGGGCCCAGGATTCTTGTGACTGGGAGTGAAGGCTCGTAAGTGCCAGATGGGCTGGCTGAAGTAGACTTTTCTAACGATGGGGACTGAGTTCCTTTGAGCTCACAACATCCTTAGGCCCAACTATTCGGAAGGTTTGACTTTCTCCAGCCTTTGTAGCCGAGATGGGAGTTCCAGTCGGGACGAATGCTTTCCCTTTATGGGTGGCCAAAACCTCTGCTTTGCCATCGTTTTTCCTTTTCTTTCTGGTGGGATACTTGCCACCATATTCGAAGAGTTTCCTTTAGTGAGCAGTTTAACGTTGGAGCGCCCAATCTCCGGGGTTCAGCTCGTCCGTTTGCCGTGATTTGGGTCGTTATTGGAGGAAATTATCTTATTGGGTTCCCGTGATTTGAGGACCACTTGCATCTACGGCCCGTATCTCGTCAATGATTCGTCCGAGCAACTTCTCGTCATCAATCCCTGCACATCAGCCAGAGCAATGATCATGGCCAAACTGGAAGTCGGATTTCGCTTAGGGAAGTTATCCTCCGTGTGCACGATGCAACCACAATCGAAACAAATCAGTGGGAGGTTTTCGTATTCAATTTTCTGCCAAAAATCATCAAGAAAGATGCGTGTAGGTAGAGGCTTGTTCATGTATAATTCCAGCGCCAGCCGCACAAACTTCCCTCGCTGGAGGTTCTTCGTGTGATAATCAAGTTTTACTGTGCGCCCAATGAGATTCCCCGGCGTAAAAAGAAACTCTGTGTGGGAGAAATGGACCGACAATACTGAAAGTTGGACCCAAGCGACAACAGAACGATGAACTTTTTGAGAGGTTCGGAAGGTCGAAGACCACTAGTGCACCACCAGGTAGTGATCTATGATAACCCATGGCCCATGGGCCACCCGTCAGAGCATGAAGATAGTCTTGTTCATTGTTAAAGGTAGTCATGAAAGTATCGTTGTTGAGGTCGAGAATATCCAGCATCCTCGCGGGCCGCCATTTCCATCTAAGCTGTGAGCATAGGTAGCCATACGACACCGACTGAGCAGTCGAAGGACTAGTTTTTTTTCAAGTAAGACATAATTGTTCCTTGAATATGTCGGAGAGCTTTAGTTCTGGTTCCCCACCAATGGAACCTAGAATCAGATCATTTTCCCCAACAAAAGTCCATTGGTTCATCTTACTGGTAGTCGGAGGAGGCGCTCTGGTGAGGGCGACCTTGAAATTTAGCTAAGGAGTTGTCGTGGACAAGCAGGGGATCAATGGGGATAGAGAAAGGGATATGGGAGCGGGATCCGGAGGCTGTCTGGTCATAGACAGGTCCGACGTCGGCGTTGGAGATTTTAGAGGAGACGAGAGCATTTCAGAGAGGACCAAACCAGTAAAAAACAGCTTTCTCTAACATGGAGAAAAAACTGGGAGAGTGAAGGGTGAATGAAGTGAAATAAATTAGTATTTGGTTTGACGGGCCACTCAATTACATTTCAACTCTTTATTTTTTGAATTACTCTTCCTGTCATCAAGAGATTAAAATATAATCCATATACGAAGAGATACTTTTGGTGGGGTACTTATGGGATGGGGGAGACAAAAATCATACCGCCGCCGACCCAGTTAACGATGAGAACATCCTCTAAGCGATACATAACTAACTTAATCTTATTAACAAGGGGAAAAGAAGGGAAAGAGTGAAGAGTGAATGGAGGGAAAGAAATTAGTGTTTGGATTGAGGTAGGGGTGGACATCCGGTTCGATAACACACCATCCGAACTGGAATGAACCGAGTTTAATCCGAATCAAAATCAAAATATTATTATTCAGTTAGAAATTTGGAAGTAAAATGGAACTAATTCAGAAACCAGGGTAGTCTTGACCGACCCGAATTTCCGAATTCCAAAACCTACCAACCGAAATTCTTTCATTATCTCCCTAGCCCAGTCCCCCACACCCATAGCCCAACCAAAGCCCAAACTCTCCCCAGGCCAAGCTCCTAATCACAGCCCAACCAGTCCCAAACACTCTCAAGCCCAAGCTCTACCCATAGCACATACCCTATAACCCTAAGCCTAACCGAGGAGAGAGTAGTTTATTTAAAAATAAAAAAGGAGAGAGTCGCTTCAGTCTCTGTTCTCTCGACTCTGGGCAGCCACCACCATCCTTCCACCTTTGCTCGGACCAAAGACAGAGCCACCAGCCGCAGGATTGCCCCCAACCTCTTCCGAGCATTACCCTGTTTTCTTTCCGTTGCCACAACCAGAGTAGAGCACATGCATGATTCTCCCTTGTCGATGCAGAAGCCGGAGAATGTTGTACTCCTATTGTTGGAGGTTGGAGGAAGAGACAAGTGATTTTGACTTGCATCCAAAATTAGATCTCCCCCTCCTTCATTCTCCCTCCAAAAAATCTCCACCTTTTGGATCTCTATCTCTCACGCTCTCTTTCTTCCTTTGGGTTTCCTCTGTTTCTTCTCCTTCATGCTATTGATGTTGCTTCTCTCTCTCTCTCTCTATATATATATATATATATATATATATATATATATATGTGGGCAGTTCTACAGTGCCCAGGGCAAAATCTGGGGTACGGGTAACCGGGGGCAAGGAAAATTACCAAAAGCATCACGAAGCGTTTATGCTTTATTAATTGGACTTCAACCTAACTGTACCCGGTTTAATGATATCGATTGAGAGGTTAAACCCTATGGATACGACCTGCCGCCCTAACCAATTTCCAGTCTCCCTTCTACGATCCCTCATTCGCCTTGGAGGGTCCCCTCTAAGTTCGAAGTTCGATCATAAGCTGCCTATCAAATCTGAAATCTCCAACAAAATCATCGTTTCGAAACCCAAATCCTTTTATTATTTGATCCACATTCGATTTAGCTCCCTATCCAATCTCAAATCCCCAACATCATCATGTTTCATACGCCAAATCTATGTATCCACATTCGAAGAGAAGATCCCCATCCAATATGAAATCCTCACATAATCATCGTTTTGAACCCCAAATCCTTTTATCCACAAATCGACGTTTTGTTCATCGCCATTTTATTTCCGTGCGGAATTTACTCGCCTATCTCTTTCTAACACGATTACGGCGACCATGTCTATTATTGTGTTCATCAAACTTTTCGTTTGCAAAAGAACCCTTGAAAGAGGTTTGCTAACCCTAGGGTTCATGTCGCTAGTGCTTTGTCATCTTGTCTTAGCGTTATTGTCATTTTCTCGAAACTTCTATCACTCGGTGAAATTAAGGTTTCCTGATATGCAGTGTTCGTCTCGCCCAGAGGATTGAGGAAGGAGATGAAGAAGACCTAATTTGATTCGAATCAGATGGAGAGGTCTCCTTAATTTGTGTTTATGTATTAACGGTGCGTTTAGGACTAATTCTAGTTGGACTGGGTCTGATCATTGATTTTTGCAAGCTTTTAAATAACATTCAAACGTGGGCTTGTACATGGACCCATGACACCTAGTTTGTTGATAATAGATACTGAGTTCCGGATTGTCATTAGGTTGGGCCTTTGATAATTGTCTATCTCAGTGGCGATTCTTTGTTTTACTTATTTTCATCTGCTTCTGCTTCTAAAATCCTGATCATTCATTGAGTTCACGCAATTTAATCATAATTCTGTGTTCCATCTTTTTTGGGATTTGGTAAATGCTAGCGTGTCTCTTTACACATTTAGCGTTACGAGGTAAACTACAATCCGCCCAATTTAACTCTTCATTAATTGAGATCCCATTCCACTCTCTCACCGATTTCCCCTCTTTATGCAATGCACTCGTACATAACAAACCTCTTGTAGACTAATTAGAGGCTTGTGGTTGGATACTGAGTGAGGATATTTTTTTAATTTATGTTTTGAAACGAAAGTTAGAATTTCACTTTTGAAGTACCTATGTACTTTAGTTGGGCAAGTATTTTCAAAATGTAAAATTTTATCAGCGTATAGGTATACGATTGTTGTATAAGGTGTTGATGTTAAAGGAAATGGTTACTGACTGCTTAGGGTATTAGGTTGTTGATGGTATAGAGTATATGGTATATGGGTAGGTTATAAGGTGTTGATGGTTTAGAGCATATGGTATCGATTGGTTAAAGGGTGAGGGTAGGTGTTGTCTTATTTTTTCTCGATTTTATATTTTCTTCATATCTGCTTATAAATGCTGATCATGCCTTATTACTAAAAAAACGTAGACATAATTATTGTAGCGTGACACATTTATCAGTACTTAGATATAATTCTTTATATCTGCTTATAAATGCTGATCATTTATTGTTTGATTTGAACCTGCGTGTTTTTGCTCCGAATGATTTTGTAGTGGCGTGGTAAAGACAATCCGTCCAATTTAACTCTTCATTAATTCCCCCTTTTCTTTTCTTTTTTGGTAGAATAATTACCCCTTTTCCACTCTCTCAGTCCCCGCCGAAGTTGAAACAATCCCCTGTGATATATTTATCGTTCATTTTAACCCTTCACTTAATAAGAAAGCGAAATTATGCAAAATGGTCATCAATGTGATGTAGCTTAATTGGTTAATTGTCCGTTATTTGCTTAGTCAATAAAGTAGAGGTTTGTGGTTCGACACTTAGTGAGTATCAATTTTTAATTTATGTTTTGAAAAGCAAGTTATAATTTTAATTTATCAGCGTATAGGTATACGATATTGTATAAGGTGTTGATGGTTTAGAGTACATGGTATTGGGTTAGTGTATTGATCATCTCCATCCCTAAAATACGATATTGTATAAGGTGTTGATGGTTTAGAGTATATGGTATTGGGTTAGTGTATTGATCATCTTCATCCCTAAAATTGAACAACAATTTCTAAACGAGGTCCCTACCGCCACATCATCAATTTTAGCAATTCATCACTTATCAATTTCTATTCATCTACATCCCTAAATTATGCTAGCAATTGCCAAGGTGGGTTCCATTTTATATTTCAAAGGAAACACTTATTATACATTGAAAGTTGGGGATGGAGATAGAAGAAGGTGTTGTTGGTATACAGTATAAGGTCTTGAAGGTTATGGTATAAGGGAGGAGCAAGGTGTTGATGGTTTAAAGTATATATGTTATTGATTGGTTACGGTATAAGCCTATAAGGTGTTGTTATTGTTGTAGAGTATATGGTATTGATTGGTTCGTGTATTAGGGTTTGGTTTAGGGTTTAGGGTTTAGGGTTATGATTCAAGCTAGAATAACATAAACCAGATCAATAGAGTAATGTTGGTAAACGAAAAAGTTGGTTAATCTACAAATTCAGACTATTTATAAAAGCACATCCCCATTTCCCACCGTCAATTCCTAAACTTTTCCCTTAATCCGATGGTGAAATACCTTCGATCCTTGTCGCGTGCGTGTCACCCAATCAGATATTGCCGAATTCGGAAAGTCGCTTTTGCCCATAACCAATGCTGGCGTTACCAAGGCCGAGGCAGTGGTAGGGAGTGTAATTTTCAGTAAATGTGAAGGGAGGGAAAGTAAAAGTAATTACGAGTCAATCTTTAAATTCGTTAATGAGTGAAGGAGAGACCGTGCTCCGAAACCCGAGTGGCACTCATCTCCTGCTGATGTTCGTTCCTCCTCCTCTCAATCCCTGAAAAGAACCCTTTCTTCCATCTTCTCAATATGAAACTCCGAAAATCAACCCCATCCGCCTCTTCGTCCTCCTATCCCATGCTTTATTTTCGGGTGCAGTGGTACAACTAAATCCTTCGTTGTATTGTTTCTCCTTTTCTCTCCATGGAGGGTCTTTGTTAGAGGCAGGGAGGGGAGCAATGACAATAAGTCGCCGTCTGAATATCGCCGAAAGAATCATCACATGTTGTTACGATTCCATAATAGGTGTTGTGGAACCCTACTTCATGTGGTGGTTCTTTTGTGCGATATTGACGCGTACTTGTTGATCATGCTCCGAAAATCAACCCCATCCGCCTCTTCGTCCTCCTATCCCATGCTTTATTTTCGGGTGCATTGGTAATGATGAGACTGCGTATTATTTTAGATCTCATTTCCTTTCATTATGTCATTGTTAGATCATGACTGTTAAACTAAATCCTTCGTTGTATTGTTTCTCCTTTTCTCTCCATGCAGGGTCTTTGTTAGAGGCAGGGAGGGGAGCAATGACAATAAGTCGCCGTCTGAATATCGCCGAAAGAATCATCACATGTTGTTACGATTCCATAATAGGTGTTGTGGAACCCTACTTCATGTGGTGATTCTTTTGGGCGACATTGACGCGTACTTGTTGATCATGCTCCCAAAATGTATACAAGATGGGAAAGTTGCCATATGTATAATAGGATAAAATAGGGAGGGAAAGTACAGCTTTTTGTTTTTGTTGGACTATATGTAACATTTGTTTATATTTGTATACTGTTTGGTTATTTTTTCTTCTGCTTCTCTCTTCGCTTCCATGGCGGCTTCCAAAAGTGTTTGAGATCTTCTAAATCTGCGAGGGATCCTCCACTCCCAATAAAAATACTGTACTTTGTACTATTAGCGTTTGAGATCTTCTAAATCTGCAGGGGATCCTACACTCCCAATAAAAGTATTGTACTTTGTACTATTAGCGTGTGAGATCTTCTAAATCTGCAGGGGATCCTACACTCCCAATAAAAATACTGTACTTTATTTGTTGACTACTGAATCCATTTTTAGAAGTCTTTACGATTGGGCCAACCGGATTTTTGGCCGGATTTCGAACTCTGCTCCTCTGTCGCCACATGCTCTACCCATTTAATGAGTGCTCAAAATTAGTGCAAAAAATACGATATAATAATTGAATAAAAAAAACTAGAGTGCTTAAAAATTGCCTTCAACTGACCATTAATGAGTACATAAATTAAACGACACCGCAAGAGCCAACAGTCTTCTTATATACCAAATGACTCGGCATAGGAGGACTTCCAGTTTCAGTTCAAGTTTCCAACACCGAGCAAATATATGGTCCCAATTGCCACTTCAGCAACTTTAACTATACATCAATTGTGACCGTGGGTCCTACTTAATTTTCAATCAATATTAATTGGTGAGTGTGTTATATTAATTTGAGTTTTCTCTCAAGTTGTTTTTTGTTGTTGTGTTAGTCGAATTATGTAAAGTATTATGATTGGAATTGTATATATGTGTGTGCTGCATGAAAATTTGCAACTGCATGAGAAAACATTCATCAGATGCAAATTTGCAACTTTTGTAATTGATCCCACATCAATGCAACTCACCATCCCACTTTCACTCCCTTGCCACATCAGGTTGCAATTCTCAAGAATTGCACCATTGGAGATGGTCTAAATAAGCAAGGTGTTGATGGTTTAGAGTATATATGGTATTGATTGGTTAGGGTATAAGCCTATAAGGTGTTGTTATTGTTGTAGAGTATATGGTATTGATTGGTTCGTGTATTAGGGTTTGGTTTAGGGTTTAGGGTTATGATTCAAGTTAGAATAACATAAACCAGATCAATAGAGTAATGTTGGTAAACGAAAAAGTTGGTTAATCTACAAATAAGCAATGGGATGGATTGGTTCGGGTATAAGCCTATAAGGTGTTATTGTTGTAGAGTATATGGTATTGATTGGTTCGGGTTCAGGGTTCAGGGTTCAGGGTTTAGGGTTTAGGATTTAGGGTTACAATTACATGTACCAAATCAGTAGATTAATTTTGGTAAACGAAAAAGTTGGTTAATCTACAAAGACAGTCTAAAAGCACATCCCCATCTCCCGCCGTCAATTCCTAAACTTTTCTTTTAATCCGATGGTGAAAGAGCTTCAATCCTAACCGCGGCGTGTCACCCAATCAGATATCGCCGTTTTCAGAAAGTCGCATTTGCCCCTAACCAGTGCTGACGTTACCAAGGTCGAGGCAGCGGTAGGGAGTGTGATTTTCAGTAAATGGGAAGGGCTGGAAAGGCAAAGTAAATTTATGAGCTCATTTATAAATTCTTTAATCAGAGAGGGAGAGACCATGCTCCGAAACTCGAGAGGCACTCATCTCCTGTTGTTGTTCGTTCCTTCACTCAATCCCTGAAAAGACCCCTTTCTCCCATCTTCTCAACCCCGAAAATCAACCCCATCCGCCTCTTCCATGCTTTATTATCGGGTGCAGTGGTAATGATGAGACTACTTATTATTTTAGATCTCAGTTCCTTTCATTATGTCATTGTTAGATCATGACTGTTAAACTAAATCCTTCGTTGTATTGTTTCTCCTTTGCTCTCCATGCAGGGTCTTTGTTAGAGGCAGGGAGGGGAGCAATGACAATAAGTCGCCGTCTGAATATAGCCGGAAGAATCATCATGTGTTGTTACGATTCCATAATAGGTGTTGTGGAACCCTACGTCATATGACGGTTTTTCTGGGCTACATTGACGCGTACTTGTTGATCATGCTCCGAAAATATATACAAGAGGGGAAAGTTGCCATATGTATAGTATAAAAGTGGGAGGAGGGAAAGTACAGCTTTTTGTTTTTCAAGATTTGTACTTTTAGTGTTTGAGATCTTAATAATATATCGGTGAGGGATCTTTCACTCAATAAAAATACTGTAGTTTATTTCTTGATTACTGCCTCCATTTTCATAAGTTCTCTGTCGCCGCATGCTCTTGTCATTTCACGCCCAAATTACATTTCATAATTTTAGTAGCCAAAATTAAGTAACTTTATAAACAAGTAAAAAATCCGATTTAATAATTCAATAAAAAAAACGAGTGAGAAAAATAATTTAACTGAAATGTTGTACATGATTTATTTAGGGAGCAACATCCATATCGAATTCAATCAAATCCATCCGAACTAAATAAAACGACACCGTAGAAGGCAGTAGTCTTCTTATAAACCAAAGAGACACAATGACACATAAATAAAACTACACACAATTAAAACGACACCGCAGACAACAACAGTCTTCTTATAATTCAAACGACGCCGCTTCAAGCTGATACTGGCAGTCTTCACATAGTCCATTAGTCCTAATCCGAATAGGATAAGGACGTCCATCTTCACTCCAAGTTTTCAACAATCCCTAGGTTGCTACTTCTTGTAACAGGCCTCTTCTGCAAAATCGATAACGACGATTTTAGACGTACAAAAATATTGGATGCAACTGCATTGTGTAGACACGAACAATTATATCTTATTCTTACCCTAGGTTGCTCGTAATCGTCGTCATTGTCATTTTCATCATCGTCATTTTCATCATCGGATGGCCCAGACCCAGTACACGTTCTTGCATTATGGTAGAACCGCACTTACTGCAATGCTTTTGCCTTCTCTTCGGTACTGTTTCCGACTGATCTTGAGTGGTGGGAGGAACAACATCGGTGTCATCGCCACCGCCACCTTCTTCCGAAACACCATCATTCAGGGCATCACCGTTTGAGGTTGGCTTCACATAGCCAACAGGATGTGGGCATCGGGTCCTATAGTGGCGCCATTCACCGCAATTGCTACATTGTCGTGGTTCTCCTTTCTTCCTTTTAGATTTTTTAGCCCCCGAACCTTTAGCTTTGACCTGTAATGGATCCAACAAAATTTCATTCGCCTTCGGTCTATTAATGCCGGGTATGTCCACGTTGCCAGTGTCCACCATGTCCAACTTTTCACATAATGACTGAATTCCCTCACGAGCAATCTTGAAGCAATCACTAGATTTTACCCCTTTTAACATTAGTTGTAAGCTGTGTTGTTGAATACTACCATACCTGATTGACACAATATTTTATACAAAGTGAGTAAAATTAATGTTCACCTAGCTTCGAACCAATATAAAAAAAAAATTAAAAGTGATAGTCATGGCAAACCTTAATGCGAAAAGTTGAGATTCATCTATTATGCCTGCTTCCTCCAAGCTCTCTAGTGTCTTCGGCTTCTTTGACCATCTTCGACGTACTAGGCCTTCTGGAAGTTCCAGTATGCTCTCTTCTTTCAGTACAAAAATCATATGACGGCATGGTATTCCCATATAATTGTAGTGATTACAACTACACTCCATTGCAAAGGGTTCAACTGTGTACGTGACTTGAAAAACCTTATCCATGCCAGACACCTTGACCTTGTACACACGCTCAATTTCCGATCGCTCTGTCTCCAAACTTATGCAACATGCCGACTTTTCAACCTCGTCTCTGAATAAGAAGAATGCGTTCTTTGTGAAAACCGCCGCTCCACTCTTCTGAAGTGAGACTAAGACATTGCTTGTGATGGTTCGTTCTCGATGAATGGATTCAAAATCAGCATGACGCTCATTCTCCCTCATATCCCTAGTCCAACGATCAAAGTGAATAAAGAACTCAAGGAGATTTTTATCCTTCTCGATATAATTGGCAAGTTGAGAGTTCAGTCCTTCACATCTTGATGTTGTACTCAAGCCTGCGAAGAACTTCGAACGCAAATATGCATACCCCCATTCATGTCTTTGATCAAATAAATTGGAGACCCAATTGTTGTGCTGAAGGGAGCATTCCTCAACCACTGATTTCCATTTTTCTTCGAATTTTGAAGGTTCCCAATCAGCTGACACAAAATGCTTCCATCGGGGCAAAAAAGTAGGATGATTCTTCACATTTCTGGTTATAGTCTTGTCTATATGCCAGGAACATAGACGATGTGTTGCATCGGGAAATACTTTCTGAATAGCATTACGCATTGCTCTATCCCCATATGTAATAACAGTCTTGGGATCTACACCGCCTAGCCTTCTCTTCAAAGCTCCCAACACCCAAACATAATTTTCCTCTCTCTCGTTAGCCAAGAAAGCACATGCAAATACGCAAGTTTGCGAATGGTGGTTGACACCTAAAAAAGTTCAAACAAAGTTAGATTATGCAAACTTCTAGGGTTATTTTAGCATGCTCGGGATAATTCTATGTGTGAAGGAAAAGTACCTGAAAAAATCACGAGAGGCATCTGGTAAATGTTCCTTTTGTAAGTAGCATCGAATGACAGTAATTCTCCAAAGCATGCATAATCAGCAACAGAAATACTATCGGCCCAGAAAATGTTAATAAGCCGGTCGTCGTCATCCTTCTTTAGTTCAATAACGAAATGCTCGTCCGCGCTGCATTTAGCTTGCAGGTAGGCTATGGCTGTTGCGGCATCACCTTCACTGATTTGTTCTTTCCTCTCTTTGTCCACATAATTATATGCATCCTTCCTCGTGTACCCCAAATTGTCGTAGCCTCCTGCTTCTGATACGGCCAGATTCACAATTTGAGAAGTTTTCATACCTGCAGCTCTTCTAAAATTTATCGCTGCTTTGACTGCATCACTCATACGACGTTTCCCTTTCATGTAGTGTCTATATTCTCTGGGGATCGTTTCATGTGTGTGTACATCATCAAACTGGTGCACATACCACTTCCCATCGAGATTGTCTTGTTTAACACGCATCTTGGCTCTGCAGTTAAATCTGGTCTCCCCTCTTGCTTCTCTCTTTCGTTATGTGCTCTTCACGCGCCTCTTTCCCTCGCCCAAGCATACATAGTCACGCCATATCATAACTGTGTTCTTATCACGACCAATGTCTGATTTTCTGATGTCGAAGCCTTTGACTAACCCGTAGTCCATGTAGAAATCATAGGCTTCTTCTGTATCATCGAACTTCATTTTTTTAATATCTTCAGGCTGTAGAAATATGAGATCGGCGACATTATCATCCTGGGTGGTGTCACTGGCTCCGGCACCAGCGTTTTCTTGGACTTCCTCCGACGTCAATACTAGGACTTCCTCCAACGTCAATGGTGAGTCTGCCGCCGACGTCATTGTCACTGCTGGAAATTTTGGGGAACCAAGGACGTAGATTACAAAACCCTACTGGGAATGATGGCCGAATTAATGCTTCAATGGGCCACTTAATAATTATCCCCATTAATAACACGATTTGTGATATCTTATATTTTTGGTAGGAACGAGTTGAACTTTCTATTCTTTATCTTAGTGATTTCTTTACCATTTTCACAAATAACGAAAATATTTAAAATGAAAAACCTTTCTTAGTAAAGCCAAACGCCAGCTGACTCTAGCTGTGTACTACGTGTATGGGGAAGGATCAAATATTAATATGAGCGAATATTTACTAATAGCACTCAATTCTTTATTCGATCGAAAAAAGTATATTTTTAATTTTAGGTTTAATAACTACCCATGTTTATCCCAAGTTAATGTACCTTAGACTAAACCCTAACTATTTTTCCGCGGGAAAAATATGGCGCCACAATTTATCCTAACCTTGTATATATAATTAACCTTCATCGGTAGAGTAGTGGTTCCATATCCTTCTTTGCCGCGATTTTGAGTACAGAGTAAAGCTTAGATTAGAGGCACAACATGGAAAATAAGAGAATTACTCGCTCTTCGTCCAAGCTTGTGGTATGTATAATAGCTCTTTTTACCATTGAAATTCATTCTAGTTAATTTATTAATCGCAGGTTCACTGTCATTGTAGGAGACAGCCGAATTTGTGACTCCAACAAAGAAACCAAGGATACCCAAAGGTGTAAGCACTCCACCCACTCCTGCTTCAGTCATCGTTTTTATTTTGGACGATGAATCTGACTCCGAGGTTACACCAAAGAAGCCAAATGGAAAAAGTATTTGTCTACCTTCTGTTGACAAGGTAATAAAGGTGTCATGTTTGCCATTGAAGTGTTCTTTGCCGTTATTCCGTCATAACGAATGCATTTCCACTCGTGTTTATTTGTGGCCCCTATTCTAGGTTGTTTTGAAGTTTAAGCTACCTACCGCTATGGAATACGATGATGAGCAAATCCAGCTTGCTCACTATATATTTTTAGCCCATCTGCCACCTGACGAAATATTGGTCAAAACCTCTAACAACTCTTGTACGAGGAAGTCATTGTGGTCCTTAAGCCCTCGCTCATTCGTAGATGCTGAAGTAATCAACGGAACTCCAAAATTTTGTTTTGTTTGTCCACTATCAATGCTTTCTACGTAGAATTATTTTATAACAACTCGATTGTATCATTAAGTGTTTTTTGTCCATGTTATATTAGGTTATAACAGCGATGGCCTGCCACTTGACTCTAGAAGAGTTGTGGACAAATTCCAAGGACGGAAAAGGAGTGTGCTATCTGCCTGCTGAACTACAGGTTGTGGTCCGATTATACTTAATTACAATTTCCTCTCACCAAAAAAATTACAACACATGTGTTTTTAACGTGAATCATATTGTGTTGACAAAATTTCAATTGTGCAACTACCACATGGGCATGAACTAGTGATTTCATGTGGAATAACACCCAAGAGGGCATTAGACCTATACGAATCAAAATTCCTTAGTCGAACCAATATGGTGAACAAGGTAAACTGTTCGTCTTAATAAGTATTACATGGTTTGCAGTTTATTTTTTTAATACGTGTTGACAATTTCCGCATATGTAGGTGTGTGTTCCGATGAGAGATAATGCCCATTGGTACTTGGCTGTCATTAAGTTGGACAAGGAAGAAGTCCATATCTTGGATCCACAACCAAATGAAGACCGCAATTCCTTTCGACTACAATCTGTTCAAACAATGGTAAATTTGTGCCAGTGTGCCGTTATAACGCAAAAAAATGTAAATAACTCTTTCTATGTACAAACGTTTCTTAATTTGTACAGATGAGATTTATGCAAGCCTTGTGGAAGATTCTCTATCGTGAACAAGGATTGTCGCCACCAAGGATTGCGGAGTTTGCGTACCCAACTCCTTCAAAGGATCAAGAACAACTTAATCGGTAAGTATGCCCATTTTTTTGTGATATTAAACGACGACTTATCAACTTGGTTCTTATCACGCAATGCTTTTATTTTATGTAGGTCTGACAGTGGAGTCTGGGTATGCATGTGGATGTTTGGCGCAAGCTGGGACTCCTCTTATATTTGGGTAAAGACAATTCTAATTCGCATATTAGAAAACCACAATTGATTGTTATTTTTGAATCATGCGGTAAGCACCATGTTTGTTGATGTTGATAGCCATGCACTCAAGTGAGGAGGGTGCAGATCGCTTTGTACCTTGTTCGAGAGCCCATGAACTACATAAGGCATATGGTGCTCACGGAAGCAAGAAGAGTTGCACCTCAAGTTGAAGCTGCAGTGGAAGAGTACAAGAAAACCCATGAAAAGAGGAAAAAGGAAAGAGAAGAGCACAAGGAAACCCAGTCAACGAGCCCAAGAACAACCTGATTTTGCGTTTTAGTTTTCAAGATGATGGACAACAGTTATGTTTTTTTTTTCTCAGGATGATGGACAACCGTTTTTTATTTGGTTCGGTGAATGCTTATTATTTTTGGTTTTTATATTTGGTTTTTGGTTTGGTGAATGCTTTTTATATTTGGTTTTTGGTTTGGTTTGGTGAATGGTTTTAATATTTGGTTTTTGGTTTGGTTTTTGGTTTGGTGAATGCTTTCTATATTTGGTTTTTGGTATTGTGAATGCTTGCTATATTTGGTTTTTGGTATTGTGAATGCTTTCTATATTTGGTTTGGTTTGGTTTGTTTTTTCGTGGAAATGGCAAAGGGACTTCACCAAAATTCCAGCTTCCAACTTGTGAGGGAGGTTGCTTCTGTTCAAGGCTTCAAGCCATTGTATCTTCTAGAGAGGTTTAATTGGGATCATGTATAGTTAAACTGATTGGCTCCCAATCGTATAATTAAATTTGCATTCATGTATAGGTAACCCAAAAGGTAAAACTGATTGGCTCCCAATCGTATAATTAAATTTGCATTCATGTATAGGTAACCCAAAAGGTAAAACTGATTGGCTCCCAATCAGTATAAATAATGACCAAACCCAGTACAAGGCAGATAGAAAATTCTTATGTAATTAATTTAATGTTCCTAGGATATGGAAAGGCTTCCATGTAAAGGATTGAAAGTAGTGATTTACATTGATGAGGAGAGTGGCTTAAGTACCAACTCTTGAACAGATTGAAGCTACAAAGTAGGAGCCACTAACCCACTAACTAAAACTTATGACGTTACTAACTAATAATAATAAAATTAATTATTTACAGAAATTGAATTTATGCACAGCCCTTATCATTCCATTCCTTGAATTTCCACCAACGATGTTTTCACTCCCCTTTTAGTCGGAGAATTCATTGTAGTAATAAATACAATAAAAAGGCATACATAATTAATGGATTCTTTATTGTGTATAATTAAAAGGATATTTTACTATAAACGAAGCATGATAGATCCACAGGGGGATAAAAGAAGCATGAGTCTTGATGAAAAAGGGGGGAAAATCACCATAGATAAAAAATCATTATAATCAACCTAATTGGAACTGCTTAGAACAAAAGCGGATTAAAATCTCCCCCAATGAAATTCATTTGCAATTTCATAGGTAGTCCCTACTTCCACTTCTATAATTTTGAGAAAACATTGCAATTTCATCAATAGTCCCCACTCGTGGGCCAATTTCAATTGCAACCAAATTTGCACCCTTGCAATAGCTTCTCACATCATAGCAAGTGTAGGATGCAATTGCACCTCCTTGCCTAGGGATGACCATTACTGCATCTCGTCACCTGTCTTAGGGAAATTAGCCATGGCAAATTCACAAAATACTGCATGCATAGAAAAATATTTGTCTGGATAATTAAAAAAATGGGAGACTTTCCTAGTCAGATGATGTACTGGCTCCCCTCAGTACCTGACATTTTTGAGTGCTGGAGAAAAAGACTGGAACAAAAAACAACGAAGCCTTACAGTAAACTTCTTAACAAAACACATCCAATGCTGGCCCCTTCACTGCTCCACCCCGCCCTGCACTAGTCCACCCCGCCCTGCATCAATCGACTATTATGTAAGCCGAGGACGTTTGCTTGAGGATGCCTCAGGGGTCTCTTCATGCTCCGTATGCCGAAGGTCATAAAAAGTATTGGTCACTTCGACGATGCGGTAGACTGGCAAATAGGCGGAATGTTCCTCCCTAGCATAAACCCCCATATCCATCCCAACCCTTCCAAGAAAGGTGGTCAAGAAGGTGGCATATGGAAAGGCAGTGTACCAGTTTTCCCCTCTAGGAGCAGCCTCAACCATGTTCACGCACATGAGAGATGCGAGGTTAAGAGGAACACCTCTTTGAGCTTGCACAAGGATAAACAGGTCAAGTTTACGAATTATCGAATGACCACTGTACCTTGGCATGAAGCAGTTGACGATCATCCAATGGAGGAATCGAAGAGGATCTGGGAGGAAAGAAGCATGGATGCGCCCATTCGTCAGTCTCGCCAGTTCAACTTCGAACTCAAAATCGTACAGCCGAAGATCGCTTCTGCTATCAATGTGGTGTCCTGCGACGGGGAGATCGAGGATCTCAGCAAACTGATGAGGCTGGAAGCAGGCTCTATAACCCAGGAAGACCGACACGAGATGAGAATCGGAGGGACCAGACAGCTCTAAATTGTGGTAGAACTTCCTCACCACATGCGGGCAGTAACTGGTGCTTCCTCGACTCCGGAGATCAAAGAACTTTTCCCAGCCAAGATTTTTAATTAACTGCTTCACTTCTTGAGGGAAAGGGGACAGGTGGATGAACTCGTACTCGGCCACAATAGATGTCTTGCTCGTGAATGAAAGATAGTCCGCGAGACTTGGGGTGGATCGGCAGTCGTCGTTTGATAGAGTTAGTATGCCCATATCCGCAAACGATTTGCCTTTGTTTGCCATGGAGTCAGAGGAAGAAGGAACAAGGGAAGGTGAAGATGGAGGAAAGAGAGATTGTAGGTGTAAGAAAAAGTGATCGTGGGGGTTGAGTGTGTAGACGTGTGATGGAGACGGTTGAGTCTGGAATGTCAAGAGTCAGAAGATTTGGGAAGATATGTAGTAATGATGATGTTAACTCGTGTAGGTTAAACTAGGGTAACTAAAGCTAGTTAAACTAGGGTTGGCGCTGATACCGCAGGAGAAAACTAATGGGCTCGCACGTTCCAGGCCCACTTTTGAATATTGCATGGGTCATGTACAAGCCCACGTTTGAATGTTATTTAAAAGCCTGCAAAAATCAATGATCTGACCCAGTCCAACTAGAATTAGTCCTAAACGCACCGTTAATACATAAACACAAACTAAGGAGACCTCTCCATCCGATTCGAATCAAATTATGTGTTCTTCATCTTCTTCCACAATCCTCTGGGCGAGACGAACACTACATATCAGGAAACCTAAATTCACCGAGAGATATAAGGCTCGAGAAAATCACAATAACGCTAAGACAAGATGACAAAGCACTAGGGACATGAACCCTAGGGTTAGCAAACCTCTTTCAAGGGTTCTTTTGCAAATGAAAAGTTCGATGAACACAATAATAGACATGGTCGCCGTAATCGTGTTAGAAAGAGATAGGCGAGGGGAAATACAATGGCGAAGAAGAAACAAGACAAATTTTTTTTGGGAAATTCAATCTACGTCGAATGTGGATGGGGAGCTTCTCTTGGAACTGTGAAGGGGCGTCCCTCCAAGACGAGAGAGGGATCGTGTAATTGGTTAGGGAGACTGGAAATTGGTTTGGGCGGCAGTGGGTCTACCCAATTGGGTTTGGGTCTTAATCCATTTAATTTAATCGGGGCAGTTAGTTGGACTAGGATGAAAACAAACTTAACGCGGAGGAGGCTTTTTGTAATTTGTTTAGTTATTTAGTGGGGCAGTTAGGTTTAACAAACGTGAGCCGTAGAGATTGAAAACGAACGGTTAAGATCGGCCAAGGTACCCGTACCCGACTTTTGCCCTAGGCACAGTAGAAGTCACCATATATATATATATATTTGTCGATAGTCTTTCTAGAGTAAAATGAGGGAAGAAGCATGAGTTGGAATGAAGGAGGGCTTTTGTTGGCTTAGCAGATAGAGAAGATAGAGAGATGAAGGAGAAGAGTTGATATTCTTTCTGAGTTCGATTTTCAGAGAGAAGGAAGGAAAAATCGAGTGGTTGTAAATGAAAGAAGATCCACTCGTTCTCTCTATGATGATGTGGCTCTCTAAATTTCGTGTTGGAGCTTGAAAATCGAACCTAACTGAAAATAATTCAGGTAGGACAAATCAAACCGAAATGAATTTTGGTTCGAATTCGGATTGCATTTCTGAATAAACTAGGGACTCGGTATGATCCATTTTTGTTCGATTTTGACCAAACCGATACCCACCCCTAGTTTGAGGGGCTACTCAATTACATTTCAACTCTTTTTTATTTTTTGAATTACCTTTCATGTCATTAAGAGATTAAACATAATCCCTATATTTTATTATTTGAGATACTCTTTGTGGGGTGGGTATATGACGGGGGAGCCTAATGCTTATAACCATACCCGCTCCCATCCCCATCAAACTTATTACGTACTTTACCCATATTTGTCTTGTACCCTGTCAATGCAGGGATTCCATGCATTAACTTGATTGAAGATTTTGTCGGGTACCCGCAGTGATGGGTTTGATTGTCATCCTACTTATATGAAACTGATACATGATAAAATTATATGGCTTTTATATATACTCATATAGGTGTCGTTTGGTTGAACGATTTTGTTTTGTAGGATTTGTGAGAGGCTTGGGCCAAAAGCTCTAAATTAAATTTAGAAGTAATTTTTAGGAAGGATATGGGTCAAATTACATGTTTGGTAATGTACATGAGTTTTTAATGTACATGTTTGGCTCTAAAATCCAAAACATGAAAGATTTGTCCAAAAACTATTGTTTGTTGGGCAAAATTGGAGGGTACCAAATTCATGGGGTCGACAGATTTAGAGATTGTTTTGGCTCCAAATCCGTGGATCGCATGGATTTGTAAATCCCACCTTTTTACTTTAGATTTGAAGTAGGGAACAACAAATCCTTTAAGAAAAATTACTTATATATTCCTCCTTTACCCCTTATTAGTTATTCTTTGCACTACTACAATTATCTCTTAAAGCTACAAACTCTAGCCATGAAAAATAATATTGTAGCTAAGCTAATGATTACATAATATATTCCTCATGGCTACTTAAGAAGGTCTTTGTCACAAATTTATTTAGCCATAATTACTATTTTGCTTCAAATTTTGAATTGGAAGGTAAGTAATACCCTTTAGCCACACACATTTTTAGCTACATTAAATCGTCGTAGATGATTTTTATTTTTAGCTACAAACCACATTTGTTGTTACAACAATGATTCTCACCAACAAATTTTAGCCACGAATAGTAAGATTATAACTATATATTGTGATTAGCTACACATTTTAATATCTTGTGGCTACTAATTTTATGAGCTTGTTATAAAATGTCAATCTTAAAACTAGAAACACAAGTAAAGTTCAATTCTAATAGGAAGAAGGGTAGTAATGTAATATACATCTCAAAGATATAAATCCATGATAAAATTAACTAAGCAAACAATGGACTATTCCAAATCCATAATGCAACAGATCCAAAGATTTTCAAAATCCCAATTCAAACCAAAACCCTCATGTTCAAATTCCAAGCAAAAGACACCCTAATAGAGGAGCATGGCGAAGTAGAAAATGACTCCTCATACGCTTCCTTCACGAACCTATAACCCGGAAACCAAACCGTCTGGGATTGAGGGTTGAGGGATTGAGCACTGGTGTCGAATTGGAGATTGTAGACGTGGGGATTGAGCACTGATCGAGATCGTGATTTTTGAATCAAAACGATAAGTAAGTCAATCGGTCCTTGTTTGGACAAAAGGATAATCATTCTTATTAGGCTAGGGGCAATCGATAAGATTGTTACCCGCCTCACCTCTTATTTGCTAGTGCTCCATTTCCAAATCCGTATTCACCTATGAAGGTATCTGACCATGAGGCTATCTGCAGTGACGTGGTGATGAGGTCGACGAAAATTTCGCATCGCTTATAGTGGTATCTGCATTTGGCTTGGCGGTCCAACTCTCTCTACTTCATAGGAACGATTCCTTTTGTCTGCATCTGGATGGATTTCAGTAAAGGGAATGATGATTTTGACTCGCCGACGAATGGGAATGGGGTGAGGAGTAGAGGTGAGGGAGGAAGGTGGCAGTGAAGGTGGTTATGAAGACGAGTTTTCGTTTTGGTGTAGAAGGTGGGTGGAAGAGGGATTGGTTTGGAAGAATAAAATAACTGTGAGATTTCAAAATAGTTGAGAGGGTTCAACACAAAATCACAAACCAGCTTGTTTAAAAAAATCTTCATTACTCATAGTTGTGGAGCTCTTCTTTCATGAAGAATTCTCCACAAGTGTAGTCGTAGTCATAATCACGGAGCTATCAAGAAATTATCATAGGAGTAGTCATAACTTAACTTCGATTTCCTAAACATCAAACACCTTTTTTCTGACATTGTTTGAAGGTGTCTGAACCGTAGTAACATCATCTTGATTTCCATAAATCAGAAATTCAATCAAATGAACGCCGTAAGAGTTTCCACCACAAAAAAAAAAAAAAAATTCCCAACCTACAACTCAACCTCCTTAAACAAGAAGCCATGGGGGTGGTTTGCTCAGTCTCTCCCTTCAAAGATTAGGTGCTTCATTTGAAAATAAATTAAGGGGTCGTTTGCTTCATGAACTTGAAAAATGAGAGTTTTTTGGTAAAATCCGAGTTTTAAAAAATCCTAAATTTATGATGAATTTGTTGTCATTATAGAGTCTATTGTTTGCTTATTGAATTTTGTTATGAAATTTCCCTCATTGCATTTGTTGTTGTGATGTTTTTTTATGGGTAGTTTGCTTCATGCATTTGAGGCATAAATTTGGGTCCAAATCCATATTCATCAACAATTTAACATAAATTCATTGTTTGTTTCATGTATTGGCGGAATGACCAAATTCTTGGGATCCGTGAAATTTGAGGATCCAAATCCGTGGACTCCATTGACTTGCAAATCTCAAATATGGGTGTAAGATTTGGAACATGGTCACAAATTCGTGGGGCCCATGATAATAATTACATATATATATCCTCCTGTCTCAACTCTCAAAAATATAAAATAAATAAAGATAGTAAGGTAATTTACATATAATAAAAGCTACAAAATCATAACAACAAATCCATAAACAAAGTTCATCATACAAACTTAAACTTTTGAAATCCATAATTTACCAAATCCATCACAAATTCAAGGTTTCCAAAACCATCATGCCTCCAAATCCATGAAGCAAGCGTCCACTCAAATCACACATCTAACCATGAAATTTGCAAGTCCATGAATCTACGCCTTTGAATCTTGAAAGTTTATAAACCCCATGAATCTTACTCCTCTAAAATTGGGTGACAAACAAATAAATTTTGAAACAAGTCCATAATGAATACAATTGCGGAACTAGGTTAGCCCAAGGCTTGTCAATTGACAAACCTTGTTTCCATTTTTTGACAAAATTCCTTTGTAAAAGTTTATTTTTGCGATGGTGGTATATGAACTCAACCAGACTATTTGTCAATCCTTGGTGATTTATTTCATCTTTGAATGCATTTAATGTAATTTTTGTATCCGCCACCGAATGAATAGGATTCGGAATTCACAACCATCACCAAAACTATGAAGCAAACTACTCCTGACTCCTGAGAATGTTATTACCACTATGTTTGGCAACAAAGGGGGGTGCAAGTTCGAGTGGGGTACAAGTTGAGGGGTAAATTGTTGGGGGGTGCAACTTGGTGGAGGGTGTAAGTGGAGGGGTAAATTGTTGTTTGGATGAAAAAGTAGGGGGGTGCAAATAGAGTAAAAAGTAAGTAATTATATTATTATAAAATAGATTTATCAATTTATAAAATATTATCACAAAATAATAACATGAAAATTCAATATATAATAATAAAAATAATAAATAAAAATAATAAATAATAAAAATTATTATTATATAATAATGCTCAAATCTAATTATTTATAGCAACAATAATAATCATTGGTCGAGCAACCTCGAAACTCGAAATCCAACTCGTAACTGGTCATCCTAAGGGGGTTCTCGTGCCTAACTTTAAATTGAATATGGTCAAACTTAGTCAAACACGTTCGAATCTGTAAGTTTTAACTACTTATTAAAGTAAATCGACTTAACTAAACTGTTCCTCTCTATCTTTTCAACAAATGCTTCTTATCTCTAATTTTCAATGCAAATTCGGGTCAACTAAGAGATATCGATTTGACGAGGCGAACATTGACAAACTTGCTCTCTGAGTCAAACGGTCAACCCCAAACAACTTCTACACTAATATAGATATAAGAAAAAATTAATAATATTAATTATTATGTAATTATAATCTAATTAAAAATTCATAATTCCCCTCCTCCCCCTTCCCCCTCCCTTCCTTCCTTCCCTTGCACCCCAATATGGGGGGTAAGCCGAAACAGTGAATTTACGCTCACGTTTTGCACCCCCCTACTGTTACAAAATAACCAAACGGGGGTAAACACCTTGGAACTTGTGTTTACCCCTCCAAACTTGCACCCCCTCCATTTACACCCCTACCTAAACATCAGTCTGAATTTTAGAATTGAAATTAACCGCCGTCGTTTAAGAAATTCAGATGGTTCTTGGTTGTTGATGCTGCTGTCCATTTACTTTTAAGTGGGTATCAGAACTCCACGTGGTTCAAATCATATAGCCTCCATGTCGACCGCAGCCGATCCAGCGGCCGAGCGAAGAAGAAAAGAAGCGCGGAGCCCGAGAATCATTTTCCTCTTGCGTTCATTCCTTCTCCACGTCTTTGGATAAAAGTCCCGCCACCTCTTTTTTTTTTCTTCCTTTTTCCATTTCCCCTTTTTCTTACACCCAAACAAATCCGAACGGAAAACAAAATAGCAGCACGCCCACACACAGACACAGTCATCTTTTCTATCTGCACATTTTTTCCTTCCCTCCTCCGCCTTTCCGAAGCTCTCAACCCCAATTCTGTTTCCCCTCCGCAACCAAATCGCTGAATTTCCCCGCCGATTCTCTCGCTTCCGTTTCCATGGAAGTACGTTTCCATCGCCATGCCTTCGTATCTTCAAGGTGCTTTATCATCATCCCCGTAAAGTGCTCGTATAGTTATTTCTTCGGTTGCTGTCCTTCAATGTTGTGAATTTCTACTGTTCTCATTTGGATTAGCCTAGTCTTCATGGAGTCGCTAGGGTTTTTGAATCTGAGTGGATAGGTTCTTGTATTATTGTATTCGTTTCTGTTTCTGTTTTCGTTTCAACTTGTTACTTGCATGCTGCGTCAGTGGAAGAGAGCATCCACATGTTACTTTTGAATTGCCCGAACAAAAGGCAGCGCAGTTCGAAATAAGAACAAAAATCGGTTGCGAATTCGTTTGAATTTGTTCAAAATGGTGCGAAGCTGGGCATTGAAGTGTGTGTGTTTCCACTTTCATTGAGAATAATGAATTCCAGTGTTTCAAATTTCAATCGAATTTGTGGTGCCAGTGCAATTTGTCCGCTTACATCCATTTGTGAGGTTTTCGTTAGGGATTTTCTGCTTGTTATTTCACTTCTATTGGCTAGACCATGGAAATGCAGCTGGATTAAGTTGGTTCTATGTGTTTCAAATGGCACTCAAGCTTAGGAATAACTGGCATTGGAATGTTGGCGAGAATTCATACCGGAGTTGCTCGTACCTGGCGTTTTGTTTACGCCGGTCGTTGTAAAGATTTACTGTGGTATGCTGAGGTTGTATTCAAATGTTTTCGTGTGCAGCTCTTCAAGTCCTTCCTTTTCCCGAAACACAATTCAAGCAGAAGCTTTTGCTAAAAGAGTGGTTCAGTTTGGTTACCTAATGCATTGCAGTAGAGCAAGGAGAAGGAGCCTTAAGCGACTCTCTTTTCTTGGAAATGGTAGTTATAGTTCTTGTTACCAATTGGTAGGGTCTAGAAAACAGAATTTCGACTTCTATCGAAGGAGAAGGTTGGGCTGCTTATTGCCATGTGGATCTGCTGATGACAGTGTAACGGTTAACGGGAGCCCCACACCAAGCACCAGTGGTGATGTGGAGGAAATTAGAATGACACTCAATCAGTCACTTCAAGGGGAAGATCAAGGTGATAGATTGGTTCAGTCTTTGCATGATGCAGCCAGGGTTTTTGAGTTGGCAATTAAAGAGCGAGGCCTTGTATCCAAATTTTTCTGGTTCTCAACAGCCTGGCTTGGTGGAGATGGTAACGCGTGGCTGAAAACGTTGTCTTATCAGGTTTGTGATCTTTCTTAGTAAAATTAGTTTATAACATGCAGAAATCTGATGGGAATGCTTTACAACTTATGCACTTCTGTCTTCTTAACTACTTCAGACTGAAGTCAGTTAGACTATCTAATGTAGAAATGAATTTATCAGGCTTCTGTCTATTCCTTATTGCAAGCAGCTTGTGAGATTTCATCACGGCGGAGTGGCGGAGACAAGGATGTAAACATTTTTGTTCAGAGAAGGTATGGGGTGACATTTACCATAGATAACTTATCCTTCTTCACCTGGTTCACATTCAAGGTTGGAATTTCGGATTAGTTAGTCCATATTCTCTCGGGGATTGACTACCCCTTTCCACATTGATTTTGTATGGGAGATGTAGTAAGCACATACTAACTATTTGGCCTTAGAATGTTCCCAGGGCTAACATAGTAATTATGGGCTCTGATCTGGACTCCCTCATCCGATCTCCTCTGGAGGCGAGGAATCTGTGAGGCGGGGGGCGGCCCCCGTGATCTATGCTCCGACGCCCAAGTTAGTGCGATATAGGAGAGGGTATATGGTGTTTAGAGAGATAGAGTAGAGAGAGAAAGCTTTAGGGAAAGTGAGGAAGGGAATGAGAGGATCCTCTAGCTTGGAGGGTTTGGCCTCCTTATATAGGGCTTGGGCCTCCTTGAGTGGGCTTGGGTCCAGGACACCTTGTGGTGGGCTTGGGCCCATCAATAGTCGTTTGTCATATTAGGCGGGTTAATACCACACCCAACACTAACCATGCACTATTCTATGTGCAAAGTACGCATGTTCTGTAACAACCACCGAATTGAGCTCGCCGTGAAATTTCCTTGAATAATTTAGCAGATGACAATTGGTAGTTTCCAGAAGCTTATGATGATTAGTTGAGCTTCAAATCTGGATCGTGTTATTGTTGATTTTATTGATTAGATTATGCTATTTTTCCTGCAGAAATTATATCTGAACTTTATTTGAGCTATTATTTCCCCAGTGAAAATTCGTACCAGCTTCTCCTTTTTTAGTACTTACAAGTGTTTGGTGGTTTTCCTCTTTTTTTCTTCTTTCCATATTTCCTCTCTTTACATGCCATTCAGTGGACTTCCCGAACTTTATTTCTTCTTCTTCTTTGAGCATCTAATACTTGTTGTCATTGTTGATGCAGCTTATTAAGGGTATCTGCTTCCTTGGAGAGCCTAATCAGGGAAAAACTATCTGCAAAGCAACTTGAACCTAGTGAATGGTTTTGGGCTGAACAAATTCCATTGGTTGTGACATCCTTTGTTAATTACTTTGATGGTGCCCCACGTTTTACTGTTGCCACAGCAGTGTATGCAGCTATTTCTATCCATGTTTTCCTGTTGTCCATTTTACTTATTTTGCAATCGAACTAATTTGTTACTATTTTCAGGTCTGGGAGAGGCATGTACTTGGGCTCTGACGGTGGAACTGATACTTCACTCCTCTTACTTGCATTGACTTGTATTGCTGCAATCACAAAACTTGGCCCCACAAAAATTTCTTGCCCCCAATTATTTCCAGTAGATATTACTGGCAAAATGATGGACATGCTGGTTGATTTGATTCCAATACGCCAGGCTTATCATGCAATCAAGGATATAGGTCTACGCAGAGAATTTCTTGTCCATTTTGGACCTCGGGCAGCAGCATGCAGGGTGCAGGATGATTTTGGCGCGGAAGAAGTTACTTTCTGGGTTAATCTAGTGCAGAAGCAGCTCCAACGCGCTATAGATAGGGAGAAAATATGGTCAAGACTGACAACATCTGAAAGTATCGAGGTTAGTTGCCTGCATTTTCTGAATGGGGGAGACTTGGGTTATAGGAAGTTGATGCTTGATATAAGCTTATTTAGGTGGGTGCGATAATGTAAATTATGGTCCGTGAGACTGAAAATTAAGTTGATGAATGAAAACACCCCCTCTTATTTAGTTGAGAGGACTATGCATAAGGCTGAATGGATATCAAGGGATTTTAATAGAAGATTCTTTGATCTTGGAATGCACTTTTGATATCATTTTATGACAGTATTATCAATTTTTTTGCGTGTGAAATCTGCCAAGCTATTTAGCCAGTTAAGGCATAAGTTTATTATGCCTCCATTGAAGAACTAGAAGAATGCACTCAGGAATTAAGAGCAGAAAAAGAGAATAAAACTTCTGGATGTTGTTGGAGGGTAAGGAACTCGGTAGTACACTTCTCCTGGACATTGAGCCACATAATAACGTGTTTGCTGGGAGTTCCCGTCTCTTTGATACCTTTTATGGTTTCCATCATAACTCAAGCTTTTAACTGCACTTTTCAATACTCCCTGCTTTGCGTTGTCAAAGAGCACAATTGCATGTAAAAGCTTGTGTTGATACGGACATGATGGTAAAGAGGGGACATAGAGCTGTAGGTTCTGGAGGTTCTGGACTCAAGCTTTTATTGCTGATTTGCTGCAGGTTCTGGACAAGGATTTGGCTGTAATTGGATTTTTTATTGCCTTGGGAAGAAGCACACAGTCCTTCTTATCTGCAAATGGATTTGACGTAGTTAATGAGCCTATTGATGGTTTCCTGAGGTAGCATTTTATGTGCCTACCGTGCTCTACCTGCTTGGAATGATTCTGTTTTTATTCAGTTCCTTAAATATTTAGGTTACTGTGATGCATTGCAGGTATCTAATCAGTGGCAGCGTATTATATTATCCTCAACTTTCATCAATAAGCTCTTATCAGTTGTACGTGGAAGTAAGCAACCTATGTGATGATTATTTAGCATGATAACTGGTGGTAAAGATGTATTGCTTTGAGTTTTACATCTAGGTTTGTTTCTCCTTGTTCATTTTCAATTGTAGGTCGTTTGTGAGGAGCTAGACTGGCTTCAATTTTATCCAGGTCACACCAACACCTTAAAACAGTCGTATGGTCATGGAAAAAAAGAAAATCCTCCAAATGCCGAGGCCATTCCTCAAGTACTTGACGTCTGCTCTCATTGGATGCAAAGCTTTATAAAATATAGTAAATGGGTGGAGAATCCTTCTAATGTCAAGGCGGCGAGGTTCCTGTCTAAGGGGTAATTACACTTACTGCTGTATTGGATGTCATGTAAGGAAGTTATCAAACTTTATTTGTAGCAACTACCTTAATTCTTCTTTTATCAGGCACAAGAAACTGATGGAATGTGTGGATGAACTGGGGATATCAAGGTAAGCTGGTGGAGTCTTCAACCTCCCTTACGGTACACCCATAATTAAGTGGATGACCAGAGGACAGTAATGCATATTTTGTGCTAGAAATTTGTATCAACCTGTGAACTTTTTCAATTTATTAGAACTAGGTAAGGGGTAGGATCCACAAAAGTAATTGGATACCAAGGCTTCCTTACAGTTCTATTCAGCTTGTTGATTTAGTACCTTTTCCTTCTCCCCTTCACCATTACTGTGGTCTCTAGTTATGGAAGATAATTTAGTAGTTTTTTTGTCAGTGTTCATTTATGTTAAGAAGTGCACCTTGCTCATTTGTGAATTGTTTTGTGGTTATGTAGGAATGTTGTAGAGAACGGTAGCAACTTCTCTATTGAGAGAGCCGGATCTAGTACTTACGTACCAACTAAGCAGGAGACAGATTCTTTTGAAAAGGTTTGTCCTCTGTGCTATCTGCCAGTTACATGTTTCAGAAATCGATAGCCATACCTCATGTTGAAATGCGTGGATTGTGTCTCACTTTGCTCTCATGGTCTGTGAATCTCTCCCTTATTATAATTATTAATTAATATTAGTATGAATATCTTTCCTCTCCCTTATTCCTTTTGCGTCACTGTTGCTGTATTTTCATCAGTGATGTATAATGTCCACTATAACGTGAAAGGATATTGGTAGTGGTGGATTCAATGAACTGATGGACCTAAATCCATGCACTTGTCATATTAAGTTGAGTGCCATCACAGCTTGATGAAAGGTTTAAACTCAAGATGTTATTTTGGGATCTGCCCTGCAGGCAGTAAACTTGGCAAAGCAACCTGGTAAAAAGGTATAAGACTAACTTAGATCTCTAGTTTGGGAAGAGATCATTATGTAGCTAATTCAATAAAGGTTTATTTATGCATTCCGAAATTTTGGCGATTAATGCATTAAGTTATATGGGCAAAATGTTCAAAACTGACTTTATGATTGAAATCTGTGTTATGCATCTCATTTATGCTTATGGAAATTATTTTATGTTAGGCATTGGAAGGAGTCGAAGAAGCTCTCATAAGATTGGAAAATTTGCTGCAAGAGTTCCAGGTTTCAAGTTCTAGTCGGGGAAAGGAGCAGTTGAAAGCAGCTTGTTCTGATCTTGAAAAAATAAGGAAACTCAAGAAAGAGGCTGAATTTCTTGAGGTATCATTCAGAGTTAAAGCAGAATCTTTAGATCAGGTAATGCCACACTATAATCAAAAGTCTGTATTGTTTTTCTCCTCAACCTTTATGCTCTCTTAGGTGGAAAGTTTGCACATAGTCTCCTATTCCTTTCATTTAGATGGGGAGTTATTTGACTGATACTAATTTATGTGAAGGGAGATGAGGATAACAATCCGCAGTCTTCTGGTCGTGAGCAGCAACAGTATTTGGAAGGGAGTGTAGAGCCCAGTGACAGGTAGCCTCATTTTAAGTGTTGGATCCTTTCAATTAAGTTTCATATGCTTGTCTTCCTGTTCAATTGATTTACACTGGTAGCCTCTGGGATATCTTATCTTGTTTTACTGTTCTTTGAATTGCAGGGAACTTCAAGGACTGCGAAGCTTCATAGGTTTTCCAACCAAGCCTGACTCTGAATTATCAAGTTTGGGGGTTGCAAAGTCAGAGTCTATCAAAATTCAACGTTTTGAACTGATAAGGAATGAGTTGGTGGAACTAGAAAAGCGGGTGAAAAGAAGTACAGATCAGTATGAAAATGAAGAGGTATTTATCATCCTTTCCAAGTGTTGTACGCTGCAACACTTGCAACCTCCATTTTACAAGTGGGAGTCAGGTTTTTGTACTAGAGTAGTCTTTGTCTATGCTTCGCCTAATTATTTTCTTTAGCCATTCTGGTGTCATCATCTAAGTAATCGAAAATGTATCCTTTCAGGGCGTTGAAAGCACAGGTGATAGGACTTCAGTTTCTGTGTTCTTCCCAGCTAAGAAGAAGGAAGATATTATTGCAAGCTCGGTAGAAAAACTGAAAGAAACTAGCATGGTATGGTTGGGGTGGTTCTTTATCATTGGTATACTATGCATATTTAGTTTCAATGTGGGTTGGGATTTTTGGAGCAAGTAGAACAGGTTTCATCCAAGCATAAGCATCTCACTCTTTCAGGGTCTGTCTGTTGTTTAACTTCCTGTGCTTACACCTGAGAATTCTTTTTCTGAAGATAAAGCCATAGTAGTATTTTCAAGGAAAATCAGCGTTTGACAGTCCAGATCTTCTGGATGGCTACTGAACATGCCATCAAGTCGACTATTTTGGAATTGTTTCTTTTGCAAACCTGTTCCGTCATTTTTGCTTTCCTTGCAATTTTAGTTTTTCCACAGAATTTATCAAACCAAATGGCAGTCATCCACTCTTATCAACCAAAAATCATCAGAACTTTCATAGGAAGTAATAGACACTTGGCACTCTTAGTGGATTGGTCCGTTACTTTCTATTCAATAACTCAATACTCTTGATGCTGTGTGTAATCAGTTGCTAATTTGGTTGAAAAACTGTGAATAGGATGTCTTGCAAGGAACACAGCTCCTAGCAATTGATGTTGGCGCAGCTATGGGACTGCTTAGAAGGTCCTTGATTGGAGATGAGCTAACAGAGAAAGAGAAACGTGCTCTTCAAAGAACTGTGACCGATGTGGCATCTGTGGTTCCTATTGGTGTTCTCATGCTTCTTCCTGTAAGTTTTACACATCTAATTATCTAAATACTACTTGCGGTGTTGATCATGCCTTCCGTTGACTCTCATCTTTCGCTAGATTAATAGCTGGGCTTCCAAGGCAATCTCTGATGCATTATCTAGTTTTACTGCTAGGTTTTATTAGACAATAATACTTCGTCAGAATTAACCAAAATATGCTTTTCTAGCCGTAGAAGCTGTAACCTGAGTTGGGTGTAGAATCCAAATTTGCCATTTCCCCTGCCGTTATTCTCATCTTTCATTTCCTGAATCAACAGGTTACTGCAGTTGGCCATGCAGCAATTCTAGCTGCTATTCAGCGATATGCACCGGGTATGGTAAGTGATTCTCGACACTGTACACCCTCCTATTCAAGTTTCTTATATACTATGACAAAATCTCCTATGTTCAAGTTCCAACTGTTTTTGTTCTTTTTTCTCCCCTTCTGCCTGGCAGATACCTTCGACATACGGACCAGAGAGGCTCTATCTCTTGAGACAGCTCGAAAAAGTGAAGCAAACAGAAGCCACTGAAGTCGACCCCCAGGAAAGCGTTGAGCCCTCATCCTAATCCTTACAACCAAACAAGTCCCCTCATCTTATGTACATCCGTTCCGGGGAGTGTAAAAAGAAAGTTTTGCCTCATCATCTGTTGGTTTTGAATCCCATCGACAGCAAATGAGCATACAGAATCTCATTCCACACATCTGGGATTCCTGGCAGGCACCAGTGGCTGCAGTCCTGAGGAGCGTCCGGCGGGGTCCCCGGCTCACGGTAGCGAGATGGGTGCCCGTCGCTCCTGTACTCTGTCAGATGTGTAATGTTCAAGTACTCAACTCTCTTGTAGTTTCCCTGTCTCATCTCTGTAATCACTTCAGAAATCGGTCGATTGTTTGCTGGCTCGGGAGCTACAAGCTTCGAGTTCGCCTCCGGTTGCAGGTCCAGATCGCAGTGCCCTCCATCTTTCCACGTCCCATTCCTGCAACAGTGTCAGCGTTTAGTCATCCATATTCAAGCAGCGAAAGGGGTAAAAAGAAAAGGGTATGGATGTTCTGTATTGTGAGAGCCAACATGCCTGTAATGAGCAGGGGAATAGCTACGAAAGAAGACATGACTCTTTTCAGGATCCAAATTCTCAGTCACCCATTTCCTCCACGTCTGAAGCGACCTCTGGAACGCTTCCATAACCCCCATCGTCTTGTTTATTACTCCATTTTCTTCAAAATAGTGACCCCTGGAGGTAAAACAGAGCAAATAAACAAACGTCATTTCCATGGAGAATTCGTGCTCTGCTGCCCGGTACGACGAAAAAGGAGCCAATTCGTACATGTAGATGGTTTTGTACTCGTTCCACCAATGTCCAGCATTGAACACCAGCACGTCCGCACCAACCCATCTCTTGGAGAACCAGTGCAGCTGGTCGACCTTGATCGCCATCTTGACCTCCGGGGGCGACCCTCGAGGCGGCCGGCCGATGATCACCAGGAAGGGCAACCTGTAGTACTCGACTGTGAGGTTGTAGTCTCTGAACCGCATGACGAGGAAGCCTCTGTGCTTGGAGATCGGCTTCCCGTTGACCTCGTAGATCGCGGCGGCGGATGCGTTGGAGACACCCTGTGCTAGCATGCAGAGGAACGACTCCCACTGGTTCCGGCCGATCGAGTCCCCGGCGAACACTATCCTCCCGTTCCTCGCCCTCTCCAGAAAGTCAGTCGCGTTGAATCTGGTTTCCCGAATCAAATACTTTTATTACAATTTAATTTAAAAGCTGACACAGATATAGTGTGGATTGCTGACGAGGCGGGAAAATGACACGTTAACTACTAAACAGGGAAAAAACCCCTTTGCTGGTAGACAATCCAAAAACAGAAACTACAGAGCAATTTCTTCTATTTTCAGATTCTAGCTAGTAGCTACGTGATCGTAAGGATGAAGGTAAGTTTCATGTGTACACGTAAGCATGCGTACCTACCTGGGTAAGTTACAGTGACGTGGCTGCCAGCGCCAGTTGAGATAGTCCACGTCAGCCCTGCCGTTCCAGCGACAGCGGAAGCCGGGATCAAGAAACGGGCATTCTTCGCCATAGGATCCGACGACGTCGTTCTTCCTCTCGTCGCGGACCCAGTCGCCGTCGCCGTAGTCCCGGCAGATCGGCAAGGTCCGGGACAAGAACCCGACCCGGAAGTATGAGACCGGGTCGAGCGGGGCGAGGAGATCGAAGGCGTAGAGGGAAGATCCGATGAGGAGAAAGAAGGAAAGAAAAGCGTAGGCGAGTTCCCTCCGAATTATAACCGCCGGTAACAGAAACGGGAACAGCTGCGGCGGATGCTGCTTTTGGGGATCGTCGGCGGTGTGATCTTTATGGTGATCATTATGACGACGATGGTTATCGTCCATTAGTTAGAATTAGAAGAAGGGTTTTGCTGATCAGAGGCGAGAAACAAGGCGGTAACGGAAAGAATTAAGGAAAGGATGAGGGAAAGGGGGAAAGAGAGGTTTTGAGAGAGAGGACGATGAGGAGAGAGATCGTGTCACATAAGGTTCTTTCTTGCATGGAAGGTATTAGAATTAGAGCAATAGTCGGAATTCCCTTCTTTCTTCCTTTCTTTTTATTTTATTTTATTTTATTTATTGATATAATCGGGTTTAGGGTTTTTGGTAGGGGAGGAGAGAACAAAGATTTCGGGTCGGAAGGATCAATGAGATTCAGAGTTCAGACACCATAAAACGCGGGCAAATTGCCTTTTTTTTACCCTATTTATACGTTTAGTCAATAAGTACAAAGGGATCGTTCTCCTCTTTCTATCAATCTCTTCCCTGTTTGTAGGCATTGTAAAACGCAGTCATTCTCTTCATTTCTTTTTTTACAAATTTGTTTTATGAACAAAAAGCAATTACTCTTTTTCATTAAGATTAGTCTGACTGTAATTATGTTCTACGGGTTTACTATAACCGTTAAAGTTGTAGTGGTAGTACATTAATGCTGAAACTTCATCTAAGAAAGAATCTCGTATTTGAATTGAGTGATTTTTATAGTGCGCACGCGAGATTGTTGAACAAGTTACGATTGAACCGCTCATTCTATTACCATAGTATTGTTCGTTTATAAATTCGTTGATGATTTGTAATCCATTATGGATCTAGCTAGCTGTTCGCTTGATAACTTTATAAACTTGATCTAGCCGTTGTTTATTTTAGTGGTTACACAGTTAGTGAAAGTAGTGCTGGCATATACGGATATGATGCAGGGGAATAGTATTGAAAAAGTTGTGCATAAATAAAATAAACAAGATAGACAGACATTCACTCATTCATTCTGCGGAAGTAGTGTTGTTGTCGTGCCTAATTAATTAGCTAGCTAAGCTACACTTTTTTAATGGTGAAACTGAGAGAATTTAGCACGTCTTTTGAATTTCATTATTTATCGAAGGAAACAAGTCTAAGGGAATAAGGACGGCGAATTTTGGTGCACTCTTTTTATGTCTTGTTTGATCGGTCTTTGATTACAACGTCGTGGCATCAACTCGAAGTATATGCAGACGAATCTCAACACATAGATTAGATGCATCCAAGACAAAGACCAAATAGATTATTCACTGATCCCCCAGTCCCCACCTGTATTCTTCCACTCTTCCTGTCTGCTTCTCGTCCTCGATCCGATTTAACCATCTAAAGTTTCCCCATAATCTCTATCAATATAACAACAATGTCCCTTTGATTTTCTCGACTAGTTGAGACAATTCAAGTACCAAATTGATAAACAAAGAAATGGACCTTTCTATATTAGTGTGGCCTGTGACTTACAAAATTGAGATCCTCGTCTATTTGGTAGATCCAGTAGATATCCATGTTTGTTTGGCAGATCAAGGGATGTTCGCGTCTGTCTGGTAGATCAAAGGTGATCTACATCTAGTTTGGTGGATTAAGATTATCGATGAATCTTATCAACTTGCATGCTATCAATGAAATTGGTGCATTATCAGTAATCTAGGGTAGTTGATCCGCTATACAAGTCAATGACTACCCTAGTCAAATCCCACTAGTCAGCCAGTGAGAGTTGTTATTTTTGAAAATCTTTGTTGAGGTTGAGGAGCCTTGATTTTGGAAAGTTTTTTAAAAAAAAAATAAAGAGTGCATAAATGGAAATTACTTTAAAGGACAAGGAAAAGACAGTAGGAGGCATTGTATAGGCAAAGCTTCCTCTATAGTTTCCTAAATATGTATTAGCACGACAAATAATATATATAGGTGATTGAGGAAATTCACACAGATTTCTATACTTATTATGCTCCAATATCCTACTATCTACTGGTCGATGTTTCATTTGGAGATGGACTAAGGTGCAAGCGGGAAGCGAATCAATCATGTCATCACGTTTGCACTTTACATCTGTTAACAACCAAATAATGTATTGTCAATGTTGTGCAATCAATCACATGAATATCATTGTTACAATCAATCCACATGAATACATATAGAAGTATAAACACAACAAGAAATCAGTCCAATGTAGGAGCCGCTCAAGGAAATCAAACGGGCAGGAACGGCGATCCCGGGAAAGTGACGATCAAATCTGGAAAGAATCCTGAGAATGAACAAGGTAATCTTGTTAATGGGAAAGACAAGAAAGGAAAGGAGGAACAAAAAGGGGAGCTGAAGAAGGGGAAGGCTGCAACACACTCGGGAAAATCTAACGGGACTGAGGCCATCCCAAACAAAGCTAATCTAGTTGCAGGCCCGACTCAGATATGGCGGATGGTGGGCCCAAAGACCAAGGAGGCCTCCCTAGCTTCTAATTCGCAGCCACCTAATGCGGCTGTTCTGGTGGAAATTGGCGCTTTGATGACGGAGTCGACAACCTAAGTGGATACCCTTATGCTTTTGCGAGTCAGGGAAGTTTGCTGCCTCTTCTCGTTTTTTCTTCTATTTCCTATGTTTAGAATTTTCAGTTGGAATTGCCGGGGGTCAAAACACCCAAAATTTCTTGCAACTTTCAAGGAGTATGTGTTTAACCATAGACCCAATATTGTCTTCATTGTAGAGCCACGGATCAGTGGCAAGGATGCATAAGATGTTATTAAGTCTATGGGGTTTGATAAGCATATTGTGGTTGATGCTATTGGTTTTTCTGGTGGTATTTGGGTCCTTTGGATGGATACTTATCTTGCGATAACTGAATTGGATCGTGACTCACAATTTCTCCATCTTTTGTGTACAGAGCAAAATGGGAACTCGGTTATCTTGACTGCTATTTACGCCAAGCCCAACGATCATGACAGGCTTCCTCTGTGGGCAGCTATTCGGAGACTGGAACAAAACCTTGAGCAGCCGTGGCTCTTGGCGGGAGACTTTAATTCCATCACCTGCCCCTCAGAGCGTACAGGGGGTGTTGCGTATAACCCGAGCAGAACGACTAGATTCAATGCGTGCATTCGTGATTGTGGGCTGTTAGATGTCGGGTTTACTGGGCCTAAATTCACCTGGAGTAATGGGAGACTCTCCCAGCGCCTTGACAGAGCTCTATGTAACCAAGAATGGCTCAGGAAGTTCCCAGACACCTTATCAACGAACCTGTCCAAGCTTCGCTCGGATCATAGACCAATTCTCATCTGCAGTGACAATGATCACACCCCTCCTAGGCAGGTAAGACCTTTTCGATTTCTAGTGTCGTGGTTATCTCACAAAGATTTCCCATCTACACTTGAGGCCTCGTGGAACCGAGGAAGGGATTGTTTGTTGTCTTTGCAGGATCTTCAAGAGCAGCTGACACGTTGGAACAAAGAGGTGTTTGGAAATATCTTTTGGAGGAAAGCTAAACTGTCAAAGCAGCTTACCCGTCTGGAGATTAAGAATGAGACAGCAGCTAGTGAAGCTTCCCTAAGACGTGAAGGTCAAATCCGTGAGGAACTTGAATAAACCTTATGGCAAGAAGAACTCATGTGGCTCCAGAAGGCGAGGGCTAATCAGATTGTGAATGGGGATAAGAATACCCACTACTTCCACACTGTTGCCCTCACGCGACGACGGAAAGATAGAATAACCAAGCTACAACAGGAGGATGGGACTTGGATAGAGGATCTAGAGACGCTGATACTTATGGCCAGGGAGTTCTATGTTCGGCTTTACTCGGAGGACAACACGGGGCAACAAGATATCCCAGCATTTTTCAGTGCCTTGACCGAGGCAAGGACGTCGCATCTTGCAGCCAACCCTCTCCCCGAGGAGACCTACCGGATAATCAAGGATATGAGAGGGCTAAAGGCACCGGGAAAGGATGGCTTTCATGCTACCTTCTACCAGAAATGTTGGGATTGGGTGAGAGCTGATTTACACAACCACATTGTGGATTGTTTCAGGAATACGGAGCGGATCAAGAGGTGTAATGAAACCCTCCTGGTGCTGCTGCCCAAGGTTGATTCCCCGAAGCAAATAGCCCAGTTCAGGCCCATTGACCTCTGTAATGTGAGCCATAAGGTCCTGGCAAAGTGTCTAGCGAACCGACTCAGAGAGTTTATGCCTCAGCTATCGACCCGAGCCAGTCTAGCTTTGTCCCGAAGAGACATATTACAGACAACATCATCATTCTTCAGGAAGTGGTCCACACAATGTCACTAAGGAAGGGTGCCAAAGGACAAATGATTCTGAAAATTGACCTGGCCAAAGCTTATGAAAGGATTAATTGGAAATTTCTGGAATCAACTCTGCAGGCAGCCGGTCTTCCAGATGACTTTGTCAACCTCGTCATGGCTTGGGTGACGACAGTCCGTTTCCAGGTGCTTTGGAATGGTGGATACTCTGGACCTTTCCAACCTTCTAGGGGTCTTCGGCAGGGATGTCCTCTTTCACCTTATCTCTTTACTTTACGTATTGAAAGACTGAATCACTGCATCAAAGACTCTATAGATAGGAAAGCCTGGAGACCGATCACTCTAGCTAAGGATAGCCCTGCACTTACTCATTTGTTTTTTTGCAGATGACTTGGTCTTATTTGCGGAGGTGGATCCTAAGCAAGGAGAAGAAGTTCTAAACTGTCTTAACAGGTTTTGTGAGGCCTCACGGGAGCAAGTTAGCAAAGACAAATCTTGTGTCTTCTTTTCCAAAAACACCAAGGAGAACCTGAAGAGAAGTATAAGTGACATGCTGGGGATTAAACAAACACGCAACCTGGGGCGCTACTTGGGTGTTCCAATTATTCACGGCAGAGTCACGAAAGATACCTACAAATTTATCTTGGAGAAGATTGATCAACGTCTCTCAGGATGGAAGGCGAGAAGTCTCTCCCTAGCTGGAAGGGTTACTTTAGCGACCTCGGTGCTTAACACCCTTCCGAATTATGCCATGCAAACGGCAGTTCTCCCTATCTCGATTTGCGACACCATTGACAGGAAAGTGAGAGCTTTCATCTGGGGAGCAGAAGACGGGGTCTCCAAGACTCATTTGGTAAAATGGGAAACCATCTGCAAATCTAAGGAACTTGGTGGTCTGGGTATGCGATCCACTAGAGCACTCAACTTATCCGACCTTATGAAGCTGGGGTGGGCTTTCCTGAACAAGTCGGATGAGTTGTGGATCCTTATCCTGCAAGGGAAGTACTTCAGAGTCAATGAGACAGGGGCTCTGGTGATGAAGAAAAGCAACTTCTCGCGACTTTGGAAAGGGATTGTGGACTCTTGGCCAGTCCTCAAGCAGCGTGTCGTGTGGGACATTCGGGAAGGCCATAATGTCCAATTTTGGACAGATCCTTGGCTTTCTGAGGGGATGATCCTGAGCGAGCATATCACAGGCAATGGCGAGGGAATTAACTGGCATGCCACTGTTGCCGAGATGGCCACTAATGACGGTGAGTGGAAGTGGCAGGAGTTCGCGCCGCACCTGACTCAGAAATTGTTTGCCTTGATTGCAGGTACGGATCCCCCCTTGTCGGGATCAGGCGAAGGTATTACAGCTTGGGGGATGGAGCCAGACGGAAAGTTCAAGCTGTGTTCAGCCTACTCAGCGGCTGCTGAATGGCTGAGTGACGAGGAGCATGAGACGGAGGAGGCAAACAACCACCAGCACTAGAAGCATCTATGGAAATGGATGGGGCCGAACAGGATTAAACATTTTCTGTGGTTGGTTTTTCATGACAGGCTGATGACGAATGCGCAGCAGAAGAAGAGGAAACTGACGATGGATGACAATTGCCCGATGTGCAGGAACGGGCCGGAAACCACCGAACACATTTTGCGCCAGTGTCCGAGCTCCATACAGGTTTGGCATAGGCTGGGTATTCAGGAGACTACTCTAACTTGCGGCCTTGGGTTTGCAGCTTGGCTTAATGAACATCTCAAAAGGGACCAGGAAGGGGTCGAAAGCCATTCGCATTGGCTTCCCACAGGAAGAGTTTGGATTCGAAGAGAAGCCGCAGCTAGGCAAAACTATGTGAAATACCTAAGAGTAACAGCTGATTCAATAGCTGCCTCTTCTTCCTAAGTCGGCATTCTTAGTTGAAAGGAAAGCTTTTGTTTGGCGTGGCAGCTTGGTATCTATGGAAAATAAGGAATGAGAAGGTCTTCCACAACTTGAATAAAGCTGATCATGTTCTGGTACATCGCATCGGGTGCTAGACAACAACTATTAGGCAAGCTCAGAAGAATGACGAGACTACACACAAAGAGAAGCCAATAAGGACAGCACAGCGGCTCGCCTGGGTACCACCACCACATGATTGGATGTGTGTCAACACCGATGGGTCAGTCAAGCAACCAGGATCGGAAGCAGCAGGGGATGGCCTTGTTCGTGACTGGACAGGGAAATGTATGGGTGCCTTTGTGGAAAACCTCGGCATGTGCATGATTACCCGTGCGGAGATCATGGCTGCCATTCGAGGTCTGCAGATGGCGTGGGAGAAAGGTTATAGGAAAGTCCTTCTCCAATTGGACTCAACTACAGCTATCAACATCCTTACCTCCCAAGATCAAGCGGAGCACAAGTACCATAATCTGGTTCTTCAGTTTTAGAGTCTGTTACAGCGAAACTGGGAGGTCCGAGTCTCCCACATTTATAGAGAAGGAAACAAAGTGGTTGATTTTCTTGCCAATAAAGGCCACTCTGTTAGTATAGGTCACTGATAGACCAATAATTACACCTATTTTTACCCCTATTCTTGAGCCGTTTGAGAGGTTGACTCTCGTGTTTTAAGCCAATTTCACGCGAGGTTGTGCGTTTATGTCATATTTCAGGGGCCGGCGTTGGAATCGAGGCGAAGAAACGAGTTTTGGGTCGAAAGGAGCGAAGTTGGGTCGAAGTGTGCTGCAGGAGGAAAATACCCAGTCATGGGCTCAAATACCCGACCGGGTATTTATTGTTTTGGGCGTCCGTGAGAAACAGATGGGGCCCGGGCTGGAGGCAAAAATCCCCGACCGGGGATTTTTCCCTAAGGCAAAACACGCGTTTCAATTATACCCGGTCTAAAGCCAAAATACCCGACCGGGTATCGCGACAGTTAGCCTTTTAAAGGAAAAGAAGGCCAAAAATCAAGGGATTCGAGTTTTAGAGAGACAGAGCGATTCCTAGAGAGAGAAAGCGACGAACAAGAGTTCCCAAGTGCCCTAGCTTGATCTTCATCACCATTGGAGCTTGGCTTGAGCTTGGAGTAGTGCCGATCAACAACCAGGAGCAGAAACTCATCCTTCACAGTATGATATCCGCGTCTGAATCTGCTTTTGCTTCTTTCTCCATGGAGTAGTTCTCCCATTCATCTGGGTATTGAGAACCCTAGATTTGTATGTTAGGTCTGATTGTATGAACCCAAGTACAGATTTCATGAATTGATTATTTTCGATTGAGGCTTGAATGATTGAATGACTTGAATCCTGATCAAATTCCTGTTGTTTCTGCTTTAACCTAGAATGAGAATATCTGCCTAGGTTGATAGAGCACCCTTAATTGAAGGTGGCGAATTGGTGACTTTAGTCGAGGAGCCAATTCGCTATTCTGTACCGAATTCAATTCGGTAGTGGAGGTTTGGTTCGTTAGGGCCTCAATCTGTTTACTCCGGTGGAGGTTAGTCGCCCGCTGGAGACTCAGATTGAGAGGGTCTGTAGACCTTTAGTCGAGACTTCAGACTGTTTAAGAACCTTCCGCAGTATAACTTTCATGGAAACTGAACTTGGTAAATTGCAATCTTGCTTAACTGCAGTCTAGGGGGAACCATATCCGGGTGACCTCTCTCGACTTGAAAACAACCGTTTAACTTGCTTTGTTTGTTTGTTAATTTGGACTTGCACTAAAGTTTCATTGCTAGATAACAAGAATTCACCGAGTAGTCATCAAATCTAGGACCCAGGTTGACATTAAAACCCAAACCCGCTATACTACGCTTTAGGAAGTGGTTTCACTTGGCCATTTTCTAGAGTGACAGTAGGAGTGAGTCAATCACCATGCTTTTGAGAGCACCGATTCGGGTCTATCCTTTTGGATTTTGTATGACGTTCTGGAAATCTCCCAAACCCATTTAATCTAAGTTTCAGGCAGGGGCGCCCTTTTAGCGTCCCATTTTTTACAAAAAAAAAAGAAATATAATCCAAGGCAATAAACATAATAAGGAAAAAAATAATTAATTACTATATTTTTATCAAAAAAATATGCAACTTAATGAGCTAGACACTCATGAGGATAGAGAATAAGGAAGACATAAGTTTATAGAAGATTCAACTTATTCATTAAAAACGACGACTTTAAGTGCAAAATTGCTAAGCTGCCAATTTTTTCATTGTTACTACCATAAAACTTTTACACCTTTTCTGAGTTCTAGAGTTACTAGGTAGATTATCCCCTCGATAAAAATTGTGCTGAAACTGAGCCCTTGGTCATCAATTTATGGGGCAATATATTATGGTTTTTAAGAGGTTTCCCGGAGAAAACGTCTCAGAACAGAGTATTTTGCTTGAAACCAAAGCAAGAAATCAGGTAAATGCCACGTTTGGTCACTATGTTTATTAAAATGTGTCATTTTTAGTCATTGGAAAAAAAATTAATATCAATGTTGGTCACTCAAATTATTAAATCACTCTTCGTTAGTCTTCGTTAACATCGTCAGTCAATTGCTTAAGTGGCTAACAGAAGTACTGGCTCACCCTTTTTTAACTCGCCACATCATCTTTACCAACCCAATCCTTAATCCCAACCAACCTATGAACCCAGCCCTCTAACCCTCTCTCTCCTCTTTGCATGTCCCCCTCTCCCCTTAACCCCACTGATCTTTTATCTTGACTCTTGAGGAAAGAAAAATCTAGATCTGATTAACTTTTCCCTTCGGCGAAAGTCCCGCCATGTCCCTCTCTCCCCTTAACCCCGCCGATCTTTTATCTTGACTCTTGAGGAAAGAAAAATCCAGATGTGATTCACTTTTCCCTTCGGCGAAGGTCTCGCTTTAGCTTTCCGATCAAAGCAATGATATTACCATACGAAGGGGATTTTTCTATAAATAGCACCATTTAAAAAAATTACAAAAATAGCACCCAGACCACACAAATTCCAAAAATAGCACCTTTTTTTTCAAAACCGCACCTCGGCTGTGCGGTTTACATGTAAACCGCATCCTGAGGGAGCGGTTTGCATTTATGGGCCAAAACCGCAGCATGGTGGAGCGGTTATTAGGTTGACCTAACAGAACAACATCTTGTCCATGTGGTTTGTAGGTTGACCTAGCAAAACCGCTTGTTCAGGCTGCGGTTCTGTTTCTCCAACATAAACCGCATCCTCAACATGCGGTTTCGCCCTTGCTGAAACACAAACCGCACCCCCTGCGGTTTGTGTGTCGTCCCCATTTTCCTGACATCCAGCATGTTGACAGACGTGGGGCTGCATGGCAGATGAAAACCGCCCCCTCCCCTTGTGTTTTTCAGTGATGATTTTGCCTATAAAAGGCAGTCCCGAGAAACCTCTTCTCTTCACACCTCTCCATCTTCTTCTTCTTCAATTTTCTGTAGTAGCACCCTACTTTTTAATTGTTTTTGCGATTAACGTTAACTCGTAAGTTTATTTTGTATTACTTTTTATTGAGATTTGTGATTTTTATGATATTAACTAAATTACGGTTTTATTGCAGATGGTATTCCAAAAGTTCACGCTTGGGTTATGGTGGAATGGTTACACAGAAGAGACCGGAAAGGGGGTCACCTATGTCGGTGGCAATATTCAGAAAATAAAGGTCGCTACCAGACCGATGCTTGAAGACCTCCATCAAATGTGTACTGACGTTACTTGCATGGATGGCAAGAGAAGAGTTGTTCGTATGGTGTACCGATATCCAAACACAAAAGGCGGGTCGTTGTGGCATGAGGAATATCTCATAACCACTCAGGATGAAGTATATGCCATGCTCGAATTCTTGAAGTCCAATAATATTTCCAAAGCCGAGATGTTCGTTAACACCGAGGCGGTCGAAGGCGTTGGAGGTCATTCTGGAGACGGTCAAACATCTGGTATCCATGGTGGAGGTGAATTATATGGAGATCATCCCTACCAAAGTTACCATGGCCTCATTCCTAATTTCAGTACCAAGATCAAGGTGAAGGTCATCATCAATCTTTCCCATCATATGAAGAAGAAGTCCAATGGGACCATGCCAACCAACCCGAGTACAACTTCCATTCAGGCAGTGGTAGTTTTCACAACTACCATTACGGAGCTGATGAAGGTGTTTTTAATGATCTGGATCAGATGGAAGATGCCCTGCCAACACTAGTTAGTGACCCCTCCGATGAAGAAGAAGGGAGCAATGTCAGTGCAGAGAACTCTGACCCTCTTGAAGGTGCTGATGATTCAGGCCTAGAGTCAGACTTAGATGATGATGAGGAGTCTCATGACCGTGTACCTATCCTGTACGACAATCACATTCCAGACGACAATTGGTGTATAGACACCGACATGGAGCCGCCAGAGGTCCCAGTATGGGGTCCACTCACTGGGTTTATGAAGGGCCAACAATTTGGTTTGAAGAAGGAGGTGCGGTACGCCATTGATACTCAAGCAATGACTCGACATTTTGAATGACACACAACTCATTCTAACATGAAGAGGCTCATTTTCAAATGTCGTAATCAACACGAGGGATGCATTGTTAGGATTCGGGCCATCAACAGCAAGAGACACGACCATTGGGTCATATCCCATGCGGTGAACACATACACATGTGTGTCATCCAGAACTTCCCAAGGCCATCGATAGTTGTAATCCAGGGTGGTTGTCGCGGCTATCAAGCATCTAATTGAGCAAGATCCTGACTTGAAGGTGAAAGTCATAATCGCTGGACCAGGGCATGATAAACGAAATTGTCATGGATCGATTGGACCACAAAATCCGGGGCCTGATGTGGGGAACTCAGCTAATGCGACATAGTTTGCGGTGATCATTTGTTGGTAGTTGTTGTGTATGTTTTCTCTATTGTCGAAGTTATGATGGTTGGAACTTGCGTGTTTTCTCGATATCCCATGTATTTCTTTTTTCAACATAAATCACATTATCATCGCTGAAATAAACTAAAAACAAGGAATTTGGAAAATGACAATCGAAACTTAAGTTAACACGAAAGCAAAAGCAAGGAAGTCAAGTACATAGAACTCAAAATAAACTAAAAACAACACTCAATTCAATAAACTAAAAATAACACTCAAGGAAGTCCCTGTGACTCATGGGGTTGCAACACTTTCTTGCTCCTTGTACGATGACTGACGGGTGTAACCATGGGTGGAGCCAGTGGTAGATTTCGACTTGCTATGCTAGGTTTCTCGTCGGTGCTATGGCGGCGTTGGTCCGTGGGAAGAGGCTCTTCCGGGGTCGTGCGGGGATCATCCACGCTCATACGATGAGGAGTAGGAGGCCACGGCTACTGAGGGCGAGGAAGAAGATTTAAATCGTGTTGTACAGTCGTGGAGGAACCATCATGCTAAGTACCCGAGGATGTAGGGGGTTCATTGAAGAAGCTCGGGCGGTGATCTTGTTGGTAGCTCGGGCGGTGATCATGGTAGGAGCTCGGGTGGGGTGATTGTTGGTAGCTCGGGCGGTGATCATAGTAGGAGATCGGGCGAGGGAATTGTTGAGATTCCGGGCGTGGATCATGGTAGGAGCTCGGGCGGGGATCGTGGTAGGAGCCCTGGCGTGGATCATAGGAGGAGCCTTGGCGGGGATCGTAGTAGGATGTCGGGCGGGGATCATAGGGGGAGCCCTGGTGGGGATCTTGATGGTAGCTCGGGCGAGAATCATAGAAGGAGCTGGGGGTGGGGATCTTGATGGTAGCTCGGGCGGGGATCATAGGAGGAGCTGGGGTGGGGATCTTGATGGCAGCTCGGGCGGGGATCATAAGAGTAGCCAGGGTGGGGATCTTGATGGTAGCTCGGGCGGGAATCATAGAAGGAGCTGGGGTGGGGATCTTGATGGTAGCTCGGACCGCCACCGCGTGTCACACTAAAAGGACCCGACACTTTCCACCCCTCAATCGGAGTGAGTCAGACATGTTCGGTCTTTCCCGAGTCTTCTTGTTTTCCCTTCTCTGGTATGTCGGTGGGGGTTGGGGACATCACTAGCTATCAGACGTGGCACTAGTGCGGGCATGGGCGGGTATCTACGATGATCACGACACCGTGCTCTGATACACCCAAGCAGGTTGTTTGTCATCCTCCTCAGCAAGCCCATTTCTTCCTTGACCAGTTGATCTTGACCATGGGTCATATATTTGATACGCTCGAGCCCATCAACCTAAATCACATAAAAAAGTTAGCAAGCTAAAACTCATGATATGTCCATAAATGCGCAATAACTTTAATTGATTAGATGGAATTACTTACCAATGCACCATCGGCCGCACCCTCTGGAGCCACGTACCGAACCGATTGTTGTCGACATCTATCCATGTATGGGTCATGATACCCCATTCGACCCACAGTTGTCGAAGTGAAAATCTCAAAATCTTGTCGGTTCTCCCACATGGCTATGAATTCCTTCAACGTCACGGCCAATCTTGATCACCTTGGCGACTATCTCAGTGGTGAAACGCTCTTTGACTCTCGGGGACCTCCAAAGGAATGCATCTTTTCCGACCAAATTGACGGAGGCATCTATCCGACAGGTGCCACTCCATGGTATGGTGACAAATGAGAGGGACTCTCGTGCACCATTGACCGATATGACCAGGGAATTGCTGGCAATGCCAATTAATGATGTTCTCAAGGTATGAATCGTAAATGATCTACAAAAAGAAATGATCAACTTAAGTTAAACGAAATTGGAAAATACATGTACTCAATCAAAAAAAGTTATAACATTTCGAAATATTATAGTTACCTCTCCTTCCCAAAGTCACTCTAGCCTCCTCCGATACTCCGCCAACTTGTGTTCAAAAAGGTTGTCGCATGTTGTGGCTCCAACCCACCTTATTAGTAAGACAATAATGAAATGTTATAACTAAATAAAAAACGAAATTATTGTATGAAAATCATGATTGGGTGTGAGAAGTTTACCTACAACCATAAGCTTCACCTCTTAGGGGATCGTCGATTGGCCAATTCCTGTCGGGACATTTGACCGGTGCAATCCATGGTAGATGCTTCCAAACCCAATATTGGACGATGAACATTGCGCCGCCAACCTCCCTCACAGCTTTGAGAGATGCATTACACAAATGGTGGTAGATATTAGCTACGCAAGCATATGCCCAGCTCAACTCCCCCATCGCATCCCAATTACCAAGGAGGATCTTAAGCCATCCACAGCTAATTAAATTGTTAGATTTCTTGGGGAAGAACACTCCTCCCATCATGCCTATGAGATAGACACGAGCATATCTTTCCTTCACCTCCTTTGGACTTTCCTCGGTCAGGGGCACCACGCCTTTTGTAGGATCGTGCTGGTTCTGCATCCACTTCAACAACCAAGTGATTGATACTTGGTTGGTCCTCAATGGTGCTAAGCGATTCATCGCATGAACGCTCCCCTTGACAGGCACTCGCACCCCCAAAGCACTATAGATCAAATTCTGCCAACCGGTCATATCGCCAACATCCTCGGGGGGATGATCACTCACACAAACCGCATTGCCGTCGATGGGCAGATGGGTTAGGATGGCGACGTCCTATAGTGTGATGGTGCACTCTCCTTCGCGAAAGTTGAAGCAATGTGTCTCTTTTCGCCATCTCTCCACCAATGCGTTGATGAGTTGACGATCGATTTATATGCCTGAAAAATGTCTAATCGCCACCAACCGTGCTTTTTTGAGAAATGGCAAGATAACGTTGTTCCATGGGAGCACATTGGTCGTACCCTTGTAGCCGAGTATTTGGTGTGCCTACTAGCGAAAATTGTAACATTATTTATGGTATACTAGTAAAAGTTTTTTTAATAACTAAATTAATTAAAATAAATTATTTAACTTTGACCATAATTTTATTATAATTATATTATTAACAAACAATATAAAACAATTCAAGGTTTTTCCCAAGATATATACATAAATTCATAAAACAAACATACTCAATTAATTAAAATAAATAACATTTTAATTGAATAATAATTTAAAGAGATATGTATTCAAATATTTGAAATTAATAAAATTAATTTTGTACACATACACATAAATCGTATTGGTTATTTTAAATAATTTAATCCAATTGGTTGTTTTAAATAATTTAATCGAATACAATGCAACACTCGTTAGACTCTTAGAAGAGGTATACATCTTCTTAGAAATGCAGCCTTTTTGACAGAAAAAGGGGGGATCCGAGGATCGCTTAAAACCCGATTTTCCCAGGGAATGGGAGGATCATGATAATTGCTTAAATCTTATTTCTTTAGACATGCATCTCTTTATAAAGAGTCTAAGTAAGTGGCGCTGTGTATTCGATTAAATTATTGAAAATAACCAATACGATTAAAAATGATCAAATTTATTTTATATTCCACTAAGTACGTTAGCAAAATAAAAGAAAGACAAATGATGAAGAATTGTATGTACCTCGTGATCGTTCCAAACATCCCTTGACCGATGGTTGCGTTGGTCGTACAACACGGTTGGATCACTAGGTCCTTGATCAACATAATACCGTTGGTTGTAGATATCCACGCCGTCCCTAACCTACGAGAGAATAAAAACAAGGCTAGTACATAGATTAATTAAAAAGGTTATACCAACAACAAAAATTTGGTAAAATGAGTACGTACCGCTTGAAATTCATCATAATAAACTCCCTCTTCTTGGAACCACTCGTCCATTTTTTCACGAAAGTCGGACAGAGATTCGACGGATTTTGAAGGAAAACCCAAAGAAATGTTTTCTGATGGCATATCGACTTAGCCGCAACCAACAAACCACTATTTCCTAGGCTTTTGGGAGGGGAGGGGGATGGCTAGAGAGATAATTTTAGAGAGAGAGAGAGAGAGAGAGAGAGAAGAATGGGTTGTGGTGTGAAAAAAAAAAGAAGAGGGGGAGTGGGGTATTTATAGTCTTCAGATCGCACCCACTAGGGGTAGTTTAGTAATTTTACCCTTACCAAAACCGCATCTGGAGGGAGCGATTCACGGAACCCGAGGTGCAAACCGTTCCCCAAGCGAGCGGTCTTCGATCCCTGATGCAGATCGTTGCGCTGGCGTGCGGTTGGTCATTGAATCGTCGCTTAATCCAAAGGTCCTAGGGACCACTGCGTCGTGCATGGGGACCACTGTGTTAGAGGGCGGTTCTCGGGATGCCCTAGCGAGGACCGCTTGCTCAGTATGCGATTTCTAGGTAAACAGCACCTCGACTGTGTAGTTTTGAAAATAAGATGCTAGTTTTGGAATTTGTGTGGGCTGGGTGCTATTTTTGTAATTTTTTTAAATGGTGCTATTATTGAAAAAATTCTCATACGAAGACCCGCCTTCCTTGTTATTCGCCCAAGCTCGCCGACCTTCCTCCTCATCTTCGCGGCCTCCTCACCCTTCTCCGCCATCATCCGGCTCTCCGCCACCGCGATCCCGATCCCCAGAATCTCCGTCAAAAACTTCCATTCCATCATCTCCTCGAATCCCACCAGCAGCCAATGGTCATCGCTGCCGTCAATTCCTCGCATTGTGTTCTCCCTCCTGACCACCCACATGAATTGTCGCCCTAAGGATTCAAGCTTGGCCACGATTTCCTTCGATTGAGGACCCGAGTAGTTTGCCAAGTTCCCGAAGCAGACGTACACCACAGATCTGGGTTTTTTTAGTTTAGGAATTGGAGGCCGGAGTGTTCGTCGATGAAGAAAGATTTGACTGATAGCTTGCTCGTCAATTGGAGACCGGAATCGGCACCGCCGCCTGCGGTGACGGACTGGTACATCCCGTACTGTTGTGAGGAGGCAAGAGAGGAGGATCGGAGCCATATTGTTCTTTCCGAACCACCCCTGCCTTCACCAAGAAATCCTTAAGTGTCATCTCCCCAAAGGTGGGCTGGCGAGTAGGATGGCAACAAAACCCAAACCCACGGGGACCGACTCGACCCAACCCGGTCAACGCGGGTAAAATCCGTGTTGACGGGTTTTGGGCCGGGTTTGGGTTTAAACCCGTTAACTATTTACCGGGTTGCGTTTAGGTTTAGGTAAACCCGACCCATGGGTACCCGCCCACATCCATATAGTTAATTTTCTCGGTATATCTAATATTCTAAACAACTAATCTTATTTATGTTTGTGGAGACATGTCTAAATTTTTCTTTCTAATTGTGTAGAATGAGGTTGATGTCATCGAGTGGAGAGTGAAGAAACTTAATTGAAAGGAAGAAGCTTTCAATTAATCATGTTATTTATGGATAATTTGTATAGTTAATTTGCTTCAATTTTATTGAGTTTTCTATATTGGTGTTGAACAATTTGTATAGTTAATTTGTGATTTGCTTGAATTTTCTAGAATGGTGTTTTATATATGGATAATTTGTATTGAGAGATTGATATTTGACTTTAATTTTGATAGGAACTTGTTATTGTAAATTTTTTATGACAAAAACCCGTGGGTACCCATAAACCCACGAATACCCAGCGGGTTGGGTTGGGTTTGAGTTTTTCAAACCCAATGGGTTTTACCCCGGGTTTTGTTCACGGATAAACCCATGGGTTTGGGTTTGGCAAAACCCGACCCAACCGGACCCATTGCCATCCCTACTGGCGAGGGGTAGACTCGACATTCCGCACGTTCGGCCGGGAAGAAGTAGATTTCCCGTCGCTCTTGGCCGCTACGGCGCTAACCTTGCCAACGTATTAACAACTCTTCTCCTCTTCTTCCTCTGCCACCGCCGATCTTTCTACAGGGAAATTGCGACATCAATGGAGAGAGGGACAGACAAAGAGAAGAGACAGAGAGGGATAGATGGGTCAGTTCATAGCTTGGTTGGATTTAAGGATTATGTAGGGACAGTTGACATGGCGGGTCGGGTGACATGGCGGGTCGGGTTTGGTGATGTGAAGGGTTAAAAAAGGATGAGTCAATAACTTCTGTTAGACACTTAAGCAATTGACTGACGTTGTTAACGGAGACTAACGGAGAATGACTAAATGTGAACCATTTTACTAATTCGAGTGACCAACATTGATATTTTTTCCAGTGACTAAACATGACACATTTTACTAAACCTAGTGACCAAACGTGACATTTACCCGCAAGAAATCATTAGTTAGAGTAAAAAAGATTACCCTTTTCATAAATGGGGCCAGAATCACCATATTGGGCTTTAACAAGCTATTTTGGTGCCATTTATAAGTTTGGGCTTCAATCCCCTCCCCCCCCCCCCTCCTTTACTTCCAGTTAGGGATGGCAATGGGCCAGGTTTGGGGCGGGTTTGTCTAAATCATCTACATCCCCTCTTTCAAATATTCAAACCCATACCCGCCCCATATCCATGCAGGAGAGGATTTTGCAAATGCATTCTCATACCCGTGAGTTTCGGGTACCCATAAGACTTTACATGTAAATGTTTAATTATAACGCTAAACGAACCTACTATATCATTAAGTCAACAAAGATACAATTATTCTTAATATAATTCAAATCGTATCATCCTAAAACATCTATTAATTAATAAGATAGAGTATAATATTTTCCAAATCATTAGTTTCTAACTCTAATACATCTACTAAGTAATACTTAACTAACATAATTATCTTGTTAAATGAATTAGATTTGGAATTGAGTGGCCCAATGTAGTCAAAAGCGAGTTTCTATGTAGAGATGTTTTTGTGATCTAGAAGCGTAAAAATGTAAGTTTTAAAGCGGAGTTTTTAACTACATAAGTTATAAAAACTGAGATTTGTGTAGAAGCGTTTTAGTGACCTAGAAACGTAAAATCGTAAGTTTGTAAGTTTTAAAGCGCGATTTTGACTACATTGGACTATTGGAGTGGTCACTCAATTGCATTTCTACTATATATTGTCTTAAGTTACCTTCACAATCATTGATAGGTTTCAACTTAATGGGGCGGGTATGGGTATGGGGAGGCTAAAACCATACCCGCCTCATATCCATCAAACTTTTTGCGGGTTTTACCCTTACCCGCCTCATACCAGTCAATGCGGGTATTCACCGCGTTGACTGGGTCAGGACGGTCGGGTACCCCGATCATGAGTTTGATTGCCATCCCTACTTCCAGTCCACGAGTCCTGATGTCTACTACTCGTACGAGGTGATACAAGGGTGTCATGGCCTAAAATATCAAAATACTACCCAAAAAGGCATAACTGTATAAAAACAAACCTTTGACTAAATGCACATTTGAGTAAATATCAAGTAATTCCAAGTCAAAATGGCTAAAGATATGTATAGTTGATGTAAAACAAAGAGACCCATTAGCAAATTTTAGGAGTAATCATGATATCTCTTTTTTGGAAAGTTAGAAGTGTAACAGGCTGAATCGAGCCCATAGAAAAATTAGGCTTGATGAAACATAAACTTCAGCTATTGGACCCATTGACATAATCGTAATACAGATTTAGCCCAGCCCGATTACACATTCTAATTTCTGCACAAGGCCAGGCCTGTTTTAATGTGGAGCTGAAGGTTTTCTCCTCGGCGACGGCGATGGTGATAGAAACGACTGCGTCATTCTGCTAAGCCGCCGGTCCGCGGTCTCAGTTCCTCTCCCCACTGTCCCCACAGAGATACCGGCGCAAAGGCACAGCTGAAATAGAGCCGACGGAGTCGGAGATTAGCCGGAAAAGCTTAGAAGAAGACGAGAAATGAAGGCGAGGGTGGTGCTCCGGAAAGTGTACGATTACGCCCGCTACGACTTGAAAGAAATCGCATTCCCTTCCTCACTCCCCGACCCTCCTGGCACCAAAATACGCCCCAAATTGACTTTCTACCAGGGGTTCCTTGTAAGTTCTCATTTACTCCTGCTCCCAACTTCCAATTCCTTGTTAGCCTCGACGGTAATCAAGCGGCCATTTCTTGGATTTCAATTTTCTTTTCCGCAGGTTCTGAAGAAGGCGACGAGGCTTTATGCTGCGAGCTGGGTCAGGGATATAGGTCCTGACCTTCGGCCTAATGATTACAAGAAGCGAGAGGAGGGCCAAGATGGAACAAAGGGCACTACCTCCGGAGAGAAGGAACCATCAGTGCTTGAAGATCTTGGTAAGCCAATACTTTCATTGCAGTTATGGCTGCATGAATGCCACTGTCATTTGTAGTAATATGCCTTGAACATCTCTTTTACAGTATCATGATGACAATGATGTGATTCGAGCTTATCTTGGGGATTTTGTGTTCATTGTTTATTATATGTAGGCAAGGAAGTTCAGACTGGGGTTACTCCCAAGTACCATTATGTAATTGGTTTGTAGGAATGCACCATACTTGGCCATTTGGATGTTTCATTCTGTTCATCGTTTGTTAATTGTAGCATAGAGGTAGTAGTCAAGTAGTTGTCTTGTTATCTGTTTCATCTACTGGTTTATTGAGTTGTCAAGTGCTCTTGTCCATCTCAGTTTACATGCTCACTTTCTTAACTTAATTACTATTTTGCAACCATGAAATGAATTATAGCGGTGGCTGCAAGGGGAGGTGCCGAGACCTTGAAACCAGCCTTGCAGCGGTTGTACATGACAAGAGCTTCTGCATACCGAGATGCCCTGAAAAGTTTCATAGAAGGATATCAGGAAGGTGTCCAGCAGGTTATTGAGAAGAAGGAAGAAGCTGATAAAAGACAAGAGGGAGACCCCCCAAGCAAATCAGATTGATCATCCCTTTCCACCTAATCAACCAGTACCCGCTCTTTTCTCAGTGAAAGTGTTGACTCAATTTTTGATCTTTTGCAAAAAGTGAACTAGATGGGGTTCAATTGTTAGCATGTCAGATCAGCACAAGGCTCTTACTATAATCAAGTTGTGATTTTGAAGATGCCAAAACACTTGATGTATATATAAGTTTTTTGATTGAGTGAGTAAACTTTCCTCCTTTCAGTGTAATGACTCTTTCCTATGGTTTGAGTTTGTAGAATAGCTTTGTATCACAATGCCATTTTACTTATGGAAGAAATACTATGTGTCCTTTTTTCTGGGAATGTAGGCTTTAATTAGCCACATTGTATTTATCTTCATGATGGTGATACATGACTGTATTTAACCAGATTTTGTATTATGGAACACAAGTTACGGACTTAAAGAGGTAACAGTTGCTGAGTGCTGATGGCATTATTTTCTGCCGTACCCATTTTGATGGTTACTTATTTATTTATCGTTTATCATTATTGTATTTGCTTAACATGCTAAGGACTTACGGAATCGTTGAAGCATTCTAGTTTGATTTCTATTGCCCAGCCCTGAAAAAATACTGACTCTTTTCTTGAACAGGTTTCACCCAGCAGAGAACCCGTCATTCCTTAAACTGAATTTAAGCAGCAGTTTGTTGATCTTCTTTTCCTCCTTGATATGTTTCTCACACAAATGAGAAAACTGCAAAGGTAAGATTTGTTAGTGCACCATTTTGTGTGTATAATTTCCAATGGTAGCTGGTGGGGATTCCACATGTTGGCTGCTTATACCTGCCTATCTGGGCACATGGCCATTGGTCCCCATCTTCTTAGTTATGCATGACAATGCCATTCCTAATACCCGAGCAACTACATTTTGTCTTTCTAGAAAACAAAGATGGAATCTAGGTTGATAAGCAACTGCATTCTTTGTCTTCCTGATGTTGTACATATTTTTCCTACAATCAGATGAACTGTGGTGAGTAAGCAACCAAAAGAAAATGATGTACCAACTACCAAAACTTCTAGATTCTCTAGTTTCCTTAGTGAATCAACTTGTGGTTTTAGTTTTATACAAGTCGAGAAAGCTTTTGTTCTTTTTGGTAAGCATGTACTATGCTGTGTCCATATAAGATTAGCATTACTTATCACTTTTGTATTCATTTGGCGCATGCTGGTCACCAAGATATCCTGTTTATTTGTTAGGTACTGCGGACCTGGTGGTGAGCTTGAGTTTGACAAATGGCACTAAGAAAAGTGCTTCTCAAGAGGGAAAAGGCCGAGTGGGCAGGGGAGGGAAAGGATTGATTACCCACATGGTATTTCTACACATCTACTGCCCTTCATTCATGCATGATTCCTTTCAATCCAGCAACACAAAATCTTCTGGTACTGAAAGGGGTCCTTTCATTATTCCTTTGATTAGCCAATACTGCCTCTTTGCCAATGATAGCAACAAATTTTCCTTTGTTATATTGCGGACCCTCCATCCCCACTTGGTACAGAGAGCACTAATGGAGAGCCAAGGTCAATGGGCATATCTCTTGTTCATGAAAATCTTTATGGGCCCTTTTGCAGATCACCTTGGACGCTATTTTCTTTCCAGTCATGGACTCTCAGGTACGCACACAATGTCTGTAAAACTCTTTTCCCGTTGCAGAATTTTAATTGCAAAATTATAATTATGTGGCTCATCTCTGTTCATCTGCAAGTTGGGTTAAGCATGTGCCTTTCATTGCAATGTTCAGTCACCATCTAATAGGAATACCCACAAACCCCATAATGCTGGGAGAGCAATATATTGGGTCTGAATAGACAATTTCACTGCTGGGGGGTTACTGGTTGAGCTGTAACTGAAAGGACCCCCAGATAAAGTGGGATAACTGGGGACCTTTTGCCACATAGGATCCAGCCTGATCAGCTGCTTTTGTTGAAAGGAAATTCCAAGGGTTGTGAAAGATGAGTGGGTTAATGATTATTATTATTCTTTCCTGCTATTATTGGGTGGATCTAGTAAGAAAAATGTTCCAAAGGGAAGAACGGAAAGGTCAAAGCTATTAGTGCTTGATTCTGTAACACACATGAGCATTATTTTATCTTTGAGTATGGTAATCATGCTCCTCCATGGACCGACCGACCCTCTTTAAAGTTCCTGGGAAAACATGACCTTTCTTATTGACCTGAACGTCAATTCCAGCAGTAACTTTCAACAGAGTGATTTTCTTATTTTTCAACAACAGTTCATTTCTCACAACAGTGAACAGAATATTTTGTCTTTGTTTTTTCTGCATAAAATCTTCTCACTTCATGACAGTGAAGTGTGGGTTGATTTGCAGAATGAAGCAACCTACGTAAAGAAGAAAGGAAAGTTTGTTTGTCAGTGTACTAGTCTTAACTGGAACGAAATTTTCTGTGTATGAATGTTTGATGATTTGATTTCACCAGGGACGTTTCCTGCAGAAGCTCCATTCAGTTGAATTCCTGTGTATACAAACCATGTTCTGGTGCTGGTGGGTGAATTAATTCCCTTGCTTGCTAGTGGGAGGTAGCAGAAATGCAGGGGAGTCGTGTCCGCATGTTAGATCAATCGTAGTCGCAATAATGGGGAAAGAGCTTCATTGGGTTGGGAATCAGTGGGAAGAAACTGTACTTAGTTCCCTTTTTTTTTTTCTAACTTTTTACCTCGTTGTTTGTCCTTTTTCAACTGTAGCCAGCATGCTGAGAAGAACAACCCAGCCCAAAGTTTGTACAAGGTAAATCCAAGAGTAGGAGGATTGGTACATGCGTATCTTGGTTTGGCCTTCTTGTTTTGTGTAAAATTCTGAGTAACAGTACTCGTTGTTTCTTGGCTGACAAGCCAAGTTAGTGCCCACACACTTAAATGAAGTGTCCCCAAACAGTATATGAAACCCTCTTCAGTTTATTTTTGCTTTTTATTATCCCCTTCTGTCCCATCTTCATTTGCAGAGTTCATGCGAGAATAGTAGAGTAAGCGGTAGACAGGGAGCATGGGGAAAATGGGCCCAAAAAAAAAATATTATAATTCCCTCTCTCTCTCTCTCTTGAAGTCTGATTTTTGTTTCTCAGTCTAACAGTGCCTATCTGTGTATGTATTGTGATAAACAGAGGGTATAGTGGTAGGGAAAGTACAGTCGAGGAATGAAATGAACAATTGAAGGAATAAAACAGGAAGGGAAGGCTAGATTGGGTGGTTCATTGTATCGTATGGATTACTACGTTACATTTTCATGCAATCTGAACAGTATTTTATCTCCTCGACCGCTATGACTTTGCTCTTCTGAATTTTGATAGTGTGTTGATCGAATAAGCGTTAGTATGGGCAGCTCGCGCGTCTATTGGATGCATCGTATCGACATTGTGCATGGAAATGTTACAACGTTTGATGTCGTTGAACCTAATTAATGATGTAACCATATTCAGCTCGCGCCACTAATACCCCCAATCAGCATGGGAATCAAGAGTGCTTATGTTTTGTTTTGTTTTATTTTGATTTTTTTTTTGTTTCCGGTTTTGATTATGAGTAGGATGAGAGGAGGAAAGCAGACAGAATCACAACAGTAGTAAAACTAAACCCAATCCCCGTTTCCAGGAGGTATTTCTTTCTTTCTCTCTCATTCTTGGGTCTGCTCTTAAGAGTGACGTCATGACTGTAGCTGCACCCACTTCTTTCGAAAGGGGCCCAACAAACTCCAGAAGCCCAAGCCACATTAGTGGGCCCGATGTCCTGTCGTGAGTGTGACTGACTGCCCCACCCTTCCAATCCGAACCCAGAGGGAGGGCTGGGCCTTGAGAATTTCGCGCCTTAATTCGTGGGATTTTTCTCGTGTGAAAAATTCCTTCGTTTTGCTTCTTTTACCTTCTCTTATCTAATCTGTGCAGAGGTCAGTGACAGTCAGGGTGTGGGACTGGGAAAAGAATGGGTCAGTAATTTTACAAAAAACAAGGCAGGGGAGAAGACTAGAGCGGTAAAAAAATAAATAAATAAAAAGTAGTATACATAAATAGTCACATCCACTAGATCTTATCCTCGTCTCTCTGCTTCACCTCTCCTCTCCACTCCACAATGTGATCTCCTATTCTACTGTTTCACTTCACTTCACTCCTGCCACATTATTGTTTTCACTATTACTCTTCATTCTTCATCTTCACGTTGTTCTTCAGGGTAAAAAAATAATCAATAGAAAAAAAAAAAGGGAGGAGAAAAGAATAGTCTTGAACAAGAGTGTTGTAAAACTAAAGTTGACAAAGACTGACAGACCAAAACTATGATAGTTTGGAAAAAAAATATGATATTTTTCTTTTAATTTGAACACACAGATTTGCAATTATCAATTAACATGTTATCCATTACACTGCTACTCATCATTGTGCTACGATTATGCTATTGAACTCATTTATAAACTCAGACAAATTCCAATTAAAATTCAATCCCCCAAAATTTCATCCAAAACCTCACAAAACTGAAATCCCCCCCACCATTTCTGTCATTCACCAACCAAGAAAGAAAGCAAAAGGATTGTCAACTCCCTCTTCTTCAATGCATGACTTGCTTTCAGCTTGGAGAATTGAGTTTTGACAAGGAGAATCTCCTAAGTCTTGCTTCATTTTATCATAATGAGTTTGATTCCCTTTTCAGCCCTCTTCATCTATGGTAGTTTGGAAATTTTCACCATTGCCTTAGAATGATGATAGATTATTTATATTAGAATGAATTAAAGAATTAGCTGAGATGATAGAGAAGGTGAAAGTAAAATCTATCATAGACATCGATCTACTTGCTTATAAAACTTGTATTGATTTTGTGTGTTGCAATTATGAGTCCTGTAAGAATTTTTTTCATCTTTGGACTGTATCAAGAACAAGTTTCGGACTTAAGTTGACAATTAGTTCACAAATGATTGTCTAATAGAATATATAGAATTTTTTTTTGTTGAACACGATACCGAATACATGTTACAGTATTTCTAGGAAAATGCCATTACGATTTGTTTATGTGATTTTATCGCTTTTTAATTATTATTTAAATTTTGGAAGGTAAGGCTCCTCGAAATATTCCCGCTCATCATCAACATCAGCAATGTATCTGTCTTTCCACCTTTTTTTTTTTTTTTTTGCCTAACTATGTATGTCGTACTCATTACAAAATCAAGAAACTTAAATAGTTGTCTGACCCCATTTTTGGTTGCTAATCATTCCTTCTCCCTCTGCATATTGGTTTTGAGACACACGAAATTCACATTCCACTTCATCACTTGGGACGTCGTTTTCCCTTTTATTATTGGGGACGGTTCCTTCTGGATGTGACAAATGGCCAAACCCAAATCCACTTACCTTACCCTCATATATCATTCGGTTCGGCGTGTAAATGAACAGCTCAACTTCCTGCCTTTGCTAATATCGTACAGCGTGGACATCGATTCATTCGGTCCATAACAGAATCGAATTGAGATATGATCATATTAAAAGCAAACGAAAAATGAGGATCAGAAATAAATAAAAAAGTATGTTTGGTTCAATTCGGTCCGATAAAAATTCAATTTTGTTTCTTTTTTTTTTTCATACTTGAAATATTCATAAGACTAAAATCGAATTGAAATATATTCAATATTCAATCAGTTTCGAAATATATATGTGGTGTGAACTGTATCGTTGTCCACCCCTGGTCTCGTACCAAGTCCCAACTAAACTATTATTATTTTAAATTACTATTATGGTATTTAATAGCAACCCTATTACGATAATCTAACAAACATCCTTGTGTTACTTTGTTTTATTCCTTTATTTATTAGGAATCTCGTCTTAATTATTACATATAAGTAAGAGGGATCCGCTTATTTCATACTTGTTTCGCGTGCGACAGCACTCACAATGCATCCAATCCAACCTTTGACGATCAAACAAAAGGGTTGGGAAGCCAGCCAGCCAGCCAGCCAGAATTCCAAATCAAAGGAAGGTTCGTTGGCCAGTTCAACAAAACCGCGATTAATTTGTTTGGGTTTTAACAAGACAAAAAAACATTGTAACAGGCTTATGTTGTTATGTAGAGAGAAAGCCTGGCGATGGATTCATGTTTGACCAGGTTGTGGGTTTCGCCTAAGGAGGAAATGGAGTTAGAAGGCAACTCGATTCCTAGCTAGTTGCAATACAATCAAACAGTTCGCAGCCAAATTAAAAAAAAGTAAGAAACTATTGCTTGATGTACACGGCACATGCATCTTTTATTAAGAGAAAAGACTGCTGCTGATCACAAGGATGTATCTCTGCAAGGTTGTTAATCTGGTTTAGCCTGTTGTTCTGGTCGAGAAAAATGGTTGAGGGTTAATGGTCTAATTGTTTTAACTCGGATTAGTTCAGATATATGAAAAAAACTCATTATATTGTTCATACATTTATAAATTATATCAAATCTCATCTAACATATGAGTAATAACATATAACATTACACCAAAACAACAGATCGTACTTGGATCCAATATATAGTGAAAATTCACACACATATAACACCAATGTTCAACTTAGAATTCAAAGATAGGGTTAGGCGAGAGAAAAACCGGAGAAGAGTTGTATTTCGCAAAGCAAAGAAAGAAATGACGTCGTATGGCCTCCAACTCGGCAATCATGCGACAGGACGACCCAACAGGTGTGTGTCGTCCGCTTTTTCTCACCGGGTCAGGGTCAAAGTGGCTCAACCGACAGATCAACCCACGTGTTGACAACCCTGTAGGTTTCCTCATGGCCTATCTATATATGGTACGTGTTAGTTTTTTAGGATTCATGTAAGTTAGAATGACAGCAATGGGTTTGGTTTGTTGGGTTGATATTGCTGGTTGCTTTCCAACTTTCCCCCTCAAGACAGATACATTACATACACCACCCTTTTCAAACCCAAACTAATCACCACCTGCAGCGTTGAACAAAGAACCTGCTGGATCTCTCTCTCTCTCTCTGTCGTTGATTTGGTCGGTCTCGTTTTCGTGTCTTATTTCAACACTATAACTTCATCATTTCATGTACTTAACAGACTCCACTCATCACTCCCATTATAACACACACAAGAAAGGACAACAACAACAACAAAAACAACAGAAGGGGGAATCGAAACCCAACAAAATACGTAACCGCAAAAAAATAAAATAATAAAGAAGATAAAAGAAACCCGGTTCGATGGCGGGTGGCTGGCTGGCAATTTAGTCAAATGATAACAGACTGGCCGTACATACATTCATACAAAAGGATCTATTTTTATTATTAATTGCTCGCAAATTGCATGGCCCCATCATCTGTAAAGGAAAACCTTTTTAAATTCATCAGATGATATTTTTACAATCCCAGATCTGCGACCTACTTACTACTATGCTAAAGCTAATTAAATTAGTAACCCCAAAAAGGAAAAAAAAAAAAAAAAAGAGAAATTAAAACCCACTTATTTAATACAAGTAAAAGGGAGTGGTAACTGAATGAGAGCGACCTAGATTATCCCCCCTCAGTCACCCTGATCAGCTGTAGGTTAGTTAGACTAAATTTTTAATTAATGAGCACGCTAATCCTTAATTAATTGCGACAAATCTATCTGTCTCACCATAAGAAACAACCATTTAATTATCAAATTAGCCGCTATAGCGCCACGACTTGGACCTTGGACTTGGAATTTGGCACCTCCACCTCCCAATACCAACTGTAAAAGGAAAATGGAAAGAAAGTTTCCTGTCCCTTTTTTTTTTTTTTCTTCTTCTTGATTTGTGGGTATCAATCAAGGTAATTAAGTGTATCTGACCATGTGATTTGGGCCGGTTGAGGAAGAAGAAGGAGGCGAGTTACTATTCTTATGATAGGGAAGCTGGGAATAATACTGCTGCTGCTGCGGCGGCGGATAAGCACTCGGCACCTGGAGATGAAGGTCTGGTGTGAAGGAGGCCGCCGCCGCCGTCGACGAGGAAGAGTCGTCATTTTCCGGCTGCCACTCCATGTTCACACCGAACAGCCTCAGCCTCCTGGAATTCCCTCCCGCCGCTCCTCTTGTCTCCTTCTCTCCTCCTCTTCCTGCACATTTTCCCCCCACACAGCATTAGTACCATTCTCCTTCCCCATAAATAAAATAATATTAACACGTAACCTCTTCTTCTTATGAAATGTTAATTAACAATCACATGATGCATTTGAACTAATTACACATACTCAATTATATTCAACCCCCCAACTTGCACTTATTAATTAATTAACATTTCAATTACCCAACAATGAATGACTTGACTATAAACATTGTCTCTAACACAAGCAGACACGTGATTTTCTGAACACAGCATTTCCTCATCCTCCTCGACCCCTCCAATTTCAGTGCCCAACTCTTACCACCAAATTTTTCTTAATAAAAAGAAATTAAAATTAAATTTTTGAACAAAAAAAAAAAAAAGGAGGGATGGATAGATAGAAGCACCACATTGCTCCAAGGCATTTGGAAGGTGTTTCTCACGCCCACATTGATGCAAGCAACCACCCCAATTATTATCACAAATTTTTCTTTCTAAAATGAAATGGAAATAATTTTAAGTTTTAAAAATTTGAGTTTTCATTAAAAAAAAAAAATGGAATGTGAGAAAAATGAAAAAGAGGAAGCGAGGAGGGCAAGTGTTGGAATCTGAACAAAAAGAAGGGGGAAAAAAAATGAATTCAGGAAGGCAATACCTGGTGCATGAAGACACTCAGGTTGTTGTTGGTATCCCACATTACTCTGCGCCAACAACATCCCTCCACCGCCACCGCCACCGCCACCGTGTTCCAGATAAGGCTGCGCCACCGCCGAACCACCAACCACTGATCCTCTCCCCCATCCCCCTCCTCCGCCGCCAACCGCCTGACTGTAGTAATGTTGCTGTTGCTGTTGCTGAGGATGATGATCAGCGTTATTACTACTAACATTGTTGTTGTTACTCGCGCCGCCGCTGCCTCGCCTCCTCCAGCCGATAAACAGCCGGTCTTGGTCGCCGCGGTGGCGCTCGAACAAAACGACGTCGCCGGCGTCCAGCTGCTTCTCCTTGACGTATCGGCTCCAGCCTTTGGTCAGGACGTAGCTCTGGCTGCTGTTCCAGTAGGAGTAGCGGAACCGCCAGCATTTCCCGGCCTCGTCCTCGAAGCCCAGTAGCAGGCCCTTTTCCACCGCGTCGGCGCCCTGCAGAGGGAAGTAGCGCTCGGCGTGCTGCTTGGGTATCACCAGCCTGTTCAGCTTCCCCACGTCCGACGGCGTCAGAGGCTTCTCGAACATCCCTTCTTTCTCTATCGCCGCCGCCTGCCGCGGGGAGTCGTCGTCCGCGGCGTTGAGGTTGAAATTGGGGGCGGCGGCGGCAGAGGAGGAGGAGAGCCAATTGGGGATTTGGTGGTGGAGCGGCGGCGGCGGCCAATTGGAGGGGGAAGGGGATGGGGAGGAGGAATTGGAGGAAGAGGAAGCGTTTGGGAGTGTTGATGGGCTTGGGTCCATTTGCTGTTGTTGCCACCACTGGTTCTGTTGTTGTTGTTGTTCGGATGGGATTTGGTGGTAGAAATTGTTGATGGACATTTGGGAAACAGGGGAGAGTGAGACAGAGAAAAAGAAGAAGAAGAAGAAGAAGAAGAAGAGAGGGGAAGAAGAGGGTTTTTTTTTAGGGGGGAAAGGGGAGAAGGGAGGAATTGATGAATATATGGAGGAAGGATATGGTGGTGGGGAGGAACTATTTGATGAAGACAGACAGACAGAGATAGAGTGAGAGAGAGGATGGAAATAGGGGGGAGGAAGAAAAAGGGCAGAGAGAGAGAGAGAAGATTTTTTGGGTGTATTTTGGGGTTTCTGTTTTGACAATTGGTTAATTTGTTTAATGTATATTTGGTTATATATATAGGGTGGGGGAGTACGATGGTACTTTTTAAGATAGGTAGTCCTTATCGAAATGAAGGTAAATTTCTATCATTTTGTAATATTGATTTGGTTAAGGGTGTAGATATAAAAAAAAAAGTAAAAAATTAATGATAAAAAAGTGGTATCGGAGGCCTTACTCGAAAAGTCAGCGATAAAGTATTTTATGCTGAAATCGTGGTTCAACCGTTAAATATCGCCAACCGCTTTAGTCTCCGAAATAATTTTTTTTTGTCGAACCGTCAATGTGGTACGTTTTTTAATCATTGGAAAAAACACACAAATTTATTAACACTTATTATAAGTGGTATTGCCCATGTTTGGCCCGTTTTTTAAAAGTGTTTTTCGGGTTCAAAAGCTGAAGCAGGGCTAAACACCTCTAAAACCTCGGCTTTTGAAAAACCGAAAAATGCTTTTGTATAACATAAAAGCAGAAGCTCCGATTTGGAGCTTCTACGAAAAGCTGTTTTGAAAATACAAGATTATCCTTACCATATTTTAATTTTATTTCAGAAAATATAATTTTATTTCATATATATAATTTTAAAAATAAAATTAATTATAAAATCATATTATTTAATATAAAAGAAGTCTAATAAGATCCATTTTGACTACATTTTATTGTTTAAAATTATTATTCATAGTTTATATTATAAGTCTTTTAAATTCATCGTACACAACCTCTCATATTAAAAAAGCACTTATAATAGTTTTTCAGCCAAACACTCAACTGTTTTTTTTGAAAAGTACTTCTCTAAAAACTCAATTCAGAAGCTACTTTTGCAAAAGCTACAGCAAGGCCAAATTGAGCCAATGAAGGTCACACAATTGCTGCGATACATTACCTTTTGCTTTGGAGATCTGACAAAATCTGACAAATCATGACATTTTAAGTATGTTAAAGTGAGAATAAAGGAGTTGGTCCAATGGTAATACCATTGGTGCTGAATTTGGAGGTCTTTAACGTTCAAATCTCTTAATTAAAATCCAAATCTATATCACTCTAATAATAAATAAAAAGTAATTTAAAGTGAGTTTGAATCAGTAAATACTAAATAGATAGAAAAATTGGATTCGGCGTATCATTACACACAAAGCATTAAGAAGCATGAGAAGCAATATTTACCATTACTCTCCGTGTTAGGGTGAGAAAAGGGTAAAAAAGAAACAAATTATGAGTAGTATTTGGTTTTCTCTTGTTACAACTTGATTTGCTTATGAAGTATCAATTTTCTGGAGTGCCGCGTAGAAGGGCATTTGATCCAAAAACAGAACCCATTTTGGGGGGACAGTTTTTTGAAGGCTGAGCTTAGTATGTGTCTGTTTGCGGGTGGGAAGGAGTTAATTAAGTACAGCGATCAAACCCAAAGGACGATGTTTTTCCGTTCCTAACCGCGGAATGACTATGTTAATGATGCTTTCTCTTGTTGTTGCAGTAATAATAATGATGATTAGGAAGTCACGCGTTTGGTTCAACCGAGGCGATGGAAAGAATTTGTTTTTTTGGAAAACTAGCCATAAGGACAGAAGATGTACCATATTAGGTACGTGAATCTTTTCAAAAAGTGATCAGCAAGTACAACGACAAATCGGGAGATCATTCCGTTTTACATCTTCTACCTCCCGACATTATTGATAGCATACGAATACAATTATAAGCCTCAATCGGCCGGTTCAATTGGGTAATGGGTTAATTTGATTGTTGGTTAATTGGATTTGGGTCAATTGAGTTCACGTTTATTGGGTTGTGGATTAGTCGGGTTGTGAGTTCAATTGGATTATGAGTTGTTCGGGTTCAGGTTTAATCGGGATTGCGGATTAGTCCGATTGCGGAACAAGCATATTACAAGTCAATCGAGTTTGGATTTATCGGGTTATGGCTTAGTAGGGATGTGGGTTTAATCTGGTTACAAGTCATTCAGGTTCATCAGGTTATTCGTTAGTTGGGTTCGTTTTCAATAGAGTTACGTGTTCATCGAATTATGGGTAACCAGGTTACAGGTTAATCTAGTTGCGAGTTATTCGAGTTACAAATCAACATCACTCTCAAATCAAAATTCAAGATTCATATTTGAAACACAAAAAACAAAACAATTAAAACACCAAAATTTCTTCTCTCTTTTTCGTTTCAAAAGTTTAAAACACAAAAAAAATATCCTCGTCTTTCTCTCAATAAATTAATAGTACAAAATTTTCTCCATTTTTTTCTCTAAAAAAATTAAAAACAACAAATTTCTTCTTATTTTTTCTTGACAAAAAGTTGAAAACACCATAATTTTTCATAATTTTAAGATGATCATATTAGCACTTACATTACTTTACTATAAGAGTTTATATCTAATCGATTTTTTGTTGAATATTTAATTTGATTATAGTTTAATATATTAATATCATACATAATGCTAATTATTAATTATTCATTATCAATAATGAGTTGTGCTAATTTTATATTCGTTAAAATTTTGTGATTGTTGTAAAGAACTTAATGTTCAAATGAAGTGCATATTTTAATTTTTATAAATTTATAAAAAGTAACATTTTCAAGTGAATTTCATATTTCAACTTTACTTTTGGAAATAAAAAGGCTTTGGCTAGGTTTCAATAAAGAACTTCATTTTGCAAGACTATATATTATAGGGTGTGCCTACGGTGACATGCATGTCACGATGACTTGCACTTTCCGGTCGACCTCAGTTAGGATTAGGTCGACCTCATTTAGAATTCGGTCGACCTCATATAGGATCTGGTCGACCTAATCTGTTGTTTCAGTGTAAAAACAGTTCATGGTGTCTACTTTGGATATTCATATCATATAATTGGCTAGATGGAAATTGAAGACTAATGACTTGTTTTGAAGCTGGAGTGTCCCTCTACATATTGAAGTGATTGAGAGCTCGATAGGAAGTCTAGAAGACCATTTTTGAACCTCATCAAAAGGCTATGCCAAAACTGGGAAACTGCCTAGAAATGGCTAAGTCTGGAAACGTGTTTGTGAAGCCTATTTTGGAGCTCAATTCGAGAAGCATGAATGCGAGTCGAGTCCAGGAGCCTCTACCACGTTAAATTAGGTATGTTTTTATACAAATTCAAGGCATTGGATGAAAGATTGGATATCTGTAAGGCTTCAAACAAAAGGGTCGAAGTTGCTACGAAGGCTGTTTTTTTTGGCAGACTTCGAGCACAAGCAAGCTGCCAGAAAAACAGCCTTCGTAGCAACTTCGAGCCTTTTGTTTGAAGCCTTAAAGATATTCAATCTCTCATCCAATGCCTTGCCTTTGTATAAAAAAATACGTAATTTAACGTGGTAGAGGCCCCTGGACTTGACTCGCATCCATGCTTCTCAAATTGAGCTCCAAAGTAGGCTTGACAAACACGTTGCCAGACTTACCCATTTTCACGCAGTTTCCCAGTTTTGGCATAGCCTTTTGGTCAGGTTAAAAAATGGTCTTCTGGACTTTCTATTGAGCTCCCAAGTACTTTAATGTGTAGAGGGACACTTCAGATTCAAAACAAGCCTTTAATATCCAATTTCAATCTATCCAATTGTAAGATATGAATCTCCAAAGTAGACACCATGAAACTGTTTTTACACTGAAACAACAGATTAGGTCGACCTAATCCTATATGAGGTCGACCGAAAAGTGTATGAGGTCGACCGAAAAGTGCATGTCACCGTGACATGCATGTCACCGTAGCAAAGTCCTATATTATATCGTATGGTAATTATTCGGGTCAATTGAATGTGTTTGGGTCGAGTCACTCAGGTTGCGGGGTGTAGGGATGGCAATTACCCATCCATGGGTAATTATATCCAAACTCAAGCAGACCCATTGATAATGGGTTGGGTATGGGTGAAGTTCATATGAGTTTGGGGGGTTTGTAGATAGGTTTGGGTAAGGTATGAATATTGCTTCCATAATCTAAATGAATATGAGTTGGATATGGATATCCATTTACTTAATGGTGTTTTAACTACACATATAAAAATTGGACCTATTTGTAAAACTTGAAAAGTTTATGTAGCAAAATGTAAAACCAAAAAAAATTTAGGTACTAAAATGTAATTTTCCATCAATATTTGGAGGACTTATATGTAAAAAAAATTAAATTTGGGTACTAAATATGCATATCTATTAAGTTTAGATACCAAATTGTAATTTGCATTTGGGCATGGGTACAAACCCGAATCCATTTGTTAAAAACCCAACCTAATCCAAGTAAATGGGTATGGGTACAAACCCATATCCATCTATTTGGAACTCATACCCAACCCAATTGGATTGGATAATAAAATACCCATGGGTATGGGCAAAATTGCCATCCCTAGCAAGTGAAAAGGCTATTATTTCAGCCATGAGAGACGAGGCGTCGGATATGTGGAAGGGAAGGGATGAACCCCATTATATACACTTTGATGGTCAACATTATAATCATATACAGAAATTTAGAGAGTAAATGTAGAGAGAGATAGTGTAGAGAGATAGTGATATGGCAAATGATGGGAGGAGAAGAGTTTCTTACTTTGAACGCTTTGGTGTATATTTATTGGGAAATGCTTGTGACACTTCATTAGACGTCAGTTGGTCCAACGTGTTTGTGGACCATAGTTGTGGTTCGGGTCGGGTCGTGTCTGCTAACACTTAAATTATTATGTTTTACACTCCTATATTTGATAATTTTTTCCGGTAATTAGCAATTAACATTAAAGCACTCTCTTGGCCAAATTAACTCAAGAGTCTAAAAATACAAAGCAAAGAATTGCCAACATTCTTTCTCCTACCAGAAAAAAGGAAAAAAAAGACTAACAAAACTACTCTGGCTCTCTTCCTTGCAATGTGACTGTCCCTTCCCTATCCACATCCAGTCTATACCTCAGCCAAGGCCCGATCTTCAGCATTTGCCTCCAGATCCACAACCCGGCAGCAGTAGTTTTGACTTCCCATATGGAGGCCCCTCTTAGCCTATAACGATACATCCAACCACCCAGAATTCCCCCCCCCCCCCCAACGCATGAGGCGTAGCCAAATTAAACTTGCTACACACGCGATATTCCAGGAAATCTTCCTTCTTTGGAAAGGCAAGGTTCTGGCACACCACTTTTGCCTTACCCGAGCCATCTCCAAACAAAAAAAATCAAAACAAATCTTCTGAATAGCTTTAATGTATTTCCTAGGGATGAATAATATAGCCATCTCATAGTGAATTAGAGAGTATAGATCTAATTCCACCATTTATAACTTTCCAACATATGATAGGGTCTTAGCCGTTCACCATCTAACTCAACTAGTAATCTTGTGTATCAGAAATGTACAATCATGGCTAGAGAGTTTACTTGAGATCATAGGAAGTCCCAAGCACCTCATAGGAAGATGTCCTTCTTTAAAACCAAAGGATTGTAGAGCAATATGCTTAAATTGATGAGCCATTCCCCCGAAGAATACTTCACACTTACTAGGATTAAATTGCAAACCCGAGAGCTGATAAAAGACATTCATTACATTCCTCACTCCATATAAAGTTATGACTAAACCTTCTGTGAATATTATAAGATCATACACGAAGCATAAGTGTGTAAGCCCAAGTTGCTTACATTGAGGATGGAAAGAGATCAGATTTGTTGCTGCTTCTTGATTTAATAGTCCTGTCAGAGGTTCCATAGTTATAGTAAATAGGCAAGGGGATAGTGGATCTTCTTGCCCAACACCTTTTTCTACTTTAAAGAACCCAAACATACTACCATGAATTGAAATACTGAAGAATGCATATTCTAGACACACAAGAATCCAATCCAAGAAAAGCTGAGGGAAACCCATCTTCATCATCACACAGTTAAGATATTCCCAATTCACAGTATCAAAAGCCTTTTTTAAGTATAGCTTCACAACACATCGAGAATAAATTTGCTTTCATTTAAAATGTTTTCAAGGATACTTCTACCCTGAATGAGAGCAGATGGGTTACCGATGACTAAAGGAAGGACAGTTCTGAGCCTATTAGCTAAGACCTTAGCAACAATTTTATAGAGTATATTAATGCAAGCAATAGGTCTATATGCGTAAAATCTATCCGCATTATGAATCTTGGGGATAAGAGTCAAAGAGGATGCATTCATACCTCTAGGAAAAGCTTTGGATTGGAAAACTTTTTGGACTCCTTCAATAATATATGGGCCAACAACCTCCCAGTTTTTCTGAAAGAACCTTGTTGTCCAACCATTAGGACCAGAAGCTTTAGAACCATTCATATCAAATAAAGCATCTTTAACCTCTTGTCCTGAATCTGTTGCACAAAGTGTTAATTGAGCTTGATGATTCAGTCTACTCGTTAAACACCCTTCAATGATAGCACTATCCACATTGAATTCCTTATTAACTGTGCCAAATAAATCCATGTTGTACTTAATCACTTCATTTGCAATTTCCTGAAGATCGTTCAGTCGATTCCTCCCCACTTTGAGCAATAAGATTTCTTGTTTGCTTTCTAGTAGCTCGGGTTTTTGTTGATTTATGAAAGGATCTTGAATTCTGATCATCCAATGCTAGCCATTTGATATGAGACTTTTGCTTGAATAAAGCCTCCTCCTCTTTTAATAATGTAGAATAGGATTGGGTTTCAGTATTCACATCAACAAAGAGCTTTGGGGAAGGGTTTTGCAGAGCTTGAATATGAAAGGTCCTCATCGCTTCTCCCTTTTTGTTGACTCTTTTAGAGATATCCGAGAAGGTGTTTGTGCTTTATTCTAAACATATGAGCAATGACCTGCTTCATGAGGGAAGAAGCCCGATGATTACCCCACGTCACCTCTACCAAATGCACCCTATGTTCATGAAGAATAAGGACAAAATAAACCAAGTTCGTCTGGATTTGGCAATCAATCTTAATATAAAGGGAAGGAAAAGGTATCTCCAATCCGCAACCTACCAGATTCAAGAAGCTGGAGTCAATAGTGGAAGGATTGAAAACAAGCTACAAGAATATCGAAAGATAACTTGCACTCCTAATCGATGGTCAAACTCAACAGCCTCAAAGTAGCCTCCCAAGCAACACATAAAACAATCTAAACAAAGAGGAATTTTAAGTCCTGTCGACTAGGATGGGAGCATCCACGAGTTTTCCAAGCATGAAAAATGAATAAGAGAAGAATGAATCTAACTATCCATCCCTCTTCAGTAATTTGATAGAAGTTTTTGGAGGAGCAAAAGTGACAGTGCTAATATTAAAGAAGATGATTTCAATCGAGCATCTCAAAGAAAAGTTGGAGATCTTCATGGAAGAAGATGGTAAGGTCGAAGAGAAGGAAGATAATTGTGGGCGCGTGGTTGGGAGACCTAGGCGGAACATTGCCTATGCAACTCCTTCCTTCTCTAATCTCTCACTTCTCCAGTAGCATAGATTTACTTTTTTTACATCCACTTTACTTTTTGAACTCTTATGTTCTGTGAAATCGGAGGAACCTCGACCTCCTAAACTAACCTCTTCCGAAATAAGGGTTCTACGAGAGGCCCTAGGGAATACAATCTTGGCATTAGGGACATGTAAATTTGGTCTACACTACACGATGGATCAAATTTTGGTGACGTTTCTGGGGACATTTCTCAAACTTCGAAATTGGGAACGAGGCATACATTCTATTTTCTACTTCCCTCTCTTTGTACCTTCAAGAAAAAGTGGCACTAGAAGCACCGATTTCTTTCCCATTTAAGAGCTCGGGGAGGCAATTTTTAGGAGGTCATAGTGATTCTAGAATTCAACCTCCATCCCATGCATGAGCCCTTCACGAACCAAGGCTAATTTCAAGAAGTTTAGACAGAAAAGACTTGTGCAAGGTCGTAAGTATAAGAGGGGTACTTCTGATTCATCTGATCATAAGACACCACCTTCAAGAAAAAGAAAGGGGAAGAAGAGGATACTTACCTCTCTTCACTCAAATCCCCTCTTCGACAAAGGTTAAGAAGTAGAGAGTAACTCTTCTCCCTCTGAATCCCCATCACCTAGAGGTATGGCGGAACTAACAACATCGGTTCCAACATCACCCTGCCTTAGGTCAATGTGCCCAACTTTGAGCTGCGCACTTAAATGATCCACATTATCCAGAATGATAGACGTTTTGAGGGCCGTGATAATGAGAATCCGGTCGAGCATATAAAAGTTTTTGTTTCTCTCTTACACGGAAGGCAAAGAGCCAGCTATCTTGCCAATCACAAGGACCATTCCGTACATGGGAGGAATTGGTCCAAGCCTTTATCTAAGAGTCTTTATCGAAGAGTTTTTCCCTCCATGGAAAACCAGCAATCTTAGGGACCAAACTGCTTGATTCTAACAGCGACATCATGAGACGTTGTACGGAGCATGGGAGAGTTATAAAGGTTTACTTCATGTTTGACCTCATCATGGGTTATCACAAGAACAAGTAACTGACATCTTTGGCAAGGCCCTCTATCTAAACATCACGGTAATGGTGAATAAAGTTATCGAAGGTGTCATGTCTCAAATGATCACACAACGTGCTCTTGTGCACAACACATCGTTAGCCGCCAAATCTCGAAACTATAATAGGGGGAATGCTCTTGAGATGGTAAGAATGGTACAAGATCCAGATGACTCTCTCGCCAGTACAATAGAACAAGTTGTTGTGGTAGCTAAGGATGTGCAAGCACCTCAAGATGAGTCAAAACACCCATGTCCAACAATTCTTCATTTGTGAATGATCCAGCGAGGATGGTCATAATGGATACAATTGCGGGGCTATAGTCAATCCTTCAAGGAGGAGGTCAATTTTGTAAATACATGTTATCCTCAAACTCGCAACTTTAACCTCCCCAACTTTGGTACCAGAGCTCGCGACCTTCCTTATCTTCAAATGTTTATAGGAGATTTGAAAATCTCCCTTCGAGTGATTATCAAGCTTGCAACTACCGACTGGACAACGGACATATCTTCATAATTGATAGTGGGATGGTAGAGCTCCACCCAGTCCAAACTAGGTAAGGAAATCGAATCCTCCACCACAAGGATTCAATAGATGGCCTCCGTTCATAGAGAGCAACACACCTCCTGATGTCTTGGAACGTTTAATAATTGAGAAACTATGTGCATACATTCGAGTCCAGGAGGTTACTCTTAAGAACAAGGATCATGAATTGGCTTCCCTTATGGATCTTCAAAAGTATGAAGAGGTAGCCAGGACTCTTCCAAGCAACACAGATAAAAATTCTAAAGAAGAGGTTAAGGCGCTTGAGATCAAATCTCTGATTTTGACCATGTTCGAAACATGGAAATGTCTAAAAACTCAGAGGATATGAAGCTGGAAGCTAAAGTGGATCTTTCTCGTAGACCAGAAATCGACACCGTAGGAACCCCCTTTGGATTAAATTTGGCTCCACGAGGGCCTATTTTCAGGCACCCATAAAAGATCCTAGAATCTAGTCCTTCCACCATTTTAGATCTGGGCTACATGAGTATAATCTGAGGTCATCTGGAACAAAAAGGTCTGCCAAGGAAAACGAAAATGGTTGACACCCTTACATAAGTTCTTCTCTTTGCTTGCTACGAGTTTCCAAGTCCTATGTTGGTGACAAAAGCAAGTAAGGAACGAAACCTCTTACGTGGCAACTATCTCATATGTGGGCGAGGAAAGCGTGAAACAAATGAACTTCTATGAGGAGAATTCTAAATTCCCTTCTCAAAATAAGGGAGCTCATGGCCCCATGAAATCCCTTGTAAGCACTTTTATTTTTTTCAAAGAAGAAGGTGAAAAAATTCCATGCCTACTAAAGACAAGGAGTATTCTCTTTGCTCGGGAATGATCCCTCCTAGTCGTAAATGTGTGTATGAACATTTCTGCGAGGAGGTCAAAACTACATTGGCAGTAGACACGAGGATCAATCCTCATCAAAGCAGGATTGGCAGCCCCAATGATTGAGATTTCTTTCAACTTCTGCGAATATGTTGCCTTTTCCAGCCTTCCTAGTGAAATTTTTAATCCTGTTCAGAATGTTCTCAAGATCACGACGAGGGAGATACCTTCCCATATGAAAATCTCAGTACGATGAATGTTACCCGATCCGGGTCAATTGGTAATCCCATGTATTCTCAATTATCATCATGCGATGAAAGCGCTAATCAACCAAGGGTCTAGTCTTAACGCTATGCCCTTTAATACCTTTAGGTCTCTAGACATATACAAACTAGAAAGCACAAACAAAACTATTTCCTTGGCTGACAACTCAGTTTGTTAACCATTAGGAATGGCCAGTGATTTGAAGGTGGAGATAGGACCCTTCGGGTTATCTCTCGACTTTGTAGTACTCGATATGCATAGAGGTACATATTACACTACCGTTATTGGGAGACCCTTTTTAGTCACTTCCAGCGCATTGATCTACGTTCATAAGCATCAACTTAGGATGGGAATTAACAATACGGAGTATGCCATTTAAATGATTACTCTGAAAGACAAGAAGGAGGAATACGATCGACAATTAAGATTTACCATCATAGAATCTAATTGTGAATCCTTAGAAACTCATATGCCCAAGGTTGTTAACCCATGGGTCGACCGACCAGTTGGCCCAGACAAGTCCACCAAAACGGGCACCACTGACTTGGTCAAACCCAACACACCCAGCCGGTTGGCGTGAGCAACTGGGTCAGCGGGCTTTGCGTGTGCGGCGATGTTTCGATGGTTGTTTGATCCTCTAAGCAGCGATCTGCAGTTAGACGTTGGTGAGAGAGAGAGAGGAGATCTCCCAAGTACCACCATCTTCTCCCTATTCGATCCTGTAGCTTAACTTCAATGGCTGAAGCTGTTCTCCCGACTCTCGCAGCAATCCGTCACACTACACTGATAGTTGAGTCGACGTGTCTTCTTCCCCGCAATTGGTTGCATACTTCTCTGTGCATTCTCACGCCATTCTCCCCCACAAGGGAGACTCTATTTCTATTAGAAGAGAAAGCAAGGGCGGGAAGGAAATAAGGAGAAAGGGGAATGAGGTTTGGGCTTTTGGATCGTGTGGTGAATGGTGATGGCCTCATGGGAGATTTAGGGTTAGATTTTTCTTCTTCTTGAATTTTGTAGAGAAAACAAGGGCGCCAGGGGATAAGGAGGAAGGGGAATGGGGTTTAGCCTTTTGGATTTTGTGATGAATGGTGATGGCCTGATGGGAGCTTTAGGATTAGTCTTTTTTAATTTAGATTATTATTTTAAGTATCATTATATATGGCAAATTGTGTTATGGTGCATTTAAATTAAATCACAAGCTACTGATGCATCTCTACTTAAAATAGTTTACAGAAGTGCACAATATTTATTCTATATATTCGGGTTAATCCGGGCTAAATCGATCGACCCATTAACCCTTGACTCACTATCTCGACCGACAATGTAGTCAAAATCCTAATTTTAATCTTAAAATCTTACGATTTTACGATCTTACCTATGGGTTCCAATCCTGATTTTAATGTAAAATCTTTGAACCTTAAAATCCTATAAAGTCCCGATTTAAAACTCTACAATCCTTAAAATCTACGATTTCTACGATTTTGTACGATTTCAAGGTTCAATTAAATTGTAGCAAAATAAGGTCGGTCAGGTCGGCTTTTACCCATGAACCGGGTCAAGTTCACTTATCCCAACCCAATATAATCAGCAAAACAACCAAACCTAATAAAAGGCCCTCAAATGATTTTCATTCTCTTCCTCACATCTTCCTCTTTAGCACGCAGACACCGAAACTCCTTCCATCAATGATTTCCTCTACCCTCCCAATTAGCTCGTATTTTGTTCCCACCACCCTCACAATTAGCTCATCCCCATTACATTGCAAGCTCTCATTCATCTACTAAACCTTCAGCACCGCTATTCCCCGACTTTATCGATCAACTAGGGAATGCATCAATCAATGAGTTACTTTTGCCAGATGATGGCAATCAAGGAAATATGGTTAATTGTGAAACTACTTCCAATCAATATGGAAAAAGATCTCGAATTCCATGCTAGTGGATTTAACGAGGGGAATTCGTTATCCCCTGATAGCAAGCGAGAATTGAGGAGATGGTACGTAATTTTCGTGTCAAGGTTTACGAGTCACCTATGGCTCCCAACTTTGCATCTGATTCATCTGTCTATTCACCATCCCTGGCTGATTACTTTAGGCAATGGCGCCTAGACCTTCATTGGTCTGATCAATAGACAAGGGCATTACCGATGCCTATTTCAAAGTCATTAAAGAGAGGGCTCTACCTCGGATAGGAGTGTTCAAATGGTTACCGGGATAATAATCAAACTAATTAAATCTAAATTTCATTAACCATGAAATAAAATGTCTTGACCAAACCGTCCAAATTAACACGAAAACCAAAGTTAAATTGGTTTGGTTAATCGGATAATCGAATTAACCAAATAACATTACATTACATGAAAGCAATTATCCTGTAAATGAATAAAACACAACCATATGTTGTTACTATCATAAACTATCATTATATATAACCAAAAATAGTAAGACTACCCATCCATCATTATCATCATCATTCGAGTTAATACATCATTCATCATCTCTGCACCTAATATAGTTAGCTTAAAACAAACCCCTAAACATAAATGCATACCAATACCCTTCATCACGAAGTTAAAGCTCTCCTACAAAACACTTAAACTATACATAGTTTGAGATGACTGTCATGGTATTGTAAATAATCCTAAAGTTTAGTAGTTGTCCAAAATATTATGGTTTAGTAAATAGGCATGCCCATTTAATTTTTACCCATAATGTTTTGGTTTGTTGTGTACATGTAAATAAATTAGGTAATCACGAAAGTTTGGTTTGGTTGGTTGCATGGAAGTATAAATAATTTTGTATATTAGGTGCATCATTAATTGGTTTCATTGGTTAAAAACGTTGAAACCAAACCAAACCACCTAAACCAAATAAGCTAAATTGTTTAACCAAACCAAACCAATTGTCCGAATTAACCAAACCAAATTAACCGAATGCTACTGGTTAATATGGTTACCACGATAACCAATCCGTTTGAACACTCCTAACCTTGAAGGAAACCCATAGTTTGTCTAACTTAAAGACACTAAAGAAAAGTACTTGCGAGAGATAACTCGTCTTCCATTTTAGCTATATCACCTATAAAATTGGCCGACCCTAGCATATTGGTCGAACCTAGTACCACGTGTCATGGAATGACATGAGGATGGCACATTTCCATTTTCTTCATGTAAAGATGATCCTAAACCCTCGTATTCTACACCAGTGCGCTTTAACCGAGGAGTGGCTTTAGCCCTTTCATACAGAAGTGGTCTTATCACAAAAAAAAAAAAAAACAAACAATCAAATAAACAAACCGCCTATCTTAAATGGTGTTATGTCAATATTGGGGAATGAGCTATTACGTTAGCGTCGGAACTCAATGCGGAGAAGAGTTTTGCGACAACCATCTCCCATATCACCATCAATTCCCCCATATCTGACCATGAATGCGTGCCTAGGGTCATCTCTATGTCGATCATTGCAAAACCTTTGTTTGATTACTCTGCCGCCACTGTCGGATTTTCACCCACACCACCCACCTCCTATTTTTCTTTATTATATTTTCTCCTCTTAATAACCTCAGTTCAAATCCTTGCGGATGCATGAGAGGTATCATAAGTTTGGTTGCATTCCAGACCGTTGCGCTTCATATGTCCATTTGACGTGAACTCATGATGTTTTAGCTCTTATGCTTCCCTCTTCACATCTTTAGAGAATCCAAGCTAATTTAGGATCTTTCCTTCACTTCACTTCACTTAGGTTTTGAGGAACTCTAGTTTCATGTGTTAGGATCTTTCTTGTATGAAGTTTTGGATGCTATATTGTTTGAATATAATCGATTGAGGCATGATTTATTGAGTCAATTGAATCTTGATCAAATTCTCTTGATTTCTGCAATAACCTATGATAGATAGAATCTGATTAGGTTAAGAGAGCTTCCTTGTTTGATAGTGGTGAATTGGTTGTGCGAGAGTTAATCAATTCACTGCTTTGTATTGGAATTCATTCTAGTAGTGGAGATATGTGTGAATCGCCTTAGCAGTCTATCCTGGTGAAGGCTAGTCGCCTGCTGGATATTCTGTCTAAGAGGGCTTGGTCAGCTTAAGAGATTCCAAGCTAATTTAGGATCTTCCGCAGTTTAATCAATAGCAGATCAACCAAAGGTAATTGCAACTTGGACCTAATTGAGGAGCTAGGGGGAATCATACCTAAGTGAGTTCCCAACTTGTAATTAGTAGAGTAGTTTAGTAAATCAATCCTTAATTTAGTTTGCTAGATAATGACCTGAAGCTGAGTAATAGTAACTCTAGAGACCCGTGGATTCGATATTTATTACTTGTGCTACTATACTGCAGTCCCTTTCATTGGTTACACTTGGCCATTGTTAGGTGTTGTGTCATAGCATGTCAAGTTTTTGGCGCCGTTGTCGGGGACTTCCTAGATTATTAGGAAAGGCAGAAGTTTGTTACTTTAGCGGGTTTTTTTTTTCACCCTTGCTTTTCACTTGGGTGTTTCTGTTTTTGTTGGTGCAGATCTGAATCATGGATCCTAATGGCTTCTCCAACCAGTGGGGGTATCCACCACCATCTGAGTGGTATTACCCCGAGACTTCCTGGAGCAATCAAGGAGGAGAAGACTATGGATTCGGGTTCTAGTACCAACCCCCTTACTACGGAGAACAATCAAACCCCTGGGTATATCAAGAACAACCTCCTTATCAAGAAGAATTCCTCCCACAACCAGAAGGGCCATCAGATCTTGATTTAGCCATAGCTCTCATGGGTCATCCGGTAGAGCCATGCTACACTTCACAGCATGATCCAAACTATCACTTGCGGCTTCCCGTGGAGCAGATTTCTCGAGTACCTGAGAGATCCTTTCCCGAGATGGATCCTCATATCCAGGCCATTGCCCAAACTGACTTCTCCTTTCCCCATGAAATAGAGGATACCCTTCGGAGCATAAAGAAGCACATAGAGGTCATTGAGAAAGCTTGTTCACAGTTTTCTCAAGACAACCTTTATGCTGCCATACAAGTAGAGGAGGAGGAAGAAGAAGGCAATCATGAGGATGTTGAGGAGCATACATAAGTTGTCACAGAATGCTCCCATAATAATCATGATCAAGTGTATCCTCTGGTGGTAGATCACAACTTTCCCCATTTCCGCTGTGACATGTTGGGCCCTAGCGGGGAGATGCAAGCTGAACTTATTGAGAACCTTGCATGGTGACTTGCTCTCCAATCTGTTATGGAAGAAGAAGAGAGAGAAAGGGTGAGGAAAGAAGTTGTGGAGGATGAGGAAGAAAGCAAAGAAGAGGTAGTTCTTCATCTTTTCCAAGGAGAGAGACCACATTTTGAAGAAGGAAGGGGGTTGAAGAAGCGAGTGGTGTCTAGGCTGAGGATGAAGTTGAGGTGGAAGAGGCTTGCACCGGCCCTATAATACAAGTAATATACCCACCAAACTTCGAGGAACTGCTTAGTAAGGACCCATTTGCAGTGTCTCTTTGCCAGACCAAAGCCACATCGACATCGGTCCCTCTTAGTGGACGCGATGGTGGCCAATCAATGTTGTCATATCTAGTTTGGGGCAAAGAGACAAGAGAAGAGAAGAAGAGGTCTCGAGGGTGGAGAATTCAGCTGCATCAAGTGCACGAGCCTTCATCACCTGCCACACCACCTGTTCGTGACTTGAGACTCCACCTCAAAGATGAGAACCTCAACTTCAAAGAGGTTTTAGCATGGACCGAAACTTAGGAGCTACCGTCCGACTCACAACGTGAAAGAAGCGCTTGTTGGGAGGCAACCCAACTAGTCGGTTCACATTTCTTTCCCTATCTCTCCTCGGTTGAGTCAGTTTTGTTCTTTGATTTTAGAGTCAATAACTCAACCTTTGTGAGATTTTGTGTGGTGTTTGTGTTCCGACTACTCTCTCCTCCTAGAATGCACCGCCTGTCCCGCCCACCATCATTCACCCTTGATCTGGTAACTTCGTTCTACCCTCCTTATCTTTCCTCCATTGAGGAAAATGCCGTGCTTAACTGTAGGGGAATGTTCGATTATGCTTGTTATCCTGCATGAGAGAAGAGGATGAAGTTCAAAACTTCATAATTGAATTTTTTGAAAATTTTATTATGCGGGTACACAGATAAAAGTTCAACCTACGTAAGCATGAAGTGTAGCTGCTTCAAGAAACCCGGACTTTGGTTTCGTGTGCGCTTATGAGAAGGATTGTACACATGGCGGATAATAGTGTCAAGTTCACTTAGGGTGTGTTTGGATAGAATGATTTGGATTCGGTATTTGTGATTTGGATTTCCAAATATCAAATTGTGTGTTTGGATATTAATTACATTTGGTATTTGGATTTGTGTCAAATTCATGGGGTAATTTCCAGATACATGTCTAGTGTATTACTTGTCAACTTCAAATACATTTCAACAACTAGTGATTTGAAATATCTCCTAACAAAAGAGTGGACCTGTTTATAGAATATTAAAAGTTTAGGTACTATAGTGTGAGGCAAAACATATAAAGGTGCCAAAATGTCATTTTACCATCAAAATTTGAGGATTTTTTGTACAATTTTGAAAGTTTAGATACTTAATTGTAAGAAAAAAATAATTTTGGGCATCAAACTATAATTTACCAAAATTTGTAGTAAGTGACCAGAAAATTCAAAATTAAAATAAAAAATCATAAAATATAAAATTCAAACAAATTACAAATAAGCATCCTAACAACGAATTTGAATTACATGCATTTCAAATGCTAGTACTTCAAATACATCCATTTCAAATGCAAGTACTACAAATACCTTACATTTGAAATACACCTATCCAAACGGACCCTTAGAAGTTTCTAAAACTTGTGTAGTTGTGTATAATCTTTGGATATTCATATGAGTAGATGGCAATCGTTACCGACACCCAAATATTCGGATATTCGCCAACGATAATATACTAAGTTGAAAATTCAATCGTCTCGATATCTCATTTATGCTTAAAATTTATTGGAAGAATGTTGTGATTTTAATGAATTCTATGAATACACTAAAATGGGGAGGAATGTTGGAAATTTGGTCGAACCGAACTAGCCAAGTTACACAGTTTTGGGTTGAACCGACCAACTGATTTGAGATTAGACCGACCAAACTAATATTCTAATTCCATAAAGGGACATATCCCTTTGGCCTAGTGGCGGTTGCACTTTCATATGGGTATGGACAACTTTTAGTATGGATAAAGGCAATCTTTCATACAAATAAGGACACCATTTCGTATGGATAAAGGGAACCTCTCATATGGATGAAGGCAACCTTTCGTATGCACAAAGGCAAACCTCTCATGAAACAATGCATGCATTTGGCCCCTATAATGTATGTGTGGGGTGGTTGATGTCACATACGATCAAACATATCCTTCTTCTTTCTTCCAAAAACTTCTAAGTATGTTTTAGTGTTCTTAACCCTAGAACCTAAAGTGGTGATAGTAGTATCATACGAAAAAATTTCCTATAACCCAAGTCTTAGTAGAGGTTGGAAATATAATTACGAAAAGTGAACGTAGTTCATGACTCTATCATAATCCAGGTCACCCGGTCTTGGGCTATCATACATACAACCTCGTTCCGCAAAAGTCCCAACAAATAGCTTGTTAAAAGTAAGGATGTGCCTACGGTGACATGCATGTCACGGTGACTTGCACTTTCCGGTCGACCTCAGTTAGGATTAGGTCAACCTCATTTAGAATTCGGTCGACCTCATTTAGGATTCGGTCGACCTCATATAGGATCAGGTTGACCTAATATGTTGTTTCAGTGTAAAAACAGTTCATGGTGCCTACTTTGGATATTCATATCATACAATTGGCTAGATGGAAATTGAAGACTAATGACTTGTTTTGAAGCTGGAGTGTCCCTCTACATATGGAAGTGATTGAGAGCTCGATAGGAAGCCCATAAGACCATTTTTGAACCTCATCAAAAGGCTATGCCAAAACTGGGATACTGCCTGGAAATGGCTTTCTGGAAACGTGTTTGTGAAGCCTATTTTGGAGCTCAATTCGAAAAGCATGAATGCGAGTCGAGTCCAGGAGCCTCTACCACATTAAATTAGGTATGTTTTTATACAAATTCAAGGCATTGGCCATTGGATGAAAGATTGGACATCTGTAAGGCTTCAAACAAAAGGGTCGAAGTTGCTACGAAGGCTGTTTTTCTGGCAGACTTCGAGCACAAGCAAGCTGGACTTGACTCGCATCCATGCTTCTCAAATTGAGCTCCAAAGTAGGCTTGACAAACACATTGCCAGACTTAGCCATTTTCAAGCAGTTTCCCAGTTTTGGCATAGCCTTTTGGTCAGGTTCAAAAATGGTCTTCTGTACTTTCTATTAGCTCCCAATTACTTTAATGTGTAGAGGGACACTTCAGCTTCAAAACAAGCCTTTAATCTCCAATTTCTATCTAGCCAATTGTAAGATATGAATCTCCAAAGTAGACACCATGAAACTGTTATTACATTGAAACAACAGATTAGGTCGACCTAATCCTATATGAGGTCGACCAAAAAGTGCATGTCACCGTGACATGCATGTCACCGTAGCAAAGTCCTAAAAGTAATTCATAATGAAATGCGTTATAATTCTTCTAACTTTGTATTTATATCTTTCTTTCAATACATGAAAGTTAAAAAAAAACAATATGCATATCTACTTAACAATTGAAACTTCTTTCACTATTCCCATTCCTGAAGAGGAAGTTCAATAAATAGTATTTTCTATGAATACCTAAAAAGCACTAGGCTCTTATGGGTTTCAGCGGGATTCTGTTAGAGAAATAAAAAAGTGGAAATACCATATTGGTGAAAGAAGGAAAGTGCAAGTGGTTTGTAAGTTTGCTTCTCGCATTACTTTATTGGATAAAGTGGTTAACGAATTTTGGAAAAATTGTGTTCAATTGAATTTGACATATTAAATCGCACTATCAATGCTTTCAGAATTTATTATTTCGTTGTCTATTTAATTAATTTTAGTAATTAATTTGGAGTTTTGTGAAATGAAGTAGCCCTTTAGAAGGGAACTGTCATTTTTCACAATAAAAGACTTTTGCGACAAGAATTTCATTCTATTGTTGATCTTCTTCTTTTTGTTTTCTTCTCAAATACACAAACACAGACGTCTTAAAGATTGTTGCTTCCAAACTTTGTTTGGAAGGACTCATGGGGGTAATTTTCCTTATTCCTACCAGTAAGTCAGTAGTGGGGGCAAATAACACTCTAAGGAGAGTGATTAGACCACACTTTCAATTTTCTTCTTTCCTGCCAATTTCCTAACAATCTTGAAGTGTTATTTTGTTGAAAATGGATTATGGAATGGAGAGTACTTTGAAGTCATATGCTTATGTTTCTAAGAAACTAAATAGATTTGATGGAGCCAATTTTACCCATTGGCAAGAGAAATGAAGTTTTTGTTGATTTCTTTGAAGATCTAGTAAATACTGGATTCGTATTTGGAGCTGCTTCCTGAACCACAAGACCCTGATTTTGGTGAGCTGAAGGTAGAACGCAAGAAGAGGAACAATGACAGCCTATTGTGTAGAGGGTGCGTCCTTAATTCTCCATTTGTTCGTCTCTATGATTTGTACTCCCAATTTCCGACCCTAGCATAAATCTGGATAACACTGGAGAATTAGTAAAAATTAGAGAAACAAGGCGCAAATAAGTTTTTCACTTTCAGTTCTTTGAATTTACTATGAATCATAAGCATTCAATTCTAGATCATTTCATGAGTTCTCATCATGTCTTGTAAGTTAAATGCGTTGAAGAGATTACTTCATACGTCAGAACAATTAACTTTGGAACAAATTCAGAAGCACTTGGGGATGGAAGAGAAACTTGAATCCATGACAAGGATCCGAATTCAAAAACACCATCAAGTTCCAAAGTGAATTTTGTGGAGTACAAGATGAGCAAGAAAAGAAAGGACATGAACAATTCCAACAACCAGAAGAAGAAGTTGACCCTTATGTTTGCCATGAATTGCTTCAATTGTGTGTAATTGGGAAAATTGTTCGCTTCTGTCCTAGTACCAAGAGGAATCAGAACAAAGGTGCTGCAAGTGAAAATGTGATTTAGAAAGTTGAGCCTAGTGAGATTGTGGCAATGATTTCTGACTTACATATGGGTATGATTCAGGAATTGCACATGGCTGAAGTGATGGCCAGTAATTATTGGTGGTCTGATTCTGGAGCAACTTCTCACATATGCAACAATAGAGCGATGTTCAAGGACTACACCGAGTCAACGGATACACCTGAAGTTCTGTTTGGTGACCATCGCTCCCGAAATGTCGTTGGATAAGAACCATGATAATTTTTTCACTTCGCGATAGAAAGTTGTTCTCACTAATGTACTCGATATTCCTGATGTTTGGAAGAACTTAGTTTCTGGTTTCATGCTTTGTAAGAAGGGCATAAAGGTGTGTGATAGAATCTGATTGAGTGATTCTGTCCAAGGTTGGTTTGTTTGTGGGGATGGGCTATGTTAGTGATGTTATGTTTAAGTTAAGTATTGAAAATAATATTAATAATAAAGTTAATAGTTATGCTTATATCTAGGGGTGTTCAAATGGTTACTATGGTTATAACCAAACCAAATAAGGCTAAATTCCATTAACCATGGAATACAATATCATAACCAAACCGTCCAAACTAATACAACAACCAAATTAACCAAATTAAAGTTTAATCGGTTTGGTTAATTGGTTAACCAGATTAACCAATATAAAATCACATTATCATTGATGATGAAAATTTTACGGTGAATGCAACAATTTGCAATTTATATAATGAATAAAACATAACAATCAACACGTAGTTATAGTTGACCCTTAATAAAAATACATGCAACTAAGACAATTATCTTACGATTAGTATAGAAGTATTCACCTAACAAAAATTTATGACAATGGTATGAGTTAATGAATTGTTGTGTTTGCGTAAATTGACTTAGTCTCTTAGCAATTATCATAAGCTGGAAATAACCTTCCTTTCAAGTTTTCATCCATCATAATGTATGAAATTTATCTAAATTAGGCTTCTATATGTTATGGTCTACACTTTACATATACAAATATACACTATATGAGCAATATTGAGCTTTACATTTTATGAGTCTAAAAGGGATGAACGTTAACTCTTGAGTGGTTATGCAAAGTATATAGTATGTGTATATAATATATGTTAGATATATGACTAATTAATTAACTGGTTAATTTGGTTGGACTGGTTAGGAGTGTCTGAAACCAAACCAAACCACCTAAACCAAACAAGCTAAAAACTTTATCCAAACCAAACCAATTATTCAAATTAACCAAACCAAATTATCCAAGTAATACCGGTTAAAACGGTTACCACGGTTACCAAACCGTTTGAACACCCCTACTTATATCGATGTGTATGTTAATTATAGTACAAAAGGTACTTTGCTTGATTTGTGGCAAAATTGATTGGGACATGTGAACTTTAAAACTCAGAAATATATGTCTAGAAATGGTCTTGTAGTTTATAATGATAACAATGGAGATAAGTGTGAAATCAGTGTACAAGCAAGGATGAAGAAAAAGCCATTTCCTGAGCTGGTTGAAAGAAATTTAGAATTATTAGACTCGGAACATTATTATATTTGTGAATTTCGCGTTTATTTAACTAGAGGAGGCTGTAGGTACTTCATTACTTTAATTGAAGATAATACTCGATTTACCTATGTTTATTTAATGTGAACAAAGGATGAAGTCTTTGATAAATTTAAGTTCTACAATCTGTTTTCGAAACTCAAAATGGTAAGAAAATATAAATCCTTCGAAGGGATAGATGAGGAGAATATTTCCCAGACGGTTTAATGAATTTTGTGAACAACATTGTTTGAGACATCAAAGAACTGCTCATTACACCCCCTACAACATAATGGAGTGGCAGAAAGAAAAAATGGAGTTCTTTCTTACATGTTGAATGCTATATTAGTATGTTGATTAATGCTCGTGCACCAATCAATTTGTGGGGTGGGGCTTTGCTAACAAAATATCATGTACACAATAGGATTCCCCTAATGAGTTGAGGAAGGGAAGGAAATCAAACTTAAGTTATCTTAGAGGTTGAGACTGTCTTGCTTTCTGTAGAGTCCCTGATCCTAAGAGCTTTGAAAGATGTTTTCTTGGATATGCAGAAAGATCAAAAGCTTATAGAGTTCTATACTTAGAATCTAATGCAGGTGCGTAATCAAGGAATGTTAAGTTCTTTGAGAAAAAAATTCGTTGTGATTCTGTCAATGTAGAACCATGTCGAGTTATTTCTATAGATTTACCATGTGACTCTATTTCCAGTCTCACCTTTGACATTGGTTCTAGTAGTAAAAGGTCTTTAGATGACCCTGTTGCTATTGAACGAAGAAGAAGTCAAAGGGATAGGAAAGAAAAAAGTTTTGGTCCCTAATTTATTGATGCTCAAGTTATAGTCTTTCTTGTAGAGTGAGGTATTCTAAATAAGGTTGCAAGAAAAATGCCCAGTTTGTTTCATATGCAAATATACTAAATCTTATTAAGAAGCCATGCATCTAAAGATTCATCTTTCTGGAATTAGGCTGTTAATGATGAGATGGTTTCGTTGTTGATTAACAAAACTTGGATTCTTGTGGATCTAGCTCCAGGATCTAAATGTATTGGAAATAAATGGGTATTTCGGACTAAGTATACAATCTGTTTGTATACCAAATGGATGTTAAGAAGGCATTTCTAAATGGTGAGTTAGACGAGGAAGTGTAATAGAGCAACCAAATGGGTTTGTGTTGCCTGAAAATGAAGGAAAGGTGTGTACGTTGATTAAGTCTTTGTATGGACTAAAGAAAGCACCTCGCTCCAATAAGTGGATATAGATGTCCCCTACAGCTACCAAGTGGTTCACTAGTCTGCCTTGACCTATAAATGCAAAATACACGCTACTAAAAGCGTAACAATCGTATAAAAGCAATCCTAAGGTTGCTCGAATACACTTGAAGCAATCATAGCACGAATTCAAGGTATTATCACAATAATTATAGGAAATGCATGCAGTTTGTGTCATAATACGGGGTTCTAAAATAGACATTTCTACGTGTCATCATACTAGCATGATAAATATATTTGTAGTCTATTATACATCCTACGGACATACCATATGGTATCACTTGGCATATATGAATAATTCCAAAACATTCTATATCATATCACAACCTAGAAAATCCCAAAATGTAAAAGGACATATTTCAATGTTGGTTATACGGTAGCTGTTTCCTACCAATTCATAGTATGATTACAAGCAATGCAGGTAAAATCATGATTTTATGTTAAAATCGAAAACTGAGGTAAAATCAGAATCGTAGTTTAAAACCATAAGATTCTTAGAGTCATATTAGAATAAAAACTTAAAACATTGGATTATAAAAAAAAATACATATCTCGAATTACATTCAACAACCTATCACTTAATTATTTCTCAAGATAAGTTTGTCTGCTAAATAAAAACAAACAAATTCATTGATTTTTTCTTGTACATAACATAAACTCACAAATAAACAATCTGAAACCTTATAGAAATACGTAGTTTAGTTAATAGTTAATAATAGAAAATACCATTAGATCTTTAGGATTAACATCATCATCCTCACTCTCATTCTCATAGAATACTTGTGTATTTTCTTGAGCAATTATATCATTATTTACAAGATCATTTGAAGTACTTTCACCATTACCTATATTTCCTTATCGCCATTACTTGGCAAATGTAACGCATTGATTGATGCATTCTCTTCTTGTTCGAAAAAAGGTTAGGGGTGGTGGCGGTGAAGGTATGGGAGACGATCAAAAGCTTGCAAGAGAATTTGGATTGGGCTAAATGTGAGGGTGAATGGGAACAGACAACGAGCTAATTGGGAGGGTGGAAAAATTCATTGATGGAAGGAGTTGGGCGTTGATGTGTGGAAGAGGAAGAGAATGAGATCCATTGGGGGTTGCATGCTGGGTTAGGATTGTGTTGTTTATGATGTTGGGTCAGGGGAAGTGAGCTTGACTCGGTTCATGAGCAAAACCCGACCCGACCAGATTTTGCTGCAATTGACATGAACTGTTAAATCGTATAAAATCGTAGGTTTGAAGGATTTTATAGTTTTAAAATGAGATTTTATGAGATTCTAAGATTCAAAAATACTAGTAAAATCAGGTTTGGAATCCCTATGTAAAATAGTAAATATAATATTATGACTACATTGATAACAACTGGTATAACAACGATTCTACTGCATTTTTACATAAGTTGATATTTAAAGTACGTTATCTTTGGAAAAAATTATTTTTCGTAGCATTACGTGCATGAAGTTTGAAGAATTGTACGAAGATTTACCTTGAAATCGTAGTATGACGATTCAACTTGAAACCCAAGCTGATGATTAAACTTGAAAGAGTATGCTTAGGATTCAATGATGCTTAGAAATGGAGAGACTATGGAATGATTCACAGCTCTTGATAGTTTATTTTTAATCTCCAGTAGTTTGAGAGAGAACAAGCTGAAATGGAGAGTTTTGGATTGAAAAAGTGAATCGTTTTGTCTTGTTGAAGAGGAGAGAGTGAATGGGCGGTTATCTAATCTACCTTTTTCAAAATTTTGAAACGGGTTAGGGATGGCAATGGGTTGGGTTGGGTAAGGTTTTGCCAATCTAAATTTATGGTTTATCCGTGAAAAAAATTTGAGATAAAATTCAATGGGTTTGGTAAACTCAAACCCAACCCAATCCGTTGGGTATCCTCGGGTTCATGGGTATCCATGGGTTTTTGTCGTACAAAATTCACAATAACAAGTTCCTATAAAAATAAAAGTAAAAAATCAATCTCTTGATACAAATTATCCATATAGAAAACACCATTCTAGAAAATTCAAACAAATCGCAAATTAACCATACAAATTGTTCAACACCAATCTAGAAAACTCAAGAAAATTGAAGCAAATCACAAATTATCCATAAACAAAATGACTAATTGAAAGCTTCTCCCTACTTGTCAATTAAGTTTCTTCACTCTACACTCCATAATATCAACTTCATTCTACACCATTAGAAAGATAAAATTAGACATGTCTCCACAAACATAAAGAAGATTAGTTGTTTATAATATTAAATATATTGAGAAAATCAATTATATGGGTGTGGAGGGTATCCATATGGCAAGTATACCTAAACTCAAACCCAACCCAACCCGGTAAATATTGAATGAGTTTAAACCCGAACGGGGTTCAAAACTTGTCAACACGGATTTTACTCTTGTTGACCGGGTTGGGTCGGGTAGGATATGAGTTCGGGTTTTGTTGTCATCCCTAGTTTCTACCCTTGTGGGGTACTCTGGGTTCCCCAATCGAGCGGTTGTGATCTATCTTCAGCAGAAGGTTATTGGAACTGAAGATTATTGGAATGATTACTAACAAATTTTTGGAGAAGTTATTGACCAGATCCGAAACCCTTACCATGTCGGTTAACCCTTTGACATAACCATCTATCTTCTTAGCTTGAATCTATCTATACTATATATAAAGCAGATTAATGAGTTGAATTTTCTGCATTTCAAATTTTGAGCAACCAGAGTGAAAGTAGAAAGAGTATTTTTGTCACAATTAGTTATATATTTTGTATAAAAAATATATCAGCACCAAAATTTGAACTATGGTCTCTCTAAACAAAACAAGAAACATAACCAATTACACTAAACAAATACATTGTATACTTTTTATTGCAAAACGTACACGAAGTTAAAATCTGAAAAACAAATGACTTTTGCATAACGATAAGCTAGCTCACTAAGTCTCCTATACGTACCTATAAAATATATGAAGGAGATTCATGGGATAAGTTTTCTCAATTTCAAATATTCAGCAACCAGAGTGATTTTTGGAAGGAAAAAATGGCATTTACCACACTTTAATTGGAATGCTTCGTTTAAACATTTATGTTGGGCTTTAAATCTGTAGCACTGATCTTAGCGTTTTCGCTAGGTTTTAAATTCGTTGGGTTCTATTTTACTTTCTAATTTATTTTTTATTTTATTTTATATTGCTGGAGGGCGCAAACTTTCCCAGTCTCTAAACCTGGATAAGAGGAAACAAAGAAGCGGAAATCTGGCAGCCATAACTTTGTCACCAACGCGGCCGTTCTTGGGACCTCTCCATGGAGCCTTCGACACCTTTCCTATCAGACAAAACTAATCAAGGAGCACCATAAAGTTCAATAATTCTCCCCCAGAGCCGTGTTCTGTTTTGCAACCACACCTGCATATGAGAGTCGGAGATCCCCAGAGTTGCTACTGAAAAAATTATCAACTTTACGTTGGTTACTATCGCATCCATGGCCACAATCCATGTTATGATACTCCAACGAGGCACATAGAATTTAGTCTAGAGAATAGCATATTAGTGTTGTTTTCTCTTTACGGGACGTATTGTATCCCAGACTGCACTCACTGAGTAGCTGGGCATCAATTTCCCATTCCAAAAGCCTTCATCACCCTGCTTACTCATAAACGGCTGCACAGTTGGCCGAATCTTCAAAATTCGTCTCCACGCCCAATCTTCTCTATTTCACCTGTCAAACAACAAAATGATGGTGTGTTTTCCATAAATCCAATTATCAAACCAAGCTACACATGAATGTAAAAGTAAGTTATCATTTTTCTAAGGGCTAATACCACTAGAAAACCCTAACTATTAAGAATATGTCATTTGTGTCCTAAAGTATCCAATATAACATTTGTGTCCCAGCCTATTATAGTTTTTTGTCATTTATGTCCTAACTCGAACTATTAAGAATGTGCCATTTGTTAAATGCTAACGGTCAAGGCCGGTCAACTCTAACGGAAAAATAGTTTAGGACACAAATGTCATATTGTATATTTTAGGATACAAATGACACATTCTTAATAGTTCGGGTTTCCTAGTGGTATTAGCCCTTATTCTAATAAAATCCGCAATCTTGAAGATTCCAATATCATTTCCGCTTCCATAATATATATGGTACTAATCGTTGGTTACAATTTACTTCACTCTAATTTGGGCCTTTAGATTAATCTAACGGTTTTATTAGGACGTATTAAAGTAACAATTTAATATGATTTGGATTACCAGTTAGTACCTATTCCATTTTGTGTGATGTTAACAATTATCATAATCAACATAAATGTTCATTTACAAAATAATTTATTAAGGATATCATGAGCATCAATAATATGAACAAACAACATTAATAGACAATTGTGATATGGATCATACTATTAACAATTAATAATATAAAAATTGAAACGCTGCCAACATAAGCAAAATCGTTAACCATACATATCTCAAATGAACGGGAAGCAGCCAATGAACGAACTGTCAGTGAAGCAATTAAAATTAAAGTATGAATATCAACAGTTAATAAATGAAGCTTCCAAACTTTGACATCGATTGCAGCGGAAGAATAAGACGGCGGACATATACGAAACAACGACGGCGATTATCGAATCTATTCCCCATGATTAACGATATCAGCTTCGTCTAATGCAAATTCGTTCTGTATGAAAAATGGTATATGAAGACGTGGAAATACGGTAACCAAAAATTCATTTTGGAAAGAAGCGAATGTGTCGGACGGCGTGAGAAAATAAAAACGTACAAAATGGGAGGTTCTGTCACGATTTGAATGTGGTAGAGAAAGAGTGAGAGATTGAATTTTCACATTTTTATTTTTTAATCTTATTAAAATAATTATTAATTTAGAATATCGACATTTCTCTTTTAGGTTTTTTCTTCATGATTAAGCTAATGGTTCCTATTAAGTTAAAAACTTGATAAATAATTAGCTTAATGATTGAATCTAAACCGCATGCTATATGTTTATGTTTTGGTGGAGACAAACTCCATCTAATTGTATGCTTGACGGCTTGAGGATTAATGAATGGTGGATCTATTGTTTAGTAGTTGCGAACATCTTTATCTATATGCTATAGTTTTATTATTTGCTTTGTAAAATGTAACCTACTGATTAAATGATCATAGATATAAATATGTTGACAGTGTTATATGGATGGGGATAAGGGTTAACTCCTGGCTATGAACACAGACTATAAATTAATGGTTTTTTGTTTCATGTATCAGACCTTCAATTTCGTTGGTTATAATTTTTTTTGTCTATTTCTCTTGCTTTTGGCTATCTAATTGACTAGGAAACACAAGACTTTTTCATGTACAACTCTTATTAGATTTCTTTATATTGAATTTCTCACTATGAACCCCTTTTGACGATGTCTTTGACTCTCCTCTTCAAGCTCGCTCATCTCCCCCCAAGTGTTTAAGATTATAGATGGTGGTATTATCTCTGTTTATATCTAATTGTCTTTCCCTATTTTTATTGGGATCATAATTAAATGATTTTGTTTCACATGTGAATATGCTATGGACTTTAGGGAGAAGTAGATGTGATATGAAGGCACAAAGTTACTTTAATATTTGGTCTTCAAAATGAGCTCCCATGTTTTGAGCATTTGAGATCAATTTGCTCTTCATTGCCCATTATTTTGTCTACCTCTACTTTCACATTAAAATATTAATACTGAAGTTAACAACGAGGTATTTAAAGGCTCAACTTTTAAGTATAACTTCCGCAGTGCACAAAATACTCATTTGATTTTTCTTTTATGCCTCGAGCTTTTGACTCATGTTAAAAATGTTCACTCTGAATCTTGGTACTAGGTCATTTTCTGGTTTCTCTAACAGGTTCTACAATGACACTCTCATGCATGGATGCAAAATGGTCACAAATTCTATAGCATATTATTTTGTGCAAAATAAGTAAGGTAATGTTGTATCGATGGTGGTTTTCACGTCATCGTGGTGCATCTTCAACCTGCTACTTCATATTGTTGATCAATCTCTATTGTGCCCTATATATTGTTTCACATGATATAATTTCATATCTATAACGTACCGTGATGAATAAAGATGGAAACTATTGAGAAAAAATATATGATTAAACTACATGAATGGACAATCATTTTCTTTTATGATTAAGATTGATTTTGTGTATGTAATGGAAGAAAACTCTTACGTTGTCCTACATGAAATACAAAATAAATAAACACCATTTATTTTCTAAATATCAATATTAGTTGTTTATATTTGTTATTCATTTCTATACTTTTTTATCTATACCGAAAAGTTATATATTAAAAATGAGAATAAGACATAAAAATATATGATAATCAAACTCTCCGGACCAAGTGCCGAGTCCGATGCTCGTTTTCTTTAGTAGTCTTTTGTTTGAATTAACTCAAGACTCAAGAGGAGTACGAAAGAGGAATCGAATATTCTACATAGTTCTTTTAATTAGAATTATTTGTCACAGAGCATATTAATACATAACGTATACCGAGCCTGACATATCCTGCTGTGCTGAGGAGCCACCAAAGGGATCAGATAGAAGGGAAAAAAACACTTTCCACCTCCCCTGCTCTTATTATGCATGCTCAGCAACAGTCGTGTTCAAATCCTCTCCTCACAACCCACCCACCTATACCTCATCTCATTATCAATTGAATATCCAAAAGGAAGAATACATAAATTTTATACAAATAAAAGCCATAGAGAGAAGAAGGAACAGAGTCACATGATATATATTAAAATAGTAATTCACATGATAAAACCAATGATTAATTATTATAAGTTATTCAAAGAACATAAATGGAAAAAGAAAGAGACAAGAATAAGATAGGAGAAATAAATATGTCTTTCTGTGGGAAGTTAGAGACAAAACCCCCCACCTCAATTTCCAGGTAGATTCAGACATCCTTGCTTTTAGCCATTTAGAGAGAAAGAGAGAGAGGTTGTAGTCTTACTTACTTTTTGTTTTAATAACCGAGAAACAACCGCTTGGTAGAGCGTGATCAAATTTGGAGGTTCACCTGCTTGGGATCCTTCGAATCTTACACTAAAGTCATCAAACGCGCCGTCGAAATACCATGAATAAACCTCAAGAAGAGTCGAACACATAATCTCATACATCCAGAACGAGCGCCTAACAAGGGTTCACCAATCGGGAGCTATGTGGCTTTTGGACTTCCTTTCTAACTACGACTGCAAGTGGGCCTTATATATCACCATATTCAACTTTCTTTCATGTGCATTTTCCTTTTTCTTTTTTACTATGATGAGTAGTACTATCAAATTATTCAATTATTGTTGCAGGATGCATGTGTCACTTGTTAATCTATAGCTCACATGCAAATTTTTAATGGCTTGGAACCTCACCATCTACATCATTATTAATTAATCAATTATTAGGTGTCGAAACCTCTATCACTCAATTTGTTAATGATCCCCCGACTTGTCAATTAAATGACAATCACTCACTAGTTGCATAGCTAACTACTTTCTCAAGCTAGATTCCCATATTCAAACATGTTTTTTAATAATGAAATTATGCTAACCTTTTAATAACTGAACTTGACATATCTAATCCTAATATATATTTTGATATGCTCACAAAGGCATCTGCAGAGGAAGAGGAAGTCCACTCCGAGATTTGGAAATGACATCTTCAATTTAGGTTGAAAACCAACAATAGAACTACTGGACCAAACCCTCATTCGCTATTCGGACTATCATCTCCATATGTTATGGAGGTTTAGTGAGTTTAAGTATTTTCAAAACAGTATTATTTACTTAAGGCAGGCAGAGATAACGACTTTAGACTTGGCAATTAGGAACAATAAAATATGTTTCTGAGTTCTCCAAAAAAATCTGGCAAAGGATATCCGTCCATAAGACGTTAAGCTTGGACCAAGTGGAGGAGGAATCATTGACCCGACCAATACCATACATATATAATACAATAGTACAATACAATTAATTTACTCTACAAGTAATAGCAGAGTTTAGGCTGGGATTCTTAATTAATTAACAAATTAATTACCATGTGGATACTTAATTAGTGTTTTAACTGTCGAACTAATTAGCTAGTTCTGCCTTGTTGTTTACGGAGTGCCGTGGGGGGAAGAATACAAGCAGGGGGGCGACCTCATCATGAACCGCGGATAGAGACAGGAAAAGGTCAACATAGATAGAAATTGAGACGATCCATAATATTGATAAAATTTTATACAAAATTGATAGAACAAAATTTTTACAGGTGGCTTCTTCGTTAAGCTCATAAAAATGATTGCCTACACTACCCTCAACTCTAAAAATAATCGTAAGACATTGAATTATGAATTTTAATTGATAACATTAGTCCAACATAATAATATAGCATATGATAACAACTAATCAATGCACTATTTTAAGCCCTAAACCTTCAATTTTAAACACTAATCTTAAATCCCAACTATAAGTCCTAAACCATAATCCTAAATCCCTAACTCTAAATTCCTCAATTCCGAATGCCAAAACCCCACCTGGCCGTTGCAAGACTAATAAGAAGACCCCATTTTTATGATCCCCTCTGTTTGCCCATAAACAATTATTTGAAGACTTTTTCCCTTTCACTACATTCCATCGATCTCTTTTTCAGCCAACTACACTACCATTATATGCTTCTTCAAAGATATCATCATCATCTACATCGAAGACTCTCCCTTTCCCCATATGATGAGGTATGATGAGCTTATATATCTTGTTGGATCTTTAATCTGACAAATTATTTGAGTATTTGTATTGTTTCAATTCTATTGAATATCCTCGATTTTTCGATATTATTTAAGTCAAATTTTTGACAATGACCACGAATCTGCCGCTTTTAAACCACTCTTCTATTTTAACTCAGAACTCATTTTGCTCAAAATTAGAAGAGGAATAAATCATTAATCATTCAATAAATCTCACAAAACACTCCCCTCGCTATCACGATTGACAACCTAGATTTTTTCTTTCACATGATGCTTTCCTATATTATTTTCTCAACATACTAAACTTCTTCGTTCCTTCTTTCTTGTAGAGTATCATTCGCATTTTGAATTTTTTATATAATTCCAATGATTTCTTTACCTTAAATGCTCAAGAACAAGAAATGGCATATAGTAGATAACCTTTCAGATTTCATCATTTCCTATTGTTAGAACGGAACGAAAATCGACAATGAAAGAAAATAACGCACACATAGATTTACTTGGTTGAGTAACACAATGTGTGTTAGCTACGTCCACGGATAGGAAAGAGCAATTTCACGGCACTTAAAGAGATGCAGATTACAGAGTTTGAGAACCACGTAAATGCAGACCCGGAAAGAAAAGTTTAGCTCTGGTTTGTAACCTTCTCTAAATGGCCTAACATATTCCAATTTAGAAAAGAAAATGTAACAAATGTGTAGAAGCCCACATTCCTTGACTTCCAGTCGACGTCACATTGTTGGCCGAGTGAGCGCAAACTTGGTTAATTAAAATCACTTGCACATAGCCATGGACCATCACATTGTTGGCCGAGTGAGCGCAAAAGCTCCCCAAGTTCGCCACTTCTCTCTACTCTCCGGCCACCCATGCATAAACTCTTGTGTATCTCCATCTCACCCCATATAATCATCATGATCCCTATATTAAGTGGGGGTAATTATAGCCGACAGCTCTCAGGGTACTTAAACCCAAGTTATCTCTCGTTTTCAACCATCGTCTGCTTTGTTTTCATCTGGAAAACAACAACTTGAGCGGGTGATTGGCGCGCTATAGCGCTCGTAATGCATTAACCGCTTGCGTATTCCCCATCCCAACTCCCAACGCTACTAACAATATATAAGGAAGTCAGACTTTGCCTACATTTCAAATTGAAGAAAAACGAAAATATCATAATAAAAAGAGAAGAAGAAAAAAGTAAAATCGTACATGCATATATCATATGCCATCACTCATCAGCTCTATTATTTGGATTTCAGAACATGACAGGATCCTCCTTTGCTTTCAAATGTACGTAAATTAAATTGAGAAAGTAGGGGAAGACATTAGAGATTTGGGTTTGCTACGTTTCGTTTGTGGGATCATTGAATCAGTTCGGAACTGTAGCAAACCAACAAAACACCAACCAAACCCACAGAGATCGAGTCAGAGAAACCGGAAAAAAAGTGGCCAAATGCAAACTACTTACGTGCGCAAGCGCCCAGGAGCAATGTATCATCATCATCATCCCTTCCCGTATAAATATATCTCTATCTGGGGGCACACATGCATCTGACAGATGGATTAGATCATAATAATGGTCGGATTAATTGATTAGTTAATTAATCACTGTATAGCTTTCGTTAACTACTTAATTAAAAAACGACTTATGGGTGATGGGTCTCCTCTTAAATAAAATAAAAGAACTAATTAACAGTACTGTTCCATTATCTGTGGACAGTTGAGGTGAGACTTGAAGACCGGTACGGAATTAATCAACCATTAGTTGTACGATTATTGTCTTGTTTAGTACTTGAGCGTTTTTCTTATGGCTTTTCTAGCAGTATTATTGAGCTTTAATCACAAAAAATAAAAATTATTTTTTCCTAGAAAGGACAATAAATAGATTATACCTATAATGAGAAGAAGAAAAAAAATATTAAATTTTTTTACCCTTTTCAGGGATCTGAATCATCTATGCTGCGGTGCTGTAATGGCTGTAGTTTTTATAGTGAGGGGTTCTTCTTGGAACTGGAAATGGAATATTTTGTTTTTTTATCTGATTGAAAGATTTGATGTTGGAATATCATCAGATTTCAATTGGCCTACATGATTGATTGAATTGTCTTTGGCCAACATGACTGACTGATTGATCTTCGGGACCACGATGAATCACAAGTTACCCTATGCATTGCTCTCTATAAAATTTAAGTTTCTCTAATGAACTAGATTATCATACACTAACTTAATAGTAACTTCATTAACAACAACAAATTGTGTAATTTCAATCTGTATTTGTTCTTGTTTAGTTGTTTATGGGACTTGATTATAATTAACATACTAGCTAGCTAGAGATGTTGACCTATTTTACTGTCTATTGAGTTGTGAATTGCTCGCGGTGTGGATCATGATGTGTTTTAGGAACAGATGACAAGGAGTTTATACAAATTGGATAAAAAAACCCTCTTGTTGTAAAGGGATATACCGTGAATTATAGCAGGAAAAGATCCCTTTGATTATCGATGTTATTGTTTCTATAGAAAAACAAATGGTTAATATTTTCGTATGACCTGAACTTTTACCAAAATAAACATCCTGGCCAATTTTTTCGATCTATAACATCCTGGCCCGAACTATACACCAAAATAAACAATTTGGCCAAACCCGATGTTTGACCGTTAACTTGGACGGTCAAACGCGTTGACCGTTAGTCAACGCGCCATGTCACTGCCAAGTCAGCATAAAATATTTAAAATAATTCACAATTTCCACACATTCCCTAATTTTAAATTATTATAAATTAAAAAAATCATCTAATACCTTAGCTAAACCAAAATTAAAAACGAAAAAAAATTAAATATTTATCAAATCTTCTGACTTGGCAGTGACGTGGCGCATTGACCAAGTTAACGGTCAAACATCGGGTTTGGCCAAATTGTTTATTTTGGTGTATAGTTCGGGCCAGGATGTTATAGATCAAAAAGATTGGACAGAATGTTTATTTTGGTCAAAGTTCAGGTCATACGAAAATATTAACCCAAAAACAAAATAGAAAGTTAATAGGCATTACCAATGAGCATAATTTTTGCCTATGTCTCTACACTCTGTTTAGTTTCCGAAGGAAGGAAGGAAAATGGGGAGGGGAAGGAAAATTTTGGAGGGTGAAAAATTGTAGTAGACAAAGCTGATGTCCGGTTTCAGAGTATAACAAAAATGTCCCAATAACCCAGCAAATCCAAAACCATTTTCGGAATACCATTGAATGGGAAAATTCCATTGGAAAACATCAAACATCTAAAATTTCCTGGAGATCGTGGCTATCATAAATGTGTTGGGAAGACAAGGAATCAATATGTATATTTTTCTTAGGTAGAAAGGAATTCATACTTTTGGGAGCAAAAGACAAAGAAATCTATTCTTCAAAAAACCATATAATATATATATAGCAGCATCTGCAATCCTGGTGGTGTCTATTTATGAGAAGATGGATGCAACTCATCAGCAGCTGCAGGAGGACTAACTTAGCTAGCCTGGCTACTGTTCATACCTGCCTGCTGCCCGCCCAGATGCAACAAACTATTAATTAAATTATTAAATATCTATATTGTGTCGTGTTATGATGTATCATGAGTCATAACTTTTACAAAAATAAACAGGGCATTGTGACCAAATCGGTTTCAGTTTCAGAAGCCAACGAATCTCATTTCCAGCCACAGGTTTTGTGGTTTATAATTATAGATAAATAAATACGACCTTTCCTTTTCGCTGCCTTAAATGACCAAAATTACTGTTTATAAATGCTTAACTCGGAAAATTTACAAATAAAAAATAAATTCCTATTAAATAAGTATGATATATATCACAAAATAATAAAGAGTTTTTCCTATACATATATAGAGTTAACAAACATTAGATACAAATCAGTATAATATCTATATATAATTTCGATGAATTAGAATCATTGATTTTCATTTTAAGATTAATGAATTTTATGGTTTACGTTAGAAAATTGGGGACTAATGTTCACCTATTAGATATATCTATAGGTTTGGATTATAATATCCATACCCTTATCTTAGTGGGTGAATCCCAATTCCTAATTTTCGAACATAAACAATGAGATTCGTTTACTCTTAAAATTATAACCGACGGTTCTGATTCGTCGAAATATATGAAAATACAAATAATAAGTGCATGTGAACGTAGACGTGTATCATACACTAGCCTTTGCCATATATATGACAAAGGCTAATCATAAGTGGCGTCTAACATATGATGCATTCACACTTATTAATTGTATTTTTATATAATTCGACGAATCTAATTCATTGCTAATTAGTTTAAATTAAATCCTTTTGGTTTGGGATAGAGAATCGGGGGTTGTGGTTCATCCATTAGATGTAAGGGTATATATCATGCCTCAAACTTCAATTAATTCATAGTCTAAATAGTAAAACTCGATGGAAGTACGATAAGATTAGCATACGCGAGGCACACACTAGACAATATTATCAGAATCGCCTCTTAACAATGACTCCAAGCATACCAAAGTGCATCACACGTGTCGAGGCATGTTGAATACATAGCAAGAAGCTTCGCAGGAGATGATGTCTTACGTCATGTGTACCAAATTTATGTTTACGAACCAAATTTCACTACATTTATGATACAACCATATGATTAGATGAAATGATCTTTCTATAATTTGACGTATAAAGCATGATGATGAACATTATGATTATCATATTCAATCGTTGTATCAAAAACTAAGTTCTTACCCAAAAAAAAAAACTAATTTCGCTACCTTTTATTTTGTCTATGTTTGGGGAAAATCTCCATTTGAGTTGCCAACTTTTGTTGAGAAAATAGAGTAATAGAGAGGGAAACAAATGAATGGATTATGGTGGAAGCTGGAGGAATTTGTTATTAACGTGTATTTTTAATTTGTGAGCAATATATATTGTTTGGTTGTCTGTTGTGGGTACTGCCGTGGTATGGGTAGCTAGTGGGTTTGGAGTCCAAACTGAAAAAACAAATAGGAACAGTAGTGTACAGTACAGAAGAGGCCACGTCTCCTCTTTTTTCCTGCAATTTGTGGCTTGCTTGTAATTTTGTTGCCTTTCCTTCCCCCGCCGCTAGCTCTGAATCTGCTTCTGCTTTGCCATTTGCCTGCCTAAAAAATAAAAATGAAATGGCTACAGAAAGGCAGGCCACCCCCCATACCTGGGCTGGGCTCTATCTGCATCCGGCCCCACCGGATCCCGTTTTCACCATTTTCCCCTTCTCTTCCTTTTCTCTTTCCGTGAAAATTGTTTCACTTTTTACCTCACTAGATCTCAAATTTGACACGACTTTTATTTAAAGGGGAATACATGATTGCAGTATTTCTATCCAAATCTCAAATCACCGTTTAATTTAACTAACCTTTTATTGCCATATGCATGGTTGGTAACAGTTGAAGAAGTGAAAATGAAACGGTGGCCAAAAAATCCTGGTTGTCGCGTTCTCACTCTCTCCTGCAGATTGCTTTTGCATTTGCATGCGCTCTCTCTCATCCTTTTTTTTTTTTTTTCAGTAAGAGAAAGGAACAAAGGGTAGCTACGCAGGCGCAGGGGGGGAAGATGAGGATGAGATTGCGCAACTGGGTTACGGACACGTGTGATTTCTGGTGGCAGCGGCGGTGGTTGGCGGTGGCGGGGACCAAACCGTCCTTTCTTCCTCTCTCTCTCTCTCTTTTCCTTTTGGGGGAAGAAAGGCGGTGCTAATCAAAACTAGCTAGCCAGGGGTATGTATGTCGTCGTCGTATGTATGTATAGGATCGTAGAATGGTCCCTCCCTCCCTCCCGGATAAGAAGGACCATTATCATTATTCATTAGGTATATCTAAGCCACAGCCCATGTCACTGTTCATCGCCATCTTCCCAATCAACTATGTTACACCTTCCCCAAATCGGTAACAGTAAAAGTAAACCATGCATTGACTTTCTTTATCGCCACACAGAAACAGGACCAACTAACTAATCTCCTATAGCCAAAGCATGCATGGCATGCGCCCGGCCGTATGATTGCAATGTGTACAGCACGCACGCACCCAGCCAGCCAGCCAGCTGCTACTCTAGCTAGCGCTCGTTCCCACAAAACAAAACCTAACACTCCCTTTTTGGTCAAGGAGAAAGAAACTATAATTAGTTCAGAGCCTTCCCCGTCTGGGTCAGAAATTCAATTCCGGCTGTTCTTCATCAATGAGATGGGAATGCCCCACGTTCTAGTGTGGACAATAGCTAACGTGCTGCGTCCTCACTTCGAGGAGGCAAAAAAAAAACAAAAAAAAAATTAGTTACTGATACTCAACTTTAGGATATTGCTCCGTAAAGTTTTTAAGTTTTAAAATATGATTTGACTACATTTGTAAGTGAAAAGCGCGATTTTATGTATAAACATTTTGGTGACATATAAGAGGTAAAAGCATGCGCTTTTAAACTTTAAAACACGATTTTAACTACCTAGATTTGACTATGGTTTGAAACTCTTGCTTTTTTGGTGTGTCATATGCATGATATTTAATAACTAGATATCAATAGCTATAAAGTGTTCATAAATTTATAGTTAAAATACTATCTGTAAATTCTAAAATCAAATATCTGTATGCCTAGATCTCTAAAAGTTACAAATTATACGTTAATTTTTTTTTTGGAAATCATCTCCAATTAAAGTAATATATTGTATACACCTGAAATCCATATTGGATCATATATAGTGTTGAAGCCCCTTCGATTCGCCCCCTCCACTCCCGTACCGAACTCTTGACCCCACGAACCTTCCTGCACACACAGAGGTGGGCATCGTGGCCCGTTAATCCTCCAACGCTCAAGTCAGCCTCTTTTTTAGAGAGAGAAGTATCTTGTCCACATAAATCTTTTTAGTGAGAGAAGCTAACTTCCATAAATGTTTGCCAACCACCGTATTTATAACTGTTCATTACTCACCTTAGCTGGGCCGTACAAGTTTCCACGTCAGCACCGCATTTAATGTCTTATTTCAGGCGAGGCGCCTGTCTCGTCCCTCCAACGGGAGGTACGCTCCAGGCGCCTTTAGTGTACGTAGACATCCACCTTCGCACCCTCCGACGCCTCGACTGATCGTACTTTTCCATGCGCACTTAACTAAACCATGTACTTTAACTAACTGGGCTCCCGCTCCCATGACTTTGGGCTTCCCATGCTCGCTAGGGCCTCATTCCTCTCTGGGCTTCTTTAAAATCCATTTCTTGCATGTCTTGTTGGCACGTCGGACTCCTTATGAATGCCGCCTAACAATTGCCCCCCAGTTAGGTGCTCAAGCCTCCCGCCTTGAGCGCCTAACTAAATGCTTCCCCCTACGAGTTTCACATTGGCATCGCCTTTGACACTTTACTTGGGCCAGGCGCTCGCCTTGTCCCCTATCTGGCGCGCCTGATCCCCTTCCCATCTCCCTCGCACAACGTCCATCTTCGGGCCCAATGAAAACTCCTTTTGTCGCTGTCTCAGGCGCCCCGCTCTTCACCTACCTCCCCTTATAATTCAACCTTACCCAATTCTCCTTGAGCCGATGTGCACGTCCTTACCCTAATCGAACAGTCACCCCCTTCCTAACACGAGGCGCCTCGCAATCCCCGACTCTTTTTCCCAAAGGCGCCTTGACCCATTCTCCTTTTTCCGAAGGCGCCTCGCGCTAGCCTTACCGCCTTGTCACCCCTTCCTAACTCTAGGCGCCTCTCGGCTCCTACTCTACTCTACCGACGCGTTTTCGAAGGCGCCTCGCCAATCTTACCTCCTTTCCTCAAAGGCGCCTCGATCCGCCGTCGTTCTCCTTTTTCCAAGGGCGCCTCGCTCTATCCTTACTGCCCCCCTCACAACCGCCAATTTTGAAATTCAAATTGTGAGGTTGTGATTGGACCACGTGGTAAATCGGCACGAATGTCGAGGCGCGGCCTCTAACTCCTTTAAATGTAAGTTCTCTTTTGATCTTTCTTCATTCGCTTTCAACTCTCTCACTCTAGCTTCTATCTCTACCGTGCCTCTCTCCTTCCTCCTACCAGCTTGTTTCTGCTTCATTCCGAGATGTCGAACCCGACCACCGATGTTGCTGCCGTCGCCGCTGGCTCCTCAAAGGGTCCAGGCGCCTTGTCCAAAACAGGTAAATATCATATGCGTTTTTTTTTTTTTTTGCGTTTCGTTTGTGTTTTCTCCAATGGGCTCCCCTTACCTCGCCGACGGTTGTGCACCTGATTGAATTGTTATAGCGGGCGCGTCTGTATTGTCACCAATATCGTCCCCATCGTCCAACTACTACGTGCCGGAGGATGGATATTACAAGATGACTACCTGGGAAAACACGTGGCCGCCTCAATATGCGCCTGTTGAAACGACGTGTTTGCCCGCAAACGTGGCAGGGCCTGAGCACAACTCCACCATTTCAGTAGCTTGGATGACGAGTTTGATCACGGGCCTAAACCTCCCTCGTACGTGGACGTACGCGCCTCCATCTCCTATTGCCAGGGTGGGTCTATGCGGGCCCAAATGGCAAGGCGTCTACCAAGAATACTTCCGGTTCGGGCTTCGATTTCCCATAGATCCCATTTTAGAGGGGCTCCTAGACTACTGCGGGTGCACCCTTGGGCGCCTGTCACCATCTGTGATTTTGATCATTGTGCTTTTCAAGTTGAAGTGCCGAATCCATAACGTGCGCCCAACTTTCAATCTCTTTCGTCATTTTTTCTCGGTTAACCCCAGAGATAACTGTCTGTCGTTGAAGCGCCGGAAGAAGGTGGGCGCCCACTTCGTGATTAAGTGTCCCAAACTAGGAAGGTCCTGGTTCACGGGCTTCTTCTTCATGAAGGCTCATAGGGACTACTTCTTTGAGAGTGGGGGCGCCTTTAGGACAGATTGGGAGCTAGGTGATGAGGAGCGTTTTAATGCTGCTGTTGTGCTTAACCGGGACGAGCGCGCCGACGCCGCTCTTATAAGCGCCTCTCCCGTCGACTTGCGCCCAACCAGTGCCCGGCGCCGATTTTAGATGCATACTTTGGAGATGGTGTGTTAGATACTTAGTTTACTTGTTAATGCTCTTGTAGGCGCCTTGCCTGATGTGATTGCTTGTGTGCAGGTACCGATTTTTCCCGCATCGCCACTTTGATGAGGGGGCGATACGCCAAGATGACACAAGGGGCGCCTCTCCAAGCCCCTGTTGACCCACTCAAGGCGTCCCCTACCTCGATTTCCACCAAGCAACCCCACAAGTTCCCTCTGTCAAAGGGAAGGGGAAGGCGCCCAATGAGAAGCCCGCCAAGACTTCTAGTGTAGCGTCTACTCTATCAGGGGCGGATGCGCCTGCAGAACCCCCCTTGATTGTTGCACTAGACGAGCAAGGGGAAGAAGACGATGACGCGCCCTTGGTTACCCGTGGGAAACGGGCAGGCGCCCGACTAGTGTCTTCGGGCAAGAAACCTCGGCCCATTGTCGAAGACACAACGGAGGCCCCAGCACGAGGGGAGGAAGGCTCCCAGAGGCAGGGCGCCCTTTCCGGCCGCTATGTCATCGAGTCGGGGCGCCTACTTGGTCCGGACGGGAAGCCACCCGTACTGCAGCCGCTGCGCACCAAAATGGGGCGCATTAGTCTTTCTTGCTCACCGCGTGCGGCGGTGGATCGTGGGTGCGCCATGGGCCTGGCCCTTTCGGCGTCCCAGCAGCTGCAAGTGCCCTCTGAGATCACGGAGGAGCGTCCTTGGGCAGAAGTGGCATGCATGGGTGTCAAGGTAACTTTTCATGCGCCCGAGTTTTCCGTTACAGATGCTCCTAACTTTTTCGTGCGCCTTACTTTTCATGCGCCTGATTTTTCCTTTACAGATGCTCCTACTCGCCGAAGCAGGCGCCCGGAAAGCGGACGTCGCGGCTGAAGAGAGTCGCGAAGCTAGTATGTCTCTGTCCACCATGAAGGACAACCTTGAGAACTCTACCGCTCGCCGCGAGCAGCTCATCAAGGAGTGCGAAGAGGCCCAGCTGGAGGTGGCTAAACAGATCTCCACTCTTCAGGCTACTTTAGAGGCGGAGCGCCGTCAACGGGACACCGAGTTTGCCTCTCTTATGGCGAAGGAGCGCCTAGAGTTTGAGGTGAAGCTAGCCGCCCTGGCGGCGGACAAGGAGGCACTTACCAAGGACTTGGGCGCCCGGGATACCGAGCTTGCAACCTTGAGGGAGGAGAAGACATCTCTCGAGGACGAGTTGAAGGCGGCTGCGTACCGCCGAGGGGACTACAAGAAGGCTTTGAGGGGCGCCCGCAAGGAAGTAAGAGCTCTCAAGGCGTCACTGAAGCATTTCGCGAGTTCAGAGGCGGGGCAGGAGCTTATTGCCAAGGCGTCTCTGGACAGCCTGGTACTTGCGAAGAGGAAACTCGATCAAGAGTACCCAGATGTCGTTGTGGACTTTCCCGACCTCGTGAACTTTGTAATTGAGGAGATGCATAATGAACAGGAGGAGGCGGCTGAGGATGATGCGGCGCCTACTGGGAGTAGGGAGGCGCCTTCCCCGCAAGAAAGTGATACTTCGATGGAAGATGCCTCTTCGAAAGCGGAGTAGTTTAGGTTCCTTTCACTACTTGCACCATGTACCATGAATTATTGGTTGCTTCTCCCCCTCTTTTAATAACCGTGTAACTTGTCTTTGGACGTACCGCCACTGGGCGTTTGTCACTTCGGATTTTTTTTTTTTTTTTTGCAACATTCCTTGGGCGCATAATTTACCAACTTTGGTTGCTTTCGCGGACCCTCGTATTTACTTTATGTTTGGGCGCATAAGTTTATGGGCGCTTTGTTGACTTGTATTACATGGGCGCAAGTCCTTTTGGGCGCGCAATTTTACCGTCTTTGGAAGTGCCGGGGCGCATATCTTACTGGCGCTTTATCAACTTTCCCCACCTTATTAGGGCGCATATTTCACGGGCGCTTTATTTTTGTTACTTTGGGCGCATAATGTTTTTGGGCGCATTACCTTTCGTTCCTCACTATGCGAACATTTACTTGGGCGAATTTTTTATTTGGGCGCATTCGTTTCTCACTATGCAAACATTTACTTGGGCGCATATCTTACGGGCGCTTTACCAACTCCGTGGGCGCAATGTTTGGGCGCAATTTGTTACCATTGTACCTGACTCGACTCTACTGTCACCCTAGGAATTGGCCAAGTGTAACCACTTCCTAAAGCGTAGTATAGCGGGTTTGGGTTTAATTATCAACCCGGGTCCTAGATGTGATGACTACTCAGTGAATTCTTGTTATCTAGCAATGAAACTAGAATGCAAGTCTAAACTAACAAACTAACAAAGCAAGTAAACTGTTGTATTCAGGTTAAGAGAGGTCACCCGGATATGGTTCCCCCTAGACTGCAGTTAAGCCGGATTGTAATTACCAAGTTCAGTTTCTATGATAGTTATACTGCGGAAGGTTCTCAAACAGCCTGAAGTCTCGACTAAAGGTCTTCAGACCCTCCCAATCAGATTGAGGCCCTAAGAACAAAACCTCCACTACCGGAGTAAATCCGGTACAGAATAGTGAGTTGGCTCCTCGACTAAAGTCACCAACTCCCTACCTTCAATCAAGGATACTCTATTAACCTAGTCAGATATTCTCATTCTAGGTTAAAGCAGAAACAACAGGAATTTGATCAGGATTCAAGTCATTCAATCATTAAAACCTCAATCGAATATAATCAATCACAGAATCAGTACTTGGGTTCATACAATCAAAGCCTAACATACAAATCTAGGGTTCTCCATACCCATATGAATGGGAGAACTACTCCATGGAGAAGAAAGCAAAAGCAGAATCAGACACGGAATTCATACTGCGAAGGATGGATTCCGGCTCCTGGACGTTGATTGGCACTTCTCCAAGCTCAAGCTGGCCTCCAATGGTGTTGAAGATCAATCTAGGGCACTTGGGAACTCTTGCTCATCACTTTCTCTATCTAGAAGTCGTTCTATCTCTCAAAAACTCGAATCCCCCTCTGTTTGGCTGAAAATCTGCTTAAAAGGGCATCAGCCAAAGCACGGTCGAGGGCACGGCCGTGCTTTGCCTGACTCCGCCCGTGCCTCGGTCAATGTTAATTACACGGCCAGCAGTTGGGGAGAAACACGGCCGTGCTTCGCGTTGGACACGGCCGTGTAATGCTTGAACACGGCCGTGCTTTGTCTCGGCCTTGCCCGTGTAATCAACTCACCTCTCGGCATAAAAAGCACGGCCATAGGAACACGGCCGTGTAATGCCTTAGGTGTGCCCGTGTTTTGGCCCCAGCTTGACGAAATGACCTCCGAATGCCCCGAAACTCGTGGTTAGCCTTCCCTTTTACGCCTGGGACCTGAAATATGACAAAATAGCACAACCTGGCGTAAAATAGGCCAAAACACACGACTATACTCCTCAAACGGATAAGAACTAGGGGCGCAAACATGTGCAATTACATCGTTATCAAATTCCCCCACACTTAACCGTTTGCTTGTCCCCAAGCAAACCTAACTCAAACCAATGCAACTCTCCAGACCTCTATAGCAACAAACAACCCAGATCGTAGGTAGAGGACTTCCTAGATCATTTAGCAACTTACGAGGTCAACCGACGCACAAGTCATCTAATAGCTTCTTCGACGATAGCACTAGTATCGAGTCGGCATCATGGCAAATAGTGAACAGAGGACAAATGAATTGTGGATGAAGAGATTCTCAAAAACAAAAGATCATGGACTCACATTTTTCAAGGTGCTCTATATTCTTTTTGAAGATGGTTGGAACCCCTTTATCTTTCTGTTTTGCTTGTTTTCTGTTATTTTTTTCTTCTCTTTTTTTCAAGGGTCCCAACCTGCTCTTACCGGCCATGCCAGGAGCGGATGTCTCGAGCCTCGTGCGGGGGAAAGACATGTAAGGGGGCTGGAGGTAGTAGGTGGAAATTGGGAACGGATTCCCGTCTCCCCTTACACACTTTCGCCCTATTCGCACGGGAGACGTTATTTTGAAGCACATTTTCGAGCACCTGTTAAACTCACAACATGATACAAGAGTCCATGACAGGTAGAGAATCCACAACACCACACAATTCAAGGGTCCTAAGATCACTAATTCACTCAATCAACCAACACAATATGAAGAAGAAATGAGACTTCTTAAATGCATCAACATCCTCCATAGTGCTACACTACCTCCCTAGGTTGCATATTACTATAAAGACTGCCAATTCAAAGCATACTGAGCAGGCAATTGCAAGGAAACACGTACTTGGAGCCCTCAAATTTAAAAATTTGGACAGTGGACTAGGCTCCAAGCACACAAACAGATCTAATGCAGTCAAAAGATAAACATCCCCCCACACTTAAGATCGACATTGCCCTCAATGGAGAAGAGGGAAGGGAAAGGGGAATGATGTTACCGGTATGCACTGACTGCAGGGGACTGGAAGGGGGCCAGTCGGGGCAAGCACAGCCAAAGGGGAACAGAAGAGCTCAAACACAATATGTTAGGTTCAATGGTCGGCCCAATAAAACATCATCCAAACCAAACCCAAACTGGGTTACAATCCGACTCAAAACACAAGAAAGAAAATCAAACCGTGGTGGGGTTGCCTCCCCACAAGCGCTTCTTTACCGTCGTTTAGCTGGACGCCCATGGTGGATACTCAGGGCGGTGCACGAACAGGTGCCTCCAAGAGCGGATACACGTCGCTCTTGAGGTACAGCTTCAGGTTGTGGCCATGCACCCGACGGATGCGACCACCCTCATCAGTCAGCTCGACCTGCCCATCTGGCAAGATGCAGGCGAGTGAGTACCCAGACGGCCAGGGTGGTCGTGGTGCAGGAGGTGGGACCAGCTCATAGTGGTCTCCACTCTTCTTCCGTGCAGGCTTAGCAACCTGCTGCTTCGGCCGCCACTCCTCCTTGAGCTTTTTGTTCGGAGGCGTGGCTGGATGGAGTGGCGGCGAAGGAATGATAGGAGGGTCCTGCAAAATAGGAGGTGCAGAAGGGTACATGACAGACTCGTGTACCTGATCAGAAATGGCATGCACAGGCGTGACAGCAATCATAGCACAGTGATCAAATTCAGTCACAAAAAAAATAGCCTGTTCATTCCCAGCACGCAAGATCAGTTTACCATCATGCACATCAATAAGTGCCTTGGCGGTGGCAAGAAATGGCCTACCTAGAATCAAAGGCACATCCACATCCTCATGTATATCAAAAATAACAAAATCAACAGGGTATGTGAATGCACCAACACCAACAAGCAGATCCTCTATGATTCCCCTAGGATGCACAATAGAACGATCAGCTAATTGAATGCTCATCCTAGTAGAGCTAAGTTCACCTAGGTCTAGCATTTTATACAACTTAAATGGCATGACGTTAATGCTAGCGCCTAGGTCCGCCAAGGACTTTCCTACATGCATGCTGCCAATAGTAAGAGGGATAGTAAAACTCCCTGGATCCTTGCGCTTCTCGGGCAGCTTGTTCTGCAGGATATCAGAACACTCCTCGCTCAGCAACACTGTCGAGAGATCCCCAAGTTTCTTCTTGTTGGTGCAGAGATCTTTCATGAACTTGGCATACTTGGGCATCTTCGACAGTGCCTCCACGAACGGTATACTGATGTTGAGCTGCTTCAACATTGCCATGAACTTGGCAAACTCAGTCTCCAGCTTGTCTTTGTGTAGGCGAGTGGGGAAGGGAAGCTGGGGCACATGCTCCTTAACCCCTGGTTGTGGCTTGGGAGCAGGGGCTTCCTTCTCCACCCGCACTTCTGCATCGTCGGCTGGAAGTGCTGAAGCAGTCAGTGGTTCCTCCTGTCTGGCCGGGACAGGATAAGCAGATATGGTCTTACCGCTCCTGGTAAAAATGGCATCCAGCTGCTGATGCTGGTGAGGATCTCGAGGATTCGGGACAGTGGTGGCAGACAAAGTCCCCGGTGCCCTGGTGGTGGTCTGGCGGGCCAAGATGCCTACCTGGGTCTGCAGATCCTGCAAAATGGCACCCTGGTTCCTCTGACCTGCCTCCAGTGAGGCTACACTCTGGTCCAACCTCGTGATAGTCGCCTGAGTGCTCGTCATGAATGAAGCTAGAATGTTTTCCAGCTTCGTCATCCTGTCATCTGGTGCTGGAGCTGCTGCTCGCTCGGCAAACTGGCGCTGGGGCTGCTGGAATGGCTGCCCCTGCCTACGCTGGTAGGACTGCTGCTGTGGGTCTGGCCCCTGGCGAGCCTGGAAGGGCTGCCTCTGCTGAAAACCACCTGCTGGTGCTGGGAAACCAGGTGGTTTAGTGGTGTTGCTGCTCCAGGCGAAGTTGGGATGCTGGCGCCACCCCTCATTATATGTGTTACTGTATGGATCGAGGCGCCGCGCATTGGCGATGAAGGCCAACTGCTCCTGGGGTGTGGTAGACTCCCTCATAGCTTGGCAGTCCTCCACTAGGTGATTGGAGCTCTCACACCACTGACACTGAGCAACTGGAGGTGTAGCCAAACCTCTTCCCGGAATAAGACTGTTGGGCTGCTTCAATGTCTGCACCAGCTCAGCTACCTGCTGCTCGAGTCCGGATCTGGACTCCATGGCGTGCACACCACGGTCCCGGGAATGTCTGCCTCTGCTGCTCTGCCCCCAGGAATGATCTCTGGCAGCCAATGTATTAATCATCTGGTTCAGCTCGGGTGGAGTCTTCGTGAGAATATCCCCTCCTGGGCATAGAGACTCAATCACCCTCTGGCTATCTGGAGAGAGGGCACAGTAGAAGTTCCCCACTGTGAATGCATCGATGAAGCCATGATGGGGGCACTGCCAGAAATAGCCCATGTATCGCTCCCACGCATCACGAAGTGACTCATCTGGCTCTTGGCGGAAGTGAGTGATCTCATGCTGGATCTCTGTAGTCTTCGATGCCGGATAATACCTGTGCACGAACTTGTCCGCCAGATCGTCCCAAGAGGTGATGGACAATGGGGGCTGGGTCTCCAACCACCTCTTAGCATTCCCCGCCAGAGAATGTGGGAAGAGATGAAGGCGGATCGCATCATCGGGAACACCGTTCAGCTTGAACCCGTTTGTCAGCTGTAGAAAACGGGACAGATGTACCATGGCCTCCTCATCCTTCAAGCCATGAAACTGGATCGAGGATGTGATGAGCTGAATCCAGCATGGCTTGATCTCGAATTTGTTTGCTGGGATCGGCCGGTAGAGGATGACCGGGCGGATGTCAGCAATCCGCGGAGTGTAGTAGTACTCCAAGGTGGGACCCGGCTGCGGTGGATGATGAACTCCATGATCCTGGGGTATGGGGTTGTTCCCCGGGACCTGATTCACCGGGGGAGCCTGCTGAGGATTCCCCTGGTGTTGATTGTACTCTCCGTCCATCCCGTGCTCTTCTTCAGAATCACTGCTCACGTGGCCGTCTATGCGCTCTTCCGTAGCCAGTCTAGCTCGTTGTTGTCTCCTGAGCCGGCGACAGGTGCGGTCAATCTCTGGATTCAACGGCAGTAAACCTCCCGACTGGCTACGGGTCATGCACTACCTGCACACACTCAAGCAAGCAAACCCGTGAAGGCACAAGTGGGACAAAGCAAACAAAGCAAAAAGAAAAGCTAAATTAACAGAAATCACTTTTCTTCAACAACCTAGCCGTCCCCGGCAACGGCGCCAAAAACTTGACTCAACTCTACTGTCACCCTAGGAATTGGCCAAGTGTAACCACTTCCTAAAGCGTAGTATAGCGGGTTTGGGTTTAATTATCAACCCGGGTCCTAGATGTGATGACTACTCAGTGAATTCTTGTTATCTAGCAATGAAACTGGAATGCAAGTCTAAACTAACAAACTAACAAAGCAAGTAAACTGTTGTATTCAGGTTAAGAGAGGTCACCCGGATATGGTTCCCCCTAGACTGCAGTTAAGCCGGATTGTAATTACCAAGTTCAGTTTCTATGATAGTTATACTGCGGAAGGTTCTCAAACAGCCTGAAGTCTCGACTAAAGGTCTTCAAACCCTCCCAATCTGAGTCTCTAGCGGGCGACTAACCTCCACAGGAGTAAACAGATTGAGGCCCTAAGAACAAAACCTCCACTACCGGAGTAAATCCGGTACAGAATAGTGAGTTGGCTCCTCGACTAAAGTCACCAACTCCCTACCTTCAATCAAGGATACTCTATTAACCTAGTCAGATATTCTCATTCTAGGTTAAAGCAGAAACAACAGGAATTTGATCAGGATTCAAGTCATTCAATCATTAAAACCTCAATCGAATATAATCAATCACAGAATCAGTACTTGGGTTCATACAATCAAAGCCTAACATACAAATCTAGGGTTCTCCATACCCAGATGAATGGGAGAACTACTCCATGGAGAAGAAAGCATAATCAGACACGGAATTCATACTGCGAAGGATGGATTCCGGCTCCTGGACGTTGATTGGCACTTCTCCAACCTCAAGCTGGCCTCCAATGGTGTTGAAGATCAATCTAGGGCACTTGGGAACTCTTGCTCGTCACTTTCTCTCTCTAGAAGTCGTTCTATCTCTCAAAAACTCGAATCCCCCTCTGTTTGGCTGAAAATCTGCTTAAAAGGGCATCAGCCAAAGCACGGTCGAGGGCACGGCCGTGCTTTGCCTGACTCCGCCCGTGCCTCGGTCAATGTTAATTACACAGCCAGCAGTTGGAGAGAAACACGGCCGTGCTTCGCGTTGGACACGGCCGTGTAATGCTTGAACACGGTCGTGCTTTGTCTCGGCCTTGCCCGTGTAATCAGCTCAGCTCTCGGCATAAAAAGCACGGCCATAGGAACACGGCCGTGTAATGCCTTAGGTGTGCCCGTGTTTTGGCCCCAGCTTGACGAAATGACCTCCAAATGCCCCGAAACTCGTGGTTAGCCTTCCCTTTGACGCCTGGGACCTGAAATATGACAAAATAGCACAACCCGGCGTAAAATAGGCCAAAACACACGACTATACTCCTCAAACGGATAAGAACTAGGGGCGCAAACATGTGCAATTACATCGTTATCAGTACCTCCGGGCGAGTCTCAATGAAAATAAGGGCGCCATTCTAGGGAGCCTTTTCATTAACACGAACAGTGGCAACACTACGAGGCGCTGAACACGACAAGCGCTTTGATTACACGCACACATGAACAATCTAACACTACACTAGCTCCCATAGGCGCTTTCCATTGGCTCAAAATGCCACCTGTTTGCCCCCCAGCGGGGCGCAATACACACGCAGATTCTTCGCGTTCCATGTTCTCTTTACCGGCTTGCCGTCCAGATGCTCCAACTTAAATGTAGCTGCTCAAATCACTTCCCTCACTCGATATGGGCCCTTCCACTTGGGAGCTAGCTTGCCATCCTGAGCACATGGCCGAAAGTCCCTCTTGAGAACCAAGGAACCCTGGACAATGCTATGCGGGCGCATCTTCCTGTTGTAGTACCGAGCCACCTGTCTTTTCATTTCCTCCAGGCGCACGGATGCTATCTCGCGGCGCTCGTCAGAGAGGTCTAACTCGGCAACCCTGTCTTCTTCATTCTTGCCCGGATCATAATGTGCCACCCGATAGCTTGGGATGCTCACTTCCACAGGGATTACCGCCTCGCTACCATATGTCAGTGCAAAGGGCGTCTCTCCAGTGGCCACCTTGCATGTCGTTCGATTCGCCCAAAGAACACTTGGCAGCTCATCAACCCAACGCCCCTTTGCCCCAAGAAGCCGAGTGTGGAGTCCATGAAGGATGCTCTTGTTAGCCGCTTCTGTCTGACCATTAGCTTGAGGGTAAGCTACAGAGGAGAATCTTAGGACCACCCCATGCGCATCACAGAACTCCACAAATTGCTTGCAGTCAAACTGTTTGCCATGATCAGTGACGATAGACTACGGCAACCCGAATCGGGTGAAGATGTTCTTCCTTGTAAACTTGCGCACCTGGGCTTCCGTAATGGTTGCCAAGGGTTCAGCCTCCACCCATTTGGAGAAGTAGTCGATGGTCACTATCAAATACTTCATCTGTCCAGGCGCCTTTGGAAAAGGACCTAGAAGATCCATTCCCCACTGGGCAAAAGGCCAAGCACCCGTGTTACCTTGCATTGGCGCAGCAGGTACGTGTATGTCGTTTGCATGGACTTGACACTGATGGCAGACGCTCGTATGAGCCTTGGCATCCTTCCTCATTGTCGGCCAGTAGTACCCCTGGCATAACAATGTTTTTTCCAAACTGCGGGCCCCCGCATGCATGCCTCAAGTACCACTGTGCACCTCCGCGAGTGCTATCTGCCCTTCCTCGTTGCTCAAGCACCTTAGATAGGCGCCTGAATGGGACCTCTTATACAGGCGCCCCTCGATTATGGAGCACCGAGCCGCCTTCCTCTTGAGCCGCCATGCTTCTTTTGAGTCTTCCGGGGTGGTGCCCATGGTAAGGTATGCTACGATGGGCGTCATCCAATTGTCGTCCTCCGTGGAATTGCCCATGGTTGCTATCACATATTCTGGTGGAACTTCTTTTGTGACAATGACTTTCCTTTCTTCAGCGAAGTCTAAAGCCGTAGCCAACTTTGACAACGCGTCCGCATGGGCGTTATCTTCCCTCGGGACATGCACAAATTCCACCTCCCTGAACCAGGCGCCCTCTCTTCTGACCGCTTGGACATAGGCTTCCAGGGCTTCCTCCTTCACATCGAATGCTCCATTGAGCTGGTTGACCACTAAGGCTGAATTGATTTAACACAAACATGCTGGGCGCCTAACTCTCGCGCCATGCGCATCCCTGCAACGACCGCTGCATACTCGGCCGCATTGTTAGTTTTGAGCTCCGCAAACCGGAGGGCAACCTCGTGCATGACTCCACTAGGGCTGATAATTACTATCCCTGCTCCAGCGCCCACTCGACTCGCCGCCCCGTCCACTTGAACTTGCCATGTATCCTCGTTGGCCCCCTCATCCTCCACTATTCCTTCTGCCACGAAATCAGCAAGCACCTGGGCTTTGATGGCAGGCCGCGGCGCATACCTGACATCAAACTCACTCAGTTGCACGGCCCATTTAACGAGGCGCCCTGCCACATCCATAGAGCCCAAGGTGGACTTGAGCGGTAGATTAGTGAGTACAATAATGGCATGCGCCTGGAAGTACGGGCGCAACTTCGTGGCGGCTGTCACGACCGCCAAAGCAGCCTTTTCGATAGGCACATATCACTTTTCGTGGGGGCCCATTGTTTTACTCACGTAGTAGACTGGTCTCTCCTCTCCTGAATGCGCCTCCCTTGATGCCAATACTGCACTAACTGCCGTATCCGAGACCGCTATGTACAAATATAACACCTCACCAGCCTTGGGCGCTGTCATTACCGTGGGCGCCGCCAGGAGGCGCTTCAGCTCCTCAAATGCCTTGCTACACGCATCGTCCCATTGGAAGCGGGCTACCTTCTTAAGCACCCTAAAGAAGGGAGCGGCCTTGTCAGCAGACCGGGGTATGAAGCGCCCCAACGCTGCCAGTCTCCCCGCCAAACCTTGTACTTCTTTGGGCATTCTCGGCGGTGTGAGCTTGATGATGGCTTCCACCTGCTTTGGATTCGCCTCACTCCCTCTTTTGGTGATCATGAAGCCCAGAAATTTACCCGCTTCGGCGCCGAAGACGCATTTGAGGGGGTTGAGTCGAAGGTTGTGAAGGCGCATGGCTTCAAAGGTCTCTCTCAAATCATCTAGGTGGTCCTCCCGCCTACGACTCTTGACTATCAAGTCATCAACATACGCCTCCACATTCCGTCTGATTTGCTGTTGGAAGACTGTATTCACCATTCGTTGATACGTGGCGCCTGCATTCTTTAGCCCAAACGCCATTACCCTGTAGCAAAAGTTTCCGAAGGGCGTCATGAACGCCGTCTTCAACCGGTCCTCCTCGGCCATGGGGATCTGATGGTACCCTGAAAACATGTCGAGAAAGCTAAGCATCTCATGGTAGGCGGTGGCGTCTACCAATAGGTCAATGCGGGGCATCGGGTACGCATCCGTTGGACACGCCCTGTTGAGGCTCGTGAAATCAACATACATTCTCCAGTCTCCCTTCGGCTTTGGGACAAACACCACATTGGATAGCCACGTCACGTAGCTGCTTCTTCCACGAACCCGGCGTCCAGGAGCTTATTCACCTCCACTCTGAGCATAGCCTCCTTCTCTTGAGACAAATTCCTCCTCTTCTGCTGGACGGGCTTCTTCCCCCCTTCTACCGCCAACCTATGGATAGCCGTTTCAGGCGCCACCCCTGGCATTTCCTTGGCACTCCACGCAAATAACTCCGCGAACTCTGTCAATAGCGCAACCAACTTTTCAACCATTTCAGGAGGCGCCTGTACTGAAATCCTTATCTTCCTTTCCGGTCTGCTCTCGTCTAGGGGAATCATCAACTCTTCATCGGCCGCCTCAGCCCTGGGCGCCTCTTCCGTGGTAACCTTGTTCACCCTTTGACTTTTTCGTGGTTGTCTGCTCTTCAGTTGAGCATAAACCGGGGCGCCTCTTCCCCGAGCAATGCCTACTCCCTGCGGTGCTATGAATTTTAACGTCTGATGGCACGTAGACGCCACCCCATTGAACAAGGCTAAAAGGGGCCTGCCAAGTATTGCATTGTAGGGAGACGGGCAATCCATAATCCCGAAATCAATAGCGTGTGTTACCCGCTGCTCCTCGTCGCCCAGGGTGACGGGGAGGCGCACACGCCCTATAACTTTTGCGGGCGCCCCCGAGAACCCAACCAATACCGAATCCGATGGCCGTATCAAGTCGGAGGACAAATGCGTACGTGCTACTGTGTCCTTGAACAGCACGTCCATGGAGCTCCCCGTATCTACTAGCATCCTCTTCACTGTGCACCCGGCTACTATCCCTTGAATCTCCAGTGCTTCCAAGGAGGGTATCCCATAGGCTTCATCAGGTGCTTGATTGAAGCTAATGCACACCCCCTCTTGCCTGTCATCCGCTATCACTTTCAGGCGCCTGCTAGCTTCCAGCTTGTCCCTGAGGTCCATCGTGCCCGTGATTGCTTCCACCGTGAGCCTCACCTTCTCGGGCGCCTTCTCTTGGTCGAGCTCAAATGGAGGCGGGGGTAGATCCCCCTTGGGCTCGGCCCTGGCTACATACGCCATGTGCACCCTCTCTTCCGGTTTTTTGACGAACTCATTGAGCATACCCCTGTCCACCAATCCTTGCAATTCAGTCTTCAGCTGGTAACAGTCACCCGTATGATGCCCCCGCTCCCGATGGAAGTCGCAATATCGGTCCAAATTCTGCGGATTGGGTTGCCCTCTCATAGGCCCCGGCCATCTCACAGGGTAGCCCTTATCTTTCACATATTGCAACACGTTTTTTGGCGAGTCACTGAGCTCTGTGAATTGGTTTGCCCTAGGCGCTGGGCGTCGCTGATCACTCCTCCTTGATCCAAACGACATTCCTCCGAAGGCAGGCCTGGACTCAGGTGCCTGCCTCCGCACTCCGTCTCCTTCTTCACCCTTTGGGCGGCGCCTATCAGCGCGTCTGGCCGCCAGCGTCTCTTCCAAAACTATGACTTTTTGCACCCTTCGATCCAAATCCTCTGTAGACACCACGTCTTGCTTAGAAAGCGCCCGACAAAGTTCTTCACTCGTGGTGCATTCCTCTAGGAGGACCCCAAGCACCGGCGGGTGCACATCTCTCACGGCCATTGCCACTGGTATCCACCGCTCGTAGAACTCCCTCAAGGTTTCCCCCTCCTTTTGCTTAATCTTGAATAGGGCGCCTACGGTCAGCGTACGCCTTTTCCTGCTCGCGAACTTGGCTAGAAACATCGCCGCGAATTGCTCAAAGCACTCTATGCGCCCTTCTTCTATCTGATGGTACCAATCTTGGACTACGCCGGCGAAGGTTGACGGAAACACCTTGCACAAGGTCGCGTCCGTATTGTTATACAGTTGCATTTTGGTGAAGTAGCTGTTTAGGTGATCATCCGGATCCGCCGTACCATCATATGTGGGAAGTGGTGGAATGTTGGTACTGGCGGGCTCAGCGAGCACACTCCTGGCCAATGGTTGCCTCACCACAAAACTGACGAGGTGGGCGCCCCTGCATCCACACGTTTCTCTCTCCCTCCGAGTCTCCATAGTCAGCCAGGCGCCTCATGCTAGCTAGGCGCCTCAGTGAGCTGGACTCCCCTTCGGCCTCCATCGTCCGTTCCCTCTTCCTGGTCACTTGGCTAGGCGCCCCTTCCTTCAACATCTCCACCTCCCTCCGTAGCATCCCAATAGCCTCATCTTGGTCAGCTATGATCTTGAACAACTCCTTGGTGACCGATGCCTCGTCTGAACTCGGGTGCTGGTCTTCACTCCCTTCACCCTCATCCCTACTAGGTGTTCGTTCTCTTACTTCTTGAGACGCCTCCCCCATAACATGCTCCTCGATTTCGCTCCCCCCTTCCTCCATTGAAACAAAGGCGCCCCTGATAACAAGCTGTAATCTGATTGCCTGAACTCCTACGTCTCTTTCCCACAGACGGCGCCAATTGTTGAAGCCCCTTCGATTCGCCCCCTCCACTCGCGTACCGAACTCTTGACCCCACGAACCTTCCTGCACACACAGAGGTGGGCCTCGTGGCCCGTTAATCCTCCAACGCTCAAGTCAGCCTCTTTTTTAGAGAGAGAAGTATCTTGTCCACAGAAATCTTTTTAGTGAGAGAAGCTAACTTCCATAAATGTTTGCCAACCACCGTATTTATAACTGTTCATTACTCACCTTGGCTGGGCCGTACAAGCTTCCACGTCAGCACCGCATTTAATGTCTTATTTCAGGCAAGGCGCCTGTCTCGTCCCTCCAACGGGAGGTACGCTCCAGGCGCCTTTAGTGTATGTAGACATCCACCTTCGCACCCTCCGACGCCTCGACTGACCGTACTTTTCCATGCGCACTTAACTAAACCATGTACTTTAACTAACTGGGCTCCCGCTCCCATGACTTTGGGCTTCCCATGCTCGCTAGGGCCTCATTCCTCTCTGGGCTTCTTTAAAATTCATTTCTAGCATGTCTTGTTGGCACGTCGGACTCCTTATGAATGCCCCCAACATATAGTATGCATCAATACGATCGTGCATCCTTTCTATCAACTCGCATTTCTTGATGGGTTTGTTTCCCCAAAGGTTGCTAATTAAGCCTGATTTGTCTTTTGGCCAGTCAAACTTTTAAAACCCCCCAATAATTAGTCATCATGCACATCACATCAATCAACTTCATAGTAATCAACATGATGAATGTCAAGTGATCAGAAAGAGATTTCCGAAAAGGAAAAGATTGATTAGTCGGTGGTTTCCCGAGTCAAAAAAACATCTGTCAAACTGCCGGACACAAATTAGAGGTAGCAGTGAAGAAAGACAAAGTTAGTATTGTTGGACTACGATGGTATATATGATGACTTGAAGAACCCTTGCAAATTATATTCGATCACAAGTTTGAACGAATGCGATAGGGAGGATGGGACTGCCTTCCTGCCTAACTTTGAAGGCAGAGTTTTGCAAGTGTGAACAGAGTTGCGAGTGAAGGGGCTTTGGGGGACCAGACCATATACTTTCCCCAAAACCTAATTCCTCTCTCTCTATATATATTTTTTTATTATTATTATCACAAATCAGTCCCTGGACCGACCTAGGCTATCAGTCAATCTCTTGTTAATCATGTGCAGCAATCCATCAACCAGAAAAAGGGTTGACCATCATCAATCCACATCACACATGGGTTATGGGTAAATACCTGATAGATAAGAGAGAGTAAGAGTGTCCAATTTTGCTTTCTTAAAATATCACCACCTACACCTATCTAGGTTGCCTACTGGCTAGGTAATAACCAGGTAGCAACGTGCTTAACAGAACCAAATGCGATTATTGAGATTTGAATAGAATATCTCTCGAATACACAGGTCGTTTGGAGGTTGAGATTATTCAAATATGTGTATTAGATGTATTGTAAATACAAAGACTGTAAGAATTAGATGATTGAAAGAATGTCACGTTTGTTTGTAGCAACTCAAAAAACTTTAAAGAAAATAAAAATCACTTTATGATATAAAAGTGCAACAAATTAAAACTCACAAAGAATCTCACCATTTTGTTAAGATTTAAAATAAGTGATTGTGGGTGAAATGAAATTTGAAGGCCCACCTCAAATACATGTATTGAATAAAGTTTCGGGACAAAAAAAAATGATGGAATCTCCAGAATGAACGAATTCAAAGAATCATTCATCTTGAATCATAACTTCCAAATGACCCCAAAATTCTTATATCATATATAGAATCAGTTGAGCTCAATAACTAGATTTATTGGAAGAAGTTCAGTTGCAAATCATATACCATTTACTTACAGCAAGCGGACGAATAGATAAGTATAAAAATATAATCACGCCTCCTCAATTTATTAGATTATGATTAAACAACCGTCAAACACGAACGTATCACTATCTATATACTCATTTTTCCTTAGATTTCGTTACCATCATAATCATTGAATGGTAAATTTGGCAACTAACAACAACGTGTAAGAATAATGCTTATCCATACCCATTAGAAAGCAAGATAGTGAAATGCTAGAGAGGAAGGAAAGGGCGGTGTTAATTTTGCTCTGGCAATGTTGTGCTGGCTACTCGAAGGACTGAATGATGAGTTTGACTTATTTGTTCATGTTGATTTAAAATTCGCACGAGGAAAATGAAGAACAAATTGTCAGGAATCCAGCTGCGGTTATAATGCATATATGCTAAGATCATTTGGAGATTTTGAATTAGTCGTCCTATTTGACTTTTTCCCTTTTTGAATTGCATCCTATTCTTTGACTTGCAAGTTACAACGCTAGTTTTCAACCTTCTCCAAACCCTCTACATAATCTGTCCTTGCTTTTCTTTTCCCCCTATTTCCTGTAAAAGCCTATTCCATACAAAAATAATAATAAAAAATATATGATGAATGGGCAAAAACTTAAATTCGATTTTTTTTTGGGTAATAGTTGACAGACCAAAACCCAGATAACCTAGGCTACTTGGCAGTTGCTGAAATGACTAATTGGATAAGGAAATGATATATATCTATTATGGAGCTTCTTCTATCAACTCTAAGAGAAGTAATTGGTTTTTTACAATAATATTAGTACATGTAATGTAATGATTAAAAGGTTGTGTCTGAATTCCCATGACACCTAATATAAATAAATAAAATTACGTCATAGATTAGCTTTAGTTTGATTTGAGAGCATATATAAAACAAGGGTAAATGCCACATTTGGTTACTAAGATTACTGTGTCATGTTTAGTTACTAGAAAAATTTAATATCAATTTTGGTCACTCGAATTACCGAAACTGGTCACATTTAGTCACTCTCCTGTTAGTTTCCGTCCAACTCCATTAATGTAGTTGGACGAAAACTTTTGGGAGATTGATTAAATGTGACATGTTTCAGTAATCCGAGTGACTAAATGTGACATGTTTCAATAATTCGAGTGACTAAAGTTGGACAGAGGCTACAGGAGAGTGACCAAATGTGACCTGTTTCAGTAATTCGAGTGGCCAAAATTGATATTAAATTTTTTTAGTGACTAAACATGACACAATTAAATAATCTCAATGACCGAACGTGGCATTTACCTATAAAATAATGGTATAAGTTTCATTCAGCGCAATTTCTGAGACTAATGGAAGTGGGCTATGTTTGGGCTTACCGGAGTGGCCCATGTGAGTGAAGAATATTGCCCAGTAGTGCCACTTTTAAATCAATTCTCTAACCCAATTGGAATGGAATGACTTTCCCACTTCTCCATCTCGTGCTTTATGCACAACCTAGCTAATAGAGATGGACTAATGGCCTCCTGGGATATTTGGGCCGAGAATTATGTTGCGGACCTCAGGCCCACATGGTGAGCACCTGTTCTTCTGCCCCTCAAAAATTGTCCCTCAAACATTAGTCGTCATTCTTTCTTATACAATCAATATATCTATCCATCTATCTATCTATCTATCTATCTATCTATAATATTATGACAATTCAAAATTAAATTTTTGCCACATAAGCTCTTGGAGAGATCTCAAGTTGCCAAGGTGGACAATTTTTTATCAAAAAAATAGTTATTGACCTATTTATGGAGTTGTCCCTCTCTTCATTTAATATTTAATTCTCTTTTATCCAATAATTATTTTGCTTTGTTTTTGCATTATATTTATATATAATATATGGAGAGAAAGGTTATCAAACCGGTTTAGCAAGTGGAATGGTTTTACCAGTGGTACAACCGCTTTGTGTCGGTTCATGTCGGTTAATAAAATATGTAAAAAAAATAAAAAAATCATTAATATCAAATGAATTTAATCATATATAAACCATATTTGAAGAAAATTTACGTATAATTCATATTAATGTTTGAATAAAATATAATATTTCAAATAAAATTACATGTACTCATACTAATGTTCGTAGAGTGACATATATATCACACTTTTTAAACCAAAAAATATATGATTAATTATTACTATGTAAATTTCTGCTCATTTTTACTAAAACTTAATAATAATTTACATTTTAATGAATAATTTAAACATATTTTCTCTAGATCATGTAGATTGAGCAAGCTCTATTGAGGTCTTACATCATATGCTAAGAAATTTTCTTTTCAGACTTGGAGTTATTTATTATTAAAGATTATAAATTGAAGTTTCCAAAATGTCTTGAGTATAATAGTTTATGAACTTTGACTTCATATTCTAGGATGAGACACGAGATCCCTTGAAAAATGAAATGTGTGAAATTTAGAGAAATCTTTGTTAAGGATGTACGTTAAACATCATATTTCATGCTAAGAAAAATCTAAATTCGACGATCGAGGTAATAAATAAACATTAATGTTTTACTTCACATATATAACAAAAAAAAACATTTATATTTACAATAGTGTAAACTGAGCTATTGGGTCAAAGAAGAATATTTAATAAATATGAGTTTAGTAAGAAAATTGTAACAAGTCTATATAGTAGTTCTGTGATTTCATACCAAATTTTGGCATATCATATTTCACCTAAGGAGCTGAGTTCAAAGGTATTAATTAGTGTTGAAAGTAAAATAAACTCTGTATATATATGTTTAGATATTAACAATAGATGTGTCTAAAACATAGACCAGGAAACCGGATCGTACCGGCCGGTTCAACCGGAAATTGGACCAAAAGCGGTACGGTGGGCTGGTTGTGCTGATTTTACCGTGCCGGCCGGTTTTTTCGGTTTGACGGGTTGAACCGGCCGGTATGATCCGGTTTCCTGGTCTACAATTCAGCTTCATTTCTCCGTATTCTCGTCCAATATGTGGAAAATAATTAAAAAGAATATTATTTTGCTATTTTTCTATGTTGAAAATGGGTCACCGTGGTTGTATAATGCTCTATTTGGTTCTTTTTTTGATGGATTATATTTTTTATACTATCGCATTTCATTTCTCTATCAATAGTGAAAAACGGTATTTACCGGTACAAAACGGTCGTACCACAAAATACCATACCAGAAAGGAATCCGGTATGATGTCCAGTACGGTTTCCTTTACCATGGTCTAAAATACATCCAATAATTTAAATAAATGTGAAAAGCGACAATGTTTTTATGAACTTTTAAATTTTGCTACAAAATATTTTTTTTAAAAATTATAAATTAATTATTCAAGGAATACATAATTTTGAATGCACCTGAAATGTTTGTCTGTCGTATACACACTTTACCAATTATTAATATAAGTAATGAAATTTTTGTTCTAGAACAAACATCAAATATAAAGAAATTTTAGCGAATGGACATTCAAATAGTTGAAAAATTATACATTGAAGGAACATGTTAAGATGAGAACCTTCGATAGTGTATATGAATGCCTTGGATTCAGATTCTAAACGAACATCTAGCAACTGTTATATATTGGAAGATAATAATAATTTGTATCTTGATAGAAAAATTGTCATAAGTTGCTATACAAAGACTTCATGAACATCAACAATAAAAATGAGTGAGGTTTAGAGAATTTTAATCATTATAAGGGATAGGATGTGTGTCAAATTTCAATTGGGATAATCATAATTTATCCAGTAATCAAGTATCTTTCTCCAATAATTTGAACTCTGATTAATTGGCTGAGAGTTCGTACAAACTCGAGAATGATGAATTGATATATGTTGTATAAGATAATAAATTTGAGCATCTTGGTGGAATTTTTTTAATATACGATCCTAAATGGGACGTGATAAACCTATATGACATGATTTATGATCAGAGAATAAAAAGATCACAAGCGAGTGTGCTAACTATTAAATATTAAGAATTTTCCGTATGGGCATACCACATATTCACTTATGAAGCGAGAGCAGAAAATGTATAAAAGATCCAAAAAGTTCAAACATGTAGATAAGTTAACTAATATAAATAATAAAATGAACTTATCCGGCCAACTGGCCGATAAAAAACTAGTTACTCAATTAGATTAAACAAAAGACAGTCTTTTTTACTTGGTGACTAGGCAGTATAATGTATTCCGAACTAAACAAAAACAAGCTTGTTATGAAACTAATGAATAATACAAACAACTACAAGAGAATATTAGAGAGGGAAAGATACAAGAGAAGATAGAGGAAGAGTTCTTCTTATTCATTCATCACTTTTGATATAATAGTGTGCTTTATTTATAAACACACTTTGGTAACCACTACATCCTTATATCAATGCATATGAATGAGAGATAATGATGTAGGAATAGAGGTTACATGTAACTCCCAAGTGAGCATCTAATGTGGTAGGTCATTGGTCATCCATATATCAATATTCACATAACACTCTCCCTTGGGTGACCACTAGATTGCATTACGCTATCTCATACTGCCTTGTTAAAAACCTTACTAGGAAAACCCAATGGGAAAAAACCATGGTGAAGGGAAAAAGATTGCAGTGTGTATATGCTCCCCCTCATGACCACATCACTTCAAATCTTTCAGTCGTTGAACTCAAATTTCACGAACAACTTTTAGAAAGATTGTTGTCGGGAGTGAATTAGTGAGCAATCTTCTAGATTGTCAATTTGATGCATGATCTTTAGATTTTCTTCATACATGATCCTCAGGATCATTTCCTTTTGGAAATAGTTCACAACCACAAGTCCTTTAGATATGGTGGATCACAAAGTGTAACGAAATACATTCAAGACCTGCCTATTATAATTTGTTTTGGTTCTCTATGGAACAGTTATATCACTATATGTAAGAGATAACTCTTCTCCGATCAACCAATATGAGGATCAAATGGTATATAGGATTTGGGTATATAGTTCACCAAATATATTTTTGATAATACCATAATAGAACAATTGCATATATTATTCCTGGAGGTAACAAAGTATTTTCCAATGTTCCAATTAGGGAATCATTGCATCTTCCTAATATTATCAGCACTAAAATGATAGTTTATATTGTGTTTGGCTAGCAAGGTGCATTGGTGCTCTGATGCATTCACATATGGTACTTCAGGACCTAATGTTTCACTTCTTTCTTGATGTCTAAATGGATCTTTGGTCACTTCTAGTGATCTTAGGATCCTAATGTTATTTGATGAACACAATTTATTCATGCAAAATTACTTTACCACTTTTTTAACATAATTACCTTCGTTGTCCATAAAAGGATCTTCAATCCTTCAATTTAACTTATGTCTCTAAGTAATCAACTGCTTTAGGAAGCTCTTCAGGAGCTCCAATAATAGCCATATCATCAACATAATATGCAATCGTCACAAAAACTTAACTAACACAGATTGATGCAAGCAATCTTTCATTTAATGAAAGATAACAAAACTCACATCATAGTAACATATGAACTAGACAAAGCACACTCATAAACACACACCTCATACTTTAAAGTAAAACACAACGCATAAATCAAGAATTTAGAATCCTTGAAGCGCATATAGACAACGCAACTATATATGCACAATGCAAATGCTCTAATGCACTCTATCCGGATTTAACCTTTTAAGGTCCATTCACCATACTGTTGTAGGTGTTCACTTAGACGAATATTTCACATTCATCTATATTGTCTCAACCCATACAAGGGATTTTCTTAGTCTATCGATATATGTTCTCGAGAACTTTTGTTTGTATCCCGCTAGGTTTACCTTTTTCAGGTGTAAGGACTTCTGGTCCTTAAAATTTATGCTCCTTGAGCAAGTTTCCTGATTTCTTTCTATATTGGCCAATAACATCATCATTTGCATGCATCGATAGAGTTTTACTCTTGATCCTCACTTGTATATATCATATTCAGTACTGAAGTACAACAAATAAATATCATCGACAATGACTTCATTACGGTTCCAGTAATATTGTAGTCTAATATGCTTTTGAGATCTCTTCGCTTCCACAACTTTCAGAGACATGTGTTCTTCTGGAACTAAAATTATACTTTATTCTTGGTTTCTCTTCTTGAGTTTTCATGTCCTCGAGTTGACCATTCCAATTACAACTCATTTTCTTTCTCGAGGATGTTTATCATTGGAAGCGATTGGTCTATCACGCTTGATGCGCTCTTTTAGACATATTTTTTTATAATAGAGTATCCAACAAGGATATCAAATTTAGTTGGAGCATTCACGGCTAGTATATGTGACTGATCACTTTGTGTGGCCAATAAAGACATTTGGTAGTTGGTAATGATAATTCATCTTATGAACTTCAAGTTCATATTTCTTACTATGAGGATCAAAACTAGATGATGCTAACTCATTCCAATTCATCTCTTTGTCTTGCTGTTTTTTCTCCCCCTTAATGTTGGGAAAGTGATTAATAAAACAATAATTTTGCAAACAAATTTCTCATTTGGGATTCATACCCAACACAAATTCTCAATTTCCAACGAGAATCCACTTAAGATACTGTGGTGGAGCAATTGGGGTGTATGCGGCACACCCTGATATTCTCATATGGGAAACGTGAGGTTTTTGACAAAAACAATGTGTAAAAGTGGGGAAACTTATGATAACTTGTTGGTTAGATGCGAACAAATACTATCACTTGCCAGCTAGCATGTCCTTGACTAGTGACCGGAAGGCTCAACTTGTTCCCTTAAGTAAAGTGATGTTTGATTGGATAACCATCAAAATGTATCAATAGTGAGGAAACCAATCTCGCAAACATCGGGTTGCGATTAGATAAAATACATGTGATCATCCATTTGCTGCATCAACCCATAAAATTGACAAATGATCCACATGACTGATGTATTGTTCTGCATACACGTCCATAAAATCTCAAGAGATTTGCCAACTCTTTTACAAGCGATGTCAATTGTTATATTCTCCTTGAGAATGCCATAATAACTCTTTTAGTTGAAGAATACTTTAACTTCTCATATGATGTTCTCATGAATTCTCAAAGATGTTTTTTCACATCATGATCCGGGATGGTCTAACCGGACCAACTGACTGCTCTAAAACACAACACCTAACAATGGCCAAGTGTAACCAATGGAAGGGACTGCAGAATAGTGGCTCAAGTGATAAATATCGAATCCACGGGTCTCTAGAGTTACTATTACTCAGCTTCAGTTTATTATTTAGCAAACCAGATCAAGATGAAAGAACTAAAACTACTCTAGCAAACTACAGTTAAGTTAATCTAATTACAGGTTGGGAACTCACTTAGGTATGATTCACACTAGCCACTAGCCAGACAAACAATTGATGATTTCCAACTTGTTTCACTTTCATTCACAATGCGGAGAATCCTTGACTAGACCTTGAGTCTCGACTAAAGGAACAAGGCCCTCTTGAGTCAATTGCCTAGAGGGACGTATCCTTCTCTAGAACAACTGATCAAGGCGTTCTGAACTAGACTCCCTCTATCGAAAGAGGTTCTCAATCGATACAAAGCAGTGAATCGACCCTCGACTAAAGCAATCGATCCACTACTTTCAATCTATGGTGCTCTATTGACCTAATCAGGTATTCCCTATCATAGGATCAAAGCAGAATCAATAATCTCGACTAAAGCAGAATTGAATCATGAAAACATGCATAGATTGAATATGAACTCAAGATTATCAAGTCAGAGTACTCATACAATCATCCAATCAAACAAACATAGCTAGGGTTCCTCAAAACCTAAGTGAAGGGAAGTTACTCCATAGAGAAGAGAGAGACTGCAATAAGAATCTTCAGATGATCAGTCTTCAAGTCCGGGCTTGTTCCTCGAGCTTCCAAGGCGAAGAAATCCTCCTTCTCTACTCCAAGAATGCCCTCAAATCGCCCTCTCTCTCTTTGGTTCGTCCCTTGGGTGTTTGGGATCCAAAACCCAGCTCCTCCTCTCCTTTGGCTTGAATTTGCGTTAAAAAACCTGATTCTGGGCAAAACACGGTCGAGGGCACGGCCGTGCTTTGATTTTGACCGCCCGTGTTTTGCCCCGTGTTAAAAACACGCTCGCGCGCGTCGGCCAAAACACGGTCGTGCCTAAATATGGGCACGGCCGTGTTTTGATTTAGGCGCGCCCGTGTTTTTACTGCCGAACCTGTTCCCCTATATTCAATGCTTCGTTTCTCCCTCGTCCGGACTCCGAATCAGTCGCCGTTTGATCCCAGACGCTCGTAGTCTCGTCCTCTTTCTTTTCATGACAAGCTTGCATGATTCTTTGTCCATAAAGTGAGGTAGAAATTCATTCTTCTTCAGGTCATGCCCGAGTTTCTTCTCCCTAATCGCCAATTGATCTCTGATTGACTTGAAACTTGCGCCTATGCTTCACTTTATGTGCTAGGACCTGAAATGTGACAAAGGAACACAACCTAGCGTAAAATAGGCCAAAGACGCAATAATTAAAGCTCAAACAATCAAGAAACAAAGGGGAAAACATGTGCAAATATCGAGTCATCAAATCCCCCCACACTTAACCGTTTGCTTGTCCCCAAGCAAACCTAACTCAAACCAATGCTGCTCTCCAGACCTCTATAGCAACATGCACCCTCGATCGTTGATAGAGAATTTTCTAGATCATTTAGCAGCTTACGAGGTCAACCGACGCACAAGTCATCTCATAGCTTCTTCGGCGAGAATGCTAGTCTCGAGTCGGCATCATGGCAAATAGTGAACAGAGGACAAATGAATCGTGGACAAAGAGACTCTAAAAAAAAAATATCATGGACTCACATTTTTCAAGGTGCTCTTATTTTCTTTTTGAAGACGGTTGGAACCCCTTTTCTTTCTGTTTTGCTTGTTTTCTGTTATATTTCCTTTTTTTTTTCAAGGGTCCCAACCTGCTTTTCACAAAATGGGGGCTCCCACCTAGCAGAGGTTTTGCGGGAGCCCGGCTCTTACCGGCCATGCCAGGAGCGGGTGTCTCGAGCCTCGTGCGGGGGAAAGACATGTAAGGGGGCTGGAGGTAGTAGGTGAAAATTGGGAACGAATTCTCGTCTCCCCTTACACACTTTCGCCCTATTCGCACGGGAGACGTTATTCTAAAGCACATTTTCGAGCACCTGTTAAACTCAAAACATGAAACAATAGTCCATGAGAGGTAGAGAGTCCACAACACCACACAATTCAGGGGTCCTAAGATCACTAATTCACTCAATCAACCAACACAATATGAAGAAGAAATGAGACTTCTTAAATGCATCAACATCCTCCATAGTGCTACACTACCTCCCTAGGTTGCATATTACTATAAAGACTGTCAATTCAAAGCATACTGAGCAGGCAATTGCAAGGAACACGTACTTGGAGCCCTCAAATCGAAATTTGGACAGTGGACTAGGCTCCAAGCACACAAACAGTCAAACATTCACACACATACATAATCGAACACCCCCCCCCCCCCCCCCCCCCCCCCCCCCACACTTAAGCACGACATTGTCCTCAATGGAGGAAAGATAAGGAGGGTAGAACGAAGTTACCATATCAACGGTGAATGATGGTGGACGGGTAAGGCGGTGCATTCCAGGAGGACAAAGTAGTCGGAACACAAACACCACACAAAATCTCACAAAGGTTGAATTATTGACTCTGAAATCAAAGAACAAAACTGACTCAACCAAAGAGAAATAGAGAAAGAAATGCAAACCGACTAGTTGGGTTGCCTCCCAACAAGCGCTTCTTTCACGTCGTGAGCTGGACGATGGCTCCTAAGTTTCGGTCCACCCCAAAACCTCCTTGAAGTTGAGGTTCTCGTCGATGAGGTGGAGTCTCAAGTCACGAGCATGTGGTATGACAGGTGATGGAAGCTCGTGCACTTGATGCAGCTAACGTCTCCACCCTCGAGACCTCTTCTTCTTTTCTCTCGTCTCATTGCCCCAAACCAGATATGACAGCATCGATTGACCACCATCGCGTCCACCAAGAGTGACCGATGTCGATGTGGCCTTGGTCTGGCAAAGAGACACTGCAAATGGGTCCTTGCTAAGCAGTTCCTCGAAGTTTGGTGGAGATATCACATATAACTCATGGCCGGTGCAGGCCTCTTCCACCTTAACTCCGTCCTCAGCCTGGACGCCAATTTCTTCTTCAACCTCCCTTCCTTCTTCATGTGGTATCACCCCTGGGAAATGATCAAGAACTCCTCCTGCTTCACTTTCTTCATCCTCCACAACTTCTTTCTGCACCCTTTCTTGCTCTTCTTCTTCTAGCACGGATTGGAGAGCAAGTTGCCAAGCAATTTCTTTCATGAGATCTTCTTGCATCTCCTCACTCATGCCCGCCTCTTCAAAGCTCAGTTTGGGGTGTGGGAAGGTGTGGTCGGCTACGACATGACACTCCTGATCATGATCATCACGGGAGCTCTCCGTGACAACTTCAGTGTGCTCCACAATGTCCTTGTAGCCTTCTTCTTCCTCCTCATCTTCTTGTATGGTAGCAGAAGGGTGATCTGGAGCAGGTTGCGCCCAAGATCGCTCAAGATCATCGACGCTCTTCTTAAGGCTCAGGAGGATCCCCTCTGTTTCACGATAGGCCTGGACACAATGATCCATACTGGAGCATGATCTCTCCATGAGAAGCCTCAAATCATAGTGTGGATCTGGCTGTGGAGTGTAGCATGGCTCTGCAGAATGGCCCGTGAAGGCCGCCATGGGTAACTCCAGCTCCAATGGCCCTTCTGGTTGTGGGAGAAATTCTTCTTGGTAATGAGGTTGTTCTTGATATGCCCAGGGGTCCGGTTGTTCTCCGTAGTAAGGGGGTTGGTACTGGAACCCGAATCCATAGTCTTCTCCGCCTTGATTGCTCCACGGAGTCTCGGGGTAATACCACTCAGGTGGTGGTGGATACCCCCAATGATTGGAGAAGCCATTAGGATCCATGATTCAGATCTGCACCAACAAAAACAAAAACACCCAAGTGAAAAGCAAGGGTGGAAAAGAAAAGAAACGAAAAATGCTAAAGTAACAAACTTCTGCCTTTCCTAATACTCTAGAAAGTCCCCGGCAACGGCGCCAAAAACTTGACTGCTCTAAAACACAACACCTAACAATGGCCAAGTGTAACCAATGGAAGGGACTGCAGAATAGTGGCTCAAGTGATAAATATCGAATCCACGGGTCTCTAGAGTTACTATTACTCAGCTTCAGTTTATTATTTAGCAAACCAGATCAAGATGAAAGAACTAAAACTACTCTAGCAAACTACAGTTAAGTTAATCTAATTACAGGTTGGGAACTCACTTAGGTATGATTCACACTAGCCACTAGCCAGACAAACAATTGATGATTTCCAACTTGTTTCACTTTCATTCACAATGCGGAGAATCCTTGACTAGACCTTGAGTCTCGACTAAAGGAACAAGGCCCTCTTGAGTCAATTGCCTAGAGGGACGTATCCTTCTCTAGAACAACTGATCAAGGCGTTCTGAACTAGACTCCCTCTATCGAAAGAGGTTCTCAATCGATACAAAGCAGTGAATCGACCCTCGACTAAAGCAATCGATCCACTACTTTCAATCTATGGTGCTCTATTGACCTAATCAGGTATTCCCTCTCATAGGATCAAAGCAGAATCAATAATCTCGACTAAAGCAGAATTGAATCATGAAAACATGCATAGATTGAATATGAACTCAAGATTATCAAGTCAGAGTACTCATACAATCATCCAATCAAACAAACATAGCTAGGGTTCCTCAAAACCTAAGTGAAGGGAAGTTACTCCATAGAGAAGAGAGAGACTGCAGTAAGAATCTTCAGATGATCAGTCTTCAAGTCCGGGCTTGTTCCTCGAGCTTCCAAGACGAAGAAATCCTCCTTCTCTACTCCAAGAATGCCCTCAAATCGCCCTCTCTCTCTTTGGTTCGTCCCTTGGGTGTTTGGGATCCAAAACCCAGCTCCTCCTCTCCTTTGGCTTGAATTTGCGTTAAAAAACCTGATTCTGGGCAAAACACGGTCGAGGGCACGGCCGTGCTTTGCTTTTGACCGCTCGTGTTTTGCCCCGTGTTAAAAACACGCTCGCGCGCGTCGGCCAAAACACGGTCGTGCCTAAATATGGGCACGGCCGTGTTTTGATTTAGGCGCGCCCGTGTTTTTACTGCCGAACCTGTTCCCCTATATTCAATGCTTCGTTTCTCCCTCGTCCGGACTCCAAATCAGTCGCCGTTTGATCCCAGACGCTCGTAGTCTCGTCCTCTTTCTTTTCATGACAAGCTTGCATGATTTTTTGTCCATAAAGTGAGGTAGAAATTCATTCTTCTTCAGGTCATGCCCGAGTTTCTTCTATCTAATCGCCAATTGATCTCTGATTGACTTGAAACTTGCGCCTATGCTTCACTTTATGTGCTAGGACCTGAAATGTGACAAAGGAACACAACCTAGCGTAAAATAGGCCAAAGACGCAATAATTAAAGCTCAAACAATCAAGAAACAAAGGGGAAAACATGTGCAAATATCGAGTCATCACCAACCAAATTATCAAGTTATCAAATCTTGTAAACATCTTGTTTACACTTTTATGTTTAATGATAGTACTAATATACATGTAGTACATATTTGTGATGTTGACTCACTTCTACTGTCACTCCAGGAATTGGCCAAGTGGAACCACTTCCTAAAGCGTAGTATAGCGGGTTTAGGTTTAATTATCAACCCGGGTCCTAGATTTGATGACTACTCAGTGAATTCTTGTTATCTAGCAATGAAACTTTAATGCAAGTCTAAACTAACAAACTAACAAAGCAACTAAAGGGGTTGTATTCAGGTTAAGAGAGGTCACCCGGATATGGTTCCCCCTAGACTGCAGTTAAGCCGGATTGTAATTACCAAGTTCAGTTTCTATGATAGTTATACTGCGGAAGGTTCTTAAACAGCCTGAAGTCTCGACTAAAGGTCTTCAGACCCTCTCAATCTGAGTCTCTAGCGGGCGACTAACCTCCACCGGAGTAAACAGATTGAGGCCTTAACAAACAAAACCTCCACTACCGGAGTGAATCCGGTACAGAATAGTGAGTTGGCTCCTCGACTAAAGTCACCAACTCCCTACCTTCAATCAAGGATGCTCTATCAACCTAGGCAGATATTCTCATTCTAGGTCAAAGCAGAAACAACAGGAATTGGATCAGGATTCATGCCATTCAATCATTCAAACCTCAATCGAATATAATCAAATCATAGAATCAGTACTTGGGTTCATACAATCAAAGCCTAACATACAAATCTAGGGTTCTCCATACCCAGATGAATGGGAGAACTACTCCATGGAGAAAGAAGCAAAAGCAGAATCAGACGCGGAATTCATACTGTGAAGGTTGGATTCCTGCTCCTGGACGTTGATCGGCACTTCTCCAAGCTCAAACTGACCTCCAATGGTGATGAAGATCAAACTAGGGCACTTGGGAACTCTTGCTCGTCACTTTCTCACTCTAGGAATTGATCTCTCTCTCTCTAAAACTCCAATCCTTTGATTTTCAGCCTTCTTTTCCCTTAAAACAGCTGCCTGTCGCGATACCCGGTCGAAATACTCGGTCGGGTATTTTGGGTCACGACCGGGTATAGTTAAAACGCACGTTTTGGCCAGGGGAAAATACCCGGTCTCATCCAATAATCCCCGGTCGGGGATTTCTGCCTTTCAGACCGGGACCCCCCCTGTTTCTCAAACGCCAAAAGGGAAAATCCTCGGTCTCCTCAGAATAATACCCGGCCGGGTATTTGTGGTCATGGCCGGGTATTTTCTTCCTCCAGCCCACTTCAATCCTCACTTGCTCCTTTCGACCCGAATCTCGTTCCTTCGCCTCGATTCCAACGCCGGGTCTTGAAATATGACATAAACACACAACCTCGCGTGAAATCGGCTTAAAACCCGAGAGTCAACCCCTCAAACGGCTCAAGAATAGGGGTGAAAATATGTATAATTATCGGTCTATCAAACTCCCCCACACTTAGCCGTTTGCTTGTCCCCAAGCAAACCTAACTCAAACCAATGCAACTCTCCAGACCTCTATAGCAACAAACAACCCAAATCGTAGGTAGAGGACTTCCTAGATCATTTAGCAGCTTACGAGGTCACCCGATGCACAAGTCATCTCATAGCTTCTTTGGCGAGAGCACTAGTATCGAGTCGGTATTATGGCAAATAGTGAACAGAGGACAAATGAATCGTGGATGAAGAGATTCTCAAAAACAAAGGATCATGGACTCACATTTTTCAAGGTGCTCTATTTTCTTCTTAAGGATGGTTGGAACCCCTTTTCTTCCTGTTTTGCTGGTTTTCTGTTTTTTTTTTTCAAGGGTCCCAACCTGCTTTTCAGAAAATGGGGCTCCCAGCTAGCAGAGGTTTTTCGGGAGCCCGGCTCTTACCGGCCATGCCAGGAGCGGATGTCTCGAGCCTCGTGCGGGGGAAAGACATGTAAGGGGGTTGGAGGTAGTAGGTGGAAATTGGGAACGGATTCCCGTCTCCCCTTACACACTTTCGCCCTATTCGCACGGGAGACGTTATTTTGAAGCACATTTTCGAGCACCTGTTATTTTCAAAACATGATACAAGAGTCCATGACAGGTAGAAAATACACAACACCACACCATTCAAGGGTCCTAAGATCACTAATTCACTCAATCAACCAACACAATATGAAGAAGAAATGAGATTTCTTAAATGCATCAACATCCTCCATAGTGCTACACTGCCTCCCTAGGTTGCATATTACTATAAAGACTGTCAATTCAAAGCATACTGAGCAGGCAATTGCAAGGAACACGTACTTGGAGCCCTCAAATTTAAAAATTTGGACAGTGGACTAGGCTCCAAGCACACAAACAGATCTAATGCAGTCAAAAGATAAACATCCCCCCACACTTAAGATCGACATTGCCCTCAATGGAGAAGAGGGAAGGAAAAGGGGAACGATGTTACCGGTGTGCACGGACTGCAGGGGAATGGAAGCGGACCAGTCGGAGTGAAGCGGACTGGAGAGGGACCAGTCTGGAATAAAGCACAGCTAAAGGGGAACATAAGAGCTCAAACACAATATGTTAGGTCCAATGTCAGCCCAATAATACATCATCCAAAACAAAAGAAAACAAACCAAAACCAAACCGGTTTACAATCCGACTCAAAACACAAGAAAGAAAGTCAAACCGTGGTGGGGTTGCCTCCCCACAAGCGGTTCTTTACCGTCTTTTAGTTGGACGCCCATGGTGGATACTCAGGGAGGTGCAGGAACAGGTGCCTCCAAGAGCGGACCCACGTCGCTCTTGAGATAGAGCTTAAGGTTGTGGCCATGCACCTGACGGATGCGACCACCATCATCTGTCAGCTCGACCTGGCCATCCGGTAAGACGCAGGCGAGTGAGTACCCGGACGGCCAGGGTGGTCGTGGTGCAGGGGGTGGGACCAGCTAGTAGTGATCTCCACCCTTCTTCCGTGCAGGCTTAGCAACCTGCTGCTTCGGCCGCCACTCCTCCTTGAGCTTTTTGTTCGGAGGCGAGGCTGGATGGAGTGGCAGCGAAGGAATGATAGGAGGGTCCTGCAAAATAAGAGGTGCAGAAGGATACACGACAGGCTCGTGTACCTGATCAGAAATGGCATGTACAGGCGTGACAGCAATCATAGCGCAGTGATCAAATTCAGTCACAGAAAAAGTATCCTGTTCATTCCCAGCACGCAGGATCAGTTTACCATCATGCACATCAATAAGTGCCTTGGCGGTGGCAAGAAATGGTCTACCCAGAATCAAAGGCACATCCACATCCTCATGTATATATAGAATAACAAAATCAACAGGATATGTGAATGCACCGACCTTGACAAGCAGATCCTCTATGATTCCCCTAGGATGCACAATGGAACGATCAGCTAGCTGAATGCTCATCCTAGTAGGGCTAAGTTCACCTAGGTCTAGCTTTTTATACAACTTATATGGCATGACGTTTATGCTAGCGCCTAGGTCCGCCAAGGACTTGCCTACATGCATGCTGCCAATAGTAAGAGGGATAGTAAAACTCCCTGGATCCTTGCGCTTTTCGGGAAGCTTGTTCTGCAGGATAGCAGAACACTCCTCGCTCAGCAACACTGTCGAGAGATCCCCAATTTTCTTCTTGTTGGTGAGGAGATCTTTCATGAATTTGGCATACTTGGGCATCTTCGACAGTGCCTCCACGAACGGTATGCTGATGTTGAGCTGCTTCAACATTGCCATAAACTTGGCAAACTCAGTCTCCAACTTGTCTTTGTGTAGGCGAGTGGGGAAGGGAAGCTGGGGTACATGCTCCTTAACCACTGGTTGTGGCTTGGGAGCAGGGGCTTCCTTCTCCACCCGCACTTCTGCATCGTCGGCTGGAAGTGCTGAAGCAGGTAGTGGTTCCTCCTGTCTGGCCGGGACAGGATCAGCAGATATGGTATTACCGCTCCTGGTAAAAATGGCATCCAGCTGCTGGAGCTGGTGAGGATTCCGAGGATTCGGAACAGTGGTGGCAGGCAGAGTCCCCGGTGCCCTGGTAGTGTTTAGGCGAGCCAAGATGCCCACCTGGGTCTGCAGATCTTGCAAAATGGTACCCTGGTTCCGCTGACCTGCCTCCAGTGACGTGATAGCAGCCTGAGTGCTAGTCATGAATGAAGCTAGAATATTTTCCAGCTTTGTCATCCGGTCATCTGGAGCTGGAGCTGCTGCTGGCTCGGCAAACTGGCGCTGGGGTTGCTGGAATTGTTGCCCCTGCCTAGGCTGGTAGGGCTGCTGCTGTGGGGCTGGCCCCTGTCGAGCCTGGAAGGGCTGCCTCTGCTGAAAACCACCTGCTGGTGATGGGAAACCAGGTGGTTTAGTGGTGTTGCTGCTCCAGGCAAAGTTGGGATGCTGGCGCCACCCTTCATTATATGTGTTGCTGTACGGGTCGAGGCGGCGAGCATTGGCGATGAAGTCCAACTGCTCTTGGGGAGTGGTAGACTCCCTCATAGCCTGGCAGTCCTCCACTAGGTGATTGGAGCTCTCGCACCAATGACATTGAGCTACTAGAGGTGTAGCCAAACCTCTGTCCGGAATCAGACTGTTGGGCTGCTTCAATGTCTGCACTAGCTCAGCTACCTGCTGCTCGAGCCCGGATCTGGTCTCCAAGGCGTGCACACTACGGTCCTGGGACTGTCTGCCTCGGCTACCCTGTCCCCAAGAATGATCTCTGGCAGCCAAAGTACTGATCATCTGGTTCAGCTCGGGTGGAGTCTTAGTAAGAACATCCCCTCCTGGGCATAAAGACTCAATCACCCTCTAGCTGTCTATAGAGAGAGCACTGTAGAAGTTCCCCACTGTGAATGCATCACTAAAGCCATGATGGGGACACTGCCAGAAATATCCCATGTACCGCTCCCATGCATCACGAAGTGACTCATCTGGCTCCTGGCGGAAGTGAGTGATCTCCCGCTGGATCTCTGTAGTCTTCGATGCCGGATAGTACCTGTGCACGAATTTGTCAGCCAGATCGTCCCAAGAGGTGATGGACAGTGGGGGCTGGGTCTCCAAGCACCTCTTAGCATTCCGCGCCAGAGAATGGGGGAAGAGATGAAGGCGGATTGCATCATCCGGGACACCATTCAGCTTGAACCCGTTCGTCAGCTGCAGAAAAGGGGAAAGATGCACCCTGGCCTCCTCATCCTTCAAGCCATGGAACTGGATAGAGGATGTAATGAGCTGAATACAGCATGGCTTGATCTCGAAGTGATTTGCTGGAATAGGCACGTAGAGGATAACCGGGCGGATGTCAGCAATCCGAGGAGTATAGTAGTACTCCAAGGTGGGATCCGGCTGCGGTGGATGATGAACCCCATGATCCTGGGGTATGGGGTTGTTCCCCAGGACCTGATTCACCGGGGGAACCTGCTGCGGATTCCCCTGGTGTTGATTGTAGTCTCCGTCCATCCCGTGCTCTTCTTCAGAATCGCTACTCAGGTGGCCGTCTATGCGCTCTTCCGTAACCAGTCTAGCTCGCTGTTGTCTCCTGAGCTGGCGACAGGTGCGATCAATCTCTGGATTCAACGGCAGTAAACCTCCTGACTGGCTACGGGTCATGCACTACCTGCACACACTCAAGCAAACAAACCCGTGAAGGCACAAGTGGAACAAAGCAAACAAAGCAAAAAGAAAAGCTAAATTAACAGAAATCACTTTTCTTCAACCTAGCCGTCCCCGGCAACGGCGCCAAAAACTTGACTCACTTCTACTGTCACTCCAGGAATTGGCCAAGTGGAACCACTTCCTAAAGCGTAGTATAGCGGGTTTAGGTTTAATTATCAACCCGGGTCCTAGATTTGATGACTACTCAGTGAATTCTTGTTATCTAGCAATGAAACTTTAATGCAAGTCTAAACTAACAAACTAACAAAGCAACTAAAGGGTTGTATTCAGGTTAAGAGAGGTCACCCGGATATGGTTCCCCCTAGACTGCAGTTAAGCCGGATTGTAATTACCAAGTTCAGTTTCTATGATAGTTATACTGCGGAAGGTCTTAAACAGCCTGAAGTCTCGACTAAAGGTCTTCAGACCCTCTCAATCTGAGTCTCTAGCGGGCGACTAACCTCCACCGGAGTAAACAGATTGAGGCCTTAACAAACAAAACCTCCACTACCGGAGTGAATATGGTACAGAATAGTGAGTTGGCTCCTCGACTAAAGTCACCAACTCCCTACCTTCAATCAAGGATTCTCTATCAACCTAGGCAGATATTCTCATTCTAGGTCAAAGCAGAAACAACAGGAATTTGATCAGGATTCATGTCATTCAATCATTCAAACCTCAATCGAATATAATCAAATCATAGAATCAGTACTTGGGTTCATACAATCAAAGCCTAACATACAAATCTAGGGTTCTCCATACCCAGATGAATGGGAGAACTACTCCATGGAGAAAGAAGCAAAAGCAGAATCAGACGGGGAATTCATATTGTGAAGGATGGATTCCTGCTCCTGGACGTTGATCGGCACTTCTCCAAGCTCAAAGTGACCTCCAATGGTGATGAAGATCAAACTAGGGCACTTGGGAACTCTTGCTCGTCACTTTCTCACTCTAGGAATCGATCTCTCTCTCTAAAACTCCAATCCTTTGATTTTCAGCCTTCTTTTCCCTTAAAACAGCTGCCTGTCGCGATACCCGGTCGAAATACCCGGTCGGGTATTTTGGGTCACGACCGGGTATAGTTAAAACGCACGTTTTGGCCAGGGGAAAATACCCAGTCTCATCCAATAATCCCAGGTCGGGGATTTCTGCCTTTCAGACCGGGACCCCCCCTGTTTCTCAGACGCCAAAAGGGAAAATCCCCGGTCTCCTCAGAATAATACCCGGCCGGGTATTTGTGGTCATGGCCGGGTATTTTCTTCCTCCAGCCCACTTCAATCCTCACTTGCTCCTTTCGACCCCAATCTCGTTCCTTCGCCTCGATTCCAACGCCGGGTCCTGAAATATGACATAAACACACAACCTCGCGTGAAATCGGCTTAAAACTCGAGAGTCAACCCCTCAAACGGCTCAAGAATAGGGGTGAAAATATGTATAATTATTGGTCTATCAGATGCAAATATTAGTTTCACTATTTTCTTGATAAGATATTCATTTTTGCAAATATCCTTTTAATTGGGTAATTCATCATCACTAGGTACTTTTGTTCCTTTAGGCCACAAAACATAGCTCTTTTAGAGCTTTACCATATTTTGTACCATATTTCGCCCTTCCTTGGACTTATGATTTGATGCATTCTTAGTAAACATATATTCATAGTGAACAGCATCACAAATTGTTATCACGAGTTCATGATTTAGTTACTTCTAGTAACCAAATATAAGCTCTTCGGAAGCTTTTTCTTATTTATGTACTCTACCATATCGTTTATATGTAATTTTTCTAACACTCATAAATTACAAAAACATACTAAAATAACACATGTGAATATTTCAAACTTAAGACAAAAATGATGAATTTATCAAGTTAATTGTTCTATATAAAAGTTATCAAATTAAATTATGCATGAAATATAACGTCACAATAAAACATAAAAGAAAATAAGAATCATATACTACAATTATGAAAATTAAATAAGCTTTATTTGGAACAATACCATCACTAACTAGGTGATTTTAAATTTATATTTGCATTTCATTATGCATTTCAATGTACAATGGGTACATTATGTTATCATGACTTTATTTATTTATTAATTATAATGGCGATGAAAACTTATTAAAAAGAAAAGGGGAAAGACAAACAAGTTAAAGTACAAAAGCAAAATGCAACTCAATGACAGTGGCAGGGATCACAAGATATGATCCCACATACTAGACAAGAAGCAACAAAACAACAAGAGATGGTGTTAGCCGGGCCAAACCGACCCTTCACCCACTTCTAAATGAAGAAACACAAAAGAGCCAGGAAGAACGGGAAGGAAAGCCATCTGAATCACTACAAAGCAACAACCGTCATATCAACCTCATCCTGCAGCTCATTATTCTGTACAGCGCGACTGTCATACGTTGTCTGCAGAGGCCAAGCACGATAAATCATGGAAGTCCACTCCAAGCGCTGCTGCTCGCTTAACACCCCAGCTGCAGGAACCCAGTTGAGCAGTGATCTGCATATTTTGTAGAAGACAACCACCAGGTTCTTTGTCTTGTCTTGGAAGATTCAGGTGTTTCTTTTCTTTCCAAACTTCCCAAATAAAGGCGTGAAGAATTCCCATCACAAACCAACACCTCCAGGTCTTCTCATTACCCGCAGGCTAGCCTCTAATGATCAAAGTAAAATCAGCCGGGAAAGGACCTACAATTTGCAACATATGTTGAAGGCATACCCAAATGCTCCTGCTAACAGAACAATGACAGAAGATATGATTAATGGATTCTTCCTCCGCTTCACATAGCGGACACCTGTTCGCTATAATCCATCCTTTCCTTTTGAGATTGTCCTGAGTCAGTATACGTTTATGTATCACCAGCCACAGAAAGGCCTTCACTTTCATGGGGATTTCCTGTCTCCAAATTAAAGCATCGAGAAAGTCATCTTCATCATTGAATCTTGATTTGATGAGAGCATTATACATGGACTTCACAGAGAAACCATTCTTCAAACAGGGCCTCCAAATAAGCTTCGCGGGACCTGTAGAAATAAGATCAGAGGGTAAAGTGGATAAAAAATGGTAGAGATTCAGCCTTTCACACTCAGCCCCACCCCTCAAATTAATTGATAAATGCAAATCCCACCCCACACTCCCATTTTGAAAGGATATTATATTGGACACCCAAGCTTCAGGATTTGAAGAGGCAGCCGCAACTCTTGGGAAGGCCTCTTTCATAATCACACCCGGCCACCAACAATCATTCCAAAAGGACACCCAAGCACCACCACCCGGGGAAATACAAGCAAACTTCTAAAATTGTGGTTCCTCCTTCATAATTCTCTTCCAAATCGAGCAGCCAACTAGACCTCCATCAGTTCCCACCTTCCAGACAGAGGTGGGGTTAGGAAACTTGGAATCAATAAGTTGCCTCCACCACGCATCTGGTTCCGAAGCATACTTCCAAAACCATTTAGAAAGAAAAGCGATATTCATACAATTGAGATCCAAAATTCCCAAACCACCCATGTCCCTTGTGTTTTTGCAGGTGTCCCATTTGACTAAATGAAACTTGTTCTTATGCTGGACCCCTGACCAGATGAAATTCCTCATCATATTCTCCATTTTGTGAATTATATTCTTGGGAGCCCTTAGCAAGGAGAACATAAACAAAGGCTGACTTGCAAGGCTGCTCTTGCACAATGTGATTCGTCCACCAAGGGAAAGGAAGTTACCTCTCCAATTTTTCAATCTCTACTGAAATCTGCTCAAGACACAATTCCATATTGAGGAAGAATTCGGGCTAGCACCCAGGGGCAGCTCAAGATAAACTACGGGAAGATAGCCCTAGCCACAAAAAAAAATGTTAGCATATAAGGCAGGATTTTGAACGTTTTCGACTGGATACATAGTGCTTTTTTCAACATTAATTCTCAAACTTGTGACAGCTTGGAAACAGACTAAGGTAGATAGGAGATTCAACACATGGTTTTCGTTATCATCACAGAAAATGATAGTGTCGTCTGCATAGGGCAAGTGAGTCACTTCACCTCTCGAGTCCAGTTCATTGCAAAAAATCCAGTAAACAACCCAGCCCTTCTTAGAGATTCAAGCATAACCGAGAGGACATCCATCACTAACAAAAAAAGGTATGGGGACATAGGGTCACCCTGCCTCAGCCCTTTCTCAGTTTTGAAAAAGCCAGCAGCTTCACCATTAACCAGAACCGAAAGATAGGGAGCCGTGACAAGCCCCTGAATCCAAACTTTGGCTTTATGAGAGAAGTGCATGCTTTCCAGAATATTGAAGAGGCAACTCCAGTTGACGTTGTCGAAGGCATTTTCGATATCCAATTTGAAAACCAGCACCGATTTACCACTCTTCTTCCTGTTGTCGATCAACTCATTCGCAATAAGAGATGCTTCATGAATTTGTTTTTCTTTAATGCAACCAAACTGGTTCCTCGAAATTACTTTAAGCAAGATTGGCCTAAGTCTCTAAGTGATGGTCTTTGAAATCTACTTATTCATACTATTGAGGAGACTTATAGGGCGAAAATCTCTAATATCCTCCACTGCCTCCTTTTTGGGAATCAGGCAGATCAAAGAATGGGCAATGCTCTTGGGTATCTTACCTCGATTAAAAAAGTCACCAAAGGCTTTCAGCACATCATCTTTAATGACATCCCACTGTTTTTTGAAAAAGGCCAAAGAGAAGCCATCTAGTACTGGTGCTTTGTCTCCTCTGCATCGCCTAACAACATTCCAAACCTCCTCTTCAAAGAAGGGTCTTTTGATAAATGCCTCATCTTCCATAGAAACTCTAAAACCACCACCATACTGAGCTGGGATAGGACGTCTAGGGTATCTTTCTTTGAAAACAGCCGAAAAGTGCCCAACACAAGCCTCTTTTAATTCATCTTTACCTTCGACAAGCACATCACCCACCTTGATATTTGAGACCAAGTTCCTTCTCCGGTTGTGGTTTGCCACTTTGTGGAAAAAACCTGTATTCATGTCGCCCACCTTAAGCCAAAATTCCCTATATTTCTGACGCCAAAAGATCTCTTCCATCATCAAAACTCTATCCATATTGCATTTAAGAGTATTCCTATTCAGTAAGTCTTCTTCACACAGGTTGCCCTCCTCCTTCTTCCCGTCGATCTCTTTGATTTGTTCAAGAATCTCTGTTATCTTTTTTTCACTCTGCCGAATTCATCCCTATTCCACGTCTTAATAAGGGTCTTCAAATGTTTGAAATTCTGTCCCATAATGAATAATTAACCACTCCCGACAGGTTGATTTCTCCACCAAACAACCATATGCTCGTTGAAAGAATCCTCAACCAGCCACATGTTTTCAAATCGCCAAGATCTATGAATCCTGTCTCCTTCTCCCCAAATGAGTTGCACCGGATTGTGATCTGACTCGACCCTTTCTAGGCAATAAGTCTTCAATCTGGTCTCATACTATCAAACAACGGACACACCAAGCAACGATCAATTCTCGATAAAGAAGGAATAGCTCTTTCACTGCTCCAAGTGAAAGAAGCTCCCACCAAGGGGAGATCAATCATAGCAGTATTTGCGATCAATGTATTGAACTCCAACAAGAGGTCAGAGCTTCTTGAAGCTCCCCTGTATTCCTCATGTGATCTCAGAAGGTTGAAATCACCCATAATGCATAAGGGATTATAGCAGCTCTGACAAACGGTCTTCAATTCATCAATAAACCTCAGTTTATCCCTTCTGTCTTGCGGCCCGTAGACAATAATCAGGTCAAATATATGTGTATCTTGAATGTCTTCAAGTTGCACCGAAAGACAGAACTCCCTCTCTTGCAAGTCAAGTTTCTTGAAAGCTAAGTCATCCCAATGGATAATAATGCCCCCCCTGCTGTCCACTGCATTCTTTACAGCCTACTCTATATTTCTTCTACCACTAAGGGAGTTCACACCAAATTTTGGTCACTAGAATCCAACTTAGACTCAACAAGTCCAACCATATTTGGTTTCCTCCTCCCCAAGATCCTCTTGATTCTATCTCTCTTTTGATCACAACCCAACCCCCTAACATTCCACGCTATAAGAGACTTGACCATTATGTTAAACTCACGGGCGATTCAAAACCTTCATCCTCCTGCTTCGCGGCCTTGGATCGAGTTAACCAAGGGGCCAAGGCGATGAATCTCCATCTCAGTATTTGATTTGTGAGCCTTCTTTCTCCGTTCATAGGTGAGTGAAGCATACCTCTGCACGTGCTCCACCACCAGCTCATTTGACTTGCCATCCTCAATTCTCAACTTGAATAATTCTCCCAAGATCTGGCTGCAACTAGCAAGGCTTTCAAAGTCAAAAGGAGGGGAGGATAAAGTGAAATCAACAACTTGCTCCCCCATCCTTTGTTGCGAAGTCTGGAAATCCGGCTCAATGTAGGTTGGAAAATCCAACGGGAAGGGAGAATAAATAGAATTGGGTGGTTCGAACTGAGGAGAACATAAATGAGATGACGAAAGGGAGGGGTCTGTATTTGAGGGAAGGGATAGGGAGGCAAGACCTGGGTGGGGAGAGTTTGTGGGAGGGGAAAGAGAAGCGGTAATGGATAACATGAACTAGGGTGGTTTAAGAGGAAAACAAAATGTAAGAGATTGGTGAGAAAAGGAGATGTTATCCTGAAAGATGAATACAGGAGGGCGAAAGGGTGTTATAAGGAGTGGGAAGGAAAGCTTGTTGAGAAGACCAAATATTAGGTAAGGGAGATTAATTGCGGGTGATCGGCAACGAAGGTTTTGGCTCAAGTTTGTGGGCTGAAGGGAAGAGGCTAAAAACAAATTGGGCTGAACAAAAGTCTTCGGTAATGACAGATCGGTGGATAATGGGTTGGCTGAGGTTTTCTGGGTAGGTCGGGGTACTGGAGAGGGGTTAGGAAGTGGGCCTGCTTTACGGATCCAAATTTTTTTCCTCCTGACTTTGCCGAGACCTAGCCCACTCGGCCCAGGCGAAAGAGAAGATTCTGATTCCAAACTAGTGGGGGCATCAGACGTAGCCGCCCTGCATGGGAGACTCAAAGCACCCTCTTTATCGGGGGATGCAACACAGAGACCCTGACTCTTTGTCTTCCAGCCTGAAAGTACATCGTCGCCGCCAGTCTTGGTTGTCGGGCAAGGAGATAGGGTGAGCCGGACCTTGAGATAAAATAATTTTGAACCGAAGCGCACTGGCACCTCCTCCGGTATAAATTTTGTCGCCTCAATCCTGATTCTGATGAAGGAGGAGCTCCAAGAGGTCCAATCGACGCCAATAAATTTCCCACAAAAATCTCCGATGACCTTGCAGAGATTCAAACTTTTGATGTGGACTGGAATACCAAACACAAATATTCATTGCTCCGAAGGATGCAGACCAACATCTTGCAAGGTCGACTCCGACCATAGCTTCAGGTTGACGTAGAGGTTTTCGAAGCGATCCCCTCCCAGGTTACTGATGTGTTTTGCCTCCGTAGCGCTGGAAGCCAACAACCATTACCACCATCCCAGATCTCGTGATTATCTGAAATTGCCCATCTGTTCTTAGCCCATGATTTGAACGCGGGTAGACGACATTCGAAAAGAAACCACCATTGGAACTCTGGAAGGTCCGACAACACACCGTTCGAGCATCTCCAACCTTTCCTTAACTCCGTCACTGCCCACATCAATTAACTTCTCATTGCCTTCCAGAAAAATCCTTGCCTCTCCACGGGTGCAGAAATCTTTAACCCGAAGAACATCTTCGCAAGATTTTGGGGCAGATAGAGTTATGTTCATTGCACCCATGGTCTTGTTTGACGGTAAGATGTTAGGAGATGAACACGATTGGAGAAGCTTAATCAAATTCCTTCATCCTTCCAGAACCCCCCCCCCCCCTTCCACCGGGATAATAACATAAACTATGTTATTCGCCCTCCACGATTCCGATATCTTTAGGAAGCTCCCTTTGCGATTCTCAAATCTACCAATGTGAATGACTCTTCCTTCACTTCTCTTAACATTACGAGTCGGGAAAACCCAATCTTTCATCTCCACCGTTTGGAGTGAGCTTATCGCCCATTCCACAAGGACGTGGTGGACTTTGCCCGATTTCTCCCCAACAGAAAGCTTGAACATTATTCCTCTGGTTCCAGCGATGCGTTCCATCGAGACAAGATTGTGGTTGATTTCGATTTGTTGAAAGTGCTTCCCCAAGAGAGCCTCGCCATCCTTGCCTTCTGAAACCGGGTTCCTGCAAAAAGAAGAAGAAAACACACACAAATCCCTTTCTCCTCTTTTCACACTTCTCGTGAAAAGAGTTGGCATGTAAGTTCCAAATGTTCATCTAATATGGTAGGTCATTGGTCATTCATATATCAATATTTACATAACAAAGCTCGCCTTTTTCTGCTACAATGACCCCTCCCACCATTCTAATTATTGTCATTATTTTATTTATCTAAGAAGCTTATCTCTAATGACATGCATGCAATAAAAGTATGAATTCCAATTCCAAAGCTCAGTAAATTGAACATTATTTTTTAAAATATATTAAAGTATATATCTCTATTGCCTGTTAATATACATTACATACTCATTAGGAGGTGGTCCAAACAATAGTTAAAAGAGATGAAAAGTATGGTTTGGTTTTCTCTTTGACCCCCTCAATATTGGAATGTGGTCATGGTCAAATTTAGGAACCAAATTATGGAGATTCCCAAGTCCCAACCCAGTTGCACCTTACCACGTAGTTGCAGTGTGATAAACTTTTATGAATGTCACCCCTCAAAGGATTTTAGAAAATTCAATTTAAATCATAAAAGGACAATCTAGCAAACATCAACTTAAGTTGGTCACTTGATGTATGGCCAGATTCGGTTCAATCAAGCTAACAACTAGCTTTTGAATGGAAACAAATATCAGCATGTGGAAGAAAGATGCTCTGTTTTCCTTTCTTGGATAAATGGCTCCCTGCCTTGCCTGACTCCTATCTTAATTAAGCCATTATTAGGGTTTAGATGGGATTTCAATACAAGGGAAGTGGGTATAATCATTTCGCCTACATTTTTGTTGTGTGACCCATGTGATCCCTCACCAGCTAATTTCCCAAATCTCACAAACTACTCACGGCGGTTTGTGAAAGTATATCATAGGCTGTCCGGTCGAATTTATTTTTTACCGGAGTCTACTCGTACTAACAATAATTGTTATTTGTTTACTTCATGATTTATTATGTCAACTTAATGTTATAATTAATTGGAGATCTAAATGATGAATACTAGGTATATATAAATATTGGATATACAGAGCGGGTATTAGTCACGGATAATCGAAAATCGTGGATCTTGGGTTGCAAAAATCTCCCATACATGAGTATGAGGTGGATATGAGTTTGAGTATTTGAAAATGTGGATATAAATGTGCATGGTTTAAGAAAACTCCATTCAAACCCACCGCATTGTCATCCCTAATCTCCCATCTCTATGTATGAGAACAACAACAAAAAAAGTGATATAAAAGTTTGCCGGCTTCACAAATCCATCAATAGATTTCACCAAACATCGCGTAAATAGTTTTGCAAGTTTACGATAGCTCTATATGAGCTCTGTTTTCGTACCTCACGCATTATATTGATCACTCGCTTTTTATTTTTTTGGCGGAAAGATATCTTTGTTGTTGCTATGTCAACAATGTAATGTTAGCTAGTAACAACATTGCCTTCATTGATTGTATCAAGCAGTTTTATTATCATCGTTACATCACTAAAGATTTGGGTTCTTTGAGATATTTCAAGTAAATTTAAGTGGCTCGCTCTACTGAAAGTATCATCCCGAATCGATGCAAGTACATCCTTAATATTCTTGAAAATTCTGGTTTCCAGACCACTCGTTCTAGCTCATCCTCCGTTGAGCAAAATCATCACCTTACTCAATCATAGTCCAATGCTCTACTCAGTGGCGGAGCCACTTGGAGAGGAGGAAAAAGATTCCCCAGTAGGGGTATATACATATTTGAATTAGTGACCATTCAGTTGTAAGAAAAATTTTGTACCATCTCACCCGTGTAAGTTTTGTTATGCAATACACTTTCTTTATTTATAGTAATAAATTGTTGTCTTTTGTTAAACTTGCTCATTTCTTTTGTAGCTCTACAAGAGAGGAATTTCTTGTTTTTGTTTAAACAAAACTGAAAGTGAATAATTACCAATTGAAGTTCACTTGTTTGTTTCGCGAAATCAATTTCAATCTACTTCTCAGTTCTAATTTGGAATATTTGATGAATAGAAGTCTTAACTTGTATGTACATAACTTATTTGTTTGACGTTGTAACCGGTGTACGTGAAACTATTTTTTTGTAATTGTATGAATTTAGAGTATTGCGTTGTTGACTTTTTGTTTCATTTAGAGTTGACTTTTCTATTATATAAATGATTTTTTATGATATGATAAAAGCATCCCATGTGAATTTTCGGGCTCCGCCACTTGCTCTACCTAATTAATGACTCCTTTTATCAATGTCTGGTATCAATATTTTGAACATTTTATAGACCTGCAGATCTATTCAATAAGAGATTTGACGCTAATTAGTTCCATTTTCTCTCTTAAGCAAGCTGAATCTTGGGCATCTAATACGTACAGAAAAAGAGTCAAACACCGTGAACATGTATTAGTCTCAGCTCGGGCCTACCATTGAGCTCTATATTACAAACACCGTGAACATGTATTAGTCTCAGCTCGGGCCTACTGATTCATCCATGCCAAAGTTCAACAAAACCTCAGCCCCAAGCCAACTGAAAAAGCACAGGCAAGGCAAACACATATCCTAGCTAGACAGCTTCATTCCCAAGCAAAGACATCCTTAGCGCCTTGACGATATCGGTCAACGAAACGACTCCCGTCAGCAGACCTTCCGAGTCCACCACCCACACCCTGTGCACGTGTTTGGTAACGGCCTTCTGGATCACCTCCAGGAGACTGGAACCGGCAGTGGCGGTAACGAGTTCCCTCGACTCCGTGGTCGGAGAGTCGGGAGAAACAGCATGAAGCGGCGACGAGACCACCGTCTCCGTGAACTCCAGAGCAGTCAACGGCAGCCAGGTCTGCAGCGTCGCGAAGTGCCATCCTCTCAGGTCGGTCGACGAGAACGTCCCTATCAGCTTCCTTCCTTTCCCCTGCATGGACCGAATATCAGCCAGTAGAATGAAATCTCCCAAATCAAATCCTAAATGAGATGCGACAAATAGATTGCATTGCTGAATTGACGAATCGAGACGAAAGGATTGACGAATTGGATTGATAGATTCATGAATCAAATGAATTGGTGAAATGATCTATGTATCCAAATGACATCCACTCCTCGGACCATTGTGTAAATTTTAAAAAGTTTAGCCATTAAAATGTCAATATGCAAAAAATTATGTAAAATGTATATTTTCAATGATGATTTTTGTCTAATAAAAAAATTTGCGTACCAAAATGTAAAATACTGAAATTATATTTATACTAAACTGTGATTTAGCAACAATCCACGAAATAAATCCATGAATCCACCAATCGAACTGAATTAGATTCAAAGGAATTGGATTAGTTGGATAATTATGTAGATGGATTGGATTTAATCCATGAATTTGATCCTAATTGCCACCTCTAATCAAAAGTATTGGAGATTCGTGAATTAGATCGAATGGGTTGGTGGATCAAACTCATGAATCCAAGTGACATCTAAACATTAAACCAATATGTAATGTTTTGAAATTTTAGGTGCTAAGATATCATAATAAAAGTTTCAGGTGCCAAAATGAAATTTTCAATGATATTTAAGTTAAAAATTTATGATTTAGGTATTAAAATGTACATATTAAAAAAGTACATACTAAATTTTACGGTATATATGAATCCAACACGAATCCACCTATTAAATAGATTGAATTAATTGAATATTTTAGCTAAAATTGGATTGTGGATTATATAAAAATTATTAAAGATTGGGAAATCACAAAATTGTGGATTAGATACTAAACGATATTTAATGATATGAAGCTATCAAACCATAATAAAACTACAATTTCAAACATAAAATATCTTATCACTGACTTTTCCGATATATACGGATACAATCTTGGAAAATTTCCACCTCTAGCCACGATTTAGCTAGCTATAGCTAAGATATATCATAAAAGTTATCCAGCGCACAGCATTTCTAAGAAAAGTGGTGGGGAGTGCTTACGTTTATGAGCTGCTTGGAATCGTCCTCGATGGAGTTGCAGGCGACGACGATGGGGACGGCGTTCAGCAGCGCGGCCTTCATGCACTTGATGGCGTCGATGACCCTGGTGCGGCCGGTGATGGCGTAGACGTTTTCGTTGACGGCTCCTAGTTCGGCCAAGGTTCGAGCCATGGTGCGCTGCAGCTCGCTGTGGTCATGTAGGTGCTTCTTGTCCGTCTCCTTCATGAAGAACTTGAGCAGGTCCATCTGGGTCAGCATCTTGTAGCTCGAGGCCGACTCCACCAGCTCCACGCCGGCCACGTTTGCCATGTGGCTGTCGACGGGGACCAGAGCACGGTGGATCCCTTTGCTCAGTACTTCCATGCAGTCCATGATGCTGCAATTTGTTGAACTCCTTAATGTTGAGCAATTCGTTGAAATTCATAGCTTTTTGAAATATAAATTCACATCAACAATTACTTGTCTGAAATTAGTCCCTTTGACACCAAAGAGTTCGACCCTATGCTATATTTCTATCTTGGTTGATCTCGATACGAGATTAGAAGTATATTAATGTCTTTGCCAATAATCAATTACTTCAAAATTAGTCATAACAGATAGGATCTATTTGTAAGATTCTAGATGTTGACATACTATAAAGCAAGGAAAAAATATGAAAGTACTAAAATACATGAATTAGTACCAAAATCTCTAAACCGGATTGTACAAAAAAGTATAGTTTAGGTACTAAACTATAGAAAAAAATAATTGCGGGTACTAAATTGATATTTTATGACAATTAGGGATAGAAAAATAAAAATTAATACATAATTTGAAAGTTATGATATCATGTTGAGGTGGATAAATAATGAATATTAACATTGCTATTTTTTCCCTTTTCAAGAATTTTTTTTTTTAAATTAAAGTTAATCAAATATATCTTGAAACAATTAAATATGTACATTTTACCAAACTATATTCATCAATATAAACTAGAGTTAATTAATTAACATAATTAAACTCCCTATCTATATATATAAAACAACTGAAACCTGGTGCTGGGGTTGAGGGTCCACAGACTGAGCCCTTCGAGGCAGTGCCCGATGACGGCAGAAACAGGCGCCGACATCTTCGCCGCCAGCTTCTCATCTGAAAACGACGCCGACTCGTCATCCCCGGCGCCGCCGTTCATCTGGTCCACCTGGTCGTCGGCGGCGGCGATGTGGGCCAGGATGTCGAGCATGGTGACCATCCCTATGTAGTGCTTCCTCGCCACGCCCGTCTGCTTGTCGGACTCCATGATCATCGACCCGCCCGCCCCGATCCACTGGCCCGGCGGCGCCGCCACGGGGACCGCCACCACCCGGTTCGCCACCAGGGTGTTCATCGTGTCGGCCAGCGACGCCGTGTAGGGCACCTCCACCAGCCGCTTGTTCTCCACCACCAGCTCCTTCACTTTCCTGTCCAGTAGCCTGGTTGTTTCGCCGGCGTGCTGCTGCTGGCTCTTCGCCGCCATGGCGCCGGCGTCCTCTCGCTGTTGCTGCATCTCTCTAGATTGTAGGTGGTAAATGCAAAAGTTGTGTGGGTAAGTGAAATGTGTTGGCCGGGGTGTCGGGTTTTTGTATAATATGGTTTGTCGTATTCGTGGAAGTGGGGGAAAGGAGTGGAGTTGTCGGTTTATAGGGTATAAGAGGACACGTGTAAGAGGGATAGGATGGTTCGTGTCGTTTGGTAATTGCAGGACTATGGTGGTGCTGCCAAGTGGTCTTTCGGGGGGAGAGAGTGGATACTGGATAGAGTTTTTGAGAGTTAAAAGAGGAGGAATGTGTTCTTTTGGATAGGATCCTCGGCTCTAAGATAATAACACACAACGGGCCTAATCTTGGGACACATGGATTAACAGACCCAACTTTGGATGCCCAATTTAGGGCCGCAGGCTCAGTAACCAAGTGGTTATTGACATGTCAGTAATGAATAGGGACCATAGATCTAAGAGGCAGGCAATTATGTGGTTGGGCCGGACTTTTAAAATAATATAGGCAATCATGTGGTTGGGCCGGACTTTTTGTCCGTTTATATATTAAATTCTTTATTTTATTTTATTTCGTATTTAATGGCTGCACTTTTAAAAAAGGAAAGAGAAATCACTTCTCTGCAACTTTCTATCTTCCTTCTCTCTTCCTTTTTCTCTCCCAATCTCTTTTCCAGATCCTCTCTCTTTTTCTCTTCATTTTTCTCTCTCAATCTCATTTCTAGATCTAAATCTACTCTCTTCTCTTCTTCTTTATTTTTTTTCATGACGAATAAAAATTGGAGCCACTCTTTTTCATTGCATTTCTTCTCTTCATCATCTCATTGGCCTCAATTTCGATATTTCTCATTTTTCGGCATTTTGGTGTCCTTTTTTGCGGAAGAGGAAATGAGAGGCGACACAAGACGATCTTTTTTCTCTACCTCCTGTTTTTTTTTTCTTTTAGATAATATATATTGATATTATAACTCTATACCATATGGTATTCGGTGGTAACGAAATATATATTGATATTACCACACTATACCATATGGTAATGTATGGTATTGTGTGGTAACGAACTATATATTGATATTACCACATTATACCACATGGTAATGTATGGTATTGTGTGGTAACGAATTATATATTGATATTACCACACTATACCATATGATATTGTATGGTATTGTGTGATATTACCACACTATACTATATGGTATTGGGTGGTAACGAAATATATATTGATATTACCACACTATACCATATGATATTGGGTGGTAACGTAATATATATTGATATTATCATATTATACCATATGGTATTGGGTGGTAACGAAATATATATTGATATTACCACACTATACCATATGGTATTGGGTGGTAACGTAATATATATTGATATGTTAAATTTTTTTCATACCATATGGTATGGTCAATACCAGTCAATACCATATGGTATAGACTGGTAATAACTGAAAAAAAAAATTTATGTCCAAAAAATATCAAAGTGGATATCATTTTGAAGAGCACAATTAATCTGATCTAACTGTGCAAAAAAAAATTAAATTCCGACTTAAAACGAGTGAGAAATCGTCCGTTAAAGATTAAGAGAAGGAAAATTAAAGGTTTTTCGAGGAGAGAGAAGGCGCTGATGTGATCCGATAAAAAGTCAGCGTTAGCAATAAATAGAGGTAGGAGCAATTTTACCTTATTGTCCTTTCGTATTTAATTTAAATAAAAAAAGGAATTGACACGTGGCGACAAGAGAAGAGGTTACTGATGGGTTACTGACCCATCAGTTACTGACCTGATCTGGTCCCCCAATTTAGTCGAACTTGCCGAAACTAAACTAGCCCGCAAACATTCAACTAACAAGTTCCAATTTTATCAGATGTTCGGAAGGGATATTCAACTACCAAGTTTAAGAAGGGGGGAAAAACATCAACAAATCAGAGCACCCTTCGAATGAAGTAGCAAAATCTCTTCCAATCTAATCACGCTACGGGAAAATTGTTTCATCATCGGAATTCCTGCGATTGAATGACCAAATTCCGTGATTAGTGCTATTATTTATCATAGGAATTTTTTTCGTGACAAGTATACCCATGATTAACGGCAGCGGCGGATTCAAAATAAAATAGAGCATTGGGCCGCATTCACGAATGGATGGAAAGTACAATGAAGTGGGTTCCAAGATCCACCGAGGAATATGTTAAATTAGATATAATAATTAATTCAAAATAAAATTTCAAATGCATCTAATTGAGAATGATAGACATTCACAAATCGTTTTTTGACATTCATTTTTTATAAAGCACGTCCAACTGACAATGATTCATATGATCCACTCAAGATCAAGGGTGTAGTTGATATGTAAATTGAAATAGGACAATAAAAGAAACAATTTGGGAGAATCGACATACCTTGAGTAGCACAATTATGTTTTCAAAAGGAAGAGTCTCGTGCTGATAACGTGTTATAAATGTTAAAAACACCCATACTTTACATTACAAAACGAAATAGTAAAACAAACATCGAGTTTAAACATTCTCGGGCCCGAGCTTTATATATGTATTTTTTTTTCCGAACTTCAAACCATAATTTACATTTTCAATAGAGTCGAAACAGAAAACTGGGGAAGTCTGCTTTATTACAAAATCCACACAGCATAAAACATTCAAGGAGTTCGGAGTCCTCCGCCCACCTCATGGCTTCCCTTCAAGCTTGAGTCCCGATATCTACAGTACACGCCTTACTTCTACTCTTGATCTGAGGAAAAATGGTGACGGAGGATGAGTCGTCGCTCAGTGAATAAATTCTAAGCTCAGATCGACATTAATACAAAAACACTATCGGGCAGAAACACCCGAGCACATAACAGGACTTAAGCTGTTTATCCCACTTTTCATTCCACTGAATCAATAAAGTTCACATATTCACATCCCATCACAGTCAAAGCACATACAACATATGACAGGCAGAGACAGTTTACTTATACAATTTCACTTTCAAATTTGCTAAATGATATCCTCCCCGGGTGGTACAGTAGTGGAAGGCTGCAGGGTAATCATGTACAGCCATCAGATAACTGGAGTACCGCGGGACAAAACCTAGTCCGGTATAAATAGGAGTGCACAAGGCACGAAATAGGAGTGCTCGCACTAACAGGAGTATCGCGGGACGCAACCCGGACCGATAGAAAACAGGAGACGCCACGGGATTACCCCAGCCCGGCTAACTGAACAGAACATGAGTACCGTGGGTCGTCACCCAATCGGCACGGTGCGGAGCACGAGCGCTCAAACAGGAGTATCGTGGGATTTGCCCCTATCGATACAAACAGGACACACTACTGTACCGAGGCATCATGAAGCCCTTTTTCCTATTCTTATGTATTCATCTCTTTTCATTAATAGTTCACTTAGACACCTGTCAATAATCATTAACTCGTAGGCTCACTTATACACTATATGCTTAGAAGCATTCATAGTGCTTTTGCACCCTCGATCATAGCAGAATGAAATGTATACTGAGGAGCTTACTCCGAGTTATTCAAGCAAAACAGGATTAGTAAGCCTAATGGCTTACTCCAAATCTAAGTAGACAGGACGAGTTCGCAAGCTCGACTACTTACTCATAACCCACACAATAAATCAACAAAACCAACCCATATGCTAATTTCATTCTACCTCATGATCACTCAACCATTTTCATCATTAGATCACATAATCATGCTAATTCTACGAAATGTTAGTTGCAGAGGCAGCAATGATTTGCAGAGGCATAGTAGAAATTTGCAGAGGCATACACAAGATCAACCAACAAAATGTCTTTCCATATCCCTTCCACAATTCACGCATTTCCAACTTCATACCAAATGCAGATAATGAATAAACACCAATAAGCCATATCACCTAGCCATATCATTTCCCATGAATTCACATATTATACCGGAGCCGCTTCCTGACCCCTATATGTATACGGGCCGCTTCATGACCCGAATACTGTTATTATGTTGAAGTAGATTTAAGATTAGAATCTACTCACAGTTTTATCTTCACTCGGCTATACCCTTGCCTTTGGATGAGGCCCCGGCTTGATCCTTACCTTTATATACAAGATTTCCAAGTTATTCAAGCACCAAGATACGCATACAGTCATCAAAATCATGGTTGTGTCCATGCATGTCGATAAGGCCACTAGGGAAGTCATATGACCGTACACTTTACCCTGCTTCATCATTTCGGTAATTTCTCCCTTGATACTTAACCAAATCAGTTGATTCTTGTTGCTAATGAAACTAGATTCATAGGGCTACAACATATCCAAATTTCAGACCATTTGGATCAGTTTTCTGAGCCCAGAAATCATTTGAAATTGACGTTTCGAAACTGTCAGCTACTTTCTTCTCACTTCAATCCAACTCCCCTACTTCTAACAATTGTTCCTGACCACTCCGAAATCAAAACTAAGTTCCGAACGGTCAAATCAAAGAAACTTATATACTTAACATTATAACAAATTTATAGAAAGATCCAACGGTTACTTCGTACAAGATCTTACCTCTAATCTGCTGTTCTGCTACCGGAAAGCAATGTCGCACCCCTTCTGTCCAGCGACATTCCTACATGAACCAGAAATCATAACAATGATCCGAACGGTCCAATCGTAGAAAATGACATATGAAACAAAACATCCAAATATCAGAACGATCCAACGGCTCAATTGTCCAGAATCGTCCTTCCCACAAGCTGTCCTGCTGCTGGACGAAAATTGGCAGCACCCCTTGTTTCCCTTCTTCTTTCTTTCCTTGATATCCTTTTCTCTCTATCTATCTACTATTTGTTTCTGAAAAGGGATGGTGGTTTTTGGGGTGGTGAAACCAGGTGGAAGAAAGAGAGCAAGAGAGAGACGTGGGAGAGAGTGAGGGGAAGGGATGAGAAGAAAATGAGAGATAAGAGGATGAGGCAGATTTTTATCTCCCTTATCTAGAATTCTCCAGCCCTCCAAATTGTCCATTTGGACCTAAACTTTCCTTCACTTGCAATTAAGTCTAAAACTTTCATTATTCACTTTCTTTTTTGTTCAAAAGACCAATTTTTGTAACCTGATCACAAACACGTCATAATAATTTGTACGAGGGCAGGGATGTTACAATAAAACTAATGGAAAATATAAACAACTACAAGAAAAGATTAGAGAGGGAAAGACACAAGAGAAGAGAGGGGAATAGTTCTTCTTATTCATAGTTTATTTGTGATACAATATTGTGCTCTATTTATAGGAACCCTTTGGTAACCATTACATCCTTGCATCAATGCATATGAATTAGAGATAATGATATAGGAATGGGAGTTACATGTAACTCCCAAGTGAGCATCTAATGTGGTAGGCCATTAGTCATCCATATATAAATATTTACATAATACTCCCCCTTGTATGACCACTAGATTGCATTATTACATTATCTCATGCCCCCTCATTAAAAACCTTACCAGGAAAATCCAGTGGGAAAAACCATGGTTAAGGCAAAAAGAGTGCAGCGCGTATATGCTCCCCCTCATGACCACATTAGCTCAGGTCTTTGAGTCGTCGAACTCCAATTTCACGAACAAGCTTTACAAAGATTGTCGTCGGGAGTGACTTGGTGAATAAATCTGCTAGAGTCTCACTTGAACGAACTTTTTGAACAATTATTTCACCACTCTTTTGAAGATCATGAGTGAAAAAGAACTTGGGTGGAAAATCTTTTGTTCTATCTCCTTTAATTTATCCTTCCTTTAATTGAGCAATGCATGCTGTATTATCTTCATCCATGATCGTCGGGTTCATTTTTCCTAGAGATATTCCACACGATTCTCTGATGTGTCGAATTATAGATCTTAACCAAACACATTCACGACTTGCCTCGTGAATTGCTAAGATTTCAGCATGATTGGATGATGTGGCTATTATAGTTTGTTTTGTGGATCGCCACGAAATGGTTGTACCACCACAAGTGAAAAAATATCTTGTATGAGATCTACCATTGTGGGGATCTGAGAGATATCCTGCATCTGCATATCCCACTAAATCCAACTTCGATGCACTCGAATAGAACAAGCCCATATCTATCGTTCCTCGAAGGTAACAGAGTAAATGTTTAACTCCATCCCAATGTCTTTTAGTGGGAGAAGAGCTATATCTTGCCAATATATTCACAACAAACGATATATCGGGTCGTGTGTGACTGGCTAGATACATTAATGCTCCTATCGCACTAAGATATGGCACTTCAGGGCCAAGCATATCTTCATCACTTTCTCGAGGTCTAAATGGATCTCTTTTCACATTAAGTGATCTTACAACCATTGGATTACTCAACGGGTGTGATTTGTCCATATAAAATCGCTTAAGCACCTTTTCAACATTATCCTTCTTGATGCACAAAAATACCATCCTTCAAATGTTCAATCTGTAATCCAAGAAAAACTATGTTCTTCCTAAATCTTTCATTTCAAACTCTTTCTTCAAGCAATCAACTGCTTCTGGAAGCTCTTCGGGAGTTCCAATGATGTTTATGTCATCAACATAAACTGATATTATAACAAACTCACTACCCGATCTCTTTAGAAAAGCACATGGACAAATAGGGTCATTCTTGTATCCTTCTTTCATCAAATATTCACTGAGACAATTGTACCACATCTGTCCAGATTGTTTCAATCCATACAAGGATTTATTCAATTTGATACAAACTTTTTCTCGAGATTGTGTTTTGTTTGCTTCTGGAAAAGTGAATCCTTTAGTGAGTTTCATATATATATATATATATGGTTCAGGCTAGCGTACGCCCGGGCGTACGTTAGACTACCGTACGCCCGTTTGAATTTTGCTATTTAGATAAGGAAATAACCGGAATTTTGGGCATGATACTATACCCTAACCACTAATGGATAAACCCCAGTCCCTAGTTTTCTAACCCAAATCGTGAGATTCGTTTAATCTTAAAATGAAAATCAACAATAATTTCCACGAATCAGAACCGTTGATTTTCATTTCAAGATTAAATGAATATTATTATTTGGGTTAGTGAATTGCGGACTGGGGTTCACCCATTAGGGGTTAGGGTATAGTATCGTACCCCAAACTCCGGTTAATTTATTGTCTAAATTGCAAAACTCAACGGGCGTACGGTAGGCTAGGGTACGCCCGGGCGTACGCTAGCCTTTGCCATATATATATATATATATATATATATATATATATATCATTATCAAGTGATCCATACAAATAGGCTGTCACAACATCCAATAGACGCAGATCTAGTCCTTCTCGAACTGCTAGACTAATCAAGTATCGAAACGTAGTTCCATCCACCACGGGGGAGTATGTCTCCTCATAATCAATGCCATGTCTCTGTGAGAATCCTTGTGCGACAAGACGTGCTTTATATCTCACGACTTCACCCTTTTCATTGTTTTTCCGCACAAAAACCCATTTGTATCCCACTGGCTTTACGTTTTCTGGTGTAAGGACTACCGGTCCAAAAACCTTTCACTTTGAAAGCGAGTTTAATTCCGCCTCAATGGCCTCTTTCCACTTTGGCCAATCATCTCTTGACTTGCATTCATCAATAGATCTTGGTTCGTGATACTCATTTTCATTCATCACACTCAACGCTGCAGCGTACGCAAAAACATCATCGACGATTATTTCACTTCGGTTCCAACATTTTCCATCCAAGACATAATTGATTGAGATCTCTTCATTATCAAAACTTTCAGGTACCTGATGTTCTTCAGGAACTACAATCTTAGTTATGCTTGGGGACTCTTCTTGAGCTTTCATATCCTCGATTTGACCAACTTGATGCATAGCTCCTTTTCTTTTTCAAGGATTTTTATCCTTGGAACCTACTGGTCTACCACGCTTCATTCGTGGTTTAGATTCATTTGCAATTTCAGATTGTCCAATAGGGACATCAACTTTCACCGGAGCATTTACAACTGGTATGTGTGACTTTGTCACTCTCTTATGGTCAGTAAAAGAATCTGGCAGTTGGTTTGCTAAACCTTGAAAATGAATTATCTTTTGAACTTCCAGTTCACATTGTCTAGTACGAGGATCAAGGTGAGATAATGATAATTCATTCCAACAAATATCTTTTCCCAGCTGTTTGTTCTCACCCCTCTAATGTTGGAAAAACTGATTCGTCAAAATGACAATCAGCAAAACGAGCAGTGAATAAATCTCCCATCAAGGGTTCTAAGTATTTTATGATTGACGGGGACTCATATCCAACATAAATTTCCAACCTTCTTTGAGGAACCATCTTAACACGCTGTGGTGGAGCAATAGGGATGTAGACGGCACACCCAAATATTTTTAGATGGAAAATATTAGGTTCCTGACCAAAAACCATTTGCAAGGGGGAAATTTCATGATAACTTGTTGGCCTTATGCGAATTAATGTTGCCGCATGCAATATAGCATGTCCCCAACAAGAAATTGGCAAAATTATTTTCATAAGCAATGGTTTTGCAATAAGTTGCAAATGCTTAATAAATGATTCTACAAGGTCATTTTTTGTATGAACATGTGTTACAGGATGTTCCAACATCAATCCCAGTGGACATATAATAGTCATTGAAAATTTGTAAAGTAAATTCACCAGCATTATCTAGACGTATTTTCTTGATTGGAAAATCAGGAAAATGTGCTCGTAGTCGTATCAATTAGGCAAGTAATCTAGCAAACGCCAGGTTGGGAATTGATAGTAAGCACACATGTGACCATCTAGTTGATACATCAACTAAAATCAATAAATATCTAGATGGTCCACATGGTGGGTGAATTGGCTAGCATATATCACCATGTCCTCGTCCATGTCCACGTCCATCTATTTGCCCATAAGGATATTGGGTGAACGTCGCCGCATTCGCTTCTGGGAATGGGGCGGCACCAGTAGGACGAGATTGGTGACTTTTCATTAGGAGCTCATTATTTTGTTCAGCAACAAGGAGACAAGAAATGAGCTCATAATATTTCTTGAAATCTTTCTCACGGTATTGCTGCTGCAGGAACACATTGGATGCATGAAAAGTGGAGAATGTTTTTTCCAACATATCTTCATCGGTAATATTTTCTCCACATAACAGTAGTTGTGAGGTTATTTTGAATAGCTCCGAATTATAATCACTCACAGATTTAAAAACTTGTAACCTAAAATGCATCCAATCATAACGAGCCTTAGGAAGAATCACAGTTTTTTGGTGGTCATACCGCTCCTTCAAATTAGTCCACAAAATAAGTGGATCGTTTACCGTAAGATACTCATTCTTCAATCCCTCATGGAGGTGATGTCGAAGAAAGATCATTGCTTTAGCTTTGTCTTGATCTTATGATTCATTGCCCTCTTTAATCGTGTCTCCAAGACCGTTGGCAGCTAAATGAATTTCAGCATCTAGCACCCATGATAGGTAATTCTTTCCAGTGACATCAAGAGCCACAAACTCAAGCGTTGAAAGATTCGACATACTATCATAAAAATATACACAAATTAAAGTCAAAATTCAATAAATAAATATAGATTACTATCAAGACAAACGACTTATGTGACCCATGATATATCAATTTGATATTTTTACAAATATATAAATAAATTCGAATTTCAAAATAAACAATTTATAAAGGCAAAATATATTGAGATTTTTATACCGCTACTACGAAGTATATATAATCATGGCTTGCTAAAAATAATTATTAAGAAGGAAATTATACCTTTGCATTCTCAAACAAGATTTCATGTGTTGATTAATAAAGGAAATGATATGTAAATTGAAATAGGACAATAAGAGAAACAATTTGGGAGAATCGACATACCTTGAGTAGAACAATTATGTTATCAAAAGGAAGAGTCTCGTGCTGATAACGTGTTATAAAACTAATGGAAAATATAAACAACTACAAGAAAAGATTAGAGAAGGAAAGACACAAGAGAAGAGAGAGAAATAGTTCTTCTTATTCATACTTTATTTGTGATAGTGTGCTTTATTTATAAGCACCCTTTGGTAACCACTACATCCTTACATCAATGCATATGAATTAGAGATAATGATATAGCAATAGGAGTTACATGTAACTCCTAAGTGAGCATCTAATGTGGTAGACCATTAATCATCCATATATAAATATTTAATTATAAATACAAGCATGTAAGAATTTTTACAGCTATACAAAACATAATTAAAAATGCAAAAAGTAAATAAATGTAAAATAATTTAAAATTTGAATGTAAAATAAACTTACTAGACACCATTGGTGGGGGAGCGGTTATGTAAGCATGTAAGTAAACACAAGCATGTAAGAATTTTGAAAGCTATTCAAAACATACTTAAAATGTAAAATAACTAAAAAGTTGAAAGTAAAATAAACTTACTTGGCATCACATCTTCATCAGTAAATTTTCTCCACATAACAGTAGTTATGAGGTTATTTTGAATAGCTCTGAATTATCATCACTCATAGATTTAAAATCTTGTAACCTCAAATGCATCCAATCATAACGAGCCTTAGGAAGAATCACAGGTTTTTTTGTGGTCATACCGCTCCTTCAAATTAGTGCACAAAATAAGTGGATCTTTTACCGTAAGATACTCATTCATCAATCCCTCGTGGAGGTGATGTCGAAGAAAGATCATTGCTTTAGCTTTGTCTTGATCTTATGCTTAATTGCCCTCTTTAATCTTGTCTCCAAGACCATTGGCAGCTAAATGAATTTCATCATCTAGCACCCATGATAGGTAATTTTTTCCAGTGACATCAAGAGCTACAAACTCAAGTTTTGAAAGATTCGACATACTATCATAAAAGTATACACAAATTAAAGTCAAAATTCAATAAATAAATATAGATTACTATCAAGACAAACGACTTATGTGACCCATGATATATCAATTTGATATTTTTACAAATATATAAAAAAATTCGAATTTCAAAATAAACAAATTATAAAGGAAAAATATATTGAGATTTTTATACTACTACTACTACGAAGTATATATAATCATGGCTTGCTAAAAATAATTATTAAGAAGGAAATTATACCTTTGCATTCTCAAACAAAGATTTCATGTGTTAATTAATAAAGGAAATGATATGTAAATTGAAATAGGACAATAAAAGAAACAATTTGGGAGAACCGACATACCTTGAGTAGAACAATTATGTTTTCAAAAGGAAGAGTCTCGTGCTGATAACGTCTTATAAAACTAACAAGGACCAGGATACCGTACCGGACCGGAAAAACCGGAAACCGGACCTGGCCCGGCACAACAGGGGCTGTGTACCATCCAAGTTCCTGCCGGGCGGTATTTATGGTTGGACCGCAATGGGGCCGAAATTTCGGCCGGTTTTATTAAAACCGGCGGTCCCTTTAATTTAACTCAAACGGCGCCGTTTTTGACCAAGCTAAAAATAATGGAAGAGAGCAGAGACGAAACCCTACCTTCGGCTGTTGCTGGCTAGCGCTCTTCTCTCTACACTCTCCTCTCGTCTCCCCCACGCCGCTCTACCTCTCAAACTCCTTTCCATTTTCTCACCACCGGCGACAGCGGCGTCCCCAGCATCCAAACACCACCGGTGACAGCGTCCTCCCCAGCATCCAAACACCACCGGCGACTCGTCCTCCCCAGCAACCGAAGACATCGTCGTTCACAGCCGCGCCGGAGGAGAAAGACGGTTCGGTTGTTAATCAAGTATCTGGTTACCAAGCTTAGTTTGGATAGCGATTCAGAGGTTTGTTCAATCCTCCATTAGATCTTTCATTTTGGAATGTGTTAATTGTGGTGAAGTAAATGTAGCTCAGTTTGGATTTCGAATAGGTATGCTTGATAGTTGTTCAACCTTAAAATTCAGAAACTGATGAAATCAAACAAATGATATAGTGATAGAACCACACTGGTTTTAGAGGCGCTCATCAACCTCATTCAACATATCTTATTAGTTATTAGTGGTGAATGGTGAATGGTGATATATCAATTGGTCCTAACTCCTATCCAATCACTTTGTGTTCTTCCATCTTGTGAGATTGGGGCTTCTATTGACTTTTTTGCATACATGATACATGTATGATGGAAGGGATTTGCTTTGCTTGCCTGGAACCCAAAACTAACACTCACTCACCCCAAAATGGGCTGGAGATCCTCAAAATCTTTTCCCTCTAAGGATTCATCTCTTCCTTTGAATATAGTCTTATTATTCTTTTCAATCGTGTTGGCAACTATGGTTGGTTTGTCTTGTGGGTGGGGAAATTAAAAGGTCACAAACTCACTTAATCACAAGTCACCAACCAATGTATGGGTTGGGCGGTTGGCAAACAATGATGGGAACCCAACTCCCACAACCACAACACACACTTCAAACCCTACCACTACTAACTCACTAACAAGAAAAATAAGTTGGAGCCTGCAACACTAACACAACAATGGAGATGGGTACCAAAAATGAGCCACTCACTAACACTAATATAAGCTGAAATGCACTATTATGAGAATGTGTATCAAATCTACGTCTGATTTGGATTATTAGTTGCAAAGACCAATCCGAAACATGCTTTTGTAATTGCTGCTATCGTGCCTTTTACTAACATTATGTTTATTGTTTTTATTGTGACAGCAATCGCTAGCGGGGAAGAAACCCCGGCAGTTGAGCAAGGAGCAGCTTCTAGTACACCACGAGTGTCAACAAAGAATGTACGGGCCAAAACTGATCCGACTTGGAATCATTGTACCTTTCATCTTGAGGGAAAGGTTGAGGTACGCACTTGCATATATTGTGAGAAAGTATTCAGAGGTGGAGGAATCACTAGAATGAAAAAACATCTAGCTGGAGTTAGTGGGGATAATGCTGTATGTACAAAGGTTCCTCCTGAGGTGAGGCAAAACTTAAGCAAACTTTTGACTGATTATGAAGCTAATAAGAATAAATCTGAACTTATCAAAGCTGGACTTAAAGACTAGTTCTTCTAGTGCACATGATGATGGTAATAGTTCTAAAAGAGTTGCTACTTCCACAAATGTGTCTACTGGATCAGTTGACACTTTTTTTGCTCCACGATCAACTTCCGGTAGCCAACCAGGAATAAAGAGTGCCTTAGCAACTAAATAAGTTGTATTGTATGTAGATCGAGCATGAGCTAGATGGTTCTATGATGCATGTGTTCCTTTAGAAGCAATTAAATCTCTACAGTTTAAAATTGCATTGGATGCTTCTTTAACCCTTGGTCCTGGTTATGGTGGTCCTACATTTTATGCTTTGAGGTTTACTTTATTGGATAGCATTGTGAAAGAATGTCAGATATTGATTGAGAATCTTAGATCTCATTCGAAGGAATCTGGATGCACCATTATGGCATATGGTTGGACAGATAATAGGCATAGATCTTTGATCAACTTTCTGATTTATTCTTCTAATGGCACATGCTTTGTGAAATCCGTTGATGCTTCTGATATGGTGAAGACTGGAAAGAACTTGTTTAAGTTGTTCAGTGGGGTCATTGATTGGGTTGGGGCAGAGAATGTTGTGCAGGTGGTGACGGATAATGCATCTAATTATAGATCTGCAGGGAAGATGATTCATGACCATTATGGTAATATATATTGGACTCCTTGTGTTGCTCATACCCTGAATTTACTTCTGCAAGACATTGGAGGGCTGCCTCATGTTAGGACTCTTGCATATAGAGCAACCAAAATCTCTAAATTTGTTTATAATCATGGCCCACTTTATTACTGGTTGAAGACAAGAGATAATTGGAAAGAAATAGTGAGGCCTGGAGCTACAAGATTTGCAACTACATTTCTGAGTTTGCAAAGTATTTTTGAGCATATGAATGACTTGGAGGCTCTAGTGATCAGTGAATTTTTTCGAGATAGTGAGTTCTCAAAAATGCAGGTTGGAAAGGATGTGAAGTCAATTGTACTGGATCAAATGTTTTGGGTGGATTGTGACTTCATAGTTAAGTTGACAATGCCAATAGTGAAGTTACTTCGCATTGTTGATTCAGATAGTAAACCAGCTATGGGGTATGTACATGATGGGATGATTAGAGTGTCAAAAGCTGTGAAGGCTATTTGTGGAGATAAGGTGGAGTAGTACAAGCCTTACATAGACCTCATTAATAAGAGGTGGGATAAACATTTGAGCCGTGATTTTTTTGTGGCATCATACTTCCTTAATCCAGCTTTCAAGTATGCCAACGATTTTGAAGATACAAGACCTATTAGAAATGGCATTCTTGATCTTCTTGAGAACCAATCCTTATGTCCTGATACAAATGTGGTGCTTGAGGAGCTGACTTTGTATTCTGAACGAAAAGGTAATTTTGGGAGGAAGCAAGCAATTGATTCTGCGCAACAGCTACAACCAGGTAATTGAATTTATGTACATTAATACTAGTTCTGTTTATTAAGAATTAAGATACTAACATGTATGCTTAATATGCAGATAAGTGGTGGAAATGGTTTGGTATTGATGCTCCGAATTTGCAGAAGTTTGCTATTCGCATTCTTAGCCAAACTGCTTCTTCTTCTGGCTATGAACGTAATTGGAGTGTATTTGAACGTGTGCACACCAAAAGAAGAAACAAATTTCAGCACAAAATGCTTAGTGATTTGGTGTTTGTGAATTACAACTTGCGACTACAGAATAGGTATGAATAAACTTGTGAATTATTACTTGTTCTAGTTTTTATATTTACTATTGAATTGAATCAATATATGCATTCCACTTTGACCAGAGAGTATTATGCCATGAAGAACAAAGAATCATATGATCTCATTTCTCTTGAAAGCATTCATTCTGATATTACTACTGAGTGGTTGATAGAAGAGAATGAAGGGGCATCTTCTAAAGACAAGGAATTGGATATTGATGAGCTCGATCGAGCACTTGCAGAGGAAGGTGTGTGAATGAGTTATTATGATATGAATTCTAATACGTCATAATTTTTAATGCTTCTTACTTGTTTTTTTTTTTTTGTATTGTAGTTAGTGATGAAGAAGATGAAGGAGACGAGTTCCCGAATGTTGACTTTTCTACATTTGGAGTTGCTTGAAGATATGGATTTGATTTCAAACAAAATATCTAATTAGTAGTTTCTACTTTCTAGTTTGAGACATTGAACTTGTGGTTTGTGAACATTAAAGCTTAAACTTGTGGTTTGTGGAACATTAAGCTTGTGGTTTTGTACTAGTTTCTAAAAATGTATTTGGATGATTATGAGGTTTATTAGGTATTGAAATCTCGCACTTTGTTGAATGTTCCCTAAGCTTATTTACTCTTTTACAGTTTCTTAGGTGGTATAATCCGGTATTATTCCGGTATTTTCCCGGTATGGTACCCTAATTTTGTCGGTACGATTTTTTAACAGAAAAATAATTTTTTTATTCCAAAAAGGGTATTTACCGGTAGGAAACGGTTGAACTATGGTTGTACCACGATTTACCATGCCAAAAACGATTCCGGTTTGATGTCCGGTACGGTTTCGTAATCCATGAAAACTAATGGAAAATATAAACAACTACAAGAGAAGATTAGAGAGCGGAATAGTTCTTCTTATTCATACTTTATTTGTGATACAATAGTGTGCTCTATTTATAGGCACCCTTTGGTAACCACTACATCCTTACATCAATGCATATGAATTAGAGATAATGATATAGGAATAGGAGTTACATGTAACTTCCAAGTGGGCATCTAATGTGGTAGGACATTGGTCATCCATATATAAATATTTATATAATAAATACAAGCATGTAAGAATTTTTAAAGCTATACAAACATACTTAAAAATGCAAAAAGTAAATAAATGTAAAATAATTTAAAATTTGAATGTAAAATAAACTTACTTGACACCATTGGTGGGGGAGCGGTTATGTAAGCATGTAAGTAAATACAAGCATGTAAGAATTTTTAAAGCTATACAAAACATACTTAAAATGCAAAAAGTAAATAAATGTAAAATAACTAAAAAGTTGAAAGTAAAATAAACTTACTTGGCATCATTGGTGGGGGGAGCGGTTACGGCGATTACTAGGAGATAGTAATCACCGTGGCTACTAAGGGCAAATCGAGTATGAAAATATTTATTAATTATCCGTTTTAATAAATTATATTTTAGGAAGTTACAGGAACACATTAATTAAAAAAAATTCTCTCTTTCTCTCAATTACGTAATCTTCATCCAGATCTTTCTTCCTTCTTTTTCTCAATTTTTTTCTTGACTCCATTTAATCGAACTAATACCACTGCTAAAATAAATTAAGCAATCAATACCAATCTATTAAACTAACACTACCTATTCAAAAAACATCAATACCATTATATAAATAAAACAAAAAATCAATACAAAAACATAAACACTACCACTGCAGCCTACGCAAAATACTACCACTACCATTATCACATATACCACTTATTAACCAATATCCTTTTAAATTTAACCAATACCAATACAATACATGAAGATCAATAACAATAACATAATCAATACAAAAAATACCATTATATGATAATCAATACAGATGCGGAAAAAAAAAACAATACAACTGCGGAAAAAGCAATACCAATATGAAAAAGTACATACCAATAGGAAAAAGTCAGATATGAAATTTGACGAAGAATTTCCAGGACGTCCTTGATGTCGTACAAGCGGTAAAACGTTGGCAACAAATTCTCGCCGTAAAAAGAGAGAAAAGAGGGGATGTGTAGGATGGGATGGTGAGGGGTGGTGATAAGAGGAGATGAGGGAGGGAGCGGGGGTGAGGGAGGAGGGGTGGGGTTGGTGAAAGGACAGAGGGAGGAAGGGTCGGTGGGGTGGGGTGGTGAGAGGAGGGGCGCACAGAGGGAGGGGAGGTCGTCGGAGAGGAGGAAGAAGACGCTAGTGAGAGAAGGTGGCGGGGAGTCACCTGGGAAGAGAGTGAGAGAGAGGGCAACGACTGAGTTGTAAGAGAGTAGAATGGGGATACGTAAGTTTAAAAAACAATAATTATATGTGGTATTTTTTTCAAAATTATCTTTATAGCAATCTTCACCGTCAAGCTTAAAAATAGGAGAAATAAGGAAAATAAATGGTGTAGATTTTGATAACCACGCTAACTCATCCCCATAAGGAGCATCTCGGAGCGAACAATGGAAGATGCTCTCATTCCTAGAGCTGGAGGATGAACATAGCACCACCATCTTATTTCGCACCCATCTTCGTGCATATACACAGCTCTCTATAGACCGTCGCTAACAAGGTCGACCACCGACTCTTTCTCCCAATCACTTCTCAATCACCAAGGAGAAACGATAACCACGTGTCATGTATCCACCTATTCTCCTTGTTCGGAAACATGAATCAAACAACCAAGGTAATGAGGTAAACGCGTGCATACCGCTCCACTTGTTCTTCGGTGGTGTTTGCATTGATCTCAAAATTTTCTTGGATGTGATGAACAAGCAATGAGATCGATATTTGCACCATTCAACGGTGCATGTCCCCGTCCTTAGAGTGGCGTCGTCACTGACATGTCAAAATCCAAACATTCCCTAACCAGAGTCCCCCAGCATTCTTTGGTAACTCTCAAGTTGTCGATGATGGCCTCTGCAGTGATCAGTAGCCCTGTGAGGATGGCAACGTCTCTGAGGGTGATTGTTATTCCCCCCTCGGGAAAGTGGAAGGTATGTGTCTTGGGGGTGCCACCTCTCTAACATTGTCGTCAATAGCTCGTTGTCGATCTCAATGGGCGCAAAGTATCTAAACATATCCAAACATGTACTCTCTATATACGACAAGAGTAGGTCATGTCAATCGGGGAAGCGTAAGGTCCCTCTATGGACGATGGGAATAAGTGATTCCTACGGGAAAAAAAATATATGCAAAAATCAGCAAGTATTAGTGAAAGGAAAGCAAAATACAAACTTTTAAAATACTGAAAAATTAAAGTTTTAGACGGTACAACGTGTCTACCGGATAGTTGTGCCAAATTGCATGTGAGCGATGTGTTGATTGCTCGGTTAAATACCTTGCATCCCTTGGCCCGAGATCGATATACAATCGAGGATCGGCACCCATCTATAATTTTTTTTGAATAAAATCAAATTATTTCAATTCCAAATAATGAGTAAATCATGGTTAAACTAGTTAAACTACTAAGACATATTTTGGTCTTGTACTATCTCACCGATGATTCACAAAAAAAGAGAGTAAATATACGACTAATTTTTTTTAACATAGACAAGCGAGCGAAAGCTCAATAACATAGTCAGAGAACATAAGAAACCCACGGGCGGTAATCGACCAATAGTCGAACTCCCGATGAAAGAGCTTGATTGGCCACAAGATGGGCAGCTCTATTAAAACAACGAGGAGAAAAAGAACAGGAGCAAACCTCAAAGCGTCCCGCGAGCTGACGAACGTCCTCCAATATAACTCCTCCCAAGTCATGTGATGCATTCCCGAACAGGACCCGTCGTAGAACCAATTGATTATCGCCATAGAAAGCAACACGAAGAAACCATGAGTTAGACACCAACTTAACCAATATCGCAGAGTGAGCAACTCCATAAGGAAAGAATCATAGATACCAGCATAGTACTCACCGAATGCAAAAGTGAGGCCACCAGCTAGGTCAAAGCCAACGAATCTAGTACCTCCTCCATGGCCGCGTCTGGCGATACCATGGAACGAACTGATATTAGCGGCGACTGGAGTGGAGCGCAGACCGGGAGGCGTGGGAAGAGAACTCCTGATATTTGAGAAACCTCTTGTGCACTCGATGCTCGTGTGGACGAAGGACCAGAACCAGCGGAGTTTGGTTGATCCTGCTTGGCGGCACGCCATTCATCAACCTGGGCAACAAAGTATCGGCACAACGCATGAGCCAAATATTGTATACCACCATGAACAGACCAGCAACTCCCTTTCCAAATACGCCAACAAAGGAAAACAATCTCTGCCACTTGCAATTTAGACAAATGAAGTGAAAAGAAAAGGCACTTTCAAGCATCATCGGGATTAAGTGAAACCAAGGAATTGCGGAGAGTCATGACCCACCAATTCCCACACACTTCTAGCTACTCGACATAGAAAGAAACAATGCGTGAATGACTCTGGTCCATCGGAGCAAACTTGACAGGTCATGGTAGATACTAGAGTCTTGTTGAGGAGCACCGTCTGCAACGGTAAGAAGCCATGAATTAGCCTCCAAAAGAAGACCTCCAGCTTCGACGACACTGGGAGATTCCAAAGATATTTCCAAAATTTACAATCGAAAGGTAAAACGACAGGTGGGTTACGAACATTAAGTTCATTAGTCAGCAGCTTATACCCAGATTTCACCGTATACTCCCGCGACGCTGAGTAATTCCATATATGCCGATCCGCCATTCCTGTCAAAGGTAACGCGATGCTGACAATGTCTTCAACATTTGCTGGAGTGAATAATCCTTCCAAAATAGGCACCTGCCAAGTTCGCGTGCTGCTGCAAATAAGATCAGCTACCCTTAAAGGCACCGAAGATATTCCTAGGAGAAGAGATGGAGATGATGGTGGGGCGTTAGGTATGCAATGTTCGTCCATAACACGGATCGAGGAACCATCACCTAACTGCCATCGAAGCCCTCGTTTAAGAAGGTATCTGCCTTCCAGAACTCCCAGCCACACCCATGACGGGCGGTTACCTGCCTTAGCATCAAGAAAATGGTTGTGCGGATGGTAGCGAGCTTTGTATATCTTTGCCAAACATCCAACCGGGTTGAGAAGAACGCGCCAGGCTTGTTTGGCAAATAACACAACATTGAATCTGTCGAAATCACGAAATCCAAGTCCCCACAAAACTTACTCTAGCATGCAGCCGACCATGAGAGCCAACGAATACCATTCTCTTTATCCTGTACTTCCCACCAATACCTCGCCAACAAGCTATTGCATCAACGACAAGTCCATGAGGGGAGGCGGAAAGTAGACATAGAATAGATTGGCTTGCAGATCCCACTGCTTTGTTGACCACTTCTTTTCTTGCAAGAGAGAGAGAGAGAGAGAGAGATTTGGACTTCCAGCTTCTTATGCGATTCGCTAGGCCCTCCTCTACAAACTGAAAAGTTTAAGTCTTTGATCTTTGCACTTGAGATGGAAGTTCAAGGTACTTGTCACCCACTTCCATCGTTGCCACCCTCAAGTATGAAGTGAGGGCTGCTAACTCCGGATCTGAAACATTCCTACTAACATAAATTGCATATTTATGTAAGTTAACCCGCTGGCCACTCATGGCCTCGTTATCAGAAAACAAGTTCAGTAGGGAAGCACATTCAGGGAGGGAAGCACGCAAAAACAAGTAAGAATCGTCAGCGAAAAAGAGGTGGGAAATGACAGGGGCTAGTCTATGCACTCACAATCAATGGAGGGACAAAGCAGTAAGTTCTTACCTTATTTTGGTTGAAAAAGCCTCAAAGTATAGCGCAAAAAGCAAGGGAGACAGAGGGTCACCTTGACGAATACCACGTTGTGGTCAAAAGTAGTCGCAGTCCACCCCATTCATAAGAATTGAGAAGTTAACTAGGGTGATACACGACTCAATCCAGTGTATCCAACGCGCCCCGAATCCCATTTTCTGCAAAGCAGCAAAGAGGAATTTCCACTCAACCCGGTCGTATGCTTTCTCCATATCCAGCTTGAGCGCCATCCACTTCTCTTTGCCCTGCGCTTTAGTTTTCAGGATTTGAATTATTTCTTGGGCTATTAGGATATTATCTAAGGTAGAATGACCTTTAATGAGCCCATTTTGATATGGGCTAACAATAACCGGCAGAATGAGGCTTAGTCAAGAAGCCAAGATTTTCACAATAATCTTGTAAAGAACCTGGCATAGACTGATGGGGCGCATTTGTCACATGGTCTCCGCATTTGTCACCTTTGGTATGAGGGCTAACCAGGTATGGTTAATGCTGTGAAGTAGCCTACCCGAAGAAAAGAATGATAAGACAACCGCACTAACATCCTGTTCCACTTCAGACCAGTATCGTTGAAATAAGGCCATCGTGAAACCATCAGAGCCAGAACCTTAATTCTTCCCGATGCTGAAAACAGCCTTACGAATCTCGGCCGGAGTGACCTGTGTAATCAAATCTTCATTCAAGCATCATTCACCACTCTAGACAGCCCCAAACTTCTACCAAAATCACTAGGGTCAATTCCATTTGAGGTAAATAATGTTTTGTAAAAGGATACAACCACTGAAGCTTTGTCCTCCTCATTACTGTGCACCTGGCCTTGTTCATCTTGCAGGAGTAGGATGTATTTGGTCAACCGACGCTGCTTCTTTGCCAAGTGGAAACAGTGAGTGTTGGAATCCCCAGTGCGCAGCCAACCTACTAGGGACTTTTGCTTCCAATAAACCTCTTCTTCTTTGTAGGCAATTCCCAGTTGGTTTTCAAGTTCCTAATGCACTCCCAATCAACTTGTGGTTCCTTCCAAGCAACATCAATAGTCTGTTTAAGTACATGGATCTTTCGGGCAGAGTTCGATGTCCCTTTACGCGCCCAATCCACTAAGCCATGACGCAAGCTCTTTAATTGGGATTGGATTCTAAACTAAGTTGTTCCACGAACATCTCTCTTCCAAGCTGTCTGGAAGACATCCGAAGCTTCCAGGTTAGTATCCCATCTCTGATCATACTGAAAACGCTATCCTCGGTTCATTGAAGATTTGAAAAAGCGGATCAAGAGCATTCTATGATCTGAACCTAAGTCTGTTAAGTTGTGAACCTGCACATCAGGCCAAGAAGAGAGAACCAATGGATTAACCAAGCATCTGTCGAGTCGCTCGAGTATGTGCTGTGTACCTGATTGGCGATTAGACCACATGAAGGCCGAGCCAACAAAGCCCAAGTCCATCATGTTAGTATTGTGCAGGAAGGTTCAAAGCTGGTCCAAAGTTGTCGTGGCAAGAGGTCGCCCACCAACCTTTTCTTTCATTGACAAGATGCAATTGAAGTCCCCTACCACAAATAGAGGCAACACACATAACAAAACAAAAGAAGCTAATTCATTGAATTGCAATTGGCGGGCTCCTACATCACAACTTCAACGGACAAAGACTACTGCAAACCTCCGAGGAGAAGGATGTTGACATTCAACACAAAGGTAGGAAGTAGAATAAGCTAAAACTGTACAAGACATTAAGGTATCGTTTACTTGTGGGATTTGGGTGATGGATTTGGTACCCAAATCCCAAGCATAATGGAATTGGCACAAGTCCATTGTTTGCTAAGGGACACAAATCCGTGGGGCCCACGGATTTGGACCCATTTTTTAGATCCAAATCTGTGGACCCCACGGATTTGCAAATCCCACATTTCATTTGGGATTTGATAATGGAAGGCAAAATGTGAACAAATCCATCATGAATCTATGACAAAAATAAACTACACAAACAATGTACTCTTCCAAATCCAAAATGCAACAAATCCATCATAAATCCAAAGGTTTTGAAAACTCAAAACCCTCATTTTCAAATCCAACAAGCAAACGAGCCCTAAATATGACCACACAACGGCTAATCCGTTTCCCTTGTTAAAGCCATTAAACTCTCAAACTTCTAGAAATCCTAAGCTACGGACTTGGTCATCACCAAAATCATAGCACGCTTAATTTCGCTCATGAACATGAGGAATGGTAAAAAGCGTCTAATGACCTCCCGAAGAGACGGAACAGTCAGGAGGGAGCCCAGCCTGCGACAGTTCTAGCCTAAGAAACTCATATATCCGGCTAGGCCAGTTGGGGCTGGTTTCCTCCACCCTAGCACTACCTTCCACGACATTTCTTGAATCTGTCCCCGCCTCACGGATGCGCTTTGATGCTAGCTCCTCTGGTAATGGAAGCTCGCCCTCCTCACGAGAGGCATCTTTCCGTCTTTGTCCTGGACCACCTTGAGCCAAGAGATCCGCAGGACCTGCAGAAGGCGTCCTTCCATGAATGGAGAGAGTCTGCATCCGCGCATTGACGACTAGAGCACCCGACTTGGAGGTGGAGCCTCCCAATTTCCCTACCACAACGCGATGCCACGAAGACAACATCTTCCTGCGAGCCAACGTGTGTTCATTCACACGCGGCCCCTATTCGCCACTGACCATGTGCTTCCCATACCTGGGCGGTGCTAGTTCAGACTTCTGCGGGAAGAGTTGGCCGATATGTCCAATCACTCCACAGTAGAAGCAGAACTAGGGAAGCCCCTTAAACTTGAACAACACCTTGAATTTTCCTTTGTTGGAGTCCGCATGGGAAGCAGTGGTTTCATCCAGTAGAGGCAAAGTCAGGTCTAGCATCACCCTCGCTTGCAGGAAGATGCCAACCGACACCTCGGACTGGTGGATCGTGACCGACTCAGAGGGACCCAGAGAAGATGCCAGCAACGACCCAAGGCATATGGGACTCATCACATCTGAACCAGCATCAGAGCGAGTCTGCAAGTTCCTGTGTCGGGTTCGCCCAGGAGGAGAGGTTGAGCAAGCATTTTGGAAGAATCCAGGGGTTACCTTTCTCCACCCTACGAATTTCCGCGTCCGTTGAGAAGACAAACTAGATAAGGCCCCAATCAAATGGCCCAACCACCACTTCACCGACGCAGCGCCATAGTCGCATCATCGTTGCTTTGAGTGAATGTAGTGGCGACGGAGGGCCCCAGTTGCACCCAATCAAAGTCAACCCACCTCTGTGAGCTCCTGCAACAACATCAGCAATAGAGAATCGAACAACCGCCATCGTAACCAAATTAGGGATTGCCTTCAAAGGAGAAGGGGCGTTTCAGCGATCGCTTGACCAAGAGAAAGAAATCAGATGCATAGAAGGACAATAGGGAAGGTCCTTTATAGTATCCATGACGGAGAGGCCCATTTCTGGCGTCGCACGATGGCGGATGCCGGGGTCGACGAGCACGCACGAAGCTTTAAAGGTGTTCCACTCGCAGAGATGGGAGAAAGGGGGCCAAATGATCTATATATTTATTTATGTATTAAATATACGACTAATTTAAAAACAATAAATTACAAAATGAAAAGCAAGTGGGTACCTGATGACTCGATATTTACACATGTTTTTGTCCACCATTCTTGTACCGTTTGGGGCTCGGATCTCGGGTTTTAAGCCAATTTCACGCTAGGTTGTTCTACTTTATTAAATTTCAGGTCCTAATGCATGAATGAAGGTTTGAACACGAGTTTGGGGTCGATTGGGCAAAGACGGGACGAGCGATGGAGAGCAGACGAGTTGAACGGCCAGTACGGGAAAGCGCATGACCGTGCATGGTGGCCTTTTTGGCCGTGTGGGATTTACCGAGAATTCACACGGCCTGACCTTGTTGTCGCACTATCATGCACAATTTATTTCCTGGCCGTGATGAATTCTGTGAGAAGCTGTACGGCCAGGCTCTCAGATTTGCACGAGATGTTTTGGTTGCACAGGCAGCCAAGGATGTTGCACGGCCGTGCGGCCTGACCGTGCAATCGAGGACAACTGCATTTTTACCCAATTTCAAGTTTTGGAGAGAGATATGACTTTTTGGAGCTAAAATAGAGTTCTAGAGAGAGAAAATACAAAGAACAAACGTTAGGATCTATTTGGAGTGGATTTCTCACCATTGAAGCCCAGATTGCATCCCTAGGAGTGAAGATTGACATCCCAGAGCAGATTATTCCCATCTTTATGAGTATGACTGCTTTGATTTCTGTTTCTCTCTCTCTCTCTATGGAATAGACCTTTCTCTCACTTGGGTATGAAGAACACTAGTTCCATGTTTTAGGAATTTGAGTTGTAATGACTTTTGGATTGATATACTGTTTGATTATAATCGATTGACGTGTGTCTATTGAGTCAATTGAATCCTGATCAACTTCTTTTGATTTCTGCTGCAACCTGAGATAGATAGAATTTGATCAGGTTATTAGAGCTTCTTTAATTGATAGGAGTGAATTGACTGTACGAGAGTCAGTCAATTCACTGCTTTTGTATTGGAATCTGTTTCCAGTAGTGGAGTTCTGGACTACCAGAGCCGCAAACATGAGGTCGCCCATCCAGCACCCTCAAGTTCCATCTAACAGCTTCGAGATGAACACCTTTGTCATGACCATGCTGCGCGACTCAGTGGTATTCCGTGGAAAGGAGGGGGAGTGTCCCAGATTGCACCTACGGCGATTCCACGAGCTGATCGATGGGATCAAGATAAATGGGGTCCCTGCCGATGCCATCCAACTGAGATACTTTTCATTCACTCTGGAGGGGCAGGCCAAGGAGTGGCTGGACACTCGGCCTCTGGGATCGATCACTACGTTCGCCAACCTGGCGGACAAGTTCCTCACCCGCTATCATCCTCCATCAAAGACGGCAGACCTGCAGAAGCAGATCACTCATTTTGTCAAAGAGGAAGATGAAACCATTCAGAATGCTTGAGAAAGATATACCCGTCTCTTCCTAAAGTGTCCCAATCATGGTTTCAATGACGCCTTCAAGATGGACACCTTGTACCACGCCCTCTTCCCAGAAGACAAGCAGTTGATTGACTCGGTTTGCAGCAGGAACATGCTGACCAAGACGCCACTGCAGTTGAATCAACTTTTCGAAGAGATGGTAGAGTAGGGATATGACTGGGGAACTGCTAGGAGATCGAGGCGAGTACCAGGCGGGGGTGTGCATGTTGTAGCCACCTAGTCGTCTGAGGTGGTGCAGGTTGTGTCTAAGATGGTCTCGGCTATTGATTGTTCTGGAATGGTTCCAGGGACAGGACAACAGCAGACAATGCGTTGCCAGTGGTGTGAGAGCTCCCATCATACTGTGGAAGACTGTCAGGATATGATGAAGTCGACTACACCCAGGATCAGTTGGACTTTATCGGCATTGTCAGGTGTTTCGACCCCCTACAGCAACACGTATAACGAGGGGTGGCGCCAGCATCCCAACTTCTCTTAGAGTGGAAATAATCCTAAGCCACCTGCTCCCAGGGACCTCCAGGCTTCGAGAGACCGCCATATCAGCCCAGAAAGGGGCAAGCTCTTCAACAACCAAGGCCATTCCATCAGCCGGGCGCAGCTCCAATAGCCCCAGTACAACATGATCTGATAGCTGAACTGCCAAACTTGGTGGGTTCCCTTGCCAATTCTAGTGCTCACAAATTCAACAATATCGAGCAGTTCATGGAAAAGGTATGGAGTAAATTCCAGGCTCTTGAAGCTGGCCTGAGGAACACACAAGCTGTTTTGCATGATATCCAAACCCAGCTGGGGAGTGTGGCTCAAGTAGTAGCACAGAGGGCTCCGGGTACCTTGCCCGGTCATACCATCCCTAATCCGAAGGACCCGAATACCCACTATAATGCTATTACTACAAGGAGCGACAAAGTGACTGCAAACCCACCTATCCTAGTCAGACAGGCGGGAAAGAGACCTGATTCAGCACTCCCAGCTCATGAAGAAGAAATGGAGAAGGAGAGTGAGGTGTATGCTCCTAAGCCACAACCACCGGTGAATGAGTATGTCCCTCAACTTCCCTTCCCTACTAAGTTACACAAAGACCGACTAGAGACTGAGTTTGCCAAGTTCATGGCAATGCTGAAGCAGGTGAACAAAAGCATGTCTTTCGTGGAGGCATTGTCGAAGATGTCCAAGTATGCTAAATTCATGAAAGATCTCCTCACCCACAAGAAGCAGAGGCTGAGTGAGTTGGTCACTGTGGCGCTCAGCGAGGAGTGCTCGACCATTCTGCAGAACAAGTTTCCGTAGAAGCAAAAGGACCCAGGCAGTTTCACGTTCCCATGTTCTATCGGTAAAATGCATGTTGAGAGGTCCTTGGCAGACCTAGGTGATAGTATTAATGTTATCCCCTATACTCTATACAAGAAGCTAGGCCTAGGTGAACCCAGTAACACTAGGATGAGTATTTAATTAGTTGACAGATCTGTAGTTCATCCTAGGGGCATAGTGGAAGACCTCCTGGTTAAGGTTGGCAGATTCTTTTATCCTGCGGATTTTGTTGTCTTGGACATCAACGAGGACGCATAAGTGCCTCTTATTCTAGGTAGGCCTTTCATGGCTACCGCCAAGCAATGTAGTTAAAATCGTGCTTTAAAACTTAAAAACTTAAGATTTTATGATTCTAGATCACTAAAACACTTCTACACAAAATCCCAGTTTTTATAACTTATGTAGTTAAAAACTCCTCTTTATAACTTTAAAACTTACGATTTTACGCTTCTAGATCACCAATACGTTTCTACGTAGAAACTCGCTTTTGACTACATTGCTGCCAAGGCTCTCATAGATGTGCATGATGAGACCTTGATTTGGAGAGATGGCGAGGAGCAGATACATTTTCCATTTCTAATAATATGAATTTTATCTCGCCTGTGCATGCTTTATCTCACCAGGTACACGTGACTGTCGTGTATCCTTCTGTGCCTCCCGTTTTGCAGGACTTTGCACCCCCTCCTCCTCCACCACCCCCACTTTCTCAGTTACCAAAAGAGCGGATTAAGGAGGAGTGGCAGCCGAAGCGGCAGGTAGCTAAGCCTGCTCATAAAAAGCTGGAGACCACTATGAGATGGTCCCGACTCCTGAGCCACGACTGCCCTGGCCATCCGAGTATCCACTCACTTGCATCCTGCCGGATGCCCAAGTCGAGCTGACATGTGCTGGTGGTCACACCCATTGTGTGCATGGCTACCATCTGAATTTGTACCTCAAGAGCGATGTGGATCCGCTCTTGGAGGCACCTGTTCCTATACCGTTCTGAGCATCCACCTCTGCATCCAACTAAAGATGTAAAAGAAGCGTTTGTGCGGAGGCAACCCCACCACGGTTTGTTTTGCTTTTGTTTCTTTTTGGATTTTCCACTTGGAACTATGGTTTCTATTACCCATTGTATTTTGATGACTCTCGCTGGGTGCCTTTCCCCTGGTCCACCTTCCAGTCTGCCCCTGCTGACTAGTCCCATTTCCAGTCCCCCCGACAGTTCGTTTTCTCGGTAACATCATTCCCCTTATCTTTCCCTCTTATCCATTGAGGGCAATCTCGTGCTTATGTGTGTGTGTGTGGGGGGGGGGGGGGGTTACCTTTGACTGCATAGATGAGTTTGTGTGCTTGGAGCCTAGCCCACTGTCCAATTTGATGAATTGAGGGCTCCAAGTACTGTTCCTTGCAATAACCTGCTCAGCATGCTTTGAATTGACAGCCTTTATGGTGATATGAAACCTAGGGAGGTAGTTGTAGCACTCTGGAGGATGTTGAAGTATAAGATTTTTCCTATCTGTCTCTTTGCTATGCCGGTTGATTTTGTGAACTAGTAGATTTAGGACCATTGATTCATGTGGTACTGATGACTCTCCTTATGTTGTGTTGTGGACTCATGTATCGGAAAAGGGTGATCAAGTGTGAAATGAAAAAGCAGTTGGTCCTTCATGTAAAAAATTTGAAAATTTTAAAACATGGGGTAAGTGACACGCCAAAACACAACACCAAACTGCGACCAAGTGTAATCGTAGTCCGGGAATGCAGTAAAGTGGCAAGTTCTAAATATCAACCCGGGGTCTAGATCTACTGCCTACTCTGTGATGATCTATTATCTAGCAAACTAAGTCGATTGAATTTGGTCTTAACTGAAAGCAGAAAGAAAGCAAGAATTGATTCGGTTTTCTGAAGCAAAGGAAGAGTCACTCGGGAATTAGTCCCCCTAGCTCCTTAGTTAGGTCTCAGTTGTAATTACCCTGGGTTGATTTACTGTTGATTAAACTGCGAAAGATCCGACAGTAGCTTGGAATCTCTTAAGCTGACCAAGCCCTCTTAGTCTAACTACCCGGCAGACGACTAGTCTTCACCGGGATAGAAAGCTGAAGCAATAAGCACAGAACTCCACTACTGGAATTGGATTCCAATACAAAGCAGTAGAGTGGCTAACTCTCGTATAACCAATCCACTACTAACGAATGATGAAGCTCTAACAACCTAATCAGATTCTATCTATCTCAGGTTGCAGCAGAAATCAAGAAAAGTTGATCAGACTTCAATCAATTCAATGAATCATGCATCATTCGATTAAAACCAAACAGTATAATCATCCCAAGTCATTACAATCATGATCCCTAACACATGGAACTAGGGTTCTTCATACCCAAGTGAAAGAAGGGTTCTACTCCATAGAGAGAGAGAGAAAAACAGAATACAAAGCAGTCATACTCATAACAATGGGAAGAATCTGCCCTGGGATGATGATTTTCACTCCTATGATGATCTCCAAGCTCGATTTGATGAAACCCAGCTCCAAGATCGCTTCTAGGATGTGTTCTTCGCACTTTCTCTCTCTAGGGCTCTGTTTTTGCTCTGAAAAGTCGATTCCCTCACTTGTGGCTCGAATTTGGGTTAAAACCCAGAAAATCCCGATCACACGGGTAGGCCACACGGCCGTGTGGCTTACCCAGCTGCCCGTGTGAGTTCCAAAACGCTACGTTCCGATTAAGTGGATTTCAGGCTTCCTACACGGCCAGGGACACACGGCCGTATGGAGTCTCCAGTATGCCCGTGTGAAGTCTCGCTAAATCCCACACGGCCACATTGGTTCCTTACACGGCCGTGTGGGTTTTATGAGTGCCCGTGTGCCTTCCTCAGCGACTCGCCACACGTCCGATCTTCGTCTAATCGACCCCGAACTAGCTCCCAAACCTTCATTCACGTACTAGGACCTGAATAATCACAAACAAGCACAACCTAGCGTGAAATCGGCCTAAAACACGAGAATCAACATCTCAAACGGCTCAAGAATAGGGGGCAAAAACATGTGCAATTATCGGTTTATCAGTAAGCCCAACGTGTGTGGCACCGTTCATTGCACAAAATCAGGTTTTGGAAGAGATTTTAGTGATCCCTAGTGGGATAGGCCTACAAGGTGAAGCTAAGTCGTCTCTAGTATAAGTAAAAATTCCACCCGTTGAACGATTTGCCTACTCGAGGATGTGTTTTTAAGGGAACGGATAGAGCTTCTGACCCCCCTTAATTTCATTGACCCTCCACACGAAGTGAGGAATAAGAGTTAAAAGAAGTACTCTGGTGAGCGACTGATGTGCAGAAATTGCTCTTGCTCACCTAATAAGGGCCGACCCGCATAAAAACTGCAGTTGGAACCCCAACAAAGTAAAACAAAGAATAAGAAACAAATAATAAGGAAAATGGGTTCCAACAAGTGAGATGAAATGGAAGAGCACCCGATACTAAGAATCCTTGGTCGTTAAATTGTGTGAGCTCCTTATCCATGAATTGAATATCTTAGTTCCACTGCTTCTCATGATCTTGGCTTGAGTCTAGTACTCGCATTGAGAGAGTTAGGGGACGTCTTAGAAGACCAGTTGACCTCTTAAGTTGCTAATTGATCCAGGAAATCCTCTACCGACGATCGTGGTTGTTTGTTGCAATAAAGGTCTGGAGAACTGCATTCGTTTGAGTCAGGTTTGCTTGAGGACAAGCAAACAGCTAAGTGTGGAAGAATTTGATGACTCGATATTTACACATGTTTTTTTCCACCATTCTTATATTGTTTGGGGCTCGGATCTCGGGTTTTAAGCTGATTTTACGCTAGGTTGTTCTACTTTATGATATTTCAGGTCCTAATGCGTGAATGAAGGTTTGAGCGCGAGTTTGGGGTCAATTTGGCAAAGACGGGACGAGCGATTGAGAGCAGACGAGTTGCACGGCCAGCACGGGAAAGTGCACGGCCGTGCGTGGTGGCCTTTTTGGCCTTGTGGGATTTACTGAGACTTCGCACAGCCTGACCCTCTTCTTGCACGGCCGTACACAATTTATTTCCTAGCCGTGATGAATTCTGCGAGAAGCTGCACGACCAGGCTCTCGGGTCGTGCAATGGCCGTGCACTCCCCTCGTAGAACTAATTCAAACATTGCGTTTTGGTTGCACGGGCAGCCAAGGATGTTGCACGGCCGTGCGGCCTGACCATGCAATCGCGGACAACTGCGTTTTAACCCAATTTCGGGTTTTGGAGGGAGATACGACTCTTTGGAGCAAAAACAGAGTTCTAGAGAGAGAAAGTGCGAAGAACAAACCATAGGAGCTATTTGGAGTGGATTTCTCACCATTAAAGCCCAGATTGCATCCCAGGAGTGAAGATTGACATCTCAAAGCAGATTATTCTCATCTTTATGAGTATAACTGCTTTGATTTCTGTTTTCCCCTCTCACTTGAATATGAAGAACCCTAGTTCCATGTGTTCGGGATTTGAGTTGTAATGACTTTTGGATTGATATATTGTTTGATTATAATCGATTGAAGTGTGTCTATTGAGTCAATTGAATCCTGATCAACTTATTTCGATTGATGCTGCAACCTGAGATAGATAGAATCTGATCAGGTTGTTAGAGCTTCTTCAATTGATAGGAGTGAATTGATTGTACGAGAGTCAGTCAATTCACTGCTTTTGTACTCGAATCTATTTCCAATAGTGGAGTTTTGTGGTAATTGTCTTAGCTTTCTATCCCGGTGAAGACTAGTCATCTGTCGGTTAGTCTGTCTAAGAGGGCTTGATTAGTTTAAGAGATTCCAAGCTACTGTCGGATCTTCCGCAGTTTAATCAACAGTAAATCAACCTAAGGAAATTACAACTTGGGCCTAACTAAGGAGCTAGGGGGACTCATTCCCGAGTGACTCTTCTCTTGCTTCAGGAAACTGGACAATTTCCTGTTTTATTTCTGCTTTACTTTGAACTCACCTACATTCACTTAGTCCCGCTAGATAATAGATAATTACGGAGGAGGCAGTATATCTAGGCCATGGTTTGACATTTATTACTTGATTCCACTATACTGCATTTCCATTATGCAATTACACTTGGTCGCAGTTTGGTGTTGTGTTTTAGCGTGTCAGTACCCTAAGTACGTCTTCGTCCATTTTATGGCAGAAGCCGGGCGAAGGTTCGACGGGTTTTTAGAGGTGAGGGTAGTAGGAAATAACTCAACGAATTCCTAGAGCAGAGGAGAAGGAGAAAGAATTGTGAAGTTTGGTGGTGTGGTTGAAATGGGGAAGAGACGGTTGTATTTATAGGGGAAGGAGACCGCATCGGACAGAGGCGGGGACTTCATAGTAGTTGTCCAAAGCAACGCCTTCACCACGCCCGTTGATAGCGGTGAACACGCTGTGGTCCACATCAGCAGTCCGCGTCGCCCAGCCCATTAACCACAGACATCGGATGCGGTGAGGCGCGAATTTAGGTTTTCCTTCCAGATCCGACGCTTCATTGCGTTCCACGTCAGCGATCCGCGTGCAACATCTTCATCGCGTCCCTAAACGGTGTTGAATAAGCTATGGTCCACGTCAGCGATCTGCGTCGCCCTGCCTAACCATGGTCGTCAGATGTAGTGAGGCACATATTTAGGTTTTCCTCCCAGATTCAACGCTTCATCGGTGATATTTTACCGCGTTTGATAAAAGACGATAATTCGTCCAAAACATTTCTCCGCGTTTGTCACAAGAGGTTTAGTTTTCACCACCGTATAAGAATGCGATGATAATGTTGGCCGCTTTTGACTACAGCGATTTTGATGAAACATGTATAGATTAGAAAATTTTAGTAAGATATATGTATTTTGAGACATTTTTATTTTTTTACTTTGGGAAAAAAATCCGGCTTAACATATCTCTTCAAATAACATCGTAACATTCAGGTAATGTTGATTTGATTTGATTGGAGTGGTGGCAGATTTCGCGTGCGTTTACTCGCAGGATCCCGGCGGGTCAACTGTCTCCCTAATATATGTCTGTCCGTCTGTCCATTTTTATCAAATCCTAGTATATCATTAATGTATTATTATTATTATTAATTACAATTACCGACCATTCTTCAATCTTCATGAAACGCACCGCTAATCCGCCGTTTCGACCAGTCAAGTAAAATTAGAAAAAGGGAATCGGGAGGACGAACCGCAAATGACCACGTCTCCAACCTCACCTGGATCGGACAACTTCAGTCTTCAGTCCTCCGCCGTCCTCTCCCCCTCTACTTCGCCTACTCACTTTACACTTTACAGAGAGCTCTCTCTCTCTCTCTCTCTCTCTCTCTCTCTCTCTTCAGTATACAGTCTGTAGTCTGTAATCACCTTCCTCCAAAACCTCAGCCAGCGTTGCTCAATCCCACCCCGACATTAATTTTTTTAATAAAGTTTCCACCTTTTCTTTGTTTGTTTTTAAATCTAATCTCTCTTTTTGAGGCCTCCCTTCAGATTGGATTGGTGCTATTCATTTGATGCTGTGCTGTAGCTCTTCTTTCCCCTCTTTCCCATTCCCCAAACTCTGCACATTCTCCTCCCCACCCTTTTTCTCATCACGCTCGCGAAATCATTCCTCCCTTGCCTTCTCCTTTCAAAATTGGTCATCATTGATTCAGCTAGCAATTCCCATCTGCAACCCATGAGCCTCCCCCTCACTGTAAGTTTCTCCCACTTCCCCCTTCTTTGATTTCAACAAGTTCTGGGTCTTTGCGTAGCTGTTGATCTTGATGGATAGCTAAAGGTGCTAGCTTTTTTCTCCCCTGAATCTTGTGTGTTCATTGCAGGGTTCTTGAGATCTGAATTAAAAAGTTTTGAAGTTAACGTTGGCTGGACATTTGGCAATGCTGAGGCAGAATCGGACCGCGGCGGCAATGGATGAATTGCTGCCTGGGAAAATCAGGAAACGGGGGTGTTCCTCGTCGGCGTCGTCTTCCTCCTCCGTCATTCAGAACTACCGGTTCAAGAGGGCGATTCTGGTGGGGAAGAGGACTGGATCCACTACTCCGGTCCCCATGTGGAAGCTGATGGGTTCCACTCGCACTCCCTCGTCGGCATCGCGCCGCCTGGGCTCCCCCAATTACGCCGCTTCCCTGCACGGCGGCGGAGGAAGTAAAGGAGTTAAGCAGCAGCAGCAGCAGGGTCCGGTGTCGGCAAGGAAATTGGCGGCCACACTCTGGGAGATGAATGAGGTCCCGTCGCCGAGGAGGCCGGAGACGGTCGGCTCGGTGGAGAGGAGATTAAGGAAGGAGGGAAAGGCTAGGGAGAGGGCGGCGGCGGCGGCGGCTAGGTCCGTCCATTCTGGTTCTCTGCCTCCCCATTTGTCTGATCCCTCCCACAGCCCTGTTTCTGAGGTCAGCTTTACCCCTTTGTTGATTGTTTACTTCGTGAATTTGTGCTATGCTATTTGATCTGCAGACAAGGGATTTCAAGGTTTTAAATTAGATACAAGTTTGTCTGTCTTGACAATTGGAGACGGATGGTATCTTGAGTCCATGCGTGCTTGGCTGGCTGACTGCACCTTAATCAGCTTGGCTGTGTTTGATGTATCCCTTTTGATTGGTTTTTTCTAGGTTTGTTTAGATGGTAAGACTGACTTGATAATTCTCAACATTCCCCTTGATGATGAGACATTTTGTCCATGATATGCGACTTTGTGCTGCCAAACTCAGTTTGAGAGCACATTCATGCTGTATACATGATTTTGACTTAAATCGACATTTGGGGTCATGCTTACTTGTTGAGAAATCAGTCAAGAGAGTTAACCATGTTGGTTGAATTGCTTGTATTCTAGAGGGGTGATCGCTCTGGGGCTGGAAGCCGCCACAGAAGAGCATCCTCGATTTCACAGAAGCTTAGGCTTATGGAACACCAGAGTGCTGCTCCGTTTGACTCTGTTAGCAATGCCAGCTTCATGGAGGTACAGTGATTCCACTTATGATCTTATTGCTTCCATATTCAGTTTCTATATTCCCTTTTTACGCAATGAGTTTCCTGTTCAGGTTGAGTCTAGGTCCCGTGTCCAAACACCCACTGGATCTACTACCACCAATGTGGTAACCAAAACCCGTTTAAAGGACATCAGCAATGCATTGACCACTTCAAAGGAGCTTCTTAAAATCATCAACCGTGTATGGGGAACCGAACAACGACCTTCATCCAGCATGTCTCTGATATCAGCATTGCACGCTGAGCTCGAGAGGGCTCGCTTACAGGTCAACCAGTTCATCCACGAACACCGCGCTGACCAGAATGAGATTAATTTTCTGATGAAGTGCTTCGCCGAAGAAAAGGCAGCATGGAAGAACAAGGAGCAGAAACTAGTCGAGGCTGCAATCGAGTCCATTGCTGGAGAGCTCGAGGTGGAGAAGAAGCTTAGGAGGAGGGTCGAGAGCTTGAACAAGAAGCTGGGAAAAGAACTCGCAGACACAAAGGCTTCATTAGCAGATGCTGTGAAGGAGCTCGAACATGAGAAGAGAGCGAGAGCCGTCATTGAGCATGTTTGCGATGAACTGGCCAATGACATTGGGGCAGATCATAAAGCTGAAGCTGAAGAGATGAAGAGAGAATCTACAAAGCTGTATGAAGAAGTGGAGAAGGAGAGGGAGATGATGCAGTTGGCTGATGTTTTGCGAGAGGAGAGAGTGCAGATGAAGCTCTCCGAAGCTAAGCATCAGCTCGAGGAGAAGAATGCTGCAGTAGATAAACTGAGGGCTCAACTTGAAGTCTTCCTAGGGGGAGCCAAAACAGCTGCAGCGCTCAAGGAGAAAGGACGGGCTTATCTGAGTAGAGCTCACTTTGCATCATATGGTGATGAAGTGGACGGCGAAGGAGAGGTAGAAAACGGGGAAGTGTGTGAGGATTTAGACACAGGCGAGAGCGATTTGCATTCCATAGAGTTGGGGATGGACATGTCCAAGAGGTCCTATAACTTCCCCTACCCTTCTGGAACTCCTCGTGATCCTAGAAGGGTGAAAAATGAAGAAGAAGAAATCAAGTACAGGAAGTCTATTGCAGGGAGAGTATCTAGGAGGAGTAGTTCTCTACAACGGAGTGTTTCAGACGTTGCTGAATGGAATGGGAAGAACGAGAGGGACGGTTTAGAGCGGGGCAGGTTCAGTGAATTTGTGAGGTCTCCACATGGGAATGGTTATGGGGAGGATGTTTATGGATATCAATCGATGAAGGGTCGTCGAGACTTGCTATTATGTGGTTCTGGGGTTGAAACTGCCCGAAGCTATGGTAGTCCCACACGGCATTTAGTGCAGCAGCAGGCAAGGCTATCAGGTCAAGATCGACCTCCAACTGTAACAGGGATCATATCAAAATCGAGGCTTTCAGAAACCAGGACTGAAGCTCAGAGCAGTGGTAGGAAATCCAGAAGGTGAGGAAATTTGATTGCTGGCACATTCCATGGAGCTGTGTTAATGAGAGTTCAGTAAATCGCTGCGCAGGCTTTGCTTGCAATTAACCTATTTGGAAACCAACAGAACTGGTGGTGGTGTTGTTTGTAGAGAAATGGTGGCAGAGAAGTGTGTGGGAATTGGTGGAAGAATTTAAGAGTTCCTGATTTTTGTACAAATGCAGCTCTTTAACTAATGCTCCTTCATTATGAAGCTTTATCAGTATTATAAATTTGTGTCTATCTTCTGCTTCTGGTGTGGTTGTTCATGTTTAAGTGCAGGAAAAAAGAGAGGTATTTTAGAATACCTCATTTGGTTGTTCACTTCCCTTCTTCTTTCCTTCTCTCTTCTTCTCTCTCTCTACCTACCATCGAACCCGGGACCAGAAGGCTGTGTTTATAACACACAACCAACAGACCACAGGGATGGCCGGTGCTAAAAACATTCCAACTACCATCATAAACTGTAGGCGAACGTTGTTGTCACTGAGCAAGCACACTCACATGTCTTTTCCAATCCCCACGACGTCTCTAGTGGGAGAGTATCCTTACCAGCCAAGTGCCCAACTGATCAAATCAATCAACTAATCCAAGAATCAATTGGGTATGACAAAAGGGACGTACTAGTCGGAGAGATGGCAGGTATTTTAGTGTTACAGCTTACAAATATCCATATGGAGCTCTAAATTGAGTTATTGACAGACAATGAAAAGCAAAGTGACATAACTGGGAAAAGGGAAGTTTCTACATATTTACTGAGACATACAAGTTTTGGAGTTGCTACATCTAAGCTGAACATACATAAATAGGGCAAATGCAGCTCCCGCCAGCAACTATCTACATTTGGACTCTACATATAATAGTGCCAAAAGGTCACCCTGATCACCATCGACTACATATCTACGTACATCTTCTGTACCAAAAAATATACACAAACCAGCAGTTCAACTACACCTGCTGCTGCTGCTGTTAGCAAGACGGCTGATCAGGGGAGTCCAGGAACAAAATACCTTCCAGAGATTACCAGAGTAACTATTAAAATGGTGTTACTTGCCACACTGAGTTACCCTTGTGTGCCTGTTCGGACTTCAACTTCCATGGCTGCTGCCTGCCCGGGCATCAACGTTGCTCTCGGTCTGGTTTATCCTCATGAGTTTGCTCTTTGCTCCATCGATTTCCTTAAGGTCTGTGCCATTGTACAGACAATTGGTGAGTTCAATAGCCAGGGATTATGCAATGTGAGAGAGAGAAAATGAATCGTGTTGCTTATTCATTACCAATGTCAGCTGATATTAGACACTCTCCTTCATGATCAGGTCCAGACAAGATGGTTCCCGATGGCGAGACAATGAAGCTACCTCCCGCACACACAATTTCGTTGATATCCCCATCTTGATCTGCTGCTAGTGGATAATCCTTCCTTCGACAGAATTGGTTAGCCGAGAGAACAAAGCAGCTGCCTTCTACTGCAATATGGACTGCTGCAGACCTCCACATCTCCCCGGGATCCGCATTTGGGGCACAATATATCTCAATCCCTGCAGCAGATCCCAGAATAAGGAAAACTTGGCAAGCAATGCAGTGCTCGGAAGCCGGCAGATGTACCTTTGGCATAGAGCTCATTTCTTAGGAGCGGGAAGATGTTGTCCCAACAGATTAGGCCACCAACATTTCCTACGATGGTCTGGTACAGTGGGAGTGAAGAATTGCATTGGCCTTCAGAACTCCATACTGCAGTTTCTGATGGCGATGGAAACATCTTCCTTTGTCGCCCTAGAATTCGGCCAGCTGGATCGAAGAACAACATAGTACTGTACAGGACCTTCCCTGACCTCTCCACTACTCCAATTACTAAGTACACTCTATGTTTGGCAGCAATCTTCCCCAGACTCTCAAACTCTGGACCTAAAAAAGTTCAATAAATCCCCAATTCAGCCCAATTATTTCAAGCCGGAGGACGAGTTAAGTGACTTTGATCGAACTAAGAGGAACTAACCAGGAACTTCAATGGCTGACGACCGGTATTTGAGCATCAATTCTTCATCTTTTGCCCCAGAATCAACGGGAGGCATGCACCTTGGATAGCCACCAACAAATGCTTCAGGGAAGACGATCAAATGTGAGCCATATCCAGCAGCTATGGCGATCAGCCGCTCGGCTTTATCTGATCAATGAACCAAATTGATCATGAAATGTACACTTAAGGAACACAATGACCTTTCTTGATTGAAGAAAAATGAAAAACTCATCAAATTTGCGCGGGAAAGGAAAAAAATTGAAGCTGTGGAGCTCAAAATCGGAATACCTAAAGTTCCAGGGGTGTCGAAAAACAGAGAAGCGGCTTGAACCACGGTCGCCCTAATCGACCTTTTCTGAATCAGCAACCGGGCTTTGGCCTGCAGGATGGGCATGCAAATGGGTTCCGGGTCAGAGGCTTCTGGAGCGGAGCGCTTGTCGGGTTTGGGTGTGGGTCCGGTGGGGAGGAGATCGGGTCGGACCCGGTGGATGAGCCAGTGGACGGTGTCGGCGAGGGAGCGGAGATGGAGTTCGTTTTTGAGCTGGACGAGGAGTGGGTACCAGGAGGTGGAAACGGAGATACTCTTGCGCGGGGGAAGGTGGGAGGCGGTAGGGCGGCCGCGACGGCGGGAGGCTGCAGCTGGCGGGGATGACCCGTTGGTTTCTCCGGCCTTAATTCCGGCAGCCGTTGTTTTGGCTGTACTCTTTTGTTTTGTGGGTGTAGGAACTGCGAGGACATGCAGGTCCTCCATTTTCCCTCGGTTCCCGTTGGGCTTTCAACTTACGAGGATCTGAGTTTTGAAAACCAACTTGGTGTAAAAGCCTAAAAGGGTAATGGTCGCTAGCACTTTTGCTTTAGAAACTTAAATGAATATCTCTGCCTCAATATTAACATTAAATCCAAAAATTGGTTGCTAGCGTTTTTTATATAATATGTATATGAAAAAAAAAATTTGGGTGGTGGTAGGATTAGAGTGCTAACTCATTTTTTTAACACCATACTAACACTAAACTCAACAAATATTTAATTTTCATTAGGCTGACTTTCATTAATAGTTCACGCAATCAATGAAGATTGAAGATTTTTGAACTTGAGGGCACGCTCGTCATTTTTGAAATTTAATTCAAACTTCTAGTGTCTTCTTCTTCCCTTGTCCAATCCCTAAATACTCGAATCTCGTGGGAATTTTGTTGGAGTTATGAGTAGCGGTCAACGAGGAGCGTATAACGCAGAGGCCACAATGAGTAGCAGGTGACCGACTAGTAGCAGATATCAAAGAGGCATCAATGTGTAGTAGCAATGATATGTTGTTGGAGATTCGAATTGCGACTGTCGAGAATGGAGTTGCGTCGTCGTTTGATTACAGGTATGTAGACCATAAGTTCATAAACCGCACCAGGAACCTGAATATGTAGACCACAAGTTCCACAAATTGCACTAGAAACCTCTCAATGCATGCTAGACTCTCCCCTACTATCACAAATCTTACCAGAATCGGTATGAGCCAGACCAAAAATGCCATATACCACAGCTAGTGGCGGATCTAGGGGTGGGCCACCAGGGGCCACGACCGCCCTCCTTTGGGTCCTGAGCTAGTATAGTACGTATAAATTTTTCGATGTTAGATATTCGGTGCAGTACTATTTAAAAGTCGGTCCAATATTGTTTGATAGTAAGATTTTGTATAACTAGAAAAATGGTCCACATGAATAATTCCAAATGACTACTCTAAATTTAGCCTAAAATTCTAGCCCAATAAATTTCATTTGAAAAATAAAATAAACAATAAAACCTAAAAGTCTTATACATAAAAGACTAAAAGTATAAAGTTCCTTTGAAATAATAAATAAAGCTCACCTTTCGTATCATAATTCCAAAAATTCTCCCAACCCCCCGAAAAACAAAATAAGAACGAGGAGGCGAATGGACCCGAAATGGATTCCTCACCTAGTTTGTCGAGCTCTAAATTTCTTTCTACTCTTGTGATGAAGAAAATATTTATAAACTTGTTGAGTTATCATTTAGATTGCTTCAGTTTAGCTGTGCACTAAATCATAAAAGCTCTTTGTGGTCTTTTGATGAAGAAAATATTTTCGAACTTGCTCAAGAGTTATTTTTTCGAGACTTTGAAGGCTATTAGATGCATTCTTTGAAGAATGAGGTATGATATTATGCTACTTGTGTGGTTCATATTCAGGAATATGAAGTTTTTTCCCTTACAAAATTACTAGAGAAGTTAGTGGAAACATTGATGTACACACAATACAAATTGATTTGCCGGTTGATTCGTCTAGTGTTGACATAGTCCGTTTCAACGGGTACTAAGGAAAGAAAATTTTCAACAATGAAACACGTGATACCTGATTTCTGCAACAAAATGAGCGATAAATTTCTCACTGATTGCTTAACTATTTCTTTTTATAGAGAGTATGTTATTGGTATGGATGAAGACTCTATTATTGATGAATTTGCTAAACTAAAAGATCGTCATGTACAATTGACATTGTAATGAAAACTATAGTTATCATATATTTTTGTTTACGGTATCTTATTTTCTATTCAAGTGTAGCCCAGTGCTTTACCCTATTCTGGATCCATCACTGACCATACCACAACTATCATTAAGCATTTCCGATGCACCAGAAATTAAATGTGACAGTGGTCGTGATTTGCATCCTCCAAAGTTGAAACATTTAGTGGAGCAGAGATGGAGTTCGTTTTTGAGTTGGACGAGGAGTGGGTACCAGGAGGTGGAAACGGAGAATTTCTTGCGCGGGGGAAGGTGGGAGGCGGTAGGGCGGCCGCGACGCCGGGAGGCTGTAGCTGGCGGGAATGACCCGTTGGTTTCTCCGGCCATGATTCCGGCGGCCTTCGTTTTGGCTGTACTCTTTTGTTTTGTGGTTATAGGAACTGCGAGGACATGCAGGTCCTTCATTTTCCCTCGGTTCCCGTTGGGCTTTCAACTTTCGAGGATCTGAGTTTGAGAACCAACTTGGTGTAAAAGTCTAAAAAGCAGTGTTATTAAAGCCGAGCAGAGCCTTTCAGTCCGACCGGTACGTAAAACCGCCACCCGGTCACAAAAACAGCTCGGAATAGTCTAAAAGCCGCTCCGGTTTTATGTAGCGGTTGACGAGCGGCCAAGGTGGTTAACTGCTCGAGCCGATTGAACCGCTCGTCCGGTTTTTGTCATTCAGCCGTTAAATTTAATTAAAAAAATTGCAGAAAATTGAAAATTGAAATAAACCAAAAACGTCGGGCTCTCAAACTGAATCCTTATTTCTAATTCACAATTTCGAAGGAAAGAGACGAGCTCTGATTAAGAAATATCCACTATTTATACTGATAACATTTATCAGGTACCGGTTCTCTAACGGTTTTTAAACGGTCTAATGTCGGTTGGACCACTCGTTTTGCCTTATCGGGTCATGCTCTGGTTCGATTCTGACAACATTGCTAAAAGGGTATATTCGCTAGCACTTTTGCTTTAGAAACTTAAATTAATATATATCTCTGCCTCAATATTAACATTAAATCCAAAAATTGGTTGCCAGCGTTTTTTATATAATATTTATATGAAAAAAAAATATTTGGGTGGTGGTAGGTAGGGATGGCAACAAAACCCGAGCCTACGGGTACTCTACCATACCCAATTGGGTCAACGCGGGTAAAACCCGTGTTGATGGGTTTGGGTTTAAACCCATTCACTGGGTTGGGTTGGGTTTGGGTTTAGGTAAACCCGCCCCATGAGTACTCGCTCACACTCATATAATTAATTTTCTCGGTATATTTAATATTCTAAACAATTAATCTTCTTTATGTTTGTGGAGACATGTCTATTTTTTCTTTCTAATTGTCTAGAATGAAGTTGATATTTTCGAGTGAAGAATCTTAATTGACAAGGAGGAAAAAGCTTTCAATTAATCATGTTGTTTATGAATAATTTGTGATTTGCTTCAATTTTCTTGAGTATTCTTGATTAGTGTTGAAAAATTTGTATGGTTAATTTGTGATTTTGTTGAATTTTCTAGAATGGTGTTTTATATATGGATAATTTGTATTGAGAGATTGATATTTGACTTTATTTTGATAGACACTTGTTATTGTAAATTTTTTACGATAAAAACCCATGGGTACCCATGAACCAGCGGATACCCTGTGGGTTGGGTTGGGTTTGAGTTTTTCAAACCCAATTGATTTTACCTAGGTTTTTTTGACGGATAAACTCATGGGTTTGGGTTTGAGTTTGGCAAAACCCGATCCAACTCGACCCAATGCCATCCCTAGTGGTAGGATTAGAGTGCTAACTCATTTTTTTAACACCATACTAACACTAATCTCAACCAATAATTTTTTTTCATTAGGCTGACTTTCATTAATTGTCCACTGCAATCAATGAAGATTTTTGAACTTGGGGGCACGCTCGTCATTTTAGAAATTTAATTCAAACTTCTAGTGTCTTCTTCTTCACCTGTCCAATTCCTAAATACTCAAATCTGGTGGGAATTTTGTTAGAGTTATGAGTAGCGGTCAACGAGGAGCGGATATCGTAGAAGCTACAATGAGTAGCAGGCGACTGACTAGTAGTGGATATCAAGAGACATAAATGAGTAGTAGCAGTGATATGTTGTTGGAGATTCAAGCTGCGGCTGTCGAGAATGGAGTTGCGTCGTCATTTGATTACAGGTATGTAGACCATAAGTTCATAAACCGCACCAGGAACCTGAATATGTAGACCACAAGTTCCATAAATCGCAAAAGAAACCTCTCAACGCATGCTAGACTCTCCCCTAGTATCACAAAGCTGACCAGAATCGGTATGAGCCAGACAAAAAATGCCATATACCACAGCCAGTGGCAGATCTAGGGGTGGGCCACCAGGGGCCACGACCTCCCTCCTTTGGGTCATGAGCTAGTATAGTACGTATGAATTTTTCGATATTAGATATTCGGCGCAGTACTATTTAAAAGTCGGTCCAATGTTATTTAATAATAAGATTTTGTACAACTAGAAAAATGGTCCACATGAATAATTCCAAATCACTATTCTAAATTTAGTCTAAAAATTCTAGCCCAATAAATTTCAATTGAAAAAATAAAATATACAATAAAACCTAAAAGTATAATGTTCCATTGAAATAAAAAGGGTATGTCTATTTTTTATCCAAACATTTTTCAGATTTTTATATATTATCCAAACCTATTAAAATTCTATTTATTAGCCAAATCTTTCATTATACATCAAAATATTAGACATTTTTACGTTATCGTTAATAATTTTGTAACTTATTTCTTAGTTAAAATACTGAAATTTTGAAATGTTGACCTTCATGTGTCTCTTCCAAGTCAGTATCATGTTGCAGAATCAATATTACTAACAAAATTGCTAACTGAAAGTTAACATTTGGTCAATTCTTAGTATTTCGATAGGTTTGTATAATATAAAAGAATCTGAAAAAAGGTTTTGATAAAAAATAGACATTACCCAAATAACAAAAACCTCTAAACTAAACTTCACCCTTCCGTATCAAACTTCCAAAAATTCCCCCAACCCCCCCCCCCCCCCCCAAAAAAAAAAGAGGAGACGAACATACCCGAAATGGATTCCTCTGCTACTTTGTCGGGCACTGGTTTTCTTTTCACTCTTCTGATGAAGAAAATATTTACAAACTTGTTGAGTCATCATTTAGATTGCTTATGTCAAGTTGTGCACTAGATCATAAAAAGGGGTAAATGCCACATTTGGTCATTGAGTTTACTATATCATGTCATGTTGAGTCACTAGAAAAAATTAATATAAATTTTGGTCACTCGAATTACTGAAACATGTCACATTTATTCACTCTCACGTTAGTTTCCGTCCAACTCCATTAAGGCATTAACGGAGTTGGACAGAGGCTAACGGAGAGTGACTAAATGTAACATGTTTAAGTAATTCGAGTGATATTCATAAAAAGAAATTCGAGTGACTAGAGTTGGACGGATGGTAACGGGAGAGTGACAAAATGTGACATATTTTAGTAATTCGAGTGACCAAATTTTATATAAGTTTTTTCTAGTGACTAAACATAACATGATTTAGTAATCCCAATGACCAAATATGACATTTACCCATCATAAAAGCTCTTTGTGGTCTTTTGATGAAGAAAATATTTACGAACTTGCTCAAGAGTTGTTTTTTGTTTAGACTTTGAAGGCTATTAGATGCATTCTTTGAAGAATTAGGCATGATATTATGCTACTCATCTGGTTCATAGTCAGGAATATGAAGTTTCTTCCCTTACAAAATTACTATAGAAGTTGGTGGAAACATGTATGTACACACAGTACAAATTGATTTGTCGGTTGTTTCGTCTAGTGTTGACATAGTCCGTTTCAACGGCGACTACGGAGAAAACATTTTCAACAATGAAACATGTGGCACCTGATCTGTGCAACAAAATGAGCGATGAATTTCTCGCTGATTACGTAACTCTTTCATTTTATAAAGATTATGTTATTAGTATGGATAAAGACTCCATTATTAATGAATTTGCTAAACTAAAAGATCGCCATGTACAATTGACATTGTAATGAAAACTATAGTTATCATATATTTTTGTTTACGATATCTTATTTTCTATTCAAATGTAGCCCAGTGCTCTACTATCTCCTGAATCCATCGCTGACCACACCATAACTATCATTAAGCATTTCTGACACACCAGAAACTAATTGTGACAGTGATCGTGATTTGCATCCTCCAAAGTTGACACCTTTAATGAAGTTAAACAAAAGTAGCACACATGCATGCAATGGTGGCTGATATGCATTCTAAATATAAAGTGTCAATGTGTAGTTCATGTAAGACAACTGCACCTATTTCTACAGGGATGGAGAATATGCCCTTTACACCTCGAGATTTAAAGAATCACATAACGAGGGTGAGGCAGAAAAAACAAATGGAACTTGGGGAAGTGATGGTACTGCTTTAGTATTTTGGGAACTAAGCATACAAGAGTCTCTCATTTTTTATGAGAGTGAGATTGAAATGCAAGCATCTTTTAGGATGATGGAAGGATGTAATATGACTACAGCTTATTTGGTGATACAATCAACTTTGATAAAACATACAAGACAAACAAATTTTTGTGGTATGATTTGAATGCATGTTATAAGTCAATTGATGAATGTCAAAGAAATTGAATGTTGTCCAGAAATTATTTAATGCGCACAACATACCAGAATTTAGAGAATCTAGAAAGTAGTAAATCTGGACCAGGAACAAGAAAAGGAAACTATATCACTCATGTACCAGATGTGACGCTTTAATACTTATGAAACTATATCACTCATGTACCAGATATGACACTTGAATACTTATGAAGCATACCCGAATTTATGCAATTGGTATCAGTAAGTAGATAATGCACACCATCAATCCCTGAATGCATTTTTTTTTTACAAAGAATGCACATTGGTGTTGAGCCAATGCTGATTTTTTGGTGTGTATGCTTCTCTCTCTTTTTTGTAGCACTATTAGTTGGATTCAACCACACCACCGTGAGTTGGTTACATCTGGTTGTTCCGGATGTTCTTGAGTTGTATGTCGGACAAGCGAACATCACCAATATTCACCGACCAGGCTGCTTCCATTGTTGCGGTAATTAAGAACATCATTCCAAAGGTATTCCATGGGCTTTTTACATTTAACATCAAAATGAATGTTGTAGAGCATCTCAACACTTGATTTACTAAAGGAGCTTGGTAAAGCGGCTTTTGGCATGAATAATGAACAAGATTTTTAGTTGCAATAAAATGAGATGTTGTAGAAGTACTATACATATGAGTACAACAATGGACGAAGGTTTTTGGATTCCATCTAAGAAGTCAGAAGCCAGTGGTCTTCCACAATGGACGAAAGTTAAAATCTTAAGGTTTTACGATCTTACCTATGGGTTCCGCTTATGATATTACTACTATCGCCACTATCGCTTGACGTAATGTGTGCTCTCCGCTACTTCAGTGACTCGTCCTCTCCCCTCAGCGCGACCAAGGGACAAAATGATTTAAAAGGAAGAAAGGAGATGGATTCAATGTCGATTATCCAAAAATAGAGCAAATATGGACAAAACGAGAGAGGCCTCAATCGTTGAACATCGTCGCCATCTTGTTTATCGATCATCTCCGACATCTCCTCAATCGAAGATGGAGTTGGTGGTGGCGGGGCATCTCTTCGATCATCTTCAACATCTCCACAATATTCAATCAGCGTCGCCAACTGCTAGGACACTCTAGTGGCGCCACCACCAGTCTAGCCGAAACTCTTCTTCAGATCCTCGTCAAACTGTTCTCAGGAGGGAGATGTACACCCGTGTAGTCCGCTTTAGAACTCTTGGCCTCCCGTTGAAGACCATTGTCCTCAGATCTAGGCCTCAATTTCGTGAGAGCTGGATCCACTATCGGCTCGCATATGGAGGCCCGAAAATCAGAACACCCCGACTAATGAAGGAAAAGACAAATCTCAAAGACAGTCGGAGACAAGATGCTAATGTCATTAAAATCTCCACCACTCTGCTCTCGTCACCACGACAACAATCCACTGTTTATGAAGCCTTTCACCGGGCGTTAGCTCGAACAGAGCGACCTTAATTTTGCCCTCGACGGACATGACGACGCTGAATTTGAGCAGAAGCCTAGATTTGAGGTTGGGTTAGCGAAAATCATTGTCGGAAGAAGGAGTAGGGGAGAGGAATCGTCGGGGAAGAAGGGTTAGAAGAAAATTGGGGGAGAAGAGGTTATAGATTGAAGAGAGGAGACGAAATAGAGTCTTTTTAATTTGAGTAGGTCAGTTTTCGGTTTGGTTTTGGAGTTGGGTTGGGTAAGCTGACGTAGCTGGTCAACCTGACATGGCGAGTCAGGTCTTCATTTTTTCGGGTTAAGTTGGGCTGACTCTACAATTATGTTAGCCACATCAGCACTTAACAGACTTTGTTCACGAACGACGAAAGGTAACAGAGAATAACCAAACATGAGCTGTTGAACCAATTGAGTGGCCACAAATAAAATAAAATATTTTTAATGGTAAACATGATGTAACATCGCGAACCTTTTCCCGATGAAGATATTCCACTTTGGGCCTCGACCCTCACGGTTGTTGCTTAGGGTGCAACTCAAGGTGACTTCCCATAAGGTCACCCATCCTTGTTGTAATCCACACTTAGCACGTTTAACTTCGGAGTTCTCACAAGAACTCCTCCATTTCATCCCAAAATTCGTCTTATCAGTTAAAGCCGGTTTCTTACTTATGAACTATGGATTTCTCCCGTGCTTTGTTAATATGGGATTTGCCTAAGGTGTTACGCATGACCTTTAACAAAAAATTCTAGTGACAAAGATAAACTTTCTAATAATGTCAGTAACCAAACTTGCCATTTACCCATACTATCTCGAATTTTATTTTATTGGTAAATTGCAAGGTTGGTTACTGAGTTTAATAAAAAGGTTCATGTTTGGTCACAAAAAATATTTAATTCCATTCGTGGTCACTAGAATTAATTAAAGATTTCAAGTTTGTCACTCTCCGTCCAATTCCGTTAATTTTGGCTGATGTGGTAGTCAACTCTTATAGTTGACCGTTAAATGTGTCACGTGGTAATGAAAAAATTATAAAAAAATAAAAATTTAATGTTTCACAATTTACACCTCATTAAAACAATACATTAAAATAAATAAAAAATATAAAGAATTATAATTAAATTATAATTCTTTTTCATCCCACTTGCGATCAAAGTAAAGCCTATCGCTGATTCAACTATTTCTCCCCTATCTCGTCCACCTCCCACCCCCTCTGCGGCGATTCTGACCTCGGTTCTCCGTCGCCGCCGACAAACTCCTCACCCACCACAAGAAATTAAAGGTAGCCTTCTCATCACCGCACTTTCCCGTGAACAAGATATTCTTTCCTTTGTTAAACTAACTCCCAAAACCCACCCTTGTTTCTTCTTCTCCCGAGCTCGACCCGATTCGGGCGCCATTTTCGGCAGATGCCAGTTCAACGCAGATTAGAGTCGACGTTGAGAGGCGGAGGCCATGTCGGGACTACTAGCATGGGCGGCAGTCGGCAGACATGGTAGGCGGTCACATAAGCGTTCACGGCGACGAAGTCGACAACATCCTGAGTCTCTTAACGGAAGAGTTGCAGAAGTATGTTCGAGAATTGGATTGGAAGGCGACTTCTCTCACCCGTGCGATCCAAGATTTACGGCAGAGGTTGCCTCCTGCCGATATCTCCCAACGCCAGCCTCACCTTCTTGCCCACTCCCTCGCATCCAATGTTGCTCTGACGCTGCAGTTGAATGGTCACTCTGCCACCAAAGAGCATATAAAATTACGCGCAGTTTCATGTATTTTGAGATCGACATCGGATCAGGGGTTCATTTTGGAATTGAATTAAAGGAATTGAAATCAATTTTATGGAGTTATTAGCGGCAAGAACTGTAATTTTCATTTGTCTGATCTTTATTTGAGATGCCCGATCAATTTCTCGTTTTTTCGTCGATAACGGTGGCGGAATAAGATCTGAGGGAGGATGTTTGTTAGAGGCTATAAAAAGGGTTTTTAATTTTTTAATGGTTGTAAAACTAAGGTGGAAATTTTAATAGATTGAATTTTATTTTTTTTTATAGTTTTTTAATTGCCGCATCACATATTTAACGGTCAACTATAAGAATTGATTATCACATGGGCCAAAGTTAACGGAGTTTGACGAAAAATGACCAAATTTAAAATGGAATAACCAAACATGAACCTTTTTAGTGAAGAACAGCTTTGCAATATACCCTTTATGGTTCTCGAGCAAAACAAGATGCAATTATTCAAAGAAAAAAATACAAGATTTGCAATCTATTGGCAATCCCCTCCCAAGTCTCAATCGAAATTCTAAACAGAGACTCTAGTATACAAAGCGGAATCTTCTCAGATAAGCAAGCACAGTCCCGGCAACCATATGGCACTACTCTTCTAGTCACCGATCACCTTCCGGAGCCGCTCCCTCACAAATTCGCTTCGAGCTTTAGCTCGGGCTCGTTGAGGCTCAACATTCGCCAGAGACAAGTACGCACCATACCCGAACAGCGAAGCCCCGGCCGCAAACAGCAAAACCGTCGCCACCACTTGCTTCCGCGTCGGCGGGTACGACCAAACCGCCATCTCTCGCCCGCCGGAATTAGCAGAACAAACACCAGAAAACAACAACCCTAAAAGGCTAGAACCTTCCTCTGCGGAAAAGTAGAGGGATTTCATCAGATTAAGGGCCGAGGTCCCACAAATCTTATTTGGGCTGTTTCGAAGCCCAGACCATCTCTTCGGCCCATCACCATTTTCCTCCACACGAAGTTTTGAAGTTCGCGGCTGGCTTCTGTTCCCTTCCTTCCCCGCCGGGACAGAGATTGTTTCGTTCTTCGGCAGATGTATGCAATGCAATGTTGAAGTTCTCTTCCAGACCTTCAATCCGTCTTCTGATACAATCCTGCAAAACCCTTCGCCACCTCCACCAGTTCCACGCTCACATAATTTCCAGAGGCCTCGAGCAAGACCATTGGACCGTCTCCAACTTACTGAAGCTATCGACGTCACTGTCGGCGTCTCTTTCCTACTCCACTTCTGTTTTCAACAGAGTGATCGCTCCTTCCACCTTGCTCTACAACGTTCTGTTGAAACTCTATTCGCGCAGTTCCCGCTCCAGGGAGGCGTTTCTGCTGTATACGAGGATGAAGAAGAGTGATAGTGCGTCTCCAGATGAGTACACTCTCTCTTCCCTTGTTACCTCGTGTTCGCGGGAATGTAAGTTGAGAGAAGGTCGAATTGTTCATGGGTCGGCGATTAGATACGGGGTTGTGGTTGATATGTTCGTGGGTTCGGGTTTGGTTGACTTTTATGGTAAATGTACGGAGATGGTTAGCGCAGCTAAAGTGTTTGATGAAATGCCCGAGCGAAACGTTGTGTGTTGGACAGCGCTGGTGGTTGGGTATGCGAATGCTGGGGATATGGGAAGTGCGAGGGAAGTGTTTGGCCGAATGCCAGTGAGGAATTCGGTTTCCTGGACTGCTATGATCATTGGGTTGGTGAAAGCCGGAGACACTATCGGTGCGAGAAAGTGGTTTGATGAAATGCCTCGAAAGACTGTTGTTGATTATACTGTTTTGATTGATGGATATGCCAAGGCCGGAGATATGGCTTCTGCAATGGCATTGTTTGAATCTTCTCCGGAGAAAGATATTGTTGCATGGTCAGCATTGATATCGGGATTTGCTCAAAACGGTATGCCAAAGCAGGCTTTGGAAATGTTTAGAGAAATGGAGTCTGCGGGTGTTATACCTGATGAATTCATCATGGTGAGCTTGATGTCAGCTTGTGCGCAGATAGGTAGCTTGGATTTGGCAAAATCAGTTGATCATTACCTGGCCAAGAGCTCGATTGATTCTTGTCAAGCTCATGTAATGGCTGCCCTTATAGGCATGAATGCAAGGTCCGGAAACATGGCTAGAGCAGAAGAATTGTTCAACAGAATGCCTCAGCACGACCTGATTACATACTGTTCTATGATAAAAGGATATTCTATCGATGGACGTGGTGATCAAGCTATTGAACTATTCAATAGGATGCTAGATGAGGGATTGGTTCCGGATGAAGTTGCCTTTACAGTGATTTTGTCAGCCTGCAGTCGAGCTGGTCTTGTGGAAGAGGGTTGGGATTTTTTTACTACTCTCACGGATAAGTACTCCTTAGTCCCAACTCGTGACCACTATGCATGTATGGTTGATCTTCTGAGCAAGGCAGGGCGGCTAGAAGCTGCTTACGAGCTTCTAGTATCGTCCCCTTTAGAGCCTTATGCATGTGCTTGGGGTGCACTTCTTGGAGCTTGTAAGCTTTATGTTAATCTTGAATTGGGTGAGAATGTTGCCACTAGACTATTTGAGCTTGAACCGCAAAATGCCGCTAATTATGTGCTGCTGTCTGACATCTATGCCGCATCAGATCGTTGGTTGGATGTTTCTCTTCTTAGAGAAAAGATGAAAGAGAGAGGGCTTAGAAAAATACCGGGTTGCAGTTGGGTATAGAAATACCGGGTTGCAGTTGGGTATAGAGCTTAAATTGTGGATTATTGTTATTGGCTTAATGACAGCATCTTCTTGCCTAGCAAAAAATGGGATGTACATTGTGATTAACTGTTCAATTTTGGCGCTTCTGTTCCAATTTGTGGTTCTGTTCATATGGAGGAAATCCAGAGGAGGAACAACAATTTTCATGGGGAACCACTTCCTTCTGAAAGAATCAAATTTGGTGTTGATTGGCTTTTGTTTCGTACCTAGTTGCTTGTGTAATTTCATGTACATGGGGCTTCAAACATAATTGATTAGGTTTTGTACCTAGTTGCTCATGGCATATCTACTCCGCTGCTGCATGATATCAATTGAAGGTACCTGCTAGCTGAAATGACTTTTTGTTCTCATTGTCCTTAAACAAGAGTTTAAAGATCATCTGCAAATATTGCTTCCTTTGAGTTATCCTGCCCTGTGGTTCGAACTGATATCATTGTTTGCTGGAGAACATTTCAGATTTGAAGTCAGGAAAGCGGCTCCTTTCACTGTATTAACGGAAACAGAGGGTGCCACAGGTAAGAGGCATGATCCTATAATGTTCCCGTTAACTTCTTTAGATAGATTCTCTTCACTTAAAGATGGGGTGGACATATTTTTCTAATGCCCGCTTACATCAACATTTAAGGTAGAGAAAGCTATTAGTTTACTGTTTAACAACAGCAGGTACATTTTAAGACTAATAGATCTATCAGGGACAACAGCCTCTATTAAAGAGGAGGACTTGGAAGCTGTTTTTTCCCCCAATTCTGTAGTTTGCTAGTAATATCATCATAATGCTCTACAATCAACTGCTTGTCCCATGTTTATAAGACGAGGTAGTTGTCAAGCAAACGACACAGTTCACTCTCTGAATTTGCCTTTCCTAGATGATATTAGCTGCAAAAGGTAAATGAGATTCTGGTTCACAATTGGCAAGCATACTGTGGTTCTCCAAGTAGGAGATTGCAGCAGCAGCATTAAGAGCTGCACCTACAGGGAATGATTCCTCATCAATGAAGAAGTAAGGGGAGTGAAGTGGTTGATCTGATTTCAAAGTCTCATTCTTTATTCCAATGACAAAAATTGCAGCAGGCATCTTCTCCGAGAAGGAACTGAAATCCTCTGCACCCATGGTGACTGGAAACGAGTGCACATTGGATTCACCAAGTAAGATTTCTCCAACCTTCTTGACATGCTTATAAACTGCTTCATCGTTAATCATTGGAGGATGTGGAAGATGTCTGTGCTCCATGAAGTCCATTGTGACATTGCACCTATGCACTGCTGCCTGCATTTCAATGATCTGGAAAGAGAATGAGCAGATGCTGTTTTGTTATTGACTGGTTTTAAAAGCACAATAGTATACACAGAGAATTCAATAGTTTATAAGGAGGGCCCTCTTACCTCTTTAATCCTGCGCTGAAGGTTGTGTAGACCTTGTTTGCTTAGACTTCTAAAAGTTCCTTCAAATCGCACTGAATCTGGAATTACATTTCCTGCTTTGCCTCCTTCAATCAATCCCACTGTCACTACCTATTCATTTTTGAAGAAAAGTGAAGTGAAATCCATTGTTTAAACTGCTAGTATGATGGTATGGACTATGATATCTAATGAACCTGCATATTATTAAGAGAAATAGGATTTTACTGCAGCTTCAAGGGGATCAGTCTCTCGTGATACGATCTGTTGGAGAGCAACTATGGCAGAAGATGCCGCCACAATCGGATCTCTACCCATATGCGGGGATGAGGCATGGACTCCAACCCCTTGGATTGTTGCAGAGAAGAGCCCAGCACCCGCAAGAAACGGACCAGGTCTTGAAGCAATCGCACCAGTAGGCACCGAGGGCAAAACATGTATGCTTATGATGGCATTCAGATCATCAAGACATCCATCTTGTAACATATGGTAAGCACCAGAATAACCCTCTTCCCCTGGCTGGAATACAAGCTTGACAGTTCCCTTTTCAATACGTGAACAGCATAAATAAATCAGTACGCAGAAACTCAAAAAGGATTAATCACTTCCACAGTTCGTGTTATAATTCACCTTCAGCGTGTCTCTCCTGTCATGGAGTAACTTGGCGGCACCAAGGAGCATTGCAACATGAGAATCGTGGCCACAAGCATGCATCTTACCGTCAATTTTACTCTTGTGCTCCCACTCTACCTTTTCCTTTGAAACCCAGAATCAAGAAGTCAAAAAGGGTTTGGTAGCAATTTCATATAATACCCTTTTGTTTCCTATATGCAGGGTGAAAACAGGGAGAGAGAGAAGACCTGAAGAGGGAGGGCATCCATGTCGGCTCTGAGGGCAAAAACTGGCTTGCCACCATTTCCAATGGAAGCGACCACTCCAGTTTGGGCAACTGGCCATTTATAATCAATCCCAAGCGAATCAAGCTCAGCTCGAATGATCTCACTGGTTCTGTGCTCCTCAAAACCCAGCTCTGGATACTCATGAATCCTCCGTCTGATCCCTCTCATCCACTCAAAGAACTCCGGCTCCTTTGCCGATGCCATGAGCTGCTTAGCTAGTGACTCCAGCCCTGGATGTTCACCGCCGGCGACCGTCAAACCCAGAGATTGACCCAATATTAATAGAACTGTGATCAGCAAGAAGCGACAGCTGGTCCGGCGGCCGATGAACTCCATGAGGAAACCGACAGCTAAGTTCCCCGTCCGCCGAGCTCACTTTGGGTTAAAGGGTTCTGTTTGGTTCGTCAAGTTCTATTACATTGGCGGGGTAGATAATAAAGTAAAGCATCTCCATCTATTGACTCCATTTATACATATTCCAAGGGACGAAGGCCGTGTGGAACTCAATCTTTTCCACTTCCAGGTGATTAATGATAATCTCTCTCTTAAATATCTATTTTAGTGAATCCCCCCATTTCCCATTAATATTTCTAGATATACACGGAATTATCGTATCAGCGGCTAAAACAAAAAAAAAAAAAAAAAAAACGCTCTCGCCTCTTTCCTCTGTTGTTGCTCGCTGCTCGGGAAATGGCTTTCCTGGGCCGCCGCGGCTATTTTCGCCGCAAGCTGGAGGAATCAAACGACAACAAGCTGGTACCTGAAGCAGAATCGGGGATTGATCAAGCCCCCACCCAAGATTGGAAACGAAGACCGCCCTAGAGCTGTCGAGCTCCAGTCGCCGGAAAAGATCTTGATAAGGGTGGATTGGCGCAGAGGTCGGCGCCACCACCAAAAGAAACGTTCGCGTCAGTCGATTGAAATTGACAGACCTGAGGAAAGCCCTCTTAAGCGGCGGCGATCTCAACCAAAGAAGCAATGGAGGTTCTGGCTCCCCCACTCGTCGGAGTTGGAAGGGGAGGAACCTGCTCGAGCCCCGTTCGCGGGAGAAAAGTCACCGAACCCAGCAAATTGGGTTGAACAACATGTTCCGATTGTAGGCCTAGGTTAGGTGTTGGCCGTCGGGGAAGGGATTGGCCCCTTGAATTCACACTTGGGGTGTTCTCAGATGGTTCAACTACCCGTGGGAGGAGTTACCCCCGATGTGATGCCGGAGAAGACAAGGACGCTAGTCCAAGAAGCGTCCACCGCCGCAGGGAAGAAAATTGATGGGACGGCGGCGTCGAGCCCTGGTCTCAGCTGGTGTGGAGGCGAAATACAAGGGCGGTTACGATTGAGTCGTATCCTAGGACCCCTCTTCTGGTGAGCGAGATTCTCGGGACAAATCTCCGTGGAAACCGAATTACCCCGCGGCAAAGGTATCCGAGTCCCAATCCAATCCGAACTTCTAACAGCCCCTGGGAACCACGATTCCACCTGGGAACCATAGAGTTTTTTCCCTATAAAACCCAGAGGCTGAACTCAAATCGGCTATCAACAAGTGAGCGGAGCTGGACGTTTTCCCCAGAAACCAAACCGGTGACGAATTCCAAAAAACAGGGGGCTGCTTCCGATCTCGCTTTAGGTAAGGATAGTCTGGTTTGCTCTTCTTCTGTCTGTGGTGTGATGGGAAGATCCCCTGACCTCGGGAGCGGTCTATCCCCGCCGGTTAGTTCCGTGGTTTTGCTGCCGGAAAGCTCGGCGGTGTTGCCCTCGACGGCGGGTAATGAACTGGCCCCGATGGACTTCGCCTCTGTTGCGGAGGATAAGTCAGCCTTCGGGCGCAATAGGCCCAAAGTGATAGCCCTGGGTAGGCAGGAGAGCGGAGAAGGGGATTTGGGCCCGGCGGGTTTGCCCGCCCCCTTGGGGCTTGTTGGGCCGGGATCTGCCTTCGGGCTCCATAGAAGCAATTGGGCCGAGCCGGTGGGTTTGTCCACCTCCTTGGGGCCGGTTGGGCCAGTCTCTGCCTTCGGGCCTAATTTACCTATTTCATCAAACCCCTTGTCAAATGTTTTAATTCCCAAGTCCATTAGGCCTTTGGGCTTGCTGATGTCGAGCCCATTGAGGAAAATACCCAATTGTGATGCAACTAATGATTTACTTGTCTATGATTGTCAGGTGAATATGACGTCGCGAATTGCTGAGGATCAAGTGGTTGAGTTCTCACTTGAGGAGGTTCAATCGGTGAGGTTTCGAATCTATAGGACCCTTCTGGGAAGGTTCTTTTCGGAGGCCAAATTTACTACTGCGGAGCTGAAAGAGGGACTTGTTGAAGTGTGAAAGGAAACCTTAGGGTTTCACTCACGAAATTTGGCTTATTTGAAGTGGTGCTGCCAAGTGACGAAACAAGGGTGTGGGTCCTGAAACGGACGCCCTGGATTGTCATAGACAGGATCTTCCATCTCCGGTCCTGGACACCATCCATTTCCAGGAACACATTCGAGGAGTTAGCATGTGCCCCATTTCAGGTCCAACTATGGAATGTGAAAGATGACTGCTGCACGAAGCAGTTTGGCCAGAAAATGGCAGCGGGAAAGATTGGTCAGGTCTTGGAGGCAGATGTCTTCGCGTCCAAGGAGACGGATGAGCTCTTTGTAAAAGTGCACGTGCTCATTAATTTTGCTAAGCCACTGCGATCTCAAATCATGGCGGTAAGCGAGGAGCTTGGCGAGTTCTGGGTCAATCTCAAATATGAGTTCCTTCCAACCGTCTGTTTTCATTGTGGGCGAGTGGGCCATTCCAAGCGTGACTGTGTTTTTGACCCCCCCCCTCCCCGGGAAAGAACGCTTTGGCCCTCACATGTCAACCAGGAAGCTCGGGCGGAAGATATACATGGAGGAGGAGGACTTTTCAAGGTTTCGGGATACAAGTAAGTCGATGTGGATCAACAGGAATGTCCACTGGCAAAATGATGGGACTGCAAGGGCTGCCAAGGGGCGAGTGGAAGAGGGGCCGCGGGTGCCCTCTACGAATACTCAGGCTCAAGGGGTGCACCATGTTCGGTCTACAGACCCAGCTGGTCAAGCCAGCATGAAGACTTAGCCTAGGCTGCGAGAACCAGTCAGCCAGAGGGCCGGGAACCATACTAGCCCAAAAAAGTTTAGCGTTAAGAAGTCTCCCCGGGTGAAGGTTGGGGGCGGGGTGAGGCAATCTCAGAAGAAGCGGTCGCCCAGGAAGATCACCAATCATGCTCCTCAAGTAGCTAAAGGCCGCCAGCAGCCTAGTAGGCGCAAGAAGCAGGCCCCCCACCCACAGATGGAGGCTGATCCGGTGGAGATAGTTCTTGAGCAATCCAGAAGGCGTAGGCTGATTTTGCAGGAAGAATCTGAAGAGGAGGATAATATGATCCCTGAGCCTATATTGAAGAAGGCTGCCCATATGACTGTGGCCAAGCCAGGGGGCGCGGCACCTCGGGTTCGTCTGCGGTTGAGAAAAAGGGGGAGCTAGCTCCCCACTGACTGTGTCCACCCAGGTTGAGGAGGATACTCCAGCAGGTGCAGTACGTGATCTGGAGGATAAGGAGGCTGGGGATAGTTTTGATAACCCCATAGCGGTGAAACATCAGCAGGTAGCTGACTCTGATGAGGATCGATCGCTGGAGGAAGCCCATTCTTTTGAAATCAAGCGCAGGTCACCCACTGGTGCCTCCAGGAAGACCTCTCATGTTATGAAAGGCCGCGTTTATCAAGTGGTGGAAGCATTTGAGGCTGGGCTTAGCATTGGCCAAGTGGAGACTCCCTCCTGGAAAGAGGCGAGCTTGGGACTGAATGAGTATGGGTCTAATCTGGAGGACCCAATCATGGAGAATCGGAAGCGAGTGATCGAGGAGGTGGAGGGGGCTGTGGGTGACCCTCCTACTCCGAAGAGACAATTTGTGGAATCAGTGGATGTCCAAGAAAAGGTGGAGGAAGCCAGCCTCGAGTGCCCCCCAGTGGATAAATGAGGCTTCTGGCTTGGAATGTGAGAGGAATTGGGCCATCCCTCACCTTCCAATCTGCTTTAGGGCTTGTTCATTCTAATAAGCCGGATGTAGTGTTTTTCTCTGAAACACGTTCGAGCCGGCGTGTAGTGTCCCGCCGTATGCGGGGTTTAGGTTTTGAGAATTCTCATTGTTTTTTTGTTGATGCAGTCGATGTATCGGGTGGGTTAGTTGTAGCTTGGGCCCCCGGGGTTAACACTTCGGTGTTTTGTTCTTCCAATTTTTATATTTGTTCGCAAATTAATGAAGGTGATTTTTCGTATTTGGTGTTTTTTGTTTACATTAGTTGTAATGTTGCTGTTCGAGATAGCCAGTTGGCTCATTTGCGTGAAGTGTGTGGGAATATTCACCAACCATTGGTGATCATTGGTGATTTCAACGTCACCCTCCATGAGGGGGAAAAAGATGGGGGTCGGGCTTGGAATGCGACTCAAGCCACCAGCCTGCGGGAGTTTGTCCATGAGTTGAGACTCCATGACCCAGGATACCAAGTGGATCAGTTTACTTGGACCAACAAGTGAATGGGGGAGGCGTGCATTCGTGAACGGTTAGATAGGGCCCTTTGCTCCCAGTCCTGGATAGATATGTATCCGGAGACCTTGGTCAAACATTTTACGGATCAGGGGTCAGACCATCATGCCCTCCTTCTCGCTGATAAGCCTTACACTCGGAATAGTCGGCCTCTTTTCCGGTTTGATGCTCGTTGGGCGGAGAACCCGGAGGTTAGGGCAATGGTCCAGTATGTCTGGCAGGAGGAGTTGCAAGGTACCCCCATGTTTCGTCTTTAGGAGCGCCTCAAGAAACTCCGTCACCTGCTGTATGATTGGAGTAGGGCGGGCACCACTAACTCCTTGCGGAATATTAAGACTCTCCAGGCTGAGGTTCACCGAGTCAAGTCCATCCATTCGGTGGATTGGGATGCGGTACGATCCCTGGAAATAGAGCTATCTTGTCAGTGGGATGCAGAGGAGTTATACTGGCAACAAAAGTCCAGGGTCCGATGGCTAAAAAGAGGGGACCAAAACTCAGCGTATTTCCACACGGTTACGCGCGCACGTCGGAAAAGGAATTTTGTCGTTGGGCTCCAGGATGATGAGAGTGAATGGGTTACGGAAGAGAGCGGGAAGGCTAGGATTGCTACCAGCTTTTACCAAACTCTATTTACCTTGGAATCCCAGGTGCTAAATATGGCTGATAGGGTGGCGAGCCTCCCCATTCCCCAAACGGTTACTCCGCAGATGAATGCGCTTTTAACGGCGGTGGTTTTGCCGCAGGAGGTTCGGAAAACGGTCTTTTCTATGGGATCGAAGCAGGCTCCGGGGTCTGATGGCTTTACCGGCAAATTCTTCAAAGCATTCCGGGATGTTGTGGGTGCCTCGGTGATTGAGGCGGTTTGCTCTTTCTTTTCGACTAGTCGAATGCTACGGAGTTTTAACCATACTTGGCTTACGTTGATCCCTAAAGTGGATTCTGTGGAAAATGTCCGCCAGCTGCGTCTGATCAGTCTCTGTCAGTTCGTTTATAAAGTTATAACCAAGATCATGGCTGAGCGGCTTGCGGGATTGCTCCCTCAAATTGTTTCTGAGGGACAAAATGCGTTTATAAAAGACCGGCAGATTATTGATAACGTCCTTCTTGGGCATGAGTTAATGCATTATCTCAAAATAAAAAGGCAGGGGAAGAAGGGCTACATGGCTCTAAAGGTTGACATGGAAAAGGCCTAATAGAGTCGAATGGCCCTTCCTTCTGCCAGTTTTGGATAAGATGGGCTTTAATTCTGTCTGGCAAGGATGGGTACATGTCTTAGATCCGCTACTTTTTTGGTTCTGATGAATGGTACGCCTTCGGGTTTTTTCGGTTCCTCTTGGGGACTCAGACAGGGATATCCGTTGTCGCCTCTCCTGTTTGTGCTTTGCACGGAGGGGTTTGCGGCCCTTCTTCGGAAGGCGATCTCTGAAAAAAAGTTGGAGGGGGTGAAGGTGGCGCCGCGTGCTCCTAGGATCTCGCATCTGTTTTTCGCGGATGATTCCTATCTATTCCTGCGAGGTTCTCTTCAGGAGTGTGAGAATTTAATTGTGGTGCTCAATTAGTATGAGGAGCTGAGTGGGCAGCGGGTTAACCTGGAAAAGTCGGCAGTCTGCTTTAGCAAAAATGTTGCCTTGGCTGATCAGGAGTTTTTGGCTGCGGTTCTTGTAGTCGGTGCAGTAGGGGTTCATGATAAGTACTTGGGGCTACCCACTTTGATTTTCCGATCAAAATGGCGACATTCAGGTATTTGGAAGAGAACCTACTGGCGCGTCTGCAGGGGTGGAAACAGAAAACTTTATCCTGGGTGGCTAAGGAGACTTTAATTAAATCAATTGCTTTGGCCTTGCCCCTGTATGTTAAGTCACGTTTCCGGTTGCCCCTCTCCCTTTGTCGTTTGTTGGATAGACATGTGGCCCGTTTCTGGTGGGGAGTTGAGGATGGTCACCCCAAGATTCGGTGGGTGTCCTGGCGGAACCTTTGCCGGAGCAAGCATGACGGGGGTTTAGGTTTTTGCAGGTTTGAACATTTTAACCAGGCTCTCTTAGCTAAGATTGGCTGGCGTATTCTCCATGAGCCGCATTCCCTCCTGGCTCAGGTGTATAAAGGGAAGTACTTTCCTCATGGATCTTTTCTGTCTGCTATTGCCCGATCTAGGCCTTCTTGGGGTTGGCAGAGTATCCTGTTTGGGCGTCAGCTTTTGGAGGCAGGTTTAAGATGGCAGATAGGCAATGGCCTCTCGGCCTCCCTTGTACATTCTAAATGGATTCCTGGGCTTCAGCTGGATTCCCCTTGCTATAATCCTCGCATCCTGCCAAATGGAGGGGATCCCTTGGTAGCGGAGGTTATTTGTCAAGGGGAAGGGCGTTGGGATGAGAATAAGTTTAGTCAATGGTTTGACCCTTCTGTCTGTCGGGCAATTAAGGCTATCCCACTTTCGAGGCGGAATGTGGATGATAAACTTATCTGGCATAACACTGCTGATGGGGTGTTCTCGGTTAAGACGGCATATCATCTGGCAGTTGAGCTTGACAGGAGGAGGGGTGGGTGGCGGGAATCGGTGAGTTGGATGGATAGGAAAAGCTGGATCCGGTTGTGGGAAGCGAAGATCCCTCCAAAGCTTAAAGTCTTTGTCTGGCAAATTTTGAATCGGGCCCTGCCAACCACAGAGGCGCTCATTGAAAAGAAGGTTCCTGTGCTGCCCCGGTGTCCGGTTTGTTGGGAGGGTCCCGAGACGATGGAGCACTTGTTTCTTTACTACCCGGTTGCGCGGGCCCTCTGGGACTACTCGGGGTTGGATTATTTAGGGGAGGCTTTGCCTCGGCACACGTTTCCACTGTTTCTAAAGCAGATGCTTGCCCTTGTCCATGATCCGTCGTTGTTTATGGAGGTGGTTGCCATCCTCTGGCGGATCTGGCGCTCGCGAAACTGGGTTGTCTTTAAAGGCAAACAGTTTGGGATTCCGGCTTTAATGCGCCAATTTCACCAGCAATATGAGGAGTGGGTGGGTCTGCCGGTTGACCAGCAGCCAAGGATGTCTTGCCAGGTGGTCCAGCCTGGGACCCGCGTGGATGACTCTCGGTTGGTTTGCATGTGAGACGGGGAAACTATGAGGGGGTCACACTCGGCTGGAGGGATGGTTCTTTGTGGTCAGGGAAGGACGGTCCTTCGGGCTAAAGGTGTGCAATTTGCATGAATTGATGAGCCGATGGTGGTGGAGCTGCTAGTGCTGCGTGAGGCTATCACTTGGTGTTTAGAGTGGGGTTTGTCCGATGTTCGGTTCGAGGGGGATGCGAAGGTCATTATTGACAAGATTAATCAAGCCGATTCGCGCGACACTCACTTGGGGGCAGTACTGGAAGAGATTTGTCAATATTTTGGTGCCCATCTGGGGTTTAGTGTGTGGTTTGTAGGTTGGGATAACAATAGGGTAGCTCATTCGGTAGCTAGAAAAGCCCTCTCTTTTTACCCGACTGGGAATCGCTTGTTTGATTTCAGGGCCTGGCTGCTTTCTAGAATGTAACTATCTTTTTTATTGGATTAATATATGATATCTTTTGACAAAAAAAAAATTCCTCATGAGACACGATATTGTTGTTAGGTCTATTTTCACTGGCCGAGCCGGTTTACGTATAGTCTCTCTACTTATAAATATTGATAAATTTATATATAAAATGTATAACAAATTCTAAAAATAGATTAATCGATGAGACACTAGTCCCTCATCAATGGTCTTGATTGAAATTCCTCAAATTTATATTATTTAGCTTTTTTTCGTTCAAATTTCTTGCTCCGTCATTATCCATATTTATTCTTCGAATCTCTTCCTCTTTAATCTGTTGGTAGTAGGGGTCACAGACTAGTTGGTCAGCGGCAAGGTTGTCAACCCGCGGGTCGACCCTCGGGTTGACCCACTTTGACTCTGACCCGGTGAGAAAAACGGGCCGCACGCACCCGCCGGGTCGACCGCTATAAGGTACCGGGTTGGAGGTCAAATTGTGTCATTTTTTCTTTGTTTACCGAAATGCGCCTATTTTTCGATTTTTCTTTTCGCCTAACTCAATCTTTGGAATTCTAAGTTGAACATTTGAATATTAATGTTATATAAGTGTGTGAATTTTCACTATATGTTGAATCTAAGTACGAAATATTATTTTGGTGTAATATTATATGTTATAACTCATATGTTAGATGAGATTTGATATAATTTATCAGGATAAGTACAATATAATGACGTTTTTCATATTTCCGGGCTAAACCGGGTGACTCATTAACCCTTGATCCACTACCTCAACCGGGTCCGAGTCAATCCGCGGGTTGACAACCTTGGTCAGCGGTTATTTGCTAACAACCGAACTTTTATTATTGTTAGCCAATTTGTAACAGCTTAACGGTTAATTGTTAATCAAGTGGTTAATAGCTTATTCATATGTTATAACTATATAATAGAAATTCTTCTAGATCTAATCGATGATTCAACAACTCAAATTAGCCACCTTTGGATTTACACTTCGATATGTGCAGATTAGTACTAACGATGAACTGTAGGGTTCCAAGTTTTCATATTTTCCAAGCTTGAAATGCGCATTACTGATAACTTTTATTGTGTAAAATCTGAAATGACACAACGTTGGCACCATATTCCAACTCAGGGGCGGACCTACCGGCTGTTTAGGGGTGTCCGCGGACACCCCTAAATTTTGGGAAAACGATTATCCAACCCCCGGTAGTAATTTACGTATTGACAAAAAAAATTATAATTGATAGTCGGGGACACCCCTAAATTTAAAAAAGTGATTATCCTACTCTCATCTTTTAGTTTGAGTATGAGAATATAAGTCATAGTTTGGGTAATTCAAACCTAGGACACTTTTATTATTAATAAACAAAATTTTCATTAGGCTACAACTCATATGTTATTTGATTTTAAACACTGTGTAATTGTATAATGTCATTCTCTATCTCTAATTATTTTCAAAATCTAACAATTAAACAAATTTCAAGCTACCCTTAATTTGTATTGATTTATGGTTGTACAACAAGTATTGAAAGAGTCTTTTCAACTTTGGATTACATCACAAACAAGTTTAGAAATTGAATATGTGATCAGTTCGTGAATGATTGTCTAATATGATATACAGAGACAATTTTTTTTTGAATAGTGTAGACCCCAAGTGTGTTCTACAATCATTTTTTAATATGAAAACACATTGTGAATTTTTTCAAACTGTATGAGTAAAGTATTTCTTATTTAAATATTATTTATTATTTATTAATTATTTTAGAATTATTTGTATTTAATTTATTTTTTAAAAGAGGACACCCCTATATAAAATTTCTGGGTCCGCCACTGTTCCAACTCACTCCATTTTCTATACCTGCAGAATCTCTCTACTACGACAAGTCGATAACATCTATCAGCATCCACTTTCTCTTCATTCCGCAGCAACAGCAACACCACCACCAGCGTCCAAGTACGAAATGGCGACCGCAGCATGGAGAGCAGCTCCGACGGGGAGCACATCCTCGTCGATGACGAGTCGTGGCGAATGCAACGGCTCCACCGCTCCATCGCCGCACGCCTCCCTTCTCCTAGCGCCAATCATAAAAAAGGCCGCATTCATCTTCTGAGAATAGAAGCTGAAATCCTCTGCCGCCATGATCGGCGGAATCACCTTCACGTTTGATTCTCCAAGCAGCGCTTCTCCAACGTACTTGGCGTGATCGTACATTTCTCGATGGTTCACGGTGGCAGGGTAAGGCCTCCCGGTGTCCGTCATGAAGTCAACCGAGCCACTGCACCGGTGAACCGCCGCTTGTCGCTCCACTACATCTCTGATCCGCTGCCGGAGGTCATCTAGCCCTTCGGTGGTCGCGCTACGGAACGTGCCTCCCAGTCTCACCGTCTCCGGGATCACGTTCTCTGCTCGTCCGCCCTCCACGAACCCTACTGAGATCACCTGAACCATGTATACGAATGAGTGATAAGAGAGTGGGTATAAGATCCATAATGAACTCTCTCCAAACAACCCGAGTTATTTGCATCAATTGGTTTATGATATGATATCAGTATATCGGAACTGATTTAGCCAATTAATCGAGTCAGCGTACCCCAGCTTGAAGAGGATCGGTTTCTCGGGAGATGATTTGCTGGAGAGCGAGGATGACGAAGGCAGCAGCAAGAACCGGGTCTCTTGTATCCTGTGGCCTGGCGGCGTGTCCACCGGTCCCTCTGATGGAGGCCATGAACCTTCCGGCTCCGGCGAGGAGTGTTCCTGGCCGGGATCCGATTGAGCCGACGGGAAGATCGGGGTACACGTGTAGGCCGAACATGGCTTGGATGTTGTCGAGAGCACCGGTTTGGAGCATGTGGTATGCGCCAGCGCCACCTTCTTCTGCTGGTTGGAAGACCAGTTTCACAGTGCCCTTTACCAGGTGACAGAGTTTAGAGAAGATTTAATTACCACATAATGATCATTATTGATAATTTATGTAGCTGATTGTGATTAGTATGAATGGTTTGACTACCTTTAGGTCGGCCTGTTTGAGTTGAAGCAGCTTGGCAGCGCCGAGTAGCATTGTGACATGGGCGTCGTGACCACAAGCATGCATCTTGCCCTTGTTCTTGCTCTTGTGTTCCCACTCCACCAATTCCTACCCATTTTCCAACATACCGATTAATTGAAGTCAGTTAGGAGAAAAGAGGTTAATCTTGAAATTAAAAATAGTCAAATATTGCATCGGGTCTTCGGTTCCTTTTAGTTTATGAATAATTAGTCATGTTGCATCAGACTAATCGATCGACTGGACGTAAAAACCATCGACTGACAAGCATGTCTATACAATAAGTTATATACGTAAAAACCATCTACTAACAAACATGTCTATACAATAAGTTATATACTGAAACAATATGAAGAAAAACCATCTATCAATTGAGATTTTTTGTAATTACCTTTTCCTTCATTGGCATTGGAAGGTTACAATATCATTCTTTTTAATATATGAAGAAATAATCTTGATGGCTAGGTATGAGCAAGGAAGCTAAATCCAAACTCGCTCCTTCCCTAAAAAAACTTCTTGCTGGTTTTATCCATACTCGCAATACTCAAACAATAAGAAAATTTTCCATGTTGACTGGATCTGCAATTGCGAGTTTGATTGTCATTCCTAATTAGGGGTGTGCAAGGATGCCCATCATAGGGGCTTTTATTTAGGTATCCTACTTAAGTTAATTATATATTACAAGCTGAATTTGCGCATATACGATTAGTTCATTGTGAGTGTGATTTTAGGCTTAAGTCTATTAATAAATACTAGAATTAGTAATTGATCAACATTTTCATGTATATATATATATACCAGAAAGCATTATAATTTTTTTTTTATAACCAGAGTATTATGATTAGAAAAGAGTACAAAAATTAAAAAGCCAATAAATAATTTTGTTTCAAATAATGATTGAAAGATATTACTTTTTAATGAGAATAAATTATTTTATTGTACTTGAATTTTTTTTTATGGGGCCACCTTTCAATTTTGGAACATATCAATTCAATTCACGGCCCTGGTCCGGCAATTATGATTTACTTGGGCATTTCATTAATTACCGGCTCATATTCAGCTAATCACAATCACTAGTGATCAGATTCTTTTGATTTGATAATTTTTAACAATTGACCAAAAAGAAGACAGAAAAAGGAAATCGCAAATGACAAAACATCCAACTCCTCAACCGCCGGCCAAGGAGAACGAACCTGAATGGGCAGCGCGTCCATGTCCGCTCGCAGACCGAACCACGGTTGCGACCCTGACCCGACCGAACCAACGACCCCGGTCTCCGCCACCGGCCACGTGTACTGAATCCCGAGCGAGTCGAGCTCCGATCTCACCAGCCGACTCGTGTTGAATTCGTGGAAAGCCAGCTCCGGATCCTCGTGGATCCTCCTCCGGACGCTTCTCAGCCATCTCAAGAACTCCGGCTCTCTTGCCATCTGCAGCAGCTCGTCAGTGAGCGAACTCAAACCCACCTGACTCGGACGATTCTCCGCCGCGTCGGCGGCGGCATGGCAGGTGCAGAGCACCATCGTTAGAGTGATTAACCACGCCATTGGTAGACAGAGAGGGAGTGAAGTTTCAATTCGAGGGGAGGAGATTTTAAGCCTTTAGAGGAAGGAAACGTGTCGCTTTCGCTCGTTTCAATGGCGGAAGTATAGATAGCCAGGTAACCACCGGCGTTCTCCCCATCGTCACTTTCACGTGTGCGTGTGGTCCATTATTGACCCTATCCTATGGGCTTTGCGTTTGTGGCTTAATGGTGACGCGATGGGCTATTTGTAAGTATGTTTGGGCTTCTAGAAAGCAATTACTAGATCAGTAGCATTACGCAATAATATGGACTGGGCCAATTTTCCAAACAAAAACCAAAGCCTATGGTAATAGGAAGGGTTTGTGTAAACCATCCCATAACCGTTTTCCAAATATTCAAATTTATATCCGTCTCATGAATGCGGGGAAAAGTTTTTACAATCTCATCATTATACCGATGGTTTTCCGGGGAAAAAATCCCAAAATACTCTAATTATTAAAGAAAATTCCCAAAATAAAGTACTTATAAACTTATTTCCCAAAATACAGCAGTTTGAACATCATTGTTGTAGACCAAGACAGTGATGACAATCACCGTTTTGGTCAAAAACGGTGATAGCATCATCGCTTTCAACCAAAACAATGATGCTATCACCGTTTTGGACAAAAACGGTGATGCTATCATCGCTGTGGAGAACAACAATGAACCAATCCTTGCTTTTGTTAATGACGGGGATTAAATGACCGTTGATGACTGACGCGATGAAGAGATCATCACCGTTGAAATAAAAAGCGGTGAAGTAGCGCGGATCGCTGACGTGGACGTGCGCGGACACTTCACCGCTAATGACTAAAGCGGTGATAGCCCCGCTTTCCACGTCAGCGATCCGCCCCACCAGCGCCTTCACCGCTGCCGTCCGATGCAGTGAGGCGCGCCACGTCACCACGTCACCGATCCGAGCCACGCCGCGCCACGTCACCGATCCGAGCCTTCACCGCCTTCATTCAACGCGGTGACTTCACTGCGTTGAATCAACGCGGTGATTGGTTCCTGGATCCATTTCCAGCGCCCCTTTCCCCTATAAATACCACTCCCCCCCCCCCCCCCCCCCCTCCCCTCTCATTCCAAACCACACCAAAATTTTATACTTCTTTCTCCCTCCTTTACTTTACTCTAGTTTCGTTCTAAGTATGCTCTGTGGTTGCGGCTAAGTTCGATCTTCCGCATCAGAAAGAATTACTAGAGTTTTTGTTTTGTCGATACTCTCGCTAGCTTTTCGGCAAAAAATGGACGAAGAGGCTTTGAGAGTACGTAAATTAATTTTATTCTTTTGTGATTTTTTTTGCATGGGTGCTAAAATTTAAATTGATTTGATTTTATATTTTTTTTATAGATGGGTGCTGAGATATACGACCCTCGATTGTATATCGATCCTGGCCCAAGGGATCGAAGGTATTTAACCGGGCAAGATCAACATCGCTCCCGTTCAATTTGGAACAATAATCCTGTAGACACACAAAAATTATTTCAATAGTTTTAAAGTTTTTATTTTGCTTTCTATTGACTGACAATATTGTGTTTTTTGTTTTGTAGGAATCACTTATTCCCATAAGTCATCGAGGGACATGTCGATTGCCCCGTTGGCATGATCGACTGCAACCCTATATAGAGAGGACGGGATTGCACATGCTGAGGCACTTTACGAGGCTTGATATTGACAACAATCTGCTGACGGCAATGGCAGAGCGATGGCGCCCCGAGCTGCATACCTTCCACTTTCCCGAGGGTGAAATGATGATCACCCTCAAAGATGTTGCCATCCTCACCGGGCTCCCGATCACCGGAGATGCCATCATCGACAACTCGAAAAAAACCGGATGATGGTTGGGGGCCGTTGATTCAAGAGCGTTTGGGGTTCAACATGCCGACCAGCACGCCCGTCGACGGGGTTGGGCATCCACCACTGAATGCGGGGCAAGTATCGGTCCCGTGGCTTGTTGACCACATCCAAATGGAGGTTAATATAGGCCCGGACACTCCTGAAGATCAGGTGGAGCGGTATGCACGTGTCTACCTAATTGGTTTGGTTGGTGGGTTTCTGTTCCCCGACAAGTCAAACCGGTGGATACAAGGCATGTGGTTAAATATGCTCCTCGGTGACTGGGACGAGATCGGGAAAAAAAAGTTGGGGGTCGGCCGTCTTGGCTGGGATCTATCGAGAGTTGTGTACTTGCTCGAGGTTGGGAGCGAAACAAGCTGGTGGTGCGATGTTCATACTCCAACTCTGGGCATGGCAGCATCTTCCGTTTTTAGCATCTCGAGACCCTCGGGAATTCTGGTTGCGAGATGATGAGCTATGATTTGTAGCAAATCCCCCATATGGTTTCAAGTAAGTTTAATTTAAGTTTAATTTATTTTAGATATGCAATGGTAGTATTTTAGTGAATTTAGATCTATTCCAAGTAAGCGAATTTAGTGAATTTTAGTGAATTTAGATCTATTCCAAGTAAGCGAATTTAGTGAATTTTAGTGAACTTAGATATCTTTCAAGTAAGCAAATTTAGTGACATTTTAGGTATGCAATTATAGTATTTTAGTGAATTTAGATATCTTCCAAGTTAGCAAATTTAGATTTATTCTAACCAAATCGTATTTAGCTAATTTAGATTATTGCCAAGTAAGGAATTTTAGTTCAATTTAGATGCTTCCATACAATCATACTTAACAAGTAAACATCTATGCCATAAAAATTGCTTATATACGTACTTTTGCTTAATTAGGTGGATCGGAGCAAATACAAACGACCACCAGCCCGAACACTCTTTGCTGTTTTATCGTGCTGAATTCGATAAGCCTTGGTGGAACCAGGTAAAAATATAAAATTTCATCATTTTCAATTTTTTAGGTGGAGTGGATATAATTTGTACTTATTCCGTGAACTATAATGATTGTAGGCGGTATGGGATCCATATCCAAATGAAGTGGTTGAGTTGCATCGTCTTAGACATCCCGAGGATGAAGAGACATGGTTGTGCAAGGTGCCCTTAATCTGCTTCCACATGGTGGAATGACACCTTCCCGATCGATCTTTGAGGCAATATCGATTGGAGCAACCAATTCCAGCATCCCCACCTCAAGGGTTCAGGGAGCTCCACGCCATTGACCTACGCCACACCAAAAAGGATTGGGTCAAGAAGCATGAATTCTACATCAACATATGGGAGAATAGAAATCAGTGGATGGTCCAAGGGTTGCCGGAGACGAGGCCAATGGGGTACCACGATGGCTACATGCGGTGGTATCGAAATTTCACGCTAAGATGGGTGTCAAAGCAAGGTGCTGTTTGGGGCGCAGTGGTAAGTGAATTCCATTTTGTCCTCTTTGACTAAGTTTTGTGTAGTATGATTACATGCCTATATTAGGTAGAATGTTAATTTACATTATTAGATTTAAGGATGCCTCTTTGTCTTAATGTTAGTTAATTTTGTACAACAATTTATTAGGTTGACGGTTTGGAACATGCCAAGCACACTGTCGAGAGTGCACCCACCATGGATGAGCGGAAGACATCTTTTTTGCGCAGGCTTTTCAACAACCTGCTCTGTTGTACCCGGGAGCAAAGGAGGGATGTCGTATTATACCCTCCAATGCCTGCACCGCCCCGACCTTCATTCCGTGCTGATGAGAGGATCGTGCCCCCACAAGAGCCCCCACGGAGGAGCAGAAGAAGGGTGAGAGAAAACATTGAAGAGCTTCATCCGTCTCAACAAACTCAACTTCCTGAACCATGGCCACATTGTGAGTGGGCAACTAGTACTGAGGGCACCGGAGGGTCGTCAAGCTATGCCCCGACTCAGGAACATGACATGTTCACCCAAGGCACCCCTCACTTCCACCATCAGCAACAAACTGCTCAGTATCAGACCCCGCAACAACAACACACATACCCTACTTTCCACCACGCTTCTGGTTCATCTCAGCCATATCAACCCCCACCACCTGTCTACACTCCGGTGGGTGGTCGGGTTAAGAGGAATCCGCGAGCAGTTGTCCAGCGGGCTCGTGAAGAAGGAGGAGGTAGAGAAGGCGGAAGAAGGGGTCGAGGAGGCCGTGGAGGAAGAGGAAGAGGAAGAGAAGGGGAAGTGGAGGGAAATGAAGACAACCAGTGAACTATCTATGTCATCCTAATTATGTTTGGTCTTGTTTTGTTTTCCATGAACTATCTATGTCGTCTTAATTTGGTTTGGGATTGTGTTGTTTTCCATGAACTATCTATGCCGTCTTAATTTAGTTTGGGATTGTGTTGTTTTCCATGAACTATCTATGTCGTCTTAATTTAGTTTGGGATTGTGTTGTTTTCCATGAACTATCTATGTCGTCTTAATTTAGTTTGGGATTGTGTTGTTTTCCCCCCATGTTGTACCAAAGTAAACAACATACACCATTCATTACAATCACTCAACAAGATTAAAACAAGAAGTCCAACTTAAACATCACAACAACGAAAATGACAAGGAAGTGAACAAAAGAGTACTCAAGGTTGGTTTGTACTTGGCCCCGAATCTTGCTCTAGAGGTGGACCTGGGCAACGCCTCTTGTCATGACCCGGTTCTCTGCACTTTGAGCAACGCTTTGGACCTCGTCGGGCATGTTGTGATTGATCCATTTCATTGTGAATCCTTTCGGTCCTAGGACGACCTTTGGTGCGCTTTAAGTGCAACGGTGGGATAATCAACTTCCCATTGTCTACAGACCACTAAGCTTCATCCGGCAGGGGGCTGAAACTTGACGAGTAGGAGTTCCTGATCGCCTGTTCCGTGTAGTAAGGAGTAACCAAACTGTAAGCGCTGAGGGTTATCGACTTAGCTACTGCCATTGCATGTGAACAAGGTACTCTTCTGTTTTGATACTTTTGGAATGTACACTCTCCGGTGCGATTTTCTACGTGTAGAGTAACGGATTGACGATTATGCCCACGTCTTCCTCCCCCCCATATACCTGTTTGCACAGCAAAAACACCTTCATTGCGGTTGAACAGAACAACTCTGTGCTTACTTGATTTCTCCTCGATCTTCTGCATGCCATCAAATATATGATGTGCTATTGAATGACCAACACGCTCCCTCCCTATAGCGAGCTCCCGTCTCTTCACAAACCACTCGTTTACCTTCCAGTATGTCATCTCCACTAGGACAGATACATGCATTACCCTAATGCCCTTGTAGACTCCATTTATGCTCTCGCCATGGTTGGTAGTTGCAATGCCGAATCTAGCCCCGTTGTCCATGTGAAATGTCCACATGTGCAGATCTTGACCTTCTGCCCATATTGCTCCCGCCCGGTGTATCTGACGGATCATCTTCATCTTTTGCTCGTACTTCTTTGGTTGATGTGCAACCGCTACAAGACCGGAGAATAAATAATTAAGCCATAAGAAATTTCATTTCAACAATAAACCATGAAGACACGACTGAACTACATTACTACCTGCACTCCACAATTGATCTCTTATGTCTTTCTTCTTGCCAAATTTGTGTTGGAAATTGGCAAGGAAGTGACGAATACACCAGCGCCATGTCCATCCCCATTCGTCGGAAAAACCACCGACGGCGTGTTTAATCCCGGCATGTCGATCCGATATAATTGTAATACCCATTCTTTGCGTGACGTGGGCGTGTAGCTGCTCAAAGAACCATGCCCAACTTAAGTTGTTCTCCCCTTCAACTAATGCAAATGCTAAGGGGAAAATACTTAAATTTCCATCAACCCCAGTTGCAATGAGAAGAGTTCTTTTATACTTCCCAGTAAGGAAAGTTCCATCAACCTGTTAAAAATGAATAATTAGTTAGTAAAAATTTAACTTAGTAAGGTAATGAACTAGTACAATATTTTGAGTTCGTAATATACCTGAATCAATGGCATGCAGAAGGGAAACCCGTCAATGCATGGCTTGAATGTCCAGAACAGACGATGAAACATCAACTCGTTCTGTACTCGAACTTTATCTTCAGTTTGCACGTTGTTGTACCACAGCACGAAAACCGTCCCAGGGTTGGACTCCTCCATTGCGGACATTAGTCGAGGGAGTAAAGCATACAAGTCATCCCAATCACCGTAGACCTCAGCCATGGCCTTCTGCTTCCCATGCCACGCCTTCTTATACCTTATGGTGTAGGAATGTCGATCCTTCACCTCGGCCATAATAGCTTTTATCTTGATATCTGGTTGTGCCTTGATTAGGTGCTTAATGGTTCTCGCCACCTTTTTTGCTTTCAGTTGCCGGTGATCCTGTGAAAGTATGGTTGAGGAGCATCTGTGGTTGTTCTCTACTGTTTGCATGACCCAGACGCCCTTTCTCTTCATATATGCAGCCAGAAGTTGCCACATACAACCCTCTCCAGCATTCTTACAAATGACATGCAGTTGTTTGGTGTCAGAATATTTTACCTTCCATTCGAAGTTACGCCGCATGGCTTCTTCGCTAAAAGCATCTTGCACATCGGCTTTCGAAGTGAACGCCATACCCACTTCCAAATTAGCAGTCGGATTATACACAGGCATGGGCCGATAGTTAGGGGCATCGTTCTGACCATATAAAAATTGATCAGGAACCTCTGTGTAGTAAGGCGTTGGTGCCTGACGGAACGCCACCTCTCTGTCATCGATATCGTCGATATCGTCCGTATCTTCCTCCTCACTGACTGATCTCAAATCTTCCTCACTTTCATCGTCACTAGAGGCGAATGGATAGCTCGACTCAGGATGGTCATCGTTACCAGCATAACCAACATCGTCTTGTTGGTCATGCGAAGAACGCCCAGATCGAAGGGTGTTCTCAATGTCAGCCCACTCTGCACCCCAAGCAGGCCATTGATCACCGTCGGGCTGAACGATATTGACAGTAGTCTCAGCATGTTGCGGGTATTCTTCCCACCCAACACCTCCTTCATAACTACCTCCTCCGTAGTTGCTTGAAGTACCACCCCAGCCATACCCTCCTGCAGAAGTACCTCCTCCGTAATTACTTGAACTACCACCCCAGCCATACCCTCCTGCAAAACCATCATCACAAGAATACTTGTGAGAATCAGTTTCACCGACCGGCTCGGTCTTGACATACACCTCTGCAAGCCGCACCCCGTTGTCAGATAGGAACTGTATCATCATGTTCACCGAGTCATCATCATTTATGACAACTTTTTCGTACATGACTCCGCCAGCACTCATGTTTGGATAGCGGTAAGCAATTTGACCAACTCTCCTTTGCCCGCCCGTACAAGTCCTTTCTGCACAAATGTCATGGAGTTCTTGCCACGAGAATCTCGACTCAATTTTTAGCATAGTGGATTCGCCATTTTCATAGTCGATCCCAATGTTCGAGTTTGTCACCCGACCATTCCACCGAATAATAAGCCGAAACTTCTTAAATTTACCCATGTCTGCAATTTATAATAATTAAGTATAGTATATAATTAGTACATTAGGGATACAAAAACAATATCATCCAAACCCATAAACAAACGCATGTAATTGATCTATCACGAGAAAACTAAGCAAATTCATCTAACTTCATAACTAACTAACTAACTAACATCTATCATATCATAATTAATCTAAATATATCATAACATTTTTTCCAATAACCGCAATTCACTAAATACAGACATATAATTACTAACACATCAACATGTAAACAATACATAATTATAACATACCGAAACCCGATCTATCATGAGAAAACTAAACAAATTCATCTAAATTCATAACTAATTAACTAACACATCTAGCATATCATAATTAATCTAAATATATCAAAATATATTTTCCAATAACCGCAATTCACTAAATACAGACATATAATTACTAACACATCAACATGTAAACAATACATAATTATAACATACCGAAGCCCGATCTATCATGAGAAAACTAAACAAATTCATCTAAATTCATAACTAATTAACTAACACATCTATCATATCATAATTAATCTAAATATATCATAATATATTTTTCAATAACCGCAATTCACTAAATACAGACATATAATTACTAACACATCAACATGTAAACAATACATAATTATAACATACCGACTCCCGATATCATGAGAAAACTAAACAAATTCATCTAAATTCAGTACTAACTAACTAACATCTATCATATCATAACATATTTTCCAATAACCGCAATTCACTAAATACAGACATATAAATTACTAACACATCAACATGTAAACATTACATAATTATAACATACCGAATCCCGACGAGTTTCTTGAGCAGTAAACCAACTCCAAACCAGCTGAGAAAACGACTAATAAAACACTAATTTTTGTACTAATTTTCTATAAGGTAGCAACAGGGGAAGTGGAGGTCAGTATTTATAGGAAAATTATTTAGCAATCACCGCTGAGGACAATGGCGGTGAACACATCACTGTTTTTGTCCAAAGCGGTGATAGCTAGGTAGCTGTGACCTAATTTCCCACCTACCAGGGCTCTAAAACGTGTCAATTATCACCGCTTTAATCTATGGCGATGATATGATCGCTTTTGTCAACAGCGATGATAAGGTCGACTATCACCGTTTTGCAAAAACGCGGGGAACTGATCACCGTTATTGTTGAAAGCGATGATGCTATCACCATTTTTGACCAAAACGGTGATTGCATCACTGTTTTGGTTGAAAGCGATGATAGCATCACCGTTTTTGTCCAAAACGGTGATAGCATCATTGTTTTGGTTGAAAGCGATGATGCTATCACCGTTTTTGACCAAAACGGTGATTGCCATCACTGTCTTGGTCTACAACAGTGATGTTCAAACTGCTGTATTTTGGGAAATAAATTTATAAGTGCTGTATTTTGGGAATTTTTTTTTAATAATTAGAGTATTTTGGGATTTTTTCCGGTTTTCCGGAGGGTTATAGGCATAATATGCCTATCTACTATGACATTTTATCAAACATGTCTTTGTACTATTTTTTATATCAAACATGCCCCTGTACTTTGTAAAAATGATCAAACATACCCTTTTATTTCAATTTTCATCCAAAAAACATTAACCAAGGTCGAACTTTGGTTTGAGCGGCACAAATTTCTAAAATATTCCTAATAATTTCACTTTTAGAATTTTTTTAGTTCTTTTGTATAGCCAAATAATTCGAATAATTTCACTTTGAATAGACCCAGAGAAATAAAATGGAAGACAAAACTGACATTTTCGCTCCCATTTGCCGATGTCGGTTCGTCTAAATCTCGGTTCAACCATGATTGGCGATTTTTTCAATGAAATTTTAATAGAAGGGCATGTTTGATAATTATTTCAAAGTACACGAGCATATTTGATATAAAATATAATAGAGGGGCATATTTGATAAAAAGTCATAGTAGAGGGGCATATTATACCTATAACCCTTTTCCGGATACCCGAAATATTACTATAGCCCCATACATCCAATATTAATATATCTAATATTTTACATGTAAATTTTATTGCACTAAAGGAACATATTATATCATGAAGTTAACAAAAAAATCATTTTTAATACAGTTCCAAGCATTTGATCCTAAATCATTCATTAATCCATAAAATAAAGTACATAATTCTCCAAATCTTTGTTCTCTGACTTTGATAAATTACTAAGTAATAAATAACATAATCTTGTTAACAAGAGGAAAAAAGTAAAAGAGTGAAGGGACAATTGAGGAAAATGAATTAGTTTTTGTTTTGATTGGTCACTCAATTGCATTTCTACGATTTATTTTTTTGAGTTGCAATTGATCCATGCATTTTTTTATATATATGAAGAAATGCTCTTGCTGGGTCAGATAATGATATGGGGTGGGGAGGATAAAATTATATGCTGTCCGTAACCATCAAATTTTTTTCTAGCTTTTTCTCATATGCATCCCATGTCTAGTCAATGCATCAATTTTCCGGATTGACTAGATCGAGGGTGATCGGATACCTACGATTAGAGGTGGCAATTCTCAATCCAATCCCCCAAACCATTAAAAATATCCACTTAATCCAATTCATTTAAATCCAATCCATTTGATCCAAATCCAATTGGATTGGTGGATTCATGGATTGATCTATTAACCCAAATGGCAAACTACGGTTTGGTACCTATACTTTATATATTTTACATTTTGGTATACAAAATTTATTTTTTATATGAAAAATATCATTGGAAAAATACGTTTTGGTACCTAAAAATTTTCATTCTGACATTTTAGTACCTAAACTTTTCACATTTTACATATTGGTCTTTGGTTGAGGATGTCATTTGGATTCATGGATAATCCATCAATCCAATTGATCCAATCCATGAATCCACCAATCCATTGGATCCAATCCATTTGCCACCTCTACCTAAGATCATGGGTTTGATTACTAACCTACTGTTTGGGCATACAGCTTCGGCTCCAAACATTGTGATTTATCGTCACTTCTTTCAATTATGAAATAGATCCAGTTCATGTTCATGGGACATAGTGTCACTAATAACTTGCAGTATTGTACAATTACCACTAACAAGCGATTAGTTATTGTTGGGGATGATGCATACCTTGGTAATTAATAGACCAAAAGAAAGCATTCGGATCATTGTTTTAATTAACACTTTCAGTTAAAACTTTGAACTGATGTTTTATAATCAGAAATATTTTTGTTGAACCGTCATAATCTCATACACTAACACGACTGGCCGCTAGTGGTGGGTTACAAACTTACTATGGTGGTTGATAAAAACAAAAAACCAAGCAAAAGAAAGCATCGGTGAGATGAAGGGAAAAAGATTCCTTGATAGTTTACAAGGCTCCAGTGGTAGTCGAGGTTTTTGTCCGGTTTCATCGCCGGTCGAGGATGAAGGAAGGAGACAAGGTAGGTTTGGATTATAGTACTCTTGTTTGCCCGTCTCAAGTGGTATCAATTAATTAATAGTCAAATGCCATATGCTTCTTCTTAAATTTAATCTGAGAGGTGTTAGCCATGATATAAGATGTAACTGGCTGACGACAAAAAACTGGCTGAACGACAAATCCTCCACCAGCTCCGGTGGATCTGGCCGGCCTCCTTGGCCAGCTTTCCAACCCAATATTTGGCGATGCAGGAAGTTCAAAGAAAAGGACAAAACAAGACCTGACGTTTTAAAAAGGAAGCGAAAATGTATTTGTAGAAACCAATGTAAATAGGACAAAGCTGGTGGGAATTTGAAGCTTCTCATGGTGACCAATATCATTAAAATCACCTATTATCATCCAAGGTTCTTGAAATCAACTGACTGAAAATCAGGAAAATGTTTCTAGAGTAACTTCCTTGTCTTCCAGAGTTTTATTCAGGGATTTAGTATATATATATATATAGTGAATTCTACAGTATCCAGGGTAAATTCGGGGTATCGCATATTTTGAGCATGAAAACGCTATTCAGATCTTGAATTGACTGATTTTTCGGACATGATAGTGTATTCTAATACCTAAAGATCAAAATCTATGTCTTAATTCTCTAAATCTTATACCCCAAGATCAATTTAATCAGAAACAATAATCGACGATTATGATTCGTCCAAATATAGGCAAAAAATTAAATGCACCAACTTAGGATTTATGGTTTATGATTTAGATAATTAGGACCTAGGGTTCACTCATAAAGGGTTAGGGTATAGTATTAGACCAAAACATCATGCTAATTCGAGGTCTACATAACACTTTCATACTCAAGGTATGCGGTACCCCGGATTTCACCCGGGGTACCGTAGAAGCCACCATATATATGGGTCAGACTCGTATGCTCCAGACGCATAGCATACTCGAGGTTCTCCTACACCGTTGATCTAATCTAACGTTCATTATTAATTCTAATGAAATTAATTATTAATTAATAATTAGAATTACTAATTGCACCCATTATATGGTGACTACTTCGGTGCACTCACAAAAATGAGTGCGTACAATGCACCTAACTCAAAAACTAGTCTTAAGGTGTCGGATTTTTAATTTTAATTTGTAAAATTAGTGTAATACGATGATATAACATATGATAACAACTAATTAGCAGATTACCCTAAGCCCTATACCTCCAATTTTGAGTTCTATTCCTAAACCCTAAATTGTAAACCCTAACCCTAAATCTCTAAATCTAAATCCTTCAAATTAAAGTAAATCTTTAATGATTTTTGTGCAAATTCATGTGCGTTATTATTCATCACATCATAAGTGACGATGACATCATTTTGACATAAATCGCATTTTTAAAATGACGGTTATGAAGCGAGTGCACTGACTGCATCCAAAAAAGTGAGTGCACCGAATACGTCACCATATATATAGGTGGTGCCTTCTACGATACCCCGGATCAAATCTGAGATACCGCATAACTTGAGTATGAAAACGCTATCTAGACCTCAAATTAGCAGGAGTTTTGGGCACGATACTATACCCTAACCCTTATTGAGTGAACCCTAGGTCCTAATTATCTAAATCATAAACTATAAACCCTAAGATTGTGCATTTATTTTTTTGCCTATATTTGGACGAATCATAACCGTCGATTATTGTTTCTAATTAAATTGATCTTGGGGTATAAGGTTTAGAGAAATAAGACCTAGATTTTTATCTTCAAGAGTTAGAGTATAGTATCATGTCTAAAAGATCAGTCAATTTAAGTTCTGATAGCATTTTCTTACTCAAGGTATGCGGTACCCTCGATTTCACCCTGGGTTCCGTAGAATTCCTTATGTATATGGCAATGGGGCAGGGCAGGACGGGTACCTAAATACCCATGTCTCGCCCCATGCTACTACGGGGCGGGGCGGGTAATACTCGCGGTATGGGGCATGACGGGTTGACAAACTCTCACATGATATTTGATAAAAATACACGTAAAATTTTACTTTTTACAGTTGAGCGAAGGTAAAAACACTTTACGAATGAAAAGTGATTATTGACTCTAACTAGTTGAAAGATCAAATCTAATTAGATGAACAAAGTCAAAATAAGAGAAATATGAATAGATACGTTAAGAAATTAAGATAGAACGAGTCAAGAATGAGACAAGACAGGGTAGGGCGGGTCGGAGTAGATACTCTGCCCATGCCCCGCCCCATTCTACTACGGGTTGGGTAATACCCGCCCCATCACGATTTAGTTCGGGTAATACCTGGCAGGTTCAAATTGCCACCCCTATCCAACACATTGGATTTGAAACATTCTTATTCGGATCCTCATGAGTAGGGGTGGGATTCGGTTTTTCGGTAAACGGTTTACCGTTTTACCGAACCGTTTACCGACGGTATCGGCGACCGAACACGGGCTGGGGTGTTTCGGTTTACCGAAATCGGTATCGGTAAATACCGACGGTAAATCGGTAAACCGTTTACCGAAATCAAAACGACGTCGTTTTAAGTATGGACCAAATATATGCCCTAAACAACAAAACCTAGCGGCGCCACCCTTCTGTTTTCTACTTTCCTTCTTCAATCGAAAATCGCAGAGAGGCGAGCCACTTCTTCTTCTCGTATTCGTCGGCCACTTCTTCTTCCCGTATTCGCCGGCCACTTCTTCTTCCCACGGGCCACGTTAGCGACGACGGATGCCGCTCCTTCCCGCTCAGCAGCGATTCCCACGGACGAGCAGCGATTCCCTCGCTGACTGACCGCAACGCCACCTTCCCGCTTCCCCACCGACGACGGCGACGAGCTTCCACCGACGAGCTTCCAGCTCACAGCTCCGCCACCTGGCCCGAATCCCTCACCCTCTCTGCCTCCCAGTCTCCCTTCCCTCGGCGATTAATAGGTAAGTAGTTCCTCTTTCTTTTGCCTTTTCTTGAACTTTTCAGGAAGCGATTGGCCAGTTAATTAGTTTGTTTAATTTGATAGGAAGCAAAGATGGGAAAGAGGAGAATCTGACATTCAGACTATATGACAGTGAGAAGCGAGTGAAAGAGTTCATGAACTCTGGCCAGTTTGGGGAAGATGACAAGAAAGACATAGAGACGTGCCATTCTTTGAATTGGACTGCATATTAGCTGCTACAGATTTCTTCTCTAATAGCAAAAATGTTATAAATTATTAATTACAAAAATGAAGAAAAAAACTAATAAAATCAAAATATTACAACATCTTCCCCCACAAACAGAATTTCGGTTCGGTAAATTTTCGGTAAACCGAACCGAAAAACCGTCCCACGTCGCGCTTTACGGTAATTCGGTAAACCGGTTTGTAACCGGTTTACCGGTAATTCGGTAATCGGTAAACCGGTTACAAACCGGTAACGGTAACGGTAAACAGTTTTGGCCAGTTCGGTATACCGAAACCGGTAAATTCGGTAACCAATTTACCGTTTACCGACCGAACACTTGCTTGTAACAGAATTGGGTAAAGGAAGAGACACATCCAACCGAACACTTGCTTGTAGGAAAATGCCCCTGCCCCCTGTCTTGATACCAATATGCACGCCAACATCAAGTAATTCACTATGAAAAATGATGTTGTCACTTCCTCCGTTCGAACACACCAGTCTTGGAGATGGATCATGATGCGATCCTAATTCCATGGGGTGGCAGCCAGAACCTTCTTCCGATAAGAAGGGATGGAGAAGATAAATTGGTGCAGACCAAAAGGAGCCTCGAGGATGGTCAAAGAACTCTGACATCGCCAAACATGGACAAGGAAGTGCTGAAGACTTCTAACAGAGGAAGAAGGGCCAAAAACTCACCCAGAAGACTAAGAAGTAAGACAATTGCTTTCAGCAGCAGAGATGGCTGCATCATTGTAAATATTCACCACGTATGACATCGTCACCAACGGAGAGAGTGATCAAAATTGGGGGAAAATCTGGAAGAAAACAACCAGAAAAGAACATAGATGGGGGAATCCAAGAAGGATTAGAGGCCATATATGGCTGGAATCCATAACCAAAGGAACCCAAATCGTCAGAAAGACTGAGGGGCGTTGCCGAAAGTGGTGATTGAAGAGTCACAAACTTAATGACAATGGGAACTAAGCAGTTCAAATCCGCGAGAAACAGAGGAGAGAGCGTTTCAGATTTTTTTTTTTTTAATTTACAGGGGATTGCACATTCCAATATATATAATTCAGGCTAGCATACGTGAGTCGTACATTGTACACCCGTCGAGTTTTATTATTTAGAGCACGAATTAACCAAAATTTTGGGCATTCAATGCACTCACTTTTTTGGGTGCATTCATGCACTCACCTCATAATCGTCATTCTGAGCAGATAAAACATGTGAAAACGATGTCAATCGTCACTTGTAGTATGATCGACAAGAAAACATATGAATTTGCAAAAAAAAAATCATCCAAGGTTTACTTTAATTTGAATGATTTAGAATTTGGAAAATTCATAGTTAGTGGGTACACGGATTTTGACAACTCTCAAAATCTTAACTAATAGGATGGAATTTTATAATCCGTAGGGTCCACGGATTTTGAGCAAAAATATCCCACATTTATGAGCCCCACGGATTTATGCCAACCTCACCAAACATGGATTTGGTCAATAATCCAACCTACATGGGATTTTGAGACAAAATCCCTCTTCGAAATCCTCCAAGCAACCGACCCCTTAGGGTTAGGGTTTACAATTTGGGATTTTGGGTTGAAACTCATAATTGAAGGTTAAGGGGTTAGAATAATGGATGGATTAGTTGTGATTCTATGTTATATTATCATATTAGACTAATGATACCAATTAAAGTTTAAAATTTGATGTATTATGATCATTTTAGAGTTGAGTGTGTTGAATGCACACAAAAAAGTAAGTGCACCGAAGTTGACACTATATATATATATGGTGGCTTCTATCGTATCTTTGGTAAATCTAGGGTATGACATACTCTAAGTCAGAAAACTCTATCTAAATTTTGAATTAACTGGATTTTTGGGTATGATACTATACCTTAACCCTTGATGGGTGAACCTTAGGTTTTAGTTATCTAAATAATTGAGTCTAACCCCTAAGATTGTGCATGTAATTTGTTGTCAAACTTCGATCAATTTAATATATATAATTTTCTTACTTAATGTATGTTATACTTTTGATTTTACACCAAATACGATGAAACCATCGGTATATACATATAAAACAAACTTAGGGTGTGAGATCAGTTATTTTTGAGGGAAGGGTGTGAGATCATCAATCAAAATAATTAAGGTTCTTAGACAGATCCCTAATGATGAAGCCATTTCTTTTTTTAATCCATAGTATGCTCTCTATCCCCCAATAATATATAGTACACTTTTGTGTATTTTTCTTTATTTCAAATTTCCTGCAACGAGAGTGAAGGTAGGAAGGATATTTTTGTCTTTACAATTAATTATTTATCTCACATTAAAAATATCAACATCAGGATTTGAACACATGTCTCTTCAAACAAAGACAACAATCACAACCATTTACACTGAACAAATTTGTTGTGTCATTTTGAATACAAAATATAAACGAAGTTCAACTCTCTGAAAATCGCAGGACTTTCCATCATGATTAGCAAGCCCACTAGCGTATGTTTTCTTATGATGATTGATACTTCAATTTTCATAGTAGAGTTTCATGTAATTTTCTCAATTTTAAAATACTTTCTCTCTCCTTAATTTTTGCTAAAGGTAAATTGGTAATTGGCTAACATGGAAAAAACTAATTTTGTCACTATGTGTTGTGTCTTTGCATTTTTCAATTTAAATTTTGTGGTTTTTATCTTTGTTTTTATCTCTTTCTAACTTCCTCGAAAATTTCCTCCATCGTACAATAGTTTGCGCCCCTTTCACTTCCCAGTACAAGGCGACCTTTGAAAATCGATCATTCGGTATCTCTTGGCACGCGGTTTTATTGTTGGGGATTTAAGTTGAGCAAGTAAAAGAGTTTAATCAATTATGGAGTTGCAGAAGGAGGATTCGAAATTGAATTTTTGGTTGAAACATATGTCTCTTGAGATAAAAATTTGGTTGTACAATGAAGAGTGGTGGCTATTGGATCTTTATGTTTATGATTTTTACATCTATCACAACCTATTTATATCTTAAAACGAGGAATCATTGATTGGTTTATTGAAGTAGGTCGATTCTTTATTCAGTCTACTGGAACTGATAGACAAGGAGTGTGTAATTTTGTGCATTATTACTTTGATTGAGTCTATTAGTATGTTGAAGATAACCCTAATTTTGTCATTTGCTCTCAAGTTTTGATGATCCCCTCTTAGCTGAGTTGTTAGTATATAGTTGACTTGAATCAACAACTCTCCATTTCTTTTTGATTAGTGACATATTGTTCATTAATGGAGCCCATTAAACCCTTATGTAGGATTGTGAGGTGATTTAGTTTCAAACTATCTAATGGTCGTGTGGAATTTCACTGAGCTTTTATACCCTCTTTCTTGACAATCAACTAACCAATAGTATTTTAATGATGGCTTAATTATCATTATGAAAATGAAATTAATGATACATTTTATATTTTATATTCTTAAATGATGATGTTATTTCTCTGAATGTTAGACCTACATATTCTTTCTTTATGTATAATCTCGATCGAAGGATTGTCAATAAAATTAAATCGGTTGATTGACTTAACATAACATAAAAATATAAATAATCAAATAAAAACATTCCGGCCAATAGGCCGGATTATAAGCTAGTTGGCAATATAAATAAGTCCCTGCCATATGCTTCACCTCTTACAGTCAACACAATACGCAATACCTTCTCTCTCTCTATCTATGGCGGCACCAACTTCTCTGATCTCTTCAGTCGCGAAAAGGTAAACCTCCTCTTAGTTTGCTGTTTGTTTCAATCCATTCGCCTTCTTCCTCTCCCTTCCCCAGTCTCTGATCTATTGTTCTCTACTGTATTTGATCCCACTCCTTCACCTTGGCCATGGAGAAGCACGTTTAAGCAATCAGTGATCTATTTTCATCCTTCCCTCTGTTTCTAAGAATAATTGGCGATCTCCTTTTGGACCAATCCACTTGCATGCACATCTGAGAAAAGTGAACAAATCTGGTTTCTAAATTTCTAATTTGTTGAGTAAGAACCATCTACTACTGTTCAGTCACATCTACTACTGTTCAGTCACATGGTTAATTGAAGAGTACAATGATTGGTCCGCCAGAGTACAATGTTTCATTTCTTTGATATGATATGAGTGCAGGCTCGAAGGCAAAGTAGCGCTGATCACCGGCGGTGCCAGCGGGATCGGCGAATTCACCGCCAGAGTGTTCGCCCACCACGGCGCCAAGGTCGTGATCGCCGACATTCAAGACGACCTCGGCCAATCCGTGGTCGCCGACACGCTGGGCCGCTCCAATTCCACCTATGTCCGCTGCGACGTCACCGACGAGGCCCAGGTCAAGGATGCCGTCGACAAGGCCGTCTCCACCTACGGCAAGCTCGACATCATGTTCAACAACGCCGGCATCGCCGACCCGAACAAGCCCCGCATCGTCGACAACGAGAAGGCCGACTTCGACCGCGTCCTGAGCGTCAACGTCACGGGCGTGTTCCTCGGGATGAAGCACGCGGCCCGGGTCATGATCCCGCGCCGCTCGGGTGCCATCATCTCCACGGCCAGCATCAGCTGCGCCATGGGCGGTGCGGCCTCGCACGCCTACTGCAGCGCCAAACACGCCGTGCTCGGGCTGACAAGGAACGCCGCGGTGGAGCTGGGCCAGTTCGGGATCCGAGTGAACTGCCTGGCGCCGTACGCGATGGCGACGCCGCTTGCGACGAAGTTCGTCGGGCTGCCGGACGAGGAGCTGGAAGGGGCGATGAACGCTCTGGCGAACCTGAAAGGGGTGACGCTGAAAACAGAGGATGTGGCCAATGCTGCTCTGTTTTTGGCGAGTGATGAGGGGAGGTATGTGAGCGGGCATAGCTTGGTTGTGGATGGTGGGTTTAGTGTGCACAATACTGCGTTTAGGATTTTCAATTACCCCGAAGATGGATCCTCTTCCTGATTATCGATTCTCAAATGGGTCGATCTGGATTGAATTGAGTTACTCTGTTTTCGTTGGTTGCGGTTATTTGGTTCTGTTTGACACTGAAGAAGGGGGTAAAAAAAAGGGTTGGTTTCCCAGCTTGATCAATATTGATTCAGCCAGAGATTGCTATTAACACAAAACTGTTTCCCTGGTGTGAATTTCGTGGTTAGATTATGCTCAAAGGCAACGATTATTATCATGATTCACTCGCCACATCGTGGTTCCTGAGGGTCCTCCATTTCAGATTCCCAACCGAGCTCAAGAATGCTTCTGCTCGCGCCACCTTGGCTTTCCTTCTGCACCTTCTCCGTCTACTCCGGTCGCCACGGCCGAAGGCGACACGCAGATAACCTGGATGACGTGGAGGCCCAGCTCGCTCGCAAGGTTCCGGGCCAGGCCCATGATTCGCATACTTCGAGTTGGTCGTCGCGTAGCTGTGGCTCCCAAGCCCACCAATTGCGGTGCAAGCACTGGCCGTGAACAAGTCGCTGCCGGTTTTCTGCAGAAGCACTGGCCAATGGCCATAAAATATATGGACGGTAGATAAAGTCGTTAGACCTGGCAAATTACAACCCGACCTGTTGACCCGATCTGAAACCGCTTGAAAACTAGAAATTTTGGTAACCCGAAATCCGAATGATCCGAACCTAATAACCCGTGATTTTTTGGGTCGGGTTGGGTGAGTTAGTGGGTTGACCCGTTAGACCCGTTCCATTTTATATATCACTCCCAAAATGATAAAATCACTCATAAATCGGTGACATGTTTAAAAAAAATCACAAGGATTTGAATGACATGTTTGGAGTTTAAGGATAATCAAATATCATGTGTTTCTTGTAGTAGTATTACTCTTCTGATTGTTTTTGGATGATTTGCGCAATTTGTATTTCATTTTATTAGCATACGAGAATTTGAGAATATGTTAATTGACATGTGTTAGGTAAACTATTATCATGCATATGTGAAAATTTGTGTTCTTTAAGAAAATATGAAGCATGTTTGATATTGTTTCTGAGAACGCTCATAACCCGAAATGACCTGTAACCCGACGCGAAACCGAATGGGTTGGGTCAATATTTAACCCGAAATCAGCCAACCAAATATGACCCGACCCGATTGCCAGGTCTAAAAGTCGTGATGAAATATAGTACTCTGTTACCCAATTGGGTTATCATCTATTTTATATGTATTCCGATTTTTGTGCAAATATGCTTAAGACTGGCAGGTAGATCATGTCAATAACTTTGTGATCAATAATCTCATTCATAATACAACTAGATTTGAGCCCGCCCGTTGGGCGGATGAATTCCATCAATGATGCGCATAACAATAGCAATTGTCTTAAGTAAGATATTTTTTTTATTTCTTTCCATAAAAAATTTAAAATTATTTAATTAATTGAAGTATGAAAGAGTACCATACTCGTAATAATTTTCCAATGTGCTAACATATTTATTAATAAAGTTCCTTAGCCTAAGTAAACAACATCAATAATTATCCCAAATAATACATGTTTTATTTGATACCATAAAAATTCAAATTATTCAATTATTAAAAATATAAAAAAGTACCATACTTGTTGAATTTTGCGATATGCCAATAGATACACGGACAAAAGTCCTTACCCAAACTAAACAACAAAAGTCATGCAATGGAATCGGCTCTAGAAAACTTAATCAAACCACACTATTTGCACCTCGTAAAAGAATAATCATCTCCACCAGTATCAATGCTTTTTTTTTCCGTTGAATCAGTTGCCCTTGTATTGCAAGAAAACCAATACAACGAAGGTGGGGAAAGTCATCCTAGAGTTCTCCAACAACCTGCCAATAAACTAGACACCTATCTTTGTACTATCATCTACGAAACAGAACAAACAAAACCCTCTGAACATTCACAAGTATCCCAACCTCACCAATGTATCACGAGCCCCTCTATTTCCATATGTGGTAAATACAAGTTCTTGTTTTATAAGCTTTGCAACCTGCCTTGGATTATGTGCAAGAGTTCCAAATACCACCTGACACCTCTCCTTCCAAATAAATGCCATCAGCAAGCACCACACAAGTGCTTGCCATTCCCCAAGCGGATCCACCCCTGCCTGAGAATGAGAGCGAATCATAGAATTCCAGTCTGGAAACTGCAGCAGCCTGCCTCCCATCTCCTCAGCAAGCTTCTTTGCAAAACTGCATTGGGTGAATATGTGATCCCTGTTCTCCATTCCAATTGTGCACAGAGGGCATTCAGCTGCGCTGATTCTTCCCCATTTCAGTAACTTATCCCTTGTTGTAATAGCATTCTTCACAATCAACCACACAATTAAGCTAAAACGAGGGGGACAATTACTACCCCAAACTAACTTATACCAATCAACTTTAGGAGCCCTCTGCCTTAAGGATTCCCACACTCGACGAATCAAGTAAGTGATCATCTCTTTTGAATCCCAGTAAACTTTATCATTCTGCACCTGTATCCATGGGAGAACAATTGCCCTCAGCTTAAGTATCTTCCTGAATGCCCAGGAACTACTATACTGCACCCTTAATGTCCAGAAATTACAGTCCCTGCACTTGTACTCTTTTATCCATGCCACCCATATAGCCCCTGAGTTCATTAAAAACAACCAAATCATTCTACCTGTACAAGCTTGATTCCAGGCAAGAAGATCCTTTACCCCAAGCCCTCCTTCACGTTTAGGCAGTGCAACATAGTCCCAACTCACCTTAGCTTTACCCTCATCATGTCCATGCCAGAGGAATTGAGAGCAAATTTTTTGTATTCTCTTAAGAGCTTTCTTTGGGAGGACAAACATCTGCATCCAGAATTGCACCATCCCAAGAATGACTGAATTTATCAGCTGCAATCTCCCTGCGTAAGTGAGCTTCTTGGCTCTCCAAGACCTGATGCGTTTTGTAATTTTCTCCACCAAAGTATCAATCTCAACAGAAGAAAATTTACCAGACAGCAGTGGTAACCCCAGATAACGGACTGGAAGTGTTCCTTCTTGAAAACCTGTAAGAGACAATGCATTCTGCTTGTAGGTGATAGAATCCCCACCAAAATAAACTTCACACTTTGCAGGATTACTGTTAAGGCCTGAAAGCTGATAAAACCTTTGAAGGACCCCTTTCACCTGCATAATGGCCTGAGCAGATCCCTTAGTAAAAATAAGCAAATCATCAGCAAAACAGAGATGGTTTAAGGCCACTCTCTTGCATTGTGGATGATATGGAATAGTTCCAGATTGTCCTGCCTCAGATAATAACGTTGACAACCCCTCCATTGCAATGGTGAAAAGGTAGGGTGATAATGGATCACCCTGCCTCACCCCCTTCCTGGCCCTAAAGAATCCACAGAGGCTCCCATTCACATTAATGCTATAGTGAGCTGTTTGGAGAAAGCTTTTAATCCATTTTAAGAATGTAGCAGGAAATCCCATACTATTCATCATGAGAAATAGATACTTCCAACTCACTGAATCGAATGCTTTCATAATGTCTACTTTTATAGCACATCTAGAGGACAGAGACTTCCTATTATAACCACTTACCAACTCTTGAGCCATCAAAATGTTATCCATAATACTTCTCCCTTTTATAAAGGCAGACTGGGAACCACTGATTATTGAAGGCATTATCCCTTTGATTCTATTAGCTAGGATCTTAGCAATGATTTTGTATAAGAATTTATACAAGAAATAGTTCTAAAGTGTTTTAGGGACTCAGCATTTGGAATTTTGGGAAGTAAAGAAACAGCAGTAGAGTTTACTCCACTTGGTAGAATACCTGACTGAAAGAAGAACAGAATCCCCCTGATTATATCTTCACCAATGATCCCCCAGGTCCTTTTGAAGAAACCAGCAGAAAAACCATCTGGACCTGGTGCTTTTTGGCTGTTCATGCTAAACACCACTGTTCTAATCTCATCCAGCTGAACATTTATCTTCACAATAGCTCTTCCTTCTTTTTAAACATTTCATTGGAAGCCAATCTTTAATGGTAAAATGTTTGAAATATGAAACATCATTTCCACAAAGCAGAATTTATGTCGTTAGTAATTATCATTTTTTTAGATTTATTTTTTCTCTCTAACACTGTAAGCTACCTAGTGCTAACAAATTTTGATAACCTATAGATTGAAAACTTAATGAATTACCCATAGGAGTATTGAAAATTCTCCAACAGGTACCATTTTCTATATAAAGAACATATTTTCTTCTTCATTGAAAATTCTTTTCAACTATGTCTTATGTAAGTTAATTTATGAAATGTAAATAATATGGAGACACAATTATCTCTACTCTCTAGTTAAATGTGGTTGTGAATTAAGGAGGGGCCAGATTCACAAAACTAAGGTTGAGACTTGGGTGTCGTTGTGAGAGTTGGGAGAGTGGTCGAATGGGCTGTTAACACGTATTTACAAGTCATTTGGGTCCACGATTTGGTTCGGTAAACCGCGGTCTAGACCAGACCAGACAAAGAGATCAAAACATAAAATAGTACAGACCATGGACCAGACCAGACCATACTTAACGGTCTACGGTCCAGAACAAACTGTGCGGTACGGTTTGGACCACGATTTTTCTAACGGTCTAGTCTATTTTGCCAGCCCTAATTAAAATCTAATAATTATGCAAGCTTTCGAATTGTACACCTAATATTTTCCCAGCCCAAATTAAACTCTAATAATTATGACCATGCCTCCTCTCCTCCTTGACCTGTTGACTTCTTGACATCCTTTCATACTTCCTGTAACTTACGTATTTCCTCCTTTGCTTCATTTATACTACCCTAGCTTTTCTTAAAGTCTAAACTTTCCACTACTCCTTGTCACTATGTGGTAATAGCATCGAGCCATCTATGACTAAAATCAGTTGGGGGACTTCTCGTGGTACCTCTTCGTTTCTTGGCTCGTTGCTTCCTCGCCACTGCTTAGGACCAAAGGCCCCAACATCCTCCCGTTATCATAGCTACTGGCATCTGGTGATTGTTCATCTTCCTTTGGAGATTCATATTTCTACCCTTTATTTGTCTTAGCTTATTAGATCATCCACTTGTTTCCTAGTAGTAAAATCCTCGTACTACTCTCTCCACTCCTTCAAACTCCTTGAGGTATTCCCTTTCAATTGGCACCTCTTTGCTGGTGTTTGGAGTTGAAGTCGTCGTACATTTGATTCTACCTCCACAGACCTTTGCAACGTTCCTCCTTCCTTCTCTAGGTTGATGATGATGATCTATTTGCTAACGTCCGAGTAGTTGGTTAACTAATTGAAAAACTACTATCCACCATGTCGATGAGATACTTGGTCTCGAGAGCCTTTGATATTCTACTTGGGTTGGTCACGTTCCTTTCATCCTTTCTTTCTTACTGGCGATCACCATATGCCTAAATCTCTCATTTGACGTCCCACGACGTGTTAACTAAATCACGTCCTAGCCTCTTCTTAAACAATCGCACCCCGGGCTACCATCTCTTCGTGTCGTGTTGTCATAGTTATTTACCTTAATATGATTAGAGTAGACTAGAGATTCTATAAACTCTTAAAAGAAGATCCTTGACTCGTTTTCCTTTTCTTTAAAACAAAAGCCTTAAAAACTAAGCCGATATTCCAGTATTCCTTGGAGACCAAGGAACAGAGGAAAACCGGGCTCTGATACCAAAATGTAACACCCTAACCCGGCCGGGTACTACTTTTACTAAAATTCCCTGGATAAATAAAATACTCAAATCTTAAATTGCAACTGGGAAAATTTTTAATAAATAAAATACTGAAAACACACACTTGTAGTTCAAAGCAAAGCCCTAACACGTGGGCAAATTAAACTCAAACTTTAAAATCTCAAACTGATCTCCAGTCTATACTCATAATCATAAAACATAATAACTAACTAGTCTCAGGTGTTGCTACTGGTGTGAGAAACTCTGACTAGACATCCTCTGTGACGCTCGTATCGTCCTCCTCTAGCTAGCTTCACTCAAACTGTTCTCTCGATCTCACTGCTCCTCTAGCTTTTCCTCTAGGTCTTCAAACTGGTGAGTGAGATGGGGTCAGTCTACGCCCTTACGTTTTAAACTTTCCTATACTTGAGTACTTTGCTTAAACACTTAACTTTAACAGGTGGAAGTTGTTTTGTACTTCCAAACTTAAAACCTTAACTCTTAAACTTTGAGGGAGTTGAAGTTACTCTCCTCTCTTAAAGCTCAAATCTTGACTTAAATACTTGAATGACATGGGGATCCTTCACTAGCTAGTCCGATTGCCAACTCATACGTATGAGAAGCCATTCAGGCTTTCCTTAAACTTAAACTTAGTTAAGAAAGTCGTAACGATTCATCCCCCTAACATCTTAAACTTATCGTGGTGGCTCTTCACCACGATTCTCAAGAGCATAACTGCTGCTCATCTCAAAAGTCTTAAGAGCATAACTGCTGCTCTGACTGAAAATCTCAAATGGCAACGGACTGGCGCTAGTGACTAAAAACGACTTCACCTCCTTGAAGGTGAGTTACTTCTTAAAAAGACCTTGTTTCTTAAACTTTAACAATAACTTATACTCATAAAATTTTCAAGGTAAATAATAACCATTCACTTCAAGTCATAAGTCAAACAAGGCACATCTCATTCAACCATACTCATAAGCGAGCACACAATTTCATATAACACAACTTCTTAAACACGCAAGGCAGATACTTGAAAAATACGTAAGGCGTAGAATTTACCCCCTTTACATTCCCCTCGAATCCATCGAATCCGAATCTGATTCTGCTATAAAAATTTCCATATTTGCTCCCAAGATATTCTCCTTGCTTTCACGATTACACCGGCGCAGACGATTCCTCGATCGGACGTCAATTAATCGAGTTATGACCAAAATAAACATTCAGTCAGTTTAAAAGTACCAGGTACCAAAACTGTAATGTTCCAGTCAACACAGTTGACCACGACCTTTTGGAAGAATTACACATTTAATCCTCTAACTTCTCGAATTGCCAAGAATGGTACCTGAACTATCCGATTGCGTCCCCAAACTTTCGAGACTCGTATCTCCCTCATCCGACGTCCGAATTCGATTTTGCCGAGACGGGGATACTCCTGGGATCGTCAGCTACGCCACCGTACCCCTTTCTTGAAGTATGGTTGAGTTCGACCACGCCGGGTTCGTCGTCGGAGACTCCGTCATCACCGTCGAGCGACCTAGACTTCTATGTCTTGTAGACATCACCCAGAAGCTCAGATCTTATACCGCAGGCCGATCGTTTTCTTTCTTTTGGACAAGAGCCCAGAGAGCGACGACATTCCACTTCTTGATCTCAAAGCGCTTCGGCTTCTTGCTAGAAGAAAAAAGGTCCGGCTTCAGCGCTGGAACCTCCCTCGCCGGCCGGGATCATGGCTACGTCTGAATCCATCTCCGTCGAGTGAAGGCTATTAGGGTTGGTCGATCGACAGCGAAGGAACCAGATGGTTTCGAGTCTTTCTGGGAGAACAGGGACGGTGTTGGGGTTTTTAATGGTAGGGTTTTTTTTCTCCATTTAGTGAATGTGGACATGTTTTTATGCATGGGGGGAATATTGTTTCTCCGTGGGGATTGGATGGAGCGGCCCTTTTTGGATCACGAGTGAACACATTAATCCTTAGTACGTAACCGTTAATCCAACCGTTCACATATTATGGTCGAACCTGAACCCAAAGGTCGGGGTGTAACATTTCCTCCACCCTTAGAAAAAATTTCGTCCTCGAAATTTGCTCGAAACTCATCCTTCTATCAACACCCTTCTTATACTTCCTTCCCCCAATCATTTATTCTTACCATAACAACTTCATTGGTAACCTTCGATCATTTAACTTTCCTCAGCTGGTAGCATTCGTGTAACCTTGAGTGACTCCCTACCCTTTTTGCTTCACAACTTGATCCAAAAGTGATGAAACAAAATGCTGATTTGACTGGACATGTTGATCGATTCTCCTGGTAGTTGTTGTTGAACCCAAGTCCAGAATCGAGATATCACATTTCCCCCCCTCCTTAAGAAAAATTTCGACCTCGAAATTTGTTCATCTTGATAACCCAAAGTCCCACTTGAGGTAATCCTTCCACTACAGGGATTTATACTTCATTTACTTTGTACAACCTTGAGCTATGATTCCTTCCCTCCAATTCGTATGGTTCTTCGCCAACTAATTACTCACCCATTTTTCATAAATCTCTTGCTCAAGCTAGTTACTTGCTCAAGCTAGTTACTTGCTCAATGCGTCTATGGCACTATGACACTCTCCCTTCTTAAATGCCTCTGATGGCATTCATAGCTCTTGTTGTTCTCAACGATTTTTCTTGGGTCTCTACTTAGGATTCCTTAAAAACTTAAGGATATAAATTATTAGCCAGCTATTCAGGTCGTGACTCGTCGTAACTTCAACTCATAACAGGCACAGACCTTGAACTTCGTCCCCCCTATCTTGGCTGCTGACGACTCTCCTAGGTATAGAATGCCTGTAGAGAATGTTTGACCTGCGTAATGATTGACACTGATGCTGGTTCCTAGGTATCACTTCTTCTCCCTTTATAGGCCTCATTAATCTTCTCTTTGATAACTCCACTTGATACGCACACTTAATGCCCGATTCACCATATAAGGTTCCTTTAGCATGAGAAAATCCCTTACACATCCCTATTGACGTTTTTAATACCCCTATAAACCCAAAGGTCACTAATGACGGCTTAACCTCCATCTTGTTATAACCCAAAACTCTTTTAACATAACCTCATCTGTGGTTGACCACGTAGATCACCTAGGTCCTTGTACCTTCTGACTTTGAATCTCTTACTTTCCTCCTTGATGCCACATCTTATCCATTAACCATAAACTGAGTGGTCATCTTCTTGATACCTCTTGCCTAACTCTGAAACCTCATATCATATCTTTTGCCTCCTGTATGCATTAGAGGCATCCTTTGCATCTTTCTCTAGCTTGCGATCACCTTTATGATTCCTTTCAAGAATCATGGCATTCTCTTTGGCTTACTCGTTCACTCCTGGCGCCTAACTTAGCACTTACTTATCGCTGCTTGAATTTTATGTTCTTGTACTATCCATTCTGCTACTCTCGGACCCTAACTGAAATTCATTGTACGGTTTCCCCATCCAATAAAGTTTTACCCGAGAGATTGACACCTTCCACCAACATAGGCAATCTTGGTTTCACTTTGGGGTATTCTATCAGGTTTCCTAAACTTATATCCCTCTTACTCGTGACTCTTCTTCTTGATATTACTCGCTAGTTCTAGATTATGTCCCTTATTCTCGATGTAGTCGTCTAGGTTCTCATATTCTTTTCTCACTTATATACCTTGACCGATAAGGTTTTCTCTTCGACCGTTCTGGACCACCACACGTCTACTTTAAAGTTGACCATTGAGCTTCTCAGTTCTTGATTGGCTTCCTATGGTCCAACTTATTCTCCACTGGCAATCACCTTAACGCCTCCTTGTTGACCTTCGTATTCTTTCACCGGCTCTTCCTAACTATCTTTCTCCCTGAATTTGTCGTTTTATCAACTACCACCCTTTTCACCATAACTTTCATTATAGCCTTGTGGTTTCCTCCTTACTTCCACAACTCTTTCATCGATGCTTGGTACTAGCTTTGATCTACTCAGTTGAGTAGCTCCTCGCCATACCTCAAAACCAACATTTCCACTAGAAACCTTCTCTAGGTAGACTTGACAGATGACACCCACGACTTCTACTCACGATGGTGCTTGACCACGTCCGAACTATTTTCCTTCACACATTCATTGTCCGGTCGACAACCACCTTTTATTTTATTTTATTTCCTATAGCGTCCTATGGTGTTCTCCTTGCTTCTTTACTTTTACTACCCTTCTACTGATACTTTGTACTATTTTCGGTCACCCAACTCTATCGAGTATCTTCTCGTTGTTGTTTTGGGTCAAGCTTCCAATAGTGGCTTGCCCTTGGTAACCTTTAACATAATTCATTCCATGTCTCTTTTGTTGATCGAACTTGTACATAAACTTAGTCTCTTAGTTAGGATTCTTAGTGGCTTAACTAAGCGTGTCTTACTTATCCTTAACTAGCCGGTTCCTTTGGATGACACCTTACTATGTAGCTCCCACTCAGAGTGGGGAACCTTGGATATGGTAACTTCTCTTTTTCCTCCTTCTCGGTAATGCTTTCCCTCATCGTACCTCTTTGTGCCGCTTCTTGACCTCGAGTCACCTGAGACTTCACCCATTGACTTCGTGAAACCTCGTCAAACTCCCTCTGACCTTTTTTTTCTTCCTTGGTATTGTTCGCAAACTCTCTTCATTACGACCGTTTAGACTCTTCCTCGAACTCTCCAACTTTTATTAGAACTTCTAATGAACGTTGTACTTGCTTGTCTATACCCTGTTGATTGAATGATTTACTCCTACGCAGGTTTCGAGACTCCCACTCTTGGCCCTCTAGTTCCAACTTATTACAGAGGTACCCTAGGCAGCTAGGTGCTCCCTTTATTTAGGATAGGACGATCACCTAACAGACCATCGTGAACTCTGGCATTCCCTCTCTCAACGGTCCCAACGACCTCCTAACCTTTTGTGATCTTAGTAGTTTGTAGGGTCTCTCATATCCCAATTCATCCTCTTTCTTGGTCGGTGTTATCTTGGTATTCAACTCACGTATTGCTGAGAAGTGGTTCTCTATTCGTACTGCCATCTACTAGCTAACTGTTATTTCCCCCTCACATTCCATTTCCTTTCTTATATATTAACTCCCCACTATCTTCTACCAGGCATACTTTAGACTTTGGTGTGGTCGTACTGAGACCATAACTTGTCCTCTACATCATTTATCTCGTTGCTTGTCTTGCTCCTTCTAAAGGCATGTCATCGGCCTAACTCCCCAGGGTCGTGTACCCTCTTCTCTTGTGAGGTAGTTTATCTATAAGGGTTCCTTTATCGTCATATGGAAATGACCATGCCTCCTCTCCTCCTTGACCTGTTGACTTATTGACATCCTTTCATACTCCCTGTAACTTACGTATTTCCTCCTTTGCTTCATTTATACTACCCTAACTTTTCTTAAAGTCTAAACTTTCCACTACTCCTTGTCACTATGTGGTAATAGCATCGAGCCATCTATGACTAAATTCAGTTGGGGACTTCTCGTGGTACCTCTTCGTTTATTGGCTCGTTGCTTCGTCGCCACTGCTTAGGACCAAAGGCCCCAACATCCTCCAGTTATCATAGCTACTGGCATCTGGTGATTGTTCCTCTTCCTTTGGAGATTCATATTTCTCCCCTTTGTTTGTCTTAGCTTATTAGATCATCCACTTGTTTCCTAGTAGTAAAATCCTCGTACTACTCTCTCCACTCCTTCAAACTCCTTGAGGTATTCCCTTTCAATCGGCACCTCTTTGCTGGTATTTGGAGTTGAAGTCCTCGTACATTTGATTCTAACTCCATAGACCTTTGCAACGTTCCTCCTTCCTTCTCCAGGTTGATGATGATGATCTATTTGCTAACGTCCGAGTAGTTGGTTAACTAATTGAAAAACTACTATCCACCATGTCGATGAGATACTTGGTCTCGAGAGCCTTTGATATTCTACTTGGGTTGGTCACGTTCCTTTCATCCTTTCTTTCTGACTGGCGATCACCATATGCCTAAATCTCTCATTTGACGTCCCACGACGTGTTAACTAAATCACGTCCTAGCCTCATCTTAAACAATCGCACCCCAGGCTACCATCTCTTCGTGTCGTGTTGTCATAGTTATTTACCTTAATATGATTAGAGTAGACTGGAGATTCTATAAACTCTTAGAAGAAGATCCTTGACTCGTTTTCCTTTTCTTTAAAACAAAAGCCTTAAAAACTAAGACTGATATTCCAGTATTCCTTGGAGACCAAGGAACAGAGGAAAACCGGGCTCTGATACCAAAATGTAACACCCTAACCCGACCGGGTACTACTTTTACTAAAATGCCCTTGATAAATAAAATACTCAAATCTTAAATTGCAACTGGGAAAAATTTTAATAAATAAAATACTGAAAACACACACTTGTAGTTCAAAGCAAAGCCCTAACACGTGGGCAAATTAAACTCAAACTTTAAAATCTCAAACTGATCTCCAGTCTATACTCATAATCATAAAACATAATAACTAACTAGTCTCAGGTGTTTCTACTGGTGTGAGAAACTCTGACTAGACATCCTCTGTGACGCTCGTATCGTCCTCCTTTAGCTAGCTTCACTCAAACTGTTCTCTCGATCTCACTGCTCCTCTAGTTTTTCCTCTAGGTCTTCAAACTGGTGAGTGAGATGGAGTCAGTCTACGCCCTTACGTTTTAAACTTTCCTATACTTGAGTACTTTACTTAAACACTTAACTTTAACTGGTGGAAGTTGTTTTGTACTTCCAAACTTAAAACCTTAACTCTTAAACTTTGAGGGAGTTGAAGTTACTCTCCTCTCTTAAAGCTCAAATCTTGACTGACATGGGGATCCCTCACTAGCTAGTCCGGTTGCCAACTCATACATATGAGAAGCCATTCAGGCTTCCTTAAACTTAAACTTAGTTAAGGAAGTCGTAACGATTCATCCCCCTAACATCTTAAACTTATCGTGGTGGCTCTTCACCACGATTCTCAAGAGCATAACTGCTGCTCATCTCAAAAGTCTCAAGAGCATAACTGTTGCTCTGACTGAAAATCTCAAATGGCAACAGAATGGCGCTAGTGATTAAAAACACTTAAAACGACTTCACCTTCTTGAAGGTGAGTTACTTCTTAAAAAGACCTTGTTTCTTAAACTTTAACAATAACTTATACTCATAAAATTTTCAAGGTAAATAATAACTATTCACTTCAAGTCATAAGTCAAACAAGGCACATCTCATTCTACCATACTCATAAGCAAGCACACAATTTCATATAACACAACTTCTTAAACACACAAGGCAGATACTTGAAAAATACGTAAGGCGTAGAATTTACCCCCTTTACACTCACGTCGAATCCATCGAATCCGACTCTGATTCTGTTATAAAAATTTCCATATTTGCTCCCAAAATATTCTCCTTGCTTTCACGATTACACCGGCGCAGACGATTCCTCGATCGGACGTCAATTAATCGAGTTATGACCAAAATAAACATTCAGTCAGTTTAAAAGTACCAGGTACCAAAACTGTAACGTTCCAGTCAACACAGTTGACCACGACCTTTTGGAAGAATTACACATTTAATCCTCTAACTTCTCGAATTGCCAAGAATGGTACCTGAACTATCCGATTGCGTCCCCAAACTTTCGAGACTCGTATCTCCCTCATCCGACGTCCGAATTCGATTTTGTCGAGACGGGGATACTCCTGGGATCGTCAGCTACGCCACCGTACGCCTTTCTTGAAGTATGGTTGAGTTCGACCACGCCGGGTTCGTCGTCGGAGACTCCGTCATCACCGTCGGGCGACCTAGACTTCCGTGTCTTCGTAGACATCACCCAGAAGCTCGGATCTTATACCGCCGGCCGATCGTTTTCTTTCTTTTGGCCAAGAGCCCAGAGAGCGACGACATTCCACTTCTTGATCTCAAAGCGCTTCGGCTTCTTGCTAGAAGAAAAAAGGTTCGGCTGCTGCGCTGGAGCCTCCCTCGCCGACCGGGATCATGGCTACGTCTGAATCCCTCTCCGTCGAGTGAAGGCTATTAGGGTTGGTCGATCGACAGCTAAGGAACCGGATGGTTTCGAGTCTTTTTGGGAGAACAGGGACGGTGTTGGGGTTTTTAATGTTAGGGTTTTTTTTTTCCATTTAGTGAATGTGGACATGTTTTTATGCATGGGGAATATTGTTTTTCCGTGGGGATTGGATGGAGCGGTCGTTTTTGGGGCCCGAGTGAACACATTAATTTTTTTACTAATAATAAAATAAATATAATAATAATTATTATTACTAATCTGCGATTGCAATCCTTAGTACGTAACCGTTAATCCAACCGTTCACGTATTATGGTCGAACCTGAACCCAAAAGTCGGGGTGTAACACATAGCAACTAAAAAACCATGTCAGTTTTTCAATTGAAGTCCAATCCTTTTTCTAAATATAGCTAGGTGATTTAAGCCCAGCAAAATAACCTACCTACCGGATCAATCAAAAAGACCAAATAACCCTCCCTTACTTTGCGCAGAAGCCCGGAAAAAACAAATTAGATGGGTTGATAAGAAGAAACTCTATATATTGTTTGGATTAGAATCCGTCACATTAAAACTCATTCTCTCTTCTGGAAAAGTTTTTAAATTTTATTTCTTTTAATCTTTAACAGACAATTTCTCACTAGTTTTAAGTCGGAATTTAATTTTTTTGCACAGTTAGATCAGATTAATTATGCTCTTCAAAATTATATCCACTTTAATATTTTTTGGAACAAAAAAATTTGAGTCAGTTATTACTAGTCTATACCATATGGTATTGACTGATATTAAATAAGAACATGCCATATGGTATGAAAAATAACACCCCGTACTAGGGTGCTATAGTATGGTATGGAGTTGGTAACGAGGGGTATGAAATTTTTACATCCAGAAATTTTTTCATCTAATGAATCATGATTAAATCGTTCCTTCTGTGCAAAAATTTTCGAAAACGACTAAAAAATGAAGGAGATACCATATGGTATAGAGAGTTATGAAATTTTTTTGTTCTAAAAAATTATTGAAAATGTATATCATTTTGTAGAGCACAACAAACTCGTTCCATCTATGCAAAAAAAATAAAAAAAATTGAAATTCGAGTTAGAATGAAGAAGATATGGTCCGATTAAAAAAAACTAGGGAAAATAAATTCATTTAATTCTCCACCATTAGATCTGCAGCCATTTAAAAGAATGGTTCAGATTTGATTACTCATAGTTACTAGCTTTTGCCTGACCCGTTGGTCGGATGAATTCATTCACTACAACAAAACTGTTATTTAGCGACGGTCATACGGACTTTTAGCGACGGTCAAAATCGTCGCTAAAATATTTAATGACGGACACCAAACTGTCACTGACCCAGCAGTCCTTAAAATTTTTAGTGACGGTTTTGGTCGACCGTCACGTTAGCCGTCGGGAAATGTAGCGACGGCACTGACCGACGCAATCTTCCAAACGACTGTCGTTAAATAAATTTCATAATAAAAAAATTAAACTACTTAGTGACAGACTCTGACCGTCGCTAAAAGCCAGCGACTGTCGCAAAAACACTCGTTTTAAAGAGTGGCCTGCTCTGCCCTGGCCAGCTGTGATTTGATTTTTTTTTTCATAGGAAGCCTGCTGTGATTTTCTGAAATGCCAAATCAACAATATACAGATACTTTGATGATCATAAATCCACCTACTTTGAATTACCATATCAGAAACATAAAACATCAATCCTTCAATTCTGGAACAACCAAATCCAATCAAACCACTTACAAAAGTTCAAAACCTACAATCTAAAGTTTACTACTGTCATTCAAACCACTTACAAAGTTCAAAAATCCCACTTACAGTCCCTCTTTGCTCCTTATAATACCACCAAAGACAAAACTCCAGCACTGTGGAGACTGGTATATAAACTTCCTTTCATTAACCAGCAGCTCTGCAGAAACACCCCATTCAAATCACTTAGTTACCAAAGTATAATGCCTAATGTAGTACACAAAATTGGTATTCATTACTTGGAACATCACAAATAGAAGAAAAGAGAACTTAGTTACAGTGAAAACTATGGATTACATATAGAGAACGAGACATCAGCGTGCAATATATGTATATAGGTATACATAAAGAGGAAGCAAAATGGCTAGCTTTTGGTTGGTAGAATATATATAAACAGACTTAGCGCCAAACAAGCTAGCTAACTAGGTTAAAATTGGATTAACTACAACAAGCTGCTATGTAGTACTAGTAACCAAAAGGGTGATATTGACCAGTATCTAGTTATGCGTGAGAAGCATTAACATCACTCAATCATGCACGTATACGACCCAAATTCCAAGCATTTGAAACAAAACTACAAACATTGAACGCTCACTTGAGCTGCAGGAACTATAGAATCAACCCAATTGACCATATGATCAGCAATGAAGTCACTCTGTTCAAATAAACTTAACAACCATCCATAGGATTAGGTCCTTAAAGTTTCTAGTGTTCCACTGATATTTATTCTAATACCAGAAGCAAGCAAAACTTAGTTATCCAGAAAAGAAAGGACTTACTAGTTCACTTTTACTTTAGTATCTTCTTCCCAAGATGTAGATGAGACAGGCAACTTTGATTCTACTAGCCTCACCTGTACCATTGCAGCAGTAGCATACATGTGTATAGTTTTATCAGATCGAGTAAATTAATAAAACGGATGCATATGATTCCCACAAACGAGCTAAATGACTAAAAACAAACTTGTACATCTTGAAGACGCTTCAATCCCTTCTCCAACTGAAAGTTTGCTGCAACCATTTCACCCCGCCATGATTTCAAACTGTGTGTGCATGTAGTAGTATGAAACAAAACAAATCCTCAAAACAAAGGAAGATAAAGCAGCATAGTCAAATCCTATATCACAGATCAATTATAATACGACAGGGTAACTGCAGGCTAACCATATACCTCTTAAAAGCATATATATATATATGCAAGCAAGCAGCAGCAGGGTAATTGCAGGCCTTCCAAAAAGAATTGAAAGTTGTACTCAAGGCATTAGATGATCAATTCTACATATTTTTGCTCTCCATCGGTAAATTCCAAAGAGACGTTTGCACATTCATAAAAGCATATATAGAAGGGTAAATAAAAAGATAACTTACCATTCAATTTTTCCCTTGCTGCTGCAAGTGAACCAGCAGAACCATAATCATTGCATGCAACCTGGAAATTGAGAAATGGGAAGAGTCAGGGAATGGTGCAAAATCGGTATACCACGATTAAAAAGAATACTGTTGAACATTGTATTCTCACACTCTTCACACTCAGTGAATCACATCTCTTCATGCTAACCTTTCCATTTGTCGTCCAAGAAAGTACTTCTATGGCTACTTAACATCAATCCAAGACTCCATTATCACCAATATAAGCTGTGAAATGAGTAAATAATATAGTAAAGATCACCTGTTCATGGTCTAAAAAGCTGCCAAACTTCAGATCATGCCTAGGAGCCAAGTTCCAAACTGAGAAGAGCTGCAACTAATTGATTAGGAAGAAAGTGTTTATATAAGTAATGGCACGAAGGCCTCTAATCCCTCTATGCAAACTGAAAATTTGAAATCACAGAACCAGCAGATTCTACTCTCCAAGAACCATTTACCAACACTTCAGTTCTGAATTAGTAAAGAGAACTTAGACATACATGTATAGATATGCAGAATATACGCCAATTCTTTTTAGCTTTGGCCTTTCTTTTACAGGAATTAAACTCGTCAATAAACCTAGAGTCCACCAAAATGGTGAGTTATGGCCCAACTCAGACATACTCGGACATCACAGGCGAAGATTCCCCTTTACCGGTAGCAACAATGAGTTGATGCTCATATCTGCAAGGCAAGTTAATGAATAATGAAAATCCTGTTCGAGGCATATGCAGAAGAGGATTCTAAAACTATGTGTATACCTCTTCAGCAGATTTCTAAAAGGAGAGTGACCTTATAAAACCTGAAACAAGAGACTATGCCCAGCTTCCCATCAGTCAAACAGTAGCGCCAAACAGCAAAACAACAAAGTTGAGCGAGTTAAAGCAATACCTGAGAAGGTAAGATCTTAATTCCCAGAATCCCACTTAACTCCGAAGTTTGTCTATGTTCAGGAAGACCACCTCCTAACTCACGAAAAATCATACAGAGAGAGTTAACTAATGCTTTAAAACAGGAAAATATTGATGCACATGTATTATTTCCATTCATTTGATTAGCGTGGCCTTCACATACAGTGTTAAGTAAACGAGTGGGTTGGCTTAGATGTCTCACCCATAGTAAGGAAGACGAAGGGAACTTTCAAAGACCCTACATTGTGGACATAGTAAACAAAATCAGAAGCAACAACAGCCACATGAGTAAGAAGGTGAGTTTCACTAACATACTCATTAAAGTTATTCATGAATGTTGAGTCATTCACTAGAGAGTTCCAGTCATCCCCACAAGTTAATGAATTATAAATCACCAAAAAGCTATTGTCTAAATGGAAACTTGAGCAAGCCTAATCCTTAGTTATTGTTTCAATAAGAGCTTCTGCTAAGTAAACAGGAACCCAGAAATGAAACCAACGCCCAAACAAAAAATTTGAGAAGGAGTACAATCAAAATGATTTATTACTTTAAGCCTTTCTAAAGGCTAACAGTGGAGTTATTAACGGAGAATACATTATGTATTCGATGATGTCTCTACCGCCTCATATATGCATGATGTTGACAATGCTACTGCATCCTTCAATCAGGTCTATTGTTACACACAGGTGTAGATACCATCTCTACATTTAAAATTCATCCATAAATTCACAAACAAAAGTTTGTAGCTACTTACCCGCCGATGCTTGTCCCTCGAATCACCGCTCTTACTCTCAGAATTCAGTGTCTTTCAAAACCAGCAACAGCCAAGCTCCCGCACACCTTCTATAAATAGGCCTTACTCTCGCCCAAGTCCTAACAAGAACCAACCATCCAACAGTCATTTCAAGAGGGAAAGTTACATCACATAACAATATGAGGAGTCATATTATTCACTCTCATAATCACCAGCCTCCTCGACCTCAAGGTGGAGGCGAAACCTCAAACTTGCTTGCCCAGATGCAAGCTCTAAGGAAAAAAAGCCTCTGCCAAAGAAAGTCAATCAGATCACTGGGACATCGAGTACCCATGCCAGCTGCTGCTGACAAGAATACTGCACATGGACCCAATTGATTGATTAGAACCTTGCATGCACTCCGTAGTATGTGAAATCGCTATTCAATCTACTTCTCCACCATAAGTCATTAAATTGAAAGTCATGTAATACCATAAGCAGAACAGAAGGCATGACTTCAGGAGAAAATCAGGGAATTAAGTTCTCATGGGCATTCCAACAAACATCTGTCAGGCACCAAACAAATATCCTATTTCACCCACCACGATTGTTGAAAGACCAAATTAGACATGATACTGGTTTAGGAAAGGAATAACGTCATGATAAGAATATTGATCAAGGGAAGGAAACAATGAGACTCGATCAAGAAGTTGAAAATTAGGGTTTGTAAAAACTGCCGATTGAGAGAACAAGCTCAATCGAGCCCCTCCAAGAATCTTACCACGTTTCAAAATTGGACAACGCGGGTTGCAGCTTAGATTCCATGGTCGGAAGCGATCACAATGGCCGATGACAATAGATGGTGATCGACAGCGGTAAGCGAGGTTTCAAAATCGCCTCGATTAAAGGTGGAACATGGTGGAGGACAAGCGAAGGGGTCGCCGGGTGAAGCTGCATGATGGTGATCATCGCCGAGCAGAATTAGGGCCGGCAGATTTTTTCAGGAAACGGAGGACGGAGCGTCTGGCAAAATCGTGATAACTCTAGAGAGAAGGCAGAGAAAGGAAAGGAAGAGAGAGAATGGAAGGTTGGAGAGTTGAGAATTGAGATGCCTTAACTTTCTTTCTCGTTAATATCGTCCATGGAAGAAACAAAAGTATTTTCCTTTTCTATTTTCCTATTTTGAAAGTTAAAGAAAATTAAATTAAGACACATTTATACAAACCTGCACCGTGAAACGTGAAAGTAGTTTCTCGACGGGTCCACGGACCGTCAAATATGTCCGTCAAAAAGTACCATATATTGACGGGCGAAGACGCTGTCACTAAATGCCCGTGGTTATTTTGCAGTTTTCTTGTAGTGATTTATTTGCCACTATTTTATGATAATCACCTTATTAGAGTTTTGATCATAGAACTGCATGTTGTTTCCTTGTTTCGACTACACATGTGCACACGCAGACCTTTCTTGGTCTGTTAGTCCTTCTGAGTTCAAGTTAAGATATGCTCTAGAGAGATAAGTGGTATTCCAAGTTTTAGAGAGAGAATCCAACTTGGTTAAATGCTCTTACCTGCTCCCTATTTATACCTGGATGTGGATCCGACAACCTTATCATAGCATTAAATCTATTATTTCCCCAAACGGGCATGGGTCTCGACCAACGCTCTTGATCACACACATCGCCACAAAGGCACATGCGCCAGGCTGTCAGTATCAGTACTGATTTGGAAAGACACTTACTTTGTCGTCATGCGCCTCCGAGTAGGGGTTTACTTCTTGCCCAACTCAAAATAAACATGCTATGTTAAGTGTGCCTAGCCTCATGTATTAATCTCCTCTAATTGATTTGATTTGATTATGATTACGATGGAAGTTAGGGTTTCCAGCCACCGTCTACAAAAATATATAATAGCCGAATTCAACCTAATACTACTCGGCTACAAGAGAAAGGGAAATTACAAAGAAATCCCTTGAACAAAATAATGTGACAAATAAGTACATGTAATAGTAACGAAGGTAGCTAGGGATGCACGTAAATGGTTACCCAAACTATATATGTTTCAATTAAGGATCTTTCGGCATCCTTTCACTATCATTTTTGGACTCCATAATCTCTAAGAATATTCAAGTACATCAGAAAGAGCTTCAAAATATAGTTTTTGTTGCTCTAGTTCAGGGACTGCTTGCATTAATTATCAAGAATCAATTATTCAAATAGATTTGGGGAAGTGGAAGATGATGAGCCACGGTACTCTCTGAGGCAAATCTCTTCGTCAAGATTTATAAATCATCATCGGACCATGATAATCATTTTACTTAACTCAGAAAGAGATATCCTAACAAACTCAGAAAGAGACTATGATAAACTGTATGAGTTATTTGTATTCAAATCAATATTGTCAGAACCGAACCGGAGCATGACACGATAATGTGAACGGCTCGCACTTTAGTGGTCCAACCGAGATTAGACCGCTTAAAAATCGTTAGAGAACCGGTACTTAATAAACGTTATCAGTATAAATGGTGGACATTCCTTAATCAGAGCTCGTCTCTTTCCTTCGAAATTGTGAAATGGAAATAAGGATTCAGTTTGAGAGCCCCGACGTTTTTTATTTATTTCAATTTTCAATTTTCTGTAATTTTAATTAAATTTAACGGCTGAATTGCAAAAACCGAACGAGCGGCTCGATCGGCTCGAGCGGTTAACCGCCTCGGCCGCTCGTCAACCGTTGCATAAAATCGAAGCGGCTTTTAGACTATTCCAAGCCAGTTTTATGATCGGGTGACGGTTTTACTGGTTGGACCGAGCGGCTCGGCTTTAATAACACTGGTTCAAATAACTCATTTCAATAAAACGTTGCCAAATGAGTTATTTGGATCCAAATAACTCACAAATATCTCATACAAACACTCCATCCAAATCACCCCACTTCTGTAATCCATATGATCCTTTTTCTCAAGCCAACGGCTCACTTGAAGCGGCCACTTGGTGATCGACAATGACTGACTTAAAAGCCTGCTTGCATTATGAAGAATCAAACATACACATATATTTGCGGGACTACAAGGTGATGATGAGCTGCATTATTCTTCGAGGTTCGTCAAGATTTTAAAATCTACCATCGGCTACGATAAGCGTTTTATTCCAACAAAGAAAAAGACACCCAAAACAAACTCAAAATGGAAAGATAAACCTGACAGACTCAATTTCTTTCTCACATCTTATTCGACGCGTACATACGATCCATATTTTTGCGACACCAACGACTTGAGTGATCGACAGTGAGCAAAGCAATCAATCGTCTGACCAGGTGACCGCCATTAGGCCCCACTGGTTGTGCGGCACCTTCAGGGCTTCCCACACGGCTTTGGATGCGTCGACGATATTGGGCTTGCAGTGGGCGTGAGAGACGTCGCATTCATCCACCACGCGTGCTGTCGCCGAATTCCCATTGGGCCCCCGAATGGTGATGGACCGGAAACACCGCTGCCCGTGAGCGTACCACGGGGTCGACAACGCCACTACGGGCGTGTCGTCCGGGTGGAACCTGCCGTCGCACTCTGACGGCCCGCCACCTGACCCGCCCCTCTGGAACCCGTTTATCGTCAGCTCGGCTTTGGCATTTCTGATCCTCGCGAATTTGGCCGTTGCTTCGCCGCCAACAACGGTGCTGTTAGCGGCGGATTTCTCGTAAACGATTCGGCACGCAGCTCGAGAGGAACAGAACGCAAGGAGAACAGCCAGTGCGATGGAGATGCAGTGCTTCGTGTCCATGATTAGACGGAAGCAAACAACTTCTGTGTGCGGAGATGATCAGTTGAGGATGTGGTCGTGCGGGTTTATATGCAAAAAAAACTATGCCGGGGGTGCGTATGCGAATGAGTACACACGTGTCATTATATGAGTGGAGGGGGAGAATGATTCTAACATTTCAACATTTCTAGTAAATATCTAAGGTGTTTGTATACTTTTTTTTGTTTGTTTTGTGGCTCTTGAGAATTAGTGTTGTGATTCTCTTAATTACAACGGGATTGATTAATAAAATAATGGTGCGTTGCGGACGACTATGTAAAGAAATTATTTACCTTTGGGTTGTGTGGAAATTACAGTAGTCATCGCCAACCAGTAGTAAGCCGTCCATTTTGATTCTCTGTGGCTAATGAAACGACAGAACGTATGAGATCGAGGTACCTAACTAAAACCTTTAGCATAACTCCAATCCTCTCTCTTTCATGTTCAACCGATTAGAGTTCTTCTTTTCCATCACCGATTTTAAACATTATTAACAAAATGATAATGAGATTAAATATAATATGTAGGGCTAATTATATATAAAAAAAAAGAATACGTAGGACACCATCTACTTTAATTATTCACCTGCTGTAAGTTTATTTAATTCTCGTATATACTAGTGTCTATTGGCAAAAACAAATTACTTTTATATATTTTGACAAAAAAAACCCATTGAAAAAATCAATACTATGAATCTATGATGGTAGGGAGTAGATAGGGTGCTAACACTTACATTCATTAATGGTATTATAGTATTTTAACCCTTCTCCCTATCCTTTCCCCTTCTCTTCTCTTCCCCTTCCATTCACGTTGTTTTTCTATGTTTCATTTACAAATTACAGTTTTGGTACCTAAACTTCATAGGTATTAATGTTTAGTACCTAAAATTATTTTTTTACATTCGAGTACTAAAAATATCGATGGAAAATTTCATTTAGTACTTGATTTTTTTCCTTACATTTTGGTACCTAAATTTTTACAAATTTACAAACCGATCCACTATTTGTGGCATGCTATGTGGTCTGGTGGCATGCTTTGAGGTTGTGGCGTTATTTAGGAGGTTGTGGCATGCTTTGAGGGGGGTTGTAGCGTGCTTTGATGTTGCGGCATGCTTGGAGGAGGTTGTGGCATGGTTTGTGGTCCCCCTTCCCTCCCCTTTCCCAATTTTTTCATAATACCAAACATGCCCCCTCTTCACATTCTCCCTTATTAATTGTGGTCAACTCATTTAAATGAAAAATTCATCCAAACAAAATATTATGATTGATTGAAGCTAGTGTTACCACCATACTAAAATAAAAAAAAGGGTTAGCACCCTAGCCCTCCCGTGAGCCGTGATAGTACATAAGTTATATAGAAAAAGTATGAGCGATATACAAAACTACTATTTACCTAAGAAGTAAATTTTGTACTACATCGATTAATTACGAGAAATAATTTTTAATTAGCTTAAGTCATAAATAAATCATTCTACCGTATAAATTCATATGGGTGGCTTTCAATGGTATTATCAGACCAACTTTATTATCACTCCAACTTTATTATCATACTAGGTGGCGATGCGCGACATGTCGCGAGGCGGAGATGACCTATGGGCATGTATTATGTGACCCGTTATGATATTTTGTTAGTATTATTAGCCTAAAATTAATTTTTTGTTAGCAATTTTGTTAGTAATATTGACTAAGAAGAGACATATGGAGGTCAACATCCAATTTAAATCTTTTTGAAAAATTTGGCTAGTAAATGATATTTACCTAAACCCAAGTAGACCCATTGATTATCGGTAGAGAATGTGTTATGTATATATGAGTTTGGACGTTTGTATATGGGTTTGGGTAGGGTATGAATATTTACTTCCATAATCTAAATGTGTATGAGTTGGGTACGGATACCCATTTATTCTAGGTGTTTTGATTATACATACAAAAATTAGACCTATTTTTAAAACCTCAAAAGTTTAGGTACCAAAAGGTAATACACAAAAATTTAGATACTAAAATGTAATGTTCCATCAATATTTTGAGGACTTATATGTCAGCAAAATAAATTTAGGTTATAAATCTAAGATCTATTAAGTTTAGGTACAAAACTGTAATTTGCATAGTTGAGGCTTAATTCCTTTTATGGTGATGTATTTAAGATGATAATTATTTACTTCTATATAGAAAATGAAAGATGTTTATTTGATATGTGTAGATACATAGCAAACATTCCACGTATAATTGTTGAAAATTATAGCCCGGGTGAAAAAGAAAAACCCTAGAGAGAAGCAACTCGCTTAAAATTTCACGCCTTTAAATCTCATAGTGGAAAATGACAAATTTATAATAATTAATAACCATATATATTTAATTGGACTCGACATTGAGCTAAAAAAGTTAGTAGGTCATGGTTCAATTATTAGTTCTCTAGACTGTTGGTGAGTTGTGTACCGACCCGTTCATACTTGTGATTAGAGTACATAAAAATAGTATACTAATTAGGGTTAGACGAAGAAGGTAGAGGAAAAAAATAAAGAAAGGGTTATGCAAGGCGAGTGAAAAATGAAACGAAGAGGAAATAGATGATGGAAATTTTTTGACCATTTCTTTTAGTTGGCCATTTATACAAAAGTCAACCCTTTTTCACCGTAGCAATTTATTGACACTTGCTTATGTAGATATCGCATATTATGTTACATGTAGTTAGTAGAAGTTTGTTTAGTACCCGTAAATGTACTAAATGAGTTTGTAAATTCGCTCTTGCAATATTTTAGAGTCGTCTCTCTTTTATCATTTATTTAATGTTTCATGTAATGAGCCAACTAAATTTATACATCGATTGGATTCATGTCTTGGTTCAAAAGGATTGGTGGATTGTATTCGTGGATTCAAGTGAAATCTAAACATTGGACCAATATGTAAATTTAAAAAATTGTAGGTACGAAAATCTCATAAAATTTAGATACCAAAACATAATTGTTCAATAATTTTACATTAAAATTAATTTTGGGGTATCACAATGTAAAATGTACATTATAGTCACTAAGTTATGATTTAATTAAATTTGGGGTATCAAAATGTAACATTTTATGCAATAGTAACCTTACTTCATATTTATATATATTAAATGGGTGGCTTTCAATGGCTTTCAATTAAAAGAAGTTAAGATGACCACATGTATTAAGTTACCTAGGCTCGTGGCACCCAGGCCATTATGCACCCTACACCCCTTTATATCACTCCATTAACTCCAAATTTTGGCTTAGTGTTGATTATCCACCCTCATGTCATGAGAAGTGTGAATCGCATACCCCATTGGTGTGATCAAAGGGGCCATCAGTTTACCCCTAGTGCAATGAGGTGGGTAGAAATTGGCTAACTATGGAGGAGAGGAGACTGGAGAGAGATAATGTGTAACTTAATGATGGGAGCATAAACTTGACTAAATATTGATGCACCCATGTGATGAGTGGGGTCATCATCGTCTATATCTCTCCTGATGCAGCGAGGGGAGGACCTGCCCAGGGAGGATTTATGGAGGGTTAGGGGTGTCCCGGGACACCGCTAAAATTTGGGAAAATAATTATCGATCCTCCAATAGTAGAATCTGTATGGCGAAAAAAAAATACACATGTAGCTAGTGAGATTCAAACTCGGGACACTGTAATTATTAATATCAATGTTGTCCACTGGGCTACACCCGACTTCGTGTCATTATTTAGACACATATTTATTAATACAAACTTAAATTGGCCAGACAGCTAAAAATTAATTAACAATATCGGGACACCCTACATCAGCTGAGACGAACGAAATCCCCTTCTGATTTACGACTTTTCACCGCCCCCGCAAAACCGCACTCCCGAAACCAGCTCCCAGCGGACAGCGCCACTCGAGCATCTGCTCGGCTGCTCCTCCAAGGCTCCAACATGCAACGGCGACGGCAGACCAGTTGTTTGCCGACGAATCTCCGACTCCGACCTCCTCCTTCGAATCCAACCTCCTCCTTGGAATCCGCAGCAGCCACTGTTCGCATAACACATGTAGGTTTCCAAGTTTTCTTGTTTCAAAATTTCAAACGTTGTCTGTGAATTTCAATTGGGTGGGGTCCTGTTCTTATTTGGTAGTCATATGTTGCATTCTTCGTTGCCTACTTGCCTAGTTGCATTTGTTCTTGTTTGGGTGAGAGCCGAGAGGAGGAGAAGTTTGGATGTTGCGGCAAGGTGTTTTGTTCCAGAAATATGCTCTTTATTCATTCCTTAGTTGCTTTTATTGTTGTCTCTGAATTAGGTACAAACAAATGGAAAGATATTACACAAGAAAGGTCCTTAGTAGTCCAAATGTTCAAACTGAAGGTGTTGAAACTAATGGAAGTAGACGAGCTCAAACATTTCCTCCCTCACAGGCAGTGGGAGCTACTCAAACACAAGAACCAAATCTTTCAAGTTCAGTGAATCACTCTCCAGAGAAAAGTGAGTCTTCTTCAGCAAAGTCGGATAGGGAGTTTGATGTAAACTATTTGCCATTAGATCCTGGATTAAGGGATAAAATGTCTAGTTTTCGTCCCAATATCCATGATGAGGTTAGAAGATATTATCTTCAAAAGGGTCCTATTCAACCAAAGGGTCATGATTTTCCCTGCAGAAATTTCAGTGGAAAGAAGCGTAAATTCCAAGAGTCTTGGTTTAAAAAGCATAATTGGCTTGAGTGCAGTGTTTCAAATGATGCTGCTTATTGTCTATACTGCTATGTGTTCAGCAAGAGAGGTGGAAGTGATGATGGCTTTATTGGTGAAGGTTTTAAAACATGGAATAAATTGAAAGATTTTGCTGATCATGTTGGTGCGCAAAACAGTTACCACAATAGAGCTAAAAACAGTTCTGATCTTTTGCTGAAGCAAGCAACATGCATTCAAGTTGCATTATGCAGACAATCAGATCAAGCCAAAAGAGATATCGAATTCGTTTGGTTGCTTCACTTAATTGCATAAGGTGGCTAGTAGTGAGTGGATTGTCATTTCGAGGGCATAAAGAATCTGCAACTTCAACGAACAGAGGTAACTTTCTTCAGCTATTAGATTTTCATGCTCTTGATAGAGAAGATGTGAAAAGAGTGGTTGGGAAGAATGCTCCACGAAACCTTCAGCTTACCTCTCCAATGATTCAAAGAGATCTTGTTCATGCCATGGCTTGTGAAACTACTAAGAGAATTATTGCAGATATTGGTAACGATTTTTTCTGTATATTGGTTGATGAGACACGTGATATATCAATGAAAGAACAGATGACTATCATTCTAAGGTATGTGAATTCTGATGGTGTTGTTTTGGAAAGATTTTTGTGTACTTCTCATGTGCCAAATACTAAAGCTTTGATATTGAAGAAGGAAATTGAAGCAATGCTTTTGAAACAAGGATTGAGTATGTCTATGATTAGGGGACAAGGCTATGATGGAGCTAGCAACATGAAAGGAGAGATTAATGGTTTGAAGACTTTGATTTTGGGTGAGAATTCTTCTGCATATTATGTTCACTGCTTTGCTCATCAACTTCAGTTAGCACTTGTTGCAGTAGCCAGTAATCACAAAGAAGTTGGCGACTTTTTCACAACAGTTAATAATGTGACTAGTTTGGTTGGGGGATCTTGCAAACGAGCTGACATGGTTCGAGATAGCCAGACTAAGAAGCTTGTAGATGTTATAGCTGCTAATGAACGAGAGGTTGGTCAAGGATTGAATCAAGAAATGAGTCTCAAAAGGCCAGGTGATACTCGTTGGGGTTCTTATTATGGGGCAATTCTCAATTTTGAGAGCTTGTTCGCTACTATTATTGATGTAATGGAGAGAATTGAAGATGATCCGTCTACAGAATCAAAATCAGGTAGTGATGCATGGAAGATGTTGATTATCCTTCAAGATTTCAGGTTTGTGTTCATTTTGAAGTTGGTGATTGAAGTGTTAGCAATTACGAATGAGTTGTCACTAGCATTGCAAAGGAAAGATCAGGACATTGTAAATGCTATGAAACTTGTTCGTGTGGGAAAGGCTAGATTACAAGAGATGAAAGATCGGGGATGGGAGTCTCTACTTAAGGATGTTGTCCTGTTTTGCAGTAAGGCATCTATTAATGTTCTCAATATGGATGATGAGTATGTTCACCCAGGAAGGTCAAGGCGCAATGCTCCACAGATCACAAACCTACATCATTATCAGGTGGAATTGTTTTACTCGGTTCTTGATATGCAGTTGCAAGAGTTGAACAACCGCTTTGATGAGGTGAACACTACATTGTTGACTTGTATGGTTTGTCTTAGCCCAGAGAATGAGTTTGCTGCTTTTGACAAGGAGAAACTGGTAAGACTTACATGATTTTATCCTAAAGAATTTGGTCACCTATCTGACTCTTTTCTTCTACGAGACTTTAAGAATTACTATCATTGCGTTAAGAATGATGAGTTATTCCATGGGTTAAAAGGAATTGATGAATTAGCTCAATTGATGGTAAAAACAAAGGTGAATCTTTCATATCCATGGATCTATTTGCTTTTCAAGGTTGTATTGATTCTACCAGTTGCAACAGCAAGTGTTGAAAGAGCTTTTTCAGCTTTGGTTTACATCAAGAACAAGCTTCAGAATCGAATGGGAGATCAGTTCGTGAATGATTTTCTTGTAGGGTATATTGAAAGGGATTTGTTGTGCAATGTAGACACATAGTGTATTTTTCAATTTTTTCAGAATAAGAAAACTCGTCGTGGACAATTGTTGTAACTTGTACTTATCGGTATTTTTTCTGTTGAATACTAATCGGATAATTTCTTATTTAAGAATTATTTAAGTTTTTTTTAGAGGACACCCCTATTTAAAATTCCTGGATCCGCCACTGGACCTACCCTCATGAGATGGGGTAGTAAACATGCCCCCTGGTGTGAGGACATGTCATCGGAAATTATCGCTAATGTGACGAGGCGGTGATCACGTCGAACAAGATAATGAGGAGGGATCTTCATGTCTTGACACATCTTGCCACAGTCATACAAGTAGCTAGACAGTCTTGTAATATGGCTAAGTTTCAAGTACCCCCTTGGCGCGATGAGGAGAAGGGAGAATAACATACACCCTACCCTATGTTGTCAAAATGGAGATGATGAGGTCAACTAGCAAGGACGTCGCCTCGCTGCTCCCACGGTCATAAGTGGTGATTTTGTTTTCAATTTTAACCCATGTGATTCATATACCCACTTGCAGGTGACATGAATTGGTCTTCCTGCGTTAGTAATTTTTCTTAGCTTACAAGCAAATTTAAGGAAGATTTACTATGTAGATGGGACCAAGACGGAAGAGGAGACCACTACCATTGATAGGGGATCGTCAAAGCATATGAGAGCGTAATTGTAACTCCACGTAAGCAAATAAGTTTCTCAAGGTAGTTACTTCTTGTCGATTTAAAGAGGAGATGAAGATGGAAAATGAAAGATGAAAGATTCGTCAAATTCACTCCAGACAACCTAACGTCAAATTTAATCATTTTTCATTTCCTCCACAAATTTCGTCCATAGTTATAGTTTTAAAAATTTCATTGAACCTCTATAGAAATATATTAATTTACTATATTTTAGTCTCGTACATCATAAAAAAAATATTTAATATCGAGGTGATATGTTTCAAACTCAAAGTACAAGACCTCGAGATATAAAGCCAGTGTTCATGTACATCCTTCCACACATCTCTCACCAAAAATGCCTCACTTTCACTACATCATCCAGCTTTGTCCAATGTACCATCATCAATGATACCAAATCTTCCCAACAACCAAAATTCACGGGAAGAACATCCCTTTGCAAACAGACCCTCACTATTTTCATATATAAAAGCCTAACATTGGAGTTACTATTCAAAAATGGCAACCAAACTCCTCCAACTGCAAGTGGGGAAGTTTCAAGTCCCTTTTTTTACCTCACTCTCTCATTCTATAACATATGTGTTGATCTATTGTCTGTCAGGTCTAGATCTATGTCCAGTTAGGTTTCCCATAGTAATTATTGTCTACTTAATTTTTCATATCCTTAAGTTTTTGTCTATGACCTTCATCCCAAATCATCGCCTTGGCCCACCAATTCACAACCCATCTCGAAACACGACCTCTACCGAATATCCATAACATATCTATTAAGTTTCCCATATTCATATATTCATTCATGTATAAAAGCCTAACATTGGAGTTATTATTCATTAGTGGCTCTCAAACTCCTACAGGTGCAAGTGGGGAAACTTCAAGTCCCTCTTTTACCTCACTCTCTCATTCTATAACCTATGTGTTCATCTATTGTCCGTCGGCTCTAGATCTATGGCCAATTAGGTTTCCCATATTCATATATTCATTCATATATAAAAGCCTAACATTGGTTTTTATTCATTAGTGGCTCTCAAACTCCTCCAGGTGCAAGTGGGGAAACTTCAAGTCCCTCTTTTACCTCACTCTCTCATTCTATAACCTATGTGTTCATCTATTGTCCGTCGGCTCTAGATCTATGGCCAATTAGGTTTCCCGTAGTAGTTATTTCTACTTATGTTTTCATATCCTTAGGTTTTTGTCTATAATCTTCTGCCCAAATCATCGCCTTGACCCACCAATTCGTATCCCATCTCGAAACACGACCTCTATCAAAGATCCATAACATATCTATTATGCACGATCCATAACACATTTATTATGATGAAGAATTCATATATTCATATGTAAAAGCCTAACATTGGAGTTACTATTCATTAGTGGCTCCCAAACTCCTCCAAGTGTAAGTGAGAATGTTTCAAGTCCCTCTTTTACCTCATTCTCTCATTCTATAACCTATGTGTTCATCCATTGTCCGTCGGGTCTAGATATATTGTCAATTAGGTCTCGCATAGTAGTTATTGTCTACTTAAGTTTTCATATCCTTATGTTTTTGTCTATGATCTTCTTCCCAAATCATCACCTTGGCCCACCAATTCGCAACCCATCTCGAAACACGACCTCTACGAAGATCCATAACATATCTTCTATGCACAATCCTCGCCTTCTCCCACTAGTACTGTATAAAAGAGCACCTCACAAACAGGTGATCACTATATTTCTTCCCTTCAGGCATGACAAGCACATTCATATGTATAAGCCTAACATTGGAGATTTGGAGTTACTATTCATTAGTGACTCCCAAACTCCTCCAAGTGCAAGGGGGAAGTTTCAAGTACCTCTTTTACCTCACTCTCTCATTCTATAACCTATGTGTTCATCTATTGTCCGTCGGGTCTAGATCTATGTTAAATTTACGTCTAAATTTAAGTCGAAAAATGCATGGGTTACGTGAATCGCAAATATGCTTATACAAGACTAAATTATTTTTTTGGGTCGAGTTCTATAGGTTGGGACGGGTTGTAAAAAAAAAACCCCTCATCCAACCTTAAATTGGGTGGGTTGGGTCGAGTTGAATGGATAGATCGGTTTGTGGGTCACTTTGTTCACTCCTAATAATGTGTTTAATTTATGTTATGATTTTCATTTTATTTGATTAAAATAAATTAGTACCACATTTAATATAACCTCCAAGATTTCAGTGCCGACCTTACTTTTTCCCAAAGCTCTCAATAACATGTGAAAAAAAAAAAATAACAACATATCTACCTCATACTATATCCCTTTCTTTTCATTAACCATGGAAAAACTCAAATCAAAGTGTCCAATCACAAACAATTAACATTCACTTGGATTTTGAGGCCAAAGTGTTAGACACCACCATCACTTTGGCATATTTAATTTAGAAATAAAGTATTACCTTTATCTAATTGCTTGATGAAAGGGTAATGTCCTCGATACAATTCGACAATCTTAGAGGTTCTTTAATACTTTTAGAGACAGGGTAACCATAAGTACGTTTATTTGTGGGATTTTAGAGATATATAGATCATTTGGCAATAATCGAATAACAATGTCATTTTAATGCATGTGATACAAAAAATGTTTATTTTGAATGCAGTAATAAAGAAAAACCAATCTCATTATGGTTTTAATGTTTATTAAGGTCAGGACTTCTTATGTGATCATGATTATGAACCATAAAATGTGTGATCCAACCATCATTAACATGTAAAAACATCCTAAACCTCAATAGACATTACTACTATAGCCGAATGCAAGTTGAACAATACATTCTAGAAACTCATGATGATCAGTAGTCTCCCTTGTACATGAACTTGCCCACCACTTCAATAACTTTGGTTGATGAGACTTCTGAGTAAGGATCGTTGGTGAAGAAACCATGTTGCTCTCCTTCAATTTCCACATACTCAGCCACCTTCCCCATCTCTCTCAATTTCACGGCGTACTCCTTTGCCCGATCTTTCAGTAATTCACGGCTGCCGACGATGAATAAGATTGGATCTAGATCCGCTTTAGTTGCTGCTTCCGCTGATGATGATAAGTAGCCCAATGGGTTGGCCAACCAGTGGTCTCTGTTCTCCCCAATAGGCAACGCTAGCCTCCAAAACCTAGATATATGAATGGAGTCGACCATTAATTACATGGTTGACCTTAACCAGCCAATTTACTGCTACATATTAATTATTTTTCTGATTGCTAAACATCGTTCTAAATTTAATACGGAAATTATATCGTCCATTTTAATTTTACATTAAAACCATCAATCAAATAATTATTTTTCTTTACCAAAATCAGTGAATCCTAGAACCGCCACAGGGAGCATGGTGATCTCTCATTCTCTCTTGACAAAAATCGCAAATTAACTCTTTTTTCTTTTCTCTCCCTTATCGATTACTTTATTTTCAATTGTTACAAATTTTATATGTAATCCTATCTATACTTTAAAAGTCTATCCCGTACTTTCAATCTACCTGCGCTACTAATCAAGTACAAAGCCAACCCCATTTATTTATGTCAACTATATGATTAAAATATTTATATAAGAAACAAAAAGTTCAAAATTCAAACCATTTTAAGTTCAAAATTCATCAGATAACACTTAAATTTACTTATAAGAAAGAATTGTAAAATTAAATCGTACAGAAAATAATACTAAAAATTAATAAAATATTTTGCATTAAAATCGTGATTTAATCGTGGTTCTTCAAACAGTGGAATAACCCGAAAATCAAATATGATAAGCAAGTTTTCAGATCTAAGATTTTTTTAACAATTATATATAATTTTTACCTGTCTAGATCCTCCAAACTCAGCATTTCTTCCCTAGGCCCTTCCTCCGATTCTGTCCTATCCACCCCTCCAAAAAAAGGCGCCAGCAGAACAAACCCTCTCACTCGAACCGGAGCCAGACCGGGCGAACCACTTCCAAACCGTACCGCCAGCTGATGAGCAATGTTCCCACCCGACGAATCCCCCAAAACGAAGACCCGGTCAAAGTCAACTCCCTCCGGCGCCAGCCAATCCTCCTCGTACCCGCCTCCGCCAGGCGACGTCGCCTGAGCTTTCAGCCACTGCATGACAGCTTCCCCGTCTTCCACCGCCGCCGGCAGCCTATGCTCTGGCGCCAAACGGTAATCAGGCGCGACGACCACCACGTCGAGCCCCGACGCCAGCCGCTGGCAGCTGTTGTGGCAGTTGGGCCAGTCTATCGAGCCCAAGCAGAAGCCGCCGCCGTGGAGGTAGACGAGGATCGGCAGCTTTTTAAGCCGTCCTCCTCCGTCGCGGCTGTCGGATACGGGCTTGTAGATGCGGAGGTGGAGGCCGTGAGGTTCGTCGTAGAGGCAATCCTTGTAGGAAACGGCGTCGTCGCTGATTCGTGGAAGGTTGAACTTCAGAAAGTCGATGTCTTTGAGCCTCGAGACAGTGCCGTCGTTGTAGAGTTGTACGAATCCCATGCAGTCTTCCACTACGTGTGGAATTGTTGTTGCTGCTGCTGAGGCCTTTTTGGAGTGCTGCTTAGTTACTGCGTGCGTCATCCTGGCTGCAATGATATTATATATGAATACATAGTTATTATTAGTATGTAATAGGGGGAATCACGACATCAATTTGCACGACTCGAACAACTAGAAGTCCAGAACGCGTGGATGCGTAAAAATATATATAGTAAAAACTAAAAAGAAAGAAATAGTAAAAATATATATAGTAAAAATTCACAATTCTAAATTATATAATATATAGTGAAAAGCAATGTTGTAAAAAGCGAACAGGAGTATGACCCGATAACGTGAACGACTCGATCTTTTGTGGTCCAACCGACATTAAACCATTTAAAAACTGTTAGAAAATCGGTAACTAATAACCAATCATTATAAATAGTAATGGTAAACCATGACTAAATTAGTAAATTACACTCTTAACAATTCCAAAACATGAGTACCAAAAGTTATAGAATCTAATTCCAACTACTACATTGTTCAAAAATAAAAGCAATGTCATACGAGTCTGAACAGGAACTAGAGTCTCAAATAGAACGACCAAAAGGGGGGGAAACCAAGCGACCTGTTCGACCAGCACGGTCCGGTCTTAATAACACTGGCAAAAAGAAAGAAATAGTAAAACTAAAAAAACCCTAAACTTTAAAATTCTGAACTCCTTAACTTTCAGTCGACTACAAATAATCCGATTCAAATCATATCCACTGAAAATGCAGAATTAACATAAATGGGAGTAAAAATGCAGAAGACGAGCCACGACAAGTTTAATTTTACTATGGCGAATGAGGTGAAGAAAAATGACTGCGGTGAATTATTGTGAATTTGTAATATGGTGTCACATGGAATAATTACCTTTTCTGAGCACTGAGCTAAGGCCTGGGGTACGTAATTGCAGCAAGCTGTCGCGCTCCTAGTTGGAAGTAGTTGAGCAAATTATTAAGCTGGTGGCTGGCTTCAATGGGTTGTCTTGTCAGAATGAGTTTCTGAGTAGTATTTGTGGCTGGAATGGAACTTCTGTATATATAGGTGGATAGCAGTAGGGGATGGTATTAATCTAACGTTCAGACGCGGAATTCGCTCCAATGATTCCGGAAATATTTGTAACAATATATTCGTAACTAGTTTCGCCGGCAGGTTGCCTGCCTGCCGGCCACCGGCCTTTTAATTCATACTCCTCCTTCAACGTCCATATTCCTTTATCAAATAGATATGTTATGAAATTGAATTAGTTCCAATCTCGGACAAGGGGGAGGCATGCAGGCCATCGTTCACTCTATTAAGTATATGAACTTAGATATATGGTTGCCACATTACAAATTAGATTTATTGTTTGGTTTATATGTGATTTTTTGGATTCTTATGAGGTTTTATACTTAGTTTTAGAAAAGAGCGATATGCCCTACAGAGCCCACCTAGCTCCACCCCTGATGTTAACATTACTTTGTCAAAACATACAATCTTATGAAGAATTTAAATTAATGGAAATTTCGATAATTACATCAACAAAAGGTTAGTGCCATGCAGAGGGTGTTATTTTTTCCCCAAGTAATGAAAGGTAAAATAGTAATAACTCTACCCAAAACCCCCAAGCAACAACTAATGAAGCAATCCTACAAAGTCAAATGAAGTTATCTCTACATAGGATAGCAGCAGAGCTTGTCTTGTCACTCTACGAGCAGCCAAGTTGACAGTCTGTGAGACCGACCTAAATTATATACAAGAAGAACAAGAATGCAACAGATGAAAACAACGTGGAAGTAAGGGGTCACCTAACGAGTCTTCACAATATCTACCGTCAAGTTGCTGAATGACCACTTCAGAATCACCTCCAATAATGACTCGAGGAAGGTTCGGGATAGCACTAGTGAAATGGCGTCCTTGATAGTAAGCATCTCTGCAAGGTATGGATTCAACACTCCACGATGTTGAAATCACAAGGCCAAAGAAACTTGCTCGTCTGTCTCTCGAACGACGAGGCCAAATGAGCAACTCGAATCACTAACAACAACGTCAAAGTTGATCTCGATGAAGCCTTTGGGAGGGCAAACACAGGTGGCGAGACAGGAAGGAGCTTGGCGAGGTGATGGAAATTGGGACTGGAGGGAGGCTGAGGAATATTCACGAACTTGGAAAAAGAATTGACGGGCAAGAGAGAACTGCTAGTGGTGGAGTGAATTCGAAGACCACTTTATTTCTAGATTTCCAGATTCTTCAAAGAAGACAAACACATGGGAGACACTGGATTTGAAAGTTTTGTAAAGTCTTAACATGTTGCCACCAGATACCAAAATTTTCTGTTGGGGTGGAAAAAAAGCAAACCACTTAATTCTACCATAGTCCAGAGATGAACATTAGGTGGACAATGGAAAAAGATATGTTCTATACTCTCTTGACTATCCCAGCAAACTGGGCATCATACATGGCAATTAATTCCACGAAAACTAAGGCCACCATTGATGGTAGAACTACTTTCAAACATTGACATAGAAAGAACTTTAGCTTAGGTGGTATTTTAAGAGTAGGGATGGCAGTAGAACCCGAATCCGCGGGTACCGTACCCAACCCAATCCGGTCAAAGCGAGTAAAACCCGCTTTGACAAATTGCAGGTCGGTTCGAGTTTAAAACCCACTATACTTTTTGTGGGTTGGATTTGGGTTTGCATTACTTCTCGGTATATCAAAATGTTAAAACTTTGATTAAATTTGGTTTCATTTTACATACACATATTTATTTTACTTATTGATTTTCCTAATACGAAATCATGGTCAATAGGTTGTGAAAGTCGTTCTCGATGAAATTCTTCCAAAAGGCGACCTAACATTCTATCAATAAATTGATAAATCATAAATCCATTTCCGAACAACTCAAATCATCTTAATCACGATCAGTAGAACGTGTTTAAGATCACTTCATAAAAAAAACTCTATCAATTTAACCGAACTACGAGGACTTTGATCCCGATTAACTCGGGTACGTAGGCAACCAATAGGTTCGAGTCCACCCAATCTAAAAACCATTTTTATGTCAATAGACGTGAAAATCTGTAACTTTAAATTCAACATTTACGCTAATCGGACTATAAAAATTTACATTCAAAATAATTAAAATAGTCAAATATTACGCTTAAAATACACAAACAAATCACAATTAATAACACACCCAACCTTTAAATGATTATCGATTTAAGTAGTACCCATCTTGGGGCATTGTGGGGTGTGAATACACTTCCCCACACGTAACCGTACTCCCGACCCAAGAATCCTAAATTTCGCAGACCAAAATCCGGTTTTGACCCTAAGGTCGAGACCGGAGCAAATGGTGTTCGATCCACCACAAATAGAACCGATGGCGACTCCGACTAGTTCGCGATGGGTCCCCAATTTAGGAGGGGCGGTTGCGACACCCCAAATTGCACTCATCTAAGATTTATACTTGTGCTTTAGGTGGGATTTTATTGTGATAGTTGGAGCAAGTCAAGTTTTTGGCGCCATTGCTGGGGAACTTCGGTCCGTTATCTTGAAAAGATTGTTTGGTGTTAATCTAGCTTTAATTTTCAGTTTGGCTAAGTGTGAATTGTGCTTGTGCTAGACGTGTTGTGTTCTTTAAGTGTGTGCTAGGAGGTGTATGACCCGGAGCAATCCAGCGCCTTTAACACCACTGGATGAGAACAACAACCGAACTCTCCGACTTTTAGCTCGTGAGAGGGAGCTAGAGGAGGAAAGAAAGAGAATTGAAGAGAGGGGACAACAAGTTCGTCCGGGATTTGAAGGAATTGAAGGAGAAGTTGAAGTTAAGATGGCGGGGAATCAACATCGAGGTACTAATCCGCTTCAGAACCAAAATGAGGAAACGGGAGCCGAGAAAGAGCCAAGAACTATCAGCTATTACATGGCTCCACGGGCGGTGGATATCCATTCTCCCATCTTACACCCACCCATTGCCGCCAACAACTTTGAAATCAAGCCCGCTCTTGTGATGATGATTCAAAACAAGGCCTTATTCCACGGGCTTGCCAATGAATCACCACGAGAGCATGTCCAAAGGTTTCTTGAGCTTGCGGGAAGCCTGTAGATAAATGGAGTCCCCGAGGAGGGATTGCAACTGAGGTTATTCCCCTATTCTTTGGCGAGGAAGGCGCTCCAATGGCTCAACAACCGACCAGCTCGATCCATCGCCTCTTGGGATGATTTACTCAACAAGTTCATGACCCGATATTGTCCTCCTTCCAAGACGGCCAAGTGAAGGAAGAAGAACACTCACTTGAGCAAGAGGAAGATGAGACGTTGAGGGATGCATGAGAAAAATTCTTCGACTACTTCCTCCAATGCCCTCACCATGGATTCGAGGAGCAATTTAGGATAGAGACTTTCTATGGCGGTCTCATTTAAGATGATAAGATTCTCATCGACTCTCTTTTCCAAGGGAAGTTGATGAACATGACCCACCTCAAGTGACCGAGTTGCTCGAAGATATGGCTCTCAAAGGAAATGATTGGGGCTTGACAAGAAGTGGTAAGAGAAGCACCGAAAGAGGAGTGCGAAGTGTAGGAGCAAGTGCTCCACTTGAAGTAAAGCTTGACAAGTTGATTGAGGTGATCCTTGAGGGAAAGAAGCAAGGGAAGGAGCAATTAGTGCCATACAATTGGGGTGCAAGTTCGGGCTATGAGAAGCCGAGTGCAAAATGATGAACAAGGAAACGACCCATTATGAGCAGTTGAACTCAATATCCCTTGTGCACACCGTCCGGATGTCTTGTCTAGAGGAGTTAGTGACCAACTTTGTCGAATCCAACTCTAAGAATTTTGAAAAAATTGAGAGGTTCATAGGGAAGGCGACAGAGAAATTCACAACCATAGAGGCGGGGTTGCAAAGTCACCAATCACTCTTGACAATCTTGACCAGAACTATGGGGATTATCTCGCAGGCAACTCTTTCCCAGAAGCAATTCGATGAAGCGGGAGTGATATGATCCCCAAATAGGCCACTGTACAAGTTGGTATTACTTGAAGAAGAAGCAAGCTCAAGATGCCTGAGGAACATTCATTTTTGTCGAAGTCATTTTCCTTGTTCAAGTAGCCGACTTTGGAGGCACATTTCTCTCAATTGGCTCAATGGAAATTCACGTTTAATTGCTTGTATTGAACATGGAGTGATTATCTACACATTGGTATGCTTGGTTGCTCAAGAAGAAGTCATTAAGGTTGTTTTCCAAAGTCTCAAAGTTGCTACCTCAAAACTGGAAAACTGCCAGAAAATGGTTGTCTGGAAACTGTTTTGTGAAGCCTACTTTGGAGCTTAATTCGAGGAGTATGGATCTGATTAAATTCCAAAGGCTTCCACAACATGAAACTATGTATGTTTATCTACCAAGGGAAGGAATTGGATGAAAGATCGGAGTTCTAGAAGGCGTCGAACGAAAGGCGTGAAGTTAGTACGAAAGCTGCTTTTGGACTGTTTGCTGGCAGCTTACTTGTGCTTCAAGAAAGGGAGTTTAAACCCGAAATTTTGTGTCCTTTTTAGACTAGATTTTTACATTAATTGTTTCCTACTTATATTAGGGTTGTATTAGGTTTATTTGCCTTTAAATACCTCTAGTTTTTGTTGTAATAGTTAGACTTTGATTATTCGAAATTGAAACCCTTTGGTTTTGTGCAAGTTGTGACTTGTGTTGAGTTTGGTGGATTCCAATCTTGTGAGCTTAGTATCGATTGAATATTCTCTTCAATCGTGGTCGAGCAGCTACCCTTTTATACCATACGAGCTTTCCCCAGATGTCGAATTGTCCGTTGGTTCCGTTTTATCCTATTTTTGTATTAAGAACGCGTTGTTATTGATTCGAGTTCAATCAATCTTTGGATTGATTGATTGCTGCGTGACTTTGGTAAAAATACACCCTCCAGGGTCGTATTAGGGAGTAGGGGCGGTTACTCTTTGAATTGGGAGAAAAGCGAAGGAGCTACCTCCGAATAAGAAGCCATCCAAGACTGAAAATCAAGATTGAGCCGGTAGTTTCCCCGAACAACAAGGGGGCACAAGTGCAAACAGAAGGGAGAAGGTCGATTCGATTCCTCCACCGGAGCAGAGGAGGGAAAAAGCAACTCCAGCTATTCCCTATCCTTCTCGACTCCGCAATGACCACATGGTGGCAGAGTTTGCCCACTTCATGGATTTGATGAACCAGTAGCACCAGAAAATCCCTTTTGTGGAGGCCCTCACCCAGATGACCAAGTACGCAAAGTACTTGAACGACCTCCTCGCCAAAAATAATAAGCTAGAGGGGATGGCTACAGTGACCTTGAATGAAGAGTGCTCATCCATCCTGCAGAACCACCTGCCCACAAAGAGCAAAGATCCAAGGAGTTTCACTATCTCTTGTTTTATTGGCAACATGTTCATAGGAGATTCCTTGGCGGACCTAGCAGCAAGTACAAATGTGATGCCTTATAAGTTGTTTCATAAGCTAGACCTAGGTGAACCTAGAACTACCAGGATGAATATTCAGTTGGCGGATAGGTCCATCGTACGGCCTAAGGGTGTTATTGAGGACTTACTTATTAAGCTAGGGCCTCCCATTTACCCGGTCAATTTCGTCAGTTTAGACATTGATGACAACGTCGATGTCCATCTCATCCTGGGTAGACCCTTCTTAGCTACCGCCAAGGTATTGATTGATTGGTGAGGATGTGATCAAGGGGATTCCCTTTTTCTTCAACTCAGGTAATCTCCCAAGTGGTGTTAATTCTACTGCAGTTTCCTTGCTACCGAAAATTCCAAATGCTGATACGTTTAAGAACTTTAGACCTATTTCTTGTATAAACCTCTTATAAAAAATAATAGCTAAGGTTCTGGCTAACAGAATTAGGGGGATAATGCCTTTGATCATCAGTAATTCTAGTCTGCATTCATTAAGGGGAGGAGTATCATGGATATTATACTAGTGGCACATGAACTGGTGAGTGGTTATAACAGATAGTGTCTTTCATCTCGATGTGCAATTAAAATTGATATAATGAAGGCATTTGATTCTGTCAACTGGAGGTATCTGTTCTTCATGATGAGTGCCATGGGTTTCCCTGAAACATTTTTTATGTGGATTAGAAGTTGTTTGCAAACTGCCCATTATAGTATCAACGTTAATGGCAGCCTTTGTGGTTTCTTTAGAGCTAGGAAAGGTGTTTGTCAGGGTGACCCTTTGTCGCCGTATCTATTTACCATAGCTGTGGAAGAGTTGTCCACTATGTTGAAGGAAGCTAGTCAGTTAGGGGTATTACCTTTCCATCCTCAATGCAAGAAAGTTGCTTTAAATCACTTGTGCATGTTGAAGAAAGCTAGTCAGTCAGGGGTATTACCTTTCCATCCTCAATGCAAGAAAGTTGCTTTAAATCACTTGTGCTTCGCGGATGATCTTCTCATATTTACCAAGGGGTCTGCTCAGGCAATTATGCAGGTCAAAGTGATTCTGCAACATTTCTATCAGGTCTCGGGACCCAAAAGTAACCTGGCCAAGTGTGAAATCTACTGTGGAGGTGATTCAGTTCTTTACAAGAGCAATGCTCTGGCTCTTATTGGATTTCAGGAAGGAAATTTAGCTAGGGCCTCCCATTTACCCGGTCAATTTCGTCAGTCTAGACATTGATGACAACGTCGATGTCCATCTCATCCTGGGTAGACCCTTCTTAGCTACCGCCAAGGTATTGATTGATTGGTGAGGATGTGATCAAGGGGATTCTCTTTTTCTTCAACTCAGGTAATCTCCCAAGTGGTGTTAATTCTACTGCAGTTTCCTTGCTACCGAAAATTCCAAATGCTGATACGTTTAAGAACTTTAGACCTATTTCTTGTATAAACCTCTTATAAAAAATAATAGCTAAGGTTATGGCTAACATAATTAGGGGGATAATGCCTTTGATCCTCAGTAATTCTAGTCTGCATTCATTAAGGGGAGGAGTATCATTGATATTATACTAGTGGCACATGAACTGGTGAGTGGTTATAACAAACAGTGTCTTTCATCTCGATGTGAAATTAAAATTGATATAATGAAGGCATTTGATACTGTCAACTGGAGGTATCTGTTCTTCATGATGAGTGCCATGGGTTTCCCTGAAACATTTTTTATGTGGATTAGAAGTTGTTTGCAAACTGCCCATTATAGTATCAACGTTAATGGCAACCTTTGTGGTTTCTTTAGAGCTAGGAAAGGTGTCTGTCAGGGTGACCCTTTGTTGCCGTATCTATTTACCATAGCCGTGGAAGAGTTGTCCACTATGTTGAAGGAAGCTAGTCAGTCAGGGGTATTACCTTTCCATCCTCAATGCAAGAAAGTTGCTTTAAATCACTTGTGCTTCGCGGATGATCTTCTCATATTTACCAAGGGGTCTGCTCAATCAATTATGCAGGTCAAAGCGATTCTGCAACATTTATATCAGGTCTCGGGACCTAAAAGTAACCTGGCCAAGTGTGAAATCTACTTTGGAGGTGATTCAGTTCTTTACAAGAGCAATGCTCTGGCTCTTATTGGATTTCAGGAAGGGAATTTGCCAGTTTAGTATTTGGGATTACCTTTGCTGGCAGGCAAATTATCATCAACTGAAATTGATATTATGGTTGAAAAAATTACTAAAATGATCGGGTCGTGGCGTGCAAAGAAGCTCACCTATGAACAAAATGAAATCTATATCACCCTTATCCAAAAAAAAAAAAGCTCACCTATGCAGGGCGGTTGCAATTGCTGAATTCTGTGCTCTTGGAAGTAGTTCAATATTGGATGCAACTGTTTATTCTGCCTAAGAAAGCTCTTAAGAGAATTCAAAAGGTATGTTCTCAATTCTTATGGCATGAAATTGATGAAGGAAAAGCAAAAGTGGCATGGGAGTATGTAGCTCTTCCTAAACAGGAGGGGGGGGGGGGCTAGGGGTGAAGGATTTGGTTGCTTGGAATCAGGCGTGCACCATCAGAATGCTCTGGTTATTTTTAATGAACTCCGGGACTTTATGGGTTGCGTGGATGTATGTAGGGTTGGAAGTTTGGTACCGATATTTGGGATATACCGAATACCGTACCGAATTTATCACTATTTGGTATTACGGTATATGTAGTGCTATTCGGGATTACGGGATTGGGATCGGTATAATATACCAAAATACCGAAAATTAAAAATTAATGAAATGTAGCACACAACCTTTAGTCATTACTCACTCTTTCAAAACTTAGAAGCCCCCATCCAAATCAATTTTACTTTCCAGATTAAGTCACTCTTGTTTCTCACCTAATATCTTGTTATTTTAATAACACCAAAGAGCAAACACTAGTATTAGTCGTCTCTCAACCTCTAATTCGTCAAATTAAGGATTACCAATGACAAGAATTTGAGATATCACCTCTCCTCCATTCTTCTTATCCATATCCTAGCTCTAGGCAAACTCAAAACTCTTTGCTTAGTCTCTTTGCCCTAAATTAAACAATCAAATCTAATTTATGTATTTAATTATTACTTGCAAAGGTAATTAATTTGGTATTCGATAATAACGATTGGGATACCGAAGTACCGATTGGGATACCGAAATATTTAGGGATTGGGATACCAAAAAATTATTTTGGGATTGGGATTGACTTTAGGGTGTAATTCGATATTCGGGATTTCGGTATTTGGTATTGGGATACCGATACCGTACCGATTTCTACCCCTAGATGTATGAGTATATGTGTCGGCAAAGAGATATTTGATCCTTGAGAGTGCAGTATAGTAGCTCATGGGTTAGGAGAAGGCTTCTCAAACTGAGGGCTGCGATTTTCCCTTGGATGCAGCGGCATAATGATACTGTTTATTGGGATTCAAAGGAGATGGATATTTACTAGGTTCGTTGAGTCTGGGAAACGTTGAGGAGTAGGGCCCCGAGAGTTGAGTGGTACAAGCTTGTCTGGGGCAGAAATTATCCACCTCACTACAGCTTGATTGTTTGGATAATAATGAAGAAAGCCATCGTTACAAGGGACAAACTGCTGAAATGGGGCAAAATCAGAGATGCATCTTGCCCACTCTGCGGCAAAGCTATGGAGAACAGAGATCATCTCTTTGTTCAGTGTTCTTTTTTCGCGTAATCTAGCAGTTGCAATGAGGTGCAACCTGCTGCTGCACAACGATTGGGATGTTATGGTGCATTCAATGACCACTGCTGGATCCGCCCGTGCAGGAGAGTGGCATGCTCTTATTTGGTGCATGTTGGTGACGTTTATTTGGAAGGAAAGGTGTGGTGTGATTCATGGCTGGCCACGTCGAGCCCCTGAGCAGGTTGCGGAGTTAATCAAAATGGACTTGATGTTTATTTCATGTGGTAACAGTGGAGTGCGAGATGCTTTGGTTGGGTTGGGATACTTATAGACATTTGATATTTTTGTTCATATAGTATAACTAATCTCAGATAGGAGTGGGGGATAGTATGTGATACTCGGGATGGTAATCCGACTCGTTGTATCGATTTCTTATTGGAATAAAAGCAACTGATTCAAAGAAAAAAACTTCCAATCCATTTGGATTAGTGGATTCATGGATAGTTGGTAAATTACAGTCTGGTACCTATACTTTTTTGTATTTTATAATTCGGTACCTAAATTAATTTTTATACGACAAATGACATTGGAAATTTAGCTTTTTTTTTTTTGCTTCTGGGGACTTTCCTGATCACATCCTAGTCTGGCCTGATGATGATACTTCGATAAGGGTGGGTGTGGAATACAACTTTCTTCCTCCTGTTTGTCAGGGGTGTTGTTCGTTTGGGCTGGATTGTGGTTGTGCAAATAAACAGGGTGAGAAAGTCTGGGTGAGGAAGGATAACAGGGTGCAGGAGAGGGTTGACGTGGAGAAAAGCAAATCAGGGGGAGTATCCTCAGGTAGTGTAGTGGACAAGGTGGGAAATGAGGCTGGTGAACAAAATAAGGGTAAGGAGAAGATGATAGACCAGGTGGTTACCCCGGTCAATACCTCTGTGATGGTTGGGTCAAATCTAATCCAGTGTGCTAATCTGGATCCTCAGTTTCAGGAGGCTGCTCTATCTCCACATCTCCCTTCAGAAGATGATTTTCAGATTGTGGTAAATGGAAGTAAACATCGAGTGTGGTCCCCTAGCCCCAGCCCTAAAAGTGTATTGAAGATTTTAACAAGTACAATGAGGATGACGTTATTAAACTTCAGGAAGCACCAAAAAAAGGTAGCAAGAAGGGTGGGAGGCTTACCTCCCCACCCCTGCCATGAAGATCCTATTCTGGAATGTTAGAGGGTTTAATAAACCCTCTAAGAGGCAGGGTTTTGTCCAAACTCTGCGTAGTTATAATGTAGATATAGTGGTCATTATTGAAACTAGAATAAGACAACACAAGTCTGAGGAAGTTGCTGAGAGCTTTTGTCCTGGTTGGCATAGATTCTTGAATTATATAGAGAGTGATTTGGGAAGACTATGGGTCTACTGGAATCCTGATAAGATTACTGCGAGGGTCTTGTCGCCTGGTAAGCACTTTGTGCATCTTTTGGTCCAAAGTAGTGATGGGGAGTCTTGTTTTATTACTGGTGTTTATGGTTCTAATGAAGAGGCTGAGTATAGAGTTACATACAATGCAATGACCCCTCTAAAGGTTTCTTCTATGCCTTGGATTGTGCGGGGAGACTTTAATGCGGTTCTCTGCCCCTCTGATACGTCAAATCTAACTGATATGACTAGCTGTATGGGTGATTTTAAAGATTGGGTGTCTGCCATGGAGTTGTTTGATCATCGAGTGGTTGGGCCACATTTTACCTGGACAAATAGACAGGAGAGGAACCCTATTGCGAGACGTCTAGATAGAGTGTTGGTAAATGAGGAGTGGTTTGATGCATTTCCAGAATGTATGGTGGAAGTGGTTATTGGCTCCTTCTCAGATCACTGTGGAATCTTAGTTTCTACCAAACCTGATCAGGGAACACTACCTAAACCTTTTAAGTATTTTGACTTTTGGTCTGAACATCCTGACTTTATGCAGATTGTTAAAGAGGGGTGGGATACTCAGGTCCAGGGAGTGCCTATTCATAGGGTCAAGATCAAGCTAAATGAGGTAAAGAAGGGTCTGAAGAAATTGAATAAGGAAGCATTCCTGGATCTGAGTAATCAGGTAAAGATGGCTGAGAGTCTCCATCTTGCAGCTCAGCAAGAGGCTCTGAGATCTCCATCCACAGATAATTTCTCAGCGGTTACTGCTCATCAGAAGAAGTTGGAGGAATTGAAGGTGGCAGAGGAAGGGTTGTATTGGAGAAAGGCCAGAATTAGAGCTTTAACTATGGGGAACAGAGGCACCAGGTATTTTCATCAGTCTGTTAAAATCAAGACTGCAAAGAAAGCTATTAGGAAACTTGTGCTGGATTTAGGAGAGGAGATTACAGATGTTAAGCTTATAGCTGAGGAAGTAGTGAATTTCTATCAGACTTTATTTGGGATGGTGGATCAGGCAGTGAGTCCAAATAAGTTGGAGCTGGAGGTCTTGGTCACTAAACGACTGTCTGAGGATGAAAAGTCAATGCTTTGTGGGGCTGTCACTTCTGAAGAGGTTAAAATAGCAGTCATGCACATGAATCCACATCGGGAACCTGGCCCTGATGGATTCTCTGCTGGCTTCTTTCAGAAAACTTGGTCTATCATTAGGGAGGATATCACAGCAGCAGTCCTTGATTTCTTTTCCTCTGGCAGGCTTCCTAGCAGTGTTAATTCTACTGCTGTTTCCCTGATTCCTAAGGTAACCTCTACCTGTAAACTTAAAGATTTCAGGCCCATTTCATGCATTAACATACTCTATAAGGTCATTGCTAAGCTTCTATCAAATAGACTAAAGAGGGTTCTCCCTAGTGTTATAAGTAATAATCAATCAGCCTTTATAGAAGGGAGGAGAATCGTGGATAATATTCTTATGGCTCAGGAATTGGTCAGTAGTTATGGTAGAAAGAATCTCTCCTCTCGATGTGCTATCAAAATTGATTTGATGAAAGCATTTGACTCGGTAAACTGGGATTATCTGTTTTTAATGATGGAAACTATGGGATTCCCTGTCAAGTTCATGTACTGGATTAAGCTATGTGTTAAAACTTCTAAGTTTAGTATTTGCATCAATGGAGGACTCTGTGGTTTCTTTGGGGCAAAAAGAGGGGTAAGGCAGGGGGATCCCCTCTCCCCCTACCTTTTCACCATTGCTATGGAAGGACTATCTTCTCTTCTTAACAGAGCTGCTGAAAGGAAGCACCTGATTTACCACCCTCAGTGCAAACACATAGGTTTAACTCACCTATGCTTTGCAGATGACCTTCTGATCTTTACAGAAGGCTCTGCACAAGCAATATGCAAAGTTCAGGAGCTGTTATCTGAGTTCTATTCTCTTTCTGAACTTAAATGTAATCCGAGCAAATGTGAAATTTATTTTGGGGGGCTATCTGAGCTGTACAAGAGTAATGCTCTTCAGTTGTCTGGGTTTCAAGAGGGAAAACTCCCTGTCAGGTACTTGGGGCTCCCATTATTTTCAGGAAAACTCTCCTCAGCTGATTGTGACAAATTGGTTAAGAGAATCACTCAGAAGATTGGGACTTGGCTTTTGAAGAAACTGAGTTATGCAGGTAGACTTGAGCTGATTAATTCTGTTTTTATGGGCATCCTGCAATATTGGATGCAAGTTTTCCTCCTACCTAAAAAGGTTTTAAAGAAGGTGTATGTTGTTTGCTCAAGATTCCTTTGGCATGGGGGAAATGAGGGTAGAGCGAAAATTGGCTGGGAGAGAATGGCTCAACCAAAAGGAGAGGGGGGGACTTGGCATCAAGGATCTCCTGGCTTGGAATAGAGCCTGTACTATTCGAATGATCTGGCTTCTTATGATGAAAAGTGGTGCAATTTGGGTGGCTTGGATGTGGAGATACAGAGTCAAACATGGTAGTGTTTGGACTATGAATGTGAGTCCAAGTAGTTCTTGGGCATGGAGAAGGGTCCTCAAGCTTCGACCTTTGCTTCAGGCTCATCTAACAATGGCTGGTGATACTCCTAGTTGGGATGGTAAACTGATGCCTGTATATAAGGTATCCACTGTGTGGAATGCTCTGCGTATTGAACATCAACGGGTGGATTGGTTAAAACTGGTCTGGGGGAAAGAAGCATCTACCTAATAACAGTTTGATTACTTGGCTGGTTCTGATGGAAGGTATTACTACCAGGGATAAGCTGGTAAGATGGGGTAAGATCTTGGATGGCTCATGCTTGCTTTGCAGGGGGGCCTTGGAGACCACAGAACACTTGTTTTTTCAGTGTTCTTACTCTTTGCAGGTTGTTTCTTGTTGGAGAGAAGGTCATCTGCTTTGTAGACCGAGTTGGCAGGGGAGTATGCAGGCTGCAGTGGCTTTGAGCAAGAAGGTTCCTCGATTGGGAGGGTAATAGGAATCTTCTGGTGTGCTTGTATTGCTTACCTGTGGCGTGAAAGATGTAGTCGACAACATCAAATGGCTCCAAGGGATGCTGCAACTCTTAGTAGATTGATTACTTCTGATCTATTGTATCTGGGTAGTGTAGACAGTGATTTACAAGCAGACCTGGTTGCTGCTGGTTTCCTATAGGTTGATTTGGAGAGTTTTGAGTAGTCAGGTGATGGTTGTGGGGGGATTCTTTGCTTCTCTGCAGGGTTACTTACCTTGAGTAACCCTTTTCGTTGTATCAGTCACTATATGTACTCTGCGTATAGTTTGGGTAATACAATTGCAACTGATTCAACGAAAAAAAAAATTTAGCTTTTGGTATCTAAAATTTTTTATTATGACATTTTCGTACATAATATTTTCAAAATTTACATATTAGTCCAGTGCTTGGATATTATCTGAATCCATGGATCAATCCACCTATCCATAAGATCCAATCCATGAATCCACCAATCATTTGCTCTATGGATCTACCAATCCAATGCACCAATCCACTATACTATGTAGCCACTCCATCTTTTACCCGAATTAATGGTACAAAACCTGCATACATTGGCAATTATTTTGCTATGCCCAATGAAGTCAAAATTGCTTTTTAAAATTAAAAGACTATGCTTTTGCACATATAGATCATCAAAACATTTCTAGATAAAATAAACATTTTCATTTACAATTATAATGAAAAACTAAGTTTTACGTTTGTAAAATCATCAAAATTCTTCTCCGTAAAATGACAATTTTGGCTGCATCCACTCTCAAAACTCTCTCTCGCTCCTGGCATCGTGCCATTTCTTAGCTTTAGCATCGGCGTGCATTTTCAGAATTATTTACAGACAGTTTAGGAATATTCCTCCCAAATAAAATATAGAACATGCTTTTAGCTTTACGCATACCAACAGCAAAATAATTTAAAAATCATAGCAATAAATAAATACAAGACGGCATGCATGGTAGATTTGTCTTAATCAGAGCCACAATTCGAGGGCGGATCAGGTGGCTAAGTGAGTTGCTTAGTCAAGTGAATAACCCCTTCAATCATTTAGATTTAGATATATCAATATGACGGTTAAAAAGTAGAAATGATTTTTTAATTAATGATAGAGAGATAGTTTGAGTATTATGAAAAATTATGAAGTATGCGAACCAGACTTACAAATAGTACAAACTATATATAACTAAAAATTATACAAATAGATTTACAAACAATACAAAACGTACGAACTATACAAACAATACAAAGTAGACCGACAAACAATACAAGCCATAAAAAAGGAAAAATCACCAGGTTGACTTTGGAGGCTCCATCCCTATATAGAGGGCCACCGTGCCAAAGTCAACCCGGTTATTTTTTTAGGCATATAAACATTACAAAAATGGTGGACAAAAATCACAAACTAGAACGACAAATCATACAAAATGAAAAAACAACCGAGTTGACTTTGTTAGCTCCATCTCTATATAGAGGACTTTCGTCCAAAAGTCAATCATGTTATTTTTTAGACATAAAAACATTACAAACATGGTGGACAAAAATAACAAAGCTTACAAACATTACAAAAGAAACCGACAAATATTACAAAATAACAAAGCTTACAAACATTACAAAGAAAACCGACAAACATAACAAAGCATATTAATCATAATGAATACCACAACTTACAATACAAATTGGTAAACTTGTATTACAAACTAATGAATAGAAAGTATACAAATCATAGTATAACAGTATACAAAATAGACAAACAAACATTGCAAATTACAATATGTACAAAATAGTCATATATAAACATTACAATAATAATAGATAATAATGACAAACAATACAAACCGAAAATGACATAAACATTACAAACCGGGCTTATAAACATTACAAAGTAGGTTGACAAACATTACAAATCTACCACTGGCGTCGGAAAATTCTCATCATACATCTCCAGTCGCCGGAAAACTCCTCCTCCTCCATCACCAGAAAAACATCACTGAAAATTCTCTCTCTCTCACACACACACAAAACTAATGGGGTCATGGGGAATGCGGTCATGGGGTGGCCGCCGAAAACTCATCGCGGGTGAAATCCTTCACGCGGTGGCGACGAGGAATCCAGAACCGGCAACGGGACGCTAGGAATGCAGTGTACATCATTTCACTTCTTATCGGGTAAGTATAATAGTGTTGTCCATCTCGTGGCGAAAAATTCTTTCATCTTTGTAATTTTGACATGAAAAATCATTTTATTTTGTTGCATCTAAGTGTTTTCCTTTGCGATAACTATGAAGAAGAAAAAAAAATCATAACAAAATTAGACCACTTATTAGAGGATATTTCTTATTCCCTAAACATTAGTCTTTTCGGTCTGCCATATATGCTCTGTCTCTGTTGGTGCACGATAAACTATTATAATTTTAGTTAAATCCACATAAACAGAAAACTGTATTTGAAGTGGAGAGCCGATAGGGTGCTACTATCACCTTTTAGTATTAGCACGCTACCCTACTAATACTTACTATAAGAGTATATTAATAACTGTATCATTTTCCTTCCTACTTCCTCTTATCCTCCCACTCCCTCTTTTTCTCCGTTGTTTTCATTGGCTTTCACATAAAAAATTATAGTTTTGATTCTTGAAGTTAGAGGTTGTTTGGAGAATATGAGTTTAAATATATATTGTCAACAATCTAAAGATTCTAACTCTTCGGATTGTTGAAAATAGATTTTAAAATGTTAATTGTTCAGTAAGTGTGATTGTTAACATTCAATAAAATAAAAAATTTAATTTTATATTAAATAATATGTTTATCCTTAATAAAAAAATTAGAGTGGTTCGAGAAAATATTAAAAATTTTGTTGATAAATATATTTAATATGATAAATAAATAAAAGAAGGAGAAAACAATATCACGAAACAAGATATAAAATCTCTCTGATTATGAGAGATTTGATATCCATAGATTTTAGAGATTTGAAATAATGACATTAGCTCATATTAAAATACATTTACTCATGGATGCTAAAGAAAAACACGGCCGTGTCCATATTTAGGCACGACAAAACATGCCATTGTCTATTGTCCAAATCTTCGATTTGAGCGCTCCAAGTGTATGTTCCTTGCAATTGCCTGCTTAATATGTTTTGAATTGATAGTCTTTATAGTAATATGCAACCTAGGGAGGTAGTGTAGCACTATGGAGGATGTTGGTGCATTAAGAAGTCTGCTTTCTTCTTCATATTGTGTTGGTTGATCATGAGAATTAGTGATCTAAGGGCACTTGAATGGGGTGGTATTGTTGACTCTCTACCTGTGATGGACTCATATATCATGTTTTGAAAAAAGTGCTCTAAATTGTGCTTTTCAAAAAGAGTCCCCCGTGTGTAATTCAGTGAAAGTGTGTGTAAGGGGAGGCGAGAATTTGTTCCCAACTTCCACCTACTACCTCTAGCCCCTTACACCTCTTTTCCCCGCACGAGAATTGAGACATCTTCTCCTAGCATTGACCGTTAATAGCTTGGCTCCCTCAAAACCTGTGATAGGTGGGAGTCGTGTTTTTGGCAAAGATAAAATAAACAAACAAGAAAATGAAAGGAAAAAAGGGGGATTCCAACAATCTTCAATGAAAATAGAGTACCTAAAAAGTTGAGACATCTTATCCACGAATCACTTGTCATAAGACCACTACTTAGCATGATCCCGATTCGGGACTAGAGTTCCCACCGAAGAAGCTAGGAGGTGTCTTGTGCATTGGTTGACCTCGTAAGCTGCTAAATGACTTAGGACGCGCTCTACTGACTATCGGGGTTGCATGTTGTTGTAAAGGTCTGCAGAGTTGCCTTATTTTCATATTTCAGGTCTTGAGATATTACCTTATTTGCAATTAGTTTGCTTGTGGACAAGCAAACGCCCAAGTGTAGGGGAGTGATTCGAGTTCAATTGTACACAGTTTACCCTAATATTCTTTAGATGTTTGTGGCATTTTCACTCTATGAGGTTTTTGTTCAGGCTGCTGCTCTTCATGTTTGGCCATATTCCTAGAGCTCATCAATTTGCAGACTTTCTCACAAAGCCGCTACCCATTACTCGTTTCCAGCTTCTGTGTTCCAAGATTGACGTCATCCCCGCCACCGTCTTACTGGGAGCATGATAAGATAGTACTTTAATTTAAATTAAGGCAAAATTCATCTGTTTAGCCAAAACATTCACGTTTGTGACAATAATAGCCACTTTTGGTGAATGGCCAAATATAGCCAGAATTTTGAAAGTTTCACGACAAATATAGCCATTTCTGTTACATATTTTAACAACGTCAGTAACACCGTTAGTCAAATTAACCGAACGCTTACCTGACTTCCAACTCACCGGACACATCATCGACAACTCAACAATACTTGCCATTTCATATTTTAATATAAAAATAAATAAAAAATGACAATTTTTTTTCATCCTCTCTCCTCTCCCACCACTCGCCGCCGTAGAACTCTTTCTTCTCCCTCTCCTCCTCTCCTTCCACCACCGACACCAACCCCAAACCCATAACCTCTCCCCCCACTCCGACAGTGCTCCAGATCCAACCCACCACCGACCCCGCCGACACCGCTCTGTCAACATATTGACCCTAAGATCTCCCTCTGGCTCATGGCAACCGACAGCTAAACCCATCCATGGTGATCGGACACAAAGTGCAGGGCAACCCGAGAAAAGGTAAAACCAGAGAGAGGAAATCAGCCGAAGCGGTGTGTCCGAGGAACCGAGCAACGGCAGCAGGAGCGATCCGAAGAACAACAAGAGTGGAGGTAGCAGCAGTGGAAATCCTCCCAAATCCACCAAGGTCCGAAATCTCCACTCGATTTTTATTTTATTTTGCAAAGCTTCAAAACCGACGAGAATTGAAATCGCAGATCTACGACCGGAGAAGAGAGGGTGCTGCGCAATGCGACGAACACGAAGAAGAGAGGGGGATGGGGGGCGACTGGGAGATGCAACGGTCGATTGGCGATGGATTGAGATCTGGAGCGGGCGACGGTGATGATTGACGATGGTGATGGCGACGGGTATCCAGCGGTCGATTGAGCAAATAGGAGATTGGAATTTAGATCTGTATTGATGGAGATAACTGATTAGAAATTATGGGGATGTGGGGTTTCAAGCTTTGATGGATTTGGGGTTTCAAAGTTTTGACATGGCTGTTAGATGAAGTGGTTTCTAGGTTTCAATTGAGGAGACTATGGTGGGAATGGGTCTGTGAAAGAGAACTTGGGCATAGATGGAGGAGATGAGGTGGAAAAAGAGATTTTTTTTATCGATGAGGTTGAAACAGAGACGGAGTTGGGTTTAGGGGGATGTGGGGTTTGGGCAATTTTTCTTTTTAATTTTTTATTAATCTATGTGGCAACGTTGTTTAAAAGTGCCACCAACTCAGAATGTCGTTAGTCTAGTAAGCCATTTGGTTAAGACCGTCAAAGAATTGAACGGAAGTGGCTATTTTTGGTTTTTAGCCAAAAGTGGCTATATTTGGCCAAATCATCAAAGTTTTGACTACACAGGTGTATTTTGCCTTGTATTTAGTTACTGGTTAGGTTATTCCTTATTTGTAGGCTACATGGGTTCTCTTTTCTGTTTTAGAATGGGTATTCAATCCCATCACTCTGTCTAATAACATTCACGATTCCTAGGGGAGCGGTTATGGTGACTACTACTTTTGTAGTAATCACCGTGGTTACTAAGGGTAAATTGGGTATGAAAAATAAATTATATTAATTAATTTTTTTAATAAATTATATTTTAGGCAGTTACAAAAATCTATTAATTACAATTATCTCTCTTTCTCTCACTTTCGTAATCTCCAACCAGATCTTCTTTTCATATTTTTCTCAATCTTTCTGCAAAAGAAAAAATACGAAATCACTACCAATCCATTAGACAACCACTACCACTTTGAAAAACATCAATACCATTGCATAAATAAATCTATACGATTACACGAAAACTACCAATATAAAGAATCTATACCATTACAAAAGTCAAACAAATACCAAAACAACCAATACCACTACTACTGTGAAATCATAACGATACAATTGCACACTAAAGTAGTACCATTAAACTAAACTACCAATACAAACAATCTATACCATTACAAGAATCAACCAATACCAAAATCAATCAATATCACTACTATTCTGAAATCAGAACAATACCATTGCATAAATAAATCAATAATATTATGAAAAACAAACTATACCATTTCATAAAACAAAACAATGAACTAATACCAAAACAAAAAAATTACAAGATCTAGATTTTTATGTATACGATGGTTGTATTTGTATATATCCCTTAGGGCCACTGGGACATGTATACCCGCCAAAATCATATATGGGTATATTGTGATGCTAGAGAGAAAGAAAGAGAGCAGCGGGAGAGAGAGGGAAGCTGAGAGATAGAGAGAGCATCGGGAGGGTACCGACAAGGAGGGGAGGTAGGCCGCTGCGGTAGCCGTGGCCGGCACGGACTCATTTTTGAGGTTAGTGTAGGCGGCCGGCGGGATTAGTGTGACGAGAGTGGTGGAGGCAGCTGTGGCGGGTTTCGCTGGAGGGAGGATAGAATTAGGGTTTGGATAGATTATATAGAATAATCGGGTGTGGTCACTTTTTTATTTCCAAAATTACCCTAAAAAATCTTGACCATAAAATTAAAAAAAAGGAAAAATATGAAATCTAATGGTATATAAAGGGATTGTCATGGTGATTACTAAAAAACAAGTAATCACCTGACCAATTCCCAATTCCTAGCCTGGCCTTAACAACAAGTGCGTAGGTTTCTGAGCTTCCTTTCATTTATTCTGCTCCCCCACTTTCGCGCTCTTATATTACCAAAAAGTGTGAAAAAAATCATTTGCCAAACGCTGGGAGATCCACCGTGTCCCAATCTCATTGGTCGACAAGCGTTACAGTCTCTATTCCTTCTCAGTCAATATAATATATAATAACATGCCGAGTGCCTACACAAAAATCCTCCCCACAACTAAATCTCTCTCTGTATCTGTCTATCTTCTTTTCCTTTCCATTTCAGGCAAAACACAATGAAGGGCTCTCACTCCCACTTGCCGGCTCCTTCAGTACCACTCCCGCCCGCCGCCCAAAGGTCTCCTTCCCTTGTTTAATCTCTTCCCTCAGTTCATCTCAGTTCTTATATATTTTGCTTTACATTTGTTTCCCTTCACGACAGGCTGGCTGGCAAAGTTGCCATAATCACCGGAGGCGCCAGCGGGATCGGCGAAAGCACGGCCAGGCTCTTTATCCGCCATGGTGCCAAAGTCGTCATCGCCGACATCCAAGATGACTTGGGCCAATCCCTCTGCCGCCAGCTCGGCACCAAAGATGTCGTTTCCTACGTTCACTGTGACGTCACCAACGACGCCCATGTCCGCGACGCCGTGGACCTCGCCGTCTCCCGGTACGGGAAGCTGGACATCATGTACAACAACGCCGGAATCGCCGGGCGCGTGGACTCCGCCATCCAGCTCGAGTCCAATGACAACTTCAAGCGCGTCATGGAGGTCAATGTGTACGGCGGGTACTGTATCTTTACTAAACCACGATTAAATTCTCATGTAAAACACACATAAATATTGTTTGTAAAATCGTATTATACTAGTCGTTCGATTCGAAATATTTTTCTATTACAAAAACGATTTGAAAGTATGAAATTATTGAATCATGTTTAAACTATAATTTCAAGAACGAATACATCATAACGAACTTAAAACCTTCCGAGTACGGTTTCACAATCCTTGCATAATAACGTAAAGATGTTACTGTTAGGTACCTGGGCGCGAAGCACGCGGCGAGGGTGATGGTGGCGGCGGGGAGGGGCGGGGTGATCCTGTTCACGGGGAGCATAGCGTCCGTAACGTGCGGGGAATCGCCGCACGCGTACACGGTGTCGAAGCATGCGGTGGTGGGGCTGATGAGGAACCTGTGCGTGGAGCTCGGGGAGCACGGGGTGCGCGTGAACTGCATCTCCCCCTGCGCGCTGGCGACGCCGCTGCTGAGTGAGGCGATGGGCTCGGCGGGCAAGGCCGTGGTGGAGGAAGTGATCTGCGCGTCGGCGACCCTGAAAGGGGTGGTACCGGTTCCGTCCGACGTGGCGGCGGCGGCGGTGTACCTGGGGAGTGACGAGGCGAGGTTCGTGAGTGGGGTCAACTTGATGGTGGATGGAGGGTACACGACGACCAACCAAGCGTTTAAAATTGCTCTGGGGAACCTGTTGGGTGCGTAAATTAGCTTCGCATAGCCTAGCGAGCTAATGACGATGATGCTACATTTCCCTGAATTTCCACTGGTTGTTTTTGAAGCACGTGTGTTTAATTATGTTGCCAAAATGTTATTTCAAATTATGCGGCTTGAAATTTGTACGACTTCACTGGTTTACTGTTGGAAGATGTACTGCTTGTTTGTACTTGTGTTGAATTTACGATTAATGGTACTTTGGCCATTGAACTATTGAATTTTTCTTCTACTCTAGGATGCTGAACTAAATTTTTCGTGGGGGGTATTGATTACACCATTTACATACGTGATGCGATTTAATTTTTACAGTTCTTTTATGGCTATGTCACTATGAGATTGAAGACTTGAAAATATAAGAGTTTCGGGCTAAGAAGAGAACATATATCTCTATCGGAAACCATAGGATATCTATGATCTTATCGAAAAAGTTAATTTTACCATAATCGAATTAGTGTGAACTGTAAACTATGAACTGATATAATGAGCTGTTCACATTTAATTAATTTAACTCGTGATAGATCATTGAAAAACTGTCAATGAACCGGTAATCCACAACAGTCTTTCTTTTTCAATAGAAACTCGAAAAACCTTCTTTACGTCCTTTGGGAACCTTAATTTCCGAGCTTTCAAACTACAACCTCTTCCTAGGCCACTATATATGGTCTTGGCTGTCTGATTTTCCTTTTGATGATGTTTTCCAATTGGAAAACTGAGACATGTGTGGTGGATCTCAAACTTTTCTATGGAATATTAAGAAAAGGGCGAAATTGGGCTGCTGTGTGGGTTGCAGCCCAACACTGCTACCCAGCCACATGGCCTCATTTCATTGGTTTAATTATGTTAATTTATTGTTAGATGTTAATTAGATTTGGACGGTACGGAGAGGAATTTAACGGCTTTGGTTTTGGACGGGACATGGGACGGAGAAACAGGAAGACGGGAACTTAGTGTTGGCTTATCGTTTGTGTTATTCAGGCTATTTTATGATGGCTATGTCAAACTGATCATGCTCATACGTGGGTTTCCTCCATTAGGTTACAGTGAAGAGGAACACATATATGGCTATGTCAAGTTTTTTAAATTATTAGATTAATAACATTTCATATCCCTCCATATAGCAAATGAAAAAATGTATCACTCTACTAAAATTTTATACAAACATACTCTTCTAATATTGAAAAGTAGCGAGTTTACTCTTCCATCTAATTACATGTTATGTAGCCGTTAAAGGAGTTGTGAAGTGACCCAATTTCTCTTCCTTTACTCCCAAACACTCCCAGTTTTAATTATTTTATCATGTCGCAAATCAATTAATTAAAAAATCAAACCCCTAAATGAATTCACATGCACTCAATCGTATCTCCTCTGAAGTCTCCCCTGACGATCAGTCCCTCGACTCAACGGCAGCGCCTGCTCTCAGTGGATGGAGTAGAGAGAACCAGCCGATACGACGACCAGATGGACGGTCTCTCGTCTAGTGCTTCAGAATTAGTTTAGGGGTTTTATTTTTTTAATTGATTGATTTTATACATAATAAAATAATTAAAATAAAAATTAGGAGTGTATAGGAGTAAATGAGTGGAAATTGAGTCATTTACCATTATAGTGTTAATTTACCATAGTACAGGAATACAAAATCCTATTAATCCTAAAAAAACTATATCACAAATGTAAACAAAATATAAATAAAGAAACATAAATTGATATCACACTCACCCATAAGTTTTTACTGTACGTTTCTTTCAAAAAAAAAACATTTTTGGTAGTAGGTCTCTTTCAACTTCCATTAGCATTTAGCACCAAGTTAGCGTCTTTCCTTTAATATTAAAAAAAAAATTCCCACCTGTCTTTGGGGAAAAAAGTTCCCGTCCTTCCTGCTTCTCCGTTTTAAAACACCGTTAAATGAATGCATTTTCGTCCCGCCCAAATATACTTAACATAATTGAACCAATGAAATTAGGCCATGTGGATAAAGATAATTAATTGCTATTAATCTATTTGATTGGTCTTATTCCTTAATGTAAACTATTAAACAATGTACATATTTATATGACTATTCTCATATATAATCTTTTTCCTCTCAAATAAAGTAAGCTAATTCTAACACAACAAAGTAAACCATAACTTTCTCAACAAGACACAATAAACTAATACGAGTAACCATAATTATAACTGAATACTCTAATACGGATGACAATAATAATAATAGTAGTAATAAACTCTATGCTGCCTACGGTGCTATAATGCACCAACTCCACATATATATTCAGGACAATTAGCCTATTGTGCTTACAACGAAGTCAGTGAACACATGTTCACAGAGATTATGCTCTGTGACTGTGAGTCGTTTGATCAAGCATTGGGCGCTTTCTGACCCTTGAATGATGACAGTAGTATTTGCATAATGCCAGTGCCACCGAATGTCCGAATCCATTTAGCGTTTAGACCGCTCGATCGACGCCTGAGACGCCCCAACTTTGGTTGCCCTTGTGTCCTATGGGGTGTGGGAGCGTTGCAAAAATAAAGATCACATCACATGACTTGGCTTGGCACCGGATAAAAAAAATTGAAGAGTGCCATTTAATTCTGGATAGGTCTCCAAACCAGCAACGTGCGCATTTCTCTCTCCAAATTCAATTTCTTCATCAGAGCCGTATTTAATTTGAGGAACACTGGGGTCCTTCCTGAATCAAAATACCAATTTGTGGCGGGAAATAGCTCTGGGTTTGAAGCTGTGGTGGGCGCGCTGTTGGGCGTTGGCTGAAATGTCGCAACGTAACTAATTCTCTATCGCGCGCCAACTGCTCCTCTGACGCGCACTGGAATACCGCAACAAACATGAATGAAATTTGTACAATTCAAAAAACCCAATTCTCGTGGTGAGGTCGAGCATTTAGGTATATAGTTCCGTCACATCGCTCGATTAAATGCCCAGAGTACGGCCGGGTTAAATGGTGTTCATCTTCGCTCATAGACTTGGTCATCGAGTATTGAATTTGGTGATACTTGTCGCAGTTCAAGCTTAATTAGAATCAAACTCAACCTATCTTTACTTTGCTGTTAGGGTAACGTGACAATTTGGCAATTTCTAGGTTTACATAGTATTTAGGGTAGGGGTGACAATCGGTCGGTAACTGGTTTACCGGTTATCGACCTAACCGGTAAATGGTATGCCGAGCATGGGAGGGGGGAAATCGATTACCGTTACCGGTTACAAGGTTTTCTAACCTTGGGCCCTCGATGATTGGAGCATACGAGCTGTCGATCTCTTATTTCGTTAGATCCCACATTGTGTCGAAGTATTTACCCGAACAAATGGGAGGCAAGGTCCCTTCAAATTTGTTCATTGAGGAGACATGTCGTTTGATCGAATGAGGTTCGATTGAGTAGGACTGCTAATTCCATTCCTATCATAAACGACTAGGGTTTCGATCATTGCATCTCGAGGGAATGCAAGGTCGACTAAGCAATCATTCGAATCAAAAAATAATGAAAAGAGGAAAACATATGAAATAAATTAATAGTATTAAACTGTCAGAACAGAAGCGTGCAATCGATAATCCAAACCAACACGAACGAACACAAATTTAACATGGTTCACTAACACAATGTGTGCTCGCTAATCCACGTGCAGGGGGGACAAATTTCACTACTTTGAGGAGAGTACAGGTTACAAACCAAATTTCAAATGGACAAACCAAACAAACTAACCTGACTGACCTTACTACAGATTAGGGTGATGAAGAGTATTTATAGAACTCTTCTCCTAATCTCAAACAGAAAACCAAACACCTTTTCCCAAACCTACAAGGAAAAGGTCAAAACAAAGCCCAAACACAAACACAAACAAAATAGGCCTAAAACACAAAACAAACTCAAATCAAATTCAAGTCATATTCTAACAATCTCCACCTTAACTTGAATTCTCTCTCAAATACCAAATGTACCAGACGCAACCAAAGTTGCCAAATGTACCAGATGCAACCAAAGTTGCCAGATGTACCAGATGTGATCGAAATCACCAAACTCAAACGCGATGCAAATCACCTAACTCAGATGCAATCAAGATTGCCAGACATACCAAACTCCTCCAAATCAACTGTACCAGAATCTCCCCTGCCTCCAGATGCCCCTAAGGGCGGTCAACAAATCAAAATATGCAGCAAGTCCAACCCATGTTGGGACTTGCCATGCATAACCAAATTGGTGTTATCTCCATCGATAACACCAACATCATATTTACTTCCAACTCCAAACCTGCAACTCCAAATCGACTTCTCAATCTTCATACTGATAGCAACCAGTCTTGCTATCAAACAAACTCCAACCAAACTCCACAAAGCAAAACTTCAGTCTAGCGCCAAATTACCAAAACCGCAACCAAAGGCTCTGATACCACTTGTCAGAACGGAAGCGTGCAATCGATAATCCAAACCAACACGAACGAACACAAATTTAACATGGTTCACTAAAACAATGTGTGCTAGCTAATCCACGGGCAGGGGGGACAAATTTCACTACTTTGAGGAGAGTACAGGTTACAAACCAAATTCCAAATGGACAAACCAAACAAACTAACCTGAATGACCTTACTACAGATTAGGGTGATGAAGAGTATTTATAGAACTCTTCTCCTAATCCCAAACAAAAAACCAAACACCTTTTCCCAAACATACAAGGAAAAGGTCAAAACAAAGCCCAAACACAAACCCAAACAAAATAGGCCTAAAACACAAAACAAACCCAAATCAAATTCAAGTCATATTCTAACATAAACCAAACCATCGAGTTTACTAGAATAGAACCCCTTGGATTCGCATACCTACACAACTAAGAAACTGGCTAATCATTGGTAAGGTTTGCTCGCTGTTCAACATTGACGAAGCTTCTAGGAAACCACATAGATCGGCAGTTAGGACAGTAAAATCAGGCCCAAGGAAGCCGATTTTACCACGTAAGCGATGTCGCTCTAAGTCAGAAGGGTTGCTATGTCGGTAGAGTAACAATCCTTCCTTGACCTCTCGTCTCCTCCTCCTTTCTAGCTAGTTCTAGTTCTCTATTCATAGATTTCTTTTAGGCTTTTTAAAGAGGGAAATTCACCACTTTAGTGTCATTTGGCTAATGAGAGTGCTCCAAGCACATGGCCAGCAAATCATGAATTGTATAAAAGCAATCATAGGGTTGTTTGAACGCACTTAAAGCAATCACAACAGTAATTGAAATGTATTATGATGCTAATGATGGGAAATGTACGCACATTAATTATGTAACAAACTAGGAGTCTAAAGTAGATACTTTCATGTGTCATCACTAACCTTCGCTCAAATTCTACCAATCGTTGACAAGGAGTTAACTGTAATTCTTATTCCTCCACCACTTGAGTTAGCCATGACTACCACCAGACCACACGTCTCCAATCCCAAGTTCATTGCTCCATATCATTGTTGATGCAACCGTAACAACCTGCGCCATTTCCCCACTACAATATCCAGGATCACTGACATCCCCTATGAAGTTAGAGTCGGGAAAAAGGAAGGTCCAGGCTGTTGAGGAGGATGGTTTTGTAGCACAGCCACCAATCTCCACCCGCTAACCAAATATTAGGGGTGGGTATTGGTGCGGTCAAATCGCTCCGAACCGCATTTGCGTTCGAGCCAAACCGCACCATAATAATTGCGGTCTTATATGAGGTCTAAATTTTGAACGGCTTGCGGTTTGCGGTCGAGTTAATCTGAAACCGCGCGATTGTGGTCCAAAACTGCAAACCGCAAATAATTGGCTGCCTAGTAAATTATTAAATTAAAATTTGATTTATTCATTCTTCTCTTTTGTCCGCCACCGGATGTCGGTCCGGAGGTGATGGTTGTGAAAATATTTCTTCGGAAAATATCTCTTCGTCCTGTTGCTGTCGCAGTAGTTTCGCCTCTGCTGCCGCCGCCAACGACGACAATATCTTCGAGAAAGGAAACAAGAATCCAAGCAGTTCACTTCCGGCCGGCCATGGTCTTTGTCTCTTTGATTCGTTTACTTATTGTTGAACGCCTATGGGAAATTGGGATTAATTAGTGTTATTGGGGATCAGTTAGTTTGCTAACCCCCTATAGGGTTGGAAAAATGACACCGCCTATTAATTATAGTTAATTATGATAATAAATTCGTATTGTATTTAATAATATTTGGGAATTAAAAACTCATATTAATTACATTCCTTTTTTTGAACTACCATTGCACTAATAAAACTATCATTGCACTTGTACACTAAAGTCATATTAATTACATTCTTTTTTTTGAACTACCATTGCACTATTACAACTACCAATGCACCTGTACACTGATATCATTGGACTGATAGAACTATCATTGCACTGAAAAAAGGAAAGTAATTAATATGAGCTCTTAATTCATATAGATTATTAAAAGCAACACAAATCAATTACCTAAAAAGCCTATAATTAATCGGGGTGTCATTTTCCAACTCTTTTAAGAGTAGTCATGCTATCTCATCCCGTGTTATGGGGAAATTGAAACGTTTAATTTTTTATTATTAATTATTATGGGAGGCACTAAGCCAGAGGATTAAACGGCTGCACCGAAAATACAGCAGGTCAATTGGATTAATTATTGTTATTGGATTAATTATTTCATAGTACATTGCGGTGCAATATGTGGAGTGGTCCAAACCGCACCAAACCGCTAATCTAAACGGTTTGGTTTGATTGCATCAATAAGATTGCGATTTAATATGCGGTGTGGTCCAAATAACATGCGGTGTGGTACGGTACGATTTGTGTTGATGCGGTGTGGTTCGGTGCGGTCGCACCACTTGCCCACCCCTACCAAATAATGCGGAACCACCTTTTATGACTATTGTTGTTGCTACGTTGCTCAATAACCGTGAAGTATCATTGGAGTATAAGTTCATTTTTTGTTTATTTTTTCTCACTAGCTTATTATAATCCGCCCAGTTGACTTGAATGTTTATATTTTAATATTTATATTTTATGATATGTTTAAATCTATTAATTCGTTTAAGTTTATTGAAAATTATTCAATCGAGATGCTACATAAAGACTGAATATATAGGTCGAACATTCAGGAAAATTCCATCCTCATTTAAGAATATAAAAATGTATAATTAATCCCATTTTCATAATGATAATTGAGCCCCCATTAAAATGATATTGGTTAATAGATTATCCAAAAATTTATAATATAAAAGCTCATGGGAATTACCACACGATCCATAGATAGTTTGAAACTGAAATGAAGCCTCACAATCCCACATAAATGGTTCAAAACTTTCCTCTATGAATAACATGTCACTAATAAAAAAGAAATGGATTTATAAAAAAAGCAGAAATGAAGAGTTGTTGATTCAAGTAAATCATATGTTAACAACTCAACTAAAAGGAGACCATCAAAACTTGAGAGCAAATGACAAAATTAGAGTTACATCCAATATACTAATAGACTCGATCAAAGTAATGAGGCACAAAATTGGACACTCCTTATCTACTGGTTCCAGTAGTTTGAATAGTGAATCGACCTTAACTTTGGTAAATCAATCAATGATTCCTCGTTTTAACATAAACTTAGGTTGTGGTAGTTGCAACAACCATAACACCTAAAGATCCAATAGTTTCCACTCTCCGTTGTACAACCAACTTTTTATACCCTCCATCCTTAATCTCTCGACGTATATGTTTTAAACAAAAATTCAATTCCTAATCCTCCTTCTGAAACTCCATTTATGCTACTTTGATGGACCTTCTCTCCATTAACCTAAATTTCTCTTTCAATTGCGTTTCTTGTCAGCTTGATCTCCAACTCCTCAATCCTATTTCTTGTATTTGGGCAACTCATCTTCTTCGGGGTAGTTTTAATAAGCTCGTAAAACCAACACTCATCTTCAATTCCATCAATATGCTTTTCTCCTCCTTCTATGCCTTCACCTGATCCAGTTCACTTCCATGCCCTTCAATACCCTCTCGATTTTCATTAATATCCTAATCATCTACCACTTCTCTCTCTTCAATTGCTCTGATTTTTCTTCTATGTCTTTCAATACCCTCTTTGGTTCAATCACTAGCCTTACCAACTGGCTCTTCACTGCCTTCAATTGCTGCAAACTACTTCCATGACTTTTTATACGGGAGAGGATCTAGTGACTGGGGGGGTGCTTAGTCACTTGACTAAGCCCCTCCCAGCCCTTAGATCTGGATATAGCAATCTTATGGTTAAAAAGTGGTAAGGGCTATTTAATTAATGGTAGGGGTAGTTTGGATATTATAAAAAATTACGAAGTATACAAACCGGACTTAAAATCAGTACAAACCATACAAACATACGAACAATACAAACTAGAGCGACAAAACATACAAACAGATTTACAAACATTACAAACATATGAACTATACAAAAAATACAAACTAGACCGACAAACAATATAAACCATACAAAAAGAAAAAACAACCATGTTGACTTTGGAGGCTCCATCCCTATATAGAGGGGCTCCTTCCCGAAGTCAACATGGGTGTTTTTTAGACATACAAACATAGTGGACAAAAATGACAAACTACAACAAAAATTCATACAAACTGGAAAAACACCCGGGTTGACTTTGGAGGCTTCATCCCTATATAGAGGGCTCCATCTCAAAGTCAACCCGGTTGTTTCTAAGACATACAAACATTACGAACATGGTGGACAAAAATAACAAACTACACCGACAATCCATACGAACTGGAAAAACACCCGGGTTGACTTTGGAGGCTCCGTCCCTATATAAAGGAGTTCCATCCAAAAGTCAACCAGGTTGTTTTTTAGACATAAAAACATTACAAACATGGTTGACAAAAATGATAAACATGGTGCACAAAAATAACAAAGTTTACAAACATTACTAAAAAAAAACCCGACAAACATTACAAAATAACAAAGCATAAAAACATTACAAAATATGTCAACAAACATCACAAAACCGACAAACATTAGAAAAAATCTCTCTCACTCTCTCTCTGGGGAAATTCCCTTGGAATAATGGCGCATGAGGGAGAATTCTCCTGCCCAGGAATTCCCCTGACGGAGACGGGAGGCGGCGCTAGGCGCTAGGGGACGGGGACGGAAACGACTTAATTTTTGTATTCCTTTTATAATTAAAAGTAAAAAATAAACATGCAATTACTACATTACCCTTCATTAAATTGGATTAATCGGAGCCCTTGGATTTTAATGAGGTTGAGTGGCTGAGATTCACTTAGCCATGTGATTAAGGGGACCCCCTTTAGTCACCTGATCTTAGCCCCTTTTTGTACACCTTCCTCAAATTCACAATCAACTAATCAATATCAATCCATGGCCTTGGATCAGTTTTAAACTCTCTATGAACATCTCAATACCACAAAGTCTAAATCTAAATATTCTTTCAGTTAATCATGAACTTGAGTTTATCAAAATCTAATCCACTCCTTCTAAATTGGAATTTCCATCTCCCAAGCTCATTTTTGGTTCATTTCATCCCACATAACCATGATATTATACCTCTAACTAAAATAATTCAATGGAGCCCTCAAATTTAAAAATTTGGACAGTGGACTAGGCTCCAAGCACACAAACAGATCTAATGCAGTCAAACAATAAACATCCCCCCACACTTAAGATCGACATTGCCCTCAATGGAGAAGAGGGAAGGGGAAGGGGAACGATGTTACCGGTATGCACGGACTGCAGGAGACTGGAAGCGGACCAGTCGGAGTGAAGCAGACTGGAGAGAGGACCAGTCAAGACAAGCACAGCTAAATGGGAACAGAAGAGCTCAAACACAATATGTTAGTCCAATGGTCAGCCCAATAATACATCATCCAAAACAAAAGAAAACAAACCAAAACCAAACCGGTTTACAATCCGACTCAAAACACAAGAAAGAAAGTCAAACCATGGTGGGGTTGCCTCCCCACAAGCGCTTCTTTACCGTCTTTTAGCTGGACGCCCATGGTGGATACTCAGGGAGGTGCAGGAACAGGTTCCTCCAAGAGCGGATCCACGTCGCTCTTGAGGTACAGCTTCAGGTTGTGGCCTTGCACCCGACGGATGCGACCACCATCATCGGTCAGCTCGACCTGGCCATCCGGCAAGATGCAGGCGAGTGAGTACCCGGACGGCCAGGGTGGTCGTGGTGCAGAAGGTGGGACCAGCTCATAGTGGCCTCCACCCTTCTTCCGTGCAGGCTTAGCAGCCTGCTGCTTCGACCGCCACTCCTCCTTGATCTTTTTGTTCGGAGGCGACGCTGGATGGAGTGGCGGCGAAGGAATGATAGGAGGGTCCTGCAAAATGAGAGGTGCAGAAGGATACACGACAGGCTCGTCTACCTGATCAGAAAGCGCATGCACAGGTGTGACAGCAATCATAGCACAGTGATCAAATTCAGTCACAGAAAAAGTAGCCTGTTCATTCCCATCACGCAGGATCAGTTTACCATCATGCACATCAATAAGTGCCTTGGCGGTGGCAAGAAATGGTCTACCCAGAATCAAAGGTACATCCACATCCTCATGTATATCAAGAATAACAAAATCAACAGGATATGTGAATGCACCGACACTGACAAGCAGATCCTCTATGATTCCCCTAGGATGCACAATGGAACGATCAGCCAGCTGAATGCTCATCCTAGTAGGGCTAAGTTCACCTAGGTCTAACTTTTTATACAACTTATATGGCATGACATTTATGCTAGCGCCTAGGTCCGCCAAGGACTTGCCTACATGCATGCTGCCAATAGTAAGAGGGATAGTAAAACTCCCTGGATCCTTGCGCTTTTCGGGCAGCTTGTTCTGCAGGATAGCAGAACACTCCTCGCTCAGCAACATTGTCGAGAGATCCCCAAGTTTCTTCTTGTTGGTGAGGAGATCTTTCATGAACTTCGCGTACTTGGGCATCTTCGACAGTGCCTCCACAAACGGCATGCTGATGTTGAGCTGCTTCAACATTGCCATAAAATTGGCAAACTCAGTCTCCAACTTGTCTTTGTGTAGGCGAGTGGGGAAGGGAAGTTGGGGTACATGCTCCTTAACCACTGTTTGTGGCTTGGGAGCAGGGGCTTCCTTCTCCACCCGCACTTCTGCATCGTCGGCTGGAAGTGTTGAAGCAGGTAGTGGTTCCTCCTGTCTGGCCGGAACAGGATCAGCAGATATGGTCTTACCGCTCCTGGTAAAAATGGCATCCAGCTGCTGGAGCTGGTGAGGATCCCGCGGATTCGGGATAGTGGTGGCAGGCAGAGTCCCCGGTGCCCTGGTAGTGTTTTGGCGGGCCAAGATGCCCACCTGGGTCTGCAGATCTTGCAAAATGGCACCCTGGTTCCGCTGGCCTGCCTCCAGTGACGTGATAGCAGCCTGAGTGCTAGTCATGAATGAAGCTAGAATATTTTCCAGCTTTGTCATCAGGTCATCTGGGGCAGGGGCTGCTGCTGGCTCGACAAACTGACGCTGGGGCTGCTGGAATGGTTGCCCCTGCCTAGGCTGGTAGGCCTGCTGCTGTGGGGCTGGCCCCTGTCGAGCCTGGAAGGGCTGCCTCTGCTGAAAGCTACCAGCTGGTGCTGGGAAACCAGGTGGCTTAGTGGTGTTGCTGCCCCAAGAGAAGTGGGGATGCTGGCGCCATCCCTCATTATATGTATTGCTGTACGGGTCGAGGCGCCTAGCATTGGCGATGAAGTCCAACTGCTCTTGGGGAGTAGTAGACTCCCTCATAGCCTGGCAGTCTTCCACTAAGTGATTCGAGCTCTCACACCACTGACATTAAGCAACTGGAGGTGGAGCCAAACCTCTGCCCGGAATAAGACTGTTGGGCTGCTTCAATGTCTGCACTAGCTCAGCCACCTGCTGCTCGAGCCCGGATCTGGTCTCCATGGCGTGTACACCACGGTCCCGGGAATGTCTGCCTCTGCTGCTATGCCCCCAAGAATGATCTCTGGCAGCCAAGGTATTGATCATCTGGTTCAGCTCGGGTGGAGTCTTAGTAAGAATATCCCCTCCTGGGCATAGAGACTCAATCACCCTCTGGCTGTCTGGGAGAGAGCACTGTAGAAGTTCCCCACTGTGAATGCATCACTGAAGCCATGATGGGGACACTGCCAGAAATATCCCATGTACCGCTCCCAAGCATCACGGAGTGACTCATCTGGCTCTTGGCGGAAGTAGGTGATCTCCCGCTGGATCTCTGTTGTCTTCGATGCCGGATAGTACCTGTGCACGAATTTGTCAGCCAGATCGTCCCAAGAGGTGATGGACAATGGGGCTTGGTCTCCAACCACCTCTTAGCATTCCCCGCCAGAGAATGGGGGAAGAAATGAAGGCGGATTGCATCATCAGGGACACCATTCAGCTTGAACCCGTTCGTCAGCTACAGAAAACGGGAAAGATGTACCCTGGCCTCCTCATCCTTCAAGCCATGGAACTGGATAGAGGATGTAATGAGCTGAATCCAGCATGGCTTGATCTCGAAGTTGTTTGCTGGAATAGGCAGGTAGAGGATGACCGGGCGAATGTCAGCAATCCGAGGAGTGTAGTAGTACTCCAAGGTGGGACCCGGCTGCGGTGGATGATGAACCCCATGATCCTGGGGTATGGGGTTGTTCCCCAGGACCTGATTCACCGGGGGAACCTGCTGCGGATTCCCCTGGTGTTGATTGTAGTCTCCGTCCATCCCGTGCTCTTCTTCAGAATCGCTACTCAGGTGGCCGTCTATGCGCTCTTCCGTAGCCAGTCTAGCTCGCTGTTGTCTCCTGAGTTGGCGACAGGTGCGGTCAATCTCTGGATTCAACGGCAGTAAACCTCGCGACTGGCTACGGGTCATGCTCTACCTGCACACACTCAAGCAAACAAACTCGTGAAGGCACAATTGGGACGAAGCAAACAAAGCAAAAGGAAAAGCTAAATTAACATAAATCACTTTTCTTCAACAACCTAGCCGTCCCCGGCAACGGCGCCAAAAACTTGACTCACTTCTACTGTCACCCTAGGAATTGGCCAAGTGAAACCACTTCCTAAAGCGTAGTATAGCGGGTTTAGGTTTAAATGTCAACCCGGGTCCTAGATTTGATGACTACTCGGTGAATTCTTGTTATCTAGCAATGAAACTTTAATGCAAGTCTAAACTAACAAACTAATAAAGCAAGTAAATTGTTGTATTCAGGTTAAGAGAGGTCACTCGGATATGGTTCCCCCTAGACTGCAGTTAAGCCGGATTGTAATTACCAAGTTCAGTTTCTATGATAGTTATACTGCGGAAGGTTCTTAAACAGCCTGAAGTCTCGACTAAAGGTCTTCAGACCCTCTCAATCTGAGTCTCTAGCGGGCGACTAACCTCCACTGGAGTAAACAGATTGAGGCCTTAACAAACAAAACCTCCACTACCGGAGTAAATCCGGTACAGAATAGTGAGTTGGCTCCTCGACTAAAGTCACCAACTCCCTACCTTCAATCAAGGATGCTCTATCAACCTAGGCAGATATTCTCATTCTAGGTCAAAGCAGAAACAACAGGAATTTGATCAGGATTCAAGTCATTCAATCATTCAAACCTCAATCGAATATAATCAAATCATAGAATCAGTACTTGGGTTCATACAATCAAAGCCTAACATACAAATCTAGGGTTCTCCATACCCAGATTAATGGGAGAACTACTCCATGGAGAAAGAAGCAAAAGCAGAATTAGACGCGGAATTCATACTGTGAAGGATGGTTTTCTGCTCCTGGACGTTGATCGGCACTTCTCCAAGCTCAAACTGGCCTCCAATGGTGATGAAGATCAAGCTAGGGCACTTGGAGACTCTTGTTCGTCACTTTCTCTCTCTAGGAATCGCTCTGTCTCTCTAAAACTCGAATCCCCTTCTGTTTTGGCTGAAATCTGCTTAAAAGGGCATCAGTGACCAAAGCACGGTCCAGGGCACGACCGTATAATGCCTCAGCCCGCCCGTGCTTTGGCTAGGGTTAATTACACAGCCAGTGCAATGGGGGAAACACGGGTGTGTTTTGGAGAGGACACGGTCGTGCTTTGGTTGACACGGCCGTGCTTTCAGCCCGTGTTTTTAGCCAATATTTGCCAACCCGAATTTGCTCTCGGCAGTAAAAGCACGGCCACAGAACACGGTCGTGTTCTGTTTTAGGTCTGCCCGTGTTTTGGCTCCAGCTCGACGAAATGACTTTCGAATGCCCCGAAACTCGGCTTAGCCTTTCCTTTGACGCCTGGGACCTGAAATATGACAAAAAAGCACAACCCGACGTAAAATAGGCCAAAAATACACGACTATGCCCCTCAAACGGATAAGAACTAGGGGCGCAAATATGTGCAATTACATCGTTATCATTAAGCGATAAATTATTTGGGCGATTTTGTATTTAGTGTTTTCAAAATCGTGGTATATGAGTTAGGTGATTAAAATATCTAAACCCAAACGAACCGACCCAATTACACCCGTAGGAAGAGTTTCAAAACTTAGTCTATAACCGGACAAAAGTGTTCAGAGAACTAGTCCCCTATAGTTTGCACAAAGATATGATTGCTTCACTATAGTTCTCGAAATTAATGGTAATTTAAGAATTCTATATTGCTTCTACATATTCAATACTATAATTCTATATGAAATATTCGAACCAACAATATTTTGGTTGCAGATTTATGGTTATCGTCTATATATAAGATAGATAAAATTTTAAATTAAGTATTAAACTATAATTAAAAGGAAAATATCAAAATTGAAGTATCAAAACACCAAATGAGTACTTACAGAATACTTATTGGGCTACCTAACTGTTGAAAAGTTCTGTGATTTCATATTTTAGCTTCCTATATATTTTTAATTTAAAAAAATACAACAAATCTACATAGTTTGATTGATTTTAAAACTTCATTTTGTTTGAAATGACCATGGTTCAAATCTCAATATGTTTATCTTTTTCTGTAAATAAATAAAAAATACAGATAATTGTGAAGACAAAAATGCCATTCCTAATTTCCCTCTCATTGCAGAAAATTTGAAAAGGGAGATTAAGTTTCAAATAATTAAATCATATACCCTAAATCTATAGAACTTAAACCCTAATATCACATATACTAAGAACATAATCAATGATTCTGATTCGCCAAGATGTATACAACATACCATATGCACTATATTATGATTTAGAGAATTATGATATAGGGTTTAGTTACGTGATTAATCTATGGTCTAGATAATGATATTTAACTAAGGAGATGCAATAACCCTCAATCCATTGAGCGTAGCATAGAATTTCCAATGTATATACACCTACCATTGTTTGTTAAATTTAGCCAATGATAATTGGCTCATTTGTCAATGGTATTTAGTCTTTCAATTCTATGCTTATAATTGTCAACCATTAGGGAAATTGTTAGCCAATGATTTTTGGTCATTCACTTATCGCATTGAAAATGTCTCGTTACAAAACCATAGATCACAAATGTCAAACTTTATGTTTAGAAATAAAATTTTGTATAGCACTTTTGTAAAGCATTTGTGTAAACAATCCTTGTATTCCTACAAACTACAAAGTCATGTAACCTAATAAATATAAAAGTTGTAAGACATACATAAACTCAAAATGTACTATTTGATTCTTCGTGAAGAATTGTGTAATTACAGGAACTCACTTAGTTGATTCATAAAGCTAGGTATATCATGATGATTCACTTTGTAAATAATTACAGTTATTAATTAATTCGATGATTGATTGTTGCAGTGGATAGTCCTATGATTTTGAGATATTTCAGTATGTTGTATCTTTAATTCAAAAAATACATAAATATTATTGTAGTCTAGTTGGTTAGGGATATTGACTATCAATCTGAATGACTCGAGTTCTAGTTTTTGTAATGAAATTTTTTTTTTCTCGTAAGAAGATATTTAAGTTCTAAGTTGAACTTACAAATTTACCCCTAAATACAATTAAGGAAAGTGCAAGGAATTTGAAATGCTCAAAATCTCCTGAAGTACTGCTATATATTATAGAGGGACAACTGTATGATAAGTTTGCCTGCGATTGGTTTGAAAGCATGTGCAAAAGTAGACACTGTAAATCAAGATGACTGGCAGTGAGATAGATTAGGTACTGGAGTTTTTATAGGTATGGCAAACTTCATCCGGTACTTGTCTAACAATTTTTTCGTATACTTTCTTTGATGGATATATAAGGTTTCCCTAAGAAGATTATGGATTTGAAGCCCTATAAAGAAGGATAGTTTTCCTATCATGCTCATTTCAAAAGTGCTTTGCAGGAGAGTACAAAATTCAGTACAAAGAGACTCATTTGTGGATGTGAAGACGATGTTGTCAACATTGATTTGGACGATAAGGATACCAGTGAGGGAAGTTTAAGAAATGGAGTTGCGTCTATAAATCCTCTTGAGAACTATTGTTCGAGAAGAAAGGAGCTTAGTCTTTCATACCATGTTCTAGGAGCTTGCTTAGCCACATAGTGCTTTCTTGAGTTGTATACATGGTCTAGGAAGAAATGGTTTCCAAATAGAGGAGGATGATCATCTACATTCAGATAGCCGTTCAGAAAAGAACTCTTGACATCCACGTTATATAGTTTCATCTTGCTGGTGCTGGCAAAGCCACAGAGCAGTCATATAACTTTGATGCGTGCAACATGGACAAAGGCTTTTTTAAAGTCGATACCTTCTTCTTGGTCATGGCATTTGGCAACAAGTCTTACTTTATACCGGGTGATATTACGAGACTCATCTGATTTATTCCTGAAGACCCATTTTGTTCCTTTGACTGGTCGGCTATCTGGTCATGAAACAAGATCTCAGACTTGAGCACATTCAAATTGGTGTGAGGGACACCAAATATCCTGAGTAATGTTCACCATCGTTCTAGCTAGATCTGATATGTTAACTAATCTCATGTACATAGTAGTAGTAGAGCACCCTTCAAGGATTCTCTGTAAAGCCCAAGGAGGCCAATGCCCCAACAAGGCTATCAAAAATGAAGTATGAGGGAAATGGGTTGTTGTCCAACAAAGTGACATTGTGGTAGATGAAATCACGAAATCTCATCCCTCCTTAAACATATTGCCTACACAGAGATCGCCAAGAAGTTCAAGGGATGCCAACCTCGCAATCTTGTTGCACCCACTAAAACTTAGCACCACGACTCTTATGTAGTTTTTAAGTAAGACTTGAGTGTCATTGATTAACAAAAGCCTAAGAGGATTTAAAAATTTGTGTTATTAACCCAAATATGGTACAATGCAAAACAAAGAAGTGCTAAAGCCCAAGCTGTCACATGTGGCAAATGATATGATGCCAACAAGGTGACAACATGGCGGCTGCACATGTGGCGTGTATGGAAGACTAGAAGCATAGAGTCGTATTTAGGATTCTCCACCTAAATGAAAGGTTAATTGTGCATTTATGAGTCACATAATGGGTGACATTATTAGAGTGCATTATGGGGGCACTTAATCGATGTATTGATGTAGAAGGGCCATTATGAGGGGCATTGATGTCTTGTACGTGGAGAAGCTTATATAAGGAGTCATCTCACTCATTTGTACTCATTCAATCAATTTTTAGAGTAATACTCATTAGAGAGTTCTCCCGTATTCCTTTGTTTTTCTGGCTTTCTTTGCTTGCCTTTGAATTTGTGAGAAGGCTGCATACGTAGCATCTCTAACGAAATTGAGAGCTAAGGTCGTACGATCGAGAGTAAGGTCCTGACAAAGCCCCGAGACTTATGAAGATACTACCTATAATTAATATCAGTTATTCTAAGTGTTAGAATGCTAAATGTATCCTATAATATTCTCTTTTTCACTTACTTCTAATGAAAATCATTCTGTAGGTTTTCTATATTTGTATTAATTGATCAACCATTAACATCAAGATTCACCATATTCCCTCTTAATTCAACAATTTCTCACTGGATGTCAAATTTCTAAGATTATTTTTTTGTGAAATTGTAGTTGATGATGAGCGATGTATACATCTTCGGTTATTTCTTAAAAATAATAATTTCATTAGTTGCATATATTTTATGAATTGTATTAACCGGATAATTTTTATTTAATTTATTTTACCTCTAGTTCTATTATTTTATAACGAACCGCATCACCTCTTTTGTTTTTATATATAACGGTTCCTAACATAATTTTTCCATCAGATAATACGAAAGCGAAATAAGATGATCCAAAAAATTCACCTCATTAATGGTGCTGCTATCCTTACCACTACGATCAGATACATCTATATATACTGGTTTATTCTTGAACTATACTATATTCTACTTATATCTAGTAAAATATTTCTATATAAACTATGAATTTAACCGAGTTTGGAATATGATATTATACCTAAACCTTTAATTATGAATAAATCCCAGGTCTTGATTCTTTAAAATCGAACCGAAATTTTAATGTAATGAAAAAGAAATTGATCGCTAATGTCGATCGGAGCTCATCGAAATATCTCTCACAATCTATTCATCTGGAGTATACTTGTCTTTATCCATTCTATATACTATTTTTTAATTTAGCGAAAAAAGTACGTACAAAAAAATTTCGATGCCATCAAGAACTGGATTAGATTCACCCTGGATTTTTTTCACGTAACAGGGGATTAGCATATATAATCCCTCAAAATTAAACGACAAAGCTGCCGAAAACAATCCTGAGCTACAGTACATCCAAGTAGCATAGTAGCAGCCATAACACAAGAAAGGGCTAATAATAATACACAGAGCCGTTACGTAACGAAAGAGCCCTTTTCATTCCCATGCACCTCTCATCATACACTTATCTTCGATTATTAATCCAATACTAAAAACGAACTACGCCAATCAGTATTCAGTCCTACACCACAATTCATCATCATCTTACAAAGTGACGATCGAGGGGAGTACGTAGCTGGTTATGATCCTTAAAGCGGTATTAACGGCGTTCTTTCTGGCGACGGTACCAGTTCAAGATTCTACGGCTGATTCTATCAAGGTGAGGATTCACGTTACCAACAAGTTAAGCAGCAAGATACTGATAGTGCATTGTTGGTCGGGGGACGATGATCTTCGTGCCCACGCCGTGGAGATTGACGAGGATTTCGATTGGAGTTTCGAGCCGAATGGCTTAGGCACGACACTTTTCTGGTGCAATTTGGCGGTAGAGGGTCGGCGGCTTTCTTTCGTGGCGTATGATCAAGGGAGCGACGAAGCTAAAGTCCATTACTGGGTTGCCTATGACGACGGGCTCTATGGGAAGGTGACCAGTACCGACGGGGAAAGTTTTATGGGTAAATGGAAGTGAATTTGGGTACCGTACGACGTACGTAGGCTCATGAACTTGTTAGGCTAGTGATTACCGAGTTACGACTTCCTCTCTGCTTTCTCAACTTTTTTTTCCGTAATTCGTAGCTTTGGTTTACGAAGGTGCATAGTTACATGCTATTGAAGGGATTGAAATGTCGAGGGAAAGGAAATTGAAATGATATGATTTCTTTTACCTCAGACGTAACGTAAGTCGGGTAAACTCCATGTATGGGTCACCGAGTTTACTAAAAAGTGTTATGTTTAGTCACTAGAAATATTTAATTTCAATGGTGGTCACTCGAAGTAGTCAAAAAATCCATGCATGGTCACTCGAATTAGTCAAACAATCCGTGTTTAGTCATTCAAATTAGTCAAACAGTACGATGGAGAGTGACCAAACATTGGCTGTTTGACTAATTCGAGTGACCAAACATGGACTGTTTAATTATTCGAGTGACCAACATTGGAGTTCTCACATTTCTTTTATATGTAGGCATAATGTGCTTGTTCTTTACTCATTTTTTTCAAACATGCGTCTCTATTAATTTTTACTTCAAACATGTTCATGTTGGAAAAAATATCAAACATGTCATTCTGTTACAATTTTCATAAACAAACATTAAACACCATGGAACCTTGGATTGGATTACCCAAATGTCTAAAATCTCCCAAATAATTTCATTGATTTTATTTTCCTTTTATACAACCAATTAACCCTAATAATTTCACTTTAACGAGACTTAGATAATTAAATGAAGGGATACATCTGACATTTTCTTCCATTTTGCCGAGACAAAATCATGTCGTCCGAACCACTGTTTGACTGTGGTTGATTATTTTGGGATAAAAAATTTAACCGAAAAACGTATTGGATTAATTTTTCAAAACATAGAGGCATATGCTTGATGTAAAACATAATAGAGGAACACGCTTGATAAAAATACGTATTAAATGGGCATATTATACATATAAACATTTTTCATATGTTTATACTTTTGGCTCTGAAAGTATAAATGCTCACTTTTTCATGGAAACAATGTCCCTCGTATCCTAAGACCAGACAATTGGTTATAATGACTCTAGTTGTTGAGAGATATTAAAATATGAAAGCTTTTTTAATTGAAAGTCTTTCATATGCTTGACATTTGTAAATCCTCATCATACCTTATTATTAATATTTTAAATAATGAGAATTCGAACATAACATTTTTGTAAACAAATTTGATATTATATTAAGCACACATTAATTTTAATAACTTGACTTGTTGAGAAAGATTCAAATAGATATCATATACCATTTTCGCAAGCCCTTAGATAAACAAACAATTTTGATATCATTAAGCTGGATATATACACATATACCTCGGATTTCTGTGTTGTTTAGAAATCCAGAACTAAACGAAGAAGCTGCCAAAAACAATCCGGAGGAGCGGCACAAATAGGCGGTTACGTGATGACTATAAATAAGAAAAATGAAGACGAAGTAAGGATTACACGACCAAACATTTGATACCTAATGTCAAACTTTACATTTTCTGCAAATTAGCCATAGGTAGTTTCTGAAGCTCTAATTGAACCTCTAAAAGAGTAGAGTAACATAACTTAATTATGCCCAGAAAACCATAAAAAACATCATAAACCCTCTTTCGAACATTGTTTGGAAAGATCTGAACCGTGTTATCAATCTATGCTCCAAAAGTCACAAATGCTTTCATTGATTTCAAACACAAAATTTTCCTCCCGAGAAAACACATAATTGGAGGCATCAATAACTCTCGTTTCTCTTTACCTTAGGCGTAAATACCTTCATGGGTTGTATGCAAGAGATCCCATATTTCCTTAGTTGATTCACATCGTACAACCTTAGCTTCTTTCATCAGGACAACATGAACATCGATAAAAGATATTGTGCATTACTCGTTATCGAGTTGTGCAGCGATCTTTTGTTCATCACTTCAAGCGTCATCATTGTCTTCGTTCATTGCGACTGGCCCTTTGCGAAAAATATTCAAATATGAATCTCATATCACAACTTTACAATCTCTATCAAATGAAAATCAATTCATCTACTTGACTTTTCTAAATCCTCATCATACCTTATTATGTTTGAATCCATTATTAGAATTTTATTTCAAATCATGAAATTTAAACACAACATTTCGGGCAAAATATTTGATATATAATAAGAACCCATTGGTTTTAATTAATAACAGGAAAAGATTCAAATATATAGACCACTTTTACAACTTATAAGCCCTTAAATAAACAACGAATTTCGATATCATCAAGCTCGATCGATTTATAGACATACCTTGGGTATTCAAACTATACAGAAATCCCCAAAAATTAATTAAACGACGACAAAGCTGCCGAAAACAATCCGGAGTTGCTGTATGTAAATCCAAGTAACATAACAGCCACAATACAAGAGCCAAGACACAGAGCCCTATAATCCCCATGCACCCTTAATTTTATACACTAGTTATCAACTTACCATCGATCAATTCACTACTATAAAACCCACTGCGTCAATGATCAGTACACCACAGTTCATCATCAGTTCTTATCAAACGATTACAGTAGTTTCACTGTAACTATATATAGTGACGAGGGAGCAGCAGCTGGTTACTAATACTATGATCCGCAAACTGCTACTACCGGCGGTCGTTCTGGCGACGGTACTGATACAGGATTCTGCAGCACAGGAATATTATTACCCAGTAACGTATCGTGTTACCAACAAGTTAAGTAGCAGAATGGCAGTGATAGTGCACTGCCGATCCAAATACATCGACCTCGCCGCTCGTGCGCTGGCGGCCGATTCCGATTACAGTTGGGGTTTCCGGCCGAATGATCATTATCCAGGGAACACCTTTGCGTGCCACCTGGCTTTCCAAGACAAGCGTCTCGATTTCACGACAGTCGTCGGGGATGGAGATAAGTACGAAGTGCTTGATGATGGAGTTTATGGGACTCGCGCTGAGGGGAAGCAACGACTCCAGGAGTGGAAGAGCTAGGTTGATTTAGGGCTCGTTTGTTTGACAGATTTTAAAATAAATGTTTTGAGTTTTGAATTTTTTTAGATTTATGAAGGATTTGTTGCATTTTGTATTTTAAAGATGTTGGGCCAATCATGGAGGTTCTTGGGCCGTCAAGCTCATGACCTACAAAGCTCATAAAAGCAGGCCAAAGCCCAGCAATAAAAGGGATACCGACCGGGGGCGGTCCCAAAAGAAGCCAAAGACCGCCCGACATGTCTAAACGACAGAAATCGCCTATACCGCTCAACAATAGGTCCAACGGCTCCGTCACTCCTGTCAATATGGAGATTTGCAGAGATATCCCCTCACCGTGCATTTAATAAGGCCGAAGGCATCCTCACACGCCTGACAAGCTATTTAATCACACACCTCAGCCAAAACTAGTATAAATATCCTCTAAGAGCAGCATTTATGGTAACTCTACCTACTCCACTCTCTCTCTCTAATTTACACTTCATTCACTGCTCTCTCTAACTTTGGCATTTGAGGAGGTCCCCGAAAACCCCTAAGGACCTTTCGTGCAGGGCTTTGAAGACCGCCTCATCCATCAAAGGCCGCACGAGGCTAGTGACGTCTCACCAAACCGCCTGGAACATCCCAACACAAATATTTTGGCGCCCACCAGGGGGCCTCACAACTTCGTTGCGGAAAATATGAGAGGCGATTTCGAGACCCCTCTCAAAGGGACGACTGAGAATAACACCCTTCGAGGCCTATCGCCGAGAGGCGTAGACGAAGTCGAGCTCGAGAAGGTGGTCAAAAGTCACGGCTTGCAAATCGCGAACATGCAAGACAGTCTCTCTCAAATCGTCCAGCTCTTGAAGACCATGGAAGACCCCCCCCCCCCCCCCCCCCCCCCCCAGGGTTCAAGAGGAAGGACGCGCGAGGAGAAGCAGAAAGCCATCAAAGTTCCCGGCAGCTCTGCTCAGACAGAAGGCGGGGGACCGGACGCGGAAGACGTGGATCTCAGCTTCCGTGATGAGCATCTGCGAATGCGATTGACCTACGGGAAGCAAAATAGCCCGAACGTTCTTCAAAACCCGCTATCAAAGGAGTTTTTCGAAACCACGGTCCCGCCTAACTTCTCCTCCCTCGGACTACCAACCTACAGTGGGACTTCAGATCCCGCAAACCATCTTTTTGCTTTCATGCTAAAGATGCAGCTCATTAACGCGTCAGACTTGTGCCGTGCGGTCCCCGTCACCTTCAGCGGTCAATGTCGTACATGGTACACCTCCCTCCCGGAAGGGATAATCAAGAATTTCGAACAATTCGTGATGCTCTTCTCCACGAAGTTCGCATCCCAACAAACTCGCAAGCTAACCGTCTTAGCTCATAAATTGTAGACAGAGGAAATTAAAGAAGAGTCACTCCCGGAGTTCTACGACCGATGGGACGCGATAGAGTGCGAAATAGAGGGCATCTCTTTGGTTGTAGACGCCAGCAATCTCAGAATATCCACGACCAGCATCGAACTCAAGAGAACCCTGATAAAAAAGGAAGCCATGCTAACGTCATGGTCAGACCTAGATCAGTTGGTGCGGCGAGTAATCTTGCTCGAGGAAGCATTGGCAACTGACGATCGTAGTAAAAAAGGTCGCCCCCGGAGAGATTCCCTATAGCGTGCATACACACGACGCGGGAGGAGGTCCCTAGAGCGGAAGTCGTATCGCAACAGATACACAAAGCGTGATGGAAAAAGAGAAGTGTTTCCACTGACCGAGAAAGAGGAAGTGAAAGACGAAGAGGCGGGAGAAAACAAGATACGTCCTCCTTCCATGAGCCGTAAGACGGTAAGAAATGGTGCGACTGGCACCAAATCACTACCCATAACACCACCGAGTGTAGGGAGTTCAAAGCGAGCCTGAGATATTTGGCTCCGGGAGACCTACGAAGCCACCTCGAAACCCGGCGTCCACATCGAGACCATTCCCAAGAAATGCGGGAGGGATCCCGTAGTCCCGAAGTAGACAAAACGAGGAGGTCGAGAAACGAAAGGTCAAGATCCCCTGTCATGAACAAGGCCATCTCACCCCAAAGAAAGTCTCCCGTCTACATAACACTGCGCAATGATGACGACGGAATGGAAGTCATAACCATCAAGGGGGACAGGAAGCGTCCCTGGTCGAAGGGGATCGCATATCCCACTGCCTCAACATCCAGCGCAGAATGCCAACCAACGTTACCTTCCTGCCGACCGAGTTGGCTAAGGAAGAAAATTTAGAAGACCCCATGGTCATCTCTTTTAGAACCGCCAAATTCAAGGTCACCCGGGCCCTTGTAGATAATGGGAGCTCTGCAGACATCCTTTTCTACTCAGCTCTTAAAGGCATGAAGAAGAGCGTCCAAGACCTCAACACCTCCAACACCAGCTTGGTAGGGTTCTCAGGAATTCCAAGTAGCAGAATGCCCCTCGACTTACAAAGCCATCCTTGGGTGCGGTTTCCTCGCGTCGTTCGAAGCGGTCGTGTCCACATTCCACCAGATGTTGAAATTCCCTAGCGGAGGACAAACAAGACGCGCTCGAGGCAACCTAAAAGAGGCAAAGAAGTCCTACCAAGCGACCATTGAACACCTCGAAGTTGACCTAGTCGATGCAAGAGGTGATGTCCGTGCCCAGAGGCGGTTGAGGGAGACATAGCAGTTTCCCTAGACGAAGAGTGACACCACAAAACGGTAGGCACTCGTCACATCTAGCTGCGGAAGAGGCCCAAAAGTTACTTACGCTCCTGAGAGAGTTTCAAGACCTCTTCGCCTGGAGACCGAAAGACATGTCGGGTGTCCCCTATAAGGTCTCCGAACACCGGCTCTTCGTCAAGCCTAAGGCACGACTCATTCAACAGCGAAGAAGGCACTTGTCGCTAGAGAAGCAAATGGCCCTTGGAGAGGTGGTGCGGCGTCTACTTAAGGCCAACTTAATACGAGAGGTACAATATCCCACATGGCTCTCAAACCCGATTTTCGTACGCAAAGCTAGAGGCGCCTGGAGGATGTGTATTGACTTCACCAGCCTCAACGCATCATGCCCCAAAGACGCGTATCCTCTTCCTCACATCGACCAAATCAATGAAGGAACCGCCAATCACGAAGCCCTCAGCTTCCTAGATATGTTCTTTGGCTATCACCAAATCAAAATGGCTGAATGCGACCATGAACTGACCGCCTTCATGACCCCCATGGGCAACTTCTGCTATGTGGTCATGCCTTTCAGGTTGAAGAATGCGGGAGCGACCTATCAAAGGATGGTTGATGCAGTCTTCAATGACCAAATGGGAAGGAATGTGGAGGCCTACGTAGACGACATTCTAGTCAAGAGCAAGAAGGCCAGCGACCACTTATCCGACCTACGAGAAACCTTCGAGACTTCGCGAAGGAACAACCTGAGGCTCAACCCGCTCAAATGTGTCTTCGGAGCGGAAGCGGGAAAGTGTTTTGCAGGTTTTCTGGTTTGTTTTAATAGATTTGTGGTCTGCATTAGGACATTTCTCGTTTGCTTTTTGGGGTTTGCTTTACCGTGTTTGTGGTTTGTATTAGGAGGTTTATAGTGTGCTTTTGAAAAATTTTTGGTTTGGTTGTGAGGTTTCTGGTAAGTTTTAAAGAAGTTGTGGTTTGCATTAGAAGGTTTCTAGTTTGCTTTTTGTGGTTTGATTTATCGTGGTTACGGTTTGCATTATGAATTTTCTGGTTTGCTTGTCCACCTCCATTGAGGTTTCACATCCGCTGCAGTAGAAAGTATGATAAAGCAATTCCAAAAGATTATATGCAGGTGACAAAGGACCTAAAGTCACCGAAGCGCCAATAATAGGAAGCCCAAAAGACGATGAATTGAACAAATTTCAAGCAAAGTTTCCACCCTTCAATCATTGGTTGGAGTTATGTTCAGTCTTCTTAGGGAAACAATAGTGCAAAGGAATCGTTCAACCAAGAGTATACAAGAGAATGAAAAAGTTGGTTTTTTAATCATCAATTTGGAGCAGATTCTGTGAACCGGTGAAACTGAGGAGGAGATATCGAACTCAAAAACCCAAATCAATTAAATGGTCATCAAAACCCAGCAAGAAAACCCAAAAATCATAGAAAATCCTACCCTCGCTAGAGAAGGGACAAGCCGCCACTGTTGGTGGTTGGATCTCTCCTCCACGCTTCTAGATCGGACTTCCGCAGGGGGTGAAGTGGGACGACCAGATCCTCCTTCTTCGTTTGTCTTCCCTACGTCGCCACATCGACCAAATCTTCACCGCATCAGGCTTTTCCCCATCTCTCGTTCCAGTATCCACTCACACGGATGCTCCTCGTCCATCACCGCTGTCGCGAATTTTCGAAGAGCGACCGTTGTTGTTGCTGTCGTCGGTGTCCTCACCCGGCTCTACGCACGTTGCACGCTCCACGATGTGGTGCCAGAGTTATTGGATTTGTGTCGGCTCCTGAAGAAGAAGGAACGCTGGGACGCTTGAGATCCGTATGGATTGGGATTTGGGAGCGGAGAAATCGAAAACGTGTATTTAGTTGTTTTGTGTTTTAATTTAATTTTTATTTTTCATGTATTTGATTAATTGACCCTTTTACCCTGCTGTTATTATGACAACATAAGGTGTGTTGTTATTGTATCTGCTCCCCTACGAATAGAATAAAATAATTATAGTGGCTAACGTGAACTTTACTAGTAATTCAAGTGACCAAACTTGCAATTTTTCCCTATTTACATATATATTGCCATATCATATGTGGTCTAATCCGATGATGAGAATTAAGCGTGAGATATGGGTGTAAGCGTGGCAACCCTGACCAACCTGTCGGGTACCCACCCCAAACCTGCCCACATGATTACCAAATTACCTGTTTGACTTCGGTATTTGGATGATTCGGGTATGCCTGAAACCCATGAATAGCGGGTGATGGGTGGCGACGGACTCCGTAGTATCCGCCCCGTATCTTAAAATGACATCGTTTTGGACGTCGTATATAAACCAAACGAAGGACAGAGAAACCTTAATCCTCATATCTTCTCGGCTTCGCAAACTGACTGCTCCCACCCCTTCGAGACCCCCAACCCCTAGATCCCTTAGCTGATTTTCTCTCCCTCGAATCCCCCAAACATTCATTCCAGTCAAAAATCTCGCTGATTCCCCACGAATTCCTCCCAATCCAGGCTGTTTATACATAAATGATTTCCATTAGGCAATCATTATCCCCAATTTGGCCAATTGGATGCTATTTTTGTCGGCGATTTTATCGAGAAATGGTATGCAGAACCCGAAATTGCCCGCTGTCATCTTCAATTCGCTGCTATTGACTGGAATGGTAGGCAATCACACACCGAGATAAGTTCTTTCTACCTTTTCCTTTCCTATTTAGTTGCTTCTACTGGCTTCTTCTTTTTCACGTATATATTGTAACCTCTCGCTTAATTTCAGGGTCACTGGTCAGTCTAACTTCTTCCCTAAACCCATTACCTTCACTATGCTCAGAGCACAGTCGAGCTAATCACAACTAAACCTTCATTTCTCCAGGTTCATTAGCTTGGTTTTTTTTTATGAATGGTAATGTTATTTTGTTTGTTTGACTTTGTTTGGGAGTTCTTCATGTTCGCATTATGCATCAACTAGCCATCTACTATCTGGTGAACAGAGCCTCCCTCTCCAGATAACAGGTTAGGCATAGCCTTCCTCAAATTCAACTCTCGATTGCATGTGTGATTTGTCTGAGTCGTTATGGTTGATGATTGCATGCAATTGTTTTATTGTTTATGTAGATGGATGGTGCTACTGAAAATAGTGCTTTGAATGTGAATGATCCTATTGTGCTTCGTAATCAAAATGGTAATGGTAATGGTAATGATGTCTTGACAAATGGAAATGAAAATGTTGAAGTAATTCTTGACGAAGAACGTAAATTGACTTATGATGTCTGGTCACATTTTGTGAGGGTGAAGTTTAATGGGGAGATTAAAACTAAGTATAGGTACTGTCAAAACTATTAGGTGGTGATACTAGTAATGGAACCTCTTACCTGAGGAACCATTATAAAATTTGCACCCAAAGAAAGATACATGATGGTAGATAAAGAGTTCTTGGTCCTGATTATGAACCAACTGCAAAACCCTTCCTATCTATTACTCAATTCAATTCTGATGTGTCTATGAAGGAATTGTATTCTATCATTATGGTGCATGAGTATCCCATGGAAATTGTTGAACATTAGGGTTTTAAACTTTTCTGTTGTTCTTTGCAACCTCAGAGGTTTAAACATATGGGACTGAAATGGCAAAGATTTAGAAGGATCTAGATGGTAATATTGGTAGAGTTGCAGTCACAACTGATATGTGGACTGCAACCAACCAAAAGATGGGGTATATGACAGTGACTGGGTAATTATTGACAATTCCTGGAAACTTAAAAATATGATGTTGAGCTTTGTTTATGTCAATGCCCCTCATACTAGTGAGAGGTTGGGAGCTAGGTTGTTCAAGTGTCTGCTTGGTTGGAATCTTGATAGGAAGTTGTCCTCGATTACCTTGGTGACTGTTGCACCAATGATGCCATGATTACCCATATGAAAACAAAACTTGCTATGGATGATTTGTTGTTTGATGGTATACTAATTCAAATGAGATGTTTTGCTCATGTTTTAAAAACAATTTACACATATATTGTGTTTTATAGAGAGTTAGGAGCGAGCCCGTCCGAGACTCAGGCGGAGCCGCTGGCATAACCATCATGCCCGAGTATGGGGAAGGGGCGCCCATAGCCTTTTTTATTTTGAATCCCCGCAGCTCATGTCTTATCTCATCTCTCCTTCCTCCTCCAGAAACACCACCAACCCCGCTTCTCCTTCCTCCTTCAAGCATCGGTCTCGTCCGACTCCAAGCGGGCGTGCCTAGGCAGACAGCGGCTTCGCCCCAGCCTCATACGTCCTCCCCAGAGACTCAGGCAGCCCCGCCTAAGAGACTGCCAGTTTCGCCGTCCACTTTTCATCACCCAACAGATCTAGATCCAGAATTTCCAACGATGATGAACCAGTCGCCGGCGATAGAGGAAGGGGGATAGGGCAGCGAGGTCGAGGTCGCGACGGGGACCGCTACCGAGGTGAGTATTCGTCGGTGACGGCTAGATTTTTTTTAAATTAGTTTTTATTTTTTTATGTTCTGATTAATTTTTTTTCTAATTCCTAGGCTTATGGATAGTTATTCCATGAGACCACCACCTGCGACAATTGATACAACTCCGGTGGATCCAATACTTCTTTGGGGACATGGGCACCATCATATTGACTCGGTTTGGGCAAACGATGTAAGTTTTCAAACTATTTTTATAGTTTTTTTATTAGCTGAACTGAACTGAAATTAGAATAAAATAGAATTACGAATGAAATACACGTTAAAATTAGAAAAAAAATTAGGTTATATATAAACATAAATATTAGGTGAACTGAATTTAGAAGGACACATATGATTGAATTAATATAAGTTTTGTGCACTATAGATTGGTGATGGACCTAACCACATTCGAGGTACGAGCAATTTCGTCAGATACCATCCACTTTATCAGTCGTATCTCGTCGATGCGGCTTGTTTACGGTTCTGCCATTGGTCCCTCTTACCGGTGACCCCGGTTTGATTACTGCACTCGTAGAGCGTTGGCGACTCGAGACATCGACCATCCACATGGCATTCGGTGAGGTGATGATCACTTTAGAGGACGTTGCGACACTTACCGGTCTAGCAATCGACGGTGATGCCGTCGTAGTAGACATACCAGACGATGACTAGTCGGCTATGTGTGTTCGACTGTTAGGACGGGCTCCGAATGATCTTGGTGGCGGCTTCATTAGAGACTACATGGCAGTTTGTACGAGCTTATGCTCTCTGTCTCTGATGGGAGGTGTTTTGTTTCCCGATCGGTCAGGAGGTTCAGTTCATCTGCAGTACCTACTCTTGGTGGAGGATTGGAGTACAGCGGGGAAGTTTGTCTGGGGAGTAGTTGTTCTATCCTAGATGTACCGTGAAATGGGTAGGTCGGCGCTACAGATGACGCAGTCCTCTTCACTAGGTGTTGACCTTGGTGGATGGTCCGCCTTGCTGATGCTCTGGGCGTGGGAGCGATTTTCTCATACAACACCACTACATATAGAGACGAGGGCGCAGATTACCGAGGACGCAGTCCTACGTGGCCTTCGATGGCTTCCGGCCCATACCCGTTAGCATGGGGATCAGTTCTCTCCATACAAGTTGTGGTTTGACGAGAGCACGACATTCGTGGTTAGTATATAACATTTCATTTTATATAATAGTTTTCATTGATTTGGTTTAGATTTAGGAGTAATTATGTGACCAAGTTTTGGGTGCAGTGACGTCCTTACTTTGATAGAGCCCAGGACTTCAGCGGTACTCTGATCCAGTCCGAAACGTTTCGAGCAGTAGTTCTGCTAATCTGCTTTTCATCGGCGATGTTGCACCATCCAGATGGCGTGCTCGGACAGTTTGGCATGATACAGGACCGGCCTCATCATCCACATTGTGCGGCTGATATTAGGTTTTCCCATCGCCAGGGCTAGCAGGGGCATCACGTGGGCAACAGTGTATAAAGGCAGCCAGCGATTCGATTGAGTGGTGGAACCGTCAACATAGTTTATCGTGCATATGAGCTACAATGACGCCCATTTAGCCTACCACTTGTAGCATCTAGAGTGGTATCGAGATGTTACTAGACGTTCAGGCACACGGAGAAGAGCTGCAATGAACGCAGCGGTTAGTTTTTTTATTAATTCATATTTGTGTTTTAATTTTTTTCCAGATGTGTAGGTTTTCTGATATTTTAAATTTAATTTTCAGTACGACAACATGGAGTCCGCTGAGTTGGGTTTACGTGATGGAGTTCAAGATTGAGGGATGTCCACTGACCGGATGGAGGAGTTGGCTGACATATTCGCAGCAGGGGTTACAACTTTAGGTTTCAGTGAGCGCCGACATCACAATCCTTCAGAACCTATACAGCGGCACCCTGTTGATGAGCACAGCTTACACATTTGGCCAGAGCGTCGGGTTCAGCTATCGGCCTGAGCGTGCCACCGCCACAGTTCACGTAGGAGCCGTAGACATCGACGTGAGTAGCGTGACGTACCTCGTCAGGTGAAGACCTCAGATCGTCAGTGAGTGTAGCAGTCAGACCTAATTCGACCTTCCAGTTCCACCCACCTTCTCAATAGCAGTTTCAGCCAGACACTTATGTGGGATTTCATGCAGGCACCAGTTCGACGCAGTAGTTTCAGCCACCGAAAGATAGCTTTCATACACTGTAGCATGATATGATGGGAGGCGGAGCCATGGCATCAGGTAGTGATACTATACCAGATTTGGACCCAGACGAGTGGTAGCGTCTAGATGGTGATTAGACTTTTCGTGCATCGATGTGGTCTTATGAGCAGCAGCTTCGAGCCGGAGCATTGGGTGGCGGTGCACCAGATGAGCAGATTCAGTCTCAGGTGGATGAGATGTTCGATACATAAGATCAGGATGATATAGTGGATGGACATCAGCCACAATACGATGATGGTAGGCCTCAACGGAACAGGCGGGCAGTGAGGTGTGGTCACTACAACAAATTCGGCCTATTAAGAGGAAAAGAAATAATGTACAGAAGCTACACTTAGTAAAAAAAGCAACTGGAACAACAAAAGAATGATGCAGAATTAAAATGAATAGAGGCAAGCAAATGGAGTAGATCACTCCTGCAAATGTCACTTATCACCTTAAGCTCCAGGTTTTTGCTCCTCGTCCTACACGCCTTGAGGGGATATTCGAAAAACCTGATTCATACAAAAAAAAGATGACAAGGCACACAATTAGAATCTGAAAAGGCCATTTCTCAATTTCAAGAGGAGTCTGCAGAAATATCAATAAGCTTACCCTTGGAACACAAATTCACTACCCAATAAACTGTGACAAGCCACCAAGAATTTGGGAGCACAGTTGTTATCAAGATAACAGAGCCAGCAAAGTAACAACAACAGTGGGCGAGAATGAAACAGAGATATGGGTAGAGAGAGCCTCTCAAACAACCGAGTTGCCTTAATCAAATGTTATAATTTGGAGAACTGTTCGTGCAAAACCAACCTTGAAAAGCACAAACGTTTATTGAATTCCAGATAAAGCAGAAACAACAGCGGTGATGGAGATGTAATAGGGGAGCAATATGAAGATTGAAATGAGGGAGAGAGAAACAACAGCGGCGAGGGAGATGGAACAGGCGAGAGAGAGCTCCAGGAATACCCAACCACTATCCCTTTCTGAAATTGTAATATTTCCCCAGAAAGGACGAAATCGGTCTACTTCAAAGAGAGTACGAAGATTGAAATTGATATTCCCATCCAAGCGCCATCTCGTCAGTTCTCCAATCATCTTCATCGCATTCAAAGCCGTCTTGGTCGGCGTCTCGTCTCCTACGAGATAACGTCACCAGTGGGTGCTCCGCGAATCCTAATAAAAAAACAAAAAGAAGTGTCAAAACTGAAATCAACTAGGAATCAAAAGAAAACACGCATGCAGGCTCAGCCTTACCTTGATCGGTGTCTTTCTAGTCGATTAGGAGCTATTGGGTCGGGGTATAGTGGCCGGAGATGAGAGAAAGGAGTAGATTGAGAAATGAAAGTTCCCTTTCCTATAGGTTTATTGTCGTTCTTTGGGAACGATTGAGGGGGAAGAATAGGGGAATGGCGGTGGATGAAGAGAGGCGATAGAATAGGGTTTTGTTTTTCAGAGAGAAGGATCGAAACGTGAGAGAGATGAGGTGAACGGCGACAGCTGAATTTTATTTAGGGTCGTTTCGTCTTAGAGACGTTATATAGACTGATGGTCAAAATGACCCTTTGCCCCTTAGGGTTTCTGGAAATTAATGGGGCCTTGCCACCACTTTTGCATGGAATTACCACTAAGCCCCGCTTTGTCTCTGTATTGAAATGGAAAAGGAAAACACAAAAATAGTGCATTTCGAGCTTCGAACCCGGGTACTCGGGTAAATTAATGTGGTGCAATAGCCAGTGGGCTAGGCAGCCATTATTCTTCAAGTTATCCTATCCAAATAATTATATTTTGTCCCTAATACGAGATTTTGAACGCAAAAGAATCCCTAAGTTAGGTTAATTCTGTTTCTTTCTTAATAATCTATTTAAATTTTCTTTAAAAAATGATTTATATGATAATCACGATAAGTGGAACGTGGTTATAACTACAACACTAAAGTTACCTCAACGAACTACATGGAGTTTGAGTTCGTGTTTCGGGTGCGTAGTCGACCGAAAAGGTTCCAGTCTAACACGAGGTTTCAGACTAACACAAGCAAATATGACGAAAATGCATTTTGTCAAAAACGAAACCACTATATTATGACGAACATGCCTTTTGTCAAAAACGAAACCACTATATTATGACGAACATGCCCGTTTGTCAGCTCGTCGTTGGATTATTCCTATCTATTATGTCAAAATATTTTGTCATTTAAACAATTTAGGAAGGCATAATATGACAAAAGCTACTTTGACGATATAATTTGTCACTTTTGTGTCTCTTACATCCCGATATGGGATGCCTATTTTGACAAAATTAATTGTGACACAAAATAGTTGTCACGTTACTCACTTTAGATGACGACTTATTATGACAACAATGTTTTTGTCACATTAGGCATACCAAATAAGACATATATTAATTTTGTCATATCATTGTACTTATTGTGACATACAAAAAATAACAATAAATTTTTTGTCCTAATAGGCCAAATTTGTTGTAGTGGGTACTGGCGGCCATCTAGTGGATCAGCATGGTGGTCGTCGTGGTGGTCGTTAGTGAGACGATTTTTAATTATATATTATTATTATGTACTTCTTTGGGATATTTATGTGGACTATTATCTGGATTATTTTTAATTTCACGTGGACTAATTCATGTTAGTGTTATTGTTCGACCAAACTACATGCCAAGTCTAATTGAAAACTTTAAATATAAAACCAACAAACAACAACAACTAGTTCATATCATAAAAGTCCAAGCAACAAGTTCAAACAACAACTTTTGCAAGGCAAATCGAAAGAAAAACAACTACTACTACATTAGATAAACGTTCGACCAAACCACATACCACGTCAATTACCTCTACTTCCTCTTCTACCACCTCTTGCACTTTGTTGGCTACCACGCCCTCTTCTCTGGCTCCCACACCCACTTGCTTGGCCACCACAAGTTGATGCATTATGTCCCGCTTGGTTACAGTTGCTACACACTTGGTGTGATGCACCCTCTCTTGGCCAATCCATCTCATTGTGAATTCTTATCGATCTTGGCCTCCCCGGCTTCTTAATCATGTGTAGATTAGGATGGAGAGTAAGGCCATTATGCTTCTTCCAACCCTTAGGTTCACCAAGAGGTGTGAAACTTGTCCCATAAAAATCCACCACTGTTTCAAGCTTGTAGACGTCGTTTACAAACCTATACGAATTAGCCCCCATTAGGTTGCTAGTTGCAAGGGCATGAGAGCAAGGAATTTTATTTCCTTCAAATTTCCCACAAGTGCAAAATCCCGCCCGGTTGTTGTCGTCAAAGTGCAATGTGAGTGTGTGTTGAACCCGTCATTTTGAAATTATTGGGAGGAGTCTGAACTACATAGATGCCTTGACGTTGATCAACCTCCGTCACGGAATGTCCAACTGCCTTTTGTGACCATGGCTTGATCTTCTATTCACATTTGATGGTGTACTGTAAACGACCACTTCTAATTTGTGCTTCTTTCTCCAACCTCATCTTATCGAATTTCTGCAACAATCAGCAATAGGTATGTTGCACAAGAGAAGCTATAGTAAGTGAACGAATACCTTTGAAAACACCATTGATGCTCTCTGCCATGTTGGATGTCATGATAGACCAATGATGCCCACCATTGTATTTATCATGTGATAAACTCCAACGAATCTGATGTTGGTCCACCCAGTTATCACAAGAAATATTTCTACCAGCGGCCACCTTCTTAAATTGCTCAACTTGACGATCGAACTTCTCCAAGCGTTTTTCTCCGACTAACAAAATAAACAACCACACGAGTTAGATAAATTCATGACAAAATTACATGAAAATAAACAATACATGAAAATAAATAACAAAATTTAACGAAGAAGCTAGGCTTACCGACTCGAAATAGTTGCTTATACATAATCCTGCTTTTAGTCTTCCTTTGCAAATTGCATGCATAGTGTGCATGCACCACCTCCACTCCCAACCTCTATCGATGTTATTCATGGCTTCATAGAGTCCCGCATGTTTATCTGAGATGATGCTAACATCATTTCGATCGGTCAAACCTTGAACGTGACTTATGAACCATGGCCAACTATCAGTTTTCTCGCTCTCCACTATGGCAAATGCAATTGGAAAATTTTTCTTCCGGCCATCAAATGAGCTCGCCATGAGTTGCACTCCTTTATACTTTCCAGTAAGAAATGTTCCATGACAACCATGACCCCTGGACAATTCTTGAATCCATCTATACAAGGTCCATAAGCCCAGAATACTCACAGAAATATCGAATGACCTGGTTCAGATGAAGGAACTCGTACCCAATCAATCACTGATGTTGGCATTTTTCTCTTTACCGCCCGCAAGAATGTTTGCAAATAATCGTAAGATTCTTCCCAATTCCCAAGCAACTTCTCCAATGCTCTTTGTTTCCCATATCAATCCTTTTTGTAAGTAACTTGTGTATTAAACTTATCTTTCAACTCGGCATGCACAGTTAGAACACTCAGATTTGGTTGGGCATGTACCAAATGTTTCACAGACTCAGATATAACGTCGACATCAAGATGGCGATGATCCGTCGGTTGAGTCATACTGCTACAAGAATGAACCAACTCGGCCTTTCTCACATTCCATTCGCTTCCCACATCTCGACATCGAAACCGCAACATACAAGGACAATTTTCATCCTTGTGCTTCAAACATCTGATCTTCCAGATTGAAGGTGACGACTCCACCACGTTATACTGAAAGTTGCGTTGTAGTGCGTAGTGTTTAATCGCCACCTGTGCAGCTTGCTTCGAGTGAAATATCTGCCCCTTGTAGAATTCTCCATCAAAACCAGCAACAATAGGCATTGGAATTACGCCATATGAATCAACATATGATAATTCGTTACCCTGTAAGTAAAAATATGGAGGATAATTAGGTTTTCCTCCTCCTCCTCCTCCTCCTCATCATCATCATCTTCCTCCTCTCCGTCATCACTGTCATCATAGTCATGATCGGATGGAACGCTCCATGTGTCATCTTCTTCCTCTCCACCCTGATCCTCACTGAGCTCAGCATGTATCTCAGCACCCAAACAATAAGGGTTTTGTGCCATAAATTCCAAAGCATATTCAAGCTATCATCATTCACAATAGGCATCGCATAATGAAATAAAACACCATTCTGCCATTCTAGAAGACAATAAGTGAAACATGTAATCACATCACTATCTTGTACTGCTTCGTCTTTATGTCGTATTCTCTGAATTAGATTATCACAAAGTTTCTGATAGTTCACCCTGGATGGAACAGTCAACTGAAAACTTTTACCACCAACGAAATGGACTCCCAAATTGTCATCTACTTTCTCTGATTTCCACCGAGCAGCTAGTTCAAATCTTCTAAAATCACTACATAAAAAACAAACTCACTAATTACTAACTAAACAAAATCATTATAGCATTTGAAGAATATAATTAAAAAAATAAATACGTCTCTTACCTATTATTAGCCATCTTCCCAGCAACCAGACAGCAACCAGAGCTTCTCTCGTCTAAAACTTCGTTGATTTTTTTGGTGGTGAAGAACTGAAGGAAAAGTGAGTATATATGGTGCTGGAGTGGATGAGGGAGACAACGAACCCGCCTCAGTCTCGGGCGCCAACACTGAAGCTTTATAAAAGGCCCCACGCCCCAGTCTCGGGCGCTGCTGCAGAGATTTATTGGAAAATCAATAACTAGTGGTCGCGCTTGAGGCTCAGGCGGGCACGCTGTTTCCCTACAAAAAAACACAATATACATGTCAATAGTTTTTAAACAGCCATATTGGTGGTAAATTTTTTAAAAACTTTAACTTTGACTAAGACCATCCAACCTGAATTATCAATTTTATTTATGATTATTTTACTTTGTTCTCCAGCCTACTTGTCGGCTTTGTGTGGTCCATTATAGATTGCTAGTCTAATTACTAACTTGAAATTAATAAAATAAAAGTACAATTTCTTTTGTGATATAGTTTGAATGATTTGTTAAAACATTTGGTGATAGATCATATGAATTTTAAATGGTAGAGTGATAAATTTAGTCATATTTTTTTATGTTATAGTACATAAACAATTCTATTCACAGTCGATTAACAGTTTTACGATCAACTACCAAATCATGCATCACTATCTTTCTAGTTCGGCATCCGGTCCATAGATTAGTTCACATTTTATCCATTTAATGAGCTCAAGTTACCACAGTTTGCTATATCGGTGGATATTTTTACAGGTGGGCTGAACTTGGCCTAAATTTGGGAACATAGATATCATGGCAGACAGGCAGAGTGTCCTAATTCAAGAGTCAAGATAGCATTTGTAGAGAGATCTTGGGATGTTTCGTTTGTTTCGTCACCGTAATATTGACAAAATTGACTCCCTCACCATCACAGTTGAACAACGCTGCCAAATCTGACCAAGAGACCTGCCGGTTTATTTGAAATTTTGATAACTTCTATCGCCCGCTTCCTTCTTTATTATACGAGGTGCTCGGTTGTCTAAGCAGTTGAGCTACGTTGATTATTTTGGGTCTCAATGACTAATGAGGGATCAGGGTTTTAGCAAGGTAAGTGATCAGTTCATAGTTGCCTTCATTGTAAATGATCAACATGTTCGAACGAGTTGAGCCGCATGATCAAAATGTGAAATTTTAGAATGCTTTATAATATTAGTGTTCTATTTTCTAAAAAATAAAATTGGTACAAACTAAACTTGGACATATATATACTTTTTTTACAAAAAATTTTGTGGCACAAACTGACTTTGTATCTTTATTTTACAGTGAAAATTAAACTTGTATTGTAACAAAAAAAAATTACAAATTCAACTTGTATATCAAAACACCCTTAATTTAGAGTATAATAGAAGTGTTCAATCAATATATGGGCATGGCCCTATATTATATATATGAAAATGGCACCGTGCTAACTATGGAGTGGTGGTGGCCAGTGGGCAAATAGCCAAATCCCATATAAAAAACATGCTAGTCAAGTAAATCCCATATTAAAAACATGCTAGTCAAGCAAATCCCATATAAAAAACATGCTAGTCAAGCAATTTCCATAAATTAATGTAAATATATATAAACCTTGGCCGCCTGTAAATATTGATTTATAGAGGTACATAGAAGTAGAGAAAACAAAACTCCCTCGATTTGACGGTCGGAGAAAGATGAGCGGCACCAACTTTGTTTCTTCCGTGATTAAAAGGTAAAGGTAACTGAACATCTCATATTGCTATCCCAATTTATCACTTACGGATCGACTTTGCATCTCTAGGCTGGAAGGAAAAGTAGCGCTGATCACCGGCGGAGCCAGCGGAATAGGCGAGGCCACGGCCAAGCTCTTCGTCCAACACGGCGCCAAAGTCGTCATCGCCGATGTCCAGGACCAATTGGACCAATCCTTGGCCCGAAACTTGGGCCCACCGGACACCGTCTGCTACATCCGATGCGACGTCACCAGCCCTTCCGATGTCAGAGCCGCGGTGGACGCCGCCATGTCTAGGTACGGCCAGCTGGACATCATGCACAACAACGCCGGCGTCGCCGGTTCCCCGGACCATCGGATTGTCGACTGCGACGATGACAACTTCCGGCGGGTCATGGACGTCAATCTGTTCGGGCCATATCTCGGGGCCAAGCACGCCGCAAGAGTGATGGTACTGTAAATAAATCTTACTTTGATATATTGATTGGGTTTGTATTTGATATAAGATTTATTGCGTACCGATTTATACGTAAATTGCGTAAATTAGAATAATCGGTAATTTTTTAACTTTCTCCCAAATTCAAGTTGGTTCTTTTGTTTAGATTTTTGGCTCTGCTAATGTCGATAATGCCCATTAGTAAGCATATGGTACTATTTGATACCTATATAAGTTATTTTTGTTTGAGGAGTCGTGTTAGTATGTGATATAAAAATTATTATTGAACATTTCTCAACAACTGAAGTTATTGAAATAAACTAGTTATTAATGTGGTATCTTTTGTTAGAATTTTGATAACTCCTACCTATTATACTAGCTTTATTCTCGGCCATTGGCCTGGTAAATGTTTTTATTAATTAGTTCATATTATATTTAATCAATTAAAAATTATTAATATCTTGACTTTTTTTGTTATTATATTAAACTTGTATTTTTATCAAAAAATATTTTTTTATTATTAGATTCACCGAGTTTAAATAATTTTTTAATCTAATGTTAGTTTTATTGATAGTGTGAAAGTATTACGTATATATAATAATACGATAGTACTGATCATGTTGTGATCAATGGCCTAATACCATCAAATAAAGTATGGCTAATTGTCTCAATAGTTTAATACCTTAACAAACTACACAGTAAAATTTGGAGTTTGTGGGTTCAAAACCCTACTAATGCATTTGTATGTTTGGTTGAAAACCGTCGTTTCCTCTTCACTATATTACCACAAACTTTGGTTGGATACCCTATAATCCAAAGGGAAAAGATGCTAATTTAAATGTTTTTTAGATTTGCATAAAAATTAAATATAACTAATATATCTATCCAACTCCTAGCCTCCCACCACACCCTCTCTCACGTTTTCCAGTTTTTTTTTATTGGGTATTAAAAGGAAAAGGAAAGAGGAGAAAATGGAGGAAGCACGTACTTTTTTAACCAAACGTTGCAACTCTTGGGGGATTTTAAAGAAGAAGAAAACGGGAATAGTTTGTTTTTTTAGTATGCTGATGTGGGAGCATTATTTTAGTTTAAGGCTGATGTGGCAGTGGCCTAAATCTTAAACCCTTTTAATATTTTGATAGATAGATAGATAGATAGATAGTTTATGTATATGATATTCAAATGTATAAAAACTTCAATTCAATAGAGTTTGCTTTCGTTGCAACTCGAATTATTCGAATCAAACGGATTTTTCTTGACAAATTGTACGTAAAGTCTGTAAAACAATAACGCTCCTAGCCTCCTACATCAACAGGTACCAGCAGGGAGAGGCGGCTGCATCCTGTTCACGGCGAGCAGCGCCGCCGTGACGAGCGGGAACATTTCGTACCCGTACAAGGCGTCGAAGAACGCGGTGGTGGGCCTGGCGAACAACCTGTGCGCCGAGCTTGGTCAGCACGGGATCCGGGTCAACACCATCTCGCCTTTCACGGTGGCGACTCCGCTGCTGAGGAGTGCGCTGGGCGGGCTTGGGGAAGAGGAAGCGGAGCAGTTTGTGGCGGCGGTGGCGCCGCCGAACTTGAAAGGGATGGTGCTGAGGGTGGAGGATGTCGCCAAGGCGGCGCTGTATCTGGCGAGCGATGATGCCAAGTACGTGAGTGGGTTGAATTTGGTGCTGGACGGCGGCCATAATCACAACCATCCCATCTTTGATGCTTCCGCCTTCACTTAATTAGCCGGTGATGATGAAATTGATGAGTGATTTAGCGGTTGAGATGATTTCAGTATACTGCTAGGATGCGATTCTCTGTGGTCAGTTACATGTGGAGTCTCTCGGTGATATATAAATAAGGAAATAATATATGTGGACAAACTCGCTTGTCTAGCTTTTTTTGTCTTTGTTCCAACATGTAGGGCAGGGGTGGCTACACGGTCCGGTCTGGTTAAATTGGACCAAATTGATCCGGTTTCAGTCCGGTCTTTTCAGGAATATAAAGACCAAAGAATGGATTGGATACACTCCGGTCTTGATCCGGTCCGGTCCCAATTTTATCTTGATTTTAGGTGTTGGGGGTCTCTTATCCGGTCTTTATCCAGGTTTTTTTTACCTCAAATCTAAGCCCGAATATGAGATTGGATTGTTTGCTATCAGGTCCCAGTCCGGTCCCGATCCGGGTTATACGGTCTGGTTTTGGGTAAAACCAAACAGTCTTGGACCAAATTGCCAGCCCAAATGGAGGCTAGTAGGAATTGGAAAAAATAGCTCTATCTTTTCTCGAGAAAAAAAAAATCCCTCCCCGTTCTCTCTATCGTGGGAAGTAGGATCGACAATTTCGCCCGCTGCGACTCGCCGTCCCTAGCCACTCCGCCCTCTCGCGGCGTCGGAAACGGCTTCATCCGATGGGGCTTTTAAAAGCCCCACCCTGGGATCCTCGATTTCTATCGCTCGTGTGTTGCTACACCCTTTCATCCCTCTCCTTTGTGAGCATTCTTAGTCATCGACACTCTGCTCGATCTCCCATGGCTGCAGTTAACAGGGTTATCTTCGGTGACGATGATGTTGCTGTGGGTGCTCTTAGAAGTGATTTATCCCTCTTGGGCAGAGTCATCGGGGAGATGCCCTCAATCCCTCACCTTCAGCACACTCTAGGGAGGCTTTGGGGATGCCACGGAGCAGTGTCGATTAGCCCGCTGCACGATGGAGTGTTGCTAGTCGTTTTCCCTACGGTAGCGGATGGGGATCGTGTTCGGAAGGTTTCCCCCTGGTTTCTCCCTAAGTATCTGGTGAATCTGGATCCCTGGGTGACGGTTACGCCTGAAGTTAGGGAACAATTGTGGCGTGTTCCTCTGGGGATTCACTTTTGGGGCATCCCTACTGCTTGCTGTACGAAGAAGATGGCCATCCTGCTTGGCCAAGCTTTGGGGAGATTTGCCTCCCCTTCCGTTCATCGTATCCCGTCAATAGGAGAGGTGTACCTGCGTGCTCAAGTGGCCATTGATGGTCGCCTCCCTTTGCCTCTCACGGTGCCTGCTTCTCATGAAAAGGCTGGGGGTGATGACTTTGATGCTGTGGTTCGATATGAAAGACTGTCGCAGTTCTGCTATCTTTGTGGCATCATAGGTCACATTGGCCAGAAGTGTCCCCGTCGGGAGGAGCTCGCTGGAGCAGATTCTCCTTATGGCCTTCACATTCTGGTCCAAATCAAGGGTCCGAAAGTCAATGAGAAGACTCTGTTGCGCAAGAGGATGTTCACTTGGGTTCGGCCAGAGGAAGACCCTCCCATTGTTGCGCCACAAGGCCCACTGCTAGTGACTGAGGGGAACTCTGTTCATAGGATGAGAACCAGGGAACAGCTGCAAGGTTCCCTCCTGGACTCTCCTGAACCTAAGCGCCCTCTGCATGAAGGAGTGGAGGACGCTCCAATCAACTCTCTTGGAACAATGGTGGTGGCTACCAGCCAGAACTGGGCCCAATCGGCCAAATGAGCATCTTAGTGTGGAATTGTAGTGGTTTAGGCTCTACCCTTATGATTCCCTCACTGCTTGGAGCCATTCAACGATTTTCACCCTCCATTGTCTTCCTTAGCGAAACTAAGAGGGATGACGAATTTGTAAATAAGAAACTATTAGGGTTTCCTTTTGTGCATTTTTTTTCTCCTGTAGGTCGGTCCGGGGGGTTAGCAGTAGCTTACTCTGCCAATGTCGCTTGTTATTTGCTAGGGGAGTCTTCCTATTACTTGTATGTCGAATGTCAGCATGTAGTCTGGGGGACCATTGCTTTCATCTTTGTTCACCTCCATTATGATTCTCAGCTGCGTGCTGATCAGTTTAATGAAATTGTGACTTTGGTTTTGTCGTGTGTGCCTCCCGTCGTGGTTATAGGTGACTTTAACTGTATTCTTTTTGCCTCCGAGAAACTGGGAGGCCGACTTCCGTCCTTTGCAGCAATGGAACAGTTTCACTCCTACCTTGATTTAACAGGCCTTGTAGACTTGGGATTCAAGGGTTCCCCTTTTACTTGGTCAAATAGAAAAGGTTTGGCTACACATATTTTGGAAAGGCTTGATCGGGGTCTTACTAATGGGACTCTACTTGATGTTTGGCCGAATATGCAGATGAACCATTTGACGGATTTGGGATCCGATCACCGTATGCTACTACTTCAGTTCGTCCCTGGGGCTGGGCAGGGCAAGCCACGATTCCACTTTGATCGTCGGGGGTGCTTTAACGCTGAAGCGATGGAAATTGCAGTCCAAGAATGGCATAAAAGCTATAGGGGAACTGCCCAATTTCAGCTCTTCTCCACTCTCAAAGCTGCGCGGCACAAGTTTGTGGATTGGGCGAGAAAGGGTACCACAAACTCTGCACGACTTATCTGTGAACTCAAGTCTGCTATTGAAGCTGAACGGGACCATGTTGTGCTTGACTGGGAGGTAATTAAAGGCTTGGAGGTTCAGTTATCTAGTGCATATAGTCAGGAGGAAATTTTCTGGAAGCAAAATTCTAGAGTGGATTGGCTTCAACGAGGCGATGCCAACACCGACATTTTTCACTCTAAAGTTCGGCAAAATAGAAGGCAGAATTTTATAGAAGTGATCCGGGATGAGGCTGGGATTGCCCATTATGATGAAGCTGGAAAAGGAACTATTGAAGTTAACTTCTACAAGCAGGTTTTTCTATCTGATGGGAACTCACCTTTCTTCTTGGTTAATGCTTTGCACCTTCCTCGGAAGCTCTCGAATGCGCATAACCTGCTTATTTCGGCTCAGGTTACTAGTGAGGAAATTAAGCAAGTGGTGTTCAGCATTGGTCCGCATCAAGCTCTAGGTTCAGATGGGTTCACAGCAGCATTTTTCCAGTCCTTTTGGGATATCATTGGTCCCTCTGTCTTGGCAGCAACACATTCTTTCTTCCGAACTGGCCAATTGCTCCACAACTTGAACCATACCCTCCTCACCTTGATCCCTAAGGTGTCGAACGTATAATATATGAAATAGATGAGGCCTATAGGTCTGTGCCAAGTCTTCTACATGGTTATCGCCAAGGTCCTGGCAGTTCGCTTGAATCAGGTTCTGCCGGAGATTATCAGTGAGGCTTAGAATGGGTTTGTGAAAGGTCGGGACATCACAGACAACATCCTGATTGCTCAAGAGGTTATGCAATTTCTCAAGACAAAAACTCAGGGCCGAGACAAGTGGATGGCCGTGAAACTCGATATGGAAAAGGCGTACGATCGCGTTGAATGGGGTTTCTTGTTTGCGGTGATGGACTTTGGGCTTTGATGTGAAGGTAATCAATTGGCTGAAAGCTTGTGTGACCATGGTTTCCTTCTCTATAATTCTAAATGGAACAGAGCATGGGTATTTTCGTCCTCAACGGGGCATCCAGGAAGGTGACCCCCTGTCTCCCTTGCTTTTTGCCATTTACACAGAAGCTTTCTCTGCCATGATCGGAGGTGCTTTTTCTTCGAATCAGCTCCATGGACTGAAAGTTCATAGGAATGCACCAACCATCTCTCACCTACTGTTTTCTGATGATTCCTACCTCTTCTTGCGTGCTTCTTCCTCGGAATGCTCCTCACTCCTTAACCTTCTCCAGCTATACGAACAAGCAAGTGGGTCAAAGGTCAATCTCCTCAAGTCTTCTGTCTATTTTAGCTCCAATGTCACTGACCATGAAGCCTCTTTGCTGGCCGGGCAGTTGGGAATCACTTCTATAGGGCCTCTCGACAAGTATCTTGGACTTCCATCGCAAGATCAACGCTCCAAGGTCCTAACCTTCAAATTTGTGGAAGATGCCCTAGCTGAACGTATTCGCAGCTGGAAGACTAAAGCACTCTCGCAGGCTGCAAAGGAAGTGATAATTAAAGTGGTGGGTTCAGCTACTCCGGTCTACACGATGATGTCATTCCGGCTGCCGGCCACGAGCTGTCGACGGTTAAACAGCCAGGTATCCAGATTCTGGTGGGCAAGGCAAGATAAAGAGAAGGGGATTCACTGGGTCTCTTGGCCGTCGATTTGTATTAGCAAATTTCATGGCGGTCTTGGTTTCAAGGATTTTGATCTTTTCAACATCGCGATGCTAGCTAAGCAAGCGTGGAAACTTGTTCAGAACCCGTCGTCCCCCCTGGCCCGCATCTATAAAGCTCGGTATCATCACAACAGCACGTTTCTTGCTGCGAGAGCTGGGAATCGGCCATCGTGGGCTTGGCAAGGCATTCTTGAGGGGAGGAAACTATTACTGAGAGGACTCCGGTGGCAGGTTGGATGCGGATCAGGCATCAACATACTTCATGATCCTTGGCTGCCGACTTCACCTCCATCCTCCCCGAAGTTACTGCCTGGTGTATCCCTCTCAAATCCTTATGTGGCTTCCCTAATCCAGCTGGTGACAAGAACCTGGAATTTAGACCTCATTCGAAGCCTCTTCCATCCAGACAGCATCAAGTGCATCCTCTCCATTCCGTTGTCCTCTTTTCCTCTGCCAGACAAACTTATTTGGCACTACTCCTCTAACGGGGTCTACAGCGTCAAGTCAGGCTATTAGGTGTTGTCGGAGGATCGCGCGGCTTCCTTTGCTCCACTCCCTTAACACTTGGATTCAAAATTCTGGAAGTGCTTGTGGAATCTCCCCATACCTCCAAAATTGAAAATTTTCTTGTGGAGACTTGTGCGCGGGGTTCTCCCGCTGTGTACTTTGCTAAAACACAAGACATTGTGTGATGTTGAAACTTTCTCACACTGCTTCTTTAATTGCAGGATTGCGCGTGGAATCTGGGAACTTGCAGGGCAGGAGGCGATTCGTCAGGATGTGTGTGTGCTAACTCCAGATGTTGCTTGGCATCGTATTTTCTTTTCCTTGCAGCTTTCAAAAGTGCATATTTCTGAGATTGTATTCCTCTCCTGGCGAGTTTGGAAAGCCAGGTGCTGGTCTGTCCATGACCACGTCCAGTATTTGCCGCCTTCCTTGCTCCGCCAGTTTCGTAGTCATCTCAGTGAGTGGCAAGACGCCGCCAATGGAAGACAGTCCAGCCAGCCTATGACCCGGCAGCGTGGTGGGTAGCCTCCTACTATATTTAGCCCACCAGGGGGTATTTTGATTCGGTTTGATGGGGCTTTTCGCAAGGATGTTGGCGGCAGCTCAGGCTTCGTGGGCTTCGCGGAGGATTCAACCCTCGTATGTGCGTATGGTAAGTTCTACGCAGGTTTGAATGATCCCTTCCTCTCTGAGCTACTTGCCCTCCGTGATTCGATGTTATGGTGTCTTCAGCATGGGTTTTATAACCTGCGTTATTGTGGTGATTCCCAATTGGTTATTCGTCGAGTGGCGGAGAATGCAGCGCAGCATGAGACTGGAGGAGCAATCCTGGAAGAAGTTTGTCTGTTCAAATCCAGCTTCCAGTTCAGCCAGTTTGTTTTTGCTTCCCGTAGGACTAACAGGGCTGCCCATTTAGTGGCAAAACCAGCCCTTGTATCGGTAGCTCGACAATCGGTCGACTACCGTATTTACTTTTCAATTCTCTGTAATCAACTGTCTATCTACTTTCTATCTATGGCAAAAAAAAAACTTGCTTGTCTAAATTGAACACTCTATATCTCGAAAAAAAAAATTGAACACTCTATATCTGATTATTTATTGGGCTTCATAAATAGTATGGTTTAGATTGGCTAATTTGAGGAGCTAAATAATATAAATGTTAGCCTCCTTTTGGGAGAAGATAGGGTGCTAACTCCATATAGGGTTAGCACCATGCTAACTAGGGTATAATAGGAAAACAGGAGGAAACTTTTAAAATATGATTTTAATGTGATTTACGAAAAATGAGTCGAAAAAGAAAATGAGCAAATTTAATGGGATAATGGACGGATTTAATGGATGTGACGGTTGTTATTAGGGGATAGAATTACTAATCCTAATTTAATTGATAGCTATTTAATATTAATATTATTGATTTAATTGTAGTGATTATATAGTATATTTTAATGATATGGCTTAGTAGTTATTTTCTTATTAGTAGTGTTTTACGATAGTAGTAGTGTTTATTATCATTGGTAGTGTTTTCAATAGTCATTGTTTATGTCATGACCGTTTCTTTTCTTTGGTTGATTCTTTGTAGTAGCCATTTCAGAGATAGTAATAGTGTTTCCAATAAGAAGTACCTTTTTAATATGGTAGTTGTAAATCATGATCTTAGTAGTATTTTATCCTCCAATAATATATAGTAGAGTTTTGTGAACTTTTCTCCATTTCAAATATCCTGCAACGAGAGTGAAAGTAGGAAGGACATTTTTGTCTTTACAATTAAATATTTATCTCAATAAAAATATCAATATGAGGATTCGAACCCGGGTCTCTTAAAACAAAGACAACAATCACAACCAATTACACTAAACAAATTTGTTGTATCTTTTTTAGTACAAAGCATACACAAAGTTAGACTCTGAAAATTGGATGAATTTTCCATCATGATTACCAAGCCCACTAAGTCTACCGTATATATTTTTATGGTGTTTGATACTTCAGTTTTCATAGTAGCTAGAGTTTCATGTAATTTTCTCAATTTTAAATTTTTTGCTCTCGCCTTAATTTTTTTGCTAAAGGTAGATTGATAATTGGCTACCATTGAAGAAACTAATTATGTTACTGCGTGTTGTATCCTTGAAATTTTCAATTTAAATTTAAATTTAGTGCTTTTTTTTATCTTTGTTCTTATCTCTTTTAACTTCCTCTGAAATTCCCTCTATCGTGCAATAGTTTACGCCCCTTTCACTTTTCAATACAAGGCCGCCTTTGAAATCAATCTTTTGGTATCTCTTGGCACTACGATTTTATTATTCGGGATTTAAGCTAGGCAAGTAGAAGATTTCAACTCCGATATCAATCCATGACAAATAGAATGGAGTTCAATAAATGGAGTTGTAGAAGGAGGATTAGAGATTGAATTTTTTATTGAAACATATGTCTCTTGAGATAAAAATTTGGTTCTACAGCAGAGAGTGGTGACTATTGGACCTTTAGGTTTATGGTTTTTGCAGCTAGGTCGATTCTTTATTTAACCTATTGGAACTGATAGATACGGAGTGTCTAATTTTGTGTCTTATTACTTCGATCGAGTTTATTAGCATATTGGAGGTAACCCTAATTTTGTCGTTTGCTCTCAAGTTTTATTGGTCCCCTCTTAATTGAGTTGTTAGTATATAGTTGACTTGAATCAACAACTCTTCATTTCTTTTTTATTAGTGGCATATTGTTCCTAAGGAGTGCATTGAACCCTTTATGTAGGATTGTGAGGTTTAAAATTGTGTTTCAAACTATCTATGGCGTGTGGGAATTCCAATGAGCTTTTGTACTCTATCTTTCTTGACAATCAACTAACCAATAGCATTATAATTGGGGCTTAATTATCATTATAAAAATGAGATCAATCATTTTTATATTTTATATTCTTATTTCTCCAAAAGTTCGACCTATATATTCTTTCTTTATATATCATCTAGATCGAAGAATTGTCAATAAAATTAAACGGGTTGATAGACTTAAATGTAACATAAAAATACAAATAATCAAATATGAACATTCCGGCCTACGGGCCGGGTTATAAGCTAGTAACGATAGTAGTGATTTTACAATGGTATTAGTTATTTTAGATCAACAATCCCCTCCGCTACCACTTTCACCCCAAACAACATGACTTGTTCTTACAATAGTAGTAGTGTTTATTATCATTGGTAGTGTTGCCGGCACGTTGTTTCCTTGCTCCTCCTCCAAATTGCTTGAGGTCCAGCCTCTTTCAGCCGCTCCAAGTTGCAGAAGCTAACAAGGCGGAGAATATTTTTTTTTGGCAATCGTGGGTTTTTTTAGGAAGTAGGAAAAGAAACGGAAAAAAGAAAATAGGCGAATGAGATCTGATTCTAATTTCCCTAATCCCGAAAAAATCTATTTCCTATTAATTATAAGTCATTTACGTCATAAATAAATACAGTCAATACCAATAAAGCCCCACATAATATTAGCAATTGGATTAAGCGGAAGAGAAGGGAACGAAGATTGGAGTGGTTGGCACCATGCTAATCCCTTAAGTAACCCTCCCCATCTTCGTTCTTTAGTATTTCCATTAATCTAATGGTGATTTTGTTATAGGGGCATTTTGGGGAGGTAAACACAGGATCCCAACCTTGGGTGCGTTATTTTTGCTGAGAAGTTATAGATTCCGCCTTCTCTGCAACCTATTTCATTTTTTTCTTCTTTTTTCTTCTCTAGTAGCCTGATTCCATCAAAACTGTCGACGAACTTGCCGTCGCTGCCGTCTCCACTCTCGCTTTCTCCACCTTCCCTATCGTCCTAGCGGTCCTCGCCTCCTCACCTGCATCGTCGTCTGCATTGGCTTTGCCGCCTTCGCTCCGCCTCCCTTCTCTTGAGTCGTCTTCATCAGCGTTGGCCTCGCCTTCACAGCGCTCAACTATTGTTTGGAGTCCATCGAAGGTGGGTTGAAGTTCTGTCATGGAGGCGTTCGGGTGGGTTTTGTATTTCAGATCTGTTCTCTTGTCATAGCCGCAATCCCGAATCCCTCATCTGCTCCGCCATGACTCTCATGTGTAAAATCCGCAATCCCGAAGCCGCCTTCTGTATTGCGCGAACATACTTTGTGTAGATCTGTTGTGGATATAAGATATGGGTTCATCATGGAAAATGGTTCGGATAAATGTAGATCTGATATGGAGACGACGCCCCAGATTAGGGTATGTTGTTGGGGATGAAAATGGTGGTGGAGTGAATTGTTGATGTGGTAACATTTCACTAGGACTAGTATTGGTTTATATTAGACAGTAGTGTTTACCGTGAATTAGGATTGTGTGAGCATGGTCGCCATTGTACCTATGTATAGTAGTGTATATTAGATCTAGATTCGTAGGGTTTTGTAATTTTTGGGCATGAAATATTCAAGTGGTGTTCGGTATTTTTGTATGTTGTAGCAGTGTACTTCATAGCTAGAGTGGTAGTGTTTTTGTATTATTTGGGCATAATAGTGTTTTCATATGTAGCATTAGTATTGATTCCGCAAATTTGTAGTAGTGATTCTTATGGTTTAGCTTTTCGTAGTGTTTCTTATATGGTAGTTCAGTAGTGATTATGTGTTCGTTTAGTAGTGATTCTTAAAAGTTCAAACTTAAAACTATATCTATCCCGAAATTCTGCCCAAATGGAAAATAAATTCACTATCAAATTCAAAATTAGTAACAGTCAGATATTGCAATCCCAAAATTTTCGCCCCACTTTTCAAGGAAAATCTAATTAATTTTCCAAGAAACAAAGATTAATAATAATTTTTTCAAATAAAAACCGTAAAATCCCATTAAGTCCGCTCACTTTCCATAAATCATATAAATTTCATATTTTTTAATTTTCTTCTTATTTCATATTATACCCTTTCTTTAATTATAGCCATTTAATAAAAAATAAAATTAAACCATTTAAATATTAGTTAGTACGGTGCTAACCCCCTATAGGATTAGCACCGTAGCTTGTCCCGCCTCCTTTGATATGCGCAGAGACCTCTGTTTTATTATCTAGACTCCTCTTCGTCTGGAACGTTTATATAGTAGTGTAAAGATTACCAAGCAGCGACAATAGCCTTTCAAACGTCACCGCCTTACCTCTGTCCTGGCTGGCCGCAATCTTGACCCAATATCCAGCCCAAATTATCCCTCGAATCTATTGCTCTCCATATCGCATTTATTTTGTCAATTTTTCTTGGACAAAGGACAGTTAATTAATTTTCACGGTGATTAATTAAAGATAATGGAGGCATTTAGCCTTGATAAAAAAAATTTTGCGCAAAGTTGCTCTCTACTATAACATCCCGAACCTTTTCCCGACAAGATAGTGTCCGCTTTGGGCTTCAACTCTCACGGTTTTTGACTTGGGGTGAAATTCAAGGTGCCTTCCCATAAAGTCACCCATCTTTGTTTTACTCCACACTGAGCACATTTAACTTCGGAGTTCTCACAAGAAACAACGACTGTAATTATAGGGTAAATTGCAAGTTTGGTCATTAGAATTACTATTAAATTTCACGTTTGCCACTAAGATTAGTTTATTCCATCCATGATCACTTAAATTAGTTTAGTAGTCCAAATTTGGTTACTGACCGTTAGTCTGCGTCAGCCTCCGTTAACACCGTCAATTTTTTGCTGACATGGCTAACAGAGATGCTGAGTCTCCCAAATTTTAACTTAAAAATATGAAAACTAACCCGCCACGTCAAAAACCCGTCTCAACCCATTAATTGACCCAACCACTAACCAAACCTTTCTTTCCTCTCCCCCGACCCGCCACCATCCCCGATTCCCCTCTCCGCTACCCCGACCAGCCGCCATCTTTGAATCCCCTCTCGTCTGAGCCTTCCTTTTCACATGAACCAAACGGGAGAGAGCCCAACAAAGTCAAATATGAATTTTTCTCTATCTCTCTACCTCTCTCTTCTTCCCAGACCTCCGTCGCCTCCCGATCTCCTCTTCTTCCTTCCCAACAAAGCCAAGACCGCCCCTTGCTGCAATAATTTACTTTTTGGAGAGACCCCATTTGAATTGGATCTTGCTTGGTTCACACCTTCAATGTTCACTCTCATCCCCAGCTTCCTCAGTCTCAAAGCATTCCTCAACATCTCTGGTAATAGCGGGACGGTCGGTGGCGGTGGCCGAGGGAGAGGGCTAATTCGATCTCGAACCAGCTGGCGCAATCGAAGCTTGACGGCCGAGCATATCTGAGTTCCTGCTCGGATCTTGATTCGGGAGGTCGTTGTGCCCAAATCTACCACGGAAAAGGGATATCAATGGTGAGAAGAGCGGTCGGGTTCGTGGGGAGCCGGAGAGGGAGCAGAGCAGGGTCATTCTTCCCTTTCTTGGCGATTGATTGACGACGGTGGTGGTGACAGAGGCAACCCAAATCTCAGCTCCGTCACCCAGCGGTTCAGCCGTCGCAAGGCACTTTGCTAGCTTCCCATTGTAGATCTTCCGAGAGAGAGCGGAACAGCTACACCAGAGAAGAAGAAAGAGGGGAGACGAGCTTCACTAGGTAAGAGAGGGTCAACGGCGAGGAGTGCTAGAGGAGAGAGGCGAGAGAAAGAGAGGTTAGGTCGGTTTTGGAATGGGTTAACATTTGGTTTTTATGACGTGGTGGTTTTTATGACATGGCGGCCGGGTTTTTAATTTTTTTTTTGGGTTTAAAGTGGGTGACTAGATATTTCTGTTAGTCAAGTCAGCAATTAACTGATGGTGTTAACGGAGACTAACGGTGAGTGACCAAACTTGAACTACGAAACTAATTTAATTAACTATGAATGGAATAAACTAATCTTAGTGGCAATCTTGACCCAATATCCTTACCTCCGTCCTGGCTGGCCGCAATCTTGACCCAATATCCTTACCTCCGTCCTGGCTGGCCGCAATCTTGACCCAATATCCTGCCCAAATTATCCCTTGAATCTATTGCTATCCATATCGTATTTATTTTGTCAATTTTTCTTGGACAAAGGACAGTTACTTAATTTTCACGGTGATTAATTAAAGATTATGGAGGCATTTAGCCTTGATAAAAAAAATTTCCGCAAAGTTGCTCTCTACTGTAACATCCCGAACCTTTTCCCGACAAGATACTATCCGCTTTGGGCTTCAACTCTCACGGTTTTTTGCTTGGGGTGAAATTCAAGGTGCCTTCCCATAAAGTCACCCATCCTTGTTATACTCCACACTGAGCACGTTTAACTTCAGAGTTCTCACAGGAAATAACGACCAGAAACTACGGAAGGGAAGGAAAGCGAAAATGGGAAACGATTTTCTCAAATGCCAAATAGAAAACGCACAAGCTAGCAGCAGCAGGCGAGCCGACCCAAATCGAAATCTGTGCGGGTGTAGAGGCCCAAAGCGGACAATATCTTGTCGGGAAAAGGTTTGGGATGTTACAAGAGGTATCAGAGTCTCTCCGCGTCCCTCTTGAATGATGGTGGGGCAAACCTCAACGAGGGCGTTGAGTCCCGCAGGGGGGGGGGGTAACATCCCGAACCTTTTTCCGAGCAACATATTGTCCGCTTTGGGTCTCGACCCTCACGGTTTCGGGGGGGGGGGGGGGGGGGGGGGGTAACATCCCGAACCTTTTTCCGAGCAAGATATTATTCGCTTTGGGTCTCGACCCTCACAGTTTTCGACTTGGGTGCAATTCAATAATGTGAATTCCCATAAGGTCACCCATCCTTGTAGTACTCCACACCGAGCACGTTTAACTTCTAAGTTCTCACAAGAACTCCTCAATTTCACCACAAAACGCGTCTTGTCTGTTAAGGTTGGTTTCCTACTTATGAACCATAGATCTCTCACGTGCTTTATCGATGTAAGATTTGCCTAAGATGTTACATCTACTCTTTGTCAAAAAATGAATAATGTAACACCCGGTTCCTCCTAACATATATAAAATCCCTAAACTACCCTCCTTCCCGTAATTATATAAACTAAACAATAGCGAATCCCAAAGGGAAGCCTAGCTCTAGTAGCCCCAACCCCCCCGGGGACAATTAATTCTTTTTCTAACAGCAAGGAGTAGCACGGCTGCGGGTGCGGCTGCGACGACTTGGGGAACTAGCAACGATGGACGCCTGGACAGGCCACGGAAGGAAGCGAGGCGGCGATAACCAAATAAGAGAGAGATCAGGGGGACCGGAAAGGAGATGAAAGAAACCGATGGTCAGTACCCAGATGGCGGAGGATTCTGTGCCAAAGGCGCTACGGCCGGCCCATGATTTCATGGTGGTGAACAAAATTGTCAAACCGGTTTATACTGTTGTGCCGGTTTGGCAAGTGGAATGGTATGACCGGTGGTATAACCAATTTGTGTCGGTTCATGCCGGTGTAAAAAAATGTGAAAACAATTAATATCCAATGTATTTAAACATATTTATGGACAATTGAGTTACAATCCAACAAATATCATCAACTTTTAACTATTACATTCATAAAATGAATAATAAATTAATTTTTGTATTCATTAAATTCATTAAAATGATGACATTTTACTTAGAATACGTAAATCAATCATACCGGTCATACCGGTGGTGTCATGCCGGTTTCATGACCGACACAGGTTGAACCAGATTCAACCGGGTGGCATGTCACCATGACAACCATGGTGGTGAAGAAGCTCGGAACTACAGTATTGGTGTTAGAGGCTGTAGCAAGAGCCTGGAGGCAGTGAATGGGTTAAGGTAAGAGGCCCTGACTATGATCAATGCTTTAATGGCATGATTCTATTAGAGAATGGGAATCAAATGATTAACTTGGCGGTTGAGCTTATGCATATTGTTTCGTAAGGCATATGCATGTGAATAACAAGTTAGAAAGATAAATATGGGTAATTCGCTTGATAACTGAGAGATTAGATTGGCCATGACTGAGGAGTATCGGGCGGTGAGATTAATGGGGATTGGTAAACAGGGGTTACGGGTAACGCTTCAAGAGTTGGGATGATGGATTTGAATACCATATCCATTTCAATATGGATTTAAATCAAATTAATTGTGTGCTTGCATTCATTTTATAAGGACCAAATTTGTGGGGTCCACAGATTTGGATCAACATGGATTTAAATAAAATTCATCGTTTGCTTGCATTCTTTTTGAGGATCAAATTTGTGGGGTTCACGGATTTTAAGGATCCAAATCCATGGACCCCACGAATTTGTAAATCCAACATATTGATGTGTGATTTGTAACATGTCATAACTCCATGATGGGATTTTATCCATATACCCTCATCATGAACTATAATATTCCAAGGTTGCCCTCACATTTACCTATTGTACATTATAAATAATCAATTAATTAATAACATATAAATAATATAATGTGTAAACATGAGTTAGATTTTTTATACCCTTTCTTGTGTTCTAGTTTCCTTTGACCTTTTCATGAAAAGTGTAATTCTTTGTTTTTGGTTGTAATATATATTGCTATATGTTATTTTGGAAAAGGAGGACAAAGAGTTGGTAACCAATATATGTTACGTTAAAAGTTAAATGGAATTTTCCCGTTTATTATTATTGTACTTGTGGCAACATTGTACTTATTAATACGTATTGTCCTTGTTTTGTGTACATATCATAAACATGACAAACAATTAGAAAACACATAGTATGATAATTTTGGACTTCAAGGTCTAAATCCCAACCCCTTAAATCCATGATAAAACATCTCAACAAAGAAAGGATTGTTACAAATCCATAATGTGTCCTTATATTACACAACCTTCATTTTTAAATTCATAAAACAAACAACCCTAAGTTCACTAATTCCCACTAATTGTTGTGCTCCATCTTGCTATAGGGTGCATTAATTAAAAGTTAGGATAAATTGATTCAAAGTATTTTAAATTATGTTATTTATATTGGGTGTTTCATATTGGGTGTGGACAATTGTGTATGTTTAAGTTGTGCGTTTATGCGTTTCACGTTATGCCTTGTTAACCTCTTTATAAGAACAAGACCCCTTAAACTGAAATCATAACTAAGAACAAAGCAAGACTCGTAGCTCAAGGGTACTCTCAAGAAGAGGGAATTGTCTATGATGAAACTTTTGCTCTAGTTGCTTGGTTAGCATACATTTGTCTTTTGTGCGCTTTTGCTAGTCATATGGGATTTCGTCTTTATCAAATGGAAGTTAAAAGTGCCTTTTAAGAAGGTGTTATTCAAGAAGAGGCTTACGTAAGTATACTTCCGGGTTTTATAGATTCTAAATTTCATATCATGTTTTTAAATTAAATAAAGCTCTTTATGGCCTAAAACAAGCACCACGTGCTTGGTTCGACTGCTTAAACTATTTTTTTCTCGAACAAGACTTCACTCAAGGTAATATTGACAAAACTCTTTTCTTCAAACATGCTTTTGAGCACTTTGTAATCATTAAAATATATGTTGATGATATTGTTTTTGGATCAAATGACCCTTTGCTATGAAAATCATTTTGTGTATATGCAAGCAATTTTTAAATAAGGATGATGGGTGAATTAAATTAATTTTTAGGGCTGCAAGTTAAATAGTCAGATCACGACATTTCATTAATCACTCTAAATATGTGCAATCTATGCTAAAATTTTTTTGGATCTACTTAATATATATACCACTCATATTCCCAAGGTTACTACTACTAAACTTGATAAAGATGAATCTGAAGTAAGTGTTGATTGAAACGACCCGATACTTTTGAAACAAACTGAAATACTCAAGGCTCCCGAGCCGACCAAAATAGTGTCCAAAATTCTCAATAAAATAAACAAATCCAAGTCTTTTCCACTAGAAATTCAAATGAAATGCCCTAAACAGTTGGGCGGCCCAAACCCCATGATCAACAAGACCACCCCAAATTCATACCTCAAACCCCCAGTTTATATACTCATAATCATGAACAAAAATAATGAAACTAAATCTAAATCTAACTCCTTGGTGAGGTTCTGGGAACCACGTCAAATGTTGGTGGAGCTACTCGCCTCAATCTGCCTCTTCTCGGAACCTGCCACCGCATACCCTTCCTCAACCGGGTGAGTGAGAAGGGGTCAGTCTCGTCGTTACTTCCTAAGGTCTTGCGCTAAGCAAATCCTTAATAACACATTATTAGAATTTACTTCCTAGCATGGAAGTCGTTCTTGTTTCTGCCCTTAAATTATCATTCCTTACTAGCTTAGAGAAGTTCTCTACTACTATACTGTTCTCATAGAAGTTCTCTACTTCTATCCTAACTTATGCTCTTAAATTAGTGTCCACCGCGTTACGTATCGTCGTCCGGTGTTCCTACCCTAGTATGCCAACTGCGCTACTTCTCGTCTTCTGGTTGCATACCCAAACTCGGCAATGACACTGTGTTACGTTTCACAGTCCAGTCAATGCCCGGTCAACTACTGCGTTGGTCAACTACTGCGTTAAGTCTCATCGTTTAGTAGTGACCCCAACATACTCGATCAACTGTTGCATTACCTCTCGCCTTCCACCAGTGATCCGACCATCTACCGCGTCCAATAGTATCATACATCCATACACATTCACATACATAGCACAACGCGTGCCTCCATCTTAAGTAGGATGTGGGATGCCTCATACACATAAACGCGCATAATTAAACGCGCATAATTACCGAACCTAACTTGAAATGACAAACATAAACTAAAGAACTCGACGAAGATTTTACCCCCTTTATCCTCACCTCTCTAGCCGCGTCAATGTCTGCATTCTCACGCTCAATCTCCATATGCTTTTCCTCCTTCGGCTCCTCCTCTATCGGTTCCTCCTCTTTCTCTTCGTCCCCATCGTTGCAGCTCCGCCGCTATTATCTCCGAGGTCGCTTCTCCCGCAACAATTTGGTGGCCAACTTTGAATGGCCGACACCCCGGGTCGTCTAGCAGGATAGGGTCGGGGCCTCTCCATCGCTTTTCCATCAAAAGTCATTACCATCGTTGCCGAGTTTCCGGCCTTTCTCCTGCCTCCGTCAGTCACAGATCTTTCTCTCTTACTCATCGACGTGAACCTCCTCATCTCTTGCTTCGCCTTTATTTTATTTATTTGTTTCCTTCTTCTTTTACCTATCGCGACCTACCGTTGTTTGTCCTTTCTTTCTTCCTTCGTAAGACACCACTGGCGCTGCTCCTCTCTAATGCTGGGGAAACGGGTTGAGCGAGAGAGCAAGAGAGGGGCGGGGGAAATTGCATTGGGGAAAGTTTTCTTGGGCGGTGGGGGTTTATTTTTTGGGGAATGGTTTTATTGGGGATGGGAATTGGGGAAGTTGCTGGGGGAAAATAATGGGGCGGAGGGGAAATAAATAGGGGGTTCGAGTGGCTCCTCTCTCTTATATAGGAAAATAATGAGATGACTGGTATATATATAGATAGATAGATAGATAGATAGAGAGATAGAGAGATAGAGAGAGAGAGAACAAATGGTCATAAGATGTTAAACAAAACTTGCAAACAACCCCCAAGTATGCAGGTAACTTTATTGTACACCTTAAGCATTGTTAACCATCCCATGTAGTTGAAGTTCCAAATCCATGTAAAAAGAAAGATAAAAAACAAAGCTTTCAAACAACCCCTTCATGTTTTGTTATTGTTGTTCACCTCCCCCCCCCCCCCCCCCCCCCCCCCCCCCCCCCCCCCACTAGTACTTCTAGGGTGTCGCCTCTTCTGTGACAGCAAAGGCAAAATAATAAATAAAACAGATATAACATTCATGCTCGATAAAATTGTCCATCTAACACGTACCTCTGGAGGTTCATCACTTGTGGGTTGCGCACCAATTTGTGCACGATTACTACTTTCTCCGCGTTCTCTTTTTCCTTCAGTAGTACAACTTGTATGTGGCATCATCTCTTACCCAAAGGATAACCATTCCAGACTCATCATATTTACTCAAAAACTATAGACAACCCATACCAATTTAGAATGCTCAGTTCAGAACACTACTGAGTTGGACATTGTAATTCCAGTGACCTTTAGAGGCTGGCCACCTTCCTCATCATTGTCCTCATCTTCCCTATCATTATTGTCAGAACCATTCCAACCATCGTTGCCATCCTCATTAGATGTAGGAGGTGTTGCTGGAGGGACGAAACCATCGCGCTCGAGACAAGTACTAATATAATGTTCCTCACGTTTCTTGCACTTACCACACCTTCTCTCTTTTTTTTTTGTTGGGACGCTTTTTTCCTTTGCGTTCTCACACCCTTTAAATATTACTTTCTTCGGGTCGAAAATAGTATCTCTCTTAGCTAGAGTTTTTTTTTCATCATTTCCAACTTGTCGCAAACTACTGTAAGTGCCCCTTGAGCAACCTGGAAAGAGAGTGGAGAATTATCCCCTAGTAAGAAGAGCCTTGTTTCCTGAAATTGAAGTGTCCCAAACCTTGTCATGAAAGGATGATCATCCCCGATAATCTGTGCATGTGGCATATTGTCAAACGACTTTGGGCTCTTAAACCATCGTTTCAGTACCAAATTTTCCGGAATACTTTTTACTTTTTCTTGTTTTAGCACAAAGATCATGTGCGTGCATGGTATTGGCATAGTCTTATACCTCCCACAACTGTAGTTGTTGAACATAGTTACACTGTAGGTGTGTAAGTTCTTTTTAGCAGCTATATTGTTCTTTATGAAGCCCACCAACTGCAGGAGTTCATTTCTTAATTCAATAAAGGATGCTTTCGAGAATAATTTTTTTGTTTTGTTTTTGATAATGATGAAAATTAAAGTTACCAGACAAGAGCAAAGAGGTACAAGGGGACAAGGCATCCAAAAAACAACACAAAGGATCAAAAGGATTGTTCCAAGAGAGAACACAATGAACCAAGCAAACTAAAGAGGAAACAAGAGCATAGGCGCAAGATGCTAGGAGGACCAGACCTCCTCGGCAGCCAGCAGACCAACAAGAAACAGGCGGGAAACAAAGCCCAGAAAAAAGAAGCCAATCCCAAAAAGTACTCCTATCTGGCACCTGCACATGGAGGTCACAGAACAACCTACCCAATGAAATCAACCCTATCACACTTGCCATGAGCAATCAACCACTCCGAGACGTGACGAGAGATCTTGCGCGAGGCATAACCTAATCCGTGACACTCGTCCTTGAAAATTCTACCATTCCTTTCGTTCCAAATCATCCAACAAGTGGCATGGAGAAAACAGTATAGTACCCACTTCGCCTTGTCCTCCGAAATGCTAGCAGGCCAACAACGGACAGTCGCCTCAAAGCTGCACGCGGGCGAGACGTTCAAGGGTCCCTGAAACCGTTGTTCAAAAAGGCGCTAAGCATAAGATGAGCATAGCAGCACTAAGTTCTTGAGCTATTGAAAATATTGATATAGAATTTGATTTCGTAGTTGACGTAAATTTTCTCCTTTAATTTTAACTTCCTAGCTCCATCTAGTAATGTTTAGGAGAGACTTATATGTCGCCTTACTCCATTGACGTGTTCTCGTATCTAATTAGGCATGAAATCCCTAGGCGAGGCGTTTTGTTATTGCCTTGCGCCTAGGCGTGCCTAAGCGTAAGGTTAATCGTGCCTTTTTGAACCATGCTTGAAACAGTTCTTTTGAGAGGAGGAACACCATAATAAGATTGAAAATCTAAGCTGAGCTCCGTTTCTCGCACATCTCTAATCCAACGATCATAGTGAATGAAAAAGTCAAGCAAATTGTGTTTCTCCTCAACGTACCTTGCAATAAAGCTATTGATTCCCTCACATGATCTTGATGTATGTATCTGCCCATTCGTTTCGTTTCTCGAACAAATACTTAGAAACGAATGAGTGGGTTTCTAGTGAACACTTTTCTAGCAATTCTCTCTATTTCTCTTCAAATTCGTCTGACTCAAAGTCAGATGTCACAAACTTACTCCATCCATGTTCAAATTCTTGTTTGTTCTTCACGTTGCTTTTAATATTCTTGGAGAGATGCCACGAGCATAAGCGATGAATTGCATGTGGGAACACATTCTGAATAGCATTACGCATTGCTTTATCCCCATCTGTGACAACCGCATTATCCCCATAATACTTTGACAGTTAAAACTTTGGATACTTGTTTCTTTTCCATTTTGAGTTTGGTCTTTCAATAGATTAAACTTAACCTCCTATGCCATTGACAATTGTAGGCACCTATGCTCAAGGTCTCATCTGTCAACAAACAGTGGCGGAGGGAGGTGGAAGGGAGTGGGGTCCTAGGACCCCACTTGGATAAATTTAAATAGTTGAATGTATGTACATACTTGTTTAATTTGAGTAAATTTAGAATTTAGGACCCCATTTATATGGAATTTAATTGTCCTGGTATTATGAAACACACAAATAAATTACACTATATTGGTCATATATTATTGGAAATCCCCAAATTTATAGTCCTTATTGTAAAAATTTCTAATTCTACTAAATAAGTGTACAAAAATCTCCAGCTATATCTAAAAAACTCGTAGTTCAACAAATTTTTCTATTAATATACAATTTCTTTGTCATCAAATGTGTTTATAAAACGTTTGTGTGTATTAGGTTTTGCTTGGTTACTATTTATTTTAGCTAGTTATTGAAATGTCACTTTTCAATTATGAGTTACACAAAATGTAAGTTACAAATCTTATAACTAATGGTTTGATGAATGACTACTTGACTGAATATTTTTAAGAAAATTTACTTAATAATTGAATACAATATTATAATTTTTTTCCCATAAATGGGACCCCACTAAACTTGAACGCTAGCTACGCCACTGTCAACAAACATTGGACAAATATCAATTTTCTTTTCTACAGATTTCACCTCAAAGTATAAAGGTTGGATCTTGTTCTTTGTTGTTTTGAAATCGGTCTAAAACACGAGAGACCACATCTCCAACGGTGTAAGAACAGGGGTGAAAACATGTGTAATTAACGGTCTATCAAACTCCCCCACACTTAACCGTTTGCTTGTCCCCAAGCAAACCTAACTCAAACCAATGCAACTCTCCAGACCTCTACAGCAACAAACAACCCAGATCGTAGGTAGAGGACTTCCTAGATCATTTAGCAGCTTACGAGGTCAACCGACGCATAAGTCATCTCATAGCTTCTTCGGAGAGAGCACTAGTATCGAGTCGACATCATGGCAAACAGTGAACAGAGGACAAATGAATTGTGGATGAAGAGATTCTCAAAAACAAAGGATCATGGACTCACATTTTTCAAGGTGCTCTGTTTTCTTCTTGAAGATGGTTGGAACCCTTTTTTTTTCCTGTTTTCCTTGTTTTCTGTTTTTTTTTTCTTCTTTTTTTTCAAGGGTCCCAACCTGCTCTTACCGGCCATGCCAGGAGCGGATGTCTCGAGCCTCGTGCAGGGGAAAGACATGTAAGGGGGCTGGAGGTAGTAGGTGGAAATTGGGAACGAATTCCCGTCTCCCCTTACACACTTTCGCCCTATTCGCACGGGAGACGTTATTTTGAAGCACATTTTCGAGCACCTGTTAAACTCAAAACATAATACACGAGTCCATGACAGGTAGAGAATCCACAACACCACACAATTCAAGGGTCCTAAGATCACTAATTCACTCAATCAACCAACACAATATGAAGAAGAAATGAGATTTCTTAAATGCATCAACATCCTCCATAGTGCTACACTACCTCCCTAGGTTGCAAATTACTATAAAGACTGTCAATTCAAAGCATATTGAGCAGGCAATTGCAAGGAACACGTACTTGGAGCCATCAAATTTAAAAATTTGGACAGTGGACTAGGCTCCAAGCACACAAACAGATCTAATGCAGTCAAAAGATAAACATCCCCCCACACTTAAGATCGACATTGCCCTCAATGGAGAAAAGGGAAGGAAAAGGGGAACGATATTACCGGTATGCACGGACTGCAGGAGACTGGAAGCGGGCCAGTCAGAGTGAAGCGGACTGAAGAGAGGACCAGTCAAGACAAGCACAGCCAAAGGAAACCAAAGAGCTCAAACACAGTATGTTAGGTCCAATGGTCAGCCCAATAAAACACCATCCAAACCAAAAAAAAAAACAAACCAAACCCAAACCGGGTTTACAATCCGACTCAAAACACAAGAAAGAAAATCAAACCGTGGTGGGGTTGCCTCCCCCCAAGCGCTTCTTTACTGTCTTTTAGCTGGACGCCCATGGTGGATACTCAGGGCGGTGCAGGAACAGGTGCCTCCAAGAGCGGATCCACGTCGCTCTTGAGGTACAGCTTCAGGTTGTGGCCATGCACCCGACGGATGCGACCACCATCATCTGTCAGCTCGACCTGGCCATCTGGCAAGATGCAGGAGAGTGAGTACCAGACGGCCACGGTGGTCGTGGTGCAGGAGGTGGGACCAGCTCATAGTGGTCTCCACTCTTCTTCCGTGCAGGTTTAGCAACCTGCCGCTTCGGCCGCCACTCCTCCTTGAGCTTTTTGTTTGGAGGCGAGGTTGGATGGAGTGGCGGCGAAGGAGTGATAGGAGGGTCCTGCAAAATGAGAGGTGCAGAAGGATACACGACAGGCTCGTGTACCTGATCAGAAATGGCATGTACAGGCGTGACAGCAATCATAGCACAGTGATCAAATTCAGTCACAGAAAAAGTATCATGTTCATTCCCAGCACGCAGGATCATTTTACCATCATGAACATCAATAAGTGCCTTGGCGGTGGCAAGAAATGGTATACTCAGAATCAAAGGCACATCCACATCCTCATTTACATCCAGAATAACAAAATCAACAAGATATGTGAATGCACCTACATTAACAAGCAAATCCTCTATGACTCCCCTAGGATGCACAATGGAACGGTCAGCGAGCTGAATGCTCATCCTAGTAGGGCTAAGTTCACCTAAGTCTATCTTTTTGTACAACTTATATGGCATGACGTTTATGCTAGCGCCTAGGTCCGCCAAGAACTTGCCTACATGCATGCTGCCAATAGTAAGAGGGATAGTAAAACTCCCTGGATCCTTGCGCTTCTCGGGCAGCTTGTTCTGCAGGATAGCAGAACACTCCTCGCTCAGCATCACCGTCGAGAGATCCCCAAGTTTCTTCTTGTTGGTGCAGAGATCTTTCATGAACTTCGCGTACTTGGGCATCTTCGACAGTGCCTCCACAAACGGCATGCTGATGTTGAGCTACTTCAATATTGCCATAAACTTGGAAAACTCAGTCTCCAGCTTGTCTTTGTGTAGGCGAGTGGGGAAGGAAAGCTGGGGCACATGCTCCTTAACCACTGGTTGTGGCTTGGGAGCAGGGGCTTCATTCTCTACCCGCACTTCTGCATCATCGGCTGGAAGTGCTGAAGCAGGTAGTGGTTCCTCCTGTCTGGCCGGGATAGGATCAGCAGATATGGTCTTACAGCTCCTGGTAAAAATGGCATCCAGCTGCTGATGCTGGTGAGGCTCTCGAGGATTCGGGACAGTGGTGGCAGGCAGAGTCCCCGGTGCCCTGGTGGTGTTTTGGCGGGCCAAGATGCCCACCTGGGTCTGCAGATCCTGCAAAATAGCACCCTGGTTCCGCTGGCCTGCCTCCAGTGACGTGATAGCAGCCTGAGTGCTAGTCATGAATGAAGCTAGAATGTTTTCCAGCTTCGTCATCCTGTCATCTGGGGCCAGAGCTGCTGCTGGCTCGGCAAACTGGCGTTGGGGCTGCTGGAATGGCTTCCCCTGCCTAGGCTGGTAGGGCTGCTGCTGTGGGTCTGGCCCCTGGCGAGCCTGGAAGGGCTGCCTCTGCTGAAAACCACCTGCTGGTGCTGGGAAACCAGGTGGTTTAGTGGTGTTGCTGCTCCAGGCGAAGTTGGGATGCTGGCGCCACCCCTCATTATATGTGTTACTGTATGGATTGAGGCGCCGCGCATTGGCGTTGAAGGCCAACTGCTCCTGGGGTGTGGTAGACTCCCTCATAGCCTGGCAGTCCTCCACTAGGTGATTGGAGCTCTCGCACCACTGACATTGAGCTACTGGAGGTGTAGCCAAACCTCTGCCCGGAATAGACTGTTGGGCTGCTTCAATGTCTGCACTAGCTCAGCTACCTGCTGCTCGAGCCCGGATCTGGTCTCCATGGCGTGCACACCACGGTCCCGGGACTGTCTGCCTCGCCTACCCTGTCCCCAAGAATGATCTCTGGCAGCCAAAGTATTAATCATCTGGTTCAGCTCGGGTGGAGTCTTAGTAAGAATATCCCCTCTTGGGCATAAAGACTCAATCACCCTCTGGCTATCTAGAGAGAGGGCACTGTAAAAGTTCCCCAATGTGAATGCATCACTGAAGCCATGATGGGGACACTGCCAAAAATAGCCCATGTACCGCTCCCAAGCATCACGAAGTGACTCATCTGGCTCTTGGCGGAAGTGAGTGATCTCCCGCTGGATCTCTGTAGTCTTCGATGCTAGATAGTACCTGTGCACGAACTTGTCAGCCAGATCGTCCCAAGAGGTGATGGACAATGGGGGCTGGGTCTCCAACCACCTCTTAGCATTCCCCGCCAGAGAATGGGGGAAAAGATGAAGGCGGATTGCATCATCCGGGACACCATTCAGCTTGAACCCGTTCTCCAGCTGCAGAAAACGGGAGAGATGTACCCTGGCCTCCTCATCCTTCAAGCCATGGAACTGGATAGAAGAGGTAATGAGCTGAATCCAGCATGGCTTGATCTCGAAGTTGTTTGCTGGGATAGGCGGGTAGAGGATGACCGGGCGGATGTCAGCAATCCGCGGAGTGTAGTAGTACTCCAAGGTGGGACCCGGCTGCGGTGGATGATGAACTCCATGATCCTGGGGTATGGGGTTGTTCCCCAGGACCTGATTCACCGGGGGAGCCTGCTGATGATTCCCCTGGTGTTGGTTGTAGTCTTCCATCTCGTACTCCTCTTCAGAATCACTGCTCACGTGGCCGTCTATGCGCTCTTCCGTAGCCAGTCTAGCTCGCTGTTGTCTCCTGAGCTGGCGACAGGTGCGGTCAATCTCTGGATTCAACGGCAGTTAACCTCCTGACTGGCTACGGGTCATGCACTACCTGCACACAGTCAAGCAAGCAAACCCGTGAAGGCACAAGTGGGACAAAGCAAACAAGGCAAAAAGAAAAGCTAAATTAACAGAAATCACTTTTCTTCAACAACCTAGCCGTCCCCGGCAACGGTGCCAAAAACTTGACTCACTTCTACTGTCACTCCAGGAATTGGCCAAGTGTAACCACTTCCTAAAGCGTAGTATAGCGGGTTTAGGTTTAATTATCAACCCGGGTCCTAGATTTGATGACTACTCAGTGAATTCTTGTTATCTAGCAATGAAACTGGAATGCAAGTCTAAACTAACAAACTAAGAAAGCAAGTAAACTGTTGTATTCAAGTTAAGAGAGGTCACCCGGATATGGTTCCCCCTAGACTGCAGTTAAGCCGGATTGTAATTACCAAGTTCAGTTTCTATGAAAGTTATACTGCGGAAGATTCTTAAACAGCCTGGACTAAAGGTCTTCAGACCCTCTCAATCTGAATCTCTAGCGGGCGACTAACCTCCACCGGAGTAGACAGATTGAGGCCCTAAGAACAAAACCTCCACTACCGGAGTAAATCCGGTACAGAATAGTGAGTTGGTTTCTCGACTAAAGTCACCAACTCCCTACCTTCAATCAAGGATACTCTATTAACCTAGGCAGATATTCTCATTCTAGGTTAAACCAGAAACAACAGGAATTTGATCAGGATTCAAGTCATTCAATCATTCAAACCTCAATCGAATATAATCAAATCATAGAATCAGTACTTGGGTTCATACAATCAAAGCCTAACATACAAATCTAGGGTTCTCCATACCCAGATGAATGGGAGAACTACTCCATGGAGAAGAAAGCAAAAGCAGAATCAGACGCGGAATTCATACTGTGAAGTATGGATTCCTGCTCCTGGATGTTGATCGGCACTTCTCCAAGCTCAAGCTGGCCTCCAATGGTGTTGAAGATCAATCTAGGGCACTTGGAGACTCTTGTTCGTCGCTTTCTCTCTCTAGGAACTGATCTCTCTCTCAAAAACTCGAATCCCCCCGAATTGTGGCTGAAAATCTGCTTAAAAGCAGAAAATCCCGACTCACACGGCCAGGGTGGCACGGCCGTGTGGCTTACCCAGTTGCCCGTGTGAGTCAAAACGCTGCGTTCCAATTAGTTCGAATTCCAGGCTCTTTGCACGGCCAGAGTGGCACGGCCGTGTGACATCTCCATCCTGCCCGTGTTTGCTCTCGCAGAATTCCACACGGCCAAACCTGGCACTTGCACGGCCGTGTGGATGTCCTGCTCTGCCCGTGTTTGCTCTCGCACAATCCCACACGGCCAGACTGGCCACTTGCACGGCCGTGCGGGTTGTGGGTGTGCCCGTGTGACCTCCATTGTGACTTGCCTCACGCCCGATCTTCGCCCAATCGACCCCGAACTCGCTCCTAAACCTTCATTCACTTGCCAGGACCTGAAATATCACAAACAAGCACAACCTAGCGTGAAATCGGTGTAAAACACGAGAGACCACATCTCCAACAGTGTAAGAACAGGGGTGAAAACATGTGTAATTAACGGTCTATCACGACGCCACAGACAACTTCTTACGCATCGAGGAGGCAAACCGACTGGGTATTGCCTACAAGAAAGGGCAAGGGTGGCTCAAGCCGATCAATTTGGAGTCCATCCCGATCCATGGAGTTGCGCACAACGTGCCAGTGAAGCTTGGCAAATGGGAAGGCATCATCGACTTTTCCGTCGTCACCATGGATGATCACCCAGTCATCCTCGGTATCAACTTCCTCGACACGGAGGGAGTTCTCTTGAAGCCCAACTCCAACACGATGTGCTTGGAGAAGGGAGGGGAGTTCCATGCGGTCCATCTCTTGAGGGAAGATAGACCCCATAGTGCTTTGTACGCTATGAAGGTATTGAAGGGGTTAAAAAAGAAGGAGTCAACGGTTCTTGTGTCCTTGAAGATGGAGGAAGAAGGAGGCTCAACGGGAATCACAACTCCCATCATCGAAGGTGTGCTTGAAGAATTCGATGATGTGATGTCATCAGAGTTTCCTATGAAGCTGCCACCAAGAAGAGATGGATCACAAGATCGAGTTGGAGCCAGGAGCGAAGCCCCCTTCGCGAGCACCATACCGTATGGCCCCACCGGAGCTTGAAGAGTTGTGGAGGCAGCTCAAGGACTTGTTGGATGCAGGCTACATGCGGTAATCGAAGTCACCTTTTGGAGCACCGGTGTTGTTCCAAAAGAAGAAGTAAGGGTCGTTGCGCATGTGCATCGACTATAGAGCCATCAACAAGTTGACGGTGAAGAACAAGTGGTTGATCCTTAACATTGCCGACTTGTTCGACCATCTTGGAGATACGAGATGGTTCACCAAGCTTGATCTTCGTTCGGGCTACTATCAAGTGCGGATAGTAGAGGGCGAAGAGCTAAAGACGGCTTGTGTGACGAGGTATGGCTCTTACAAGTTTCTTATGATGCCATTCGGTCTTACCAATGCACCAGCCACATTTTGCACTTTGATGAATCAAGTGTTCGAGTCATTCTTGGATCGATTTGTCGTGGTGTACTTGGATGACATCGTAGTGTAGAAAAACACTCGATGAGTATGCCGAGCACCTACGACAAGTCTTCCAAGTCCTTCGCAACAATGAGTTGTATGTCAAGAGGGAGAAGTGCACTTTTGCCGCCACGGATGTTCCATTCTTGGGGCACATCATTGGTGGAGGCAAGTTGAAGATGGATGGGCCGAAGGTGGAGGCAATCCAAGAGTGGGAGCCACCTACGAAGGTGCCAGAGTTGCGGTCATTCCTCGGCCTTGCTAATTATTATCGGAGATTCATCAAGGGATACTCCAACATTGCAGCACCCTTGACGAATCTTTTGAAGAAGAACAAGGCTTGGGACTGGTCGGATCAGTGCCAAGAAGCATTCGAGGCTTTGAAGGCAGCGGTGATGAAGGAGCCCGTGCTCGTGCCCCCTAAACCGATGTTGGCCTACGAAGTGCAGACCGATGCATCCGACTTTGCAATTGGCGGTGTTTTGATGCAGGATGGGCATCCCATTGTCTTCGAGAGTCGGAATCTCAACGAGACGGAGAGGCGATACACGGTCCAAGAGAAAGAGATGACGACCATGGTGCATTGCTTGCGCACATGGAGGCACTACTTGTTGGGGTCGAAGTTCATAGTGAAGACGGAACAAAGTGGCGATGAGCTACTATCTCACGCAGAAGAAGCTCACCCCCCAAGCTAATACGAGCACTTAGGTGCTTGTTTGAGATCAAAATACGCAACACCAATCTCCTAGAAGGAGAGATTGAATTCTATCAAACTTAAAACGTAAAACGAATTCCAAAGGTGCAATCTTTCACGTTGAAGAAGGCTCCATTGGTTGGAGGTGAAGCTCGGCCACGATTGATGCGGTTTCAATCGATACGAAGCAAGCTTGATGCTGGAACTCGACCAACACAGAAGGATTTGGTGACGAAGTCACAATTTTCATTCAATCTTCTCTAATTTTTACACGAGGCTTTCAAGCCTTTAAATAGACAATTAATAATGCAAATTGAACTCTAAACTAATAAGGAAATCGAATCCTAACTCTAACTTAACAAGGAAATAGAATCCCAACTTGAAAGGGAAAGAAAACTCAATTACTTTCCCCCTAAGTTTCTGCCTTACTGCACAAGTAACCAAATCAAGCTCCATAGCTACTTTGTAGCACTTGATCATGGCCTTCCAAGTAGCATCAACCCAAATTGGCTTCAGTCGTTTCCCCCCATGATCACATACTTTAAGTTCCAACTCTCCCTTTCCACCGACGATGCTCCAGCTGCATTGATTAAGCCTTCAAAGATGGTATCTCAAACCTGTTACAGACTTGGCCAAAAAAAGTAGACAGTTTCTAGTTCATCATAGCAACTTGAGGCTTTTTGATCAAGCACCTATGGACCCTAATTCGTGCACCCAACCATTCGACGTTGTAAATAAACACTTGACCTTCACTTCCCCACCTTTCTCGTGCATTTCCATCGATCGAAAAGGAAGATACGCCTTCCACATCGTGATAGCTGCAAAATTCTGCTACGCCTTCCACGTCGAGATCAATCTCTCCAATGAGATCAGTCTGACAAGCGACAACGAACATGTGGCGAGCGACGAGAACTGAGGAGGGCAGCTATAGGCGGAGCTTGGCGGCGAGTTGGTTAGATGTGGACGGAGCTTGTGACAGATTGCTTTTCGGCTACGTCAAAGGCATCATCCACGATGACCAGACTCCCCTCCGGCCAGCGCTCCTAACATAAGGCCGGTAGGCAGAGGCGTAGCCCGGTTTTGACGCTCGGAGGGGCAAAAGTTTCTTATTAATGTTAGCGCATAAACGGAATAAAATTAATCAAAATAAAAAATTGAAATTATTTTTCATATTACGATAACTTCGCTTTTCAGGATGTTTGAAATCACTCAAAATAAGATCGAAACTAAAAATTTGTAGCATGATAGGTTCATACAAATTCATAAGTGATAAATAAATTAACAATGAATTTCAATAAAGAGTAGTCATCCTATTTTCAAAATTTAAAGATGAATGTTGTGTAACATGTCATATTTTCACTCAAAATTATATATAAACTTCAAATATTCACCTAAGCACGTTCAATATAAATTAGAAATGAAATAAACAGATTAATAATGAGATTTCAATATTGCATAACACATCCTATTTTTAGAATTGAAAATGAACATCTACTTATATCAATATTTGAAGATAAAATATTATTCATCGTCCACCCAAAAGTAGTCGTAAGCTTTTTTAAGTGAAAGAATAGTTTTAACTTAAATAATTTGAGAAAATAAAATATTCGAATCAATAAACTTAGTTGATATTTTCAGGATGTTTGAAATCACTCAAAATAATATCGAAACTAAAAATTTGTAGCATGATAGGTTCATACAAATTCATAAGTGATAAATAAATTAACAATGAATTTCAATGTTGAGTAGTCATCCTATTTCCAAAATTTAAAGATGAATGTCGTGTAACATGTCATATTTTCACTCAAAATTATATATAAACTTCAAATATTCACCTTAGCACGTTCAATATAAATTAAAAATGGAATAAACACATTAATAATGAAATTTCAATATTGCATAACGCATCCTATTTTTAGAATTGAAAATGAACATCTACTTATATCAATATTTGGAGAGAAAATATTATTCATCATCCACCCAAAAGTAGTCGTAAGCTTTTGTTAGTATAAGAATAGTTTTAACTTAAATAATTTGATAAAATAAAATATTCGAATCAAAGAACTTAGTTGATCTTTTAATGACTTAAAAGGTCATACTATAAATTAAAAAAAAATCCAGGCAGCAAGGATTAAACACTTGACTTGGGTTATTACATATAAGAACCCCATTCGTTGGACTGACTTAGTAATGATATGTATTTCATTCACATTAAGCAATTTTTAACCTTTTGTTTAGTTTATATAAAATTTTCAAAATACCATCGAGTCTACACGTAAAATCAGAAATTCTGGGGGAGCCCTCCCCCCCCCCCCCCCCCCAAGAGCAGCTGTAGATCCGCCCCTGGCGGTAGGCCTTTGATGACGGAGGAGCCAAATCCGGTTGACCGCATTTGATTAAGGTAATTGTGGTACCGGTAAGTTTCAGAAACGGTAATTTTCAAATTAATTTCTTAATTATCTTCAATTTCTTCCTTAATAATATTCATTGCTATATATAAATTTCAACTGTACGATAAGAATAATCTCTCTTAATAATTTAATTAAATTCTTATTTATGATGTCATTCTTTGTTATTCCATTCAGTGGCGGAGCCACGTTATGTGGTGTGGGGTCAATGGACCCCACTTGAAAATGGGTGCCTGAATGAAAATACATATGAGGCATGCAAGAATTAAACCTTGGACCCATGAATACGAGACACCAGCTGAGACACCAGCTGCACCATTACAATATATCTTGAGTTATGTTTAATGAGTTCTGTGGTTTTAATTTTCATATAATTCTTGGACCCCACTAAAATATTTCTCTGGCTACGCCAATGATTCCATTAGCCTTTATTATTCCCCAATCTCCGCCTTGGTTTTCGCTAATGTAAGTATAATTACTCTCAAAAAATTAATTTCTTCCTAATTTTAATGTCTAGCTTTATTGCTGTTCAATTAGCTACGTCTTCATAAGTAGATTTAATTTAAAAAATTTATGTACTTCCCTATTTATGCAAATTAGCTTTTAATTTCTCCTCTTAATAATATTGACAACCTTTAATATTTCCTTGGTCTTCATTTTATTAGTAATTTATTTTTTGTATTTAAAGTAGGCTTTAAATTTTTTTATTTTGGACAATCGTCATTATTGATTAATGTACAGCACTTACAAGAGGTTAATAATACCGTGGTGGTGTTTTTTCGATAAGATCGACTTTGCCTCAAAGGCAAGATTTAATCTCTAGTGTTAGAGATTTCTAGCACCATAGTCGTGCATTTTTATTAGTGATTTTGTAGGTGCCCATCGAAGAAGCATACTTCTGGCCGCATATGAGAGACGACGTGGAGATGTACGTGAAGACTTGTTTTGTGTGCCAACAAGACAAGATGGAGCAGAGAAGTCCGACTGGCTTGCTAGAGCCATTGCCCACACCTCAATGACCATGGGAGAGTGTAAGTATGGACTTCATCGTCAGCCTTCCCAAAGTCGAAGGATATTATTGCATCATGGTTGTGGTGCACAAGTTCTCGAAATATGGCGTGTTCATTCCGGGGCCGAAAGACATGACGGCGGAGGATGCGACACGACTATTCTTCAAGAATCTGGTCAAGTGTTGGGGCATTCCTAGCAACATAACGAGTGACAGAGATGGGCGCTTCAAGGGCCGATTTTGGCGGGAGTTGTTCAAGATCATGGGCTCTGGCTTGAACTTCTCGACGACATTTCATCAACAAAGAGATGGGCAGACTAAGTGCGTGAATGCCTTGCAGGAGGTGTACTTGGGGCACTATGTGAGTGCAAACCAACGCGATTTGGTGACGTTGATGGACACGACACAGTTCTCCTACAACTTGCACTGCAGCGAGTCGACCAACACGAGCCCATTCGAGTTGGCGACGGGACAGCAGCCGTTGACACCTACGACGGTGGCAACAGGGTATATAAGCAACAATCCGACAGTCGACAAATTCGCAAAAGACTGGCACGAGAAGATGGAGATGGCCAAGTCTTACTTAGCCGGCGCTAGTAAGAAGATGAAGAAGTGGGCGGACAAGAAGAGGCGACACTTGGAGTTTGAAGAGGGAGACATGGTGATGGTGAAGTTCTACCCTCACCGCTTCAAGCATCTCAGGAACGTGAACAAGGGACTTATTCACCGCTATGAAGGGACATTCAATATCGTGAAGAGGATTGACAAGGTGGCGTACAAGGTGGAGATGTCGTCACATTTGGAGATCCATCCGGTCTTTCATGTGAGCCAACTCAAAGTTTTCAACGACGACAAGGAGGATGAGAGGCGGAAGGAGTCACATCGCGCACCAACACTCGTCACCAAGACACACGACCATGAAGTCGAAGAGATCATGGCGCATCGTGTCATTCCTCGTCGTGGTGTTCATCCAAGCTATGCGGAGTACTTGGTCAAGTGGCGCAACCTTCCAGAGAGCGAGGCGAGTTGGGAGAATGAGCTCTCGCTTTGGAAGAACAAGGACTTGATCGAGACTTTTCGACAAGAGGACTCAACAAGGGCGTCGCGAGCATAGGTGGAGGAGGATGTTACATGTGGCAGATGACATGACACAAACAAAGTGACAACATGACGGCTGCACATGTGGCGTGTATGGAAGACTAGAAGTATAGAGATGCCTCTAGGATTCTCCACCTAAATGAGAGCTTAATGATGCACTTATGAGTCACATAATGGGTGACATCATCTTCTCTGTCTTTCTTGCTTTCTTTGGTTGCTTGTGAATTTGAGAGAAGGATGCTTAGTTCTCTAACGGAATTGAGAGCTAATGAAACACCATAACCCGGCCAGGTACTACTTTTACTAAAATGCCCTTGATAAATAAAATGCTCAAATCGTAAATTGCAGCGGAAAATAAATGTTCATAAATAAAATACTGAAAACACACTTGTAGTTCAATGCAAAGCCCTAACGAGTGGGCAAATTAAACTCAAACTTTAAAAACTCAACTTGATCTCCAGTCTATACTCATAATCATAGAACATAATAACTAACTAGCCTCAAGTGTTGCTGCTTGTGTGAAAAACTAGACATCCTCTGTGACGCTCGTACCGTCCTCCTCTAGCTAGCTTCACTCGAACTGTTCCTCTCGATCCCGCTGCTCTCTAACTGCTCCTCTAACTCTTCAAACTGGTGAGTGAGATGGGGTCAGTCTACGCCCTTACGTTTTAGATTCTTACTGCTTAGAACTTAACTTTGACTAGTGGAAGTTATTTGTACTTCCAAACTTAAAAATCTTAACTCTTAAACTTTGAGGGAGTTGAAGTGACTCTCCTCTCTTAAAACTCAAATCTTGACTTAAATACTTGACTGACACGGGGATCCCTCACTAGCTAGTCCGGTTGCCAACTCATACGTATGAGAAGCCATCTAGGCTTTCCATAAACTTAAACTTAGTTAGGGAAGTCGTAACGATTCATCCCCCTAACATCTTAAACTTATCGTGGTGGCAACCGGACTAACATCTTAAACTTATCGTAACGATTCTCAAAGGCATAACTGCTGCCCATCTTAAAAATCTCAAGATCATAACTGCTGCTCTATCTCAAACTGTCTCAAAAGGCAACGAACTGGCACTAGTGACTAAAAACACTGAAAACGACTTCACCTTCTTGAAGGTGAGTTACTTCTTAAAAAGAACTTGCTTCTTTAACTTAACCTTACTTATACTCATAAAATTTCAAAGTAAGTAATAACCAATGTAGTTAAACTATAGTTTTTATGTATAAGCGGAATGATGGGTACAAACTTAAGCGTAAAAGCGGAGCGTAAGAACGTAAGTTTATATGAACCATTGAAATTGTGAAAAATCAACTTAAAAGACTAATAGGATGCACACACAGAAAATTGGAAAAGATTTTGAACTAGAGTACATTCTAACTCAGAACAGGTTCATAAACATAGAAAAAGAGTTGAATCATACGCTAATATGAATCATAACTCAGAAATATTCATATTATGGACATCACAAGCCCTCCAAAAAAATTGATCATGATTTATGCTACATTTGGGCAGCAACATCCACATTTCCATCCAAATCATATCATCTTAATTACCGCCATCGTCATAGTTGTTATTGTCACTAACATCATGCTCCTCATAAATACATCAATCCTCATTCATGTTAAAAGAATCACTTTGAAGCCAGCGGCATGATCACTTTAGTTTTTTCATCTATAAAAAATCATTTGACCATCCCATGACATGCCAAATCGCTCCATAAACATTATCGTTAAAAGCTCTTATAAGCGTCCTAAAAGCTAGCTTTTAAGGATTTTTATGCACATATTGTGGTTTTGAAGAGTTTATATTAAGCTTATGATGCCAAAAGATTTTTCAAGGAAAAATACTATATTGGAGGAGGTAAGAACTTAAAAGCGTAAGCTTTTAGGCTTAAACTATAGCTTTTAAATACATTGATAACCATTCACTTCAAGTCATAATTCAAATAAGGCACATATCATCAACCATAACCAGGCAATCTCAAACATGAATCAAAATACTGCACATATATCACGTAAAACAATACTTGAAAAATACTCAAGGCAATTACTTGAAAATCGTAAGGCGTAGAATTTACCCCCTTTACACTCACCTCGAAAATATGACTCTGCTTTGACTCTGAAAATTCCAAACTCCCTCCTATAACATTCCCCTTGCTTCTTCAATTCCGTAGGCGCAGACGGTTCCTCGTTTGGACGTCAATTGATCGAGTTATGACCAAAATAAACATTCAGTCAGTTTAAAAGTTCCAGGTACCGAAATTGCAATTTTGCCAGGCAAAACAGATGACCACGACCTCGCTGGAAAATTACACACTTAATCCTCTAACTTTTTGAATTTCCATGAATGGTACCTGTACTCGGCAGATTCTTTCTCAAACTTTGGAGGCTCGGTTCTCCCTCGTCCGACGTCGGAATTCAATTTCGTCGACACGGTGAAGATCCTGGAATTTCCCTCTACGAGATGATACCCACCACTTGACGAATGGTCGAAGTCGGCTACGCCGGGGCCATCGACGGAGCTCTAACACGTCGGTGAAATATGTATATGCAGCCATCGAAACTTTCATCTTGGAACTTCGCAAATCCCTGATTAGAGCCCTCACAACTACCACATCCATGACAGAGTGATCATCTCTTCATCATCGATGATGATTAACCATTTGTTTCCCCAACAAACCGTCGTTGAAGCTCTGAGAACTAGGGGTGTCCAACATCGATCCTTCATGTATGGCATCGCTTGCTTCCTATACGACTTCCGCCAGCCACTCATTGATATCGCTCGCTCTCTCTATTTCATCTTGTCGTGGCTACCAATTGATCAGGAGCGGAGCGTTTCAGCTCTTGATTTTGAGGGTTGAATCAAGAGAGTGGGAGAATTTGAGCGGGGGAAAGAATGAGACCCCTCCCAAACATTGCTTTGATTTCCCGAGGGCAAGCTGCTTTCGGTGGAGAAAGGCTGCGAGGGTTTGATGCTCTACTACTGGAATGTATACTTCCTTTACCTGATACGACCTTGAGCTATGAACCCTTTCCTCCAATTCGTGTGGTTCTTGGCCAACTATTTACTCATCCACTTTTGATAAATCTCTTGCTCAAGCTAGTTGCTTGCCTAATGCGTCTATGGCACTATGGCACTCTACCTTCTTAAATGCCTCTGATGCTATAATGGCTTCGTAGCTCATATTGTTCTCACTATTTGTCTTGGGTCTTTACTCCGGATTTCTTAAGAACCATTAAGGAAATAAATTCTTAGACAACCCTATTTAGGATATGACCCGTCGTAACTTCATTTCATAAGGTGCTCAGACCTTGAACTACTATGCTTTCCATATATTGACTGTTGACATCTCCACTTGAATTCCCTAACATCGATGTCTGTAGCGAATGCGTGACTTGGTTAATGGCTTACTCATAGGTCGCTCTCTCGGTATTGCTTTTCCCCCCTATGTAGACCTCCTTATTACCTTGCTGGGTAGCTCCACTTGATGCACAACTTGATGCCTGATTCACCATATATGGTTCCTTTATCATGGTTCAATCCCTACACACCCTTATTGATGTTCTTAATACTCCTCTTTAATCCTAAAGTTACTGGTGACAGCTTAACCTCCTTTTGGTTAGATCACAAAACTCTTATAACGTAACCTCAACTGTGGTTGATCACGTAGGTCACCTAGGTCCTTGTACCTTCTAACTCTAAATCTCTTACTTTCTTCCAAGATGCTTCGCCTCTCCCTTTATCCATCCTTTGAATGGTCATATCCTCGTTACTTCTTGCTCCACCCTGAAACCTCACACTACTGCTTTTGCTTCCTGTATGCATTAAAGACATCCTTTGCATTTCTCTCTAGCTTGCGACCAACTTTATGACTTCTTTCCAGAATCACGACCTTCCATTTTGCGTACTTGCTCACTCCTGGAACCTAACTTAACACTTCCTTATCTTCGTTTGACTTGGGAGTTCTCGTACTATCTCTTCTATTGTTCTTTGACCTTGCCTGAAATTCCTCGTACAGTTTCCCCGTCCAAGAAATTTTCACCCCAGAGGTCGCCACATTTCACCCTCATAGGTGGTATTGCTTCCACTTTAGGGTATTCTAGTAGGTTCACTAAGCTTATATCCATCTTAATTCTTTACTCGTGACTCCTCTTACCGATGTTTCTTGCCAGTTCTATATGTCCCTCGCCCTTGATGTAGTCATCTTGGTGCCCATATTCTCTTCTCACCTATGTACCTTGACCGATAAGGTTCTCCCTTCGACCGTTCTGGACCACCACATTTCTACTTTAAAGTTGACCATTGAGCTTCTCAGTTCTTGATGGGCTTCCTATGGTCCAACTTATTCTCCACTGGCAATCACCTTAACACCTCCTCGTTGACCTTCGTATTCTTTCGCCGGCTCTTCCTAACTATCTTTCTCCCTGAATTTGTTGTTTTATCAACTACCACCCTTTTCACCATAACTTTCATTATAGCCTTGTGGTTTCCTCCTTACTTCCCCAACTCCTTCATCGGTGCTTGGTACTAGCCTTGATCTACTCAACTTAGTAGCTCCTCGCCATACCTCAGAGCCAACATTTCCACTAGAAACTTTCTCTAGGTAGACTTGACAGATGACTCCCACGAGTTCTACTCACGATGGTGCTTGAACACGTTCCAACTTTCTTCTTTCACGCATTCCTTGTGCGGTGCGGTCGACATCCACCTATTTTTATTTTATTTTATTTCCTATAGCGTCATATGGTGTTCTCCTTGCTTCTTTGCTTTTACTACCCTTCCGTTGATACTTTGTACTATTATCGGTCACCAAACTCGTTGTTGTTTTGGGTCAACGCTTCCAATAGTGGCTTGCCCTTGATAGGCTTGAACATACCTCATTCACGTCTTTTGTCTCGACCGATGCTTGTACATAGCCTTAATCTCTTAGTCATGACTCTTAGTGGCGTAACTAAATATCACTAAATTATCCTTAACTGGCCTTCTTTTATGGATGACATCCTACTATGTCGTACTCGCTCAGAGTGGGGCATCTTGGGTAAGGTAACTTCTCTTTCTCCTCCTTCTCGGTAATGCTTTCCCTCATCGTACCTCTTTGTGCAGCTTCTTGACCTCGAGTCACCTGAGACTTGACCCATTGACTTCTTGAAATCTCGTCAAACTTCTTTGTTCTTTTTGCTCTTCCTTGGTATTGTTTGCAAACGCTCTTCATTACGACCGTTTAGACTCTTCCTCGAATTCTCCAACTTTCATTAGAACTTCTAATGGACATTCTACTTGCTTGTTTGTACTCGGCTGGTTGAATGACTTACTCCTACAGCTGGTTTCGAGACTCCAGCTCTTAGCCCGTTAGTTACAACTTAGTAGAGAGGATCCTCCTTCTGTCACCCCGCAGGAACCCTAGGCGGCTAGGTGATCTCTCCATTTAGGATAGGACAATCCCATAACAGATCATCGTGAACTCTTGCATTCACCTTTCAATGGTCCTAAAATCCTCTTGACCTTTTGTGATCTGGGTAGTTTGTAGGGTTTCTACTATCCTTCTTCTAACTCGGTGTTATCTTAGTATCCAACTCACGCACTTCTGAGAAGTGGTTCTCTATTCGTACAGCCATCTACTAGCTAACTGTTATTCCCTCTCACAATCCATGTCTTTTCTTATGTATTGACTCCCCACTGTCTTCTACCAGGCATGCTTTAGACTTTGATGGCACTTTCCTCCACGTCTCGTCCAATTGTGGTCATACCGAGACCACAACTTGTCCTCTACCTCATTTATCTCGTTGCGTGTCTTGTTCCTTCCTAAGGGTTCTCATCGACCTAACTTCCTAGGGTTATGTACCCTCTTCTCTAGTGACGTAGTTTATCTATAAGAGTTCCTTAGTCGTCATATGTAAACGACCATGCCTCATCTCCTCCTTGACCCTTTTGTCTTCTTGACGTTCTTTCATACTCCCGGTAACCTACTTATTTCCTCCTTTATTACATTAATCCTACCCTTGCTTTTCTTGAAGTCTAAGCTTTTCACTTCTCCTTGTCACTATGTTGTAATAGCGTTGACCACTAAAACTAGTTGAGGGACTTCTCGTGGTACCTCTTTGTTTCTTGACCCGTTGTCCACTTTCCACTGCTTAGGCGAAGGACCTTAACATCATCCTAGTATCATAGCTACTAGCATCTGGTGATTGTTCCTCTTCCTTTGGAGATTCATAGTACTCCTATTTGTTTGCTTTTGCTTATTAGATCCTCTCCTTGCTGCCTGGTAGTAAAATCCTCGTACTACTCTCTCAACTTCTTCAAAATCCTTGAGGTATTCCCTTTCAATTGGCACCTCTTTGCTGGTGTTTGGAGTTGAAGTCCTTGCACATTTGATTCTATCATGAGAACCTTTGAGATTCTACTTGGGTTGGTCATGTTTCTTTCATCCTTTCTTTCTTATTGATGATCGCCATACGCCGCAATCTCTTATTTGACGTTCCACGATGAGTTAACTTAACTCGCGTCCTAGCTTATTCTTAAACCAATTGCACCCTCGTGCTACCTTCTCGTAGTGTCGTGTTATAATAGTTATTCACCTTACTATGATTAGAGTAGACTGGAGATTCTATAAACTCTTAAAAGAAGATCCTTGACTCGTTTTCCTTTCCTTTAAAACAAAAGCCTTTAAAACTGAGACCGATATTCCAGTATTCCTTGGAGACCAAGGAACAGAGGAAGAACCAGACTCTGATACCAAAATGAAACACCCTAACCCGGCAGGGTACTACTTTTACTAAAATGACCTTGATAAATAAAATGCTCAAATCTTAAATTGCAGCGGAAAAAAAAATGTTCATAAATAAAATACTGAAAACACACTTGTAGTTCAATGCAAAGCCCTAACATGTGGGCAAATTAAACTCAAACTTTAAAAACTCAACTTGATCTCCAGTCTATACTCATAATCATAGAACATAATAACTAACTAGCCTCAAGTGTTGCTGCTAGTGTGAAAAACTAGACATCCTCTGTGACGCTCGTACCGTCCTCCTCTAGCTAGCTTCACTCGAACTGTTCCTCTCGATCCTGCTGCTCTCTAACAGCTCCTCTAACTGTTCAAACTGGTGAGTGAGATGGGGTCAGTCTACGCCCTTACGTTTTAGATTCTTACTGCTTAGCACTTAACCTTGACTAGTGGAAGTTGTTTGTACTTCCAAACTTAAAAATCTTAACTCTTAAACTTTGAGGGAGTTGAAGTGACTCTCCTCTCTTAAAACTCAAATCTTGACTGACACGGGGATCCCTAACTAGCTAGTCCGGTTGCCAACTCATACGTATGAGAAGCCATCTAGGATTTCCTTAAACTTAAACTTAGTTAGGGAAGTCATAACGATTCATCCCCCTAACATCTTAAACTTATCGTGGTGGCTCTTCACCACGATTCTCAAAGGCATAACTGTTGCCCATCTTAAAAATCTCAAGAGCATAACTGTTGCTCTATCTCAAACTGTCTCAAAAGGCAACGGACTGGCGCTAGTGACTAAAAACACTGAAAACGACTTCACCTGCTTGAAGGTGAGTTACTTCTTAAAAAGAACTTGCTTCTTTAACTTAACCTTACTTATACTCATAAAATTTCAAAGTAAGTAATAACCATTCACTTCAAGTCATAATTCAAACAAGGCACATATCATCAACCATAACCAGGCAATCTCAAACATGAATCAAAATACTGTACATATATCACGTAAAACAATACTCGAAAATACTCAAGGCAATTACTTGAAAATCGTAAGGCGTAGAATTTATCCCTTTTACACTCACCTCAAAAATATGACACAGCTTTGACTCTGAAAATTCCAAAACTCCCTCCTATAACATTCCCCTCGCTTCTACAATTCCGTAGGCGCAGACGGTTCCTCGTTTGGACGTGAATTGATCGAGTTATTACCAAAATAAACATTCAGTCAGTTTAAAAGTTCCAGGTACCGAAATTGAAATTTTGCCAGTCAACACAGTTGACCACTACCTCGCTTGAAAATTACAAACTTAATCCTCTAACTTTTTGAATTTCCACGAATGGTACCTGTACTCGACAGATTCTTTCTCAAACTTGGGAGGCTCGGTTCTTCCTCGTCCGACGTCGGAATTCAATTTCGTCGACACGGTGACGATCCTGGAATTGCCCTCTACGAGATGATACCCACCACTTGACGAATGTTCGAAGTCGGCTACGCCGGGGCCGTCGACGGAGCTCTAACACGTCGGTGAAATATGTATATGCAGCCATCGAAACTTTCATCCTGGAACTTCGCAAATCATGGATTAGAGCCCTCACAACTACCACATCCATGACAGAGTGATCATCTCTTCATCATTGATGATGATTAACCATTTGTTTCCCCCACAAACTGTCGTCGAAGCTCTGAGAACCAGGGGTGTCCAACATCGATCCTTCATGTATGGCATCGCCTGCTTCCTATACGACTTCCGCCAGCCACTCATTGATCTCGCTCGCTCTCTCTATTTCATCTTGTCGTGGCTATCAATTGATCAGGAGCGGAGCGTTTCAGCTCTTGATTTTGAGGGTTGAATCAAGAGAGAGCGAGAATTTGAGCGGCGGAAAGAATGATACCCCTCCCAAACTTTGCTTTGATTTCCCGAGGGCAAGCTACTTTCGGTGGAGAAAGGCTGCAAGGGTTTGATGCTCCATTAGGTTTAGTTTTAGGGTTAAATATATATATTAATTAGTAATAATAATATAATAAATTATTATTACTAATCCACGGTTGCAACCCTTCGTACGTAACCGTTAACCTAATCGTTCCCGTATTTTGGTCGAACCGAAACCCAAAGGTCGGGGTGTTACAGCTAAGGCCACACGGCCGAGAATAAGGCCGTGACAGTACCTGGCGGGTTGGGCAGGGCTGCCATCCTTAAAAATAAGTGGGGAAAGAGAATTCAATATATTTCATTCAAGTAGAGAAAGGGAATGGGGACAACCGTCGGGACTACTCCTCACTATGGCATCTATCCAACTCCATTGTCGGGGAAGATAGCTCATTCAGTGAGCGAAAGCCAATATCACCTTCTGGTGCGCCTAGGTCTCGATGGTGAGATCAGGCTTGGTGTTGAGCCTGACGCCGAGCATGACGATGGTTAGAAAGCTGGTGAGGTAGCAAGGAGCTCCCAGTCCTCCTACTTGCGTGAATGCCCCGACGGCGGTGGAGTTCGGTTGAATAGGTAACCCTTAGGCCGCTCCGCAATAATTGTGCATCTCGTTGCAATAACGAGAACAAGCTCTGGGATTGTTCGTCTGCTCTGGTTCATCTTCGTTTTTGTCGTCCGCGAGCCGCTTCTCAGATCCGATACCCCAAATTTCTGGCGCTCATACCCCGTCGTGGGCTTTAAAGATGAGCCTCAATTTCGAAACCCCAAATCTTTTCTTCTCGTGATTTTGATTTTTTCAATTAGCTTGGAGAAAACTTGATGGAGAGAAGCTCTGGGGAAAGACGACCTGAAATTCACTTCCTAATTATCTGATTTAATTCGTTAATTAATTTTCATTCTCATTCAAATGACCGATGTTATCTCTAAGGTGATAGCTATATCTCTGAAGAATCACTACGTACTAGCTAGCCAATTAATCGTTTACTCTCGTACAACCAATTAATTAACTACCTAGCCTGAAGTCCGATAACTCATCTAATGATCACACAACTCCCGCTTCCCACTCTCGTGCTCAATTGGGTGTTCTGACGTATCTAAGAGTGTTCCATTCTAGATATCACCTCTCGGTCTCAACCTAGAACAACAAATCAATATGTAGGTGACCAGTTTACACAAAGCATTAAGAATCCACACAAAATATAAATGAGAACGACAAATAATCCGAATTAAATCATAGAAATCCGATAGCTACTTCATACGGTCTTCCCCCAGAAATGAGAATTTAGTTCATCGTCATAGAAAACAAACTAAGAAATAAATATTGATTCAACATCTTAGAATTAAAAAAATAGAAAAAAGAATTACAAATAAAGTAATCCGTTTCTCTAACCCGAACTTGAGATGATCTCTTAAAGCTACTGCTTCCCTTTTTTTTTTTGCCAAAGATATTCCGAAAGGAATAGCAAGATACGAATATATACAAGACCAAAGAGGTCAGGCAAAGGAAAAAAGAACAATACGATGGTCAACAAGATGAGGAACCATCGATGAAAGGGCATGTTTCGCCACGGTATGGGCAGCCCTATTATACCTACGAGGAGCGAAATGAAACGAAACACGCGCAAGAGATGTTCACAGCACCTGAACCTCTTTCAGAATGGCACCCCCCTAAGCGTGAGACGAGTCATTCGGAGCAACCATCCGGATGACAACCTGCGCATCACCACAAAACAGGACGTTAGTAATCGAATGGGAAAGGCACCAGCGCATGGCATCTCGAAGCGCCATTAGTTCAATGAGGAAAGGGTGATCGACAGCTGTATAAAACCGGCCAAGAGCAAAGGAGATAGCCCTCTGAGAAGATAGTCCCACAAAGCCGATGGCCCCGCCGACCGATGCCTTTGTCTCCCCATCAAAGTGAACCAGCATGAAACCTTCTGGAATGGGTGGGGGGATTGTGTTGTGTGAAGGATGTGCTCTCGATTGACCATGCCTACGCCGAGCAGTGGTAGTTTCCTGAGCGACACTCCATTCCGACATATGACTGTTTAGCTGTCGCAATAGTGAGGTTGGGAGAAATTGGATGTAATCATAGGTTGTTGAGCATCTCCCTTTCCAGATTCGCCAATAAAGGAAAACGAGGGAAGAGAGATTAGAAGCACCTATCCCTGCCAGTTCCCACAAGTTAGTAGCTATTCTGCATTCTAAAACACAGTGAGATAAAATTTCCACGGGATATGAACAGATTGGACACAATAAGCCCTCTAAGTCTTTTTCCTCTATGATTCCTCTATCTCTCAAGACATCTTTAACAAGCAGAAAACCTTTAATAATCTCCAAATGAATATTCTTAACTTTGGCGGAACTGAGAGAGCCCAGAGTGCTTTCCAGGCTGAAGAATCAAAGATGACAGGGATGGTTGACAGATTCTTAACAAAGTCAGTAGCAGCAATGTGGTATCCAGATTTGACAGAGTACTCACCTGAGGTTTCATAATGCCAAACCAGTTTGTCCGCCATGGGAAGGTGAGGAAGTGGGATACTGAGAATTATCTTGGTAGTGGCAGCATCAAAGAGACTTTGAAGAAGGTCAGTTCGCCATGTCCCATTGGAATGATTAATCAATGAATTTACCTGAGTTGAGGACAGAGAGGCTTGCGACAGCAGTTTCGGACTAGATGGTGGAGTGGTGGGCAGCCAGTTATCATCAAGAATATGGACTAAAGTGTCAGAGCCAATAGTCCATCGAAGCCCCTGCAACAATAAGTCACCACCAACCAAAATCCCTTGCATAGCCCAAGAAGGCCGAGTACCAGGAGTAGCCTGCAAAAACAGAACTTGAGAAAAATATTTAGCTTTGTACATGACAGCAATAGGACAATCTGGGTTCTGCAGAATACGCCAAGCTTGTTTGGCTAGCATGGCTTTATTATTACTGTCAAAATCTCGAAAGCCAATACCACCATCGTGCTTGTGACGGCACAAGGATCTCCAGGATGTCCAATTCATCCCTGCATCCCTATCCTGTTGGGCCCATCAAAATCTCGATAAGTGACCACTGAGCCGACGACATAAAGTAACAGTCATCCGGAAACTTAGCATCGCATAATTCGGCAATGCATTTGTAATGGACTTTAAGAGGACTTCTTTGGCAGCAAGCGAGAGAGCCTTGGATTTCCATTGTTGCAGCCTAGTAAGGAGCTTATCTTCGATAAATTGGAAGGTAGCCTGCTTGGATCGAGATATATGGGTAGGCAGCCCAAGGTAGCGGTCGTCTGTGTTACTTTCAGTCATCCCCAACAGATTTAGCATAGCTGCTGCATCTGTAGGAGACGTGTTGCTGCTGAAGGTGACTGATGATTTTTGAAGATTCACCTTTTGGCCGCTAACCTGCTGCTGGTAAGAAGCAAACAAGGCAAGGAGATTATGGCATTCAAGGATAGAAACTCTTAAGAATAAGTAAGTATCATAAGCAAAAAGAAGATGTGATATCACCGGACATCGCCAATGAATTTTCATGTCATGGAGGAATTGAGCTTGTAGCGCCTGTTCAATGAAATGGGAAAACCCTTCAGTGTAGAGAGCAAACATCAATGGAGATAAAGGATCTCCTTGTCGTATGCCTCGTTCAGGATGGAAGAAACCATGGGGAGAACCATTAATTAAGACAGAGAATGAAACAGTTGAAACACATTGTTGTATCCAATTCAACCAAACATCACAAAAGCCCAAACGATGTAACAATGAAAATAGGATTTCCCATTCTACCCTATCATAAGCTTTTTCCATGTCTAGCTTTAAGGCCATCCATTTTTCATGCCCAGAAGTCTTAGTTTTCAGAAAATGATGAACTTCCGGCCCAATAAGTATGTTGAGATTAATCGACCCTTTATAAATCCATTTTGCGAAGGACTTACTACTCGCAGGAGGATAGAAGCAAGACGAGTTGTCAGGACCTTAGAATCACCTTGTAAGGGACTTGGCATATTCCGATTGGCCGCATTTGTCTCAAGGTATCTGCGTTTGGGACTTTGGGCTGAAGAGTGATCCAAGTGTGGTTAAAGTTAGGCAGAAGGTGTCCTGAAACGAAAAAGTCCTGGACTGCAGCCACAACTAGATCACCTACTAGACCCCAAAAGGATTGAAAGAAAATACCGATGAAACCATTAGAGCCGGGGGCCTGATAACTACCTATACTGAAAACAGCAGAGCGAATGTCATCTCTAGTAATGGGGGCAGTTAGTATAGCATTCATATCATTAGTAATTAGTACGGGCAGCCTTAGGCAGTCTAAGAAGGACTGGATATTCAAACGTTCAAAAGTGAATTGATTGATAAAGTATTGTACAGCAAGCATACCTTTTTCCGTCTTCTTCGGAATGTTTGACTCTATTGTAATCTTGTAATGTTAGGATCCTGTTTTTCCTTCGCTTCTTCAAGGTAGTAAGATGAAAGAATCTCGAGTTGGAGTCTCCTTCTGTTAGCCAATGCGTCCGGGATTTTTTATACCAATGTATCTCCTCTTGGATATAGGCTTCAGTGAGTTGTTGTTCCAGTTGGCTGATGGTATCCCAGATTGCCGCCATTCCGAGTTGAGTATGCCAGCAACTTCGAGGTTATCGATCCAGCGAGAATCAAAGTGGAAGTTGGCCTTCGTACGAGCTGCTGTTGGATGAAGCTGTAACAAAATCGTCAGATCCAAGGTCGGATAGGTGGTGAATTCGCATACCTTCCCAAGTTGTGAGTGCTGATGGAGATGATAGACAACGATCAAGGCGCTGCATGATGTGATCTTGTGGTGATTTGCGGTTCGACCATGTAAAAGGGGGACCAACAAATCCTAAATCATGTAAGTTATGTTGGACAAGAAAGTTCTGTAACAAAGATAGTGAATGGGGGGTTGGGGGTCGACCACCAACTTTTTCAGATGATGCCAACAGACAATTGAAATCACCCATGAGGAAGAAGGGAGAAGAGAAAGACAAGAGGTAAGTAGATATCACTCTCATTAAAACTCAGATGGACAAACACGATTGCAAAGAAACTGTAGACTTGGTGGATACAATCCACGACTAAGAAGGAAGAACAATGATAAAGAACTGTACAATCTATTTCAGTAGTCCAAACTAAAGTCATGCCTCCTGAAGGGTTTACGGGACTCACGAGAACAGAATTAGGGAAGCCTAGACGAGTAAGACGCGATTTAACCTTCCTATCACGACACTTTGTTTCACTAAGAAAGACAATCATAGGGGATCTACTAAATATGGCATTCAACAGGGATCTACGCGCCAAGGATTTGCCAAACCCTCGGCAGTTCCAGGCCAAGATGCTCAAATCTGGGATTGGGACCGAGCAAGGCCGCTTTCCTCCACCTGAATAGTATCAGTAGCTATGGGTTGTACGCCTGCAGTGTCCTCCACGCAAAGAACCTTGGAAGCAGGTGGGATTTCACCCTCCTCCAGCAATCCCCGCTTGCGTGGATTTGGATCAGTTGGCGAAGAGGATGAGACCCCAGGAGCAGCTCTGAGAGATAACCGTTGCAGCCCTGAAGTGTTGCGGGCAGGTGAATCACCAGCCCTCTCCGTGTCATGACAGTTCCAGGAGAAACGAGCAATCTTCTTGCGCAGAGTGTGCTCATCCACACTAGGACCTTTGTCAAAAGCCAGGATGTGTTTGCTGTAGGGGAGGTCGTTCCCATTCATCGTATCTTTGAGATCGCAGTGAGCACTGGTGTGTCCTAAAACACCACAGAAAAAGCAAAAGAGAGATAGTTTTTCATAATAGACTGAAACTTTGAATAGCCCCTTACTGCGATCTTCGTGAGAGGTCGTGACCGAGAGAGGAAGTGGGCGGTTGATATTGATGGACACTTTCGCCCGAAGGTAAACTTCACTCGTTTTGCGGCCAACATGGACAGCAGCTTCCTTCAATTCTCCCATTGTGGAGACTAAGCATCGAGCCATTAGCAGGGTGTGGCCTGAAGTAGGGACCTTCCAGAACTGAACCCCCAGAGGGACGTGGGAAAGAGATTCAGCAACCTCAGAAGTTGGGACACACCAGGGGCGCAGATGAATCAAGAAGCGCAGTTGAATCCATGGTGACTTGTCTCAAACGCGGCAGTGATCCGAGGTATGGGTGAAGATGAATTGAACGAGGCCCTCGTCCACCGATAGCACCGTGATGGAGCCGCGACAATCAGCGGCGGATCCAGAACACAGAAGAGCACTGGGCCGCATTTCATTAGAAAATTAGAACCGTAAAAAAATATAATGATTATAGTTTTTTGCAATCTAAACTGTACATTACTGTATTTTAATTTAGGGAATGCATCAAGGAGTCTACATCCATACTAATAGTATACACTGTTTCAAATAAAATACTTGAGCAATCGGCGAGAAAATCATCACTCATTTTGTTGAGTAAATCAGTTCTTGCATGTTTCATTGTTGAAAAGGTTCTCTTCGTAGTAGCTGTTGAAACGAGCAACATCAACACTAGATAAATCAATCTACTAATCAATTTGCATTGTGTGTCCATCCCTGCACAGTAGCTGCTCTAGTAAATTTTTAAGGGAACAAACCTCATATTTCTTTTAGTCTTTTACGTTTTAAACTTTTTAGGATTTTAGGTTTCTTTGTTTTTTTTAGATGCATAATCTTTGGGACTAAAATTTCTAGGCTAAATTTAGAGTAGTGATTTGAATATGTTCAACTTGATAATTTTTCTAGTTAAACCCAATCATATCATAAAATAACATTGGGTCGAATGTTTAAAATCGAAAATTTTATAAGTACTATACTAACTACGGATCCAGAGGCGGGCTGGGCCGGGGCCCGGGGTGGCCACCCCCTGAATCCGCCAGTGGCGACAATTCCATTGATCCACAAGAAAATTCTGCAGGCTGCCAAGGGAAGGAGCAGAGACATGAATCTTGCCAAGGAGACTAAGCTCAGCCCTCTCTTCAGCGACAACAACAGCTTCATCATTGTAAACAGAAAATAGTTCAGCAACCATTAGAGGATGATAGGTAGGGTTCGACCCAACAGAGATGAAAAGAGTAAGGGGAAATCGGTGAGTCAATACTTGGGAAACGAGGAGCATCGACGCCTTAAATGGCCGATTGAAGAACCCATGAGGGAGCCAAACCACCCGGAAGCGGAGGCACTTCGCCGGAATTCGCGAGATGGAGGTCGCACGTCGGCGAGGATTGGGGGTGGAAACCGCCCGTCGTGGAATCCTCCAATTAATTCCTCCCCACTCCTCCCTTTAATTCCTTCTTTAATCCCTAAAATCCGATCCAAAATAATCACATCCCTTGTCCAATTAAATTCCTTTCCAAAGAGAACTGGACCAAATAATTCCGCCATTCCTTGTCCAAGGTGGAAATGAAGAGGGAATGGGCCGCTGGCCCATAAGCTGTTGTTGCCTCTGTCTATATCAACGAATATGGGTTGGTGAATCGGCCCGTTCAGCTGGAGTGAGGTTAAAATTGAAACTTGTCAATGCCTATGCAAATTCCTGTTGAACTTTGCATAAGTGGCACTAAAAAGCAAAAAGTGTACAAACACACCACACACTTGATAATGACACAAGGTCATTCCATGGTTAATTCGAACCAAATCTCTATCATTTTCATCACATAACACACACTAAAATCATCATATGGCAATCTAATGCATGCATATGTATGGCACTTATTAGCGAGCATAGTTTGGGGTAGGTTTATTATAGGTCGACGACAAAGAAAGAATCGGCCGATCGAATATGAGGAAATGATTTTTATTTGGTTGTTAGTTTTGTTGGTAGCGAGCAGAGGAAGAAGGCGAAATAGAAGATGAATGGTCAGTTATGGTTGCTTTCTTGCGCTTGAAGTTGTCGCCTCCTACACTTCGCGTAATTGATGGGTTTTTGTAAAGGCACCGGTGGCAGGGTAGTGCAGGTGTTAGACTATGAGGGATTAGGGATTCAACGTGGTTCTAGTTTGGAGCGTCAGAGTAGGACAGAATAAAGTGGGTGATCGCCGGCGAGGGCACATCAGGTTAGGAGTGGTGTTGAAGACGCAACGGGATTAGGGATGGCAATGGGTCGGGTTGGGTTTTGTCAAACCCAAACCCATGGGTTTATCCGTGAAAAAACCCGGGGTAAAACCCACTAGGTTTGAAAAACTCAAACCCAACCCAACTCGCTGGGTATCCGCGGGTTCATGAGTGCCCACGGGTTTTTGTCGTAAAAAAATTACAATAACAAGTTCCTATCAAAATTAAAGTCAAATATCAATCTCCCAATATAAATTATCCATATATAAGACACCATTCTAGAAAATTCAAGCAAATTACAAATTAACTATACAAATTGTTCAACACCAATCTAGAAAACTCAAGAAAGTTGAAGCAAATCACAAATAATCCGTAAATAACATGATTAATTGAAAGTTTCTTCCTTTCAATTAAGTTTCTTCACTCTCCACTCGATAACATGATTATCCATAAATAACATGATTAAGTGTCCGGGTCTCTCATTGCCAAGGCTTTCAATTTAACGCAGTTCAGCAGCTCGGCATGGCTAGGATCATCCATCGAATCTGCTATCGGTATCATTGGAGAAGACAAGCAGGTATTACTGAATTCCCTTATGCTTATTCTCCAGCTTCTGCCGCAGCTCCTCTCTCGACCTACTTCTCCTCCAATCCAATTAGTCCTCGGACCTCCAATTCTGTAACTTTCGCCAGCATAGATGATGCCTTGGATTCATTTAATAGGATGCTCCACATGAACCCTAGACCCTCAATTGTGAAATTTTCTCAGTTGGTAAATTCTCTTATGAGAATGAACGCCTTCCAGGCTGCCTTGTATGCGTCTAAACAAATGGAAGTAGCTGGATTCCACCATGATCTTCACACGCTGAGCATGTTGCTTCGTTGCTTCTGTAAATTGGGTCGAGTGGATTTTGGCTACTCAGTTTTGAGCAAAGCTTTGAAACTCGGTGTTCAATTCAACGATGTAATGCTCAGTACATTGATTGATGGGCTCTGTAAAGTTGGGAGAGTAATCGAGGCTGCAAGGTTGGTTCATAAGATTAGGATTTTGGGTTATCATCCGGATGCTTTTTCTTATACCACAATTATAGATGGATTATGCAAGGTAGGGCAAACGAGTGCAGGACTTGAATTGCTCAAAAACATGAAGGAGTTTGGCTGTCAACCTGATGTCGTTAGTTATAACACAGTCATTAGCAGCCTATGTAAGGATGGGATGGTATCAAAGGCTTTTGATGTTTTTTCAGAGATGAAGGATGAAATGATTCAACCAAATGTGTTCAGTTACAATAGCTTGATTGCTGGTTTGTGCATTTCAAGCACAATCAATGAAGCTATGAAGTTACTCAATGAAATGGTAGAGAGGAAGATCATGCCCAATACAGTTAGCTATTCCACATTGGTTGATGCTTTTTGCAAGGAAGGAAATGTTTTGGGAGCTAAAGTTATACTCAAAGTAATGTTTCACAGAGGATTTCTTCCAGATGTCATCACTTACACTTCATTGATGAATGGATACTGTTTGCGCAATGAATTAGACAAAGCTAGAAAGTTATTTGATTTCATAGTCAATAAGAGATGTGAACCTAACGTTTACTGTTATAATATCATGATTCACGGATATTGTAACAATGGAAGGATGGATGAAGCTGAAGAATTACTTAATGATATGCTTGAGAAGGATTTGGCTCCGGATACAGTCACGTATACTACTATGCTAAATGGATTTTGTCAAGCACGGAGGCTTAAAGATGCACGACAAATTCTCAATAAAATGAGTGGTCAGGGTTGTTCCCCGAATAATGTGACATACAATAGCTTGCTTGATTACTTTTGTAGACAAGGTCAACTAGACGGTGCATTAGCTCTATTTCAAGTAATAGAAAATAGTAGGTTGAAGTCTGATATTACAGGGTACAGTATCCTTATGGACGGGCTGTGGAAAGCGGGGAGGGAAAAGGAAGCTAGGGAAATGTTTTCTAGGCTCTCTAGAGACAAGTTTTTGCAACCTGATACCCGCGCATATACCATTACAGTTGATGGACTATGCAGACAAGGTTTTGTCGATGAAGCATATGATCTGTTCAGGAAAATGGAGGGGGATAGTTGTCTACCAGATAGTTGCTTTTACAACGTGATTATTCATGGATTTCTTCGCCATAAGGATCCCCTTGAAGCAATAGACCTCATTCATGAGATGGTTTCGAAAGGTTTCTCAGCCGATGCAACCACCATGTCTTTGCTAATAGAATTGTTGCCCAGGAATCAGTTGGATCATCCAATATTCCAGAAGCTATTGAATGGTCCTGATATCAAGAGTCATAAAATAGGGTCTAGTGGTCTATCAGTTGCTGCAACTCAAGGAACTAGCTGAAATTCTCATCCAAATGCCAGTTGCATGATCCTTTAATTGATCAAAATCTCCCGGCTTGGAGAAGATTCTGAAGATAGAAGATAGCTGGAACTAACGGTCCGATTCATGATCCTTGTCATCCCACTTACATATTGTTGATTCTGTCTGCTGTACAAATGAGCTCCGATCCCTGTACGTTTCTGTCCATGTTTGATGCATTAGTATGTGCCGAACCTGTTTCTGATTATTGTTTAGAGATATGAAGCTCGCTTGTCTAGCAACATAACTATGTATTTGCGACAAAGGCCAAAGCCTTGAATGGAACTCTAGGGTTCTGCTTCTGTCAAGAAGAAGCAATGTTTGGTTACCCATTTTTGGACTTCACTCATCTGAATGAGATAGTGATCAACCTTCAAATGAAGCTTGTGTTAGGAAGTATTATGTATACTGGTTAAATGGTCAGCGCTTTGCGGCTATGTTAATTTTGCTGAATATGAATCTACTTTCAATCCTACTTTAAATGAATTGCAATTTGGAACTCAGGAATCGATAAAAACCAATTTTAAGGGTGGTGTTTTGTTTATTGAACTTCAAACCAATTTTATCAGTGCTCCTTTTTCGTTCAACGTCCTACTTGGTTAGAGACTTTGCTACTTCTTTCACCACTTCTTCCACATTCCAATTCCTGCATTCTAAAATCTGAAAGACAGTTGCAGCAGCTGAACCTTTGCGTGAAGTGATCAAAGCAAGTAATAATGAGTACAACAAATGTCATGATAAACATGAACCGGACTCCAATAGCAGAGAGCAAGTAGGCTTTCAAATTGCCAAGGTTCCAGCTACTCCGAAAAAGACCAACCATGGGCGCCCTTAATCGATCTGTTGATTCGAGCGCGCTTAGGTGTATACAACCACGATGCTAACCCTCAAAGTTCACAGTTGTATGCTCGAATGAATACGATAAATTCTGTTTCTCATCATAATCGATGCATTTCTGTCAATCTCTTCCGTCCACTGTTCTCTGATATTTACGCAATCCTTAGATTGAGATGACAAAAAAGAGAGCTGCTTATGTCATTTTCAAGTTCTGATATTTCAATTAAAGTCACAAAAAATGCCCAAATCAATGTTGGGTCTGGTATTTGGGATTTTTAATAGCTGTGTTTGAGTCTGGTTATGGAGCCATTATGTGAGTCATGTTAGTTGAAAAGCTTTTAGCTCAAGTGTAGAGTCAAATGTAGGAAGTTTGTTAGTAGTGGGCTGGAAACCAGAAAATGAGGTTGAATCCTCATCGAATCTATTGAGCGCTTTTAACCCTTGCACAGCCTTGAAATTTCATCCTCAGCGAATCCTAATGTTCCTTGTTTGTTGCCTTGTGACCAATAGTTTTCAGGGCTGTCTTATTGTTAGAACTACGGTTCTTTAGGGTTTTAAATAAGAATTAGAGTTTGAAACTGGGATGAATAGAATTGAGGATTTAAGAATTTAGAAGAAGAAATTGGAGATCGTAATGAAGAATGTACCTACGTCCTTTGAGGTAGGTGACGAATTGAGAGAAGAGAGATTAGAGTTTTAAGGAATAACTTGGACAATACTTTTCTTGATTAATTGAATGATTCTGAAGTAATTCCCAAAGAATATATATATAAAAAATAAATTGGAAAAGTACGACTACAACATAAATCCTAATAATAACTATATTTCTATCGCTTATAAAAAAACCGAACCAATAGTTAGGTCCTTCAACCTCAAGTTGTCCAGATTCTTGCTTTGCACTTCTGTCAATTTTGCTTCAACTTCTATTGTAGGTTCACCTGAAGCCCTTTCTAACCACTCCCCATAACTCTTTATATCTATGTAGTTTTCCATAAGTAGGCTCCAATGATTGTAATCCTCGTCAAATCGAGGAACACACACTTGCATAAAACCTGATGCTTCAGTTATATTCACTGCTCAAAATTCCATATCAGTCGAACCTTTAATATCTGCGGCTCACAATCACTCATTTTTCTCTCATCCCACAATACTAATCTCATATGAACTCTCATATTTCCCAAACCCACTATGAACTTAAGACAATAACTCTTTAATATGCACTCACAGACTAAACTTGGTACAACAATATGCCAATGCTCTGATACCGCAACGTGAGCAATATTATAGAAAAATAACAAGCTTTTATTGATTATGACATGAGTTTAAATACAAGATCAAACTCTTCACTCAGCTTACCTACAACCCAAACCCACCATTTTCATGTTTTCAAGCTACTATCTCTAAGAAATTTATTAACTCTAAAAACTCCTAAGCTTGACTGCCAAGCTTGAACTCTTTCCCTACTAATAGCTAACAACGTAAATTGTACTCAAAAGTTTGGGTACCAAACAACAAAAGAACAAAACGACAAAGGGAGGAGAAGATGAAGTTTCATAGAGAGATGAGGAGTTTAGAGTCACTCGGAGACAGCGGATTCAAAGTGTAAATTTAGGAGGGAACACGATGGTGTACGAGTCGCCGGTCCAGCAGCTGGGGTTCAACATGTCGGAGAAGTTGTATGGGGGCAGAGAGGCCCCGGCGGCGCTGGAAGGCAGAGTTCCAATCAAGGGATTTGGGGAAAATATGCAGTTATGCTACCAAACAAGCGAGCTACGTTCTAAACAATAATCACAACTAGCTTGAAAACACACTAATGCATCAAACATGGATTATCATCTATTCCCATGCCAACATTGATCGGTTCTTTCTGATATATCAGCAAGTATGGAAACACATATAAGTGGGATGATGACTCAGACCTCTAGTTCGTATAACCTTCTATCATCAGAATGTTCTTGACACAGAGATTTTGATCAACTACTGGACCATCCAACTGGAGTTTGGATGAGAATTTCAGCAAGTTCCTTGAGTAGCAGCAGCTGATAGACCGCCAGACCCAATGTTATGACTCCTGATATCAGGACCACTCATAAGCTTCTGGAAAATTGGATGATCCAACTGATTCTTGGGCAACAATTCTATTAGTAATGTCATCGTGGTTGTGTCTGCTGAGAAGCCTTTTGAAACCATCTTGTGAATGAGGTCGATTGCTTCAAGAGGATCCTTATGTCGAAGAAATCCATGAATAATCACGTTATAACAGCCACTATTTGGTAGACAACCATCCCCCTCCATTTTTCTGAACAATTCATATGCTTCATCTACAAAGCCTTGCCTGCAAAGTCCATTAGTTGCTATGCTATATATGCGGGAATTAAGTTGCAAACAATTGTCCCTAGAGAGCTTAGAAAACATTTCCCTTGCCTCATCTCCCCTCCCTGCTTTCCACAATCCATCCAAAAGTATAGCGTACCCCACAACATCAGACTTCAACCTATTTTCTATTACTTGAAACAAAGCTAATGCGTCGTCAATTTTACCTCGTCGGCACAAGCCATCAAGCAAACTACTGTATGTCACAATATCAGGTAAGCAACCTGGACCACTCATTTTCTTGAGAATTTGTAGTGCGTCTTTGAGCCTTCCTGCTTGACAAAATCCATTTATCATAGTATTATATGTGATTGTATCCGGAACCAAATCCTTCTCAAGTATACTATTCAATAACTGTTCTGCTTCAGCCATCATTTCATTTTTACAATATCCATGAATCATGCGCAAACAATACCCATCCATCAAGCGGTAGGTTTGCATCGCCTATTGATAATGAAATCAAATACCTTTCTAGCTTTATCTAATTCATTGCGCAAACAATACCCATCCATCAATGAACGGTAAGTGACGATATCCGGAAGCAATCCACCTTGAATCATCATTTTGAGTATAACTTTAGCTCCCAAAACATTTCCTTCCTTACAGAAAGCATCAACCAATATGTTATAGGTGAATTTATCACGCGTTATCTTCCTATCTACCATTTTATTGAACAACTCCATAGCTTCATTAATTCCGCTTGAAATGCACAAACCATAAATCAAGCTATTGTAACTGAACACATCTGGTTGAATCTTTTCATCCTTCATCTCGGAAAAAACAACAAAAGCCTTCGATACCATTCCATCCTTACATAGGCTGCTAATGACTGTGTTATAACTAACGATACCAGGTTGACAGCCAAACTCCTTCATGTTTTGAACCAACCTTGCAGCCTCGATTACTTTCCCAACTTTACAGAGCCCGTCAATCAATGTATTGAGCATCACATCATCGAATTGAATACCGAATTTCAGAGCTTTGCTGAAAACTGCATATCCAAAATCTACTCGACCCAATTTACAGAAACAACGAAGCAACATGCTAAGCGTGTAAAGATTGTGTGGGACTCCAGCTAATTCCATTTGTCTAGACGCATAGAAGGCAGCCTGGAAGGCGTTCATTCTCATAAGAGAATTTACCAACTGACCAAATTTCACAACCGAAGGTCTGGGGTTCATGTGGAGCATCCTACTAAATGAATCCAAGGCATCGTCTACGCTGGCGAAAGTTACAGAATTGGAGGTCGCAGGAGTAGTTGAATTGGAGGCGAAGTAAGACGAGGGAGTAGCAGTCATACCGGTTTTCCTTCGCTGATGAAATAGAGAGCAGTTTCGATGCCGAATTGCGTTGAATTGAAAGCATTGGCAACGAGAGACCCTGACAACCATCAATAGATACTACCAGCTTTTCGCCTACCTTTCCCCGGAATCAATGATCCTATCATCCAAATCAATTTCCACCGCGAACCCAGAATGAAAGCTGCGAACTTGACATCGAATCGGGGACCCAACCAGAGAACAGGACTGAAAACGCAAACCACTGTGTAGCCGTCGGCGACGCGGAGCGCAAGAAGGTCGAGACTTGGTGAAACACTCGGCCAACGGTTCAGTTAGTTGCTGGATTGACATTGGGGCAACAGTGGCTGGAATGGATTTCCAGCATCGAACTTTGCTTTGGGCCCAGATTATTTGTGACACCGGATGGCTTCGGGCTTTTAATATTGGACTCTTATATATTCGGGTTTGTTATTTTCTTCTCTCACATCATATTCACGTAATTTGGCTTTTCCATTAATTGTGTTAGCGTCTAAATAAGGGTAGATTTGCATATCATAACAATCATCCGCTCGGATAAACAAGAAAGACAACAATCAACAAGAATCTAAAGAATGCAGAGATTTACGTGGTTTACTAACACAACGTGCGTTAGCTAATTCATGGATGGAAGAGAGCCAGCTTCATTATATATACTGGACATGATTAGAAATTACAGAGGAGTATTAAAAGTATATATATATAGTACTTCTTGAATAACCTAACCCTAATCCAATCTGGTAAAAGAATAATATTACACAAACCAGATCATGTAACTTCCGGTTTACGACTGAACATCCAATTCAAGTCACATCTAAAATGAATAAACTTGGTACAACAACGGCGAGAAAGGACAAACACCAACAAACAATCGAGAAAAGAAGAACAAGATAATACGCAAGTCTTACTTACCTTCTCAGCGTCTAGCACCAACTTCCAATGCCACGGCCCCGCCGCTTCCGTATATATACCCATGCCCAGGCGCACATAATAGTCATCTACCAACGTACATTCACACATGAGAAGAAGAACAAGAGGGGGGAAAAAAATGGCGCCAGTAGCATTATTTCTGGTAACTATTACCGTCTTCCTTGTCTTCCTTGCCACCACTACTACGTCTGTTTTAAGCGCCGTCGACCGTGATCGAAACAAAAAAGTGTGCCTTCCTCCTGCCGAAAACGGCTTGTTCAACACCGACTGCGGCAACGGATCAACGTTGCCTCCGGATACGCCATCGAACGTGCAGGTTGACGTGCTGAGCTTGCCCGGGAAGCAGCTGTACGATGCATACCAACAGGGTAACTACGATGCCTGCACCGTGGGAAATGTTTCCGGAATAGCATTCTCCGTTTACGGTGGTTGCAAATACGGGCTCGACAGCATTCGCTGCCAGAATTGTATACGGGACGCGACCCTCGTCATATATCAGTACTGTCGTGACAGCGTCGTGGCTCAGGCCGTGTCGGATTCCTGTTGCGTTCGGTACGACAGGGACTACACGATTTGTTAATAATCGAAACGTATCGGAGGAATAACGTACGTAAGTGTCTTTGCGTCGTCGTTTTGTCGTCGTCATATATTTTTACGATATGTGCGAGTCGTTTCGTTTCTGGAGTTTTCGCAGTGTCGAGCGTGTTATGATCGCGCCCGTTCTTTGTATGGTTCATAATTGAAACGTTTCGGAATAACGTACGCGTGTATGGTTTGTAAGGAAGTTTACTCTAGAATAAAATTTGTCACTTTTCTTTCGGCCGATAGCAAGTCCTTTCGTTTAAATCTTTCGTTGTTTCAAGCGTTATGATCGCACGCTCTTTGTATGGTTTGTAATTATCAGATTGAAAATCACTTTCCCTCTTTTTCAACGGTCATCTTCGCACACGAAAGCGTTTCACTCATCACCACTCACTTACATGATGCGCTACCGTTTCTTGCTTAGTCGAAGTTTACAACGATGTCGTTTTCTATTTCTTTGTTGACTGTACTTTCTTTTTCGCCAAGTCTGTAATGTTTCCTTTCCAAGCTACCAAACAAGCTTGAGAATGGAACTTGATATGATCCCAAATTGCCCACCATTCACGTCACAATTACTTGACAAAGAAGCTATCAAAGTTGGGAAGAAGAAAGGCAGAATTTGGCTAAGTCAAAATCCGTGTTCAGGGTACATATTTTGAAGGCATGGTTCTCTTAATTGGTTTGGTGGAAATTCAAGTTCAAGGGTTTTTTTTGTAGATAAAGTTTCCGTCATTCCAATGATATGTTTTTTGAAGCCAGAAGATGTCATTAAGGTTGTTTTCCAAGTCCTCAAAGTTGCTACCTCAAAACAGGAAAACTGCCAGAAAATGGCTAAGGCAGAAAACTGTTTTGTGAAGTCTACTTTGGAGCTTAATTCGGGGAGTATGGATCTGATTCAAGTCCAAAGGTTTCAACAACATGAAAATAGGTATGTTTATCTACCAAGGGAATGAATTGGATGAAGGATTGGAGTTCTGGAAGGCCTCGAACGAAAGGCGCGAAGTTAGTACAAAAGCTGCTTTTGGACTGTTGCTGGCAGCTTACTTGCGCTTGAAGAAAGGGAGTTTAAATCCGAATTTTGTAACCTTTTTAGAGTATAATTTTACCTTATTTGTTTCCTTGTTCATCTAGGTTTGTATTAGGTTTTCTTGGCTATAAATAGCCTTCTATTTACGTTGTAAAAACTAAGACTTTGATTAATCGAATTGAGAACCTTTTGGTTTTTGTGCAAGTTGAGACCTGTGTTGAGTTTGGTGGATTCCAAGCTCGTGAGCTCTTGTATCGATTGAATAGTCCCTTCAATCGTGGTCGGGCATCTACATTTTATACCAATCGAGCGTTCCCCAGGTGTGGAATCGTCCTTTCGGTTCCATTTTATCCAAGTTCGTATTAAGAACGCTTCGTTCTTGATTCGAGCTCAATCGGTCTTTTGATTGAGTCGTTAGCTGCGTGACTTTGATAACATACACCCCCCAGGGTCGTATTAAGTGGTATCAGAGCCACGTTCTACACAAGGGCTAGGAAGAGGCAAAAACGTGTTGATTCGTACAAGCATATTTTGTCGTAAAACAGGGCAGCCATGGTGGTCGAATTAGAACAAGCGAATTTGACGTCATATACACGCTGTTTGGTGGGAGGATAAGGTGTGCTCTGTGTACATCAATGAAGAGAGCAAATCAAACATGATTAGCTCACGAGCAGTGTCGAAATTGGGGCTGCCAATTCGAATGCATCCAGATCCTTACTCGACGTCATTGCTGGGAACATGAAGCTCTGTTTTTGTGACAGAGGAGGTGACCTTACCTTTCAAAATTGGAAGCTACGAAGATGTCGTTCGGTGCGACGTGGTGCCCCTGAAGAAGACTCATGTGGTTCTTGGTCACCCTTGGCATGTTTTCCACGATGCTCGACATAGCAGAAGCACCAACAGAATCCGATTGAGGAATTGCGGGAAGCGTATTGCTCTAAAGCTTCTGTCGCCAAAAGAAGCTGCAGAAGATCGAGCCACCCTGCTGCAACAGCTCCGTGACGAGGAGGAAAAGCTGCTGGAGGTTTCTAACGGAGTGCACTAGTTACGTAAGCAAGATATCCAGCTCAGTGAGGAAGTTCAGGCAACCGAACCCACTGCCCAGAACATCCCCTGTTATTTTTCCGCAACACAGAGTGCCGCGTTCAGTGTCTTGGCCATCGACGAGAAGGAAAACCCAGATGACGCTGAAGCGTCCAAAACATCTCTGGAGATTTCAGGAAGGCCGGCGAAGCGCGGAGAAGGCCCAGGGCAGGCCGCCGACGGACGAATCGATCTGATGACTAGCATCGCAGAACTACCCAATTCCTTGGCGAAACAGAGCAGGAGAGACGGACAATGGGGTGGAGCTCTGGGGAGCAATCCGACCCTACCCAAGGAACCTGAAACGTCACCTATAATATCGAGAAGCTCATGCCTCGATCAAATTGCAACGATTCCATCTGTTTTGCAGATGTTCGATCGAGCTGAAATCACTCTGCAAACGCGCCAACAGGGGAAAAAAATTCGCGAATGGGTTGGGATTTTTGGGAGTGAATCAATACCAATGGCCACTACAGAATCATCACATTCACTCCCTAGATGCTGTATAATCACTCAATTTGATTCGGAGAGGACGAAATCAAAAAGCCCCAAATCGAGATTGCACTTTCGGAGCCCTGGGCATTTGAAACTCGCCGAAGGCGGGAACTTCAAAATCGACGATTTACAGGCGCTGGTGATTAGTCCAAGCTGGAGACATAATCCAAGCTTCAATTGGAAGCCTTGCGAAGAGCTTGGAGAAGGTGAATTGGATTGGGGATGCCTCCATATAAAACCCCCAATTCCTTCGATCAAGAACATGTATGAAAGACAACCTGGGAATTTGGACGATCAATTTTCAGTGAAATTGGTCATTGCTACAGGTTCTAATCAATGTCAAGAAGTGTGCTTAACCTCGTTGCAAGTTCCAAACCTGCTGGAATGGATTGAAGCTGCCATTGATGATGTTAAAATTCTACAGAAAATTGTGTTTGAGCAGGCTTCTTTTAATCCAATTTGGGATCAATTATGGGCACGGTTTGAGCAACGAAAGGCTAAAGTGTTGAGGGAAACACTTTTTCAAGAGGGAGGGCCTGATATGATCCCAAATTGCCCACCATTCACGTCACAATTACTTGACAAAGAAGCTATCAAAGTTGGGAAGAAGAAAGGCAGAATTTTGCGAAGTCAAAATCCGTGTTCAGGGTACACACTTTGGAGGCATGGTTCTGTTAATTGGTTTGGTGGAAATTCAAGATTAAGGGTTTGTTTTGTAGATAAAGTTTCCATCATTCCAATGATATGCTTTGTGGAGCCAGAAGATGTCATTAAGGTTGTTTTCCAAGTCCTCAAAGTTGCTACCTCAAAACTGGAAAACTGCCAGAAAATGGCCAAGGCAGAAAACTGTTTTGTGAAGCCTACTTTGGAGCTTAATTCGGGGAGTATGGATCTGATTCAAGTACAAAGGTTTCTACAAAATAGGTATGTTTATCTACCAAGGGAAGGGATTCGATGAAGGATTGGAGTTCTGGAAGGCCTCGAACGAAAGGCGCGAAGTTAGTACAAAAGCTGCTTTTGGACTGTTGCTGGCAGCTTACTTGCGCCTGAACAAAGGGAGTTTAAATCCGAATTTTGTAACCTTTTTAGAGTATAATTTTACCTTATTTGTTTCCTTGTTCATCTAGGTTTGTATTAGATTTTCTTGGCTATAAATAGCCTTCTATTTACGTTGTAAAAACTAAGACTTTGATTAATCGAATTGAGAACCTTTTGGTTTTTGTGCAAGTTGCGACTTGTGTTGAGTTTGGTAGATTCCAAGCTCGTGAGCTCTTGTATCGATTGAATAGTCACTTCAATCGTGGCCGGGCATCTACCTTTTATACCAATCGAGCGTTCCCCAGGTGTTGAACCGTCCTTTTGGTTCCGTTTTATCCAAGTTCATATTAAGAACGCTTCGTTCTTGATTCGAGCTCAATCGGTCTTTCGATTGAGTCGTTAGCTACGTGACTTTGATAACATACACCCCCAGGGTCGTATTAGAACTTGTCTTCTTCCATTTTGATCTGCCTATAAAGAGCAGAAGATGCAATGAGAACAAACAGGTTTTAGGGTTTTTGCATTCCCAAACATCTCTTTGTTGAGGAATTTTACAATGCTATATAGTATTGGTGCTATAGGTTTTTACCTTTATGGTACAACTTGAAATTGTATCTTTAATGTTATGGTACAACTTAAGATTGTACCTATACTTTTTGTACAAATACTTTTATGGTACAACTTAAACTTGTACCTTATGTGATGGTACAACTTCAAGTTGTAAAGTTGTACCATAACATAATGATACAAATTGCTTTATGGTACAACCTAAACTTATACATTTAATGTTATGGTACAATTTCAAGTTGTACATTAAAGCACCAATACTATATAGCATAGTAGAAGTGCTCCTCTTTGTTAGTAATTGAAATGTTCGGAATAAAGTTTCTACCTATGTATAGTTTGTAAGGAAGTTTATTCTTGTCACATTTCTTTCCGATAGCAAGTCCTTTCAACTCTGGTTTCGCAATTTCAGGCGTTGTGATCACCCGCTTAAATTCAATTAATTAAGCATCAAGTTGATTAATCATACCTAACATCACTGTTAGTATGAAAATCGCACGAGCTAACCGAAAAGTATGATCGCGGACGGTTGGCGGTAACGGGGGCTAACCGGCAAAGCTAACCCCCTCTCAAAAATGCCGCCGCCCTCCAGTTTAGGCCCTAAACCCTAATCGAGCACGAGCAGAGACCCGCAATCTCTCATTCTCTCTAGTCTCTTCTGCTGCATCGCGCGAGACCCTCCTCCATCTCCCTGTCGCGGTGCCGCTGCCGCTTGTCGCTTGCCATCGCGAGAGTCGAGACCCTCCGCCAACGCGAAGTCGCCGCCGCCCGCCAGTTATCCCCTTCCTTCCGCCGCCGCGACCTCGACCTCCTCTGCTCGCAGCCAGCAGTCCTCCGCCGCCATTCCAGAACGGCGACCATTGCCCCTCTGCGCAGGCCATTGAATTATGTAAGTTTACTTTGTCTTTCTAAAAGTATATGATTTGGTTCTCGTTTCCAATTAGTATATGATTTCAATTGGTGAAGCTTGTTTGAATGAGATGAGATGGTCATCATAATTGTGAATCCCATGTTTTGGTATATAGAGGGACGGAGGGAGAACTTAGCTAGCAAGGCAAGTTATAATTGAGGCTCTAGATTAACGACAGAGAAAGAGACAGAGAGCTGATGTCTTGTCTTTCTTCTTCTCCTTGTTCTTCCTTCTACGAAAGAACAAAAATCAATAAAAACAGAGTCTCCTAGAATTAGCGGTGTTGATTCTGGACGCAGAGTAAATCCATTGTAGTGATTCCTAATTTTAACCAGTAAATATATTAGGGATCACTTCGTAATTTACCCGCTCCATGTTACACGTAGAAAGGAGCTAGGGTTTTGCCTTTTATAGGTCTCGGCTTTTCCCTTGTAGCCGATTATCACATTGTAACAAACAGCCATATTAGTCTTTTTCTCCGAGAGCTCCAAGCTCTCCATGGATTAGTCCCGTTCATATTGAACGGGATACCACGTAAATCCCGGTGTCTCGTTCTTGCTTTATTCGTTTCCTCGTATTTTACATGGTATCAGAGCTGGTCTAAGCTTGTACCTCGGCTGCCATGAGTTCAAGAGAAGAGGATTCTGGGAAGAAGTCGACGTTGTCGTCGACAATAGCTTCCGCTAGTGCTCAGGTCGCGCTGCCGCCCCATCTGCTTCTCCATCAGTCCGATAGTCCAAGTAATCTCTTTGTGGGGAAGCTCCTCAGCGACGTTAATTATGGTGAATGGAGCTCCTCATTGCAAGTAGGCTTTCAAATTGCCAAGGTTCCAGCTACTCCGAAAAAGACCAATCATGGGCGCCCTTAATCGATCTGTTGATTCGAGCGCGCTTAGGTGTATACAACCACGACGCTAACCCTCAAAGTTCACAGTTGTATGCTCGAATGAATACGATAAATTCTGTTTCTTATCATAATCGATGCATTTCTGTCAATCTCTTCCGTCCACTGTTCTCTGATATTTACGCAATCCTTAGATTGAGATGACAAAGAAGAGAGCTGCTTATGTCATATTCAAGTTCTTATCTTTCAATTAAAGTCACAAAAAGTGCCCAAATCAATGCTGGGTCTAGTATTTGGGATTTTTTAATAGCTGTGTTTGAGTCTGGTTATGGAGCCATTATGTGAGTCATGTTAGTTGAAAAGCTTTTAGCTCAAGGTAGACTCAAATGTAGGAAGTCTATTAGTAGTGGGATGGAAACCAGAAAATGATCTTTCATCCTCATCGAATCCTGATGTTCTTTGTTTGTTGCCTTGTGACCAATAGTTTTCAGGGTTGTCTTATTGTTAGAACTACGGTTCTTTAGGGTTTTAAATAAGAATTAGAGATTGAAACTGGGATGAATAGAATTGGGGATTTAAGAATTTAGAAGAAGAAATTGGAGATCGTAATGAAGAATTTACCTACGTCCTTAGAGGTAGGTGACGAATTGAGAGAAGAGAGATTAGAGTTTTAAGGAATAACTTGCACAATACTTTTCTTGATTAATTGAATGATTCTGAAGTGAACCCAAAGAACATATATATAAAAAATAAACTGGAAAAGTACGGCTACAACATAAATCCTAATAATAACTATATTTCTATCGCTTATAAAAAACCCGAACCAATAGTTAGGTCCTTCAACCCCAAGTTGTCCAGCTTCTTGCTTTGCACTTTTGGAATGGGTGGGGGGATTGTATTGTTTGAAGGAGGTGCTCTCGATTGACCATGCCTACGACGAGCCGTGGTAGTTTCCTGAACGATACTCCATTCTGACATCTGACTGTTTAGCTGTCGCAATAGTGAGGTTGGGAGAAATTGGATGTAATCATAGGTTGTTGAGCATCTCCCTTTCCAGATTCGCCAATAAAGGAAAACGAGAGAAGAGAGATCAGAAGCACCTAACCCTGCATCCAATCACAAATATCTCCATCCAATGGCAACTTTTAACATGCAGAAAACTTTTAACTAATCTCCAAATGAATATCCTTAACTTTGGCGAAACTGAGAGCCCAGAGTGCTTTCCAGGCTGAAGAATCAAAGATGACAGGGATGGTTGACAGATTCTTAACAAAGTCAGTAGCAGCAATGTGGTATCCAGATTTGACAGAGTACTCACCTGAGGTTTCATAATGCCAAACCAGTTTGTCCTCCATGGGAAGGTGAGGAAGTGGGATACTGAGAATTATCTTGGTAGTGGCAGCATCAAAGAGACTTTGAAGAAGGTCAGTTCGCCATGTCCCATTGGAATGATCAATCAATGAATTTACCTGAGTTGAGAACAGAGAGGCTTGCGCCAGTAGTTTCGGAATAGATGGTGGAGTGGTGGGCAGCCAGTTATCATCAAGAATATGGACTAAAGTGTCAGAGCCAATAGTCCATCGAAGCCCCTGCAGCAATAAGTCACGACCAACCAAAATCCCTTGCCAAGCCCAAGACGTCCGAGTACTAGGAGTAGCCTGGAAAAGCGGAACTTGAGGAAAATATTTAGCTTTGTACATTACAGCAATAGGACAATCTGGGTTCTGCAGAATACGCCAAGCTTGCTTGGCTAGCATGGCTTTATTATTACTGTCAAAATCTCGAAAGCCAATACCACCATTGTGTTTGTGACGGCACAAGGATCTCCAGGATGTCCAATTCATGCCTGCATCCCTATCTTGTTGGGCCCACCAAAATCTCGATAAGTGACCATTGAGCCGACGACAGAAAGTAACAGTCATCCGGAAACTTAGCATCGCATAATTAGGCAATGCATTTGCAATGAACTTTAAGAGGACTTCTTTGGCAGTAAGCGAGAGAGCCTTGGATTTCCATTGTTGCAGCCTAGTAATGAGCTTATCTTCGATAAATTGGAAGGTAGCCTGCTTGGATCGAGATATATGGGTAGGCAGCCCAAGGTAGCGGTCGTCTGTGTTACTTTCAGTCATCCCCAATAGATTTAGCATAGCTGCTGCATCTGTAGGAGACGTGTTGCTACTGAAGGTGACTGATGATTTTTGAAGATTCACCTTTTGGCCGCTAACCTACTGGTAAGAAGCAAACAACGCAAGGAGATTATGGCATTCAGGGATAGAAGCTCTTAAGAATAAGTAAGTATCATAAGCAAAAAGAAGATGTGATATCACCGGACATCGCCAATGAATTTTCATGCCATGGAGGAATTGAGCTTGCAGCGCCTGTTCAATGAAATGGGAAAACCCTTTAGTGTAGAGAGCAAACAGCAATGGAGATAAAGGATCTCCTTGTCGTCTGCCTCGTTCGGGATGGAAGAAACCATGGGGAGAACCATTAATTAAGACAGAGAATGAAACAGTTGAAACACATTGTTGTATCCAATTCAACCAAACATCACAAAAGCCCTAACGATGTAACAATGAAAATAGGAATTCCCATTCTACCCTATCGTAAGCTTTTTCCATGTCTAGCTTTAAGGCCATCCATTTTTCATGCCCAGAAGTCTTAGTTTTCAGAAAATGCTGAACTTCCTGCCCAATAAGTATGTTATCAGAGATTAATCGACCCATTATATTGTAGGTTTACTGAAGCCCTTTCTAACCACTCCCCATAACTCTTTATATCTATGTAGTTTTTCATAAGTAGGCTCCAATGATTGTAATCCTCGTCAAATCGAGGAACACACACTTGCATAAAACCTGATGCTTCAGTTATGTTCACTGCTCAAAATTCCATATCAGTCGAAACTTTAATATATGCGGCTCACAATCACTCATTTTTCTCTCATCCCACAATACTAATCTCATATAACTCTCATATTTCCCAAACCCATTATGAACTTAAGATAATAACTCTTTAATATGCACTCACAGACTAAACTTGGTACAACAATATGCCAATGCTCTGATACCGCAAGGTGAGCAATATTATAGAAAAATAACAAGCTTTTATTGATTATGACATGAGTTTAAATACAAGATCAAACTCTTCACTCAGCTTACCTACAACCCAAACCCACCACTTTCATGTTTTCAAGCTACTATCTCTAAGAAATTTACTAACTCTAAAAACTCCTAAGCTTGACTGCCAAGCTTGAACTCTTTCCCTACTAATAGCTAACACGTAAATTGTACTCAAAAGTTTGGGTACCAAACAACAAAAGAACAAAACGACACTGCTTTATTAGTTTTTCACTTTTTATTCCCTTCTCCATTATCCACAAGTAACAAAGGGAGGAGAAGATAGAAGTTTCATAGAGAGATGAGCAGTTTAGAGATACCGAGAAGAAGTTTCATATATCGAAAGCTGTTTAGAGAGAGGAGATGTTTTACAGAGAGAAGAATCTGGTTTGTAATGTAACTCATATCCGTTTGTACTTTCGATAAGACTTAAGAGGTCCTACAAACACCATTTCACTGTGATCTTTTCCATCGAATATACACTTCAAGTAGTCACAATTTGTAATGGCAAAAGTTTATGATTTACAGCATAAGTTCCTTATTTTTTTTAATATAAAATTATTATGCTCGGTAATGTACGTCTTATTTATTTGTACTGTAATTAGCCATTAATTTGTAATGACAAATTAGAAGACTATGGTTTGTAATCTAAGTCTTATTCATTTGCAGTGTTAGGAGTTTGTAATGTAAATTATTATTGTTATGTAAGTCCTATCAATCTATATGGAAAATTGTCAAATTTGTAATGGAAAAAGATTATGACTTTTGATGAAAACTAGTAAAGTTTGGAATTTAAGTCATACCCTTTTGTATTGTAAGTAGTTTGTAATGTAAATTAGTTTGATTTATTTGTATTATAAGTTCATTGTTTTTCTTTCATTTTTCTCTCATTTCGTTAAATTTTATGACTTTTTTTTATATCATTTTATTTTTTGTGGCGCAAATAACTTCATTTTTTGTATTTGATATTGCCCCCTTATTTATCTCTTTCGCGATTGTAGTACTCATCGAAGAACAAGAGAATCATAGTAATAAAGTTTCAACAATTCAAATCAAGTTGCACAAACAAAAATGATTTTGCAAGTTTACTTTTTTTGTTTGTTGTTCCCTAATCGATACATATTCATTGACTAGCGAGTCCATTTTTATTGTCTTCAATTTATTCCAAAATGCGTTTTCTCGATTCTAATTTAGCTGCTTAGATGTCCCTATTTGTGGAATCTCTTACTATGATTGATTTTATCACATGTTACTTTTTTCATAAAACGAGAGTTAGGCCTGCGGTTTTTTGAATTTGTGTTCCTTACGTATTAGTTTATTCCCTCTTACAATCACATGTAACCTTTCACATCACACGCTTGTGGCTTGACACGAAACGCAGTGAGCGGGTTTCTCTAGTTAATATTTAATAGTAAGGAACTTCAACACATACAATTGTCATATATCGAAAAATACACAATATAAATGACAATTTTGCTGAAGGTTGATATCTATATTGATATTATCCCTAAATTATATGTGAATTTACTGAAATCACTTAAAATTTTAATTTTACTACATACTTTACCTATAAAAAATTGTAAATAGATATTAATATCAATTTCTCAAATAATTTTACTATATTTATCATAGTTTGTGTCTCAAATTTTCATTAAAAATCAATGTTTCAAGTGTTTTCCTTTAATACATACACATATGAGTTGACCTGCCCAACTCAAGCCCCAAAACAAAATACTCGATCCGGACTCGACTTGTCATGAAACATATATGAGTATCGAGATACATGCTCGACCTAGTCATTGCCATTCCCACTCCTACGCCCTACCAATGCTTAATTCATAAATAGATTAATTATTAAACAATAAGTGAGATTTAATGAGTGATGGAAAATAAAGTCACTCGGAGACAGCGGATTCAAAGTGTTTAGGAGGGAACACGATGGTGTACGAGTCGCCGGTCCAGCAGCTGGGGTTCAACACGTCGGAGAAGTTGTATTGTGGCAGAGAGGCACCGGCGGCGCTGGAAGGCAGAGTTCCAATTAAGGGATTTGGGGAAAATATGCAGTTATGCTACTAAACAAGCGAGCTACGTTCATTCATATCTTTAAACAATAATCACAACTAGCTTAAAACACACTAATGCATCAAACATGGATTATCATCTATTCCCATGCTAACATTGATCGGTTCTTTCTGATATCAGCAAGTATGGAAACACATAAGTGGGATCATGACTCGGACCTCTAGTTCGTGTAACCTTCTATCATCAGAATGTTCTTGACACAGAGATTTTGATCAACTACTGGACCATCCAACTGGTGTTTGGATGATAATTTCAGCAAGTTCCTTCAGTTGCAGCAGCTGATAGACCGCCAGACCCAATGTTACGACTCCTGATATCAGGACCACTCATTAGGTTGACAGCCAAACTCCTTCATGTTTTTGAGCAATTCAAGTCCTGCACTCGTTTGCCCTAGCTTGCATAATCCATCTATAATTATGGTATAAGAAAAAGCATCCGGATGATAACCCAAAATCCTAATCTTATGAACCAACCTTGCAGCCTCGATTACTCTCCCAACTTTACACAGCCCATCAATCAGTGTACTGAGCATTACATCATCGAATTGAATACCGAATTTCAGAGCTCTGCTCAAAACTGCATAGCCAAAATCTACTCGACCAAATTTACAGAAACAACGAAGCAACATGCTAAGCGTGTAAAGATTGTGTGGGACTCCAGCTAATTCCATTTGTCTAGACGCATACAAGGCAGCCTGGAAGGCGTTCATTCTCACAAGAGAATTTACCAACTGACCAAATTTCACAACCGAAGGTCTGGGGTTCATGTGGAGCATCTTACTAAATGAATCCAAGGCATCGTCTACGCTGGCAAAAGTTACAGAATTGGAGGTCGTAGGAGTAGTTGAATTGGAGGCGAAGTAAGACGAGGGAGTAGGAGTCATACCGGTTTTTCTTCGCCGATGAAATAGAGAGCAGTTTCGATGAATGATCCTAGCCATGCTGAGCTGCTGAATTGCGTTGAATTGAAAGCATTGGCAACGAGAGACCCTGCCAACCATCAATAGACACTGCCAGCTCTTCGCCCACCTTTCCCCGGAATCAATGATCCTATCATCCAAATCAATTTCCACCGCGAACCCAGAATGAAAGCTCCGAACTTGACATCGAATCGGGGACCCAACCAGAGAACAGGACTGAAAACGCAAACCACTGTGTAGCCGTCGGCGACGCGGAGCGCAAGAAGGTCGAGACTTGGTGAAACACTCGGCCAACGGTTCAGTTAGTTGCTGGATTGACATTAGGGCAACGGTAGCTGGAATGGATTTCCAGCCTCGAATTTCGCTTTGGGCCCAGATTATTTGTGACACCGGATGGCTTCGGGCTTTTAATATTTGACTGTTATATATTCGGGTTTGCTATTTTCTTCTCTCACATCATATTCACGTAATTTGGCTTTTCCATTAGTTGTGTTAGTTAGGGCTGGAAAACGGTACGGTGTGTCTAAATAAGGGTACATTTGCATATCATAACAGTCATCCGCTCGGATAAACAAGAAAGATAACAATCAACAATAATTAGGGATGGCAACAAAACCCAAACCCACGGCCACGGGTACCCACCCGACCCAACTCGGTCAACGCGGGTAAAACCCGTGTTGACGGGTTTTGGGCCGGGTTCGGGTTTAAACTCGCTACACTATTCACCGGGTCGGGTTGGGTTTGGGTTTAGGTAAACCCGTCCCATGGGTACCCGCCCACACACATATAATTACTTTCCCGGTATATTTAATATTCTAAATAATATATCTTCCTTAAACAATTAATATTCTTTATGTTTGTGGAGACATATATAATTTGTTCTTTCTAATTGTTTAGAATGAAGTTGATATTATGAAGTAATTGTTTAGAATGAAGTTAATATTATGAAGTGGAGAGTGAAGAAACTTAGTTGACGAGGAAGAAGCTTTCAATTAATCTAATTGTTTATAGATGTTTATCTTTAATTTTGAACAATTTGTATTGATAATTTGGGGTTTGCTTGTATGCTCTAGATTGGTGTTTTTTGTATGATTAGTTTGCATGAGAAAATTGATGTTAAACTTTTATTTTGAAAGAAACTTGTTATTGTAAATTTTTTACCACAAAAACCCACGGGTACCCATGAACCCGCGAATACCCAGCGGGTTGGGTTGGGTTTGAGTTTTTCAAACCCAACGGGTTTTACCCCGGGTTTTTTTGGCGGATAAACCCATGGGTTTGGATTTGGGTTTGACAAAACCCGCCCCAACCCGACCCATTGCCATCCCTAACAATAATCTAAAGAATGCAGAGATTTACGTGGTTTATTAACACAACGTGCGTTAGCTAATTCATGGATGGAAGAGAGCCAGCTTCACTATATATACTTGACGTGATTAGAAATTACAGAAGAGTATTAACCCAAAGTATATATATATATATATAGTACTTCTCGAATAACCTAACCCTAATTCAATCTGGTAAAAGAATAATATTACACAAACCAGATCATGTAAGTTCGGGTTTACGAGTGAACATCCAATTCAAGTCACATCTAAAATGAATAAACTTGGTACAACAACGGCGAGAAAGGACAAACACCAACAAACAACCGAGAAAAGAAGAACAAGATAATACGCAAGTCTTACTTACCTTCTCAGCGTCTAGCACCAACTTCCAATGCCACGGCCCCGCCGCTTCCGTATATATACCCATGCCCAGGCGCACTTAATAGTCATCTACCAACGTACATTCACACATGAGAAGAAGAACAAGAGGGGGAAAAAAAATGGCGCCAGTAGCATTATTTCTGGTAACTATTAACGTCTTCCTTGCCACCACTACTACTACGTCTGTTTTAAGCGCTGTCGACCGTGATCGAAACAAAAAAGTGTGCCTTCCTCCTGCCGAAAACGGCGTGTTCAACACCGACTGCGGCAACGGATCAACGTTGCCTCCAGATACACCATCGAACGTGCAGGTTGACGTGCTGAGCTTGCCCGGGAAGCAGCTGTACGATGCGTACCAACAGGGTAACTACGATGCCTGCACCGTGGGAACAGTTTCCGGGATAGCATTCTCCGTCTACGGTGGTTGCAAATACGGGCTCGACAGCATTCGCTGCCAGAATTGTGTACGGGACGCGACCCTCGTCATATATCAGTACTGTCGTGACAGCGTCGCGGCTCAGGCCGTGTCGGATTCCTGTTGCGTTCGGTACGACAGGGACTACACGATTTGTTAATAATCCAAACGTATCGGAGGAATAACGTACGGACGTGTCTTTGTGTCGTCGTTTTGTCGTCATCATATATCTTTTTGATATGCGCGAGTCGTTTCGCTTCTGGGGTTTTCGCAGTGTCGAGCGCGTTATGATCGCGCCCGTTCTTTGTATGGTTCGTAATTGAAACGTTTTCGGAATAACGTACGCGTGTATCTCTTAAAATATATTAAAGGGCTTTTAGATTTAAGCCACTGCCACGTACTCCTCCTGTAATTTGAGGCTATCCACGTCAGACTATAAAGAAACTGTTCCCCGCAGAGAAACCGTCGTTTCTTCCGCCGCTTTGTGTCCTCCATCCGCCAGAATTCGTCACCGTAAAAGCCTCCCGTCACCCGCCTGCCCCATACCTATGGAGAGTGAATTCTGCCTCCTGCCACCGCATGCGCCTGTCCCATTACCAGTTCTCATATCCCCGCCTTGCGCTCTTCCGACACACCCTATAGTCGTTTAATTTGCCCACTCCATCGATTCTACAATCTCCCTCCAAGTCCCCAACCCCACCTACTTCGACGTCCATCTCCCTCTTCCTCCTGCAAGGCAAGGCGCCACGGTAGCCCGTCAAACTGCCCTCATAATCTTCGTCAAGAAGGAGGTGTCTTCCTATGTTTCTTTCGACTTCAATTTTCAATTGAGATGGGTTTCCTGTTCTTTTGCTTGGTTGTTTCTAGGCCTTGAATCTTAGATTTTGGGTAGGATTTAATGAGAGGAAGGCGGGACGTTTGAGTACATTGTTTGGCTTTTGATAGTTCCAATCTGGTACTGCTTGATTTCGATGTTGTCAAATTTGTGGGAAGGACTTTCTTCTTGCCGTTAAGTTTTGTAATCACTTGAAAATTGAGGGTTCCTTTTTGGTTTATTTGTTGCTTCTCTTACTTGCATGGCTTCGCTGCTCCTATTACATTGCTGCTTTAATTCCTTGCTCACTTTCCCAGATATGACAAGACAATATTGACTGAATCCCATTGCATCTCGAGACAAATGGACAGACTTACACACAACAAGTTGATCCACAAATGCATAGGACGCGCACAAAATCAGTACCACTTTGAGTTTCTAGGGGATACTGTTCAATGAGATTGTTGTTCTGCTATGAGTTATATATAACTTGCATAGATTGGCTACCCTCTTTCCACTAGCAATAAACTCAAGTACTCGAGGAGGAGAAAGCTAGGGATAATCCACAACTGCACTACTTGAGTTGAGAAGGGAAAGCAAGGGATGATTATATTCACTGGTAAACCTTTATTTCCATCTTTGTAGACTGCTCGATGAAATGTTTTGTTGTTTCTGCTATGAATTATAACTTTCATAGACTGGCGATACACTCTTCCCAGTAGCAATAAACACAAGTACTCTGAGGAGAAAGCCAGGGATATCCACAAGACCACAACTGCAAGGGAAAGCAAGGGAACATTTGCATGTATATCTTTATTTCCAGTTTGTACATGAAATTTTGGAACTTAAGTGACTTGAATCTATTTTGCAGACCATCAAAGATCATGAAGGCAACATCAAGATTATGTCCACCAGCCCCAAACCTCCGAAGTCCAAAAAACACTGACACTGCCACAACATAGAAAACTAACCTAAAAAACTAACCAGAACTCTACCACTAGAGCCTTGAAAATGGTCAAGACTTGATGCATTGAGTTACAAGAAGCCCAAGCGTACTTTGATTCTAATAGAATAGGGTGACAGTACCATAATCACTTGCCATAGTGTGCTATAATGCCACCGACTACCAAACATCTCCAACCAATGCAACCTTTATATATTTACATACATTGCTTTACGTAGAATTTCATGTCAATAACTACAACTGCTTATATGTTTAACACATTAGCTTATAAATAACTTACATAAATCTAATACCAATTGTTTCCTCATAAGAGCAATAAAGAACATGCAAACACTTCTGTTCAACCAAAAAAAAAAAAACACAACTCAACAAATCGTGACACATTAGACGTTAGGAAGTTTATACTCTAGAATAAAACTTGTCACTTTTCTTTCGGTCGATAGCAAGTCCTTTCGTTGTTTCAAGCATTATGATCACACACTCTTTGTATGGTTTGTAATTATCAGATTGAAAATCACTTTCCCTCTTTTTCAACGGTCATCTTCACAAACGACAGCGTTTCACTCATCACCACTCACTTACCTGATGATATGATCCCAAATAGCCAACTGTACACGTCACAATTACTTGACAAAGAAGCTATCAAAGTTGGGAAGAAGAAAGGCAGAATTTGGCTAAGTCAAAATCCGTGTTCTGGTGCTTTATCACCTGATGCGCTACCGCTTCGTGTTTAGTCGAAGTTTGTAACGATGTCGTTTTCTATTTCTTTGTTGACTTTACTTTCTTTTTTGCCAAGTCTGTAATGTTTCCTTTCCAAGCTACCAAACAAGCTTGAGAATGGAACTTGTCTTCTTCCATTTTGATCGGCCTATAAAGAGCAGAAGATGCAATGAGAACATACAGGTTTTAGGGTTTTTGCATTCCCAAACATCTCTTTGTTAGTAATTGAAATGTTCGGAATAATGTTTCTACCTATGTATGGTTTGTAAGGAAGTTTATTCTTGTCACATTTCTTTCCGACAGCAAGTCCTTTCAACTCTGGTTTCACAATTTCAGGCGTTGTGATCACCCGCATAAATTCAATTAATTACGCATCAAGTTGATTAATCGTGCCTAACATCACTGCTAGTATGAAAATCGCACGAGCACATATACCCATATACATATACGTACTATCTTCAATCCGTAGCTAATCCTTAATTCTCCTTCTCGAATCTCTAATTCACTTCTAAATCTCTATTCAACCCCTAATTTCTCAATTTCGCAACCCGAGACACCCTAGATTACGGGTTTCTATCGGGACTAGATAGTGTGACAACACCCATTGTGTTGTTATTGTAACAACACTAGTCTCCAACTAATAGGAAGCTAGGGTTTGTGATGACTTTTTATTAACTGAGTTGACCTAGTGTAAAATCAAAATAAGGGTATAATTGTCATTATGAAAATATGTTTGAATAATAATTAAAAAATATTTTTTTATTTTCGGCCAAAAATTTGCTCGTTGAAATTCGGCCACCGATCGCCGGAATCTGGTCGTCGGTCGCCGGAATATGCTTTTTGTCATCGTTTTATGTTATTTTGTCGCCGGCATATGCCCACCGTCGTCGGAATCCAATAATTATGGTCGGAATATGCTTACCGGCGTCGGAATCTAGTCATCGGGGCCAGAATATGTCTATCGGCATCTGCTCACTGACGGTCATCGGAATTTGGTCAACGATTTTCGTTGATCGGTTAACGGTCAACGGTCAACGACCACCGGATATTATGGTCTGCATTGTGAGATTTATGGTTTGGTTTCCCTTGCTTTTTGTATGTTATTTGTGGTTTGCTTTATCGTGTTTCTGGTTTGCATTAAGAAGTTTCTGGTGAGCTTTAAAAAAAATTTGTGATTTGCTTTGAAGGGTGACGACTCTTCTCTCTTATTAAAGTTCATCGCTGCGTCGACTGCGTGAAATTGTAGATAACAAGCCCTTTACTTTTGGATCAAAATTCAAACTATTAATCTTTAAAATGTCATATTCTCGCTCATACGCGAAGCGACAACGAGTGGCCTTATGCTAGTAAAAAATAAAAATAAAAACGTCAACAGAACTTGTAGGTATCGTACCGAAGACAACAGTCCGCCGATGAGGCCTGAGCCCCGACAGCGCCGGGGCAGTTGGCACGAAGGGTGAGGGTGGCGTTCCCTCCGCAATTCTCGCACCCTTCGTCTCCGAGGCCGCCCTTGCAACGAGCGAAGACGAAGACCTCCTTTCCTCGATAGTCGTTACCCCCGCTGTTACCGCTGCTAAAGGTCCCGTTTTAGCAAACATCCACATAATTAGTACCCTCTCTGAATCTGATCTTCCACTGCAGCTCGGACTGGACGAAGAGCAGCACTCCGACCTGCACGTTCGATTTCGGGAACCTCGTTTCGTTCCATTCGTAGTTCAGATTGCCCGGTGGCCCGCTAGGAATGCACACTTCGTCATCTTCAGCGTGGCTTGCAAGAAACGCTGTGGCGAAGAAGAGGAGGATGGTGATGGCTGTTATTATCGAGAGAAAGGCTATTGCTGCCATTTTTTTATACCTCTTCTTTTGGTATGGATATTAGTTACGTTGGCGAATGTATATAATAGAGAGCCCAGTTGGTTAATTGTGGCATCAATGGAGGGAAAGCCTAGGGTTTGGTGTTGTCAACAATTATTACGTGAAGAGTTCTTCTTTCCACTTTTGTTGTGCACTGGGGTTTGTCTTGATCTTGGGTATCTCTCAACTTAAAGTATTGATCGTTAAATAAGTTAAATAAGTGATGTGTTAATTAAAATCGTATCTTTCTTGTACAGCTCATACTATTATACCTCCATCCTTTGTATTTTTGTAGTAATCTTTTCAAAGAGCGAGGCCTACATGCTTTAACAGAAAGCATATATGCCTGGAATTAAAGGAAGACCCATATATCTTTTTGGAAATGTGCCCAGAGCACTTAATGACTTAATGTCATACTTTGCAGCCATTCTATTGGAAAATTACCACAAAACAATTCACGCTTAGCTGCATTTGAGACAAGACCAGACAACACTCTGGAACTTGCTATGACAAATTGTACGCATTGAATTCCAAAATTAGAACCACTAGAAAATAACTATAAGTGACCATCAAACATTAGAGGAGTTAAGATTAATTATTTTTGTACACATTGGAGGAAAAAGAAGTATAATTTATTTCCTTTACCAGATTGGATCAGGTTTAAACCAACATGGAGAAGTACTATAAATACTTCTCATCTCCTCTGTAATCTGTAATATTCACGATATAGTGAAACTGGCTCTCTCTCGCCCGTGGACTAGCTAACATACATCGTGTTAGTGAACCACGTAAATCTTGTGTCGTGTTTTCGATTCTCACTTTCGTATTCTTATTTTCTCGATTCCGGCAATTTTTCGATACGTAACGTTTATAACAACCACCCTCATTAAACTAGTAAACACCCATCAATTGCCACTGGAATCAAGGGGATAGAGTCTTCTTGCTTCAGCTCTTTTTTAGCTGAAAAATTATTATTAATTTAATAGGTTTGACAAATAAAAAAGAATGTTGGAAAAGTTTGACTAATAGTTAGTAGTTACTATTTACACAAAAAAAGTATTCTTATGCAGATTTCAGATCCTTAGGCTCACTTGAGATTTGTTTTTGTTTTCTTGCTCAAAAGCCCTAACAGAAGGAGACTCAATGCTACAACTTGGACTTGAAGAAGTTCATATTCCTTTTAGTTTTACTCTTTGCTCTCAAGTCAGAGTAAACTTTGGTGGCGGAGTTCTATTTTTCCCTTTTGGAGTGACGATTTTTCCTCACAAAATTCTTCAATTCTTTATATTGATTAGAATGATATCCATATATTTTTTTTTATAAGGATGATATAAATTTTATTATACGAAAAAAGAAAGGAAAAGAACAGAGGCAGAAGTCCTCCAACAGCTGCCTGCCCACAAAGCAAAACAGGCCGCCCGCAGAACAAAAGAAAAGCGAAACAGAAAGAACACAAAAGGCAAAGGACAAAGTCCACCAAGCACAGGCTCTACAACAAACGCCTCGAAAGCCCGGGAAGAAAAAAACCAAACCACCAACGCCACTCCAGCCAATCCCACAAAACCAGCAACAGAACCAGAAAACAGTTACAGCAGAGCGGCGAGGCAGAAATGCAAAGAAAACCAGCAACCGAAGGCGATCAAGAACCCATGTTCGGTGGAAGGCGGGGACTGGAAGGAAACAGCCTGCCACTCATCTCTTTAATCCAAAGGTCAGCGAGGTTAGCGATATCCATATATTAGTGTTACATAAAATATTTATAGAACACAATATATAGATCCAACGTCATTTTTTATCATACTAGCAAAGACCCGCTCGCTACGCTTCGCACATATATGTGAGATCATATCAGGTTTGAATTAGTACATAATTATTAGAAATTAGTAATAGACAATAATAAAGGGCAACAGAACGACCAAATATCATAATGCTACCTGTACAAAACGCAGCCAAAAAGATCACACATATATAAGTCTTGCCATAGAGGATCATGAGCTGGGATAGAAAGGCAGTGGAAATGAGGAGACGGCCTGCTGTTAGAGTTGGATTCCTAGTAAAGATTGGCAACATGGCGATGGCAAACAGTTCACTATAAAAAATAGTGCACAACTTGTACAAATATCATAATGCTACCTGTACAAAACGCAGCCAAAAAGATCACACATATATAAGTCTTGCCATAGAGGATCATGAGCTGGGATAGAAAGGCAGTGGAAATGAGGAGACGGTCTGCTGTTAGAGTTGGATTCCTAGTAAAGATTGGCAACATGGCGATGGCAAACAGTTCACTATAAAAAATAGTGCACAACTTGGTAGTATCAGCAGCAATCAAACATAAATTTAAACAACCAAAAACCAAGAAATGAAACAACTTTATTCAGTGGTCCTCTACGAACTAAGAAACCAAAAACCCAATTCGAATTGATCCACCATATATAAGGGCTTCTCCAGTCTGTCAAGCTCATAAATCTGTAAAACCCAGAATTGGGAGAACTGAAATTACAGAGGATGGGAAATAACTAACTGGTCGCAGCTTTCTTACTGTAATGTGCCGCTCAAATCTATCCATGTTTGGTGAACCTTGCTTGCTCGCAGAGGAGGCCGGTGCATTTCCCCACGAAACTCGACAGCTCCAACCCACCTGTCGCTTCTCCTATCGCCACCCTCTGAACCCTTGCTTCCCCAAATCACAGTTGTACAACATTTACCCAGGAACTCTGTTGCCGTGCCGATCGCTCAATGAGCAAAAACTTCAAACCGATCACTGTTGTGCTGGTTCCAGGTTAATTTGACAGGCTATCCAAATCAGATCAACCAAATCAGATCAACCAATGACAACCATGTAAAGATGCAAGCTTGGCCACTTGGTCTATGAATTCAAATATATAATGAGAGGTCTTGAATGATTTCCTCATCATTTCATCGAGCATGTTTCTGAGTGGAGCAAAAAATAGAATACCTCCATGAGACAAATAATTGGACAGATTATCGAACGGTAAACCTGGGGTAGCAGGTGATAAAGTGCAGCAGTGGCTGTTTTAAGAGTTCCTAGATGTTGCTATTGTTTGTGTGATCGGAGACACTACGAAATGACCAATAAATTGGGTGAGGGCAGCAATAGCAAAGTGATTAAACATACATATGAATGAAGCATAAATTGATGCATACTGTAAATTAAAACAACTCAGTAATAGGAGGAATAATAATATAATATCAGCAACTAAATTAGACCTAGTTTCAGACTGTGATAGGGAAGTGAATAGCACATCGAGACACTTAAATTTAACTCAAAACCTAGCCTCATACCCATCAATTTAATAGTACGATATTCTGTAGAACTCACATGAACTACATTCGAGGGCAGGCTTTTGGATGGATTCAACTTCCTATACTACATATAAGATGATATATGTGTTGCAGAACTATAAATTTGAACAAATTAACCCCTATCCAAAGAGCTGAAGTAATCGCCAAGGGTGAAAGGAAGCTCCACAAAGATGAATTGTAATTCCCAAGGTGCATTAAAATGGAAGAGGCAAACGAATGAGCGAGGCGAAAGAATTTGTACCATGCAATGTCCTTCAGGTAGAGCAGAAATCCACAGTTGTAATCCTCCTCCACAAGCTGACATAGGCACAGTTAAGAGCTCTACGGATATGTTTTTGCCTATTGTTGTTGAGAAAAATATGATAAAGTATATACATCACATTTTCCAGGACGTAAACCAAAATGATGAGAGAATTAATTATTGTTACATGGAGAATGAAAGATATCGACATGAGAGGCAACACGAAGAAACCTGTAAGATCCTATCGATTCAAAGAACATGTTCAAGTAACCTGAAAACCAAGTAATTAGTGAAGGACTTGGTTCTATAGTCAATAATGCCAGAAGCAACAGTTCAAAACAGGGAGATTCTCGAAAGAATGACATTACAGGTGCACTATATAACAACATAGGACTCGTGAAATGAAATTGAACTTAAAGAAATAAGATAAAATTTCCTCATATGGGAAATCTCAATATGGCTATTGCATTCTATCCATCTTAAGTAAGAATCTAGATGATTTCATACGCTTTTTACCTATGGTCCATACATGTTGATCATAAAGATCCCTCTTGGAAAGGAGCTTACAATTCAAATGGGTGATTCATGACTTGAGGCAAAATGCAAATTACCCAACTACTTTTTTCACACTAACTGAAGCAAAATATATGACTGCGTTCAATCAGCAATATTTACCCTTCATGTAAAGTAAAGCTGCACTTGAGACATCCAAAATCATTCTCGTGTCATCTTACCACCACAAACTGCATATTTTAACCATTTGCAGCATATAAGAAGGCACCGTCGTTTGTGATGCTGAGAAAGGAGTTGGAAAAGATTAAGATCTGAGGGGAGATGAATTTATAAAAGGTGTTGCGGGTGTTGTGAAAGCAGCAACTGCCCGTAGACTGGGAAAGTTCAATGCAATCAGAAGGTTGCAGCTGAAGGTAAACCAGAACTCAGAAGATGCATACATCACAAGGTAAAAAGGAAAAACTGAACATAATGTAAGCTAAAATGGAAACGGCCAATGCTCGATTTAGACATCTTAGAACGAAAATGATCAGACTGAAAAGTTTACTTGCTCTCAAGGGTTAACGAAATAGTAGGGTGCATGATTATGTCATAGCAGCCAAGCATGAACTTCAATATAAGCCTTACATCTTATAGACATGATCGTATTAACATTGTTAAGAAGGATGCCAGATTGCAACAGCAGTGAAATTCAATGTGCAATGCTGTAGTGATTTGGATTGTACAACACAATGATGAGAAAGGTAGAGAAGCAATGGAAATGATGATTAACGAAAATTGTGGGCAGAGAGCAAACCATGAACTTGGCACTTCTAGGAGTTGTAGGGTTTGTGTATCTACTGTAGTTTCTTTGAAAACTGCACAAAACCCGGAAAGAATCAGCAAATACTAAATCCAAATATTTTTTCCATTCCAGAATGAGTACATCATATAATAAACAAATTACCACCACTTGAGATGCTCATATGTCATGTTGATGAGATTAATGTCTAGACTCCTTGGTTCAACCTCATGAGAGCACATTGACAGTTTGTATGTCTTTCTCTGCTGTTTCTACTTTCTACACTGTAAAATTCACTAATTCAGAACCACAAAGACATGAAAAAAATAAAATAAAAACTAAACCAAGAACTTGAGGGGAGAGGTATAGTAGCTGGAAACTCAACTCATGAGGATTGAGAACTTGCTGGTCTCCTACAATACCAAGAACTGAAAATTAATGAACACCTGCAGAGTCCACAACCAAAGGAAATGAGAGTGAAAATTTGAAACACAATTCACAAAAGAAAACACACCCAAAACTCCACAAGCGACTCAAATGGATGATTTTTTTTGGGAAATGACCTGACAGTAACACAACAAAAGCGGAAGGAAAACTTGAGACATTTTTGGCTAATTAAAAGCACCGAAAGCGAGTAGAAGGTTATTCCAAACCAGACTAAACCTGAATCGAAAATTTCCAAACACGTTCAATCAATTGTCTTTTATGGCGCTCCAATCCTGTCGTCAAACCAAGTCAACGGCGGCAGGTCCGGCACCGCTTTTGTCCTGTTCTATGTGTGGTACTGTAGGAAGCATTAACGATTGCAAGGAGAGAGACCTAGTAGTATGGTAAAGTTGAGAGAGGAGAGCAAAGAGGGAAAGTCATGCAATGTAAGAGGGGAGATCTTCAAGGTTGGAATTTCGCCGAGGCAGAAGCGTGAAGATCTGCAGAAGTTGGGATTCCACCGAAGCCATTTGAGGTGGAACCGGAAGTAGGGGGTGTGGTGGTGAAGTTGGAAGGCTAGAAGAGGAGATTCGGGACTGCTGCCAAGTCGGAGATCAAGGACGATTCGTCGGGAGCGATTTGGGAAAATGATTAAGGGGCGGCAATCAAGGTTTCCGCCATCTGTGCTTGAAGGAGGTTTGCGAATTGCTGGGTGAAGTTAATTCTGGAGGAGATAGGGTTCCCCTCTCATCCCCTAAATACGCCGCGGCATGGACAATTTCTTGGATGCGTGTGCGGTGGGGCTGGCATGCCTTCTCTGGAAACCAGTGTGTTTTTCCTGTTTTTGGCAACATAATCTCAACTTTCCACATCATGTTTCAGCCACACAGAAGGGCCTCGGTGGAATCCCTCCCGATACGCCCTCCCCTGCATCCGTTTCCACCTGCGCCGGCCTCGACGGAATCCCATCTATAGCAGATCTTCACGCTTCAACAGGAGGCTTTCCCTCTCCTCTCTCTGGACTTCTTTAATCCACGCTACTTCACCCGTCACCCGCCATCTCTTTCCCACGCTATCGTATGTGTTTTTACTTCCCTGTAAACCAATGAGGGAACAAAGATCAAAACAAAAACAAAAAGAAGCTACATGAATGCAGCAGGCAAGATATAAGGGGAATGAATAACAACGGGATCAGAAGCTAGTATTCCACCGAGCAAAGCTACCATTCATCTCTTGTTCTTATTGTTCTTCTTCGACATCGGGAGAGAAGGAGAGATTGGGATTTGGGATTCCGCCGAAAAGGTACGACCAGCAAAGACAAAGGAAAACATTAAGCAAAAGATGATTGGTAGTAAAAGGGTGATTGAAGATCTAGCAGATGAAGTTTAATCTGCTGCTGCAACCCTTAACCATAGTGTTGATTGACAATGAGAAAGAGGAGATGCTAATAGATGAAGGATTGGAAGTAGAAGATGTCAGAAGAATGGTTGGAAGAAGAAAAGTGTTGCGTGTGGGAAGAAAAGCAAAGAAAGAGAATAAGGGTTGGAAGAGGGTTCTGTGAGAATTGCAGAGATGGCGTGCAAAGTGGAAGAGGGAAGAAAGAGTTAGACATAAAAGCAAAATGGCGTTGTAAGAGTTTCGGAGGAGAAACCAGTGGATAAATGAAATATCCAATGGTTCATCGATGGCGAGTTGGGTAAGAAGATGAGTTGGTTTTTTGTGTGAGAGGAGCAGAGTGCCACATGGGCGAACGAAGGGGAAGCATTTGGAGATTGCCCAGTCGCAGAAGAGAGAGTGGGGGCCACTAATGAACAGTAGTGGCAACCAAGGCTTTTATATACCAATGAGTATCAACTTATTGAACAAGAGCAAGACCCCACACCTCTTCACAATTACAACGACCAGATAAAGAGCGCACCGTCTAAGTGCTCTACTTAAATCGAGAATAAAAAAAGAAATAAAATGACACCTCCTTCACTCGTCTTTCACAAAAAGACAACAATCACAAGTAAACCACGACTTCACTATAAAAAGAAAGTGATCACAACAAACAGATCATGAACGTTTTGATTGATATCTCAACAGAAATCGTAGGTCTTGTACCGAACACAACAGTCTCTGCTCGAGCCCTGAGCCCCGACCCCAGTCGTGTTCCCCACGCAATTCCGGCATTCTACGACTTTAATATGGTACTGCAACTTTGTTTCATGTGACGATCAAATTAAACACGAGTTAAACATCGGTCAATGTTGAGTCATCACCATTCTAACTTTCAAGCTGGGTATTCACTACGTTCATGCTCCAGCTTGAGGGGGGAATAGAGAATCATAGGTCGACTAGTTCAGTCATTAAGTCGATCGTGTCTATCTATCTGTCAAGTTGCATGGAGAAGCACAGTAAGCAGTGCAGGTAGAAGTCTCCAAAGTCAGCAACGCAGTCATCAGTCTTCAGTCTCATCCAAGATGTCAAGCAATTCCGCCATGCCGAGTTCATTGTCAAAGAACTAGGTCAAGCATGGAGTAGGATCAGCCTCATCCATGACGTCAAGGAGTTTCACCATGCTGAGTTCACTGTCAAATGAACTGGGTCAAGCATGGAGTAATTTCATCATTTGTCTACCTCTCCCACAAGCGAACAAAATGACATCATGTTAGATGGTCATTGCCAGCAAGAGGTTGTTTGAGTGTTGTTCAGTTTCAAGCTCGACATTCTTGTCAGTCATGTCTTCGATTGAGGGGGAGTGTTGAGGATATTAATTACTTAGTCAAAAATAATTAATTCCTTGTCATACAAGTCTCTTGTTTCCTTGTCCTCTTAAAAGAAGGAAACTTGGTTGTCGTTAGGGTTTTAACCATACGTTTATCTCTATATAAGTTTAGCTACGAGATTGTCGTAAGCAAGCCGTCACAATGTAGTCCTATAATAAAATCGTCAGCCGTGAGCTCCTCCGAACTCACCGTGGATTAGTCTCGATCAATCAATCGATCGAGGATACCACGTAAAACTTTTAAGTTCGCTTCCTTCCGCATCATCAAATTCTTCAACACGAGAAGTCGTCGCGCCAGAAATAATGCTGTTGATGACGCCATTTCTTCTTCTTCTTTTAGTGGTATGAATGTTGTGCTTGACGAATGTATGTACATATGCATGGAGAGTGGGTATACACTTATAAAAATGGCGATAGACATTGAAAAGGGATGGGAGGGGATAATGGGAGGAAAGCGCGAGGGTTTTGGTTTGTCTACAAACTACAATATTGGGTAAGAGTTACGTGCTTGGTTCTTCTTTCCCCTGTTGTTTTGTTAGTGTTGTCTTGAATCGTCGATGTTAAATCGAGTTTATTCGTTGTTAGATAGGCTGTAGCCAGATCCATATTAGTTGGGAAAGGTGATTCACCTGTAATCGTGAGTATTCGATCATTTTGGGTTAAATCGATGAGGAATTTTATTTTATTTTTTGTATGGAGTGGGAGTAAGACGGGGAGAGTGAATAATTCAGGAGCCCTTCTAGTGTGCTCTATAGCACCCATGCTATAAAAAACAAAAAAAAAAGGTGACCTGTTGAGGAGGTAAACCCACTAAATGACTGGTCCCACATCATTAATGGCAATCTTGTAAATAATGAATCAATGTATACAAGTGTAGGTACAAATTAGAGTTGTACCATATCGTATAGGTAAAGTTTCAGCTGTACCATTGAAGAATTTGTTTCACAAAGTGTAGGTACAACTTAAAGTTGTACCATTAGTATAGGTACAATTTTGAGTTGTACCATAAAGGGATTTGTTAGAAAGTGTAGGTACAACTTAAAGTTGTACCATGGTATAGGTACAAGTTTGGGTTGTACCATAAAAGAATTTTGAGAAAGTGTAGGTACAACTTAAGGTTGTACCATTAGTATAGGTACAATTTTTAGTTGTACCATAAGGGATTTGTTAGAAAGTGTAGGTACAACTTAAAGTTGTACCATGGTATAGGTACAAGTTTGGGTTGTACCATAGAAGGATTTTTAGAAAGTGTAGGTACAACTTAAAGTTGTACCATGGTATAGGTACATGTTTGGGTTGTACCATAGAAGGATTTTGAGATAGTGTAGGTACAACTTAAGGTTGTACCATTAGTATAGGTACAATTTTGAGTTGTACCATAAAGAGATTTATTAGAAAGTGTAGGTACAATTTAAAGTTGTACCATTAGTATAGGTACAATTTAGAGTTGTACCATAAAAGGATTTGTTAGAAAGTGTAGGTACAACTTAAAGTTGTACCATGGTATAGGTACAAGTTTGGGTTGTACCATAAAAGAATTTTGAGAAAGTGTAGGTACAACTTAAGGTTGTACCATTAGTATAGGTACAATTTTTAGTTGTACCATAAAGGGATTGGTTAGAAAGCGTAGGTACAACTTAAAGTTGTACCATGGTATAGGTACAAGTTTGGGTTGTACCATAGAAGGATTTGGAGAAAGTGTAGGTACAACTTTTAGTTGTACCATTAGTATAGGTACAATTTTGAGTTGTACCATAAAGGGATTTATTAGAAAGTGTAGGTACAACTTAAAGTTGTACCATGGTATAGGTACAAGTTTGCGTTGTACCATAGAAGGATTTTTAGAAAGTGTAGGTACAAATTAAAGTTGTACCATGGTATAGGTACAAGTTTGGGTTGTACCATAAAAGAATTTTGAGAAAGTGTAGGTACAAATTAAACTTGTACCATTAGTATAGGTACAATTTTTAGTTGTACCATAAAGGGATTTGTTAGAAAGTGTAGGTACAACATTATGTTGTACCATAGTGTATAGGTACAATTGTGAATTGTACCATAGAAGATTTTTAGGAAAGTGTAGGTACAACTTTAAGTTTAGTGTAAAGGTACAACTCTAGAAAGTGTAGGTACATCTTAATTCCACGGCTGTTATTTTGACAGAATGAGCTGTGAGAACGTTTGAGTGGCAGCTGTGTGTTTCAATTGAATGTGAGATTTTGACCGGCGTGACAATGTCAAGTAGTAGCCGTGAAATTTCCTGGGATAGTGAGAACTGCTCTTTGCATCTCACGGGACATCTCACGGCCGTGATATTTGCCTGAGGAATGAAGCACTGCTTTTTACATCTCACTTGAGTATTTTACGGTCGTGAGATTACCAGTATAAGGTGTCAGATTTCCAGTAGGAGACTTTCACCTGTTGAACTATCCCGTGTACTTATTATAATGGTGTTTCAAACAGAATGGACTTTTTTCCAGAACTTCAAACTTATGAAAAAGATGATTCATAATGTTCTCTAAACCTTGACAGGAGCATTACATAGATCCATTCACAATGTTCTCTAGTAACTGTACATCATATCAGATGAGATACCCTGTTAACAAAAAGTAAAAAGCAGTCAAAGCATTACATTTGTCTAATAAAACAAGCATCCATAACACGATTAAATCTGTCTAATAAATGCTTAAGTTTAGCTGCATGTAGCCCACACTAGTGCATCATCATATTCTAATTGGAAAGCATACAAGCACAAACGCAAACACACATAGCTAAGTACTAAGGACTTTGGTTGGCTTATCTTCACTGCCCATCTTCCTCGTCAGTGTTCTCGTCCTCGTCTTCGTTTTCCTGGATTTGCTCATCTTCATTGTCCTCGCTAGAGTCACTTCCCTCTTCGTCATTGGTCCCTTTGTCCTCTTGATTTCTTTCCTTGTTTTGTTCATCGCCATTGCCCTCGTCGTCCTCTTCACTGCCCTCTTCCTCATTGGTCCCTTTGTCCTCTTGATTTCTTTCCTTGTTTTGTTCATCGCCATTGCCCTCGTCGTCCTCTTCACTGCCATCTTCCTCATTGCTCCCTTTGTCCTCTTGATTTCTTTCCTTGTTTTGTTCATCGCCATTGCCCTCGTCGTCCTCTTCACTGCCCTCTTCCTCATTGGTCCCTTTGTCTTCTTGATTTCTTTCCTTGTTTTGTTCATCACCATTGCCCTCGTCGTCCTCTTCATTGCCCTCTTCCTCATTGGTCCCTTTGTCCTCTTGATTTCTTTCCTTGTTTTGTTCATTGCCATTGCCTTCGTCGTCCTCTTCACTTCCCTCTTCCTCATTGGTCCCTTTGTCCTCTTGATTTCTTTCCTTGTTTTGTTCATCACCATTGCCCTCGTCGTCCTCTTCACTTCCCTCTTCATTGGTTTCCTCGGTTGGCGTAGGAGATAGTTCCCAAGGTCTTGAGAATTTTTTGTAGTCAATCCTCAAGGACCTCATGATGTGATGGTTGCATTTGATGATGTAGCGTCGAGCTTCCTTCTCTCGATCGAGGCGGGAGAGAATGAGTGCATTTTGCTCCAAAATTTGGGCATTCTGCCGACCCAATGCCTCAAAATGGGATATGTATCTGTCGGTGGATGGTCCGCCTTGAGTCGTAGTTTGGTGATGTTGTGCAGGTTGTTCCGGAGACTCCTCGACCATTTGCTGAACAACATTCTCCGATGCGTTTGCCTCATCTGTTGCAAGAGGTGGAGCAGGATGAGGGAGGCCAACAATGCCTACCACACCATTCTCCTTAACCACCAAACACAGGCATGATCAATATCAGAAGCATTAGTTACATTTGCTCAATGTTCAAAAGGAACTAGATTAGTAGGCAATCCAAAACTTGCCCAAAATCAATCCTAGATTGTTTGAATCCCGACTAGTTCTGTTTTAGCATTCATTGTGAAAAGGAAAGTGTTGGTTGGAACATTTACCTTTGACAACAAATATAGATCCGCAAGGTTTTTTTGGGAGATTGGTTGAGTGGACTGGGCAATGGTGCAATGAGAACACACCGGATCAATGCCAAAATGCCGAGCTAGCCTTGTGATGTAGGCACCTCCATGGATGGTCTTGATTTGTTTGTTGGAGGTCATCTTCTGTAGGGTTTTGAGTATGACTAAACCAAGATGAATTGGGGGATCTTTTACCATAGAGAGGAAAAAGTTCAAATCCCGCTTGGTCACACTCCCCGGTCTCCCCTCCCTAGCTGCCACAGAATGAGCGATAATGTTGTGGATGATACGCCATGGGCGAAGAAGATCATTCCCTTTATAGTGGGCAGTGTCAGACTTTTCCACATGGTTTTGTTTTACCCTTATCCACATAGCATCGACCAATGGTGCTCTTGGTGAATATATTTCCTCTGAAATCAAACCATGTCCACCTGTAGTGAGAAATCCTGGTGGGTATATCTGGAGTGCCTCTGTGAATTCAGTGATGCTCATCTGTCTCGCCTGTCCTCCAAGGCGAAAAGTTATGTTGTCTTCGGGCTTGTCGAGGTGAAACTCGGACATATACTTGATGGAGAGAGTGCTGAGGAACTCAATGGTAAGCTCTCGGTATATTACCTCATTGATGGAGAGAACCTCACACCATGCCGGGAGACGGAGGCATGTGCGAACGGGGTCCGCTGCTCCGAGGCGCTCTAGGAGATCCCAATCAATGCATCTTTGCTGCCCAAATGGGAGGGGAAGAAAGCGCTCAAAAGCCCTCCTATGTTTGTCGGGTAATTGGAGGAAGCCGTGAAGTCCCCCTCCTCCAAGTTGAGCCTCCGTTTGTGGTGGTGGAGATGGTTGACGTGCCCGTCCTTGGTTGTTTTTGCGTTGTCGTTTGGGGGGAGTGTCTCGTTCTTGGGTTTGGCGGCGACGACGAGAAGGAGCCTTCACTTTAGCAGGTGAGGCTGATGTTTGCGTGGTTTTTTGTTTAGCTTTCCCCATTCCTACAAAAACCAACTAAGCACATTAAGTCTTTAGTGAATGAGAGGGAAAAGAATTATGCATAAGCATATGCAATTCACAAATCAAGGAATCTGGTATACTTTCTAGTTTTCAACAAAGATACTGGAAGATATAGACTTACAGACTTCTCCCTTGAAGTCTCTTTGAGTATTCCATCCTCGTCGATCTCCAAGGTATCCTCTACTATTGTAACTCCCCATGGAGCTGGGGTGATACCGGACAAAACAAAGTTTCCAAGCTAGATGCAATCCTAGGTCAGGGGTCTTTCACCCATTGCATCCCTCCCACTCAAAACTTCTCTCTATGTATTTCGATCTCTCTGTATTTCAATCTCTCTCTGTATTTCGATCTCCATCTCTTTGCTTCCTTCGTTGTCCAAGGATAGTATCCAGCTTGGAAAATTTGTTCTCCTTGCTTCCTTCCTTAGAGATCGATGAGGTGGAATACTCAATGTGACGTCAAGGGAGAAGATCCCAGGAGCATTCTAATCACGTCTACACCCTAAAAAAATGCAACAAACCAGAAGCATTCTAATCCCAGGAGCATTCTAATCACAATTAGGAATTCAAAACCCAAATATGCAACAAACTAGGAGCATTCTAATCACAGGAGCATTCTAATCACAATTAGGAATTCAAAATCCTAATTCAGACCAACCTTGGGCAACTAAACCCTAAAAAATGCAAGAAACCAGAGAAGAGTGCCGCTGTGGTTAAGAAGAACTCACGAGAGGCGCTGTGGGGATCGAAGTGGAAAAGAGGGCAGAGACTCGTGGGGAAATGGTCGCCGTTGCCGCTGAACCTTGGAGCAGTTACCAGAGGAGTCGTGGGGAAGTGGTCGGCGGCGGAAGAATCTTCGAGGGCGAGCGAGCGAGGGCAAGGGCGAGTGAGTGAGGGCGAGCGATCGAGGGCGATGGCGAGCGAGGGCGAGGGTTGGGGGGGTCGAAGTAGAACAGAGGGAGTAGAGGGTTGGGGGTCGGGGGAGAAGAGGGTTGGGGGTCGAAGTGCGATGGCGAGGGTTCGGGGTCAAAGTAGAACAGAGGGTTGGGGGTCGGGTTCAAGTAGAAAAGAGGAAGTTTTAAATAGGGTGTTTCCAATTTGAGGGTTCCATCTCACGGCTTTTATCCCGGGCGGGATATAGCCAACTCTAACACGTGAAACCCCCTGGAACTTACCCTTTTTTTTAAAAATAATCTAACGGTACATCTCCCGGCCGTGAGGTTTCAGTTATGAGGCGTGTTTTTGGTTTTCAGCTTTGAACATCTCACGGCTCAATCTCACGGGCCGTTAGATTAACAGATGAGCCGTGAGAAGTGCATTTTTACATACACGACCTCTCTCACGTTCTCTCTCACGTCCGTGATATTTCCATCTCACGGCTCCTTATCCTGGGCGGGATATTACCAACTCAAAACCGTGAAACTCCCAGGGACATTTTTTTTAATTTAACGGTTCATCTACCGTCCATGAGATTTGGGTTATGGGGCGTGAGAAATTGGGAGTGGTTTCCATATCACCGCTTATTCTCTCGGCCGTGACAATTTAATTACAAGCCGTGAGAATTGCATTTTTACATACACGACCTCTCTCACGTTCTCTCTCACGGCCGTGATATTTCCATCTCATGGCTCCTTATCCCGGGCGGGATATTACCAACTCAAAACCGTGAAACTCCCATGGACATTTTTTTTAATTTAACGGTTCATCTACCGTCCGTGAGATTTGGGTTATGGGGCGTGAGAAATTGGGAGTGGTTTCCATATCACGGCTTATTCTCTCGGCCGTGACAATTTAATTACAAGCCGTGAGAAGTGCATTTTTACATACACGACCTCTCTCACGTTCTCTCTCACGGCCGTGATATTTCCATCTCACGGCTCCTTATCCCGGGCGGGATATTACCAACTCAAAACAGTGAAACTCCCAGGGACATTTTTTTTAATTTAACGGTTCATCTACCGTCCGTGAGATTTGGGTTATGGGGCGTGAGAAATTGGGAGTGGTTTCCATATCACAGCTTATTCTCTCGGCCGTGACAATTTAATTACAAGCCGTGAGGTTTCCACCTAAGAACAAAAAACAACAATAACTAGATATATCCATCTAGCCACCCACAATTGAAGAGAAGATCAATATTTGATCATTAGAGTTATGGAGTACATTGAAATCGATTTGTAGAAAAGAAATTGAACATACATATATAACCAGCCATAGTGCTTGATGTGTCTGGGTCTCTTGTTTGTGGCTTGGATTCCTCCTCTTCCCTTTTGGGTGTGTAAGGTATCTCTGCTCTTTCCTCCTATGTCCATTGTCAAGTTATTCCCTTTAGAAGTTTGGAATTCTTCCTTGCTCTTAGAGGGGGGTTTTATTGCTTTCATAGTAGCTTCCATTTTGGGTGTGTAAGGTATCTCTGCTCTTTCCTCCTATGTCCATTGTCACCTGTAGAACTAACCCCTGTACTTATTATAATGGTGTAAGTAACATAATATACTGTTTGTGAAAACTACAAGCTTATGAAAAGATACTGGAAGATATAGACTTACAGACTTCTCCCTTGACGTCTCTTTGAGTATTCCATCCTCTTCGATCTCCACTTTTGTAACTCCCCTTGGAGCTGGGGTGATACCGAACAGAACAAACTTTCCAAGCTAGATGCAACCCTTGGTCAGGGGTTTTGCATCCCTTGCACTCAAAACTTCTCTCTATGTATTTCGATCTCTCTGTATTTCAATCACTCTCTGTATTTCGATCTCCATCACTTTGCTTCCTTCCTTGTCCAAGGATAGTATCGAGCTTGGAAAGTTTGTTCTCCTTGCTTCCTTCCTTATAGATCGATGAGGTGGAATACTCAATGTGACGTCAAGGTAGAAGATCCCAGGAGCATTTTAATCACGTCTACACCATCATGATCAGTCAGAACCATGTCAATGCTCACTGCAAAAGCCAGCAACACTAAGAAAATCGATGATAAGATTTCAAAACCCTAATTCAGACCAACCTAGGGCAACTAAACCCTAAAAAATGCAAGAAACCAGAGAAGAGTGCCGTTGTGGTTAAGAAGAACTCACCAGAGGCGCTGTGGGGATCAAAGTGGAACAGAGGGCAGGGACTCGTGGGGAAATGGTCGCCGTTGCCGCTGAACCTTGTAGCAGGTACCAGGAGGAGGAGTCGTGGGGAAGTGGTCGGCGGCGGAAGAATCTTCGAGGGCGAGCGAGCGAGGGCGAGCGATCGAGGGCGATGGCGAGCGAGTGAGGGCGAGGGTTGGGGGTCGAAGTAGAACAGCGGGTTGGGGGTCGGGTTCAAGTAGAAAAGAGGAAGTTTTAAATAGGGTGTTTCCAATTTTAGGGTTCCATCTCACGACTTTTATCCCGGGCGGGATATTGCCAACTCTAACCCGTGAAACCCCCTGGAACTTACCCTTTTTTTAAAAAAATCTAACGGTACATTTCCCGGCCGTGAGGTTTCAGTTATGAGGCGTGTTTTTGGTTTTCAGCTACGAACATACACGGCCTCTCTCACGGGTACTCTCACGGCCGTGATATTTCCAGAATTTCAAATCCAAAAACACGCATGCTTTCACGACCGTGAGATTTCCGGAATTGGCCGTGAGATTTCCAGAAATAGCCTGCACAGACATTCACATGTAGAACTAACCCCTGTACTTATTATAATGGTGTAAGAAACATAATATACTGTTTTTGAAAACTACAAGCTTATGAAAAGATGAGTCATAATGTTCTTTGAAGCTAGACACGAGCATTACATAGATCCATTCAATGTCACTAGATACTAACTTGCACAAAACAAACATGACAAGATGAAACATAATGTTGTTTGAAGCCGAACACCAGCATTACAGGTTGTGCTTGGATCGTTTGGGAAGTAGAACAGATTCTTGAGTCTCCACATGAAAGCTGCTTTCACCTGCTCCTATGGACTCGAAGTTGTATTCTTGTTGCGTGAAATGACTATCACCTGCACCTGCTTCAGCCATTCTTTTCAGCGGACAATTTCTGATTGTATGTTTAGGACGCCTACAATACTTGCACAACCGTGTTTTCACTTGAGGTTGCTTCACATTCCCTTTACTTCGAACTGGATGGGGGTCCTTAATAAACTGAGAGGAGTTCACTCCAGCATCCGTAGTAGCATTATTTGTTTTGTTGGTTGTTTCTTCACTTATTGTCTTCACTCGCAAGGTCAAGTCTTCAATCAACCCTTTGGCAGTATGAAATGCTTCATTCGAACTCACAGCATATTGGCACATTCTACTACATTGACCAACCAAGAATCCAAACCTGTCCAAATAAACAAGCACTTTTGTAGTTGGTTCCTATCACAATAGAAGTAAACAAAGAACTAAATCAACAGCTTAAATTTATAATACCTGCTAATATTTTGCTGGGTAGGACAGCTTCACATACTCGAGGGATCGAACTCTTTTGCATCTTTAGTACAACGCTTCAAAATGAGTGACTTTGGAATTTGTATTTGATTTTCTACTTTCAATATACAGAATATATGCCGACATGGAATTCTGCAGAACTCAAAAATGCCACAAGAACAATGCACATCATGTCCACTCGTGTAAAAGACCACAGTGCACTTTGAGTCAGGTTATTTGAATCGTGACAATGTGTAAATTGTTTTATTGGTCAACACACACTTGTCTATAATATAGTAATGAACTTCTCTCGCTATTTCTGCTCGAACGCTCCTGAACACATTTCTTGTATATACTATAGAGGCATGTCTTTCAATTTCATGTAAATGTGTCATCAAAACAACATCAGTATGTATTGTCTTAAACTGGTCATGTAACTCAGTTTGTCTCCTATACAAAAGTGCCATGTCAAACTGCTTGACAAACTCAAACAACTTCATCTTACTTTGCAAGAATTTGTCTAGATAAGAGTTCATGCTCTCACAACGTTGTGACGTAGTCATCCCAGCAAAGAAAATACCTTTCAAGTAAGTTGTGTCCCATAGAGCTCGTCGCCTATACATCTTCTTCATCCACGCATTGTGCTCCAAGTCATACTTGGACAAAATTTCCTTCCACGTAGCTTCAAATTGTGGAATAGAACTGCAGTTTAGCATGCATCGTTTGAAATCCTCACGGAAGCCTTCCGCATGGCCACGCGCTTCTGGGTTACCCAAGTGCCAAGAACATAACCGATGTCGGGATCCAGGGAGAACCGACTTGATAGCTTTCCTCATTGAAGAACAACCATCTGTTATAACTGCGGTTGGCTTCTTACCACCCATGCAATGTAAAAAAGCATTTAGAATCCATACGTAGTTCTCCGCTGTTTCATCCGCAAGTAAAGCACATGCAAAAACAGTGCATGCGTTGTGATTATTCACACCAATGAATAGAAGAAATGGAAGATTATATGCATTAGTCTTGTACGTCGAGTCAAAAACAAGAACATCTCCAAAGAGACTATAATCCAATTGTGAAGTAGAGTCAGCCCATAACATATTGCCTAGTTCACCACCATCACTTACTGTACATCTACAATAAAAACGAGGATCGGTAGTTGCCCGTGCTTGTAAGTAGGCAAGTGCAGCTTCACTATCACTATCCAAGATCTCCGACCTCCGATCCGCACTAACAAAATTGTAGACATCGGTCTTAGTGAAACCCAAGTTCTGAAAGCTTCTCGCACAATTCACTAGATAATCCATTATTTGATTGGTGCGAATACCAGCAGCCCTAAGTGATCGAATCTGAGCCTTACTTGCGTCATCTACCTTGCGATGAGAACTCAAAAACTGCACTTCATGTGCTCCAGCTAAGTGATGAAAATGTGTTGGTACAAACTGCTTCACCTTGAATCGGTTAGTTGCCTCAACAAAACTGACTTTGAAAGCTGCCGGACAATGGAGCCTTGTTACAGGCCTAGGTTCACGCTTTCTGTTCTCCTTTTCATTGTGCACTGGTTGACGCTCCCCCTCGCGTGAGCAAACCCATCGCTGCATATTTTTAACTCCATATTTTGAATATGTGTGAGTGTTCTTTCGTACGCTGAATCCCATGGCACAACCATAAGTTGAATAGAACTTGGCAGCCTCCACAAGGGTTTCAAACTCATAACCCACAACATCATCCGACTCCCATTTAGAATATGGCTTACCATTCCCGACTTTATCAAGCAAGGTCCAGTCATACATACTTGAGTACGGTGGAGCCATGGCTGGATTTGCAGCATCTTTGTGTAGAGGCGCATCTGAGCTATGTGGCTGTGTTTCGAAGCTGTGCAAATGCTCATCTGAGATGTTCTCTTTATCATCATCACCAATGTTAGTGTTATTATCATCCTCAGAATCACTATCGCTGGTGTCGACATTGTCCTCCATATCGTCACTATCTCTAACACCACCGGTATCATCTCCATAATCCATTCCCCAATCTAAACCAACATTCAAGTCAATTCCCGTGTCCTTGCCTGTGCTCATATCATCCATCAACCCTTCCATAGTTGATCAACTGAAAACAAGCAACAAAATGAAGTTTAGAGACAATTGAAATCCACATATTCACCACCCACAACCGACCGAATCAATTGAAACAAACACGAGGCAAGACCGAGTTAAGCAAACTCAGCTCGATAGGTGCCATATCAGCTCTATAGTTTCCCCTTCACTTCTGCGACAAACCAACCATTCACAAATGAAAGAAACCATAGCCTAAACCGTACTCCATACCAAGAAGAACCCATAAGTCCCTGATTTCTCAAAAGAACCTAAAGTCCGGCGAAACCCATAAGTTTCCCAAGAGAACCCGTGAGTGCAAATCTAAATCGAAAATGAAGCAACTAGAACCGCACAAATCTGGACAAAAACCATCAATTTCCCAAAAAAACCCGTGGAACCCTAAATTCGCAAGACTCAAAATCGAAATCTGAGGCTACTAGAAGCGCAAAACACACAGGTAAAGCAGGAGAAGAGGTAATCGTACTTGACGGAGCGTGATGGAGAGCGGTCTGCGGGTCTTCGGCGGCTGACGAAGGATGGGCGAATAAGGGAGAATGGAAAATCGATGGTTGCGTAGAGAAGGGAAGACGAAGGAAGGGAGATAGGAAGAATCTGGTTTCGTAATATTGGTGGAGAAGAGCCGACTAAGGACGACAATTAAGAACTGAGGTTGGGAGGGAAGCAGGAAGGAAGAAGTCGACAGGGAGGAACCGAGAATCAGTCCTCTGGCGCTGACGAAGGAGGAGAAGGAAGAAACGGCATCACTGTTACGACTAACGACGGTGAGGGTTTAGGATCTAGGAATTTCTTCATTATGACCGACCCAAAAAATCATCGGTTTATAATTAGATGGGTTAACCCAAAACCATAATCAAACGAAAATCAACCATATATCATAAACCCAATCTCACGTCGGTTCACAAGTACATTGGTTTAACCTAATAACCGTAATCAAACACTCACTAAACCATATATCATCAACCAATCTCACATCGGTTCACAATTACATGGGTTCAACCCAAAACCGATAACCAAACGCTCATTCAACCATATACCTAACCTCAATCTCACATCGGTTTACAATTATAGGGGTTGAACCCAAAACCGATAATCAAACACTCATTCAACCATATACCTAACCTCAATCTCACATCGGGTCACAATTACATGGGTTCAACCCAAAACCGATAATCAAACGCTCATTCAACCATATATCATCAACCAATCTCACATCGGTTCACAATTACATGGGGTTCAACCCAAAAACCGTAATCAAACACTCACTAAACCATATATCATCAACCAATCTGACATCGGTTCACAATTACATGGGTTCAACCCAATACCGATAATCAAACACTCATTCTATCTCACATTGGTTCACAATTACATGGGGTTCAACCCAAAAACCATAATCAAACACTCACTAAACCATATATCATCAACAAATCTCACATCGGTTCACAATTACATGGGGTTCAACCCAAAAACCGTAACCAAACACTCACTAAACCATATATCATCAACCAATCTCACATCGGTTCACAATTACATGGGGTTCAACCCAAAAACCGTAATCAAACACTCACTAAACCATATATCATTAATAAATCTCACATCGGTTCACAATTACATGGGTTCAACCCAAAACCGATAATCAAACACTCATTCAACCATATACCTAACCACAATCTCACATCGGTTCACAATTACATGGGTTCAACCCAAAACCGATAACCAAACGCTCATTCAACCATATACCTAACCTCAATCTCACATCGGTTTACAATTACAGGGGTTGAACCCAAAACCGATAATAAAACACTCATTCAACCATATACCTAACCTCAATCTGACATCGGGTCACAATTACATGGGTTCAACCCAAACCCGATAATTAAACGCTCATTCAACCATATACCTAACCTCAATCTCACATCGGTTCACAATTACATGGGATTCAACCCAAAAACCATAATCAAACACTCACTAAACCATATATCATCAACCAATCTCACATCGGTTTACAATTACATGGGTTGAACCCAAAACCGATAATCAAACGCTCATTCAACCATATACCTAACCTCAATCTCACATCGGTTCACAATTACATGGGGTTCAACCCAATAACCGTAATCAAACACTCACTAAACCATATATCATCAACTAATCTCACATCGGTTCACAATTACATGGGGTTCAACCCAAAAATCGTAATCAAATACTCACTAAACCATATATCATCAACCAATCTCACATCGGTTCACAATTACATGGGTTCAACCTAATAACCGTAATCAAACACTCACTAAACCATATATCATCAACCAATCTCACATCGGTTCACAATTACATGGGTTCAACCCAAAACCGATAACCAAACGCTCATTCAACCATATACCTAACCTCAATCTCACATCGGTTTACAATTACATGGGTTGAACCCAAAATCGATAATCAAACGCTCATTCAACCATATGTACGAAAAGGCAAACGGACAATCAATTTTACAAAATATGTTAAGTAGTCTGACTGGTTAATGAGCTGAATTATTATGCCAAGTGCTCGGGTTCGAACCTTCTAAATGACGTTTTTTTCACTAACTCACAGCAGCCCACAATCTCACGGGTGTGAGATTGTCCTTTCAAGACCGTGAGGTTCCCTGGACATAGGGAATGATTTATTGATTCTCACGGCCTAGTCTCACCGGCGTGAAATACCCATCATTAAGGTGTTATAAAAATTCCATCTCACGTCCCAGTCTCACGGGCGTGAAAGATTCATCCTAAGCGTCAGAGACAATGAGAAATCACCATCTCACGGCCGTGAGAATGAATTATTTAGGCCGTGAAAAAGCCTACTGGCAGGGTGAATAAGGTCCATTTTCAACCATTTTTCGTTATATGATCATTCATAACTTCTTCCTTGTCGACACATTAAACATAATCTAGAGAAAAGATAACATCACTGAATAATGCTTCATTCATAACTTCATTCTAATTTCAATAGTTTCCAAAACTTCATTCAGCATCTACATTCACTAAAATTCATTCAACATATACATTTTCCTAAACTTCATTCAACATCCACATTAACTAAACTCTACATTAACATCACAACTCTCAATGCTTCTTAGACTTTCTACCCCTTTTCTCCCCATGCGCGTGCAACGGCTTTCTTCCTCGATTGAGTAAGTTCGTCTTGAAATTCCCCTTCTCAGTCTCAATTTGGGCTGGTCTCGCATGACTGTCAAAATATTCTTCTGACTGTGTCTTAACTGTAGCTTTCACCTCATTCAAATGCGTCGTGAGCAAGTACATTGTAAGTTGTGCCCGTTCATAGTCACTGTCGAACTCGTCAAGCTTCTTGGAATATCGATCTGGATCCAGTAGGTAATTGGCGACAAATAGTCCACAATCAAATCTGTAATATAACAAATAATTACCATGGTCATGATGCGAACAAATAATTATCGAACTTAATTAGAACAGTGCACGATTGAACAACAACAAAGGGTACCCATTTGGTTGGCAAGCAACATCCTGGCGATATCTAACCACAAAGTCCACAAATGAAAACGCCCCGCAGATATCATCCTTAAGCAACCAGTGTAGACCCAATTTCTGCAAATGAAAACATCCCCCTCATCGATATTTAACGACAAAGTCGGCAAATGAAAAACGACTAACAACTAAGCAATAAGTCAAGTTTGAAAACTTGAAGAACAAGAAGCAAACCAGTTTCTGCATCCTTGCATCATATTCTTGGTTATGAGTTCCTCGTAATGAGTCCCATATTTCAATTTCTTTGGCTTCCATGTTAAAGACCGCCAGATAGAAGTGGGACAACATGAGATTGAAAATTGGGACATGAATCTGAAATAATGCACAAACAAACAATAATTATCAATTTAACATAGGAGGGTGAAGCCATTTCCTTTTAGAAAACAACATTACAACATACCTTACTGCAGTAAAGTAGCTCATTTATACGGTATCGCTCAAGTATCTTATATGAACGCATGGTAGCCATAAATTGCTCCTCGTTGCAATGATACGCACGATCCTAGAAAAATAAAACACAGTTACCCACACAAGCTACATGTAACAAACAAATAGATTAATTTCATGACAAGAATAGACAAAGCAGACAACTGTACCGAAACTGAAGGTGGAAAGAACCAAGACAAGCCACCACTGCGACCACAACTTCGTTCTTCTAGTGTCTTGCACATACACGCCATTTCTATAATCTAATGCATCATCATCACATATACCAAAGTCAGCAATACACGTTCAATCTACTAAATTACACACATAAAGGAACTCACCCTTGTTGAAATTCTGGTCCTGGGCAAAAACTCGACCAAATCTTCACATAACAAGGCAAGAGCCCCGCCAGCAAGACTAACCAATACGTCACTGTTATACAAGACCAAGTTCAAACACCACAACATTAGAATAAGGCAAATACCAAAAACATCCTACAGATATGATCCAATCTTACTTGTAATGATTTCGGGAGGTACCTTCCTGGAAGCTTACTACTAAAAGCAAATTGAATCATCTTTACTGCCTCCAGAGTCAATGGTGTCTTAACAACAAAGGGAGGAGCAAGGTACAAAGGTTGTGCTTTCTTAGCTCTGGGATTTGCCCGTTCGAATGGAGAGACCACATACAAACTAGGCTTCAATTTAGATACACTACGTAGTCCACCTCCCTTTCGCCCCTTTATTGTTCAAAAACATAAAAACAAAACAAGTTCATTAGTAACCACACCATAATAACAAATAATTAGAAAACTTAATAAAGTGTAATACCTTCACAGTCTTGGCACAACCATCATTAGCAGCAACACTTTCATCACTCAACAATACGAATTTCTCAACTTTAGACGCTTTCGCCTGCTTGCAAGGAGACTTTTTCACAACTTTGACAGAAGGAGATTCAGAACAGCTGTCATCTCCAATTTCCCCCTCAGCTTCTCCCCAATTCTTAACACCTAACCCTTGAGTCTTGACACATTCGGAGGTAGTAGAAATGGGTTCACTTGGTTTTTCAACCTCACCCTTCTGATTGCCCTTTTCCCCTCTGATAAGCTGCTCCGTTGACAACAAAACAGCTGCAGAAGCTTTCACATTATCAGCCGCATCCTTCTGATCGTTCTTTTTCAACTCAGTAGGCTGCTCCCTTGACAACGGATCACCTATAGTTACTTTCACTGCCTCTATAATGGACTTCACTTGAGTACCAATTTTGTCTCTAAAAGCCCGAAATTCGTTCTCCATTTTCACAACCCAACTCATTAGCTCATTATCTCTGGAAGCAGCATCACCCATTGCAACTCTAAATTCTTGACTAAAGTTGTCAATTCTACCCTCCATGGTACTAAACTGAGCGTCAATACGCTCACAGAGAAGCAGCTCATCCCCGTCGGGTTTGTGCCGTTTCCCATCTCTTTTTTCCCGTTTCCTTGGAGGTGATTTCAAACCTGCATCCTCAGACGATCTTTTCCCCGAACTGCTGCAAACCTATAAATTAATTAAAAAGGGAACCAAATGTACCATTAGCATGCTCCAACTCGTCAAAAGAATCAAATATACTATCAGTCTTACCACTTTTGTTAACAATAACTCCACGTCTCCGCTCCCCCAACTCATCAAATCCAAACTCCCATCAATGGTTTGGAAAATACCATTTGCATGCTCCAAGAATATTAACTACAAAAAAAATACTATAATCAACATGATGATTAATCATTACAAATATGTAGAAAGTAGGGATTAGCAATTATTTACCTCCAAAAACAGCAAGCAACCCGGTATATACTTTCTCCCATCAGCATTATGGTCGCAGATGCATTTGACCAATTCATTGAAGCAAAACGATGCCCAATTCTTCTTCGGAATGTCCACAACATCGAGGACAGCGTATACCGAAGATAACAAAAAGTCATCTCTTCTAGTTGGTACTAATAGCACCCCCATTACGTACAAAATAAACGTTTGAAGAAATAGATCGCCGCTATCTTTCATCTTCGACAACGCCTTCCGCATTAAGCTTGTGGAAATCGCCTGTCGGGCACAATCAGCTGTCGAATACACTCTAAATGGTTTCAGTTCCTCGGATCTTCCTCCCACTTCTTCACCATTCAAGATGATATCAGTACCTCCCTCAGGCACGCCCATAATTTGCTCGAAATCTTTGGCCGAAATATGGACTTTCAACCCATAAGCCTGAATTGTGCTTTCTTCCAGATTAAAGCTCTTCAAAAGGATCTCCAACAACTCACGTTGGAGCATTCTTCCTTTGACTTCAAGCATATGACCAAAGCCACATCTCTTAATGGCCTCTGATTGACAAGCCTCTAAATTTGAGACTAGTGAGAATACTTTCCTAGGAGAACATCGCGTGCTAAAAAGTTCATGCCTCTTCGTCTTCATTATAGAACAATTTTAGCAAACTGAAAAATTAAAACAACAAAAAAATTATAAGCATGCCTTGAAACACGAATTACAAGCATGCCGAAGAGTACTAACAAAATACACAAAGCCAGAGTCGTCCACCACTGATCTAAAGAAGCAACTTTCAGTTTTCACACTTAAACACATTCGAGAAAACGTGGTTATGACAAAGTTTCATTTGAGAAAAGGATCATTTAATCATTCGGTAAACACATTCTCCAGGTAATGAGTTCAATCCTGGGTTTCAATATATGGCTTTTATCAATATTGAACAAATGCAAGACTATACCAGAGCTCACAAGCACACTTGCCTCGATATCAAGTTCTAACTACCAGAAGAACTGAAAGCCCCCTACATCAACACCTGAGTACACTAATTAACCATGAAATCCGCCATTAGCATATATAAATTTCACCCAAAACACCCAGCTTTCATTAAATTTCACCCAAAACGCAAATTCTCACGGCCGTGACATGACCCGTGAGAAGCAAAGAGTAGTTTTCATATCCCCAGACAATCTCACGGCTTTGGCTTCATAAATCACGGCCGTTAAAATAAGCCGTGAAACTAAAAACACCCACTAAATATTCTCACGGCTAATTCTTGAAATTTCACAGCCGTAACATCTTTTCATGAGATAAGCAAAACAGAAGAAAAGGTTTAATCATCTATTCACAGGTGATCTTACCAAGCAAAAGGACAAGGTTTGTCCCCGATCAAATCGTATAATCATCTCTTTTCAACTACAATGACCAACTTGTTTCTATAAAACCAGTACAAACAAATATAGTTGGGTATTTCAAAGAAGAAGAGCTGCATATGCTCAAATCTGAGTTTCAAAATAATGGTTGTGATGCTTGTTGATGTATTCAGAACTACTATTTGTTTGCAATTATGGCTTTAGCTTATGGTTGTTCTCATTAGTCATTTTAGCTACCAGATTCATATCATATCTAAATCCAAGGCTAGTTCAAAAAACAGATTTAAGAGATTGTAATAAACAAACAAAAAGGTTTAACCTGGAAAATCAGACACCATGCCCCTGTTCTTTTCTTCTGTTTTGTTCTAAGGCTCCCTTCTACATCTAAACCCGCACATGTTTTTTGGACAAAAATCAGAAACCACACACAACTTACAACTTTTGAGAGCTAAATAACATGACCACGAGCATAGCCACTAAGCTTTCCATAACCCATGACACCACCATAAACACTCGCTCTATTTCCATCCAAACTGGCTAAAACTCAAGTCACCCTGATTTCATGAACTAATTCTTGACTAACACACTCAATTGCACCTTTCATGCAGCCAAGCAAGACCCTTCAATTAACAGTCCAAAATGTAATCAACAAGCAACGGTAACGACACTACAATACCAACAAGACCAAATCAACTCTTCCAAAATTTTCTCTGCAGGCTCAGTTTGAAGGCAAACAACAATCCAACTTGTCTCAAGCCAAACTGAAAAGAATCAAACTTTGAGTATGAACTTTCCTATTCGATTTGCCTCCATAAAACACAAATCAAGTCTCTCCAATCAAAAAGTTAATACTGGCATGCATAAAGGAAGGAACACAATCGCTAGCTAGGTCAGATTGGAGCAACTTTTTTTGAGATCACGCATGGTTGGGAACAATAATACTGGAATGCAAGGTTCACTTGATGAATCACGCCAAAACCTTTTTTAAAAAAATCTAACGGTACATCTCCCGGCCGTGAGATTTTCAGTTGTGAGGCGTGTTTTTGGGTTTCAGCTGTGACCATCTCACGGGTTAATCTCACGCCCGTGAGATTAACAGATGAGCCGTGAGAAGTCCAGCATTTCAATTACACAAACACGGCTCATCTCACGGCCGTGATACTGTCGAACCCAACCCGTGAAAACCCCTGGAACTCCCCCCTTTTTTAAAAATATCTAACGATACATCTCCTGGCCGTGATATTTTCAGATGTGAGGCGTGTTTTTGAGTTTCAGCTGTGACCATATCACGGGTTAATCTCACGCCCGTGATATTTACAGATGAGCCGTGAGAAGTGCATATTTACAGATGAATCTCTAATCAGAAAAATAATACTGGAATGCATAAAAGAATGAACTAATGATTAAGCATGAGGAGATGAAGTCCAAGGTTCACTTGATGAATCACGGCATAACCTATCAATTGCATCACAATCTTGCTCTAATAGTAAACTGAAGTACTAATCACATAAACGTAGACGGAGCCAGCATTCAAACGAAATAAAAAGCTCAAATGAATGCAAAGAATCACATAAGACTAATGCAAAGCTCATGCAAAGAATCACAGAAGACAAATGCTTCGATTACCCTTTTCTAGAATACATCCACACAACAAGCATACTACAAATAGTTGCTAGCTTAACCACAATGGGACCATGATTAGGACTCCTCTCCCAGCGCTCACAAAGACAAGATGAATCGCATGCTTGGAATGACGATTATGTAACTCAACAAGGCAATAGCTCTCTCGACACGTGCAACTCACACCGGTTTTCCAAGTGAAATGGAGTTTCCATTTATGAAAAAGTAAACAAAAAAAGTTTCCAAAACTAATTTATGATATCATTTTCATGAGATAGCATTTAGCTATGGTGGAAAACCACATAAAGAACACATGATCTTTGCTTGGTTCATGCATGCTATTTCCTAGGCTCTTTCACCAAGTGTGAGTTTTCTTGGTGACAAGCATTTTCCTCTTTGGTACATGATTAAATTGTTCACTACCCAGCAAGGCATCTACAACCATGCACAACTCTCCCTTCAAGCTTCAATGTGTAAATCGACTCACAATGAACTTTAGTAGCAGGAAATCTATGGCTGTATGGTTAATGGAGGAGCAACCAACAACCACATTACACCACGTTGCTTTGACAAAGACCTCTCTGCCCACATGAAAAGAAGATTTTTGGAATTGACAACATTTTCCTTCCCACTGGAGACACAGCCACACCAAGGAAAATAGACCAGCAGAAGTAGAACATGCTACTTATCATGACAAGTTTAGAATCAACCAACTCACCCCTAATTCTGTAAACAATAAGATGGTCTACAAGATGAACTACAATGGCTTTCAGAAGGATTTTGATCAACATCGACTTACATCTATGAGGTCCACAATTAAACCAATACCAGGACATCAACAAGCAGGTCCCATATGTGAATTGATAGTTTGCTTTGACACTAAATCAGTCAATATATAGCTAATTATCAAGCTAAACACAAAGAAGATAGTACAAGGACATCAACCTGGTAAAAGGACATGACCAATTAAACTCATAAACCTAAAACGAGCATGGAATTTCAATCCCCTACCGAAATGTGTAAATCTAGAACATCCCAACATAATCCCTAAACTGATAGCCATACTAACCGGAAAATTGAATAAAATTGTAGAACTGATAGGCATACTAACCGAAAAAAGTTGCGGTGGAGGAGGTAGGTCAGCGGTCTTTGTTTGCTATCGATGGGAAGAGGGGGTTTAGTGCAGGGTCTTCGTTTGCTATCGATGGGAAGAGGGGGTTCTGTGCAGAGTCTTCGTTTGCTATCGATGGGAAGAGGGTCTTCGTTTGCAATCGACGAAGAGATGCTCGCTCTCGTCGTCCCTTGCTCGCCGCCTTCACTGTCGTCGTCAGAATCCGGCTCGCCGCCTTCATTGTCATCGTCGGAATCCGGAATCCGAATCGCTGCAATCGACAAGCTTCTTCTACTCGTCGTCACCCATTGCTCGTTGTCTTCCCTCGTCGTCACCCACTGCTCGCCGTCTTCACTGTCGTCGTCTTCACTGCTCGCTAGCTGTGTGGAGAGGATCGAAGTAAGAATGGTTTCGGCGGTGAGAAGAGGTGAGAAGAATGGTTTCGGCCGTGAGAAGAGGTGAGAAGAATGGTTTCGGCCAAATAATTTCAGACAACCGGTTGTCCACACACAAATAAAATAATATATTAATAATTTAAATAAAATCTAATGGTTGATATAGTTTGAACATGATCTAATGGCTGTAAATGTTTTATAGCACCAATACTATAAAGCACACTAAAGTGCCTCATAATTCAGATGTTTTTGTACTAATTTTTTTTATATCCATACTCGCTTCACATTCAATCCTATATTACGTACAATTCAGTTACGTGTATGATGTTGTGTTCATTTCTCATGAAGAAAACAGTCATCGAAACTTTCTCATTTTACTTTTCAATTTCCATCATCACATATGTGTTACCTTTATATGTTTAACATATTATATATTTTTTTTAATATTTAATGAGCATTTATTGTATGAATTAATGATTTGTTTTTCATTATGGAGATGGGATTGAAGCTCACTATTTTACTTCATTACGAGTCTCAAGTGATATTTGAACAACAACAAGATCCCAAGCCCTCTTCACACAATCATTAATTATTAATTAATTAATATATAAAAGCTTTGGTTGCAATCACTGTTTATTAGTGGCTCCCACTCTCTCCTCTGCGACTGGGCTTCCTCCACTCGTTTTCCTTTCATTCGCCCACATTGTCCACTTCTTCTCTCACACAATAACCCCCCAATCCCTATTACCCCACTCGCTGCCACTGAACTTTGGATCTAGCCTTTGTCCGTTGGATACTTCTCTGTACCTCTGCAAAATGACCACTCACTTTTGCTTCTTATCCTTTCCATACGCAATATGCTCCTTCACTGTACTTTGTCTTCTCTTTCTTTCACGATGCAACGGGAGGAGAGGCTTCCTCCCACTCAGAAAATCCACTCACAACGCCGAAACCGTTGGCGCAGAGGAAGAAGACGAGAATTATTGGAGTAGAGGAAGATGTTGAGGAGGAGACCCTGGAACTGGTGGGGTTCTTCACGAGGGACCTTTGAAATCAGCGGAAGCTGGCAACGCCGAAACCAACACCGCACTAATCCGTCGCTGCCGGAACTCCTCGCCACCCTCGTGGCCTCGCTACTTCCTTCTCTCCTTTTATTCCTGAACACTTAGTATTCTTCCGAGAGTGGTCGGAATCGTCCTGCGATTTGTTGACTTGTGCAAAGGAGATCTATGATCTGCTATGCAAAGGCAACGACACAAAGATGCAGGGTTCCCCTGAGACCTAGCAGGGGAAGGGGTTATCGAGGTTATTAATATATAAAAGCCTTGGTTGCAATCACTGTTCATTAGTGGCTCCCACTCTCTCCTCTGCGACTGGGCTTCCTCCACTCGTTTTCCTTTCATTCGCCCACATTTTCCACTTCTTCTCTCACACAATAACCCCCAATCCCTATTACCCCACTCGCTGCCACTGAACTTTGGATCTAGCCTTTGTCCGTCGAATACTTCTCTGTACCTCTGCAAAATGACCACTCACTTTTGCTTCTTATCCTTTCCATATGCAATATGCTCCTTCACTGTACTTTGTCTTCTCTTTCTTTCACGATGCAACGGGAGGAGAGGCTTCCTCCCACTCAGAAAATCCACTCACAACGCCGAAACCGTTGGCGCAGAGGAAGACGACGAGAATTGTTGGAGTAGAGGAAGATGTTGAGGAGGAGACCATGGAACTGGTGGAGTTCTTCACGAGGGACCTTTGAACCCAGCGGAAGCTGGCAACGCCGAAACCAACACAGCACTTATCCGTCGCTGCCGGAACTCCTCGCCACCCTCGTGGCCTCGCTACTTCCTTCTCTCCTTTTATTCCTGAACACTTAGTATTCTTCCGAGAGTGGTCGGAATCGGCCTGCGATTTGTTGACTTGTGCAAAGGAGATCTATGATCTGCTATTCAAAGGCAACGACACAAAGATGCAGGGTTCCCCTGAGACCTAGCAGGGGAAGGGGTTATCGAGGTTAGAGTGTTAAGTGTATGTATGTTTGGTTGCGATTATACTGAGCTATAGGAGTTTAGACGTAATGTAGGGCCCATTGATTATAAGCCCATAGCTCATGCACACGTCTTGGCCCATGCACGTAATTGGCAGATGATGATCTTAACCTAGCTCGTGTAGGTTAAATATGTGAGGGAGGCAGAGGTCGGCTGTACATTGTGTTCGAAAACTCATCTCAGTAAAATCAGTAGCCTGAAGAGCTTTCAACGCTCTTCCGTGGATTAGTCCTGGATATCCAGGGATACCACGTAAAACTCTGTATCTGTGTTTGTTCATCTATTTTGTACTGTTCGTGATCTGTTTCTGTTTAGTTAACATGGTATCAGAGCTCACCGCGGCTGAATCGGAGAGGCCGACTGTACGCCTCACTTCTACGAATTATTCTCTGTGGGAATTCCAGTTCCGGGTGTTCGTTGAAGGTCAAGGACTGCTGGGTATTTTGGATGGGACAATTCCACAACCGGTGGCAGCAACCGCCGCTCAAGAACGAGCTGCCTGGTCCCAGAATGATGCGCGGATCAGGTCCTGGCTTTTAGGGTCGGTGGATCCTTCTACATGCCTCAGCCTAAGATTATTTCCCACCGCAAATAGGATGTGGCGACACCTTGCTGGGCTGTATTCTTCTGTCAATGCAGTGCGACAATTCGAGGTTCAAACGGCGCTCTCTCGGCTGGAACAAGGAGATTGCTCGGTCACCGATTACTTCAATGCTGCACAAGAGTTATGGATCGAGCAAGACATGATTCAAATGGCGCTACGTCCTCAGTCATTGACAAAAGATTCCCTCGCTGAAAGGCAACAAGCTCGGATTATGCAATTCCTTATGAGACTAAGGCCCGAGTTTGAGAATGTGAGATCATCCATTCTGAATCGTGAGGAGCTGCAGTTTGATGGTGTATTGAGCAGCTTGGTCCGTGAAGAGACAAGGCTGAGAACGCAAGCTCAGTTTGACTTGCGCCCTGGAGAAGGCAAAACAATTGTCGCCGCGTCTGCTGGTTCTTCTCGCAAATGGAGATAAAATGGACGTAAAAGGTGTTGGTCAAGTCCATACTTCTAGTATTTCTTTGCCTAATACTTTGCATGTTCCTGCATTAGTGGCGAACTTAGTTTCTGTTGGTCATATTACTGAGCAGGGTTGTTCTGTTGTGTTTGCTCCTACTGGCTGTGTTATACAGGACTTGAGGACGGGGAGACAGATCGGAAGGGGGAGTAAACAGGGGAGGATATTTCATTTAGAGGAGCTGCAAGACAATATTCCTTTTCATACCTTGAGCTCTCATCAGTGTGTGTCTAGGTCTGTCAATAGTCCTCCTCTGTCTGTTAAACCTCAGTCATTTGTTGGTTCAGCTTTTTCGAGTTTAGCAAATAAAGTTTGGGAACTATGGCATGCCCGTCTGGGGCATCCCCATTCTAATCGTCTTTCGGTTATGTTTAAACAATCTCTCCTTGGCAAGAACCATGTTGGCATTTCAGCAAATCATTCTTGTACTAGTTGTGTTGAAGCAAAAACATCTAGTACATCATTTCCTTCTAGTACTACTGTTATAACCGAGCCTTTCCACATTATTCACACAGATCTGTGGGGACCTTCCCCAACTATTTCTCAGCTTGGTTATAAATATTTTGCTCTCTTCATTGATCATGCCACTCGATACACCTGGATATACTTTCTTCGTCTGAAATCCGAACTCCGTTCTGTGGCCATTGATTTTCTTAACATGATTCAAACCCAATTTGGAAAAACTGTCAAAATCATTCGATCTGATCCAGGAGGTGAATTCAATTATATTCCCTTGCATGAGGTCTATCGTTCTTGAGGCATATTAAGTCAGATGTCTTGTCCCGGTGTCTCCCAACAAAACGGTATAGTTGAACGGAAAAAAGACATGTTATGGAACTCACCCGTGTTCTTCTTATTGCTTCATCTGTTCCTGGTCGGTTTTGGCCAAAGGCTATTGTTACCGCCGTCAAGCTCATTAATTACCAGGTCACTCCTACTCTAGGTCAAACCAGTCCTTATTATGCCCTTCATGGTCATCATCCTGATTATTCTCGTCTTAGAGTTTTTGGCTGCTTATGTTTTGTTCTTCTTCCTAAACGTTAGCGTACAAAGTTGACTTCTAAAACTTCTAGATGTGTCTTTCTGGGGTATAGTAGTATTCATAAAGGTACCTATGTTTTGATCCTTCAGCTCAGCGCATGAGAATTGCTGCCTCGGTCATCTTTTTTGAACATATGATGTTCTTTTCTCATCGGCCAGCTTTACCATTTGAGTTTCCTGGTGGGGAAAATCCTTTGCCAATATTTGATGAAGAAGTGGATGATGTCCCTGCTATATCCAATGAACCTGCCACTCCCTCTTCCCCGCAAGATTTGTCTCCTCCCTCCACCGACACCTCACCATCTACAACAACATCATCAAGTTCCCATGCATCCAGTAGCTCGCCAATTGCATCTAATGAGACTTCTCCAGCAGTCAATACAAAAAAATGGGTCTATGGCAAGGGTTTTTTCTACCTATAGCAAGGGTTTTAACCCCTGCTACAAGTTGTAGCAAGGGTTTCGCCAACCCCTGCATGAACCCTCGCCTATGCTGCCCCTGCTATGTGTAGCAAGGGTTTTTAACAACCCACGGTGAAAGTCCCGTCCAAGGGTTATAGCAGGGGTTTAAAACCCCTGCTACATGTATCAAGGGTTTAAACCCCTGCTACAATTCAATATAAAATTCAATAGTAAGATGTTTGTATCAGGGGTTAAGCCCCCTGCTAAGTTCGTTGCTCTAACTAGCAAGGGTTAAAACCCTTGCTTAATTTGTCTCTAAATCAATTGCAACCAGCTCAGAATCGGCACTAAAGAGAGGCTGATAAATTTTTTGAACAAACTCAAAAATGTCGCTGAAACCCATAAAAATTGGTGACTATAACTTGGTTGCAATACTCTGGTCACTATAGATAAATCCATAACCAAGCTTTTTCTTGCAAAATTTTCTACAAAAATCATTCTTGGGTAGCCAAATCATACAGTACACTATATCCATGGTTCAATCCATTATATGATAGAATGATGTCTATGTTATGGGGCTCTCTTTCAGTAACTCTCTTGCCTTCAATCCATCATGAGTTGCAGCAACTGCTCGAACAGAAATCTAAATAGGCCTGCACGTTAAGATTGGAATAGGTAAAGTAAGCTGGAAGTCTTATAAGCTTCGAATTAATAGGCATGAAATATTAATGAGAATGAGAGCACAGAATCAGGTAAATAACAAACCATCATTTTCAGAACATAGTCATATGAGTGTCTTCGCTTACTCTGCTGCATATCAAAAGAAGATAACCATGGAGTCAAACCTCAAAATGATTGTACTTAGAAGATTGTGCTCGATCATTGCAGTTAGAAGGTAAATAACAAACCTTGTATTAGTGTATAGTTTGCTTGCACTTAGAAGATTGTGCTCGATCATTGCACGATCAAGGACTGCGAAGTTGTCCAGCAATAGTGCTTTCTATTGAAGTACAACCAATAATAAATAAGCACATGGCTAATGAATGCAAGACCTGCCAAGTTGAAAAGTTCATCATCACTAACCTGATGTGGCTTCAGTTATTCAAAAAATGCATTGATTTCGGGTTTCCTTCGGATCCTTTCTAAGTGCACCTGAAAGTACAACAAGGGATTGTTCATAGCAGGTTTAAGGCATTGTTCGGAGATGGTTCAGTGGAAAGATTTCAAGAAGAGGATGGGGCACTGAATCAGTAAGCAGAGGCAGCCACTAGTGCCAAGTAAACACTAAGTTACTGCAGAGAGAGAAAGAGAGAGACAGAGAACCTTTTGTAGTATAGGACCTTTAGCACGTTACAGCAGCATTCAAAGCTTGCTCCAATGCATCCTCATCAATATTTCTTCAATGAAGAAAGTGCAATCATTTTGAGGTTTGACTCCATGGTTTCTCGTCTTCTGGTATACAGGAGAAGGGAAGTAAAGACACTCATATGACTATGTTCTGAAAATTTTGCCTCAATACCCAATTAGAAATGGCCAAAGGTACTTGAACTAAACAATGTTAAGCAATGATGTCTTTGAAATAACCTTCTCAATCTTTCCCAAATCAAGATGTTCCTACAAATATTCTTGAACTACAACCCAACTCTAGTTGACAGGAAGTCAGCCCTGCATTAAGATTTAAGTAATGCCCCTTCTTCACATTTGCTTGGTCACAACATGGTGCCCATCCCATTTCTCTGCACAAACCATAACAAGAAGCTAAGCTAGCTAGCAGAAAAGACAATCAAAGAAATGTACCTTAACATAGATATATTTATGTTATAATTCTTCATCACACAAATTAGGGAGCGGCCAGTAGGGTTTGATGCTAAATGACAACTTCGTGTCAACAGTACATGATCTGATTTGGTTCAATATCAAGTTGAAATGTTATGAACTACATTTGTCTTTTTCCCGACATGCTTATAAAAGATCCAAAAAGAAAGTCGAGATTCAATTGAAACATGAAAATCAGGACTTGGTCAAGATTTAGAAATTCACCTATGGATATTGATGAACACTTGCACCTTGGTTGTACTAGGAATCTGCCGCTCCTGCTGTCAGAATGATATGCTTTAAGAAATCAATTTTGCAATCAGTAAAAGCCCGGGTAATTCTACAATTTAAAGCTGCAAGTAGGAGCTCGTTGTTTAGAATTTATGCTCTCTGGCTTAAGCTAATGAGAATTTCTTAGAACTAGACTACATTGACAATGACAGGATATGCTTTAGAGGGCATGATTAATACATACTTGATACCAAGTTGGCAGCTCAAAACCATCTATGAAGAATCATCGTCAACTGTACCTTATGAACAAGTCCATTACTGAGTTTAGTAGAGAATCCACATTCAAACTAGATAATCAAAATACAAAACAAAACTTGCATAGGAGAGGCAACAAGGAACACTATAAAAAATTAGTCCAGGTCAACACATGGTCTAGTAGGCTAGTACAGGTGGTTATACAACAGAAACATAAAGCTTTTGCATGTATCGGTTACAACAGAACCTTGAGAACATAATTCAGCTCATCATCATTTCTCATGTGCAAGCAAATACTTCTCTAACACACAAGACTCATAATATTCTAAGTACAGAGAACCTAATCATCTCCTCATCACCCAACATCTTCCAGCTCATGGGTCAGTACTATTAATTACCTAAATTCTCTATATGCTACTGCTTCTTACACAAGAAATAAAATAAAAAAGAAATGTCATGGCAGTACACCAGAAAGGATTTGTGTATAGTACCTGTATATCAATGACCAGAACAAAATGAAGCTTCTTCCCAGGTGTTGTATGTAATGGTAAAGGTATCGTCAGTGGTGGCATGCCTCTGTTTTAGCTGGTTTATTCTGCTGCTTGACTGATGAAGGTTAAAAAATGTTCAAACATATGGAAGAGTAAACTCTGAACATATGAATTATCGACCATGAATGGTTCCTACCATGTGGAACTCAACATATGTTGGAATGCTAATAACTAAAACAAAATTAAGTTACCTAGCACATATTGGAAGGACATAGGCAGCAATCATGAGGAGGTAAGCTGAGTTCGTGATAAGGCAAGATCCTAAGCCTCTCGTACTCATGCAATGTACCCGGATTAGTGTCGATGAGAGAAGCATCCTAATAATCCATGATGGTTCAAGATCTTCTCAATGAAAAAGAGGTTTACATCACTGATGATTCTCAATTCACATATGGGGAACAAACCACATTGCACAAAAAATAAAACAATCAAATTCTCCACCCACATTGCTAAAGGGGACTGGTTTTGGCAAGGAGGTGAAGAGTACCACCCAAGGGCGTGAGCTGATTTTATAGATTCAACGAAAAAAGAACATAATGTAAAACCCTAGAATGTATAAGGGGTCAAGTAGATAGCAAGGATAAGCATTAACGGAGACGAGTAGTGAGTGAAATTAAGGGTGGATGAAGCGGAATGAATTTTTATTTGATTCGGGCTTGGAAGGGGAGGAGACGAAGAAGCAGAGCATCGTCCCTTTGTTGGTTTTCATCGACGTCGAGCACTAGAGTCAAAAAGACATCGGAGAGCCGATCCATGTTACTTTGTCTTCTGCTGCTTCGAATTTCTAGCTTCTGCTCTCACATGGAATGAATGTTCTATCTACCACAACAAGAAGTACTGATTCCGATCAAAATATGAAAGAGAGAGTGATAGTGAATAACCTAATTGAGAGAATCAAAATTGATTTCAATCGGAGATTGCAATCTCCATCAAATTTGACGAACAGCTACCAGAGAGTTCATTAACCGCATGTCGAATCAGCTTCGTCAGAGAAGCTATCGGCAACGCTCGCATGCTGGAGTTTGTTAACTGCCCGTCGAATCAGCTTCGTCGACGCTATCGGCAAAGCTCGCGTGCTGGAGTTCGTTAACCGCCGTCGAATTAGCTTTGTTGGAGACGCTATCGGCAAAGCTCGAATGCTGACTAGAGATTTTGTGCTATGGAAGAAGAAGCATTAGAAGATGGAAGCGAGAAGTGGCACTGGACTAGGGATTTGTTTCTTTACATTAGGGATTGGGATTGTTTTTGCCCCGTGAAAAGCTAGAAACAGTAAAACTAGATGAAATGGTGGTTAATTACTTAATCCCCTAGCAAGGGTTTCTCGACCCCTGAAATATACCGCATCTATGGGAGTTTCAGGAAACACTAACAGGGGTTTCATTAACCCCTGCTACCAAACCCTTGCCATAGACTCATTTTCTTGTAGTGAGTACAGCCTGCCCCTCGGCAATCCACTCGCTCCAATAAAGGAGTTCCGCCTCCACATTTAGAAGACTACGTCACCCACGGTATAGATACATTGGTTGTGCCCACAACATTTAAGCAAGCTCGTGGGAATCCGATATGGGATCGTGCTATGCAGAACGAGTTTACAGCCTTAGAGGCAAATCGCACATGGTCTGTTGTTGATCGGCCAATTCCGTGTCCTCCAACTATTGGCTCTCGGTGGGTGTATGCTATTAAGGTCCGTCCCGATGGAACTGTGGAACGCAACCGTGCTCGGCTTGTCGCTCTAGGCTATACTCAAGAGCATGGCGTGGATTACAATGAGACTTTCGCTCCGGTGGCTAAGATGTCGACTATTCAGACATTGCTTGCTGTTGCAGCATTATACGATTGGCCTCTTTACCAGCTTGATGTGAAGAATGCATTTCTTCATGGTGATCTCGAGGAAGTTATATATATGGAACGGCCACCAGGATATACTGTTGGTCGTGAAGATCAAGTCTGTCTTCTTCATCGGTCTGTTTATGGTCTCAAACAGGCACCTCGGGTCTGGTTTGAGAAATTTCAGGCTACGATTGTTCAGTTGGGATTTCAGCAAAGTCTCAACGATCCTTCACTGTTTACTAAGGTTACCACTGCTGGGATTTTCGTTCTCTTGCTCTATGTTGATGACATGGTCATCACCGGCACTGATTCGCAGGGTATTACTCAGCTCAAGGATGGCTTAAAGCAAGCTTTCAGTATCAAGGATTTTGGTTCTCTATCCTACTTTCTCGGTCTTGAAGTGAGTCGCTCTGATCAAGGTATTTTACTAAGTCAACGGAAGTATATTTCTGATCTTCTTGATGATCATCATTTTGATACTTGTCATCCAGTCAAGACACCTATGGAGGTTAATCTAAAATTACAGAAAGGTTCCGGTGATCGACTTAAAGTTGGCTCTCAATATCGCAGTATCGTGGGCAGTTTGATTTATCTTTCTGCCACTCGTCCTGATATTTCCTATGCAGTACAAGTGGTTAGTCAGTTCATGACCGAGCCTTGTGTCGATCACCTGGCGGTTGTTCACAGGATATTGAGATACCTAAACGGGACGCGATATGTAGGCATTTTGTTTCCTGCTACTGGGGCGCCTACTATCAGTGCCTATTCAGATTCTGACTTTGCAGGCTGCATTGATACTCGTCGGTCCACTTCTGGATGGTGTGTACAATTTGGTGGCGCTTACATTTCTTGGCGCTGTTAGAAACACGATAAAGTTTCAAAATCTTCTACAGAAGCAGAATACCGTGCCATGTCGGAGGTTGGGTCAGAGATGGTTTGGTTGCGTCGCCTCCTATCTGACTTTGGTGTTTTATGTCCAGCGCCCATGACATTGCATGTGGATAACACAAGTGCAATTCGAATAGCCGTCAACCCCGTTCTCCATGATCGCACTAAGCATATAGAGATCCATGTACACTACATTCGTGATCTCGTTCTTGATGGTACACTCAGTTTGCACCATCTTCCCACTGAAGAACAGGTCGCAGATCTTTTCACGAAGGCGTTTCCTACCAGCATGCATTGGTATCTTGGGAACAAATTGATGCTGAGGGATCGGCATCAATTTGGGGGAGGATGTTAAGTGTATGTATGTTTGGTTGCGATTATACTGAGCTATAGGAGTTTAGACGTAATGTAGGGCCCATTGATTATAAGCCCGTAGCTCATGCACACGTCTTGGCCCATGCACGTAATTGGCAGATGATGATCTTAACCTAGCTCGTGTAGGTTAAATATGTGAGGGAGGCGGAGGTCGGCTGTACATTGTGTTCGAAAACTCATCTCAGTAAAATCAGTAGCCTGAAGAGCTTTCAACGCTCTTCCGTGGATTAGTCCTGGATATCCAGGGATACCACGTAAAACTCTGTGTCTGTGTTTGTTCATCTATTTACTGTTCGTGATCTGTTTCTGTTTAGTTAACATAGAGGGGATAAGATGAAGCAGATGGTAGGGATTTCGTGGGTGTGGAAGGTAGGCTGGATGGATGGAGTTTCTGAGGACAAGTGTTGGGAGCAAAAGAAGGTTGTCTTGTTGTGTGCTTATGAATTTCAGCTATCTAATAGGACGAGACACCTGAGCGGATTAGAGAAGAGGTGGAAAAGCATAAGAAAAAAAAAAGAACAAATTTAATTTTATCTAAAGACTTTGGTATGTGATTGAATGTACTGTATAGATGTTTAGCTTATTCCCTCGGTTTAAGTTCGACTTTAATTTTGAGTCTATGTACAATAACTTTCGATCAACATTGTACTTTTGTTCATTGCATCCCCTATTGTTCAAATGCATATTGTATCAGCTTTTAAACAAAGGCTAGAGGAACTTGATGTTATCACTCCATAAATTTAGTAGTACTACTTATAAAGATTTGTGGAGATAATTCTATAAGTAGAGTTATAGATTTTCAATTGACGCGAAGCGAAGCGAAGCGAGCGGGTCTTTGCTAGTAACCATATAAAGAGCAGACCTTCAAAGCGCTTTACTAATTAAATCAAACGTCCTCCACACGTCTTCGCCAAAAAAAAAAAACTACAACATACACAAGTAAACAACGGCTTCACTATCGGAAAAAACGCGACAAATACAACACACACAAAAATCGTAAACGTTTCGATACGGTATATACTTTGTTTTCTTTTATGAAAGTGCAAAAATTTATTGCAATCAAGGTACACTAATCCTCTCCCTCAAAACACAGACCCACCATATGTAGCTAGGGCTCGAAAACCACCCTCAAAATTAAAGCTCGCAAAACTTGTACGTCTCGTACCGAACACAACATTTCGGTGCCACGGCCTGAGCCCCAACCCCGTCGGGGCACTTGTCGCGTATGACGGCGGTCGCCTTCCCCACGCAATCCTGGCACTCCTCGGACGGGAGGCCGGCCGTGCAACCCACGAAGAGGTAGAAGCCAGTGCCGTCGAAAGTCTGTATAGTGCATAGATCCACGAAGTGACGGGGCAGATTGTTCATCCTATCCACCACGTAAGCCAGGACATGATCCTGCACGTTCGCACCAGGCAATCTCGTCTCGTTCCAAGCGTAGTTGAGAAGCTGGCTGCCGTCTGATCCAGCACGAATGCACAATTTATCTTTATTGTAAGTATAACTTACAACAAACCCAGTGGCAAAGAAGATGGTCGTAGTTATCGTGATTATCAGGAGAAGGCGCACCAGAAATGCTGTTGATAGTGCCATTTCTTCTTCTTCTTCTGGTGGTGGTGGTATGAATATTGTGCATACATACGTGTAGAAATAAAGCCGCTTGGCCGTGGCATAAGCAATGGCGATAGACGTTGAGAAGCATGGGACGGGATAATGGAGCGGAAAGACAGAGGGTTTGGTTGCCAACAAATATAGGTAAGACTTACGTGACATGTTCTTCTTTCCACTGTTGTTTTTGTTAGTGTTGTCTTGATCGTTGATGTTATACCGAGTCTATTCGTTTTTAGATACGCTGTAGTCATTCCATATTAGTTGGGAATGGAGATTCTACCGGTAATCTACTAGCCAAATGTTTCTTTTATTGTGAAAAAAAAGACAGTTCCTTTCCAAAGGGTTGTGTCATTTCAAATCCAAAGGTGCGCAAACATCAGGTTAATAAATCAAATTAAATTTCACATTGTTTCCAAAACTCACTTATTACTTTACTCAACAAAATAAAGAAGCAAGTTAGGCTATAAACCACTTGCACTTTCCTTCTCCCACCAATGTGATATTATCCTTTTTATTGTTGACTACTCTAACAGGTAATTGTGAGTATTTGATCCTCTTGAGCTAAATCAATGAGGAAAATATTTTGTATTACGTTGTGCTTTTTTCCCGATCCCTTGTGGATCTTTCGTTCTAAAATCTTCCGAGATGGTTTCTGCCCTCTCCCTCTCGGTTTGAGGAGGATTTTGCTCACTGCAAATCTGCCTTCCCCATATTTGTGTGGGTGCCAGAGGGAGTTGTGCTTTATGACTTATTTCTCACTCTTCTACCTATCCCCACACGTTTCACCGGGTCAGCGGCGGAGGGAGAATGTAAGAGGGTGGATCCGGGTTCTGAAGAAAAATGGTTAACTTATGTACAATAATTAATTGATATTGATAATTATGGGACATTTAATTGAGAATAGTATATTGAAAGATCTTGTGTTCGGAATTGGGCGACCTCATATCTTAAGCAAATGGAGGGAGTGTGCTAGTAAATGATAAAAGACATACTATTGAATCGCAACAGCTCGACTTATTGATATTAAACGGTTCTTGACGATAGAATATCATTCGAAAGCGAACGATTAATTAACAAAATTATGAATCATTGTTTGGTGTAAGATTCATTATTAAACTTTTCTCGACAAATTGAGTTATTGATACTAACGGTTCTTGACAAAGAACATCATTAGAAAGAGAATGACTAACTAAATCATTAATAATTGTTTTGTACATAAGGTAATATTATTGATAGTTTTGACTACAACGTATTTTAATTTACTAAAAAATTTCAATATAAGATTATATCATGAAATATTAGAAAAGTTGACAAAAACTATTTTATCATGTGTATTTTTATTCTTAAGTGGACCCACCTTAAATGAAATCCTGACTACGCCACTACTGGGGTGATTGGGAGATGTAATGGCTTGATGTCCGGAGGGCATGCTGATTCGAGGAGTGAGGGCACAAAAAGCTTAAAACAGGATGCTAAGACTAATTTCAACCATAAAGCAAAATTTGGCTCCCCAAATAGCCAAATTTGGCTTTTTAACTCCCCCAAACCTCATTTTCACTCCAATCATACAAAAAGCTAAATTTAGCTTCCCACCCCTATTTTTCAATTTATTTCAATAAACCATACTTATTCGACCTCTAATTTTTATATTTCCCTGTAATTTTTTTATAGTTCGTTATTACTTTTGAAACAAAATTTTGGATGTAATTTTTTCTAAATTTCGAGACAAAAAAAGTTTCGGAAAATTAGTCATTAATTTGTTACCGTTAACTTCGGGACCAACGAGAAAATACCAATTAAACATACAACATTCCATATCTTCTTTCAAATAATAAAACAGACAACATACAAAATCAACCATTGGCAAAATACCACACAAAAAAAGAAAAAAGAAAAACATACACAATATGAGAACCTTACCGACGTGCACATGCGGCCCTCTCCCTCAACGCGGTGTGTGGCTCGCCTCAGCAACGGGTCCACCACTCCAGCTAAATTTTGTTTTCCATCCAATTGGAAGTTAAATTTGGCTCCCAATTCATCAATACCCATTTTTAGCTCCCCAAAATTATGTTGGTTGAAGCCACAAAAAATAGAGCTAAAAATGTGTAAATGACTTTTTAGCTCTAGGGTTGGAGTTAGTTTAATAGCTACAATGAGATTATTGGAAAATTAGATTTCAGCGAAAATTATTGTATATTATTACTTGAAATCACATAGGATTTATATAGAGTACAATGATAGATTTCTATAATATCCCAAAACTAATATGGAAAACACTTAACTTCTTTTAAGAAATATAACTTTGCCAAATTACATTATAATACTCGTATTATAACATAATATTACTGGTACAACTCATAGTCTAATACGCTCCCGAAATTTATGAAAATTACTTTGAAAACCGAAACAAAAACTAGCACAAGAAGAAAAAAAATCTATGACTAACACACACGAAAGTAACTGCTACTAATTCCAAAATTCGCTCAATTGCCCAAGAAAACCAAAAATATTGACGATGATGATGAACTGGATGTAAAGAGATCTCTTGTCAAAAATGTTTTCTCATTCGAAACAGAACGGGTAAGTCTCGTATCGAACACAACAGTTCCCCGTCGCGGCCTGAGTCCCGACCCCATCGGAGCAGTTGGCACGTACGGTCTCGGTCGCGTTCACCACGCAACTCCGGCAGTCAGCAATGGCGATAGACGTTGAGAAGGAAGGTTTTGTTAGTGTGACTGGTTCCTTCTTTCTATTGTTTTGTTAGTGTTGTCTTGATCGTCGATGTTAAACCGAGTTTATTCGTTTTCTGGATAGGCTGTAGGCTGTAGCCATTCCATATTAGTTGGTAATGGTGATTCTACATGAAATTTTAATTATAAATAGCTTCTTACCGCTACGAAGCGCGCCGCCCAAAAAAACTAGCTAGTTTGGTTTAAATGTGCTATAGGCAAGGTTCAAGAAGGTGATAAGTATAAGGTGGGCGTGTGGGTATTTCGTTCAATGTCTGGATCGTATAGGCGTCTGACAAAGCGTATTTAAGCGTTAGATGTATTAAAGTAGCAAGCTTGTACTATATAACGAATGAATGATGTAAACAATTTATAATACTTTCACACTTCACTTAAAATTATTACAGCCACTTAGCAATGAAAAATTAGCTGACGGATTTATAGATATTCAATTGTCTGTACTAATTAAATGCAATTAAATGTTTGGAAAAATTGCAAGGTTGGTCACTGGAATTACAAAAAGCATTCATATTTGGTCACTAAAAATATTTAATCTCATTCGTGGTAACTAAAATTAGATAAAGATTTCAAGTTTGGTCACTCTCTGTCCAACTCCGTTAACTTTGTCTGACGTGGCAGTCAACTCTTATAGTTGGCCGTTAAATGTGTGACGTGGAAATTAAAAAATATTTTATAAAATAAAGTTTAATCTTTTAAATTTCCACCACATTTTCACAACAATTAAAAATAACATTTTAATTTCCTAGGTCTTCTAAACGAATTGAACCGGAAAAGGGGAAGAGCCTTCATCCACAGCTCGATGGCGATGCTCTACGTCCTCCAGCACTCGTCTTGCCCGCAGAACATAACTTCACTTCGTCGCCTCCCAATCCGCCAATGCGTCGGTAGCCACCATCTCTTCCATGTTCCATAATCTGAACTTCCAGGTCTACTGATGACTCCTTTGAGGCAGACAATTCGCGGGAGAAGTATGTTGGTGAGGCAGTTGCGGGTGTAGTTGGGAGGGCAGTCGAGCGCAGAGCGGATGGAGCGGTGAGAAAGATAGCCACGGCGCTGGGACCTTTCGTGGGAATCATGGGTTCAATTACCGGAGCTACCGATTCACTTTTATCATCGGGAAGTGCTCTTCGCGCTGGGAAACCTATTGGGAAGAGCAGTGAAACTCGATTATCATACGGAATGCATGGAAAGAGGAAAATTCGCTTGGATCGCCGTCGAGCTCGATATGACAAAGCCTCTGAAGACGCGGATCCGCCTCGATGGGTTCTGGCAACAAGTCGTTTACGAGAATCTCCCGAAGATATGCTTCGAATGTGGCCGTATCGGGAACTCAGAAACCGCCTGTCCCAAGCTACATAATCCGCCGGCGATTGTTCCTCAGACGTGCACGTCCGACTTAGTCCGGTTTCCAGAAGTCCAACCACCGGAGCCATCGGCGGGATATGGACCATGGATGCAAGCGGTGCGAAAATCTCGCAATCCAAAAAGGAAAGTCCAGGCCAATCAAGGATCCGCTCAAGGGAATCAAACGGGCAAGAACGGTGATGCTATGGGTTCTGTGGATGGATACTTATCTTGCGATCATGGAATTGAATCGTGACTCATAATTTCTCCATCTTTTGTGCACAGATCAGAATGGAAACTTGTTTATCTTGACTGCTATTTACGCAAAGCCCAACAACCATGATAGGCTTCCCCTGTGGGCGGCTATTCGGAGACTGGAGCAAGACATTGAGCTGTCGTGGCTCTTAGCTGGAGACTTTAATTCCATCACCTGCCCCTCAGAGCGTACATGAGGTGATGCGTACAACCAGAGCAGAACTGCTAGCTTCAATGCGTGCCTCCGTGATTGTGGGCTTCTAGGCGTCGGGTTTACTGGGCCCAAGTTCACCTGGAATAATGGGAGACTCTCCCAACGCCTTGACAGAGCTTTACGTAACTAGGAGTGGCTAAGGAAGTTCCCATATACCTTATCAATGAATCTGCCCAAGCTTCGCTCGGATCATAGACCAATTCTCTTCTGCAGTGACAATGACCATACCCCTCCTAGGCAGGTAAGACCTTTTCGATTCTTAGTGTCGTGTTTAGCTCACAAGGATTTCTCCTCTACACTTGAGGCCTCGTGGAACCGAGGAAGGGATTGTTTGCTGTCTTTGCAGGATCTTCAAGAGCATCTGACACGTTGGAACAAAGAGGTGTTAGGAAATATCTTTTGGAGGAAAGCTAAACTGGCAAAGCAGCTTACCCGCCTGGAGATTGAGAACGAGATAACAGCAAGTGAAGCATCCCTAAGACGAGAATGGCAGATTCGGGAGGAACTTGAACAAACCTTATGGAAAGAAGAACTCCTGTGGCTTCAGAAGGCGAGGGCCAATCAGATTGTGAGTGGGGTTAAGAATACTCGCTACTTCTGCACTGTTGCCCTCACAATACGTCGGAAAACAGAATAACCAAGTTACAGCAAGAGGATGGGACTTGGATAGAGAATCCAGAGACGTTGAAACTTATGGCCTGGGATTTTTATGTTTGTTTCTACTCGGATGATAGCATGGGGCAGCAAGATATCCCAGCACTTTCCAATGCTTTGACTGAGGCAATGATGTTGCACCTTGCAGCCAACTTTCTTCCTGAGGAGACGTACCGGATAATCAAGGATATGGGAGGGATAAAGGCACCGGGGAAGGATGACTTTCATGCTACTTTCTACCAGAAATGCTGGGACAGGGTGGGAGCTTATTTCCATAACCACATTGTTGAACGTTTCAGGAATCTGGTGTTGCTGCCCAAGGTCGATGCCCGAAGCAAGTAGCTCAGTTCAGGCCCATTAGCCTCTGTAACGTGAGCTACAAGGTCCTGGCGAAGTGTCTGGCAAACTGGCTCCAAAAGTTTATGTCTCAGCTTATCGACCCGAGCCAGTCTAGTTTCATCCCGAAGAGACATATCACAGACAACATCACATCCTACAGGAAGTGGTTCACACTATGTCACTAAGGACGGGTGAAAAAGGACAAATGATTCTGAAAATTGACATGGCCAAAGCCTATGACAGGATTAATTGGAAGTTTTTGGAATCAACTCTGCAGGCAGCTGGTCTTCCGGATGATTTTGTCAACCTCGTCATGGCTTGTGTGACGACTGTTCGTTTCCAGGTGCTTTGGAATGGTGGCTGCACCGAACCTTTCCAACCTACTAGGGGTCTTCGGCAGGGATGTCCTCTTTCACCTTATCTCTTTACTTTATGTATTGAAAGACTAAATCACTGCATCATAGACTCTGTAGATAGGAAAGCCTGGAGACCGATGACCTGTCTAAGGATGGTCCTGCACTTACTCATCTGTTTTTCGCAGATGACTTGGTCTTATTTGCGGAGGCTGATCCAAAGTAAGGAGAAGAAGTTCTAACTTGTCTTAACCGGTTTTGTAAGGCCTCAGGGGAGCAAGTTAGCAAAGACAAATCATGTGTCTTCTTCTCCAAAAATACCAAGGAGAATCTAAAGAAAAGTATAAGTGACATGCTGGGGATCAAACAGACACGCAACCTAGGGAGCTACTTGGGTGTTCCAATTATCCACGGCAGAGTCACGAAAGATACCTACAAGTTCATCTTGGAGAAGATTGATCAACGGCTCTCAGGTTGGAAGGGGAGGAGTCTCTCTCTGCCAGGAAGAGTTATCTTAGCGACCTCGGTGCTTAACGCCCTTCCGAACTATGTCATGCAAACGGTGGTTCTCCCTATCTCGGTCTGCGACACCATTGATAGGAAAGTGAGAGCTTTCATCTGGGGAGCAGAAGACGGGGTCTCCAAGACTCATTTGGTAAAATGGGAAACCATTTGTAAATCGAAGGAGCTTGGCGGTCTGGGTATGCGATCTGAAAGAGCCCTCAATTTATCCTACCTTATGAAGCTGGGGTGGGCTTTCCTAAACAAGTCGGATGAGCTTTGGATCCGCATCCTGCAAGGTAAGTACTTCAAAGTCAATGAGATAGGGGCTCTGGTGATGAAGAAAAGCAACTTCTTGCGGCTTTGGAAAGGGATTGTTGATACTTGGCCAATCCTCAAGCAGCGGGTCATGTGGGGCATTCGGGAAGGTCATAATGTCCAATTCTGGACAGATCCTTGGCTTGCTGAGGGTACAATCCTCAGCGAGCATATCACAGGCAATGACGAGGGAATTAACTGGCATGCCACCATAGCCGAGATGGTCACGAATGAAGGTGAGTGGAAGTGGCAGGATTTCGCGCCGCACCCGACTCAGAATCTGTTTGCCTTGATTGCAAGTACGGACCCTCCCATGTCGGGATCTGGTGAAGACATTACAGCTTGGGGGATGGAGCCAGACGGAAAGTTCAAGCTGCGTTTAGCCTATTCAGCGGCAGTAGAGTTGCTGAGTGACGAGGAGCGTGAGACGGAGGAGGAAAACGACCACCAGCACTGGAAGCGACTATAGAAATGGGAGGGCTCGAACAGGATTAAAAAATTTATGTGGTTGGTTTTTCATGACAGTTTGAGAACGAATGTGCAGTGCAAGAAGAGGAAACTGACGACGGGAGACACATGCCCGACGTGCAGAAACGGGCCGGAAACCACCGAACACATATTGCGCCAGTGTCCGAGCTCCATACAGGTATGGCATAGGCTGTGTATTCAGGAGACTGCACTAACTTACGACCTTGGGTTTTCAACTTGGCTTGATGAACACCTCAAAAAGGATCAGGAAGGGCTTCTGTTTGGCGTGGCAGCTTGGTATCTGTGGAAAAGAAGGAATGAGAAGGTCTTCCACAACTTAAATCAAGCTGATCATGTGCTGGAGCATCGCATCGGATGTTGGAAGTCAACTATCATGCAAGCTCAGGATAATGACACGACTTCACACAAACAGGTGCCAAAGATGACAACACAGCGGCACGACTGGATACCGCCATCACAGGATTGGATGTGTGTCAATACCGACGGGTCAGTCAAGCAACCAGGATCGGAAGCAGCAGGGGGTGGCCTTGTCCAGGACTGGACGGGGAAATGTATGGGAGATTTTGTGGAAAACCTCGGTGTGTGCACAATTACCCGAGCGGAGATCAGGGCTGCCATTCGAGGCCTGCAGATGGCGTGGGAGAAAGGTTACAGGAAAGTCCTCCTCCAATTCGATTCCACTACAACCATCAACATCCTTACCTCCCAAGATCAACCGGAGCACAGGTATCATAATCTGGTTCTACAGTTTCAGGGGCTGTTACAGCGAAACTGGGATGTCAGAATTTCCCACATTTATAGAGAAGGAAATAAAGTGGTTGATTTCCTTGCCAATAAAGGCCATTATGTTAGTATAGGTTACCATGCTTTTGAGAGCACCGACTTGGGTCTGTCCTTTTTGATTTTGTATGACGTTTTGGGAATCTCCCAAACCCGTTTAATTTACCAAAAAAAAATAAAAATTAGCTGACGGATTTACAGATATTCAATTGTCTGTACTAATTATATGCAATTAAATGTTTGGGTTAATTGCAAGGTTGGTCACTGGGATTACAAAAAACATTCATGTTTGGTCGCTAAAAATATTTTATTCCATTCGTGGTCACTAAAATAAGTTAAATAGTTCAAGTTTGGTCACTCTCCGTTAACTTTGTTTGACGTGGCAGTCAACTCTTATAGTTGACCGTTAAATGTGTGACACGGAAATTAAAACCTATTTTAAAAAACAAAATTTAATCTTTTAAATTTCCACCTCATTTTCACAACAATTAAACATAACATTTTAATTTCCTAGGTCTTCTAAACGAATTGAACCGGAAAAGAGGAAGAGCCTGCATCCACAGCTCGATGGCCACGATGCTCTCCGTCCTCCAGCACTCGTCTTGCCCGCAAAACATAACCTCACTTCGTCGCCTCCCAATCCCCCAATGCGTCGGTAGCCACCATCTCTTCTTTGTTCCATAATGTTAACTTCCAGGTCTACTCCTTCGATGACTCCTTCGAGGCAGACAATTCGCAGGGGGAGTATGTTGGTGAGGGAGTTGCGGGTGTAGTTGGGAGGGCAGTCGAGCGCGGAGCGGATGGAGCGGTGAGAAAGATAGCCACGGCGCTAGGACCTTTCGTGGGAATCATCCAAGTATACCTCACCAGGGCAAATCCATCGGAGGACCTAAATTTTACAATCTTTTTCTATTCTTTCACTTTCCCCATTTATAAAATCTATAACCTAAAATTTTCAAAGCCTTTAATCCAATTTCAAAACCTGCCATTTATTCTCCCCCGATGCTACCGATGGAGAGTTCGTTCCTCGAACTTTTTCGACTTTCTGAAAATTGGATTGGGGATATAGAACAATAGCAGCAGCCTTAAACGACCTCCTTTATTTGGAACTTCAAAAATGCCGATGGATTGTTTTATGGCTGTGAGAATCTTGTTTGTGTGTTCTGGGCTTCTTTGATTGAGTTTGTGTTGGTGAATCGAGAAAAGGATCTAAGCTAGGAAGAGTGGGATTCAGCTTGTTTGTCTTCCTCTTCCCATGGTGCCTGCGTCGGAAAATTCAGACGAGGATCCTAGAAATTTAAATTTTATTTTTTAATTGGTGTGAAAATGAGGTGGAAATTTAAAAGATTAATTTTTTTTAATTGTCACGTCACACATTTAACGGTCAACCATAAGAGTTGACTGCCACGTCAGACAAAGTTAACGGAGTTGGACGGAAAGTGACCAAACTTGAACTATTTAACCAATTTTAGTGATCACAAATTGAATAAAATATTTTTAATGACCAAACATAAACGTTTTTAGTAATCCCAATAACCAACCTTACAATTAACCCTAAATGTTTATATGATCTCTCTCTATCATTGAATTCAAACATTTCTAATTTCATTAACTAGTTTGTGTCCTTAGACGAGTTTTGTATGTATTTGATAAGCTACAAAACCCTGTACTATAAAACCACAACAAAATAATATATCCAGCCTTCCGTTTTAATCATATCCAACGGCCCAGTATGTACACAATGGCTCTTAGGGGCATGCAGGTAATTTCACTCTTTTTTAGCTGACAGCCTGCACGGATTCCAAAGGAGAGGAAATGTTTTTTTTTATTAGTTAAAGACTACTTTTTCTAATCTCCCATTTTTCCTTAAGCTGATCATATCTTCTTCGTTTTTAGCTAGGAAATAATTTTTTTTCATAGAAATGACGCATTAACTATGATATACACCACTGTCTAAAAAAAAAGGTAAATACAATTTAATATCCAAATCTTTCATTTTAAACAATATAATAGCCAACCTTTTTCGAAAATAATATAATATCCAAATCGTCAACTTTCCGTCCGTTTGACCGTTGGTTGATACTTCAAAAAGGTTTGTTTAGGAAAAATTGTCACAATACAACTTTATTTTCTTGTTTTGGCATTGCAGATGACTGAATATTTAGATATTCTATACCATCATGGTGGTGTCATGGACTTCTCGGGTTTGGAACCACGATATGTTGGTGGTTTTTCAGAGAAGATATCGGTGGATATTGATGAAGTGTCATACTTCGAACTTTTTTGAAGAGTCAACTAACGGTCAAACGAACGGAAAGTTGACGATTTGGATATTAGATTGTTTTCGAAAAGGTTTGGCTATTATATTGTTTAAAATGAAAGGTTTGGATATTAAATTGTATTTACCCAAAAAAAAAACTATGATATACACAATGATATCAATTTTGCTAAGTTTTGAGAAAAAACATTACCTATTCAAAACAGTGGCGGAGGCAGGGTTTGAAACTATCACTGTTCTCTTTTCATAATATAAATATATAATTAAAACTAATAATATTCAAACAATTCATTCACAGATAAAGAAATAACCAACTAATACAATTGTTGTTTGCATAAACAAACACGACAAATTTTCATGTTCTGAAAGCAATGCAAAATACATTCGTTGTCTACACTCTTAAGTAAGTCTCTTTCAATGTGTCTCACTAAACAATAATTAGAAAACTGATCGTCAATTCGACTTTGAAACTTGATATTAGTATAGTTCAAACTAACAATGTTATTTCTACACTTAAAGTTGCAACTGGTAGAATCAAAACTAGTTTCAGAATCAAATAAACTTACGGATATGACTAACACACTTTTGTCTCCATAATTATTCGAGATAATTCATTAATTTCTTTCAATTCATGAAATATCATAACATTATGATAATACCGAACAAGTTGTTTTCGAATAATTATCATGAATGGAAAAATTAAATTAATTATAAAGTATCAATTATTAACCTTAACAATTATAATGGTAAATACGATAGAAGCCGGTGTCGCCGGTGGGAATGTTGCATACCACTCGATTGTTTCGATCACGGAAGCTTAAAGTTTTTAAGACGTTGTGGCGGTGGCAAAGGAGACGGTGGTAGTTGCCGAGAGAAGTCGCACCGGCATAAATGCGCTTGACGCCATTCTTCTTCTTCTTCTTCGCTTTGTCAACAATGAGTAAGAGTTGCGTATTATCTTTTTCTTCTTTCTTGGTTGTTTTGGTGTTCGTCATGCCTCGCCGTTGTTGTGCCAAGTTGATTCTTTTTAGATGTGAATGGTGTGCGGCCGAGATTATGGAAGAAATATATAGATTTCAGAGGACAGGGAGATTAGGGTTTGAGATATATAATATATTTTTTTTGATGGTTAATCAAAATTTCATTAAGCTCTAGAGGTTGCAACTGCAAACCTCCTTCTCAAAAGACCAGCCTGAAAATTCAATACAGTAAAACTAACTATGCAAACTGAAAAAAAAATCTATCTATGCTGCACTACATCACTTCAGCGAGTCCTAGCAGCAAGTATCCATTTCACCTCTTCCTCAATACGACCAGCTAGTTTACTTGGGGAGCAAATCACACTATCATGAGCCCGACAGCAACGTTCTCGCCTTATATAACTCACACACAACGACCATCTCAATCTTCCTTCACTTTTAACTCCTGTATCATTCGTCCATTGTCTGACTGCCCATTGCAGATGATCCTTCCATGTACTGAATTCTAGAAACCTGCAAATTCTAGACAAAACAGTACATAAAACACTCCTACTATACGAGCAAGTTGAAAACAGGTGATCCCTGGTCTCACTACCATCTGGACATAAGCCACAGGAAGTATCATCAGTTAGCCCCCAACTCTGCAACTTATCTTTCGTAGTGATTCTATTGAGAATTACAAGCCACAGTAGTAAACTATGATTCGGACTGTATGGTTTCCCCCAGACAGCTTTGTGCCAGTCAACTACAGCCTGGGGATCTCGTATAGTGATGCTCTAAAACACAACACCAATCTGCGACCAAGTGTAATCGCAGACCGGGAATGCAGTAAAGTGGGAAGTTATATTATCAACCCGGGGTCTAGATCTACTGCTTACTCAGTGATTCTCTATTATCTAGCCAGCTAAGTTAAGTGTTTGTTGTGTAAAAGCAAAAACAGAAAGAAAGCAGGAATTGATACGGTTTTCTCAAGCAGGTAAGAGTCACTCGGGAATGAGTCCCCCTAGCTCCTTAGTTAGGCTCAATTGCAATTACCATGGGTTTATTTACTGTTGATTAGACTGCGGAAGATCCGACAGTAGCTTGGAATCTCTTAAGCTGACCAAGCCCTCTCAGTCTAACTATCCGGCAGACGACTAGTCTTCACCGGGATAGAAAGCTGAAGCAGTAAGAACAGAACTTCACTACTGGAATTGGATTCCAGTACAAAGCAGTCAACTGGCTAACTCTCGTATAGCCAATCTCCTACTATCGAATGATGAGACTCTAGCAACCTAATCAGATTCTATCTATCTCAGATTGCAGCAGAAATCAGGAAAAGTTGATCAGACTTCAATTGACTCAATAAACATGCATCATTCGATTAAAATCAAACAGTAATATCATCCCAAGTCATTACAATCAATCACTAACACATAGAACTAGGGTTCTCCATCCCCAAGTGAGAGAGGGGTTCTACTCCATAGAGAGAGAGAAGAAAACAGTAATCGGAGTAGTCATATTCATAAAGATGAGGAAAATCTGCTCCGGGATGATGATTTCCACACCTAGGATGATCTCCAAGCTCGAATCGATGAAACCCAGCTCCAAGATAGCTTCTAGGATGTGTTCTTCGTACTTTCTCTCTCTAGGGCTCTGTTTTTGCTCATAAAGTCCGATTCTCTCTCTTGCAGCACGAAATTGGGTTAAAACCAGGAATTCCCGACTCACACGGGCAGGGCCACACGGCCGTGTGGCATACCCAGTTGCCCGTGTGAGTCAAAACGCTGCGTTCCAATTAGTTCGATCTTCAGGCTTCCCACACGGCCAGGGTCGCACGGTCGTGTGGAATTTCCATCCTGCCCGTGTTTGCTCTCGCATAATTCCACACGGCCAAACCACTCCTTCACACGGCCGTGTGGATATCAGGGCAAGCCGTGTGAAGGCTCGCACAATCTCACACGGCCAAAGTGGTCACTTGCACGGCCGTGTGAGTTGTGGGTGTGCCCGTGTGGCCTCCTTTTTGACTTTCCACGCGCCCGATCTTCGTCCAATCGACCCCAAACTCGCTCCCAAGCCTCCATTCACGTACTAGGACATGAAATATCACAAACAAGCACAACCTAGCGTGAAATCGGCCTAAAACACGAGAAATCACATCTCAAACGGTGTAAGAACAGGGGTAAAAACATGTGTAATTAACGGTCTATCAAACTCCCCCACACTTAACCGTTTGCTTGTCCCCAAGCAAACCAAGTCAGACACAAGGTAAGCTCACATATTTCAATCAACCAACATTGGGGACAAATCATATAGGCACAGAACACGTGAATCGTACTGGTTTTCAAACATCAATACCTGACCAACTTCAATAGCAACCTGGACAACCACCACAAAGGACATTCGAGTGCAGCAAAATCGAGTAAAGGAAGAGTCTCCCTTCTGTTCACCAACCAACCTAGACTTGACTCAACCACTTACTCAAAACAGTCAACTCATGCATCCAACTCAGGACATCAGAATAGAGACCGAGCAATCTATGTCCTCACCGGTACAAGAGTATATAGAATATGAAAAATGAATCACTCACTCTCAACCAGTGGGGTCAGGACAATTTGATGCGAAAAATGCGCATGCTATTTCTCTGAATCCCTAACATCTCTTCACCATGACGGCAGCCTCTAAATGCTAGAGTTCACATATGGAGTGTCACCACTAACTAATCAGGAGGTCTTAGACACAGGTTCAAATGACTAGCAGGTTCAAATGACTGGCTAGGGTCTTGGACATGGGGAAAAGGCCTTTTAGGTGGTGGCAGTATTCATAGCACAAGGTTCCACATTTCCAAACCCAAACAATCACAGTCAAACAAACCGGTATTTCCTTTCTGCTATTCTGCATTACTCAATATCTCAAGAGCACAAGAGCGAAGGAGGTATAAATGTCAGCATTTCCAAGCCAGACTGCTAAGAAACACTAATTACTGGCATTATTCAGATTTTTGGTAGTGGCTCTCTTTGCTTTCAATTTTTCTTTGTTTTTTTTCTTTCATTTTCTTTTCATTTCTTAAGAGAGCCACCACTTCTGCACATATTTCAAACACATGCCCCGCCAACTTTTAAGCACTACCTCCAACACTCACATCAAATTTAGCAGAAACAGCAGAGAATATGTAAAAACCACTCTGTGGGACCTTCTAAAAGATGCAAATGGTGATTTTTTTTCATTTCAGACCAAAAGAAAGGATAGCACACGGCTCAAAAGGGCTGACTAGGGGATATGACACATCAGGACAGTCAAATTTGGTCGTGGGCTAATCCTATGCCCCCATCATCTTAGCTAGTGACAACGTGAATGCTACACATCATGGAAGAGGGATCTATCGCACAAGAAAGAAACGAGCAGGCTCAAATCTCACATGGCTACCTATATGCTCTATCTCACATTCTGATACCCTGAACTAGATGCATAAACGACTGTCAAGAACAAGTAATCAATCCAAGTCACAGTTGGTAAGCAAACAGTTGAAAAACTGAACCCCTACACAATTCTACTGCACGTCTCAGTCCTCATCATAGGTTGTCCTAGTCACAATCAAGCTGTCATGCATCAATCCGAAAACCATTCAATTCACCAATCAAAACACAGTGCCAATATGATCAAACAGTAGTACTTGGAACCCTCAAATCTCGAGATTTGGACAGTGGACTAGGCTCCAAGCACACATATATACATTCCAACCGATACAAAGCACCCCCCCACACTTAAGCACGACATTGCCCTCAATGGAGCAGAGGGATAGAGAAGGGGAACGATGTTACCGGATTGAAACTGCTGGGGGACTGGAAGTGGACCAGTCAGCGAGAAACAAACGGGAAGATGGACAGTTCTGCACGAATCGAACACCAAGAACACACTAGCACACGTTTTGTTAGGGATAAGTGTTAGCCCAGACGGCTACCGCAAAAACAATCCACAAAAGAAAAAAGAAAAACAAAAACAAACGACACTAAGTTCAAGCTCCTCACACATGGAGCAAACACACACAAGTCTAAAACGAAAAACAAAACACACTGAGATGGGCAACGAGTACAGCCTACTCGTCGCCGAGGTTATCCAGGTCGATGTCATCCATGAAGGCGTCATCACCATCAGCACCATCATCACCATCCGCTGGGGGAGGTGGAAGTGGAGAGTCCTCCTAGGGGCTCTTCCAAACGGGCTGCTCGCCCGGTAGCAGCCGGAGTAAATGCTGTTGGACCTCCTGCATGCGCCGTGAACGGCGCCTCTCTCGCTCGATGTGTGCGAGAGTCACTCCCTGCTGGGTCTGGATCTGGTACAATCTCTCATCGTAAACAGCCATCCTCTGGTGGTACCCGGCCTGGTGGGCCGCGTACTGCTGCTGGAACTGCATCTGATGGTCGAGGATCTGCTGGTTTTGGAGACGCAGCTGCTCGAACTGGGAGGTGAAGTAATCATGGCCGGGGAAGCTAGAACTGCCACCCCCGTACTCGAAGGTGGTGGGGCAGGCGGCAGCAGTGTCATCCACGTCCTCGGGCTGGACCTCCTCATCAGCTGCACCCTCTAGAACCTCCGGCTGGACCTCCTCTGGGATCTGAGGTTGAGGAAACCCCTCGATCCATATGACACCTCGCTCTTCGCGAAGCAGCTGCATTTTGTTGATCGTAAACCGGCCAAATGGAGTGGTCTCTCCTTGCTCTGTGCACCCCTGCAGGGATATCTGGAAGTACTCTGCCAGGCAGGTGATGAGGGGAGTGCAGTGGAGTTTCTTCAGCTCAGAAGCACTCTTCTCGAAGGTCCTCGCCACCACCGAGCCCAAGTGTAGGGGATGATCCCTCTGGCGCATGGACTGGATGAAGTACATGGCTCTCTTGGTGATGGCGCTGGCACTGTCTGAGGTGGGGGTGTAAGACTTGGCCAGCATGTGATGGAGGATACGATTTTCGAGCTGCAATGTGTTGGCCTTCGTCTTCCCCGCCTTGAAGGGAAGCTGACGTGGCCGAGCGAGGCTGAAGTACAGCCTCCCGAAGTCCACCCATGCTGGCTCGGCGATCTCGGTGATGTAGGTCCTGTCATTGACCAGGTTGAGGCCGAGGGCGTCCGCCAGCTCGTCGTAGCTCATGGATCGTGGTTCACCGCCGAGTCGGAACTGGATGGCAGCTTCGTCCTTCCAATCGTCTGTGGCTGCGTGCTTGAAGGTAGTGTAGAACTCAAGCACGAGCTCATGGTAAACCTTCGCGCGAATGCTGAGTAGGCGACGCCAGTAGCGGTTGGTGACAACGGGGGAGAGGTGCTCGTAGCAGTTCAGCTTCTCCAACTCGCGCTTGGACCAGTAATGATGCTGCCCAAACTTGCAGGCCAGGACGTTCTGAAAACGATCCCGGTGGGGTCCCCTTCTCAAATATTGAACATATTGATGCCAGAGGTTGGGCTTCGACATGGTCCTGCAAAAGAATAGCCCAAAGTGGAACCAAAAGAGCCAAGGAAAATGTTAATCACACCCCCACACTTAAGAACAGAAAACAGCCTAACCATGGTTTCATTCATAGTTCGGGGTCAAAAACTCGATAAATCAAGCATAATCTGAGTGGGGGTACACATTCACGCTAAAGTAGGCAACTTAAGGTTCACATCCATAGCAAACACACCCTCAAAGCACATCAATAAGGGCCACAACCGGTGCCCACAACATAGCATGCAAAACAGGCATTTCATCGAACACCTTGTGTGCACTATTAAGGTAAGCATGAAATTGGCACAATTCTTGCACACAAGGGCTCAAACAACCAAGAGGGACTTTTCCCAACACAATTCAAACACACTCCATGCATTCCCCTCAATCAATTGCACAAAAATCACAAGATTCAATGAGGTTCTCTAAACGTGCACCCTAACACCCAATTCTCCACAATTAACATAGTTAAGGGAAAAATCAAACCTGGAGACTCAAGTAGAGGTGTAGGGGATGAGGAGGGGAAGGCGATGGAAGCGACGAAAAGCCGAAAAAGTGCCCGAAAGTGCTCGTCGGAGCCTCGCCGGAGTCTCGCCGGAAATCGCCTCCGGCGACAAAAACGTCGGCCAAATCTACTCAAAATGGAGGGATAGGCCGCTTTTGGTGTAGGAAGGGTGGGTTTGTTGTTGGTTTTGTGGAAAAATGACAAAAAATGGCCGAAAAAATCGAAAAGTGTGGTTTTGTCGCAGTTTTCCAGCGAGGATCAGAGGATTCCGGCGAGTGAAATTGAATTTTCTGAGGACTCGGCCGTGTCGGCCGAATTTATAGGCCGAGTCTCGGCCACACAGCCTGGCTCGCACGGCCGTGTCATGAGCACTTTTTCCCGTGTCGGCCGACACGGGCTGGCCGAGGAATCTTCACTCGGCCGTGCCGAGTGCTCATTTGGCCATGCCAAATTTTGCGAGAGCAAACACGGCCAGGGCAAATTTCCACACGGCCGTGTCACCATCTCATCTGGCCGTGTGGAATTCTGCGAGAGCTCACACGGCCAAAGCAATTTTCCACACGGCCGTGTGACATTCAGGGCTGGCCGTGTGAGCTGCCAGAACTCCGAAATTGACCTGTTTTCACTCCAGAATGACATACAACTCGTGAACAACCCCTTAAGACTCAAAAAACACAAAAAATCAAAAGGAAAAAGGTAAGAAAATGCAAACCTAGGTGGGGTTGCCTCCCCACAAGCGCTTCTTTACCGTCTTTTAGCTGGACGCCAGTCGGTGGATGCTCAGTGAGGTGAAGGAGCAGGTGCCTTCAAGAGCGGATCCACCTCGCTCTTGAAGTACAGCTTCAAATGGTGGCCATGCACACGCCGAATGTGGCCATCAGCATTTGCCAACTCAACTTGGCCATCCGGCAGGATGCAAGCGAGTGAAGGATACACGACAGACTCGTGCTCCCGGTGAGACACAGCATGCAAAGGCGAAGAAGCAGGAAGAGTATTAGAGATTGAAAATGTTATTCGCTCCTCACCATCCCTCAAAACTAAGGTCCCATCATGCACATCTATGAGGGCCTTGGCGATGGCCAGGAAAGGCCTTCCCAGTATCAATGGCACATCCACATCCTCATTTATGTCCAAAATCACAAAATCAACAGGATAATTGAATTTGCCAACTTTAACCAGAAGGTCTTCCACTATGCCCCTAGGATGCACGACAGATCGGTCAGCTAATTGAAGGCTCATCCTAGTAGCACGGGGTTCACCTAGGCCTAGTTTCTTGAATAATTTATATGGCATAACATTGATACTAGCACCTAAATCCGCCAAGGACCTCGCTACATGCAAATTCTCTATAGAGCACGGGATAGTAAAACTACCTAGGTCCTTCTGTTTCTGCGGAAGCTTGTTCTGCAGAATGGCCGAGCACTCCTCGCTGAGCTCCACAGTGGCCAGCTCGCTCAGCTTCTGCTTCTTTGAGAGAAGATCCTTCAGGAACTTTGCATACTTAGGCATTTGAGAAAGTGCCTCCAGGAAGGGTACTTGGACATTCAGCTTCCTAAGCATGGCCATGAAGCTCTCAAACTCTGCCTCCAGCCTGTCTTTGTGCAACCGAGTAGGGAAGGGGAGTTTAGGGATATACTCCTTCACTACTGGTTGCGGTTTAGGTGCAGGCACCTCAACCTCCTTCTCTGCTTCTTCTTCAGCGGCTGGAGATGCCGAGGCAGGGGCCTCTCTCTCCTGTGCCCGAGCAGGTGGATCAATAGTCATCTTGCCACTCCTGGTCATGATGGCATTGCAGTGCTCATTCGGGTTCTGAGGGTGAGGAATGGTCTGACCGGGCAAGGTACCAGGAGCCCTTTGTGCCACTGCTTGAGCCACACTCCCCAGCTGGGTTTGGATATCCTGCAAGACAGCCTGTGTGTTCCTCTGGCCAGCTTCAAGAGCCAGGAATTTACCCGATGCCTTTTCCATAAACTGCTCGATAGTGTTGAATTTTTGAGCACTAGAACTGGCGAGAGAACCCACCAATTCCCGCAGTTCAGCCATCTGATCATTCTGCACTGGGGCGTTAGGGGCTGCACCTGGCTGCTGGAAAGGTCGCGGCTGTGATGGAGCAGCATGCCCCTGCATGGGCTGGTAGAGAGACTGCTGCTGCTGCTGGAATTGCCCCTGTCTGGGCTGATACGGTGGCCTCTGGAAGCCCGGTGGTCCCTGGTGTACTGGTGGTTTGGGATTTGCCCCACCCCAGGAGAAGTTGGGATGCTGGCGCCACCCCTCATTGTAGGTGTTACTGTAGGGGTCATTGCGCCTGACATTATTGATGAAGTTCACCTGCTCCTGGGGTGTGGTCGATTCCTTCATCGCCTGGCAGTCTTCCACTGTATGATGGGTGCTCTCGCACCACTGGCAGAGCATCGCCTGCTGCTGTCCGGTCACTGGAATCAAACCAGAACGATCGATAGCTGAAACCAGCTTTGATACCACCTGCACCAAATCAGATGACTGGGTGCCCACAACATGCACACCCCGTCCTGGTGCTCGTCTCGATCTCCTGGCAGTGCCCCAATCGTACCCGTTCTCCGCCATCTCCTCAAAGAGTTGATTCAGCTGTGGCGGTGTTTTGGTCAGCATGTTCCCGTCACAAACCGAATCAATCAGCTGCTTGTCCTCCGGGAAGAGGGCGTGATAGAAGGTGCCCACCTTGAACGCATCATTGAAACCATGATTGGGACACTTGAGGAAAAGACTGGTGTATCTCTCTCAAGCATCCCTGATGGTCTCATCCTCATCCTGAGCAAAATGGGTAATTTGCTTCTGCAGGTCAGCTGTCTTGGATGGAGGATGGTAGCGGGTGAGGAACTTGTCCGCCAGGTTGGCGAACGTGGTGATAGAGCCCGGAGGTCGAGTATCTAGCCACTCCTTGGCTTGCCCCACCAGGGTGAATGGGAAGTATCTCAGCTGGATGGCATCTGCTGGGACCACATTGATCTTGATTCCATCAATGAGCTCATGGAATCGCCTGAGATGTGATCGGGGGCACCCCCCCTCTTTGCCACGGAACATCACCGAACCGCGCAGCATGGTGATTACTGAGGTGCTCACCTCAAAATTATTGGCTGGGACATGAGGGTGTTGAATGGGTGACCTCATGTCTGCAGCCCTGGTAGTCCAGTAATGTTCCATGGTCTGCTCCTCGGGATTGACCACATCATGGCCCTGTGGATCAGCCATCTCCTCTTCAGTGATCTGTAGCTGTGCTAGCGCCTCCTCCGCAGCCAGTCGTGCCTTTAGAGCCCGCTTGAAGTTTCTGCAGGTTCGTTCAAGCTCCTAGTCTAGTGGTAGTAGATCTCCCGACTGGCTACGGGTCATGCACTACCTGCACACAATCAGCAGAAACAACCCGTGAAGGCACACAGGTGGAAGAGATAAAATGCAGTAAATAAAAAGCTAGAGTAACAAATTCTCACGTTTCCCCAATAACCTAGAGGGGTCTCCGGAAACGGCGCCAAAGACTTGATGCTCTAAAACACAACACCAATCTGCGACCAAGTGTAATCGCAGACCGGGAATGCAGTAAAGTGGCAAGTTATATTATCAACCCGGGGTCTAGATCTACTACTTACTCAGTGATTCTCTATTATTTAGCCAGCTAAGTTAAGTGTTTGTTGTGTAAAAGCAAAAGCAGAAAGAAAGCAAGAATTGATACGGTTTTCTCAAGCAGGTAAGAGTCACTCGGGAATGAGTCCCCCTAGCTCCTTAGTTAGGTTCAATTGCAATTACCCTGGGTTGATTTACTGTTGATTAGACTGCGGAAGATCCGACAGTAGCTTGGAATCTCTTAAGCTGACCAAGCCCTCTCAGTCTAACTATCTGACAGACGACTAGTCTTCACTAGGATAGAAAGCTGAAGCAGTAAGAACAGAACTTCACTACTGGAATTGGATTCCAGTACAAAGCAGTCAACTGGCTAACTCTCGTATAGCCAATCTCCTACTATCGAATGATGAGACTCTAGCAACCTAATCAGATTCTATTTATCTCAGATTGTAGCAGAAATCAGGAAAAGTTGATCAGACTTCAATTGACTCAATAAACATGCATCATTCGATTAAAATCAAACAATAATATCATCCTAAGTCATTACAATCAATCCCTAACACATAGAACTAGGGTTCTCCATCCCCAAGTGAGAGAGGGGTTCTACTCCATAGAGAGAGAGAAGAAAACAGTAATCGGAGTAGTCATACTCATAAAGATGAGGAAAATCTGCTCCGGGATGATGATTTCCACTCCTAGGACGATCTCCAAGCTCGAATCGATGAAACCCAGCTCCAAGATAGCTTCTAGGATGTGTTCTTCGTACTTTCTCTCTCTAGGGCTCTGTTTTTGCTCAAAAAGTCCGATTCTCTCTCTTGCAGCACGAAATTGGGTTAAAACCAGGAATTCCCGACTCACACGGGCAGGGCCACACAGCCGTGTGGCATACCCAGTTGCCCGTGTGAGTCAAAACGTTGCGTTCCAATTAGTTTGATCTTCAGGCTTCCCACACGGCCAGGGTCGCACGGCCGTGTGGAATTTCCATCCTGCCCGTGTTTGCTCTCGCATAATTCCACACGGCCAAACCACTCCTTCACACGGCCGTGTGGATATCAGGGCAAGCCGTGTGAAGGCTCGCACAATCTCACACGGCCAAAGTGGTCACTTGCACGGCCGTGTGAGTTGTGGTTGTGCCCGTGTGGCCTCCTTTTTGACTTGCCTCGCGCCCGATCTTCGTCCAATCGACCCCAAACTCGCTCCCAAGCCTCCATTCACGTACGAGGACCTGAAATATCACAAACAAGCACAACCTAGCGTGAAATCGGCCTAAAACACGAGAAATCACATCTCAAATGGTGTAAGAACAGGGGTAAAAACATGTGTAATTAACGGTCTATCATATAGCCTTCCATACTAGTTTAACAGAGTATTTTGGCAAGAGTTTGCCATTCCAAGCAAGTTCCCCCAAATGGGTATTTCCAGTTATATGATTCCTTGCCCCCTCCCTGCTCTTCAGAATCTTCCTCCAAATCCAGGTCCCTGCTGAGCGCTCTGCTATATCCCAAATGGACCTCGTTTTTAAACGATATTTCTTCACCCAAGCAACCCAAAGGGAACCAGAAGCAGCCATTATATTCCAGATATGTCGAATAACACATGCTAGGTTCCATTTCTTAAAATCCCTTATCCCCAAACCCCCTTCACTCTTTGGCAATGCAACATACTGCCAGGGTATCAATGCCTTCTTCCTCAAGCTTTTCTGCTACCCACACCCCATAAAAACTGATTACATATTCTCTCTATCTCCTTCAAAATTCGCTGGGGCAACAGAAACAAAGCCATCCAATACTGCATTATACTTGTGATTACTGATGAAATTAATTGTAGCCTACCTGCGTAACTAAGTTTTTTTCCTTTCCATGTACTAATCCGCTTAGTTATCTTTTCCACTAACACTGAGCAGTCAGCAGAGGATGGTTTACCTGAGATGAGGGGTACGCCAAGGTAACGAACAGGAGACTGCCCAATGGAAATCCAGTGACAGAGGAGATCCAGTGCTTTTCATCCTCAGGGATACCACAACAGAACAACTGACATTTAGCTGGGTTGCAACGGAGTCCAGAGTCTATATAAAACTGATCTAACACTCTTTTTATAACAGCCACTCCCCTAACTGAAACATTTGTAAAGACTAGGAGATCATCTGCAAAACACAGATGAGTGATCTCCAGAGTTTTACAACGTGGATGGTATGGAACCTGGTTATCCACTGCTGCCCTGTGCATTAAACACGAAAAATACTCCATTGCCACAGTGAAAAGGTATGGGGAAAGGGGATCTCCTTGCCTGAGACCCTTCCCAGCAGAAAAATAGCCACAAAGACCTCCATTAAATGAAACGCTAAGCTTGGGAGTGGTGACACATGCTTCAATTAACTTAACATAAGAATCAGGGAAACCCATAGCCAGAAGCATACTAAACAAGAAAGACCAATTGACTGAATCAAAAGCTTTCATGAGGTCTATCTTCAAGACACATCTTGACGTGGTATTCTGCTTATGATAGTCCTTAACTAACTCACTAGCCATCAATATATTATCACTGATTAATCTCCCTTTCAGAAAAGCAGATTGAGCTCTACCTATAACCTTTGGAAGTACAGCAGCTAATCTATTTGACAGGAGCTTAGATATCCCTTTATACAACACATTACAGCATGATATAGGTCTGAAATCCCTCATTCTATCAGCATTATCTACTTTAGGTATTAAGGATAATATTGTAGAATTTACCTCCTGAGGCATCACACCTGTGCTAAAGAAGTCCAACACCACATCTTCCACTAGCTTCCCAATTACAGGCCAATCTGATTTATAGAATTCAGCAATAAAACCATCCGGACCAGGTGCTTTGTCATTTGGCATCCTTTTGAAAACCTCCCTGATCTCCTCCCTTGTAACAGGAACTAATAATACTTGAATACTTTCTGAGTCTAATCTATGCATTAGCTGTTGTTGGAAAAAGCTAACTGAATGCTGCTGTACTCCCTTGTCTACCTCTCCCAAAAGCCTCTTATAAAAGTCCACAACAACCTCCCCCATTTCCTTTACCTCTGTAACTTCTGTTCTATCGTCCCTTATCAGCTTTACAATAGTCTGTTTATGGTTTCGTATCTTCACCATGGCATGAAAATAGGTTGTGTTTGCATCACCCTCCTGTATGCTCCTTACTCTTGATTTTTGTCTGAAAAAACTCTCTTCTGCTAACTGAATATCATGACACATGGCAGCCAATTCTATCTCTTTCTTCACCATATCTGCTGTGGGGCTCTGAAGTACTAACTGTTGCTGCTGCTCAAGCACTCTCTCTGCTTCTCTTGCTCTTTCGGAGACATCAGAAAACTCCGAGAAATTTAGTTGCTTTAACTTCTCCTTAAACACCCTTAGCTTGTAATAAAATTGCTGATGGGGCAGTCCCCTAGCTTCTTCCCCCCATGCTTCCTCTAACAACTTCATATACTTAGGATGCTTCTGCCAAAATTTGAAATATTTGAAAGGCTTTGGAAGCAAGCTTAAATTTGGATCTGAATCTAAGACTAAACCACAATGGTCAGAGACTCCTGGAGCCAGTGTTTTTGCCACACTGTGAGGAAAAGATATTAACCAGTCTTCATTTACAAGGAATCGATCTAACCTTTTTGCAATTGGGTTTGCTACCTGTTTATTCCACCAAGTGAATTGCGAGCTCAACACCTTGTGATCAATTAGGCACATATCCATGACCCACTCCCTGAAATCCAGACCTCCCTTAGTCATTACTGTGGTATTTGAGGTTTCTGTAGCATCCATAACAGCATTAAAATCTCCCATAAAAACACCTGGCTCCCCTTCAACTCTCCAGGGCAGCAGTTCTGAATACAATTCCAACCTCTCACTTGCTTTGTTTGGACTATATATTGCTGTAACAGTTCACTTTGAGAGCCCTTCAACTCTTACTTGAATGAAATGCATCCCCATCTTAACTAGCTGGACTGTTAGAGTAGGTTCCCAGAAAAGCCAAACCCTCCCTAAAGCTGAAAAAGCATAGTTGTCTAAGTGTTTCCAATTACTAAAATGACGCTGTATGATATCATCTGCATTCTTCTCTAAAACTCTTGTCTCCAAAATAGCTGCAAAATCTATATTTAACTTTATTAACTGTTTACTAATATATCTATGCTTCTCAGGAGCATTGAACCCCCTGAGATTCCAACTCATAAACTTCATTTATGCTTTCTTCCCCTCCCCTTCTTAGGGGGATCCCTTATAACCAAAGCCTGACCTTGAGCATTAAGAGGGACCCTTGCCTGAGCAGCAGAAGCAAGAATTTTAAGTGCAGTGCCATACGCAATCCCCTTACCCTTCCTCGTAACAAGCTGGAACCCTTCTTCATCAATCACCCTTCCAGAAGCAGAATTAGGCGGTGTACTAACCATCACCAACCCCATTTTTGAGCCTTCTGCAGATGAACTACCCTTATCACCCCCGGCTGAGCCAGCTACTTGAACTGGACTACCTTCAGTCTACTTGAACTTGAACTGGACTACCTCACAGGGACCCTTTGCATTGAGTATCTCATCATACAAAGAACATGATTCATATAATGAAATATCCCGTTCCTTTTTCGGAAACCAAACCAGAACTCAAATCGAAAATCGGTTACTACGGAGCAACCCAAACCACATTTAAAAATAAACAAAATGACGATATTTAAAAAATTTAAACGTAAAGCCCAACACTTGGGCAACATCTCAATCTCAAACACTTAAAACAGCTTACCACAGAATCTCCAGTTTATACTCCTAACCATTCAACAAAGTAATTAAACTATTCTAACTCTAGCTCCTCACGAGCTCCTCCTCGTCCATCGCAAATAGCAGCATCCTCGCGATCAGTTTTTTTCGAAACCCGCCGCTGATGTCAAGAGCAACGCTGACACCTCTCAGCCCACTCATCGGCGGCCAGCTCTGGACTGCCAACACTCCCCGACACTTTGGTGGGTGGACTCGCATCCTAACCTCTGCCCCCCACATTATTATTCCAACTGTCACCGCTGAAATTGTTGATAGCGTCGAAGTCGGTGATGAAATTCCCTGCCGCCGTTGCATTCCCTGGCTTCTCCTTGCGTCCACGAGCGAACACTTTGGTTCGGATCCACCTCCCTCCTCTTCCTGCTCGAGTTGAACCCTACATTTAGACATGCAATCAGATCATCGAACCGCCACCAATCCCCTCTCTTCCTCTTCGGTTTGTCCCTTGTTTTGTTCCTCCGAAATAAGGGAGGCATTTTTCACAACCTTCTATTCCTCTCAACGAAACGACATCATCTTCAATTAACCCCATTAACTACTTTTTGATTTCCAGTTGTTTTCCGGACTGTCCGTTTTTTGCGTTGTTTCTCTATATTCCATCCTTCTCCTCGTTTGCGGCTGATTTCCCCAGATACGTACGAAACGTCCTCTTCCTTATATTCAGGCCTCAAGCCCGCTCTATCTTTTTTTTTCCTTCTATTCCTCCGACCCGGGCCCCCAGCCCGTTCCCCCTTTCTCACTTTCGGGGCGCCAGCCTGCACACTCCCTTTTTCTTCACTTAACTCGGGTTCGGGCCAAAAGCCCAGATCCACTTCCTTTTCTTTCACCTGACAGGCCATCCAATAAGGCCCACCCAGCCCGGGTCTTTGACTAGGTCTTGGTTCAAGCACAAAAATCCAATCTATGTACGTAACTTCGTCGTTTTAAATCGAAATTCGACGTCGTTCGAACAATTAGTTAATATTTTGAGTCTTCTTAAATATTATGGTGAAATTTGAAAAAATTTCCTGAGCGTATAATAGTAATTTGAATTTTATAAAGAGCACGGTGTAACATTTCCTCCACCTTTATAAAAATTTCGTCCGAGACATTTGCTTGGACCACTCTTCCATACTCCTCATTCTCATGCTTCCTTGACTCCATAATTCACGCTAGCTATATAAACTTCCATGAAATTATGTTCATTGATTGTCTTGTACCGTTTGATATAGTCATTATATGTACCCTTGACCATACAATTATTCTCATCCTAGTTGGGTAACATCGAGTAGCTTTGAGTGGCTACTTGTCTTTTTTAATCCCCCAAATTGCGCCCAGGGTGTAATGGGACAAAATTTTGAATCACTTCATTCGAGGTATTACATCTCCTCCCCTTAAGAAAAATTTCGACCTTGAAATTTGTTCATCGTGACTTCCCCAAGCCTCATTCCTTACCTCATCTATCTCGTTGAATGACTCCTCATTTCCCAAAACTTGTCGTCGGCTCTTAGAAGACCTGTCGGACTCCTTAAGACCTATTCTAATTCCTCCTTGTATGCTCCCATTGTTACTTAGATTCCAACTTTCCACTGCTCCTTGGGGTCGTACCCCTGAGCTCGATCATCTTTATCTTAGAGAACCCTCTCCGCACCCTTTCCTCTCGATGATGGCCGCCATTTGCCGTTAATCCTTGGCTAATGTCGGTCAACGTACTAGGTACTTTGCATCTTCCTGAACCTTATTCTGATCAGCTCGTATCCCCGTAGGATATGAGCCGCTTTGGACCTCCTCTTCTCACTCATGAAAGGGTTTTCACTAAACGATCCCACTAGGAATCTGCTCCTTCTCCTTCCCGAGACGCATCATAGTCACGCGGCATGATAGATTGATTTTCCTAATCATGATTTGAGTATACTGGAGATTCTACAACCTTAAAAGAGAACCTGACTTGTTTGGCCAAACCTTTAACATAAAACCCTTTTTACTTTCTTTAAAATACATAAACCTTGAAAAACTCAGATCACCACTCCAGTATTCCTTGGAGACCAAGAAACAGAGGAGTGTCATCTCTAATACCAAAATGAAACAGACACGCTACAACACAACACCAAACTGCGACCAAGTGTAATCGCAGTCCGGAAATGCAGTGAAGTGGCAAGATCTAATTATCAACCCGGGGTCTAGATCTACTACCTACTCCGTGAATATTTATTATCTAAAACTAAGTCGATTGATTGTGGGTTTAACTAAAAGCAGTAAGAAAGCAGGAATTGATTTGGTTTTCTAAGCAAAGGAAGAGTCACTCGGGCATGAGTCCCCCTGGCTACTTAGTTAGGTCTCACTTGTAATTACCCTAGGTTGATTTACTGTTGATTAAACTGCGAAAGATCCGATAGCAGCTTGGAATCTCTTAAGCTGACCAAGCCCTCTCAGTCCAACTACCCGGCAGACGACTAGTCTTCACCGGGATAGAAAGCCGAGGCAATAAGCACAGAACTCCATGATTGCTCTAAAACACAACACCTAACAAAGGCCAAGTGTAACCAATGAAAGGGACTGCAGTATAGTGGCTCAAGTGATAAATATCGAATCCACGGGTCTCTAGAGTTACTATTACTCAGCTTCAGTTTATTATTTAGCAAATCAGATCAAGATGAAAGAACTAAAACTACTCTAGCAAACTACAGTTAAAGTTAATCTAATTACAGGTTGGGAACTCACTTAGGTATGATTCCCCCTAGCCACTAGCCAGATTAATGATTGATGATCTCTAACCTGTTTCACTTTCATTCACAATGCGGAGAATCCTTGACTAGACCTTGAGTCTCGACTAAAGGAACAAGGCCCTCTTGAGTCAATTGCCTAGAGGGACGTATCCTTCTCTAGAACAACTGATCAAGGCGTTCTGAACTAGACTCCCTCTATCGAAAGGGGTTCTCAATCGATACAAAGCAGTGAATCAACCCTCGACTAAAGCAATCGATCCACTACTATCAATCTATGGTGCTCTATTGACCTAATCAGGTATTCCCTCTCATAGAATCAAAGCAGAATCAATAATCTCGACTAAAGCAGAATTGAATCATGAAAACATGCATAGATTGAATATGAACTCAAGATTATCAAGTCAGAGTACTCATACAATCATCCAATCAAACAAACATAGCTAGGGTTCCTCAAAACCTAAGTGAAGGGAAGTTACTCCATAGAGAAGAGAGAGACTGCAGTAAGAATCTTCAGATGATAAGTCTTCAAGTCCGGGCTTGTTCCTCAAGCTTCCAAGGCGAAGAAATCCTCCTTCTCTACTCCAAGAATGCCCTCAAATCGCCCTCTCTCTCTTTGGTTCGTCCCTTGGGTGTTTGGGATCCAAAAACCCAGCTCCCCTCCCCTTTGGTTCGGAATTTGGCTTAAAACCAGGAAATCCCGACTCACACGGGCAGGGCCACACGGCCGTGCGGCCTACCCAGTTGCCCGTGTGAGGCAAAACGCACCGTATCACTTAGTCGAATTCCAGGCTTCTCACACGGCCAGAGTGGCACGGCCGTGTGGACATCCCCTCTTGCCCGTGTTTGCTCTCGCAGAATGTGGCACGGCCAACCCGGCCACTTGCACGGCCGTGTCGATCCTCTGCTCTGCCCGTGTGTGCTCTCGGCAAAACTCGCACGGCCAGGCCATTACTTCACACGCCCGTGTGAATATCAGGGCAGCCCGTGTGACCTCCTTTGTGACTTGTCTCGCGCCCGATCTTCACCCAATCGACCCCGAACTCGCTCATAAACCCTCATTCACTTGCCAGGACCTGAAATATCACAAACAAACACAACCTAGCGTGAAATCGGTCTAAAACACGAGAAACCACCTCTCAAACGGTGTAAGAACAGGGGTGAAAACATGTGTAACTAACGGTCTATCAAACTCCCCCACACTTAACCGTTTGCTTGTCCCCAAGCAAACCTAACTCAAACCAATGCAGCTCTCCAGACCTCTTTAGCAACAAACAACCCAGATCGTAGGTAGAGGACTTCCTAGATCATTTAGCAATTTACGAGGTCAACCAACGCACAAGTCATCTCATAGCTTCTTCGGCGAGAGCACTAGTATCGAGTCGGCATCATGGCAAATAGTGAACAGAGGACAAATGAATTGTGGATGAAGAGATTCTCAAAAACAAAAGATCATGGACTCACATTTTTCAAGGTGCTCTCTTTTTTTTCTTCTTGAAGATGGTTGGAACCCCTTTTCTTTCTGTTTTGCTTGTTTTCTGTTATTTTTTTCTGTTCTTTTTTTTTCCAAGGGTCCCAACCTGCTCTTACCGGCCATGCCAGGAGCGGATGTCTCGAGCCTCGTGCGGGGGAAAGACATGTAAGGGGGCTGGAGGTAGTAGGTGGAAATTGGGAACGGATTCCCGTCTCCCCTTACACACTTTCGCCCTATTCGCACGGGAGACGTTATTTTGAAGCACATTTTCGAGCACCTGTTAAACTTAAAACATGATACAAGAGTCCATGACAGGTAGAGAACCCACAACACCACACAATTCAAGGGTCCTAAGATCACTAATTCACTCAATCAACCAACTCAATATGAAGGAGAAATGAGACTTCTTAAATGCATCAACATCCTCCATAGTGCTACACTACCTCCCTAGGTTGCATATTACTATAGAGACTGTCAATTCAAAGCATACTGAGCAGGCAATTGCAAGGAACACGTACTTGGAGCCCTCAAATATAAAAATTTGGACAGTGGACTAGGCTCCAAGCACACAAACAGCCAAACATTCACCCGCATACATAATCGAACATCCGCCCACACTTAAGCACGACATTGTCCTCAATGGAGGAAAGATAAGGAGGGTAGAACAAAGTTACCAGATCAAGGGTGAATGATGATGAACGGTTCAGGCGGTGCCATCCAGAAAGAGAGAGTAATCAGAACACAAACACCACACAAAATCTCACAAATGTTGAGTTATTGACTCTAAAATCAAATAGCAAAACTGACTCAACCGAGGATAAATAGAGACAGAAATGCAAACCGACTGGTTGGGTTGCCTCCCAACAAGCGCTTCTTTCACATCGTGAGCCGGACGATGGCTCCTAAGTTTCGGTCCATGCTAGAACCTCCTTGAAGTTGAGGTTCTCGTCGATGAGGTGGAGTCTCAAGTCACGAGCATGTGGTGTGGCAGGTGATGAAGGCTCATGTACTTGATGCAGATGAAGTCTCCACCCTCGAGACCTCTCCTTCTCTTCTCTCGTCTCATTGCCCCAAACCAGATATGACAGCATCGATTGGCCACCATCGCGTCCACCAAGAGGGACCGATGTCGAGGTGGCCTTGGTCTGGCAAAGAGACACTGCAAATGGGTCCTTGCTAAGCAGTTCCTCGAAGTTTGGTGGAGATATCACATGTAACTCATGGCCAGTGCAGGCCTCTTCCACCTTAACTCCGTCCTCAGCCTGGACGCCAATTGCTTCTTCAACCCCCCTTTCTTCTTCATGTGGTATCACCCCTGGGAAATGATCAAGAACTCCTCCTGCTTCACTTTCTTCATCCTCCACAACTTCTTTCTGCACCCTTTGTTGCTCTTCTTCTTCTAGCACGGATTGGAGAGCAAGTTGCCAAGCAATTTCTTTCATGAGATCTTCTTGCAACTCCTCACTCATGCCCGCCTCTTCAAAGCGCAGTTTGGGGTGTGGGAAGGTGTGGTCGGCTACGACAGGACACTCCTGATCATGATCATCACGGGAGCTCTCTGTGACAACTTCAGTGTGCTCCACAATGTCCTTGTAGCCTTCTTCTTCCTCCTCCTCTTATTGTATGGTAGCAGAAGGGTGATCTGGAGCAGGCTGTGCCCAAGATCGCTCAAGATCATCGACGCTCTTCTTAAGGCTCAGGAGGATCTCCTCTGTTTCACGATAGGCCTGGACACAATGATCCATCCTGTAGCATGTTCTATCACAGTCTCGAGCAAACTGCTCCATGAGAAGTCTCAATTCATAGTGTGGATCTGGCTGTGGAGTGTAGCATGGCTCTGCAGAATGGCCCGTGAAGGCCGCCATGGGTAACTCCAGCTCCAATGGCCCCTCTGGTTGTGGGAAAAATTCTTCTTGGTAATGAGGTTGTTCTTGATATGCCCAGGGATCCGGTTGTTCTCCGTAGTAAGGGGGTTGGTACTGGAACCCAAATCCATAGTCTTCTCTTCCTTGATTGCTCCAGGGAGTCTCGGGGTAATACCACTCAAGTGGTGGTGGATACCCCCAATGATTGGAGAAGCCATTAGGATCCATGATTCAGATCTGCACCAACAAAAACAAAAACACCCAAGTGAAAAGCAAGGGTGGAAAAGAAAAGAAAAATGCTAAAGTAACAAACTTCTGCCTTTCCTAATACTCTAGAAAGTCCCCGGCAACGGCGCCAAAAACTTGATTGCTCTAAAACACAACACCTAACAAAGGCCAAGTGTAACCAATGAAAGGGACTGCAGTATAGTGGCTCAAGTGATAAATATCGAATCCACGGGTCTCTAGAGTTACTATTACTCAGCTTCAGTTTATTATTTAGCAAATCAGATTAAGATGAAAGAACTAAAACTACTCTAGCAAACTACAGTTAAAGTTAATCTAATTACAGGTTGGGAACTCACTTAGGTATGATTCCCCCTAGCCACTAGCCAGATTAATGATTGATGATCTCTAACCTGTTTCACTTTCATTCACAATGCGGAGAATCCTTGACTAGACATTGAGTCTCGACTAAAGGAACAAGGCCCTCTTGAGTCAATTGCCTAGAGGGACGTATCCTTCTCTAGACAACTGATCAAGGCGTTCTGAACTAGACTCCCTCTATCGAAAGGGGTTCTCAATCGATACAAAGCAGTGAATCAACCCTCGACTAAAGCAATCGATCCACTACTATCAATCTATGGTGCTCTATTGACCTAATCAGGTATTCCCTCTCATAGAATCAAAGCAGAATCAATAATCTCGACTAAAGCAGAATTGAATCATGAAAACATGCATAGATTGAATATGAACTCAAGATTATCAAGTCAGAGTACTCATACAATCATCCAATCAAACAAACATAGCTAGGGTTCCTCAAAACCTAAGTGAAGGGAAGTTACTCCATAAAGAAGAGAGAGACTGCAGTAAGAATCTTCAGATGATCAGTCTTCAAGTCCGGGCTTGTTCCTCAAGCTTCCAAGGCGAAGAAATCCTCCTTCTCTACTCAAAGAATGCCCTCAAATCGCCCTCTCTCTCTTTGGTTCGTCCCTTGGGTGTTTGGGATCCAAAAACCCAGCTCCCCTCCCCTTTGGTTCGGAATTTGGCTTAAAACCAGGAAATCCCGACTCACACGGGCAGGGCCACACGTCCGTGTGGCCTACCCAGTTGCCCGTGTGAGGCAAAACGCACCGTATCACTTAGTCGAATTCCAGGCTTCTCACACGGCCAGAGTGGCACGGCCGTGTGGACATCCCCTCTTGCCCGTGTTTGCTCTCGCAGAATGTGGCACGGCCAACCCGGCCAGTTGCACGGCCGTGTCGATCCTCTGCTCTGCCCGTGTGTGCTCTCGGCAAAACTCGCACGGCCAGGCCATTACTTCACACGCCCGTGTGAATATCAGGGCAGCCCGTGTGACCTCCTTTGTGACTTGTCTCGCGCCCGATCTTCACCCAATCGACCCCGAACTCGCTCCTAAACCCTCATTCACTTGCTAGGACCTGAAATATCACAAATAAGCACAACCTAGCGTGAAATCGGTCTAAAACACGAGAAACCACCTATCAAACGGTGTAAGAACAGGGGTGAAAACATGTGTAACTAACGGTCTATCACTCCACTACTGGAATTGGGTTCCAGTACAAAGCAGTAGATTGACTAACTCTCGTATAACCAATCTACCACTACCGAATGATGAAGCTCTAACAACCAAATCAGATTCTATCTATCTCAGGTTGCAGCAGAATCAATAAAAGATGATCAGACTTGAATTGACTCAATGAATCATGCATCATTCGATTAAAACCAAACAGTATAGCAATCCCAAGTCATTACAATCATGATCCCTAACACATGGAACTAGGGTTCTTCATACCCAAGTGAGAGAGGGTTCTACTCCATAGAGAGAGAGAGAGGGGAAAACAGAATACAAAGCATGCATACTCATAACAATGGGAAGAATCTGCTCTGGGATGATGATCTTCACTCCTATGATGATCTCCAAGCTCGATTGATGAAACCCAGCTCCAAAATCACTTCTAAGATGTGTTCTTCGCACTTTCTCTCTCTAGGGCTCTGTTTTTGCTCTGAAAAGCCGATTTCCTCTCTTTTGGCTCGAAATTGGGTTAAAACCCAGAAAATCCCGACCACGCAGGCAGGCCACACCGCCGTGTGGCTCTCCCAGCTGCCCGTGTGAGTGTCAAAACGCCGAGTTTCGATTAAGTGACTTCCATCCATCCTACACGGTCACAACCACACGGCCGTGTGGATTTTAAGGCTGCCCATGTGAGTTCCCTGGAATTTCCACATGGCCACGTGGGTTCCCTTACACGGCCGTGTGGCTTTTTAGGCATGCCCGTGTGACTTCCTCAGCTTCTCGCTAAACGTCCAATCTTCGTCCAATCGACCCCGAACTCATTCCTAAACCTTCATTCACATACTAGGACCTGAAATATCACAAACGGCTCAAGAATAGGGGTAAAAACATGTGCAATTAATAGTCTATCAAACTCCCCCACAATTAACCGTTTGCTTGTCCCCAAGCAAACCTGACTCAAACCAATACAACTATCCAGACCTCTATAGCAACATGCAATCCCCGATCGTCGGCAGAGGCTTTTCTAGATCATTTAGCAACTTACGAGGTCAACTGGTCTTCTAAGACGGCTCCTATCTCTCTCAATGCAAGTACTAGAGTCAAGCCAGGATCATGAGAAGCAGTGGAACTAAGACATTCAATTCATGGATAAGGAGACTCACACAATTCAACAACCAAAGACTCATTGTATCGGGTGCTCTTTCATTTCATTTCACTTGTTGGAACCCCTTCTTCTTACTATTTGTTTTTTTTTCTTTGCTGGGCTTCCAACTGCAGTTTGTATACGCGGTCTGCCCTTATTTGGTGAGCAAGAGCAATTTATGTACATCTGTCACTCGCCAGAATACTTATTTTAACTCCTATTCCTCACTTCGTATGGAGGGTCAATGAAATTAAGGGGGGTCGGAAGCTCTATCCGTGCCCTTAAAAACACATCCTCAAGTAGGCAAACCGTTCAACGGGTGGAAATTTTACTTTTACTAGAGACAACTTAGCTTCACCTTGTAGGCCTACCCCACCAAGGATCACTAAAATCTCTTCCAAAACCCGATTTTGTGCAATGAACGGTGCCGCACACATTGGGCTTACCCCATGTCTTAGAATTTCAAATTTTTGACATGGAGGACCAACTGCTTTTTCATTTCACACTTGAGCACCCTTTTTCGATACACGAGCCCACAACACAACATAAGAGGAGTCATAAATACCACATGAATCAAAAGGTCCTAAATCCACTAGTTCACAAAATCAACGGGCACAGCAGAGAGACAGATAGTAAAAATCTTATACTTCAACATCCTCCATAGTGCTACAACTACCCTCCCTAGGTTGCATTTCACCATAAAGAATGTCAATTCAAAGCATATTGAGTAGGATTTTGCAGGGAACAGTACTTGGAGCCCTCAATTCATCAATTTGGAAATTGGACTAGGCTCCAAGCACACAAACTCATCTAGCAGTCAAAAATAGATAAACACCCCCCCCCCTAACACTTAAGCACGACATTGCCCTCAATGGAGCAAGGGAAAGATAAGGGGGCATGATGTTACCTGGAATACGGAATGTCGGGGGACTGGAAATGGGACCAGGAAGCAGGTTTAGAGTCATCAAAACACACTGGGTGATAGAAACCATAGAAGGATATGGGACCAGTAAGCAGGTTTAGAGTCATCAAAACACACTTGGAATCTCTTAGGCTGACCAAGCCCTCTCGGTCCAACTACCCGGCAGACGACTAGTCTTCACCGGGATAGAAAGCTGAGGCAATAAGCACAGAACTCCACTACTGGAATTGGGTTCCTGTACAAAGCAGTAAATTGACTAACTCTCGTAGAACCAATCTACCACTACCGAATGATGAAGCTCTAACAACCAAATCAGATTCTATCTATCTCAGGTTGCAGCAGAAATCAATAAATGATGATCAGACTTTAATTGACTCAATGAATCATGCATCATTCGATTAAAACCAAACAGTATAGCAATCCCAAGTCATTACAATCATGATCTCTAACACATGGAACTAGGGTTCTTCATACCCAAGTGAGAGAGGGTTCTACTCCATAGAGAGAGAGGGGAAAACAGGATACAAAGCAGTCATACTCATAACAATGGGAAGAATCTGCTATGGGATGATGATCTTCACTCCTATGATGATCTCCAAGCTCGATTGATGAAACCCAGCTCCAAAATCACTTCTAGGATGTGTTCTTCGCACTTTCTCTCTCTAGGGCTCTGTTTTTGCTCTGAAAAGTCGATTCCCTCTCCTTTGACTCGAAATTGGTTTAAACCCCAGAAAATCCCGACCACACGGGCAGGCCACACGGCCTTGTGGCTCTCCCAGCTGCCCGTGTGAGTGTCAAAACGCCGAGTTTTGATTAAGTGACTTCCAGCCATCCTACACGGTCACAACCACCCGGCCGTGTGGATTTTCAGGCTGCCCGTGTGAGTTCCCTGGAATTTCCACACGGCCAGGTGGGTACCCTTACACGGCCGTGTGGCTTTTAGGCATGCCCGTGTGACTTCCTCAGCTTCTCGCCAAACGTCTGATCTCCGTCCAATCGACCCCGAACTCGTTCCTAAACCTTCATTCAAGTACTAGGACCTGAAATATAACAAACAAGAACAACCTAGCGTGAAATCGGCCTAAAACACAAGAATCAACATCTAAAACGGCTCAAGAATAGGGGTAAAAACATGTGCAATTAACGGTCTATCAGAGACATCTCACTCCTTTTTCGAAAACCGGTTAATCCGGAGCAACCCAAACTTCATTTAAAAATAAACAAACTGACATTATTTAAAAAATTTAAACGAAAATCCCCAACACTTGGGCAACATCTCAATCTCAAACACAGAATCTCCAGTTTATACTCCTAACCATGCAACAAATTAATTAAACTATTCTAACTCTAACTCCTCACGAGCTCCTCCTTGTCCTCCTCAGACAGCAGCATCCCCGGGATCGGTTTTGCTTGAAACCCCCTGCCATTGTCACGAACACCGCCCACTTCTCTCGACCCACACATCGGCGGAAGTTGGCGATGAAATTTCTCGCCACCGTTGCATTCCCGGGCTTCTTCCTGGGTCCACGAGCCACCACTTTGGTTCGGTTCCACCTCCCTCCTCTTCATGCTCGAGTTGAACCCTCCATTTCGACCTGCGATCAGATCGTTGGAACCGCCACCAATCCCCTCTCTTCCTCTTCGATTCGTCCCCTATTTTGTCCCTTTGAAACCATGGAGGCCTTTTTTCACAACCTCCTCTTCCTCTCAAAGAAACGACTTCATCCTCAATTAACCCCATTAACTACTGATTTAATCCCATATTCAATCAAACGTTACTTTTTGATTTCCGACCATTTCCCTGACTGTCTGTTTAGCGCGTTGCTACTTTGTATTCCATCCTTCTCCTCGTTCCCGACCGATTTCCCAAGAAACGTATGACACGTCCTTTTCCTTCTATTCGGGCCTCAAGCTCACTCTCTATATTTTTCCCTTCTATTCCTCCGGCCCGAGCCACCACCCCGTTCCCCCTTTCTCTCTTTCGGGCCACCAGCCTGCACACTCCCCTTCCCTTCACTTAACTCAGATTTGGGCCAAAAGCCCATATCCACTTCCTTTTCTTTCACCTGACAGGCCATGCAATAAGGCCCACCCGGCCCGGGTCTTTGACGGGGTCTTGGTTCAAACACAAAAATCCAATCTATGTACGTAACTTCGTCGTTTTAAATCGAAATTCGACACCGTTCGAACCGTTAGTTCACGTTTTGAGTCTTCTTAAATATTATGGTGAAATTTGACATATTTTCCTAAGGGTGGAATAGTCATTTAAATTTTAGAAAGAGCGGGGTGTAACATACACGACAACCATATTATCTCCCTTCCAGAATGCAGCCATGAATAATGAATTACAAGCTCTTGACAGAAACAAAACATGGGATGTGGTTGAGGCACATGAGAATGTGAGGTTGGTTGGCAACAAGTGGATTTATAGACTTAAATTCCACTATGATGGCAGCCTATACTGTTGCAAAGATAGACTTGTTGCTAAGGGGTATAGTCCGCAAGAGGGAGTCGACTATTAGGCGCATTTCTTCTGTGGTTAAAATGACTACCATCAGACTCTTTCTTGCAATTTTAGCAACTAAAAAATGGCATATTCACCAATTATACATCAACAATGCCTTTCTACATGGTGAACTAAAAGAAAAAATTTATATGAAGCTTCCTACTGGTTACCAACCACCACTAGGTATCAAGAATCCAGTATGGCCTCACACAGGTTTTGAGACAATGGTTCTCTAAACTAACTGAGAAGCTACATTTACAAGGCTATCTATACCGTCAAGGTTGACCATTCTCTCTTTAACAAAGACACCGACCCTACGTACACTTGCATCATTGTCTATGTTGATGACTTAATCATTGGTGGTGATGATCTCTCTTAAATCAACCACATCAAGTCCTATCTTCGAAAAGAATTCAGCATCAAGGATCTGGGTGAATTGAAATTCTTTTTAGAGATTGAAGCTGCAAGAATCAGTTTAGGCATTCACATATCATAAAGGAAGTACACAATGGAAATCATTGAAGATGCAACATTGTTTAGTACCAAACAAGTTACTACACCAATGGATTACAAGACTCACCTTACTGCTAAGAATGATGATCCCTACCCAGATCCGAAACATACAGACGAATTGTTGGCAAACTGATCTACCTTACCACTACAAGACTAGACATCAGCTTGGCTACACAACAAGTCAGTTCATGCCTAATCCTAGTTAATCACATTACAAAGTTGTCACAACAAGTCAGTTCATGCCTAATCCTAGTAAATCAACTCCCTCTATTTGGTATTTAATTCTCTTTTACATAATCTCTTCACTTGAAAGCCTTCAATGACTCTGATTGGACTCCCTGTGTTGAAACAGGTAGATCATTTACTGGATATTGTGTTTATCTTGGTGACTCCCTTGTTTCCTGGAAATGCAAGAAGCAAACCACCATCTTCCATTCTGAGAGGTATCGGGTCGGATTAGTGCCCGGGTCCAATTTTAACTAGTCAAAGCGGCCGGTCCAACCCGTTTTAATAACAGTGCACCAAATTCCTCCCTCCAACTACATTCTGTCATCTCCTCTCCAAACTTGGTGTTCACGAATCGTGTCTGCCAACTTGCGCCTAAGCGGGGGTACAACCGTACAAGGAAAAATTCAAATAAATTGAATTTTTCGCGCCTAAACCAGAACTAAAGTGACGACATTTCAGAAAGTCGGAAGGAACAAACACACAGTTGGAGTGATGATATTTCATCAAGTTAGAAGGAACAAGGCCGGAGCTGGAGCGACATCGTTTCATGCAAAGGAAGGCTTAGATAGACATATTTGATTTCATTACCTATTGTTCTATTCTATATATTTTCCCTTTCGAATTGTACTTGCATAAGAAGCAACCTTATCTTTCTTCTACACTTCTGTAAGTGATTTTGAACCACATGATCCAGCTTTATAACATGGAACTGATGAAATGAGAAGAGATAGGTTTTGGGGTTTACAAAAAAATAAGTGTTGTTATCATGCTAGAAACATATATTATGACCCTTCTTGTTGTTTTTGGATTTGATTGTGGTTTAGTTTTGTTTTGGATATTTTGGGGGATTTCTAGGATATTTGGGGTATTTCGAAGATAAGCATTATTATTGGATAGTTATAAGGAATTTATCGATTTATATATTCTGTGATTAGTGGGGTTTTACTCATTAAAAAATAACATAACAATATTCTCTAAACCTACTGCTTCCTCCTTCCACCCTCTTGAACCTCTCTCTATCTTAACCTAGCCGTCGGCCTCCTCCCTCTCCTGGAGACCGATCTCTTTCTTCTTCCTCAAGCTTCCTCTTGCCAATCCCGATTCCCCTATTCTTTCCCCTAGACGGATAGGTCTAGATCCGTACTTCTTACATATCATGTATGATATTTGGTCATTATCCAACATCATTTAAATTTAAGGGTAATGTCTATTTGTTATCCAAATTAGATTCTTTTATATTATCCAAACCTATTAAAATGTTATTAATTAGCCAAATCTTTCGTAATGCATCAAAATATTAGCCATTTTTACGTTATCATTAATAATTTTGTATCTCTTTTCTTAGTTAAATTACTAAATTTTGGAATGGTAACCTTCATATGTCTCTTTCGAGTCAATATTACTAACAAGATTGCTAACTGAAAGTTAACATTTAACTAATTATTAGTATTTCGATAGGTTTAGATAATATAAAACAATTTGAAAAAGATTTGAATAAAAAATAAACATTTTCCTAAATTTAAGTGTCCGACAAGGTTTTCCATTTGGTTTCTTATTTCTTACCCAAAAGAGTATGAATCCATGAATAACAGAATGCTTTTCTAGTAAATTTCAGACGATGCATGAATAACAGAATGCTTTTCTAGTAAATTTCAGATGACGCATAAATGATGTATTATTGACGTTATATATAATCGCCTAAAGTCTTGTAATCTAGATGACAATACCAGAGTCATGCGAATGCGATGGACGACTTCTGAATAGAGGAATTAATACGTTGTATCGGACCGTCGCACCCGACCCCGTCCGTCGCCGTCGGAATTGTTATCATTTTTTCGCATCTCCAAAAATTTGTCAACGGCCAGTTTCTTATTCCGCTATATGTATAAGGACGCGTTGACAATTTGCCAAGTCAGTTCAGGGCCTGGAAGGCTTTTATTCGTTAATGCACGCTCTCCGGCCCCGTTGGTCAAGGTCAAGCTATGACGATTAGACCAATTTATAGTCTAGATTATCATTGACGAGCAGAGCAAATCATATGCGGCCGAAATGAGTTAGGGTGATTACTTGTTTTTTAGTAATTACAGTGGCAACTTCTTTATATACCATTGATTAATTATTTGTTCTTCTTTTTTAATCTTACGGTCAAGATTCTTTTAGGGCAATTTTGAAAATGAAAATATAACCACACCCGATTATTCTATATAATCTACCCAAACCCTAGTTCTACCCTCCCTCCAACCAAACCCGCCGCAGCCGCCTCCACCACTCCCGTCACACTAATTCTTCCTACACCAGCCCCGGCGATGATTCCGTGCCAGCCACCCTCGGCCACCGCAGTAGCCTCCCACCCCTCCCGCTGCTCTCTCTCCTCCCCTCCCTATCTCTCTATCCATTTGTCTACGATAAATCTGGAAATTATCATCTGGTAATTTAGTAATGGTATTAATTTATGAAATGGTATACTATGTTTTGGTATTAGTTCATTGTTTTGTTGTTTGAAATGGTATAGTGTGCTTGTCATAATGGTATTGATTTATTTCTGCAATGGTATTGTTTTGATTTCACAATAGTAGCGGTATTGATTGATTTTGGCATTGGTAGTTTTAGTTTAATGGTATTAATTTATTTGTGCAATGGTATTGTTTTGATTTCACAGTTGTAATGGTATTTGTTTGACTTTTGTAATGATATAGATTCTTTATATTGGTAGTTTTCATGTAATGGTATAGATTTATCTCTGCAATGGTATTGATGTTTTTCAAAGTGGTAGTGGTTGTCTAATGGATTGGTAGTGATTTCCTGTTTTTTTCTTTTGCAGAAAGATTGAGAAAAATATGGAAAGGAGATCTGGCTGGAGATTAAAGAAGTGAGAGAAAGAGAGATAATTATAATTAATAGATTTTTTTTTGATGAATTAGATTCTTTCCATTCCATCAAAGAAAAGGGTTGCTGGAAACAAACCTTTCCAGCTAGGTAACCTTGTAGAAACAACGCAAAACAAAACAAAACCACTAACAATAGCCACTAATAAAAACAAATTATAGCTCACTAATAGCCCTCGGTTAAATCTTCCAGATCACAAAGAAGATGCAGTGTCTGAGTACCAGAACTTGGCAGCTTCCTCCTCCAACATCATCACTAGAATCTCACTCCTAATTACCTTCTTCAATCCTTCCACACTTCTATTAGTCCTTTCATAAACTCTAGTGCAACGTTCTCTCCATAGATTGACTACCACACAATTCTACCATCCTTCACCTGTCCCTTTCTTCCCAAACTTCCTAATTGCCCACTGCAACCCTTCCCCCCAATCCCTTGGCAAGAAGTCTTAAACCCCCCCCCCACCCCACACACACAGATCATGAAAGAGCTTCCTCAAAAAACTCACACTGCGCAAATAGATGATCCATGCTTTCTGGGTGCTGATCGCATAGACTGCACAAGTCAGAACCTACAAATCCCCATCTCTTCATTTTATCCTTAGTTTGAATCCTGTCTTTAATGATAAGCCACACCAAGAATCAGTTCCTGTGGATAGAATGAGCCTTCCAGACCAAACCAGCCAATGAAACATGACTTAGTTTAGGTCTTAGTGACTCCCACACCATTTTCACAGAGTACCTTGGCATCACAGTGTCATTCCAGTATACTTTGCCATCAATCAAACTAAAAAGGTGAGGAAGTTTACCTCGCAGCTTCAACAGCCTCTTCCAATTCCCAGAACCATCAATACTAGTCTCCCAAAAACTCCTCCCTTTCAGTTTGTATGTCAGTGTCCATGCCACCCAAAGTGAGCCTTGCTGTAGCATGATAGCCCATATTTGTCTGCAGATACAAGCATTATTCCATGCATACATATCTCTCAGCCCTAACCCACCTTCTTTCTTGGGGTAAGTTAAGTACTTCCAGGCTATTTTTGCTTTAAGCCTTGATCCATCTCCCACAGCCCACAAGAAGTCACTGCAAATTCTTTCTATCTCTCTGAGGACCTTTTTAGGTAGAGAGAAGACACTCATCCAATACTGAGTGATGCTATACAAAATAGAGCTCACCAATTCCACCTTCCCTGCATACGATAGAGATTTGGCCTTCCATCCCTTGATCATGCCAGTAAGCCTATCAATCAAGGGACTACAAACAACAACTGTTAACTTCCCTGCAATCAGTGGCACACCTAGATAGCGAACATGGAAGTTCCCCAACTGATACCCAAAACGAGCAGCCCTAGCAACCATCTCTTCCTTATCCATTCCTCCAAAATAGACCTCACATTTACTTGGATTAGACTTCAAGCCAGATAAGTGATAAAATTCATTCAACTCATTCTGAACACTCTGCAGACCAAGATTAGAACCATCCGAGAATACCAAGAGGTCATTCTCAAAGCACAAGTGAGTCAATCTGACTTGTTTACACATAGGATGATAAGGGAAATAACAACTCTCTGCCTCTTTATCCAAAAGACAAGTGAAAACCTCCATAGCTACCACAAACAGGTATGGAGATATAGGGTCTCCCTATCTTAACCCTTGCCTAGAGGGGAAGTATCCTGTCAACCCTCCATTAAAAGATATGCTTAACATAGGCTCGGTAACACACATTCTGATCCAATCAATAAAATCAACTGGGATCCTCATAGCTTCAAGCACATGGAATAGAAAAGTCCAGTTAACATAATCAAATTCTTTCATTAGATCAATTTTAAGAGTTGATCTATATGAAACATTCTTCCTAGCATATTTCGAAACTAACTCATGTGCTAGCAAAACATTTTCACCAATCAGCCTCCCTCTAACAAATGCAGTCTGGTTCTTACTAATCAACTGATATGATCAAAAATTTCCAACCATTCACGTCACAATTACTTGACAAAGAAGCTATCGAAGTTGGGAAGAAGAAATGCAGAATTTGGCTAAGTCAAAATCCATATTCAGGGTACATACTTTGGAGGCATGGTTCTTTCAATTGTCTTCGTGAAAACTCCACTTCAAGGGCTTGTTTTACAGACAAAGTTGCCATGTTTCCAATGGTATGCTTTGTGGATCTAGAAGATGTGATTAAGGTTGTTTTCCAAGACCTCAAATTTGCTACCTCAAAACTGGAAAACTGCAAGAAAATGGTTTTAAGTCTGGAAACTGTTTTGTGAAGCCTACTTTGGAGCTTAATTCGAGGAGTATGGATCTAATTCAAGTCCAAAGGCTTCCACAACATGAAACTAGGTATGTTTATGTACAAAGGGAAGGAATTGGATGCAGGATTGGAGTTCTGGAACGCCTCGAACGAATTGCACGAAGTTAGTACGAAAACTGTTTTGGACAGTTTGCTTGTGCTAAAAGGTAGCTTACTTGTGCTTCAAGATAGGGAGTTTAAACCCGAATTTTGTGTCCTTTTTAGTGTAGACTTTTACCTTAATTTTTGCCTAGTTCTATTACGATTGTATTAGGTTTTATTTTCCTTTAAATATCGTTTTATTTACGTTGTAAAAAGAGAAGACTTTGATTAATCGAATTGAGAACCTTTTGGTTTTTGTGTAAGTTGCGACTTGTGTTGAGTTTGGTGAATTCCAAGCTCGTGAGCTCTTGTATCGATTTAATAGTCACTTCAATCGTGGTTGGGCATCTACCTTTTATACCAATCGAGCGTTCCCCAGGTGTGGAATCGTCCTTTTGGTTCCGTTTTATCCAAGTTCGTATTAAGAACGCTTCGTTCTTGATTCGAGCTCAATCGGTCTTTCGATTGAGTCGTTTTCTGCGTTACTTTGATAACATACACCCCCCAGGGGCGTATTATCAACAAAGGTAGCAAAGCACTAAACCTCTTAGATATGATTTTAGACAAGCATTTATAAATTGTATTGCAACATGAAATAGGCCTGAAGTTTCTCATTTCCCCAGGGTTAGGAACCTTTGGTATCAAAGCGAGTATAGTTGATTTTACCTCCTTAGGTATCTGTTTTGTAGCAAAACAATATTGCATTGCCTTGACAATATCAGCACCAACAGTCTCCCAAGCATAGTGAAAAAACCGAGCATTATAACCATATGGCCCTGGACTCTTATCTCCCTTCATTCCAAACATTGCTTCTTTAACCTCCAACTCTGTCACAGGTTGACATAATGAAGCAGTCTGCAAATGATGGACTTTCTGTTTCAAAATAGACTGAAAGAATTCCACACTTCCCCATTAACATCTTCATTCACCTGATCCAGCAGTTTCTTATAAAAGCTCACTGCCACCTCACACATTGCTTCCACCTCTGTTACCCTTTCTCCATTTTCATCAATCAAACTAGTGATAGTGTTCTTTTTCTGTCTAGTTCTCATAGATCTGTGAAAATCATTAGTATTAGAGTCACCCCCTTTCAACCATATTTCTCTGGACTTCTGCCTCAAGAAAGATTCTTCTGCCTTAAGTAACATATGCAGTTCCTTTGCTAATTGTGTCTCCAACCCAGCCAAATCTGGAGAAGGATCAGCTAAGGTTTGTTCTTGTATATCCTCCAGTTCACATTCCTTATCTTTAACCCTCTGCCTGATATCTGAAATTTCCTCCCTATTGAGCTTCTTAAGCAAACCCTTTAACACTCGGAGCTTCTGATAAACTCTCCTCATAGGCAAGCCTGCTACATCATGAGACCAAACTTCTTTCAATAACTCCCAAAACTTTGGATGTTCCAACCAAAAATTAAAAAATTTAAAAGGTTTTGGCAGGGACTTTAGAGGCACCTCTGTTTGGACCAGTACTGGACAATGATCCGAGACCCCTGGTTTTTGCATATGGACAGTACTCTCTTTAAATTCATCTAACCATGCAATATTGACAAACGCCCTGTCCAACCTTCCAGCAATCGGATTATGTGCTTGTCTATTCAACCATGTAAACCAAGGACCTGTGGACTTGTGTTCCTCAACCTCAATATCCGTTAGCCACTCATTCAGGTCTGCCATACTTGCAGATTGAACTGGATTTTTTGACCCCTCACTGGGACTTCTAATTGCATTAAAATCCCCCATTAAAACCCAAGGTCTATGTTGTAGCCTCAACCTTGCAATCTCCCTATACATCTCTCTTCTTCCATTCTCAACGTTAGAGGCATAGAAAAATGTGATAAAGAAAGGCACTCTGTCCCCCACCATAACATGAACAAACTGCTCTGAGGATCCCAAAATGTGAACCTTGATCTCCTTTTTCCATACCAACCACAACTTACCCAAACCATTATCATTATAATATATCTTCTGCTGCCAATTCTCCAATGTTTTCTTGAACATCTTCTTCTCATCAGAAAGCTTTACCCGAGGCTCTAACACTGCTACTATATCAATACTATACTTGTGAATTTTATTGAGTAATGTTTTATACTTACTATCATCTACAAAACCTCTAGTATTCCAAGATAAAATTCTCATATATGACCACGACCCCTTCCTCCACCTTTACTCCCTCTCTTCTTAACCTCAGGAGGATCTATCCAAATCTACTTTCCCTTGCTAACTACACTAGGGATCTTACTCTCCAATCCTGCAACCCTTGAGCCTGAAGATTCTGCAATTCGAGCAGTGACCTGAGGTCGCAAACTCCCTCCCAATGGAGGTGATTTACTACCCTCAGGCACTTGCACAGGTGTGACAGGGGACCCAGCATTAGCTGCTAACCCTTTCACCACCTCTGCAAAACTTACTCGAACCCCCCCCCCCCCCCTATTGAAGGAGTGGCAGATGCATCCACAAGGACCCTATTAGCACTCACCTGGTGCTCAGCAACATTGTGAACAGGCTGAGCAACAGCCTCTTGAACAGACTGTGCCACACCCTCCTCCTCCAAGCTTCTAAACACACTCTGTAAAACACTGTCCTGCAACTGCTTTAAAATTTCTTCCTCCACTTCAGCCCCTTCTACCGTTTCATTCTCATTTGAGATCTCCATAACCGCCCTGACCGTCGCAGGCTGCTGCTTCTGAACCCAGACTCGTTGAGGTTCAGCATCACAGTTATGTCCAAAAACACTACACTTCGAGCATACCTTGGGAATATTACTGTACTCAATCCCAATATCAAATGGAGGATCATGGTAGATACGAATTGAAGAAGGAAAAGCATAATCAGCTCCTAATTCCACACAAGCACGCGCAAACCCCAGTTGTCCCCCACTCTAGTCTTTTGATCCATCCAGAGTGGACGACCAATCATACTTGTATCCCATTCCAGTCCTTCCTGCGCCAAATATTCTAAAGGAAGACCCCAAACTCTGACCCAAATTGGCAGCGTCTCCACCTTGGGAACCACTGGCTGAATTCCCGACTTCCATTTTCTGAAGAAAATAGGATTACCTCTAAAGTGCCATGGACCCGAATGGAAAACCTAATCGCATGAAGCAGAAGAAGGAAATTGGAACACCAAAAGCTTCGCCCCGAACTTCGACACTCGGACAACACCATCTCGGCCCCAAAGTGCATTTGCCCACGATTGAAGCTCTGGTATCTTCAGACGAGTCCCAACAAACTGCCCAATCAATGAATTCTTCCACCGCTCCGCTCCCTTCTCCTTCACCTCTTTCGGTAGACGAAATCCGTCCTGGATTTTAATCAGAGGCCGAAACTGGAGCCAATTCTCCGGGGCTACTGCAAAGAGCTGAGCCCATGAATAGGTGCCCTCACCAGCAAAATCGGCCGCCGGCGAGGCCGCCATCACAACCCTGGAGTTCAGATAGAAGTTTCAGGAGAGATAGTTCCCGTTTTTGAATTAATAGATTTTTGTAACTACCTAAAATATAATTTATTAAATAAATCAATTAATATAATTTATTTTTCTATACCCAATTTACCCTTAGTAACCACGGTGATTACTTAACAGGTCCCTGCGCCCTTGATTGTTGTATATGTATATAATTATAGTTGGAGCTATTCGGATTGAATTCCAATAAAACAGGCTTTAAAATATATATAACAGGATGAGAATCTTGATTCCTGTAAGGTTTTGAGTGTCAACGAAGACATCACCTCCTTAGACATATTAATGCATGCATTGATAGTCAAATTACAATTGCAATAACATTGACAAAAAGGCCGCCATCCCATATATGGTAATACCTTTTTTAACGAAAACATATGGTAATACTTAGGGTGGCAATTGGTAGATAGTGGATTTCAATCTCAAATTAACTTTTTTTTTTTTTTTTGAATTTCAAATTAACTCATTTACTTATTAAGGAGTTGATACATTTGTGATTTGCTATATATCTATATTATTCATGCTGGTTTGGATGGGTGGTGGATGAATGTGTGGATAGTGGGGTGATGACTCGATATTTACACATGTTTTTATCCACCATTCTTATACTGTTTTAGGCTCGGATCTCGGATTTTAAGCCGATTTTACGCTAGATTGTTCTTCTTTATGACATTTCAGGTCCTAATGCGTGAATGAAGGTTTGAGCACGAGTTCGAGGTCGATTGGGCAAAGACGAGACGAGCGATGAAGAGCAGACGAGTTGCACGGCCAATCCGGGAAGACTCACGGTCGTGCATGGTGGCCGTGCAAGCGAAGATGCGCGGCCAAGGTTTGCACGGGCGTGCACGACGTAATTCCGGTCGTGATGAATTGTGCGAGAAGTCTGCACAGCCAGGCCCTCGGATTGCACGGACCGTACTATAGCTGTGCATTCCGCTCGCGAAACTAATTTAAACTCTTTGTTTTGGGTTGTACGGGCTGCAAAGGAAGTTGCACGGCCGTGCGGCCTGACCGTGTCGTGGACAATTGCTTCTTAACTCAATTTCAGGTTTTGGAGAGGGAATCCGAGTTTTGGAGAAAGAATGCGAAAAACCTAGAGAGAGAAAGTGACGAACAAAGCGTCCAAGTGACCTAGATCGAGATTCAACACCATTGGAGCTCGATTGAAGCTTGGAGAAGTGCTGATTGACATCAGAAGCAGATTTTCATCCTTCACAGAATGAGGTAAGAAAACCCTACAAAACCCAAATCTAGAAGCGTCCATCAAAATGTTGTCTGGTGCCAAAAAAAAAATCATGAGACAAAAATGTAATTTATCTACCCTTTTCTCTTTTTTTTTATACGGACATGAAATCACATCAGAGAGAAGAGACTTTAGACCAACCAAAAACTACCTTTTCTAATCTCTCATTTTTTTCTCTTCAAGTCGTATATCCTTCATTTGAACTCATAATTTTTAAAAATATGCATAGAAATTAAGAACGCATTGCATATGATTTACACAATGATATTCATTTTGCTATATTTTGAGCTAAACATAAATTAGTTTTTCAAAACACTTGTTGGTTGTAATACTATCACTTTCATATCATCTTTGTATATGAGTAGTATGATATCATATCTAATTCTTTTTAATTATAGTTTAAAAAAATGTACATAAAGTACTCATTATTTATAAACTACACAATTATACTGATTTTGTTATGTTTTGAGTAAAAGAAAAATTATCCCTTAAAAAACAAGTATTTGTGTTATATATTGAGAATAATTGTAAAAAGACAGAATTTGTGGGATGATTTTCTGATCTCATTAGCAGCAGAGCTGCAGGTATATGTACAGGAAAATCGGAACTACAGGACAAACTAACTCTAACTGCCTTGTCCATCAAAAACGAGACAAGTGTCAGTCTATCACTAGCTACAACTAATAACATAAATCGCAGCAACTGTACACTATCTAATCTGTACGATGTCGTTTGCTTTTAGCCTCTTTCTTCCTTGTGATGAAACGGTGAGTTCCATCTTCCCTCCTTCTTCATTTGACCGTTGTCGAACAGGGGCTTCAAGTTCACCTTCTTCTTCCTTCTCTTCTACTCTGCTCATGGAGCTTGACAGCCCCCCACAAGCTGGCGAGTATATGTCGTATACTCCCAGCTTGAACACAATCCATTTGAATCGATGTGCGCTGAGTCCCTTCGTGAAGAGGTCAGCCAGATGACGGTCAGGGCAAACATATTTCAAGGTAATCAATCCTGACCTAACCCTTTCTCGTATAATGTGGCAATCGATTTCTATGTGCTTCATTCTTTCGTGAAACACCAGGTTCTCCGACATATGGATTGCTGATTTGTTGTCGCAGTATGCCATTGCTGGTTCTTTGTACTCCACTTTGAGATCCTTTAGCACTTGTGTGATCCATTGAATTTCACATGCCATCTGTGACAACGCCCTGTACTCTGCCTCTGATGAGGATTTTGAAACAATTGCTTGTTTCTTCGCCTTTCATGTAATCAATGAGCTTCCCAGAAATGTGCAGTAGCCAGTGATCGATCTTCTTGTGTCAGGGCATGCCCCCCAGTCTAAATCACTGTATCCAGTTAGTGTGAATTCCGTATTTGAGGCAAAGAATAGTCCTTGACCTGGGGATCCTTTGAGATAGCGTAGGATTCTGTGAGTTGCTCTTAGATGAGAAGCTATTGGTTGTGCTTGAAACTGACATAGTTGCTGGACAACAAAAGCTATGTCAGGTCTTGTTGTAGTCAAGTACCCCAATCTTCCAATCAATGACTTATACTGGTGAGGGTCTTCATTAGGTTCGTCTTGCATGGTTTTGCCTCAAGGAACCCACTATCTTTTAGTAAATCTAGGCAGTACTTCCTTTGAGTGATAGTAATCCCACTGTTACTTCTTGCCACTTCAAGTCCTAAGAAGTATGTCAACTTCCCTAAATCTCTCACTTTAAACTGCTTTGACAAGAAGTCTTTGGCTTACTGTATCACTCTTCTTTGTAAAAAGTGAGTAATTAGAAAAGGATTGTGTGAAACCAAAACTCACTAAGGCTTCTGTGAGCTTAGCATACCATTGTCTGCTGGCTTGCTTTAGTCCATAGAGTGACTTCCTTAGCCTACAGGCATTTCCTTCCATTCCCTCAATACCAAGTGGTACTTTTATATACACTTCTTCCTCGAAATCTCCATTCAAGAAAGCATTGCTGATGTCCTTTTGACTTAAGTGCCAGCTTTTGACAGCAGCAACTGCCATAAGTATTTTGATTGTATTGATCTTTGCCACTGGTGAAAAGGTATCCAGGAAGTCAATTCATGGTACTTGTGTGAACCCTTGTGCCACCAGTCTTGCCCTGAATCTTTCTATTGACCCATCTGCTAGGAGTTTTATCTTGAATATCCATTGGTTTCCAAACAACTTCTTTCCCACAGGACAATCCACTATGTCCCATGTGTGATTAGCTATCAAAGCTCTTTTGTTCCTCTCTAACTGCTTCTCTCCAACATTCTTCTAACATGGCTTGATCAAAAGTTTGTGGTTCTGTAAGTTGGTTACTGCAATGGAGTAGTGTTTGTGCTGTTGACTAAGCTGTGAGTAATCCATGAAAGAAGATATTGGATACTTGCTTTGTGAGCTTCCAACAAAATAGTCCTCATGCCACAAGGGAGGATGAACTGTCCTGTCAAACCTCCTCAATGATTGAGGCTGATTTGTTGGAGATAGATGTGAATTTGAATTTGTTGGTGTTGTCCCCCCTTCTCCTTCTACTTCATCGATGAATTCAGCATCATATTCATCCTCAAAGGGAATAGAACCAGGTGAAAGTGGTACAGTAGGAACTGTATTAATACCTGAATCAAGACCTGTATGCAAATGATTATGGGCTGGGGAATGGATAGGAGTTTGAGGGGTTAGAGATGAAGGGACAAAAGGAGAGGTGTTGTTGGTTTGTGGAAGTTGTGAGGTGGTGGCAGGAGTGGCAAAAGGAAAAATGTTTTCATGGAAAAATACATCTCTGGATGCAAAAACTTGTTTGGTGTTGAGGTCATACACCTTGTATCCTTTGATTCCTGGAAGAATGCCAAGTAACATCCCTTTCCTTGCTCTAGGTTGGAATTTGGTTCTTCCTGACTCTAGAGTGGTGGCATAACACAATGATCCAAAGACTCTAAGGGGAGAGTAGTCTGGTGGTTTGTTATAGAGTTTTTTCAAAGGGAGTTTTGTTGTTTAGGATGGGTGTAGGTAGTCTGTTTAAGATGTGGACAGTATAAAGAACACAGTCACTCCAAAAGGGCATAGGGACACTAGATTGGAATTTCAAGGCTCTTGCTATGTTCAAAATTTCTTGATGTTTACGTTCCACTCTTCCATTTTGTTGTTGTATTTCTACACAGGACAATTGGTGGGAAATACCATGGTCTCTAAAGTAATATGCCATATGGAATTCCTTCCCTTGGTCAGATCTGATAGTTTTAACTGGTTTATCAAATTGTTTTTGGACCATGGTACAAAACTGCTGTAAAAGAGGCCTTGCTTCTGATTTGGTTTTCATAAGGTAAACCCAGACTGCTCTAGAAAAATCATCTACAATGGTCAAAAAGTAGGAGAAACCATCATAGGAAGGGGTATTGAGAGGACCCCAAATGTCACAATGTATAATTTCAAAAGGTTGTGTGCAGTTATGAGCACCCGAAGGAAAGGGTAACTTCTTTTTTCTAGCAAAATGACATGTTTCACAGTGACTAATGACATTCACTGGGATTTCAGGATTACACTTTTGAAATAGTCTAACTCTAGAATTGGATAAGTGGCCTAATCTAGCATTCCATATATGCATGTCTTCATTGGTAGGTCTGCTCACTACTGCCACTAAGCTGATGTCTTGGTCTAGACTGGGTATGGATGTTTGAAGGTGGTATAATCCTCTAAGCTCTTTCGCAAAACCAATCTTCTTCTGTGTATGAAGGTCCTGAACAACACAAAAGTCAGATTGTCCTTTGTTTAGTATCGCTTTTTTGAATCTTCAGTTTTCTTTAAACTACGGTCTAAAAAGCTTAGGGTGATTGGCAATGTTTTGGTTAGGGAACTGACAGAAATGAGATTGAAAGTGAAGCTAGGGACATGTAGAACATTGTTTAAGGTGAGGTTGTTGTTTATTCTGACAGTTCCAATATGTGCTACTTTGATTCTAGCACTGGTTGGTAAGGTGACAAACAGGTTTTCTACTGGATGATAGGTTGTGAAAAAGGTAAGGCTACAGCGCATATGATCAGATGCACCAGTGTCAATAATCGAAGTATTTAACAATTCTTTCTGTTGACAAGTAGTAAATGTGGACAATATATATTTACCTGCATTGTCTGGCATTTTGTTGATGTGCCTTGATACTGAGTGAGCCTGAGGCTGTATACTAGGCTGATGTGATGTTGGAGTTCCAACATTCTGTTGTAGCAGCATCATAAGTCTGTTGCAGTCTTCAGCAGTGAGTTGTAGAGTAGTAGTACTCTGATTCCTGTTGTCCTGTTCAACTCCTGCTGAGTAGTTTGTGTTTCTTTGATCATGAACACCACTAGATGTAGCTGCTGCAAGTTTGGTCCTGCTGGTTCTCCTCTCTTCCTCTTCAGTCTCCAACAATCTTCTATGACATGATTAGTTTTCTTGCAATAATTGCAAAAAATAATTTGTTGGCTTCCTCCACTTGATTCATCGCTACCTTTTGATAGTTGTTTGGATAATTGTTTGGATAGTTCCCTTGGTAGGAGTTCTGTCTTGCTCCTTTCGGGTATTCATTTCTCTGGTCTTTGTTTCTTCCTTGATTCACTGCTACGAATGCTACTGAATCTACTCCAGCAGCCTCCTTAGTTGGTTGCTTAGCCATCTGCCTTTCTAGCTTTAGTGCATACTTGTATGCAACTTTGAGATTTGGATCTAGATCCATCATCAGAAGTTGATTATTGGTCATTTGAAAGGTGTCATTCAGACTAATGATGAAGTAAATGGCGTGATCCTGCTCCTGTGACTCTTTGACAGCAGCATAAGTCACACAAGTCATAGTATGAGGAACATTTGCACATTCACATGCTGGGATTGATTTGAATGACATGTATTATGTCCAAAGTACTCCCAATCTATTGTAGTACTCAGTGATAGTGTTGTTCTCCTGCTTACAGGAGGATATCAATCCTTTAACATGAGCTAGCCTAATCGAATCTGCTTCTCCATATCTTTCCCGGAGATCTTTCCATAAATCCTGAGCAGTTTCATTATCCATGACAGCTTCAGCAATGGGGTCTGTGAGCGAATTTAAAATCCAGCCCATGACATTGGTGTTACTCTGATCCCATATCTCAAAATCATCATTAGTTGGTTGAGGCATAGGTAAAGTACCATTTATAAACCCAAGTTTCTTCTTGGTTTTGAGAGCTATTCGCATGGATCTGCTCCATACATGGTAGTTAGTACCATCTAGTTTGACAGAGATAATACCTTGAGACAGGTTTTCATTTGGATTGATGTAGTAAGGATCAACAGCTTGGCATTGTGTTTGCTGAGAAGATGCAATTGTGGTAGCTGCTTGTGTGTTGTATGACGTCGGGTCTTCCTAAGCGCCCGCCATTGATGAACGTCGGCAAGGTCATGAAACCCTAAAAGAAGTAAGCCAGCTGCTCTGATACCATGAGAATAATTGTAAAAAGTCAGAATTTGTGGGATGATTTTGTGATCTCATTAGCAGCAAAGCTGCAGGTATATGTACAGCAAAATCGAAACTACAAGACAAAATAACTCTAACTGCCTTGTCCATAAAAAACGAGACAAGTGTCAGCTTATCACTAGCTACAACTAATAACATAAAACGCAGCAGCTGTACACTATCTAATCTGTACGATGTCGTTTGCTTTTAGCCTCTTTCTTCCTTGTGGTCAAACAGTGAGTTCCATCTTCCCTCCTTCTTTCATTTGACCGTTGTCGAACAGGGGCTTCAAGTTCACCTTCTTCTTCCTTCTCTTCTGCTCATGGAGCTTGACATATATCTTAACACTAACATATCGTGATCTTACCACAACGATAGGACAAACAATACTATTATACTATTATGATATGGTTAGATACTTTCTTCCGAAATTACACCCAGTATATCTAGTTTTGTAAAACTATATATTGAAATGGTTTTACATTGAAACTTAAAATATAATAAGTTGCTCGCAAATTAAAAAGACACAAACAATTAAGATATTTCTCACTTTATCTCTTATAAATCCGTCCAATCTTATAACATGTAAAGATTTTTATTGATCATACAAATTTTATAGTTCACCACTTATTAACAAGTTGATAGCATAGACCAGGAAACCGGATCGTACCGGCCGGTTCAACTGGAAATTGGACCAAAAGCGGTACGGTGGGCTGTTTGTGCTGATTTTACCGTGCCGTCCGGTTTTTTGGTTTGACCGGTTGAACCGGCCGGTACGATCCGGTTTCCTGGTCTATGATTCAGCTTCATTTCTACGTATTCTCGTCCAATATGTAGAAAATAATTAAAAAAGAATATTATTTTGCTATTTTTCTATGTTGAAAATGGGTCACCGTGGTTGTATAATGCTCTATTTGGTTCTTTTTTTGATGGATTATATTTTTTATAGTATCGTATTTCATTTCTCTATCAATAGTGAAAAACGGTATTTACCGGTACAAAACGGTTGAACCACGGTCGTACCACAAAATACCATACCAGAAAGAAATCCGGTATGATATCCGGTACGGTTTCCTTTACCATGGTTGATAGGACAACATGTAAATAGGATTGCCTTTTTTTTTTTTTTTTTGACAAAGGGAATACTTGCATTGCACTTTGAAAGATCAATTACAAGAGAGCCAACAAAGCAAACTAAAAATAGAACAAGGACAGAAAAACAAAAGCCCATAAATGCTCAATCTGAGCTTCAGAAATACAACAAGAAGAGCACAAAACTCAGAAGGAGTCATTCAAGAAGAGCACAAAACTTCAGAAATAGGATTGCCAATTCCTGGTTGTGTGCGGGCAGGACAAATTTTCTTCACTTTTTTAAAGTCGCAACACAAGAAAACAAGAAAAGACTTTCTAGCCAATAATAGTTCCTATCTCTATAGGTTACCAGAGAATGCAAAAGGTTTGGAAAAAAATCCTACATACAGATAACAGACTTGTATCCCGCGTCTTTAAACAACTTGACAAAATCAAAAGGACCAAAAGCAGCCGCCTCTGCCACATGCTAATTTTTGCCTGTATAAATAGAGCCAACACATAAACCTAAACAATCACACAAACCTTTTTCTCAAAACCACCATCAAAGCACAAGTACTACATCTCTCTTCTTCTTCTTCTTCTTATTCTTCATTTCAATCAGTCTTCCGAATTTCTCCACGAAGTTACTCAACATGGGCTCTGATTTCTGTGCACCCTCAGTTACCAAGGCGTACGTTTCGATTATTGTTTACAAGTTATCAATAAATAAATATATCAATGGCTTCCCGCTGAAACGTCCTCCATTTTGTATACTCTATATTGCAGGCTAGAAGGCAAGGTGGCCCTCATCACCGGCGGAGCAAGCGGCATCGGCGAGAGCGCGGCCAGGCTGTTCGTCCAGCACGGCGCCAAGGTCCTCATCGCCGACCTCCAAGACAAACTCGGCCAGTCCCTCGCCGCGGAACTCGGCCCCCAGGAAACCGTCTCCTTCGTCCACTGCAACGTCACCGTGGACTCCGACGTGGCAAACGCCGTCGACACAGCGGTGTCACGTTACGGACAGCTAGACATCATGTACAATAACGCCGGAATCGGAGGAAACCTCGACACCACCATCCTAAACTCCGACAACACGGACTTCAAAAAGGTACTGGAAATCAACCTGTTCGGATCCTTCCTCGGGGCCAAGCACGCCGCCAGGGTGATGATCCCGGCGAGGAAAGGCTGCATCCTGTTCACCGGAAGCGTGGCGTCGTCGATCAGCGGGGATCTGTCGTACGCCTACAAGGCGTCGAAGCACGCGATGTTGGGGCTGGCGAATAATCTGACGGTGGAGATGGGGAAGTATGGGATTCGGGTCAACACTGTTTCGCCGTACGGGGTGGCCACTCCCATGGTGACGCGTGGCATGCAGATGGATAAGGCGGCGGCCGAGGAGTTCATGTCGGCGGCGGGGAACCTGAGAGGGGCGGTGTTGGAGCCGGAGGATGTTGCCAGGGCGGCGCTGTATCTGGCGAGCGACGATGCCAAGTATGTGAGTGGGCTCAACTTGATTGTGGATGGCGGCCACAATCACAATCATCCTCTCTTCGGTTCTTCTGCTCAAACATGATATCGGATTGGATCGATCGTTAGCTCCTTAATTACTTGTGTTTATATGAAAGGGTGAAAAACGTTTTTTTTTTTTTTACTTGTGATCAATGTGGCTGCTAATTATAATAAACATATCCATGATGTACTATGATATGGTGAATTGTGATGAGCAACTCGACAGTGTTAATAAAAAATAAAATTAAGAGACGAGATATGAACATATATAGAGCTTTTTGTGAAGTGCGACTCTGGCTATGTGCTTTTGTCTACATGATCAATATCCTGACTTCATGAGTGTCCAGTTGTCATCCTTTTTATCTTCCCAAAAATCTCTAAAAGCACTTATATGTCAAAATACTAGCTAAATCGATGAACACAAGAGTTTTTTTAACGTGGTATCATCAAGATGACACTAGTTCACGAAGAGTTTCACTATATTTATAGAAAATACAGATAATTACATAGGAGTATGAGAAGTATTTATAGTACTTCTTCATGGTCTAACCCCAATACAATATGATAAAGAAAAACGGTTACAACTAGACCCAAAATACAAACATAAACAACATTAAGCCCATAGAACCTGGTGACATCCCGTCGTAGCTCCAGATAATCTGATTCAAAACATAATGTAGCTGTTAATTAAAATAAACATATCCATGATATGGTGCTGAGAGCAATTCGACGGTCTAATAAAAATAAAACTGAGAGACGGGATATGAAACGTAGAACTTTTTGTCCAGTCATACTCTTGCCATGTGCTTTTAGAGAGCCTATGCTAAGATGGTCATCTTGATAAGTGTATTGATTCATGAGACACTTCTTTTCTCATTTTCTTCCCAATGTGTTGGATGCTGCTCATAGTGTCATAAACCAACTGATCTCAATAATTCGAGTTGTTGGGAGAGAGAAATATATGATATTTAACACTTTCTTATATACCCCTATCAAACGAAAATGAAATCATGAATTTGTAGTTTGCACAAGCCCATCATACCATACCATATGATTTAAGATGACGTTTTGACAAATCAGAAGGAACAAACACACAACTGTATCGATGATGTTTCATCAAGTTAGAAGGAACAGACCCGGGCCTAGAGCGGCATCATTTTAGGAAAAGGAAGGCTTAGACAGGCATATTTGATTTCACTACCTGGTTGTTCTATTTTTCTACATAGTTTCCCTTTTGGATTGTACTTGCATCAGAAGCAACATTTTCATCTTCTAGCCTTCCGTAAGTGACTTTAGACCACATGATCCAGGCGGATAGCAATGGGTTTGGGACGGGCTTGTCTAAACCATCTTCATCCCCATTTTCAAATACATAAACACATACCCGCCCCATATCCATGCGGGGAATGTTTTGCAAACTCATCCCCATACCTGTGGATTCGGGTACCCATGGGTAATACCTGTACTCGTACATCCAACATTATTATACCTAAAACTTACAAGAAATTTTTTAATTATAACTCTTAACGAACCTATTATATTATGAAGTCAACAAAACACGGTCATTTGCTTAATAAGGTTCAAAGTATATGATTCTAAAACATCCATTAATACATAATATAGAGTATAATATTTTTCAAATTATTATCTTCTAACTCCGATGCATCTACTAAGTAATAACTAACTAACATAGTTTTGTTGACAAGTGAAAAAGTGAAAGAGTGAAAGGAGAATTGAGGGAAATGAATTAGAATTTGATTAAAGTGGTCACTCAATTGCATCTCTACTATTTATTTCCTCGAGTTATCCTCATCACCATTGATAGATTACAGTTTAATCCACATATTTTTTTATATGTGAAGAAATTTTCTTGGTGGGGCGGGTATGGGTATGAGTATGGGGCAGGGGAGGCCAAAACTATACCCGCCCCATACCCATCAAACTTTTTGCGAGTTTTACCCATACCCGGTCAAAGCGGGGATTCCCCGCGTTGACTGGGTAGGGAGCGGTCGGACCATGGGTTTGATTGTCATCCCTAGATCCAGCTATATAAATTGACACTGAAATGAGAAGAGATAGGTTTCAGGGTTTAGGAAACAGTGTATAACATTTGGTCATTATCCGACATCACTTAAATTTCAAGTGTCGGACATGGTTTTCCATTAGGCTTCTCATTTCTTACCCAAAAGTACGAATCCATGATGAGTTACAGAATGCCTTTCTAAGTTTCTAGTAAAAAATTCCAAACGATGCATACATGAGGTATCATCGGCGTTGTATATAATCGCCTAAAGTCTTAGAATCTAGATGACAATACCAGAAGTATGGCATGCGAATGCGACGGATGATTTTTCTGAATAGAGGAATTAATAATACGTTGTATCGGACCATGGCACTGGCCAGTTTTCAACTCCGCTACGAGGGAGGACGTGTTGACATTTTACTAAGTCTATTCATTAATGCTCCCTCTCCGGCCCGGTTGGTCAAGGTCAAGCTATGACGATTCGGCCAATTCATAGTCTGGATTATCATTTTACTAAGTCTAATTATAGTTGGAGCTATTCGGATTGAATTTCAATAAAATAGGCTTTAAAATAAATAGCAGGAGAGAATATTAACTTCTCCACGGTTTGAGTGTCAACGAAGACATCATTATAAGACATATTACTGCATGCATGGATAGTCAAATCAAAATTGCAATATAGCATTGACAAAAAGTCAGCCATATATAATAAAATCTTTAATCGGGACCGTGAAAATTGTGAATTTATAGTAGTTATTAATTAACCGATAGATCAATATTTTATTAATTTAAAGAGGTTATAATGTACATTTCGTTAACGTAAACGACCTTATAACCTCAACATTATATTCATACGTGGTATATATTAATTTTAGTTTAGTACCAGTATATATAATTTGTTATATTTTGATAAACTTAACCTTTAAGGTTCATTGTATTATATATTCATTGGGAGTTTAATTGAGAATGAAAGAGATGATGACTCAACACCTTCGAAATCGATCACGCGACAGAAAGTAGTTAAAGCCACATCAATTTTTCAAAAATACTCTTTAAAATTACATAAGACAATACCGTTGATTTTTAGTCAATTAGGGAAGTTTATGATGAACGTATAATAGACTTGATATTCAAGAAGAAACAAACAACTATAGATTCATATTTTGCTAGATTATCCTAGTTATATTATAAATTTTTTGATGAATTATATTCTTACAACTATTCATTTATAGAATTGAAAATACATGTATTATGTAGGTTGGTTCTCAAAAATTATTATCTTATTATTTTATTAAATTTGCTCATTTTTTACACTGGCCGAACTCAAAATAAGAGAAATTATTAATTTATCGAGTACTAGTTTATAGAGATTTCACTATATGGTAATATTAATTTATCGAGTACAAATTTATAAAGATTTTACCGTATGGTAATATTTAGGGTGCGTTGAGTGCAATGGACTAATTTGCGTTGACACAATTGTGATAAGCTATCTAGCCACATTTTTCGGGTTGGGTTGGATTGGTAGTGGGTGTATACGATGGGGTTGTGGGTAGGGATTATGACACGAGTTGGGTTTCTCTAAACCCAAATCAAACCCAGTGGGTGCACACATCAATAAAATTCGATAAAATACACATTGGATTTTAGAAGAGAAAACACAACCCAATGAGTACTCATGGGTTCATGAACATATATAACCATACATTAATTCTTCGAACACTCAAATCGTAATGTTATCAAAATTTTCCTTAGAAATATATTCCATAAAAACTACTAGCATTCATAAATTATCTAAATTTTAGGTTTATATTGTCATAAATACTATACATCAATTAAAAAAACACACAAACAAACAATTTAAACACTTCTCACTTTTATCTCCTATAAATCCATCCAAATTATTGACTAGCAAGTTTGATGAGTTGATACATGTAAATAGGACCGCCAATTTCTGATTGTGTGCGGCAGGACAAATTTTCTTTTCCTTCTTCAAATCTCAACATTAGAAAACAAGAAAAGACTCTCTACTCCTAAATAATGGTCCTTATCTATAGAACACCAGAGAATGCAAAAGGTTTGAAATAAAATCCTATATACAGACTTGACTTCTACGCCGCGTCTTAAAGAACTTGACGAAATCAAAAGGATGAAACGCAGCCGCCTCTGCCACATGCTACCTTTGGCCTGTATAAATAGAGCCAACACATCAGCCTAAATAATCACACACACAAACCTTTCTCAAAACCACATCTCTTTTCTTCTTCATTTCGATCAGTCTTCCGAATTTCTCCACCAAGTTAATCGACATGGGCTCTGATTTCTGTGCACCCACCGTTACCAAGGCGTACGTCAATCTGATACATATGCCTATAGTTTACAAGCTATATATAAATAAATACATGAATTGCTTCCAGCAGAAACGTCATCGATTTTATATACTATTTACATTGCAGGCTAGAAGGCAAGGTGGCCCTCATCACCGGCGGAGCAAGCGGCATCGGCGAGAGCGTCGCCAGGCTGTTCGTCCACCACGGCGCCAAGGTCCTCATCGCCGACCTCCAAGACAAACTGGGCCAGTCCCTCGCCGCGGAACTCGGCCCCCAGGAAACCGTCTCCTTCGTCCACTGCAACGTCACCGTCGACTCCGACGTGGCAAACGCCGTCGACACAGCGGTGTCACGTTACGGACAGCTAGACGTCATGTACAACAACGCCGGAATCGGGGGCAACCTCGACACCACCATCTTGAACTCCGACAACGCCGACTTCAAAAAGGTGCTTGAAATCAACCTGTTCGGATCCTTCCTCGGGGCCAAGCACGCCGCCAGGGTGATGATCCCGGCGAGGAAAGGCTGCATCCTGTTCACCGGAAGCGTGGCGTCGTCGATCAGCGGGGATCTGTCGTACGCCTACAAGGCGTCGAAGCACGCGATGTTGGGGCTGGCGAATAATCTGACGGTGGAGATGGGGAAGTATGGGATTCGGGTCAACACTGTTTCGCCGTACGGGGTGGCCACTCCCATGGTGACGCGTGGCATGCAGATGGATAAGGCGGCGGCCGAGGAGTTCATGTCGGCGGCGGGGAACCTGAGAGGGGCGGTGTTGGAGCCGGAGGATGTTGCCAGGGCGGCGCTGTATCTGGCGAGCGACGCTGCCAAGTATGTGAGTGGGCTCAACTTGATTGTGGATGGCGGCCACAATCACAATCATCCTCTCTTCGGTTCTTCTGCTCAAGCATGATATCGGATTGGATCCTTAATTACTTTTTAAGAACAAAACGTTTCTTTACTTGTGAATTGTGATCGATGTGACTGCTAATTAAAATAAATATATCTGTGATATACGATATGGGTGATGAGCGATTCAACCGTGTAATATAAAAAATAAAAGTGTATTACTACCTACAATAGTCTAAATGTCAAAGATTTCCTATTTTATCTAATAATCTAATCATATCTTCTCATTATAAGTTTGTGTTATTTGTATCCTGACATTTTTGTTGGCCGTAGAGACTAGAGATGACGGTTGATAAGATGTTGGTCAAAACAATATTGACTTTTGATGATGTGGCAAAAAAATGTGACAGCCACGACCAACGTAGATGCCACATCAGATTATTTTTTATTCCAAATTATATTAAATTTAAAATTTAATAAAAGAATAGGTAAATCAAGTTGGAATCCCTTAATACAACAAACAAAGAAAAGTGGAATCCATTCCGGCCACCATCACCGGAACGATTCAGCTTCATCGACTAGAAGCTTCTCTGGGACGATTCTGCTTCATCTTCTCTTCCAGCCACATCGTCCATGACTGCCACCCGCACCCTCCCTCGTCGGACTAAGAGCTAGTTAGAACTTAGAACAAGGTGGAATGAACGAAATAAGGGGGCAAATCTAGCCAGATTCGAGTTCTGCAACCTACATAACACTCTGAAATCCCTTCTCCCTACGCAGTCTGATGAATGGGTTTTCCAGAGACAATCAAATGTTGTTGCCCACCTCGAAGAGGTCCAACCACCGGATTCCTTCTCTTTTGAAGGATTAATATGTTGGGCCTTGACTCGTGTCTTTGAAAGAACCAAAAAGGCCCACTATCACTTTAGCCCACCTGGTCCAGTTGCTTCATCTGTGCAACCTCGCTAAAAGCCCATTTACGCGTCTTCGCCTTTACCCCTGTCATCAGTATCTTCGAAGTCGATCGATCCCCTCAACCCTGAGTCGCCTGTCCATCGATCGTCGCCATCATCAATTCTCCTTTAACGGTAACCAGCATTGAAGAAGACAGACAGAAGATTGGCATGGCTGGTGCTATATAAAGACCTCGCCAGGAAGAAGATGGGCAACGATTTCCTTGAGTCAATAAGAACGGGTTTGTTCCTTGGGAGTCTCTGGATTGGGTTCGGTGTTTGTGTCTGGATTAGCTTGAATTGGGGCACTCTGCCAGGAATTCAAGCTTATCTAGGCGTGGCTTTTTCTTGTGTTCTCTTTCGTCTTTGATTACCTATAGTTCAGGTTTCAATTTTGTTTTTCGAACCCTGGAATTGAGATTGTTAGGTCTTCATAGTTAATCTTCTCTGTCTAATTGAAATTATTCCAGTACTGAAAAGAATCATTGATTCTATTGCTTGATTACTCAAGTTAAGATTATGGAATTGAATACATAGCAGTCCAACAATTGGTATCAGAGCCTCTTTTTCGTAAGAACCTAGCGTTGCCAAGAAGGAGATCCTCTGCCTTGCTATGTCTTCAAACTCATTTCCAACTAGTTCAAACCCTCCCTGGTTTTCTGGTTCTAATTACTCGGTATGGAAAAAAAGAATGCGCCTTTTCCTCCGAGAAATCGACTGTGATTTATGGGCAATTTTCCGAAATGGACCAATTGACATGAAAGAAGACGATGAGGAGGAATGGTCTGATGAACAAAAGAAAAGTGCTCAACTTGACTATAGGGCTATGCATATACTGCTTTCTGCTATATCTGAAGATGAGGGTGAAAGAGTGAACAAATGTGAATTTGCTAAAGAAATATGACAAATTCTAGAAACTACTCATGAAGGAACATCAGAAGTTAAAGAAACCAGGATTGATTTATTGCTAAAAGAATATGAAACCTTTTACATGATTTCTGGTGAATCCATTTCAGAAATGGATAAAAGATTTTCTACCTTGGTCAATCGACTCAAGGGATTAGGAAAATCTTTCACAAGCAAAGAACTTGTTAGAAAAGTACTTAGGACTCTTCTCCTTGAATGGATAGCTAAAAGAACAGCCATTGAGGAAGCCAAGGACCTCAATGTCCTTTCACTTGAAAATCTCATTGGATCTCTTCTTAGTCATGCAGAAGTTCTCAAACAAATGAACTCTCTTCGTGATAAGAAAAACAAAACAATCGCCTTTCAATCTGTATGTGCTGTAGAAGATGAAAAATTAGATGACGAATTTGAAAATGAACTTGCCCTTACCAACAAGAAACTTCAAAGAATGATGAAATTTAAACATGATCTTAATACAAAACGGGGGAGTAATGCTCTTCCAGATCCACAGGAAACATGTATCATAATGCCCCTAGATCATCTGGACATCATTCTGGTGGAGCAAATGACAAAAATTCATTTGTGACCAACAGATCAGACTCTGGTCCTAAAGACTTTAAGAACTCAGATGACAAATCTGACTCAACTATTTGTTTTAAATGTGGGAAAACAGGACATATAAGAGCAAATTGCCCACTGAACAAAAAGAGAGATCAAGCAATGACTGCTTCATGGAGCGACTACAGCTCTGAAGATGAACCTGAAGTGGTTGCTTACATGGGACTCAACTCCAACTCAGGAGAGGACACATCAACTGAAAAGGTATGGTCTGATTCCTTCTCAGACTCAGTCTCTGAATCTTGCCATGAAGACTTCTTTCTTCATGCCCTGTCCAATCTCCAAAATGAATGCAACTTACTACTAAAGAGCAAGTTTTGTCTCACTGTTACTCACCTGCATGAGAAGGAAACTGAAATTTGTCGACTTAAGAAGCTTGTTGATAATCAACAAGCTGCTCAATCCAGTTAAGACACACAAGTTGCTAATCTCATAATTGAAAACAAAGAACTTAAAAGACAAATTTACCAATGTCACAAAGTGTTGAATAAAAACACTAGAAGGTTTTATCTAGATCAGAGATTTCACTCCTTTGGTGAACCACATAAATTTCTGAACTCCATGAACTTTTCTGACTCTAGGAAATACCGACTGTTATGCTCTAAATTTAGTATGTCTGGTCACAATTATACTCATTGTCATTACAGGAAACCAAAACCCAAACTTGTTTGGGTTGTTAAAACTTCTAATTAATTTCTTTTCCTTTCAGAACAATAAAGGTGGTAACATCTGGTACTTAGATTATGGATGCTCTCACCACTTGACAGGTAACAAAGACCTGTTTTCTTTCTTAAACCCAAAAAGAGGAGGTAAGGTTTTCTATGGCAATAACAATTGTGCTTCAGTTGTTGGGAAAGGAACTGTTAGCAGCAATTCTTCCCTAATAATTGAAGACGTCCTCTATGTTGATGGCTTAAAGCACAATCTTCTTTCTATTAGTCAAATTTGTGGGTCTGCCTATCGTGTTACATTTGATCCATTTTGCTGCATCATTGAACTCATTTCTGACAATTCTGTTATATTCAGATGAAAGAAAATTAACAATGTGTATATAGTAGATCTGTCCACACTAGACCTCTCTGAGGACATACGCTTGAGCTCCATATCCGACTCTGTGATCAACTGGCATAGAAAACTAGGACACATGAGCATGTCTTGACTTGCTAAACTCTCTAAACTAAACATTGTTGGAGGACGGCCTTTAATCAAAGCATCAGACAAATTCACCTGTGAAGCATGCATTCTAGGAAAACACTGTAAAAAGTCCTTCAAAAGTAAACAGGATGTTACATCTACAGCCCCTTTGAACTTTTGCATATGGATCTTTTTGGTCCCACCAATGTCCAAAGCCTTGGTGGAAATTCTTATGTGCTTGTCATAGTTAATGACTATTCCAGGTTCACCTGGGTATTTTTTCTGTCATCCAAAGATGAAGCCTTCTCCAAGTTGAAGTCTTTTGTTACTCTTGTCCAAAATCAATATGACTGTGTTGTCAAGAGCATCAGGAGTGATAATGGTGGTGAATTCATTGATGATAGCTTTAATTGCTTCTGTGATCAACTAGGTATATTACATACTTTCTCAGCTCCTAGAACTCCACAACAGAGTGGAGTTGTGGAGAGGAAAAACAGATCTCTCATTGAAACTGCTCGAACCATGCTTTTGGAATTTAACTGTCCTAAGTTTCTCTGGCGAGAAGCAGTCAATACTTCCTACTATGTCTTGAACAGGACTACTATTCGAAAAATAGTCAAAAAAACTCCCTATGAAATTTTAAAAGGAAAAACTCCTAAATTGTCCTATTTTCAGCCTTTTGGAACCAAATGGTTCATTTTAAATACTAAAGAATCAATTGGAAAATTTGATGCAAAGTCACATATAGGGATCTTCCTTGGTTACTCCAGTAAGGGTCAAGCCTATAGAGTTTTCAATAAGAGATCTAGAAAAGTTGAAGAATCAGTGCATGTTCACTTTGATTCTTCCCATCCATCCCTGCCCTTGCACTCTGGTATAAATAACTATGATTTTCTGCCTCTTAGCACCTCTCTTGAGACATGTAATAAGCCCGATAGTGAAGATCCTCTTGACATTGAGTCAAACGACTCAGTACCACCTGTGCTCGACTCAACTGCAAATCAGGACAATGTGGAAGCTCCATCTCACATCAGAAAAAGACATCCACCCTCTTTAATCATAGGTACCCTAGCTGACCCTGTTCAAACCATAGGTAAGCACATCCCAGGTCAGTATGATTTTGTCTCTATGCTTGAACCTAAAAACTTTAAGGAAGCCATTATGGATGAAGAGTGGTTACTTGCTATGCAAGAAGAACTATCTCACTTTATTAGGCTAAATGTTTGGAAACTAGTACCTCGACCCTCTAACATCTCTGTTATAGGCACTAAATGGATCTTCAGAAATAAATCTGATGACCTTGGATACATAATTAAAAACAAGGCTAGACTAGTTGCCCAAGGTTACAACCAGGAGGAAGGGATAGACTATGATGAAACCTTTGCTCATGTAGCTAGACTTGAATCAATTCGCCTTCTCTGTGCCTATGCAAGCTATATGAATATCAAACTGTTCCAAATAGATGTGAAAAGTGGTTTTTTAAATGGTGAAATCAAGGAGGATGTTTATGTTGAACAGCCCCTTGGATTCACTGACTGTGAATTTCCTGATCATGTTTACAAACTGTCTAAAGCTTTATATGGTCTTAAACAGGCTCCGAGAGCTTGGTATGAAAAATTTACTTCATTTCTGACCTCTCAAGGATTTTGTCAAGGTGGAGTAGACAAAACATTGTTCATAAAACGTAAAAACTCTCACTCATTAATAGTTCAAGTATATGTGGATGATATTGTGTTTGGTAGCACTGACCAGGAAATGTGTGATGAGTTCTATTCTACTATGAAAAGCAAATTTGAGATGAGTCTCATGGGAGAATTAAATTACTTTCTTGGTATACAAATTCATCAAACTGACCTAGGCATCTTTATTCATCAGACTAAGTATCTACAGTCCATGCTGTCAAAATTTGAATTAACTAAGGTGAATCCCTGCAAGACTCCCCTAGCGTCTAATACTCATCTAGATTATGATTTGGTAGGGATTCCTGTGTGTGAGAAAAGGTATAGAGGAATGATTGGATCCCTGCTTTATTTAACAGCAAGTAGACCTGACATTCAGTTCAGTGTCTGTCTATGTGCCAGGTTCCAACATCAACCTAAAGAAATTCACTTAACTGCTGTGAAACGAATATTTAGATACTTAAAAGGAACTAGTGATTTAGGTTTGTGGTACCCCAAGTCAGATTCTCCTTCACTGATAGGGTACTCTGACTCTGATTTTGCTGGAAGCATAACTGACAGAAAAAGTACCAGCAGTACATTTCAGTTCTTTGGGCAATCTCGTGTGTCTTGGTCTAGTAAAAAGCAAGGGTCTGTTGCAGTGTCCACTGCAGAAACCGATATGTGGCTGCAGGAAGCTGCTGCACCTAAATTTTATGGTTGAAATCCCAACTTCCTTACTATGGTCTTAACTTTGAACATGTCCCTATCCTTTGTGATAATACTAGTGCAATTTGCATGTCAAAAAACCCTGTCCATCATAGTAGAACCAAGCATATAGAAGTAAAACATCACTTCATCAGAGATGTAATACAAGCTGGATACATAGAACTAAATTTTATACCAGCTGAATTTCAAATTGTGGATATATTTACAAAACCCTTGTCCTCTGAACGGTTCATTCAACTTTGTGGGGAGCTTGGTCTGCAATCACTTCACTCAGTTCAAGGCAGTCACTAAATCAGGTTCTGCTCTTCCTTTACTACTGTACTTACTTCTAGTTTATTAATTGCTTAATATCTTTCTTCTGAATTTTCGTAATAGTTCCAGTTCATGCATATGATGTTTGGTTTTTCAACGATCTGTGGTTTTCATCCTAAAAATTTATTATTGCATCTCTTCCCCTTATGTCGCGCCTATTTAATCCCTTCTCCCTTCTCCCTGCCTCCCTTCCTCTCACTTCATTCGAGCCTCATCTGTCCCCTCATCATGACTGAGTTATTCACCTCATCTAACATTCCTGGTGCCATAGTTACATATGTAGGGAGAACCTTCAATGAACCCATTGACTTCAATCTCCACCGATTCAAAGAGTTCTATGCTTCCCGCCCTCTTGCTGATCCCATTTCCCTCGACCTGTTTGAATTCAAATCCCATGGAATTGGCATTACCCCATTCATCCAAAACCTGGGATGGGAATTCCTACTTCACTACCCGCCTCTTGCTGCTTGTCCTCTTCCCGTCCGAACCTTCTATGCCAATCTAGACTGCCAGGGGATCACCACTAGAAAACTCACCACCCTTGTTAATGGTTACTTCATCTCCCTCACGTCGGAAGCTATTGCCCTTCTTCTGAATCTTCCCACTGGAGGACCCCTTCCCTTGGCTCATGAAGATGAGTTCCTGTTTTATGACTTTGACCATGTGATTGAATATTCTCGGATCACTCAACGACCAGTAGGAGCCAATGAAGTAATCATCTTGGCTGATCTGAATCCCACCCTTCGCACCCTTCACTACTTCATTACCCATCTTTTCTTACCTAGAAATCATGGCCTTCACATTGTCACCAAGATTGATCTCTGGGTGCTGTCAAATGCTCTCACTGGTAGAAAGATTGACTCTTCTCAGTTGTTGTTTGGCTCATTGGTTCGAAGTGCTGACGCTCACTTTGGGGGGCGCCTTCCATATGGTGGTTTCATTACCCTTCTCCTTTCCAATATGGGCATTTCTCTTGATGGATTTTCCACTATGGAGACATCAGTATCGATTCCAGCCCTCACTGTTCTACAGTTTATTAGAGTTGACCCTCAGCCTTCGAAAGGGGGAGATATCTCTGGTCGAGCAGTAAAAAAAAATATTTCTCCAAATCAATGAATCTCGGTGAAACTTCCTTAGTGTGGAAAAACCTTATTATCTCATTCGAAGACGAAGAGGCTGAACTGGAACCTGAAACCATATCTGAGAAAGACATTAGACTGTTTGCTGAAGACCTTGAGAGAGACTTAATGGAAGGAGCTGCTAGTACTCAAGTTGAAAATGTAATGGAGGAAGAAGCTGGAACTCAGGGGGAGAATCAGGACACTCTTCCTGAGAATGCAGAAACTTAGGAACCTAAATCTCAGAGGGAGTTAGGGGAACCTCTAATCAAAATAACAATCTTCTAAGAAAAGTGATCTCAGGAAAAATAAAAGTCATCAGTAGTGGTTTATGTTTTGTCTTGTTCTATGTCTTAAGTTTGCTTAATCTTAAGACCATAATGGTCTTCTTGTGTGCCCTGTTTGTTAAGACCATAATGGTCTACCAATGGTTCCTTTGCTGTGTCTTATATTAATTGCATCATGTGTCCTGTCGTTTAAGATTATCATGGTCTAAATAAATTGATGTTTCTAACTGCTTCTGCGAGATTAAATGACCGGTGCAATACATCTTGAGATTCAAGTCTACCCTATATATATATATACAGGTATGCCTGCAGAACTCTATGCTCTGTTAATGTTTTGACTGCTGGCAGGGATAAAGACTTGAACGCAGGGGGAGATTGTTGGGCCTTGACTCGTGTCTTTGAAAGAACCAAAAAGGCCCAATATCACTTTAGCCCACCTGGTCCAGTTGCTTCATCTGTGCAACCTTGCCAAGAGCCCATTTACGTGTCTTCGCCTTTACCCATGTCATCAGTACCTTCGAAGTCGATTGATCCCCTCAACCCTGAGTCGCCTGTGCATCGATCGTCGCCATCATCAATTCTCCTTTAACGGTAACCAGCATTGAAGAAGAGAGACAGAAGATTGGCATGGCTGGTGCTATATAAAGACCTCGCCAGGAAGAAGATGGGCAACGGTTTCCTTGACTCAGTAAGAACGGGTTTGTTCCTTGGGAGTCTCTGGATTGGGTTCGGTGTTTGTGTCTGGATTAGCTTGAATTGGGGCACTCTGCCCGGAATTCAAGCTTATCTGGGCATGGCTTTTTCTTGTGTTCTCTTTCGTCTTTGTTTACCTATAGTTCAGGTTTCAATTTTGTTTTCCGAACCCTGGAATTGAGATTGTTAGGTCTTCATAGTTGATCTTCTCTATCTAATTGAAATTATTCCAGTACTGAAAAGAATCATTGATTCTATTGCTTGATTACTCAAGTTAAGATAATGGAATTGAATACATAGCAGTCCAACGTAATCGTCAGAATCCGATCTTGTTCTTTTGAATCCAATCACCCGAGACAAATGGCTTTTCAGCCCATCGATTCATGCTCATTGATTAAAGTTTGGGTGATAAAATTTTGGAGAATGATTGGAGTAGGTATCAGCTGATCTTCCAGCTCTTGCCCCAACTCGATGAAGAAAGATAAAGGAAGAAGATAGAAGTTGCAGGTAGTGGAAGTCGTAGCATCCTAGCTACCGACCATCTGCTCTCTCTTTTGTTTCTCGACTTCAAGCAACCGGATGCAACCCTCCTAACTTAGAAGAAGACCAACCTACGAGGGAGAATCGGCACCCGTGGGGCTATTTTTGCTATGACACAACTCCTAACAAAGGCCAAGTGTAACCAATGAAAGGGACTGTAGTATAGTGGCTCAAGTAATAAATATCGAATCCACGGGTCTCTAAAGTTACTATTACTCAGCTTCAGTTCATTATCTAGCAAACCAGATTAAGATGAAAGAACTAAAACTACTCTAGCAAACTACAGTTAAAGTTAATCTAATTACAGGTTGGGAACTCACTTAGGTATGATTTCCCCTAGCCATTACCCAGATTAACGATTGATAATTTCTAACTTGTTTCACTTTCATTCACAATGCGGAGAATCCTTGACTAGACCTTGAGTCTCGACTAAAGGAACAATGCCCTCTTGAGTCAATTGCCTAGAGGGACATATCCTTCTCTAGAACAACCGATCAAGGCGTTCTGAACTAGATTCACTCTATCGAATGAGGTTCTCAATCGATACAAAGCATTGAATCGACCCTTGACTAAAGCAATCGATCCAATACTATCAATCTATGGTGCTCTATTGACCTAATCATGTATTCGCTCTCATAGGATCAAAGCAGAATCAACAATCTCGACTAAAGCAGAATTGAATCGTGAAAACATGCATAGATTGAATATGAACTCAAGATTATCAAGTAAGAGTAATCATACAATCATCCAATCAAACAAACATGGCTAGGGTTCCTCAAAACCTAAGTGAAGGGAAGTTACTCCATAGAGAAGAGAAAGACTGCAGTAAGAATCTTCAGATGATCAGTCTTCAAGTCCGGGCTGTTCCTCAAGCTTCCAAGGTGAAGAAATCTTCCAATTCCACTCCAAGAATGCCCTCAAATCGCCCTCTCTCTCTCTCTCTCTTTGGTTCGTCCCTTGGGTGTTTGGGATCCAAAATCCAGCTCCCCTCTGCAAAAACGCACAAAACAGGCTTTTAACAGCCTGCGTTCGCGATCCCTGGTCGGGTATTTTGGGTGGCGACCAGGGATGGTTGAAACGCACCGTCGGGGAACAAGGGTTAATCCCCGGTCAAGTCCAAGAATACCCGACCGGTGATTTATGATTACTGGCCGGGCCCCCTTCTGCTTCTCAGACGATCAAAACATATTTTCCCCGATCTGCTCCAAATAATACCCGGCCGAGTATTTCTGCTCATGGCCAGGTATTTTGCTCCTCCAGCACACTTCACCCCTAACGTGCTCCTTTCGCCTCGAAACTCGTTTCTTCGCCTCGATGCCAATGCTAAGCTCTGAAATATGACATAAACGCACAACCTAGCGTGTAATCGGCTTAAAACACGAGAATCAATATCTCAAACGGCTCAAGAATACGGGTAAAAACATGTGCAATTAATGATCTATCAAACCTCAAACCCTCGAAATTGCCATGTCTGCAACCGCAACCGCCAGGTCAGTCCTCCGTCTCACTGCCGTCAAGCCAGCCACCACACAGTGATTGCCCTCCAGAACAAGGCCGGCGTTCTTCGCTGTCCCAACCGCGAGGAGAACCCCTGCTCCTTCTCTTCATATTTCCAGGTAGTTTGATTGATAGATATTCTCCTCGACGCACTCTGCTCTTTTTCCTCTTCGCCGGTCAGTGAAGAATTCAGACTGGAACCCAAATTCAGATCTTCAACCGCCCATGATGAAGACTGGCGAGATTGTCGGAAGCTTGCGAATTTGGTGGAGGACGCAGGAGTTGTACCATGGCGCTCTGGTTCTTCCTTTCTTCCGGCAGATCTGGGTTTGCAAGATCTCCGACCACCACCACGGGGGATCTTGGCGTATGATTTGGAAGCTAGAGGATCGAATGTGGAATTCAATCCGGGGGTTTTCCGGCAGTGGAGCTGAAGGATCGAATGGCAGCAGTGATTTGTTTTTCAATGAAGAGGAAGAAGATGACTCAGGGAAAGAGAAAGTCAGGAAGGAAAGAAAGGAGGGACAGAGGGTAAAATCATAATTTGATTTTTGTCAATAAAAACAAATTTCTGATTAATAAAATTCTTATTGGTAAACAAACAGATAAATTGGCCAAATTCCTTATTTAAAATCTCTAGTTTTTTAAAACAGGGAATTAAGGTCAAATCCCTTGTTTAAACATTTCCCCGTCCAAACGACCCCATAGAAATATCATGACCCAACTGTGTGTAGCTATATTTATAGGGGACTTCATATTTTGCCAGCATAGTGGAAACCAGTTTTAATAAAAGGGATAAGAATTTGGAAATAGAAATAGACTAATAAATCTATTTGACTGTTCGGTTTCATCTCTCCTCAATTTTCTTCTCTTTTTCTCTTGCTCGTTGGAGCCAAATCTCCTAAGAATTGAAGATCCAAATCAGCCACCACTCAACTTCTTCCTTCCTATTATAAATCCAACTCCGCAACCCCGAATGCCACTCATTCTCAACCACAAGATACCTCTTTTCCAGGGCTATGTACTGCTGGTTGTCACCCAACCCGACAACCCGTTCGTCCATATGTTATCTCCTTCGGAAACTTCAAATCGTGAGCGGCCGGTGACGAATCGGAGGATATCAAGCAGTTCGATGCATATCGAACAATTGCAAGCGCTGCTTTGACTAGCACATATGGTTGGCGGCGGACTGCGCGAAGGGAAAAGAATAAGACTAACAAGGAAATAAATGGGAGCGCTGGTTGCAATTAAGATCGAGTTTGAGGAAATCCTCTTTAAAATGAATACGACGGTTTTTCTAACCAAATTCGCGCTACAACAATCTATAATTCTCGAATTTCGGACGGATCCCAGAAAAATAGCGGTTTGCCGCTCTAAAGCGGGAGCGCCTCCCTTCAACCCACGAATCATGTGAGCTAAGTCCTACTCGATCGACATTCATTCAATCGAATGGCGTAACGCCTCAAGGGAGAAATTTGAAGAGTCCTTGTCGGCCATTAGTGAGGGTAAATGCTTCGACACAAGGTTGGATCTAATGAAATAAGAAATCTACAGCTCATATGCTACCGATCAGCAAGGGCACATGGTTAGGAGACCTAAGAGGAGCTTGTCTATGCAATTCCTTCCTTTTCTTATCTCTCACTCGTCAACAGCGGCGGATCCAGGATTTAGTAGAGCACTGGGCCGTATTTGAATTGACAATTACGTATGGTTAATGAATTTTGCGCAAATTTGAGCGTATATAATATGGTACCTCATTCTTAAAAGAATGCATCTCATTTTCTTTGACAAGTTTGTTTATAATTAGAACTCTTCAAATAAGTTTGTCATTTATCTTCAAATCTGCATAATCAAATAACACAGTAATTGTATACATTCTCAAGTTTCTAATTCACTTCCCAATTCTAATGGTTCATTCCTTGTCACCTCTTATTCTCAAAATTAGGTCACTTGTCCATAGCATTTCTCCAAATAAACCACCGGTACTTCTCGATTTCTAATTACAAACTCCCTATATTCTAAAGGCTCCATTCCATTCTACTCGGCACATTTACTACCGACGCACTACTAGACTCATGCACTAATAGCCCACGTAACCCCTACTAATCCTAATTGACCTATCACAAACCCCTATCCATGAAACGTTTTTAAACAAATAAAGAAGCTAATACTAGCAATAATCCCCCTGATCCAAACCACATATGCATCAAACATTACAGTTTTGGTGAAGAACTGTAACTCACGGTTCCATAGTTTTACTTGTAAGTCACAAGCAAGAGCACAAAATTGATATAAAACCCCTTTTATTTTTTATTGATTGATTCCCAAGACAAACGCGGCAAATACATTTATATAATATGTAACCCTGCCTATTAGCCTAACTATAGTTGAACCCTTCACTTCTCCCTGGCTAACTCGGCACCTAGCACTACTAATCTTCTAATTAAGCCCATGCACTAATAATCCAAAACCCACATACATAAGCCCAATAATTACCCATTACCCACTTCACATCACAACTAACTTAGCTTGGAGTCTATAGCTCCATCATTTGGCGTTTGGGAGGCGGACGAGAGGGCTGGGCCAGCATGATTAGCAGTGGGCCAAAAGGTGTGGAGGGGGCTCAATATAACCTCTGGATCCAAAGGAGGGCTGGGCCCTGGCCCAGGTTGGCCCAGCCCTAGATCCGCCACTGCTCGTCAATTATCATAGATTTACTTTTTTGCTTTTCCTTACTTTTCGAACTCTTACGCTCTGCAAACCGAAGGCACCTCAACCTCCTAAACCCGCTCTCTTTTGCAATAGAACTGTACCTAGCTTCCGACATAAGTGTTCTACGAGAGACCCTAGAGAAATACAATCCTGGCCTTAGGACCAGGTAAATTTGGTACGTGCTACATATGACATCAAGTACTCCTTATTCTGATAAGTTGTAAGAGAGCGGAAATATGGATAACTATATGAGTGCTTTACTTTGTTGAGAGATTGGTGTGTTTTGTGAGAGTTCAGTTCGAGTTGTAGAAATTTCACTGTATCCTTTTGTTTATCTCCCAAAAAACAGCTTTGGTGCATAATAAATATAATATATGGCAAAGGCTAGCGTACGTCAGGCGTACGCTATACATCTGTGTTCACACTTGGTTGTTGCACTTTAATATATTTTGTTGAATCAGAACCGTCGGCTATTATTTTTTAGATTAAATGAATCTTGTGGCTTGTTCACCCATTAGAGGTTAGGGTATAGTATCATGTCCCAAACTTCGGTTAATTCGTGTTCTAAATATTAAAACTCGACGGGCGCACAATGTACGACTGTACGCTAGCCTGAACCATATATATGGGTTCAAGCTAGCGTACGTCAGTCGTACGCTTACTCTACCGTACGCCCGTTGAATTTTGTTAGTTAGACCATGAATTCACTGGAGTTTGGGGCATGATACTATACCCTAACCTCTAATGGTTGAACGCCAGTTCCTAGTTCTCTAACTCAAACCATAATATTCATTTAATCTCAAAATGAAAACCAACGGTTATGATTCGTCAGAATTATCCATGTACAAAAAATAGGTGTGAACGCAGGCATATAGCGTACGACTGACGTACACTAGCCTTTGCCATATATGGTTTTATATATATATATATATATATATATTATATGGCAAAGGCTAGCGTACGCCCGGACGTACCCTAGCCTACAGTACGCCCGTTGAGTTTTGTTATTTAGACAATGAATTAACAGGAGTTTGGGGCATGATATTATATCCTAACCCCTAATGGGTGAACCCAGTCCGCAATTCACTAACCAAAAGCATAATATTCAACGTGTCTCTCATTGTCATCCTTTCTTTATTCCTAAAAATCCCTTAAAACACGCATGAGTTATCCAAGATTTACAATTAGTGTCAGAGTTGCCTTTCTTTTGGATTAACTGTCACAATAAAGAGAAAGCTCCATGGTTGGGTCATCTACATCTCCTACACCAACCCTCCATTGTTTGTGAAACTAATAATGTCACATGGAAGAAGAGAATGATGCTCTATCATAAAGGAATTGAAAACGGTCTTTGGAAATTTTCAGAAAGGAAGCAATTAATAAGGATGAAGAAGATAACAAATCCAAGACTAATTAGCAGAAAATTGATGCTCAATCGGATTCTAGGACGATGCACATTATATTTTATGCACTATGTCATGAAGAGGCAATTTCTGGCATGTATAAAAAGTTTAGTGATTTGATAAATAGTTTAAAAGGTCTAAGCAAATCCTTTTCTATCAAAGATTTAAACACCCTGTTTGTTAAAAAAACTAATAGGATCAATTCACAGTTACGAAGAAGGTATTGTAAAATCTAGAAGCGAGAATGGAGAATAACACAGGACACCGGATTTACGTGGTTTCCCCTTCAATATGAACGAGACTACTCCATGAAAAACGTTGAGTTCTCATGTTTATTATCAGCTGTAGCTCTACTGTTCTTTATGCATACATCAAATGGAAACCTCACATCCTATTATACTCTACGTGAGCTAATAGGGTTAGAAGGCTAAATGCTAAAAGGTCCTTCAACAATAAATATATTACAAACTGGTTCCACACGTTTCTACACTCCCCCTCAAGTTGGCGCGTGAAGATCCCGAACACCCAACTTGGACAAGCGTGTGGAATTGTTCTATTCCCAAGGCGTTCGTGAAAATTTCTGCCTTCTGCGCTGCAGTTCCAATCTTCTTCAGCTCAATCTCCTTGGACACAACTCGTTCATGAACGAAGTAGCAGTCCATTTCGACATGCTTCGTTCTCTCATGGAAAACGGGGTTAGCTGCAATGTGTAACGCAGCTTGATTATCGCAGTAAAGCGGTGTGGGACCCTGTTGCCGAACACCTAACTCTTTGAGAAGGAACCGCAGCCAAAGAACTTCGCTAACTGTACTCGCCTTGGCCCGGTAATCTGCTTCATCAGAGGACCTCGAGACAACCTTCTGCTTCTTCGTTCTCCACGATACGGGCGCTCCTCCTCAGTGAATATAATATCCAATAGTTGAGCGCCTGGTAGTCTGGCATCCTGCCCAATCTGCGTCGCAGTATGCCACCAGCTCTAAGTCTCCAGACTTCGGAAAGAACAGGCCTTGACCAGGTGACCTCTTCAAGTATCGCAAGACGCGAACTGCGGCCGCTACGTGCTCTAGTCCTGGACAATGAACAAACTGTGACAATATATTGACTGAATAAGAAATGTTAGATCGCGTTACCGTCAAATACAGGAGGCGCCCAACTAGGCGTCGGTATCCGCTGATGTCATCTGCAATTTCTTCACTCGGACGTGTGAGCCCGTGGTTTTGCTCCATGGGAAAACAGCTCGGACGTCCTCCTGTCACTCCGGCATCACTAAGAAGGTCTAAGGTGTATTTTCTCTGACTGAGGACTACACCATCCTTGACTTTTGCCACTTTTATCCCCAGGAAATACTTCAAACTTCCCAAATCCTTGATGCTGAAACGTTGATCCAGGAAGTGCTTCACCTTATTTATAAAGACAGTGTTATTCCTGTGAGGATTACATCATCCACATATATGAGTGCTGCCACAAAGTCTTCACCCTGCTTGTAGATTAACAACGAATGGTCCGCACGAGATGGCTTGAAGCCTAGCTCAGAAAGTGATGTAGTGAACTTCTGGTACCAGTTTCGTGAGGCCTGTTTTAATCCATAAATAGATTTTTCTCAACCTGCACACTCTGTTATCTCCTGCTTTAGCAAAGCCTTGTGGAATCTGCATATACACTTATTCTTCCAAATCGCCGTGTAAGAAGGTGTTATTCACATCTAGCTGGTGTAGATCTCAACCTATCTTTATGGCCACTGTCAAGAGAACTCACACCATAACCACCTTGGCTACTGGTGCAAACTTATCATGGAAGTCAACTCCCTCAAGTTGTGTAAATCCTTTCGCTACTAGCCTGGCCTTGTACCTCTCCACAGTACCATCAGGCCTGTACTTTGCCTTGTATACCCACTTTGCACCTATTGCCTTCATGCCCTGTGGAAATGACTTTAAGGTCCATGTCCCGTTGGCTTCTAAGGCTCGCAGTTCTCGTAACATGGCTTCTCTCCAGCAAGCATGCTTGACTGCTTCCTCAAAAGTCTTGGGCTCCTCAATTTTAGTGATCGCGGCCAGGTATGCCCGATGTTGAGGTGAGAAGTGCTCATAACTCACGTGATTCGCCATGGGATACGTTGCCACTGCATTCCCACGGGACTGTCCTGGAAATTCAACATCATAAATGTTCGTCAATGAAGATGGTGGTCGACGTACCCTATCTCTACGCCTCAAAGGAGGCTGCTCGGGGCGCCAACTTCTTCGAATTGAGGGGTTCCCTCGTCCTCTTGGATTTCATCATTATATTCGCCACCTGTCTATGTATTGACTTCTTCATGAGAATGCTCCACATGAGCATCAAGACCTTCGCCATCTCCATGCTGGCTGGCCAGCTCATCTTCATCATCATGATCTGGACGCACAGGCAGCTCGGCATCAGGTATCTCCTCGTGCTCACATTGAGTTGCCGAGGTGTGCTTCTTGGCCCCATCTGAGTTCGGCGTCTCTTGTTCCTGAAAAGGGAAAATATTTTCAACAAAATGGACATCCCGGGACGAGTAAATTCGTCGAGACTGTAGATCGTACACCCGGAAACCTTTCTGTGAGGCCGGGTATCCAACGAACACACAAGGTCTCCCCCTCTCGACGAATTTGTCGAGGCCGTGATGAGTGTCTTTGGCATACACTAGGCACCCGAAAACTGTGAAGGTGAGCATAAGAGGATTGGCTGCCCAGGAGTACATCATAAGGAGTACGATTGCCAAGAACACGTGAAGGTAGCCGATTGATCAGGTAGCTGGCTGTGACAACACACTCACCCTAGAACTTGACAGGTAAACTGGAGTGAAAATGCAGAGCTCGAGCAGTCTCGAGGAGGTGGCAATGCTTGCGCTCAACGACATCGTTCTGCTGGGGAGTATCAACGCATGTGGTTTGGAGAATGATTCCATGCGTCTCATAATAATCACGCAGACTATTAGTCTGGAATTCTAGACCATTGTGAGCCTGCACCCGCCGAACCTGAGAATTAAACTGCGTATGCACCATCTGACAAAACTGTCAAAATACCTTTCGACATCCGACTTAAATTTGAGTAAATAGACCCATGTGGCTCGACTAAAATCATCCACCACTGTCAAGAAATAACGAGAAACATCCATAGATGGGGTACAATAACCTCCCAAATATCCAACATGAATTAACTCAAAGCACATGCGAGTCTTAATAGAATGCGAAACAAAAGGTGCTCTTGTTTGTTTGGCACGTAAACAAGAATCACAATGATGAAAATCCCCTAGTAAAAGCAGAAATCTGCAAACGCTCCCATAAGGCCGATAACTTCTCCATAGACGGATGTCCGAAGCGAGTGTGCCACAAATCCATGGAAGCCTTCCCAGCAGCCGCGAACACAGAAGGTACCTTGCTATGTGGACGCGCGATGTCCCCGACTCGATGGAGATAGTATAGACCATCACGGAGCTGGCCTAGTCCAATCATAGTCGTGGAGCGTAAGTCCTGGATAATGCAGAAATCAACCAAGAAGAGTAAAGACACATCATGGTCTTTAGTGAGACGACTAACAGAGAGAAAGTTTCATTTGAATGACGGTACATGAAGGACCCGATCAAGTGTAAGTCGATCATTCAAAACCAAAGAGCCAACTCCTTGTATTGGAATACTAGCACCATTGGGAATACGAACTGGGGAAAGAGGACCAGTCCTATCAATTGTATTTAACCAAGTGGAATCACGAACTATATGTTCGTTGCAACAGGAATCGATAAGCCACTCATAAAGTTCAGATGTATTACCCGCCATATGAGCTGTTGGCTCGCTGGATGTAGTCGGTGTAGAATAGAGGAATTGTTTAAGGTGCGCAAACTGGGCTGCGGAAAGACCGGAAATGGGGCTCTCTTCAGTCTCGATATTGGCAGCTCGCAGTCTTGGCTTCCCTTCCCTTCGCTGCCTGCGATCAGCTCCTGCGCTACGATCCCGAGAACAGTCACCACGTTCACCACGCTCGCCTTGTCTAGGCTTGTTCTGATCACCGGGGTAGCCAATTAGTTTGTAACAGGTCTCTTTGGTGTGCCCAATCCTGTTACAAAGAGTGCAACGCGCACGATCATCATCGACGTCCTTGTCCTTGTGCGCTTGGAAGGAAGCGACTTCCACAACGGGACGCCAAGCACCCGTGATTTGCCGTTATTGTTCCTCCGCCGCTACTAGCTGATAAGCTTCAACAATGGAAGGGATCGGTTTCATACTGAGGATCTGAGAACGGATGACAGCAAACGCGTCATCAAGGCCAAGCAAAAAATAAAATTGGTGCTCTACTTCTTCCTTCTCACGCTTCTGCCTAGCCATGGCGCATATACAAAGCCCGCAGGTGCTGCGGGGATTGATCGTAACAGCGCACAACTCATCCCATTGCGTGCGCAGCTTGGTATAGAAGGCCGAGACGCTGAGCTTTTCTTGGCGATCCGAGCGTCCGCCGCAGTTCGTAGGCACGCGTGGCCGAGCCAGAGCCAAAACGTGCAAATCAGACCAGATTTCTCGGGCAGTGCGAGCAGCCCTCACACTATTCCGTACCTCCTTACTCATGGCATTTTTTAACCAACCCTTGACGGTGGCATAGCAGCGGCACCATGCCTTATCACGGATCCTAGGGCTTACCTTGGAGCGAGGAAGAGACCCATCGATGAACGCCATTTTATTTTTGGCGATTAGGGTTTCCGTCATTTCGTTAACCCATTCACTATAGTTCAAATCCGTGAGTAAATCACTTCCAAACAGCTAGCCAGGATTCTCTGACGGATGAAGATAGAGAGGAGAGGTGAGTTGTATCACGTCATCTGAGGATGAAGCCATAGCTCCCTTGCCGAGCTTATTGTCTTCGTCGCCCATGATAAAATCTCAAGCTAGTGACCGATCACCGCTCTGATACCATGTAAAATCTAGAAGCGAGAATGGAGAATAACACGAGATACCGGATTTACGTGGTTTTCCCGTTCAATATGAACGAGACTACTCCACGGAGAACGTGAGTTCTCAGTTTTATTATTAGTTGCAGCTCTACTGTTCTTTCTGCATACATCAAACAGAAACCTCACATCCTATTATACTCTATGTGAGCTAATAGGGTTAGAGAGGCTAAATGTTAAAAGGTCCTTCAACAATAAATATATTACAAACTGGTTCCACACGTTTCTACAGGTATAATTTAAATGAATCATGATGACAGTAGAAGGAGAAAGAAATTGCATTTAAATCATGAAAAAGTTTATAATCCTGAGGATGATTTTGGAAGAAATGGAAATTTTCATTCACAATCCTCTGGTACAAACTTTGAAAAACAAAGTCTCCATATACCTCTTAAGCATTGAATTGTTGAATTTAATTTGGATGATGAAAAATTATATAAATTTGACAGAGAACATGTTTTTATTGAGAAAATAAGTTCCAACAAAAAATTAAGTGCAAATATAAATTATTGGCAAACTGAATATGGATGAACTAGTTCTCTCTCCGCCGATCCCGGCGGCGGCTCCACCGATACTGATGCCAATGACACCCCCGTCCCTCCCGGAAAGGACTCCCCGACTCTCAAGGCCAGGAAGTCCAACTTCCCTACCCCGCCGACCCTCGACATTGTGTGGCGGCCCTGACGAGGGAGTCATGGCGGGGGATTTCATCCCCTGTTTGAATAATGTCTTGGCCATCAAGGGGTAGTCATGTGGGCAATCGATTTCCGAGATAACCCCACCCTACTTACTTTTTCCCTTTTCCCAAATCCCCAAACTTGAACCCTTAATCCAAATCTGCGGAATGCCGGAGGAATGCAAATCCCGACGAGAGACCGGGCGTCGGCCAGTTCTCTTCCTCTTCCTTCATGCCCTATTCCTAGCGAACAAATCTATTCATTTGTCGGAGAGGCGTCACCAGGCAACGGTGGACAGGGCGGTACGAAGCCCATTTGTGGGATTACACTCATTATTGCCACCGTGCGCTCCAGCAGTTTGCTGCCCAACGCCATCATGCGTCGCCGCTTCTGGTTTTCCTCCACCCATCAAATCCTTTTTCCGGGAGATTCTGCCTATCTTTTTTGCAGGGTCTCAAAAGAGTTGCGTGCTGGGGTACCGGGAACAGCGAATCTTTCCGACGGATGGCCACTTTTTGGCGGCCGCAATATGACCGATGGTTCCATTCTTGTGCAGTTCCATCTCTCATTCGTGGCAAGACGGTTACAACTTACAATCCCCGGTGGATTCCAACCGTCCAAGATAAGCATTACTAATTTAATTTTTTAATTTTCATCTAATTCTTTTGGTGTTCCGATTTTCATAATTATTGTTTACACTTTTTTACTTTTCCCTTAGCATAATTCATAACTGCACGTTCACGTTTTTATTTGATTGAGTTTGCCACTTTCTACATTTCTTTTGCTCAATAAATTTTACTAACTCCCCCCCACTTCCCTTTTTTATTATTATTTGTTTTCAATTATAATTTCAAACTCTTTTAGAAAATAAGGTTTGGTGCCCTCTTTCGTCGGTTTTCTCCAATCTCGCCGCTTTCGTCTTCGTGCGACTGTTTGGTACCATCACCGACAAGGCTTCTCTATAGGGATTCGTTCCATCGTTCTCCGACAACTTCACAGCATGCGGAGTAGTTCATAGAGCTTGTGGAGCATCTTTGGTAGAGGTCCGTTGGTACTTGAAATTTGCTTTGCTCCGTTAGGGGTCGTTTGTGTGTTCATCTTGCAGGTAGCTTGTACATCAACTCTACTGTTGGCCTATTGAAGCTTGACTCATAGGAGATATGAAGGCTCTACTTGGCGGATGGGTGCATCAAGAAGTTTGTCGAAGGATGACTTATTTTGTGTTTTTTTCGTTTATTTATGGTTCTAAGCATACTAACAGGGCTGCCCATTGAGTGGCAAAAACGGCCCTTGCATCGGTAGCTCAACACTAGGTTGACTACCGCCTTTAATTTTCAAGAATTGTAACACCCTATCTATTTACGATCTATCTATGGCAAAAAAAAATGGATGAACTAAACGGAAATGTTAAAGATTTCAAATGTTCTCAAAATGATTGGGGAAAAAAAGCAATGTTCTATCAATATAGACGTTATAGTTTGCTCTAATTGATTGATGTGAGTGGAATAAGCATATGGAATAGCTCCCAATAATATGTGAATATTTCAATCGATACAAATCTCAAAGACTCGAAGTATTGCAATTTAGTAACCTGCCTGACGAGGCGTTTAATATATTAACCTCCACCCATACATTATTCTAATATCATGCAACTCTTTCTACCATAATAATCTGCGGAATGAAATTTTGTGTAGTAGTTTCTAGTTCATGAGTATTAGTTAAATATAACTACTAACAAAGATTGAAATTAAGTGTTGTTTTCTTTTTTGTGACAAAATTAATTGGTGTTTCATAATCACACTATTAAACTTGCGTAAAAACTAAAATGTGAGCTAGCAGAAACCCTTTTTCCTTTAGAACAAGAAGTTAGAAGTTTATTACTATCTTTTACTCTTCTAGAGTAGCTCCGGCCGCTACTCATCGCCGGCTGCCTCGTCACTTTTCCGCAAGAGCATCTAAATCTGGATCAATACCAGCAAAAACGTCTCTGAACAAGGTCCTAGCACCATGCCAAATGTGTCCGAAGAAGAAAAGCAGAGCAAACGAAGCATGTCCAAAAGTAAACCAACCCCTTGCGCCGCGCATCCGAGTGCCGACGACCGGCTTCGCCAAGCAGTAGCTTAAAAAAGCAGCTTATGCATTAGGCCATGATGACCGCGGTAAATTACGAATGTGCCATTGCCCCCACTTTTTCTCCTGGATTTGCCTCAAACCTATTTTTTGCCGATTAGGCGAGGCATTCGTTTCTTACCGCTTTTCTCTTCGGATGCGAGATGGACCAGCAGCAGAGGAGCTCCTCCGGCTACTCCCACAGCCCTCGATCTCCCTCGTCGCAACCTTACTTATCGGTTTCCGTCACCGATCCCGTGAAGTTGGGCAATGGCGTTCAGTCTTACATCTCGTATCGAGTCATTACCAAGGTAAATAATCAATCCTTCAAATTCTCGAGCAATCACTTATGGTTAGATTACCGTTCTGCTGATCGCAGTGGCTGGCCAACCAATTTGTCAATTGCTTTCCTTGGACATCTGGAGAGGGATATGTGTAGCTTTCCTTGTGTTTCATAGATCTCTACGAATGACATAGATTATGTTCGGTAAAATGAGCTAAAGCAGACGGATGGTGAAGTTATGATGGATTTGTAACGAATAACGATTCAGTCTAACTGTGTCTGTTGCTTCAACTTGATTCGTGTCAATTCTGCCAATAGCTACAAGTGATGTACATGGTAGAGGAAGTGTTACGCAATCTATGTATCTCGGATTGTGATAGTGGGGGGTTTTTGTTGGTTCCTACAATGGTGTTATGCACATAATTGACATCTTGTTCTTCACAATCAACTGATTTCTTTCTTCTTCGACGCCCTGTGGATGATATAGGTTTCTGGGTATCTGTCTGTGGCATTATTTCAGATTGTTTCAATGTTCATTGCCAAAAATGGCAAACTAGTCTAATGTGCACTTTTTCATTCTCCTGGCAGACGAATCTGCCTGACTACCAAGGACCTGAAAAGATTGTCATTCGGCGGTACAGTGATTTTGTGTGGTTACATGATCGTCTCTTTGAGAAGTATAAAGGAGTTTTCATTCCTCCTCTACCAGAGAAGAGTGCTGTAGGTAAGAGTTCAGAAATTTCTGGCTTTCACATTGTTCTGGCTTCTGTTTTCTAAATATCAGCATACCAGCATATAGTAAGTGACTGTAACTGCTCTAGGTTTGTGTTTCTTCCATTTAAGCTACTTTTGTTGCTAGTGCAACAATAGATTATATAGACATGTTACCTCAATTTTGCGTCTTCCTTTTACGAAAGAGTTTTAGAATGGATCTAGTCCTTGTTCTTTTTAGGTTTATAATTTTCACGCCCTCGGCTTAGTCTCTTTGAGTTAAGGAAATTTATAATCTTTCTATGTTGGCAACGGAACCCATCTGGGGATGAAGAAGTTTCTTGAGTGATGTAGCGAATTTTCTAGCACACTAGTGTTGGGTTTCCCAAACTTACTATGTAAGAGAATGGTGATTATCTGGATTATTTATTAGTATTTGGAACTTGGTTATAGAAAGTACTAATGATAGCACTTAAATGACAGAAAAGTTCCGCTTCAGCGCTGAATTTATTGAAATGAGGCGTCAAGCATTGGATGTATTTGTTAACCGGATAGCCTCACACCAGGAACTTCAGCAAAGTGAGGATCTGAAAACCTTTTTGCAGGCAGAGGAAGAGGTGATAATCTTTGTTTGTGGGCTTATAGACTATTTAGTCTAATGTGACAGTCCAGCCTCATTTACAATGTGACCTAATCTGAAAATGTACCAACAAAATTTAATTTATATGATGCATACTCTTTCAGACAATGGAAAGATTAAGGTCTCACGAGTCGAGCTATTTTAAGAAGAAGCCAGCAGATTTGTTGCAAATATTCAAGGTACAATGAATTGTTTCTCATTTACTCGCACAAACCAGTTGGTGATGAATATGAAGATATACTTCCAGTGTTTCGTTGACTACGTCCCTGTAAATCTATTTACTGACTACTTAAGCTGACAGGCAAACTGTTGGAGTTGTGTCACCATATTCTTTGTTTATACTTCCTAATCTGAATGCTTCTAGTTTTGTGCCAATTCTAGCATTGAACAGTTTACTGAATGTATGATATGGGAAAATTGTTCTAACCGATTTTACAGGATGTGCAATCTAGAGTAAGTGATGTCGTGCTGGGGAAAGAAAAACCAGTTGAAGAATCAAATCCTGACTATGAAAAGCTGAAGCATTACATCTTTGAGCTTGAAAACCACTTGGCTGAGGCTCAAAAACATGCATATCGTCTTGTGAAGCGCCACAGAGGTAACTTGTTAGGTGCATATGTGTCATCGAACTGTTGTAGGAATGCAGTTTGATTGTTTCTGATCTGATGTTTCCTCGGGAAGTAAGCAATTTGTATTGGATAATTTCTTTACTCAGAGCTGGGACAATCTCTATCGGATTTCGGGAAGGCTGCTAAGTTACTTGGTGCTTGCGAATCGAATGGTCTTGGGAAAGCACTAACAGAGCTTGGGGCTAAATCTGAGGCATTATCAATCCGGCTACAAAAGGAGGCAAGTCTTGGAGTTGACGTTGAGCTCATCTTTCTTGTGCTGTTTTGGCCTAAGAGTAATGAGTTTATTGATCCGTGTCTTCACGCACATGCAGGCCCATCAACTCCTAATGAATTTTGAAGAACCTTTGAAAGATTATGTCCGTGCTGTGCAGTCAATTAAGGTTGGTGCTCTTGCGCTTGCACTCCCCTTTAGGTGGCTTTATGTATGCTTTCAATTCAATCCTTAATACTTTATGGAAACTGATCATCCTGCTGCTTTGCATTATTTGGACAGGAAACTATTGCTGAAAGGGCCAATGCATTTAGGCAACAATGTGAACTGGCTGAAACAATGAAGTTGAAGGAGATAAATCTGTATGCGCTTCTCTTTTTAGCTGGATTAATCTTATTAGCTGTGGCATGACTTGATAGTGACATGTTCTAATAGCGTTCTTCTCTACACTCTGCAGCGACAAGCTTATGCTGACACGATCCGACAGAGTGGGGGAAGCTGAAATCGAGTACAGAGAGGTAAGCATCGAACTGTCCTAATCTTTCGTTTTGAATTCTCTCAAGTGTTTCGGCCTATATCTAACAAAGATCTCGCCATCCTGATTCAGCTGAAGGCAGATAGCGAAGAAGCTGCAAGAAGATTTGAGAGCATTGTCCGACTAATGAGTGAAGAGATTGTACGTTTCCAAGATCAGAAGACGATCGACATGGGAAGAGCATTCCATGAATTTGCCAAGGGACAGGCACGACTTGCTAATAGTATTGCAGATGCTTGGCGGAGTCTCCTTCCTAAGCTTGAAGCTTGTTCCGTATAGTTTGTTCATTACTGCTGTAACCGTACTTTTCATATTGTAACAATTAGTTGGATTGTTAGAGCTTTTACTTGTGTATATAATCTCAGCTGTCACCACAACTTAAATTTTATGAATTGTAGACCATGCATGAAACGTTTTTCTAATACTACAGCTTTCCCCCCTTGTATTTGTGGATATTTTTTTTACTTGTGTTGATTCTTTTCATTTTTTGTAATGGAAACTAGTCTGAAAACCACACCGGATCAACTGTTTTTTTTATCTCTAAGATTACTTATTGGTTTGAGTCCGACATTCGGTACGATGGAGTTTCTAAAACACTGACTTTACTGAGATTAGTACTGTTTTGCGCTGAAGTCTAGTGGTTTTAAATTTTCCCCTTGGTGGAATGCGGACTCTTACTGGCCTCTCAAAATAGCGAGGAAGCGTTATCCAATTCCAAACCCACTAGTCTCTCCCCTCAACCACATTCAATCCGCCATTCGCTTCCGTCTTCCGCCATTCAGTACACCTTTTGGCGGCAGCAATGGCTTCTTGTGCTCTGAGGCAACTCATCTATCCCACAACAACTTCCAACGTGAAACTCACTCCTCCCCTGCGGACTCAATCCCCATTATCAATCACCGTAACGAACAACAAACGGAGCTTTGGGGTAAGCCGAATTCATAGCCTCCACAACCGGACAGCCGTCGTCAAATCCTCAAAGGGAAACGGCGGCATCGTGGCTTCCGATGACGATGGAGAAGACGGGGTCTTGCTGGGTACCTTCAAACTGCCAGGGAACACCGATCTCGACAGATTTGAACTCTTGCTCTTCCAGGTTCCCTCTCTCTCCCTCCCTCTCTCGCATTGTTACTTCGTTAATAATCAGTAACTCGACCCATTAAAGCTCAAGCTGCGGTTTTTGGCAACAGTGGGGGAACAGTCTTTCTCAGGGTGCCAATCTGCCATTTCCCGTGCCACTCAAGGTCTGTTCAATTTCCTCCATGCCGTGGTTTGTTGAATTCGGCTCCATATATGTCGTAGTTTTGATTTGATTACGAACAATTAGGTAGACAAAGTAGCGGGAGGGGCAAGGTTGGGGTTCATCACCATTGAAGATGGCGGGGAGACGGATGTTGCAGTGTACATAGACTGCCTGGTTTTCCCGGCGACGGAGAGTTCCGGCCCGATTTTCAGAGCCATAAGGAACGGGCGGCGGAAAAATGAAACTCCACCCGGTGAGCCCAGAATCATGAGAAACCTCATCGAGGCCCTCCAGAAATCCATCCAAATTGCCCGACTCTAGATCGATAGATACTTCCTCCTGTTTGGGCAATTTCTGCAAAATTTGGTTTCAGTTGGATGATGAATTTTTTCAGCCTTGATGAATAGATATCTTAATCCTAATCATCTCTTTAACAAGTACCTAGTTGTACTGGTTAAGAAAATTATGTAAAATTCTGTTCAACTGAGCTCAAAATATTAAGATCTCATATGTATGAATTTACACTTTCACCAAACTTCCTCGAAAGCATCCTCCCTCTCTCGCCACAATTGAGAGGGAAGGGATGACAATTTTGGCTAAAATCTTAGGTATTTACTTAAAAACCAAATGTAACTCTTGCTTAGTTAGGTTGATTGAGTTGGATTTTTAATATATGGATTTGGGTTTTTATCATACTCATTTTAAAGTTATAGTTTAGCACACGAGCTTAATGAATTTCACTATTTAATGCCTACATTTTAAAACTTTTACTAACAAGTCCAACTTTTATGTGTAGTTGTAATTATCACCGCGAATGACAACAATAATATACCGTGGAGGAGGCAGGTTTTCAAACTACCTCTATCCTTTATTAAGAATATATATAATATTTATAAATATAATTAAAACTAATAATGCAAAAATAACTCATTCATAAGGAAACAAAAAATTGACTAATACAATTATTGTTTCATAAATAACCAGGACGAGTTTTCATATTATGAAAGAAATATAAAATACATTCATTGTTTCACCATAATATCATGATAATACCTAACGAGCTGTTGTGAAATGATAGTGTCATGAATGAAACCAATAATTTAATTATTTTTTGTGAATTAATGAACAAATAATGAGTTATGTTGTAATGTTAAAACATCTTTATGTTACTTGTAAGTGTTTAATTCGATCGGTACAAATATATGTAGGGTTATTTTTTCCCTCTCCAAAAGTTACCCCTGTCCGGGACAGTGGCAAACACCCCTCTCTCCGCCTATGACAATATAGAAGTAATTTTTGACAAGAAATATTCATTCCCTACCTAAATTTGTCCACAAAAATACGTGAACCCATATAGACTTCATGGAGAAAGATTTGGTGACTAAGTGGGAAAGGTATTAATCACTTTACTATATAATCAAGACACTTCATTTTAATCTTAATCTAATGATTAACTCTGATAATCTAACTAACAGTTCGGAAATGAAACAGAGAACAAACACGATTTACGTGGTATCCCTGGAATTCCAGGACTAATCCACGGAAGAGCGAGAACACTCTTCGGCTACTGATCTTACTGAGGATAATTGTGTGATACAGGAACGCAAGCTGCACTACTAATACCCTACCTCTGCCAAACCCTAGCTCTCCACGATTAACTCTTTACTACGTGGGCTAAACTAGGTTGCATGGGCTTAATGACAATTAAGACTCTACTGGCCCATTACTACATATGTACGTACTAAACATATAATAACTGCAGTCTATATACTTAACAGCCTCCCCCAAATTGATGCCGGGTCAAGAGCATCAATTTGTCAAACAGAAATCGGTGCCGACTGCTCGTGAACGCCTTTGTGAAGAGGTCTGCAACTTGATCATCAGTACGTATGTAATGTAGTGCAATCGAACCATCTCGTACTTCATCTCGTATATAATGCACATGTATCTCTATGTGCTTTGTACGATCATGCAACACTGGATTCTCTGCTATGCGGATTGCACTCGTATTATCCACAAATAAATCCATGGGACTTGAGCAATTCACGCCCATATCAGTAAGTAGCCGCCTTAGCCACGTCAGTTCAGAAGCAACATCAGACATTGCCCTGTATTCAGCTTCAGTCGATGATTTTGAAACTTTATCCTGCTTTTTGCACCGCCATGAAATAAATGAATTCCCAAACTGAACACACCACCCTGTAGTAGATCGTCTGGTGTCCACGCACCCACCATAATCAGAGTCGGAATAAGCTCTCAAGGTAGTAGTACCTGTAGAAGGAAAGTATATGCCCACTTCCTTCGTACCCTGCAAATAACGCAGTATACGATATACTGCAGCTAAATGTTCAGCTCGAGGATCCCCCATATATTGACTGACCACCTGTACGGCATAAGAAATATCAGGTCGAGTTGCTGATAAGTAGATTAAGCTCCCGACTATACTCCGATACTGTGATCCATCCCTAACCTTCTCGCCTGAATCCCGGCTCAGTCTCAAATTACACTCCATGGGAGTATTGACAGGCTTGCAAACTTCCATATTATGGTCACTTAATAGATCAACAATATATTTCTTTTGGCTGAGCAAGATACCTTCCTTATTGCGAGAGACTTCTAACCCGAGGAAGTAGGATAAGTCTCCTAAATCCTTGATCCTGTAGGCCTTCTGTAACCCCTCTTTCAAGTGTTGAATACCCTCCATGTCAGACCCTGTAATAATCATGTCATCCACGTACAAAAGAAGCAGAACAATACCCGTTTGTGTGACCTTGACAAACAACGACGGGTCATTCAGACTTTGGCTGCATCCAAGCTCACGAAGAGTAGACTGAAAAGTCTCAAACCAGACACGGGGGGCCTGTTTTAAACCATACAAGGATCGGTTTAGTCTGCATACCTGACCAGGAGCCCCGACATTGTACCCAGGTGGCTTCTCCATGTATATAACCTCTTCCAGATCACCGTGCAGAAAAGCATTCTTCACATCAAGTTGAGCTAGAGGCCAATTCTTCATAGAGGCAACTGCAAGAAGAGTCCGTACTGTCGACATCCGAGCCACAGGTGCAAATGTCTCATGATAGTCCACCCCGTGCTCCTGTGTATATCCTAACGCAACAACACGAGCTTTATGACGCTCGATTCTTCCATCAGGAAGCATTTTAATTGCGTAAACCCAGCGGCTCCCTATCGTCGGTACATTAGGAGGACGATCAACAACAGTCCAAGTGTTATTCGCGTGATGAGCATCAAATTCACTCTCCATCGCCTCCTCCCAAACCGGATCTCCCTGTGCATCCTTGTAACGGGTAGGAACGACAAGAGAAGTAACACCATATGCCATATAATCACCATGATGAACAGGGGGAATACCCTTATTGATGCGTGTAGAGCGCCGAAGAGGAGGAGAGGAAATGGCCGAGGTGCTTCCTGTAGGTGAGGAAGTGCTAGCGCTAGATGACGAGGTGCTTCCTGTAGGTGTTGAAGGGCTAGCGCTAGATGATGAGGAGCTGCTGGGGGAGTCAAGATCATCAGGGGGCAGCATGTCATTCACTTCGGCAGAGGGCTCATCATCAAAAGAAAACATGGGCAACGAACCATTTGGAGGAAAAATAGACTCGGACTTAGAGGAAGGTTCAAAGAACCGAATATGTTCGAAGAACACAACAGTGCTAGCTACACGAACACGCTGAGAAACTGGATCATAACACATGTACCCTTTATGAACATCACTGTACCCCATGAAAGCACACCGAGCTGTTTTTGAGGTTAGCTTAGTACGCTCACGACGGGGCATTAAAACGAAACACAGGCAGCCAAACACACGAAGGCGAGAGTAGTCCGGGGAACGTGAATAGAGTTTAAAAAATGGACTCTCATTGCCAAGGATCGGAGTGACTTGATAATTGATTAACCTCACTGCCGTGACAACAGCTTCAGGCCAAAAACGACTAGGGACTGAGGATGCTAGTAATAAGGCTCTGGTAAGCTCGACAACATGTCGGTTTTTACGTTCGACGAGACCATTTTGTTGAGAAACTCCGGGACAAGATTTTTGACTTAAAATACCACGGGATCGATACACCTCACGCAAGGGAAAGGAGCTAAACTCCCCACCAGGATCAGAGCGGATAATTTTGACAGGTTTTCCGAATTGAGTTTGGACCATATTGAGGAACTCAAGTGCCACAGAGCGAAGATCAGATTTTAATCGAAGAAGATAAATCCAGGTATATCGAGTGGCATGGTCAACAAAAAGAGCAAAATAACGGAAACCATGACGAGAAACAACAGGTGCAGGTCCCCAAAGATCTGTGTGTATCACATCAAAGGGTTCATGAATAACAGTAGTGCTAGGAGGATATGAAATACTGGCAGTCTTAGCTTCAACACAGCTAGTACAAAAATGATTTTCGGGGACACTGACACGAGTTTTACCAAGTAAAGACTTTTGAAACATGACATGGAGACGAGCTGAGTGGGGATGCCCCAATCGAGCATGCCACAGATCCCACTGCTTATTTGACTGACTCGAAATTGCTGAACAAGACAAGGGACTACTGACAGACCTAACCATAAGACTCGGAAGACCAGGAGTAACAGAATGCCCATGTAATTCTTCGAGATGAAAAAGACGTCCCTGCTTACTCCCCCTTCCGATCAGACTCCCCGTCTTCGAATCCTGTATGACACAACCAGACGGAGCAAACGATACAGTACATCCTTGCTCAGTAAGTTGACCAACGGAAACGAGATTAGGAACAAGAGCAGGAACATGTAGAGTATCATGCAGAGATATGCTTTTGTTCACCACATCACCCATCCCCTGAACTTCTAATTTTGAACCATTTGCCACCGTTAAATCGATATTTTGAACAGGGAATACATTTTTTAGCACACCCGAATTACTGGTCATATGATTATAGCAAGCCGAATCTAGAAGCCAAGGTGCACGAAATTTACCTGTACCATGCATTGTAGCAAAAGCAGCGCTTATTGCCGCACTTACGATCTGCTCGACGGTCTGAACCGTCACCCCGCCAGTATTTTTAGCAGCTGTGCTGTTTTCTCCAGCTGTGTTTCGGCTACTGCTCGCATCGCCTGAAGGAGCCCCTGTATGCCAGCGTGATTCTTCAGCAGCGGAGTGCCAACGAGGGTCATTCACAGTTGGATACGCCCCATATACAGCCCGGTCATTATTCCCCGAGCGATACGCAGGAGCGGCACGGCCAGAATGTGCACTCCCTTCACGAGCAGCTCCTTCACGTGCCTCGTTCCGTTCCTTCGTCCGGCAATCAAGGATTATGTGCCCCATACGTTTGCAATACACGCAAAAATTGCGTCGGCGGCAGTGTTTCTGTAAATGGCCCTTCTCCCTGCAATGGTGGCATATTAAATCCGAAATTGGGACCCTCCGTTGGAATTGGGGGCGGTCAATAGCAAACGCAGAAGCTCCTTGACTTGGTCCTTGACGATTTTGTCCCGCGGCCGATGCGACAAGCGCTTCTCCTTCACCTGGCCGGAGATCGATCAGCGCCTGTGTCCGCAAGCGGGTTTCCTCACGGACAAGCGTCCCCAGCACTCCGTCAAATTGCAAAATATCCCGGTTCAGGAGAGTTGCACGAACGGCTTCAAATTCCGGCCGTAGCTTCATTAAGAAATCCAGAAGCCGAGCTTGCATTCTCTCGGCAATAGCTTCTTCAGTCATGACGATTTCCGGACGCAGTGCAGCATGGACGAGATCTTGCTCCGTCCAGAGTTCCTGTGCATTGTTGAAATATTCGGATACTGACCGATCTCCCTGTTCCAGCCGCGTCAAAGCAAGCCGGATCTCGAACTGGCGAGCAGCATTGACAGTCGAGTACATGACCTTGAGATGGCGCCACATACGATTAGCTGTAGGATATAACCTGAGACTAAGACAGGTGGATGAATCCACCGATCCGAGCAGCCAAAAACGTACACGAGCGTCGTTCTGCATCCAGGTTGCAATAGCTTGAGCTCCATTGTCGGGTTTAGCTTGCGTTCCATCAAGGATGCTTAGTAATCCTTTTCCCTCCACGAATACACGAAACTGAAATTCCCAGAGTGCGTAGTTGGTTGAATTCAGACGAATAGACGGACGATCGGACTCCATTGATTGAGGCTCTGATACCATGATAATCTAACTAACAGTTCGGAAATGAAACAGAGAACAAACACGATTTACGTGGTATCCCTGGAATTCCAGGACTAATCCACGGAAGAGCGAGAACACTCTTCGGCTACTGATCTTACTGAGGATAATTGTGTGATACAGGAACGCAAGCTGCACTACTAATACCCTACCTCTGCCAAACCCTAGCTCTCCACGATTAACTCTTTACTACGTGGGCTAAACTAGGTTGCATGGGCTTAATGACAATTAAGACTCTACTGGCCCATTACTACATATATACGTACTAAACATATAATAACTGCAGTCTATATACTTAACAAACTCAATTCAATCAAGTTGTGGTTAGAATAGCAATTGTATTATTATTATTTTATTTTTATTTCCTCTAAAGATTTCCTTTCACATTCTTCACATGTAATAGAGAGCAGAAATTTTGTAGAGAGAGAATAGTCTGGAGAATGAAAAAAAATTCATTAGAGAGAAGTCATGTGATTTGTAATGTAAGGGTTGTTGAGATTTTATATGTACATATGTAATGATGAGAATTCGTCATTTTTGTCGTAAAATAAAACATGATACTTGTATTAAAATAGAAGATGAGACTTTCAAATAATTCATCATAAATTATTGTCAATCTCAGCCAAAAGTTGAGATTGTTTCTAAGGATTAGAAACTCTGTTTTTTCTTCATTCTACTTTTTGAGGGATCACCAAAATAATTCAACTTCTCCAAACAATGCATTTTCAAATTTATGCCTATAATTGTTTTATGATTAAATCAAAATTTTGTTAAGTTCCAGCAAAATCAATGGCAAATACTATGGCGCCTCTCAAGAATAATCATATGTACATATTGATACCCCAAACCTCCAAACCCCTATATGCGCAATTGCGCAAGTGAAAACTATCAAACTATACTAGTATAAACCTATCTACCATCCCAATCCCATTGAATCAAGGACAACTAAGTAAATTTTGGTCAACCTGTCACTTGGCTCTTACAATTCAATGAGTGTCCTGTACTAATTGGCTTGGACTTTTCACTGTTGCCCAACCATATAATCTGGAACAACGTTCTCTCCATATTAGACTTATAACCAATATTGTCAGAACCGAACCGTAGCATGACCTGGTAATGCAAACGGCTCGCACTTTAGCGGTCCAACCGGCATTAGACCGTTTAAAAACCGTTAGAGAACCGGTATCTAATAAACGTTATCAGTATAAATAGTGTACATTTCTTAATCAGAGCTCATCTCTTTCCTTCGAAATTGTGAAATGGAAATAAGGATTCAATTTGAGAGCCAGACGTTTTTGGTTTATTTCAATTTTCAATTTTCTACAATTTTTTTAACTAAATTTAGTGGCTGAATGGCAAAAACCGGACGAGCGGCTCGATCGGCTCGAACAGTTAACCGCCTCAGCCGCTCACCAACCGCTACATAAAACCGGAGCGGCTTTTAGACTGTTCCGAGCCGATTTTGTGACCGGGTGGTGGTTTTACTGGTCGGGCCGAGCGGCTCGGCTTTAATAATGCTGCTTATAATTAACCACACTCCTCCATATAGCTCTTTCAATAACTGTTGCGGCTGACTTACCACTCCATTTATTCTCACACTATTGTAACATAACATCCAATCTCATATTTATGGTGGTGTGTGATCCTGCAATACCATACGAAGGACATATTGTATACATGAGCATCCACCAAACAAAATAGCTTCGAGTTTCCAAGCCACCTGAGCATAGAACACAAAAACTAGAGGCTGGCTTCCCCTATGCAACCAACCTATCCTGCAACTAGAAACAATCATTCACCACCAACCTACGAATAAAATCATGCCTAGGGACTACACATTTATCCAATACAAGCTTATACCAAATCACATATGCATCATCTTGTCTCAAAGAATTCCACATTATGCATAAAATTATAATATATATATTGATTAAATCCATCGGTTTCGAAAATCCTAACTTCTAAATATGGCCTAGTAGCACCAGTTTGTAAATGTAAATTGATCTATTTTTTTTAATGTAAGTACTACATATTTGTACTACTAGTAGACATAATTTGTATTAGGACAAAATTATGATTTTTAATGTAAATTAGTCTTATTTATAATGTTAGTCGTATCCATTTGTATTGGTATAGCTATTACTGTTATCTTTTAGTTTATAGGATTTATACAATTTTTTTATACATTTATGGTTTGGTTTGTAAACCATGCCACTCTTTATTTATGTTTTCTGATATGATTTGTATGCTTTATATACTAATTTGTATACTTTTATGATATAATTTGTATAATTTTCTCATCCAATTTGTATACTTTGTACTATTAATTTTTATAAATTTATCATTTCATTTGTATACCTTGTAATATTAATTTGTATAATTTTATGATATAGGTTGAATACTTTGTATAATTAGTTAGTATAGTAGTTTGTGGTTTGAATTAAATAAATTGAATTAATAAAAAATTTAGTTGATTGAATTCAAATTATCACCTCTAAAAAATTTGGATGAATAGCATGTTTAGTCATTGAGACTACTTATTTGTTTCGCGCTTGCTAGTTAAAAATTTTAATTGCATTAATTTTCACTATTACTAAAATAAAGTTTCAAATTTGGTCACTGCCGTTAACTTTTGTCAGACTCTAGTAACGCCCTCAGTATCTTGATGACATGGTTGGAAAAAAAATGACGAGTCACCTAATTTTAAAACAAAAAAAAATTAAACTCGACCCGTCACGTCGGAAAACTCACCACATTAGAAACCCAATAATCCAACCCGACCCTATCTCCTTGCACTACCTGACCTAATGTAGCAGTCGGAGTCGGAACTGGATCTTCTCAGCGAGTTAATCGATCAAAGGAATAGAATGGAGATCTCAATTGGAGAATCAGAAGGAGAATTATAGGAGAAGGAAGAGAGATTGAGAAGAAGAGGGAGTACAGAAGCAGGAGAAGAAGGGAGAAGGCAGAATATAGGAAGAAGAAGATTGATAAACTGATTTCTGTTATTCGATAATGATTTCAGTACAAAGTTTACCTATTTATATGACTTGCTCAATTACAAAGCAGTCCCTAAACTAATACGTTTTACAGTTCACTCCTGACCATTACACCTAAGCTGAACTCATGAACAAAGCTCAAGCTTGATCAAAATAAATCTCGAGCTCTACTCAAATTGAGATGGGCAAAGACTTGAAATTTCAACCTTAACATCTCTTTTGTGTCTTCAAAATACAAGTTTATATCTAAATCAATTTACAATCATGGAAATATGAGTAAAGCTACACTACATCAGTTATCCTATAAGTCTTCAAAAGCTCACATCCCCAGGTTGCATATCCTCTAAACAAAAGAACATGTTGGCTCCCACAATGGGACAATAAAAACACATAGGCTTCCCATTTGTTATTTGAAACTTGCACACACATACCAATGGATTTGAGTCAATGCTTGGAAAACTTCCTTTTCTCGATCTTGATTCACATAGAAATTCAGGAATTTCACTATGGTCCTAGCCGAACCGAGGAGATCGCTTAAATTCAGGTCCTTAAAGCCTCTTTTTTAAGGAGTATCTTAAAGTGTTGTGATTGGCTGACTCAATTTTAGGTAGTTAGTGGAGAGTTATTAGTTAAATAGTTGTTAGAGCTATTAAGGAGACTACAATCTACACATAATATAATACACCGAAGGGAAAAACGGGAGCCCCATTTCAAATTTCCTGCAACGAGAGTGAAAGTAGGAAGGACATTTTGGTCTTCACAATTACTTTTTTTTATTCATTAAAAAGATATGTACTGGGATTTGAACCATGACCATTTTAAAGACAGGCAAGGATCATAACCAATCACACTAAGTACATTTGTTGTATCCTTTTAAATTAAAAACATATAATAGCAGGGTGGAAAAAACTCTTCCCCCATTTCAAATTCCCTGTTCCATGAGCGTTTGTAGGAAGGGTAGAATAGGGAGTGTTAATTTTTTTCTCTTTTCTCTGTGGAACGGGCCAACTTACCGTACACATGCGGATTTAAACGAGTCCAGGAGTGTCAATTTTTTTCTTTATACCCTTTTATTTATCCGTGGTGATAAAATATATATGAAAAGGCAAAAATAATACTCCTTTTTATTGTTAAAAATAAAAAATTTAACAATAGACTAATGCATGGTATCTAATGGGCTAACCGCTAACCATAAAATAAAAGAGTTGAATGGGTCTGACCTACATGGGATTTGGTCATCAAGTAAAACAAATGAACATCATGGGTTTGCCATTCTAAAACAAGCTATTTTCTCTGGCATAATATATATTATGCTATTATTTTATATCTTAGTGGCTAAAATATAATGTATTTTAAAGTTATTCAATGGTTCAACCTCGACCAACCCAATTAGTCCAATTTTTATCATTTCAAATATATATTTTATAATTATTTGACATCATAATGATCAAATTATAGTGTATTGTATAGGGAATCGTTTGGTATTTGTTAGTAAAAAACTAAACATAAAAATCTATTTGGTAATTTTAAACATTAAAACGATCCTCAACATTTTCAGTTCCTTTTGAATTTATATGGTTTTATTTCCGAATAAGTGATGTGCAAATGGCGAATTGTAGTCGTCTTTTTTCTTTCACTATTTTTTATTTTCAAATAGAAAGTTTAAAAGTAAAGAATAATTAGAATTTGGCATAGGTCGGTCAAACAGGTTGAATTTCAAGTTTTGGCCCATTTGTTTTATGCATTGCAAATTTATTAGCATGTTGATGGAAATGGCTTGGAAAAAATACATATAAGTTGTATCTTTGAAGAAATGTCCTCAAATGTTTGAATGCTTTGTGAATCAGGTTCTGTGACTTTTGTGATGGTGTAAGTGCTTGACGATTGCTCGATGTTGTAACTACTTAATTTAAGAGTAAATCTTTTGATTTTCCCTATGAGTTGTGATACCAGTTCTGGTGGTTGCAGCATGTTGTCGTTGTTGGCCTTTAAAAGTTGTTTCGCCGTGATGCTAAATACCTTTCTTTCTTTTTTAACAAATTGTGTAGTAGTGCTATGAAACAGACCACCCATGAACGTTACGTTTATTATGGTCTGTTCTTACTTCCGGTGGTGAGAAATTGTGAATTGAGAATCATATTCGCCTACCGCACTGTGTCTGGTTGGTGGCTGCTTACTGTGCTCTCTAGAGCTATGAAACAGACTACCCATGAACTTTACCCTTAAGAGTCCATAACTTTGCGAAAAAACAAATATAGGCAATCAAAGGTGGTGGATGTGTGATGATTTTTTATGGCTTAATTGTTTGTGAATTAGATATTTGATCTTTGTATGATTAGAGGGGATGTTTGCTTAATAGAATAATCCATTTTAATTCATGTTTATTTTTAACATGAACTTTAGTAACTCAAAACCTTCGAGACACATATCACCTACTGCATTGTATCATTTTGCCTGGGTGCTTGCTGTGTTGTCAAACTTCTTTGCTGCTGATGCAGTTACACTAACAGGGGAGTTAAGAACCCATGAATGTTTCCGTTTGACACAAACAAGAGGACTTACTTCTAAATCGTGCACTAAAGATGATTGGAGGAAACATCTCTGTTGCAGTTGATACACTGGAGACCATAACAAAAGCAACGTATAACATCAAAACCAACCATCTGAACTATTAGCATTGTTGCTTTACTCTTTTTTCGTGGTTGAGTCTCCTTCAAAAAATTTAGTTTGATTTTAGAAAATTTTGCTTCTGCAAACTTGTCTTGCCACCAACGCGTTCAATAGATGGAGATGGCAGAGGCGAAGGCTATTTTGTGTTGTTGTTGCTGGTTTAGGGATCGGTTTGTGAAGAAGAGGGAGAAGTGAGGGGGAAAGGGAAATGCATGAGAGGGGGATAACTCTTTTCTCCGACAAAAATGGAGTGAAGAAAGGAATTATGATCAGTAAGGATATGGTTATCTTACATAACTGTGTCTATTCTGTTTGAATTGAGCTTGGGAGGTAGTGATAAGGACGAGCTGCAACCAATTCATAGTGATAAGAGTGCTATGAACTGTGATCATGTCTTATTTCAAGTTAGAAGGTAGTTTCAGTATAAGGATTATTTAATTTGACAAGTTGTTTCGTCCATGATTCTTGGTAGTTTCAGTGCCATTCTAGCCATTGTTTAGTCTGTAATTTTTGAGAATTGATGTGCGAGTAATGACTTTCACTTAGCTTCAACTATTATGTGTGTATTTATTGGCATGTGATAGAATTCTCTTTTCCTTTTCTTTGAATTCATTTTCATACTCTAATTGTATCATTTGTACATAGGCAAATCATGCTCGAGATGACAACTTGCTGATATGGCTGGTGCAAGGAATGAATCCTTCATTAAAATTCAGACCGACAACGGGGAGGGATGCCCAGGACTAATTCAATGATGATTGATGATGGTATGATAAAAACTGCAGTCTGCATCAGCACCAATTTCTAGGCCTAAGTAAAGTTATTCAACCCAGAACTCTGCTTAGCGCTAAAAATTGCCCTCACCCAACCTTTATCCTGTTTCACCCACTTCTGAAGAGTCAAGATATATTACTAATTCTCTCCATTCGTATTTTCTTATTGACTCTTTCTGACCCTTTAGGTTGGGGCGGGTCGGGAAGAATCGGATTAGTGGGCCGGTCTTAATCAAGTGGAATCCCAATCCCTTCACTCTCACTTGCTTTCTCTCCCATTCCACAAGTGGGTAACATACAGTAATCCGGCCAACAGACCGGGTAATAAGCTAGTTAAATTAAAAACAGCAACCCTAACCCACGTCTCTTTCTTTTCCCTCCCGCAAACATCCGAGCCGTCCCGCTGTCTGTTTCTTCTTCCTCCGCAAGCAGGCGAACCGTCTCTCCCGGTCGTCCCTTCTTTGGCCGGCGATTCTCAGTAAGAATTCTCCGCCAAGGCAGCTAGCTCCCGCTGCAGTCGTCGTTCAAGTCCACCAACGCAAAACACAGCTGTCGTTGTTCGCGTCGGTCCAGCTTCCCTCCCGCTGAGATCTCTGGCAGGTGATTCTGCTCACGCTTCTGTTCTACACCGTCGCCGTCGCTACCAGCTCCCTCCTCCGTAGCTGGCGAGTGGCGGACACACAATTGCTCTCAAGCGATCGCGACGTATGCCACAACTACTGTCAAGCGATCGCGGCACCAATAGTCCTACCAGCTCCAACGTCCCCAGCTTCCACGCCATCAACCGCTAGCCCGTTTTCCGACGAATACTCCGACCCCTTCTACGTCTTGTAATATATTGACGTTGATAATGTAATTAACAATGCAAGATGGAAATGTTAATAAGTGATGGAAATAAGTTAAAATGTAGTTATGATCACATTGTCATAACAATGGTTTATGGTTAATAATTGCAATAATATAATTGATAATAGTCTCGTGGTCGGTTACTAAGGTGTAATAATATGTGTTGATATTGTTGATAGGTATTAGAGGTCTCATCTCAATTTGATTGGTAATGTTATTCATAACGTAATATGAACATATTAATAAGTGATCGGCGGGCACATGAATCAGTGGCTCATCAGCAACAAAGCCAGCATGGTTGACCTCGCCTTGTCCAATATCCCTTCTTGAAATACGATAAAATTGTTGATAATGCAGGGTAAATATTATATACATTAACAATGATCATAGATTAATAATAGTACATGTTAATTCAACCACGAGGTTAGTAAAAGTACATGTAAGAAAATCTTGATAATGGCGATAAAAATAATAATAATTGGCAAAGAAACATTAATAATGACCCCAGACTGATAATAGACAAGAAAGGTTATTAATGACAAAAAACTAACTATACACATTAATCATACCAATGATTTATAACTTGGCACGTTAGAAAATGTTGATAACAGCCTTAAAAAAAAAAAATAATAATAATGGTCGAAGAAATACTCCAAGCCCATGCAACGAACAACCTAAACCAATGCACACCGAACAAAAACACTAAACTACCAAAACAACATATCATAAGATATGGAGGACTTAAACCAAAGTAATATATGGCGGATTGAACGAGACCTTTGAAAGGCGACGAAGATTCCTGTTAATAATTGCAATTGTATAATTAATAAGAGTTGATAACGTGGTTGAATATTGAAATTGTAAGGATAATTTCTTGATTACATAGCGTAAGAGTGTTGTGGTCGCCCATAATTGATTCATAATATTGTTAGCAACTCTGAGGGTAGTTGCCTTCTTCTTGTCCATCGTCTTACTAAGCTATGCAGGATTACGCGTTGTGTTCTTTGTACGCGCCATATTGTAGACCACTGGCAAAAATTACAAATCGCATATAAATATATTAATAACTCATGCTTGAAAAATGATCAATACAAATCGCACTTTAAAAGGGATGATTAACACGAACGACATTATTTCTTAATAATTAAAGTTGAAATACATTTGCGTGTTAATAATGTTTTAATAACTCGGGAGAAACGTTAATAACGTGAATTATTAACAATGCATGCGTTAGTTGTTAATCATCCCTCTTCGAGTAATGATCTTTACTTAATAACACCTTCAATTATTAATAAAAACTTTCGTCCTTATTAATCATTCTTTTTTAATTAATAATCTAAAACCACATTGAAGGTTTACAGGCAAAGTTCATTATTAACTTAAACACTTTAATTATTAACAACTAACGCATGCATTATTAATTATCCCGACCGAGTTATTATCTTAAATTGTTAACAACTGTTGCCTGGTTTATTAAACAACCCTTCCCGAACTATTATAACACCTCGTCAAACAACGCAACCAAATATACATTAGCCAAACGAAATACAAAAAATTACCAAACAGGAAGGGTCTTGGCGATTCCATGTAATCGGTAGTCTAGCAACAGCAGACGAGAGAGACGACGACAAACGAGATGTCACCAGGCGCGACGACGACAAACAAGAGAGACGGGGCGCAACAGTGGACGGAAACGAGGGGTCACCAACTCGGGGCGCGACGGTGGACGAAAATGCAACGACAGTTCAGCAAAACCAAACGGCGGAAAGCAAGAGCTCCGGCGGCTGCGCGGCACGACGACGATTTTTGTAGGATGAACGGTTTTAGGGTTGGGAGGAGACTGATTCTCGAAACCCATAATAATTCAACGTTTGTGTGGTTTCTCCCATTTTGATTTAATTAATAATATCATTTAAATCTAAATATTTTCTATATTCCTGTCTTACCCTTAAACGTATTAGGTAGGTAGTTACCCAATCATTACTAATCACTCTCTCTCTCCTTCTCCTATTGGTTGAAAGAGATTTAAGATCTTCCTTAAGAAAGAGGCCTTAAGGACCTGATCTAACCAGCCATATGAGTGATGATGGGTAGGTACTTACATAATTTGCCTTGGGTTCCAAAAGATGGAGCAAAAATTCGAGCGGTAAAATGAATACCAGCTCATAAGATTCACAATCCCAACACAAGTTATCCAATAGGCTATATCAGTATTAAAAGTAAAATAGCAATAGTCTAAAAGAGAAAATTCAATAAAAACTAACGTAATGCATTAAGTAAAGTCTATTTCAACATCTTCCTTCTTGGTCAAAGCATGTAAGGAGAAACAAAAAAGAGAATAGATTTATAAGACGTATAACAAAAGTAATTACTTATATGAAATTGAAGCAAGAAAAGCAAGTTTAGAATTACCTTCACACTCCTTTTCAAACCATAATGATTTCTTAACCAATTAGAAGATCAAATAAGAGCTTGAATTAATTTTTTTTAATGATGCACAACTTGAATCAGTTACTCTTCCTCAGGCACTAAGAGCATCTCCATCCATGCAATTACAAAAGAAATTGTATTTGTGTATTTTATTATCAACTCAAATTTTTTGCAATCCACATCACATTCATTTCATTCACCTACATCAATGCAATTAACTTGCAATTGCAAATATAACTAAATATTATGTTTAAATTATAGAAAATTAAGTAAAAGAGAAAATAAAATAATATAAAATAAAAAATTCCCATTTTTTTAGGCTTTTTTGACTTGCATATGGAACTTCATTTGTTGCAAGCTTGCAAATATGCAATTGATAGCCACATCAATGTAATTGGTTTTACAATTGCAAACACCTATGCCATGTCATTTTGCAATTGAGAATGCAATACCAATGTGGATGCTCTAAAGGCATATTCGGAGGCAACTAAAGTTATAGGAACCGCTAAAATATTACAAGCCATCCTTGAAAATACCTTATACCTCATTCTTTGTTAATTCCACCACTAAATAACAGCAAAACAACAATATGTCAACACAATATGAATCTCATCAGCAAGATAAACATCCAATTATGATCTTGCTATTGTAAGAGAATCTTCATTTCAGATCATAGATTCAAATTTGCCTTGTCTATTCTTCTTCTTCCAACCAAACTTGACGTAGTAGAAACAGTAGTAGGAGAAACAAAGTCACTATCTACCTCAGTTGAATTCCCAATGTTCTTAGCTTTATAGTCCTCAATATTCTCATTGAAAAGTACATAAAGTTTATCATGAATTACTTTGACCTCTCAATGCTAGAGTCAACCCCATTGTACAAATCAAGAAAGAATTCCTCAATCATCCTGAACTTGTTTCTAGGATCCAGAACATTGGCCATAGAAATTATCAAATTAGACTCCCCCAATACTTGTCAAATTTTGTCATCATCTCAGAAACCATAAGTTGTATGCTTTCATTCTCAGATAATAAAGTCTCATTCAATAGGCTTTTGATATCCCAAAGTTCAGGAAGAAACAAGTTAGCAGTAGGATAATCACTTCCTAAAATATGTGTAGTGATATCATTAAATAGCCCAAGAAATTTACAAATATCAGGAGCCATTTGCCATTGCTCCTTCGAAGGCAGCCAACCATATTTTGAATCTCTTTCAACATATCGAGCAAATGCAACTTTCACATCACAAGCTAAGATAAGCTTCTTTCCAGGCAACTTTAGCTATTTAGCAACATCCCAAAACATGTTGACTCGACTCTCTGAAGCAGCAATGTACTTAACATTGTTTATGACATTCTCAATTATTGGACCAATCTCCTTAAGTCCAGTTTGCACCAAAGTATTGACAATATGAGCACAACATCTAACATGAAACACATATCCAGCAAAAGGAAGCCTACCTTGAAAGCTAAGTGTTTCTTTTAGAATTCTAACATCAACATCCCTGTAAAAAGAATTAGCAACTGTAATTGTCCACACTTTTCTCTCAACGTCCAAATCAGCCAAACATGTTTGTAACGCATCAACAATAGCCACTCCAGTATAAGGTGCTGGGACATCACAAAAATCAAGGACACGTTTTTGGAGCTTGAAATCCTTATCAACAAAGCGGCAAGTAACAACCATGTAATCCACAGTTTGAACATATTGCATCAAATCAGTAGTCAAACTCATCCTAGATACTCCTTAGAGAAGTTTCTTCAACTTCTTCTTATGGATACCATATGTTTTGAAAACATTATTTTGGATAGTAGTACGAATAATTTTCTAATAGTTTGGACTCATGGTTCTCAAGAACAAGTTAAATAACTCATATTCAGAAGTGATAAAATGCATTTTGTTCACTATGAAGCAATGAGCCATGATCTAACGCACTTTAGCTTGATCATATTTGAAATTCTGCACAAAAATTGCACTTTCAGCATGCTTAAGCATTGTTGAAATGTTGACTTGTTGTTGTCCTTTCTCAAAAAGTGTTGAGGATTTCAATGGACACACCAATAGATGCCTGGCCATTGTTGTTGTATCACCTAGGCTATATGGTGGGTAGGACTTCTTGCAATATCTGCATTGGTTAAGCTTTTTAGCCCCTAATTATGTTTCCAGTTGATGAGAGTGATTCCAAACATCAGAAGTCTTTGCCCTCTTAATTTTTTCATGTGGATTTGCTTCATCATTCTGTTCAGATGCTTGGGTTCTAGTTGTGTTTGCTCTATTAGGTTCATCACCCCCCAGAGCTGTGTTGGAAGCATTTGCAGGGATAGAACTCAAGTTAGATGTTTTTCCGATTGCATTTGAAGACATTTTCTTCAGAGGCCGGCCAAAAATACTCAAATATGCATTCAAAAAGTGAAGCAGTTAGGAACGCATACTAGGAAGCAAGACTAGTTGAATAAAAATGTGAAACCCTAGATCTGAAATGAAAACATCAAAATGAAATCAAAATTTATTATGAAAATCTAATCCATTAACTTACACTAGATACAAAAGCAGTCAATTTTATAGAGAAAAATGGTGACTTGCGTTTGGCGATTGAAGAGGAAACTCGAGTTTTTGGTTTGGCTGAAAGACAAGTTAAGGGGATTTTTCCAGAAATAGCACCATTTAAAAAAAATATACAAAAATAGCACCCAATCCATAGAAATTACAAAAATAGCACAATTTTTTAAAAACCGCACCTCTAAGGTGCGGTTTGAATGTGAATCGCACCCCCTGGTGCGGTTTCTATGTAAACTGCATGCCCAAGGTGAGGTTTAGCATTCTGGGCCAAAATCGCATCTTGGCCATGCGGTTTGTGTGTCTTATCTAAGAAAACCGCATGGCCTAGATGCGGTCTTGTGCTGACCTAGCAAAACCGCACTTTGGGGATGCGGTTTTGCTTCTCCAAAACAAACCGCACCCCCAAAGTGCGGTTTTGCCAACACAAACCGCACCCCCCCCCCCATGCGGCTTGTGTGTCAATTATTTTCTGACACCAAACATGTAGCAATGCAGATTGACAGACGTGGGGCTGCATGGCAGATGAAAACCGCACCCTCCCCATGTAGTTTTCATTGATGATTTTGCCTATAAAAGACAGCCCGAGAAACCTCTTCTCTTCACACCTCTCCTTCTCCCTTTTCAATTTTCTGTTGTAGCTCCCTACTTCTCTAATGTTTTTGCAGTTAACGTTAACTCGTAAGATTATTTTGTATTACTTTTTATTGTGAATTGTGAATTGTGATTTTTATGACATTAGTTGAACTACTGTTTTTTTGCAAGTGTCATTCCAAAAGTTCATGCTTGGGTTACGGTGGAATGGTTACACGGAAGAGAGCGGAAAGGGGGTCACCTACGTCAGTGGCAATTTTCAAAAAATAAAGGTCACTCCCAGACCAATGCTTGAAGACCTCTATCAAATGTATACTAACGTTACGTGCATGGATGGCACGAGAAGAGTTGATCGTATAGTGTACTGATATCCAAACAGAGAAGGCGGGTCATTGTGGGACGAGGAATATCTCATAACCACTCAGGATGAAGTAGATACCATGCTCGAATTCTTGAGGTCCAACAATCTTTCTAAAGCCGAGATATTCGTTTACACCGAGGCGGTCTTAGGTGTTGGAGGTCATTCTAGAGACGGTCAAACATCTTGTATCCATGGTGGAGGTGAATAATATGGAGATCATCCCTACCAAAGCTGCCATGATCCTCATTCCTATTTTCAGTACCAAGAGCAAGGTGAAGGTCATCATCAATCTTTCCCGTCATATGAAGAAGAAGTTCAACCGGACCATTCCAACCAACCCCAGTACAATTTCCAATCAGGCAGCGGTAGTTTTCACAACTACAATTATGGAGCTGATGAAGGTGCCTTTCATGAGCTGGATAAGATGGAAGATGCCCTGCTGACTCGCTATGACACAAATCCTAACAATGGCCAAGTGTAACCAATGAAAGGGACTGCAGTATACTGGCTCAAGTAAAAAATAGCGAATCCACGGGTCTCTAGAGTTACTATTACACAGCTTTAGTTCATTATCTAGCAAACCAGATTAAGATGGAAGAACTAAAACTACTCTAACAATTAAGTTAATCCAATTACAGGTTGGGAACTCACTTAGGTATGATTCCCCCTAGCCACTAGCCAGATTAATGATTGATGATTTCTAGCTTGTTTCGCTTTCATTCACAATGCGGAGAATCCTTGACTAGACCTGGAATCTCGACTAAAGGATCAAGGCCCTCTTGTGTCGATTGCCTAGAGGGACGTATCCTTCTCTAGAACAACCGATCAAGGCGTTTTGAACTAGGCTCCCTCTATCGAATGAGGTTCTCAATCGATACAAAGTAGTGAATCGACCCTCGACTAAAGCAATCGATCCAATAATCAATATATGGTGCTCTAATGACTTAATCAGGTATTTGCTCTCATAGGATCAAAGCATAATCAATAATCTCGACTAAAGCATAATTGAATCATGAAAGCGTGCATAGATTGAATATGAACTCAAGATTATCAAGTAGGAGTACTCGTACATCATCCAATCCAACAAACATAGCTAGGGTTCCTCAAAACCTAAGTGAAGGGAAGTTACTCCATAGAGAAGAGAGAGATTACAGTAAGAATCTTCACATGTTCAGTCTTCAAGTCCGAGCTTGTTCCTCGAGCTTCCAAGGCGAAGAAATCCTCCAGTTCCAAGAATTCCCTCAAATCGCCCTCTCTCTCTCTCTCTTTGGTTCGTCCCTTGGGTGTTTGGGATACAAAACCCAGCTCTCCCTTGTAAAAACGCACAAAACAGGCTTTTAACAGCCTGCAATTGCGATCCCCGGTTGGGTATTTTACGTGGCGACCGGGGATTGTTGAAACGCACCGTCAAGGACAGGGGATTAATCCCCGGTGAAGGTCAAGAATACCCGATCGGAAATTTATGCTCAATGCTCGGGCCCCCTTCTGGTTCTCAAACGCCCAAAAGTGATTTTCCCCGGTCTGCTCAGATTAATACCCGGCTGGGTATTCTTGTTCATGGCCAGGTATTTTGCTCCTCCAGCACACTTCAACTCAAACGTGCTCCTTTCGACCCGAAACTCGTTTCTTTGCCTCGATGCCAACGCCAGCCCTGACATATGACATAAACACACAACCTAGCGTGAAATCGGCTTAAAACACGAGAACCAACATCTCAAACGGCTCAAGAATAGGGGTAAAAACATGTGCAATCAATGGTCTATCAAATTCCCCCACACTTAACCGTTTGCTTGTCCCCAAGCAAACCTAACTCAAACTAATGCAACTCTCCATACATAAACATACAACTCAAGCCAGGATCATGAGAAGAAGTGGAAGTAAGACAGTCAGTTCATGGATAAAGGGACTCACACCATTCACAACCAATGACTCATTGTACCGGGGTGCTCTTTCACTTCATTTCACCGTGGGAACCCCTTTTTGCACTTTCATTTACATTTTCTTTTTGTTCATTCACTTGGTGAGGGTTCCAACTGCAGTCTTTTGCACGACCGACCCTTATTAGTCGAGCAAGAGCAATTTCTGTACATCTGGCGCTCGCCAGAGTACTTCTTTTAACTCCTTTTCCTCAACTCGTGTGGAGGGTCAATGAAATTAAGGGGGGTCGGAAGCTCTATCCGTGCCCTTAAAAACACATCCTCAAGTAGGCAAACCGTTCAACGGATGAAGATTTTACTTGTACTAGAGACAGCTTAGCTTCACCTTGTAGGAGTACCCCACTAAGGATCACTAAAATCTATTCTAAAACCCTATTTTGTGCAATGAACGGTGCCACACACGTTGAGCTTACTCCATGTTTAAGATTTCAATGATTTTGAAATGGAGGACCAACTGCTTTTCATTTCCCACATGAGCACCCTGTTCGATACACGAGTCCACAACACAATCCAATCAGAGTCACCATTACCACATGAATTCAAAGGTCTTAGCTCCACTAATTCACAAAATCAGGTGGCACAATAGAGAGCTAGATAGGAAAAATCTTATACTTCAACATCCTCCATAGTGCTACAATACCTCCCTAGGTTGCACATTACTATAGAGACTGTCAATTCAAAGCATACTGAGCATGCAATTTGCAAGGAAACACGTACTTGGAGCCCTCAAATTTAAAAATTTAGAGAGTGGACTAGGCTCCAAGCACACAAACAGCCAAACATTCACCCGCATACATAATCGAACATCCCCCCACACTTAAGCATGGCATTGTCCTCAATGGAGGAAAGATAAGGAGGGTAGAACGAAGTCACCAGATCTAGGGTGAATGACGGTGGACGAGGCAGGCAGTGCATTCCAGGAGGAGAGAGTAGTCGAAACACAAACACCACACAAAATCTCACAAAGGTTGAGTTATTGACTCTAAAATCAAATAAAAAAACTGACTCAACCGAGGAGGAAAAGAGAAAGAAATGCAAACCGACTGGTTGGGTTACCTCCCAACAAGCGCTTCTTTCACGTTGTGAGCCGGACGATGGCTCCTAAGTTTCGCTCCACCCCAAAACCTCTTTAAAGTTGAGGTTCTCGTAAATGAGGTGGAGTCTTAAGTCACGAGCATGTGATATGACAGGTGATGGAAGCTCGTGCACTTGATGCAGATAACGTCTCCACCCTCGAGACCTCTTCTTCTCTTCTCTCGTCTCATTGCCCCAAACTAGATATGACAACATAGATTGGCCACCATCGCGTCCACCAAGTGGGACCGATGTCGATGTGGCCTTGGTCTGGCAAAGAGACACTGCAAATGGGTCCTTGCTAAGAAATTCCTCGAAGTTTGGTGGAGATATCACATGTAACTCATGGTCGGTGCAAGCCTCTTCCACCTCAACTCTGTCCTCAGCCTGGACGCCAATTTCTTCTTCAACCTCCCTTCCTTCTTCATGTGGTATCACCCCTGGGAAATGATAAAGAATTCCTTCTGCTTCACTTTCGTCATCCTCCACAACTTCTTTCTGCACCCTTTCTTGCTCTTCTTCTTCCAGCACGGATTGGAGGGAAAGTCGCCAAGCAATTTCTTTGATGAGATCTTCTTGCATGTCCTCACTCATGCCCGCCTCTTCAAAGCTTAGTGTGGGATGTGGGAAGGTGTGGTCGGCTACAACAGGACATTCCTGATCATGATCATAACGGGAGCTCTCCGTGACTACTTCTGTCTGCTCCAAAATGTCTTTGTAGCCTTCTTCTTCCTCCTCCTCTTCTAGTATAGTAGCAGAAGGGTGATCTTGAGCAGGCTGTGAATAAGATTTCTCAAGATCATCGAGGCTCTTCTTAATGCTCAGAAGGATCTCCTCTGTTTCACGATAGGCCTAGGTACAAAGATCCATCTTGGAGCATGATCGCTCACTGTCTCGGGCAAACTGCTCCATGAGAAGCCTCAATTCATAGTTTGGATCTGGCCGTGGAGTGTAGCATGGCTCTACTGAATGGCCCGTGAAGGCCGCCATGGGTAACTCCGGCTGCGATGGCCCTTCTGGTTGTGGTAGAAATTCTTCTTGGTAATGAGGTTGTTCTTGATATGCCCAGGGGTCTGATTGTTCTCCATAGTAAGGAGTTTGGTACTGGAACCCGAATCCATAGTCTTCTCCCCCTTGATTGCTCCAGTGAGTCTCGGGGTAATACCACTCGGATGGTGGTGGATACCCCCAATGGTTGGAGAAGCCATGAGGATCCATGATAAAGATCTGCACCAACAAAAACAAAAACACCCAAGTGAAAATCAAGGGTGAAAAAGAAAATAAAAACGCTAAAGTAACAAACTTCTGCCTTTCCTAATAATCTAGAAAGCCCCCGGCAACGGCGCCAAAAACTTGACTCGCTATGACACAACTCCTAACAATGGCCAAGTGTAACCAATGAAAGGGACTACATTATAGTGGCTCAAGTAATAAATATCGAATCCACGGGTCTCTAGAGTTACTATTACTCAGCTTCAGTTCATTATCTAGCAAACCAGATTAAGATGGAAGAACTAAAACTACTCTAACAAACTACAGTTAAAGTTAATCCAATTACAGGTTGGGAACTCACTTAGGTATGATTCCCCCTAGCCACTAGCCAGATTAATGATTGATGATTTCTAACTTGTTTCGCTTTCATTCACAATGCGGAGAATCCTTGACTAGACCTGGAATCTCGACTAAAGGATCAAGGCCCTCTTGAGTCGATTGCTTAGAGGGACGTATCCTTCTCTAGAACAACCGATCAAGGCGTTCTGAACTAGACTCCCTCTATCGAATGAGGTTCTCAATCGATACAAAGCAGTGAATCGACCCTCGACTAAAGCAATCCATCCAATACTATCAATATATGGTGCTCTAATGACTTAATCAGGTATTCGCTCTCATAGGATCAAAGCAAAATCAATAATATCGACTAAAGCATAATTGAATCATGAAAGCGTGCATAGATTGAATATAAACTCAAGATTATCAAGTAGGAGTACTCATACAATCATCCAATCAAACAAACATAGCTAGGGTTCCTCAAAACCTAAGTGAAGGGTAGTTACTCCATAGAGAAGAGAGAGACTGCAGTAAGAATCTTCAGATGATCAGTCTTCAAGTTCGGGCTTGTTCCTCAAGCTTCCAAGGCAAAAAAATCCTCCAGTTCCACTCCAAGAATGCTCTCAAATCGCCCTCTGTCTCTCTCTCTCTCTCTCTGGTTTGTCCCTTGGGTGTTTGGGATCCAAAACCAAGCTCTCCCTTGTAAAAACGCACAAAACAGGCTTTTAACATCCTGCAATCGCGATCCCCGGTCAGAATACCCAGTCGGGTATTTTAGGTGGCGACCGGGGATTGTTGAAACGCACCGTCGAGGACAGGGGATTAATCCCCGGTCAAGGTCAAGAATACCCGACCGGGGATTTATTCTCAATGCCCAGGCCCCCTTCTACTTCTCAAATGCCCAAAAGTGATTTTCCCCGGTCTGCTCAGATTAATACCCGGCTGGGTATTTTTGCTTATGGCCGGGTATTTTGATCCTCCAGCACACTTCAACTCAAATGTGCTCCTTTCGACCCGAAACTCGTTTCTTCGCCTTGATACCAATTCGAAGCCCTGAGATATGACATAAACACACAACCTAACGTGAAATTGGCTTAAAACACGAGAATCAACATCTCAAACGGCTCAAGAATAGGGGTAAAAACATGTGCAATCAATGGTCTATCACCTACCAGCACCAGTTAGTGACTGATGACTCGGTAATTGCACATGTTTTCCCCTTTGTTTCTTCATTGTTTGAGCTTGAATTATCGTGTCTTTGGCCTATTTTATGCTAGGTTATGTTCCTTTGTCACATTTCAGGTCCCAGCACATAAAGTGAAGCATAGGCGCAAGTTTCAAATCAATCAGAGATCAATTGACGATTCGGGAGAAGAAACTCGGGCATGACCTGAAGAAGAATGGATTTCTACCTTACTTTATGGACAAATAATCATGCAATATTGTTATGAAAAGAAAGAGGACGAGACTACGAGCGTCTGGGATCAAACGGGGACTGATTCGGAGTCCGGACGAGGGAGAAACGAAGCATTAAATAGAGGCTGAGCAAGCCACACGGGCACGACCCACACGGCCGTGTGAACTGGCCATATGGCCGTGTGGAAATCACCGAGGGCTCACACGGGCAGCTGGGAAAGCCACACGGCCGTGTGGCCTGGCCGTATGAGTCGGGAATTGCTGTTTAAAACCCGATTTTCAGCAAAAGAAAAGAGGGAGAGCTGGGGTTTTGGATCCCAAACACCCAAGGGACGAACCCTAGAGAGAGAGAGCGACTTGGGAACATTCTTGGAGCAATTTTGGAGGATTTCTTCGCCATTGGAGCTCAAGAATCAAGCTTGGAGATGGAGATTGAAGATCTAGATCAGATTTCTGCAGTCTCTCTCTTCTCTATAAAGTAACTTCCCTTCACTTAGGTTTTGAGGAACCCTAGTTCCATGAGTTAGGATCTTTCTTGTATGAAGTTTTGGATGCTATATTGTTTGATTATAATCGAATGATGCATGTTTATTGAGTCAATTGAAGTCTGATCAACTTTTCCTGATTTCTGCTGCAACCTGAGATAGATAGAATCTGATTAGGTTGTTAGAGCCTCATCATTCGGTAGTAGGAGATTGGCTATACGAGAGTTAGTCAGTTTACTGCTTTGTACTGGAATCCAATTCCAGTAGTGGAGTTCTGTGCTTATTGCTTCAGCTTTCTATCCCGGTGAAGACTAGTCGTCTGCCGGATAGTTAGACTGAGAGGGCTTGGTCAGCTTAAGAGATTCCAAGCTAATGTCGGATCTTCCGCAGTTTAATCAACAGTAAAACAACCAAAAGGAATTACAACTTGGACCTAATTGAGGAGCTAGGGGGAATCATACCTAAGTGAGTTCCCAAACTGTAATTAGTAGTTTTACTTAGTTTAGTTAGTAGAGTAGTTTAGTTAATCAATCCTTAATCTAGTTTGCTAGATAATGAACTGAAGCTGAGTAATAGTAACTCTAGAGACCCGTGGATTCGATATTTATTACTTGTGCCACTATACTGCAGTCCCTTTCATTGGTTACACTTGGCCATTGTTAGGTGTTGTGTTCCAGAGCATCAAGTTTTTGGCGCCGTTGCCGGGGACTTTCTAGAGTATTAGGAAAGGCAGAAGTTTGTTACTTTAGCGTTTTTCTTTTCTTTTCCACCCTTGCTTTTCACTTGGGTGTTTTTGTTTTTGTTGGTGCAGATCTGAATCATGGATCCTAATGGCTTCTCCAATCATTGGGGGTATCCACCACCATCCGGGTGGTATTACCCTGCGACTCCCTACAGCAATCAAGGAGGAGAAGACTATGGATTCGGGTTCCAGTACCAACCCCCTTACTACGGAGAACAATCAGACCCCTGGGCATATCAAGAACAACCTCATTACCAAGAAGACTTTCTCCCACAACCAGAAGGGCCATCGGAGCTGGAGTTACCCATGGCGGCCTTCACGGGCCACTCTGCAGAGCCATGCTACACTTCACTGGAGGATCCGAACGAACAATTAAGGCTTCTCGTGGAGCAGTTTGCTCGAGACACTGAGAAATCATGCTCCAAGATGGATCTTCAAATCAAAGCCCTTGCCACTTCCGATCCCTCATTTCTCCATGATATGGAGGAGACTGTTCAGCGCTCAGTGAAGCAAACAGAGTGGGTGAAGCAAGTTTGCTCACATCTTGCTCAAGATCACCTTTCTGCTGCCACGCTAGAAGAGGTGGAGGATGACAAAGGCTATGGGAGCGTTGAGGAGCATACAGAAGTTATCACAGAGAACTCCCATGATAACCATGATCAGGAAAGTCCTTTGGTTGCAGACCACACCTTTCCTCATTTATGCTCTAACATGTTGGGCCCATGCGAGGAGATGCAAGATGATCCCATTGAAGAAATTGCTTGGCGACTTGCTCTCCAATCTGTTCTAGAAGAAGAAGAGCGAGCAAGGATGAGGAAGAAAGTTGTGGATGATGAGGAAGAAAGAAAAGAAGAGGTGGTTCTTGATCTTTTCCCAGGGGAGAGACCACATTTTGAAGAAGGAAGGGGGGTTGAGGAAGCAATTGGCGTCCAGGCTGAGGATGAAGTTGAGGTGGAAGAGGCATGCACCGGCCATGAGTTGCAAGTAATATCCCCACCAAACTTTGAGGAACTGCTTGGCAAGGACCCATTTGCAGTGTCTCTTTGCCAGACCAAGGCCACATCGACATCGGTCCCTCTTGGTGGATGCGATGGTGGCCAATCGATGCTGTCATATCTGGTTTGGGGCAATGAGACGAGAGAAGAGAAGAAGAGGTCTCGAGGGTGGAGACTTCATCGGCATCAAGTGCATGAGCCTTCATCACCTGCCACACCACATGCTCGTGACTTGAGACTCCACCTCATCGACGAGAACCTCAACTTCAAGGAGGTTCTAGCATGGACCGAAACTTAGGAGCCATCGTCTGGCTCACGACGTGAAAGAAGCGCTTGTTGGGAGGCAACCCAACCAGTCGGTTTGCATTTCTTTCTCTATTTCTCCTCGGTTGAGTCAGTTTTGTTATTTGATTTTAAAGTCAATAACTCAACCTTTGTGAGACTTTGTGTGGTGTTTGTGTTCTGATTACTCTCTCTTCCTGGAATGCACTGCCTGACCCGTACATCATCATTCACCCTTGATCTGGTAACTTCGTTCTACCCTCCTTATCTTTCCTCCATTGAGGACAATGTCGTGCTTAAGTGTGGGGGGGTGTTCGATTATGTATGCGGGTGAATGTTTGGCTGTTTGTGTGCTTGGAGCCTAGTCCACTGTCCAAATTTTTAAATTTGAGGGCTCCAAGTACGTGTTTCCTTGCAAATTGCCTGCTCAGTATGCTTTGAATTGACAGTCTCTATAGTAATGTGCAACCTAGGGAGGTAGTATAGCACTATGGAGGATGTTGAAGTATAAGATTTTTCCTATCTAGCTCTCTGTTGTGCCAGTTGATTTTGTGAATTAGTGGAGCTAAGACCGTTGAATTCAGGTGGTAATGGTGACTCTGTTTGGATTATGTTATGGACTCGTGTATCGAACAGGGTGCTCATATGGAAAATGGGAAGCAGTTGGTCCTCCATGTCAAAATCATTAAATCTTAAACATGGGGTAAGCCCAACGTGTGCGGCACCGTTCATTGCACAAAATCGGGTTTTGGAAGAGATTTTAGTGATCCTTAGTGGGGTACTCCTACAAGGTGAAGCTAAGTTGTCTCTAGTACAAGTAAAACTTCCACCCGTTGAACGGTTTGCCTACTTGAGGATGTGTTTTTAAGGGCACGGATAGAGCTTCCGACCCCCCTTAATTTCATTGACCCTCCACACGAGTTGAGGAAAAGGAGTTAAAAGAAGTACTCTGGCGAGCTCCAGATGTACAGAAATTGCTCTTGCTCGACTAATAAGGGTCGACCGTGCAAAAGACTGCAGTTGGAACCCCACCAAATGAAAGAAAAATTGTAAATGAAAGTGAGAAAAAGGGGTTCCAACGGTGAAATAAAGTGAAAGAGCACCCCGGTACAACGAATCCTTGGTTGTGAATGGTGTGAGTCCCTTTATCCATGAACTGACTGTCTTACTTCTACTTTTTCTCATGATCCTGGTTTGAGTCTAGTACTCGCATTGAGAGAGATAGGGAATGTCTTAGAAGACCAGTTGACCTCGTAAGCTGCTATATGATCTAGGAAATCCTCTACCGACGATCGGGGTTGTATGTTGCTATAGAGCTCTGGAGAGCTGCATTGGTTTGAGTTAGGTTTTCTTGGGGACAAGCAAACAGTTAAGTGTGGGGGGATTTGATGACTCGGAAATTGCACATGTTTTCCCCTTTGTTTCTTCATTGTTTGAGCTTGAATTATCGTGTCTTTGGCCTATTTTATGCTAGGTTATGTTCCTTTGTCACATTTCAGGTCCCAGCACATAAAGTGAAGCATAGGCGCAAGTTTCAAATCAATCAGAGATCAATTGACGATTCGCGAGAAGAAACTCGGGCATGACCTGAAGAAGAATGGATTTCTACCTTACTTTATGGACAAATAATCATGCAATCTTGTTATGAAAAGAAAGAGGACGAGACTACGAGCGTCTGGGATCAAACGGGGACTGATTCGGAGTCCGGACGAGGGAGAAACGAAGCATTAAATAGAGGCTGAGCAAGCCACACGGGCACGACCCACACGGCCGTGTGAACTGGCCATATGGCCGTGTGGAAATCACCGAGGGCTCACACGGGCAGCTGGGAAAGCCACACGGCCGTGTGGCCTGGCCGTATGAGTCGGGAATTGCTGTTTAAAACCCGATTTTCAGCAAAAGAAAAGAGGGAGAGCTGGGGTTTTGGATCCCAAACACCCAAGGGACGAACCCTAGAGAGAGAGAGCGACTTGGGAACATTCTTGGAGCTATTTTGGAGGATTTCTTCGCCATTGGAGCTCAAGAATCAAGCTTGGAGATGGAGATTGAAGATCTAGATCAGATTTCTGCAGTCTCTCTCTTCTCTATGGAGTAACTTCCCTTCACTTAGGTTTTGAGGAACCCTAGTTCCATGAGTTAGGATCTTTCTTGTATGAAGTTTTGGATGCTATATTGTTTGATTATAATCGAATGATGCATGTTTATTGAGTCAATTGAAGTCTGATCAACTTTTCCTGATTTCTGCTGCAACCTGAGATAGATAGAATCTGATTAGGTTGTTAGAGCCTCATCATTCGGTAGTAGGAGATTGGCTATACGAGAGTTAGTCAGTTTACTGCTTTGTACTGGAATCCAATTCCAGTAGTGGAGTTCTGTGCTTATTGCTTCAGCTTTCTATCCCGGTGAAGACTAGTCGTCTGCCTGATAGTTAGACTGAGAGGGCTTGGTCAGCTTAAGAGATTCCAAGCTACTGTCGGATCTTCCGCAGTTTAATCAACAGTAAATCAACCAAAATGAATTACAACTTGGACCTAATTGAGGAGCTAGGGGGAATCATACCTAAGTGAGTTCCCAAACTGTAATTAGTAGTTTTACTTAGTTTAGTTAGTAGAGTAGTTTAGTTAATCAATCCTTAATCTAGTTTGCTAGATAATGAACTGAAGCTGAGTAATAGTAACTCTAGAGACCCGTGGATTCGATATTTATTACTTGTGCCACTATACTGCAGTCCCTTTCATTGGTTACACTTGGCCATTGTTAGGTGTTGTGTTCCAGAGCATCAGTGACCCCTTCGATGAAGAAGGAGAGAACAACTTCAGTGCAGACAGCTCCGACCCTCTTGAAGGTGCTGATGATTCAAGACCAAAGTCAGACTCAGATAATGATGATGAGGTGGCTCATGACCGTGTACCAGTCCCCTACTACAATCTCATTCCAGACGGCAATTGGATGGTCGACAGTGACATGGAACCCCCGGAGGTTCCAGTATGAGGTTCTCTCACTAGGTTTGTGAAGGGCCAACAATTTGGCTCGAAGAAGGAGGTGCGGCATGCCATTGATACTGAAGCAATGACTCAGCATTTTGAATGGCACACAACTCATTCCAACACGAAAAGGCTCATAGTCAGATGACGTAATCATAACGAGGGATGCAATGTTAAGATTCGGGCCATCAATAGCAAGAGACACGTCCATTGGGTCATAACCCGTGCGGTGAACACACACACATGTGTGTCATCCATAACATCCTAAGGCCATCGACAATTGAAATCCAAGGTGGTTGCTGCGGCTATCAAGCATCTAATTGAGCAAGATCCTGACCTGAAGGTGAAAGTCATAATCGCTGACATTGCAAGTCGTTATGGTTATATGATTAACTATAAGAAGGCGTGGCATGGAAAGCAGAATACATCTTCTTAGACTCTTAGAAGAGGTATACATCTTCTTAGAAACGCAACTTTTTTTACAGAAAAAAGGGGGATCCGAGGATCTCTTAATACCCGATTTTCCCAGGAAATGGGAGGATCATGATAATCGCTTAAAACTCCATTTCCTTAGGCATGCATCTCTTTATAAAGAGACGAAGTAAGTGGCACTATGTATTTGATTAAATTATTAAAAACAACCAATGAGATTAAATTATTTCAAATTTATTTTATATTCCACTAAGTACATTAGCAAAATAAAAGAACGACAAATGATGAAGAATTGTATGTACCTGGTGATCGTTCCAAACATCCCTTGAACGATGGTTGGGTTGGTCGTACAAGTCGGTTGGATCAATAGGTCTTTGATCCAAATAATAGCGTTGGTTGTATATATCCACGTTGTCCCCAACCTACGATAGAATAACAACAAGGTTAGTACATATAATAATTAAAAAGCTAATAAACACAACAAAAATTGACCAGAATAATGAGTACTTACCGCTTGAAATTCATCATAATAAACTCCCTCTCCTTGGAACCACTCGTCCATTTTTTTGCGAAAGTCAGACAGAAATTCGGCGGGTTTTGAGGGAAAAACCAAAGAAATGTTTTCTGATGGCAGATCGGACTTAGCCGCAACCAACAGACCACTATTTCCTAGGCTTTTGGGAGTGAAGAATGGGTTGTGGTGTGAAGAAATGAGAGGGGGAGGGGGTATTTATAGTATTCAGACCGCACCCTTGCATCTGCGGTCTTCAATCCATGGCGCGGATCGATGAGGTGGCATGCGGTCCGTCGTTGGATCGCCACCTCATCCAACAGTCTTGAAGACCGTTCCGCTGAAAACACAGACCGCACCTTCCTTGTGCGGTTACCAGTCTGACATGGCGCTAACCACACCTCCAAGGTGCGGTGCGGTTTATACATAAAACGCACCTTGGAGGTGCGGTTTGATAAAAATGGTGCTAGTTTTGTAAATTTTATGGACTAGGTGCTATTTTTGTAATTTTTTTAAGGTGCTATTATTGAAAAAATCCCACGAATTTGGTTGTTTGCTGATAAAAGAGATCCAAACCGTGAATAGTAAGGGAGGACTGAGAATCAGGTTGTGATCTTATAAAAGAGCTTTAGAACAAAGGCTATTTCATCGAACGAAGGAGGAGGAAGGAAGAGTCGTGTGCGGCGACATTGTCTCTTTGTTTTCTTTTGTATAGAAGCTTAAAAAATCAGACTCGAAACCCTAGTCCCTCTCCTCTTTCTTTATTAATTTGATTCCAATCCCCACTATTAGAAAATAAATTAAAACCTAATTTATAATAAAAAAAGAGGGAAAATATGTTTAGTTTATTTTTAAGGGTGTAATCTCAATCCCTAAACATGGCATTTACTTTTTATCTAAAGCATGTTATAGGAATTATAATTGTTAAGTGCTACAAGACAAGTTATAAATGAATTATAAACACAAAAACAAATGTGTTTAAGGCCATACACCGCGAGTCGGGGAGCTCCCCCCTAACCGGGCGCTTCGCCACTCAACTCTGACTCGCTGACTAGATAGCGAGACCCCGTGATTTATGCTCGTCGGCACATATTAGACTTTTCAGTCATAGCAGCAAGAGTAAAGAACATGAAACAATCAATCATACACTTACCCCCCACCTTTCTCTCCCTACAGATTGTACGCTATATATGTAGTGGTGCATGCAATCTCGCATAATATCTTAAGATTAATGATCTCAAGACCCCCTTCACTTCCAGTCGACAACATATAATTAGACTTTAAGTCATACAAACAAGAGCGGAGGACATGAAGCGAGCAACCATATAGTGATGTCCCTTACATATTGTATGATATATGTAGTAGTGTAAGCAAGCTCTCATAATATCTTAGGATGAAAAATATGTAGATTAACCATCTGAATAGTCCATTAATAATTAGCCCACAAGTTAATGAATTACCTCGAGATCTATACTATTGAGTGGTTTCTGAGCTTCAATCGAAATAACTTGCTAGTCATATTATCAAGATGGCTCATGAGCTTCAATCGAGTTAGCTCACGAGCCATTGAATTAAGTTAGCTCACTACTTTAATGAGCTGAACAAGAAGCTCAGGCTTGACCCATTAGTAAACAAAGGAGCCAACTCACTAAGCAACGAGGCAGGCACCTTTTTCTCGAGCCAAGTGCCAAGCCGTTCTCAAACAGCTTCTCATTTGCTCCCCTACTTTTGAGTGAATCTTTTGTTTAGTCGGGTGGTTCAATGAGACATACTCGAGTTTGATCATTGGGTTTACGGACTTGGTGGATCGGGTTTAAATTTTCCGTGTTAAAATTAGGTTATTTAGTAGTTATGTCAACCACATCATAAAAATACAGACGGTTTTAACAAAATCTAGCGAAAGTTAACGACTAGTGGCCAAAATTAATTTTTTTGTTATCAAATAACAAGGAAGAGGAACATATACAAGAGTAAGGGTAGTGACACAAGAAAAGAGGGGAGATATAGCTTTCTTATTCATGTGTTACTTAGTACAAGAAGATCTTCTATTTATAGGCGCACATCACATAACCTCTACATTCTTACAATCGATAGACATGAATGTGAGAATGAATGGAGAATTGAAAGGGGTTGAGTGGTTACATGTAACATCCAATAGTGCATCTAATGTAATGGTCATCCATATTAATATTTATATAATGCTCCCCTTGGATGACCACTAGATCACATTACGCTATCTTATGTTGCCTCATTAAAAACCTTATCAGAAAAACCCAGTGGCAAAAACCATGGTTAAGGAAAAAGAGTGCAGTGCGTATATGCTCCCCCTTATGACAACGTTAGCTCAGGTCTTTGAGTCGTTGAACTCCAATTTCATGAATAAGCTTTACAAAGATTGTCGTTGGGAGTGCTTGGTGAATAAATTTGCTAGATTCTCACTTGAATGAACCATTTGAACAATTATTTCACCACTCTTTTGAAGATCATGAGTGAAAAGAACTTGGGTGGAATATGTTTTGTTCTATCGCATTTAATGTATCCTTCTTTAATTAAGCAATGCATGTTGCATTATCTTCATACAGGATCGTCGGGATCATTTTTCCTAGAGATAGTCCACAAGATTCTCTGATGTGTTGAATTATAAATCATAACCTAACACATTCACGACTTGCTTCGTAAATTGCTAAGATTTTCACATGATTGGATGATGTGGCTGTTATAGTTTGTTTTATGGATGGATACGAAATGGTTGTACCACCTAAGTGAACAAATATCTTGTCTGAGATCTACCATTGTGGGGATCTAAGAGATATCCTTCATCTGCATATAACACTAAATCCAACTTTGATGCACTCGAATAGATCAAGCCCATATCCGTTGTTCCTCGAAGGTAACAGAGTAAATGTTTAACTCCATTCCAATGTCTTTTAGTGGGAGAAGATCTAAATATTGCCAATAAATTCACAGCGAACGATATATCGAGTCGTGTGTGACTGGCTATATACATTAATGCTCCAATTGCACTAAGATATGACACTTTAGGGCTGAGCAATTCTTCATTACTTTCTCGAGGTCTAAATGGATATCTTTTCACATCAAGTGATCTTACAACCATTGGTGATATGCCAAAACACAACACCTAACAATGGCCAAGTGTAACCAATGAAAGGGACTGCAGTATAGTGGCACAAGTAATAAATATCGAATCCACGGGTCTCTAGAGTTACTATTACTCAGCTTCAGTTCATTATCTAGCAAACTAGATTAAGGATTGATTAACTAAACTACTCTACTAACTAAACTAAGTAAAACTACTAATTACAGTTTGGGAACTCACTTAGGTATGGTTCCCCCTAGCTCCTCAATTAGGTCCAAGTTGTAATTCATTTTGGTTGATTTACTGTTGATTAAACTGCGGAAGATCCGACAGTAGCTTGGAATCTCTTAAGCTGACCAAGCCCTCTCAGTCTAACTATCCGGCAGACGACTAGTCTTCACCGGGATAGAAAGCTGAAGCAATAAGCACAGAACTCCACTACTGGAATTGGATTCCAGTACAAAGCAGTAAACTGGCTAACTCTCGTATAGCCAATCTCCTACTACCGAATGATGAGACTCTAGCAACCTAATCAGATTCTATCTATCTCAGATTGCAGCAGAAATCAGGAAAAGTTGATCAGACTTCAATTGACTCAATAAACATGCATCATTCGATTATAATCAAACAATATAGCATCCAAAACTTCATACAAGAAAGATCCTAACTCATGGAACTAGGGTTCCTCAAAACCTAAGTGAAAGGAAGTTACTCCATAGAGAAGAGAGAGACTGCAGAAATCTGATCTAGATCTTCAATCTCCATCTCCAAGCTTGATTCCCGAGCTTCAATGGCGAAGAAATCCTCCAAAATAGCTCCAAGAATGTTCCCAAGTCGCTCTCTCTCTCTAGGGTTCGTCCCTTGGGTGTTTGGGATCCAAAACCCAGCTCTCCCCCTCCTTTGGCTCGAATTTGGGTTAAAAACAGCCATTCCCGACTCGCACGGCCAGGGTGCACGGCCGTGCACATCACCATTCTGGCCGTGCACCTCAAAACGCGGCGTATCAATTAGTTGAACCTCAGCCAACTCGCACGGCCAGAATTGTATGTTGCACGGCCGTGCGGATTTCACTTGTGCCCGTGCGTGCCCACGCACAATCCCGCACGGCCAAACTGGTCACTTGCACGGCCGTGCGTGGCCACGCACAATCCCGTGCGTGCCCACGCACGATCCCGCACGGCCAAACTGGTCACTTGCACGGCCGTGCGGGTTGTGGGTGTGCCCGTGCGACTTCCTCAGAACCTCGCCATGCGTCCGATCCTCGTCCAATCGACCCCAGACTCGCTCCTAAGCCTTCATTCACGTCCTAGGACCTGAAATATCACAAACAAGCACAACCTACCGTGAAATCGGCCTAAAACACGAGAATCAACACCTCAAACGGTGTAAGAATGGGGGTAAAAACATGTGTAAATGACGGTCTATCAAACTCCCCCACACTTAACCGTTTGCTTGTCCCCAAGCAAACCTAACTCAAACCAATGCAACTCTCCAGACCTCTATAGCAACAAACACCCCAGATCGTAGGTAGAGGACTTCCTAGATCATTTAGCAACTTACGAGGTCAACCGAAACACAAGTCATCTCATAGCTTCTTCGGCAAGAGCACTAGTATCGAGTCGGCATCATGGCAAATAGTGAACAGATGACAAATGAATTGTGGATGAAGAGATTCTCAAAAACAAAAGATCATGGACTCACATTTTTCAAGGTGCTCTATTTTCTTCTTGAAGATGGTTGGAACCCCTTTTCTTTCCTGTTTTGCATGTTTTCTGTTATTTTTTTTTTTCAAGGGTCCCAACCTGCTCTTACCGGCCATGCCAGGAGCGGATGTCTCGAGCCTCGTGCGGGGGAAAGACATGTAAGGGGGCTGGAGGTAGTAGGTGGAAATTGGGAACGAATTCCCGTCTCCCCTTACACACTTTCGCACTATTCGCACGGGAGACGTTATTTTGAAGCACATTTTCGAGCACCTGTTAAACTCAAAACATGATACAAGAGTCCATGACAGGTAGAGAATCCACAACACCACACAATTCAAGGGTCCTAAGATCACTAATTCACTCAATCAACCAACACAATATGAAGAAGCAATGAGACTTCTTAAATGCATCAACATCCTCCATAGTGCTACACTACCTCCCTAGGTTGCATATTACTATAAAGACTGTCAATTCAAAGCATACTGAGCAGGCAATTGCAAGGAACACGTACTTGGAGCCCTCAAATTTCAAAATTTGGACAGTGGACTAGGCTCCAAGCACACAAACAACCAAACATTCACCCGCATAAATAATCGAACACCCCCCCACACTTAAGCACGACATTGTCCTCAATGGAGGAAAGATAAGGAGGGTAGAACGAAGTTACCAGATCAAGGGTGAATGATGATGAACGGGTCAGGCGGTGCATCCCAGAAAGAGAGAGTAATCAGAACACAAACACCACACAAAATCTCACAAAGGTTGAGTTATTGACTCTAAAATCAAATAACAAAACTGACTCAACCGAGGATAAATAGAGAAAGAAATGCAAACCGACTGGTTGGGTTGCCTCCCAACAAGCGCTTCTTTCACGTCGTGAGCCGGACGATGGCTCCTAAGTTTCGGTCCATGCTAGAACCTCCTTGAAGTTGAGGTTCTCGTCGATGAGGTGGAGTCTCAAGTCACGAGCATGTGGTGTGGCAGGTGAGGAAGGCTCATGTACTTGATGCAGATGAAGTCTCCACCCTCGAGACCTCTTCTTCTCTTCTCTCGTCTCATTGCTCCAAACCAGATAAGACAGCATCGATTGGCCACCATCGCGTCCACCAAGAGGGACCGATGTTGATCTGGCCTTGGTCTGGCAAAGAGACACTGCAAATGGGTCCTTGCCAAGCAGTTCCTCAAAGTTTGGTGGGGATATTACTTGCAACTCATGGCCGGTGCATGCCTCTTCCACCTCAACTTCATCCTCAGCCTGGACGCCAATTGCTTCTTCAACCCCCCTTTCTTCTTCATGTGGTATCACCCTTGGGAAAAGATCAAGAACTCCTCCTGCTTCACTTTCTTCATCCTCTACAACTTCTTTCTGCACCCTTTCTCGCTCTTCTTCTTCTAGCACGGATTGGAGAGCAAGTTGCCAAGCAATTTCTTTCATGAGATTTTCTTGCATCTCCTCACTCATGCCCGCCTCTTCAAAGCTCAGTTTGGGATGTGGGAAGGTGTGGTCGGCTACGGCAGGAAATTCCTGATCATGATCATCACGAGAGCTTTTCGTGAAAACTTTTGTCTGCTCCACAATATCCTTGTAGCCTTCGTCTTCCTCCTCCTCTTCTAGTATGATAGCAGAAGGGTGATCTTGAGCAGGTTGTGCATAAGCTTTCTCAAGATCCTCGAGGCTCTTCTTTATGCTCAGGAGGGTCTCCTCTGTTTCACGGTAGGAGAACCCAGTTTGGGCATTGTCTGGGATATCCATCTTTGGAAAGGATGTCTCAGGTACTCGAGCAATCTGGTCCACGAGAAGCCTCAAGTGATAGTTTGGATCTGGCTGATGGAGGAATTCTTCTTGATAAGGAGATTGTTCTTGAAATACCCAGGGGTCTGATTGTTCTTCGTAGAATGGGGGTTGGTACTGAAACCCGAATCCATAGTCTTCTCCTCCTTGATTGCTCCAGGGGCTCTCGGGGTAATACCACTCGGATGGTGGTGGATACCCCCAATGGTTGGAGAAGCCATGAGGATCCATGATTCAGATCTGCACCAACAAAAACAAAAACACCCAAGTGAAAAGCAAGAGTGGAAAAGAAAAAAAAAAGAAAAACAAAAACAAAAAAAAGAAAAAGAAAAACGCTAAAGTAACAAACTTCTGCCTTTCCTAATACTCTAGAAAGTCCCCGGCAACGGCGCCAAAAACTTGATATGCCAAAACACAACACCTAACAATGGCCAAGTGTAACCAATGAAAGGGACTGCAGTATAGTGGCACAAGTAATAAATATCGAATCCACGGGTCTCTAGAGTTACTATTACTCAGCTTCAGTTCATTATCTAGCAAACTAGATTAAGGATTGATTAACTAAACTACTCTACTAACTAAACTAAGTAAAACTACTAATTACAGTTTGGGAACTCACTTGGGTATGGTTCCCCCTAGCTCCTCAATTAGGTCCAAGTTGTAATTCATTTTGGTTGATTTACTGTTGATTAAACTGCGGAAGATCCGACAGTAGCTTGGAATCTCTTAAGCTGACCAAGCCCTCTCAGTCTAACTATCCGGCAGACGACTAGTCTTCACCGGGATAGAAAGCTGAAGCAATAAGCACAGAACTCCACTACTGGAATTGGATTCCAGTACAAAGCAGTAAACTGGCTAACTCTCGTATAGCCAATCTCCTACTACCGAATGATGAGACTCTAGCAACCTAATCAGATTCTATCTATCTCAGATTGCAGCAGAAATCAGGAAAAGTTGATCAGACTTCAATTGACTCAATAAACATGCATCATTCGATTATAATCAAACAATATAGCATCCAAAACTTCATACAAGAAAGATCCTAACTCATGGAACTAGGGTTCCTCAAAACCTAAGTGAAAGGAAGTTACTCCATAGAGAAGAGAGAGACTGCAGAAATCTGATCTAGATCTTCAATCTCCATCTCCAAGCTTGATTCCCGAGCTTCAATGGCGAAGAAATCCTCCAAAATAGCTCCAAGAATGTTCCCAAGTCGCTCTCTCTCTCTAGGGTTCGTCCCTTGGGTGTTTGGGATCCAAAACCCAGCTCTCCCCCTCCTTTGGCTCGAATTTGGGTTAAAAACAGCCATTCCCGACTCGCACGGCCAGGGTGCACGGCCGTGCACATCACCATTCTGGCCGTGCACCTCAAAACGCGGCGTATCAATTAGTTGAACCTCAGCCAACTCGCACGGCCAGAATTGTATGTTGCACGGCCGTGCGGATTTCACTTGTGCCCGTGCGTGCCCACGCACAATCCCGCACGGCCAAACTGGTCACTTGCACGGCCGTGCGTGGCCACGCACAATCCCGTGCGTGCCCACGCACGATCCCGCACGGCCAAACTGGTCACTTGCACGGCCGTTCGGGTTGTGGGTGTGCCCGTGCGACTTCCTCAGAACCTCGCCATGCGTCCGATCCTCGTCCAATCGACCCCAGACTCGCTCCTAAGCCTTCATTCACGTCCTAGGACCTGAAATATCACAAACAAGCACAACCTACCGTGAAATCGGCCTAAAACACGAGAATCAACACCTCAAACGGTGTAAGAATGGGGGTAAAAACATGTGTAAATGACGGTCTATCAATTGGATAACTCAATGGGTGTGAATTGTTCAAATAAAATCTCTTAAGCACATTTTCTACATATCCTGCTTGATGCACAAATATACCATCTTTCAAATGTTCAATATGTAATCCAAGGCAAAACTTTGTTATTCCTAAATATTTCATTTCAAACTCTTTTTTCAAGAAATCAACTACTTTTGGAAGCTCTTCGGGAGTTCCAATAATGTTTATGTCATCAACATAAACTGATATTATAACAAACTCGCGACCCGGTGTCTTTAGAAAAACACATGGACAAATAAGGTCATTCTTGTATCCTTTTTCATCAAATATTCACTGAAACGATTGTACCACACTCGTCTAGATTGTTTCAATCCATACAAGGATTTGTTCAATTTGATAGTAAGGTTTCTCGAGAACGTGTCTTGCTTGTTTCTAGCAAATTATATCCTTCAGAGAGTTTCATGTATATATCATTCTCAAGTGATCCATACAAATAGATTGTCACAACATCCATTAGACGCAGATTTAGTCTTCTCAAACTGGCAAACTAATCAAGTATCGAAACGTAGTTGCATCCACCACAGGGGAGTATGTCTCCTCATAATCAATGTCAGGTCTCTGTGAAAATCCTTATGCGAAAAGACATGCTTTATATCTCACGAGTTCACCCTTTTATTTCTTTTCCGCACAAAAACCCATTTATATCTCAATGGCTTTACGTTTGCTTGTGTAATGGTTACCTGTCCAAAAACCTTTCGCTTTGAAAGCGAGTTTAATTCTGTCTCAATTTCCTCTTTCCACATTGGCCAATCATCTCTTGACTTGCATTCATCAATAGATCTTGGTTCATGATCCTCATTTTCATTCATCACACTCAACGCTGCAACATAAGCAAAAACATCGTCAACGATTACTTCACTTCGGTTACAGCATTTTCCATCAAAGACATAATTGATTGAGATCTCTTCATTATCAAAAAATTTCAGGTACTTGATGTTCTTCGGGAACTACAATCTTAGTTATGCTTGGGAACTCTTCTTGAGCTTTCATATCCTCGATTTGACCTTCTTGATTCATAGCTCCTTTACTTTTTCAAGGATTTTTATCGTTGAAACCTACTGGTCTACCATGCTTCATTTGTGGTCTAGATTCATTTGCAATTCCAGATTGTCCAACATGGACATCAACTTTTACTGGAGCATTTACAGGTGGAATGTGTGACTTTGTCACTCTCTTCTGGTCAGTAAAAGAATCCGCCAGTTGGTTTGCTAAACTTTGTAAATGAATTATCTTTTGAACTTCCAGTTCACATTGTCTAGTACGAGGATCGAGGTGAGATAATGATAATTCATTCCCACCAGTATCTTTTTCCAGCTGTTTCTTCTCACCCCCCCCCCCCCCAAATGTTGGAAAAACTTATTTGCAAAATGACAATAAGCAAAATGATAGTTAATAAATCTCCCATCAAGGGTTCTAAGTATTTTATGATTGACGGCGACTCATATCCAACATAAATTCCGAACCTCCTTTGAGGACCCCATCTTAACGCGTTGTGGTGGAGCAATAAGGATGTACACGACACACCCAACTATTTTCAGATGAGAAATATTAGGTTTCTTACCGAAAATTATTTGCAAGAGGGAAATTTCATGATAACGTGTTGGCCTGATGCGAAGTAATGTTTCCACATGCAATATAGCATGTCCCAACAAGAAATTGGCACGCTTGTTTTCATAATCACGTGTTTTGCAATCAATTGCAAATGCTTAATAAATGATTCTGCAAGATCATTTTGCGTCTGAACATGTGCTAGAGGATGTTCAACAACAATCCCAATGGACATACAATTGTAATTGAAAGTTTGTGAAGTAAATTCACCAGCATTATCTAGACGTATTTTCTTGATTGGAAAATCAGAAAAATGTGCTCCTAGTCGAATCAGTTGGTCAAGTAATCTAGCAAACGCTAGGTTGCGAGTTGATAGTAAACACACATGTGACCATCTAGTGGGTGAATTGGCACACATATATCACCTTGTATACGTTCTAAAAACGTATGAGATTCACTCCTTACTTTTACAGGTGATGCTCGTATAATTAACTTGCCACGAGAACATGTAGCACATTGTACATCTTTAAACTGATAAATTTTATGACCTTTCAATGGATGTCCACATGTATTTGAAATAAATTTTTGCATCATAATAAATCCGGGATGGCCAAACCGGTCATGCCAAACTATGAAGTTATCGAGATTTGTAAACTTCTGGTTTACCACTACATGTGTTTCAATTGTACTAATAAACGTGTGGTACAACCCAAAAGAAATGACAGAAAATTTCTCCAATATGTATTTCTTACTGGAGACCATATTTGTTATCATAAAATACTTTTTTCTCTTCATCATTTGTCTCAACGTGATATCCATTTTGGCGAATATCTTTTTAACTCAATAAATTTCTTCGAGACTTTGTAGAGTATAAGGCTCCATCAATATATAATTTGGTTCCTCTTGGTAACAATGCACTAGCTCTTCTCGAGCCTTCAATTAAATTAGTACTTCCAGATATGGTACTAACATTTGCTTCTCTCATTTCAAGTAAGAAAAATATTTCTTATCCTTCAAGATTGTATGTGTCGATGCACTATCAATAAGACACACATCATGGTTTTTTATCTTGGGACTAAGAATGGCAAGATTCATTCTTCAAAAAATATAAAAAAATAATTAATATATGAAATAACTCTAAATAAATAAAGACATGATTAAACTAGATGAAATAAAACCAATGAATATTAAAAAGATAATAAAATAATGGAAGAATTAATTTTGAAATAAAAATAATCAGATTTTGAAATTTAAATAATTTTTATTTAAAACATTACTATCACATAACGAATTATTGAATTTAATTTCTTTCATTGATTATAAAATAATAATAATACTAACATATATATGTTTCATAACACATTTTGGCGTACGAGGGGAACGGTATATAATCCTTTTATCTTTCACTTTTGGGGAAAATATACATTTACTGAGTGTTGTTATCCAAACACTAATATATATTTATATAATAGCATGTCTCATTTCGTTCACTTTTAAGAATGGTTTGTTTCATTCGCTTCCGGGAATGAAACAGTATCCTTTGAACCAAATAATTTTCTTATCACAAGTCCAATACGCTTTCACCTTCAACGAGCAAGAAACTACTTGATAATTTCTAAAATCTCTTGCATAACATTGCTACTGTAGGAGCACATATAGATGTTCAATTTCCTTTCAATAACTCTGAAAAATGTTAATTAAGTATTGTCGTACAAAGGGCACGAAACCAATGAAAATTTCCATTACAATGATAACATATATTCCCAATATTCTTGTTTCCCTGTTCACTTCAGCCCTCGCTGCTATTTCCTTTAATTTTCCACTTCTGGGAAAAATATTCTGAAACTATCATCTCTCTACATGTCAATATAAAAATCGTTAAGAATATAATCATACACATATATCCATAAAAAATAACTCATAGTTGGTAAAATTCTTGCATTACGATATCAACATATATTATAAGATTGTATGATAGTGTAAATCCAATTACAACCCAAAGAGCAACACAATGCAAGTACTAGGTAAAATATTCATGGATGATCTATTATGATAAATAAGTTGCATCTATTTTACTGCTGTTGATGTGACTTGAATCAGACTATCAGCCGCTACGACTAGTAGTCGGGGGTCTCGCTGTTATTTGGGTTCGGCATCTGGGCCTGGTCTGTATTTGTTTCCTTTGCCATATTGGATTAGGTTTAGACCCACATTGAGAAGTACTATAAATATTTCTCATACTCCTCTGTAATCTCCTCGATATAGTGAAACTGGCTCTCTCTCGCCCATGGACTAGCTAACACACATAGTGTTAGTGAACCACGTAAATCGTGTGTCTGTGTTTTTCGATTCTCGCTTTCGTATTCTTGCTTTATCGCTTCCGGCGATTTAAAGATCCGTAGCAGCGCGTTTATAACAACTGCAATGAAAGAATTGTAATAAGATCATTTCAATAAGAACAAAAAGAGAAGATTGATGTACCTTAAACAATGTATCTTTCTTGCAGAAGATAGAGCTTCATGCTGATAACATGTTACGAAATAACAAGGAAGAGGAACGGACACAGAGTAAGAGTAGAGACATAAGAAGAGATGTGAAATAGAGCTTTCTTATTCATGTGTTCCTTAGTGCAAGAAGATCTTCTATTTATAGGCACACATCACATAACCTCTACATTCTTACAATCAATATACATAAATATAAGAATGAATGGGGAATTGAAATGGATTGAAGGATTACATGTAACACCCAATAGTACATCTAATGTAATGATCATCCATATTAATATTTACATAATATTTTTTTAACTATAGTTGTCATTGTTATAATTAAATTTTTAAGTGAACACGTTAAACCATTAGAAATCTCAATAAATAAATTAGATACAATTAAATTATATCGTATATTCAGATTCTCTTAAACCGAAGTTCAGGGAGGTAAACGACACAACGGGGAGCATTCCAGACTGGGAAGTGGCACTTGTCGTCTTTCATACCGTAGATGCCGGCAAACAGATGCGCTCCCTCGTCTCCGTGATAAAGTTAAAATGGCCGCCCTTGCAAAAATCCTTTCCTCTCTTTAATTTCCGCCCTTCCTCCTCTGCCCACTCTGCCGTGGAAGCGGGGAAGAAGAAACCATGGCGACTTCCTCTCTACGCTCCCCTCCCCCTCTTCTCCCTCACAACTCTCCCCCTCCTCCTCTGCTCAAGAATTCCGCCTCCTTCCTTATAGCCCTCCCCAAACAACGCTTCTCTTTCTCAACCAACCGCCACTCCCTCCGCTCTCCGATCGTCCGACGATGCTCCTCGCCGACGGACTCCTCCGCCGACTCCGCACCCGCCGGAGATAGCAATTGGAGGTCTCTCCGCAACTTCATTCAGCCTTTCTCCCTCTATCGTTATGAGCCCGGCTAATTTTTTTTTTTTGCTTTCTTCCCCGCAGTAACTTCTGCATCATAGAAGGACCGGAGACGGTTCAGGATTTCGTTCAGATGCAGGCGCAGGACGTTGAGGAGAACATCAAGAGCAGGCGCAACAAGATATTTCTCCTCATGGAGGAGGTGAGCCTCTCTCTATCACTATTTCAATTGTGGAATTTCGCCTCCAACTACAGTTTTTTCTTAACTCCATTTTTGGGCAGTTGCGGAGATTGCGTATACAGCAGAGGATAAGGGGCGGGAGAAGAAGTATCAATGGAGCAGCTGCCGAAGAAGACGAGTTAACCAACGAGATGCCTGAAATCCCATCAACAATCCCTTTTCTTCCTCATGTGGTGAGAGACCAATTACTCTGTTGCCTCCTCCATCTGCAATTACTGAATTTCCTGATAAAAAGAAATGAATCAGTGCCCTTGTGTGTTTTGTGATGTACTGATGTTAATCAGACGCCAAAGACACTGAAGCAGCTCTACTTTACAAGCTTTTCATTCGCATCAGGGATCATAATATTTGGGGGTCTTATTGCTCCAATTGTAAGTTCATCCACTGTTCAATTCACTTCTGGATGCTATTATTAGCTGTATTAGCACGAACATAGCTAGAATGGGCAAGAATTTTATGCGGTGATACTTGTCCTGTGGCAGCTGGAAGTGAAGCTCGGTCTAGGGGGAACCTCTTATGAGGATTTCATAAGGAGCTTGCATTTGCCAATGCAGCTGAGGTACTTGGTGTTTGATCTTCCATGAAGTGTTTCTCTTTCCTCAGTGTTCTTTTATCCTTGGATTGAAATCTTAGTTAATAACTAGCTTTTGTTTCTCGGGGGATGCAGCCAGGTCGATCCGATTGTAGCATCCTTTTCAGGAGGGGCAGTCGGAGTTATTTCTGCTTTGATGTTGATTGAAGCTAACAATGTAGAGCAACAAGAGAAGAAAAGATGTAGATACTGCAATGGAACTGGTGAGTACAGAACTCCCCATCCGAGCTTCGTTATTCAACAGTCGACTCACTCGTCCTAATTCCATGATACAGCTGATGCCTCACAACTTTAGTTTTTGTGGTCTCCTAACCCTGGCTTTGGTGTTCTTCGTTGAAATCAGGATACTTGGCGTGTGCTCGTTGCGCTGGTGGTGGTGTGTGCTTGAGTGTCGACCCGATTTCGTTATCCAGTGCTTCAGATAAGCCATTGCGTGTACCATCATCTGAAAGGTGTCCCAACTGCTCTGGTGCAGGAAAGGTATGTAAATAGATCATCCCATTCAGCTAAGCTAGCTCCTCATAGTTTTTCAATTAGATATATTTGGCCATCTGAAACGTTCCATTTCTGATTTCAGGTGATGTGCCCCACATGTCTGTGCACTGGAATGGTGATGGCAAGCGAACACGATCCGCGAATCGATCCATTCGACTGAGCTCTCTCCATCTATGGACTGCCTGCTTCCAAAATGTATCCATCTAGTTGTTGATTTCTTTGTTTGTCTATCCTGTCCTGGGAACCAAAGTTTTCCCTTATTTCATTCATGTACCCCCTTCGTTCTCTGTTACCAAGTTACAACTGTGGAGAGGTTGCGGCAGTTGATGAGAAAGGATGGATAACAGAATGTCGGAAGATACAGTGCACTGAGGAATGATGGCATGACCAAACTAGGCTGAAGAAAAATCGACTGTGAAAACATTTAGCGTGAATTATCAATTTGTAACTGGTGGCATTAATTAAATCCACATTCTGCTTCATACTGCTCTTTCCCCGTAACCACTGTAGTATCGGTTATTTGTGCATACTGCATAGGGTATTGTATGGCACGACACGATTAAAGCATAACAAGCATGAGTACAAAATATATGAATCATCTCGACACGAATCACTCCTTTCCATAATTAGAAATTCACAACTGAATCAAACAACATAACATTCAGACATATCAAATGGTCATTATATCTCATTGACTATCACATTTTTCATAGTCACGACATTATCCTCCCTAGATAAAGTGATATTCTCTACTCAATGATTCAAAGGTTGATGTGTAGTGAAAATACTTGAAGGTGATGACTAAACAAGTTAATAGATGGAGAACATCTTTAGTCATCTTAAAAAGATTTCACGCAGAACATCTAACTACTAAACTTGGATATAAATTTCGAAATTGTACGACTAAATATATAGCAATTTAAAGCATAATGAAGTAGCACATAACATACAATTCCACCCGACACATTATAATGGACATTGTCCTCAATGGGCTAAATAATCGCTAGCAAAGAAAAAGGTTGGAATTGGTTTACCTCCTTTGTCGTACTAAAGTTGAGTGAATTATGGAGAACAACTAGTTTAACTCCTCGATTGCATAGGAAGACTCGACATAGGAATTCTAGATTATGGATAAAAGCTAGATATTATGATCCAAATTATAGTATATGAAGACACTCTATTTATGGTATATATCACTCTCGTATTTGATACAATTTTCCCCCTTCTATTGAAGCATCTTTAGTCATTTCAATTATATTTCTCATCTAAATTACAACTATTTGATCAATGAGGTTTTAATAGACCTAGGCAATATTCTTGTACTATTTGATGCCTTCTTGGTATACTTTTGATGGTTTTGAAGGTACTAAGCAACCTTAGAAAGATTGGATCAAGCATTGAAGAACTTCGGAGGACCAAATGAGCTAGCAAGAGAAGTTTAAGGAGTGTTTACAAAGAATGAGTGGTCCAATGATGAAGAAATCAACTAGAAGTTATAAGATCGTGTCAAGACAAGCCCATAGGAGGAAGAACCGGCCCACTCTGAAGCAAGAAAGAGTTGTGGTCCAAGCAACGACTCCAATTGCTGCTACGTAAAGTTGCAACCTAAATTGTCTGAAATTGAAGTCCATGGATCAAAAATCCCAATTCACAAAGAAATAGAGCGGCAGGTCCAACCGAAGCACCACCGCTACCTCCCTTTTTTCCTTGTTGACAAAGTTTTCTAAGTCTACTAGGTTTAGGTAGTGATGGCAATGGGTCGGGGCGGGGCGGGTACCTCAATACCCATGCTCCGCCTCACGCTAGTACGGGGCGGGGCGGGTAATACCCGAGCGGGTACGGGGCAGGACGGGTCGACTAGGGATGGCAGTTCAACCCAAACCCGCGGGTACCCGACCCGACCCAATCCGGTCAAACCGGGTAAAACCCGTGTTGACCGGATTCGGGCCGGGTTCGGGTTTAAACTCGGTGGCTGGTTGGGCGGGTTGGGGCGGGTTCGGGTTTGGGGGATCTCGACCCGTGGATACCCGGACATGCACCCTAAAATCTAAATTACCCGTCCCCACTTCCCAGCCCACTTCCCTTCCCACCCCAGAGACATTTCACAAATCACAATCCCTAATCGGCAATCGCGACTCCTCTCTTCCTCTCTGCGACTCCTCTTCCTCTCCGATGAGACCACGACTCCTCTTCTCCATCTCCAGTCCCGACTCCCAATCCGACGGCCGCCCTCCCCCCTGCTCTTACTTTGCTCCAGCTCCGCCTCTCCAACACCATTACCGGCCGCGCCCTCTCCGGCTCTCCCTGCTCCTCTGCCCCGCCACCCTCTCCGGCTCTGCTCCTCAGCAACTCCTTCACGTCGTCGACTCCGCCGCCAGACACTGAGACACGCCACCAGGTAAGTGAGATGTTAAGATCCCCCTTGTTCTTGGAACAAAGGGTTTCATGAGTTTGTTTATGCTTACTGCATCATCTTGTTGATATATGATTAGAGCATCACAATAGGTAAAATTTCTTATGCTATATGTTTTACCCGCCCTATATTCATTCAATTACCAACTGGTGGTCAATGTATTGATGCATTCCATTTTGTTGTCATTGACAGCTTGGTGAAAGGACAGCAAACTTATTGAAGCATCTCTTCCCAGTGCCAAAGCCAGATACAAAGCGTATACTCACTTTTGCAAATCAATCAGACTATATCTCGTTCGGGTGAGTTTAACTGTCAAAATTACTTGGTTCTTTTTACTCCTAAAAATACTTGTAAGTTATCATATCACATAATAAAAAGATGTTTATAATATCATCCTTACTGCTCCTTATTTTTTCATTGCGTTCCCTTAACAATGATTTGCTCTTCACTTGAGTCGAGTGTATGTCATCATTTCTGTTGTGATTGTTGATTCCAGTAAGGGATAATGCGAACACTCATATTTGTGCTTTTGTTATCACTTATCACTACCGAGTCTGCGAATTCATGCATCACATGAATTTTCCATTTTCTCCTAACATTTGCTCCTGATAATTGATATGTGCAGGCATCATGTTTATGAAAAGCGTGGTGGTCCCAAGTCTGTCGAGCTTAGGGAGATTGGTCCTCGTTTTGAAATGCGACTCTATCAGGTAACTCTTGGTTACCGAAATCAACTTGGGTCTTGAAGTTCCTCTCTCTGATTAGTTGGAAAGGACCAAAGCGTCAGTCAGTGTAACCAACACCAACAAATTGGGTGCTTACTTATCATCATTAGTTCAATCATTAGAAACTAGGAGTACATAATGATGAACGCTTTTGATTCCAGTAAGGGATAATGCGAACACTCATATTTGTGCTTTTGTTATCACTTATCACTACCGAGTCTGCGAATTCATGCATCATATGAATTTTCCATTTTCTCCTAACATTTGCTCCTGATAATTGATATGTGCAGGCATCATGTTTATGAAAAGCGTGGTGGTCCCAAGTCTGTCGAGCTTAGGGAGATTGGTCCTCGTTTTGAAATGCGACTCTATCAGGTAACTCTTGGTTACCGAAATCAACTTGGGTCTTGAAGTTCCTCTCTCTGATTAGTTGGAAAGGACCAAAGCGTCAGTCAGTGTAATCAACACCAACAAATTGGGTGCTTACTTATCATCATTAGTTCAATCATTAGAAACTAGGAGTACATAATGATGAACGCTTTTGACCTCATCCCCCCCCCCATAAACAAACTGAGTTGGATGGCTACCTCAAGGAGAAAGTCCTGCTCAAGACAGCTGGATTTGACATTTTATTGTGGTGGAAGGCAAATGAGTCAAAGTATCCGACTTTAGCATTGATTGCTAGAGACATACTTGCAATTCCAGTGACTACTGTGGCTTCTGAGTCTGCTTTTAGTGCCGGTGGAAGACTAGTTAGCCCTAGTCGCAGTAGACTTCTCCTAGAAACTGTTGAGGTTCTAATGTGTGCTCAAAACTAGTTGCTCAATTCAACCATCCCAGGTAGCTTGATAACCTTTGATTGTTTGATTTCACATATGAACTTTAATACATGTTTTGAGTTATGATATTGTTGGTTACCATTATTTGCTAACTTGCTATCCTATTTGCAGATGGCTTGAAAACAATTGATAAGCTCATGACTTATGGCACTGTTAATGATGACCTAGATCCAGATTGTGCTTCATGTGTTACCGGTATATTTAATATTATAATTATCTTCTTTAAAACATCCATCTTTCTTATGTTTGTGGAGACATTTTTAATTTTGGTCTATCTAATTCTGTAGAATGAAGTTGAAGTTATGGAGCTGAGAGTGAAGCTAAGATGACAATGTTCAAGTTCTCAAGGAGGAGGAAACTTTAATTAATCATGTTGTGTATTGATAATTTGTGACTTTGAATTTTCTAGATTGGAGTTGAACAATTTGTATGGATAGTGTGTGATTTGCTTGAATTTTCTAGAACGATGTTTTATGTATGGATAGTTTGTATGGTGAGATTTATGCTTGATTTTTATTTTGATAGTTTCTTGTTAATTATTATTTTATAAAAATTTTACCAAAAAAACCCGCGGGTAACCCATCAACCCGCGGATACACAGCGGGTTGGGTTGGGTTTGAGTTTTTCAAACCCAGCGGGTTTTACCCCGGGTTTTTTTGACGGAAAAACCCATGGGTTTGGGTTCGAGTTTGGTAAAACCCACCCCAACCCGACCCATTGCCATCCCTAGGGTCGACCCACTCTGACATGCTATTTGAGAAAAAATACACGCACAAATTTACTTTTTATGATAAAATGAAGGGGAAAAGACTTGACGAATGAATAATAGTGATAATATAATAAGTAATTGAGTCTATTTAGTTGAAAGATCAAGTTTAACTAGTTGAATAAAAGCTAAAATAGGAGATATATGAATGGATGAGGTAAAAAATTGACCTAAAACAGGCTAAAAATGGGGTGGAGCGGGGCAGAGCGGGTCAGAAGTTGATACCCATTCCCCGCCCCACGCTAATGTGGGTCGGGTAATACCCGCCCCATCGCGGATCGGGTCAGGTATTACCCGGCGGGGCGGGTTGAAATGGCCATCCCTAGGTTTAGGGGACTCTTTTCTAGTCTATTTAGGTTGTTTTAAGTCGAGATCTCTCCTATAAATAGAGGCATGAATCCTTTATAAGAGTAAGGGTGCACAAACACACAAATCTCTGTAACACTCTACACGAGAGCATAGTCAAGCTGAATTGTTGAAGTAGAGGGGGTCTGCTACAAAGGATATGTTGTCCTCATCAATGATGGTACCTTCATTCTCCTCTATGTAGCTATTCAACATTGATTGTATTAGGATGTGATCTTGTTTATTGTTATGTGAATGAATACCATGATTTCATCTCATGCTTCTATTTGTCTATAAAGATTTCGATGTCTATAATGATCATTGATGCTTTATTTTTTCGATGCTTGTGATGGTCGTTGATGTTTTCTATAGTATGAATGCTTTTAGTTACCACCGGTTCTTATGATTCTATTGTATGCTACTATATGCATTGTGTTTAGTATTGTCTAGATTGTAAAGAAATTACCTTCTAGGGATACCCCATTGATGCTACACGAGTATGAGAGTATTGTTCACCCATATGTGCTTTGAGTAGTATCAATGCTTGATTGTTAGATCATCGATGCTATAGACTATAGTTATGGTTCGTAGAAGTTCATAATTAACTATATGCTATCCTAACTTCTTTGTTCTTCATTGATTAGGTAGTGACATTAAGCAAAAGCACACGTTAGCTAGTTTAATCTCTATCGCAAGAAGAGCACTCATGGGGTAGGGAGTGGCCTAAGAGGAAGGGATAAGGCATTACATTATATGAATAAGTGCTGCATGATATGACCCTAGGAATATCTAGGAATTTATAACCTGATCTTGCATCAGTATCCAAATTAAAAAAAAAAAAACTAGATATAGTCCACAAATAGACCAAAAAAAAACTCCTACAGATGGCTACCACCTCTTGGTCCTTGCATTGAGAAGAAGATGCCAAACTTCTAACCAAACCCTTGAATCCAATCTGGCTACACTAGTGGTGTGCCTATGTCTGTCATCTCCAAGCTTGAATTTCCTCTAGCTCCTCTTTATGATCCTGCTCGAAGGCATCCCAATCCTCCTCATTGTTAGACTTGTACATGAGAAAATTATCTTGTCTCTTCACGACTTTTTTCAAGAATGTTATCTCATCTCCAAAGTTATGATACAGTAGTGGTGACGGTAAGGAAGATAGTTCACCTTCATATCTCCGTCTCTCATGAATCCTCTAAAGGTGCACAGTTGGCTACCCTGCTTCTGACCAAGCAGCATGGGTAGGAAAATAATCCTTGACGAGATCTGCTCCAACTCCAATAAGTCTCTCTATTTCGAAGATGAAAGCCGGTTGTCTAAATATTTGTCCATGCGTCACCATAGTATCCCAGTGAGCAAATCCAAACTCATCCATGTGGTCATCGATGTAATAGGAAATAGTTTGAATGTAGCCTCCTCCTGGAAGTACTCAATGAAAAGAGATGGAAGTAGACCCACTGGGCGAGTTCACCACTATCTAGCTGGATGAAGCCACCAATCATGCACAAGTGCATCGCCTCTTCGTCAAATATGAAATCCAGGGGTGAACAAAACAACCTACAAACTGACCCATCTGTCCAACCCGACCTAACTCACCCGTATTGATCGTCAAAATTAAAGTTAAAGTTGGATGAGGGTTTTCTTTCATACAAACCGCCTTTATTGAGTTGGGTGCAGATTATGAGTAACGCAACCCGAGAACCCGACCCAATCCTTGTTGAACTATTGTCATAAGTGTTCGCATCCATAACATATTTGTGAGAAAATTAAGCTAACTTGTCATATTTTTCTCTTGTGGTTTCCCTAGCCTAATACATTATTCAACTTAATACTTAGACTAGATTTAATATAAATTACGATTCACTTAATCTTTTTTCTAGGACTGATAATCGGTTCGGTTCGGTTATAATCGGAACCATTTAGTTGGTTCTCGGTTAACCGTTAAGCATATTCTGCTTGCCGTTAACCGCACCGTTTAAATTAGTCTGTTAACCGTAACCGTATAGTCAGTTTTCGGTTATTTTGTCGGTTAACCGGATAACCGTTAACCAAGTGATTTAGCTTGGTTATACCAAAATAACCGATCGATAACCTTACCAACAAAAGACCTTCTTTTTTAAATGGTGAAACTTTCTATAATATTTCATACATACACATGTGTTCTTTTCCTAAGTTGTTATCATTGAATACAAAATAATTTAACATAGATATATATCAATACATAATAAACTCAATTGGTTAATACATAATCAACTCAATCCAACACAAGTACACAATAATACGATTCTACTGTCAAACTTTATTAAAGAAGCATACAACAATAAGAGATCCAGCAACAATTACTCAACTCGTAAACCCCACCAAATTACATGAAAGCTTAAAGTTACTGATTGTTGTCTAGCAACTATGCGCAAGTCAGACGTTCTACTTCTAAAACTCTTCCTTTAAATTATTTTCATTTGAGTCTAAATCACTATTATAATTAGGATAGGCAAGGATTCTTGTAAGCCTTCAAGCACCCCATTATTTTTGTTTTTGTCTATGTTTGCGGCACATGTATGTCTATTATTTTGCGGCCCTAACTACGAAGATGGTCATAATCGGTTAGTCGGCTAACCGTTTAACCGTTGGTTAGTTATTAGCTAAATTTAGCTACCAAGAACCGATCATTTACCATTTAATCGGTTATCAGTGTAACTATTAAGCACCGGTTCTGGTTCAGTTATCGGTTACATCGTTAACGGGATAACCGTTTATCAGTCCTACTTTTTTCTAGTGTACAAGTTTAGAAGAATAATATATTATGAATGTGTTATCTTACAACCACTTTATGAAAATTATTTATGAAAAAACTAAACATATGTTGAAGTAAAGTGCATTTCGTTCAAATCCAAACAACTTTTAAGCATATTGATACCTTTCGCCTTAATTTATTTGTATAAAATTTTTATTAGTTATATAATATTTTGTAGTATAGAATAATTGTCTTTTTTGTGTTGGCTTGGTTGTTTAATTAAAAGTATCTCCGACCCGATCCAAACCGTAGGGTTCTAATTTTTTGGGTGGGTATGGATATAATATTTTCAAAACCATAATATATGGGTCGGGTGATCCATGTACACCCCTAGTGTAAACTGGTTCGGTCAAAGTAGTGCACGAACCTCATAAATGATAAACGGATAGTTGTAGGTCCAGCATAACGAGAAGTAAACTCTTCTCTTGAATTCTTTGTAATCTTCCTTCATAAAAATTTGAAGATCCCTTGCTTTAATGATGAATCCCAATAGCCTCACAGGCTAGAATCAAAGGAGCTCATCTCGTATGGTATGTGAATCCCTAGCTTCAATGCGAAGCTATCATGACTGTCACTAAAGCTCTTTCCCACCAACTAATAGGTGATGCATGTCTGACTAGTGCTTTTTGCTGGTGATATTGAGAGTGTGGCGAGGAACTCTCTAGTCAAAACATCGAAAAATCGCTCCTTAGATGCTAAATAGTAGGGATGGCAATTTGAACCCATCCCGGGTAATACCCAACTTGACCCACCGGGTAAAAACCACCTGATTCATTCATAACATGTTTTCCCTTCTTTATTGTAAATACTAAATTTTTGTGTGTATTTTTTTCAAATAACATGTAAGAATATGGATATTGAGATACCCGCACGGCCGCACACCCCATTTCCATCACTACTGAAGAGTGCCAGAAGCCCAAAATGATCAAGTCTCTGCCTAAGCTCTGCACCCCTAGGGGTGGGCATCCGGTTCAGTAAACCGGAACCCACAACCCCAAGCCCACAACCATAGAACTCACAACCCCAAGCCCACAACCCAAACAACCTCAATCCCGTTACATCTATTTCCCCTTTTTCTACTGAAACCCTAGCCCTGGTTACTCTGAGGCGGCGGAAGTTCAAGATCGGAAGCTCCAAGTCTGCGAATCTTTCTCCTTCTTCATTCTTTCCCCCACCCGATCCACCTACCAAAAACTCTCACATCTCTGTTCCTTCCCCCACCCGAGTCCGCATCGACAGAGTTCAAGATCTGTCAGCTTCGACGCCATTACCCTCAAACAAAGATCTGCTCGACGCCATCGCTTCCCTTCAAAGCTTCAACCAAATACAAACATGCAGCGCGAAATCGATGAGAGACGTAGAGGCGAAGGAGAAAAACAAACCAAAAGTTTCATGCATACTTGGATATTAAACATTACTAACCTCTAATCTTCGTCGCTGGAATCATCACAATCATCGATGTCAATCGCCATCGCCGTTGCTGCTGGGTCGTTCTCTCCTTCAATCGCTGTCGCCGCCTGCCCCTGAGTTCTTCCCTCCGTCAATCGCCGGAGACGGGAGGAAAAATAGTCGATGGGCGCTGCTTTGTTCTTAGGAGAGAGAGAAGAAGAAGAGAGAGAGAGAAGAAGAAGAAAGAGAGAGAAGAAGAAGAAAGAGAGAATTGGTTCTCGTTCTGCGTAGAAATGGTGGGTGGGGAAAAAGGTAAGTGGGGAAAGAGGGGGTAAGAGGGAGAGAGACAGAGGCGCACTTTTTTAGAAAATTCGGGGAGAGTCTCCGAACCAAACCGGGATATATTTTGGTTTGGCTATACCGAATCGAAATATATTTTGGTTTGAATTCGGTTCACTCCATGAGCTACTTCGGAGATCCGGTAATCGTCTGTTCGGTTTGGTTCAAACCAAACCGACCAAATGCCCACTCCTAGCACCCCATCCCTGGTACTAGCAGAAATAATCACAATCTATCTCTCCTTGGGTTCTATAGGAATATTTTTCCATTGCTCCAATCTTCTCCTCCTATTTTTATCTAGATGAAAGTTGAGTAGAGGATGAGGGACACCTGTGCTGGCTCGAGAATCTCGAGCTCATCATATATCTCTTGCGTCTTTGATCCCAGGTGCATCTATCCACTTCAGATCTTTTACCTCCTGCTACCTAAAGATAGACACCCACTACTAGTGCCGGAGGAAATCCGAGAAGATCCATAAGTGGGGAGTTCTTATAACACTACTATTTAATAGGGTTAATATATTTGTATGACCTAAACTTTGCACATAATAAACATCCTAGCCCAAATTATACATCAAAGTAACAAAATTGGCCAAACCCGATGTTTGACCCTTTATCTTGGACGGTCAACGTGCCATGTCACTTCCAAGTCAACAACTTTCACTTAATTTTTTTTATATATTTTCCACCTATTACCATTTGTATTTTTCATAGTGAACTAAAAGAAGAAGAAAAAAGTAATTTCATTTTGAACCAAGAAAAAGAAAAATGATAATATGTGGAAAATATATTAAAAAAAAGCAAGTGAAAGTTGCTGAATTGGCAATAACATGGCGCGTTGACCGTTAGTCAACGCGTTTGACCATCCAAGATAACGGTCAAACATCGAGTTCGACCAATTTCGTTACTTTGATGTATAATTTGGGCCAGGATGTTATAGTTCGAAAAAATTGGTCAGTATATTTATTATGTGCAAAATTTAGGTCATACAAATATATTAACCCTATTTAATATCTTCTCGCGTATTACGATTGCGGGTCAGATCAGGTCCTTAAGGCTTAATCTTTAAGGAAGATCTTAAACCATCTCCAACCAATAGGAGAAGGGGAGAGAAAAACATTAGTAATAATTAGTTAACTACTTAAAAGGGTAAGACAGGAAATGTAATAAAAATTTAATGTGATTAATAATTAAAAAGGAAAACGATAGAAACCACGTCTGCGATGCCTCACTATTGAACATTTATATCGGGAAAATCGGCCTCTTCCGAACCCTAAAATCGTTTCCCACGAAGCTACGGCTTCAAACTCGTCGCCAGCTAGCCGTCGCGCTCTGGGTGCAATCCCGGCATCGGAGCCACTACATCACGGCTGCGTCATGTCGTCGCCAAGTCACGGCTGCATCAGTTTTGGTTTCCTCATCTGCAAACTCATCATCGTCAAGTCGAGATCACATCGCCGTTCCGTCTGCAAACCCGCTGTCACAGCTGCCTGGTCGCTGTTGTTTCCCCCATCGCGACCATCTTCTCGTCAGATTCTTGTCTACGTTGCCACCGGCTTCTCGTCTGCGTGATGGGTGGTGATGACAATAAATTTGCTTATAATGTTAATAACGTAAGGCTAAAGATAGATAACCAATAATAATGTAAGTTAGAATGACAACAAAATGTTGATACCTTTGGTTAAAATGATAATAATGTACCTTAAAATGTTAATAGCGTAGAATAAAATGGAAAGAATTTGTAATGTTAATAATGTAGTTTAATACATGTTGAAAGTGTTACAATAATTTGTGAAAGTGTTAATAATGTGGGTTAATATGATAATAACGTAGGTTAAAATGTTAATAACGTAAGGGAAAAGATTGGTAACGAATGTTAACATGTTAATAATGTTGGCTAAAATGATAATAAGGTAGCTTAAAATGTTAATAACATAGGTTAAAATGAAAAATCTCTTTTTTAATTACGTGGGTTAAAATGTTAATAACATGGGCCAGAATGATAATAACGTAGTTGAAATTGTTAATAAATAATAACGTAAGTTATAATGAAACAATCTTTATATAACAAAGGTTAAAATGTTAATAATATAGCTATATATTATTGAAAGTGTAACTAATTATTTGTTAAAATGTTAATAACATGTTAATAATGTAGGTTAAAATGATAATAACGAGACTTAAAATGTTAATAATGTAGCGACTGCGAAGGGAGGCAACGCCGGGTAGGACCGACGCCGGAGGTAAGATAAGCTCGGCAGGAAGACGACGACAACAGTTGAGGGTCGGAAGCTGGGGATTGCTGTCGGAGACGGAAGTGATGCCGATGCTAACGAGAGAAGTAGGTCATTGATGGACTAGGCCGACGATGACAACACGAGCTGGCAACCGATGGCGGAGAACGCTTGTGGGAGTAGAATCGCCGGCCGGAGAGCTCAGCGGGAGGGAAGTTGGACCAGCGGCGGCAACGGAAGCTAGGTTTCGGCGTTGGTGGACTGGAACGACGACGACAAAGGGAGCTGGTTGTCGTCGGTGGAGAACGCTTGCGGGAGCAGAATCGCCGACCAGAGAACTCAGCGGGAGAGACGGTCGAAGAAGGTGTTTTGATTTGACAGAGAAACAGTTCAGATGCTTGCGGAAGGAAAAAAGATAAAGACGATACGTGGGCATATACATTAGTAGGGTTACGTTTTTTAATTTAATTGTAATTCTCTTAATGACCCTAATAACTATTTAACTAATAACTCCTCACTAACTACCTAAAATTGAATTAGCCAATCACAATGCTTTAAGATCTTCCTTAAGAAAAAGGGTTTAAGGACCTGAACTTAGACCTTACGCTTGGTCGTTGGGCCGTGAAATCTCATACCTGGACCTGGTCCTGGTCCATATAGTAAGCTCGGTTCGACCCACAAACAAATCCAATATCAGCCCAACTTAGTTAGGTTTAAAGGCCCAAATCCTGTCCGGTTTACTGTTTACCCCAACCCGCAACCTTCGTCTTTCCTAAACCCTAGATATAAATTGGATAATCTTCCATGCGCATCGTCTCTCGCTATCAAATTTTCCCTCTGACTGCAAGCGGAGAATCGCTACTTAGCGCTTAGCATTCTCACTTCCGTATCTCTTCGCAGCCATGGTGAGAAGCTTCTTAGTGTTTGTCTCTGGTTATCTCTTTTCCCTTGAGATCTCGTTTATTTTGGATACTGTGAAAATGCCTTCTAGATTGACGCGATTCCTTCTATTGTGTACTTTTTGTTCGACTTATCTATCGCAACGGGAATGGAGATTGCAATTTGTGCTTGAATTCCTAGTTTCAACTTTTGGCCCTATGGTGTTCCTGCAGTGAGATTAGGGCAAAGCTAAGGCTACAGTTTCGATTCGACGTTTCAATTCTCTAGGTGCTTGACCTTTCGATTTTGCTTCAGCTAGCTTAGTTAGGGAACCTGGTTGTGGTAATATATATCTGTGAATTGTAATGTCAAGTTTTCTGTGGATCATATACTCTGTCGCTTATCTGCATTGAATTATCATTACAGAAATGGACGGAAAGAGGGACTTTTTTTGTTTGTTTGTTTTGGTCCTGTACTTCCTTCAACGAGAGAAAGGTGCTTGTATAATATGCATGCTTGATTGCTTTCTGAATCCTTAATGTCAGTCATCTTCGTCCGTCTGCAGTCTAAGCGGAAGGTTCGAGAGGTCAAGGAGGAGCCTACCAGCCTTGGACCTGCTGTGCAGCCTGGAGAGACCGTTTTTGGCACCGCTCACATTTTTGCATCATTCAATGACACCTTCATTGTAAGCTTTGAGTTCTTCATACTGTCCTCTAGTTAGACTTTGATTTTTCTGATGCTGCGTTTAATTGTCGAACTGTCTATTGTAGCATGTGACCGATCTTTCTGGAAGAGAAACGTTGGTTCGTATTACTGGTATGCTTCTTGCGTTCAATCTAGCGCAATAACAGTTTGCATCATCACTTATGAAGTGATTCCTCATGTCATTCATGTAATAATTTGGTCATGGTGTTCGAGTTCAGGTGGTATGAAGGTGAAAGCTGATAGGGATGAGTCCTCCCCCTACGCTGCTATGCTTGCAGCACAGGATGTTGCTCAAAGATGCAAGGTCTGTCAAGACTGGTGCTATTTTATTATACCCGAGCAAATGATTGAAGGGTTGTTTATTTAGCTGTAGTTTATGTATTTCTGTACATCTGATTTTCTTTGCAAAACAGGAACTCGGCATTAATTCTCTTCACATAAAGCTTAGAGCTACAGGAGGAAACAAGACCAAGACTCCTGGTCCTGGTGCTCAGTCAGCACTTAGGGCTCTTGCACGTTCTGGCATGAAAATTGGGCGTATTGGTAAGAGATTTATCCTCTGTTACTCAAAGATTTTCTCGACTACTGAAGTTGTCCTTACGAATTCATTTTTTATTCGGTTTTTACCTCTTTGTGCAGAGGATGTTACTCCAATCCCTACGGACAGCACTCGTAGAAAGGGAGGCAGGAGGGGGAGGAGGCTGTGAATCTTCGCTTGCTCATTTCGTCTCTATGTGTGTGGTAGTAGTGTATTGGTGTTGGATCTTTTCTTTGGGGTTCCAAATGTTTCGTAGCAGTAGTTCAGCAGACGTTTCCTTATCCAATTTTGTTGTTAGTCCTTGTCAAATTTTACAGACAGATATCTATGCTTAAGCAGACTGGCATATTGCAGGTTTTGCACCTAGATCTTTGCTTTCGTATCATATATATGAAGCTGCGTTACAATTGTAGAGTCCTGCAGATGCTTTTCCTGTTGTGAATGATCCATGATTTGAGAAAACATTAGAATTGGGCTGTGCTGGCGTTTAAAATAATAAGCAGGAGCTCTGGGAATTCGACTTTTTCGGTCGACCGCGGTAACAGCTGCTCAGATCATTTTGTGCTATTTAAAATTGCTTTATACTAGTGTTTTCCCTTAGATTTTAGACTGTCTCGCTTATCCCCGGTGGAGCACCAAGCGCCTGCCTTTTGTATAGGGCATGAATCCGGAATCCCTTGGTAAGATCTAGGGACGCCAAATGACTCTTGCCGAGAATAGAATACCTAAGCTGAAGTTAGGCTTGAGTTCGAGTTGGGCTTATATTTAGGGATGGCAACATACCCATGGGTTTCTTATTATCCAACTCAATTGGGTTGGGTATGAAATCCAAATAGATGGATATGGGTAGAGCTTGATGTGTTTGTACCTATACCCATTTACTTTGGGTTGAGTTGGGTTAATATCAAATGGATTTGTACCCATGCCCAAATACAAATTACGTTTTGGTACCTAAATTTTTTTGGTCTTACATTTTGGTACCTAAACTTTTCAAGTTTTACAAACAGGTCAATTTTTTGCATGTGTAGTTAAAACACTCTCGAGTAAATGGATATCCATATCCAACCTATACCCATTTAGATTATGGAAGCAATATTCATACCTTACCCAAACCCATCTATAAACCCCCAAATCCATATGCACTTCACCCATACCAAACCCATAGGTGGGTAATTTGTCATCCCTACTTATATTGTTAATCAGCTTGTTCTTGCAGATATAGCTCGAGCTAGGGATGGCAAAAATATCCGTAACCGTGGATATCCGCCCGAATCCGGCCTAATCGGGTAGGGTAAAATCCGAACCCGAAAGACATTTAGTGGGTATGGGTAAAACCCGAACCCGAATATTTCGGGTAATGGGTGGGCATGGATTTCTCACTATCCAACCCGAACCCGCCCGATTATACACATGCATATGTATTTAATCTAGAAATAATCATTATTTTTCTCTAACATATTTTATATATATCATATAAATATAATATTTTCATGAAATTGTGTACTTTTACTTAATTTTCTTCATTCTAGTGAATTAGTGTCGTATTGGTTGGAGTTATGAATTGAAATTATTAATTGAAATTATTAATTTTTCCTCTTACGTAATGTGAGAATCCGTGTGAATTTTAGCTATTGGTTGGAGTTACGAATTGAAATTATTACCCATGGATAACCGTGGATACCCGAAACCCGAACGGGTATGGACATGGTTTTGATTTTTTACCCGACCCATTGCCATCCCTAGCTCGAGCTTGGGTTCATAAACAAGCTCAACAAGTTCACTCAATAAGTGAGCTTAATGAGTCAACGTGGATCACACACTCATTCCATGAACGGGCAGCTTATGACTGTCATCGTTTATCCTTGGCACTCTCCATTATTTTCTTTTTATCTCCCGCCATATAGTTGGAACATTCTTAGTCAGATCCCAATGTTTCTACTTTCTAGTAGTTCATTGCACGAGGTTGAGATACCACCAATTTTGTCATTTCTCCATCTTGGATGTAGGCCTCCTCCAAAATTTGCGGTTGCGCAATCAAGCACTCTTCTCCACTCATTTCGACCATCGCAAAACGAGTTCTCCTTACGTCAATAATCTTCACTTGACAATTATTCGTTCTAGTTGCTGATGTTGCAGTGTTTCCTTCCATTATCATCTTATGAAAATAGTTGCGAGCAAAGTGAACCTATCTTGATACAATTGAAACATTCGTTGCTTCACCTTTGTGACTTCTCATCTCCTTCTATGTTTTTGTGCTTCACCTTTGGCCTACTCTATGTGATCTTCTTCCCAGATCCAGCCTTCCTTCGTGTGATTCGTGCGAGCAAACACTTTAGCTAACGACTTTCAAGCCTCTGATGGTGTCTTACCTTTCTTGATACACGACAACAAGGAATCATCTACGATAATGTATAGAATGAGTTTCCAACTCTGACATTCCATTTATGAAGGCTCTCAACTTTGGTAGGTGGTGCGGTTTGAGTCTCGCCCACGATCCCCCATAGATCTTGTCCATGCGAGCTCGTGAGGAACCTTTTCTTTCTGGCGTAACTGCGGTGGAACATGAAAAAAGATTACGGTCGCGTAATATAAGGGTCGGAAGTACAGTAAACTCGGCCAAAATATGACACCCGAAGGACCCGCCCCTTCTTCTTCAGTAAAGCCGACCTCTTTTTCGCCAGTGCTGACGCAGTGCGCACGTAGATAAGGAAAGAAACATAAAATTTCATAGGAGTACTTATAGGTGTCAATCGGGCGGGTTCGGGCGGGTTCGGGCAGGGTGCAATTGGGTTCAGGTTCAAACGGGTTGCGGGTTCATCGGATTTGGGTTAATCGGGTTTGGGTTCAAACGGCTTGCGGATTAGTCGGTTGCGGGTTCGGGTTCAATCGGGTTGCGGGTTCATCGGGTTTTGGGTCGGGCGGATCGGATTTCGGGTTGTTCGGGTCAGCGCATCGAGTAACTTACTCATTACTCGTTATCAACTTACACATTTTATTACACTAATTTAAAATATTTTATCAACTTTTTAATCAATTTATTTCTACCTCGTATATATACACTTAATTTTTTGAAAACAATAGTCAAAATATTAAATCATTTTGTATGACTTGCAAACTTGTCATGTAATTAATGCACTGGCTAATACTAATGGTGATATCCATATTTGCAACCAAAAGATACCATTAATTGTTTATTTGATGTTTTAGTATTATTTTAGTAGTAATTGGATTAAAGTATCTCGTCTAGTATAACCAAGCAATCTGGTATTTGGCGTGTGGTATTTGGCAAAAGCAGAGTGATAAAAAGGAGTTATTTCGAAATAACTCATTTGCCAACTAACTTCAGTAAACTGTTGTCAAACGAGTTATTTGTAAAATTGTTCGAATTATCCTAAAAATTGAACCATTAAATATTAACTATCAAATTTAGTAAAGTTATTGTTACTTCAATCATAACTTACTCAATAACATATATCCTATACACTTAGCCTTACCCTCAATCGATAATATTAAATTAGTATATGCTGATGATTGTATACCCTAAACCATCAATACATTATACACTAACAACATACCCTATACCCTAACCATATGTCCTTATGAGTTGTGATTTTGCTAGTACAGTTAATTTAAAAGTGAAATTCATATTTTGATTTTCAAAACATAGATAAAATGTGATATTTGCTAGTTGCTATACTCTCACCATATATCCTATAGTCTACACCATATACCTTGTACCCTAACCACGTACCATAAACATAAATTAAAAAGGGATAACCTGTCGTTAAAGACTTCAAATGACTTCAAGTGAACATATGTTATTAAAAACTTTGAACTGTCAAACCCATCAATATCTTATACCCTAACCATATGTACATTATACCCTATACCCTAACCATATACTTTATATCCTAAACAACGAACCGTCAAAGATTACTTATCAAGTTTAGTATAATTGTTGTAATAAATGGTTACTTTATTTATTAGCCCATAAATAATTATATATATATATGGGACTACTTTGATGCACTTACAAAAATGAGTGCGTCAATGCACCCAACTCAAAAACTAGTCTTAAGATGTCGGATTTTTTTTTTATAAATGAGGAAATTTTATTGAGACGGACAAAAAGAAAATAAGACAAAAATTCAACCAACAGTTGAAAAGAGTAAGGAAAGAAACAAAACTGAAAACAGCAACGAAAAAACACTAAGAAAAACCCCAAAGATGGGACGAAAACTCAAACCAAGAACGACACAAAAAGAGAAGACTAAAAAAACAAAGAAAAAGCGCTCCTCAACTGATACTACATTACAACAAAAACACACTCAAGAACAAAAACTATCTAACTAGTGGATAATTAAGATGCCGAATTTTGTATTTTAATTTGTAGAATCAGTGTAATAGATGATATAACATATGATAACAACTAATTAACGGATTACCCTAAGCCCTAGACCTCCAATTTTGAGTTCTATCCCTAAACCCCAAATTGTAAACGCTAACCCTAAATCTCTAAACTCTAAATCCTTCAAATTAAAGTAATTCTTTAATGGTTTTTGTGAAAATTCATGTGCGTTATTGTTCATCACATCATAAGTGATGATCGACATCATTTTAACATAAATCGCATGTTTAAAATGACGGTTATGAAGCGAGTGCATTGAATGCACCCAAAAAAGTGAGTGCACCGAAGATGCCACCATATATATATATATGATTCAGGCTAGCGTACGGTGTACGCCCGTCGAGTTTTACCATAAAAATAAATTTAACTAGTCATGCCTCCATATAAAAATTAAAGATTCATATTTCAATGGCTAAAATTTTGAAAAACCAAAATGTTGAAAACACCTTATTTGTTTCCTTCTTTCTTTTCACAAAAAAAAAAAACTAAAATTTCCCTCCTTCTTTCTCCTTCCATAAATTAGAAACACTCAATTTTTCGTCCTCCTTTTCTTCCATTAAATTGAAAGAACCAAATTTCCCTCTTCCTTCCTTCCACAAAAAGTTGAAAACTCAAAATTTTCTTCCTTATTTCTCTGTCATAATCAAAAGAGCCAAATTTTTCCACTTCTTTCTCTTCCACAAATCAAAACCACAAAATTCTCTCTTGTTTCTTTTCTAAAAAATTCAAAGAACCAAATTTCTCTGTTCTTTCTCTTTCCAAAAATTCGAAGACACCAAAATTTTCCTCTTCTTTTAAAAACATCAAATTACCAAAATACATTACTTTACTTTATTTATATTTAATTAAGAATTTTATTGAATAGTTAAATTAACCAAAATTTTAATTTTTTATATTATATTAATATTTTTCATGATCTCAATTATTAATTCTTCATTATTAATATCGACATTATGTTGATTTTATATTTAATTTTTTTATTTTGTTAAAGAACTTAGTATTTTTTTGGTAATTAAGAACTTAGTGTTCAAGTGACCTTCATGTTTCAATTTTGTAATTTTCTTAAAATACATAATATCAAGTGAGTTTCATATTTTTTAAATTCCCTATAATGAAAAAAATAATTTTACCTAAGTTTAGAATGAAAAACTTTATTTTGAAAAACTATGTATTGTATAATATAATAATTATTTAAGTGGATTAAGTAAAGTTCGGTTTGAGTTGGTCGGGTTACGGGTCAATTGGGTTCGGGTCAATTGGGTTCGGGTTAATCTGGTTACGGGTCAGTCGGGTTGCGGGTCAATCAGATTCGGGTTAATCGGGTTGCGGGTTAATTGGGTTGCGGGTCAATCGGGTTGCGGGTCGGATGGGTTACGGGTTGTTGACTTTTAGTCACTTCGGATCTTGGTCGGGTTGCAGATCAAATTGATCAGGCGGATTAATCGAATCGGGCTATGTTTTCACATCTATAGGAGTACTTCACCTACTGTAAATATTGTTGTTAAGTCCCTTGTAAAAAAAAAATATTGTTGTAAGTCTCTTGGTGCTACTGATTGAAGTAGCCATATACTGATATACACGATTGAGACTTGGATGATTTTTTTTATCAACCAAGTGAGCTTGGTTTCAGCACAAGAAAGTATCACTTTATGGAAAATCGTACCACTAAATGAAAACTAGTACCGCTATAGAAGAAAAAGGTAAATACAATATATTAGCCATAACTATTAAGTAGCGGATAATTATAGCCACAACTATCGAAATACAACTTATTAGCCATAATTATAGTTGTGGGTCAAGATTTGGCTAACAACCCGTTACTGTTTTCAAATTTTTAACGTAGAAGGCCATGTCAGCATCGTAAAAAATATGATATGATGACTGCCACGTGGGAGCCAGCTCGGCATCGTAAAAGCTTAGTCATCATTACTAACAGAAGTTTTAACGAAAGCTTAACGATTGGCTAATAATTTGTTTTTCGATAGTTGTGGCTATAATTCACCGCTGCTTAATAGTTATGGCTAATATATTGTATTTGCCCAAGAAAAAATATCAAAACACAAAAATCACCACCACTATATGAAATTAGTACCACTAAAAACAAAATCAGTGCCAATACCAGTACAACTAGTAAAAGGAAAAGAAGACCAGTATCAAACAAAAAACTAGTCTAGTTATTCTACTAATTTGAAAATTCGTTACTATATACTAACTAATATCCAAAATGTATGAACTAATATCCAAGTCTGTTGAGTATCTAGATAGTACAGATTAGTATTCAAAACATCAAAAACTACTATCCAGATAGCAGATACCAACTAATATCCACAATCAACCAACTAATATTCAATATGGATACTCTTATGTGTTATCTGGTAACTCTTATGTGTTATCTGTATAATAATTATGTGCTGTTTGGATACTATTATGTGTTGTCTGGATATTAGTTTGTGAATTTGGGATAATAGTTGATTCATGGTGGATATCAATTAGCAAACTTTGAATACTAGTCTGTGCTCTCTTGATACTTTAGTACTTGGATATTAGTTCATGTATTTTGGATATCAGTTAGTATCTGCTAAAGAATCTTCAAATTAGCATATTGACTTTCCCACCATTACTATTAGACAAAACAATACCAAAGCGTTTGGGAGAAAGATAAAAACCATTACTACAAAACCAGTACCAATGCCTTTCGAGACAGAACCATTCCCAACGTCGGTCATCGTTACAATTTGCTCCTTCAATGGTTTCCAGCTCCCCGCCATCGGTCTTCATTGAGAAGAAAATAGAGACTAGGGTTTTTGGTGAAGGGTTCTCTAAAGTGAGTCTTCGTTTTCTCATTCTCATTTATATCGCAGAGCATATTTATAGAGGAAAAAGGAAAAAGCTTAAACGGCTACTTTACAGTAAAAACGGAAAACTACCAATTAACCTATCCAATGTAATCTGTACACGTGTCGAGCAATAAACCATTTACAGTTGCTAATTGGAACGACAACGTTCTGGATTAGTAGACCAAGTCTTCTTGTTGACTTCGAATGAATGAAGAACGACACGATTCCGAATTGGCAAGCAATCAGTCTGCAACAGCTCTACATCATGAACTCGAGTGAAGAACAAGTTGCTGCTGGTGTGTTCATGGATTGACCTGCTCTTCATTAAACCCCCTCAAGCTGGCGAGTGTCTTCTGACACTCCCAGCTTGTTGATAATCGGCTTTAATATATCGGATTCTGGAACTTTATTTGACTATCCTATGATCTGTTTAAGCCGATTGGTGCTATTTTAGGGCTCGCTAACCCGGAAATGGTTGAAAAACCATTATTGCCTAGTGCTATGAGTTTGATATGTTACAGGTGGAAAAAGCACGAAAAAGAAGCGAGTGCACAACAAGTAATTGGGCCAAAGCCCATGGGACTTTCTCCTTTTGCTGGGCGGCTTGGAAGAAAAAAGAAAGGAGACAAAAAGAATTATGTGGCGGCAGAATTTTGGGGACTTTGGCTTTTGGAATTGAATTGGGTCGAGAGAACCAGAGGGGAATCTCGGGAAGAAAAAGAAGAAAAGAAAAAGGCAGAAGGGAATTCGGACCAGGAGGAATTTAATTGACCAGGGGAACTTATTTTCACGGGGGGCGGAACTTTTATTTGAGTTCAGGGGCGAATTCTTTGGGGACAGAGGCAATTAAGCGGAAGCAAAAAAGAAACGAAGCAGCGCAGCGAAGCTTGTCCAAGCATCGAGCGGCGATTGGCGATCGAGTTGTTCAAGGTTGAGCCGAATTCAATGAGAGCGATTAGTTGGTTGGATTTTCTAAACCAAATTAGTTGTTATTTGTTGATTTAGGACATGATGAACAAAACCCTATCGTTTTATCTTAATTTCGTCATGAACTAAACCCCAATTTCTGGGGTAAACCCCATAGGATGTAGCTATTTCTTGATTTGATGGATTGATTTATGATTCTTTTCTTCCAATCTCTATTGCATGAAATTACTTAATGCTTTGTGTTGACTGGCCCCCAATACAATGAATCGTAGTTGATTAGGTTATTAGCGACAGTGAAACCCTATTAACTGAACCTGTTTCATGTGACATAGTAACTTATCGAAGCGACAGTGGATTAAATAAGGTGCTATGCGGTCTTAAATAGGATATCGTTCTTCAGGCTATATAGTTAATTCATTGAGCTACGACAGTAGGATTTGAATTGATTATTTAGTACGTAGTGATTCCCGACAGGGATAGCTAGCACATTCGTAATATCCTGGCTGTAGAGAGTTGGATTAAACTGATTGGAATGTGTGAATTAATCTGGATAGGATAGGTAGTGAATCCCGGTGTTTCTCCCAGAGCTTTCTCCCATTGAATTAAACCCGACAGTTTTCACTTATCTTAATTTGTTTAGTTAATTTTGCTTTTAGTTAATAATTTCATCTCTTAAACATTTTCACATATAGTTTGCTCGAAAGAATCGATAAATCATAAGGTTGTACCAGTCCCTGAGAGACGATACCCAGACTTTCCGGATTACTACAAGATAGGAATTGGCATTACGCTTTTGCCCTATCAAGTTTTTGGCGCCGTTGCCGGGGACTGCCATACCTTATTTTTGTTGATTTTTGTGAGTGAACTGTTTTGATCTGGGTGTTAGTGTGCAGGTGAATTTTTCAGGTTAATCCTCCTCGTGCATGCCAAGGAGGACGACTGGCAATTTACTGCCACTAGATCCCGAGATCGAGAGGACCTGCCGACAGAATAGGAAGCAGGCCAAGTTAGGAAAGCAGCCTACCACATCCACAACTCCTAGGCCTTCCCTAACTCAGAATCGTCAACCGAGAAGGCAGGTGACACCACCTGTCATCCCTACAGCACCTACACCGCCGTCGCGCATCATCGAGCCTGTCATCATGGCAGAACAGGATCGTTCGATCAGGGCTCGTCTTAATCGGAGGACTGGAGCCCGAGCTTCATGTGTTGTCATTCCGGCTGGGGATGCAAACATGGAGATTGCCCCAGCCTTCATCAATATGATCACGAATGGGTACACCTTCTCAGGGGCCAGCACCGAGGATCCTCATGAACATCTCCGCCGGTTTGCAAACATTTGTGACACAATGAAGAGCCCGGCTGTGTCTGATGATGCCAACCGTCTTCGGATGTTCTCATTTTCTCTGCTAGGGAATGCATCACACTGGTTCCAGAACTTGACACCCCGTTCCATCACAACATGGGGTCATCTTGAGAAGACCTTTTTGGATAAGTACTTTCCTCCTGCCAAGGCAATGAAGAGGCAAGAGGAAATTGTCACTTTTAAACAAGCTGAGGATGAAAGTCTGACCGAGGCATGGGAGCGCTATAAGGAGCTTCTAATGAGATGCCCGAGCCACGGTCTTGAAGATTGGAATGTGATCTCCATCTTCTTCAACGGAATCAGAAGACAATTTTGAGATGCTCTGAATAATGCTTCCCGAAATGGTTTCACAAGAATGGAAGCACCAGAAGCATATGAACTGTTGGAGAAGATATGCTCTGAAGATACTGAATGGGGTAGTGAGACCGACATTCGAAGGAGAGGAGGCTTGCATGAGATAGACAGAGTTGCAAGTTTAGAAGCAAAGATTGATGCTAAGCTGGATTCCAAGTTCGATGCACTCGAACGAAGGCTGGCTAAGATGGCTCTTGGTAGACAACAGGAGGTTGCTTTGTGCGAATTATGTGAAGGTGCTCATCATAGGGATCTATGTCCACTGGTAGCTGATCAGTTGGAAGATGTGCACTATATCAACAATCAACAAAATCAAGACCAGGGTGGTATGTATTCAAATACCTACAACCCGCAATGGAGGAAGCATCCTAACTTTTCCTGGGCAAACAACAACCCAGCTGGTGCTCGCAACATTGCTCCTCCAGGCCTGCAGAAACAACAACCTCAACCAGAGAAGAAACCAAAACTTGAAGAATTGCTTCTGGCTCACATGCAGAAAACAGAAAATAATCTGAAGGGTCTTGATCAATTTGTCACTCAACAGCTAGCCATCAACAATAATATGCAATCATCTATGCTAGCTATGGAGAGGCAAATAGGCCAGATGGCTCAAACTTTGGCAGATATGCAAGGCAGGATTCCTGGGACATTACCAGCAAATACTGAGAGGAATCCGAAGGATGCCATGGTTGTAGCAGTGACATTGAGGAGTGGAAAGGCCTTGGAAGACCCTAGCAGCTCGAAAAAGGCACCAGAGGCGGAAGAGGAAGCACCGGGAGAAAGATCTTGTGCAGAAAATGAAGAATCAGCCTTGCACAGGCAAAATGAAAGCGGTTTGCCTGTGCAAAAGCATGCTGCCCGTGTACCTCAAAAAGTGGAAAAATTGAAGAATGAAGAGGTAAAGCCTTATGAACCTCCCACACCATTCCCTCAAAGGTTAATGAAGCCCATGGAAGACCCAAACTTCAAGAAATTTGTGAATATCTTCAAGCAACTTCAGATTAACATACCCTTGGCGGAGGCACTTGAACAGATGCCTACATATGCTAAATTCTTAAGGGAGTTGCTGACAAAGAAGCGGAAATGGGATGATCTAGAGAAGGTAACCCTTACTTCTGAATGTAGTGCTGTGATTCAGAATAAATTACCAGAAAAGAGGGATGATCCGGGCAGTTTCACCATTCCATGTGTCATTGGTGGTACAGAGTTCAATAAATCACTTTGTGATCTTGGAGCAGGAATTAATTTGATGCCATACTCAGTCTACAAGAAATTGGGATTGGGAGATGTTCTTAAGCCTACTCGGATCACTCTCCAATTGGCTGATCGATCAGTAAAAATTCCAAAAGGAGTGGTGGAGAATGTATTGGTGAAGGTGGGGAAGTTCATTCTCCCCACAGATTTTGTGATTCTGGAGATGGAAGATGATCGGGGAGTGCCTCTAATTCTCGGCAGACCTTTTCTAGCAACCGGTGATGCACTCATCGATGTTGGGAGAGGCAAGTTGACATTCCGAGTAGGTAAGGAGGAGGAAATTTTTAATGTCTTTCAAGTTGACCATAATCATGATGAATTTGAAAGTGGAGCTCGAGAAAGGAAAAATCCCTTTTCCTGTGATAGTGGACCATCCGAAGAACTATCACCTATCCTATCTGCTCAGATTCTGAAGTCAAAGCAAGGGCAGAAATCCTTGCCAGGTCACCTCAAGTATAGATATTTGGGTAAGGATTTCAATCTTCCTGTTATTATTCCTTCTTCACTGACATTGAAACAGGAAGAGTACTTGCTTGAGGCGCTGCAGTACCACCTACGCCTCACTAAAGGGTCTAACATGCCAGCTAAGAAGGTCATACCAAATTTTCGCACACCTGGCCCTGCAGAGGTGACTCATATGCTGGATGGAGGTTATGCGTTCTATCATTGCTCGGGAGGGTACGCTGGATACCTTTCCATACCCATTGGTTGAAAGCTCCATGAACGTCAGGCTGAGGACGTTAAACAAGCGCTTCTTGGGAGGCAACCCAAGGTAAGTTTTCTTTTCTTTATTTTTCTTTTTAGTTGTGTCAAACCCGTGCATGTTTAGATTAGGAGTTGAACATTAGGGACAATGTTCCATCATGAGTGTGGGGTGGTGAGTCTTAGTGTTGTTTGTCCCTGTTGCATGTGGTAAAAAAAAAAGAAAAAAAAATCCAAAAATCCAAAAAAAAAGTTAAAAAAAAAATTGTTTGTTCCTTTTGTCATGTGGTCGGTAAAAAAAAACAAAAAATCCAAAAAAAAAAAACAAAAAAAATTGCCATTAGGTTGAGCACAGCCAAACTGCATGCAGTTTGCCTGTGTAAAAAGCAGTCTGCCTGTGCAAAGCTAATGGCCAAAAAACACCTAAAAATCAAAAAAATTAAAAACAAAACCTTGTACTCTTGTGGTAACATGATGTAAATGACTGTGATGCATGTGAAATGAGTTTGTGCTTGAATGAAATCATCAAAATCACCCCACTAGTGTTGAATTGCATAGTTCTTTACAATGAGCTTGAATGTTTTGACTGACTTGATATGCTTTGAATGAGCAAACTCTTTTAGCAACATTCTCTTTTGTGAGGATAGTGTAACGACTTTTGGTGAAGTAGTTAGGTGGAGAACATTGACCATTCGACATGTTTGGATACCGTGCTTACTTGCATCAATTGTGAGCTTTTAATTTTGCAACGAGTCTCTCTGTTTTGATGGTTTTATGATGGGGTGAACTGTATCTTTATAAAAAAGAAAAACACTACCTGACAAGTAAAATATAAGAAAGTTGCCATAACAATTAAAGTGTGGGTAAAAATGCCAAAATCGTGTGAGGCAATCACTCATTGCACATGGGGATGAGGAAAGATTCAATTGAGAATCGGTTCGCGACCGTACGATGTTCCTTATCAAGTACGATCCCCAGTTGAGTGAAGTGCCATTAGAGGATGTGAAATGACCCTCCACACGGACCGAGGATAAGGAGTTAAAAGAAGCCCTTATGCGAGTGCTAAGAAGCAGAAATTGCTCTTGCTCGGTCACCGATAGTAAGAAACAAATCCCACTTGTACTAAATACGACCTCTCGGCAAGCAAAAGCAGAAAGAGAGAAAGCCTCTCCTTGTCATAAAAGGTAGCGATGTGCTTAAAGTAAAATCATGTTTGCGAAAGGCTTCCCCCATTAGTTTTTGAGACTCATGCTTAATTAATTGCTTATGATTGGTGTGAGTAAGCCAGACTGTCCTCACGAGATATGCACCTCACTGATGTGGTTAGATTCTCCTAATAATTGTTGCACCATAAGTTGTTAACCACCCACTACTGACGATCGAAATTGAGTGTTTCTATTTGAGTTTTTGATGGATTTGAGTCAGTCAATGGTAATGGTTGCAAAGAACTTGAGTGTGGGGTGAAAGGTATGACCATTAGAGCACAATTTGTTCGTTGAGAAAGAAACTACTGATTACAACAAGAGTACAAGGAAAATTTTGTTTTGTTTTGTTTGAGTGTTTGATTGTTGAGTCTGTAATGTGTCATTGTTTTGGATGATTACATGTTTGTGTTGTTTGAGTCGTTGCTTAGGGACAAGCAACAATTGAGTGTGGGGTTGTGATAATCGGCTTTAATATATCGGATTCTGGAACTTTATTTGACTATCCTATGATCTGTTTAAGCCGATTGGTGCTATTTTAGGGCTCGCTAACCCGGAAATGGTTGAAAAACCATTATTGCCTAGTGCTATGAGTTTGATATGTTACAGGTGGAAAAAGCACGAAAAAGAAGCGAGTGCACAACAAGTAATTGGGCCAAAGCCCATGGGACTTTCTCCTTTTGCTGGGCGGCTTGGAAGAAAAAAGAAAGGAGACAAAAAGAATTATGTGGCGGCTGAATTTTGGGGACTTTGGCTTTTGGAATTGAATTGGGCCGAGAGAACCAGAGGTGAATCTCGGGAAGAAAAAGAAGAAAAGAAAAAGGCAGAAGGGAATTTGGACCAGGAGGAATTTAATTGACCAGGGGAACTTATTTTCACGCGGGGGGGGGGGGGGGGGGGGGGGGGGACTTTTATTTGAGTTCAGGGGCGAATTCTTTGGTGACAGAGGCAATTAAGCGGAAGCAAAAAAGAAACGAAGCAGCGCAGCGAAGCTTGTCCAAGCATCGAGCGGCGATTGGCGATCGAGCTGTTCAAGGTTGAGCCGAATTCAACGAGAGCGATTAGTTGGTTGGATTTTCTAAACCAAATTAGTTGTTATTTGTTGATTTAGGACATGATGAACAAAACCCTATCGTTTTATCTTAATTTCGTCATGAACTAAACCCCAATTTCTGGGGGAAACCCCATAGGATGTAGCTATTTCTTGATTTGATGGATTGATTTATGATTCTTTTCTTCCAATCTCTATTGCATGAAATTACTTAATGCTTTGTATTGACTGGCCACCAATACAATGAATCGTAGTTGATTAGGTTATTAGCGACAGTGAAACCCTATTAACTGAACCTGTTTCATGTGACATAGTAACTTATCGAAGCGACAGTGGATTAAATAAGGTGCTATGCGGTCTTAAATAGGATATCGTTCTTCAGGCTATATAGTTAATTCATTGAGCTACGACAGTAGGATTTGAATTGATTATTTAGTACGTAGTGATTCCCGACAGGGATAGCTAGCACATTCGTGATATCCTGGCTGTAGAGAGTTGGATTAAATTGATTGGAATGTGTGAATTAATCTGGATAGGATAGGTAGTGAATCCCGGTGTTTATCCCAGAGCTTTCTCCCATTGAATTAAACCCGACAGTTTTCGCTTATCTTAATTTGTTTAGTTAATTTTGCTTTTAGTTAATAATTTCATCTGTTAAACATTTTCACATATAGTTTGCTCGAAAGAATCGATAAATCATAAGGTTGTACCAGTCCCTGAGAGACGATACCCGGACTTTCCGGATTACTACAAGATAGGAATTGGCACTTGTGCAACAACATCTTGAAACGGTCAATCCCCAATCTTTTAGTGAACAGGTTTGCAATTTGGTGAGTGGTAGAAAAATTATGTAAACTGATCAAACCATTGATCACCCTTTCTCGTATGACATGACAGTCGACCACAATGTGCTTAGTTCTTTCATGGAACACAAGGGTCCTAGCAATGTGGATTGCAGACTGATTATCACAAAACAGAACTGCAGGATGAGAATGATCAATGCCAAAATCATTAAGCAATCTTACCAACCACTGTATCTCACAACTGATATAGGACATAACTCTGTATTCAGCCTCGGAAGATGATCTTGACACAGTTCCTTGCTTCTTACTTCTCCATCTTATCAATCTATTCCCTAAGAATGTACAAAACCTGTAATAGACCTTCTAGTGTCTGGGCATGTAGCCCAATCTGAATCACTATAACCTGTAATTTGTATGCTTGAATTGCTAGGATAAAACAGACCCTGACCAGGTGCATTCTTGAGATACCTGAAAACTCTTTGTAATGCCTTGAAGTGAATAGTTGTTGGAGAATCATGGTATTGGCACAGCTGCTGCACTGCATAAGTGATGTCTGGTCTATTTGTGTTAAGATACTGCAGCTGGCCCAGGAGATGTTTGAACTTGCTGATGTCATGAAAGGGCTAAAACTTGCTTAAGTTTCGTGCATAACAAGAATGCTGGGAACGGTCTGAAAACACAAGAAGGAAAGTTTTCAAAGTACTTACCATAAACCAATTCAAGGAAGAAAAGGAACGCAAGGAGCAATGGCTCAATAGTTGCAGAATAAAAGGCTGAAGGAAGCAAGCAGATCGTCACTTTTCTGGAGATCACTCATAATGGGAAAGCAAAGATCATAGCTATTGTAATTGATAAGAAAAGAGAGACTAATTCATCTTCTGGAGAGAATTTGGGTTAGGGTTGTGTTGAGTGAAACACAGAAGCTGGATAGCTGGTGAGATATCAGGGTTGAGTTCAAACAATCAACTTTCCAGGATTGGATTGATTGATTTCGGTGTTGTACGCTTGTATAACTTCGACAAACTTCGAGCTTAGTGTCACGTCGAAAATCACCTCATCGTGATCATCCGACCGTGGAATAGTCAGAGTTGGGATTCTCTTTACCCAGATCTGGAAACCACGTAAAAAGTGATTGTATTCATTTATCTTTTATTGTTTATTGTTTGTGTTCGAAACTTACTCTGCTTCTGCAAGGTTTCAGAGAGTTAATATGGAAATAGGGGAATTGGCTCGAAGAATCACGAAGAAGGAGTTGGGTTTACAATCTCAAAACGCACAGCTTTGGGAAGAGTAACTTGACAGTGCAATACTTTCGAGCCGGAACAAATAACTGACTGGGCTAAAGATTTCAAGCCCAGTCACTAAGAAAGACAAACCCAGATTATATCTCTCTTCTTTACTGGTTTTACTTTGTACATTTCTTTCAGTCTTCGTTGTCCTTTACCTGTTCTTGCCCAAAATCGATTTAGGGTTTCAGGTGAATTGGGGAGATAGAAACCTAAACTAGGTGCAGGCATCTCGCGCTCGAAGCCAGCAACAAGTGGTATCAGAGCCCGGCTCCTTTGAAAAAAGCTTAACATCCTCCGGAGAATCTAGAGATGGCTTCAGGATCAGCAAGCAACGCTCCCCTCTACCTTGCCGATGGATTTTCGCAGAATCGTCCACCACGATTCGAAGGAGTTAACTACGGGTACTGGAAGAATCGTATGGAGCTGTTTATGGGATCGACTGATCCAAAACTTTGGGCAAGAGTTGTTAAAGGACCGCACGAACTCAAAGAAGATCAAGAGAAGTGGACTGATGAAGATTTCGAGAAATTTCAGCAAAACTGCAAAGCCACAAATTTGATGTACTGTGCTCTTGGACCAGAAGAATATCACAAGGTGGCAGGTTGCAAGACCGCAAAAGAAATCTGGGACAAGCTTCAAGTTACATACGAAGGTACTTCTAAGGTTAAAACCTCACGGATAAATTCCTTGAAGCATCAATTTGAGTTATTCAAAATGGAAGAAGGAGAAACAATCAGGATGATGTATGAAAGATTCACTAACATAGTGAATAGTCTTGAGAATCTGGGAAAGTCATATGAAAGTGGAGACCTTGTGAGGAAAATCATGTGGAGTTTGCCAGATAAGTGGACTCCCAAGGTCACAGCCATTGAGGAAGCTAAGGACTCGGAAAAAATATCTATCGATGAGCTGATTGGATCTTTGGTTGCTCATGAAGATAAACTTAACAAGGTTGGTCAAGAGAAGGAAAGCAATGACAAAGGAAAAAGAGGTGTTGCCTTCAAAGCAATCATTTCACTAGACGACTCTGAAGATTTAGAAGATATGGAAGATGAAGAATTGACGTTGTTAAGTAAGCAAGTCAGCAGATTGCTTAAACTCCGAAGGGAAAAGAGGTATGGGAATTCAGGAAGCAAGACCAAAGATCTAGAAAGAAATGAAAGCGGGACGAAAGGAAACCAAATCAAAAGCTTTTCAAGAGACAGAGCCGATACTAGTCAGAACATAAGAAGTGTAAGCTCAACAGGGTGTTTTAAATGCGGCCGAGCAGGACATATCAAGGCTGAGTGTCCACAACTCAAAAAGGAGAGAGCCTTGGCAGCTACTTGGTGCTGTAGTGAGGATGAAATGGATGATGATGATGAAGTGATTGATAGACCGTTAATTACACATGTTTTTACCCATGTTCTTACACCGTTTGAGATGTGATTTCTCGCGTTTTAGGCCGATTTCATGCTAGGTTGTGCTTGTTTGTGATATTTCAGGTCCTAGTACGTGAATGGAGACTCGGGAGCGAGTTTGGGGTCGATTGGACGAAGATCGGGCGCGAGGCAAGTCACAAAGGAGGCCACACGGGCACACCCACAAATCACACGGCCGTGCAACTCATATTTCTGGCCGTGCGAGTTTTGCCGAGAGCAAACACGGCCTGCCCTGACAATGCACACGGCCGTGTGACGAAGTGATCTGGCCGTGTGACTTTTTTCGTGAGCAGACACGGGCAGATGGAAATCAAACACGGCCGTGCCAACCTGGCCGTGTGAGAAGCCTGAAAATCGAACTAAGTGGAACGCAGCGTTTTAACTCACACGGGCAACTGGGTATGCCACACGGCCGTGTGGCCCTGCCCGTGTGAGTCGGGATTTCCTGGTTTTAACCCAATTCCGGGCTGCAAGAGAGAAGATCGGACTTTTTGAGCAAAAACAGAGTTTTAGAGAGAGAAAGGACGAAGAACACATCCTAGAAGCCATCTTGGAGCTGGGTTTCATCAAATCAAGCTTGGAGATCGTCCTAGGAGTGGAAATCATCATCCCGGAGCAGATTTTCCTCATCATTATGAGTATGACTACTCCGATTACTGTTTTCTTATCTCTCTCTATGGAGTAGAACCCCTCTCTCACTTGGGGATGAAGAACCCTAGTTCTATGTGTTAGGGGATTGATTGTAATGACTTGGAATGATATTACTGTTTGATTTTAATCGAATGATGCATGTTTATTGAGTCAATTGAAGTCTGATCAACTTTTCCTGATTCCTGCTGCAATCTGAGATAGATAGAATCTGATTAGGTTGCTAGAGTCTCATCATTCGATAGTAGGAGATTGGCTATACGAGAGTTAGCCAGTTTACTGCTTTGTACTGGAATCTAATTCCAGTAGTGAATTTCTGTTCTTACTGCTTCAGCTTTCTATCCCGGTGAAGACTAGTCGTCTGCCGGATAGTTAGACTGAGAGGGCTTGGTCAGCTTAAGAGATTCCAAGCTACTGTCGGATCTTCCGCAGTCTAATCAACAGTAAATCAACCCAGGGGAAATTGCAATTGAACCTAACTAAGGAGCTAGGGGGACTCATTCCCGAGTGACTCTTTCCTGCTTGAGAAAACCGAATAAATTCCTGCTTTATTTCTGCTTTTAGTTTAAACAACAATCACTTACTTTAGTTGGCTAGATAACAGAGAATCACTGAGTAAGCAGTAGATCTAGACCCCGAGTTGATAATATAACTTGCCTGTTACTGCATTCCCGGTCTGCGATTACACTTGGTCGCAGATTGGTGTTGTGTTTTAGCGTGCCAAGTTTTTGGCGCCGTTGCCGGGGACCCTCTAGGTTATTGGGGAAACGTGAGAATTTGTTACTCTAGCTTTTTATTTACTGCATTTTATCTCTTCCACCTGTGTACCTTCACGGGTTGCTTCTGCTGATTGTGTGCAGGTAGTGCATGACCCGTAGCCAGTCGGGAGATCTACTACCACTAGACCAGGAGCTTGAACGAACCTGCAGAAACTTCAAGCGGGCTCTAAAGGCGCGACTGGCTGCGGAGGAGGCGCTAGCACAGCTACAGATCACTGAAGAAGAGGAGATGGCTAATCCACAGGACCATGCTGTGGTCGATCCCGAGGAGCAGACCATGGGACATTACTGGACCGCTAGGGCTGCAGACATGAGGTCACCCATTCAACACCCTCATGTCCCAGCCAATAATTTCGAGGTGAGCACCTCAGTAATCACCATGCTGCGCGGTTCGGTGATGTTCCGTGGCAAGGAGGGGGAGTGCCCCCGATCACATCTCCGGCGATTCCACGAGCTCATTGATGGAATCAAGATCAATGGGGTACCCGCAGATGCCATCCAGCTGAGGTACTTCCCATTCACTCTGGAGGGGCAAGCCAAGGAGTGGCTAGACACTCGACCTCCAGGCTCCATCACTACGTTCGCCAACCTGGCGGACAAGTTCCTCACCCGCTATCATCCTCCATCCAAGACAGCTGACTTGCAGAAGCAGATCACCCACTTCACCCAGGACGAAGATGAGACCATCCGGGATGCTTGGGAGAGATATAACAGTCTCTTCCTTAGGTGTCCCAATCATGGTTTCAACGATGCTTTCAAGGTGGGAACCTTCTATCATGCCCTCTTCCCGGAGGACAAGCAGTTGATTGATTCGGTCTGTGGCGGGAACATGCTGACCAAAACACCGCCACAGCTGAATCAACTCTTTGAGGAGATGGCGGAGAACGGGTACGATTGGGGCACTGCCAGGAGATCGAGGAGAGCACCAGGCCGGGGTGTGCATGCTGTGGGCACCCAGTCATCTGATTTGGTGCAGGTGGTATCGAAGCTGGTTTCAGCTATCGATCGTTCTGGTTTGATTGCAGGTACCGGACAGCAGCAGGCTATGCTCTGCCAGTGGTGCGAGAGCACCCATCATACAGTGGAAGACTGCCAGGCGATGAAGGAATCGACCACGCCCCAGGAGCAGGTGAACTTCATCAACAATTTCAGGCGCAATGACCCCTACAGTAACACCTACAATGAGGGGTGGCGCCAGCATCCCAACTTCTCCTGGGGTGGGGCAAATTCCAGACCACCAGTCCCCCAGGGACCACCGGGCTTCCAGAGGCCACCATATCAGCCCAGACAGGGGCAATTCCAGCAGCAGCAGTCTCTCTACCAGCCCATGCAGGGGCATGCTGCTCCATCACAGCCGCGACCTTTCCAGCAGCCAGGTGCAGCCCTTGCCGCCCCAGTGCAGAATGATCAGATGGCTGAACTGCGGGAATTGGTGGGTTCTCTCGCCAGTTCTAGTGCTCAAAAATTTAACACCATCGAGCAGTTCATGGAAAAGGCATCGGGTAAATTCCTGGCTCTTGAAGCTGGCCAGAGGAACACACAGGCTGTCTTGCAGGATATCCAGACCCAGCTGGGGAGTGTGGCTCAAGCAGTGGCACAAAGGGCTCCTGGTACCTTGCCCGGTCAGACCATTCCTCACCCTCAGAACCCGAATGAGCACTGCAATGCCATCATGACCAGGAGTGGCAAGATGACTGTTGATCCACTTGCTCGGGAACAAGAGAGAGAGATCTCCAGCAGCTGAAGCAGAAGCAGAGAAGGAGGTTGAGGTGCCTGCACCTAAACCGCAACCAGTAGTGAAGGAGTATATCCCTAAACTCCCCTTCCCTACTCGGTTGCACAAAGACAGGCTGGAGGCAGAGTTCGAGAACTTCATGGCCATGCTTAGGAAGCTGAATGTCCAAGTGCCTTTCCTGGAGGCACTATCTCAAATGCCTAAGTATGCGAAGTTCCTGAAGGAACTTCTCTCAAAGAAGAAGAAGCTGAGCGAGCTGGCCACTGTGGAGCTCAGCGAGGAGTGCTCGGCCATTCTGCAGAACAAGCTTCCGCAGAAACAGAAGGACCCAGGTAGTTTTACTATCCCGTGCTCTATTGAGAATTTGCATGTAGAGAGGTCCTTGGCGGATTTAGGTGCTAGTATAAATGTTATGCCATATAAACTGTTTAAGAAACTAGGCCTAGGTGAACCCCGTGCTACTAGGATGAGCCTTCAATTAGCAGACCGATCTGTAGTGCATCCTCGGGGCATAGTGGAAGACCTTCTGGTTAAGGTTGGCAAATTCAATTATCCTGTTGATTTTGTGATTTTGGACATAAATGAGGATGTGAATGTGCCATTGATACTGGGAAGGCCTTTCCTCGTCACCGCCAAGGCCATCATAGATGTGCATGATGAGACCTTAGTTTTGAGGGATGGTGAGGAGCGAATAGCGTTTTCAATTTCTGATTCTCGTCCTGCTTCGTCACCTTTGCATGCTGTATCTCACAAGGAGCACGAGTCTGTCGTGTATCCTCCTGTGTTGCCTATTTTGCAGGATCCGCCTCCCATACCTTCGCCGCCACTCCCGTCCACTCCATCATCGAAGGAACAAATCAGGGAGGAGTGGCGGCCGAAACAGCAGGCAGTAAAGGCTGCTCGAGAGAAGGCCGGAGACCACTATGAGCTGGTCCCGCCCCCACCTTGGCCATCCGAGTATTCACTCGCTTGCATCCTGCCAGATGGCCAAGTTGAGCTGGCAAATGCTGGTGGCCACATTCGGCGTGTGCATGGCCACCATTTGAAGTTGTACCTCAAGAGCGAGGTGGATCCGCTCTTGAAGGCACATGCTCCTTCACCTCACTGAGCATCCACCGACTGGCGTCCAGCTAAAAGATGGTAAAGAAGCGCTTGTGGGGAGGCAACCCCACCTAGGTTTGCATTTTCTTACTTTTTATTTTTGATTTTTTGTGTTTTTTTGAGTCTTGAGATGTTGTTCCAGAGTCGAAGGTCGTTTTGGAGTGAAAACAGGTTGATTTTGGGGCTCCAGCAGTACACACGGCCAAGCCTTAAACTCACACGGCCGTGTGAAGGAGTGACCAGGCCGTGTGAGCTCTCGACATTTTTCACACGGCCAAAAGTGCAGCTGGCACGGCCGTGTGGATTGGCCTGGCCGTGCGGCCGACACGGGCAAAACATTTTGTGGCACGGCCGTGTGGAGGAGTGCCCTGGCCGTGTCTGCTCTCGCAGAATACGGCACGGCCAAATGAGCACTCGGCACGGCCGTGCGTGTCTGGCCGTGTGGCCGAGACACGGCCTATTTATTCGGCCAGCACGGCCGGGTCGTCAGAAAATTTCAAAACAGTCGCCGGAAACCTCTCCCCCTCGCCGGAATACCGCTCCAAAACCCCTCTTTTTGATTTTTTCGGCCATTTTTTGTCATCTTTTCACCAAACCAACAACAAACCCACTCTTTCTCCACCAAAATCGGCCTATCCCTAGATTTTGAGGAGATTTGGCCGACGTTTTTGTCGCCGGAGGCGATTTCCGGCGAGACTCTGGCGAGGCTCCGACGAGCACTTCCGGGCACTTTTTCGGCTTTTCGTCGCTTCCATCGCCTTCCCCTCATCATCCCCTACACCTCTACTTGAGTCTCCAGGTTTGATTTTGGCCTTAACTATGTTAATTGTGGAGAATTGGGTGTTAGGGTGCATGTTTAGAGAACCTCATTGAATCTTGTGATTTTTGTGCAATTGATTGAGGGGAATGCATGGAGTGTGTTTGAATTGTGTTGGGCAAAGTCCCTCTTGATTGTTTGAGCCCTTGTGTGCAAGAATTGTGCCAATTTCATGTTTACCTTAATAGTGCACACAAGGTGTTCGATGAAATGCCTGTTTTCGTACCATTTTGTGGGGGTCGGTTGGGGCCCTTAATGATGTGCTTTGAGGGTGTATTTGGTATGGATGTGAACCTTAAGTTGCCTATTTTATCGTGAATGTGCACCCCCACTCAGATTATGCTTGATTTATCGAGTTTTTGACCCCCGAACTATGGATGAAACCATGGTTAGGCTGTTTTTCTGTTCTTAAGTGTGGGGGTGTGATTAACATTTTCCTTGGCTGTTTTGGTTCCACTTTGGGCTGTTCTTTTGCAGGATCATGTCGAAGCCCAACCTCCGGCATCAGTATGTTCAGGATTGAGAAGGGGGGCCCATCGGGATCGTTTTCAGAACGTCCTGGCCTGCAAGTTTGGGCAGCACCATTACTGGTCGAAGCGCGAGTTGGAAAAGCTCAACTGCTACGAGCACCTCTCCCCCATTGTCACCAACAAATACTGGCGCCGCCTACTCAGCATCCGCGCGACGGTTTACTATGAGCTCGTGCTTGAGTTCTACACCACCTTCAAGCACGCAGCCACGGATGATTGGAAGGATGAAGCTGCAGTTCAGTTCCGACTCGGGGGTGAACCACGCTCTATGAGTTACGACGAGCTGGCGGACGCCCTGGACCTCAACTTGGTAAATGACAGGAACTTCATCACAGAGGTCGCCGAGCCAGTAGGGGTGGACTTCGGGAGGCTGTACTACAGCCTCACTCGGCCACGTCAGCTTCCCTTCAAGGCAGGGAAGACGAAGGCCACCACATTGCAGCTCGAGAACCATCTCCTCCATCACATGCTGGCCAAGTCTTACACCCCAGCCTCCGACAGTGCCAGCGCCATCACCAAGCGATCCCTGTACTTCATCCAGTCCATGCGCCAGCGGGATCATCCCCTACACTTGGGCTCGGTGGTGGCGAGGACCTTCGAGAAGAGTGCTTCTGAGCTGAAGAGACTCCACTGCACTCCTCTCATCACCTGCCTGGCAGAGTATTTCCAGATATCCCTGCAGGGGTGCACGGAGCAGGGAGCGGCCACTCCCTTTGGCCGGGCTACGCTCGCCAAGATGCTCCTGCTTCGAGAAGATCAAGGAGTCATGTGGATCGAGGGGTTTCCTCAACCCCAGATTCCAGAGGCGGTCCAGCAGGAGGCTCCCGAGGGTGCAGCTGATGAGGAGGTGATAACGATGTAATTACACATGTTTGCGCCCCTAGTTCTTATCCGTTTGAGGGGCATATTCGTGTGTTGTGGCCTATTTTATGCTAGGTTGTGTTCCTTTGTCCCATTTCAGGTCCTAGCACATAAAGTGAAGCATAGGCGCAAGTTTCAAGTCAATCAGAGATCAATTGATGATTCGAGAGAAGAAACTCGGGCATGACCTGAAGAAGAATGGATTTCTACCTCACTTTATGGACAAAGAATCATGCAATCTTGTTATGAAACGAAAGAGGACGAGACTACGAGCGTCTGGGATCAAACGGCGATTGATTCGGAGTCCGGACGAGGGAGAAACGAAGCATTAAACAGAGGCTGAGCAAGCTGCACGGGCAGACCAGCGTGGCCACGCACGGCCGTGCAAGTGACCAGTTTGGCCGTGCGGGATTGTGCGTGGGCACGCACGGGCACAAGTGAAATCCGCACGGCCGTGCAACATACAATTCTGGCCGTGCGAGTTGGCTGAGGTTCAACTAATTGATACGCCGCGTTTTGAGGTGCACGGCCAGAATGGTGATGTGCACGGCCGTGCACCCTGGCCGTGCGAGTCGGGATTTCCTGGTTTTAAGCCAAATTCCGAACCAAAGAAGAGGGAGAGCTGGGTTTTGGATCCCAAACACCCAAGGGACGAACCCTAGAGAGAGAGGGCGATTTGAGGGCATTCTTGGAGTAGAGAAGGAGGATTTCTTCGCCTTGGAAGCTCGAGGAACAAGCCCGGACTTGAAGACTGATCATCTGAAGATTCTTACTGCAGTCTCTCTCTTCTCTATGGAGTAACTTCCCTTCACTTAGGTTTTGAGGAACCCTAGCTATGTTTGTTTGATTGGATGATTGTATGAGTACTCTGACTGGATAATCTTGAGTTCATATTCAATCTATGCATGTTTTCATGATTCAATTCTGCTTTAGTCGAGATTATTGATTCTGCTTTGATTCTATGAGAGGGAATACCTGATTAGGTCAATAGAGCACCATAGATTGATAGTAGTGGATCAATTGCTTTAGTCGAGGGTTGATTCACTGCTTTGTATCGATTGAGAACCTCTTTCAATAGAGGGAGTCTAGTTCAGAACGCCTTGATCAGTTGTTCTAGAGAAGGATACGTCCCTCTAGGCAATTGACTCAAGAGGGCCTTGTTCCTTTAGTCGAGACTCAAGGTCTACTCAAGGATTCTCCGCATTGTGAATGAAAGTGAAACAAGTTGGAAATCATCAATCGTTAGTCTGGCTAGTGGCTAGGGGGAATCATACCTAAGTGAGTTCCCAACCTGTAATTAGATTAACTTTAACTGTAGTTTGCTAGAGTAGTTTTAGTTCTTTCATCTTAATCTGATTTGCTAAATAATAAACTGAAGCTGAGTAATAGTAACTCTAGAGACCCGTGGATTCGATATTTATCACTTGAGCCACTATACTGCAGTCCCTTTCATTGGTTACACTTGGCCATTGTTAGGTGTTGTGTTTTAGAGCATCAAGTTTTTGGCGCCGTTGCCGGGGACTTTCTAGAGTATTAGGAAAGGCAGAAGTTTGTTACTTTAGCGTTTTTCTTTTCTTTTCTTTCCCACCCTTGCTTTTCACTTGGGTGTTTTTGTTTTTGTTGGTGCAGATCTGAATCATGGATCCTAATGGCTTCTTCAATCATTGGGGGTATCCACCGCCATCTGGGTGGTATTACCCCGAGACTCCCTGGAGCAATCAAGGCAGAGAAGACTATGGATTCGGGTTCCAGTACCAACCCCCTTACTACGGAGAACAACCGGACCCATGGGCATATCAAGAACAACCTCATTATCAAGAAGAATTTCTCCCACAACCAGAAGGGCCATCGGCGCTGGAGTTACTCATGGAGCAGTTTGCTCGAGACTGTGAGAGAACATGCTCCAGGATGGATCAGTGTGTCCAGGCCTATCGTGAAACAGATGAGATCCTCCTGAGCCTTAAGAAGAGCGTCGATGATCTTGAGCGATCTTGGGCGCAACCTGCTCCAGATCACCCTTCTGCTACCATAAAAGAAGAGGAGGAGGAAGAAGAAGGCTACAAGGGCATTGTGGAACACACTGAAGTTGTCACGGAGAGCTCCCGTGATGATCATGATCAGACGTGTCATGTCGTAGCCGACCACACCTTCCCACACCCCAAACTGAGCTTTGAAGAGGCGGGCATGAGTGAGGAGATGCAAGAAGATCTCATGAAAGAAATTGCTTGGCAACTTGCTCTCCAATCCGTGCTAGAAGAAGAAGAGCAAGAAAGGGTGCAGAAAGAAGTTGTGGAGGATGACGAAAGTGAAGCTGGAGGAGTTCTTGATCATTTCCCAGGGGTGATACCACCTGAAGAAGGAAGGGAGGTTGAAGAGGCGATTGGCGTCCAGGCTGAGGACGAAGTTGAGGTGGAAGAGGCTTGCACCGGCCATGAGTTACATGTGATATCTCCACCAAACTTCGAGGAACTGCTTAGCAAGGACCCATTTGCAGTGTCTCTTTGCCAGACCAAGGCCACATCGACATCGGTCCCTCTTGGTGGACGCGATGGTGGCCAATCGATGCTGTCTTATCTGGTTTGGGGCAATGAGACGAGAGAAGAGAAGAAGAGGTCTCGAGGGTGGAGATTTCATCTGCATCAAGTACATGAGCCTTCATCACCTGCCACACCACATGCTCGTGACTTGAGACTCCACCTCATCGACGAGAACCTCAACTTCAAGGAGGTTCTAGCATGGACCGAAACTTAGGAGCCATCGTCCGGCTCACGACGTGAAAGAAGCGCTTGTTGGGAGGCAACCCAACCAGTCGGTTTGCATTTCTTTCTCTTTTTCTCTTCGGTTGAGTCAGTTTTGTTATTTGATTTTAGAGTCAATAACTCAACCTTTGTGAGATTTTGTGTGGTGTTTGTGTTCTGATTACTCTCTCTTTCTGGAATGCACCGCCTGACCCGTTCATCATCATTCACCCTTGATCTGGTAACTTCGTTCTACCCTCCTTATCTTTCCTCCATTGAGGACAATGTCGTGCTTAAGTGTGGGGGGATGTTCGATTATGTATGCGGGTGAATGTTTGATTGTTTGTGTGCTTGGAGCCTAGTCCACTGTCCAAATTTCGATTTGAGGGCTCCAAGTACGTGTTTCCTTGCAATTGCCTGCTCAGTATGCTTTGAATTGACAGTCTTTATAGTAATATGCAACCTAGGGAGGTAGTGTAGCACTATGGAGGATGTTGATGCATTTAAGAAGTCTCGTTTCTTCTTCATATTGTGTTGGTTGATTGAGTGAATTAGTGATCTTAGGACCCTTGAATTGTGTGGTGTTGTGGATTCTCTGCCTGTCATGGACTCTTGTATCATGTTTTGAGTTTAACAGGTGCTCGAAAATGTGCTTCAAATAACGTCTCCCGTGCGAATAGGGCGAAAGTGTGTAAGGGGAGACGGGAATTCGTTCCCAATTTCCACCTACTACCTCCAGCCCCCTTACATGTCTTTCCCCCGCACGAGGCTCGAGACATCCGCTCCTGGCATGGCCGGTAAGAGCAGGTTGGGACCCTTGAAAAGAAAAGAAAAGAAAAATATCAGAAAACAAGCAAAACAGAAAGAAAAGGGGTTCCAACCATCTTCAAGAAGAAAATAGAGCACCTTGAAAAATGTGAGTCCATGATCCTTTGTTTTTGAGAATCTCTGCATCCACAATTCATTTGTCCTCTGTTCACTATTTGCCATGATGCCGACTCGATACTAGTGCTCTCGCCGAAGAAGCTATGAGATGACTTGTGTGTCGGTTGACCTCGTAAGTTGCTAAATGATCTAGGAAGTCCTCTACCTACGATCTGGGGTGTTTGTTGCTATAGAGGTCTGAAGAGTTGCATTGGTTTGAGTTAGGTTTGCTTGGGGACAAGCAAACGCTTAAGTGTGGGGGAGTTTGATAACGATGTAATTACACATGTTTGCGCCCCTAGTTCTTATCCGTTTGAGGGGCATATTCGTGTGTTGTGGCCTATTTTATGCTAGGTTGTGTTCCTTTGTCCCATTTCAGGTCCTAGCACATAAAGTGAAGCATAGGCGCAAGTTTCAAGTCAATCAGAGATCAATTGATGATTCGAGAGAAGAAACTCGGGCATGACCTGAAGAAGAATGGATTTCTACCTCACTTTATGGACAAAGAATCATGCAATCTTGTTATGAAACGAAAGAGGACGAGACTACGAGCGTCTGGGATCAAACGGCGATTGATTCGGAGTCCGGACGAGGGAGAAACGAAGCATTAAACAGAGGCTGAGCAAGCTGCACGGGCAGACCAGCGTGGCCACGCACGGCCGTGCAAGTGACCAGTTTGGCCGTGCGGGATTGTGCGTGGGCACGCACGGGCACAAGTGAAATCCGCACGGCCGTGCAACATACAATTCTGGCCGTGCGAGTTGGCTGAGGTTCAACTAATTGATACGCCGCGTTTTGAGGTGCACGGCCAGAATGGTGATGTGCACGGCCGTGCACCCTGGCCGTGCGAGTCGGGATTTCCTGGTTTTAAGCCAAATTCCGAACCAAAGAAGAGGGAGAGCTGGGTTTTGGATCCCAAACACCCAAGGGACGAACCCTAGAGAGAGAGGGCGATTTGAGGGCATTCTTGGAGTAGAGAAGGAGGATTTCTTCGCCTTGGAAGCTCGAGGAACAAGCCCGGACTTGAAGACTGATCATCTGAAGATTCTTACTGCAGTCTCTCTCTTCTCTATGGAGTAACTTCCCTTCACTTAGGTTTTGAGGAACCCTAGCTATGTTTGTTTGATTGGATGATTGTATGAGTACTCTGACTGGATAATCTTGAGTTCATATTCAATCTATGCATGTTTTCATGATTCAATTCTGCTTTAGTCGAGATTATTGATTCTGCTTTGATTCTATGAGAGGGAATACCTGATTAGGTCAATAGAGCACCATAGATTGATAGTAGTGGATCAATTGCTTTAGTCGAGGGTTGATTCACTGCTTTGTATCGATTGAGAACCTCTTTCGATAGAGGGAGTCTAGTTCAGAACGCCTTGATCAGTTGTTCTAGAGAAGGATACGTCCCTCTAGGCAATTGACTCAAGAGGGCCTTGTTCCTTTAGTCGAGACTCAAGGTCTACTCAAGGATTCTCCGCATTGTGAATGAAAGTGAAACAAGTTGGAAATCATCAATCGTTAGTCTGGCTAGTGGCTAGGGGGAATCATACCTAAGTGAGTTCCCAACCTGTAATTAGATTAACTTTAACTGTAGTTTGCTAGAGTAGTTTTAGTTCTTTCATCTTAATCTGATTTGCTAAATAATAAACTGAAGCTGAGTAATAGTAACTCTAGAGACCCGTGGATTCGATATTTATCACTTGAGCCACTATACTGCAGTCCCTTTCATTGGTTACACTTGGCCATTGTTAGGTGTTGTGTTTTAGAGCATCAGGAGGTCCAGCCCGAGGGCGTGAATGACACTGCTGCTGCCCGCCCCACCACCTTCGAGTACGGGGGTGGCAGTTCCAGTTTCCCGGGGCAGGATTACTTCACCTCCCAGTTCGAGCAGCTGCGTCTTCAGAACCAGCAGATCATCGACCATCAGATGCAGTTCCAGCAGCAGTACGCGGCCCACCAGGCCGAGTACCATCAGAGGATGGCGGGTTACGATGAGAGATTGGACCAGCTCCAGACCCAGCAGGGAGTGACTCTCGCCCACATCGAGCGAGAGAGGCGCCGTTCTCGGCGCATGCAGGAGGTCCAGCAGCATCTGCTCCAGCTGCTACCGGGCGAGCAGCCAGTCTGGAGGACTCCCTGGGAGGACTCTCCACTTCCACCTCCCCCTGCGGATGGTGATGATGGTGCCGATGGTGGTGACGCCTTCATGAACGACATCAACTTCGATCTGGACGACCTCGGCGACGAGTAGGCTGTACTCGTTGCCCATCTCAGTGTGTTTTGTTTTTCGTTTTAGACTTGTGTGTGTTTGCTCCATGTGTGAGGAGCTTGAACTTAGTGTCGTTTGTTTTTGTTTGTTTCTTTTGTGGATTGTTTCTGTTGTAGCCGTCTGGGCTAACACTTATCCCTAACGCATAGTGTGCTAGTGTGTTCTGGGTGTTTGATGCGTGCAGAACTGTCCATCTTCCCGGTTGTTTCTCACTGACTGGTCCACTTCCAGTCCCCCAGCAGTTTCAATCCGGTAACATCGTTCCCCTTCTCTATCCCTCTGCTCCATTGAGGGCATTGTCGTGCTTAAGTGTGTGGGGGGGGGGGGGGGGGTGCTTTGTATCGATTGGAATGTATATATGTGTGCTTGGAGCCTAGTCCACTGTCCAAATCTTGAGATTTGAGGGCTCCAAGTACTGCTGTTTGATCATATTGGCACTGTGTTTTGAGTGATGAATTGAATGGTTTTCGATTGATGCATGACAGCTTGAGTGTGACTAGGACAACCGATGATGAGGACTAAGACGTGCAGTAGAGTTGTGTAGGGGTTCAGTTTTTCAACTGTTTGCTTACCAACTGTGACTTGGATTGATTACTTGTTCTTGACAGTCTCTTATGCATCTAGTTCAGGGTATCAGAATGTGAGATAGAGCATATAGGTAGCCATGTGAGATTTGAGCCTGCTCGTTTCTTTCTTGTGCGATAGATCCCTCTTCCATGATGTGTAGCATTCACGTTGTCACTAGCTAGGATGATGGGGGCATAGGATTAGCTCACGACCAAATTTGACTGTCCTGATGTGTCATACCCTCTAGTCAGCCCCTTTGAGCCATGTGAAATCCTTTCTTTTTGGTCTATAATGAAAAAATCACCCTTTTGCATCTTTTAGAAGGTTCCACAGAGTGGTTTTTACAGATTCTCTGCTGTTTCTGCTAAATTGAATGTGAGTGTTGGAGGTAGTGCTTAAAAGTTGGGCAGATGTTTGAAATATGTGCAGAAGTGGTGGCTCTCTTAAGAAATGAAAAGAAAATGAAAGAAAAACAAAGAAAAATTGAAAGCAAAGAGAGCCACTACCAAAAATCTGAATAATGCCCAGTAAGTAGTGTTTCTTAGCAGTCTGGCTTGGAAATACTGACATTTATACCTCCTTCGCTCTTGTGCTCAGTAATGCAGAATAGCAGAAAGGAAATACCGGTTTGTTTGACTGTGATTGTTTGGGTTTGGAAATGTGGAACCTTGTGCTATGAATACTTCCACCACTTAAAAGGCCTTTTCCCCATGTCCAAGACCCTAGCCAGTCATTTGAACCTGTGTCTAAGACCTCCTGATTAGTTAGTGGTGACACCTCATATGTGAACTCTAGCATTTAGAGGCTGCCATCATGGTGAAGAGATGTTAGGGATTGAGAGAAATAGCATGCGCATTTTTCGCATCAAATTGTCCTGACCCCACTGGTCGAGAGTGAGTGATTCATTTTCATATTCTATATACTCTTGTACCCCGGTGAGGACCTAGATTGCTCGGTCTCTATTATGATGTCTTGAGTTGGATGCATGAGTTGACTGTTTTGAGTAAGTGGTTGAGTCAAGTCTAGGTTGGTTGGTGAACAGAAGGGAGACTCTTCCTTTACTCGATTTTGCTGCACTCGAATGTCCTTTGTGGTGGTTGTCCAGGTTGCTAATGAAGTTGGTCATGTATTGATGTTTGAAAACCAGTACGATTCACGTGTTCTGTGCCTTTATGACTTGTCCCCAATGTTGATTGATTGAGATATGTAAGCTTACATTGTGTCTGACTTGGTTTGCTTGGGGACAAGCAAACGGTTAAGTGTGAGGGAGTTTGATAGACCGTTAATTACACATGTTTTTACCCCTGTTCTTACACCGTTTGAGATGTGATTTCTCGCGTTTTAGGCCGATTTCATGCTAGGTTGTGCTTGTTTGTGATATTTCAGGTCCTAGTACGTGAATGGAGACTCGGGAGCGAGTTTGGGGTCGATTGGACGAAGATCGGGCGCGAGGCAAGTCACAAAGGAGGCCACACGGGCACACCCACAAATCACACGGCCGTGCAACTCATATTTCTGGCCGTGCGAGTTTTTCCGAGAGCAAACACGGCCTGCCCTGACAATGCACACGGCCGTGTGACGAAGTGATCTGGCCGTGTGACTTTTGTCGTGAGCAGACACGGGCAGATGGAAATCAAACACGGCCGTGCCAACCTGGCCGTGTGAGAAGCCTGAAAATCGAACTAAGTGGAACGCAGCGTTTTAACTCACACGGGCAACTGGGTATGCCACACGGCCGTGTGGCCCTGCCCGTGTGAGTCGGGATTTCCTGGTTTTAACCCAATTCCGGGCTGCAAGAGAGAAGATCGGACTTTTTGAGCAAAAACAGAGTTTTAGAGAGAGAAAGGACGAAGAACACATCCTAGAAGCCATCTTGGAGCTGGGTTTCATCAAATCAAGCTTGAAGATCGTCCTAGGAGTGGAACTCATCATCCCGGAGCAGATTTTCCTCATCATTATGAGTATGACTACTCCGATTACTGTTTTCTTATCTCTCTCTATGGAGTAGAACCCCTCTCTCACTTGGGGATGAAGAACCCTAGTTCTATGTGTTAGGGGATTGATTGTAATGACTTGGAATGATATTACTGTTTGATTTTAATCGAATGATGCATGTTTATTGAGTCAATTGAAGTCTGATCAACTTTTCCTGATTCCTGCTGCAATCTGAGATAGATAGAATCTGATTAGGTTGCTAGAGTCTCATCATTCGATAGTAGGAGATTGGCTATACGAGAGTTAGCCAGTTTACTGCTTTGTACTGGAATCTAATTCCAGTAGTGAATTTATGTTCTTACTGCTTCAGCTTTCTATCCCGGTGAAGACTAGTCGTCTGCCGGATAGTTAGACTGAGAGGGCTTGGTCAGCTTAAGAGATTCCAAGCTACTGTCGGATCTTCCGCAGTCTAATCAACAGTAAATCAACCTAGGGGAAATTGCAATTGAACCTAACTAAGGAGCTAGGGGGACTCATTCCCGAGTGACTCTTTCCTGCTTGAGAAAATCGAATAAATTCCTGCTTTATTTCTGCTTTTAGTTTAAACAACAATCACTTACTTTAGTTGGCTAGATAACAGAGAATCACTGAGTAAGCAGTAGATCTAGACCCCGGGTTGATAATATAACTTGCCTGTTACTGCATTCCCGGTCTGCGATTACACTTGGTCGCAGATTGGTGTTGTGTTTTAGCGTGCCAGTGATCATCCATAGATCGTACATGGCAATTGCTGAAGTCGAGGAGGGACCACTTGAGCAAAACAACAATTCAAAACAAGTAAGTGACGCTGAATCCATACTTGAGTCAGAATACTACAATGATAATGAATTGCTAATTGACACTATAAGAGATATCCAAGTAAAGTTTGGAAATGTCAAGATGAGATATAATAAAATTAAAAGGGAAAATCAGGAGCACCTGACAAGAATAGCTGAACTAGAAAACGAACTAGAGATCAGTAAAGCAGAAGTCAGTGAACTCAGGAAGAAAATTAGTATTTTGGAAACTGAGAATAAACAGGATCAATGCAGAAAAGAGCCTCTCAAAGTTATAACTAAAAGACATGAAACATATACAACCAGTCAAGATGTGAAACTAAAAGGAGTAGAATGTTATTACTGTCACAAAAGAGGGCATATTATTAAGATGTGCAGAAAGAGGTTATGGTCAGAAGCTAAGAAAGAGGGTTTTGGTTGGTCACATAAAATTAAGCACTCCTGGAACAATCATGTGTTTAGCTCAAGTGCATCAAACGAACCCAAGAAAATCTGGGTTCAAAAAACCAAATGAAGTTTGTGTTTGTAGAGTTGTCTTCAAGTGAGCACAGAGACAACTAGATGGATCATGGACAGCAGGAGCTCACACCATATGACAGGTAAGAAGAATATGTTCTCTAGACTCAGTCTAAGAGATTTTGGTAAGGTCTACTTTGGAGACAACAACTCTGCTCACATCATAGGAAAGGGTCAAGTAGGAACTGATCTGTGCATTAAAAATGTTATGTTAGTTGATGGTCTGAAACATAACCTCATTTCTATCAGTCAAATGTGTGGAAAGGCTTGCAGGGTGGTGTTTGAACCTAATTGTTGTTATGTAGAAAACATTCTGAACAATCAAGTCATGTTCACTGGAAAAAGAAATGGGAAAATCTACACGATTCACTTAAATGACAAGGACAGTTTCAATGAAACATGTTTGATCAATCTTGATAAAAGTGATCATGAAGAATGGCATAGACGGCTGGGTCATGTGAATGTTAGTGTTCTGTCTAAGTTAGTTTGTCTAAATCTAGTCAAAGGCCTTCCTAAAATAAATGAGAAAAAGAATTTTTTCTGCGATGCTTGTGCTAAGGGTAAACAAACCAGGTCTAGCTTTAAATCTAAATCTGTCATTTCTACATCTAGACCTTTAGAGTTACTTCATTTGGACTTATTTGGACCTACAAATGTGGTTAGCTATGGTGGAAAGTCTTATGCATTCATTGTAGTTGACGATTATTCTAGATTCACCTGGGTATTGTTCCTAAGAAAGAAGGATGAAGCCTTTGAAAACTTCAGAATATTGGTCAAACGTATTGAAAATGAAAGATTGGCTAAAGTTTGTAGCATTCGAAGTGACCATGGAGGAGAATTTTGCTCTGACTCCTTTGAACAGTATTGCAATGATCTAGGTATCTCTCATAATTTTTCTGCACCTAGAACTCCACAACAGAATGAAGTAGTGGAAAGGAAGAATAGAACACTTATAGACATTGCTCGCACTATGTTGCATGATTATGGTATTCCTAAGTACTTCTGGGAAGAGGCTATGAACACTGCTTGCTATACTGTTAACCGAGCCTTAATCAGAACAGGTGTGAATAAAACTCCCTATGAAATCTGGAAGGGAAGAAAACCTAATCTAGGTTACTTTCACCCGTTTGTCTATAAATGTTTTGTGTTGAATACAAAAGATCACCTGGGGAAATTTGACTCAAAATCTGATGAATCTGTGTTCTTAGGATATTCCAACACTAGCAAGGCATATCGAGTGTTCAATAAACGGACCCTCAAAGTTGAGGAGTCCGTCAATGTAATTTTTGATGAATCTGTTACTGTAAGAGCAGCTGTCTATGATGATGATGACTTTGGACTTGGAAGGCAGCAGTCAACAAACAAAGAAGATGGTGCTAAAGTTGTACAAGAAGACAAAAGGCAAGAAGAAGCAACTGATACACTTAAAGGCATCGAGATGCAGTCAGAGGAAAGGACCAAAATAGCATACTCAGATGCTCATCCTCCTGCCTCCATTGTGAAGCGACATCCTCCTGAACAGATCATAGGAAGCATTAATCAAGGTATGATTACTCGATCAAAGACTCTACCATCTTCTGTTGCTTACGTGTCTTTAGTTGAACCAAAAAATGTGCATGAAGCTCTTCAATATGAATTCTAGACTGCCTCTGTGTTTGATGAAATGCACCAGTTTGAACGTGCCAATGTGTGGGAACTCGTCCCTAAACCTGAGAATCGTGTAATAATTGGTACTAAGTGGATATACAAAAACAAATCTGATGAAGTAGGAACTGTGGTTAGGAACAAGTCTAGACTAGTTGCTCAAGGGTATTGCCAGGAGGAAGGGATAGACTATGAGGAAACCTTTGCTCCTGTAGCACGTCTAGAAGCCATTCATTTGCTGTGTGCTTTTGCTAGTTCTAAACGTTTTAAACTGTATCAGATGGATGTCAAAAGTGCCTTTCTTAATGGAGATTTAAAAGAAGAAGTGTTTGTGTCCCAGCCTCCAGGGTTTGAAGATCATAGATTCCCTAACCATGTTTATAAATTAAAAAAGGCTTTGTATGGGCTAAAACAAGCTCCAAGAGCTTGGTATGACAAACTTAGTTCCTTTTTGTTAGAAAATGGTTTCAGAAGAGGTCTCGTGGACAAAACCTTGTTCATTAAACAGATAGATAATCACATCCTTCTGGTTCAGGTGTATGTTGACGATATAATCTTTGGTGCTACTTGTGAAAGTCTGTAAAGAGATTTCGAGTAAACAATGAAGAATGCATTTGAGATGAGTTTAATGGGGGAACTCAACTATTTTCTAGGCCTACAGATTAAACAGAATCCTCAAGGAATTTTTATCAATCAATCGAAGTATTTGGTTAACATGATTAAGCGTTTTGATCTAGGGAATCTTAAATCTGCTCTCACCCCTATGGCTTCCTCTTTAAAAATAGATAAGGATGAATCTGGTACTTCCATTAATGATAAACTATATAGAGGAATGATTGGATCCTTATTGTATCTGACTGCTAGTCACCCTGATATCATGTTCAGTGTGTGTGTGTATGGGCTCGGTTTCAGAGCTCTCCTAGGGAGAGTCACTTAACAACAGTCAAGAGGATCTTTCGTTATCTTAGTGGTACCCCTGACTTGGGTCTATGGTATCCCTCCGACCCTTCTTTAGACTTGATAGGTTACTCCGATTCAGACTATGCTGGTTGTACCATTGACAGAAAGAGCACTTCAGGTACATGCCATTTCCTAGGGTCCTCTCTTGTTTCTTGGTATAGCAAGAAGCAATATTCTGTTGCTTTGTCTACTACAGAAGCAGAGTATATTGCAGCAGGAAGCTGCTGTACTCAGCTTCTGTGGATGAAGTACCAACTCCGAGACTATGGTCTGCACTTAGGCACTCTTCTCGTTCTTTGAGACAATACTAGTGCCATCAACATGAACAAAAATCCCATTCTGCATTCGTAGACCAGTGTGTAAGCTTGTAGGTGACCCACCTCAACCTAAGATTGGTGACTTGACTCCATAGATTGTAGTTCTGATCTGTAAGCTTCATGGAAATGATAGTGGTCAGCCCACCATCATGTGACGACAGATAAAAGGGGTTGAGGTATGGATCTTCATACTGAGGAAAATGAGTGTTGGATTGAGTTGCAAAGGGTTGAGCACCAAAAGGCTGAGGTGCTAGTGTTTGTAGTCGACGCCCAGTTGGAGTAGCCTGTGAAGCGGCTTGAATCTGGATATCCTCCTCTGATGACTGAGTATCAGCATCAACTGTGAATTGCTCATTGACTCTTGCTTCCTGGCCTGACATGGTGAGAAGAATTCACCACAGGAATGGCTAGAGTTTGATGGAAAGGAAAAATGTCATATATGGTACAACCAACCAGGCTCTGATACCATGAGAAGAAAAATGTCATACCATGAAGGGTTCTCTAAAGAGAGCCTTCGTTTCTCATTCCCATTTATACTGCAGAGCATATTTACAGAGAAAAAGGAAAAAGTTTAAACGACTACTTTACAGTAAAAACGGAAAACTACCAATTAACCTATCCAATGTAATCTGTACATGTGTCGAGCAATAAACCATTTACAGTTGCTAATTGGAACGACAACGTTCTGGATTAATAGACCAAGTCTTCTTGTTGACTTCGAATGAATGAAGAAGGACACCGTTCCGAATTGGCAAGCAATCAGTCTACAACAGCTCTGCATCATGAACTCGAGTGAAGAACAAGTTGTTGCTGGTGTGTTCGGGGATTGACATGTTCTTCATTATTCATTCCTCTGCTTACTCCAACAGTCGTCGTCACGCTGTCTTAGCCAGAGAAGCAAACTAACTATGGAAATAGATGGTCGAGGTTCCTTCAGATTCTGGGTTCGAGGTTTCAATAGAAGTAGAGAAAGAATTGAAGAAGATGAATAGAAGGGAAATATTGTATTTTGATTCTTTTCATTGAAAACCTTGATTTGTAAACACACAAGAAATTTACCTAAATCCTACATACAAAATATATAATTTTTGATTGAGAGATTTGGACCCAAATCCCTCAAAACCATATGAACGAACTCTATTATTATTTCCCTTCAAAGAAAAGAAAAGTCCCCCTAAAGAATACTAGCACAATGCCCGGCCTTTTGGCCGGGAGAGTTTGATGATTATATAATTCGTATGTGTCATTCATACTCATAATGTATATTTTGCTTTGTATTTTGTCATAAACTATCTACACAATACTCAAACTACTCTTTATATGCTTTGAATGCATTGAATCATGAGAAATGCCAAATGACTAACAAAGAAAATGCAACTAATAGTAACATATATGATTACAAACAAAGTGTTGCTTATATAAAAAAAAGTCCATAAATGACAACATGAGAGTTGCTTCCTATGATACATACATAGTCAATCTTCACTATAAAAGAAAATTATTGTCCTTCGATGGAAAATATGATGATTAACGCCTTCGAAAAAACTTCAATTAATGACTATTTGAAACATTGGTACAAAGAAAAATTTGTCAAAGCTAACTCTTATCACATAAATAAACAAACTCAAATTTCACCTAAGACAGCCTCTAAATCCATTCCTTGCTCCCCACTTATATTTATATGTAAGACTATTTCCCATTTAACTATTCAATTGCCACAAACAATGAAGTTATTCTTTAATTTCATTTGTATGAACTCGTGTGACAACTAAGAACAACACAACCACTACCATGTTTACTTGTTATCACAACTAACTAAATGTGTTCAACCAATTCCATGTCCCAAATTAGCAAGCAATTTAACCAATCTATCAATGCCCAAGTTTTTATGGAACGTTCATTAGAATTCTCTCACAAACAACAATAATTTAAATTTCAACAGATATATAAGTTCATAAAAAAACCCTAAGCAATTACCATAAATGGATTCATCAAATCTAGCCTCAAATAAAGTTCAAATATTTAAGGAATAAAACACCCCACATATAAATATTGTAGTTGAACTAAATGAAATACCCACACGAATAATAGCTCATCTATTTATCTTACTGGTACTTTCAAGAAAATTTTTAAACATGTCGTTGCATTAACAGGATCACTACCAATTCAATGATTCCACCAAGCGAAAAATTGATTAATCTGTCAAGCATTACTACATTTCTTGCTTATGAAAACATATTTTTAGGGCATAATTCAAAAGTTTTCATTTCGTTATGGGAAAGAGAGTAAACAATATTGGGGTAGACCACTAAAAACAACTTTCAAATAACCTTCATATTGGCATGCAACCACTCCAATTTACGTGTATTTTTTCCAGATAACATGTAAGAATAGGTGATTCACCTCAACCTAAGATTGGTGCGAGGCGGTATAAGTATTGAGGTATCCATCCCTCCCTGCCCCATTGCCATTACTACTGAAGAGTGTCACAAGCCCAACATGATCAAGTCTCTGCCTTAGCTTTGCACCCCATCCTTGGTACTCGCAGAAATCAACACAATCTATCTCTCCTTTGGGTTCCAGAGGAATAGTTTTCCATTTCTCTACTCTTCTCCTCCTTTTTGTATCTAGAGAAAAGTTGAGTAGCGGATGCACGGGCACTAGTGCTGGCTCGAGAATCTCGAGCTCGCCATTTGTCTCTTTCACCTCTGGTCCCTGGTGCATTTGTCCTATTCAAATTTTCTATCTCCTGCTACCAAGGATAGACATCCACTACTAATTCTAGAGGAAATTCGAGCAAATCCATACTGAGAAGCGTAGTTATGAATTCTGATAACACTACTATTTAATATCTTGGACTAAAACAATTTAATAGTCAAACCTTTCATTTTAAACAATATAATATTCATACATTTGCAAAAACAATCTAATAGACAAATTGTCAACTTTTCTTCCACTTGTCCGTTAGTTAAATCTTACGTGACAATTTATTAAGTGAGGTTGATTATTGTTGATGTGGCCTGAAGTCAAAGTTTGAACCTGCCACATGGATATTTAAATTCATTATATAAATTAATTTTTATTTATAGAAAACTAAATAAATTAGTTTCGTTCGAATCCCTCCCTCCTAGTTCAATCCTTTCTACTTCTGTACCCTAAACCCCATCGAACTCCCAACCCAGCGTCCACCACCAAACGATTAATCACAACCTTCAGTCACCTTTTGTTCGTCGTGCCCTATTTCTTGGCAACGCGATTCCGTTAATTCCCGTCGAAATAGGAGCGTCGAGAAAGTCGAGTCTATCCCGGTCGTAGGATCCTAGGTCAAAGATTAATGCGACAGACGACTTACTAAGGTAAGGAAACTCTGATTCAAACCCTCCCTCGTAGACATATGCATCCTTAGGAAGAAGGATACCTCGTTGGAGAGACAAATAATGGAGCAAGAGAGGATGGTGTTGGGCGCAGCGGGTGAGAATAGCGGGTAAATATATTGGATTAAAAAATCACACGCTTGTAAAAAGTTCACAGGTAAGTTGGACCTGGTGGCAGAGCCTCCAGAATTACGGTAACCAACTTACTTAGATCAATTTACTTCGGTAATTTAATAACGCAATATACTACGACTATTCTCAAAATGACAACAAGCATAGACAATAATAAATGTCACAGAGGATTTACGTGGTATACCCTGATTTAGGGCCAGTCCACGGGAACAACAGCTCCAGAGTATTTCTTCACTATTGCAACAGTAGGTTACAGAGAATTTCAAGATACAAGGAAATAGAACACTCGGTGTTTCCCGGAACAACCTCACTATTTCACTCACAAGAATTCTCCTATCTACCCGTGGTAGTGAAAACGTTTCACTACCAAAACCCACAAAAGAAATACGAACAGAAGCAGAGCAAATGAATTGGAGAAGTATGAAATGGTGAAGGATGATTTTGAAAAAAGGGAGAACCATGTTCCCTTTTATAGCAGAGGAAATGGGGAACCAATTGATTGCAATTGGTTGGATCTATCTGCTATCCATCTCCCCAACTGCATTTAAGTTTTTTTTTTTTTTATTTCCACCGCTTGGCTCGTTGGCTATTGTTGAGCCACATGAGGCGGGCCAACAATTCTCCCCCGCCCGACTACATGGGCGACTTCATTATTCCTGCAGCTGATCGACAGAACTCAAACTTTTCTCTTGGAAGAGTCTTGGTACACATGTCAGATCCATTTTCGTCAGTATGGATCTTCTCCAGTTGTAGTTGCTTCATTTCAAGTACATCACGAATCCAGTGATATCGAACATCGATATGTTTTGATCGAGCATGAAATGAAGCATTCTTCGCAAGATGAATAGCACTCTGACTGTCACAGAACAGCTGCGGTTGTTCCTGTAGGAACCCAAGTTCATTCAGGAACTTCTTCATCCATATCATCTCCTTGCATGCTTCCGTTACTGCTATATACTCAGCTTCTGTTGTGGAAAGAGCTACACACTTTTGTAGCCTTGACTGCCACGATATTGCTCCCCCTGATAAGGTAATCAGGTACCCAGAAGTGGACCTCCTCGAATCAACATCGCCTGCCATGTCAGCATCTGTATAGCCAACAAGGACAGGTTCACCATCTCCAAAACATAGACTCATTTTGGAGCTACCTCGAAGGTATCTGAGGATCCACTTTACAGCTTCCCAATGTTCCTTTCCTGGTTTGGAAAGAAACCGACTGACAACTCCAACTGCATGAGCAATATCTGGCCTTGTACACACCATGGCGTACATCAAACTTCCCACTGCTGAAGCATATGGAATTTTATCCATCTCCGCCTTTTCCTTCTCAGTAGACGGGCTCTGTTTGGATGTCAATGTAAAGTGGTTAGCAAAAGGACAGCTAACCGCCTTAGCATTATCCATGTTGAAACGTTGAAGCACTTTCTCAATGTACTTCTCTTGTGACAACCATATCTTCTTGGCACCTCGATCTCGAACGATCCTCACGCCAAGAATTTGCTTTGCTGGTCCCAAGTCTTTCATGGCAAAAGACTTGCTCAACTCCTTCTTCAAATCATTGATCTTTGAGACGTTCTGCCCGGCAATTAGCATATCATCCACATAGAGCAAAAGTATGATGAAATCTCCATCAGGAAATTTCTTCACGAACACGCAGTGGTCTGAAGTAGTCTTCATGTAGCCTTGCTCCCCCATAACAGACTCAAACTTCTTATACCATTGTCTTGGTGCCTGCTTCAAGCCATACAAGCTCTTACGGAGCCTGCACACATAGTCCTCATTTTTCTCTTTCTTGAAGCCTTCTGGCTGCTCCATGTAAATCTCTTCCTCCAAATCACCATGAAGGAAAGCAGTTTTCACATCCATTTGTTCAACCTCCAGGTTAAGACTTGCTGCTAGTCCCAACACAGTACGAATGGATGTCATCTTCACCACAGGTGAAAATATCTCGTCAAAGTCAATGCCTTTCCTTTGACTGAAGCCTTTCACGACTAGTCTGGCTTTGAAGCGTGGCTGACGGTTGTGTTCATCATGCTTGATCTTAAACACCCACTTGTTCTTCAAAGCTCTCTTGCCTTTTGGCAACTTCACCAACTCAAATGTGTTGTTATCATACAAGGAATCCATCTCGTCTTGCATGGCTTCTATCCACCTTTGCTTGTCTTCATCATTCATAGCTTCTGTGAAGCTTTCTGGTTCTCCGCCGTCAGTAAGTGAGACATATTCAGTCTCGGGATATCTGGTAGACGGTCGTGAAATTCTACCAGATCTTGTTGTTCGAACAGGAGAACCTTCTATGGCTGGTGGTTGACCATCATCATCAGCATCTTCTGGTTGAACCTCAACATGGGCATTTGGTTCAACTATCTCAGGCTGATCATGTTGTACTTCTTCTCCAACTTCTGTAGGCGCTGGTGTTGGAGGCACTAGCTCAAGGTTTGGCTGGCTAGCATCAGTACTAGGAACTTCTTTCCTAGCAACAACATCTTCGATGGTCTCATTCTCGATGAACACAGCATCACGGCTTCTGATAAGCTTCTTCTGGATTGGATCAAAGAATCTATAGCCAAACTCATTTTGACCATAGCCAATGAATACGCACGGTCGCGTCTTTGAATCCAACTTTGACCTTTCATCCTTTGGAATATGGACAAAGGCCTTGCAACCAAACACCCGCAAATGTTTGTAGGAAACTTCTTTTCCTGTCCACACCTTTTCTGGGGCGTCATACTTCAGTGGCACACTAGGTGACCTGTTCCACACATAAACTGCTGCAAGCAGTGCCTCCCCCCAGAAAGATTGTGGTAGCTTCGAGTGTGATAACAAGCACCTGACTCTCTCTAGCAGGGTCCTGTTCATCCTCTCAGCTAGCCCATTCAATTGCGGCGTCTTTGGTGGTGTGAATTGCTGCCGAATTCCATGTTCCTTGCAGAAGTTAGCAAACGGACCTCTGTACTCTCCACCATTGTCAGTCCGGATGCACTTCAGCTTCTTGCCAGTTTCCCTCTCCACCAGGGCCAAGAATTGTTTGAAAACGTCTAGGGCCTGATCCTTGGTCTTCAAGGTATACACCCAAGTCTTCCGTGAATGGTCATCAATGAATGTCACGAAATATCTGGCACCTCCAAGTGATTTGACGTTGACATCGGGTTCACAGAGATCTGAGTGAACTAGATCCAACACGTTCTTTGCTCTTGAAGGGATGGAACTTTTGAAAGCAACTCGATTTTGCTTTCCCGCAAGGCAATCGACACACTTCTTTAGATGAACTTGATCCAACCCAACTATGACCTTCTTCTGGGCCAACTTTGCCATGGACTTCTCACTCATGTGACCGAGCCGTTTGTGCCACAATTCAATTGTGTCACCATTCTCCGCTGAGTTGACAATCTCTGGGGAGATCTTGGCTTCCATCACATACAGCTTTGACAGCTTCTTGCCCTTGGCCAACACTAAGGAGCCTCTGGTGAGTTTCCACTGGCCATTGTGAAAGGTGTTGCAGTAACCTTCCCCATCCAACTTGTCTACAGAGATGAGATTCAGGCGCATTTCTGGAACATGCCTGACATCCTTCAGCAGTAGCTTCGTACCATTCATCGTCTCCAAGCAGACTTCTCCTTTTCCGATAACTTTGGAAAGATTACCATTTCCCATTCTTACCACACCAAAGTCACCTGGTGTATAAGATGAGAAAAATTCTCTCTTGGACGTCACGTGAATGGTAGCACCACTATCAACCACCCAGCTTGTCTCCTGGGTTGTCAGGTTGACAACATCTTCCTCGTAGACAATATTGAACTCATCTACAGAGTTTGCACCATCATCATCACTGTTCTCATCTCGTTTGCCCTTCTTTCTCTCATTTCTGAACTTTGGGCAAAATCTTCTGATGTGGCCCTTTTCCTTGCAGTGATGACATTGGATGTTGGCAAACTTGTTGGACTTCCCTCGACTCTTGCCTCTTTGCTTTGAGCCTCTAGCCTCACTTCTTCCTCTGCTTCTGGAATCCACTATCAGAAGGTCTGACTGGGAAGATGATGAGGATGCACCTTGTGATCTTTTTCGCATCTCTTCGTTCAGGACTCCGCTTTTGACAATCTCCATGTTTATAACTCCATCTTTTGCAGAGTTGGTAAGTGAAATTTTTAGCGTCTCCCAAGATTCTGGAAGGGAAGCCAGAACGAGGAGAGCGACCACCTCATCTTCCATCTTTATGCCCATACCGGACAACTGATCCACGATCCCTTGAATTTCGTTCAAGTGATCCGCCAAGGATTTGCCTTCCTTGTATTTCATCTGGACCAACTTGGTCAGATAAAATAATTTGTTGTTGCCGGTCTTTGATGCATAAAGTGCCTCCAGCTTGTTCCACAGAGTTCTGGCATGAGTTTCTCCGCTAATGTGGTTGTATACATTATCGTCGACGAACTGTCGAATGTAGCCACATACTTGCTCATGCTTGAACTCCCATTCCTCTTCAGTTTTGCCATCAGGTTTAGTTGGGCTAAACACCGGCAAATGCAACTCCGTCACGAGTAGGAGATCCTTCATCTTGTTTCTCCATATGTGATAGTTGGAGCCATTCAGACTTATCATCTTGCTTGTTTTTGCCTCCATTGGACGTGGCTCTGATACCACTTGTTGGGCGCAGCGGGTGAGAATAGCGGGTAAATATATTGGATTAAAAAATCACACGCTTGTAAAAAGTTCACAGGTAAGTTGGACCTGGTGGCAGAGCCTCCAGAATTACGGTAACCAACTTACTTAGATCAATTTACTTCGGTAATTTAATAACGCAATATACTACGACTATTCTCAAAATGACAACAAGCATAGACAATAATAAATGTCACAGAGGATTTACGTGGTATACCCTGATTTAGGGCCAGTCCACGGGAACAACAGCTCCAGAGTATTTCTTCACTATTGCAACAGTAGGTTACAGAGAATTTCAAGATACAAGGAAATAGAACACTCGGTGTTTCCCGGAACAACCTCACTATTTCACTCACAAGAATTCTCCTATCTACCCGTGGTAGTGAAAACGTTTCACTACCAAAACCCACAAAAGAAATACGAACAGAAGCAGAGCAAATGAATTGGAGAAGTATGAAATGGTGAAGGATGATTTTGAAAAAAGGGAGAACCATGTTCCCTTTTATAGCAGAGGAAATGGGGAACCAATTGATTGCAATTGGTTGGATCTATCTGCTATCGATCTCCCCAACTGCATTTAAGTTTTTTTTTTTTTTATTTCCACCGCTTGGCTCGTTGGCTATTGTTGAGCCACATGAGGCGGGCCAACAGATGGGAGGCAGCGGAATTTGGTTGGGTTTGTGGGAGGTGGAGAGGATCTGATCTGGAAGGGGGGAGTGAGAGGGAAGAATAAGAGTTCTCTGAAGGAGAAGAAGAAAAGGTTAGGGAAGGGAAAGAAGAATAGTCTCTGGTTTTTTTGTGCCCCGATGGAATTTATAGAATAATAGTTTAAATTTAAAAAATCAATAATTTGTAAATATAATACAAAGGGTAAATAAATTATCTCACGTGTACAGGAAATTGCTACTTCATAGTCAATTAACAATCAAGTGGACAGTAAGTTGACAATTTGGCTATTAAATTATTTTCGTAATGATTTGGTTATTATATTGTTTAAAACGAAAAGTTTACCTACTAAACTGTTTTAGTCCTCATATCTTCTCACCCCTGAATGAGATTGAAATCCCCACAAACCAGCCACGGGAGATCTGTCATCTCCTTAAGTTGTCGAAGTAGATTACAAGTCATATATTATTATCCTGCTATGGCTATTCATAGATCCCAGTAAAACGCCACTGTAAATTCCTATAAGTTACACAAGCATCAATATGATTGGTAGGTTTAGACTTCACCACAACCTGAACATCCGAGCTCCAAAGTAACAATAGACCACTAGATCTTCCCACTGAACCAATCTCATTAAGGGATACGAGGAAAAGAATGGACTTAATTTGGCCAATGTGACAGAGATGGATATGTTCAATGAGGGGCTTAAAGACTGTGAGCTGGAGGACCTAGGGTATTATGGAAAGACCTTCACGTGGGACAATAATCATTCTGACGACACATTCCTAGAGGAGATATTGGATAGAATGGTGGCTAATGCAGCTTGGAAATCTTTTTATCCCCATGCTAGAGTATACCATTTGAGAAGATGTGGGGCTGATCACTCCCCTATACTCTTACATACAAATTTGGTTACACAAAATATCAAATGGGGATAGAGTTTTCGTTTTGAACCCTATTGACAACAACATGCTTAATGCAAACAGGTTGTGGCAAAAGGCTGGCAGGCAGGGGAGGGAGGGAGGGACTTACCAATATGGACAAGATAAGTGCGTGCAAAGACAAACTACAAGACTGGAGCAAAATGACATTTGGTGATTTGAGATCGAGGAGACTGAAAGCAGAGAAGGCGTTGGAGAGACTAAGTAAACATAGAACCAATGAAGTTGTGGTCTTACAAAGGAAAGTTATCGAAAAAGAACTGAATGAGATTTTGAGGCAAGAAGAACTCAAGTGGAAACAAAGATCGCGTGTGGATTGGTTGAAAGGGGGGATAAGAATGCAAATTTCTTTCACCGTAAAGCCTCAGACAGGAGAAATAAAAATACAATCAAGAAGTTGGTGGAGGAAAATGGAAGGGTGAAGGAAGGGTAGGAGGCGGTGTCAAAGTGCCTAACTAACCATTTTAAAGTTCTTTTCTGTGCAGGTACAATGAATCACTCAAACAAAATTATGGACGCTATTCCCTGCAAGGTTACTCAGGATATGAACGAGGAATTACTTAAAGCCTTTTACACAGGATGAGATTTGGGCAGGTATTAAGAGAATGGGACCAAATAAAGCTCCTGGAGCAGATGGGATGACATATCTTGTTTCCAAAAAAAATTGGGATATAGTGGACAAATAGAGCCTTCGATTGAGTCGTTTGCTGCGTTACATTGATAATCGAAGAATCGATTGAGCTCGAATCAAGAACAAAACGTTATTAATACGAACTTGGATAAAAATGCAGTCAAAGGTGCTAGCAAATTCCAAAAAATTGTCTCTTGTGGATTTTCAGCCTATAAGTTTATGCAAATTCCTTTACAAAATATTATCCAAGGTGCTAGCAAACAGGCTTAAGAAGGTTCCCAATGAAGTCATTTCGGAGTTTCAAAGCGCATTTGTCCCTGGAAGACTCATTACGGACAATGTTATGGTGACATTCGAGTGCTTCCACTCGATGAAAGGTAGAACAAAAGGGGGAAAAGGTTATTTGTCGACCAAACTTGATATTTCTAAAGCATATGACAGAGTTGAATGGAGGTTCTTAGAGGCAGTGATGAGGAAATTGGGCTTTCATGAGAAGTGGGTGGCGATGATTATGCACTGTGTTTCCACAGTTTCCTACTCAATCCTAGTTAAAGGTCATCAGACAGAGACCTTTTTCCCATATAGAGGACTCAGACAGGGAGATCTCATCTCTCCCTATTTGTTTCTGTTCATTGCGGAAGGATTGTCCGCTTTACTATCCCAAGCAGATCGAGAGAAGAAGATTGAAGGAATTACTATCAAAAGAGGAGTTCTAAAGCTACTAAGGAGGAGTGTGAAAGGATACGAGCCATTCTGAACCTCTATGAGCAAGAAACAGGTCAACAGGTAACCTAGTCAAATCAGAGATCTCGTTTACACCAAATGTGAAAGAAGACAGGAGGCAAGAAGTTGGGGCCATTATGGGAATGAAGGTAGTTGATTATCACTCAAAGTACCTTGGTCTTCCTAATGTGGTGGGTAGACAAAAGAAAGCGGTTTTCAGTTATCTCGTGGATAGGGTTAGAGGGAAAGTCAAATTATGGAAGAGTCGGCTACTATCGTATGGAGGGAAAGAAGTTCTTATAAAGGCAGCTGCTCATGCTCAGATGACTTATGCCATGCAAGTTTTTCTAGTCCCCATTACTGTTAATTCATGAAATTCAGAGCCTGATCTCTAATTTCTGGTGGGGACAACAACAATCAGAGCACATAACTCATTGGGTGGGATGGAAAGAGCTGTGTAAAATCAAGAGTCAAGGTGGATTGGGTCTTAGGAGCCTACACGAATTCAATCTTGCTCTATTGGGAAAGCAGCTCGGGAATATTACTCAGAAGCCTAACTCTCTAGTAGCCAGGGTTTTCAAGGCCAAATATTTTCCCAACAGGGATATCCTTGAAGCAGAGGATGGGTACAATCCTAGTTATGTGTGGAGAAGTGTTTTAGCTTTAAAAAAAAAAACATACTCAAAGAGGGCCTGAGGTGGAGGGTGGGTAACAGGTACAAGATTGATATATGGCAAGATAGGTGGATACCATCAGCACCCTCTCTTAAAGCTGAATCTCATATCTCTCAGTTTGCCCCTACAACCTTGGTCTATGAATTATTGGATTTGGAAAACAAGACCTGGAACTACTCACTACTACAGACATACTTCAACTCCACAGATCGACAACACATTCTGAAAATTCCAATCCCCAGGCAACCAGCAGAAGATACAAGGATATGGTGTCACGAGAAGTCTGGCACTTACTCAGTGAGATCAACTTATCGATTTTGCATGGATAAGAAGGAAGCAGAAGAGGGTGCGGGGGAGATTTATAGCCCAATAAACTGGGACTAGTTGTGGAAGCTTTCAATTCCGCCCAAGGTGGAGATTTTTGTTTGGCGATGGATCAAGAACATCCTACCTATGGGAGCTAATATTTGGGACATAATTCGAAAAGGTTGTGAGGAATGCCATTCTGTGGGTTAAGAGAAACCCAACCGCATCTTTTTTCAGGAGTGTGGATGGGTGCATAGGGTTTGACTACCTAGTTCACTAAACTATCTATTCGAGAAGGGTCAAGATCTCACCTGTGAGCAGTGGATGGCGCAACTGCAGGAGTCGACTTCAGAAGATCTACTTTGTCAATTTTTGGTGGCCCTCTTCTTTATCTGGGATGAGAGGAACCGTCAGCTTTGGAACAAAAACAAATCGGAGGAATACGAAATAATGGAAAATGCAGAAAGATGGCTAGTAGAGTACCTTGAATATCAACAATCGTCTGCGGGAGAGAGAGGAAAGCGAGAATATCACTAGGAGCCCCCTTAGTTGTCTGATTTCAAGGTTAATGTGGATGTTGCATGTTTCGAAGGTCAGGGTTCTGGTTTCAGGATGGTGATTCGAGATAAGGGCAAAAAATTTCTGCTTCGCGGCCGTAAAAAGAAGTCGGATTCAATGGTCACCGGAGATGGCTGAGTGTTTGGCGATAAGATGGGGTTTGGAGGTGGCGGTGGAAAATGATTTCGTCAGCTGCGAAGTAGAAATATAGTTTGACGATTGTTCACTATTTGCTCAGAGAGCAAAAGACGATGACAAAAGTGGGGGTGACGTGTGAAAAGCTGCGAAATCGTCTCTCGGAGTTGGGCTCGATACCAGTGGGCTTCAATGGCCAGCTTAGTAACCAAGCCACACATCTTATGGCCTATACTTAGGGGTGGGCAACGGGACGGGGACAGGTACCCAATCCCATTGAGAGGGGAAAGGCCATCCCATGTCCCTAACCCGTATGGGTTAACGGGTACCCGTTATCCATATGGGACGGATAACGGGTACCCAAACTACTCGTATATACCCGTCCAACTAGTGGCAAAATTCGTGAACCACGGATTTTCAACACAAAATTAAACAAATACAAATCTAGTTAATAGTGGGAAGCCATCATCAGTATTTAAACCCAAATTGAACTATTAAAAAGAGTTAAAAGAGAAGCTATTTGCTACAGTCAAATACTCAAATAATGAGAAAAGGAGGGATTGTCTATATAAGTATCATCTTTTTATGTACGAGATTATTTGGGATGTATTGGCTAGTACTATATATAATTGGTTATGTATAGTCTTTTTGTATACTAGATGTAAGGGGATGTATTGGTTAGTGATGTCTTATAATTTTTTTATGTATTGTCTATAAAAAAGTTTTGCTAATGGGTATTACAGGTACCTATATTACCCAAATGGGTAGTAACAAGTAACTCGCGGGTACCCAATGTAATAATCATTGATCCCAAGTCCTATCCAGGAAAAATAAATTACGGGTATTTGGATACCCGTAACCCTCAATAAACGAAACCAGGGGCGAATACATGGGCCTTACACCCCTAAAATTTGGGGAAACGATTATCCAACCTCCGGTAGTAGTTTCGTATTGGTATACAAAATATAATTGGTAATTCGGGACACCCTAACATTTGAAAAAATGATTATCCTACCCTCGATAATAGTTTGCTCATGATTAACAAAATATAACTGGTAGTCCGTGTTATTCCAACCTAGGACACTACTGTTATCAAACATATTCTAATTATGTTGCTACTCATTTTTTATTCTATTTGAAACATCATGCAACAGTAAAACGCTATTTCTTTATCCCCAACTATTTTCAATACCTAATAATTAAACTACGTACACGCTACCCTTAATTTTGAATTGATTTTATGGTTACACGGCAAGTGTTGAAACCCTTAATTTTGAATTGATTTTATGGTTACACGGCAAGTGTTGAAAGAGTCTTTTCTACTTTGAGCTACATTAAGAACAAGGTTAGAAATCGAATATGTGATAAGTTCGTGACGTATTGTCTAGTAGGATATGTAGATTTTTTTTGAACAGTGTAGACACGGAGTTTATTTACATTTTTTTCAAAATATGAATTTTAATTTATTATTTAATAAAAAATTTATACCAATTATACAAGTATGATATTTTTAATATACGAATTATTTAATTTATTATATAATTAAATTTAATTTTTGAAGAGGACACCCATGTGAAAATTTTCTGAATCCGCCACTGAACGAAACGGGTATGGGAAGAGACAAAAATGTGGGCTTCCAGACCTCTTTTTTGGTTCCACGGATAATTGCTGATTCCTGTACGGTTTCAAACAATTAATGAAATAATACAGACTAGTAATCAGCCCGCGCTCCGTGGCGGGATAAGTTTGGCATGAGTAATTTCATGGATTATGATATATATTTGTATGCATGTAATCTGGAAACGGTTGAGATAATTGTTGGATAGAGTTTGTTCTATGGTATTGTTAAGCCTGGGCCATGTTTTGTCGCGTAGAAATGTCGACATATGTTATCAGCGTACACGGGGCCGCTCGATTGTGTGACCTAGCTATCCTCATCAAGCATCATAGTTGCCAAAGCAAGGATGCTGCTATTGTAGATGCATTATAGTTGGGTGCACGAAACCGTGCTGGGGATTTAGTGTATCAAGGCATAAAAACAAAAGATAGTACATAACAGCCTTGTGAAATCCAAAAATCCTAATCAAATTTAAACATTGTTTTGTCCTCGTTGGACCTGGAGAATGAAAACTTAGTTAAGGAAGGAGGATAATAGAGGCAGCAAACACGCGGCAGGGACTCTTTCTGTCATTGGTGCTGACGATCACTTGTCGATTCTTGAGGTGTGCCAAAGTGTTGAAACTCTGATGTGAGGTTTGGCTGGTGCGGTTCTGTTCTTCAGATCCGAGGAACCGATGTACAGTTCTCCTGCAAAGATTCTGCTGCATTTTTTGATCAGCATCGCCTTAGCCGCATCCGCATCGAGTTTCACGTACTTGCTTGGTGACATTCCGATTATTGAGAGAGTTGCCTCATGGTCCAGTATGGCATCAATATCATCAGATCCTTGTTCACACTTGACTTCGAGCTGATAGTGCAAGCTGGTCATAAATATAAGCGAGAAGTTATGTTAGCTTCTTTGTGGATAAATTAGTAAATAATAGATGCGCATTGAAATAGGAAACATACTCTAGCCATTCCTCAGTTGTTCTGCAGATGCTTTTTCGAAATTTCATCTGTGATATGTGGAACTTGGCACGGTAAAGCACCTAATACGAATGGTATATCTTAGTTAGTAATGTTTGTTTATAAAATGTAACTGCGGGATGTAGATATTTATGAGGCATTTTGTCCACGACTAACCTTGTGGTAGCTCTGATCAGATGCAAGCATAGCTTTGATGTCAGCAAGTGTTTTCTTCTCAACTGTTGATCGAAGGCAGCCTGTTTTCTTACTGGTGTTGGCGTCCATGTAGTAAACCTGCATGCGGCTATGAAGGAAGCTGGTTGTAGCAAAATAATAAAAAGTGTTATCTTTGTTCTGGTCGGTTGGCAGTATATATGAATCGAAGAATGAATAACACTTGTTCAGAGAGAAATGTACATGTGCATAATTTCTTTGAATGTGCCTGCATAAGATCTGATTATCAACTGACTGGCATGAGTGGATTCAAAACGATACTTATATTTCTGGCTGGACAGAGGCGGCACTCGAATAGCAGCTTTGATTGTAACAATGAGGGGCAGATGAGCCTCAGCTATCGGCGCATCCTCTAAGAACTTCGGAATGTCATATCCTCGATACAGTACAGATGCCTTAGCGCCACTGATTGTGACAGATATGTGTAAGGTTGGTGATTCATATAATTAATAAAGTAGTATATTATTCTATAGAACGCACCTCACATCCTGTATGACCAGGTGGAATTCTTTGAGGGTACCACGAACTGTTGTAGGAACACTAATACGCCTGACGCATGCATTGATATCTGTGGTTACCGGGAGAGTTTGTCATTTTAAAGTTTACGTTTATTTTAGCATAGAAAACTGAGATAGTCAAGCGTACCTGTATGATAGTCAATGGTATTTGTCTGAAGTGGTACTATCGAAAAAGCCATCCCAATGTCCCAGCCGATGGGTAATCGTGGCTCATCTGGGTCTTCTTCAATTCTGAGGATGTTTTGTTAGGGAGTTATGTGTATCCTTAACTCTCCTGCAACAATCCTAGAATTCTCTCTTGCTGGTATAGCCACCACCGAATCAAAACGATAAAGGTTCCCGACTTTAATCCTGCGAGAAATCTCGCTGATGTCCTTTTCATCAACCATCGACTCGATCAATCGTGCCTATAAGATAAACAGTTTAGCGGTCTCAAACTACATGGTACACTGGTTTAAAATCACTTATGAATAGATTATGCAATTCTGTAACTTAATTGTAAATGAACCTTCTTGTCTATCCAAATCATGTGCATGCTGAGGTTTTTAAGTCCGGGTGCCTCTCGGAATTCGAGCCACGTCATCACAGGCCGAGCAATGACTATGCGAGTGTTTATGCCCAAACGCAAACCCCGAAATGGCATGCAAGTTTCAATCGGATCTATAAGACAATAAAGGGAAACGAAATGGATTTTTTATCTTTCTTGCAGAGGAATCGAGATTCTTGGGAGGATTTGTTTACGAAAATGGAAGTTGCTCACCTTTGATATCGGTGGGGACCATGTGAGCGCCATCTGTTGACTGGCGGTTTTTGCCTAAACTCTCCATGCCAGGTGGGGTCTCTGTGCGAACAATACAAAAACCGACCAGAAATGTTGTTTCAGCAGTAAAAGCGGTGAAGAAGAGAGAGACGTGGACTTACCTTTGTTTTAATGTTTGTCTGGCAGTTTCTGTGGTGGGGCTTCTTCGGCGGAGAAAGGTTGATGAAGATGTGGACGGCGGTTGTCGATGGTTGATGAGGGAGGATAGGGTTTTAAAGAGGATCGCTTGGTTTGAACGGGCCTGTATTATGGGCTTTTATTTAAATCATGTTTGTGACTATAAAGGCGTTGCATTGGTCATTGTATTATGGGCTTGAACATCGGGCCTGTATGTTTTCTGATTTACTTTGTATTGCCCTATAGTTTTGTGGATTGTGGTCCAGGCGAGGCAATTTGTACAAAATTGAGATAAACACGGTTCTAATAACTCAGATCTTCCATTTATATGATATAAACTGCAACATGTGTTTGATGAACTGATTGCCAAAAGTGAAGGTGAATGTAGTTCTTCATCATTCATTATTTGGACGCATGATCAAGACAAAACATTCACCTCTCTGAACTATTTAGATACAAACATCAGGGTCTTCCATACGGGCTAAACACAATAACCGGCGGTTAGGCAATGGTCAAAGTGAGTACGTCAGTGAATTTCTTCGATCCTACAAAAGAAAAACAATTATTTCAGTCACATTTACTGATGCAAACATTTGTTAGTTTAATAGGTTTAATGGAATTACCTGATAAGTAGTTTAGGTATCCACTGTATTGGCAAATGCTTCGTTGAAGACTATGTTTCTTGTAAAGTCATGAGGTATTTCTGGTGGGTTTTCTATAAGAATCCTCAAACCTCTTGCTGATTTTACTCTTGAAACTCCCACATAAAGTTGGCCGTGACTAAACACTGGTTCAGGCAAATATATCCCAACTTTTTCAAGTGTTTGCCCTTGACTTTTATTTATAGTCGTCGCATAGCATAATCGCACTGGAAATTGCCTCCTTTTGAGTATGAAGGGCCACTTGGAGTTCTCCACATTCAACACTATTCTTGGTATAATGACCTCATCAGTGTCATAAGAACCACCCATAATGTTGCCTTTTATATAGTTGTCGCCCAACGATGTGATCATTATTCTTGTGCCATTGTATAAGCCAAGACCAGGGTTTAAGTTGCGTAAGAGCATAACTGGTGTGTTTACCTTTAATGTGATCTCGTGGTCTGGTACTCCGTTGAATGTAAGAGAGTTGAGAAACTCAGTTGGATAGCTTTCATCAAACGAATCCGCTGTTTCTGTCGAGAGCAGTAGCGAGTCTGAGCTGTAATAGGTTGTCGGATATCCTGGAACATTTTGCATCATAAAATTATTAATTGTAGAAACAGTTGCATTCGTTGGAGTAATTATGGCTCTACTGGTGAGGTACTCTGGATGTCTATGATTTTGGGAGAACAAATCATAGATATCATCCACGATTGACTGAACAGGATCAACTCCAGGATCAATCGGGAACAGTTGTGGAATCTGTATCCAATCCATTGGGGCATCTTCTCTGAATGATCTTGCTTTAAGTTTTCCATCTCCTAAAGAGAGGACCCATTCTGGGAATGTATATCCATGTATTAGTCGCTGGTCAGCATGCTGGGCTTCTGTGATTAGCATATTTGTAGATAGATGCATAACTTTAAAATAACTCCATAGTTTGGATCTAGTCAATGAGCTATCAACAGTTTGTTCACGCCCAGCTTCGGTTATAACTGGGAGAGTTTGGCGAAAATCTCCACCAAAAAGAACAGTCTTTCCTCCAAAAGTTTTATAGCTATGTCCATTCAGCGGAACATTTAATATATCGCATAAACTGCGATCCACTGCTTCAAAAGCTCGGCGATGTGTCATGGGCGCCTCATCCCATATGATTAAGGATGCTTCTTTTTAACAGATCAGCTAAATATGTACCGTGTTTAATTGGACATGTCGATGTTGCATCCAGAATCAGAGGAATTTTGAATTTTGAATGTGCTGTGGATGCTTTGGGAAGAAGTGTTGCTGCGATACCTGATGATGCAACCAGAACAACTATTTTCCCCAACCTTCTAAGTCTTGCTGTAATTACATTATAGAGATATGTTTTACCTGTACCTCCATGGCGGTATAAGAAGAATGCGCAGCCCATCTTGTTGTGTACTGAATTGATAACAGCTGAATAAACATTGGTTTGCTCAACGTTCAGTGACTGTAACATTGTGGTGGCCAGTGTATGTTGCTGATCTACATCGAAAGCAAGATGCTCATTTATAAGTGGATTCTCACCACTATCACATAAACCATCTGATGGGAGTGGAAGATTAAAGTTCTCAAGAGTCATTGAGTGTGAGCTCAACATAGTCTGTAATTGATGTAGAACCCAGTTATGCAGTCGTTCGTCGCTGGGCCTCAGAGTCTGATCTCTGAAATCCTTTATTAAACTGTACGCATAATCTTCAGACATAGATTTCCAAGAATAGTTTAACAATGTTATCGGGCTTGGTATTTCACAGAACATCAGCATTGACATGAAAGTGCTTCGAATCACTCGTGGCATGCTAGAAGATGAGATATCTGCTAATACTCGTATCCATTTTGAAGAGTCTGATAAAATGCCCAATTTTTCACAAGCTTTTTCAAAATCTACACAAAGTTCTCCATTGACAGTCCTGAACTGAGCATAACTAACAGCGCCGCGAATTTTTGTGAGCAGCATCCGGAGGAAGAAAACATCGCCAGAACCTGGTGGAACATATGCAATTCTGCCTATTATGAATCCTTTCTTGCGAGGCCTCCACTCTTTACAATCAGATAGCCAAGTGTAGTTGTTGGGTATCTGCGCATATGTCAGAATTCTCGCCTGGGGGTCTCTACGATTAAGCGCAAACCATTCTGTTAAGTGCATCCGACCGGCATAAGGATTCCCCAAAACATTTCTTACATTGGATTGCTTCTTATAAGGTATTTTTTGCTGACCATCCAAATGAAATCCCAAGCGCACAACTGCTGGCTCTCTTACATGTATTGGATACTCATTCAGCCTCCATATAGCTTCATAAGATGACAACGATCGGCAGTCAATGAATTGCTGAATTTCATCTCTGTATTTCACGGATTGCACTTCTACATTATTGTGAGGTGCATCAGCATTTTGAGCAATCACCAATGACCTGTCTGGACCTTTTGTCACATACTTGAAAAGATATTTAATAAGCTTGCCTTTATGACATACCTCGACATTGATATGAGCCTGCATTCTCACCAACAAATTTCGGTTGTATGGAACAACATGTCGATTGTCGAGGACGGAACTGCCCTTTTGAACTTCTATGCCCGATTTTGATCTTCTATAAACGACATTTCCGAATTTGTCAAATGACGTGGCTGAGTTAAACTCTTTTGGGAATTGTTTGGAACATCTGCCGTTTGAGGATTGTTTTTTGTCTCGCATACACGGTGCATTCGTGTTTGCTTCGCCACATGGGCCATGTAACATATATTTGCAAACAGTCTCATACCCAACTGGATCTTGTTGAGGGTCAGGAATTTCAGCTGAGATAACCTCATCAATGTCAGCAGTTGTCCTCAGTTTATTCTCCTCGGCCAGCCAAACCAGCAAGTGTATGTGGGGCAGACCTTTTTTTTGGAACTCCACTGTATACATTACTGGCACAAAACAAGACCTATTAAGAAGCCAAATATTCATATATGTGCATTGAAAGACAAATGATAGTCAACGCTGAAAAAAACAAACTACATTAAATGACCAGGCTGATCTTACTTGCAATCGTCTTCCCAAAGTAGGAGTTTTTCTTAATGTCATCAATTAGAATGCTGAGCTTAATGTGGAAAACCCTTGAAACCACCATCGGTTTGTCCGAGCTATTTGGACCAACTATATCGTGAAAAGCTTTTGTGATTTCTTCCCACAACGAATTACACGTAAATGTAATAAATAGATCCGGATTTCCAAAGAATTCAACCACCGCCATTGTATCGTGATATAATTGTTGCATATATCGTGGGCTACCTATATAAGTCCCTGGGAGGAAAACATGACCCACTTTATCCCCGTCGAGATCACCCCGCGCCATTGCATCCTGTAAGCCTTGATAAACTTCAGCTCTAAGTTGTGGCTGATGGCAGCGCAGAAATGCCAGCCTATTTAACTCTATTGATGAATAGGCGTCAATACAAAAGTGCTGAAGAGCTTTTCCAGCTTGAACAATTGTATGGCCTTCATTGATGCGATATTGGAGCCTAAATGTGTAGTATTCACGCTGAGTAACAAATTGTCTGCGCATAGAAGGAGGACAGAAAGATGACCTGTATTTGATAAGCGGATGATAACCATCCTCTCCATATGGGAATAAGAGCGGGAAATGCAATGCATCAAACTTGGGATTGAGACTTGTAATTCTCTTTAAGCCTTCATAAATGTGATCAACAATGATATCTCGATCGTCCCGGTCTGGAATAAAATCGCCCGGTATGAGTGCTGCAATTTCAATGCTGCTTGGCAAGTCGTATTGTCGATTTCTGCTCTTAGCTCCAAAAATTCGAAGTTTCAAATTTGTCGTTGTAGAATCCTGCAACTGCTGTCGAACTCGCCTGAATGTCTTGGCAAGTTGATTGTTTTCATCCAGCATTTGTAGCAATAAAGTGAGCAATTCTGGCATAAGTAGAGCATCACGGGAAGCATAATTTGCCAAGCGGTTGTCAATTTCATTCTCTAGTTCAAAAATATAGAGCTGAGCAAACTTTGGTTTTTCACCATCAGGAGGCAACAACGAACCAATCCTATGATAATTCTCTCCACATATTACCATTGAATAAGGCCCCTTTCAGAGAGAGAGCGAGGGTCAATAGAAGCGCCAAATGATGTGAAACACAATGAACCATTGTACGGTCTAATGTTGTCCCTGAAATGTTTAGACATAGCACCACCATCAAATCGCAGAAGTTCAGCCAACAAATGTGGAGGTTGTGCTAAGAGCGGCAAACCAACGCAGCCTTTTTGACAGCATAATGCATAAATTGGATTAGTCGTCGCTCGATGGCGGTCGAGCCTTTCCATATCCCAAAATAAAGCACCACAGTACTTACAAACACACTCTGGCTGACCAATCCTCAGAATATCATTGTGGAGTGGCTTTCTAGCCGTGGGAATATGACTACCACAGAATGGAGGTTCGCCTAAATTCCGTCGATTCAAACGATCAGTTTTCTGACGGCTAGCTTGTGTTACTCGACCGATGCCTTCGTTACATTCATCGCCCATATCACGCATACTCTGTTCCTGACAAAATATGGGTCAAGTTATATCTCTGGATACCAATTGCTACATATTCTGATAGCGCATTTTCCTCGGCCGTGATGGACCTGATATGTATACAACAAACATAAGAGTGGTAAGTTTACTACAGTCAGCGGCCGATATGAACAAATGCTAGTAACGCATAATACAGGCATGGATATTTCATGCTTCGGACAACAGGCGTAGAATAATGTTTAACTTCATCACCAGCTGGCGATGCCGAAACTTGATGAAAATTCAATAATGACCCCCGCATGGTGCTCTGAGACACATCAGATGTTTCCCCGAACACTGCTGACGTAGTTGAAAGATCCTCTGCTGGCTGTTTGGGAATTTCAATTCTAGCTCTTTTATGTGTTAAAGTCTGATATTGAGCTTTTCTTATTCTGGGAGGTATTGCCGCACAGTCTAGACAAAAGCATGCAAAAGAACAACGTCATTCATTGCTAGAAAGCTTCACTAATAAAGCTGAGATGAATTTGGATATAATGAATCAATAACGGACATAATTGAAGATTCACTCTACCTTGAACAATCAGAAGTGTGGTGGTTGTGTAGATGACTGTCCAAATCGGCTGGCAAGCACAAGATACAAATGAGGAAGTCTTAAGTGAAATATGAGAGTGGGATGGGAAAAGTTCCCAGAGAAGTTGACACAACCCCAATGAAGAAGAAGACCTCCCTTAAAATGCATCATTATGGATATTTGAGATATGCAATCATATCTACCTATATTAAAATGTGTTATTATGGGTATCCGTGATATTAGATATGCATTAGTATATTGCTTTACCACTTCAAAAATATCTAACTTTGTGCTAAATTAATAAAATGAGAAAAAGCAATCATATTAGTTTAATCTTTGTATAGAAAGAGGCTTCATTACGGAGACAAAAGCGATTACGGAGGAAATCGCTGGAGCAATTTTCCATTTCGGAACATGTGGCCTCAATTGGAATCCATAAATATTGGTATCCAACATAATTAACACATTCCTATTCCAATTGCTCATATATGTTCTAACGTGTCTTTTCAGGATTATCAATTCCACAAAACGTCGAATATGTTTTGACACATCTTGATAACTAAATCATAGAACAGGTTAATTCTTGTATAAAACGTGAGCTTGTTAGACTTTAAGAGGACGAACCAGCGAACATCTAGCGAAAAAGGAGCATGACTACGCTAAGAATGGACATACATTGTACCCGCAAAACGAAACAACCTATTTAAGCAACGATAAGTAGAAGTCATACTACATATAACATCTCACAAGAGAAAAAACGCAGTTGCAATATCACAATAAGGTACCACGCAAAAGTCACATACAGCAACCTTCACCACCTCAATACCGCCAAAAGAACTACTATCCGACAAAACATAGACGGCTACATAAACGAAAAGCACAGAGAATATACATCCTCTGATAACATCCACATAGGTGCAAACAACACAATTTCGAGACCAGAATTCCCAAAACATTATTGTCCAAAAAAAGAGAATAATTTGCAAAATCATAACGAAACACAATATCTCCTCGAACATAAGACAACTACAATCCCAGAGACATCATCAAACACATCTTTAGTTCCTACAGCAAACAACATGGAATAATAAGAACCACGACATGCACAAAAAACTAAACTACAACACAAATGTTCTGAGAGTATAGGTTTAAACAACAGAGCTAGGAGTACCCTTGAAACCATGATCACTTCTTGAACAAACCACGCTTTGCCGCCGTTTTTTTCTGACTATCCACCGAAGCATCCCTTTCCATATCAACACCTGCCTGTGAGGAACCACCATGTTGCGCCTGAGCACTTTTGGCAGCATCCAGTTTCTCCACCTTGATCTTGGACAGTGGAGAAACCAACCTTCAAACAAATAGAGTTTTTCGTTCTAAGAACGGGAGCAATAACACAAACATAAAACAGTAACAAACTGACAATGTAGAACATAAATACTCACGGCGATGCCGATGGTGACACGGCGATTGAACCTAAAGTCATTCCAGGAGATGACTCGGGGGATGGCTTTAAAACTTTCGCAGCTGGCATAGATGAGCCGCGACCAACATCCTCGGGGCTCATAGACTCTTCAATTCTTGCTGATCGTCTGGGGATCATTGAAGCAGCAGATTGAACAGATGGTACAGCAGAATGAACAGCAGAGGACATCGCAGCAGGTGCAACAGCTCGGGTAGAGCCCACCTGTACACCCATCGCCGAAACCTGAGAAGCTCCAAGAACCCGTGACTCAGTATCAATATCTTCATTTCTGACATATGCAGAAATAGGGTTTCGGAAATCCCTGGCCTCATAACTGGGAAATCTGCGAATTATAGTAACTGATTCATATGTCATCCTCGAACAACATCGCAAATTAGCAAAACAAACTCCGGGAACAATGCCAATACCTGCCAATCAGATCTGGTTCATCAGTGATGCTAAACGGCATAGCCGAAGCTTCAATGAGAAGAGAGTCTAAAACCTTTTCCTTTCCCTTCGAGGCCATTAAGAACACATCACAAATATTTCACTTTAGACATAATAGACAGACCAAAGCAAAACACAAAGAAACCAAAGCACCCAACACTGACCTCGATGAACCAGAGGGACCCCCCACGATACTCGATGCACGCATCATAGGAGCAGCCAACGGAGGGGGCGAAGAAAACTCAAGCAGGTCACCCACCACAGTGGGATCATCAAGAGGAACCACCTGGGTCACACGGAATTCACCCGAGGAGAAACCAGTTGGGCCCGGCAACGGCAACCTAGAATCAAACTTGACATACTGCCCTCGTAACTGATGCAGTTGTGGGGGCAGCTGACCAAGACGATGGGGGAACCTCTGGGCCAAATGTGCAGCAGAAACGTTCACCAGCGTAAGCGCACACCCCCCATCAGTATAAAACGCGCCTCACAGGAGTCATCCCTCAGTGCAAGCTGGAGCTTGTAGCTGAGGAAAAAAGAACATTAGCAACAAAACTCACAACAGGCAACAAACATACAAAAAATGACACATGGTCATACTTGACGCGAGTTTGTTCCTCGTCCAACTGCCAATCCTTTGGACACCAAAATGTATCATCACGACGCTTCGAAACAACCCTCGAACATAACTTGCATGAAATATAATACCAAGGTGTGCTTAACTCGACATCAACAATCACTCCACCACAGCGATACTTCTCTTCCTAACAAAAAAAAAAGGCAAGTTACGCCCAAACATGGGGGAAATGATAGCAATAGACTTTTAGACGAACACGCAATACCAGTGAGGCATTTGTTCTGGATAACGCCAGCAGCTGACTCAAAGTCCTGGTTCGACGATCGGCATCAGCGGCAGTAGCAAACTCAACCGGCAAGGATTCAACAACCTCATGTTTCTCAGCAAACCTAGTAGAGATCCAAGCACCATAACTTAGACAACATAGGAGCCTTTGCAAAATCCGGACTACATCAACAACACACAGGAAATCGGCAATAGCCCACAACTAACTTACCTAGATGCAAGAAAATAAGCCTTTGGTACAGGAGGATTGACTGATATGCGAGTAGCGGCAGAACTCGACAGAACATAATCATCTGAAAAGTAGAATAAAAGACGACAAAAACTATAACATACTAATAGACCACATACTAATAGACCACACTCAATCTAACGAAACCGTGCATGCAATAAGGAAGCAACAACATACCTCCCAGCTTATTAACCAGCAAGCCGCCAAATGCCAAAATCACAGCTTCAATCGAGTCAGCCTGAGTCAAAGCAACGTGATTCAACACCGCAGAAAACTCATCCTAGAGCGTAATCGAGACCTTCGCTCCGCTGAGAAAAAGAAGAGGGACACGTAAGAGAAACAAAGAACAAACACGACACTCACAACCGAACCAATAAACACAGAAAAACGTAACACACCTTTCATCCTCAACTATGACCGTCTGCTTGACTGCAGACCCGTTATTTGTGATCTTGTGCGATATCCCGCTGATCGAACTGAGTCGGCCAACGACATCTACGAAAACAGTACAAAGGTAAAATCTTAGTAAACAAACAGCAGATATATAAACAAAGCAAATCCAACAAAAACAAACCTGCTAACCTGTCAAATAACGATGGTTACCGGCACGCATGTTCAACTGAGAGAAAGCCACAAACTCGTAAGCATCAAGTGGGAAACTTTCAGCAGGCAGAACACAGGGCTGAAAAGAAGCCGAAGGCGAAAGACCCAGAGCCAAATCAAATGAACAGGCCCGATAGTGATTCGGCGGATTGCTCAGGGCAAAAGTCTTTATGACGTATATCTTGCCAACCGAGAGATTACGGCGAATCCCAGCAGCCATCGAAGTTGGTGAGACGCCCTGTATCAGCATACCCTGCGCAAAACACACCAGCCTGCCGCATGAACAAAGCAAAGAGGGCACAGCAAACAAGGGCAAAAAAGAAAAGGCGGGAAGGACAAAAACTTAACCGTTTCGTCGACCCAAAGAGTACAGTAATTGTAGATCCTAATGTCCCCCGGAGACTTCGCCGGCCACACATGCAGCAGTCGGAGCCGCAAAGAAACGCTGGCATTGCGAGGACCTCCGAGGTTACAAAGCAGCGTAAACTCCATGGTTCGGGAAAAGAAGAGCACCAAAGAGAGAGGAAGAAATTTTTGAGAAAGAAAACAGAATGACAGTAGGGAAGTTCCGGCGCCACGAAAGATAAAAAAATGAAGGAAAGAATGAACAGACGTGATAGTACTGCATGTCAGTTACCGGTCCAATGACGAAAGGAAACGTAAAAAATGGGAAACGACACTGCGATTGACAAAAAGATAAGGACAACGTAAAATCAAGGAACCGCCAATGAAACCATAAAAAGAAACGAAGGATTCCAGGCGCCGAAGCGGCGGTTGTCAGATATCAGGCCAAACACAAAGGAAACCGCTCCCCCCAGGCCCAAATGCAAAACGCCGTATATAAAATGGCGCGCCCATCATTGGCCGAAATCCCGGAAGACAAGAAACAAAGCCCGCGTGCGAGAGAGGAAAGCAGTGCGTGTAATAATTATATGGGGCGGCCTCAGGGGAAATGATAGAAAGAAGCAGAAAACGCAGGGAAAATAAGCGTCCATTTGAGGGCAACACGACACACACAGGAACAACAGAAAACAAATAAAAAACCGGCCCACACACAGCTGAGCAGCCAATAAGAAAATGCGGCCGTAGAGCATGGACCAATCAGGGGAGAGTGAACAGTAATTTTGAGTCTAAATGAATAGCAAATTGTGTCTAGATGAACAGTAACGTGTCTTTGCAAATAACTTGTTACTAGTTAATAGCCCGCGCTCTGCGTCGGGATGAGTTATAGCATATGAAATAAGATAGTTTATTTGATGCCACAAATATAAGAGGTATTGCAAATTTTTGTACACATTTACAACACGAAACTGACGAAAGTATAAACCTTAATATAAACCTTAATTTCTTTTTTCTTTTTTTATCAAAAAAAAATTACAGATCATAGAAGCTTTCAATTGCCAAAAGGCCTTGGTTCAAATTTTAAGGTGTGAACTGTTCCAAATTATAAGATAGATATATAAAAACAAACACTTGCACATGATGTAGCAAATCTTCTATGGCAATAACTCTATCGACTCACTTTGGTCATTGGAGCTCAAATATCCGAAGATATAATAAGTGGGCAATAATACAGTCCCATAAGTTTACGTGGCTTCTTTTCCTAGTTGAAATGCTTATCTTAGTTATCTATAAACACTACTAGCTTATAACCCGGCCCGTTGGCCGGAGATAGCTTACAAAAGTTTGTAAGTTGTAATCAACATACTATGTGTTTTGAGGTATATGCATTGGTGGCCTGGTGGGGGTGGGCAACTCTCATAAGCAAGGCAAATGCAGTAAACCTGTCAAATTTATTTGAACCCCGTGCACGTCATCTAAATTTGATCTCTCTCTTTTGTAGAAATCTTATTTTATAACTATTTGATCTATCTTTAAGTTAAGGGTGTTTGAATAAAAACATTTGTGTTTACCTAAAATTCAATAGTTGTTGTGAATTCTGAAATTGAAAAATGTGAGAATTATGTTGGTTTGAACTTTCTTCTCAAGCTTAAATTTGAGGAAAGAAAACTTTTAACAATTAATAGAAATCAATGGTTATTTTTTTGTTTCTATAATTGTTAATTGATGTATTTCCATCAACAAAAGCAACAAAAGTATTCCTTTCCCAAGCCACCACAACTCCAATGCGTCACAGTGGATAAAAGACTAAAGAGCCTGACTTTAAAAGAACGGAGTAAAAACCAAAACACACCACAAGCCAGGGGGGGATCAAATCGAATAATAAAAGTTTAATAAAAACTTCTTATACCACTGGTAACTCTCGGCAGTGACTACTGAATCAACAAAATTCATAAAAACATTTTATTATTGGAAAGTCTCGAAAGTGACTAATACATCATCAAAATTTCAAACATTCTTCCAAAAGAGATCAATCTGATATCAAGCGGCAGCTACTATTATCTATCTATCTATACTATACATTATGGCAATTCAAAAGAAATCTCTTGCCACATAAGCACTTGGAGGATCCACAATTTGCCAAGTTGGACAACTTTTTTACAAACAAAAAAATTAGTTATTAATGTATTTATGGAGCTACCTCTCTCTTCTTTAATATTTCCATTTCTTTTAACTTTTTTTTGTGCTTTAATAGTAGGTTACATGTTGATAAACTTAACCAAACACACATAAATAATAATTTTTTTGTCCAGTAAAAAAAATATAAATAAGAAAACAGAAAGTAACATATACCACATTTGTTTAGATAAAAATATCTGATTAAACCTTATGAAGTAATATTTTTACTCATTTTTGCTAAAATTGAATGATTATTTATATTTTTATGGAAATTAGACAAAGATACACATAAACAGTAAATTTTTTTCGATTAAAAAAATTATATGAAAAGAGAGAAAATAAATATTTGACATTCAATTACCTATGAAAAATAAACTATATTACTTTATATTTTGTTGCAATGAAACACTCTCTTATTCGTAAATTATATGTCTATAAAATAAAATAAGTATTATTTAGCAAAATGTCAGAGTATAATCTTGATCGAGTAGTTATAGTTATTTATTTAAAAAAGACTTCTTATTCCTCACATCATGTTCTACCTTAAACTCCTCAAATGAAGAGAAATCACATGTGCAATAATTTTATAATGTGTCCTAAGTTCACATCAATAATATTTGTTCTATATCATGTTTATTGAGCAAGCTCTATTGAGGTCCTAAGTCGTATGCTAAGAAATTTTTCTTTCAGACTTGGACTTATCGTCAACGATTATAAATAAAATTTTTCAAAATGACTTAAGTATGATTGTTGACACACTTTGACTTCATACCCTAGGATGAGACACAAGATTCCTTGAAAAAACATAAGGAATGTTAGAGAATCTTTGTAGAGAATCTACGATAAACATCGCGTTTCATCAACTACTAACCTAGACATTTAGCAAATAAAGGTTGGCAATTTTTAGTAAAATAGTCAATTGGGATATAAACATATTTATCCAACAATCAAGTATCATTATCCAGTAATCTCAACTCTCAAAATTGGTTGCCAGTTCGTCCAAACTCGAGAAATACGAATTGATATATGTTGTATAGATAATAAGTTAATGGAATAATCAAATGAAATCCACCGATATTGTTCAAATGATAAGACATTTTAAATGCACTTGAAAATGTGGGTATTGTAGACACTCTTTATCAAATATTAATATATAAGTGATAAAATCTTTGAAAATTACACATTCAACGACCATGTTAAGACCAAAATCCTCGATAATGTGTGCGAGTGTCTTAGATTGAGATTCTAAGCCAACATATAAACAATGACCACGGGTTGAACTTCAAAAATTAACAATTGATACATATTCTATAATATACTAAATTTAAGTGTCTTGATAAAAAAAACTAACATCCAAAATGGAAATGAGGCGAGATTATAGAATTTAATCATCACGAGGGCTATGGTGTGTGTCAAGTTTCAATATGGATGAATAAATTGATCCAGTAATGAAGTATCTTTACTAAGAATGTCTCACTAAAAAGTCCTAATCTTTACAACATTGGTCAAGAGTTCGTCCAAACTTGAGGATCATGAATGTGTATTGGATTTCAAAAGGACCTATAATCTCAACCCCTTTTGGGGGCTAAATACCTCTGATCACAACCATAGGTGTAAAAGAAGAATGAAAAGAAGCAAAAAAAAAAGAACACAACCTCCGATACGATGAACAGAATAAAAATATATCGAGCTATGATCCTTTCATCCCTACCCTATTATTCTCCATAAAGGGAGGCGGCGGAAGAGGATAAGAAATAAATAGCATCATCTTATAATTTCCCTCTTTATATATTACATATCAAACGATAAACAACCTCAATAGTTGTCTGACGTTATGGGGTAAAAGCGGGATCTCTATCCCGAGGGTGGGGGATAGGCGAGTAGCACTTTTAATATGAGTATTAGGCGAGATAAGATAGGTCTAGAAAAGTATCTGGATAATTTTGAGTCTACTATACACACACACACACACACACACATATATATATATGGTTATGTCTTCGGTGCACTCACATTTTTGGGTGCATTCAATGCACTCGCTTCATATTTGTCATTATGAGCATGCGATTCATGTCAAAACAATGTTAATCATCACGTATGATTAATTTGAAGAAATTATGATTTATAGATTTAGGGTTAGGGTTCATGATTTGGGGTTTAGAGCAAAAGTTCAAAATTGAAGGTTTAGGGCTTAGAGTAATGCATTGATTAGTTGTGATCTTATATTATATTATCATATTACACTAATCTTACCAATTAAAATAAAAAATTGATGTCTTAAGGCTACTTTTAGAGTTGGGTGCATTGAATGCACTCATTTTTGTGAGTGCACCGGAGTAGCCACCATATATATATACATATATGGTGCCTTATATATATATACATATATATAAAATATCAAGATATACTATCTTTTCATTTTACTCAAGATACGATAGAAGATAGGTATGACAAAGTATTTGCATAAATTAGAGGTTAGAGAATTAGGGATTAGAGTTCACCTATTAGAGGTTAGGGTATAATATCATGCCCCAAAAAACTCCGAAGTCTAAATAGTAAAACTCAATGGTCGTATGGTAGTGTGTGTGTGTGTGTGTGTGTGTGTGTGTGTGTGGTTCAGGTTGGCGTACGCTAAATATTAGTGTTTTGGTTGACAAATTTTGACATAAGTTATAAATGGGACGTGACAGCGACATAATTTATGATTAGAAAACCGAAGCATCACAAGTGAGTGTGCTAAATATTGGAAATTTTCAATATAGACATACTACAAACTCTTTTATGAATCAAGAACACAAAATATTTAGAAGATCCAAAATGATTTAAACATATAAATAAGTTAATTAATATAAATTATAAAATAAATCTCTCGGCCAACGGGCCGGGTAAAAAGCTAGTATGATAATGAGAATAACTACAACTACAGCCTGCAAATCCATAAGTTGTCTAGGAAGAGCTCTTGTTTTGCTGATGCAGTCTTGATTTTATGAATCCCAAACCCACATATGAGGAGGTTTGATGAGAATGGTATCCATGACCAACACCTTGGATGATGTGTAGCTTGTGGTTTGGTATGACCTTTGCGAAGTCTGATGCATCTCCAGCAGTGACAATTGTGTTAGTATATCCATGGATCGTGAACACACTGTCAATACAATACAGAGATAACTGGCACATCAGCAAAGTAAACATCTAGTCATGAATGCACTAAAAATATCACACCATTGCGCTGACATTTTACAAGAACATTTAGTTTCAATTTTGCACCCACCTGCAATTTTGATCAATTTGCTGGCATGCTTTAAATACTATTATCTGTTTTTATCCCATCCATTGAAGGCTCTTTAGTAAGTCGATACATCTTCCCTACAAAATAAGGTACATTCATAAATGAAATTGACGTAAAAATAGTTAACAAATAGTTATAGGAAGTCTTCAATCTCTATGGTAAGTAAAAAAATAGCTAACAGTCACCTATTGATTTATTTTTTCAGCAATGGAACCTTCAATCTTTGTTATTTATGGGAATCCTTTCCGGATGTGCTCCTCTATGCCTTCCAGTGAATTGAGTTTAAAGGATAACGAAATACATAAGTTATCTATGAGATAATAAAAGGAAATTGGCAAGAAACATGAAAAGAAGTAGAAACAGAGCAGCAGGACAGGAACTATCCACTCCAAAATCTACTTTCCATGGAAACCTCAACAAAAAACACTCCAACAAAATAGTTACAGCCTCAAGCCAGTTCCAGTGATGACATAATTCATAGTTTGTTGCAAGCGATGGCAACAACTTTCGACCTATTCGAACCAAATCATTGCAAAGGCAGAACCTGGTCTTTAGTCCAATAATTCATGTATCATCACTCATGAAAAACAGAGAAAGAAGAACTGGAAAAAAATATGAATGCAACAGTAAAATCTACAATCTTTGCAATTCTTAACCATGAAAATCTAAGTTTAAAGCAAAGCCAACATTCACATCAAATTTCTATTTAGCAGTGATACAAATAAAGGAAATCAAAGCTCAGAAACATAAACAATCAATGATACGAATAAATCTGCTTCAAGTAGCCTGCAAAACACTCGGGAGAAATAATGAAAGTGAAACCCACCATTTGAACAGGTCGGTAAATTGAAGAACCACTAACAACACTAATAAATGATTGGGGGCCACAGCCAACATAACAGATAATCCTTCATTCACTTTGTACACAGTAGCAGATAGTATGGAATTGGGGGGCTGACAACATTACGGGCATGTAATCTTAAAAATGAAGGCCAGAGTCTACAGGACCGGACTAAGAAAGAAAGCAACAACTGGAGTGGGGATAATTCCTTAGTATGGGAAACGAAATCAGCGACTGGAGCTAGACGCAAGTTGGTCTCAGCAAAACGAACACATCTTCCTCGCATTAGACTCCAGCGACCACATTAAAACCATTAGATTCCATGTTCAAACCGGAACTGCCTAGAATTGGAGGTGAACCACCACCAATAAATGCAAAAAAGCGGGGATTTACAAACCCTTACCCGGACGAATGAAGTCGAATTACCAGGGTGTTATAGCATTACCGTTATGTACAATGATCATTAAAAACCATCAACTTGATCGATAGAAAAATGTCTTTATCTTTCTGGAAGTATACAGCCTTCATGACCTGCAAATAGCGACATGAAGAGGGATGAATTAAAGATCATTGTTGTGTCATGTGTGTCATCATAATGTACCAAAATGGATGCATGTAGAGCAACTTTTGATCATTTGGGTAAAGAAATGGACCTAAATTTTGAATTCATGACTAAAATAAGTAATTGTAGAGAAAGCCCACATAATCAAATCTCATAATTGACTCCTACTACCAGTCTACCATCAACCATTTATGCAACTGTCGAATTAAATAAAAAAAAAACTTCCCCAACTTCAATCACTTGAAAAAGGTGGCAGAAGAGCCACCTTTAGTTATAAATAAATCCCAACTGAAGGCTTTCCAATAATTAACAGTACGGTCTAGAGCCTAGCAACATGGAACATTTAGGTGATGGCATTGTTTATCTAGATTTATCATTTAATCAAACTGATCAAACCATATTATTGCAGCACATTCTCAAGTAAAATGGAAAGCACTTACTTGGATCAGTTGTAGTAATCATGGCCAGTGGCCACGCCCTTGAAATTAGAAGACCCATAGGCCTTCCCTGCCTTTTGATAACAACTATCAAAAGTGTATGTCCCCTAGAGTTGTTCCTCGTACCATCATCGGTAGCCTTTCTGTTTGAAGGCTTTCCACTATGAATAGTAGCAGACGTCGTACCATCATCGGTAGCCTTTCTGTTTGAAGGCTTTCCACTATGAATAGTAGCAGACGTCGTTATCAATCCGTGATTATGCTTTTCCCCCCTCTCCTTTAGGAGCATTTCTGATTTCACCTTTAGCATCTCCCTTAGCATTTGCCATGAGCTTGCTGCAGTTGCCAAAACTATATGCACTCTTGGAACTTTCAGGTTCTTTCGTATTCCAGTTAGGCAGAAGTTTGGTCATCAAGTAGAGGGATTTTTTGTCGTAGTAACTGCATTTCAGTTTCACTTGGTGTCCTATTCCACCCGTGGTCTTCCCAATATATTGGCTTTGAGTGTAGGTGATTGTCTTCGTAATTCAGCTTTCCTTTCTCCAAATTGCTACCTGTTCAAATACTGAAGGGTTAAAGGTCGTCCTAAAAATTACTAATCGTCGTCCTAACTTAATACGTAAATTACTTAATTACCCTTTTTAAAATTGAAAAGGAAACCCTACCCAAACACTCCCCAAACACTCTCCTTCCTCTTCGCCAAAACACTCCCCACGCAGCAGAGAAACCCGCCGACCAGCCATCCCACGCCCCCGCCGGCGACCAGCCGCCCCACGCCCCCGCCGGCGACTCGCCACGCTGCCACGCCGTCGCCGACCTTCCCCCGTCGCCGTCGCCGACCTTCCCCTCGTCGTCCGCCGCGCCTCCTCCACTCGCCGTCGTCCGCCGCGCCTCGTCCAGCCGCTGTCCGTGCTCGCCGGAGAAGAAGGTAAGCCGTCCGCCTCGCCCTTCACCGACCGAAGCCGCCGTTCGGTTGGCCCTCGGTCAAACCGAGGTCAACGTTCGGTTGGCCTTCGGTCAAACCACAGTCAACCTTCGGTTAAGCCATGGTCAAACCGAAGTCAACATTCGGTTGGGCCATGGTCAAACCGAAGTCAATTTTCGGTTTGACCATGGTCAAACCGAAGTCAATTTTCGGTTTGACCATGGTCAAACCGAAATCAATTTTCGGTTGGTTGAATTTTTTTTTTTTTTTTGTGAGAAAACAAATATACGGTTGGTTGATTTTTAAATGCAATTAATTAATAAAAATTGTTATTAAATATTGTAAATTATGTAATAATTAGAAATAATTGTAGTTAATTAGAAATAAGTTGTACGGTTTATAATTGATTATAAAAATTAAATTCAAATATACGGTTGGTTGGTTTTTAAATGCAATTAATTAATAAAAATTTTTATTAAATATTGTAAATTATGTAATAATTAGAAATAATTGTAGTTAATTAGAAATAAGTTGTACGGTTTATAATTTATTAGAAAAATTAAATTCGAATATTTTTATGAATTCAATTATGAAAAAAAATTAGAATAATGGGAAAAATATTGTGAATAATGTAATAAAAATTATCTGAAATTTATAAAAAGTATCAAAATTTAGAAATATAATCTGTAAATTTGTAATTAATGTTAAAAAAATATTAGAATAATGGGAAAATGAAAAAGTAGTTGAAATTAGACAAAAAGACTAAGAAAGTTGTAATTAATGTTAATAATAAATTATCAAAAAGTTATAAAAAAAATTAGAGAAAATTATCAAAAAATGTTAATGCATTTGATTATTATTAATTGTAAATTTTTCTTTTTTTTGAAGATGTCTGGACATGGAATAGGCAAACCGTACATGAATAAGAAAAGAATGGAAGAAAAAACGGAAGGAAGAATGGAAGGTCGTGCTTGTAGACTTACAGCGACCGGTAGAAAAGAAAATGAAGAAAAAAATCCACGTAAGGTTAAGGGGAAGAAGAAGAAGGCGGAAATAGTGCGTCCCGACGGTCGCCCTACTATGGGACAGTTATCTCTTAGTCGAAGTACTACCTCCACCCCTACTCCTGAGGTTGCGACGCCGTGGGAGGCTAATTGGAGTGATTCGGTTTCTATGGACGACGACGACGATGATGATGATGTGGCTGTTGATGAGGTTGGGGATGCCCCACCTGAATCTGATGTAGGCATCGGTAAGAAGAGACGAGTTGGGACATCTTCTACAGCTTCTTCGCACTTTCCACAGCGTGGGCTAGATGGACGCTACGTTGCGAGACGTAGTAGTGAGGAAGACGGTGATGGTAAGAAGAGGAAGAAGGGAGTAAGGGGGGACATGTCGTGGCGTCTGACATCGGAGTCTCAGATGTGTTCAGGTGGACCTGTGATTCCCGATGTGATCCCTAGCTTTGGAGGTCACATTGCCTTTGCACTGTGGACTTCCCCAGCACAGGATCGTGGGTTGTTGGATTGTTGTCATAGATCTGGTACTGTGGAGTCTTTGAGGAGGTATGAGTGGAGTTCAGAGGGTTCTCAGAAGGTGGTTGAGGGCACAGGATTGTCCCACTTGGCAGGCTGTATGATGCAGCATTTAGATACAGATTTGATAACGGCATTTGTGGAGAGATGGCAGCCGGACACGAACACCTTCCATATGCCATTTGGAGAGATGTCGATTCTTCTCCACGACGTGCATCACATTCTTCGTATTCCAGTTGAGGGGGAGCTGATGAGAGATGATCCGGATCCAGATGTTCTTAAGTTAGACATGCATGATCTAGTTCGGGTCCCGGTGGATGGTCCTATTGGTGGTAAGTGGAAGTCGAAGTGGTTCCTTAATGGTGGTATTCACGCAGAGGGATTGTTGGTGCGTGGACGAGAAATGAAGATTATGGACTTGGAGGTGCAGACTTACTTGTTTGTGTTGTTGGGATCCACACTTTTTGTGGATAAGAGTCGCGATCGCCTCCGTCCTGCGATCAATGTATTTCTGAAGGACCAGCGACGAGTGGCCGGTTACGCCTGGGGAGCTGCTGCACTCGCCTATCTCTACAGACAGCTAGGGATGGCCACACGAGTGGGGAGTAAGAGTATTTGTGGTTGTTTGACTCTGCTTCAGGCGTGGATATATGAGTACTTTCCACTCTTCCGTCCGAGCCAGATTCTCCAGGCTCCAGATGCTCCGCGTGCTTCCTCGTGGGTGTGTCACCGCTTTGCAGGTGGTGATGATGCTAGACAGCGCTTGGTACGGTATCGACAGATGTTGGATGAAATGTCAGGGGAGGATGTGTCTTGGACTCCTTACGGGCGAGATGCTGGCACGGAGGTACTACGCTCTTTGTATACTGGTGTCATTCGCTTTGCTGACGTTGCTGAGGGTTATGATCCTGCACGGTGTCGCCGACAGTTTGGGTACCGACAGACTATCCCCCGTATGATGATGGTTCCCAAGGATGTGTACCGCCCAGCTTCTTGCAGCACCTACATCGTTTTCTGGGAGGGTAGCATGGATCAGTTATGGGGCAACTTGCCGTCTCATTTTCTACACATAGCGATTGATTCTGACTTGTGCGAGTATCCATCTGAGGCCGATGAGGATTACATGGACTGGTACCGGACTCGATCGCACCCACGGATCATCAATCCGGACTCTGGTGGAGTGTCTCTACAGCGGCCAGTGCTAGTCGATGAGGTTAGTTATGTCATAATTGTTCAATTTTTAATGTATTGTTAATATGCTTTTTTTTCCATTCCTGACATTATTTTGTGTATTTACAGTTGAGGAAGCAGATTGTGGAGAAGCTTGGTCCTGTGTTGGCGGTGAAGGACAAGGATCACTATGTGGAGCATGCATCTGAGTACTACGATATGATGAGTGAGGCTCGCGAGTTGTATGAACAGTTAGTCGGAAAGACTCTTTAGTGGAGTGTGGCATTTCTAGATTGTTATCCTTGTACTTTATTTTTATTTGGAATTGCTAGTTTGTTTATTTTTATTTGGAATTGCTAGTTTGTCTTTGCCCGTGAGATGATCTAACTTTTGGAATTTTCAGATGATTGGACTTTGTTTCTTTTGCATTTCTAAAATAGTAAATCAAGAGTTGCATCAAATACAATAACTACAACTACATCTAACCATCAACCGGCTGGGTTTAATCTATCATAAAATTGGCGTTCTTGTGAGAAGAATTGGTCCCAACCATGGACACTAGGATCGTGATAAATAGGCCAAAGCCCATTAATCAGAGGCAATGGCACTTGACCAGGTCGAAAGTCAAGACGCACCCAATGACATCCCGTAAAATGTAGTGATACGATCCCACGTGGTCTTGTTACTCCTGGTGGGGCAATCACAGGTAGCACGGTATAACGACCGCCTTGACTATAGACAGCAATTACCCATGAATGCAATGTGGCAAAGACGAAAAGATCCACATTATCCATCCAGTGGGTAACGCCACAACCACGATTTTGAGTCCACCTGCAACGCCGAAGCCCATTATCTATTCCGTCGGCAATTCCATCATAGTATGGTCTGTAAAGCTCAGGTCGGGCTTCAAGCTCTTCTACAACCTCGCGTCTCCTCACCTCCGTTAGACACCGTGCTCTCACATTCCTGTCTACATGCCAAAGGCATAGTATATGAGTCGATGATGGAAACATTACCCCCACGGTCTCAACCAATCCTCCTGCTTTGTCACTAACAAATACATCTGGAGTGATAGGGCCAAGCAAATGTTGCAGATGCGTGAGAAGCCACTGGTACGACTCTTTTGTCTCGTCATACACTAGCGCAGATGCAATGACAAAGTTCAATCCCACCGGTGTCATGCCAACAATCTCAACCCATGGAAACTCATACTTGTTGGTCTTGTATGTTGCATCTATCACAACGACATGGTGCCAAGCTCGCAACATCAATATTGACTCAGGGTGGGCTAGGAACAAGTGTGTAAGCACGTTACGGTCATCCACATACTGCACATAGTAACCCTTCTCCAGAGCATCTTGAAAAGTGTACTGTAAGGCCGTCCTCTGACCAAGCTCTTCTTTTCTTATCTTATACAATGCGTTAGAAATCTGTCTTTTGTTCACCTTTCCATGCTCCCCTTTTCTCTCGTTCACTGCCTTGTGGATATTCCTTGGGGCGACACCGGCTAATCTCAGTTGTCTGATGTATTGCTTATCATCTTCGGTCAAAACATTCCTCTTACTTGATCCATTTGGAAATAGCTCCAGCGGATGATTGTGAAAACCCAAATTAGCACCAGGATTCTTTCTATTAGCCACTGCTAGTATCAACCAATATCCATCATCTGACCACTCAATCTTGATCTGAAATTCACACCCCAACTTTCCAGAAGAAGTAAGAGGCCTCCTTTCCTTAGCCGGATCAGAATCAGGATCCTTCGAATTTTTCTTCCTACCATGAGTGCACTTCAAGTATCGTCGCCTACTATCTACACTTGGATTTTTTTTATTTGATGCCTTCACCAAATAAAACCCAAAACCCTTGGCAATCTCAGTAGCTGCTGCATATGCAATCAAATCTGTATCGTATTTTACTCCATTGACGAATTCTGAGGTGTAATCTTTGCCATCCCCTCCGTAATCATCAATATCCTACAATGTTAGATCTCATGATATAAGTAGGACTCCACAATAATAGAAAATCTAACGACTACATTTAATTTAATAATTATCACAAATAATTTAGCATTCTCTATATTATCCTAAGCAAAATCCAACATTTAACACGACAAAATTTAGCATTCTCTATTATTTACATACTATACATCTAATGTAAGAATCATATTAATCACATTCTATAATTTTTTTATTGCGTATTATGCATCTAATCTTAATTTTGTATACAAAAACAATCAATTTCACAAATAATTAGGCTCATAAATTTTAAAAATAATATAACTAAAATTCAATAAACAATCTTATAGACCAAACTATAAATGATAACAATAAAATAGAAATATTTGATATAAACTTAAAAAAACCCAAAAACCACCAATAGAAGCAAATTTTCGGTTCAACCATGGCTAAACCTAACCAAATTTTCGGTTTCACCATGGCCAAACCGAAATAAAGGTTCGGTGCCACCGTGGACCAACCGAAATTTTTTTTCGTTTCACCCATGGCACAAACGTAGCAGATTTTCGGTTCATCCATGGCTCAACCGAATGTGATTTTCGGTTGGTCCATGGTTCAACCGAAACCGAATTTCGGTTGGACCATGGACCAACCGAAAATCACATTCGGTTGGGTTTTTTTTTTTTTTTTTTAAAAACGAGATTTTTACCTCGTCGGAGTCGCTACTCATTGTTCGGACGTATGCTCGACGATTTCGGCTTCCAAATGTCGATGATGAATTCGAGAGTGTGGGAGAATGAGTGTTTTTTGTTTTCTAAGTGAATGTGGTGTTTGTTTGCTAAAGGAAAGGTAAAGATGTCAAAAGGTTAAAAGTGTAACTTTGTTGTTTTTTAGGACGATCATTAGTAATTGTTAGGACGACCTTTATCAACTCCCTTCAAATATGATGTCTTTCCTATAATAATTCTAGCATAGTCTATAGTGAGCTTCAGGCTCTTTGCATACTAAGCAATTCGAAGAAGAAAAAACTATCAAAAGCGTAAGTCCTGAAAAGTACAGTTCACATTACAGAAACAAATTGAATGACAAACTGAATCCAAAGCTAAATGCCAATCAATAACCAAACAAACAGAAGCAAACACAATTTAGATCCCAATCAGAAGGCATATCAAGCAAGCCAAGGTCGTCGACATGCAAGCAATGGAAACATACCAAAATGCCGCAGGAGAAAGGCTAATAAAAACAGCAACTACTCAACATCCTATCAACTGGAAAACACATTGAATCGTGCAAATGACACTACAATATATTCAAATTGCTAGTGAAATTCCCAAGAAAAAAAGTAAGGGAACTGAATGCCAAACCTAAAGGACGATTTAAGGAGCATTGAACTGAATGCAAAACCTATTGTCATTGAGATGACCAGAAGAGTCGGCAGGTGATTGATATTACTCAAGCAACTTGGCCAGGAACGGACAAGTCCAAGTTTGCTGGTGTTATAATCGATTCTTGAGCGAAAATCAATTTGGAGGCCTTGTGCAGCTCCAACACAGCTCTATCGTCCCTCATTCCAAAACCTCTCTTCTCTGAATCGATCTAACACATCTTCACACCACAATATTCATATCATGATTTGGAGTCTTGATATCACTGAACCATTGTAAATTCTCATTCTGGAATACCTTAAAAAATGTACTTGAAGTACCTGCAGATACAGGGTGTCCCTGGACTCGCAACATCAGGAAGGCAATAGCGCAAGTTGTGGGGTCAAGGAATATCTCTCTTCTTCTTGTTTCCAACTTCTCTACTTATGGTCAAGAGCCTTAAATTACAATTGGGAAATTCATCAAAACCTAGCAAGCAGCTAAAATTAGCAATTGGGAAATTCATCAAAACAAAAGTGATGGGAATACACAAATTAAGGATGCAATGAATTAGGAGTGGGTGAGGAAATAAAGTAGATTCGAGAAGGAAGATGGAAGCAAAGAGTGACCTTAAGAACTGGTAATGGCAAGCGGGTGATGGAATTTATGGAACAGATATGAAAATTTGGTGTGGCGATGGTGAAGATACCGTCGACGCAGTTTACATCACGATTGAAGGAAAGAATCACCGAGAATATCACCGAATGGGACTTGTAACAGGCTTTGGCTTCCGATCGAGCATTATTCAGACCCACAGGAGAGAAGGAAATGGTTATGGAACCAGCCAATTTAAACCTCGACCTCGAGCGAGCACTGATAAATGATTCGGAGAGGATGTGAGATTCTTTGGTCAAACGGCAATACGCCTGTCGCCGATCTAATCGACAGACATCTCTGGTGCACGACGGTGAGCGTTTCGTTCAGCGGTGATGACACTGAACCGAGAGAGCGCTGCTCGGACTGACGAAACAAAAAAATCAGAAGGCCCGTTGAACGTCGCAATAGGATCCGATGTAATTTTTCCTTTTCCGAAACTATCCCTCCGGAAAATGCTCCGGAGGCAGCAAATTTGAAATGGGGTAGCTGTTTTTCCCTTCAGCGTATTATAGTATGTATAGACAATATATAAAATTACATGGTTGAACACTCCCTTCCATATTTCCCAAGGCGCCTACCTTCCTCTCAGTAGATCACTGCAACAAAAAATGGAGGGGGAAATCAGCTTATATAGATTATCCATATCATAAAAAAGAAGCAAATGATGTGCAATCCAAGTAGCCAGATTCAAGCACATATGTGATATAAAAATATATAAAAAAAAAAAGATAAAGCATGCATAATTATATGCGCTCCATAAAATTACATGGTTGAACACTCCCTTCCATATTTCCCAAGGCGCCTACCTTCCTCTCAGTAGATCACTGCAACAAAAAATGGAGGGGGAAATCAGCTTATATAGATTATCCATATCATAAAAAAGAAGCAAATGATGTGCAATCCAAGTAGCCAGATTCAAGCACATATGTGATATAAAAATATATTTAAAAAAAAAGATAAAGCATGCATAATTCTATGCGCTCCAAACTTCTAGCCTTGAGGCAAATCTGAAACAGGGAAACTACTGAAACACACTCAGATATCATAACTATGCATATCAACCAACACAAAAGGATACTGACTACATGGGGAAAAACTTAAGAAGCTAATAATGACTATACAATATCTACACAAAACACAAACAGTGAATAAAAATGGCAAAAATGTGAAGTACAGTTCATAAATTGCTGGCATAGCTTCTGATCACTATGTTTAAACAAATGCACAGCTCAAATACCCTATGAAGGAAATAAGAACCAGAACTACTACAAAACGTTGTGCCAAAAAAAATAGCCTTTGTTGCAGGTAGAGAAGCAAACCCAAACCCTTTAGAGGGTTAACATCTGCAATTTGAAACTCTCACTACCAGTAGCCAACCCCAGCTATCTCAGTCATATACATTCAAATTACACTCAGTAGTAGAACAATGGGATAGAGAAAAGATAATTTGGACCACATCTTAGGAGAAAGAGAGAGAGAGCGAGGACTCAACCGGGAGTTATAAATTCTGGAAATCCTCTATTATGATTCCCCTCCCCATGGACCTCATGGCCATCTAATGCCATCTTCGCAGAGAATCTTGCAACCTTAAAACCACACAAAATCAACAAATCCATCAAAGAAGTTCACATCATAAAAGAGTGCATATCGAATCAGATCATTAGAGAAGTGCCTGTCAAGTTCATTCAACACTCACCCATAGCCCTTGCACTTATGATGATACTGTGAACAAACAAAAAAGATTATCACTCAATATACATAGAATTATCTCCAAGGAAAAAACGATACGACCAGAGAAAATGTAACTGGCTCACTCTAACTCTGCAGACATTCGTTCAAGATGATCACTGCTCCTGATATCAAGATGCAAAAATGAAAACACCCCAACCAGAATGAACAATTGGTCAAGGTACAAAGACTAAACAAAACGTGAAATAACTAATGGATAAAAGGAGTAAAATAAACAAAAACCAACAAAGTCAATTCAATTCCGTGCCCATCTAAATATGTCTATAGGTTCCCACTTTAGGTTCACCATGTTAGATGAATCTGTGGCTTACAACTAATGACACCAGCAAACTATTGTTATGTGGATATCTTAACGACACTACAGCCATGGTTCGCATAGGAACTCAGATATTACTGTGTAGGCCACCCTGTATTTCATCAGGAATTGATCTGTAAGCCTGTCTACTTTCAGGTGTTGTATATTGGCAGTAGTTGATTTAGCGTTGGTAGTTAGCAATTAGCAGCAACTATAGAATTAGCAAGTAAAGTGTTGTGATTATTTTTTGGATGGTTATTGATACTGCTGCATAGTGCACTTGTAAACTTTCGAGAATGCTTGTTTTCGTCAAGCCTGAGCTTAATAAAGGGACAACAACAACTACAGTGGAAAAAAATCCTCACCAAATTAAGAGTAGCCGCCTAGATTTTCCTTCGCTGTCGGACTTCGCTTGTGAAACTGTGAACCTTCTCTAAACTTTCCAGATCCACAGCCAAAAGCATCAACAAAACGAACAAATCATTCTGATTTCCTCGACTATTGATCGCAATGGATCTGCAAGAAAGATAGGTATGCTATTACGCTGAAACTGTAATCTCGAAGTGAGATAGAGAGCGAATTCAAACTAAAATTGGCTGCGAGATTGAGTACGACTTACTAAAGGGATTCCCGAAGACGAAGGGTGCATTGGAGCTGATTCAGAGGCGTAGATCTTCTATTTTGCTGAGAGAATCGAATAGAACATAAACAAAGTCAATCCCATCCAAAAATGTCTCTAGGATCCCCAATTAGTTCAAACGTCTTCAAACTGAAATTTGCTTGCAGTGAGATTGAGAAAGACTTACGATACAGAGCTGCAATACTTCCTTTTCATCGAACAAATACATGGATACACCTGGAAGAAGAGATCAAAGAAACCCTTGTAAGTACCAAAACCAAAAAGAAAAATAAATCCACAAAAAGAGTTTACATGGACACCGTTGATAGCTGTCCCACTGCCGGTGACAGCCCATTTCTTCTTTGCCGCCAACGAAGTCAGTTCCTTCTTCCTGATCGGCAACACCCAGAAATCAACATTAAGAAATAATCAGAATCCACCAAAACGAAAACGGCTGCAAACTAACTCACCATCTTTGGGACCATCACCGATGTCCATTGCCGACCTTCCCATCGCCCCCGATGTTGTCGTTCACACCGTCTTTTCTCTCCGTCCGAAGAAATCAATTACAGATGAATAGGATCGTCGTCTGGGAGACCTCCTCATTCGGAAAGCTGGCTGCTTCATCGCCGATTTTGGAGATTCGGGCGATCGCAAAGAGAGAAAGAGACATCGTCAGAGATGGATCGCTGAGAGAAGGAGATAACTCTGTGAGCGGAGGAGATAAAGATCGATGCAGAAGTTTTTCCTTATTCGTCTTCCTCATTCTCAAAGCGGCAAAGAGAGAGAGAGATCCCTGACATCTCGAGACCTCCACTCAGAAATCAGCTCATTTTTTCTCAACAGGGATGATGAAGATGGGGATTATGTGAACTGCTCTTCAGATCGGCAGCGGGAATCATTGAAAACGAATCGATTGCAGAGGGGAGAACACGCAAACAACGACCACAAAAGAGAAGGTTAGATTGAAAACCGAAGCTAGAGAGCGAAACCAGAGCATGAAAGAGAGAGAAAGAGGCAATTATTTCGTTCACCTGGTACATCCGGTTGCGAAGAAAGAGGGAACATCAGTTTAGAAGGAAAAATGAGAGAGAGAGGGAGAGAGAGCTTCAACTCCTCCTTACGGCCATCACTTCACCGGCAAACCGTCACTTCCTCCTCTCCTCTCCCCTCCCCCTGCCTTGATTGGGCAGAACCGGCCACTACTTCTTTCTCCTTCCAGGCTTCCACTCAATTGTTTTTTCCCTTCCTTACTCTTCCCTCGGTCGACGCCACTAAGCAATGTAAAAGGGACTGCAAAGCAAAGCTGTTGACTTGACTAATCAGCAAGACCAGAGAGAGATTCAAGGAGAGATAACAGTGCACAACACATCACTTAGTCAGAATACCGCCATCATGATCGCGGAGACAGAAGAGAAAAGAGGTAGAGGGGAGGAAATCAGGGAAAAGTGGCTTGTATTCGCGGGCAAAGCGTACCTTGGGTACTGCTGACTGCTGCCACTAAAAGAGAAGAGCACATGTGGTGGAGGCGCAAGGCAGGAAGCCATCGCATCAACTGTCATCTCTGTGCAGCAAAGCAGGGAGGTGATGCAGAGAGGGGGAAAGTGGCGGCTAAACCCCGAGGAACAGAGAGAGGGCAAGAAGCAAGGACAATGCTTCTCTCGAGGAGCCATGTCAAGGGCTCAACAATAAAGGAAGGAAAGGAATGAAAAAGAAGCACAAATCATTACGCATCCGTGTTCGGCGCGACCCCCACCGCAAACCACCCTCGCCAGAGATCATCACCAAAAGCAATAATAAATGGGGCCAAAGCAGATATTGCTGCCCCCGGCGAAAGAAAAGAAGCCACATAAGCACACACGAAGGCAGCAACCAATATGAGGGCAATGGACAGAGTAACTGAGTCCAAATGAACAGTAGGATGTGACTTGGTGTACAGGGATTGGGTGTTTGTGGGATTAACTTTTCTTAATAATCTTTCCCATAAAAAATATCTTCTCACCTAGAAAACAAGAATACTATGATTTCTACCAAAAAAAAGAAATACTATGATTAGTCGTTGGGCCGTGAATCCTCATACCTTGTCCATATAGTAAGCTCGGTTCGACCCACTCGCAAATCCAATCCCAGCCCAACTTAATTAGGTTATAAAGGCCCAAATCCTGTCTGCCGTTTACCCCAACACGCCACCCTCATCTTTCCTAAACCCTAGATATAAATTGAATCATCCTCCCTGCCCATCGTCTCTTGCTATCCAATTTCCCCTCTGACTGCAAGCGGAAAATCGCTCCACAGTACCTTAGCTTTCTCACTTCCGTATCTCCTCGCAGCCATGGTGAGATGCTTCTTAGTGTCTCTCTAGTTTTCTCTCTTTTCCGATGAGATCCCGTTTAATTTCGATGCTATGAAAATGCCTTCTACATTGACGCGATACCCTACATTGTTTACTCTTTGTTCGAATTATCTGTGGCAACGGGAATGGAGATTGCAATTTATGTTTGATTTACAAGTTTCAATTTTTGTTCCTATGCTGTTCTTGCTGTGAAATTAGGGCAAAGTTTAGTTGACAAATTCGATTCGACGTTTCAGTTATCTAGGCGCTTGACCTTTCGATTTTGCTTTAGCTAGCTTAGTTTGGGAACCTGGTTGTGGTAATATATATATATCTGTGAATTGTAATGTCAAGTTTTATGTGGATCCTCGACTCTGTCGCTTATCTGCTTTGAATTATCATTACAGAAATTGGAGAGTTTTTTGTTTGTTTGTTTTGGTCCTGTATTTCCTCCAATTTGAGAAAGGTGCTTGTATAATGTGCATGCTTGATTGCTTTCTGAATCCTTAATGTTGGTCATTTTCGTCTGTCTGCAGTCTAAGCGAAAGGTTAGAGAGGTCAAGGAGGAGCCTACCAGCCTTGGACCTGCTGTGCAGCCTGGAGAGACCGTTTTTGGCACCGCTCACATTTTTGCATCATTCAATGACACCTTCATTGTAAGCTTTGAGTTCTTCATGCTGTCCTATGGTTAGACTTTGATTTTTCTGATGTTGCATCTAATGGTCGAACTGTCTATTGTAGCATGTGACCGATCTTTCTGGAAGAGAAACGTTGGTTCGTATTACTGGTATGCTTCTTGGGATCAATCTAGCGCAGTTATAGTTTGCATTATCACTTACGAAGTGCTTCTTTGTGTCATCCATGTACTAATTTGGTCATGGTGTTCGAGTTCAGGTGGTATGAAGGTGAAAGCTGATAGGGATGAGTCCTCCCCCTATGCTGCTATGCTTGCAGCACAGGATGTTGCTCAAAGGTGCAAGGTCTGTTAAGTCTGGTGCTATTCTATTTATACACGAGCAAATGGTTTAGGGTTGTTTATTTAGCTGTACTTTATGCATTTCCGTTTATCTGATTTTCTTTGCTAAACAGGAACTCGGCATTAATTCTCTTCACATAAAGCTTAGAGCTACAGGAGGAAACAAGACCAAGACTCCTGGCCCTGGTGCTCAGTCAGCACTTAGGGCTCTTGCTCGTTCTGGCATGAAAATTGGGCGTATTGGTAAGAGATTTTATATACTGTCACTCAAAAGATTTTTCGATTACTGAAGTTTCCCTATGAATTCATTTTTGATTCGTTTTTTTACCTCTTTGTGCAGAGGATGTTACTCCAATCCCTACAGACAGCACTCGTAGAAAGGGAGGCAGGAGGGGAAGGAGGCTGTGAATCGTCGCTTGCCCTTTTCTCCTCTGTATGTGTGGTAGTAGTGTTTTGGTGTTGGATCTTTACTTTTGGGCTCCAAATGTTTCGTAGCGGTAGTTCAGCAGACTTTTCATTATCCAATTTTGTTCTTAGTCATTGTCGAATTTTACGGAACGATATCTATGCTTAAGCAGACTGGTCTACTGCCGGAATTGCCGCTAGATCTTTGCTTTCGTATCATTATATATTGGTACTGTGTTACAAATGTATAGTCGTGCAGATGCTTCTCCAGTGTTGAATGATCCATGATTGAGAAAACATTAGAATCGCGCGGACGTTGAAAATTGGAAACAGCTACCATGGGAATTCGACTTTTTAGGTCGACAGCGGTAACAACTTAGTCAAAGTTATCTATCTTGACGATTCTTCGTTCTAGTTGTTGTATGTTGCAGTGTTTCCTTCGATTATCTTCTTATACCAATACTCCCAAGCAAAGTTATCTATCTTGACGCAATAGAATTGTCGTCTCATTCAATGTTATGGTGACCTCCCCGGCTCCCCCTAGTTGCCTACTCTATTTGATCTTCTCACCCATTCTTGCCTTCGCGTGATTTGTTGGAGCAAACATTTCAGCTAACGACTTTCAAACCTTTGCTGTTGTTTTACCTTTCTTGATACACGACAACAAAGAATCATCTACGACAACATGTATAGAAATATTTTCCTACTCTTACATTCCATTCTGGAGGTTTTCAACTTTGGCACTGTGTCTTCTGTAAGGATCGTTCTTGTCGGAATCAGAGAGGAAAAGCAGAATAGGACTGTACTCCTCCGTTGAGATTTGGTGAGTGAATTAGGGATGACAATTTGAACCCGACCGTCAGGTATTATACGATCTGACACGCGATGGGACGAGTATTATCCAACCCGCGGTAGTGTAGGGCGGGACATGAGTATCTACTTTCGACCCACCCCGTTCTTGACCCATTTTATCTCAATTTCTTACAATATCTATTCATATTCCTCCTATTTTTATTTTTCTTCAACTAGTTTGACTTGATCTTTCAACTAGGTGTAGTAAATGACTCATTCTACTACTACTACTACTACTACTACTATTATTATTATTATTATTATTATTATTATTATTATTATTCATAACGTATTTTTCCCTTCGGTTTGTCGTAAGAGGTAAAATTTTGCATGTGTTTTTTTCAAATAACTCGTAAGAGTGGGTCGACCAGCCCCGCCGTACCCGATATTACCCGCCCTGACCTGCAGTAGCGCGGAGCAGAGAATGGATACTAAGATATCTGCCCCATTTGCGATCACCAGAGTGAATAGAGAAGGGGAAAAGACGTAGCCTAGTCTCTGGTAAAATGTTTTTATGTTATCACGTCTTTACGAAAAAGATAAATTTGGAATATTTATGGAATCACCATAACCCATAAGTAAGGTCAACCCTTATTTCATGGTATTTACATCTTTCTTATTTTTAAGCAAGTCCCTGAGAGGACGTAAATGATCCATGATTTATATTCCATCTTTCATTTCCTTTTCATTTGTTTTGAGAAACATAGCGATCGATTCCGATTCCTTCTTTCTTCTTCTATCAATTCTTTTCCGATCGAGATGTATGGCTTCATGATTCTATGCGTATATATAGATCATGTTCATGGATTAACAAAAATGTGCCAAATCTCTATTGCTATATCGGGAGTTACTCCACGTATTGCTTGACGTGAAACAAATCGTGTATTTGTTTGTCTTTTTTTGAATCTTTTTCACGACCCAATATATAATTTGATAAGTCAATAATTTTTTTTCCACGTTTCAGAATATGGTTAACCAACATTTAACTAATCAATTAGGAATAAATTGAAAACAAAAACGATAAATGGGCTTTTAAGTTGGGCCCAAATACATAATGCTTAATTACAACCTGCGGGAGTAGTTACCACAGTTTAATATTTTGACGGGAATGACAAGATAAATATGGACTAAAACACCCCTATAAAAAATTAGGGGAAGGGTTTTGTATGCCGAAAATTCTAAAAGCTCCACCATCTACTATTCTTTTGCTGATCTACACATAATATAATACGCCGAAGGGAAAAACGGGAGCCCCATTTCAAATTTTCTACAACGAGAGTGAAAGTAGGAAGGACATTTTTGTCTTCACAATTAGTTTTTTTTATTCATTAAAAAGACACATACTGGGATTCGAACTATGACCATTTTAAAGGAAAGCAAAGATGATAACCAATCACACTAAATACATTTGTTGTATCTTTTTAAATTAAAAACATACAATAGCAGGGAGGAAAATACCTTCCCCCATTTCAAATTCCCTGCTCCATGAGCGTTTGTAGGAAGGGTAGAATAGGGAGTGTCAATTTTTTTCTTTTTCCTCTGTGGAACGGGCCAACTTACCGTACACATGCGGATTTAAACGAGTCTAGGAGTGTCAATTTTTTTCTTTAAGCTCTTTTATTTCTCCGTGGTGATAAAATATATATGAAAAGGCAAAAACAATACTCCTTTTTATTGCTAAACATAAAAAATTTAACAATAAACTAATGCATGGTATCCAATGGGCTAATCGCTAACCATAAAATAAAAGAGTTGAATGGGTCTGACCTACACGGGATTTGACCATCAAGTAAAACAAATGAACATCATTGGTTTGTCATTCTCTTATTACCGATCACTTTCACTGCTTGTGAACTGATGATCCCATCTTTGTACTTTTTCCTTTCTCTTATTTAATAAAAGTTCATCATCCTCATAAAAAAAATCATTGGTTTGCCATTCTAAAACAAGCTATTTTCTCTGGCATAATATATATCATGCTATTATTTTATATCTTAGTGGCTAAAATATAATGTATTTTAAAGTTATTCAATGGTTCAACCTCGACCAACCCAATTAGTCCAATTTTTATCATTTCCAATATATATTATATAATTATTTGATATCATAATGATCAAATTATAGTGTATTTTATAGGGAATCGTTTGGTATTTGTTAGTAAAAAACTAAACAGAAAGATCTATTTGGTTATTTTAAAGATTAAAACAATCCTAAACATTTTCCGTTCCTTTTGAATTTCTATGGTTTTATTCCCGAATAAGTGATGTGCAAATGGTGAATTGCAGTCATCTCTTTTCTTTCACTATTTTTTATTTTCAAATAGAAAGTTTAAAAGTAAAGAATAATTAGAATTTGGCATGAGTCGGTCAAACATGCTGAATTTCAAGTTTTGGCCCGTTTTGATCAAGTCTAATTTATAATCACATGGTTCCCTGATACCTGATAAAAATCTCAATCCAAACCAGTTTGGAAGGTGAGTCCGTGTTTACCACCATTTTCTAGGGATACGACAACGACGGTTCCTATCCCAAATCGTGTTGTTCGTTCTTGATTTCCTGAGATTTTATCATAGTCTGACAAAAACCGGAAAGCACAATGACGACAAGATGAAAGGTTTATAAAGCAAATTAATCGGCCAACGGGCCGAGTAAAAGCTAGCAACGATTGTGAGATGCTCATTTCCCGAAAACCGACGGGATAGGCGATTTTTTATTCGATTTTCTGGAATTCGGTTTCTATAAAACTTACTCCACCTCATCATATTACCAGAAACAATATTGTTTCACAAGGTAACATGTACTTGATTTTGGTTCATAAGGCCAATTTTTGATTCGTTGCATCATTCATGTCTCTTTCCTGCTAAAATTTACTATTTTTATCACGTGTTTCAAAAAAAAAAAACTATACAACAATAAGCTATACATTATCAAATTTCATACCTCACCTTCCTCCGGCCAACTGGCCGGGGCACACGCTAGTACATCATAATATTGAAAGAAATAAAACCCCAACATCTCATTTACTATTCCACCAGAATGCTTTTACCGTGCCTTTAGACTCATGTTTACTGTTATAGCTCGGAGTGGCCTCAGGTGTGTAATTCGATTGACTATAAATGAAATAAATCAATTCGAGTGGCAAACGTGAAATTTTATAACAATTCGAGTGACCAAACTTGCAATTAATCCCTTTCCCTACATAACAATTGCATCTACTCTCTTTGTGGGAAAAAATCCCTGAATACTCTAATTATTAAAAAAAATTTCCTAAATACAGTAATTACAAAATTATTTTCCAAAGTACAGCAGTTTCAATATTACTGTCTTTGACGAAGACAGTGATTATAATCACCGTTTTTTGTCCAAAATGGTCATAGCATCACCGCTTTTGACAAAGACAGTGATGCTATCACCACTAAAGAGCAAAACGGGGAATCAATCCCCGCGTTCGTGAAAAACGGGGATAGTGTGACCGTTGATAAGGGAAACGATGAAGCAATTTTAACCGTTGATGTCAAAAACGGTGAAGTGGCGCGGATCGCTGACGTGGACGCGCGCGGGCACTTCACCGTTAATGACAAAAGCGGTGATAGCCCCGCCCGCCACGTCACCGATCCTTGTCGTCCGCGCCCTTCACCGCTACCGTCCGATGCGGTGAGGCGCAGATTGTGGTTTTTCTCCACGATCCAACGCCTCACAGGTCGCCACGTCAACGATCTGAGCGATCACTATTTTTCTTCAACGCGGTGAGTTCACCGCTTTTGTGCAAGGCGGTGATTGGTGCCCTGAAATTTCCAGCGCCCCTTCCCCCTATAAATACCACTCCCCCCTCATTCCAAACCACACCACCATTTATATTTCTTTCTCCCTCCATTACTTCACTCTAGTTTCGTTTTAAGTATGCTCTGGGGTTGCGGCTAAGTCCGATCTTCCGCATCAGAAAGAATTACTAGAGTTTTTGTTTTGTCGATACTCTCTCTAGCTTTTCGGCAAAAAATGGACGAAGAGGCTCTAAGAGTACGTAAATTTATTTTTTTCTTTTGTGATTTTTTTTAAATGGGTGCTGAAATATAAATTGATTTGATTTCTTATTTTTTTATAGATGGGTGCTGAGATATACGACCGTCGATTGTATATCGATCCTAGCCCAAGGGATCGAAGGTATTTAACCGGGCAAGATCAACATCGCTCCCGTGCAATTTGGAACAATAATCCGGTAGACACTAAAATAATTTCATTAGTTTAAAAGTTTTTATTTTGCTTTCTATTGACTGACAACATTGTGTTTTTTGTTTTGTAGGAATCACTTATTCCCGTCAGTCATCGAGGGACATGTCGATTGCCCCGTTGGCATGCTCGACTGGCGCTCTATCTAGAGAGGACATGATTGCACATGCTGAGGCACTTCATGAGGCTTGATATTGACAACGATCTGCTGACGGCAATGGCAGAGCGATGGCGCCCCGAGATGCATACCTTCCACTTTCCCGAGGGTGAAATGACGATCACCCTCAAAGATTTTGCCATCCTCACCGGGCTCCCGATCACCGGAGATGCCATCATGGTTCTTGCCACTTTTTTTGCTTTAAGTTGTCGGTGATCCTGTGAAAGTATGGTTGAGGAGCATCTGTGGTTGTTCTCTACTGTCCGCATGACCCAGACGCCCTTTCTCGTCATATATGCAACCCGAAGTTGCCACATACAACCCTCTCCAGCATTCTTACAAATGACATGCAGGTTTTTGGTGTCAGAATATTTTACCTTCCATTCGAAGTTACCCCGCATGGCTTCTTCGCTAAAAGTTTGGATTTTCGTGAGCGAAGTTCATGATCCACTCTCACTCTTTCTTCAGAGTCTCCCTCTTGTTGTTCCAAAGTGTCGATTAATTTGTACGACCATCGCGGAACTTTTTTACTTATTTCTTTTATTCCAGTATATTTTTTCCTACTTGCTTTCTTGGTCTTGCACATCGGCTTTCGAAGTAAACGCCATACCCACTTCCAAATTAGCAGTCGAATTATACACAGGCATGGGCCGAAAGTCAGGGGCATCGTTTTGACCATGTAAAAATTGATCAGGAACCTCTGTGTAGTAAGGCGTTGGTGCCTGACGGAATGCCACCTCTCTGTCATTGATATCGTCGATGTCGTCCGTATCTTCCTCCTCACTGATTGATCTCAAATCTTCCTCACTTTCATCGTCACTGGAGGCGAATGGATAGCTCGGCTCAGGATGGTCATCATTACCAGCATAACCAACATCGTCTTCTTGGTCATGCGAAGTACGCCCAGATCGAAGGGTGTTCTCAATGTCAGCCCACTCTGAACCCCAAGCAGGCCATTGATCACCGTCGGGCTGAACGATATCAACGGCAGTCTCAACATGTTGCGGGTATTCTTCCCACCAACACCTTCTTTAGAACTACCTCCTCCGTAGTTGCTTGAAGTACCACCCCAGCCATATCCCCCTGCAGAAGTACCTACTCCGTAGTTACTTGAACTACCACTCCATCCATACCCTCCTGCAAAACCATCATCACAAGAATAATAGTGAGAATGAGTTTCACCGACCGGCTCGGTCTCGACATACACCTCTGCAAGCCGCACCATGTTGTCAGATAGGAACTGTGTCATCATGTTCACCGCGTCATCATCATTTATGACAACTTTTTCGTACATGATTCCGTCAGCACTCATGTTTGGATACCAGTAAGTAATTTGACCAACTCTCCTTTGCCCGCCCGTACAAGTCCTTTCTGCACAAATGTCATGGAATTCTTGCCACGAGAATCTCGACTCAATTTTTAGCATAGTGGATTCGCCATTTTCATAGTCGATCCCAATGTTCGAGTTTGTCACCCGACCATTCCACCGAATAATAAGCCGAAACTTCTTAAATTTACCCATGTCTGCAATTTATACTAATTAAGTATAGTATATAATTAGTACATTAGGGATACAAAAACAATATCATCCAAACCCATAAACAAACGCAACTAATTGATCTATCATGAGAAAACTAAACAAATTCATCTAAATTCATAACTAACTAACTAACATCTATCATATCATAATTAATCTAAATATCTCATAACATATTTGCCAATAACCGAAGTTCACTAAATACAGACATATAATTACTAATACATCAACATGTAAACAATACATAATTATAACATACCAAATCCCGATGAGTTTCTTGAGCAGTAAACCAACTCCAAACCAGCTGATAAAACGACCAGAAAACACTACTTTATGTACTACTTTGCTGTAAGGCAGCAGGAGGGACGTGGGGGTCGGTATTTATAAGGAAAAATGCCAACTAATCACCGCAGTGGACAATTGCGGTGAACACATCACCGCTTTTGTCCTAAACGGTGATAGTTAGGTCGCTGAATAATTTTCCACCTACCAGGACTCTAAAACGTGGTCAAATATCACCGTTTTGGTCGACGGCGATGATGTAATCATCGTTTTGCACAACAGCGGTGAGGCAATCACCGTTTTGGACGGCGACGGTGATACCTTCCCCGTTGTTTTTGAAAGCGGTGATACCTTCCCCGTTGTCTACGAAAGCGGTGATTATAATCACTGTCAGACAGTGATATTGAAACTGCTGTACTTTGGAAATAAGTTTATAAGTATTGTATAATCACTGTCAGACAGTGATATTGAAACTGCTGTACTTTGGAAATAAGTTTATAAGTATTGTATTTACTAGTTAGAGAATTTTTTTTGAGTATTCTGGGATTTTTTTCTCTTTGTGCACTTTCTTATTGACGTTATTGCTGATTTTGACAGGTAATTACTTGGCATCTGCAAATAGAATTGCCAGCCTCGCTTCTTTTCCAGCTCATTATTTTAGTTCCAATTGAGCTCCGACAAGGTTTCTTTGGTGATGTACTATGTACCTTTGATAAAAAAAGTGTATAAATGATTTTGATTTATAGTTTGCTCTTTTATGCACTGTGGTGTCTTGAAAGAAATGGGGTATGCCAAAGCATCTTGGCCTAATATCCTATATTCGACGTATTCTGTTTGTATTTTTTTTATATCATTGAAAGAATTCATTAATCCTCTTACGGTCTGTGAAACACGACACATAATAACATTGTAATCAGCTTCTTCATCAATTTTTCTTTTATTGGGGCTGACTGTTGTGTTTGAGGCTTCAAGTTTTCACTTAACTTTAACCTTCTATACTGTATTTGGAAGACATTGATTTATCAATGTAATCAATGTCCATCTCAATTTTTTTTTGTAATGTCCATCTCAAATTTTTGTGTAGCAATCTCCATGAATTTTTATCTACTTGGGTCGTTTGCCAACTGCTCCATTGTCATCTCCCCACCCGTATATAGTTGTGATAATACTATTCCATGGCGAATTGATGATCGTCTTAGTGTAAAATTTGAAAATTAAAATGACATGTTTTGTATTGCTACTTAAGATTGTCATTTGAAATTACATGGAAGAATTTGTTTTGAGTTACTTATTGGTGGTAAATCAAATCATTTCATATTATCGCCTCTAAATGCACTTATATTTTATGCATCCATCTGGCGCGAAGCGCAGGCAACAAAAACTAGTCAATATCAATTTTACCACGGAGACACTTGCACTATTTCCCAACGAATTTTTGGTCCCGCTGCATCCATTTTAACTCCTACACTGCGCCATTATGGTCGTGTCAGTCATTTGAACAACCCAATAAGAAATGAAGCCCAATCCCAGCCCAAGCCTAAAGCCCAGATCAATGTTGAATAGAGGTTTTCATCTTCTCATCGATACCTCCGAAAACCCTAGCACGATATAAACCCAACCTAGCTAACGCCGTTAGTAATTACATTTCATATAATCCCCAAGGGGACTGTGTTCATCGGCACGAAGCGCGAAGATGCAGATATTCGTGAAAACCCTAACCGGGAAGACCATCACTCTCGAGGTCGAGAGCAGTGATACCATTGACAATGTCAAGGCTAAGATCCAAGATAAGGAAGGTACTGGGCGCTCAATGTTCTTAATCCAATCTTCCTCCTCCCTATGTTTGGTTCCATTATTAATTCGCCGCGATTTATGTGCAGGGATTCCTCCGGATCAGCAGCGTTTGATATTTGCAGGAAAGCAGCTTGAAGACGGCCGAACCCTCGCTGACTACAACATCCAGAAAGGTTCCCATCTTATTCTGCAATCTCATCGCTTGATTATTATTATTATTATTATTATTATTATTATGTCTTGTGTTTTTCAATCGGTTTTGCTTTATTTGGTGCGCAGAGTCTACTCTTCATCTGGTGCTGAGGCTCAGGGGAGGAATCATCGAGCCCTCTCTAATGGCTTTGGCTCGCAAGTACAATCAGGAGAAGATGATTTGCCGCAAGTAAGACTCTGCTTCATCCTCGTCCATGGAAGTTTGATTTATATTTAGAAAAATGGGTCTTCAACCTAGTCCATAGATGATTGATTTATATTTATGAATGGGTTAGATGCGTGAATGGGACTAATCATGAACTTTGGAAGCTTAAATCTTTTGTGAAAAAAATACCATCTACGGGGCTTCACTTAACTTCTTTAGCCAATTTTAATGCTCAAGAAGTCATACGAGTACCCAATATTGAATCTTCCATTCTTCTACTTTGTCAGCTTTGGGTCACTCATACTTGGCTGATTTTCTCGACTGGGACATTGCTATCTGGACCAACATTTCTTACCCTTTATATGCTCTAATGTCATGTTCTTGAACCTCTTCAGAAGAGTCTCTCTGAATGGCGGTGTGGCAATCTGAATTGAGTAGCTTTGTCCATTGAATGAATTTGGTAGTTAATTTGCCTCTTCTTATAGAACATTTGGTTCTAGTCTTGCCATCAGCAAGACTGTGTTTTGTGATTGTCAGTTGAAATCTCTTATGCTTGCAAGTGCATTCACTCATACGTGGATGATTTTGTCCCCATACTAACCTCATTTTTTAGACTTTGTCAATTGGCTTACTTTGCATTACAGTTGATTTTCATCGGTCGGAAAATTCTGTTACCTGTTTAATTGCTCCAGATTCTCATTTGACTTGATAGATGTCCCAGTTGCCGATTGATCCCATATTTATCTACATTTAGTATGGATGTTGAATGGATGCTGATTGTATATGCCTTGCTGACTTTGAGTTTTGTAGGTGCTACGCCCGCCTCCATCCCAGAGCTGTAAACTGCCGTAAGAAGAAGTGTGGGCACAGCAATCAGGTTGGTTTCTTTTATAGATCCAGTTATTGTAGTTTGTTTACTGATGTTTTTTTCACCAGTATAGCTTACTGGTAGAACTGTCCTCTTTGCACAGTTGAGGCCTAAGAAGAAGATCAAGTAGACTCTGAATCTGATGGAGAGGTTGCTGATCTGCTACGGTAGTGATAGTGTTCTTGGCCTTTATTTTTAGCTTGTTTAGCTGTGTTGTTGAAGTAGCTTGAATACAGAACTATGAACAATTATTTTTTTGTAAACGACGGAATTTCCAGTTTCCCCAAATGTTTTATCATCCAATCTCTTGCTACCAAATGTAAGGGGTCGTTTGGAGAGAGATTTAGGGCGTGTATTCATTGGATTAGTAGATTTTGTTAAAAAATATATTTTGTTGTTGTTTTTTTTATTGTGGATTTTAGCTTTAGAGATTTCAAATCTATTAAATTTACGGATATAAAATCTCTTATTATTAGAGAAATTCTATTTCTTGATTCGTTTTATTTGATTCTTGATATTTTTTTCTGTTTTTTTTTCTCATTCTATTATTTATTTATCAACAAAATTTTTAATATTTTTCAAACCACTTTAATTTTTTTTTATCAATGTTGAACAATTTTTTTATCAAGGTTAAACAAATTTTTATAAGGATAAACAATTTTTTTATAAAAGATAAACATGTTATTTAATATAAAAAAATGTATATGAAAATATTTTTTATTATTATCTCGTTCAAAACTTTTGATAAATTAAAATGCATTAGTAGTCAAAAATATCACTTTGCATATGTACCAAACAAACATTGATTTAGTTAGTTGTAGTGTTTCAAATGGTGTTTTTTGGTTAAGAAACGTTAGTATCAATAATTCGAGATGTTGATAGAGATTTAATAATAAATCTTATACCAACCAATAATTCATGATTTACCTAGTCGTTCGCTTTCGAATGTTGTTCTTAAAAAAATATTTAGTATCAATAAATCGAGTTGTTGGAAGATTTCAATAATATATTATACCATTTACTACCATGCTCCCTTATAAGAAAGTCAACTTATACGAAATTGATGTTTTCACAAATCTGTATACCATATGCTTAAAAAATGAGATCGCCAAAATTCAAACATAACTTTTCGGCCAACTATTCTCAATTCAACGCGACCTAGTTTTCGATATCAATTAACTATCGTACCTTTTTTTTTTGAAAAGAAATCTGAATATTATTAATTAAACTGGCAAAGTGCCGTTACAATCCCTCTCTCAAGTGTTGAGAATGAAAATTGGGGGTCTCCCCATCCACAATTCAGTCTCTTCCCACCTGCAATTTGCCATTGCCATTTCGTGTGTAGCAACATTACCTCCTCTACCCCAGAAATGCCATCGAACATCTCCTCTTTCCAAGCACCTCTCTTTAATCTCCTTCACTATAACCCCCAGTTCAGTCTCGATGTTCCCTTGTCGGTCTAGCTTCTGAATAAGAGTTTGGCAGTCCGACTCGATTAGGGTTGGTCGATAAGCGTGGTGAGTCTGTAGTGGATCGAGAGCCCAGAGAGCTGCCTGAGCTTCCGCCATCTCCGGATCCTAGTCGACTCGCGTTCTCCGCACCGCCGCCAGAGTCAGTCGACCCTCATCATCTCGCACCACCAGTCCCAGACCCGTTCCTCTCTCTTTCAATTTGGCTGCATCGACATTTGCCTTCAAGAAGTTCCTCTCGGGTTTCTCCCATCTCACCTCTCGACGGGGAGCTCTTGCCGGGCCTTCAGATGCCACACCCGACCGGAATTCGTCCAGGTAAGACTCCGCCCTAGCCATAATTTCACTTTCCTCTAGCTTAGGATTATTGAATAGATGATTGTTGCGCTCCTTCCATAAGAACCATAGAGCCATTACCACCGAACATAATTCATCATCCGAGGCTTTGCCGATTAAATCACACAGCCATTCCTCGCTAGATTTCTCCACCCCTTCTGAAAATAAGGTACCCAAAGCACTTGGTCGCCAAATTCTCCCTGCCCAGTCGCAATCCCTGAGAATATGTTCCTGGGTTTCGCGCAATCCACAATAAGGGCATTCGTCGCAAGCCTCTCTAATTCTTTTCGATAAATTTACTCCTGTGGGCAGAATATTGCTCCCCCATTTCCATAGAAAGACTCGGACTTTTGCTGGCTGTTGCAAATGCCACATTCTTTTCCAGTCCACTGGAATGTACCTTTCTCCCATCCCCTCTAGCTTCTTCTTCCTCCAAACCTGATAGCCTGATTTTATAGAGTACTTCCCAAGCTTATCCCATCCCCAGACTCGCACATCCGGTCCCTGCGTTCTTGGAATTGGAATTTGATTGATTCTTCTTCTGTCCTGAGGGAGGAAATTTGCCTGCAGGACATTGCTCTTCCAGCTTCTCTAATTATGGTCAATTAGCTCAGCCACTTTAGCTTGTAGACCAAGGCTTGACACAGGGGATTCCACTCGAAAATTTGGACTGTTTGGAACCCATTTATCCCACCACACCCTCACCTGTTCCCCATTGTCCACTCGCCATCTTACTCCCTCCTTCATCAGAGGCTTAGCAGCCATAATACTCCGCCAGATGTAGCTTGGGTTACTTCCCAGCTCAGCTTCCATAATGTCACAGTGAGGAAAATAACGCGCTTTAAGAACTCTTGCCACTAAAGATTGAGGGCTTTTGATGATATTCCAAATTTTTCGCCCTAAGAGGGCCAAATTGAAGCCATGGAGGTCCCTAAACCCCATACCACCCTCACTCTTTGGTTGACATAGCCTTTCCCAGCTCATCCAGTGAATGCGTCTTTCCTCCTTCTTCTGCCCCCACCAGAAGCCTGCAATCATCCTCTGCAACTCCTATATCACCCCTTGAGGAATCAAAAAAACCGACATTGCATAGGTACTCTGTGCCTGAGCGATAGCCTTTATTATAACCTCTTTGGCCGCAGTGGAAAGCAGTTTGCTCTTCCACATCTTAATCTTTTTATCTTAGTCTTTTTGCGAACCCGATCAATTAGCTGAGTGAACACAACCTTTTTAGACCTTCCAATAATCGTGGGAAGACCTAAATATTTATCATGTTGCTGTACTTGCTTCATTCCCAAGATACCTCCCATTTCTTCCCTTTCTTCCTCCTTCACATTTCCACTGAAAGATAGTTCAGACTTAGGAAGACTAACTTGCTGCCCTGACTCTTCCTCATACAGCCTCAGAATTCTCTTCATCACCTCACCTTGTTTCAGACTTAGGAAGACTAACTTGCTGCCCTGACTCTTCCTCATACAGCCTCAGAATTCTCTTCATCACCTCACCTTGTTTCAGACTTAGGAAGACTAACTTGCTGCCCTGACTCTTCCTCATACAGCCTCAGAATTCTCTTCATCACCTCACCTTGTTCTTTTTTGTTTTCAAAGAAAAAGATGCTATCATCCGCGAAGAAAAGGTGTGAAATCACTGGTCCATTAGAGCTAACCTTTATCCCTTTTAGCTTCCCTTCTCCAATTGCTTTGTTTGTGAGGGCTGAAAGTCCTTCAGCACACAGTAGAAATAAGTAAGGGGAGATTGGATCCCCCTGTCTTAGCCCACGAGTAGGGTAAATAACTTCAGATCTATGTCCATTAACTAGAATGGAGTAAGACACTGTTGTAACACACTGCATAATCAGATTGACCCAGCCTGGAGCAAAACCCAATTTGAGCATTACTTTTTCCCAAAAACCCCACTCCACCCTATCATAAGCTTTGGCAATGTCCAGCTTAGTAGCTACAAACCCCTTCTTTCTTCTTTTCATAGCATTGAAACACTCAAACACCACCATGACATTGTCTGAAATGAATATGCCAGGGACGAAGGCACTCTGATTCTCTGTTATCACTTCTCCCAAGATGTTTTTCAGCCTGTTTGCTAACACTTTCGAGAGGATCTTATAGAGCACCTTACAGAGGCTGATTGGCCTATACTCCATGGGTGTCTTTGGTTTCTTATTCTTAGGGATGAGAGTCAGAAGGGTCTGATTGAGACTCTCTGGCACCTGTCCATTCTCTAGATATGATTGTAACTAAGCTGTGATTTGATGTCCCACTGTAACCCACTTTTTTTGGAAAAACAATGCAGGCATACCATCTGGACTAGGAGCTTTCAAAGGAGCCATGGACTTGAGGGCAAACCAGACTTCATCTGGCTCAAAAGGCTTCATCAGCATCGCATTCATTTCAGGTGAGACCTTCCTCTGAACTGCATCCACCACCTCCTGACCACTAGGGGCAGGACCTGCGTGAAAAAGAGACTGGAAGTACTCCACCATGATCTTCGTGACTTCCTCTTGACCCTCATGAACTCTTCCTCCCATATCTTGAATCTTCAAAATCATATTGCGCTTTTGTCGGTCCGTGGCCTTTCGGTGAAAAAACTTCGTATTCTTATCACCAACCCTGAGCCAATCGGACCTAGATCTTTGCTTCCACATAAGTTCTTCCTGATAATAGAGCTCACTGTGCTCCCTCTCCAAGGCTCTTCGTTGAAGGATCACAACCTTGTTCTTTGGCCTTTTAGATATGACCTGTAAAGCCTTCTCTGTCTTTCTAATCCTTCGTTTAATGTTCCCAAACGTCTGTTTGCTCCATTTAAGAAGTGCAAACTCGCAAGCTTTAATTCTTTCTTCCATACTCCGACCTTGAATCTTGTTCCATTCCTCAGTAATTACTTGCGAGCAGTCCTCATGGTTTTGCCAGAAGGCTTCAAACCTGAATTGCCAGCCCCACTGAGGTTTCTCCCCTTGGGGGTGAAGCTCTATACAGATAGGTAGATGATCTGAAGTCCACCTCTCTAAGTGGTAGACCTGGGCGAATCTAAACTGTTCTCTCCATATAGGATTAGCCACTGCCCTGTCCAATCTTTCCTCCAAGAAACCTTCATCCTCTCTGCCATTATCCCATGTAAAGATATTTCCCATATACCCTAAATCCTCCAAATTACAAGCGTCTAAAGCTTCTTTGAAATCTTCCATATTTTGGACGTCAGGAGGCCTAATTCCATTCTTCTCCTCATATCCCAACACTTGGTTGAAGTCTCCACATACTAGCCAAGGCAGATCAACCTGCCTATGTAAGTATCGCATCATTTCCCATGTTTTCCTTTTCTTTCTCTGATCAGGCCAGCCATATATGCCTGTTAACCTCCAGTTCTTTGCTGGATTAGCCTCCTCTACCAGAACATCAATGTAGTGTCTCGAGCAGTCTTTCACTGTCACTTCCAAGTCATCCTTCCACATCAAAAGCAGCCCTTCTGCTCGTCGTTTAGACCCAACTCCCTTCCCATTGGTCCAACCTAAGTCAGCCATCACTTTCTTCCATTCATGTTCCTGCTTCTTTGTTTCCATTAAGAAAACAAAACTGGGGTCCTTTCTTCTGAGTAGCTCCGCTACTCTCCTAACTGTCGTGGGGTTCCCAACCCACGGCAGTTGTAGCTTAGGACACTCATTGGGCTGGGCGGCCCTATTCCATCACAGGGACCGCCTCTTCGCCATCCTTTGCTGTTGTGTTAGGCTGAGTATCCAAAGCTATCCCTTCCGGAAAAATCAGGGTTCAAGCCTTTTTTGTCTGCAGGAGCTCCTCCCTGCTTTGATCTCTAGTCGCCCCTTTCTTTTCTGCATTCCTCTTCTGAGGGGTCACTTGCAGATTTCCTCCCTATCTAGGTCTAACTTGTTCATGCCTTCTCCACACTTTCCCTCTTGGTGGCCGTTGTTCCCCTGTAGCCTGTTTTTCCATTAGTAGACGTTGCACTGCACCCTTATGTTTATCATCGCTTGTTTTTTCAGGCCCTGCTTTCTTCTGCGATTCGATGGCTTGCCCCTGATTTCCTTTGGCTCCCTGTTCCACAGAAGCATCAGGCAGCCCAGTTTCCCCTACTCTCTGGCTTTCCTCCATCAAGGTAAGCTGCTCCTAGCCTTTGCTCTCCTCTTCCTTGTGCTCATCGTTCTCCAAGTCATGGAGCTTTGGTTCGGTCTCCATACGTTCCACCTCTACTGGCTGTTCTGCTCCCTGATTTGATCCTATGCTTTCATTTCGAACTTTTGCCTCAGCTGTCTCCACACATCAGTATCCGCTTTCCTTGCCTTAGGGGATAACCAGTTTCTCGGAGCAGGGGGTGCTGCTCTGAGCTCAAAGCCATAAGGGTCGTACCTCAGATTGGAGGGATGGGGGCACTTCACTTTAACATGGCCAATCCTGCCACAAGAATGGCAAAACAAAGGTAGTTTTTCATACTTTATAGGGAAATCCATCAGCTTTCCACCTATGTTGAGTTTCACTTTCTTCCTTAGGGGTTATTGATGGATGTATGAACTCTGACGCGCATGTAGTCTTCCCACATTTACTCTGAGCTGTCATCAAAATAAGCGCATGTAGTCTTCCCACATTTTCTCTGAGCTGTCATCAAAGTAGACCAACTCTCCGAACCTCTTAGCAATTTTCTCTGCCATGGAAGTAGTTATGAGCTCCGCCAGAAAGTTTTTGATTTGAATCCATATATCAATTTCGTGCAGGTCAGCTGGGACAGGCTTCCGAATCATCCAGCTTGCTTTGAAGACTATGAGACAGTTCTCATAGTGCCAGGGCCCTCCATAGAAAACCTTGTTCCTGTCGTCGAAGTCCAGAAACTGAAAAGCAAAGAGGTTATCCTGTAGATCTGTAATCTGGAAAGTCTTTTTCAGATTCCACGCTTTTGATAGAGCTAATTTCATTGACTTGATGTTAGGTTTTTTCTCTGACACCAGACGACCATGGAGTCCCAGGTGCCTCACTGCTTCCATACGCACCACATCCACATCGCCATCTTTAACCTCTAGGGGATCCTCGTCATCCTCCTCCAACGTTATGTTATTCAACTGGTCCTCAATCTCGCCTGTTGGGAGCAAATTGTCTTTTGTTGAGTCCTCCTCCACAGGTATCTCATCACTATCTATGGTTGCAGCCATCTTTGAAGCAAAATCCTAGTTTCAGTAGGACGCAAAATTGGAAGACACGTTTTCCTTTAGCAGCTACTCTTTCAAGAAAACTTTGTAAATCAAACCCACCTCTTTCCGAAGGGGAATAGAATCGATGGGATGAGACTCAACTTGCGATTGCAATGTAAACTAACACGATCTGTGCGCTTTGATATAGATCTCAGGAAAACTCAGAATCCTTCTCGGACAAACCCTAGGGTTTCCGCCGGCTCCCCAAACCCTCGCTAAACGAGAGAAAAAATTGTCATTAACTATCGTACCTAATTCAACCATTTCCCCTCGAACCAGGGTGGGTCCCTGGACCCACTCTGTTACCCTCTCCCTCCGCCACTGTTAGCGTGGACCCAGGCCAGTTGGGCGGAGGAAGGTGAGGTATGAAATTTGATAATGTAATGGGGTGTATAGCTTATTGTTGTATAGTTTTTTTATAGGAAACACGTGATAAACATAGTGAATTTTAGCAGGAAAGAGACATAGATGATGCAACGAATAAAAAATCAGCTTTATGAACTAAAATCAAGTACTTGTTACCTTGTGAAACAATATTGTTTCTGGTAATATGACGAGGTGGAGTAAGCTTTATAGAAACCGAATTCCAGAAAATCAAATAAAAAATCGCCTATCCCGCTGGTTTTCGGGAAATGAGTATCTCACAATTGTTGTTAGCTTTTACTTGGCTCGTTGGCCGATTAATTTGCTTTATAAAACTTTCATCTTGTCGTCATTGTGCTTTCTGGTTTTTGCCAGGCCATCATAAAATCTAAAGAAATCAAGAACGAAAAACACGATTTGGGATATGAACCGCCGTTCTTGTATCCCTAGAAAATTGTTGTAAACCGACTCACCTGCCAAACTGGTTTGGATTGAGATTTTTATCGGGTACTAGGGAACCATGTGATTATAAATCAGACTTGATCAAAACGGGCCAAAACTTGAAATTCAGCATGTTTGACCGACCCATGCCAAACTCTAATGATTCTCTACTTTTAAACTTTCTATTTGAAAATAAAAAATAGTGAAAGAAAAAAGATGATTGCAATTCGCCATTTGCACATCACTGATTCAGGAATAAAATCATAGAAATTCGAAAGGAAACGGAAAATGTTTATAATTGTTTTAATGTTAAAAATAAGCAAATAGATCTTTCTGTTTAGTTTTTTACTAACAAATACCAAACGATTCCCTATAAAATACACTATAATTTAATCATTATGATATCAAATAATTACATAATATATATTTGAAATGGTAAAAATTGGACTAATTGGGTTAGTCGAGGTTGAACCATTGAATAACTTTAAAATACTTTATATTTTAGCAACTAAGATATAAAATAATAGCATTTATATATTATGCTAGAAAAAATAATTTGTTTTAGAATTTCAAACCTATGAAAGACAATATGAGGATGTTCTGCGGTTGTAGCTAAAACCCGATTTCTCACTAAAAAAATTTCCTTAGTTGGTGATGATGCGTAAAATATAAATTATCTCCCATACTAGAAAATATGAGAATAGCCATTTTCACTTGCAATTGCTTGTTGTTTTGCTCAAAGATGTATTTAGTTGCTCTAGATATGTTTTTATACATTTGATGTCTTTTTGAGTAGCATTTTGGTATTTTCAGGTCATGACACCCTAGTAGATTACTTTGTCGAGCAGAAGATATCAAGACCGATCAGATGGAAATTAGAAATGGAGCTGTCTAGTCCAACCCAAACTGGCGACAAAAATAGTATGTCAAACAAAAAATGGTGGCTTAAACGCCATTTTTTTTATGGTTAATCAAAATTGCATTAAGTTTTAGAACCCTTGTAACTAAGGATTCTCTCAAAGTGTACAATTTTGAACCATTAAAATAACCATCAAAAGAGCACCTTTGCTGCACTATAATGCAAACTATAGCTACTTTTAAACAAAACTAGGTAAAACAGCACACGTATCCACTATACATAAGCGTTGGGTCGTGCTTGGGCCGATACGACACAGGGCCGCTTCGGGCCCATTTATTTCGTGCCATGCTTGGCACGTCCCTTCAGTTTTCGTGCCGTGCCATGCAAATCCATTGGTTAACTTTGCTAGGCCCGGCCCAGACCCGGGCAGGTTTCGAATCGTGCCGTGCCTATTCGTCTTCGTGCCATGCTTGTATTCGTGTTTAATGAAAAGGATGAAAACAAAAGAGAGAATGAAAAAGAAGGTGAAAATTGGACGGAGGAAGATAGTATTAACCGATAATGTTTGAGAAAAGTAACAAAAAAGGGGGAAAAGAAAATTGGAAGTATAGCGAGTGTCATTTGGTTTTGTTTAATTCTTTGTCCATTTTACTTATGTTAGTAATTACGTATATATCTTTATGACACTTCTAACAACAACAAATATTTATTTTTCTACTTGTGTTTTGTAATATTTGAACCTATAATTGTTTTTATATTTATTTTCTTGCCATGTCCATTCTTATACTCAATAAAGTCTCGAAAATATTATGCCCGACACGACCCACTTATATACCGTGCCGTGCCTGTGCTCGTGCCCATGAAGTTTCGGCCCGGCACAACCCATAAATTATTCGTGCTCGTGCCGGAATGGCCCATTTATTTCGTGCCCGTGCTCGTGCCTGTGCTCTAACCGTGCCGTGCTAGCCCGTGGGTGGCACGGCCCGGTGCCCACGTACAGTATCCACTCTACTTTGAATAAAAAACTTTGCTTCTGATCGGATTCTGGTCACTAGTGGAGGAGGGTGCTGCAGACCACTTTCATAGCACCTGTGACATCTTTCTTCCTAGACATGACTCATAACCATATGTTGATATGGAAACTTTCATTGCACCTTAGAAAGTATCCAGAAATCAAAGGGATTTAACAGGCTGGTTTTGCGGCTTAGCTCTTGTGGCAATTGTGGCAATCTTTCAAATGCAACGGCAGGACAGCCTGGCCAAGCCTATATATCTCCTCGAGCAAGAAGTCCTCCAGCATCTTTGTAAAAGTGGTATAGGGCTGGTTACAAAGAGGGTTAATCTGAACAGAGGAAGAGGATCTGTGTGATTAATGTTGTACGGGTCTGGGATCGGGATCCGGGTTTTTCTTTGTTCTGCTTCGTTACAATTTCGTTCTTGGTTTCAGTCTTGAGTCTGCTGTTTTTCAATCTTTTGCTTGATAGAAAAAAATCAAATAAAAAGAGTCTCCTAGACCTCAGTGTGTACTGAGTCTAGGACGAGGACGTAATAGTAGTTTGGGAACCTCGTTAAAAATCGTGTGCTATCTCTGATCCTTCTCTTTCGCTTTACTTGTTGCTTGCTCTGTTCTGGAAATTACCCCTGTTTCTGAACCTTCTTCATCCCAACGAAGAAGACAGGTTCCAGACTTTAGAACAGTGGGCTTTTTCATTCTGGCCCAGCAAGGAATCCTAATTATTTGTTTTAAGACCATTGTGGGCCTGAGTTTAGTCTAGCCCATAGTATTTAGTTTCAGAAAGGAACGGATGAGAAGAGTGATCAAGCCTCACTTTTCTTTGCCCTCATTTCTCATCCTCTCACTTCTTATCTGATCGGTGCTCTTTCCTCTCAATTGTTCACTGCTATCTTTGATTAACAGTGGTATCAGAGCGGCTGCTTGATAGGAGCTAGCTGCTGCCAAGTCAAAGATCCATGGCGTCATCAAACTTCGGGCATGGAGCACTGAATTCGCCTCCTATCTTCACCGGAGGAAACTATACCGCTTGGAAGAAGCGAATGAAGACCTTCCTGTGGGGGATAGATGATGAGCTGTGGCTTGTGGTGCAGAACGGCCCTCTCGAAATGGATGTTGAAAATCAGTTCGAGTGGAATGCAGCCCAAAAGAAGAGTGCTCAATTGAACCAGCGCGCGATGCATGTTCTCCAATTGGCGATGCTACCAGAAGAGGCCGACAAAGTCGAAAACTGCGATTCGGCCAGAGAAATTTGGAGTGCTCTGCAAAGAACTTATGAAGGTACCTCAAACATTAAAGAAACTCGAATAGATCTTCTTTTGCATGATTATGAAGCTTTTAATATGGCTGCTGGTGAAAGTATTCAGGACATGTATTCTAGGTTTACTGTTCTTATCAATAAACTGAAAGGATTAGGTCGGGATTTTCAATCGAAGGATCTAAACAGAAAAATTCTTCGATCTCTTCCTAAAGAGTGGCTTCCTAAGCAAACTGCTATAGAAGAGGCGAAAGACTTAAATCGATTGCCTATTGATGAGTTAATCGGGTCGCTATTAAGTCATGAGCATGTGATTAGGCAAGTGTCTCAGGATGATGAAAAACGTAAAAAGAGTCTAGCGTTCAAATCTAAAGTTGAGTATGATTCTGATGAGGATTCTACTAGTGACTTTGACAAAGAATTTGCTCTCGTCAGCAAAAAGTTTCATCGTATGTTGCGCTATAAGAATGATCAGAAACGTAGGTCTGATGAGTCCAGATTTATGACTAATGATCGTTTTAAGAATGTTTCGCAAGATAGGCTGCCTTACCAGCAGACCATATTTTCAGAAACAGGACATTCAGAACGCGAGGGGCAGGCTTGCTATAAATGTGGAAAGCTCGGTCATATTCGAGATAATTGTCCACAAACTCTCAAAGCAAAGGAGCGAGCCATGAAAGCATCATGGAGTGATTACGAGTCAGAAGCAGACGAAGATCAAGAAGAAGAAATGGCACTTATGGAAATAGACTCAAGCTCTACTCAGTCAAACCAATCAGTTGAAAGTTCTTTTGCAGAAAAGCAGGCTAACAATGACTCTTTATGGTACTTAGATAGCGGCTGCTCCCATCATATGTCCGGTAAGCGTAATCTCTTCTCTTCTCTGACTTTGAAACGTGGAGGTAAGGTAATCTACGGTGATGACAGTTCCGGAACTATCATTGGAACATGAACCATTGGACAGCAACCCTTACCTATGATTCATAATGTTCTTCTTGTAGAAAATCTTAAGCACAATTTACTCTCTATCAGTCAATTGTGTGGAAATGGGCATAGAGTTGTCTTTGAATCATCTCGCTGTCTTGTTGAACGTATTTCTGATAATCAGATTATCTTTGTGGGTACTCGACAGAATAACATGTATATCATAGATATGCAAAACTTGGATGCGTTTAATGAGTACTGCTTTGTAGTGTCCTTTCAACAGGAGCTCCTATGGCACAGGAAACTCGGACACGTCAGTTTACCAAAACTGGCTATTTTGTCGAGATTAAACCTGGTGCGAGGAATTCCTGTTATAAAAGATAAGTCAAATTTTTTTTGCGAGACTTGTGTTTCTGGTAAGCATAGAAAAAAATCTTTTAAATCTAAGACTGATGTCTCGACCAAGGCCATGTTTGAATTAATTCACATGGACCTGTTCGGTCCTTGTACTGTTACCAGTCTAGGAGGTAAAAATTATGTGTTTGTTCTAGTCGATAACTACTCCAGATATACCTGGGTGTATTTTTTAGCTCACAAGGATGAAACCGTAGCTAAATTCAAGACCTTCTGTGCTTTGTTTCCCGGGCAAATTAGAACTGTTAAGAGTGACAATGGGGGTGAGTTTATTGTAGAAGACTTTGAAATCTTCTGCAATAATGCTGGGATCTCTCACATTTTTTCAGCCCCTCGTACTCCTCAGCAAAACGGAGTTGTCGAACGTAAAAATCACACTCTTATTGAATGTGCTCGAACGTTACTTCTTGAGTACAATTTACCTAAATATTTCTGGGCAGAGGCTGTTAGCACAGCTTGCCATGTGATTAATCGTGTTCTGGTTCGAAAAACTCTAAATAAAACTCCTTATGAGATTTTCAAAAACAAGGTTCCCAATATTTCCTACTTTCATCCGTTTGGATGTCCTTGCTACGTGTTAAACACTCGTGATAATCTGGGGAAGTTTGATGCTAAATCTGATTTAGCCATCTTTTTAGGATATTCTGTTAAAGGACAAGCCTTTCGCGTTTATAATAAGAGAACTCAGAAAGTTGAGGAGTCTGTGCATGTCATATTTAATGACGCAAACTCATCACCAGATTCTGGTTCATCAGCCGTGTTATTTGATCTATCTGAATTACTTGGTAGACAGGAGGAATCCGAGGAGGGAGATTCAACTCAAGAGCAGGAAGTTTCGGTCAACATCACTGAAGCATCCACCTTAACTTCATCTAGTGCCAGTGGTGCAGAAACTCCTTCACTCGAAGCACCAGGTACTGAAAATAAAGCTCCTCCTCACATACAAAAGAGACATCCAGCAGATCTTGTTATCGGAAACCTAAACGATGGTCTGCGTACGAGAGGTAAATATATCCCAGGTCAGTATGCTTATGTTTCGCAAGTAGAACCTAAAAACTATAAAGAAGCTCTTACTGATGAAGAATGGTGTTTGGCTATGATTGAAGAACTCAATCAATTTGCTCATTTGCATGTTTGGGATTTAGTTCCTCGCCCTTTGAATGTTAGTATCATTGGAACTAAGTGGGTGTTTCGTAACAAGTCAGATGAGTTAGGTATTATCATTAGAAACAAAGCTCGTTTAGTTGCTCAGGGTTATTCCTAAGAGGAAGGCATTGACTATGACGAAACGTTTGCACCTGTTGCACGTATTGAGTCAATTCGCCTCTTATGTGCTTTTGCCTCCTACATGGGCTTTCCTTTATTTCAAATGGATGTCAAGAGCGCTTTTTTAAATGGTGTCATTGAGGAAGATGTCTATGTCGAACAACCTCCTGGTTTTATCGCCCATAGGTATCCTGATCATGTGTTTAAACTCAATAAAGCTCTTTATGGGCTTAAACAAGCTCCCCGAGCTTGGTATGATCGTTTGACATCATTTCTTCGTGATCAAGGTTTCTCTCAAGGAACCGTTGATAAAACTCTTTTCATCAAACATTCTTCAAATGACTTTCTTATTGTTCAAATATATGTTGATGATATCGTGTTTGGCTCAACTAATACCGCTCTTTGCTCTTCCTTTTGTGAATCAATGAAGTCTGTGTTTGAAATGAGTCTAATGGGTGAGTTAAAGTACTTTCTTGGTCTGCAAATCAAGCAAACTCCCCATGGAACTTTCATCAACCAGTCTAAATATATATCTAGTATGCTGCAAAAATTCGATATGAATGCCTTAAACGTTTGTCCTACTCCTATAGCAACAAACGTGAAACTCGATAAGGATGAAACTGGTGTTCCAGTTGATGAATCTAAATATCGTGGCATGATTGGATCGCTGTTATATCTCACAGCCAGCAGGCCTGATATTCAATATGCTGTCTGTCTCTGCGCTCGTTTTCAATCCCAACCTAAGCAAAGCCATCTAACGGCTGTTAAGCGCATTTTTCGTTACTTAAAAGGAACTGTTGATGTTGGTCTTTGGTATGCTAAACAAGATCAATTTGATCTTCTTGGCTATACTGATTCAGACTTTGCTGGAAGTCTAACTGACAGGAAAAGCACAACAGGACATTGTCAATTTGCTGGTACTTCTTTAATTTCTTGGTTCTGTAAGAAGCAAGGAGCTGTAGCTCTGTCTACTGCAGAGGCAGAGTACATTGCTGCCAGCAGTTCTTGTACTCAGCTCCTATGGTTGAAAAGTCAGCTTCGTGATTACGGGCTAAATATTTCTACTATTCCTATTTTATGTGATAACACATGCGCGATTTGCATGACCAAAAATCCTGTTCAACATTCTCGTACCAAGCATATAGACATTAAGTATCATTTCATTCGTGAATTAGTTCAAGCTGGCACCATTCATTTACAGCACATTCCAACTGAGTTTCAATTAGCAGATTTGTTTACCAAAGCTTTGTCTGCTGATCGATTTACTTTCCTTTGCTATGAAATAGGTCTTCGATCCTTGGCATCTCTCTCAGAGATTCTAGGGATTTCTGTCACTTAAGCTTCTGCTCTTTCCTTTCTTTTTGTTTTCTTTCTTTTCTTTAATTTTTTTTTGCAGTTATTTTGCGTGTCTTTTCTTTCCTTGCTTGTGCTTGATTGTTTTTCCTTGTTTGTGCTTTCCCTCTTTCTGTTTGCCTGTTCAGTTTCCCGTTTCTAGCTTAGGGTTGCCCCTGTCCTGCCTATTTAACCCGCTTCCCGTCTGCCATCTCAGTCATCTCATCAAATTCCTCTATGCTTAGCAATGGTTTTTCCCTTCATCAAGATGTTCACTGGAACTCTGTTCCTTGAACCCATTGCTGCAAACTCTCATCGCCACTCTCTCTTTTTCGCCTCTCGTCAAGTTCTTCCTTCTTACAATGTCTCCCTGGACGAGCTGGCTGAGGTGGGACTTGATATAAGACCGTTTGTTCGCAATCTGGGATGGGACTTTCTCATAGATCGTCCCTTCTCTCCGATTGTATGCCCTGAGGCCGTCAGGTTCTTCTTCTCGAACTTGCGGTATTCTGATGCATCATCTCGAGTCTTTACCTCTCTGGTCTTTGGCCATCTGTTTACCATTCCTGTTCATCAGGTTGGTTTACTTTTGGACATACCACAAGATGGTGAAAATCTTGCTGATGAATCGGAGCTTGGTCTTTTTGGCTTCGATGTTATGGAGGAATTCCAAGTCATCACCGGTCAACGCCCTGGTCCAGATCAGCTTATGCCTGTTCGCACTTTGCTTCCTGTCTTCCTTCCTAGGACAGGAAACCTTCATCTGTTGACCCCTCTTGATGTCTGGATCATTGCTCATGCTGTGCACGGTACCCCTTTGGACTACTCTCCTCTCTTCTTTGGGGCGATTCTTCCTTTTGCCAACATTTCTCTCGAGGTCTCTCTGCCTTTCGGTTGATGATGTCATGGACATTATGCAAATTGCAGTTGAGGGGGAGAATGATGGTGTGCCTGCTGTTCACATTATCAGTAGTGATGATTCAGACTCAGACACCTCGGATGACTCGGATGACTCTGATGTTGGTTCTGCTGCGGGGTTGGAACCTTTCGTAGCAGCTCTTCAGGACCTTTATGGCTCAGGATCTGACAATGAAGGTGTCTAACTCTCAGGGGGAGCCTGATTTGTTGCTTATTTCTGTGTCTAGTGTTTAAGTGGTTTAAGGGGAGCATGCTCCTATGTTGGTCTGGTGTTTTAACTGGTTTCTTTGTTTCCTTTGCTACTCTGTTGAATTGGCTTGCTTGACCAGGCTGTGGTCTTTTTGATCTTTTGGATGCTCGGTTTAATTTTGCTCTGGTTTCTCAGTATTTGTTTGTTGCTTTGAATATTGCTTTATGTTTTGCATAGAAAGGTATTTGTTGCTGCAGGCACTTTCGGCAAACTGCAATTTCAGTTTCAGGGGGAGATTGTTGATATGGAAACTTTCATTGCACCTTAGAAAGTATCCAGAAATCAAAGGGATTTAACAGGCTGGTTTTGCGGCTTAGCTCTTGTGGCAATTGTGGCAATCTTTCAAATGCAACGGCAGGATGCAACGGCAGGACAGCCTGGCCAAGCCTATATATCTCCTCGAGCAAGAAGTCCTCCTGCATCTTTGTAAAAGTGGTATAGGGCTGGTTAAAAGAGGGTTAATCTGAACAGAGGAAGAGGATCTGTGTGATTAACGTTGTAACGGGTCTGGGATCGGGATCCGTGTTTTTCTTTGTTCTGCTTCGTTACAATTTCGTTCTTGGTTTTAGTCTTGAGTCTGCTGTTTTTCAATCTTTTGCTTGATAGAAAAAAATCAAATAAAAAGAGTCTCCTAGACCTCAGTGTGTACTGAGTCTAGGACGAGGACGTACCAGTAGTTTGGGAACCTCGTTAAAAATTTCGTGTGCTATCTCTGATCCTTCTCTTTCGCTTTACTTGTTGCTTGCTCTGTTCTGGAAATTACCCCTGTTTCTGAACCTTCTTCATCCCAATGAAGAAGACGGGTTCCAGACTTTAGAACAGTGGGCTTTTTCATTCTGGCCCAGCAAGGAATCCTAATTATTTGTTTTAAGACCATTGTGGGCCTGAGTTTAGTCTAGCCCATAGTATTTAGTTTCAGAAAGGAACGGATGAGAAGAGTGATCAAGCCTCACTTTTCTTTGCCCTCATTTCTCATCCTCTCACTTCTTATCTGATCGGTGCTCTTTCCTCTCAATTGTTCCCTGCTATCTTTGATTAACACCATACTCCAAATCAATTTTCCTAACTTCAAGCGTATGCTGGAACCACTCCAAGTGCGAGTTGCCCAATTAACAATAGACTGGCAAGTGGATAGAGAAGGGGCCTGAGGGAAGTTCGTTAAACATTGCTGCAAAACAAAGTCAGTAAAGATGATCACGCATTTCTAATCCACCTGGGCAGAGCACACAAGCTACCTCAGTTGTTTCCTCCAAGATGTAAGCTTATCACGTGTGTATATTCTATCCAACCTGATTAGCCACAAGATCAGACTATGTTTAGGAATAGAAAATTGTCCCCAAACAAGCTAAGACCAAGGAACTAAGGCTGATGGAGAACGAATAGATAGCCAGACTTTCTTAATTGAGTATCTGGTCATAGGCTGGCCTGACCATCTTAATGAAATGCCAGCACCCGAGATAAATTGATGAGCTTCCTCTCTTGCCTTCAGAATAAGTTTCCAGACCCAAGAACCAACCGAGGTGGGGGATACCTCCCAGATTGTTTTGGTTCTCAGTCTGTATTTTCTTACCTAGGCCATCCAGAGAGAACCACTACCTGCTAGAATGTCCCATAAGTGCCTGATAACACATGCCTTGTTCCATACGCTCAAAAATTTCACTCCCAATCCACCTTGAGCTTTAATTGCTACCACATGATCCCAGGATACTAAAGCCCTTGCTCGAATTCCCCCATTAACTACACCCCACAGAAAGTTTTTGCAAATAGTTTCAATGTCTTTAAACACCATTTTCTCCAATGTGCCGTTTTCACATTTTGACTACCAAAAATGGAAACCACAACAAAAAAGATCTGAACAAACAATGAACCCAAAATGGTAGTTTGACTAGCAAAAAGAATTGCCATTTTGAGAAATGCTTTCAAAGTAGAGTTTTTGAGGAGCAGCGATGAAAATTAATATATAATTCTAGACAAAGTCCAGTGCATAGATGGACTACAAGTTCTCAGCAGGACCGAAAGAATATCCTCGATCAAAATGTGACAATCATGACTCTTCAGTCCATTGATTTTGCATTCATATGCGTTTACACATCTTGATATGTTCGAGGCATAACCATCAGGTGTTTTCATCTTCTTTAATGCTTCACAAAGAGCATGTTTCTCATCTTTACTCATTGTGAACAAAGCTAGAGGTAGTCTATTTCTTCCATTTGCCAAAAGTTCGGGATGCAACTCACTTCTAATATCCATATCAACCAAGTCACGACGAGCATTCAAGTAATCCTTGGATTTACCATCTAGATTTAACAAAGTACCAATGGATTATCACACACATTCTTCTCTATATGCATCACATCAAGGTTGTGACGCAATAGATTATGCTCCCAATAAGGCAGTCTAAAGAAGATCCTCTTATTTTTCTAACACTTTGCCCACTCTGGAAGTTCATCGACTGTAGTTGTAATGCGACGACGACGACCCCTCTTTCTCTTTTTCTTATTGTCCTTCCCATACACAAAATTTCTACTTTGTAGATGCCTCAATACCTCACTTCCAGTCTTCCGCGCTGGTACCCTAAACTCTTATGTTCCATCAAAATGGGAACTCTGAATTCGAAAAGGACGACTTTCATCTAACCAATGACGATGTCCCATATAAAAAAACTTTCCAATCTTGTCTAACCATTTCGAACATGTGGATTCACAACAAACAGGACAAGCAAATCTGCCTTGTGTGCTCCGTCCAGATAAGTAAACCAAAAGCAGGAAAGTCATTTACAGTCCACATTAAAGAAGCACGCATAGTAAAATTCTGCTTTGTAGAAGCATCATAAGTAGTCACCTTCTCCCAAAGTCGAATCAAATCTTCAATCATTGGCTCTAAGTAGACATCAATATCATTTCCGGGACATTTGGGTCTAGGAATGACCATTGACAATATGAAAGCAAATTGCTTCAAGTACATCCATGGAGGCATATTATAAGGTATCAACACCACATGCCATGTACTGTGGCTTGTTCTCATTGTTCGATGCGGACTAAATGCATCACTACTGAGAGCCAATCTGATATTGCGTGAATCAGAGGCAAAACTGGGGTGTCTAGCATTAAATGCCTTCCAAGCTTCTGCATCGGCCGGATGTCCCAACAACCTATCTTTATTCCGACATTCATCATGCCAACTCATGTGTTTTGCCGTCTTCTCAGAAGCAAATAGTCTTTGTAACCTCGGGCTTAATGGAAAATAATGCAAAATTTTTGTTGCTTTCACCTTGCGACCATCTATATCTCCAAATTTTTTTATAGGTTCTTCGTAGACATAACAAGAATCAGCATCTTTTGTCGAATTCCAATACAAACTGCAATCATTCGGACATGCTTTGATTTTTACATAATCCAAGCCCAGCTTCTGAACAACATTCTTAGCTGCATAATGAGTTTTGGGTAAGGAAATACCTTCCGGAAATGCTTGCAGTAACAAATGAAGTAACATGGTGAAAGATTTTGCAGTCCATCTATTATGAACCTTGATGTGATATAAATGCACTAGAAATGATAGATTTGAAAATGTTTTGCACCCCGGATAAAGCTCTTCATCTGCACCTTTTATAAAATTCTCTATTTCGCGAGTATTCTGTAATGGATCATCTGTCACTTCATCACGATCATCATTTTCTCCCTCACTATCCTCCAAAATGTTTTCATCCTGCTCACAAGGTGCTTCATCGTTCACTAGATCTTCACGGCGAAAGACATCACGAAGCAACCCCATTAAATCTGCTATCATTGGTGGGTTTGATTGAATAGGAATAGATACTCTCTCCATACCCATAGTTGAAACATTTGTCCTTCAAGAAGAAGAATCGGCAACATCACTAGTTTGGAAAGTTTCTCCATGAAAAACCCATGTTGTATACCCTCTTAGAATACCATCACAAATGAGATGTACCCGAATATCATCATATGTTTGTGCATAAACATTTGCACACTTGACACAGGGACACAACACCTTTGCTACATGTGAAACATTTCGAAATGCATAATCCAGAAAAAGTTGCACTCCATCTTTATATTCAACACTTGTTCTATGCTTTTTCATCCAACTCTTGTCCATTCTGAAAAAGGAACTAACAGCTGCAGAAATGGAAACCGAACCATTGTTATTAGTGGAAAAGCAACTTGGAATTTCATTGCATGTTATATAAACAGGTGATGATGGCAACTATGCATGTACATACTACTCCTACTGCTTAGGGAAAGAGTTGAACATAACCCGTAAGTGATTAAGGAAACATAGTCAATCTTTAATGGAAGAGGTTGGTACCTTTCCCCTTCAGTGTTGTACTTAGAGCTGCAGTTAATTAGAAAGAAATTTGTGACTGTTGATTGAAGTTCTGGGTTGATGCATATTACTATTCATGAATTTCTTTTGGATTCCCCTTGATGATTGCAATGTAAGTTCGTAGAAGTGAAAAACAAGGTCTTTTCTATACAAGACTAAGTACGAGAGCCGAATTGATAATGTATTTCTGTCCCCAGCCTATAATGTAATTCTGTCCCGAGCCTATTATGTCCCCAGCCTATTTGGATCGAGAAAGAGCAGTTCTGCATCCCATTACCTATTTATTAATTATGTCCCTAACCAAGTACATGAGCAGCTCACGGATCATCTTCGTCTGCTGGTAGTAGGAAGCTGCTCCATTGCTCTCGTAACCTGGTTAACACAAAAAAGTAAGGCAGAGTGGGAATCAACTCCTATTATATGAATGGAATGCTTCTGGTTTTTCTTCTTAATTACTCCAATTGAATGGCGAATTTCTCCACTCCAGCTTGTTTCCCCTATTTCAACTACTTAATCTGACCTTCCACGGGACTTCGCCCAGCGCACATGAAGGTGGATTCGAAATCGGAATCGAACTTCACTTGGACCCAATTGCCGGAGAACAGGAAGAATGAGAAGGACCCAATCCATAAAGTGAAGTGGAGCTGAAGTGGGCTGATTCGGATTATGATGAACTCGAATCGGAGAGAAGAAAGTAGAAAACGGAGTGGAGTGGCGGCGGGCAGACCCCGACGACAATACCGAGCTGGAAGTCGGACTAAAAAAAAGAAGACCTGCGGTGGGCAGATCCTAGGATTTTTTTGTTTTTGTTTTTTTTTGAGAAACATATTAGGGGATTTTTTCTATCGTGAAAGAATGGGGGTTGGTATTGAAAGAGAGTTGCACTATAGCAGGGGTTCCTAAACTCTTGGAATAAACCGTCAGTATAATGAGTTTCTAAAATATTTTTTGTAGTGAGCAGCGTCTGGCTTCGAAAATACTCTCTGTAGAAACGTCAAAGCATCAAAACGGAGATGGAAGATAAGGATAAGAAGGAAATCACTATGGTGTCATCTACATCTTTAGTATTATTCTTTACCCTTTTATTTATGGGTAGCTAGATCTTTTGATTGTTCAGATTATGCAGAACCCTAGGTTGATGGATTGTTCTTGTTCTTTCGATGATTGATTTTATCGATGAATTCATGTCAATATGATTGCTCTTTATGTCATTGTTATCTTCCCTTGTGTTGATTACTTGAAATATGTTTTGTGTGTGACACCGGACACGACCACCTATCACAACCAAACACCAATGGATTGAACTACACCGCTCCTCAAGTGAAAAATCTACAGGATATATTGTTGCCTATTAGATCTACCAAATGTTAGGATGAGAAATCATCTAAAAGATTGATCTAGGACTAGCATAAAATAGCTATCCATCATACACAAAGGGAAACATAATATAGATAATTGCCTTTGATTTATGCACTTATTTCTTCTTAGCCAACTCATTTGTTCTTGTGTTTTCACATATTTTGAATTAGTTTGAGTACTTTACAAATTTTTCAAGGTTTAATCGTTATTCACAGTTCTAAATGAAATTATTGATTTTGAGTAATATATTTTTTAGAGACTTCGTGAGAAAACCATCTTGACAACATTCATATCTACTGAGTTAATTATGACCTTATACAATATCACATCATTTGGTTATACAATCATCATCCTCTCAAAACTCTCAACGAACCTCTATCAAACCTTCGCTAAAAATGGATAAAGAATCTCTAAGGGTACCTACTCATTTTCATACTATGATATTTATTGTATAATCAATATCGCACACATTTACTTAGAGTACGCCTATGATGACTTCCAAGTCACCATGACGTGGAGGAAATTGTCAAGATGACACAATTATCTTGTGGCAACGAGACTCAAATTTTATAAGGGAAAACAGGGGTCGATCGCTTGCTTCCATAAGTTGACCGAGTTTAATGGAAAATACCCACCTCAACAATCTCTTGGCTTTATATTATATGACATATTGAGGTTAAATCATCGATCATTTCGTTTAAGAGGCCGACCTCTTAGTTTAGAGGTCAACCGAATTCATGACGACATACATGCACCAACATGTTTTTGTTAAAACGGTCGACTACCTTTCACATTCAGGTCCACCACTTTCAAGTAAAGATGCTAAGCAATAAACTATTGCTTGTTCATGGTGACTGTTCTATTGGAGCGGTTGACCGTTAATTTCCTTTGTAATGGTCGAATCTCATTGCAATACCGAAACCTTTCTAGTGGTAAAATCATGTTCCATCACTGAGATAATTATGAGGTTTACTGCCATGGGATAACAACATCAAGAGAACTCTTCGGAACTTGAAGAAGGAGAGGGTTGTCAAGTGAGCTCTCTTTGCAGGAGAGCCCAACGACACCTAGTATAAAGCAGGACGCGGGCAGTGTTCGGCAACTATAGCCTCAAACTACGGCTGAAAGGCCCATGGGTTGCTGCCATGGTCGATGATATCTAGCTGAGCATTCAACATCCTCCCATTGCTACGAATAATTACGAGCTCAATACCAGTTTGATCTCTACATTTTAGCGTAAAATCCAGTTTCATGGGAGGAATGATGAAGAGTCAGAGGAACATCTCAACCGGTTCTTGGAGCCGACTTATGGAAATGGCGTAGTGCGTACCACAAGATGCTATTAGATTGCGGCTGTTCCCCTTCTCATTGACTGACAGAGATAGTAGGTGGATAGACAATCAACCATCACTCTCTATCACCATGGACAAATATCATTGAAAAAATTCATGGCTCAATATTTTCCTCCACACAAGACTACTGAGTTGCAAAGGCATATCACCCATTTGCTAGGAGGAAGATGATACTCTAAGGGATGCCAAAGAGACGTATTCTAGTATGTTTCTAAAGTGCACTCATTATGGCTTTGATGATCACTTCAAGGTGGGGACTGTCTACAACACGATCTTTTAGGAAGATCGCCAACTCATTATTGATTCCTACTACCAAGAAAGTATGTTGAACAAGATCCCACCCTAGATGACTCAAGTGTTTGAGAAAACGGTTGCTCGGGTTATGACTAGGCTACCTCATGGAGAGCCAAGAGTTCTCAAGAGAGAGGTGTCTATGCCATTGATTCTCGCCCATCCATAGGTGGCAATTAGGATCTAAATCCATGAATCCAATCCAATCCATCCACCCAATTATCCTCCTAATCCAATCCATTTAAATCCAATTCATTTGACCCAAATCCAATTGAATTGGTGGATTAATGGATCAATCTATGAATCCAAATGACAAATTACTATTTGGTAACTATATTTTTTATATTTTACATTTTGTTACCTAAAATTAATATTTTTATACGAAAATATCATTGGAAAATTACATTTTGGTATCTAAATTTTTTTATTATGATATTATAGTACCTATACTTTTCAAAATTTATATTTTGGTCCAAACTTTGGATGTCATTTGGATTCATGGATCAATCCAATCCATTTGATTCAATCCATGAATACACCAACCCATTTGATCCATGGATCCACCAATCCAATCCACCAACCAATGAATCCAATCCATTTGCCACCTCTACATAGAGGCAAAGCTTGATAATCTTATTTTTTTTAATAAGGGTTATATATCTTTTTTGTGTGATTAAGGTACTACTCAAAGGATTTGAACTTGGGACCTTCAGGTTCTAGGCTAGTGGTATTACCACTAGACCAAGCCATTGTTTGTAAGCTTATTATAAGATGGTGGCGAGGACCTCGAGTCCATTTGGGAACCGGTCTGCATCTCAAGCTATGCTATATACGATTGGTGTTCTAGCACCAACCATGCATTAGACGACTGTCAAGCAATGATGGATGCTACTACTCCATATGAATAGCTATACTTCATCGCCAATGTTGATGGAGGCAAAAACCCTTATAACAATACCTATAATCCAAGGTGACACAATCATCCCAACTTTGTGAGGTCATCACCCCACAAATTCTCGACCACCCGAATTTTAGGCACTAACTGTGGGGGTACCGGCAGTGACCACCCTTTCAGCAGCAAAGGCAGCCTAACCAGCCTCATAAGTCATAACTTACACTAACAAACCTTATCAACAACAAGATGCAGTAGGTCCTTCTCCATCTCAACCAGCTGTCTCTACTCGATGGTTCTTCTGTGGACAACTCTTTGGAGAAGATCTATGACTCCTTCCCCGTCAAGAGACTTCTGATTGCGTGTTTGGTAGAGAGGTTAGCGCTGGTATTTCGATTTTGCTAATTATTTGGTGGGTAAGCAGCTGCCCAAGGGGATGCCAAATCAAGAGAAACGAAAGTTCTTGGCTGATATACAACATTACTTCTAGGACAATATGTACCTAGTTTGGATGGGAGCAGACGATGTCATCGGCCGATGTGTGATGGAGGCGGAGATGCATGACATCCTTACTAATTTCCACGAGGTCCCACTAGCTGACATCATGGTGGTAACCGCACGACACAGAAGGTACTATAGTTAGGCTCTTACTGGCCATCTCTCTTCAAGGATTTAGAGACATTCACATGAAATTGTGACTGATTCGGGCCCAAATGTACACATTTTACCCCTCATTTCTTATTCGTTTAGTTTAGTATTTCATCGTTCCTCGAATATTTCACGCTAGGTTGTTCTTGTTTTGATACGTTTCACGTCCTAGTGCGTGTGGAAGGGTCGAGGTCGAACTTTGGGATAATTGAAGGTAAAAAAGCAATAACCGAAGAAAAGTCCGAAGACTATTGCCCTGTAATAGTGAAGTGCAGGTGTTCAGGAAACAACCGCATTTCACGCTCGGACAAGGCAGTTCACGGTCTCTGAAGATCGTGAACTGGAGCCACAAACTGTGAACATCGAGCAGTGCAGCGAGGTTTCAGAGGTTACTGATGCAAAAGGAGTTCACAGTCTCTAAGACCGTGAGCTGGGGCCATTGAGCGTGAACACAGGAGATTGAAGCGACGCGTTTTGGACGACACTGAGTTCACAGACGTGAACTGGCCAACGCGTCGTGAACTGATTACTTTTGTGCAAATATGAAGACAACAGCGGGGAGAGAGAAAGGGGAGGTGGTTTTTGGAGAGAAATTCAGTTCCCTCTATAGGGTTTGCCCAAAAATACCAAAGGGGAGTTCTAGTGAGAGAGAGAGAGAGAGAGTGCTAGAGTAATCTTGGAGCATCATTGGAGGCTTGGGTGGATCTTGAAGACAAGGATTCAAGCCTAGAAGAAGAAGAAGATATTGAACTCAAATTTGTAATCCCTCTCTCTCTCTCTCTAGAAACTCACTCTTTTCTCTTGGGTGTTCTAGATCCATAACTAATACTTTGTAATTACTTGTTTAGATTGAATGATTTCGTATGGGTTTGCATCAATTTGAGTATTAGAGGTGTTTTCATGTTGATTGTGTTTAGTTGTGCTTTCCAAATCTTGTGTGCTTGCCTAACCTAGATTAGAGGAAAACCAAACCTTTTTAGGTAGGCTTGACAAGCTTGGTTTTCTTGGGCACTCTGTGCCTACTATCTAGGTTAGAGATGTGCATCCTCCTAGACTCAATTTTGCATCTAGGTTGGTTGTAATTAAGCCGCTCAAACTCTGGTTTGAGGGAGAGATCGAGGCAACCACTAGAGACTGAGTGAGAAGATCGATCCCGTGATAAATAGATCTCTAATGAATCCATCCCGTGACAAATGGATCACTAGTTGCTCCTTCTAGTGGTTCCCCTAGACTTGGTGAATGGATCGATCCCGTGACAAATCGATCGCCAGTGAATTGATTCCGTGGCAAATTGACCACTAGTTGCTCTCCCCCGCGGTTCACAACCACCAACGCCACACAACTCCATTCAATACAACGAGTCATGGTAGCTAGTTAGGGGGAAGCAACTCCTGGGTGAAGCTCCCTTAGTTAGAATTTTCCTTTATTTACTTTTCTTTTCTTTGCTTGTTTAGTTTGTAGTTTTCTTAGTTTAAAAACCCCAAAACCGTTTTGCTTGATAACAACTTAAGCGATTGAAGTAGGGATACATGGACTGGCCCGGGTTGACAATTTAAATACTTGCTCTATACTGCACCCGGCTAGAGTTTTAAAACTAGGGCTCTAGTCGGATTAATTTGTGGTGTATTTTAGTGTGAGTTAGTGACTAATGCCAGCGTTCCTTTAACATTTCTACCCGGAATGAGATGCTCCAAAACACATTTATTATTTTTGAAAATTTTGATGCTCTTGGCAGCAGCCTTCCTTCCTTTTTTTGGTCACAAATATTTCCTCGTTGCTGTTGATTATGTCTCGAAGTGGGCTGAAACACAAGCTTTGCCCAGCAATGATGCTAGGAGTGTTTGTGCATTTCTGAGCAGCTCTTCTCTCGGTTTGGGACCCCTACATCCATCATTAGCTATAAAAGGACCCACTTATAAGGCCAATTTGATAAACTCTACACTCGCTATGGTGTACTCATAATGTGTCCATGCTTATCATAATTTATTAATTTGAATTTAGTCGATTCTACAATACTTAATTTAGCCGTGAAAATTTTTATATGCATCTATAACTTATAATAAATTTATAAACAATTAAATTTATTTTTATATAAAATAATAAGGCTAAACAATGACGACATTTACAAAATATGTACTGCAAAAATAATATCGAAAAAACTTAATTAAAATTTACGTTAGAACAATAAAGGTTTCAGGAGCAGATAATAATAATATGTAGAGGCTCATCATATATTAGTTGCATATATGAAATTTTAGAGGCAAACGGGTCATCGTGAGTACCGCTAGATATGATGGGAAAGAAGGCGAAAATTAGCTAAGTACGGCATCATCCATGTCATACTGTCCAAGGGGGGTCAAGCATGACATTGAGTCGAGTATGACGAGACGCAAGGGGGTCTAGCCGCCTACCAGGTATCAAGCATGTGGCAAGGGGAGAAGCGCAAAGCAAGTCCCTAAATCGTGGTGGCAAAGAAAGGCAAAATTTGGCTAACTGTTGAGACCCCATAGCACAAGGGGGTCAAGCATGACATCATCCCAGGGGGGTCAAGCACTATACCGTCTACCTACCTTGCGCTAGGGTGTCAAGCATGATGCCGTGCAAGGAGAGCTATCACGAGTACCCCTAGACGTGATGCGGCAAAAAAAGGTGATAATTGGCTAAGTGTGGAGATCCAACCACAACACAAAAGGGGGGGGGGGGGGGGGGGGGGTCAAGCATGACATCATCCCAGGGGAGTCAAGCATGATATCATGCAAGGGGGGTCAAACACTAAGTCGTCTACCTACCTTGCGCTAGGGTGTCAAGCATGGTGCCGTGCAAAGAGAGCTATCATGAGTACCCCTAGACGTGATGCGACAAGAGAAGGTGAAAATTGACTAAGTAGGGAGATCCAACCACAAGGGTGGTCATGCATGATACCGTCCAAGGGGGTCAAGCACCGGATACCAAACACTAGGGTGTCATGATGTCGTGCAAGGAGAGTTGGTGTCGGCATTGCTTTGACACTCATCTCTCAAGTACCCAAGTAGAGCAGGCGTGCTAGGTCTCGTGCAAGGTCATCAAGTTTCTAAGTGGTCAGTCATGTATATCATCACATGGTAGACCATCTTGTCAAGACCCTACAAGTATGATGTCACCCCCAAGAGGGTTCAATGTGCATCCATCAGACCCCAAGCACCCTAATATCGAGGGTGGTTAGCACGAGTACCACCAAGCTTGAAGCCCTCACTCACTAAGCAAGACACCTCCACGACACAAGGGGCTAGCTGTCAATTGAAGTCATCAAGGTGCAAGGTATCAAGTGGCAAGCACGTAAGACAGTCAAGGTGTCAAGCAAGCTACATCAAGCACCAAGCAGAGGAGAAGCGGTTAACAAGAAACGGTTACACGACAGTTATAAAAGATGGGTATAAATAGGAGAAACGAAGACGGGAAAAAGGTTCCACAACCAACCATTTGATACCACATGTCAAATTTTATCCTTTTCTCTGCAATATAACCATAGTCGTAGATTTTAGTTTTTGGAGCTCTTACTGAACATCCATAGTAGTAGGAGTAATTTAAACGTAGATTGTTTCTCAAAAGCCATAAAAAAACATCAAACACCCACGTTCGAACATTGTTCGGAGAGGTGTGAACCGTGTTGATTTTCGTTGTTCAAGAAGTCAAAAGTATATTGATTGAAATCAAACACCAGATTTTCCTCGCCGGAAAACATATATCAATCGTATATTATTTATTTCTAGAAGCAAATATATTATGTGTCGCAAATATAAGTTGCTAAAGTATTGATTTCTAGTACTGGTGGAGAAGGTACGTGGAGGCATGCATCCAGATTGTGTCGCACATATTGCTCTTTGCTTACGTCCACCTTGCGCGTTACCACAAATGCATACTTTGGATCATTATTGGAAAAAGTCCGCATTTGAATGTTAGTCAAGTCCATTGAATTTAATGAGCAACGAAATCAAAATAATATATATTTACAGTATTTGACGAACTATATATATCCTCTAAGTACGCATTTCAGATCGTTGGCTTGACCATCCTTCTCATTGTATTGTTTTATTCACTTGTCAAAGAACACGTTCAAATGGTCAGCGTCTAAGGCTATAAAAACCGCTCAGCCATCATTCGGCCAATAACTAACAAATTCATATATCGACTCTCCGACTCTCCCTCATATATCGGCCCCAAAATAGCATGCTTGGAAGCCTTGTATGCGTAAGACAAGTCGCCGCTTATAGAAGCGGCAACGCTGCCGGTGAACAAGATGCAACCTTTCCTTGCGGGAATCATAACCCTGGCGCCGTGTTTGGCTCCGAGGAAGGATCCGAAGAGGTTGATTTCAAGCACCTTCTTGAAGTCGGCGTTGTCGGAGTTTAAGATGGTGGTGTCGAGGTTACCTCTCGACTCATTTCCCCACAAAACAAAACAAAAGAAAACAAAACAAAACATGGTGAGCTCAGATATCTCAACCGCCTCTCCTAGAAAGCTGGAGGGCAAAGTGGCAATCATCACCGGCGGAGCTAGCGGCATAGGCGAGAGCACCGCCAGGCTGTTCGTCCACCACGGAGCCAAGGTCCTCATCGCCGACGTTCAAGACAAACTCGGACAGTCCCTCGCCATGGAACTCGGCCCGCCGGAGATCGTCTCCTTTGTCCACTGCAACGTTACAAGTGATTCTGACCTTGAGAATGCCGTTGATACAGCGGTCTCAAGGTACGGCCAGCTAGACATCATGTACAACAACGCTGGAATCGGAGGTAACCTCGACACCACCATCTTAAACTCCGACAACGCCGACTTCAAGAAGGTGCTTGAAATCAACCTCTTCGGATCCTTCCTCGGAGCCAAACACGCCGCCAGGGTTATGATTCCCGCAAGGAAAGGTTGCATCTTGTTCACCGGCAGCGTTGCCGCTTCTATAAGCGGCGACTTGTCTTACGCATACAAGGCTTCCAAGCATGCTATTTTGGGGCTCAACAACAACTTGACCGTGGAGCTGGGCAAGTACGGCATCAGGGTCAACACCATTTCTCCCTATGGAGTGGCCACTCCCATGGTCACAAGCGGCATGCAAATGGACAAGAAGGCTGCTGAGGAATTCATGTCCGCCGCCGGAAACTTGAGAGGGGCTATCCTCGAACCCGAGGATGTTGCTCGGGCTGCCTTATACTTGGCCAGTGACGATGCAAAATACGTGAGCGGATTGAATTTGATAGTTGATGGAGGCCACAATCACAACCATCCGCTTTTTGGTGCAACAGATTCGCTTGCCAACTGATTACCTCTTCCCTCCCCTGATGCACAAATATTTATTTATTTATTTATTGTCTTAAATTTCCTATTATGTACGGTAATCAGCCTAGTACTCTCAAGTTTGTCATAAACATTGTGTCATTTGTATTTGTATATTATTAAAATGACTTATAAGTATATTATCACTCCAAACTGTGGTCCAATTTCTATAATTTCATTGGTTAGAGCTTTGGGTTGTTTATATATGCTAATCTTTCATTTCGGATCCTTAAAATGATAACTAGTTAATATCACTACCACCAATTTACAAATTTCATAAGTCATTTTCCCAAATTCAATCCTTTAATAATTTCGTAATTGTGGCGATCCTAGATACATCTTACCGAATCCTCGAAGTGCATTGCTAGACGCTCATTATCTTTTATGAACATATAATTAATCTCGGTAATCAACAAAACTCTACGGGTCACAAAAAAATTCTTTGAAAATGCGAGCGAAATGATGTGTTTGAATCATTCTGTTACTAACACGCATTGAAAGATAAACCGCATTGGAGCGTGGCGGTCTAATAAACCGCGCCGAGAAGCAGCGGTTTGTATGAATATATATTTTTTTTCAATCCAAACTTAAGTCGAATCTTAAAACAAACATGACTTTGTGCTCCGGTATCCGATCGTAGCAAGATATTTTTTGATTTCGCATAACTTTTCGAGATCTTGCAGGACGCAAACTGCCGCAGGCGGTTTGATCTCTCCTTCGTCGAGAAAAATGTCGTTTGCTACCCAAACGAGATTTATTCCGACCCTACAACAAAACTACTCTTCTGTGACAAAATATTCTGTGATGGGTCAAATTTCGTCACATAATGTACAATTTGTGTGTCGAAATTTACTGCTTGTCACAAAAAGCTTGAATATTTTGTTAGACCTAGCATAAAACTATTCGTGATGAAATAAATCTTTCCTGTGTTACAGTCCAACGTCACCTTTAGTTCATTGTTTTATGTGGCGCAGTTTATCTTTACATATGTTAAATGTCGTTTTGGTGACAATGTAAGTAGTGACATAAAATATTATTTTTTGGAAACGATATTTATTTGATTAGAACTTTAGTGATGACCCTTCCACCTGTCTCTCTCCCATCTGATCGCTCTCGCGTAGAAAAAATAAAAAAAACGGAATCCAGCTCCAGAAGAAAGAAAAATGGCGTTATCCTTCTCCAAGGAAGATCCAATACTTTGAGCCATCGAACAGTGTTGGGGTCGATGGTGTCAGGAAGGATGACAGCAGTTCGCCAAAGCTAGCGCTCTAATCAGATCTCATATACCTTTCTTCACTCCCGCTTTCTCTATAAAAGTTACCAATCCCTAGATCCATAGCTCCAAACTAATCCTATAAATCCCCAAATCTCTGGCTTTATATCGATCCCATAGGATTCGAGCAATCCAAGAAGGTTAGTAGCATCGATTAGCTCAGATTAATATGCTCAAAGTTCATGGTTGTGTCCCTTCTTTCGAGAGTAAGATCTCGATATCCGCATTTTCAGATTGGGATGTAGAGGCGGTGGTAGAACAATTTCATCCATTCGATTTTACCTAATTCATGGCAATTGACAAGTATCTTCTATTTCGTGTATTAGAGGTGGAGAGTTGCTTGGCTCTCAATTGGTCGTTCCTTGTGATTCTTCATGTTTCCATTTGATGGATTGTGCTCTGTTATCCATATTGAAGTCAGTAAACTTGTGGAAGGAAGGTGGCTGGATAATGAGGAGTTCATTATTTGGATGAAATGATATTCAATTCCGTGATTGGAGGCCTTATTAAGTCAAAATTTTAAACAAACGTAACTTTGTGCTCAGATATCCGATCGTAGCGAATTTTTTTTTATTCCAACATAACTTTTCGAGATCTTGCAAGCCGCAAACTGCCACAGGTGGTTTGGTCCTGCCTTCGTCCCGATAAAACGACGTTAGCTACCATGAACAAGTTTTTTTCCGATTTCGCCAAACTTTGGACGACCATAACTTTGTGCTCCGAACTCCGAACGTCATGATTTTTTTTATTTCGTCTAACATTTCAAGGACTAACATTTTTACCATATCCATAATTTCTGAATGTACCTGGATTTGTGAAAAGTGAAGGTGAATTGATTTATTCATAAACCTTAATATTTTAAAATTAAAATCGAGAATTTGACTACGTTGTTTGTACGTTTATGTTAATCTCTCCACTTATTGCTTCCAAAAATAGATGAAGCATTCAATCTTAGTAGAGAATCAATAGAACAAAAATCTAGAAAAAGCAAAATGAACGATCTTAGAATCAAACTATTCTATCTATCTACCTTTGAGTTTGTAACGACGATATCATTTGAAGTTGCTTGGCGATAATGATAGAGACCGGAAAAAGTGAACTACAACATATATCATTATAACTGAGATGGCCACAGGATACTACTGTGGGAAAGGGTAGGCGGCGGCGACTTGTGGAAGAAGAAAATCTTGCAGTGACTGAGAAGGAGAGGACGAATGGAGTTCATACGGTGCTAATTCTAGGACGAAGATTCTTGTTCTTATATTTTAGAAAGAGAAACATAAACGATTGGATATATTAGTACTTGATTTAAAGAAAAAAAATAGAGAAACGTAAACAAAAAAAAAAAAAAAAATCAAAGAAGAGGCCTTGAAACCCTCTAACCTCTTTTTCTGGCAATTGTTTTTTTGTTTTTTATATTATAAAACATTAATAATTTATTTTAGGGGAAAGACATGATAGAAGGATATACTTTAATTTAAAGAAATACAAAATAAAGATATCAGAATTTATTAATTTGAATTTAGTCGATTCGACAATACTTTATTTAGTCGTGAAAATTTTTATATGCATCTATAACTTATAATAAATTTATAAACAATTAAATTTATTTTTATATAAAATAATAAGGGTAAACAATGACGACATTTACAAAATATGTACTGCAAAAATAATATCGAAAAAACTTAATTAAAATTTACGTTAAAACAATAAAGGTTTCAGGGGAATATAATAATAATATGTAGAGGTTCATCATATATTAGTTGCATATATGAAATTTTAGAGGCAAAGGGGTCATCGTGAGTACCGCTAGATATGATGGGAAAGAAGGCGAAAATTAGCTAAGTACGGCATCATCCATGTCATACTGTCCAAGGGGGGTCAAGCATGACATTGAGTCGAGTATGACGAGACGCAAGGGGGTCTAGCCGCCTACCAGGTATCAAGCATGTGGCAAGGGGAGAAGCACAACGCAAGTCCCTAAACCGTGGTGGCAAAGAAAGGCAAAATTTGGCTAACTGTTGAGACCCCATAGCACAAGGGGGGTCAAGCATGACATCATCCCAGGGGGGTCAAGCACTATACCGTCTACCTACCTTGCGCTAGGGTGTCAAGCATGATGTCGTGCAAGGAGAGCTATCACGAGTACCCCTAGACGTGATGCGGCAAAAAAAGGTGATAATTGGCTATGTGTGGAGATCCAACCACAACACGAGGGGGGGGGGGGGGGGGGGGGGCAAAGCATGACATCATCCCAGGGGAGTCAAGCATGATGTCATGCAAGGGGGGTCAAGCACTATGTCGTCTACCTACCTTGCGCTAGGGTGTCGAGCATGATGCCGTGCAAAGAGAGCTATCATAAGTACCCCTAGACGTGATGCGACAAGAGAAGGGTGGTCATGCATGATACCGTCCAAGGGGGTCAAGCACCGGATACCAAACACTAGGGTGTCATGATATCGTGCAAGGAGAGTTGGTGTCGACATTGCTTTGACACTCATCTCTCAAGTACCCAAGTAGAGCAGGCGTGCTAGGTCTCGTGCAAGGTCATCAAGTTTCTAAGTGGTCAGTCATGTATATCATCACATGGTAGACCACCTTGTCAAGACCCTACAAGTATGATGTCACCCCCAAGAGGGTTCAATGTGCATCCATCAGACCCCAAGCACCCTAGTATCGGGGTGGTTAGCACGAGTACCACCAAGCTTGAAGCCCTCACTCACTAAGCAAGACACCTCCACGACACAAGGGGCTAGCTGTCAAGTGAAGTCATCAAGGTGCAAGGTATCAAGTGGCAAGCACGTAAGACAGTCAAGGTGTCAAGCAAGCTACATCAAGCACCAAGAGAGGAGAAGCGGTTAACAAGAAACGGTTACACGACAGTTACAAGAGATGGGTATAAATAGGAGAAACGAAGATGGGAAAAAGGTTCCACAACCAATCATTTGACACCACATGTCAAATTTTATCCTTTTCTCTGCAATGTAGCCATAGTCGTAGATTTTACTTTTTGGAGCTCTTACTGAACATCCATAGTAGTAGGAGTAATTTAAACGTAGATTGTTTCCCAAAAGCCATAAAAAACATCAAACACCCACGTTCGAACATTGTTCGGAGAGGTGTGAACCGTGTTGATTTTCGTTGTTCAAAAAGTCAAAGGTGTATTGATTGAAATCAAACACCAGATTTTCCTCGCCGGAAAACATATATCAATAGTATATTATTTATTTATAGAAGCAAATATAACTTGCTAAAGTATTGATTTCTAGTACTGGTGGAGAAGGTACGTGGAGGCATGCATCCAGATTGTGTCGCAAATATTGCTCTTTGCTTACGTCCACCTTGCGCGTTACCACAAATGCATACTTTGGATCATTATTGGAAAAAGTCCGCATTTGAATGTTAGTCAAGTCCATTGAATTTAATGAGCAACGAAATCAAAATAACATATATTTACAGTATTTGACGAACTATATATATCCTCTACGTACGCATTTTGACTTTTGCATTTCAGATCGTTGGCTTGACCATCCTTCCATGTAATATAACGGATTATGCATCTTCTCATTGTATGGTTTTATTCACTTGTCAAAGAACACGTTCAAATGGTCAGCGTCTAAGGCTATAAAAACCGCTCAGCCATCATTCGTATTACGAGTAGAGCCGGAATTGCTTAAGGTTTACAGACGACATAAAGAACATATTTATAGCAGCCTACTAACCCTAAGCCTACGGAAGATTGTAATTAACCTAACTAACGGGATGGTTAATTACAATCTAATACCCAAACTTCTAACAGCCTCCTTCAAATTGATGAAGTTTTCGCAACATCAATTTATAAGCTAGAAACCAGTGACGAGCAGTGACCATAGCCTTTGTCAACAAATCACCAGTCTGCTCTTCCGATGTAATGTACGATAACTCCACTTGACCTCCTGAAACCAGCTGTCTGATATAATGCACATGAACTTCAATATGCTTCGTGCGATCATGAAGAACAGGATTGGTTGCAATCCTGATGGCACTCGTATTGTCTCCATATAGTCGCATAGGGGATTTGCATTCCACCCCTAGCTCACCCAATAACCGCCGAAGCCACACCATCTCTGAAGTCACCTCTGACATGGATCGATACTCAGCCTCGGTAGAAGATTTAGACACCCGTTCTTGCTTCTTACACCTCCAGGAAATAAAGGACTGTCCCACCTTTACACACCAACCAGAAGTAGATCGACGAGTATCTAAACAGCCTGCATAATCAGCATCAGCAAATGCTTCGATCATAGGTGCGCCTGAAGCGGGAAAGAAAAGACCCACCTCTTGAGTCCCTCGCAAATACCTTAGGATCCGGTTGACTGCGACCAGATGAGTCGTCCTGGGAGCATGCATGAATTGACTGACCACCTGTACAGCATAGCAAATATCAGGACGTGTATGTGTGAGATAAATAAGGCTCCCGACTATACTCCGATAATAAGACCCATCAGGTAATGGATCACCATCTGTCTGTCGAAGCTTAAGATTTTGTTCCATCGGCGTGGCACAAGGTTCGCAGTCATCCATATGCGCCGTCTCTAGTAAGTCCACGATATACTTCTGTTGACAAACCATCAAACCCGCCGCTGATCGATGAACCTCCAAACCCAGAAAATAAGACAAATCACCTAATTCTTTAAGACGCCGAATTCAGTGTCTCAGTCAACATTCGAATGCCATCCACATCATCCCCACTGATCACCATATCATCAACATATATAAGAAGAATAGTAATCCCATGATCCGAGCGACGAATAAATAGAGAAGGATCATTGCTACTCTGAATAAACCCAATCCTGTGAATCGTATCATGAAACTTCTCAAACCATGCCCGCGGTGCCTTCTTCAAACCATACAAGGAACGACGCAGACAACAAACCTTCGATTTATCACCCTTGGAGTACCCATGCGGACATTCCATATAAATGGTTTCCTTCAAATCCTCATGCAGAAACGCATTCTTAACATCTAACTGCTGTAAGGTCCAACCCCGTATAGCCGCCACTGCAAGTAAAGTACGCACTGTCTGCATTTTAGCAACTGGTGCAAAGGTTTCATTGTAATCAATTCCAAACGCCTGCTTGAAACCCTGGGCAACAACCCTAGCACGAAAATGCTCTATGGATCCATCAGGGTTCATCTTCACAGTGTAAACCCACCGAGAGCCAATAACGGGGTATTCAGGACGACTAGGAACCACATCCCACGTATGAGAGACCTCCAAGGCCGCAAACTCAACGTCCATAGCATCATCCCAGCAAGGCTGACCATGAGCTTGCTTATAGGATGTTGGGATAGGAACATGTGTAGTAGCAAAAGCCACAAAATCATTATGGCGAGATGGGGGCTGGCCCTTCGTACTACGCAAGGAACGACGCGACTGAACCGGGGAAGGCGATTGTGACGAGGACAAAGAAGACCCAGACGAGGACCCCGACTGATCCAAGTCAAAGTTGGTCGACAAATGATGAGACCCAGAAGAGGACGAGGAGTCCGATGATGAAGAAGATGTGCTGGACGAAGGAGAAGGAGGATCCGAGGTAGCTGGGACAGGAGGAAAAATAGCTGGGAACTCGGCCAGTACAGGGAAAAGATCCGGGGCCAACTGTTGCTCCTCCGCCGAAGGAGAGTAGTGCATAAGATGCTCCATAAATACCACATCACAGGAGATGCGAATCCGACGATGAACAACATCATAGCATACATAGCCCTTGTGCTTCTCACTATATCCAACAAATACACATCTAACCGCTTTAGGAGCAAACTTATCACGTTCCCGACGAGGCAAAAGAACATAGCAGACACAGCTAAAAACTCGCAGCCAGTCATAGTTGGGAAGCCGCTGATAAAGAATTTGAAATGGACTCTGATGATTTAAGACAGCAGTCGGCTGCCTATTAATCAAGTACACCACCGTATGAATTACCTCGACCCAAAAACTAGTAGGAACATTAGAATGAAAGAGTAGGGCACGAGCAAGTTCGAGCACATGACGATGCTTGCGCTCGACGAGTCCATTCTGCTGAGAAACACCTGGACATGACTGTTGTGGCAAAATACCGCGATCACGAAACACTTCCTGAAGAGGTCCAGAAGTAAACTTACCACCAGGATCAGAGAGCAAGATTTTAACCGAACGACCAAACTGCGTCTGAACCATGGCAAAAAATTCCTTAGCCGCAGCAAGTAAACCAGATTTCTGTCTTAAGAAATAAACCCAAGTATAACGGGTGGCATGATCAACAAACAGTGCGAAATATCGGAAACCAACTCATGATGTTACCGGAGCAGGCCCCCATAAATCAGTATGAACTAACGCAAACGGTTCAGAATACTCCGTATTACTCAAACTAAATGAGTGCTGAGAAAGTTTAGCCTCAATACAATGAACATAATCCCGAGAATCCACAGAAGAAACAGAACCCGATATCAACTTAGTTTTAAACATATCCAACAATCGAGCCGAATTGGGATGCCCTAACCGACGATGCCACAAATCCCAGCTAGAAAGTTTAACCGAAAACAAGAATCTACTGTAGAAGCAGCCCTCAGAATGTCATCTCCACCTTGAACACCGCCACCAGCACCCGACTCCATGCACACTTCACGTGGCCCCCCATGCAGCCGATCACGAGAGTAAGCATCCAAGGTGTAGACGCGCCCAGTCTTAGTCCCTCGGCCGATCACCGCCCCCGACGTCATGTCCTGTACAACACAACCATGCGAATGAAATGTAACGCGACAGCCATCTTCAGCAAGTTGACCAACTGAAACCAGACTAGGAACTAAACTGGGCACATATAAAGCATCACGAAGCTTAACCCCATCCCGAGTAACATCACCAATGCCCTTAGCAGGAAGACATGTACCATCAGCTACTTGTAACTGAACTTGTGAAGTCGGTTTTAAACCAGTGAAAGAGGATCGACAACTAGTCATGTGATTAAATGCAGCGGAATCGAGATGCCAAGACGAGGAGGTAGGAAGAGGCATACCCGTGGTGAATACGGAACCTAAGAGAGTAGGAAGAGTCTCCTTAAGCACTTCTTGCATTAACTGGCGAAGTGACTCTCGAGAGGCAGCCGTCTCCACCGGCGGCGAAGGCCCAGCAATAGTAGTGGCATAAGCGGGAGCCCCGCGGCCTGCTCCCAAAGACGACCCAGATGCCTAGAACGACCACGCCGCGCAAGAATCGGGCAGTCTCCGATCAAATGCCCCTCCTTTTTACAATAACTACACGCAATACGCTTGGGACAGCGGCGTTGAACGTGGCCTGGTTCATGACAGAAGTGGCAAATAATCTCCCCAGAGGATGATTGCTGAAATCGGGGCCGATCAGAAGCCGCAAAGACTGGAGCAGCCTAAACAGGAGCAGAAGACAGCGAACCAGTCCCAACAGGTGCAGCAGCAAACACGAACGAGCCCGCTGAGTCCGAGGAATGAACGTCAAGCTTAGCTTGGCTACGCAACCTTGTCTCCTCACGAATAAGCTCGCCCAAAACCTCTTCAACTGTAGAAACGTTGCGATGAAGGAGGGAGGAACGAATTCCTTCAAAATCAGCTCTAAGATTCATCAAGAAATATTATTTTTTGGAAACGATATTTATTCGATTAGAACTTTAGTGATGACCGCTCCACCTGTCTCTCTCCCATCTAATCGCTCTCGCGTAGGAAAAAACGGAATCCAGCTCCAGGGAAGGAAAAATGGCGTTATCCTTCTCCAAGGAAGATCCAATACTTTGAGTCATCGAACACTGTTGGGGTCGATGGTGTCAGGATGGCAGCCAGCAGTTCGCCAAAGCTAACGCTCTAATCAAATCTCATCTACCTTTCTTCACTCTCGCTTTCTCTATAAAAGTTACCAAATCCCTAGATCCATAGCTCCAAACTAATCCTATAAATCCCCAAATCTCTGGCTTTATAACGATCCCGTAGGATTTGAGCAATCCAAGAAGGTTAGTAGCATAGATTAGCTCAGATTAATATCCTCAAAGTTCATGGTTGTTTCCCTTCTTTCTAGAGTAAGATCTCGATATCCGCCTTTTCAGATTGGGATGTAGAGGCGATGGTAGAACAATTTCGTCCATTCGATTTTACCTAATTCATGGCAAATGACAAGTATCTTCTATTTCGTGTATTAGAGGTGGAGAGTTGCTTGGCTCTCAATTGGTCGTTCCTTGTGATTCTTCATGTTTCCATTTGATGGATTGTGCTCTGTTATCCATATTGAAGTCAGTAAGCTTGTGGAAGGAAGGTGGCTGGATAATGAGGAGTTCATTATTTGGATGAAATGATATTCAATTTCGTGATTGGAGGCCCTATTAAGTCGAAATTTCAAACAAACGTTTTGGTGACAATGTAAGTTGTGACATAAAATATTATTTTTTGGAAACGATATTTATTCGATTAGAACTTTAGTGATGACCCCTCCACCTGTCTCTCTCCCATCTAATCGCTCTCGCGTAGGAAAAAACGGAATCCAGCTCCAGGGAAAGAAAAATGGCGTTATCCTTCTCCAAGGAAGATCCAATACTTTGAGTCATCGAACAGTGTTGGGGTCGATGGTGTCAGGGAAGGCAGCCAGCAGTTCGCCAAAGGTAGCGCTCTAATCAAATCTCATCTACCTTTCTTCACTCTCGCTTTCTCTATAAAAGTTACCAAATCCCTAGATCCATAGCTCCAAACTAATCCTATAAATCCCCAAATCTCTGGATTTATATTGATCCCGTAGGATTTGAGCAATCCAAGAAGGTTAGTAGCATAGATTAGCTCAGATTAATATCCTCAAAGTTCATGGTTGTTTCCCTTCCTTCGGGAGTAAGATCTCGATATCCGCCTTTTCAGATTGGGATGGAGAGGCGATGGTAGAACAATTTCGTCCATTCGATTGTACCTAATTCATGGCAATTGACAAGTATCTTCTATTTCGTGTATTAGAGGTGGAGAGTTGCTTGGCTCTCAATTGGTCGTTCCTTGTGATTCTTCATGTTTCCATTTGATGGATTGTGCTCTGTTATCCATATTGAAGTCAGTAAGCTTGTGGAAGGAAGGTGGCTGGATAATGAGGAGTTCATTATTTGGATGAAATGATATTCAATTTCGTGATTGGAGGCCCTATTAAGTCGAAATTTCAAACAAACGTAACTTTGTGCTCAGGTATCCGATCGTAGCGAATTTTTTTTTATTCCAACATTACATTGCGAGATCTTGCAAGCCACAAACTGCCACAGGCGGTTTGGTCCTGCCTTCGTCCCGATAAAACGACGTTAGTTACCCCGAACGATTTTTATCATATCCATAATTTCTGTATGGATTTGTGGAAAGTGAAGGTGAAGCTATTCCCAAAATCCCGTACATCCAGAAATAATTTCTGTTTTGAAAATTCATTCCATGTAAAAGTTGTAGTCCTTCAAAAGTTACCCGAAAAAAAATTCATGACGTTCGAACTGCGGAGCCTAAAGTTATGGTCGACCAAAAGTTGTCGAAGAAAAAAGCTCTTTCGGGGAAACAAACAATGTTTTTCTGGGACTAAAGTGCGACCAAACCGCCTGCAAAAGTTTCGCTGTGCAAGATCTCGAAAAGTTAAGCGGAGCAAGGAAAATTCCTATGATCGGGTACCCGAGCACAAAGTTGCGTTTGTTTGAAGTTTCGACATAAGATCGGATTGAAAAAAAAATTCATACAAACTGCTGACAGGGGCGGGGGGGGGGGGGTGCGGTTTGCACAAGAACTGCTGCTTCCCGACGTGGTTTATCAGACCGCTATGCCCCAATGCGGTTTTCGAAAAAATGGTATTTTTTCAATTTTTTGAAAATTGATGGTATTTTTGGAATTTTTTTAGTGGCCTTTCTGAAAAAAATCCCTAGTACGGTCGGTAATCCTGGCTTCGTTATACTAGGTATCTGAATCCTAGTATGATTGAGAATAAAAGCACCAACCTATTCACGAGTAGTCAATCATTTTCCGCGTATTTTTTAAGAGGGAAAATGAGTAAAACTAGTGATCTCGGGAAGATAAGGTGAAGTGAAGTATGCAAACAAGAAGTACGTATCTAATTTGAAAGTATAATTTGGTCTATACAAAATCAACTAACTAATATGCTAAAATGTCTATTAGTCGACTCAAACACGCCTGCTTCTAGAGAAATTAATCTCGGGTTCTATATAATCACTACAAGAAAGTTAATTCATAACGACGTTCACCTAACGACATTTAGCTGAAGGTATGGAGCGACGAGGTGAATCTGGTTTCGATGTGAGCCCAGGATTTGGCTAGCAACAGATTTTGTGAAGATTGGTTCGTGAGTTGGCCAGTGATTTCGCCTCAGCCACTTCTGCCATTGCAGTCGTTGAAGCACAGGGTTTCTAAGTTCTGGTGCTTTTTCATTCAATAGTATATGATAACTTTAAGATCTTGGTTATGTTCCCCTTTCCTTCCATAATTTGATGGACTATTCCTATCAATTCTTTTTTTAAGGGAATCCTACCGATTCCAACTAGAGGAATATGGTATTGGGGATTTGGACATCGTTGCATGGTGTATTCAAGTGGCATCGATGTAGCTTACATTCATGTTAATTTTTTATTTGTTTCAAAACGTTTCATAAAAATTACTATGAATACGAGCCATTTAAGTGGTTATGCGACTTAAGGAAGTTTCACAGCAGACCAAAATTGGACCGAGGCATACGCGAGATTTTTCTACTAACCGCCACTCTAAATAAAATTACAATGATTATTATCTCTACTCAAAATTCATGTTATAATTTTTTTTTCCATATATACTTGTTCCTAGAGAAGTTAATCTCGGGTTCTGAATAACAATGATGCTTTCAGGGGAACACTCCTTTCCAACTTCATCATTACATCAAATACGCTGTGCTGTTGCGGAGAGTTTGAAGCAAGAAGAATCACATTGTCAATAGTATCGAATTCGGAGTCCACAGGAGGGGATACAAGCCTAGACGCAGAATCATCAAAACCTAAGGTGTGTGCTCCTGCAGTGAATAAGAGCAACCTTAACTATCATATTAAGTCTAAGTACTTACAACTTCACATTTTGATTGATAAAACATTATGGTTAGTGGATGCATGACATTAATATTTGAATATATGATTTATTGCTTGAATCAATACCTGTTGTATAGTGAAGTGGTGATACCTGGACTAATTGGCAAATGATTTCATAGAAACGATCCAGACCGATTCTGATTATCAAACAGACATAAGATTTCCACATGTGATTATTGTCCATCAAAATATGGCTATCCATAACTTTCTTACCAAACCCAAACAAATCCTTTACGAATCTCTTTGTTGCTGGTTCTTCCTTCACCAGTCGCCTCACAATGATGCCCTCTTCGATTAGAATTGCATAGCTCAATCAAAGGAATCAAATTCCTTGTTCGAGAACACAAGAACAGGGTATTCAAAAGAGCTCGGGTAAGCTTGTTTGAATGGGTTTTCGATGGAAACGAAGGGAACTCTTACACCAGGAAGAGTGCTTGATCGTTATGAGGTCGCCTTTGATGTAAATGAGGGGTTTTGTCGATTAGTAAGCCAAGATTCCGCAAGCTTTAATCGCAACCAAAACCAAGACCACTTCACAACTCAAAAGGTTGGGAATTTTGGGGTTCTCTTCATAAATAACCTCTGAACTTCACAATACATGAATGAGGCCTTGTATAGGCATAAACAAGCTTAAACTAACCTAAACAAGAATTGAAACTAACCTAATTCAACAAGGAAACTAAATTATACAAGTAACCCGAATCCAACTCGGAATCCTAATGTCATGTCGGATTTCTGGCAGCTCGAGACAACATCTTTGAATGCCTCGAAAATGATCTTCCCAGGCCAGTCGTCTTTATCCAATTCCTGCCCTTGGTTTAGAAATTACTCTTCTTTCCATGCCAAATGGAATTAGTCTCTGGTTGTGTCCCAAACTCTAGCTATTAAGCTCCAAAGTTGGCACCTCGATCTTGCTATTTGCCCTAGCAAAAAATGGCAGATTCTCGGTTTTAATTTGGCAACTTGGAGAGCTTCAATCATGGTCTTCCAGACTTCAATTGGAACTTAAAAGCCTTCCATCTTGCTTAGGGTTACTCCATCTTCAAAATAAGACATCAAACTCGAATTTTCATTGAATGAATTGATCGAACCTAGCCTCCAAAGTTGGTAACATGAAACACAGAAAAGACTTAACAAAAATTCAGATTCTTTCTTCCTTGTGAAACTAACCCCTTGATCAAACCATGAAAGCTCAAAGGTTAAGCAATTTGAGATTATATCAATTCGGATCAAATATTAACATATAAGTCCTTTACATGTCGCAGTATCACCCTTACTGTCTCTCTCATTCTCAAAGGTAAATAATTGATTGGTGCATTCACTTCTTCATTGAGCACTTGATCATGCTCAGTTTTATTGGCTTCCTAATCTTCAGCAATTCATTCGTCATCATATTCTATATCTTTAAATATACGTTCAAAATCTTTCTACATTGCCCCAGATAAGCTTTGAGTTATGCATCACGTAGAAAAGGTTACTAGAATATTGTCCACAAGCTGAGCTAGGGTTGTAGTCGGCCTTGTAAACGTATGGGAGATACAGCCGACCCCATGATGCACGGAACTCTGAAAAAATATGGAGAACTATTCCTCCGTTGTGCATGTTAATGAAAGGTAGGCAAACAACGGGTTAAGAAGACTTTATAACGAGCGTAGACAAGTCTGAACGCATTGATGGTCGAGAAAATCACGTATATCGTGTAATTTTCTTATACAAGTAGAAGGGCTCTAATGCAAGCTTTTTTATATATAATTGTGAAGGGTGGGTATTGGTTGAAATTTTTTTGATAGACATTGGTTGAATTTTTAAACACCCAGTTTTGGCGGCTTCGTGAACAAAGAAAGGCAGCCAAATAATTGTGCTATTGGCTTACGTACGTCTATGTGCCTTGCGCGTCGGGACTGTAGACAAACTACATAAAAATAATAATAATAGATTTTCAACGTACGCATTTTGACCTTGTGATTCAGGTCATTGGCTTGACCCTTGAAACTAATTATATATCCATCGATCTCCCCATTCTATTCTACGATGGAATGTTATAATACACCATTAATTAATTGTCAAAGGACACGCTAAATTGGTTTGTCTGCATGTAGAACTAGAACTATATATAAATAGCGCTCAACCCTCATTCAAACAAGAACCACAAGCAAACATCTTCTTACCGAAGGCAAATTTAAAAACAAAGATTCATCAGCAAACTGATTCTCTCTCTCTCGACTCATTTCCCCACAAAACAAAACAAAAGAAAACAAAACAAAACATGGTGAGCTCAGATATCTCAACCGCCTCTCCTAGAAAGCTGGAGGGCAAAGTGGCAATCATCACCGGCGGAGCTAGCGGCATAGGCGAGAGCACCGCCAGGCTGTTCGTCCACCACGGAGCCAAGGTCCTCATCGCCGACGTTCAAGACAAACTCGGACAGTCCCTCGCCATGGAACTCGGCCCGCCGGAGATCGTCTCCTTTGTCCACTGCAACGTTACAAGTGATTCTGACCTTGAGAATGCCGTTGATACAGCGGTCTCAAGGTACGGCCAGCTAGACATCATGTACAACAACGCTGGAATCGGAGGTAACCTCGACACCACCATCTTAAACTCCGACAACGCCGACTTCAAGAAGGTGCTTGAAATCAACCTCTTCGGATCCTTCCTCGGAGCCAAACACGCCGCCAGGGTTATGATTCCCGCAAGGAAAGGTTGCATCTTGTTCACCGGCAGCGTTGCCGCTTCTATAAGCGGCGACTTGTCTTACGCATACAAGGCTTCCAAGCATGCTATTTTGGGGCTCAACAACAACTTGACCGTGGAGCTGGGCAAGTACGGCATCAGGGTCAACACCATTTCTCCCTATGGAGTGGCCACTCCCATGGTCACAAGCGGCATGCAAATGGACAAGAAGGCTGCTGAGGAATTCATGTCCGCCGCCGGAAACTTGAGAGGGGCTATCCTCGAACCCGAGGATGTTGCTCGGGCTGCCTTATACTTGGCCAGTGACGATGCAAAATACGTGAGCGGATTGAATTTGATAGTTGATGGAGGCCACAATCACAACCATCCGCTTTTTGGTGCAACAGATTCGCTTGCCAACTGATTACCTCTTCCCTTTCATGATGCACAAATATTCATTTATTTTTTTATTGTCTTAAATTTCCTATTATATATGTACGTAGTCAGCCTAGTACTCTCAAGTTTGTCATAAACATTGTTTCATTTGTATTTGTATATTATTAAAATGACCGGTCGAACCATTCCACTTGCTAAACCGGTTTGACAACCTTGCTCCAAACTGTGGTCCAATTTTTATAATTTCATTGGTTAGAGCTTTGGGTTGTTTATATGCTAATCTTTCATTTCGGATCCTTAAAATGATAACTAGTTAATATCACTACTACCAATTTACAAATTTCATAAGTCATTTTCCCAAATTCAATCCTTTAATAATTTCGTAATTGTGCCAATCCTAGATAGATCTTACCGAATCCTCGAAGTGCATTGCTAGACGCTCATTATCTTTTATGAACATATAATTAATCTCGGTAATCAACAAAACCCTACGGGTCACAAAAAAAAAATTCTTCGAAAATGCGAGCGAAATGATGTGTTTGAATCATTCTGTTACTAAAACGCATTGAAAGATAAACCGCATTGGAGAGTGGCGGTCTAATAAACCGCGCCGAGAAGCATCGGTTTGTATGTATATATATTTTTTTTCAATCCAAACTTAAGTCGAATCTTCAAACAAACATAACTTTGTGCTCCGGTATCCGATCGTAGAAAGATATTTTTCGATTTCGCATAACTTTTCGAGATCTTGCATGACGCATCTGCCGCAGGCGGTTTGATCTCTCCTTCATCCAGGAAAATGTCGTTTGCTGCCCAAACGAGATTTTTTCCGACACTACAACAAAACTACTCTTCTGTGACAAAATATTCCGTGATGGGTCAAATTTCGTCACATAATGTAGAATTTGTGTGTCGAAATTTACTGCTTGTCCCAAAAAGCTTGAATATTTTGTCAGACCTAGCATAAAACTATTCGTGATGAAATAAATCTTTCCTGTGATACAGTCCAACGTCACCTTTAGTTCATTGTTTTATGTGACGTTTTGGTGACAATGTAAGTTGTGACATAAAATATTATTTTTTGGAAACGATATTTATTCGATTAGAACTTTAGTGATGACCCCTCCACCTGTCTCTCTCCCATCTAATCGCTCTCGCGTAGGAAAAAACGGAATCCAGCTCCAGGGAAAGAAAAATGGCGTTATCCTTCTCCAAGGAAGATCCAATACTTTGAGTCATCGAACAGTGTTGGGGTCGATGGTGTCAGGGAAGGCAGCCAGCAGTTCGCCAAAGGTAGCGCTCTAATCAAATCTCATCTACCTTTCTTCACTCTCGCTTTCTCTATAAAAGTTACCAAATCCCTAGATCCATAGCTCCAAACTAATCCTATAAATCCCCAAATCTCTGGATTTATATTGATCCCGTAGGATTTGAGCAATCCAAGAAGGTTAGTAGCATAGTTTAGCTCAGATTAATATCCTCAAAGTTCATGGTTGTTTCCCTTCTTTCGGGAGTAAGATCTCGATATCCGCCTTTTCAGATTGGGATGGAGAGGCGATGGTAGAACAATTTCGTCCATTCGATTGTACCTAATTCATGGCAATTGACAAGTATCTTCTATTTCGTGTATTAGAGGTGGAGAGTTGCTTGGCTCTCAATTGGTCGTTCCTTGTGATTCTTCATGTTTCCATTTGATGGATTGTGCTCTGTTATCCATATTGAAGTCAGTAAGCTTGTGGAAGGAAGGTGGCTGGATAATGAGGAGTTCATTATTTGGATGTAAATGAGGGGTTTTGTCGATTAGTAAGCCAAGATTCCGCAAGCTTTAATCGCAACCAAAACCAAGACCACTTCACAACTCAAAAGGTTGGGAATTTTGGGGTTATCTTCATAAATAACCTCTGAACTTAACAATACATGAATGAGGCCTTGTATAGGCATAAACAAGCTTAAACTAACCTAAACAAGACTTGAAACTAACCTAATTCAACAAGGAAACTAAATTATACAAGTAACCCGAATCCAACTCGGAATCCTAATGTCATGTCGGATTTCTGGCAGCTCGAGACAACATCTTTGAATGCCTCGAAAATGATCTTCCCAGGCCAGTCGTCTTCATCCAATTCCTGCCCTTGGTTTAGAAATTACTCTTCTTTCCATGGAAAATGGAATTAGTCTCTGGTTGTGTCCCAAACTCTAGCTATTAAGCTCCAAAGTTGGCACCTCGATCTTGCTATTTGCCCTAGCCAAAAATGGCAGATTCTCAGTTTTAATTTGGCAACTTGGAGAGCTTCAATCATGGTCTTCCAGACTTCAATTGGAACTTAAAAGCCTTCCATCTTGCTTAGGGTTACTCCATCTTCAAAATAAGACATCAAACTCGAATTTTCATTGAATGAATTGATCGAACCTAGCCTCCAAAGTTGGTAACATGAAACACAGAAAAGACTTAACAAAAATTCAGATTCTTTCTTCCTTGTGAAACTAACCCCTTGATCAAACCATGAAAGCTCAAAGGTTAAGCAATTTGAGATTATATCAATTCGGATCAAATATTAACATATAAGTCCTTACATGTCGCAGTATCATCCTTACTGTCTCTCTCATTCTCAAAGGTAAATAATTGATGGGTGCATTCACTTCTTTATTGAGCACTTGATCATGCTCAGTTTTATTGGCTTCCTAATCTTCAGCAATTCATTCGTCATTATATTCTATATCTTTAAATATACGTTCAAAATCTTTCTACATTGCCCCAGATAAGCTTTGAGTTATGCATCACGTAGAAAAGGTTACTAGAATATTGTCCACAAGCTGAGCTAGGGTTGTAGTCGGCCTTGTAAACGTATGGGAGATACAGCCGACCCCATGATGCACGGAACTCTGAAAAAATATGGAGAACTATTCCTCCGTTGTGCATGGTAATGAAAGGTAGGCAAACAACGGGTTAAGAAGACTTTATAACGAGCGTAGACAAGTATGAACGCATTGATGGTCGAGAAAATCACGTATATCGTGTAATTTTCTTATACAAGTAGAAGGGCTCTAATGCAAGCTTTTTTATATATAATTGTGAAGGGTGGGTATTGGTTGAAATTTTTTTGATAGACATTGGTTGAATTTTTAAACACCCAGTTTTGGCGGCTTCGTGAACAAAGAAAGGCAGCCAAATAATTGTGCTATTGGCTTACGTACGTCTATGTGCCTTGCGCGTCGGGACTGTAGACAAACTACATAAAAATAATAATAATAGATTTTCTACGTACGCATTTTGACCTTGTGATTCAGGTCATTGGCTTGACCCTTGAAACTAATTATATATCCATCGATCTCCCCATTCTATTCTACGATGGAATGTTATAATACACCATTAATTAATTGTCAAAGGACACGCTAAATTGGTTTGTCTGCATGTAGAACTAGAACTATATATAAATAGCGCTCAACCCTCATTCAAACAAGAACCACAAGCAAACATCGACTCATTTCCCCACAAAACAAAACAAAAGAAAACAAAACAAAACATGGTGAGCTCAGATATCTCAACCGCCTCTCCTAGAAAGCTGGAGGGCAAAGTGGCAATCATCACCGGCGGAGCTAGCGGCATAGGCGAGAGCACCGCCAGGCTGTTCGTCCACCACGGAGCCAAGGTCCTCATCGCCGACGTTCAAGACAAACTCGGACAGTCCCTCGCCATGGAACTCGGCCCGCCGGAGATCGTCTCCTTTGTCCACTGCAACGTTACAAGTGATTCTGACCTTGAGAATGCCGTTGATACAGCGGTCTCAAGGTACGGCCAGCTAGACATCATGTACAACAACGCTGGAATCGGAGGTAACCTCGACACCACCATCTTAAACTCCGACAACGCCGACTTCAAGAAGGTGCTTGAAATCAACCTCTTCGGATCCTTCCTCGGAGCCAAACACGCCGCCAGGGTTATGATTCCCGCAAGGAAAGGTTGCATCTTGTTCACCGGCAGCGTTGCCGCTTCTATAAGCGGCGACTTGTCTTACGCATACAAGGCTTCCAAGCATGCTATTTTGGGGCTCAACAACAACTTGACCGTGGAGCTGGGCAAGTACGGCATCAGGGTCAACACCATTTCTCCCTATGGAGTGGCCACTCCCATGGTCACAAGCGGCATGCAAATGGACAAGAAGGCTGCTGAGGAATTCATGTCCGCCGCCGGAAACTTGAGAGGGGCTATCCTCGAATCCGAGGATGTTGCTCGGGCTGCCTTATACTTGGCCAGTGACGATGCAAAATACGTGAGCGGATTGAATTTGATAGTTGATGGAGGCCACAATCACAACCATCCGCTTTTTGGTGCAACAGATTCGCTTGCCAACTGATTACCTCTTCCCTTTCATGATGCACAAATATTCATTTATTTTTTTATTGTCTTAAATTTCCTATTATATATGTACGTAGTCAGCCTAGTACTCTCAAGTTTGTCATAAACATTGTTTCATTTGTATTTGTATATTATTAAAATGACCGGTCGAACCATTCCACTTGCTAAACCGGTTTGACAACCTTGCTCCAAACTGTGGTCCAATTTTTATAATTTCATTGGTTAGAGCTTTGGGTTGTTTATATGCTAATCTTTCATTTCGGATCCTTAAAATGATAACTAGTTAATATCACTACTACCAATTTACAAATTTCATAAGTCATTTTCCCAAATTCAATCCTTTAATAATTTCGTAATTGTGGCAATCCTAGATAGATCTTACCGAATCCTCGAAGTGCATTGCTAGACGCTCATTATCTTTTATGAACATATAATTAATCTCGGTAATCAACAAAACCCTACGGGTCACAAAAAAAAATTCTTCGAAAATGCGAGCGAAATGATGTGTTTGAATCATTCTGTTACTAACACGCATTGAAAGATAAACCGCATTGGAGAGTGGCGGTCTAATAAACCGCGCCGAGAAGCATCGGTTTGTATGTATATATATTTTTTTTCAATCCAAACTTAAGTCGAATCTTCAAACAAACATAACTTTGTGCTCCGGTATCCGATCGTAGCGAGATATTTTTCGATTTCGCATAACTTTTCGAGATCTTGCATGACGCATCTGCCGCAGGCGGTTTGATCTCTCCTTCATCCAGGAAAATGTCGTTTGCTGCCCAAACGAGATTTTTTCCGACACTACAACAAAACTACTCTTCTGTGACAAAATATTCCGTGATGGGTCAAATTTCGTCACATAATGTAGAATTTGTGTGTCGAAATTTACTGCTTGTCCCAAAAAGCTTGAATATTTTGTCAGACCTAGCATAAAACTATTCGTGATGAAATAAATCTTTCCTGTGATACAGTCCAACGTCACCTTTAGTTCATTGTTTTATGTGACGTTTTGGTGACAATGTAAGTTGTGACATAAAATATTATTTTTTGGAAACGATATTTATTCGATTAGAACTTTAGTGATGACCCCTCCACCTGTCTCTCTCCCATCTAATCGCTCTCGCGTAGGAAAAAACGGAATCCAGCTCCAGGGAAAGAAAAATGGCGTTATCCTTCTCCAAGGAAGATCCAATACTTTGAGTCATCGAACAGTGTTGGGGTCGATGGTGTCAGGGAAGGCAGCCAGCAGTTCGCCAAAGGTAGCGCTCTAATCAAATCTCATCTACCTTTCTTCACTCTCGCTTTCTCTATAAAAGTTACCAAATCCCTAGATCCATAGCTCCAAACTAATCCTATAAATCCCCAAATCTCTGGATTTATATTGATCCCGTAGGATTTGAGCAATCCAAGAAGGTTAGTAGCATAGATTAGCTCAGATTAATATCCTCAAAGTTCATGGTTGTTTCCCTTCTTTCGGGAGTAAGATCTCGATATCCGCCTTTTCAGATTGGGATGGAGAGGCGATGGTAGAACAATTTCGTCCATTCGATTGTACCTAATTCATGGCAATTGACAAGTATCTTCTATTTCGTGTATTAGAGGTGGAGAGTTGCTTGGCTCTCAATTGGTCGTTCCTTGTGATTCTTCATGTTTCCATTTGATGGATTGTGCTCTGTTATCCATATTGAAGTCAGTAAGCTTGTGGAAGGAAGGTGGCTGGATAATGAGGAGTTCATTATTTGGATGAAATGATATTCAATTTCGTGATTGGAGGCCCTATTAAGTCGAAATTTCAAACAAACGTAACTTTGTGCTCAGGTATCCGATCGTAGCGAATTTTTTTTATTCCAACATAACATTGCGAGATCTTGCAAGCCACAAACTGCCACAGGCGGTTTGGTCCTGCCTTCGTCCCGATAAAACGACGTTAGCTACCCCGAACGAGCTTTTTTCCGATTTCGGCAAACTTTGGACGACCATAACTTTGTGCTCCGCACTCCAAACGTCATGATTTTTTTTTATTTCGTCTAACATTTCAAGGACAACAATTTTTATCATATCCATAATTTCTGTATGGATTTGTGGAAAGTGAAGGTGAAGCTATTCCCAAAATCCCGTACATCCAGAAATAATTTCTGTTTTGAAAATTCATTCCATGTAAAAGTTGTAGTTCTTCAAAAGTTACCCGAAAAAAAATTCATGACGTTCGAACTGCGGAGCCTAAAGTTATGGTCGTCCAAAATTTGTCGAAGAAAAAAGCTCTTTCGGGGAAACAAACAATGTTTTTCTGGGACTAAAGCGCGACCAAACCGCCTGCAAAAGTTTCGCTGTGCAAGATCTCGAAAAGTTAAGCGGAGCAAGGAAAATTCCTACGATCGGGTACCCGAGCACAAAGTTGCGTTTGTTTGAAGTTTCGACATAAGATCGGATTGAAAAAAAAATTCATACAAACTGCTGACAGGGGCGGGGGGGGGGGGGGGTGCGTTTTGCACAAGAACTGCTGCTTCCCGACGTGGTTTATCAGACCGCTTTGCCCCAATGCGGTTTTCGAAAAAATGGTATTTTTTCAATTTTTTGAAAATTGATGGTATTTTTGGAATTTTTTTGGTGGCCTTTCTGAAAAAAATCCCTAGTACGGTCGGTAATCCTGGCTTCGTTATACTAGGTATCTGAATCCTCGTATGATTGAGAATAAAAGCACCAACCTATTCACGAGTAGTCAATCATTTTCCGCGTATTTTTTAAGAGGGAAAATGAGTAAAACTAGTGATCTCGGGAAGATAAGGTGAAGTGAAGTATGCAAACAAGAAGTACGTATCTAATTTGAAAGTATAATTTGGTCTATACAAAATCAACTAACTAATATGCTAAAATGTCTATTAGTCGACTCAAACACGCCTGCTTCTAGAGAAATTAATCTCGGGTTCTATATAATCACTCAAAGAAAGTTAATTCATAACGACGTTCACCTAACGACATTTAGCTGAAGGTATGGAGCGACGAGGTGAATCTGGTTTCGAAGTGAGCCCAGGATTTGACTAGCAACAGATTTTGTGAAGATTGGTTCGTGAGTTGGCCAGTGATTTCGCCTCAACCACTTCTGCCATTGCAGTCGTTGAAGCACAGGGTTTCTAAGTTCTGGTGCTTTTTCATTCAATAGTATATGATAACTTTAAGATCTTTGTTATGTTCCCCTTTCCTTCCATAATTTGATGGACTATTCCTATCAATTCTTTTTTTAAGGGAATCCTACCGATTCCAACTAGCGGAATATGGTATTGGGGATTTGGACATCGTTGCATGGTGTATTCAAGTGGCATCGATGTAGCTTACATTCATGTTAATTTTTTATTTGTTTCAAAACGTTTCATAAAAATTACTATGAATACGAGCCATTTAAGTGGTTATGCGACTTAAGGAAGTTTCACAGCAGACCAAAATTGGACCGAGGCATACGCGAGATTTTTCTACTAACCGCCACTCTAAATAAAATTAGAATGATTATTATCTCTACTCAAAATTCATGTTATAATTTTTTTTCCATATATACTTGTTCCTAGAGAAGTTAATCTCGGGTTCTGAATAGCAATGATGCTTTCAGGGGAACACTCCTTTCCAACTTCATCATTACATCAAATACGCTGTGCTGTTGCGGAGAGTTTGAAGCAAGAAGAATCACATTGTCAATAGTATCGAATTCGGAGTCCACAGGAGGGGATACAAGCCTAGACGCAGAATCATCAAAACCTAAGGTGTGTGCTCCTGCAGTGAATAAGAGCAACCTTAACTATCATATTAAGTCTAAGTACTTACAACTTCACATTTTGATTGATAAAACATTATGGTTAGTGGATGCATGACATTAATATTTGAATATATGATTTATTGCTTGAATCAATACCTGTTGTATAGTGAAGTGGTGATACCTGGACTAATTGGCAAATGATTTCATAGAAACGATCCAGACCGATTCTGATTATCAAACAGACATAGGATTTCCACATGTGATTATTGTCCATCAAAATATGGCTATCCATAACTTTCTTACCAAACCCAAACAAATCCTTTACGAATCTCTTTGTTGCTGGTTCTTCCTTCACCAGTCGCCTCACAATGATGCCCTCTTCGATTAGAATTGCATAGCTCAATCAAAGGAATCAAATACCTTGTTCGAGAACACAAGAACAGGGTATTCAAAAGAGCTCGGGTAAGCTTGTTTGAATGGGTTTTCGATGGAAACGAAGGGAACTCTTACACCAGGAAGAGTGCTTGATCGTTATGAGGTCGCCTTTGATGTAAATGAGGGGTTTTGTCGATTAGTAAGCCAAGATTCCGCAAGCTTTAATCGCAACCAAAACCAAGACCACTTCACAACTCAAAAGGTTGGGAATTTTGGGGTTATCTTCATAAATAACCTCTGAACTTAACAATACATGAATGAGGCCTTGTATAGGCATAAACAAGCTTAAACTAACCTAAACAAGAATTGAAACTAACCTAATTCAACAAGGAAACTAAATTATACAAGTAACCCGAATCCAACTCGGAATCCTAATGTCATGTCGGATTTCTGGCAGCTCGAGACAACATCTTTGAATGCCAAAGGTAGCGCTCTAATCAAATCTCATCTACCTTTCTTCACTCTCGCTTTCTCTATAAAAGTTACCAAATCCCTAGATCCATAGCTCCAAACTAATCCTATAAATCCCCAAATCTCTGGATTTATATTGATCCCGTAGGATTTGAGCAATCCAAGAAGGTTAGTAGCATAGATTAGCTCAGATTAATATCCTCAAAGTTCATGGTTGTTTCCCTTCTTTCGGGAGTAAGATCTCGATATCCGCCTTTTCAGATTGGGATGGAGAGGCGATGGTAGAACAATTTCGTCCACTCGATTGTACCTAATTCATGGCAATTGACAAGTATTTTCTATTTCGTGTATTAGAGGTGGAGAGTTGCTTGGCTCTCAATTGGTCGTTCCTTGTGATTCTTCATGTTTCCATTTGATGGATTGTGCTCTGTTATCCATATTGAAGTCAGTAAGCTTGTGGAAGGAAGGTGGCTGGATAATGAGGAGTTCATTATTTGGATGAAATGATATTCAATTTCGTGATTGGAGGCCCTATTAAGTCGAAATTTCAAACAAACGTAACTTTGTGCTCAGGTATCCGATCGTAGCGAATTTTTTTTTTATTCCAACATAACATTGCGAGATCTTGCAAGCCACAAACTGCCACAGGCGGTTTGGTCCTGCCTTCGTCCCGATAAAACGACGTTAGCTACCCCGAACGAGCTTTTTTCCGATTTCGGCAAACTTTGGACGACCATAACTTTGTGCTCCGCACTCCGAACGTCATGATTTTTTTTTATTTCGTCTAACATTTCAAGGACAACAATTTTTATCATATCCATAATTTCTGTATGGATTTGTGGAAAGTGAAGGTGAAGCTATTCCCAAAATCCCGTATATCCAGAAATAATTTCTGTTTTGAAAATTCATTCCATGTAAAAGTTGTAGTCCTTCAAAAGTTACCCGAAAAAAAATTCATGACGTTCGAACTGCGGAGCCTAAAGTTATGGTCGTCCAAAATTTGTCGAAGAAAAAAGCTCTTTCGGGGAAACAAACAATGTTTTTCTGGGACTAAAGCGCGACCAAACCGCTTGCAAAAGTTTTGCTGTGCAAGATCTCGAAAAGTTAAGCGGAGCAAGGAAAATTCCTACGATCGGGTACCCGAGCACAAAGTTGCGTTTGTTTGAAGTTTCGACATAAGATCGGATTGAAAAAAAAATTCATACAAACTGCTGACAGGGGCGGGGGGGGGGGGGTGCGGTTTGCACAAGAACTGCTGCTTCCCGACGTGGTTTATCAGACCGCTATGCCCCAATGCCTTTTTCGAAAAAATGGTATTTTTTCAATTTTTTGAAAATTGATGGTATTTTTGGAATTTTTTTTAGTGGCCTTTCTGAATAAAATCCCTAGTACGGTCGGTAATCCTGGCTTCGTTATACTAGGTATCTGAATCCTAGTATGATTGAGAATAAAAGCACCAACCTATTCACGAGTAGTCAATCATTTTCCGCGTATTTTTTAAGAGGGAAAATGAGTAAAACTAGTGATCTCGGGAAGATAAGGTGAAGTGAAGTATGCAAACAAGAAGTACGTATCTAATTTGAAAGTATAATTTGGTCTATACAAAATCAACTAACTAATATGCTAAAATGTCTATTAGTCGACTCAAACACGCCTGCTTCTAGAGAAATTAATCTCGGGTTCTATATAATCACTACAAGAAAGTTAATTCACGTTCACCTAACGACATTTAGCTGAAGGTATGGAGCGACGAGGTGAATCTGGTTTCGAAGTGAGCCCAGGATTTGACTAGCAACAGATTTTGTGAAGATTGGTTCGTGAGTTGGCCAGTGATTTCGCCTCAGCCACTTCTGCCATTGCAGTCGTTGAAGCACAGGGTTTCTAAGTTCTGGTGCTTTTTCATTCAATAGTATATGATAACTTTAAGATCTTTGTTATGTTCCCCTTTCCTTCCATAATTTGATGGACTATTCCTATCAATTCTTTTTTTAAGGGAATCCTACCGATTCCAACTAGCGGAATATGGTATTGGGGATTTGGACATCGTTGCATGGTGTATTCAAGTGGCATCGATGTAGCTTACATTCATGTTAATTTTTTATTTGTTTCAAAACGTTTCATAAAAATTACTATGAATACGAGCCATTTAAGTGGTTATGCGACTTAAGGAAGTTTCACAGCAGACCAAAATTGGACCGAGGCATACACGAGATTTTTCTACTAACCGCCACTCTAAATAAAATTACAATGATTATTATCTCTACTCAAAATTCATGTTATAATTTTTTTTCCATATATACTTGTTCCTAGAGAAGTTAATCTCGGGTTCTGAGAAACAATGATGCTTTCAGGGGAACACTCCTTTCCAACTTCATCATTACATCAAATACGCTGTGCTGTTGCGGAGAGTTTGAAGCAAGAAGAATCACATTGTCAATAGTATCGAATTCGGAGTCTACAGGAGGGGATACAAGCCTAGAGGCAGAATCATCAAAACCTAAGGTGTGTGCTCCTGCAGTGAATAAGAGCAACCTTAACTATCATATTAAGTCTAAGTACTTACAACTTCACATTTTGATTGATAAAACATTATGGTTAGTGGATGCATGACATTAATATTTGAATATATGATTTATTGCTTGAATCAATACCTGTTGTATAGTGAAGTGGTGATACCTGGACTAATTGGCAAATGATTTCATAGAAACGATCCAGACCGATTCTGATTATCAAACAGACATAAGATTTCCACATGTGATTATTGTCCATCAAAATATGGCTATCCATAACTTTCTTACCAAACCCAAAAAAATCCTTTACGAATCTCTTTGTTGCTGGTTCTTCCTTCACCAGTTGCCTCACAATGATGCCCTCTTCGATTAGAATTGCATAGCTCAATCAAAGGAATCAAATTCCTTGTTCGAGAACACAAGAACAGGGTATTCAAAAGAGCTCGGGTAAGCTTGTTTGAATGGGTTTTCGATGGAAACGAAGGGAACTCTTACACCAGGAAGAGTGCTTGATCGTTATGAGGTCGCCTTTGATGTAAATGAGGGGTTTTGTCGATTAGTAAGCCAAGATTCCGCAAGCTTTAATCGCAACCAAAACCAAGACCACTTCACAACTCAAAAGGTTGGGAATTTTGGGGTTATCTTCATAAATAACCTCTGAACTTAACAATACATGAATGAGGCCTTGTATAGGCATAAACAAGCTTAAACTAACCTAAACAAGACTTGAAACTAACCTAATTCAACAAGGAAACTAAATTATACAAGTAACCCGAATCCAACTCGGAATCCTAATGTCATGTCGGATTTCTGGCAGCTCGAGACAACATCTTTGAATGCCTCGAAAATGATCTTCCCAGGCCAGTCGTCTTCATCCAATTCCTGCCCTTGGTTTAGAAATTACTCTTCTTTCCATGGAAAATGGAATTAGTCTCTGGTTGTGTCCCAAACTCTAGCTATTAAGCTCCAAAGTTGGCACCTCGATCTTGCTATTTGCCCTAGCAAAAAATGGCAGATTCTCAGTTTTAATTTGGCAACTTGGAGAGCTTCAATCATGGTCTTCCAGACTTCAATTGGAACTTAAAAGCCTTCCATCTTGCTTAGGGTTACTCCATCTTCAAAATAAGACATCAAACTCGAATTTTCATTGAATGAATTGATCGAACCTAGCCTCCAAAGTTGGTAACATGAAACACAGAAAAGACTTAACAAAAATTCAGATTCTTTCTTCCTTGTGAAACTAACCCCTTGATCAAACCATGAAAGCTCAAAGGTTAAGCAATTTGAGATTATATCAATTCGGATCAAATATTAACATATAAGTCCTTTACATGTCGCAGTATCACCCTTACTGTCTCTCTCATTCTCAAAGGTAAATAATTGATGGGTGCATTCACTTCTTTATTGAGCACTTGATCATGCTCAGTTTTATTGGCTTCCTAATCTTCAGCAATTCATTCGTCATCATATTCTATATCATTAAATATACGTTCAAAATCTTTCTACATTGCCCCAGATAAGCTTTGAGTTATGCATCACGTAGAAAAGGTTACTAGAATATTGTCCACAAGCTGAGCTAGGGTTGTAGTCGGCCTTGTAAACGTATGGGAGATACAGCCGACCCCATGATGCACGGAACTCTGAAAAAATATGGAGAACTATTCCTCCGTTGTGCATGGTAATGAAAGGTAGGCAAACAACGGGTTAAGAAGACTTTATAACGAGCGTAGACAAGTATGAACGCATTGATGGTCGAGAAAATCACGTATATCGTGTAATTTTCTTATACAAGTAGAAGGGCTCTAATGCAAGCTTTTTTATATATAATTGTGAAGGGTGGGTATTGGTTGAAATTTTTTTGATAGACATTGGTTGAATTTTTAAACACCCAGTTTTGGCGGCTTCGTGAACAAAGAAAGGCAGCCAAATAATTGTGCTATTGGCTTACGTACGTCTATGTGCCTTGCGCGTCGGGACTGTAGACAAACTACATAAAAATAATAATAATAGATTTTCTACGTACGCATTTTGACCTTGTGATTCAGGTCATTGGCTTGACCCTTGAAACTAATTATATATCCATCGATCTCCCCATTCTATTCTACGATGGAATGTTATAATACACCATTAATTAATTGTCAAAGGACACGCTAAATTGGTTTGTCTGCATGTAGAACTAGAACTATATATAAATAGCGCTCAACCCTCATTCAAACAAGAACCACAAGCAAACATCTTCTTACCGAAGGCAAATTTAAAAACAAAGATTCATCAGCAGACTGATTCTCTCTCTCTCGACTCATTTCCCCACAAAACAAAACAAAAGAAAACAAAACAAAACATGGTGAGCTCAGATATCTCAACCGCCTCTCCTAGAAAGCTGGAGGGCAAAGTGGCAATCATCACCGGCGGAGCTAGCGGCATAGGCGAGAGCACCGCCAGGCTGTTCGTCCACCACGGAGCCAAGGTCCTCATCGCCGACGTTCAAGACAAACTCGGACAGTCCCTCGCCATGGAACTCGGCCCGCCGGAGATCGTCTCCTTTGTCCACTGCAACGTTACAAGTGATTCTGACCTTGAGAATGCCGTTGATACAGCGGTCTCAAGGTACGGCCAGCTAGACATCATGTACAACAACGCTGGAATCGGAGGTAACCTCGACACCACCATCTTAAACTCCGACAACGCCGACTTCAAGAAGGTGCTTGAAATCAACCTCTTCGGATCCTTCCTCGGAGCCAAACACGCCGCCAGGGTTATGATTCCCGCAAGGAAAGGTTGCATCTTGTTCACCGGCAGCGTTGCCGCTTCTATAAGCGGCGACTTGTCTTACGCATACAAGGCTTCCAAGCATGCTATTTTGGGGCTCAACAACAACTTGACCGTGGAGCTGGGCAAGTACGGCATCAGGGTCAACACCATTTCTCCCTATGGAGTGGCCACTCCCATGGTCACAAGCGGCATGCAAATGGACAAGAAGGCTGCTGAGGAATTCATGTCCGCCGCCGGAAACTTGAGAGGGGCTATCCTCGAATCCGAGGATGTTGCTCGGGCTGCCTTATACTTGGCCAGTGACGATGCAAAATACGTGAGCGGATTGAATTTGATAGTTGATGGAGGCCACAATCACAACCATCCGCTTTTTGGTGCAACAGATTCGCTTGCCAACTGATTACCTCTTCCCTTTCATGATGCACAAATATTCATTTATTTTTTTATTGTCTTAAATTTCCTATTATATATGTACGTAGTCAGCCTAGTACTCTCAAGTTTGTCATAAACATTGTTTCATTTGTATTTGTATATTATTAAAATGACCGGTCGAACCATTCCACTTGCTAAACCGGTTTGACAACCTTGCTCCAAACTGTGGTCCAATTTTTATAATTTCATTGGTTAGAGCTTTGGGTTGTTTATATGCTAATCTTTCATTTCGGATCCTTAAAATGATAACTAGTTAATATCACTACTACCAATTTACAAATTTCATAAGTCATTTTCCCAAATTCAATCCTTTAATAATTTCGTAATTGTGGCAATCCTAGATAGATCTTACCGAATCCTCGAAGTGCATTGCTAGACGCTCATTATCTTTTATGAACATATAATTAATCTCGGTAATCAACAAAACCCTACGGGTCACAAAAAAAAATTCTTCGAAAATGCGAGCGAAATGATGTGTTTGAATCATTCTGTTACTAACACGCATTGAAAGATAAACCGCATTGGAGAGTGGCGGTCTAATAAACCGCGCCGAGAAGCATCGGTTTGTATGTATATATATTTTTTTTCAATCCAAACTTAAGTCGAATCTTCAAACAAACATAACTTTGTGCTCCGGTATCCGATCGTAGCGAGATATTTTTCGATTTCGCATAACTTTTCGAGATCTTGCATGACGCATCTGCCGCAGGCGGTTTGATCTCTCCTTCATCCAGGAAAATGTCGTTTGCTGCCCAAACGAGATTTTTTCCGACACTACAACAAAACTACTCTTCTGTGACAAAATATTCCGTGATGGGTCAAATTTCGTCACATAATGTAGAATTTGTGTGTCGAAATTTACTGCTTGTCCCAAAAAGCTTGAATATTTTGTCAGACCTAGCATAAAACTATTCGTGATGAAATAAATCTTTCCTGTGATACAGTCCAACGTCACCTTTAGTTCATTGTTTTATGTGACGTTTTGGTGACAATGTAAGTTGTGACATAAAATATTATTTTTTGGAAACGATATTTATTCGATTAGAACTTTAGTGATGACCCCTCCACCTGTCTCTCTCCCATCTAATCGCTCTCGCGTAGGAAAAAACGGAATCCAGCTCCAGGGAAAGAAAAATGGCGTTATCCTTCTCCAAGGAAGATCCAATACTTTGAGTCATCGAAACTAATCCTATAAATCCCCAAATCTCTGGATTTATATTGATCCCGTAGGATTTGAGCAGTGTTGGGGTCGATGGTGTCAGGGAAGGCAGCCAGCAGTTCGCCAAAGGTAGCGCTCTAATCAAATCTCATCTACCTTTCTTCACTCTCGCTTTCTCTATAAAAGTTACCAAATCCCTAGATCCATAGCTCCAAACTAATCCTATAAATCCCCAAATCTCTGGATTTATATTGATCCCGTAGGATTTGAGCAATCCAAGAAGGTTAGTAGCATAGATTAGCTCAGATTAATATCCTCAAAGTTCATGGTTGTTTCCCTTCTTTCGGGAGTAAGATCTCGATATCCGCCTTTTCAGATTGGGATGGAGAGGCGATGGTAGAACAATTTCGTCCATTCGATTGTACCTAATTCATGGCAATTGACAAGTATCTTCTATTTCGTGTATTAGAGGTGGAGAGTTGCTTGGCTCTCAATTGGTCGTTCCTTGTGATTCTTCATGTTTCCATTTGATGGATTGTGCTCTGTTATCCATATTGAAGTCAGTAAGCTTGTGGAAGGAAGGTGGCTGGATAATGAGGAGTTCATTATTTGGATGAAATGATATTCAATTTCGTGATTGGAGGCCCTATTAAGTCGAAATTTCAAACAAACGTAACTTTGTGCTCAGGTATCCGATCGTAGCGAATTTTTTTTTATTCCAACATAACATTGCGAGATCTTGCAAGCCACAAACTGCCACAGGCGGTTTGGTCCTGCCTTCGTCCCGATAAAACGACGTTAGCTACCCCGAACGAGCTTTTTTCCGATTTCGGCAAACTTTGGACGACCATAACTTTGTGCTCCGCACTCCGAACGTCATGATTTTTTTTTATTTCGTCTAACATTTCAAGGACAACAATTTTTATCATATCCATAATTTCTGTATGGATTTGTGGAAAGTGAAGGTGAAGCTATTCCCAAAATCCCGTATATCCAGAAATAATTTCTGTTTTGAAAATTCATTCCATGTAAAAGTTGTAGTCCTTCAAAAGTTACCCGAAAAAAAATTCATGACGTTCGAACTGCGGAGCCTAAAGTTATGGTCGTCCAAAATTTGTCGAAGAAAAAAGCTCTTTCGGGGAAACAAACAATGTTTTTCTGGGACTAAAGCGCGACCAAACCGCTTGCAAAAGTTTTGCTGTGCAAGATCTCGAAAAGTTAAGCGGAGCAAGGAAAATTCCTACGATCGGGTACCCGAGCACAAAGTTGCGTTTGTTTGAAGTTTCGACATAAGATCGGATTGAAAAAAAAATTCATACAAACTGCTGACAGGGGCGGGGGGGGGGGGGGGGGGGGGGTGCGGTTTGCACAAGAACTGCTGCTTCCCGACGTGGTTTATCAGACCGCTATGCCCCAATGCCGTTTTCGAAAAAATGGTATTTTTTCAATTTTTTGAAAATTGATGGTATTTTTGGAATTTTTTTTAGTGGCCTTTCTGAAAAAAATCCCTAGTACGGTCGGTAATCCTGGCTTCGTTATACTAGGTATCTGAATCCTAGTATGATTGAGAATAAAAGCACCAACCTATTCACGAGTAGTCAATCATTTTCCGCGTATTTTTTAAGAGGGAAAATGAGTAAAACTAGTGATCTCGGGAAGATAAGGTGAAGTGAAGTATGCAAACAAGAAGTACGTATCTAATTTGAAAGTATAATTTGGTCTATACAAAATCAACTAACTAATATGCTAAAATGTCTATTAGTCGACTCAAACACGCCTGCTTCTAGAGAAATTAATCTCGGGTTCTATATAATCACTACAAGAAAGTTAATTCATAACGACGTTCACCTAACGACATTTAGCTGAAGGTATGGAGCGACGAGGTGAATCTGGTTTCGAAGTGAGCCCAGGATTTGACTAGCAACAGATTTTGTGAAGATTGGTTCGTGAGTTGGCCAGTGATTTCGCCTCAGCCACTTCTGCCATTGCAGTCGTTGAAGCACAGGGTTTCTAAGTTCTGGTGCTTTTTCATTCAATAGTATATGATAACTTTAAGATCTTTGTTATGTTCCCCTTTCCTTCCATAATTTGATGGACTATTCCTATCAATTCTTTTTTTAAGGGAATCCTACCGATTCCAACTAGCGGAATATGGTATTGGGGATTTGGACATCGTTGCATGGTGTATTCAAGTGGCATCGATGTAGCTTACATTCATGTTAATTTTTTATTTGTTTCAAAACGTTTCATAAAAATTACTATGAATACGAGCCATTTAAGTGGTTATGCGACTTAAGGAAGTTTCACAGCAGACCAAAATTGGACCGAGGCATACACGAGATTTTTCTACTAACCGCCACTCTAAATAAAATTACAATGATTATTATCTCTACTCAAAATTCATGTTATAATTTTTTTTCCATATATACTTGTTCCTAGAGAAGTTAATCTCGGGTTCTGAGAAACAATGATGCTTTCAGGGGAACACTCCTTTCCAACTTCATCATTACATCAAATACGCTGTGCTGTTGCGGAGAGTTTGAAGCAAGAAGAATCACATTGTCAATAGTATCGAATTCGGAGTCTACAGGAGGGGATACAAGCCTAGACGCAGAATCATCAAAACCTAAGGTGTGTGCTCCTGCAGTGAATAAGAGCAACCTTAACTATCATATTAAGTCTAAGTACTTACAACTTCACATTTTGATTGATAAAACATTATGGTTAGTGGATGCATGACATTAATATTTGAATATATGATTTATTGCTTGAATCAATACCTGTTGTATAGTGAAGTGGTGATACCTGGACTAATTGGCAAATGATTTCATAGAAACGATCCAGACCGATTCTGATTATCAAACAGACATAAGATTTCCACATGTGATTATTGTCCATCAAAATATGGCTATCCATAACTTTCTTACCAAACCCAAAAAAATCCTTTACGAATCTCTTTGTTGCTGGTTCTTCCTTCACCAGTCGCCTCACAATGATGCCCTCTTCGATTAGAATTGCATAGCTCAATCAAAGGAATCAAATTCCTTGTTCGAGAACACAAGAACAGGGTATTCAAAAGAGCTCGGGTAAGCTTGTTTGAATGGGTTTTCGATGGAAACGAAGGGAACTCTTACACCAGGAAGAGTGCTTGATCGTTATGAGGTCGCCTTTGATGTAAATGAGGGGTTTTGTCGATTAGTAAGCCAAGATTCCGCAGGCTTTAATCGCAACCGAAACCAAGACCACTTCACAACTCAAAAGGTTGGGAATTTTGGGGTTATCTTCATAAATAACTTCTGAACTTCACAAATACATGAATGAGGCCTTGTATAGGCATAAACAAGCTTAAACTAACCTAAAAAAGAATTGAAACTAACCTAATTCAACAAGGAAACTAAATTATACAAGTAACCCGAATCCAACTCGGAATCCTAATGTCATGTCGGATTTCTGGCAGCTCGAGACAACATCTTTGAATGCCTCGAAAATGATCTTCCCAGGCCAGTCGTCTTCATCCAATTCCTGCCCTTGGTTTAGAAATTACTCTTCTTTCCATGGCAAATGGAATTAGTCTCTGGTTGTGTCCCAAACTCTAGCTATTAAGCTCCAAAGTTGGCACCTCGATCTTGCTATTTGCCCTAGCAAAAAATGGCAGATTCTCGGTTTTAATTTGGCAACTTGGAGAGCTTCAATCATGGTCTTCCAGACTTCAATTGGAACTTAAAAGCCTTCCATCTTGCTTAGGGTTACTCCATCTTCAAAATAAAACATCAAACTCGAATTTTCATTGAATGAATTGATTGAACCAAGCCTCCAAAGTTGGTAACATGAAACACAGAAAAGACTTAACAAAAATTCAGATTCTTTCTTCCTTGTGAAACTAACCCCTTGATCAAACCATGAAAGCTCAAAGGTTAAGCAATTTGAGATTATATCAATTCGGATCAAATATTAACATATAAGTCCTTTACATGTCGCAGTATCACCCTTACTGTCTCTCTCATTCTCAAAGGTAAATAATTGATTGGTGCATTCACTTCTTCATTGAGCACTTGATCATGCTCAGTTTTATTGGCTTCCTAATCTTCAGCAATTCATTCGTCATCATATTCTATATCATTAAATATACGTTCAAAATCTTTCTACATTGCCCCAGATAAGCTTTGAGTTATGCATCACGTAGAAAAGGTTACTAGAATATTGTCCACAAGCTGAGCTAGGGTTGTAGTCGGCCTTGTAAACGTATGGGAGATACAGCCGACCCCATGATGCACGGAACTCTGAAAAAATATGGAGAACTATTCCTCCGTTGTGCATGGTAATGAAAGGTAGGCAAACAACGGGTTAAGAAGACTTTATAACGAGCGTAGACAAGTATGAACGCATTGATGGTCGAGAAAATCACGTATATCGTGTAATTTTCTTATACAAGTAGAAGGGCTCTAATGCAAGCTTTTTTATATATAATTGTGAAGGGTGGGTATTGGTTGAAATTTTTTTGATAGACATTGGTTGAATTTTTAAACACCCAGTTTTGGCGGCTTCGTGAACAAAGAAAGGCAGCCAAATAATTGTGCTATTGGCTTACGTACGTCTATGTGCCTTGCGCGTCGGGACTGTAGACAAACTACATAAAAATAATAATAATAGATTTTCTACGTACGCATTTTGACCTTGTGATTCAGGTCATTGGCTTGACCCTTGAAACTAATTATATATCCATCGATCTCCCCATTCTATTCTACGATGGAATGTTATAATACACCATTAATTAATTGTCAAAGGACACGCTAAATTGGTTTGTCTGCATGTAGAACTAGAACTATATATAAATAGCGCTCAACCCTCATTCAAACAAGAACCACAAGCAAACATCTTCTTACCGAAGGCAAATTTAAAAACAAAGATTCATCAGCAAACTGATTCTCTCTCTCTCGACTCATTTCCCCACAAAACAAAACAAAAGAAAACAAAACAAAACATGGTGAGCTCAGATATCTCAACCGCCTCTCCTAGAAAGCTGGAGGGCAAAGTGGCAATCATCACCGGCGGAGCTAGCGGCATAGGCGAGAGCACCGCCAGGCTGTTCGTCCACCACGGAGCCAAGGTCCTCATCGCCGACGTTCAAGACAAACTCGGACAGTCCCTCGCCATGGAACTCGGCCCGCCGGAGATCGTCTCCTTTGTCCACTGCAACGTTACAAGTGATTCTGACCTTGAGAATGCCGTTGATACAGCGGTCTCAAGGTACGGCCAGCTAGACATCATGTACAACAACGCTGGAATCGGAGGTAACCTCGACACCACCATCTTAAACTCCGACAACGCCGACTTCAAGAAGGTGCTTGAAATCAACCTCTTCGGATCCTTCCTCGGAGCCAAACACGCCGCCAGGGTTATGATTCCCGCAAGGAAAGGTTGCATCTTGTTCACCGGCAGCGTTGCCGCTTCTATAAGCGGCGACTTGTCTTACGCATACAAGGCTTCCAAGCATGCTATTTTGGGGCTCAACAACAACTTGACCGTGGAGCTGGGCAAGTACGGCATCAGGGTCAACACCATTTCTCCCTATGGAGTGGCCACTCCCATGGTCACAAGCGGCATGCAAATGGACAAGAAGGCTGCTGAGGAATTCATGTCCGCCGCCGGAAACTTGAGAGGGGCTATCCTCGAATCCGAGGATGTTGCTCGGGCTGCCTTATACTTGGCCAGTGACGATGCAAAATACGTGAGCGGATTGAATTTGATAGTTGATGGAGGCCACAATCACAACCATCCGCTTTTTGGTGCAACAGATTCGCTTGCCAACTGATTACCTCTTCCCTTTCATGATGCACAAATATTCATTTATTTTTTTATTGTCTTAAATTTCCTATTATATATGTACGTAGTCAGCCTAGTACTCTCAAGTTTGTCATAAACATTGTTTCATTTGTATTTGTATATTATTAAAATGACCGGTCGAACCATTCCACTTGCTAAACCGGTTTGACAACCTTGCTCCAAACTGTGGTCCAATTTTTATAATTTCATTGGTTAGAGCTTTGGGTTGTTTATATGCTAATCTTTCATTTCGGATCCTTAAAATGATAACTAGTTAATATCACTACTACCAATTTACAAATTTCATAAGTCATTTTCCCAAATTCAATCCTTTAATAATTTCGTAATTGTGGCAATCCTAGATAGATCTTACCGAATCCTCGAAGTGCATTGCTAGACGCTCATTATCTTTTATGAACATATAATTAATCTCGGTAATCAACAAAACCCTACGGGTCACAAAAAAAAATTCTTCGAAAATGCGAGCGAAATGATGTGTTTGAATCATTCTGTTACTAACACGCATTGAAAGATAAACCGCATTGGAGAGTGGCGGTCTAATAAACCGCGCCGAGAAGCATCGGTTTGTATGTATATATATTTTTTTTCAATCCAAACTTAAGTCGAATCTTCAAACAAACATAACTTTGTGCTCCGGTATCCGATCGTAGCGAGATATTTTTCGATTTCGCATAACTTTTCGAGATCTTGCATGACGCATCTGCCGCAGGCGGTTTGATCTCTCCTTCATCCAGGAAAATGTCGTTTGCTGCCCAAACGAGATTTTTTCCGACACTACAACAAAACTACTCTTCTGTGACAAAATATTCCGTGATGGGTCAAATTTCGTCACATAATGTAGAATTTGTGTGTCGAAATTTACTGCTTGTCCCAAAAAGCTTGAATATTTTGTCAGACCTAGCATAAAACTATTCGTGATGAAATAAATCTTTCCTGTGATACAGTCCAACGTCACCTTTAGTTCATTGTTTTATGTGACGTTTTGGTGACAATGTAAGTTGTGACATAAAATATTATTTTTTGGAAACGATATTTATTCGATTAGAACTTTAGTGATGACCCCTCCACCTGTCTCTCTCCCATCTAATCGCTCTCGCGTAGGAAAAAACGGAATCCAGCTCCAGGGAAAGAAAAATGGCGTTATCCTTCTCCAAGGAAGATCCAATACTTTGAGTCATCGAACAGTGTTGGGGTCGATGGTGTCAGGGAAGGCAGCCAGCAGTTCGCCAAAGGTAGCGCTCTAATCAAATCTCATCTACCTTTCTTCACTCTCGCTTTCTCTATAAAAGTTACCAAATCCGTAGATCCATAGCTCCAAACTAATCCTATAAATCCCCAAATCTCTGGATTTATATTGATCCCGTAGGATTTGAGCAATCCAAGAAGGTTAGTAGCATAGATTAGCTCAGATTAATATCCTCAAAGTTCATGGTTGTTTCCCTTCTTTCGGGAGTAAGATCTCGATATCCGCCTTTTCAGATTGGGATGGAGAGGCGATGGTAGAACAATTTCGTCCATTCGATTGTACCTAATTCATGGCAATTGACAAGTATCTTCTATTTCGTGTATTAGAGGTGGAGAGTTGCTTGGCTCTCAATTGGTCGTTCCTTGTGATTCTTCATGTTTCCATTTGATGGATTGTGCTCTGTTATCCATATTGAAGTCAGTAAGCTTGTGGAAGGAAGGTGGCTGGATAATGAGGAGTTCATTATTTGGATGAAATGATATTCAATTTCGTGATTGGAGGCCCTATTAAGTCGAAATTTCAAACAAACGTAACTTTGTGCTCAGGTATCCGATCGTAGCGAATTTTTTTTTATTCCAACATAACATTGCGAGATCTTGCAAGCCACAAACTGCCACAGGCGGTTTGGTCCTGCCTTCGTCCCGATAAAACGACGTTAGCTACCCCGAACGAGCTTTTTTCCGATTTCGGCAAACTTTGGACGACCATAACTTTGTGCTCCGCACTCCGAACGTCATGATTTTTTTTTATTTCGTCTAACATTTCAAGGACAACAATTTTTATCATATCCATAATTTCTGTATGGATTTGTGGAAAGTGAAGGTGAAGCTATTCCCAAAATCCCGTATATCCAGAAATAATTTCTGTTTTGAAAATTCATTCCATGTAAAAGTTGTAGTCCTTCAAAAGTTACCCGAAAAAAAATTCATGACGTTCGAACTGCGGAGCCTAAAGTTATGGTCGTCCAAAATTTGTCGAAGAAAAAAGCTCTTTCGGGGAAACAAACAATGTTTTTCTGGGACTAAAGCGCGACCAAACCGCTTGCAAAAGTTTTGCTGTGCAAGATCTCGAAAAGTTAAGCGGAGCAAGGAAAATTCCTACGATCGGGTACCCGAGCACAAAGTTGCGTTTGTTTGAAGTTTCGACATAAGATCGGATTGAAAAAAAAATTCATACAAACTGCTGACAGGGGCGGGGGGGGGGGGGGGGGGGGTGCGGTTTGCACAAGAACTGCTGCTTCCCGACGTGGTTTATCAGACCGCTATGCCCCAATGCCGTTTTCGAAAAAATGGTATTTTTTCAATTTTTTGAAAATTGATGGTATTTTTGGAATTTTTTTTAGTGGCCTTTCTGAAAAAAATCCCTAGTACGGTCGGTAATCCTGGCTTCGTTATACTAGGTATCTGAATCCTAGTATGATTGAGAATAAAAGCACCAACCTATTCACGAGTAGTCAATCATTTTCCGCGTATTTTTTAAGAGGGAAAATGAGTAAAACTAGTGATCTCGGGAAGATAAGGTGAAGTGAAGTATGCAAACAAGAAGTACGTATCTAATTTGAAAGTATAATTTGGTCTATACAAAATCAACTAACTAATATGCTAAAATGTCTATTAGTCGACTCAAACACGCCTGCTTCTAGAGAAATTAATCTCGGGTTCTATATAATCACTACAAGAAAGTTAATTCATAACGACGTTCACCTAACGACATTTAGCTGAAGGTATGGAGCGACGAGGTGAATCTGGTTTCGAAGTGAGCCCAGGATTTGACTAGCAACAGATTTTGTGAAGATTGGTTCGTGAGTTGGCCAGTGATTTCGCCTCAGCCACTTCTGCCATTGCAGTCGTTGAAGCACAGGGTTTCTAAGTTCTGGTGCTTTTTCATTCAATAGTATATGATAACTTTAAGATCTTTGTTATGTTCCCCTTTCCTTCCATAATTTGATGGACTATTCCTATCAATTCTTTTTTTAAGGGAATCCTACCGATTCCAACTAGCGGAATATGGTATTGGGGATTTGGACATCGTTGCATGGTGTATTCAAGTGGCATCGATGTAGCTTACATTCATGTTAATTTTTTATTTGTTTCAAAACGTTTCATAAAAATTACTATGAATACGAGCCATTTAAGTGGTTATGCGACTTAAGGAAGTTTCACAGCAGACCAAAATTGGACCGAGGCATACACGAGATTTTTCTACTAACCGCCACTCTAAATAAAATTACAATGATTATTATCTCTACTCAAAATTCATGTTATAATTTTTTTTCCATATATACTTGTTCCTAGAGAAGTTAATCTCGGGTTCTGAGAAACAATGATGCTTTCAGGGGAACACTCCTTTCCAACTTCATCATTACATCAAATACGCTGTGCTGTTGCGGAGAGTTTGAAGCAAGAAGAATCACATTGTCAATAGTATCGAATTCGGAGTCTACAGGAGGGGATACAAGCCTAGACGCAGAATCATCAAAACCTAAGGTGTGTGCTCCTGCAGTGAATAAGAGCAACCTTAACTATCATATTAAGTCTAAGTACTTACAACTTCACATTTTGATTGATAAAACATTATGGTTAGTGGATGCATGACATTAATATTTGAATATATGATTTATTGCTTGAATCAATACCTGTTGTATAGTGAAGTGGTGATACCTGGACTAATTGGCAAATGATTTCATAGAAACGATCCAGACCGATTCTGATTATCAAACAGACATAAGATTTCCACATGTGATTATTGTCCATCAAAATATGGCTATCCATAACTTTCTTACCAAACCCAAAAAAATCCTTTACGAATCTCTTTGTTGCTGGTTCTTCCTTCACCAGTCGCCTCACAATGATGCCCTCTTCGATTAGAATTGCATAGCTCAATCAAAGGAATCAAATTCCTTGTTCGAGAACACAAGAACAGGGTATTCAAAAGAGCTCGGGTAAGCTTGTTTGAATGGGTTTTCGATGGAAACGAAGGGAACTCTTACACCAGGAAGAGTGCTTGATCGTTATGAGGTCGCCTTTGATGTAAATGAGGGGTTTTGTCGATTAGTAAGCCAAGATTCCGCAGGCTTTAATCGCAACCGAAACCAAGACCACTTCACAACTCAAAAGGTTGGGAATTTTGGGGTTATCTTCATAAATAACTTCTGAACTTCACAAATACATGAATGAGGCCTTGTATAGGCATAAACAAGCTTAAACTAACCTAAAAAAGAATTGAAACTAACCTAATTCAACAAGGAAACTAAATTATACAAGTAACCCGAATCCAACTCGGAATCCTAATGTCATGTCGGATTTCTGGCAGCTCGAGACAACATCTTTGAATGCCTCGAAAATGATCTTCCCAGGCCAGTCGTCTTCATCCAATTCCTGCCCTTGGTTTAGAAATTACTCTTCTTTCCATGGCAAATGGAATTAGTCTCTGGTTGTGTCCCAAACTCTAGCTATTAAGCTCCAAAGTTGGCACCTCGATCTTGCTATTTGCCCTAGCAAAAAATGGCAGATTCTCGGTTTTAATTTGGCAACTTGGAGAGCTTCAATCATGGTCTTCCAGACTTCAATTGGAACTTAAAAGCCTTCCATCTTGCTTAGGGTTACTCCATCTTTAAGACATCAAACTCGAATTTTCATTGAATGAATTGATCGAACCAAGCCTCCAAAGTTGGTAACATGAAACACAGAAAAGACTTAACAAAAATTCAGATTCTTTCTTCCTTGTGAAACTAACCCCTTGATCAAACCATGAAAGCTCAAAGGTTAAGCAATTTGAGATTATATCAATTCGGATCAAATATTAACATATAAGTCCTTTACATGTCGCAGTATCACCCTTACTGTCTCTCTCATTCTCAAAGGTAAATAATTGATTGGTGCATTCACTTCTTCATTGAGCACTTGATCATGCTCAGTTTTATTGGCTTCCTAATCTTCAGCAATTCATTCGTCATCATATTCTATATCTTTAAATATACGTTCAAAATCTTTCTACATTGCCCCAGATAAGCTTTGAGTTATGCATCACGTAGAAAAGGTTACTAGAATATTGTCCACAAGCTGAGCTAGGGTTGTAGTCGGCCTTGTAAACGTATGGGAGATACAGCCGACCCCATGATGCACGGAACTCTGAAAAAATATGGAGAACTATTCCTCCGTTGTGCATGGTAATGAAAGGTAGGCAAACAACGGGTTAAGAAGACTTTATAACGAGCGTAGACAAGTCTGAACGCATTGATGGTCGAGAAAATCACGTATATCGTGTAATTTTCTTATACAAGTAGAAGGGCTCTAATGCAAGCTTTTTTATATATAATTGTGAAGGGTGGGTATTGGTTGAAATTTTTTTGATAGACATTGGTTGAATTTTTAAACACCCAGTTTTGGCGGCTTCGTGAACAAAGAAAGGCAGCCAAATAATTGTGCTATTGGCTTACGTACGTCTATGTGCCTTGCGCGTCGGGACTGTAGACAAACTACATAAAAATAATAATAATAGATTTTCTACGTACGCATTTTGACCTTGTGATTCAGGTCATTGGCTTGACCCTTGAAACTAATTATATATCCATCGATCTCCCCATTCTATTCTACGATGGAATGTTATAATACACCATTAATTAATTGTCAAAGGACACGCTAAATTGGTTTGTCTGCATGTAGAACTAGAACTATATATAAATAGCGCTCAACCCTCATTCAAACAAGAACCACAAGCAAACATCTTCTTACCGAAGGCAAATTTAAAAACAAAGATTCATCAGCAAACTGATTCTCTCTCTCTCGACTCATTTCCCCACAAAACAAAACAAAAGAAAACAAAACAAAACATGGTGAGCTCAGATATCTCAACCGCCTCTCCTAGAAAGCTGGAGGGCAAAGTGGCAATCATCACCGGCGGAGCTAGCGGCATAGGCGAGAGCACCGCCAGGCTGTTCGTCCACCACGGAGCCAAGGTCCTCATCGCCGACGTTCAAGACAAACTCGGACAGTCCCTCGCCATGGAACTCGGCCCGCCGGAGATCGTCTCCTTTGTCCACTGCAACGTTACAAGTGATTCTGACCTTGAGAATGCCGTTGATACAGCGGTCTCAAGGTACGGCCAGCTAGACATCATGTACAACAACGCTGGAATCGGAGGTAACCTCGACACCACCATCTTAAACTCCGACAACGCCGACTTCAAGAAGGTGCTTGAAATCAACCTCTTCGGATCCTTCCTCGGAGCCAAACACGCCGCCAGGGTTATGATTCCCGCAAGGAAAGGTTGCATCTTGTTCACCGGCAGCGTTGCCGCTTCTATAAGCGGCGACTTGTCTTACGCATACAAGGCTTCCAAGCATGCTATTTTGGGGCTCAACAACAACTTGACCGTGGAGCTGGGCAAGTACGGCATCAGGGTCAACACCATTTCTCCCTATGGAGTGGCCACTCCCATGGTCACAAGCGGCATGCAAATGGACAAGAAGGCTGCTGAGGAATTCATGTCCGCCGCCGGAAACTTGAGAGGGGCTATCCTCGAATCCGAGGATGTTGCTCGGGCTGCCTTATACTTGGCCAGTGACGATGCAAAATACGTGAGCGGATTGAATTTGATAGTTGATGGAGGCCACAATCACAACCATCCGCTTTTTGGTGCAACAGATTCGCTTGCCAACTGATTACCTCTTCCCTTTCATGATGCACAAATATTCATTTATTTTTTTATTGTCTTAAATTTCCTATTATATATGTACGTAGTCAGCCTAGTACTCTCAAGTTTGTCATAAACATTGTTTCATTTGTATTTGTATATTATTAAAATGACCGGTCGAACCATTCCACTTGCTAAACCGGTTTGACAACCTTGCTCCAAACTGTGGTCCAATTTTTATAATTTCATTGGTTAGAGCTTTGGGTTGTTTATATGCTAATCTTTCATTTCGGATCCTTAAAATGATAACTAGTTAATATCACTACTACCAATTTACAAATTTCATAAGTCATTTTCCCAAATTCAATCCTTTAATAATTTCGTAATTGTGGCAATCCTAGATAGATCTTACCGAATCCTCGAAGTGCATTGCTAGACGCTCATTATCTTTTATGAACATATAATTAATCTCGGTAATCAACAAAACCCTACGGGTCACAAAAAAAAATTCTTCGAAAATGCGAGCGAAATGATGTGTTTGAATCATTCTGTTACTAACACGCATTGAAAGATAAACCGCATTGGAGAGTGGCGGTCTAATAAACCGCGCCGAGAAGCATCGGTTTGTATGTATATATATTTTTTTTCAATCCAAACTTAAGTCGAATCTTCAAACAAACATAACTTTGTGCTCCGGTATCCGATCGTAGCGAGATATTTTTCGATTTCGCATAACTTTTCGAGATCTTGCATGACGCATCTGCCGCAGGCGGTTTGATCTCTCCTTCATCCAGGAAAATGTCGTTTGCTGCCCAAACGAGATTTTTTCCGACACTACAACAAAACTACTCTTCTGTGACAAAATATTCCGTGATGGGTCAAATTTCGTCACATAATGTAGAATTTGTGTGTCGAAATTTACTGCTTGTCCCAAAAAGCTTGAATATTTTGTCAGACCTAGCATAAAACTATTCGTGATGAAATAAATCTTTCCTGTGATACAGTCCAACGTCACCTTTAGTTCATTGTTTTATGTGACGTTTTGGTGACAATGTAAGTTGTGACATAAAATATTATTTTTTGGAAACGATATTTATTCGATTAGAACTTTAGTGATGACCCCTCCACCTGTCTCTCTCCCATCTAATCGCTCTCGCGTAGGAAAAAACGGAATCCAGCTCCAGGGAAAGAAAAATGGCGTTATCCTTCTCCAAGGAAGATCCAATACTTTGAGTCATCGAACAGTGTTGGGGTCGATGGTGTCAGGGAAGGCAGCCAGCAGTTCGCCAAAGGTAGCGCTCTAATCAAATCTCATCTACCTTTCTTCACTCTCGCTTTCTCTATAAAAGTTACCAAATCCGTAGATCCATAGCTCCAAACTAATCCTATAAATCCCCAAATCTCTGGATTTATATTGATCCCGTAGGATTTGAGCAATCCAAGAAGGTTAGTAGCATAGATTAGCTCAGATTAATATCCTCAAAGTTCATGGTTGTTTCCCTTCTTTCGGGAGTAAGATCTCGATATCCGCCTTTTCAGATTGGGATGGAGAGGCGATGGTAGAACAATTTCGTCCATTCGATTGTACCTAATTCATGGCAATTGACAAGTATCTTCTATTTCGTGTATTAGAGGTGGAGAGTTGCTTGGCTCTCAATTGGTCGTTCCTTGTGATTCTTCATGTTTCCATTTGATGGATTGTGCTCTGTTATCCATATTGAAGTCAGTAAGCTTGTGGAAGGAAGGTGGCTGGATAATGAGGAGTTCATTATTTGGATGAAATGATATTCAATTTCGTGATTGGAGGCCCTATTAAGTCGAAATTTCAAACAAACGTAACTTTGTGCTCAGGTATCCGATCGTAGCGAATTTTTTTTTATTCCAACATAACATTGCGAGATCTTGCAAGCCACAAACTGCCACAGGCGGTTTGGTCCTGCCTTCGTCCCGATAAAACGACGTTAGCTACCCCGAACGAGCTTTTTTCCGATTTCGGCAAACTTTGGACGACCATAACTTTGTGCTCCGCACTCCGAACGTCATGATTTTTTTTTATTTCGTCTAACATTTCAAGGACAACAATTTTTATCATATCCATAATTTCTGTATGGATTTGTGGAAAGTGAAGGTGAAGCTATTCCCAAAATCCCGTATATCCAGAAATAATTTCTGTTTTGAAAATTCATTCCATGTAAAAGTTGTAGTCCTTCAAAAGTTACCCGAAAAAAAATTCATGACGTTCGAACTGCGGAGCCTAAAGTTATGGTCGTCCAAAATTTGTCGAAGAAAAAAGCTCTTTCGGGGAAACAAACAATGTTTTTCTGGGACTAAAGCGCGACCAAACCGCTTGCAAAAGTTTTGCTGTGCAAGATCTCGAAAAGTTAAGCGGAGCAAGGAAAATTCCTACGATCGGGTACCCGAGCACAAAGTTGCGTTTGTTTGAAGTTTCGACATAAGATCGGATTGAAAAAAAAATTCATACAAACTGCTGACAGGGGCGGGGGGGGGGGGGTGCGGTTTGCACAAGAACTGCTGCTTCCCGACGTGGTTTATCAGACCGCTATGCCCCAATGCCGTTTTCGAAAAAATGGTATTTTTTCAATTTTTTGAAAATTGATGGTATTTTTGGAATTTTTTTTAGTGGCCTTTCTGAAAAAAATCCCTAGTACGGTCGGTAATCCTGGCTTCGTTATACTAGGTATCTGAATCCTAGTATGATTGAGAATAAAAGCACCAACCTATTCACGAGTAGTCAATCATTTTCCGCGTATTTTTTAAGAGGGAAAATGAGTAAAACTAGTGATCTCGGGAAGATAAGGTGAAGTGAAGTATGCAAACAAGAAGTACGTATCTAATTTGAAAGTATAATTTGGTCTATACAAAATCAACTAACTAATATGCTAAAATGTCTATTAGTCGACTCAAACACGCCTGCTTCTAGAGAAATTAATCTCGGGTTCTATATAATCACTACAAGAAAGTTAATTCATAACGACGTTCACCTAACGACATTTAGCTGAAGGTATGGAGCGACGAGGTGAATCTGGTTTCGAAGTGAGCCCAGGATTTGACTAGCAACAGATTTTGTGAAGATTGGTTCGTGAGTTGGCCAGTGATTTCGCCTCAGCCACTTCTGCCATTGCAGTCGTTGAAGCACAGGGTTTCTAAGTTCTGGTGCTTTTTCATTCAATAGTATATGATAACTTTAAGATCTTTGTTATGTTCCCCTTTCCTTCCATAATTTGATGGACTATTCCTATCAATTCTTTTTTTAAGGGAATCCTACCGATTCCAACTAGCGGAATATGGTATTGGGGATTTGGACATCGTTGCATGGTGTATTCAAGTGGCATCGATGTAGCTTACATTCATGTTAATTTTTTATTTGTTTCAAAACGTTTCATAAAAATTACTATGAATACGAGCCATTTAAGTGGTTATGCGACTTAAGGAAGTTTCACAGCAGACCAAAATTGGACCGAGGCATACACGAGATTTTTCTACTAACCGCCACTCTAAATAAAATTACAATGATTATTATCTCTACTCAAAATTCATGTTATAATTTTTTTTCCATATATACTTGTTCCTAGAGAAGTTAATCTCGGGTTCTGAGAAACAATGATGCTTTCAGGGGAACACTCCTTTCCAACTTCATCATTACATCAAATACGCTGTGCTGTTGCGGAGAGTTTGAAGCAAGAAGAATCACATTGTCAATAGTATCGAATTCGGAGTCTACAGGAGGGGATACAAGCCTAGACGCAGAATCATCAAAACCTAAGGTGTGTGCTCCTGCAGTGAATAAGAGCAACCTTAACTATCATATTAAGTCTAAGTACTTACAACTTCACATTTTGATTGATAAAACATTATGGTTAGTGGATGCATGACATTAATATTTGAATATATGATTTATTGCTTGAATCAATACCTGTTGTATAGTGAAGTGGTGATACCTGGACTAATTGGCAAATGATTTCATAGAAACGATCCAGACCGATTCTGATTATCAAACAGACATAAGATTTCCACATGTGATTATTGTCCATCAAAATATGGCTATCCATAACTTTCTTACCAAACCCAAAAAAATCCTTTACGAATCTCTTTGTTGCTGGTTCTTCCTTCACCAGTCGCCTCACAATGATGCCCTCTTCGATTAGAATTGCATAGCTCAATCAAAGGAATCAAATTCCTTGTTCGAGAACACAAGAACAGGGTATTCAAAAGAGCTCGGGTAAGCTTGTTTGAATGGGTTTTCGATGGAAACGAAGGGAACTCTTACACCAGGAAGAGTGCTTGATCGTTATGAGGTCGCCTTTGATGTAAATGAGGGGTTTTGTCGATTAGTAAGCCAAGATTCCGCAAGCTTTAATCGCAACCAAAACCAAGACCACTTCACAACTCAAAAGGTTGGGAATTTTGGGGTTATCTTCATAAATAACCTCTGAACTTCACAATACATGAATGAGGCCTTGTATAGGCATAAACAAGCTTAAACTAACCTAAACAAGAATTGAAACTAACCTAATTCAACAAGGAAACTAAATTATACAAGTAACCCGAATCCAACTCGGAATCCTAATGTCATGTCGGATTTCTGGCAGCTCGAGACAACATCTTTGAATGCCTCGAAAATGATCTTCCCAGGCCAGTCGTCTTCATCCAATTCCTGCCCTTGGTTTAGAAATTACTCTTCTTTCCATGGAAAATGGAATTAGTCTCTGGTTGTGTCCCAAACTCTAGCTATTAAGCTCCAAAGTTGGCACCTCGATCTTGGCCCTAGCAAAAAATGGCAGATTCTCGGTTTTAATTTGGCAACTTGGAGAGCTTCAATCATGGTCTTCCAGACTTCAATTGGAACTTAAAAGCCTTCCATCTTGCTTAGGGTTACTCCATCTTCAAAATAAGGAATTTTCATTGAATGAATTGATCTCCAAAGTTGGTAACATGAAACACAGAAAAGACTTAACAAAAATTCAGATTCTTTCTTCCTTGTGAAACTAACCCCTTGATCAAACCATGAAAGCTCAAAGGTTAAGCAATTTGAGATTATATCAATTCGGATCAAATATTAACATATAAGTCCTTTACATGTCGCAGTATCACCCTTACTGTCTCTCTCATTCTCAAAGGTAAATAATTGATTGGTGCATTCACTTCTTCATTGAGCACTTGATCATGCTCAGTTTTATTGGCTTCCTAATCTTCAGCAATTCATTCGTCATCATATTCTATATCTTTAAATATACGTTCAAAATCTTTCTACATTGCCCCAGATAAGCTTTGAGTTATGCATCACGTAGAAAAGGTTACTAGAATATTGTCCACAAGCTGAGCTAGGGTTGTAGTCGGCCTTGTAAACGTATGGGAGATACAGCCGACCCCATGATGCACGGAACTCTGAAAAAATATGGAGAACTATTCCTCCGTTGTGCATGGTAATGAAAGGTAGGCAAACAACGGGTTAAGAAGACTTTATAACGAGCGTAGACAAGTCTGAACGCATTGATGGTCGAGAAAATCACGTATATCGTGTAATTTTCTTATACAAGTAGAAGGGCTCTAATGCAAGCTTTTTTATATATAATTGTGAAGGGTGGGTATTGGTTGAAATTTTTTTGATAGACATTGGTTGAATTTTTAAACACCCAGTTTTGGCGGCTTCGTGAACAAAGAAAGGCAGCCAAATAATTGTGCTATTGGCTTACGTACGTCTATGTGCCTTGCGCGTCGGGACTGTAGACAAACTACATAAAAATAATAATAATAGATTTTCTACGTACGCATTTTGACCTTGTGATTCAGGTCATTGGCTTGACCCTTGAAACTAATTATATATCCATCGATCTCCCCATTCTATTCTACGATGGAATGTTATAATACACCATTAATTAATTGTCAAAGGACACGCTAAATTGGTTTGTCTGCATGTAGAACTAGAACTATATATAAATAGCGCTCAACCCTCATTCAAACAAGAACCACAAGCAAACATCTTCTTACCGAAGGCAAATTTAAAAACAAAGATTCATCAGCAAACTGATTCTCTCTCTCTCGACTCATTTCCCCACAAAACAAAACAAAAGAAAACAAAACAAAACATGGTGAGCTCAGATATCTCAACCGCCTCTCCTAGAAAGCTGGAGGGCAAAGTGGCAATCATCACCGGCGGAGCTAGCGGCATAGGCGAGAGCACCGCCAGGCTGTTCGTCCACCACGGAGCCAAGGTCCTCATCGCCGACGTTCAAGACAAACTCGGACAGTCCCTCGCCATGGAACTCGGCCCGCCGGAGATCGTCTCCTTTGTCCACTGCAACGTTACAAGTGATTCTGACCTTGAGAATGCCGTTGATACAGCGGTCTCAAGGTACGGCCAGCTAGACATCATGTACAACAACGCTGGAATCGGAGGTAACCTCGACACCACCATCTTAAACTCCGACAACGCCGACTTCAAGAAGGTGCTTGAAATCAACCTCTTCGGATCCTTCCTCGGAGCCAAACACGCCGCCAGGGTTATGATTCCCGCAAGGAAAGGTTGCATCTTGTTCACCGGCAGCGTTGCCGCTTCTATAAGCGGCGACTTGTCTTACGCATACAAGGCTTCCAAGCATGCTATTTTGGGGCTCAACAACAACTTGACCGTGGAGCTGGGCAAGTACGGCATCAGGGTCAACACCATTTCTCCCTATGGAGTGGCCACTCCCATGGTCACAAGCGGCATGCAAATGGACAAGAAGGCTGCTGAGGAATTCATGTCCGCCGCCGGAAACTTGAGAGGGGCTATCCTCGAATCCGAGGATGTTGCTCGGGCTGCCTTATACTTGGCCAGTGACGATGCAAAATACGTGAGCGGATTGAATTTGATAGTTGATGGAGGCCACAATCACAACCATCCGCTTTTTGGTGCAACAGATTCGCTTGCCAACTGATTACCTCTTCCCTTTCATGATGCACAAATATTCATTTATTTTTTTATTGTCTTAAATTTCCTATTATATATGTACGTAGTCAGCCTAGTACTCTCAAGTTTGTCATAAACATTGTTTCATTTGTATTTGTATATTATTAAAATGACCGGTCGAACCATTCCACTTGCTAAACCGGTTTGACAACCTTGCTCCAAACTGTGGTCCAATTTTTATAATTTCATTGGTTAGAGCTTTGGGTTGTTTATATGCTAATCTTTCATTTCGGATCCTTAAAATGATAACTAGTTAATATCACTACTACCAATTTACAAATTTCATAAGTCATTTTCCCAAATTCAATCCTTTAATAATTTCGTAATTGTGGCAATCCTAGATAGATCTTACCGAATCCTCGAAGTGCATTGCTAGACGCTCATTATCTTTTATGAACATATAATTAATCTCGGTAATCAACAAAACCCTACGGGTCACAAAAAAAAATTCTTCGAAAATGCGAGCGAAATGATGTGTTTGAATCATTCTGTTACTAACACGCATTGAAAGATAAACCGCATTGGAGAGTGGCGGTCTAATAAACCGCGCCGAGAAGCATCGGTTTGTATGTATATATATTTTTTTTCAATCCAAACTTAAGTCGAATCTTCAAACAAACATAACTTTGTGCTCCGGTATCCGATCGTAGCGAGATATTTTTCGATTTCGCATAACTTTTCGAGATCTTGCATGACGCATCTGCCGCAGGCGGTTTGATCTCTCCTTCATCCAGGAAAATGTCGTTTGCTGCCCAAACGAGATTTTTTCCGACACTACAACAAAACTACTCTTCTGTGACAAAATATTCCGTGATGGGTCAAATTTCGTCACATAATGTAGAATTTGTGTGTCGAAATTTACTGCTTGTCCCAAAAAGCTTGAATATTTTGTCAGACCTAGCATAAAACTATTCGTGATGAAATAAATCTTTCCTGTGATACAGTCCAACGTCACCTTTAGTTCATTGTTTTATGTGACGTTTTGGTGACAATGTAAGTTGTGACATAAAATATTATTTTTTGGAAACGATATTTATTCGATTAGAACTTTAGTGATGACCCCTCCACCTGTCTCTCTCCCATCTAATCGCTCTCGCGTAGGAAAAAACGGAATCCAGCTCCAGGGAAAGAAAAATGGCGTTATCCTTCTCCAAGGAAGATCCAATACTTTGAGTCATCGAACAGTGTTGGGGTCGATGGTGTCAGGGAAGGCAGCCAGCAGTTCGCCAAAGGTAGCGCTCTAATCAAATCTCATCTACCTTTCTTCACTCTCGCTTTCTCTATAAAAGTTACCAAATCCGTAGATCCATAGCTCCAAACTAATCCTATAAATCCCCAAATCTCTGGATTTATATTGATCCCGTAGGATTTGAGCAATCCAAGAAGGTTAGTAGCATAGATTAGCTCAGATTAATATCCTCAAAGTTCATGGTTGTTTCCCTTCTTTCGGGAGTAAGATCTCGATATCCGCCTTTTCAGATTGGGATGGAGAGGCGATGGTAGAACAATTTCGTCCATTCGATTGTACCTAATTCATGGCAATTGACAAGTATCTTCTATTTCGTGTATTAGAGGTGGAGAGTTGCTTGGCTCTCAATTGGTCGTTCCTTGTGATTCTTCATGTTTCCATTTGATGGATTGTGCTCTGTTATCCATATTGAAGTCAGTAAGCTTGTGGAAGGAAGGTGGCTGGATAATGAGGAGTTCATTATTTGGATGAAATGATATTCAATTTCGTGATTGGAGGCCCTATTAAGTCGAAATTTCAAACAAACGTAACTTTGTGCTCAGGTATCCGATCGTAGCGAATTTTTTTTTATTCCAACATAACATTGCGAGATCTTGCAAGCCACAAACTGCCACAGGCGGTTTGGTCCTGCCTTCGTCCCGATAAAACGACGTTAGCTACCCCGAACGAGCTTTTTTCCGATTTCGGCAAACTTTGGACGACCATAACTTTGTGCTCCGCACTCCGAACGTCATGATTTTTTTTTATTTCGTCTAACATTTCAAGGACAACAATTTTTATCATATCCATAATTTCTGTATGGATTTGTGGAAAGTGAAGGTGAAGCTATTCCCAAAATCCCGTATATCCAGAAATAATTTCTGTTTTGAAAATTCATTCCATGTAAAAGTTGTAGTCCTTCAAAAGTTACCCGAAAAAAAATTCATGACGTTCGAACTGCGGAGCCTAAAGTTATGGTCGTCCAAAATTTGTCGAAGAAAAAAGCTCTTTCGGGGAAACAAACAATGTTTTTCTGGGACTAAAGCGCGACCAAACCGCTTGCAAAAGTTTTGCTGTGCAAGATCTCGAAAAGTTAAGCGGAGCAAGGAAAATTCCTACGATCGGGTACCCGAGCACAAAGTTGCGTTTGTTTGAAGTTTCGACATAAGATCGGATTGAAAAAAAAATTCATACAAACTGCTGACAGGGGCGGGGGGGGGGGGGGGGGGGGGGTGCGGTTTGCACAAGAACTGCTGCTTCCCGACGTGGTTTATCAGACCGCTATGCCCCAATGCCGTTTTCGAAAAAATGGTATTTTTTCAATTTTTTGAAAATTGATGGTATTTTTGGAATTTTTTTTAGTGGCCTTTCTGAAAAAAATCCCTAGTACGGTCGGTAATCCTGGCTTCGTTATACTAGGTATCTGAATCCTAGTATGATTGAGAATAAAAGCACCAACCTATTCACGAGTAGTCAATCATTTTCCGCGTATTTTTTAAGAGGGAAAATGAGTAAAACTAGTGATCTCGGGAAGATAAGGTGAAGTGAAGTATGCAAACAAGAAGTACGTATCTAATTTGAAAGTATAATTTGGTCTATACAAAATCAACTAACTAATATGCTAAAATGTCTATTAGTCGACTCAAACACGCCTGCTTCTAGAGAAATTAATCTCGGGTTCTATATAATCACTACAAGAAAGTTAATTCATAACGACGTTCACCTAACGACATTTAGCTGAAGGTATGGAGCGACGAGGTGAATCTGGTTTCGAAGTGAGCCCAGGATTTGACTAGCAACAGATTTTGTGAAGATTGGTTCGTGAGTTGGCCAGTGATTTCGCCTCAGCCACTTCTGCCATTGCAGTCGTTGAAGCACAGGGTTTCTAAGTTCTGGTGCTTTTTCATTCAATAGTATATGATAACTTTAAGATCTTTGTTATGTTCCCCTTTCCTTCCATAATTTGATGGACTATTCCTATCAATTCTTTTTTTAAGGGAATCCTACCGATTCCAACTAGCGGAATATGGTATTGGGGATTTGGACATCGTTGCATGGTGTATTCAAGTGGCATCGATGTAGCTTACATTCATGTTAATTTTTTATTTGTTTCAAAACGTTTCATAAAAATTACTATGAATACGAGCCATTTAAGTGGTTATGCGACTTAAGGAAGTTTCACAGCAGACCAAAATTGGACCGAGGCATACACGAGATTTTTCTACTAACCGCCACTCTAAATAAAATTACAATGATTATTATCTCTACTCAAAATTCATGTTATAATTTTTTTTCCATATATACTTGTTCCTAGAGAAGTTAATCTCGGGTTCTGAGAAACAATGATGCTTTCAGGGGAACACTCCTTTCCAACTTCATCATTACATCAAATACGCTGTGCTGTTGCGGAGAGTTTGAAGCAAGAAGAATCACATTGTCAATAGTATCGAATTCGGAGTCTACAGGAGGGGATACAAGCCTAGACGCAGAATCATCAAAACCTAAGGTGTGTGCTCCTGCAGTGAATAAGAGCAACCTTAACTATCATATTAAGTCTAAGTACTTACAACTTCACATTTTGATTGATAAAACATTATGGTTAGTGGATGCATGACATTAATATTTGAATATATGATTTATTGCTTGAATCAATACCTGTTGTATAGTGAAGTGGTGATACCTGGACTAATTGGCAAATGATTTCATAGAAACGATCCAGACCGATTCTGATTATCAAACAGACATAAGATTTCCACATGTGATTATTGTCCATCAAAATATGGCTATCCATAACTATCTTACCAAACCCAAAAAAATCCTTTACGAATCTCTTTGTTGCTGGTTCTTCCTTCACCAGTTGCCTCACAATGATGCCCTCTTCGATTAGAATTGCATAGCTCAATCAAAGGAATCAAATTCCTTGTTCGAGAACACAAGAACAGGGTATTCAAAAGAGCTCGGGTAAGCTTGTTTGAATGGGTTTTCGATGGAAACGAAGGGAACTCTTACACCAGGAAGAGTGCTTGATCGTTATGAGGTCGCCTTTGATGTAAATGAGGGGTTTTGTCGATTAGTAAGCCAAGATTCCGCAAGCTTTAATCGCAACCAAAACCAAGACCACTTCACAACTCAAAAGGTTGGGAATTTTGGGGTTATCTTCATAAATAACCTCTGAACTTAACAATACATGAATGAGGCCTTGTATAGGCATAAACAAGCTTAAACTAACCTAAACAAGACTTGAAACTAACCTAATTCAACAAGGAAACTAAATTATACAAGTAACCCGAATCCAACTCGGAATCCTAATGTCATGTCGGATTTCTGGCAGCTCGAGACAACATCTTTGAATGCCTCGAAAATGATCTTCCCAGGCCAGTCGTCTTCATCCAATTCCTGCCCTTGGTTTAGAAATTACTCTTCTTTCCATGGAAAATGGAATTAGTCTCTGGTTGTGTCCCAAACTCTAGCTATTAAGCTCCAAAGTTGGCACCTCGATCTTGCTATTTGCCCTAGCAAAAAATGGCAGATTCTTTCTTCCTTGTGAAACTAACCCCTTGATCAAACCATGAAAGCTCAAAGGTTAAGCAATTTGAGATTATATCAATTCGGATCAAATATTAACATATAAGTCCTTTACATGTCGCAGTATCACCCTTACTGTCTCTCTCATTCTCAAAGGTAAATAATTGATGGGTGCATTCACTTCTTTATTGAGCACTTGATCATGCTCAGTTTTATTGGCTTCCTAATCTTCAGCAATTCATTCGTCATCATATTCTATATCATTAAATATACGTTCAAAATCTTTCTACATTGCCCCAGATAAGCTTTGAGTTATGCATCACGTAGAAAAGGTTACTAGAATATTGTCCACAAGCTGAGCTAGGGTTGTAGTCGGCCTTGTAAACGTATGGGAGATACAGCCGACCCCATGATGCACGGAACTCTGAAAAAATATGGAGAACTATTCCTCCGTTGTGCATGGTAATGAAAGGTAGGCAAACAACGGGTTAAGAAGACTTTATAACGAGCGTAGACAAGTCTGAACGCATTGATGGTCGAGAAAATCACGTATATCGTGTAATTTTCTTATACAAGTAGAAGGGCTCTAATGCAAGCTTTTTTATATATAATTGTGAAGGGTGGGTATTGGTTGAAATTTTTTTGATAGACATTGGTTGAATTTTTAAACACCCAGTTTTGGCGGCTTCGTGAACAAAGAAAGGCAGCCAAATAATTGTGCTATTGGCTTACGTACGTCTATGTGCCTTGCGCGTCGGGACTGTAGACAAACTACATAAAAATAATAATAATAGATTTTCTACGTACGCATTTTGACCTTGTGATTCAGGTCATTGGCTTGACCCTTGAAACTAATTATATATCCATCGATCTCCCCATTCTATTCTACGATGGAATGTTATAATACACCATTAATTAATTGTCAAAGGACACGCTAAATTGGTTTGTCTGCATGTAGAACTAGAACTATATATAAATAGCGCTCAACCCTCATTCAAACAAGAACCACAAGCAAACATCTTCTTACCGAAGGCAAATTTAAAAACAAAGATTCATCAGCAAACTGATTCTCTCTCTCTCGACTCATTTCCCCACAAAACAAAACAAAAGAAAACAAAACAAAACATGGTGAGCTCAGATATCTCAACCGCCTCTCCTAGAAAGCTGGAGGGCAAAGTGGCAATCATCACCGGCGGAGCTAGCGGCATAGGCGAGAGCACCGCCAGGCTGTTCGTCCACCACGGAGCCAAGGTCCTCATCGCCGACGTTCAAGACAAACTCGGACAGTCCCTCGCCATGGAACTCGGCCCGCCGGAGATCGTCTCCTTTGTCCACTGCAACGTTACAAGTGATTCTGACCTTGAGAATGCCGTTGATACAGCGGTCTCAAGGTACGGCCAGCTAGACATCATGTACAACAACGCTGGAATCGGAGGTAACCTCGACACCACCATCTTAAACTCCGACAACGCCGACTTCAAGAAGGTGCTTGAAATCAACCTCTTCGGATCCTTCCTCGGAGCCAAACACGCCGCCAGGGTTATGATTCCCGCAAGGAAAGGTTGCATCTTGTTCACCGGCAGCGTTGCCGCTTCTATAAGCGGCGACTTGTCTTACGCATACAAGGCTTCCAAGCATGCTATTTTGGGGCTCAACAACAACTTGACCGTGGAGCTGGGCAAGTACGGCATCAGGGTCAACACCATTTCTCCCTATGGAGTGGCCACTCCCATGGTCACAAGCGGCATGCAAATGGACAAGAAGGCTGCTGAGGAATTCATGTCCGCCGCCGGAAACTTGAGAGGGGCTATCCTCGAACCCGAGGATGTTGCTCGGGCTGCCTTATACTTGGCCAGTGACGATGCAAAATACGTGAGCGGATTGAATTTGATAGTTGATGGAGGCCACAATCACAACCATCCGCTTTTTGGTGCAACAGATTCGCTTGCCAACTGATTACCTCTTCCCTTTCATGATGCACAAATATTCATTTATTTTTTTATTGTCTTAAATTTCCTATTATATATGTACGTAGTCAGCCTAGTACTCTCAAGTTTGTCATAAACATTGTTTCATTTGTATTTGTATATTATTAAAATGACCGGTCGAACCATTCCACTTGCTAAACCGGTTTGACAACCTTGCTCCAAACTGTGGTCCAATTTTTATAATTTCATTGGTTAGAGCTTTGGGTTGTTTATATGCTAATCTTTCATTTCGGATCCTTAAAATGATAACTAGTTAATATCACTACTACCAATTTACAAATTTCATAAGTCATTTTCCCAAATTCAATCCTTTAATAATTTCGTAATTGTGGCAATCCTAGATAGATCTTACCGAATCCTCGAAGTGCATTGCTAGACGCTCATTATCTTTTATGAACATATAATTAATCTCGGTAATCAACAAAACCCTACGGGTCACAAAAAAAAATTCTTCGAAAATGCGAGCGAAATGATGTGTTTGAATCATTCTGTTACTAACACGCATTGAAAGATAAACCGCATTGGAGAGTGGCGGTCTAATAAACCGCGCCGAGAAGCATCGGTTTGTATGTATATATATTTTTTTTCAATCCAAACTTAAGTCGAATCTTCAAACAAACATAACTTTGTGCTCCGGTATCCGATCGTAGCGAGATATTTTTCGATTTCGCATAACTTTTCGAGATCTTGCATGACGCATCTGCCGCAGGCGGTTTGATCTCTCCTTCATCCAGGAAAATGTCGTTTGCTGCCCAAACGAGATTTTTTCCGACACTACAACAAAACTACTCTTCTGTGACAAAATATTCCGTGATGGGTCAAATTTCGTCACATAATGTAGAATTTGTGTGTCGAAATTTACTGCTTGTCCCAAAAAGCTTGAATATTTTGTCAGACCTAGCATAAAACTATTCGTGATGAAATAAATCTTTCCTGTGATACAGTCCAACGTCACCTTTAGTTCATTGTTTTATGTGACGTTTTGGTGACAATGTAAGTTGTGACATAAAATATTATTTTTTGGAAACGATATTTATTCGATTAGAACTTTAGTGATGACCCCTCCACCTGTCTCTCTCCCATCTAATCGCTCTCGCGTAGGAAAAAACGGAATCCAGCTCCAGGGAAAGAAAAATGGCGTTATCCTTCTCCAAGGAAGATCCAATACTTTGAGTCATCGAACAGTGTTGGGGTCGATGGTGTCAGGGAAGGCAGCCAGCAGTTCGCCAAAGGTAGCGCTCTAATCAAATCTCATCTACCTTTCTTCACTCTCGCTTTCTCTATAAAAGTTACCAAATCCGTAGATCCATAGCTCCAAACTAATCCTATAAATCCCCAAATCTCTGGATTTATATTGATCCCGTAGGATTTGAGCAATCCAAGAAGGTTAGTAGCATAGATTAGCTCAGATTAATATCCTCAAAGTTCATGGTTGTTTCCCTTCTTTCGGGAGTAAGATCTCGATATCCGCCTTTTCAGATTGGGATGTAGAGGCGATGGTAGAACAATTTCGTCCATTCGATTTTACCTAATTCATGGCAATTGACAAGTATCTTCTATTTCGTGTATAAGAGGTGGAGAGTTGCTTGGCTCTCAATTGGTCGTTCCTTGTGATTCTTCATGTTTCCATTTGATGGATTGTGCTCTGTTATCCATATTGAAGTCAGTAAGCTTGTGGAAGGAAGGTGGCTGGATAATGAGGAGTTCATTATTTGGATGAAATGATATTCAATTTCGTGATTGGAGGCCCTATTAAGTCGAAATTTCAAACAAACGTAAACGGAATCCAGCTCCAGGGAAAGAAAAATGGCGTTATCCTTCTCCAAGGAAGATCCAATACTTTGAGTCATCGAACAGTGTTGGGGTCGATGGTGTCAGGGAAGGCAGCCAGCAGTTCGCCAAAGGTAGCGCTCTAATCAAATCTCATCTACCTTTCTTCACTCTCGCTTTCTCTATAAAAGTTACCAAATCCCTAGATCCATAGCTCCAAACTAATCCTATAAATCCCCAAATCTCTGGATTTATATTGATCCCGTAGGATTTGAGCAATCCAAGAAGGTTAGTAGCATAGATTAGCTCAGATTAATATCCTCAAAGTTCATGGTTGTTTCCCTTCTTTCGGGAGTAAGATCTCGATATCCGCCTTTTCAGATTGGGATGTAGAGGCGATGGTAGAACAATTTCGTCCATTCGATTTTACCTAATTCATGGCAATTGACAAGTATCTTCTATTTCGTGTATAAGAGGTGGAGAGTTGCTTGGCTCTCAATTGGTCGTTCCTTGTGATTCTTCATGTTTCCATTTGATGGATTGTGCTCTGTTATCCATTGAAGTCAGTAAGCTTGTGGAAGGAAGGTGGCTGGATAATGAGGAGTTCATTATTTGGATGAAATGATATTCAATTTCGTGATTGGAGGCCCTATTAAGTCGAAATTTCAAACAAACGTTTTGGTGACAATGTAAGTTGTGACATAAAATATTATTTTTTGGAAACGATATTTATTCGTTTAGAACTTTAGTGATGACCCCTCCACCTGTCTCTCTCCCATCTAATCGCTCTCGCGTAGGAAAAAACGGAATCCAGCTCCAGGGAAAGAAAAATGGCGTTATCCTTCTCCAAGGAAGATCCAATACTTTGAGTCATCGAACAGTGTTGGGGTCGATGGTGTCAGGGAAGGCAGCCAGCAGTTCGCCAAAGGTAGCGCTCTAATCAAATCTCATCTACCTTTCTTCACTCTCGCTTTCTCTATAAAAGTTACCAAATCCCTAGATCCATAAACTTTGTGCTCAGGTATCCGATCGTAGCGAATTTTTTTTTATTCCAACATAACATTGCGAGATCTTGCAAGCCACAAACTGCCACAGGCGGTTTGGTCCTGCCTTCGTCCCGATAAAACGACGTTAGCTACCCCGAACGAGCTTTTTTCCGATTTCGGCAAACTTTGGACGACCATAACTTTGTGCTCCGCACTCCGAACGTGATGATTTTTTTTATTTCGTCTAACATTTCAAGGACAACAATTTTTATCATATCCATAATTTCTGTATGGATTTGTGGAAAGTGAAGGTGAAGCTATTCCCAAAATCCCGTATATCCAGAAATAATTTCTGTTTTGAAAATTCATTCCAAGTAAAAGTTGTAGTCCTTCAAAAGTTACCCGAAAAAAAATTCATGACGTTCGAACTGCGGAGCCTAAAGTTATGGTCGTCCAAAATTTGTCGAAGAAAAAAGCTCTTTCGGGGAAACAAACAATGTTTTTCTAGGATTAAAGCGCGACCAAACCGCCTGCAAAAGTTTCGCTGTGCAAGATCTCGAAAAGTTAAGCGGAGCAAGGAAAATTCCTACGATCGGGTACCCGAGCACAAAGTTGCGTTTGTTTGAAGTTTCGACATAAGATCGGATTGAAAAAAAATTCATAACTGCTGACTGGGGCGGGTGGGGGGGGGGTGCGGTTTGCACAAGAACTGCTGCTTCCCGACGTGGTTTATCAGACCGCTATGCCCCAATGCGGTTTTCGAAAAAATGGTATTTTTTCAATTTTTTGAAAATTGATGGTATTTTTGGAATTTTTTTTAGTGGCCTTTCTGAAAAAAATCCCTAGTATGGTCGGTAATCCTGGCTTCGTTATACTAGGTATTTGAATCCTAGTATGATTGAGAATAAAAGCACCAACCTATTCACGAGTAGTCAATCATTTTCCGCGTATTTTTTAAGAGGGAAAATGAGTAAAACTAGTGATCTCAGGAAGATAAGGTGAAGTGAAGTATGCAAACAAGAAGTACGTATCTAATTTGAAAGTATAATTTGGTCTATACAAAATCAATTAACTAATATGCTAAAATGTCTATTAGTCGACTCAAACACGCCTGCTTCTAGAGAAATTAATCTCGGGTTCTATATAATACTACAAGAAAGTTAATTCATAACGACGTTCACCTAACGACATTTAGCTGAAGGTATGGAGCGACGAGGTGAATCTGGTTTCGTAGTGAGCCCAGGATTTGACTAGCAACAGATTTTGTCAAGATTGGTTCGTGAGTTGGCCAGTGATTTCGCCTCAGCCACTTCTGCCATTGCAGTCGTTGAAGCACAGGGTTTCTAAGTTCTGGTGCTTTTTCATTCAATAGTATATGATAACTTTAAGATCTTTGTTATGTTCCCCTTTCCTTCCATAATTTGATGGACTATTCCTATCAATTCTTTTTTTAAGGGAATCCTACCGATTCCAACTAGCGGAATATGGTATTGGGGATTTGGACATCGTTGCATGGTGTATTCAAGTGGCATCGATGTAGCTTACATTCATGTTAATTTTTTATTTGTTTCAAAACGTTTCATAAAAATTACTATGAATACGAGCCATTTAAGTGGTTATGCGACTTAAGGAAGTTTCACAGCAGACCAAAATTGGACCGAGGCATACGCGAGATTTTTCTACTAACCGCCACTCTAAATAAAATTACAATGATTATTATCTCTACTCAAAATTCATGTTATAATTTTTTTTCCATATATACTTGTTCCTAGAGAAGTTAATCTCGGGTTCTGAATAACAATGATGCTTTCAGGGGAACACTCCTTTCCAACTTCATCATTACATCAAATACGCTGTGCTGTTGCGGAGAGTTTGAAGCAAGAAGAATCACATTGTCAATAGTATCGAATTCGGAGTCCATAGGAGGGGATACAAGCCTAGACGCAGAATCATCAAAACCTAAGGTGTGTGCTCCTGTAGTGAATAAGAGCAACCTTAACTATCATATTAAGTCTAAGTACTTACAACTTCACATTTTGATTGATAAAACATTATGGTTAGTGGATGCATGACATTAATATTTGAATATATGATTTATTGCTTGAATCAATACCTGTTGTATAGTGAAGTGGTGATACCTGGACTAATTGGCAAATGATTTCATAGAAACGATCCAGACCGATTCTGATTATCAAACAGACATAAGATTTCCACATGTGATTATTGTCCATCAAAATATGGCTATCCATAACTTTCTTACCAAACCCAAAAAAATCCTTTACGAATCTCTTTGTTGCTGGTTCTTCCTTCACCAGTCGCCTCACAATGATGCCCTCTTCGATTAGAATTGCATAGCTCAATCAAAGGAACCAAATTCCTTGTTCGAGAACACAAGAACAGGGTATTCAAAAGAGCTCGGGTAAGCTTGTTTGAATGGGTTTTCGATGGAAACGAAGGGAACTCTTACACCAGGAAGAGTGCTTGATCGTTATGAGGTCGCCTTTGATGTAAATGAGGGGTTTTCTTGATTAGTAAGCCAAGATTCCGCAAGCTTTAATCGCAACCAAAACCAAGACAACTTCACAACTCAAAAGGTGGGGAATTTTGGGGTTATCTTCATAAATAACCTCTGAACTTCACAATACATGAATGAGGCCTTGTATAGGCATAAACAAGCTTAAACTAACCTAAACAAGAATTGAAACTAACCTAATTCAACAAGGAAACTAAATTATACAAGTAACCCGAATCCAACTCGGAATCCTAATGTCATGTCGGATTTCTGGCAGCTCGAGACAACATCTTTGAATGCCTCGAAAATGATCTTCCCAGGCCAGTCGTCTTCATCCAATTCCTGCCCTTGGTTTAGAAATTACTCTTCTTTCCATGGCAAATGGAATTAGTCTCTGGTTGTGTCCCAAACTCTAGCTATTAAGCTCCAAAGTTGGCACCTCGATCTTGCTATTTGCCCTAGCAAAAAATGGCAGATTCTCGGTTTTAATTTGGCAACTTGGAGAGCTTCAATCATGGTCTTCCAGACTTCAATTGGAACTTAAAAGCCTTCCATCTTGCTTAGGGTTACTCCATCTTCAAAATAAGACATCAAACTCGAATTTTCATTGAATGAATTGATCGAACCAAGCCTCCAAAGTTGGTAACATGAAACACAGAAAAGACTTAACAAAAATTCAGATTCTTTCTTCCTTGTGAAACTAACCCCTTGATCAAACCATGAAAGCTCAAAGGTTAAGCAATTTGAGATTATATCAATTCGGATCAAATATTAACATATAAGTCCTTTACATGTCGCAGTATCACCCTTACTGTCTCTCTCATTCTCAAAGGTAAATAATTGATTGGTGCATTCACTTCTTCATTGAGCACTTGATCATGCTCAGTTTTATTGGCTTCCTAATCTTCAGCAATTCATTCGTCATCATATTCTATATCTTTAAATATACGTTCAAAATCTTTCTACATTGCCCCAGATAAGCTTTGAGTTATGCATCACGTAGAAAAGGTTACTAGAATATTGTCCACAAGCTGAGCTAGGGTTGTAGTCGGCCTTGTAAACGTATGGGAGATACAGCCGACCCCATGATGCACGGAACTCTGAAAAAATATGGAGAACTATTCCTCCGTTGTGCATGGTAATGAAAGGTAGGCAAACAACGGGTTAAGAAGACTTTATAACGAGCGTAGACAAGTCTGAACGCATTGATGGTCGAGAAAATCACGTATATCGTGTAATTTTCTTATACAAGTAGAAGGGCTCTAATGCAAGCTTTTTTATATATAATTGTGAAGGGTGGGTATTGGTTGAAATTTTTTTGATAGACATTGGTTGAATTTTTAAACACCCAGTTTTGGCGGCTTCGTGAACAAAGAAAGGCAGCCAAATAATTGTGCTATTGGCTTACGTACGTCTATGTGCCTTGCGCGTCGGGACTGTAGACAAACTACATAAAAATAATAATAATAGATTTTCTACGTACGCATTTTGACCTTGTGATTCAGGTCATTGGCTTGACCCTTGAAACTAATTATATATCCATCGATCTCCCCATTCTATTCTACGATGGAATGTTATAATACACCATTAATTAATTGTCAAAGGACACGCTAAATTGGTTTGTCTGCATGTAGAACTAGAACTATATATAAATAGCGCTCAACCCTCATTCAAACAAGAACCACAAGCAAACATCTTCTTACCGAAGGCAAATTTAAAAACAAAGATTCATCAGCAAACTGATTCTCTCTCTCTCGACTCATTTCCCCACAAAACAAAACAAAAGAAAACAAAACAAAACATGGTGAGCTCAGATATCTCAACCGCCTCTCCTAGAAAGCTGGAGGGCAAAGTGGCAATCATCACCGGCGGAGCTAGCGGCATAGGCGAGAGCACCGCCAGGCTGTTCGTCCACCACGGAGCCAAGGTCCTCATCGCCGACGTTCAAGACAAACTCGGACAGTCCCTCGCCATGGAACTCGGCCCGCCGGAGATCGTCTCCTTTGTCCACTGCAACGTTACAAGTGATTCTGACCTTGAGAATGCCGTTGATACAGCGGTCTCAAGGTACGGCCAGCTAGACATCATGTACAACAACGCTGGAATCGGAGGTAACCTCGACACCACCATCTTAAACTCCGACAACGCCGACTTCAAGAAGGTGCTTGAAATCAACCTCTTCGGATCCTTCCTCGGAGCCAAACACGCCGCCAGGGTTATGATTCCCGCAAGGAAAGGTTGCATCTTGTTCACCGGCAGCGTTGCCGCTTCTATAAGCGGCGACTTGTCTTACGCATACAAGGCTTCCAAGCATGCTATTTTGGGGCTCAACAACAACTTGACCGTGGAGCTGGGCAAGTACGGCATCAGGGTCAACACCATTTCTCCCTATGGAGTGGCCACTCCCATGGTCACAAGCGGCATGCAAATGGACAAGAAGGCTGCTGAGGAATTCATGTCCGCCGCCGGAAACTTGAGAGGGGCTATCCTCGAACCCGAGGATGTTGCTCGGGCTGCCTTATACTTGGCCAGTGACGATGCAAAATACGTGAGCGGATTGAATTTGATAGTTGATGGAGGCCACAATCACAACCATCCGCTTTTTGGTGCAACAGATTCGCTTGCCAACTGATTACCTCTTCCCTTTCATGATGCACAAATATTCATTTATTTTTTTATTGTCTTAAATTTCCTATTATATATGTACGTAGTCAGCCTAGTACTCTCAAGTTTGTCATAAACATTGTTTCATTTGTATTTGTATATTATTAAAATGACCGGTCGAACCATTCCACTTGCTAAACCGGTTTGACAACCTTGCTCCAAACTGTGGTCCAATTTTTATAATTTCATTGGTTAGAGCTTTGGGTTGTTTATATGCTAATCTTTCATTTCGGATCCTTAAAATGATAACTAGTTAATATCACTACTACCAATTTACAAATTTCATAAGTCATTTTCCCAAATTCAATCCTTTAATAATTTCGTAATTGTGGCAATCCTAGATAGATCTTACCGAATCCTCGAAGTGCATTGCTAGACGCTCATTATCTTTTATGAACATATAATTAATCTCGGTAATCAACAAAACCCTACGGGTCACAAAAAAAAATTCTTCGAAAATGCGAGCGAAATGATGTGTTTGAATCATTCTGTTACTAACACGCATTGAAAGATAAACCGCATTGGAGAGTGGCGGTCTAATAAACCGCGCCGAGAAGCATCGGTTTGTATGTATATATATTTTTTTTCAATCCAAACTTAAGTCGAATCTTCAAACAAACATAACTTTGTGCTCCGGTATCCGATCGTAGCGAGATATTTTTCGATTTCGCATAACTTTTCGAGATCTTGCATGACGCATCTGCCGCAGGCGGTTTGATCTCTCCTTCATCCAGGAAAATGTCGTTTGCTGCCCAAACGAGATTTTTTCCGACACTACAACAAAACTACTCTTCTGTGACAAAATATTCCGTGATGGGTCAAATTTCGTCACATAATGTAGAATTTGTGTGTCGAAATTTACTGCTTGTCCCAAAAAGCTTGAATATTTTGTCAGACCTAGCATAAAACTATTCGTGATGAAATAAATCTTTCCTGTGATATAGTCCAACGTCACCTTTAGTTCATTGTTTTATGTGGCGCAGTTTATCTTTACATATGTTAAATGTCGTTTTGGTGACAATGTAAGTAGTGACATAAAATATTATTTTTTGGAAACGATATTTATTTGATTAGAACTTTAGTGATGACCCTTCCACCTGTCTCTCTCCCATCTGATCGCTCTCGCGTAGAAAAAAAAAAAAAACGGAATCCAGCTCCAGAAGAAAGAAAAATGGCGTTATCCTTCTCCAAGGAAGATCCAATACTTTGAGCCATCGAACAGTGTTGGGGTCGATGGTGTCAGGAAGGATGACAGCAGTTCGCCAAAGCTAGCGCTCTAATCAGATCTCATATACCTTTCTTCACTCCCGCTTTCTCTATAAAAGTTACCAATCCCTAGATCCATAGCTCCAAACTAATCCTATAAATCCCCAAATCTCTGGCTTTATATCGATCCCATAGGATTCGAGCAATCCAAGAAGGTTAGTAGCATCGATTAGCTCAGATTAATATGCTCAAAGTTCATGGTTGTGTCCCTTCTTTCGAGAGTAAGATCTCGATATCCGCATTTTCAGATTGGGATGTAGAGGCGGTGGTAGAACAATTTCATCCATTCGATTTTACCTAATTCATGGCAATTGACAAGTATCTTCTATTTCGTGTATTAGAGGTGGAGAGTTGCTTGGCTCTCAATTGGTCGTTCCTTGTGATTCTTCATGTTTCCATTTGATGGATTGTGCTCTGTTATCCATATTGAAGTCAGTAAACTTGTGGAAGGAAGGTGGCTGGATAATGAGGAGTTCATTATTTGGATGAAATGATATTCAATTCCGTGATTGGAGGCCTTATTAAGTCAAAATTTTAAACAAACGTAACTTTGTGCTCAGATATCCGATCGTAGCGAATTTTTTTTTATTCCAACATAACTTTTCGAGATCTTGCAAGCCGCAAACTGCCACAGGTGGTTTGGTCCTGCCTTCGTCCCGATAAAACGACGTTAGCTACCATGAACAAGTTTTTTTCCGATTTCGCCAAACTTTGGACGACCATAACTTTGTGCTCCGAACTCCGAACGTCATGATTTTTTTTATTTCGTCTAACATTTCAAGGACTAACATTTTTACCATATCCATAATTTCTGAATGTACCTGGATTTGTGAAAAGTGAAGGTGAATGGATTTATTCATAAACCTTAATATTTTAAAATTAAAATCGAGAATTTGACTACGTTGTTTGTACGTTTATGTTAATCTCTCCACTTATTGCTTCCAAAAATCGATGAAGCATTCAATCTTAGTAGAGAATCAATAGAACAAAAATCTAGAAAAAGCAAAATGAACGACCTTAGAATCAAACTATTCTATCTATCTACCTTTGAGTTTGTAACGACGATATCATTTGAAGTTGCTTGGCGATAATGATAGAGACCGGAAAAAGTGAACTACAACATATATCATTATAACTGAGATGGCCACAGGATACTACTGTGGGAAAGGGTAGGCGGCGGCGACTTGTGGAAGAAGAAAATCTTGCAGTGACTGAGAAGGAGAGGACGAATGGAGTTCATACGGTGCTAATTCTAGGACGAAGATTCTTGTTCTTATATTTTAGAAAGAGAAACATAAACGATTGGATATATTAGTACTTGATTTAAAGAAAAAAAATAGAGAAACGTAAACAAAAAAAAAAAAAAATCAAAGAAGAGGCCTTGAAACCCTCTAACCTCTTTTTCTGGCAATTGTTTTTTTTTTTTTTTATATTATAAAACATTAATAATTTATTTTAGGGGAAAGACATGATAGAAGGATATACTTTAATTTAAAGAAATACAAAATAAAGATATCAGAATTTATTAATTTGAATTTAGTCGATTCGACAATACTTTATTTAGTCGTGAAAATTTTTATATGCATCTATAACTTATAATAAATTTATAAACAATTAAATTTATTTTTATATAAAATAATAAGGGTAAACAATGACGACATTTACAAAATATGTACTGCAAAAATAATATCGAAAAAACTTAATTAAAATTTACGTTAAAACAATAAAGGTTTCAGGGGCATATAATAATAATATGTAGAGGTTCATCATATATTAGTTGCATATATGAAATTTTAGAGGCAAAGGGGTCATCGTGAGTACCGCTAGATATGATGGGAAAGAAGGCGAAAATTAGCTAAGTACGGCATCATCCATGTCATAATGTCCAAGGGGGGTCAAGCATGACATTGAGTCGAGTATGACGAGACGCAAGGGGGTCTAGCCGCTTACCAGGTATCAAGCATGTGGCAAGGGGAGAAGCACAACGCAAGTCCCTAAACCGTGGTGGCAAAGAAAGGCAAAATTTGGCTAACTGTTGAGACCCCATAGCACAAGGGGGGTCAAGCATGACATCATCCCAGGGGGGTCAAGCACTATACCGTCTACCTACCTTGCGCTAGGGTGTCAAGCATGATGTCGTGCAAGGAGAGCTATCACGAGTACCCCTAGACGTGATGCGGCAAAAAAAGGTGATAATTGGCTATGTGTGGAGATCCAACCACAACACGAGGGGGGGGGGGGGGGGGCAAAGCATGACATCATCCCAGGGGAGTCAAGCATGATGTCATGCAAGGGGGGTCAAGCACTATGTCGTCTACCTACCTTGCGCTAGGGTGTCGAGCATGATGCCGTGCAAAGAGAGCTATCATAAGTACCCCTAGACGTGATGCGACAAGAGAAGGGTGGTCATGCATGATACCGTCCAAGGGGGTCAAGCACCGGATACCAAACACTAGGGTGTCATGATATCGTGCAAGGAGAGTTGGTGTCGACATTGCTTTGACACTCATCTCTCAAGTACCCAAGTAGAGCAGGCGTGCTAGGTCTCGTGCAAGGTCATCAAGTTTCTAAGTGGTCAGTCATGTATATCATCACATGGTAGACCACCTTGTCAAGACCCTACAAGTATGATGTCACCCCCAAGAGGGTTCAATGTGCATCCATCAGACCCCAAGCACCCTAGTATCGAGGGTGGTTAGCACGAGTACCACCAAGCTTGAAGCCCTCACTCACTAAGCAAGACACCTCCACGACACAAGGGGCTAGCTGTCAAGTGAAGTCATCAAGATGCAAGGTATCAAGTGGCAAGCACGTAAGACAGTCAAGGTGTCAAGCAAGCTACATCAAGCACCAAGAGAGGAGAAGCGGTTAACAAGAAACGGTTACACGACAGTTACAAGAGATGGGTATAAATAGGAGAAACGAAGATGGGAAAAAGGTTCCACAACCAATCATTTGACACCACATGTCAAATTTTATCCTTTTCTCTGCAATGTAGCCATAGTCGTAGATTTTACTTTTTGGAGCTCTTACTGAACATCCATAGTAGTAGGAGTAATTTAAACGTAGATTGTTTCCCAAAAGCCATAAAAAACATCAAACACCCACGTTCGAACATTGTTCGGAGAGGTGTGAACCGTGTTGATTTTCGTTGTTCAAAAAGTCAAAGGTGTATTGATTGAAATCAAACACCAGATTTTCCTCGCCGGAAAACATATATCAATAGTATATTATTTATTTATAGAAGCAAATATAACTTGCTAAAGTATTGATTTCTAGTACTGGTGGAGAAGGTACGTGGAGGCATGCATCCAGATTGTGTCGCAAATATTGCTCTTTGCTTACGTCCACCTTGCGCGTTACCACAAATGCATACTTTGGATCATTATTGGAAAAAGTCCGCATTTGAATGTTAGTCAAGTCCATTGAATTTAATGAGCAACGAAATCAAAATAACATATATTTACAGTATTTGACGAACTATATATATCCTCTACGTACGCATTTTGACTTTTGCATTTCAGATCGTTGGCTTGACCATCCTTCCATGTAATATAACGGATTATGCATCTTCTCATTGTATGGTTTTATTCACTTGTCAAAGAACACGTTCAAATGGTCAGCGTCTAAGGCTATAAAAACCGCTCAGCCATCATTCGTATTACGAGTAGAGCCGGAATTGCTTAAGGTTTACAGACGACATAAAGAACATATTTATAGCAGCCTACTAACCCTAAGCCTACGGAAGATTGTAATTAACCTAACTAACGGGATGGTTAATTACAATCTAATACCCAAACTTCTAACAGCCTCCTTCAAATTGATGAAGTTTTCGCAACATCAATTTATAAGCTAGAAACCAGTGACGAGCAGTGACCATAGCCTTTGTCAACAAATCACCAGTCTGCTCTTCCGATGTAATGTACGATAACTCCACTTGACCTCCTGAAACCAGCTGTCTGATATAATGCACATGAACTTCAATATGCTTCGTGCGATCATGAAGAACAGGATTGGTTGCAATCCTGATGGCACTCGTATTGTCTCCATATAGTCGCATAGGGGATTTGCATTCCACCCCTAGCTCACCCAATAACCGCCGAAGCCACACCATCTCTGAAGTCACCTCTGACATGGATCGATACTCAGCCTCGGTAGAAGATTTAGACACCCGTTCTTGCTTCTTACACCTCCAGGAAATAAAGGACTGTCCCACCTTTACACACCAACCAGAAGTAGATCGACGAGTATCTAAACAGCCTGCATAATCAGCATCAGCAAATGCTTCGATCATAGGTGCGCCTGAAGCGGGAAAGAAAAGACCCACCTCTTGAGTCCCTCGCAAATACCTTAGGATCCGGTTGACTGCGACCAGATGAGTCGTCCTGGGAGCATGCATGAATTGACTGACCACCTGTACAGCATAGCAAATATCAGGACGTGTATGTGTGAGATAAATAAGGCTCCCGACTATACTCCGATAATAAGACCCATCAGGTAATGGATCACCATCTGTCTGTCGAAGCTTAAGATTTTGTTCCATCGGCGTGGCACAAGGTTCGCAGTCATCCATATGCGCCGTCTCTAGTAAGTCCACGATATACTTCTGTTGACAAACCATCAAACCCGCCGCTGATCGATGAACCTCCAAACCCAGAAAATAAGACAAATCACCTAATTCTTTAAGATTAAACGCCGAATTCAGTGTCTCAGTCAACATTCGAATGCCATCCACATCATCCCCACTGATCACCATATCATCAACATATATAAGAAGAATAGTAATCCCATGATCCGAGCGACGAGTAAATAGAGAAGGATCATTGCTACTCTGAATAAACCCAATCCTGTGAATCAATTCATGAAACTTCTCAAACCATGCCGCGGTGCCTTCTTCAAACCATACAAGGAACGACGCAGACAACAAACCTTCGATTTATCACCCTTGGAGTACCCAGGCGGACATTCCATATAAATGGTTTCCTTCAAATCCTCATGCAGAAACGCATTCTTAACATCTAAATGCTGTAAGGTCCAACCCCGTATAGCCGCCACTGCAAGTAAAGTACGCACTGTCTGCATTTTAGCAACTGGTGCAAAGGTTTCATTGTAATCAATTCCAAATGCCTGCTTGAAACCCTGGGCAACAACCCTAGCACGAAAATGCTCTATGGATCCATCAGGGTTCATCTTCACAGTGTAAACCCACCGAGAGCCAATAACGGGGTATTCAGGACGACTAGGAACCACATCCCACGTATGAGAGACCTCCAAGGCCGCAAACTCAACGTCCATAGCATCATCCCAGCAAGGCTGACCATGAGCTTGCTTATAGGATGTTGGGATAGGAACATGTGTAGTAGCAAAAGCCACAAAATCATTATGGCGAGATGGGGGCTGGCCCTTCGTACTACGCAAGGAACGACGCGACTGAACCGGGGAAGGCGATTGTGAAGAGGACAAAGAAGACCCAGACGAGGACCCCGACTGATCCAAGTCAAAGTTGGTCGACAAATGATGAGACCCAGAAGAGGACGAGGAGTCCGATGATGAAGAAGAGGTGCTGGACGAAGGAGAAGGAGGATCCGAGGTAGCTGGGGCAGGAGGAAAAATAGCTGGGAACTCGGCCAGTACAGGGAAAAGATCCGGGGCCAACTGTTGCTCCTCCGCCGAAGGAGAGTAGTGCATAAGATGCTCCATAAATACCACATCACAGGAGATGCGAATCCGACGATGAACAGCATCATAGCATACATAGCCCTTGTGCTTCTCACTATATCCAACAAATACACATCTAACCGCTTTAGGAGCAAACTTATCACGTTCCCGACGAGGCAAAAGAACATAGCAGACACAGCTAAAAACTCGCAGCCAGTCATAGTTGGGAAGCCGCTGATAAAGAATTTGAAATGGACTCTGATGATTTAAGACAGCAGTCGGCTGCCTATTAATCAAGTACACCACCGTATGAATTACCTCGACCCAAAAACTAGTAGGAACATTAGAATGAAAGAGTAGGGCACGAGCTAGTTCGAGCACATGACGATGCTTGCGCTCGACGAGTCCATTCTGCTGAGAAACACCTGGACATGACTGTTGTGGCAAAATACCGCGATCACGAAACACTTCCTGAAGAGGTCCAGAAGTAAACTCACCACCAGGATCAGAGAGCAAGATTTTAACCGAACGACCAAACTGCGTCTGAACCATGGCAAAAAATTCCTTAGCCGCAGCAAGTAAACCAGATTTCTGTCTTAAGAAATAAACCCAAGTATAACGGGTGGCATGATCAACAAACAGTGCGAAATATCGGAAACCAACTCATGATGTTACCGGAGCAGGCCCCCATAAATCAGTATGAACTAACGCAAACGGTTCAGAATACTCCGTATTACTCAAACTAAATGAGTGCTGAGAAAGTTTAGCCTCAATACAATGAACATAATCCCGAGAATCCACAGAAGAAACAGAACCCGATATCAACTTAGTTTTAAACATATCCAACAATCGAGCCGAATTGGGATGCCCTAACCGACGATGCCACAAATCCCAGCTAGAAAGTTTAACCGAAAACAAGAATCTACTGTAGAAGCAGCCCTCAGAATGTCATCTCCACCTTGAACACCGCCACCAGCACCCGACTCCATGCACACTTCACGTGGCCCCCCATGCAGCCGATCACGAGAGTAAGCATCCAAGGTGTAGACGCGCCCAGTCTTAGTCCCTCGGCCGATCACCGCCCCCGACGTCGTGTCCTGTACAACACAACCATGCGAATGAAATGTAACGCGACAGCCATCTTCAGCAAGTTGACCAACTGAAACCAGACTAGGAACTAAACTGGGCACATATAAAGCATCACGAAGCTTAACCCCATCCCGAGTAACATCACCAATGCCCTTAGCAGGAAGACATGTACCATCAGCTACTTGTAACTGAACTTGTGAAGTCGGTATTAAACCAGTGAAAGAGGATCGACAACTAGTCATGTGATTAAATGCAGCGGAATCGAGATGCCAAGACGAGGAGGTAGGAAGAGGCATACCCGTGGTGAATACGGAACCTAAGAGAGTAGGAAGAGTCTCCTTAAGCACTTCTTGCATTAACTGGCGAAGTGACTCTCGAGAGGCAGCCGTCTCCACCGGCGGCGAAGGCCCAGCAATAGTAGTGGCATAAGCGGGAGCCCCGCGGCCTGCTCCCAAAGACGACCCAGATGCCTAGAACGACCACGCCGCGCAAGAATCGGGCAGTCTCCGATCAAATGCCCCTCCTTTTTACAATAACTACACGCAATACGCTTGGGACAGCGGCGTTGAACGTGGCCTGGTTCATGACAGAAGTGGCAAATAATCACCCCAGAGGATGATTGCTGAAATCGGGGCCGATCAGAAGCCGCAAAGACTGGAGCAGCCTAAACAGGAGCAGAAGACAGCGAACCAGTCCCAACAGGTGCAGCAGCAAACACGAACGAGCCCGCTGAGTCCGAGGAATGAACGTCAAGCTTAGCTTGGCTACGCAACCTTGTCTCCTCACGAATAAGCTCGCCCAAAACCTCTTCAATTGTAGAAACGTTGCGATGAAGGAGGGAGGAACGAATTCCTTCAAAATCAGCTCTAAGATTCATCAAGAAATATTATTTTTTGGAAACGATATTTATTCGATTAGAACTTTAGTGATGACCGCTCCACCTGTCTCTCTCCCATCTAATCGCTCTCGCGTAGGAAAAAACGGAATCCAGCTCCAGGGAAGGAAAAATGGCGTTATCCATCTCCAAGGAAGATCCAATACTTTGAGTCATCGAACACTGTTGGGGTCGATGGTGTCAGGATGGCAGCCAGCAGTTCGCCAAAGCTAACGCTCTAATCAAATCTCATCTACCTTTCTTCACTCTCGCTTTCTCTATAAAAGTTACCAAATCCCTATATCCATAGCTCCAAACTAATCCTATAAATCCCCAAATCTCTGGATTTATATTGATCCCGTAGGATTTGAGCAATCCAAGAAGGTTAGTAGCATAGATTAGCTCAGATTAATATCCTCAAAGTTCATGGTTGTTTCCCTTCTTTCGGGAGTAAGATCTCGATATCCGCCTTTTCAGATTGGGATGGAGAGGCGATGGTAGAACAATTTCGTCCATTCGATTGTACCTAATTCATGGCAATTGACAAGTATCTTCTATTTCGTGTATTAGAGGTGGAGAGTTGCTTGGCTCTCAATTGGTCGTTCCTTGTGATTCTTCATGTTTCCATTTGATGGATTGTGCTCTGTTATCCATATTGAAGTCAGTAAGCTTGTGGAAGGAAGGTGGCTGGATAATGAGGAGTTCATTATTTGGATGAAATGATATTCAATTTCGTGATTGGAGGCCCTATTAAGTCGAAATTTCAAACAAACGTAACTTTGTGCTCAGGTATCCGATCGTAGCGAATTTTTTTTTATTCCAACATAACATTGCGAGATCTTGCAAGCCACAAACTGCCACAGGCGGTTTGGTCCTGCCTTCGTCCCGATAAAACGACGTTAGCTACCCCGAACGAGCTTTTTTCCGATTTCGGCAAACTTTGGACGACCATAACTTTGTGCTCCGCACTCCGAACGTCATGATTTTTTTTTTATTTCGTCTAACATTTCAAGGACAACAATTTTTATCATATCCATAATTTCTGTATGGATTTGTGGAAAGTGAAGGTGAAGCTATTCCCAAAATCCCGTATATCCAGAAATAATTTCTGTTTTGAAAATTCATTCCATGTAAAAGTTGTAGTACGGTCGGTAATCCTGGCTTCGTTATACTAGGTATCTGAATCCAAGTATGATTGAGAATAAAAGCACCAACCTATTCACGAGTAGTCAATCATTTTCCGCGTATTATTTAAGAGGGAAAATGAGTAAAACTAGTGATCTCGGGAAGATAAGGTGAAGTGAAGTATGCAAACAAGAAGTACGTATCTAATTTGAAAGTATAATTTGGTCTATACAAAATCAACTAACTAATATGCTAAAATGTCTATTAGTCGACTCAAACACGCCTGCTTCTAGAGAAATTAATCTCGGGTTCTATATAATCACTACAAGAAAGTTAATTCATAACGACGTTCACCTAACGACATTTAGCTGAAGGTATGGAGCGACGAGGTGAATCTGGTTTCGAAGTGAGCCCAGGATTTGACTAGCAACAGATTTTGTGAAGATTGGTTCGTGAGTTGGCCAGTGATTTCGCCTCAGCCACTTCTGCCATTGCAGTCGTTGAAGCACAGGGTTTCTAAGTTCTGGTGCTTTTTCATTCAATAGTATATGATAACTTTAAGATCTTTGTTATGTTCCCCTTTCCTTCCATAATTTGATGGACTATTCCTATCAATTCTTTTTTTAAGGGAATCCTACCGATTCCAACTAGCGGAATATGGTATTGGGGATTTGGACATCGTTGCATGGTGTATTCAAGTGGCATCGATGTAGCTTACATTCATGTTAATTTTTTATTTGTTTCAAAACGTTTCATAAAAATTACTATGAATACGAGCCATTTAAGTGGTTATGTGACTTAAGGAAGTTTCACAGCAGACCAAAATTGGACCGAGGCATACGCGAGATTTTTCTACTAACCGCCACTCTAAATAAAATTACAATGATTATTATCTCTACTCAAAATTCATGTTATAATTTTTTTTCCATATATACTTGTTCCTAGAGAAGTTAATCTCGGGTTCTGAATAACAATGATGCTTTCAGGGGAACACTCCTTTCCAACTTCATCATTACATCAAATACGCTGTGCTGTTGCGGAGAGTTTGAAGCAAGAAGAATCACATTGTCAATAGTATCGAATTCGGAGTCCACAGGAGGGGATACAAGCCTAGACGCAGAATCATCAAAACCTAAGGTGTGTGCTCCTGCAGTGAATAAGAGCAACCTTAACTATCATATTAAGTCTAAGTACTTACAACTTCACATTTTGATTGATAAAACATTATGGTTAGTGGATGCATGACATTAATATTTGAATATATGATTTATTGCTTGAATCAATACCTGTTGTATAGTGAAGTGGTGATACCTGGACTAATTGGCAAATGATTTCATAGAAACGATCCAGACCGATTCTGATTATCAAACAGACATAAGATTTCCACATGTGATTATTGTCCATCAAAATATGGCTATCCATAACTTTCTTACCAAACCCAAACAAATCCTTTACGAATCTCTTTGTTGCTGGTTCTTCCTTCACCAGTCGCCTCACAATGATGCCCTCTTCGATTAGAATTGCATAGCTCAATCAAAGGAATCAAATTCCTTGTTCGAGAACACAAGAACAGGGTATTCAAAAGAGCTCGGGTAAGCTTGTTTGAATGGGTTTTCGATGGAAACGAAGGGAACTCTTACACCAGGAAGAGTGCTTGATCGTTATGAGGTCGCCTTTGATGTAAATGAGGGGTTTTCTCGATTAGTAAGCCAAGATTCCGCAAGCTTTAATCGCAACCAAAACCAAGACAACTTCACAACTCAAAAGGTTGGGAATTTTGGGGTTATCTTCATAAATAACCTCTGAACTTCACAATACATGAATGAGGCCTTGTATAGGCATAAACAAGCTTAAACTAACCTAAACAAGAATTGAAACTAACCTAATTCAACAAGGAAACTAAATTATACAAGTAACCCGAATCCAACTCGGAATCCTAATGTCATGTCGGATTTCTGGCAGCTCGAGACAACATCTTTGAATGCCTCGAAAATGATCTTCCCAGGCCAGTCGTCTTCATCCAATTCCTGCCCTTGGTTTAGAAATTACTCTTCTTTCCATGGCAAATGGAATTAGTCTCTGGTTGTGTCCCAAACTCTAGCTATTAAGCTCCAAAGTTGGCACCTCGATCTTGCTATTTGCCCTAGCAAAAAATGGCAGATTCTCGGTTTTAATTTGGCAACTTGGAGAGCTTCAATCATGGTCTTCCAGACTTCAATTGGAACTTAAAAGCCTTCCATCTTGCTTAGGGTTACTCCATCTTCAAAATAAGACATCAAACTCGAATTTTCATTGAATGAATTGATCGAACCAAGCCTCCAAAGTTGGTAACATGAAACACAGAAAAGACTTAACAAAAATTCAGATTCTTTCTTCCTTGTGAAACTAACCCCTTGATCAAACCATGAAAGCTCAAAGGTTAAGCAATTTGAGATTATATCAATTCGGATCAAATATTAACATATAAGTCCTTTACATGTCGCAGTATCACCCTTACTGTCTCTCTCATTCTCAAAGGTAAATAATTGATTGGTGCATTCACTTCTTCATTGAGCACTTGATCATGCTCAGTTTTATTGGCTTCCTAATCTTCAGCAATTCATTCGTCATCATATTCTATATCTTTAAATATACGTTCAAAATCTTTCTACATTGCCCCAGATAAGCTTTGAGTTATGCATCACGTAGAAAAGGTTACTAGAATATTGTCCACAAGCTGAGCTAGGGTTGTAGTCGGCCTTGTAAACGTATGGGAGATACAGCCGACCCCATGATGCACGGAACTCTGAAAAAATATGGAGAACTATTCCTCCGTTGTGCATGGTAATGAAAGGTAGGCAAACAACGGGTTAAGAAGACTTTATAACGAGCGTAGACAAGTCTGAACGCATTGATGGTCGAGAAAATCACGTATATCGTGTAATTTTCTTATACAAGTAGAAGGGCTCTAATGCAAGCTTTTTTTATATATAATTGTGAAGGGTGGGTATTGGTTGAAATTTTTTTGATAGACATTGGTTGAATTTTTAAACACCCAGTTTTGGCGGCTTCGTGAACAAAGAAAGGCAGCCAAATAATTGTGCTATTGGCTTACGTACGTCTATGTGCCTTGCGCGTCGGGACTGTAGACAAACTACATAAAAATAATAATAATAGATTTTCTACGTACGCATTTTGACCTTGTGATTCAGGTCATTGGCTTGACCCTTGAAACTAATTATATATCCATCGATCTCCCCATTCTATTCTACGATGGAATGTTATAATACACCATTAATTAATTGTCAAAGGACACGCTAAATTGGTTTGTCTGCATGTAGAACTAGAACTATATATAAATAGCGCTCAACCCTCATTCAAACAAGAACCACAAGCAAACATCTTCTTACCGAAGGCAAATTTAAAAACAAAGATTCATCAGCAAACTGATTCTCTCTCTCTCGACTCATTTCCCCACAAAACAAAACAAAAGAAAACAAAACAAAACATGGTGAGCTCAGATATCTCAACCGCCTCTCCTAGAAAGCTGGAGGGCAAAGTGGCAATCATCACCGGCGGAGCTAGCGGCATAGGCGAGAGCACCGCCAGGCTGTTCGTCCACCACGGAGCCAAGGTCCTCATCGCCGACGTTCAAGACAAACTCGGACAGTCCCTCGCCATGGAACTCGGCCCGCCGGAGATCGTCTCCTTTGTCCACTGCAACGTTACAAGTGATTCTGACCTTGAGAATGCCGTTGATACAGCGGTCTCAAGGTACGGCCAGCTAGACATCATGTACAACAACGCTGGAATCGGAGGTAACCTCGACACCACCATCTTAAACTCCGACAACGCCGACTTCAAGAAGGTGCTTGAAATCAACCTCTTCGGATCCTTCCTCGGAGCCAAACACGCCGCCAGGGTTATGATTCCCGCAAGGAAAGGTTGCATCTTGTTCACCGGCAGCGTTGCCGCTTCTATAAGCGGCGACTTGTCTTACGCATACAAGGCTTCCAAGCATGCTATTTTGGGGCTCAACAACAACTTGACCGTGGAGCTGGGCAAGTACGGCATCAGGGTCAACACCATTTCTCCCTATGGAGTGGCCACTCCCATGGTCACAAGCGGCATGCAAATGGACAAGAAGGCTGCTGAGGAATTCATGTCCGCCGCCGGAAACTTGAGAGGGGCTATCCTCGAACCCGAGGATGTTGCTCGGGCTGCCTTATACTTGGCCAGTGACGATGCAAAATACGTGAGCGGATTGAATTTGATAGTTGATGGAGGCCACAATCACAACCATCCGCTTTTTGGTGCAACAGATTCGCTTGCCAACTGATTACCTCTTCCCTTTCATGATGCACAAATATTCATTTATTTTTTTATTGTCTTAAATTTCCTATTATATATGTACGTAGTCAGCCTAGTATTCTCAAGTTTGTCATAAACATTGTTTCATTTGTATTTGTATATTATTAAAATGACCGGTCGAACCATTCCACTTGCTAAACCGGTTTGACAACCTTGCTCCAAACTGTGGTCCAATTTTTATAATTTCATTGGTTAGAGCTTTGGGTTGTTTATATGCTAATCTTTCATTTCGGATCCTTAAAATGATAACTAGTTAATATCACTACTACCAATTTACAAATTTCATAAGTCATTTTCCCAAATTCAATCCTTTAATAATTTCGTAATTGTGGCAATCCTAGATAGATCTTACCGAATCCTCGAAGTGCATTGCTAGACGCTCATTATCTTTTATGAACATATAATTAATCTCGGTAATCAACAAAACCCTACGGGTCACAAAAAAAAATTCTTCGAAAATGCGAGCGAAATGATGTGTTTGAATCATTCTGTTACTAACACGCATTGAAAGATAAACCGCATTGGAGAGTGGCGGTCTAATAAACCGCGCCGAGAAGCATCGGTTTGTATGTATATATATTTTTTTTCAATCCAAACTTAAGTCGAATCTTCAAACAAACATAACTTTGTGCTCCGGTATCCGATCGTAGCGAGATATTTTTCGATTTCGCATAACTTTTCGAGATCTGGCATGACGCATCTGCCGCAGGCGGTTTGATCTCTCCTTCATCCAGGAAAATGTCGTTTTGGTGACAATGTAAGGTGTGACATAAAATATTATTTTTTGGAAACGATATTTATTCGATTAGAACTTTAGTGATGACCCCTCCACCTGTCTCTCTCCCATCTAATCGCTCTCGCGTAGGAAAAAACGGAATCCAGCTCCAGGGAAAGAAAAATGGCGTTATCCTTCTCCAAGGAAGATCTAATACTTTGAGTCATCGAACAGTGTTGGGGTCGATGGTGTCAGGGAAGGCAGCCAGCAGTTCGACAAAAGGTAGCGCTCTAATCAAATCTCATCTACCTTTCTTCACTCTCGCTTTCTCTATAAAAGTTACCAAATCCCTAGATCCATAGCTCCAAACTAATCCTATAAATCCCCAAATCTCTGGATTTATATTGATCCCGTAGGATTTGAGCAATCCAAGAAGGTTAGTAGCATAGATTAGCTTAGATTAATATCCTCAAAGTTCATGGTTGTTTCCCTTCTTTCGGGAGTAAGATCTCGATATCCGCCTTTTCAGATTGGGATGGAGAGGCGATGGTAGAACAATTTCGTCCATTCGATTGTACCTAATTCATGGCAATTGACAAGTATCTTCTATTTCGTGTATTAGAGGTGGAGAGTTGCTTGGCTCTCAATTGGTCGTTCCTTGTGATTCTTCATGTTTCCATTTGATGGATTGTGCTCTGTTATCCATATTGAAGTCAGTAAGCTTGTGGAAGGAAGGTGGCTGGATAATGAGGAATTCATTATTTGGATGAAATGATATTCAATTTCGTGATTGGAGGCCCTATTAAGTCGAAATTTCAAACAAACGTAACTTTGTGCTCAGGTATCCGATCGTAGCGAATTTTTTTTTATTCCAACATAACATTGCGAGATCTTGCAAGCCACAAACTGCCACAGGCGGTTTGGTCCTGCCTTCGTCCCGATAAAACGACGTTAGCTACCCCGAACGAGCTTTTTTCCGATTTCGGCAAACTTTGGACGACCATAACTTTGTGCTCCGCACTCCGAACGTCATGATTTTTTTTTTATTTCGTCTAACATTTCAAGGACAACAATTTTTATCATATCCATAATTTCTGTATGGATTTGTGGAAAGTGAAGGTGAATCTATTCCCAAAATCCCGTAAATCCAGAAATAATTTCTGTTTTGAAAATTCATTCCATGTAAAAGTTGTAGTCCTTCAAAAGTTACCCGAAAAAAAATTCATGACGTTCGAACTGCGGAGCCTAAAGTTATGGTCGTCCAAAATTTGTCGAAGAAAAAAGCTCTTTCGGGGAAACAAACAATGTTTTTCTGGGACTAAAGCGCGACCAAACCGCCTGCAAAAGTTTCGCTGTGCAAGATCTCGAAAAGTTAAGCAGAGCAAGGAAAATTCCTACGATCGGGTACCCGAGCACAAAGTTGCGTTTGTTTGAAGTTTCGACATAAGATCGGATTGAAAAAAAAATTCATACAAACTGCTGATAGGGGCGGGGGGGGGGGGTGCGGTTTGCACAAGAACTGCTGCTTCCCGATGTGGTTTATCAGACCGCTATGCCCCAATGCGGTTTTCGAAAAAATGGTATTTTTTCAAATTTTTGAAAATTGATGGTATTTTTGGAATTTTTTTTAGTGGCCTTCCTGAAAAAAATCCCTAGTACGGTCGGTAATCCTGGCTTCGTTATACTAGGTATCTGAATCCTAGTATGATTGAGAATAAAAGCACCAACCTATTCACGAGTAGTCAATCATTTTCCGCGTATTATTTAAGAGGGAAAATGAGTAAAACTAGTGATCTCGGGAAGATAAGGTGAAGTGAAGTATGCAAACAAGAAGTACGTATCTAATTTGAAAGTATAATTTGGTCTATACAAAATCAACTAACTAATATGCTAAAATGTCTATTAGTCGACTCAAACACGCCTGCTTCTAGAGAAATTAATCTCGGGTTCTATATAATCACTACAAGAAAGTTAATTCATAACGACGTTCACCTAACGACATTTAGCTGAAGGTATGGAGCGACGAGGTGAATCTGGTTTCGAAGTGAGCCCAGGATTTGACTAGCAACAGATTTTGTGAAGATTGGTTCGTGTGTTGGCCAGTGATTTCGCCTCAGCCACTTCTGCCATTGCAGTCGTTGAAGCACAGGGTTTCTAAGTTCTGGTGCTTTTTCATTCAATAGTATATGATAACTTTAAGATCTTGGTTATGTTCCCCTTTCCTTCCATAATTTGATGGACTATTCCTATCAATTCTTTTTTTAAGGGAATCCTACCGATTCCAACTAGCGGAATATGGTATTGGGGATTTGGACATCGTTGCATGGTGTCTTCAAGCGGCATCGATGTAGCTTACATTCATGTTAATTTTTTATTTGTTTCAAAACGTTTCATAAAAATTACTATGAATACGAGCCATTTAAGTGGTTATGCGACTTAAGGAAGTTTCACAGCAGACCAAAATTGGACCGAGGCATACGCGAGATTTTTCTACTAACCGCCACTCTAAATAAAATTACAATGATTATTATCTCTACTCAAAATTCATGTTATAATTTTTTTTTCCATATATACTTGTTCCTAGAGAAGTTAATCTCGGGTTCTGAATAACAATGATGCTTTCAGGGGAACACTCCTTTCCAACTTCATCATTACATCAAATACGCTGTGCTGTTGCGGAGAGTTTGAAGCAAGAAGAATCACATTGTCAATAGTATCGAATTCGGAGTCCACAGGAGGGGATACAAGCCTAGACGCAGAATCATCAAAACCTAAGGTGTGTGCTCCTGCAGTGAATAAGAGCAACCTTAACTATCATATTAAGTCTAAGTACTTACAACTTCACATTTTGATTGATAAAACATTATGGTTAGTGGATGCATGACATTAATATTTGAATATATGATTTATTGCTTGAATCAATACCTGTTGTATAGTGAAGTGGTGATACCTGGACTAATTGGCAAATGATTTCATAGAAACGATCCAGACCGATTCTGATTATCAAACAGACATAAGATTTCCACATGTGATTATTGTCCATCAAAATATGGCTATCCATAACTTTCTTACCAAACCCAAACAAATCCTTTACGAATCTCTTTGTTGCTGGTTCTTCCTTCACCAGTCGCCTCACAATGATGCCCTCTTCGATTAGAATTGCATAGCTCAATCAAAGGAATCAAATTCCTTGTTCGAGAACACAAGAACAGGGTATTCAAAAGAGCTCGGGTAAGCTTGTTTGAATGGGTTTTCGATGGAAACGAAGGGAACTCTTACACCAGGAAGAGTGCCTGATCGTTATGAGGTCGCCTTTGATGTAAATGAGGGGTTTTCTTGATTAGTAAGCCAAGATTCCGCAAGCTTTAATCGCAACCAAAACCAAGACAACTTCACAACTCAAAAGGTTGGGAATTTTGGGGTTATCTTCATAAATAACCCCTGAACTTCACAATACCTGAATGAGGCCTTGTATAGGCATAAACAAGCTTAAACTAACCTAAACAAGAATTGAAACTAACCTAATTCAACAAGGAAACTAAATTATACAAGTAACCCGAATCCAACTCGGAATCCTAATGTCATGTCGGATTTCTGGCAGCTCGAGACAACATCTTTGAATGCCTCGAAAATGATCTTCCCGGGCCAGTCGTCTTCATCCAATTCCCGCCCTTGGTTTAGAAATTACTCTTCTTTCCATGGCAAATGGAATTAGTCTCTGGTTGTGTCCCAAACTCTAGCTATTAAGCTCCAAAGTTGGCACCTCGATCTTGCTATTTGCCCTAGCAAAAAATGGCAGATTCTCGGTATTAATTTGGCAACTTGGAGAGCTTCAATCATGGTCTTCCAGACTTCAATTGGAACTTAAAAGCCTTCCATCTTGCTTAGGGTTACTCCATCTTGAAAATAAGACATCAAACTCGAATTTTCATTGAATGAATTGATCGAACCAAGCCTCCAAAGTTGGTAACATGAAACACAGAAAAGACTTAACAAAAATTCAGATTCTTTCTTCCTTGTGAAACTAACCCCTTGATCAAACCATGAAAGCTCAAAGGTTAAGCAATTTGAGATTATATCAATTCGGATCAAATATTAACATATAAGTCCTTTACATGTCGCAGTATCACCCTTACTGTCTCTCTCATTCTCAAAGGTAAATAATTGATTGGTGCATTCACTTCTTCATTGAGCACTTGATCATGCTCAGTTTTATTGGCTTCCTAATCTTCAGCAATTCATTCGTCATCATATTCTATATCTTTAAATATACGTTCAAAATCTTTCTACATTGCCCCAGATAAGCTTTGAGTTATGCATCACGTAGAAAAGGTTACTAGAATATTGTCCACAAGCTGAGCTAGGGTTGTAGTCGGCCTTGTAAACGTATGGGAGATACAGCCGACCCCATGATGCACGGAACTCTGAAAAAATATGGAGAACTATTCCTCCGTTGTGCATGGTAATGAAAGGTAGGCAAACAACGGGTTAAGAAGACTTTATAACGAGCGTAGACAAGTCTGAACGCATTGATGGTCGAGAAAATCACGTATATCGTGTAATTTTCTTATACAAGTAGAAGGGCTCTAATGCAAGCTTTTTTATATATAATTGTGAAGGGTGGGTATTGGTTGAAATTTTTTTGATAGACATTGGTTGAATTTTTAAACACCCAGTTTTGGCGGCTTCGTGAACAAAGAAAGGCAGCCAAATAATTGTGCTATTGGCTTACGTACGTCTATGTGCCTTGCGCGTCGGGACTGTAGACAAACTACATAAAAATAATAATAATAGATTTTCTACGTACGCATTTTGACCTTGTGATTCAGGTCATTGGCTTGACCCTTGAAACTAATTATATATCCATCGATCTCCCCATTCTATTCTACGATGGAATGTTATAATACACCATTAATTAATTGTCAAAGGACACGCTAAATTGGTTTGTCTGCATGTAGAACTAGAACTATATATAAATAGCGCTCAACCCTCATTCAAACAAGAACCACAAGCAAACATCTTCTTACCGAAGGCAAATTTAAAAACAAAGATTCATCAGCAAACTGATTCTCTCTCTCTCGACTCATTTCCCCACAAAACAAAACAAAAGAAAACAAAACAAAACATGGTGAGCTCAGATATCTCAACCGCCTCTCCTAGAAAGCTGGAGGGCAAAGTGGCAATCATCACCGGCGGAGCTAGCGGCATAGGCGAGAGCACCGCCAGGCTGTTCGTCCACCACGGAGCCAAGGTCCTCATCGCCGACGTTCAAGACAAACTCGGACAGTCCCTCGCCATGGAACTCGGCCCGCCGGAGATCGTCTCCTTTGTCCACTGCAACGTTACAAGTGATTCTGACCTTGAGAATGCCGTTGATACAGCGGTCTCAAGGTACGGCCAGCTAGACATCATGTACAACAACGCTGGAATCGGAGGTAACCTCGACACCACCATCTTAAACTCCGACAACGCCGACTTCAAGAAGGTGCTTGAAATCAACCTCTTCGGATCCTTCCTCGGAGCCAAACACGCCGCCAGGGTTATGATTCCCGCAAGGAAAGGTTGCATCTTGTTCACCGGCAGCGTTGCCGCTTCTATAAGCGGCGACTTGTCTTACGCATACAAGGCTTCCAAGCATGCTATTTTGGGGCTCAACAACAACTTGACCGTGGAGCTGGGCAAGTACGGCATCAGGGTCAACACCATTTCTCCCTATGGAGTGGCCACTCCCATGGTCACAAGCGGCATGCAAATGGACAAGAAGGCTGCTGAGGAATTCATGTCCGCCGCCGGAAACTTGAGAGGGGCTATCCTCGAACCCGAGGATGTTGCTCGGGCTGCCTTATACTTGGCCAGTGACGATGCAAAATACGTGAGCGGATTGAATTTGATAGTTGATGGAGGCCACAATCACAACCATCCGCTTTTTGGTGCAACAGATTCGCTTGCCAACTGATTACCTCTTCCCTTTCATGATGCACAAATATTCATTTATTTTTTTATTGTCTTAAATTTCCTATTATATATGTACGTAGTCAGCCTAGTATTCTCAAGTTTGTCATAAACATTGTTTCATTTGTATTTGTATATTATTAAAATGACCGGTCGAACCATTCCACTTGCTAAACCGGTTTGACAACCTTGCTCCAAACTGTGGTCCAATTTTTATAATTTCATTGGTTAGAGCTTTGGGTTGTTTATATGCTAATCTTTCATTTCGGATCCTTAAAATGATAACTAGTTAATATCACTACTACCAATTTACAAATTTCATAAGTCATTTTCCCAAATTCAATCCTTTAATAATTTCGTAATTGTGGCAATCCTAGATAGATCTTACCGAATCCTCGAAGTGCATTGCTAGACGCTCATTATCTTTTATGAACATATAATTAATCTCGGTAATCAACAAAACCCTACGGGTCACAAAAAAAAATTCTTCGAAAATGCGAGCGAAATGATGTGTTTGAATCATTCTGTTACTAACACGCATTGAAAGATAAACCGCATTGGAGAGTGGCGGTCTAATAAACCGCGCCGAGAAGCATCGGTTTGTATGTATATATATTTTTTTTCAATCCAAACTTAAGTCGAATCTTCAAACAAACATAACTTTGTGCTCCGGTATCCGATCGTAGCGAGATATTTTTCGATTTCGCATAACTTTTCGAGATCTTGCATGACGCATCTGCCGCAGGCGGTTTGATCTCTCCTTCATCCAGGAAAATGTCGTTTGCTGCCCAAACGAGATTTTTTCCGACACTACAACAAAACTACTCTTCTGTGACAAAATATTCCGTGATGGGTCAAATTTCGTCACATAATGTAGAATTTGTGTGTCGAAATTTACTGCTTGTCCCAAAAAGCTTGAATATTTTGTCAGACCTAGCATAAAACTATTCGTGATGAAATAAATCTTTCCTGTGATACAGTCCAACGTCACCTTTAGTTCATTGTTTTATGTGACGTTTTGGTGACAATGTAAGTTGTGACATAAAATATTATTTTTTGGAAACGATATTTATTCGATTAGAACTTTAGTGATGACCCCTCCACCTGTCTCTCTCCCATCTAATCGCTCTCGCGTAGGAAAAAACGGAATCCAGCTCCAGGGAAAGAAAAATGGCGTTATCCTTCTCCAAGGAAGATCCAATACTTTGAGTCATCGAACAGTGTTGGGGTCGATGGTGTCAGGGAAGGCAGCCAGCAGTTCGCCAAAGCTAGCGCTCTAATCAAATCTCATCTACCTTTCTTCACTCTCGCTTTCTCTATAAAAGTTACCAAATCCGTAGATCCATAGCTCCAAACTAATCCTATAAATCCCCAAATCTCTGGATTTATATCGATCCCGTAGGATTTGAGCAATCCAAGAAGGTTAGTAGCATAGATTAGCTCAGATTAATATCCTCAAAGTTCATGGTTGTTTCCCTTCTTTCGGGAGTAAGATCTCGATATCCGCCTTTTCAGATTGGGATGTAGAGGCGATGGTAGAACAATTTCGTCCATTCGATTTTACCTAATTCATGGCAATTGACAAGTATCTTCTATTTCGTGTATAAGAGGTGGAGAGTTGCTTGGCTCTCAATTGGTCGTTCCTTGTGATTCTTCATGTTTCCATTTGATAGATTGTGCTCTGTTATCCATATTGAAGTCAGTAAGCTTGTGGAAGGAAGGTGGCTGGATAATGAGGAGTTCATTATTTGGATGAAATGATATTCAATTTCATGATTGGAGGCCCTATTAAGTCGAAATTTCAAACAAACGTAACTTTGTGCTCAGGTATCCGATCGTAGCGAATTTTTTTTTATTCCAACATAACATTTCGAGATCTTGCAAGCCACAAATTGGCACAGGCGGTTTGGTCCTGCCTTCGTCCCGATAAAATGACGTTAGCTACCCCGAACGAGCTTTTTTCCGATTTCGGCAAACTTTGGACGACCATAACTTTGTGCTCCGCACTCCGAACGTCATGATTTTTTTTTTATTTCGTCTAACATTTCAAGGACAACAATTTTTATCATATCCATAATTTCTGTATGGATTTGTGGAAAGTGAAGGTGAAGCTATTCCCAAAATCCCGTATATCCAGAAATAATTTCTGTTTTGAAAATTCATTCCATGTAAAAGTTGTAGTCCTTCAAAAGTTACCCGAAAAAAAATTCATGACGTTCGAACTGCGGAGCCTAAAGTTATGGTCGTCCAAAATTTGTCGAAGAAAAAAGCTCTTTCGGGGAAACAAACAATGTTTTTCTGGGACTAAAGCGCGACCAAACCGCCTGCAAAAGTTTCGCTGTGCAAGATCTCGAAAAGTTAAGCGGAGCAAGGAAAATTCCTACGATCGGGTACCCGAGCACAAAGTTGCGTTTGTTTGAAGTTTCGACATAAGATCGGATTGAAAAAAAAATTCATACAAACTGCTGACAGGGGCGGGGGGGGGGGGGGGTGCGGTTTGCACAAGAACTGCTGCTTCCCGACGTGGTTTATCAGACCGCTATGCCCCAATGCGGTTTTCGAAAAAATGGTATTTTTTCAATTTTTTGAAAATTGATGGTATTTTTGGAATTTTTTTTAGTGGCCTTTCTGAAAAAAATCCCTAGTACGGTCGGTAATCCTGGCTTCGTTATACTAGGTATCTGAATCCTAGTATGATTGAGAATAAAAGCACCAACCTATTCACGAGTAGTCAATCATTTTCCGCGTATTTTTTAAGAGGGAAAATGAGTAAAACTAGTGATCTCGGGAAGATAAGGTGAAGTGAAGTATGCAAACAAGAAGTACGTATCTAATTTGAAAGTATAATTTGGTCTATACAAAATCAACTAACTAATATGCTAAAATGTCTATTAGTCGACTCAAACACGCCTGCTTCTAGAGAAATTAATCTCGGGTTCTATATAATCACTACAAGAAAGTTAATTCATAACGACGTTCACCTAACGACATTTAGCTGAAGGTATGGAGCGACGAGGTGAATCTGGTTTCGAAGTGAGCCCAGGATTTGACTAGCAACAGATTTTGTGAAGATTGGTTCGTGAGTTGGCCAGTGATTTCGCCTCAGCCACTTCTGCCATTGCAGTCGTTGAAGCACAGGGTTTCTAAGTTCTGGTGCTTTTTCATTCAATAGTATATGATAACTTTAAGATCTTTGTTATGTTCCCCTTTCCTTCCATAATTTGATGGACTATTCCTATCAATTCTTTTTTTAAGGGAATCCTACCGATTCCAACTAGCGGAATATGGTATTGGGGATTTGGACATCGTTGCATGGTGTATTCAAGTGGCATCGATGTAGCTTACATTCATGTTAATTTTTTATTTGTTTCAAAACGTTTCATAAAAATTACTATGAATACGAGCCATTTAAGTGGTTATGCGACTTAAGGAAGTTTCACAGCAGACCAAAATTGGACCGAGGCATACGCGAGATTTTTCTACTAACCGCCACTCTAAATAAAATTACAATGATTATTATCTCTACTCAAAATTCATGTTATAATTTTTTTTCCATATATACTTGTTCCTAGAGAAGTTAATCTCGGGTTCTGAATAACAATGATGCTTTCAGGGGAACACTCCTTTCCAACTTCATCATTACATCAAATACGCTGTGCTGTTGCGGAGAGTTTGAAGCAAGAAGAATCACATTGTCAATAGTATCGAATTCGGAGTCCACAGGAGGGGATACAAGCCTAGACGCAGAATCATCAAAACCTAAGGTGTGTGCTCCTGCAGTGAATAAGAGCAACCTTAACTATCATATTAAGTCTAAGTACTTACAACTTCACATTTTGATTGATAAAACATTATGGTTAGTGGATGCATGACATTAATATTTGAATATATGATTTATTGCTTGAATCAATACCTGTTGTATAGTGAAGTGGTGATACCTGGACTAATTGGCAAATGATTTCATAGAAACGATCCAGACCGATTCTGATTATCAAACAGACATAAGATTTCCACATGTGATTATTGTCCATCAAAATATGGCTATCCATAACTTTCTTACCAAACCCAAACAAATCCTTTACGAATCTCTTTGTTGCTGGTTCTTCCTTCACCAGTCGCCTCACAATGATGCCCTCTTCGATTAGAATTGCATAGCTCAATCAAAGGAATCAAATTCCTTGTTCGAGAACACAAGAACAGGGTATTCAAAAGAGCTCGGGTAAGCTTGTTTGAATGGGTTTTCGATGGAAACGAAGGGAACTCTTACACCAGGAAGAGTGCTTGATCGTTATGAGGTCGCCTTTGATGTAAATGAGGGGTTTTGTCGATTAGTAAGCCAAGATTCCGCAAGCTTTAATCGCAACCAAAACCAAGACAACTTCACAACTCAAAAGGTTGGGAATTTTGGGGTTATCTTCATAAATAACCTCTGAACTTCACAATACATGAATGAGGCCTTGTATAGGCATAAACAAGCTTAAACTAACCTAAACAAGAATTGAAACTAACCTAATTCAACAAGGAAACTAAATTATACAAGTAACCCGAATCCAACTCGGAATCCTAATGTCATGTCGGATTTCTGGCAGCTCGAGACAACATCTTTGAATGCCTCGAAAATGATCTTCCCAGGCCAGTCGTCTTCATCCAATTCCTGCCCTTGGTTTAGAAATTACTCTTCTTTCCATGGCAAATGGAATTAGTCTCTGGTTGTGTCCCAAACTCTAGCTATTAAGCTCCAAAGTTGGCACCTCGATCTTGCTATTTGCCCTAGCAAAAAATGGCAGATTCTCGGTTTTAATTTGGCAACTTGGAGAGCTTCAATCATGGTCTTCCAGACTTCAATTGGAACTTAAAAGCCTTCCATCTTGCTTAGGGTTACTCCATCTTCAAAATAAGACATCAAACTCGAATTTTCATTGAATGAATTGATCGAACCAAGCCTCCAAAGTTGGTAACATGAAACACAGAAAAGACTTAACAAAAATTCAGATTCTTTCTTCCTTGTGAAACTAACCCCTTGATCAAACCATGAAAGCTCAAAGGTTAAGCAATTTGAGATTATATCAATTCGGATCAAATATTAACATATAAGTCCTTTACATGTCGCAGTATCACCCTTACTGTCTCTCTCATTCTCAAAGGTAAATAATTGATTGGTGCATTCACTTCTTCATTGAGCACTTGATCATGCTCAGTTTTATTGGCTTCCTAATCTTCAGCAATTCATTCGTCATCATATTCTATATCTTTAAATATACGTTCAAAATCTTTCTACATTGCCCCAGATAAGCTTTGAGTTATGCATCACGTAGAAAAGGTTACTAGAATATTGTCCACAAGCTGAGCTAGGGTTGTAGTCGGCCTTGTAAACGTATGGGAGATACAGCCGACCCCATGATGCACGGAACTCTGAAAAAATATGGAGAACTATTCCTCCGTTGTGCATGGTAATGAAAGGTAGGCAAACAACGGGTTAAGAAGACTTTATAACGAGCGTAGACAAGTCTGAACGCATTGATGGTCGAGAAAATCATGTATATCGCGTAATTTTCTTATACAAGTAGAAGGGCTCTAATGCAAGCTTTTTTATATATAATTGTGAAGGGTGGGTATTGGTTGAAATTTTTTTGATAGACATTGGTTGAATTTTTAAACACCCAGTTTTGGCGGCTTCGTGAACAAAGAAAGGCAGCCAAATAATTGTGCTATTGGCTTACGTACGTCTATGTGCCTTGCGCGTCGGGACTGTAGACAAACTACATAAAAATAATAATAATAGATTTTCTACGTACGCATTTTGACCTTGTGATTCAGGTCATTGGCTTGACCCTTGAAACTAATTATATATCCATCGATCTCCCCATTCTATTCTACGATGGAATGTTATAATACACCATTAATTAATTGTCAAAGGACACGCTAAATTGGTTTGTCTGCATGTAGAACTAGAACTATATATAAATAGCGCTCAACCCTCATCTCAAAGATTCATCAGCAGACTGATCTCTCTCTCTCGACTCATTTCCCCACAAAACAAAACAAAAGAAAACAAAACAAAACATGGTGAGCTCAGATATCTCAACCGCCTCTCCTAGAAAGCTGGAGGGCAAAGTGGCAATCATCACCGGCGGAGCTAGCGGCATAGGCGAGAGCACCGCCAGGCTGTTCGTCCACCACGGAGCCAAGGTCCTCATCGCCGACGTTCAAGACAAACTCGGACAGTCCCTCGCCATGGAACTCGGCCCGCCGGAGATCGTCTCCTTTGTCCACTGCAACGTTACAAGTGATTCTGACCTTGAGAATGCCGTTGATACAGCGGTCTCAAGGTACGGCCAGCTAGACATCATGTACAACAACGCTGGAATCGGAGGTAACCTCGACACCACCATCTTAAACTCCGACAACGCCGACTTCAAGAAGGTGCTTGAAATCAACCTCTTCGGATCCTTCCTCGGAGCCAAACACGCCGCCAGGGTTATGATTCCCGCAAGGAAAGGTTGCATCTTGTTCACCGGCAGCGTTGCCGCTTCTATAAGCGGCGACTTGTCTTACGCATACAAGGCTTCCAAGCATGCTATTTTGGGGCTCAACAACAACTTGACCGTGGAGCTGGGCAAGTACGGCATCAGGGTCAACACCATTTCTCCCTATGGAGTGGCCACTCCCATGGTCACAAGCGGCATGCAAATGGACAAGAAGGCTGCTGAGGAATTCATGTCCGCCGCCGGAAACTTGAGAGGGGCTATCCTCGAATCCGAGGATGTTGCTCGGGCTGCCTTATACTTGGCCAGTGACGATGCAAAATACGTGAGCGGATTGAATTTGATAGTTGATGGAGGCCACAATCACAACCATCCGCTTTTTGGTGCAACAGATTCGCTTGCCAACTGATTACCTCTTCCCTTTCATGATGCACAAATATTCATTTATTTTTTTATTGTCTTAAATTTCCTATTATATATGTACGTAGTCAGCCTAGTACTCTCAAGTTTGTCATAAACATTGTTTCATTTGTATTTGTATATTATTAAAATGACCGGTCGAACCATTCCACTTGCTAAACCGGTTTGACAACCTTGCTCCAAACTGTGGTCCAATTTTTATAATTTCATTGGTTAGAGCTTTGGGTTGTTTATATGCTAATCTTTCATTTCGGATCCTTAAAATGATAACTAGTTAATATCACTACTACCAATTTACAAATTTCATAAGTCATTTTCCCAAATTCAATCCTTTAATAATTTCGTAATTGTGGCAATCCTAGATAGATCTTACCGAATCCTCGAAGTGCATTGCTAGACGCTCATTATCTTTTATGAACATATAATTAATCTCGGTAATCAACAAAACCCTACGGGTCACAAAAAAAAATTCTTCGAAAATGCGAGCGAAATGATGTGTTTGAATCATTCTGTTACTAACACGCATTGAAAGATAAACCGCATTGGAGAGTGGCGGTCTAATAAACCGCGCCGAGAAGCATCGGTTTGTATGTATATATATTTTTTTTCAATCCAAACTTAAGTCGAATCTTCAAACAAACATAACTTTGTGCTCCGGTATCCGATCGTAGCGAGATATTTTTCGATTTCGCATAACTTTTCGAGATCTTGCATGACGCATCTGCCGCAGGCGGTTTGATCTCTCCTTCATCCAGGAAAATGTCGTTTGCTGCCCAAACGAGATTTTTTCCGACACTACAACAAAACTACTCTTCTGTGACAAAATATTCCGTGATGGGTCAAATTTCGTCACATAATGTAGAATTTGTGTGTCGAAATTTACTGCTTGTCCCAAAAAGCTTGAATATTTTGTCAGACCTAGCATAAAACTATTCGTGATGAAATAAATCTTTCCTGTGATATAGTCCAACGTCACCTTTAGTTCATTGTTTTATGTGGCGCAGTTTATCTTTACATATGTTAAATGTCGTTTTGGTGACAATGTAAGTAGTGACATAAAATATTATTTTTTGGAAACGATATTTATTTGATTAGAACTTTAGTGATGACCCTTCCACCTGTCTCTCTCCCATCTGATCGCTCTCGCGTAGAAAAAAAAAAAAAACGGAATCCAGCTCCAGAAGAAAGAAAAATGGCGTTATCCTTCTCCAAGGAAGATCCAATACTTTGAGCCATCGAACAGTGTTGGGGTCGATGGTGTCAGGAAGGATGACAGCAGTTCGCCAAAGCTAGCGCTCTAATCAGATCTCATATACCTTTCTTCACTCCCGCTTTCTCTATAAAAGTTACCAATCCCTAGATCCATAGCTCCAAACTAATCCTATAAATCCCCAAATCTCTGGCTTTATATCGATCCCATAGGATTCGAGCAATCCAAGAAGGTTAGTAGCATCGATTAGCTCAGATTAATATGCTCAAAGTTCATGGTTGTGTCCCTTCTTTCGAGAGTAAGATCTCGATATCCGCATTTTCAGATTGGGATGTAGAGGCGGTGGTAGAACAATTTCATCCATTCGATTTTACCTAATTCATGGCAATTGACAAGTATCTTCTATTTCGTGTATTAGAGGTGGAGAGTTGCTTGGCTCTCAATTGGTCGTTCCTTGTGATTCTTCATGTTTCCATTTGATGGATTGTGCTCTGTTATCCATATTGAAGTCAGTAAACTTGTGGAAGGAAGGTGGCTGGATAATGAGGAGTTCATTATTTGGATGAAATGATATTCAATTCCGTGATTGGAGGCCTTATTAAGTCAAAATTTTAAACAAACGTAACTTTGTGCTCAGATATCCGATCGTAGCGAATTTTTTTTTATTCCAACATAACTTTTCGAGATCTTGCAAGCCGCAAACTGCCACAGGTGGTTTGGTCCTGCCTTCGTCCCGATAAAACGACGTTAGCTACCATGAACAAGTTTTTTTCCGATTTCGCCAAACTTTGGACGACCATAACTTTGTGCTCCGAACTCCGAACGTCATGATTTTTTTTATTTCGTCTAACATTTCAAGGACTAACATTTTTACCATATCCATAATTTCTGAATGTACCTGGATTTGTGAAAAGTGAAGGTGAATGGATTTATTCATAAACCTTAATATTTTAAAATTAAAATCGAGAATTTGACTACGTTGTTTGTACGTTTATGTTAATCTCTCCACTTATTGCTTCCAAAAATCGATGAAGCATTCAATCTTAGTAGAGAATCAATAGAACAAAAATCTAGAAAAAGCAAAATGAACGACCTTAGAATCAAACTATTCTATCTATCTACCTTTGAGTTTGTAACGACGATATCATTTGAAGTTGCTTGGCGATAATGATAGAGACCGGAAAAAGTGAACTACAACATATATCATTATAACTGAGATGGCCACAGGATACTACTGTGGGAAAGGGTAGGCGGCGGCGACTTGTGGAAGAAGAAAATCTTGCAGTGACTGAGAAGGAGAGGACGAATGGAGTTCATACGGTGCTAATTCTAGGACGAAGATTCTTGTTCTTATATTTTAGAAAGAGAAACATAAACGATTGGATATATTAGTACTTGATTTAAAGAAAAAAAATAGAGAAACGTAAACAAAAAAAAAAAAAAATCAAAGAAGAGGCCTTGAAACCCTCTAACCTCTTTTTCTGGCAATTGTTTTTTTTTTTTTTTATATTATAAAACATTAATAATTTATTTTAGGGGAAAGACATGATAGAAGGATATACTTTAATTTAAAGAAATACAAAATAAAGATATCAGAATTTATTAATTTGAATTTAGTCGATTCGACAATACTTTATTTAGTCGTGAAAATTTTTATATGCATCTATAACTTATAATAAATTTATAAACAATTAAATTTATTTTTATATAAAATAATAAGGGTAAACAATGACGACATTTACAAAATATGTACTGCAAAAATAATATCGAAAAAACTTAATTAAAATTTACGTTAAAACAATAAAGGTTTCAGGGGCATATAATAATAATATGTAGAGGTTCATCATATATTAGTTGCATATATGAAATTTTAGAGGCAAAGGGGTCATCGTGAGTACCGCTAGATATGATGGGAAAGAAGGCGAAAATTAGCTAAGTACGGCATCATCCATGTCATAATGTCCAAGGGGGGTCAAGCATGACATTGAGTCGAGTATGACGAGACGCAAGGGGGTCTAGCCGCTTACCAGGTATCAAGCATGTGGCAAGGGGAGAAGCACAACGCAAGTCCCTAAACCGTGGTGGCAAAGAAAGGCAAAATTTGGCTAACTGTTGAGACCCCATAGCACAAGGGGGGTCAAGCATGACATCATCCCAGGGGGGTCAAGCACTATACCGTCTACCTACCTTGCGCTAGGGTGTCAAGCATGATGTCGTGCAAGGAGAGCTATCACGAGTACCCCTAGACGTGATGCGGCAAAAAAAGGTGATAATTGGCTATGTGTGGAGATCCAACCACAACACGAGGGGGGGGGGGGGGGGGCAAAGCATGACATCATCCCAGGGGAGTCAAGCATGATGTCATGCAAGGGGGGTCAAGCACTATGTCGTCTACCTACCTTGCGCTAGGGTGTCGAGCATGATGCCGTGCAAAGAGAGCTATCATAAGTACCCCTAGACGTGATGCGACAAGAGAAGGGTGGTCATGCATGATACCGTCCAAGGGGGTCAAGCACCGGATACCAAACACTAGGGTGTCATGATATCGTGCAAGGAGAGTTGGTGTCGACATTGCTTTGACACTCATCTCTCAAGTACCCAAGTAGAGCAGGCGTGCTAGGTCTCGTGCAAGGTCATCAAGTTTCTAAGTGGTCAGTCATGTATATCATCACATGGTAGACCACCTTGTCAAGACCCTACAAGTATGATGTCACCCCCAAGAGGGTTCAATGTGCATCCATCAGACCCCAAGCACCCTAGTATCGAGGGTGGTTAGCACGAGTACCACCAAGCTTGAAGCCCTCACTCACTAAGCAAGACACCTCCACGACACAAGGGGCTAGCTGTCAAGTGAAGTCATCAAGATGCAAGGTATCAAGTGGCAAGCACGTAAGACAGTCAAGGTGTCAAGCAAGCTACATCAAGCACCAAGAGAGGAGAAGCGGTTAACAAGAAACGGTTACACGACAGTTACAAGAGATGGGTATAAATAGGAGAAACGAAGATGGGAAAAAGGTTCCACAACCAATCATTTGACACCACATGTCAAATTTTATCCTTTTCTCTGCAATGTAGCCATAGTCGTAGATTTTACTTTTTGGAGCTCTTACTGAACATCCATAGTAGTAGGAGTAATTTAAACGTAGATTGTTTCCCAAAAGCCATAAAAAACATCAAACACCCACGTTCGAACATTGTTCGGAGAGGTGTGAACCGTGTTGATTTTCGTTGTTCAAAAAGTCAAAGGTGTATTGATTGAAATCAAACACCAGATTTTCCTCGCCGGAAAACATATATCAATAGTATATTATTTATTTATAGAAGCAAATATAACTTGCTAAAGTATTGATTTCTAGTACTGGTGGAGAAGGTACGTGGAGGCATGCATCCAGATTGTGTCGCAAATATTGCTCTTTGCTTACGTCCACCTTGCGCGTTACCACAAATGCATACTTTGGATCATTATTGGAAAAAGTCCGCATTTGAATGTTAGTCAAGTCCATTGAATTTAATGAGCAACGAAATCAAAATAACATATATTTACAGTATTTGACGAACTATATATATCCTCTACGTACGCATTTTGACTTTTGCATTTCAGATCGTTGGCTTGACCATCCTTCCATGTAATATAACGGATTATGCATCTTCTCATTGTATGGTTTTATTCACTTGTCAAAGAACACGTTCAAATGGTCAGCGTCTAAGGCTATAAAAACCGCTCAGCCATCATTCGTATTACGAGTAGAGCCGGAATTGCTTAAGGTTTACAGACGACATAAAGAACATATTTATAGCAGCCTACTAACCCTAAGCCTACGGAAGATTGTAATTAACCTAACTAACGGGATGGTTAATTACAATCTAATACCCAAACTTCTAACAGCCTCCTTCAAATTGATGAAGTTTTCGCAACATCAATTTATAAGCTAGAAACCAGTGACGAGCAGTGACCATAGCCTTTGTCAACAAATCACCAGTCTGCTCTTCCGATGTAATGTACGATAACTCCACTTGACCTCCTGAAACCAGCTGTCTGATATAATGCACATGAACTTCAATATGCTTCGTGCGATCATGAAGAACAGGATTGGTTGCAATCCTGATGGCACTCGTATTGTCTCCATATAGTCGCATAGGGGATTTGCATTCCACCCCTAGCTCACCCAATAACCGCCGAAGCCACACCATCTCTGAAGTCACCTCTGACATGGATCGATACTCAGCCTCGGTAGAAGATTTAGACACCCGTTCTTGCTTCTTACACCTCCAGGAAATAAAGGACTGTCCCACCTTTACACACCAACCAGAAGTAGATCGACGAGTATCTAAACAGCCTGCATAATCAGCATCAGCAAATGCTTCGATCATAGGTGCGCCTGAAGCGGGAAAGAAAAGACCCACCTCTTGAGTCCCTCGCAAATACCTTAGGATCCGGTTGACTGCGACCAGATGAGTCGTCCTGGGAGCATGCATGAATTGACTGACCACCTGTACAGCATAGCAAATATCAGGACGTGTATGTGTGAGATAAATAAGGCTCCCGACTATACTCCGATAATAAGACCCATCAGGTAATGGATCACCATCTGTCTGTCGAAGCTTAAGATTTTGTTCCATCGGCGTGGCACAAGGTTCGCAGTCATCCATATGCGCCGTCTCTAGTAAGTCCACGATATACTTCTGTTGACAAACCATCAAACCCGCCGCTGATCGATGAACCTCCAAACCCAGAAAATAAGACAAATCACCTAATTCTTTAAGATTAAACGCCGAATTCAGTGTCTCAGTCAACATTCGAATGCCATCCACATCATCCCCACTGATCACCATATCATCAACATATATAAGAAGAATAGTAATCCCATGATCCGAGCGACGAGTAAATAGAGAAGGATCATTGCTACTCTGAATAAACCCAATCCTGTGAATCGTATCATGAAACTTCTCAAACCATGCCCGCGGTGCCTTCTTCAAACCATACAAGGAACGACGCAGACAACAAACCTTCGATTTATCACCCTTGGAGTACCCAGGCGGACATTCCATATAAATGGTTTCCTTCAAATCCTCATGCAGAAACGCATTCTTAACATCTAAATGTTGTAAGGTCCAACCCCGTATAGCCGCCACTGCAAGTAAAGTACGCACTGTCTGCATTTTAGCAACTGGTGCAAAGGTTTCATTGTAATCAATTCCAAATGCCTGCTTGAAACCCTGGGCAATAACCCTAGCACGAAAATGCTCTATGGATCCATTAGGGTTCATCTTCACAGTGTAAACCCACCGAGAGCCAATAACGGGGTATTCAGGACGACTAGGAACCACATCCCACGTATGAGAGACCTCCAAGGCCGCAAACTCAACGTCCATAGCATCATCCCAGCAAGGCTGACCATGAGCTTGCTTATAGGATGTTGGGATAGGAACATGTGTAGTAGCAAAAGCCACAAAATCATTATGGCGAGATGGGGGCTGGCCCTTCGTACTACGCAAGGAACGACGCGACTGAACCGGGGAAGGCGATTGTGAAGAGGACAAAGAAGACCCAGACGAGGACCCCGACTGATCCAAGTCAAAGTTGGTCGACAAATGATGAGACCCAGAAGAGGACGAGGAGTCCGATGATGAAGAAGAGGTGCTGGACGAAGGAGAAGGAGGATCCGAGGTAGCTGGGGCAGGAGGAAAAATAGCTGGGAACTCGGCCAGTACAGGGAAAAGATCCGGGGCCAACTGTTGCTCCTCCGCCGAAGGAGAGTAGTGCATAAGATGCTCCATAAATACCACATCACAGGAGATGCGAATCCGACGATGAACAGCATCATAGCATACATAGCCCTTGTGCTTCTCACTATATCCAACAAATACACATCTAACCGCTTTAGGAGCAAACTTATCACGTTCCCGACGAGGCAAAAGAACATAGCAGACACAGCTAAAAACTCGCAGCCAGTCATAGTTGGGAAGCCGCTGATAAAGAATTTGAAATGGACTCTGATGATTTAAGACAGCAGTCGGCTGCCTATTAATCAAGTACACCACCGTATGAATTACCTCGACCCAAAAACTAGTAGGAACATTAGAATGAAAGAGTAGGGCACGAGCTAGTTCGAGCACATGACGATGCTTGCGCTCGACGAGTCCATTCTGCTGAGAAACACCTGGACATGACTGTTGTGGCAAAATACCGCGATCACGAAACACTTCCTGAAGAGGTCCAGAAGTAAACTCACCACCAGGATCAGAGAGCAAGATTTTAACCGAACGACCAAACTGCGTCTGAACCATGGCAAAAAATTCCTTAGCCGCAGCAAGTAAACCAGATTTCTGTCTTAAGAAATAAACCCAAGTATAACGGGTGGCATGATCAACAAACAGTGCGAAATATCGGAAACCAACTCATGATGTTACCGGAGCAGGCCCCCATAAATCAGTATGAACTAACGCAAACGGTTCAGAATACTCCGTATTACTCAAACTAAATGAGTGCTGAGAAAGTTTAGCCTCAATACAATGAACATAATCCCGAGAATCCACAGAAGAAACAGAACCCGATATCAACTTAGTTTTAAACATATCCAACAATCGAGCCGAATTGGGATGCCCTAACCGACGATGCCACAAATCCCAGCTAGAAAGTTTAACCGAAAACAAGAATCTACTGTAGAAGCAGCCCTCAGAATGTCATCTCCACCTTGAACACCGCCACCAGCACCCGACTCCATGCACACTTCACGTGGCCCCCCATGCAGCCGATCACGAGAGTAAGCATCCAAGGTGTAGACGCGCCCAGTCTTAGTCCCTCGGCCGATCACCGCCCCCGACGTCGTGTCCTGTACAACACAACCATGCGAATGAAATGTAACGCGACAGCCATCTTCAGCAAGTTGACCAACTGAAACCAGACTAGGAACTAAACTGGGCACATATAAAGCATCACGAAGCTTAACCCCATCCCGAGTAACATCACCAATGCCCTTAGCAGGAAGACATGTACCATCAGCTACTTGTAACTGAACTTGTGAAGTCGGTATTAAACCAGTGAAAGAGGATCGACAACTAGTCATGTGATTAAATGCAGCGGAATCGAGATGCCAAGACGAGGAGGTAGGAAGAGGCATACCCGTGGTGAATACGGAACCTAAGAGAGTAGGAAGAGTCTCCTTAAGCACTTCTTGCATTAACTGGCGAAGTGACTCTCGAGAGGCAGCCGTCTCCACCGGCGGCGAAGGCCCAGCAATAGTAGTGGCATAAGCGGGAGCCCCGCGGCCTGCTCCCAAAGACGACCCAGATGCCTAGAACGACCACGCCGCGCAAGAATCGGGCAGTCTCCGATCAAATGCCCCTCCTTTTTACAATAACTACACGCAATACGCTTGGGACAGCGGCGTTGAACGTGGCCTGGTTCATGACAGAAGTGGCAAATAATCACCCCAGAGGATGATTGCTGAAATCGGGGCCGATCAGAAGCCGCAAAGACTGGAGCAGCCTAAACAGGAGCAGAAGACAGCGAACCAGTCCCAACAGGTGCAGCAGCAAACACGAACGAGCCCGCTGAGTCCGAGGAATGAACGTCAAGCTTAGCTTGGCTACGCAACCTTGTCTCCTCACGAATAAGCTCGCCCAAAACCTCTTCAATTGTAGAAACGTTGCGATGAAGGAGGGAGGAACGAATTCCTTCAAAATCAGCTCTAAGATTCATCAAGAAATATTATTTTTTGGAAACGATATTTATTCGATTAGAACTTTAGTGATGACCGCTCCACCTGTCTCTCTCCCATCTAATCGCTCTCGCGTAGGAAAAAACGGAATCCAGCTCCAGGGAAGGAAAAATGGCGTTATCCATCTCCAAGGAAGATCCAATACTTTGAGTCATCGAACACTGTTGGGGTCGATGGTGTCAGGATGGCAGCCAGCAGTTCGCCAAAGCTAACGCTCTAATCAAATCTCATCTACCTTTCTTCACTCTCGCTTTCTCTATAAAAGTTACCAAATCCCTATATCCATAGCTCCAAACTAATCCTATAAATCCCCAAATCTCTGGATTTATATTGATCCCGTAGGATTTGAGCAATCCAAGAAGGTTAGTAGCATAGATTAGCTCAGATTAATATCCTCAAAGTTCATGGTTGTTTCCCTTCTTTCGGGAGTAAGATCTCGATATCCGCCTTTTCAGATTGGGATGGAGAGGCGATGGTAGAACAATTTCGTCCATTCGATTGTACCTAATTCATGGCAATTGACAAGTATCTTCTATTTCGTGTATTAGAGGTGGAGAGTTGCTTGGCTCTCAATTGGTCGTTCCTTGTGATTCTTCATGTTTCCATTTGATGGATTGTGCTCTGTTATCCATATTGAAGTCAGTAAGCTTGTGGAAGGAAGGTGGCTGGATAATGAGGAGTTCATTATTTGGATGAAATGATATTCAATTTCGTGATTGGAGGCCCTATTAAGTCGAAATTTCAAACAAACGTAACTTTGTGCTCAGGTATCCGATCGTAGCGAATTTTTTTTTATTCCAACATAACATTGCGAGATCTTGCAAGCCACAAACTGCCACAGGCGGTTTGGTCCTGCCTTCGTCCCGATAAAACGACGTTAGCTACCCCGAACGAGCTTTTTTCCGATTTCGGCAAACTTTGGACGACCATAACTTTGTGCTCCGCACTCCGAATGTCATGATTTTTTTTTATTTCGTCTAACATTTCAAGGACAACAATTTTTATCATATCCATAATTTCTGTATGGATTTGTGGAAAGTGAAGGTGAAGCTATTCCCAAAATCCCGTATATCCAGAAATAATTTCTGTTTTGAAAATTCATTCCATGTAAAAGTTGTAGTACGGTCGGTAATCCTGGCTTCGTTATACTAGGTATCTGAATCCTAGTATGATTGAGAATAAAAGCACCAACCTATTCACGAGTAGTCAATCATTTTCCGCGTATTTTTTAAGAGGGAAAATGAGTAAAACTAGTGATCTCGGGAAGATAAGGTGAAGTGAAGTATGCAAACAAGAAGTACGTATCTAATTTGAAAGTATAATTTGGTCTATACAAAATCAACTAACTAATATGCTAAAATGTCTATTAGTCGACTCAAACACGCCTGCTTCTAGAGAAATTAATCTCGGGTTCTATATAATCACTACAAGAAAGTTAATTCATAACGACGTTCACCTAACGACATTTAGCTGAAGGTATGGAGCGACGAGGTGAATCTGGTTTCGAAGTGAGCCCAGGATTTGACTAGCAACAGATTTTGTGAAGATTGGTTCGTGAGTTGGCCAGTGATTTCGCCTCAGCCACTTCTGCCATTGCAGTCGTTGAAGCACAGGGTTTCTAAGTTCTGGTGCTTTTTCATTCAATAGTATATGATAACTTTAAGATCTTTGTTATGTTCCCCTTTCCTTCCATAATTTGATGGACTATTCCTATCAATTCTTTTTTTAAGGGAATCCTACCGATTCCAACTAGCGGAATATGGTATTGGGGATTTGGACATCGTTGCATGGTGTATTCAAGTGGCATCGATGTAGCTTACATTCATGTTAATTTTTTATTTGTTTCAAAACGTTTCATAAAAATTACTATGAATACGAGCCATTTAAGTGGTTATGTGACTTAAGGAAGTTTCACAGCAGACCAAAATTGGACCGAGGCATACGCGAGATTTTTCTACTAACCGCCACTCTAAATAAAATTACAATGATTATTATCTCTACTCAAAATTCATGTTATAATTTTTTTTCCATATATACTTGTTCCTAGAGAAGTTAATCTCGGGTTCTGAATAACAATGATGCTTTCAGGGGAACACTCCTTTCCAACTTCATCATTACATCAAATACGCTGTGCTGTTGCGGAGAGTTTGAAGCAAGAAGAATCACATTGTCAATAGTATCGAATTCGGAGTCCACAGGAGGGGATACAAGCCTAGACGCAGAATCATCAAAACCTAAGGTGTGTGCTCCTGCAGTGAATAAGAGCAACCTTAACTATCATATTAAGTCTAAGTACTTACAACTTCACATTTTGATTGATAAAACATTATGGTTAGTGGATGCATGACATTAATATTTGAATATATGATTTATTGCTTGAATCAATACCTGTTGTATAGTGAAGTGGTGATACCTGGACTAATTGGCAAATGATTTCATAGAAACGATCCAGACCGATTCTGATTATCAAACAGACATAAGATTTCCACATGTGATTATTGTCCATCAAAATATGGCTATCCATAACTTTCTTACCAAACCCAAACAAATCCTTTACGAATCTCTTTGTTGCTGGTTCTTCCTTCACCAGTCGCCTCACAATGATGCCCTCTTCGATTAGAATTGCATAGCTCAATCAAAGGAATCAAATTCCTTGTTCGAGAACACAAGAACAGGGTATTCAAAAGAGCTCGGGTAAGCTTGTTTGAATGGGTTTTCGATGGAAACGAAGGGAACTCTTACACCAGGAAGAGTGCTTGATCGTTATGAGGTCGCCTTTGATGTAAATGAGGGGTTTTCTCGATTAGTAAGCCAAGATTCCGCAAGCTTTAATCGCAACCAAAACCAAGACAACTTCACAACTCAAAAGGTTGGGAATTTTGGGGTTATCTTCATAAATAACCTCTGAACTTCACAATACATGAATGAGGCCTTGTATAGGCATAAACAAGCTTAAACTAACCTAAACAAGAATTGAAACTAACCTAATTCAACAAGGAAACTAAATTATACAAGTAACCCGAATCCAACTCGGAATCCTAATGTCATGTCGGATTTCTGGCAGCTCGAGACAACATCTTTGAATGCCTCGAAAATGATCTTCCCAGGCCAGTCGTCTTCATCCAATTCCTGCCCTTGGTTTAGAAATTACTCTTCTTTCCATGGCAAATGGAATTAGTCTCTGGTTGTGTCCCAAACTCTAGCTATTAAGCTCCAAAGTTGGCACCTCGATCTTGCTATTTGCCCTAGCAAAAAATGGCAGATTCTCGGTTTTAATTTGGCAACTTGGAGAGCTTCAATCATGGTCTTCCAGACTTCAATTGGAACTTAAAAGCCTTCCATCTTGCTTAGGGTTACTCCATCTTCAAAATAAGACATCAAACTCGAATTTTCATTGAATGAATTGATCGAACCAAGCCTCCAAAGTTGGTAACATGAAACACAGAAAAGACTTAACAAAAATTCAGATTCTTTCTTCCTTGTGAAACTAACCCCTTGATCAAACCATGAAAGCTCAAAGGTTAAGCAATTTGAGATTATATCAATTCGGATCAAATATTAACATATAAGTCCTTTACATGTCGCAGTATCACCCTTACTGTCTCTCTCATTCTCAAAGGTAAATAATTGATTGGTGCATTCACTTCTTCATTGAGCACTTGATCATGCTCAGTTTTATTGGCTTCCTAATCTTCAGCAATTCATTCGTCATCATATTCTATATCTTTAAATATACGTTCAAAATCTTTCTACATTGCCCCAGATAAGCTTTGAGTTATGCATCACGTAGAAAAGGTTACTAGAATATTGTCCACAAGCTGAGCTAGGGTTGTAGTCGGCCTTGTAAACGTATGGGAGATACAGCCGACCCCATGATGCACGGAACTCTGAAAAAATATGGAGAACTATTCCTCCGTTGTGCATGGTAATGAAAGGTAGGCAAACAACGGGTTAAGAAGACTTTATAACGAGCGTAGACAAGTCTGAACGCATTGATGGTCGAGAAAATCACGTATATCGTGTAATTTTCTTATACAAGTAGAAGGGCTCTAATGCAAGCTTTTTTTATATATAATTGTGAAGGGTGGGTATTGGTTGAAATTTTTTTGATAGACATTGGTTGAATTTTTAAACACCCAGTTTTGGCGGCTTCGTGAACAAAGAAAGGCAGCCAAATAATTGTGCTATTGGCTTACGTACGTCTATGTGCCTTGCGCGTCGGGACTGTAGACAAACTACATAAAAATAATAATAATAGATTTTCTACGTACGCATTTTGACCTTGTGATTCAGGTCATTGGCTTGACCCTTGAAACTAATTATATATCCATCGATCTCCCCATTCTATTCTACGATGGAATGTTATAATACACCATTAATTAATTGTCAAAGGACACGCTAAATTGGTTTGTCTGCATGTAGAACTAGAACTATATATAAATAGCGCTCAACCCTCATTCAAACAAGAACCACAAGCAAACATCTTCTTACCGAAGGCAAATTTAAAAACAAAGATTCATCAGCAAACTGATTCTCTCTCTCTCGACTCATTTCCCCACAAAACAAAACAAAAGAAAACAAAACAAAACATGGTGAGCTCAGATATCTCAACCGCCTCTCCTAGAAAGCTGGAGGGCAAAGTGGCAATCATCACCGGCGGAGCTAGCGGCATAGGCGAGAGCACCGCCAGGCTGTTCGTCCACCACGGAGCCAAGGTCCTCATCGCCGACGTTCAAGACAAACTCGGACAGTCCCTCGCCATGGAACTCGGCCCGCCGGAGATCGTCTCCTTTGTCCACTGCAACGTTACAAGTGATTCTGACCTTGAGAATGCCGTTGATACAGCGGTCTCAAGGTACGGCCAGCTAGACATCATGTACAACAACGCTGGAATCGGAGGTAACCTCGACACCACCATCTTAAACTCCGACAACGCCGACTTCAAGAAGGTGCTTGAAATCAACCTCTTCGGATCCTTCCTCGGAGCCAAACACGCCGCCAGGGTTATGATTCCCGCAAGGAAAGGTTGCATCTTGTTCACCGGCAGCGTTGCCGCTTCTATAAGCGGCGACTTGTCTTACGCATACAAGGCTTCCAAGCATGCTATTTTGGGGCTCAACAACAACTTGACCGTGGAGCTGGGCAAGTACGGCATCAGGGTCAACACCATTTCTCCCTATGGAGTGGCCACTCCCATGGTCACAAGCGGCATGCAAATGGACAAGAAGGCTGCTGAGGAATTCATGTCCGCCGCCGGAAACTTGAGAGGGGCTATCCTCGAACCCGAGGATGTTGCTCGGGCTGCCTTATACTTGGCCAGTGACGATGCAAAATACGTGAGCGGATTGAATTTGATAGTTGATGGAGGCCACAATCACAACCATCCGCTTTTTGGTGCAACAGATTCGCTTGCCAACTGATTACCTCTTCCCTTTCATGATGCACAAATATTCATTTATTTTTTTATTGTCTTAAATTTCCTATTATATATGTACGTAGTCAGCCTAGTATTCTCAAGTTTGTCATAAACATTGTTTCATTTGTATTTGTATATTATTAAAATGACCGGTCGAACCATTCCACTTGCTAAACCGGTTTGACAACCTTGCTCCAAACTGTGGTCCAATTTTTATAATTTCATTGGTTAGAGCTTTGGGTTGTTTATATGCTAATCTTTCATTTCGGATCCTTAAAATGATAACTAGTTAATATCACTACTACCAATTTACAAATTTCATAAGTCATTTTCCCAAATTCAATCCTTTAATAATTTCGTAATTGTGGCAATCCTAGATAGATCTTACCGAATCCTCGAAGTGCATTGCTAGACGCTCATTATCTTTTATGAACATATAATTAATCTCGGTAATCAACAAAACCCTACGGGTCACAAAAAAAAAATTCTTCGAAAATGCGAGCGAAATGATGTGTTTGAATCATTCTGTTACTAACACGCATTGAAAGATAAACCGCATTGGAGAGTGGCGGTCTAATAAACCGCGCCGAGAAGCATCGGTTTGTATGTATATATATTTTTTTTCAATCCAAACTTAAGTCGAATCTTCAAACAAACATAACTTTGTGCTCCGGTATCCGATCGTAGCGAGATATTTTTCGATTTCGCATAACTTTTCGAGATCTGGCATGACGCATCTGCCGCAGGCGGTTTGATCTCTCCTTCATCCAGGAAAATGTCGTTTTGGTGACAATGTAAGTTGTGACATAAAATATTATTTTTTGGAAACGATATTTATTCGATTAGAACTTTAGTGATGACCCCTCCACCTGTCTCTCTCCCATCTAATCGCTCTCGCGTAGGAAAAAACGGAATCCAGCTCCAGGGAAAGAAAAATGGCGTTATCCTTCTCCAAGGAAGATCTAATACTTTGAGTCATCGAACAGTGTTGGGGTCGATGGTGTCAGGGAAGGCAGCCAGCAGTTCGACAAAAGGTAGCGCTCTAATCAAATCTCATCTACCTTTCTTCACTCTCGCTATCTCTATAAAAGTTACCAAATCCCTAGATCCATAGCTCCAAACTAATCCTATAAATCCCCAAATCTCTGGATTTATATTGATCCCGTAGGATTTGAGCAATCCAAGAAGGTTAGTAGCATAGATTAGCTTAGATTAATATCCTCAAAGTTCATGGTTGTTTCCCTTCTTTCGGGAGTAAGATCTCGATATCCGCCTTTTCAGATTGGGATGGAGAGGCGATGGTAGAACAATTTCGTCCATTCGATTGTACCTAATTCATGGCAATTGACAAGTATCTTCTATTTCGTGTATTAGAGGTGGAGAGTTGCTTGGCTCTCAATTGGTCGTTCCTTGTGATTCTTCATGTTTCCATTTGATGGATTGTGCTCTGTTATCCATATTGAAGTCAGTAAGCTTGTGGAAGGAAGGTGGCTGGATAATGAGGAGATCATTATTTGGATGAAATGATATTCAATTTCGTGATTGGAGGCCCTATTAAGTCGAAATTTCAAACAAACGTAACTTTGTGCTCAGGTATCCGATCGTAGCGAATTTTTTTTTATTCCAACATAACATTGCGAGATCTTGCAAGCCACAAACTGCCACAGGCGGTTTGGTCCTGCCTTCGTCCCGATAAAACGACGTTAGCTACCCCGAACGAGCTTTTTTCCGATTTCGGCAAACTTTGGACGACCATAACTTTGTGCTCCGCACTCCGAACGTCATGATTTTTTTTTATTTCGTCTAACATTTCAAGGACAACAATTTTTATCATATCCATAATTTCTGTATGGATTTGTGGAAAGTGAAGGTGAATCTATTCCCAAAATCCCGTAAATCCAGAAATAATTTCTGTTTTGAAAATTCATTCCATGTAAAAGTTGTAGTCCTTCAAAAGTTACCCGAAAAAAAATTCATGACGTTCGAACTGCGGAGCCTAAAGTTATGGTCGTCCAAAATTTGTCGAAGAAAAAAGCTCTTTCGGGGAAACAAACAATGTTTTTCTGGGACTAAAGCGCGACCAAACCGCCTGCAAAAGTTTCGCTGTGCAAGATCTCGAAAAGTTAAGCAGAGCAAGGAAAATTCCTACGATCGGGTACCCGAGCACAAAGTTGCGTTTGTTTGAAGTTTCGACATAAGATCGGATTGAAAAAAAAATTCATACAAACTGCTGACAGGGGCGGGGGGGGGGGGGGGGGGGGGGTGCGGTTTGCACAAGAACTGCTGCTTCCCGACGTGGTTTATCAGACCGCTATGCCCCAATGCGGTTTTCGAAAAAATGGTATTTTTTCAAATTTTTGAAAATTGATGGTATTTTTGGAATTTTTTTTAGTGGCCTTTCTGAAAAAAATCCCTAGTACGGTCGGTAATCCTGGCTTCGTTATACTAGGTATCTGAATCCTAGTATGATTGAGAATAAAAGCACCAACCTATTCACGAGTAGTCAATCATTTTCCGCGTATTATTTAAGAGGGAAAATGAGTAAAACTAGTGATCTCGGGAAGATAAGGTGAAGTGAAGTATGCAAACAAGAAGTACGTATCTAATTTGAAAGTATAATTTGGTCTATACAAAATCAACTAACTAATATGCTAAAATGTCTATTAGTCGACTCAAACACGCCTGCTTCTAGAGAAATTAATCTCGGGTTCTATATAATCACTACAAGAAAGTTAATTCATAACGACGTTCACCTAACGACATTTAGCTGAAGGTATGGAGCGACGAGGTGAATCTGGTTTCGAAGTGAGCCCAGGATTTGACTAGCAACAGATTTTGTGAAGATTGGTTCGTGTGTTGGCCAGTGATTTCGCCTCAGCCACTTCTGCCATTGCAGTCGTTGAAGCACAGGGTTTCTAAGTTCTGGTGCTTTTTCATTCAATAGTATATGATAACTTTAAGATCTTGGTTATGTTCCCCTTTCCTTCCATAATTTGATGGACTATTCCTATCAATTCTTTTTTTAAGGGAATCCTACCGATTCCAACTAGCGGAATATGGTATTGGGGATTTGGACATCGTTGCATGGTGTCTTCAAGCGGCATCGATGTAGCTTACATTCATGTTAATTTTTTATTTGTTTCAAAACGTTTCATAAAAATTACTATGAATACGAGCCATTTAAGTGGTTATGCGACTTAAGGAAGTTTCACAGCAGACCAAAATTGGACCGAGGCATACGCGAGATTTTTCTACTAACCGCCACTCTAAATAAAATTACAATGATTATTATCTCTACTCAAAATTCATGTTATAATTTTTTTTTCCATATATACTTGTTCCTAGAGAAGTTAATCTCGGGTTCTGAATAACAATGATGCTTTCAGGGGAACACTCCTTTCCAACTTCATCATTACATCAAATACGCTGTGCTGTTGCGGAGAGTTTGAAGCAAGAAGAATCACATTGTCAATAGTATCGAATTCGGAGTCCACAGGAGGGGATACAAGCCTAGACGCAGAATCATCAAAACCTAAGGTGTGTGCTCCTGCAGTGAATAAGAGCAACCTTAACTATCATATTAAGTCTAAGTACTTACAACTTCACATTTTGATTGATAAAACATTATGGTTAGTGGATGCATGACATTAATATTTGAATATATGATTTATTGCTTGAATCAATACCTGTTGTATAGTGAAGTGGTGATACCTGGACTAATTGGCAAATGATTTCATAGAAACGATCCAGACCGATTCTGATTATCAAACAGACATAAGATTTCCACATGTGATTATTGTCCATCAAAATATGGCTATCCATAACTTTCTTACCAAACCCAAACAAATCCTTTACGAATCTCTTTGTTGCTGGTTCTTCCTTCACCAGTCGCCTCACAATGATGCCCTCTTCGATTAGAATTGCATAGCTCAATCAAAGGAATCAAATTCCTTGTTCGAGAACACAAGAACAGGGTATTCAAAAGAGCTCGGGTAAGCTTGTTTGAATGGGTTTTCGATGGAAACGAAGGGAACTCTTACACCAGGAAGAGTGCCTGATCGTTATGAGGTCGCCTTTGATGTAAATGAGGGGTTTTCTTGATTAGTAAGCCAAGATTCCGCAAGCTTTAATCGCAACCAAAACCAAGACAACTTCACAACTCAAAAGGTTGGGAATTTTGGGGTTATCTTCATAAATAACCCCTGAACTTCACAATACCTGAATGAGGCCTTGTATAGGCATAAACAAGCTTAAACTAACCTAAACAAGAATTGAAACTAACCTAATTCAACAAGGAAACTAAATTATACAAGTAACCCGAATCCAACTCGGAATCCTAATGTCATGTCGGATTTCTGGCAGCTCGAGACAACATCTTTGAATGCCTCGAAAATGATCTTCCCGGGCCAGTCGTCTTCATCCAATTCCCGCCCTTGGTTTAGAAATTACTCTTCTTTCCATGGCAAATGGAATTAGTCTCTGGTTGTGTCCCAAACTCTAGCTATTAAGCTCCAAAGTTGGCACCTCGATCTTGCTATTTGCCCTAGCAAAAAATGGCAGATTCTCGGTTTTAATTTGGCAACTTGGAGAGCTTCAATCATGGTCTTCCAGACTTCAATTGGAACTTAAAAGCCTTCCATCTTGCTTAGGGTTACTCCATCTTCAAAATAAGACATCAAACTCGAATTTTCATTGAATGAATTGATCGAACCAAGCCTCCAAAGTTGGTAACATGAAACACAGAAAAGACTTAACAAAAATTCAGATTCTTTCTTCCTTGTGAAACTAACCCCTTGATCAAACCATGAAAGCTCAAAGGTTAAGCAATTTGAGATTATATCAATTCGGATCAAATATTAACATATAAGTCCTTTACATGTCGCAGTATCACCCTTACTGTCTCTCTCATTCTCAAAGGTAAATAATTGATTGGTGCATTCACTTCTTCATTGAGCACTTGATCATGCTCAGTTTTATTGGCTTCCTAATCTTCAGCAATTCATTCGTCATCATATTCTATATCTTTAAATATACGTTCAAAATCTTTCTACATTGCCCCAGATAAGCTTTGAGTTATGCATCACGTAGAAAAGGTTACTAGAATATTGTCCACAAGCTGAGCTAGGGTTGTAGTCGGCCTTGTAAACGTATGGGAGATACAGCCGACCCCATGATGCACGGAACTCTGAAAAAATATGGAGAACTATTCCTCCGTTGTGCATGGTAATGAAAGGTAGGCAAACAACGGGTTAAGAAGACTTTATAACGAGCGTAGACAAGTCTGAACGCATTGATGGTCGAGAAAATCACGTATATCGTGTAATTTTCTTATACAAGTAGAAGGGCTCTAATGCAAGCTTTTTTATATATAATTGTGAAGGGTGGGTATTGGTTGAAATTTTTTTGATAGACATTGGTTGAATTTTTAAACACCCAGTTTTGGCGGCTTCGTGAACAAAGAAAGGCAGCCAAATAATTGTGCTATTGGCTTACGTACGTCTATGTGCCTTGCGCGTCGGGACTGTAGACAAACTACATAAAAATAATAATAATAGATTTTCTACGTACGCATTTTGACCTTGTGATTCAGGTCATTGGCTTGACCCTTGAAACTAATTATATATCCATCGATCTCCCCATTCTATTCTACGATGGAATGTTATAATACACCATTAATTAATTGTCAAAGGACACGCTAAATTGGTTTGTCTGCATGTAGAACTAGAACTATATATAAATAGCGCTCAACCCTCATTCAAACAAGAACCACAAGCAAACATCTTCTTACCGAAGGCAAATTTAAAAACAAAGATTCATCAGCAAACTGATTCTCTCTCTCTCGACTCATTTCCCCACAAAACAAAACAAAAGAAAACAAAACAAAACATGGTGAGCTCAGATATCTCAACCGCCTCTCCTAGAAAGCTGGAGGGCAAAGTGGCAATCATCACCGGCGGAGCTAGCGGCATAGGCGAGAGCACCGCCAGGCTGTTCGTCCACCACGGAGCCAAGGTCCTCATCGCCGACGTTCAAGACAAACTCGGACAGTCCCTCGCCATGGAACTCGGCCCGCCGGAGATCGTCTCCTTTGTCCACTGCAACGTTACAAGTGATTCTGACCTTGAGAATGCCGTTGATACAGCGGTCTCAAGGTACGGCCAGCTAGACATCATGTACAACAACGCTGGAATCGGAGGTAACCTCGACACCACCATCTTAAACTCCGACAACGCCGACTTCAAGAAGGTGCTTGAAATCAACCTCTTCGGATCCTTCCTCGGAGCCAAACACGCCGCCAGGGTTATGATTCCCGCAAGGAAAGGTTGCATCTTGTTCACCGGCAGCGTTGCCGCTTCTATAAGCGGCGACTTGTCTTACGCATACAAGGCTTCCAAGCATGCTATTTTGGGGCTCAACAACAACTTGACCGTGGAGCTGGGCAAGTACGGCATCAGGGTCAACACCATTTCTCCCTATGGAGTGGCCACTCCCATGGTCACAAGCGGCATGCAAATGGACAAGAAGGCTGCTGAGGAATTCATGTCCGCCGCCGGAAACTTGAGAGGGGCTATCCTCGAACCCGAGGATGTTGCTCGGGCTGCCTTATACTTGGCCAGTGACGATGCAAAATACGTGAGCGGATTGAATTTGATAGTTGATGGAGGCCACAATCACAACCATCCGCTTTTTGGTGCAACAGATTCGCTTGCCAACTGATTACCTCTTCCCTTTCATGATGCACAAATATTCATTTATTTTTTTATTGTCTTAAATTTCCTATTATATTGTACGTAGTCAGCCTAGTATTCTCAAGTTTGTCATAAACATTGTTTCATTTGTATTTGTATATTATTAAAATGACCGGTCGAACCATTCCACTTGCTAAACCGGTTTGACAACCTTGCTCCAAACTGTGGTCCAATTTTTATAATTTCATTGGTTAGAGCTTTGGGTTGTTTATATGCTAATCTTTCATTTCGGATCCTTAAAATGATAACTAGTTAATATCACTACTACCAATTTACAAATTTCATAAGTCATTTTCCCAAATTCAATCCTTTAATAATTTCGTAATTGTGGCAATCCTAGATAGATCTTACCGAATCCTCGAAGTGCATTGCTAGACGCTCATTATCTTTTATGAACATATAATTAATCTCGGTAATCAACAAAACCCTACGGGTCACAAAAAAAAATTCTTCGAAAATGCGAGCGAAATGATGTGTTTGAATCATTCTGTTACTAACACGCATTGAAAGATAAACCGCATTGGAGAGTGGCGGTCTAATAAACCGCGCCGAGAAGCATCGGTTTGTATGTATATATATTTTTTTTCAATCCAAACTTAAGTCGAATCTTCAAACAAACATAACTTTGTGCTCCGGTATCCGATCGTAGCGAGATATTTTTCGATTTCGCATAACTTTTCGAGATCTTGCATGACGCATCTGCCGCAGGCGGTTTGATCTCTCCTTCATCCAGGAAAATGTCGTTTGCTGCCCAAACGAGATTTTTTCCGACACTACAACAAAACTACTCTTCTGTGACAAAATATTCCGTGATGGGTCAAATTTCGTCACATAATGTAGAATTTGTGTGTCGAAATTTACTGCTTGTCCCAAAAAGCTTGAATATTTTGTCAGACCTAGCATAAAACTATTCGTGATGAAATAAATCTTTCCTGTGATACAGTCCAACGTCACCTTTAGTTCATTGTTTTATGTGACGTTTTGGTGACAATGTAAGTTGTGACATAAAATATTATTTTTTGGAAACGATATTTATTCGATTAGAACTTTAGTGATGACCCCTCCACCTGTCTCTCTCCCATCTAATCGCTCTCGCGTAGGAAAAAACGGAATCCAGCTCCAGGGAAAGAAAAATGGCGTTATCCTTCTCCAAGGAAGATCCAATACTTTGAGTCATCGAACAGTGTTGGGGTCGATGGTGTCAGGGAAGGCAGCCAGCAGTTCGCCAAAGCTAGCGCTCTAATCAAATCTCATCTACCTTTCTTCACTCTCGCTTTCTCTATAAAAGTTACCAAATCCGTAGATCCATAGCTCCAAACTAATCCTATAAATCCCCAAATCTCTGGATTTATATTGATCCCGTAGGATTTGAGCAATCCAAGAAGGTTAGTAGCATAGATTAGCTCAGATTAATATCCTCAAAGTTCATGGTTGTTTCCCTTCTTTCGGGAGTAAGATCTCGATATCCGCCTTTTCAGATTGGGATGTAGAGGCGATGGTAGAACAATTTCGTCCATTCGATTTTACCTAATTCATGGCAATTGACAAGTATCTTCTATTTCGTGTATAAGAGGTGGAGAGTTGCTTGGCTCTCAATTGGTCGTTCCTTGTGATTCTTCATGTTTCCATTTGATGGATTGTGCTCTGTTATCCATATTGAAGTCAGTAAGCTTGTGGAAGGAAGGTGGCTGGATAATGAGGAGTTCATTATTTGGATGAAATGATATTCAATTTCGTGATTGGAGGCCCTATTAAGTCGAAATTTCAAACAAACGTAACTTTGTGCTCAGGTATCCGATCGTAGCGAATTTTTTTTTATTCCAACATAACATTGCGAGATCTTGCAAGCCACAAACTGCCACAGGCGGTTTGGTCCTGCCTTCGTCCCGATAAAACGACGTTAGATACCCCGAACGAGCTTTTTTCCGATTTCGGCAAACTTTGGACGACCATAACTTTGTGCTCCGCACTCCGAACGTCATGATTTTTTTTTATTTCGTCTAACATTTCAAGGACAACAATTTTTATCATATCCATAATTTCTGTATGGATTTGTGGAAAGTGAAGGTGAAGCTATTCCCAAAATCCCGTATATCCAGAAATAATTTCTGTTTTGAAAATTCATTCCATGTAAAAGTTGTAGTCCTTCAAAAGTTACCCGAAAAAAAATTCATGACGTTCGAACTGCGGAGCCTAAAGTTATGGTCGTCCAAAATTTGTCGAAGAAAAAAGCTCTTTCGGGGAAACAAACAATGTTTTTCTGGGACTAAAGCGCGACCAAACCGCCTGCAAAAGTTTCGCTGTGCAAGATCTCGAAAAGTTAAGCGGAGCAAGGAAAATTCCTACGATCGGGTACCCGAGCACAAAGTTGCGTTTGTTTGAAGTTTCGACATAAGATCGGATTGAAAAAAAAATTCATACAAACTGCTGACAGGGGCGGGGGGGGGGGGGGGGTGCGGTTTGCACAAGAACTGCTGCTTCCCGACGTGGTTTATCAGACCGCTATGCCCCAATGCGGTTTTCGAAAAAATGGTATTTTTTCAATTTTTTGAAAATTGATGGTATTTTTGGAATTTTTTTTAGTGGCCTTTCTGAAAAAAATCCCTAGTACGGTCGGTAATCCTGGCTTCGTTATACTAGGTATCTGAATCCTAGTATGATTGAGAATAAAAGCACCAACCTATTCACGAGTAGTCAATCATTTTCCGCGTATTTTTTAAGAGGGAAAATGAGTAAAACTAGTGATCTCGGGAAGATAAGGTGAAGTGAAGTATGCAAACAAGAAGTACGTATCTAATTTGAAAGTATAATTTGGTCTATACAAAATCAACTAACTAATATGCTAAAATGTCTATTAGTCGACTCAAACACGCCTGCTTCTAGAGAAATTAATCTCGGGTTCTATATAATCACTACAAGAAAGTTAATTCATAACGACGTTCACCTAACGACATTTAGCTGAAGGTATGGAGCGACGAGGTGAATCTGGTTTCGAAGTGAGCCCAGGATTTGACTAGCAACAGATTTTGTGAAGATTGGTTCGTGAGTTGGCCAGTGATTTCGCCTCAGCCACTTCTGCCATTGCAGTCGTTGAAGCACAGGGTTTCTAAGTTCTGGTGCTTTTTCATTCAATAGTATATGATAACTTTAAGATCTTTGTTATGTTCCCCTTTCCTTCCATAATTTGATGGACTATTCCTATCAATTCTTTTTTTAAGGGAATCCTACCGATTCCAACTAGCGGAATATGGTATTGGGGATTTGGACATCGTTGCATGGTGTATTCAAGTGGCATCGATGTAGCTTACATTCATGTTAATTTTTTATTTGTTTCAAAACGTTTCATAAAAATTACTATGAATACGAGCCATTTAAGTGGTTATGCGACTTAAGGAAGTTTCACAGCAGACCAAAATTGGACCGAGGCATACGCGAGATTTTTCTACTAACCGCCACTCTAAATAAAATTACAATGATTATTATCTCTACTCAAAATTCATGTTATAATTTTTTTTCCATATATACTTGTTCCTAGAGAAGTTAATCTCGGGTTCTGAATAACAATGATGCTTTCAGGGGAACACTCCTTTCCAACTTCATCATTACATCAAATACGCTGTGCTGTTGCGGAGAGTTTGAAGCAAGAAGAATCACATTGTCAATAGTATCGAATTCGGAGTCCACAGGAGGGGATACAAGCCTAGACGCAGAATCATCAAAACCTAAGGTGTGTGCTCCTGCAGTGAATAAGAGCAACCTTAACTATCATATTAAGTCTAAGTACTTACAACTTCACATTTTGATTGATAAAACATTATGGTTAGTGGATGCATGACATTAATATTTGAATATATGATTTATTGCTTGAATCAATACCTGTTGTATAGTGAAGTGGTGATACCTGGACTAATTGGCAAATGATTTCATAGAAACGATCCAGACCGATTCTGATTATCAAACAGACATAAGATTTCCACATGTGATTATTGTCCATCAAAATATGGCTATCCATAACTTTCTTACCAAACCCAAACAAATCCTTTACGAATCTCTTTGTTGCTGGTTCTTCCTTCACCAGTCGCCTCACAATGATGCCCTCTTCGATTAGAATTGCATAGCTCAATCAAAGGAATCAAATTCCTTGTTCGAGAACACAAGAACAGGGTATTCAAAAGAGCTCGGGTAAGCTTGTTTGAATGGGTTTTCGATGGAAACGAAGGGAACTCTTACACCAGGAAGAGTGCTTGATCGTTATGAGGTCGCCTTTGATGTAAATGAGGGGTTTTGTCGATTAGTAAGCCAAGATTCCGCAAGCTTTAATCGCAACCAAAACCAAGACAACTTCACAACTCAAAAGGTTGGGAATTTTGGGGTTATCTTCATAAATAACCTCTGAACTTCACAATACCTGAATGAGGCCTTGTATAGGCATAAACAAGCTTAAACTAACCTAAACAAGAATTGAAACTAACCTAATTCAACAAGGAAACTAAATTATACAAGTAACCCGAATCCAACTCGGAATCCTAATGTCATGTCGGATTTCTGGCAGCTCGAGACAACATCTTTGAATGCCTCGAAAATGATCTTCCCAGGCCAGTCGTCTTCATCCAATTCCTGCCCTTGGTTTAGAAATTACTCTTCTTTCCATGGCAAATGGAATTAGTCTCTGGTTGTGTCCCAAACTCTAGCTATTAAGCTCCAAAGTTGGCACCTCGATCTTGCTATTTGCCCTAGCAAAAAATGGCAGATTCTCAGTTTTAATTTGGCAACTTGGAGAGCTTCAATCATGGTCTTCCAGACTTCAATTGGAACTTAAAAGCCTTCCATCTTGCTTAGGGTTACTCCATCTTAGAAATAAGACATCAAACTCGAATTTTCATTGAATGAATTGATCGAACCAAGCCTCCAAAGTTGGTAACATGAAACACAGAAAAGACTTAACAAAAATTCAGATTCTTTCTTCCTTGTGAAACTAACCCCTTGATCAAACCATGAAAGCTCAAAGGTTAAGCAATTTGAGATTATATCAATTCGGATCAAATATTAACATATAAGTCCTTTACATGTCGCAGTATCACCCTTACTGTCTCTCTCATTCTCAAAGGTAAATAATTGATTGGTGCATTCACTTCTTCATTGAGCACTTGATCATGCTCAGTTTTATTGGCTTCCTAATCTTCAGCAATTCATTCGTCATCATATTCTATATCTTTAAATATACGTTCAAAATCTTTCTACATTGCCCCAGATAAGCTTTGAGTTATGCATCACGTAGAAAAGGTTACTAGAATATTGTCCACAAGCTGAGCTAGGGTTGTAGTCGGCCTTGTAAACGTATGGGAGATACAGCCGACCCCATGATGCACGGAACTCTGAAAAAATATGGAGAACTATTCCTCCGTTGTGCATGGTAATGAAAGGTAGGCAAACAACGGGTTAAGAAGACTTTATAACGAGCGTAGACAAGTCTGAACGCATTGATGGTCGAGAAAATCATGTATATCGCGTAATTTTCTTATACAAGTAGAAGGGCTCTAATGCAAGCTTTTTTATATATAATTGTGAAGGGTGGGTATTGGTTGAAATTTTTTTGATAGACATTGGTTGAATTTTTAAACACCCAGTTTTGGCGGCTTCGTGAACAAAGAAAGGCAGCCAAATAATTGTGCTATTGGCTTACGTACGTCTATGTGCCTTGCGCGTCGGGACTGTAGACAAACTACATAAAAATAATAATAATAGATTTTCTACGTACGCATTTTGACCTTGTGATTCAGGTCATTGGCTTGACCCTTGAAACTAATTATATATCCATCGATCTCCCCATTCTATTCTACGATGGAATGTTATAATACACCATTAATTAATTGTCAAAGGACACGCTAAATTGGTTTGTCTGCATGTAGAACTAGAACTATATATAAATAGCGCTCAACCCTCATTCAAACAAGAACCACAAGCAAACATCTTCTTACCGAAGGCAAATTTAAAAACAAAGATTCATCAGCAAACTGATTCTCTCTCTCTCGACTCATTTCCCCACAAAACAAAACAAAAGAAAACAAAACAAAACATGGTGAGCTCAGATATCTCAACCGCCTCTCCTAGAAAGCTGGAGGGCAAAGTGGCAATCATCACCGGCGGAGCTAGCGGCATAGGCGAGAGCACCGCCAGGCTGTTCGTCCACCACGGAGCCAAGGTCCTCATCGCCGACGTTCAAGACAAACTCGGACAGTCCCTCGCCATGGAACTCGGCCCGCCGGAGATCGTCTCCTTTGTCCACTGCAACGTTACAAGTGATTCTGACCTTGAGAATGCCGTTGATACAGCGGTCTCAAGGTACGGCCAGCTAGACATCATGTACAACAACGCTGGAATCGGAGGTAACCTCGACACCACCATCTTAAACTCCGACAACGCCGACTTCAAGAAGGTGCTTGAAATCAACCTCTTCGGATCCTTCCTCGGAGCCAAACACGCCGCCAGGGTTATGATTCCCGCAAGGAAAGGTTGCATCTTGTTCACCGGCAGCGTTGCCGCTTCTATAAGCGGCGACTTGTCTTACGCATACAAGGCTTCCAAGCATGCTATTTTGGGGCTCAACAACAACTTGACCGTGGAGCTGGGCAAGTACGGCATCAGGGTCAACACCATTTCTCCCTATGGAGTGGCCACTCCCATGGTCACAAGCGGCATGCAAATGGACAAGAAGGCTGCTGAGGAATTCATGTCCGCCGCCGGAAACTTGAGAGGGGCTATCCTCGAACCCGAGGATGTTGCTCGGGCTGCCTTATACTTGGCCAGTGACGATGCAAAATACGTGAGCGGATTGAATTTGATAGTTGATGGAGGCCACAATCACAACCATCCGCTTTTTGGTGCAACAGATTCGCTTGCCAACTGATTACCTCTTCCCTTTCATGATGCACAAATATTCATTTATTTTTTTATTGTCTTAAATTTCCTATTATATATGTACGTAGTCAGCCTAGTACTCTCAAGTTTGTCATAAACATTGTTTCATTTGTATTTGTATATTATTAAAATGACCGGTCGAACCATTCCACTTGCTAAACCGGTTTGACAACCTTGCTCCAAACTGTGGTCCAATTTTTATAATTTCATTGGTTAGAGCTTTGGGTTGTTTATATGCTAATCTTTCATTTCGGATCCTTAAAATGATAACTAGTTAATATCACTACTACCAATTTACAAATTTCATAAGTCATTTTCCCAAATTCAATCCTTTAATAATTTCGTAATTGTGGCAATCCTAGATAGATCTTACCGAATCCTCGAAGTGCATTGCTAGACGCTCATTATCTTTTATGAACATATAATTAATCTCGGTAATCAACAAAACCCTACGGGTCACAAAAAAAAATTCTTCGAAAATGCGAGCGAAATGATGTGTTTGAATCATTCTGTTACTAACACGCATTGAAAGATAAACCGCATTGGAGAGTGGCGGTCTAATAAACCGCGCCGAGAAGCATCGGTTTGTATGTATATATATTTTTTTTCAATCCAAACTTAAGTCGAATCTTCAAACAAACATAACTTTGTGCTCCGGTATCCGATCGTAGCGAGATATTTTTCGATTTCGCATAACTTTTCGAGATCTTGCATGACGCATCTGCCGCAGGCGGTTTGATCTCTCCTTCATCCAGGAAAATGTCGTTTGCTGCCCAAACGAGATTTTTTCCGACACTACAACAAAACTACTCTTCTGTGACAAAATATTCCGTGATGGGTCAAATTTCGTCACATAATGTAGAATTTGTGTGTCGAAATTTACTGCTTGTCCCAAAAAGCTTGAATATTTTGTCAGACCTAGCATAAAACTATTCGTGATGAAATAAATCTTTCCTGTGATACAGTCCAACGTCACCTTTAGTTCATTGTTTTATGTGACGTTTTGGTGACAATGTAAGTTGTGACATAAAATATTATTTTTTGGAAACGATATTTATTCGATTAGAACTTTAGTGATGACCCCTCCACCTGTCTCTCTCCCATCTAATCGCTCTCGCGTAGGAAAAAACGGAATCCAGCTCCAGGGAAAGAAAAATGGCGTTATCCTTCTCCAAGGAAGATCCAATACTTTGAGTCATCGAACAGTGTTGGGGTCGATGGTGTCAGGGAAGGCAGCCAGCAGTTCGCCAAAGCTAGCGCTCTAATCAAATCTCATCTACCTTTCTTCACTCTCGCTTTCTCTATAAAAGTTACCAAATCCGTAGATCCATAGCTCCAAACTAATCCTATAAATCCCCAAATCTCTGGATTTATATTGATCCCGTAGGATTTGAGCAATCCAAGAAGGTTAGTAGCATAGATTAGCTCAGATTAATATCCTCAAAGTTCATGGTTGTTTCCCTTCTTTCGGTAGTAAGATCTCGATATCCGCCTTTTCAGATTGGGATGTAGAGGCGATGGTAGAACAATTTCGTCCATTCGATTTTACCTAATTCATGGCAATTGACAAGTATCTTCTATTTCGTGTATAAGAGGTGGAGAGTTGCTTGGCTCTCAATTGGTCGTTCCTTGTGATTCTTCATGTTTCCATTTGATAGATTGTGCTCTGTTATCCATATTGAAGTCAGTAAGCTTGTGGAAGGAAGGTGGCTGGATAATGAGGAGTTCATTATTTGGATGAAATGATATTCAATTTCATGATTGGAGGCCCTATTAAGTCGAAATTTCAAACAAACGTAACTTTGTGCTCAGGTATCCGATCGTAGCGAATTTTTTTTTATTCCAACATAACATTTCGAGATCTTGCAAGCCACAAATTGGCACAGGCGGTTTGGTCCTGCCTTCGTCCCGATAAAACGACGTTAGCTACCCCGAACGAGCTTTTTTCCGATTTCGGCAAACTTTGGACGACCATAACTTTGTGCTCCGCACTCCGAACGTCATGATTTTTTTTTATTTCGTCTAACATTTCAAGGACAACAATTTTTATCATATCCATAATTTCTGTATGGATTTGTGGAAAGTGAAGGTGAAGCTATTCGCAAAATCCCGTATATCCAGAAATAATTTCTGTTTTGAAAATTCATTCCATGTAAAAGTTGTAGTCCTTCAAAAGTTACCCGAAAAAAAATTCATGACGTTCGAACTGCGGAGCCTAAAGTTATGGTCGTCCAAAATTTGTCGAAGAAAAAAGCTCTTTCGGGGAAACAAACAATGTTTTTCTGGGACTAAAGCGCGACCAAACCGCCTGCAAAAGTTTCGCTGTGCAAGATCTCGAAAAGTTAAGCGGAGCAAGGAAAATTTCTACGATCGGGTACCCGAACACAAAGTTGCGTTTGTTTGAAGTTTCGACATAAGATCGGATTGAAAAAGAAATTCATACAAACTGCTGACAGGGGCGGGGGGGGGGGGGGGGTGCGGTTTGCACAAGAACTGCTGCTTCCCGACGTGGTTTATCAGACCGCTATGCCCCAATGCGGTTTTCGAAAAAATGGTATTTTTTCAATTTTTTGAAAATTGATGGTATTTTTGGAATTTTTTTTAGTGGCCTTTCTGAAAAAAAATCCCTAGTACGGTCGGTAATCCTGGCTTCGTTATACTAGGTATCTGAATCCTAGTATGATTGAGAATAAAAGCACCAACCTATTCACGAGTAGTCAATCATTTTCCGCGTATTTTTTAAGAGGGAAAATGAGTAAAACTAGTGATCTCGGGAAGATAAGGTGAAGTGAAGTATGCAAACAAGAAGTACGTATCTAATTTGAAAGTATAATTTGGTCTATACAAAATCAACTAACTAATATGCTAAAATGTCTATTAGTCGACTCAAACACGCCTGCTTCTAGAGAAATTAATCTCGGGTTCTATATAATCACTACAAGAAAGTTAATTCATAACGACGTTCACCTAACGACATTTAGCTGAAGGTATGGAGCGACGAGGTGAATCTGGTTTCGAAGTGAGCCCAGGATTTGACTAGCAACAGATTTTGTGAAGATTGGTTCGTGAGTTGGCCAGTGATTTCGCCTCAGCCACTTCTGCCATTGCAGTCGTTGAAGCACAGGGTTTCTAAGTTCTGGTGCTTTTTCATTCAATAGTATATGATAACTTTAAGATCTTTGTTATGTTCCCCTTTCCTTCCATAATTTGATGGACTATTCCTATCAATTCTTTTTTTAAGGGAATCCTACCGATTCCAACTAGCGGAATATGGTATTGGGGATTTGGACATCGTTGCATGGTGTATTCAAGTGGCATCGATGTAGCTTACATTCATGTTAATTTTTTATTTGTTTCAAAACGTTTCATAAAAATTACTATGAATACGAGCCATTTAAGTGGTTATGCGACTTAAGGAAGTTTCACAGCAGACCAAAATTGGACCGAGGCATACGCGAGATTTTTCTACTAACCGCCACTCTAAATAAAATTACAATGATTATTATCTCTACTCAAAATTCATGTTATAATTTTTTTTCCATATATACTTGTTCCTAGAGAAGTTAATCTCGGGTTCTGAATAACAATGATGCTTTCAGGGGAACACTCCTTTCCAACTTCATCATTACATCAAATACGCTGTGCTGTTGCGGAGAGTTTGAAGCAAGAAGAATCACATTGTCAATAGTATCGAATTCGGAGTCCACAGGAGGGGATACAAGCCTAGACGCAGAATCATCAAAACCTAAGGTGTGTGCTCCTGCAGTGAATAAGAGCAACCTTAACTATCATATTAAGTCTAAGTACTTACAACTTCACATTTTGATTGATAAAACATTATGGTTAGTGGATGCATGACATTAATATTTGAATATATGATTTATTGCTTGAATCAATACCTGTTGTATAGTGAAGTGGTGATACCTGGACTAATTGGCAAATGATTTCATAGAAACGATCCAGACCGATTCTGATTATCAAACAAACATAAGATTTCCACATGTGATTATTGTCCATCAAAATATGGCTATCCATAACTTTCTTACCAAACCCAAACAAATCCTTTACGAATCTCTTTGTTGCTGGTTCTTCCTTCACCAGTCGCCTCACAATGATGCCCTCTTCGATTAGAATTGCATAGCTCAATCAAAGGAATCAAATTCCTTGTTCGAGAACACAAGAACAGGGTATTCAAAAGAGCTCGGGTAAGCTTGTTTGAATGGGTTTTCGATGGAAACGAAGGGAACTCTTACACCAGGAAGAGTGCTTGATCGTTATGAGGTCGCCTTTGATGTAAATGAGGGGTTTTGTCGATTAGTAAGCCAAGATTCCGCAAGCTTTAATCGCAACCAAAACCAAGACAACTTCACAACTCAAAAGGTTGGGAATTTTGGGGTTATCTTCATAAATAACCTCTGAACTTCACAATACATGAATGAGGCCTTGTATAGGCATAAACAAGCTTAAACTTACCTAAACAAGAATTGAAACTAACCTAATTCAACAAGGAAACTAAATTATACAAGTAACCCGAATCCAACTCGGAATCCTAATGTCATGTCGGATTTCTGGCAGCTCGAGACAACATCTTTGAATGCCTCGAAAATGATCTTCCCGGGTCAGTCGTCTTCATCCAATTCCTGCCCTTGGTTTAGAAATTACTCTTCTTTCCATAGCAAATGGAATTAGTCTCTGGTTGTGTCCCAAACTCTAGCTATTAAGGTATGGCCAGCTATTCTACGATCTCCCCATTCTATTCTACGATGGAATGTTATAATACACCATTAATTAATTGTCAAAGGACACGCTAAATTGGTTTGTCTGCATGTAGAACTAGAACTATATATAAATAGCGCTCAACCCTCATTCAAACAAGAACCACAAGCAAACATCTTCTTACCGAAGGCAAATTTAAAAACAAAGATTCATCAGCAAAATGATTCTCTCTCTCTCGACTCATTTCCCCACAAAACAAAACAAAAGAAAACAAAACAAAACATGGTGAGCTCAGATATCTCAACCGCCTCTCCTAGAAAGCTGGAGGGCAAAGTGGCAATCATCACCGGCGGAGCTAGCGGCATAGGCGAGAGCACCGCCAGGCTGTTCGTCCACCACGGAGCCAAGGTCCTCATCGCCGACGTTCAAGACAAACTCGGACAGTCCCTCGCCATGGAACTCGGCCCGCCGGAGATCGTCTCCTTTGTCCACTGCAACGTTACAAGTGATTCTGACCTTGAGAATGCCGTTGATACAGCGGTCTCAAGGTACGGCCAGCTAGACATCATGTACAACAACGCTGGAATCGGAGGTAACCTCGACACCACCATCTTAAACTCCGACAACGCCGACTTCAAGAAGGTGCTTGAAATCAACCTCTTCGGATCCTTCCTCGGAGCCAAACACGCCGCCAGGGTTATGATTCCCGCAAGGAAAGGTTGCATCTTGTTAACCGGCAGCGTTGCCGCTTCTATAAGCGGCGACTTGTCTTACGCATACAAGGCTTCCAAGCATGCTATTTTGGGGCTCAACAACAACTTGACCGTGGAGCTGGGCAAGTACGGCATCAGGGTCAACACCATTTCTCCCTATGGAGTGGCCACTCCCATGGTCACAAGCGGCATGCAAATGGACAAGAAGGCTGCTGAGGAATTCATGTCCGCCGCCGGAAACTTGAGAGGGGCTATCCTCGAACCCGAGGATGTTGCTCGGGCTGCCTTATACTTGGCCAGTGACGATGCAAAATACGTGAGCGGATTGAATTTGATAGTTGATGGAGGCCACAATCACAACCATCCGCTTTTTGGTGCAACAGATTCGCTTGCCAACTGATTACCTCTTCCCTTTCATGATGCACAAATATTCATTTATTTTTTTATTGTCTTAAATTTCCTATTATATATGTACGTAGTCAGCCTAGTACTCTCAAGTTTGTCATAAACATTGTTTCATTTGTATTTGCATATTATTAAAATGACCGGTCGAACCATTCCACTTGCTAAACCGGTTTGACAACCTTGCTCCAAACTGTGGTCCAATTTTTATAATTTCATTGGTTAGAGCTTTGGGTTGTTTATATGCTAATCTTTCATTTCGGATCCTTTAAATGATAACTAGTTAGTATCACTGCTACCAATTTACAAATTTCATAAGTCATTTTCCCAAATTCAATCCTTTAATAATTTCTTAATTGTGGCAATCCTAGATAGGTCTTACCGAATCCTCGAAGTGCATTGCTAGACGCTCATTATCTTTTATGAACATATAATTAATCTCGGTAATCAACAAAACCCTACGGGTCACAAAAAGAAAAAATTCTTCGAAAATGCGAGCGAAATGATTTGTTTGAATCATTCTGTTACTAACACGCATTGAAAGATAAACCGCATTGGAGAGTGGCGGTCTAATAAACCGCGCCGAGAAGCATCGGTTTGTATGTATATATATTTTTTTTCAATCAAAACTTAAGTCGAATCTTCAAACAAACATAACTTTGTGCTCCGGTATCCGATCGTAGCGAGATATTTTTCGATTTCGCATAACTTTTCGAGATCTTGCATGACGCATCTGCCGCAGGCCGTTTGATCTCTCCTTCGTCCAGGAAAATGTCGTTTGCTGCCCAAACGAGATTTTTTCCGACACTACAACAAAACTACTCTTCTGTGACAAAATATTCCGTGATGGGACAAATTTCGTCACATAATGTAGAATTTGTGTGTCGAAATTTACTGCTTGTCCCAAAAAGCTTGAATATTTTGTCAGACCTAGCATAAAACTATTCGTGATGAAATAAATCTTTCCTGTGATACAGTCCAACGTCACCTTTAGTTCATTGTTTTATGTGACGTTTTGGTGACAATGTAAGTTGTGACATAAAATATTATTTTTTGGAAACGATATTTATTCGATTAGAACTTTAGTGATGACCCCTCCACCTGTCTCTCTCCCATCTAATCGCTCTCGCGTAGGAAAAAACGGAATCCAGCTCCAGGGAAAGAAAAATGGCGTTATCCTTCTCCAAGGAAGATCCAATACTTTGAGTCATCGAACAGTGTTGGGGTCGATGGTGTCAGGGAAGGCAGCCAGCAGTTCGCCAAAGCTAGCGCTATAATTAAATCTCATCTACCTTTCTTCACTCTCGCTTTCTCTATAAAAGTAACCAAATCCCTAGATCCATAGCTCCAAACTAATCCTATAAATCCCCAAATCTCTGGATTTATATTGATCCCGTAGGATTTGAGCAATCCAAGAAGGTTAGTAGCATAGATTAGCTCAGATTAATATCCTCAAAGTTCATGGTTGTTTCCCTTCTTTCGGGAGTAAGATCTCGATATCCGCCTTTTCAGATTGGGATGTAGAGGCGATGGTAGAACAATTTCGTCCATTCGATTTTACCTAATTCATGGCAATTGACAAGTATCTTCTATTTCGTGTATAAGAGGTGGAGAGTTGCTTGGCTCTCAATTGGTCGTTCCTTGTGATTCTTCATGTTTCCATTTGATGGATTGTGCTCTGTTATCCATATTGAAGTCAGTAAGCTTGTGGAAGGAAGGTGGCTGGATAATGAGGAGTTCATTATTTGGATGAAATGATATTCAATTTCGTGATTGGAGGCCCTATTAAGTCGAAATTTCAAACAAACGTTTTGGTGACAATGTAAGTTGTGACATAAAATATTATTTTTTGGAAACGATATTTATTCGATTAGAACTTTAGTGATGACCCCTCCACCTGTCTCTCTCCCATCTAATCGCTCTCGCGTAGGAAAAAACGGAATCCAGCTCCAGGGAAAGAAAAATGGCGTTATCCTTCTCCAAGGAAGATCCAATACTTTGAGTCATTGAACAGTGTTGGGGTCGATGGTGTCAGGGAAGGCAGCCAGCAGTTCGCCAAAAGTAGCGCTCGAATCAAATCTCATCTACCTTTCTTCACTCTCGCTTTCTCTATAAAAGTTACCAAATCCCTAGATCCATAGCTCCAAACTAATCCTATAAATCCCCAAATCTCTGGATTTATATTGATCCCGTAGGATTTGAGCAATCCAAGAAGGTTAGTAGCATAGATTAGCTCAGATTAATATCCTCAAAGTTCATGGTTGTTTCCCTTCTTTCGGGAGTAAGATCTCGATATCCGCCTTTTCAGATTGGGATGTAGAGGCGATGGTAGAACAATTTCGTCCATTCGATTGTACCTAATTCATGGCAATTGACAAGTATCTTCTATTTCGTGTATTAGAGGTGGAGAGTTGCTTGGCTCTCAATTGGTCGTTCCTTGTGATTCTTCATGTTTCCATTTGATGGATTGTGCTCTGTTATCCATATTGAAGTCAGTAAGCTTGTGGAAGGAAGGTGGCTGGATAATGAGGAGTTCATTATTTGGATGAAATGATATTCAATTTCGTGATTGGAGGCCCTATTAAGTCGAAATTTCAAACAAACGTAACTTTGTGCTCATGTATCCGATCGTAGCGAATTTTTTTTTATTCCAACATAACATTGCGAGATCTTGCAAGCCACAAACTGCCACAGGCAGTTTGGTCCTGCCTTCGTCCCGATAAAACGACGTTAGCTACCCCGAACGAGCTTTTTTCCGATTTCGGCAAACTTTGGACGACCATAACTTTGTGCTCCGCACTCCGAACGTCATGATTTTTTTTTATTTCGTCTAACATTTCAAGGACAACAATTTTTATCATATCCATAATTTCTGTATGGATTTGTGGAAAGTGAAGGTGAAGCTATTCCCAAAATCCCGTATATCCAGAAATAATTTCTGTTTTGAAAATTCATTCCATGTAAAAGTTGTAGTCCTTCAAAAGTTACCCGAAAAAAAATTCATGACGTTCGAACTGCGGAGCCTAAAGTTATGGTCGTCCAAAATTTGTCGAAGAAAAAAGCTCTTTCGGGGAAACAAACAATGTTTTTCTGGGACTAAAGCGCGACCAAACCGCCTGCAAAAGTTTCGCTGTGCAAGATCTCGAAAAGTTAAGCGGAGCAAGGAAAATTCCTACGATCGGGTACCCGAGCACAAAGTTGCGTTTGTTTGAAGTTTCGACATAAGATCGGATTGAAAAAAAAATTCATACAAACTGCTGACTGGGGCGGGGGGGGGGGGGGTGCGGTTTGCACAAGAACTGCTGCTTCCCGACGTGGTTTATCAGACCGCTATGCCCCAATGCGGTTTTCGAAAAAATGGTATTTTTTCAATTTTTTAAAAATTGATGGTATTTTTGGAATTTTTTTTAGTGGCCTTTCTGAAAAAAATCCCTAGTACGGTCGGTAATCCTGGCTTCGTTATACTAGGTATCTGAATCCTAGTATGATTGAGAATAAAAGCACCAACCTATTCACGAGTAGTCAATCATTTTCCGCGTATTTTTTAAGAGGGAAAATGAGTAAAACTAGTGATCTCGGGAAGATAAGGTGAAGTGAAGTATGCAAACAAGAAGTACGTATCTAATTTGAAAGTATAATTTGGTCTATACAAAATCAACTAACTAATATGCTAAAATGTCTATTAGTCGACTCAAACACGCCTGCTTCTAGAGAAATTAATCTCGGATTCTAGAATAAAAGCACCAAGCCTCCAAAGTTGGTAACATGAAACACAGAAAAGACTTAACAAAAATTCAGATTCTTTCTTCCTTGTGAAACTAACCCCTTGATCAAACCATGAAAGCTCAAAGGTTAAGCAATTTGAGATTATATCAATTCGGATCAAATATTAACATATAAGTCCTTTACATGTCGCAGTATCACCCTTACTGTCTCTCTCATTCTCAAAGGTAAATAATTGATTGGTGCATTCACTTCTTTATTGAGCACTTGATCATGCTCAGTTTTATTGGCTTCCTAATCTTCAGCAATTCATTCGTCATCATATTCTATATCTTTAAATATACGTTCAAAATCTTTCTACATTGCCCCAGATAAGCTTTGAGTTATGCATCACGTAGAAAAGGTTACTAGAATATTGTCCACAAGCTGAGCTAGGGTTGTAGTCGGCCTTGTAAACGTATGGGAGATACAGCCGACCCCATGATGCACGGAACTCTGAAAAAATATGGAGAACTATTCCTCCGTGGTGCATGGTAATGAAAGGTAGGCAAACAACGGGTTAAGAAGACTTTATAACGAGCGTAGACAAGTCTGAACGCATTGATGGTCGAGAAAATCACGTATATCGTGTAATTTTCTTATACAAGTAGAAGGGCTCTAATGCAAGCTTTTTTATATATAATTGTGAAGGGTGGGTATTGGTTGAAATTTTTTTGATAGACATTGGTTGAATTTTTAAACACCCAGTTTTGGCGGCTTCGTGAACAAAGAAAGGCAGCCAAATAATTGTGCTATTGGCTTACGTACGTCTATGTGCCTTGCGCGTCGGGACTGTAGACAAACTACATAAAAATAATAATAATAGATTTTCTACGTACGCATTTTGACCTTGTGATTCAGGTCATTGGCTTGACCCTTGAAACTAATTATATATCCATCGATCTCCCCATTCTATTCTACGATGGAATGTTATAATACACCATTAATTAATTGTCAAAGGACACGCTAAATTGGTTTGTCTGCATGTAGAACTAGAACTATATATAAATAGCGCTCAACCCTCATTCAAACAAAAACCACAAGCAAACATCTTCTTACCGAAGGCAAATTTAAAAACAAAGATTCATCAGCAAACTGATTCTCTCTCTCTCGACTCATTTCCCCACAAAACAAAACAAAAGAAAACAAAACAAAACATGGTGAGCTCAGATATCTCAACCGCCTCTCCTAGAAAGCTGGAGGGCAAAGTGGCAATCATCACCGGCGGAGCTAGCGGCATAGGCGAGAGCACCGCCAGGCTGTTCGTCCACCACGGAGCCAAGGTCCTCATCGCCGACGTTCAAGACAAACTCGGACAGTCCCTCGCCATGGAACTCGGCCCGCCGGAGATCGTCTCCTTTGTCCACTGCAACGTTACAAGTGATTCTGACCTTGAGAATGCCGTTGATACAGCGGTCTCAAGGTACGGCCAGCTAGACATCATGTACAACAACGCTGGAATCGGAGGTAACCTCGACACCACCATCTTAAACTCCGACAACGCCGACTTCAAGAAGGTGCTTGAAATCAACCTCTTCGGATCCTTCCTCGGAGCCAAACACGCCAGCAGGGTTATGATTCCCGCAAGGAAAGGTTGCATCTTGTTCACCGGCAGCGTTGCCGCTTCTATAAGCGGCGACTTGTCTTACGCATACAAGGCTTCCAAGCATGCTATTTTGGGGCTCAACAACAACTTGACCGTGGAGCTGGGCAAGTACGGCATCAGGGTCAACACCATTTCTCCCTATGGAGTGGCCACTCCCATGGTCACAAGCGGCATGCAAATGGACAAGAAGGCTGCTGAGGAATTCATGTCCGCCGCCGGAAACTTGAGAGGGGCTATCCTCGAACCCGAGGATGTTGCTCGGGCTGCCTTATACTTGGCCAGTGACGATGCAAAATACGTGAGCGGATTGAATTTGATAGTTGATGGAGGCCACAATCACAACCATCCGCTTTTTGGTGCAACAGATTCGCTTGCCAACTGATTACCTCTTCCCTTTCATGATGCACAAATATTCATTTATTTTTTTATTGTCTTATATTTCCTATTATATATGTACGTAGTCAGCCTAGTACTCTCAAGTTTGTCATAAACATTGTTTCATTTGTATTTGTATATTATTAAAATGACCGGTCGAACCATTTCACTTGCTAAACCGGTTTGACAACCTTGCTCCAAACTGTGGTCCAATTTTTATAATTTCATTGGTTAGAGCTTTGGGTTGTTTATATGCTAATCTTTCATTTCGGATCCTTAAAATGATAACTAGTTAGTATCACTACTACCAATTTACAAATTTCATAAGTCATTTTCCCAAATTCAATCCTTTAATAATTTTGTAATTGTGGCAATCCTAGATAGATCTTACCGAATCCTCGAAGTGCATTGCTAGACGCTCATTATCTTTTATGAACATATAATTAATCTCGGTAATCAACAAAACCCTACGTGTCACAAAAAGAAAAAATTCTTCGAAAATGCGAGCGAAATGATTTGTTTGAATCATTCTGTTACTAACACGCATTGAAAGATAAACCGCATTGGAGAGTGGCGGTCTAATAAACCGCGCCGAGAAGCATCGGTTTGTATGTATATATATTTTTTTTCAATCCAAACTTAAGTCGAATCTTCAAACAAACATAACTTTGTGCTCCGGTATCCGATCGTAGCGAGATATTTTTCGATTTTGCATAACTTTTCGAGATCTTGCATGACGCATCTGCCGCAGGCAGTTTGATCTCTCCTTCGTCTAGGAAAATGTCGTTTGCTACCCAAACGAGATTTTTTCCGACACTACAACAAAACTACTCTTCTGTGACAAAATATTCTGTGATGGGTCAAATTTCGTCACATAATGTAGAATTTGTGTGTCGAAATTTACTGCTTGTCACAAAAAGCTTGAATATTTTGTCAGACCTAGCATTAAACTATTCGTGATGAAATAAATATTTCCTGTGATACAGTCCAACGTCACCTTTAGTTCATTGTTTTATGTGACGTTTTGGTGACAATGTAAGTTGTGACATAAAATATTATTTTTTGGAAACGATATTTATTCGATTAGTACTTTAGTGATGACCCCTCCACCTGTCTCTCTCCCATCTAATCGCTCTCGCGTAGGAAAAAACGGAATCCAGCTCCAGGGAAAGAAAAATGGAGTTATCCTTCTCCAAGGAAGATCCAATACTTTGAGTCATCGAACAGTGTTGGGGTCGATGGTGTCAGGAAGGCAGCCAGCAGTTCGCCAAAGCTAGCGCTCTAATCAAATGTCATCTACCTTTCTTCACTCTCGCTTTCTCTATAAAAGTTACCAAATCCCTAGATCCATAGCTCCAAACTAATCCTATAAATCCCCAAATCTCTGGATTTATCACTACAGGAAAAGTGGCTTTACGCAACACTTGTTTGGTAACACTTTTTAAAAGTGTCGCATAAAATAGAAATAGACAACACTTAGGTTATGTGTCGCCTAATATATATCTTATACAACACAAATTATCAACTTCAGAATTTTTGTTACATATACCTAATAATATGCAACACTTGCATCATAAAATAAATTGTGTTGCCTATTCTTTCATTTTAGGCAACATTTAATAAAAAAATGTTACATATTATATCAATTTGATGCTTATTATTAACTAATATTATTAATCACTACAAAAAAATAATTCATCATTTCATTTTGTCACAATAGAAATCTAACATGACATGGTTCTAATTTGTCATAAATATTCGACATGTTAAATATATAGTATGACAAGTAATGTATATCACTAAAATATTAATTATCACTGAATAGGACTCAGATATGGCACATCAAAATACATATGTGGTGGATTTGACCATTGCCATTGCCTCTTAATCTCCTATATCAATTATTCAGATCATAATGTTCGTTAACAACAAATAGGTTATCATGTTATACTAAAAATGTGTTACTTGACAAGTTCATTCAGTTTCATTTCACAAACAGTGGTTCATTTTAGGTTCTTTTACAATTTTATTATAAAACCTGAATTTCATTATTTTCTTTTTACATTTTTGGATATTAACAACTTGTTTCTTTAACCAAACCGTATTTAACACCCGACCTATAAAATCTGAGGATTCCTTAATTACCCCCCCTCCCCCCCCCCCCCCCCCCTCGCACTCCAACAAGATTGGCAGCGTCGACGAACGAGAGAGAAGCAATCCTGTTTCTAGAGCAAGAGGAGAGTCAAAGAATTCCAGGAAAGAGGTGAGGTGGGAATCATCATCGCCAAGGAACGAGCCAAGAACAACGATGATGGCGTCAAACAGAGTTGCGGCCAAGAAGTTGAAGCTACTTCTTGGACAATCGGGGCTTGATGTAGTTAATGATAACCCTCTCTCGTTAACAGATCAGTACTGAAGGGAAAAATAAGTCGCCTTATTGACGAACGAGGCGATGGAGTCGGACAAGAACAACCTTCCCTGTGACAATGTCGAGGCGGGATGAAATTGAGGTAAGGGCTTAGCTCTCTTAATTCTTAGTCAATGTTGTCTATGAAATGTTTGGAATTAGATGATAGAGCAAGGTCGTGTGTTAGCATGGAAAGTGGGAGAAGTTTATTTATTACCGGTTAAGAACCCAAATTGCAGACTGGTTGTATCATTATTGCATGTATACAAATAATCATTCGTATCATAACCATAAGAGTTTGATTGGGCAACATATATATATTGAGTATTGAGGCTGGGTCGAAGGCTGAAGGTGAGGATTTTAAGTGGTGGTCAAGGATAATGATTAGCTAATCAATTGATCTTGCATGTAGTAATCCTTAGGAAAAAGTTCAGGTGATGAAATTTGAGATTCAAAGCACATAACTTGGTAGAATGGAATCTTCACCTTGGACCCTAGATAATGTTGAATGTAGGTAAGTAAGAATGGGGGAGGTAAATGTTGTATTCTACTTTATTTGATGGAATCCTCTTCTTGGATTTAATTATCTTTACACTAATACACTTATTCTTCCATGCGGCTATGAGAAATATAGGTATATTTCTTGTTAATTTATTTTAGTATTTGTTGGGACCTTTTTTATTTAGTTTCTACTTTATTTTCAACTTGGCTTGTCAAATATTTGAGTTTTAGATGAGTTATGTGAAGTGAAGCTCTTGGATCCCTGTTACTGCATTAGGACGGACAGAAGAGAAGACAAAAGATAAAGCTAAGGACGGAAATACAAGCAGCGGTAAAACATTATAGCTTGCTTACAAGTTGGCTGAGGAAAAGAAGAAATCCGATGACAATATATTTTGCTTACAAGCAAAGCAAGAGCATCATATATAATTGTTAAGCTAGATATGCAATTTGAGATTAAAGTTGAGCGTATATCTCTTTAATTTTTAGTACAATCTATTTTATTTTATTGTAAGATGATGAATTAAATTTTGTTCTATTATTGTCAAAATTTTGTTGTATAAAGATATTTGTGACAACAGATTTCTCATAAGACCTTTACTATTATTATCAAAAGGTTCACATTTATCTTAAATGTCACAACAAAACTTCTCACAAAATTCGAATTGTTCGGCACCAGGCATAACAATAAATATTATACTTGTGACAAATAAGTTTGTTACCAATAGGTTTGTCACAAAATTTTAATTTTGTGATAATAACACCATCACAAAATTCTTTTTGACACAAAAATATTGTAGAAAATGTGGCTCATTTGTGACGACTCAAACTCGTGACAGTTGGAATATATTTAGTGACGGCAAAACTAGTCGCAAATGTATGCTATTTGTTACAAGTAAAATTTTGTCACGATTGAAAATATCTTTTGTGACAACAAAATCTGTCATGAATAAAACATATAAATGTTGGTTATACTTTTCAAAAAGTGTTGCATAAAAGTTTGGAGGTGTTGTCTAAAATAGTGTTGCGTATGGGGTATGCGTATGCAAAACTTTTTTTCTTGTTACTAAAGGTGGAAAAAGTGTTACCTATCACTTAAGGTAACACCACTTTTAGGTGACACTAGTAAAAGTGTTGCATATTGCATATACAACACTTTTTACACTTTTTACAACACATTTCATGTGTTGCCAAATGCAACTTTTCCCGTAGTGTATATTGAACCCGTAGGATTTGAGCAATCCAAGAAGGTTAGTAGCATACATTAGCTCAGATTAATATACTCAAAGTTCATAGTTGTTACCCTTCTTTCGGGAGTAAGATCTCGATATCCGCCTTTTCATATTGGGATGTATAGGCGATGGTAGAACAATTTCGTCCATTCGATTTTACCTAAATCATGGCAATTGACAAGTATCTTCTATTTCGTGTATTAGAGGTGGAGAGTTGCTTGGCTCTAAATTGGTCGTTCCTTGTGATTCTTCATGTTTCCATTTGATGGATTGTGCTCTGTTATCCATATTGAAGTCAGTAAGCTTGTGGAAGGAAGGTGGCTGGATAATGAGGACTTCATTATTTGGATGAAATGATATTCAATTTCGTGATTAGAGGCCCTATTAAGTCGAAATTTCAAACAAACGTAACTTAGTGCTCAGGTATCCGATCGTAGCGAATTTTTTTTTATTCCAACATAACATTTCGAGATCTTGCAAGCCACAAACTGGCACAGGCGGTTTGGTCCTGCCTTCGTCCCGATAAAACGACGTTAGCTACCCCGAACGAGCTTTTTTCCGATTTCGGCAAACTTAGGACGACCATAACTTTGTGCTCTGCACTCCGAACGTCATGATTTTTTTTTATTTCGTCTAACATTTCAAGGACTACAATTTTTATCATATCCATAATTTCTGTATGGATTTGTGGAAAGTGAAGGTGAAGCTATTCCCAAAATCCCGTATATCGAGAAATAATTCCTGTTTTGAAAATTCATTCCATGTAAAAGTTGTAGTCCTTCAAAAGTTATGCGAAAAAAAAAATTCATGACGTTCGAAGTGCGGAGCCTAAAGTTATTGTCGTCCAAAATTTGTCGAAGTCGATCGGAAAAAAGCTCTTTCGGGGAAACAAACAACGTTTTTCTTGGACTAAAGCGCGACCAAACGGCCTGCAAAAGTTAGGCAGTGCAAGATCTCGAAAAGTTAAGCGCAGCAAGAAAAATTCCTACGATTGGGTACCCGAGCACAAAGTTACGTTTGTTGGAAGTTTCGACATAAGATCGGATTGAAAAAAAAAATCCATACAAACTGCTGACTGGGGGGGGGGGGGGGGTGCGGTTTGCACAAGAACTGCTGCTTCCCGACGTGGTTTATCAGACCGCAACGCCCCAATGCGGTGTCCGAAAAAATGGTATTTTTGCAATTTTTTGAAAATTGATGGTATTTTTGGAATTTTTTATTTAGTTGTCTTTCTGGAAAAAATCCCTAGTACGGTCGGTAATCCTGGCTTCTTTATACTAGGTATCTGAATCCTAGTATGATTGAGAATAAAAGCACCAACCTATTCACGAGTAGTCAATCATTTTCCGCGTATTTTTTAAGAGGGAAAATGAGTAAAACTAGTGATCTCGGTAAGATAAGGTGAAGTGAAGTATGCAAACAAGAAAAATGTATCTAATTTGAAAGTATAATTTGGTCTATACAAAATCAACTAACTAATAAGCTAAAATGTCTATTAGTCGACTCAAACACGCCTGCTTCTAGAGAAATTAATCTCGGGTTCTATATAATCACTACAAGAAAGTTAATTCATAACGACGTTCACCTAACGACATTTAGCTGAAAGTATGGAGCGACGAGGTGAATCTGGTTTCGAAGTGAGCCCAGGATTTGACTAGCAACAGACTTTGTGAAGATTGGTTCGTGAGTTGGCCACTGATTTCGCCTCAGCCACTTCTGCCATTGCAGTCGTTGAAGCACGGGTTTCTAAGTTCTGGTGCTTTTTCATTCAATAGTATATGATAACTTTAAGATCTTTGTTATGTTCCCTTTTCCTTCCATAATTGGATGGACTATTCCTATCAATTCTTTTTTTAAGGGAATCCAACCGATTCCAACTAGCGGAATATGGTATTGGGGATTTGGACATCGTTGCATGGTGTATTCAAGTGGCATCGATGTAGCTTACATTCATGTTAATTTTTTATTTGTTTCAAAACGTTTCATAAAAATTACTATGAATACGAGCCATTTAAGTGGTTATGCGACTTAAGGAAGTTTCACAGCAGACCAAAATTGGACCGAGGCGTACTCGAGATTTTTCTACTAACCGCCACTCTAAATAAAATTACAATGATTATTATCTCTACTCAAAATTCATGTATAAATTTTTTTCCATATATACTTGTTCCTAGAGAAGTTAATCTCGGGTTCTGAATAACAATGATGCTTTCAGGGGAACACTCCTCTCCAACTTCATCATTACATCAAATACGCTGTGCTGTTGCGGAGAGTTTGAAGCAAGAAGAATCACATTGTCAATAGTATCGAATTCGGAGTCCACAGGAGGGGATACAAGCCTAGACGCAGAATCATCAAAACCTAAGGTGTGTGCTCCTGCAGTGAATAAGAGCAACCTTATTTATCATATTAAGTCCTAGTACTTACAACTTCATATTTTGATTGATAAAACATTATGGTTAGTGGATGCATGACATTAATATTTGAATATATGATTTATTGCTTGAATCAATACCTGTTGTATAGTGAAGTGGTGATATCTGGACTAATTGGCAAATGATTTCATAGAAACGATTAAGACCGATTCTGATTAAAAAGACATAAGATTTCCACATCTGATTATTGTCCATTAAATTATGGCTTTCCATAACTTTCTTACCAAACTCAAACAAATCCTTTACGAATCTCTTTGTTGCTGGTTCTTCCTTCACCAGTCGCCTCACAATGATGCCCTCTTCGATCAGAATTGCATAGCTCAATCAAAGGAATCAAATTCCTTGTTTGAGAACACAAGAACAGGGTATTCAACAGAGCTCGGGTAAGCTTGTTTGAATGGGTTTTCGATGGAAACGAAGGGAACTCTTACACCAGGAAGAGTGCTCGATAGTTATGAGGCCGCCTTTGATGTAATCGAGGGGTTTTCTCGATTAGTAGGCCAAGATTCCTCAAGCTTTAATCGCAACCAAAACCAAGACACTTCACAAATCAAAAGGTTGGGAATTTTGGGGTTATCTTCATAAATAACCTCTGAACTTCACAATACATGAATGAGGCCTTTTATAGGCATAAACAAGCTTAAACTAACCTAAACACGAATTGAAACTAACCTAATTCAACAAGGAAACTAAATTATACAAGTAACCTGAATCCAACTCGGAATCCTAATGTCATGTCGGATTTCTGGCAGCTCGATTAGAAATTTAGTGATGACCCCTCCACCTGTCTCTCACCCATCTAATCGCTCTCGCGTAGGAAAAAACGCAATCCAGCTCCAACGAAAGAAAAATGGCGTGATCCTTCTCCAAGGAAGATCCAATACTTTGAGTCATCGAACAGTGTTGGGGTCGATGGTGTCAGGAAGGCAGGCAGCAGCTCGCCAAAGCTAGCGCTCTAATCAAATCTCATCTACCTTTCTTCACTCATGCTTTCTCTATAAAAGTTACCAAATCCCTAGATCCATAGCTCCAAACTAATCCTATAAATCCCCAAATCTCTGGATTTATATTGATCTCGTAGGATTTGAGCAATCCAAGAAGGTTAGTAGCATAGATTAGCTCAGATTAATATCCTCAAAGTTCATGGTTGTTTCCCTTCTTTCGAGAGTAAGATCTCGATATCCGCCTTTTCAGAATGGGATGTAGAGGCGATGGTAGAACAATTTCGTCCATTCGATTATACCTAATTCATGGCAATTGACAAGTATTTTCTATTTCGTGTATTAGAGGTTGAGAGTTGCTTGGCTCTCAATTGGTCGTTCCTTGTGATTCTTCATGTTTCCATTTGATGGATTGTGCTCTGTTATCCATATTGAAGTCAGTAAACTTGTGGAAGGAAGGTGGCTGGATAATGAGGAGTTCATTATTTGGATGAAATGATATTCAATTTCGTGATTGGAGGCCCCATTAAGTCGAAATTTCAAACAAACGTAAATTTGTGCTCGGGTATCTGATCGTAGCGATTTTTTTTTTATTCCAACATAACTTTTCGAGATCTTGCAAGCCACAAACTGGCACAGGCGGTTTGGTCCTGCCTTCGTCCCGATAAAACGACGTTAGCTACCCCGAACGAGCTTTTTTCCGATTTCGGCAAACTTTGGACGACCATAACTTTGTGCTCCGCACTCCGAACGTCATGATTTTTTTTATTTCGTCTAACATTTCAAGGACTACAATTTTTATCATATCCATAAATTCTGTATGGATTTGTGGAAAGTGAAGGTGAAGCTATTCCGAAAATCCCGTATATCGAGAAATAATTCCTGTTTTGAAAATTCATTCCATGTAAAAGTTGTAGTCCTTCAAAAGTTACGCGGAAAAAAAAATTCATGACGTTCGAAGTGCGGAGCCTAAAGTTATTGTCTTCCAAAATTTGTCGAAGTCGATCGGAAAAAAGCTCTTTCGGGGAAACAAACAACGTTTTTCTTGGACTAAAGCGCGACCAAACGGCCTGCAAAAGTTTCGCTGTGCAAGATCTCGAAAAGTTAAGCGGAGCAAGAAAAATTCCTACGATCGGGTACCCGAGCACAAAGTTACGTTTGTTTGAAGTTTAGACATAAGATCGGATTGAAAAAAAAATCCATACAAACTGCTGACTGGGGGGGGGGGTGCGGTTTGCACAAGAACTGCTGCTTCCCGACGTGGTTTATCAGACCGCAACGCCCCAATGCGGTGTCCGAAAAAATGGTATTTTTGCAATTTTTTGAAAATTGATGGTATTTTTGGAATTTTTTATTTAGTGGTCTTTCTGAAAAAAATCCCTAGTACGGTCGGTAATCCTGGCATCGTTATAATAGATATCTGAATCCTAGTATGATTGAGAATAAAAGCACCAACCTATTCACGAGTAGTCAATCATTTTTCGCATATTTTTTAAGAGGGAAAATGAGTAAAACTAGTGATCTCGGGAAGATAAGGTGAAGTGAAGTATGCAAACAAGAAGTACGTATCTAATTTGAAAGTATAATTTGGTCTATACAAAATCAACTAACTAATAAGTTAAAATGTCTATTAGTCGACTCAAACACGCCTGCTTCTAGAGAAATTAATCTCGGGTTCTATATAATCACTACAAGAAAGTTAATTCATAACGACGTTCACCTAACGACATTTAGCTGAAGGTATGGAGCGACGAGGTGAATCTGGTTTCGAAGTGAGCCCAGGATTTGACTAGCAACAGATTTTGTGAAGTTTGGTTCGTGAGTTGGCCAGTGATTTCGCCTCAGCCACTTCTGCCATTGCAGTCGTTGAAGCACAGGGTTTCTAAGTTCTGGTGCTTTTTCATTCAATAGTATATGATAACTTTAAGATCTTTGTTATGTTTCCCTTTCATTCCATAATTTGATGGACTATTCCTATCAATTCTTTTTTTAATGGAATCCTACCGATTCCAACTTGCGGAATATGGTATTGGGGATTTGGACATCGTTGCATGGTGTATTCAAGTGGCATAGATGTAGCTTACATTCATGTTAATCTTTTATTTGTTTCAAAACGTTTCATAAAAATTACTATGAATACGGGCCATTTAAGTGGTTATGCGACTTAAGGAAGTTTCACAGCAGACCAAAATTGAACCGAGGCATACGCGAGATTTTACTACTAACCGCCACTCTAAATAAAATTACAATGATTATTATCTCTACTCAAAATTCATGTTATAAATTTTTTTCCATATATACTTGTTCCTAGAGAAGTTAATCTCGGCATCTGAATAACAATGATGCTTTCAGGGGAACACTACTTTCCAACTTCATCATTACATCAAATACGTTGTGCTGTTGCGGAGAGTTTGAAGCAATAAGAATCACATTGTCAAAAGTATCGAATTCGGAGTCCACAGGAGGGGATACAAGCCTAGACGCAGAATCATCAAAACCTAAGGTGTGTGCTCCTGCAGTGAATAAGAGCAACCTTAACTATCATATTAAGTCTAAGTACTTACAACTTCACATTTTGATTGATAAAACATTATGGTTAGTGGATGCATGACATTAATATTTGAATATATGATTTATTGCTTGAATCAATACCTGTTGTATAGTGAAGTGGTGATATCTGGACTAATTGGCAAATGATTTCATAGAAACGATCCAGACCGATTCTGATTATCAAACAGACATAAGATTTCCACATGTGATTATTGTCCATTAAATTATGGCTTTCCATAACTTTCTCACCAAACCCAAACAAATCCTTTACGAATCTCTTTGTTGCTGGTTCTTCCTTCACCAGTTGCCTCCCAATGATGCCCTCTTCGATCAGAATTTCATAGCTCAATCAAAGGAATCAAATTCCTTGTTCGAGAACACAAGAACAGGGTATTCAAAAGAGCTCGGGTAAGCTTGTTTGAATGGGTTTTCGATGGAAACGAAGGGAACTCTTACACCAGGAAGAGTGCTCGATCGTTATGAGGTCGCCTTTGATGTAATCGAGGGGTTTTCTCGATTAGTAGGCCAAGATTCCGCAAGCTTTAATCGCAACCAAAACCAAGACAACTTCACAACTCAAAAGGTTGGGAATTTTGGGGTTATCTTCATAAATAACCTTTGAACTTCATAATACATGAATGAGGCCTTGTATAGGCATAAACAAGCTTAAACTAACCTAAACAAGAATTGAAACTAACCTAATTAAACAAGGAAACTAAATTATACAAGTAACCCGAATCCAACTCGGAATCCTAATGTCATGTCGGATTTCTGGCAGCTCGAGACAACATCTTTGAATGCCTCGAAAATGATCTTCCCAGGCCAGTCGTCTTCATCCAATTCCTGCCCTTGGTTTAGAAATTACTCTTCTTTCCATGGCAAATGGAATTAGTCTCTGGTTGTGTCCCAAACTCTAGCTATTAAGATCCAAAGTTGGCACCTCGATCTTGCTATTTGCCCTAGCAAAAAATGGCAGATTCTCGGTTTTAATTTGGCAACTTGGAGAGCTTCAATCATGGTCTTCCAGACTTCAATTGGAACTTAAAAGCCTTCCATCTTGCTTAGGGTTACTCCATCTTCAAAATAATACATCAAACTCGAATTTTCATTGAATGAATTGATCGAACCAAGCCTCCAAAGTTGGTAACATGAAACACACAAAAGACTTAACAAAAATTCAGATTCTTTCTTCCTTGTGAAACTAACCCCTTGATCAATCCATGAAAGCTCAAAGGTTAAGCAATTTGAGATTATATCAATTCGGATCAAATATTAACATATAACTCCTTTACATGTCGCAGTATCACCCTTACCGTCTCTCTCATTCTCAAAGAATCCTTGTCTATTTGCTTAGGCACTGATATCAATATTCTTCGGTTCACTCAAAGTACATCTAACACCAATCATATTTCCTTGTTCACAATCATATCTCTCAAAGGTAAATAATTGATAGTTGATGGAGGCCACAATCACAACCATCCGCTTTTTGGTGCAACAGATTCGCTTGCCAACTGATTACCTCTTCCCTTTCATGATGCACAAATATTCATTTATTTTTTTATTGTCTTAAATTTCCTATTATATATGTACGTAGTCAGCCTAGTACTCTCAAGTTTGTCATAAACATTGTTTCATTTGTATTTGTATATTATTAAAATGACCGGTCGAACCATTCCACTTGCTAAACCGGTTTGACAACCTTGCTCCAAACTGTGGTCCAATTTTTATAATTTCATTGGTTAGAGCTTTGGGTTGTTTATATGCTAATCTTTCATTTCGGATCCTTAAAATGATAACTAGTTAGTATCACTACTACCAATTTACAAATTTCATAAGTCATTTTCCCAAATTCAATCCTTTAATAATTTCGTAATTGTGGCAATCCTAGATAGATCTTACCGAATCCTCGAAGTGCATTGCTAGACGCTCATTATCTTTTATGAACATATAATTAATCTCGGTAATCAACAAAACCCTACGGGTCACAAAAAGAAAAAATTCTTCGAAAATGCGAGCGAAATGATTTGTTTGAATCATTCTGTTACTAACACGCATTGAAAGATAAACCGCATTGGAGAGTGGCGGTCTAATAAACCGCGCCGAGAAGCATCGGTTTGTATGTATATATATTTTTTTTCAATCCAAACTTAAGTCTAATCTTCAAACAAACATAACTTTGTGCTCCGGTATCCGATCGTAGCGAGATATTTTTCGATTTCGCATAACTTTTCGAGATCTTGCATGATGCATCTGCCGCAGGCGGTTTGATCTCTCCTTCGTCCAGGAAAATGTCGTTTGCTGCCCAAACGAGATTTTTTCCGACACTACAACAAAACTACTCTTCTGTGACAAAATATTCCGTGATGGGTCAAATTTCGTCACATAATGTAGAATTTGTGTGTCGAAATTTACTGCTTGTCCCAAAAAGCTTGAATATTTTGTCAGACCTAGCATAAAACTATTCGTGATGAAATAAATCTTTCCTGTGATACAGTCCAACGTCACCTTTAGTTCATTGTTTTATGTGACGTTTTGGTGACAATGTAAGTTGTGACATAAAATATTATTTTTTGGAAACGATATTTATTCGATTAGAACTTTAGTGATGACCCCTCCACCTGTCTCTCTCCCATCTAATCGCTCTCGCGTAGGAAAAAACGGAATCCAGCTCCAGGGAAAGAAAAATGGCGTTATACTTCTCCAAGGAAGATCCAATACTTTGAGTCATCGAACAGTGTTGGGGTCGATGGTGTCAGGGAAGGCAGCCAGCAGTTCGCCAAAGCTAGCGCTCTAATCAAATCTCATCTACCTTTCTTCACTCTCGCTTTCTCTATAAAAGTTACCAACTCCCTAGATCCATAGCTCCAAACTAATCCTATAAATCCCCAAATCTCTGGATTTATATCGATCCCGTAGGATTTGAGCAATCCAAGAAGGTTAGTAGCATAGATTAGCTCAGATTAATATCCTCAAAGTTCATGGTTTTTTCCCTTCTTTGGGGAGTAAGATCTCGATATCCGCCTTTTCAGATTGGGATGTAGAGGCGATGGTAGAACAATTTCATCCATTCGATTTTACCTAATTCATGGCAATTGACAAGTATCTTCTATTTCGTGTATTAGAGGTGGAGAGTTGCTTGGCTCTCAATTGGTCGTTCCTTGTGATTCTTCATGTTTCCATTTGATGGATTGTGCTCTGTTATCCGTATTGAAGTCAGTAAGCTTGTGGAAGGAAGGTGGCTGGATAATGTGAAGTTCATTATTTGGATGAAATGATATTCAATTTCGTGATTGGAGGCCCTATTAAGTCGAAATTTCAAACAAACATAACTTTGTGCTCAGGTATTCGATCGTAGCGAATTTTTTTTTATTCCAACATAACATTTCGAGATCTTGCAAGCCACAAACTGGCACAGGCGGTTTGGTCCTGCCTTCGTCCCGATAAAACGACGTTAGCTACCCCGAACGAGCATTTTTTCGATTTCGGCAAACTTTGGACGACCATAACTTTGTGCTCCGCACTCCGAACGTCATGATTTTTTTTATTTCGTCTAACAATTCAAGGACTACAATTTTTATCATATCCATAATTTCTGTATGGATTTGTGGAAAGTGAAGGTGAAGCTATTCCCAAAATCCCGTATATCGAGAAATAATTCCTGTTTTGAAAATTCATTCCATGTAAAAGTTGTAGTCCTTCAAAAGTTACGCGAAAAAAAAAATTCATGACTTTCGAAGTGCGCAGCCTAAAGTTATTGTCGTCCAAAATTTGTCGAAGTCGATCGGAAAAAAGCTCTTTCGGGGAAACAAACAACGTTTTACTGGGACTAAAGCGCGACCAAACGGCCTGCAAAAGTTTCGCTGTGCAAGATCTCGAAAAGTTAAGCGGAGCAAGAAAAATTTCTACGATCGGGTACCCGAGCACAAAGTTACGTTTGTTTGAAGTTTCGACATAAGATCGGATTGAAAAAAAAATCCATACAAACTGCTGACTGGGGGGGTGCGGTTTGCACAAGAACTGCTGCTTCCCGACGTGGTTTATCAGACCGCAACGCCCCAATGCGGTGTCCGAAAAAATGGTATTTTTGCAATTTTTTGAAAATTAAAGGTATTTGCGGAATTTTTTATTTAGTGGTCTTTCTCAAAAAAATCCCTAGTACGGTCGGTAATCCTGGCTTCGTTATACTATGTATCTGAATCCTAGTATGATTGAGAATAAAAGCACCAACCTATTCACGAGTAGTCAATCATTTTCCGCGTATTTTTTAAGAGGGAAAATGAGTAAAACTAGTGATCTCGGGAAGATAAGGTGAAGTATGCAAACAAGAAGTACGTATCTAATTTGAAAGTATAATTTGGTCTATACAAAATCAACTAACTAATAAGCTAAAATGTCTATTAGTCGACTCAAACACGCCTGCTTCTAGAGAAATTAATCTCGGGTTCTATATAATCACTACAAGAAAGTTAATTCATAACGACGTTCACCTAGCGACATTTAGCTGAAGGTATGGAGCGACGAGGTGAATCTGGTTTCGAAGTGAGCCCAGGATTTGACTAGCAACAGATTTTGTGAAGATTGGTTCGTGAGTTGGCCAGTGATTTCGCCTCAGCCACTTCTGCCATTGCAGTCGTTGAAGCACAGGGTTTCTAAGTTCTGGTGCTTTTTCATTCAATAGTATATGATAACTTTAAGATCTTTGTTATATTCCCCTTTCCTTCCATAATTGGATGGACTATTCCTATCAATTCTTTTTTTAAGGGAATCCAACTGATTCCAACTAGCGGAATATGGTATTGGGGATTTGGACATCGTTGCATGGTGTATTCAAGTGGCATCGATGTAGCTTACATTCATGTTAATTTTTTATTTGCTTCAAAACGTTTCATTAAAATTACTATGAATACGAGCCATTTAAGTGGTTATGCGACTTAAGGAAGTTTCACAGCAGACCAACATTGGACCGAGGCATACGCGAGATTTTTCTACTAACCGCCACTCTAAATAAAATTACAATGATTATTATCTCTACTCAAAATTCATGTTATAAATTTTTTTCCATATATACTTGTTCCTAGAGAAGATAATCTCGGGTTCTAAATAACAATGATGCTTTGAGGGGAACACTCCTTTCCAACTTCATCATTACATCAAATACGTTGTGCTGTTGCGGAGAGTTTGAAGCAAGAAGAATCACATTGTCAATAGTATCGAATTCGGAGTCCACAGGAGGGGATACAAGCCTAGACGCAGAATCATCAAAACCTAAGGTGTGTGCTCCTGCAGTGAATAAGAGCAACCTTAACTATCATATTAAGTCCTAGTACTTACAACTTCATATTTTAATTGATAAAACATTATGGTTGGTGGATGCATGACATTAATATTTGAATATATGATTTATTGCTTGAATCAATACCTGTTGTATAGTGAAGTGGTGACATCTGGACTAATTGGCAAATGATTTCATAGAAACGATCCAGACCGATTCTGATTATCAAACAGACATAAGATTTCCACATGTGATTATTGTCCATTAAATTATGGCTTTCCATAACTTTCTTACCAAACCCAAACAAATCCTTTACGAATCTCTTTGTTGCTGGTTCTTCCTTCACCAATCGCCTCACAATGATGCCCTCTTCGATCAGAATTGCATAGCTCAATCAAAGGAATCAAATTCCTTGTTTGAGAACACAAGAACAGGGTATTCAACAGAGCTCGGGTAAGCTTGTTTGAATGGGTTTTCGATGGAAACGAAGGGAACTCTTACACCAGGAAGAGTGCTCGATCGTTATGAGGCCGCCTTTGATGTAATCGAGGGGTTTTCTCGATTAGTAGGCCAAGATTCCTCAAGCTTTAATCGCAACCAAAACCAAGACACTTCACAACTCAAAAGGTTGGGAATTTTGGGGTTATCTTCATAAATAACCTCTGAACTTCACAATACATGAATAAGGCCTTTTATAGGCATAAACAAGCTTAAACTAACCTAAACACGAATTGAAACTAACCTAATTCAACAAGGAAACTAAATTATACAAGTAACCCGAATCCAACTCAGAATCCTAATGTCATGTCGGATTTCTGGCAGCTCGATTAGAAATTTAGTGATGACCCCTCCACCTGTCTCTCTCCCATCTAATCGCTCTCGCGTAGGAAAAAACGGAATCCAGCTCCAACGAAAGAAAAATGGCGTTATCCTTCTCCAAGGAAGATCCAATACTTTGAGTCATCGAACAGTGTTGGGGTCGATGGTGTCAGGAAGGCAGCCAGCAGTTCGTCAAAGCTAGCGCTCTAATCAAATCTCATCTACCTTTCTTCACTCTCGCTTTCTCTATAAAAGTTACCAAATCCCTAGATCCATAGCTCCAAACTAATCCTATAAATTCCCAAATCTCTGGATTTATATCGATCCCATAGGATTTGAGCAATCCAAGAAGGTTAGTAGCATAGATTAGCTCAGATTAATATCCTCAAAGTTCATGGTTGTTTCCCTTCTTTCGAGAGTAAGATCTCGATATCCGCCTTTTCATATTGGGATGTAGAGGCGATGGTAGAACAATTTCATCCATTCGATTTTACCTAATTCATGGCAATTGACAAGTATTTTCTATTTCGTGTATTAGAGGTGGAGAGTTGCTTGGCTCTCAATTGGTCGTTCCTTGTGATTCTTCATGTTTCCATTTGATGGATTGTGCTCTGTTATCCATATTGAAGTCAGTAAACTTGTGAAAGGAAGGTGGCTGGATGATGAGGAGTTCATTATTTGGATGAAATGATATTCAATTTCGTGATTGGAGGCCCTATTAAGTCGAAATTTCAAACAAACGTAAATTTGTGCTCAGGTATCTGATCGTAGCGATTTTTTTTTATTCCAACATAACTTTTCGAGATCTTGCAAGCCACAAACTGGCACAGTCCCGATAAAACGACGTTAGCTACCCCGAACGAGCTTTTTTCCGTTTTCGGCAAACTTTGGACGACCATAACTTAGTGCTCCGCACTCCGAACGTCATGATTTTTTTTATTTCGTCTAACATTTCAAGGACTAACATTTTTACTATATCCATAATTTCTGAATGTACCTGGATTTGTGAAAAGTGAAGGTGAATAGATTTATTCATAAACCTTAATATTTTAAAATTAAAATCGAGAATTTGACTATGTTGTTTGTACGTTTATGTTAATCTCTCCACTTATTGCTTCCAAAAATCGATGAAGCATTTAATCTGAGTAGAGAATCAATAGAACAAAAATCTAGAAGAAGCAAAATGAACGATCTTAGAATCAAACTATTCTATCTATCTACCTTTGAGTTTGTAACGACTATATCATTTGAAGTTGCTTGGCGATAATGATAGAGACCCGAAAAAGTGACCTACAACAGATATCATTATAACTGAGATGGCCACAGGATACTACTGTGGGAAAGGGTAGGCGGCGGCGACTTGTGGAAGAAGAAAATCTTGCAGTGACTGAGAAGGAGAGGACGAATGGAGTTCATACGGTGCTAATTCTAGGACGAAGATTCTTGTTCTTATATTTTAGAAAGAGAAACATAAACGATTGGATATATTAGTACTTGATTTAAAGAAAAAAAATAGAGAAACGTAAACAAAAAAAAATTCAAAGAAGAGGCCTTGAAACCCTCTAACCTCTTTTTCTGGCAAATTTTTGTTTTTGTTTTTTATATTATAACACATTAATGATTTATTTTAGGGGAAAGACATGATAGAAGGATATACTTTAATTTAAAGAAATACAAAATAAAGATATCAGAATTTATTAATTTGAATTTAGTCGATTCTACAATACTTAATTTAGTCGTGAAAATTTTTATATGCATCTATAACTTATAATAAATTTATAAACAATTAAATTTATTTTTATATAAAATAATAAGGGTAAACAATGACGACATTTACAAAATATGTACTGCAAAAATAATATCGAAAAAACTTAATTAAAAATTACGTTAAAACAATAAAGGTTTGAGGGGCAGATAATAATAATATGTAGAGGCTCATCATATATTAGTTGCATATATGAAATTTTAGAGGCAAAGGGGTCATCGTGAGTACCGCTAGATATGATGGGAAAGAAGGCGAAAATTAGCTAAGTACGACATCATCCATGTCATACTGTCCAAGGGGGGTCAAGCATGACATTGAGTCGAGTATGACGAGACGCAAGGGGTTCTAGCCGCCTACCAGGTATCAAGCAGCATGTGGCAAGGGGAGAAGCGCAACGCAAGTCCCTAAACCGTGGTGGCAAAGAAAGGCAAAATTTGGCTAACTGTTGAGACCCCATAGCACAAGGGGGGTCAAGCATGACATCATCCCAGGGGGGTCAAGCACTATACCGTCTACCTACCTTGCGCTAGGGTGTCAAGCATGATGTCGTGCAAGGAGTGCACCGTCCGTCCGACCGACCGGCCGGTCGTTCGGTCGGTCGGTTGTTGGTTCACTTGAGACTACATATATATTTTTTACAGAAATTCCGAACGAAATTAATTATCTAATAATTAATTATTAATCGGTTATTCTGAGGTAATGTTTTATCCTGGAGACGTTTTATCCTGGAGACGAGCGGTTGATAGTCTGTCGTGCGCATCGAAGGCAGTGCCGCGAACGTCTTAAAGAGAGCGACGTAGTCCGCGACTCAGCTCCAGATTCAGTAACCTCGTTCCTTTTGTTGTTCCGTTCCTAACAATTTTAAGACGTTCGGCTGCTGCTATGTCGACTGAACAGAACAACATGGCCGGATCTGGTGCTGTCGATATCAATCGACCCTTTCGCTTCGTTGGGGTCAACTTCCGTCACTGGAGGCAAAAGATGGAGTTCTACCTGACAACCAAAAAGCTGGCCCACTGCCTCACCAGCATGCCCGTCGAGCTGCCGGAAGAAGCGACCGATGAGGAGAGGGCTGCTTCTGCCAGGGAAAGGGAGCATGACTTCTTGTGCAAGAACTACATCCTCAACGGCCTGGCAGACGATCTCTACGACTACTATGCGGACAGTAAGAACACCGCGATGATGATCTGGGATGCGCTCCAAAAGAAGTACGACACGGAGGAGGCTGGAGCTAAGAAGTATGCTGTCAGCCGCTACCTGCGCTACCAGATGGTGGATGACAAGTCCGTCGAAGTTCAGTCCCACGAACTTCAGAAAATAGCTCATGAGATCGTCTCTGAAGGTATGCCTCAGGACGATCAATTTCAAGTTGCTTGCATTGTTGATAAGCTGCCCCCTTCGTGGAAAGATTTTAAGAATATGCTTAGGCACAAAACCAAAGAATTTTCACTGGAAAGCTTGATTACTCGCCTAAGGATTGAGGAAGAGTCCCGCAAGCAGGATATGAAAGAAGAGGTGATGGTCGTCACTGCTAAACGTCCCACCCCTAGAGCTCTTAAACCTAACCAGAAAGGGTTTAAGAGTAAGAACCAGCAGGTCCGCCCCCACCAGAATGGTACCTCTCGAGGTAACCAAAGGGTCATGGCCCAAACCTCTAAGAATGACCCACCGTTTATCTGCTATAACTGTGGAAAACCGGGTCATATGGCAAAGAAGTGTCGGAACAAGAAAAACCCTGCCGCTGCGGCCAGGGTTAACTTGACAGAAGAGGATTTGATAGCCATGATCACAGAAATGATCGCTGAAGTTAACCTCACCGGTGACTCAGAAGGATGGTGGCTGGATACAGGTGCATCGAAGCATGTATGCAACAATCGTGCTATGTTTAAAACATACACAGAAGCACCTGCTGACAAGAAAGTGTTGTTGGGGACTACTCACACCACTATGGTTGCTAGTTCTGGTGAAGTGGAGCTGAACTTCACCTCTGGGAAGAAGATGGTGCTCAAGGATGTGTTGCACACTCCAGAGATAAGGAAGAATATTATTTCGGGATATCTTCTTAATAAGGCTGGGTTTAATCAAACTATTGGGGCAGACTTGTATACCCTTACTAAGAATGGGAGTTTTGTGGGAAAGGGATATGCATGTAATGGGATGTTCAAGTTGAATGTCGAAATTAATAAGATGAATTCTTCAGTTTACATGGTGTGTGATTTAAATGTTTGGCATGCTCGTCTTTGTCATGTGAACACACGAATTGTGAAGAATTTAAACAAGCTAGGACTTATCCCTAAACTCTCAATGAATGAATTTGATAAATGTGATTTCTGTAGCCAAGCTAAAATAACGAAAACGCCCCATAAATCTGTGAGTAGAGAGTCAGAACCCTTAGATCTGATTCATTCTGATATTTGTGAACTAGATGGGACTGGCAAGAGATACTTTATCACTTTCATAGATGATTGCTCTGATTATTGCTTTGTTTATTTGATGAAAAACAAAAGTGAAGCCCTTGATATGTTCAAGGTATTTGTGGTTGAATTTGAAAATCAGTGCAATCGAAAGATAAAAAGACTTAGGAGTGATAGAGGATCAGAGTATGACTCTAATCCCTTCAAGGAATTCTATAGCTCACATGGTATCATTCATGAAACCACGGCACCATATTCACCAGAAATGAATGGTAAAGCTGAGCGGAAAAATAGGACGTTTACAGAATTAGTTGTGGCTATTATGCCCAATTCGGGAGCTGCTTCTTCTTGGTGGGGTGATATTTTGTTGACAGTTTGCTATGTGCTAAACCGTCTTCCAAAAACAAATAGAAAAGAATCACCCTATGAGATCTTGAAGAATAAGCCACCTAATCTGTCCTATTTAAGAACGTGGGGCTGTTTGGCCTACGTAAGAATTCCGGATCCTAAGAGGATTAAATTGGCTAATCGAGCATATGAATGTGTCTTCGTTGGCTATGCGGCCAATAGTAAGGCATATAGATTCTATGATTTGAATGCTCGTACTATAATAGAATCCATTGATGCTGATTTCTTTGAGACACGATTTCCATTTAAAACGAGAAATAGTGGGGGTAATGTACTACCCGCTATTAGAGATAACGGAACTAGTGGGGGTGTTGGTTCTGAGGATGAACTCAGAAGAAGTAAAAGAGCTAGAATCTCTAAAGATTTTGGTGATGACTTTACTACAGTATTCACCCTCGAAGATCCAAAAAGTTTGCAGGAAGCATTAACTTCCGTAGATGCAGATTTTTGGAATGAGGTCGTTATAGACGAAATGGAATCGTTAGAAGCTAATAAGACTTGGCATCTAACAGACTTACCTCCTGGCTGCAAATTCTTAGGTAATAATTGGGTTCTAAAAACGAAACGGAAACCTGATGGTGCAATCGAAAGGTTCCGAGCTCGCCTAGTAGTTAAGGGCTACCGGCAGAGAGAGAATATAGATTTCTTCGATACCTATTCACCAGTATCTAGAATAACATCCATTCGTGTAATGATTGCTCTTGCTGCCTTGAACAATCTCGTGGTGCACCAAATGGATGTTAAGACCGCTTTTTTGAACGGTGATCTGGATGAAGAAATCTATATGGAACAACCAGAAGGGTTTGTTATCCTCGAACATGCCTCGAAAGTCTGTAAGTTAGACAAATCATTATATGGTTTGAAACAGGCTCCAAAACTGTGGCATGAGAAGTTTGACACTCTCGTTCTCTCACATGGCTTTAAGGTGAATGAAAGTGACAAGTGTATTTACTGCAAGTCAGAAAATAACACTTGCACTATCATATGTTTGTATGTAGATGACATGTTGATATTTGGTACAAATATTCACGTGGTCAATGAAGCAAAAGCCATGTTGAAAGAGAGCTTTGAAGTGAAAGATCTGGGAGAAGCAAAGTTTATCCTTGGCATCCAGATAACTAGAACAGCAAATGGTTATTCTCTAGATCAATCTAGCTACATAGAGAAGATCTTGAAGAAATATAACTATTTCGACTGTAAACCTGCGTGTACTCCGTATGATGCTAGTGTAAAGCTATTTAAGAACACTGGAGACAGTGTAAGACAATCAGAATATGCTAGCATCATTGGCAGTCTCCGTTATGCAGCGGATTACACTCGACCATACATTGCATATGTCGTGGGATTGCTTGGCAGGTTTAACAGCTGTCCTAGTAGAGAGCATTGGAATGCTATAGAGAGGGTCATGAGATACCTCAAGAGAACAACAAACCTTGGTATACACTATCAAAGGTTTCCTGCTGTACTAGAAGGGTATAGTGATGCGGATTGGAATACCCTATCAGATGACTCCAAGGCAACCAGCGGGTATGTTTTTAACATCGCTGGTGGAGCTGTATCTTGGAAGTCAAAGAAACAAACAATCCTAGCTCAATCAACTATGGAATCAGAGATGATAGCACTAGCAACGGCTAGTGAAGAAGCAAGTTGGTTAAGAGGATTGTTGTCAGAGATTCCCCTATGGGAAGGACCGGTCCCTCCGGTATTGATCCATTGTGATAGTACCGCAGCTATCGCTAAAGTTGAGAACCGGTTCTATAACGGAAAGAAACGACAGATTCGTCGTAAGCACAGTACTGTAAGAGAACTCCTATAGGAGCAGTGAGGGTGGATCATATAAGATCCGAACAGAATCTAGCTGATCCTTTGACAAAAGGATTACCTAGAGAGAAAGTCCAGAATACCGCCAAGGGTATGGGACTTATGCCTACCGAACCACGGACTACAAGTGATGGTAACCCGACCCAATAGACTGGAGATCCCAAGAAATGGGTTCAATGGGTAATAACAAGTCATGAGTAGTATGCGAAAAGTTCATGCATAGTGAAGCATGAATCCCAAAGCAATGGAGGTTGAGTTAATAACTCTTAATGAGGTCTATACCCTATGTGGGGTGGAGTACTTTACTTTGGGGGTACTCCTGATAGACTCACCTATGTGAATGTGGGAGTGGGGCCGCTCCCTATGGAACTTTGGAGGCACAAAGTTGCTAGAGCGTTCACTAAACCAGGGTAACGTGCATGGCCATAAACGCACGGGCTATGAAGAGAACACAACTCAATGAAAAGATCCGGTGTGCTACACTGTCTGAGATAGGGTTCAAGTCTACGAGTCACCCTTATGAGATCGGAAGTGTAACCACTACGCTAAGGTTCAAATCTTCGCGATACCTTAGCTTATACCCGATCTTATGGAATTGTTAATGCTCAGAGATAGTTTCAAAACTATTCAAGTGGGGGATTGTTGGAAATGTATGTGAATAGCTTTGAAAGCTATAGAGTCTCAAGTGGAAAAACTACCACATTGGTAGTTTTACTTGGTGAAATGGGTATAAAGATAGGAGCCTCTCTCCCAAGGGCATGCCCCTTGGGGTGACCCACTTTTGTGGGAGAGGGAGGACCTAACGGACCAGCACACACACGCGCGCGCACCGTGTTCGTCCGACCGACCGGCCGGTCGGTCGGTCGGTTCGTTGGTTGGTTCACTTGATACTACATATATATTTTTTACAGAAATTCCGAACGAAATTAATTATCTAATAATTAATTATTAATCGGTTATTCTGAGGAATATTCTAAGGGATAATCGATTTAAAATAAATATTCGAAGGATAATCCCTCCGGGTTTATCTTAACCGACGGTTTTAATTAAGGAAGTAATTATCTTCCTTAATTAATCCGACTTATTCCCCAAGCAAGAGGGTATATTCCTAGGGGTTCGGCTCCTATATATAGCCGCCTCCCCAGCCCCTCTAAACACATCACAACGAGCAGAAACACAATAGAGAGAGTGTTTAGAGAGCTTCGGTTTTCGCACAAAACCGCGAGTATTGAGAGGAGTTGTTTTATCCTGGAGACGACCGGTTGATAGTCTGCCGTTCGCATCGAAGGCAGTGCCGCGAACGTCTTAAAGAGAGCGACCTAGTCCGCGATCAGCTCCAGATTCGGTAACCTCGTTCCTTTTGTTGTTCCGTTCCTAACAATTTTAAGACGTTCGGCTGCTGCTATGTCGACAGAACAGAACAACATGGCTGGATCTGGTGCTGTCGAAGCATGCTATTTTGGGGCTCAACAACAACTTGACCGTGGAGCTGGGCAAGTATGGCATCAGGGTCAACACCATTTCTCCCTATGGAGTGGCCACTCCCATGGTCACAAGCGGCATGCAAATGGACAAGAAGGCTGCTGAGGAATTCATGTCCACCGCTGGAAACTTGAGAGGGGCTATCCTCGAACCCGAGGATGTTGCTCGGGCTGCCTTATACTTGGCCAGTGACGATGCAAAATACGTGAGCGGATTGAATTTGATAGTTGATGGAGGCCACAATCGAAACCATCCGCTTTTTGGTGCAACAGATTCGCTTGCCAACTCATGATGCACAAATATTCATTTATTTATTTATTGTCTTAAATTACCTATTATATATGTACGTAGTCAGCCTAGTACTCTCAAGTTTGTCATAAACATTGTTTCATTTGTATTTGTATATTATTAAAATGACCGGTCGAACCATTGCACTTGCTAAACCGGTTTGACAACCTTGCTCCAAACTGTGGTCCAATTTTTATAATTTCATTGGTTAGAGCTTTGGGTTGTTTATATGTTAATCTTTCATTTCGGATCCTTAAAATGATAACTAGTTAATATCACTACTACCAATTTACAAATTTCATAAGTCATTTTCATAAATTCAATCCTTTAATAATTTCGTAATTGTGGCAATCCTAGATAGATCTTACCGAGGATGAATCCTCAAAGTGCATTGCTAGACGCTCATTATCTTTTATGAACATATAATTAATCTCGGTAATCAACAAAACCCTACGGGTCACAAAATAAATTCTTCGAAAATGCAATCGAAATGATGTGTTTGAATCATTCTGTTACTAACACGCATTGATAGATAAACCGCATTGGAGCGTGGCGGTCGAATAAACTGCGCCGAGAAGCAGCGGTTTGTATGTATATATATATATATTTTTTTTTCAATCCAAACTTAAGTCGAATCTTCAAACAAACATAACTTTGTGTTGCGGTATCCGATCGTAAACGACATTTTTTCCGACACTACAACAAAACTACTCTTCTGTGACAAAATATTCTGTGATTGGTCAAATTTCGTCACATAATGTAGAATTTGTATTTCAAATTTACTGCTTGTCACAAAAAGCTTGAATATTTTGTCAGACCTATCATAAAACTACTCGTGATGAAATAAATCTTTCCTCTAATACAGTCCAACGTCACCTTTAGTTCATTGTTTTATGTGACGTTTTGGTGACAATGTAAGTAGTGACATAAAATATTATTTTTTGGAAACGATATTTATTCGATTAGAACTTTAGTGATGACCCTTCCACCTGTCTCTCTCCCATCTAATTGCTCTCGCGTAGGAAATAACGGAATCCAGCTCCAGTGAAAGAAAAATGGCGTTATCCTTCTCCAAGGAAGATCCAATACTTTGAGTCATCGAACAGTGTTGGGGTCGATGGTGTCAAGAAGGCAGCCTGCAGTTCGCAAAAGCTAGCGCTCTAATCAAATCTCATGTACCTTTCTTCACTCTCGCTTTCTCTATAAAAGTTACCAAATCCCTAGATCCATAGCTCCAAACTAATCCTATAAATCCCCAAATCTCTGGATTTATATCGATCCCATAGGATTTGAGCAATCCAAGAAGGTTAGTAGCATAGATTAGCTCAGATTAATATCCTCAAAGTTCATGGTTGTTTCCCTTCTTTCGAGAGTAAGAACTCGATATCCGCCTTTTCAGATTGGGATGTAGAGGCGATGGTAGAACAATTTCGTCCATTCGATTTTTCCTAAATCATAGCAATTGACAAGTATCTTCTATTTCGTGTATTAGAGGTGGAGAGTTGCTTGGCACTCAATTGGTCGTTCCTTGTGATTCTTCATGTTTCCATTTGATGGATTGTGCTCTCTTATCCATATTGAAGTCAATAAACTTGTTGAAGGAAGGTGGCTGGATAATGAGGACTTCATTATTTGGATGAAATGATATTCAATTTCCTGATTGGAGGCCCTATTAAGTCGAAATTTCAAACAAACGTAACTTTGTGCTCAGGTATCCGATCGTAGCGATTTTTTTTTATTCCAACATAATTTTTCGAGATCTTGCAAGCCACAAACTGGCACAGGCGGTTTGGTCCTGCCTTCGTCCCGATAAAACGACGTTAGCTACCCCGAACGAGCTTTTTTCCGATTTCGGCAAACTTTGGACAACCATAACTTTGTGCTCCGCACTCCGAACGTCATGATTTTTTTTATTTCGTCTAACATTTCAAGGACAACAATTTTTATCATATCCATAATTTTTGTATGGATTTGTGGAAAGTGAAGGTGAAGCTATTCCCAAAATCCCGTATATCCAGAAATAATTTCTGTTTTGAAAATTCATTCCATGTAAAAGTTGTAGTCCTTCAAAAGTTACCCGAAAAAAAAATTCATGACGTTCGAACTGCGGAGCCTACAGTTATGGTCGTCCAAAATTTGTCGAAGAAAAAAGCTCTTTCGGGGAAACAAACAATGTTTTTCTGGGACTAAAGCGCGACCAAACCGCCTGCAAAAGTTTCGCTGTGCAAGATCTCGAAAAGTTAAGCGGAGCAAGGAAAATTCCTACGATCGGGTACCCGAGCACAAAGTTGCCTTTGTTTGAAGTTACGACATAAGATCGGATTGAAAAAAAAATCCATACAAACTGCTGACTGGGGCGGGGGGGGGGGGGGGGGGGGGGGGGGGTGGTGCGGTTTGCACAAGAACTGCTGCTTCCCGACGTGGTTTATCAGACCGCTACGCCCCAATGCGGTTTTCGAAAAAATGGTATTTTTTCAATTTTTTGAAAATTGATGGTATTTTTGGAATTCTTTATTTAGTGGACTTTTTGGAAAAAATCCCTAGTACGGTCGGTAATCCTGGCTTCGTTATACTAGGTATCTGAATCCTAGTATGATTGAGAATAAAAGCACCAACCTATTCACGAGTAGTCAATCATTTTTCGCGTATTTTTTAAGAGGGAAAATGAGTAAAACTAGTGATCTCGGGAAGATAAGGTGAAGTGAAGTATGCAAACAAGAAGTACGTATCTAATTTGAAAGTATAATTTGGTCTATACAAAATCAACTAACTAATATGCTAAAATGTCTATTAGTCGACTCAAACACGCCTGCTTCTAGAGAAATTAATCTCGGGTTCTATATAATCACTACAAGAAAGTTAATTCATAACGACGTTCACCTAACGACATTTAGCTGAAGGTATGGAGCGACGAGGTGAATCTGGTTTCGAAGTGAGCCCAGGATTGACTAGCAACAGATTTGTGAAGAATGGTTCGTGAGTTGGCCAGTGATTTCGCCTCAGCCACTTCTGCCATTGCAGTCGTTGAAGCACAAGGTTTCTAAGTGTAACGTCCCGTCTCTTTTCAAAACCCAAACCATAACTCAAACCAAAAACCGGTTACTCCGGAGCAACCCAACCCACATTTTAAAATAAACAAACTGACATCATTTAAGAATTTCAAACGAAAAGCCCTAACACTTGGGCAATCAAAATCCAAATACTTAAAACAACTTAACCCAGAATCTTGAACCTCAAATCTCCAGTACATAAACTCATAATCATGAACCAAACAACGAAACTAACTATAGCACTAACTCCTTGCCGATTCCCTGCGGTCTCGTCCATGCTGGTGTGACAGCTTGCCTCGTCTTACTTCTTCTTCTCGGGATCCACCTCTGCTATCCCTTCCTCAACCTGGTGAATGAGAAGGGGTCAGTCTCGTCGTTGCCTCCTACGGTCTCTGCCCCTAGAAAACTCCTTACTAAAACACGTTATTAGCATTCCTTTCCTTAGATGAAAGCCGTTCTCACTTTCATCCTTAATAACTCACTTAAACCTTAACACATAGAAGTTCTCAACCTCTATCCTTAAATCGTAGAAGTTCACTACCACTACCTTAACTTATAAACTTATTACTAGGGAATCACCGCGTTACGTATCGTCGTCCGGTGTCCCTATCCTCAAGGCAATGGTACTGCGTTACGTATCGCCGTCCAGTCCATGCCTGGTCAACTACTGCGTTACGTATCGCCGTCCAGTAGTGACCCGACCATCTACCGCGTCCAGTAGTGGCCCAACCGCCGGGGGTTCAATTATCATCATCCATACATAATAAACACACACACACACATAGCACAACGCGTGCCTCCACCTTAAGTAGGCGGTGGGATGCCTCACACACATAATCGCGCTTACTTGAAATTAAATAACATAACTGAATTAAAAAGGCATAAACTAAAAGACCTCGACGGAGATTTTACCCCCTTTACACTCACCTTATGTCAAGTCGATTCGATTGGCATTGACCATCTACTCCCTTAGTGACTTATGAGGTGTGTGATCACCGAAATTGATTCGAGCTCGTCCATGTTCACCCGTAAGCCTTCTCGTTAACTTGTACTCAACTTCTTTCCCCGTCTGCGCAACCAAAACATCGTGACATTTTAACTATTTCCTAAGTAGTGATTAAGCTACTAGCTACTAGAAATTCCTATGTCCAGATTGTTCCTTCCAAAACGTTTCTCCCTTTCACTATAATGAAGCATCACCACGTCATTGTCCTGAACTTGTCTTATTTGTGCTTAATGACCCCTTTCTAACCACCCAAGGAAATACATTAACATAACCAAAGTTCCCATGATCTGTAAACCATCAGGTCATTAGTAACTCCTTAAACATCAGGCACCCCTTTAGTTTTACTTATAAAAATGGATTCACTCATCACTTAGCTCCTCTTACTTTCGGCATACGACACCCACCCTTTAATTCCCTAGTTTCCATAAACCAAACCACCAACATCAACGAGTTTTTATTGAGGAGGTCCTTACCTCAATTCCGATCGATTTCTGTAATTGTGGTAAGCAATGATATCGTTGTTGTCCTTCCTCATCCCATGCATATTACCTCACGTAGGGGTGCTAGTTAGTCTCTTCGAAGGATTAATATATAGAACTTCGGTACATGAGTCTAAGTGGAATACGAAGAGAAGGTACGACTCCTTACCTCTCAATTGATATTTTTCTGATACAAATGCATTGTCGTCTCCATGGAAAAGCTTTCACCATCCAACAACCATTGATATCTGGAGCTCCTCAACGCACCATTAGGCATCAACAATCCCGATCCTTTGACCGGACTCTCCTTGTCTATTTTGTCTGCGTACAACTATAGCCAATCGTTGTCCGGGGCGATTGCATCATCACCATCGGAGCTGGAGCTGCTCCCACCGTTCTGTGGTTAGGGTCATCACCACTGTCGTCATCCTCCCTCTATCATGTGCCAATTTCGATGGCGTTGCTGGTTTTGGTGGACGCGATGATAGCGGAAAGGGTCGCACTGGCGGGCTGTCTAGATCAGGAGCAGCTGGTGTTTGCGAGTGTGAGAAAATGAATGGGGAATCGGGTGAGAGGATCGAAGCAGCTAGAAAGATGAAATAGGGTTCCCGGCGGGTGCTGCTCGTTAGACTTCCTCCCTTTGCAGATAATAGTATATCCCCCTTCACCCTCTTGCTTGGTGTAACGGAGATGCATTAATCTCCTCTCAATTAACCGCTCAATTATAACACTTAATGTAGTGGTGGGAAGACATTAATTGGTTGAGCTGTAGGTGCATTACTTGACCCGGTTATGACAAGTCTCAATGCTTGGTTTGGTTGGGTTTGATGTCTCTTACATCAAAAATATATATTAATTCCAGGTTGAACCTTAACCCCAAAATTAAGGGTGTTACATTTCCTCCATCCTTATAAAAAATTTCGTCCGCGAAATTTGCTCGGACCCATTCTTCCACACTCCTCATTCTTGTACTTCTTTGCCACGAGAATTCACTCTCGATATATGACCCTCAATGATGTCGTCGCTTGTCTCGTATTGTCTACCTCGCTTCTTATTTTTCCTCTTGACCATAAAAGGTATTCTCCCAAGCTCGTTAGCATCGTGTAGCTTTGAGTGGCTACTTATCCTTTTATATTCTCCAGTTTGGGCCCAGGGCGTGATGGAACACAATTTCGACTCAATTTATTGTTCCGGCTCGTTCAGTACTTTTTGTTAGACCTTAAATCGAAGTCGAGGTATCACATTTCCTCCCCCTTAAGAAAAATTTCGACCCCGAAATTTGTTCATCGTGTTAGCTAAAAATCTTACCCGTGGTAATCCTTCTACTATAGGGATTTACACTTCCTTTTACTTGCACAACCCCTTTATCGATGCTTGGTTCTTACTTTGATGCTCGAACTCAGTTTACTAGCTCCTCGTCATTCCTTCTCAAAAGTTCTACTTGCCGTCTTTGACATTTATTAGAACTTCTCTCGAACGTTCTACTTTCTTGTCTTTCCTCGACTGGCTTATTGACTTTTCTTAGGCAAGTTTCGAGATTCTAACTCTTATCCTATCCTGGTCCGACGATGCTCTTTGTGTCCCTTGGATTTTTGACCTTTCATGATTACTATACCCCGTAGGGTCTCTCGAATCCCTCCTCATACCTCGACTTAGTTGGCGACACCTCTAGCCTTTCTTACTTATAGGCTACCTAGTGCTTGATCCAACCTCATTCTTTACATTGCTTATCTCGATGGCGGTCTCCTTCTTTTCCAAAACTTGTCTTCGAGCTCCTTGAAGACTTGTCGGGATCCTCAAGACCTTTTCTAATTCCTCCTTACATACTCCCAGCATTACTTAAAGTCTAACCCTCCACTCCTCATTTGGGTCGTACCCCTAAGCTCGATCATCGTGATCCTAGCACACCCTCTTTGCATCTTTTCCTCTAGACAATGACCAACATTTGTCGTAACTCCTTGGCTACTACCTGTCATCGTACCGGGAACTTGGCATCTTCCTGAACCTTATTCTGATCAGCTCGCATCCCCGTAGGATATGAGCTTCCTTGAACCTTCTCTTCTCACTCATCAACGGGTTTCCACTTAATGATCCTCCTAGGAATCTGCTCTTTCTTCTTCACAAAAAGTATCATAGTCACGCAGGCCTAATAACTCTATTTCCTAATAATGATTAGAGTATACCGGAGATTTTTAAAATTCTCAAAAGAACCTTGACTCATTTGGCCAAACCTTAAACCTGATACCACTATTTCCATTCCTTTAAAAACTGAAACCTTGAAAAACGCAGATCGTCACTCCAGTATTCCTTGGAGACCAAGGAACAGAGGAGTGCCGGCTCTGATACCAAAATGTAACGTCCCGTCTCTTTTCAAAACCCAAACCATAACTCAAACCAAAAACCGGTTACTCTAGAGCAACCCAACCCACATTTTAAAATAAACAAACTGACATCATTTAAGAATTTCAAACGAAAAGCCCTAACACTTGGGCAATCAAAATCCAAATACTTAAAACAACTTAACCCAGAATCTTGAACCTCGAATCTCCAGTACATAAACTCATAATCATGAACCAAACAACGAAACTAACTATAGCACTAACTCCTTGCCGATTCCCTGCGGTCTCGTCCATGCTGTTATGACAGCTTGCCTCGTCTTACTTCTTCTTCTCGGGATCCACCTCTGCTATCCCTTCCTCAACCTGGTGAGTGAGAAGGGGTCAGTCTCGTCGTTACCTCCTACGGTCTCTGCCCCTAGAAAACTCCTTACTAAAACACGTTATTAGCATTCCTTTCCTTAGATGAAAGCCGTTCTCACTTTCATCCTTAATAACTCACTTAAACCTTAACACATAGAAGTTCTCAACCTCTATCCTTAAATCGTAGATGTTCACTACCACTACCTTAACTTATAAACTTATTACTAGGGAATCACCGTGTTACGTATCGCCGTCCGGTGTCCCTATCCTCAAGGCAATGGTACTGCGTTACGTATCGTCGTCCAGTCCATGCCCGGTAAACTACTGCGTTACGTATCGCCGTCCAGTAGTGACCCGACCATCTACCGCGTCCAGTCGTGGCCCAACCGCCCGGGGGTTCAATTATCATCATCCATACATAATAAACACACACACATAGCACAACGCGTGCCTCCACCTTAAGTAGGCGGTGGGATGCCTCACACACATAATCGCGCTTACTTGAAATTAAATAACATAACTGAATTAAAAAGGCATAAACTAAAAGACCTCGACGGAGATTTTACCCCCTTTACACTCACCTTATGTCAAGTCGATTCGATTGGCATTGACCATCTACTCCCTTAGTGACTTATGAGGTGTGTGATCACCGAAATTGATTCGAGCTCGTCCATGTTCACCCGTAAGCCTTCTCGTTAACTTGTACTCAACTTCTTTCCCCGTCTGCGCAACCAAAACATCGTGACATTTTAACTATTTCCTAAGCAGTGATTAAGCTACTAGCTACTAGAAATTCCTATGTCCAGATTGTTCCTTCCAAAACGTTTCTCCCTTTCACTATAATGAAGCATCACCACGTCATTGTCCTGAACTTGTCTTATTTGTGCTTAATGACCCCTTTCTAACCACCCAAGGAAATACATTAACATAACCAAAGTTCCCATGATCTGTAAACCATCAGGTCATTAGTAACTCCTTAAACATCAGGCACCCCTTTAGTTTTACTTATAAAAATGGATTCACTCATCACTTAGCTCCTCTTACTTTCGGCATACGACACCCACCCTTTAATTCCCTAGTTTCCATAAACCAAACCACCAACATCAACGAGTTTTTATTGAGGAGGTCCTTACCTCAATTCCGATCGATTTCTGTAATTGTGGTAAGCAATGATATCGTTGTCGTCCTTCCTCATCCCATGCATATTACCTCACGTAGGGGTGCTAGTTAGTCTCTTCCAAGGATTAATATATAGAACTTCGGTACATGAGTCTAAGTGGAATACGAAGAGAAGGTACGACTCCTTACCTCTCAATTGATATTTTTCCGATACAAATGCATTGTCGTCTCCGTGGAAAAGCTTTCACCATCCAACAACCATTGATATCTGGAGCTCCTCAACGCACCATTAGGCATCAACAATCCCGATCCTTTGACCGGACTCTCCTTGTCTATTTTGTCTGCGTACAACTATAGCCAATCGTTGTCCGGGGCGATTGCATCATCACCATCGGAGCTGGAGCTACTCCCACCGTTCCGTGGTTAGGGTCATCACCACTGTCGTCATCCTCCCTCTATCATGTGCCAATTTCGATGGCGTTGCTGGTTTTGGTGGACGCGATGATAGCGGAAAGGGTCGCACTGGCGGGCTGTCTAGATCAGGAGCAGCTGGTGTTTGCGAGTGGGAGAAAATGAATGGGGAATCGGGTGAGAGGATCGAAGCAGCTAGAAAGATGAAATAGGGTTCCTGGCGGGTGCTGCTCGTTAGACTTCCTCCCTTTGCAGATAATAGTATATCCCCCTTCACCCTCTTGCTTGGTGTAACGGAGATGCATTAATCTCCTCTCAATTAACCGCTCAATTATAACACTTAATGTAGTGGTGGGAAGACATTAATTGGTTGAGCTGTAGGTGCATTACTTGACCCGGTTATGACAAGTCTCAATGCTTGGTTTGGTTTGGTTTGATGTCTCTTACATCAAAAATATATATTAATTCCAGGTTGAACCTTAACCCCAAAATTAAGGGTGTTACACTAAGTTCTGGTGCTTTTTCATTCAATAGTATATGATTACTTTAAGATCTTTGTTATGTTCCCCATTCCTTCCATAATTTGATGGACTATTCCTATCAATTCTTTTTTTAAGGGAATCCTATCGATTCCAACTAGCGGAATATGGTATTGGGAATTTGGACATCGTTGCATAGTGTATTCAAGTGGCATCGATGTAGCTTACATTCATGTTAATTTTTTATTTGTTTCAAAACGTTTCATAAAAAATACTATGAATACGAGCCATTTAAGTGGTTATGCGACTTAAGGAAGTTTCACAGCAGACCAAAATTGGACCGAGGCATACGCGGGATTTTTCTACTAACCGCCACTCTAAATAAAATTACAATGATTATTATCTCTACTCAAAATTCATGTTATAAATTTTTTTCCATATATACTTGTTCCTAGAGAAGTTAATCTCAGGTTCTGAATAACAATGATGCTTTCAGGGGAACACTCCTTTCCAACTTCATCATTACATCAAATACGCTGTGCTGTTGCGGAGAGTTTGAAGCAAGAAGAATCACATTGTCAATAGTATCGAATTCGGAGTCCACGGGAGGGGATACAAGCCTAGACGCAGAATCATCGAAACCTAAGGTGTGTGCTCCTGTAGTGAATAAGAGCAACCTTAACTATCATATTAAGTCTAAGTACTTACCACTTCATATTTTGATTGATAAAACATTATGGTTAGTGGATGCATGACATTAATATTTGAATATATGATTTATTGCTTGAATCAATACCTGTTGTATAGTGAAGTTGTGATATCTGGACTAATTGGCAAATGATTTCATAGATACGATCAAGACTGATTCTAATTATCAAACAGACATACGATTTCCACATGTGATTATTGTCCATTAAATTATGGGCAGAGTTAGCCTAATCAGGAACTCTCGCCAAACAATCTTCCTCAATTAATCATACAAGAATATCCCAGAGATCTATAGCTACCATGAGAGAAGTATAGATCTAGCTCCGACGAATTCATAGTTGCCGCTTCAAACCCACATCTATACGCCGACTTCTCGCCGGTCATGGAAACCGCCGGCTCCAACAACCGACATCTACTCCATCGTCGTGGTCCACGATTCCTCGTCAGAATCCGAGGCGGAGCCGAGAGCCAGAGCCAGAGCCAAACCCTCTCGCAGACCAGAGACCGATGACATCTACGCCACGACGGTGTACAAGGGCGGAGCCGCCAATTTCGGGAAGAGCGACGGAGAAGAGGACGATGAAGACGAAGAATCGATGCCTCCGCTTCTCAAGCGCTAGCCCAAGGACTTCGGAGGTGGCGACCCGCTGGATGAACGCCGCCCTTAATCTGAACGCCGCCGCCATTTACAAAGAATTTCAGATTGGAAGTAGAGAGAGAGAGAGAGAGAGAGAGAGAGAGAGAGAGAGAGAGAGAGAGAGAGAGAGAGAGAGAGAGAGGGAGGGAGGGAGGGAGGGAGGGAGCAGAGAAGCAACGAGAGGGGGAGTTAGTGGAGGCGGTGGGAGAAGGGGAGTTGCTAAGGAGAAGGAGTGAATCGTCGATATGGAGAAGAGAATCGACGATCTGGGGAAGAGAAGCAGGGTCGCCAGTGAGTCGATGAGAATCGACTGATTTGAGTTATTTTTTATTTTTGTAATTTTCATAATTTTTATTTTGTTTTCCTTATTTTAATGATTTTAGATGAAAAAATAAATAAAAATTGATAATAAAAATTCCACGTCAGATGCCACGTCAACGCTGACTGGATTTTCTGTTAAATGCTAACGGTCAACACCGGTCAACACTAACGGAATAATAGTTCAGGACACAGATGGAATATTGGAAACAATAGGACACAAGTGGCATTTTCCGGATAGTTCGGGTATTGTAGTGGTATTAGCCATATGATTTATTGCTTGAATCAATACCTGTTGTATAGTGAAGTGGTGATATCTGGACTAATTGGCAAATGATTTCATAGAAACGATCAAGACCGATTCTGATTATCAAACAGATATAAGATTTCCACATGTGATTATTGTCGAACCCGAGGATGTTGCTCGGGCTGCCTTATACTTGGCCAGTGACGATGCAAAATCCGTGAGCGGATTGAATTTGATAGTTGATGGAGGCCACAATCACAACCATCCGCTTTTTGGTGCTACAGATTCGCTTGCCAACTGATTACCTCTTCCCTTTCATGATGCAAAAATATTCATTTATTTATTTATTGTCTTAAATTTCCTATTATATATGTACGTAGTCAGCCTAGTACTCTAAAGTTTGTCATAAACATTGTTTCATTTGTATTTGTATATTATTAAAATGACCGGTCGAACCATTGCACTTGCTAAACCGGTTTGACAACCTTGCTCCAAACTGTGGTCCAATTTTTATAATTTCATTGGTTAGAGCTTTGGGTTGTTTATATGCTAATCTTTCATTTCGGATCCTTAAAATGATAACTAGTTAATATCACTACTACCAATTTACAAATTTCATAAGTCATTTTCCTAAATTCAATCCTTTAATAATTTCGTAATTGTGGCAATCCTAGATAGATCTTACCGAATCCTCGAAGTGCATTGCTAGACGCTCATTATCTTTTATGAACATATAATTAATCACGGTAATCAACAAAACCCTACGGGTCACAAAAAAAATTCTTCGAAAATGCGATCGAAATGATGTGTTTGAATCATTCTGTTACTAACACGCATTGATAGATAAACCGCATTGGAGCATGGCGGTCTAATAAACCGCGCCGAGAAGCAGCGGTTTGTATGTATATATTTATTTTTTTTCAATCCAAACTTAAGTCGAATCTTCAAACAAACATAACTTTGTGCTGCGGTATCCGATCGTAGCGAGATATTTTTCGATTTCGCATAACTTTTCGAGATCTTGCAAGACGCAAACTGCCGCAGGCGGTTTGATCTCTCCTTCGTCCAGGAAAATGTCGTTTGCTACCCAAACGACATTTTTCCCGACACTACAACAAAACTACTCTTCTGTGACAAAATATTCTGTGATTGGCCAAATTTCGTCACATAATGTAGAATTTGTATTTCGAAATTTACTGCTTGTCACAAAAAGCTTGAATATTTTGTCAGACCTAGCATAAAACTACTCGTGATGAAATAAATCTTTCCTCTGAAACAGTCCAACGTCACCTTTAGTTCATTGTTTTATGTGACATTTTGGTGACAATGTAAGTAGTGACATAAAATATTATTTTTTGGAAACGATATTTATTCGATTAGAACTTTAGTGATGACCCCTCCACCTGTCTCTCTCCCATCTAATCGCTCTTGCGTAGGAAATAACGGAATCCAGCACCAGGGAAAGAAAAATGGCGGTATCCTTCTCCAAGGAAGATCCAATACTTTGAGTCATCGAACAGTGTTGGGGTCGATGGTGTCAGGAAGGCAGCCAGCAATTCGCCAAAGCTAGCGCTCTAATCAAATCTCATCTACCTTTCTTCACTCTCGCTTTCTCTATAAAAGTTACCAAAAATTAATCTCGGCAATCAACAAAACCCTATGGGTCACACAAAAAATTTGTGCTCCGGTATCTGATCCTAGCGAGATATTTTTTGATTTCGTTTTCTGCCCCAAACGAGATTTTTTCCAGCACTACAACAAAATTACTCTTCTGTAACAAAATATTCTGTGATGGGTCAAATTTCGTCACATAATGTACATTTTGTGTGTCGAAATTTACTGCTTGTCACAAAAAGCTTAAATATTTTGTCAGATCTAGCATAAAACTAATCGTGATGAAATAAATCTTTCCTGTGATACAGTCCAACGTCACCTTTACTGCATTGTTTTATGTGACACAGTTTATCTTTACATATGTTAAATGTCATTTTGGTGACAATGTAAGTAGTGACATAAAATATTATTTTTTGGAAACGATATTTATTAGATTAGAACTTTAGTGATGACCCCTCCCCTCTGTCTCTCTTCCATCTAATCGCTCTCGCGTAGAAAAAAACGGAATCCAGCTCCAGAAGAAAATAAATGGCATTATCCTTCTCCAAGGAAGATCAAATACTTTGAGTCATCGAACAATGTTGGGGTCGATGGTGTCAGGAAGGCAGCCAACAGTTTGCCAAAGCTAGCGCTCTAATCAGATCTCATCTACATTTCTTCACTCTCGCTTTCTCTATAAATCCCCAAATCTCTGGCTTTAGATCGATCCCGTAGGATTCGAGCAATTCAAGAAGGTTAGTAGCATCGATTAGCTCAGATTAATATCCTCAAAGTTCATGGTTGTTTCCCTTCTTTCGAGAGTAAGATCTCGATATCCCCCTTTTCATATTGGGATGTAGAGGCAATGGTAGAACAATTTCATCCATTCGATTTTACCTAATTCATGACAATTGACAAGAATCTTCTATTTCGTGTATTAGAGGTGGAGAGTTGCTTGGCTCTCAATTGGTCGTTCCTTGTGATTCTTCATGTTTCCATTTCATGGATTGTGCTCTGTTATCCATATTGAAGTAAGTAAACTTGTGGAAGGTGGCTGGATAATGAGGAGTTCATCATTTGGATGAAATGATATTCAATTTTGTGATTGGAGGCCCTATTAAGTCGAAATTTCAAACAAACGTAACTTTGTGCTCAGGTATCCGATCGTAGCGAAATTTTGTTATTCCAGCATAATTTTTCGAGATCTTGCAAGCCGCAAACAGCCACAGGCGGTTTGGTCCTGCCTTCGTCCCGATAAAACGACGTTAGCTACCTCAAACGAGCTTTTTTCCGATTTCGCAGAACTTTGGACGACCATAACTTTGTGCTTCAAACACAGATGGATTTGGACCAAGGCATACGAGAGATTTTTCTACTAACCGCCTCTGTAAATAAAATCACTTATGATTATTACCTCTACTCAAAATTTATGTTATAAAAATTGTTCCATATACTTGTTCCTAGAGAAGTTGATCTCGGGTTCTGTATAACAATGATGCTTCCAAGGGAACACTCCTTTCCAACTTCATCATTACATTCAACACCAATCATATTTCCTTGATCGCAATCATCTCTCGAAGGTAAATAATGGATTGGTTCATTCCCTTCTTCATTGAGTACTTGAGCATCCCTAGTTTCATTGGCTTCCTAATCTTCAGCAGTTCATTCGTCATTAAATTCGATATCTTCAAATATATGTTGAAAATCTTTCTACTTTGCCTCCAGATAAGCTTTGAGTCATACATCACGTAGACAAGGTCACTAGAGAAGGATAGGTGTAGCAAAGGACAAACGCGATACCAAGGTTGGGAATGGTGGCACTGAAGGTTTGGGAGACAACGAGCTAATTGAGATGGGAATTGGTGGTTGCAATGGTGATGTTGGAACAAGCAAAATACTAATTGGGAGGTTGATGGAGGAAATCATCGATAGGGAACAAACAACAGGAGGTGAGTTTTTGGTTGGTATGAGCGTGTAGAAGAAGAAGAGAGGGGGATAATTGAGGGTCTTCTGTCGGGTTAGGATTTATTAGTTGTCCATGAATTTGAGTCGGGGAAGTGAACTTGGCCCGACTCATGGACAAAATCCAACTCGACCTTTCAGATTTTGATCAAGTTGAAATGAACTTTGAAATTCTTTAAAATTGAAGATTTTAAAGATTTTATTTGGATCTTATGTGATTTTATAGCCCAAAGATTTAGTAGTAAAATCAGGATGAATAGATTTATTCATAAACCTTAAGATTTTAAAATTAAAATCGAGAATTTGACTACGTTGTTTGTACGTTTATGTTAATCTCTCCACTTATTGCTTCCAAAAATCGATGAAGCATTCAATCTTAGTAGAGAATCAATAGAACAAAAATCTAGAAAATCCAAATGAACGATCTTAGAATCAAACTATTCCATCTAGCTACCTTTGAGTTTGTAACGGCGATATCATTTGAAGTTGTTTGGCGATAATGATAGAGACCGAAAAAGTGACCTACAACGGTTATCATTATAACTGAGATGGCCACAGAAAACTATTTTGGGAAAGGGTAGGTGACTCGACTCTACTGTCACTCCAGGAATTGGCCAAGTGAAACCACTTCCTAAAGCGTAGTATAGCGGGTTTGGGTTTAATTATCAACCCGGGTCCTAGATTTGATGACTACTCAGTGAATTCTTGTTATCTAGCAATGAAACTGGAATGAAAGTCTAACTAACAAACTAGCAAAGCAGGTAAACTGTTGTATTCAAGTTAAGAGAGGTCACCCGGATATGGTTCCCCCTAGACTGCAGTTAAGCCGGATTGTAATTACCAAGTTCAGTTTCTATGAATAGTTATACTGCGGGAGGTTCTCAAACAGCCTGAAGTCTCGACTAAAGGTCTTCAGACCCTCTCAATCTGAGTCTCTAGCGGGCGACTAACCTCCACCGGAGTAAACAGATTGAGGCCCTAAGAACAAAACCTCCACTACCGGAGTAAATCCGGTACAGAATAGTGAGTTGTCCCAATTCTTGTCCCCAGCCTTCTCTTTAGTAACAACATAATACAAGTCTTCAACTGGATTTTGAAGATTTTTGGTGAATCCTTCTAGACCCTCCACTTTCATGACCTACAAATAATAGTTAAAATTAAAGTAACATATGAACACAAACACACATTATAGATGAATATGTAACGTAAACTTACCACGTGCTTTTCGAAAGGACTCTTAGATTCATCTTCATCGCTATCATCACTAAATAATCCTTTTCTTACAAATTGATCCTTCTGTGGAGTGGTGTAGGAGTCACTTTCATATCGCGGTCTCTTGTACTTAGGAGAGGAACCCTTGCTGTCATTCGTTGTTTCACTCTGTCAAACATATAAACAAAACAAATTACCACTAATGATAGTAATACTAATATCTTCAATCACATATGAATATACTGGGATACCTTTAAAATGTGCTCTTTCAATAAATCGTCTATGCTCTGGTAGCAATTTTCAGAGTAATCATGGTCTTCTTCCTCTTTACCAAAGTCAAATTTCTTTCCTTTACCATTTCTTCCGCCATTCTCCATTCGTTCTGCACTTATATCTTTGATAGCACCTTCTAGCCTCTCAAACCCGTCATGCATCATCCCAGTCATATCTGTCAGTCGAACTGACAATTGCTCCACTCTATCACGCATGGACTTCTGAAAGTCATTGACTTGTGTTTGACACACCACCACCTTCTCTTGTGTGGCTTTCAACAATTTCATGATTTCACCCAAATCTTGATGCAGTTTCTCATCATGCGTCATTGTCTAAACAATTTCAAGAAAAATTTAAATCATAATTCAACTACAAATTTCTACAATTGACCAAAAAACAAAGACGTGGTCGACCTGACAAAGTATTAGGTCGACCTGGAAGACAAATAGTGCCTACCACAACCATTAAGGTCGACCTCTGTTATTCCTAGGTCGACCTATCCAGCAGGAAAATAACAATTAACAACAAAAAGTAAGTTCAAAATTAACAATTAACAATGTCTGCATGCAGTAACATTTAATAAGTTAGGATTTTACTACGGTGACCTAATACTACGGTGATATATCATCTATAACTTATAATAAATTTATAAACAATTAAATTTATTTTTATATAAAATAATAAGGCTAAACAATGACGACAGTTACAAAATATGTACTTCAAAAATAATATCCGAAAAACTTAATTAAAATTTACGTTAAAACAATAAAGGTTTCAGGGGCATATAATAATAATATGTAGAGGCTCATCATATATTAGTTGCATATATGAAATTTTATAGGCAAATAATAATATTTATAGAGGCAGATGATATATTGTTTACCACTAAAAAATCACTCAATACCACATTGATTATTTTCAAGGAGTAGTAGTGATTTATAAGGCCAACTTAACCATATTAATTAAAATGGTTTAAGCTGGGTCTAAATGATGGTATTTTGGGCTTCATACCAGGTACCTCAACACACACCACTTGACCCACCAAACACCCGCCCGTCACGCAAGAGGGGTCAAGTGCCAAGCGTGTTGACACCCTTCAACGTCAACCACCCAAGTCGGCATGGTGGGGGCAAAATTTGGCTAAATGGTCGGTGTTGACACCCTTCAACGCCAACCACCCAAGTCGGCATGGTGGGGGCAAAATTTGGCTAAATGTTAAGACCCAACCACCAGGGGGTCAAGCATGATGTCATGCAAAGGGGTCATCGTGAGTACCGCTAGACATGATGGGAAAGAAAGCAAAAATTGGCTAAGTACGGCATCATCCATCCCTCGATTACCCGTCGTAGCGGCTGATAGTCCGATTCAAATTACATCAACAGTTGCTAAAGTCTTGATTTCTAGTACTGGTGGAGAAGGTACGTGGAGGCATGCATCCAGATTGTGTCGCAAATATTGCTCTTTGCTAGGTCCACCTTGCGCGTTACCAGAAATGCATACTTTGGATCATTATTGGAAAAAGTCCGAGTTTGAATGTTAGTATCCATTGAATTTAATGAGCAACGAAATCAAAATATATATTATTATTTGACGAACTATACATATCCTCTACGTACGCATTTTGACTTTTGCCTTTCAGATCTTTGGCTTGACCACCCTTCCTTGTAATATCCATCTTCTCATTGTATGGTTTTATTCACTTGTCAAAGAACACGTTCAAATGGTCAGCGTCTAAGGGGAAGAGTTACGGTGCTAATTGTATAAGAGTTAGCACCGTCCTAATCAAGGATCAATGGAGGACTTTATTGGTATTTAGTAAAATTAAATTTAATAAATAAATTAAATTTAATTATTTCTCTCCTCATTCACAAAGAACTTTAACGTGAAAAAATACTAGAGAAAAAACTACTACTAGTTTGAATCCGTAGTGATTTCGTTGTTTTTAATAGCGTTTTTTAAATAGAAGAAGTTGATGATATTTGGAAAGAATAATATTGTAAATGAAAAAAGTACTACAAAGAACAAATATTACTACTAATATATAAAACACTACTAATACTTTACAAATATCACTGCTCAAATGTTGATTACAATAAGAATAACTACTAATACATATGAAAAACAATACACCACAATCACTACTAACCCAAAATCACTACTAATCAACTACTAATATAGATCTGGAAAAAATTCTCGTTCTTCCTCCACGCATGTTATCCACGAGCGATTGACGACAATCGTGGTGGGAAGCCAACGCAGGCAAGGTAGGCGTCGTTGCGGGCGGAATAAGAGCAAGAGATGCTGACGACTCGGCGTCGTTGCCGGCGGAATTGACTTCGTTGTGGCGGCGATTGATGGATCTTGGGCTCTCTGTGGAATCGCACCACATCTCCAGCCGATCATCTTCGTTTACGCTGGCGGCGAGGGACGTTGACGACATCGACGATGCCGCAGTAGCAAGGGATGGATCTCGATGAAACTATCCCTCCGTTTTGCTCCGCTGTCCCTCGCTGGTAGATAGCAGCAGCGACCTCGACCTCCATTCTAGATCTACAGTCATGGTAGTAGCAGGGAGCAGTTTGCGGTAGAGAGAGAGGGGAGGCAGTGAGTCATTTTCTTGTAGAGGGAATTGTGAGAGAGAGGGCGAGAGAAGTAATCTCCATTTAATTCTTACTCTTAGATTGATATTTTAATCCAACGATTAGAGAAGTGGTTAGTACCGTGCTAACCCTTTAATCACTTAGCATCTAATCTCATCCCGCATCTAAGGCTATTAAAACCGCTCTACCATCATTTGGCCAATAACCAACAAACAAACATCTTCTTACCAAAGCCAAAGACAAATATCTTCAACAAATTCATATATTAACATATTGAAAATCCATTTCAATAGTCATCTTCCCTGAGACATCGTTCCTCTCTCGTTCAGGGACTTTTCACTGCGCTGTCGTTTAGAACCAAGTCAAGATGCTCTTGTTGCGATGTCGTTTGGTGTAATGAGCTGCATATTGTTCTTTCCCAGTTGATACTTGTATTTCCTTTCGTTCCAAGCCAGTAGTTGTTTCCATTCCCAGCTACAAAACAGATGTATGGAATTTGTCATCTTCTTCCTTGTTATGCCTATAAATTGGTAGTGAAAGTAATGAGAAAAGCAGTGAGCTAGGTTTTATCACTCCAAATTTCCTTTGTTATTGTATCAGAGCCTCTGATAAAACCCTAGCCGCCACCCTTCTACAATGGCTGAAAATGAAGCTCAGCCCCCACTTGATCGACAACCAAAGGTTGTGGATCCTTCTTCTGGCCCCTTCTTTCTTCACGTATCAGAGCAACCTGGACTTCTCCTTGTTGCTGAGAAGCTCACAGCCACAAATTACAATGACTGGAGCAGGGCAATGTTCAATGCCCTTGCTCCGAAAAACAAGCTCGGATTCATCAATGGGACACTCACAGAGCCAGCAGCCACTGATGCAAGGTATGGTTCCTGGACTCGCAACAACGTTATGATCCTCAGCTGGATCCAACAGTCCACTTCTTCAGAGATTCAAAAGACCATTCTAGCCTGCAAAACAGCTTCAGAAGCATGGAAGAGCTTACAAACTCGTTATGGATCTGCTGACTCTCGCTCTCTCACGTATCCTAGCCAATTTATATATTCTGTTTCCTAGCTCGTTACAAGAAACATGGTGAGCTCAGATCTCTCAACCAGCTCTCCTAGTAAGCTGGAGGGCAAAGTGGCAATCATCACCGGCGGAGCTAGCGGCATAGGCGAGAGCACCGCCAGGCCGTTCGTCCACCACGGAGCCAAGGTCCTCATCGCCGACGTTCAAGACAAACTCAGACAGTCCCTCGCCATGGAACTCGGCCTGCCGGAGATCGTCTCCTTTGTCCACTGTGACGTTGCAACTGATTCTGACCTTGAGAATTCCGTTGATACAGCGGTCCCAAGGTACGTCCAGCTACACATCATGTACAACAACGCTAGAATCGGAGGTAACCTCGACACCACCATCTTAAACTCCGACAACGCCGACTTCAAGAAGGTGCTTGAAATCAACCTCTTCGGATCCTTCCTCGGAGCCAAACACGCCTCTAGGGTTATGATCACGCAAAATTCCACCTGAAACAAATTGGCACACCTGGTGGGACAACGTGTGTTCCATATGGCTCCGCGACGAAGGATTCAAGATTGTGATCCTCCACAAGGTGCTGTGGAGGAGGGGCAGTTGGTTAACGTTGAAGTTGATCAAGCAGGAGGAAACAATGTTGGAGCAGAGGTGCCAAACATGGCACCAAATGCAGATCTAGGCGAGGCAGTGGTGTCTCTTCATCAGATGATGGAGGATAACCGTTAAGCTACGGAGGATAACCGCTAAGCAACAAAGGAGAACCGCCAAATGATGGCGGAGAGCCGCCGGTTCATAGAGGAAGCCAGAGCTATGGCTCATCAGGTTAACTCTCAAGTTGATTGTCTCAATTCCCACGTAGATAGACGATTGGCTCAATTGTTTGAGTTGGTAAACAAAAATAAGAATGATTTGGGTGAGTTTAGGCAATTGTTGAATAGACCAGTTTTACAAACTAGGGCTTTGTCTTCAGATGGTCGAGACTTTTCAAATCTTGAAAGTGAAAACATTAACCTACCATCCAACGGTGGTGGTCGAGGTGAGCAGCCCCGCCCGGTGAACCCTCCACCACCAGTGGTAACCACCGTAGCAATACCTCAAAGGTTGAATGTCGGCATGAGTCATGCCACTTCATCTCAGATCCATGTTGAGCAACCGCCACCTGTGCAAGGTGTTGCTCGACAAAACATTCCAGAAGCCCGACCATACATGTCTCCTGTTAATGTTGGGTTTGGTTTGGGTCCGAACAATGTTGACCTAGTACCACCACATGCGTACCCGCAGCAAATCCCTCCCCCTATGAACATGCAAGGCGTGGATCCCGGAGGTTTCATACTGCTAGGGGGGCACCAAGTGGGGTATGATGTGAATACACTCCGTGATCAGATGGCACAATTGTTGGCTGAGCAGTTTGGTTTTGGTATGAGACCAACAATGCCACCTGTCTATCGAAAGCCGCATCCAGAGTGGGTGGATAGAATGTATCCGTTCCCAAGAGGGTTTAGGGTATCGGAGTTTGTACCCTTTACTGGAACGGGTGATCAATCCACAGTGGAGCATGTTGGGCGATTTACTGTCCAATGTGGTGATGTAGGTGATTTTGTCAAGTTACATTTATTCAGCAACTCTTTGACAGGACCTGCTTTCGCATGGTACGTCAATTTGCCATCTAATTCAGTGAAAACTTGGCAACAAATGGAACAAATGTACCATGCACAATTTTATCGTTCTTAACCAGAAGTGACCATGGCTGACTTGGTACGTATGCGCCAGCAACCAGGGGAGACTGTGGAACACTTCTTGACAAGTTTTAAAAATGCATGTAATTGTTGTTTTTTTGAACTTGATAGAACGTGAATTCGTCAAGCTAGCACAAGGTGGTTTAAACTTTGAAGTTCGTAAAAATTTCAAGATAGGGAGTTCTCTGATTTATTCCAGTTGATGTCATGTGCGGTTAGGTACGAGACTCTTCTACGAGAAGAAGAGAATAGAAGTAGTGCATCGAGGGGATTGTACCACCCCAACTTTGATTATGCCATTAACCATGTTGCTCAGGATGTGGATGGTGTCGACATAGATTTGGCTGAAATTGTGCAAGGAAAGCCATATGTTTGTGCTTTCTTAACCAAAGTGGACAATGAACAGCTAGTTAGGAAACCTAATCGTGCTCCAATCCAACATAGAAAATTTTCTTTTGATGTTAGCAAGTTGGACTTAATTTTTGACCAATTGTACAAGGATGGTCAGATTAAGCTGTCTGGGGGGCATAGTATACCACCCCCTGAGAAGTTAAAAGGAAAACGTTATTGCAAGTGACATAATAGTATGTCACACGCCACTAATAGTTGTGTGGTTTTTCGTAATGTTTTGCAGGATGCGATTGACAAGGGACGCATCAAGTTCCTAGACCCTAAGAAGGATGCCATGACAGTGGATACTGATCCATTCCCAAATTTCGTGGGCGTCAATATGGTCAATCCTGACTTTTCAAAGATTGACTTGCCATGCTTCAAGCTGGTACTGGATACAACACTGCAGCCAAGTGACAACTCCAATGTCATTGTGCAGGGTGGTTCATCATCAACTAGCATGCAAGATGGGCCATGTATTGATCCGGCTGATGAAGAAAAGTTGTGTGCACAGTACAAAGGGAAGCTGAATCTTGGTGGAGATAGACCAACCCAACCAGTCTGTCAAAGACTTGTCCTCAAAGACCATTCAAGCCAAGGTATCCACCATATGAACATCATGTGGAAGGAGTACACGCACCTACATGGGGAAGAGGCCAACATAGACAATGGGTTGCTCAAAATGCCCCACCCTTCAAAAGTGCGCCTTTCAAAAGTGCACCTTTTGGACTCTCCCTACCTTCCAGGAGTTCACCACCTGTCAGAAGAACTTTCAAGATGCCTAATGTGCCATCAAGTGGATGGCATACGTATGATGTTCGTCGTCAACAGCCAATTGCACTGGATGGGATGACAAGGACACAATATAGAAGGTTCCTTCGCAAGAATTCCCAACATAAGAGGACTTACAACATGCATACCAATGTTCGTGTGAACAACTCTGCTACCACTGGTCTCAGGGTCACAGTGTCTGATAGCGGCAAGAATGCGGAGAAGAAAGAGGAAGCCCCAACGGATGATGGATACGATGCAGAGATGGATGAATCCTTCATAGAGGAGGAGATGCTGGAGTTAGAACATCCAAGGTCAAAGTTTGACCAGAATAAGAAGGATGATGAGGACGATGATCATAACACATCCACAACCATCCAATTTGGGAGTTTGCCACCTGTCGTGGTAAATAATTAAATTTTGCCCATGATCTTTCACTTTGAAGTGGATGGTGAGAGAGAAGATGGTGAAATTGAAGCGGAGGTTGAGGAAGTGGATGAAGCAAGCCATGAGCAAGCCATCGCAGAGTTGATTGGTGGGTTTGCCGAGCTGGATTTGGATGAGGAGGATGAAGAATTCCCAGTTGCCGAACTGGTTACTGAGTTCGCAAGTTTGGCACTAGAGGATGAGCCTTGGAGTGTCACGATGGCCCGTATTGGAGCAAGAATCAACTTGTCTGCTGAGACAGCTAGGCAACACAAGAGTTCCCAACAAATCCTAAGGGAATTGTACGAGGCTGCACACAAATATGTGGGAGTAGTTGGAGAGGATGATGGTCGGTATCCTTACTACGTACTGTACCAAGGACCAGAAGTATCCACAAGTCTTCCTGTTGAGAACTGTACATGGGGTTCAGAATTTGAGGGGGAAGATAACTCTGTGGTTGTCGAAGAGAAGCTAGATGAAAATAGTGCTATGCATGTGGAAACAAGTAAGGGGAAAGAGGTTGTCATTGAAGGATCAACAGTTGAGGAACCAAGTCGAATTATGGTTTTCAATGAGCCAGATGCAAAGATGCTTCGACATCTCAGGCCATTGTACATAAAAGCTCAGATTGAAAATGTAACAGTGTCAAGAGTGTTAGTTGATAATGGTGCTGCTGTGAACGTGATGCCCACACGTATGCTCAGAAAGTTGTGGAAAAGTGAAAATGATCTTATCCCAACAGAGGTGTTTGTACCAGCTTCAATGGTGGTTCCACAACTGCAAGGGGGATACTACCAGTAGTTGTAAGAGTGGGTAGCCAAGAGAGAATGGCTGCTTTCTTTGTCGTTGATGGAGCAATCAGCTACAACGCTTTGCTTGGTAGAGACTAGATACATGCTAATAAGTGTATGTCGTCATCGTTGCACCAGTGTTAATGTTCTGGAACAAGAAGGGTGTGGTTGAAGTGGTACGAGCTGACACCAAACCATTTGCTGTTGGAGCTAATATAGCGGAAGCTTCCCTTTACCATGGGGATTCTGGCCCTTTGGAGATCAAGACAGTGGATGATGGATCGTGTACCATGGTGATGTCCAGTGCAAAGGTATTGAGCAAACAATGTGTTGACCCTCTGTTTGAAATAGTGAGACCATCAATGTTTGTTGTGGATGGTCCACCCCAAGCTGTGACATCATCCATAAATGAGTAAGCCACTCCATACAAGAGTGGCAGAGGAGGCCGAAATTACGGCCTTGCAAGAAAAGTTGGACATATACCAATGTGAACAAAGGCTTATGTATATAGAGCCTGTGTTGATGGCTGACTGTGTACCTGATGATAAAGTATTATTGGAAGAAAAGATTTCAAGCAAGGCAGGAGAAGACGGCAAGCACATTGCCGCATGTGACGTGTTGGAGAAGATCAATCTTGGCACTGAGGACGATCCACGTCCAACTTTCATAAGTGCCAACTTGCCGGAGTCTGACAGGTATGAGTTAATCGAGCTTTTAAAGTAGTTTAAAGATTGTTTTGCATGGGATTACCATGAAATGCCTGGTTTAGATAGAAAATTAGTAGAGCATAGGTTACCAATTAAAAGTGGTTTTAAACCTTACAAACAACCACCTAGACGTTTTTCTTATGAAGTCTTGCCAGAAATTAAGAAAGAGATTGAACGTCTATTGAAAGCAAAGTTCATTAGAACTACTAGGTATGTTGAGTGGTTGTCATGCATTGTGCCAGTGAGAAAGAAAAATGGCAGCTTGCGTGTATGTGTAGACTTTAGGAATTTGAATTTGGCCACCCCAATATACGAGTACCCTATGCCAGTGGCTGACATGTTGCTTGATGTTGTTACCAGGCATGAGATTTTCTCTTTTATGGATTGTTATTCTGGCTATAACCAAATCTATATAGCCGAGGAGGACGTGCACAAGACGGCGTTTCGTTGTCCACGGGCTATTGGCTGCTATGAGTGGATAGTCATGCCTTTTGGTTTGAAAAATGCCGGTGCAACTTACCAACAGGCCATGAATGCTATTTTTCATGAGCTGATTGGTGACTTGGTGGAAGTATACGTTGACGACATTATCATCAAGTCGAAGGTGACAAGTCACCACCTTTCTCATTTACGTAGACCTTTCCTGCGTATGAGAACTCACGGGTTAAAGTTGAATCCACTAAAATGTGCTTTTGGTGTGAGTGCAGGTAACTTTTTAGGATTTTTAGTGAGTCAATGTGGCATTGAGGTCGACCAGAACAAGATCAAGGCCATCATTAAGGCCATGCCACCATGCAATAAAAAGGAGTTACAGCGGTTCCTAGGCCAAGTCAATTACATTCGAAAGTTCATCTCAAATTGTGCAGGCCGGACCCAAGTTTTCTCTTCGCTGCTCAAGTTGAAGAAGGAAGATGAGTTTTTGTGGCGGGAGGAGCACCAAAAAGCCTTTGAAGATATCAAAAGGTATTTGGTGAACCCGCCAGTGCTCCACTCACCAATTCGGAATCGTCCTTTAAAATTATATCTTTCAACCACAGACACATCTGTAGCATGTCTGTTGGCTCAAGAGAATGATTATGGCAATGAGCAAGCAGTGTACTACTTAAGTCGGTTGTTGAATGAGGCCGAGCAAAAATACTCATCCATCAAAAAGTTATGTTTGGCCTTGTACTTTGCTTGTACGAAGTTAAGATACTGCTTGGCACCCGTTGAGGTGCAACTCATTTGCCAAACTGATGTTATTAAATACATGTTGTCCCTTTCGATCATCCATGGTAGGATTGGTAAGTGGACACTTGCATTGTCCGAATTCAATTTAAAGTATGTGCCATAATGGGAAGTTAAGGGCCAAGCCCTAGCAGATTTTTTGGCAGACCATCCATGTTTGGATATGCCAACAGAGCAAATAGAAGTTGGGATGGTCGAGAAGATGCCCTGGACGTTGTTCTTTGACGGCTCAAAGACACATTCAGGAGCAGGAGCTGGCGTGGTGTTGACCTCGCCATCAGGTCATGCCATGCACTTTACATTCTCCCTTGATGTGCCATGTACTAACAACCAAGCGGAGTATGAAGCTTTGGTTGTTGGTTTGGAGATGCTTGTAGACCTAAAGGCAAAGAATGTCAACATTAGGGGAGATTCTCAACTGGTAGTATACCAAGTGCTTGGTGAATACCGTTGTGTTAGTTATGTATGAGAGTTGTATCTTGAGCGTGTCAAAATGCTGATTTCTCATTTTGACAATGTATCCATCAAGTTCATTCCTCGTATGGATAATGGCAAGGCCAACTATCTGGCCCAGCTTGCATCAGGCTTTAGAGAGTTTGTCAGTGGAGGAAGAGACCAAATATTCGTGCAAACTCTTTGCCCTTTGAGGGATAGAATGAAACAAGTTGTTGAGGTTTGTGTGATTGAAGATGATGCCGAGGACTGGCGTGCTCCTCTAATATAGTACTTGCAAAATCAAAGTGGGGATGCAGACCATACTACCAAGTTTAGGGCCAGGAACTATGTCTTACTGGATGGGACACTGTTCAAGAGAAGGCCAGATGGTTTGTTGCTCAAGTGCTTGGGGGGCAAGGAGACTTTACAAGCTATGGTCGAAGTCCACGAGGGGATATGTGGAGCACATCAAGTTGGTCCATCCATGAGGTGGATACTTCACCGATATGGATCCTACTAGCCAGCTATTGGGCCTGATTGTGCATCATTTGCTAAGGGATGTGAAGCTTGCAACGTCATGGACCAGTGCAAAGAGAACCTACCATCGATCTGAGATCTATCGTTAAGCCTCAACCATTCTTTGGTTGGCAATGGATCTGATTGGACAAGTCTATCCCCCGTCATCTAAGCAACATACCTTTATCATTGTGGCTACTGATTATTTTACAAAGTGGGTAGAGGCAAAGCCAATGAAGACGGTGAACCAAGGGGAAGTGATTTCATTTATCAAGGAACACATTATTCATCATTTTGGTTCGCCAGCCACTATAACGGCCGATCAAGGGACAGTCTTCACTGGAGCACATGTAATGGAGTTTTCCAAAGATCATGCCATTAAGATCATCCACTCCACACCTTATTATGCTCAAGCCAATGGTCAAGCATAAGCATCCAATAAAGTGGTAAAAGGGATCTTGTCCAAAATGATTGAGGACAATCCAAGGAATTGGCATGAGGTGCTATCAGAGGCACTATGGGCTTATAGGATGTCACCACGCAGTAGTACGAGAGTGACTCCTTTCTCTTTGACATATGGTCATGAGGCCTTTTTGCCAGTGGAGATAACGGTAAAGTCTCTACGTTACATGAAACAACATGAATTTACTCTCTCGGAGTATTATGAGTCAATGATGTTGGAATTGTCCGAACTGGATGAGATGCAACTTCAAGCTCTTGATAACATCCAGGTTCAAAAGGCCAGAGTGGCTCGGTCATACAATAAAAAAGTAAATCATAAGTCGTTCGAGGAAGGAGAGCTAGTATGGAAGCTGCATTAGCCAATTGGTGAGAAGGATCCAAAATTTGGAAAGTGGTCTCCTAATTGGCGTGGTCCCTTCATTGTTCATGTTGTGCGTCCCAATGGTGCTTACTTATTGAAAAATTTGGACGGTGTACAACATGAGCGCTTAATTAATGGCAAGTACCTTAAGCCATACTTACCGTCCCTTTTGGACGTTAAGGAGTGTTAATGATTTAGAAGTTGGCCTAGTGCACGTAGAGGCTTAGTCAAAGTTGACATGGTTTCTAAGATGTGCAACATGGCCGAGGAGTTAGATGGCGAGGGTAAATCTTTTCTGGATTGGCAATTAAAAAGGATTTGTTTTTCTCGGAAGCAAAATGGTTGTCGTCCAAATAGATAGTTTGGATGGTTGAGTCAAAACATGGTTACCTTGCCACCTTCTGGATAGATTGTATCATCCATGTTACTAGAAGCCAAGGATGGTTGGCCTTAAGTAATTTGTAACTACAGTTTGGTTCAGTGGTTGCATGGATAGTGTTGTCCAAGCAAAAGGACATCGTCCATGTTGTAAATGGATTGTGATTGAGTTTGGCCGAGTAACCATCCATGATTGAGAGGAGGACTACATGAGCTTGGTGACTTGAGGTCGAGCAGTAGCAAGAGTCTTGCCATGGGGAGGCACCGCACAGCTTTGGAGGTAAGATGATATTTTTTGAGTTGTGAATTATGGTGAATGGGAGCATCAATTTATAGAGAAAAGTTTAATTCTGCCTTAATAGGAATGAGTTTCCTCTTGCTAGTAGCATATGGATTATGAGGTGTGTCCTACATGAAAAAGAATTTGTGTTCCTTATCACAAAAGGAAAAGGTAGGCTACATTAATTGGCTAAAAATTGTGTTATTAGCTGAGTTGGAGAGGGACATTCTCTTGGTGTGTTTTGTTTACATGGCCAGGAAGGAATTACATTCCTTATGTGACTTGGACATGGCTACATAAAGCCAACATCTGCTTCAAGTGGTTGCGCATCTAGTATAGTTGCTGCCAACAACTTAGTTCATAAGAATTAGTTCTTATAAACTAAGTTGTGGGGGCATTTGTTTACACCAAAATAATTTTCATTAATTATTGCTTGTGTGAACAGCTTGACCAATTGAATTAGTTGGTCCATGTGTACATGAATGGTCCAATTTATCAAGTCAGACCATAGGAATAATGGATGGTAGTGTCCAAATACATGGATACCATCCAAAATCCATAATGGATAGTAGTGTCCAAATACATGGATATCATCCAAAATCCATAATGGATGGTAGTGTCCAAATACATGGATACCATCCAAAATCCATAATTAATTGTAGTGTCCAATGTAATGGATACCGTCCAAATCCTAATGGATGATGCTAGGGTATGGTGACCATTTAATATGCGTACCATCCATGGACTGTTGTCTTAGTCAACATGGATACCATCTAATTTATTTTGTGTACGGTGACCGTCCAATGGTCAAGTGACATGATGACGTGTCGAGGTGGTTACCAGAGGCAGCACTTGACTTGCAAAGAACGCTCGGGGAAGTTACTGGATGCTACGTGGAGCTGATTTTTGGGAAGAGAGAGAAGGCGGTTAGAGGGTGAGGCACAACAAAACTGGCAACAAGACTCTGGATGAAGGACAGACAAATCATACCACAACAAGTCTCGTCAAAATTTATCTTTTCTCTATAGAATAGTAATCGTAGCAGTACCACCAGGGACCCTCTATCGAGGCTTCTCTGTTAGTTGTAGTCAGTAGTTGCGGAGCTCTCAAGGAATCTCCATAGGAGTAGAGGTAAAAGTAGCCAGTTCCTTTGATGTATGCATCGAACACCCTCGTTCGAACAGTGTTTGAAGAGGTGTGAACCGAGTAACATCGTTTTCCGTTTTCTTGAAGTCAGGGTGCATTGATCACGCGAAATTCCACCTGAAACAAATTGGCACAGAATTGGATTTTGCACCTTTTTGACTTCCAAACAAACAATTAACAAACACGGTCCACACCTCTTTGAACAAAGTTCAAATAAGGGTGTTCGATGTTCTTGGTGATCTAAGAGGCAAACTAAATTACATTAACTCTACTCCTATGGAGGTTCAGTGAGAGCTCCGAAACTACAACTATGGCTACATTTGCAGTGGAAAAGGTAAAGATAAAAGGATAAAATTTGACAATAGGTTGTCTAGTGTGATTTTGGCGAACCCTTTCGCCGTCATCTTCACCTCCTATTTATGGCCACCAGAAGTAACTGCTTAGAGAAACTGCTCTGCTGACGTGGAGTGGCGGTTACCCTCTCAACTGCTTCGACGGTTACCCTGGCGTTGGATGTGCCACCTTCTTCAGCCCTGACCCCCTCCTCTTGAGATCTCACTCCCTGCTCTTGGTATCTCCTCCATAGCTTCGCTTGTCTATAGAGAAAAAATGGCTAAGGCATGATGGAATACCACGTGCCACATATGGGTGGGTATTTGAATCACATGAATTAAAAATGGGAAAAATACTTCACCAATAGGAGAGTAAAAAGACCACGTGCTCACATGACCTCGTTGCCTTGGCCATACCATGGGGGTGTACATTGGTGACCACCTCACCATACCATTGGGGGGCATCCCCCATGGGGTCATATGGCTCACCCCACCACTATATCATCCTCATGGGAGCTGGCGTTGGTGACCCCTCACCCTCTGATCATACCATGGGGGTGTTATGTTGGTGGTCCCCAGACGACCTCATTGGGGTGCTCCTTTCACCCTCATCATCTTCCATACTTAGCCACATTTTACATCTTCACCCCTCGCCTTGGCTAAATTCGGCCATCACCCCCCTCACCATGTCATGGGGGTGGCAGTATGATGTGGTGGTATGATGCCCACCCCCCTTGGTACCTCCTGGGGGTGGTGGTATGATGCCCACACCCCTTACAACATCCTGGGGGTGGTAGTATGGTGGCCACCCCCCTTGGTACCTCCTGGGGGTGGTGGTATGATGCCCACCCCCCTTGCCACGTCCTGGGGGTGGTATGATGGTGGCCACCCCCCTTGGTACCTCCTGGGGGTGGCTACCATACTCCTTGCCTTAGCCAAATTCGGCCATCACCCCCGTCACCATGTCATGGGGTGGCGGTATGATGTCCACCCCTTTGCCACGTCCTGGGGGTGGTGGTATGATGCCCACCCCCCTCTGCGTGTCATGGGGGTGGCTCCCATACTTAGTCAAATTTGGATATGCATGGCGCGCGTGGTGGCACGGAGTAATGGGCCCAAAAACCCAATCCTCATGGCCCACTTAACTGATTTAAACTGACATGATTAAGTTGGCCTTATAAATCCATCTTATTCCTTGTGTTTTAATCGATGTGGTACAAGGTTAATTTTTGGTGTAAACAATTGCCCCCCAACTACTTAGTGCATAAGAATTATGGACTAAGTAGTTTCACACCAACTAGGCCATCAAACTCAAATAGTTGGCCTTATAATTTAAATGACCAAAACAATCCCAATTTCTTCTCCTTTGGTTCCGTGTGGGAGGAAGGAAGGGAGTCAAACATAATTATTCCATAGTCCTTCCATCTCGACACAACCGTGCCCCCCATGCCACTGTGACCACCAACACTTATGGTCACTCTTAAATCACACGGTGTGGTATCTTTTGAAGTCTTGTAGGTCTCTGGATCTACGTTATGGCAGTAAGTTTGGGGGGTTTATGTACTGAACTTTTCTTTCCAGTGCTACCATTAAGGTTCATGGCAGGTATTCCACATTCCACATCTTGCAGTCTTGTCTACCACAACTCGTTATGAATATCTATGGGACCAAGCAAGGAGGATAGAGCTACAGATGAGGCTTGGCTAACTGGGATGAAGTCAACATTTTATCCAACCAGTGGTGTGCCCAATAATGTGAGGAGTTAAACAAAAGAGGCTTCACTGAAGTAATTCGTGGAATCTTCACAGCTTCCAACAGGCTTTAGCAACTAATGACAAAGGAATTGAAGTGTTGCAGGGTATAAATTGAAGCCCTAGATGCCACCAAAATCTTAACTGAAGGTTCCGTTTTAGGAATACCCTTCTACATCTTACTAATGTGAACTTTTCTTCTCCTATTCTGCCCTGTTTGCACTAGAGGTGCCAATTTTGATTTGAGGGAGATTGGCCAGTCTTAGTTTTAGCTGGTGTGCTCCTGATACTTAATTATGTTAATTAATTAAATGTATGACCATTATTCAAAATAAATAATATTAATTTTCTCTTGGTGGAACCACACTTGAATACAACCAATTTTCGTAATTAGTAATGACAAAAATTCATAAGTAATCTTGTATAGATATCACGGTTTAATTATCCATAGTAAATACTGTGACTAGTGATTGTCATATAGTCCCCATGAACCAGCCACTACAAATAGCATAGTCACCATGAACCTGCCACTACAAATAATAGATACCGTGACTAGTGATTGATATATAGTCACGTGAACCAATTGTCACAGTAAACACCATCTTAAAAGGGAAACATCCCGTCTCTACTATTGGTGAGGCATGCAAAACGAACAAACGAAATACCGCCAATCGATGGCACGCAATAGCTCCCTGAAAATGGAGTTAATCAAGCCCAGAAGCCACTGGCAGTAATCTGAATACCAAAACAGAATAGTATGTAAATGCGTCAAGGAAAGCGAGACCAGATCTATTGATTGTAACGTGAACTGGAAGGTCACCGGAGAGAGGGAAATAGAAGAAACTATTCAATCTAAAGAAGGCCTCAGATCTACCACAATAGTTGATTGTGGACCTGCTCCCCACTGGTCGACTGCACCTTCTTTCAGAACGGAATCGTGGAAATGATAATCCAGATCAACACAAACGAACAGGAATTTAACGTGGTTCACTAACACAATATGTGCTAGCTAATCCATGGGCGGGGAGAACTAATTTCACTAATTTGAGGAGAGTACAGGTTACAAACCAAATTCCAGAACGGATAGACCAAACAAACTAACCTGACTGACCTTACTACAGATTAGGGTGGTAAAGAGTCTTTATAATACTCTTCTACTAATCCCAAACAGAAAACCAAGCACCTTTTCCAAACCTATAAGGGAAAGGCCAAAACAAAGCATAAACACAAACCCAAATAAAATAGGCCCAAAACACAAAACAAACTCAAATCAAATTCAAGTCATATTCCAACAATCTCCACTTTGACTTGAATTCTCTCTCAAATACTAAATGTACCAGACGCAACCAAAGTTGCCAGATGTACCAAACTCCTCCAAATCAGCTGAACCAGAATCTCCCCTGCCTCCAAATGCCCCTAAGGGCGGTCAACAACTCAAACCATTCGGCAAGTCCAACCCATGCTGAGACTTGCCATTCAAAACCAGCTTGGTGCACTTATCACCAACAGAACATGTCAAAACAGAACCTTGTAGATTATACAAGGCACCCTGTTTTGACACCTTTCAAAATCACCTTAGAACCCTTGTAAACAGACAACACTCCACCTTCACCTTTGAAATTGAAACCCTTGTCTTCGAGTAGACTCAAAGATATCAGATTCTCAGTCATCTGTGGAATATGTCTAACATTGTTCAAGGTGCGAACAGAAACATCATGTGTCCTCATCCTGCCGAAGCCTCTTCCAACAATCTTACAGATAGCACCATTGGCCATGGAGATGTCCTCCATCTATCTGTTCATAAGTTGAAAACCACTCCCTGATTGGACACATATGATGATCAGCTGCAATATCTAAATACCACACATCCTGATGACGTACCTGCTCATTCACTGCTAAGGCTAAACCATCTTCAGAATCAGAGTTAGTTTCTTCCGCCATAGTAGCAGATGATTCCTTCTTCTCTTGATATTTCTTTAGTTTAGGACAATCAAATTTGCAATGTCCTTTCTCCTTACAGTAATGACAGATATCATCCTTGTTCAAACCAACAAAATTCGATTTCATATTCGCCTCCTGCTACCATATTATTGTCTCCTACTGCCCGTAGCAGCCAATCCAGATGGCTTATTTTCCGAACCAGAACCATACGCTTAATGTCGAACTTCTCTAGTATGTAGAGCAGATCTGACATCTTCCAAAGACAAAGTATCTTTCCCAGCAATAAAAAAATCCATAAAATTCTCATATGACTTAGCAAAGATACTAACCAAATTACGCAGCATCCTCATCATCTACTTTAACATCAATATTCCGCAGATCTAACAACATAGTATTCAGTTGATCTAGATGATTCCTGAGAGACGTACCTTCCTCCATATGCCAACTGAACAAAAGTTGCTTCATATGCAACTTGTTGGTTAAAGACTTTGTCATGTATAGACTTTCAAGCTTCAACCACAAACCCGCGACAGTCTTCTCAATAGCAACCTCATTGATGATGTCATCATCCAAACAAAGCAAGATTGTAGAGTGAGCTTTCTCTTCCAAAATAATCCACTCTTCTTCATCTATTATGCTTTTCTTTTTCTATTTTTCAGACAACGGAGCCCACAAACCCTGTTGTTTCAACAATGCTTACATTTTAATCTGCCACAAACAGGAAATATTTCTCCCTGTGAACTTATCAATCTTCATACAGATAGTAGCCATTCTTACTATCAAACAATCCCAAATCAATCTGCTTCCTCCAAAAATACAAAGCGGCTCTCCAATATATATAGTGACAAATCTCAAACCAACCAAATAAAAAGTGTTCCAATTTTGTGTGCGGTGGAATCTTGTGACCACCAAACTCTAACAAAATATCCAATCCTGGAGCGATGCAACACGGAAGCAATACCGACGTCGGCGATGCTTGACAGGGTGTATTGTAGTGCTTGCTGACAAACGGCGGACTGCTTTCTTTACCGGACCACAGAAAGATCAGACAAAATCAAAATATTCCGATCCGTATTTGTGCGCAATTTCTCAGAATTCCAGCCGCGACTCTGATACCACTTGTCAGAACGGAAGCGTGCAAATGATAATCCAAATCAACACAAACAAATACGAATTTAACGTGGTTCACTAATACAATATGTGCTAGCTAATCCATGAACAGGTGAACAAATTTCACTAATTTGAGGAGAGTACAGATTACAAACCAAATTCCAGAATGGACAAACCAAACAAACTAACCTGATTGACCTTACTACAGATTAGGGTGGTGAAGAGTATATAATCTGAATGGCTAAATGTCACCCTAAATTTTCTATTACGCCCTAACTTAAAACAGACAATTACTAAATTATCCACCTACAATTCCCAATCCTTCTTCAACGAGAGTCACTAAATTGAGTACCCTCCGCCGGCGCAACCCCTGCACTCCAAATGATCTCTGCCGCCAACCACCTTCATTTTTGTCCTCGATGGAGTCGATACAAATCGTTTTATGTTTTTATCATAACATAATGAAAGCAAGAAAGGTCCAAGGAGACCATTTGAGAATGAACATACAGTTTCATTCATTTGTCTCCAAAACGGCCTGGGATTTTATACAAAAGCTCACCATCACATACAACGTAATTTTTGCAATATACAATCCTGTAAGGCTACAGCACAACCACCATCAATAGTAGAAAGTGAAATAGATCCACTTGATGCAACTCCTCAAAATCAACAAGAAATAGAGGGGTAAACTAGAGTTTGTTTCTCCGGCTCAAAATCTAAAGATGGTTACGGTAATTTTCATTTGTTCTTGAGCTTCTTCTCGAGAGTGCTGCCATACTTAACCTGAATGAATTGCAACCAGTAAATCATTCAACTCGTTCACTACTGTATATGCATCCCATTAGTTGTTTGGTGATTGCCTCTGTTTTCAGTTGTTTATCTGCGTTGGGGCTCTGCTTTTGTAGTTACAGCTGTTTCTGGCTGGGGCTCTGTGTTGGTTGCTGTCATTTTTTTGCCACAGCGGAGCTGTGCCTAATCTACCAGTCATCTTGCAAAGTCATTAACTTTGCTGCGTTGATATGTTTATGTTTCTATGCCAGTTTTTTATAATGTTGACTCATTAGTATTAAATAAGAAACAAGGGAACAAAGTTCCAAACTTGAGGTTTACAGAAGCATAGCAGAGAGATTGCAATTGTGAGACTATATGTGCATCAAAATGGATGCTGAAGTTTGCAGCTCATTCATAAGTGTGATGGCCTCTCTACTACCTGCAATCTGTAGAGTACATCCATACACACCCTCGTTGGCATTCCAATTCTACACTAAGCCACAAACCAAAAACAACTTAGCATGATTCTGATCTTTATATGGCTTCTCCGCACAGATTTTTCAATGCTTCTCATAGTCAGGTTAGGTTCCAGAATTTGATAGATTATTAATTATGATTTGGACATTTGCTTGTAGACAGGGGAAAGGGCCCTATGGATCTCCAGGTTGGCCTCTGAGGTTTGCAGCTAGTGTCGGCCCATAGCCTGATGGACTGACGAAACACTTTTTCACTCTGATAGAAGATGCCGACAAAGAATTTTATCTGGGTTGTGAAAATTTTTCCAAGCTTTCATTCACCATTCGAATATATCTTCTGAAGTGCCTTAATGGATGGAGTAACTCCTCTTTTGATTTTCCCAACACAGGGACAGAGGCTGTTGGTAAGAATGCTCGGCACTTAGTTAGTTTCTATGGGGTTCTAATAAAAAAACATGCTAAGTTGAGTGCCAAGAATTGGGATGAGGTTGAAGAAACAATTGGTGATAAATTGTGCTCCTTAACGGAGGTACGATCAATCATTGTCACACTTTTCATTTTTTGTTAATATTTTGCATATTGAACTATTCCCAAGAATCTTATACTCTTAGTTACTTTGTTTGTAGGAGAAATTCAAGAGCAATTGTAATGAGAAGCTAAGATCTTTTATATTCAAGAAACTGAAAAAATCATATTCAACTAAGTTGTACAACTTACGCAAGAAATTTCAAGAGATGGATCAAAATGAATGGGAAAGTTATGTTCCTGACTGCATTGATAAAGAAGATTGGAAGCAAGTTGTTGTCAATTGGGGATCAGAGCTTTTCAAAGTAAGTGCACATTTTAATCCTTAAATTTTTTCCTTCTAAGTCTTTTAGAATATGTTTATTTGAATTTATTATTAATCCTAAAATGTGAGCTATACAGAAAAAGAGTGTGAGAAATAAGAAGAATAGATCCCATGTGAAAGTGAAGAATGTGTGTGGATCAAGATCTCATGATGAAGTTGAATTTAATATGGTAATGATCTTCTAATTTTAACTTCTATATTTATTTTATTTTTTGTTACCTCATATCACATTTTTAGTTTTGTTAACACTTTTTAAGTTGAATAATGAAATTGAAATCATAGATAGATCCAAAAACTGGAATTAAGAAGTCTGTTGATGACGTGTGGCATACTCAACATATGAAGAAGAATGAAGAAGGAGAGATGATATGGTGCGATGAGGCATCAAAAGCAATTTACGTACGTAAACTTTCATAGACTTTTTCAATGCCTTATATTTATATACACTTCATGATGAAATCATAAAATAAAATAATTTCTTTTTCTTTTTTACAGGAAAGAATAAAGAGATAGTCAATCAAGGAACTTCTTTGTCTAACAAAGAGATAATACTTAAAGCCAAGGGCAAGTCCTCGTCTCGACGTGTTAGGCGGGAGAAAATTGTTGTGGTTGGGGAAGAAGTTAGAGCTGGGATAAGAAATGAGATCTATTCAGAGTTAAACCAACAGTTTGAGGCCCGGCTAGCAGAGCATAACAAGAAATGGGAACAAAGGTTTGCTGACCTGCAAGCGCAACATGATGAAGACATGATGCAACTGTTGCGTCCAAAAAAAAAGGATGATCTATAAAGATCAACAACCTCTCATTAGTGTTAGATTTGTGGTTTTGATTGATTTCAAATACTATTTAGAAATATTAGTAGCCAAATTTGAGTTTAGAATTTTTCCCCTATTATCTAGTGAATTTGATTTTTTTTATTTTGGTGACTATTCTTGTCAAAAAATATGATTTTTTTTTGTCACCAATGACTATATTCGTATTTTAATTTCTTGTCACTAAAGAAGCTCATTAGTCGTCAAACCATTAAATTTGTGACGAAACATGTTCTCGCAATTAATAGAAGTGACGACACATCTTCTCACTGAATAGAGTGTTGTAGCAATGAGTGTCCTAAAATCTTGTCACAAAATGCACTCATGTAGGACATACGTTATCGTCATTTTTGGGGTATACCCGTGTCATCGTCTCTTGTCACAAAAGAAGGCTGAAAAGATAATTTTATTGTCAAAATAGAAATACATTCGTGATAACTCAGTGATGCTTCACCATTGCTTTATTAGTGACTAGCAAAGTTGTCACAAAAGCTAACCTTTTGCGATGAAAGGTTGGTCACCAATGAAAGGGATTTGCGAAGTTCGTGCTGTCAATTTATCACTAATGATGCTTTGAGTGATTAGTAAAGTTGTCACCAAATATATATCCTTTTGCAACAAAATATTGGTCACAATTGACGTCATTTTGTGGTACGTACGGTGTTTTCGTGATAACAAAAATTGCCACAAAATGATTATTTTGTGAAAGTTATATAATCACATAAGTATATTGTGAGTGACGATTGAAATTCGTCACACATAGGGGACATACGTGACAGTAAACTTCATCACAAATAGTTACTTTAGCGACAACCGACTCGACCCCAAAATCTTACGAGGAATTTCACAATGTGTATTTGTGACATAATTATGCTCACACATGTATCTATCCGTGACAATTAGACATGTCACAATGATAGTTTTCGTGACTGGACTACCTCGTCACGAAAAGAATTTTTATTGACGATAATATTGTCACGCAAGTTCTTATTTTCGTTACGAACAATGTTGTCACAACTGAGTTATTTATTCGTGGCGATTTAAATCGTCACATATACAAATTTTACTGTTGCTAAAAGTTAAAAATACCGTTGCCCATTTTACAAAAATGTGTCGCAAAACTTGTGAAACGTGTTGCCTAAAGTGGTGTTGCGTAAGAGGTAAGGATACGCAACCCTTTATATTTGGGTTGCGAAAAATGGAAAAACAGTTTCTTATTCTTTTTGCAACCCCCACTATATGAAACCCTACCAAAAGTGTTGCGATAGGTTTTCGCAACTCTTTTAATAAATAACGCAACACATTTGTGGGAGTTGCAAGAGGTCGGTTTTCCCGTAGTGAGCATTTACCGAGCTCTAGCTTAATTATTTTTAATCAAGTCGAGCTCGAGTTCGAGTTGGATAATCAAAATTCGATTTCGAGCCGAGCTCGAGCTGAAAGATTTATAAATGAGTCGAGATCAAGCTAAGACTCGACTCGACTCATTTGCAGCCCTAGCGGCCAAACAACATCTCCTGGAAATTTGGGTTTAACTTGAGTGTCTTGGGCTAGTGGCGGATTGACTTGTCTTGAGACTGCTGTCGATTCCTTCACTGGTTTAGGCTGAGTTTTTTTCAGTGGGCTCCTCTTGGGTTCCAGTTAAGACTTCTATAAGACTTCCCCTCCTTTAGACTTTCTCTTAATAGGTGAAAATCCCCTTGATCCTCTTAAATATTCTCTATTTATCTTCCATTATTACCCAAGCATCGTTCCAAATCATCCTAGGTTGTATTTTACCTTGAAAAGCACCGAAACAAACCAAAAGGCATAAAAAGATACAAAAACTCAATCTAGATCTAATAATAGCTCATTGATCAAATAGTTATAATATTCATATGAAATCAAGTAGAAAATCTTGAAGATGCATTGATAGAAGGGAAAAATGAATTAAATATGGGAGTGATACCTCATACTTGAACTTTGCTTGTCTTCATGCAAACACTACGCATAATCATACAACTCAATAAAAACTAAGGAGCATCACTCGAACTTGATCTTAGGTAGTGTATCAAAAGTGAACTTACAAGGTCAACAATAGGACTAGAGAATCCTAACCACATCAATATGCAAGAACATCATGCATTCCAACTAAAGTATAAACTACTAACCATGTATTAGAGTCTCAAAACACATAGGGTGAAGCTTTGATATACGATATGAGCTTTAGAATGCTTCTAATATCTTTTAGCGTACCCTTTAAGCACTTTTTCTTAAAAACCAATACTATTTTTCGATTTTCTTTCTTTTCTCATCGCTATAGTTTTTTTTGTAAATGCAGCTTTCCTAGAACATTAGACCCTTAGTGGCTGAAGAAGAGCAATTTCAGTATCCTTATCATTGTCATAGTACTTCTTTTCACTCATTTACCTCAATTCTTGTGGAGGGTCAATGAAAATAAGGGGTATCGAAAGCTCTATCCGTCCCCTTAAAAACGCATCCTCAAAATGGCTATCAATTCAATAGGTAAGAAATTTTACTTGTACCAGAGATGGACCAACATCGAACGGGGTCACTAAACAGTCATTGGTATCTCTTCCAAAACATGATTTTTTCGATGAAAAGATGTCTCACACATTCAAAATTTCTTCATAAAAAAAAAGATTACCCCACAATTTATTTCATAACATAGTATGATAAATTTCATAAGGTGCAACAATGTCTTGATACTTAGTTCTGCATTTTATAGAGATACAGTTCAACCTAAGAAAGAAAACTTGGAAAAGTGAGTCTCATTTGCATAATCAGAAATCTATGAATGAATCAAACAACATAGCATTCAGACATATCAAATGGTCATTATATCTCATTCACTATCACATCCTTCATAGTCTCTACACTACCCTCCCTCGATAGAGAAGCCAAGACAATATGATTGTAGGGAGTGCTAGAGGGGTAAAAGGACCCATTATAGAGGGAGTACATCACCGAGAGCGACATCACCCACTCGTTCTTTTTCTTATCCTTGGCATTCTTCAATTCTTGAATATTTAAAGTAAGAGGAGTAGTGAACATGATTGTAGGGGATGACTAAACAAGTCAATAGATGGAAACATCTTAATGAATTTTCGGGGGGGGGGGGGGAATTCAGATCATAACTGCTAAACTTGGATAAATTTTCAAAATTGAACGACTAAATATAAAGCATTTGGAAGCATAATGAAGTAGCACATAACACATAATTCCATCAAATACTTTAAAATGGACATTGTCCTCAACGGACCTAATAATCGTTGAGAATAAGATTGGAACAAGTTACACAATTTCTCGTACAAATTTCTAAGTATAAATAGATGGCAAGGCTAGAGTAGCTCGTACTATTTTGGAAGGTTCTCGATAAGAAAAAAAGTAAAAGAAGATAATGGAGAGAGCTAGTGCTTCATCTCCTGAACAAAATCCAAAAGAAAATTAAACGTAAAGAAATAAAAGCTGATGTGTTTCGGTCAACTTAGAAGAATATGCTCCTTAATCGGTTAATCAATCATATTCCAATATCCAATCATCATCTCGTTCATTTGTGCTTGTCATGGTTGTGGCTATGGAATGTGGATCGAATCCATAATGGAAAATGAATTCTTGAAAGTCCTTTGATGCTTCGCATTCCATCTCATCGATTATCGCTAGCCATAATTTGGGCCTTGTACGTGGCTAGTGTTATTCGTTTGAACCTCATATTGTTGGAATTCATGTCTTCACTTGAGGGGGAGTGTTGTGATTAGTCATTACTTTTCCAACAAGTAACTCCATATGTGTCCTACTTGTCCTTGCTTCCCATTCCTTAATCGTGTGTTCAATAAACACGGCTCTCCAATAGGGTTTAATAACTAAGTCTTCTATCAATAGATAGCTTAGTTATGGATATTATCGTAAGCAAGCTAGAAAAGTACAAGAGAGCTCTTCTAAATTCACCGTAAATTAGTCTTATACAATCGAGAATGAGGATACCACATAAAGCTCTCTCGTCTTTTGTTCTTTCAATCTTTTGCGTGATCAAATTCTTCACCAAGTATCTGAGTTTGACCATGAAAGTCCTTCCCAAACTGCTCTCTCCTTCCAACATAAGAAAGTGAGAGGGGATAGAGGAAGAGACCATGTTTCGAATCCTACCACATTCAGTTTAATATGGAGCTCTCGTCTTTTGGGTCTCTGCTAGTGTCGTGTACTTGCGACCACCCTGTATCTGGAGGATGAAGAATTTGGAGATACTGGAATCATAAGGTTTGGGTGGGTGGGTTTGGGTCCCTCACTTGTAACTCATTCCAGCATTTTTAGAGTACAACACACTAGAGAGTTCTCCCACTTCTTTGTCTTGCTTCTTTGTTCTTTGCTTGCAAGTGAGTTGAGAAAAGGATGCCTAGCGCTCTAACGGAATTGAGAGCTAGGGTCGCACGATCGAGAGTAAGTTCGTGACGAGTGGTATCAGAGCCCCATTCGGCTTGTTGCTAGCAAAGTAGCACCAAAAATGTCGAGATCAGATAGTGGCGTTACCAAAGCTGAGAAGCACTGTGGAAGAGATCCCGTGAAGAATCCAAAGCCAAAGGGTGACAAGTCAAGCACTCGTGATCCTATGGCGTCTCTAGAGAGGCGTGTCTCTAGAGTAGAAGTGAAGGTGGCGGAAGATATCACTGCCATCGAGGATTTGGGAGCTAACTTTCCCCAAGTCCAAAGTGATGTTCAAGGAATGACTGGTCGGTTGACAAGTTTGGAGATCAACCATGATGGGCTGCGAGAAGAGCTTGTGGATCTCATCACCAACACCATCTCTGAGTCCATGAACAACGCCATTGAAGTTGTGAAAAAGCATGTCCAGGCTGTGCTGGTTGGCGTGAAGGAGGAGATTGCATACCTCAAGAGGGAGGTCACTCTCGTGAAGAGAGCCATGTCTAGCAGACCAGCCCGGTGAAATCCGTCCCACGTGCTAATGTTTCAAGACCGAAGAACTTCGGAGGTTCAAGGAACGCGAGGGAGTTAGAGAACTTCCTTTGGAGTCTTGAGCAATACTTCAAGGCATCCGGCATCCAAGAGGATGATGTAAAACTTTGTACCGCTCCACTATACTTGGTTGATGTTGCAATGGTGTGGCGGAGGCGACGTGAAGCGGACGTCGAAAGGGGTACGTGTGTGATGGTAACGTGGGAAGATTTCAAGAGAGAAATCAAGAAGCAGTTCTATCCGGAGAACGTGGAGTTTGAAGCCCTTCGAAGTTGAGAAGACTCGCCCAGAGGGGTGGAGTTCGAGAATATGTGAAAGAATTCTCCGAGCTGCTTCTAGAGATCCCGGGCATCACGGACATGGAGGCCATTCATGGCTTTCTTGATGGGCTGCAGCCATGGGCCAAGATGGAGATGCAACGTCGATAAGTGCAAGACCTTGCAACTGCCATGGCCATGGCGGAGTCTTTTGTTGAGTACAAAGGCAACAGAGCAGTGACAAATAGAAGAGTTCAAAGCCCAACAAGGGTGGAGAACAGCCGAAGCCTTTCAAGGAGGGCACTAGCACTCCACAACAACAAGGTGGTTCAAGCAAAGGGGGTAAGTACGAACCAAAGCCCGTATCTTTTTCCTTTGCGATGGACCACATCGAGTGCGAGATTGCCCAAGGAAGGCGAGATTTTCGGCCATGGAAGCTAAGATGAAGAGCCCAAGGCAGCGGCGAAGGCCAAGATTGGCTCAATCCGCAAGCTTGGCGCGGTGAAGACCGACGTCAAGGAGAGCAAGCGCGGGGGGTGCTATGTTTTGGCGCAATTCATGCAGGGTGAGTCAAAAGCCTTGGTGGATACCGGTGCCACGGGCAACTTCCTTCGCATCGAGGAGGCAGACCGGCTGGGTATTGCTTACGAGAAGGGGGCAAGAGAGGCTCAAGACGATCAACTCGGAGTCCATCCCGATCCATGGAGTTCTGCACAACGTGTCAGTGAAGCTTGGTGAGTGGGATGGCCTCATCGACTTTTCCGTCGTCACCATGGACGATCACCCATTCATCCTCGGCATCAACTTCCTCGACAAGGAGGGAGTGCTCTTGAAGCCCAACTCCAACACGATGTGCTTGGAGAAGGAAGGAGAGTTCCATGCGGTCCATCTCTTGAGAGAAGATGGCCCCCATAGTGCTCTATCTGCTATGCAAGTATTGAAGGGGTTCAAGAAGAATGAACCAACCTTTCTTGTCTCCTTGAAGATGGAGGAAGAAGGAGGCTCAACGGGAATCACAATTCCCATCATCAAAGGTGTCCTCGTAGAGTTCAATGACAGTGATGCCATCGGAGTTGCCCAAAAAGCTGCCACTAAGAAGGGAGGTGGAGCACAAGATCGAGTTGGATCTAGGAACGAAACCCCCTTCGCGAGCACCATACCCCATGGCGCCACCGGAGTTAGAAGAGTTGCGGAGGCAGCTCAAGGACTTGGTGGACGCATGCTATATGCGGCCATCGAAGTCACATTTTGGAGCACCGATGTTGTTCCAAAGAAGAAGGAAGGGTCGTTGCATATGTGCATCTACTATAGAGCCATCAACAAGTTGACGGTGAAGAACAAGTGCCTGATTCCCAACATTGCCGACTTGTTCGACCATCTTGGAGATGCGATGTGGTTCACCAAGCTTGATCTTTGCTCAGGCTACTATCAAGTCCGGATAGCAGAGGGCGATGAGCCAAAGACGGCTTGTGTGATGAGGTATGGCTCTTACGAGTTTCTTGTGATGCCATTCGGTCTCACCAACGCACCAGCCACATTTTGCACTTGGACCAGTTTGTCGTGGTCTACTTGGATGACATCATAGTGTACAGCAAAACACTCGATGAGCATGCCGAGCATCTACGACAAGTCTTCCAAGTCCTTTGCGACAACGAGTTGTATGTCAAGAGGGAGAAGTGCACATTTGCCGCCACGGAGTTCCATTCTTAGGGCACTTCATTGGTGGAGGCAAGTTGTAGATGGATGGGGCGAAGGTGGAGGCAATCTAAGAATGGGAGTCGCCGACGAAGGTGCCAGAGTTGCGGTCATTCCTCGGCCTTGCCAACTACTATCGGAGGTTTATCAAGGGCTACTCTAAAATTGCAGCACCCTTGACGGATCTTTTGAAGAAGAACAAGGCTTGGGATTGGTCGGAAAGGTGCCAAGAAGCATTCGAGGTCTTGAAGGCAGCAGTGATGAAGGAGCCCGTGCTCGTGCTCCCCAACCCGACGTTGGCCTACAAAGTGCAGACCAATGCATCTGACTTTGCGATTGGTGGTGTTTTGATGCAAGATGGTCATCCCATTGCCTTCGAGAGTCGGAAGCTTAGCGAGACGAAGAGGCGATACACCGTTCAAGAAAAGGAGATGACGGTCGTGGTGCATTGCTTGCGCACATGGAGGCACTACTTGTTGGAGTCAAAGTTCGTAGTGAAGACGGACAACGTGGCAACGAGCTACTTTCTCACGCAGAAGAAGCTCACCCCTAAGCAAGCGAGGTGGCAAGACTTTTTGGCCGAGTTCGACTACTTCATCGAGTACAATCCAGGCAAGGCGAATTTTTTCGCAGATGGTCTTAGCTGCAAGAGTGCAACCGCAAGCATCAGTCAGCCCATGTTTCCGTTGAAGGAGCGGATCGTCGAAGGTCTTGGCCATGACCCCTTTTCCAAAACCGTAGCGAAGTACATCGTGCAAGGTAAGACTCGACGGTTTTGGATGAAGGATGGGATCATCATGACCAAGGGAGAGCGTATGTTCGTGCCAATATGGGCCAACTTGAGAAAGGAGATCATGAAGGAGTGTCATGATTCCAAGTGGGCGGGTCATCTCGGCATCGAGAGAACGCAAGCGCTTATCAAAGAAGCATACTTCTGGCGGTGTATGAGAGACGACAGGGAGATGTATGTGAAGACTTGTCTCGTGTGCCAACAAGACAAGATGGAGCCGAGAAGCCCGACGGGCTTGCTAGAGCCCTTGGCCACGCCTCAACGACCATGGAAGAGTGTAAGCATGGACTTCTTCATCGGACTTCCCAAAGTCGACGGCTGCGGTTGCATCATGGTTGTGGTGGGCAGGTTCTCGAAGTATGGAGTGTCCATCCCTGGGACAAAAGAAATGACAGGAGAGGATGCGGAGCGTCTATTCTTCAAGAACATGGTCAAGTATTGGGGCATTCCTAGCAACATCGTGAGCTACAGAGATGGGCGCTTCACGGGCCGATTTTGGCGAGAGTTGTTCAAGATCATGGGCTCAAATTTGAACTTCTCGACGAAACTTCATCCTCAAAGCGATGGACAGACGGAGCGGGTGAATGCCTTCTTGGAGGTGTACTTGCGGCACTACGTGGGTGCAAACTGATAGACCGTTAATTACACATGTTTTCACCCCTGTTCTTACACCGTTTGAGATGTGGTTTCTCGTGTTTTACACCGATTTCACGCTAGGTTGTGCTTGTTTGTGATATTTCAGGTCCTGGCAAGTGAATGAAGGTTTAGGAGCTAGTTCGGGGTCGATCGGGCGAAGATCGGGCGCGTGGCGAGGTGCTAAGGAACACGCACGGGCACACCCACAACCCGCACGGCCGTGCAAGTGACCAGTTTGGCCGTGTGGGATTGTGCGAGAGCAAACACGGGCAGAGCAGAAAATCCACACGGCCGTGCAAGGTGAGCTGCACGGCCGTGCGACCCTGGCCGTGCAAGAAGCCTGGAATTCAACTAATTGATGCGCTGCGTTTTGACTCACATGGGCAACTGGGTGAGCCACACGGCCGTGCGGCCTGCCCGTGCGAGTCGGGATTTTCTGCTTTTAAGCAGATTTTCAGCCACAAAACAGAAGGGGATTCGAGTTTTAGAGAGACAGAACGATTCCTAGAGAGAGAAAGCGACGAACAAGAGTCTCCAAGTTCCCTAGCTTGATCTTCATCACCATTGGAGGCCAGTTTGAGCTTGGAGAAGTGCCGATCAACGTCCAGGAGCAGGAATCCATCCTTCACAGTATGAATTCCGCGTCTGATTCTGCTTTTGCTTCTTTCTCCATGGAGTAGTTCTCCCATTCATCTGGGTATGGAGAACCCTAGATTCGTATGTTAGGTTTGATTCTGTGAACCCAAGTACTGATTCTATGATTTGATTATATTCAATTGAGGTTTGAATGATTGAATGACTTGAATCCTGATCAAATTCCTATTGTTTCTGCTTTAACCTAGAATGAGAATATCTGCCTAGGTTGATAGAGCATCCTTGATTGAAGGTAGGGAGTTGGTGACTTTAGTCGAGGAGCCAACTCACTGTTCTGTACCGGATTTACTCCGGTAGTGGAGGTTTTGTTTGTTAAGGCCTCAATCTGTTTACTCCGGTGGAGGTTAGTCGCCCGCTAGAGACTCAGATTGAGAGGGTTTGAAGACCTTTAGTCTAGACTTCAGGCTGTTTAAGAACCTTCCACAGTATAACTATCATAGAAACTGAACTTGGTAATTACAATCCGGCTTAACTGCAATCTAGGGGGAACCATATCCGGGTGACCTCTCTTAACCTGAATACAACAGTTTACTTGCTTTGTTAGTTTGTTAGTGTAGACCTGCATTAAAGTTTCATTGCTAGATAACAAGAATTCACTGAGTATTCATCAAATCTAGGACCCGGGTTGATAATTAAACCTAAACCCGCTATACTACGCTTTAGGAAGTGGTTCCACTTGGCCAAATCCTAGGGTGACAGTAGAAGTGAGTCAAGTTTTTGGCGCCGTTGCCGGGGACGGCTAGGTTGTTGAAGAAAAGTGATTTCTGTTTATTTGCTTTGTCCCACTTGTGCCGTCACGGGTTTTCTTGCTTGAGTGTGTGCAGGTAGTGCATGACCCATAGCCAGTCAGGAGGTTTACTGCCGTTGAATCCAGAGATTGATCGCACCTATCGCCAGCTCAGGAGACAACAGCGAGCTAGACTGGCTACGGAAGAGCGCATAGACGGCCACCTGAGTAGCGATTCTGAGGAAGAGTACAGGATGGACGGAGAGTACAATCAGCACCAGGGGAATCCTCCGCAGGCTCCCCCGGTGAATCAGGTCCTGGGGAACAACCTCATACCCCAGGATCATGAGGTTCATCATCCACCGCCGCCGGGCCCCACCTTGGAGTACTACTACACTCCTCGGATTGCTGACATCCGCCCGGTCATCCTCTACCCGCCTATTCCAGCAAATAACTTCGAGATCAAGCCATGCTGGATTCAGCTCATTACATCTTCTATCCAGTTCCATGGCTTGAAGGATGAGGAGGCCAAGGTGCACCTTTCCCGTTTTCTGCAGCTGACGAACGGGTTCAAGCTGAATGGTGTCCCGGATGATGCAATTCGCCTTCATCTCTTTCCCCATTCTCTGGCGGGGAATGCCAAGAGGTGGTTGGAGACCCAGCCCCCATTGTCCATCACCTCTTGGGACGATCTGGCTGACAAATTCGTGCACAGGTACTATCCGGCATCGAAGACTACAGAGATCCAGCGGGAGATCACTCACTTCCGCCAAGAGCCAGATGAGTCACTTCGTGATGCATGGGAGCGGTACATGGGATACTTCTGGCAGTGTCCCCATCATGGCTTTAGTGATGCTTTCACAGTGGGGAACTTCTACAGTGCTCTCTCTCTAGACAGCCAGAGGGTGATTGAGTCTCTATGCCCAGGAGGGGATGTTCTCACTAAGACTCCACCCGAGCTGAACCAGATGATCAATAATTTGGCTGCCAGAGATCATTCCTGGGGGCAGAGCAGCAGAGGCAGACATTCCAGGGACCGTGGTGTGCACGCCATGGAGACCAGATCCGGGCTCGAGCAACAGGTAGCTGAGCTAGTGCAGACATTGAAGCAGCCCAACAGTCTTATTCCGGGCAGAGGTTTGGCTACACCTCCAGTTGCTCAGTGTCAGTGGTGTGAGAGCTCGAATCACTTAGTGGAAGACTGCCAGGCTATGAGGGAGTCTACTACTCCCCAAGAGCAGTTGGACTTCATGGCCAATGCTCGGCGCCTCGACCCGTACAGCAAAACATATGAGGGGTGGCGCCAGCATCCCAACTTCGCCTGGAGTAGCAACACCACTAAACCACCTGGTTTCCCAGCACCAGCAGGTGGTTTTCAGCAGAGGCAGCCCTTCCAGGCTCGACAGGGGCCACCCCCACAGTAGCAGCCCTACCAGCCTAGGCAGGGGCAACCATTCCAGCAGCCCCAGCGCCAGTTTGCCAAGCCAGCAGCAGCTCCAGCCCCAGATGACCGGATGACAAAGCTGGAAAATATTCTAGCTTCATTCATGACTAGCACTCAGGCTTCTATCACGTCACTAGAGGCAGGTCAGCGGAACCAGGGTGCCATTTTGAAAGATCTGCAGACCCAGGTGGGCATCTTGGCCCGCCAAAACACTACCAGGGCACCGGGGACTCTGCCTGCCACCACTATCCCGAATCCTCGGGATCCTCACCAGCTCCAGCAGCTGGATGCGATTTTTACCAGGAGCGGTAAGACCATATCTGCTGATCTTGTCCCGGCCAGACAGGAGGAACCACTACCTGCTTCAGCACTTCCAGCCGACGATGCAGAAGTGCGGGTGGAGAAGGAAACCCCTGCTCCCAAGCCACAACCAGTGGTTAAGGAGCATGTACCCCAGCTTCCCTTCCCCACTCGCCTACACAAAGACAAGCTGGAGACTGAGTTTGCCAAGTTTATGGCAATGTTGAAGCAGCTCAACATCAGCATACCATTCGTGGAGGCACTGTCAAAGATGCCCAAGTATGCCAAGTTCATGAAAGATCTCCTCTCCAACAAGAAGAAACTTGGGGATCTCTCGACAGTGATGCTCAGTGAGGAGTGTTCTGCTGTCCTGCAGAACAAGCTTCCCGAAAAGCGCAAGGATCCAGGGAGTTTTACTATCCCTCTTACTATTGGCAGCATGCATGTAGGCAAGTCCTTGGCGGACCTAGGTGCTAGCATAAATGTCATGCCATATAAGTTGTATAAAAAGCTAGACCTAGGTGAACTTAGCCCTACTAGGATGAGCATTCAGCTAGCTGATCGTTCTATCGTGCATCCTAGGGGTATCATTGAGGATCTGCTTGTTAAAGTAGCATTCACATATCCTGTTGATTTTGTTATTCTTGATATACATGAGGATGTGGATGTGCCTTTGATTCTGGGTAGACCATTTCTTGCCACCGCCAAGGCACTTATTGATGTGCATGATGGTAAACTGATCTTGCGTGCTGGGAATGAACAAGCTACTTTTTCTGTGACTGAGTTTGATCACTGTGCTATGATTGCTGTCACCCCTGTGCATGCTATGTCTGATCAGGTACACGAGCCTGTCGTGTATCCTTCTGCACCTCTTATTTTGTAGGACCCTCCTATCATTCCTTCGCCGCCACTTCATCCAGCCTCGCCTCCGAACAAAAAGCTCAAGGAGGAGTGGCGGCCGAAGCAGCAGGTTGCTAAGCCTGCACGGAAGAAGAGTGGAGACCACTATGAGCTGGTCCCACCTTCTGCACCACGACCACCCTGGCCGTCTGGGTACTCACTCGCCTGCATCTTGCCAGATGGCCAGGTCGAGCTGACCAATGATGGTGGTCGCATCCGTCAGGTGCATGGCCACAACCTTAAGCTGTACCTCAAGAGCGACGTGGATCCGCTCTTGGAGGCACCTGTTCCTGCACCGCCTTGAGTATCCACCATGGGCGTCCAGCTAAAAGACGGTAAAGAAGCGCTTGTGGGGAGGCAACCCCACCACGGTTTGACTTTCTTTCTTGTGTTTTGAGTCGGATTGTAAACCAGTTTGGTTTTGGTTTGTTTTCTTTTGTTTTGGATGATGTATTATTGGGCTGACCATTGGACCTAACATATTGTGTTTGAGCTCTTCTGTTCCCATTTAGCTGTGCTTGTCTTGACTGGTCCTCTCTCCAGTCCGCTTCACTCCGACTGGTCCACTTCCAGCCTCTTGCAGTCCGTGCATACCGGTAACATCGTTCCCCTTTCCCTTCCCTCTTCTCCATTGAGGGCAATGTCGATCTTAAGTGTGGGGGGATGTTTATCTTTTGACTGCATTAGATCTGTTTGTGTGCTTGGAGCCTAGTTCCACTGTCCAAATTTTTAAATTTGAGGGCTCCAAGTACGTGTTCCTTGCAATTGCCTGCTCAGTATGCTTTGAATTGACAGTCTTTATAGTAATATGCAACCTAGGGAGGTAGTGTAGCACTATGGAGGATGTTGATGCATTTAAGAAATCTCATTTCTTCTTCATATTGTGTTGGTTGATTGAGTGAATTAGTGATCTTAGGACCCTTGAATTGTGTGGTGTTGTGGACTCTCTACCTGTCATGGACTCTTGAATCATGTTTTGAAAGTAACAGGTGCTCGAAAATGTGCTTCAAAATAACATCTCCCGTGCGAATAGGGTGAAAGTGTGTAAGGGGAGACGGGAATTCGTTCCCAATTTCCACCTACTACCTCCAGCCCCCTTACATGTCTTTCTCCCGCACGAGGCTCGAGACATCCTCTCCTGGCATGGCCGGTAAGAGCAGGTTGGGACCCTTGTGAAAAAAAGGGAAAAGGAAAAAAAATAACAGAAAACAAGCAAAACAGAAAGAAAAGGGGTTCCAACCATCTTCAAGAAGAAAATAGAGCACCTTGAAAAATGTGAGTCCATAATCTTTTGTTTATGAGAATCTCTTCATCCACAATTCATTTTTCCTCTGTTCACTATTTGCCATGATGCCAACTCGATACTAGTGCTCTCGCCGAAGAAGCTATGAGATGACTTGTGCGTCGGTTGACCTCGTAAGCTGCTAAATGATCTAGGAAGTCCTCTACCTACGATCTTGGGGTGTTTGTTGCTATAGAGGTCTGGAGAGTTGCATTGGTTTGAGTTAGGTTTGCTTGGGGACAAGCAAACGGTTAAGTGGGGGGGAGTTTGATAGACCGTTAATTACACATGTTTTCACCCCTGTTCTTACACCGTTTGAGATGTGGTTTCTCGTGTTTTAGACCGATTTCACGCTAGGTTGTGCTTGTTTGTGATATTTCAGGTCCTGGCAAGTGAATGAAGGTTTAGGAGCGAGTTCGGGGTCGATCGGGTGAAGATCGGGCACGTGGCGAGGTGCTAAGGAACACGCACGGGCACACCCACAACCCGCACGGCCGTGCAAGTGACCAGTTTGGCCGTGTTAGGTTTGATTGTATGAACCCAAGTACTGATTCTATGATTTGATTATATTCAATTGAGGTTTGAATGATTGAATGACTTGAATCCTGATCAAATTCCTGTTGTTTCTGCTTTAATCTAGAATGAGAATATCTGCCTAGGTTGATAGAGCATCCTTGATTGAAGGTAGGGAGTTGGTAACTTTAGTCGAGGAGCCAACTCACTGTTCTGTACCGGATTTACTCCGGTAGTGGAGGTTTTTTTTGTTAAGGCCTCAATCTGTTTACTCCGGTGGAGGTTAGTCGCCCGCTAGAGACTCAGATTGAGAGGGTCTGAAGACCTTTAGTCGAGACTTCAGGCTGTTTAAGAACCTTCCGTGTTATGGAACAATCCAAGTACCACATCAGAAATAAAAGGGAAGGAACCCTTGTATATTAATGTCCACCAAGCTCATTAGTACGAGGCCTTTTGGGGAGGACGCCTAAGAGTAAAAACGTGCGGGCTTGGCCCAAAGCGGACAATATCGTACTAATGGGCTACCCAGTTATGACAAGTGGTATCAGAGCCTGGTCGATCGGTTGGGAAATCGGCTAGGGATTTTGGTGACTACTGCGGTATCAGGGGGCAGTCTTCGATTTGGTTGGCGGAGAAGCCTTAGTTTTTCTTCCTCCAAATTTGGTTTGCGGTGGTTCGTGGTATTTTGTCCCAATTTGGATTTGTGCGGGGGTCGATTTGAGGAAATTTGAATTTGGTATTGGGTGGTGATTCAAATCATTCACCAGTTTGGAGTTTCATCGTTTGGTTTGTCGAGAAGAAAATTTGAAATTTGCGGCAGAGAGCTAGTTGGCGGATCAATTGGAATTTGGAAGCAATTACTTGAATTTATTGTGTTCGGTAATAGCTTGTGGTTTGGGGAGAATTCTGTTTGTTGCCCTTGGTGGTGATCAGGGTTTTCGATCACCAAGGATGTTTGTTCAGGATTTAAAGATTGAGAAGTCGATTTGGAGTTGCAGGTTTATGGAGTTGGAAGTAAATCTGATGTTGGTGTTATCGATGGAAATAACACCAAGTTGGTTATGCATGGCAAGTCCCAACATGGGTTGGACTTGCTGCATGTTTTGATTTGTTGATCGCCCTTAGGGGCATTTGGAGGCAGGGGAGATTCTGGTACAACTGATTTGGAGAAGTATGGTACGTCTGACAATTTTGATTGCATCTGAGTTTGGCGATTTGCATCGCGTTTGGTCTGGCGATATGAATCGCATTTGGATATGTCTGGCAATCTTGATTGCGTTTGAGTTTGGCGGTTTCGATCGCATTTGGATACGTCTGGCGATATGTATCGTGTCTGGGTACATCTGGCAACTTTGGTTGCGTTTGGTACATCTAGCAACTTTGGTTGCGTCTGGTACATCTGGTATTTGACAGAGAATTCAAGTCAAGGTGGAGATTGTTAGAATATGACTTGAATTTGATTGGTTTTGTTTTGTGTTTTGGGTCTATTTAGTTTGGGTTTGTGTTTGGGCTTTGTTTGACCTTTTCCTTGTATGTTTGGGAAAAGGTGTTTGGTTTCTGTTTGGGATTAGGAGAAGAGTTCTATAAATACTCTTCATCACCCTAGTCTGTAGTAGGTCAGTCAGGTTAATTTGTTTGGTTTGTCCGTTTGGAATTTGGTTTGTAACCTGTACTCTCCTCAAATTAGTGAAATTTGTTCTCCCCTGCCCGTGGATTAGCTAGCACACATTGTGCTAGTGAACCACGTTAAATTTGTGTTTGTTCGTGTTGGTTTGGATTATCGATTGCACGCTTCTGTTCTGACAAGTGGTAACAGAGCCTGGTTCGGTTTGGGGCGGTGGACGTCAGTTCGGTGGACCCTCATTCGGTGACCTCGGGATTTGAGATTCGCATCTGGTCTGGTGGATCCAGGAGAAATCCACGTTTGGGCTTGGCGGATCAAAGAGAGTTCCGCATCTGGGAAGCAGATCAAAGAGAGTTCTGCGTCTGGTAAAGTCCTTGTACCGAGAAGCCCATCGATACAAGGTGTCTGGCGGATCAAGATAATCGCTGAGGTGAGGACACAATGTTCGTGGTCCTTGGCTTGAGGGGAGGATTGTTATGGAACAATCCAAGTATCACATCGGAAATACAAGGGAAGGAACCCTTGTATATTAATGTCCACCAAGCTCATTAGTACGAGGCCTTTTGGGGAGGACACCCAAGAGTAAAACCGTGCGGGCTTGGCCCAAAGCGGACAATATCGTACTAATGGGCTACCCAGTTATGACATTCCGCAGTATAACTATCATAGAAACTGAACTTGGTAATTACAATCCGGCTTAACTGCAGTCTAGGGGGAACCATATCCGGGTGACCTCTCTTAACCTGAATACAACAGTTTACTTGCTTTGTTAGTTTGTTAGTGTAGACCTGCATTAAAGTTTCATTGCTAGATAACAAGAATTCACTGAGTAGTCATCAAATCTAGGACCCTGGTTGATAATTAAACCTAAACCCGCTATACTACGCTTTAGGAAGTGGTTCCACTTGGCCAAATCCTAGGGTGATAGTAGAAGTGAGTCACAAACCAACGAGATTGGGTGAAGTTGATGGACACGGCATAGTTCTCCTACAACTTGCACCACAGCGAGTCGACCAACAGGAGTCCATTTGAGTTGGCGACGGGGCAGCAACCTTTGACACCTACGACGGTGGCAACGGGGTATAGAGGCAACAGTCCGGCAGCCTACAAGTTCGCTAAAGGCTGACACGAGAAGATGGAGATGGCCAAGTCTTACTTATCCCGCGCTAGTAAGAAGATGAAGAAATGGGCGGACAAGAAGAGGAGGCACTTGGAGTTTGAAGAGGGAGACATGGTGATGGTGAAGTTCTACCCTCGTCGCTTCAAGCATCTCAAGCACGTGCACAAGGGACTGATTCGCCGCTATGAAGGGCCATTCCCCATCGTGAAGAGGATTGGCAAGGTGGCGTACAAGGTGGAGGTGTCGTCGCACTTGGAGATCCATCCGGTCTTTCATGTGAGCCAACTCAAGGCTTTCAACGAAGACAAGGAGGACGAGCAGCGAAGAGAGTCATATCACGCACCAACACTCATCACCAAGATACACGACCATGAAGTCGAAGATATCATGGCGCGTCGTGTCATTCCTTGTCGTGGCGTACATCCAAGCTTCGTGTAATACTTGGTCAAGTAGAGCAACCTTCCGGAGAGTGAAGCAACATGGGAGAAAGAGCTCACACTTTGGAAGAACAAGGACTTGATCGAGGCATTCCATCAAGAGGACGAGGCGAGGGCGTCGCGAGCATTGGTGGGGGAGGATGTCACATGTGGAAAATGACATGGCGCCAACAAGGTGACAACATTGCTAAATGATGGTCGAGCGCGAGACCAACTCTTCTTTTCTTAGAACTTGATAGAGCTCCTGCAAGAACCCTAATCGGCAATTTGGTCGAGCAAGTGAAGAATCAGATTGTTCGTATAAGTTTTCCTTTTTCTTTGTAAGTATATAATGAATGAGGGTTTTAATAACGAAAAACATTGTAAGCCAAACTATCGTTTTAACTGATAATACCACTGGGCTCAGGCCCACTTAACTGTCTTGGTAAGAAATTGGGTTGGGTTTACTTTTACCGGGTTGGCCCGCTTTCTTCTTCTTCTTCCTCTGATCTGGCTGATGCTGTTTGCTCTGCCAAGACTTCCTTGCGCCTGAACCACACTAACCAAAAGCAGAGTACCTGAATTAGCTTGAAACAGAAATCACACACACCCTGCACAGACCTTTTTACGTCGTATCCGATATTGGGAGAAGAAGGATCCCAATATCGACTAATCCACGGTAGGAACCTCTTCTTGAGGAATCCTACGTAACCACTAGAACACTATCCCTGTTCTGGTTTTACATATATGAGTTTAGATCAAACAGCTCCCTGCTTATCAATCCAACTACACTACTGAAGTATAACCTCCCCGATCACACTCAGTATCAATTGCTATTCTCCCTGATTAGCTTATCTAGTTTTTCACTCGAGAGCAACTCACAACTCAACACACAGCACTCTACTGTTGAATCTGTGAAAAACCTTAGCAAACCAGTTGGTTTCTTTCGTCCCTTTTATTGCATCTCTTCAAGCTAGCCATTGCAACGCATTGATCTTGATTTCCCACAAATCTGCTTTGGCTTTCCATTCCTGAAAACCTTCCATTTCAGTCTTGATTGATTTGTTGATTCTTTCCCATTGACGAGCTTCTCTCATTTCAGTCTTGATTGATTTGCTGATTCTTTCCCATTGACGAGCTTCTCTTAACATGCTCCCCCTAAGCTTGTCAATGGCTCTTCCTGCTAGAAGAGGAGGCTTCTTTTATTCAAATCAGTTAAAGTTCATCCATGGTATAACTACCAATTTCACATCAACAAACAAGCAAAGAGAGTGCAGACTCAAGGACTACAACGACCAACTCTCAACTCAACAAGAGTTTCTTAACTAGACAACTGAAGCTCCCCTTAAGCAAAATCGTCTGTCTCCTAGAAGCGGTAACCAGGAGGTGACTCGTAGTCCGAGATCTCATCCTCAGAACTTGAGTCAGATGAGATTAGATCAAAATCATCCGGAGCAGGCCTTGCCTCATCAAAGTCCATTAGTTCCAGTCGCTCTTTGCAGACCAGTAGGCTTGTAGTGTTCCCATTACCAGATTCTTTTCGACGCTTGACTTCCTCATTTATGGCTGAAGCTGCAGCTTGGGTTAAGGCTGGAAGCAGCCTGTCGGAAAGAGGATTGGCAGGGTTGGCATGGGAAAAGGCTGAGCAGCAGATCACTTCTCCCCCTGAGCCAGAGACGAGCTTACGTCGGCCCACATCAGCATCAAGGCGGACAAGGACATGATTGGGGCGCAAGTCATCATGGACATTGCAAACAGCCACCTTATCCCGGAGATCTATGGCAAGACGATACAAGTAACGAGTGATGAGGGGCCCAAAGGGTAGAGCACCATTGTAACAACCACCTCCAAACTTGAGGATGTGAGAGAACACCAAGGAGGCATAGCTAATGGATCTATGTGCACGAGCATTGCTCAGAATCCAGAGATTGTCAGAGTGGAGAAGACCAGCACTATCGACATCTCTGGGAAGGAAGCATCGAGTAATGAAAAAGTGAAGAACCTTTAGGTCGTCAGGGAGTCGACCAGCTGAGAGCCTATTAGGAAAGGCCTTGCCAATGTCCTGGGTCAGGTGATCAAGAGCAGCACAGAAGTTGAACCCATGGGCAACGAAGTCACTCTCATAACTGGCTTGAATTCCAGAGTGAGGAAGAGAGAGGACTGATGCAAGTAGGGCAGGAGAGACAGTGATTTCATGGTCATAGACCATAGTTATGAAGGAGAGTGGCTCAGGGCCATGATCACGACGAATATTCACGTAGAATAGTCTTACTGCCTCAGGACAATGGAGAAACCGTTGATCTTCAGTCAACGACTCCCACCCTAATCCAGCAATCAGGGAGGAGACATCCATGTCATATTTGGAAAAGGCTGAAGGAGAGATGGTGAAGGAGGGATAGATAGGCCTATCGCGGAAACAGCGAAGATATCGTGAGTGAACAATGGCGTTGCGAAAGCCTTGATTTTTGAAAACAACGACAGGGCGAAGCTAAGCATTGTTAAAGGCCATTGTTTTGAAACTGTGAGCGGTGGTGATTGTTTGCAAGGATGAGATGAAGGCCTAGAGATGCCTCAGGTTTATATAAGGCTGGAGGAAGGGTGATTTGGAGCAAGTGAATCAGTCACGGTAATATGCCAGCAGAAGATTGCTGATTTATCGTAATCGAGAGATGTAAAATTTTGAGGAAAGAATTAAGAGAAAATCGAGGAGTCACAGAATCCTAAGAGATTTCTCCTATTTCTTCTAGGGTAAACATTCCTAGCTCTCGACGAATAGGCAGAAATTTGTCAACAGGCAGTGGTTTAGTGAAAATATCTGCCTATTGAGAATCAGTCCCTAAGAATTCTAAGTGAATTTTGCCTTCTTGAACTAATTCTCGTATAAAGTGATAGCGAACCTCTATATGTTTAGTACGAGAATGTTGAATTGGGTTTTTGGTCATATTTATAGCGCTTGTGTTGTCACATAGGATGGGGAGGGACCCTAATGAGAGGCCATAATCCTCAAGTTGGGATTTCATCCAAAGTACTTGAGTGCAACAAAAGCCAGCAGCAATATACTCAGCTTCTGCTGTGGATAATGCTACGGAACTCTGTTTCTTGCTAAACCAAGAAACTAGAGATGAACCTAAGAAATGACAGGCACCAGAGGTGCTTTTCATGTCAAGGACACATCCTGCATAGTCTGAGTCACTATAGCTAATCAAGCTTAGGCTTGAAGAACTAGAGTACCAAAGCCCTAGAGTAGGAGTCCCAACCAGATAACGGAAAATCCGTTTGATGGCTGAGAGATGGCTATCCTTGGGATTGCTATGAAATCGAGCACATACACAAACACTATACATAATATCAGGGTGGCTAGCAGTGAGATACAGCAATGAACCAATCATGCCACGAAACTTTTTACAATCTACTGAGTTTCCAGTTTCATCATGTGTAAGTTTGACATTAGTTCCCATTGGTGTGGAGGCAGATTTTAAGTTTCTGAGCTCAAATTTTGTTAACATATTCTGCAAGTATTTGGTTTGACTTAAGAAGATTCCCTGACTTGTTTGCTTGACTTGCAAGCCAAGAAAATAAGTTAGTTCTCCCATAAGGCTCATCTCAAAAGCAGTTTTCATATCATTTTCAAATTCTGAGCATAATTTTTGACTAGTGGAGCCAAATATTATGTCATCAACGTATACTTGAACCAGGAGGGTGTGTTCATTTTCATTTTTGATGAACAAGGTTTTGTCCACCTGTCCACGATGAAAACCTTTTTCAATTAAGAAGTTGCTCAGTTTTTCATACCAGGCTCTGGGAGCCTGCTTAAGGCCATATAGTGCATTGTTAAGCTTATAAACATGATTTGGGTATTTATAGTCCTCAAACCCAGGGGGTTGAGAGACATACACTTCTTCCTTATTTCCCCATTCAAAAAGGCGCTTTTAACGTCCATTTGGTACAATTTGAAGCCTCAAGAGGCTGCATATGCACATAGCAGTCGAATGGCTTCTAGCCTAGCCACAGGAGCGAAGGTTTCATCAAAGTCTATCCCTTCTTCCTGACAGTAGCCTTGAGCTACTAGCCTGGCTTTATTTCTAACTATAAACCCTAATTCATCAGTTTTATTTCGAAAAACCCATTTTGTTCCAATAATTATTCTATCCTTAGGCCTAGGAACTAAGTCCCACACATGAGTTCTAGCAAACTGGTTCATTTCATCATGCATTGCTGCTGACCAGTATTCATCTTTTATAGCCTCTTCAATGTTTTTAGGTTCAAACTGAGCTACAAATGCAGTATGATCTGTGTGAGACTTGGATCGAGTGATCATACCTCTGCTTAGCCCACCAATCATGAGGGATGGAGGATGACGTCTTACAATCTGTGGTGGTGTCTGAGGGTTGTGATCCTTTTCATCTTCACTATTGTTGTCCACAGGTGGTGCAACTTCAGTTTCTTGATTATCTTGAGTATTTTGACTCGTGTGCGCAGTTCCTAACCCCAGATCATCATCTTCATCAATACTATCTGCACATGCTCCACAAGCCTCATCAAATATCACGTGAACGGACTCCTCAACCTTGAGGGTCCGTTTGTTAAAGATACGATATGCTCTACTGTTTACAGCATACCCCAGAAATATTGATTCATCTGATTTTGAATCAAACTTTCCCAGATGATCTTTTGTGTTCAATGCAAAACATTTACATCCAAAGGGGTGAAAATAACTTAAATTTGGTTTTCTATCCTTCCAAAGTTCATAAGGTGTTTTGTTTATTTTAGATCTGATAAGAGCTCTGTTTGTTACATAGCAAGCTGTGTTAATGGCTTCTCCCCAGAATTGTTTAGCAGTTCCATAGTCATTCAGCATGGTCCTAGCTATGTCAATTAGTGTCCTATTCTTTCTTTCTACCACACCGTTCTGTTGAGGAGTCCTAGGTGCTGAAAAGTTGTGAGTAATACCCTTCTTATTACAGAAAAGTTCAAATTTTTCATATATAAACTCACCTCCATGATCACTTCTTATACTCCCAATTTTAGACTGTTTTTCATTTTCGACTCATTTAACAAAATCCTTGAAATTTTGATAAGCTTCATCCTTTGTGGTAAGGAATAATACCCATGTAAATCTTGAGTAATCATCTACTATCACAAAGGCATAGTACTTACCACCTAGAGTCATAACATTGCTAGGTCCAAAAAGGTCCAAATGTAGTAATTCTAGAGGTCTAGTAGTAGAAATCACTGTTTTAGTTTTAAAAGAACTTCTGCTATGTTTTCCCTTTGCACAGGCATCGCAAAAGAAATCCTTTTTACTTTGAAGTTTTGGAATCCCCCTAACAATATCTAAGTTTACTAATCTTGATAGAATCCCAATGCTTACATGTCCTAGTCTTCTATGCCATTCAAATTGATCATCCTTGTTTACAGAAACTAGGCAGGTTTCATTAAAAGCAGACTTATCTTCAAGGTCTATTGAAAAAAGTTTTCCTTTACGTTTTCCTGTTAAAATAAGTTTGTGACTTATAGTGTTTTCAACAAAGCACTGATTCTTTTCAAAGACAACTCTGTTTTCGTCTCCACACAATTGACCAATTGAAAAGAGGTTATGTTTAAGGTCTTTAACTAGCAACACATTACTAATTGATGGAGATGTCCCTACTGTACCTTTCCCTAGGATTTCAGTGCTGAAATTGTCACCAAAGTATACTTTTCCATTGTTTTCTAGATTTAGTTTTGAAAAGAGGTTTTTATTACCCGTCATGTGGTGTGAGCATCCACTATCTAGTATCCAAACGCTGCCTTCCATGCTCATTTGAAGACAGGTCTGCAAGAACTTACAATCATTTAATTTTAGGTAACCAAACTAGTTTAGTTACTCTTCTGATATGAGATGAGTTGATTGAATGTTGATTGTAATCTCAGTTTTCATGCCAAGACTGTTTCACTCTGTTTTCTTTTGTCATCCTTCTTATACAGTTAGCTATGTAGTGCCCAGTTCTGTGACAATAAAAGCACTCGTGATGATTGTAAGTTTCTGATTTCCTTACAAATTTAGTTTTTGCCATAGCTCTAGTCTTTGTCTTTTCTAACTAAGCTCTAGTAACTCTTATTTTCTCTTTTAATCTGCAGTTGTCTTGCATCAGCTCTTGAACTTTGTTTTCGACACTTAGTTTTTCACACATTAGTTTATCAAATTCATTTTGCAGCTTATCATGATTTACTTTGATTGAGAGATACTTATTCTTTACATTGACACATTCATTCTGAATATCCCTAATGGTCTCATCTAGTAATTCATCACAATCACTATCATAGTCAGAGTAGTAGGTTGTTACCTGAGAGTTTCCTTCCTCGCAGTCATCCATTGCCATGTAAGCACTGTACTTGTGATTTGCTTCATCCTCTTCTTCTTCTTCTTCACTGCAGCTCCAGGTGGCTGCAAATGCCTTCTCTTTCTTGGCTAGTGGGCATTCTGCTTTGATGTGCCCTGGTTTGCCGCATCTGAAACAGCCAGCTTGAGTCTGGACCCTTTCATTGCTTACTCCTTCTCTTCGATTCCTGAATCCTTGTCGTCCTCCTTTGTTATTTTCTTTTTCAATTTCTCCATCTCTCGATCGATTTGAGAATCCTCCTCTCTTCTTCTCTCTTCTGATTTTGAGCAGCTTGGCAACGTGCTTGCTCAGCATTGCAAGCTCATCGTCCTCCATTTCATCCAGGCAGTCCAGATCATCTTCTTGGGTTGTAGCCTTGAAAGCTATGCTCTTCTTTTCCTTTCTTGGTTCTTCCATATCTTCTTTCCTTAGCTTGTCTTCATGCGTGATGAGAGACCCGATTAATTCATCCAAGCTTAACTTAGTGAGGTCTTTAGATTCCTCAATCGCAGTGACCTTAGGTGTCCATTTCTTAGGCAAGGCCCAGAGTACCTTTCGTACTAGGTATGCACTTGCGTATTCCACCTCCAAGTTTCTCAAGCTGTTGACTATCGTCGTGAAGCGGTCATTCATCTCTTTAATCGATTCATCTGGCTTCATGATGAATGATTCGAACTCCTGCTTGAGACTGTTGATTCTTGACACTTTGACATGAGATGTACCCTCATGTGCAATCTGCAATTTATCCCAGATCTCTTTTGCAGATTTGCACCCGGTCACTCTGTGGTACTCTTCTGGTCCCATCGCACAATACATTAGATTCGTCACCTTCGAGTTAAGCTGAAAATTCCTCTTGTCGGTCTCTGTCCAATTTCCACGAGCCTCCTTCACTTCCAAGGGACCATCTAGAACGATGTTCCAGAGATCCGGATTAGTTGATCCTATGAAGAGCTCCATCCGGTTTCTCCAGTATCCGTAGTGCACGCCTTCGAACCTGGGAGGTCGAGTTTGTGAGAATCCATCGGCCATGAAGATTGATCCCGAGCTCATTGTCTCCGAAGACGGTTGCGCCTTGTATTCCGGAGCCGGGCTCTGATACCACGTGCTAAATGATGGTCGAGCGCGAGACCAACTCTTCTTTTCTTAGAACTTGATAGAGCTCCTGCAAGAACCCTAATCGGCAATTTGGTCGAGCAAGTGAAGAATCAGATTGTTCGTATAAGTTTTCCTTTTTCTTTGTAAGTATATAATGAATGAGGGTTTTAATAACGAAAAACATTGTAAGCCAAACTATCATTTTAACTGATAATACCACTGGGCTCAGGCCCACTTAACTGTCTTGGTAAGAAATTGGGTTGGGTTTACTTTTACCGGGTTGGCCCGCTTTCTTCTTCTTCTTCCTCTGATCTGGCTGATGCTGTTTGCTCTGCCAAGACTTCCCTGCGCCTGAACCACACTAACCAAAAGCAGAGTACCTGAATTAGCTTGAAACAGAAATCACACACACCCTGCACAGACCTTTTTACGTCGTATCCGATATTGGGAGAAGAAGGATCCCAATATCGACTAATCCACGTTAGGAACCTCTTCTTGAGGAATCCTACGTAACCACTAGGACACTATCCCTGTTCTGGTTTTACATATATGAGTTTAGATCAAATAGCTCCATGCTTATCAATCCAACTACACTACTGAAGTATAACCTCCCCGATCACACTCAGTATCAATTGCTATTCTCCCTGATTAGCTTATCTGGTTTTGCACTCGAGAGCAACTCACAACTCAACACACAGCACTCTACTGTTGAATCTATGAAAAACCTTAGCAAACCAGTTGGTTTCTTTCGTCCCTTTTATTGCATCTCTTCAAGCTAGCCGTTGCAACGCATTGATCTTGATTTCCCACAAATCTGCTTTGGCTTTCCATTCCTGAAAACCTTCCATTTCAGTCTTGATTGATTTGTTGATTCTTTCCCATTGACGAGCTTCTCTCATTTCAGTCTTGATTGATTTGCTGATTCTTTCCCATTGACGAGCTTCTCTCAACAAACATGGCGGCTGCACATGTAGCGTGTATGGAAGACTAGTACTATAGAGATGCTCATATGATTCTCCACCTTAATAGAGAGCTTAATGGTGCAATTATGAGTCACATAATGGGTGACATTTATAGAGTGCATAATGGGGGGACTTAATGGGTGTATTGATATAGAGAGACATTATGAGGGGCATTGATGCCTTGTATGAGGAGAGGCCTATATAAGGAGCCATCTCCGTCATTTTTTAGAGTAATACACACTAGACAGTTCTCCCACTTCTTTGTCTTGCTTCTTTGTTCTTTGCTTGCAAGTGAGTTAAGAGAAGGCTTCCTAGCGCTCTAACGGAATTGAGAGCTAGGGTCGCACGATCGAGAGTAAGGTCGTGACAATACCCAACGGGTTGGGTTGGGTTTGAGTTTTCCAAATTTAGTGGATTTCGCCCTTATTTTTTTGTGAATAAACCTATAGTTTTGTGTTTGGCATTAACCCTCCCCAAGCCGATCCATTGTCGTCCCTATTTGGAAATGAGTGATTTTAAACATTAGGAATTAAAAGATTCACAATTATGGGATTGTGAAATTGCCGTCTCATTTTCATTTCATCTTTTCTCATCCATACCCTCACTCCTTCTATCATTCCCTCTACCTTTTCTCATCCCACCATTGCAATCCCAATTGTCTCCACCACCCCCACACTACCCAACAGACAGCGTGGCCACCGCTTATAGGTGGGACGCTGATGGTATTAATTATATATTTTAAAGTACCAATATGTAAATAGTGTTAATAGTAGTTGTCTGAGGTTTAGGTTTCTAAACCTATATATTACTCATGTAATCTGGAGAAGAGTAATCAAGCAATAACAATCAAAAACCTGTGAGGGAGATCCTCACCGTGGACTAGTGTCATATTGACAAAACCACGTTAAAAAACTCGGTGTTCTTTCTTTTCTTGCTACGATTTTGTCATGGTATCAGAGTCTGTGCTCTAAGGCTTGTCGGTCTTCTTCGATTCATTGGTTGCTGCGTTGGATCTTCTTCGGCAGCTAGGGTTTCTCTTTGTCGTTTCTCTTTGGCTAGTGAGATGTGGACCCATATTTGTTCACTTCATTATCAGAATAATGCTTCACGACAGTTTGAGATTGAGAGTGAGCTTGCTTCCTTCACCCGGGGTGATCCTGATATTCGCTCTTATTATCAGGCTCTTGTTACTCGATGGACGGATCTCATGAAACTTCGGCTAGAATTTGAAGATGTCAGGGCCTCTATTCTTCATCGTAATGTCGCCTCCATTGATGAAGCACTTAGTGAGCTCTTCCTGGAAGAGACTCGGCTCCTAAGTCTCTCCAAGCTTGAGGGCCCCACTGATACTGCTTTTGCCATTGAACGTGTTGGGGGCTCTCGTCCTCACTTTTAGCAGGGAGACACAAGCCATTTGACCTGTCATTATTGTCGTTAGGTGGGTCATATCCAACCTCACTGTCGGTAGAAGAACTTTTGTATTTACTGCAAGCAGTCCGGTCATATTGTGCTTGATTGTAAGGCCGCTGCTCGACGCAACATGGGTGGTTCCTCATCTGGTTCTCGTGGTTCAGGCAGTTCGGCTGGGTCTCGCTGTGTTGGCCCTGCTGGTGCAAGTTATGTCGTTGCTCAAGCTCCAGTCGTAGCTCCTTCTTTGACTTCCATTCTCTCGCCTGGTCTTACTACTGCAGATGTTCGCCGTTTAGTTGCTGAAGCGCTTCAGGATGCTCTTCCTCTTGCTCTTAATTATGCTTTTGCTACAGGTAGTGGTAAAGGTATTCTCTCTCGTTGGTTAATTGATTCTGCTGCTTTTAACCATATGACTAATGCTCGTTCTCATTTTTCAACATTAAATACTCGGCTAACCTCCTCTTTACAAGTAGCAAATGGGGCTCGGATTCCCACCAATGAGCTCGGCATAGCATCTACTGGCAGTGTTACATTGCCCAACACTTTATTTTTCCCGCAACTTGTTCCTCAGTTGGTCTCAGTTGGTCAGTTAACAGAAGATGGGTGTGAGGTCAAGTTTGATTATCACATTTGTGTTGTGCAGGATCATATCACAGGGAAGGTTCTGGACAAGGGTAAGAAGGATGGTCGCGTTTTTGTTCTTGAAGAGTATGATCGATCCCAGGAGATGTTGCTGGAGAAGTCATACTCAGGGGAGGATAAAGACATGGGGTATTCAGATAGCTTGGGCGCACTTGCCATCTCGACTGAGGATGCTGCGGTTGTTGATGGTAGTTTAGTTGATGATATTTTCGGTTGAATGAGGAACATATGTCTAATATTCCCTGTGACTCTCCTGATTTGTTGGCATGTTCAGTTCGGCCTTTAGCTTCTTTGGGTTTCAGTGTTCGAACATCTCTTTGGGATTTATGGCATCGTCGGCTTGGTCATCCTCATAATGCTCGATTACTTAGTATGTTTCATCGCAATCTATTGCCTGATTCTTTAGCGTTGAATTTTGGTTCTCCGCCACCCTGTGTTCATTGCATTGAAGCCAAAACTTCTTAGTCATCCTTTCCTTCTAGTGACACGTTATCTGAGTCTCCCTTCGATCTAATTCACACAGATTTATGGGTCCATCACCTGTTATGTCACGTATGGGATACCGATATTTTGCACTGCTCATCTATCATGTAACGCGCTATGCCTGGATCTACTTTTTACGTCGCAAATCAGAGTTAATTGAAAATGCTAAGGCATTTGTTCAGTTAATTCATACTCAGTTTGGCAAGATGGTAAAGATAATCCGCTCAAATCCCGGAGGTGAATTTTGTTCGAATCCGCTATTGGAGTTTTACTGGTCTCAGGGTATTATTTCGCAACAGTCTTGCCTAGGGGTTTCTCAGCATAATGGATTGGTCGAGCGAAAGCATCATCACGTTTTGGAGTTGACTCGTGCTCTTCTTCTTCAGTCCCATGTACCATGCAGTTTTTAGGTTGAAGCTATCAATGCGGTGGTCTATATCATCAGATACACCCACATTGAACGATTGGTCTCCATTCTTCTGTCTATTCTCTAAACAGCCTAACTACTCCTAGTTGCGGGTGTTTGGTTGTGTTTGCTTTGTTCTTTTGCAGAAGAAAGATCGTCATAAGCTGGAATCCAAGAGTGCCAGGTGTGTTTTCATGGGTTATAGTGATCGCCATAAGGGATATATGTGTTATGATCCTACGGAACGTCGTATGAGCATTTCTTGCCATGTAGTGTTTCTTGAATAAGTGATGCACTGCATAGTTGCAGCCAAATATCATCTCCCGACTCTGGAATTCCTTCGTCCCTTACCTGTGTTGGACTCGGAACCAAGGTTAGTGGTTCAACCAGCGGATTCCGATGATTCTGCCCCACCATCTCCGCCGTCGGTCACTCCTTCGACGTCCCAGTCTTCTCTCTCAGTTGGGTCGTCCTCGGCTTCGTCCTCTAATGGATCGTGGGATCTTTCCACATCGTCTTCTTCTAACTCCAGCTCTTCTAGTTCGTCCCTAGCTGATCCACCTTCACCGCCGCCACTTCGTGGATCCACACGCAAAACTCTTGGTCAGCCTCCTCTTCGCATGTAGGACTATGTTGGTTTTTCTACTGAACCTATTGCAGTTCCTAGTCATTATCGGTTCGCAGTGGGTCATCCAGAGTGGGATGCTGCCATGGCAGACGAGACATGGGCACTGGAAGCTAATCATACTTGGGATATTATCCCGCGTGTTCCAAGTATGCATGTTCTTGCCAATCGATGGGTTTATAACATCAAGATGTTTCCTGATGGTACTATCGAGCGTCACAAGGCTCGCCTGGTCGCACAAGGATTTCGGCAAGAGTTTGGCATAGACTACGACGAGACATTTGCGCCTATGGTTCGGATGCAAACTGTTCGTAGTATATTTGCTGTTGTAGCCATGCACAATTGGTCGCTTCGTCACCTGAATGTGAAGAACGCCTTTTTGCATGGCGGCTTGAAGGAGAAGATTTACATGAAATGTCCTGCAAGTTATGATAAACAGGGGAAGGATGTTGTATGCAAGTTGAGGAAATCATTATATGGTTTGAAGCAGACATCATGGGCTTGGTTTGAAAATTTTCATGCCACTATTCGCAGGCTGTTTTTTCACAGAGTTCGAGTGATCCCTCCATGTTTCTGCGGCATACAGTTCACGAGATAATTGTTTTGTTACTCTATGTTGACGATATGATTGTGACACGTAGTGATGTAGATGGAATACAAGAGCTTACTCAGTCTTTACATTCGGCGTTCAATCTCAAGGAGCTTGGGGAAGTGTCCTACTTCCTAGGATTGGAAGTGACTCGATCTAAGAAAGGATTATTTGTGAGTCAACGGAAGTACATTATAGATCTTTTGGAGACTGCACAGTATGGTGACTGCCGACCTTGTTCGACACCCATGGAGCATAATTTGAAATTGAGCAGGGAAAGTGGAGAGTTGTTGGAAGACCAGACGTTTTACAGAAGTATAGTTGGCAGCTTAATATATCTTACTCACACAAGACCAGACATAGCATATGTTGTACAGAATGTCAGTCAGTTTCTAGGGGTGGCCCGCACTACCCATCTGGATGTTGTTCATCGCTTGCTTCGATACCTGAAGCATACTCAATATTTGGGAATGTTCTTTCCAGCAGATAGCCGGCCAGAACTAGAAGGTTTTGCAGATGCAGACTATGCGGGTTGTCTGGATACTAGACGTTCGACTTCAAGATGGTGTGTGAGACTGGGTCGCTCTTTCATTTCTTTGTGGTGCGGAAAACAATACAGTCTCTAAATCTTCAACAGAGGCTGAGTACCACTCTATGTCCGAGGTAAGTTCAGAGATGGTATTGCTCCAACGTCTGTTAAATGAATTGGGAGTTGATTGTAGCTTGCCAATACGAATCTATGGAGACAATACTAGTGCTATATAGATAGCAAATAATCCAGTGCTTCATGATCGGACAAAGCATATTGAAGTTCATGTGCACTATATTCCACAACTAGTTGTTGAAGGCAGAATACAGTTGAGCTACGTGTCAACAGAAGACCAGACAGCTGATATGTTGACTAAGGTCGTGGCATCAAGTCGGCATTGGTACTTATCATGCAAATTGATGTTGGTAAACCGACATCAATTTGAGTGAGGGTGTTAATTATATATTTTAAAGTACTAATATGTAAATAGTATTAATAGTAGTCGGCTTAGGTTTAGGTTTTACCAAACCTATATATTACTCATGTAATCCGGAGAAAGAGTAATGAAGCAATAACAATAAAAACCTGTGAGAAAGATCTTCACCGTGGACTAGTGTCATATTGACGAAACCACGTTAAAAACTCGGTGTTCTTTCGTCATTGAGAGATAAGAGTCTAAATCAAGGGAATCAAGGACCACAACAAAACTGTCATTTGTCTTTTATCATTGAAAACCGAGATTCTTAAACAAACAAGTTATTTTTTTCAAATCCCGCGCTTTAGATTCCAGAGTTTTAAATTGGGAGATAAGAGTCTAAATATCTCATAAAACTCTGAACTCAAATTCCCATCCAAGCCACCCCTTGGTGAAACTAAAAGGAGGATGTGGGAGATGAAGAATCTGGAGGGACGGAGATGGGATTGGATGGGGGGAGCGGATATGGTGACAACACCATATTTGTTGTTATTGTAACAACACTAGTCTTCAACCAATAGGAAGCTAGGGTTGTGATGACTTTTTATTAGTTGAGTTGACCTAGTGTAAAATCAAAGCAGGGGTATAATTGTCATTATAAAAAAAATAAAAAAAATATTTTTTTCATTTTCTGCCAAAAATTTTGGTCGCCAGAATTCGGCCACCGGTCGCCGGTCACCGGAATATGCTTTTTGTCGCCGGAATATGCTATTTTGCCATCGGAATATGCTCACCGTGGTCGGAATATGCTTACCGGCGTCGGAATCTAGTCATCGGGGCCGGAATATGCCTATCGGCGCCGGAATCCGGTCACTGACGGTCATCGGAGTTTGGTCAACGGTTTTCGTTGACCAGTCAACGGTCAACGACCACCGGATGTTATGGTCTTCATTGTGATATTTATGGTTTGGTTTCTCACATTTTTGTATGCCTTTTGTGGTTTGCTTTATCGTGTTTATGGTTTGCATTGAGAAGTTTCTGGTTTGCTTTATCGTGTTTGTGGTTTGCATTGAGAAGATTCTGGTTTGCTTTCAAAAATTTTGTGTTTTGCATTGAGGGATTTGTGGTTTGTTTTAGGAGATTTGTGGTATGCATTAGGAGGTTTCTAGTTTGTTTTTGTGGTTTGCTTTAACGTGTTTGTGGTTTGAATTATGAGGTTTCTGGTGTGTTTTTTAAAATTCTGTGGTTTGCTTTGTGAGGTTTCTGGTTTGTTTTAATATATTTTTTGTCTGCTTTAGGACGTTTCTGGTTTGTTTTTGTGGTTTGCTTTACTGTGTTTATGGTTTGCGTTATGAGTTTTCTGGTGTGTTTTTGAAGATTTTGTGGTTTGCTTTGTGAGGTTTCTGGTTTGTTTTAAGGGATTTGTAGTATGGATTGGGAGGTTTCTGGTATGCTTTTTTTGGTTTGCTTTATCGTGTTTGTGGTTTGTATTATGAGCTTTCTGGTGTGCTTATGAAATATTTGTTGTATATTTTGTGAGATTTCTAGTTTGTTTGAGATTATTGGTATGCATTAGGAGCCCACTTACTAAACTGTAGTCACTACTCACTACCACATTTTAAATTTATTAGGTTATATAGAACAAGGAAGCAACCATGAAGTTACATTATACAGGCCAGAGCAGTTCAATGTAAAACATCTTTTCGCTTGCACCCCTGACCCCAAAACTGAATTCACAGTCTGCCACTCTTCGTCCCTCCAATGATATATCGTCATTTTTGAACCAACTCCTCACTCATCTCTTTCCTAATCTCCTTGTAAATTGTAATCATATATCTTATTAACAAGGTCACTATTTCATTGATCGTAACAAACTAGATGAGTTCCTATTTAGCACAATTCACAAACAAACAAAAAAACAAAAGCAACAGTGAAAATAAAATGCAATTTTTAGGATATTACAACTTAGCATTGGTACCCATCTTCTGCATGTCAACAATGGCCGCCTCCGCCTCCTCCACCGCAATCCCCAATCCTCAATCCCTCCTCCGCCTCCACTGCTTCCTCCACCACCAGATCTCCTCTCTCCATCCTCCGCCCGTCATTCTCGGTCGGCCACTCGTGCAGTTGTACGTGTGAAATCATTCTCCGATAATGATGAAGAAGCTATAAGCTGCGAATTCAATAGTAGCTAAGGTAGCTAGGCGACGTTTCCATGGCGCTCGTCGATGGAATTAATTCAGGGCGGCTTCTCTTCGACGACGACCAGCGACGGCGCACGAGGATTCGTTTGGATCCCGATTTACCTTATCGCCGGCTTCTCTTCGACGACGACCAGGATTCGTTCGGATCCCGACGAGCGAGCGAGCAGCAGCATGCCGCAATGCAATCGGAAGACCAACAATACAAGCGAACGACGGCAGCCAGAAGAAGAAGAGGGTACTCCGGTATGATTCATCCTCCGCCGCCGCTCAGATCTCTTTTTGAAAGAGTAGGGAATTTGGGTTAGTTGGTGGTCCAATGGAAATTTGGTGGAGATTTTCTCCAGATTTTTTTAGTTGGTGGGAAGAAGACGAGAGAAAAGGGGATGAGAATGGTTTATAATTCGTAATTTCCCTTTTTACCCCTGATGTTACTATAACAACACAATGGGTGTTGTTATAGTATCCGGACCCTTGGATGGGTGGGGGTGGCTGGATGGATGGATGAGTTTTTTGTTTTAATTAAATTTGAACGCAACGTCATTTTGATTGGGGAGCTGTAATTCCGTTTTTTTAGTTTAAACAAACCAAACCGAAATTATTTAGTCCAGTTTCGGTTAACAACAGTTTTGTAATCCACTCCACTTTTTAGTTTCTAATTTTACCAAAATACGAAATCGATAACCAGAATAATTCGCTTCGGTTTAATCGGTTTGGACCTCCCCCGATTGTGGGGAAAAATAACATCAAGGTACAGGCAACAAGTCTTGCACTGTACTATATATAACATAACAACAACAACAAAAACATGCAAACAACCAATACGACATATACGTACTTAATTGTCTTAATCCATGACTCCTACTAATTACTACGCACAACCAAACATCTGCGGATCGATTTCGTCACCTTATTTCCCCTACTGAACTCTTTATCTGACTAGTTATACATGTTACCTTATTATATCGATCGATCCCCATTACGTAACCCTGGGCTGCCCTCTGTCATATACTTAGTGGATTATGCTAATTCCATCAAAGCTCCGAGTTAATTAATGGATGCTCCCTTATTCAAAGGCACGTTCATGACTGGCTTCCCCATGTTCCATGCCGTGAGTTTGTCGACCTTGATCTCCTCCGTCCCGTTGTTGAACAAGAAGAGACGGGCTTTTGTACCTGTTGCCAGCGTCGGATAAACCCTCGACGTTATCACCGTTTTCCCTCCTTCCGCGAAGCTCTCCACCACCGAATGATCAATCTGTATATTCCATTCATTCACAATAACAATATCTTCAGTTCTCGATGACGTCAAAGTAATTTTACCAAACAGGCAAAAGTTTTTCAGAAAGTTACCAAGCTCCTCAGGGAAATCTTCTTAGTTTTAGACACGTCAACGTCCACGTATCCAGCAAACGACGGCTTGTACAGCCCCTTGGCCAGGCTAGAACTGAAAGCAAACCAAAAACAGATCTATATCGCCCACATAAAAAGAAATATTTAAAACAAGATAATGTGGTAGAGAAATACAAAAAAAAAAAAAAAAAAGTGGATGTTATTAACCTGGTGGCATCGGAGCAGAAGAGAACGACGTGCTTGCCGCCTTTCTTGAACACCCTGAACATGACCGGAGTGAACTCCCCGAGCTTCTCGGAGGCTACGGTGAGCAGCCCAAACGGCCCAAGCCCACCCGGAACGGTCGAGCCCTTCTGATGACAGACATCTTGGGCCGGAAGATCGGCCCATTTGGGATCGAAGGGCTCAGCTCTGTCGAGGCTCCGGAATGAGAAGGTGACCTCCACGTCAGCCTGGGCAGCAGTGATGCCTCCCACTTCGACGTACTGTCCTTTCCTCAAAACTTTGGAGTTCAATTTACGTGGATTGGGACTTCTAAGTTTCTCCAGCTCTTCAATCGGCCACTGCAACAGTTGCTTCCCACTTGGGTCCAGCCAAACCTTTCTCGGGATCAGCTGCAATGGATAAACCACAGTTAAACCACGATTTATTACAAACTATCCTACAACATGTATAACTTTCGGGATAATTTCGAAATCGTTGTTGTTTACCTGAATTCCGGCCCAACCCTTATCCTTATCACGGGCCTCACCATCGGACTCGTTGGCCCAAGCCCACAAAACCCTACGGTGCTTCTTGTAGTCGAAGAACGATTTAGAAGCATAGAAGTTACCGTAGTCGTACCGGAGCCCGGCCCAACTGTCCACCGAGCCCACATCCGGAACATACTTCTCCTTCTCCTTGTCGTACACTCCGATCGTGTAGTAATCGAACCTCGTCAAGTCCAAGCTGACTTTAAACACGTGCTTCACTTCCTTCCCCACAGCTGACGTGTCCAGGCCCCTCCGCCCAGTGGGCGAAACCGGGTAGAAATCAGGACACTCCCACATCCCGGTTCCCCGAGCCGAGTGGAGCGGCTCTTTCGCCCTAACCCACTTCTTGAAGTCCTTGCTTGTATACAGGTAAGCGACCCCGACCATGTCACGCTTGCTCCCGATCACGGTGTGCCACTCCCCGTTGACGAACCAGGCGGTGGTTGGGTCGCGGAAGGCGCTGGCGTTGACGGACCGGTCCGGGTCGATGAACGGGTTCCCCTTGCTGGGTTTGACCCAGGACCGGAGGTAAGGGTCGGAGAGGTTCGTGGGGACGGCGTAGTCTTGGACCTGGCGGTTGTGTTTGTCGACACCCGTGTAGAGGATGACGGGCTTGTTGCCCGGGAGGATGGTGGCGGATCCGGACCAGCAGCCTTTGATGTCGAAGGGCTTCGTGGCCTCGATTGCGGGCTCCAGGGCCTGCCAGTTGATGAGGTCCTTGGATACTGAGTGGGCCCACACGATGTTTCCCCAGACTGAGCCCTTGGAATTGTATTGGTAGAAGAGGTGGTAAAAGCCGTTGAAGTACATTGGGCCTGGGTGGGAATTTGGCACTAAATTGTTAATTTCTTTCCGCACGTGACAAATTTTGAAGAACAGGAATGTAGAAAGATGGGCTTCTGACTTACCATTTGGATCTGTGGGCCCATTATTGACAGTTTGGAACATCCACCATGACAAAGTAGAAAACAAAACAAGTTGGTGAAACTTTAGTCAAGAGAACTTGGGATCTCCATAGTGCAATTCTAATTTAATAGTACAAGCGAATGAAGAAGTATGATTTTCTTGACTTACCAAATGTATGTGATGTTTTGGTTTTTTTTTTGGTTTTCATTTCGATTTCAGTGGATGAGATTTGATCGATTTGTCAGTAACACTAGTAGGGCTCGAAAAGGTCCAAGGAGAATCTAAGTCATTTGTTGAGTCACAAAGGGTTCAGTAAGGTAGGATGGAAACAATGCTTTTTTAACCCGAATGCTAATGGTCGCCAAACATAGAAACCTCCAGCTAGTTTTTCAACCATGTAAAGCCAATAACCACCCACTACCGCCACCAATCCCTCATCTCGAAGCCATTTTCCACTTGGAAGCAGGCTTTAGATAAACTTCTTTTACCTTACTATCACTGCAATTGTGCAAATTTTAGGCACTCCCCACTAACAAAGTTCTCTCAAGTTTGGGGGCTATGGTGACAAAAAGAGATATAGCCCTGATTCCACCAACCCAACCTATTGCAGTGTGAAGAAATGTTTTTTGACAATTCAGTGGGGGTGAAAAATGACTATACATAGCATTGATATATAGCTGCAACCCTAATTTACTTTTCTTTTCCACGAAAGTAATCAAATACATAAGGGAACTAGGAAAAATAAACCTTTTTATCTATATCAAGTGTTATAAGTCCAGAAAATATATGAACAAGTGCAATGAGTTGCTAAATCCGATGTTAAACGGAATGCCTACTATAGGGTGAATCTGCATTTTAAATCTTGTTTTTAATATGATTTTGATTATGATTTAATCTTACATAATGATGGTATATGAAAGGAATTACACAAGCACAAGCAAAGATGCTCAATCTACTCCTACAAAAAAGATGCTAAATCTTGTGGTCAGTAATGTAATCAGGAATTTTTATAATGAGTATAATAATTTTAAAAATAAATATATCTTATATGAGTTTTTTTTTTTTTTTTTTGCAATAAGTCAACCTTTTTCTACTCTAATAAAATTGAAAAATATTTATTTTTCATCTAAACTACCAAGGACCTCATTTTTAATATCCTTGCTTTAGTTATTATGGAAGCTAATGAACTTTGGTCGGAATGGAATGGTAGTAGCGAGCTACTTAACGACCATGTTCGATAGGAAGAGTTTAGTCTCTCATAAATTGATGAAATTGAAAAGAGAGACACAGTTACATACTTGAACCCTAAATAAGTTGGCCACTAATATTGGAAGAGGATAAGAGTCCTGCCACGTTTGGGCTAACAGTTAAAAGGTTTGATTAATTGCATGTGGTTTTTATTTTAGTTTATTTATGTACAAAAATTATGACTTAATCTGTATAACTAAAAATAATTTAAATGTATATTATTAGCTGTAGGAAAAAAAATATATATTAGGAATAAGGTTCTATGTTCAAAGTCTCATTGTAAAATACTAATATACTCATTTTCCATCCTTATTCTTCCAAGCCAGGGTCAGGGTGTGCCAGGGAACCTCTCCCAACACTTGGTTGTGGTAACTGTAAAGGATATTTCCACACTAAAATGGCGTGATAGATAAATCACAAATGAGTAACTAACTCTTTTTATCTAACACAAAGTTGTAAGTTATAATCTCTGCGAAATAATTATTTACCTTTTTTTTCCTAAGAAATGTTTGCAGGTAACATGCATATATATATATATGAGGTCGTTATTACATGGAGGAAAACCAGATCTGAAACAACCAATATATGACACATTAAAATAAATACCGTTGATCCAGTGCTTAGAAGGCTGGAAATGGTAGCCGGTCCGGTGAGTTTCGTCGACCTTCTCGGCGGAAAGAGACTGCAACTCCGGGTACACTTTGTGGGAACCTTGGACGCCGATGATCGTCGCCGCCACCACGACACAAAATGCGGCGACATGCAACGACGTCGCCGTCGAAGAACGAAGCTTTTCCCCACACATCAATGATTCCCAGTTTCTTTAGTCTACTTTCTAATTTTTTTCACTACACCGCAGTAACTCGGTGGTTTCTCTCCGTTTCTTTAGAGAGGCGAAGGAAGCGGGTTGGGATCGGAGTCTATTTATAGAGAAGAGCCGACTCAGTAGCAGTAACTTAGTATTTACTGACTGAAATTCAAAACGAACATAGTAACTTTTTTTTCTTTTGGAAAAAGGAGGAGGTTTGAGTGTTTTTGCTGTGAAACGATTCCAGTCAGTTAGACCCATTTGTCATTTACCCTCTGGATAAATGTTGCCATTTTCAGAGAAGTGGAACAGATTGGGGAAACAAACAAAGCACTGGCTGATATTTAATCTTCTGTTTTTATATTAGGTATTTAAATAAATTCTTAATTTCTCACCCTTTTTTCTCAAAAACAACTTTCTCATATGGGCTAAAAAAAAGATACCCTTGAAGGATAGAACGATGGTCTTTGGAGAGGAGGTAAAAGTGTACTTTTTTTTATAATTGAGAAAATTTTATTAAGACGGACAAAAAGAAAATAAGACAAAAATTCAATCAACAGTTGAAAAGAGTAAGGAAAGAAACAAAACTGAAAACAACGACAAAAAAACACTAAGAAAAATCCCGAATATGGGACGAAAACTCAAACCAAGAACGACACAAAAAGAGAAGACTAAAAAAATCAAAGAAAAACGCTCGTCAACTGATAATACATTACAACAAAAACACACTCAAGAACAAAAACTATCTAACTAGTGGATAATATCCGGAACCATTCCTGACACACGTCATCTGTAATCAACTTTCGAGCGAGCATCCATCTCCCAACCGAATGAATGATCTTACAGCAAATGCTTCATGGTGGTGACTCTGTATCTCTGAAAACCCAATGATTTCTTTCCAACCAAATAAGCCAAAACACAGCATGAGGAAGAAACCTCTTGCGCCTATTAAATCGAGAAAGACAAACCGCACCTCTCCATACTAAAAAAAACATCTTCGAGTCCTCTGGAAATGGCCCAAAGATTGAAAAGACCTTCCGGAAGATAGATCAAACAGTAGAGGCAAAAGGACATGAGAAAAGAATGTGAGATACGGACTCCTCATTGCACTTACATAATAGGCATCGGTTAGGGAAAGTCATGCCTCTTCTACGAAGATTATCTAATGTAGATACATTGTTATGAGCCGCCATCCACACAAAGCAACAAATTTTAGAAGGAACGAGAGGGATCCAAATACGTTTGTGGGGGAAGGAACTATCTCCCCTTGAATTGATCCTGTATGAGCTTGGTAGCAAAAGAGTGCACAGAGAATCCCCTCAAACTCTCGAGTGGCCACACCAAAGATGGAGGCACAGTGGTAATCAACAAGGGATTGAGAGTTGAGAGGAGCTGCATTAGATCGAAATACTCCGGATGTGCACCTCCTTGTAGTGCAATGGAAAGGGGAATTGTTTGAAACAACCTGCCATCCACATCAAACATGTCAGAAACATACACGTCTAAGGATTGGGTAGCTATTGCAATCCTTGGAAACTCTCTCGCTAAGTGTTTCCCAGGAATCCACACATCATGCCAAAAAGAAACCCCATTCCCTCCCCCAGGATCAATATAGGCAAACTTCCAAAAGAAAGAACCCTCCTTTACAATATACTTCCATACTGACCATCCAGAAGATCCCAAATTCCACCTTTGGTGCCAATCGGACTCACATCTCCCACATTTCATCACAATTAACTTCCTCCACCATGCATCTCTCTCCATGCCGAATCTCCAAGCCCACTTTCCCAATAATGCACGGTTCATGACCCTCATATCCAAAACCCCTAAGCCACCCTGATTAATAGGGGTTTTCACCACCTCCCAACGAACAAGGTGCAACCGTTTAGTCTCTCTTGTACCCGACCATAAAAAATCATTGAAAAGCTTTTCAAGTCTAGCAATAACTGTGGCATGAGCTTTAAAGAGGGAAAGGAAGTAGATAGGCAAACTGGACAACACACTTTTAAGAAGAACCAACCTTCCACCAAAGGGGAGAAATCTCGTCTTCCATGATGCTATTCTAGATTGAACTCTAGTAAGAACCGGTTCCCACACTGCAATTGAGGAGGCCCGTGTACCTAAAGGTAGCCCAAGATAAGTTGTGGGAAAAGTTTCAACATCACACCCAAAGATCCTTGCAAAGCGAAGAGGATCTGACACCTCTCCAACCACCATCATCTTACTCTTGTGTAAATTCACTTTGAGCCTCGACACAGTTTGGATGATAATGAGAGCTATGAGAATATACTGAACCTGTTCTTCCGATGCATCACAAAAAATCATGGTATCATCTGCATAAAGGATATGAGTAACCTCCCCCATCTGTGTTGTCTCGTCCATAAAGAAACCAGTTACCAATCCTTGTGCTTGAAGCATCCTAATGATCCCGGATAAAATCTCCATGACAAGAATAAATAGAAAGGTGATAGGGAGTCACCCTGACGAAGCCCTTTCTCACTAAAAAAATATCCTGAGGCCTCCCCATTAACAAGAATAGAGAAGGTAGTTGTAGAGATACAACTCTTAATCCAAGTGATTGGAAATCCCATCCTCTTCATTGTAGATAACAAACACTCCCAATTGACATTGTCATAAGCTTTCTCAATATCCAGTTTGAAAACCAACCCCGGTCTTCCACTTCTCTTTCTAGAATCAATCAACTCATTAGCGATCAAAGAAGCATCCAAAATCTGTCTATGCCCCACAAAAGCACATTGTTCCTCAGCAACTAATTCACCCATGAACTCTCGCATGCGCTCCATAAACACTTTGGTAAGGATCTTGTACAAAGTGGAAACCAAACTAATAGGTCTGAAATCTTTTATATTCTCTACAGCCTCCTTTTTAGGAATAAGACATAAGAAGGTAGCAGGGACCATCTTGGGGAGAACACGTGTACGATGAAACTCATTCAAAGCCTTTAAAACACCTTCCTTCACGATGTCCCAATGTCTCTTAAAGAAATTCATTGGAAATCCATCTGGTCCTGGTGCTTTATCTCCCGAGAAATTCTTTACTACATTCCAAACCTCTCCTTCTAAGAAAGGTTGCACAAGACTATCATGAGCATGTGATGGCAGAGAAGGGAAAGCCAACAATGAAGGAAAAGGCCTCTCACGTATGTCTTCAGAAAAAGAATTTTTGAAATGAGCCACAATAGCATTGGCAACTTCTTCTTGGCCCACACATATGGACCCATTTACCATAATTTTATCAACAAAATTTCTTCTTTTATTCTGGTTAGCCACCGATGAACAGATGCGGTATTCTGGTCACCCCACTTCAACCAAGTTTCTCTAGATTTCTATCTCCAAGACATCTCTTCTCTCTTTCACAATCTATCCAAATGACATTTCAAAAGAGCTCGTTTAGTCCTTTCTTCCTCACCCATCCTTCCACTTTCTTCTAATGCATCCAACATAGAAACCAATTCCAATGTCAATCTGATATCCTCATCCGCCCGTTTAAAAACTTCTTTATTCCACACTTTTAAAGAAGCTTTCAATTGTTTCAACTTCTTCGCACATAGAAAGAAATATCCATACCCTATAAATGTAATTTCCGACTCCCACCACAGTTTGAGTTTATTGGCCAAATCCTCATGATCAAACCACATCGTCTCAAATCGCCAATGACGTAGCAGAATCCTTTCATCACCACACGACACCAATAAAGGAAAATGATCCGAGCATACACGAGTGAGAGCCCTCAACTTACATTCAGGATAAGATTGATCCATTTGTGTCGAAATAAGTGCACGATCCAATCGTGACAAAGAAGGCCCCTCCCTGAAGTTAGACAATATAAATTGAGCTCCCAATAGAGGCAAGTCTATCAACTCACGATCATTTATAAAATCATTAAAAAGATTCATCTCTGCCACACTCCTAGCTTCCCCAACCACTTCATCTTGAGAATGAATCACATTAAAATCACCAACAATACAAGAAGGAAAATCCCCCCAATTCAAACAAGCATTTAATGCAGCAAAGAATGCTCGTCGCTCATTTGCAGCACAAGGACCATACACATTAATGAGAAGCCAATATTGGTTTCCCTATGTCTCAACACCACCACCACACAATACAATCCAATCCACTCCCACTGAAGTTCAAAATCATCCTTATCCCAAGCAACAAGAAGACCCCCTGACAAGCCGACCGATGGTTTTTCCACCCACTTTGAATTACGGTTATTGCACACAAAAGAAACCACAATATCATCCGATTCTTCAACTTTTGTTTCCTGTAGGCACACAACATTTGGTTTATGCATGTCCAACAATTCTCTAATCCTATACTGCTTATCCGAATCCCGCACACCTCTAACATTCAAAGATACCAATCTAAGCATCATGATGAAAGCGAAGAGGTGGTACAGACCTTGACCTTCTTCTTTGACCACGTGGATACACAATGGTCCCCTCGACCTCAATCCAACGAAGTTCCATATCTTGCGGGGTACGGAGTTGCATGGTCCTTCTCTTGAATAGTGTTTCAACTATTGTCCTCTTCGCGATCGCATTTGCCTCTTCTATCGACTCGTCGTTTTTTAGAATTTTTAGAATTTATTAAAAATTTTACATGTAAATTTACCTACATTCGAAAGTTGAAGAGAGTTCTAAGCTCCCCTGGGCTTAACATGCCTCCGCCACTAGCGGGAGATGAGCTTCGTTAAATTTTTTTTGGATGTGATAGTTTATTTATATGCGTAAGATGTGGTTGTTCAAGTTCTCATAATAACTCGAGTTATTGAATATTATAGTTGTTTTCTCTTAGAGATCACGTGTTCAAGTCCTAACAACCTCAAATATTAAACATTGTCTTAAATCACATGGTAGGACTAGAAACTTAAAATCAATGAAAAGGAAAGAAAAAAAAGACATTTAGTCACCACAATTCAAACATTGTTGTGCCTAACCTATATTTAATTTAGGTTTCTCGATATGCAAGTTGTGTGTATTATCACGTATAAAAATTGAAATAGACAAAAACTTAAGCATAAATATTAAAATGCGTATAATTGGATAGAATTATTCAAATATGTAATAGACAATATTTGAGCCAACAGAATTTAGTAGAGAAGTATGTCACGTATAAAAATTGAAATAGACGAAAATTTAAGCAGAAAGATTAATATGCGTATAATTGGAGAGAATTGTTCATATATGCATAGGCAATATTTAAGCCAATAGAATTTAGTTTTCCTTCTACCAAGGTTCTGAAATTATTCCCGTCATGATAGAACAGGTGTACCTTTGATGACGTATCGGTACTTGAAATCCCATTAACTTGTGGACTCAAGAATGAAGAGATGTCACAGGAATTTTTTTTTCTTTTGTAGAGAGAAGAATGCAATAAAGAGAAATGTATTTGTAACACTTTAGGCAAATCCCACATCGACAAAGCACGGGAGAGATTCATGGTTCATAAGTAAAAACGGGCCTTAACTGACAAGACGCGTTTTGGGGTGAAATGAGGAGTTCTTGTGATAACTCTGAAGTTAAACGTGCTCTGTGTGGACTACAACAAGGATGAGTGACCTTATGGGAATTCACCTTGCATTGCACCCAAGTCAAAAATCGAGAGAGTCGAGGCCCAAAGTGGACAATATCTTCGTCAGTAAAAGATTCGGGATGTTACAAGTGGTATCAGAGCCTCTCCGCATCACTCTTGAACGATGGTGGTGCAAACCTCAACGAGAGCGTTGAGTCCCAAGGGAGGGTGTATGTAACACCTTAGGAAAATCCCACATCGACAAAGCACGGGAGAGATCCATGGTTCAAAAGTAGGAAACCGACCTTAACTGACAATACGCGTTTTGGGGTGAAATCGGGAGTTCTTGTGAGAACTTCGAAGTTAAACGTGCTCAGTATGGAGTACAACAAGGATGGGGGACCTTATGGGAAGTCACCTTGCATTGCACGCCAAATCGAAAACCGTGAGGGTCGAGGCCCAAAATAGACAATATTTTCATCGGGAAAAGGTTCGGGATGTTACAGTATTTCTTTGCCTACGACCAAAAACAATTGTAGGACAAACTTATTTGAAAAAAAGCAGAGGCGCTAGTACTATCTGTAGAATACTTATCAGCCACAACCATTGTAGAGTTGTAGTGATTACCATTGTAGAGTTGTAGTGATTCTAGTGGTTGATACCCAACCAGTGGCGGAGGCAGGCCCTTTGGGCCTTGTCACGGGACAGGGGTAAATTTCGGAGAAACAAAAATACGCCATATATATTTATATTGGTGATGGAACACAATATCTATAAGTAGTATTAGAGTATTTTGTCACTACAACACAATTCATTGTTTGTTCAAAAGTTGACATAAAATTAATTTATTATACTATAAACGAAATTCCAATTGCAATAAAAACCTAATTAGATCTCTTTTTTCCTTATGCCTATTCGATCTTATCAACGACAATTTCACTAGTTTTTATTCTACCAACTAGAACTACAAGTGTAAAAGAGCATTTTTCAGCTTTGTGTTATATCAAGAACAAGTTTCCAAGTCGATTTGGCGACCAGTTTGCTAATACTTGTTTAGTGAGTTACACTGAAAGAGACTTATTTAATAGTGTATACAACGAATATTTTTGCGTTTCTTTCACAATATGAAATTCCTTCGTCGTTGTTCTGAAAACTATGATTGTATAGTCGGTTACTTTTAATCTATAAATGAATTATTTTGTATAATTATTTTTTATTAAATAGTTCTTAATTAGATACTTATATATTTAAGTTATTAAAAGAGGACAGGGGTGGTTTAAAATGTAGCCTCCGCCACTGTACCCAACTATTGCACAGGTTCGACCAATGAATATGAACCGAGCAGTTTACTACAACTGTTGTAGCAGTTTGGTTTTGGTTGGTTAAAAAACCAATCTAATCCAATACAAAAAAAAAATCCAAACAAGTCAAATCTATTTGAACAAATCCAATTTTCAGTTGAGTGGAAAAAACATGAGAGACCACTTCCTTCTACTCCTTTTAGTATCCTTTTTGCGCTTTGCTATTCAGATGCTCACTTCTCTTGTCACACCGCACCAATGTAGTATTCAAAAGTTACTTTTCATTTCATTTTCTGGATAATTCACACACACTGCTCAAAATCCCGATAAATTTTAGTAACACTGTTACTGCTACGGGATAATTCTTATGTTGATAATTAAACGAGAAAACTCAGTGCATCAAGTTTTGTAAACTTCTTCTATACAAAAATTGTAAAACCGTAACAAACAGCATTATGATATTTTATATTTAGATCGTGATTCAATTATGTTCAACTATTTCACACAACTAAACACCCACCTGCTAGTTTAGACTCCAGCCAAAAAAAAATTCAGTCTGATTGACGTCAGTACGATACTGTTTCACAAACAGAACTGGTTCTATTAATATGGGAACAAACCCATTTGCTTGCGTATTCTGGAGCCTTGCCTGGGCCAACTTCAATTCCATAGGCCATCGTGGTCTTTGTTCTTTCCAACCGTGGCCTTGGTGCTGGTCTGGCCGGCCTGCAAATGGCATTTCTTCTGTTCCTTCCTGAGTCCATCAATTATTTGTTGTCCTATAACAATAATTTTAATTGTCTGGTAGTCGTGTAATTAATAACTTACCTCTGCAAACTCCAACTGCAACAAACAAGCAGTATATAATTCGAAATCGACTTTCTTTCTCTATATGCTATTACAACATTAATTGACATTATTGTATCTCCAGCCCAGAAGAAAACACCATCAACATTGTGAGGAATTTTACAATGCTATATAGTTATGGTGCTATAGGTTTTTGCTTTTATGGTACAACTTAAAATTGTACATTTATGTTATGGTACAATTTCAGATTGTACCTATACTGTTTGTACAAATTCTTTTATGGTACAACTTGAACTTGTACCTTTATGTGATGGTACAACTTCAAGTTGTAAAGTTGTACCATAACATAATGGTACAAATTCTTTTATGGTACAATCTAAACTTATACATTTCATGTTATAGTATAACTTTAATTTGTACATTAAAGCACCAATACTATATAGCATAGTAGAAATGCTCCAACATTGTAAATCTAGTATCTGGATTTTCTCGTTGCTTTTAACAACTCAAAGCATTAGTAGTTAATTTCAGTTTGGTCCAATACAGTCAAAAGCTACCTTTTAGATAAAAGCGAAATGATTGGTAAAAATACAAGCGTAAACTTTTACACATTTTGTAAATTAAATTGAAAGGTTTAACTATAATTTGTATTCTGCAAAATATAAACAAATAAATGAGCTAGATCATATGTGAAAGATCACTCACACAATAAACTAAGTGATAGGCTCTTAAATTAAACTAGAATAAATCTAAGTCATAAGCCCCAATAAGAAGTTCTTAATCATAGAAGACAATTTACATACTAATAGAATTTCTGACTAACCAACGAGCTTAAAATCCAAACTCAGAAAATCAAATTAAGCAACGTTCTAAATCATGAAAATGAAACTACAACAGTGCAGTGACATAAACAGTTGCATCCAAGTCATCGTCATCTTCATTGTCATCACCATAGCCATGATCGCTATCGTAGCCATGATCACTGTATTCAGACGTACCCTAACACATGCACTTAGCTTCTTTCTAATGCTACCTTGCACCGATCGAGTAGGGATGAAGTGCCAAATGGGCTTTAAATAATTCATTGGATAGAAAGACAAGTCATTGAGAAAGGAAATGATGGTTACAAGGCACATGTGAGGGTAAGAACTAGGGGTGGCTATACGGTCCGGTCCGGTTAAATTGGCCCAAATTGATCCGGTCCAGTCCGGTCTTTTTGAAAATATAAGGACCGAAGATTGGATTGGATACAGTCTGGTCTTGATCCGATCCGGTTTTGATCCGGTCCGGTCCAAATTCGGTCTTGATTTTACATTGATATTGTGGGATTTGAGTGGCCTAAGGCCTTAAAGGGTGAGGAGTTGGTTAAGTTTTGTACTAAGTGCAAAGGTTTGTGACCGTTTATGCAAATTACCCTTAAGTTTTGGGTGTTGAGCTCTCTTATCCGGTCTTTATCCGGTTTTTTACCTCAAATCTAAGCCCAAAGATTGGATTGGATTGTTTACTATTCGGTCCCGGTCCGGATTATACGGTCCGGTTTCCGATTTTTAATCCGGTCCCGATCCAAATAGCCACCCCTAGTAAGAACCAATGTTGTGAGAACTGAATCGGAGTATGAACACGTATATTAAACGATTCACACTTTAATGGTTTAACCGGATCTATGAGGAGGGTCTACGTAAGAAAAGGTGTCAGAAAATTTATTCCTACCCTTTAACCACATCCTTAAGTTGGCACTTCATTCAACGGGAAATTGTACTACAGTAAGCAATATCGGACGACCGCAATTCGACTCTCAATTGTCTTACAAATGTACAATTCACCCCACTAAAAATATTTCAAAGCAATAGACTCTGGCAAAGTTGGAAATTGGTAAAAGACAGATATGCATTGTATCCCAACATGTCAAGTGGTCATATATCACAGGATCATATATATATATATATATATATATATATATATATATATATATATATATATGGGGAGTTCTACTGTACCCCGGATGAAATCCAGGGTACCGTATATCTTGAGTAAGAAAACGTTATTTAAAACTTGAATTGACTAATCTTTCGGACACGATACTACACTCTAACCCTTAAAGATCAAAATTTAGGTCTTAATTCTCTAAATCTTAGACCCCAAGATCAATTTAATTAGAAACAATAATCGACGGTTATGATTCGTCAAAATATAAGCAAAAAAATCAATTCACCATCTTATGGTTTATAGTTTATGATTTAGATCATTAGGACCTAAGGTTCACTCATTAAGGGTTAGGACATAATATCATGCCCAAAAATCCTGCTAATTCGAGATCTAAATAGCATTTTCATACTCAAGGTATGCGGTACCCCAGATTTCACCCGGGGTACAGTAGAAGGCACCATATATATATATTCACTACACTAGCCTTTCCACATCAAATGCAATCTCTATTCTTAATGATTCAAAGTAAGATGACAAGTCAAATTCTCTAGGGATCACACAGAGTTTGAGAAAATTTTGAAAAGGTTTTGCAAATAACGTCTAAACACACAACTATTTAAAAAACCCGAGCCAATCAAAAGTGGTTGATGCATCCTTAGATTTTTAAAATATTTAACACATGAATGGAAATGAAAACATTAAGAATTATCGACTCAGACCTTCCTATTATATATTAACTCTCTAAAGTACATCCCCATATGTTTTCGATGTGGTACAAGGGGTTATCCTCTTCTCAGTCGAGCAAGAATTGTTTTTTTTGCGTGCAAGTCATTCCATAAGCTTCAAAAGCACGGTGTGGTCGAAGTCTGGCTAGAACACTGTTGGGTTTTTATACTTGGGTTGAAACTTGATCCACGTGCTCCTCTTAGGGTTCTGCGCAATTTTAGGGCAATTTGGGCTACAAAATCTTAGATGGTTCTGGTCATTTTGGTTTTTGCTCCATTATGGTTCATCTTCACTCCAAAATACTTTCTAGGTGTACTTGCTGGGTAGTTGTTTGGAAGTTGCGATTGTTAGCATTGTATTTGTTAAATATATGCATTGTCCACAATACAACGTTTGAAAGTGTCAAGTTGCAAAACAATGCATGTATTGTTTTGTGTGGGTCCCACCAACAATCAACAAAAATGAGGGATTGTACAATCTCAACTAAAAGTTGAGATTGTTGTGATTGTTGATTTAATAATTGAGCACATTTACTTTTTCCAATTATGTTCATAGTTCTTTTTGTTTTATATTAAAAGTGGAGGACAAATATGACATTTCCTTATAAAGTAACTTTATAACAATCAATTCATAAATTTAATCTCAACAACCAAACAATGTAATTTCAAAATGCATCTATTGTATCAATGCATGCATTTATATCATAGTGATTCATAACAATACAACGATTTAAGATACGCAACTTCCAAACGACCCCTAAAACTACCAAACATCGCCCAAAAGAGCATCATAATAAATAGGCTTAATACGCCTGCATAGCCATAACTTTCGCAATTTTGACAATAATAGCCACTTTTTGAAACTGATAAATAAAACACATAAGTTCTAGAAATTGCACTTTGGACATGAAATTATCATTTCAATCATGAAACCACTAAGATTGCATGAACAATATATGAATTTAGAATAAAATATGGTAGAAAAATAGCAATTTTCAAGTTTCATCACACCATAAGGGGACCTCGTAGTGGATTGTCAGGTTTTCGATCCTCTTATGGGCAACACAGTACGAGCACCGGAAGATGCTCCCATACTCAAAGTTGGACAATGAACATAGCACCAGCAGGTTATTTTGAAGTGTGTTTTGTGCATCCACATAGCTCATGGCACACCATCACCAAGCAACCAATCTCAACTCTTTGTCTTCATCATGACCTAGTCTCCGAGGAGTAGTAGAAGTCACATGTCATCGATCCACCTATTTGCCTTTTTGGAAAACAATACTCCACAAACCAAGATAATAAGGTATAAGTTAACTAGTTGTCCCCATCATGTCGAAACAAAGTTGAGACCGATGCTTTTCTTGCTCGATCGAATATAGGGATGGCAATGGGTCGGGTTGGATCGGGTTTTGCCAAATCAAACCCATGGGTTTATTCATGAAAAAATACAGGGTAAAACCCACTGAATTTAAAAACTCAAACTCAATCCAACCCGCTGGGTATCCGCGGGTTTATGGGTACCCACGGGTTTTTGTCGTAAAAAATTTACAATAACAAGTTCCTATCAAAATTAAAGTCAAATATCAATCTATCAATACAAATTATCCATGTATAAAACACCATTCTAGAAAATTCAAGCAAATCACAAATTAACTATACAAATTGTTCAACACCAATCTAGAAAACTCAAGAAAATTGAAGCCAATCACAAATTATCCATAAATAATATGATTAATTGAAAGCTTCTTTCTTTCAATTAAGTTTCTTCACTCTCCACTCGATAACATTAACTTCATTCTACACAATTAGAAGAAAAAAAATTAGACATGTCTCCACAAACATAAATAAGATTAGTTGTTTAGAATATTAAATATACCGAGAAAATTAATTATATGGGTGTGGGTGGGTACCCATGGGTCGGGTTTACCTAAACCCAAACCCAACCCGGTGAATAGTGAACGGGTTTAAACCCAAACTCGGCCCAAAACCCGTCAACACGAATTTTACCCGCGTTGACCGGGTTAGATCGGGTAGGTACTTTTGAGTTCGAGTTTTATTGTCATCCCTAATCGAATACATTGTATCCCTCGGATTAGGATCAATATGTTATTTCATTTGTAACCAAATCATAAAAACATAAATGATTCACAAATAGAAGGAAAACTTTTATGATGTAGGTCGGATTTAACCACAATTTTAGAGCATACTTAGAAGTTCTCAATTGTCAGTAAGTCATCATTGAATTATGAAGATATTATTGGTCTCATATCTTGCCACCAATGATTCTCGTTGACATATTTTGATAGGAAAATATACGAAAAAATTTCAACACAATAATCTGCTGGTGCGAGTAATGCTCGTCAATATGCAAATCAACCTCGCACAATCTCAAGTCAAATTGGGTAATGCTCGCGCGAGTATGGATCAGAGTTGATCGACTCATTCTTGTATAATATTTAAAGAAAACATTTATCTTTTAACAATAAAACACAAAAAAAAATAGTTCATAAATGGTAACAGAGATAATACGTAGACTAGCCGATCAGTTGAAGGATTAAGTTTAGCACTTATCTAAAGTATCATTAGGTGAAATACGAATTAAAATAAGTCAAATTAAGAGAAATGAAAATATTGAGACAAATAAAAGTAGAACAAGTCGATAAGATGACGGGAGGGGAGGGGAAAGGACGAAAGTAATAACCATGTTATGCCCCATACTACTACGAATCTGGTCGAATAATATTCATCAAGACGGATTCAAATTGTCATCGCTATTTTGGAACACAAGTTTCGTGTATCCAAATCTTTAAGGAATTGTAGAAGAGAACACATCTTGCGTCTAGCCGCAGGATACATGCTAGATCAACAAAACGAGGCGCGGAATAGATTACATCTGCTCTATAAACTCTCACTTGTCATCATATTCAGATCAAAGAAGTATGGAACTCACTGCTACAGTTTTATGAAAATTTTGTCAAACCCCTAATCGCCGCTTTTTCCACGATTTCCGGATGTGGTCTTTGAATATTTTTAATTTTGTGCTGACATGGCAGTGAACTGGACCGTTGACCGTCTAAATTACGGTCAAACCATGTGTCTAGCAAATTGAGTATATATGGTTTATAGTTGAGGTCAGGATAGCAATTTCTGAAACTACGGGCTAAAGTTGATTATTAATGTATAGTTCGGGCCATAATAAGATATTAACCTTTTATTTATCCATAAAATTTACAAAGAAAAAAATGCATTAGTCGAGAATAGTGTTAAGGTCCTGTAACCAAAGCATTAATTCTTTTTTTTTTTTTGGTTTCATCTATTATCAAAATGAATATTGTCTTGTAGAGTACAATTAATTAGATTCTTTGTGTAAAAAATAGAGTTAAAAACGAATTAGATATGTTTTGAAAAAAGTTAATAGCTAGTGGTTATGCACAAGATTATACATATCTTGTTATTCCATCTGATTTGCTCCCGCAAAAATGTCAGTAGAAACATGATTTTTGCAATGCATTTATTTTAATCAAACGTTTTTAATTCACTTTATAATTCAATCGGGGAAGTTCGTCTCTGTGGTAACTGGTAAATCATCAATTATCACAAGTGTCATTTTATCGGATATTCCTAGGGGGCCTACAATTGTCCATTTAAGTCATCCCTACAATTGTCCATTATGATCAGTTCCAAATCAACATATCACGGTGACAGGAAAAAAAGGCAGATTGATAGCCAGCCTATGGGTTTGCTTGATCAGTTTCATGCAACTGATCAGAACACAGAGAAAAAGAAAGAACACGCAGCTGGAAATGATGGCTAGCTCAGTAGCTCGGGTTAATAATGAGAAGAAGAAGAAGAAGAAGAAGAAGAAGAGCGTATTGGTTCGTTCAGGGGAAAGCTATTGGGAGAGTTGGGAACCTGTCAGGATACTGCTTCACTACTTCAATGATGAATACTACTTTGACTGATAGGTAAGAGATGTCGGTTATATACGTCGTCACAAAGCCAAACTCGAACCTTCTGCTATTTCTCTTTTGTCAATCCTTGTGAATAGTGATTTCCTATTCCAAATCTCGTTCTGACTTTTAAAGGGTAATACACTTGTATCTTAAATCGCTTGTCATCATAATAGAAGTGGTTATTGAAATAAAAAAAGATTCCTGGTTTCAAGTAACCAAGTGGGGTTGAAGTGTTCACTACAACAAAAACTTTGTTTTAGAAACAGAGGTTATTTGACTCGAAATGATATTTATTTGTTTCAGTATATCTTTTCAAGCAAATGCATTATTTGCATCGGACGCCTCTGTATTTAATTCCTTTTAGAAACAGCCCCATAGAAGCAAATAATATATGTTACTAATTAAGAAATTGGACGCAAATTTATTTGATAGTGTTTCTAATTATAAAAGCTTGTTATTTTCATTCTGATTTACTTTTAGAGTCAAATATATTTGACTCTCGATATTAGTTTCTGAGACAATTGTATTTGTCTTTTTAATACCCTATAGTGTCAAATATTTGAGTCTATTGAATACTTTTTGAGACAAATATTTGATTGTTATTGAGCTTTTAGATGCATATAATATATTTTCATAATTGCCTCTAATAATTTGATATTCTATTCAATTAACAAAGATAAAAAAAATTATTGAATAAATTAAGCACATGAATGATTACATTATTCTTAAAATACATATAAGTCGAAGAGGAATAATCAAATTCGAATAAATGATAATTTCATTCTTAATTATTAAAATGTATACAATGAGAAAGTATCAAGCTCTTCATCTCTCCCTCTTGATCACGTGAGTAGCTTGCTTCTCCACTCTTGCCATTGCTATTACTGATGTGCTAGAACTCTTCTCTTCATGTACTTGATACTATCAAGCATCATCTTTGTCCGCAAGAAATTTAATTGTAATTCTTTTGAACCTAAACATTAGCACACAAATGTAGTTTTTTATCCAAATCATTCATAAAAAGAATAGGAACAGTTCAACAATAGAGAATATATGGTGGCTACTTTACCTCGTGGTTTTGTTAGGGATTCTTCCTTCTTTGGAAACAACAGAAACAACAAGTCGTGGTTCCAGATTCAATATAATACTTACAGATTTGGGATCTGTGAATCGTTCTGGATTCAATATTATTCTACCGATGAAACTTAACAGATTCATATGACGAGATTACTGGTTTTATTTAACGAAGGGGTGAAGAACAACATACCCTGTAGAAGATCGTGCCATTGCAAAGACTAGAGTTTACAATGTAACCTTCACGCTGCCGACTCTCTAATCCTTTCGAACGTCGCAACTTCGGCTAGGAAACCTTGGTATCCGAAGCCAGCAGATTGGCCGCTAACTCTTATCCCTAGTCCACAATTGCTAGCCTGCTGAAAGGGAGAACCAATAGCCACAAGCAAACAACAACATTGAGTTCATCTGTGGAGCGACGGCGTTATTCTAGAGTCGGCAGAGGGATAATGAGAGAAACCCTATTGAAGTTTTTTTTTTTTTTTACAATGAGCCCTACTGAAGTTGAATAGAAAAGGCCCAATCTTTTTATCGGGTGAATAAATAGACTTATATCCTTAATTATAATTATTTCTCATTATTTTTTGTTAATTCATTTGCTCCACAACCCTTCCAATTCCATTTTCAAACGAATCATGTCATGCACTGCGCTTTAATTTTTTTTGTAATTAATTAATTTGTGGTAGTTGCTTTCTATAAGTAACTAGCGATGGGAAACACGTGATAAAAATAATGAATTTTAGCAGGAAAGAGACATGAATGATGCAACAAATCAAAAATCGGTCTTATCAATCAAAATCAAGTACCTGTTACCTTGTAAAACAATATGGTTAGCGATTAGCCATTAGATACCATGCATTAGTTTATTGTTAGCAATAAAAAAGAGTATTTTTTTCCTTTTCATATATATTTTATCACCACGGAGAAATAAAAGAGATTAAAGAAAAAAATTGACACTCCTAGACCCATTTAAATATGCATGTGTACAGTAAGTTGGCCCGTTCCACAAAGGAAAGAGAAAAAAATTGACACTCCCTATTCTACACTTATTACAAACGTTTTTAGAATGACAAACCAATGATGTTAATTTGTTTTACTTGATGGCCAAATCCCGTGTAGGTCAGGCCCATTCAACTCTTTTATTTTATGATTAGCGGTTAGCCCATTAGATACCATGCATTAGTTTATTGTTAAATTTTTTATTTTTAGAAATAAAAAGGAGTATTTTTTTTTGTCTTTTCATATATATTTTATTACCACGGAGAAATAAAAGAGATTAAAGAAAAAATTTGACACTCCTGGACCTGTTTAAATCTGCATGTGTACGGTAAGTTGGCCCGTTTCACAGAGGAAAGAGAAAAAAATTGACACTCTTTATTCTACCATTTCTACAAACACTCCTGGAGCAGGGAATTTGAAATGGGGGAAGAGTTTTTCCTCCCTGCTATTATATGTTTTTAATTTAAAAAGATACAACAAATGTACTTAGTGTGATTGGTTATGATCCTTGTTCTTCTTTAAAATGGTCATGGTTCGAATCCCAGTTTGTGTCTTTTTAATGTGTGAAGACCAAAATGTCCTTCCTACTTTCACTCTCGTTGCAAGAAATTTGAAATGGGGCTCTCGTTTTTCCCTTCGGTGTATTATAATATGTGTAGAGATAGATTTGTCTAGTATGTGTCTTTTTAATGAATAAAAAAAGTAATTGCGAAGAGCAAAATGTCCATCTACTTTCACTCTCGTTGCAAGAAATTTGAAATGGGGCTCCCGTTTTTTCCTTCGGTGTATTATAATATGTGTAGATTTGTCTCGATATTATTTAGGGCTAGAGTTAATACTTTTAGTTTTCTTGTAGTGGTTTCAAGTGAATCATCCTCATTTCACGCAACTCTGATTTCATATAGTGTTTCGAATAACCAAGTGGGATTGAAGTGCTTCTAATAGAGTTTCTGGATTAGGCTCTAATTGAGGAAACCCTTGCTTTACGGGCTTTTCTCTCGTCTAGAGAGAGTGTGACTTGGCGGCGGAAACCATAGGTTTTCCTATTACAACTCGGCGACGCAAATCGGATCTAGAAAACACCACACGAAATACAGCTATAAGAAATACATCAGGGGCTTCCTAACAAGTGCTATCACTGCTTGTAGAGAAGACTTGGCGACGTATTTCCATCACAAACCCTACTTTGTGAAGACAAGTTTTCTGTAGCGTATAATCCAAGGTATACAGCGTGGATTCTATACAAGGTAGATCCGCAATGGCATCCACAAACAATAAAGATGAAGAAGCAGCCCTTAAGAAGGCTGCCAATGAAGAGTTCAATCCCACTGGCGGACTTGAAGAGCGACACAACCAGATTACCCTTCTAGAGGACGATGAGGAACCATTAGAGGCTGAATATGAAGATGTTGATGTGGTCAGAATGGAGGCGATCCGCCACTTGGGACTAGTTGGAAGACTGGTATCAGACAAAGAACCAAATATTCAATCAATGAAAATCGAGCTAACAAAGGCGTGGGGATTGAAGAAAGGGTACCACATAACAGATTTAGGTCATAACCTCTTTGCTTTTCAATTCCTAGAGATGGATGATCGAAATAAGGTGTGCTATGGCGAACCTTGGCACTATGAGCATAGCGTTATGTTATTTATGGCTAGCTGGTGGATTAAGAAACCAACTCCAGCAGACCTGCATAAAATGGAGATATGGATACAAGTTAAAGACTTTCCGGCGGAGCTTAGAACACAATCTATGGGAGAAAAAATTGGAAACAGGGTTAGAGAGTTTGTGTTCTTTGATGATAGCTCAGATAAAATGTGGGATGACTTTTTACTTCTCAGAGTTAGCATCTCCATCAATAATCCACTCAGGAAAAAAAATCAAACTCAGTGTTGATGGAGAACTAAAAGAATTTCTAATTAAATACGAGAAACTCTCTATGTTCTGCCATTCCTATGGTAGGATAGGGCATGTGGGTTAAATGTCCCCAACCTTCACAACTGCCTGTTGACCCATACAGCTTCAACATGAGAACTGCACCCCCGGCCCCGAGGAATTGGTTGTCACACAAAGCAAAGAAGGAGGAAGCAGACATTTGGTGACAACTTAGAAGGAAATTCGACATGGAAAGCTCTGGTTCAGACTAGGGATGGCAATGGGTCGGGTCGGGGGCGGATAGTGCATATCCGTTACCCTACCCAAAGTAGTTCGGGTTTTACCCATACCCATACTCACATGTGAAATTGGTAGAAAATCAAAACCATGCCCATACCCGTTCGGGTTTCGGGTATCCACGGTTATCCATGGGTAATCATTTCTCTTCATAACTTCAACCAATATGTTAACATTCACACGAATTCTCACATTACGTAAGAGGAAAAGTACGACAAGAATTCACTAGAATGAAGAAAATTAATTAAAACAACACAATTTCATGAAAATATTATACTTATATGCTAAATATAAAATAAGTTAGAGAAAAATAATGATTATATCTAGAGAAAATACATATGCATTTGTATAATCGGGCGGGTTCGGGTTGGATAGTGAGAAATCCATGCCCACCCATTACCCACAATATTCGGGTTCGGGTTTTACCCGTACCCACTAAATGTCTTTCGGGTTCGGGTTTTATCCTACCCGATTAGGCCGGATTCGGGTGGATATCCACGGTTACGGATATTTTTGCCATCCCTAGTTCAGACTCAGTTAAGGATGTCGAGCTAGCTAAGGATGATAAACAGACTGATGGTGAATCGAATAAAAGGTGAAAGATGCACAACCTGTACCTATGAATATATGCAAGGATACAGTGCCCCAACCCCAACAAGAACATGAGACTCTTAAAAATGATGTCACACAACAACAAGGGGTTGACAACGAAACTTTTTAGGATGGCAATAATCGTAAGAGTATTACAAGAAAGGCAGGAGTTGTGAAGATGTTTACTGCAAGCAAAGACAATGAGCAAAACCAAAGGAGAAAGACAGGGAAAGTTTGGAAAAGACAGGAGAAAGAACGAGTAAGAGGAACTCCCCACTTACACCTCACACCTCACACCTCAGAAACGGAATATAGAATTACCAAGTGGGACTACACTAGAGGGAGACAAAGAGGACAAGACTCTAAAGAGAGCTAAGACTCTTTTCTTCCTAGATTCTCGAGTAACTGAATAAGTACAACAATCAAAGAAATTGGTTGGCGGTGAGGCAGACCCTGCAAAGAAGCAAGGTTGCCCAGCCCAATGAGTTTATTAAGTTACAACTATCAGGGGCTCGGGAATACCCCGACAGTTGAAAAGGTGAAGAATCTTCTTCCCAAGTAAATAATGGCGTTGTGTTCCTTATGGAAACACGACAGTATGAGAAGGAGTGCAAACAAAAAATCAAAGAATTTTGCTATTTCGATGGCAAAGGGATAGATGCAGGGATCAATAGAGCAGGGGGTCTTCTCATGATGTGGAAGCAAGACGTCCAGATTGAAATCAAGAATGCGGATACCCATTTCATTGATGCAAAGGCAAGAATGTCATCCCTTGACAGCGAGTGGAGACTAACGGGGAATTTTGTGATGGCCAGAAAAACATAACAAGCATAAAAAAATGGGTGAATTACTGGCTGATTTACACCGAAAGGTCCAGATGCCATGGCTAGTTATGGGTGACTTCAACCTCAAAAACGGACTATCTTGAAAAAAGTGGCACTAGATGGCCTGATATAAAGGAAATGAAAATGTTTCGACAAACATTGGAATCCTGCGATCTAGAGGATTGTGGTTTCTATGGGAGACCCTTCCCTTGGAGAATAACAAATCAGGAGAAGACTACACCGAGGAACGACTTGATAGAGCAGTCGGTAATAAACAATGGTTGGATTTCTTCCCTCTAATGCGAGTCAATCACTTGGAGAGGTGTGGTTCTGGCCACATTCCCATCAAGGTAAAACTAAACTTGGAAGAGGAAGAGATTACGTGGGTATGGAACTTCATATACGAACCATACTGGGAAAGACACGAAGATTGTGGGGTAGTAATTAAAGAAGAGTGGCTAGCTCACCCAAGTCTGGGGATAATTGATAGAATCAAAAAATGGGAGAATAGACTCAAAAGTTGGAGCCAAACTGCTTTTGGTTCTCTGAAAGAAAGAAGTAAACGGGTAGAGAAGGCTCATCGAGTCTTAGAGAAGAGAAAAAGGACAAAAGTCGTTCAGATCCAGAGAAGAGTAATTGAGCAGGAGCTGAATGATATTATCCTCCAAGAGAAGATGAAGTGGAAGCAACAATCGCGAGCTGATTGGCTCAAAAAAGGTGACTGCAATACGGGATATTTTCATCGAAAAGCTTCAGAAAGAAGACGAAAGAATACCATAAGGAAACTACGGAATGAGATTGGCCAGGTTTTCATGGGGCAACAAGAGGTTAGTAACTATTTGAGACAGTACTTACAGACTTTATTCAAAGCAGGGCCTCGACCAGAACAGAGCGGGATTCTTTCAGCAGTTACTCCCAAAGTAACGTCAGAAATGAATCAGGAACTTCTAAGACCCTACCCAGATAAAGAAATTTGGTTAGCCCTGAAACAAATGGGACCAAACAAGGCTCCTGGGGCGGATGGCATGTAAGCCAGATTTTTCAAAGAAATTGGGATGTTGTCGGACCATTAATAAAGGAGGAAATCAAGAGTTATTTGGAGTGTGGAGAATTCCCACAACAGCTCAACCATACACTAATAACTTTGATACCAAAGAAGAAACAACCAGAAACCCCCTAGACTTTAGACCTATAAGCCTCTGCAAGGTGATCTACAAGATCATCTCGAAAGTAATAGCAAACAAACTAAAGGGACTGCTGAATCGAATTATCGATGAACCCCAGAGTGCCTTTGTCCTAGGGAGATACATCACAGACAATGTATAAGTGACTTTCGAGCGATTCCATACTATGAAGCAGAAAACTAAGGTCAAGAAGGGTCTAATGGAAGCTAAATTAGACATTTCTAAAGCCTACGACAGAGTAGAGTAGACTTCTTGAGGCAATCATGCTCAAGCTAGGTCTTGCAGAACAATGGGTCAAGCTAGTAATGAATTGTGTTTCGACTGTTACCTACTAAGTACTAGTTAATGGACACCAGACTGAAACTTTCAAACCAGAACGTGGACTAAGACAAGGGGATCTTATATCTCCTTACTTATTCCTATTCTATGTAGAGGGACTTGCAACACTAATGACTAAAGCAGCAAGGGATGGTAGGATACATGGTCTAAAAGCTTCAGTTCGAGGACCATCAGTCTATCACCTCTTGTTTGCAGACGACATCATCTTCTTTACGCGAGCTACACCCCAGGAATGTGATGTCTTGATAGAAATTTTGAAGACCTATGAGCCGGAATCAGGGCAGATGGTCAATCTGCAAAAATCATAAATAAGCTTTAGTCTGAGTGTAACAGCATAACGGAGAAACTAGTTGGTGTCAATTTTGGAGATGAAGCAGGTATCAGAGCATGCAAAATACCTAGGTCTCCTCACTAAAATTAGAAGGTAGAAGAAGACTACTTTTAGGGCACTAGTGGATAGAGTCATAAAAAAGGTCAAACTTTGGAAGAGCCATTCTCTATCCATTGCTGCTAAAGAAGTCCTTATCAAAGCTTTCCCAAAGCAAAACTACCTACTCTATGTCTATGTTCCTAATCCCAAAGAGTGTTCTCGATGAAATTAGAAAATCCATCTCAAGCTTCTGGTGGGGCCAACAAAAAGAGTAAAAAAGAATGCCTGGGAAAGCATGGAAGGAGGTCTGCAAACCAAAAGTAGAAGGGGGTATGGGATTCAAAAATCTGAGAGCTTTCAACCTTGCATTGTTAGGGAAGCAAATCTGGAAGTTAATTCTCAATCCATATTCTTTGGCACCAAGGGTTCTAAAAGCAAAATACTATCCAAATTGCGATGTACCACAGGCACAGGTGGGAACAAACCCTAGTTACACTTGGAGATGTATCATGGCAGCTCAAAACCTTATTCAAAAAGGAATCAGATGGAGAATCGGGGATGGGACACAAGTGGACATTTGGGAGGATAGATGGGTGGCAGGAGTTAAAGATGCAGGCTTTAAAATTACTACTCCTAGACCAACAGAGGATAATCTGGGGAGAGTAATTGATCTTATCGATCACAACCTCAAACAATAGAAGAAGCCTCTTCTACAACACTACTTCAACCAAATCGACAAAGCCTGGATTGAGGGAATTCCAATCCCACGCCATTCAATACCAGATACAAAGGTATGGGCCCTCGAAAAGACTGGACTATATTCTGTTAAAAGAGTCTACAAGCTGTTTTACAAAGAGCTAAACAACAACCCCCTAATCATTGAGGAAGAATAACCAAATGCATATGATGAGATGGAAACTTTGAGTGCAGAAACTTAGGTCTATTACCCTATGAATTGGAAGCGGCTTTGGAAGCTGGTGATCCCACCCAAGATTAAGATATTCTTATGGAGGCTAATACACAACATCTTGTCTACGGGGAAGAACATAGAAAAGCTAAAGAAGGACGCCCCTACAGAGTGCCCATTTTGCAAATTGGAGGATACCCAGAACCACACTTCAAAGAGTGTCAGTTGGCTTCCAGGATATGGCGACCTACAAGCTTCGGACCTCAATTTGAGCTAGAACCCCATCTATCTACTGGCAGCTGGTTCTGCGAGGTAATGGAAAGGGTGCATGATGACACTCTAAGTCAACTAGGTATGATTCTCTGGACTATTTGGAATGAACGTAATAACTATATGTTCAATAATTAGAAAGCATAAGAAGGGGAAATCGTAGGTTAAATTAGGTTTGGGTAATTTGGTCACTTAGGGTAAATTTATGTTGAATGGACGCTCAATCAGCGCCTAATTAGCAACGTAGGACCCATTTTAATGAAATTTTAACAGCAGAGTAACGGAAGGGGCTTCTTTAGGAAAAGTTAAATAAACTAGGGACTACCATAGGAACATTAATAGTTCAGGGGCCTCAATAGGAAACATAGTATAGTTCAGGAGCCACATAGCCATTTAAGTCTTTTTAAATTATAGCAATTATATGCATCATCAATGATAAATCAAACTTTTCAACACATAAGTCATAAACTTTTCAAATATTTAAATCTAAAAACAACTACAAACATAAAAATCCACCATTTGGAGCTTGCAATTATAGTATTTTGATTTTTCGGTCGGAAATTCGGTTCGGTTGAAAGAACCCTAATCTCCAAACTATTCATATTTTCCTTTCGAATTCCGAACCGAATAGCATTAATTCGATTTCAGTTTGGTTTAATTTGGTTTCGGTTCGGGTTTACCGAACCGGTTGCTTACCCCAACGACCCAGTGGAGCTTTGTGAAAAGAGAAGGAAATAGAGCGGCCCATCTCATGGCCCACACAAAATGTAATTGGGACACCTAGGAATGTTGGGTATCTCGACCGCCAGTTTTTCTGTTACTAATTTTGGATTATGAGCCCATAAGGCATTAATAAACTTTAGGTCTGATTATCAAAAAAGAAAAAGTGCTTCTAGTGTTGCTTCTGCAAAATACAATTTACAAACAAATAATCTTATAAAATAATATTATAAATAAACACGAGTAATAACAAACTGGTCGTATGGACTAGAATGTTGTGCTTGACTCATCAATAGAGCCCTAATATATCACGAGATGGGCTTTAGCCCTTATCGAGTCGTCTTTAACCTTCAAGGTAAGGTTTCTATTTAAATGTATACACATAGTAAAAAAGAGCAGGGAGAGACACACGTGCACATGATGTTTTGTTAATCGAGCTCGGTCTTATGGGTTTATTTCTCGGCTCAAAGGTGGCTTACCCTTTGAGACTTAGTGTCCAGGTTTTTATCTTATTCCAATCTAACTCCAAGTTGAGTTCCTTCAGGTGGAGCTCAGACTCTTGAAAAAAATAGAGCAATATAGTTATTTTTCTTTTCAGCTACACTACTTGACAACAGACGAGCAACCTGCAAATCTCCTTACCAAAGTTGTTTCTACTAGTCGGCATTAGTTTCTTTCACACAAACTGATGTTGCATCAATCACCATCAGTTTGAGGGGTAGTGAAATGTATTTTGTAAATATAGTTATGATGAGGGATTGAATTGACATTTGGCGGAATATGGGGGCTGGAGGAATGATGGTGTACACACATAAGTGGTTAGGGGTTGTGCATGATAATGTTAGCTATATATCCCTGATTTAGGGTTTATGGCAATTTGAATAATAAGAAACACTAGCAACGTTAACTATCGTAGAGAGTGAATTAAAGCCTCTCTTGTCGAACCATACTAAATCTCATGCTTTGTCTCTACTTTTCTATATGCAAATTTGATTGTTTAACACATTCTTGCCCATTTGCATGCCGCTTGTGTGACCATGGGAGTGGCCACTGCATAGGGAGAAATGGTGTTGACCCTGATGCCGTACTTGCCCAGCTCCACGGTCAAGTTGTTGTAGCATGCTTAGAAGTCTATTCAGGACCTGGAAAGAGTCCATTTTCTCCCCTTCAACTATTTGCTCCATCATGGGAAGTTATCTTCCCCAACCTCCCGTTGCCAGCTCAGTATACTGCTTTCTTCGACTGGCTGTACCTTCTCAAGGATTCTATCCAACGAGGAGCACTCACTCATGTTATTTTCCTTTGTTGGAATATCTGGACGACTAGAAATGAATGTGTGTTCAAGAATCGGATCCCTTGGCATCCGAACGTTATTTTGAGAACTTACAAGGAATTCACGGAATGGGCTAATTGCCCGAGGAGTCCCCCCAATGACTCTCCTTCTACTCAGCTCAGGGGAGCCCAATCACTCAATTCTCCACCACCAAGCAATTACAATTTTGTGATTCACTGTGATGGATCGTTCTTAAACGACTCCCAGCCGGCGGCATATGGTGTCGTGGTCACTAACCACCATGGACAAGTGTGTGATGGGTGAGCTGACACTCTCCTTTGTTCCACCCCACTCTAAGCCGAAGCAAAAGCTCTTTTGGAAGGTCTCAAATTAGCCCAAGAATATGGCACGGAATGTGTTGTCCAGTCTGATTGCCAGCTGGTTGTCAAAGCGCTCTCGGATGAGCCAAGAAATTGGCCTTGGCGAGGTGCAACCTGGATTGGATCTATGGTCTCAATCTTAAGATCGAACCTGCAAGTGAAGGTCAAAGCAGTAGCACGTGCTGTCAATGTTAGAGTTAATTGGGTTGCACGATCTCTTGCTAGAGCTACTCTCCCTGTTAACTGGATTAGTATTCTTGACCTAATTTCGGATTTCCTTTGATAAAGTGTAATCTCGTTTTTTTCGAGTTGGAAGTGGAATAAAAGATGAACTTTATTATAATAAAAAAAAACTATTTGCTCCATCACCTGTTTACTCCTATGTATTATCACTTGACCTAATCCAAGTCCCAGAAACTCACAAGTCACAACCTTCCCGTAGTTCACACTGAAAATAAAAACAAATAAACAACATTTCCTGCCTATCTTTCCGAGCAAAAACGATGCTATACATAAACATAATAGTATAGCAGAGGCCGTCCGTCGTCTCCAGATTTTTAGCCTCTTTACACATATTCTTACACTAAGACAGGAAAAGTGACTTAAATCCCGAGAAGGGATGTATTCATTCATTACAGCCAATACACCCACAAAACAGAAACTTAACAGCTAGCTGACTGACTACGACAGAGAGTGCGTAACAATGGTACAAGCAAAAAGCTGCAAACTTAACCATCAAACGGGAAGGTGTATATTAAGAACAAAGATGAGCGGCAGAATGTAGTTGTTTCTTTTCCCCGCTAATTGAGTTGGGCCAGGGGCGGGCGTGGGATAAGAGAAGGTTTGAGTTCCTTCACCTCAAACGAGTCGTATGAGTTGTTCTCTCGGAATTCCTCCACCAATGCTTCCATCGGCATTGCTCTTAGCGATTCGATTGTCCCTTTGCTCGGAACCTCCGGCTCCGTCCTCATCGGAGTCGTCCCCGTTGGATCATAATCCTGCGTCAACACAACGAATGATGAATCACGAATTATAATTGGCAAAGAGGATTGGTCCAGTAGTAATACCACTGGTCTTGAACCGGGACGTCACATGGGATTTAGTTCGGACAAAAGTACTTACCATAAAGCGTTGCTGGAAGGTTTCTTGTGATTTGTTCTCCATGACCGCAGCTTGACCAAAGTGATCTTCCCGGAAAGTCTGCAGTGTTTTCGTGTGTTCTTCGACAGTTGTCATTATGCCCGAAACTGATTCACGTTCTTGTACTGACATACCTGCACCGTGCAACGAACAAAGAATATAAAGTCTCTTTTCTTCATCAAATTGTGGATAATGCAGGTGATGTTGCTTATGGAATGAGAACTTATAAGACGAGATCAAAAACACAAACCATCAATGTGCTGAAGAATGTCTTGGCTATTCGTTGCTACATCTTGCTCGGCTGCTGTCCTTGCTGAATCAATCTCAGCATCATGTTGCTCGATGTTTTCAGTTGCATCTCTACAACATGAAACAGCAATTGTGAGAAATTCGGGGGGACTCCGGAGCTCTACATAATGATGGGAGCCTAAATGGAGCAGAGTGCTTATTACCTGACGAGGGTAGACAAAGACGAGACATGCTCGGTGCACATTTCGTTCACAGAGTCGCGAGTCTTTTTGCAGTGCTGGAAAGCTGATTCGGCATTGGTCACGCTACAGGGTCGCCAAATGCTAAGCATCAAAACAGTGGGGAAAGAAATAGAGAAGGTGCACAAAGAAGAAGAAGCTAGTACCTTTGTTGGAGGAGTATCTCCATGCGACAATGTTTTGCAGCAGAATAATCTGCACCATCCTTGGCTTCACTTCCAGCTTGGACGCAAAACTCTTTCCATTTTCGTTTCGCTTCAGTGGTAATATTCTCCAATGAGGAGACTTGGCCATCCATAAATGCCCGGTTTTCAACGGCAGCTTCTCTGAGAACATCAAGCCTTGTATTCACCAGCTCCTTTTGACGGAGAATGTGATTAGAAAGAAGATTGCTGATATCGGCAACAAGCTTATCCGCGTCAGATTTACATTGTTCCTGCAGAACATAGAATGCATGGGGATGATGTTCATAGAGAAGTAAAACATAAATCAACCACTAACTTGCTATTCAGTCGTACCTCATAAGCTTTCTGGAAATCAGCAATGCTGTTCATTTGGATGTTGTCAACTCCCGTCACATGATTTTGGATAGTTTGGGATTGGTCCATCAGTTTGCAAAGAAATCGATCAGTGTAATCTGAAATCTGCTTTGTTTGCTCACTACTTGAGTTGAACCTCTGTCATCCAAGTCAAATGAATATCCAAGCAATCAAACCCCAAGTCCGGATAGAAATCTCTAGGTACACAAGTGTTAAATTGTTTGTCACTCGTGGACGTGTGGAAAAAAAGGATCAGAACCTGGCGTAGCTCCCTTGCGAAAATGGCCATTTCACCCTGGTGAGCTGAGAGAGCGTTCCGGAGGTCATCAAATACTGCAGCTGCTTGGACACCCTCTGAAGCTAGATACTGAATCAAAATGAGGCAATTACAACCCAAACCTGAAATATGAAAAGACAACTAGAACTGAAGTAAAGGTTAAAGGGAAAAGACTCTTACATCTTCAATAGACTGTGCATTGGAGGAAGCCAAAGTTGACATCTCATCCAGGCTAGCAATAGAATTTGACTTGTGCAGACGAACCACATTTTGCAACGCTTCAATGTGGGACGCGTATACTGTCCTCGTGTTTGTCAATTTCTTCTTCATCTTCTTGACCGCCTACACAGACCAAGTATTAGACAAAATTATAGATGAATCATTAAATATTTTCTCATACGTCCTTTCAGTACCTTGTCATGGGTCTGCATAAAAGAATGACAGAGTTTGTCAACACACTGCAGATGCTCATCCTGCTGCGACATAGAGTTAGCAACTATGCTACGAAGACAACCAATCTGCTGAGAGAGCTCGGACTGGAAACTGTTGACTACTGATCTATTCTCTGAATGCAGTTGGTCTTCCCTACCTGTACATAGACTACATTAGTGAGCATGTTTGAGGACATAAGAAAAGTAGCTATTCTTGTAAGTCATGAGCTGCCTACCAATCTTGTCAAACAATGAAGCATTGTCTTTCAGAGCTTTCTCTAAGTCAGACCGCAAAGCACATGCTTGCTGGGTCAAAGCATTTTCTATACGCAACATTTAGAATAACAATGTTTGTTAATGTGGTTCATAGAAACGATGAACATACGACAATGCATAACCAATCAACTGTACCAGCTTTTCTTTGTTCAGAAATGACAAAATCCCTTTCGTTCAGTGTGTAACGGCACTTCTTCAGTTCTTCCTCAGTATTAGCAAGCAATCTGCTTGTTTCCAGCAAGTTTCTCTGCAGGTACAATACAATTCATTTGAACCTGCTTAAAAATGTTTGTTTATAGACATGGCAGCACAAGAACAGCAGAATACCTCTGTGTGAGCAAGTTTGGTACTTAGATCAGAACAATGCCGAACTTGTACATCATACTTCTCTTGCAATTCCTCAAGTTGCTGTCCAGAGAATAGAAAGGAGAGGACACAGAAATAAATGGTGTAACAATCAGAGGTTTTTCAACAGCAATTGAAAATTTGATATTACTATAGCAATTGAAAAGGAGTTCTTCACAGACCTTTTCATGAGTTTCTATAGTGAGCCCCATTTGTTCAATCTGATCAGCCATTTCCTACAAATAAACAGAATACCAACACAAAACCTGAGACTACCGCAAAAACAGACTACAGGAATAGTAAAACTAAACGGATTTTCAACTATGTATCACATACAAATCATCAGACACGAGAAAGAAAAATTCATAGTGCAATTGGATAAATACCTTCCTTTCTGACTCCTCTTGATAGTATCGTTCCTTGGGGATGTACACACCATTCTTTTCACGGGCAGCATAAACCTCTGCAAAGATGACACATTTGTTGCCAGGTCAATAAAACTAGAAAAAAAGCAGGAAATTGATCACAATACTATTTGTAATACTACGCAGTACGAAACCTTCTCACCTGCCTTCAGTCTATCAATTTCACCTTGAAGATCCTTGAGAAGGGTTGATTTCATCATTTTTTGGTTCACCTACACATAACATTTTGCAGCTCAGCTTACACAGGAACAAAACATTTAAATGTTGAGTATCCGATAATGTATTACAAAGGTTGAACCAAACCTCAGGCTTATTCTTGATATGCTTGGCCCGGTGTGCATAATCCAGTGTACTCAATGTCTCTTCCAAACAGTGAACAGCAGGGGAAACAGTAGCTATAATGCAGGTTTTTGTTCTTCCCCCGAGCGAATCACGAAGCAATCTTGTGAGCTTGCTGTCCCTGAAAATTGCGTCACAGATAAGAGTTAGAAGAAAATGAAATAGTAGCATTATTCAGACTAGCACAGACTAAACAACTCAAACCTATATGGAATATGGCCCAGATGCTCCACAAGAGCACTGATGACTCGACCCAGTGTAAGCAAACTTTTGTTGATTTCACCAGCTTCCCTGGCACGGCCCTAGTGGGAAATCGTGTATTCAATAATCAATTTCAGAATGAAGTCAACCTGAAAAAGATCATCACATGAACGAGAAAACATACCTCTCTGGCACCAGACCGAGAAATATTTTCTGAGCCAGCCAGATCCACCAAATTCAATTTCCCACATTTGATTAGTTCCTCACCCTCCGGTGTCGGTTCTTTGATGTGGATTGTTATCGAAAAGAGAGAATGCGAACGACTGTAGCAGAAGACAGGCCCTCAATATGACTGCAGAGTGTAGAGTTAAACATGATGTCAATGAAACGCCAGCCAAGAATCACTTTTACCTTGATTGCTTGTTCAGCAGAGTCTCAGCAGTTCTGCGTTTTGAGGAACCTCTTTCCAGAAGAGTGAATATCTCACTTGCACTTGTCACTATTTCTTCTTCCAGACCTCTAACAAGAACTCCACCTTTCCCATCCTCCATAAGTGGCAAGGGCTTCTTTTGCTTCTCTTCAAAAGCTACCTTAGAAATTTCTTCTGGGGCAAGCAAATCAGTGATTTCCTCGTTGTAAAGCTCCAAGAAAGTAACTTTCACACTGTATTCAGCATTCTGCCCTTCAAGTGTATCAAAAATTTGCTTCACGGCTCTAGGAATAACCCCTGCTTCTTGGGGAAGTTCTCCATTAAGCCCACTCTGTTCAGTTTTAAAAATTAGAGCGACAAGGCAAAGAATGATATATCAATAATTCAAACCTTACCATATCAACCAAAAGCACAACTGTAAGTTTAAAGATAAAGAGAGAGACCGTTCAAACAAAAGTCACTGGAAACGCATTGATATAACAGTACCTTTGCCCTTTTGCATTCACCCTCCATGGTGTAAGTCTTACCTGTACCAGTTTGACCATATGCAAAAATGGTACAGTTAAAACCTTCCAGAACTTCGTTTACAATCGGTACTACTGCCTGGTCATAGAGATCTCTTTGCTGAGCTGAAGGACCAAAGACCTGAAAACGACACAATCAACAATCAGGATACGAACTTTTAAGTCCAGGCAGAGCGCCAAACTCAAAGGTGAACACTCAATCAAAGAGGGACTGCTGGCACTACCTATAAAATCAGAAGAGATTTATCTAACAACGAATAAAGTGCAATCACATTAATTCAAATCTCTTTGAACCTGAAACCTAATCCCCATTTTAATTTGATACTCTCCACATCGTTGCATCAATTTAAACTGGCAAGTACCAGTATCCAACAAGTAAATGCAAACTCTAATCCTGGGAACAGCCCGTCAACATTCTGTTCAATTATTACTAGCAAATATTACCTTGTCGAAAGTGAAAACTCGGTCGATATGCTTCCCGGCGATGTTCTGCGAAACCGCCACTTCTCTCTGGTAATCATTGCAAGTCACCACTTGTGGCGCATTGCTCCTCAGCTCATCGTCACTAAACGGCCTAATCAGACGACACTTGAATGGTTACGAGAGTCCAAATCCAAGGAAATTAAACAAATCCGAAAGAACAACTTCAACAAAATGGAAAACCCTAACTAACTGGCCAACACTTCTCAGTTCTCACCTGCAACGAAGCAGGACCTGAACGTTAACGCCCTTCTCTTTCTCCTGGCGGCCGGACATTCTTCCGTCAGTTTTCCCCAATGAAGAGAGGAAAGGCGGACGAGTTCCTGCTCTGCTGCTGGATCCACCGGCACGGGATGGAGACGGAGCTGGCGACGCAATCTTCGCTACTTGTAGACTCTCCGCAGGAACACTCTCAGTTAGCACTCTCCTCTATCTGCCTCTCCGCCGGAATCCTCACTTCGGTTTGACTTCCTTTCCGACTCCGATCTATCTCCTTTGGTTTCTCTGGGCGGGGAGTGAAAACATGTGAGAGGGGGAGAGCGGGCTGGCGATGTGGATTTGAAATTTTCAGAACCCCCGCTCTCTTGTTTTATTTGCCTCTTCTATTTTCTTTTTGGAAGATGATCTGACGTTTGGTATTCGAGCATTGTGGATCCAACGGTTCTTAGTTTGTTTGGTCTCTGAAGCCTTCGGGGTGATTGTCCGTTGTACTTAGGATAGTATAATGATAAATTTCAAAATTTCGGTCCTGGTTTCAAATCTATCATGGACTGCTATTGAGTATTGACGATCCTATAATGTTGGGCCACTGAAAGCCCGTTCTATTTGGGGTCTATTTTTTTTTACTGAACTATTTGGGGTCTAACTAAGGCGTTTGACTATGGAACCTCCCGCTCGCGGTAGGCCGTAGGGGTGTTCAAACGGTGTGGTTAATTTGGATAATATATAGATAATTTGGTTTTGTTAATTTGGATAATAGTTTGGTTTGGTTAAATTTTTTAGCTTGTTTGATTTAGGTGGTTTGGTTTAGTTTCAAACACTCCTAACCAATCAAATCAAATTAACCAGTTAACTAATTAGTAATATATCTCATAAATATTATATACACATACTTAATACTTTGCATAATCACTCAAGTGTCAAATGTTCCTCCTCTTAGGCTGAAAAAAAGTAAAATTCAATATTGTTCTTATACTGCATATTTGTATTTGCAGAGTGTAGACCACAACATATGGACTCTTATTTTAGATAAAACTCATACAATATGTTGGATGAAAACTTTAAAGAAATGTCCATTCCGGGCGGGATATGCTCACTTCCCCTAGGGGGTTGTCAGATTCACAACCAATGGGCATTTTGAGTACGACAAAAAAACTAATTTATTTATTAATTTTTCTTATTCATTACACATTGATAATTAAAAACTCATGTTAAATACATGCATTTTTAAATTTAATTCATACAATAAATACATTTATCTCTCTTTCTATCTCTCTTTTCCTTTTCCAGCCGCCACTCCGACCGGCTGACTTTCCTACCGACAGACTTTCTCCGGCGAAATCCTTAAATCATACTCGCTCTGACCACCTGCAAAAATTACCACTCCGTCAGTGCGCTAGTGGTCCCACGGGTACCACTACCAGTATAACGCTACCACTAGCACCTGATAGTTGGTAGTGGTACCAAATGATAGTGGTACGTTACCACTACCAACTACAAGATGCTAGTGATAGCGTACCACTCCATCTGGTACCACTACCAATAGAAAATCACTACCACTAGTAAAAAACAAGATATGAAAATCACTACCACTACTAGGAGAAAATCACTACCGCTAGTAAAAAAAAAGATGGTAGTGGCGACGGTGGAGGGCGCACAGGGGTGGAGGGAGGAGGAGAGTCGTAGGATGGTGAGGAGGCGGTGGCGGGGAGAGCACGACATGTCCTGCTTCATATCTTGCTGTCCTTGCTTTCTGGCGGAAGGCGAGGAGCTTACGATGTCTTACGTAAGAAGGGGCTTAACCAGAGGCAAAGAAAGGTCAAATACGCCAAACGATAAATGCATTTTAGGTACCCTCACGTTAGATGGGACCTTGCAGACGATTTCATCGGCCTTCCTTGTTCATCACTGAGATGCCCTCAAAAAGAGGCACGAAGCACAGTCAACTATGAAAAAAAGAAAGATACCATGGCTTGCTTGGCCTACTAAAATTGACTGATGTCAAAAAACCCCGATGCAAAGTGAACGATCTCAAGCTTCTAGAAAAAAATCAGCTATAAGCCTTTTTACCCGTCATAGGTCGATCTGCTCCTACCGCTTCCCGATGAGTTAACCCTTCGCTCCTCTCGCTTTGCTCGAGTTTCGCACCCACCTCACCCCGTGAACTCAAAGGTGCCTAGCTTGCTTGTTTCCGTTCCTCCGGCGTGAAATTCTTTTTCCGTTTTTCTTTCTGTATTCCTGATTTATCCACTAGGGCAGTCTGGTTGGTTCTTTGCACCTAGTTTTGGTGTAGCGGCTATATTTCGGTTCGACCGTAGGGAGAAGGTGCGAAGTTGCTCGACTGAAAGGAGAGGGGGAGAGTGAGCCCGAAGGTTTAGAACGCATGGTTTATGAACGACCCAAAAGCCAATACAGATCTTCTGTTAGCTCTTCGTGGTGATAAAAACGTACACCCAGAAGCCATTTAAATAGGCAATGAGAAGTTTAACTAATTTACTTTCAAGACTATATTCAGACTGTACTTGGCCTAGTGAAAACAAACGAGAGCAAAATGATAGGAAAGATAGAACAATCGCGATTCAAAGTCTAATGTGTTCAAAACCCGCCGAGAAGAAAAGAAAAAAGAAAGGAAATGAGTCCATGACTAGAAAGCGTCTCAAGAAAACGCGTATGTTAATGTGAACTTATGTTAAAGTGATGCTTTGTCGATTCATCATTGAATCAGTAACGAATTCCGATCAAACTAAAATGAATGTTTCTTTTTTCACTCTCGAATTATCATAGAGAAAGAGTTGATGTTGATGGTCGAATTGCCCGGGGCTTAGGAGTGAATTCTGCGACGAGTATTCGGTTTAGGGTATTCAGCTGAGCCGATCGAGAGAGAGATAATTATTTCCATTCCACCCTCACGTCTATCAATAAGTAGCTCGAGCGTCCTAGCTTAGGAAAAAAATGTTTGGCCGAACGAACCCCTATCTCTTGATTGATCTGACCAGATCCAGAACTTAGAGGTTTTCCCACTTGCTATTGTTAGCTGTTTTCATAATAATAGGCTAGGCTTCGCTCTGCAAGAACTCCGAATCATTCTCTTGAAGCTCATCCTCTTCATCATAAATGATCCGCTTGTCCCGAAATGACCCGGCCTAATAGGGAAATCATATGGTATGAGAGATCTAAGTCTTTAAAATGTTGAAACAAGTCAGCCCTTACGTACTACTGCTTATTGTAGTTCGACCAATCCTTTGGGATTTCAACTCAAAATCGCTGGTTCCATAACAAAAAAGAGGCAAGTCTTCCTATATATGAGACCTTGCTTTAGTTATTTAATGATCGTCACGCTTTCACTTTTATTATTATTAAAGCCACAGAAATAAGGCTTTGGATACTGAGTAAACCTCATCTTCCTAAATTTTTTATTTGATTTCCTAGCCCCCTTATCTCACTGATGGCTTGGCAGCTAGTCTCACACTGATCCCACTAGTTTAGGTCTTCATTATTACTTTGGTGTGAACGAAGCGTCCAGTAGGCAGGTTTACCATGTTTAGCTCCACCTCGTAGATCACTGCTAACGAAGCATCCGTCGCTTGTCCCTCGGGGGAGTAAAGGAGCCGTGCTTTCAGTGTGAGCAGCTGGACGGAGAAAGCAAGTATTCATAGGCCAAGAGGGTACACATCATCCTCAACGGGGTGGGATGGTCAGGTATTCTTTGCAGATAAACTTTTATTTTCGGCTAATCCGACACGAAGTAGCTCGACCGATAGGGAGAGGAACGAAGTAGCTCGACCGACCGTAAAAGAAGCACCGTCGGAAAGGAGATTTTGTCTCGACAACCACCCTACCCAGGGACTGTCAACTCTCCCAACAACCCATAATGCCACCACCTGGTGCAAGTATTTGGGACGAAAACACAGTTTAGTTTAAGGTGCGAGATTAGAGTCAAGCAGGAGGCACTTTTGGTCTTCTTTTATTGGGCTTGTCTTCCAGACCTCCTGATGCAAGATAGCAGAGAGTAGTCAGTGTTAGTAGCTCCTCTTTTCCCGAGTGCGGGAGTAAGAGCAGAGGAAAGCCGTTGTTGCCTGATGGGAACTTCCCCCATATTGCTATCAATGTCTTCATGTCGCACGACCTCTTAACAAATTGCTTCCTCAGAGCTGGTTCGGTAGACCTGGAAAGAGTTATAGATTGGTTTACCGGCTTACGAGCACGTACATAAGTGCTGCCCTTCGGCTCGGCAATATGGAACTTCTCAACAGCTCTCGTTCCTTTATAAGGTCCTATCGCGATAGGTAGGCCCAAGCCTTTCCCTTCTCCCCAACCGAGCAGTAGTTCCCCACAGGCTAGCCATCGTATTGCTGTGAGGGACCAGCTATGGCACAGTTTGAGGCACTTCGCAGAGGAGAATACCATTCCTTGGGCGGTGATTGGAGATTTGAATGACGTTGCTTCTGATAGCATTGAAGTCTTTTCGAACGGAAAGAAATAAGTCCAAATACACTAGCTAACCAACTGAGAGATTAATTAATTGCTTTAGGAAAGGATCATTTTAATGATAGAAAGCATCCTACTAGTGAAAACTAAAAGACTACGACTACAAGCCAAGCCGGAAGCGAGCCGCTTCTATTCTCGTTGGCTGCTGCTTTCCTCCCCGATGGTCTAAACCGGGTATTCACTCACTTTCAAGTCTACGATTGTTGGGTCTTCCTTCCCTATCCTATCTAATAGAGAAAGGAAGAACCTATTCCCTAAAAGAGGGCGGTTAAACGGGCTTTAGCTCCGCGGGCTAGCGTCGGTTCAAGGCTGCCGTCGAGACTATGCTATTTCATACCTAGAACATGCGTTCGAGAGAGCTCATCAATTCGCATCCTCTCCTTTCTACCCGGGGCAGCTATCCTGAGCTACAACATCGATCAAGGTGAGAACCGAGCTAACCTTATCGCGCCGAGTCAGTCCTCCATCTCTCTCTCTCGGCCTTATTTAAAGCTCCCACAGACCTTGGTGAAGAGGAATCTGGGTCACCCAGGGTATATATCGTTTATGGTTAAACGCTGGCCTTCCGCGTCAAGTCCTTCCTATTAATCAGAAGGTTTCTCTCAGATACAAGGAAATGATTCAGTTCCAGAGCGAAAAGATCGTAGTTCTCGAACGAGCAAGCGAAACGATTCCGGAGCATCCTCAGGCTTCGGTATTGTTCCTCCAATGATCTAAGTACCAAGTACTTCTTGTCGTGCTCTAATATGATCCGTCTCGTATAAACAGCTTGCTTCTGGAGTGCGGGAACTGGCACTATGGCATCAGTAGGATCCACATTTGTTTGGAAAGTGCTTTTCTGCTTGTTTGAAGGAGCAGAAAACTACAAAATGGTGGCCTAGGCTTGCGAGACGCTTCCCGGATGAATGAAACCTTCATGCTCAAGCTGGCTTGGAGATTGTTGACCGAGCCGGAAGCCCTTTGGTCCAGAGTCGTGTGCGCCGGTGCTGGAAGGTCAGAAGGATAAGTGTTATAAGCTTTGAATGGAACCCCCGGTAAATGGCGGCAGTAACTCTCTTAACTTAATAAGTCATTTCTAGCGTCAACAGTTCAGCCCGAGGGCAGGTTTAGAACCAGCTCTAGCAAGAGAGCCAATCTTCTTTCTCCAATCCCCTGACTGCTTCCCCTCGGTAAGAGGGCCCCGATACAGGCCATTCCTTGCAAGATGACCTTTTCAAGTTGAAAGTATGATTGCTTGAACAAGCAATCCGAACTGAGGCAATATTTTTAGTAAGAAAGCGGCAGACTAATGTTCAAGCTATGGCTATTGTAGCCGGGATAAGCAGGCACGAACTTCCGTATAGCGTCCTAGTTTTTTAGTACAAGTAGCTAAGGGGGCTGCGAGGTACGACTTGTGTCAAACTTGTGATAGAATACTTGCTATATCCCTGCCTTCTTGCACGGCTCTCAATCGATGGTGTTTGAACTTTCTTTTCATCTCAGGACTTAACTCAATCTCAGACTAATAGAATAGAAAGAAACGGTAAGCTCTCTTCTCTATTTTCTAGCAATGCTATACCTATCAAAGTTTAGAACGCTTCTTTAATCTTAGACTCGTTACGCTATTGCAACATGCCACAGTGGAGGGGGTGGGGCAGAGCCGTCTGCGGGAGATAGGGAGGAGGGGAGAGGGAGGAGTTAGGGGTTTTTTCATTTATATGGGGGATGATTGAGTGTGTCAAGTTTTTTTCATTCCAAAATACCCTTCGTTTAATCTTAACCAATGATTTAAAAAAAAGGAGAGAGAACGTATATGATAGCTATATAGTGGGTTATGAACGTTTCTCATCCAATCTATTTCAGCCTATGGCTATTGCTAAGAGAATACGTCAATTTACAAAACACAATAATTCATTAACCCATACCATTGACATATGTATTTTGTTATGTGAATACTTCTATTAACAGTAAGATAATTGTATTAGTTACATGTATTTATGTTAAAAATTAACTATAACTATGTGTTGATTGTTATGCTCTATTCATTATATAAATTGCAAATTGATGCATTAATTGGAGATTCCTCACTTAATGATAAATGTGATGTTATATTGGTTATTCTGGTTAACCTATTAACCAAACTGATTAAACTTTAATTTGCTTAATTTGGTTTTTGTATTAGTTTGGATGGTTTGGTTATGATATTGTATTCCATGGTTAACAGGTTTCAGGCTTATTTGGTTTGGTAATTGCCATGGTAACCATTTGAATACCCCTAGATAGCGGGCCTTCTTAGCTAAACAAATTTTTTTCATGCTTTATTTCTCAGCAAACGGCAACTTCATTTTCGTTAGGGATGGCAAGTTGAACCCGCCTCGTCAAGTATTACCCGACTTGACCCGCGATGGGACGGGTATTACCCCAAGTCGGGTATCACCCGGACCCGCAGTAGCACGGGCGAGGCATGAGTATCTACTTTTGGCCCGCCCTGCCCCATTCTTGAGACATTCTGTCTCACTTTTTAGTTTTTAGAGTATTTATTCATATTTCTCCTATTTTAACTTTTCTTCAACTAGTCAGAATTGATCTTTCAACTAGTTAGACTCATTTACCCATTCTATTATCACTATTTTCATTCATATAGTGTTTTCCTCTTCGTATTATCGTAAAAAGTAAAATTTTGGGTGTATGTTTTTTTTAAATAACATATATGAGTGGGTCGACCCGCCCCGACCCACAATAGCGTGTGACGAGGCATGGGTATTGAGGTACCAGCCCGCCCCATTGTCATCACTAATTTTTGTTTTAATTTCTTTTATGTTGTGGCAGCTATAGGAAACCGAATGACAAGTTAACATCCCATAATGTGGTGGAAATTGGTTCTGATTGAATTGACTCGGTCTACGGGATTATATTTTTGTCGTGATCGTAGTCGGACCAAATCATTAAAGTCACTGATTTAATTAGGGGTTAATACTTAATATATTTGTTTGGCTCGAATTTTTCTCGAAATTACTATCCTGACCATTATTATAAAAAATGCATATCTTGGCCCAAAATATTAGCGTAATTGACTAATTTGACCTGACCCTAGCATTAATCGTCAATTTGGACGGTCAATAAAATATTAACGTAAAATATTAGCGTAATTGATGTCAAAAGTTGAGCGGAGGACTAGGTTTTCGAGACTGCAATAGTGACAACTTAGCTCTTCTGGCAAAGCAGGCTTGAAGGTTTCTTAGAGAGCCATATGGGGTGTTGGTTTCCTGGTACAATGGTTCTTACTTCCCGGGAATCATCTTTTCTTCTAGCTTCTTTTTGATCTCGTCCATCTTGGGCATGAAGGGGAATTCTTGAGGGTATAAGTCTATTGCTCCTTGGTATTTGGTGGCAAATAGGATCTAGCCATTTGGTTCATATCATTGATGATGGATGGCTGCTGAATTCACCTCCTTCTCGTCATTCACTCCTTTCAAATGTGGTTCTACCCTTTCCCATGGTATCTGATAGACCGTTATTTGCACATATTTTGCCCATGATTATTGAACTGTTTGAGAATTGATTCTCGTATTTTAAGCTGATTTCACGCTAGGTTGTGCGTTTATGTCAGGCTTGGAGGCGAGTTTCGAGTAAAAAATGGAGAGTTGGCGGCGAGAAGGAGCTGATAGGAAAAATACCTGGTCAGGTCACTATAATACCCGACCGGGTATATGTGGTTGGAGACCGGGTAAAGGCAATTTGGAGGCCCGGACATGATCCCTAAATACCCGATCAGGTATTGTTACCCTTAATCGGGTATTCTCCAGAAGTTTGCTACGTACCGTTTCCACATACCCGACCGGTCCTCTTAATACCCGACTGGGTATTTGGGTCGGGTTTTGAGAGCTGCAGTTGTTCGTAGGAAATTCTGGGTTCTTTGGCATGCATTCAAGTTTTGGAAAAAGAAAGTGAAACCTAGAGAGAGAAAGCGATGAACTAAACCTCCAAAGTGACTTAGATCGAGTTTTGACACCATTGGAGCTCGATTGAAGCTTGGAGAAGTGTCGATTGACAATCAGAAGCCTATTTTCATCCTCCACTAGGGCTGCAAATGAGCCGAGCTGCTCGCGAGTTAATAAATGAGCCAAACATGAGTTAAGCTTTGTTCATCTCGTGAAGCTTGCGAGCTAGCTCGACTCGGTGGCTTATTGAGCTAAACTCGTGAGCTGGCTCGTTTAGAGCTCATGACATGTCTCAACATGTGGCTAGACAGCCAACTCGATTACCGACTTATGGACGAATTAGTCTATATCTTATGATTTTAATTCATATGATTATTAAATTATATATCTCGCCATATATAAAGTTTAACACGTTGCGTATGTGAGCAAATATATCTTATTTTCTATTTTAAAAAGAAATTATGTATCATAGATTGGTTCGATACTATGAAATAATATGATTTGGAGTAGTTAAATTTATTAACTAACTGATATATGATACAAACAAAGTATAATATGAGATTAGCTAACAAAATAAATCATATGTATCATGATATACAAAATGAAGTACCAAATAAAAGTCAAGATTTAGTTAAACAAGCTAGCTCGAGCTCGACTCGACTCATTAATAAACGTGTTTATCTCGAGCTCGACTCGTTTATTACCAAGCCGAGCTCAAGCTGGGGTAAAACTCGACTCGACTCGTCTCATTTGCAGCCCTCCACGTAATGATTTCCGCATCTGAAGCTGATTTGTCTTCTCTCTCTATGGAGTAAACTCTCTCTCTCACCTGGGTATGAAGAACCCTAGATTTGTATGTTAGGTTTGGTTGTATGAACTCAAGTACATGATCCTTTGACATTGATTATACTCAATTGAGGCATGATTTTCTGAATTGCATGAATCCTTATCAAATTCCTATAGTTTCTGCTTTGAACTAGCAAGAGAATATCTGCCTAGGTTGACAGAACACCCTTAATTGAAGGTGGAGAATTGACTACTTTAGTTGAGGAGTCAATTCTCTACTTTGTACTGGATTTCCTCCAGTAGAGGACGTTTTGCACGTTAGGGCCTTAGTTTGTTTACTCCGGTGGAGGTTAGTCGCCTGTCGGGTATTCAGAGTGAGAGGGTCTGGAGACCTTTAGTCGAGACTTCAGACTGAATAAGAACCTTCCGCAGTATAACTGTCATTAAATCTGAACTTGGTGAATTATAACCAAACTTAACTGCAATCTAGGGGGAACCATATCTGGGTGACCTCTCTCAAACTTGAACTACAATCTTTACTGCTTTGTGGTTTGTTTAGATTAGTTATAACCTCACTACCATTTAACAGCTAGATAACGAGAATTCACAGAGTAGTCATCACATCTAGGACCCGGGTTGACAACTAAAGCTAAATCCGCTATACTACGCATTATTAGGTGGGTACACTCGACCGCTTTCTAGTGTGACGGTACAAGCAAGTCAAGTTTTTGGCTCGGGGGACGGCTAGGTTGTTGAAGAAACATGATTTATGGTACTTTAGCATTTCTTTTCCGCATTGATTAGTTTACTTTGTCCCAATTTCCCCTTCACTGGATTGCTTGCTTAGTTGTGTGCAGGTAGTGCATGACCCGTAGCCAGTTGGGAGCATTACTACCATTAGATCCGAAGCTAGAACACACTTTTTGCCAGCTTAGGAGAGTGCAGCGAGCGAGACTGGCTATGGCAGAAGAACAGGTTGGCGGACGGATTAGCAGCGACTCCGAGCAGGACGACGACATGGGAGACAAGAACAACCGGATGAACAACCTGAATCAGGGACAGCCCCCGGGGATGCCCCTCTAGGTTCCTCTGATAAATCAAGTCCCACCTAATGGCGGCTTTCCACAGACAGATGCTACAACCATCAGCCACCTCCCCAGCGGCCTACTATGCAGTACTTCTATACTCCACGGATCGCTGACATCTGCCCCGTCATCTAGTACCCGCCCATCCCTGCCAACAACTTTGAGATCAAGCCATGCTAGATCCAGTTGATCACATCTTCCATCCAGTTCCATGGACTTAAGGATGAAGAGGCGAGGGTGCACCTTCTCGGTTCTTGCAGCTGACCAATGGGTTCAAGCTGAACGGTGTCCCAGATGACGCGATCCGTCTTCACCTCTTCCCCCACTCTCTGGCGAGCATGCCAAGAGGTGGCTTGAGACTCAGTTGCCACTGTACATCACTTCTTGGGACAATCTGGCCAACAAGTTTGTGCATAGGTACTATCCAGCCTCAAAGACCTCAGAGATTTAGCGGGAGATCACTCATTTCTGCCAAGAAGATGATGAATCACTGTGAGATGTTTGGGAGCGGTACTCGGGATTGTTCTGGAAGTGTCCCCATCACGGCTTTAGTGATGCATTCGTTGTGGGGAACTTCTACAGTGCTCTGTCTCCGAAGAGTCAGAGATTGATTGAGTCTTTATGTACGGGTGGACACATTCTCACTAAGACTCCACCCGAGCTGAATCAGATGATTAGTACTTTGGCCGCCAGAGATTATTCTTGGGGGCAGATCACTAGAGGTAGGAGCTCTCGAGACAGAGGTGTGCATGCCATGGAGGCCAGACCAGGGCTTGAGCGAGAGGTGGCGTAGCTGGTTCAGACATTGAAACAGCCTAATAGCCTCATATCAGGCAGAGGCATTGCAGCACCTCCAGTAGCCCAGTGCCAGTGGTGTGAGAGTTCGAACCATCTGGTGGAGGACTATCAGGCTATGCGGGAATCCACCACTCCCCAGAAGCAGTTGGATTTCATTGCCAATGCTCGGCGCCTCGATCCCTACAGTGGTACTTACAATGAGGGTTAGCGCCAACATCCCAATTTCTCCTGGAGTGGCAACAGCAGCACCACCACCAAGCCTCCTGACTTGGTAGCACCGAATGGGGGCTTTCAGTAGAGGCAGCAGTACCAGACCCAACAAGGTCCATTTCAGTAGCAACAATGACAATTTCCTCAGCCGTCACCAGCCCCTTAGTAAGGTGACCAGATATCATAGCTAAAAAATATGGTGACGGCATTCGTGAGCACCAGTACGGAGAAGTTCGCCAGGATGGACCAGTTCATGGAATTTTCTATGGGGAAATTCAATGCATTGGAGGTAGGTTAGAGGAACCAGAGTGCTATTTTACAGGATCTCCATAACCAGATTGGAGTGATAGCCCGAAACAACAGCACCAAGAACTCTACATGCCAACACCATCCCAAATCCTCGCGAGTCTCACCAGCAGTTGGATGCCATTACTACTGTAAGTGGCAAGAGAATGATTGTTTCTCCTGCTCCGGTCAGCCATGATGAACCAACACTTCCAGCTGAAGATGATGAGGTGGAGATTGACAAGGAAGCACCTGTTCGCAAACCACAACTAGTGGTTAAGGAGCATGTTACTAAGCTTCTGTGTCCCACCTGGATGCACAAAGATCGGCTATAGGCTAAGTTCAGGAACTTCATGTCGATGCTTAGGAAGTTGAATGTTCAAGTGCCCTTCCTGGAGGCATTATCTTAGATGCCTAAGTATGCAAAATTCATGAAGGATCTCCTAACTAAGAAGAAGAATCTCAGTGAGCTGTCCACTGTTGAGCTCAGCGAGGAGTGCTCGGCCATGTTGGAGAACAAGCTTCCGCAGAAGCAAAGGGACCCATGTAGTTTTACTATCTCGTTCTTTATTGGTAAATTGCATGTGGAGAGGTCCTTTGTGGATCTAAGCGCTAGTATAAATGTTATACCATCTAAATTATTCAAGAAACTAGGGCTAGGTGAACCAAGTGCAACTAGGATGAGTATCCAACTAGCTGATTGATCAATAGTTCATCCTAGAGGCATAGTGGAAGACCTCCTGGTTCAGGTTGGCAGATTATTTTATCTTGCGGATTTTATTGTCTTGGACATCAGTGACGCAAAAGTGCCTCTGATACTTAGATAGGCCTTTCCTGGCCACCGCCAAGGCTCTCATTAACGTGCATGATGGGACATTAGTTTTGCGGGAAGGTGAGGAGCAGATAACTATTTCCATCACTAATAACATGACTGCCCCCTCGCCTTTGCATGTTGTATCTCACTAGGTGCACGAGTCTGTCGTGTATCCTTTTATGTCTCCCATTTTGCAGGACTCTGCAACTCCTCCTCCTCCTCCGCCACTCCCGCCCTCACAGTTACCAAAGTTGCAATAATTCAAGCCCGGGAAAACGAAAGCTGGAGACAACTATGAGCTGGTCCTGGCTCCTAAGCCACGACCCCCTGGCCATCCGAGTACTCACTCGCATGCATCCTGCAGGATGGTCAGGTCGAGTGGACTTGTGCTGGTGGCCATAATCGCCGTGTGCATGGCCACCATTTGAAGTTGTACCTCAAGAGCGATGTGGATCCGCTCTTGGAGGCACCTGTTCCTAATCTGCTCTTGTCCAGCTAAACAACGGTAAAGAAGCGCTTGTGGGGAGGCAACCCAACACGGTTTGCACTTTCTTTCCCTTTATCCTTTGTGTTTTTGTGGTCTGATTGACTTCGACCGCCTCGAGTAGGCTGTACTCGCTGGCTCTTATCTGTGTTTATCTTTTGTTTGTTTTGTTTTGTTTTGTTTTGTTTTGGGAAGGAGTGCAAACTGGATTTTTGTGTTTGGCTTGTTTTTCTTTTGGGATATTGTGCCATTGGGCTGACAACTCTACCTAACGACTTTGTGTTTGAGTGGCTGTTTTGCTCTAGCCCGTGTTCTTGGTTCGACTGGTCCCTTCCAGTCCTCCGCCTCGACTGGTCCACTCTTCGGTCTTAGATGCAGTCGGTTCTTCCCGGTAACCTCGTTCCCCTTATCCTTCCCTCTTCTCCATTGAGGGCAATGTCGATCTTAAAATGTGTGGGGGTGGGGTGTTTATATTTGACTGACTAGTTGTGTTTGTGTGCTTGGAGCCTAGTCCACTGTCCAAATTTTAATTTGAGGGCTCCAAGTACGTGTTCCTTGCAATCACTTGCTTAGTATGCTTTGAATTGACAGTCTTTATGGCCATATGCAACCTAGGGAGGTAGTTGTATCACTATGGAGGATGTTGATTTTTCCTATCTGTCTCCTTGTTGTGCCGGTTGATTTTGTGAACTAGTGGATTTAGGACCTCTGATTCATGTGGTATTGATGACTCTCCCTATGCTGTGTTGTGGACTAAAGTATCGTAAAAGGGTGCTCAATTGGGTGAAATGAAAAAGCAGTTGGTCCTCCATGTCAAAATTTGAAATTTTAAAACATGGGGTAAGCCCAACGTGTGCGGCACTGTTCATTGCAAAAAATCGGGTTTTGGAAGAGACTTTAGTGATCCTTGGTGGGGTAGGTCTACCAGGTGAAGCTAAGTCGTCTCTAGTACAAGTAAAAATTCCACATGTTGAACGGTTTGCCTACTTGAGAATGTGTTTTAAGGGCACTGATAGAGATTCCAATCCCCCTTAATTTCATTGACCCTCCACACGAAGTGAGGAAAAGGAGTTAAAAGAAGTACTCTGGCGAGCGATAGAAGTACAGAAATTGCTCTTGCTCACCTAATAAGGGTTGATCGCGCATAAAACTGCAGTTGGAACCCCAGTAAAGTGCAAGTGTGAAAAACAAGAGAAAAAGAAACAAATTGTTGGGATATGGATTAATATGCCTACACGACTATAAACGGGCCCAAGCCCACCGCAAGGCATCCTGGGCCCAAGCCCACTTAAGGAGGCCCAAGCTCTATATAAGGAGGCCAAAGCCTCCAAGCCAAAGGATCCTCTCTTCTCTTCCCACACTCTTACCCTAAGGTCTCTCTATCTAAACTTTCTCTCTCTCTCTCTACATACCATAAACCGCTTCCTATATCGTAATAACTTGGGCGTCGGAGCATAGATCCCGAGGGCCGCCCCCCGCCTCACAGGTTCTTCCACTCTCGAGGAGATCAGACGAAAGAGTCCATATCGGAGCCTCATAACCGCCTAGTACATATTTGAGAATCTTTTATTTGATTTCTAAGGGAGCAGGAGATGTGGCAAACTGCTAGAAATAGAAGATGGCTAAGGCTCCACCAAATTACAAGCCACGGCAGCAACAGGAAAAAGATGGCTAAAGCTCGCCGGGAAACCAAGGGAAGCTGCGAAGAAAAAGAACAATCCAGAGCAATCCTCGTCCGTGTTGTCACCAACCACAGCCAGATACAACGTTCCTCGTCGTCATCCCTTGTTCATGTTTCCCCCAAAATCAGATTCAATGTCTAGGAAGAAGAAGAAAAGGAGCAGATGTAGAAATCCCACTTCATCTCGGGTTCCTCTATCGACTACAAGCTATGATGGCAGCGGCTAAACCCATCCAAAACCAGAACGATCAAAATAAAAAATAAAAGAAAAAGCAAAGAGGAACGGCTAGAATTTTCTACCGAAGCATCACAGGAGTCGATCATAAAGAAAAAAGGGAGCTAGCAGGAGCTCGGGACAAAAAGGGAAGAAATCATGTCTTCCCCCACCAAATTCAAGGGACGCCAACAACAATCATTGGCGACTTCTCCAGCCACCGGAGTTGTGAACGACGCCGAAGCTCAGGCGGAGCTGTCAACATCAATCCTTTCTCCTCCACCTGTTCACCTACAGTATGCGGCGCTACAGTAGACCTGCAAAAGCAAAAAGCTGGCTATTGTCACAATCACTCTTTCTCATTAAAGAGACAATTAAATGGAGTTCCCAATGAAGTGGGTGGAGTTCCCAAGGCAATCTGCTTGCAAGTAGGCGGATAGAAACGCCTCCAAACGCCGGAGAAAAGAAGATTGCCTCCCAAAGGAAAAACAAGCAAAGTAAAAGGCGTAGATTAGAGAAGCAAAATGGGCCCACAAAAATTGAAGACGTACTGGAAGATTTCCACCAAGCCTACTTCACACGGCCGAGACCAACACCACGAAGGTAGCGTAGCTCTCCGACCGCCAACAGGCCCAACCGCATCCAATCAGTGAAGCCCATTTCATTTTCAGAAACAAAAGTGGAAACACCTCCGCCTAGACTTGAACCAGCACCCATGCTTCTACACTATGCGTGGTTTAACATTAAGCCTTTCGAAATCTCGCCCACCTAATGAGGCCCTTTAACCTCGACTGGCCCGCTGTACCATCATTCCACCAGGCCCGCCTCGCTACCAACCATCATCACACCAGCTCCCGACCGCTAAGCGGTCTCGCCTTCGAAATCCAGCTCACCGCTTGCGGCCTTCGAAATCCAGCTCATCGCATTGGCCCGCAAGCGCCTTGCCGCCTCAGCGGATCATCGAACAGCCAACCTACATTTGATAAGCTAACAAGCCGACCAGTATGCCACAAGAACGCTTTGTAATCACCAACGCAGCAGCCAATACTTAACCGCTCTCCAACTTCTCTCAAGCTAAGTCAATTTTTCAAAGATATATCTTATGCAAAGCGGTTTGTTACTATTATGCCAGCACTCTCTATGCTATATTTATACTTTAATATATTGGGCCCTAGCCACTTGCATCTTTCTCGGATACTCGAAGACTCACGCCTCCTGCCTCTAGGCTAGGCTCAAAGATTCCCACCTCCGAGCGCTGTTCCCTCCGGAGAATGCTTCCCGCCTCCTAGCGATGCTCCCTCTCGGGGATTGATTCATGCCTTCCGCCTCCGGGAAAGGCTAAAACCGCCTCCGAGTGATGCTCCCTCTTGGGAATGTTTTTCGCCTCCGAGCGATGCTCTCTCTCTGGAAACGACTCACGCCTCCCGCCTATTGGCTAGGCTTGAATAGGAACACCTATCATATCCGGAAGTTGCTCAAATACATATCACTTACCTCCAGGTTAGGCTTGAAGACGCACGCCTCTCAGCAGGCTAGAAGAAGAAGCGCATGCCAATTAAGTACAAGAAGGAGCATCACTCAGCGGGCTAGAGACGGAGTGCCTCTAATCAGACAAGAAGGCGGAGCGCCTCACACAGGATGAAAGACAATGCGCTTCCCAGTAGGCAAGGGAGCAATGTGCTTCCCATTATGCGAAGGAGTGATGCGCTTCCCAAGAAACCGAGGGAGCAATGCGCTTCCCAGGAAGCGAAGGAGCAATGCGCTTCCCAGGAAGGAAAGGAGCATGTGCTTCCCAGGAAGCCGAGGGAGCGATGCGCTTCCCAGGAAGCGAAGGAGTGATGCGCTCCCAAGAAGCCGAAGGAGCGATGCGATTCCCTGAAAGCCGAGGAGCGATGCGCTTCCCAGGAAGCCGAGGGAGCGACGCGCTTCTCAGGAAGCCGAGGGAGCGACGCGCTTCCCAGGAAGCCGAAGGAGCAATGCACTTCCCAGGAAGCGAAGGAGCGATGCACTTCCCGAGGGAGCGATGTGCTTCCTAGGAAGCAAAGGAGCGATGCGCTTCCCAGGAAGTGAAGGAGCGATGCGCTTCTCAGGAAGCGAAGGAGCATGCGCTTCCCAGAAAGCCAAAGGTGAGATGCGCTTCCCAGGAAGTGAAGAAGCAATGAGCTTCCCAGGAAGTCGGAGACTTAAGCGCTTCCTAGAAAGCCAGGGACTAATGCGCTTCCCAGGATGACGAAGGAGCAATGCGCTTCCCAGGAAGCCGAAGGAGTGATGCGTCTGACCTGGGAGCGAAGGAGCGATGCGCTTCCCAGGAATCCTAAGGAGCAAAGCGCTTCCCAAAAAGCGAAGGAGCAATGCACTTCCCAGGAAGCGAAGGAGAAATGCGCTTCCCAAGAAGCCGAAGGACTAATGCGCTTCATTGGAAGCGAAGGAGCAATGCTCTTCTTCGGAAGCGAAGGAGAAGCACACCCCAGAAAGCCGAAGAAACACTAAGCTTTCCAGAAAGCTGAAAGACTAACGCTCTTCTCAAAAGGAGAAGTACTAAGCTTCCTAGAGGAGAATAGTTGATCTCGCCTCACACAAGTAAGACATTAACAAGACACATGATTTCCTGAAAACATGGACGCGATATTGGTGAGACACGAAGCAAGAGCATCTCGAGTTAAAACTCTCAAGCCGTGGGGGCCACCCTACCTAGGTCGCAATTATGGTCTACTAGCGCTAACAACAATGGACTAGCGAAGGAACTCTAAACAACTTGAGAGCTTTGGTTCAAGACATCGAAAGCCAAGCAAGGGGCAAAGGAAATGATCACGCAACTCGCACAATGGGCGAACCGCATCATCCGGCTTCGTAAGTAAGGCAAATTAATACACGATTAACGCATTATGTTACTCCTTCCATTCTTACAAAATACATGAAGTAAAGGGGCAATTGTTGGGATATGAATTAATATGCCTACACGTCTATAAACGGGCCCAAGCCCACCGCAAGGCATCCCGGGCCCAAGCCCACTTAAGGAGGCCCAAGCTCTATATAAGGAGGCCAAAGCCTCCAAGCCAAAGGATCCTCTCTTCTCTTCCCACACTCTTACCCTAAGATCTCTCTCTCTAAACTTTCTCTCTCTCTCTCTACATACCATAAACCGCTTCCTACATCGTACTAACTTGGGCGTCGGAGCGTAGATCCCGGGGGCCATCGCCCGCCTCATAGGTTCTTCCACTCTCGAGGAGATCAGACGAAGGAGTCCAGATCGGAGCCTCATAACCGCCTAATATATTCTAGGCTCAAACACAAATAATAAGGGAAAGGGGTTCCAACAAGTGAAATGGAATGAAATAGCACCCGATCCGGAGAATCCCCGGTTGTTGTGTTATGTGAATGAGTCTCTTTGTCCATGAATTGTTTGTCCTACGTCCACTGCTTCACATGATCCTGGTGTCTAGTACTCGTGTCGCAACCGTCCCTCCGGGGGCCGAGGTCGCGTTCACTTTTTGGGATTTGCCATCGATCTTACTTGGAGTGGATCGAACACTCTTTGGTCGGTTCTAACCTTAGGGTCAGAACCGGGGCTTGGTCTGCGATTAGAAATCTAGGTTCGGGAGTACGGTTACGTGTGGGGAAGTGAAATCACACCCCACAACGCCCAAAATCGGTACTACATAAGTCGATAAGTTTTTATACGAGTTGGGTGTATTTTTTAGTAATAATTTTGTAATTTTAGGGTCCCACTAGACCATTAAATAATTTTATCGTATTAGTTTAAGATTTAATTATACGCCCAGTGACGTAAACTTTAAAGATAACGTAGTTGATTAGTTGGACTCGAACCTTATTGGTTGCCTACGTACCCGTTAGACGAGATCAAAGTCCACGTAGTTCGTTAGAACTTTGAGAATTTTAAATTTAACTCTTTTTACCACGTTTCGCTGATCGTGTTTTTTGTATTAACGAATTATTATAACTTTGATAGTTTCGATAGCAATTTTCTTTGTTATCATGTTCTAGCGAGCGTGACTTTCGTATTGAGAATCTTGCTCATAAAATTTAGATAGACTACTACGATTGGATGACGATAAAGCATTGAAATCTTAGCTGTTAAGAAAAGGTTTAATGTATAAGAAGATAAAAATTAGTCTAACCTAATTTCATATTAAGCATACTAACAATAAATTTATTTGGGGTTGTTAGATTAATGCATGATAGCCAGCAGCCCAATCGGTTTGTCGCTTGACTAAATCAGTCAAAGAGATGCAAGGGCATGTGTTCGAAACCCTTACACAAAAAGACGGTGGCAGGGGTGTGTAATTTCAGCAAAACCCTAAGGGTATTCCCGTCATTTGCGGGTAGGTATAAAATTGTCTCTTAAGACAAAAATGAAACCCTAATCTTAATCCAACCTAAATCAACAACCGCTCATCTCTCTCTCGTTTTCTTCTCTATTCTTCCTTTCTTCTTCTCTTCTCTTTGCCTCCTGAAACAAGAAGAAAGAAGAGAATACTCTTCCTCTAAAATGCGAACAAGCACCAACACGAAATCCCTCTTCCTCTCCTTGTCTCGATCTGCCCTCTTTCTCTCTTTGATTTCGGAAGCGACAAACAAAAAAAAACGAGAGGAGTTGGCTCTGACGGCAGCGTTTGAGGCAAAATCCGCCGGAACGAAAACAAGAGGACGTCGATCCGGGTAAGATCGGTACATGCATGATTCTTTCCTTCATATTTTCAATATTTTCATTGGTTTTAGAGTCTAAACTTGGGGTGTTTTTTTTGGGATTTTGGTTTCGGACGAGGGAGAAGAAAAAGGGGTCGCCGATGATGAAGGGCGATTTTCGTTGGCGGCAACGGAGAACTGGGGCGTTTAGCAAAGAAAGAATGAGATCCAGGTAAAATTGAGACATGTATGGTTTTCTTTCTTTGAATTTTTGGTTTTTAATAAGATTCTGACCTTTCCTTCTTTTTTTTTTTTTTGAATCGATGGTCTCTGGTTTCGGATTTCGGTGAGGAGGAAGAAATCGAAGGAAGGGTGAAGCCGAGGAGGTTCTCGACGGCTACTACACTAACGACCGACTGGGTAAGGGCTTTCCCCCTTTTTTCAATCTGGATATCGAGGAAACTCTAGAGGTTTGAGATCTAACGGGTCGATTTGTTGGACGCAGGTTTCAGAGATAGCTATGATCTAGGTGAGGTTTTTCTAAACTTGGGTTTAGTGATTGAAGGTATGAAAATGATGTAACCATATCCTACCCACCGGGTAACTACAGGTATTTGGGTAACCATGGGTACGAATCCTAAAATATGAACTTGTACACATATATGCACATACATACTGTTGTCCATTAAAAATTCTCAATACTTGTAACTGTTCTAGCTTCAACAATCCACACAAATAAAAACAGCAAACACATAATAATTTTTCTTTGGAGATTGACTTCCCTACTCTCCATGTTCCTCGCAAGCTTAAATTTTTCTTTGGAGATTGGTCAAAGGTTTTATGCCTATTTGTGAGGTGTTAATTGATAAGAAGGTAATTGACAAATAAGATTTGGAAGGCCAACGTTGTCCAGTCTGCCAGGCAGTATCAGAATCCTTCCCTCATTGCTTTCTATACTATAGGATTGTTGTTGCTTTGTGGAACTTCATTGGATTTGGTCATATGTTACAACACATTCAGGGGATGCATATAGCAGTGGGTTTGTGTTGGATTTTTTTGTACGTAGTTCTTTCTATACAGGAGCTTACTCTGGTAGTCTTCTTATATTGGCGAATCCGGAAGGGTCGTTGTTTTGCAACATATGAACTTATCCAGGATTTTCCATATGTCCTATTGGCTATTGCATCAATTTGATCCCCAAGTAGTTGAATGGAAAGTATCCTAACTCCTAAGCGTCATCTGCAACCTCCTCTCGTTGTTTCTCCTAACAGTTCTAGCACATCTTCTCGATCTTTGATTCATCCTCCCATTACTCTGCTAGCAGTTCTAGTTCACTTCGATGGAGCAACCAAATTTTCAGTAGGGGGATTGGTTTTGTTGGATTTTCGCGATACCACGTTATTGATTTTGCTTTTGGACGTTTCTACAAGTTTATCACTGCTTCGTTCCTCATTGAACTTATGGCTATTCGGGATGCCATTCGATGGTGTCTTTCTCATTCTATCTCTCATATTTTGTTTTGTGGTGATGCACAGGTTGTCATCCAAAAACTTGTCGTTAAGGATTCGTCACAAGCATTGGGAGGCCCTCTCTTGAGAGAAATTCAGATTCTCGGTACTTCCCTTCAGCGAGCATCGTTCCACTTTGCTACGTAGGTACAATAAGCATGCTGACACGCTAAAACTCAACACAAAACTGCGAACAAGTGTAATCGCAGAATGGAAATGCAGATTAGTGGCAAGTTCTATTTATCAACTCGGGATCTAGATCTACTGCCTACTCCGTGATTATCTATTATCTAGCAAACTAAGTTGAGTGATTGTGATTTTAAGCAAAAGAGTAAGACAACAGGAAATGGTTCGAAGTTCTTAAGTAGGGGAAGAGTCACTCAAGAATGAGTCCCCCTAGCTCCTTAGTTAGGTCAAATTCGTAATTACCTTTGGTTGATTTACTACTGATTAAACCGCGGAGGATCCGACAGTAGCTTGGAATCTCTTAAGCTGACCAAACCCTCTCAGACAGACTAACCGGCAGGCGACTAGCCTTCACCGGGATAGACTGCTGAGGCAATAAACACAGAACTCCACTACGGGAATTGGATTCCAATACAAAGTAGTAAATCGATTAACTCTCCTATAACCAATTCACTACAAATATTGATGAAGCTCTAACAACCTAATAAGATTCTATCTATCTCAGGTTGCAACAGAAATCAAGAAAATTGATCAGGCTTCAATTGACTCAATGAATCATGCATCAATCTATTATAATCAAGCAGTATATCAATCCAAACGTCATTAGAATCAAGATTCCTAACACATGGAACATGGTTCTTCATACCCAAGTGAGACAGGGGTCTACTCCATAGAGAGAGAGAGAGAGGAAAACAGAAATCAGAGCAGTCATACTCATAAAGATGGGAATAATCTACTCTGGGATGCAATATGGGCTTCAATGGTGAGAAATTCACTCCAAATAGCTCTTAGGTTTTGTTCTTTGTACTTTCTCTCTCTAAAACTCTGTTTTCTGCTAAAAAAGTCGTCTCCCCCTTTCCTTTGGCTCGAATCCGCCTCAAAAACCCGATTCTGGGCAATTGATATCCGGTTGACTTGAAACTTGCGCTTAGCCTTTCCTTCGACACTTGGGACCTGAAATGTGACAAAATAGCACAAACCAGCATAAAATAGGCCAAAGATGCACGTCTAGGAGTCGCAAACGGATAAGAAATAAGGGTGCAAACACGTGCAAATACATCGTTATCAAATTCCCTCACACTTAACTGTTTGATTGTCCCCAAGCAAACCAAGTCAAACACAATGTGCTCAAAATATTTGGGACATGTCATATCGACACAAAACACGTGAATCATACTAGCCTTTAGTTATCAACACATGAACAACCTCAACAGAAACCTAGACAACCACCACAGATGACATTTGAGTGCAGCAAAATCGAGCAAAGGAAGGGTCTCCCTTCTGTTCACCAACCAACATAGACTCGACTCAACCACTTATCCAAGACAGTCACTTCATGCATAAAACTCAAAACATCAGAATCAAGACCAAGCCATCTAGGTCCTCACCGGGGTAAAGAGTGTAAAGAACAAGGAAAGAATCACTCACTCTCGACCAGTGGGGTCATGACAATTTGATGCGAAACATGCGCATGCTTATTCTCTCAATCCCTAACGTCTCTTCACCATGACGGCAGCCTCTAAATGTTAGAGTTCACATATTGGGTGTCATCACTAACTAATCTGGAGGTCTTAGACACAGGTTCAAAAGATTGGTTAGGGTCTTGGACATGGGGAAAAAGCCTTTTAGGTGGTGGAAGTATTCATAACACAAGGTTCCAAAGTTCCAAACCCAACACATTCACAACCATTCAAACGACTTACTCTCTTTCTGCCATTCTGCATTACTCAAATTCTTTAGAGCACAAGAGCGAAGGAGGTAATAATAATGTTAGTATTTCTAAGCCAGACTGCTAAGAAACACTACTTAATGAGCATGATTCAGATTTTTGATAGTGGCTCTCTTTAGCTTTCATTCATTTTTTTCTTTCCCTTTTTTTTCATTCCTTGAGAGAACCACCACCTCTGCACATTTTTCAAACAAATGCTCAACTTTTAAGAACTACCTCCAATCCTCACATTATTTTTAGCAGAAATAGCAGAGAACATGCACAACCCACTCTGTTGAACCTTCTAAGAGATGCAAAAGGGTGATTTTTCAGTGTAAACTCGAAAGAAAGAAAGTGACACGGCTCAAAGGGGCTGACTAGGGGGTATGACACACCAGGACAACCAATTTGGTCGTGTCCTATTCCTATGCCTCCATCATCTTAGCTAATGACAACGTAAATGCTAAACATCATGGAAGAGGGATTCATCGCACAAGAAAGAAACGAGCAGGCTCAAATCTCGCATGGCTACCTATATGCTCTATCTCTCATTCTGATTCCCTGAACTAGATGCATAAACGACTGTCAAGAACAAGTGATCGATCCAAGTCACAGTTGGTAAGCAAACAGTTGAAAAAGAACTGAACCCCTACAAAATTCTACTACATGTCTCAGTCATCATTATAGGTTGTCTTAGTCACAATCTAGTTGTCATGCATCAATTCAAAATTCATTCGATTCACCAATTAAACCCACAGTGCCAATATGATCAAGCAAATAGCAGTACTTGCAGCCCTCAAATCTCGAGATTTGGACAGCGGACTAGGCTCCAAGCACACATATATATACGTTCCAATAAATACAAAGCACCCCCCAAACTTAAGTTCAATATTGTCCTCAATGGAGCAGAGGGAAGGGGAACAATGTTACCGTGAAATGCTGATCAGGAACGGTGACTGGAGGGCATACCAGTTAAGAGCAAGGGATTGGAAGGGAACCATTCCAACTGGCACAAAGCTAGAGTCATGAAAACACACACACACACACACACACACACACACACACACACACACACACACACACACACACACACACACACACACACACACACACACACACACACACACACACACACACACACACACAACACACACACACACACACACACACACACACACACACACACACACACACACACACACACACACACACACACACACACACAGGGTGAAAGAAACCATAGTTCCAAGGGGAATCTGAAAACAAACAAAATAAAAAAAAACAGACCGTGGTGGGGTTGCCTGCCCACAAGCTCTTCTTTACCGTCTTTTAGCTGGATGCCAATAAGGTGGATGCTCAGAGAGGTGTAGAAACAGGTGCCTCCAAGAGCGGATCCACATCGCTCTTGAGGTACAACTTCAGATGGTGGCCATGCACACGACGGGTGTGACCACCAACACTCGTCAACTCGACCTGCTATCCGGCAGGATGCAAGGGAGTGAATACTCGCATGGCCAAGGCAGTCGTGGCTGGGGAGTTGGGATCAGTTCATAGTGGTCTCCAGCTTTCTTTTGAGCAGGCTTAACTACCTGCAGTTTCGGCCGCCACTCCTCCTTAATCCGCTCTGTTGGTAACTAAGAAAGCAGGGGCGGTGGAGGAGGAGGGGGTGCAAAGTCCTGCAAAACGGGAGACACAGAAGGGTACACGACAACCTCGTGTACCTGGTGAGATAAAGCATGCACAGGCGAGATAACATTCATATTATTAGCAATGGAAAATGTTATCTGCTCCTCGCCATCTCTCAAAGTCAGGGTCCCATCATGCACATTTATGAGAGCCTTGGCGGTGGCTAGGAAAGGCATACCTAGAATAAGGGGCACTTCTGCGTCTTCATTGATGTCCAAGACAACAAAATCCACAAGATAAAAGAATCTGCCAACCTTAACCAGAAGGTCTTCCACTATGCCCCTATGATGAACTACAGTCGGTCAGCTAATTGAATACTCATCCTAGTTGCACTGGGTTCACCTAGTCCTAGTTTCTTGAACAATTTATATGGTATTTGATGACTCGATATTGGCACATGTTTTCCCCTTTGTTTCTTGATCGTTTAAGCTTGCATTATCGCTTCTTTGGCCTATTTTATGCTAGGTTGTGTTCCTTTGTCACATTTCAGGTCCTAGCATGTAAATTGAAGCATAGGCGCAAGTTTGAAGTCAATCGGAGATCATTCGGCAATTCGGGAGAAGAAACACGAGCATGACCTGAGGAATAATGGACTTCTACCTCATATTATGGACAAATAATCATGGAATTTTGTCATGAAAAGAAAGAGGACCAGACTACGAGCGTCTGGGATCAAACGGCGGCTGATTCGGAGTCCGGACGAGGGAGAAACGAAGCATTAAACAGAGGCTGAGCAAGCCACACGGGCAAGACCCACGCGGCCGTGTGAACTGGCCATGTGGCCGTGTGGAAATCACCGAGCCCTCACACGGGCATATGGGAAAGTCACAAGGCCGTGTGATCGGGAATTTCTGGTTAAAACCCGATTTTCAGCAAAAGGAAAGGAGAGAGCGGGGTTTTGGTTCCCAAACACCCAAGGGACGAACCCTAGAGAGAGAGCGACTTGAGAACATTCTTGGAGCTATTTTGGAGGATTTCTTCGCCATTGGAGCTCGGGAATCAAGCTTGGAGATGAAGATTAGAGTAGTCAGTAGAGTAGTTTATAAATCAATCCTTAATCTAGTTTGCTAGATAATGAACTGAAGCTGAGTAATAGTAACTCTAGAGACCCGTGGATTCGATATTTATTACTTGTGCCACTATACTGCAGTCCCTTTCATTGGTTACACTTGGCCATTGTTAGGTGTTGTGTTTTAGCATGTCAAGTTTTTGGCGCCGTTGCCGGGGACTTTCTAGATTATTAGGAAAGGCAGAAGTTTGTTACTTTAGCGCTTTTTTTCCACCCTTGCTTTTCACTTGGGTGTTTTTTTGTTTTGTTGGTGCAGATCTGAATCATGGATCCTAATGGCTTCTCCAACCATTGGGGGTATCCACCACCATCCGAGTGGTATTACCCTGAGACTCCCTGGAGTAACCAATGAGGAGAAGACTATGGAGTTGGGTTTCAGTACCAACCCCCCTACTACGAAGAACAATCAGACCCCTGGGTATTTCAAGAACAATCTCCTTATCAAGAAGAATTCCTCCCACAACAAGAAGGACCATCAGATCTTGGGTTCGACACAGCCTTCACGGGCGATCCGGTAGGGCCATGCTACACTCCGTGGCCAGATCCAAACTATCACTTGAGGCTTCTCGTGGAGCAGATTGCTCGAGTACCTGAGAGATCCTTTCCCGAGATGGATCCTCATATCCAGGCCATTGCCCAAACTGACTTCTCATTTCCCCGTGAAACAGAGGATACCCTTTGGAGCATAAAGGAGCACATAGAGGTCATTGAGAAAGCATGTTCACAGTTTTCTCAAGACAACTTTTATGCTGCCATACAAGTAGAGGTGGAGGAAGAAGAAGGCAATCATGAGGATGTTGAGGAGCATACAGAAGTTGCCAAGGAAAGCTCCCATGATAATCATGATCAAGTGTATCCTCTAGTGGTAGATCATAAATTTCCCCATTTCCGCTCTGACATGCTGGGACCGAGCGAGGAGATGCAAGCTGAACTTATTGAGAACCTTGCATGGCGACTTTCTCTCCAATCAGTTATGGAAGAAGAAGAGAGAGAAAAGGTGAGGAAAGAAGTTGTGGAGGATGAGGAAGAAAGCAAAGAAGAGGTAGTTCTTAATCTTTTCTGAGGAGAGAGACTACATTTTGAAGAAGGAAGGGGGTTGAAGAAGCGAGTGGTGTCCAAGCTGAGGATGAAGTTGAGGTGGAAGAGGCTTGCACCGACTGACTCGCTATGACACAACACCTAACAATGGCCAAGTGTAACCAATGAAAGGGACTGCAGTATAGTGGCACAAGTAATAAATATCGAATCCACGCGTCTCTAGAGTTACTATTACTCAGCTTCAGTTCATTATCTAGCAAACTAGATTAAGGATTGGTTAACTAAACTACTCTACTAACTAAACTAAGTAAAACTACTAATTACAGGTTGGGAACTCACTTAGGTATGATTCCCCCTAGCTCCTCAATTAGGTCCAAGTTGTAATTCCTTTTGGTTGTTTTACTGTTGATTAAACTGCGGAAGATCCGACAGTAGCTTGGAATCTCTTAAGCTGACCAAGCCCTCTCAGTCTAACTATCCGACAGACGACTAGTCTTCACCGGGATAGACAGCTGAAGCAATAAGCACAGAACTCCACTACTGGAATTGGATTCCAGTACAAAGCGTAAACTGGCTAACTCTCGTATAGCCAATCTCCTACTACCGAATGATGAGACTCTAGCAACCTAATCAGATTCTATCTATCTCAGGTTGCAGCAGAAATCAGGAAAAGTTGATCAGACTTCAATTGACTCAATAAACATGCATCATTCGATTATAATCAAACAATATAGCATCCAAAACTTCATACAAGAAAGATCCTAACTCATGGAACTAGTGTTCCTCAAAACCTAAGTGAAGGGAAGTTACTCCATAGAGAAAGAGAGACTGCAGAAATCTGATCTAGATCTTCAATCTCCATCTCCAAGCTTGATTCCCGAGCTCCAATGGCGAAGAAATCCTCCAAAATAGCTCCAAGAATGTTCCCAAGTCGCTCTCTCTCTCTCTAGGGTTCGTCCCTTGGGTGTTTGGGATCCAAAACCCAGCTCTCCCCTCTCCTTTTCCTGAAAATCGGGTTTTAACCAGCAATTCCCGACTCACACGGGCAGGCCACACGGCCGTGTGGCTCACCCAGTTGCCCGTGTGAGTTAAAACGCGGCGTATCATTAAGTCGAAATTCAGGCTTCCCACACGGCCAGGGTCGCACGGCCGTTCAGCTCACCTTGCACAGCCGTGTGGAATTTCTGCTCTGCCCGTGTTTGCTCTCTCACAATCCCACACGGCCAAACTGGTCACTTGCACGGCCGTGTGGGTTGTGGGTGTGCCCGTGCGACTTCCTTTGTGACTTGCCTCGCGCCCGATCTTTGCCCAATCGACCCCGAACTCGCTCCTAAACCTTCATTCACTTGCCAGGACCTGAAATATCACAAACAAGCACAACCTAGCGTGAAATCGGTCTAAAACACGAGAAACCACATCTCAAACGGTGTAAGAACAGGGGTGAAAACATGTGTAATTAAAGGTCTATCAAACTCCCCCACACTTAACCGTTTGCTTGTCCCCAAGCAAACCTAACTCAAACCAATGCAACTCTCTAGACCACTATAGCAACAAACACCCCAGATCGTAGGTAGAGGACTTCCTAGATCATTTAGCAGCTTACGAGGTCAACCGACGCACAAGTCATCTCATATCTTCTTCGGCGAGAGCACTAGTATCGAGTCGGCATCATGGCAAATAGTAAACAGAGGACAAATGAATTGTGGATGAAGAGATTCTCAAAAACAAAGGATCATGGACTCACATTTTTCAAGGTGCTCTATTTTCTTTGAAGATGGTTGGAACCCCTTTTCTTTCTGTTTTGCTTGTTTTCTGTTATTTTTTTCTTTACTCTTTTTTTTCAAGGGTCCCAACCTGCTTTTACCGGCCATGCCAGGAGCGGATGTCTCGAGCCTCGTGCGGGGGAAAGACATGTAAGGGGGCTGGAGGTAGTAGGTGGAAATTGGGAACGAATTCCCGTCTCCCCTTACAAACTTTCGCCCTATTCGCACGGGAGACGTTATTTTTCAGCACATTTTCGAGCACCTGTTATTTTCAAAACATGAAACAAGAGTCCATGACAGGCAGAGAGTCCACAACACCACACAATTCAAGGGTCCTAAGATCACTAATTCACTCAATCAACCAACACAATATGAAGAAGAAATGAGATTTCTTAAATGCATCAACATCCTCCATAGTGCTACACTACCTCCCTAGGTTGCATATTACTATAAAGACTGTCAATTCAAAGCATACTGAGCAGGCAATTGCAAGGAACACGTACTTGGAGCCCTCAAATTTAAAAATTTGGACAATGGACTAGGCTCCAAGCACACAAATAGCCAAACATTCACCCGCATACATAATCGAACATCCCCCCACACTTAAGCACGACATTGTCCTCAATGGAGGAAAGATAAGGAGGGTAGAACGAAGTTACCAGATCAAGGGTGAATGATGATGAACGGGTCAGGCGGTGCATTCCAGAAAGAGAGAGTAATCAGAACACAAACACCACACACAATCTCACAAAGGTTGAGTTATTGACTCTAAAATCAAATAGCAAAACTTACTCAACCGAGGAGAAATAGAGAAAGAAATGCAAACCGACTGGTTGGGTTGCCTCCCAACAAGCGCTTCTTTCACGTCGTGAGCCGGACGATGGCTCCTAAGTTTCGGTCCATGCTAGAACCTCCTTGAAGTTGAGGTTCTCGTCAATGAGGTGGAGTCGCAAGTCACGAGCATGTGGTATGACTAGTGATGGAAGCTCGTGCACTTGATGCAGATGAAGTCTCCACCCTCGAGACCTCTTCTTCTCTTCTCTCGTCTCATTGCCCCAAACCAGATAAGACAGCATCGATTGGCCACCATCGCGTCCACCAAGAGGGACCGATGTTGATGTGGCCTTGGTCTGGCAAAGAGACACTGCAAATGGGTCCTTGCTAAGTAGGTCCTCGAAGTTTGGTGGAGATATAAAATGTAACTCATGGCCGGTGCAAGCCTCTTCCACCTCAACTTCGTCCTCAGCCTGGACGCCAATTGCTTCTTCAACCTCCCTTCCTTCTTCATGTGGTATCACCCCTGGGAAATGATCAAGAACCACCTCTTCTTTTCTTTCCTCCTCATCCTCCACAACTTCCTTCCTCATCCTTGCTCGCTCTTCTTCTTTTAGAACAGATTGGAGAGCAAGTCGCCAAGCAATTGCTTCAATGGGATCATCTTGCATCTCCTCGCACGGGCCCAACATGTTAGAGCATAAATGAGGAAAGGTTTGATCTGCAACCAAAGGATTTTCCTGATCATGACTATCATGGGAGTTCTCTGTGATAACTTCTATATGCTCCTCAACATCCCCGTAGCCTTTGTCATCCTCCACCTCTTCTAGCATGGTAGCAGAAAGGTGATCTTGAGTAAGATGTGAGCAAACTTGCTGCACCCACTCTGTTTGCTTCGCTGAGCGCTGAACAGTCTCCTCCATATCATGGAGAAATGAGGGATCGAAAGAGGCAAGGGCTTGGATTTGAAGATCCATCTTGGAGCATGATCTCTCGGTGTCTCGAGCAAACTGCTCCACGAGAAGCCTTAATTGTTTGTTCGGATCTTCCAGTGAAGTGTAGCATGGCTCTGCAGAGTGGCCCGTGAAGGCCGCCATGGGTAACTCCAACTCCGATGGCCCTTCTGGTTGTGGGAGAAAGTCTTCTTGGTAATGAGGTTGTTCTTGATATGCCCAGGGGTCTGATTGTTCTCCGTAGTAAGGGGGTTGGTACTAGAACCCGAATCCATAGTCTTCTCCTCCTTGATTGCTCCAGGGAGTCTCGGGGTAATACCACTCGGGTGGTGGTGGATACCCCCCATTGTTGGAGAAGCCATGAGGATCCATGATTCAGATCTGATCTGCACCAACAAAAACAAAAACACCCAAGTGAAAAGCAAGGGTGGAAAAGAAAAGAAAAGAAAAAACGCTAAAGTAACAAACTTCTGCCTTTCCTAATAATCTAGAAAGTCCCCGGCAACGGCGCCAAAAACTTGACTCGCTATGACACAACACCTAACAATGGCCAAGTGTAACCAATGAAAGGGACTGCAGTATAGTGGCACAAGTAATAATTATCGAATCCACGGGTCTCTAGAGTTACTATTACTCAGCTTCAGTTCATTATCTAGCAAACTAGATTAAGGTTTGGTTAATTAAACTACTCTACTAACTAAACTAAGTAAAACTACTAATTACAGGTTGGGAACTCACTTAGGTATGATTCCCCGTAGCTCCTCAATTAGGTCCAAGTTGTAATTCCTTTTGGTTGTTTTACTGTTGATTAAACTGCGGAAGATCCGACAGTAGCTTGGAATCTCTTAAGCTGACCAAGCCCTCTCAGTCTAACTATCCGGCAGACGACTAGTCTTCACCGGGATAGACAGCTGAAGCAATAAGCACAGAACTCCACTACTGGAATTGGATTCCAGTACAAAGCGTAAACTGGCTAACTCTCGTATAGCCAATCTCCTACTACCGAATGATGAGACTCTAGCAACCTAATCAGATTCTATCTATCTCAGGTTGCAGCAGAAATCAGGAAAAGTTGATCAGACTTCAATTGACTCAATAAACATGCATCATTCGATTATAATCAAACAATATAGCATCCAAAACTTCATACAAGAAAGATCCTAACTCATGGAACTAGTGTTCCTCAAAACCTAAGTGCAGGGAAGTTACTCCATAGAGAAAAGAGAGACTGCAGAAATCTTATCTAGATCTTCAATCTCCATCTCCAAGCTTGATTCCCGAGCTCCAATGGCGAAGAAATCCACCAAAATAGCTCCAAGAATGTTCCCAAGTCGCTCTCTCTCTAGGGTTCGTCCCTTGGGTGTTTGGGATCCAAAACCCAGCTCTCCCCTCTCCTTTTCCTGAAAATCGGGTTTTAACCAGCAATTCCCGACTCACACGGGCAGGCCACATGGGCGTGTGGCTCACCCAGTTGCCCGTGTGAGTCAAAACGCGGCGTATCATTAAGTCGAAATTCAGGCTTCCCACACGGCCAGGGTCGCACGGCCGTGCAGCTCACCTTGCACGGCCGTGCAGCTCATCTTGCACGGCCGTGTGGAATTTCTGCTCTGCCCGTGTTTGCTCTCTCACAATCCCACACGGCCAAACTGGTCACTTGCACGGCCGTGTGGGTTGTGGGTGTGCCCGTGCGACTTCCTTTGTGACTTGCCTCGCGCCCGATCTTCGCCCAATCGACCCCAAACTCGCTCCTAAACCTTCATTCACTTGCCAGGACCTGAAATATCACAAACAAGCACAACCTAGTGTGAAATCAGTCTAAAACACGAGAAACCACATCTCAAACGGTGTAAGAACAGGGGTGAAAACATGTGTAATTAACGGTCTATCACCGACCCTATAATACAAGTAATATCCCCACCAAACTTCGAGGAACTGCTTAGCAAGGACCCATTTGCAGTGTCTCTTTGCCAGACCAAGGCCACATCGACATCGGTCCCTCTTGGTGGATGCGATGGTGGCCAATCGATGCTGTCATATCTGGTTTGGGGCAATGGGACGAGAGAAGAGAAGAAGAGGTCTCGGGGATGGAGACTTCATCTGCATCAAGTGCACGAGCTTCCATCACCAATCATACCACATGCTCGTGACTTGCGACTCCACCTCATTGACGAGAACCTCAACTTCAAGGAGGTTCTAGCATGGACCGAAACTTAGGAGCCATCGTCCGGCTCACGACGTGAAAGAAGCGCTTGTTGGGAGGCAACCCAACCAGTCGGTTTGAATTTCTTTCTCTATTTCTCCTCGGTTGAGTCAGTTTTGTTATTTGATTTTAGAGTCAATAACTCAACCTTTGTGATATTTTGTGTGGTGTTTGTGTTCTGATTACTCTCCCTTCCTGGAATGCACCGCCTGCCCCGTCCATCATCATTCACCCTTGATCTGGTAACTTCGTTCTACCCTCCTTATCTTTCCTCCATTGAGGACAATGTCGTGCTTAAGTGTGGGGGGATGTTCGATTATGTATGCGGGTGAATGTTTGGTTGTTTGTGTGCTTGGAGCCTAGTCCACTGTACAATTTTTTTTTTTAAATTTGAGGGCTCCAAGTACGTGTTTCCTTGCAAATTGCCTGCTCAGTATGCTTTGAATTGACAGTCTCTATAGTAATGTGCAACCTAGGGAGGTAGTGTAGCACTATGGAGGATGTTGAAGTATAAGATTTTTCCTATCTAGCTCTCTGCTGTTTCAGTTGATTTTGTGAATTAGTGGAGCTAAGACCGTTGAATTTATGTGGTAATGTAGACTCTGTTTGAATTGTGTTATGGACTCGTGTATTGAACAAGGTGCTCATGTGGCAAATGAAAAGCAGTTGGTCCTTCATGTCGAAATCATCAAAAATCTTAAACATGGGGTAAGCCCAACGTGTGTGGCACCGTTCATTGCACAAAATCGGGTTTTGGAGGAGATTTTAGTGATCCTTAGTGGGGTACTCCTACAAGGTGAAGCTAAGCTGTCTCCAGTACAAGTAAAACTTCCACCCGTTGAACGGTTTGCCTACTCGATGATGTGTTTTTAAGGGCACGGATAGAGCTTCCGACCCCCTTAATTTCATTGACCCTCCACACAAGTTGAGAAAAGGAGTTAAAAGAAGTACCCTGGCGAGCGCCAAGTGAATGAGGGTCGACCGTGCAAAAGACTGCAGTTGGAACCCCCGCCAAGTGAATGAAGAAAAAAAAAAGAGAAAAAGAAATGTAAATGAAAGTGCAAAAAGGGGTTCCAACGGTGAAATGAAGTGAAAGAGCACCCCGGCACAACGAGTCCTTGGTTGTGAATGGTGTGAGTCCCTTTATCCATGAACTGGCTGTCTTACTTCCACTTCTTCTCATGATCCTGGCTTGAGTCTAGTACTCGCATTGAGTGAGATAGGGAACGTCTTAGAAGACCAGTTGACCTCGTAGGCTGCTATATGATCTAGAAAATCCTCTACCGACGATCGGGGTTGTTTGTTGCTATAGAGGTCTGGAGAGCTGCATTGGTTTGAGTTAGGTTTGCTTGGGGACAAGCAAACGGTTAAGTGTGGGGGGGATTTGATGACTCGATATTTGCACATGTTTTCCCCTTTGTTTCTTGATCGTTTAAGCTTGCATTATCGCTTCTTTGGCCTATTTTATGCTAGTTTGTGTTCCTTTGTCACATTTCAGGTCCTAGCATGTAAATTGAAGCATAGGCGCAAGTTTGAAGCCAATCAGAGATCATTCGGCAATTCGGGAGAAGAAACACGAGCATGACTTGAGGAATAATGGACTTCTACCTTATATTATGGACAAATAATCATGGAATTTTGTCATGAGAAGAAAGAGGACGAGACTACGAGCGTCTGGGATCAAACGGCGGCTGATTCGGAGTCCGAACGAGGGAGAAACGAAGCATTAAACAGAGGCTGAGCAAGCCACACGGGTAAGACCCACGCGGCCGTGTGAACTGGCCATGTGGCCATGTGGAAATCACCGAGCCCTCACACGGGCATCTGGGAAAGTCACACGGCCATGTGGCCTGGCCGTGTGATCGGGAATTTCTGGTTAAAACCCGATTTTCAGCAAAAGGAAAGGAGAGAGCGGGGTTTTGGTTCCCAAACACCCAAGGGACGAACCCTAGAGAGAGAGAGCGACTTGGGAACATTCTTGGAGCTATTTTGGAAGATTTCTTCGCCATTGGAGCTCGGGAATCAAGCTTGGAGATGAAGATTGAAGATCTAGATCAGATTTCTGCAGTCTCTCTCTTCTCTATGGAGTAACTTCCCTTCACTTAGGTTTTGAGGAACCCTAGTTCCATGTGTTAGGATCTTTCTTGTATGAAGTTTTGGATGCTATATTGTTTGATTATAATCGATTGAGGCATGATTTATTGAGTCAATTGAATCTTGATCAAATTCTCTTGATTTCTGCTTTAACCTATGATAGATAGAATCTGATTAGGTTAAGAGAGCTTCCTTGATTGATAGTGGTGAATTGGTTGTGCGAGAGTCAATCGATTCACTACTTTGTACTGGAATTCATTCCAGTAGTGGAGATCTGTGTGAATCGCCTTAGCAGTCTACCCCGGTGAAGGCTAGTCGTCTGCCGGGTATTCTTTCTGAGAGGGCTTGGTCAGCTTAAGAGATTCCAAGCTAATTTAGGATCTTCCGCAGTTTAATCAACAGTAGATCAACCAAAGGTAATTGCAACTTGGACCTAATTGAGGAGTGATAACGATGTAATTGCACGTATTTGCGCCCCTAGTTCTTATCCGTTTGAGGGGCATAGTCGTGTATTTTTGGCCTATTTTACGCCGGGTTGTGCTATTTTGTCATATTTCAGGTCCAAGGCGTCAAAGGAAAGGCTAAGCACGAGTTTCGGGGCATTCGGAAGTCATTCGGTGAAGCTGGAGCCAAAACACGGGCACACCTAAAGCAGAACACGGCCGTGTTCCTAGGCCGTGCTTTTACTGCCGAGAGCTAATCTGAGTTTAAAAAGCACGAGCTCAAAACACGGGCAGGGTTGAGGAAAACACGGCCGTGTCCACCAAAAGCACGCCCGTGTTTTCCCCAACAGTCTGGCCGTGTAATTAAACCTTGCCAAAACACGGGCGGGCTGAGGCAAAACACGGTCGTGCCCTCGACCGTGTTTTGCCCACTGATGCCCTTTTAAGCAGATTTCAGCCAAAACAGAAGGGGATTCGAGTTTTAGAGAGACAGAGCGATTCCTAGAGAGAGAAAGCGACAAACAAGAGTCTCCAAGTGCCCTAACTTGATCTTCATCACCATTGGAGGCCAGTTTGAGCTCGGAGAAGTGCCGATCAACGTCCAGGAGCAGGAATCAATCCTTCACAGTATGAATTCCGCGTCTGATTCTGCTTTTGCTTCTTTCTCCATGGAGTAGTTCTCCCATTCATCTGGGTATGGAGAACCCTAGATTTGTATGTTAGGCTTTGATTGTATGAACCCAAGTACTGATTCTATGATTTGATTATGTTCAATTGAGGTTTGAATGATTGAATGGCATGAATCCTGATCAAATTCCTGTTGTTTCTGCTTTAACCTAGAATGAGAATATCTGCCTAGGTTAATATAGCATCCTTGATTGAAGGTAGGGAGTTGGCGACTTTAGTCGAGGAGCCAACTCACTATTCTGTACCGAATTCACTTCGGGAGTGGAGGTTTTGTTGTTAGGGCCTCAATCTGTTTACTCCGGTGGAGGTTAGTCGCCCGCTAGAGACTCAGATTGAGAGGGTCTGAAGACCTTTAGTCGAGACTTCATGCTGTTTAAGAACCTTCCGCAGTATAACTATCATAGAAACTAAACTTGGTAATTACAATCCGGCTTAACTGCAGTCTAGGGGGAACCATATCCGGGTGACCTCTCTTAACCTGAATACAACAGTTTACTTGCTTTATTTGTTTGTTAGTTTAGACTTGCATTAAAGTTTCATTGCTAGATAACAAGAATTCACTGAGTAGTCATCAAATCTAGGACCCGGGTTGACATTTAAACCCAAACCCGCTATACTACACTTTAGGGAGTGGTTTCACTTGGCCAATTCCTGGAGTGACAGTAGAAGTGAGTCAAGTTTTTGGCGCCGTTGTCGGGGACGGCTAGGTTGTTGAAGAAAAGTGATTTCTGTTAATTTAGCTTTACTTTTCTCATTTTTTTGCTTTTCCCCACTTGTGCCTTCACGGGTTTGCTTGCTTGAGTGTGTGCAGGTAGTGCATGACCCGTAGCCAGTCGGGAGGTTTACTGCCGTTGAATCCAGAGATTGACCGCACCTGTCGCCAACTCAGGAGACAACAACGAGCTAGACTGGCTACGGAAGAGCGCATAGACGGCCACCTGAGCAGCGATTCTGAGGAAGAGTACGGGATGGACAGAGAATACAATCCACACCAGGGGAATCCTCAGCAGGGTCCCTCGCGGAATCAGGTCCTGGGGAACAACCCCATACCCCAGGATCATGGGGCTCATCATCATCCACCGCCGCCGGGTCCCACCTTGGAGTACTACTACACTCCACGGATTGCTGACATCCGCCCGGTCATCCTCTACCCGCCTATTCCAGCAAATAACTTCGAGATCAAGCCATGCTGGATTCAGCTCATTACATCCTCTATCCAGTTCCATGGCTTGAAGGATGAGGAGGCCAGGGTGCATCTTTCCCGTTTTCTGCAGCTGACGAACGGGTTCAAGCTTAATGGTGTCCCTGATGATGCAATCCGCCTTCACCTTTTCCCTCATTCTCTGGCAGGGAATGCTAAGAGGTGGTTGGAGACCCAGCCCCCATTGTCCATCACCTCTTGGGACGATCTGGCTGACAAATTCGTGCACAGGTACTATCCGGCATCGAAGACTACAGAGATCCAGCGGGAGATCACTCACTTCCGCCAAGAGCCAGATGAGTCACTTCGTGATGCTTGGGAGCGGTACAGGGGCTATTTCTGGCAGTGTCCCCATCATGGTTTCAGTGATGCATTTACAGTGGGGAACTTCTACAGTGCTCTCTCTCCAGACAGCCAGAGGGTGATTGAGTCTCTATGCCCAGGAGGGGATATTCTTACTAAGACTCCACCCGAGCTGAACCAGATGATCAATACCTTGGCTGCCATAGATCATTCTTGGGGGCAGAGCAGCAGAGGCAGACATTCCCGAGACCGTGGTGTGCACGCCATGGAGACCAGATCCGGGCTCGAGCAGCTGGTAGCTGAGCTAGTGCAGACATTGAAGCAGCCCAACAGTCTTATTCCTGGCAGAGGTTTGGCTACACCTCCAGTAGCTCAATGTCAGTGGTGTGAGAGCTCGAATCACTTAGTGGAAGACTGCCAGGCTATGAGGGAGTCTACTACTCCCCAAGAGCAGTTGGACTTCATCGCCAATGCTCGGCGCCTCGACCCGTACAGCAATACATATAATGAGGGGTGGCGCCAGCATCCCAACTTCTCTTGGGGCAGCAACACCACTAAGCCACCTGGTTTCCCAGCACCAGCTGGTGGCTTTCAGCAGAGGCAGCCCTTCCAGGCTCAACGGGGGCCAGCCCCACAGCAGCAGCCCTACCAGCCTAGGCAGGGGCAACCATTCCAGCAGCCCCACCGCCAGTTTGCCGAGCCAGCAGTAGCTCCAGCTCCAGATAATCAGATGACGAAGCTGGAGAATATTCTAGCTTCATTCATGACGAGCACTCAGGCAACTATCACGAGGTTGGACCAGAGCGTAGCCTCACTGGAGGCAGGTCAGAGGAACCAAGGTGCCATCTTGCAAGATCTGCAGAACCAGGTGGGTATCTTGGCCCGCCAAAACACTACCAGGGCACCGGGGACTCTACCTGCCACCACTATTCCAAATTCTCGTGATCCTCACCAGCACCAGCAACTTGATGCCATCACTACCAGGAGTGGCAAGACCACATCAGCTGCTCCTGCCCAGCCCAGTCAAGATGAGCCACTACCTGTTTCAACACTTCCAGCTGATACTGCAGAAGTGGGGGAAGACAAAGAAACGCTTGCTCCCAAGCCACAACCAGTGGTTAAGGAGCATGTACCCCAGCTTCCTTTCCCCACTCGCCTACACAAAGACAAGCTGGAGACTGAGTTTGCCAAGTTCATGGCAATGTTGAAGCAGGTCAACATCAGCATGCCGTTCGTGGAGGCACTGTCGAAGATGCCCAAGTATGCCAAGTTCATGAAGGACCTCCTCACCAACAAAAAGAAACTTGGGGATCTTTCGAAAGTGATGCTGAGCGAGGAGTGTTCTGCTATCCTGCAGAACAAGCTGCTCGAGAAGCGAAAAGACCCAGGGAGTTTCACTATCCCTCTTGTTATTGGCAGCATGCATGTAGGAAAGTCCTTGGCGGACCTAGGCGCTAGCATAAATGCCATGCCTTATAATTTGTTTAAGAAGCTAGGCCTAGGTGAACCTAGAACTACTAGGATGAGCATTCAGTTAGCTTATCGTTCTATCGTACATCCTAGGGGTATCATTGAGGACTTGCTTGTTAATGTGGGTGCATTCACATATCCTGTTGACTTTGTTATTTTGGATATAAATGAGGATGTGGATGTACCTTTGATTTAAGGTAGACCGTTTCTCGCCACTGCCAAGGCGCTTATTGATGTGCATAGTGGTAAATTGATTCTGCGTGCTAGTGATGAACAGGCTACCTTTTTTGTGTCTGAGAATGGGAAACACTCTCATTTGCATGATGACATAGACTACTGTGATATGCTTGCTGATTTTGAGACCGCTGATAGACCGTTAGTTACACATGTTTTCACCCCTGTTCTTACACCGTTTGAGATGTGGTTTCTCGTGTTTTAGACCGATTTCACGCTAGGTTGTGCTTGTTTGTGATATTTCAGGTCCTGGAAAGTGAATGAAGGTTTAGGAGCGAGTTCGGGGTCGATTGGGCGAAGATCGGGCGCGAGACAAGTCACAAAGGAGGTCACACGGGCTGCCCTGATGATCACACGGCCGTGTGAAAGAGTAGTCTGGTCGTGCGAGTTTCGCCGAGAGCAAACACGGGCAGAGCAGGACATCCACACGGCCGTGCAAGAGGCCAGTCTGGCCGTGTGGAATTCTGCGTGAGCAAACACGGGCAAAGAGGAAGTTCACACGGCCGTGCCACTCTGGCCGTGCAAAGAGCCTGGAATTCGAACTAATTGGAACGCAGCGTTTTGACTCACACGGGCAACTGGGTAAGCCACACGGCCGTGCCACCCTGGCCGTGTGAGTCGGGATTTTCTGCTTAAAACCCGATTTTCAGCCAAAGGAGAGGAGGAGAGCTGGGTTTTGGATCCCAAACACCCAAGGGACGAACCAAAGAGAGAGAGGGCGATTTGAGGGCATTCTTGGAGTAGAGAAGGAGGATTTCTTCGCCTTGGAAGCTTGAGGAACAAGCCCGGACTTGAAGACTGATCATCTGAAGATTCTTACTGCAGTCTCTCTCTTCTCTATGGAGTAACTTACCTTCACTTAGGTTTTGAGGAACCCTAGCTATGTTTGTTTGATTGGATGATTGTATGAGTACTCTGACTTGATAATCTTGAGTTCATATTCAATCTATGCATGTTTTCATGATTCAATTATGCTTTAGTCGAGATTATTGATTCTGCTTTGATCCTATGAGAGGGAATACCTGATTAGGCCAATAGAGCACCATAGATTGATAGTAGTGGATCGATTGCTTTAGTCAAGGGTTGATTCACTGCTTTGTATCGATTGAGAACCTCTTTCGATAGAGGGAGTCTAGTTCAGAACGCCTTGATCAGTTGTTCTAGAGAAGGATACGTCCCTCTAGGCAATTGACTCAAGAGGGCCTTGTTCCTTTAGTCGAGACTCAAGGTCTAGTCAAGGATTCTCCGCATTGGGAATGAAAGTGAAACAGGTTAGAGATCATCAATCATTAATCTGGCTAGTGGCTAGGGGGAATCATACCTAAGTGAGTTCCCAACCTGTAATTAGATTAACTTAACTGTAGTTTGCTAGAGTAGTTTTAGTTCTTTCATATTGATCTGGTTTGCTAAATAATAAACTGAAGTTGAGTAATAGTAACTCTAGAGACCCGTGGATTCGATATTTATCACTTGAGCCACTATACTGCAGTCCCTTCCATTGGTTACACTTGGCCATTGTTAGGTGTTGTGTTTTAGAGCATCAACCGCACTCGCTATAACGAGTGCGGGTACTGACGATGTTCTTGAGCGTTGTATTTTGCTAGGTGAGCAGGCATCGCAGGAGCCGCAGCTGGCAGAGCAGTTGGCCGAGTTGGAGAGTGGCCCCTTCTTGGAGGGCGACAGGCTGTTCAAAACGATCTCATCCTCCACCCGCATCGCTACTTCCTTGGAGGAACCACCAGAGCTGGAGCTTAAGCCCCTCCCTCCTCATTTGGAGTATGCATTTCTCCGGGAGGGGAATAAGCTGCCAGTCATCATCAGCTTGACCCTCACACCCGAGAAGAAGACCAGACTGGTGACCTTGCTGAAGCGGTACGAGCGAGCTCTTGCATGAAAGATCACAGACATCCGGGGGATCAACCCTTCTTTCTGCTCCCACCGGATACTGATGGAGGATGAGATGCGGCCAGTGAGACAGCCGCAGAGAAGACTGACACCGAACCGGGAGGCTGTGGTTCGGGCAGAGATTGTGAACTAGCTGGACGCGGGGATCATCTTCGCCATTTCCGACAGCGAGTGGGTCAGTCCCACCCAGGTGGTACCCAAAAAGGGTGGGATGACTGTGGTGACTAACGAGAAGAATGAGCTGATCCCGATGCGCACGGTGACTGGGTACCGTGTCTGCATTGATTACCGGCGTCTCAACGACGCCACTCGGAAGGACCACTTCCCGCTACCATTCATTGATCAGATGCTGGAGAGACTGGCGGGGCACGAGTTCTACTGTTTCCTGGATGGGATGTCCGGGTACTTCCAGATTCCTATTGCACCGTAGGACCGGGCGAAGACCACTTTCACCTGCCCCTTCGGCACCTTTGCCTACCGGAGGATCCCATTCGGGCTATGCAATGCCCCGGCCACTTTTCAGCGATGCATGCTCGCTATCTTTGACCGTCTGGTCGGCGAGATTATGGAGGTGTTTATGGACGATTTCTTGGTTTATGGAGACTCATTTTCTCAATGTCTCCATAACCTGGAGCTTGTCCTTAAACGGTGTGAAGAAACGAACCTGGCACTGAGTTGGGAGAAGTGTCACTTCATGGTTCGAGAAGGCATAGTTCTTGGGCATAAGATCTCCCAGATGGGGATTGAGGTGGACAGAGCGAAGATTGAGACCATCAGCAAGCTGCCTCCTCCTACATCTGTTAAGGGGATCCGGAGTTTTCTTGGTCATGCAGGGTTCTACAGGCGGTTCATCAAGGATTTCTCGAAGATTGCTCTGCCCCTGACTAAGCTTCTAGAGAAGGATGCCCCCTTCCAGTTCACTGATGCATGCACAGCGGCTTTCACGACCTTGAAGGAGAAGCTCACTCAAGCTCCTATCATGGTTGTTCCTGACTGGTCCCTGCCATTTGAGCTTATGTGCGATGCCAGTGACTTTGGGGCAGAGGCGAGATCAGCATTTTCGACCTATCTACTACGCCTCGAAGACCTTGAATGATGCCCAGGAGAACTACACCACCACGGAGAAGGAGCTGCTCGCGGTGGTGTTTGCCTTCGATAAATTTCGTCCTTATCTGGAGTTTGAAATCGAGATTCGGGACAAGAAGGGAGCGGAGAATGTTGCTGCCGATCACCTCTCCCGGTTGGACGCACCCCCTGCGGACAACCTCGAGGAGGAGATCAACGACTCCTTCCCAGATGAGAGGCTGATGATGATGTGTCTGGTGGAGAGTGTCACCCCTTGGTATTCTGATTTTGCGAATTATCTTGTGGGCCAGCAGCTTCCCAAGGGGATGACAACTCACGCCAAGAGGAAGTTCTTCTCCGACCTGAAGTACTACTTCTGGGATGACCCTCATCTCTTCAGGATCGGAGCCGACGGGCTCATCCGTCGATGTGTTATGGAGAGTGAGATGGAGGGCATTCTATCTCACTGTCATGAAGGACCTGCTGGCGGTCACCACGGAGGGAACCGCACGGCGAGGAAGGTGCTCCTGTCGGGCTTCTACTGACCCACGCTCTTCAAGGACGCAGACGCCTTCGCACGCAGGTGCGACCGATGCCAGCGGTCAGGTGACATCTCTGCCCGTGATGAGATGCCCCAGAATGTGTTTATAACTTGTGAGATTTTTGATGTCTGGGGTATCGACTTCATGGGCCCCTTCCCTCCATCTTTTGGTAATACATATATCCTTGTGGCTGTTGACTACGTCTTTAGGTGGGCTGAGGCGCAAGCTTTGCCCACTAATGATGCTAGACGTGTTTGTGGTTTTCTGAAGCAGCTATTCTCCCGGTTCGGGACACCTAGAGCCATCATAAGCGACCGAGGCACCCATTTCCAGGGTCAGTTCGATAAATTGTTGTCACGCTATGGTGTAACTCATAAGGTGTCCGTGGCCTACCATCCTCAAACCAGTGGCCAGGCCGAGCTGACGAACCGGGAGCTCAAGCGGATCTTGGAGAAGATGGTGAACCTATCCCGCAAGGATTGGTCCACCAAGCTCGATGATGCTCTGTGGGCATATCGCACTGCCTACAAGACGCCCATTGGTACCTCACCGTACCGGCTGGTCTATGGAAAGGCATGCCATTTGCCCGTGGAGCTAGAGCACAAGGCCTTCTGGGCCCTTAAGCTGCTAAACTTGGATGTTAGTGTTGCAGGTGTTGAGCGAAAAATGCAGATGTTGGAGCTGGAAGAGTGGTGTTATCACGCCTATGAGAACACCAAGCTGTACAAGGAGCGCACGAAGCGCCTGCACGATGCACGGTTGCGGGGTCCGAAAGAGTTCCAGGTTGGTGATCGAGTTCTCCTTTATAACTCTCGCCTGAAGCTCTTTCCCGGAAAACTCCGTTCCCGGTGGTCTGGACCGTACACGGTCACACAGGTGTTCCCGTATGGCACGATTGAAATTGCCAACCCGCAAACTGAGCCATTTAAAGTGAATGGCCATCGTCTCAAGCTCTACCTGGGAGACGAGGTCGAACGTGTGGAGTTGGCAGTGGAGCTCGCGAATCCTTAGTTCCGCAATTGGCGTCCAGCTAAAAGACGGTAAAGAAGCACTTGTGGGGAGGCAACCCCACCACGATTTGCATTTCTACCCTTTGTTTTTATTTATTTATTTCATTTTTGTCGGTTTTTGAGTCTGTTTGGAGTCAGTCTGGAAAGTTTTTCGTGCCTCGGGCGGTTCCTTTTAATGTGTGATTGGGTAAATTTTAGAGCCGGGGCATGAATGAGTCTTGGTGGTTTGAGATTGAAAAACTGAAAAAGGCATTTTGGTCTCGGCAGTAAAAACACGGGCACCAGGGGACCAAAACACGGCCGTGTTTTGCCCCTGCCCCGCCCGTGTTTTGCATTTTGGTCTCGGCATAAAAAGCACGGGCGCGGCCTTTTGAAAACACGGCCGTGTTTTGGAAGGAGCCCGCCCGTGTTTTAATAGGTGAGCAATTCTGCTCTCGGCAGTAAAAACACGGGCGCGGAGCAGGCCGAACACGGCCGTGCTTTGCCCCGCCCGTGTTTCGCTCCCCCCCCCCCCTATAAAATCGATTTTTCCGCCCCAAACCCTTCAGATCAGTTTTTTTTCAAAATTTCCCAGCCCCCTCTCGCCGGAAACTCGGCCCCTTCATATTCTCTGTCGATTTTCCGGCCATAACTCTTCTCCCGACCTCCAAATCACAAACCGCGAACGCCCCCACGCTCCTGGCGTCGAGGAGCACATTCCCCAAAGATTTGGGCTGGTTTGGCCGAGGTTGGGTCGCTGACGGTGAGTTTTCCGGCGAGTCTCCGGTGTGTTTTCCGGCGACTTTGGGTGCCCTTTTCCACTTTCTTCACCTCTCTCATGGTCTCTCCTTGCGTCTCCAGGTGTGTTATTCTCGCTTTTTCTTTTTTATGGAGAATCGATACCTAGAGTTAGGTGAAGAACTTCTGATTGTGGAATGGTTTGGGGATATTTGGGTTTGGGGGATGATTGGGATGATTGCATGTTGCATTGTATGCGGGCTAGTGTGGTTTTTGTGTGGTGGATCGATTGGTGCTTATTTCGTATGGGTTTGTGACTCGACTCTACTGTCACTCCAGGAATTGGCCAAGTGAAACCACTTCCTAAAGCGTAGTATAGCGGGTTTGGGTTTAATTATCAACCCGGGTGCTAGATTTGCTGACTACTCAGTGAGTTCTTGTTATCTAGCAATAAAACTGGAGTGCAAGTCTAATCTACCAAACAAACAAAGCAAGTAAACGGTTGTATTCAGGTTAAAGAGGTCACCCGGATATGGTTCCCCCTAGACTGCAGTTAAGCCGGATTGTAATTACCAAGTTCAGTTTCTATGACAGTTATACTGCGGAAGGTTCTTAAACAGCCTGAAGTCTCGACTAAAGGTCTTCAGACCCTCTCAATCTGACTCTCTAGCGGGCGACTAACCTTCACCGGAGTCGACAGATTGAAGCCCTAAGAACAAAACCTCCACTACCGGAGTAAATCCGGTACAGAATAGTGAGTTGGCTCCTCGACTAAAGTCACCAACTCCCTACCTTCAATCAAGGATACTCTATTAACCTAGGCAGATATTCTCATTCTAGGTTAAAGCAGAAACAACAGGAATTTGATCAGGATTCAAGTCATTCAATCATTAAAACCTCAATCGAATATAATCAATCACGGAATCAGTACTTGGGTTCATACAATCAAAGCCTAACATACAAATCTAGGGTTCTCCATACCCAGATGAATGGGAGAACTACTCCATAGAGAAGAAAGCAAAAGCAGAATCAGACACGGAATTCATACTGCGAAGGATGGATTCCTGCTTCTGGACGTTGATTGGCACTTCTCCAAGCTCAAGCTGGCCTCCAATGGTGTTGATGATCAATCTAGGGCACTTGGAAACTCTTGCTCGTCACTTTCTCTCTCTAGGAACTGATCTCTCTCTCAAAAACTCGAATCCCCCTTCTTTGGTTCGGAATTTGGCTTAAAACCAGGAAATCCCGACTCGCACGGCCAGGGTGCACGGCCGTGCATATCACCATTCTGGCCGTGCAACTCAAAACGCAGCGTGTCATTTAGTCGAACTTCAGCCCTCTCGCACGGCCAGGGTGCACGGCCGTGCGAGCTTCAGGGGTTGCCCGTGCGTGTCCTCGGCATAAGGCGCACGGCCATATTGCTCACGTGCACGGCCGTGCAGCCTCCCTAGTCTGCCCGTGCAGCTTGCTCAGCCTCTGTTTAATGCTTCGTTTCTCCCTCGTCCGGACTCCGAATCAATCGCCGTTTGATCCCAGACGCTCGTAGTCTCGTCCTCTTTCGTTTCATAACAAGCTTGCATGATTCTTTGTCCATAAAGTGAGGTAGAAATCCATTCTTCTTCAGGTCATGCCCGAGTTTCTTCTCTCGAATCGTCAATTGATCTCTGATTGACTTGAAACTTGCGCCTATGCTTCACTTTATGTGCTAGGACCTAAAATGGGACAAAGGAATACAACCTAGCATAAAATAGGCCAAAGACGCAATAATTCAAGCTCAAACAATCAAGAAACAAAGGGGAAAACATGTGCAAATACCGAGTCATCAGTTTGGGTATGCTTGTTTCACCGGGGGCCTAGTCCACTGTCCGAATCACTCGATTTGAGGGTCCCCGGTGTATTTTGCTGTGTAAATCTCATATGATGGGTATGCTTGTTTCGCCGGGAGTCTAGTCCACTGTCCATATCTTTTGATATGAGGGCTCCCGGTGTGGGTTTGGCCTAACATTGACCCCGTTTGCTTGTGTACACTGTGTCCTTCATTGTGTTTTGCAGGATCATAGAGGTTTATCTCGACAAGATGAGCATCACCCAGCGCCATAAGCTGCGGAACCTCCGTAACCGCACCATCGCCGAGCACCTGCACCTCGATTGGGAGGTGTTCGAGTAGCTTCATGCCAGGCCACAGATGGAGGCCGTGGTCCGCTCCTATGGTTGGCGGCGTCTCTTACCCTCGCCGAGCCGACCTACAAGGAGCTAGTCTGGGAGTTCTACGCCACCTTCCACCACAACTCGAAGGGGAACTCCGACCATGCTGATGCAGTTCAGTTCACACTCGGCGGGGTGGAGCACTCCCTCAGTTACTGGGAGTTTGCCAATGCACTTCGTCTCAATTCCCGGGAAGCAGGCAGGCCGCCCCTACGCTTGGACCTCTCTGATCCCACCGACTTCGCTTGCCAGGTGTACTTTCAGAACATTTGCCTGCCGAATAGTGTGGATGAAGAGTACGTGGCCAGCCAGACGCGGGCTTCTCTCCTCTGTCCGGAATGGCGGATCCTCAACCACTTGATGTGCACTTCTTACACACCCAGCAAAGGCTCGGCCAACCGGGTCACACTCCGGATACTCTGGTTGATGCATGCGATGGGTCGTTCTGAGGACACCATCCAGCTGGGCTCTGTGCTTGCACGGACGTTCACTAAAGTAGCCAGCAGCACGACTCGCAGCCTTGTATGTGGCCCGGTGATCACCGCCTTGGCCTGCAACTACAGGGTGGACTACACGGGGATGACATTGGTCCGCGGGCCAACCCCACTCAGCGAGGCTACTCTCCGCCATCAGCACTTGGTTGCCCGCCACGGGCGTGTGCGCTGGATCGCGGGCCTTCCTCAGCCACCTCTACCTGCAGCAGGCGACCAGGCCGAGTCGAGCGCCGCTGGTGGGCGCCGAGTTCCCCGTAGCGCTCCCCGTCGTGACCAGGCTCCCGCGAGCCCCTCTCCTGCTCCCCGGTCTCCATCTCCAGGGTCACCTCCTCCAGTGGTGGTGCCCATCTCCGACCAGTTGGCGGCGATCGCTCAGCAGAACGAGCGCATCCTGGCCGGTCAGGAGCGCATCCACACCCGCCTTGATCGTGAGCGGGACCGAGGGCGTCGTCTCATGTCCGGGAAGCACTACATCATGTCCTACTTGGGCTTGGACCCGAACGCGGTCCACTACCCGTTCGTGCAGTCTCCAGGGTTTGAGGATGAGTACCCTCCACCCACCGGCGATGGTGGTGATGCCTTCTAGAGCGGGTTCTGTGCTTTATTTGTGTTCCAGACTAAGACTCCGTGTTTTGTGGTTTCGTTTTGATTTGTTTTGTTTTTGTTGGATTGTAGACTTGGTACTCTGATTTCTATCACCCAGTGTGTGTGATTTTGTTGTCTCTAGCTCTGTGCCTCCTTCTTTTGACTGGTCCGCCATCCAGTCAACGTTCCTGACCACTATTTCACGGTAACATCTTTCCCCTTCCCTCTGCTCCATTGAGGACATTGTCGCGTTTAAGTGTGGGGGGGGGGGGGGGTTCTTTGTATGAATTGGAACGTATATATGTGTGCTTGGAGCCTAGTCCACTGTCCAAATCTTGAGATTTGAAGGCTCCAAGCACGGCTGTTTGCTGGATGATTGATCGTATTGGCACTGTGGATGTGATTAGTGAATTGAATGGCTCTTGACTTGATACATGACAACTTGAGTGTGACTTAGACAACTTATTGTGATGACTGAGATGTGCAGTAGAAGTGTGTAGGTGTTCAGTTTTTCAACTGTCTGCTCACCAAATGTGACTTGGTTTGATCACTTGCTTTTGACAGTCATTTATGCATCTAGTTCAGGGAATCAGAACGAGAGATAGAGCATATAGGTAGCCATGTGAGATTTGAGCCTGCTCGTTTCTTTCTTGTGCGATAGTTTCCTCTTCCTTGATGTGCAGCATTCACGTTGTCATTAGCTAAGATGATGGAGGCATAGGATTAGCCCACGACCAAATTGACTGTCTTGGTGTGTCATACCCCTAGTCAGCCTCTTTGAGCCGTGTGTTTTTCTTTCTTTTGGTCTTCAATGAAAAGTCACCCTTTTGCATCTTTTAGAAGGTTCCACAGAGTGATTTTTACATGTTCTCTACTGTTTCTGCTAAACGTAATGTGAGGGTTGGAGGTAGTGCTTAAAAGTTGGGCAGATGTTTGAAAATGTGCAGAGGCGGTGGTTCTCTTAAGAAATGAAAAATAATGAAAGAAAAACAAAGAAAAAATGAAAGCAAAAGAGAGCCACCACAAAAAATCTGAGTAATGCCCATTTAGTAGTGTTTCTTAGCAGTCTGGCTTAGAAATACTAGCATTTATGTAACCTCCTTCACTCTTGTGCTTTGAAGAATTTGAGTAATGCAGAATAGCAGAAAGAAAGTTATTGGTTTGATTGACTGTGAGTCTGTTGGGTTTGGAAATGTGGAACCTTGTGCTGTATGAATACTTCCACCACCTAAAAAGCTTTTTCCCCATGTCCAAGACCCTAGCCAGTCATCTGAACCTGTGTCTAAGACCTCCGGATTAGTTAGTGGTGACACCCCATATGTGAACTCTAGCACTTAGAGGCTGCATTCATGATGAAGAGATGTTAGGGATTAAGAGATTAAGCATGCGCATTTTTCGCATCAAATTGTCCTGACCCCACTGGTCGAGAGTGAGCGATTCATTTTCTCTTATTCTCTATACTCTTTATCCCGGTGAGGACCTAGATTGCTCGGTCTTAATTCTGATATCTTGAGCTTTGTGCATGAAGTGATTGTTTTGAACAAGTGGTTGAATCAAGTCTATGTTGGTTGGTGAACAGAAGGGAGACTCTTCCTTTGCTCGACTTTACTGCATTCGAATATCATCTGTGGTGGTTGTCTAGGTTGTCATTGAAGTTGTCCATGTGTTACTGATCGAAAGCCAGTATGATCCACGTGTTTTGTGCCGATATGACATTCCCTGTTTTGAGCTTACCTTGTGTCTGACTTGGTTTGCTTGGGGACAAGCAAACGGTTAAGTGTGGGGGAATTTGATAACGATGTAATTGCACGTATTTGTGCCCCTAGTTCTTATCCGTTTGAGGGGCATAGTCGTGTATTTTTGGCCTATTTTACGCCGGGTTGTGCTATTTTGTCATATTTCAGGTCCCAGGCGTCAAAGGAAGGCTAAGCACGAGTTTCGGGGCATTAGGAAGTCATTCGGTGAAGCTGGAGCCAAAACACGGGCACACCTAAAGCAGAACACGGCCGTGTTCCTAGGCCGTGCTTTTACTGCCGAGAGCTAATCTGAGTTTAAAAAGCACGAGTTCAAAACACGGGCAGAGTTGAGGAAAACACGGCCGAGTCCACCAAAAGCACGCCCGTGTTTTCCCCAACATTCTGGCCGTGTAATTAAACCTTGCCAAAACACGGGCGGGCTGAGGCAAAACACGGCCGTGCCCTCGACCGTGTTTTGCCCACTGATGCCCTTTTAAGCAGATTTCAGCCAAAACAGAAGGGGATTCGAGACAGAGCGATTCCTAGAGAGAGAAAGCGACGAACAAGAGTCTCCAAGTGCCCTAGCTTGATCTTCATCACCATTGGAGGCCAGTTTGAGCTTGGAGAAGTGCCGATCAACGTCCAGGAGCAGGAATCCATCCTTCACAGTATGAATTCCGCGTCTGATTCTGCTTTTGCTTCTTTCTCCATGGAGTAGTTCTCCCATTCATCTGGGTATGGAGAACCCTAGATTTGTATGTTAGGCTTTGATTGTATGAACCCAAGTACTGATTCTATGATTTGATTATGTTCAATTGAGGTTTGAATGATTGAAAGGCATGAATCCTGATCAAATTCCTGTTGTTTCTGCTTTAACCTAGAATGAGAATATCTGCCTAGGTTAATAGAGCATCCTTGATTGAAGGTAGGGAGTTGGCGACTTTAGTCGAGGAGCCAACTCACTATTCTATGCCGAATTCACTTCGGTAGTGGAGGTTTTGTTGTTAGGGCCTCATTCTGTTTACTCCGGTGGAGGTTAGTCGCCCGCTAGAGACTCAGATTGAGAGGTTCTGAAGACCTTTAGTCGAGACTTCATGCTGTTTAAGAACCTTCCGCAGTATAACTATCATAGAAACTGGACTTGGTAATTACAATCCGGCTTAACTGCAGTCTAGGGGGAACCATATCCGGGTGACCTCTCTTAACCTGAATACAACAGTTTACTTGCTTTGTTTGTTTGTTAGTTTAGACTTGCATTAAAGTTTCATTGCTAGATAACAAGAATTCACTGAGTAGTCATCAAATCTAGGACCCGGGTTGACATTTAAACCCAAACCCGCTATACTACACTTTAGGGAGTGGTTTCACTTGGCCAATTCCTGGAGTGACAGTAGAAGTGAGTCAAGGAGCTAGGGGGAATCATACCTAAGTGAGTTCCCAACTTGTAATTAGTAGAGTAGTCAGTAGAGTAGTTTATAAATCAATCCTTAATCTAGTTTGCTAGATAATGAACTGAAGCTGATTAATAGTAACTCTAGAGACCCGTGGATTCGATATTTATTACTTGTGCCACTATACTGCAGACCTTTCATTGGTTACACTTGGTCATTGTTAGGTGTTGTGTTTTAGCGTGTCAGTATAACATTGATACTAGCGCCTAAATTCGCCAAGGACCTCTCTACATGCAAATTACCAATAGAGCACTGGATAGTAAAACTACCTAGGTCCTTCCGCTTTTGCGGGAGCTTGTTCTGCAAGATGGCCGAACACTCCTCGCTGAGCTCCACAGTAGCCAGCTCGCTCAGCTTCGGCTTTTTCGAGAGAAGATCTTTCAAGAACTTCGCATACTTAGGCATTTGAGATTAGGGGTGGCAATTCGGTCTCCGGTTAGCGGCTAACCGCCGGTTTTAACTGAAGACCGTCGGTTAATAGCTAACCAAAAACCGACGGTTATTAAGGTCGGTAGTCGAAGAGTCAGAGGGAATTTTCGGCTAGCCGACTAACCGATGGTGAATAACCACGGTTAACCGACTATCCGAAATTAACCAGTCTCCGCTCCGCCGCCGAATCCCCCACCACACAGAAACCTCCGGCTTCCCTCGCTGCCCAACTTCGCCGCCACCGCGTCCGGCCGCCGCCCCTTGCTCTCCTTCCTAAGTCGTCGTCCGCTCCCCGATTCCCACTGCTCGATCGCGCCGGCCACCATCCCCGCCGCCAGCGAACCGATCGAGGCCATGAGAGAAGGAGAGAGGCAGATCGGTGAGAGGAGGGGAAGAAGAATAGTTGGGAAGATTTTTTTGGGAAAGAGAAGAAGGCCGAAGGGGAATTGATTTTGGGAGAGATTTTAGGAAGAAAGAAGACAAGAGAAGAAAGGCTGAAGGGGAATTAATTTTGGGAGAGATTTTTGGGAGAGAAGAAGGGGATCAGAATTGATTTTTGGGAGAGAGAAGGGGAGTTGATTGGGAGAGAAAGAAGGGGAATTGATTGGGAGAGATTTTTGGGAGAGAAGAAGGGGAAGGGAATTTATTGGGGGAGAGAGAAGGGGAGTTGATTGGGGGAGAGAGAAGGGGAGTGGTCTGGTGGGTTGGTGGAGGAAGGAGAGATAAGGATTGCAGAATTGAGTGGTGGAGATTTTTTTTAATTAATTTTTAGTTTTTCTTTTTTTAGAAAAGGAAGGTTTTTTTGGTTGGCCGGCTAACAGATCCTAAAACTGAAACCGACCGGTCGGTTGGCTGGCTAACCGTGACCTCCCTCACGGTCGGTGGTTGGCAACAGTAGGGGGTGGCTCGGTTTAACTGATAACCGAGTTTTTGGTTTTTGGTTAAACTGAAACCGACCGACTGCCACCCCTATTTGAGATACTGCCTCCAGGAAGGGCACTTGAACATTCAGCTTCCTTAGCATGGTCGTAATAAAGTTCCCGAACTCTGCCTCTAGCCGATCTTTGTGCAACCGAGTAGGGAAGGGAAGTTGAGGGACATACTCCTTCACCACTGGTTGCGGCTTAGGAGCAGGCACCTCAACCTCCTTCTCCATTTCTTTTTCAACAGCTGGAAATGTCGAAGCAGGTCTCTCTCCTGCATGTCTGGCCAGGTGAGGTGGGTCTGCAGTCATTTTGCCGCTTCTCTTAGTGATAGCATTGCAGTGTGCATTCGGGTCCTTTGGATTAGGAATGGTATGACCCGGCAAGTTACCCAGAGCCCTCTGTGCCACTGCTTGAGCCACACTCCCCAGCTGGGTTTGGATTAACTGCAAAACAGCTTGTGTGTTCCTTTGTCCAGCTTCAAGAGCTAGGAATTTACTCGAGGCATTTTCCATGAACCGCTCGATAGTGTTGAATTTATGAGCACTGGAACTGACAAGAGAACCCACCAAGTCTCGTAGTTTAGCTATCAGATCATTCTGCACTGGGGTTGCAAGAGTTTCACCTGGCTGCTGGAAAGGTCGCGACTGCGGTTGAGCAGCCTGCTCCTGCATGGGCTGGTAGAGAGACTGTTGCTGCTGCTGGAATCGCCCCTACCTAGGCTGATATGGAGGTCTCTAGAAGCCTGAAGGTCCCTGGGTGACTGGTGGCTTAGGATTATTTCCACTCCAGGAGAATTTGGGATGCTAGCGCCACCCCTCGTTATACGTGTTGTTGTAGGGGTCATTGCGCCTAGCATTGTTGATGAAGTTCACCTGCTCCTAGGGTGTAGTCGACTCCCTCAACGCCTGACAGTCTTCAATAGTATGATGGGTGCTCTCGCACCACTGGCAATGCATCGCCTTCTACTGTCCTATCCCTGGGACCATTCGAGAACGATCAATGGCTGAGACCAGCTTAGATACCACCTGCACCAACTCAGACGACGCGGTGGCCATAGCATGCACACACTGACCTGGTGCTCGTCTCGATCACCTAGAAGTTCCCCAATCATATCCCTGCTCCGCCATCTCTTCAAAGAGTCGATTCAGCTACGGCGGGGTCATGGTTAGCATGTTCCCGCCGCAGACTGAGTCAATCAGCTGCTTATCTTCTGGGAAGAGGGCGTGGTAGAAAGTGCCCACCTTGAAGGCGTCATTGAACCCATGATTGGGGCACTCAAGGAAAAGACTGTTGTATCTTTCCCAATCGTCCCGAATGGTTTCATCTTCCTCCTGGGCAAAGAGGATGATCTTCTTCTACAGGTCCGCCATCTTGGACGGAGGATGATAGCGGGTGAGGAACTTGTTCGCCAGGTTGGCGAAGGTGGTGATCGATCCTAGAGGTCGAGTGTCCAGCCACTCCTTGGTTTGCCCCTCCAGAGTAAATGGGAAGTACCTCAGCTGGATGGCATCGGCTGGGACCCTATTTATCTTGATCCCATCGATGAGCTCATGGAATCGCCGCAGATGAGATCTGGGTCACTCCCTCTTTTCCATGGAATACCACCGAGCGGCACAGCATGGTGATGACAGAGGTGCTCACCTCGAAGTTATTGGCTGGAACTTGAGGGTGCTGGATGAGCGACCTCATGTCCGCGGCTCTGGCGGTCCGGTAATACCCCATGGTGTTCTCATCGGGGACAACCACATCATTGTCTTGAGGCTCACCCATTTTTCCTCCTGATTGATCTACAGCTGTGCTAAAGCTTCTTCCGCAGCTAGTCGCGCCTTTAAAGCCTGCTTGAAGTTCCTACAAGTCCGTTCAAGCTCTTGGTCTAATGACAGTAAGTCTCCTTGATGGCTACGGGTCATGCACTACCTGCACACAGAATGCAAACACAACTCGTGAAGGCACAAAGGTGGAAGAGAGAAAACGCAGTAAAGAAAAAGCTAGAGTAACAATCTTTCACGTATCCACAATAACCTAGAACTTGACACGCTAAAACACAACACCAAACTGGGACCAAGTGTAATTGCAGAATGGAAAATGTAGAATAGTGGCAAGTTCTATTTATCAATCTGGGGTCTAGATCTACTGCCTACTCCGTGATTATCTATTACTAGTGTGGGCCCCGACCAGTTGGCCGGAGGAAGTCGAGGTATGAAATTTGATAATGTAATGGGGTGTATATCTTATTGTTGTATAGTTTTTTTTTGGAAAACACGTGATAAAAATAGTGAATTTTAGCAGGAAAGAGACATGAATGATGCAACGAATCAAAAATCGACCTTATTAACCAAAATCAAGTACCTGTTACCTTGTGAAACAATATTGTTTCTGGTAATATGATGGGTTGGAGTAAGTTTTATGGAAACCGAATTCCAGAAAATCGAATAAAAAATCGCCTATTGTTTCTGGTTTTTGTCAGGCCATGATAATATCTAAGAAAATCAAGAACGAACAACACGATTTGGAATAGGAACCGCCTTTGTCGTATCCATAGAAAATGGTGGTAAACACGGACTCACCTGCCAAACTGGTTTGGATTGAGATTTTTATCGAGTATCAGGGAACCATGTGATTATAAATTAGACTTGATCAAAACGGGCCAAAACTTGAAATTCAGCCTGTTTGACCGACCCATGCCATTATTGTTAATATGAAAACTTTAATTTCATCGTATCATGGTGTTTCCTCGGGAAAACCAAATGCCACCGCCGGTGGAAACTCTTGCGATGCCGTTTGATCGGAAGCACCGCTGATTGCTGAAATCCAGACGACCGTCAAATATCCGCCACCGAATGTCGGCGTCGTTGATTTGATCGGTGCAACTCTGATCGGTGCAACTCTGACTTCTGAAAACGATGACGATCTTCAAATATCTACCGCCGTGCGATGTTGATTTGATCGATGCACCTCTGAATGGTGAAATCAATGTGACCGTCAAATGTCCACCGTCGGGCGATGTTGATCTGATCGATGCACCTCTGACTTCTAACCAACGCGACCGTGACTACGGTTCGCACCTCTCCAAACTATGTTCGAACGAGGGTGTTTGAGTTTTTTGAGGAATCTACACTACCACTACTCCTATGGAGATTCCTGCGGAGAGCTCCGCGACTACGACTAAGACTACAACTATGGAGATCCTTCCTGGAAGGAGAGCTCCGCGAAGGAGTTACAGAGAAAAGGTAAAGTTTTGATAGAGTTGTTCTGTGTTGATTTTTGGTTGTCCTCTCTCTCTCCTTGCTCCACTGCTTTTCTTTGAAAAACATCTTCGTAGCCTTCACGCTCCATGAAACCGCTTCCTCAACTACTCCGCCATGAAATCCCACGTGTCTCAACCGCCTCGATTTTGATTCTGCGTGAATCTCACATGGAACAAAGCTACAATGACAATGTTGTTTTGGGATAACAGTGGCATTGGACCTAGCGGGCCACCCTTGGCCGAGCTCTTAACCACTGCGATATCGTTTTTAACCAAACGATATCGTTTATGATACTGCGATGTCGTTGATACCTCCCGCGGCGTCGTTTAATCTTTCCGCGACATCGCTTTTCACTAATCGATGCCGACCTTGAACTGCTCCGTCCCGGTCCCATCAAACAATGTCGTTTTTCATTCCGCGATATTGTTCTCTACCAAACGGTACCGTTTTTCTTGTCTTGCGGTGTCGCTGAGCTTGCCGGGCCACTCGCCAAAATCCAAACCATTGCGGTATGGTTTCTAACTAAACGACATCACTTAGTAATACTGTGGCGTTGTTGATGCCTTAAACGGTGTCGTTTTTAGCTAAACAACACCGCTTGATTATACCCGCGACATTGTTTTAATATTAAACGACTCCGCTTCCAGCCTTGCGGTGTCGTTTTCTTCCCCAATCAGCTCCGTTTGTTTTTTCTCCGCGACACCGTTTATTTTCAACACTGTCGTTTGCTAGTACAGCGGCACCGTTGGGCATACTTGCGGTGTCATTTTGAATTAAACCACACCGCCTAACATAATAAAAAGAAATACCAAAGTTAAATTGCCGCGATTTTGAACGTTTGGGTTGGGCGGATTTTTGGGCCAATCACTTACCCGATGTGGTTTTTAATTAATCGGTATCGCTTGTCAAGGCTCTCGCGGCATCGTTTTCAGATCCACGACACCGTTTTAACTCTCCGCGGTGCCGCTTTTCCCCTTCCAACAAGGAATAAAGATAATAATTAATAATAATAATCAAACTCCTTTTCCAACACCAACACCAAACGCGCGGCCCACATCTTGCTTCCCGGTAAACGGTGTCGTTTCTAGTGTCGCGGTACCGGTGAGCTTCCTTGCGGTACCGTTTTTCTGTTTCGCAGTGTCGTTTCAACTCTCTGCGACGCCGCTCAACTCCAAACGACACCGTTTTTTACCCGCGGTATCGAATTAAATGCCGAGACTAATTAATGCGGCATTTAATTCAGGCCAAATTAATTTTAAGTGTCAACAAATGCCCCCCACAATTTGGTTTATAAGAATTATGAACCAAATTGTTGAAAAAATCCACAACACCTAAAATAATTTTAATTTAAACCACCAATCCACCAAAAATTGGCGGGAATCTTTTGGCCTATTTTTCCTCTTTAGCAGGCCTGCATAGCCGCCTCGGCCACACATGTTTTTTACTCTTTATTATTATTATTATTATCGGCCAGCATTTTTAACAAATGCATCATCATGGCAATTATGGGCCAAAGCATGGTTGCGAACTTGCGACCTGTTTAGCAAAAATAATGGGGACTTACTCCTCCCAATACCCCTTGGCCCTTGCGAACTTGTTTTAGGAGAATGGCCACACTTATTTTGTTTAATTAATATTTTTTTTTTCTATTTTCACTTTGCTCAACAACAATGCTGTTTGGAGTCCCGCAAGGATGTTTTGGGCCCAAAAACAGTTGCGTTGTTGCTCAGCATAATTGCGGCAAACTTGTTACTCGCTATGTTGTTCAAGCAAACAGGAGGAAAAAAAAACGTCAACACAGAGACGTTACGAAGCAGCGTTGCTTGAGCCAAAACAACACCGTTTTATAATTGGTATTTTATATTTATTTCCCTATTTAGATTTGGTTTACTCGCGGAGAACCAAATATATATGTATCATCACTCCATGGCGCTACCACGGTTGTGCACCACCGTTTAGCTAGGTTAACAACATCGTTTGTTATTTTATTAATTTTCTTCGAAACAGTGTCGTTTTGCTCTCTTTTCCTTTGCCGATTAAAACCACAACTTTGTTCATTGCCAAGCAGTCTTGCGGCATAGAGGGAAAAAAAATGATAGATACATAATTAGGAAAAGAGGCGAAACAACATTGTTTTTAGCGGCTCGCAACACTGTTCGAGAATAAACAGTATCGTTTTAAACATTTTTTTAAACCAGCTCGCATTATTTTTTAAACAAAGCGACCAATTCTGAAAATTTTAATATTGCTCGCAACGATGCGGCAAGCTTCGCCATGCCGCTTTTATATATATATATATATAGTAATTTTTCTCGTGGCCTAAATTGGCCACACTCTATTTACTTAATAATATCTAAATAAATAAATAACGGCTAGACTTTGGCATAAATCATTATGCCAAAAGTCCACACCCATTGCCAACTCCAATGATCAAACCAAACAAGCCATCCGTAAATACCATGATTCATCTCAGCCGGCTTTACACACGTTGATTTTGAGGTATTGGAGTCATCGCTGGCTTGCACATTTTCAGTTCGAACAACCTTGTTCGGAACTCCACGAGCCTGATTTGACTTTATCTTAGCTTCGCTGAATGTAAAACCATAAGCATTCTTGACTCTAGGTAGCACATTCACGTTTTTTGGCGCCTTTGTCTTGCCAATTCGACCATGCGGCCTTGCTTGGCCAGGCTGGTCTGGAGTTGTCAGCTTTGCACCCTCACCATGTTGTTGGAAGTGTTTACGGGTTTCATCAACACGTGTTTGGGTGCTCTGCTTACCTTGGTTGTGATATTTGCATCTATCACCCACCTTTGTATCTTTTATTCTCGTACGTGATTTTGGAGTTTGTCGGGCATTGGACTTGCCCCCCTGTCCCAACATCATGGAAAAATTGTTCCCAGCCAGCATTGGCGTGGCAACTCCATGTCGAGCTTGATTGAACTTGCCCCCCTTTCCACTCCTTGGAGGCTTTGGGGACAAATTACAATGAGGGTTCTGTTGATTCATGCCAACTTTGGTGGCATTATATTTTTTCACGCGGTCACCACCTCCATCTTTAGTAGTGTTTATGGTGATCCTAGTTCGATTTTTCCTAGAATAGGGTGGATGTGGCAAACTTATTTGCAACTTACGGTGTTGTTTTTCTTTCAACCGCTCATGCGGTGGGATCTCATGCCCCCCTAGCGGCTTAGATTGAACACCATTACGATGTTGTTTGGACAACCCATCATACATGAGCTTGCTATGCCCAACGTACTTGTGACCAGGTTCTCCGCCCTTGTTATTGTTTTCAATCTTACTAGAATTAAGTCGATACTGACTTCTTTGTAGTGGCTTCTTCAAACCAATTCCAACTTGTGTGTCCTTAAGAACAACATTGTTCACAGGAAAAGACACGTTGGGCTCCTTGGCTTCTGGCAACAATGTTGTAGCCATACTCGTCGATGGCGTTTGGCTGACATTGGCTAGCCGATCAACCATCAAATCATCGCACGCAACAGACATGGTTTCAGATTTAAACACATCAAAATCACATGTGGCTCTATGTATTGACATACGAAAATAAAAAACACAGTCATCCAACTTATCAAACCATCGATCTATGTTGTTTTCAAACTTATCCATTCTTTTCAAGATTATCAAATTGGAGATTTACCTCTTGGTGAAACTCCTTCATGGATTGGCGAAACTCCTCCATGGATTGACGTAGATACAGGATTTCAGCATGTAGCAGCTCCTCCATCCCTTGAGTGCGTCTATCTGCCTCGTTCTCCTAATCAACTTCAATGTCGGGCGCCTCCTCCTCCACAGGTACGTGTGGAAGACCACGATCTTGATTTCCTCGACGCGGAGCCGTATTCACATCAAACACACGCGTCCCACCAGGTGTGCCAAATTGTTTCCTCGGGAAAACCAAATGCCACCGCCGGTGCCGAATTCGTTTCCGGCGATGTTGATTTGATATTACGCGGTGGAAACTCTTGCGGTGCCGTTTGATCGGAAGCACCGCTGATTGCTGAAATCCAGACGACCGTCAAATATCCGCCGCCGAATGTCGGCGTCGTTGATTTGATCGGTGCAACTCTGACTTCTGAAAACGATGTCGATCGTCAAATATCCACCGCCGTGCGATGTTGATTTGATCGATGCACCTCTGAATGGTGAAATCAATGTGACCGTCAAATGTCCACCGTCGGGCGATGTTGATCTGATCGATGCACCTCTGACTTCTAACCAACGCGACCGTGACTACGGTTCGCACCTCTCCAAACTATGTCCGAACGAGGGTGTTTGAGTTTTTTGAGAAATCTACACTACCGCTACTCCTATGGAGATTCCTGTGGAGAGCTCCGCGACTACGACTAAGACTACAACTATGGAGATCCTTCCTGGAAGGAGAGCTCCGCGAAGGAGTTACAGAGAAAAGGTAAAGTTTTAACAGAGTTGTTCTGTGTTGATTTTTGGTTGTCCTCTCTCTCCTTGCTCCACTGCTTTTATTTGAAAAACATCTTCGTAGCCTTCACGCTCCATGAAACCGCTTCCTCAACTGCTCCACCGTGAACTACCACGTGTCTCAACCGCCTCGATTTTGATTCTGCGTGAATCTCACGTGGAACAAAGCTACAATGACGATGTTGTTTTGGGATAACAGTGGCGTTGGACCTAGCGGGCCACCCTTGGCCGAGCTCTTAACCACTGCGATATCGTTTTTAACCAAACGACATCGTTTATGATACCGCGATGTCGTTGATACCTCCTGCGGCGTCGTTTAATCTTTCCGCGACATCGCTTTTCACTAATCGATGCCGACCTTGAACTGCTCCGTCCCGGTCCCATCAAACAATGTCGTTTTTCATTCCGCGATATTGTTCTCTACCAAACGGTACCGTTTTTCTTGTCTTGCGGTGTCGTTGAGCTTGCCGGGCCACTCGCCAAAATCCAAACCATTGCGGTATGGTTTCTAACTAAACGACATCACTTAGTAATACTGCGGCGTTGTTGATGCCTTAAACGGTGTCGTTTTTAGCTAAACAACACCGCTTGATTATACCCGCGACATCGTTTTAATATTAAACGACTCCGCTTCCAGCCTTGCAGTGTCGTTTTCTTCCCCAATCAGCTCCGTTTGTTTTTTCCTCCGCGACACCGTTTATTTTCGACACTGTCGTTTGCTAGTACAGCGGCACCGTTGGCAATACTCGCGGTGTCGTTTTGAATTAAACTACACCGCCTAACATAATAAAAAGAAATACCAACGTTAAATTGCCGCGATTTTGAACATTTGGGTTGGGCGGATTTTTGGGCCAATCACTTACCCGATGTGGTTTTTAATTAATCGGTACCGCTTGTCAAGGCTCTTGCGGCATCGTTTTCAGATCCACGGCACCGTTTTAACTCTCCGCGGTGCCGCTTTTCCCCTTCCAACAAGGAATAAAGATAATAATTAATAATAATAATCAAACTCCTTTTCCAACACCAATACCAAACGCGCGGCCCACATCTTGCTTCCCGGTAAACAGTGTCGTTTCCAGTGTCGCGGTACCGGTGAGCTTCCTTGCGGTACCGTTTTTCTGTTTCGCGGTGTCGTTTCAACTCTCTGCGACGCCGCTCAACTCCAACCGACACCGTTTTTTACCCGCGGTATCGAATTAAATGCCGAGACTAATTAATGCGGCATTTAATTCAGGCCAAATTAATTTTAAGTGTCAACACATGGGTTTAAACTCTTCTCATCCCAATTAAAAGATGGCCGCCTATCTCTGTACTTTAATTTTGAGTCATGAGGTTATAGTAATTAATCTAATTGTTTGAAGATACTTTTAATTGCTGTACTTTCTTTTTGGGTTAAAGACACATTTGGTCACTGATATTACAAAATCGGGACATGTTTAGTCACTAGAAAAAGTTAATATCAAATTTGGTCACTACAATTACTAAAACTGGACGCATTTAGTCACTCGCCGTTAGTCTTCGTCCAACTCCGTTAATGAAGTCCGTTAAGTGCTGATGTGGCAAACATAATTGCCTAATCAGCCGGATATAACCCAACAAAAATAAAACCCGACCCGCCACATCATTATAACCCGCCACGTCATTAAAACCAACCCAACCCATGACCCAACCCCACCCAACCCTTCTTCCTCCTTCCTCCCACCTCCTTCTTTCCCCAAAACCACCGCCGCCGCCGATCTCCTCCTTCCACTCACTCACTCCCAAAGCTCCAATCTTTACACTCAAGCAACAAAAAAGAAGGGGAGAGACACAACAAAGAGAGATGAGATCAGTGTCGCTGAAAATCGGCGACGACACCGCCAGATTCAAGCGGGCAACGCTCTGCACATCGGCGGTAAACCTTCTCATGATCCTTTAAGTGCTCACTACAAATCTCTTCGCTCTCTACGCCTTCAATTACTCCCCCATCCACCTCCACGCCCACAATCTCAATCCCCACAAGAACATCTCCTTGATCTCCGAGCATGTCTCCTTAATCCTGCGAGAGATCGGTTCATCCCAGAAAAAGCTCGCCAAGATGGAGAAGGAGCTTCTAGGTTATGACACCATCGACATCTCAAGACCCAATATTGCTATTGAGCTCAAATTGTATCTCCAGCATCACCAACTGCCTCTGGGGAAAGATTCAAGAACTGGGATCACAGAGATGGTGGCTTCTGTAGGCCATTCCTGCGAGAGATCGACCGACTTGCTGTCGCAGTACATGAACTACAAGGTTTCTGGTTCTTGCCCTGATGATTGGAGCCTTGCCCAGAAGTTGATTCTTCGTGGGTGTGAGCCTTTGCCGAGGAGAAGATGTTTTGCTAAAGGTGGGAGTAAGTTGGGGCTCCTGAAACCTTTTCCTTTGTCTCTTTGGAGTTCTGTTGTTGATAATAAGGTAGTTGGTAGCTGGAGTGGTTATGGTTTCAAAGGGTTTGATTGTTTGAGTAAGAAGAAGTTGAGTAGGGAATGTGTGAATTGCTTCGACTTGGGTGGGGCTGAGAATCAGAGGTATGTGAAGTCCAAAGGGAAGAATGATTTCTCGTTGGATGATGTTTTAGGGTTAGGCAGTGGTGGGATTAGGATTGGGTTCGACATCGGTGGTGGTCTGCTGGGTTTGGTCGAACAGGTTTGCGGGAGGAGGTGGGAGGAAGGAGGAAGAAGGGTTGGGTCATGGGTTGGGTTGGTTTTAATGACGTGGCGGGTTATAATGATGTGGCGGGTCGGGTTTTATTTTTGTTGGGTCATATCCGACTGATTAGGCAATTCTGTTTGCCACATCAGCACTTAACGGACTTCATTAACGGAGTTGGACGGAGACTAACGGCGAGTGACTAAATGCGTCCAGTTTTAGTAATTGTAGTGACCAAATTTGATATTAACTTTTTCTAGTGACTAAACATGTCCCGATTTTGTAATCTCAGTGACCAAATGTGTCTTTAACCCCTTTCTTTTTGTTAGGTGATGAAGAATAGTGAGGTCGAAAGGAGAAAGATAATTTATATTTTACAAATATATGGTGATATATAAATATATTAAAAACATTGGCATTTGTGGCAAATGTAGCTTCTGTTTTTTAGAATGACGAATATGGCCTGAATGTTCGTTGGGCAAATACATATTTTTGGTAGCATCGTTAGTGACATTAGATAAGTCATTATAAACATTAATGGCAAGTTGAAGAGAATCTCACTTCGGCTCCAAATTGACATGTCATTCCACCCCATCAGTGACATAAGATTACTAAAGGATAGTTATACTTCGTTGGGATAATAACAATATAAATACCAGATTTTACTGAAATTGTCGTTTTATTAGTCATTCCAATAAAAATATATGGCGATGGACTTAGAAAAATATTTCGATTAATTATTGTTTTTATAATTCACATGAAATTTTGTTAAGAATTGTAACTGATCTTATCAAAACTTGTGAAAATAAAACTCAATTATGATGGTTTATTCTTAGCCTGTATAAGTTTACATTTCATCTTAGCAAAATTATATCGTGCTCCATTTCCCTGGAGCAGTATACATCTCTCTCTGGCCGGCCAAACCTGGAAACTACCTCGCCTTGACAGTCATTAACTGTTGGGCAGGCGACTCGGATCCTTCCCCACTGAAGAAACACCAAGGATAATCACGCCAAAGAGGAGCGCGCAAGTACACCGGTGTGAAGCGCGCCAAAGTCAAGAGCGCGAGTCGTGCCGTAACCAAGCGCGCTGATAGAGATCGCCCCAGGAGAGGCGCGCGCGAATACTAAACGACGACGCATCACCCGGGCGTGGGCCCTTATCGAGAAGGTGCAGAAGCGGCGCCGCGCCACCGCGTATAGTCCTAGGTATAGCCCTGCTTGTGTCAGGAGTAGTCACATCAGTGCCCTAATCAGTCACATCAGTGTCCTAAAAGCATGGACTAAATCTCTGTCATGTCAGCGGTCATGTCATTGTGTCCACTTGTAAATCAACCACTCACCCACCACCATGTAGCCTATAAATATGGCATTTACTCCGGTGGGTGAGGGGATCGGATTTTTTTGGGACTCTATCTCTAAAATCATCGACTTCTCTCTCTAGAATACTTCTCCCTCAATCCTTCCTGTAACCTCCTCCGTTCTCCCAAGATCGATTAATCCCTTTCTGCCTACTCTCCTTGACCCATTTTCCCGAGTCTCCCTCCTACACCCAGTTAGGCTCAAACAATTGGCGCCCACCGTGGGGCCAAGCAGAGAAGCAAAGAAAATCATTCTATGGCAGGACATAACTCCGACTCGCCTGACGAGTCAACCCCGATCAAGGCGATGACCAACCCAAGGGAATTCGCAGAAGCCAGCAATCTCAACGCGGGGCTCTTGGAAGAGGAAGAGCCCGAGCTCACAGCTAGAGAAATGAGACAGCTGGTGGCGAAGCAGAACGACGTCATAGCTAACATGCAAAAACAAATGAGCCAGGTCGTGGCGCTCATGATGAGCAGAGAGGCCGCGGCAACAGCTGGCGTGACACCATCCGCGCCGGCTGTCCTACCAGCGCACCCCGCGCACGAAGCGCAGCAAGTCGCGCTTCCCGTATGCGTGATACCAGTCGCGCCTCTCCAAACCCACGGAGAAACGTCGGGGACGGCCCCGCCACCTCACCCCGTACATGAAACACAGCCGCCTGAGCTTCCAGGAAGGGCAGACCTCAGTTTCCTAGAGCAACACCTTTCTCCGCAATTCCGACTCAACACGCCCAAGAAGGCGCTCCACCAGCCGCTAAGCGCGGAAATCATGGCGGAACACCTGAGCGGAATGCCACCCACCCTCCCAACATACAACGGGACGACCGACCCCGAAGATCACGTGAGCACCTTCTGCTTGCGGATGCAGCTCCAAACCAACTCCAATGCGGCGCTATGCCGCACCTTCCCGTCGACGTTTTCTGGGATATGCCTAGACTGGTATAACAGACTCCCAAACGGGATCATCCGCTCATTCGAGGAGTTCATACTCCTATTCACAACAAAATTTGCATCCCAGAAAAGAAGGCCCCTCCACCTCAAGGCGCTAGTAGATCTCAGGCAAAAAGACGGAGAGAGTCTACGAGCGTTTTACGCCAGATGGTCCAGAGTAGCGATGGCAGTGCGCGACCTCACTCCTGAAACCGCCGCGCATCACCTTATGGAAGCCACAACCAACATGGAACTCAAGCGGGCGCTAGCAAAAAGGCCCGTAACCCTATCAACAGAGTTGGAAATGAAAATTGAGAAGGCAATTACGCTCAAAGAAACCCTCGGAGCGGGATCTGTTAGGCGTTTCGAGCCGGCCAAGCAGCCGCGAGAAGAGCAGGGACGACGGCAGATCACGCTGCCGCGAGAACAGCTAGCACAGCTGCACAGCGGACATAAGCAACACCCCCCTCCCCCAAATGAGCAAGCGCAGCGGAGAAGATCACCAGACAGGCCCGCACCTCACGCATTTACACCGCTCAACGACTCCGTAAAGAACGTGTTCCACGTTCTACGCGAGAAGGGATACAAGCTCAACTGGCCCGCGCCACTGAAGTCCTTGCCCCACATGCGAGACCCAAAAAAGCATTGCGACTTCCACAGAGCGACGGGGCACTGGACGGAGGATTGCCGAGAGCTGCGCTATGAGATAGAGGGCCTCATACGGCGAGGGTTGCTGACCGAATTCACGCAAGAAAAAGAAGAGCAAGTCGGGGGACAACAAAACCCGCCGCCACCTCCGCAAGCCGATTACAACGAAGCCACCGCGGACTATGTGGTGCGGAAGGAGATAGGGGTGGTGACGGTAGAAGGAGATCGCCCGAAAAAGAAAACCAAGCGCGAACGAGCAATCGAATTCGCGGCAGCTGATGTACGAGTAGGGGGCCAACTGAGTTTCGACGACACCGAACTACCGCAGGGAGTTCCGTCGGAAGATCCACTCATCATCTCCGCCCTAGTAGCCGCCTGCAAAATCCACCGCCTCTTGATAGACGGGGGTGCAGCGGCAGACATCCTCTTCCAAAGCACAATCGACAAGATGGACGTCGACCCGCGCTTAATCAAGCGCGCTCAAGGGAACTTGGTCGGCTTTTCCGGAGCGAGGGTGCCAGTAATTGGGGTGATCACTCTCCCCGTGGTCATCGGAGACCAAGAGCCGCGCGTGTCAAAGCAGATCGAGTTCACAATAGTCGACTGCAAGTCGTCCCACAACGGCATCTTGGGTCGACCCTTCTTGGCAAAATTCATGGCCCTTCCTTCCACGTGCCACCAAAAACTGAAGTTCCCCACAAAAATGGGAACCGGAGAGGCGCGCGGGACACCGTGGGAAGCCCTGAAGCTAGAAGGAGAACCTCGACAAATGAACATTGTCGACACAAGGCCGGAAGAACCCCGCCCGGAATCAATGGATTCCGATTTCGAGGTCGCGCTCGACCCAGCCGAGCCGACCAGGAAAATACGCATCTCGACTCACGTTCGTGATGACGCGATTGAGCCGCTGATAGCGCTATTGAAGGAGTACAAGGAGCTCTTTGCCTGGTGCACAGAAGACATGCCAGGAGTACCAAGGCATGTGGCCCAACATTGCCTCGCGGTCCCGCCAAGCGCCATTCCGAGACAACAAGCGCGACGCGGCTTTACTGGCGACAAGTTGAAGGCCATCGAGGAAGAGGTGTCGCGACTCTTGTCGGCAGGGCTAATTCGCCCAGTCAAATACCCAAAGTGGTTGGCGAATGTGGTCTTGGTAAAAAAATCTTCAGGCGCTTGGCGGATGTGCGTCGACTACACAACAATCAACAAGGTATGCCCGGGAGACCCTTACCCCCTCCCGCGCATCGACCAACTGATCGACGCCACCGCCGACCACGAGACATTGTCTTTCTTGGACATGTTCTCAGGGTACCATCAAATCCCGATGTCGCGCGAAGATGAGGAAAAGACGGCGTTCATGACTCCCTTCGGAAACTTCTGTTTCATCGGAATGCCGTTCGGACTGAAGAACGCGGGCGCGACATACCAAAGAATGATCGATTCGGTGTTCTCACATCAGAGGGGGCGGAACATCGAAGCGTACGTAGACGACCTCATCGTCAAAACCAAGGCTGGGAACTCGCACTTGGAGGATCTACGAGAAACATTCGAGGCGCTCCGCAAGCACAGCCTCCGCTTGAACCCACTGAAGTGCGTCTTTGGAGCGGAAGCAGGGAAGTTTTTGGGTTTATGATAACCAAACGCGGCATCGAAGTGGACCCAAAACAAATCACGGCGGTCCAACAACTGCGGGCCCCAAGGAGCGCACTTGAAATCCAATCCCTGAATGGGAAGATAGCAGCGCTGGGGAGATTCATCCCGAGGTCGGCCGACAAGTGCGCGCCCTTCTTCAAGACACTCAAAAACGGCGCAAAATTCGCATGGACCAAGGAGTGTGAAGCGGCCTTCCAAGAGCTGAAATCATATCTTGTATCCCCCCCTGTGTTGACAGCTCCCAAGCCTAATGAAAAGTTATTCCTTTATCTTGCCGTGTCAACAAGAGCAGTGAGCGCCGTTCTAATAACCAGAAGAATTGACAACACCGAGCAGCCCGTGTATTACACCTCGCGAACGCTAATTAGCGCAGAAACAAGATACTCCCCAATTGAGAAGGCAGCCCTGGCATTAGTAAGCGCGTCACAGAAGTTGCGCCCCTACTTCCAAGCACATCAGATCACCGTCCTAACCAACCTCCCACTAAAGAAAATCCTAACCTCGATGGAAGTGTCAGGGCGCATGGTGAAATGGGCAGTCGAACTCTCGGAGTACGACATCCAATACGCGCCGAGACCAGCAATCAAGGCCCAGATCCTAGCAGAATTCATCGCTGAAGGAGTCACCCTCGACACTACACCAGAGGGAGTATGGGAAGTTTACGTGGACGGAGCGGCAAGTAAGCACGGCGCTGGCGCGGGAGTCGTCGTGCGCACGCCAACAGGCGTCGTTCACGAGATTGCCATCAGATTCAGAGCGTTAAAAACTAATAACGCGGCTGAGTACGAGGCCATCTTGGCAGGGATGACCGCTGCCCACGATTTGGGTGCAAGAACGATAAGGGTACTCTCAGACTCCTCACTGGCAGTCAACCAGCTGAACGGATCCTTTGACGCGAAGGAAAATACTCTTGCACACTACATAGAGCGCGTCAAGCTGCGAGCAGCCAACTTCGATGCAATAACCTACGTGCAAATACCAAGAGAGGAGAACATGCACGCCGACGCGCTGTCCAAACTGGCAACCGCCACCGACTTCGAAGCAACGCGTCTTGTGACGGTACAGAAGGAAGAAGGGGAAACTCACCGAGAAATGGCGATCAATACCACCCAAATCGAGAGTGATGAGGACTGGAGAGCCCCAATTGTGCGTTACCTACAAGAAGGCACGGTACCAGAGGATGCTAAAGAAGCATGGACTCTAAGACAGAAAGCGGCCCGGTGCACATTCATTGGAGGAGAGCTGTATCGCCGTTCGTTCTCGGGCGTCTACCTAAAGTGCATCGGACAAGAGGAGGCGCGAGACATGGTACGCGACATACACGAGGGGTTGTGCGCAATGCATGCCGGCCCACGCAGCATGGAGCGCACCATTTTGCTTCACGGGTACTACTGGCCGCGAATTAAGAAAGACACGAAAAAATACGCGGACCAGTGCCACAAGTGCCAAATCAACGCGCGTCAGCACCACCTCCCGTCCACCGAGCTCCAAGCCAACCTGAGTCCGTGGCCCTTCGCTCAATGGGGAGTGGATCTCTTAGGCCCCTTCCCAACAGCAAAAGGGAAGCGCAAATACATTATTGTGGCCGTGGATTATTTCACAAAATGGATAGAGGCCGAAGCACTGGCCTCGATAACGGCACAACAGGTGACACGCTTCCTGAAGAACAATATATTATCGCGATTCGGAGTCCCAAATGCGCTCATCTTTGATCACGGAAAGCAGTTTGACTGCGCAGAAGTGATAGACTTCTGCGACCAAGTGGGAGCCATCGCGAGGTTCGCATCCGTAGCTTATCCCCAAGCCAACGGCCAAGCGGAATCCGCCAACAAGGCAATCCTGCACGGCCTACACACCCGCTTGAACGATGCAAAGGGTAATTGGGCTGACGAGCTGAACACGGTGCTATGGGCGCACCGCACCACTCACAAGGTGGCAACAGGCGAAACCCCTTTTGCCCTCACATATGGCACAGACGCGGTAATCCCAATCGAGACAACGACCCCAACCTACCGTGTGACGCAGTACAACGAGGAAACCAATGATGAGGCGCGGATGCTGGAGCTGGAGTTATCGCAGGAAAGGCGCGAATTAGCAGCAATCAAGCTGGCCGCAATGAAAGAGCAGGTAGCCAAGTACCACAACGCCAAGCTGGTTCCGCACAAGCTGATACTCGGAGACCAAGTACTACGCCGGAACTTCCGTCCCGATCCCAAGCACGGAAAGCTCGCCTCAGTATGGGAAGGCCCTTACCTAATCCGCGAAGTGGTTGGCGCCAACACCTTTAAACTCAGCGAGCTGGGGGGCAATAAGATACAAAGAACGTGGAACGCACAGAATCTACGGAAGTATCACCAAGCAACTTAGCATGTATTTACTCACGCCACGGCGTCTTGTCTCAAAGGAATGAAAGCAGTATTCGCGCCCATCTAGTTCGCAAGAACAAAAAATTAGCAATAGTTCAGCACTATTCGCGCCCATCTAGTTCGCAAGAACAAAAAATTAGCAATAGTCCAGCACTATTCGCGCCCATCTAGTTCGCAAGAACAAAAAATTAGCAATAGTCCAGCACTATTCGCGCCCATCTAGTTCGCAAGAACAAAAAAAATTAGCAATAGTCCAGCACTATTCGCGCTCACTCAGTTCGCAAGAACAAAGAATAAACAATAGTCCAACACTATCCGCGCTCACTCGAGCGCAAAAAAACAAACGAACGTCATAAAAAAGTACTCTTCGGATTCCATTAGGCGGGAGCAACAAAATATCGCGACTACACTTGGTAAAAAGATAAAGGAAAAACAAGAGAAATAGCATCAGACTACAAATGCCCTAGCGCGACAACACTCAAGCACCAGCAGTATCAGACTGGTTATCCTCTCTGCTAGCCTTGCGACGCAACAGGGGCTCCTCCTTCTCCTCCTCGTCGTCGCCAGCTTCCGCTTCTCCACTCGCACCTCCTCCACTCGCGCCCTCAGCTTTCTCCCCTTCCGGATGCTCCTCCTCATCCTCCTCCTCCCCAGACTCAGAGTCAAACTCCAAGGGCCGCTTCTCTCCAATCCACACCTTGACATGGTGGACCATCTCGCGAGTGTCCCAATGGAGCCCCGGATTCTCTGGCCGAACCTTCTTCCCGACCGCAATCACGGCCTTAGTCATGGCGTCCGCCAAGATCTTCCCGAAAGAGGGGGAGGACTTGAACTGACGAACGGCCGCGACTTCGGCTGCGCGAACAGCCTCCGCTTTCGCGACTTGATGAAGGCGGACAAGGTCCTCCTTCTCCTTCTGCAGCTCCTCGCGATCCTGCTTCAGCTTCTCGGCATAGGAAGCCTCCAGCTGCGCTCGTATAGAGGCACGCTCCGCAGCCCGCACTTGCTCTTTAGCTGCCTCCACGTCGGCAGCCAACCTGCTCTGAAGGAGACCGAGTTGCTCCATGGCCTCGTTGGCCTTGTTAGTCGCCACTTCTGCACGGCTATTCGCCCCAGCGACTTTCCCTTCTAGTTGGACGATCTTCGCTTCGTCGTCCTTCATCTTCGCGCTCTGCACCGAGCGCTCCTTTTGGGCCCGGAAAGCCGCCAGCAAACCCTACATACGAAAACGCTCCGAGACTTTAGCAAAAGAACATATAGCAAGCAAATCTGCGCAAAAAATAACCTTACCGCAAAGTGAATTTGCGCCAGGTCTTGAAGCGGATCGGACTTCTCCATCCGCGCAGGAATACTCAGGTGGGGCCCCAGGGCTCGGAGCGCAGTATTCGACGCCGCGCTGTTGCAGGCAGCGCCGGTGTGAATCCGCACGTCGCGGAAGTAATTGATGGCATTTGCCATATCGGGCAGCCGCTGTTGAAGCGTCGCACCTGAAGAGCTCCCGGCAGCCGATTTCTCCGGACGCTGGGATGCGTCAACGCGGGCGCCAGATGCGTCCCCGTCAACTATAACGAGCGGCAACTGTTGAACCGCCCGCTCGGTCACCCGCACAGCAGCTCGCTCAGCTTGAGCCGCATGCTCACCAACTCGCGCCGTTTGGGCATCTACGCGAGCCGCCTTGCGGGGATTCTCCGCCGCCGAAGGCTCCCCAGCTTCCTTCCTCTTCATGCGCTCGGAAGGCGCAACTCCCTTCTTATTGGAGCGCTCAGATGGCGCAATTTCCTTCTTCTTCTTCTTCCTCTCGCCCCTCAAGGCCCGCGGAGCTCTGGCCACCACATCGTCAACAGACATCATGCTGACCAAGCTTGAAAAGTCCACACCTGCGCCAATAAATTGTAAGAGAGCCGTTAATATAATCGAATGCATAAGGAAAGAGACGCAACTAACCATCATCAAAAAGCTCCGCCAAACAAGCTTCGCGGACTCCGTTCAGATACAAGTTGAACTTGTGGTCCAGCACCGCTTCATACTCAGCGTCGAGCCTGTCATATTTGCCCAGGTCGCGCTCGTAGCCTTTGATGCTACCCTTCTTCCACACAGTGGGTTCCTCCATAAACTCACTCGCCCACTCCCCCGGCGTGGGCTTAACATAGAAGAAGCGGTCGAACCAGGTCTTCTTCAGCTTCGGAGACCCGTACACAAACCCGTTGGGCCTGTTGTCGCGCCGCCTGATGGAGAGACAGTCACTCCTCTTAGTTGGCTCCTTCATTTTGTACATCGCGCGAAACAAACCATAGGTCGGCGCGATGTTGAGCCTCTTGCACGCGAGTCGAAGGCAGCTCGCGTGCATAATGACGGATGGGGACAGCCGACCCACAGAGCAATTGAGCCGCCTGTAGATCGCGCACAGAAGCGGGTCAATGGGGAATTTGAACCCCATCACCCAGTATTCGGTGTACACCCCGATCCACCCTTTGGGGCAGTTACCAATGGTGCTCCGCGTTGACGGAATCGCGTACTCCCAATGGGGGGGCAGCCCCAATCCACGCACGATATCAGTGACTTCCCGCCTACCGTAGATCGACGCGTGATCGGGCCCCCTGAGTAGACTATCTTGAGGCGCTGGCTGATCGCCCCACATCTCCGCCCAATCAAGTATAGTGTACGCTGAGCCCACGCCGAGAAACCCTAGACGGCTTATCGCCTCGGATACGCGCGCGACACAACGCTGCTCCGCCTGCACTGGCTGCGCCTCAGACTCCCCGCGCGCATCAAGGCTCGTGCTCCCAGACGCACCCGTGCGGTCGCGCCTAATAATCAACACTCCCCGCCCGCCGGACGCCACGTTACCCAACACCGTAGCCTCAGCATCTAATGAGCCACGGCTGCCCCGTTCCGAATCGACGTCGTATGACGGCGTCGACGGAACCCCACCACCACCATCACCGCCGCCGTCGTCCCCATGCCCAGAATCATCAAGTTCCAACGATGGATCACTAGAAACATGTGAAGGGGAGGAAAGATTACCTTCTTCGTCTTGTACGACCCCGACCTCGTTGATGTTAGCCATAGCAAACTCTGGAGTTTGGCAACAACAGATTAAGAACAGAGGTTGTAGAAGAAGGAGAGGACTCTCGCACACACCCAACGTAAAAAGAGCAGAGAGTGAAAGGAGCAGAGAATGAAATCGAAAGAAACAGAATGGCAGAATAAGACTCAATTCCCCGTCTGGTCAGCTATTTATAACCGAAGAAGGGAAGCTGAACAGTTAAAGTTACTTTGGGATACGCAACCGTCAGAGATACGCAACCGTCAGAGATTTTCGAAATTCAAAAAGGCCGCCAAGACCAGGCAACCACACAACGACACGTGGACATCTCCCATAGACATAGGTAGTAGGCATAAGTAGTAGGTACTAGTCGATGACGCCACAAGTGCCGCGCACCGCCTGGGGGGCATGGCACACCCGCGAAGAAGAAAAAACAACAATAAGACAATCCAAAAGTAGCGCGCACCAACGAGAGAGCGTGATCCACGAGCGCAACTATAGGTAACGCGCACAACAGGGGGGCAACACCCAGCGCTCCACTGGGGACCTCAATCAGCGGCAACAGAATCGCGCAGATCCAGCGCGCGCCAACAAGCCAACGCGACCTACGAGCGCAGCCCGGGGTAACGCACACAACAGAGGGCAACACCCGGCGCGCGCGCCACTAGGGACCTCAATCAACAGCGCAGAAAAGACAGAATCGCGCAGATCCGAGTCAATCACGTGAAGATCAAGCAGGAGGCATTCGCAGAATACCCCCTGATGGGGGGCAATTGTTGGGCAGGCGACTCGGATCCTTCCCCACTGAAGAAACACCAAGGATAATCACGCCAAAGAGGAGCGCGCAAGTACACTGGTGTGAAGCGCGCCAAAGTCAAGAGCGCGAGTCGTGCCGTAACCAAGCGCGCTGATAGAGATCGCCCCAGGAGAGGCGCGCGCGAATACTAAACGACGACGCATCACCCGGGCGTGGGCCCTTATCGAGAAGGCGCAGAAGCGGCGCCGCGCCACCACGTATAGTCCTAGGTATAGCCCTGCTTGTGTCAGGAGTAGTCACATCAGTGCCCTAAGCAGTCACATCAGTGTCCTAAAAGCATGGACTAAATCTCTGTCATGTCAGCGGTCATGTCATTGTGTCCACTTGTAACTCAACCACTCACCCACCACCATGTAGCCTATAAATATGGCATTTACTCCGGTGGGTGAGGGGATCGGATTTTTTGGAACTCTATCTCTAAAATCATCGACTTCTCTCTCTAGAATACTTCTCCCTCAATCCTTCCTGTAACCTCCTCCGTTCTCCCAAGATCGATTAATCCCTTTCTGCCTACTCTCCTTGACCCATTTTCCCGAGTCTCCCTCCTACACCCAGTTAGGCTCAAACATGATGGTTTATTCTTAGCCTGTATAAGTTTACATTTCATCTTAGGAAAATTATATCGTGCTCCATTTCCCTGGAGCAGTATACATCTCTCTCTGGCCGGCCAAACCTGGAAACTACCTCGCCTTGACAGTCATTATCTACAGCAAAAGAACAAAACCTTGAATAAAAATTAAATAGCCACTGAGTCTGAGAGTCAGGATGATGAAATCAAAACATCCATCCACACATACCAAATCCGTGGAAATCGCAGAGAAGAGAAGTCTATATTCAATGAAAAAGAAAACTAAAGGATTAACCTCCTTACTGTAGATATAGTTATCATCGATTGTAGAGACTTTGCCGATCTTCCTATACTGCAAAAGTAAAACTCAGAAAAAACGACACTAATAAGGTAACGATAAAAAAAACAACCTAACAGGAAGAGATACCCAAAATGAATCACCATTAAGAGCAAGCATGGAGAATCGAAATCCAAACCAAGAAGCTTAGATTCATGAAGGCAAGACCGAACCCAACAAAGCAAATACGAACTAATACACAGTTGATCGCTTACTGCAAGGAACACCATTTTGAAATTACCTTATCCCCTTCGCTTGTCTATATCTTATTCACCTAAGTGAGCAGCTAAACATGAAGAATCTTTCGGTATGGATCTCGAACATGGTTCTAAAATGAACCAAAAAATCATTGAAAAAGAGAGCAGTTCAAAATCTTCCTCTCCATTGGAGAAAGAGGGGATCCACTGGATATGTGTGATGTGTCGTCATTCCAACATCAAATCGCCCTGAAGGGCTAGCATAATAAATTACAGGTCACCAAATTCGACATATGAAATGGAATTACTTAACTAAATTCACTACTCCAACTTAACTACAATCAGTATTACACTAATGGGGAAAAGGGGAATAAAAAGAAAGTAAACGTACCGATTCTCCTGGCTTCTATTCAAACTCTTCCTCTTATGTTAGCTGATATCCCAGATCTATTTGCTTTGTTTTTAATGTCCCCTTCCTCTCTTCTACCAATCTAGCTCGACAAACTAAACCTGCAGAAAGAATTAGTGATAAAGTTAGTCCCCTGGGAAACCCTCCTTCATTTAAGACAACATCAAAGTAAAGTTAATGACTCACTGCAGTTCAAACAAAAGAGAACAAAAGCTATGAAGGGTCTGTTGAATGTATATTGGTATGCAATGACTTGGAATCATATAGTGTATAGAACTTGATAGATGCTATATATATAAACTACAAAGTGCATTCTTCTGCATTGGTGTACCTGGTATGGTATGCATTGAACATTAAGGTCTGAGCCCATGTCCATGTAGCAACTTCAACTATCTTGACCAGGATGACCCACTCCAAGTACACATAGTAGCAGAAATGAATGCAATTATTCACTATCTGAAAATGCAGTTATTTGTACATATATTAGTTATGGTGAATTTGAGCACTTTTCGTATACACTCTACGCTTGTGAAGGTGATAAAATGAAATTTAAAGTCAAATGAGACGCTGGCTGGGATTGATTCATGTGTGGTTTCTTCCTAACTCCAAGACTGGGCATGTAGGCCCCACATGGTGTAACCTGCAAGTTGCGATATCATAAACTATAGAACCTAGGGAGATTAAACTGGGATCATAAAACTAAATTGCATATGAAAGGGCCCATGAATTGATAGCACCCTGATTCAAATACAATTTGACAAAAAAAAAATCAACTACATCCTGGATCCTTCTCTTCTGAACAAAGAAGGCGGCAAGCTACAACAAAATTAAAAGCTCCCATGGGGCAATGTAATCGATCCAAATATATTTCAGTTTCAGTACAGGGCAAGTAAGTCAGCTACCACAAACTTAAGTTCAAGCATCCAAACTCCTCCCCAAGTTCCCACTCTGCCATCCTCCTCTGTTCTTATTCTCTATTTATACTCCCAATTCCTCCACTACCTTCAACATCTCCCCTCAGTCTTCCATATCACACAACCAAAACAAACCACAGAGTCCATTGACATACCCAGATCGGGGCACTAACAAACATAGCGCATAAAGATAAGAGATTTGAAAGTATAAGGAAATGAGTCATAGTAGGCACATTCGTTCTCAAGTTGTGAGTCAAAGTAAATGGAGGACATAATATACAGAAGTTGATCTCAACTAAATAGTATGTAAAAAGCACAGGGAATTCAGTAACCATGTGGTAACTATATTTTCTGCCGTGAGTAGGATAGTTGTCTAGGGATGTAGTTAAGAACGCTTGCAATGATAGCAATTTCTATTGAATGGGATGGAAATAGAGCTAGAGGAACAGGGGAAGGAAATAAGAAAAGAAATTGAAGAACAAATAAGAATAACCAATGATTAGGGAAGTTTGGTAGGTAATCTAAAGAGGGAGAGCAAGGCAGAAGAACGAGACAAAGAAGTATGATTGTGGGAGCTAGACTCCTAACCTACTATGAAAAGCACCAATCCAACTATCCAAGAACCAAAAATGAGATAATTGGAACTGAAGTATATGAATCAGAGAAACCAAAGCCCTTGAGAATCTGTATTTTGGGGGCTGAGTTGCTAAGCGAAGAGGTATCAGAAAACTCACATCTGAATGGTACGCGGGTAATGGACATTGGCGTAACGTAATAGGTTGTTAGCTGGAATATATCAGTTGCAGTCTCATACATGAAAAGATCAAGCAAATATGAGCAAGCATATAAGTTTTGAGCACCAATTTTGATCAAGCACTTGCAAATATGAGCAAGTACCTGCACTTGCTTTTAGAAAGTGGTTTAGTTGATCTACTAAATGCACCAGACTCGTATATGAAAAGAATAATCATCTATAAAATACCAAGCAATCACAACACTACGGATTTAATTGCTTTTGTGTACCGATTTGTTAACTCCGATTCAATGCCCCTGCCAGCCACTCAATTGTGCCTCTAGATACCGCTTCTGACCTTTGTTAACTCCGATTAGGAAGCACAAGATCAAGCAATTTACTTGTTTGTCTCCCTCCCTGCATGACAGGATCTCATATCCAGATCAGATACAAATGCAGAAATCAAACATCGAAGCACTCAACGTAAAGATAGTACTCAATCATGTAAACATAATTAAAACCTGTCTGACATATATCAAATCTGGTTGGCTAATTTTGGTTGGATTCATAATTATATTCTATTCAACATGAAATTGATTCGTAGTGGTCATTCTGATAGCAACAACAGAGAAAGTAGGTTGCAAAGCAAGCTAGCAGTGACAATGAAACAGTGTAATAGGAGAAGCAAAAATTATGGGATCGGTAAATGGATGGCCCAAACACCTAGAATAAGCAAAGCTTACTGAAAGCAAACTAATGAACCAACAAAGGGATTATGCCATGCCCACTTAGAATTTTAGGATTTGCATTGTCCACTTTGAGATTGAGTAGATGAATATGATAGCTACTAGTTCTAGCAATATAGTATGTGGCAGCGTGAGGAGAAGGTTTGCGGTAAATAGAGAACCCGAATTTGGGAAACGATTTTCATGACCTCTAACAACGCAGAGAATAGTTTCATACATGCTAAACATGAAAGGGGACTAAACTGCGAGGTAAGTCATTGTCAATGAAAACCGGATTTCCCCAACTGGGTTTATATCCCAATGTATCCCTAAAAATGGAGCACAATCCCTAACTCCGGCCACTATTCCGCTGCACCCTGCGGGACCTAAACAAAAGATGAAATTGGGAAATGAAACCTTACTTGGAATCTCAGGTGCGGAGGGAATACCCACTGGCGAGGGTTGACGGGGATGTAGGACACTGGCTCTGATTAAGGAATGAGGCTGGATCGCTGACCGCTTGCACGTAAGTGGAAGTTACCACCTCCCCCAACAGACTCACCAATTGTGGCCTTGAAGATAAATCGTAAACTTCACTAGCTACCCCGATTGGGCGGTACTCAAGCGACAGATGGAAGCGTCTCGACTGGGCCAGACAGTTTTGTCGCCAGCGGATATTTGGGACGAGGTCAATGTTAAGGCGACAAGGGGATTAGGGTTGTGCAGAGATAGATGCGGCCGAGAGTAGAGGCTGATTCGGCCAAGTACCGGTTCTTCGATGGGAGTGGAGGAGGTTGGTGGTGTAGAGTTGCGTTGGTGGTGGTGTAGAGTAGCGGTTCTTTGAGATGCGGGAAGGAAACAGAAAGAGGGAAGGAGAGAGTGCTTACTGATTTCGGCGGTGAAGACACTGAACGGGGAGAGCGATGCTCCGACTGACCACACAAAAAAAAAAACAGCAGGCCCGTTGAACATCACAATAGGAAGCCGAGTCAATTTTTCCGTTTCCAAAACTACCCCTCCGAGAAACGCTTTGGATGCAGGAATTTTGAAATGGGGAAGCTGTTCCTTCAACGTATTATAAGTATACTAGTATAGTAGATCTAGCATACTAAGTTGAGTGATTGTGATTTTAAGCAAAAGCAGTAAGACAGAGGAAATGGTTCGAAGTTTTTAAGCAGGGGAAGAGTCACTCGGGAATGAGTCCCCCTAGCTCCTTAGTTAGGTCAAAGTTGTAATTACCTTTGGTTGATTTACAGTTGATTAAACTGTGGAAGATCCGACAGTAGCTTGGAATCTCTTAAGCTGACCAAGCCCTCTCAGACAGACTAACCGGCAGGCAACTAGCCTTCACTGGGATAGACTGCTGAGGCAATAAACACAGAACTCCACTACTAGAATTGGATTCCAGTACAAAGCAGTAAATCAATTAACTCTCGTATAACCAATTCACTACTACCGATTGATGAAGCTCTAACAACCTAATCAAATTCTATCTATCTCAGGTTGCAGCAGAAATCAAGAAAAGTTGATCAGGCTTTAATTGACTCAATGAATCATGCATCAATCGATTATAATCAAGTAGTATATCAATCCAAACGTCATTAAAATCAAGATTCCTAACACATGGAACTAGGGTTCTACTCCATAGAGAGAAAGAGAGCGAGGAAAACAGAAATCAGAGCAGTCATACTCATAAAGATGGGGATAATCTACTCTGGGATGTCGATCTTCACTCCTGAGTATGCAATATGGGTTTCAATGATGAGAAATCAACTCCAAATAGCTCCTAGGGTTTGTTCTTCGCACTTTCTCTCTCTAAAACTCTGTTTTCTGCTCAAAAAGTCATCTCCCCCTTTCCTTTGGCTCGAATCTGCCTAAAACTGGGCAAAACACGGTCGAGGACACGACCGTGTTTTGCTTCTGCCTGCCCATTTTTAGCCTCAAGTATGGCAGACACGTCTGCGGCAGTAAAAACACTAGTGGGGGCCAGATGAAACACGAATGTGTTTTTAGGGTAGTCTGCCCGTGTTTTTACTGCCGAACTTGTTCCCCTGTATTCAATGCTTTGTTTCTCCTTCGTGCGGACTCTGAATCAGTCGCCGTTTGATTGCAGACTCTCCTAGTCTCGTCCTCTTTCTTTTCATGACAAGCTTGCATGATTCTTTGTCCATAAATGAGGTAGAAATCCATTCTTCTTCAGGTCATGCCCGAGTTTCTTCTCCCAAATCGCCAATTGATATCTGGTTGACTTGAAACTTGCGCCTAGCCTTCCTTCGATGATTGGAACCTGAAATGTGACAAAATAGTACAACCCAACGTAAAATAAGCAAAGATGCACAACTAGGAGTCGCAAACAGATAAGAAATAATGGTGCAAACCTTTGCAAATACATTGTTATCACATGCATATATGGTGGCGAAACAAGCACTCTAATTGTTGGTTCCTCATCTGATTCACCAATGTCTATTTATTTTTCCATTTTGTGAATTAAGTCTGCACAGTCCTTTGATTTCTGTACTCTAATTGGCTCCTTTGATATTTGCTTTTGAAGGTTCATATGCACGTTTATGTTAATGTTTCTTTTGGAATTCTTGCTTCTAAGTTTTTACTTCTTTTTGCTTTCCTGATCGTCTCCTATAGCTCCTTAGCTATCAAGTTCTTCCCTCAAGGGACTTCAAGATTTATTGCACATCTCCCTCGTGGGACACTACTAATACCTTTTTCCCACCACTTCCACCTCTTTTGTCTACTGTCATATTTCTATCTTCCTCCTATCAACTTAAATAGTTGTTGCATTCCTTTTTTCTTCTTCTTGTGGACTGTTGCAACGTGTATATATATATGTGCACCGGCTTGTTATAGTTGTTGTGTTGGTGGGTTCAGATCATAGCTTATTGAGGTTCCAATGTAGGTAATGTATTCATTCATTACCTACATTAATTATCGTATTGAGGTTCTCAAATACCGAACAGATTAGATTCAATTATCGTATCGGGCTTCAAACCCCAACTCCGTCGCTCGACACAAGCTTCAGCCGTCGCAACCAAGAAACTCAGGATTGAGAAGCGGTGGAAAATCTTTTGATTCTTGGAATCATGATCAAAGGAAAACGTGTTCCGGGTGTGGGTAGAAGAACTGGGAATGCGGTCACCCAATTAATCCTTCCCAGAAAGGAACCAAAGAAGCAAGCGAAGCTAGGAAAACTGGAAGCCATGTCTTGCCTCTCCAAGCTGCTGCAATCAGATGACGGTCATCCTTCTTCGGAATCGGAGTCGGAGCTGCAACCGCTGGCTGAAAGCGCTTCAATCCGTCGGATTTAAAGCCGTCCCAGTTGTCATCGGCCGTCAGTTGAGCGGTGGTGCTGAGGATTCTCTTGCTCCACCGCTGCTGCCGCCGCAATCGCCGACTACCGTGGCGGAATCTTCTCCTTCGCCGCCTGCTCCACAAGGTTTGGCCGGGGTGCGCAAGGATCTCGCCGAGATTAAGGGGAGCTTGAAGGTTGGGTTGTCTCTGCTGTCGGGGACGAGAACTTTCGTTGGCCGGAAGTGCCAGCCTCGGACTTCGGTTGCATCCCTAGAAGACCAGCCGTGCAGAATGAAGCTAGGTTGCCAACTAGCTTTGGGCCGCTAATTTTGATGGATCTAGTGATGATTAAATGACAAACCTTGGGCCAATACTCTTGACTATCGCGGGCTTGCGTACAAGGAAAAAGGTTGCTCCATTAGTTGCTGGCGGTCATGAGGGATTGGTTTAATTCCAATTCTCAAGAGGCATTGTCATCATCCTCTAGCTCAAGTAAAGTGCAATTTGGGTCTGGTCCTTTTGAGAGTTACTATTTGATGCCCTAAAATTTTTAAAAAATCGCCCTAAAACCTATTAAAAATACACTTTTACCCTTCTCCTTGAATCGATCGATTCTTCCCCACTCCTCTGCAATTCAACCTTTGCCGCTACTATTGGATTCTGCCAACCTTGAGGAGGAAGAAGGATGAAGACGAAGAAGAAATCCCATCGCCCAATCGTCCTCAGAAGAAGGAAGAAGATAAGTGTTGCTGTCCTGTCAGATTCTGGGTTCATTCGTCGGAGGGGTTGAAAATCCGTCTTCGGCGAGGTTGGGACGGGGCAACGACCTGTCTCGCCATCGCCGGCGACGGGATTACAACCCGTACGGCGAGCAGTACACACGGGCATAGCACGCGTTCCTTCCACCCCTCACACCTGTACTAGCCTCATTTCAAACGGGAATTCAACCCGTCTGTGTCGTTAGCCCAGAAAATATGGCAGGCGGCATCCAGCGGGAGCGAGCTCCCTCTCTGCATCTCCTTCTGCTTCCTTTTTCCCCTTTCTTTTTTTAATTTTGTTTCGTGAAAGGATTTGATGGAGACGAACACAAAGAGAAATGGAAATGGATTGGTTGTTGCCGGCGGCGGCTATGGAGTTTGGGGAAATGGATGGTGGTTGCCGGTGGATTCTTCTGCTCCGCGTATGGAGTTCGAGGATGCGGAATGGGAGGGCGGGGTCAAGGGGCAAAAGGGTATTTTTATTAGGATTTAGGGCGACAAATTTAAAAAGTTAGGGCGTTAAATAGGAATTCAGGTCCTTTTAAGCCCAGTCCGAAGCATGAGAAAAGGAAATTGGATTGTTATGAACAAGTGTGGGCTTTGTTTCTGATGAACTACAGAATTGCCGTGGTGGTGTTTTAGTCTCTCCTAAGGAGCTCGAACTAGCAGCATCTGCTGCTCCTGTTATGTGGCTCGATAATTGTTTGGAAGCTGAGAAACAGAGAAGCTATGCGTTGTGCAAGCTATGAGCCACAAAATCGGGAATGACTTCTTGAAAAGAGGTAAGAACTTAAATTTTATCTGTGAGTCACTAATGAATGATAAAGTAGAATCTATTTCATATATCGTTATGCATGAAATTGAGATATCTTGAGAATGCTACAGAGATCGATAATTGATGCATGATCATATTGACATTGAGATGTGGCTTCCTGATGATTAGAGTACAATTTTGTGTACATGTTATAAAGTAGAGTAATTTTGATGATATGAATGCATACTCTGAAGCATATATGAATGTATATTCGGTAGTAAATATGCTAGTGGAATGGGTTATATGTCCATATTTATTAGAAGTACTGCTTGTCAGTACTATGAGAACCATTTGTACGTTTCCAAACCCTAATAAGATTCAAGAATCGGCATAGCAAACCGAATCAGATCCACACCAATTAAAATGGTACCATTCGTAGTAACTAAAGGATCATCGGCCAATCCTCTAAGAATGACGCTTTATTTCTCTGCAATAGTTGCGAGAAATTAGGTAATATGATACGAAAGTGTAGGAACAAGTATAACACTGGTTCTAGTGTTAACTTGATCGAAGAGAAGAATTGGTGGCTGTGATGATTGACAAAAGAGCAGAGATTAACCATGCTGGTAACTCTGAAGAATAGTGGCTGAATACTGGTACCTCGAAGCATAGTAAGCCATATGCTATTAAGAAACTGCTGTTGAGTATTGCTCACTCCACTATTATAATGGTCATGAGAGTATGCATATAATGATAAAGTGAAATAACTCTTAAATATGTGATTAGAGAATCTTTGGATTTGATTCATTTTGAAATGGGTAAACGAGAATAATGTGAAATGCTTTATCACATTATTATTGATTGCACTAATTAACGATGTGATGCTTTTGACATGCTTTTGATGTAAAACGTTATGCGTTTTCATATGGTATAGTTTGAGAATCAGTGCAATATAGATGAGCATGAGTGTGATTTATTGATTGTGCTATCAATAATAGAACACATAAGTTTAAAAAAAACGAAATACTCATTAGTTTGTGAAAACCATTGATGCCAATAGATTCCATTTATATTAAGAAATAGTGGGGGTGATATGTTGCCTAGTATTAGAAATAATGGATAACTAGTGGGGGTGATGAATCTGAGTTTGAACTCAGGAGAGACAAATGAACCATAAATCACGAAAGGATTTTGGTTATGAATTTTTTATTTACACCCTAAGAAAGAAAGATCCTACAAGTCTGCTAGAAGTTCGAACTTCCATAAAGATGCAGAATTGTGGGAGAATCCATTATTAACGAAATGGAATTATTGGAGTCTAATAAGACTTAAAATCTTGTAGAGTTACCTCTTGGTTGAAAAGCCTTGGGCAATATATCGATAGAATCGAACAAGATTTGGCATCTTTGAGAATTACTTCTTGGCAATGAAGTCATGGGTAATAAATGGATTCTTAAAAAAAAAAAGTGAAATCTATTGGTTTAGTTTATGAGTATAAGGATCGCCGAATAGCTAAGGCTTTAAGCGAAAAGGAAAAATTGTAAATTTTCCAGTTATCTATTCACCATATGTAGAATAACATCCATGTATGTTCTGATTGCTAGTGTTGTGCGTCAGATGGATTGTTAAACATGTTTCTGTGAATGGTGATTTAGATAGGAAAATCTATATGGGACAACCTATAGGGTTGTTATTCTTGAACATGCTTAGGGAGTCTATAGTTAGACAAATCATTGCAAGATTTGAAATAGACTCTAAGACGATGGCATGAATAAACTAGTTCTCTCTCATGGTTTTAAAAGTGAAAGTGACAAGTGCATTTAGTACAAAATTGAGAATGACACTTGCATTATGAATGACACGTCGATCTTTGGTACAAAGACTCATAATGCCAATATTGAAAAACCATGATGGTTGAGAATTTTTATTGTGAAGGATCTGAATGAAACAAATGTTATGCTTAGAGATCCTAATAACTAGGAAAATACAAGATCTACACCTGCATACGTGTTTGATGATGCTCGTATAAATATTTAAAGAACACCTAAGACGGTGTAAGAAAGTTAGAATATACTAGCATTTACAGTCTGCAGGAGGTAGCTGATAAACATGATACCCGATTTAGTGGGGGGGGGGGGGGTACTTGGCAGGATTATTGATTGTCCTAGTATGAAGCATTGAAATGCTATTGAAAGGGGTCATGAGATACCTTAAGAGAACAGTAGACCTTGATATAAGTTATCAACGGTTTTGTACTGTATTGGTAGGGTATATTGATGCGGACGAGAATACCCTATAGAAGACTCCAAGGCATCCAGTGGACATGTTTTAAACATCACTGGAAGTGTTGTGTCTTGGAAATCTAAGAAGTAAATGACCCTGGCTCAATCAACTAAGAAATCAGAAATGATAGAGCTAGCAATGGCTAGTAAAGAGAAAAGTTGATTGAGAGGGTCATTACTGCAGATTCCCTTATGGGAAAGACCGATCCCTCCGGTAGTTGATTCATTGTGATAGCACCGCAACTATTACTAAAGAAGGGAACCGGTTCTAGAACGAAAAGAGACGACAAATTCGTCGTAAGCACAGTACTGTAAGAGAACTCCTAACGATAGGAGCAATGAGGGTGGATCCTGTAAGATCCTAACAGAATCTAGCTGATCCTTTGACGAAAGGATTACCTAGAGAGAAAAGTCCAAAATACCACGGAAGGTATGAGACTTATGCCTACCGAAGCACGGATTACAAGTGATGGTAACCCGACCCGATAGACTGGAGATCCCAAGAAACGGGTTCAATGGGTAATAACAAGTCATGAGTAATATTGAGAAAAGTTCATGCATAGTGAAGCATGAATCCCAAAGCCTTGGAGGTTGAGTTAAACTCTTAATGAGATCTATACTCTATGTGGAGTGAAGTACTTTACTTTGGGGGTACTTCTGATAGACTCACCTATGTGAATGTGGGAGTGAGGCCGCTCCCTATGGAACTTTGGAGGCACAAAGTTGCTAGAGCGTTCACTAAACCGAGATAACGTGCATGGCCATAAACGCACGGCCTATGAGAGAATATCACTCAATGAAAAGATCCGGTGTGATACATTGTCTGAGATAGGGTTCCAGACTACGAGTCACCCTTATGAAATCGGAAGTGTAACCACTACGCTAAGGTTCAAATCTTCGCGATACCTTAGCTTATGCCCGATCTTATGGAACTGTTGATGCTTAGAGATAGTTTCAAAACTATTCAAGTGGGGGATTGTTGGGATGAATAGCTTTGAAAAGCTATAAATGAAATTCCTAATTAATTATCCAGTATTTTCCCGTAATACTTAAATAAGATGGATAATTAATAAAAGGAATATTATGGAGATAATTAGGAATAATTATCTTAATAGATTATATTTTAATTATGTGAGTAATTATCTTCCTAATTAAAATATGACTTATTCCCAAAGAAAGAGGGAATATTCTGGGTTTTCTGCTCCTATAAATAGGAGACGCCCCAGACCCTCTAAACACACCTCAGAAGAGCAGAAACACGAGAGAGAGTGAATTCATAGAGCTCCGGGTTTTCGCACAAAATCGATGAGCAATAAAATTAGAATGACTGTTTTATCCTGGAGACGACCGGCTGATAGTCTGTTGTGCGCAATACGAGGCAGTGCCGCGAACGTCTTAAAAAGAGCGACCTAGTCCGCGACTCAGCCAGATTCGGTAACCTAATTTTTCCTGTTCGATTTCCAACAGTTGTTTGTTAATTTGACATGATTTCTCTGCACTTGAGTTTGTATCTTTTTATCCGCCTTCTTAGATCAACTCATTGGATATAGCTCCTTTGGTTTTTCTCCATTTCATGCCAACTCTTTTTAGTCTTCACTAAACTAGAAGTATATACATGTTGTCTGATTTCTATTCCTCATATGTAGTCGTTGTCATCTTAAATTATCATTGCTAGATTTACTTTGTCATTCACTTTAGGTGTGTCAAATGGTCAATCGGCGAACTATAGATGTCATGAATTTTACTCATTGGTGTCCTTTCTAATTTTGGTTTGGCAAGTAGTGTGGAGATGAAGCAGGCTATTGGTTCATCCTCGTGGGTCTGGTCAGTGTTCTGGTTTTGTTTGTTTTACAGGTGACTCCTTTATTGGTCCACATTCAGGGTGTCTCGAATATTGTTCGTGATGCATCTCTGTATGCGTTTGTTGCACTGCTTTCAATTTCAGTGGGCTCGATTTATGAATTTCTCACTGCAAAGAGTAGAAGTTAAATTATGGATTGAGCCTATGCCGAAAAGGTATCAAAGATTTGCTCGTATCGTGCCAAGAATACTCTTTTATCGATGGTCTATGATTGGTCGATTAACGTCCCTTCTTTTAGTTTTTTGAATTTAGTCTGGAAAGACATTACTTTTGTACCCTATGTCTGCTATTTCCCTTTCTTGGGAATACCTATGGAAAAAGATCATATGGGTCAATAAGTCATAAGAACAACACAGTAAACTTTAAAACAACATTCCCATTACCCCAACACTGTGTTCTCTTAATTCATAATGTTTTACATTCACATTAAGTTTGATAATGGCTATGAGAGTAGCCACCCTATACCCGCTCACAAACCTGAAAACCCCGCTCCTGATACAATATACTAATTTCTTCTCCTTCACTGCAAAACTATCCTACTCTTAATTGGATCTCTAACGTGCTCCCAAAAAATTTGCCGCCGGTGAAAATCATCGAGAGAACCAAGCACAACCCTTTCTCCAATCAAATTGGGGATTTATATATGTCTTCTGGACCGATCGATTACCTTCGATTCCAACTTGTCAGATCAGAAGCCGAGAAGACCTGAAGTATCTGAATCCTTTGCAGAGAAGGATTGAAGTGGCGCCAAATCTTAAGTTCAAATAGAGTCAGTTTGTCAATAAACAAGACGATGTCGTTTGGTTTATGTCTATGTCAGTCCAGTATTTAGATTAGTTTGCATTTGAGTCTCTCGAGAGTCGAGTGATCGGGTGAGTTTGTTGAGAGCTTTCAGCTCCATGAAATCTGTTAGTGGGTAGTGGTAGCTAAGAATCAGGGTTGTGAGGTTTGAGGTTGTTGATAGCAGTCCGAGTTTGTGGGCTTGCATCATCTTATTTAAGTTCTTTGTTTTCCATTCAATAAGATTGTCAGACTGCAATACAACTTGTGCTTTCACAACTGTGGGTCCCACCATCACCAGGTTGTCAATGACTATGATTGTCTCAAAATGTTGGATATAGAAATAAGCGGCCCTATTATTATTGCCGACGGTGATCACTGAGACGTCAGGTGCCGGTGATAAGTGGTCGTGGATGTAGATCGGTAGATGACAAGGTTGAGATTTTTATGGACATGTTTGCTTTTGGGTACCTGGGGTCGTGTAAGCCGTAAGGAGAGGATTTGTCTGGCGGCATCGCTTATAAGGAAAATGAGATCTTTAAGGAAGACTAGAAGGATTAGGAAGTGAAGGATTTGGAGGTCAATTGAGAAGGGGAAAGTAACACTAGTGTTGGGAAGTTTTTTTGCAGGGAGAAGTCTGAAGTTTAATCCACAGGTTACTATGGTATAGCTGCTCATGTGAAATTATATTGGTTAGGTGTTGCCACATCGGCACCGTTAATATGATATTCACGAGACTTAAACTGAATGATGGATGGTTTTCTTTTACAATAAGTTTAATGGTTTAGTTAAACTAAAACGGAGTTGAGTGGTAAACATAAATTAATTAAGTGAGTTAAGTTGAGTGATGAGTGGTGATTTTCACTCGAAAATTATTCACCAGTAGTCAAATTGAACTATGTGAAGTTGTAGCTAGGAGTGGTTGCCGTCAGAGGTGGATTATACATCAAATAGATGTTGAGCCCTTTTGTGTGCTCTATAGCACCCATGCTATAAAAAACAAAAACAAAAAGGTACCTGTTGAGGAGGTAAACCCACTAAATGACTGGTCCCACATCATTATTATTGCCGACGGTGATCACTGAGACGTCAGGTGCCGGTGATAAGTGGTCGTGGATGTAGATCGGTAGATGACAAGTTTGAGAATTTTATGGACATGTTTGCTTTTGGGTACCTGGGGTCGTGTAAGCCGTAAGGAGAGGATTTGTCTGGCGACATCGCTTATAAGGAAAAGGAGATCTTTAAGGAAGACTAGAAGGATTAGGAAGTGAAGGATTTGGAGGTCAATTGAGAAGGGGAAAGTAACACTAGTGTTGGGAATTTTTTTTGCAGGGAGAAGTCTGAAGTTTAATCCACAGGTTACTATGGTATAGCTGCTCATGTGAAATTATATTGGTTAGGTGTTGCCACATCGGCACCGTTAATATGATATTCACGAGACTTAAACTGAGTGATGGATGGTTTTCTTTTACAATAAGTTTAATGGTTTAGTTAAACTAAAACAGAGTTGAGTGGTAAACATAAATTAATTAAGTGAGTTAAGTTGAGTGATGAGTGGTGATTTTCACTCGAAAATTATTCACCAGTAGCCAAATTGAACTATGTGAAGTTGTAGCTAGGAGTGGTTGCCGTCAGAGGTGGATTATACATCAAATATATGTTGAGCCCTTTTGTGTGCTCTATAGCACCCATGCTATAAAAAACAAAAAAAAAAAGGTGACCTGTTGAGGAGGTAAACCCACTAAATGACTGGTCCCACATCATTATTATTGCCGACGGTGATCACTGAGACGTCAGGTGCCGGTGATAAGTGGTCGTGGATGTAGATCGGTAGATGACAAGGTTGAGATTTTTATGGACATGTTTGCTTTTGGGTACCTGGGGTCGTGTAAGCCGTAAGGAGAGGATTTGTCTGGCGGCATCGCTTATAAGGAAAAGGAGATCTTTAAGGAAGACTAGAAGGATTAGGAAGTGAAAGATTTGGAGGTCAATTGAGAAGGGGAAAGTAACACTAGTGTTGGGAAGTTTTTTTGAAGGGAGAAGTCTGAAGTTTAATCCACAGGTTACTATGGTATAGCTGCTCATGTGAAATTATATTGGTTAGGTGTTGCCACATCAGCACCGTTAATATGATATTCACGAGACTTAAACTGAATGATGGATGGTTTTCTTTTACAATAAGTTTAATGGTTTAGTTGAACTAAAACGGAGTTGAGTGGTAAACATAAATTAATTAAGTGAGTTAAGTTGAGTGATGAGTGGTGATTTTCACTCGGAAATTTATTCACCAGTAGTCAAATTGAACTATGTGAAGTTGTAGCTAGGAGTGGTTGTCGTCAGAGGTGGATTATACATCAAATAGATGTTGAGCCCTTTTGTGTGCTCTATAGCACCCATGCTATAAAAAACAAAAAAAAGGTGACCTGTTGAGGAGGTAAACCCACTAAATGACTGGTCCCACATCATTAATGGTAATCTTGTAAATAATGAATCAATGTATACAAGTGTAGGTACAAATTAGAGTTGTACCATATCGTATAGGTACAAGTTTCAGTTGTACCATTGAAGAATTTGTTTCACAAAGTGTAGGTACAACATAAAGTTGTACCATTAGTATAGGTACAATTTTGAGTTGTACCATAAAAGGATTTGTTAGAAAGTGTAGGTACAACATAAAGTTGTACCATGGTATAGGTACAAGTTTGGATTGTACCATAAAAGAATTTTGAGAAAGTGTAGGTACAACTTAAGTTTGTACCATTAGTATAGGTACAATTTTGATTTGTACCATAAAGGGATTTGTTAGAAAGTGTAGGTACAACTTAAAGTTGTACCATGGTATAGGTACAAGTTTGGGTTGTACCATAGAAGGATTTTTAGAAAGTGTAGGTACAACTTAAAGTTGTACCATGGTATAGGTACAAGTTTGGGTTGTACCATAGAAGGATTTTGAGAAAGTGTAGGTATAAGGTTGTACCATTAGTATAGGTACAATTTTGAGTTGTACCATAAAGAGATTTATTAGAAAGTGTAGGTACAATTTAAAGTTGTACCATTAGTATAGGTACAATTTTGAGTTGTACCATAAAAGGATTTGTTAGAAAGTGTAGGTACAACTTAAAGTTGTACCATGTACAGGTACAAGTTTGGGTTGTACCATAAAGAATTTTGAGAAAGTGTAGGTACAACTTAAGGTTGTACCATTAGTATAGGTACAATTTTTAGTTGTACCATAAAAGAATTTTGAGAAAGTGTAGGTACAACTTAAGGTTGTACCATTAGTATAGGTACAATTTTTAGTTGTACCATAAAAGAATTTTGAGAAAGTGTAGGTACAACTTAAGGTTGTAGCATTAGTATAGGTACAATTTTTAGTTGTACCATAAAAGAATTTTGAGAAAGTGTAGGTACAACTTAAGGTTGTAGCATTAGTATAGGTACAATTTTTAGTTGTACCATAAAGGAATTTGTTAGAAAGTGTAGGTCCAACGTAAAGTTGTACCATGGTATAGGTACAAGTTTGGGTTGTACCATAGAAGGATTTGGAGAAAGTGTAGGTCCAACTTAAAGTTGTACCATGGTATAGGTACAAGTTTGGGTTGTACCATAGAAGGATTTGGAGAAAGTGTAGGTACAACTAAAAGTTGTACCATTAGTATAGGTACAATTTTGAGTTGTACCATAAAGGGATTTGTTAGAAAGTGTAGGTACAACTTAAAGTTGTACCATGGTATAGGTACAAGTTTGGGTTGTACCATAGAAGGATATTTAGAAAGTGTAGGTACAAATTAAAGTTGTACCATTAGTATAGGTACAAGTTTGGGTTGTACCATAAAGGGATTTATTAGAAAGTGTAGGTACAACTTAAAGTTGTACCATGGTATAGGTACAAGTTTGGGTTGTACCATAGAAGGATTTTTAGAAAGTGTAGGTACAAATTAAAGTTGTACCATTAGTATAGGTACAAGTTTGGGTTGTACCATAAAGGGATTTATTAGAAAGTGTAGGTACAACTTAAGGTTGTACCATTAGTATAGGTACAATTTTTAGTTGTACCATAAAGGGATTTGTTAGAAAGTGTAGGTACAACATTAAGTTGTACCATAGTGTATAGGTACAATTGTGAATTGTACCATAGAAGATTTTTAGGAAAGTGTAGGTACAACTTTAAGTTTAGTGTAAAGGTACAACTCTAGAATGTGAGATTTTGACGGGCGTGACAATGTCAAGTAGTAGTCGTGAAATTTTCTGGGATAGTGAGAACTGCTCTTTGCATCTCACGGGACATCTCACGGCCGTGATATTTTCCTGAGGAATGAAGCACTGCTTTTTACATCTCACTTGAGTATTTTATGGTCGTGAGATTACCAGTATAAGGTGTCAGATTTCCAGTAGGAGACTTTCACCTGTTGAACTATCCCGTGTACTTATTATAATGGTGTTTCAAACAGAATGGACTTTTTTCCAGAACTTCAAACTTATGAAAAAGATGATTCATAATGTTCTCTAAACCTTGACACGAGCATTACATAGATCCATTCACAATGTTCTCTAGTAACTGTACATCATATCAGATGAGATACCCTGTTAACAAAAAGTAAAACGCAGTCAAAGCATTACATTTGTCTAATAAAACAAGCATCCATAACACGATTAAATCTGTCTAATTAATGCTTAAGTTTAGCTGCATGTAGCCCACACTAGTGCATCATCATATTCTAATTAGAAAACATACAAGCACAAACGCAAACACACATAGCTAAGTACTAAGGACTTTGGTTGGCTCATCTTCACTGCCCATCTTCCTCGTCAGTGTTCTCGTCCTCGTCTTCGTTTGGCTGGATTTGCTCATCTTCATTGTCCTCGCTAGAGTCACTGCCCTCTTCCTCATTGGTCCCTTTATCCTCTTGATTTCTTTCCTTGTTTTGTTCATTGTCATTGCCCTCGTCGTCCTCTTCACTGCTCTCTTCCTCATTGGTCCCTTTGTCCTCTTGATTTCTTTCCTTGTTTTGTTCATCGCCATTGCCCTTGTCGTCCTCTTCACTGCCCTCTTCCTCATTGGTTCCTTTGTCCTCTTGATTTCTTTCCTTGTTTTGTTCATCTCCGTTGCCCTCGTCGTCCTCTTCACTTCCCTCTTCCTCATTGGTCCCTTGTCCTCTTGATTTCTTTCCTTGTTTTGTTCATTGCCATTGCCCTCGTCGTCCTCTTCACTGCCCTCTTCCTCATTGGTCCCTTTGTCCTCTTGATTTATTTCCTTGTTTTGTTCATCGCCGTTGCCCTCGTTGTCCTCTTCACTTCCCTCTTCATTGCTTTCCTCGGTTGGCCTAGGAGATAGTTCCCAAGGTGTTGAGAATTTTTTGTAGTCAATCCTCAAGGACCTCATGATGTGATGGTTGCATTTGATGATGTAGCGTCGAGCTTCCTTTTCTCGATCGAGGCGGGAGAGAATGAGTGCATTTTGCTCCAGAATTGGGGCATTCTGCCGACCCAATGCCTCAAAATGGTAAATGTATCTATCGGTGGATGGTCCGGCTTGAGTCGTAGTTTGGTGATGTTGTGCAGGTTGTTGCGGAGACTCCTCAACCATTTGCTGAACAACATGCTCCGATGCGTTTGCCTCATCTGTTGCAAGAGGTGGAGCAGGATGAGGGAGGCCAACAATGCCTACCACACCATTCTCCTTAACCACCAAACACAGACATGATCAATATCAGAAGCATTAGTTACATTTGCTCAATGTTCAAAAGGAACTAGATTAGTAGGCAATCCAAAACTTGCACAAAATCAATCCTAGATTGTTTGAATCCCGACTAGTTCTGTTTTAGCATTCACTGTGAAAAGGAAAGTGTTGGTTGGAACATTTACCTTTGACAACAAATATAGATCCGCAAGGTTTTTTTGGGAGATTGGTTGAGTGGACTGGACAATGGTGCAATGAGAACCCACCGGATCAATGCCAAAATGCCGAGCTAGCCTTGTGATGTAGGCACCTCCATGGATGGTCTTGATTTGTTTGTTGGAGGTCATCTTCTGTAGGGTTTTCAGTATGACTAAACCAAGATGAATTGGGGGATCTTTTACCATAGAGAGGAAAAAGTTCAAATCCCGCTTGGTCACACTCCCCGGGCTCCCCTCTCTAGCTGCCACAGAATGAGCGATAATGTTGTGGATGATACGCCATGGGGGAAGAAGATCATTCCCTTTATAGTGGGCAGTGTCAGACTTTTCCACATGGTTTTGTTTTACCCTTATCCACATAGCATCGACCAATGGTGCTCTTGGTGAATATACTTTCTCTGAAATCAAACCATGACCTATAGTGAGAAATCCTGGTGGGTATATCTGGAGTGCCTCTGTGAACTCAGTGATGCTCATTTGTCTCGCCTGTCCTCCAAGGCGAAAAGTTATGTTGTCTTCGGGCTTGTCGAGGTGAAACTCGGACATATACTTGATGGAGAGAGTGCTGAGGAACTCAATGGTAAGCTCTCGGTAGATGACCTCATTGATGGAGAGAACCTCACACCATGCTGGGAGACGGAGGCATGTGCGAACGGGGTCCGCTGCTCCGAGGCGCTCTAGGAGATCCCAATCAATGCATCTTTGCTGCCCAAATGGGAGGGGAAGGAAGCGCTCTAAATCCCTCCTATGTTTGTCGGGTAATTGGAGGAAGCCGTGGAGTCCCCCTCCTCCAAGTTGAGCCTCCGTTTGTGGTGGTGGAGATGGTTGACGTGCCCGTCCTTGGTTGTTTTTGCGTTGTCGTTTGGGGGGAGTGTCTCGTTCTTGGGTTTGGCGGCGACGATGAGAAGGAGCCTTCACTTTAGCACGTATGGCTGATGGTTGCGTGGTTTTTTGTTTAGCTTTCCCCATTCCTACAAAAACCAACTAAGCACATTAAGTCTTTAATGAATGAGAGGAGCATTCTAATCCCAGGAGCATTCTAATCACGTCTACACCCTAAAAAAATGCAACAAACCAGGAGCATTCTAATCCCAGGAGCATTCTAATCACAATTAGGAATTTGATAGACCGTCATTTACACATGTTTTTACCCCCATTCTTACACCGTTTGAGGTGTTGATTCTCGTGTTTTAGGCCGATTTCACGCTAGGTTGTGCTTGTTTGTGATGTTTCAGGTCCTAGTACGTGAATGAAGGTTTAGGAGCGAGTCTGGGGTCGATTGAACGAAGAACGGACGAATGGCGAGGTTTTTGGGGAGCTGCACGGGCAGACCAGGGAGGCTGCACGGCCGTGCACGTGAGCAATATGGCCGTGCGCCTTATGCCGAGGACACGCACAGGCAACCCCTGAAGCTCGCACGGCCGTGCACCCTGGCCGTGCGAGAGGGCTGAAGTTCGACTAAATGACACGCTGCGTTTTGAGTTGCACGGCCAGAATGGTGATATGCACGGCCGTGCACCCTGGCCGTGCGAGTCGGGATTTCCTGGTTTTAAGCCAAATTCCGAACCAAAGAAGAAGAGAGCTGGGTTTTGGATCCCAAACACCCAAGGGACGAACCCTAGAGAGAGAGAGCGACTTGGGAACATTCTTGGAGCTATTTTGGAGGATTTCTTCGCCATTGGAGCTCGGGAATCAAGCTTGGAGATGGAGATTGAAGATCTAGATCAGATTTCTGCAGTCTCTCTCTTCTCTATGGAGTAACTTCCCTTCACTTAGGTTTTGAGGAACCTTAGTTCCATGAGTTAGGATCTTTCTTGTATGAAGTTTTGGATGCTATATTGTTTGATTATAATCGAATGATGCATGTTTATTGAGTCAATTGAAGTCTGATCAACTTTTCCTGATTCCTGCTGCAATCTGAGATAGATAGAATCTGATTAGGTTGCTAGAGTCTCATCATTCGATAGTAGGAGACTGGTTATACGAGAGTTAGCCAGTTTACTGCTTTGTACTGGAATCCAATTCCAGTAGTGGAGTTCTGTGCTTATTGCTTCAGCTTTCTATCCCGGTGAAGACTAGTCGTCTGCCGGATAGTTAGACTGAGAGGGCTTGGTCAGCTTAAGAGATTCCAAGCTACTGTCGGATCTTCCGTAGTTTAATCAACAGTAAATCAACCAAAATGAATTACAACTTGGACCTAATTGAGGAGCTAGGGGGAATCATACCTAAGTGAGTTCCCCAACTGTAATCAGTAGTTTTACTTAGTTTAGTTAGTAGAGTAGTTTAGTTAATCAATCCTTAATCTAGTTTGCTAGATAATGAACTGAAGCTGAGTAATAGTAACTCTAGAGACCCGTGGATTCGATATTTATTACTTGTACCACTATACTGCAGTCCCTTTCATTGGTTACACTTGGCCATTGTTAGGTGTTGTGTTTTGGAGCATCAAGTTTTTGGCGCCGTTGCCGGGGACTTTCTAGAGTATTAGGAAAGGCAGAAGTTTGTTACTTTAGCGTTTTTCTTTTCTTTTCCACCCTTGCTTTTCACTTGGGTGTTTTTTGTTTTTGTTGGTGCAGATCTGAATCATGGATCCGCATGGCTTCTCCAACCAGTGGGGGTATCCACCACCATCCGAGTGGTATTACCCCGAGACTCCCTGGAGCAATCAAGGAGGAGAAGACTATGGATTCGGGTTCCAGTACCAACCCCCTTTCTACGGAGAACAATCAGACCCCTGGGCATATCAAGAACAACCTCATTACCAAGAAGACTTTCTCCCACAACCAGAAGGGCCATCGGAGCTGGAGTTACCCATGGCGGCCTTCACGGGCCACTCTGCAGAGCCATGCTACACTTCACTGGAAGATCCGAACGAACAATTAAGGCTTCTCGTGGAGCAGTTTGCTCGAGACACTGAGAAATCATGCTCCAAGATGGATCTTCAAATCAAAGCCCTTGCCACTTCCGATCCCTCATTTCTCCATGATATGGAGGAGACTGTTCAGCGCTCAGCGAAGCAAACAGAGTGGGTGAAGCAAGTTTGCTCACATCTTGCTCAAGATCACCTTTCTGCTGCCACGCTAGAAGAGGTGGAGGATGACAAAGGCTATGGGAGCGTTGAGGAGCATACAGAAGTTATCACAGAGAACTCCCATGATAACCATGATCAGGAAAGTCCTTTGGTTGCAGACCACACCTTTCCTCATTTATGCTCTAACATGTTGGGCCCGTGCGAGGAGATGCAAGATGATCCCATTGAAGAAATTGCTTGGCGACTTGCTCTCCAATCTGTTCTAGAAGAAGAAGAGCGAGCAAGGATGAGGAAGAAAGTTGTGGATGATGAGGAAGAAAGAAAAGAAGAGGTGGTTCTTGATCTTTTCCCAGGGGAGAGACCACATTTTGAAGAAGGAAGGGGGGTTGAGGAAGCAATTGGCGTCCAGGCTGAGGATGAAGCTGAGGTGGAAGAGGCATGCACCGGCCATGAATTGCAAGTAATATCCCCACCAAACTTTGAGGAACTGCTTGGCAAGGACCCATTTGCAGTGTCTCTTTGCCAGACCAAGGCCACATCGACATCGGTCCCTCTTGGTGGACGCGATGGTGGCTAATCGATGCTGTCATATCTGGTTTGGGGCAATGAGACGAGAGAAGAGAAGGAGAGGTCTCGAGGGTGGAGACTTCATCTGCATCAAGTACATGAGCCTTCATCACCTGCCACACCACATGCTCGTGACTTGAGACTCCACCTCATCGACGAGAACCTCAACTTCAAGGAGGTTCTAGCATGGACCAAAACTTAGGAGCCATCGTCCGGCTCACGACGTGAAAGAAGCGCTTGTTGGGAGGCAACCCAACCAGTCGGTTTGTATTTCTTTCTCTATTTCTCCTCGGTTGAGTCAGTTTTGTTATTTGATTTTAGAGTCAATAACTCAACCTTTGTGAGATTTTGTGTGGTGTTTGTGTTCTGATTACTCTCTCTTTCTGGAATGCACCGCCTGACCCGTTCATCATCATTCACCCTTGATCTGGTAACTTCGTTCTACCCTCCTTATCTTTCCTCCATTGAGGACAATGTCGTGCTTAAGTGTGGGGGGATGTTCGATTATGTATGCGGGTGAATGTTTGGCTGTTTGTGTGCTTGGAGCCTAGTCCACTGTCCATTGGCTGTTTGTGTGCTTGGAGCCTAGTCCACTGTCCAAATTTTTAAATTTGAGGGCTCCAAGTACGTGTTTCCTTGCAATTGCCTGCTCAGTATGCTTTGAATTGACAGTCTTTATAGTAATATGCAACCTAGGGAGGTAGTGTAGCACTATGGAGGATGTTGATGCATTTAAGGAGTCTCATTTCTTCTTCATATTGAGTTGGTTGATTGAGTGAATTAGTGATCTTAGGACCCTTGAATTGTGTGGTGTTGTGGATTCTCTGCCTGTCATGGACTCTTGTATCATGTTTTGAGTTTAACAGGTGCTCGAAAATGTGCTTCAAATAACGTCTCCCGTGCGAATAGGGCGAAAGTGTGTAAGGGGAGACGGGAATTCGTTCCCAATTTCCACCTACTACCTCCAGCCCCCTTACATGTCTTTCCCCCGCACGAGGCTCGAGACACCCGCTCCTGGCATGGCCGGTAAGAGCAGGTTGGGACCCTTGAAAAGAAAAGAAAAGAAAAATAACAGAAAACAAGCAAAATAGAAAAAAGGGGGTTCCAACCATCTTCAAGAATAAAATAGAGCACCTTGAAAAATGTGAGTCCATGATCTTTTGTTTTTGAGAATCTCTTCATCCACAATTCATTTGTCCTCTGTTCACTATTTGCCGTGATGCCGACTCGCCGAAGAAGTTATGAGATGACGTGTGCGTCGGTTGACCTCGTAAGTTGCTAAATGATCTAGGAAGTCCTCTACCTACGATCTGGGTTGTTTGTTGCTATAGAGGTCTGGAGAGTTGCATTGGTTTGAGTTAGGTTTGCTTGGGGACAAGCAAACGGTTAAGTGTGGGGGAGTTTGATAGACCGTCATTTACACATGTTTTTACCCCCATTCTTACACCGTTTGAGGTGTTGATTCTCGTGTTTAGGCCGATTTCACGCTAGGTTGTGCTTGTTTGTGATGTTTCAGGTCCTAGTACGTGAATGAAGGTTTAGGAGCGAGTCTGGGGTCGATTGAACGAAGAACGGACGAATGGCGAGGTTTTTGGGGAGCTGCACGGGCAGACCAGGGAGGCTGCACGGCCGTGCACGTGAGCAATATGGCCGTGCGCCTTATGCCGAGGACACGCACGGGCAACCCCTGAAGCTCGCACGGCCGTGCACCCTGGCCGTGCGAGAGGGCTGAAGTTCGACTAAATGACACGCTGCGTTTTGAGTTGCACGGCCAGAATGGTGATATGCACGGCCGTGCACCCTGGCCGTGCGAGTCGGGATTTCCTGGTTTTAAGCCAAATTCCGAACCAAAGAAGAAGAGAGCTGGGTTTTGGATCCCAAACACCCAAGGGACGAACCCTAGAGAGAGAGAGCGACTTGGGAACATTCTTGGAGCTATTTTGGAGGATTTCTTCGCCATTGGAGCTCGGGAATCAAGCTTGGAGATGGAGATTGAAGATCTAGATCAGATTTCTGCAGTCTCTCTCTTCTCTATGGAGTAACTTCCCTTCACTTAGGTTTTGAGGAACCTTAGTTCCATGAGTTAGGATCTTTCTTGTATGAAGTTTTGGATGCTATATTGTTTGATTATAATCGAATGATGCATGTTTATTGAGTCAATTGAAGTCTGATCAACTTTTCCTGATTCCTGCTGCAATCTGAGATAGATAGAATCTGATTAGGTTGCTAGAGTCTCATCATTCGATAGTAGGAGACTGGTTATACGAGAGTTAGCCAGTTTACTGCTTTGTACTGGAATCCAATTCCAGTAGTGGAGTTCTGTGCTTATTGCTTCAGCTTTCTATCCCAGTGAAGACTAGTCGTCTGCCGGATAGTTAGACTGAGAGGGCTTGGTCAGCTTAAGAGATTCCAAGCTACTGTCGGATCTTCCGCAGTTTAATCAACAGTAAATCAACCAAAATGAATTACAACTTGGACCTAATTGAGGAGCTAGGGGGAATCATACCTAAGTGAGTTCCCAAACTGTAATCAGTAGTTTTACTTAGTTTAGTTAGTAGAGTAGTTTAGTTAATCAATCCTTAATCTAGTTTGCTAGATAATGAACTGAAGCTGAGTAATAGTAACTCTAGAGACCCGTGGATTCGATATTTATTACTTGTACCACTATACTGCAGTCCCTTTCATTGGTTACACTTGGCCATTGTTAGGTGTTGTGTTTTGGAGCATCAGAATTCAAAACCCTAATTCAGACCAACCAGGAGCATTCTAATCCCAGGAGCATTCTAATCACAATTAGGAATTCAAAACCCTAGTTCAGACCAACCAGGAGCATTCTAATCCCAGGAGCATTCTAATCACAATTAGGAATTTAAAACCCTAATTCAGACCAACCTTGGGCAACTAAACCCTAAAAAATTCAAGAAACCAGAGAAGAGTGCCGCTGTTGTTAAGAAGAACTCACGAGAGGCGCTGTGGGAATCGAAGTGGAACAGAGGGCAGAGACTCTTGGGGAAATGGTCGCCGTCGCCGCTGAACCTTGGAGCAGTTACCAGAGGAGTCGTGGGGAAGTGGTCGGCGGCGGAAGAATCTTCGAGGGCGAGCGAGCGAGGGCGACCGATCGAGGGCAATGGCAAGCGAGTGAGGGCGAGGGTTGGGGGGTCGAAGTAGAACAGAGGGAGTAGAGGGTTGGGGGTCGGGGGAGAAGAGGGTTGGGGGTCGAAGTGCGATGGCGAGGGTTCAGGGTCGAAGTAGAACAGAGGGTTGGGGGTCGGGTTCAAGTAGAAAAGAGGAAGTTTTAAATAGGGTGTTTCCAATTTGAGGGTTCCATCTCACGGTTTTTGTCCCGGGCGTGATATAACCCGTGAAACCCTCTGGAGCTTACAATTTTTTTAAAAAAACTTCTAACGGTACATCTCCCGGCCGTGAGATTTTAAGTTGTGAGGCGTGTTTTTGGGTTTCAGCTGTGACCATCTCACGGGTTAATCTCACGCCCGTGAGATTAACAGATGAACCGTGAGAAGTCCAGCATTTCAATTACACAAACACGGCTCATCTCATGGCCGTGATACTGTCAAACCCAACCCGTGAAACCCCCTGGAACTCCCCCCTTTTTTAAAAAAATCTAACGGTACATCTCCCGGCCGTGAGATTTTCAGATGTGAGGCGTGTTTTTGAGTTTCAGCTGTGACCATATCACGGGTTAATCTCACGCCCGTGATATTTACAGATGAGCCGTGAGAAGTGCATTTTTACATACAAGGCCTCTCTCACGGTCTCTCTCACGGCCGTGATATTTCCATCTCACGGCTCCTTATCCCGGGCGGGATATTACCAACTCAAAACCATGAAACTCCCAGGGACATTTTTTTAAATTTAACGGTTCATCTACCGTCCGTGAAATTTGGGTTATGGGGCGTGAGAAATTGAGAGTGGTTTGTGTTATGGGGCGTGAGAAATTGGGAGTGGTTTCCATATCACGGCTTATTCTCTCGGCCGTGACAATTTAATTACAAGCCGTGAGGTTTCCATCTAAGAACAAAAAACAACAATAACTAGATATATCCATCTAGCCACCCACAATTGAAGAGAAGATCAATATTTGATCATTAGAGTTATGGAGTACATTGCAATTGATTTGTAGAAAAGAAATTGAACATACATATATAACACAATTTATGTCCTTATTAATTCACCCCATCTCAAGAATTTGTGTAGCAAACTTTTGTCGAACATCCATGCCCATCCCCCTCCCATGAATCCACAACTGCATTCATATTTTCCACACCTAAGAAATCCTGCAGGTCCAGATCACAGCTCACGGCCAAGGACTGTATGCATTCGGTGTGGCCCTTAATTGTGCTCACCTTGGCTCCATATCCAGCGTCCCGTACCACTATAGCACCGTCTGCACATCCTGTCAAATGCTCACTTAGGTTACAAATTGAATCCTTCTGATTATGTTACAGTAAGCTCTTCATTCATAAGGTTATGAGAAGTAAAAACAAAGGTATTTATTTGAGCGAAAATCAGACACTGCACCAGCATGATGATGGAAATGCTGGACTTCCAACTGTAGAGACAACAACAAGGAACAAATGCTGAATTAAAACCATACCAAACCCCATCAGATGAACAGCTACCACATCCTTGCATATCATATACTGAATACCTTTCCAGAGTTGAAATCAGGCAATTTTACTGAAGCAATGGATTAGGTCGATGATGGATAGTCTGTAACACTAACAGTTGTTATCACCTGTCCAAAGAAACAACATTAGATATACCAGAGGTGTGAATTAAGGGAATAACAATGAAAACAGGGCAGAGCACCTACATTAGACTCAGTATCGACTTTGAATCCAACAGTAGCATTCTTATGCTTGTATTCAGCTGCCACATCCCTAGACGAAAGGCCTCCTTTCTCAACAACATTCGAGGTAACAGCCTGAAATGGACAAGAAAAACTGTTAATCCGAAAATGTAAACTGCTAACCAAGTAAGGCTTTGAAAAAATGAATCAAACTACACACAGTGGACCTCCTAGAACAATAAAATCCTAGGGTATGATCTACACAAACCAATTGCTGGAGATAATAGAAAGCAGCAACAGCCTCGCATTACCAATTACAACCCTAGCGGTACCAAAGACAGTACAGGCTACAGCTTATACCAGCTTCAGCTCTCATGGCTAGCCACGGTTAAGGATTCAGAAAATTGAGCAGCCTCATTACCTAAACATAATCAACAGACTACCAGCGTACCAGCGTAGCTCAGAGCATTCAAACTGAATGAAATGCAAAAAATCTCAGATCCAATCGCAGGGCTTAAGCAAATCATAAAGAGTTGAAAAGAGCAGAATGAGTGGGGAAGGGATGATAAAGGAACTGACCACTCCAGAATCGGTGAAACTAGAGATGAAAATCTTCTGGTCGGATAGGTAATCCCTGGTGAGCAAATCTGCAAACAAAGAGGGAATCAAACGAAACATCGGCGCCGCAGCAAACCGCGAGAGCAAGAGAGAGAGAGAGGAAGGTGGAAAGGGGAGATCTATCTTCGTTTACCTTTGGCCTTCTTGCCGAAGTCGGAGTAGAGACCTGGTCCCTTGCTCATGGCGGCCGGCGAAACCGAGTCGGAGCTGGGAGGATTTGCAGAGTTGGGGAGAAAACGAAGTAGGAAGTCAAAGAGGGTTGGGGGTCGAAGTAGAACGGAGGGTTGTGGGTCGGGTTCAAGTAGAAAAGAGGAAGTTTTAAATAGGGTGTTTCCAATTTTAGGGTTCCATCTCAAGGCTTTTTGTCCCGGGCGGGATATAACCCGTGAAACCCCCTGGAAGTTACAATTTTTAAAAAAAAATTCTAACGGTACATCTCCCGGCCGTGAGGTTTCAGTTATGAGGCGTGTTTTTGGGTTTCAGCTTTGATCATCTCACGGCCTCTCTCACGGTTTCTCTCACGGCCGTGATATTTCCAGAATTTCAAATCCAAAAACACGCATGCTTTCACGGCCGTGAGATTTCCGGAATTGGCCTGCAAAGACATTCACATGTAGAACTAACCCCTGTACTTATTATAATGGTGTAAGAAACATAATATATTGTTTTTGAAAACTACAAGCTTATGAAAAGATGAGTCATGATGTTCTTTGAAGCTAGACACAAGCATTACATAGATCCATTCAATGTCACTAGATACTAACTTGCACAAAACAAACATGACAAGATGAAACATAATGTTGTTTGAAGCCGAACACCAACATTACAGGTTGTGCTTGGATCGTTTGGGAAGTAGAACAGATTCTTGAGTCTCCACATGAAAGCTGCTTTCACCTGCTCCTATGGACTCGAAGTTGTATTCTTGTTGCGTGAAATGACTATCACCTGCACCTGCTTCAGCCATTCTTTTCAGCGGACAATTTCTGATTGTATGTTTAGGACGCCTACAATACTTGCACAACCGTGTTTTCACTTGAGGTTGCTTCACATTCCCTTTACTTTGAACTGGATGGGGGTCCTTAATAAACTGAGAGGAGTTCACTCCAGCATCCGTAGTAGCATTATTTGTTTTGTTGGTTGTTTCTTCACTTATTGTCTTCACTCGCAAGGTCAAGTCTTCAATCAACCCTTTGGCAGTATGAAATGCTTCATCCGAACTCACAGCATAATGGCACATTCTACTACATTGACCAACCAAGAATCCAAACCTGTCCAAACAAACAAGCAATTTTGTAGTTGGTTCCTAGCACAATAGAAGTAAACAAAGAACTAAATCAACAGCTTAAATTTATAATACCTGCTAATATTTTGCTGGGTAGGACAGCTTCCCATACTCGAGGGATCGAACTCTTTTGCATCTTTAGTCCAACGCTTCAAAATGAGTGACTTTGGAATTTGTATTTGATTTTCTGCTTTCAATATACAGAATATATGCCGACATGGAATTCCGCAGAACTCAAAAATGCCACAAGAACAATGCACATCATGTCCACTCGTGTAAAAGACCACAGTGCACTTTGAGTCAGGGTATTTGAATCGTGACAATGTGTAAATTGTTTTATTGGTCAACACACACTTGTCTGTAATATAGTAATGAACTTCTCTCTCTATTTCTGCTCGAACGCTCCTGAACACATTTCTTGTATATACTATAGAGGCATGTCTTTCAATTTCATGTAAATGTGTCATCAAAACAACATCAGTATGTATTGTCTTAAACTGGTCATGTAACTCAGTTTGTCTCCTATACAAAAGTGCCATGTCAAACTGCTTGACAAACTCAAACAACTTCATCTTACTTTGCAAGAATTTGTCTAGATAAGAGTTCATGCTCTCACAACGTTGTGACGTAGTCATCCCAGCAAAGAAAATACCTTTCAAGTAAGTTGTGGCCCATAGAGCTCGTCGCCTATACATCTTCTTCATCCACGCATTGTGCTCCAGGTCATACTTGGACAAAATTTCCTTCCACGTAGCTTCAAATTGTGGAATAGAACTGCAGTTTAGCATGCATCGTTTGAAATCCTCCCGGAAGCCTTCCGCATGGCCACGCGCTTCTGCGTTATTGCCCAAGTGCCAAGAACATAACCGATGTCGGGATCCAGGGAGAACCGACTTGATAGCTTTCCTCATTGAAGAACAACCATCTGTTATAACTGCGGTTGGCTTCTTACCACCCATGCAATGTAAAAAAGCATTTAGAATCCATACGTAGTTCTCCGCCGTTTCATCCGCAAGTAAAGCACATGCAAAAACAGTGCTTGCATTGTGATTATTCACACCAATGAATAGAAGAAATGGAAGATTATATGCATTAGTCTTGTACGTCAAGTCAAAAACAAGAACATCTCCAAAGAGACTATAATCCAATTGTGAAGTAGAGTCAGCCCATAACATATTGCCTAGTTCACCACCATCACTTACTGTATATCTACAATAAAAACAAGGATCGGTAGTTGCCCGTGCTTGTAAGTAGGCAAGTGCAGCTTCACTATCACTATCCAAGATCTCCGACCTCCGATCCGCACTAACAAAATTGTAGACATCGGTCTTAGTGAAAGCTTCTCGCACAATTCACTAGATAATCCATTATTTGATTGGTGCGAATACCAGCAGCCCTAAGTGATCGAATCTGAGCCTTACGTGCGTCATCTACCTTGCGATGAGAACTCAAAAACCGCACTTCATGTGCTCCAGCTAAGTGATGAAAATGTGTTGGTACAAACTGCTTCACCTTGAATCGGTTAGTTGCTTCAACAAAACTGACTTTGAAAGCTGTCGGACAATGGAGCCTTGTTACAGGCCTAGGTTCACGCTTTCTGTTCTCCTTGTCATTGTGCAGTGGTTGACGCTCCCCCTCGCGTGAGCAAACCCATCGCTGCATATTTTTAACTCCATATTTTGAATATGTGTGAGTGTTCTTTCGTACGCTGAATCCAATGGCACAACCATAAGTTGAATAGAACTTGGCAGCCTCCACAAGGGTTTCAAACTCATAACCCACAACATCATCCGACTCCCATTTAGAATATGGCTTACCATTCCCGACTTTATCAAGCAAGGTCCAGTCATACATACTCGAGTACGGTGGAGCCATGGCTGGATTTGCAGCATCTTTGTGTAGAGGTGCATCTGAGCTGTGTGGCTGTGTTTCGAAGCTGTGCAAATGCTCATCTGAGATGTTCTCTTTATCATCATCACCAAAGTTAGTGTTATTATCATCCTCAGAATCACTATCGCTGGTGTCGACATTGTCCTCCATATCGTCACTATCTCTAACACCACCGGTATCATCTCCATAATCCATTCCCCAATCTAAACCAACATTCAAGTCAATTCCCGTGTCCTTGCCTGTGCTCATATCATCCATCAACCCTTCCATAGTTGATCAACTGAAAACAAGCAACAAAATGAAGTTTAGAGACAATTGAAATCCACATATTCACCACCCACAACCGACCGAATCAATTGAAACAAACACGAGGCAAGACCGAGTTAAGCAAACTCAGCTTGATAGGTGCCATATCAGTTCTATAATTTCCCCTGCACTTCTGCGACAAACCAACCATTCACAAATGAAAGAATCCATAGCCTAAACCGTACTCCATACCAAGAAGAACCCATAAGTCCCTGATTTCTCAAAAGAACCCAAAGTCCGGCGAAACCCATAAGTTTCCCAAGAGAACCCGTGAGTGCAAATAGAAATCGAAAATTAAGCAACTAAAACCGCACAAATCTGGACGAAAACCAACAATTTCCCAAAAAAAACCCGTGGAACCCTAAATTCGCAGGACTCAAAATCGAAATCTGAGGCTACTAGAAGCGCAAAACACACAGGTAAAGCAGGAGAAGAGGTAATCGTACTTGACGGAGCGTGATGGAGAGCGGTCTGCGGGTCTTCGGCGGCTGACGAAGGATGGGCGAATAAGGGAGAATGGAAAATCGATGGTTGCGTAGAGAAGGGAAGACGAAGGAAGGGAGATAGGAAGAATCTGGTTTCGTAATATTGGTGGAGAAGAGCCGACTAAGGACGACAATTAAGAACTGAGGCTGGGAGGGAAGCAGGAAGGAAGAAGTCGACAGGGAGGAACCGAGGATCAGTCCTCTGGCGCCGACGAAGGAGGAGAAGGAAGAAACGGCATCACTGTTACGACTTACGACGGTGAGGGTTTAGGATCTAGGAATTTCTTCATTATGACCGACCCAAAACCGATAATCAAACACACATTCAACCATATACCTAACCTCAATCTCACATCGGTTCACAATTACATGGATTCAACCCAAAACCGATAACTAAACGCTCATTCAACCATATACCTAACCTCAATCTCACATCGGTTTACAATTATAGGGGTTGAACCCAAAACCGATAATCAAACACTCATTCAACCATATACCTAACCTCAATCTCACATCGGGTCACAATTACATGGGTTCAACCCAAAACCAATAATCAAACGCTCATTCAACCATATACCTAACCTCAATCTCACATCGGTTCACAATTACATGGGATTCAACCCAAAAACCATAATCAAACACTCACTAAACCATATATCATCAACCAATCTCACATCGGTTTACAATTATATGGGTTGAACCCAAAACCGATAATCAAACGCTCATTCAACCATATACCTAACCTCAATCTCACATCGGTTCACAATGACATGGGGTTCAACCCAATAACCGTAATCAAACACTCACTAAATCATATATCATCAACCAATCTCACATCGGTTCACAATTACATGGGGTTCAACCCAAAAACCGTAATTAAACACTCACTAAGCCATATATCATCAACCAATCTCACATCGGTTCACAATTACATGGGTTCAACCCAAAACCGATAATCAAACATTCATTCAACCATATACCTAACCTCAATCTCACATCGGGTCAAAATTACATGGTTTCAACCCAAAACCGATAACCAAACGCTCAATCAACCATATACCTAACCTCAATCTCACATCGGTTTACAATTACAGGGGTTGAACCCAAAACCGATAATCAAACACTCATTCAACCATATACATAACCTCAAACTCACATCGGTTCACAATTACATGGGTTCAACCCAAAACCGATAACCAAACGCTCATTCAACCATATACCTAACATCAATCTCACATCGGTTTACAATTACATGGGTTGAACCCAAAACCGATAATCAAACGCTCATTCAACCATATACCTAACCTCAATCTCACATCGGTTTACAATTACATGGGTTGAACCCAAAACCGATAATCAAACGCTCATTCAACCATATGTACTAAAAGGCAAACGGACAATCAATTTTACAAAATATGTTAAGTAGTCTGACTGGTTAATGAGCTGAATTATTATGCCAAGTGCTCGGGTTCGAACCTTCCAAATGACATTTTTTTTCACTAACTCACAGCAGCCCACAATCTCACGGGTGTGAGATTGTTCTTTCAAGACCGTGAGGTTCCCTGGACATAGGGAATGATTTATTGATTCTCACGGCCCAGTCTCACGGGCGTGAGATTCCCATCATTAAGGTGTTATAAAAATCCTATCTCACGTCCCAGTCTCACGGGCGTGAAAGATTCATCCTGCGTCAGAGACACTGAGAAATTACCATCTCACGGCCGTGAAAATGAATTATTGAGGCCGTGAAAAAGCCTGCTGGCAGGGTGAATAAGGTCCATTTTCAACCATTTTTCGTTATATGATCATTCATAACTTCTTCCTTGTCGACACATTAAACATAATATAGAGAAAAGATAACATCACTGAATAATGCTTCATTCATAACTTCATTGTAATTTCAACAGTTTCCTAAACTTCAATCAACATCTACATTCACTAAAATTCATTCAACATCTACATTTTCCTAAACTTCAAAAAAACATCCACATTAACTAAACTCTACATTAACATCACAACTCTCAATGCTTCTTAGACTTTCTACCCTTTTTCTCCCCATGCGCGTGCAACGGCTTTCTTCCTCGATTGAGTAAGTTCGTCTTGAAATTCACCTTCTCAGTCTCAATTTGGGCAGGTCTCACATGACTGTCAAAATATTCTTCTGATTTTGTCTTAACTGTAGCTTTCACCTCATTCAAATGCGTCGTGAGCAAGTACATTGTAAGTTGTGCTCGTTCATAGTCACTGTCGAACTGGTCAAGCTTCTTGGAATATCGATCTGGATCCAGCAAGTAATTGGCGATAAATAGTCCACAATCAAATCTGTAATATAACAAATAATTACCATGGTCATGATGCGAACAAATAATTATCGAACTTAATTAGAACAGTGCACGATTGAACAACAACAAAGGCTACCCATTTGGTTGGCAAGCAACATCCCGGCGATATCTAACCACAAAGTCCACAAATGAAAACGCCCCGCAGATATCATCCTTAAGCAACCAGTCTAGACCCAATTTCTGCAAATGAAAACATCCCCCTCATCGATATTTAACGACAAAAACGGCAAATGAAAAACGACTAACAACTAAGCAATAAGTCAAGTTTGAAAACTTGAAGAACAAGAAGCAAACCAGTTTCTGCATCCTTGCATCATATTCTTGGTTATGAGTTCCTGGTATTGAGTCCCAGATTTCAATTTCTTTGGCTTCCATGTTAAAGACCGCCAGATAGAAGTGGGACAACGTGAGGTTGAAAATTGGGACATGAATCTGAAATAATGCACAAACAAACAATAATTATCAATTTAACATAGGAGTGTGAAGTCATTTCCTTTTAGAAAAAAACATTACAACATACCTTACTGCAGTAAAGTAGCTCATTTATACGGTATCGCTCAAGTATCTTATATGAACGCATCTTAGCCATAAATTGCTCCTCGTTGCAATGATACGCACGATCCTAGAAAAATAAAACACAGTTACCCACACAAGCTACATGTAACAAAAAAATAGATTAATTTCATGACAAGAATAGACAAAGCAGACAATTGTACCGAAACTGAAGGTGGAAAGAACCAAGACAAGCCACCACTGCGACCACAACTTCGTTCTTCTAGTGTCTTGCACATACACGCCATTTCTATAATCTAATGCATCATCATCACATATACCAAAGTCAGCAATACACGTTCAATCTACTAAATTACACACATAAAGGAACTCACCCTTGTTGAAATTCTAGTCCTGGGCAAAAACTCGACCAAATCTTCACGTAACAACTCAAGAGCCCCGCCAGCAAGACTAACCAATATGTCACTGTTATACAAGACCAAGTTCAAACACCACAACATTAGAATAAGGCAAATACCAAAAACATCCTACAGATATGATCCAATCTTACTTGTTATGATTTCGGGAGGTACCTTCCGGGAAGCGAACTACTAAAAGCAAATTGAATCATCTTTACTGCCTCCAGAGTCAATGGTGTCTTAACAACAAAGGGAGGAGCAAGGTACAAAGGTTGTGCTTTCTTAGCTCTGGGATTTTCACGTTCGAATGGAGAGACCACATACAAACTAGGCTTCAATTTAGATACACTACGTAGTCCACCTCCCTTTCGCCCCTTTATTGTTCAAAAACATAAAAACAAAACAAGTTCATTAGTAACCACACCATAAGTACAAATAATTAGAAAACTTAATAAAGTGTAATACCTTCACAGTCTTGGCACAACCATCATTAGCAGCAACACTTTCATCACTCAACAATACGAATTTCTCAACTTTAGATGCTTTCGCCTGCTTGCAAGGAGACTTTTTCACAACTTTGATAGAAGGAGATTCAGAACCGCTGTCATCTCCAATTTCCCCCTCAGCTTCTCCCCAATTCTTAACACCTAACCCTTGAGTCTTGACACATTCGGAGGTAGGAGAAATGGGTTCACTTGGTTTTTCAACCTCAACCTTCTGATTGCCCTTTTCCCCTCTGATAAGCTGCTCCGTTGACAACAAAACAGCTGCAGAAGCTTTCACATTATCAGCCTCATCCTTCTGATCGTTCTTTTTCAACTCAGTAGGCTGCTCCCTTGACAACGGATCACCTATAGTTGCTTTCACTGCCTCTATAATGGACTTCACTTGAGTACCAATTTCGTCTCTAAAAGCCCGAAATTCGTTCTCCATATTCACAACCCGACTCATTAGCTCATTATCTCTGGAAGCAGCATCACCCATTGCAACTCTAAATTCTTGCCTAAAGTTGTCAATTCTACCCTCCATGGTACTAAACCGAGCGTCAATACGCTCACAGAGAAGCAGCTCATCACCGTCGGGTTTTTGCCGTTTCCCATCTCTTTTTTCCCGTTTCCTTGCAGGTGATTTCAAACCTGCATCCTCAGCTGATCTTTTACCCGAACTGCTGGAAACCTATAAATTAATTAAAAAGGGAACCAAATGTACCATTAGCATGCTCCAACTCGTCAAAAGAATCAAATATACTATCAGTCTTACCACTTTTGTTAACAATAACTCCACGTCTCCGCTCCCCCAACTCATCAAATCCAAACTCCCATCAATGGTTTGGAAAATACCATTTGCATGCTCCAAGAATATTAACTACAAAAAAAAAATACTATAATCAACATGATGATTAATCATTACAAATATGTAGAAAGTAGGGATTAGCAATTATTTACCTCCAAAAACAGCAAGCAACCCGCTATATACTTTCTCCCATCAGCATTATGGTCGCAGATGCATTTGACCAATTCATTGAAGCAAAATGATGCCCAATTCTTCTTCGAAATGTCCGCAACATCGAGGACAGCGTATACCGAAGATAACGAAAAGTCATCTCTTCTAGTTGGTACTAATAGCACCCCCATTACGTACAAAATAAACGTTTGAAGAAATAGATCGCCGCTATCTTTCATCTCCGACAACGCCTTCCGCATTAAGCTTGTGGAAATCGCCTGTTGGGCACAATCAGCTGTCGAATACACTCTAAATGGTTTCAGTTCCTCGGATCTTCGTCCCACTTCTTCACCATTCAAGATGATATCAGTACCTCCCTCAGGCACGCCCATAATTCGCTCGAAATCTTTGGCCGAAATATGGACTTTCAACCCATAAGCCTGAATTGAGCTTTCTTCCAGATTAAAGCTCTTCAAAAGGATCTCCAACAACTCACGTTGGAGCATTCTTCCTTTGACTTCAAGCATACGACCAAAGTCACATCTCTTAATGGCCTCTGATTGACAAGCCTCTAAATTTGAGACTAGTGAGAATACTTTCCTAGGAGAACAGCGGGTGCTAAAAAGTTCATGACTCTTCGTCTTCATTATAGAACAATTTTAGCAAACTGCAAAATTAAAACAACAAAAAAATTATAAGCATGCCTTGAAACACGAATTATAAGCATGCCGAAGAGTACTAACAAAATACACAAAGCCAGAGTCGTCCACCACTAATCTAAAGAAGCAACTTTCAGTTTTCACACTTAAACACATTCGAGAAAATGTGGTTATGACAAAGTTTCATTCGAGAAAAGGATCATTTAATCATTCGGTAAACACATTCTCCAGGTAATGAGTTCAATCCTGGTTTTCAATATATGGCTTTTATCAATATTGAACAAATGCAAGACTATACCAGAGCTCACAAGCACACTTGCCTTGATATCAAGTTCTAACTACCAGAAGAACTGAAAACCCCCTACATCAACACCCGAGTACACTAATTAACCATGAAATCCGCCATTGGCATATATAAATTTCACCCAAAACACCCAGCTTCCATTAAATTTCACCCAAAATGCAAATTCTCACGGCCGTGACATGACCCGTGAGAAGCAAAGAGTAGTTTTCATATCCCTAGACAATCTCACGGCTTTGGCTTCAAAAATCACGGCCGTTAAAATAAGCCGTGAAACTAAAAACACCGATAAAAATCTGCCATATTCATTAAGCTAGCGAGCATAAGATCAATCTATTACTGAGCACAAACTTCAGTGGAGGCCCATCAATGTTCGATTTCAAAACTTCTCCAGTACTCTTCCACTTGCTAGTATAAGATACAGTGATCTGGAAACATATCAAGAAGCTAGAGACAAATTTTTTTTAAAGTCTAACCAACCTACCAATTAATTTGCTAAAAACGAGACAATTTGATGATACAATCAACTAGTAAAGATTTCCAAACTCTACAGACTCACTCTGCCAGTATGAGAGAAGTACAGTTACAAAGACATCAAGATTTCAGGACCCTGCAGTTAGCATTTAAACATAGCAGAATCATGCATGCAGTCCATTCTGGAAATGACACTCAACCAAGTTTCTCTCATTTATGCTTTTCCTTTTTCACTTTTATGAACTAAATTTGTTTCTGGACTGAATATTTGTCCTGCATTTCAAATTAAACTTTGTATTTCAAAGAAGAAGAGCTGCATATGCTCAAATCTGAGTTTCAAAATAATGTCTGTGATGCTTGTTGATGTATTCAGAACTACTATTTGTTTGCAATTATGGCTTTAGCTTATGGTTGTTCTCATTAGTCATTTTAGCTACCAGATTCATATCATATCTAAATCCAAGGCTAGTTCAAAAAACAGATTTCAGAGATTGTAATAAACAAACAAAAAGGTTTAACCTGGAAAATCAGACACCATGCCCCTGTTCTTTTCTTCTGTTTTGTTCTAAGGCTCCCTTCTACATCTAAACCCGCCCATGTTCTTTTGTACAAAAATCATAAACCACACACAACTTACAACTTTTGAGAGCTAAATAACATGACCACGAGCATAGCCACTAAGCTTTCCATAACCCATGACACCACCATAAACACTCGCTCTATTTGCATCCAAACTGGCTAAAACTCAAGTCACCCTGATTTCATGAACTAATTCTTGACTAACACACTCAAATGCACCTTTCATGCAGCCAAGCAAGACCCTTCAATTAACAGTCCAAAATGTAATCAACAAGCAACGGTAACGACACTACAATACCAACAAGACCAAATCAACTCTTCCAAAATTTTCTCTGCAGACTCAGTTTGAAGGCAAACAACAATCCAACTTGTCTCAATCCAAACTGAAAAGAATCAAACTTTGAGTATGAACTTTCCTATTCGATTTGCCTCCATAAAACACAAATCAAGTCTCTCCAATCAAAAAGTTAAAAGTGGCATGCATAAAGGAAGGAACACAATCGCTAGCTAGGTCAGATTTGGCACTAAATCAGTCAATATATAGCTAATTATCAAGCTAAACACAAAGAAGATAGTACAAGGACATCAACCTGGTCAAAGGACATGACCAATTAAACTCATAAACCTAAAACGAGCATGGAATTTCAATCCCCCTACCGAAATGTGTAAATCTAGAACATCCCAACAACGAATGCAACAAATTCGGTCGATACAAATGCCCCCTCGAAGAATGAAGAACAACAGACTTCCTCCACCACCATTACCACCAAAGCTTCCCCACAAAAAGGAGAATCATTAACCACAAAAACAATGAATGCTGTGAATTCGTCCGATTCGAATCCTCCCACGAAGAAGATGGAAGAACTACAACAACAACATCCATCCAAAGCTTCCTCACCAAAGGAAGCATCATCAACAACCACAACCGCAACCACAACAACAACAACCACAACTGCTGTGAATTCTTCAGACTCGAACTCTCCCCTAACAACAGAAGAACCCAATGCTCCTCCTCAACAGAAGAAGATTGAGGAACAACAACAACAACAACCTGCTGAGGATGTTGCTGAAACGGAGACAAATCAAGCACAACCTCAACAGCAAAAACAAGGTGAAGAGAAGGTAAATGCTGCAAATTCTCCTTCAAAACAAGTGAAGGAACAACAGGAACCGCCATTGCAGCTAATTATCAAGCTAAACACAAAGAAGATAGTACTAACCGAAAAAAGTTGCGGTGGAGGAGGTAGGTCAGCGGTCTTCGTTTGCTATCGATGGGAAGAGGGGGTTCTGTGCAGGGTCTTCGTTTGCTATCGATGGGAAGAGGGTCTTCGTTTGCAATCGACGAAGAGATGCTCGCTCTCGTCGTCCCTTGCTCGCCGCCTTCACTATCGTCGTCGGAATCCGGCTCGCCGCCTTCACTGTCGTCGTCGGAATCCGGAATCTGAATCGCTGCAATCGACAAGCTTCTTCTACTCGTCGTCACCCACTGCTCGCCGTCTTCACTCGTCGTCACCCACTGCTCACCGTCTTCACTGCTCGCTAGCTGCGTGGAGAGGATCGAAGGAAGGAAGAGGATCGAAGGAAGAAGGGTTTCGGCGGTGAGAAGAGGGAGAAGAATGGTTTCGGCCGTGAGAAGAGGTGAGAAGAGGGAGAAGAATGGTTTCGGCCCAAATAATTTCAGATAACCGGTTGTACCGGTTGTCCACACAAATAAAATAATATATTAATAATTTAAATAAAATCTAATGGTTGATATAGTTTGAACATGATCTAATGGCTATAAATGTTTTATAGCACCAATACTATAAAGCACACTAAAATGCCTCATAGATGTTAGTAACGCATTTTTACATGGTGATTTGGATGAAGAGGTGTATATGATGTTGCCACTTAATTTGAGAGAGAACATAATTGAAAGGTAAAGTTAGCAAGCTACAAAAGTCATTATATGGCTTGAACAAGTCAATCGAAAGTGGTTCATCAACCTTGAAAATTTCCTATTAGGTAAAACTTATAGTTATATAACGTGAAACTTATATCCAATAAAAAGAAAATAGTTAGGTAAAAGAGATAAATTAATGGACTAAAAAAGTATTAAAAATAATTCCGAGCAATACCATTCAAATATTCCACCTTATTGATAAGAAGAAAAAAAGCTTTTGTTAAAATATGAGAAAACGAATGTTGGAAATCGCTGAAAACAAAATTTTGTCGTTTTCGACAACAACACAAAGTTGTCATTTTTGTTAATAGAGTTGGAAAAGAACAGGAAAACATAATGAAACAGTAAATATGTTTTCTCTGAGGTTGCCGCTTGATGCAATGTGTCCTCTGGGGTTGCTGTTTCGCCGGGAAGAGTCTGATTGATGCTTTTCAGCTGGTGTTTGACCATCTGTTTCTCGATGTGTTTTTGTGGCGATGGCCACATCTTGGCGGAGAAGGCTTGGTTCATGTAGCCTGAGAGCTGTGCTTTTTGTTGTGTCTTTTGGTTTTGTTTTGCTTTTGTTCTTCACAACAGGAGTGGCTCGGTTCACTCAGTTGTGTTTTCTTTCATGTTGTAATGTTGTTTTCGTTTTCCCCCGTGTTGGTGTTTGGTTCAATTTTTGTGAACCCTCGTCGCCATGGGTGATTTTTCGTGACTCCTGTTTTCTACTCTCTAATCAGTAATACATTCTTTCACCATTATATAAAAAGAAAAGTTTTCTCATTTTTGTTGCCAAATTTTTGACATGAAAACAAGAAACGGGAAGCGAAAATAAAAGTAAACATATCCTAACTCCTCACAAATTCACATAGACACAGTGGCGGACCCAAGGGGGTTTGGGGGTGTCCCGGGACACCCCTAAATTTTGGGAAAACGATTATCCAACTCCCGGTGCTAAGTTACGTATGGACAAAAAAATATGATCGATAGTGGGGGACACCCTGAAATTTGAAAAAAAAAGATATTTTAACTCTCAATTTTTTTGTCTGTGTATGGGAATATAAATGGTAGTTTGGGTAATTCAAATCTAGGACACTAGTATTGTTAATAAACATAATTTTCATTACGCTATCACTCATTTGTTGTTCAATTTTAAACACCGTGTAATAGTAAATCTCATTTCCTATCTCTAATTATTTTCAAAACCTAACCATTAAACAAATTTCAAGTCGACCTTAATTTATATTGATTTTATGGTTGTACGACAATTGTGGAAAAGGTCTTTTCTGTTTTGGGTTACCGCAAGAACAAGTTGAAGAATCGAATATGCGATCAGTTCGTGAATGATTGCCTAGTAGGATATACATATACATTATTTTTTAGCAGTGTAGACACCAAGTGTATTCTATAATTATTTCCGAATATTATAACAAATCGTGGAATTTTTTAAACTTGTACGAGTCAAGTATTTTCTTAATTAAGAATGATTTAATTTTTATTAATTATTTAATTAAAAATTTTATTTGATTTATTTTTTAAAAGATGACATCCTTATGTAAAATTTTTGGGTCCGCCACGACATAGACACATCTATAACGTATCATACTCCAAAGATCGAATTAGTTGTATGCGGATGAACAACAATATAATGTTGTTTGTTTTCTTTCCGGCCAAGGGTACTCTTTTCGGCAGGACCTCACGATACTCTTCGGACAAATCGTTGGAAACCGAACGAGAAGCACCTTCCGTAGACGGGAACCTCTTGTTCCTCGTAAACATGAACTGTAAACCATTATTTTGTCCCACTCACCATACTACACGAGCCCACCCACCCTTTCAGTGAATAGAATTATGTGGTAAAAAATTGCAGTTGAACGAACCTACCGTAGTAAATTCACGCGTATCCCCCACGTGGAAGAGAAGAATGATAGGAAGTTAACGAAGGCAAAATTAGAGTCGTGGAAGAATCGCTGATATGACGCAAAAAGACCGGCACGAGCAGTGTACTGTCTAGCAGAAGTTTAACTACTTGCTCTGCCACTTTTTCTGTCTATGATGGAGGACGGTGGAAAAGAGAGTAGCGGGAAGTAGTTACGACAATTTTATTGGGTGGTTTGGATAAGTTATTCATATGAGTTATTTGCACTCAAATAATTCATTTTGAGTTATTTGGGTGCAAATAACTCATTTGTCTATAGAGGTTGGTGATGAGTTATTTGTATTTGAGTTAATTTGAAATAACTCATTAATGAGTTATTGTCAATACTTCATAGGGGTAGTTATTGTGAAATAACTCACAAATACCACGTTCTCATTTTGTGAGGAATTCCACTTTTATATTAACTCTTTACATAACTCATCCAAATTTGTTCTATCTCATTTGTGTGGATTGTTTTGGGTGGGTATAGGTTCTGTAGACAGAGTGAGATAGGTATGGGTACTTTTTTCGACTTGCCTTATTATACCTCATATTTTCACAGTAATTTAACCACATTTATCATAATATAGTTTGTTTTTATTTTATTGTAATGGAACCATGAATATTTCTAATCTTTTTATTTTAAATCAAGGTTTAGAAAACCAGAGGTTATACCCATAGATCGACAAGCTCCAACATGCATTGCATTTCATAATAAATAAATGCCTCGCCTCGGGGTTTCACGCCTAATTAGATACTGGAACACGTCATGGAGTAAGGCGACATATAAGTCTCTCCTAAACATTACTAGATGGAGCTAGTAAGTCAATATTAAAGGCCAAAATTAACATCAACTACGAAATTAATTTTCTATTGCAATTTTCTAAACATTTCATATATTGAGCTATGATCCTATGAATTAGTGACCTATGTTCTTATCATTAAGTGTTGAGTAAGTTATTAATCATTTTAACTGAAGTGAGAAAGTGTTGTAGATAATTATTTCATTCATCATGTAGTGCGAATAACTATTTTTCTTCCAACGCCTAGGCACGCTTAGTCTATGCCTAGACGAGCTAGGCGCAAGACAAAGACTCAACGCCCGCCTTACGCCTAGCGCCTTTTTGAACCTTTATAAATTACACAACCTTTCAAAATAGATATGGATATTGAAATACCCGCCCGTCACACACCAGCAGTGGCGGATCCGGGGGCTGGCCACCCCAGGCCAGGACCCAGTCCTCCTCTAGATCCGGAGCTAGTATAGCCCATATGAGTTTATCGATTTAGCCATTTAACCCAGTGTTATTTTATAATAAGATTGTGTGTAATTAGGAAAATGAGTCAGATGAACATATTCAAATCACAACTCTAAATTTAGCTTGAAAATTCTAGCTCCAATGATTCTCGTCTAAAGAAAAACAAACAATGAAACCTAAAATTCTAAAAGTCTAAAACGTAAAAGACTAAAAGAAATATATATTAATTTGTCGATTGATTTGTCTAGTGTTGACTTGCTCGTTTCAACAACTACTATGGAGAGAACCTTTTCAACAATAAAATAGGTGAAAATTTATCTGCACAACCAAATGAGCGATGAATTTCTCATCAATTGGTTAACTATTTTAGCTTAAAGAGAGTATGATATTGGTAAGGATGTAGACTTCATTATTGATGAATTTACTATATTCAAATTTAAATGATCGACGTCTAAAATTAATATTGTGAAAAATTATAATATTTTACGGTATTTAATTTTCTAATGAAATGCGACCCAATACTCTACTGTATACTTATCTGCCGCTGTCCACCAGCACATGTCGAAACGATCGTGGAGTTACTACCGGCCGAAAGCTACAGTTACGCCAAAATATTTAATGAAGCCAACTCCCACGGCAGTTGGGAGCAGCCCACCTCCCAATTTAACACCAAACATCGGAACCGAGGAATCAAACGCATTTAATTAACCATCCCATATATCTACGGATTGCATCTAGCCCACCACCAAATTCACCCAAAACAGAAACTGCCCTTCATTGGTTTTTCTTAGATAGTGGAAATAATAGAGCACTCCTAGTACACCTCATAAATACGGTGCCAAATTCACGAAACTATGAGATTCGAAATTACAACTTCTTTAATGAATAACAAAGTTATTTCATTATGGGTCCGAATATGGTGCCCACTTTATAGGGATAAGTTAGCATGTTAACCCTTTTAAGGGGTTGGAAAAATGATACCCTTATTAATTATAGTTATTTTTGTATTAAATTCGTGTTGCATTTAATAATCTTTGGAAATTAGAATCTCATCTTAATTACATTTTTTTTTACTATCATTGCACTGATACAACTACCATTGTACCTGTATATTGAACTCGTATTAATTACGTTCCTTTTTTGGGGACTACCATTGCACTGATACAATTATCAGTGCACTAAAAAAGGAAAGTAATTAATATGTGTTTTTAATTCATACAGATTATCAAATGCAACACAAATTAATTACTTTAAAAACCTATAATTAATAGGGGTGTCATTTTTCCAACTCTTTTAGAGGTAGACATGCTATCTCATCCCCACTTTATAGTCTGAGTCATCGTGACCACCAAGAAGAGATCATGTACTTATTAGGTTTGAACAATAAATCTCTATTAATTATGTTTTTGGATAATTAAAATTAATTAAATGTTAATGTATTTTATCTAAAAATTTTAATTATTTTTTCCATCATATTTAATATTTAATATACATATATAATTCTTTGTTAGTGATTTATTGTTATATTTTCTACTTACAGTACACCTGTAATTGCTAACATGTTTGTTTAAGTTATGAAGAAAATTTATTACCCATTAATACTCGAAAAGAGATCAAGTATTTTCATGGTTTTGATTTTCTATGAGTTTCTTGTGTGGCCATGGATAATAATTTGGATACAATAACAAATATGCACTATACATCTCTGACACGATCTATTGTTAGAGGTGGAACTACGTAATCCCCCGACCCACTAGAATTTTGAAAAGTCGATAATTTTTTGAATTACGAATAAACAGAAGGACATACTAGGTGGGGGTAATAAGTTACTTAAACTATGTTGTGGTTTAGAGGACAACATCCCCTCTTCATTCTGCTGGATGCTAGTTCGATATCTACGAAAGGTTTTCCACCCTTTCCGGTTGTTTACACTAAAATGCTTCTTTAATCATTGCTTTTTAATTTCTGCTTCTTAAGAGTTAAATCAAATTTCTGCTTCTTAAAAGTTAAATCTTTTGATTCTAAATTAAATCAATTAAGGTTTCCGGCTTATAAATTCACATTTTAAAGGTTAATACTAGACATGTAATAGCTAAATTAATCACTTTCATATTAAGGATAATATTAGACATGTAATGGCTAATTCCTCACTTATCAATAAAAACTAATATAGATGAAAAATATTATTTGAGTTGCTAAATTTTTTTTAGTGATTTAACTATTTAAGTCAAGTGTTGAGGAGCATGTAATGTAATATTGTAAAATCTAATCACAGATCCTTTCCTAACAACTTGCATTATTGTGACTAATTGAAGTGCTTCTTTAATCATTGCTTTTTAATTTCTCCTTCTTTAAGTCTTTTGATTCTAAATTAAATCAGTTAAGTTTTCCCGCTTATAAATTTACATTTTAAGGATTAATACTAGACATCTAATACCTAAATTAATCACTTTCATATTAAGGATAATATTAGATATGTAATGGCTAATTCCTCACTTATCAATAAAAACTAATATAGATGAAAAATATTAGTTGAGTTGCTAAAATTTCTTTAGTAATTTAACTATTTAAGTCAAGCATTGAGAGCATATAAGGTAATAGTGTAAAATCTATTCATAATCCTTTCCTAACAACTTGTATTATTGTGACCAACTGATTATTCACCATGTATCTACCTCAATGTGATTTTGATAATTTGATGTCCAAATCCAAATCCAACTATAAGGTTTCACTTGGAATTCACTGAAATTAAGAAAGGGTCTTGTTTTCCACGTAGATGTTAATCTTTAAATATATCAATTAAGTTTTGAACGTGTAAATCCATTTTTAGGATAATCTTAGATACATAATGACTAAGTTAATATTTTAGAAAATACTGATACCAACAAACATTTGTTTTCGGTTATAGAAGTGATAAAGAACATGTAGACTCTAAATTACATGATTTTTTCTTCGTAATTTATTAATTTATATTTAACAAATATTATAATAAAAAAATTTGTTTGGATCATACTTTTGAGTGATAGTATATCTAAACAATCTTCACTGACAGTAATAATAATGATATATTAATTTTATTTATATTATATTTAGTAAGGTTTCATAATACACCGAGTCCCGATAGACAAAATTCCTGGCTCTGCCCTTGTCCGTGGTCAACCCTATATGCCTCTCTTTCTCCGGTCAACGAGGAGGGAGAGTGAGAGAACGGTCGAAGTTCAAGGTCAACAAAGAGGGATAGGAGGAAGGAGAATACTAGACCGGAAGATGGAGCGGAAGAGGGGGAGAGAGTGAGAGATCAACATATATGATCTCCTGGACCTCTTTTGAAACTAATCCTAATGACCGTTGGTGGGATTTTAGATGAACGGTGAATGAACTGGTGGTCACGATACCAATCTTTATGGAAAAAGACATTATATTCTACACCTTATTAACGTAACACCTATAAACAAATTAAAAAAATAATAATACAACTCGTAAGAAACTTACCCTCTGCTTCTGATCACTAACCTCAAAAATTTTATTTTTCTCTGTTACCACTCAATTTTCTAACTCCACCTTTATCATGGTATATAGAAATTGAACCAAAAAGCAAAGTGAATCAACTCATGTTGCTATTAGTTGTCTCACCAGACATTTTTTTACAACTACCACCTTTATCAATTAATGACTGCAAAATCCTGCCCTTTATAAAATCCTACACACCCTCCTCCTAAAACCCAACCAAAAAAAAAAAAAAAGAGAGACACATAGGCTCTGCTTCATTCAAAGTTCAAACCAACAATGGAAGGGCGCGCAGAATGCGGCGGCGGCAGAGCATTGGGCGGGACGGAGCAGAGCTGGTCTCGAGCTGTTCCCGGCGGCACAGGCACCGCCGTTCTAGCAATCCTCACCACCAATCCCCCCGATTCCGCCTCCCTCAACGCCGCCCTCCACAAACTCCAAACCTCCCATCCCATTCTCCGGTCAAGACTCCACCACCACAATAACTCCACTCGTACCCCCTCCGCCGCCGTCTCCATCGTCCCCGCCGCCGTGCCTTTCGTCAGGGTGAAACAGTTCAACCTCTCGTCAACCCTCAACATCCTCACCGCCGCTGACTCCTCCTCGCCGCCGCTGCAGTTGATTTTGGAGCACGAGCTGAACAACAACCAATGGGCTTCTTCCACCGCGACTGCCACTGCCAAGCCGGAGAACAATAATATCGAGGACTTGTTTTTCACGACGACCTACGCGCTGCCCAAGGACAAGTGGGCGGTGGTCCTGAGGCTCCACGTGGCGGCCTGCGACCGCACCACGGCCGTGTCTCTGCTGAACGAGCTGCTGGCGCTGCTGGTGGCCGCAGGGGAAGAGGAGGAGAAGTACTGGCCGACGGGAGAAGAAGGGAAGGAAGTTGGCGGGGCCATCGAGGAGCTGATCCCCAAGGGGAAAGCGAAGAAATCCGTGTGGGCGCGTGGGGTCGACATGGTTGGCTACTCGGTTGGTTCGTTCAGGCTGACCAATTTGAGGTTCGTCGATGCCAGGTCGGATCGGCGGTCGCAGGTGGTCAGGTTCCAGCTGGATCGCGACCAAACCGAGAAGCTGCTCGCTGTGAGTATTAATTAATTACTACTTACAGACTTACATTGCTGGTTGATTAATTAGAAATTGGATTAATACGCGGGATGAATCTTATATCATTCTCTTATACGATTTTAAAGGGATGTGAGAGGGTCGGGATAAAGCTGTGCGGGGTGTTGACGGCGGCGGGGATGATAGCTGCGCAGTATAGCTTGAGGAAGAAGAATCTTAGTAGTAATCGTCGTGGTGGTAGTGGGGTTGAGAAACAGAGGAAATATGGAGTTGTGACGTTGACGGACTGCAGGTCGATTCTCAGCCCGTCTCTTTCGCCGCACCATTTTGGTAATTGATCTTTGTCTTGCTCTGTCGATTTCTTAGCGCTCTGTTTTTTTGGTTTTTACCGTCTATAACTCCTTTTACATTGCAGCACCGACTATTTACTGTGCATGCTGTCCAAATAAAGGAACTTGTTACCTGTTTTCTGAAAAGTGGAAAAACAGAGTAACTCTCTACCATTGACTTTTAGCTTGGAACCGAGTAGACTCTCCTCTCTAGCTTGGAGAAAAACAGAGTAGGGCCTAGTGTGTTTTTCTATGTAGGGACTAAAAAGTTTGTTGCCAGGAATGTTAGGGGATTTAGGGCGTGGATTTGTTGAATTCGTATATTTTGGAGAAAGTTATGTTTTTTTGTTTCTTTTTGTATTGTGAATTTTAATTTTAGAGATTTCAAATCTCTAAAATCTATACATATCAAATCTCTCATAATCAGAGAGATTTTATATTTAGCTTCATGAGATTTTTTTTTCTCCCATCTTTTCACTTTCTTTCATTTATTTATCATATTAAATATATTTACTAACAAAGTTTTAATATTTTTCGAACGACTCTAATTTATTATTAAGGATAAACATGTTATTTAATATAAAATTTTTATTTTTATTTTCATTGAATGTTAACAATCACAGTTACCAAACAATAAACATTTTAAAATCTATTTTCAACAATCCAAAGAGTTAGAATCTTTAGAATAGTTTAACTATATCTATTATGTCAAGAAAATTATATTTAATTATTTCTCCTTCAAAATACATACTTGTATTAGTCTACTTGTCCGCTTCGTACACCAATACAAAATATCCGACTTGAATCATACTATCACAATTCACAAGGCCGATATAGATACAAAGATACCCGCCCCTGCTTGCCTCATTGCCTATTTATTGGGAGCAAACTATTATTAGGAAATAAAACTCTCTTACGAATGATTCTGCTTTCCTTAATTATCGTCCATTTTACACTTTGTTTTGTGCTTGTTGACCGTAAATAATTATTATTTTATACCCATGTTCTAAGGTATCTATGACAAAAAAAAACTATTACTAAACCCAGCCTGCAAGGTCCAAGATAGGGTCAGTAACCACTGGTTACTGACCCATCAGTAACCACACGGGAGCCGTAGGATTGGGAATGGAGCAATCGTGTGGCTGAGCTGGATGTGGGGTGGGGAGGCGCATTTTTGTCCGTTTTTGTATTTTTTAAATTTTTTTTATTCATTCCGCATTTCAATGGCTGACTTTTCAATGAAAGAGAGAATGCATTTTCTCTGCAACTCAACTTTCTTCCTTCTCTCTTCTTATCTTTCAATCTCTTTCCAGATCTTTTCTCTTTCTCTATTCTTTCTCTCTTACTTTTTCTTTCACAATCTCCTTTTCAAATTTAGATCTGCTCTCTTCCTCCTTCATTTTTTTTCTCTAGCAATCGACGAATAAAAATTTTAGCCACTCTCTTTCTTTGCATTTCTTCTCTTCATCAACTCGTTGGCCTCAATTCTGATCTTTCTCATTTTTTGGGCATTTTGGTGTTCTTGATTGAGGAAGAGGAAATGAGAGGCATCAGAAGACGATTTTTTCTCTCCCTCCTTCTGTTTTTTTTCCTTTTAGATAATATATATTGATATTATGACTCTATACCATATGGTATTGGGTGGTAACGAAATATATATTGATATTACCACACTATACCCTATGGTAATGTATGGTATTGCGTGGTAACGAAATATATATTGATATTACCACTCTATACCATATGGTATTGTGTGATATTACCATACTATACCATATGATATTGTGTGGTAACGAAATATATATTGATATTACCACACTATACCATATGGTATTGGGTGGTAACGAAATATATATTGATATTACCACACTATACCATATGGTATTTGGTGGTAATGAAATATATATTGATATTACCACACTATACCCTATGGTAATGTATGGTATTGCGTGGTAACGAAATATATATTGATATTACCACTCTATACCATATGGTATTGTGTGATATTACCACACTATACCATATGGTATTGGGTGGTAACGATATATATATTGATATTACCACACTATACCATATGGTATTGGGTGGTAACGACATATATATTGATATTACCACACTATACCATATGGTATAGACTGGTAATAACTGGAAAAAAAATTTGTGTCAAAAAAATATTAAAGTGGATATCATTTTGAAGAGCATAATTAATCTGATCTAACTGTGCAAAAAAAAAAAAAATTTCGACTTAAAACGAGTGAGAAATCGTCCGTTAAAGATTAAGAGAAGGAAAATTAAAGGTTTTTCGATGAGAGAGAAGGAGGTCCTGATGTGGTCGGTCAAAAGTCAGCGCGTCAGCGCGTCAGCAATAAATAGGGAATAAGTGCATTTTACCTTACTGCCCTTCCGCATTTAATTTAAATAAAAAAGTAGACTGACACGTGGAGATCAGAGAATGGGTTACTGATGGGTTACTGACCCATCAGTTACTGACACGATCCGCTCCCAGCATGCATCGTAACCCATGTGATACAAAAATGGTAAAATTTACAATGACAACTATACATTAATAAAAGTGGCAATAACTTTTTTGTCATATACAATAACGTTTTAGTATGACATTTTCAAGACTTCAAGACACTATAGTACAAGATTATTCTACTACTTCATTGCAATTAAGTTATGAATGTATGTTAAATTATTTTTTTCATAGATGTGATTTGATTGTTTGTGAGAAACCTTTTCTAACCCTTAATCAAATTCCGCAGGATTCTATCACTCTGCCATCATGAACACCCACGTCCTGAAACCCACACCGTCACCGGTAGGAGGCAACTCGGCCGAAACGACGACGTACCATCTCTGGGAAGAGGCGCAGAAGGCGTACAAGGCATTCCGGAGCTACAAGGAAAGCGACAGGCAGTTCACTGACATGGCGGACATCAACTTCCTGATGACCACCGCCCTCGACAACCCTTCCCTCACTCCTTCCTCCGCCCTCAGGACGTCCCTCCTGTCCGTCTTCGAGGACACCATCGTTGACGACAACTCCGGCGGCGCCGCCGCCAGGGACGCGGTGGGGGTGGAGGATTACATGGGCTGCGCCTCTGTTCACGGCATTGGGCCTTCCCTCGCCGTGTTCGACACGATCCGGGAGGGGAAGCTGGACTGCGTCTGTGTTTACCCTTCGCCGCTGCATTCCAGGGAGCAGATGGTGGAGTTTGTGGACAAGATGAAGAGCGTTCTTGTGAGTTGTTGAGAGAGAAAGAGAGGGTTTGGATCAGGTGGGTGAGTTCGGGCTGGGTTTTTCCGGGTAATTTTGGATCCCCGGTTGTTGCTCTTGTTATGTGTAGTAGAATAACTGAATAAGTGCCGCCTAGGCAACGCCGCGCCGGCGAGAACATTGGTTGCAAGGGAGAGGTTGGTTTTTATATTAACTAGTTTATAAACTAAGCCAGATCGTTGGCCGGAATGTTTGTATTTGATTTTCTACATTTTATATTTTTATGTTATGTTTAATTTTATCAACTCATTTAATTTTATTGACAATCTTTCAATGTTCGATCGATACATAAAAATGAATGTGTATGTTGAATATTTGAAGAAATACCATCATTATTTAAGATTACAAAATATAAAAATGTATTCATAATCCCATTTCATAATGATAATTAATCACCCGTTAAAATGCTATTGGTTAATTGATTGTCGGGAGAGATAGAGTATAAAAACCCATAGGAATTCCCACACAACCCATATATAATTGGAAACTAAAACTAATAAAATCTCATAATCCGACATAAAGGGTTCAATACTATACTTTTAGCAACATGACACTAATTAAAAATAAATGGAGAGTTGTTGATTCAAGTCGACCATATACTAACAACTCGACCAAAATTGGACAAAATTATGATTACCTCCAATATAGTAATAGACTCGATCAAAGTAATATGACACAAAATTAGACACTGCTTATCTACCAGTTCCAGTAGTTTGAATAGAGAATCGACCTTAATTTTAATAAATCGATCAACGATTCCTCATTTTGAGATAGACATAGGTTGTGGTAGCTGCAACAGCCATAAATCTAAAGACCAATAGCCACTATTATCCGTTGTACAACCAACTTTTTATCCCCTCTATCTCCAATCTTAAGAGGCATTTCTTTCAACCCAAAAATCACTTTGTAATCCTTCTCCTGCAATTCTATTTATGCTACTTTGATGGACTTCTCTTTGTAGCCCTCAATTTGTCTTCCAATTAGGGTTCTTGTCAACTCGCTCTTTAACTCTTCAATCATTTTCTTGTATTTGACCAACTCATATTCCTTAGGGGCAGTTATAATAAGATTGGTAAAACCAACCCTCTTTTCAAATTTCATCAATATGCTCATATCCTCCTTGACTGCCTTCACCTGCTCCAGTTCACTTCCATGTCCTTCAATACCCTCTCCAGTTCACTCTAGAATGGGACAAGGAGTAGGCCGCCTGACATAAAGTGTCGGTGGCAGGAAGAGAAGATCTTCCTAGGATATTCACCTCGAACACTGCAGTACTGAGCATTAATTGCCCGCCATAGGCGGTCTAGATAAAGCAGGGTGCGTCTAGGGGGCCTGACATGGCATTTAATGCCCCAAACCCAACCTAACTTACTTTAAATACCTTCATATCTGCATTGATGGTAGCTCAACTACTTCCTCTCTCTCTCTCTCTCTCTAAACATAAACATAAATTCTCTCTTCTCTCTCTAACATAAGCATTGGAGAGTGTCTTGGGTGACCGCCTACGGACCCTTGTTTTGCAGGGATCAGGAGTGCAACCACCCTCTGGAACAGGCGCTTTGCTAGTTCTTCATTAAACCGCCTAGAACATTCTAGGCTCAAACAATTTGGCGTCCATCGTGTGGCGAGCAAAGCACTGAAGAAAAGATGGATGGGAGCTCCAAGACCCCCGTCAAAGGTGTGGTAGAAAAAAGCGACCTCCGTGGCCAATAAATGCAAAGAAACGACATCCGCGGACTAGAAATGCCAACGGTGGAAGAAGAAATGGAAAGGGAGGACCGCGTCAAAACTCAGGGGCAACAAATAGCAAGCATGCAGGAAACTTTGAGCCAAAACTTGGCCATGCTCAAGGAGAAGGGAAGCGAAGCGCCGGAGAACTCAGGAAGACAAGCAACGAAGGGAAAAGGAAGGGAAGAGGATCCTGACAGCCCTGCTCAGACAGAAAGCGGGGAGTCCGACAATGAAGAGGGCGCAGAAGAATTCAGCTTGGGCTTCCTGGAGGAACACCTCAAACCCTCATATGGAAAGATAAAGGGTCACAACATTTTCCAGAACCCACTAGCCAAGAGCTTATTTAAAACTCAAGTTCCCCTAAACTTCTCATCTTTGGGACTGCTGACTTACAACGGAAGTTCTGATCCCGCCGACCACTTGAGCGCCTTAATGCTGACCATGCAGCTAATCAACGCCACAAACGCTGATCTGTGTAAGGCGTTCCCTGTCACGTTTAGTGGCCACTTCCAAACTTGGTACACTTCTCTGCCCGAGGGGATAATTGAAAACTTCAAGCAGTTCGCCACCCTCTTCTCCTCAAAGTTTGCGTCTCAGTGAAGAAGGAAGCTGACCTTGTCAACGCTCATCAAGAAAGAACATGCCCTGAAGGAGTGGCCAGATTTGGACCGCCTAGTGAGGAAAGTGATCCTGCTAGAAGAGGCCATGATCATAGAAGATGCCGCCAAGCGTGTCAACGCAAGAGTGGAGAAGGACGATAAGAAAATGGGAGGATCACCAAAGAGAAGACGGCGTTCTCCAGAAACGCGCAACTATAAACTGCGATTTTTTCACCGAGACAACAGGCAGGAGGTTTTTACCACCAACAAAGAGGAAAGCAGGGAAAGGAGGAGCGACTCCAAAGATGCACACCAGACGCATAGGAGGGAAGAAGACTGAAAATGGTGCGACTAGCTCCAGATGCCCACCCATGACACCACAGAGTGTCGGGAGTTCAGGGCCAGTTTGAAATACTTGCCGCCCGGAGACCTGAAGAGCCGCCTAGATACGCGGCCGCATCGCCACGAACGGAGACACGGCAAAGAAAGGTCGCCGAACCCAAGAAGGACGTCCCACACGTCCAAGCGCAGAAGATCAAGGTCGCCGAGAAGAGAGTGATCCCCCTCGGCGCGACCGGTTACCGCCACCACCAAGAATATCTCCTCCACATCGGAAGCCTCGACTCAATGACGACGATGTGGAAGTCATAACCATAGCAGGCGGTCGCAAACGATCAAGAACTAAAGGAGACCGCCTAGTTCAATTTTTGAACGTTCACAAGAGTGAACAAGTAGAAATCAGCTTCGCGCCCTCCGAACTGGTGCCTGAAGAAAGTGGAGAAGATCTGTTGGTCATCTCCTTGAGAACAAGGAATTTCAAAATCACAAGGGCGTTAGTAGATAGTGGAATCTCAACAGACATCCTGTTCTACTCCACCCTCAAAAGCATGAAGATGAGCATGCAAGATCTCAAGCCGTCGGTGATGAACCTAGTAGGATTCTCGGGGTCGAAGATTCGAGTGCTAGGTTTAATAACCTTGCAAGTAACAATTGGAGAAGCAGATATAACAAAGACCCGCTCCATGGATTTCCACGTGGCAGATTGCCTATCGGCATACAATGCGATTCTAGGACGCGGTTTCCTATCGCTATTCTCCGCGATCCCGTCAACTTGCCATCAGATGCTTAAATTCCTAGCATGAGGAAGGGTGGGCCGCATCATAGGAAACACCAAACAAGCGAAGGAGTGTTATCAAGCGACGATTGAGAGCTTGGAGGTGGACCTAGTAGACACCCGAGGGGGGTACCCTCATCCAGAGGCGGTCGAAGAGGATGTAGGAGTAATACTCGATCACGAGGAGCCTGAAAAGAAGGCGAGGATCTCTTCCCACCTCACGGAGAAAAAAGCGTAAGAACTCTTGTCGCTTCTCAAAGACTACAAAGATTTGTTCGCATGGACCTTTCAGGACATGTCGGGCATCTCAAGGGAGCTCGCTGAACATCACTTGTCAGTGAAAAGCAAATCAAAGCCCATTCATCAGAGAAGGAGGAGCGCTTCCCTCGAAAAACAAATGGCATTGGAAGAGGAAGTAAGGCGGTTGCTCAAAGCTGGTTTCATAAGAGAGGTCAAGTATCCGACCTGGCTGTCAAACCTAGTCTGCGTTCGCAAGGCATCTGGACTATGGCGAATGTGCATAGATTTCACAAATCTAAATGCGGCCTACCCCAAGGACGCATACCCTCTGCCGAGAATAGATCAGCTCATAGATGCAACCACCAATCATGAAAGTCTAAGCTTTCAGACATGTTCTCGAGATATCATCAGATCAGTCTATCCAAAGAAGATCAAGCGAAGACTGCCTTCATGATCCACATGGGAAATTCCGTTACACGATTATATCGTTCGGTCTAAAAAATGCAGGAGCAACATATCAGAGAATGATAAATGCGGTCTTCAAAAGCCAGTTGGGGAGGAACGTGGAAGCATACGTGAATGATGTCCTGGTCAAGAGCAAGAAGGAGGAGGATCACCTAAAGGACCCGAAAGAAACATTCGAGAGCCTGAAAAGGGAACGCCTCTGGTTAAACCCGCTCAAGTGCGTGTTTGGTGCAAAGGCGGGAAAATTCTTGGTGTTCATGATCATCAACAGGGGAATAGAAGCAAACCCAAAGCTGATAGAAGCCATAACTAGCCTAAGACCATTGAAGACCGTCAAGGAAATCTAGGCGTTCAATGGCAAAATGGCCGGCTTGAGCCGTTTCATCCCAAGGGCAGCAGACAAATGCTCCCCCTTCTTCCAGATGCTGAAAAAATCAGCATCCCGTTCCCAATGGAGTGTGGAGTGTGACAAGGCTTTCTTCTAGCTGACTAAACAACTAACTTTGCCTCCAGTACTGAGCACCCCGCGACAAGGTGAGCCTCTGTACCTCTATTTGGTGTTCTCAGATCAAGCGGTCAGCTCAGTCCTGATACGAAGAGATGGGAGTGGCTCAAATCATCCTGTCTACTACGTAAGCAAGGCGCTCCTCCCAGCTGAGAAGCGTTACATCCCCATCGAAAGGACGGTCCTAGCAGTTGTTTCGGCCGCAAGAAAGCTGCGACCGTATTTTCAAGAGTACCAAGTGATCGTCCTCTCAAATCTCCCACTGAGGAAGATCCTGAAGGGAATGGATGTATCTGGAAGGATGACCAAGTGGGCGGTCTAACTTAGCGAGTACGACATTGCGTATGCCTGATAGCGATGTATTTGCACATGTTTGCACCCTTAGTTCGTATCCGTTTGCGGCGAGTAGTCGTGTATTTTTGGCCCGTTTTACGTCGGGTTGTGCTACTTTGTCATATTCCAGGTCCCAACGTCGAAGGAAAGGCTAAGCACGAGTTTCGGGGCATTTGGAAGTCATTCGGTCGAGCTGGGGCCAAAGCACGGGCTGGCCTAAACCAAAACACGGCCGTGTACACAAACAAACACACCAGTGTTTTTATTGTCGAGAGCTGAACTGATGGAAAAGCAAAACACGGGCTGGCCTAAAGCAACACACAGCCGTGTCCATATTTAGGCACGACCGTGTTTTGGCCGACACGAGCGTGTTTCTAACACGGGGCAAAATAAGGGCGGGCAAAACAAAAGCACGGCCGTGACCTCGACCGTGTTTTGCCTAGGGTCGGTCTTCTAGGAAAATTTGAGCCAAAGGAAAAGGGGTTCCGAGTTTTAGAGAGACAGAGCCATTCTTAGATAGAGAAAGTGACGAACCAGAGTTCCCAAGTGCCCTAGCTTGATCTTCATCACCATTGGAGCTCGGCTCACACTTGGGGAAGAGTCGTTTGACGACCAGGAGCAGAAACCCATCCTTCACAGTATGGTTTCCGCATCTGAATATGCTTTTGCTTCTCTCTCCATGGAGTAGTTTTCCCATTCATCTGGGTATGGAGAACCCTAGATTTGTATGTTAGGTCTGATTGTATGAACCCAAGTACAGATTCTATGATATGATTATATTCAATTGAGGTTCGAATGATTGAATGGCATGAATCTTGATCAAATTCCTGTTGTTTCTGCTTTAACCTAGAAAGAGAATATCTGCCTAGGTTGATAGAGCACCCTTAATTGAAGGTAGTGAATTGGCGACTTTAGTCGAGGAGCCAATTCACTATTCTGTACCGAATTTACTTCGGTAGTGGAGGTTTGGTTCGTAGGGCCTCAATCTGTTTACTCCGGTGGAGGTTAGTCGCCCGCTGGGGACTCAGGTTGAGAGGGCCTGGAGACCTTTAGTCGAGACTTAAGACTGCTTAAGAACCTCACGCAATATAACTATCATTAAAACTGAACTTGGTAAATTGCAATCCGGCTTGACTGCAGTCTAGGGGGAACCATATCCGGGTGACCTATCTCGACTTGAAAACAACCGTTTAATTGCTTGCTTGTTTGCTTGTTTGAACATGCACTAGAGTCTCACCGCTAAATAATAAGAATCCGCTGAGTAGTCATCACATCTAGGACCCGGTTTGACATTAAAACCCAAACCCGCTATACTACGCTTAGGGAGTGGTTACACTTGGCCATTTTCTAGAGTGACAGGATTGAGTCAAGTTTTTGGCGCCGTTTCCGGGGACGGCTAGGTTGTTGAAGAAACGTGAATTCTGTTAATTTAGCTTTTCTTTTCGCATTGTTTGCTTTGTCCCACTTGTGCCTTCACGGGTTTGCTGCTTGACTATGTGCAGGTAGTGCATGACCCGTAGCCAGTCAGGAGGTTTACTGTTGTTGGATCCAGAGCTTGAACGCACCTGTCGCCAATTTAGGAGACAACAACGAGCTAGACTGGCTACGGAGGAGCGCATAGACGGCCATTTGAGCAGCGAGTCCGAGGACGAGTACGAGATGGAAGGAGATCGCAATCCACACCAGGGGAATCCTCACCAGGTTCCCCCGGTGAATCAGATCTTGGGAAACAACCCCATACCCCAGGCAGATGGGGTTCATCATCATCCACCGCCGCCGGGTTCCACCTTGGAGTACTACTACACTCCACAGATTGCTGACATCCGCCCGGTCATCCTCTACCCGCCTATTCCAGCAAATAACTTCGAGATCAAGCCATGCTGGATTCAACTCATTTCATCCTCTATCCAGTTCCATGGCTTGAAGGATGAGGAGGCAAGGGTGCATCTTTCCCGTTTTCTGCAGCTGACGAATGGGTTCAAGCTAAATGGTGTCCTTGATGACGCAATCCGCCTTCACCTCTTCCCCCATTCTCTGGCAGGGAATGCTAAGAGGTGGTTGGAGATCCAACCCCCCTTGTCCATCACTTCTTGGGACGATCTGGCCGACAAGTTCGTGCACAGGTACTACTTAGCATCGAAGACCACAGAGATCCAGCAGGAGATCACTCACTTCCGCCAAGAGCCAGACGAGTCACTTCGTGATGCATGGGAGAGGTACATGGGATATTTCTGGTAGTGTCCCCATCATGGCTTCAGCGATGCATTAATAGTGGGGAACTTCTACAGTGCTCTCTCTCTCTCCGGACAGCCAGAGGGTGATTGAGTCTCTATGCCCAGGAGGGGATATTCTTACTAAGACTCCACCCGAACTGAACCAGATGATCAATACCTTGGCTGCCAGAGATCATTCCTGGGGGCAGAGCACTAGAGGTAGGAATTTCCGGGACCGTGGTGTGCACGCCATGGAGGCCAGGTCCGGGCTCGAGCAGCAGGTGACCGAGTTAGTGCAGACATTGAAGCAGCCCAACAGTCTTATTCCGGGCAGAGGTTTGGCTACACCTCCAGTAGCTCAATGTCAGTGGTGTGAGAGCTCAAATCATCTGGTGAAAGACTACCAGGCTATGTGGGAGTCAACTACTCCCCAAGAGCAGTTGGACTTCATCGCCAATGCTCGGCGCTTTGACCCCTACAACAATACATACAATGAGGGGTGGCGCCAGCATCCCAACTTCGCTTGGAATAGCAACACCACTAAGCCACCTGGTTTCCCAGCACCAGCAGGTGGTTTTCAGCAGAGGCAGCCTTTCCAGGCTAGACAGGGGCCAGTCCCTCAGCAGCAGCATCAACGTCAGTATGCCCGGCTCCAGATAATCAGATGACTGAGCTGAAAAACATTCTAGCGGCATTCATGACTACCACCCATGAAACTTTCACGAGGATGGACCAGAGCATAGCCTCACTAGAGGCAGGCCAGAGGAACCAAGGTGCCGTTTTGCAAGATTTACAGAACCAGATGGGTAGCATGGCTCGCCAAATTAATACCCGAGCCCCGGGAACTCTGCCTGCCACTACCATCCCCAATCCACGGGAGCTGCACCAGCAGCTGAATGCCATCACCACCAGGAGTGGCAAGTCCACATCGGCGGTACCTGCCGAGGCTAGGAAGGAAGAGCCATTGCCTGCTTCAGCACTTCCAGCCGATGATGTAGAAGTGAGGGTGGAGAAGGAAGCCCCTGCTCCCAAGCCACAACCAGTGGTTAAGGAGCATGTACCCCAGCTTCCCTTCCCCACTCGACTACATAAAGATAAGCTGGAGACTGAGTTTGCCAAGTTCATGGCAATGTTGAAGCAGCTCGATGTCAGCATACCCTTCATGGAGGCACTGTCGAAGATGCCCAAGTACGCCAAGTTCATGAAGGATCTCCTCAAAAACAAGAAGAAACTTGGGGATCTTTCGACAGTGATGCTGTGCAAGGAGTATTCTGCCATCTTGCAGAACAAGCTTCCCGAAAAGCGCAAGGACCTAGGGAGTTTCACTATCCCTCTTAATATTTGTAGCATGCATGTAGGGAAGTCCTTGGCGGACCTAGGCGCTAGCATAAATGTCATGCCATACAATCTGTTTAAAAAGCTAGACCTAGGTGAACTTAGCCCTGCTAGGATGAGTAGGGCTGTTAGTCGGTGCGGTTTTGGTTTAACCGAACCGCACCGTCGGTTAGCCGAGACCGAAACCAACCCATTTCCCTCAACCGAAGCCGACACCGAAGGTAACCTCGGTTAACCGGCAACCAAAACCTCCGGTTTCGGTTTGAGCGGGCGGTTAGCCGAAATCGCATGAGTCGGTCCGATTTTCGGTCAGAAACCGCCAATAAACCGACCAATAAACCGATTTCAGGACCTGCACACAGCACACCTGCTGCCTTTTTTTCTAAATATCTGCTGCTGCCTTTTTTCTAAAAACCTACTGCTCTATTATCAAATCAGAACATGAAGTCTAAACCAACCACAATTAAACCACAAGTCAAGTCATCATTCATCACACACCATAAATCTTTTACATGCCAACAATTCAACAAGTCACAAGTTCACTAATCACAACAAGCCACAAATAAAAAGTTCATTCTCCAAATCATCAACCTAAATTTGGGGATCTCGCTCCAAATCGTCTAGCCCAATGTCATCATTTACTCCAAGATCTTCATTCTCGTCATCAGGATTGACATCGGAATCATATTCAACAACATCATCAAGTCCATCAACTATGGGGGTAGGAGTAGGAGTAGGATCAACTGAAAAACTTTGGGTTTCATCAAAGTCACTCCCACTTTGATTAGCCATTCGAGCTTGTAACACTTCATAAACTACATGAAAAGTAGATTATAATGAGAAAACTAAGATAGGAAAATTGTCAAATACGATAACTAAAGCATAATTAGAAGGAAGAAATTATATATTGCCACTTTCAAACTCAGTTAGCTCTTCGAGATCCTCTTCATCATGAACCAATTGGGAATCAAGGAATCGTATCCAATCTTCGGCACAGATTAATGCCTCCACCATCTTCGGGGTCAAGGAGGACCTAAATGAGGATAGCACCCGACCTCCTGTGCTGAAAGCAGACTCGGAGGAAACAGAAGAAATCGGAATGGCAAAAATATCCCGCACCATTTCAGAAAGCACGAGATATCTAATGCTGCTGACGGACCACCATTTAAGAATGTCAAAGCTATCATCCTCGTCATCGAAAAGAACGGCATCATTGACATCATTCAGATAGATGTCCAGCTCTGAAGAACTTCAAATACCCGCATCAAGCTCTTCTTTCCTCAACTTCTTGAGCTCAAAAGTCATCTTCCCTCCCATCACAACACCACTACTCGAACTCCCACTGATAGTTGTGGAGGTGGCACGAGTATTAGTCCCAACAGCATCCATAGAACTTGAGGGTGGAGACTGGAGCTTCTTCTTGTAATCTTCAAACAAGTCATTCATCTCTTGTTTGATATCCTTAGCCATTTGCTTCCCATTTTCTTGGCCATACATCTGCTTCAAGACAAATTCAACATAGGCCAACTTGCGCATCGGATCTAACACACATGCAATGTAGATCACATGGTTCATACTAATATTCTCCTCATTATCTGCCTCATACCAATACTTTGCAACCTTCGCCTTAATTCTCACTGCCATTCGTTGTATCTCGGCATCTTCATCTTGCTCCAATGTGCATATGACCTCATAAATATCTGCAAGATACTTGAAGAATAGATGCACAGTCACATATGATGTTCCTGTAAACACAGAAAATTTCAATATAGTAGATATTAGTAATTTAGTATAACATAAATTGAAGTAATAAGAAAAAGAACATATAGTTCGCCTTTAAAGATTTAGATTGTCATACCAGATACACGCAGAGTCAAATCACAGAAAAACTTCAAATACTTCATCAGCCTTCTCACACTACTCCAATCTTCTTGTGTTGGCACACCTCTCTTTGCGTCCACATACTTCTTAAAGCTCTCATCTTGTCCATATAAGAAAGTAAATACTTTCTCAAATCTTTCTGCAGACTCTAGCATGAGGTAGGTGGAGTTCCACCTTGTGGGAACATCCAAACACACAAGTTTCTTGGTCTCAATCTTAAGAAAATCAGCAGCCGCCTTGAATCTGGTAAGTCTCGATGGAGATGACTTGACCCACTTCACAACATCTCGAACCCTTTCAACCGAAATCCCCACTTCTTTCAAGCCATCAGTAACAACTAAGTTGATGATGTGAGCAACACAACGAAAATGCAAGTACCTCCCATCCAACATATTTGTCCCCCACTCATGCATCTTCTCTATCATGTAACTAGCCACAACATCATTCGCACTAGCATTGTCCATTGTGATGCAACACAAACTCTTGATCTTCCACTCATCTAGACAAGTACACAATGTCTCTGCTATATCAACTCCAGTATGACTAGTCACCTCAACAAAGCAAATCACCTCCTTCACCAACTTCCAATCTTTACCAACATAATGAGCAGTCACACACATATAGTTTGCATTCTAAACAGAAGTCCATGTATCTATCGTTATCGAAATTCTTCCTTTGCATTTTGTGACAAAAAAATCTCTCAGGATATCTTTTCTTTCAAGGAAGATACGATAACAGTCTTCTCTAATAGTAAGCCTACCAGGTATCACAAACAAGGGCTGCGCCAATGCCATAAATCGTCTAAAGCCTTCATGCTCGACATATCTAAAGGGAAGCTCATCCAATATAATCATCTCAGCTAGACCAATCCTAGTTTTAGTCTGATCAAACTTCCATGTCGAAAGAGATCCTACCTGACCACCAGTAGCTGTAGATGTTGACTGCAGATTCAACAAAGTTTGAGAGCTATCACTCTCCTTCAGCCTTTTACTCGGACATGCCCTCCTATGTGTATTCATTGCACTTGTCCCATTAAACTTTGGATGTGCTGCAATCTTCATCTTGCAGAATATACATTCTCCAAATGGGTAGCCATCAACCAGTATCGCTCTGAAGACATTCCAACATTCAGCTTTCCTCTTCTTTGCTGCTGCATCATTTGCACTCCCCGTTGCATCTCCCCCAGCTTCCACATTTGCATTCTCGACTCCAGCCGGCGCTGCTACATTATCTCTTCCAATACCTTCTACATTCTCAGCTGCAGCCGCCACATTTGGAGTAACTCCTCCGGCTGTAGTACCAGGTTGCGAAGGAACCCGCGGCTGAGCCGCCGGAGGAGGAGCACCTCTTGCTCCTTGTTCTCCTCTTCCACGACCACGACCACGTGGTTTCTTACTACGTCCACCTCTATCCCTGTTTTAATCAATAAAAACATGTAAATAGAACAATTAGCATCATGTAACATCAACAATTAGCAAACCAAATCCCTACTAACTACCAATCACCAAACCAAATCCCTACTAAGTTATCACTAGTTTTTTGCCTTTATGAAGCTTGGAATGTTTACTTGACCATGTGAAACTTTAGAAAACTTCGGCAATTACTTACCCACCCATGTGACAAATGGGCTTTCTAAACCCAAAAACAATTCATGGTTTTTTTTAAACATCGTTAAGCCATCACATGCTTGTTTGTATAATATAATCAAGCTGATACGAGCCCTTTTCCTCGTTATTAACGAATATATCACCCTATAGATTAATCAAAACATTAAACCTAAGCTAGATAAGGTATATTATCATCAAAGTACGCAGAGCAAGAAAAGAATGGAAGTTTTATGGGCTAAAAAATGGTTGGGATGTGTTCATATTCCTTTTTCACCCCATAATGCTATCTATCCTCAATCAAGTGCAAGGGAGACCTATATGGTTTACATAAATATTCACTAATTAACCTAGACCCAATTCACTACGAACACATACAAAACCTAGACCCAATTCACTACTAATGTTTTTGTTCTGTTGGAGACTTACATTGGTGATGGTGAATCGGTGATAGAACAGGACAGAAGACGGCGGGAGAAGAGGGCAGAAGATGGCGGGATTCCGGGGCAGAAGACGGCAGCGTCGGCAGGAGTCGAGTTCTGGGAGGGAGTTCAGCGACGACGACTTCTGTTGGAGGACAGCGGCGACGCGAAGGCTGGGAGCGGCGGGAGGGCGGCGATGCGACGAAGGCTGGGAGCGAGAGGAGTGAGGACGGCGCTGCGACGGCCGACGAGCTCGATGATGACGAGGCGACTGGCGGCGGCCGGCGTGTGTAGGGGCTAGGGTTCAGAAATGGGGAGGAGTGGCGGGTGTGAGAGAGGACTGGGGAGAGGCCACGGTTTTGCGATTTAGGATTTTAGGTCATTGTCATTTAGGTTAGGGCAGGGGAGGAGGGAAGGAGAGACTGTCTGGGTCGTCGGTTTGTGCGGTTAATTTGTGCGGTTGCGGTTTTTAACCTCTAACCGCTACAATTGCCCACTGGCCAGTGACATCCAACCGCAACCGCAAACCGCACTCAACCGACGGTTTTCGGTTGGTCATTAAACCGACGGTTTCGGTGGTAACCGAAAAACCGGAGACCGATTAACAGCCCTAAGGATGAGCATTCAATTAGCTTATCGCTTTATTGTGCATCCTAGGGGTATCATAGAGGATCTGCTTGTTAAAGTAGGCGCATTCACGTATCCTGTTGATTTTGTTGTTCTGGATATAACTGAGGATGTGGATGTGCCTTCGATTCTAGGTAGACCATTTCTTGCCACCGCCAAGGCACTTATTGATGTGCATAGTGGTAAACTGATCTTGTGTGCTGGAATGAACATGCTACTTTTTCTGTGGCTGACCTTCATCATTGTGATATGCCTGCTATCACACCTATGCATTCTATTTCTCACCAGGTACACGAGAGCATGCAGGATAAAGGGGAGGCAGAAGTGTGGCGTCTTTTCGTCAATGGGGCAGCCAGAAAAGGAGGAGCGAGAGCATGGATTGTCATTGAAATCCGGCAGGGGTGGTGCATGAAATCTCTCACAGATTCCTTGAGTTAAAGACCAACAACGTGGTGGAATATGAGGCGCTCCTCAATGGGTTGAAGATCGCCGTCAACATGGGAGCCTCTCACTTGCACATCTACTCTGATTCATTGCTGGTAGTTAACAAAGTATTGGAAAGCTATGAAGTGAAAGAAGAAGCTCTCGCAAAATTAGTAGGGAAAGTAAGAGGAGTCTTGTTGCAGTTGGATGTCTGGAAGCTGGAGCATGTGAAAAGGGAAGACAATCATCATGCAGACGCCCTATCAAAATTAGCAACCGTAATGGACTTCGAGGGAGAACGCCAAATAACGGTGACAAAGGAAGCGGTCCCGACATACGAAGTAATGGCCCTGGAGGATGACTGTCGCGATTGGCGGTCTCTTTTGGTTGACTACCTACAAAGTGACGTCATCCCAGAGGATGCAATTTTGGCCAAATCATTGAGGAGAAAGACGGCTCACTACACCCTAGTGGAGGGACAGCTATGCAAAAGATCTTTTTTAGGAGCATATCTGAAGTGCCACGACCCAAAAGAAGCGAAGTGGGTGGTGAAAGAAATCCACCAAGGAACATGTGCGACGCATTCTGGACCAAGAAGCCTTGAAAGAACAGTGCTGCTTCACAGGTACTACAGGCCTACAGTCAAGAAGGACACAAAGGAGGCGGTTCAGAAGTGTCACAAGTGTCAAATCCACGCTAGCAAGCAACACTTACCAAGTGAGCAACTGAAGGGCATTACAGGACCATAGTCGTTTTCACAGTGGGGTCTGGATCTCCTAGGACTGTTTCCCACGGCTCCTTTAGGGAAGAAGTACCTAGTGGTTGATGTCGACTACTTCACAAAGTGGATTGAAGCAGAGCCGCTGGACACAATCACTAGTGCCCAAATTCAGAAGTTCTTATTCAACAACATAATGATCAGGTTTGGAACGCCTCACACTATCATAACTGATCATGGCACACAGTTTGATTGCAGACCATTTGAGAAATTTTGTGCCCGCAACCGCATCACCTGCAAGATGGCATCCATGGCTTTCCCTCAGGCCAATGGACAAGTGGAGTCATCCAATAGGCTACTCTTGCGGGGTCTGAAAAGAAGGTTGAAGGAAGCAAAATGAGGTTGGACCATGGAGCTCCCCCATGTATTATGGGCGCACCGCACAAATTACAAGCAGGCCACTAGAGAGACGCCATTTTCTCTGACATATGGTTAGGAAGCGATCGCACCAACCGAGGTGGTCTTGCCATCGCTCCGCGTTCAGACATATGACCCTAAGGATAATCACAAGAAGTTGCTACACTAGTTGGACATGATCGAAACAAGGAGGGACACTGCGCTAGTCAGAACCATGGAGGAGAAACTAAAGATAGCAAAGGCGTACAACGCCAAGGTGAAGCCCTGACTCGCTATGACACAACTCCTAACAATGGCTAAGTGTAACCAATGGAAGGGACTTCCGTATAGTGACTCAAGTGATAAATATCGAATCCACGGGTCTCTAGAGTTACTATTACTCAGTTTCAGTTTATTATTTAGCAAACCAGATTAATAAGGAAGAACTAAAACTACTCTAGCAATCGATCCACTACTATCAATCTATGGTGCTCTATTGACCTAATCAGGTATTCCCTCTCATAGGATCAAAGTAGAATTGAATCATGAAAACATGCATAGATTGAATATGAACTCAAGATTATCAAGTCAGAGTACTCATACAATCATCCAATCAAACAAACATAGCTAGGGTTCCTCAAAACCTAAGTGAAGGGAAGTTACTCCATAGAGAAGAGAGAGACTGCAGTAAGAATCTTCAGGTGATCAGTATTCAAGTCCGGGCTTGTTCCTCCAGCTTCCAAGGCGAAGAAATCCTCCAATTCCACTCCAAGAATGCCCTCAAATCGCCCTCTCTCTCTCTTTGGTTCGTCCCTTGGGTGTTTGGGATCCAAAACCTAACTCTCCCTTTCCTTCGGCTTCAATCTGCCTAAAAAACCCGATTATGGGCAAAACACGGTCGAGGACACGGCCGTGTTTTGCTTTTGCCCGCCCGTGTTTTTACTGCCGAACATGTTCCCCTATGTTCAATGCATCGTTTCTCCCTCGTCCGGACTCCGAATCAGTCGCCGTTTGATCCCAGACGCTCGTAGTCTCGTCCTCTTTCTTTTCATGACAAGCTTGCATCATTCTTTGTCCATAAAGTGAGGTAGAAATCCATTCTTCTTCAGGTCATGCCCGAGTTTCTTCTCCCTAATCGCCAATTGATCTCAGATTGACTTGAAACTTGCGCTTATGCTTCACTTTATGTGCTAGGACCTGAAATGTGACAAAGGAACATAACCTAGCGTAAAATAGGCCAAAGAAGCGAAAATTATATCTCAAACGATCAAGAAACAAAGGGGAAAACATGTGCAAATATCGAGTCATCAAATCCCCCCACACTTAACCGTTTGCTTGTCCCCAAGCAAACCTAACTCAAACCAATGCAACTCTCCAGACCTCTATAGCAACATACAACCCCGATCGCCGGTAGAGGATTTCCTAGATCATATAGCAGCTTACGAGGTCAACTGGTCTTCTAAGACGTTCCCTATCTCTCTCAATGCGAGTACTAGACTCAAGCCAGGATCATGAGAAGAAGTAGAAGTAAGACAATCAGTTCATGGATAAAGGGACTCACACCATTCACAACCAAGGACTCGTTATACTAGGGTGCTCTTTCACTTCATTTCACCGTTGGAACCCCTTTTCACTTTCATTTTACTTCTCTTTTTTTTTGCTCTTTCTCATTCACTTAGCGGGGGTTCCAACTGCAGTCTTTTGCACGGTCGACCCTTATTAGTCGAGCAAGAACAAAATCTGTACATCTGGCGCTCACCAGAGTACTTCTTTTAACTCCTTGTCCTCAAATCTTGTGGAGGGTCAATGAAATTAAGTGGGTCGGAAGCTCTATCCGTGCCCTTAAAAACACATCCTCGAGTAGGCAAACCGTTCAACGGGTGGAAGTTTTACTTGTACTAGAGACAGCTTAGCTTCACCTTGTAGGAGTACCCCACTAAGGATCACTAAAATCTCTTCCAAAAACCAATTTGTGCAATGAACGGTGCCACACACGTTGGGCTTACCCCATGTTTAAGATTTAATGATTTCAACATGGAGGACCAACTGCTTTTCATTTTCCACATGAGCACCTTGTTCGATACACCAGTCCATAACACAATCCACATAGAGTCACCATTATCACATGAATTCAACGGTCCTAGCTTCACTAATTCACAAAATCAACTGGCACAGCAGAGAGCTAGATAGGAAAAATCTTATACTTCAACATCCTCCATAGTGCTACACTACCTCCCTAGGTTGCACATTACTATAGAGACTGTCAATTCAAAGCATACTGAGCAGGCAATTTGCAAGGAAACACGTACTTGGAGCCCTCAAATTTAAAAATTTGGACAGTGGACTAGGCTCCAAGCACACAAACAAATCTAATGCAGTCAAAAGAGAAACACCCCCCCACACTTAAGCACAACATTGTCCTCGATGGAGGAAAGATACGGAGGGTAGAACGAAGTTACCAGATCAAGGGTGAATGATGGTGGACGGGGCAGGCGGTAGGGATGGCAACGAAACCCGAACCCACGAGTACCCACCCGACCCAACCCGGTCAATGCGGGTAAAATCCGTGTTGACGGGTTTTGGGCCGGGTTTGGGTTTAAACCCGTTCACTATTCACCGGGTTGGGTTGGGTTTGGGTTTAGGTAAACCCGACCCATGGGTACTGACTCGACTCTACCGTCACTCCAGGAATTGGCCAAGTGTAACCACTTCCTAAAGCGTAGTATAGCGGGTTTAGGTTTAATTATCAACCCGGGTCCTAGATGTGATGACTACTCAGTGAATTCTTGTTATCTAGCAATGAAACTGGAATGCAAGTCTAACTAACAAACTAACAAAGCAAGTAAACTGTTGTATTCAGGTTAAAGAGGTCACCCGGATATGGTTCCCCCTAGATTGCAGTTAAGCCGGATTGTAATTACCAAGTTCAGTTTCTATGACAGTTATACTGCGGAAGGTTCTTAAACAGCCTGAAGTCTCGACTAAAGGTCTTCAGACCCTCTCAATCTGACTCTCTAGCGGGCGACTAACCTCCACCGGAGTCGACAGATTGAGGCCCTAAGAACAAAACCTCCACTACCGGAGTAAATCCGGTACAGAATAGTGAGTTGGCTCCTCGACTAAAGTCACCAACTCCCTACCTTCAATCAAGGATACTCTATTAACCTAGGCAGATATTCTCATTCTAGGTCAAAGCAGAAACAACAGGAATTTGATCAGGATTCAAGTCATTCAATCATTAAAACCTCAATCGAATATAATCAATCATAGAATCAGTACTTGGGTTCATACAATCAAAGCCTAACATACAAATTTAGGGTTCTCCATACCCAGATGAATGGGAGAACTACTCCATGGAGAAGAAAGCAAAAGCAGAATCAGACATGGAATTCATACTGCGAAGGATGGATTCCTGCTTCTGGACGTTGATCGGCACTTCTCCAAGCTCAAGCTGGCCTCCAATGGTGTTGAAGATCAATCTAGGGCACTTGGGAACTCTTGCTCGTCACTTTCTCTCTCTAGGAACTGATCTCTCTCTCAAAAACTCGAATCCCCTTGAATTGTGGCTGAAAATCTGCTTAAAAGCATCAGTGGCCAAAGCACGGTCGAGGGCACGGCCGTGTTTTGCCTGACTCCGCCCGTGCCTCGGCCAGGGCTTAATTACACGGCCAGCAGCTGGTGGAAACACGGCCGTGCTTCGCGATGGACACCGCCGTGCTTTGACTGAACACGGCCGTGCTTCATTGCCCGTGTCTGCAACTGAATTGGCCAAACCAAATTTGCTCTCGGCATAAAAAGCACGGCCAGCAGTACACGGCCGTGTAATGCCTTGGGTCTGCCCGTGTTTTGGCTCCAGCTCACCGAAATGACTTCCGAATGCCCCGAAACTCGCGGTTAGCCTTCCCTTTAACGCCTGGGACCTGAAACATGACAAAATAGCACAACCCGGCGTAAAATAGGCCAAAACACACGACTATACTCCTCAAACGGATAAGAACTAGGGGCGCAAACATGTGCATTTACATCGTTATCAGGTACCCGCCCACACCCATATAATTAATTTTCTCGGCATATTTAATATTCTAAACAACTAATCTTATTTATGTTTGCGGAGACATGCCTAATTTTTTCTTTCTAGTTATGTAGTATGAAGTTGATGTTATCGAGTGGAGAGTGAAAAACTTAATTGAAAGGAAGAAGCTTTCTATTAATCATGTTATTAATGGATAATTTGTGATTTGCTTCAATTTTCTCGAGTTTTCTAGATTGGTGTTGAACAATTTGTATAGTTAATTTGTGATTTGCTTGAATTTTCTAGAATGGTGTTTTATATATGGATAATTTGTATTGAGAGATTGACATTTGACTTTAATTTTGATACCCAACGGGTTGGGTTGGGTTGGGTTTGAGTTTTTCAAACCCAGTGGGTTTTACCCCGGGTTTTTTTCACGTATAAACCCATGGGTTTGGGTTTGGAAAAACCCGACCCAACCCGACCCATTGCCATCCCTAGCAGGCGGTGCATTCTAGGAGGAGAGAGTAGTTGGAACACAAACACCACACAAAATCTCACAAAGGTTGAGTTATTCACTCTAAAATCAAATAACAAAACTGACTCAACCGAGGAGAAAAAGAGAAAGAAATGCAACCGACTGGTTGGGTTGCCTCCCAACAAGTGCTTCTTTCACGTCATGAGCCGGACGATAGTTCCTAAGTTTCGGTCCATCCCAAAACCTCCTTGAAGTTGAGGTTGTCGTCAATGAGGTGGAGTCTCAAGTCACGAGCATGTGGTGTGGCAGGTGATGAAGGCTCTTGCACTTGATGCAGATGAAGGCTCCACCCTCAAGACCTCTTCTTCTCTTCTCTCGTCTCATTGCCCCAAACCAGATATGACAGCATCGATTGGCCACCATCGCGTCCACCAAGAGGAATCGATGTCGATGTAGCCTTGGTCTGGCAATGAGACACTGCAAATGGGTCCTTGCTAAGTAGTTCTTCAAAGTTTGGTGGAGATATCACAACTCATAGCCGGTGCAAGCTTCTTCCACCTCAACTTCGTCCTCAGGCTGGACGCCAATTGCTTCTTCAACCTCCATTTCTTCTTCATGTGGTATCACCCCTGGGAAATGATCAAGAACTCCTCCTGCTTCACTTTCGTCATCCTCCACAACTTCTTTTTGCACCCTTTCTTGCTCTTCTTCTAGCACGAATTGGAGAGCAAGTTGCCAAGCAATTTCTTTCATGAGATCTTCTTGCATCTCCTCACTCATGCCCGCCTCTTCAAAGCTCGGTGTGGGATGTGGGAAGGGGTGGTCGGCTACGACAGGACATTCTTGATCATGATCTTCACGGGAGCTCTCCGTGATAATCTCTGTTTGCTCCACAATGTCCTTGTACCCTTCTTCCTCCTCCTCTTCTAGTATAGTAGCAGACAGGTGATCTTGAGCAAGTTGTGCACAAACTTTCTCAACCCGCTCTGGTTGCTTTGATGAGTGCAAAACAGTCTCCTCCGATTCACAGAGGGATGAAGAGTTAGGAGGAGCAACAGATGAGAAAAGGAGGTCCATCTTGCGAGCATACTGCTCCACGAGAAGCCTCAATTCATAATTTGGATCTGGCTGTGGAGTGTAGCATGGCTCTGCAGAATGGCCCGTGAAGGCCGCCATGGGTAACTCCACCGCCGATGGCCCTTCTGGTTGTGGGAGAATTTCTTCTTGGTAATGAGGTTGTTCTTGATATGCCCAGGGGTCCGGTTGTTCTCCGTAGTAAGGGGGTTGGTACTGGAACCCGAATCCATAGTCTTCTCCTCCTTGATTGCTCCAGGAAGTCTCGGGGTAATACCACTCGGGTGGTGGTGGATACCCCCAATTGTTGGAGAAGCCATGAGGATCCATGATTCAGATCTGCACCAACAAAAACAAAAACACCCAAGTGAAAAGCAAGGGTGGAAAAGAAAAGAAAAGAAAAACGCTAAAGTAACAAACTTCTGCCTTTCCTAATAATCTAGAAAGTCCCCGGCAATGGCGCCAAAAACTTGACTCGCTATGACACAACTCCTAACAATGGCCAAGTGTAACCAATGTAAGGGACTGTAGTATAGTGGCTCAAGTGATAAATATCGAATCCACGGGTCTCTAGAGTTACTATTACTCAGCTTCAGTTTATTATTTAGCAAACCATATTAATAAGGAGGAACTAAAACTACTCTAGCAAACTACAGTTAAAGTTAATCTATTTACAGGTTGGGAACTCACTTACGTATGACTCCCCCTAGCCACTAGCCAGAATAACGATTGATGATTTCTAACCTGTTTCACTTTCATTCACAATGCGGAGAATCCTTGACTAGACCTTGAGTCTCGACTAAAGGAACAAGGCCCTCTTGAGTCAATTGCCTAGAGGGACGTATCCTTCTCTAGAACAACCGATTAAGGCGTTCTGAACTAGATCCCCTCTATCGAATGAGGTTCTCAATCGATACAAAACCGTGAATCAACCCTCGACTAAAGCAATCGATCCACTACCATCAATCTATGGTGCTCTATTGACCTAATCAGGTATTCTCTCTCATAGGATCAAAACAGAATTGAATCATGAAAACATGCATAGATTGAATATGAACTCAAGATTATCAAGTCAGAGTACTCATACAATCATCCAATCAAACAAACATAGCTAGGGTTCCTCAAAACCTAAGTGAATGGAAGTTACTCCATAGAGAAGAGAGAGACTGCAGTAAGAATCTTCAGATGATCAGTCTTCAAGTCCGAGCTTGTTCCTCGAGCTTCCAAGGCGAAGAAATCCTCCAATTCCACTCCAAGAATGCCCTCAAATCGCCCTCTCTCTCTTTGGTTCTTCCCTTGGGTGTTTGGGATCCAAAACCCATATCTCCCTTTCCTTTGGCTTCAATCTGCCTAAAAACCCCGATTATGAGCAAAACACGGTCGAGGACACGACCGTGTTTTGCTTTTGCCCGCCAGTGTTTTTACTGCCGAACATGTTCCCCTATATTCAATGCTTCGTTTCTCCCTCGTTCGGACTCTGAATCAGTCGCCGTTTGATCCGAGACGCTCGTAGTCTCGTCCTATTTATTTTCATGACAAGCTTGCATGATTCTTTGTCCATAAAGTGAGGTAGAAATCTATTCTTCTTCAGATGATGCCCGAGTTTCTTCTCCCTAATCGCAAATTGATCTCTGATTGATTGAAACTTGCGCCTATGCTTCACTTTATGTTCTAGGACCTGAATTGTGACAAAGGAACACAACCTAGCGTAAAATAGGCCAAAGAATCGATAATTAAAGCTCAAACGATCAAGAAACAAAGGGGAAAACATGTGCAAATATCGAGTCATCAAGCCCAGACCACTGGAAGAAGGTGACATGGTCCTAAAAAGAAACTTTGAACAAAAAGAAGGGCATGGCAAGCTGGCAGCCGCATGTGAAGGGCCATACCTCGTTGGGGAGAAGTTGGGGCCAGCAACATACGTGCTTGCCACAATGGGAGGAAAGCCAATGACGAAAACTTGAAATGCCATTTACATGAAGAAGTACTTTAAAGAATAGTCCAAAATAGGGGAGAAAGCCGCTGACCGCTGGCTCTTTTGGATGCAAGTCAATTACAATGATAACATGCGGCTACTTTTGGGGAGAAATCCCATATTTAAGAGCCACCAATTCCAGAGTGGTGGCCAAACTTTCAAATTTGTGAAAACGCCACCGAGCGTTCATCTTCTACTCATCCAAGTGTTAAAAGCCTAAAATTGTTCAAAAAATTTAAAACATCCATAGAGCGATAAGTTTGACATTGTTCAAACAATACGAAATCCGCTTCAGAGCGTCACTCTTTAAAGCAAACTTATAATAAAAAAATGCCTCGGAGTGTCATGCGTAAAAGGAGAAACATGTTCACAATTACACAACCGCCCCACATAAATGAGCTCTAATTTGGGTGAACAACATTGAAACCGCCTCAGAGCGTCATGCTTCAAAGCAAACTTCAAAACTACCAACGCCTCAGAGTATATGTACAGAAGTCTCATGACCGCTCCTGAGCGTTGTACTCTCAATAGATAGCCGCCACAGAGCGCCAAACACCAGATTCTTCGCGATCCAAAACCGCCACAGAGTGTATCATTTTGAATCAAGTCACAAGTTGAAACCGCCTTGGAGCACCAAATTTCCAATGTCATTCTATCAGTGAGGATAGGTTCAAGGACCCGCCGACGACCTAACAACCGCTGCCGAGTGTTAGCCAATTTTCAAAAGCTTGCAAAATGGGTGGGGCATATTTAATAGCATTACACAAAAAGGGCATCACAGTGGCGCCCAAGAATATTCACTGCACGGGGGCAGATTTAGTTTTCAAGACTGGAGAAAGGAAACAGAAAGAAAGTAAAGCGACAAATTCATCAGGCGGTCCTTTTCAATCTTGCTGGTCATTCTCTTCACCTTCGGCGGTCTCACTGGGAGTACTGGTAGTTGGATCGGTTGCGGTCGGAGTAGCAACATGTTTGGAGTTGACATCGTCGTCACTCCAATACTCAACTGTGTCCCAGATTGCGTTGGTGTCCCACGCAACCTCGGGATGCTTGCGGCGAAACCAGCGACGAATAGCAGCCACAGTATCTCGTAGCAGCTTGTTGTACTTCGCATAGTCAGCGGCCTTGAAATCATCCGAGGTCCAGAACGCCACCCTTGCCTCATCAGCAGCTTTGAGCATATCTACCTTGCGAGCATCCTGCATCTCGGCCTTCTCAGTCCTGATCTGCAAAGCATTTTCCTGAGCTACCGAGTCGTTGACTTCCTTCCGTAACCGCTCAGCGTCCTCTTCAGCTTTCCTCAGCAACTCCTTGGTAGACTCTAACTGAGCGTCCTTATCCTTCAAAACAGACTCCTACTCCTTCAAAATCTCCTCCCGCAACTCCGCCTTCACCCCCTCGCGGCCCTCCTTAAGTTGATCCTCCAGTTGGAGAACCTTGGTATTCCTGTCGTCCAGGTTACTCTGCAGGCGGTCGTTGTGCAACATCATCTGATTTAACCCAAATTGGGTATGCAAAAGACCAAAGTTAGCAAAATGAGGTTTGAAAAGAGCAAAAGGGGCAAAGGAGCACACGCGTACCGCAAAGAAGAATTGGGTGGTTTCACTCGCCAAGTGTCTTGTGTCCGACGTCAGGACATGAGTTCCCGCAATGTGTGTGTAGTCATCTATGACCGCCAACCACTTGACAATCACGTGCATGGCGTGCTTGACAGCCACAGGATACAGTGATGCTTGGGGGAAAAAAAGAAACGGAGGTGTCAAGGGAGGTCCTCTTCTGCCTCTTGGACGCGAGGTAGTTATCAATTGGAGTAGTCGGATTCTCAACAAGGATGACTTTCAGTCGAGCCTCGCCAGCGGTTGACCTCTTGTCTTTCGAGGTCGTTAAATCCAATGTTCGCTTGTAGGAGCCTCTTGTAAGAGCTAGCTCCGACAGCTTTAGCACTCCCGTGCGACTAGCCACTAGGTGCTTCTATGATGGCGAAGCAGGCTGTGCGGCAGGAGCCGCTGGTTGAGTGATAGCGGAAGAAGTGTAATGACGGGTTCCTTCAAAATGAATACATAAGTAAAGAACATGAGACGCGCATCAACACAAAGAGAAATGAACTAACCGTGAAAGCGCAGAATAATCTCCAGGACATTATCATCGCCCTTGGGAGGAAGGTGAAACTGAACAGCACTCATAATCCGCTTTAAGAGCGGTGACTCGCTACGACACAACTCCTAACAAAGGCCAAGTGTAACCAATGAAAGGGACTGCAGTATAGTGGCTCAAGTAATAAATATCGAATCCACGGGTCTATAGAGTTAATATTACTCAGCTTCAGTTCATTATTTAGCAAACCAGATTAATAAGGAAAAACTAAAACTACTCTAGCAAACTACAGTTAAAGTTAATCTAATTACTGGTTGGGAACTCACTTAGGTATGATTCCCCCAGCCACTAGCCAGACTAACAATTGATGATTTCTAACTTTTTTCACTTTCATTCACAATGCGGAGAATCCTTGACTAGAACTTAAGTCTCGACTAAAGGAACAAGGCCCTCTTGAGTCAATTGCCTAGAGGGACGTATCCTTCTCTAGAACAACCGATCAAGGCGTTCTGAACTAGACTCCCTCTATCGAAAGAGGTTCTCAATCGATACAAAGTAGCGAATCAACCCTCGACTAAAGCAATCGATCCACTACTATCAATCTATGGTGCTCTATTGACCTAATCAGGTATTCGCTCTCATAGGATCAAAGCAGAATCAATAATCTCGACTAAAGCAGAATTGAATCATGAAAACATGCATAGATTGAATATGAACTCAAGATTATCAAGTCAGAGTACTCATACAATCATCCAATCAAACAAACATAGCTAGGGTTCCTCAAAACCTAAGTGAAGGGAAGTTACTCCATAGAGAAGAGAGAGACTGCAGTAAGAATCTTCAGATGACCAGTCTTCAAGTCCGGGCTTGTTTCTCGAGCAAAGAAATCCTCCAATTCCACTCCAAGAATGCCCTCAAATCGCCCTCTCTCTCTTTGGTTCGTCCCTTGGGTGTTTGGGATCCAAAACCCAGCTCTCCCTCTCCTTTGGCTCGAAATTGGCTTAAAAAACCCGATTCTGGGCAAAACACTGTCGAGGACACGGCCGCGTTTTGATTTTGCCCGCCCGTGTTTAGACTCGTGTTAAAAATACGCCCGCGCGCGTTGGACAAAACACGGTCATGCCTAAATATGGGCACGGTCGTGTTTTGATTTAGGCGCGCCCGTGTTTTTACTGCCGAACCTGTTCCCCTATATTCAATGCTTCGTTTCTCCCTCGCCCGGACTCCGAATCAGTCGCCGTTTGATCCCACACGCTCGTAGTCTCGTCCTCTTTAGTTTCATGACAAGCTTGAATGATTCTTTGTCCATAAAGTGAGGTAGAAATCCATTCTTCTTCAGGTAATGCCCGAGTTTCTTCTCCCTAATCGCCAATTGATCTCTGATTGACTTGAAACTTGCACCTATGCTTCACTTTATGTGCTAGGACCTAAAATGTGACAAAGGAACACAACCTAGCGTAAACTAGGCCAGAGACACAATTATCAAAGCTCAAATGATCAAGAAACAAAGGGGAAAACATGTGCAAATATCGAGTCATCAGCGGCCTGAAAGACTCAAGACCTCTATATCAACATACAACCTCGATCGTTGGTAGAGGATTTCCTAGATCATATAGCAGCTTACGAGGTCAACTGGTCTTCTAAGACGTTCCCTATCTCTCTCAATGCGAGTACTAGACTCAAGCCAGGATCATGAGAAGAAGTAGAAGTAAGACAGTCAGTTCATGGATAAAGGGACTCACACCATTCACAACCAAGGACTCGTTGTACCGGGGTTCTCTTTCACTTCATTTCACCGTTGGAACCCCTTTTCACTTTCATTTTACTTTTTTCTTTTTCATTCACTTGGCAGGGGTTCCAACTGCAGTCTTTTGCACGGTCGACCCTTATTAGTCGAGCAAGAGCAATTTCTGTACATCTGGCGCTCGCCAGAGTACTTCTTTTAACTCCTTTTCCTCAACTCGTGTGGAGGGTCAATGAAATTAAGGGGGGTCGGAAGCTCTATCCGTGCCCTTAAAAACACATCCTCAAGTAGGCAAACCATTCAACGGGTGAAAGTTTTACTTGCACTAGAGACAGCTTAGCCTCACCTTGTAGGAGTACCCCACTAAGGATCACTAAAATCTCTTCCAAAACCCGATTTGGTGCAATGAATGGTGCCGCACACGTTGGGCTTACCCCATGTTTAAGATTTTATGAATTTGACATGGAGGACCAAATGCTTTTCATTTTTCACATGAGCACCCTGTTCGATACACGAGTCCATAACACAATCCAAACAGAGTCACCATTACCACATGAATTCAACGGTCTTAGCTCCACTAATTCACAAAATCAACTGGCACAGCAGAGAACTAGATAGGAAAAATCATATACTTCAACATCCTCCATAGTGCTACACTACCTCCCTAGGTTTCACATTACTATAGAGACTGTCAATTCAAAGCATACTGAGCAGGCAATTTGCAAGGAAACACGTACTTGGAGCCTTCAAATTTAAAAATTTAGACAGTGGACTAGTCTACAAGCACACAAACAGCCAAACATTCACCCGCATACATAATCGAACATCCCCCCACACTTAAGCACGACATTGTCCTCAATGGAGGAAAGATAAGGAGGGTAGAACGAAGTTACCAGATCCAGGGTGAATGATGGTGGACGGGGCAGGCGGTGTATTCCAGGAGGAAAGAGTGGTCAGACCACAAACACCACACAAAATCTCACAAAGGTTGAGTTATTGACTCTAAAATCAAATAACAAAACTGACTACACCGAGGAGAAAAAGAGAAAGAAATGCAAACCGACTGGTTGGGTTGCCTCCCAACAAGCGCTTCTTTCACGTCGTGAGCCGGACGATGGCTCCTAAGTTTCGCTCCACCCCAAAACCTCCTTGAAGTTGAGGTTCTCGTCAATGATGTGGAGTCTCAAGTCACGAGCATGTGGTATGACAGGTGATGGAAGCTCGTGCACTTGATGCGGATGAAGTCTCCACCCTCGAGACCTCTTCTTCTCTTCTCTCGTCTCATTGCCCCAAACCAGATATGACAGTATCGATTGACCACCATCGCGTCCACCAAAAGGGACCGATGTCGACGTGACCTTGGTATGGCAAAGAGACACTGCAAATGGATCCTTGCTAAGTAGTTCCTCGAAGTTTGGTGGAGATATCAAATGTAACTCATGGCCGGTGCAAGCCTCTTCCACCTCAACTTCGTCCTCAGCCTGGACGCCAATTGCTTCTTCAACCTCCCTTCCTTGTTCATGTGGTATCACCCCTGGGAAATGATCAAGAACTCCTCCTGCTTCACTTTCGTCATCCTCCACAACTTCTTTCTGCACCCTTTCTTGCTCTTCTTCTTCTAACAAGGATGGGAGAGCAAGTTGCCAAGAAATTTCTTTCATGATATCTTCTTGCATCTCCTCACTCATGCCCGCCTCTTCAAAGCTCAGTTTGGGATGTGGGAAGGTGTGGTCGGCTATGATATGACATTCCTGATCATGATCATCATGGGAGCTCTCTGTGACAACTTCATTATGCTCCACTATGTCCTTGTAGCCTTCTTCTTCCTCCTCCTCTTCTTGTATGGTAGCAGAAGGGTGATCTGGAGCAGGTTGTGCGAAAGATCGCTCAAGATTATCGGCGCTCTTCTTAAGGCTCAGGAGGATCTCCTCTGTTTCACGATAGGCCTGGACACAATGATCCATCCTGGAGCATGATCTCTCACAATCTCGAGCAAACTACTCCATGAGAAGCCTCAATTCATAGTTTGGATCTGGCTGTGGAGTGTAGCATTGCTCTGCAGAATGGCCCGTGAAGGCCGCCATGTGTAACTCCAGCGCCGATGGCCCTTCTGGTTGTGGGAGAAATTCTTCTTGATAATGAGGTTGTTCTTGATATGCCCAGGGGTCTGGTTGTTCTCCGTAGTAAGGGGGTTGGTACTGGAACCCGAATCCATAGTCTTCTCCTCCTTGATTGCTCCAGGGAGTCTCGGGGTAATACCACTCGGGTGGTGGTGGATACCCCCAATTGTTGGAGAAGCCATGAGGATCCATGATTAAGATCTGCACCAACAAAAACAAAAACACCCAAGTGAAAAGCAAGGGTGGAAAAGAAAAGAAAAGAAAAACGCTAAAGTAACAAACTTCTGTGTAACATCCCGACATTTGAAGTCTAGGTTCGACCGAACATTTTGATTGACGATTACGTACGAAGGGTTCGACCTTAGATTAGAGATAATAGTAATAATAATAATTATTATTATTATCATAAAAAAAAAATTTAATTATCACTCATCACTCACTGCACGTTTTCTCTCCCATGGCAAGCTATAATCATTATTATCACCACCGCCTACTTTAACCCCCCACCTGCATGTATTCCCCCCCCCCCCCCAGCAAGCCGTTACTACATTAAACCCTCCTCCACCGTAAATTGCAGTAGGCAAAGAGAACCGAAGGAGAGGGAAATAGAAAGAAAGAAGGAATAAAGATCCTCCGTCGTTGTCATCACCATTCCACCGCAAGAGAAGCTTTGTGCAACCAAGCCTGCTTGCGAGAGCAAACGAGCAGTAGCAGCGCCAACCAGTACTCCGTCCCGGAAGGCCAACGCCAACGTCGTTATCGACCAAAAGCGTTCTCCATATGGAACGGTAGAGCTTCGATGGCGGTCCCGGCGTAGTCAATCTCCACCAAGCATCGAAACCTTGGTATCATCGTGAAGGGGGAAATCTCAGTAGCACCCCGGTTTCGACGGAATCGAGTTTCAACGTCGGACGAGGAAGATACGAGTCTCTAAAGCTTGAGACGTGAATCAGATAGTTCAGGTACCATTACTGTCTGTTCGAAAAGTATAAGGACTTAGGGGTAATTTCATTTTCATGGTAGGATAATTTTATAAATAAGAACAAATCAATAGGGTGTTTGGATATTAATTCAAGAATTTTTGGAGCTGTTGTCCTAATTATAAAAATAAATTGGTGGGAAGACTATTTCAGTTAAATAAAATAGTATGCGAATGTTTTTACTAGATTTGATAATTTTAGTATAAGCAATATACACGTATGTTTGTTCATAAATTATTTGGTAATTGTTAGAGCGGACTCGCTACTTATAAAAATTTAGATGGTGTCGGTTTTAAATTATTAAAGTGTTGTAAGAATATTTCTATTACATTTTTTTAATTTTAGGTGAAACTAGAGTATATCTTCTACGTTAGAAATTGGATACCAGAATTTTAGGCATTTGTGGCATAGGCTCGAAAATTAGTTTTGTTAAAGTAAATAAGAAGGAGGGGTTAATGAAGGTGTAAATTATAGTTAATGATTTTGGTTTATGTTTTAAGTTATTAGAAGTCAGAATTTGTAGTTTGAGGGGTAATGGATTTCTTTTGGGAAGTTCATGAGAATTTTTAGGAGATTTATGCAAGAGATTATTTAATTAGTTAGGATGAGTTAAGACCTTTTTAAGGAATTATGGGACTAAGCTAGGAGAACGGGAAGTTTTGGGAAATAGCGACTAAGGGAAATTTAATCTCGATTTATAGGATCAAGGAGGCGATCAAATTAAGGGACCCCACTTCAAAGGAAGTAAAGTGTCGGCACTTGAGAGGTGAGTGTAAAGGGGGTAAAATCTCCGTCGAGGTCTTTCAGTTTATGCCTTTTTAATTCAGTTATGTTATCTAATATTCAAGTAAGCGCGATTATGTGTGTGAGGCATCCCACCGCCTACTTAAGGTGGAGGCACGCGTTGTGCTATGTATGTGTGTGTCTATGATGTATGGATGATGATAATTGAACCCCCGGGCGGTTGGGCCACTACTGGACGCGGTAGATGGTTGGGTCACTACTGGACGGCGATACGTAACGCAGTAGTTGACCGGGCATGGACTGGACGGCGATACGTAACGCAGTACCATTGCCTTGAGGATAGGGACACCGGACGGCGATACGTAACGCGGTGAACCCTAGTAAGAAGTACATAAATTAAGATAGACGTACAGAACTTCTATAAGCTAACAGGGACTAAAATATTAAGGATGAAAGCGAGAACGGCTTTCATGTAAGAGGAAGTAATTTCTAATAATGTATTAGTAGGGTTTGCTTAGGCAAAGACCTTAGAAAGTAACGACGAGACTGACCCCTTCTCACTCACCAGGTGTGGAAAGGGGAAGAGGACATAACCAGCACCAGGAGGTTGATCAAGGAGGGCAGCCGGGTCAAGCTTGAAGATGTCGGAAGGATCAGGGTATTGAGATGGGACCCTTTTTATCATATTTGTCTTTATTTCTTGTCCTATGAGTATACTGGGAAACTCAGGTTTTCTGTTCAAATGTTTGGATTGAGATTTGCCCAACTGTTTAGGGCTTTTCGTTTGAGATTTTTGGTTATTGTCGTTGGTTAATTTTTGGTTTGACTTAAAAACATGGTTTGGGTTGCTCCGGAGTAACTGGGTTTTGTTTTAAAATTGTGGTTTGAGTTTTTTTTTCTTCCCAAAAGAATCGGGTTGTTTCATTCTGCCTTTCCTAATACTCTAGAAAGTCCCCGGCAACGGCGCCAAAAACTTGACTCGCTACGACACAACTCCTAACAAAGGCCAAGTGTAACCAATGAAAGGGACTGCAGTATAGTGGCTCAAGTAATAAATATCGAATCCACGGGTCTCTAGAGTTAATATTACTCAGCTTCAGTTCATTATTTAGCAAACCAGATTAATAAGGAAAAACTAAAACTACTCTAGCAAACTACAGTTAAAGTTAATCTAATTACTGGTTGGGAACTCACTTAGGTATGATTCCCCTAGCCACTAGCCAGACTAACAATTGATGATTTCTAACTTGTTTCACTTTCATTCACAATGCGGAGAATCCTTGACTAGACCTTGAGTCTCGACTAAAGGAACAAGGCCCTCTTGAGTCAATTGCCTAGAGGGACGTATCCTTCTCTAGAACAACCGATCAAGGCGTTCTGAACTAGACTCCCTCTATCAAAAGAGGTTCTCAATCGATACAAAGCAGCGAATCAAACCTCGACTAAAGCAATCGATCCACTACTATCAATCTATGGTGCTCTATTGACCTAATCAGGTATTCGCTCTCATAGGATCAAAGCAGAATCAATAATCTCGACTAAAGCAGAATTGAATCATGAAAACATGCATAGATTGAATATGAACTCAAGATTATCAAGTCAGAGTACTCATACAATCATCCAATCAAACAAACATAGTTAGGGTTCCTCAAAACCTAAGTGAAGGGAAGTTACTCCATAGAGAAGAGAGGGACTGTAGTAAGAATCTTCAGATGATCAGTCTTCAAGTCCGGGTGACTCGACTCTACTGTCACTCCAGGAATTGGCCAAGTGAAACCACTTCCTAAAGTGTAGTATAGCGGGTTTGGGTTTAATTATCAACCCGGGTCCTAGATTTGATGACTACTCAGTGAATTCTTGTTATCTAGAAATGAAACTGGAATGCAAGTCTAAACTACCAAACAAACAAAGCAAGTAAACGGTTGTATTCAGGTTAAGAGAGGTCACCCGGATATGGTTCCCCCTAGACTGCAGTTAAGCCGGATTGTAATTACCAAGTTCAGATTCTATGATAGTTATACTGCGGAAGGTTCTTAAACAGCCTGAAGTCTCGACTAAAGGTCTTCAGACCCTCTCAATCTGAATCTCTAGCGGGCGACTAACCTCCACCGGAGTAGACAGATTGAGGCCCTAAGAACAAAACCTCCACTACCGGAGTAAATCCGGTACAGAATAATGAGTTGGTTCCTCGACTAAAGTCACCAACTCCCTACCTTCAATCAAGGATGCTCTATCAACCTAGGCAGATATTCTCATTCTAGGTTAAAGCAGAAACAACAGGAATTTGATCAGGATTCAAGTCATTCAATCATTCAAACCTCAATCGAATATAATCAATCATAGAATCAGTACTTGGGTTCATACAATCAAACCTAACATACAAATCTAGGGTTCTCCATACCCAGATGAATGGGAGAACTACTCCATGGAGAAGAAAGCAAAAGCAGAATCAGACGCGGAATTCATACTGTGAAGGATGGATTCCTGCTCCTGGACGTTGATTGGCACTTCTCCAAGCTCAAACAAGCCTCCAATGGTGTTGAAGATCAAGCTAGGGCGCTTGGGAACTCTTGTTCGTCGCTTTCTCTCTCTAGGAACTGATCTCTCTCTCTAAAACTCGAATCCCCCTTCTCTTTGGCTGAAAATCTGCTTAAAAAGGCATCAGTGGCCAAAGCACGGTCGAGGACACGGCCGTGCTTTGCCTGAGCCTGCCCGTGCCTCGGCCAGTGTTAATTACACGGCCAGCAGTTGGGGAGAAACACGGCCGTGTTTCGCGTTGGACACGGCCGTGCTTTTGTGGAACACGGCCGTGCTTTGCCTCGGCCCTGCCCGTGTAATCAACTCAGCTCTCGGCATAAAAAGCACGGCCACAGGAACACGGTCGTGTAATGCCTTAGGTGTGCCCGTGTTTTGGCCCCACCTTGACGAAATGACCTCCGAATGCCCCGAAACTCGTGGTTAGCCTTCCCTTTGACGCCTGGGACCTGAAATATGACAAGATAGCACAACCCGGCGTAAAATAGGCCAAAACACACGACTATGGCCCTCAAACGGATAAGAACTAGGGGCGCAAACATGTGCAATTACATCGTTATCACCAGGCTTGTTTCTCGAACAAAGAAATCCTCCAATTCCACTCCAAGAATGCCCTCAAATCGCCCTCTCTCTCTTTGGTTCGTCCCTTGGGTGTTTGGGATCCAAAACCCAGCTCTCCCTCTCCTTTGGCTCGAAATTGGCTTTAAAAACCCGATTCTGGGCAAAACACTGTCGAGGACACGACCGTGTTTTGCTTTTGCCCGCCCGTGTTTTGCTTTGTGTTAAAAATACGCCCGCGCGCGTCGGCCAAAACACGCTCATGCCTAAATATGGGCACGGCCATGTTTTGATTTAGGCGCGCCCGTGTTTTTACTGCCGAACCTGTTCCACTATATTCAATGCTTCGTTTCTCCCTCGTCCGGACTCCGAATCAGTCGCCGTTTGATCCCAGACGCTCGTAGTCTCCCTTTTTATTTTCATGACAAGCTTGAATGATTCTTTGTCCATAAAGTGAGGTAGAAATCCATTCTTCTTCAGGTCATGCCCGAGTTTCTTCTCCCTAATCGCAAATTGATCTCTGATTGACTTGAAACTTGCGCCTATGCTTCACTTTATGTGCTAGGACCTAAAATGTGACAAAGGAACACAACCTAGCGTTAAATAGGCCAAAGACGCAATAATTAAAGCTCAAACGATCAAGAAGAAAACATGTGCAAATATCGAGTCATCAAGCGGCCTGAAAGACTCGAGGCCCTCGATGTCAGTATTCCAATCCCTCTTGTCGCCAACCGCAAACCCCGTCGGCGGCTCAACACCCCTTGAATACCATTTTCTCTTGGGACGAGCAAAAAAGTACTCCTTAAATCAAGGAGAATCCAGCTTGGGCGCCCCGCGCACGAAGCCAACCTGTGTCTCTTGGCAGTAGCAGGACCAACAGTTATCAGAGCCCCGTACTTTGTATAACAGGCGAAACACATCAAAAGAGGGTGTTTCTCCGATCGTCTCGCAGGCGGCTCGGAAGGCGATGGAGTGAAAGATAATGTCGGGCGACAGGCGGCCCAAAGTACAATCGAGAAAAAGCAATGATCGTGTCAGGATGGGTCTAGAGGGAAGAGCAACCTCATCCGAATGTGCTCCACATGGATGGGAATCCACCCCCTAGGGCATGATCGAGACCATCCGACAGGGGAGGGAGCCGCATAGTTCCAGTCAGCAGGAAGACCATGAGTCTTTAGCTAACGAAGAACTTATTGAGGCTTATGCGCAGCCTCGTTAGCGGCCCTTGTTGGTAGGCGCTCATTGGAACCTCCTCTCTCTCCCACGTGTCTTCGTGTAGTCTAACACGGTAGGTAGTGTCATGGTGAAATTGAAATGCCTCCACAGGCAACATGTCAGGCACTGCCAACGACGGTGACAGCTTTTTCTCATCGGCCTCGGGGCGGTCGCCGGTCCCGCTGTCTGAGGAAAGAGTGACCATGGGCGCGACGTTTGGCGTTTCGCTCTCGGCCTCCGAATTACTGAAATCCCCAAGGTTGTCACCAACCATTGAAGATGCTCCCCGCCATCCAGCAGACATACCCGCAGCGGGACCGAGATCAGGTTCTACCCCTAAAAGGTCATAACGAAGACCGCCTAAGTTCTTGCTAAGTTGACCGCGCGTTTGAAACCACACTAAGATATCAATTCTAAAAACCTAACCTAAGGAGAACGCAACAAAGAGAAAGGAAAACACAGAATACCTGGGATAGCCTGCTTACTCCCACAGGGCGGTCCTCCAGAGCCACCACCGGACTTCAAGGAGGAGCGAGGAGCGTTGGCTCCAGCGCTGGAGTTCGAACGTCGCTGGAGGCCGTAGCGGCAGTGACGTTATTGGAGGTCGTAACGACGGCGACATCGCTAGAGAGGTTCTGGTTCTGACTGTCAGAACGAGTGGTGCTCTCGGACTCAATCGCCATTTTCAGTCGTCATCATCGTTTCCTTTTCGCTCGCTTCTGAGTTCGCCTAAGCTTGGTGAGAAAGTTTGACCGTGCTGGAGACAGGTAAGGATTATCCCGCAAATAAGAAGAGAGGGAAAATCGGGAGCAGTGAGCAATTTCGGCGAAGAACGGAGGAAAACTCGACGGAGCGATGGCTGAGAAAGAGGAAGAATGAAGAAGATAGAAGAAAGGAAGGTATAAATAAGGAAGAAAGGACAAGAGGTAGTGATGCAACGGTTGGGTGACTGAGAAAACCCTAGTTTCAAAATTCAAAAAGACGGGCAGGTGATTGGACGTGGGGGCTGCCCATTGTCAGGGCCCAAATCTCGAGAACTGACATGTGGCATAGCATGCAGGTAGTGTGAAGAATTGCATGAGTGGAATCGACACAGAGGCAATTCAAAGCAAACCGCGTGAGGTCACGCGCGAGACGAAGGTAATCGTCTGGGGGTGGACAGAACAACCGCTCATTTACTAGGCGGCTAGGAAGGAACCAACACAAGGGCAATGATGGTAGACCGCATTAGATTACATACGGAGTAAAGAGGAACATTCAAGGGCGAACAGGAAGGTCTCAATAATCGAAAGAGTATCGAGACACTAGATGGAAAACCTTCGCCTCTTGGGCAGACAGGGGCAAGATATAGGTAGCGGTTATGGGGAGGACCGCTCAACACGCATGGGGCAAAGTTAGTAGCCGTCAAAACCCGTAGCTTTTCACGACTAAAGGGCAATTGTTGGGTCCATAGTTGAGCGGTGTTGGGCTTAAGGCCCAAAAGGAGTCGGTCAGGCAAGGCCCAAAGGAGAACCCAGGATAAGCCTAGCGGAGGACCCAAGGAGGGAGCGTGCATAGGGAAAAGAGAGTGGCGGGCGCCCACTCAGGATGACACAAGGAGTAGGCCGCCTGACATAAAATACCGTTGGTGGCAGAAAGAGAAGATCTTCCTAGGATATTCACCTCGAACACTGCAGGACTGAGCATTAATTGCCCGCCATAGACGGTGTAGATAAAGCAGGGTGTGTCTAGGGCACCTGACATGGCATATAATGCCCCAAACCCAACCTAACTTACTATAAATACCTTCATATCTGCATTGATGGTAGCTTAACTACTTCCTCTCTCTCTCTCTCTCTCTCTCTCTCTCTCTCTCTCTAAAGATAAACATAAACTCTCTCTTCTCTCTGTAACTTAAGCATTGGAGAGTGTCTTGGGTGACCGCCCACGAACCCTTGTTTTGCAGGGATCAGGAGTGCACCCACCCTCTGGAACAGGCGCTTTGCTCGTTCTTCATTAAACCGCCTAGAAAATTATAGGCTCAAACAAATACCCTCCTCAATTCGATCACTACCCTTGCCAACTCCCTCTTCTCTGCCTTCACCTGATGTAGTTGAACTTTACTTGCTACCAAATCCAAACATAATTTCTTCTCCCACTACTTCCCTTACCAAACCTAATCACAACTCTTCTACTCCAAGTTCAACACCCCCACCTCCTAGAGTATTGTTCCGTGAAAGCTTAACTCTAGCAATAATTATGGTTTGAAATTATATTGATGGACACTAAAAACATCGACAAAATCAACAGTGTCTAGCTAATCCTAAAACAATACCAAAATTTGATTGGTGAGTTGGACCATAAGAATCGAGATTGATGAAGAAAAATATGGTTGCGGAGAACATTGATATGAGAAAATAAAACCTAAGTGGAAATATTGTACTTGAAAAAAGAAAATAGTGATCTTATTTTATTATTTCAATAGCTAACCAAAAAACACAACAAAAAAAAAGATACAACAAACAAACAACAAAAAAGTAGATAGGACGATAGAAAAGTACAATTGCCCCTGTTCTACACAAACATCTATTTTATTTCAAACAAATCTATCACCCAAATCACCGTTCAAAATCCTTTCGTATATTTTATCAATCAATCACAAATCACTTAGATAAATGGGGAAGAAGCATCAAAATAGTTCTTGTAGTAATTCATCAATATAGGAGAGATAGAACTATTGGGCGAAATACTACAACACCTTTCGAATGATTTGTGACGTATTTTACGCATAAATTTACCTTAATTCGCTTTGTATTATAAATTTTATTTAATAAAGGAAAAAAGTACTAATATCCCTATCATTGCAATAGCCAAGTTTTCTCCAATTTGCACCCTAGTAACCACCCCCACGATATTACTGTTTCTCATAATCTTCCAATTTTTTCTAGTCATTGATTGTCAACCTTCATTCCTTTCCTTCAAAAAGCATATCTTCTCCAAAATTTTAAGATTCTAGAATAGAAAATTCTCATACAATTCAAACAATATGTAGAGTAGTGGTCACCTGAATAATCTGATCGAATTTTTCTCTTCCAATCTAGTCATGACTTGTTAAGACAGTTGAGATCATAATGCCTACAAAGAGCCGATATTTTACAAAGTTGTAGTCGATCGCTGGTGATTAGCATATCATCCTCATACTGATTCGAACCATGCAGAGATTGTGTGCTTCGTCAAACACACCCATCATATGTACGTCATTTTCTCATTAAACGATTGCTCATTTTCTTTTTGCATTTGTTAATTCGCGAATTTTCCTACATGGTAAACCATTCAACTAATAATAATGGTGAATGTTTTAAGTATTCTTCCAAATACGGTTTTTTTTTTGTTTCAAAGCAATAGTGCCAATTTCACTATCATTTTGTAGATTTAAAATATATAATAATTTTTTTTAGTGTAATTAGTTATGACCAAAGTTATTAACCCGATTTAACCCATTAGCTCATTCAACAAAGTGGTTAAAGTTTAATGTGAGAATTGAATTAAACTTGGTTTAACCCAACTTTACCGGAAAAAAAAGAAAAATATTTATAGGTTCCACATGTATTGTGCTTAGATATGTAGGATTTTTAATGATAAATTTAGGTTCAATGATGGTTTAATATTATTCATTCATTAGAGTTGAATTGCATTTATTGATATTTGTTTTTACTTCTTTCTCTCTTTTAGAAATAAGAATGAAGTTTTAATTATGAAATCTTTCCCTCTTTCTTTTTATTTTTATTTTTCCCTTTTTTTACTTATCTATATATTTTTTTATTTTGTTCTTTATATTTCTAGATCTCATATTCCATTCTCAATATTTTTTAATCTTTTTATCCAATTGAATTTTAAGCTCATATACAAATGATGAACTTGGCATTTGTTAGTCACACAAAGTCTCAACCTAAATGCATGTTCCTCTAAACTTTTTTGCTTCTTCATTGTAAGAGATGAGGTCAATTGACGCTATTATTGTGTTGCTGGAACGCAAACGAAATTGACTACTGATGGATTGAGATAATTTATGAGATGGTTGAGCCTTGTGTTGTCTCTTGTCGAACCTAAAGGAAGAAGAGACGGTGAGATAGCCGAACATGTGATTATATTTATGTTCGTTGCTGTAGGGTTTGTGATAAGAAAACGGATGCCAAGACAATGAAGCTACGAATATGATTTGTTGAAAACGACATCATTTTGAAGTGGCTCGGTGCTTGGATCAGTTGGTTGAATCGGCTAAATTTCTCGATTTTATTGGGTTTTTCAGGGTTTGGCTGAGCCCAAGTAGATAACTAATTGGATCTTTCGCGCTCAGTGTGATACTCGAGTCGATTTTGTTAGTAATTGGTTCGACCGACTGAGTCAAACTCGGGTTGACAATCATGGTTATGAGTCTTATCTTTGTTTGAAGATACATTGGTTCAAATCCCAAAATTTTCTATTTTTCTCTAAATAATAAAGATAAATAATTGTGAAGACAAAAATATCTTTCATAATTTCACTCTCTGTAGAAAATTTGAAATGACGCAACAATTTTCTCATTCCAATATTATCTATTGTATAGAGTATATGTAGACATCTCTTTATTCAACATAATCATTAGCACATAAAAGGGTGAAATGAACCAACATATTAAACTTAACCTCGTCTAATGATTGTTGGATCCAATCATGTCGGATTAGAAAGGGGTTTAAAACTTTGTGGTTAGCCGAGCTAAATCGTTCAAAGGACCAGTCACATATAGATTGCACAAAAATACAAATATGATTGCTTCATAGTAGTGCTAAACATTAATACTAATATAAGAATTATGCATATTCAAATGAAATATTAAAATAATCACAATATAAAAATTGAAGTATCGATCATCAATAAGTACTTATCGGAATATTACTTGGCTAGCTAACCATTGAGAAGTTCTGTGACCTTTTGGTTTTACCTTCATGTATGTTTTTAATGGAAAAAGATACAACTAATCAATGTAGTGTGATTGGTTATGACTCTTGTCTTTGTTTAAAATGACCAAGGTCCAAATCTTGCAGGCAACATATTTGTTTTTTTTTACTTATTAAAACGTAAGATGACATTTACTATTATAACCCTAGCTACGATCAAGGAGAACGCATAGAATTCAAAATGGAGAAAATTTCATGAGGTACCTCCATATGATAATGGAGGATGTATGTGTTCTGTCAATGTTTGTGAAATCGTAATCGAAATTAATAAAATTAGTAGGGTATTTTGTACTAAAATTGTGGTTGAACTGTAGTATAACCATTTTGACCGCTAAAATTGTCTATATAATATAAAGTCCATATCCGATAATTTTTTATCGAACCGACTGGTACAATATGATGTTTTAAACTATAATTCCAATAGTAAAATAATTTGCCACAGGAAAATATGGATGCATCATGCCTATTACGATATCAACAGATGAAGTGAATTTTATAAGCACGAAATCTATTTTCCCCAATAATTGTTATCTCATTTTATTAGCTCTACTTGGCAACCAAGCTTCTCGAAAACAAACTACAAATCTGTAAATACAACTCTCCTACTTCTATTTACAAATCAGACTGACTAATCATCTCTACTACTAAAATGAGATAACAATTATTGCGGAAAATAGATTTCGTGCTTAATAAATTCACTTCATCTGTTGATATCATAATATGCATGATGCATCCATCTTTTCCTGTAAAATTACTAATCCATTTTTCTCAAATTACAAAGAATGAAAGAACATTGAACTACTTAACAGTTGGGCAAACTCAACGTTTACCTCACTATAGAATCAAACCTCCTTTTGAATTTGCTGCTTCAATTCATCCTCACTTTTCTTGACAGCAATAAATACCCTTGCACAACGCTCCTTCCATACAGAGGCTACAAACCAACACCAAAATACCCCTGCACGCTTATCCCCTTCAGCCACAAGCTTGCAAAATTGCTCCAACATTCTCTCCCAATTCGTAGCCCACACTACATTAGGAAACAGAGCATCTAGTAATCCAGTAGCATATTCGACATTCACAAAAGAGGTGGTTCCTCATTTCTGGCACTGCCTGACAAAGTAAACACTGGTCAGAGTCTATAACCCCCACTCCTTCAATTGGTTTCTGGTTTTGATTTTGTTGTGGATAAGTAGCCAAGCCAAGAATCTATGTCAAGGTATAACAAGTTTGCTTCATAATAAAGCATACCAGTTCATCCTCTGACCTCGTGGCCTAATGGTATCCCAGATTGTTTAACTGAATAAGCCTTCAAAGTCTTCCCTTCCCATATGACTTCATCTCCTTCTTTAAGTAGTCCATAGCGTAACCAAGGTCTAAGCTACAAGAGTTTCCTCCATATCCAAGATCCTGTGCTTGTTTCCGGAACCAACCAAAATGATCTTCCTCTCAATCTATGCTTCTCAACCCAAGCAACCCAGAATGATCCTCCACAAATGAAAAACATCCACAAAATTATGCCAATACAAGCAATATTCCATGTTTTCATATCTCTTACCCCAAACCTCCCTCCTTCTTAGAAAAACAAATCTCATCCCAACGGACTTTTGTTCTTCCAGTCCCCTAACCATGCCAAAGGAAGTCAGAGCATATCTTTCGAATGTTAGCTAGGACATGTTGTGGTAACCCAAAGACTGCCATCCAATATTGAGTGATGGAATAGAGCATATCTATTTCACTATGATGTATCTCCGAGGGTTCGGCAGCAAAGGAAGAAAGTTTGCTGAGAGAAGAGGAAGTCTTGCAAGTAGCCACCTTGAAAGGAAAAGAGGTCATGAAGGAGGAAAACACAAGTGATGAGTTAAGTCACTTAGTGGTTTTCAAGGAACCAGAGCCAAGTATGCTAAGGCATTTGAGGCCCCTCTATATCAAGGCTAGGATGGATGGTATGCCGATGTCAAGAATCCTTGTTGGCAATGGAGCTACTGTCAATGTGATGCCCACTAGGCTGTTAAGAAAATTGGGAAAGACTACAAGCGATTTGATTCCCACTGATATCTTCGTTACTTGCTTCAATGGGGGATCAACATCAGCAAGATGGATACTACTAGTCTTAATTGGAGTTAGTAATCAAGAGAAAATGTCTGCCTTCTTTGTGGTGGATGGGGCGATAAGCTACAATGCCTTGTTGGGAAGGGATTGGATCCATGCCAACAAGTGTGTCCCATCCTCACTTCATCAGTGTTTGATGTTTTGGAATAAAGAAGGAATGGTGGAGGTAGTACAAGCAGTCACCAACCCCTTTGCAGTTGGTGCTAACGTGGCCGAGGCTCCACTCTATCATGGAGACTTCGGGCCTCTACAAGTGAGGAGTATGGATGGAGGGTCGTGCACAGTGGTGATGTTAAGTGCTAAGATATTGAGCATGGCATGCCTCGACCCCCTTGCCGACATTGTGAGACCATCTATGATTGCTTTGGATGGTCCACCTAAAGCCAAAACAAGTATCAATGATGAGTAGACCACTTCGAGATGAGGTAGTGGACAAGGCCGAAGTGACGGCCTTGTTGGAGAAGTTAGCCATCTATCAATGCGAGCAGAGGTCAGCTTGTGAGGAAGTGGTGTTGATGGCTGACTGTGTGCCTGAAGATGGCTTGCCTGAAGAAGGCGAGGTACCGAGTATGGCTGAAGAAGACCAGAGGCCTATGACGTCACGTGATGTGTTGTAGGAGATCAATCTTGGCACCGAGGACGACCCACGTCCTACTTTCATCAGTGCCATGCTCCCCGAAGCCGAGAGGTATGAGTTAAACAATATGTTCAAAGAATTTAAGGATTGTTTTGAATGGGATTATCACGAGATGCCTGGTCTAGATAGAAAGTTAGGAGAGCATAGATTACCAATTAGTGATGGTTTCAAACCCTTTAAACAGCTGCCTAGACGGTTTGCTTATGAAGTCTTGCCAGAGATTAAGAAAGAAATTGAAAGATTGTTGAAGGCTGGCTTCATCAGGACAGCCAGGTATGTGGAGTGGCTATCCAACGTAGTTCCAGTCAGAAAGAAAAATGGCAAGATACGTGTATGTGTAGATTTTAGAAATTTAAACTAGCCACCCCTAAGGATGAATACCCAATGCCAGTAGCAGACATGTTGCTTGATGCAGTTACTAGGCATAAGATTTTTTCCTTTATGGATTGTTACTCAGGCTATAATCAGATCTACTTAGCCGAGGAAGACATCCACAAGACCGCATTCAGATGTCCAGGAGCCATAGGGTGCTATGAGTGGCTTGTCATGCCCTTCGGGTTGAAGAATACTGGTGCCACTTACCAACGAACCATGAATGCTATCTTTCATGACTTGATTGGTGAGTTGGTTGAGGTCTGTGTGGATGACATTGTTGTCAAGTCTAAGGTAACAAGTCAACACTTATCTCATCTTCGTATGGCCTTTTTACGTATGAGAGGCCATAACTTGAAGCTAAATCCACTTAAGTGTGCATTTGGTGTGTCTGCAGGTGACTTCTTAGGGTTCCTTGTGAGCCAATGTGGTATTGAGGTTGATAAGAGCAAAACCAAGGCCATCATTGAGGCCATGCCACCAAGTAATAAGAAAGAGCTTCAAAGGTTCCTCGGCCAAGTTAACTACATTCGACATTTCATCTCGAACTGTGCTGGCCGAACCCAAGTCTTCTCTCCTTTGTTGAAGTTGAAGCAGGAAGATGAGTTTGTATGGCGTCAAGAGCATCAACAAGGCTTTGATGACATCAAGAAGTACCTGGCAACCCCGCCGGTACTCAACTCTCCAATCCCACATCGGCCATTGAAGTTGTACCTTTCAGCCACTAACACCTCAGTAGTGTGTCTGTTGGCTCGAGATAATGACTCTGGCCATGAACAGGCCGTGTACTACTTAAGTAGACTATTAAATGAGGCAGAACAAAAGTACTTCCCTGTAGAGAAGTTATGTTTAGCCTTATATTTTTCTTGTATGAAGCTAAGGTACTAATTGATGCATGTTCAAGTGAAACTCATATGTAAGACCGATATAATAAAGTACATGTTGTCCCAGCCAATCATCCATGGGAGGATTGGTAAGTGGACACTTGCACTATCTAAGTTCAACTTGCAATATGTGCCTCAAAAGGCCATAAAGGGCCAAACATTGGCTGACTTCTTAGCTGACCACCTATGTGTGGATGTGCCAGCTGAGTTGGTAGAAATAGACATGGTGGAGGAGGCCTCTTGGACCTTGTACTTTGACGGATCAAAGACACGGTCTGGAGCGGGTGCTGGTGTGGTCCTCACTTCCCCATCAGGGCATGCCATGTACTTTTTCTTTACACTTGATCTCCCATGCACTAACAATCAAGCCGAGTATGAGGCTTTAGTGGTGGGGTTGGAGATGCTTGTTGACTTGAAAGTCAAAAGTGTTAACATCCAAGGGGACTCCCAACTGGTATTCTACCAAGTACTTGGTGAATTTCGATGCATCAATTGCATACTAGAGACATATCTTGACTATGTCCAAATATTAATTACTCACTTTGATAATGTCTCCATCAAGTTTGTTCCTCGCCAGGACAATGGCAAGGCTAACTACTTAGCACAACTAGCCTCCGGGTTCAAAGAGTTTGCTCATGAAGAGGGAGAGCAAATTTTTGTGCGAAGGCTCAACCCATTGCATGAGAGATTGAAGCAAAGGGTAGATGTGTTTACAATTGAAGAGGAGGCCAGTGACTGGCATACCCCCTTGATAGCATACTTGAAGAATCCAACGGGGGATGTGGATCAGGCCGTCAAATTCAAGCAAGGAACTATGTCTTGTTGGATGAGGTCTTATTCAAAAGGAGACCAGACGGTTTACTATTGAAGTGCTTGGGGGGCAAGGAGGCCCTACAAGCCATGGGTGAGGTTCATTAAGGGATATGTGGTGCTCATCAAGCAAGCCCTTCTATGAGATGGGTACTCCACCGGTATGGGTACTACTGGCCATCCATCGGGGAAGATTGTGCCGCTTTTGCTAAGGGGTGTGAGGCTTGTCAACGACAGGGCCCGGTACAAAGAGCTCTGGCCATCGACTTGAAGTCTATCATCAAGCCTCGACCTTTCATGGGATGGGCCATGGACTTGATTGGAAAGATTTATCCACCATCTTCTGATAGACATACATTTGCCATCTTGGCAACTGATTACTTCACCAAGTGGGTAGAGGCCAAGCCAATGACAGTGGTCAATCAAGGAGAAATAATCAAGTTCATCAAAGAGAATATAATACATAGGTTCGGCTTACAAGCCACCATAACAGCTGACCAGGGTACTGTGTTCACCGGAGGAGAGCTGATGGCTTTTGCTGAGGAGTATGGTATCAAGATCATACACTCCACACCATACTATGCCCAGGCCAATGGTCAAGCAGAGGCTTCTAACAAAGTGGTGAAGGGTATTCTGTCTAAAATGATAGAGGATAATCCGAGGAAGTGGAATGAAGTCTTATTTGAAGCTTTATGGGCTTATCGGATGTCTCCACGTACTAGTACAAAGGTGACCCCTTTTATGATAACTTATGGCCATGAAGCATTCTTGCCGGTGGAGGTGACTGTTAAGTCATTAAGATACATGCGCCAACATGAGCTAGCACCATCTAAGTACTATGAGTCCATGATGTTGGAATTGTGTGATCTTGATGAACTCCAACTCAAAGCTCTCGATAATATCCGGGTACAAAAGGACAAGGTGGCTCGTGCTTACAATAAGAGAGTCAAGCACAAGTCTTTTGAGGAAGGTGAGTTGGTATGGATGCTTTATTTGCCCATTGGAGATAAGGATCCCAAGTTTGGTAAATGGTCTCCTAATTGGCGTGGACCCTTCATTGTTCATTCTACTCGTCCCAATGGAGCTTATTTACTAAAGGATCTCGATGGAGTGTTCCATGAATGTTTAATCAACGGAAAATACTTGAAACCTTACGTCCCTTCTCTTTGGGACGTGGGTTGTTGTAAGTTTTGAGACTGCTGGGCCACTAAGGTGGCCTAACCCCATGCCAAACCTGAAAATGGTGCTAAGATGTGAACCATACCCCATGACAAGACATGGGGGGTGACTCGACTCTACTGTCACTCCAGGAATTGGCCAAGTGAAACCACTTCCTAAAGCGTAGTATAGCGGGTTTGGGTTTAATTATCAACCCGGGTCCTAGATGTGATGACTACTCAGTGAATTCTTGTTATCTAGCAATGAAACTGGCATGCAAGTCTAAACTATCAAACTAACAAAGCAAGTAAACTGTGTATTCAGGTTAAAGAGGTCACCCGGATATGGTTCCCCCTAGACTGCAGTTAAGCCGGATTGTAATTACCAAGTTCAGTTTCTATGAAAGTTATACTGCGGAAGGTTCTTAAACAGCCTGAAGTCTCGACTAAAGGTCTTCAGACCCTCTCAATCTGAATCTCTAGCGGGCGACTAACCTCCACCGGAGTAGACAGATTGAGGCCCTAAGAACAAAACCTCCACTACCAGAGTAAATCCGGTACAGAATAGTGAGATGGTTCCTCGACTAAAGTCACCAACTCCCTACCTTCAATCAAGGATACTCTATCAACCTAGGCAGATATTCTCATTCTAGGTCAAAGCAGAAACAACAGGAATTTGATCAGGATTCAAGTCATTCAATCATTCAAACCTCAATCGAATATAATCAATCATAGAATCAGTACTTGGGTTCATACAATCAAAGCCTAACATACAAATCTAGGGTTCTCCATACCCAGATGAATGGGAGAACTACTCCATGGAGAAGAAAGCAAAAGCAGAAACAGACACGGAATTCATACTGCGAAGGACGGATTCCGGCTCCTGGACGTTGATCGGCACTTCTCCAAGCTCAAACTGGCCTCCAATGGTGTTGAAGATCAATCTAGGGCACTTGGGAACTCTTGCTCGTCACTTTCTCTCTCTAGGAACTGATCCCTCTCTCAAAAACTCGAATCCCCTTGAGTTGTGGCTGAAAATCTGCTTAAAAGGAGAAAATCCCGACTCACACGGCCAGGGTGGCACGGCCGTGCAGCTCACCCAGTTGCCCGTGTGAGTCAAAACGCTGCGTTCCAATTAGTTCGAATTCCAGGCTCTTTGCACGGCCAGAGTGGCACAGCCGTGTCGATCCTCTGCTCTGCCCGTGTGTGCTCTCGCAGAATGTGGCACGGCCAACCCGGCCACTTGCACGGCCGTGTCGATCCTCTGCTCTGCTCGTGTGTGCTCTCGGCAAAACACGCACGGCCAGGCCATTACTTCACACGGCCGTGTGAACATCAGGGCAGCCCGTGTGACCTCCTTCGTGACTTGTCTCGCGCCCGATCTTCACCCAATCGACCCCGAACTCGCTCCTAAACCTTCATTCACTTGTCAGGACCTGAAATATCACAAACAAGCACAACCTAGCGTGAAATCGGTCTAAAACACGGGAAACCACATCTCCAACGGTGTAAGAACAGGGGTGAAAACATGTGTAACTAACGGTCTATCAGGGGGATGGTTATTGGCATGGGGGTGATTAGTAGTAAGTGGGATTAACTAGGGGGGCATGGTGTTGTTTTGGACCCAATAGTTTCAACAGATACCACGCCGTGTGATTTAAGAGTGATCATAACTGTTGGTGGTCACAGTGGCATGGGGGGCACGGTTGTGTCGAGATGGAAGGACTATGAAATAATTATGTTTGACTCCCTTCCTTCCTCCCACACGGCAACAAAGGAGAAGAAATTGGGATTGTTTTAGTCATTTAAATTGTAAGGCCAACTATTTGAGTTTGATGGCCTAGTTGGTGTGAAACTACTTAGTCCATAATTCTTATGCACTAAGTAGTTGGGGGGCATTTGTTTACCCATAAAAATTAACCTTGTACCACATCGGTTAAAAACAAGGAATTAAATGGCTTTATAAGGACAACTTAATCATATCAGTTTAAATCAGTTGAGTGGGCCATGAGGATTGGCTTTTTGGGCCCATTACTCCGTGCCACCACGCGCGCCATGCATATCCAAATTTGACTAAGTATGGGAGCCACCCCGATGACACGCAGAGGGGGGTGGGCATCATACCACCACCCCCAGGACGTGGCAAGGGGGTGGACATCATACCGCCACCCCCCAGGACGTGGTGAGGGGGTGATGACCGAATTTGGCTAAGGCAAGGAGTATGGTAGCCACCCTCAGGAGGTACCAAGGGGGTAATCCATATGACCCCATGGGGGATGCCCCCAATGGTATGGTGAGAGGGACCACCAACGTACCACCCCCATGGTCTGATCAGGGGGTGGGGGGTCACTAACGCCGGCTCCCATGAGGATGATATAGTGGCGGGGGTGATCCATATGACCCCCATGGAGGATGCCCAATGGTAAGGTGAGGGGGTCACCAACGTACACCCCCATGGTATGGCCAAGGCAAGGGGGTCATGTGAGCAGCCATTTTTACTCAATGGATAAGCAAAACTACTAAGGAGATGCCAAGAGCAGAGGTTGAGGTCTCAAGAGGAGGAAGTCAAGACTGAAGAGGATCCCACATCCAACATCAGGGTAACTATCATAGCAGTTGAGTGGGTAACCGTCAATCCACGTCAGCAGAGTAGTTTCTTGGGGCAGTTACTTCTGGTGGCTATAAATAGGAGGTGAAGATGACAGAGAAAGGGTTTGCAAAAATCACAACTCGACACCACTTGTCAAGTTTTATCTTTTTATCTTTTCCTCTGCAGATTTTAGCCATAGTCGTAGATTTTGGAGCTCTCATTGAACCTCCATAGGAGTAGGGCTAATTTAATGTAGATTTGCCTCGTAGTTCATCAAAACATTGAACACCCTTGTTTGAACTTTGTTCAAAGAGGTGTGAACTGTGTTGTTTGATCGTTTGTTTGGAAGTCAAAGGTGCAATTCTGTTCATCTAGTTTTTCTTGCCGGAAAAACACTAGGATATCACGAATGTGCTAGCTTTCCCTATCGGGAATTACTACGTAGTAAACAATTAATTCAAATCCTATTGTCGTAGCTCAATGAATTAACTATTTAGCCTGATATCCCAATCAAGACTGCATAACACCTTATTTAATCCATTGTCGCTTCGATAAGTTTCTATGTCACATGAAATAGGTTCAGTTATTAGGGTTTCATTGTCGCTAATAACCTAATTAATTACAAATCGTTATATTGGTAGCCGGTCAACACAAAACATTAAGTAAATTTCATGCAATAGAGATTGAAAGAAAAGAAATATGAATCAATCCATGAAATCTAGAAATAGCGGTTTCTCCAAAAAATTAAGGTTTAATTCATGACGAAAATAAAAGATATAATCATATTTTTTATCATCATTAAACTAATCAAAAGTGTAGGAAAAATACTGAAAATATTTATTGATTCCCTTCTCCACTCCGGGCTGCTCGCGATCAATCGCCAATCGCCTGGTTCATTTTGCCCCGCGCTGCTCCGCTGCTCTCTCCCCCCAAAAGAAGTCCCGTCTCACTACTACCCAGTCGCCAACAAGCTGCTCCGTTTCCAATTGAAATCCGCCCCCCAGCCCTCTGTCACGACCTTACTCTCGATCGTGCGGCCCTAGCTCTCAATTCCGTTAGAGCGCTAGGCAGCCTTTCTCTCAAACTCACAAGCAAGCAAAGAACAAGAACAAAGACAAAGGATTGGGAGAATTCTCTAGTGTGTATTACTCTAAAAAATGATGGAATGAGTTACAAGTGAGGGAGATGGCTCCTTATATAGGCCTCTCCTCATACAAGGCATCAATGCCCCTCATAATGGTCCCTCTACATCAATACACCCCATAAAGTCCCCCCCATAATGCACTCTAATAATGCTACCCATAATGTAGCCCATAAGTGCACCATTAAGCTCTCATTTAGGTGGAGAATCCTAGGAGCATCTCTATGCTACTAGTCTTCCATGCATGCCACATGTGCAGCGGCCATGTTGTCACCTTGTTGGCGCCATGTCATCTGCCACATGTGACATCCTCCCCCACCTATGCTCGCGACGCCCTCGTCGCGTCCTCTTGATGGAATGCTTCGATCAAGGCCTTGTTCTTCCAAAGCGTGAGCTCTTTCTCCCAAGTTGCTTCACTCTCCGGAAGGTTGCGCCACTTGACTAAGTATTCCACAAAGCTTGGATGTACGCCACGACGAGGAATGACACGACGCGCCATGATTTCTTCAACTTCATGGTCGTGTGTCTTGGTGACGAGTGTTGGAGCGCGCTGCGACTCTCTTCGTTGCTCGTCCTCCTTGTCTTCGTGGTAAGGCTGGCTCACATGAAAGATCGGATGGATCTCCAAGTGCGTCGGCAACTCTACCTTGAGCTGGCTCACATGAAAGATCGGATGGATCTCCAAGTGCGTCGGCAACTCTACCTTGTATACCACTTTGCCAATCCTCTTCACGATGGGGAATGGCCCTTCATAGCGGCGAAGCAGTCCCTTGTGCACGTTCTTGAGATGCTTGAAGCGATGAGGGTAGAACTTGACCATCACCATGTCTCCCTCTTCAAAATCCAAGTGCCGCCTCTTCTTGTTCGCCCATTTCTTCATCTTTTTACTAGCGCGGGCTAAGTAAGACTTGGCCATCTCCATCTTCTCGTGCCAGCCTTTAGCGAACTTGTAGGCCGCCGGACTGTTGCCTCTATACCCCGTTGCCACCGTCGTAGGTGTCAAAGGTTGCTGCCCCGTCGCCAACTCAAATGGACTCGTGTTGGTCGACTCACTGCGGTGCAAGTTGTAGGAGAACTGTGCCGTGTCCATCAACTTCACCCAATCTCGTTGGTTTGCACTCACGTAGTGCCGCAAGTACACCTCCAACAAAGCATTCACCCGCTCCGTCTATCCGTCGCTTTGAGGATGAAATGCCGTCGAGAAGTTCAAGTTTGAGCCCATGATCTTGAACAACTCTCGCCAAAATCTGCCCGTGAAGCGCCCATCTCTGTCGCTCACGATGTTGCTAGGAACGCCCCAATACTTGACCACGTTCTTGAAGAATAGACGTGCCGCATCCTCTACCGTCAAGTCTTTTGGCCCAGGAATGAACACTCCATACTTCGAGAATCTGTCCACCACAACCATGATGCAACCGCATCCATCGACTTTAGGAAGTCCGATGATGAAGTCCATGCTTACACTCTCCCATGGTCGTTGAGGCGTGGGCAAAGGCTCTAGCAAGCCTGCCGGGCTTCTCTGCTCCATCTTGTCTTGTTGGCACACAAGACAAGTCTTCACATACATCTCCACGTCGTCTCTCATACGCGGCCAAAAGTATGCTTCTTCGATGAGCGCTTGCGTTCTCTCGATGCCGGGATGGCCTGCCCACTTGGAATCATGGCACTCCTTCATGATCTCCTTCCTCAAGTTGGCCCATCTTGGCACTAACACCCGCTCTCCCTTGGTCATGATGAGCCCATCCTTCATCCAAAACCGCCGAGTTTTACCTTGCTCGATGTACTCCGCTATGGTTTTGGCGAAGGGGTCATGGCCAAGGCCTTCAACGATCCGCTCCTTCAAAGGAAACGTGGGCTGGCTGATGCTTGCGGCTGCATTCTTGCGGCTAAGAGCATCGGCAACGAAATTCGCCTTGCCTGGATTGTACTCCATAACGAAGTCGAACTCGGCCAAAAAGTCTTGCCACCTCGCTTGCTTAGGGGTGAGCTTCTTCTGCGTCAGAAAGTAGCTCGTTGCCACGTTGTCCGTCTTCACTACGAACTTTGACCCCAACAAGTAGTGCCTCCATGTGCGCAAGCAGTGCACCACGGCCGTCATCTCCTTCTCTTGAACGGTGTATCGCCTCTCCGTCTCGATGAGCTTCCGACTCTCGAAGGCAATGGGATGCCCATCTTGCATCAACACGCCCCCGATTGCAAAGTCGGATGCATCGGTCTGCACTTCGTAGACCAACGTCGGGTTGGGGAGTACGAGCACGAGCTCCTTCACCACCGTTGCTTTCAAGGCCTCGAATGCTTCTTGGCACCTTTCCGACCAATCCCACGCATTGTTCTTCTTCAAGAGATCCATCAAGGGTGCTGCAATGTTGGAGTAGCCCTTAATAAACCTCCGATAGTAGTTGGCAAGGCCGAGGAATGACCGCAATTCTGGCACCTTCGTCGGCGGCTCCCATTCTTGGATTGCCTGCACCTTCGCTCCATCCATCTTCAACTTGCCTCCACCAATGACGTGCCCCAAGAATGGAACCTCCATGGCAGCAAATGTGCACTTTTCCCTCTTGACGTACAACTCTTTGTCGCGAAGGAATTGGAAGACTTGGCGTAGATGCTCGGCATGCTCATCGAGTGTTTTGCTATACACAACGATGTCATCCAAGTAGACCACGACAAACCGGTCCAAGAATGGCTCCAACACTTGATTCATCAAAGTGCAAAACGTGGCTGGTGCGTTGGTGAGATCGAATGGCATCACAAGAAACTCGTAAGAGCCATACCTTGTCACACAAGCAGTCTTTGGCTCGTCGCCCTCTGCTATCCGCACTTGATAGTAGCCCGAGCGAAGATCAAGCTTGGTGAACCACATCGCATCTCCAAGCTGGTCGAACAAGTCGGCAATGTTGGGAATCGGCCACTTGTTCTTTACCGTCAACTTGTTGATGGCTCTATAGTCGATGCACATCCGCAACGACCCTTCCTTCTTCTTTTGGAACAGCACCGGTGCTCCAAAAGGTGACTTCGATGGCCGCATGTAGCCTGCGTCCACCAAGTCTTTGATCTGCCTCCGCAATTCTTCTAATTCCGGTGGCGACATGCGGTATGGTGCTCGCGAAGGGGGCTTCGCTCCTGGCTCCAACTCGATCTTGTGATCCACCTCTCTTCTTGGTGGAAGCTTCTTGGGCAACTCCGATGGCATCACGTCATCGAACTCTTCGAGGACGCCTTCGATGATGGGAGTTGGGTTTCCCGTTGAGCCTCCTTCTTCCTCCATTTTCAAGGACACAAGAAAGGTTGGTTCATTCTTCTTGAACCCCTTCACCACTTGCATAGCGGATAGAGCACTATGGGGACCATCTTCTCTCAAGAGATGGACCGCATGAAACTCCCCTTCCTTCTCCAAGCACATCGTGTTGGAGTTGGGCTTCAAGAGCACTCCCTCCTTGTCGAGGAAGTTGATGCCGAGGATGACTGGGTGATCGTCCATGGTGACGACGGAAAAGTCGATGAGGCCTTCCCACTCGCCAAGCTTCATTGGTACGTTGTGAGCAACTCCATGGATCGGGATGGACTCCGAATTGATCGTCTTGAGCCTGTCTTGCCCCTTCTCGTAGGCAATACCCAGCCGGTTTGCCTCCTCGATGCGAAGAAAGTTGTCCGTGGCACCGGTATCCACCAAGGCTTTTGACTCACCTTGCATGAATTGCGCCAGAACATAGCACCTCCCACGCTTGCTCTCCTTGACGTCGGTCTTCGCCGCGCCAAGCTTGCGGATTGAGCCAATCTTGGCCTCCGCCGCCTTGGGCTCCTCATCTTGAGCTTCCATGGCCGCCAATCTCGCCTTCCTTGGGCAATCTCGCACTCGATGTGGTCCGTCGCAAAGGAAACAAGTCATGGGTTTTGGCTCGTACTTACCCCCTTTGCTCGAACCACCTTGGTGTTGTTGAGTGCGAGAACCCTCCTTGAAAGGCTTCTGCTGCTCTCCACCCTTGTTGGGATTCGAACTCTTCTCTTTGCCGCTGCTCTCTTGTCGTTTGTACTCGACAAAAGACTCTGTCGTGGCCATGGCAGTTGCAAGGTCTTGCACTCCTCGACGTTGCATCTCCATCTTGGCCCATGGTTGCAGCCCATCAAGAAAGCCGTGCATGGCCTCCTTGTCCGTGATGTCCGGGATCTCAAGAAGCAGCTCCGAGAATTCTTTCACGTATTCTCGAACTCCACCCCTCTGGGTGAGTCTTCTCAACTTCGAACGGGCTTCAAACTCCACATTCTCTGGGTAGAACTGCCTCTTGATTTCTCTCTTGAAATCTTCCCACGTTACCATCGCACAAGTACCTCTTTCGACGTCCGCTTCACGTTGCCTCCACCACACCATTGCAACATCAACCAAGTATAGTGGAGCGGTACGAATCTTTACCTCATCCTCTTGGATGCCGGACGCCTTGAAGTACTGCTCAAGACTCCAAAGGAAGTTCTCTAACTCCCTCGCACTCCTTGAACCTCCGAAACTCTTCGGTCTTGGAATATCAGCACGTGGGACGGATTGCACCGTGGCTGGTCCGCTAGCCATGGCTCTCTTCACGAGAGTGACCTCACTCTTGAGATCTGCAATCTCCTCCTTCACGCCGACCAGCTCAGCCTGGACATGCTCTTTCACAACCGCAATGGCAGTGCTCACGGTTTCGGAGATGGTGTTGGTGATGAGAGCCACGAGCTCTTCTCGCATCCCATCATGATTGATCTCCAAGCTCGACAAACGAGTATTCATACCTTGAAAATCGCTTTCGACTTGGGGGAAGTTAGCTCCCAAATCTTCAATGGTGGTGACATCTTCAGAAATATTCACCTCCATACTCGAGACTCGCCTCTCTAGAGACCTGAGAGGATCACGAGTGCTCGACTTGTCTTTTGGCCTCCCGCCTGGGGTAAGCTCTCTGCCATGATGCTTCTCATCGTCATTGACTTCTGATCCCGACATTTCTGGTGAGGTTCTTCCTTTCCTTCTGGCTCTAGGTTCAACTTTGCTAGCACAAAGCCGAACCAGGCTCTGATACCACTTGTCACGACCTTACTCTCGATCGTGCGGCCCTAGCTCTCAATTCCGTTAGAGCGCTAGGCAGCCTTTCTCTCAAACTCACAAGCAAGCAAAGAACAAGAACAAAGACAAAGGATTGGGAGAACTCTCTAGTGTGTATTACTCTAAAAAATGATGGAATGAGTTACAAGTGAGGGAGATGGCTCCTTATATAGGCCTCTCCTCATACAAGGCATCAATGCCCCTCATAATGGTCCCTCTACATCAATACACCCCATAAAGTCCCTCCATAATGCACTCTAATAATGCTACCCATAATGTAGCCCATAAGTGCACCATTAAGCTCTCATTTAGGTGGAGAATCCTAGGAGCATCTCTATGCTACTAGTCTTCCATGCATGCCACATGTGCAGCGGCCATGTTGTCACCTTGTTGGCGCCATGTCATCTGCCACATGTGACACCTCTCTCGGTCCAAGTATGCATATCCAATTAATCCCCCCATTAAGCTTCCCCCTCTCCTTCCGTGGGAAGAAAAAGAATGGGCTTGTGTCCAATTATTAATTTGCCCAGGGAGAATCTCCCCTTCCCCTTTCGGTCTCCCAGGCCCCAGCTCCCGGCCAAAGACAATGGCCGATTCAATTAATTGAAGAAAAACCTCATCCGGTCCACTTGAGTTATTCCATCAAGCAATGCCAATTTCTCATTTCCTTTACCTGAAACATATAAAATATTTGGCACACAAAAACAAGCATTATATGTAGGGGTGTACATGGGTCGGGTGGTCCGGGTTTAGGCATTTTAATCACCCGACCTATGCGGTACGGTTTGGGAAATATTAAACACAAACCCACCCAAACAAATCTAAATCCTACGGTTTGTTTATAATTGGGTTGGGTCGGGTTGGCGATATTTTTAAGTAAAAACCCGACCCAACACAAAATATGTAATTATTCTAAATCATAAAAATATTTTATAACAAATTAAAAATTTAAACGAATAAACCGAGGTGAAAGGTATCAAAATTCACAAATATTGTTTGAATTTTAATAAAACTTGATTTACTTCAACTTATGTCTAGTTTTTTTCACGACATTTGTAGAAATAAGCTAAAAAGGTTACAAATGAATGCATCCATAATATGATATTCTTTTAAAATTGTACACAAGAAAAAAAAATACGTGAATCATAGCTATATTAAATATATGTCTAAACTTTAAGTCGAAGAATGCATTAGATTAAAGAGACTTTAAGAGAAAAACATGCCGAAATATCTTAATTTTCTCATAAGTATGACTATATACGACATAAATATTTTTTTGGATACGAACTCATACCAATAATTGGAACACGGGTTGGGTCGGGTTCTACGGGTTGTGTAATCCAAAATCCAAACCCAACCCAAAAGAGGCGGGTTGTACAAAAGAAAACCCTCACCCAACCCAAAACCTTCGATTTAGCGATAAATACAGTTGGGTTGGGTCGGGTTGGACGGATGGGTTGGTTTACGGGTGTGTTTGTTCACCCCTAATTATATGTCTCAAACATATCATGTAATAATTAATTATATGTCTCGATACGTTTCTCTCTCTCTCTCTAAACTCTCTCGTTGTTACTCGTTTTCTCGCGATTGCGATGGCTGCCTCGTCGTCGGAATCTGCTCCGACGACGGGCAAGGGTTCTGGGGGGATGTACCTGGGCGCAATTATTTGATATCGCTCCGGAGAATCGGATGAAGTATCGGCCTCCGGAGCGTGTAAACGATGGGTTTCGCATCCCTCGAGAGGTAAAGCAAAAGGGGGAAGAGCGATGGCGAGATTGTCTGATCGGGCAGTTCGTTGGAGCTCAACCTAAGGTGGCACAGTTGCAGACATGGGCTACCTCAATCTGGGGGAGAGATGGGACTGTCCAGGTTTCCAGTTTTGGACCTCGTTTGTTTGTATTCCAGTTTCCTTCTGCATCAACCAGTAAATGGGTTTTCAGATCAGGACCATGGCACTTTCAAGGGAATCAACTCTACCTCCGGAAGTGGACGCCGGGGATACAACCAGTTGCTCCTCAGGTAGAATCTCTTCCTATCTGGGTTAACATTTGGGGAATTCCTTTGGAGTATCACTCGGTGGAAGGGTTGGAATGGGTTGCTAGCACAGTTGGTCCTCCTCTTTGGATGGATAAAACTACTAGGGTGGGTGGGCAATTGGGGTATGCAAAAGTCTGTGTCGATCTTGCTGCGGACTGTGGCTTCCTATCTTCAATTCGTCTCTATCCAGATGAGGATCCGAGCTTTGCTGTGGAAGTAGAATATTTGAATTTGCCTAGAGTCTGTCCTGTCTGTGCTGTTTATGGTCATGATTGCAGTGGTCTGGCTCGAAGTAATAAGAAGTGGGTAGTCAAGCAGAAAGTTCAAGCTACTGTTGAGGCAGGATCAGGGGAGGCTACTGCTGATTCTGGGGTGCTGTCTGTGGTTGGGTCTGAGCTAAAAGCTGGGGTTGAAGCTGCAGGGAATCTAGTTCAATCTGTGGTTGATGCTGTGCTGAGTGCCACAACACAGACAACAGAACCTGTGGGTACCAGTGGGGGTGTTCAGGATGTCTTTATTCCTTCTCCAACTAGGAATGCAAATGCTCGGTTTGTGGATGTGGTAATGGGATCATCAGTTGATATTGGGAGTTCTAGTGCCCTACTGCAACAGCCTGTTGTAGCTAGGTCACCTGTTTCAGGGAAGCTAGCTACTCAGACTCCAGTGTTTGTCAAAGAGACTAATCCTTGGATAATTGTTGGTTCTAAGAAGAAAGCTACTCCTCCTAAAGTGATTGAGCCTGTTCTTCCTCGGAAAGGGGGAAGAATTGGAAAGAAGAAATGAAGATACTCACATGGAATATCCGGGGATTTAATGACCCGGATAAGAATAAGGCTGTCCAGCAGCTGATCAATACACATAATATAGATATTATAGTTATACTAGAGCCTAGAGTTAGAAGTAATAAAGCTGATGAGCTGATTAATAGAAGGTTTTCTGGTTGGAAGTCTATGGTTTCTAATAATACTGCTGGGCTGGGGAAGTTGTGGCTCTTGTGGAAAGAAGACATTAACCTACAGGTTTTACATACAACAGATCAACTTATCCATGTTATGGTTGGGTCTGGGGTTCCTTTCTTTTTCTCTGTCATTTATGCATCTAATGAGGAGGCTGATAGAAGATGTCTATATTCTGATTTGGTTAAGTATCATGTGGACTCTCTTCTTGATCCCTCAGTCTCAGATCATTGCCCCGTTCTGCTTGATTCTGATTGTTCAGTGAAATCATTGCCAAAATGTTCAAGTTTTTTAAATTTTGGATTCAGCACCCTCAGTTCATGGACTTGGTAAAACAGGCTTGGGGTTCACAGGTAGCTGGGTCTCCTCTGGTTCGAGTGTGTCAGAAACTGAAGATCTTAAAGGGATTACTAAAGCGGCTTAATAGAGAGGTGTTTTCTGACTTATCTGCAAGGGTGAAGCTGAAAGCTGATGAGTTACTTCTGGCCCAGGCAGAAGCTCTTAGCAACCCATCAACTATTACATTTGAGGCTGAGAATAGGCTTTCTAAGGAAGCTAGGGAATTGAGAGAAGTTGAGGAGTCTTTCTTTAGACAAAAATCTAGAGAAATTTGGCTGAAGGAGGGAGATTCAAACACCCCTTATTTTTTCAGGTTAGTCAAGCTCAGACAGAAGAGGAATATGATTAGGTCTCTTATTGATGAGGCTGGTCATAGGGTTACTGATTTGGAGGGTATGACTAAGATAGCTGAAGATTTCTATGTCAAACTATTGGGAGAGGAGGATAAAGAGGTGGTTGCTCCTGAGGTAGATCAGATTGGAAGCTTGTTGTTAAAGAAACTCATTCCTGATCAGGGAGTTGCCTTATGCAAGCCAGTCACTGCAGAGGAGGTCAGGGTTACAATGTTTGGTTTTAATGGGGACAAAGCCCCAGGCCCTGATGGGTATCTAGCTTGCTTTTTCCAGGCAGCTTGGCACATTGTTGGAGCAGAGGTAACAAGTGCAATTTTATACTGTTTTCAAGTGTCACAAATCCCAGTAAGTGTGAACTCTACTCTTTTAGCCCTTATACCAAAAGTTCATAGCCCAGAAGAAATGAAGTTCTTTAGACCAATAGCTTACTGCAACATTCTTTATAAGTGCATTGCAAAAATCCTTGCAACTAGACTAAGTGCTGTTATGCCTTGTGTCATTAGTGAATCCCAAACTGCTTTTGTTAAAGGTCGTCTAATTGGGGAAAATATTTTGTTGGCTCATGAACTAGTCCAGAAGTATGGTAGGAAAAACATCTCCTCAAGGTCCTTAGTTAAAGTTGATTTAATGAAAGCTTTTGACTCTGTCAATTGGGCTTTTCTGTTTAGAGTGCTTACAGCAATGGGGTTCCCTAATAAATTTCTTAATTGGCTGAGAATGTGTGTTACTACACCAAAGTTCAGTATTAGGTTTAATGGTGGGTCAGTAGGTTTCTTCCCAGCTAAGAAAGGTTTGAGGCAGGGGGATCCTCTTTCCCCTTACCTCTTTGCTGTGGCCATGGAGGTCTTTTCATGCTTGATGCATAGGGCTGCTGCTCAAAATGTTATGCCCTTCCACCCTATGTGCAAAAGATTGCAGATCACCCATTTAATGTTTGCGGATGATCTCTTATTATTCTCTGATGGAACAAATTTTGGAATTCAGTGTATCCAAAAGGTTTTGACTGAGTTTAGATACATGTCTGGATTGAAATCAAATCCATCCAAATGTGAATTGTACTGTGGTGGTATAGAAGATCAATGGCAGGAGTTGATGTCACAACATTCAGGGTATAAGCTGGGATCACTCCCAGTTAGATATTTAGGACTCCCTTTGCTCTCTGGTAAACTTTCCATCAAGGCTTGTAAGCCTCTAATAGACAAAGTTATGAGTAGAATCAGTAGCTGGAAGTCAAAAACACTCTCTTATGCTGGTAAACTTCAACTGGTGATTTCTGTACTGTATAGCCTTGCTCATTTCTGGATGTCAGTTTTTATTCTGCCTAAGGCTGCCATTAAGGCTATTGAGAAAATGTGTAGTGATTTCCTATGGGGAGTAGGAGAGGGGGCCAGGAGGAAAGCTGTGGTGGCTTGGGCTCGTATTACATACCCTAAATATGAAGGGGGACTTGGACTTAAAGATATGTATACATGGAATATTGCTTGTGTGGTTAGACATATCTGGGCTGTTCTTCTTAGACAAGGGTCATTATGGGTTGCCTGGTTATGGGAATATCGAATTAAAGGAGGCAATTTCTGGACTCTTACTTCTAAAGCTGGGTCATGGCTATGACAGAAAGTGTTGAAAATAAGGGATAAAGTCAGAGGGTGGTTATCTGTTGCTGATGATGGGGTTTACTGGAAGGGTGATCTGATGAAAAATTTTTGCATAAGAAGGATCTGGGAGGAGATTCGACCAAAGAAGGATAGAGTTGATTGGGGGAAACTGGTATGGAAAGGAATTTGCATCCCAAAGAACCAGTTTCTGGTTTGGCTAGTTATATCTGACTGTATAACTACTGGCGAGAAGGCTCAAAAGTGGGGGGGGGGGGGGGTCCTAGTGATTTTGGTTGTGTGTTCTGCTCATGTAACTTGGAAACTAGGTCACATCTTTTTGCTGCTTGCTCTATGTTTAAGCAGATGTATATAGCTCTGTTTTGCAAATTTGCAGATCGAATTCCTGGTGATCAGTGGGAGGGTGAACTTCAGTGGGCTTTAAATGTTTTCAAAGGTTCCACTGTCCTAGCACAAACTGGTAAGTTGATTTGGCAGGCTCTAATTGCAACAATTTGGAGAGAAAGATGCTTGATAAAGTTTGCAGGGAAGAGAACTGACTTCCATGCTTTGATTCAAAGGGTTCAAGGTGATATAAGGGTGGTTGCAGATTCTGCAGCAGTGGGTTCTTTCTTTTGATTAGATGAGTTAGTACTTTTTCTGGTTTTGATAGTGTACAGGGACTGTTTGTTCCTTTTGCTCAGCTGGTAGAGATGTTGCCAGCATTGTACTTGGCTATTTGATGAAATGAAATCCCAACCGCTTCATCAAAAAAAAAAAATTAATTACATTTAGCACACAAAATCAATATGTTTTCGCAAATATCACATATAGAATTGACTACGATGAGATGTTCGCTTCTGTGGCGAAAATGCAGACAATCATATGTGTTCTAGCAGTTGCAGCTATGAGAGACTGGCCTCTTATGCAGTTAGATGTCAAGAATGTCTTTCTCCATGGCGACCTCAAAGAGACTATTTACATGGCTTGTCCTCCAGAATACTCCAAGGGCGGCCCGAATATGGTTTTTCGTCTCAAGCGCTCACTTTATGGCCTTAAACAAGCTCCACGAGCTTAGTTTGAGAAGTATCACGATACAATTATATAGGTTGGTTTTACGCAGAGTAAGAATGATCCATCTCTATTCCTGTGAACTATGATACACGGTAACACTTTCTTATTATTATATGTTGATGACATGATTATATCTGGGAGTGATCACGAGGGGATCAAGGATTTGACTGCGACATTGCATAGTGCATTCAAGCTCAAGGAGTTGGATGATGTTTCGTATTTCCTCGGGCTAGAGATCGAGAGGACGCCGCATGGGATTTTCGTGGGCCAACATAAGTATGTTCGAGACTTATTAGCTGAGCACCAGTATGATAATTGCAAAGCATGTGCGACTCTGATGGAACAAAATCTTAGGCTCAGTCGGTCTAGTGGTGACTTATTGGATAATCAAACCAACTACCGCACAATAGTTGGTAATCTTCGGTACTTGAGTTCCACCCGTCCAGATATAGTATACGCAGTACAAGTAGTGAGTCATTACATGGGGATTGCCCGCTCCATGCATATGAATGCGGTTTACAGGATTCTTCGATATCTACAGACTACAGGGCATGCAGGACGTAGGTCTTTTCTTTCCGCATCAAAGTGCACCAGTACTCAGGGCCTTTGCTGATGCTGATTTTGAAGGTTGTGTGGATACACGACGATCTACCTCTGGCTGGTGTGTCCGGTTCGGGAGCTCTTTTGTATCTTGGCGCTGTAAGAAATAGGACCGAGTGTAGAAGTCATTGACAGAAGAAAAATACAGGTTGATGTCCGAGGTGAGCTCAGAATTGGTATGGTTGCAACGACTGCTAGCTGATCTCGGCGTAACGTGTGAGATGCCTATGAAGCTCTACGGGGACAATACAACCTCAATCTGGATAGCCACCAATCCGGTGTTGCATGATCGGACCAAGCATATCGAGACTCATGTTCACTACATTAGAGAGCTGGTGTCCGATGGAGTCACTCAGCTAAGTTATTTGCAACAGATGATCATACTGCAGACTTGTCGACAAAGGCAGTGGGCTCAAGGCATCACTTGTATTTATCTAACAAACTGATGCTACGAAAGCACCATCAGTTTGAGGGAGGGTGTTGATTGATGACTTAGCCTTATCTAGGTACCTTTTTGTAACATTATATTATTACATGAGTTACCTAGATAGATGGACTAGGGTTGCAATATAACCTAGTCATAACGTATATATATTGTACCTCTGTTGTACAGAATACCTAAGCCGAATAAGATTGACTCTAAAGAGTTTTACCTCTCCCGTGTACTAGTCCTGAATCTCAGGGAAACCACATAAATCGGTTGTTCTTGTCTCCTTAATTTCTAGTTCATATCAGGTGTGTCTCTCTAGCGCCTCTCTAATGATTCTTCTCTGACTTCTACAAAAGAGAAAGAAGACGGAAATCTGAGGGATTTGGGGTCGGGACTCGGGAGTGTAAGGCAAGGGGAAGGAAAGATTAAATTAGGGATTTAAGTCTCGGTATTCGGTATATACGACTAGCCATAAGTGATTTATCGGGAATCATTCGATATACCGTGTTTTCACATCAATTTACCATTATCATTGATTATATTGTTAATCGGAAAACTGATTGCCACCCCTATTTACTCTCTTCCCATTATAATTTGGAATACTACGAAGCAGTGTTATCAAATTCGAGCCGAACCGGCCGGTCGGACCGGTAAAACTGCCATCCAACCACCAAACCGGCTTGATACAGCTATTTAGCCGGAACGGGTCTTAAGGGCGGTCGACGAGCGACCGAGGCAGTTAACCGCTCGGGCCGCTCGAGCTGAACACCCGACTTTCTCATTTCGGCCGGTTGGGTTTATGTAAAAAAAAATTGTAAATGAAAGGAAAGGGGAAAAGGCGCCCCCATAGCCGGCGCTCTTGACTACCAATGCCTTTTAGTCCTCCACTGCGGCAGAAGAAACTTGAACGGAAGAACTGAAGAAGAAAGAAGAAGAGGAAGAAAGAATAGAAAAAGAAGCGACACATAAGAAGAAAGAAGAAGAGAGAAGAAAGAAGAAGGGGAAGGGCGACTGTTTAGTAGGGTTTTGTGAATGAGTATATATATAAACGTAATAATATTACTAAATGGTATCTACAAAGTAAATTTGATTGTAGTCACCTAAATGTTAAATTATTATCTTATGTATTTTTTATTTATGATATTATTGTTTATAATACAATGGTTCTCTAACGGTTTTGTAACGATTTAATATCGATTAGATTATTAAAGTACGAGTCGTTCACATTACCGGATCATGTTCGGGTTCGATTACGACAACATTGCTAGAAAGCCATTGCTCCAACGGTAAGAATATCCTCGTGGTCCCTGTGGTGACAATTCCCACCGAAAATTTCAGAAACCCTTCTCTGTACTTACCCCATCAACGATTTGTCCAGACTCGAAAGTTCCTTTCATTATCATTCCTACTCAAGGAAGAGTACCCACCTACTCAACGATACGTCCTGGACTGTTCTTTCTTATTTGTCCTTGTTGCCTATACAGAACAAAGCGTTTTGCAGTATCTACATAATTGGCTTTCTTGATTCATCGTGCCATCCTACTTCTCTGTAAGAACAATAGACAGTGGCAGTGTAAAACTGTAAATTAAACTGGAAGCGTACGATCCAAAGAGCTGTCTGTCGATAGCATAAATTCCAGATTCAATTGATGAGATTTACCAATTCCTGAACAATAAACAGTCTCCTCTTTCTTCTTCGTCTTCTTCCCTGCTCTCTCTCCCAATCTCCCCCCTGAATCTCGCATCAAACCTCTCCATCTTGAATCCAACATGTCGAACCAATTGGACCACGGCGGCGCCGATCCCAGCCCCGACCAGCCGGAACCCACGACCCGACCGGTCGGCGGAACCGAGTACAGCTGGTGCAGAGCCGTCCCCGCCGGCACCGGCATCACCGTCCTAGTCCTTCTCCTCTCCAAACCCCCAGAAATACAAATTCTCCAAAATGCCCTCCACAAGCTCCAGAGCTCCCACCCGATCCTCCGCTCCAAGCTCCACTTCGACGCCGTCGCCAACACCTTCTCTTTCGTCGCCTCCCCGTCGCCTTACCTCCAAATCCAGCAGTTCGATCTCGCCTCCACCGCCGACATTGTCACCAGCGCCGCCGCAGACGGAATCGAGAAGTTCTCCATCCCCAAGCACCAGCTGGTCATCGAGCACGAGATGAACAAGAACCCCTGGGCCACCGACCCAAACGCCGACGCCGAGCTCTTCTTCGTGAGCTCTTACGCCCTGAGCGACACGCGGTGGGTGTTGGCGCTCCGGCTGCACACCGGGGCGTGCGATAGGTCGTCCGCGGTGGCTCTGCTAGCGGAGCTGCTGGAGTTGGTCGGCGGAGGGAAAGAAATGGAGGTTGGATCGGGATCGGGATCGGGATTAGGATTGGGATTGGGTATCGAGGAGTGCATCCCTAGCGGCAAAGCGAACAAGCCGTTCTGGGCGCGTGGGAAGGACATGCTTGGTTACTCCCTGAATGCTCTGCGGACTGCCAATTTGGAATTCGTCGACGCCGCCGGCTCCCCCCGCTGCTCCCGCTTGGTCCGGCTGATGCTGAGCTCCGACCACACTGCCAAGCTCGTCGCCGTAAGTCTGCTCCGCACATTGTTATTGATTTTCATTTAGACGGTCCACATTGCTGTTATTGAATTGGGGTTTCACTCTAATATTGCATATTGCTTCAAAAGAAGCGTAACCATAGCCCATAGGAGTTCATAAACGAATTAGCTGGTTGAGCTAAGCTTAGCGGTAGCCAATGTGTCTGCCATGCTTAAGAGTTAAGAGACCTCTTCTTCCGCAGTAGTCCAGTGGTCAACCGGTGGTGGGTCAAATGTTTAATACGAAACCTCTTCCAACAATTCGAATGATGAACCTATTATCATGATAAGAGGACCTCGCCTTCCTCGTACATTACAAGGAGAGAAGTAGCCGTTTTGTTATCCTAATAAGTTGGTGACTACTCGATAGAATGTTGCCAACTTCAGGTATACGTTGACCATTCTGTATCTTTAATTTATTCAGTAGGAACTTAATCATGTTCAACCAAGCAGTTAGGTTGCCATGGTGGGTGGGTCTCTGGGTTGGTCAGGGAAAGTGACTCTCCAGCTGATTATTCATTTGAGTTTCATGCAATTTCCATCCTCTGTTTATGAAAATTGCAGGCCTGCAACGCAAGGAATATAAAACTGTGCGCAGTATTAGCAGCTGCTGCAATGATCGCCGCACGTTCTACCAAAGACCTTCCTGATCAACTCCAGCGAGAGAAATATTCCATCGCGACCCTCCTCGACTGTCGCTCGATTCTCGACCCCGTCCTGAGCATCCACCACCTCGGTCAGTTCACTCAAAAACACACTTGCCCTGCACTCTATCTATGTTGCTGAAGATGTGAATGTGTAATGGGGTGAGAGTTTGTTGCAGGGTTCTACCACTCGGCCATTACCAATTCACACGACGTGAACATGGAAGACAAGCTGTGGGATCTGGCCGAGAGGTGCTACAAATCCTACGCCGACGCCAAGAACAACAACAAGCACTTCAGCGACATGTCGGACCTCAACTTCCTGATGGTCAAGGCCATCGAGAACCCAGGCCTGACCCCATCTTCGGCCCAGCGAACTGCGCTGGTCTCGGTGTTCGAGAACGCGCTCATCGACGACACCAACGATCTGCATTCCCTGCTCGGCATCGAGGACTTCGTAGGGTGCGCTTCGATCCACAGCGTGGGGCCTTCGCTCGCCATTTTCGATACCATCAGGAACGGAGAGTTGGACTGTGCGTGTGTCTACCCGTGGCCGCTGCACTCCAGGGAGCAGATGCACAAGTTCGTGGATGATATCAAGCGGATCCTCGTCGACGCCTTGTGAAGAAGATCGAGTGAAGTAGGAAGAAGTTGTCGGCAGAAATTTTATTTAGACTTCCTTGATTAAGTAAACAAGGCAGTTCATAGACATGGTCTGGGTTGAAATGTTATTTTGTCGTACTACAACTGTACAATGTGACAAATAAGAAGAAAAGGAGAGCTCTTTGTTTGTCAGTTTGGATTTGGATTTGGATTGAGCTTTGACTTGTGAGTAGGCAGATGCAGACAATCAGAAGATCACTGGTTTAGGGTCCTTTTACCTACAGCTGTGGCGATCTTAACTAGAGATAAGCGAGATTGTGAGGATGAAGGTGAAGGTGAAGCAGCAGCAGCAGGAATAGAAGTCAAGCTTCGCTGCGCCAAATTGACTGGACCGCTTGCTTTCTATCGCCTTGATTGCAGGCAAGAAAAAGACACGTTGAATTTGTGAAGGGTTAGGGAACTGATTGATTGATATTGCTCTCTCATCTGATACAAATGATTGATATTTGATACGGTAAAAAAAAAAAAAAAACACACCAGAGAGCTATGGACTATGGATCCATATTAGTTGACAACCGATTATGGTGCTCACTGAAAGCGCCGAAAAGCTATGATCTATGTATTCATATTAATTGACAATCCGATTATAGTACTTACATGTGTCTTGTGAGTTGTGAGACTATTCTTACTGATGTGTATTATTTACTACAGATAATAATAAGAAAATTACTTGGGAACTAAGGAAAATTCCCATTTGTACTATATTAGTTCTAAGGATTAGATTCATACTGCAACCAATCATTCTCAAACAGTTTGCACAATTAAACAATTAGTTGCTTATGGTGTTAGTTGTCAACAACAACCATGAACAGGTTTATGATGGGTAGGGATGGCAATTTCGATCTGACCCGATTTACCCGACCTGTTTGACCAGTTTTGGGGCGGGTCAAACCCGCTCCGTGGGCGGGGCGGGCAAGGATACCTCTCATCGACCCGACCTGCCTTGACTCGACCCATTCTCGACTACCTAAATTACATATAATTTTAGTCAAATTACTTAAGATTTTCCTCTTATTACATTACATTTTAGCTATAATAAAGTTGTAAATAAGTGAAAACCTCAATTTCTTTAATAATTTAACTACATTTTATCATATTATGGTTTCTTTCTTGGTCCTTCAATGAAAAGAACGAATATTTCTTATGTTTTCCACATAAATTACATACCCAATGGGTCGACCTGCCCCGACCCGCGTCCCGTGATAAATTACCCGACCTGTACCCGACCTACCATGGGGCGGGTATGGGTATCGAGATACCCGCCCCGGACCTGCCCCATTGCCATTCCTAATGATGGTGTTAGCTTTACATTTTTGTTTCATTTTGATTGGAATTGAAGGCACATAGTTATTATTTACATAAATCTTCACTCAAACAATGTGAATTCTTTGTACATTTAACGAATGCTTTGTGAAAATAGTGTTTGTGAAATTGAAATTTAATCCTATTTGAAAATGATTGGTTACAGTATAAATCTCTCTCTTTTAAAAAAATGAGGGAACCCCATCTCTCTCTTCATTTTACGTACTATATTAACCTTTTTATCATACTCGGCTCGAACTAATTTTCGCGGAGGACCTCTCTTACATTATCTTCACCATTACAAAAACCAAAAACCAAGCTCCTTGCAAATTGGATGTGCATCACTTCCAAGCAGGATCCTAACCCTAATCCGTCATTTGCCCTTTTCTTACTCTGAGATCGGATCAAAACTAGGAAAAGAAAGACGTCCAAGGAAACATTTACAAAGAAACAAGTTTGACCCCATGTTCATTTCTGTCACCAATTCCCAGTTTACGAATATGTAACAATCAATCACAAACACCTTATGAATTAAGTAACAATATGAATTATCCCCTTCCCCTTCTCTACACCACGCACCCTTCACTAACCAACGCATTTAAGCACTGATTTCTACAAAAACAAACAAACTCTGTTCTTACTCTGTTTTTTTCCTCCCTTCCTTTACTTTCCCTTTTGGCCTTTTCTCTACAACAACTCCTCCACCAAATTCCCCAAATCAAACCTGCCGTTACAGCACTGCACAGCGGCTACAACCTCCTGAAACGTGGCGACGGTACACGGAATGACGAGCCTGTCCAGGCACTGCTGGTCGCTGTACGCTTTCTCCATCAACATCTTGAACAGAGGGTGGCTCAAGAACCCCGTCGGCACCGCGAACCTCTCCTTCTCTTCCCCTACGTACACCGCGAAGTAACCCGTCGGCGTCGTCGCCATTTCCGACTCCAGTTCCCCCAACAGGCACTCGTACTGCGGCGGCGGGGTTGTCGACGGCGGCAGATCGTACTCGCCGCCGTAATAATTGCCGCCCCTGATGCTGCTGATCACCTTCACTTTCCTCGCCAGTTTCCTGAACGACACCATCTTCTTCCCCAACATGGTTTTTTTCTTCCTTTCCCTTTCTCTGTTTTTCGATTTTGGATTTTTGGATGGAGGGAGAAGAAGAAGTAAATTTTTAAAGCGGCGAGAACTGGTGGCGGGACATATGGAGGCAGAGAGAGAGAGAGAGAGAGAGAGAGAGAGAGGCGGAGTGGGAAGGATGTATTTTGTGGTCTAAGTTGGTGGGGAGGGGAAAGGGAATAATGAGGACGGCTTTGTAAACACAGTACGGGTTTGGACTTATAATAATAATAATCTTGATTAATTCAGTTTATTATTTTTTTAATTCTGCCGTTTTCCATTAGTTAATTGTAATTAGTCTTGGTGTGGGTTAGTGTTAATGTCGATATATTTTAGGACGGCCAACGATTGTTAATGGGAGGCCTCTGTTGTTTGTCTTGTTACGGAAAGACGGCTTTTCCGTTGGGCGATAAATTGATTTTTTCTATAACAAGAAATGTAGTTGGAGAATGGATGGAGGTGGACTTTTTAAAAATAAAAAGAAAGATTAGTTAGATGGGGTAATCATTGATTTTTCTATAACAAAAATTGATGCGAGGCAACATCCTCATGCTAGGGATTGAATCCTACAAAATATCATACGTAAGAAACATTCATAATTAAGAATTGGAATTTGAGCTTTGGAGACTTGTTCGGGGAGAGGTTTAATGTCACAAAAGGGAAGGTGCGAACTTGGAACATAGAAGTATTTATGTGTGCAGATGTGAAAATTTGAATTTATAGAGGCTATCGATAACAAAAAAAGTGTGGATTGACTTCAAAATGATAAAGAATGGATCGATGCCTTTTTTTAGTATGGTCTTGACTCTTGACATAGTGCTTATGATGAAAAATAACTTTTTTTTGTGAGAAATGTGGTTTAAGAAATGAGATAAGAATGTAACTTTTTTTTACTAAGTCGTCAACTTTCACTGACACGAGAATTCTGTTTGAATCATCAAATTAAATGGAGGACTTGTTGACTGGGAAGGAGGGATTTAAAAAGGCTTTTGTTTATCATTTCACCAAACTATATAGGGAGGACAATCTCAAGTGACCTTCCCCTACCCATTATGGTCGTATAAGGGAACAATTCAAAACATTTGAATTTCCTGTGCTCATATCAGAAGGAAGGAAGATGAAGCTGTAATGATGTCGTTTCAGGTGCAGCTAAAAAGACCCGAGAATGACGACATGGTGACAATTTACATTTAAGTACCCAATGTTATATTTTTGTACGTTTTTCCTTTTCTGGATTATACTTGCTTATGAAGCAAGGTTGTCTTCTTCTGCTACTTTGATCCAACTATATATGTGGAGACAACAATGAGAACAAGTAGGTTTTCAGTCTTCACCGAGATAAATTTTTGTTATGGTATCAGAGTCTAGTTTATAGAAAACCTAACCGCCACTAGCAACTATGGCTGAAGAAGCAGCAGTTAACCCATATCCTGTGGTAAATCCCTTTTTATCTCCATGGATCCGAACAACCCTGTCTTGTTCTTGTAGCAAAGAAGCTTATCACCATCAATTACAATGGTGGGAGCAAAGCAATGCACAATGCACTTAGAGCCAAAAACAAACTTGGCTTCATTGATGGGACACTTGTTGACTAGCAGTTGACAATGCATCAACTTGGGCTTGGAACAGAAACAACATCATAGTCCTTTCATGGATCCAATAGGCAGTTGAACCTGGGATCACAAATACCATCATGTCTATCAAGAAGGCAGTTGAAGCATGGAGAAGCCTTATAGCTCGATATGGACAAGGCGACATAGTCAGGGTAGCAGAGCTCATTGAAGCAATGACTACATTGAAACAAGGTAATCAAATTGTCACAGAATACTATGGAAACCTAATAGTCTTGAAGGATGAACTAGACAAATATCAACCCTTGTATCCATGTACCTGTAAACCAACTAGTCACACTCGTGTAGGGCTATGCAACAGGTCTTTGTTTACAAATATGCAAAATATATGATACAATTTTTAAGGGGAATCAATGACACTTATACTAGTGTGAGATCCCAAGTTATTTTTGGAGATACTTTGCCACCCATTGACAGGGTCTTTCAAAGGATGCTCCAGCATGAGATACAACAATATGGTACCCAAGAGGGCAAGGCACTTGTTGTTGAAACTTGAAAGTGTGTTTTGGTGTCACCAAGTCATATTCCTGCAAACAACCAGACCCTACTGCACACATTACATATCTCAAGGCCACACAGAAAGCCTTCAAGAATGAATCCAATAGGGTCCAATCCATCGGGTAGATTAATGGAGTGCAGCTACTGCAATAAACTTGGTCATACAGAGGAAAAGTGCTTTTCAAAACATGGCTAGCCTTCAATCTCAATGGAGCTGGAAGATGCATCAACAAAAGCAAACAATATGCAAGTGATACAAAGGGAGAGTTCAAACTGACCAATGAAGACTATGACAAGCTGATGAGCTTAATGAGTACAAAACCTCACTCTCATGCTGGATCGGTATTTTCAATAGCAATATTTGTTAACAACACACCAGGATTCTCAGGTAAATATTCCCTCAACACTCAACCTAGTATGACTTAAACCAAACATGGATCCTAGATACAGGAGCATTAGACCTCATAGTGTGTTCCCTTAGTCACCTAAACAACTATAGAAGGATACACAATGTCTATATCACTCTCCCAACGGGACAACAGGTCCAGACCTCATGGAGGTGTTCTTTGTACCTCAATTCAGTTTCAATCTTGTGTTAGTGAGTAAACTGACCAAAAGCAAGTCTCTTTGTTTATATTCTTCTTTGACGTATGTTTGATTCAGGACATGCAGGTGAGGAGGATGATTGGTTCTGCTAAGTTCTTCCATGGCCTTTACCTCATAGACAACACACCATCCCTAAACACATTACAACTGCTAACACCCAACCTTTTGACCTCTGGCATTTTAGACCAGGGAATGTTTCACATTCCAAAGTCCCTCTTTTGAAACAACTTTGTACATTCATAGAAACATATAGGTTTTTACCTTGTGATGTCTATCATTTTGCTAAATAGAAAGGGTTACCTTTTCCTATTAGTTCTATTGTTACTGCGAAGGCTATCGAATTAATACTTGTGGATATTTGAGGGACAAATCATGTTACTAGTCATGATGGCTTCAGATACTTCCTTACAGTTGTTGATGACTTCACCAAATGGATTTAGATCATTCTCCTATCAGCTAAATCAGAAGCTAGATCAAAGTTACAAGAATTATGTCACTACATTGAAAGACAATTTGAAACACCATTTAGAAGAATCAGGGGTGATCAAGGTAGGGAGTTCCAAATGAGTGATTTTTTACAACATGCACGGATTTTTCATGAACGATCCCGTGTTGAAACCCCACAACAAAACGACAAAGTTGAAAGAAAATACCAACACATTTTAGTTGTTGCTAGGGCCTTAAAATTCCAAGCCCACCTACTTTATAGTTTCTTGGGGGAGGGGGGGGGGGGATTGTGTCAAGCATGTTGTTTATCTAATCAATAGAGTTCCTACCATTGTTCTTGGAAATCTAACACCCTTTGAAAAACTTCACAACAAACCACCAGACCTCACAGACCTTAAAGTTTTTGGTTGTTTGTGTTTTGCTACCACACCAAGCAATCAAAAAACAAGATTGATCCTAGAGCTAGAAAGAGTGTTTTCATTGGCTTTACTTCTGACATTATAGACTACAGAATTTATGATCTCACAAATCATGAAACTTTAACTTCCAAAGATGTTCAATTCCATGAACATCACTTTCCCTTTAAACCACAAACCAAAGACAATCCCAACCAACACATCTACCCCAACATCCCTGATCCTGCCTTGTTTGGTGATATCGGCTCCATCTATCATCCATCTCCCCCCCCCCCAACCAACCCCTCCACTTCCTCAGTAGACTATCATAACAACATCCACTTTGATTTTGACCCAGACACTACCTCCTAAAGCCCTGCATCTTCCTCATATACTCCTGACACCTCCGCTATCTTCCTCTCCACCTCCAACACCTCCCCCACCTCTTTGAAAGTCCACCAGAATCACCAAACCTCCCATCAAACTACAAGCCTACCATTGTAACTTGCTTCATCAGATTTCTTCCACCATTCATTATTCCCAGCAGCAGGCTTCAAGTTTCACTCATCCACTAAGTTTTGTCATTCATTATGATAACTTGTTATCCTCACACAACCATTTTGTCTGATTTTATCTCACAAAGAACCAATAACTTATCAAGAAGCCACCCAATCTCCTTTCCGGAATGCTACTATAGATGTTGAACTGTTTGCTTTGACAAAACCGCACCTGAGATGTTGTTGAAGATCCATAAGGAGTTAGACAAGTTGACAACAAATGGATCTATAGGCTTTAATTCCTTTCCACTAGTTCAATCGAGCGTCACATAGCTCGACTTGTAGCTAAAGGATACAACCAACAGGAAGTGTTAACTACCAGGATACCTTTGCTCTAGTGGTCAAGATGACCACCATCAGATTATTCCCTATCATTGCAACTTCTCAATGATGGAACATCCACTAACTAGACATCAACAAAGCTTTCTTACATGGGGATTTAGAAGAGAATGTCTACATGAAACTACCTGCTGGCTACACTCCTCCCTTATTCAAGAACCCTGTTTTTAAACTCAAAAGTCCCTTTTATGGACTTAAACAGGCTTCTCGCTAGCGGTTCCCCAAACTAGTAAAGAAATTGTATGCTCAAGGTTATACTTTCAACAAGGTTGATCATTCCTTATTCCACAATGCCACTCCTATTTCCTACACTTGTGTATTGGTTTATGTTGTTGACCTAGTGGTTAGTGGCACTGATCTTACTGAGATCACCGGTCTTAAATCATTTCTACATGAAGAATTCAATATCAATGAAATGGGGGGATCTCAAGTTCTTCTTAGGCATTGAAGTTACAAGAAATAAATCTAGCATTCACATTTCTCAACGTAAGTATACACTACAGATTCTTGAGGATGTTGATATGCTAAATTCCAAACTAGTCAACATCGTCATGTATTACAAATCTCACCTCTCAACTCAGAATGATGACCCTTTTCCAATTCCAGAATATTACAAACATTTGGTTGGCAAACTCATCTACCTCACCACTACTAGGCCTGATATCAACTTTGACACTCAACAAGTGAGTTAATTCATGTCTAATCCTAGCCAAGCTCATTAGAAAGCGGTCACATGAATTCTCAGATACCTTAAGAGTGCTCCCTCCACTAGTTTATTCTCCTCTTCCACTTCATCACTGCATTTGAAAGCCTTCAGTGACTCTGAATGGGCCATCTATGTCAATACACGATGATACATCACTGGCTATTGTGTCTACCTTGGTTATTCCCTCATTTCTTGTGAAGCTGAGTACCACGCTCTTGCTTATACTTCTTGTGAGGTCCAATGGCTCCTCTATATTCTCAATGAATTATGGATTCCTCATTCACAACCTCCTACTCTCTACTTCGATAACGTATCTTCCATCTACATAGCACAAAACTTCACCTTCCACGAGCGCACCAAACACATAGAGCTCGACTGTCACTGCATCATAGAAAAGCTCCAAGCTGACATCATCAAAATCCTCCATCTTTTGACTGTCACCAACTCATAACCCTCTTCACAAAGTCGCTTCCGCCGGACAGTCTTTCCCTCTTCCTCTCCAAGCTCGATGTCGACGAATCGTGCCCACCAGCTTACCCAAGGGGGGGGGGGGGGGGTATCAGGGACAATTAAAAACATTTGAATTTCCCACGCTCAGATCAAAAGGAATGTACATGGAGCTAGATTGACATCGTTTCTGGTGCAACTTAAAAGATCCGAGAATGACTGCGTGTTGAAAATTTACATTTTCAGTACCGAATTTTATATTTCTGTACGCTTTTCCTTTTGTGGATTGTACTTGCTTATGAAGCAAGATTGTCTTCTACTACTTTGATCCAACTACATAAACAGATACAACAATGAGAACAAGTAGCTTTTCAGTCTTCACGACCATAGATTGTTGTTAGGTCGATTCCAAGTTTATTAACTGATAAAGGATCACTTGTGAAACCCTTCACAAAAGACAAAATTTGGAATTCAATAAGACTATGTAAAGGGAATAAGGCACCGAGACTAGATGGATTCTCAATTGCTTTTCACTAAAAAATGAAGTTGTGGGGTTTGATGGAGGATGATTTGCTTCGAGCTTTTGAACACCTCTATTGTAATAGGATTTTGACTAGAATCTAGGGGGGATGTTGTAGATCATATTCAAGACTTTCTACCCCATTAGTCTCCATGAAAGTCCAAACAAGCTGAATTTAAGGTCTTAACAAAAAGGCTTGTTTGGTTATGCAAACTGTGGTACTAGGAAACCAGTTTGAAAATTAAGGTGAAGAAAGATTTACGAGTCTCCATGGATAGTAAATGAAATTGTGGATAGTAGAAGGCAGATCGAGAAACCTAGCCTCCTTTTCAAACTTGACATCAAGAAGGCATCCAATAACATAACTAGGGGTGACGGAGCAACGTTCTAGTTTATCAAAAGGATGACGTCAAAGTGGCTACATGATTGCAGCCATGTTGACTCAAGAACTATACGTTGGCCCTGCCCGAGATGATGGTGTGGAATCATCGTGGCTCTAACCATGTTGCGGTCAGCCCGTAGTGGTGTGGTTTTGTTGTGTGAAGCGAGCTTGGTTTGGTCCTAGTCGTGGCTCACGTGTCTTAGTGTGAGGATGAGATTGAAAGGAAAATGATGTCGCTAGCGGAATAATGTTGCAACCCATGTCTTTTTGAGTTTTTTGTTTCCCAACAAGCAGTTTCTCGCTTGTGGGACTTACGCGAAGAAAAGTGAAATGCAGGGATTCAAGGCGATTCAAGTATTGCGACTTCCTAGTAGAGAGCGAATAACGTAGGTGACAAACCCAAGGCCATTTTGCGATAACATATATTTTTCTACAAGTATCAGGAGCATATATGTGAAGAGGGGACACCAAAAAATCACACATACAACAATTATCTCAAACATATTGTTTATTATCTTTTTCTGTAACTCATATTTGTCGAGTTAGCCTTCCATAAAGGATTCTTTATAAGTGCACGAAAAATTTATAATAGGGTAATTTCATGTAAATTCTCCGAATATCAAACACCTAGTCCGAATATTATCTGATGAATGTGATTTCTAGAAATCAAGTGCAACCAACAACAAAAAAATGTACATCGTGAATAGGGGTGTCAGTCGGTTGGTTTCGATTTAACCGAAACTGAATTCTCGGTTATCGGTTAAATCGAGCCACCTCCTATAGTTGCCGACCACCGACCGTGAGGGAAGTCACGGTTAGCCAGCCAACCGACCGGTCGGTTTCGATTTTAGGCTCGGTTAGCCAGCCAACCGACCGGTCGGTTTCGATTTTAGGCTCGGTTAGCCTGCCAACCGAAAAAACCTACCTTCTCTCCAAACTGTCGACCAATGTAGTTAAAAGCGCGATTCTACCTAAAAGCGAAAAATGGGTAAAATCGTAAAACGTAGAACCAAAGCGTAAAAGCGTAAGTTTTTTACGCGCTCTCTAAAATAGCTAAAATATGTTAAGTACAACATATAGTATGTAAAATGTGAGTGTGTAGATTTTAGATAAGTGAATAACTACATGAAATTCATAATTAAAATGTAATATCTAACACATAAACTAATTTGTGTTGACTCAAAAGTAGAGAAAACTCATAACATCTTAATCATAAGCTCATAAACGTAGATCGTACCCGTAAACGAGCTTGAGAATCCAAATTCTCATAAGCTGGTTTGATTTTACATAATTACATACGATCAATTACCCATAAACTTTTATCGTAACCCAGGTAAGAGCCACAGGTGAAGATTAAGGAAGAAGACTGGTAAAGGTCAGCGACTGTTGAGAATACCATTAGGTGTCTTTTCAACCTAATGTGAAGCCCCTATCTCGACATTAGTTGTAGAACGAGTGATGAATCATGTTTTCCTTTTTTATTTTTATTTTTTGCTGATATGTCTCCAAAATTACATCATTTTGGGCCAATTAGCACATTTTTATGAGATGAACAAAATCGTATAAAAACGCTTCAGAATCGCGATTTTACCGATTTTAAGCGATTTTACCGATTTTACCCATGTTTTTACTAGTTTTTGTGACTAAGCAACTTTAGGTAGAAGCTGAAACGTTTTGGTGGATACGTACGTTTTAATGCGCGATTTTGACTGCACTGCTGTCGACATTTAATTACTTTTTTTATAGAGGCACTATGCCTGCCCGTTCTCTCCTTCCTTCTCCTCCATTTTAGATTTGTTGAGACTCTCCCCTCCCTTCTCTCCATTTTAGATTTATGGAGCCTCTCCTCCCTCTCTCCTTCCTCCTCTCTCCTTTCATCTCTCCATTTTATACCGGAAGAAGTAGCACACCAACACTCGCTAGGGGAATGGAGGCGCGACCGAACCAATGGTGGTGACTGGTGGTGGCGGACGAGCGGCGAATCGCGACGAGTCTCGCCTGTGATGGAAGAGAAGAAGGCGCCTTGCTCTCGCGTCTCGCCTGCTCTCGACGACGATGGTGGTGGCAAACGAGCGATGGCGGAGATGAAGGAAGCTAAGGCGGGGAGGACGACTGGCGATCTGGTCTTGGAAGAGGAGCACCGAGGGGAGATCTGCAGAGGCGCGGGGCGTTGCGGGGAGAAAGGAAGGGAAGGTTTTTGTTTTGGGAATTAGGGTTTTCTAGGAAGGGGTTAAGTTTAGTTTGTGTGTGTGTGGTCGTGTGGGGTTAAGGTCGGTTACCATTGGTTAGCCGAGTAACCGGTTTCTGATTATTCGGCTATCCGAAGCACCCCTCAGGCCTTCCGACAACCGACCGCTACAAGTAAAGGGCGGTTATCGGTTAGCCGCTAACCGGTGGTTATCGGTCAAACCGACTTGTTAGCCGCTAATCGACAACCGAACTGTCACCCCTAATCGTGAAATGCTAACCAATGAGTGATGAACCTCGTTATAGCTGTTCGTTTGAAGAAATCTGTTGTTATTACAACCGACAAATGTTGTCCAAGGAAGAAGTTATGAGGTACTTGATTGCAAGTTTTGTACAAACTAAGACTGTATAAGTAATATTTGTTTTATTTCTGCACTTATTAGAACATTTAGGATTGATATAAATCTTGTAAGATGTAAGTTGATGATGTTATTTTTGCTTTAACGAAATAAAATCTGCCAGATGGTTTTTCTTTTCTTGTGGAATTTGCTTTGATAATATAAACTTTTAGTTTTACAAGCATTCGTAGATTATTGTACGGTCGATGCATAAGGGGGCACCGCGAAGAAGATGAGAATTTTGTTTGGAAATGTTTGAATTGCAGGGTAATGGACAAGGCAGTAGCTTTGCTTTACAGGCTGCACACACTCGACCCATAACGTGGGTGCCAATTTGCTTAGATTTCATTTTATACTATCGACGAATATATTATCGTCATTTTCCATTTTGGTAGCCGGCCCAATGAATTTCTTCTTCCTTGCTAGACACGTAGCATTTGTAATCCGGCCAAAACCAAAAAATAATAATAAGCGAATAACTGAATAAGGCTTTGTCACTTTCGTGGCTAACACAATAAAGTAATGGTTCGTGGTCACCAGGATTGTATTATTGAGGGAAATATATCTTTGCTCTCAAGTCTCCTACTTAATTATGGACTTAATTAGTATTTACTGCCATATTATCTATGGCTATGATGTACAGATGCATGCATGAGAATGGTGGGCTTATTGGGTAATTTGAGCCAATTGTTATGGTTCATATGCTTATTGAGTCAGATCTAAATGAATCAATAAGTACATTTAATAATTTTAGGTTTAAATTCGATTCAATTTGGACAAACTTTGATCCAGATGATTGTAGGCACAAAAGGACAATATCAACTATCTTTATTAACTACCTTCAACCCAATTACACCATTAATTTAGGTGTTTCCACCTTTATGTTTGTTTTATAAGCAATTTTCATTAGAATCGTATATTTATTTTCTTTCGGATATCAAATCTATGGACCCAATTTATATTCAAACTAAAAATTCGTGTTGATGTGACTTGAATCGGACTATCAGCCGCTATGACTGGATTAGTCGGGGGTTTCCTTTGCCAGATTGGATTAGGTTTAGACCCACATGGAGAAGTATATATACTTCTCATCTCCTCTGTAATCTGTTATCTCATCGATATAGTGAAACTGGCTCTCTCTCGCCCGTGGACTAGCTAACACACATCGTGTTAGTGAACCACGTAAATCGTGTGTCTGCGTTTTCCATTTTCGCTTTCGTATTCTTGCTTTATCGATTCCTGCGATTTTCCGATCCGTAGCAGCGCGTTTATAACAATTCGAGTATGGGTTCGTCCCAAAAGTAAAAAAAATTTGACCCATAATAAATTGAGTTTATGCAATACCGAAATATGAGTCTTTTTTGCTTCCCTACTACAAAGACAACACAGTGATGTAGTAAGAATTATATCTAATAGCCGACTTAAAAACGACGACGAAATAGTGGAATGCTTGGAGCTGTTATGGTGGTCAATAGAGGTGGCTATTTGGTCCAGATTGAGACCGGACCGGGTCAAAATCGAATTGTACCTAATCCAATATTCAATTATGATATTCTCGAAAAGACCAAATCGGACCGAATAGCCACCCCTAGTGGTCAAGGGCATATGAGGCTGAGAGGAGGAGTTTCCATTTACAATAATATGGTGCAAGAAAAAGGAGATAGAAATTATAGAGTGCATTATCAATTACCAAAAGATAATCTGAATTCACATAAGCAGTTGTGATTCGTTGGTTAAGGAGTAGTTGACAATAATTCCAAATCTTATACCAAACATACTAATATTGGTGAAACTCAATTTACTTTTTGGTTAATGTATGGCTCTATATTTCATTATAATCAAGTTGTACTGACAATGTCCTCTAATCAAATATAGACTATAGAGTGGTAAGAGCTTACAACCATACTAGAGCTTCCAATAAAGAATAACAGCGAAGATGCAGGATTTGGAGATTGAGGAGACATAAGACTCGTCTTGTCCCTAAAAGATATATTCAGGTTGACGACATCGATTTCCACGTCATTTTTTCGCATGTTCCCAAACTTGTCACTGTTTGTTGTCTTCTGTTCGTTACAGTCAGTAAGAGTTGGTTCATTCATCAACTCGGTGTTAATAACGTCTTTCTCCATGACGATCTCAATGAAAAAGTTACATGAGTGTTCCTCAAGGCTTTGCTGCTGCCAGTGATACGCGTGTTTATCGCCTAAATTGTTGTATGGCTATCTCAGGCATCTGTAAATTGGTATGACAAGTTCACTACCACCCTTGGTGCGCTTTAATATCCTTCTTTGTATATCTTTCCTTGGGGAGCACTTTCGTCACAACTTTCATTTACGTTGACATCGACTTTTGACCGGTAATAACCTCACCTTTATCTCCCATGTGAAGAAGTTTCTAGACTTCCGCTTTAGCATAATATATCTTAGTAGTATTCTCTATTTCATGAGTACTAAAGCTGCATGTTCTCCTCACAGCATTGTCCTCAATCAGCACAAGTTTGTCCTATGTCCTTTATATTTTGAAGGAGGCTAGTGTTACAGCTTGTCATCATAGTGCCTTTCCGCTTGAGCAGAACCATCCTCTCACTCAACCTCCTCCTTCGGTTCTCCTTGACCCATATGCTTATCTTCGGCTCATTGGATGCCTCTTATACCTGACAATTACTCACCTCGACATCACATATGGTGTCAATAAACTCAGCCAGTTTGTTTATACACCTACTCGTGCCCATATGGGTGCTGTTGAATGCATCCTTTGTTATCTCAAGATCTACCCTAGACAGGGTTTGTTTTTCTCGTCCAGTATTTTCTTAGACCTCTTCCATATGGATGTTGTTGAATGTCCATGCACGACAACACACGTACACATGACACCAATGTAATCCTAGTAGCTTCTGATGATAGGGATATATTTTGATGCAATGCCATTCGGCCAAGACTAAGAATCTTCAATAAGAGATACAGAGTCGAAGAGACTCACTCTCTCCTGTAAACTAATTATGATAAGCAAAGATATCACGTAAATCACATCTTCTTTATATTTCCGCAAATAGTCTTCATTATACTTTTCATAAACGAACTAGTTTCAATCACTTAGTTGTTGAAAGGATTCCATATACCGAACATAACCACTTATTATTTTGGGTAAAAACAATATATTAGCCACAACTATTAAGTTCCGGGGAATTATAGCCACAATTATCAAAATACAAATTATTAGCCAAACGTTAACTTTCCGTTAGCAATTCCATTAGTAATGCTGACTAACCTTTACGATACTGAGCTGGCTCCGACGTAGCAGTTACCATACACTTCCTCCTTCCGACGAGCTCTAAAGAGCTTCTTCCACCCACTAACCCGTACCTTCATTCCTCCTTTCCACCCAAAATTCCTCCTCTCGTCTTCACCCCATCCTCCTCTTCTTCCACTTCTACCCTACGCCACCTTCAACTCTGCTCCACCACTATCCAACATCACCACTCCCCACTATCGAAGATCTTCAGATCTCCTTCCAATCCAGATGCCCCCATTTCATCTCTCTCTACCTCAAGCCTCCCACTAATCTTTCTCAATCGTTCTCAAGTTCTAGCGACATCACCATCACAACCACCGAGTCAAACTCAAATGACCTAAGCTCAAAATTATCGTGAAATCGACGATCCATCCTCTTCCCTGGAGAGAACAAAAAGCTGAGCTCGGTGGCGCCGCAGCACTGCCAAAGTCCAAGAACCGAAAACTGACGCCGCCCTCCAAGGGGAACCCGGCTTCCCCAGCTGCGATGTCTGCTTCCGACCTGAAATGGGTCGGAGAACACGGGAGCGGCGGCAGCCAGGCCGTAGGCCAGATTGGGGTTCGTGGCTGGGCCATTCTCTCGAGAGCCGCCGCCAGATTTACATAGCCGCCGCCATAGGCCAGATTGGGATCCCTCTGTTTGTGCCACCTCTTCCTCCTTCCCCTCGTCTCTGTCTCCAATCGCAGTTGGGGTTTCAATTGATGGATTTGGGGTTGGAGGAGGAGGGAAGAAGGGAGATTGAGGCGGAGGGATTCAATTGGGAGGAGGAGGGAAGAAGCGACGGCTAGGCGGAGGAGCAGGAAAGAAGGTCGAGAGGTGATGTTGCTGGAGAAGAAGAAGGGGAAAGTAGGGCTTTGACCCTCAATTTTTATTTTTATTTTTTATCTTCAAAAATTAAAAATAAAATTTAATCTGACGTGGCTGTTGACGTGACCTTTTTCGTTACAAAGTTAATGACAGTAACAAATTGTTAACCATTTATATACGCGCGACAATAATTATAACTAATAATTTGTATTTTTATAGTTATGACTAATATATTGTTTTTACCCTATTGTTTTTCAAATCCTAGAAAATATTACAAGAGGTCCATGCACGGAATGCCTAAGTGGGAGCGCCGGGCTTAATTGCTCTGGATGAGTAAAATAGGCTGGAGTCTGGACCTTACTTAAAGGCCCATTCGCTTTTCGGGCCAAAATCGTCTCGCTCAGAGCAGCCACCTCACCGACGGCTCCCGGCGGTCATTCCAACTCCGCCGGTCTCCGCTTCTCCCTTCCCAACCCCTGATTTTGCCCCTGCTTCTTTTTGCGTTTTCTCCCTTGATTTCCTTCAGGAGATCATAATTGATGCTTTCATTTCTTCGAAGATCGTATTTGAATTTCTCCTTTATGAATCCACATTACTGCTGCTTGTCGAGAAACTTCTCCGCCGCGTTACCCCCCTTGCTCCCCGTCCAGCTCCCTTCTCGAATGTATGCTTATTGCCCACCAAACCCTAATTGATGCTTTCATTTCTTCGAAGATCGATGTTAACGCGAGAGCCTTCGTTTTTGTTTTTCGTTTTTTGCAGGGAAACGCACTTGTGGTATGTAGTTCCTGATGAAGTGAAGAGTGCGCCTCTTCTGAGCAAATACATGGAGCTTTTGCCCCAGTACGAGAGAGATCATGTTCTCGGCTTCCGCGGAGATCAGCTTCAGAAGAGCGCTTTGCTTGCTCGCACTTTGGTTCGCACAACCATTGCAAGATGTATGGGGTTTTTTCTTCCTTCTTAGCCTTTTCCCTTGTTGCAAATTGGAGTATGGTCTTCTTGAGTGATGAATTTGTGTAACTAGATCAGGTAGATGATCATCTTGATCCGAGATCGTTGAGGTTCAAGAGGAATATCCATGGGAAACCTGAGGTAGAACTGGCTGGCATTGTTCTGGTTTTGTTATGATTGCTGTGTAGCTATTAGAGATCTAAGTTTTGGTTTATGTTGTTGGCTGTTCTCTAGAATAGGTGGAGTGGGAAACTAAGGATGGTTTCTGCCCGCCGCCATTGCAGTTCAACATCTCACACACTTCTTCTTTAGTAGCTTGTGGAGTGACTATGAATTCGTTGGTACTTACTTGCCTTGTTCGTTTTATCGAGTGTTGCAATTTGATTTATCTGCTCCTTGTTTTTGCTGTTGTAACCTAACTGAAACGAATGTGTTTGATTCTGTGGCTGTAGATTGGCATCGATGTTGAAGAGAAGCGACGGAGGACCAAGAATAACATCCTAGCTTTTGCAAAGCGGTATTTCACTGCTCATGAGGTTGAACACTTGAATGCCATTCCAGATTCTGAACTCCAGCAACAGGAGTTCATCAAATTATGGACCCTTAAGGTGAGCATGCTGCAAATACAACGATTTCAGGAACAACGGATGTACTATCTGCATCTTTAGAATTCTGTTGTTTTGACCTTAGGCTGTGATCTTTCTAGCTGCATTTCTTACTTTGTTCTTTCTATGATTAATGTCGCTTACAGGAGGCATATGTCAAAGCCTTGGGAAAAGGATTCTCTTCTTCACCCTTCAACACATTCACTATTCGGGTGAATACAGCTGCCCAAAAAAGTTTTTGTCTAGTTAAAGCAAGAAAAGAGTTGAAATTGTGCTTACAAAGTACATATCTTGTTAAAGCTGTTTGACTAATGATTCTTCTTGTATATGCCATTGAATCAGGCCTCTTCTGGAATAGCTGTGGAAACTTTGGATAGCCCTCAGAATCTCACAAACAACTGGCAGTTCGCATTGTTGGAGCTGATGGGCTCTCATTATGTTGCTATTTGCTTAGAAAGACAAGAAACTGGTGGAGCTGGAAAAGCTCTTCCGATTAAATTAACTGCGAGGAAAACCATACCATTCGTTGAAGACGAGCTTGTTTCTGGAACTAATGCAGTTGTAACCATTGGAGGTTCTGTAACACAGTTCTGATCTATATGATATCATAAATGAAATATTACTGCATCTGGAATGTTGTTATTTCACCAATAGTCTTTGCAAGAACAAACTCCGTTTCTGAAGTGATGAAATCTAGTTGGATCTCTCACTACGAATTCACGACGTGGCAAAATCTTGCTAACCAACTTCATGAACAAGTGACAATCTCCACATATCCTCAGGTTCTTCATCACAACAATCTCTGCTCCTTCCTTCGTGTTCAAGAGCCCAAATGCAACAGCCAGTTTCTCACTGTGCACCCCCATCCCACTCAACCCTCGCAGCTGCTCGTTGGCTCTATTCTGGTCAAGTTCCTTCAGTTTGCATTCCAGCTCATCCAAAAACTCGTATATTTGCTTCGATTGAGGATGACTTCTATCCCCTGAAACAAAGAGGTGAACTCTGCCTTTGAATTCAACATAACTGCAGCCTGGGTCCTTTTTTAGCTTTCGTTCTCTCATCATCACCCGAATCCTCAGTATCCCCTCCGAATCCCCAGCATCAGTGTATATGTTCGATAACAGAACATAGTAGCCGATATTTGTTGGTTCAAGCTCTACAACACGTTCAAAAGCCAACTCGGCCAGTTCCACATTTCTGTGAATTTTGCAGGCGCCTAAAAGTGCTCCCCAGACTGCACCATCAGGTTTAGCTTTCATGTTCCTGATGAGTCCGTGAGCTTCATCTAGTCGTCCAGCTCGGCCTAGAAGATCCACAACGCAGGAATAATGCTCTGCACCTGGACTCAGGTGAAACTTCTGCTCCATGGTATCAAGATAATGCAACCCTTTATCGGTTAGACCGGCATGGCTACAGGCAGACAAAACGCTCACAAAAGCTGCTCGGTCGGGTCTTGTGCCGGCTCTAATCATGTCATCGAAGAGGTCAACTGCGACCTCTCCTTGTCCGTGCATTCCATAACCTCCTATGATTGCTGTCCAAGAGACTACAGTTTTGACCGGCATTCTGTCAAAGATTTCCCTGGCTTTCACCAAGTTGCCGCACCTGGAGTACATGTTGATCAAAGCATTGTTCAGAAACGGATTAGCTAGAAATCCACAAGCGTGAATTCGCCTTTCCACCTCTTTACCTACCTCTTGTGCACCAAGATTAGCACAAGATGAGAGAACACCGACGAGCGTTACAGGGTCAGGTTGAATCCCACTTGCTTCCATCTCTCTGTAGAGCTCCAACACATCGTTAGCAAGTCCATTTTGTGCATGACCGTTGATCATCGTGTTCCAGGTAATCAACCCTTTCCCCGGCAATTCAACGAATAGTTTCCTGGCCCTCTTGATCTCTCCGCATCTCAAATACATTGAGAGCAAGGAATTCCCAACCGAGAAGTCGAGATTTAGTCCGAACTTCAGACAGCAACCGTGCACGCACATGCCAAGTCCGAAATTCCCCGGCACTCCACAAACTGGAACCAAGCCGAGCAAGGTCACCCCATTGATCTCCACCTCAAATTCCCTCATTTCGCAGAACAGCGACACGGTATCCTTCGTTCTGAGATTCAGGGCGTACCCAGCAATCAAAGCATTGTAGCAAACCGTGAGCTTCCTTGACAGGGGATTTTCATCAAACACCTGGCGCGCAACGTCAACAAAATTGCACTTGCAGTACATCGATATCAGAGAGGTCTGAACAAAGGGTTCTAACAAACAACCCGTTCTGATCGCTTGGCAATGGAGCTGTTCTCCGGTGATGGGGAGAGAAAGCACGGCGGATGACTTGAGCGCGAACGGGAAAGTGAATGCGTTCGGGGATGCACCGGAGCGAAGCATTTGGAGGTAGACAGACAGGGCTTCTGAGAAGAGCGACTTGTTTGCTAGCTCCCTTAATCGACTGTTCCATGGTTGAACCCCGCCTCTGGTGGGAGCCGTCGAATTGACGACGGGAATTCTTGCCGTGACGGTCTGGAGTTGGTGATGAAGCTTGGTCCTGATGGCGCTCATTGCGCGTTCACCGGCGGGAAAACGCCCGCATAAGACGCCGTTTCGCTCCACTTTCTTTGGTTGAACAATGTTACGAACTCCGATCAGAAAATCATCCCGTTATTCACCGGCGGCCAACTAGTCCTCGCTAAATTAGTAAATTCCGTTACTCTACCGTTGGACACGTGGAGGTCTAAAAAATTAACGGCGCAGGATCTAGTAAGTGGAATTCATTCGCTGGGCTGCGGAGTATCCGATCCAGCTCACCGAAGATAAGAGATGGAAGACGGGGCAAATTACAAACGGATTTCCAGCTGATAGATAAACTAAACAAATATATATCAGAACTCCCGGCGGCTTTCTTCGCCAGCGATGGAGGCCGTACAGTTCTCGACCGTTGCCTCCCGCCACTTTCCTTCGAAGTCCTTGCCGAAGAGCTCCAGGAGCTTGTTTAGCTGCAAATGTGCGAGGAATTCTGCTAAAGCAGTCCGTTCTTCATGGAGCGGTTCGAGCAGCGTTGTTTCTCTTTCGTCCAGAAATCCGTTTACTGTAAGTCAAAAAGGATCTTGAACTTGTAACTCTTTCTGATGCTTTATTGCGCGGCGGAAATGTTTGATTTCTGCTAGGGATTTACTGTGAGCAGAGACAACTGTGGGGTTGGGTGAATAGCAGGAGCGTTGCTCTGAGAAGAGATACGCGTGGCGTGGTGAGAGCAGAAATGTTTGGGCAGTTGACGAGCGGGCTTGAAAATGCTTGGAACAAGCTCAAAGGAGAAGGTAATTCCTTATCGCCTATTCTACTGTAACGATCTTCAGTTATGGTTTTGGAACTTGGAAGCTACCGGTGTTATCTCCTACTTAATTGTAATTAGTCCTGGCATTTCAGAGGTTTTGACGAAGGAAAACATAGTGGAGCCTATGAAGGATATTAGGAGAGCTCTTCTGGAAGCAGATGTGAGTTGCTTTCGTATTCATGGCTAGAAATTAGAATGATTTCCTTATGAAACTTCATATACAGTATTAAGGTTTGCTATATTTGTGGTAGGTAAGCCTTCCAGTTGTTAGAAGGTTTGTTCAATCAGTTAGCGAGGAAGCCGTTGGGGTAGGCCTGATACGAGGAGTGAAGCCTGATCAGCAATTGGTCAAGGTATGAATTTCAATTGTCTAATGCAATTATAGTGGTAAGAAAGTGACGACTTTGAGTCTTTCCTCAGCTTTTCATGTCATATAAGAATTAGGTTTCGTTTGAAGCATTCAATTGATATGCTTTTAGGTTGTCAAGTTCACTCACAAATTGGTGGTTATAAGCTTCACTGAAGGGTTTGTTGGATGATATAACTTATCTGGTTACTGCAGATTGTACGTGATGAACTTGTGAAATTAATGGGAGGAGAGGTCTCTGAACTAGTTTTTGCAAAATCTAGCCCTACAGTCATATTATTGGCTGGTCTACAAGGAGTTGGCAAGACGACAGTATGTGCAAAGCTGGCAAACTATCTTAAGAAACAGGTAGGTGGTTGCAGAGATGTTCTTTCTGTTCTCTGTCACATTGGTAAAACTTTCAGCGGAATCTGTGTTCCTAGCTTAGAAAACAACAATAGCAATCCGCATCATCTCATTAGTTCTCACCTGTTATGGTTGGGACAGGGAAAGAGTTGCATGCTTGTTGCTGGAGATGTGTACAGACCTGCTGCTATTGAACAACTCATCATTTTAGGTGAACAGGTAGCGTGTTCCCTACTTCTGTGAAGTATCAGTTGAATCCAGTTTATATTATAAACCTTTCTCTGTATCGTTTACTCTAACAATAAACAGCAAATATATGCCACTAGATATGCAAAACGTTCGTTTCTTAGCCATGAAACTTTTTTCTCATTTTATAGTTTTCTGCAGGTGGGTGTTCCTGTTTATACAGAGGGGACGGATGTCAAGCCTGCTGAAATAGCTAGGAAAGGCTTAGTGGAGGCTAAAAAACAAAATGTAGATGTTTTGATAGTTGATACTGCTGGAAGGCTTCAGGTGAATATGCAAATCACAATAACCATGCAGTTCTTGGAAAGTTTCATGGCTTTATCTTCCAGCTAAATAATTACTTGCTTAATTGTTTACAGATAGACAAAGGGATGATGGATGAATTGAAAGACGTGAAGAAAGTCCTGAGCCCAACTGAGATTTTGCTTGTTGTTGATGCTATGACAGGCCAAGAAGCTGCAGGTTTCCCCCTATTATTTTGCACAATCCAATAATTTCAAAGCAAGTGCTTGAATTGAAATTTATATAAAAGTCCCACATGCACACACACATAGATGTCAGTCTAGCATCTAAGCTAAATCCTCTTGTGCTGTTTGTTCATGAATAGAGTGAAACTTGAGGGTTCAGATGGGACAGTGAGTCAAATGTTTTGCTTGGTTTTCTTTGATGATCAATCGGATCTTAATATTTAAAATGAAATATTCTAAGCACTTCTGATCCTATGAATTGTTGCTTTTATTAACTACATATCTTCCCAAAAAGTTGATGAATTTGCTCGATGAGAGACATCCTCGAAGAAAGGAATATCATCTAAGCATTATCTCATTACACTATTGCAGCACTGGTGACTACTTTCAATGTTGAAATTGGAATCACGGGTGCCATTTTGACAAAGCTAGATGGAGATTCCAGAGGTGGGGCTGCTCTGAGTGTTAAAGAGGTCAGTTTTAGTTATCATTAGAATCGTTCCTAGTACTGTATACCTTTTAGAAGCCTCTTCCTGATTAAGATTTTCCACCAATCCCTTTATTATAGTGAATGTTTCAGTTACATCATAGGATTTGGATTGTTCTAGATAGACAGCAACTCATATTTAGTTCCCTGCACCTGGAATTCTGTTCTGAAATTGGTTAGGACTTAGCAGTCATGGCTGGCTTTTCGAAATCTGTACAACTGTTCTCCTACTGGTGTAACAATGATATAAGCAATATTAATTTTTCATGTTTCAAGTAGGATATCATATGTTAGTTATGATATGTCTGGTGGCTCTATGAAAGCTCAAGCTTTATTTAAGTCACTTATCATTTGTCATTTCATTTGCTTTCCTATAAACAAATTGAAGTATAAAAAAGGACTGTGGAATGAAACTTGTATTAGTATATTGTCCAATGTCTAAAAGTTGAGGGGGAACCCGTGACAGGTATCAGGAAAGCCAATCAAACTTGTAGGTCGAGGAGAGAGAATGGATGACCTGGAACCTTTCTACCCAGATCGTATGGCTGGACGTATTTTAGGAATGGGAGACGTTCTCTCATTTGTGGAGAAAGCACAAGAAGTAGTAAGTGGCTGGTAAACTCCAGGCTATTCATTCATCTGGAGAGAAAAAAAACATGACTTGATTTGGAGATTTTGCTTCGTTCACCCTTGATATCTAGATGCGCCAAGAAGATGCCGAAGACCTTCAAAAGAAGATAATGAGCACAACATTCGATTTCAATGATTTCCTGAAGCAAACTCGTGCAGTCGCACGCATGGGTTCCATGACTCGTGTCCTTGGCATGATCCCAGGGATGGGAAAGGTATATGGGGGAACCCGCTTCAGGTTCTACAGTTACTTTATTGCCGTTGAGAAGTATGCAGCTGGTGTGCTTCAAGTGTACTAGTTCTTTTGCTGACACTAGAGGCATCAAATGGCTAATCGTATATTTATTCACAATCAAACAGGTAACTCCTGTTCAAATTCGAGAAGCAGAGAAAAGCTTAAAGATCGTGGAAGCGATGATTGAAGCAATGACTCCAGGCACCTTTGGCTTTTTCCTTTCTGCTTGAGAAAGTTGATACTTATCCATAGTTCTTTCAGCCAGCCCATGCTTCCCCTCTGAAAACGAGCCTTAATAATTTGCAGAGGAAAGAGAGAAGCCTGAGTTGTTGGCAGAGTCATCAATTAGGAGGAAAAGGATTGCACAAGCGTCTGGGAAAACAGAGCAGCAGGTATGCTCTGTGAACAGAGACGAGAACTGTTATAGGCTGCTAATCTTGTTACCTGTTTATTGTTATAACGGCTGGTAATGAATAATAGGTGAGCCAACTTGTTGCCCAACTTTTCCAAATGCGAGTTCGGATGAAGAATATGATGGGTGCAATGGAAGGTGAATCTATTCCTGCTCTGAGCAATCTTGAAGATTCCCTAAAGGCCGTACAGAAGGTACTTTATCTTCTCAACTTCCTCTTTAACTTTTATTTTGGATAAATGACAGTTTAGGAATAGCAGTGATGAGTAAGCACAAATCCTGACTAGGTGAAGGCTTGCTAATCAATCTAACGCGAATACTTTTGTTGTGCCTAAGGCTCCTCCTCGTACCGCAAGAAGGAAGAGAATATCAGAATCCAAGAAGCAGTCATTATCATCAAGGCCCAGTCCCCGTGGCTTCGGTTCAAGCAGTTAGGATCTGTCCACTCATCAAAAGATAGAAGTCCAATATCCTGCAACTATCACATTTTTTTGTTGTTGTTAAGGGTGATATTATTATTATTATTATTATTATTATTATTATTATTATTATTATTATTATTATTATTATTATTATTATTATATAACTAGCCTATTACCCGGCCCGTTGGCCGGATTACTGTATGTTACCCACTTGTGGAATAGGAGAGAAAGCAAGTGAGAGTGAAGGGATTGAGATTCCACTTGATTAGGACCGACCCACTAATCTGATTCTTCCCGACCCGCCCCAACCTAAAGGGTCAGAAAGAGTCAATAAGAAAATACGAACGGAGAGGATTAGTCATATTCATATATCTTGACTCTTCAGAAGTGGGTCAAACAGGATCAAGGTTGGGTGAGGGAAATTTTTAGCGCTAAGCAGAGTTCTGGGTTGAATAACTTTACTTAGGCCTAGAAATTGGTGTTGATGCAGACTGCAGTTTTTATTATACCATCATCAATCATCATTGAATTAGTTCTGGGCATCCCTCCCCGTTGTCGGTCTGAATTCTAATGATGGCTCCGTTCCTTGCACCAGTCTTATCAGCGAGTTGTCATCTCGAGCATGATTTGCCTATGTACAAATGATACAATTAGAGTATGAAACTGAATTCAAAGAAAAGGAAAAGAGATTTCTATCACATGCCAATAAATACACACATAATAGTTGAAGCTAAGTGAAAGTCATTACTCGCACATCAATTCTCAAAAATTACAGACTAAACAATGGCTAGAATGGCACTGAAACTACCAAGAATCATGGACGAAACAACTTGTCAAATTAAATAATCCTTATACTGAAACTACCTTCTAACTTGAAATAAGACATGATCACAGTTGATAGCTCTCTTCTCACTATGAATTGGTTGCAGCTCGTCCTTATCACTGCCTCCCAAGCTCAATTCAAACAAAATAGAGACCGTTATGTAAGATAATCATATCCTTACTGATCATAATTCCTTTCTTCACTCCATTTTTGTCAGAGAAAAGAGTTACCCCCCTCTCCTGCATTTCCCTTTCCCCTTCTCTTCTCCCTCTTCTTCACAAACCGATCCCTAAACCAGCAACAACAACACAAAAATAACCTTCGCCTCTGCCATCTCCATCTACTGAACGCGTTGGTGGCAAGACAGGACTGCAGAAGTAAAATTTTCTAAAATCAAACTAAATTTTTTGAAGGAGACTCAACCACGAAAAAATAGTAAAGCAACAATGCTAATAGTTCAGATGGTTGGTTTTGATGTTATACATTGCTTTTGTTCTGGTCTCCAGTATATCAACTGCAATAGAGATGTTTCCTCCAATCATCTTTAGTGCACGATTTAGAAGCAAGTCCTCCTGTTTGTGTCAAACGGAAACATTCATGGGTTCTTAACTCCCCTGTTAGTGTAAAAGCAGCAGCAGCAACAAAGAAGTTTGACAACACAGCAAGCACCCAGGCAAAATGATACAATGCAGTAGGTGATATGTGTCTCGAATGTTTTGAGTTACTAAAGTTCATGTTAAAAATAAACATGAATTAAAATGGATTATTCTATTAAGCAAACATCCCCTCCAATCATACAAAGATCAAATATCCAATTCACAAACAATTAAGCCATAAAAAATCATCACACATCCACCACCTTTGATTGCCTAAATTTGGTTTTTCGCAAAAGTTATGGACTCTTAAGGGAAACGTTCATGGGTAGTCTGTTTCATAACTCTAGAGAGTAAGTAGCCACCAGCCAGACACAGTGCGGTAGGCGAATATGATTCTTAATTCACAATTTCTCACCACCGCAAGTAAGAACAGACCATAATAAGCGTAGCGTTCATGGGTGGTCTGTTTCATAGCACTACTACACAATTTGTTAAAAAAGAAAGAAAGGTATTTAGCACCACAGCGGAACAACTTTTACAGGCCAACAACGACAACATGCTGCAACCACCAGAACTGGTATCACAACTCATAGGAAAAATCAAAAGATTTACTCTCAAATTAAGCAGTTACAACATCGAGCAATTGTCAAGCACATACACCATCACAAAAGTCACGGAACCTGATTCACAAAACATTAAAACATTTGAGGACATTTCTGCAAAGGTACAACTTATATGTCTTTTTTCCAAGCCATTTCCATCAAAATGCTAATAAATTTGCAATGCATAAAACAAACAGGCCAAAACTTGAAATTCAGCCTGTTTGACGACCCATGCCAAATTCTAATTATTCTTTACTTTTAAACTTTCTATTTGAAAATAAAAAATAGTGAAAGAAAAGAGACGACTACAATTCGCCATTTGCACATCACTTATTCGGGAATAAAATCATAGAAATTCAAAAGGAACTGAAAATGTTTAGGATCGTTATAATGTTTAAAATAACCAAATAGATCTTTATGTTTAATTTTTTACTATCAAATACCAAACGATTCCCTATAAAATACACTATAATTTGATCATTATGATATCAAATAATTATAAATATATATTTGAAATGATAAAAATTGGACTAATTGTGTTGGTCGAGGTTGAACCATTGAATAACTTTAAAATACATTATATTTTAGCCACTAAGATATAAAATAATAGCATAATATATATTATGTCAGAGAAATTAGCTTATTTTAGAATGACAAACCAATGATGTTCATTTATTTTACTTGATGGCCAAATCCCATGTAGGTCAGGCACATTCAACTCTTTTATTTTATGGCCAAATCCCATGCATTAGTTTATTGTTAAATATTTTATTTTTAACAATAAAAAGGAGTATTATTTTTACCTTTTCATATATATTTTGTCACCACGGAGAAATAAAAGGGCTTAAAGAAAAAAAATTGACACTCCTGGACCTGTTTAAATTCACATGTGTACGGGTAAGTTGGCCCGTTCCACAGAGGAAAGAGAAAAATAATTGACACTCCCTATTCTACCCTTCCTACAAACGCTCATGGAGCAGGGAATTTGAAATGGGGGAAGGGTTTTTTCCTCCCTGCTATTATATGTTTTTAATTTAAAAAGATACAACAAATGTGTTTAGTGTGATTGGTTATTATCCTTGCTTTTCTTTAAAATGGTCATGGTTCGAATCCCAGTACGTGTCTTTTTAATGAATAAAAAAAATGTATTGTGAAGACCAAAATGTCCTTCCTACTTTCACTCTCGTTGCAGGAAATTTGAAATGGGGCTCCCGTTTTTCCCTTCGGCGTATTATATTACTAGCTTATAACCCGGCCCTTTGGCCGGAATGCTCATATTTGATTATTTGTATTTTTATGTTACGTTTAAGTCTATTAACCCGTTTAATCTTATTGATAATCATTCGATCGAAGATGATACATAAAGAAATAATATATAGGTCGAACATTCGGAGAAATATCATAATCATTTAAGAATATAAAATATAAAAATGTATCATTGACCCCATTTTCATAAACCATAAACCTAAAGATTCAATAGCCACCACTCTCGTTGTACAACCAAATTTCTATTTCAAGAGGCATATATTCAACCAAAAATTCAATTTCTAATCTTCCTTCTACAACTTCAGTTATTGATGAACTCCATTCTATTCGCCATGAATTGATATCGGAGTTGAAATCTTCTACTCGCCCAGCTTAAAATCCCCAACAATAAAACCGTAGTGCCAAGAGATACCTGAAGATTGATTTTCAATGACAGTCCGGTACTGGGAAGTGAAAGGCGCAAACTATTGCACGATGGATGAAATTTCGGAGGAAGTTAGAAAGAGAAAAGAACAAAGATAAAAAAACACAAAATTTAAATTGAAAAATGCAAGGATACAACAGTAGTTACATAATTAGTTTCTTCCATGTTGGCCAATTACCCATTTACCTTTAGCAAAAATTAAGGAGAGAGCGAGAATTTAAAATTGAGAAAATTACATGAAACTCTACTATGAAAATAGAAGTATCAAGCTCGATAAAAATACATACGATAGACTTACTGAGCTTGCTAATTATGATGAAAAATTCCTCTGATTTTCAGAGATTAACTTTGTCTATTTTTTGTATAAAAATGGATGCATTAAATTTGTTTAGTGTAACTGGTTGTGATTGTTATCTTTGTTTGAAGAGACCTGGGTTCAAATCTTGATATTGCTATTTTTATATGAAATAAATAATAAATGTGTAAAGACAAAAATAACCTTCCTACTTTCACTCTCGTTTCAGGAAATTTGAAATGGAGAAAAATACACAAAACTCTACCGTATATTAATGGAGGATGTGTAGATTATGCCGCAAGCAACCAAAATTTTTGTTACTGTTACTTAACGAAAAAATAGCACAACCGGGTTATTGTTCATTTAATAATTAAGCGATGTCCAAGAGCCGCTGTTCCTTAGTTATATGGTCAAGTGAATCTCAGCCATTGGAGCTCATTAAAATTTAAGGCAAAGACAATATATTAGCCATAATTATTAAGCAGCGGGAAATTATAGCAACAACTATCGAAATACAAATTATTAGCCAATCGCAAATTCTGTTAGTAATGATGACTAAACTTTTATGATGCTGAGCTGGCTCCCACATGGCAGTCATCGTATAATATTTTTTTACTAATGTTGACATGGCCTTCTCTGTTAAAAATTTAAAAACAGTAACGGTTGTTAGCCAAATCTTGACCCGCAACAATAGTTATGGCTAATAATTTGTATTTCGATAATTGTGACTATAATTCCCCGCTACTTAATAGTTATGGCTCTAATAAATTCAATTTAATTGAGGGCATGTTGGTTATTATACAATTTATTTATTTGGAAATTGAAATAAAAAAACATGGCTGGTCGTATCCCTCCCGTCCTGAGACTTTTCGCATCGTCGCCGCCGACTAGAGATTTTCCGGCGTTCCTCCACGCCCAGCTCCGGTCCTTCCTTCTACTCAGACCTTCATGGTGGCGGGGATTTTCCCCCTTCCCCAAATTGGATGGCGAGGATGGGATTCATGGAGGATGGGATTCATGGCGGCGGGGATTTTCCCCCTTCCCCAAGGATGGGATATTATTTTTGCACAGAGGAAATTCACACACACAGAGAGATGATTTTTTCATCTCGTCATCGGCGAATTTTTCGGCGTCGGTGAAAGAGAATTTTCCGGTGATATTGTCTATTTCCCGCGAGCCGCATGTTTCCCGGACTTGCCGCGGACTGCCTCTGGAATTTTTCCGGTGGCTTGGGACTAATTCCCTCCCTGGCGGTCCCTTTATGGCCCTGGGAATAATAAGTGGCGTGGGGATTTGAGAGAGATAGCTAATGGGTATTATTTGGGATGGGAATTATTTGTTGGCCCCGGAGAGAGAGTTTTCCGGCGATCGGAGGAAATTTTCCGGCGATAGTGTTGGACTTTGTGATGTTTGCTGACCTATTTTGTAATGTTTGTATAGATTCGGTTTGTATTGTTTGTCATTTTTAGTGATATTTTGTACGGTTAGTATTCTTTGTACTGTTTGTCGGTTTATTTTATAATGTTTGTACGCTTTGTTATTTTGTAATGTTTGTCGGTTTTTTTTGTAATGTTTGTAAACTTTGTTATTTTTGTGCACCATGTTTATCATTTTTGTCAACCATGTTTGTAATGTTTTTTATGTCTAAAAAACAATCAGGTTTACTTTTGGATGGAACTCCTCTATATAGAGATGGAGCCTCCAAAGTCAACCCGGGTGTTTTTTCCAGTTCGTATGGATTGTCGGTCTAGTTTGTCATTTTTGTCCACCATGTTCGTAATGTTTGTATGTCTAAAAAAACAACCGGGTTGACTTTGAGACGGAGCCCTCTATATAGGGATGAAGCCTCCAAAGTCAATCCGGGTGTTTTTCCAGTTTATATGAATTTTTGGTCTAGTTTGTCATTTTTGTCCACCATGTTTGTATGTCTAAAAAACACCCGGGTTGACTTTGGTAAGGAGCCCTCTATATAGGGATGGAGCCTCCAAAGTCAACCTGGTTGTTTTTTTCATTTTTATGGTTTGTATTGTTTGTCGGTCTAGTTTGTATTTTTTGTACAGTTCATATGTCTGTAATGTTTGTAAATCAGTTTGTATGTTTTGTCCCTCTAGTTTGTACTGTTCGTATGTTTGTATGGTTTGTACTGATTGTAAGTCCGGTTTGTATACTTCGTAATTTTCCATAATACCCAAACTATCTCTGTCATTAATTAAATAGCCCTTCCCACTTTTTAACCATCAGATTGCTATATCAAGATCTAAGGGCTGGGAGGTGCTTAGTTAAGTGACTAAGCACCCTCCTAAACGCTGGATCCTCTCTCCTAAGCCACGCTGGGTAGAAAAAGATACTCTGCCAAAATATCAATTTCATTTTTCCTTTTCATTGATGAGAATTGAGGGGTGATATAAGCAACTTTTCCTACAACTTTGTAGAAATTGTTTATTTCATGGTCATTATATTTCATCAAATACAAAAAACAGAAAAAACATCAATGGTACGTACAAGTATGTAGTAACACTTTCGATTAATCTCACATCTACAAAATAAGGGGCGAGATTCATAGGTCATAAGAAACAATCTGATTTCATTGTATTGATTGAGCAAACTGTATTATGGAAATTTATTGTAATGATTAAAACACTACGAAAAACTTTTGGAGGGATAGTTATTTCATGATTAAGACACTATGTAAAGTTTATGAAGGGATAATCATTTCTTATATATCGATTTGACAAACAAATTAAGTAAGTCTACGTAGTATAAGTTTGAACGAAAGTTTCTTTACTATTAACAAAACTGTTAATCTCATCAACGAAACGTACAAGTATGTAGTAACACTTTAGATAAATCTCACATTTACAGAGTACGTTCGAGATTCATAGGTCATAAGAAACAATTTAATTTCAGTGTATCAATTGAGCAAAATGTATTACGGATTTTTTTGTAATGATTAAGACAGTATCTAAAATTTATGGAGGGATATTTATTTCATGATTAAGATACTATGTATAGTTTATGAGGGGATAATAATTTCTTATGTATCAATTAAACAAAAAATTAAATAAAGCTAGGTATAAATTTGAACGAAAGTTACTTTAATATTAGGGCAAATACAATATATTAGCCATAACTATTAAGTAGCGGGGAATTATAGCCACAACTATCAAAATACAAATTATTAGCCAATCGTTAAGTTTTCGTTAACACTTATATTAGTAATGATGACTAAGATTTTACGATGCTGAGTTGGCTCCCACGTGGCAGTCATCATATCATATTTTTTATGATCCTGACATGACCTTCTACGTTAAAAATTTGAAAACAGTAACGAGCTGTTAGCCAAATCTTGACCCACAACAATAGTTATGACTAATAATTTGTATTTCGATAGTTGTGGCTATAATTACCCGCTACTTAATAGTTATGGCTAATATATTGTATTTACCCTTAATATTAACAAACATATTGAGTAATTCTATCATAATATAAGTTTGAGTGAAATTCCTTTACTATTCACTATATTGTTGACCATCTGATCAATTTGTTATACGCAAAGGTTTTGTAAGGTTTTTTTTATATTACCGTTTAATCAATGTGATATTTCCATAACATATTTATTTCATTATTAGTTAAAAAAATAATTCATTAAACCTTATGGAGGTATCTATACAAAATATTTTTTTGATTATTTTCTTTAACTAAATTATTAAATGATAATCAGTTTTCTTCCACAGCGAAGCGCGGGCCAAAAAAATAGTATATTTTATTAAACAATCGTGAGAAAAAAGGGAAATTACAAAGGGTCCAAACAATCGTGAGAGGCAATCTCTCACCAAAGACCCTGGGATGCCACAGAGGCAGAGCCACTATCCTTTTGAGGTAAGGTAACAAGCGAAGAGCAAAAGCAAAGCAAACCAACTCAACTCAGCGAAGCACTAAATTAACTTCTTTCCCGTCCGAATTTTCTAGCTTGTTCTGGGCGGGAGGAGTTTAGCTTTCATTCCATGAAGCCATTGTGCAGCCACCTGTTGATTGACTTTCTTTGTGGCAGTAAGCCATCCGTAGATAGCGAATCCGATCCTGTAGGCCAGCTATCTGTCCGTCGCTTCTTCTTCTTCTTTGAAGATCCTCGCGTTTCTTTCCACCCACATTGTCCAGCAAAAGGCGTGTAAAAACACTTTCGAACACCACTGGGATGGAGCATTTGGTTGCCCTTGGTACCATAGCTTAATTCTGTACGAGATGTCTACAGCTACGCTACCATCCCCTTCCATCTTGACAAAGTGTTTTAGTGTGGTCCAGACCGATTTATAGAGCTTGCAGTCAATGAATAAGTGGTTGACGGATTCTTCATCCTCCTTGCATAATGCGCACATGTTGGGTAGACTCACTCCTTTCCTTTTCAGGTTGTCTAGAGTATATTCTTGTGATAAACCATCCACAGGAAGATGCATACTTTGTTGGGGTTCTGCTCCCAAATACTAAAACCCAAACTCCTATGAGTTCCCGCTGTGTACCATTCTGAAATCGGGTTGGGGTATTTGATCGAGACAATTTCCCTCCACCATCTTCCCCTCTCGATCGAAAACCTCCATTGCCATTTGAAAAGAAGTGCCTGATTATGAAGTTCTAAGTCATGGATTCCAACTCCACCTCTGCATCTTGCGGTTTTGCATGAGTCCCAAGAAACCAGATGGAGTCTTTCTCTATCTTGAGATCCTGACCAGAGGAAATCCCGTTGTAGTTTCTCCAACTTTTTCGTCACACTTTTGGGAGCTAGGAAGAGGGAGCACATAAATGTACAATGGCTCGCTAGTAATGCATTTATTAGTATGACTCTGCCCCCTACTGAGAGCAATTTCCCTTTCCAGTTCTCTAGCTTTGTCTGCATTCTTGTGATGACCTTGTTCCAAAGATTTCAGGAAGCTAACTGAGCTCCCAGCGGCATTCCAAGATAGATTGTAGGTACGAATCCACAATCGCACCCAAAAGTTTCAACAAGCCTATCTATATTATCGACTTCTCCGACTGGGAAGATTTTGGATTTGTCAAGCTTGATTTTCAAACCGGTAATCCCCTGAAAGCATACAAGAGCAGCCAATACATTTCGGACATGAGATTCACTTGCATCGCAGAATATAATCGCATCGTCAGCGTATAGCATATGTGAGACTTCCCCCTGCCGACTATCTCCATCAGCATAAAATCTAGCGATATAACCCGCTCTCCTGATTTCGCATAAGATGAAGGAGAGCACATCCATTCCAGTATTGAACAAGAAGGGCGACAAGGGGTCACCTTGCTTGAGTGACCTATTCATCCCAAAGAAGCCTGTGGAGTCACCATTAACGAGGACAGATAGCTTCGTGGAGGAGACTAGGCCTTTAAGCCATTTGATGAAGCTCGCCTGCAATCCTGCACGGTTCAAAGCTTTGAAAATGTTGTCCCAATAGATTATCTCAAACGCCTTTTCAATATCAAGCTTAATGACAATTTTAGGCTTCTTTCTTTTCCTCCGGCTGTCGATTACTTCGTTTGCGATTAAACAAGATTCCTGGATCACTTTCCCTCTTTTACCTGCCAATTGAAATCCTGAGATAATAGCTTGAATGAAAGGTTGGATCCTTGTTTCCATTGCATTGGCAAATGGCCTTCTAAACTTCTACTTTAGAGAAAGGTTTTATAAGCTCATCGAACCACCAGGTCTGTAGTTGATCGGGAAGGGCCTGGTATCCATTTGTTCTTCAAATTTCACTTGGAGGTTGTTGGAGATTGCAACCTTGATCTCATTCTCGTCTTCAACCATCCTTCCTCTAAGATTGATCCTCTTAGTCTTATTCTTCCTTCTGTTATGTTTTGCTACTCTATGAAAGTATGCCGAGTTTTTATATCCCACTTGGAGCCAAGTCTCCCGAGACTTTTGGTGCCAGGAAATTTCTTCCATGATTAGTACTTTCTCCACCTCGCACTTCAGCAATGCTCTTTCTGCCAGGACTTTCTCGAATAGTTCTCTCGTCTCTTCATTCTCGTCGATGACTATAATTTTACTAAGGAGTTCCTTGATCCTTCTTTCAAAGTTTCCAAAGTGCAATCTATTCCGGATTTATATAAGGAACTTGGCATGTCTGCTTTTTTGCCCAAACCTTAATAAATGACTAGTTCCTGATACTGGGACGTTCCACCAGCCAACCAAGCATTGGAAGAAGGATTCCCCAAGTAGCCATATATTCTCAAATCTCCAGGGGTGATAGGGCATCCGTTCTTCCCTACTGAAGCATAATTGGGTTATGGTCTGATTCGACCCGATCAAGAGCAACAAGAGCCTGGGGTGCAAGAAGGTCTTCGAAGTTTGTATTGATAAGGGCTCTGTTGATGCGGGAAAGAGACTTCAAACTGTTCCCCTTACTCCAAGTGAACCTGGATCCTTTCAAAGGAAGCTCCACAAGGTGAAACCTGTTAATAAAGCTGTTGAATTCTTCCATAAGCTTTGCATCCCTAGGACAACCATTGAAATCGTCTTCAGACCTTACAAGGTTGAAATCTCCGAGAATGCAGAGGGCATCAAGATATTGTTGAAAGACAAATTCCAGTTCCCTCAGGAACTCTAGTTTTTCTTCCTTGGTTGCGGTTCGTAGACAATTAGGAAGTAGATGATCTCTTCAGTGTCTATGACCTTTAGCCGAGCCGCCAGGGAAAACTTGCCTTCCCAGACCGTAAGGATCTCATAGATGTTTGAGTCCCAATAAATTGAAATACCACCGCTAGCTCCAGTTGAGTCCTTGACAAACCAATCGACCCCTCTTCTCCCACTGATAGAAGCAATCAAACGTTGGTCGCAAGATTTTCATTTAATTTCCATGAAGCCAACAATGATTGGTTTCCATCTCTTCAACAGTCTCTTGATTTTTGCTCTTTTGTCCGGATTGCCTAAGCCTTGAACATTCCAGGCAATTGCAGTATGAATCATGAATCATGGGTGTCACAGCAAGATGAAGCTCCCTCAAAAGAAACCTATCTATTTAACCTAACCCCCATCGTTGTCTTTCAGATGAGCCGATCGAGTCCGGTTTCTAGGGGTTAAGGGAGGGCAATCATCAGTACCTAATCTGTGTATTTGCATTTCGAGTCTCGATCTCGCCTTCCTTTTCCTCTTCTTGTGAATTTCAGTGGCAATGTCTGCAATCTTCCTCTCAACTAGGGGTGCTGAATCAGAATCGCGGAGGCAAAGGATTCTGCAGAAATTCAGGCTTTGACAGACTAGCTCTTGGAGGCACTGTTGCATTGCCAACTATCCATATACTTGGGGTTGACTGGGTTGAAAGGGACGATGGTGAGGCAGGGGTTGGCCGGAGCCGAATCAGGGTCAGGAGAGGGCAAGGTGAGGGATGGGTTAAATTCAGATTAGGGGGGGGGGACTCAAAACAAGTGGGGTTGTCTCAGAAGGCGGGGGGAGGAAGGCTCATAGCAGAGAAGATCAGTTGGGTGAGGGCAAGGGGTGGTGAAGGTGTCAGGGGGAAGCCATTGGAGGAGATGGAGGGGGTGGAAGGGGTTGATAGGGTAATTTAGTGTGATTGGGGTTAGAATGAATCAGGGAGGAGGGAGAGCAGGGAATCCAAGACGAGTGAAAACGAAAAGGATATATATTTTTTTCCTGAGGGAGACGATGGGATTGGGCCTACTCGAAGGTTTAGGAGGCTAGAGGGTTAAAGGAGGCTGGGTTTGGGTTGAGAGTCTGCAGGTGGTGCGGAGATTAAGAGTTGGGCTCGAATCCATTAGCCTAATTGAGGAAGGCCACGAAAACGACCCGAATTTACGGAGCCATATGTGATTAATGCCCATTCTGATGTTACTCTTCTTGGGCCCCCGCTCAGATGTCTTAAATCATCTGCTAGTGGCACCTTGCCCAGTTTTTGAAGCTTTTGTTGAGTTCAAAAGGCAGACCCCTGTTTCGGTTGTCAAAGAATTCAACCGTCAGACACATGTCGAGGAAGGAACGTCTATCCTGGGATCCATCTTCTTACACCTCCAAGAAGAAACAAGACTTCTGTTCCTTTATGGTGTTGGTTCCCAACATCGTAGGAAGCTTTTATCTCACCGCTTTAGCATAGGACTTTCCTTGGGTAACCCAAGCATCATGAACGATTGACGGGCTCAGCGCTTTCTTGCTTCTCGTTTCGCGTAAGCCAGAGACGAACCCCTCCCATTTATCTGGAGCGAAGGGGATGGAGATATAGTATCTTGTCCCGTTTTCCAGGATCTCTGAGATTTTAAGGAAGTGACCTTTAGAACAGGCAAATCGTTCAATATGAATAGTGTGGTTGGACATTTTCCTTCGCCTCTTTGCTTCAAGATACCATCCTCTCCACGAGATTTCTTGAATGGTCTTGCTAAGCCAATCAGCTTGACCGAGATCCAAGAACACAGACCTCTTTCGGCGGCGGCTACCTTCCGTCGAATCTTCAGAAAATTCGATCTTGACGTTACATATTCCTCAATGCACACCGCAGTATTACAGATGGATGTCCTGAAAAATGCAGAACTCGATGACGCAGGTGAAGATCCTTGAATTTGTCCGCTTTTGAATCTCGAGGATTCGCCACTGACCTAAAAAAATGAAAGCGCTCGCCGGAAGAACCCCACGCTCCTTCGCTCACTCTCACTCTCTCACTTCCTCTCTCTTCTTCCTCTCTCATCATTTCTCTCGACAAGATCTTCTCTCCTAATCCTTGCAACTATCATATTTAATTGAACCATCATTGACAAAATACTTTGCATTAACCTCAGAGAACTCCGCCAAAGGTTACATAAGCGGATACATTACATTACGGATGGTGATCCAATCAGTCGACAACTGCTATTTTGCACACCATCGGGCGACCCAATTGGCTTGAATATTGCAAGCACGTCGCACGAAGGAAATCCCCACATTTGGGGCTCGCTGAAGGGGAGAAACGATGAAATCCAGACGTGCAGCAACAACCCACGTCCAATCCTTCCTTGGTCCTCTAATAGTGCCAACCAACGTTTAACAATAAGAATGGATCATGCATGGTTCATTGAGATCCAATGCCAACAAACATCCTTCTTGTAATGCCATTGCTTCCGCTTCCAAAACTGAATTGCAGAGTAGGGGGTCGCCCTTCCCGTCACAAACCTCACCATGATTGTTCGTAACGACAACGCCATATACCACGTCCTGGGTATCATGAAAAAACAATCCATAATAGTGAATCTCGAAATTGAGAATGCCTGACGGTGGTGGAGAGTTGGATGAGGGTGGAGTAGACCGGCTGGAAACACTGATACTCTCTTTCTTCTTTTTTGGGCAAGTTTTCCACTACTGAAGCTCTTGTAATTACTTCAAGCAGGTACGAGTGGGATAAGGATTGACATTTTTGAAGACCTTTTCATTCCGAGCTTTCCTCGTGTTCCAAAGATGGTATACCAATTTTAGGATAGTGTCCTAATGGCAAGACTTCCCAACCACCGAAAGCTAATCAATAATTGTCTAGGATGGGAGGAGAAGGGGGTGGGGGGGGGGGGGGGAGCAACCTGAGGAACCAGATGCATCAAGGACTCCCCAACATGGGCACATCCAAAGAGAACATGGTCCGTGGATTCCTCCATCTGGAAGTAGATAAGGCATTCTCGTGTTGGAGAGCAATGTCGGGAGAAAATGTTCTCTTTTGTCAATAAAGCTCCTCTAGATGCCTTCTAGAGGCAAAATTTTATCTTCAGTGGCAAGGAGAGGCTCCAAAGCCATTTCCATTTCTCATTATCCGCCCGGGGAACCTCTGAACTCTTAATGGTCTCAAAATGGTGGTTATCTTGGAAAGCATGGTAGGCAAAACTAACTGAGAATTCCTCCGTCGTTGTAAATCACCACACCCAGAAATCCTCCATCTACAAGGAGCCAATGGGGATCATGCCGATAGCTTGTGGGTCAACCATCGAAACCTGGCCACCAAACTCTCTAGAGATCCCACATCCTTTCGTCACGTCGTTGTAAATCGCCACACCCAAAAATTCTCCATCTACGAGGAGCCAATGGGGATCATGTTGATAGCCTGTTGGTCCACCATCGAAACCTGACCACCAAACCCCCGAGAGATCCCACATCCTTTTGTTATGATTGATTAAATCACAAACCATCCTTTGATCATTGACTGGTCCTATGATAGTCCCATCAGGCTTCTTCAGAATCCATGGATCGTTGAAGATTCGCGTGGTCCTTCCATAGTTCCATTTTCTATGACTCTGATCATACCTTGACCTATCTATTGCTAAACATCACAAATGCTTGCCCAGATCGAGGGGGCTCTACTTTCTTTACGAGCATCTCTAAAATCACATTAAGCGACATACAAACCCTTCAGAATCCTGGCCCACAGTGAATCAGGTGAGGATAGGATCCTCGAAGCTTGTTTCACAAGTTTTCAATATTTAGATGTGAACAACTCCTGAGACTACTCACAATGTGAGTGGGGGGAGAAGGGAAAAAGTGAAAGTAGTGAAAAATGGGTGGGAAAACTCTAAAAAAACGGACAAAAAGAGGAGGAAGAGAGGGTGGAGGGGGCGGTTCGGGACCACTAGGCGCGCAGCCCGGTTGGTTTATCTGTTTTTTTATGTTTTTTCTTTAATTAAATGATTTGGTTTTATTTTTGGTCCCCAACGGACAAAATTGCCTACCAACGGCCTTATTTTCCAACGATCATATGTTTATGTTTAATTATTAATGCAACAAATTTTTTATTAAGACACTCGAATATGTTCAAAACACAACAACAAAAATGCACAAATGACATACAATAATATTTAATTATTATGATTTGGTCATTGATGACGTCATATTTAATTAGTGGTAAAAAATTATGTCCAATTTTAAAAAATATATCGAAATTTTCATATTAATTAATTATTACTACCTATGTGAAAATAATGATCAAATTATCAAAATACAGTGACAAGATCAACTATAGATTGATTTTATAAAAAAAAATAACATACCAAATATCCTCTTTCCCTTCCCCCATTGTGGTCAAACTCTTCCCCTTCCCTATTTCCCCTCCCACATTGTGAGTGGTCTGAGGATCAAAAGCGTGCATTATTCCTTGTTATGGGCATTTGTTGTTCTTAGTTGATTCTTGAAGTTGTAGTAATCCAGTTGCATAGTGGATCTATCTTTTTAAAGTGACCAAAATTTTCAGGTAAGAAAAGAAGGGTGCATGAGAACCGGGCCAAGCACGAAGAGAAATCCTGAAGGAAAGCATATTTCTGAGTTAAGTGAACCCCGCACTACTAAAAATAGTAAGTCTTACTCTTATACATCAGCTTTCAATCCTTGTTTATTGGTTGGTTAGTTGATTATATACTTATATTTCGGATCCCACATAATCGTCATGGAAGCTTGTGGAGATGAGCAAAACAACCACAACAAACTTAGTAGCATATGAGGACAAGACACATGTCACTCTTCTTGCTCTCATTAGTGAGTGCAATAAAAGAGAGAGAAAAAAAAAACTTAGAGCTTTTCTCTCTCTCTCTTCCTCCTTTTTCTCCCAATATTTTTTTCTTCTTTGCTGAACCTAACACAACAGAGGGAGAGACAAAGATCTTGTAGCAAAACGAACCAAAAAGAAAGGAAAGAAAAGAAGAAGTAAGAAAAAGATGACAGCCGTTTCAGATAAGAAAGCATTTCCAGAGGCTAATGTAGACAAAGAGCTGAATCCTAGCCACAATAAAAGAGTTGAGGCTGATTCCACTTCCTCCAGCATTGCTGCCTCCCTTGCCAACAAGGTACTCTATTCTTGATCATTATCTTTTGACATTTCTCTTTACATGATCTTACTGCTATCGATCGTTGGATAACCGCAAAACGTTGGTTGTAATTTGCTTATGTAAATGTGGATTGCTTGACGTGAAAAATATCATATTTCAATTTGTTTTCTTGAACATATAATTGTTAGAACAAACAGTTATGGGGAAACCTTTTGGGTGTTGGCATGGCAGGAAAAAGAGGAGGCAGAAAAGAAGAAGGCGAGCGAGGATAAGAAGGATCGTGCGGATAGCTTGAAAACGACGGTCATAATCTCAGTGATCTTTGCTGCTGTTGCTGGTGCTGCATTTGGCATCGCCAAGAAATTGAGAGAGAGACAAACCTGAGAATGAGCCAAATATAAAGCCCAAAGAAAAATCACGGCCCATTGATTAGGCTGGTTAACTATATCTTTAACTTGTTTCTTGCTTTTGTTTTTCCTAAATTGAAGAGTTTTTTTTTATTTTATTTTGGATTTATTTCAACCCTTGCTTTCTGCAGAAGTTTGTCGTAGAGAAAACTGGAAAATCTTGCTACATTTTAGCTGCAACATCACCCTAGTTTGGAGTGGCATTAGTTGGATCATTATATTGAGACGCTTAACCAATGTCGTAATTAGGATGTGATAAATGTGTTTATCGTCCACACAGTCCACACAATCACGTAAGAGGTTTCATGTTATAATCAAGCGGTTTCTTTTTGGAATCAACTTGATCCACAATATTAACAATTAATTTAAGCATAAAACATAAGAATCTATGCAAATTTCAAGCTCATATGTTGATTTCGTTTGAAAAGATGTGTACAAGAATGATATAGATTTTTTCTATATTATATCATAATCACTCTCGTTATTAGAACTAACTAATTCTTGATAACTCGTTGGGGCTGAGACAGACTCAACTTAAAAAAGTAACTTGTTTCCCATTGTTTTGGGCTAGCATTCTTGTACGTCTTGCATGGTAAGTTACATTTGAAGATTTTTTTTTTGTGTTGAAGCATGAAAAGATTATTTGACGATTAATTTAGTGCACAAGATATTGTAGAGAAAGATAGTGCCAAAATTATATGTACATTTTACGCCATACAGTAGATGATACAATGAACATTCATTAGGTGATTTGAGAGGTCACTATTTAGAGGTGGCAATTTGAATCCAATTCAACCAATTCATTCATTAAAATGTTCAACTAATCCAAATTCAATTGGATTGATGATTTTATGAATACTTGGAAAATTATAAATGTCACCTGAATTCATTAATTCAATCCACCAATTCATGAATTTGATCTATTTGTCACCTCTACCTAAGTCCATGTAATCCCCTTCTTCTTGTCCACAACTTCCTAATCCTCAACATACTCCATACCATAAGTTGAGATGCTAGACATATACACTAAGTTTGTTTAGGGGCACAAATGAAAGGGTGTAAATTTTTGGGATGGTGGAACCCAAGACATTTGCATCTGTTTGGTTATTTTGCAACAATGGTTGGGATTGCATTAAAAGGGTAAAGTTTACTGTTTCACTTCCATCCCCCATTATTATCATTTTCATTTTTTTCTATCCAATTTATTGTCTTCTACGATTCTACCTTCTTTCTTCCCATTCAATTTATTACTAACCTTAAACGAGGTTAGAGTGTCTGTGTCTGAATGAGGTAGGAGTAATCTGCAAAATGATTCAAGATGCTATAAAGACTAATGAATCCAAAGCCTGGCTTCATAGCTTTCGAGAAGCCAATACCGTAGCCCACCAACTTGCCCACATTCCTCTATCTATTAATGATTGTAAGTGTTGGACTGCAGAGACTCCCTCTGAAGTTTTTGCTACTGTTTCCTTTGATTCAAGCAACTTGGCTAAGCAATAAATTACGGTGGCCTTACCCTGGTTTCAAAAAAAAATTATTTTTGTTCTCTTCCATCTCTCTTCCCCCATTCATTAGAAAAAATCGCTAAACCTAGATTTAGAAGCCATAGATTCTGATTCTGGACAATCCGTCTCGTCGACTTCAATCAACTGATGAGTTTTCTCATCCTCCATCTCCAATTGTTGCATCATACAAAAGTAGGATCGATCTACTATTCTTGTTGTGGTGCTCCACCATCTTGATCGTTTGGCTGCTGGGATCTCCATCTTCATTTGAACTTTGTCCAACTTGCCGCTACTCTTTGATTGAAGGTGAATGTGATTAAACCCCAAACTTTATCCATGATTGTTACTTACCATGAATCGCTGATTCCTTCCATCGTTTTTTGTCCGATGAATGTTCCATTTTTTATGAATCACCATTGTTGGTTGAACCGGACTAACCAAGTCAAACCGATTTTGGGTTGGATCGACCAACTGATTTGGGATATGACCGACCGAACCGATATTCTAATTCCATGAAGGGACACATCCCTTTGGCCTAATGGTGGTTGCATTCTTTTATGAATAAGGATTACCTTATGGATAAAGGCAACCTTTCGTATGGATAAAGGCAACCTTTCATGAAACAATGCATGGATTCAGCCCTATAAATATGTGTGTGGGGTGCATGATGCCACATAACATCAAACATATTCTTCTTCTTTCTTCCAAAAATTTCTAAGTATACTTTAGTGTTCTTGAGCCTGGAACCTAAAGTGGTGATAGTTTTATCCTCGGGAGAAATTTCCTGTAACCCAAGGCTTTGTAGAGGGTGGAAATATTCTTTTCGGAAAGTGAACGTTGTTCACGACTCTATCACAATCCTGGTCACCCGGTATCGGGCTATCGTACGTGTACCCTCGCCCCAATAAGTCCCAACAATCGAAAAGAATATTTTCCGGTATGATGGCTCGAACCGATCTTTACAAGATTCCGGGTTCCGGTCTATGGAATTATGAGAATGTTCGATGATGGGTTTTTCATCGATGGCAGTAGAAGATGGGTTTTCTTCGTACTTGTCTCATGGTCTATTTCATATCCGGAAGGTAACTTGGAAGAGGGATGATTCGAAGATGAGGAAGAAGGAGAATGATTCGTAAAATGGAGAAATAGAAGAATGAAAATTGCCTTTGGGTAGGTCACATACTCAATGGTTAATTAGTCTAATTCTCTATTCGACATTTACGAAGTTCTAGATAAACTTGGATTTGTCTAGTGGTTTAGTGGTGTGATTTTGTCTAGTTGTTTATGTTATTTTAAACCAAGGAGACAAAATTGTATATACAATATTTGATGATTCTAGTAATAGAGTCGTTGTGTTTGTATGTAGATGACATATTTATCTTTGGGACCAATCAAAGATAAGTGATTTTGTCAAGTGGTTTATGTTATTTTAAACCAAAGAGACAAAATGTGTACACAATTTATGATGATTATGGTAATGAAGTCATCATACATTTGTATGTATAAGATATGCTTATCTTTGGAACCAATAAAAGATAAGTGAACTTTGATAATAAAAAAAAATTGTTATTTCAATTCTCCATGTAGGACATGGGGTAGGCAAATGTGATTCTGTGTATTGAATCAAGCGGAACGACAAAGAAGAGTCCTTCTCTCAATTTTTCTGCATGAGAAGGTACTTGCATAAATTCCATAGTAGGAATTGTAGTGAGTTAAAGACCCCAATGGATCCAAGTATGAAACTTATGGTTAATTGATAGGGCAAAAGCGTATAGCTTCAATTCCTATCTCGTAGTAAACCGGAAAGTCCGGGTATCGTCTCTCAGGGACTGGTACAACCTTATATTCTATCAAATTTATGAGCAAATTATAAGTGAAAATGGTTTGAGATATAAACTAATTTCTAAAAGCAAAATAAACTAAACAAATTAAGCGAGTGAAAACTGTCGGGTTTAATTCAATGGGAGAAAGCTCTGGGAGAAACACCAGGATTCACTACCTATCCTATCCAGATTAATTCACATGTTCCAATCAATTTAATCCATATCTCTACAGCCAGGATATCTCTGCGGTGCTAGCTATCCCTGTCGGGAATTACTACGTACTAAGCAATTAATTCAAATCCTACTGTCGTAGCTCAATGAGTTAATTATTTAAGACCGATATCCTATTTAAGACCGCATAACACCTTATTTAATCCACTGTCGCTTCGATAAGTTACTATGTCACATGAAATAGGTTCAGTTATTAGGGTTTCACTGTCGCTAATAACCTAATTAACTACAAATCATTGTATTGGTGGCCAGTCAACACAAAGCATTAAGTAATTTCATGCAATAGAGATTGGAGGAAAAGAATCATAAATCAATCCATCAAATCAAGAAATAGCTACATCCTATGGTGTTTCCCCCAGAAATTGGGGTTTAGTTCATGATCATGGAGAACAAACTAACAAATAATTCTAGGTTTAACATCTTAGAATTCAAGAAATAAGAAAAAGAATTACGAATAAAGTAACTCTTTTCTCTAACCCTGATTCCCGATGATCGCCTGAAATTTAATTCCAAATCAGTACTCGACAAGCAAAGGGTTTCGCTTTGCGCGCTGCTACTGCTTCTCCGCTAATCGTCGTTTGCTTCCCTCTAGTTCGGTGCTGCCTGCTCGCGATCCGGCCAAGCGCTGCTGCTTCAATTCCCGGGCACACGATCGCCGCCCGCAATTAGTTCCGGTCCTAGCTTTGCTGCGCTTTTTCTTTTTTTCCCCCAATGAGATTTCCGCCCCAAACCAAAAAAGAGCCTCTAAGCTTCCGTCCAAAATCCCTACCAAAGTAATACCCTCCGCCCAAGACTTCTCTTTTTCTTTCTTTAATTATTCCTCCCCCAGCAATTATGTTTTCCGCCCAAAAAATTCCAAATCAGAGACTTTGGTCCGCCTCCATGCGCTGTCCCCAACTTCTTGTGGCCCACTCTAATTCTTTGGCCCAGGAAGGATCCTCCGTCCAAAATAATTGGTCCGACCCAAAAGAATACTCCACCAGTAATTCGAGTACGATTTATTGTTTGTGCATTCGCTCCTTTTTCGTGCTTTCTCCACCTGTAATATATCAAACTCATGGCACTAGGCAGTAATGGTTTTTCAACCATTCTCGGGTTAGGGAGCCCTAAAATAGCACCAATTGGCTAAAACATACCATGAATAATCACATAAAGTCCAAGAACCCGATATATTAAAGCCGAATATCACAACCCCACACTCAATTGTTGCTTGTCCCCAAGCAACGACTCAAAAGACACAAACACATAACCAACCATAACAATGACACAGTACAGACTCAACACTCAAAGCAAAACACCAAATTTCCTTGTACTCTTGTTGTAATCAGTAGTTTCTTTCTCAATGGACAAGTTGTGCTCTAATGGTCATACCTTTCACCCCACACTCAAGTTCTTTGCAACCATTACCATTGACTGACTCAAATCCATCAAAAACTCAAATAACAACACTCAATTTTGATCGTCAGTAGCGGGTGATTAACAACTTATGGTGCAGCAATTATTAGGAGACTCTAACCACATCAGTGAGGTGCATATCTCGTGAGGACAGTCTGGCTTACTCACACCAGTCATAAGCAATTAATTTAGCATGAGTCTCAAAAACTAATGGGGGAAGCCTTTCGCAAACATGATTTTAACTTTAAGCACATCACTACCTTTTATGACAAGGAGAGGCTTTCTCTCTTTCTGATTTTGCTTGCCGAGAGGTCGTATTTAGTACAAGTGGGATTTGTTTCTTACTACCGGTGACCGAGCAAGAGCAATTTCTGCTTCTTAGCACTCGCATAAGGGATTCTTTTAACTCCATATCCTCGGTCCGTGTGGAGGGTCATTTCACATCCTCTAATGGCACTTCACTCAACTGGGGATCGTACTTGATAAGCAACATCGTACGGTCGCGAACCGATTCTCAATTGAATCTTTCCTCATCCCCATGTGCAATGAGTGATTGCCTCACGCGATTTTGGCATTTTTACCCACACTTTAATTGTTATGGCAACTTTCTTATATTTTACTTTTCAGGTAGTGTTTTCTTTTATGAAGATACAGTTCACCCCATCATAAAACATTCAAAACAGAGAAACTCGTTGCCAAATCAAAAGCTCACAATTGATGCAAGTAAGCACGATATCCAAACATGTCGAATGGTCAATGTTCGCCACCTAACTACTTCACCAAAAGTCATTACACTATCCTCACAAAAGAGAATGTTGCTAAAAGAGTTTGCTCATTCAAAGCATATCAAGTCAGTCAAAACATTCAAGCTCATTGTGAAGAACCATGCAATTCAACACTAGTGGGGTGATTTTGATGATTTCCTTCAAGCACAACTCATTTTCAAGGCATCACGGTCATTTACATCATGTTACCACAAGAGTACAAGGTTTTGTTTTTAATTTTTCTGATTTTTAGGTGTTTTTTAGCCATTAGCTTTGCACAGGTAGCATGCTTTTTACACAGGCAGATTGCTTTTTACACAGGCAAACTGCATGCAGTTTGGCTGTGCTCAACCTAATGGCAATTTTTTTTTGTTTTTTTTTGGATTTTTTGTTTTTTTTTACCGACCACATGACAAAAGGAACAAAAAAAATTTTGAATTTTTTTTTTTGGATTTTTTTTTACCACATGCAACAGGGACAAACAACACTAAGACTCACCACCCCACACTCAGGATGGAACATTGTCCCTAATGTTCAACTCCTAATCTAAACATGCACGGGTTTGACACAACTAAAAATAAAAATAAAGAAAAGAAAACTTACCTTGGGTTGCCTCCCAAGAAGCGCTTGTTTAACGTCCTCAGCCTGACGTTTATGGAGCTTTCAACCAATGGGTATGGAAAGGTATCCAGCATACCCTCCCGAGCAATGATAGAACGCATAGCCTCCATCTAACATATGAGTCACCTCTGCAGGGCCAGGTGTACGAAAATTTGGTATGACCTTCTTATCTTGCATGTTGGACCCTTTAGTGAGGCGTAGGTGGTACTGCAGCGCCTCAAGCAAGTACTCTTCCTGTTTCAATGTCAGTGAAGAAGGAATAATAACAGGAATATTGAAATCCTTACCCAAATATCTATACTTGAGGTGACCTGGCAAGGATTTCTGCCCTTGCTTTGATTTCAGAATCTGAGCAGATAGGATAGGTGATAGTTCTTCGGATGGTCCACTATCACAGGAAGAGGGATTTTTCCTTTCTCGAGCTCCACTTTCAAAGTCATCAAATGCATCGTGATTATGATCAATTTGAAAGACATTAAAAATTTCCTCCTCCTTACCTACTTGGAATGTCAACTTGCCTCTCCCAACATCGATGAGTGCATCGCCAGTGGCTAGAAAAGGTCTACCAAGAATGAGAGGCACTCCCCGATCTTCTTCCATCTCCAGAATCACAAAATCTGTAGGGAGAATAAACTTCCCCACCTTCACCAATACATTCTCCACCACTCCTTTTGGAATTTTTACTGATCGATCAGCCAATTGGAGAGTGATCCGAGTAGGCTTAAGAACATCTCCCAATCCCAATTTCTTGTAGACTGAGTATGGCATCAAATTAATTCCTGCTCCAAGATCACAAAGTGATTTATTGAATTCTGTACCTCCAATGACACATGGAATGGTGAAGCTGCCCGGATCATCCCTCTTTTCTGGTAATTTATTCTGAATCACAGCACTACATTCAGAAGTAAGGGTTACCTTCTCCAGATCAGCCCATTTACGCTTCTTTGTCAGCAACTCCCTTAAGAATTTAGCATATGCAGGCATCTGTTCAAGTGCCTCCGCCAAGGGTATGTTAATCTGAAGTTGCTTGAAGATATTCATAAATTTCTTGAAGTTTGGGTCTTCTATGGGCTTCATTAACCTTTGAGGGAATGGCGCGGGAGGTTCATAAGGCTTTACCTCTTCATTCTTCAATTTTTCCATTTTTTGAGGTACACGGGCAGCATGCTTTTGCACAGGCAAACCGCTTTCATTTTGCCTGTGCAAGGCTGATTCTTCATTTTCTGCACAAGATCTTTCTTCCGGTGCTTCCTCTTCTGCCTCTGGTGCCTTTTTCGAGCTGCTAGGGTCTTCCAAGGCCTTTCCACTCCTCAATGTCACTGCTACAACCATGGCATCCTTCGGATTCCTCTCAGTATTTGCTGGTAATGTCCCAGGAATCCTGCCTTGCATATCTGCCAAAGTTTGAGCCATCTGGCCTATTTGCCTCTCCATAGCTAGCATAGATGATTGCAAATTATTGTTGATGGCTAGCTGTTGAGTGACAAATTGATCAAGACCCTTCAGATTATTGTCGGTTTTCTGCATGTGAGCCAGAAGCAATTCTTCAAGTTGTGGTTTCTTCTCTGGTTGAGGTTGTTGTTTCTGCAGGCCTGGAGGTGGAATGTTGCGAGCACCAGCTGGGTTGTTGTTTGCCCAGGAAAAGTTAGGATGCTTCCTCCATTGCGGGTTGTAGGTATTTGAATACATACCACCCTGGCCTTGATTTTGCTGATTGTTGATATAGTGCACATCTTCCAACTGATCAGCTACCAGTGGACATAGATCCCTATGATGAGCACCTTCACATAATTCGCAATATGCAACCTCCTCCTGTCTACCAAGAGCCATCTTAGCCAGCCTTCGTTCGAGTGCATCGAACTTGGAATCCAGCTTAGCATCAATCTTTGCTTCTAAACTTGCAACTCTGTCTATCTCATGCAAGCCTCCTCTCCTTCGAATGTCGGTCTCACTACCCCATTCAGTATCTTCAGAGCATATCTTCTCCACCAGTTCATATGCTTCTGGTGCTTCCATTCTTGTGAAACCATTTCGGGAAGCATTATTCAGAGCATCTCGAAATTGTCTTCTGATTCCGTTGAAGAAAATGGAGATCACATTCCAATCTTCAAGACCGTGGCTCGGGCATCTCATTAGAAGCTCCTTATAGCGCTCCCATGCCTCGGTCAGACTCTCATCATCAGCCTGCTTAAAAGTAACAATCTCTTCTTGCCTCTTCATTGCCAAGGCAGGTGGGAAGTATTTATCCAGAAATACCTTCTCAAGCTGACCCCATGTCGTGATGGAACGGGGTGTTAAGTTTTGGAACCAGTGTGATGCATTCCCTAGCAGAGAAAATGAAAACATCCGAAGACGGATTGCATCATCAGATACTGTGGGGCTCTTCATTGTATCACATATACTCGCGAACCGGCGGAGATGCTCGTGAGGATCCTCATTGCTAGCCCCAGAGAAAGTATACCCATTGGTGATCATGTTGATAAATGCTGGGGTAATCTCCATGGTTGCATCCCCAGCCGGAATGAAAACACATGAAGCCCGGGCTCCAGTCCGTCGATTTAAACGATCCCTGATCGAACGATCCTCGTCTGCCATGATGACTGGCTCAATGTCACGAGGTGGTGGTGGTGGTGTAGGGACGACTGGTGATGAAGCCTGCCCTCTCTGGGTTAGGGAAGGCCTAGGAGTTGCGGTTGGATGCTTCCCTAACTTGACCTGTGATGCTCTAAAACACAACTCCTAACAAAGGCCAAGTGTAACCAATGAAAGGGACTGCAGTATAGTGGCTCAAGTGATAAATATCGAATCCACGGGTCTCTAGAGTTACTATTACTCAACTTCAGTTTATTATTTAGCAAATCAGATTAAGATGAAAGAACTAAAACTACTCTAGCAAACTACAGTTAAAGTTAATCTAATTACAGGTTGGGAACTCACTTAGGTATGATTTCCCCTAGCCACTAGCCAGATTAATGATTGATGATCTCTAACCTGTTTCACTTTCATTCACAATGCGGAGAATCCTTGACTAGACCTTGAGTCTCGACTAAAGGAACAAGGCCCTCTTGAGTCAATTGCCTAGAGGGACGTATCCTTCTCTAGAACAACTGATCAAGGCGTTCTGAACTAGACTCCCTCTATCGAAAGGGGTTCTCAATCGATACAAAGTAGTGAATCAACCCTCGACTAAAGCAATCGATCCACTACTATCAATCTATGGTGCTCTATTGACCTAATCAGGTATTCCCTCTCATAGGATCAAAGCAGAATCAATAATCTCGACTAAAGCAGAATTGAATCATGAAAACATGCATAGATTGAATATGAACTCAAGATTATCCAGTCAGAGTACTCATACAATCATCCAATCAAACAAACATAACTAGGGTTCCTCAAAACCTAAGTGAAGGGAAGTTACTCCATAGAGAAGAGAGAGACTGCAGTAAGAATCTTCAAATGATCAGTCTTCAAGTCCGGGCTTGTTCCTCAAGCTTCCAAGGCGAAGAAATCCTCCTTCTCTACTCCAAGAATGCCCTCAAATTGCCCTCTCTCTCTTTGGTTCGTCCCTTGGGTGTTTGGGATCCAAAAACCCAGCTCTCTCCCCTCTTTGGTTCGGAATTTGGCTTAAAACCAGGAAATCCCGACTCGCACGGCCAGGGTGCACGGCCGTGCATATCACCATTCTGGCCGTGCAACTCAAAACGCAGCGTGTCATTTAGTCGAACTTCAGCCCTCTCGCACGGCCAGGGTGCACGGCCGTGCGAGCTTCGGGGGTTGCCCGTGCGTGTCCTCGGCATAAGGCGCACGGCCATATTGCTCACGTGCACGGCCGTGCAGCCTCCCTGGTCTGCCCGTGCAGCTCCCCAAAAACCTCGCCATTCGTCCGTTCTTCGTCCAATCGACCCCAGACTCGCTCCTAAGCCTTCATTCACGTACTAGGACCTGAAACATCACAAACAAGCACAACCTAGCGTGAAATCGGCCTAAAACACGAGAATCAACACCTCAAACGGTGTAAGAATGGGGGTAAAAACATGTGTAAATGACGGTCTATCAAACTCCCCCACACTTAACCGTTTGCTTGTCCCCAAGCAAACCTAACTCAAACCAATGCAACTCTCCAGACCTCTATAGCAACAAACAACCCAGATCGTAGGTAGAGGACTTCCTAGATCGTTTAGCAGCTTACGAGGTCAACCGACACACAAGTCATCTCATAGCTTCTTCGGCGAGAGCACTAGTATCGAGTCGGCATCATGGCAAATAGTGAACAGAGGACAAATGAATTGTGGATGAAGAGATTCTAAAAAACAAAGGATCATGGATCACATTTTTCAAGGTGCTCTATTTTCTTTGAAGATGGTTGGAACCCCTTTTCTTTCTGTTTTGCTTGTTTTCTGTTATTTTTTCTTTACTCTCTTTTTTTTTTCAAGGGTCCCAACCTGCTCTTACCGGCCATGCCAGGAGCGGATGTCTCGAACCTCGTGCGGGGGAAAGACATGTAAGGGGGCTGGAGGTAGTAGGTGGAAATTGGGAACGAATTCCCGTCTCCCCTTACACACTTTCGCCCTATTCGCACGGGAGACGTTATTTTGAAGCACATTTTCGAGCACCTGTTACTTTCAAAACATGATACAAGAGTCCATGACAGGTAGAGAATCCACAACACCACACAATTCAAGGGTCCTAAGATCACTAATTCACTCAATCAACCAACTCAATATGAAGAAGACATGAGACTTCTTAAATGCATCAACATCCTCCATAGTGCTACACTACCTCCCTAGGTTGCATATTACTATAGAGACTGTCAATTCAAAGCATACTGAGCAGGCAATTGCAAGGAAACACGTACTTGGAGCCCTCAAATTTAAAAATTTGGACAGTGGACTAGGCTCCAAGCACACAAACAGCCAAACATTCACCCGCATACATAATCGAACACCCCCCCACACTTAAGCACGACATTGTCCTCAATGGAGGAAAGATAAGGAGGGTTGAACGAAGTTACCAGATCAAGGGTGAATGATGATGTACGGGTCAGGCAGTGCAGTCCAGGAAGAGAGAGTAATCAGAACACAAACACCACACAAAATCTCACAAAGGTTGAGTTATTGACTCTAAAATCAAATAACAAAACTGACTCAACCGAGGAGAAATAGAGAAAGAAATGCAAACCGACTGGTTGGGTTGCCTCCCAACAAGCGCTTCTTTCACGTCGTGAGCCGGACGATGGCTCCTAAGTTTCGGTCCATGCTAGAACCTCCTTGAAGTTGAGGTTCTCGTCGATGAGGTGGAGTCTCAAGTCACGAGCATGTGGTATGACAGGTGATGGAAGCTCGTGTACTTGATGCAGATGAAGTCTCCACCCTCGAGAACTCTCCTTCTCTTCTCTCGTCTCATTGCCCCAAACCAGATATGACAGCAGTGATTGGCCACCATCGCGTCCACCAAGAGGGACCGATGTCGAGGTGGCCTTGGTCTGGCAAAGAGACACTGCAAATGGGTCCTTGCTAAGCAGTTCCTCGAAGTTTGGTGGAGATATCACATGTAACTCATGGCCGGTGCAGGCCTCTTCCGCCTTAACTCCGTCCTCAGCCTGGACGCCAATTGCTTCTTCAACCTCCCTTCCTTCTTCATGTGGTATCACCCCTGGGAAATGATCAAGAACTTCTCCAGCTTCACTTTCGCCATCCTCCACAACTTCTTTCTGCACCCTTTCTTGCTCTTCTTCTTCTAGCACAGATTGGAGAGCAAGTTGCCAAGCAATTTCTTTCATGAGATCTTCTTGCATCTCCGAACTCATGCCCGCCTCTTCAAAGCTCAGTTTGGGGTGTGGGAAGGTGTGGTCGGCTACGACATGACACTCCTGATCATGATCATCACGGGAGCTCTCCGTGACAACTTCAGTGTGCTCCACAATGTCCTTGTAGCCTTCTTCTTCCTCCTCATCTTCTTGTATGGTAGCAGAAGGGTGATCTGGAGCAGGTTGCGCCCAAGATCGCTCAAGATCATCGACGCTCTTCTTAAGGCTCAGGAGGATCCCCTCTGTTTCACGATAGGCCTGGACACAATGATCCATACTGGAGCATGATCTCTCCATGAGAAGCCTCAAATCATAGTGTGGATCTGGCTGCGGAGTGTAGCATGGCTCTGCAGAATGGCCCGTGAAGGCCGCCATGGGTAACTCCAGCTCCAATGGCCCTTCTGGTTGTGGGAGAAATTCTTCTTGGTAATGAGGTTGTTCTTGATATGCCCAGGGGTCCGGTTGTTCTCCGTAGTAAGGGGGTTGGTACTGGAACCCGAATCCATAGTCTTCTCCGCCTTGATTGCTCCACGGAGTCTCGGGGTAATACCACCCAGATGGTGGTGGATACCCCCAATGATTGGAGAAGCCATTAGGATCCATGATTCAGATCTGCACCAACAAAAACACCCAAGTGAAAAGCAAGGGTGGAAAAGAAAAGAAACGAAAAAACGCTAAAGTAACAAACTTCTGCCTTTCCTAATACTCTAGAAAGTCCCCGGCAACGGCGCCAAAAACTTGATGCTCTAAAACACAACTCCTAACAAAGGCCAAGTGTAACCAATGAAAGGGACTGCAGTATAGTGGCTCAAGTGATAAATATCGAATCCACGGGTCTCTAGAGTTACTATTACTCAACTTCAGTTTATTATTTAGCAAATCAGATTAAGATGAAAGAACTAAAACTACTCTAGCAAACTACAGTTAAAGTTAATCTAATTACAGGTTGGGAACTCACTTAGGTATGATTTCCCCTAGCCACTAGCCAGATTAATGATTGATGATCTCTAACCTGTTTCACTTTCATTCACAATGCGGAGAATCCTTGACTAGACCTTGAGTCTCGACTAAAGGAACAAGGCCCTCTTGAGTCAATTGCCTAGAGGGACGTATCCTTCTCTAGAACAACTGATCAAGGTGTTCTGAACTAGACTCCCTCTATCGAAAGGGGTTCTCAATCGATACAAAGCAGTGAATCAACCCTCGACTAAAGCAATCGATCCACTACTATCAATCTATGGTGCTCTATTGACCTAATCAGGTATTCCCTCTCATAGGATCAAAGCAGAATCAATAATCTCGACTAAAGCAGAATTGAATCATGAAAACATGCATAGATTGAATATGAACTCAAGATTATCCAGTCAGAGTACTCATACAATCATCCAATCAAACAAACATAGCTAGGGTTCCTCAAAACCTAAGTGAAGGGAAGTTACTCCATAGAGAAGAGAGAGACTGCAGTAAGAATCTTCAGATGATCAGTCTTCAAGTCCGGGCTTGTTCCTCAAGCTTCCAAGGCGAAGAAATCCTCCTTCTCTACTCCAAGAATGCCCTCAAATCGCCCTCTCTCTCTTTGGTTCGTCCCTTGGGTGTTTGGGATCCAAAAACCCAGCTCTCTCCCCTCTTTGGTTCGGAATTTGGCTTAAAACCAGGAAATCCCGACTCGCACGGCCAGGGTGCACGGCCGTGCATATCACCATTCTGGCCGTGCAACTCAAAACGCAGCGTGTCATTTAGTCGAACTTCAGCCCTCTCGCATGGCCAGGGTGCACGGCCGTGCGAGCTTCGGGGGTTGCCCGTGCGTGTCCTCGGCATAAGGCGCACGGCCATATTGCTCACGTGCACGGCCGTGCAGCCTCCCTGGTCTGCCCGTGCAGCTCCCCAAAAACCTCGCCATTCGTCCGTTCTTCGTCCAATCGACCCCAGACTCGCTCCTAAGCCTTCATTCACGTACTAGGACCTGAAACATCACAAACAAGCACAACCTAGCGTGAAATCGGCCTAAAACACGAGAATCAACACCTCAAACGGTGTAAGAATGGGGGTAAAAACATGTTTAAATGACGGTCTATCAACCTGCTGCCTGTTCAGTCGACAGGTCTTCTCGATCTCCAGGTCTAGTGGCAATAAATCCCTGGTTGTCCTCCTAGGCATGCACAAAAAGGATTAACCTGAAATTCACCTGCACACTAGCACACAGATCAAAATAGTTCACTCACAAAAATCAACAAAAAATAAGGTATGGCAGTCCCCGGCAACGGCGCCAAAAACTTGATAGGGCAAAAGCGTATAGCTTCAATTCCTATCTCGTAGTAAACCGGAAAGTCCGGGTATCGTCTCTCAGGGACTGGTACAACCTTCTATTCTATCAAATTTATGAGCAAACTATAAGTGAAAATGGTTTGAGATATAAACTAATTTCTAAAAGCAAAATAAACTAAACAAATTAAGCAAGTGAAAACTGTCGGGTTTAATTCAATGGGAGAAAGCTCTGGGAGAAACACCGGGATTCACTACCTATCCTATCCAGATTAATTCACATGTTCCAATCAATTTAATCCATATCTCTACAGCCAGGATATCTCTGCGGTGCTAGCTATCCCTGTCGGGAATTACTACGTACTAAGCAATTAATTCAAATCCTACTGTCGTAGCTCAATGAGTTAATTATTTAGTCTGAAGACCGATATCCTATTTAAGACCGCATAACACCTTATTTAATCCACTGTCGCTTTGATAAGTTACTATGTCACATGAAATAGGTTCAGTTATTAGGGTTTCACTGTCGCTAATAACCTAATTAACTACAAATCATTGTATTGGTGGCTAGTCAACACAAAGCATTAAGTAATTTCATGCAATAGAGATTGGAGGAAAAGAATCATAAATCAATCCATCAAATCAAGAAATAGCTACATCCTATGGTGTTTCCCCCAGAAATTGGGGTTTAGTTCATGATCATGGAGAACAAACTAACAAATAATTCTAGGTTTAACATCTTAGAATTCAAGAAATAAGAAAAAGAATTACGAATAAAGTAACTCTTTTCTCTAACCCTGATTCCCGATGATCGCCTGAAATTTAATTCCAAATCAGTACTCGACAAGCGAAGGGTTTCGCTTTGCGCGCTGCTACTGCTTCTCCGCTAATCGTCGTTTGCTTCCCTCTAGTTCGGTGCTGCCTGCTCGCGATCCGGCCAAGCGCTGCTGCTTCAATTCCCGGGCACACGATCGCCGCCCGCAATTAGTTCCGGTCCTAGCTTTGCTGCGCTTTTTCTTTTTTTCCCCCAATGAGATTTCCGCCCCAAACCAAAAAGAGCCTCTAAGCTTTCGTCCAAAATCCCTACCAAAGTAATACCCTCCGCCCAAGACTTCTCTTTTTCTTTCTTTAATTATTCCTCCCCCAGCAATTATGTTTTCCGCCCAAAAAATTCCAAGTCAGAGACTTTGGTCCGCCTCCATGCGCTGTCCCCAACTTCTTGTGGCCCACTCTAATTCTTTGGCCCAGGAAGGATCCTCCGTCCAAAATAATTGGTCCGGCCCAAAAGAATACTCCACCAGTAATTCGAGTACGATTTATTGTTTGTGCATTCGCTCCTTTTTCGTGCTTTATCCACCTGTAATATATCAAACTCATGGCACTAGGCAGTAATGGTTTTTCAACCATTCTCGGGTTAGGGAGCCCTAAAATAGCACCAATTGGCTAAAACATACCATGAATAATCACATAAAGTCCAAGAACCCGATATATTAAAGCCGAATATCATTAATACTGGAAATCAGTTTTACAACTGAAGATGTATGCATGACTTACATGATGCTAGATATCGCATATGCGATAGAACAATTAAGTTGGTACGTGATGAATCCTAGTTCTCATCATTTGAAATGAAATGAGGCGTGTACTAGGATATGTCAAATGCACACTGTATTGACTTATAGTGGCTTTCCATCAATTTTGGAAAGGATTTGTTGATGTTAGTTGGATTTCTCATGTTAAAGGTGATACTTCAACATTGAGATGGGTCCTCTTGCTGGGAGAGGTGCCATAATTTGGGCCTCTAGAAAGCAAACTTGAATCACTAAGTTTCACTATGGAATCAAACTTTGTGTGGCCTTGATTTCTCTTAGAGAATAGACATAATTGTTGAGAGGTTTGGTTTATGACATATATTTGTGGCCTAAACCAATCTCACCTATTACTATATTTTGTGATAGTAATGCTAATTTGGCTAAGGCATATAGTCAAGTGAAAATGATAAGTACGGTCATGTGGGAGTATGGCTCGGTAAAAGCTGTGAACTGATCATTCATAGTGTTGTGTCTAGACAGTATGACCAAACTCGAATTAATTTGATTGATCATTTGACGAAGTGGTTAACTAGTGACTTGGTGATTAAGTCTGTGAAAGGGATGGATTAAAGTTCATATAATTTCTGGTAATGGGACACCCAATTCCCCTCTAATACTATGTTAGAGGCTGAATTCAATGTGGAAAGCTTATTATCAGAAATTGAAGCACAAAATTTTTCATCCCGAGGTATGTGCTTGTTATCTGCATGAGAGAAGAGGATGAAGTTCAAAACTTCTTAATTGAATCTTTGACAAAGTGTATTATGCGGGTACACGAATAAAAGATTCGACCTACGTAAGCATGAAGTGTAGCCGCTTCAAAAAACCCGGACTTTGGTTTCGTGTGCACTTATGAGAAGGATTGGACATATGGCGGTTAATAGTGTCAAGGCGCTTAGAAGTTTTGAAGACTTAAGTGTATATTATCTTCGAATATTCATATGAGTCAATGTGTTCAATCGTTACCGACACCCTTTGTATTCTAGTATTCGTCAAGTGTAATATACTAAGGTGTAAATTCAATCGTCACGACATTTTCATTTATGCTTAAGTTTTGTTGGAAGAATGTGTGATTTTAGTGAATTCTATGAATTCACTAAAATGGGGGAGGAATGTTGGAAATTTTGTTGAACCGGACTAACCAACATTCTAATTCCATGAAGGGACACATCCCTTTGGCCTAATGGTGGTTGCATTATTTTATGGATAAGGATTACCTTATGGATAAAGGCAACCCTTCATATGGATAAGGGCAACCTTTCATATGGATAAAAGCAACCTTTCGTATGGATAAAGGCAACCTTTCATGAAACAATGATGGATTCGGCCCCTGTAAATATGTGTGTGGGGTGCATGATGCCACATACCATCAAACTTATTCTTCTTCTTTCTTCCAAAAATTTCTCAGTATACTTTAGTGTTCTTGAGCCTGGAACCTAAAGTGGTGATAGTTTTATCCTCGGGAGAAATTTCCTGTAACCCAAGGCTTTGTAGAGGGTGGAAATATTCTTTTCGAAAAGTGAACGTTGTTCACGACTCTATCACAATCCTGGTCACCCGGTATCGGGCTATCGTACGTGTACCTGGCCCGATGAGTCCCAACATTCTACTATGTTCCATATATTTTTCTTCAACTAAAAACTTTGCCGCTAGTATAATTAGTAGATTGTTATGTGATTATGACTTAGAAAGGGTAGTAGCTCCCTCTCATGAGGAATAGGTCTAGGGAACTAAGTGTTTAGGGTTTGATTTATGGAAACTATGGTGTTTAATGGAGGAAGAAGGGAATTAGCAGAGAGGTGATGGTGACAAAGGGGTGGGAACGTGAAGAAGAAGAAGACTAGGTAGAAAGATTGATAATTTGGAAGGTTTTGGTAAAGTCTAAAGGAATACAGTGTCCTTGTTGTAAGAAGCTACCCACCTCCTGAAACACACTATTGTTTTGCTTTGTCTTCAAATCTTAGCTTTGCTTGTTATTCTCATTTGTTTAAATAGGCAAATGACAACTGAACTAATAAAACTAAGGAAGAGCAAAATCCTAATCATAATTTAAACAACGAAAATAGTAACAATAAACCATTTCGTTTATTCTAATAATTCATTTGCCCACATATATTACGTGACATAAATTGGTTATTATTATATTTTCCTTCCTTTTATTTTCTAATTTTATCCAATATTTTAGATAATTAGTAGATGTAGTTATGATTTTATTATTTTTTTCTACTTTCTTTATTGCCTTCATTTTGGAAAGTTAATGGATAACAAATTATGGTGTCATGTTAGGTAGATAATGAATGGCATGGCTAGAATGGAGATGATGCCCTTGTATTTTACAATGAGGGTAAAATTGATGACACTAAAGTTCCCATATCTTACGAATAGAATGCTATACTCCAAGCTTGACAAACGATAATGGATAATTGGCATCGAAAAAGAAAGACGTGTGTGATTACACTAGTATGTTATAGTGTTCATGCTCTATATTCTTTGGATTGTCTTAAACCTGCTATTGATGGTCCATTAAGTCAACATGAAAGTTACCAAGCAAGAAAACGTCAAGAGTTAATGGAACGCCTAACCCTCCAAGATTGATTTTGTCGTTCAGCCTTGAGAATGATTCATATGCATTTGTTGAATTATATGAGAAGCTGAGGAATACTGGGTTGTTGGTCGTCTATAAACTCAACACGGTAGAGAAGCAAGTAGCAAATGTTTTTGCAAATTATTTGACAAAGCGAGTGTGAACTTTACTAATATGTGTCTTCATTCCTAGCGGAATAATGAAACTATTCATCGTCAATTTCACAATGTTTGGCGAGCAGTCTTAGGCCTAGAACCTCAACTCTTACTACAACCGACAACCACTACTACCGTGGGATCTAAAATTCTTGATAATCCTAGATTTTATCCCTATTTCAGGTAAATAACATAGTTTTTTCAACTATACATAAACTTTGTAACTATAAAAAATAAGGTATGCGTATAGCGACTTGGAGAAAGCAGTTTACCTTTTTCTTAAAGTGGTCAACCACTTTACAAGAAATTGGTCTACATCTTCCTTAAATTGGTTGTCTACTTCCAAGAAAATTATCCAACACTTCCATCAAGTGGTGCACAACTTCAGGCAAGCAGTCTACCACTTTCAGCAAGCGGTCGACCTGATGACACACTTAATATCAACTTACAACCGCTTGTTGGAAGTGGTAGACCACTTTCGGCAAACGGTCTACCAATTTCGACAAACGGTGTACTGCTTTCAAAGAATGATCTACTGCTTTCGTTGAACGGTCGACCAAATAACACAGTTACCTTCTACTTACATTACCATAATAATGGATAATAGGAGGCATACAATACTAAATTGTTTTATAGTAATGAAACATCCTATCACCCGTGGGTAACCAAATCTCTGCGCATATTATACGCCTAGACAAAAAAAATAACACCATATTAACAACAATAGCAACAATGTTTATGTATCACAAGACAACTATAGGATAAAAACAAGCAAAAAGAAAGATGAGAGTCTCTATAAAATAAGTCAAATCTAAGAAATAAATATGCAAAACATTTTCCAAATCACCCGAGAAACTTCTTATCTATGCTACAGCCTTTGTACTAATTTTAACTTTCTTATCAGCAAATATATCTATTAATATGGGAATCCTCTAATTATAAATAAAATGTTGTCATTAGAAATGGTTCATCTGGTTGAGCGATTGTTGGAAGCACTAGATCGCTTGATGAAAGGGGTAGACCGCTTGGTGGAAGCAATAGACCGATTTCCTGGAAAGAGATCGACTGTCTAGTGGAAGAGGTATATAGTTTTCTCCAAGTCATGGTGAGTTGCAAGTCATCGTAGCAAAGTTCTGAAAAATATTATAATTATATTACAAATATACAGGATTGCGTTGGTGTTGTTGATGGATCTCATTTTTGTGTGAAATTTCATCGTGATGACCATCCAAGATTTCATGGTCGGAAGGAGTGGCCTACACAGAATCTATTAGCTTGTTGTAGCTTTGACATGCAATTCACATATGTGTTGCGGGGTGGGAGGCAACTTCATTTGATTCATTAATTTTAAAATGTGCATTTGTTAGGCTTGATAGAATTGACATCCCATAAATTTGATCTTGTGATTGTTCTCTGTGCTTAGGAAAAATACTATCTCGGTGATTGTGGTTTTATGTTAAAGGGCTCATTGTTGACTCCACATAGGCAATGTTCGTTACCACCTAAGGGTGTATACTCACAATGGACCTAAGAATGCTAGAGAGCTACTCAATCATCGAGATTCAGTTCTAAGTAATGATATAGAACGATAATTTGGATATTTGGAAAAAAGTTTATGATCATACAGAGTGGTGCTGAACCCCAATTTTCATTTCACACGACTGCGTACATTATCTTTGCATTTTACACAAAATTTTGAGGATGTGGATCAAGATGATGAACTACTTGTCGAAGTCGAAAGAGAGCTACAACAATAAAGTACGAAAAATTATGAATGATGCGATGAGGATTCTAAAGCAGGAGTATTACTATGAGGCAGTAATGGCTAACAGATATGGAATGATTTTAAGAATTATTTGAGATGAAATCCTTTATATTATTAACTTGTATTCTACTATTTCAGGCTTTCATTTTCTATGAGTTTTTTTGTTTTGTGAAATTATGTTATGAATTGCTTGTAATTTGAGAGTATTTAATATGAGTATTGTTTGCAAGGTTGTTGTGTTCGGTTAAACTATATTTTCAAAGGTGATAGCAAAGTAATATTGTTTACTTGTCTCATGTTTTATTTTGGCAAAATACAGTTGTATATCCACAACTATTAGGTTTGTGACAAATATATCCACAACTATCGAAATACACGAAATATCCATTTTTGTCCACTTCGTTAACTCCGTTAGTTAACTTGATGAATAAACACACGGTGGATGCTTAGTTGGCGTGTTTGTGACCCCACTAAATGACGTGGATTAAAAGAGAGAAAAAATTCAGGCAAAATACAGTTATATATCCACAACTATCAGGTTTGTGACAAATATATCCACAACTATCGAAATACACGAAGTATCCAAAAATTGGAAGGTTGTGTGAAAAATCTATCAATTTTCGTCTGAAACTATAACGGCGTGTTAGACGGCGTTAAATTGACTAACGGAATTCTGAATCGATGCCATCTCATCTGCCACATAAGCCAAAAAGCAACCAAACTTTACACCGTTATTTGTTAGACCTCGTTGTTGCAGTCTTCTCTGTTAGCGATTTGGTTAGATTCAAACTTTTTCTGTTTGAGATTAAAGCTTGGTATCACCATGGCGCCGACTGCATGGATGTCGTCGGAGTAAAAGGGAGGCAATGGTTGGGGATTTTCGTTGGAATCAAAATTTGGGCTTGAGGTAGGGTTATTTGGGGGTGGAGGCGTCGATCGGAGGAGGATCGGTGGTTATCGGGCATGTTTCTGGGTTGGATTTTTAGTCTCGCCGTCTGTGGTTTTTAGTGTTTTTAATTTTTTTTTTCTCTTTTAATCCACGTCATTCAGTGGTGTCAGAAACACGCCAACTAAGCATCCATCGTATGTCCAGTCATCAAGTTAACTGACGTAGTTAACGGAATGGACCGAAATGGATATGTCGTGTATTTCGATAATTGTGGATATATTTGTCACAAACCTGATAGTGGTGGATATATTTGTCACAAACCTAATAGTTGTGGATATACAAATGTATTTGGCCTTTATTCAACTAGCCTATTTGGCATCTACGTGCAAAGTTTGTTTGCTTTTTGGCTTATGTGGCAGGTGAGATGGCATCGATTCAGCATTCCGTTAGTCAATTTAACGTCGTCTGACACGCCGTTATAGTTTCAGACGGAAGTGGATAGATTTGTCACACAACCTTGGTTAGTAGTCTTTTAGTCATATTAGGATAGTCTATTAGGGTTTTCTAGTAATTCCCTATATATATGTACTTTGTGATTCATTCATAATCAATAAGAAGAATATTAAGAAAATCTCCCAAACCCTAATCTCCCTATCCTTTCAATTCTCGATCCCAATCCCTCTAAGGCATAGGGCGATTCTGTTCTTGTTCTTCCCCAAATCTCAATCTAAATCCCTAATTCTATTCGTATAAACCCTAATCCCCAAATATCAAAACCGATAGGGACTTTGTTCCTATCAATTAGTATTAGAGCCCCGTTCGATATGAGTTCACAACCACTCTCACACGGGGACCAAATCACCACACAGTTCCAGGCAAGGATTCGCCCAATTTTGGTCGAGTTCAGGCAAGACATGGACAAAGTACAACGAGACGGCGAGGCCCTGCGAGCGCGGGTCTTGGGGCGACCAAACCCGACCCGACGGGACCGAGCGAGGTGGCGGCGCAGCAGGCAGGCGTAGTCGACGCGGCGGCGGAGGCGATCTCCGCTTCCCTGACTGCATCGAGCGACGAAGAGGATGACGAACACAACGGTGTGCTAGCAGAGGAGGAGGACGACAGAGCTGTAAATTGTCGGGAGCCAAACGAGGAGGCCATGGGGGTCTCGGTCGATGCCTTGGAGGTGATCGTTGTTGAGAAGCATACTGTGTCGACGTCGGTTGCTTGTGACGAGGTAACGTGGGACGTCAGGGCAAAGAACGAGCCGCCGAAAGTGGAGGCGTCGGGAAGTGTGAAACAGGAGGTGAGCTGCTGGGAGACATCAGGTAAGGGATCTAAGGACGAGGAAAAAGGAGTCGTCGCGGGAGGGATCACAAGTCCACAGACAATGCGGTTCCGGGTGCAGGTCGCAAGAGAACTGTGGCCACTGACGTCTCATACTTTTCTTGTCGTTAATGCCGTATAAGTCACCACAACACAAAAACCATCAGCCATCGAACGAGGAGCAGCAGCTCCTTCGGCCCAGACCACTCGGCCAACCGAGAGAATTCTAACTCCTTCAATAATTATCTTGGCATCGCCAGAGCATATACATGAGGCAAGACCAACGTTAATCCCTAATCTTGATGATGGAACTCTCTTTTCCCTTATTGATTGCATTGAAATGGAAAAGGAAGAGAGATATGTTGGTTCTGGATCATATCTGGATCATTTAAGTTCAGGTTGGAAATTTCGAAGGAAGACATTTTGTTTCGGGAAATTGGAAGAAGACGTATTAATGGGGGAGTGGAAGGAAGAGCAAAAGCCGATGTTAAGCATGAGAAAATCTTCGATAATCGAACGAACGGGGATGAGCGTACAGGTTTATGAGAGCCCATGGGAGAAGTATGAGATCGAAGGACTCTATGGGAGCCAGTGTTGTACGGTGACATGAGAGCAGTAAATGTCGTGGTTCGGCGGAAGGGTGATGTATCGACGAACACGGCGGAAGGGCGATGCGTCGACTAACACGATGCTTAATGGAAAAATCCCTGACAGTTTCCATCTTTTTCCCCGCCAACATACGTCTGCATTGAACCAGGATATGGTGCACCACTTGGATATTGGAGAACGGTTCTCCATCTCCAATCTAACGGTTCATAAAAATGGTTCATTTAATAAATGGTTCAAATTTGTTAAGAAGAGTGGTAGTGGATTGTGAGGACCGCATACTGAAAAGTAGCTGACAAAAAGCTGTTTTTGGGGCCCGCGGACTGAAAAAGGAGTTGACAGAAGAGAGAGAGTAAGGAATACAAATTCTTGAAAATGGTGAATATGATTTCTGTTTTGTACAAATATGTTTTGTGCTCAGTAGCAATATGTTTTGTATTTACTAAGAATATGGTTTTTAATGCATGGTATATTATTTTGAATAAGAGTTATGAAAATTACGAATATAGAAATCACACATATGAAATATGTTTTCTATTCAATGCAAATATCATTTTTTTTTAGTTTAATACGAATATGTTTTTTTAATGTGTATATTTGTTCTGTACAAATATAACTTTAGCTCAGTACAATTATGTATTTTGTTCCATACAAATATTATTTTTGTTTAATAAGAATATACATATATCACTTGTAAATAGTATGCATAAGTTATATTTTGTTAAAAATAAATAGTCTATATGCCAGCTACTTTTTCAAGTCGTGGGTCTCAGAATCCACTATCTATTACTCTCTGAGCCTTCAATTTAAATGAAAACTTTTATGGGCCGTTGGATAGAATGGAGAACCATTCTCTAAAATCCAAGTGGAGCCCATATCCTGATTCTTCTGCAACTTGACAAATGGATACCTCGACACGAAAGTCGAGGTGTCGGGGATGAAGAACATACGACTCAGAGACCTACCGAGCATCTTGCAAACGACGGATTCTGGGACCCGATTCTCCACTGGCTAATGGAAAGCGCCGATTCGGCCGCCGGAGCTTCCGCCATTCTAATACACGCATTCGACACCCTCGAACCGGACGTCGTCTATTGTAAAAAAAAAAACGGACGTCATCGCTGCGCTCGACTCCATCTACCGCGACCGGGTCTACCCGATCGGACCGATACAGCTCCTCCTCAACAAAATATTGTCGGACCCGACCATCGACGATGCAATCAGCTACAGCTTGTGGAAGGAAGACTCGGAGTGCCTCCGCTGGCTCGACGCCAGACCGCGAAACTCCGTAATCTACGTCAATTTCAGGAGCATCATCACTTTGTCGAAACAGGACCTGGTCGAATTCGCGATGGGTTTGGTGAGCAGCGAGGTTTCGTTCCTCTGGGTCATCTGGCCGGACCTCGTCGACGGGGAACTAGCGGCTCTGCCGGCGGAGGTACGGGAGAAGGCGGAGAGAAATGGGTTCATCTCCGGTTGGTGCCCGCAGGAGGAGGTGCTGAACCATCCGGCGGTTGGAGGGTTTTTGACGCATTGCGGGTGGAGATTGGTGATTGAGAGCTTGACGGCGGGGGTTCCGGTGCTCTACTTGACGTTTTTCGGCGATCAGATTGTGCATTGCAGGTTTTTGTGTACGGAGTGGAAGGTCGGGATGGAGATCGAGAAGGAGGTGAAGAGGGCGGCGTTGGAGAAGCTGGTTAGGGATTTGATGAATGGGGAAGAGGGGGAGAAGATGAGGAAGAAGGCGTGGAATTGGGGGAGGTTGGCCCGCGAAGCTACTGGGCCTGGTGGATCGTCGACCGTTAATTTGGACCGATTGGTGAATGAGGTTCTTCTGCCGAAATGAGTGGGTTGGGCTTTTCTGGTTTGAAGTTTGGGCTGAATCTTGAAATTAGAATTCTGGAAAAAAAAAAAGAGTTCAGGAGAAAATAATAAAGCTTTGAACGAATTAGTTGTCAACTCCTCTCATTTTCGGGAACAGTGAGTAATCTTATGGTGAGTAACCATGAGTAACCTGTCCACATTAGCATGACATCAGCATCCTCTCTCTCTTGAAAAGTCTTTAATTTTTCCATCTTTAATCTTTGACGGACGATTTCTCACTCATTTTAAGTCGAAATTTAATTTTTTTTTCACAGTTAGATCAGATTAATTGTGCTCTTCAAAATGATATCCACTTTAATATATTTTTCGAACAAAAAAAAATTGAGTCATTTTGTACCAGTCTATACCATATGGTATTGACTGGTATTGAAATAAAAGCATACCTATGGTTTGAAAAAAGTACCATGGTGGTATGAACAAATCAAGACTGTAGGATGGTTGAATACATGAGATATATTAATTGTCATTTACGACTTTTAACATTGTATACCACAAGATACCACCCCGTACCAGTGTGGTATTGTATGGTATTATGTGGTATTTTTTGGTCCTGTAATTTGTTCACCCATAAATTTGTAGATCCAATAGATCATGATGAACTCGTCCCTTCTGTGCAAACGTTTTCAAAAACGAATTAAAAACGAAGAAGATACCATACAATACCACCCCGTACCACGGTGGTATTGTATGGTATTGTGTTGTATTTTTTGGTCCTGTAATTTGTTCGCCCAGAAATTTGTAGATCCAATATATCATGATGAACTCGTCCCTTCTGTGCAAACGTTTTAAAAAACGAATTAAAAATGAAGAAAATACCATATGGTATGTAGTTGGTACCGAGAGGCCAGAATTTTTTGTTCTAAAAAAATATTGAAAATTGATCTCATTTTGTAGAGCACGATGAACTCGTTCCGCCTGTGCAAAAAAAATTAAAATCCGAGTTATAACGAAAAAGATATGAGCCGATTAAGAAAGCTAGAGAAAATAAAAATGATCTTTAATTCTCCATCCTTAGATCTGGATTTTCTAAATGAAGGGTCCATATTTGGTTATTGATGGATGCATAACCCATGGTTATGCACCCTATCTTGAGCCCTCATTTTCGGCTTAGGATAGGGTCACTAACCATTGGTTACTGACCTATGAGTAACTAAATCTGGACCTTTAGATCTAAGTAGGCCCAGAAAATCCAGATCTAAGGGTTGTCAATTAAAGACATTTTTTTCCCCTAGTTTTCATAATCGGCTCCTATCTTCTTCTTTCTAACTCGGATTTCAATTTTTTTTGCACACATGGAACGAGTTCGTTGTGCTATACAAAATGAGATCAATTTTCAATATATTTCAAGAAACTTTTTTTTACCAACTACATACCATATGGTAACTTCTTCGTTTTTAAGTCGTTTTTGAAAACGTTTTCTCAGAAGGAACGAGTTCTTCATGATCTATTGGATCTACAAATTTCTGGGTGTAGAAAAATAATGGACAAAAATTACCATACTTTACCACTATGGTATGTGGGTGGTAACTTGTGGTAAACAATGATGAAAGTCGTAAATGACAGTTAGTATACTCCTACTATCATGTATTCAACCTTCTTATCATATTGGTATGTTCATACCATCATGGTACGCTTTCTTACCATATGGTATTAAATATGAGCATACCATATGGTAATGACTGGTAAAAAATTATTCAAATTTTTTTTTACAAAAAATATATCAAAGTGAATATCATTATAAAGAGTACATTTAATCTGATTTATCTGTGCAAAAAAAAATTAAATTTGACCTAAAACGAGAGAGAAATCGTCCATTAAAGATTAAAGGGGAAAATATAAAAGACTTTTCAGGAGAGAGGGCATGCTAATGTCATGCAGATGTGTACAGGTTACTGATGGTTACTCACCATATGTGTTACTAACCTGATCCGCTCCCCTCATTTTCTATTGTGATTCTAGCTTCCTTGGTCCTCCAGTAACGGGAATCCTCTTCATTAGGGAGCATGTGGGTTGAGACGTTGAGTCTTCCTCCTAGGCCAAGACAACTATCATCTTCTTGGTTCTTGCATGCTAAACTACTTTAGCAACTTGTCTATGTAGGTACTCCAGTTCAAATTAACCAATCATCCAAATCCCAGCGACGGTGCGATCTGTTTGGACGTGTTCGTGCCAGGAGGGGAGATACTACAACTCTCCAGCTGTGGCCACTTGTTCCACATGATTTACGTGGACCAGTGGCTCGACGACCACACCACCTGCCCTATCTGTCGGGACATCGCAATCGGCGATCCGTAGGTTTAGGTGTTCGTAGGTTTTTAGGACATTGAACGCAGTTCCGCTTCCTTATGTTTTTTATGGGACAATTGTGTCTTATAGTATTGGGGTCTGATGTGAATAATGTACCTCTGCTACTTTGTTGACCTTTAAACTTAACATTTGACCAAATGAAAGTCAAAGCCCATTTGACTATTTACGACATTGAACTTCAAAAGAACATCTGAACTAATCCTCATGAGATAAAAAAATTTGCACAGCGAGACCTCACAGTGATGCCATCCTCCCATGTGGGGTTGAGTTTCTTGTCCTTCCACAGGCAACATGTTTGCTTGCTTCTGAGGCCATACATGAAAGTGAGAGCTCGTTGCCTACAACAACTTCTTCTTCACTATAAGAGAAGACTAACAGAAGCTTAAGAACAATCCAATTAGTAGGTAGCCTAATAACGATGTAATTGCACATATTTGCGCCCCTAGTTCTTATTCGTTTGACGGGCATAGTCGTGTATTTTTGGCCTATTTTACGCCGGGTTGTGCTATTTTGTCATATTTCAGGTCCCAGGCGTCAAAGGAAAGGCTAAGCACGAGTTTCGGGGCATTCGGAAGTCATTTCGTCAAGCTGGAGCCAAAACACGGGCACACCTAAAGCATTACACGGCCGTGTTCTCCCAAAGCACGGTCGTGTTCTCTCCAAAACACGGCCGTATTCTGTGGCCTTGCTTTTACTGCCGAGAGCTAATTCGAGTTTGGCAAACATGAGCTGATTACAGGGGCTGAAAGCACGGCCGTGTTCTCCCAAAGCACGGCCGTGTTCTCTCCAAAGCACGGCCGTGTTTCTCCCAACACATGGCCGTGTAATTAACACTAGCCAAAGCACGGGCGGTCTGAGGCAAAGCACTGTCGTGCCCTCGACCGTGCTTTGGCCAGTGATGCCTTTTTAAGCAGATTTTCAGCCAAAGAGAAGGGGATTCGAGTTTTACAGAGACAGAACGATTCCTAGAGAGAGAAAGTGACGAACAAGAGTCTCCAAGTGCCCTAGATTGATCTTCAACACCATTGGAGGTCAGTTTGAGCTTGGAGAAGTGCCGATCAACGTCCAGGAGCAGGAATCCATCCTTCACAGTATGAATTCCGCGTCTGATTCTGCTTTTGCTTCTTTCTCTATGGAGTAGTTCTCCCATTCATCTGGGTATGGAGAACCCTAGATTTGTATGTTAGGCTTTGATTGTATGAACCCAAGTACTGATTCTATGATTTGATTATATTCGATTGAGGTTTGATTGATTGAATGGCATGAATCCTGATCAAATTCCTGTTGTTTCTGCTTTAACCTAGAATGAGAATATCTGCCTAGGTTGATAGAGCATCCTTGATTGAAGGTAGGGAGTTGGTGACTTTAGTCGAGGAGCCAACTCACTATTCTGTACCGGATTCACTCCGGTAGTGGAGGTTTTGTTTGTTAAGGCCTCAATCTGTTTACTCCGGTGGAGGTTAGTCGCCCGCTAGAGATTAAGATTGAGAGGGTCTGAAGACCTTTAGTCGAGACTTCAGGCTGTTTAAGAGCCTTCCGCAGTATAACTATCATAGAAACTGAACTTGGTAATTACAATCCGGCTTAACTGCAGTCTAGGGGGAACCATATCCGGGTGACCTCTCTTAACCTGAATACAACCGCGTACTTGCTTTGTTTGTTTGGTAGTTTAGACTTGCATTCCAGTTTCATTGCTAGATAACAAGAATTCACTGAGTAGTCATCAAATCTAGGACCCGGGTTGATAATTAAACCTAAACCCGCTATACTACGCTTTAGGAAGTGGTTTCACTTGGCCAATTCCTAGGGTGACAGTAGAAGTGAGTCAAGTTTTTGGCGCCGTTGCCGGGGACGGCTAGGTTGTTGAAGAAAAGTGATTTCTGTTAATTTAGCTTTTCTTTTTCCTTTGTTTGCTTTGTCCCACTTGTGCCTTCACGGGTTTGCTTGCTTGAGTGTGTACAGGTAGTGCATGACCCGTAGCCAGTCAGGAGGTTTACTGCCGTTGAATCCAGGAGACAACATCGAGCTAGACTGGCTACGGAAGAGCGCATAGACGGACACCTGAGTAGCGATTCTGAAGAAGAGCACGGGATGGACGGAGACTACAATCAACACCAGGGGAATCCGCAGCAGGTTCCCCCGGTGAATCAGGTCCTGGGGAACAACCCCATACCCCCGGATCATGGGGTTCATCATCCACCGCCACCGGGTCCCACCTTGGAGTACTACTACACTCCGCGGATTGCTGACATCCGCCCGGTCATCCTCTACCCGCCTATTCCAGCAAATAACTTCGAGATCAAGCCATGCTGGATTCAGCTCATTACATCCTCTATCCAGTTCCATGGCTTGAAGGATGAGGAGGCCAGGGTGCATCTTTCCCGTTTTCTGCAGCTGACGAACGGGTTCAAGCTGAATGGTGTCCCGGATGATGCAATCCGCCTTCATCTCTTCCCCCATTCTCTAGCGGGGAATGCTAAGAGGTGGTTGGAGACCCAGCCCCCATTGTCCATCACCTCTTGGGACGATCTGGCTGACAAATTCGTGCACAGGTACTATCCGGCATCGAAGACTACAGAGATCCAGCGGGAGATCACTCACTTCCGTCAAGAGCCAGACGAGTCACTTCGTGATGCTTGGGAGCAGTACATGAGATATTTCTGGCAGTGTCCCCATCATGGCTTTAGTGATGCATTCACAGTGGGGAACTTCTACAGTGCTCTCTCTCCAGATAGCCAGAGGGTGATTGAGTCTCTATGCCCAGGAGGGGATGTTCTCACTAAGACTCCACCCGAGCTGAACCAGATGATCAATACCTTGGCTGCCAGAGATCATTCTTGGGGACAGAGTAGCCGAGGCAGACAGTCCCGGGACCGTGGTGTGCACGCCATGGAGTCCAGATCCAGACTCGAGCAGCAGGTAGCTGAGCTAGTGCAGACATTGAAGCAGCCCAACAGTCTTATTCCGGGCAGAGGTATGGCTACACCTCTAGTTGCTCAGTGTCAGTGGTGTGAGAGCTCGAATCACTTAGTGGAAGACTGACAGGCTATGAGGGAGTCTACTACTCCCCAAGAGCAGTTGGACTTCATCGCCAATGCTCGGCGCCTCGACCCGTACAGCAACACATATAATGAGGGGTGGCGCCAGCATCCCAACTTCTCTTGGGGCAGCAACACCACTAAGCCACCTGGTTTCCCAGCACCAGTTGGTGGCTTTCAGCAGAGGCAGCCCTTCTAGGCTCGACAGGGCCCAGTTCCACAGCAGCAGCCCTACCAGCCTAGGCAGGGGCAACCACAGCAACATCCCTACCAGCCTAGGCAGGGGAAACCATTCCAGCAGCCCCAGCAGCAGCTTCGGCCCCAGATGACCGGATGACAAAGCTGGAAAATATTCTCGCTTCATTCATGACTAGCACTCAGGCTGCTATCACGTCACTGGAGGCAGGTCAGCGGAACCAGGGCGCCATTTTGCAAGATCTGCAGACCCAGGTGGGCATCTTGGCCCGCCAAAACACTACCAGGGCACCGGGGACTCTGCCTGCCACCACTATCCCGAATCCTCGGGATCCTCACCAGTTCCAGCAGCTGGATGCCATTTTTACCAGGAGCGGTAAGACCATATCCGCTGATCCTGTCTCGGCCAGACAGGAGGAACCATTACCTGCTTCAGCACTTCCAGCCGACGATGCAGAAGTGCGGGTGGAGAAGGAAGCCCCTGCTCCCAAGCCACAACTAGTGGTTAAGGAGCATGTACCCCAGCTTCCCTTCCCCACTCGCCTACACAAAGACAAGCTGGAGACTGAGTTTGCCAAGTTTATGGCAATGTTGAAGCAGCTCAACATCAGCATACCGTTCGTGGAGGCACTGTCGAAGATGCCCAAGTATGCCAAGTTCATGAAAGACCTCCTCACCAACAAGAAGAAACTTGGGGATCTCTCAACAGTGTTGCTCAGTGAGGAGTGTTCTGCTATCCTGCAGAACAAGCTGCCCGAGAAGCGCAAGGATCCAGGGAGTTTTACTATCCCTCTTACTATTGGCAGCATGCATGTAGGCAAGTCCTTGGCGGACCTAGGCGCTAGCATAAACGTCATGCCATATAAGTTGTATAAAAAGCTAGACCTAGGTGAACTTAGCCCTACTAGGATGAGCATTCAGCTAGCTGATCGTTCCATTGTGCATCCTAGGGGAATCATAGAGGATCTGCTTGTCAGTGTCGGTGCATTCACATATCCGGTTGATTTTGTTATTCTTGATATACATGAGGATGTGGATGTGCCTTTGATTCTAGGTAGACCATTTCTTGCCACCGCCAAGGCACTTATTGATGTGCATGATGGTAAACTGATCTTGCGTGCTGGGAATGAACAGGCTACTTTTTCTGTGACTGAATTCGATCACTGTGCTATGATTGCTGTCACACCTGTACATGCCATTTCTGATCAGGTACACGAGCCTGTCGTGTATCCTTATGCACCTCTTATTTTGCAGGACCCTCCTATCATTTCTTCGCCGCCACTCCATCCAGCCTCGCCTCCGAACAAAAAACTCAAGGAGGAGTGGCGACCGAAGCAGCAGGTTGCTAAACCTGCACGGAAGAAGAGTGGAGACCACTATGAGCTGGTCCCACCTCCTGCACCACGACCACCCTGGCCTTCCGGGTACTCACTCGCCTGCATCTTGCTGGATGGCCAGGTCGAGCTGACCGATGATGGTGGTCGCATCCGTCGGGTGCATGGCCACAACCTGAAGCTGTACCTCAAGAGCGACGTGGATCCGCTCTTGGAGGCACCTGTTCCTGCACCGCCTTGAGTATCCACCATGGGCGTCCAGCTAAAAGACGGTAAAGAAGCGTTTGTGGGGAGCCAACCCCACCACGGTTTGATTTTCTTTCTTGTGTTTTGAGTCGGATTGTAAACCAGTTTGGTTTTGGTTTGTTTTCTTTTGTTTTGGATGATGTTTTATTGGGCTGACCATTGGACCTAACATATTGTGTTTGAGCTCTTTGGTTTCCTTTGTCTGTGCTTGTCTTGACTGGTCCTCTCTCCAGTCCGCTTCCAGTCTCCTGCAGTCCGTGCATACCGGTAACATCTTTCCCTTTCCCTTCCCTCTTCTCCATTGAGGGCAATGTCGATCTTAAGTGTGGGGGGATGTTTATCTTTTGACTGCATTAGATCTGTCTGTGTGCTTGGAGCCTAGTCCACTGTCCAAATTTTTAAATTTGAGAGCTCCAGGTACATGTTCCGTGCAATTGCCTGCTCAGTATGCTTTGAATTGACAGTCTTTATAGTAATATGCAACCTAGGGAGGTAGTGTAGCACTATGGAGGATGTTGATGCATTTAAGAAGTCTCGTTTCTTCTTCATATTGTGTTGGTTGATTGAGTGAATTAGTGATCTTAGGACCCTTGAATTGTGTGGTGTTGTGGATTCTCTACCTGTCATGGACTCTTGTATCATGTTTTGGGTTTAACAGGTGCTCGAAAATGTGCTGAAAAATAACGTCTCCCGTGCGAATAGGGTGAAAGTGTGTAAGGGGAGACGGGAATTCGTTCCCAATTTCCACCTACTACCTCCAGCCCCCTTACATGTCTTTCCCCCGCACGAGGCTCGAGACATCCGCTCCTGGCATGGCCGGTAAGAGCCGGTTGGGACCCTTTAAAGAAAAAAAAAAGAAAAAAAAAATAATAAGAAAACAAGCAAAACAGAAAGAAAGAGGTTCCAACCATCTTCAAGAAGAAAATAGAGCACCTTGAAAAATGTGAGTCCATGAGCCTTTGTTTTTTAGAATCTCTTCATCCACAATTCATTTGTCCTCTGTTCACTATTCGCCATGATGCCGACTCGATACTAGTGCTCTCGCCGAAGGAGCTATGAGATAACTTGTGCGTCGGTTGACCTCGTAAGCTGCTAAATGATATAGGAAGTCCTCTACCTACGATCTGGGTTGTTTGTTGCTATAGAGGTCTGGAGAGCTGCATTGGTTTGAGTTAGGTTTGCTTGGGGACAAGCAAACGGTTAAGTGTGGGGGAGTTTGATAACGATGTAATTGCACATATTTGCGCCCCTAGTTCTTATCCGTTTGAGGGGCATAGTCGTGTATTTTTGGCCTATTTTATGCCGGGTTGTGCTATTTTGTCATATTTCAGGTCCCAGGCGTCAAAGGAGAGGCTAAGCACGAGTTTCGGGGCATTCGGAAGTCATTTCATCAAGCTGGAGCCAAAACACGGGCTCACCTAAAGCATTACACGGCCGTGTTCTCCCAAAGCACGACCGTGTTCTCTCCAAAACACGGCCGTGTTCTGTGGTCGTGCTTTTACTGCCGAGAGCTAATTCGAGTTTGGCAAACATGAGCTGATTACACGGGCTGAAAGCACGGCCGTGTTCTCCCAAAGCACGGCCGTGTTCTCTCCAAAGCACGGCCGTGTTTCTCCCAACACATGGCCGTGTAATTAACACTAGCCAAAGCACGGCCGTGCCCTCGTCCGTGCTTTGGCCAGTGATGCCTTTTTAAGCAGATTTTCAGCCAAAGAGAAGGGGATTCGAGTTTTAGAGAGACAGAACGATTCCTAGAGAGAGAAAGTGACGAACAAGAGTCTCCAAGTGCCCTAGATTGATCTTCAACACCATTGGAGGCCAGTTTGAGCTTGGAGAAGTGCCGATCAACGTCCAGGAGCAGGAATCCGTCCTTCACAGTATGAATTCCGCGTCTGATTCTGCTTTTGCTTCTTTCTCTATGGAGTAGTTCTCCCATTAATCTGGGTATGGAGAACCCTAGATTTGTATGTTAGGCTTTGATTGTATGAACCCAAGTACTGATTCTATGATTTGATTATATTCGATTGAGGTTTGATTGATTGAATGGCATGAATCCTGATCAAATTCCTGTTGTTTCTGCTTTAACCTAGAATGAGAATATCTGCCTAGGTTGATAGAGCATCCTTGATTGAAGGTAGGGAGTTGGTGACTTTAGTCGAGGAGCCAACTCACTATTCTGTACCGGATTCACTCCGGTAGTGGAGGTTTTGTTTGTTAAGGCCTCAATCTGTTTACTCCGGTGGAGGTTAGTCGCCCGCTAGAGATTCAGATTGAGAGGGTCTGAAGACTTTTAGTCGAGACTTCAGGCTGTTTAAGAACCTTTCGCAGTATAACTATCATAGAAACTGAACTTGGTAATTACAATCCGGCTTAACTGCAGTCTAGGGGGAACCATATCCGGGTGACCTCTCTTAACCTGAATACAACCGCGTACTTGCTTTGTTTGTTTGGTAGTTTAGACTTGCATTCCAGTTTCATTGCTAGATAACAAGAATTCACTGAGTAGTCATCAAATCTAGGACCCGGGTTGATAATTAAACCTAAACCCGCTAGACTACGCTTTAGGAAGTGGTTTCACTTGGCCAATTCCTAGGGTGACAGTAGAAGTGAGTCATAGCCCAATGCAAATTACAGTATTCCCCAGAAAACAGGTACATACAAATACACAAGATGAAAGAGGGAATGAGAGATGGAGAGATGGAGAGCAAAACAGTGACATAGCACACAATTCCATGTTGCTCTCTGAACCCAGAAATACAAAGGAAAACATTGAAACCAACATGGAATTAAAACGTCCTGACTCATTCTTCTACATCCTCATTTACACATTTCTCGAATTACATCACATCTTGGCAATGTCATGGATCTTAATCTAACAAATCGAGGAGGATATCGTCCTCTTTTTGCGAACCCCTATATTAATCGAGAAAATCAACAAGACTAACTAGCAGTTGCAACTCATTCGGTCGTCTTCGTATACTAGCTAGTAAAAATAGGTAAACGTACACACGTATACTAGTTAGTAAAAATACGTATAACATGCATAATAGTTACTAAAAAATTCCTATAGCATACTTATAATTAATAGTTACGTATAACATATGAACGTACGTATAATAATTAGTAAAATATTGCACATATATTACATACCTATAACATACATACTTATAATATTTACGTGTACAACACACATACATATACATACGTATATTAGTTAGCAAGGCTAATTGCAAATACATAATACTTATAATATTTACGCGCATACATAAGTATTGCACATTACTCAATCAGCCGTAGCTAGCAAGGCTAATTGCAAATGCATACACCAAATTTATGTCCTTATCAATCTGCTGGCGGGCTTATCACGCAATATAGATTAGAGACATGCATGGCGATTCCTTAATTTACTGGTGCATCTGCATATTAATTTGTACGGGAAAAGGAGCGATGATCACTAACAATACTTTTTTGTTGTTGTTGTTGTGTATACAAATTCTATTTTGATGCGGAAGGCTTGCTAGGTAACTCTTCTATCTTTAACCCCGTAATTGCCTCGAACATTCAGCTACAACGACCGAAAAGCTTCTCTGACCACGCCAAAAATGGGAAGAGTTACATCCCCGAAATAATTCCCTTTTTATTAACAAAAAAAAATTCATTTTCTTGTGTATCAAGTAACCGAGATGGCCACATCGACGACATATGAACGTACGTATAATAGTTAGTAAAAATGCCTATAGCATACTTATAACATATGAACGTACGTATAATAGTTAGTAAAATATAACGTACGTATAACATACATACTTATAATATTTACATGTATAACACACATACAAATGTATAACAGTTATGTATAACATATATACTTATAATATTTACGTGTATAACACACATACAAATGTATAATAGTTATGTATAACATACATACGTATATTAGTTAGTAAAAATACATTTAACATACATATTATAGTTAAGTACAACATACATACGTATTTATAATAGTAACATATAATTGTTAGTAAAAACACATATATGCATGCTCCGGACACTAGAGCAGTGAATTATATTATATAAAACGTTTATCCGTTGCAAAGTGACGAGGGAGCTTGTTTTGTTGTTGTTGTTGTTGTTGTAGTGGTTGTATGTAATTAAAATATTTAAAACGATTTTAGCAGATTCATTCTTACCTGGGGTTGTGCTCTGGGATTCAGCGGCGACCGGCCGCGTATCCACCGGAGCAGAGATGCTTTGGTGACCACCAAAAGCATCACCGCCACCATGATGCAAACGGTGATGATGGCGTCATACTTACAACCGCTCACCTCCTCTCTTGCGAAGTGAGGAGAGGAGGGAGCCATCGATAGTGTGCTTCCTATTCGTAGACTATAGACATTACTTGTTTTGTTATCGGCGTTATATATATAAAAGCTTCTGCTGATCATTCGAGTGAAATAACATTCCCTAAAAATGAATCCGTTGGTGGAGGGAGGAGGGTGGCATCGACAGTTTACTATCTATTGTGGAGACATTGCTTGAGCTCTCCGACAACCATCAGTATAACATTTGAGCTAGCATGTACTTCGAGGGAGTTTATAACTTGAGTAATTGTTGTTCTTGTGTGTTTCTTTAATCAAATTTTTAAAATTTGACGATATAATAGTGTTGTTGGGTTGAGCTAATTATGGATCAATATCTATGTTAAATTATTTTTATTCAATTATAAGAACTATTTGAGATGCAATCCTTTATATTATTAACTTGTATTCTACTATTTGAAGCTTTCATTTTCTATGAGCTTTGTTGTTTTGTGAAATTATGTATTGCTTGTAATTTGAGAGTATTTAATATGAGTATTGTTTGCAAGGTTGTTGTGTTCGGTTAAACTATATTTTCAAAGGTGATAGCAAAGTCATATTGTTTACTTGTCTCATGTTTTTTTATGTCATATACAAATCTTATTAAACATTATGTACGAAGTGATGGAAACACGATTATTCATAATTACTATATTATTTATTAGGATTATTATCAATATGGTTAGTAATCTTTTAGTCATATTAGGATAGTCTATTAGGGTTTTCTAGTAATTCCCTATATATATGTACTTTGTGATTCATTCATAATCAATAAGAAGAATATTAAGAAAAAACTCCCAAACCCTAATCTCCCTATCCTCTCAATTCTCGATCTCAATCCATGTAAGGCCTAGGTCGATCCTGTTCTTGTTCTGCCCCCAATCCCAATCTAAATCCCTAATTCTATTCGTATAAACCCTAATCCCCAAATATCAAAACCGATAGAAACTTTGTTCCGATCACGAAGCACCATGAGAGGAAATGAAAACGTCGTGGGAAATGCATCTGGGGGTGGGGGAAGAGAATGTTGTTTGGTCAAATGTGATGGATGTTGACTGTTGAGCTCTTGGATCTTCTACTTTCAGAGGAACGTAAAGAGAATAGACAGGACAGTCAGTTTACTGCCCATGCTTTGAACAGTGTAGTTGAGGCTTTGAGAGGGAAATTCAACCTTACCATCGATAAGATCAATGTAAAAAGTAGACCGTGAATGCTGAAAAAACACATGGCGGATGCAAAAGAAATTTTCAAAAATATGAATGGCTTGCTTGGATATGACCAAAATGTTCTGAGGTTGGGTCTGAAGTATGAGATCTTTTGTGCCAAGTTAGTAACTGTGATTTATGATTTAATGTGTATGAACTATATGAACTTTTTTACCTAGGCCTAATTATTTTGGGAGAATATGAGAACATATAATCTGCCATTTATTATCTTTTTGAATCTCAGCCTCCATAACTTAGTTAAGTTGCTATATATTTCTTTTCTGTACATTACCTTTTATGGAGGAGAAACCTAGTGCAAGTAGATATTGTCGCTTGTCTGGCAACAACTATGACAAGCTTGTTGAGTTATATGGTCAGCAAAGAGCAAGAGGTGATAGAGATACTAGTGTTTTCGAAAGGGTTCAAATATGGCATATGAGATCGCCACAACTCGATATTGATTTAAATGATGTAATTGATGTATGATGGTGATGGTACTTGTACTTTCTCACGTGGAATGCTAGAGCCTATAATGTTGAACATTTGAAAGCTCACTCGTGATCAATAACCTTACACCAACTCCCATGCAACTTCTTCCTCGCGCGAGCTTAAAAGAAAGACTCTGGTGACCACCATAGCTACCTCAAAGAGGATGGTTCATCTGATGGTTTGTGGGGCTCGCAAGAGTGGATGGCCGTAGTTGATGAAATAGAAGGGGGTATGTGAAGAGCAAAAAACATATCCATTTAGACTTATATATGTTTTGGTTGTTGATCAGCATTGAATGTGTTAGGGTTTAGATTTATGGTGCTTGCATTTATTATGTTTTAGGGTTTCTTCATTGCATGGTGTTTTGTGCTTGCATGAATACTTGGTTGTTCTATCCTGAATATCACTGGTGGAGGAACAGAAATATGAATATCGCTTGCATGAATACTAGCTAGCTGTAATGACCATATTACTTTTTAAATTTCATGAATATTACTTTTGCGTCATCGAATATTAGTTGGTACATAATATTAGTTGGTACAGAATATTAGTTAGCCGTAAATACGCTTCATCTTTATAAAAATATTCGTTGACCTTCTAATGAATACACATTCATCTTGAAAAGAATATTTATTGACCTTTTAGTGAATTCACACTCATCTTTTAAAGAATATTCATATACATTCTAATGAATACGCCTTCATCTCTAGAAGAATATTTGCTGAGCTTTTAATGAATATGCATTTATCTTTAAAAGAATATTCATTGACATTCTAATGAATATTCATTGACATTCTGATGAATAATCATTGACATTTTAAAGAATATTCAATGACATTATAATGAATATTCGTTGACATTGTAATGAATATACGTTGACATTCTAATGAATATTCGTTGACATTGTAATGAATATTCATTGACATTGTAATGATAATTCGTTGACATTGTAATGAATATTCGTTGACATTCTAATGAATATTCGTTGACATTGTTGACTTTCTAATGAATATTTTTTGAAATTGTAATGAGTATTCTTTGACATTGTAATGAATATTCGTTGACATTGTAATGAATATTAATGAAATTGTAATGAATATTTGTTGTCATTGTAATGAATATTTGTTGATATTGTAATGAATATTAGTTGACATTCTAATGAATATTAATTGAGATAGTAATGAATATTAGGTGACCTCGTTTGAAATACACATTCATTTGTGAAAGAATATTAGTTGACCTTGTATTGAATACTTTTATTGATTGGATTTGACTAATTGTATTCATTTGTGCAATTCCAATGACAGGCTATGCAGCACTAGAAGATAAGTGCTTAAGGAAGAGCTTGCAATCCCATACAGTAGATGATTGCAAGAGCTTCTATTCAAGATATGGCCATGACCGAGGTTTTGGTGTTCGAGTATACAACGAACACACGAGGTTGCGCAAGAACAACAAGGGAGAGCTTGAGGAAAAGTATTGGTACCTTTACTATTGTTGCAACAAACAAGGCTTTTCGAAGTTGAGTACCAGAAATCCAAAGGTCATTAAGAAACGACCGGAGGATTGTGTCATTGTTAAAACCCAGCGTAAGAGAAAAAGAAACGAGTTAAGGGTTGGGTGTACAGCTCGTGTTGCCTTTTGGTGGGATGTCAATAGGAATGCATTCGTGGTTAGTCATTTCAACAATATACACAATCATGAATTGCACTCAAAGGAGCATGTGCAGTTTTTGAGATCTAACAAAAGTGTTAGTGAGGCTGAAGGTCTGATGGTTCAAGCCAATGCGGATGCTAGTGTTAGTTTGAGCTCTTCTTACAAGCTACTTGCTATGTGTGCTGGTGGTTGCAGTATCTGCTAGGCTTCCGGAAACAGTGGTCTTCATGTTGGCTTAGAAGTCAATTCACCGCTGGTATGTTGACAACTCAGGTCAGCGAATCCTGCAATGCATCGGTGCGACATTTTTGAAACCAAACCATCAGCTGGATCAGTTTTCATACATTCTAACAGGTGTGATGTTATTGCTTTCGGAAATACTACATACATTGTTGAATATGCTCTGTAGTAGTCGAGAATATTAATTTGTATGTTTCCAATTGCAGTTTGGTAGAGGATAAAAGATACAAGGAGAGGATTCTTGACTTTGAGCAAGATCCTCAAGCAAGCTGCTGAGATTTACACTCCTCGCATGTATAGAAGGTTGGAAGAACAATATCAACAAATGGAAGAGTACGAATTGGAGCCGCACTCCAATGGTAGGGACGACGGATTTATTGGGTACACAACTTTCTACACCAAAAACTGACGTCCGTTGGGATGAACGTGTTGTTTTCGTTGATGTGACAAATGCACAGCTAGAATGTGGTTGTAGGTTGTTCAATTCCATGGGAATTATATGTCGCCACATCCTCAAGGTGATGGTCCACCTTGGAAATTTAGGCAATGCCACCATGAAAACCCTGCCAGAACATTTTATATTGAAGAGATGGACCATACATGCCAAGAAGAAAGAGGTCGGTGAATCCTCCACAAGTGCCATGACGGATGAGGCTCCATACACTTCCAACTCGCAGGTAACACCACAACATTGAGATATAGAGAAACCACTGCCATGTTGAATAAGCTTGCCACAAAACTGTTTGTTGCTGATGATGGAGTGTATGAGAAGTGGATGAAAGCATTATCTAAAATGTGCAAGTTGGCAGACCATGCCTTGTCCCGATCCATAACAAGTGAAACCGGTAAGCATCAAATCAGAGGATTCTTGACTTTTGCATTGAATATTACATACTTTACTACTGAATATTGCATATTTTACTACCGAATATGACTTGTCTGGTATTGAATATTGCATACTTACACTGAGTCGATCGAGTCTTCTGAACGAACGAGTAGCCGACATGGCATCAAACGAGATCGTTATCTGATGAAAGAAAGGCATTGTTATATCTCCACTTTCTTAGACGCACAGCATTGAGAAGCAAAATTGCCAGCCATACTGACACGATGTCTCTGTCGTGCTGGCCGTCCTGCTTATCATTTGGTTGATGAAGAAGCGTGGCTGCTGCAGTACTACATAGCTCATTTCTAGGATAAGGCCCAGATGTATATAAACTAATTTTGGATGATGGAGGTTTCTCTTTGGGGAATGGTAAGTTATGCTAGATTTTTAGTTTCCTTTTCATGCTAAAACTGTAGACAAAGGTTATGTAATTAAATACCTTGATATTTATGGATTTGCGGTAAATGGAACAATACATTTATTAACATAATGAAATTTCTCCTAAAGTATTTTATTGATTAGTTAAATGCAGTTACAAATTAAGGAAATAAACCTGACACAATGTGAACAATATTCTCACTATTGATTCAAAATGAACCAAGTTTAGGCCTGTCAATCCGGTTTCGGGTTTCCGGGTTAACCCGAACCGGTTTTTTCATTCTCGGTTTCGGTTTTTTCGGGTCCAACCCGATATCAATTGTGTCGGTTTCGGGTTACTGAAACCCGCAAAACCGAAACGCAACCCGCAAACCCGCAAGTAGATACTCAGCCAGACTGGGACTTACGCTGTCGTTTTTGGGAAGGAGAGTCTTCCTCAGGCTGCCCTAGCTCTGTAACAGAGCCTCTGTTTTCGTCTTCGCCAAACGAAGCAGCCGCAGTCTTCTGTTCCTCTTCACTACCACCACTCTACTTCACAATCCTCTGCTTCTGCTGCTGGAAGTTGAATTCTGCCACCGAGAATCGACCCAGCTCCTGAATTTCTCTGTTGGTCCTCACGTCTTTGACCTCGCTCCACGCCCCGACCAAAATCCCCCTGTGCCGCCGGCCGTCCACTCCGGCCACCACCGCCGCCAACACCACCAGCACCACCACTGCTCTGTTTTTATCAACGCGCATCATTTTTGTTGGGGTGAATTGCTTATCAATTTGCGGTGCTCCTCCAATTTATATAGGCAGATAAAGAGAGAGGGAGAGAGCAGGGGAGGAATTGAATGGTGGATTAATGGTGAGATGCGATGTACTGAACAGAGGAACGCAAATCAAGGTTTCTGGTTTTTTTGGCCGGATGTGGCCATATGGTGCGTATGGGATGGAGGGGGAAAATTGCAGCAATAAGAATAATATTTTAATAAAAAAATTAAACCGGTTCGGTTCGGGTGAACCCGAAACCGAACCCAAACCAACAGTGTTATTTTCGGGTTTCTGAACCCGCAACCCGCAAAACAAAGGCTCAGTTTCGGTTTCGGGTTTGTGGGAGCCGGTTTCGGTTTTTCGGTTTTTGCGGTTTTCGGGTTCGGTTACCCGACCCGAACCAAACCGACAGGCCTAACCAAGTTATAGAAATCTATAAACAATCAGCCGTCCTTTTCAGTCATAATACAGACCCTTCCCCAGCTCAAATTATGGGTGCTCAATTGGGTGTTGGAACCGTAGGAGAACATTGACTCTTATTTAGGCCTACCAGCCATCTTATCTAAATCAAAAAGAGAGACATTTCAGTTCATGGAGGAGAAACTTATTAAGAAGTTACAAGGGTGGAAACAACGATCACTTTCGAAAGCTGGGAAAGACATTCTTATTAGAACATCGGCCACTAATATACCAGTACTAGGATGTCATGCTTCAAGCTCCCCAAGGAAAACTGTAGACGCTTAAATAGTCATATTGCTAAGTTTTGGTGGGGTACGACACAAAATTCAGACCATCCAATCCACTAGTTGTCTTGGAAAAGCCCAGCTCACAGCAAGTTCCATGGAGGTCTTGGATTCAGGGACTTTGAAGCCTTCAATCAAGCGTTGCTAGCTAAACAATGTTGGAGAATATGGACCAATCCAAATTCACTACTCTCCCAAATATATAAGGGTCGGTACTTTACCCAATGCTCGGTGTTGGAAGCATCAATTGGTTCAAACCCTTCGTGGGGGTGGAGAAGTCTACTCTTTGGAAGAGATCTGCTCCTACAGGGACTAAGATAGCAAATAGGCAATGGGCAAAGAACCCAGGCGTTCATTGATAACTGGGTTCCGGGGGATAAACCCTTATTTCCATGTACTCGACCCCATATTCAAAATGGATCACCTATGGTATCTTATTTCATAAAAGAATGTCGAGGGGAATGGGACGTTCCAAAACTCGAGAATTGCTTTGAGCCTCAGTCTATTCATCTCATAAGGAGAATTCATCTTCCTCGATACTCACAGCAGGACATTACAGTGTGGCACTATTCCCAAGATGGAAAATACACAGTCAAATCGGGTTATCACTTAGCTCTGGAAATAACATTGGCATCAAGTCGAAAACCGATAGTGCATATCATCGACCCTCCTATTTGGAAAAAGACTTGGAACATCCAAGTTCCGCCTAAACTCAAGGTCTTCATATGGCAATGTCTCAAAGTCATACTTCCAACAGTAGTGGCCCTTCAATCTCGTGGAGTAAACTGCCTTAAACGATGCCCTGTCTGCTGGAGACATCGAGAAAGTATTGAACATTTATTCTTCAAATGCCCCCTAGCCATCCGATTGTGGACTTTAGTGGGATTGAGCAACTTTATTGAGACCGCCCAGACTGTTAATTTTAGTCTATGGTGGCGACATGTCATGGTCTCCGAGACCTCCCCATTCCACATTCTCCAATGCGTTTGTTTACTTTGGAGAATCTGGAAGTCTAGAAATGAAGTGACCTTTGAATTTATCCAACCTCATGTCCGTTCCCTAGCCAGACAGTTCTACAACCAGGTCCTCGAAATCTCCAGTCTTCTCCCCCCCCCCCCCTCCCCACAGCTCTCTACTCCCAATCATTCCTGCCACCACTTGGGTCCCTCCTCCGTAAGATCTTTTGAAGATCAACGTCGACGCAGCTGTCAGTGCCTCTGGGTGTTCATCTGGGCTTGTTATCCGTTGGTTAGACGGCCATGTGTTGTTGGCATTCGGGTTGCAGCATCAAGGAATAGTCAATCCTTATCTGGCTGAGCTTCTAGCTTTCAGGGATGCTATCTCCTTAGTGGCCTCAAGATCCGTGACCCATGTGAATCGAAGGTGACTCCGAAGTGGTCGTCAAACAAATCAAGGCATCTCAGAAGACTCGATTGGTGGTCCGGTGTTATGGGAGTGTCTTCAGATCCTTAGCTCTTTGTCTGTTTGTATAGAGTTTAGGGCGGTACCTAGATCTGCCAACAGTGCTGCCCATAGAGTGGCGCGTAAAGTACTGCTTTTGTCTCGTGTATAGTTAGAATCTTTTGATTTCTTGGAGGTGGCTTCTTTAGAGTCTTTTAGAGATTCTGGGTAGAATTGTAAGCTTAACTATTATTTCTCATTGATATCACTCAGAAATAAATAAATAAATAAATAAATCACGGATTTGTGTAGCATTGTAGAAACTTTTTCAATTGAAAATACCATAGAAATTCAAGAAGTCCTTGTCTTTTACCTACAAAATGATTCTTGTACTTTAAATATATGTGTTACGTGTTATTAAAGGGAGGTATCAGGTATGCGACTGCAAAATAGAATATGCACCAAGGACATAATTTTTTTTTTAATTTTCATGTTGGAAACTAACATGATATCGCTAAATCAAGACCTTACTAATTTTTGTTATCATTTATTTTTATTAAATGATTACATTTGTTCAACAAAAATATGATTATATTTAGTAAAAACATAGATAAATAGCAAACTATCATATTCAACAATGAAACGAAGGGATACTAGCTCAGGGGCGAACCCAAGGGTGTTTGGGGTGTCCCGGGACACCCCTAAATTTTAGGAAAACAATTTTCCGATCCCCGGTAGTAATTTACGTATGGGCAAAAAATTATAATTGATATTGGAAGACACCCCTTAAATTTGAATAAATGATTATCCTACTATCATTTTTTAATTTGTGTATGTGAATATAATATATAATTTTGGGTAATTCAAACCTAGAACACTATTATTAATAATAAAGATAATTTCTATTAGGCTACAACTCATTTGTAGTTCAATTTTAAACACTGTGTAATAGTAAAATGTAATTTTCGATCTCTAGTTATTTTCAAAATCTAATAATTAAACTAATTTCAAGTTACCCTTAATTTGCATTGATTTTATGGTTGTAAGACAAGTGTTGAAAGAGTATTTTCAGCTTGGGTTACATCAAAAACAGGTTTAAAAATTGAATATAATGATTGTCTAGTAGAACATACATAGACAATCTTTTTGAACAGTATAGACACCAAATGTATTCTACAATTATTTCGAAATATGAACACATCATCAACTTTTAGGTATTTTCTTATTTAATAATTAATTGTTTATTATAATTTTATTTATTTTTATTAAATTTATTTTTTAAAAGAGGACACCCCTATATAAAATTTCTAGGTCCGCCATTGTACTAGCATGTGGCGTAAACGTCCACTATACGTAAACGTCATATACCGACGATCAAACATAGTTTGAGATATTTTTGTATAAATCGAAAGGATAATTTTGCTAAAATTTAATTATTTATAGTGGTATTAACATTTTTATAAAACTAATTCTATGGCAATTTCGCTATGGTACACACACAGATATCTGTGTGCACCAACTTAGAGCATAGGGGGAGGGCCACGTCGCCCAAGCCATCGACGGATGGCCAGAATTGATCGGCTGGGCCACGGGCTCGGGGAAGGAGACGAGCCGCGCTTGAGCTGTGGGGAACCCGAGCTTAGGGTACTGGTGGGGCCGAGGAGTGAGAGATGGGTGGGGTCTGGGCACAATTTTTTGGGTGTATTGGCGGGATTTAGGTCGAAAAATCCAGCCCCAAAATGGGTTTCATTAATTCCACCCACCTACCAACCCGTCTCTCTCAATCTCACACCTCTCTTCTTCTTCCTCCTCATCTCTTCTCTTCGTCCCCCTTGCCGCCATTGAAGACGAGAATCCAGAGAAAAACGCAGGAAGGAGCAGTCTGATGCAAGATCGGTCTTTCAAAGAGAAGAAGGAGATGCAAGGAAGGGAAGATAGTGTGTCGAATGATGTCGAAGGAGATGCCGCACCAAAAGAGGAGGTCCACCTTGAAGATCTATCAACTGAAAACGATAAAGGTCGGTCGAAGGGACGGACCAGAAGATGAGGACCTTGCTGATACCATCCTCAAAGCGGATGGTTCATCTGATGGTTTGTGGGGCTCGCAAGAGTGGATGGCCGCAGTTGATGAAATAGAAGGGGGTATGTGAAGACCAAAAAAACATATCCATTTAGACTTATATATGTTTTCGTTGTTGATCAGCATTGAATGTGTTAGGGTTTACATTTATGGTGCTTGCATTTATTATGTTTTAGGGTTTCTTCATTGCATGGTGTTATGGGCTTGCATGAATACTTGGTTGTTCTATCCTGAATATCACTGGTGGAGGAACAGAAACATGAATATCGCTTGCATGAATACTAGCTAGCTGTAATGACCATATTACTTTTTAAATTTCATGAATATTACTTTTACGTCATCGAATATTAGTTGGTACATAATATTAGTTAGCCGTAAATACGCTTCATCTTTATAAGAATATTCGTTGACCTTCTAATGAATACACATTCATCTTGAAAAGAATATTTATTGACCTTTTAGTGAATTCACACTCATCTTTTAAAGAATATTCATATAAATTCTAATGAATACGTCTTCATCTTTAGAAGAATATTTGTTGAGCTTTTAATGAATATGCATTTATCTTTAGAAGAATATTCATTGACATTCTAATGAATAATCATTGACATTTTAAAGAATATTCAATGACATTATAATGAATATTCGTTGACATTCTAATGAATATTCGTTGACATTGTGATGAATATTCGTTGACATTGTAATGAATATCCGTTGACATGGTAATGATAATTCGTTGACATTGTAATGAATATTCGTTGACATGGTAATGATAATTCGTTGACATTGTAATGAATATTCGTTGACATTGTTGACTTTCTAATGAATATTTGTTGAAATTGTAATGAGTATTCTTTGACATTGTAATGAATATTCGTTGACATTGTAATGAATATTAATGAAATTGTAATGAATATTTGTTGTCATTGTAATGAATATTTGTTGACATTGTAATGAATATTAGTTGACATTGTAAAGAATATTTATTGACATTCTAATGAATATTCATTGAGATAGTAATGAATATTAGGTGACCTCGTTTGAAATACTCATCCATTTGTGAAAGAATATTAGTTGACCTTGTATTGAATACTTTTATTGATTGGATTTGACTAATTGTATTCATTTGTGCAATTCCAATGACAGGCTATGCAATACTAGAAGATAAGTGCTTAAGGAAGAACTTACAATTCAATACAGTAGATGATTGCAAGAGCTTCTATTCAAGATATGGCCATGACCGAAGTTTTGGTGTTCGAGTATACAACGAACACACGAGATTGCGCAAGAACAACAAGGGAGAGCTTGAGGAAAAGTATTGGTACCTTTACTATTGTTGCAACAAACAAGGCTTTTCGAAGTTGAGTACCAGAAATCCAAAGGTCATTAAGAAACGACCAGAGGATAGTGTCATTGTTAAAACCCAGCGTAAGAGAAAAAGAAACGAGTTAAGGGTTTGGTGTACAGCTCGTGTTGCCTTTCGGTGGGATGTCAATAGGAATGCATTCGTGGTTAGTCATTTCAACAATATACACAATCATGAACTACACTCAAAGGAGAATGCGCAGTTTTTGAGGTCTAACAAAAGTGTTAGTGAGGCTGAAGGTCTGATGGTTGAAGCCAATGCGGATGCTAGTGTTAGTTTGAGCTCTTCTTACAAGCTACTTGTTATGTGTGCTGGTGGTTGCAGTATCTGCTAGGCTTCCGGAAACAGTGGTCTTCATGTTGGCTTAGAAGTCAATTCACCGGTGGTATGTTGACAACTCAGGTCAGTGAATCCTGCAATGCATCGGTGCGACATTTCTGAAACCAAACCATCAGCTGGATCAGTTTTTCATACATTTTAAAGGTGTGATGTTATTGCTTTCAGAAATACTACACAATTTTTGAATATGCTCTGTATTAGTCGAGAATATTAATTTGTATGTTTCCAATTGTAGTTTGGTAGAGGATAAAAGATACAAGGAGAGGATTCTTGACTTTGAGCAAGATCCTCAAGCAAGTTGCTGAGATTTACACTCCTCGCATGTATAGAAGGTTGGAAGAACAATATCAACAAATAGAATGCTGAGATTTACACTCCTCGCATGATGGTCCACCTTGGAAATTTCGGCAATGCCGCCATGAAAACCCTGCCAGAACATTTTATATAGAAGAGATGGACCATACATGCCAAGAAAAAAGAGGTCGGTGAATCCTCCACAAGTGCCATGACGGATGAGGCTCCATACACTTCCAACATCGCAGGTAACACCACAACATTGAGATATAGAGAAACCACTGCCATGTTGAATAAGCTTGCCACAAAACTGTATGTTGCTGATGATCGAGTGTATGAGAAGTGGATGAAAGCACTATCTAAAATGGGAAAGTTGGCAGACCATGCCTTGTCCCGATCCATAACAAGTGAAACCGGTAAGCATCAAATCAGAGGATTCTTGACTTTTGCATTGAATATTACATACTTTACTACTGAATATTACATACTTTACTACCGAATATGACTTGTCTTATATCAGGGGGGTCTCAACCATGGCCTGACCATGAAGCAAAAGGTTAATCCACGGAGTCATGGTCGTGAAAGGTACAAGTCCAGAAATGAGAAAGCCTGCGGTAAGAAGAAGATTCAGTATGCCAAGCAACTAAAGGACTTGGAGATTTTGTCGCAAGTTCCCGATTCTCAACGTGGAAGGCCAAACATGGATGACGAAGAGGATCTCATGGATCTGCTTGCATATTAGTTGGTTAGATATGTCTTTTTGGGAAACCAATTGTCATATAATTTGTTATACGATAACATATCATACTGCAATTGGTTGAACTAATATTCAGGGTCGCACGAGCTTCTATTTAGCAACATGAAACGTTATTTTGTAGTAATATGCACATTCTTGTGAAGGCATATTACGTTTGTTGCGAGCTACTGTTCAGCCTTGATGAAACGTTATTTTGTACCAATATTCACGGCCTTGCGAGCTTCTATTTAGCAACATGAAATATTATTTTGTAGTAATATTCAAATACACTTAAAGTAATATTCAAATAACCCATACTCATATTCATAAAATCTGGAGTCATATTAAAAAATAACATACACTAGAATCAAGCACATTCGAACTCATATTCAAATACATTTAAAGTAATATTCAAATAACCCATACTCATATTCATAAAACCATAGTCATATTAAAAAATAACATACACTAGAATCAAGCACATTCGAACTCATATCCAAATACATTTAAAGTAATATTCAAATAACCCAGATTCATATTCATAAAAACCAGAGTCATATTCAAAAATAACATACACTAGAATCAAGCACATTCGAACTCATATTCAAACACATTCAAAGTAATATTCAAATAACCCAGACTCATATTCATAAAAACCAGAGTCATATTCAAAAATAACATACACTAGAATCAAGCACATTCGAACTCATATTCAAACACATTCAAAGTAATATTCAAATAAGTCAGACTCGTATTCACAAATAACCAGAGTCATATTCACAAATAATTAGGGGAGGTCAAACCCAAAATAATTACACCACCATACATGACCTGCACTCCCAAAATAATTTCCCACTGTCCCCGATAAATAATTACCCTAAATAATTACTCAACCTGATTAGAACACCTAATTAGGGGAGGTCAAACCCAAAAAAATTACACCTCCAAACATGACCTGCACGCCCAAAATAATTTCCCACTATCCCCCACAAATAATTACCCACAAATAATTATTTTTAGTACTTAGTTAGTAGGCTACCAACACTCACATCTTCTGTCTCTTACTACCTCCATCTTGCCCTTCCTTCCACTATTTCACCCACTTCAGTATATCACCCCTCCTCAAATTCTTATCCCACAACCTTCATTTGACGATCCTTGAACCAGTAGCTACAGGTTGGGGGTGATGGAGGTCCCGACACCTTTGACCTTCAAAAAATACAACAGATGGACCTGCCAGCCAAATAAGATGAAGATGTTAGATTGGGGAGAAAAAAATAATATAAATGGCGAGACAAGATTGAAGTAACATTCAATCAACTCATACCCATATTCATAGAACACACACAGTAGTATTCATATCAGATTGAACTGATATTCAAAAATCCCAGACTCATTCAAAAAACCCATACTCATATTCAAACATTATAAAACTAATATTCATAACAATCACACATATTCAAAAACCTAAATGAAAGAACAAATACTTAAAACTTTCAACGAGGAAGTGGACATCTCCATGGACCCAGTCAAGGAATGCCTTTCCATGAACTGCAACAAGACTACTCTTCAGTTCCGCTACAACAAGGTCGGACTAGTTGTTGCTTTTTATCCGCTCAATCTTCCCAACGAGGAACTCGGCATAGTCAAGCTCACAATTCTGTGACCATGATGGTCGGAGCAACAAGGCAAGGGCAAGCAACATGAACTGCTTCACGGCCTTTACGAACATGAGGCCTAGCATTCTCATCTGTTAACTTGTCCACCATATCACTCAGAGGAAAATTCCTGCACTTGTTTCCTCCCATCCCAATCTCGGCTTGAAAAGCCGACAACTTGGTTTTATCCAAGCACTTCTCCAACACTATTTCTTCCCCAACGTGAGGAAGGCCATAAACACGACCCACGTCCTCGTCCTCTAAGGGCAGCACCTTCCTATTCTCTCCCTCTCCGAAAATGAAGCTCCCAGAATGACCATCGTAGTGTCGTGCCATTGCACACAGCGGAAACTTATCGACGCCTCACAAGCGTATCTCCAGCAATCCATCGAAGCCCGCCTTCTTAAGCTCCTTCTCGCATTCCTCATAGTAGGCTTCATCCTTCTTCCAAAATTCAATCACACTCAACAATGAAGATGTGTGACATCGATGCTGCATTTCATGTGGTTTCTTGGCCTTGCCTTTCCCAGCAGCCTTCCCCCCACCTTTCCCATCAGACTTCACCACAGCTTTCCCAGCAGACTCCTCCCCATCTTTTCCAGCAGACTTCCGCACAGCTTTGCCAGCAGACTTCCCCCCAACTGTCCCACCAAATTTCCCCGCAGCTTTCCCAGAAAACTTTCCCTTATATACTTCCCAACAGAAGTCTCACTAGACTTCCCTGCAGAGGTCTCACCGACGTCCCAGCAGCAAACTTAACTCTTTTTGCTGCAACCTGGTCTTCTGAAAAAAGAGGAATATCTTCAGCAGTAGGAGGAGGAACATCTTGAGCAGCTTTCTCCGCAGCATTCCCAGAAGATTCCCCACCAGACTTCCCTGCAGAAGTCTCACCAGAGTTCCCAGCAGAAGGGGGATCTACTAAGGGTTGTTGTCGTTTCATAGCAGGAGGAACATCTTCAGCAGCAGGAGGATCTACTAACGGTCGTTTCATAGGTCCAGGAACACGCTTCTTGGTTCGCACCATTATTCCAAACCTGTAGACCAAAAAAATATATATTCAAAAAAGGGGGAACAAACACAACACAATGAAGAGAACTAATATTCAGAACTTTCAACATACAATATTAATCTAGCTGCAGACAAACAATTTTAATGAATACAACTAATATTCAAAATCAGAAGAACTAGTATTCGCCAAAAACACAGACAACATTATACAACTAATATTCAAAATCAGAAGAACTAGTATTCGTCAACAATGCAGTCAACATTATACAACTAATATTCAAAATCAGAAGCACTAGTATTCGTCAACAACACAATCAACATTATACAACTAATATTCAAAACCAGAAGAACTAATATTCGCTAAAAACACAGTCAACATTATACAACTAATATTCAAAATCAGAAGAACTAGTATTCGTCAACAACACAGTCAACATTATACAACTAATATTCAAACAAAAAATAACCAGTATTCAACAGATTGAAGGTTACGATAACAACTACTTTTGGATTCAACCATGTTTACTGATTCTAAGAAAGAACCGATTCTAAGCAAGAACCCAAAAACTTAGTCAACAAAAATTGACATATCTCGCCCACACAAGACACATTATGAAGAATACCCTTGAGAATCGAGTCGATTTTGAAGGTGTACCAAAAAACCCTAAACGCGTATTCAGTGAACCCGAAACACTCAAGAATGAACCAAAAAGGGGGATTCAAGGGAAAAACCCACACCTAGAAAGAAAAGGACAGAGAGAATCGTCCTCACCGGTATTAATACACGAGAAAGGTCGGCCGAAATACAAAGAACTCGAGGAAGGACGATTCTTCCTCGTCGAAGCTCTCATGGTTATCGACTGGGCTGCTCGTCGCCGACAAGAGAAGGACGATTCTTCCTCGCTTTTCTTGTTCCGGTGTTCCACGCTTTTCTTTGTTTGGGAGGGGTGGTCTCTGTTGCTCTGGTTCGACGAGAGCAAAACAGAGAAAGAAAAACGGAGAAAGAAGAAGAATAGAGAAAGAAGGAGCAGAGAGAAGGAAGAAGAGTGGAGGAGGAGACAGGAGGCAGTTTTTTTTTTGTTTTTTTTTTAGCAATTTCAAAACCCCAACTCGGCGACCCCACCACCTTTCCCTCCCTTCAGTTTTTGGCTCGGCTCAGCCGGCTTCGATTTTCCCCTTTCCTCTCTTACGCCCAGCTAACTCAATCCTGACCCTCCATGCCGGCTTGGGTGACGTGGCCTCTCCCGGCCATATGAGTTTGTGCCAAGGTTGTCAACCCGTGGGTCGACCCAATTTGACCCTAACCCGGTGAGAAAAACGGGCCGCACGCACCCGTCAGGTCGACCGCTATAAGGTACCGGGTTGGTGGTCAAATTGTGTCATTTTTTTTCTTTGGTTTGCGAAATGCGCCTATTTTCCGATTTTTCTTTTCGCCTAACTCAATCTTTGGAATCCTAAGTTGAACATTTGAATATTGATGTTATATAAGTGTGTGTGAATTTTCACTATATGTTGGATCTAAGTACGATATATTATTTTGGTGTAATATTATATGTTATAACTCATATGTTAGATAAGATTTGATATAATTTATGAGGATAAGTACAATATAATAACTCTTTCCATATTTTCGGGCCAAACCGGGCTAATACGGTTGACCCATTAACCCTTGACCCACTAGCTCGACCGGGTCCAGGTCAACCCGCAGGTTGACAACCTTGGTTGGTGCACACCATGGTTGTCACGCCGGCCGGCGTGCCACCGTTTGTACCGGGTTCAACCGATACCGGTCATAAAATCGGCGTGACACCACCGGTATGACCGACATGATATATATACGAATCTCTAAGTAAAATGACTTTATTTTAGAGAATTTAATTAATAAAATTTATTTTATGAGTATAAAAGTTAAATATTGATGTTATTTGTTGGATTCAAGTATAAATGCTTAGGTATTGACGTTAAATGTCATGTTTAAATATGAGAATTTATAATTTTATTTGTAATATTGACCGGCATGAACCAGTACAAACCGGTATATGTCACCAGTTGAACCATTCCACTGGCTAAACCGGCACACTGGCATAAACCAGTTTTACAACCTTGGTGCACACAAAACTGTGTACCATAGCGAAATGGCTTAATTGCAAGTTTGGTCACTCGAATTGCTATAAAATTTCACGTTTACCACTCAAATTAATTTATTCCATTTGTAGTCACTCTAATTAGTTGAACAGTTCAAGTTCGGTCACTCTCCGTTAACCTCCGTTAACTTTGACTGACGTGGCGGTCAACTCTAACTGTTGACCGTTAAATGTGTGACGTGGCAAATAAAAATTAATTAAAAAATAAAAATTAAATTTTTAGAAATTACACATCATTATAAAAAAATTATAATTATAAAAAATTTATCAGAGTTTCCCTCCATCGCCCAGAAAACCTCTGTGTTCCCCTTCCTCCAACCCATCCCCTCTCCCCCGCACCACCTCCGACCACCGCCATGTCGCCGGCAATTCCAAACTCCCATCCCCAAACCCCTTCTTCTGCTCTAAACCCCAACGCACCGCCTTTTAACAACCCACCGGCGCCTCGCCGCTCAACGCCGCTCGCTCTTCTTCCCTCTCCTCCGACCAAGACCCAAACCCACACCGACGCCAAAATTTCGCCTCTCCCTCTCAAACCCACCGCCGCTGGCGATCATTCCCAGGCCTTCTTCTATCACCCGGCTGTAATCCCCAACCCTAATCGACTCTTCTTCTACTACTACTGCTACCCTCTTTCTCATACACAGCCTAATGTGCTCCATCCTTCCCCGGTCTACATGAACAACAACAACTATTACCACTCTGGAGGCTTCAGGCCGATTGCCATTTGCCCACAGCCATCCCCACCACCGCTCATTCTGAATCACAGTACGGAGACCGTTCCCATTCCCGTCCCCGAACCCAAGTCGTTGCCCACTACTGTTGTGCCTAATGGTGGGGATAGGGCTCTGATAATTTTTAGAAATTTTTTATAATTATTTTTTTTTATAATTATGTGTAATTTTTAAAAATTTAATTTTTATTTTTTAATTATTTTTTATTTGCCACGTCACACATTTAACGGTCAACAGTCAGAGTTGACCGCCACGTCAGTCAAAGTTAACAGAGGTTAACGGAGAGTGACCGAACTTGAACTGTTCAACTAATTAGAGTGACTACAAATGGAATAAATTAATTTGAGTGGCAAACGTGAAATTTTATAGCAATTCGAGTGACCAAACTTGCAATTAAGCCATAGCGAAATTGATTCAATGGTCTCCTTCCATTTCTAATTTGGCGCCCCTTTGGAATACGATCCCGCCATTTGCTTACTCTCGCGCGCTTTTTATCTTCCAAGTGCCAACCCCTTCTAAGTTCTAATTCAGCCTTCTCTTCCAGTTTTCTTGTTTCTGAGCACAATGTTTGCTTTGTTATTCAGATGCATCTTCCTTCAATCAGCTTTGCCAACTTGCAAATAGTGAATACCAACACTTGTTCCTGTGAGCAGCAGCAGCACCCTGCAAATGGGTTTCGTGTAGTAGCTCAGTAGCTTGTGAATTTTGCGATCAGATGATGGTTCTGTTTGTTTGGTTCTGATAGTGTTACCTTTGAACATGTCTTGTCTTTAGCTTTTGTTGGGAATGGAATTCAGAATTCTGGGTCTCTAGTCTGTAGTTTCTACTGCATTGAGGGCTCTGTCCGAGTTTTTGTTCGTATTTGGGATGCCTTGCATTATGTCCAGCAAATTTGGGATCATTTTGCAAATTTACCAAACGAATGAAGAGCGAGAGAGAGAGAATTTTCTGTTTGGGACCATTTAACATGGCTGGAGGAGAGGAGACGGAAGAAAGGTGCCTCAACAGGGGTGAACTTGTGATGATGATAGTACTTATTTGGTCATTCAATTCATTAATTTACATGTCACATTGAGTATTGAATTCGTTTTTAATAGACGCAAAGCCCTTATGTCAATCGAATTTATCGATGTTAGTTCTTTTGTCAATTTCTCCTTAATAGTTAACGTGACCGACTTTTTATGACAAACCGTCAAAAATTGTGTCAAATTTGACATCTTTTTAGCCAAGGTATAAATAAGTACATTGATCAAATTATTGAAAATTGGCTGAGTCAAGAATACACTCGAGCTCACAAATATTGTTTTTGAATCAATCGTCAATTAAGTGTTCGAGATGGAGATATGAACACTCGATTTTCCATTTTATGGCCAACGAGCATTAGAAGCATAAGGAAATAAGTTGTTTACAAGATGAACATAGGCAGTGGGTGGAGAGGAAGGCAGATTTGGCAAAGATTGCTAGGGTCGCTAAGCTGTTCAAGGCTGGAAATTGTGACGGAGTCGGTTGTAAACATGATGACGCAGGTCGTAACCAATATAGTAAAAAACGTGTTTCTAAGTAGAAGTGTTTTGGTGACCTAGAAACGTAAAAATGTAAGTTTTAAGGGTGTTTTTAACTACATTAGTAAAAAAAAGGGAGTAATTATGCATAGAAGCATTTTGGTGACCTAGAAGCATAAAATCTTAAGTTTTTAAGTTTTAAAACGTGATTTTTACTACATTGGTGGTAACATAAGATGACAACGGTTACTTGTTGGCTCCCGGAAGAAATTCGATAGGCGCTGTTTGCTATGAGCCCGAATAAGGCACCTGGCCCGGACGGCTATAAGCCCGAATTTTTTCAACACTTTTGACCGGGAGGAAGTATTTGTTATGTGCAATAATAGTTCGGTTGCCTAAGAAGGATACCCCATTCACTATGAAATACTTGAGACCGATCTCCCTGTGTAATGTGATATATAGAATTATGGCGAAAGTTTTGGCAACCTATAAGACCTTTGATGCTCAGGATAATCTCAGTCAAACAATCAGCGTTTGTACAGGGACGATCTATTGTTGATAATGTGATGATAGCTTTTGAGAGCCTACATCATATGAAAACAAAAAATAATGCAAAGTTTGGGGAGTGTTGATGTTACATTTATCTAGAATTATTTGGGCTTTGAATTTGGTTCATGCACAAACTTGCTTGGTTGTTGTAAGTTATAATCTAAGCACTTCAATTAATCGTATGGGTGACAAACAAATGTGTCATGTCAAAAAGTTCAGGAAATTTTGTTATTTTTGACCGAAGAGGATTTTATGGATTAATAACATTCTTGAGTTGAAACTTGAAAGTGAAATAATGGCTAAAATCAACACATCCAATTGAATTTAGTTTTCAAATGTTTAAGAAAAGAAATCATGGCGTCAACATGACAGATATAGTAGAGTTCAGTGACCAAATTGCTATTTAACCCCACCCGGGAACCGGCCAGCCCCGCCCCCTCGTCCTCGAAGCTAATTAAGTAATTATTAATTAACTAAAAGTGCAGGCCACGCCAAAAAGCTCAGATAAACAAAACGAAAATGGTCCGACCCGACACCGTTATCCGGGTCCCTCTCTCTCTTTCTTCCTTCCCCTTCCGAATCTCAGAAAAATAGGGTTTCCTCAACATAAACACCCACAGCGCAACGAATCCCCGCCATTTTTATCCCGTGCCAGGCGTTGCTCTGTACTCTTTACTCTCCATACTCTCCTGGTAATCGCGCTCTCTCTATCTAATTATGACCTTTACCTCTTTCCCTTAAATGTCAATGGAGCTCTATGAACCATTCTCATTTGTCTATCTTCAGTTTACTGAATGTGACATCTCTTTCTTACATTTCCTTGCTAATTTTTTATTCGCGTCATCAAAGTTTGAGCTCCCTCGTTTGGTGAGCGTAGAAGGGCTGAGGAATTACTGGGTCTGACTGCATGTGAATGTTTGGGTTGGCGGTGAAAGTGGTTTTGCGGGGATGTCTAGCCTAGCTGTAGGTTAATGAGCAATCGATTTCGTGTTTGGTTTGTGGTGAAAGTTCACAACTTTTGGCTTCATTTCCCACTAATGGGCTGGGTCTTTCCATATTTGGCCATTCGGAGGCCTTGTGGAGCTGGTATTGCTCAAGCAGTGTTTAGGAGCAACTTTGCGTTGCTGGTGTTAGTTTGCTTGTCCCCTATTTGGAGGACAATGGAATTGTATTTGGTCATTTAGGCTGCCCAATGGTGTTTGTCTTTGGTATATCAATGATGGAATAAGAAGTTAGTTTCCATTGTACTAGCTGCGCCCTATTTGTTCATGATTCAGTATATAATTTGAGCAGAACTTATATCCTCCTTTTGGCTTCTGTATTGCTAGTTACTACACCCGTACTAAAAATGCACTAACTTCAAGGAATAGGGGATCAATTTAGTAACAATGGGTTAATTTCTCTAAAATATCAATGCCGCCTTATTAATCTTGGTTTTGATTATGTTTTAAAGTGGCAGTGCAGAATAGGGAGTTAGTCTGCAGTCATGTACTTAAGAGCATGTATCTCCCACCCATTAATCCCCAATCTTATTTTCAAACTAATTTTATTATATGGTAATCATGTGATTATTTTTCGGTTTTCCTGATTGTTATAGTCTATTACTGTCGCACTGTGTTGAGTTGAGCTTTGCTTATTTAGAAAGTCGATGGAATTAGTTCTGTATCTCATTCATACCTTTCTATTTTGTTTGTTTTTTCTGTTTGGCCCTTGTTCTGGGTAGATGTATATCTCCAGATAGTATTGAACAATCAAAACCACACCTATTTTCTTGTCCAATGGCATTTCAATATCAATCATCGGCCTGCTTCATTATTACATATTTTTTCTGTTTCACCTATTGAACATCGTCCTCTTCATCATCAGTTGTAACCCTCCCTTGCTTGTTTTATTGCTATTTGGCACTTCGTTGGATCCCTTTAATTGAATATCACTTCTTACACCTCCTTTGGACCCTTGTCTTTCTTATGGCTCAAATTCTCGATATTCTCTTGCTCTTGAAATCCATTTCGCCTCTCACTTTGTTTCCACCTTTCAATACTTGTACTCTTTCCAACTTTAACGGAATGCACTTAACATTAAACTTAAGTGGTATCGGGTGCACAAATAATAGAGTTCAGTGGTACCCGACGTCCTATTCAAACTTAAGTGGTATGTCTGTCCCAATTCTGAAACTTAAGTGGTATCCGAGATATTTTATTTTTATCCCAGTCCATGCGAATTTCAATCGAATTTTTTTCTGGATTTCTGGAAGAAATTTTGGGTGGCCGGCGAGGGGAAAGAGGGAAAATTGGAAGGGGATTATGGCGACCGGAGGATTGCTGCTTGGGCGCTCATTTCCGTTGCTGCTAATCAACAGTAGCAAGACGGTGAAGCTCAACAATGGCTATGGCCGCCGCGCCTCTTACTCTTTTCTCGACGGGAGTAGTAATCCTCTTTGGCGGCAAAACAGCGTGACGAAGTTTTCAGCGAAAGCATTGGCGAACGAGGAAGCGCCGGACGTCCGGCGACTAGCTAAAACCGCTCGAATTTTGCTCACCGAACAGGAGGTAATTAAGCGCGGAGTCTGACTTCTTCCTCTCCCTTGCTCTGGTTTTTTATATGCTTTGTCGATTGTCAGGTGGAGGAGTTCGGCCCCAAAATCAAGCAAGTGATTGACTGGTGATGTTTAGAATCCCTCTCCTCCGGAATTGGATTTTGGAAACTCTCGGGGGAGAGTAATGGGAAGAATTTTGGTGGGTTTGTGTTTGTAGGTTTGGACAACTTCAAGGTGTGGATCTCAATCAAGTCGAGCCTGGGATCCGAGCAGCAACAGCAGCAGGCAAGTGTTTTCTCCTTTATCCAAGGTTCTGGATGGATTGAATTCCAATGGATGTCTGGTTAAAATATTTGAACAGATATTACACTGTACTTGAATCCAACTACTGATGTTGTGGGTTTATCATAATATGCAAAAAGTCCAATGGAACCTTTGATGATTGATAGGAGTTAAAATGTTTGAACAAAGATTACACTGTACTTGAACCCAACTACTAATATTGTGGGTTTATCATAATATGCAAAAAGATGGAATCCTTGATGATGGGAGTTAACAGAAACTCGTGTTGAAATGGACTGTTGTGATCAAAGTTTCAGCTCTTCCATTACAGATGTTGATTAACGAGTGAACGACGATGAAGTGATCTTAATAACTCGAGGTTTTCGTAGATTGTTTACTTCTTGTGGCTGTGTGTCTTGTGGGATCGATCCCATTTGTGATTTTCGTTGTGTGATCATCAGAGGCTGAAGAAGAAGTGAACTTGAGAGACGATGTTCCTGTAACATTCCCCAAAACGTAAGTCTCTCTTCTTCATTTGTGGTGAAATAAGTTCTTACTAGTTAACAAGTGTTGTGTACGAGAATGAGCTTTTGGAAGGGTAATCTGTGTTTGATAAACGGGCATGCTTTCTGAGTGTTCTGTGCTTTCATAATCCAGGGATGCCATCATCGAAGGCCTTCCAAGCTACGACGAGCCTTACGTTCGAGTTCCTAAAGTCTTGCACAAGGAGGATTGACTTAACGAGCCTACATATCTCACATCAATCTTCCCAGGAAGATTTGGCTGGCTCTGTGTCCTGTCTGTGCACTGAACGTTTTGTTATTTCTTACTGAGAGAGAGAGTAGTAGACGCAGGCTACTATCCCGTTTTAGCATTGATTCAATTCCATCAAATTGGTTCAAGTACAATAAGACAAGGAGTAAAGTTGTGATGTGTAGCACGCTTAAACTTTCATTGACTTGGAAGCATTAAACATTATTCAATACGAGCAGAAAGCTTCAGGTTGTTATTTGCGTGAGGCTTTGCATTTACCTTCAGGAATGCAGTGAGCACAACCTGCAAGAACCTTCAACCAACCATCTATTGACAAAGAAGGTTAAACCACTAACGGAAAGGTTTCGAGACGATGCTGAGAGCATCCCATAGTTTTCGTCGAAGAGATAGGGAGGAACAGTTTGTTGCTACTTTTCTTATGTACAAGTCAGTGTTTATTCTAATAATGTACAAGGATAATATGTGCGCAAGTGTAATTGTCAGACACCTGATCGAAGACTGTGTTGTATGACTTTGGTGCATGTATTTGAGAGTACCTGCATTACTTGTTCAAACTATATACGAAAGCTGATAAACTTAGTTTCATGATTTATTTGTTCTCTGCCACATGGATATATGCTAAAATGGCTTGTTAGCTAGCTGGGGTTGAGTGAATAAGTGGGAATAAACAGTGCAGAAAGAAGCACCTCAACCAACCTAAGCAGGGGAGCAGGTTGATGAATGCAGAACCAGATCGAACATCCATCACAAACAGACAGCTAGCAATTAACAAGGAAACAAAAAGGGAGAAGGAATGAAACCATTTACTCGAAGCATTAGGCAATTAAGGTAAGTAGTTGAATTGAAGAACATACTGCTAAACTTTTGCTGATTCACTTCCCATTTACTCTGACAAAGTTGGGCTGGTGATGAAGTATATATAACGAGCTAGCTAGTAACTACGTTAATTACCAACTCCTCCCATGCACGTTGATGAACAACTATTTCTGATAGAAGGTTCAAGCTATATGTCAAATACTCTGCCTCAAATGGTAGATTAATAGACTGACATAAAAGAAGAACATAGAATTGTGTAGAACACAGGCAATCCTAATCCGCAACAGAGAAGTAGACAGCAGAGTTCCAGTCGGACGAGGAAGAAGAACCCTGTTGAGTTACTATAGGAAACGACACCTCAAAGGCCAAAGCCTACAATAGAGAAGTGTATTTGGCCTTTGTAGACAGGCAAGTGGCAGCAATATTTGGTTTGTGTATACTATAGTTTTTGCCATGTAGCTTAGCCATTAGAGTTTAAATAGTTTTGTAGGAATCATTGTACAGGGTAGCAATTTCTTTTCTGATCTTTGAGCAATACAGGAAAAACGATCGAGAATCGTTCCGCAACCCTTCGTGTTCGTACAAACAACATTCTCAAACTGCTCAACAATGAGATCGGAGAAACTGCAATCGTAGCTGCCCTGTCCTTCTTTCTTGTCGGATACGGTAAGCCAGTGCTCTTTACTCGTCTCACCGTAATTTGCTTAAACCTTGTACTAATTTTTCGCTCGTTTTAATTATAACTCCGCCAATGCCAGATAACTCCATGGCGAAGCTCGGGTGGCAGAGCAATCCTTGTTGTGGTTCTTGTGGAAAGAACGAAACACCCAACTTTTCAATGGTCATAAGAACCCGGAATATGAAATTGCCTCTCGAGCACACTACTTCCCAATGCTAATAGACTATAAGGAGCACCAACTCAGTAAGGAAGTCATTAGAGAAATGGGAGAGGGTCATTATAAGAAGAAGTGGAAGCGACCATGTCAAGTGAGTATATCAGTGGCTACGGAGGCAAGTGTTATTGCGAGCGGAGGGTGCAGGCCTGGGATTGGTTATGAGGGATGTTGCAGGTCGATTCCTAGCTGCTGCTGCAAAGAAATTTCATAGGGAGTGGAGTGTGGATCAGGCTAAAGCTTTGGCGGCCGAGATGGGAGTTCAATTGGCAAGGCAGCTGAATTATGATTCCATCATACTTGAGTCGGACAGTCAGAACATTATCCGAATCCTTAAAAACCCACACACATTGCAAACGGAGCTCGGTGTTCTTTGTCAAAATGTGAGACGTATGCTTGATGAGCTGATGAACAACAGCTGGAGATTTATATTCCGAGAGGCAAATAATGCAATCCACATAATGGCGCATGCATAGAGTAGATGGGATGAACGAATGGTCTGGCTTGACAAGCCGCCGATTTATCTTATTGACCAATTGATTAGTGATGATGTAACGTCGATTTCTACTTAATAAAAGTATAGCATGTTTCCATAAAAAAAATTCTTTTAAGCTCACCTTTCACATTTCCCACCAAATTTGGGTGCGGTATGGTAGGGATGGCAGTTACCCACACATGGGTAATTATACCCAAACCCAAGTAAACCCATTGATAATGGGTTGGGTATGGGTGAAGTGCATATGGGTTTGGGGGGTTTGTAGATGGGTTTGGGTAAGGTATAAATATTGCTTCCATAATCTAAATGGGTATGGGTTGGATATGGATATCCATTTACTTGAGGGTGTTTTAACTACACATGCAAAAATTAGACCTATTTGTAAAACTTGAAAATTTTAGGTACCAAAATGTAAGACCAAAAAAATTTAGGTACCAAAACGTAATTTTCCATCGATATTTTGAGGACTTATTTACAAAAAAAAAATTAGGTACTAAATATGCATATCTATTAAGTTTAGGTACCAAACTGTAATTTGTATTTGAGCATGGGTACAAACCCAAATCCATCTGTTATAAACCCAACCCAACCCAAAGTAAATGGGTATGGGTACAAACCCATCAAACTTTACCCATATCCATCTATTTGGATTTCATACCCAACCCAATTGGGTTCGATAATCAAAAACCCATGGGTATGGGCAAACTTGCCATCCCTACGGTATGGTACATACCGGCCTTGAGCTGTGGGCTAAACATTCCGACCCATTAAGAAAGGGACCACTGCGCCTTAAGTCCTAATCCGTTTTAACATCGTATTTTTTTCTGTCTAATTTTCCAACCCACTGCTAGGTTTTATTATAAATATCAAAACAAACAAGGTGACAGAGCAAGAAACATCTTTGTGATTGTGATAGAAAAGACCCTACAAACACCATTGATCATGTCGCCGACGGGATCCCCGGCGAACGGAAGAGTAGAAAGGCAACCGACAGCGATGCCCTCCTCCGTAGATCTTTTCCTTTTCGCTATCCTAGAGTTCTTCCTTGCGAAATATGGCTGCCCCTTATTGGCCACCTTACCCGTCTTGTTCCTGGCGTTATGGGCCTTAATGAAGGAGTTGTCGTCTAATGACAAGGCTGATGATGTCGCCGTCGATGGTGGTCGCGCCGACGTCAGTGTTGGCGGCCAGCTGCCGCCATGTCATGATGATGGTGGTAAAGAGATGATTAGGGAAGCGCTGATGAGTTGGGAAGAGGAAGTGATGGTCATTGAAGCACAACTGTTGGGGCCCAGGAAGCCGTCAAACATTTTCACCGCCGACTCCATCGTCCGAATTGCATGGAAGGCACTTCCACGGCTGCCGCCGCTGCCAATGCCCGCGCTCAGGGATAATTACTATGGGTTAATGTTATGTGATAAATATTTTTTAGATGTGTTCGTTGGTAGATTATAGACTTATAGTCGGTACATTATTGGTATTTGAGTTACATTATGACTGTATTAATTGATACATATATACATATACCCATTCGGTTTCTCTTATGAAGTGATATTGTCATGTATTATTTTTGTCCTTTGGGGTAATTAGGACTCGTTACATATAAAGTCCTAATTATAAGATGTAGAAAAAGTGATTGTTCCAAAAGGTTATAATTTTCGCACTAACGTGATCGTGCTAAAGTGTGCGACAATCAGTTATAAAGTTGCTCTATTCTCAAATAGATACTCAATTCTTTGACCTAGTAATTGAACGATAAGACAACCAATACCATTGTGGTTGTGAATTCGCATTTATATGAGCATTGTGTAGTGAAGTCCAAATTCAAATATACTTAAAGAGTTCCTAAAGTGATGTTATATACTTTTTTTGGCCTTTTCTATCGTTGCTAACTCTTAACACATTTCTCACATTTACTTAGTTTACTTAAATCTGTTTCATATATACTCATCACATTATTTGATTCTAATATCTAGGATAGTGATGGCAATTTTTATTTGATTCGTGCAATCTAATCTTTCCCGACCTATTTAGAGTGGGTATTACTCGACCCACAGTAACGTGGTGCATACATGTATTGATATTACTTCTTATCTGTCCCGTCCTCGATAGACTCTATTCTATCATGATTTGCATCAATATATACATATATTTCTCCTCGTTTGTCCTTTATATAATGATATTTTAATTTCAAAGAAATTTTATATCTCTATCTTTCAACTATTTAGATTTTATTATTTCTTTTAATATATTTCTCATAGATAGAATGAACTGTTTTCTCGATGTGTTTGACGCTTTTTCGAAAAGGTAAGCCACCTAGGGATGACAACAAAATTCGAACCCACGGGTACCCTACTCGACCCAACCCGGTCAACGCGAGTTTTACCCGTGTTGAAGGGTTTCAAACCGGGTTCGAGTTTATACCCGTACAATATTCACCGGGTTGGGTTTGGGTTTAGGGATACCTGACCCATGGATACCCGCTCACACTTATTCCGTCGCCCTACTCTCTTCAAACCCTACCCTAATTCTAATTTCCCCCAATTTAACTCTCACTACACTTATTTCATGTGCTTTTATTTAGTGTAATTGTGATATGTTTGAATTTTATAGATTGGTGTTTTATGTATGTATTGTATGGGGAAATTGATCTTTGAATTTTATTTTGATAGGAATTTGTTATTGTAAAAAATTTACTACAAAAATGCATGGGTACCCATGAACCCGTGGATACCCTGCAGGTTGAGTTGAGTTTGAGTTTTCAAAACCCACTGAGTTTTACACCAGATTTTTTTGACGGATAAACTCCATTGTTGCTACTTTTCTTATGTACAAGTCAGTGTTTCTTCTAATAATGTTCAAGGATAATATGTGCGCAAGTGTAATTGTCAGACACCTGATCGAAGACTGTGTTGTACGTACTCTGGTGCATGTATTTGAGAGTACCTGCATTACTTGTTCAAACAATTTATGAAAGCTGATAAACTTTGTTTCAGGACTTGTTTGTTCTTTGTCACATGGATATATGCTAAAATGGCTTGTTAGCTAGCTGGGGTTGAGTGAATAAGTGGGAATAAACCGTGCAGAAAGAAGCACCTTAACCAACCTAAGCAGGGGAGCAGGTTGATGGATGCAGAACCAGATCGAACATCCATCACAAACAGACAGCTAGCAATTAACAAGGAAACAAAAAAGGACAAGGAATGAAACCATTTACTCGAAGCATTAGGCAATTAAGGTAGGTAGTTGAATCGTAGAGCATACTGACAAACTTTTGCTGATTCACTTCCCATTTACTCTGACAAAGTTGGGCTGGTGATGAAGTATATATAACTAGCTAGCTAGTAACTGCGTTAATTACCAACTCCTCCCATGCACGTTGATGAACAACTATTTCTGATAGAAGGTTCAAGCTATATGTCAAATACTCAGCATCAGATGGTAGAATAATAGACTGAAATAGAAGAAGAACATAGAAGTGTGCAGAACACAGGCAATCCTAATCCGCAACAGAGAAGGAGAAAGTAGAGTTCCGGTCGGGCGAGGAAGAAGAACCCTGTTGAGTTACTATAGAAAACGACGCCTCAAAGGCCAAAGCCTACAATAGAGAAGTGTATCTGGCCTTTGTAGACAGGCAAGTGGCAGCAATATTTGGTTTGTGTATACTATAGTTTTTGCCCTGTAGCTTAGCCATTAGAGTTTAAATAGTTCTGTAGGAATCATTGTACAGGGTAGCAAGTTCTTTTCTGATCTTTGAGCAATACAGGAAAAATGATCGAGAATCGTTCTGCAACCCTTCGTGTTCGTACAAACAAACATTGTCAAGCTGCTCAACAATGAGATCGGAGACACTGCAATCGTAGTTGCCCTGTCCTTCTTTCTTGTCGGATACGGTAAGTCAGTACTCTTTACTCGTCATCACCATAATTTGCTTAAACCTTGTACTAATTTTTTGCTCGTTTTAATCATAACTCCGCCAATGGCAGATAACTCCATGGCGAAGCTCGGGTGGCAGAGAAATCCTTGCTGTGGTTCTTGTGGAAAGAACGAAACACCCAACTTTTCAATGGTCATAAGAACCCGAAATATGCAATTGCCTATCGAGCACACTACTTCCTAATGCTAATAGACTATAAGGAGCACCAGCTCAGTGAGGAAGTCATTAAAGAAATGGGAGATGGCCATTATAAGAAGAAGTGGAAGCGACGATGTCAAGGGAGTATATCAGTGGCTACGGAGGAAAGTGTTATTGCGAGCGGGGGTGCAGGCCTGGGATTGGTTTTGAGGGATGGTGCAGGTCGATTCCTAGCTGCTACTGCCTGCTGCAAAGAAATTTCATAGGGAGTGGAGTGTGGATCAGGCGAAAGCTTTGGCCGCTGAGATGGGAGTTCAATTGGCAAGGCAGCTGAATTATTATTCCATCAAACTTGAGTCAGACAATCAGAACATTATCCGAATCCTTCAAAACCCACACACATTGCAAACGGAGCTCGGTGTTCTTTGTCGAAATGTGAGGCGCATGCTTGATGACCTGATGAACAGCAGCTGGAGATTTATATTCCGAGAGACAAACAATGCAACCCACATAATGGCGCACGCATAGAGTAGATGGGATGAACGAATGGTCTGGCTTGGCAGGCCGCCGATATATCTTATTGACCAATTGATTAATGATGATGTAACATCAATTTCTGCTTAATAAAAGTATAGCAGGTTTCCATAAAAAAATTTCTTTTAAGCTTACCTTTTACATTTCCCACCAAATTTGGGTACGGCATGGTAGGGATGGCAATTACCCACCCATGGGTAATTATACCTAAACCCAAGTAGACCCATTGATAATGGGTTGGGTATGGGTGAAGTGCATATGGGTTTGGGGGGTTTGTAAATGGGTTTGGGTAAGGTATGAATATTGCTTCCATAATCTAAATGTGTATGGGTTGTGTGATACCTCGACTTCGATAGGTTCAACATCAGGTACAGAATCAGTTGGACCAAATAAATTGAGCCAAAATTTTGTCCCATCACACCCTCGGCCAAGTTGGAAAATTTTTAAAAGGGCAATGAGTCACTCAAACCTATTCGATGCTACCAAGCTAGATGAGAATATATGTTATGGTCAAGAGTACATATAAGAACTATCGTAAGCTATTCAAGACAAGGTAAGGGCACGCCATTGAAGTTCATATAGAAAGAGTGAAATCCTGATCCAAATAAGCGCGAGAATGAGGAGTAGGAAAGGATGAGCCCGATCAAATTCCCGGGACAATTTTTATAAGGGTGGAGGAAATGTTACACCCCGCTCTTCCCAAAAGTCAAAATGATTATTATACCCTTGGGTCAAGTTTCACCGTAATGTCGAGGAGGACTTAAAGTGTGAACTATCGGTTCAAGCGGTGTCGAATTTCGACATAAAATGAGAAAGTTACGAACATTAATTGAGTTTCGGATTAAACTCACCCGCAAGTGTAAATTTCCACAAATAACCCTTTGACTAATTAAAACCCTAGAACCCTTACGTTACCCGCTCGGCCTCACCATAAAACCCTCGCAACCTATCTCCGCCGAAAGCAACTTGCTCTCGGGAAATCAAAGCAAAGTTTGGGAGGTAGGACATGATCACTCTCTGCTACGAGAGGTGCTAGCTTAAGCAAGCAGGAAGCGATGCTCTCCGGGAAGCCTTCTTCACCGAAAGAAACTTGCTCTCTTGGGAGACAGGACATGATCATTCTCTCTGCTACGAGAGGTGCTAGCTTAAGCAAGCAGGAGGCGATTTCTCATCCGCTTGCAAAGTGAAAGGCGCGCCGTAATCACATCAAGCAGGACCATTCAAGCAAATAGGAGCCGACTCTTTATTCAAGCAAGTAGGAGCCGACTCAGCAGGTTGACGATTCAACATGATATTGATAGGCGGCGACCATTATTAAGCAGGCAAGAGGAGGCCATTATTAAGCAGGCATGAGGCGGCACCTAACCAAGCATGTGGTATCGGCAAATTAGGGCAAAAGCGCATAATCATTCTCCCTACTACCCTACTATGAGAGATGCTTGCTTAAGCAACACATGATTATTGCCACGGACGACCGACGAGGGGAAGCAAGCATGAGGGCCGGCGGATTCAGGGCGGCCAATAACGACCAGAGTAAAGCCGGTCCATTTAATTTCATTTGCCGCTGCTCCAATTTTTTTCAACCAAGTACGAGTGTAATATGTGGAAGCGAGTATGGAAACTTTGGAGCAAAATCAAGCCAGTTCCGACGGAAGTAAGGTGAGTGTAAAGGGGGTAAATTCTACGCCTTACGGTATTTAAGTTTTTGAGATTTGACTGCTATGTGCCGTACTTGCCTTTGTATGCTTATAATGTCATATGATTTGTGTGAGTTATGCTTTCAGTTTTATGTTGTTGTGTGCTTTACTTGCAAGTAAGTTTAAGTTAAAGAAACAAGTTCTTTTTAAGAAGTAACTCACCTTCAAGAGGGTGAAGTCGTTTTAAGTGTTTTTAGTCACTAGCGCCAGTCCGTTGCCTTTTGAGACATTTTGAGATATAGCAGCAGTTATGCTCTTGAGACTTTTAAGATGAACATCATTTATGCTCTTGAGAATTGTGGTGAAGAGCCGCCACGATAAGTTTAAGATGTTAGGGAGATGAATCGTTACGACTCCCCTAACTAAGTTTAAGTTTAAGGAAAGCCTGGATGGCTTCTCATACGTATGAGTTGGCAACCGGACTAACGAACTTAAGAGGTCATGTGTGCTCTTGAGCGTAGGTGTGACAAAGGAAAGATTATGCACGTGCTTACTAGGCACGAAGAGATAAACGGGATTAAAAGAGTTGGCTTCAACAATACTTTTTTCCATGGTCCATTAAACCGTACCGTACCGACGATTCAACCACAAAATACCAGTATCGGAGGCTAAACCGATAGGCGGTATTTAACGGTACTAACGGTTGAACTACGATTAAACCACGGTTTTGTCATAAAATACCCTATCGCTGACTTTTCCGGTACGGTCTCCGATACGGTTTCATGGACCATGCTTTTTTCTAGTTAACAAATAATATATTAGACATGTTTGAAATTCGTCCATATATTTAATATAAATCCAAATATCATATCTAGTTAGTATCCAAATGAATTATTTAAAATTTAAAAATATAATATTTCAATACCAAATCCAGAAGCAGACTAAAACGAGAAGAGAAAGAAAGCAAACAATACAACCCCACTGAATTGTCAGATTGATATATTTCGGGAACAAGAAAGAAGAGCACAGAACAGAACAGAACAGGACGGCCGGAGGGCCGACCCGGTGGTTCAAAGCCCGAAAATTTTACATGGGCCTTCCCGACAAACAAAACTGCCCAAATCTCATTCGAAAAAAATTCGACCGTTGGGCCCTCAAACAGACATGATAACCGTTGAAAACCCCTTTTCCACGACCATTAAAAATACAATAATTTAATCCCCCAATAAAAATAGACAAAAAACAAATTATAAAAAAAAACAGAAAAGAAAAGCAACTTTCCTCTCCCAACTCTCCACTTATCTCTTCCACCACCACCACCCCCACCCCCACAACTCCCAAAACCCAGTCCCAGAGAGAGACTGTTTCTCAAAAATGGGCTGCGTTTCATCCAAACACGTCAAAAAGGAACTCCTCAGGGAGAAAACCATCCTCCACAACGGCAATGCCGCCGCCGCAGGCGGTGGGAGCCCTCACCTCAACCACATTGTATCCCTCACTTCCTCCACCTACGGCGCACTCCAACTCGACCAGCCCAATAAGCACGTCCCTCCGCCGGTGCTGCTCGAGAAGCAGATGGCCCCGCCCGAACCCGAACCCGAACCCGAACCAGAGTCCCAACCTCTGCCGGAGGAGATCAATGCGGTGGAATTGATGGAAGGTCTGGAGGAAGGAGCCCCGCCCCAATCGAAGAAGAACAGTCCCAAATCGAGACCGCCGTTCCTCCGCGGGTTCACCGAGTTCGACCCGCGGAGCCCGTTGAAGTTCATGAATCAAATAGGGTCGCCCCGGAAGGCCAAGACGTTCGGCGGCAAGGAGAACAAGTTCAACAAGAGATCCTCTTCTTCTTCCGACTTCAATTTCAGCCCCAGGCCGATCCTCAAGCCCAACAACACCAAGAATTGCAAGGCGGCGGTCCGGCTAAGTTACCCAGTCAAATCGTCCCCCAAACTCACCGACTCGACCGAATTGGGTTCTTCTTTTTCTTCTTCGTCTTCTTCAAACTCAAATTCCAAGAGGAGCTTCAACAGCAATCTCAGCCCGCTGTTCGATCCGGAGCTCGTCAAACTGTATGAGCGCGAGATGGCGGAAGGGGAAGGAGAAGGAGAGCAAGTGAAGAGGATCATCTCGCTGACTCCCAGCAAAACCCTAAAACTACTGAAGAAGAATTCCCAAGAAGAGGATACAGAGGCATTGCTCTGTTCCTTCGAGGAGAAATGCCCTCCTGGGGGCGAGAACAGCGTGGTAGTCTACAGCACCACGCTCCGAGGGATTAGGAGGACCTACGAGGACTGCAACGCCGTCAGATCTATCGTCGATTCGTACCACGTCCACGTCATCGAGCGAGACGTTTCGATGGATTCCGGCCTGAAAGAGGAGCTGAGAGGGCTGATGGGTACGAAGGAGGTCAGGGTCCCGCTAGTGTTCGTCAAAGGGAGGCTCGTGGGTGGCGCCGAGCAGGTCGCCAAGCTCGACGAGGAAGGCAAATTGGAGGCTCTGTTCGGCGGGATTCCGAGGAGGATGAGCTCCGGCTGCCGGAGATGCGGCGGGGTCAGGTTTGTGATGTGTAAAGAGTGTAATGGAAGTTCCAAGGTCTTGGATTGTGCTCTCAACAAGAAGGTGAGGTGTGGTAGGTGTAATGAGAATGGATTGGTTCAGTGCCCCATCTGCTGCTGAGATTATTTGAGGGTGGGGGGATTTGATTCGTCGATGATTTGTGTAAAAGTTTGCTTCTTTTGGCGGCTATTCCTGTTCCTGAGGGAAGGAATGGAATGGAATGTAACACTTGTGACTTGTTAATTTAATTTGTTCAATCTTTGATCTTGCTCTTGCAGCAATCTTGCTGTTAGATTCGATTGAGGGCTAGATTTCCATTTGGTCGTAGTCTCTGCATCGAAATAAATACAGTTCTCGATCTGGATTTCAATGTATGATCGCCGATTCGATTCTCGTTATCTTAATCTGATCTATCAGTAGATTTCCGAGTGTTCAGGCGGGAAGTCCCATTTGTAAACTGGGTCGCCGGCGAATGTAAACGGCGCCGTGTAGCTTGGTGAATGGTCGCCGGTCCAATTTCCATTTGGAGACCGTTTATAGGTCCGGCGACATCCAAAAGAGTCAACGGCGGAAGTCAGAGTTGTGGTTTACGAAGCGACGTGGCGGTTTGCGATTGGGTTTAGGATGACGGGTACAAATGTGCAATGCTACATGGAAGAACTAGCGGTGAATTATAACACGTGTAGTCGGCGGCTCTGCTCTTTTCTACAGCGCAAGGCCAAACGGCACTATAATTTGGCTTTTATTTTCTTTCAATTTAATTTTTCCTTTTTTTTTAATTTGCCTTTTCTGGTATAGCTATATGATATCTCTCTCTTCCGCCTTTTCTCTCGTATCGTCCCTCCATCACTCTGCGAAGCTGAATCTCAGCGGACGGAAGTTCTCTGCTTCCAATGGCGGGTAGAAAGAGAAGGAAAGTCAAATCGTGGGTACCTCGTTTCCCCGCTGGTTTTGTTACAAATCTGTGTGTCGACTCTTTTTTCCATTTCCCCTCTGCACTTCTGAAATAATTGTTATGCGTGGGTTTGGGATTAGGGTTTTGATGGCCTGATTTGAAGGGCTTTAGAGCTGCTTGTTTTGATTCCGGTCGTTCTTCTATGGTTTGGGCAGCAGTGGCCGGACTATGGGCGACTGGGTTAAGGGAATTGGGGTTTTCTTCTGCGTTTTCTTGTCGGATGGGTAGTAATTGAGTGTGATTTGCAGTGATGCTGTTGGTTATTCTCCCGTTTGGGTCATGCAAAGTTCAATCCTTCGACTGACCTGAATTATGATTTTGATTTCTTTTGATGGACTTGTTTTGATCATCATATTATGCTTTTCATTTGCCTTATGACAGCCCAGTGTAACTGTGCTTGTGTCCAGTGAAAGTTAGGGGTACCCTCCATATACATGTTGGTGATGCTTTTTACCGTTGTTGGTATAGGTTAGCTGAAGCCGTGACCAATGACAGCAGAACACCGAGGTTCAAGAACAACAGTAAACAGAATTCAGATCTCCGGTCCTGGTCCGACCTTCCTATTGAGCTGCTGGAAATGATATTCTGTCGGTTGTCTCTTCAAGACAACATCCGTGCTTCAGTTGCTTGCAAGGGATGGCACACGGGTGCGGTCTCTGTCAGAGTGGTGAACCAACCTCCATGGCTCATGTACTTCCCGAAATTTGGTAACTTGTATGAGTTCTACGACCCATCACAGCGCAAGACCTATTCACTAGAGCTGTCAGAGCTTTGTGGGTCGAGAGTGTGTTATACTAAAGACCGATGGTTGTTGCTCTACAGACCTAGAACACATCGTGTCTTCTTTTTCAACCCGTTTACTCGGGAGGTCGTCAAACTTCCAAGGTTTGAGTTGACGTTCCAGATAGTCGCCTTCTCTGGTCCACCAACAACTTCAGGCTGCGTGGTATTTACAGTGAAGCATATCAGTCCTACAGTTGTTGCTATCAGCACTTGTCACCCCGGGGCAACCGAATGGGTTACTGTTAATTACCAGAATCGGCTGCCTTTTGTTAGTAGTATATGGAATAAGATAGTTTTCTGTGATGGAGTCTTTTACTGCTTGAGTCTTACGGGTTGGTTAGGTGTTTTCAACCCGACGGAACGTACTTGGAACGTTCTTGCTGTACCACCGCCTAAATGTCCTGAGAACTTCTTTGCTAAGAACTGGTGGAAGGGGAAATTCATGACCGAGCATGATGGGGATATTTTGGTTATTTATACTTGTTGCAGTCAGAATCCGATTATATTTAGGTTGGATCAATCAAACATGGTCTGGGAAGAGATGAGTACTCTCAATGGGTTGACATTGTTTGCAAGTTTCTTGTCATCTCATTCTAGAATTGACCTGCCGGGAATTATGAGGAACAGTGTCTATTTCTCTAAGGTTCGCTTCTTTGGGAAAAGATGCATATCCTATTCTCTTGATGATCATAGATACTATCCTCGGAAGCAGTGTTATGATTGGGGTGAACAAGATCCTTTTGGGAATATTTGGATTGACCCTCCTGATGACCTCTCGAGTATCCTCTGAGCAGCACCTGAAGCAGTTTTGGTCATCTTCAAGTTAAGCATGCACTATACTACTCTCTTGCCCGTATCGTATATCACAGTTTGCAAAATAATCAATTATGTGCTGTTTGTAGAAAACTGTATGTTTGATATTACTTTAAGTTCTGAAATCTAGAACTGAATTGTCAAAAGATTTATGCACTTTCTCTTAGTAGGGTAATGTAAGGTGGTTGACTTCACTTGATCCTATTCTGAGTTCATCATGAGTGGTGACTGTAATTTTCTGGTATTGGTTATCATTCTCATTAGGGTTGTCAATTGTTGTTGTGTCAACAGGTTTAGGAGAACTTATTATCCGCATCATAGTCAACTGCTGGGGATTTCTGCAGGAAAGAAGCACAAGCATATGCATACTGCGGTTGTTGCGATGTGATTGAAGGGAAATATTAGGAAGTTGTTTTGCCTGCTGAGACTGGCAGTTGGTCCCTAAGAGAAAGTTGTTTAATTTAATCCCTCTTTTGATCCCCTTGGTTGAAGGAGCAAGGGACACAAAAGTGTATGTATTTTTATAGAATAGTGTTGTGCATCGAATGGATGTATGCCTCACAATTGTAATGTCCAAACCAACTGCGTTCCAATAAAGTGCATTGTTAGTTTTGTGCCTTGATTTACCTGAAATTGTACTATAACGAAATCTAATCATGTGAGCATTGTTGCTGCAACCTGGTTAAAAGTATCCCTAGAATCTAACGGATGCAGGTGTCAGAACATGTTGAGTTCATTAGATCATGTCATGTGTTCACTGTTCAGTGATCTTCAATTGCTTGTCAAAAAAAAAAAAAAAAAAAGAGATCTTCAATTAGTTTCTCTATTTAACTTATTTTACCTATTTTGTAAATTAGTTTCTCGGTAGCTGGTGTCGAAATCTTCATCAGCAAGGAAAACACTAAAACCCTAGACAATTTTCACACATTCACTATATGATTTCGTACAGAAGGGTTTACTCACCAATGGGAAACTTTACTAACAAGGGGAAGAACCATTTTTCCATGTTTCTATCATCTAACAATACAAATCCATTCATCAGCATACAATGTCAAGCTAGCAGAACGGGTTCAGTGCTGAACATTCGGAGTTGTACACACAAAGGTTAATATGGATTGTAGCGCCCACGTCCACGATTACTGTCATTATAACGTTTACCACTGCCGGAGCTGCTTGAACCGCCACCTCTACCACCATGATGTTGGAATACAGGGGGATGTGGTTGAATCTCAGGCTGCTGCCTGCAGAAGAACAACCAGAAGCCATTATCAAACTTAGCCACTAATAGGCAATAGCTACCTTCTCCAGAAGTTCCGCAATAAAACAATAAGCTGATGTGAGCATGTAGCAGGCTAGCAGAAGCCAGAAGTGGGGGGATTGGTAATAAGAAGAATAAGATGTCACTTACAATACATATCCAACCCTTCCATCGGGTAAGAACATCGGCATCATCGCCATGCTAGCCGGAGTTGGTCCCCTACCATAAATTAAAGGCTGCAAAAAATTTGCTCCTTCAGAATATAAAATCTACAGAGACGCATGGAGTGTGTTTTAGCACACCAACACACTTATTCATCAGACGTTATTTTTGTTTATCTTGCAAAAGCTCAAACAAACCCACCCCATAACATCAGATAATATTCAAGTAACAATTGGATGAGATGCCAGAAAATCAACAGACATCCTTTAAAGGAGAATAGGTGTTCTTACTTGAGCAAAGGCCGCAGCACCATATCCACGAATAGCACCATAAGGATTTCCTACTAAACCATACCCAAGACCAGGGGGGAAACTTGGATTGAAGGCTGCCTTTTGTGAAGTAGTTCCTGCAACAGACTTGTTATTATCTGCTTGAGGCTTGGCCAAAGAACAATCCAGAACTTGACCTGTCAAAATGAAAGAAGGGGCATAGTTAATGGTTCACACTCTCTTAAATTAGAGATACAGGAACACACAATAAAGAGAGAGAAGGGAGGGGACCCTTTACCATCAATTTCATATCTCTCAGTGTTCTTCAGTGCTTTCATGGCACTCGATCTTTCTGAGAAGTGCACAAACCCAAATCTGCTCCTCTCATGTCCTGGTTTTGCAGGGGGGAGAACTACTTTGGTTATATTTCCATGGTGTTCAAACAGCTGCCTCAATTGATCTTGAGTTATATCTTTTGGCAAGTTCTTCACATAAATAGCCCTAACCTGCATCATAAGCATGCCTCATGAAACGCCCATCATGCTGTCTTTGAAAGATTTGTGTGGACTCATTAAAGACTCAACAGATAACCCAAGCCACATGGATCTTTTAAGAACATGAAAAGCCAAATCCAAATACTTCTTTAAAACAACTGATAAATCATGAAGTTTGAGAACAAACGTTACTTCAACTGAAGCACTCAATAATAGGCAACAACCAAAGTACGAAGATACCAACACTAGTAGCCTTAAAGACAAAATGTGTAACAAATTAAGTGTTGCAGCTCCTTCACCAACATTCAAATAGAAAATGGCAAGAACTATTCATGAGCCTATCAAGACTACATAGTACCTGAGAAGCAGCAGAAGATCCTGCATTTTTCGGATCAGCCCAGCTCACTGTTGGGGCATTATCATCCAGTTTAAACTCTGGGGTTGACATCTTTTTCCTAGAGTACTCTGCGCATGCATGATTATAGTACTCTAGAAAAGCAAATCCTCGATTCCGAATAGGGTTCTGCGGATCCTGTAACAGGAAGTGGCAACTGATCATTATAATGGAGCAGCAGAAGAAAAAACAAGTCAACAATGATAAGGAACACATGCAAAACTTGTGTGACTGCAGAAGACATCAAACGATTGTCGACAACAAGACTATTGCAATCTCAGTAAATCTAATTTCATGTTGATGTGAAGTTCAAACTAGTCAAACCTTCAACAGTTCCACAGAAACAACTCCTGGTCCTATCTTCATTACGACATTCTTCATATCTTTCTCCCCCCAACTTCTTGGTATGTTACCAATAAACAGCCTATGATTTGCTTGAGACGCGGAGCACTTGACTTTCTTACCCTGAAAACAGCAGTTCAAATACAGGTAAATTATAATGAATTTCAGACCACCAGCAAATGAAACATAGAAGAACAAGCTAGTTGACATAGTTTTTAAGAAGTAAAAGAAAAGAGTCACCTTAAATTCAGAGTTGTTTAGATCCTTCATGGCTTTATTAGCCAACTCCTTTGTTCTGAAAGTGACAAATGCATAGCCCTTGCCTTCACCTGATTCTTTTCCTTTCATTATCCTCACCTGATTTCATTCAGGAATGCAAACTTTAAATCTGTCCTGAATCTAAGAGACCAAGAATATCCACTATAGAAACGAGAACACAAACTTACCTCTGTAACTTCTCCAACTGATTCACAAAAATGTCTCAAATCATGTTCAGAAACATCATGGGGGATACCTCCAACATAAACCTCAGACCCGTGAGGGGGTAGTGCCAGGAGTTCAGCATGCTTCTTTTCCTCACTTTCCTCTTCACCGTTGAAGCCTTTTTCTGAAGTACCATTAGAAGTATCCTCCTCATCTTCTTCTACCTCCTCTTCCACCTCTTCCTCTTCGACTTCTTCCTCTTCAACTTCTTCCTCTACTTCCTCATACTCAACCTCTTCTTCCATCTGTTCTTCAAGGTCATTATCATCTTCAAGATCAACCTGTTCCTCGGGCTCAGAGTCCACAGACTTTTCATTTTCCCTTGTCCTCGGCATTTTATGTTATCTAATAGAGAAGCTTTCAAGGCAAACTGTGAAGGAAGCACAGCAGCCAGAAGCATTCATGGAAGAAAGAGTACAAGTATTGAAAGGTGGAAACAAAGTGAGAGGCGAAATGGATTTCAAGAGCAAGAGAATTTCGAGAATTTGAGCCATAAGAAAGATAAGGATCCAAAGGAGGTGTAAGAAATGATATTCAATTAAAGGGATCCAACGAAGTGCGAAATAGCAATAAAACAAGCAAGGGAGGGTCACAACTCACAACTGATGATGAAGAGGACGATGTTCAATAGGTGAAACAGAAAAAATATGTAATAATGAAGCAGGCCGATGCTTGATATTGAAATGCCATTGGCCAAGAAAATAGGTGTGGTTTTGATTGTTCAATACTATCTGGAGATATACATCTACCCAGAACAAGGGCCAAACAGAAAAAATAAACAAACAAAATAGAAAGGTATGAATGAGATACAGAACTAATTCCATCGACTTTCTAAATAAGCAAAGCTCAACTCAACACAGTGAGACAGTAATAGACTATAACAATCAGGAAAACCGAAAATAATCACATGATTACCATATAATAAAATTAGTTTGAAAATAAGATTGGGGATTAAAGGGTGGGAGATACATGCTCTTAAGTACATGACTGCAGACTAACTCCTTATTCTGCACTGCCACTTTAAAACATAATCCAAACCAAGATTCATAAGGTGGCATTGACATTTTAGAGAAATTAACCCATTGTTTCTAAATTGATCCCCTATTCCTTGCAGTCAGTGCATTTTTAGTACGGGTGTAGTAACTAGCAATACAGAAGCCAAAAGGAGGATATAAGTTCTAAAGTTCTGCTCAAATTATATACTGAATCATGAACAAATAGGGCGCACCTAGTACAATGGAAACTAACTTCTTATTCCATCATTGATATACCAAAGACAAACACCATTGGGCAGCCTAAATGACCAAATACAATTCCATTGTTCTCCAAATAGGGGACAAGCAAACTAACACCAACAACGTTAAGTTGCTCCTACACTGCTTGAGCAATACCAGCTCCACACGGCCTCCGAATGGCCAAAGATGAACCAAATATGGAAAGAGCCAGCCCATTAGTGGGAAATGAAGCCAAAAGTTGTGAACTTTCACCACAAACCAAACACAAAATCGATTGCTCATTAACCTACAGCTAGGCTAGACATCCCCGCAAAACCACTTTCACCGCCAACCCAAACATTCACATGCAGTCAGACCCAGTAATTCCTCAGCCCTTCTACGCTCACCAAACGAGGGAGCTCAAACTTTGATGAAGCGAATAAAAAATTAGCAAGGAAATGTAAGAAAGAGATGTCACATTCAGTAAACTGAAGATAGACAAATGAGAATGGTTCATAGAGCTCCATTGACATTTAAGGGAAAGAGGTAAAGGTCATAATTAGATAGAGAGAGCGCGATTACCAGGAGAGTATGGAGAGTAAAGAGTACAGAGCAACGCCTGGCACGGGGAAAAATGGTGGGGATTCGTTGTGCTGTGGGAGTTTATGTTGAGGAAACCCTATTTTTTCTGAGATTCAGAAGGGGAAGGAAGGAAGAGAGAGAGGGACCCGAGATAACGGTGTCGGGTCGGGCCATTTTTGTTTTGTTTATCTGAACTTTTGGGGGTTAATGACATAAATATTGTATTTTTTTTAATTTGCCACAAATATTGCGGATTAAAAAGAATTGACACAAATATTGTGTTTTATAGTAAAGTTTGGGGCGGGATAGACTAAGGCGGGGTCGCGGTTTCTAAATATTTTACCCAATTCTGAGCGCTGGAGCCCAAGTCTCCAGCGGCCTCGCCTCACCCTCTTTTTATTTTTTTTTAAATCGACGAACCCTAGACCCCTCTTGTCTCTTCTTCTTCTTCTTCCCTCCAGGACGAAGGCGCCGACGCCACAGAGACAGGCGCCGCCGCTGACAGAAGCGCCCCCCCCCCCCCCCCCCCCCCCCCCCCCCCCCCCCGACAGAGATGTCCTCCGACGAAGAACCAGTCGCCGGCAGAGGCAGGAGGAGAGGCCGGCGAGGTCGTGGTGGAGTCGGCGGCCGTTTACGCGGTGAGACTCTCGCCGGCGGCTTGAATTTTTTTTAATGTTTAGTGTTTTTTTTAATGTTTTGTTGCTTTGTTTTTGCAGTTCCTAGGCTTATGGATCCTTATTCGATGAGAATACCGTCGACGACAATTGATCCAGGTCCGGTCGATCCGGCACTTCTTTGGGGACATGGCCAACATCGTATCGACTCTGTTTAGACAGACGAGGTAAGTATTTGATAATTATTCATGTAAAGTAAATTAGCTAATTAGATTATTTTAGTTGGTGAACTGAACTGTACTGAAATTAGAATAGGATTACGTATCAAATTTTTTAAAATTAGTATAATTTTATATTAGATTAGATAGATTAGAATTTATTAGGTAAAATTAGAATTATTACGAATGAAAATGAATTAATATAAGTTTTGTGCATTATAGGCTGGTGATCGATCTTACCATGTTTGAGGTACGACCATTATAGTGACGTACCATGAGCTTTATCGGCCATATCTCGAAGCGGCAGGCTTGTTAAGTGTCGTGTCCCTAGTCCCTATGAACCCCGATGCGAGTTTGATTACTGCGCGTAGAGCTGTGGCGACCCGAGACGATGACCTTCCATATACCGTTTGGTGAGATCACGATCATGTCAGAAGACGTTGTTACACTGTCCGGTCTGGCGATCGACGTTGGTGCCGTCGTAGTTGATATACCGGATGAGGAGTGGTCGGCGATCTACTTGAGACTGTTAGGACGGGTTCCGACTGATCTTTCAGGCGGTGTCGGTGTCGTTAGGATTGTTTGGCTGAGCGATGAATTCAGTCATCTCCCGGAAAATGCATCACAGGAGGTTATAGAGCAGTTTGCACGAGCTTATGCTCTATCTCTGATGGGAGGTGTACTTTTCCCGGATCGTTCTGGAGCTACGGTGCACCTACAGTACCTACTTCTGATTGAGGATTGGCAGAGAGCTGGACGGTTTGCCTGGGGAGCTGCTGTTTTATCCTACCTGTACCGTGAGATGGGTAGGTCGACTTTGCACATTACGCATTCCGGCACTTCTCTAGGCGTGACCTTGGTGGATGGGTCGCCCTACTGCAGTTCTGGGCGTGGGAGCGATTCCCACATCTGGCACCTCGACATTCAGAGACGAGGGCACAAATTTCCGAGGATGCATCCCCACGTGGTCTTCGATGGCTTTCGGCCAACAATCGTCAGTATGGTGACCAGCTATTCCAGTACAAGCTGTGGTTTGACGCGATGGACACCGTTGTGGTTAGTATATAACATTCCATTTTATAGAATAGTTTTCATTTGTTTTATTTTTTTAGATTTAGGGATAATAACGTTATTTTTTTTTATGTAGTGGCAACCTTACATTGAGAGAGCATTTCATCTCAGAGGTAGTGTGATACCGTCTGAGACATTTCGAGCAGTAGTGCCACTTATTTGCTTTTCATCGGTGATGTGGCATCATCCAGACCGCGTGCTCCGGCAGTTTGGCATGAGGCAGCATGAGCCTCATCCGCCACATCCTGAGGTTGAGGTTAGGTTTTTTCTTCATCAGGCTACTCGTGGGCCATCGCGTGGGCAGCAGTTGGTACACGCCTCCAGAGAGTCGCTTGCTTTCTGGAACTGTCGACACGAGTTTGTAGCGACGGCTCCATACACTGATGAGGAGTTAGCCTACCACTTGGAGCATATGGAGTGGTATAGAGATGTCACCAGACGTTCCGGCACACGGAGAGGAGCTACAGCGGAGGCATTGGTTAGTTATTTGATTTGTTTGCTTAATTTGTTGTTAACTGTGTGAAATATCTGACATTTTTTTGGTGTTTTTAGTACGACACTTTCGAGCATGCTGAGGTGAGTTTGCGTGACGGTGTACGGGCTGGAGGGCTGACCCCCGACCAGTGTGAGGACTTGGCCAACATTATGGCATTCGGGGTTGCTACTCTAGGTTTTGAGCAGCGTAGATACCCTGATCTCACAGTACCTGTACAGCCCCATTATGATCCTGATCTCACAGTACCGACACCGGGCTGGGTCGTCCCAGAGCCACAGTTCAGACAGGAGCATAGGCTACGTAGACAGCGACGTGAGCATCGTGATGTACCTAACCCGTTCCGGGTTTCAGATCGACAACGAGCACAGCCCGTCCGGCCTACCTCGAGGAGCTTCCAGTTTAATCCGCCTCGGTCGCAGTTTCAGTCAGATCCTTCCTCGAGCTTTCACCCGCCGCAACGGCAGCAGTTTCAGTCAGATCCGTCTTTGAGCTTTCAGCCGGCAGCAGTTTCAGTCAGATCCGTCTTCGACCTTCTATCAGCCAGAGGATAGCTTCCATACACCGCAGCATGCTACGATGGGAAACATGGCCTCAGGTGGTGATACTAGAGCAGCCTCGTCTCCCGACCTGTGGGACAGCCTAGAGGGTGATGAAACGTTTCAGGAGACGATGTGGAATTATGAGCAGCATCTTCAGTCTCAGTAGCATGGTGGCGGTGTACCTGAGGAGCAGATTCAGTCTCAGCAGGATGATATGTTCAGCACACAGGATCAGGATGGTGGTGTCGAGGGAGATCAGCCCCAGGAGTATGATGGTAGACCTCCACGTAACAGGGTGCCTGCGAGGTGTGGTACTGGCGGCCATCTAGTGGTGGAGCATGGTGGTCGTCGTGGTGGTCGTCAATGAGACTATTATTTTTGGATTGTTATTATTACGTACTTCCTTGAGACTATTATTTTTGGATTGTTATTATTATGTACTTCCTTGATACTATTATTTTTGGATTGTTATTATTATGTACTTCCTTGAGACTATTATTTTTGGATTGTTATTATTATTAACGATAAAAACCATAACAACTACATACCAAACAACAACAACTTCAAACAACAACTTCTACATGGTAAATCAAAAGAAATACAACAACTTCTACCACCTCTCAGGCACATTTATTACCTCTACTTCCTCTTCTACCACCTCTCGCACTTTGTTGGCCACCACTCCCTCCTCGGTTGCTCCCACTCCCACTAGCTTGGCCACCGCAGGTTGATGCATTATGTCCCGCTTGGTTACAGTTGCTACACACTTGGTGTGATGCACCCTCCCTTGGCCAGTCCATTTCGTTGTGAATCCTTGTAACTCGTGGCCTCCCCGGCTTTCTAATCATGTGCACATTAGGATGGAGAATAAGACCATTATGCTTCTTCCAACCCTTAGGTTCACCAAGAGGTGCAAAACTTGTCCCATAACAAGCCATCACTGTTTCCAGCTTGTAGACATCGTTGACAAACCTATACGCATTAGCCCCCATTTGGTTGCAAGCTGCAATGGCATGAGAGCAAGGAATTTTATTTCCTTGAAATTTACCACAGGTGCAAAATCCTGCCCGGTTTTGATCGTCAAAGTGCACTGTGAGTGTGTTTGACCCCGTCATGTTGAAATTGTTGGGAGGAGTCTGAACTACATAGATGCCTTGACGTCGATCAAGAGCTGTCACAGAATGTCCAATTGCCTTTTGTGACCACGGCTTCATCAGCTCTTCGCACTTGGTGGAGTACTGTGAACCGCAACTTCTAATTTCTGCTCCTGTCTCCAACCTGTACTTATCGAATTTCTCCACCAATCGCCAATAGGTATGTTGCACAAGAGAAGCTATAGGAAGTGCACGAATACCTTTGAAAACACCATTGATGCTTTCTGCCATGTTGGATGTCAGGACAGACCAACGACGTCCACCATTGTAGTTATCATGTGCTAAACTCCAACGAATCTGATGTTGATACACCCAGTTATCACATGAAATATTTCTATCAGCGGCCGCCTTCTTAAATTGCTCAACTTGACGATCGAACTTCTCCAACCGTTTTTCTCCGACTAACCAAATAAACCACCACACGGGTTAGATAAATTCATGGCAACATTACATGAAAATAAATAACAAAATTAAATGAAGAAAGCTTACCGACTCGAAATAGTTGCTTATACATAATTCTGCTTTTAGTCTTCCTTTGCAAATTGCTTGCATAGTGTCGCATGCACCACCTCCACTCCCAACCTATTCCGATGTTATTCATGGCTTCATAGAGTCCTGCATGTCTATCTGAGATGATGCATACATCATTTCGATCAGTCAAACCCTGAACGTTCCTCATGAACCATGGCCAACTCTCAGTATTCTCGCTCTCCACTATGGCAAATGCAATTGGAAAAATCTTCTTCCGGCCATCAAATGAGCTCGCCATGAGTAGCACTCCTTTATACTTCCCAGTAAGAAATGTTCCATCAACAACCATGACGCCTGGACAATTCTTGAATCCATCTATACAAGGTCCATAAGCCCAGAATACTCGCTGAAATATTGAATGACCTGGTTGAGTCGAAGGAACTCTTACCCAATCAATCACCGATGTTGGCATTTTTCTCTTGACCACCCGCAAGAATGTTTGCAAAAAATCATAGGATTCTTCCCAATTTCCATGCAACTTCTCCAATGCTCTTTGTTACCATACCAAGCCTTCTTGTAAGTAACTTACATATTAAACTTATCTTTCAACTCGGCCTGAACAGTTAGAACACTCAGATTTGGTTGGGCACTTACCAAATGTTTGACGGCCTCAGATTTCATGTCGACATCAAGATGGCGATGATCTGTCGGTTGAGTCGTACTGCTACAAGAATGCACCAACTCAGCCTTTCTCACAGCCCATTCGCCTCCAACATCTCGACATCCAAACCGCACCATCCAAGAACAATTGTCATCCTTGTGCCTCAAGCATCTGACCTTCCAGATTGAAGGTGACGACTCCACCACACCATATTGAAAGTTGCATTGTAGTGCGTGGTGTTTAATCGCCATCTGTGCAGCTTGTTTCGAGTGAAATATCTGCCCCTTGTAGAATTCTCCTTCAAAACTATCAACAATAGGCATTGGAACTACGCCATATGAATCAGCAAGTGATAATTCTTCGTCCTCTTCATTACCCTGCAAGTAAAAATATGGAGGATAATTAGGTTGCTCTCCTTCCCCCTATTCCTCCTCCTCCTCCTCCTCCTCATCTTCCTCCTCTCCGTCATCACCGTCATCATAGTCATGATCGGATGGCACGCTCCATGTATCATCTTCTTCCTCTCCACCCTGATCCTCACTGAGCTCAACATGTATCTCAGCACCCAAACAATAAGGATTTTGTGCCATACAATTCCAAACCACATTCAAGCTATCATCATCCACAATAGGTATCGCATAATGAAATAAAACACCATTCTGCCATTCTGGAAGACGGTAAGTGAAACCTGTGATCACATCACTATCTTGTACTGCTTCGTCTCTATGCCGTATTCTCGGAATTAGATTCTCACAAAGTTTGTGATATGTGACCCTAGATGGAACCGTCAACTAAAAACTACTACCACCAACGAATTTGATGCCCAAATTATCCTCTACTTTCTCCGATTTACACCGAACGACTAGTTCAAATCTTCTAAAATCACTACCAAAAAAACAAACTCACTAATTAAAACTAAACACAAAATCCTCCTCCTCCTCCTCCTCATCTTCCTCCTCTCCGTCATCACCGTCATCATAGTCATGATCGGATGGCACGCTCCATGTATCATCTTCTTCCTCTCCACCCTAATCCTCATTGAGCTCAACATGTATCTCAGCACCCAAACAATAAGGATTTTGTGCCATAAAATTCCAAACCACATTCAAGCTATCATCATCCACAATAGGTATCGCATAATGAAATAAAACACCATTCTGCCATTCTGGAAGACGGTAAGTGAAACCTGTGATCACATCACTATCTTGTACTGCTTCATCTCTACGCCGTATTCTCGGAATTAGATTCTCACAAAGTTTGTGATATGTGACCCTGGATGGAACCGTCAACTGAAAACTACTACCACCAACGAATTTGACGCCCAAATTATCCTCTACTTTCTCCGATTTACACCGAACGACTAGTTCAAATCTTCTAAAATCACTACCAAAAAAACAAACTCACTAATTAAAACTAAACACAATCATAATAGCATTTGAATAATATAATTACAAAAATAAATGTGTCTCTTACCTATTAGCCATTTTTGCAGCAGCAACTAGAGCTCTCTCCTCTATCTTGGACGATTTTTTTTGTGGAGTGAATCTGAAACGAAATTGGCTGGGTTTTATAAGGTGGGTGGCCAGCAATAAGTCAGCGGTGCCACCTTAGTCTTGGGCGCCACCGCCTGGGATGATTTCCCACCAACTCACCTAGGTCTCAGGCGGTGCCACTTGAGTCTTGGGCGCCGCCGCTGTCAAATTAATAAAACGATCCAAAAAGTCAGCAAAACCAGCAACGCCCGAGTCTCAGGTGGTCTCGTCGATTCTTTTCTCCAAAACACAATATCTGTGTCAATACTTTTTAACTAGCGTGGGCCCCGACCATTTGATCGAAGGAAGGTGAGGTATGAAATTTGATAATGTAATGGAGTGTATAGCTTATTGTTGTATAATTTTTTTTTTGAAACACGTGATACAAATAGTGAATTTTAGTACGAAAGAGACATGAATAATGCAACGAATCAAAAATCAGCCTTATGAACCAAAATCAAGTACCTGTTACCTTGTGAAATAATATTGTTTCTCGTAACATGATGAGGTGAAGTAAGTTTTATACAAACCGAATTCGGCCTATCCTGCCGGTTTTCGGGAAATGAGCATCTCACAATCGTTGCTAGCTTTTACTCGGCTCGTTGGCCGATTAATTTGCTTTACAAAACTTTCATCTTGTCATCATTGTGCTTTCTAGTTTTTTGCCAATCCATGATAAAATCTAAAGAAATCAAGAATGAATAACACGATTTGGGATAGGAACCAACGTTCCTGTACCCCTAGAAAATGGTGGTAAACACGGACTCTCCTGCCAAACTGGTTTGGATTGAGATTCTTATTGGGTATCAGGGAACCATGTGATTATAAATTGATCAAAACGGGCCAAATTCAGCTTGTTTGACCAACCCATGCCAAACTCTAATTATTCTTTACTTTTAAACTTTTTATTTGAAAATAAAAAAATAATGAAAGAAAAGAGATGACTGCAATTTGACATTTTCACATCACTGATTCGGGAATAAAACTATAGAATTTCGAAAGGAAACTGAAAATATTTAGGACCGTTTTAATGTTAAAAATAACTAAATAAATCTTTCTATTTAGTTTTTTACTAACAAATACCAAACGATTCCCTATAATATACAATATAATTTAATCATTATGATATCAAATAATTACATAATATATATTTGAAATGATAAAAATTGGACTAATTGGGTTGGTCGAGGTTGAACCATTGAATAACTTTAAAATACATTATATTTTAGCCACTAAGATATAAAATAATAGCATAATATATATTATGCTAGAGAAAATAGCTTGTTTTAGAACGGCAAACCCATGATGTTCATTTGTTTTACTTGATGGGCAAATCCCGTGTAGGTCAGGCCCATTCAACTCTTTTATTTTATGATTAGCGGTTAGCCCATTAGAATCCATGCATTAGTTTATTGTTAATTTTTTTCTTTTTAGCAATAAAAGGAGTATTTTTTTTGCCTTTTCATATATATTTTACTACCACAGAGAAATAAAATGACTTAAAGAAAAAAAATTGACACTCCTGGACCCGTTTAAATCCACATGTGTACGGTAAGTTGGCCCGTTCCACAGAGGAAAAAGAAAAAAATTGACACTCCCTATTCTACCCTTCCGGCAAACGCCCCTGGATCAGGGAATTCGAAATGGGGGAAGGGTTTTTCCCTCTCTGCGTTATATATTTTTAATTTAAAAAGATACAACAAATGTACTTAGTTTGATTGGTTATGATCTTTGTTTTTCTTTAAAGTGGTCATAGTTCGAATCCTAGTAAGTGTCTTTTTAATGAATAAAAAATGTCTTTTTAATGAATAAAAAAAATTGTGAAGACCAAAATGTCATTCCTACTTTCACTCTGTATGCAGGAAATTTGAAATGGGGCCTGCGCTTTTAGTTAATTACTTAATTAGCTTCGAGGACAAGGGGGCGGAGCTGGCCGGTTCCCGGCTGGGGTTAAATAGCAATTTGGTCACTGAACTCTACTACATCTGTCATGTTGATGCCATGAAATCTTTTCTTAAACATTTGAAAACTAAATTCAATTGGATGTGTTGATTTTAACCATCTTCGGTCAAAAATAACAAAATTTCCTGAACTTTTTGACATGACACATTTGTTTGTCACCCATACGATTAATTGAAGTGCTTAGATTATTACTTACAACAACCAAGCAAGTTTTTGCATGAACCAAATTCAAAGCCCAAATAATTCTAGATAAATGTAACATCAACACTCCCCAAACTTTGCATCAGTTTTTTTGTTTTAGGCTCTCAAAAAGCTATCATCACATTATCAACAATAGATCGTCCCTGTACAAACGCTGATGGTTTGATTGAGATTATCCTAAACATCAAAGGTCTTATAGGCTTATAGCCGTCCGGGCCAGGTGCCTTATCCGGGCTCATAGCAAACATCGCCTATCAAATTTCTTTCGGGAGCCAACAAGTAACCGGTGTCATCTTGTGTTACCACCAATGTAGTAAAAATCACGTTTTAAAATTTAAAAACTTAAGATTTTACGCTTTTAGGTCACCAAAATGCTTTTATGCATAATTACTCTTTTTTTTTACTAATGTAGTTAAAAACACGCTTAAAAACTTACACTTTTACGTTTCTAGGTCACCAAAACGCTTCTACTTAAAAAAGCGTTTTTTACTATATTGGTTATGACCTGCGTCATCGTGTTTACAACTGACTCATAGTCACAATTTCCAGCCTTGAACAACTCAGTGAAGTAACCCCTAGCAATCTCCGCCAACTCTGCCTTCCTCTCCACCCACCGCCCATGTTCATCTTGTAAACAACTTATTTCCTTATCCGGGCTCATAGCAAACAGATGGATACTATTTGTGCTAATTATTTGTTTCCACCATATTTTTTTCTAACTACCGCTTGTAAGTCTTTGAACTTGTCATCAATGGTGGATCACATATATATGAATTCAGATGATGACCAAGAAATTTCATAATATTTGGAGGGAAGTTGTAGGGATAGAAAGTAGTCAGTTGAATAAGTTTCTCCTAGCCGAAAGTAGCAAATGAGGATTTAAGCCAGTAATAGATTACAAAAACTGATAATTGACCTCGTCAAAATGTTTGTGGAAAATATAACTATTATAGTTGGAGGTTTCAGAACAATTTGCTAATGTAAATATGAACGAAAGAGAGCAGAATTACAAAACTAACTTAGCTGAGATGGAAGAAAGTCAACTTGTCAGTAGATGGTTATTTGTTTGAGGCCTTACTAACTGTTGGCGGTGGAATTTTTTTGCTAGCCCAAGGGGGCTGCACGCACCCCCCAGCTTACCAAGTAGCTCCGCCACTGATTCTAAACATCACCAGTCAATCACTTGCTGGATTTTTGGGCCGAACTCCTCAACCTGACAATCGACAAAGCATATCAAAAACCAGAGCAAGGGAGAGGAAGAAGTCAGACTCCGCGCTTAATTACCTCCTGTTCAGTGAGCAAAATTCGAGCGATTTTAGCCAGTCGCCGGACGTCCGACGCTTCCTCGTTCGCCAATGCTTTTGCTGAAAACTTCGTCACGCTGTTTTGCCGCCAAAGAGGATTACTACTCCAGCTGAGAAAAGAGTAAGAGGCGCGGCGGCCATAGCCATTGCTGAGCTTCACCGTCTTGCTACTGTTGATTAGCAGCAACGGAAATGAGCGCCCAAGAAGCAATCCTCCGGTCGCCATAATCCCCTTCCAATTTTCCCTCTTTCCCCTCGCCGGCCACCCAAAACTTCTTCCAGAAATCCAGAAAAAAATTCGATTGCAATTCGCATGGACTGAGATAAAAATAAAATACCTCGGATACCACTTAAGTTTCAGAATTGGGACAGACATACCACTTAAGTTTGAATAGGACGTCGGGTACCACTGAACTCTATTATTTGTGCACCCGATACCACTTAAGTTTAATGTTAAGTGCATTCCGTTAAAGTTGGAAAAAGTACAAGTATTGAAAGGTGGAAACAAAGTGAGAGGCGAAATGGATTTCAAGAGCAAGAGAATTTCGAGAATTTGAGCCATAAGAAAGATAAGGGTCCAAAGGAGGTGTAAGAAGTGATATTCAATTAAAGGGATCCAACGAAGTGCCAAATAGCAATAAAACAAGCAAGGGAGGGTCACAACTGATGATGAAGAGGACAATGTTCAATAGGTGAAACAGAAAAAATATGTAATAATGAAGCAGGCCGATGCTTGATATTGAAATGCCATTGGCCTAGAAAATAGGTGTGGTTTTGATTTTTCAATACTATCTGGAGATATACATCTACCCAGAACAAGGGCCAAACAGAAAAAACAAACAAACAAAATAGAAAGGTATGAATGAGATACAGAACTAATTCCATCGACTTTCTAAATAAGCAAAGCTCAACTCAACACAGTGCGACAGTAATAGACTATAACAATAAGGAAAACCGAAAAATAATCACATGATTACCATATAATAAAATTAGTTTGAAAATAAGATTGGGGATTAATGGGTGGGAGATACATGCTCTTAAGTACATGACTGCAGACTAACTCCCTATTCTGCACTGCCACTTTAAAACATAATCCAAACCAAGATTAATAAGGCGGCATTGATATTTTAGAGAAATTAACCCATTGTTACTAAATTGATCCCCTATTCCTTGCAGTCAGTGCATTTTTAGTACGGGTGTAGTAATTATCAATGCAGAAGCCAAAAGGAGGATATAAGTTCTAAAGTTCTGCTCAAATTATATACTGAATCATGAACAAATAGGGCGCACCTAGTACAATGGAAACTAACTTCTTATTCCATCATTGATATACCAAAGACAAACACCATTGGGCAGCGTAAATGACCAAATACAATCCCATTGTTCTCAAAATAGGGGACAAGCAAACTAACACCAACAACGCAAAGTTGCTCCTAAACACTGCTTGAGCAATACCAGCTCCACAAGGCCTCCGGATGGCCAAATATGGAAAGACCCAGCCCATTAGTGGGAAATGAAGCCAAAAGTTGTGATCTTTCACCACAAACCAAACACGAAATCGATTGCTCATTAGCCTACAGCTAGGCTAGACATCCCCGCAAAAACCACTTTCACCGCCAACCCAAACATTCACATGCCGTCAGACACAGTAATTCGTCAGCCCTTCTACGCTCACCAAACGAGGGAGCTCAAACTTTGATGAAGCGAATAAAAAATTAGCAAGGAAATGTAAGAAAGAGATGTCCCATTCAGTAAACTGAAGATAGACAAATGAGAATGGTTCATAGAGCTCCAATGACATTTAAGGGAAAGAGGTAAAGGTCATAATTAGATAGAGAGAGCGCGATTACCAGGAGAGTATGGAGAGTAAAGAGTACAGAGCAACGGCTGGCACGGGGAAAAAATGGCGGGGATTCGCTGCGCTGTGGGAGTTTATGTTGAGGAAACCCTATTTTTTCCGAGATTCAGAAGGGGAAGGAAGAAAGAGAGAGGGACCCGGATAACGGTGTCGGGTCGGGCCATTTTCGTTTTGTTTATCTGAACTTTTTGGCGGGGCCTGCGCTTTTAGTTAATCTCCACAATAAATAAAAGCAAAACGAGAAAACTTGAAACCTCATTTCAAATTTCCTGCATCTAAAGTGAAAGTAGGAAGGACATTTTGGTCTTCACAATTACTTTATTTTTATTCATTAAAATGACTCTTACTAGAATTCGAACCATGACCACTTTAAAGAAAAGCAAAGATCATAATCAATCACACTAAGTACATTTGTTGTATCTTTTCAAATTAAAAACATATAATCGCAGAGAGGAAAAAACTCTTTCCTCATTTTAAATTCCCTGCTCCAGGAGCGTTTGTAGGAAGGGTAGAATAGGGAGTGTCAATTTTTTTCTTTTTCCTCTGTGGAACGGGCCAACTTACCGTACACATGCGGATTTAAACGGGTCCAGAAGTGTCAATTTTTTTCTTTAAGTCCTTTTATTTCTTTGTGGTGGTAAAATATATATGAAAAAGGCAAAAACAATTTTTATTGCTAAAATGAAAAAAAAATTAACAATAAACTAATGCATGGATTCTAATGGGCTAACCGCTAATCATAAAATAAAAGAGTTGAATGGGCCTGACCTACAGGGGATTTGCCCATCAAGTAAAACAAATGAACATCATGGGTTTGCCATTCTAAAACAAGCTATTTTCTCTAGCATAATATATATTATGCTATTATTTTATATCTTAGTGGCTAAAATATAATGTATTTTAAAGTTATTCAATGGTTCAACCTCGATCAACCCAATTAGTTCAATTTTTATCATTTCAAATATATATTATATAATTATTTGATATCATAATGATTAAATTATAGGGAATCGTTTGGTATTTGTTAGTAAAAAACTAAACAGAAAGATCTATTTGGTTATTTTTTACATTAAAACGATCCTAAACATTTTCAGTTTTCTTAAAAAATTCTATAGTTTTATTCCTGAAATAGTGATGTGCCAATGGCGAATTGCAGTCATCTCTTTTCTTTCATTATTTTTTATTTTCAAATAGAAAGTTTAAAAGTAAAGAATAATTAGAGTTTGGCATGGATCGGACAAACATGCTGAATTTCAAGTTTTGGCCCGTTTTGATCAAGTCTAATTTATAATCACATGGTTCCCTGATACCCGATAAAAATCTCAATCCAAACCAGTTTGGCAGGTGAGTCCGTGTTTACCACCATTTTCTAGGGATACAGGAATGGTGGTTCCTATCCCAAATCGTGTTGTTCATTCTTGATTTCTTTAGATTTTATCATGGCTTGGCAAAAAATCAGAAAGCACAATGATGACAAGATGAAAGTTTTATAAAGCAAATTAATCGGCCAACGGGCCGAGTAAAAGCTAGCAACGATTATGAGATGTTCATTTCCTGAAAACCGGCGGATATGTGATTTTTTATTCGATTTTCTGCAATTCGGTTTCTATAAAACTTACTCCACTTCATCATATTACCAGAAACAATATTGTTTCACAAGGTAACTGATACTTGATTTTAGTTCATAAGGCTAATTTATGATTCGTTGAATCATTCATTTCTCTTTCCTACTAAAATTCACTATTTTTATCACGTGTTTTCAAAAAAAAAAACTATACAACAATAAGCTATACACCCCATTACATCATCAAATTTCATACCTCTCCGGCCAAATGGCCGGGGCTCACGCTAGTTACTTAATTAGCTTCGAGGACGAGGGGGCGGGGGCGGGGCTGGCCGATTCCCGGCTGGGGTTAAATAGCAATTTGGTCACTGAACTCTACTACATCTGTCATGTTGATGCCATGATTTCTTTTCTTAAGCATTTGAAAACTAAATTCAATTGGATGTGTTGATTTTAGCTATTATATCACTTTCAAGTTTCAACTCAAGAATGTTATTAATCCATAAAATCCTCTTCGGTAAAAAATAACAAAATTTCCTGAACTTTTTGACATGACACATTTGTTTGTCACCCATACGATTAATTGAAGTGCTTAGATTATTACTTACAACAACCAAGCAAGTTTGTGCATGAACCAAATTCAAAGCCCAAATAATTCTAGATAAATGTAACATCAACACTCCCCAAACTTTGCATTAGTTTTTTGTTTTAATATGATATAGGCTCTCAAAAGCTATCATCACATTATCAACAATTGATCGTCCCTGTACAAACGCTGATTGTTTGACTGAGATTATCCTGAGCATCAAAGGTCTTATAGATTGCCAAAGGTCCCTGTACAACTTATTTCCTTATGCTTCTAATGCTCGTTCGCCATAAAATGGAAAATCGAGTGTTCATATTTCCATCTTGAACACTTAATTGACGATTGATTCAAAAACAATATTTGTGAGCTCGAGTGTATTCTTGACTCAAGCCAATTTTCAATAATTTGATCAATGTACTTATTTATACCTTAGCTAAAAAGATATCAAATTTGACACAATTTTTGACGGTCTGTCATAAAAAGTCTGTCACGTTAACTATTAAGGAGAAATTGACAAAAGAACTAACATTGATAAATTCGATTGACATAAGGGCTTTGCATCTATTAAAAACGAATTCAATACTCAATGTGACATGTAAATTAATGAATTGAATGACCAAATAAGTACTATCATCATCACAAGTTCACCCCTGTTGAGGCACCTTTCTTCCGTCTCCTCTCCTCCAGCCATGTTAAATGGTCCCAAACAGAAATTTCTCTCTAGCTCTCGCTCTTCATTCGTTTGGTAAATTTGCAAAATGATCCCAAATTTGCTGGACATAATGCAAGGCATCCCAAATACGAACAAAAACTCGGACAGAGCCCTCAATGCAGCAGAAACTACAGACTAGAGAGTAGAGACCCAGAATTCTGAATTCCATTCCCAACAAAAGCTAAAGACAATACATGTTTAAAGGTAACACTATCAGAACCAAACAAACAGAACCATCATCTGATCGCAAAATTCACAAGCTACTGAGCTACTAAATAAAACCCATTTGCAGGGTGCTGCTGCTGCTCACAGGAACAAGTGTTGGTATTCACCATTTGCAAGTTGGCAAAGCTGATTGAAGGAAGATGCATCTGAATAACAAAGCAAACATTGTGCTCAGAAAAAACAGGTCTCATACAACCGAGAGAGACATTATGATGGAATGCACAGGAAACAGAAATCGTTTACCAAAGTTGTCACCAAAGTTTGTCCATATCTCAGCTTGGATGGACTTGTCAGAATCAGCAATGCCAATGACCTCCACAAACCTGGTGAGTGGCGTAGATGGCGGGGAGCCCTTTATGACTAGCTGCTGATCATCTGTGGATTTCCCAATGACTGAACCGCGATCGGAGTTCATTACTTGAATCACTGTCCTGACCCTCTTCCTCACATGTGTTGGCAGCAGGTTTCCATTCACAAGAATTGCAGGGTTTGATGTGTCCATTATCTCTGCACGGATCAGTATATACACAACATTAGTTTAAAGAATGGCTAACTGGAGTCTGGAAGCAACATGGATCAACAATACCTCCCCTTCAAAAACTTCAACATATCAATAACAAAAAACATGTGGAGCAACGCATAGTCAATCTAAGACAATCAAGTTGGGATTGATGTGTCGGTTAGGATACAACGAGACTATGAACCTCGATCGATTCTCGCAAACCTAAAGGAAATCACAGCGGGTGGAAAACAGAATCACATAATTAGGGTTTGGCGGACCGGGGAGGAGATGAGGGCGAGATGGCGCAAAAGGGAAGTAGATCGAAGTCTGCTCGTTAGGTGAGAGAGGATGCGACTGCGCCGCTGTGAAGGAGAAGAACGATTGGAGGCGGTGATGGTGGTTTCAAAAGCAGAAGATCTAGGGTTTGGGAACAAATCAAGACCCCCCCCCCCCCCCCCCCCCCCCCCCCCCCCCCCCCCCCCCCGCCCCCCCCCCCCCCCCCCCCCCCCCCCCCCCCCCCCCCCCCCCCCGAAAGAGAAGGCACAGAAACCTTAATCAGGATTGATATCCCGGCTGAGAACGCAATCGGTAAACGAGGATCTGGACTAATGGCGACACTGAGAAGTGAGAACCCTTTTGGCTCCAACGAGAATCCATAGCTAGAAGGATCACAGAGAAAAGAGAGTAACAAGTAGAACTGGCCGTGCGATGACTTACCGAGTTACCGGAGTGATAGTTCGCGGGGATTTGCAGTGGAATCGGACGGCTTCGGATTTCAACTCGACTAGAGAAACAAGAAAACTGGAAGAGAAGGCTGAATTAGAAGGGTCTGGAACTTGGAAGATATAAAGCGCGCGAGAGTATACAGCAAATGGCGGGATCGTGTTCCAAAGGGGCGCCAAATTAGAAATGGAAGGAGACCATGAAATTAGTTTTATAGAAACTAGTTTTGAGCCCGCCCATTGGGCGGGTGAGTTTCATTTTTCCTTTAACACTAATCAATTTTAATATGACATTTCAATTATTTTAGTGTTGTCATTCTAGAACTTTTTTGTGAATGTGTTATTTAAAATTGTGCGAAAATTAGTATATTTCATATTCATACTCTTTCTCATGTAACTTATAGTTGTAAAGTATTCGTTCCATTAGTAGCATTAAAATAGTTTAATTTGTTTTCACTCCCGCAGGATTAGTTGTATTTGTAAACACATCATCATACTCACTCACTTGATGATAGTTGACATGCTTGTGTATTAACCCAAAACTATTGTTTGATGGTAAAAATTGATTAAGTTGTACAGATTAACCATGAATTTAGCTTTTCAATGAAATATCCTCCTGTTTGGGAAATAAAAATTTAAACTTGAATGTTTATTTTCTAACATGTATTAATTCTTATATGAATAACCACAAACATGTGAGTTGAAATGCCTTTGGTTCAAAATATTCATAAAAATGGGAAAATGCCAATTTAGATTTAGATGTAATAATAATTAATTAACAATGTATATCCTAGCTTAAAAAAACAATATATATTCTCATTGCTCCCATCATGCGGTGCCACAGGCGCACCCCTCTATTCCGGTTTTCCTTTAAATTGGTTAATTAAAACTTAAAATTGTAAAAGGAAATGAGAAAGAAATTGGGAGGGAGTCATTTATATATTTTTTTCAGCAAGCGTTGCAATCTTTCGGGGTTTTGGAAAATAGAGACGGGAAACTTTGTCTTTTAGTGATGCTGACATGGATGCATAATTTTAGTTTAAGATTGATGTAGTAGGGGTCTAAATCTTAAACCCTTTTAATATTTTTATAGATAGATAGATAGATAGATAGATAGATGTTAATACCACTGTAAATAATTAAACTTTAGCAAAATTATCATATATCTTGTCCTTTCGATTTATACATAAATATCTCAAACTATGTTTGATCGTCGGTTATTTAACGTTTATGTCATATGTTAGTATCCCATCGTTCATTGTTGAATATGATATTTTGCTACTTACTAGTATCTCTTCATTTATCTATGTTTTTACTAAATATAATCATATTTTTGTTGAACAAATGTAATCATTTAATAATAAATAAATGATAACAAAAATTATTAAGGTCTTGATTTAGGGGTTAATTGCAAGGATGGTCACTGGGTTTACTAAAACCGTTCATGTTTGGTCACTGCAAATATTTAATTCCATTCATGGTCACTAAGATTAGTTCAATAGTTCAAGTTTGGTCACTCTTCGTTAATCTCCGTTAGTTTTTGCTGATGTGGAAGTCAACTATTATAGTTGACCGTTAAATGAGTGACGTGGCCATTAAAAAATAATAAAATAATAAAATTTAAATATTTACAATTTCCACCTCATTTTACAACTATTAAAAATAGAAATGAAACTTACCTCCGCCATCTACGCCACCGTGGCCATGACGTGATCGTCTCCGCCGCCGGAGGAAGTACTTCTGAGCGTGACTGGGGACCTGAGTAGGAGTCCTTGTCTTGACGAAATTGCGAGAGATTCCTCTCCAATCTCCCTTCCCTACCTTCTGCAATCCAATCAGGAACCGCTTGTGCTCCTCCTCTGTCCACGGCACCCCTACGAAAAAATCAAAAATCAAAATCGAATTTCTATCAGCAAACAATACTCCGAACCAGAAAACCTCATCTCCCAATCGCCTCACTTGCCTTCCTCCAATTCTCTTCTTCTTCTTGGATTTTTTCCCCTCTTTATATTTACACCTGTACGGTGGCCCTCGATTTCGTTTCTACTCGTCCAAAATCCGTCGGCGACTCTGCTTTCCTTCGCGAGATATGGCTGCCACGGTGGCGTAGATGGCGGAGGTAAGTTTTATTTTTATTTTTTAATAGTTGTAAAATGAGGTGGAAATTGTAAATATTTAAATTCTATTATTTTATTATTTTTTTAATGGCCACGTCACTCATTTAACGGTCAACTATAATAGTTGACTGCCACATCAACAAAAACTAACGGAGAGTGACCAAACTTGAACTATTGAACTAATCTTAGTGACCATGAATGGAATTAAATATTTGCAGTGACCAAATATGAACGGTTTTAGTAAACTCAATGACCATCCTTACAATTAACCCCTTGATTTAGCGATATCATGTTAGTTTCCAACATGAAAATTAAAGAATTTATATGTCCTTGGTGCATTTTCTACCTTGCACTCACATACCTCCCTTTAATAACACGTAGCACATATATTTCAAGTACAAGAATCATATTGTAGGTAAAAGACATGGACATTCCTTGAACTTATATGGTATATTCAGTTGAAAATTCAATGATACACAATCCGTGATTGTTTATAGATTTCTATAACTTGGTTGATTTTGAATCAATAGTGAGAATATTGAGAAGAAATCTCAAAATATGTTTTGTAAAAAATTCTCAAAATACACACGTTATAAAACAAATTCCCAAAATACATATGTTTGAACATCACTACGGTCGTCAACTGCAGTGAATGCATTCACCGCGGAAGACGAAAGCGGTGAATGCATCATTGCGGTTGACGGTCGCGGTAAATGCCTGACGTAACACTGAAACTTCAAATGAACGTAAATTTGCGCTCGGTTATCCGGTTGTAGAGAATTTATTTTTATTCCGCATGATTACTCAAGATCTTTCAATCTGCAACAAGCCTTCATCTCAAAAAAATGTTGCTTGTTACCTCGAACGAGCAATTTTTCGATTTTGCCAAACTTTGGAAGGCCATAACTTTTAGCTCCTCAATCTAAACTTCGTAAAGTTTTTTTTATTACGTATAACTTTTTAAGAACTACAACGTTTACTAGAAAATAATTTTTTTAAAAAGAAATATTTTTGGGTATACATGATTTTGAGAATAACTTTGTCTTTACTTTTCACAAATCCACATACATTCCAAAATTATGGTTATGATCAAAGTTGTAGTCCTTCAAAAGTTATGCGAAATCAATAAAAGTTTCATGACATTCGGATTGCGGAGCACAAAGTTATGGTCTTCCAAAGTTTGTCAAAATCGAAAAATTGCTCGTTCGGGGTAGCAAACGAATATTTTTTGGGATGAATGTTTGTATGAAGTTTCAGTGTTACGTTAGGCGTTCACCGTGGCCGTCAACCGCGGTGATGCATTCACTGCTTTTGTCTGCCGCTGTGAATGCATTCACTGAGGACCACATTGATGCCCAAACATGTGTATTTTGTGAATTTTTTTTATAACGTGCATATTTTAATTTTTTTTAAAAAACATGTGTATTTTTTGAATTTTTTCCAGAATATTGTTTATAGTGTCAGGTTTATTTCCTTAATTTGTAACTGCATTTAACTAATTAATAAAATACTTTAGGAGAAATTTCATTATGTTAATAAATATATTGTTCCATTTACAGCAAATCCATAAATATCAAGGTAATATTAATTACATAACCTTTGTCTACAGTTTTAGCATGAAAAGAAAAAAAAAATCTAACATAACTTACAATTCCCCAAAAGAAACCTCCATCATCCAAAATTAGTTTATATACACCTGGGCCTTATCCTAGAAATGAGCTATGTAGTACTGCAGCAGCCATTCTTCTTCATCAACCAAATGATAAGCAGGACGGCCAGCACGACAGAGACATCGTGGCAGTATGGCTGGCAATTTTCCTTCTCAATGCTGTGCGTCTAAGAAAGTGGAGCTATAACAATGCCTTTCTTTTATCAGATAACGATCTCGTTTGATGCCATGTCGGCTACTCGTTCGTTCAGAAGACTAGATCGACTCAGCTCCTGAAGCTCCCCGTTGGCCAGAAGCAGTATCCGGTTAGCCATCAGAACCGTCTCCAGCCTGTGGGCTATAACAAGTACCTACAAGGTAATAAACATAGATACTGGTGTCGGTAAAGAGAAGCTAGCTCCACGATGCATTTGGAAAGAAAGTTACTCTGGTTCTCTACTGCAGGAAGGGGCCTCGGTTTCTAACTGAGGATTACTAAAGCAAATATTTCAAGGCTAACTAATGCCAACTCTGTAAGATGCAACGAGGTGCATAGCCAGGTCTCCTGCTGTGACTCGGTAACATCCTTACCGTGTGATTTTTGGTCAGCTTCTCCAGAGCTTGTCTTACAAGCAACTCAGACTTGCTGTCCAAGGCAGAAGTTGCCTCATCCAATATCAGTATGGATGCGTCCTGATAGATAGCCCTTGCAATAGCCAGCCTGCATGAACAAAGCACCCGGCATTGATCAATGAGACTTTTATAGTGATATATTAGCCATTCATTGTTGTTTACAGCAAACAAGATGTAGCAATAATGATAAAAGATTATTAAAAAAATTGCTTCACCTTTGTTTTTGGCCTCCGCTTAAGCTTGATCCCCTTGGTCCAACATCTGTTTCATATCCCTTAGGAAGCATCCTAATGAACTCGTCGGCATTCGCATCTCTTGCAGCCATCTGAACCTTTTCCATATCTATTTTTGTTGTCAAGTCTTTATATCCGATGTTTTCAGCAACTGTCCCTGAAAATATTGTCTGAAGAAAATGATCTTAATGAGTTGTTAAAGATCAAGTGGCTTCAAACAACATATTCCAGCTCATGATAAAGGAAGTCTAGAATCACTCACAACATCCTGAGAAACCAGACCAACATGTCTCCTCAAACTTTCCAAATGTACGTTCTGGATATTTTTGTTATCTAAGAGGATACCACCTGTCAACGTGGAGCTTCAAATAAGCAAGTTGCACTTGGATGGAAGTGGGGGGAAAAGTAAACAGTGAACTCACAAATTGCGTACCAGATAAGGGATCATAAAGCCGCAGAAGCAATTTCGCAAGGGTTGTCTTTCCTCCTCCAGATGGCCCGATGAGTGCAACAGTTTCACCAGCTTGGATGTGAAGGTTAAGTTTATTCAGCACAAGAGGTCTCTCGTCCCCATATCTAAAGGAAACATCATAAAATTTCACATCTCCCTTCACAGTCTCCAGCTCAATGGCATCTTGCTTTTCAATCACCTGCTATGTCCACCAAACAATCTATAAGTAAAAGATGACAGCAATCAGATTAACCAGAAAGAAGTTTCTTCAGAAGTCAAAAGACAACCCACGACAGTAACATCACTTGTCATGCTAAATGAGAAGAAAGTAGAAGGTGTAGAAATGAGTAGTAACTGCTTACTGGCACTAGCAACTAGGTGGGCATGCCATAAGAAATATGGAAGTCATGAGTCGAATTCCTCTTTTTTCCAAAAAACAGTTGGCCAACATAAACCCAGAAAGCTCATATGAAAAACAGCTCACTAGAACTCTAGATTACCTTAGATTTTAAGTTGGACAAATCAAACAATCGCTCTATAGCAGGTTCTCCTTGCTTCCACTCATTGAATGCTTTCCCAACATCCTGCAAGGTATTTTTGGACAGTTATCAATCACTTCAAAACAACAGCAAATAGCTAAATAGAGACGACGATATATCAACAATGGAACCAAAACCAAGTCGGAGTCGAGCAAGCAGATAGGAAAATATAAAGGAACAACTCTTTGATAATGTTACATGTTCTCATGATCAAAAGCATGGCAGGTGGATACCAACACAGACGAATAGAGGATTGAATTCATTGTTTAATGTTCTTTCATAAAAATATCAAGATGTACAGTTGTGAACCTACCTGGATTGGCTCGACCAAGAAAACCAATGATGTCATAAAAGAAACGATGCTGCGGCTATCAAAAGAACCCCTTGAGACTACAAGTGATCCAACGCAAAGGGTAAACAACCCTCCAAAATATATAATCTGTATGATTTGTGGGGTGAGTGCCTTCATTTTCTTCTTTTTAAGATGTGCCAATAGGTCAGCATTGGCAAGCCTTTGGAATCTGACATTCTCACTGAGTTCTGCATTGTTTGCTTTAACAAAGAGAATTGCAGGGAGGACCTGCATGATATGAAAGAAGAAGAAAGGTAAAGGATGGCAACAAGTAACAAACTCAACTCTCCTTTTTAAAATGTCAGATTATAAACCTCATTGAGATAGGCAGAGAGATTAGCAACAGTAAGGTGTGCCTCCTTGGATATCTTCCGCGTCCTTTCACCAAGGTTTGCAATAGCAAGAGAGGTACCAGGAATAACCTGCAATACATCTCAAGCAGAATCAGGAAACTATGCAGAAGTAAAGAAGATGGTAATAATAAAGGGGCAGTTCATTCATGCTAGCTGCACACAGTTTCCTTCCTCTCACCATGGCCGAAATCGCGGAAAGGGCAGGGCTAATGACCAACATCTGGGTCGCCATTGCTGATAATTGCAGAGCACCAGGTACAACGGTCTGTTCATACAAACTAAACATGTATCAAGTCCAGACCAAAGTTATCCTATAGTCTAGTTCAACCATGGAGGTTAATATATTGTTATTCACTCACATTGAGAAGAGCATAGAGAGTATCGGCAACATCTTCGGCCTCACTTGTGATTCTGTGAGCAATATCTCCAGAAGACACGCCGCTTCCTCCTTCGAAAAACCCTAATTCCCTCCCCAAAACCCCTCGGAAAACATCACCTCTGATGTCAGCAACCGCATTCAACGCCGCTTTCCACAACATCGACTGCTGCAAGTAAGTGGCAGCCAGTTTGAACATGAAGAAAACGCCTAGAGCCGAACCTCCGGTTATCAGCTTGGTCGCGTCCGCGCTCCCGACGCAAGAAGAGAGGTTGCCGAACCGGGACACGACTTGGCAGAGGGAGGCGACGGAGACGAGGCTGCAGAGCCATCCCAGGAGGATGAACTTCCATTGGGAGAGCAAGTAGGGTTTGATCAGGGAGAAAGCGCGGAGCGTGCGAGAGGCTGAATCCTCCTCGTCGTCGGCGAATTCCCGCCGTTCCGGTTGCGACTTCTCCTCTTCATCCGCCGCCGCAGCGGAGGCGTAGAGAGGAGGGAGTCGGGAGGAGTTGAGGGGTTTTAGGAGGGGTTTAGAAGAGAGTTTCCTAGTTTGGAGAAGATTAGGCGACAATTGGAAAGACTTTGGTGGTACGATCGTCGGGCGTGGAGGGAAAGGAAGTCGAGAAAGAGAAGGATTGAGCTGAAGCTGAAGTAGAAGCGCCATGGTTTTCAGGTTAGAGAGCGGTTTGTCGCTGGAAGGAGAGGTTCCGCGACTGTTAGAAGAAGGAGGCGGTAAAAGTCGAAAACGGAGAAGGCGAGAGAAAGTTCTGCTCATGCCTGGCAATCATCGGCGGGGTTGAACCTGTTCATCACGCCGGTTGCCGCTCCTCCGGCCGATTAGCTCTGTTCTCGGCCTGAACGAGGTCGAGGTCAGAGGGAGAGACAGGTCAGGGAGCGAGAGACAGAGGAAGTATCGACTGGTAGAGTTTGACGATTTTTAGGAGAGAGAAAAAATAATAATTTCAGTCCTGGTAATTAAACATGTCGTGATTCTTTGTTTTAGTTGCGTTCTGACTCGTGACGGGTCGTTTGACTTTGGGTCCTAAGGAGGGAAAAAATCCCAAAGTACACACGTTCTTAAAAAAAATTCCCAAAATACATGAGTTATAAAAAAATTTCCCAAAGTACACATGTTTGAGCATCACCGTTTTAGACAAACGCGGTGAAGATCATCACCGCGTTTGACAAACACGGTGAATACTTCATCGTTTTAAACAAAAACGGTGAAGTATTCACCGTTTTAAACCAAAACGGTGAAGTTTTCACCGCCTTAATTAACAACGGTGAACACATCACCGTTTTGGTCAAAAACGGTGAAGCCTTCACCGTTGTTAACTAACGCGGTGATCATTTCCCACGTTTCCCACCCCTGGTAGGTCAAAATTAGGTCGCAGCTACCACCTATTCACCGTCTGAGACAAACGCGGTGATAGTGTTCACCGTTTTTGACAAAAACGGTGAATAGTAGGCAGATTTTCCTATAAATAGCACACCACCAGCAGTTGTAAAAACATAACCACTCCCCTTTCTTCAAATTTCAGCAGCCAAAATCGAGCATAATACACAGAACAGAAATTTTTCGGTATGTTGAGACTTTTCGTATTATGGTCTAATTATGTTTTTAGTAGTTATAGTATGATTTAATTTTCGTATTATGTTGTTGTTAGTTAGTTGAACTTATGTTCGTTAGTTATAGTATGATTTAATTTTCGTATTATGTTGTTGTTAGTTAGTTGAACTTATGTTCGTTAGTTATAGTATGATTTAATTTTCGTATTATGTTGTTGTTAGTTAGTTGAATTTATTTTCGTTAGTTATGGTATGATTTAATTTTCGTATTATGTTGTTGTTAGTTAGTTGAACTTATGTTCGTTAGTTATAGTATGATTTAATTTTCGTATTATGTTGTTGTTAGTTAGTTGAATTTATTTTCGTTAGTTATGGTATGATTTAATATTAGTTGTACAATATGATTTTGGTTAATTTTACTGTCTTTAAGCTAATAGATACTTATTGTAAATTGTAGATATGGGTAAATTCAAGAAGTTTCATCTTACTATTCGGTGGAATGGAAGGGTGACAAACTCTGACATAGGCATTGATTATGAGGACGGCGAATCCATTATGCTGAAAATTGAATCCCGATTCAATTTTCAAGAACTCTATGATCTTTGTGCAGAAAGGGTTTGTACGAGCGGACAGACGAGACTTGGCAAAATTACTTACCGGTATCCAGACATGAGTGCTGGCGGGGTCGTGTTCCAAGAAGTTGTCATAAACGATGATGACGCGGTTATGATGATGTTACAGTTCCTAAGCGATAACCAAGTCCGGCTTGCAGAGGTGTATGTTGAGACCGAGGCGCTCGGTGAATCTCATTCTCACCAGTATTCTTATGATGATGGTTTTGCAGGAGGGTACGAATGGGGTGGTAGTTCGAGCAACTACCAAGGCGGTGGTTATACAGGAGGTTACGGGAAGGGTGGTGGTTCAATCAACTACGGTGGATCGAGTAGTGCAGGATGGGACCAATACTCGCAACCTCCTAAACCAGCCCCATTTGTTGAGGCCGATGGTGTTCAATGGCCTGCTTGGGGGCCAGAGTGGTATGGAATCGAGAATACCATTCGATCAGGGCGTACTTCACATGAGCGAGAGGACGATGTTGGTGATCGTGGTCATGTTGATCCTTCTAGCTCGAGCTATCCATTCGAGTCAAGCGACGAGGATACCGAGGAAGATTTGATATCAGTGAGCGAGGAGGAGGAAGATACTGATGATAACGAGGATGAGGCGGCATTTCGTGAGGCACCCACGCCATATTACACACAGGTTCCAACTCAATTTTTACATAGTCAGAATGATCCCCCCGACTTTGTCCCTATGCCAGTGTACAATCCAACGGCCAATCTGGAGGTGGGTATGGCGTTCACATCGAAAGACGCTGTGCAGGATGCATTTACAGAAGAGGCGTTGAGGCGCAATTTCGAGTGGAAGGTAAAATATTCTGACAGTAAACAATTACATGTCATATGCAAGCATGATGCAGAGGGTTGTACGTGGCAACTGCGGGCTGCAAATATGAAGAGAAAGGGTGCTTGGGTGATTCGCAAAGCTGAGACGATCCACACATGCTCCTCTTCTATACTTTCCCAAGATCACAGGCAACTAAAAGCAAAGAAGGTTGGGAGAACTATTAAGCACCTTATAGAAGCACAACCAGATATCAAGGTGAAAGCTATCATGGCAGAGGTGAAGGATCGACATTCTTACACGATAAGGTACAAAAAAGCATGGCATGGTAAGCAGAAAGCCATGGCTGAGGTGTATGGTGATTGGGAGGATTCGTATGCTTTACTCCCTAGACTTATGGGAGCAATGGAGGAGTCCAATCCTGGGACTGTTTTCGTCCCAGTATACAACAATGTATACACTGAGGATCAAGTTCGAGTACAGGATAAGCTGATGTTCCATCGTCTTTTTTGGGCTTTTAAACCATGCATTGACGGTTTTGGGTTCTGCATACCGGTTATTCAGGTATTTTACCAACTAGTTCCGGTTTTAAATGTTGTATTATTTGCTGTTAAGTATATTTCATACTAATTATATCCTAAATTTTTATTTAGGTTGACGGAACTTTCCTTACTGGGAAGTACAGAGGATGTCTTCTAATTGCCACTGGCGTTGATGGAAACAGGCGGATTTTCCCGCTTGCATTTGCATTAGTGGAAGGGGAGAACAGTTTAAGTTGGGCTTGGTTCTTTGACCAACTGCACGAACACGTGACACAGCGGGAAGATATTACGATTATATCCGATCGACATGCGGGGATAAGGAATGCTGTTGGTGGTTTTCCCGACGAGTGGGGGTGGAGATGGAGATGGTGTATTCGGCACTGGCTCGCCAATTTCCAACACAAATTTGGGAAGAAGAAAGACATCAAAAATCTACTTTGGAATGCAGGTACTCATGTTTTTCTTATGCGATTTAAGTTTGTGTTTATTAAGCTGATAAGCTGATGTTATTCATCATGTATTGACCAGTTAGTCTTTTGTTCACCTTTTAGCGGTTGCACATCAACCAAAAAAGTACGAGCAGATCATGAAAACGATCCGTCAGACCCACCGAGATGGAGCAGTATGGGCTGAAGGTCAAGAGTTGCCCATGTGGACGTTCCATATGGACAACGGGGCTAGATGGGGCATTGCAACTACCAACCATGGAGAAAGTATAAATAATGTGTACAAGGGTCTTCGAGCGATGCCTATTTCTGTCATCGTGGAAATGTCTTATTGGAAGGTCAACGAGTGGCGAGTTGCTCGGCTACAGCTAGCTATAGGGAGGGAGTTGCAAGGTCATTCAATAGCACATGACGTATTCGCTCAAATGCAGAAGAACGATGAAAAATCAAGTAAGCATAAGGTTTTTCTTTTTAACCGCAGTGAAGAAATATTCGCTGTCGAAACAGGTATATGGGGTGGAGGGAGACGTGGTCACAATCGTCAAACGGTCAAATTGCACTACGAATTAGGGGAGTGTTCTTGTCAAAAGTATCAGAACGAAAGGATACCCTGTTCACATGCAATGGCGGTTGCTAAGTCAATAACCATGAACAGAAACAGCCTGGTGAGTCCTTACTACACTGAACAAGCGATACGGAACTCATATAATGCAGCTTTGAGCCCCATGCCAGATGAAGCGTATTGGCCTATATACGCTGGAAAGTTGATTATCCCACCGTTGCACCTAAAACGCACCAAAGGCCGTCCTAGAGTTGAAAGGATACACAATGAGATGGATCAAGTTGAACGGACGAGAAGGGGACCGAAGCGATGCTCTAAGTGCAGACAACCTGGTCACGACAAGAGGCGTTGCCCAGGACAACCATCAACTTAATTTGCATTTACTTGTATTCTGCTACTAAATTGATCGCTTGTTTAATTTTTCATTAACGTTTGCATTTGAAGTCCAAGTATTTTGTTAAATCAAAAATGTTTTCCTTGTCGATACGATCGCGCGGCCGCAAACGGCTCGTTATTTCGACCTCAAACGAATAAGATACGGGCGTTTTAGTTTATAGTACGCACAAGTTACTTTAGCGATACGATCACGCTTTGACGTCACTTATCTCACTCGTTTGGACTCGGAATTGGGATCTGTAAAATTCTATGTGATCGTGGTTGATTTGCCCAACTTTTTTGTGTTGAGGGAAGATACTGATTCTTGATAAAATGATCCAGTAACGAATGCTCAGGCTGATGGTCATTCGTATTTGCTCCTATCCACCTTGTAAGTAAAAGTACGGAATCAATTTAAATTCAATTTAAATCTAGCTCAAGCATGTAATAAAAAGTTAAATTGGGCTAAGTACGGAATAAATTCAATTTAAATCTAGCTCAAGCATGTAATAAAATTTAAATTGGGCTAAGTACGGAATAAATTCAATTTAAATCTAGCTCAAGCATGTAATAAAATTTAAATTGGGCTAAGTACGGAATAAATTCAATTTAAATCTAGCTCAAGCATGTAATAAAATTTAAATTGGGCTAAGTACGGAATAAATTCAATTTAAATCTAGCTCAAGCATGTAATAAAATTTAAATTGGGCTAAGTACGGAATAAATTCAATTTAAATCTAGCTCAAGCATGTAATAAAATTTAAATTGGGCTAAGTACGGAATAAACTTACTTGACACCGTAGGGGAGATTTTGCAGAAGGTTGAGCTCATCATCGTTTCTCCGGTATGGACGTGGGTCGAGAGGTGCGAACATTGGAAGATGCTCCCATACCCACAGTTGAACGATGAACATCGCAGCACCAGCTTGCTTTGCCCCAACCCTCGAGCAAGTACACAGCTCCCGGTATACGCCCGCTAGCACGGCCGATCCCCAACTCTTCTCTCCAATTGCATCCCAGTCACCGGTGAGCAATGGCAACCATATGCCTTGAATCCACCGGTTGGACTTGTCGGGGAACAAAAATTCACCCACCAAACCGATGAGGTAGATGCGGGCGTAGCGCTCGACTTGTTCTTCCGGTGTCTCGTCATTGATTTCCACCTCTTGCTGGATGTGAGATACCAGCCACGGGACCGACACTTGCCCCGCATTCAACGGTGGATGCCCCCGTCCTTGATTTGGTGTGGTGGTCGGCATGTCGAAGCCCAAACGATCACGGATGAGCGGCCCCCAACCTCCTCCGGGTTTGGTCGTGTTCCCAATGATGGCATCTCCAGATATAGGAAGCCCGGTGAGGATCGCCACGTCTTTGAGGGTGATCGTCATTTCCCCCTCCGCAAGGTGGAATGTATGGGTTTCGGGACGCCATCGTTCCGCCATTGCCGTAAGCAGCTCGTTGTCGATCTCGATCCGCAAGAAATGGCGCAACATTCCCAAACTGGTCCTCGCTATATAGGGCTCCAACCTTGGATGCCAAGCGGGCAAGTTATTGGTCCCTTTATGAACCACGGGAACAAGAGATTCCTAAAAAAAATAGGAAAAACATCAATTAATTAGATTAAATAAAGCAAAATAAAACATTAGAAAATAATAAAATAAAGCAAGTCAGTTCATCAAATTACCGGATTGTTATCCCAAATGGCACGGGAGCGATGCATTTCTTGATCGGTTAAGAGACTCGCATCCCTTGGGCCATAATGGATATACAATCGAGGATCGTATATCTCGGCACCCATCTATAAAAAAGTAATATAATCAGAGATTGTTTTGATAAAAAATAAATCAAATTGTTTCGATTAAAAAAAATCACAAACCAAAAACCTACACGAAGAGCCTCTTCGTCCATTATTGGCGGAAGCCGGACAGAGGTTCGACGGGTTTAGCTTTGTAAGGGACGGGAACTTAGCGGGACGGGGGCTTTAGGGTCAAACTCTAGTAATTCTTTCTGATGTGGAAGATCGGACTTAGCCGCAACCACAGAGCATACTTAGAACGAGACTAGAGCGGATAAATTGAGGGAGAAAGAAGTGAAATGTTTGTGGGGTGAGTTGAAAGTGAAAGGGGAAGGGGGTATTTATAGTTTGGGGGAAGGGGGGGAGGAGCTGCTGCGCAGTTATTTCACCATCCATTCACCGCGTTCATCAAACGCGGTGAACTCACCGCTTTAACCAAACGCGGTGAATGCATGGTGACGTGGCGTGCTGCGAGGCGTCGGATCGTGGGAAGAAAACCACGATCCGCGTCTCACCGCATCCAACGGCCACGGTGAAAGCACATTGGCGCGGATTGCTGACGCAAACAAACACGGGTTATTCACCGTGTTTGTCTAACGCGGTGAATACCCCGTGCTGTCCACGTTAGCAGCTTCACCGCGGCCGACAAAAACGGTGAAGCCTTCACCGTTTTAGTTTAAAACGGTGAAGGCATCACCGTTTTAAATTAAAACGGTGAGTACTTCACCGTTTTAAACAAAAGCGGTGAACCCTTCACCGTTTTAGTTTAACACGGTGAAGTACTCATCGTGTTTGTCAAACGCGGTGATGACCTTCACCGTTTTAGACAAAAACGGTGATGCTCAAACATGTGTAGTTTTGGAATTTTTTTTATAACTAATGTATTTTGGGAATTTTTTTTAAAAACTAGTGTACTTTGGGATTTTTTCCCCTAAGGAGGCGGATTATGGGGTTGTTCATTGGAAGTATTTGTTATAAGAACATAATCGGATCAACGATAGTAGAACAAGCAAACCAGTTATGATAGCGGTACGGTTCATTACTTGGACAGTTATAGATAGACCAAATGGTTTTTTATGGTTCAACATAAAATCAGATGAACCACCATGATTTAACTGGTCCACTGATTCACTATTTTAAGCAAAAAAATTAAAAAAATACTTTAACTTAAACTAATACCATCAAACCATAATTATTAATTTTAGATATGTTTCACCTTCTCATTTTCGAATCTTGTTGTCGACTCTATGTTCTCCACTATCGTCTAGCACCGTAATTTTTAATTTGAATGAGAAAAATTATGATTTCTTTTGTGAGACGGTTTGAATGATTTATTAGGTATTTTGGTGATGATTTGAATTTGAAATTGTTTATGGTGAATGATAAATTCATTCTTAAATTACTGTAATATACAAGCCTTATATGTTATATATCATAAACGGTTCTATCAGCAGTTCACCAACGGTTTTGTAACGGTTAACCACTGAACCCTAGACCACTAACTTTTTCGATTCAGTCTCTGGTCCGGTTCTGAAAACAGAGGTTGGAAACATGCTTGTTTTATTTACTAATTTCCATGGATAGATTTGTAATGGTATGAGGCAAGGTTGTCAACCCGCGAGCTGACCAGGACCCGGTCGAGCTAGTGGGTCAAGGGTTAATGGGTCACCCGTTTTAGTCCGGTTTAGCCAGGAAATATGAAAAGAGTCATTATATTGTACTTATCCTGATAAATTATATCAAATCTCATCTAACATATGAGTTAAAACATATAATATTCCACCAAAATAACATGTTGTACTTAGATCCAACATATAGTGAAAATTCACACACACTTATATAACATCAATATTCAAATGTTCAACTTAGTATTCCGAAGATTGAGTTAGGCGAAAAGAAAATAAAAAAATAGGCGCATTCCACAAACCAAAGAAAAAATGATACAATTTGAACTCCAACCCGGTACCTTGTAGCGGTCGACCCGACGGGTGCGTGCGACCCGATTTTCTCACCAGACCATGGTCAAAGTGGGTCAACCCGCGGGTTGACAACCTTGGCATGAGGCAATTACTTAAATATATTTTGTGCAACAACGCAGGTAAAGTCATTTGTTCATTCTCGATCGAGGTTGAGGCCCATGCTTTCCTGGAAGCATGTTTGATGACGTTTGCAGATCATACTGATACCTCGACTGAGATCCTCTTAAATTGCAAACCTTTGGTTGAAGCTTTGAGTAATACACCATCATCGTGGCCATGACGGTGCTATGCTTCGCTTTCATCTTCTATTCGCATCTTGTCCCAATCAGATTGGATCCAAGTCACGTTCACAAACCGCCATCACAACAAGAAGACAGATTGGGTTGCTAAAATAGCACGAAGTAATTCGTTACCACCTGATTGGATAACAGTTCTTGACATTATATCTCCTTTATTGTAAGCCTCCCTCCCAATTTATGGGATTGAAATGAATGTAATTGTTATTAAAAATACTTGTGAAATCTTGTTTAACCTCGAAATTGAAATTGTACTTCTCTATAGGTTTATGTTTAATAGTCGAAGTTCGACCCAAATTCGAATTGATTATGGTAAATATTTGTGTTTCTTCAAATTATCATTTTTTTCATTTAAAACATCAGTATAGTTTATTTTTTAAAGAGTAGCGTTAAGGGACGCCCTAACCCTTATTATTAATCATTTGGAGTTTAGATACCCGAATAGCATCTCGATACAACCAATGGTTCAAGTTCTCCTCTCAAACATTATTAATAGAACCCCCCAATATGGATGCCTTGTCTCATGCTTGCTAAGTAATCAACCACATGGTTTTGTTCGCAGTAGACATGCCCAACTCAAGCATCATCGTAACTGTTCAGCACATTCCGTACCCGTTGAATAATTGGAGCATACCAGTGAGTTATGTTCGGCATCTCCTTAAGTAATTTTGCCACCACGTGAGAATCAGAATGTAGTCCCACCTTATGAGCTCCAATCTTGCCGGCGTAATTCAATCCCTCCAGGGCTCCTCGCAACTCCACCACTGTGATCGTGCAAGCTCCATAGTTCGAAACAAATTTCCTAAGGCATCGCCCCATGTGATTCCGTAGCATCCCGCCCCTGCTCCTCTCGAGTTTGCACTCCTGACCAAGCCATATGTGTTAACTGTAATACATCCTTCCTCAGCCGGCTGCCACTAAAGCAACACCTCTTTCCTTGTCACCTCTTGTCGGACGTTGAGGGTCGCTTCCTCCATATGCGCACTTTGGATAACCCCCACCCAAGCTTCGATCCTCTTAACCAGAACCTCGCTGAAGTATTCCCTCCTGCAAAAATCCAGTTATTCTTGCAATTTGACAAAAACCAGCATGCCAGTCCAAAGATAACCATCTACTTCCCTCACAAAGGTAGCGTTGCATCCAATCGCCCAGCTAGCATGAGAAGAAACATTGATGCTCCGATTGAGGTAGCAACCTCTCCCACACTTGATGAGCCATATTGCAGTCACACAACACGTGGAGGGTGGTCTCCTCAACTGTTATCCAACAGATCCAGTTTGGATTAGTACTCAGCCTTATACGCTTCCGCTCCATGTTAGTGAGTAGGGGCCTCGAAAAGCAATCCACACGAAATATCTAACACGATTTGGGCCCTTCCTCACATCATCACCACCCAAGCCTGCGGCGAGCAGATAGGTCGAACGCATACTGAAGCACACTTCCCTTTCCAAATTCCATATCGTCTGATCCTCTCCCAGGTCATCCGTCGGTGGGTGTGTCCCTGCAATTTGCATACAAATTTCCTAAGGAAAAAGGTTTTCAAAAATTTTCAAGTCCCACTCAGCTTGATCAGTTGTCATGTCCACCACAAATATCATTGTGCCCGAGATTAACTCAAGATCAGTCGCAACGCGTGCAAGGTTCAACTCACCATCCAACCAATTATCACAATAGAACCTCGTGGATTGGTCATCCTTGACACTAAGTAACACCCATTGCTTCATAAGCAGCCATGCCCCTTAGATTGCTCACCACAACACAAATTGTCGATTTTCACGCAGTTGTTGCAACAGTCTCTCCTTTGTCTTGAAATACTTATTCTCAATAATGTACTCATCTCCTTATGTCTGCAAATGCGTTGCCGCGACACTAGATGAGTTTTGTGTTTGCCCTCCTCCGAGCCTCAAACAAAGTCTTGAAAATTCATGTCAACCATATCAGAAATATAGCCAGACAACTTCTTCATTTTCATAACATGAGAAGGCATTAATATTAAGGAGAGAGAGAGAGAGCTTGAGCAACTCGCCCAACTAAGGACATAGTCTTCCTTCTCTAGCCTGAGAGTCTCTTCTCCATTTCTCAATAATGCACCCATACGTATCTTTGGTGATGCGCCCATGTAACACTAGAACACCAAGTTCGTGAGCGAGGTTGTTAGTATCTGGAAAAATCGTAAGTTTTTAAGTTTTAAAACGCGATTTTGACTACATTGATAGCTGCCTTGATCAGCCTTTTGGTATTTGGCGAGAAGATCTTTGACTTATCCTTGTTGACGAGGTCTTCAAAAGTATCACAAAACCTATTGAGGAATGCCAACATTGTCTCTTCTTTACATTCGCCTCTGCAAACAAGATCATATCGTTTGCAAAAGTAAAATAAGGCAATACAACTTTGGTATGTACATAGGTTCGACCGAACCCGATCGGGATCAGTCATCTAAATGGTTGGAATACACTCGGGTTGGATGATTCTGAATAAAGTCAAAACCTCGTTAAACAATCAAAACCAGGTTGAACCAGTTAAAACTAGATGGTCTCGCTAGTCAAAATCGGGTTTGAAAATGAGAAATGATAATTTTGTAATATATATTTCTTTTGAAGAAATAATTTGGTGATATATGAATGTAGATTAGTGAGATTTTTTTAATATATCTCAAATATATGCATAATCTATTTGGTATTAGAGTTTTTCTCACATATTATGCTAAAACCCTTGAACTGGTTCAACCCGATCCAAACATTAAACCTCAAACCACTAGTCAAATCGAATTTATGGTTTAATGAGGTTTGACAACCTTGACAACCTTGGTTTAGAGTCATTGATATTGGTGGATAGTATTGTTCGAATCAGCCGAGTTGGTTAGATGTCTGGCTCAACTTTCGATCACTATGTTTGGCATATAAGGGGTGCAAATTTGAGGGGGTTCAATTTGGGGTTAAATTGTATGAGGGTCTAAATTGTAGGGTGTAAGTTAATGGGTAAATTTTTGTTTGGAAAGAAGAGGAGTGGGTGTAAGACATTTTATATTATCATATAAAAAATTATTAGCAATCCTATGACTTCTTACATAAATCGGTATGTAAATAATCTCAAACCCCTATTAACATATTGTTAGTTAAAGCATATATATTAACCATCTTAAAATAAGGTACAAATCATTCCAAATCATTATAATAAGTGACACTAATATGGATACACAATTTAAACCACCATAACATTTTCTATTCAAGTCAATTTACAAGCAATTATCATAAATCAATCATTGTAATATACATATAAAATTGACTATACTAAGCAAACATTATGCTCTTAGTTCATCAGCATAACCATATGACTTTCAAAATCAAAAGTATAGTAATACGTGGATTTTAGACAAAAAATAGAATAACAAACCAACACTCTTGTCATCATTCATCCAGAAAAGATGTTGTGTTAGACAAGTTCATCACAAATAGCAAGCGTCTCACTTCCGGAAAACCAAACATTATGTTTGTCGATTGACGATTACCGACAAAGAAATTATAAGCTTCATCGAGCAAGGTATCAAGCAAATCCAACCTCTCTAGTTCTGCATATCTTACATTTGGATCATAAACACATTCTCATTCTTAATGATATTATTGAATTGAATTACCCCTCCCGATAGCACCAATAAGCTCCTTCATGGATCTTTCAACAATCTTGTTTCCTACACCCAACATCTCCACCATGCTCTTAATAGAAGCACTCACACCTTTGAATTGATGACTAACTATGGTGGTCATCAGAGTCTTTCTTTTAAGGCCGCACGAGGAAGAAGTTGCATGGGAGTTGGTGTAAGGTTATGGATCATGAGTGAAAGCTTTCAAATGTTCACCATTATAGGCTCTAGCATTCCCCGTGAGAAAGTACAAGTATCATCACCATCATACATCAATTACATCATTTAAATCAATATCGAGTTGTGGAGATGTCATATGCCATATTTGAACCCTTTCGAAAACACTAGTAGCTTTATCACCTCTTGCTCTTTGCTGACTATATAACTCAACAAGCTTGTCATAGTTGTTGTCAGACAAGCGGCAGTATCTACTTGCACTAGGTTTCTCCTCCATAAAAGGTAATGTACAGAAAAGAAATATATAGCAACTTAACTAAGTTATGGCGGCTGAGATTAAAAAGATAATAAATGGCAGATTATATGTTTGTTTGTACAAACACGAAGGGTTGCGGAACGATTCTCGATCGTTTTTCCTGTATTGCTCAAAGATCAGAAAAGAAATTGCTACCCTATACAATGATTCCTACAAAACTATTTAAACTCTAATGGCTAAGCTACAGGGCAAAAACTATAGTATACACAAACCAAATATTGCTGCCACTTGCCTGTCTACAAAGGCCAGATACACTTCTCTATTGTAGGCTTTGGCCTTTGAGGCGTCGTTTCCTTAAGTAACTCAACAGGGTTCTTCTTCCTCGTCCGACCGGAACTCTGCTTTCTCCTTCTCTGTTGCAAATTAGGATTGCCTGTGTTCTGCACACTTCTATGTTCTTCTTCTATTTCAGTCTATTATTCTACCATCTGAGGCTGAGTATTTGACATATAGCTTGAACCTTATATTGGAAATAGTTGTTCATCAACGTGCATGGGAGGAGTTGGTAATTAACGCAGTTACTAGCTAGCTAGTTATATATACTTCATCACCAGCCCAACTTTGTCAGAGTAAACGGGAAGTGAATCAGCAAAAGTTTGTCAGTATGTTCTACGATTCAACTACCTACCTTAGTTGCCTAATGCTTCAAGTAAATGGTTTCATTCCTTGTCCCTTTTTGTTTCCTTGTTAATTGCTAGTTGTCTATTTGTGATGGATGTTCAATCTGGTTCTGCATCCATCAACCTGCTCCCCTACTTAGGTTGGTTGAGGTGCTTCTTTCTACACTGTTTATTCCCACTTCTTCACTCAACCCCAGCTAGCTAACAAGCCATTTTAGGATATTTCCATGTGACAAAGAACAAACAAGTCATGAAACTAAGTTTATAAGCTTTCGTAAATTGTTTGAACAAGTAATGAAGGTACTCTCAAATACATGCACCAGAGTACGTACAACACAGTCTTCGATCATGTGTCTGACAATTACACTTGCGCACATATTATCCTTGTACATTATTAGAATAAACACTGACTTGTACATAAGAAAAGTAGCAACAAACTATTCCTCCCTATCTCTTCAACGAAAACTATGGGATGCTCTCAGCATCGTCTCGAAACCTTTTCGTTAGTGGTTTAACCTTCTTTGTCAATAGATGGTTGGTTGAAGGTTCTTGCAGGTTGTGCTCACTGCATTCCTGAAGATAAATGCAAAGCCTCACGCGAATAACAACCTGAAGCTTTCTGCTCGTATTGAGTAATGTTTAATGCTTCCAAGTCAATGAAAGTTTAAGCGTGCTACACATCACAACTTTACTCCTTGTCCTATTGTACTTGAACCAATTTGATGGAACTGAATCAATGCTAAAACGGGACAGTAGCCTGCATCTACTACTCTCTCTCAGTAAGAAATAACAAAAACTTTCAGTGCACAGACAGGACACAGAGCCAGCCAAATCTTCCTGTGAAGATTGATGTGAGATATGTAGGCTCGTTAAGTCAATCATCCTTGTGAAAGACTTTAGGAACTCGAACGTAAGGCTCGTCGTAGCTTGGAAGGCCTTCGATGATGGCATCACTGGATTATGAAAGCACAGAATACTCAGAAAGCATGCCCGTTTATCAAACAGAGATTATCCTTCCAAAAGCTCATTCTCGTACACAGCACTTGTTAACTAGTAAGAACTTATTTCACCACAAATGAAGAAGAGAGACTTACGTTTTGGGGAATGTTACAGGAACATCGTCCCTCAAGTTCACTCCTTCTTCAGCCTCTGATGATCACACAATGAAAATCACAAATGAGATCGATCCCACAAGACACACATTCACAAGAAGTAAACAATCTACGAAAACCTCAAGTTATTAAGATCACTTCATCGTCGTTCACTCGTTAATCAGCATCTGTAATGGAAGAGCTGAAACTTCGATCACAATAGTCCATTTCAACACGAGTTTCTGTTTAACTCCCATCATCAAGGATTCCATCTTTTTGCATATTATGATAAACCCACAATATTAGTAGTTGGGTTCAAGTACAATGGAATCTTTGTTCAAACATTTTAACTCCTATCAATCATCAAAGGTTCCATTGGACTTTTTGCATATTATGATAAACCCACACCTTGAATCATCAAACATTTTAACTCCTATCAATCATCCCAGGCTCGACTTGATTGAGATCCACACCTTGAAGTTGCCCAAACCTACAAACACAAACCCACCAAATTTCTTCCCATTACTCTCCCCCGAGAGTTTCCAAAATCCAATTCCGGAAGAGAGGGATTCTAAACATCACCAGTCAATCACTTGCTGGATTTTGGGGCCGAACTCCTCCACCCGACAATCGACAAAGCATATCAGAAACCAGAGCAAGGGAGAGGAAGAAGTCAGACTCCGCGCTTAATTACCTCCTGTTCAGTGAGCGAAATTCGAGCGGTTTTAGCTAGTCGCCGGACGTCCGGTGCTTCCTCGTTCACCAATGCTTTCGCTGAAAACTTCGCCGCGCTGTTTTGCCGCCAGAGAGGATTACTACTCCCGCCGAGAAAAGAGTAAGAGGCGCGGCGGCCATAGCCATTGCTGAGCTTCACCATCTTGCTACTGTTGATTAGCAGCAACGAAAATGAGCGCCCAAGCAGCAATCCTCTGGTCGCCATAATCCCCTTCCAATTTTCCCTCTTTCCCCCCGCCAGCCACCCAAAATTTCTTCCAGAAATCCAGGAAAAAATCGATTCCAATTCGCATGGACTGGGATAATAGTAAAATACCTTAGATACCACTTAAGTTTTAGAATTGGGACAGACATACCACTTAAGTTTGAATAGGGAGTCGGGTACCACTGTACTCTATTATTTGTGCACCCGATAGCCGATACCACTTAAGTTTAATGTTAAGTGCATTCCGTTAAAGTTAACAGAATATTCTTGGAATATTCTATTTTCCAAATTTCTTAATTGGTCCTTCTACTTTTCTTATTGTAAAAAATCATTTTGACTTATGAAAAGCATCAATTTTTATTATTTAATTGGTATTCTCTTTTGAAAACTTGATACCAAATTAATTTTTGAATAGAAAATTTAAAATTAAATATCATTATAAGTATTTTCAATTATCATTATGTTTTCTAAAAATTGGATCATTCCAAGAATATTCTGTTAACTTTAACGAAATGCACTTAACATTAAACTTAAATGGTACCGGGTGCACAAATAATAGACTTCCGTTGTACCCGACGCCCTATTTAAACTTAAGTGGTATGTCTGCCCCAATTCTGAAACTTAAGTGGTATCCGAGGTATTTTACCCCATGGACTGGATAGAGTACTGCGCAGGCAGGCCCCGTTTGGGCCGAAAAGTTAAGCATAGCCTACAACTCTAAGTCAGGCCCACTGATTAGCCCGACCTGTTAGCTCTATAAGATTCTATTTAACAGAGCCACGTGCCGGAATCCCAACTGCTGATTCGGTGCCACCAAATCTGGTGGCTTTAGGGATGGCAATGGGTCGGGTTGTGTCGGGTTTTGCTAAACCCAAACTCAAACCAATGAGTTTATCCGTAAAAAAAATATGGTGTAAACTCACTGGGTTTTGAAAACTCAAACTCAACTCAACCTGCTGGATATCCACGGGTTCATGGGTACCCATGCATTTTTGTAGTAAAATTTTTACAATAACAAATTCCTATCAAAATAAAATTCAAAGATCAATTTCCCCATACAAATTATCCATACATAAAACACCAATCTAGAAAATTCAAACATATCACAATTACACTAAAGAAAAGCACATGAAATAAGTGTAGTGAGTGTTAAATTGGGGGAAATTAGAATTAGGGTAGGGTTTGAAGAGAGTAGGGCGACGTAATAAGTGTGAGCGGGTATCCATGGGTCATGTATCCCTAAACCCAAACCCAACCCGGTGAATATTGTACGGGTATAAACTCGAGCCCGACTTGAAACCCTTCAACACGAGTAAAACCCGCGTTGACCGGGTTGGGTCGAGTAGGGTACCCATGGGTTCAAATTTTGTTGCCATCCCTAGGTGGCTTACCTTTCCCTAAAAGCGCCAAACACATCGAGAAAATAGTTCATTCTATCTATGAGAAATATATTAAAAGAAATAATAAAATCTAAATAGTTGAAAGATAGAGATATAAAATTTCTTTGAAATTAAAATATAATTATATAAAGGACAAACGAGGAGAAATATATGTATATATTGATGCAAATCATGATAGAATAGAGTCTATCGAGGACGAGACAGATAAGAAGTAATATCAATACATGTACGCACAACGTTACCGTGGGTCGAGTAATACCCACTCTAAATAGGTCGGGAAAGATTAGATCACACGGATCAAATAAAAATCGCCATCACTATCCTAGATATTAGAATCAAATAATGTGATGAGTATATATGAAACAACTTTAAGTAAACTAAGTAGATGTGAGAAATGTGTTAAGAGTTAACAACGATAGAAAAGGCCAAAAAAGTATATAACATCACTTTAGGAACTCTTTAAGTATATTTGAATTTGGACTTCACTACACAATGCTCATATAAATGCGAATTCACAACCACAATGGTATTGGTTGTCTTATAGTTCAATTATAAGGTCAAAGAATTGAATATCTATTTGAGAATAGAGCAACTTTATAACTGATTGTCGCACAATTTAGCATGATCACGTTAGTGCGAAAATTATAACCTTTTGAAACAATCACTTTTTCTACATCTTATAATTAGGACTTTATATGTAACGAGTCCGAATTACCCCAAATGACAAAAATAAGACATGACAATATCACTTCATAAGAGAAACCGAATGGGTATATGTATGTATATATGTATCAATTAATACAGTCATAATGTAACTCAAATACCAATAATGTACCGACTATAAGTCTATAATCTACCAACCAACACATCTAAACAATATTTATCACATAACATTAACCCATAGTAATTATCCCTGAGCGCGGCCGTTGGCAGCGGCGGCCGCCGTGGAAGTGCCTTCCATGCAATTCGGACGATGGAGGCTGCGGTGAAAATGCTTGACGGCTTCCTGGCCTCCAACAGCTGTGCTTCAATGACCATCACTTCCTCTCTCAACTCATCAGCGCTTCCCTAATCATCTCTTTACCACCATCATCATGACGTGGCGGCAGCTGACCGTCAACACTGACGTCGGCGCTACCGCCGTCGCTGGCGGCATCATCAGCCTTGTCATTAGACGACAACTCCTTCATTAAGGCCCATAACGCCAGAACAAGACGGGTAAGGTGGCCAATAAGGGGCAACCATATTTCGCAAGGAAGAACACTAGGATAGCGAAAAGGAAAAGATCTACGGAGGAGGGCATCGCTGCCGGTTGCCTTTCTACTCTTCCGTTCGCCGGGGATTCCGTCGGCGACATGATCAATGGTGTTTGTAGACACCTCATTTTGTCCAGGTAAATGATCCCACTAAACATTCGTGAAATGTCGGAAGATAATTAGATTAGCCACTGCAAGTCTAAAATATAAACGATTGTACAATTTATTCGAATTCGGTTCTAGTAGATCTAATAGGATCGATTGACTTCCAATCTCAGCTTTTAGCACAACACAAATATAATAATAAAGAAGCACGTTGTATTAAAATTATTGCTAATTGACAATTAACATCAGAATAACAAGTCGTAATTACTGCATGAGAATTACAATGTGTTCAATAAGTTTCAGGCTTTATCCACCATCTCCACCATCTCCTTTAAAGGATATCAACCTTGGACCTGCAAAGCTAAGAAGAAAAATCAGTCAGTCCAAACTCCAGGCCCAGACTTAAAGAGCCCAACTCGTTCAAGAAGTTCATAGCCCACAGTCTGGCCCAAGAGTAGGGGTGTGCAATGGTCCGGTCCGTACCGGACCACACCGGACCAAACCGTTGTTAAGACCGGACCGGACCAGACCGAGTAAAATACGGTCCGGTCCTTGGTCCTAATGAATTTTATAATTACTGGAGGAATGGTGGACCGAGCTCATATTTGGACCGGACCAAACCGGACCAAATGGACCGAATGCAAGAATGGTCCGGTCCTTGGTCCTAACATGTCTTTCACTAATGGACCGCGGTTCTCATGAGTTTGGTCCGGTCCGGACCGAACCGAACCGTTGCACACCCCTACCCAAGAGAGCCCAAGATCTCATGGTTCAGATCCTGACCCGCCCAGGAAAGGCCCAACCCAATGGACAGGTCGACCCAGAGCTGGTCCGACCAAATCCAAAAACCACCGCCTCTTTTTTCTATAAAAGCAGGCTCATTTTTCAAGAGAAGGGGACAGGTTTTCAGAGGGGAAAAAACACTTGGGCAAACACTGTCAATTCTTTCTTTCAGTCATTTCACAGCTGGTTTAAGCTCGATCTAAGCCATCATTTTGGCTAATCGAGAGGAGAAGAGATAGACGAGTGGAGAAGAGAGGAGAGTGTTCTTTTTTTTTCTTGTTCTTTCTGTAGATGAAAAACGAGAGAGGAGAGGAGAGAGAGGGTGAGCGGCGGCCTACTTAGAATGAATTAGGGTTTTGTTTTCGTCTTAAGAGACGAATATATACCATAAATTTTAAAATGACCAAACTACCCCTAGGGTTCTAGTGTATTACTCGGCCTCGCCACCGCCCTCTTCTCCTTAAAATCGACAAAAAAAAGAAGGTTTGTACGTGGGGTTCGGAACTATGACCTCAAGCTCTCACCAGTCAACTTGGCAAACCAGTAAGCTACAACATGATCTTTGCAACTTTAGGCCTCGTTTTATTTTATCCTCAATCAAGCTTAATACGTAATCCATTAAAGGTCTTAGAAATCTCGACCTAGTTACATAAAAATCTCCTATGTTTATTTTTCCACTACGTCATCACCTATTTGTATATATTTTTCTATAAATATTCAGTAAAATAAAATCATGGTTAATAGACCATGGTAATCCAACCAATTATAACTTTTCATTTCTCGAGATGTATGTCAATAGACGTAAATCTCATCGTATGTAGATAACATACGAAATTTGCTTTAACTCGATAGTCCCATAGGACTTCAAATTACATCATTAACAATTTAAACACCCAACTTTTGGAAACTTTTCGATTTAGGCAGTACCAATTTTTGGGCGTCGTGGGGGTGTGTATACACTTCCCCACACGTAACCATACTACCGAATCCCATAATCTCTAAATTCGCAGACCAAATCCCGGTTTCGACACTAAGGTCGAGACCAGACCAAAGAGTGTTCGATCCACTCCAAGTAAGATCGGTGGCGACTCCGAGCGTATTCGCGACGGATTCCCCAATCTCGAGGGGCAGTTGCAACAGTGGCGACTCCGCTAGGGACTTTTTGAGAGTCGAGCTACATAACTAAATCGATAAGCTTTTCTTACTTTCTTTTTGGGTGTTATGTGTGTTTACTATATTGTTTGAGCTTTTTATTTATTTTATAGTTAATTTCATTTCATACATAAAAAGCTCTATACCCGAGCTCTCCTTTAGAAATTGCAAGGTGTAACGTGACTCCTACAATAATAGGGGAATATTGTGAAACTTACTAACCAAGTTGAACTCAAATCTGTGGTTGATTTGAGGTATCCGGCTAAGCTTGGAAGAGCAATAGTAGGATACAACTTGGGTATTTTCCTAGATACCTTTACCAACCAATGCAGTCAAAATTGAGATTTTAAGTAAAATCGAAAACGGAAGTAGAATCGGAATCGTAGATTAAAATCGTAAAATCGTAAGATTTTAAGGTTCATATTAAAATACACACTTAAAACACCAAATTGTAATAAAAATGCATATACAATCACATAAAACATAATTAATTCCCAAGATAAGTTTGTTTGCTAAATAGACACCATTAAATGTATATATTTATTCTTGTACATAATATAAACACACAAATAAGCAACCTAAAACCTAATAGAAATCACTTAATTAATAGTAAAGAGTAGAAAATCACATAAGATCATTAGGATCAACATTAACATCACTTACACATCATCGTCATCATCCTCACCTTCACCAGCACTCTCATCCTTATCTATTTGCTTGAGGACTACATTACTCTTAGGATTACTTGAAGTACTTTCACCATTAACCATATTTCCCTTATCACCATCATCTGGCAATGATAACTCTTTGATTGATGCATTCCCTTCTTAATTGTTAAAAGGTTGGGGTTATTGATACTGAAGGATTGGGAGATGAACGAAAGCTTGCGATGGAATGGAGATTTGGATTATTGTGAGGGTAATGGGAACAAACTACAAGCTAATTGGTAGGGTGGAAGATATCGTTGATGGAAGGAGTTGGGCGTCGACGTGTGAAAGAAGAAGATACAAGGAAGAAAATGAAAATAAATTGAGGGTTGTCTATCGGGTTAGGGTTGTGGTGTTGATTATGTTGGGTCGGGGGAAGTAAACTTGACTCGGTTCATAGGAAGAACCCGACTTGACCGGCCTAATTTTGCTCCAATTGATATGAACCTTGAAATAGTACAAAATCATAGAAATTGTAGATTTTAAGGATTTTTGAATCGGGATTTTATGGGATTTTAAGGTTCAAAGATTTTACCATAAAATCAGGATCGGATGTTGTAAAAAAAAAAAATTCAGGATCTGAACTCATAGGTAAGATCGTAAAATCGGGATTTTGACTACATTACTTTTAGTAAGCTTAGCAGCCGCCCAACACCATCTCGTATAAACCTTATCGTCAAATCTTCCATAACTTTTTATGTTTATTTAATTAGAGAATTGTTTATTTAATTTAGATATATGTTTGCTTGTGATGTGATAATTTGTGCATTATTGATTACTCATAAATAATGTGATTTTATTATGCACATAAAAACTTTTCAAAATTCATGACATTAGCATTCATCCTATTCAAAATCATAAAAGATAAAGCACATGCATCCATTAAAGTCATCTTTGCATTTACACATTCACATCATTTAGCATCATAAACATCATTCATGAAAAATAATTTAACAACAATAAATTTAGCATCATAAACAGTCATTTGGTCGTGTTTTGTAATACAATGGCGAACTATATTCGTGATGAAAGTTTGATGATACATTGCTTCCAAAATAGCCTGAGTAGCTCTACGCTGAGATGGTATATGCAATTAGAGAAAACCAAAGTGAAAAGGTGGGAAGACCTAGCTGATGCATTCATGAGACATTATAAGCATAACCAGGATTTGGCCCCATATCGGGAGGACTTACGAAATATGGAAAAGATTGAGAAGGAATCTTTCAGAGAGTATGCTCATAGGTGGAGAGAAAAGGCGGCAGATGTTCAACTCCCGCTGTCAGAAAAGGAAATGGTGGCAATCTTCTTCGGAACATTGAGGGTTCCGTATTACAACAACATGGTGGGAATTACCACAACCAACTTTGCGGACTTGCTAGTAATTGGAGAGCGAATTGAAAAGGGATTGAAGCAAGGCCGGATGGAAAGTCCGGAAGCCTCAAAGAAACCATACCAAACTTGAAGGGGAGATGGAGAGATTCATTATGCTCAAGAAGACTCATCAAGAAGAGGAAGGTGGAATCACCAACCTCAAGACAATCAAGCTAATCCCTATGTTTCAAATACCGCATTGATTACTCAACATCCAAATTTTCCTACTCAATCACTAGTGGCACCACCACCAAATAACCAATACCAAAATTATTCTGGGAGATACAAAAAACCCATCCAAATTGACCCTATTCCTATTACATACACCAAACTTTTCCCGCAACTACTACAAAGTCATCTAATTTCCCTAATTCCATCTGAGCCTATGCAACCTCCCTTCCCAAACTGGTACAAGTTAGACCAACATTGTGCTTACCACTCAGGAGTCGCAGAACACTCAACTGAAAATTGCAGATCATTCAAGTTAAAGGTGCAACAGATGATCAATGCTGGTTGGTTGAAATTTGAAGAAGATTCCAAGCGTCCAAACATTAACAATAATCCTTTGCCGGCTCATGGGAAGTAGTAGGCGTACTACAAGCAATGCTCGATTCAAGGATGATGTCGATCCTATTACGTAAATAAACGTATCGAGCTAATTTCCTTAACAACAGATGTATTACCTTTGATTTCATCATTATATATGAAGCCAATCAAGGAAAAAATCCAAATAAGCCCAGTGGCATTAGAAGTTTTGCTTCTTCGAGAGAGGAGTAACCAACCAGCCAATCCAACGAGAAAATACACTTACATTGTGAAGTACCAACCTTTTGCTACTTCTGTCTAGTTATACAAATGTCAAAGGGGAGAATAAGGGAAGCATATTATGTGCCACAACCAAGCTAAGTAAGTCCCACGACAAAAAAAAAAAAAACAAAGCAAAGAAAAAAAGCAAAGAAAAAGAAAAATTGTCGTAGGACTTACATGTTAAAGGCCCCTTCATTAGCATTTGAAGTCAACCATTCACGGCAAATCAAAATGTTTGCCGGCTAATACCTACATAAAACCTTAAGCAAAGAACCTATGTGATGAGACTTCCCATAACCAAGTTCACATTCACAAAGACCTCATTTATTCACCACCTGACCCCACCTCCTAAAATCTCAAGACAAGGGGGCAACGTAAGACGCATTCCCCAAGATGTCCAAAAGCCATCACTATTTTTGAGAAAGCAAGGCTCGAGGAAAACCATGATAATTGCCATTAGGATCACTCTGAGCCATCATTTAACCTAATACCTCGGGGGCAAGCCAACATCCTTACAAGAAACTTCACAGGACCAAAATCAGACTTCGTAAGAATCTCCTCATTTGAAAAAACCATTACCCCGAACATATTTGACCATCAACATAAAAGAAGGCCTCTCATAGTGACCACCCGAATCTTAATGATAGCTGAAATGTCATATGCTCAAAGCACCCTTAGGAATAAGTGAGACTGAATTCCAGCACGATATCGAAAGTGAGAGTAGAGTGAGTGCTTATTGATTTTCTCATGGCTTGACATGCTCCCTTCTCATTGAAAAATGAAAAAATGAGCTTTAGCAACATGAAATAACCACACAAAGTTGTATCCAATTCTTACACGCTTGTCTCAATAAAAAATTTCAACATCATGCTCCTATGATACTTTTGCATCCACATTTGTCATACATTTTTGCACTCATCATAAGTTAAGGTTGATAAAAGTCACTCATTTTTCCATAGAATAGAAAGTGAACGCCAGATCCTTGGGGGCAAGAACAGTGTATCCTCGAAGGAGAAGCATTGTGAAATGCTCGCGAGCGAAAGTACCCAACTTGTCAACTCGTCAGTTTAGAAATCTCAAAGAATTGGAAAGTACCCTTGATTTTGGTCAACCAATCGATTATCCCTCCACGATAGAAGGAGCACGATACAATACACCAACAATAATTTAACAACCTTGTCTTGGACAACAAGAATCCTGAAGAAAGAACGACTAAGAGCTCTCACTATTAAGCACAACTAAGAATCATCGCTACAAGAGACAATGACACAAGTTCTTGCGGGTGATCAATTTAAAGGAGTCCAGGGAAAAAAAAACAAAAAAAAAAACAACATATTCTCAAACCAATTGATAATGCATCACATCATTTTTTTTTCATACAACATTCAGAGTTTTTATCATTCATTAGCATGACTCATCACACAATCATTTTCAAAATCATTTTGATACCCATTAGAAAACATCATCATATCAACAATCATACTCATTAACATTCATTCCCAAATGCATTTTGATATTCATCAAGATTTCAAGTACAACAATTATGTTTCCGACTTCATAAAAGTCTAACATTAGCTTTTCACTTACAATTAGAACTTGTCTTAATTTCACTTTAGACATGGCCTCAACAAATCCATAAACAAACTAAATTGGTGCTGGCGAGCGCCTGAAAGTACGACACTGATGCTGGTGAGCGTTCGAAAAGTACACTGGTGCTGGCGAGCGCGTGAAAAATACGACACTGACGCTGGTGAGCATTCGAAAAGTACACTGGTGTTGGCGAGCACCTGAAAAATACGACACTGACGCTGGTGAGCATTCGAAAAGTACACTGGTGCTGGCGAGCGCCTGAAAATACGACACTGACGCTGATGAGTGTTCGAAAAGTACACTGGTGCTGGAGAGCGCCTGAAAATACTACACCAATGCTAATAAGCATAAACAATTAACCATCAAAATAAATTCAACAATTAGCGCTGACGTGCGCTTCGTTTACGTCATCATCAAGGAAAATGTAACAATTGGTGATGACGAACGCCGAAGAAATACGTCAACAACAAAATATAATTCTCCACTGAACTGAGAAAATGTGGTGTCTATATGGGAACTTTGTATAAATCTTTATATAAAGAGATATACAAGGGGGGCAACTGTAGACACCTCATTTTGTCCGGGTAAATTATCCCACTAAACATTCGTGAAATGTCGTAAGATAATTAGATTGGCCACTACAAGTCTAAAATATCAACGATTGTACAATTTCTTCGAATTTGGTTCTAGTAGATCTAATAGGATCGATTGGCTTCCAATCTCAACTTTTAGCACAACACAAATATATAATAATAAAGAAGCACGTTGTACTAAAATTATTGCTAATTGACAATTAGCATCAGAATAACAAGTCATAATTACTGCATGCAAATTACAATGTGTTCAATAAGTTTCAGGCTTTATCCACCATCAACACCATCTCTTTTAAAGGAAATCAACCTTGGACCTGCAAAGCTAAGAAGAAAAATCAGTCAGTCCAAACTCCAGGCCCAGACTGAAAGAGCCCAACTCGGCCAAGAAGTTCATAGCCCACAGTCAGGCCCAAGAGAGCCCAAGATCTCATGGGTCAGATCCTGACCAGCCCAGGAAAGGCCCAACCCGACGGACCGGTCAAACCACAGCTGGTTTGACCAAATCCAGAAAGCACCGCCTCTTTTTTCTATAAAAGCAGGCTCATTTTTCAAGAGAAGGGGACAACTTTTCAGAGGGGAAAAAACACTTGGGCAAACACTGTCAATTCTTTCTTTTAGTCATTTCAGAGATTTTGTTCTTCTTCTTAGTCAGTTTAGAGAGAGGTGAAAGTGCTTGGAAAATAAAAAGAGAAACGCACACACTTTTTTCCTTCTTCATTCTGTCAAATAGAAAGTAGAAGGCCTCTAGCCAAACAGAAGCCCAACGAGGTTTGTATTGAGCAAAACCCAGGTTTATATTCCAGTTATAATAATATATTATTGATTTATTCTCTTCTCTATTACTCTTATCTTTTTGCCAATATCATTCTACTATTGCCATTATCAGCATCTCTTTCTTTATCTTTCTTGAAAATACTTTTAAACATCAATCAACTCTAATCAAATATAACATGACCCGACTGGTTTGGAAGAAAGTGAATAATTCCAGATTTACTTTTTCAATTCCTCTGTTTAACCTTACTTTACTCTGCTTATCCATTTCTTATTTCAAGCACAATTACTTTACCAACTAATTAGTCATAATAGCCTATAGCTATCTCTATTTTTACGTTAAGATAATTACAATTTACTTATTATGCTATTTACTCTATGTTATTTATTATTCTTTTGTATATGTCATGTTTCAAACTTTCAATTCTTTCATCTTCTTGCACATACATACAAAATATAAATCTAATATGTGCATATTTCAAACCATCGATTCACCACAAAATCCCACTAAACAAGCACCAAATTCAGATGAACACAACCATTTTCCCCAAATCTCAAACTCATAAATCCATATCCGCGTCACCCACAAACGCCAGACCCTAATCCCAAAAAATCAAAACTGCCCAATCCGCAAATAAACCGCAAATTTCCAAATTTAAAGCCATATTAACACAAATGTTCCATATCCAAAATCGTCACGCCACACAGACATATTTCCAAAAATTCAGATATGTGCATCTATTCCAGATTCACAAAATAATCACCAATCAAATTTAGGGAACCTCACCTAATCAATATCGTCTTAAGACCTGCTTCAAAACAAAAATAGAAGTCAGAGTCGATTAAAGGGTTAAAAAACCAAAAATAAAAATTACCGAGACAAGAAAACTCACCTGCCACCGTCAATCACCATCGACGGAGCTTTGACGCCGGGGATCTAAGCCGCCGAACGTATCCTCTTTCTCCCCTCGTTCGTGGCCAAATCAAGCGACCCCCAGAAAACCCAAATCAACATGCAATACCAAAACCCAGAAAATTAGTAGAATCCAAACTAAACTCAGAAAAAAGAAATGGAAGGTCGTGTATGTCTCTTGCCTACCTAGATCAGGGCTTCACAGCTGATTTAAGCTCGATCTAAGCCATCAACGATCAAGTATGATAATGTCTCTATTAATACCCAAAGTGGATTCGACATTCCCATTATAACATTTAACAATGTTTGAAGTTATATTAACTCTTACAATATTATAAACACTAAATCATCAACGACACTTCAACTCTTTCATTTAACCTTTATTTCTTAACTTAAATGTATGAGTCATAGAAATATACATCAATCTCTAAACTCAGAAAAATAAAAACAAAAGGATATATATATATATATATATATGGTGGCTACTTCAGCGCACTCTCTAAAAGTGTCCATAATACATCAAATTTTGAACTTTAATTAGTACTGTCAATCTAATATGATGATATGACATAGAATCATAACAAATCAATCTATTACCCTAACCCCTTAACCTTCAATTTTGAATTCCAACCCAAAATCCCAAATTGTAAACCTAAACCCTAACCCTAAATCCCTAAATCCTAAATCCTTCGAATTAAAGTAAATTTTGAATGAATTTTTTTCAAATTCATGTGCTTCTTGTTCATAATATCATAAGCAACAATTGATACCATTTTGACATGAATCCCATGCTCATAATGATAATTATGAGGCGGGTACACTGAGTGCACCAAAAAAGTGAGTGCACCGAATACACCACCATATATATATATATCATAAAAAAATCTCTAAATTGATAAATTGTCAAAATCCTGAAATGAAATATCCTCCTATCCTCCTATAATATATAGCCGTTCTTCGACGACTTTTCTCTATTTTGAAATCCCTGGCTTCTCCTTCATTCTCGCTAGGGGCAATTGTGGAAACTACATTCGCTACTGGATCTCCTTATTTTATTACTGGGAAAAAGCAGCAGTCAAGCCCCTGACGATGGCGACCAGAAATCAAGGTTATTTTCTTGTCCGATCGATGAAAAAAAAGATGCCGGCAGACTGACGTTTCGCTAGCGACGAAGGTCACCACGGCGGGGCTTCGCCTGGAGCTTAAGGGGTAATAGCAAAAGCTTCAAGGTAAGGGTATCTCGACCAGAATTGGCCGTTCCCGTGGATTCAGACTATGTACGCAGATGTAGGTAGTTGGTCCCGGCGGGCAAAATCGTTGTCCAATAGGGTTTGTTCCAGTGGAGGTTCGTCGCGGTTTCCAATTTTGTGGTCTCAACTTTGCTATTGGCAGGTAAGTTTTTCGGAACCCAATTATATGAGTTTTGTTGCCGACTGGAAAACCAATACTCATCAGTCTGATTCTGGGTTTGCTTTCAGGTGATTGGAGTTATCGTCAGGATTTGTGTTTCGAGGGAACAACACAGCCCAATATTAGATGAAAAGCTTTTGGTGGATCTGGCTCCATGCTTCCTCACAGCTCAACCCCACTACGTTTGAGCAGCAGGACATGTTTCTTTTCCCCTCTAGGAGGAAATACAAGGGCAGCATGAATTGTATGAAGTTCTCTATTTACAACCCTGTAAGTTGCCTTATCCTAATTTCTGATTTGGCCTTCTCATAATCCATAATTGAAAAACCTTTTGAATCCTGATTATGGGGTATTATTTGTGGGGGAATAAACCAGGTGACGATGTTATTTGGGCCATCAATTAGTCAGGTACAGGCTCATACTTCCTGTGTCGAGGAACAATTAGAGTTGACTAACAAGCTCCTAACTGATTGCAAAAAGTAGATTCAAGTTTGTTGTTAGGTCTGGTGGTATTTTTATTTACAACATAGAGTCATATATCCATCTATGTTTTCATTTATTTGTTCTGCAATCTTTCACCACAAGATTAGCAAGGTTGATACAATTTTTGATCTCGGACAGGTATACTGTTTTACATACTTTTCAGTTAATCTATTCCTCTCTTTCGTCGGTCTTATGTCATTAGGTTAATTCTCTCTAGCGATCTCCACTTCCCGGAGAAGGTAAATCATCTCAGTCATACCTCATCCGGTTTTGGGAAGCAGCAATATTGACTAATTCTTTTCCTTTTTGGCATTTCCCCTCTTTTGCCGTTCGTGTGCGGCAGAGTTCATATATGTCGCCATGTGCTTTGATGGATCTTGCTTCCTTCCTTGAATTTGGGGTTTTTAAAGTGCCGATTGGTCATGATACTGGAGATAGAACACTTCTAGATGGCGAGGAACTAATAGATTATGTGGATTTTGAAATTAACTTAACCTTATACCCTTTACGGCCGAGATTTAGAGTTATAGGCAATCTAGCAGTTATAGTGGATGAACGAGAAATTCAGTTTCTTCAGTCTAATATGATACAACTGTTTAACGAAGTGGCTTTGTAAAGGGTGGTGTTGTTGAGAGATATCTCCATGAGAAAGTTTAGTGAAGAAACATTACTTAAATTTATTTTGCTCGAGGCGATCCATTTTGCTGAATTATATCTCTTCTTTTTCACTAGATCTATGCCTTTGTCGATCACGGTTGTTGTCGGAGGCCAAAATTATTTTCAAATACGGGTGCTTCCAGTCGAGGTTAGTGGCCGCTCATGATAAATTTCGCGGCTCTCTATCCTATAACAAGCAGTTTCTCCTTCACTTCCTATAAGAGTGCCGCACGAGCAAGCTTCCATCTTAAATCTCCAGGATTTCACTTATCGAACGACTATCCTATAAGAGTTAAGTCCTTTGATTAGATCTAATACCGCACCTCGAAATGTATCGTTACCTGCACCACAACAATTCGACACTAAAATTTGAAAAGACATAAAGAAATAATAATAAAAGAAAAGGTGCTAAATTTATCATCTCAACTGTGAGATTGACAGGAATTACTTTCGTGTAACACATTTATTTTAGAGTTGCCGCCAAATAGGCATATGTGTGATTCGAGTTTGTTTTATGGTAATTGGAGTTATCGTCAGGGTTTGTTGTATTTGGTGTTGTCCTCAAGCATTGTTGTCCTGAAGCTTCACTAAATTAAACTCGGGTTGCAGAGACCTGCTACTTCCATGCATAACTTTGCGAGAATGCGCAGCTGGAACGTGCCTTGAAATATCAACTATTAGGATGTGAATGCCTGCTGGATTGAAGATCCTCCAGTAAGCACCCTTCATTCTTCTTCTTCTTCTTCTTCTTCTTCTTCTTCTTCTTCTTCTTCTTCTTCTTCTTCTTCTTCTTCTTCTTCTTCTTCTTCCTCCTCCTCCTAACCTGCAAATGCACCAACTATTTCTAATAGTGGTCATTAATTTTTATTGTTCGTTCATTAGGTTGGGTTCCATGAGTTTGGGTTATCGTAGGTGTTTGGTGTTGAATCCTAATTTTTGATAGTATCACCTCGAACCATTCGTCAAGTATAGTTACAAATATATGTGTTGCACTGTGAATGGATATTTGTAATACACGTGTTGCACTGTGTGATTGTGCTCGCCTGGTTTGGGTTGATCTAATATTTGTGCTACTGGTGGTACCACCCCAGCCCGTAGGAATCAAATACACTATTAATAGAACCTAATTATGAATCTAACCGAATTGAGCCTCATGAATTCAGTGGATGTATGGTAGATCTTAATGGCTTTAGTGTTTGTCAATGAAGCGGTTTGTGTCAATTTGGATTGTTCTGCTGCGATTTGTGGCCGATCACTGTTTCGTTGTGCTTGATGAATCTATATATCCGTCTTCTGAAATTGATAAATCAATTCCTTCACATTATCCTGTATTTCGCTTCATCTTTTTCAAATTCCATAGGTTTATGTTGAATTCCCTCTGTTTTGTGTTGCCGATATGATGCCATTATTGTAGTGGGAATCATATATAGAGAAATACATTCATTGCATTTCATCCTGTGATTTGTTTCACTTTGGAACAATTGCAGGTCATTTGTCTTTCTCGATAGGCCCACCATTTTCCTTCATGGTGATTCTATCTAGGCTGTTGTTAAAAATAATTGATAAGACGCCACATTGGTGGGAAATCATGAATTGAGAAAAGTAAACGGGTGGTGCACTGTGTGATTGTGGCTGAGTGGTTTGGGTTTATCTAGATTTTGTGGTTTTGGTGGTACTTGGTAGTACACCAGCCCGTACAAATGAATTACATGATTAATACAACCTAATTACGAAACTATCAATTAAGCTTTCCTGAATTCAGTCGATGTCGGGTAGATTTGTAGGACTTTGTTGTTTGTGAGTTGTTTCTATGAATTTGGTTTGTTGAGCTACAATTTGTGGCCTAATACAACAATCACTGTTTTGTTGTCTTCGATGAATTTATGAAATAGCCTTATATAATTGAAAAATAATTTCCTTCATACAATCCTTAATTTTTGTTCGTATTTGTCAAATTATATATGTTCATAGGGAATCTGTACTATGTGTGTTGCCGATATGATGTCATCTTTGAGTTGGGCAAGATATGTAGAGGCAAAGATTCATTTCATTTCATTCAGTTTCCATTTCATCTGTCCGTTGATTATAATTTGTTTTTCTCACTTTAGAATGATTTGAGGTGATTTGTGTATTTATTACTCTGTCTAGGCAATACTAGCTTGGTCCTTCATTGAACAACCTAAAGAGTTGCGGGTACAAGTATTGCAGTCTAAATACTTCCGTACTATTAACGGAGTCTTGACGGCCAGATCTATGGCAAGAGCATCACCACTTTGGCGGGGCATAATGAAAGCGAGGTTGAGTATGGAAGAAGGTATGTCTATGGCGGTGAAGAATGGTGATACTACCAACTTCTGGATGGGTAGATATGTAAACAATGGTGAAGTTCTCATAGATCATGCCTTGCCATCTGCTCCTCCTCTTGATGTCTCTCAATGAGTTTCTTCTTTATTTGACCCACATGGGCAGTGGAATGAGCAACTCCTACACAATACCTTCCACATAATCTTCTCTTGCAGATGATCAGTATCCAACCACCGAATCCAAGCCTAGGGGAGGATGTTGTAGTGTGGGGACCAGAGAGTGATGGTCGATTTCACATTCGATCGGTCTATGACATCGCAATTAGCTATGATGTTCTCCCAGAAGACTTGAATTGGCGGATCATTTGGAGGTGGTCAGGTCCTGCCTGTATCCGCCATTTTCTTTAGCTGGCTGCACGAGATCGTCTGCTAACAAATGCTGAGAGGGGACGTTGACACCTCACTTGCAGGATGTAATCAGGAATAGAGGTGAGGACTCATAGGTTCATGTATGTTTTGGTGTCTCTTTCATCCGCTGGGTTGTTAGTTTTGGGATATAGTTGAGGTTTGATTATTAATTCCTGTTATATTATGTATGTTAAGATTTTGTGTTAACCAAAAAAATTATTTATTGCTATAAACAACATAGTTCGTGAACTTCTCTACCACTAATAATCTCTTCTATACCATTTCATTGAATTAGAGATTGTACATTACTGCTACTTGCTTTTTAGATTAGGATTATGGTACCGATGATTTGATTTAATCTCCAAGTAAAACTTACTCAGAATTAATCAAATATATTTCGACAGTTGATCAACGGAAAGTTGAAACCATCAACCTACTCACAAAATAGGTTAACCTTCACAACCATAAGGTTGACTTTTTCATGTTCCCGTTGACTTTCATCTCACATCTATCTACACTAATATCTATAGATGAAATTGAAATCTACGACGCTAATTTAAAATTTCCATCCATGAGAGGGTTTCCGGAAGGGTATACTGAGCAGGTAATCGAGTTCAACCGTTAGCCTCCTAATTATGAACATAGTTAGTAAAATATGATAAGGGTAAGTTATGTATAAAATACAAAGCATGTGTATTTTACTTAATCTCTATACTAACCATACATATAATAGTACGTAAATAGGTATAAAAGATAAAAATTAAATATTATATAATGTAATTAAATAATATATGAATAATAGTTAACTTATAAATTTAAATCATTCGATAAGAATATTAAACATGTTATATGGATTTTATACATGTTTTGTACGAGAACTATCAAATGAACGATAAAAAATGAAATGACTTGAAAATAATACATTTTTCTAATATATGAAAATAAAACATATAAACATAAGTAAAATACTATTATATCTCTGATTGGACAAATTATAACTGTTGGGCCCAATTAATTTCAGCCCATTTTCCCGTTCCTTTCTCTTTCTTCTTCGCATAGGTTCTTTCGCTGGTTAGGAGAACCGATGCGACGAGCTACAAGGATGAACTTTGAATCGGCGGTGTCTGCGATTAACCCTCCATGTGGGAGGGACTGTTTTCGTTCATGTTGCTGACGTGGTTCAACATTGTAGCCACACTTGGTTGTGTTCCTGTGGAGGCCCCTTGCATAGTTGCTTCCCTGCTCTATGGATCGCCGCCAATAAACTCCCTAGATGGTCAGCAAATTTGTGTCGGCAACAACATGAATCGCAGCCTCGCAGGCTTGTTTTATCATAACCCAATCACAGAATTCATTGTGATGTTTGTTTTGGGAAATTCTCATCACTTTAGGGTTTTCGTACTGACCGGTTTCCATCATCGACAATAAATTGGGGTGGAAGTTATATCACCGGGCCGTAGAGCTTCTAAACTTAGTACATATGCAGGTTCAGATCCCTCAATCTCCGCATCAACACTGGTCTTCACAAGGGTGCTATTCATTTAGTCGTTGGTCACATTAAACATTATAAAAAATCCACGCATCGATGGACTCCTCTCAAATTCAATGTGAGCGTTAATTTGATTAATGACTTTCTGCCCATTAACAGCAGGCGCCTAAAAGCTTCCTCCTCATTCTGCTTATTCTTCTTAAGTGTGGGCATGTTTAATACTACTCAAATAATTTAAAAATATGAATGAATTGATTATTATGAAATAATGATAAATAAGATGAATACATCCGACCAACGGGTCGGGTATGTCTTTATTGTGTTTAAACGTTAGGACAACTTTCCAAAGATTCAAACAACTGAATATGATAATTAAGATTTTCTTGCATATTGGATATAACTCTAATTTTGTTATTTGCACTCAAGTTTTAATGGTCAACCCCAAATCACACTGGACGAAACACAGCTTTGACCAAGACCATATCGAATTGAATCTAATATGTCCTGGACCTTCATCCTACCAATCATATAAGTTCAAAAGAAAAATGTTCTGATGGGACATTTCGAACGAACTTCATCGAATCCCACCAGATCGAATGCACTTATGGTCCAGTGTTGGATTCTATGATTTGTTTCATTAATGGACCGTGTTTTTAATGAATATAAACAGTCAAATATGAACATGCATAATGTTAATCGGCCAACGGGCCGAGTTATAAGCTAGTAATTCAAATACAATCATTCTTGTGGACCAAATTTGGAATAAATTAGACTAATGAAAACCACAAAAGGAACTACACCAAAAATGAACTGAAAATTTATTTTAAATTAAAAAAGAAAAATGAATTCAAAAGAAAGAGAATAAACTTGTGTTATGAAAAGTGGTGACTTCTTATTTATTATTTCTAACTTCTAATTGTAGATTGAGGATAAACTGTAGATTGAGGATAAACTGGTGTGGGAGGGATAACAATCGGCAATGTACTCGGTAAAGTCAGGGTATCTGATAACGATGTAATTGCACATATTTGCGCCCCTAGTTCTTATCCGTTTGAGGGGCATAGTCGTGTACTTTTGGCCTATTTTACGCCGGGTTGTGCTATTTTGTCATGTTTCAGGTCCCAGGTGTCAAAGGGAAGGCTAACCACGAGTTTCGGGGCATTCGGAAGTCATTTCGGTGAGCTGGAGCCAAAACACGGGCAGCCTAAGGCAATACACGGCCGTGTACTGCTGGCCGTGCTTTTTATGCCGAGAGCAAATTCAGTTTGGCCAATTCAGCTGCAAACACGGGCACCGAAGCACGGCCGTGTTCAGTCAAAGCACGGCCGTGTACATTGCGAAGCACGGCCGTGTTTAACCCACTTGCTGGCCGTGTAATTAAGCCCTGGCCGAGACACGGGCGGATTCAGGCAAAGCACGGCCGTGCCGTCGACCGTGCTTTGGCCACTGATGCCCTTTTAAGCAGATTTTCAACCAAAAGGAAGAGGGGAGCTGGGTTTTTGGATCCCAAACACCCAAGGGACGAACCAAAGAGAGAGAGGGCGATTTGAGGGCATTCTTGGAGTGGAGTTGGAGGATTTCTTCGCCTTGGAAGCTCGAGGAACAAGCCCGGACTTGAAGACTGATCATCTGAAGATTCTTACTGCAGTCTCTCTCTTCTCTATGGAGTAACTTCCCTTCACTTAGGTTTTGAGGAACCCTAGCTATGTTTGTTTGATTGGATGATTGTATGAGTACTCTGACTTGATAATCTTGAGTTCATATTCAATCTATGCATGTTTTCATGATTCAATTCTTCTTTAGTCGAGATTATTGATTCTGCTTTGATTCTATGAGAGGGAATACCTGATTAGGTCAATAGAGCACCATAGATTGATAGTAGTGGATCGATTGCTTTAGTCGAGGGTTGATTCACTGCTTTGTATCGATTGAGAACCCCTTTCGATAGAGGGAGTCTAGTTCAGAACGCCTTGATCAGTTGTTCTAGAGAAGGATACGTCCCTCTAGGCAATTGACTCAAGAGGGCCTTGTTCCTTTAGTCGAGACTCAAGGTCTAGTCAAGGATTCTCCGCATTGTGAATGAAAGTGAAACAGGTTAGAGATCATCAATCGTTAATCTGGCTAGTGGCTAGGGGGAATCATACCTAAGTGAGTTCCCAACCTGTAATTAGATTAACTTTAACTGTAGTTTGCTAGAGTAGTTTTAGTTCTTTCATCTTAATCTGATTTGCTAAATAATAAACTGAAGCTGAGTAATAGTAACTCTAGAGACCCGTGGATTCGATATTTATCACTTGAGCCACTATACTGCAGTCCCTTTCATTGGTTACACTTGGCCTTTGTTAGGAGTTGTGTCATAGCGAGTCAGTATCACTTGGCGTTATAAATAAGTAGACGTCAACCTGGTTGGAAGGTGGATGTTTAATTTTTTTAGTACACAGTCTGGAAACAGGCGTGAGGCTTAAACATTCCGCCTAAACTTAAGTTGTTCGTCTGACAGGCCATGAAGATGATCCTTCCTACATCAAAGGCGATTATAGAAAAGGGTGAGGCATGACTGGCGCAGTGCCCAGTCTGTTATGAACCGTTAGAGACATTGGAACATCTTTTTCTCACTTGCAGGGTTGCGGTTTACCTCTGGGAAAATTCAGTGCTTGGGATTTCGGTTTAGGAAAGGCTGCAAGTCAATTTTGCATTTTTTTCCGGGGGTTTATTGCGCAGAATGCTAATGCTGAGAGGATATGTAGATTTGTGGCCATGCTCTGGCAAATATGGATGTTCAGGAACTGGGTGTTGTTTGATAATGTATAGTATGATCCAAGGGTGCTAATACAAAAGTATAATGAACATGTAACAGGAGTGGATGTCGTTATCCATCCAATTGGATTGATGAGTCGGTGTGGAAGGAGCCCGATGACAAGGGAGGGTGATGGTGCATGCAGGAATTAGGTGTTATGTCGATGGGGCAGTCGTACGAGGATCTCATGCAGCGGGGGTGGGGAGGGTTAGTGGTAGTCAGGATACTTGCAATGTGCGTGGTGGTAGGATTTTGGCGGAGATTGAGCTGCTACCACGAAAGTATCAAACTTTCCGCATTGGCTTCATTGGTAAGAAGACCCTTTCCTTATGTCTTGCGAATGTTGCGTCTTTTGATTTTCGACAATGGTTTTATTTGAGTTGTATTTGAGTAGTTGTTCATTAATTTCAAAAGTCGGATACAAATGTCTTATTTGAAAGTTCTAACCAAAATTGTTAACTATGCGTAACTTTAGGTCAAAATAGGGTATTTACCCAAAATTTGTGGATCTGTTTCAACAAAAAATAGTTTAGGTACTAACTTGTAAGATAAAATAAATTTGGTACTAAATGTAACTTTCTGACAATTGTAATGTTTGGAAAAAACCAAAAATTGAAAAAATAATTAAAAGAATAAGGATTTGACCTAACGGCAATCTCACTAGCCTTGAGTCTAGAAGTCACATGTTCGAATCCCTTCAGTAGCACCTAATTATAAAATCAACTTATATCACCTTTATCTAAAAAAAATAAAAAAATAAAATCCCAATAAATTTAAATTAATATCCAAACAATAAATTTGAAATATATATATATATATCCAAGCACACTCTTACAGATAATATTATGCTTCCTTGCTCATGCAATTATTGATTTTCTAGTTTTATATTATTATTATTATTATTATTATTTTAGTTGTTGGCCCCAAGGTTTGAACTAAGGATGTGGTGGATGTTCTTATCCTTACATTAATATTAGGCCAATCCTTGGGGTTATTTTTTTAAGAATAGACATCCAATAAGGGAAAAAGTTGAGACATTCATAAGGATATAGTAACCAAACATGACAGTCGACCAATAGTCGAACTATTGATGAAAGGGAATTTTTTGCCACAAGACGAGTAGTCCTATTAAACTGACGATACGTAAAGGTACAATAGGAAAAAGTGCACGAGGAAGAGCTCCGCCCATATTATATGACTCAACCCTGTCCTCACTCATTGAATCACCATAGGATAGTCCCCACAGAAATTCACAAAAAAAAACATGTGTCACACTGATGACACGTAAAAGTATCTATTATAGACCCTCGTATTACGACGCAATGTGCATATATTTCCCATCATTGGCGTCATAGTACATTGAATTTATCCTATGATTGCTTCAAGCGTGTTCTAGCAACCCTAGGATTGCTTTTACATGATTGATACACTTTTAGTTGCTTTTTGTGCATTTTAAAGTCAAAGCATACTAGCGGGTCACTTGGAAGCCGTAGGGGACACCGAGATCCATTTCTTGGAGCTGGGATTCGAAGATAGGACGCCTTGAAGAAATGGCGCCCGGTGCACCATTTTTATGAAGAGAAACGACGGAAATGACGTCGTTTTACTAAAGCCAACCACTTCGTCAGAAAGTCATCTTGCAACCTCCTGATTCGATGGCCACGTACTTCGAGCATCCTGATTGGCTGAATGATGCTAGAGCTACGGGTTTATCTCCTTAGAAAGCCTAATCAAAGGCCTATAAATAGGTCCCTGGAGATAGGAAATGGGAGGAGACGAGAGGTCAAGGAAGGTTCGTTACTCTGCTGACAGAGCAACCCTCATGACTTAGAAAGAAACCAACCTATGAGGGAGAAACGACGCCCCTACAGGTCCTGTTTTCTCTGTTACCGACGTCATTTCCTATGGGTGTTCTGGTGTCTTCGTTTCAATTGATGAACACTCAGGAACCCCTCCCATGACAACTATGTTCCTTATTTACGTAGGTATGTGAATCCTACGGGTTGTAACCAGTTAAACTCGATATTCGATTTAATAAGATTGTGTTCATCTCATGTGTGATGTTTGATTTCCTCTATTTTGTTATGTGTTGTTTCGAATGAGATCTTAAGTCGACCTTGCACTCCTTTGAGGTGCAAGGATCGAAATCCAAGTAGTTTAGGATGCTACTAGAAATAGAAGTTCTACTCGATCAAACAACGTGACTCCTCAAGAAATCCAAAGGGTCCTTGTGGACCATTAGTTCGGGTTGCTGCTTCGACACAAGGTGGGATCTAACGAAATAAGAGATCAAAAGCTCGTAGGCCACCGATCATCAAGGGACGCATGGTTAAGAGACCTAGGGGGAGCATGCATATGCAACGCCTTCCTTTGCTAATCTCTCATTCATCAACTAGCCTTAGATTTACTTTTCTGCACAGTGTTACTTTCCAAACTCTTACGTTATGCAAAACCGGAGGCACCTCAACCTACTAAATAGCTCACTTTTTCAATAGAATCGTACCTCGCTTCCCAAGTTAGGGTTATGTGAGAGACGCTAGAAAAATAAGATATTGACCTAAGGACCAGGTAAATTTGGTGAGCACTACAATCAACTATAAAATTTTGGTGCCGTGACTGCGGACATCTCGCAAGCTTCGGAAAAAGAAACACCAGTAAGATTCTATTTCCTTTTTGTCATAAATATTAGGTAAACACGATTTTGAAACGCTTTATCATTTGCCTTCACTTGCAGACTGTTAGCCGTCATCATTAAATCACATTCTCCTTTCAATTGTCTTTATAATTCGATATTTAGCATCTTTTGCAGGTAAAAGGGAAGTACTCATATTCAAATGCTTTAAAACGAGGGAAACAAGTCAATCGACAACTTTTAGTGTTCTTGTTACAGCACCCTCCGAGTCTTTGTAAGTGTTTCAGCTCTTGGATCGAGGTGATTAATTGGTTCAATGTTGTTGGTTGTTTTGTTAGTTGATTCTTACATTCACGACCAAGTTACAAATTACACCCGTGCAATAATAAATACATGTTCAGTGCTTTAGAGTTGAATTCCAAGTGTACTTCAATTCTTTGCTCTTTTCTTCCATTTTTCTGCGTTCTTTGATTAGGGGATGTGTTCTCTATAGTTTTTTTTTTTTTAAAATGTAGAGGACATATTTCATCCTTTCATACAACTCTCTATAATGTTAACATGACAGGATCCACTTAATTCCACCAACGTATGTTTATGCTTCTCAATCGAATACTCTTTAGATTCTATTCTATCTCTATTAGAGAGCAGTAATCGTTGCGTAATCTTTTGGCATAAAAGAGAAAATTCTTCTTAATCACCCTTGGGAACGAACATTGTTGGCAGCAGCGCGACATCCAAGTCCGGAAGCCAATTGGGGAATCAGAAAGTCGGACATTAGCCGGTAAGCATGGTCCGTGAAATGGGTGCCATCCCAATCTATGTAATCGCTAGGGTTTCCGCAGTATGGTGCCCCAGGCATCCCACACCCAATCGAAGAATTCCCGCAGCATCTCTCGTTGGGATGGTGGATCCCTGCAGAAAAAAAAAAACATATGCATCTCATCAATCTCATAGCTGATCATCACAAACAATTCATTGAATTAATGTTACAAGTATGCTGTATGTCTCACTCACCTGCTGAACCGAAATGGTCGAAAAGCCAATGCGTTGCCATCCACATGTCCCCGTAAACAATTTCCACGTCGGGGAACTTAATCCGTAGCCTCTCGAGCTCCCGTTTAAGCAGCCGGTTGTGAAGTGCAGCGACCGAAGTTAGGGTTTCGTCGCACTGAACTTGGGTGTCATGGAAGAAGCCTCCAGTACTCACCCTGCATCCAGCTTTCAGGATTCCGGGCACCACCACCTTCCTGGCTCCATACTCAGTTATGAGCGTCTGCATGTCAACCAAATTGAATGACTTAAACAAAGTTTTATTTCTGCCACGATATAGAAATATATATATACAAATGAAATGCTAACAACCCACCTTCACATATACCTGTGTGGCTACCAAGAGAGCGGGCATGATCCGCTTCATTTGGACGACCCGAGGGAGAGAGCTGAAGCTGAGGTTCATATTCAGGTAGTCGTTGCCGGCTCCACCAAGAACGAACAGTGATGATTCCACGTGTTCCCGGCGAGCTGCACAAAACAAAAAAAATATTTGTGTAAATTTCTCAACCATCCTACACTTCACTGGAGTTTCGGAACAATAAAGGAAAAAAGACTCGCCTGTTTCATTTCTGTAGGCCTGGTTGAGGTGCCGGCCCAACCACTTGAGCTGGATGTCCACGCTGCTATTGGAGAAGGGCAACTTGACGTGCCATTTGGCTCGAGCTTCCTTGGACAAAAGCCCCACTCCTCCCACCGCAAAGTTGGCTCCTTTCGAGAGATCCATATTTCTCTTCAAATACGGGTTCAAGGGAGGAACCCCGGCCGCCTCGGCTATGCGGTCGATGATGGTGTAGCCATCGGTGAAGCGACCGGTAGCATGATGAATGGTGACGCCGTAAGGGAATTTACCCATGGGCCCCTGAGGGGACTCGGCCAGGGCGTTCCCGCTATCGTACATGGAGTCTCCAAAGCAGTAGATGGCGGTGAAACCACAATGCTCCAGAAGCTTGCCTCCTCCTTCGCCGGGTGGTGTTGCTTGGCCCATAAGACAAGGAATTACCACAAGTAGAAGAGAGGAAAGGAAAAACATGCAGCTCGCGGCGGTTAAGAATTGCATTTTGAAGGACCAAAAGGCCGAGAAGATGCAATATATATGTGGAGGAAGAAAGAGGAGTTGTGAGCTTGGGAGGAGAAGACACGAATGGTGGAAAGATGTATAGAGCTTTTTAGATACATATATATGTGAATAAAACTTGGTGATCATAACAAATGACGAATCTTGCAAACCACCATTGGTTGGAAGACACAGTTTCTTTATTGTTGTTTGTTGCCCATTATATTACTCCCTCAAAAGCTATTTCTGTGAGTTGTTGTACGTGTTTTTGTTAGAGTTTCTATAAGGAATTAGGAAAAGCAAACAAAGTTGGTTCATTAGGGTGAAAAAGAGGTTTCTCTTTATACAATCTAGGTGAAAAGAAGTTAATGCATTGGAAGGATACCTAATGGTAGAGAAAGAGAAGATAACTTGTTTCTTCATTTCTGTTCTGCATGCTTGTATGCTAGCTTGGGGTTGGGGTTTAAACCGTAAAAGAGAGAAGAAAAACAACTTTATTGATATTTACTATTTAGGGTAGTGATTGTGACGCGACAAGATGGTGGTTTCCCCACCACTGCAAATCATACCAACTAAGAGAAGCTAAATATGGATTATTATGATGAAGAATCCTAATTAATGAGATATCGCACGATCATTTTCTTTAGAACATTGGTGGGTTACCCACTCATTCATGATTCATTAATCCACTACAAAAGTTGTTAGAAGAAGGCGATTACGAGCAAGTAGCAACCCAATAAGTTTCTTTGTTTAGTTAGGGACCAGATCATGTAAGTATCTTTGCTATCAATAATTGTTAGTAATCCAATCATCTGTCCCCACGTGTCAGCTTTTTTTTTTATTTAAATTAAACACGGATGGGCACTAAGGTAAAATTGCACCCCCTATTTAATGATGACACCAACGCGCTGACGCGACGCGGATCCCACTCCCCCACCTCACACTGGTTGTCTGGTTCCCCCTCTCTCTCACTATTTGTTTTATTTTATTATTAAAAGAAAAAATATATTATGTCTTCTCTCTCCCATCTACAACAAAAATGAATCTAACCATCCTTACTATCTCTAAACTAATTCCAGCTCAAATTGAATGATGATTTTTTCGTTAAATAATACATTGTTAAAGACACTAATTACAAGTATAAATATGATTATCACTTTCTACTATCATGGTAAAACATGGTAAAATATGTTGAAGAAAATTACAATTCTAACTACCATACAATACCACATGGTAAAACGTGGTAAAACATGGTAAAATATGTTGAAGAAAATTAAAAATCTAACTACCATACAATACCACATGGTATAACGTTGTAAAACATGCTACATAAATTTACAAATCTAATTACCATACCATACCATATGGTATAACATGCTAAAATAAAATTACAAATCAAACTACCACCACATGGTATAACTTGGTAAACCATGCTACAGAAAATTATAAATCTAACTAGCATACGATACCACCATAGTAGAACATGGTAAATCAAAGGACCACAAATTAATTATAATTACCATATAATACCACATGGTATGAGAAGGTAAAACCATGTAAATCTAATTACAACCCTCTACGACCATAGTAAAAACATGATATTCATAAAAATACATTTCGTTACCACACATTACCATATGGTATAGACACATTACCATATGGTATAGACACATTACCATATGGTATATACACATTACCATATGATATATATACATTACCATATGATATAGTGTGATAATCTCAATATATATATATATACAATTACAACTTTCTTCACTTTCTTCTCTCCCTTCACTGTCTTCTAACTCTTCTTTCTCGGAACTAGTGTCGATTACCACCCACTACCACCATGATAAAACTCGTGACTATAAAAATACATTTAGTTAGCACACATTACCATATGGTATAGTGTGGTAATATCAATATATATTCTCAAATAAGGAGAAACAGAAGGAGGAAGAGAGAAAAAAAAAATTTGTCTTCTGTCTCCCCTCATTTACTCCTCTGCAATCAAGAACACCAAATGCAAAAAGAAAGAAAAAGAGGAAGAAGATCGGAATTAATTCACAAGCAAATACTAAAACACAAAAGATGCAAACTCAACTCACCTAGATCTGTCCCCTCTTTGACAATGTGGAGCATCATCGATTTTGAGGCCGAGAAAAGAAAAAAACAGAAGGAAGGAGCAGCTTGAGAGAAGAAGGATTTGGAGCGTCACCGAATTTGAGGTGGGAGGCTGCATTTCTTCATCGATTGTTGGTGAAAAAAATGAAGAACAAGGAAGAAAGGAGATTTAGATCTGGAAAAAGGAGTTTGGAAGAGAGAAAGGAAGAGAGAAAGAGAAAAGAGAGAGGAAGAGAGAAGTCTGCTTTTCTCTTTCCTCTTTCTCCATTAAAAGACAAATATATAAATTTTGGAAAAAATAAAAAATGGAAAGAAATCAAATTTAAAAAATTCGGACAAAAATGCCCCTCCTCACTCCGCGTGCAGCCCAGCCATATAATAATGTTATCCCTAAATCTCCGGTCCGGATTTAATACTGACATGTCAGTAACCATTGGTTACTGACTCTATCCTCTGCCGTTCAGTTACGGCCAATAAGGAAGAACTCAATCCTACATTCCAAATATCCAATCTTTAGAGAATGATTGATTGGACCCTTTTCAAATTCCAATACTCGTTATTACAAATATGTTGTGTTTTTATTGCTGAAAGAGGTCTTATTACAAAATGTTGAGATTATTCATGTGAGTTAAAAAGAAAATATAAATTAAGTTTACAGCCAAATACTCGATTGCTTTTATTGAAAATCACTTATCTAAAAGCTCCAGCAAAAAGCTATTTCTGCAAAAGCTACAGCAGGGCCAAACAAGGCTTATATAAACTTCTCCGCATACTGCGGGATTGATTTGGAGGGATATAATGATATATACAAGCCTTGGTTCCAAGTTTAATATTCATTAAGTGGTTTTTTTTGTGAACTTCAGGTGCATACCTTCAACAAGCCAAATATTTGCATCCTTTTTTTTTTACCAAAGATAACTTGTATTACCAAGAACAACAAAGATACAACGTTTAAAACTCCTAATGGAGCCAAGCGCAAAAATCGAAACTGCTCAAAGTACGCAGAGACAAAGAGAGGGCTTTTCTAGCCACTAAATGGGCTGCCCTATTGTTCTGTCTGCCTACAAAGTGCACTGAGAATCCCGGATTATCTCGGAGCATCCACTTGATTTCTAGCAACACAGCTCCGCCTAGCGCATCATTTACCACTCCTGCTCTGACTTTATCAATGATCCCCTTTGCATCACCTGCCAGAAGCATTGTCGTAAATCCCGCGCCGACACACCACCGAACGGACTCTCGCAACGCTACTAATTCCACCATCGCTGGCTCCGGCACACCTTGAAGCCAACTTCCTCTCGCACTAACGAACGCCCCTGATGCATCACAAAGTACCATCCCTATGGCTGCCCGCTCACCTGCCCTAATCGCCCCATCAAAGTAACACACGTGATCTGGTGGCAACTGTGAAATACCCTGCATATGCGACGATGACCCACCAATATCTCGTACCGTGGTAAGCGGCGGCTCAAGCGTCACCATCCACTATGTGACTTGTGCATGAAACTGAGCCGTTAGCACAGAGATGAGCACTTGCTTACCCTCAAACACTACCCCAGTTCCGTGCCTTCCAAATCCGCCAGAGAAGAGCCACAACTTGTACTACCATATCCGGCGTCCCGTTCGCTGAGAGTAATCGCCGAAGAAAGATGCCAATGTGAGATGTCGGATGTACATACAAGGACTGGCGCAAACTCGCAGCATCCCATAAAGCTACCGCTATCGGACAGAATAACAGCAAATGCTCTATCGTTTCCTCTTCCGCCCAACATACGGGGCACCTCGGCAGGACCTGCACGTCTTTGGATATCAATTTCTCGGTAGTTGGCAAGATACGACCGAAAACCTGCCAGAGGAAGAACCGAAGCTTAGGCTGAATAGGGTACCCCCAAACCTCCATCCATAACTTCCGATCCATCCAACTGACCTCTGATTTCCAACTATCTCTAGCCCGACTACACCGAATTGCCAAGTGATATCCTGACTTGACAGTGTACTTACCCGAGGCATCCTCCTCCCAAATCATCTTGTCCTCCATGGGCACCGTAGGAAGCGGAATTGCCAGAATTGCATCGATCTCCTTCGACGGGAAACAGTTTTGCAAGCATTCTAGGCACCACCCACCATTCTCCGCTGCCCTTAGACCAGAGATAGTATCGGCCCCAGTCAAATGCGCCGTAGGCTTGACCTGCACCTGATCCCACTGCAAGCCAGGTATCCAATTCACCCCAGCATAGGAATCGCTTCTCCAGACCCAACTTTCCACCGCAGCCCTTGGCGCAGCAAGTCACATCCATATAGGACGCCTTGCCAGCCCCACGATGGTCTAGACCCCTTTCGAGCAGAGAGCAAAGTGCCAATGCGGGAAGTACTTTCCCTTGTACACCTGAGCTAGTAGCGAGTCTGGGTCCTCCAAAATCCGCCATCCCACCTGGCCAGCAGAGCCTGGTTAAATTGCTCAAAACGCCGGAACCCAAGGCCACCATCGTGTTTACTTCGGCATAAATTCCTCCATGAAATCCAATGAATCCGAGTTTGCCCTTCCTGAGCTCCCCACCAAAACCGAGCCAAATGTTTGTCCAACGTTCGACACAGTGAGAGAGGGAGCTTGAAACATGACATCACATGAATCGGTAAGGCCGCAGCCACGGATTTCAGAAGAGTTTCCTTTGCCGCCAAGGAGAGATATCTCTGTTTCCACCCTTGTAATTTCTGAAGCAATTTTCCTCCAAATAGCGAAACTTATCGTACTTAGATCTAGAAATCAGGGTAGGCAAGCTAAGATACTTGTCTTGAACCCCAACAGCCCCAACTCCTAGACACTGCACCATGTCTGGACATTGCTGCTCTTCTAAATTCCGACTAAAGTAGACAGCTGATTTCGCTAGGTTCACCCTTTGGCCACTTAAAGTCTCATACTCCTGAAGCAGGCCTTTCAAGTATTCACATTCCTCCATCGATCCTCGCAGGAACAAATCGGAGTCATCCGCGAAGAACAGATGGTGGATTCGGGGAGCACGTGGGCTAACCCGTATACCGGCTAAGTGACCATTCGTCACTGCCCTCCGCAAAAGGGCCGCGAAACCCTCCGTACAGATGACAAATAGCAACGGAGACAGAGGATCACCCTGTCTTAACCCACGCGTAGACTGGAAATATCCCAAAGGTTTGCCATTCATCATTATCGAGAATGTTGCCGAGGATAAGCACTCCTGAATCCACCTTATCCAAACCTCATTAAAACCTAGTCGAGTCAAAACCGCTAGCAAGAAAGGCCATTCAACCCTATCATAGGCTTTTTCCATGTCCACCTTCAGAGCCATATAGCCCTTCTTGCCTTTCGTTTTGATCTTTAGGTAGTGCATCAATTCATGCCCAATTAGCACATTATCCACGATTTGTCGTTCCCGAATGAACGCGTTCTGACCCGGGGAAACGATGTGCGGAAGATGAATCGCCAGCCTATCAGTCATGATTTTTGTAATTACTTTATACACAAACTGGCATTGAAATCTCTCACCCCAATCGAAGAGGACAAAAGTGGCATTGAAATTGATGGAACCATACGTTATGTTTTTCGATCTTTTTTCTCTGCTTTGTTATTTATTCAATGTTCTTTATTTTTCTTCTCTTTTACGTCTCAAATTAGGGTCTTGGATTAATTCTAAGTTCCTTTTTTCTTATTTTCATGGGCTAAAAAGACGAATGATCAATAATATATTTTTTTTCCATTTAAGACGTAGAAACTTGGTCAATTCTCTAACTAATATTTGTCGAACTCGAAATTTAACATATTATTACTCAAGTATGCAAATAGTCCTCTTCTTATCCATAACATTGTTGGCCATCAAGTGCATATTGCTATAGAGTTATCCTACAATATTTTAGTAATTTTTTGCTGGTTCCATGCTTTACGGTGAGTTGTTATAGGAATGAAGATGTGTCGATTAACTAGTCTTGATAAAAATTATGTTTTCATACGAGGTCGGTGTCTTTAGACATTAAAATAAATATTTCAAGTTTATTAACCTTTGAGATATCACTATAATTTTGTATTCAATGGTAAAGTTAATTAATATATGGATCCTTTGGTAGAAAACTTGAATAGTGATGACATCTATCCAAATGACCTTGTTTGGTGTAAATATATCCTAGAAATCATAACTTGACTAAAGTGACATAGAGGCTCCAAACTTTTTTTTTGTTAAGGATGATATAGATTTTATTAAAGAAAAGGAAAAAGGAAACAGAAAGGGGAAAGGAAAATAACAAAGACAGCAGCAACAGTACACAGAGAGGAAAAGGAAAACGGACAGAGGACCAATACAAGTCCAGAACTCCCTAATTCCCCCCTCCTCTCCAACCAGCGCTAGATAAGACGGTCAGTCCAGCGCACAAACGGAAACAAAGGCAGATGGTAAGAGGTTGCATGAACCCACAACACAGACACAGAGTAAAAAACGGAGTAGGGAAAACTGTTGCAACCAAGGAGCACGCAACCTTCAGGAACAGCAGCCTCAAGATTTGCTAACCAGCAGCCGGTGGAAGGGGACGATCCGGGACAGGATTGACTGTAGGAAAAAGTCTTGCTTTCATCTCGTTGAACCAGCATTCCGCAACTTCTTTCTCGACCTTTCTGTTTGCCACCAGCCACCAAAAGATTGCGTGACCAATCTTCATTGCAACGAGCTGAGTTGTGCCATCCACTTCTCTAAAAATTCTTGAGTTCCTTTCGAGCCAGATGTGCCAACAAAATGCGTGAAGGGCCACCCTTGTACACCACTCTGCAGGATTGTTGGGTTTGTTGTGTTGCCACCGACGGATTCTTTCCGAAATATCACCAGCTTCTTCTACTCTGTCATCAATCTTCACAAAACTTTTCAGAATGCACCACACCTGCCTTGAAAATCCGCAGCTTGTGAAGATGTGATTAGTAGACTCCTCTTCGGCCTTGCAAAGGGCACATCTGTTCGGCAGGCTTATACCCTTTCTTTTGAGATTGTCGATGGTGAGAATCCTTTTGTGGAAGACCAACCAAAGGAAAATGCAGATCTTGCTTGGGATGGTGCAGTGCCAAACTGCCTTTGATGGGAAGTTCTCGACTCCCTTGAAGCGAGCAACCGCGAAGTGTTCGAAAGCCGAATGCACACTGAAGCTAGCTGTCGGAGACGGACGCCAGATCGGTCTTTCTGGACCTGCAAAAGAGTTATGAGAAGGGATAGAATTAAGAAGATTAAACAGTCTCACTCTCTCTCTTTCAGCCCCACCCCGAAGAGAACGCAATAACGGAATATTCCAAGACACATTTCCCTCAGAAAAAGAGAGGTAGTCGGCGATCGTGGAGTTCGGGAATTCAGCCGCGGCAAACACTCTAGGAAATTCTTCAGCCAAGCGAATGCCGTTCACCCAAGTATCGAACCAGAACGAAGTCCAACACCCGCTTCCATGATCAATGCTAGTTAGTTTCCAAAAAGTAGACTGAAGTTTCATTATCACAGCCCATGGACTCCCACCAATTCTCCCCGATCTATTTCCAGGATACCATTCTGACCACTGGTTGGGAAACTTGAAATTTATGCACTCTCTCCACCAAGAAGATCTTTCAGTAGCAAATCTCCAATGCCATTTAATCAAAAGAGCTTGATTATGGAGCTCGAGGTCACGGATGCCTAAACCTCCTCTTTTCTTGGCTGTTTTACACAATTCCCACGACACAAGGTGGAATCTCTCCTTTTCCTGAGTCCCTGACCACAAGAAATCCCTCTGGATCTTCTCCAAGGTTTTGATAACATTCTTAGGAATCAAAAAGAGTGAACTCATATACGTGCACTGGCTCGCAAGAACCGAGTTGATGAGCACAACTCTACCTCCTAAAGACAGCAGCAACCCTTTCCATCCTTCCAATCTATTCTGCGTTCTGTTGACAATTTTATCCCAATGTGAGGTGGGAGGAGATTGGCACCCGAGAGGAACGCCAAGATAAATGGTTGGCAGGAAGGCCCACTCACAGCCGAAGACCTCGACCAGCCTGTCAATGTTTGGAACATCTCCAACAGGAAACATTTTTGTTTTCTCAAGGTTTATCTGTAATCCGGAGATAGCTTGAAAGCACACAAGAGCAGCCAAAGTATTACGCACCTCATTTTCATTAGCCTCGCAAAACAGTATGGCATCATCTGCGTACAGCAAGTGAGTAATTTCCCCTCGACGATTTTCTTCATCAAAGCAGAAACCATTGATGTGCCCGGCATTCTTAATTTCGCAGATGATAAAGGAGAGGATATCCATGCCTATGTTGAATAGAAACGGTGACAGTGGATCACCTTGTTTAATGCCACGGCTCATACCGAAGAACCCGACGGATTCCCCATTGATTAGAGTGGACAATCTCGATGATGCAATCATACCTTTGATCCATTTCCGCAATCTAGCGTGAATTCCCAAATGCTCCAAAGCTTTGAGAATACATTCCCAAGATATGGAGTCAAACGCTTTCTCTATATCCAGTTTGATAACTAGCCCAGGCTTTCCGCTCCTCCTTCTGCTGTCTATTACCTCGTTAGCGATCAGACATGATTCATGTATAACTCTGCCCCTTTTCCCTGCAAACTGATAGTCTGAGATGAGATTGTTCACATGGGGCTGTAGGCGATTGAACAGTACCTTCGCGATGATCTTATTTACACTTCCTAATAGGCTGATTGGGCGAAAATCTGAGACCATCTCAACAGAATCCTTCTTGGGCAGCAAACATATGAAGGCATGAGCGATTGACTGCGGAAGAGAACCTGCAAGAAAGAAGTCATCGAAAGCCTTTAACAGATCGGATTTGATGATGCCCCAAGCTTTTTTGAAAAATTCGATCGTATAACCGTCTGGCCCCGGGGCTTTACTTCCATTACACTGACTGATGGCTATCCAAACTTCCTTCTCGGTGAACGGCACTACCAACGCATCGCTGTCCTCATGAGAAACCCGACACTCTCTATAGCTGGTCGGGAAAGGTCTGTCTTTCTCTTCTTCCATAAACTTAGCTGTGAAGTGTTCTTGAAATGCACTTTTGATTTCATTTCCATCCTCCGTACTTCTGCCATTAATCACAATTCTTTTTATCTTCTTCCTTCTGCTTTTAACTTTTGCCATTCTGTGGAAATACCCGGTGTTCTTATCGCCCACTTGAAGCCAGACTTCTCTAGAACGCTGCCGCCACGAGATCTCTTCCATGATAAGGACTCTTTCAAGCTCACATTTGAGAATGGCCTTTTCAGACGCCAAAACAGGATTAAACACCCCTGAATCTTCAGCTTCATCAATGTTCTTGATTCTGATTAGGAGCTCAGCAATTCTTTTTTCGACTTTGCCAAAATGTTCCCGGTTCCACTGTTTTATCAGCAATTTAGACTGTCTACTCTTTTGACCGAATCTAACTAAGTGACTGGTCCCATTAACGGGAACGTTCCACCATCCCACAAGGCTCTGCAGGAAAGATTCCTCTTGAAACCACATGTTCTCAAATCTCCAGGGATGCTTGATGCGATCCAAAATGCCCCATTGGAGCATAATCGGATTGTGATCCGATTCGACTCTATCAAGTGCAGTAAGAGCGTCCGGAGATACCATCTGTTCAAAGCTTGTATTGATCAACGCTCTATCAATTCGGGACGAAGATTTATTCGAACCGCCTCTGCTCCAGGTATACCTCGCCCCCTGTAAAGGAAGTTCAACGAGATTGCATCTGCATATCATATTATTAAACTCTTCCATGATCTCGCAATCCCGGGGGCAGCCAATGAAATCGTCTTCTGTTCTAACAAGATTGAAGTCACCAATGATACATAGAGCAGCCAGATACTCCCTGCAAACCATCTCGATCTCTTTCAGAAATTCCCGTTTCTCCTCTTTTTCCTGTGGGCCGTATACAACTAAGAAGGATATGATCTCCTCGGTCTCGGTAATCTTTAGCCTAACTGCCAACGAGAAACGTCCTTCCCAAAACGTTAGGGCCTTGTAGATTGTAGGATTCCAGAAAATTGCGATACCACCGCTTGCTCCATTTGAATTCTTTGCAACCCATTCACTGTCCTTGGAGCCACTAATAGAGGATATCAGACTGTTATCGCACGACTTCCATTTGGTTTCCGTGAGGCCAACAATAGACGGGTTCCATCTCTTCAACAGCCTTTTAATCTTAGCTCTTTTGTTAGGATTACCTAACCCTCTCACATTCCAAGCAATGACAGAATGAATCATCAGGATCAATTACCCACTGTAGTACCGAGATTCTCGACGAGCTTCACTGGGAGGATCGATTTCGGGATCTGTAGATAGGGGGCGGGGAGTCCAGACCCAGCCTGCGTAGCTCCATTTCTAGTTTAGACCTCGACTCTCTCTTCCTCTTCCGGTGAGTATCCGCCGCAATCAGGCTGACTTTTTGTTTGGCACTATCAGCAGAGACCGAGTCCGATAATTTGAGGATATCGCAGAACAGCTTGCACTGTGAGACCAGACTAAGTAAGTCTTGCCTGGACCGCCACGATTCGAAGTATTCTGAGTTGAGAGGATTGTAGGTAGTGATCGCAAGGCACTCCTGGGCAACAGGTTCAGGGGAGACAAGGAACGGGGAGGCAGGGGAGCTACAGTTGCTTAATTGACTCTACTGAAATTTTTGTAGTTTGGTACAAAAGGCATGCTTAATTGACTCTCTGGATGATAAACAACAGTTGAAGTTATGGAAATGTCATCAACAAATAAATCAACCATATGAAAGATAGAAAACTTATAATTTTGTAGTTTTTTCGTTTAAACGACTAATTACAAGTTACTTACCGTTTCTATATAGGTTAAAGCTTTAATTGCAGGAATGTGATCCAGACAATTACAAGTTACTTACCGATTTTAGACTAATATGGATAATAAGCACTTGGTAGTATCCATTATCTTTTCTTTTTCTTTTTGTTTGTTTTGAACTATCATTTGTGGACACATGTTATGTCTTTTTTTCATATCCCATGTATGCTTTGCAAGAAGCTATATAAATTTATGACTCGACTTTGATGGGGGATCAATGTGGGGAGAGGAGGCTTTCATTGGGTTTCTTGGCAATTTTTATGTCATTGTAAACATGATGGTGCCTGAGGGGATTGGTTTTTTTTAGAGATTTGGGGAATTAATCATACCTTCTTGGTCAAGATTGGATGGAGGATTCTGAGAAAGTCAAATTCTTTACTAGCACGTCTTATAAAGGAAAGTAATTTTCTCATGTGACACTTTTTATGACGACTACATGGTTGAGGACGTCAGGGAGTTGGCAAAGTGCGTTCTTTTCTCGCTAGTTTCTTCAGGAAGGCCTCTGGTGGAAAGTGCGAGATGGAGAGGGTGTTGATTTTCTTGTAGATAATTGGGTACCGCCGAGCCCGAAAAGAAAATAGAATAGATCTAAATGAGTTAAAAAGCAAGATTTTTTAGTCCAACCCAATCCCCTAGGTGCTGAAAGATGCGTTGGGGGTGAGGTGTTTGCCTCGTTGATTGACCCAACGATGAGGAATTGGTGTGAGGATTGGAACTGGAGTCTATGCTCTCAATCTTAGCTAGCGATTACTATTTGAACGAGTATAAAAGAAATCTATTTGCCGCTAAATATTTTTTTGATGAAATATTTTGTTTGAATAAAATTAAAGCAATGTTTTTAGAGGCAATTATTTTATCTGCGGGTAAAGATAAGTAACCAATATGATCAAAATATGATTTGGCGACACAGGAGATAGCCGGTAAATATTTTTGTTTTAGAGGTTGAGGCAATGATGATTGTCACGATAACTATTAAAAGAAATCATTGAAAATATGATAAATATATTAATTTGAATTATCAATGGCCTAAAGATACTCATGATTGATACAAATTTCCAAATTGACCTCTTGTTTTCCCTGAGGGTTGATATTATTGCTTTTGAATTTCATGAATGTTTGTTTTAGTTTTTTCGATTGCTATCCTATCTCAACATATGGGTTATGATTATCAAGTGTTTCCAACCAAAACGTAGGCTTCTTGGGTAAGTAGGAATCAACTTGTTAGTAGTAATTGAACTCTGATTCTAATACCTGACTTAGAATTGAAGCTTCTACTAGCACAGGAAAAGTACATATATGCATGATCGGTGCTTTGCACACAATTACTTTAATTTGATTGTTTTAGAAGGAAAGGAAAATTCAAGTATGTAATCACCAATTAATAGTAATTAAGCGTGAACTTGGTCTATGAAAATAATTCTATAGTTTTTGAAGGTTTGAACTGTTGAAACTTAGTACCATGTGAACTGTGTCAATAGTCACACCTTATCAAGTTACTTATTCATAGGTTAATGTTGCTGGGAAATTGATCTTAGCAGCTACTGGTGCTCATCCAAGTGTTGCTCGGATTATGGCAGCAAAGTAGTTGATCCCTAATCTACATGCCTTAACAAAACATAGGATTTCAAGACCCTAAGATTGAGGTACTACTAAATCCTTTTAATCAATTTAGTTTGATGTTTTATCTTACCAACTTTATTTCACTACAGAAGTGCAAGTGATTCATTTGTTGCAATATTCCTTTTCATGCTGGGTAATTCATTTTCACGTTTTGATTCCTACTGCTCTGTAGATGGCCAAATAGACATTGAAAGAATGCAAGTGGCTGCTGTTAAATGAAAGCGTTGTTCATCGTGGCTAAAGGAAAAATTCCATCAAGGTATCTTCAAATGTTGTACAAGTTGTCATGACTAATGTCTTATATTTCCCTCCTACTTTTTATAAACATGTGTCTTACCTAAATTCTTTCCAACTATGAAAGCTACTTTTTTGTTTCACATTATATTGCATATAAGTGTACAGCTCCAATCTTTGGCAGGTTTTCAACTAATGATCTTATGTTTTGACTTTTTATTTTGCATAGGATTCATCAAACAAATTGTTTGCAAGTTGCATTGGAGGGACAATTAGGGATGACAATTTACCCACCTATGGGTAATTTTGCCCAAACCCAATTATATCCATTTAAAGGGGTTGGGTATGGATTTATTCTATATGGATTGGGCTTGGGTACCCATCTCCTTTGACCTGCCTGTATATGTTTTTTTTTATTAGGTGTTAAAATGTAAAGAGAAATTTTTAATGTACTAAAATAAAATTTTCCACATATGATGCTCGACCTATTTGTATCTTCTTAAAAAATTCAGGTACTAAAATGTAACTTTGGCTGTCAGCGACCATCGCTCTTCGTCGGCTGCTTCGACGGTGCCGAACGCCGGTGCCGAACTCTTCCGACTGACAGGCGAGGAGCTGCTCGTCATCATTGTGCCCGTCACCAATGCGGTGGTGCTCTTCGTCTTCACCGTCACCTGCTCGTCGTCGTTCTGCATCAACATCGACATGTACACCGGAACCCCGAAGAATTCGAGCAGCGAGACCTTCCCCGCCGCAGTAAGGTTCTTGAATCTGGACAGGAAGGCCTTGAATGGGTCGTCACCGTCATCTTCCTCCGGCCGTTCATCGATCTAGGATCTAGGATCTGGGCTGGGCATCAAACCATCTGCCTCGTCGTCATCGCGTCACAAGGTCCAAGAAGTTGAAGAGGAGAACTCGTCGGTGAAACAGGTGACGATGACGCAGATCAAGCCGGAGTAAATATGGCAAGCGGCGGCGAGGGGTACTGGAATTGGGATGTCGACATGGATAATTTGGTTTCTTCCGCGGATCTCAACATTCCGTGGGATGATTCAGAGATTAAACCGTGTGATTAAGGCTCTCTCTACCTTCTTCCGATTAAATTGATTAATTATAAGTTAACTAATTATGGTTAGTTTTAGCTTGGGAGAGGGATGGATCATGTAATGGAAGTGTGTAAAGATGATGATTAGTTTCGTTCTTTAGATTTTTTATTATGATTTGGGTTGGAGGGTTTGGAGAGGGATGTTTCATTGTTTTGTAAGAACAATGTGGGTGGGTGAGTTTGTTTTTAAAATTTCTGGTTTTTTTTGTGGGGATTTTAACAGTTTGGAAGAAGAAGCAGAAGAAAAAGGGGTTGCGGAAGATCAGTGGGATATCTCTGGGAAATAAGGAAAACGCCATTCTCCAACATATTGAATTTGATTTAAGAAACCCTTGAAAACGGTTTATAGAAAATGGATAAGCAACCAACCAGTGTTCATCAACAATATCACAACAAAATGGGGGAATATCCATCCATGTCACTCACGTCACTGACAACCAACAACATACATAATACCTAAGATTACCAGTTTGTGCTTCAGAAAAGTGCAACATCTTTCATAGAAAACAACTGCCCTAATAATAACTTAGATAGATGACTTCAGATACAAACTCCCAGATTCTTTCTCAGTCATCATATTTCATAACTTGTTCATCATCACTGCCATCATTCTTAGAGAATATGGTTTGAGTCGAACCATCAACATCTGAAGAGAAAATGGCTACACCTGCAAATATAATAACACAACTGAATTAGAAACAACTGAATTAGAAACAACAGCATTATCATAAGCTTATCCTTTTTTCCTACTACATGTTTTGAATGGAGCAAAACTATCCCTCTTCTACTTGCAGCAATAACTACCAGCTCCTGTAACTTGCCTCTCTTTATCATTATCACCTCCTATCTCCTAAAAATCTCAATCAAAGAATTCCTAACCAAAACAGGTCCCCAAAAGAACCTCCAAATTACAAGAGAAAGAAAGAATAAAGTTGTATAATCGACACATAACAACAAAAAGGTGCCTTGCCTGAATGTTCTTGTTATAGTACTGGAACCACAACATACACAGAAAGCACAACAAGAGCCTCCACAGAAAGCAGAAAATGCACTCAACCACAACATACACAGAAGGTAAATAATGAATAACAGCAACAATAAGTTGTTTCTTACCATGAAGTTCATTCCTAAGCCAGTTATGGGTGCACATAAGAGCCACCAAAGTCGTGTCATCAAGGTGGCTACGATGAGGGTTCAATAATCTTCCACTTGTGCTAAATGCAGATTCCGAGACAACTGTTGACGCTGGAATGGCCAGAATGTCTTTAGCAATCAGCCTTAAGGTTGGATATTGTAGGCCATGCCACCAAGATAAAATGTCGAACTCTTCGCTTCTTGCAATTTTCCTACAAGAGCTCTAATCATAGCATCATTAGTACTGCAATTATCCACGGTCACTGTTGAAATTTTTCTCTCAATGTTCCATTCTGTCATAGAACTCAATAATACAACACATAGAACATCCTTGGTATGTGGAGAAGGAACGTGGATAAAACTCAAAATCTTACTCTGAAGGACCCAAGCATCATCAATAAAGTGACCAGTTACTACCATGAACCCTCTTTTCCTGTTATTCAAAGTCCACATATAAGTGGTAATCGCCACCCTACTGCTAACTTTTTCTAACTCATGAATTACATTCATCTTTGCCTTTTTGAATATCTTTAAAATATCACTCTTGATTGTATTTCTACAAACCATTTGAAACAACGGTTGAAGAGAATACACAAACTTCCTAAGCCCAACATAATCGACAATCGATAGAGGAAATTCATGAAGAACAATCATATAAGCAAGCTCCCTTCTACTAGTTTCTTGGTCAAAAACAGAAGGACTCGAACTTCCAGTACCAATTTTCCTTTTCTTACTACCCAAAAGTCCACCAACCATGACTGGATTAGCATTTTTTACAGGACGTTTAAACAAATGATTTCGCAAATGAGAAGTTCCAGAGTTGGATTCAGCAACAAGCTTTCTATGGCAGTATTTGCATTCAGCTTTTCTCAGCCCACTAATTACAACTCGATCATAATCCTTCCACACATCAGACCACTGCTTCTCAAAAGACCATACCATACGACTAGAAGACACACTAGGCTGTCCATGATTACTACTCTCATGATTTGTAGATAGACTATCATCATTCATTTCTGAAGCCATATTTCCCTAGAAAATCCAAGCAAACAACAAGCAATCATTCAAACATTCACATTCAGATATGCTTCAGTTCAAAATTTTTCCTGAAACTCATGACGTAAACCAACAAGCAATCCCAGTTTACAGCATCTGAAATTCATGTTCCTCTGTTTAGTAAGACCCAGTTCACTCAGTGGAAGATGAAGCATACCTGAAGCTGGTTGGTCTCGGGTCGATTGGAGACAAAAATACCCAAGACGTCGGGCGCTTGCCGGAGTGGGTTTCTGGTTGTCTATATCAATACGTCGGGTCGATAGGAGAAGAGAACAATCAAGATGTTGGGCGCTTGCCGGAATGGGTTTCTGGTTGGCTTCTCGACTGTATTGATGAGGCGGAGCAGGCAAATAGGCGTCGCTTCAATCTCCCGGCGGAATCTGAAATGTGGCGCGGCGCTTCCGTGTTCGATTCGTGAGGCAAGAGAGGCCAGCTTCAGGTCCGCTCTCCGATCGCCGTCTCCGATTCTTGGGTTTTGGTCATCAACATTGTCGCCGCCGGCAGAGGGTTGAGGGAAACGACAATGTTGATTGCCGAGTGAGTGAGACTTGGGAAATAGGGACGATGACGATTGGCGAGTGAGTGAGGCAGAGGGTTTTTTCATTTTTCGTTTTTCATTTTTTATTATTTGGGTTTGGATTTTGAAACCCAAATCCATGGGTAAAACCCAAGTGGATCTAACATTATGGGTATGGGTGTTGACCCATTAGACTTTACCCATTTAAAGTTGACTTGGATTTCAGACCTAACCCACATGGGTTGGATATTTAAAACCCAATGGGCATGGGTAATTCTGCCATCCCTAGGGACAATGGTGATTGTGCATAACGTGGACGCAAGTATGAACCATATATCAAATTGATGAATTCGCAAGAGTATAGGTCATGAACATGAGTAGCTTTTATTTCTTTGCAACTTCTTTTTCTGGTAATTGGGAAAATAATTGGCTGTCCAATTCCGTATGTCACTTCCTACTATGAACAATCTTTATTCTTTCATCCCTGTTGTGATTTCATTTTCTACACCTATGGTTGTGGTGGCTCAATTGTATGACCATTTGACTTTAAATATATTAATAAAGTTGAAGCCATTTGCCATCCATCTCTGTGCCTCAAGTTTCTCATATATTTCATGATTATTATAAGCTATTTGATAAAAATTAATTACAAAAGCTATTTGTTCTATCCAACCAAGAAAAGGATCTCGCAAAGAAATAGAGGCAATTATAGTAGCTTCCATAATGACATATAGAAACTAATGATCTGTCTTTAATCATTATAATTGGCGGCAAAATATCAGTTTTTTTTTCCAAGGCAAGCCCAGAGGGCATGGGACAAAGACTCGACACGATTACAAAATCGACTCAAATACAACGCGTTAGTTTGTATGCAACCAAACTACGATGAGAGAGCACGTTAAGCCACTACTTGGGCAGCTCTGAAGAAGCTCCAAGGAGCAAAGACACGACACTGACGGGAAAAAACAAAAACAAAACCCAACATCTCCAAGATAGTCGCATCAGAGAGTGTAGTTTCCTTCGACGAAGTATGCCGGTTGACAAGAATCGAGTTGTCACAAAAAGACACAACAAAGAAAAGAAAAAGTTATTAGCAAATCTTCGACATAGCATGCTTAATTATTCTCATAGATTTATAAAAGCGAATAAAATCGAACTATAACCTGATATATCGATGAAACTTATTTAACTTCCTTTAACTACTTTCATACCATAAGAGCACCTGCAAAATGCCAACCAAATGCACATCGATGGTGCTAGAAATCTCTATCACAAGAGATTAAATCTTGTCTTTGAGACAAAGTCGATCTTATTGAAAATACATCACCAACTGTATTATTCACCTCTTGTAAGTGCAGAACACTACAATCAGTAAGTTTATCAAAATTAGAAAAATTAAATCCTACTAAAATTGCAAAACTAAATAAATTAATAACATTACTATAGCTACTATAGATAATATAAGATGGAAAAATAAATAACCTGTAAACAGGAAAGTAATGTAATTAGAAGAAACAAAAAATAGCTAACAAATATAGAAATGCAATTGAGTAAAACATGTGAAGGAATAATTATAATAGTGCATGGCAGGAGTGGGAATGTAAGGTAATCAATGCCCAATTTGAGTCTGGATTCAATTGTTGAGAACTAAAACCTGAAATTGAGCCGCTGATACTGTTAATGGTTTCTCACCAAATTAGTGATCCAGTAACAAATATTAGGTAAATTAAAAAATGGACAAGTAATCCAGAATTTAATACGAAAGTAATATGCGTAAATACTCACAAAGATGCAAGAAATCAGCCCAAAAATTAGTAGGAATTCAAGTCGCTAATCAATTTTGAATTTGAACAATCGCATCTCACCGGAAATGAAGCCGGCGAATTGTTCACTATGTCCGGCCGTCGAGGACTTGCCAGAGTTGCACCGCCATTGCAGAACAAACGGAAATTGGAGAAGTATTTGATCAAGTTTTAAGCTGCAAGATTTAGGAGCCAGAGATCTCCTCTTACCCAGCATGGGTCTAGCTAAAAAGGAATTCCAGAAATAGTTTTACAAATAGAGAAACCTTTAATTATTAGGTGGTGCGCAATCGACGAACTCAATTACCAGTAAGCAGTGTATGAATCTCAAAGAAGGAAGTAAGGCCTAAACTGTATATGGGAAGACCAAACGCAGTGATTGATAAAATATATACATCCATTGACTAGCAACAGCAAAAGGTTGAGGGTTCCGCCATAGGAGATACCATACCGACAACAATCGAGAATTAATCAATCGAGGGTCGGCACCGGTGTGACGGGCTGGACGGGGTGTATATATTTGAACATACCTGATCGGCGATGTTCCGGTTGAGGATCTTGTCTTGTCGAGGATCTTGTCTCTTCATTCCGGTTGAGGATCTCCCAGCGGAGGGAGAATCTGGGATAGAGATTTTCCCCTGTTCCATCCTATCATGGCTCCTTGTTAATTAAGTAACCGGTTTGGTTTGGTAGGAGTTGTGGAATTGGTTGGCTGCAAAAGTATCAGTTGTAATAGGGATAATTTAGGACCTTTAATATGATGCTGAATCCAACTATGAGAGGCAGATTTAGTAGCCTTTAAATTCATAATTAGCGATAAATAGTATGTGTCGCTAACAATGGTCGCTAAAGAGAATTAGCGGCAGCAATATTGACAGCACATAAATATGTGCCTCTAAAAGGTTTTAGAAGCAATTAAACACCTTATATTGTCATATATCCAATGCCGCCAAAACTAATTTTTCTTGTAGTGCATGTCGGTTTTGAATTACTTAAAAAGTTATAGGATCAAACAATTACTATGTTTTTTGGTTTAATTTTTTTTGGTAAAAGTTTTTTGGTTTATTTTGATGTCATTAAATGATAAAAGAAAAATAGGTAAATTGTAGGAACTAGGGAGTGCTATATATAATCTAATTTTGGCAAACCCTACTTCATTCTCCCCACATGACTCCTTCCTCTCCTTTCCGTCTCCCTCTTTCTTTCTTCTTCTTCCTTGCTGCCCCTTAATTTCCCATCTTAAATTATTAATATACCCCTACAAAATCCTCGAGTAGAGAGGTTTATTCATGTATTAGGTTACTAGAATAAGCAAACAAAGTGGCGTGCTTTAATAAGAGAAGCTTTTGAGGGTAATTTGTGTTCTTTTACTTCACATGATTAGTCTTGACATTTTATAATAATATCTCTTTCAAAAAATAATAATAATAAAAAAAAACAACATTTTGCAATAAAGAGCACTAGAAATTGAAAAAGGGGCCAATTGGTTTCAGTTTCACAATCAATAGCACCCGCCCTAAATAGCAATAAACCTATCTTTCTTCCTTCCCTCCTCTTTTACCCCAACCCCAAGCAAAAGCAAGCAAGCAAGCTGCCTTCTCTACCATTAGGCGTCCTCCTTCCAATGCATTAACTTCTTTTCACCAAGATGGTATATAAACAGAAACTCCTTTCTCCACCCTTGGGAAGGAACCAACTTTGTTTGCTTTCCTGATTCCTTATGGAAACTCTAACACAAAGACTCACAGAAACAGCCTTTGAGGGAGTCATGGGCAGCAACGTACAATAAAGAAACCGTGTCCATCCACCCAACCAATGGTGGTTTAATGCATTTAGAGCGCTCTCTCTCTCTCTCTCTCTCTATGTATATCTTCCACTATTCATTCATTCATTCATTCATTCATTCATTCATTCATGCCTTCTTCTCCAAGCTCACAGCTCCTCCTCTTGCGCCCTTTTCCAAACTGCGAGCCTCCAGTCTCTTTCTCTTGTTCAGTTCTTGGTCCTTGAAGAAAAAAAAAATGCATTTCTTAACCGCCGCGAAGAGCATGCTTTGCCTTTCCTCTCTTCTACTACTCGTGGTTCCTTGTCCCTTGGGCCAAGCTGCAGGAGGCAAGCTTCTGGAGCATTGTGGGTTCACCTCCATCTACTGCTTCGGAGACTCCACGTTCGACAGCGGGAACGCCCTGGCCGAGTTCCCCGGTGGGCCCATGGGCCGATTCCCTTACGGCGTCACCATCCATCGTGCTACCGGCCGCTTCTCCGATGGCTACACCATCATCGACTGCGTAGCCGAGGCGGCCGGGGTTCCTCCCCTGAACCCGTATTTGAAGAGAGACGTGGAGCACTCGAAAGGAGCCAACTTTGCGGTGGGAGGAGTGGGGCTTTTGTCCAAGGAAGCTCGAGCCAAATGGCACGTCAGGTTGCCCTTCTCCAATAGCAGCGTGGACATCCAGCTCAAGTGGTTCGACCGGCACCTCAACCAGGCCTACAGAAATCAAACCGGTTTGTTTGTTTTTTTAATTTTACTCTATCATTGTTTAGTGTTGTGGAATGCTGGTAGGAGTGTCCATTCGGGTTCGGTTTTCGTGTTTACCTGAAACCGACCCGATTAGATACAATTTCGGTTTTTTTTGTTCAGGTTCGGTTTTGCTAATCGGTTTTTCTGGTTGCTGCTGAAAACCTCCAAAATCGATAAGGAATATTCGGGTTTCGAATTTGCTTTAACCGAACCCGAACCTGATAAGGAATTTTTCGGGTTTCGGGTAACAGGAAACCGAAAGTCCTTATCGGATTCGGGTTCGCTTTTCAGTTATTTGGGTGTTAGGTTTTGGTTCGGGTAACCGAACCCGATCCGAACGGACACCCTAGGCTGGCATTGGGAGATTAATTAATTACCTCGCTCGTGAATTAATTTGTACATGGGTTATAATATAACTGCAGCCCGTCGGGAGCGCGTGGATTCATCACTGTTGGTGCTTGGTGGAGCCGGCAACGACTACGCCAACATAGACCTCAAATTCAGTTCTCTCCCTCGGGTCGACCAAATGAAGCGAATCATGCCCGATCTCTTGGCAACCACTGAGGCTTACGTCAAGGTGGGAAAAAAAAAACATTTGTATATCGTGTCAGTTAGAAATAACACTTGTTTAATTCATTCGTTTTGGTTGATGTACAGAAGCTGATAACTGAGTATGGAGCCAGGCAGCGGCGGATCCAGGATATAGTAGAGCACTGGGCCGTATTTGAATAGAAAATTAGAAACCGTTAAAAAAATGATAGCTATAATTTTCATTACAATGTCAATTGTACATGACGATTTTTTATTTAGAAAATTCATAAAATAATTGAATCTTCATCCATAACAATAACATACTCTTTCTCAAAGAAAATAGTTAAGCAATCCGCGGGAAATTCATCGCTCATTTTGTTGCTTAAATAAGTTTCACATGTTTCATTGTTGAAAATATTCTCTCCGTAGTAGCCGTTGGAACGAGCTAGGTTAACACTAGACGAATCAACCGACAAATCAATGTGTAGTATGTATCCATCCTTGTTTCCACCAGCTTCTCTAGTAATTTTGCAAGAGAAGAAACTTCATATTCTTGGCTATGAACCACATGAGTGGTGTAATATCGTAGATCATTCTTCAAAGAATGCATCTAATAGCCTTCGAAGTCTCGATGATAAACTCTTGAGCAAGTTTGTAAATATTTTCTTCATAAAAAATCAAAAATAACTTTTAGGATCTAGTGAACCCCTCAACCGAAGCAATTTAAATGATGACTCAACAAGTTTGTTAATATTTTTTTCATCAAAAGACTGGAAAGAAAATCAGCTCCTGACGAACTAGCGAAGGAATCCGTTTCAGGTTCGTTCGTCTCATCGTTCTAATTTTTTTTTGGAATTGGAGGAATTTTTTGGGGTTTGACAGAGTGTTTGAGGTTTAGTTTAGAGTTTTTATTTCAATTAAACTTTCGACTTTTAGTCTGTTACGAGTAAGACTTTTAAGTTTCATTATTCATTTTATTCTTTTCAAATGAAAATTATTTGGGCTAGAATTTTTAGTCTAAATTGAGAGTAGTGGTTTGGATATGTTTATTTATACTATTTTTCAAGTTACACAAAATCTTATTATCAAATAATACTGGACCGAATTTAAATAGCACTAGGCCGAACACCTAATAACGAAAAATTCTTACGTACTATACTATCTCGGGACCGCAAGAGGGCTGGGCCGGGGCCCGGGGTGGCCCAGCACTAGATCCGCCACTGGAGCCAGGAAGGTGGTGGTGCCTGGAATCTTCAAAGTTGGATGCATGGTGATGAGTAGTGGAGTTCACTGGGACAACAACCTCAGTTCGGTGGCTGCACTGCACAACCGATTGCTTCAACAGGAGCTGGAGAGGCTGCGGGAGGAGTTCCCCGGCGTGAGAATTGTCTACGGGGACATGTGGGGAGCAACGGAGTGGCTTTTCGACCATTTTCGGGCAGCAGGTGATCAGCTTGCTGAAGCACTTGATTGTAACATTATTTCAATGACCGATCAGCTATGAGATCGATCGATACATATGTTTTTTTTTTTTTTTTCAGGGATCCACCATCCCAACGGCAGATGCTGCGGGAATTCTTCCGTTGGGTGTGGGATGCCTGGGGCACCATACTGCGGAAACCCTAGCGATTATATAAATTGGGATGACAACCATTCCACCGACCACGCGTACCGGATAATGTCCGACTTTCTCATCCCCCAATTGGCCGCCGGGCTTGGATGTGGAGCCAACAACGACAGGGGAGATAGCAGCAGCAGCTCCTCCGCATTAGCAGCAGGATTATTTGGATCTCTAGTGCCACCATTCCGTATCTTTACAACTCTTCTGCTTCTGTTCCTTCTCCTCTCTGCTTAGAACAATTTCGTAGGAATCTTCTATGAATGAATGATTGTATTTATCGGAATTAATTAAGCACGTAACTCTAGCAAAATGGATGTATTATATTTCCGGCTCAAGATAACCATGGGTTATGCACCATCAATAACCAAATTTGGACTCTTTATTTAGAAAATTCAGATATAAGGAAGGAGAATTAAAGACCATTTTTATTTTTTTTTATAGCTTTCTTCATTGACTCATATCTTTTTCGTTTTAACTCGGATTTTAATTTTTTTTGCACAGATGGAACGAGTTCATCGTGCTCTACAAAATGAGATCAATTTTCAATATTTTTTGAGAAAAAAAATTCTGGCCTCTCGGTACCAACTGCATACCATATGGTATCTTCTTCGTTTTTAATTCGTTTTTTAAAAAGTTTGCACAGAAGGGACGAGTTCATCATGATCTATTGGATCTACAAATTTCTAGGTGAACAATTTACAGGACCAAAAAATACCACACAATACCATACAATACCACCCTGGTACGAGGTGGTATCGTATGGTATCTTCTTCGTTTTTAATTCGTTTTTGAAAACGTTTGCACAGAAGGGACGAGTTCATCATGATCTATTGGATCTACAAATTTATGGGTGAACAAATTACAGGACCAAAAAATACCACCCTGGTACGTGGTGGTATTGTGTGGTATACAATGTTAAAAGTCGTAAATGACAATTAATATACTTCTACTATTATGTATTCAACCATCCTACAGTCTTGGTTTGTTCATACCACCATGGTACGTTTTTCAAACCATAGGTATGCTTTTATTTCAATACCAGTCAATACCATATGGTATAGACTGGTAAAAAATGGCTCAATTTTTTTTGTTCGAAAAATATATTAAAGTGGATATCATTTTGAAGAGCACAATTAATCTGATCTACCTGTGCAAAAAAATAATTAAATTTCGACTTAAAATGAGTGAGAAATCGTCCGTCAAAAATTAAAGAGGGGAAAATTAAAGACTTTCCAGGAGAGAGAGGATGCTGATGTCATGCTGATGTGGACGGGTTACTCATGGTTACTCACCATAAGGTTATTGACCTGATCCATTCCCAGGGGCTCAAGATAGGGTGCATAACCATGGGTTATGCACCCATCAATAATCAAATCTGGACCCTTTATTTAGAAAATTTAGACCTAAGGAAGGAGAATTAAAGACCATTTTTATTTTTTCTAGCTTTCTTAATTGACTCATATCTTTTTCGCTTTAACTCGGATTTTAATTTTTTTTGCACAGATGGAACGAGTTCATCGTGCTCTACAAAATGAGATCAATTTTCAATATTTTTTTAGAAAAAAAAATTCTGGCCTCTCGGTACCAACTGCATACCATATGGTATCTTCTTCGTTTTTAATTTGTTTTTGAAAAAGTTTGCATAGAAGGGACGAGTTCATCATGATCTATTGGATCTACAAATTTCTGGGTGAACAAATTACAGGACCAAAAAATACCACACAATACCATACAATACCACCCTGGTACGGGGTGGTATTGTATGGTATCTTCTTCGTTTTTAATTCGTTTTTGAAAACGTTTGCACAGAAGGGACGAGTTCATCATGATCTATTGGATCTACAAATTTCTGGGTGAACAAATTACAGGACCAAAAAATACCACACAATACCATACAATACCACCCTGGTACGAGGTGGTATTGTGTGGTATACAATGTTAAAAGTCGTAAATGACAATTAATATACTTCTATTATCATGTATTCAACCATCCTACAGTCTTGATTTGTTCATACCACCATGGTACGTTTTTCAAACCATAGGTATGCTTTTATTTCAATACCAGTCAATACCATATGGTATAGACTAGTAAAAAATGGCTCAATTTTTTTTGTTCGAAAAATATATTAAAGTGGATATCATTTTGAAGAGCACAATTAATCTGATCTAACTGTGCAACAAAAATTAAATTTCGACTTAAAATGAGTGAGAAATCGTCCGTCAAAGATTAAAGTGGGGAAAATTAAAGACTTTTCAGGAGAGAGAGGATGCTGATGTCATGCTGATGTGGACGGGTTACTCAGCATAAGGTTACTGACCTGATCCATTCCCTATATTTCCGACCTAGTTCAGAAAGTCTCTAGCTACTGGTTTCAAACTCACAATTTATATATGGCTAAATTTCACGTTTGGTCACTCGAATTGCTACAAAATTTCACGTTTGGTCACTCGAATTCGTTTATTCCATTCGTAGTCACTTAAATTAGTTGAATAGTCCAAGTTCGGTCACTTTCCGTTAACCTCCGTCAGACTCCGTTAGTGCCGTCAGTTAACTGCTGACGTGGCTAACAGAGATGCCTAGTCACCCAATTTTAACCCAAGAAAAAACAGAAATTGACCCGCCACGTCAGAAAAACATGTCACCTCATATAAACACAACCCAACCCACCCAACCTAAAAAAACCCATTAACCCACCCAAAAATCGAACCCGTGACCCATCCACCCTTCTTCTTCCTCCTCTATACCCTGCTTCTGCCGCCGCCAGAGGGATTTCCCCTCGATCTCCCTGCTGTAGCCCCCGCTGCCGGATCCAGATTCGCGAGGAAAAAGAAAATGAGAAGGAGGAACCAAAAAAGCCGGTTCTTCGCCATGGTCCTTGGCGTGTGCCTCCATCAGAGGCTTCTCCCAAGCCATCATAACACCTTTATTGTGAGAGTCCAAGAGCTTGTCTTCGCTAAAACTAACCCTATCTTCCAAATAATCCCCATTGGAGTTGCTGTTGTTCTCATTTGCTCTCCTTGCAATGGTTCCAAGAATCAATTCAGCTTGAATTCCTGTATGACAACACAGAGAGCTCAAAATGGCCAGTTCACCCAATCTACTTACAGCTACGGGCACTTGAACGATACATTTTGGCAAATTTGAATGCCCAGCAAAAGGATAAAATGGCGGATTCCAACAGTGAAACATAAACAATTAGTTGCGGAAGCTAGAGGAGAGAGTTGGCAAGCAATAAAATCACAAATACCAGCATTAAGGAGAATATCAAAGGCTTCCTGGTGGCCGGCATCCATGGCGAAGTCGCCAGCAGAGTGATTAGAAGGGGAAAGAGCGTTCCAAGGGGCGCCAGCTTCTCACTTTCTTCTTCCTCGTGAATCTGGATCCGGCGGCGGGGCTGCAGCAGGGAACTGACGGTCACGGTGAATCGCCTTAGCAGTCTATCCCGGTGAAGGCTAGTCGCCTGCCGGGTATTCTGTCTAAGAGGTCTTGGTCAGCTTAAGAGATTCGAAGATAATTTATGATCTTTCGCAGTTTATCAACAGTAGATCAACCAAAGGTTATTGCAACTTGGACCTAATTAAGGAGCTAGGGGGAATCATACCTAAGTGAGTTCCCAACTTGTAATTAGTAGAGTAGTTAGTAGAGTAGTTTAGTAAATCAATCCTTAATCTAGTTTGCTAGATAATGAACTGAAGATGAGTAATAGTAACTCTAGAGACCCGTGGATTCGATATTTATTACTTGTGTCACTATACTGCAGTCCCTTTCATTGGTTACACTTGGCCGTTGTTAGGTGTTGTGTTTTAGCGTGTCAAGTTTTTGGCGCTGTTGCCGGGGACTTTCTAGATTATTAGGAAAGGCAAAAGTTTGTTAATTTAGCTTTTCTTTCTGTTGTTATTCTTTTCCACCCTTGGTTTTCACTTGGGTGTTTTTGTTTTTCTTGGTGCAGATCTGAATCATGGATCATAATGGCTTCTCCAACCAGTAGGGGTATCCACCACCACCCGAGTGGTATTACCCTGAGACTTACTGGAGCAATCAAGGAGGGGAAGACTATGGATTCGGGTTTCAGTATCAAACCCCCTACTATGAAGAACAATCAGAACCCTGGGCATATCAAGAACAACCTCCTTATCAAGAAGAATTTCTCCCACAACTAGAAGGGCCATCGGAGCTGGAGTTAGCCATGAAAGCCTTCACGGGCCATTCTGCAGAGCCATGCTACACTCCATAGCCAGATCCAAACTATGAATTGAGGCTTCTCGTGGAGCAGTTTGCTCGAGACACTGAGAGATCATACTCCAAGATGGATCTTTATACCCAGGCCTATCGTGAAACATAGGAGATCCTTTTGAGAATTAAGAAGATCCTCGAGGATCTTGAGAAATCTTATGAACAACCTGCTCAATATCACCCTTCTGCTACTATACTAGAAGAGGAGGAGGAAGACGAAGGCTACGAAGAAATTGTGGATCAAACAGAAGTTGTCACGGAGAGGGAGAGCTCCCGTGATGATCATGATCAGGAATGTCCTGTTGTAGCCGACCACACCTTCCCACACCCCACACTGAGCTTTGAAGAGTCGGGCATGAGTGAGGAGATGCAAGATGATCTCATCGAAGAAATTGCTTGGCAACTTGCTCTCCAATCCGTGCGGGAAGAAGAAGAGCAAGAAAGGGTGCAGAAAGAAGTTGTGGAGGATGACAAGAGTGAAGCAGAAGGAGTTCTTGATCCTTTTCTAGGGGTGATACCACATTTTGAAGAAGGAAGGGAGGTTGAAGAAGCAATTGGCGTCCAGGGCGAGGATGAAGTTGAGGTGGAAGAGGCTTGCATCGGCCATGAGTTACATGTGATATCTCCACCAAACTTCGAGGAACTACTTAGCAAGGACCCATTTGCAGTGTCTCTTTGCCAGACCAAGGCCACATCCACATCGGTCCCTCTTAAGGGACGCGATGGTGGTCAATCGGTGCTGTCAAATCTAGTTGGGGGCAATGAGACGAGAGAAGAAGAGAAGAAGAGTTCTCGAGGATGGAGACTTCATCCGCATCAAGTGCACGAGCCTTCATCACTTGTCATACCACATGCTCGTGACTTGAGACTCCACCTCATTGACGAGAACCTCATCTTCAAAGAGGTTTTGGGGTGGACCGAAGCTTAAGAGCCACCGTCCGGCTCACGACGTGAAAGAAGCGCTTGTTGGGAGGCAACCCAACCAGTCGGTTTGCATTTCTTTCCCTATTTCTCCTTGGTTGAGTCAGTTTTTTTCTTTGATTTTAGAGTCAATAACTCAATCTTTGTGAGATTTTGTGTGGTGTTTGTGTTCTGATCACTACTCTCTCCTCCTGGAATGCACCACCTACCCCATTCACCATCATTCACACTTGATCTGGTAACTTCATTCTACCCTCCTTATCTATCCTCCATTGAGGACAATGTCGTGCTTAAGTGTGTGTGTGTGGGGGGGGGTGTTCGATTATGTATGCGTGTGAATGTTTGGCTATATGTGTGTGCTTGGAGCCTAGTCCGCTGTACAAATCTCATGATGTGAGGGCTCCAAGTACTGATGTTTGCATGATCATATTGGCACTGTGGGCTTGATTGGTGAATCTAATGGCTTTCGAATTGATGCATGACAACTGGATTGTTACTAGGACAACCTATAATGATGACTGAGACGTGCAGTAGAGTTGTGTAGGGGTTCAGTGTTTCAACTGTTTGCTTACCAACGTGACTTGGATTGATCACTTGTTCTTGACAGTCGTTTATGCATCTAGTTCAGGGAATCAGAATGAGAGATAGAGCATATAGGTAGCCATGTGAGATTTGAGCCAACTCGTTTCTTTCTTGTGCGATAGATCCCACTTTCATGATGTGTAGCATTCACGTTGTCATTAGCTAAGATGGAGGCATAGGAATAGCCCATTACCAAATTGACTGTCCTGGTGTGTCATACCCCCCTAGTCAGCCCCTTTGAGCCGTGTCACTTTCTTTCTTTCGGTCAACAATGAAAAATCACCCGTTTGCATCTCTTAGAAGGTTCCACAGAGTGGTTTTTGCTTGTTCTCTGTTGTTCCTGCTATAAATAATGTGAGGGTTGGAGGTAGTTCTTAAAAGTTGGGCAGGTGTTTGAAAAATGTGCAGAGGTGGTGGTTCTCTCAAGAAATGAAAAAAAAAATAATGAAAAATGAATGAAAGCAAAAGAGAGCCACTACCAAAAATCTGAATCATGCTCATTAAGTAGTGTTTCTTAGCATTCTGGCTTAGAAATACTAACATTATTGTGACCTCATTCGCTCTTGTGCTCTAAAGAATTTGAGTATTGCAGAGTGGCAGAAAGAAAGTAAGTGGTTTGATTGTCTGTGAATGTGTTGGGTTTGGAATTGTGGAACTTTGTGCTATGAATACTTCCACCACCTATAAGGCCTTTTCCCCATGTCCAAGACCCTAGCCAGTCATCTGAACCTGTGTTTAAGACCTCCGGATTAGTTAGTGGTGCATCCCTTATGTGAACTCTAACATTTAGAGGCTACTGTCATGGCGAAGAGACGTTAGAGATTGAGATAATAACCATGCAAATTTGTCGCGTCTAATTGTCCTGACCCCACTGGTCGAGAGTGAGCGATTCATTTCCTTGTTCTATACACTCTTTACCCCGGTGAGGACCTAGATGGCTCGGTCTTGATTCTGATGTCTTGAGTTTTATGCATTAAGTGATTATCTTGGATAAGTGGTTGATTCGAGGCTATGTTGGTTGGTGAACAGAAGGGAGACTCCTCCTTTACCCGACTTTGTTGCACTCAAATGTCCTCTGTGGTGGTTGTCCAGGTTGCTGTTGAAGTTGTCCATGTGTTGATGTCTAAAAGCCATTATGATTCCCATGTTTCGTGCCTATATGATATGTCCCCAAGGGTTGCATGGTTAATTTTTTTTTGAGCTTACCTTGTATCTGACTTGGTTTTCTTGGGGTCAAGCAAACGATTAAGTGTGGGGGGATTTGATGACTCGATATTTGCACATGCTTCCCCCTTTGTTTCTTGATTGTTTAAGCTTGCATTATCGCTTCTTTGGCCTATTTTACGCTAGGTTGTGTTCCTTTGTCACATTTCACGTACCAAGCGCCGAAGGAAAGGCTAGGCGCAAGTTTCAAGTCAATCGGATATCAATTGGCGATTCGGGAGAAGAAACTCGGGCATTACCTGAAGAATAATGGATTTATACCTCATTTATGGACAAATAATCATTCAAGCTTGTCCTTAAAAGAAAGAGGACGAGACTACGAGTGTATGTGATCAAACGGCGACTGATTCGGAGTTCGGACGAGGGAGAAACGAAGCATTGAATATAGGGGAACATGTTCGGCAATAAAAACACGGGCAGGGTACCCTCAAAACACGGCCGTGTTTCATCTGGAACCTGCTAGTGTTTTTTATGCCGAGCCTCTCTTGTGAATACTGCTGAAGGGATTTAAAACACGGGCGGGACCAAAACACGGGTGGGACCAAAACACGGGCAGGACTAAACACGGCCGTGTTTTTGTCCCTGCTCGGGTATAAGTCTGTTTTCTGTGATTTTAGAGAGGGAGAGCTGGGTTTTGATTCCCAAACACCCAAGGGACGAACCCTAGAGAGAGAGAGAGAGAGCGACTTGGGAACATTCTTGGAGCTATTTTGGAGGATTTCTTCGCCATTGGAGCTCGGGAATCAAGCTTGGAGATGGAGATTAAAGATCTAAATCAGATTTCTGCAGTCTCTCTCTTCTCTATGGAGTAACTTCCCTTCACTTACGTTTTGAGGAACCCTAGTTCCATGTGTTAGGATCGTTCTTGTATGAAGTTTTGGATGCTATATTGTTTGATATAATTGATAGAGGCATGATTTATAGAGTCAATTGAAGCCTGATCATCTTCTCTTGATTTCTGCTTTAACCTATGATAGATAGAATCTGATTAGGTTAAGAGAGCTTCCTTGATTGATAGTGGTGAATTGGTTGTGCGAGAGTCAATCAATTCACTTCTTTGTACTGGAATTCATTCCAGTAGTGGAGATCTGTGTGAATCACCTTAGCAGTCTATCCCGGTGAAGGCTAGTCGCCTGTCGGGTATTCTGTCTAAGAGGGCTTGGTCAGCTTAAGAGATTCCAAGCTAATTTAGGATCTTTCGCAGTTTAATCAACAGTATATCAACCAAAGGTAATTGCAACTTGGACCTAATTGAAGAGTTAGGGGAATCATACCTAAGTGAGTCCCCAACTTGTAATTAGTAGAGTAGTTTAGTAAATCAATCATTAATTTAGTTTGCTAGATAATGAACTGAAGGTGAGTAATAGTAACTCTAGAGACCCATGGATTTGATATTTATTACTTGTGCCACTATACTGCAGTCCCTTTCATTGATTACACTTGGCCATTATTAGGTGTTGTGTTTTAGCGTGTCAAGGTGTTCGTCGGACGAGAAATGATGACGCTTCAAGTTGAGGCTGTCTCAGGCCAAATCAATGGTTTGGAGGTTGAAATCAACGACCGTGGAAATGGACTTGCAACTGTGATTCTTTCTTGGGGAATTCCACTGCCTGAAGACACAAATCCACAATCGTGGATTTTGAGGGACCAGGGCATGGATTTTGACATGATGTTGTAGGTTGTTTTTGTTTGCTTTGCGGATTAAGTGACTTATGGACCAAGACTCGAGTTTCTTTGTTATTTTCGGCCCAAAACCAATGTAGTCTATATAAGGAGCCGAACTAAGTTTTTTAGAGGGTAATCAACAATTTTATTTAGAAATACAAACCCTAGAATTGGTTGTTCCAAACACCAACTTCTCTTCTTCTTCTTTCTCGATCATGGAATCGGTTCAGCAAGAGGAAAACAATGATTTCTGCTATCACCCTAGCCGAATAGTCTTTCGTATACCCGACCCTCTTCCCGACTCCTGGATTTGGTATTAGTTTTTTTCCGCTTTGTGATCGTTGTGCTTTAATCGATCTTTGATGTGTTTCTGATTGTTTAAGAACACGAGTTAGAGTCTCGGCTTATATCATAAAGTATTGGTGGTTTAAAGTACAATTTGAAGCTGTACAATAACGTTAAAGGTAACAAATTGAAGTATCATAAGAGAATATGACGTTCATTTTGAGAGTTGTACAATAAAGTATTGGTGGTTAAAAGTCCCATATTTTGAGAGCTTTTATTGGAAAATTCGCGGTGGTCTATCTTTGATGATATTTTGATTTATTCTAAGAAATTAGATGACCACGTGAATCATCTTAGAGCTGTGTTGGAGACTCTTCGAAAGAGCAACTGTATGGTTATCTCAAGAAATGCATGTTTTGCACTAATAGACTTGTGTTTCTGGGGTTTGTGGTTGGTTGAAAGGGATCGAGGTGGATGAGGAAAAGATTGAGGCAATAAAAGCACGACCCACCCCCAACTAATATGAATGAGATTCGAAGTTTTCATGGTCTTGTAGGGTTTTATCGACGGTTTGTAAAGGATTTCAGCTCCATTGCTGCTCCTTTAAGCGTGGCAATCAAGAAGAACATGACCTTCCAATGGGGTGAATCTCAACAAAAAGCTTTAGAGCATTTGAAATATAAACTAAGCCAATCTTCTTTGATGATGTTGCCTGACTTTTCTAAAAAATTCGAGATAAACTGTGATGCCTCTGGTGTAGGCATTGGTGCTATTTTGATGCAGGAGAAGAGGCAAATAGCTCTCTTTAGCAAAAACTGGAGTGGCGCTGCCTTGAACTATCCCACGTATAAAAAAGAACTCTATGATCTTGTTCGAGCCCTAGAAATGTGGCAGCACTAACTCGGGTCTAAGGAGTTCGTGATCCACACCGATCATGAATCCTTGAAGTACTTAAAGGCACAACATAAGCGGAACAGACGACATGCGCGCTGGGTGGAATTCATCGAATCCTTCCCCTATTTGATCTTATACAAGCAAGGTAAGGAGAATGTGGTTGTCGATGCCCTTTCTCATAGGTATGCTTTGATTTCTTCTCTTGATGCTCGATTCATTGGGTTTAAGCATATCAAAGAGTTGTATGTCAATGACCCTAATTTTGGTGAGATTTATGAGTCTTGTGAGAAGCATGGTGAGGGTAAATATTATCGAACTGATGGTTATTTGTTTCGTGGTAACCAACTGTGTGTGCCTCATGCTTAGATTCATGAGTTGCTGGTTAGAGAAGCTCATGGTGGCGGCCTCATGGCTCATTTTGGGGTATCCAAGACTTTGGATTGCCTCCAAGAACATTTTTACTGGCACCACATGAGAAGTGACACGGAGAAGGTGTGTGCAATATGTCTTAAGTGCCGCCAAGCCAAGTCAAAAGATCAGCCAAACGGGTTATACCTTCCTCTCCCTATTCCTACTACTCCTTGGATTGATATTTCTATGGATTTCGTTCTTGGATTGCCTAGGGCTAGAAATGGTAGAGATTATGTGTTTGTTGTGGTTAACCGGTTTTCAAAGATGGCACACTTTATCCCATGTCACAAAACTGATGATGCATCTAATGTAGTTGAACTATTCTTTCAAGAAATTGTTAGGTTGCATGGTATGCCTTGCACTATAGTCTCTGATCATGATGTCAAGTTCTTGAGTTACTTTTGGAAAACTCTATGGAGTAAGCTTGGAACTAAGTTGTTGTTTTCTACCACTTGCCACCCTCAGACGGATGCCAAACTGAAGTAGTTAATAGAACCTTGTCTCAAATGCTTAGGGCTGTCATTAAGAGTAATATAAAGTCTTGAGAAGAATGCTTACCTCATGGAGTTTGTATATAATAGGGCTATTCATTCTACCACTAAGTTTTCACCGTTTGAGATTGTGTATGGGTTTAATCCTTTAACCCCATTGGATTTGTCTCCTTTACCTGTCAATGAGCGTGTGAATTTAGATGGTGCAAAGAAAGCAGAGTTTATTCGAGGTTTGCACGAGAAGGCGCATATGAACATAGATACGGATGGGCAAGGTCTGAAGAACGTGAGCAAGCATCAACGTCCTCAATGATTCGATCCAGGAGATTGGGTCTGGGTACACATGAGAAAGGAACGTTTTCCCCAACAACGACGTTCTAAGTTGCTGCCTCGTGGAGATGGTCCCTTTCAAGTCCTCGCCCGTATCAATGAAAACTCCTACAAGATTGATCTTCCAGGCGAGTGTGGTGTGAGTGCTACATTCAATGTTGCTGACTTAGCTCCTTTCCTAGAAGACGACTCAGATTTGAGGGAAAATCCTTTTCAAGTGGAGGGTGATGATGAGGGCATCAACACCAAGGCAATCACAAGTCTAACTTTGGCGCGAGAGGAGCGTGGTCCAGTCACTAGAAGTCAAGCCAAAGCATTCAAGGGTCCACTTCAAGCTTATTTGGCTAAGAACTTCACCAATATGGAGGTCGAGGTGTTCGTCGGATGAGAAGTGATGACGATTCAAGTTGAGGCTGTCTCAGGCCAAATCAACGGTTTGGAGGTTGAAATCAACGACCCTGGAAATGGACTTGCGACCGTGGATTCTTTGCAAGGTATTTCCACTGCTTGAAGACACAAATCCATGATCGTGGATTTTGAGGGGCCAGGCCGTGGATTTTGACCTGCTGCTGCAGGTTGTTTTCGTTTGATTTGCGGATTAAAAGACTTATGGACCAAGACTCGGGTTTCTTTGTTATTTTTGGCCCAAAACTTATGTAGTCTATATACGAGCGGAACTAAGGGGTCGTTTGCTTGTTGGATTTGAAAAATGAGGTTTTGGCCAATAAAAACCTTGGGATTTATGTTGGATTTATTGGATTATGGATTTGAAGAGTCTAATGTTTGCATGATAGATTTGATGATGGATTTGTTAAATAAATAACTAACCATCAAGGATTTGCAAATCCCAAATCAATATGTGGGATTTACAAGTCCGTGGGGTCCACGAATTTGTTTCCAAAATAAAGACCAAATCCATGGACCCCACGGATTTAGCACCCTTCAACAAAAAATGGACTTATGTTAAATCCATCAAGCTTGGGATTTGGGTACCAAATCCATGACCCAAATTGAACAAGCAAACGACCCCTAAGTTTTTTAGAGGGTAATCAACATTTTTATTTAGAAATACAAACCCTAGAATTGGTTGTTCCAAACACCAACTTCTCTTCTTCTTCTTTCTCGATCGTGGAATCGGTTCAGCAAGAGGAAACCAATGATTTCTGCTAGCTCATCACCCTAGCCGAATAGTCTTTCGTATACCTCACTGACATGCAAAAACACAACACCAAACAGTGACCAAGCGTAATCGCAGTCCGGAAATGCAGTAACAGGCAAGCTCTAATTGTCAACTCGGGGTCTAGATCTACTGCTTACTCCGTGTATATCTGTTATCTAGCAAACTAAGTTGATTGATTGTTGATTTAAGTAAAAGCATTAAGAAAGCAGGAAATGGTTCGGTTTTCTAAAGCAAAGGAAGAGTCACTCGGGAATGAGTCCCCCTAGCTCCTTAGTTAGGTCACAGTTGTAATTACTTTTGGTTGCTTTACTGCTGATTATACTGCGGAAGATCCGACAGTGGCTTGGAATCCCTTAAGATGACCAAGCCCTCTCAATCAAACTACCCGGTAGACGACTAGTCTTCACCAGGAAAGAACGCTGAGGCAATGAACACAGAACTCCCTCTACCATTAACACATGAACAACTTCAACAGCAACCTGGACGACCACCACAGAGGACATTCGAGTTCAGCAAAATCGGGAAAGGAAGAGTCTCCCTTCTGTTCACCAACCAACCTAGACTTGACTCAACCACTTATTCAAGACAATCAGCTCATGCATAAAACTCAAGACATCAGAATCAAGACCGAGCCATCTAGGTCCTCACCGGGGTAAAGAGTGTAAAGAACAAGGAAATGAATCGCTCACTCTCTACCAGTGGGGTCAGGACAATTTGATGCGAAAAATGCACATACTTATTCTCTCAATCCCTAACGTCTCTTCACCATGACGACAGTCTCTAAATGTTAGAGATCACATAAATGGGTGTCATCACTAACTAATCCGGAGGTCTTAGACACAGGTTCAGATGATTGGCTAGGGTCTTGGACATGGGGAAAGGGCCTTATAGGTGGTGGAAGTATTCATAGCACAAGGTTCCACAATTCCCAACCCAACACAATCATAGTCAATCAAACCACTTACTTTTTTTTTCTGCCATTCTGCATTACTCAAATTCTCTAGAGCACAAGAGAGAAGGAGGTCACATAAATGTTAGTATTTCCAAGCCAGACTGCTAAGAAACACTACTTAATGAGCATGATTCATATTTTTGGTAGTGTCTCTCTTTAGCTTTCATCCATTTATTTCTTCTTTTTTTTCATTTCTTGAGAGAACCACCACTCTGCACATTTTTAAAACACATGCCCAACTTTTTTAAGAACTACCTCCAACCCTCACATTATATTTATCAGAAACAGCAGAGAACATGTAAAAACCACTCTGTGGAACCTTCTAAAAGATGCAAAGGGGTGATTTTCCATTATAGACCGAAAGAAAGGATAACACACGGCTCAAAGGGCTGGCTAGGGGTATGACACATCAGGATAGTCAATTTGGTCATGGGCTAATCCTATGCCTCCATCATCTTAGCTAATGACAACGTGAATGCTACACATCATGGAAGAGGGAACTATCGCATAAGAAAGAAACGAGCAGGCTCAAATCTCACATGGCTACCTATATGCTCTATCTCTCATTCTGATTCCCTGAACTAGATGCATAAATGACTTTCAAGAGCAAGTGATCAATCCAAGTCACAGTTGGTAAGCAAACAGTTGAAAAACTGAACCCCTACACAGTTCTACTGCACGTCTTAGTCATCATTATAGGCTGCCCTAGTTACAATCAAGTTTTCATGCATTAATTCGAAAGCCATTTGATTCACCAATCAAATCCACAGTGCCAATACGATCAAACATCAAGCAAACAACAATACTTGGAGCCTTCAAATCTTGAGATTTGGACAGCAGACTAGGCTCCAAGCACACATATATGTACATTCCAATGAATACAAAGAACCCCCCCTCCCCCACACACTTAAATGCGACAGTGTCCTCAATGGAGCAGAGGGAAGGGGAACGATGTTACCGTGAAATGAGATCAGGAATGGGGACTAGAAGGTAGACCAGTCAATAGAAGGGGACTGGAAGGGGGACCAGTCCAAGGCACAGAGCTAAAGTCATCAAAAGAAACACACTGGGTGAAAGAACCGGAGTTCCAAGTGGACAAACCGAAAAACGAACGAAAGAAAAACAAACCTTGGTGGGGTTGCCTCCCCACAAGCGCTTCTTTACCGTCTTTAGCTGGACGGTGGCTCCTAAGTTTCGGTCCACCCCAGAACCTCCTTGAAGTTGAGGTTCTCGTTGATGATGTGGAGTCTCAAGTCACAAACAGGTGATGTGACAGGTGATGAAGATGGCTCGTGGCCTTGAGGAAGATAAAATCTCCACTCTCGAGACCTCTCATTCGCGTCTGCTCTTGTCTCATTGCCCCAAACCAGATAAGATATATTCGATTGACCACCATCGCATCCACCAAGAGAGATCGATGTTGATGTGGTCTTGGTCTGGCAAAGAGACACTGCAAATGGGTCCTTACCAAGCAGCTCCTCAAAGTTTGGTGGAGATGTCACATGTAACTCATGGTCGGTGCATGCCTCTTCCACCTCAACTTCATCCTCAGCCTGGACACCACTTGTTTCTTGAACCCCCCTTCCTTCACCAGATTGTGGTCTCTCCCCTTGGAAAAGATCAAGAACTTCCTCTTCTTTGCTTTCTTCCTCATCCTCCACAACTTCTTCCCTCACCCTTTCTCGCTCTTCTTTTTCTAGAACAGATTCGAGAGCAAGTCGCCATGTAATTTCTTCAATGAGATCATCTTGCATCTCCTCGCTCGGGCCCAGCATGTTAGAGCACAAATGAGGAAAGGTGTGATATGCAACCAGAGGACTTTCCTGATCATGGTTATCATGGGAGTTCTCTATAATAACTTCTGTATGCTCCTCAACGTCCCCGTAGCCTTTGTCATCCTCCACCTCTTCTAGCGTGGTAGCAGAAAGGTAATCTTGAGCAGGATGTGAGCAAACTTTCTCCAACCACTCTATTTGATTCGCTGAGCACTGGACAGTCTCCTCCATTTCATGGAGAAATGAGGTATCGGAAGGGGAAAGGGCTTGGATTTGAAGATCCATCTTGGAGCATGATCTCTCAGTGTCTCGAGCAAACTGCTCCACGAGAAGCCTTAATTGTTTGTTCGGAACTTCTAGTGAAGTGTAGCATGGGTCTACAGAGTGGCCCGTGAAGGCCTCCATGGCTAACTCCAACTCAGATGGCCCCTCTGGTTGTGGCAGGAACTCTTCTTGAAAAGGATATTGTTCTTGTGGTTCCCAAGGGTCTGGTTGTTCTCCGTAGTAGGGGGTTGGAACTGACATCCGAATCCATAGTCTTCTCCTCCTTGATTGCTCCAGGAAGTCTCGGGGTAATACTACACAGATGGTGGTTGATACCCACAATGGTTGGAGAAGCCATGAGGATCCATGTTTCAGATCTGCACCAACAAAAACATAACACCCAAGTGAAAAGCAAGGGTGGAAAAGAAAAGAAAAGAAAAAGGCTAAAGTAACATACTTTCACTTTTCTACAATAACCTAGAGGTCCCTGGTAACGGCGCCAAAAACTTGACACGCCAAAACACAACACCAAATTGCAACCAAGCGTAATCGCAATCCGAAAATGCAGTAACAGGCAAGCTCTAATTGTCAACCCGGGGTCTAGATCTACTGCTTACTCCGTGTATATATGTTATCTAGCAAACTAAGTTGATTGATTGTTGATTTAAGTAAAAGCAGGAAATGGTTCGGTTTTCTAAAGCAAAGGAAGAGTCACTCGGGAATGAGTCCCCCTAGCTCCTTAGTTAGGTCACAGTTGTAATTACTTTTGGTTGAGCATCAAGAGAAGAAATCAAAGCATACCTACCAGAAAGGGCATCGACAACCACATTCTCCTTACCTTGCCGCGAGGAGCTGCTGCTGCTCGCCCCAGTTCTTCTCTCGCCTGAGACAGAATGTCAATTCGTTGTCCCTGCTGTTCCATCTGGCGCTCCATTCTATCAAATTGTGTCTGGAAAATTGCTCCAATTTGCGTGGTGATGGTCTGTAAAAACTCCGTTGTATTAAACTGTCCCGACATTGCGATTACACCCTCCGGATTTGGCTCATCAGAATTGACTCCTTCCTTTGGATTCCGTCGACCGGGAGGGTCTTGATCAACCGGACCTTTAGACCTCATCCAACGCGTCGTTCCCGCAATGTCGCCTTCCGTCTTTACACTGAGGTGAACCGGGCTCTGATTACCACTTGATAGCACCCAGGTACGTGTTGAGTTCACAATTTGAGCTTGAAAAGCCAAGTCTAGCAACTCGTCGACGAAACCAAGCCGCCAAAGACAATTGAAAACGAAAAGGGATAGAACTCTTGTGGAATCCTACACCTGGAGGCAGGCTCAAAGATTTTATTTCGAAGTTCTCCCACGATCAAGGCGGTATTGATCGATACTAGAGCAGGTTCCAGCTTGGTTTTCTCGGCCAAAGCTCTTCAACCAAAAACTAGCGACAAGACTTAGTTTAGGGTTTTTAATTTTCTGTATTCAACTCAAAACTACTTTAAAATACATTGGTAGGCCTTAAATAGAGATTACAAATAGTCTGGAAAGCAAAAGAAACCGAAACAAACTAGGTAAACCAAAACAATCATAATCCTAACACAATGCGGAGACTTAAAGTGCAAGTAACAACTGGTGTTGATGCCAACTTTGAGACCCTCGTTCTCCATCCTTCCGATTCCGATTGGATCACCCAATACCTTGTTTCCGTACTAGAAAATGCGAAGTTTCATGTGGGCTAAACATTGAAGCCAGATTCCCACCCATTCGTCGTGCTTGAGCTTCAAAGTGGCCTTCCCGAAACTGTCCATGCCTTAGGCAAAAACTGGCAGTTTGCCTGTGTTGTCATAGACTTTTGATGAGCTCGAAAACCACTCTTCCCAGCATCGCCTCGAGCTCCCAGACACTCCAAGTTGTAAAGGGAGTTACAATCTACAAAATAAAACCTCCAACCCCCATTTTCATCCATCCAATCGAGAGAACTATACTTGCAAAGAGAGCTACCCGAAACAGCCTCCACATGTAACCAAAATCCCAGGTCTTTCCAGCAAATTGAATTGGGTTCTTGACTCAATAATTTCCACTTGTAGATTAATCCGTTTGAGATCATATCAAGCCCCTCCCCCCTCTTCAAAAAGATTTGCCCTCAAAGCTCGTTCCTTCCTCTGCTCAAATTGGGCGCAACACTGACGCCAAAGGGGATCGAAAGTTAGCTGCGAAGTCGGCAGCTTTTGAAAAATTATGTTCATGTTCTTCAAGCTGGAATTGGGAAATTCTGGATTCTGGCGGCGATACTCTAATTCTCCTCCTTCAAGCGCTTTAGTAGACTCCCAATTGAACATTTAGTCCGGCCCCAAACATCGTCTCAAGCATGTCGTCGTCGAATTGACAATTGCCCCTTTCACGCCGTCCGCCTTGTTGATATTCGGAGAACCCAGGCTATAAGAATTGGATTTGGGCGTTTCTTCCCCAACAATTGGCGGCCACAATTGAAGCTTCCAACAACTTCCAGGGATCAAACTCGATGAGTTTTCATCGGCCGCTTCGGTCGATTCTTCACCAGACTCCCCAACCATTTCACGCGCATCTTGCTCGTGTTTGAGTTCAAATAAGGGGGTTGGAGTATGATTGTGATCCTACAGAACAAGCAAAGTTGTCTCCAATTGATCGAGGGAAAATCTTCCCTTGGTCGGAGGGAACGCGGCGGGCTTCTTGCGTTGGGTCGGATCGCCCCCAAAAGTGCCATCCAATAGCCCCTCTCTCCTGCCCTGCCTTGCCGTTGCCGGAGAACAGGGACTGGGCTTGGAGCTCGTACGACGAAGCTTGTCTCATCACAAGTTCGTCAACATGAATCGACCCGCGAATAAGTCTGCTTTTGAGCTCAAATTACGTCAATTTGAGCTTGCTCGCTCTGTGCAATTACGCCCTTATAATGCAATCGCATTCTCCGGCCCAATTGCTGTTTTTGTTTCTGTATTTCTAATTTATCCACTAGGTCAGTCTGGTTGGTTTTTTGCACCCAGTTTTGGTGTAGCAGCTATATTTCGATTCATCCTCTTTTTCCAAGGGTTTCATAATTGGACACTGAATCCGTTTCATATGATGGGAGTTGCCGGTGTATTGGGCGCGGCTCTGTTATGCGCTATTCATGGTGCTACTGTAGAAAATACTTTATTTGAAGATGGTGATGGTGCAAATACATTCCGTGCGTTTAACCCAACCCAAGCCGAAGAAACGTATTCAATGGTCACCGCTAACCGCTTTTGGTCCCAAATCTTTGGGGTTGCTTTTTCCAATAAACGTTGGTTACATTTCTTTATGTTATTTGTACCAGTAACCGGTTTATGGATGAGTGCTCTTGGAGTAGTCGGTCTGGCTCTGAACCTACGCGCCTATGACTTTGTTTCTCAGGAAATACGTGCAGCGGAAGATCCTGAAAAGATGATCAGACTTCAATTGACTCAATCAAAACACTTCAATCGATTATAATAAAAAAATATCACAATCCAAACGTAATTACAATCAAGATTTCTAACACATGGAACTAGGGTTCTTCATACCCAAGTGAGAGAAAGTTCTAATCCATAGAGAGAGAGAGAGAGAGAGGAAAACAGAAATCAGAGTAGTCATACTCATAAAGGTGAGGAAAATCTGCTCTAGGATGTCAATCTTCACTCCTGGGGATGCAATTTGGGCTTCAAGGGTTTGTTCTTCGCAATTTCTCTCTCTAAAACTCTGTTTTTGCTCCAAAAAGTCGATTCTCTCTCCTTTGGCTCGAATCTGCCTCAAAAACCCGATTCTGAGCAAAACACGGTCGAGGGCACGACCGTGTTTTGCTTTTGCCCGTCTGTGCCCTTGCCACGTGTTAAAAACACGCTCGCGTCGACCAAAACACGCTCGTGCCTAAATATGGACACGACCGTGTTTTTCTTTAGGACAGCCCGTGTTTTGCTTTTCCATCAGTTCAGCTCTCGCACATAAAAACACTGGCATGCCTGTTTGTGTACACGGCCATGTTCTTTAGGCCTCCTGCCCGTGTTTTGCCCCTAGCTCGACCGAATGATCTCCAAACGCCTCGAATCTCGTGCTTAGCCTTTCCTTCGACGTCTGGGACCTGAAATATGACAAAGTAGCACAACCCAAAAAAAACGGGCCAAAAATACACGACTACTAGCCGCAAACGGATAAGAACTAAGGGTGCAAACATGTGCAAATACATAGTTATCACTTACCCTCTTCCCGACTCGTGGATTTGGTTTCAGTTTTTATCCACTTTGTGATCATTGTGCTTTAATCGATCTTTGATGTGTTTCTGATTGTTTAAGTCCACGATTTAGAGTGTCGGCTTATATCATAAAGTATTGGTGGTTTAAAGTACAACTTGAAGCTGTAAAATAACGTTAAAGGTACAAATTAAAGTATCATAAGAGAATATGACGTTTATTTTGAGAGCTGTACAATAAAGTATTGGTGGTTTAAAGTACCATATTTTGAGAACTTTTATTGGAAAATTCCTGGTGGTCTAACTTTGATGATATTTTGATTTATTCTAAGAACTTAGATGACCATGTGAATCACCTTAGAGCTGTCTTGGAGACTCTTCGAAAGAGCAACTGTATGGTAATCTCAAGAAATGCCTGTTTTGCACTGATAAACTTGTGTTTCTGGGGTTTGTGGTGAGTTCGAAGGGGTTCAAGGTGGATGAGGAAAAGGTTCAGGCATTAAAAGCACGACCCACCCCAACTAATATGAATGAGATTCGAAGTTTTCATGGTCTTGCAGGGTTTTAGAGACGATTTTGTAAAGGATTTCAGCACCATTGCTGCTCCTTTAAGCACGACATCAAGAAGAACATGACCTTCCAATGGGGTGAATCTCAACAAAAAGCTTTCGAGCATTTGAAATATAAACTAAGCCAATATTCTTTGATGATGTTGCCTGACTTTTCTAAACCATTCGAGATCAAGTGTGATGCCTCTAGTGTAGGCATTAGTGTTGTTTTGATGCAGGAGAAGAGGCCAATAGCTTTCTTGATATGATCCCAAACGGATCAATCTACAAGTGGAAATTGTTGAGTCAAGAACCCAATTCAACTTGCTGGAAAGACCTGGGATTTTGGTTAAGTGTGGAAGCTGTTTCAGCTAGCTCGAACCTGCTGGAAAATTAAAAACTTTAAACGAAGTCTTTTCGCTATTTTTTGGTTGAAGAGCTTTGGCTGACAAAACCAAGCTCGAACCTGCTCTTGTATCGATCAATATCGCCTTGATCGTGGGCGAGCTTCGACATAAACTCTTTCAGACTTCCTCCCGGTGTAGGATTGCACAAGAGTTCCATCCCTTTTCGTTTCAATTGATGTTGGCGGCTTGGTTTCGTCGACGAGTTGCCAGACTTAGCTTTTCAAGCTCGAATTGTGAACTCAACACCTAGCTGGGTGTTATTAAGTGGTAATCAGACCCCAGTTCACCTCAATGGAAAGACGGAAGGAGACATTGCGGGAACGACGTGTTGGACGAGGTCCAAAGGTCCAGTTGATCAAGACCATGCCGTTCGACGGAATCCAGAGGAAGGAGTCAATTCCGACAAGCCAAATCCGGAGGGTGTAATCGCAATGTCGGGACAGTTTAATACAACAGAGTTTTTACAGACCATCACCGGGCAAATTGGAGCAATTTTCAAGACGCAATTTGACAGAATTGACACTCTCTCTCAGGCGCTACCAGAACTGGAGCGAGCAGCAGCAGCTCCTCGCGATAGGGAGGCAGAGGCCGAACAGGGGCAAGGAAACCAAGAGCTTCTAGCTCAAATCGAAGAGTTAGAACAACAGGTGGTGGTACACAATCCTGTGCCTGTGCGTCGTAATCCCATCCTTTTAGAGAACCTTAAACGCGTCGACGTACCTCGATTGGGAATGGAAGATCATACTGTTCTTCCAGTGCAGTCAATTCACTGAGCAACAAAAGCTAGCCATGATCACCTATGAGTTTTTAGACTATGCTGCGCAATGGTTGGAGCGATTGCAACTTCGTCGCCGACAGAATCAGCAACTTCCAGTGACGACTTGGGACGAGTTGCGTGGTCTGATGAGGGAACGTTTTGTTCCGAGCTATTATCACCGCGAGCTCCATGACGCGTTGCAGGAATTGTCAGGGCATAAGGAATGTCGAGGAATACTTCCGAGAACTCGAACTACTCTTAATGCGGGCTGATGTACGAGAAGACAAGGAAGCGACTATTTCACGTTTCCTCCATGGTCTGAATCGTGAAATTCACCACAAAGTTGAGATTCGTTCTTTTGTTGATCTTGAGTAAGTGGTCCATCTTGCAATGAAAATTGAGATGCATCAAAAGCTTACCTCAGGAAGGCGATTCTCGAGCTCAAAGGCAGCTGTTGAGGCTGGACAACTGTGTGTGCCTCATGCTTCGATTCGTGAGTTGCTGGTTAGAGAAGCTCACGGTGGCGGCCTCATGGCTCATTTTGGGGTATCCAAGACTTTGGATTGCCTCCAGGAACATTTTTACTGTCACCACATGAGAAGCGACGTGGAGAAGGTGTGTGCACTATGTCTTAAGTGCCGCCAAGCCAAGTCAAAAGTTTAGCCAAACATGTTATACCTTCCTCTCCCTATTCTTACTATTTCTTGGAATGATATTTCTATGGATTTCGTTCTTGGATTGCCTATGACTAGAAGTTGTAGAGATTCAGTGTTTGTTGTGGTTAACTTTTTTTCAAAGATGGCACACTTTATCCCATGTCACAAAACTGATGATGCATCTAATGTAGTTGAACTGTTCTTTCAAGAAATTGTTAGGTTGCATGGTATGCCTCGCACTATAGTCTCTGATCATTATGTCAAGTTCTTGAGTTACTTTTGGAAAACACTAAGGAGTAAGCTTGGAACTAAGTTGTTGTTTTCTACTACTTGCCACCCTCAGACGGATGGCCAAACTGAAGTAGTTAATAGAACTTTGTCTCAAATGCTTAGGGCTGTCATTAAGAGTATTATCAAGTCTTGGGAAGAATGCTTACCTCATGTAGATTTTGCATATAATAGGGCTATTCATTCTACCACTATGTTTTCGACGTTTGAGATTGTGTATGGGTTTAATCCTTTAACCCCATTTTATTTGTCTCCTTTACCTGTCAATGAGCGTGTGAATTTAGATGGTGCGAAGAAAGCAGAGTTTATTCGAGGTTTGCATGAGAAGGCGCATCTGAACATAGAGAGACGGATGGGTAAGTTCTGAAGGTAACCTGGGTATATGTATTTGGTAAAGTTAAACAAGTGACTACTATATTCTAAGGTATTTATCTGTCAAGTTAACCGATGTATATGTATTTGGTAAAGTTGAAGGTTTTTCTTTAGTTGAAGATTTTAAATGATTAGCCTTATTTTTATACACCGTTTTGTATAAATGAACTGAAGCCAATAAAAGAACATGATATCAGCAAATGCGATAGGGGGGCACAAAAATTTATATATGCTTTTATCCGCAATAATCAATTTAATGGTTGTATTTCGAATACTTATATTTACGCTAAATTGCTTTATTTGGTAATTTCTTTCTTATTCTTATTAGTCATAGTTGCATCTCTGTTTCAGGTAACCCATGAATGAAAACTTAGTCACAAGCTCCCTCCCCTATTTTTTTTATAGCTTATAGCAGAAGTAAGGAGTGTGCAAGTCTAGTTGTCACTCGGAGCCACTCTGTAAACACCATTATTTGCAACTCTCTAGCTATTGTGATGTTGAACTTTTTTTTTATCTAAAAACCTGTATTATTTCACTCGTAATATCTGTCAAAAATTGTTTGGTTGCATTCAAAGAAGCATTGAGTTTTTAAAGCTGAATGCATCTTCAAATTTAGGAGGTACTGATTGCGATTAAGTTATTAACTACCATAATTGTTTGGTTGTGTTCCATGAAGAACAGATTTTTTAATGCAGTTGGCATCTTTGAAAGTGGTTTGCGATTGTTATTAATGGGTCCTTCATTTCTTTCCTCTTCCTATGCCTACAACAGTACAACCGTGTTGGTTGGGTTCTATGGTTCAGAATCAATCTAGGATCGGCCCTCATCTCTGTAACAATTGGTAGTCATGTTTGGCTCTCAAGAGGTTGATGTACTTGCACAACTTTCACAACTGGCAGAATTTGTTAATTTTTTACACTTACTTTTATGTTCATTATTTTTTCCAATGCTTAACAGGTTTATGCGATTGTATTTTCTCCCGCGGGGTTGATGAGAGCCCTTTTCAACCTAAAGCACCGTCTAAACACCAAATAGTTTTTGAAAGGGACCGCCTTAATCAAAGATGATTAACTCCTTTGTCTGACTTTTCCATGCATGCACTTTAAAATAAGAAATTTCTATATCATATTATAAAATATATATTTAGGCATTGTTGTCACATATTTGGTCACTGAAGTTCACTATATACAACCAAATTATTTAAATTTGAATTATCCTTTATTGCACCCTTGCTAAATTCTGTAGTGTGTACATATATATAGATATAACTTAAATAACTTGTTTATATGTCACTGCTTATGCCAGACTAAGGGAATGAAAAAACACTATTAAAAAGGACTTTTATGAAGTTGCCAAACAATGTGCCAATATTTGTTCAATTGTAGACCTAACTGGCTAACTTCACTTCGACTTTCTCATTCAACCTTGGTAGCATGTTTGCAAATCTTCATTCGTTGCATGGAGCTATCTTCAATGTAATATTATATACATACATTTTCGTTATTTTTATTTATTCATCAACAATATATATTTATTGCAGGGAGATTACTATATTGTTGCTGACCATATATACATCTTAGAGTCATTTGGTCAGTCACCCGTACACAGTGGCGGATACATGAATGGTTAGGGGTGTCCTGGGACACCCCTAAAATCTGGAAACACAATTATTCAACCTATGACAGTAATTTGCGTATGAGAAAAAAAAATGTTTAAGTGGTAGTGGGACACCTTTAAAATATGAGAAAATGATTATCCAATCTCCCGTAGTAGTTTGCGTATTGGTATAACCTAAATAATATTTAAGTAGTAGTTTATGTGATTTGAATTTGGACACTGCCACTATTAGTTAATATATTTTCAATTACGCTACAACCCATTTATTATTGTGTTTTAGATCCAAATATAATAGTAAAATGTTATTCTTATCTCAAATTATTTTCAAAACCTAACGATTAAACTCAATTACGGGATATCCTTGTCTAGTAAGATATGTCGAGCGATATTTGTTGAGCAGTATAAACACCGAATGCATTTTATCATTTGATGAAACACATCTGAACTTTTAATGAAACTTTTATTAGTTAAATATTTTCATATTTAATAATTATTTAATTTAATTCTAATATTTAATTTAATTTAATTTTTTATAGAGGACACCCCTACGTAGAATTCCTGGATCCGCCACTGCCCGTACACAATACATTGTCCAACTGCATATTAGTGACAACTTCCCATCATGACTTATATATTTAAAATTTTGCAACTTCATATCTATTACTCGCGTTGTTATCAACAAGGATGCTCTCTACTCGGAAAATCACTTCAATTAACATATTGAATTCTATTAAAGATCAGTAATTTTCTTTCATTCTTAAGTGCAACTACGTAGGTATTATGGAAAGCCTCTCTAATATTCAATTCTATGATCTACTTAAATATTGAAAGATAATATTATATATATATATATATATACATATATATATATGTATATATATATATATACATATATATATATATATTCATATTTTAATTGAATAATTATTTTATTTCTTAAATCATATTTTTCCTCTTTTATTATATTCTAATCACATTAAGCATACACAAGCATACATGCATACCCGAACATCTATCATATCCACCATTATATATAATTATATATTATATGCTCTCCTGGCCAAAAGGTCGGGGCCTGGTGCTAGTTGAAAAAGGAAATTAGAGGGCTTTGCCCCTCGGCAGAGAGTTTTGGCGGGAGGTGTATCTGTTGGTGGGAACATTTGGGCAAGGAATGGAATTTGGAAGCTTTTGTAAATGATGAGTTGCTCGTATAGAGCTTTAAGGCAAGCGAATTGGGATGGGAGCGAATTTTGGGACACGCGCTTTATTGAAGGAAGCTGCTCTCTTCCTTATTTAATTTCGTGTTTTTCTCACTTGCTTCCATATGGCTACAAAATAGGGTATTTATAACTCTTCAAATTACAAAATATCCATCTCCACCGCCTTAAGTTTACAGCTCTCAAATTTTTTATTTTTTTTAATCTACTTAACTAACCTAACTGCCCATATTAATTTAACTTCTACATCCTTCCATACAGATACTCACATATATCTCTAGGATGTTTTGATACTTTTAGCTTTAATTTTTATTTAAAATTTATTTATTTCAACACTCCCCTTAATGTTTAATTATTCGTAACTCCGAGTAGCGTCCTCATCTTGACGAACACGTCTTGCTTCAATGGCTTTGCGAATATATCAACAATCTAGTCTTTAGTCTTCACATACTGCAACATTACTTCTTTCTACTCCACACATTCTCTCAACAAATGATATCTTGTATCAATGTGCTTACTGCGATCATGAAACACCGGATTCTTTGCTAATGCCAGGGCAGACTTGTTATCCACAAAAATTTCAGTAGACTCTTCTTGTGTCATGTTCAATACCTTCAACAACTTTCTGATCCATATCGCATGACACACACACACACGATGTAGCAGCAACATACTCAGCTTCACAAGTAGATAGTCATGATAGCTTGCTTCTTTGAACTCCATGTGAAAGTTGTATCCCATAAAAATTACAAATCGTGTAGTGCTCTTGCGATCATCCATGTCTCCTGCCCAATCACTATCCAACTATCCAACCAATTGGAAATAATATGACTTAGTATAAAATAGACCATGATTGATTGTACCTTTAATGTAGCGCAAGATCCTCTTGGCACCATTCCGTTGCGACATAGTTTGCGTCTCCATGTTTCTACTAACTAATGCACCTGCATAGTGAATATCTACTCTGGTACAAGTCAGGTAGCTAAGACTTCCCACAAGGCTTCTAAACTCAGTCGAGTTAACCTTCTCTCCTTTGCAATCCCTGGATAATTTCAGTCCACACTCAGCTGGTGTGCTCACAGGATTACAGTTCTCCATCTTAAACTTCCTCAAAACTTCCTTGGCAAAACCAATGTCAGTCATTTCGAATTCACGAACCATCATCTTCTTGAATTCTTCAAACATTTGAGGATCATTACATGTGAAGATGAGATCATCTACATATAGGCAAATTATCACTATTACTCACCCTTGCACCTTCTAGTATAAGGGATGCTCATGTGGGCATTTATTGAACCCGTTCTGCTGAAAATACTTGTCAATCCTATTATTCCAAGATCTTAGTACTTGTTTCATACCATAAAATGCTTTCTTTAGCTTGAACACCTTGTCTTCTTGACCTTTAATGACATATCTAGGGGCTTGCTCCACATAGATATCTTCCTCAAGATATCCATTATGGAAAGCTGACTTTACATCCATCTGATGTATCTTCCATCCATTTTGAGCAGTGAGAGATATCACCATCCTAATACATTCCATTATTACCACGAGAGCAAAAACTTCATTATAGTCAATGCCTGGTCTCTGACTGTATCCTTTAGCCACCAATCTTGCTTTATGCCTAACAACTTTACTTTTCGCATCCTTCTTTGCTTTAAATACCCACTTCACACCAATGGGCTTCTGGTTCTTAGGAAGTGATACTAGCTCCCAAGTCTTTTTCTTCTCAATAGCTTGAATTTCTTTATCCATGGCTCTTCTCCATTTTCCATCCTTCATGGCTTCTTCGGCATCCACTGGTTCATCATCAATGAATTGACAATAGAGTGTCAATTCATCACCTTCAACGGTTTTCGTTTCCTCATAAATTTCTTCAAGTCTTCTATACTTATGTGGTCTCTCTCTTGGCCTTTCACTCAATCTACCTTCTGGCCTTCCAGGCTCTCTATGACTGGGTGGACTTGATACAGGTGTATCTGTATCTAGTTCATCATCACTTTCATCCATAGCGAATGGATAAAAGGTATAATTCTTCTTTGCTTCAGCAGTCCAATCCCATGTTGCTTCTTCATCAACTACCATGTATCTACTGATGATCACCTTCTCTTCCACAGGATCAAAAATCTTCTAACCCTTAGAATGTTCTGAGTAACCCAGGAATAAGTAATTCTTGCTTTTATCATCCAACTTCTTCCTTTCTTGATCTGGTACGTGCACATATCCGACACTTCCGAAGACTCGGAGGGGAGAGACTGGGGGTTTCCTTCCGCTCCATGCTTCCTGGGGTGTTTGATTCCAAACACTCTTTGTTGGTGACCTGTTCAGCAGGTAGACTACACAATCAACAGCTTCAGCTCATAGCTCCTTTGGCAGGTTCTTGCTCTTCAACATGCTTATCACCATGTTGAGTACAATTTTGTTCTTCCTTTCAACAACTCCATTTTGTTGTGGGGATCTCGGGACTGAGAGAAACCTGCGAATTCCTTGATATTCACAGAACTTACTAAATTTATTCAACATAAATTTTCTCTCTCTATATGATCTCATGGCTTGGATGCAATGACCACTTTCATTTTCCACCATCATCTTGAATTTCTTGAAAGCTTCAAACATATATGACTTCTGTTGCAAGAAGTAAACCCACGGCTTTCTACTGTAGTCATCAATGAACAGTAGAAAATATTTGTTCTTTCCAAACGATGTTGGAGTAATCGGTCCACAAAGATCTACATGGGCAAGCTCAAGCAGTGCTTTAGCTCTTGACAGGGACTCTTTCGGGAAACTTGCCTTGAATTGCTTCCCAACTATGCAACCTTCACATAATTGGTATGGATCATTGATCACGGGAAAACCATTCACCAACTTCTTATGACCTAGTAAATTTAGGCCTCCCAAAATTTAGATGACTATACCTTAGATGCCATAGCCATGTAGTGTCTTTCACACATGCTTTCAAACACTTCGCCATTTCAGTCCAAATATTCAGCGTGAATTCTGTTTCTCGACATTGGGACTCTAGCTTGCAACTGTTTCTTCTCATTTAACAGCTCCAGTTGACGATTCACCATGTGGACTTCATAATTCTTCTCCATCAATTGACCCAAACTCAGGATGTTACTAGTCATGTCTGGGACATAGTTCACATCACAAATATATTGTTGTGACCCATTCTTGAGTCTGATGAGTATAGTTCCTCTACCTTTGATAGGAACTTTTGACGAGTCTCCAAATATGACATTTCCTTGTACGGATTCATCCATCTCCATGAACATGGTTCTTTTTCCACACATGTGGTTGCTTGCTGCATTATCCAGATATCACATGTTGTCTCTCGGTTTTTCATCTCCTTGATGTGACAACATCAATGTGCCTTTGACTTCTTCTTCTTGCATGTTATTTCCTGCTCCATTTCTTTAGGCGCACTCCAAAAATTTGATGTATAATGCCCATATTACGAGCAATTATAGCACTGGACTTTAGATTTATCACGACCTTCATTTGATCTCCAGCTTCCTCTTCCATGTCCACGAACTCAGCCTCTGGTGGACATTTCATAGTTGTTCGTTGTGACATTTCCTCCATCTCTACTTTGATAGGCTCCTCGACCTCGGTAATTGCCTCTGCCTCGACCTCTATTTTGACCTCCTCGACCTCAACCTCGGTAATTGCCTCTGCCTCGACCTCTATTATGACCTCCTCCTCATGCACTTTCTTTCTTTTCAGTAGCAATCGTTGTAGCTAAGACTTGCTCTGGCTTCTATTATCTAGCCTTTCTTCTCGTGCTTGCAGTGAGCCGATGACTTCATCCACCATCAAATTTGATAAGTCTTTGGATTCCTCCACAGCCACCACCACATATTCAAACTTCGGTAATAATGACCGTAGAATTTTCTCTACCACGTTGGTCTCTTAAATTTTCTCCTCATACTATTTCAATATGCTGACGACTGACTTCGCACGAGCGGTGTAATCCGAAACAGATTCACCCTCCTTCATTTTCATTGATTTGAAATCTCCCCTCATTGCCTGAAGTCGAACCTTCTTTACTGGTTCTACGCCTTGCATTTCCTTTTTCAAAATATCCCATGCTTCCTTAGCTATGGTAGCATCTGCTATTTGGTCGAACATCGATTCATCAAGATATTGATGAATAAGAGTGAGTGCTTTTTGATAACTGATATACCGTTAATTACACATGTTTTTACCCCTGTTCTTACACCGTTTGAGATATGATTTCTCGTGTTTTAGGCCGATTTCACGCTAGGTTGTGCTTGTTTGTCATATTTCAGGTCCTAGTACGTGAATGGAGGCTTGGGAGCGAGTTTGGGGTCGATTGGATGAAGATCGGACGCGTGGCGAGGTGCTAAGGAAGCCACACGGGCACACCCACAAATCACACGGCCGTGCAACGCATATTTCTGGCCGTGTGTGTTTTGCCGAGAGCAAACTCGGCCCGCCCTGACTTTTCGCACGGTCGTGTGACGAAGTGATCTGGCAGTGTGACTTTTGCCGTGGGCAGACACGGGCAGATGGAAATCAAACACGGCCGTGCCATTCTGGCCGTGTGAGATGCCTGAAGATCGAACTTAATGAAACGCGGCGTTTCGACTCACACGGGCAACTGGGTATGCCACACAGCCGTGTGGTCCTGCCCGTGTGAGTCGGGATTTCCTGGTTTTAACCCAATTCCGGGCTGCAAGAGAGAGGATCGAATTCCTTGAGCAAAAACAGAGTTTTAGAGAGAGAAAGTGCGAAGAACTCATCCTAGAAGCCATCTTGGAGCTGGGTTTCATCAAATCAAGCTTGGAGATCGTCCTAGGAGTGGAAATCATCATCCCGGAGCAGATTTTCCTCATCATTATGAGTATGACTACTCCGATTAATGTTTTCTTTTCTCTCTCTATGGAGTAGAACCTCTCTCTCACTTGGGGATGAAGAACCCTAGTTCTATGTGTTAGGGGATTGATTGTAATGACTTGGGATGATATTACTGTTTGATTATAATCGAATGATGCATGTTTATTGAGTCAATTGAAGTCTGATCAACTTTTCCTGATTCCTGCTGCAATCTGAGATAGATAGAATCTGACTAGGTTGCTAGAGTCTCATCATTCGATAGTAGGAGATTGGCTATACGAGAGTTAGCCAGTTTACTGCTTTGTACTGGAATCTAATTCCAGTAGTGAATTTCTGTTCTTACTGCTTCAGCTTTCTATCCCGGTGAAGACTAGTCGTCTGCCGGGTAGTTAGACTGAGAGGGCTTGGTCAGCTTAAGAGATTCCAAGCTACTGTCGGATCTTCCACAGTTTAATCAACAGTAAATCAACCCAGGGTAAATTGCAATTGAAACCTAACTAAAGAGCTAGGGGGATTCATTCCCGAGTGACTCTTTCCTGCTTAAGAAAACCGAATAATTTCCTGCTTTATTTCTGCTTTTAGTTTAAACAACAATCACTTACTTTAGTTGGATAGATAACAGAGAATCACTGAGTAAGCAGTAGATCTAGAGCCCGGGTTGATAATATAACTTGCCTGTTACTGCATTCCCGGTCTGCGATTACACTTGGTCGCAGAATGGTGTTGTGTTTTGGCGTGTCAATAACTCTTTCAATTTTTTCTCAATACCTCTTTTCAGTAGGAGATAAACGAGAATCCTCTGTGGGAATCTCTTAACTTTTCTCTACAATATCCCAAGCATCTTGGGATCCCAGGAAGACTCTCATACAGATGCACCAATTTTTGTAATTGGTATTGGTAAGGTTGGGAAATTGAATGGGAAAAGTGGATTTTTCGGCCGTTGGACAATCGTGATAACAATAACACGAGAAATTGTTTTCTTATGTGAAGTTTAGGCTAGACTGCAACCATAGAGCATACTAAGAAATAACTCAGCCTCTGATACCACTTTGTTGGAAATAAAATAATTATTTCCTAAATTTCTTTTGTTGGGAACATTTGGGCAAGGAATGAAATTTGGAAGCTTTGGTAAATGATGAGTTGCTCGTATAGAGCTTTAAGGCTAGAGAATTGGAAAGGAATTTTGGGACAGAGGCTTTAATGAAGGAAGCTTCTCTCTTTCTTATTTAGTTTCTTGCTTCTGCTCACTTGCTTCCATATGGCTACAAAGTAGGGTATTTATAACACTCCAAATTACAAAATATTCATCTCCACCGCCTTAAATTTATGGCTCTCAAATTTTTTGTTTTGTTTAATCTACTCAACTAACCCAACTGTCTGTTTAATTCAACTTCTACATCCTTCCATACCGATACACTCACATATAGTTCTAGGATGTTTGGATAATTTTAGCTTTAATATTTATTTAAAATTTTATTTATTTCAACACTCACCCTTAAAGTTTAATTAGTTGTAATCCAAGTAGCGTGCTCATCTTGACGAATGCGTCTTGCTTCAGTGGCTTTGTGAAGATATCAACAATCTGGTCTTCAGTCTTCACATACTTCAATATTACTTCTTTCTGCTCCACACATTCTCTCAACAAATGATATCTTGTATATATGTGCTTACTGCGATCATGAAAATACCGGATTCATTGCTAATGCCAGGGCAGACTTGTTATCCATAAAAATTTCAGTAGACTCTTCTTGTGTCATGTTCAACTCCTCCAGCAACTTTCTGAGCCATCGCATGACACGCACACGATGTAGCAACAACATACTCAGCATCACAAGTAGATAGTGTCATGATAGCTTGCTTCTTTGAACTCCATGTGAGAGTTGTATCCCAGAAAATTACAAATCGTGTAGTGCTCTTCCGATCATCCATGTCTCCTACCCAATCACTATCGCAGTATCCAACCAATTGGAAATAATCTGGCTTAGTATAAAACAGACCATGATTGATTGTACCTTTAATGTAGTGCAAGATCCTCTTGACAACATTCTAGTGCAACATAGTTGGCGTCTCCATGTATCTGCTGACTAATGCAACTGCATAGAGAATATCTGGTCTGGGCACAAGTCATGTATTTCAGACTTTGCACAAGGCTTCTAAACTCAGTTGAGTTAACCTTCTCTCCTTTGCCATCCTTGGATAATTTCAGTGTGACATAGTTGGCACCTTCCGCATGAATGAAAATATGTTGTTATGTAGTCTAGCAAGAGCCTGCATAATAGTTGACCTTGTTGTCGATCCACAAGACCCTTCACCACACTCCAATCGACACAACTTCACTTGTTGACACTACTGCTGAGCTAGCAATGTTGTTGGACTCGCTATGCTATTGAACTCGCAAACCGCAGAACGCGTGACATTTTCGATGTTGCTGACCTTGCATCACCGCTTCCATGTGGTATTGATAGACCGTTAGTTACACATGTTTTCACCCCTGTTCTTACACCGTTTGAGAGGTGGTTTCTCGTGTTTTAGACCGATTTCACACTAGGTTGTGCTTGTTTGTGATATTTCAGGTCCTGGCAAGTGAATGAAGGTTTAGGAGCGAGTTCGGGGTCGATTGGGTGAAGATCGGGCCCGAGACAAGTCACAAGGGAGGTCACACGGGCTGCCCTGAAACTCGCACGGCCGTGTGAAGTAATGGCCTGGCCGTGCGAGTTTTGCCGAGAGCACACACGGGCAGAGCAGAGGATCGACACGGCCGTGCAAGTGGCCGGGTTGTCCGTGCCACATTCTGCGAGAGCAAACACGGACAAGAGGGGATGTCCACACGGCCGTGCCATTCTGGCCGTGCAAAGAGCCTGGAATTCGAACTAAATGAAACGATGCGTTTTGACTCACACGGGCAACTGGGTGAGCTGCACGGCCGTGCCACCCTGGCCGTGTGAGTCGGGATTTTCTCCTTTTAAGCAGAATTTCAGCCACAATTCGAGAGGATTCGAGTTTTGGAGAGAGAGATCAGTTCCTAGAGAGAGAAAGTGACGAGCAAGAGTTTCCAAGTGCCCTAGATTGATCTTCAACACCATTGGAGGCCAGCTTGAGCTTGGAGAAGTGCCAATCAACGTCCAGAAGCAGGAATCCATCCTTCGCAGTATGAATTCCGTGTCTGATTCTGCTTTTGCTTTCTTCTCCATGGAGTAGTTCTCCCATTCATCTGGGTATGGAGAACCCTAGATTTGTATGTTAGGCTTTGATTGTATGAACCCAAGTACCGATTCTGTGATTGATTATATTCGATTGAGGTTTTAATGATTGAATGACTTGAATCCTGATCAAATTCCTGTTGTTTCTGCTTTAACCTAGAATGAGAATATCTGCCTAGGTTAATAGAGTATCCTTGATTGAAGGTAGGGAGTTGGTGACTTTAGTCGAGGAGCCAACTCACTATTCTGTACCGGATTTACTCCGGTAGTGGAGGTTTTATTCTTAGGGCCTCAATCTGTCGACTCCGGTGGAGGTTAGTCGCCCGCTAGAGAGTCAGATTGAGAGGGTCTGAAGACCTTTAGTCGAGACTTCAGGCTGTTTAAGAACCTTCCGCAGTATAACTGTCATAGAAACTGAACTTGGTAATTACAATCCGGCTTAACTGCAGTCTAGGGGGAACCATATCCGGGTGACCTCTTTAACCTGAATACAACAGTTTACTTGCTTTGTTAGTTTGTTAGTTTAGACTTGCATTCCAGTTTCATTGCTAGATAACAAGAATTCACTGAGTAGTCATCACATCTAGGACCCGGGTTGATAATTAAACCCAAACCCGCTATACTACGCTTTAGGAAGTGGTTTCACTTGGCCAATTCCTAGAGTGACAGTAGAGTCGAGTCAAGTTTTTGGCGCCGTTGCCGGGGACGGCTAGGTTGTTGAAGAAAAGTGATTTATGTTAATTTAGCTTTTCTTTTCTTTTTGCTTTGTTTTCTTTGTCCCACTTGTGCCTTCACGGGTTTGTTGTTTGAGTGTGTGCAGGTAGTGCATGACCCATAGCCAGTCAGGAGGTTTACTGCCGTTGAATCCAGAGATTGACCGCACCTGTCGCCAGCTCAGGAGACAACAGCGAGCTAGACTGGCTACGGAAGAGCGCATAGACGACCACCTGAGCAGCGATTCTGAAGAAGAGCCCGGGATGGACGGAGACTACAACCAACACCAGGGGAATCCACAGCAGGTTCCTCCGGTGAATCAGGTCCTGGGGAACAACCCCATACCCCAGGACCATGGAATTCATCATCCACCGCAGCCGGGTCCCACCTTGGAGTACTACTACACTCCTCGGATTGCTGACATCCGCCCGGTCATCCTCTACCCGCCGATCCCAGCAAACAACTTCGAGATCAAGCCATGCTGGATTCAGCTCATCACATCCTCGATCCAGTTTCATGGCTTGAAGGATGAGGAGGCCAGGGTACATCTGTCCCGTTTTCTGCAGCTGACAAACGGGTTCAAGCTGAACGGTGTTCCCGATGATGCGATCCGCCTTCATCTCTTCCCCCATTCTCTGGCGGGGAATGCTAAGAGGTGGTTGGAGACCCAGCCCCCATTGTCCATCACCTCTTGGGACGATCTGGCGGACAAGTTCGTGAACAGGTACTATCCGGCATCGAAGACTACAGAGATTCAGCGGGAGATCACTCACTTCCGCCAGGAGCCAGATGAGTCACTCCGTGATGCTTGGGAGCGGTACATGGGCTACTTCTGGCAGTGCCCCCACCATGGCTTTAGTGATGCTTTCACTGTGGGGAACTTCTACAGCGCTCTCTCCCCAGATAGCCAGAGGGTGATTGAGTCTTTATGCCCAGGAGGGGATATTCTTACCAAGACTCCACCCGAGCTGAACCAGATGATCAGTACTTTGGCTGCCAGAGATCATTCTTGGGGACAGGGTAGCCGAGGCAGACAGTCCCGGGACCGTGGTGTGCACGCCATGGAGACCAGATCCGGGCTCGAGCAGCAGGTAGCTAAGCTAGTGCAGACATTGAAGCAGCCTAACAGTCTGATTCCGGGCAGAGGTTTGGCTACACCTCCAGTTGCTCAGTGTCAGTGGTGTGAGAGCTCCAATCACCTATTGGAGGACTGCCAGGCTATGAGGGAGTCTACCACACCCCAGGAGCAGTTGGCCTTCATCGCCAATGCGAGGCGCCTCGATCCATACAGTAGCACATATAATGAGGGGTGGCGCCAGCATCCCAACTTTGCCTGGAGCAGCAACACCACTAAACCACCTGGTTTCCCAGCACCAGCAGGTGGTTTTCAGTAGAGGCAGCCCTACCAGGCTCGGCAGGGGCTAGTTCCACAGCAGCCATTCCAGCAGCCCCAGCGCCAGTTTGCCGAGCCAGCAGCAGCTCCAGCCCCAGATGACAGGATGACGAAGCTGGAAAACATTCTAGCTTCATTCATGACGAGCACTCAGGCGACTATCACGAGGTTGGACCAGAGTGTAGCCTCACTGGAGGCAGGTCAGAGGAACCAGGGTGCCATTTTGCAGGATCTACAGACCCAGGTGGGCATCTTGGCCCGCCAAAACACTACCAGGGCACCGGGGACTCTGCCTGCCACCACTGTTCCGAATCCTCGAGATCCTCACCAGCATCAGCAGCTGGATGCCATTTTTACCAGGAGCGGTAAGACCATATCTGCTGATCCTGTCCCGGCCAGACAGGAGGAACCACTGCCTGCTTCAGCACTTCCAGCCGACGATGCAGAAGTGCGGGTGGAGAAAGAAGCCCCTGCTCCCAAGCCACAACCAGTGGTTAAGGAGCATGTACCCCAGCTTCCCTTCCCCACTCGCCTACACAAGGACAAGCTGGAGACTGAGTTTGCCAAGTTCATGGCAATGTTGAAGCAGCTCAATATCAGCATACCGTTCATGGAGGCACTGTCGAAGATGCCCAAGTATGCCAAGTTCATGAAAGATATCTGCACCAACAAGAAGAAACTTGGGGATCTCTCGACAGTGATGCTGAGCGAGGAGTGTTCTGCTATCCTGTAGAACAAGCTGCCCGAGAAGCGCAAGGATCCAGGGAGTTTTACTATCCCTCTTACTATTGGCAGCATGCATGTAGGAAAGTCCTTGGCGGACCTAGGCGCTAGCATTAACGTCATGCCATATAAGTTGTATAAAATGCTAGACCTAGGTGAACTTAGCCCTACTAGGATGAGCATTCAATTAGCTGATCGTTCTATTGTGCATCCTAGGGGAATCATAGAGGATCTGCTTGTTGGTGTTGGTGCATTCACATATCCTGTTGATTTTTTTATTCTTGATATACATGAGGATGTGGATGTGCCCTTGATTCTAGGTAGGCCATTTCTTGCCACCGCCAAGGCACTAATTGATGTGCATGATGGTATCCTTCTGCTCCTCTCATTTTGTAGGACCCTCCTATCATTCCTTCGCCGCCACTCCATCCAGCCTCGCCTCCGAACAAAAAGCTCAAGGAGGAGTGGCGGCCGAAGCAGCAGGTTGCTAAGCCTGCACGGAAGAAGAGTGGAGACCACTATGAGCTGGTCCCACCTCCTGCACCACGACCACCCTGGCCGTCTGGGTACTCGCTCTCCTGCATCTTGCCAGATGGGCAGGTCGAGCTGACTGATGAGGGTGGTCTCATCTGTCGGGTGCATGGCCACAACCTGAAGCTGTACCTCAAGAGCGACGTGGATCCGCTCTTGGAGGCATCTGTTCCTGCACCGCCCTGAGTATCCGCAATTGGCGTCCAGCTAAAAGACGGTAAAGAAGCGCTTGTGGGGAGGCAACCCCACCACGGTTTGATTTTCTTTCTTGTGTTTTGAGTCGGATTGTAACCCGGTTTGGGTTTGGTTTGTTTTTTTTGGTTTGGATGATGTTTTATTGGGCTGACCATTGGACCTAACATACTGTGTTTGAGCTCTTTGGTTTCCTTCGGCTGTGCTTGCCCCGACTGGCCCGTTTCCAGTCCCCTGCAGTCCGTGCATACCGGTAACATCTTTCCCTATCCCTTCCCTCTTCTCCATTGAGGGCAATGTCGATCTTAAGTGTGGGGGGGTGTTTATCTTTTGACTGCATTAGATCTGTCTGTGTGCTTGGAGCCTAGTCCACTGTCCAAATTTTTAAATTTGAGAGCTCCAGGTACATGTTCCGTGCAATTGCCTGCTCAGTATGCTTTGAATTGACAGTCTTTATAGTTATATGCAACCTAGGGAGGTAATGTAGCACTATGGAGGATGTTGATGCATTTAAGAAGTCTCATTTCTTCTTCATATTGAGTTGGTTGATTGAGTGAATTAGTGATCTTAGGACCCTTGAATTGTGTGGTGTTGTGGATTCTCTGCCTGTCATGGACTCTTGTATCATGTTTTGAAAATAAAAGGTGCTCGAAAATGTGCTTCAAAATAAACGTCTCCCGTGCGAATAGGGCGAAAGTGTGTAAGGGGAGACGGGAATTCGTTCCCAATTTCCACCTACTACCTCCAGCCCCCTTACATGTCTTTCCCCCGCACGAGGCTCGAGACATCCGCTCCTGGCATGGCCGGTAAGAGCAGGTTGGGACCCTTGAAAAAGAAAAAAGAAAAGAAAAATAACAGAAAACAAGCATAATAGAAAGAAAAGGGGTTCCAACCATCCTTAAGCAGAAAATAGAGCACCTTGAAAAATGTGAGTCCATGATCTGTTGTTTTTGAGAATCTCTTCATCCACAATTCATTTGTCCTCTGTTCACTATTTGCCATGATGCCGACTCGCCGAAGAAGTTATGAGATGACTTGTGCGTCGGTTGACCTCGTAAGTTGCTAAATGATCTAGGAAGTCCTCTACCTACGATCTGGGTTGTTTGTTGCTATAGAGGTCTGGAGAGTTGCATTGGTTTGAGTTAGGTTTGCTTGGGGACAAGCAAACGGTTAAGTGTGGGGGAGTTTGATAGACCGTTAGTTACACATGTTTTCACCCCTGTTCTTACACCGTTTGAGAGGTGGTTTCTCGTGTTTTAGACCGATTTCACGCTAGGTTGTGCTTGTTTGTGATATTTCAGGTCCTGGCAAGTGAATGAAGGTTTAGGAGCGAGTTCGGGGTCGATTGGGTGAAGATCGGGCGCGAGACAAGTCACAAGGGAGGTCACACGGGCTGCCCTGAAACTCGCACGGCCGTGTGAAGTAATGGCCTGGCCGTGCGAGTTTTGCCGAGAGCACACACGGGCAAAGCAGAGGATCGACACGGCCGTGCAAGTGGCCGGGTTGGCCGTGCCACATTCTGCGAGAGCAAACACGGGCAAGAGGGGATGTCCACACGGCCGTGCCATTCTGGCCGTGCAAAGAGCCTGGAATTCGAACTAAATGAAACGATGCGTTTTGACTCACACGGGCAACTGGGTGAGCTGCACGGCCGTGCCACCCTGGCCGTGCGAGTCGGGATTTTCTCCTTTTAAGCAGAATTTCAGCCACAATTCGAGAGGATTCGAGTTTTGGAGAGAGAGATCAGTTCCTAGAGAGAGAAAGTGACGAGCAAGAGTTTCCAAGTGTCCTAGATTGATCTTCAACACCATTGGAGGCCAGCTTGAGCTTGGAGAAGTGCCAATCAACGTCCAGAAGCAGGAATCCATCCTTCGCAGTATGAATTCCGTGTCTGATTCTGCTTTTGCTTTCTTCTCCATGGAGTAGTTCTCCCATTCATCTGGGTATGGAGAACCCTAGATTTGTATGTTAGACTTTGATTGTATGAACCCAAGTACTGATTCTGTGATTGATTATATTCGATTGAGGTTTTAATGATTGAATGACTTGAATCCTGATCAAATTCCTGTTGTTTCTGCTTTAACCTAGAATGAGAATATCTGCCTAGGTTAATAGAGTATCCTTGATTGAAGGTAGGGAGTTGGTGACTTTAGTCGAGGAGCCAACTCACTATTCTGTACCGGATTTACTCCGGTAGTGGAGGTTTTGTTCTTAGGGCCTCAATCTGTCGACTCCGTTGGAGGTTAGTCGCCCGCTAGAGAGTCAGATTGAGAGGGTCTGAAGACCTTTAGTCGAGACTTCAGGCTGTTTAAGAACCTTCCGCAGTATAACTGTCATAGAAACTGAACTTGGTAATTACAATCCGGCTTAACTGCAGTCTAGGGGGAACCATATCCGGGTGACCTCTTTAACCTGAATACAACAGTTTACTTGCTTTGTTAGTTTGTTAGTTTAGACTTGCATTCCAGTTTCATTGCTAGATAACAAGAATTCACTGAGTAGTCATCACATCTAGGACCCGGGTTGATAATTAAACCCAAACCCGCTATACTACGCTTTAGGAAGTGGTTTCACTTGGCCAATTCCTGGAGTGACAGTAGAGTCGAGTCAGGTATCTAAGGCCAAATTATTTCTAGGTGTAAACATGACCATAGAAATAATTTTAAAATTTGAATTGCTATCAAATTAATTACGTAACAGATACTCTTGTCTAACAAGGTTTCTTTGGATTTCAAACAAAAGAAAACTTTTGAATAGAAAGACAGAATAAAATTTGATGGATTTAATGGGGAAAATAACTCTATGGATTTGAACCAGTACAATAAACTTAACGTATACAATATAATAAGGGAGATTTTAATAACCAAAAACTAGTAACTAACCGAAATAGTAACAGTTAGTAATAATAATTAATAAAAACTTAACTTTCACTTAAGCTTGAAAGAAAACATCACCTGTGTATATTATTGGACTACAAAAATCTTGGTTCTTTCAAATTCAGAGCACAGAAATTCGAAAGAAGTAGAAGAAGAGGAAAAAGCCTGTTGACAACAACGAATAAGCGAGGAAGTTGTCTATAACGGTACTTGTGATGGCAGTAGTACCCTTGGCAGTTGTACTAGCACAAACGGAGACGATACCTCCCGTCCAGCCGATCTACGATATAAAAGACGGATTCTACAAGGAAATGGCAGAATTCGCTGTGCGGGAGAACAACAAGGCACATCCCCATTCCGAGCAGTTGAAGCTTGTGAGCGTGGACAAGGGTTTTCGTTTCCCTTTCACTGTTGGTGAAGTTCATTATCGTCTCTATATAACTTGCTCTGACCGCCAAGGTCGTCAAGCCAAGTACACCACATTTACAGCTCTTATCGGATCGACCAAATACCTACTTATGCTCAATATTTTAACCTCTTCTCCTTTAAGAAAATCTAAACACAAAGTTAGCTAGTTATATAACTATGCATTTTTTGTGAATAATATGCATCAGCGCCATCGTGTATATATATATATATATATCCTATTATGGGATTATGATGATGATGTTATTACGTTGTTGAAGTTTATATTGTATCTGTTCCTGTGGGATTGTCATTGTATTTTGATTGGGACGTGGGAGAAATCAAAACAATATAATGCATTATTGTTGGTATCATCATCTCTTGCTGTAAAATTTGATACCCGAAAAAGTAATAACGCGAGACACCGATTTTACGTGGTTTTCTCGTTCATCTACTGCTAGCGGCTCAATCTCAGCCGAAGCTACTATCCTACCCTTAAATACTCCACTCGAGTAATAGGGTTAGCTAAGGTAAAATACAACTTAGTCTTTCAACAATAATAAGAGTACAAGAGGGTATCACACGTATATCTGGAAAATTACAACCCGACCCGTTGACCTGAACCGAAACCGCCCAAAAAGTAGAAATTTTTATAACCCGAAATCTGAATGACCCGAACCCGGTAACCCATGATTTTTTGGGTCGGGTTGGGTAGGTTAGACCCATTCTATTTTATATATCACTCCCATAATGATAAAATCACTCATAAAATTGGTGAGATGTTTAAACAAAGTAATAAGAATTTGAATGACATGTTTGGAGTTTAAGTATAATCAAATATAATGTGTTTCTTGTAGTAGTATTCCTCTTGTGATTGTTTTTTAACGATTTGCGCAATTTGTATTTCATTTCATTAGCGTCGGAGGATTTGAGAATATGTTAATTGACATGCATTAGGTAAACTATTGTCATGCATATGTGAAAATTTGTATTCTGTAAGAAAATATTAAGTATGTTTGACATTGTTTCTGAGAGCGCTCATAACCCGAAATAACCTGTAACCCGACCCGAAACCGAATGTGTTTGATCAATATTTGACCCGAAATCAGCCAACCAAACATGACCCGACCCGTAACAGGAGTCCCCAACCCGACCCAATTGCCAGGTCTAATCACACATTTCTACACTTGCACTATGACCTACGTAGCTCTTGCACCATTTTCTTTATCAACCCAAAAAGGAAATGCAGAATTCGCTTCTTAACACAAAAGGCCAATTAAACTGAATATAAAGCCCTTCTCAAAATTTTGAATTCAGTTATCAAACTCCCTCCTCGTCACCTTATAAGTTACTACATTTTTGGTCCGCGCTTCGTAGCGGATAAAAAACTAATTATACTAGGTGGCGATGCCGCGCGTTGTCGCGGGCGGAGATGGCTATGGGCAATGTATTATGTGGCTCATTATGGTGTTTTGTTAATATTAGTCTAAAATTAATGTTTTGTTAGCAGTTTTGTTGGTAATATGATTTGACAATATGATATTGACTGAGAAGAGATATATGGCGGTCAACATTCAATTTACAAATTTTTGAAAATTTTGGCTAATAAATGATATTTACCTAAACCGCAGTAGATTCATTGATTATGGGTACGGTATGGGTGACGTATATATAAGTTTGGAAGTTTGTAGATGTGTTTGGGTAGGGTATGGTATTTACTTCCATAATCTAAATGTGTATGAGTTGGGGATGTATACCCATTTTTCGAGGGTGTTTTAATGACACATACAAAAATTAGACCTATTTGTAGAACTTCAAAAGTTTAAGTATCAAAATGTCATACACAAAAAATGTAGGTACTAAAATGCAATGATCCATTAATATTTTGTGGACTTATTGCAAAAAAATATATTTTGAGGACTTATGTGCCAAAAAATAATTTTAGGTTATAAATCTAAAGAGATATTAAGTTTAGATACCAAACTGTAATTTCCATAGTAGAGGCTTAATTCATTTTACGATTATGTATTTAAAATGATAATTATTTATTTTTTTATAGAAAAATGGAATCTTTTATTTGATATGTGTGTAGATACCTGGCCAAACATTCCATGTATAACCGTTGATGATTCTAGCCCGGGTGAAAAAAGAAAAACTCTAGAGAGAAGTAAAAGGATACAAACAGATGTCGCTTATAATTCCAGGCCTTCAAATCTCATAATGGAAAATGATGACTTTCTAATAAGTAATAAACATATATATTTATTTTTAATTGGCCTCGACATTGAGCTGAAAAAGTTAGTGGTTCATGAATCAATTATTAACTGTTGGTGAGTCGTGTAGGAACCCTTTCATACTTGTGATTAGAATACATAAAAATTGTATACTAATTAGGGTTCGAAGAAGAAGGTAAAGAAAGAAATAAAGAAAGGGTTATAGAAGGTGAGTGAAAAATGAAACAAAGAGTAAGTAGACGATGGAAATGTTTTGACCAATTCTTTTAGTTGACCGTCAATACAACAGTCAACCATTTTCACCGTAGCAATTTATTGACACTTGCTTATGTAGATGTCACATATTTTGTTACATGTAGTTAGTAGAAGTTTGAAAAGTACCTCGTAAATGTACTAAATGAGTTTATAAAATCGCTCTTGCAATATTTTAGAGTCGTTTATCTTTTATTATTTATTTAAGTGATACATGGTACAAACTAAATTTATACTTATATGTTATAATGGATTGGATTGCATGATTGGTTCAAAAGAATTGGTGAATTGGATTCATGGATTCATGTGAAATCTAAACATTGGACCCATATGTAAATTTTTAAAAATTTTATGTACAAAATCTCATATAATTTAGATACCAAAAAATAATTGTTCAATGATTTTACATTAAAATTAAATTTGGGGTATCAAAATGTAGAATGTACAATATTATAGTGACTAAGTTGTAATTTAAATAAATTTGGGGTATCAAAATGTAAAATGTATAGCCGCCCAATCAGCTGGTGAGTTTTTTTTTATAAAGGCGATATAAGTTTTATTAATAAAAGAAAGGAAAGAAAAGGAGACAACAGGGGACAGCTCGAGCAAAGGCTTAGGTACCAAGGCTCACACCCCACCTGAGCCAAACCAAGAGAGAATCAGCTGGTGAGTTTAGTTAACGGTAAACTCACTTCTGCTTTTTATAAATCTTAAATCAAATAATTCATAAAATTATTGGGATAAAATACATAAATAAGCCTTAGGTGCGGTTTTAATCATTTATAACGACATACACCATACGCTTACATAAAAAATGAATATATCTTCATAAGTTTTACGTAATGTCTTAATAATTACGAAAAACTTACATACACGTTTTTTCAGTTGATACATAAGAAATAATTATCCTTCCATAAACTTTTCGTAGTGTCTTAATTATTATGTAAGTCTCATATCTTTGTTTAATTGACACATAAGAAATGACTATCACCCCATAACTTTTACATAATGTATTTGTAATTTATGTAGCTATTATAGAATGTTATTGCATTAATCTATCATAATTTATGATATAATAATAAAATTAGAAAGTATAACATTTGATTAAATTGCTATACAAAACAACTAATTTTATAAAATATTAGAGTAGTACAAATAATAAAGAACTTATGATAAAATTTGATACATGAGATAAAAACCCCTTACAGAACAGTACACCTAGCTAAAAAAATACCAAATGATTTCGTAACAAAGAAGAATAACTCAGACTAAAATTAATAAACAATGGCTCTTTTCCTTAAGAAAATGAGGTTGGGGAGATTTTATAGTAATGAACAGTGAATTAGTTTTGGGTTTACTTCAGCTTTTAATTATTATATATAATTTTAATTATATAATAATAGTAATAATAAAATGCCTATGTTTTTTTAAATTATGTGTAAAATGGTTAGTTGAGTTGATCCTGTTTCAACCAGTAAACCTCCAACCCGATTGCTTAGCTGGGTCAAGGTCAGAATTAGATCAACAATCTGGGTTTCCAACCGTGTAAAAGAGAGGGTAGGATAGCCTTTATCATGCGTACCCCAATTAACTTTGAATTAACCATACCTTTTCTTTTAAGTAAGCTTTGTAATTAAGAATGAATTAATATTATAATTTGTTGACCCGCGAATTTTACTTTCTTCTTAATTTAGCCTGCAAAGATTTTTATATATTCGTATCTTACAATTACGTTTATGTGCATCATTTGAACCCAAATTTCTCCAAAAATGGGCGGAGTTAACAGAAACAAAGGCATGTGAAGTAGCAAAAAATGTCACTTTTGCCTTAAACCCAATTAACTAGGTTGGAACCGCGCTATTGGCATGATAAAATTGTAGAGCAAGGACATGTCTGCATATACACTCTACACAATATATACTATTGGCATGATAAAATTGTCATCTCATTTCAAATTTCCTACAACGAGAGCAAAAATATGAATGATATTTCTTTTTTATGAATGGCGAGATTTTATATCATCAAAAAAGCTTTACTTGTGGCAACATCCCTTGCCACTAGGTTCCTACTACAATACCAAAACTGAACAAATTAAGCCAAGAACAAAGCAAGATCAAAGCATACAAATCACAATCACAAGAACCCTTCTATTTCTTCTGTAGAGCACAGCACTACAATATCTTTTTGCACCCTCTCCCTCACTGCATCCAAGCTCGAAATCGGTTTCATATGTTTCACTTTGCATCTGTCTCGCCAAATGCTACTGATAAGGGCTTGCCATAGGAGACGCCCCACTCTACAAACTCCATCAGAGCCTGAGAATGATGATACTGCCCAGTTAAGCTCTTCACCCCAGCTGTCAGAAGAGGGTCTACTAGTAAATTTAGAGAAAAGACATTGATACAGTCCCTTATATCTGCAGCATTCTGCAAATAGATGGTTATGAGTTTCAACTCCTACATCACAGAAAGCACACTTAAAACTCCCCTTATAACCCCAACTCAGAAGCTTATCCCCTGTAGTTATAAATCCTCTGATGATTAGCCAGCAGATAAACTGGTCTCGAGGGATTACAAGGCCCTTCCATACCAACTTATACCATTCCACAGCTGGAAGCCTAGGACGAAAGAAATCCCAGATGAGATTCAAAGGGAATTTCTTTTGAATCCTACCATTTCAATAACCATCTCCATCTATGACTGAGAGGTGCCCCTGAATTTTCTCCCTGCATTTTAAAATTTTCAACCAAATCCAAGAGCCAGCCTTACAGCTTGCTGTCCAGAAGTCAACATTGCGTAACCTATATTCTGTAACCCAAGCCACCCATAGAGATCCCTCCTTTAACAAAATTTCCCAGACATGCCTTGCAACATAAGCTTGATTCCAACAGCCAAGGTTTCTGATACCCAGGCCACCCTCCTTCTTTGGGAAACAGATTCTACTCCATTCAACATTTGCTCTAAGCTTGCCTTCTGAGTGAACACCCCATAAGAAGTTACTACAGATTTACTCAATTTCCTTAATTACTTTCTTTGGTAAAACAAAAACCACCATCCAGAATTGAACTAAGCTATAAAGAACAGACATCACCAACTGAAGCTTCCCAGCATAACTCAGAAGTCTTGACCCCCAATTTATGAATTCTGCTCAGTAGCTTATCAATCAAGGGACGACAAGCTTTGATAGTAAGTTTATTTGATATCAATGGAACTCCCAAGTATCTAACTGGGAGAGAAACTAACTTATACCCAGCAAAGTCTACCATACTCTCTTTCCACTCTTGAGGTAATCCTCCACAATAAAGTTCACATTTAGAGGGATTAGACTAAAGCCCTGATAGAGTTCTAAAATCAGACAAGACCCTTTGAATACACTGAATACCAGAATTAGACCCATCTGAGAACAACAATAAATCATCAGCGACCATTAAATGTGTCAAACCAACCCTCTTACACATAGGGTGAAACGACATTCGCTTCTCAGAAACTGCTTCTTCCATAAGACAGCTGAAAACCTCCATAGCAACAGCAAATAAGTAAGGAGAAAGGGGGTCTCCTTGACGCAGACCCTTTTGTGCTGAGAAATACCCCACTACCCCTCCATTAAAACCCACACTAAGCTTAGGAGTAGTGATACACATCTAGATCCAATTAATAAACATACTAGGGAACCCCATTGCTTTCAAAACAGATAATAGAAACTGCCAATCAACTGAATAAAACGCCTTCATCAGATCAACCTTCACAATACTACGAGGAGAAATATTCTTCCAAGTGTACTTATGTACTAGTTCATGAGCCAGCATTATATTCTCACCAATAACTCTGCCTTTTACAAATGTCGTTTGATTATGACTAATCACATGAGGGAGACATTCACTAAGTCTAACAGCTAGGATCTTAGCAATGCACTTATAAAGTATGTTACAGGATGAGATTGGTCTAAAATATTTCATTTCTGCAGGGTTCTTAGTCTTAGGGATAAGAGCTAATAGAGTGGAGTTTACCTCAGTGGGAAAGGTTGAATGAGTAAAACAGTACTGAATAGCCTCCACAACTTCCTCCCCCACAATATGCCATGCTGCATGGAAAAAACAAGCTGAAAAGCCATCAGGGCCAGGACTTTTTGCCCCCTTGAAACCAAACATGACTTTTTTCACTTATTCTATTGTAACAGGCTTGCATAAGTCTTGAGTCTGAACACTATGGAGTTTCATCTTGAATAGCTTCTTAAAATAGTCCACTGGTTTCCTTTGAATAAGGCCATCCTTCGTTCCCAGGAGCTTTTCATAAAAAGACACCGCTATGTTGCACATTGAGTCTGTGTCATTTACTCTTTCACCAGCTTCATTTAATAATGTTCTGATAGTATTCCTCTGCTGGCGAACCTTCACTGACCGATGGAAATAGGGGGAGTTGGAATCACCTTCCTTAAGCCAAAACTTGCGTGACTTCTGGCTCAAGAAGGATTCCTCATTTAATCTTAACTGCCTGAGTTCTTTACTCATAACCATCTCAGCCTCAAACGTCTCACTGGAGGGAGTGGAGAGAGCTTCCATCTGGGCATACATCAACTCAGACTCCTTCAATTTCACACGTTCACTTATATCAGAATAGACTTCCTTATTAAGAGCTTTAAGAAGCTTTTTAAGAATCCTCAGCTTCTTGCAAACCTTAGACAGAGGGGAACCAAAGACCTCAGAGGTCCACGCTTCTTTCACAATATCAAAGAAAGTCGGATGAGTAGTCCAGAACTTAAAGAATCAAAACGGCTTTGGCATAGATTTTAACATGCTATCAGTATCCATGTAAATGGGACAATGATCTGAGACAGAAGGTTCCAAAAAATCAACTGCACTATTAGGGAGTCTAGCTAGCCACTCTAGATTTACAAACACCCTATCCAATCTACGTGCAATAGGGTTTTGTGACTGCTTATTTATCCAAGTAAACCAAGGACCTGAAGACTTATGCTCAATAATCTCAGCCTGTGCCTGCCAAACTCTGAAGTCCTCCATACTACTGTTATGATCAGGCCTATTAGATGCCTCACTAGGATCGTTTATAGCATTGAAATCCCCCATTATTGACCACGACAATTGGGAAACTTTCAACCTTACTAGGTCTCCATACAACTTTCTATGATCCACCTCATTATTAGATGCATAAACAAAGGTAGCAAAGAAAGGGATACTTGAGCTTACCAACACATGGATATACTGATCTGACTTATCAAGTATGGTTAACTTGACATCTTGCCTCCACAGAAGCCAAACTTTCCCCAACCCTGCATCACTGTTTGCCACCTCACTCTCCCACCCTGGGAACCTCTTGTGAATTATATCCTTTGACTCTTGCTTTCTTATCCTTGGCTCTAAAATAGCAACTATATCTATATTTCTTCTATTAACTATAATCTGTACAGCCTTATTCTTAGCATTATCTTTAAACCCCCTCGTATTCCAAACCAAAATCTTCATCGCTTCTTCCCTCCTTTCCCCCCCCCCCCCTTCTTAACTGGAGGGACAAATGGTGGAGCTGGCTTCTTCTTAGAATTCTGACTTTCAACTATAATCCACAAATTAATCTCTTTCCCACCTGGAGTTGACTACTGAGCTAACCTCCCAGAAGAGGATTCTGGTGAATTAACACCGACAGAAACCTGCAAAGGTGGTTGAGAGCTCCCAGGATCCTGATGACCCTTTCACCTCTTCCACAAAACTCACAGCCGAGCTCCCATTTAATGGGGAGAGAGTAATTCCCTAAACTCCAGCATTACTGGAGTTGAACTAATGTATCTCCAAACACAGACAAAAGTCATAACCAAGATTTTCAATTCGAGTATGACTCTGTTGGTCTTCAGTCTTCACATATTTCAACATTACTTCTTTGTGCTCCACACATTCTCTCAACAAATGATATCTTGTATCAATGTGCTTACTGCGATCATGAAACACCAGATTCTTTGCTAATGCCAGGGCAGACTTGTTATCCATAAAAATTTCAGTAGACTCTTCTTGTGTCATGTTCAACTCCTTCAGCAACTTTCTGAGTCATCGCATCACACGCACATGATGTAGAAGCAACATACTCAGCTTCACAAGTAGATAATGACACGATAGCTTGCGATCATCCATGTCTCATGCCCAATCATATCGAACAATCCAACCAATTGGAAATAATCTGACTTAGTATAAAACAGACCACGATTGATTGTACCTTTAATGTAGCGCAAGATCCTCTTGGTAGCATTCCAGTGCAACATAGTTGGCGTCTCCATATTTCTACTAACTAATGCACCTGCATAAAGAATATCTACTATGGTACAAGTCAGGTAGCTCAGACTTCCCACAAGGCTTCAAAACTCAGCCGAGTTAACCTTCTCTCCTTTGCCATTGATAGACCGTTAGTTACACATGTTTTCACCCCTGTTCTTACACCGTTTGAGATGTGGTTTCTCGTGTTTTAGACCGATTTCACGCTAGGTTGTGCTTGTTTGTGATATTTCAGGTCCTGGCAAGTGAATGAAGGTTTAGGAGCGAGTTCGGGGTCGATTGGGCGAAGATCGGGCGCGAGGCAAGTCACAAAGGAGGTCACACGGGCTGCCCTGATGTTCACACGGCCGTGTGAAGGAATGGCCTGGCCGTGCGAGTTTTGCCGAGAGCACACACGAGCAGAGCAGACAATCCACACGGCCGTGCAAGTGGCCCGGTTGGCCGTGCCACATTCTGCGAGAGCAAACACGGGCAAGAGGGGATGTCCACACGGCCGTGCCATTCTGGCCCTGCAAAGAGCCTGGAATTCAACTAAGTGATACGCTGCGTTTTGACTCACACGGGCAACTGGGTAAGCTGCACGGCCGTGCCACCCTGGCCGTGTGAGTCGGGGTTTTCTCCTTTTAAGCAGATTTTCAGCCACAATTCGGGGGGATTCGAGTTTTTGAGAGAGAGATCAGTTCCTAGAGAGAGAAAGTGACGAGCAAGAGTTCCCAAGTTCCCTAGATTGATCTTCAACACCATTGGAGGCCAGCTTGAGCTTGAAGAAGTGCCAATCAACGTCCAGAAGCAGGAATCCATCCTTCGCAGTATGAATTCCGTGTCTGATTCTGCTTTTGCTTTCTTCTCTATGGAGTTTTTCTCCCATTCATCTGGGTATGGAGAACCCTAGATTTGTATGTTAGGCTTTGATTGTATGAACCCAAGTACTGATTCTGTGATTGATTATATTCGATTGAGGTTTTAATGATTGAATGACTTGAATCCTGATCAAATTCCTGTTGTTTATGCTTTAACCTAGAATGAGAATACCTGCCTAGGTTAATAGAGTATCCTTGATTGAAGGTAGGGAGTTGGTGACTTTAGTCGAGGAGCCAACTCACTATTTTGTACCGGATTTACCCCGGTAGTGGAGGTTTTGTTCTTAGGGCCTCAATCTGTATACTCCGGTGGAGGTTAGTCGCCCGCTGGAGATTCAGATTGAGAGGGTCTGAAGACCTTTAGTCGAGACTTCAGGCTGTTTAAGAACCTTCCGCAGTATAATCTTCATAGAAACTGAACTTGGTAATTACAATCCGGCTTAACTGCAGTCTATGGGGAACCATATCCGGGTGACCTCTCTTAACTTGAATACAACCGTTTACCTGCTTTGCTTTGTTTGTTTGGTAGTTTAGACTTGCATTCCAGTTTCATTGCTAGATAACACGAATTCACTGAGTAGTCATCATATCTAGGACCCAGGTTGATAATTAAACCCAAACCCGCTATACTACGCTTTAGGAAGTGGTTACACTTGGCCAATTCCTAGGGTGACAGTAGAGTCGAGTCAAGTTTTTGGCGCCGTTGCCGGGGACGGCTAGGTTGTTGAAGAAAAGTGATTTTTGTTAATTTGGCTTTTCTTTTTGCTTTGTTTGCTTTGTCCCACTTGTGCCTTCACGGGTTTGTCTGCTTGAGTGTGTGCAGGTAGTGCATGACCCGTAGCCAGTCAGGAGGTTTACTGCCGTTGAATCCAGATATTGACCGCACCTGTCGCCAGCTCAGGAGACAACAGCGAGCTAGACTGGCTACGGAAGAGCGCATAGACGGCCACCTGAGTAGCGATTCTGAAGAAGAGCACGGGATGGACGGAGACTACAACCAACACCAGGGGAATCCACAGCAGGTTCCCTCGGTGAATTAGGTCCTGGGGAACAACCCCATACCCCAGGATCATGGAGTTCATCATCCACCGCAGCCGGGTCCCACATTGGAATACTACTACACTCCGCGGATTGCTGACATCCGCCCGGTCATCCTCTACCCGCCTATCCCAGCAAACAACTTCGAGATCAAGCCATGCTGGATTCAGCTCATTACATCTTCTATCCAGTTCCATGGCTTGAAGAATGAGGAGGCCAGGGTGCATCTTTCCCGTTTTCTACAGCTGACGAACGGGTTCAAGCGGAATTGTGTCCCCGATGATGCGATCCGCCTTCATCTCTTCCCCCATTCTCTGGCGGGGAATGCTAAGAGGTGGTTGGAGACCCAGCCCCCATTATCCATCACCTCTTGGGACGATCTGGCTGACAAGTTCGTGCACCGGTACTATCCGGCATCGAAGACTACAGAGATTCAGCGGGAGATCACTCACTTCCGCCAAGAGCCAGATGAGTCCCTTCGTGATGCTTGGGAGCGGTACATGGGCTATTTCTGGCAGTGCCCCCATCATGGCTTCAGTGATGCATTCACAGTGGGGAACTTCTACAGTGACCTTTTGCCAGATAGCCAGAGGGTGATTGAGTCTCTATGCCCAGGAGGGGATATTCTTACCAAGACTCCACCCGAGCTGAACCAGATGATCAGTACTTTGGCTGCCAGAGATCATTCTTGGGGACAGGGTAGCCGAGGCAGACAGTCCCGGGACCGTGGTGTGCACGCCATGGAGACCAGATCCGGGCTCGAGCAGCAGGTAGCTGAGCTAGTGCAGACATTGAAGTAGCCCAACAGTCTGATTCCGGGCAGAGGTTTGGCTACACCTCCAGTAGCTCAATGTCAGTGGTGTGAGAGCTCCAATCACCTAGTGGAGGACTGCCAGGCTATGAGGGAGTCTACCACACCCCAGGAGCAGTTGGCATTCATCGCCAATGCGAGGCGCCTCGATCCAACAGTAGCACATATAATGAGGGGTGGCGCCAGCATCCCAACTTTGCCTGGAGCAGCAACACCACTAAACCACCTGGTTTCCCAGCACCAGCAGGTGGTTTTCAACAGAGGCAGCCCTACCAGGCTCGATAGGGGCTAGTTCCACAGCAGCCATTCCAGCAGCCCCAGCGCCAGTTTGCCGAGCCAGCAGCAGCTACAGCCCCAGATGACAGGATGACGAAGCTGGAAAACATTCTAGCTTCATTCATGACGAGCACTCAGGCGACTATCACGAGGTTGGACCAGAGTGTAGCCTCACTGGAGGCAGGTCAGAGGAACCAGGGTGCCATTTTGCAGGATCTGCAGACCCAGGTGGGCATATTGGCCCGCCAGAACACCACCAGGGCACCGGGGACTTTGCCTGCCACCACTGTCCCGAATCCTCGAGATCCTCATCAGCATCAGCAGCTGGATGCCATTTTTACCAGGAGCGGTAAGACCATATCTGCTGATCCTGTCTCGGCCAGACAGGAGAAACCACTGACTGCTTCAGCACTTCCAGCCGACGATGCAGAAGTGCGGGTGGAGAAGGAAGCCCCTGCTCCCAAGCCACAACCAGTGGTTAAGGAGCATGTACCCCAGCTTCCCTTCCCCACTCGCCTACACAAAGACAAGCTGGAGACTGAGTTTGCCAAGTTCATGGCAATGTTGAAGCAGCTCAACATCAGCATACCGTTCATGGAGGCACTTTCGAAGATGCCCAAGTATGCCAAGTTCATGAAAGATATCTGCACCAACAAGAAGAAACTTGGGGATCTTTCGACAGTAATGCTCAGTGAGGAGTGTTCTGCTATCCTGCAGAACAAGCTTCCCGAGAAGCGCAAGGATCCAGGGAGTTTTACTATCCCTCTTACTATTGGCAGCATGCATGTAGGAAAGTCCTTGGCAGACCTAGGCGCTAGCATTAACGTCATGCCATATAAGTTGTATAAAATGCTAGACCTAGGTGAACTTAGCCCTACTAGGATGAGCATTCAATTAGCTGATCGTTCTATTGTGCATCCTAGGGGAATCATAGAGGATCTGCTTGTTGGTGTTGGTGCATTCACATATCCTGTTGATTTTGTTATTCTTGATATACATGAGGATGTGGATGTGCCCTTGATTCTAGGTAGGCAATTTCTTGCCACCGCCAAGGCACTAATTGATGTGCATGATGGTAAGTTGATCTTGCGTGCTGGGGATGAACAGGCTACTTTTTCTGTGACTGAGTTTGATCACTGTGCTATGATTGCTGTCACGCCTGTGCATGCTATGTCTGATCAGGTACACGAGTCTGTCGTGTACCCTTCTGCACCTCCTATTTTGCAGGACCCTCCTATCATTCCTTCGCCGCCTCTCCATCCAGCCTCGCCTCCGAACAAAAAGCTCAAGGAGGAGTGGCGGCCGAAGCAGCAGGTTGCTAAGCCTGCACGGAAGAAGAGTGGAGACCACTATGAGCTGGTCCCACCTCCTGCACCACGACCACCCTGGCCGCCTGGGTACTCGCTCGCCTGCATCTTGCCAGATGGGCAGGTCAAGCTGACTGATGATAGTGGTCGCATCCGTCGGGTGCATGGCCACAACCTCAAGCTGTACCTCAAGAGCGACGTGGATCCGCTCTTGGAGGCACCTGCTTCTGCACCGCCCTGAGTATCCACCATGGGCGTCCAGCTAAAAGACGGTAAAGAAGCGCTTGTGGGGAGGCAACCCCACCAGGGTTTGATTTTCTTTCTTGTGTTTTGAGTCGGATTGTAACCCAGTTTGGGTTTGGTTTGTTTTTTTTGGTTTGGATGATGTTTTATTGGGCTGACCATTGGACCTAACATACTGTGTTTGAGCTCTTTGGTTTCCTTCGGCTGTGCTTGCCCCGACTGGCCCGTTTCCAGTCCCCTGCAGTCCGTGCATACCGGTAATATCTTTCCCTATCCCTTCCCTCTTCTCCATTGAGGGCAATGTCGATCTTAAGTGTGGGGGGGTGTTTATCTTTTGACTGCATTAGATCTGTTTGTGTGCTTGGAGCCTAGTCCACTGTCCAAATTTTTAAATTTGAGGGCTCCAAGTACGTGTTTCCTTGCAATTACCTGCTCAGTATGCTTTGAATTGATAGTCTTTATAGTGATATGCAACCTAGGGAGGTAGTGTAGCACTATGGAGGATGTCGATGCATTTAAGAAGTCTCATTTCTTCTTCATATTGAGTTGGTTGATTGAGTGAATTAGTGATCTTAGGACCCTTGAATTGTGTGGTGTTGTGGATTCTCTGCCTGTCATGGACTCTTGTATCATGTTTTGAAAATAACAGGTGCTCAAAAATGTGCTTCAAAATAAACGTCTCCCGTGCGAATAGGGCGAAAGTGTGTAAGGGGAGACGGGAATTCGTTCCCAATTTCCACCTACTACCTCCAGCCCCCTTACATGTCTTTCCCCCGCACGGGGCTCGAGACATCCGCTCCTGGCATGGCCGGTAAGAGCAGGTTGGGACCCTTGAAAAAGAAAAAAGAAAAGAAAAATAACAGAAAACAAGCATAATAGAAAGAAAAGGGGTTCCAACCATCCTTAAGCAGAAAATAGAGCACCTTGAAAAATGCCGAAGAAGTTATGAGATGACTTGTGCGTCGGTTGACCTCGTAAGTTGCTAAATGATCTAGGAAGTCCTCTACCTACGATCTGGGTTGTTTGTTGCTATAGAGGTCTGGAGAGTTGCATTGGTTTGAGTTAGGTTTGCTTGGGGACAAGCAAACGGTTAAGTGTGGGGGAGTTTGATAGACCGTTAGTTACACATGTTTTCACCCCTGTTCTTACACCGTTTGAGATGTGGTTTCTCGTGTTTTAGACCGATTTCACGCTAGGTTGTGCTTGTTTGTGATATTTCAGGTCCTGGCAAGTGAATGAAGGTTTAGGAGCGAGTTCGGGGTCGATTGGGCGAAGATCGGGCGCGAGGCAAGTCACAAAGGAGGTCACACGGGCTGCCCTGATGTTCACACGGCCGTGTGAAGGAATGGCCTGGCCGTGCGAGTTTTGCCGAGAGCACACACGGGCAGAGTAGACAATCCACACGGCCGTGCAAGTGGCCGGGTTGGCCGTGCCACATTCTGCGAGAGCAAACACGGGCAAGAGGGGATGTCCACACGGCCGTGCCATTCTGGCCGTGCAAAGAGCCTGGAATTCAACTAAGTGATACGCTACGTTTTGACTCACACGGGCAACTGGGTGAGCTGCACGGCCGTGCCACCCTGGCCGTGTGAGTCGGGGTTTTCTCCTTTTAAGCAGATTTCAGCCACAATTCGAGGGGATTCGAGTTTTTGAGAGAGAGATCAGTTCCTAGAGAGAGAAAGTGACGAGCAAGAGTTCCCAACTGCCCTAGATTGATCTTCAACACCATTGGAGGCCAGCTTGAGCTTGGAGAAGTGCCAATCAACGTCCAGAAGCAGGAATCCATCCTTCGCAGTATGAATTCCGTGTCTGATTCTGCTTTTGCTTTCTTCTCTATGGAGTAGTTCTCCCATTCATCTGGGTATGGAGAAACCTAGATTTGTATGTTAGACTTTGATTGTATGAACCCAAGTACTGATTCTGTGATTGATTATATTCGATTGAGGTGTTAATGATTGAATGACTTGAATCCTGATCAAATTCCTGTTGTTTCTGCTTTAACCTAGAATGAGAATATCTGCCTAGGTTAATAGAGTATCCTTGATTGAAGGTAGGGAGTTGGTGACTTTAGTCGAGGAGCCAACTCACTATTCTGTACCGGATTTACCCCGGTAGTGGAGGTTTTGTTCTTAGGGCCTCAATCTGTATACTCCAGTGGAGGTTAGTCGCCCGCTGGAGATTCAGATTGAGAGGGTCTGAAGACCTTTAGTCGAGACTTCAGGCTGTTTAAGAACCTTCCGCAGTATAATCTTCATAGAAACTGAACTTGGTAATTACAATCCGGCTTAACTGCAGTCTAGGGGGAACCATATCCGGGTGACCTCTCTTAACTTGAATACAACCGTTTACCTGCTTTGCTTTGTTTGTTTGGTAGTTTAGACTTGCATTCTAGTTTCATTGCTAGATAACACGAATTCACTGAGTAGTCATCATATCTAGGACCCGGGTTGATAATTAAACCCAAACCTGCTATACTACGCTTTAGGAAGTGGTTACACTTGGCCAATTCCTAGGGTGACAGTAGAGTCGAGTCAGCCATCCTTGGATAATTTCAGAGTGACATAGTTGGCATCTTCCTCAAGAATGAAAATGTGGTGTTATGTAGTCTAGCAAGAGCCTACATAATAGTTGACCTTATTGTCGATCCACAAGACCCTTCACCACACTCCAATCGACACAACTTCACTTGTTGACAGTTGACACAACTGCTGAGCTAGCAATGTTGTTGGAATCGCTGTGTTATTGAACTCGCAAAACCGTTGAACGCGCGACATTAATTCGATGTTGTTGACCTCGCATCACCGTTAGTATGTAGTATCTAAGGCCAAATTATTTTTAGGTGTAAACAGTATCATAGAAATAATTTTATAATTTGAACTGCTATCAATTTAATTACATAACAGATACTCTTGTCTAACAAGGTTTCTTTGGATTTCAAACAGAAGAAAATTTTTGAATTAAAAAGACAGAATAAACTTTAATGGATTTAATGGGAAAAATAACTCTTGGATTTGAACCGGTACAATAAACTTAACTTATACAATAATAAGGGAGATTTTAATTTCATTACAGTAGTGAATAGTTAATATTAGTATCAGTCACCATAACCGAATAGTAACTAGTAACAATTAGTAATAATAATTAATAAAAACTTAACGTTCGCTTAAGCTAGAAAGAGAATATCACCTGTGTATATTATTGGACTACAAAAACCTTGGCTCTTTACAAATTCAGAGCACAGAAATTTGAAAGAAGTAGAAGAAGAGGAAAAAAACCTGTTGACAACAACGAATAAGCAGGCAGCTAATTAACGAGATATGGAGGCAAGGAAGTTGTCTATAACGGTACTTGTCATGGCAGTAGTACCCTTGGCAGCTGTATTAGCACAAACGGAGACAATACCGCCTGTCCAGCCGATCTACGATATAAAAGACGGATTCTACAAGGAAATGGCAGAATTCGCTGTGCGGGAGAACAACAAGGCACATCCCCATTCCGAGCAGTTGAAGCTTGTGAGCGTGGACAAGGGTTTTCGTTTCCCTTTCAATGTTGGTGAAGTTCATTATCGTCTCTATATAACTTGCTCTGACCGCCAAGGTCGTCAAGCCAAGTACACCACATTTACCGCTTATCGGATCGACCAAATACCTACTTATGCTCAATATTTTAACCTCTTCTCCTTTAAGAAAATCTAAACACAAAGTTGGCTAGTTATATAACTATGCATTTTTTGTGAATAATATGCATCAGCGCCATCGTATATATCCTATTATGGTATTATGATGATGATGATGATGTTACCTTGTTGAAGTTTATATTATATCCGTTCCTGTGGGATTGTCATTGTATTTTAATTGGGACTTGGGAGACATCAAAACAATATAATGCACTATTGTTGGTATCATAATCTCTTGCAATAAAACTTGATACCCGGAAAAGTAATAACGCGAGACACAGATTTTACGTGGTTTCCTAGTTCGTCTACTGCTAGCGGCTCAATCTCAGCCGAAGCTACTATCCTACCCTTAAATACTCCACTCGAGTAATAGGGTTAGCTAAGGTAAAATACAACTTAGTCTTTCAACAATAATAAGAGTACAAGAGGGTATCACACGTATATCTGGCAAATTACAACCCGACCCGTTGACCTGAACCGAAACCGCCCAAAAAGTAGAAATTTTTATAACCCGAAATCTGAATGACCCGAACCCAATAACCCATGATTTTTTGGGTCGAGTTGGATAGGTTAGACCCGTTATACCCATTCTATTTTATATATCACTCCCAAAATAATAAAATCACTCATAAAATTGGTGAGATGTTTAAACAAAGTGATAAGGATTGAATGCCATATTTGGAGTTTAAGTATAATCAAATATCATGTGATTCTTGTAGTAGTATTCCTCTTGTGATTGTTTTTTGACGATTTGCGCAATTTGTATTTCATTTCATTAGCGTCGGAGGATTTGAGAATATGTTAATTGACATGGATTAGGTACACTATTGTCATGCATATGTGAAATGACTTGTAACCCGAAATTGTTTCTGAGAGCGCTCATAACCCGAAATGACTTGTAACCCGACCCAAAACCGAATGTATTGGGTCAATATTTGACTCGAAATCAGCCAACCAAACATGACCCAACCCGTAACCTGAGTCCCCAACCCGACCCAATTGCCAGGTCTAATCACACGTTTCTACACTTGGGCTATGACCTACGTAGCTCTTGCACCATTTTCTTTATCAGCCCAAAAAGGAAATGCAAAATTTGCTTCTTAACACAAACGCCAATTAAACTGAATTCAGTTATCAAACTCCCTCCTCGTCACCTTTATAAGTTACTAGTTTTTTGGTCCGCGCTTCGCAGCGGATAAAAAACTAATTATACTAGGTGGCGATGCCGCGCATTGTCGCGGGCGGAGATGGCCTATGGGCAATGTATTATGTGGCTCATTATGGTGTTTGCTTAATATTAGCCTAAAATTAATGTTTTGTTAGCAGTTTTGTTAGTAATATGATTTGACAATATGATATTGACTGAGAAGAGATATAAGGCGGTCAACATCCAATTTATTAATTTTTGAAAATTTTGGCTAATAAATGATATTTACCTAAACCCAATTAGATTCATTGATTATGGGTAGGGTATGGGTGACGTATATACGGGTTTGGAAGTTTGTAGATGGGTTTGGGTAGGGTATGATATTTACTTCCATAATCTAAATGTGTATGAGTTGGGGATGGATACTCATTTATTCAAGGGTATTTTAAATACACATACAAAAACTAGTCCTATTTGTAGAACATCAAAAGTTTAAGTATCAAAATGTCATCCACAAAAAATTTAGGTACTAAAATGCAATGATCCATTAATAGTTTGAGGACTTATTGAAAAAAAAAATTTGAGGACTTATGTGCCAAAAACATAATTTTAGATTATAAATCGAAAGATATATTAAGTTAGATACTGAACTGTAATTCCTTTTACGATGATGTATTTAAAATGATAATTATTTATTTTTTTGTAGAAAAATGGAATATTTTATTTGATATGTAGATACCTTGCCAAAAATTCCATGTATAGTCGTTGATGATTCTAGCCCGGGTGAAAAAGAAAAACTCTAGATAGAAGTAAAAGGATACAAACATAACTCGTTCATAATTCCACGCCTTCAAATCTCATAATGGAAAATGATGACTTTCTAATAAGTAATAAACATATATATTTATTTTTAATTGCACTCGATATTGAGCTGAAAAAGTTAGTGGTTCATGAATCAATTATTAACTGTTGGTGAGTCATGTAGGAACCCTATCATACTTGTGATTAGAATACATAAAAATTGTATACTAATTAGGGTTAGAAGAAGAAGGTAAAGAAAGAAATAAAGAAAGGGTTATAGAAGGCGAGTGAAAAATGAAACAAAGAGTATGTAGACGATGGAAAGGTTTTGACCAATTCTTTTAGTTGGCCGTCAATGCATTAGTAAACCATTTTCACCGTAGCAATTTATTGACACTTGGTTATGTAGATGTCGCATATTTTGTTACATGTAGTTAGTAGAAGTTTGAAAAGTACCTCGTAAATGTACTAAATGAGTTTATAAAATCGCTCTTGCAATATATTAGAGTCGTTTATCTTTATTATTTATTTAATGTTTCACGTAATAAGCAAATATAAAATGACCGAATCTTCTCCTACAGTTGAGTGATACATGGTAAATACTAAATTTATACTTATATGTTATAATGGATTGGATTGCATGATTCGTTCAAAAGGATTGGTGAATTGGATTCATGGATTCATGTGAAATCTAAACTTTGGACCCATATGTAATATTTTTAAAATTGTAGGTACAAAAATCTCATATAATTTAGATACCAAAACATAATTGTTCAATGACTTTACATTAAAATTAAATTTGGGGCATCAAAATGTAGAATGTACATTATAGTGACTAAGTTGTAATATAATTAAATTTGGGGTATCAAAATGTAAAATGTATAGCCGCCCAATCAGCTAGTGAGTTTTTTTTTATAAAGGCGATATAAGTTTTATTAATAAAAGAAAGGAAAGAAAAGGAGACAACAGGGGACAGCTCGAGCATAGGCTTAGGTACCATGGCGCACACTCCACCCGAGCCAAACCAAGCGAGAATCAGCTGGTGAGTTTAGTGGACAGTAATCTCACTTCTGCTTTATATATATTAATTTATAGCTTCTGAAATCAAATAATTCATAAAATTGTTGGGATAAAATATATAAATAAGCCTTAGGTGTTGTTTTAATCATTTATAGCCACATACGCCATACGCTTACATAAAAAATGAATATATCTTCATAAGTTTTACGTAATGTCTTAATAATTACGAAAGACTTACATACATGTTTGTTCAGTTGATACATAAGAAATAATTATCCTTCCATAAACTTTCCGTAGTGTCTTAATTATTATGTAAGTCTCATGTAGTATCTTTGTTTAATTGACACATAAGAATAATTATCACTCCATAACCTTTACATAAAGTATTTGTAATTTATGGAGCTATTATAGAATGTTATTGCATTAATCTATCATAATTTATGACATAAAAATAAAATTAGAAAGTAAACATTTGATTAAATTGCTATACAAAACAACTGATTTTATATAATATTAGACTAGTATAAATAATAAAGAACTTATGATAAAATTGGATAAATGAGATAAAAACCCCTTACAGAACAGTACACCCAGCTAAAAAAATATCAAATGATTCTGTAACAAAGAAGAATAACTCAGACTAAAATTAATAAACAATGGCTCTTTTCTTAAAAAATGAGGTTCGGGAGATTTTATCGTAATGAACAGTGAATTTGTTTTGGGTTTACATCAGATTTTAATTATTATATGTAATTTTAATTATATAATAATAATAATAATAATAATAATAATAATAATATGGCTATGTGTTTTTAAATTATGTGTAAAATGGCTAGTTGAGGTGATCATGTTTGAACCAGTAAACCTTCAACCCGATTGCTTAGCTGGGTCAAGGTCAGAATTAGATCAACAATCTGGGTTTCCAACCGTGTAAAAGAGAAGGTAGGATAGCCTTTATCATGCGTACCCCAATTAACTTTGAATTAACCATACCTTTTCTTTTAAGTAAGCTAGGTAATTAAGAATGAATTAATATTATAATTTCTTGACCCGCGAGTTTTACTTTCTTCTTAATATAGCTTGCATAGATTTTTATTTATTCGTATCTTACAATTACGTTTATGTGCATCATTTGAACCCAAATTTCTCCCAAAAATGGGCGGAGTTAACAGAAACAAAGGCATGTGAAGTAGGCAAAAATGTCACTTTTGCCTTAAACCCAATAACTAGGTTGGAACCGCGCTATTGGCACGATAAAATTGTAGAGCAAGGACATGTCTACATATACACTCTACATAATATATACTATTGGCACGATAAAATTGTCGTCTCATTTCAAATTTCCTACAACGAGAGCAAAAGTATAAATGACATTTTTGTCTTCTCCATTGTTTATCTTTATTTTGTATAGATAATAGACAAGTATTGGGATTTGAGCTAATGTATCTTCAAACACAGACAAAAGTCATAACCAAGATTTTCAATTCGAGTATGACTTTGTTGGTCTTCAGTCTTCACATATTTCAACATAACTTCTTTGTGCTCCACACATTCTCTCAACAAATGATATCTTGTATCAATGTGCTTACTGCGATCATGAAACACCAGATTCTTTGCTAATGCCAGGGCAGACATGTTATCCATAAAAATTTCAGTCGACTCTTCTTGTGTCATGTTCAACTCCTTCAGCAACTTTCTGAGTCATCGCATGAGACGCACACGATGTAGCAGCAACATACTCAGATTCACTAGTAGATAGTGACACGATAGCTTGCTTCTTTGAACTCCAGGTGAAAGTTGTATCCCAAAAAAATTACAAATCCTGTAGTGCTCTTGCGATCATCCATGTCTTATGCCCAATCACTATCGAACAATCCAACCAATTGGAAATAATCCGACTTAGTATAAAACAGAACATGAATTATTGTACCTTTAATGTAGCGCAAGATCCTCTTGTCAGCATTCCAGTGCGACATAGTTGGCGTCTTCATATTTCTACTAACTAATGCACCTGCATAAAGAATATCTGCTCTGGTACAAGTCAGGTAGCTCAGACTTCCCACAAGGCTTCTAAACTCAGTCGAGTTAACCTTCTCTCCTTTGCCATCCTTGGATAATTTCAGTATGACATAGTTGGCATCTTCCACAAGAATGAAAATGTGTTGTTATGTAGTCTAGCAAGAGCCTGCATAATAGTTGACCTTGTTGTCGATCCACAAGACCCTTCACCACACTCCAATCGACACAACTTCACTTGTTGACAGTTGACACTACTGATGAGCTAGCAATGTTGTTGGACTCGCTGTGTTATTGAACTCGCAAAACCGTTGAACGCGCGACATTAATTCGATGTTGTTGACCTCGCATCACCGCTTCCATGTAGTATCTAAGGCCAAATTATTTTTAGGTGTAAACAGTACCATAGAAATAATTTTATAATTAGAACTGCTATCAATTTAATTACGTAACAGATACTCTTGTCTAACAAGGTTTCTTTGGATTTCAAACAAAAGAAAACTTTTGAATAGAAAAGACAGAATAAACTTTAATGGATTTAATGGGGAAAATAACTCTATGGATTTGAACCGGTACAATAAACTTAACGTATACAATAATAAGGGAGATTTTAATTTCATTACAGTAGTGAATAGGTAATATTTGTATCAGTCACTATAACCGAATAGTAACTAGTAACAATTAGTAATAATAATTAATAAAAACTTAACGTTCGCTTAAGCTAGAAAGAGAATATCACCTGTGTATATTATTGGACTACAAAAACCTTGGTTCTTTACAAGTTCAGAGCACATAAATTCGAAAGAAGTAGAAGAAGAGGAAAAAAACCTGTTGACAACAACGAATAAGCAGGCAGCTAATTAACGAGATATGGAGGCAAGGAAGTTGTCTATAACGGTACTTGTCATGGCAGTAGTACCCTTGGCAGCTGTATTAGCACAAACGGAGACAATACCGCCTGTCCAGCCGATCTACGATATAAAAGACGGATTCTACAAGGAAATGGCAGAATTCGCTGTGCGGGAGAACAACAAGGCACATCCCCATTCCGAGCAGTTGAAGCTTGTGAGCGTGGACAAGGGTTTTCGTTTCCCTTTCAATGTTGGTGAAGTTCATTATCGTCTCTATATAACTTGCTCTGACCGCCAAGGTCGTCAAGCCAAGTACACCACATTTACTGCTTATCGGATCCAGACATTACCTACTTATGCTCAATTTTTTAACCTCTTCTCCTTTAAGAAAATCTAAACACAAAGTTAGCTAGCTAGTTATATAATAAGTATGCATTTTTTGTGAATAATATGCATCACCGCCATCGTATATATCCTATTATGGGATTATGATGATGATGTTATTACGTTGTTGAAGTTTATCTTATATCCGTTCCTGTGGGATTGTCATTGTATTTTAATTGGGAATTGGGAGACATCAAAACAATATAATGCATTATTGTTGGTATCATCATCTCTTGTACGCGGAAAAGTAGTAACGTACGCAAGACACCGATTTTACGTGGTTTCCTCGTTTGTCTACTGCTAGCGGCTCAATCTCAGCCGAAGCTACTATCCTATCCTTAAATACTCCACTTGAGTAATAGGGTTAGCTAAGGTAAAATACAACTTAGTCCTTCAACAAGAATAAGAGTACAAGAGGGTATCACACGTTTGTACACTCCCCCTCAAGCTAGAGCGTGCAGATCTTGAACGACCATCTTAGAAAGCAACGTGTGAAACTGATCGACCCCCAAAAGTTTTAGTGAAAATGTCCGCGGTCTGCGACTTTCTCAGGTTGTATCTCATTTGGCATATCTCGTTCACGAACAAAATAGCAATCCATTTCGAAATATGTATCATCCTCTCATGGAATTCAGATCCGTCAACAAGTCGCTGCCAAACAGCTGACCGAAATTTTCAGAAGGATGCAGGTAGAGGGGTGACTTGAGGGGTATCACGTCGGTGAGTGAGGAAGCGCCGCTTTTGATAAGCTTATCATCATCTCCTGTCATCCTGAATCGTCAAGCTATGAAGCAATCACTACTCTGATACCCATGTAAAACTTGATAAGCGAAAAAGTAATAACGCGAGACACCCATTTTATGTGATCTTCCCGTTTGGTATGAACGAGACTACTCCACGGAGAACGTGAGTTCTCAGGTTCTATTATTAGCTGCATTTTGTCTACTGCTAGCGGCTCAATCTCAACAAAAGCTACTATCGTAACATTAAATACTACACTCGAGTAATAGGGTTAGCTAAGGCAAAATATAACTTAGTCCTTCAACAATAATAAGAGTACAAGAGGGTATCACACGTTTCTACACTAGCGCTATGACCTACGTAGCTCTTGCACCATTTTTTTTTATCAGCTCAAAAAGGAAATGTAAAATTCGCTTCTTAACACAAACGGCCAATTAAACTGAATATAAAGCCCTTCTCAAAAATTAGAATTCAGTTATCAAACTCCCTCCTCGTCACCTTATAAGTTACTAGTTTTTTTGTCCGCGCTTCGCAGCGGATAAGAAATTAATTATATTTATAATTTCTGAAGTCAAATAACTCATAAATTTTTTGGGGTAAAATACATAAATAAGCTTTAGGTGTTGTTTTAATCTCTATAACGACATACGCCATAAGCTTACATAAAAAATAAATATCTCTTCGTAAATTTTACGTAATGTCTTAATAATTACGGAAGACATACATACACATTTGTTTAGTTGATACATAAGAAATAATTATCCTTCCATAAACTTTCCGTAGTGTCTTAATTATTATGTAAGTCTCATGTAGTATCTTTGTTTAATTGACACATAAGAAATAACTATCACTTCATAACTTTTACATAATGTATTTATAATTTATGTAGCTATTATAGAATTTTATTGCATTAATCTCTCATAATTTGTGTTATAATAATAAAATTAGAAAGTATAACATTTGATTAAATTGCTATACAAAACAACTGATTTTATAAAATATTAGAGTAGTACAAATAATAAAGAACTTAAGATAAAATTGGATACATGAGATAAAAATCCCTTACATAACAGTACACCCAGCTAAAAAAATACCAAATGATTCCGTAACAAAAGAAGAATAACTCAGACTACAATTAATAAACAATGGCTCTTTTCCTTAAAAAAATGAGGTTGGGGAGATTTTATCGTAACGAACAGTGAATTAGTTTTGGGTTTACTTGAGCTTTTATTTATATAATATAATAATGATAGTAATAATAATAATAATAATAAAATGCCTATGTGGTTTAAATTACGTGTAAAATGGCTAGTTGAGTTTATCCTATTTCAACCAGTAAACCTCCAACCCGATTGCTTAGCTAGGTCAAGGTCTGAATTTTTTTAGATCAACAATCTGGGTGTCCAACCGTGTAAAAGAGAGGAAAGGATAGCCTTTGTCATGGGCTTAAGATAGGGTCAGTAACCAATAGTTACTAACTTATGAGTAACTAAATCAGGACCTTTAGATTTAAGTGGGTCCAGAAAATTCAGATCTAAGGATTGTTTGTGCCTCCTAGCGAAAATTTACACTCGTTAGACTCTTAGAAGAGGTATACATCTTCTTAGAAACGCAGTCTTTTTGACATAAAAAGGGAGGATCCGAGGATCTCTTAATACCCGATTTTCCCAGGGAATGGGAGGATATGATAATCGCTTAAAACCTCATTTCCTTAGACGTGCATCTCTTTATAAAGAGTTGAAGTAAGTGGCGCTATGTATTCGATTAAATTATTGAAAACAACCAACACGATTAAAAATTCAACAAAAAATTAGTTTATATTCTACTAAATACATTAGCAAAATAAAAGAAAGACAAATGGTGAAGAATTGTATATACCGGGTGATCTTTCCAAACATCCCTTGACCGATGGTTGGGTTGGTCGTACAAGTCGGTTGGATCCAACGGTCCTTGCTCGAGATAATACCGTTGGTTGTATATATCCACGTCGTCCCCAACCTACGAGAAAATAACAACGAGGTTAGTACGTAGATGAATTAAAAAGCTTATAACAACAACAAAAATTAAACATAAAATCCCTCTCCTTGCCACCAATCGCTCATTTTTTTGGGAAATTTGGACAGAGATTCGGCTCAGCTCGGCGGGTTTTGCGGAAAAAACCTAAGAAATGTTTTCTGATGGCAGATCGAACTTAGCCGCAACCAACAGACCACTATTTCCTAGACTTTTGGGAGGGGAGGGGAGGGGTTAGAGAGCTAATTCTAGAGAGGGAGAGTGGAGAATGGTTGTGGTGTGAAAAAATGAGAGGGGGGAGGGGGTATTTATACCGATCAGACCGCACCCTCCAAGGGAGGTCGGGTAATTTTGCCGCAGTCAAAACCGCACCTTGCTGAGGCGGTTTGTGCTCCCTGATGTTTGACCGCACCTCGGCCCAGCCGTCTCCGATCCGAGGCAAGGATCGCTGACCTGGCAAGCGGTCCGCCACTGGATCGCATCTTCATCCTGCGGTCCCAAAGGCCGCTGCCCACCAAACACAGAACGCACCTCCAATGTGCGGTTCTAGAATAAAACGCACCTCCAAGGTGTGGTTTATACATAAAACGCACCTTCGAGGTGCGATCCATAAAAAGGGTGCTATTAGTGTAAATTTTTTCGGCTGGGTGCTAGTTTTGTATTTTTTTTTAAATGTGCTATTATTGGAAAAATCCCTCAATTAAAGGTATTTTATTTTCCCTAGTTTTCTTAATTGGCTCTTATCTTCTTCGTTCTAACTCGGATTTTAATTTTTTTTAGCACAGATGGAATGAGTTCGTTATGCTCTACAAAACGAGATCAATTTTCAATATATTTCGAGAAACTTTTTTTTTACCAACTACATACAATATGGTAACTTCTTCGTTTTTAAGTCGTTTTTGAAAACGTTTGCTCAGAAGGAATGAGTTCATCATGATCTATTTGATCTATAAATTTCTGGGTGAAAAAAATACTGGATAAAAAATTACCATACTTTACCACTATGGTATGTGATTGGTAACTTGTGGTAACTTGTAGTAAACAATGATGAAAGTCGTAAAGGGCAGTTAATATACTCATACTATCATGTATTCAACCTTCTTACCATATTGGTATGTTCATACCGTCATGGTACGCTTTCTTACCATATGGTATTAAATTGGAGCATACCATATGGTAATGACTGGTAAAAAATTATTCAATTTTTTTTTGTACTAAAAATATATCATAGTGGATATCATTTTGAAGAGCATATTTAATCTGATTTATCTGTGCAAAAAAAAAATTTCGACTTAAAACGAGAGAGAAATTGTCCGTTAAAGATTAAAGAGGAAAAGATAAAAGACTTTCCAGGAGAGAGAGGCTACCGATGTGCTGATGTGGACAGGTTACTCATGGTTTAGGGGTGGGCATCGGTTCGGTTTGGTTCAAACCGAACCGAACTAAGCATACCGGTACCCTAGTATAACTCAAAGCTGAAACTGATCCGAACCGAAATATATTTCGGTTCGTAACTAAAAAATCGACGAACCCGACTTCTCTCCTTGCTTTCGCTACTTCATCTTCTCATTGAAGACCCACAACCACAAAAATCAAAACCCAATCTTCCTTCTCCCCACTCCCACCTCCTATTCTTCCTGCTCCCATCCCCTAGCAGCATCAGAGTTCAACTTCGCCCAGAAGCAGTCGCCGGTCGCAGTCCCCAGTCCAGAGGAAGCATCACCGCCATGGCCGCCTCCTCGAGAAACTTTCTTCTGAATCGTTAGATCCGACGCCGGCGAAAGGATAAATCATGATTCGCTCCCTCCGCCGCCTGGTAGCGCTTAGCTCCCTCCGCCACCGTGGTCGCACTCAGCTTCCCCCACCGTCGTTGTCGTCCTCAGCTTCCCCGCCGTCGTGGTCGTCCTCTCCCACCGTGACCCTTCCACTTCCCGTCGCCTGCATGTGGCTGTCGACGGCGCGATTGGATTCAACGGGATGCATGATTTGAAATATTGGGTGTGGCATGGGAGGTGATTTTGTTGGAGACGAGCTGTTTCCCCCAGAATCTCCACCCAATCTGTCAAGTCTCCTCTAGTCTCTTTTCTCTGCCGGCAGCAGCGATTGCTGCATGTGAATGATATGATTGAGAGTGGTTAGTGGTGAGGTTTGGTCTGGGCTAGGGTTCCACTAACAAATGTAGAGAGGGAGAGCTTGGGCCTTGGGGTTGTGGGCTCTGGGAGTGGGATATGACTGTGTGAGATTGGCCTTTGGGTTGTGGGCTATGGGTTGTGGGCTATGAGTGTGAGAGATGGGGATGTTCGGTTGCTCGGTTTGGAATCGGAAACTGGGTTCCGTTGGCCAGACCCTGGTTTCCGAAATATAGGTTTTTTGTTTCCGAATTCCGAACCGAATAACAAATCTTCGGTTTCGGTTCGGGTTGGTTCGGTTTCGGTTCGGTTCGGGTTTATCGAACTGGATGCCCACCCCTATCATGGTTACTGACCTAATCCGCTCCCTTTATCATGCGTACCCCAATCAACTTGAATTAACCATACCTTTTCTTTTAAGTAAGCTAGGTAATTAAGAATGAATTAATATTATAATTTGTTGACCCGCATGTTTTACTTTCTTATTAATTTACCCTGCAAAGATTTTTATATATCTGTATCTTACAATTACGTTTCTGTGCATCATTTGAACCCAAATATCTCCCGAAAATGGGCGGAGTTAACAGAAACAAAGGCATGTAAAGTAGGCAAAAATGTTACTTTTGCCTTAAACCCAATTAACTAGGTTGGAACCGCGCTTTGGCGCTAAATGACACATATTATGTTGTTATGGTTGCTCGTTGAGATTTTTTTTTATGGTAGCCTATTTGTAATGATAGTTCTTTATTGATAGTTGTTTTTCTGCCATTTATAATTGTTGGAAATTCCTAACACGCGCTAAGAAAAAACTCAAGAGAAATAAAAAAAAAAACTCAAGAGAGATAAGCAAAAGGACTAAAAGTGAAACTCAATATTGGCACCCTAATTAGTAGAAAAAATATATGCTTTTAACCATATCGATCATTGAAGTGGAAAAATTAGCATTGTTTGTGTACCGTACCATATTTATGGTCCAACTAGAAAAACCTTCCGGTGCTCGAGTCAATTTAGGGTATTCCTATTTGAAATAGTTCTGCCATGATTAAATCATATTTACGTTTAAGCACAAAAAAATCATATCAATTGGTTAATCCAGTACAACTTTCAGTAGGATTTTCAACCCTTCAAAATTTGTTATGCTTGATTCGATAGTTAATCTTTATAATCCCGTCAGTAAAATACTTATAGACCAACTAGTTTAGACCCTGCCCAGCTGGGCAGGCAGGAAACATAAAATTGATGATATTTGTAGCACATATATTTAAATGTATTGAAATTTTTACATGCAATTTGGTAAGTTTATGATAGTTTTATTTTATGAATTAATTTTATGATAGTTCAGTTTAATGTAGACTAAATATTATAACCAAACATGTAACGTTTATGATAGTTCGATCTAATGTAGACTAATAATTCTAGATTAAAAATTATATTTGAACAATTTCTCAACCAAAATAATTAGAATGATTAGTTTATACAATATAAATCATGAAATTCGACTATATATGAAATCCTCAATATATTATTTCATTCTACTATAGTATTTTTAACATCCACAAACATACAAAAATAAAATTAACGCAAAAATTAACCTACAATTTTTGCCGAAGCGAGATTTTTCTTCTTCAATGTACTACAAAGAATGTATAAAAATTGGAGGGAAATACCAATTTGTAATTTGTAATTCATATTTAAATAAAAATAACATCTATTCTATTCTAATTGCCCCATGATCCCACCATGCACAAAGTCGGTCGGCTTCCCCGGGGCTCAAGCCATGTTTTCTTCTATTTTCTTTTGGGTCAAACTGTTAACATATCTCCATTGGAATTGCATTATGACATTGACATTCATTTGCAATTGCATTATGTAATTGCATTGATGTAGATGACAATTGCATTTTTACAAGCTTGCATATAATACAATTATGGAATGCAAGCCACGTCATCTTTTTTATTTAAATTATTTATTAATTTTATATTTGAGTGTATTATGTTTTAATAAATTAAATCAAAAAAATTAGTTGCAATTGCAAGTTAATTGCATTGATGTGGTGCAATGCAAGTAAGATGAGTTGGATTGCAAAAAAATGAAGTAACAATAAAAAAAAACAAATGCAATTGCACCAATGGAGATGCTCTAAGGAGGGGGGAATGAAGCGGTTAATTTAAACAATTTATTTTTTTTCCTGAAAGTTTGCAACTTCTAAGCGGTTACATTTAATAATTTATAATTTTCTTTGCCTAAGGGTAGTTATTTTTAAGGGGATTTGAAAAGAAATAAACAAAAAGTTTGTCATTTAGTGATGCTGACTTGGAAGGCTAATTTTCGTTTATGGATGATGTGGCAGGGGTCAAATTCCAAAACCCATTTAATATTTTTATAATATTTTTATGGATAGATACATAACTGCTCATCAAAACACATGAATTGTTCTGTGACTGCAAATAGGGGTGACTGCAAATAGGGGTGAAAGCTTGTCCCGGAAGACCCACTAACCCGTCCCGACCCGTCTCGTCCTTAAGGGTCGGGACGGGTCAGTTTGTCTACAGGGACAGATTAGGGACGAGTCATTTGTTGACCTTGCAAGGGTCGGGACGGGTCGGGACAACTTAGGGACGGGTCACGTTTTGACCCTGTGACCCTTAGCAACAACAAATATCTCATATTTCATTGGACCTTTTTGTAAAGTTTTAAAAGTTTAGGTACTAATTTGTAAAAATAAAAAAATTTGGGTACCAAAACCTAATTTACCATCAAAATTTATGGATTTATTTGTAAAAAAATAAAATTTAGGTACTAAATTGTAAGAAAAAATAATTTTGGGTACCAAAACGTAATTTGTAAAAAAGTAGTGTGTTGATTAGGGTCGACCCACTGACTCGGCCCATCCCGTCCCGTCCCAACCCTTGAGGGTCAGACAGGGTCAAGACGGTTATACATCTTGACCCTTCAGGGACGGGTCAGACAGGGACAGGGACGGGACAGGGACGGGACATGCAAATTTTCAGCCCTAACTGCAAACGCTTTTATATTGTGTGCGTCCATCCGACAAGTCTAATATGATACTTCTGAGAAACGGTACGGTCTGGTCCAGATCAGACCATATATACGGTTTATGGTCCAGATCGAGAGATTGGAGTATAGACCACATACCAGACCACAGACTATACAGTCTGGTCCAGACCACGTCTGTGGTCCTGTACGGTCTGGTCCAGATAAACCACACTCAACGAAAAATGAACAATTTGTTTAGTCAAACACACAAAAAGTTGAACCATTAACCAAGGAATTTTTTTTTTGGTATTAAACATTAATTCTAACATGCATGAATAATTTTGACACCCTAAATCATAGTACATAACAAAGATACAAAGTAAAAGCATCCCAACTTGCACCATAACGTCATAAACATTAACATAATTTCACATAGAGACACGATTATCTCTACTCTCTAGTGAAATGTGGTTGTGAATGAAGGAGGGGACGTGATTCTCAAAATTAAGGTTGAGACATGGGTGTCGTTGTTCGAGTTGGGAGAGTGGTCGAATGGGCTATTAACACGTATTGAAAAGTCGGTTGGGTCTACGGTTTGGTCCGGTAAACCGCGGTCTAGACCAGACCTGATCAAGAAATCAAAACATCAAATAGTACAAACCATGGATCAGACCAGACCATACTTAATGGTCTACGGTCCGGTTTGAACCACGGTTTTTCTAACGGTCTGGTCTATTTTTCCAGTCCTACTGATACTAATAAGTAATAATTAAAATAATCATTACCGCTAATTAGGGCACAAACCTCTTCTTCTTTATTCTGTACAACAGCGGCGGATCCCGGATCGAGTAGAGCACTGGGCCACATTTAAAAAAGGTGAATAGGGTTGTGCCGTAACACTACAAACACTAAAACGAACATCGAAAATAGAAAATAGAAAATTTACAAGTGTTGTACTAGCTCTGGATCGAGCGAGGGCTGGGCCGTGGCCCGGGACGGCCCCTAGATCCGCCGCTGCTGTACAATGGTGGCCAATGCCATTATTATTATTTTTTTTCTTTCTTTCTTTTGTGTCGTCGGTGGCAAAGACGGGTTATTTGGGGCTTTGGGCCTACAAATCATTCAGGCTCTAGAAAATAATTAAAAGCCCAATTCAGAAGTAAGAACATATGCAATCATCTTGAACTCATGATTATGTGAATCATACTAAGAAATAAGTGAGAATGAATAAGGATTTTTATTTTATTTTATAACTCGGGAATCTCAGCCCCACGTGCCGTTTGAGCAACAACGGAGCCTACTAAATCACTGGGAGTACCAGCATACTAATCGGGGCTTTCTGCTACCAACATCAGGTAGGCTTTTATTCTTGTAGTTATGGCCAAAAAATCTATTTTTGAAAATTTTAATCAAAATATCGTGTAATTGAAAAATATTTCGTCTAAACCTGAGTTCCTTGGATGAAAACTTTTCATCCTTCGTCCAACACCAATTCGATGCAGAAAACTAGGAATTACATTCATTTCTTCATTTGTAAGATTAGTAATTTTCTGAGCTATCAATGCAATATTTAATGGAAGTCGGGATGGTTAATTGTCATTAACTAATCAATTAATTAATTCTTAATACTTGGAAGTCGTAATTGAAGTTGACCAAATTTGAGCTGACTCATCGTTAATTAGTCTTAATTATGAGAAAACTTATGTATAATTAGGTGAAAGTGGATGATTTTTCCCAAAGGAAATTCACAAAGCATGAGTGTGGCGAGTGTGCTTAAGGAAGACCATGATTGTTACTACCGCGCGTTCGGACTTTTCAATGTTCAAACAAATCAAACTTGATGTATGAGTATTGTAAGTTAAATTACAATGCATTTTATGTAAAAGAGGATTTCTAAATGTTGCTTAATTTTTAATTAACTTGGATTAACTTAAAAGTTAAGATTGTCTTGGTGTTTTTCTCTGTTTTGTGTCCTTATAGAAGATAACAAACACAATGCAACTACATCAAAAAAAAAAAAAAAAAAGAGTACCATATCTATCATCGGTGTCACTTGTCGCTGTCGCCCGTCGGCAGCCACTGCAATTAGGGTTGGGAAACGGTGTGATCTGGTCCAGATCAGATCATATATACGGTCTACGGTCCAGACCAAGAGACTAAAGTATAGATCATAGACTAGACCACAATAGCGTTATTTTGAACTATTTATTGATCATGCTACCCGTTATGCATGGGTATATTTTCTTCGGTAGAAGTCTGATTTGCTCACAGTAGCGAAGGAATTTTTCCAGATGGTTTCCACTCAATTTGGCCGCCAGGTCAAGGTGTTCAGATCAGATCCTGGCGGTGTGTTTTCATCTGGGCCGTTACAGGAGGAGTTTAAGGCACGTGGTATTTACCCCATCAGTCATGTCCGGGCGTCTCTCAGCAAAATGGTCTGGTTGAACGCAAGCATAGTCATGTGTTAGAGCTTACGCGTGCGCTTCTATTTCAGTCGTCAGTCCCATCCAATTTTTGGGTTGAAGCGGTTCACACTGTTGTGTACCTTATTAATCGTCAGCTTACTCCGATTCTTGCTCAGTGGAGTCCATATGAGGTCCTCTTTGGCAAGAAGCCTAATTATTCCTGGTTACGTGTGTTTGGCTGTGTTTGTTATGTTCTTCTTCCTTGAAGAGAACGTAATAAATTACAGCCTAAGGCGATTAAATGTATGTTCGTTGGTTACAGTGAGAAGCACAAGGGATACGTGTGTTATGATGCTGCAAATCGTTAGATCCTGATATCTTGTCATGTTGCTATTCTCGAGCATTTAGTTCTGTCACAATAGCAGTCAACCTCCACACTTGATTTCCTTCAACCATTGGACCCGTTTCCTCGTGCCATGCTTGCTGGTCCAGATGATTCTGATCCCCCATCATCGCCCCATGCATCCACGTCCCTCTAGTGGATTTGACATGGGCAGCTCCTCCTCATCCTAAAGTGCAACTTCTAGCAATTCTAGGGGTTCACCTCAGCACTTGGCATTCCCAGGTTCATCTTCTGCCAGCTCCTCATCATCATCATCATCATCATCATTTGCAAGAGAGTCCTTGGCTGGCAGTTCCTCTGCTTCCCATAGCCAGTTCTCGGATCACTCGCTGGCTGTCGAGGATGCTCCTCCTCTCCGGCGCTCCTTATGTACAACAAAAGGTCAGTCCCCTTTACGTATGACCGACTTTTTTGCTTTCGTCATATCTAATATTCCTGTTCCTGCTACGTATAAACAAGCTCGTGGAAATTCACATTGGGATCATGCCATGGAGGTTGAGATTGATCCCCTTGAGGCAAACCATACTTGGGATGTCGTTGATCGTCGACACGAGTATCCTGTTATTGGTTCCAAGTGGGTATATAATGTCAAACTGCATCCTGACGACACTATGGAATGCTTCAAGGCACGTCTGGTGGCTCAGGGATTTCGGCAAATGTTTGGCATTGATTACAAGGAAACCTTTGCTCCTGTAGCAAAGATGCAAACTGTCTGTGTTGTGTTGGTTGTGGTTGCGTTACGAGGATGGGAGTTAAAGCAGCTGGACGTTAAAAATGCTTTCCTAGTTTCCTTCATGACGACTTGAAGGAAACCATTTATATAGAATGTCCACCAGGGTATCTGAAGGTTGATAAGACTAAGGTTTGTCGCCTTTGTCGCTTCCTCTATGGTCTGAAGCAGGCGCCTCGGGTATGGTTTGAGAAGTTCCATGTGACGATCTCTGCTACTGGTCTTGTGCAGAGTGATAATGACCCTTTTTTGTTTTTGCGTCGGACAGCTCGTGGACTTACGATTCTCCTTATATATGTTGATGATATGGTTGTGAGTGGTGATGACACACAAGGTATCCAGTCTTTGATTCAGACACTACATTCGGCCTTCAAGCTTAAGGAGTTAGGTGATTTGTCCGATTTCCTGGGGTTTGAGATTCATCGTTCCTCTGGCGGGATATTTGTTGGCCAACAGAAGTATATCTTGGACCTTCTTGAGACAACTCAAATGGACGTCTGTGATCCTTGTGCTACACCTATGGAGCAGAACTTGAAGTTACGCCAGATAGACGATGATCTTCTTCCTGATGGCGCTCTCTACCGCAGTGTCATAGGGAGTTTGATTTATCTTACTCATACCAGACCTGACATCTCTTACGCTATCCAGGTTGTCATTCAATTCATGTATGCTCGGAGAACGTCTCATATGGTCACTTTCGTCGCATCCTGCGGTATTTATGTGGTACGGCGGATGTGGGTTTATTGCTTCCTGCTACCGGTGCGTTGGTCATTGAAGCCTACGAACATGCTAATAATGCTGGGTATTTAGACACTCGGCGGTCTACTTCGGGTTGGTGTGTGCGGATTGGTTCCTCCTTTGTTTCTTGGCAGTGCAAGAAGCAGGAGAGGGTCTCCAAATCGTCCACAGAGGCTGAGTACAGATCAATGTCCGAGGTCATTTCGGAACTGGTTTGGCTACATCACCTTGTTGCTGAGCTTGGGTTGGCGTGTGATTTTCCTATGCGCCTATATGCAGATAATACTAGTGCGATCGGGATTGCTACCAATCTAGTTCTTCATGATCGCACTAAGCATATAGAGGTTCATGTGCATTATATTCGGCAACTGGTCATAGAAGGAAGGATAGAGGTGTCGTATATTACTTCGGAAGAGCATACTACTGACTTACTCACCATGGCGGTCGCTTCTACTCGCCACTGGTTTCTTGCTTACAAATTGATGTTGCATAAGCCTCATCAATTTGAGGAAGTGTGTAAGAAGTATTATAAAGTAATAGGTGGTTAATTGTAATTAGCCTTTAATAATATTTGTTAATTACCTATTACTACGTGAGATAGAATTAGGGCGGCTGGTGATATATATGTGTAGAGTAGCCGTCTCTTGTAACCTAAGAATTTTTAGATAATACGATTGACTATGAGAGGTTTCTCCTCTCCGTGAATGAGTGTCAACGATACTCATTGAGGACACAACTCTGCTCCAACAAGTCAATTTTGTCGTCGAAACCATGAGCGAAAAAGATGAAGTATGTCTGAAAATTTTGGTAATTTTGGCCTGAAATTAACTAAAAAGAGACCGTACCTAAGTTGATATATGTTGTCGGTCGGGAGAGGAACCTAAGTATACAGTAGGTCGAGAGTGGTTCAACATTTTTTAATAAACAAACAAACAAGTAATTAATTATTAATCCCAAAATAAATAATTAATTAACCACTAAACAAAACCTTTCAATATGTATTACTAAATTCCACACATCATTCACGAAAATCACTCAATCTGATCAACAAAATAAAGTGGGAATTAACTTTATAAACACAGTTAGAAATTTCTTTTTCTTTCAATGTGATATAATATTTTGAGTAAATATCATTTTTAAGTCAAACTTTTTAAAATATAAAGTATTACCCAAATATTAATTCCTGTTGGCAGTTTTGTTAGTAATGATAACTTGGCAACACAATGTTGAGTTGGAAGAGACATGTGGCTACAATGTCCAAAATTTCAGGATTTTAATTGAGAAAATAGTTACAAAATTCTAAACTGTAACAAATGTGTTACAGAAGATTTGATTAATGTTTTGTGTTTCGAAAAATTTGGCTACTAATTTGAAAATTTTGATTAAAGATTTGTATTTACTCTAATATTTCTCACACCCGGAGACTAACATTTTTTGTCAATCATTGTCCAATATTCTTGTTAGGTTTGGTGTGAAGATTGGAAATGAGAAGGAAAACTCATATATAAGGCATATATCTCATCAAATACATGTGAGTGCAGAAGTCTGCCTATCACGATATGAATGATTGGATTTGCAGAACTGAAGTTGGAGATTGAAGAATGAACAAGAAGAAGAAGGAGATATCGAACAGAGGCTGTTGCTGAGAGCTTGTGTTAAACGAAGTCGTTTTCCTCATAAGCAATAGAGGAGCTGAGCCAAGACGTCATCGTTTCATTAAGCAACGACCATTTCAATTATTACTTTAGATAGACAAGTGTTGTCATTTGATAGGCTATAGTTTTGATTTTTAGTTTGTTACCGTTAAACTGTGATTAGAGATTGTACAACCTGTCTCCTTTGGAGTATATATAGAAGCCCCTGAGGCACCAAAAACCCTAACAGGTTCCACCCAATTTCCATCTTCTTTCAAGATTTCACATGGTATCAGAGCCTGGTTCAGGTCTCTAGGGTTTCTATGCCTACACCATTCTCACATTCTCTATTCTGAGTAGCATTTGGTTACAATGGCTACCAATTCTTCCTCCAGTTCTTCTTCTACTACTTCTACCACAGCTGGTGCTCTTACTGCTGCAAGCACCGTTACCAACCCTTATTATATCAACCCAAACGAGTATCTGGTGTTTCCAATCAAGCTCACAGGGACGACAAACTACAACCTATGGAGCAGAACTATTCGTGTTGCCCTGAAAAGTAAAAAACAAGCTGGGTTTCATTAATGGAACGATTTCAACTCCAGGTCCCTCTGCAGAAGACTATGCCGCTTGGGAGCAAAGCAACACAATTGTTTACTTCATGATTTTGGGTTCCCTGGATCCAAGTCTTGTTGACAGTGTCTCTTCACAAGATAATGCCAGGCTCCTTTGGGAAGATCTTAGGAAGCGCTTTGGACAAGTAGATAACATCAGAATCACTGATCTACAGACAACTCTTTACACCCTGAAGCAAGGTAACAAGTCTGTTAACCAATACTACTCTTAGCTAAAGGGTTTTTGGGAAGAGCTCGTTCAATTTCTTCCTATACCTACTTGTGAATGTGGTGGTCTAGCACTAAACCCGGCTATTCCTTGTGTTACTGAGACCACAGTTAAGAAGTATAGGGAGAATGAGTTTGTGACTCGTTTTATCACTGGCTTGAATGATGCTTATGGTGGTGTTCGAACAAACCTTTTCATGATGCAACCACTTCCATCTATGGAAGTTGCTTTTCACTATGCTATACAACATGAGAGACAAATTGCTAAACCAAACCCTGAAGCTCAAGTGGATTATGTGGCTTTACTTGCAGCAAATCAAACCAGAGGGAAAGAGAATGAAAAAGGGGGTTTGTTCTGTCGATACTGTAAGAAGGATAATCATGTGATTGCTGATTGTTATAAGTTGAAAAGGAAGAACAAGGAGTCAGGGGGTTCTCCTAAGTTTGCTGGACAGTTACAAGGAGGGGATGTTTCAGGAACTGGGATCTTGCAAAAGCCTGAGACTAAAGCAATTTCTGAGAGTACTGATGGATATACCAATATCATACTCACTAATGATGATCTCAGCCGACTACAGAGGCTTCTTAGCCAGTACATTCCTCCATCTTCTCCAACTTCTCCTGTTTCTCAAGGAACAACTGTGAATCAACAGCAATCTCCCATGGTGAACTCCATAAGCAGACATCTTTCTGTTAATCCCAACTTTGCAGGTAAATTCACTTTAACTGCATCCTTCCTTAAGCATCCAATGGAGTTTGTCAGTGTATGGTTCTTAGATACAGGTGTCACTGATCATGTCACCTGTTCCATTTCAATTTTTTTGAAACATAAACCAGTTCAGGGGGTTCTTATAACCTTTCCAGATGACTCCAAAACACCTACCACACACTGTGGTAGTGTTAAACTCACCTCTGAATCGATTATACATGATGTTTTATTGGTTCCAGCCTTTTCTTTTAATCTAGTCTCAGTTAGCAAGCTCACTAAGTCAATGCCAGTCTCTCTTACCTTTGAATCCAACGTTTGCCACATTCAGGACCTTCAATCCAGGAAGAGGATTGGTTTTGCCCAAGAGACTAGAGGACTTTACCAGCTTACCAACACCCAGCAGCCACTACCACTCTTGTTAATTCCATCAAGACTCAGAACCTTACACCACAGTCTTTTGATTTATGGCATTGGAGACTTGGCCATCCTTCCCTTCTTAGAACCAAAGAGCTACAGAAGACTATACCAAACATTATTATAGAATCTTTTTCTCATTGTAATGTCTATCATCTTTCCAAACAGAAACATTTACCTTTTCCTTCAAGCCAATCTGTGGCAGTGAACAATCTTGAGCTTATTCATGTTGATATTTGGGGGCCTTTGGCCACAACTAGTTACAATGGCTATCAGTTTTTCCTGACTATTGTTGATGATCGATCTAGATGTATTTGGATATACCTTATGAAACATAAGAGTGAAGCTAGGAATTTGTTACAAAGCTTCTATGTTCTTGCTAACACACAGTTCAATAAACACATTAAAATTATTAGATCAGATCAGGGAGCTGAGTTCCATATGCCAGAATTCTATTCAAAACATGGCATTATACACCAAATGTCATGTGTTGAGACACCACAACAAAATTCCAGAGTAGAAAGGAAACATCAGCACATCTTGAATTTAGCTAGAGCCTTAAAGTTCCAATCTGGTTTACCCCTAAAATTCTGGTCAGACTGTGTTCTTCATGCAGTTTTTCTCATCAATAGGTTACCTACAGTAGCTCTAAAGAACAAAACACCCTATGAGTTATTGTATGGCACACCACCTGATCTGTCTGACCTTAAAGTATTTGGTTGCCTTTGTTATGCTAGCACTCTTGCACATAATAGGACAAAATTTTCTCCCCGAGCCAAACCTTGTGTCTTTCTAGGATACCCTCCTGGCATTAAAGGTTATAGACTTTATGACCTGACAGACCAGAAGGTATTCTTTTCTAGACATGTGCTATTCCATGAGCACATCATTCCTTGTCTACCTCTTCCTTCTGCCAATCCTAATGCAGAAAACTCAACTTCTTCTCACCCTTTTCAAACCTTTTCTTCTGTTCCCACAAATGATCTTGTTCCTCACTTTGTTCCACAGGATTCAGGACTTAACCAAGAACCTTTATCCCCTTTACAACCTTCCACTCCACCAGTACCTCACATCTCATCTCCTTCTCCTACTTCAACTCCTTCACCACAGATAACATCTTCTCCTACTCCTCAGTCATTACCTATTGCTCTTCGTAAGGAACCAAGACATGCTGGACCTCCTGTTAAATACCAGGATTATGTATTATATCTTAAGGCCAACATTGACAAACACACTTATCCATTGGTTGCTTACATTTCATATGATAAATTATCTGTGGAATATAGGAAGTATGTATGTGCTGTGGATTCTGCATTGTTACCACAATCTTTTAAAGAGGCTATGCAGGATGAAAGGTGGAGAAATGCAATGAATGAAGAAATAAGGGCTCTTGTAGCTAATGGAACTTGGGATGTAGTTCATTGCCCTACTGGAAAAAGGCCAATTGGATGCATGTGGGTGTTCACAATTAAATATAATCCTGATGGATCAGTTGAAAGGTATAAAGCCAGGCTGGTAGCCAAGGGCTTTACACAGATATATGGAATGCATTTCCTTGATACTTACTCACCAGTAGCCAAATTGAATACAGTTAAAACCCTCCTGGCCATTGCAGTTGCTAAAGACTGGTCTATGTACCAACTTGATGTGAGTAATGCATTCTTGCATGGAGATTTAGATGAAGAGGTATACATGGACTTACCTCCTGGTTTCTCACAAACAGGGCAAGTTTGCAGACTAAGGAAGTCCTTGTATGGTTTGAAGCAAGCTTCTCGTCAGTGGTTTTCAAAGTTAAATGCACCATTGCTCAGTTTTGGTTATATTCAGTCAGCCAGTGACTATTCTCTCTTTATTCATCATGGTGCTCAGGGCACTTCTGCCCTTTTAGTCTATGTCGATGACATAATTATTGCTGGAAATGATGTGCAGGGCATGACAGATTTGAAGTCTTTCTTCCATTCTCAATTTAAAATTCGTGATCTTGGCAATCTTCACTACTTCCTTGGCTTAGAGATTGCCAGATCAAGGGAGGGTTTACACATATTTCAACGCAAGTATTGCACTGATCTTCTAAATGATACTGGCTTTGCAGACAGCAAACCAGTTGTTACACCGATTGACATGAAGACATATTTGACTGCAGATGATGGTCCTTTACTTGAGGATGCTTCCTTGTACATGAAGATTATTGGGAGACTTCATTATCTCACCATAACTAGTCCTGAGATTACTTTTGCTGTTCAGCAACTCTGCCAACATCAGGCTGCCCCAACTGTTTCCCATCTCCAACTGGCACACAGAGTCCTTAAGTACTTGAAGAATGAACCTGGACAAGGTTTATTCTATCCAGCTCAGTCAAACCTTCTTTTGCAAGGATTATGTGACTCAGATTGGGCATCCTGTCCAGACACAAGGCGCTCCACAACAGGGTATTGCATTACTTTTGGGAATTCTTTGATTATTTGGAAATCTAAGAAACAAAGCACTGTTTCCAAATCATCTTCTGAAGCTGAGTATAGAGCTCTTGCTCAGCTTACATGTGAGATTGTTTGGGTTAAGAGACTGATACAGTAATTGAGCATTGACCATCCACAACCTGTTCAGCTCTTCTGTGACAATCGATCTGCGATCTACATTGCAGAAAACCCGGTCTATCATGAGAGGACTAAACATATAGAGATTGATTGCCACATTGTTTGACAGTTTCTTCAATCTAAACTAATCAGCCTAAGTCACCTGGATACAGAGAATCAGATTGCAGATCTATTTACAAAGGGGCTTAGCAGGTATCGACTTCAGTTCTTGATGTCCAAGCTGAACATACATAACCTGTATGCATCAGCTTGAGGGAGGCTATCACGATATGAATGATTGGATTTGCAGAACTGAAGTTGGAGATTGAAGAATGAACAAGAAGAAGAAGGAGATGTCGAACAGAGGCTGTTGCTGAGAGCTTGTGTTAAACGAAGTCGTTTTCCTCAGAAGCAATAGAGGAGCTGAGCCAAGACGTCATCGTTTCATTAGGCAACGACCATTTCAATTATTACTATAGATAGACAGGTGTTGTCATTTGATAGGCTACAGTTTTGATTTTTAGTTTGTTACCGTTAAACTGTGATTAGAGATTGTACAGCCTGTCTCCTTTGGAGTATATATACAAGCCCCTGAGGCACCAAAAACCCTAACGGGTTCCACCCGATTTCCATCTTCTTTCAAGATTTCACACTGCCACTGTTAGTTTGGTCTTGAACCCAATTTCTAAAATTATTATTATTATAGTGGAAAACATTAAAAAAAAAGATATACAGAAAATTAGTGGCAAACCGAGATACAATCAGGAGCCCCACTTTTTAATTATAATAAAGCTAAATATAATAAAAATGTAGGTAACCCCCCGAACCCCATCCTGAGACTCGGAGTATTTCTAGATACATTTATTTTGGCCGCGTTGGTCGGTTACTGGGATTTATTCATTCTTTGATCCACACTCTCCTTGTTTGTTGTTCGTTCAACTAATGCGCATCGATATTTTGTGGAAAGGGAAGGAAAAGTAAGTAAGCAAAGCATACATGCATATATAAAACAAGCAAAGCCGAATATTTGAATAATCAAAAGTTGGTCGTCTTGATCAACTGATCGTTATCTTCTAGGAGCTTTAGTTGGAGGGCATTTATAGCTTCAATATAATAAAGAAAAGGAATCAATATATAACGTTGGCAATTTAGTGATTTACAAACATGCATCGACTTCGACGAAGCAGCTGGCCAGGTAGGAGTTTCAACGACCGATCCGAGGTGGAGCTTATAAATTGTTTGGATTTGTTGACGATTAACAGTGTGTCCATATATACATAAAGTTATCGACATGGACAAGGAAGATAAGAAGGGAAGTGTTACGTAGGATAGTTTCTCCTCGTATTTCATTTGACTTGCATCGATTACCGACAATATATGGGTTGTTTGATTTATGTAAAGTCTAGTTCTATTTTGTGTTGTAGCCAGTAGCCACCATCCGATCTGCTAGGCAACAAGGACCCTTCAGACTTCGCTCTTATTGTATCAGGTTGTTTAATTAATTGATGTCTTATAATGGACAGCCGTGTCTAGTTACATTCAACACAACCTTGTATTTCAAAGTAATATGTATACACAGAAACTGACACACACAAAGAATCAAAGTTTTCAAGGTCAAAAGAACCTCTAGGCTTCACTACCCTATACAACAAACGAACCAGACGCTCATGGGAACAGTGTTATGGGAAATACCCAAAATAGCCTCAGAAATCAGTGTCCAAAATAGGAAATCGGCGCCCTAACCCTCTAAGTTTGGCCAAGTTCTGAGTCTTGAGAGGTATTTTTTTGGCAGAGTAACTCTCATTTCTAGCTTGCTTCCGAACCACTAGGTCGTGACATGTTCCCTTGGCTCTCCTTAGTCTAGTTTTGACCTTCAAATACCTAAAAAATAGCTCCTAGACTCAAGGACAAAAGCCGGACTTTTTCCAGAAATAACACTATTTGAAAAAAAAACTACCAAAATAACACCCAACCCACACAAATGCCAAAATTAGCATCATTCTTCGAAAACCACTACTGGGGGAGGCGGTTTGTGGAAGAACCACATGTTGAGGATGCGGTTAAAATTTTGTTTAGAAACCACCACTAGGTTAGGCGGTTTAGTGCCTGATCTAGCAGAAATCGCCTGTTGAGGGAGTGGTTATAGGTCTTCAACCGAAACTGTACCATAACAACCAACAAGAAGGCTAAAAAAACAGTACCAACCCGATTACAACTTTCATTCAGGCGGCGGTAGTTTTCACAACTACCATTACGGAGCTGATGAAGGTGCCTTTCATGATCCGGATTAGATGAAAGATGCCTTGCAGCACTAGTTAGTGACCTTTCCGATGAAGAAAATGAAGGCAATGTTAGTGTAGATAGCTTTGACCCTCTTGAAGGTGATGATGATTTAGGACAAGAGTTAGACTTAGATGATAATGAGGTGTCTCGTGATCGTGTACATATCCCGTACCACTTTCCAAATGAGAATTGGCATGTCGACACCGACATGGAGCCGCCAGAGGTGCCAGCATGGGGTCCACTTACTGGGTTTATGAAGGGCCAACAATTTGTAAGAAGAAGGACGTGTGGCACACTATTGAGACTGAAGCAATGACTCGGACTTTTGAATGACGCACAACTCATTCCAATGCGAAGAGGCTCATAGTTAGATTCCAAAATCAACACGAGGGATGCAAGAGTAGGATCCAGGCCATCAACAGGAAGAGAGTTGGCCATTGTGTCATATCGCGTGTGATGAGCACTCACACATATGTGTCATCCATAACATACCAACGCCATCGACTGTTGAAATCCAAGGTGGTTGTTGCGGCTATCAAGCATCTAATGACCAACAACCTGACTTGAAGGTGAAATCCATCATCGCCGACATTTCTAGTCATTATGGATATATTATTAACTATAATAAGGCGTGGCATGGAAAGCAGAAAGCCATGGCCGCCGTGTTTGGTGACTGTGAAGAATCATATGCATTCCCTCCCAGATTGATTTTGGCATTGGAGGCGTCTAACCCTGACACTATTTTCTCCCCTTGCTACCAAGATGAAAAGATCCATCCGTCGGAGCCCGGTATAAAACGCCATTTCAAACGTCTATTTTGGTCATTCAAGCCATCTATCGATGGTTTTGGCTTATGTGTCCCTGTGTTGCAAGTGGATGGAACATTCCTTATCGACAAGTACATGGGCACTCTCTTGATTACCAGTGGAGCGGATGCAAACATACAAGTCTTTCCTTTAGCCTTGCCATTGTTGAGGGAGAGAATACCGAAAGCTATGCATGGTTCTTCAGACAAATTCACATCCGAGTCACCAGGAGGACGAACATGATAATCATCTCTGATCGCCACGCCGGGATCAGAGCCGCCATCTTAGGCTTGGATCCAAATTAGAAGTGGTCCCAGAGGTGGTGCATATGACACTTCAAAAGCAGTTGCAACCATCATTTCTAGCGGAAGAAGCTTGCTGATAATTTATGGTGGACCGGTAAGCGCTCTATTTCGTTGGTTATTTAATTTTGTTAACTAGGAATAGCTGATAGAAAATACAATGCAACACTTACTTTGACTCTTTGTAAAAGAGATGCATGCCTAAGGAAATGGGTCTTAAGCGATCATCATGATCCTCCCATTTCTTGGGAAAATCGGGTTTTAATTGATCCTCGGATCCCCCATTTTTTGTATCAAAAAGGTTGTGTTTCTAAGAAAATGTATACCTCTCCTAAGATTCTAACGAGAGTACCTGTATTTCTTTGGGTAAATACAATTTAATAGCCAAACCTTTTATTCTAAACAAAATAATATCCAAACCTTTTCAAAAACAAATTAATAGCCAAACCGTTAACTTTCCGTCCGGTCAACTGTTAGTTGACTATGACGTGGCAAAATATTAAGTGAGATGGAAGATTTTTTATGATGTGGCAAGAAGTCAAATGTTTGACCATGCCACATAGATATTATATAATTTTTTTAATTTACCTTTTACATATATCTAGATAAATAATGATAAAAAGGAAGACTTTTGAGTGTCCTTTCTCTAATCAAATCTCCTTCTCTCTGTTATCAAGCTTCTGGTTTCCTTATTCTGGGTTTTCTATTTGGTTACTGGGAATAAGGTGAACGATCAGTGGCCACCTTACTTTGATGGGGATTATACTAACATAATGATACACAAGGTCGATTAAAGTGATCTAATTTTCCATTTTTGACAAAAACAAACCTAAAGAAGAAAACATAGCAGACCTAGGGTAACCGCCTGTTCTTCCATAATCGACGGCGTCGGCTATGTGAAGCATCTGCTTTCACCGTCCAGGTGCACCGCGTCTATCCCGGTGTGGCCGCGCCACCCTCTCAACCTGCTTCATGACCTCGCTCGTCTCTTTTGCCATCGTTCAAACACCCGCCATCACCGCCGCTGTGGTTTCGTCGATTCTTTAACCCCAGATCTAGCCACCATCCGACCCAACTCCAGATCTTCAATCGCAGGATAATCATCTACGCCAAGACCACCGCTGCTCTCATTCACCCTCTCTGCTCGTAGTGACGGTTGCTCTCCCCTCAACCCCTGTTTCTGACCATAACAACTACTTACCTTCTTCCCCTTGTCGCCGTACCCATCCCTCTCCTTCCGACCAGAATAGCTAAGAGCGCTTGACGATTCGCCTGCCTTTGTTCTAGATTAACCAGATTTATTTGATGAGGAGGAGAAGAAGGAGATGGCACCACGAGAGGAGGGAAGTGATTGCGGTGAAAAAAGGAATATGAGGGGAAAAAATCTGTCGTCTCCTTCAGCGCTTCGTCGTCTCCTCGCTAGCGCTTCGTCTGTCTCTTCGCCAGCGCTCCGACGTTTCCTTCGCCAAAAGCCCCGACCGGGAGCGACGCTAGCTTTTTCCGGCTTTCACATGACGAGGGGCGAAGCCGGCGCCGTTGATTTTGGTTCAGTGGTGGGCGATGGGTTTGGTTTCACCAGAGGAGGAGAGTGCTTCTTCTTTGAGGGAGGAATTCGAACGGGGAGAATTGGTGGAAGAGAATGAAGAGAGAGAGAGTGATTAGATAATGTGTTGATTTTTCCCTTTTCTTATTTCATTTTCCCATTAATTTTAATTAGGTGCCACAACAGAAAAAATGTGCCACATGTACAGTTTCTTTCCACGTCGGAGTCAACTGACGGCTGACCAGACGAAGAGTTGACGGTTTGGCTAATAAAATGTTTTCGAATAGGTTTGGCTATTATTTTGTGTTTCGGGTGAAAGGTTTGGCTATTAAATTGTTTTTACCCTATTTCTTTTAATTATTGAAAAGAAAATTACACTAACTTAAGCATTTTCTCTGTATTCCTCAGCTGTTGCGTACAAAGAGAAGAAATTCAAAGAGAAGATGCAGAAGATCCGTGAGCTGTGACCTGAAGGGGCGTAGTGGCTAGATGGACATGACCTAACCATGTGACTTTTCATAAGGACAGAGGTATCAGGTGGGATATTGCCAAAACGAACTCAAGTGAGAGTATCAACTCCGTCTACAAGGGGGTTCGTTCACTGCCAATCTCTGCCAATGTTGAGATCACTTTCTGGAAAACAAACCAATGGTTCGTCAATCGACTCCACTGGGCAAAGACGAATGAGGCACAGGGTAGGTTCCATGCCTATAAAGCCACAGGAATTTAATGGAAAAAGACAATCAAAAGAGTAGTCGACACAGTGTCACCGTTATGAATCAAGATGTTGGCGAGTATAACGTCGAGACCGGGCACTGGGAGGATGGTAGACGTGGGGGGGCATCGCCATGAAGTAAAGGTCAATTTCAGGACTAAATTGGTGAGTGCTTCTGCCAGAAGTATCAGGGGAGAGGGTGGCCATGTTCTCATGCAATGGTCGTGATCAAAGATAATCGCTTAAGACCCAAGAAATGGGGAGAAGTATCTGAGGATCGCTTAAAACCCGATTTTCCTAGGAAATGGGAGAATCACGATAATCGCTTAAGAGCCCATTTCCTTAGGCATGCATCTCTTTATAAAGATTCTAAGTAAGTGGTGCATTATATTAGCCCAAACCATTGAAAATAATCATTGCAATTAAAATTTATCAAATTTATTTTATAAACGACTAAGTACGTTAACAAAATAAAAAATGACAAATGATAAAAAATTGTATGTACCTGATGATCGTTCCAAACATTCCTTGAACGATGGTTAGGTTGGTCGTACAACACACTTGGATCACTCGATCCTTGATCAACATAATAACAACAAGGTTAATTAGTTAGTATATAGATTAATCAAAAAAATTATAACAACAACAAAAATTTAGTAAAATGAGTACATACAGAGATTCGATGAGTACTAGATAGTCATCATAATAAATACCCTCGTCTTGGCACCAATCATCCATTTTTTCAATAAGTCGGATAGAGATTCGACGGGTTTTGAAGGAAAAACCTAAGAAATGTTTTCTGATGGCAAATCGGACTTAGCTGCAACCAACATACCACTATTTCCTAGGATTCGAACCGCCCCCTCCAGGGGAGGTTTTGTAATTTTCGCCAAACGCAAACCGCTCCCCTTTTGAACGGTTTGCATTTTCCAAGGCGAGAAACCACACCCTTGACATGCGGTTTACGATACCTAACGCGGATCGATGAGTTGGCGCGCGGTCCGACGATGGATCGCTACTTGATCAGACGGTTCCAAAAATCGCAACCCCATGCGGTTTCTTTGGCTGCCCTAGCGAAAACCGTCGCTTTCCCATGCTGTTTCTTTTCAAACCATACCTTTGGCATGCGGTTTATTTTTAAACCGCACCTTAGGCATAATGCGTTTTTTAACAAATGGTGTTATTTTTGGAATTTGTGTGAGCTGGGTGCTATTTTTGTAATTTTTTTAAATAGTGTTATTTCTGGGGGGGAATCTGACAATAGCCTTACATAAGTCAACACTAATTAGTAGATCTAGGACAAACAATTCATGAGTAAGGAGACTCTCAAAGTGAAAATAGTGTACTCATTTTAGGTTATATTTCTTTGATATGCTCAAACTTTCATTTTTGAACAAAGGCTCATAGCATTGAGTACTATCTCGAGGCTAGAGCAGAAGTGACAATCACTCCTCTATCAGGCTCATGAGGGAAGTGGTGTAAAGAGGGGTGTCATAAGCTCTATTTGTGCCCTCTAGACATAATTATGATGCACTCTTATCATTTGAAGAAACCTGCAACATTTGATCTAACTTTTTGACAGGTTGCCATGGCATGTGAGATTTAAAAAGTTTAGGTATCTTGATTTTAGTAGAAGAAAGAATCTCCTCTCTATCAAGCTAGTGACGTTAACTTAGCGCTTGTTAGGAGGCAACCCAACGTACATTTTTTTTTTCTTTTCCTTATTTTCTCTTTTTGTGGTTGAGTGAAGAGTTTAAGTGGTCAAAGTGGTATCCCCGTGCCAGGTCTTTGTGATTGTGTGTTTTGAGATGGGTTGTGATCGATAGTAGGCACGATGGAGTAGGTCGAGTCAAAATTTTCTGGAAATGCCATGTTTGCACTTCAGTTCGCGGTCTGAGCTTGCAGTTCGCGGTCTGAGCTTGCAGTTTGCGGTCTTAATCGACCGTGAACTGCTTTACGCGTCCGTGAACAAGGGTGCTTCAACGTGTTGTAAACTTGCCGTTTCACCCGGTTCCCGGTCCGCGAGCTATGTTCATGAACGCCTTATCTTCACTTCATGACCCAATATTCGCCGGAAAACTTTCAAATTCGCTAGAAAACCGCAATTTTCAGAGGAATTTTGCCATTTTCGTCAAGTTCCGGCGATCCAAATAAAAAACAAACCACATACCCAATCTTCCCTCGTCAAGGGCGGCCTTCGCTGAGATTTTGGGTAGATTTGGAGCTGATTTTTTCGGTGAGGCGATTTCCGGCGAGCTTCCGGCGAGTTTTCGTGCAATTTTTCGACTCCATCTCCGGCCTGTTTTCTTGCAATTTTTCGACTCCCTCACCCTAACCTCAATTCCCCTTCGTTCCTTCTTGGGTCTCTAGGTTAGTTTTCGACCTTACCTTTGTTAATTATGGAGAATCGGATTAAGGAGTGAAGTGAGGTGAATCTAGTGAACTAATTGTTGAACATAGAAATAGGGTGAGGGATTAGTTGATTAGTGGTTTATGAATGTTGAATGTGATTTGTATGAACTTAATTGAGCCTTGGTGGGCATAATTTAGGAAAAATTGATTTCAAATGTGAAATTTGCCGCCATGTGTAAAAATTATGAATGAATGTGGAACTTTTATGTTTGAGTGGTGGATAGTAGCCACAGTGGCATGGTTTGGGTTAGATTTTTGTGTGGATAAACCATGAAACACCTAGAACCATGCCTCGGTGTGCTTGAGCTTAATTGTTTCAAATGGCATGGGACTGTAGTGGGAATATAGTGTGGGGAGGATTCTTTTTCCTCCCAATGAGTTGAGATAGACAATTGTTTCCACGTATGGTGCATGTTTGACTATTTTGCAGGATGCTTAATATGGATCATGAGTACATCCGATACTTGGTGAACCAAGAACGGTTCAGGGCCAAGTTCGCTTACCAGATGAACAGTGAGGCGGGCCTCACTAAATGCTTGACTTGGACATGTTCACCATGTTGAGGTGTAGAGCGACAATGTCGGGGGGTTGTTTGCCACCCCCTAGTGGCGCAAGTTGCTAACGTTGGATAAGCTCATCCTACCGGGAGCTCTGCGTAAAGTTCTACTCCACCTTCTCCCAAGTGGTCCCGATGAGTAAGCGGAGTCGGCCCCACATGGAGTTCATGCTGGGAGGTCAGTCGCGGGTGCTGACATACGACGCCTTCGCTCAGGCCATGGGGTTGGACCCCACGCACAAGACAATGACGGAGCGGCAGTACACCATTGACTTTCATGATTAGGCAGCATTTCAGGCCCTTAGCTGCCCCAAACACCAGCATGATGAGTTCGAGGGTGGCCCTTGCGGACCCCATAGAGGATTCTGCACACCTTGCTCACCAGGTCTGTCATCCCCAGTCTGCTAGCGAGACCTCATCACTAACAGAGGGCTGATTGCCATCTCCTCTATGAGGAGTCCCGTCGAGCCACTCCATCTGGGAGCGATGGTTGCTACCAGTTTCACCTGATGTCTGGGATGGAACAGGGTAGACACATGCATCTGGGGGGCATCATCACCAGATTGGCCTAGCACTTCGAGGTGGACCTATCGTGGTGCTCCATCATTGGCCGGACCGAGCCATTCCCAGTAGAGACCCTTTACAACATGAATTTGGTGCTTCGTGGAGAGTGAGGGATCGAGTACCTAAACGGGCTTCGACCTTTAGCAGCCCTAATGCCAAGAGTCAAACTTGCTCTAGTGGAGCCCAATTTAGAGGCCCCTCCTTCAGAGCAGCCACCTGCTCGAGCTCGCCGGCGTCCTGCACCCATACCACTAGCAACATCATCATCAGGAGCCTTCCACCTCTAGGGTGCACCTCGTGGAGAGGACGGATTGCCTTGAGACCCACGTAGTGGGAGTCACTTCCCGGCTCGACCAGCACACCAACCTGGTGGAGCGGATAGCTCGTCGCCAGGGCCTTCTCCCAGATGATGAGCCGAGTCCTTCAACCCATGATGAGGTAGAAGACGAGTGATAAATGTGGCAGAGCAGATTCCTTTCGCCCCACTTCTCCAATTGGAACTCTGAACTCTTTTATCTTTTATTTTGTTTTTCTTTCTTTTCTTCGGTGTGTGTGTGAACAACTACTACTACTATCATATTGTTATGTGTAATAACCTCGCCTCGAGCGAGTATGTGTTTGTGTGTGTGTGATTATCTTCTCCTTGAAGTTCCAATCTCCTACCCCGGATAAAAAAATTCCAAATTTCACTCACCAAACCATGCATTAACATCGTTCTACCCCCTATCTTACGCCATTGAGGCCAATGTCGAGCTTAAGTGTGTGTGTGTGTGTGGGGGGGGGGGGGTAGTTTATTATTCTGTTTGTGTGAGTGTGATTGAATGCTTAGAGCCTTAATGTATGCCCAAATTTGAAAAATTTGAGGGCTCCAAGCAATGTTTACATGATCAAAGTGGTCGGTTTGTGGGAGAATCTTGTGTTTACTAGCATTAACCTTGAATTATTGAATATGATTGAGTGTGTCCTATGATGATGACTGAGAGGTGCATTAGGATAGTGCAAAGGTTTAGTTCTCATGTGTGCAAAAATGAATGGATGTCTTGACTCGATTACTTGTTGATTACAATTGCCATGCATTGTGTTTTGTGAATTCGAATAGATGGTTGGGTGACAAGGTAACCATGTGAGTTTTGAGTCGATCGTTTTCTCCTTGTGTGCTTAGATCCCTCTTACCATGGCGATTAATATCATAGTTGTCACCAGTGAGTATGATGGAGGTATAGGATTAGTTCACGCCCAAATGTTGATTGTCTCAAAATATTCTATCCCCTAGTCAACCTCTTTGAGCCTTGTGACTTTGGGGGTCGTTCTCTTGTAGGAGCTTTTCGCTCGTGAGCGTAATGGTGTTTGATAGAATGACCCCCATCCTTTCTTCGTGTCTATACGTGAGTTGTCCTTGTGTCCTTGAGTCCATGCTTTGGAGCTCCATTGAGGTTCTACATAGGAGGATTTTGTGCGGTTCTTGCTTGAAAAGAAAAGAGTAGTGTTGGAGTAAGTTCTTAACTTAGAGCATTGGTTGTTAATGTTAATGTGGCAAGTGTTTTAATCTCTAGTAAGCCCCTCAAAAAGAAAAGAAAAGAGAAAAGGAAAGAAAAGAAAAGGAAAGAAGAAAGAAAAAGAATCGAAAAGAGGTAATAAAGCGGGGTAAATAAAGTAGAGGGTGCCACAAAAATCAAAGTGCATGCTCTAGGAGGGGTTTCTTGGCACTCAAGCCATTGAAAAACACCCACATTGTTGTTGAACTCCTTCACTACTATGTTCGAAATGTGATAGCAAGGTAGGCCGAGGAAGTGTGCTTGAATGTGGTTCGTGATGGGTGATAGTTTGGAAGGTAGAAGTAAGGTTTTTAGCCGATGCTAGTTGCATTGTTTGTAGGGAAGGTTCTTATTCGGAGCCATAGAACCTTCGGTTTTAAGGTGAATATGTAAGACCTCGGATTGTCTTTGCCACCACCCAAAAAGCCTTTTCTCCATGTCCAAGACAATTGCCAATCATTTGAACCCGTGTCTAAGACCTTCAGACAAGCTAGTGATGACAACCATCCCATGAACTCTAGAATTTCGTGGTTTCCGCCATGGTGAAGAGATGTTAGGCCGAGAGTTGATGATTTTGCACATTTTTTGCACCAAATGGTCCCGACCCCACTGGTCAAGAGAGTGAGTGATTCATTCTTGCTTTGCATGTCATATCATACCCCGGTGAGGACCTTTGTTACCCATTCGTTCATTCCTTGGAATTGAATATCATGCATGGTTAGTTATGGTTGATGAGTGATCTTTTTAAGACTTTCATTGATTCATGAACAAGGTGGGAACTTTTCGTTTGCACGTTTTTGGTAGTCTCGAATGTCGTTTGTGCAAGATGCTAGTATCACTTGCAACGGTCCATGTGTTAATTGCCAATAGCCATTGAGATTTGCCACTTTTTGCCCTTTGATTTGTCCCCAAGTTATTTTGTTAGGTTGAGATAGTACCTTGTGTGAAATGGTTTGCTTGGGGACAAGCAAACATCTATTTGAGGGGGAGTGATTCAGGCCTAAATGTACACTTTTTATCCCCATTTCTCTTTGGAGTTTCTGGCTTTTGAGCTCCATAAAGGATGGTTTTACGCTAGGTTTGTTTTGTTTCAATGTGTTTCAGAGTCTAATAGGTGTAACCAACCCCGGAGTCGAAAGTTGAGAGAAATGGCACGAGGACTAGTTAAAGAGGAAACAACTGATGTTCACAATCCAAGCTGTGAGTTCACGATCGCCAGGACCGCGAACTGAAGGGCGTCTAGAGAGGTTTTGGAAGTTAATACGCCGAGTCAGTTCACGGCCGTAAGACCGTGTACTGAAGCCATGGATCACGAACTCAACAAATGAAAGCGGTGCGTTTTGGCTGTGTTCATTGTCCAAGCCAGATGTTCACGGCCGTGAACTGGGACCGCGAAGTGAGCTCGATCAGTGTATAAAAGGAGAGATGAAAGGAAGAACAAAAGTGAGAGCTCAAAGTGAGAGAAACCTTCTTCTTCTTCTTCTTGAAACCCTAGAGAGAGAAAGTCACGAACCAAGAGGGAAAAGAGGCTAGGGTTTGCTCCAAGTCAAGAATTGGGAAGTTCCTCTTCAAGGGAGGATATCTACAAGAACAAGGAAGGATTGAGGCATCACAATGATGGTTTTTCCTTTTTCCTTTGTGTTCTTCCTTCTTCTAGCATGGAGTAGTCTCCTATTCACTTGGATGTTGTAGAACCCTAACTTCTACCATGTAGTTGATTGTGTGGATTGAATGATTTTGTGTGAGTGATATTTAATTTAAAGTTTAGAGGTATTGTTCATGATGATTGTGAATTTTGTGTGCTTGGCAATCTATTGTGTTACCCTAACCTAACTTAGAGAGAATCCCCATTTCTGTAAGAGGCTCAAATTGACCTGGGTTTTCTTAGGCATTCCATGCCTCCTAACTAGGTTAATGTAAGGCAAACCTCTAAACTCAAGTTAGACATCTAGGTTAATTGTGATTAAGCCGTCCAAACCCCGGTTTGAGGGAGAAGGTAAGTCAACCCTCTTTTGCTTGGGCCAAGAGGGCTACTTTCATAGCCTATAATGCATTCCTTGACCTAGCGATTGAGAGTGTGGTTTCCAACCATTGTTGCTCTTCCTACGGTTCGCAATCGCCTTGTATCGCACCAATTCATTCGATCCCATAGTTCATGGTAGTTAGTTAGGGGAAACAACTCTCGAGTGAAGCTTCTCACCAAGAGTTTCAGCCGCTTTTACTTTTTAAGCCTTGCACTTTTAATCACAGATTGTAGAGATTCTTTTAAACTTCATTCCGTAGATAATTTTTCAAACAATTCAAGTAGGGGTACATGGACTGGCCCGGGTTGATATTTAAACATACTTGCCCTATATTGCACCCATTTAAGGTTTATACTTGGGCCTTAGGTGGGATTTAAGTGTGATATTCGGAGCGAGTCAAAAAACATATTTGAGTCCACATAAGGATGATTCTCGACACAAAACTAATAAAATGTCCTAAGACTACAAGTCAAAATATCAACCAACACATTGTGAAATGGAGGGGAAACCTCTCATGTACCGACACCCTTCATAGTGGTAATCTAGCCTCCCTAAATCACATAACATCATGGAAACTAGTAATTCAAAGCACACTGGGCAGGTAATTACATAGGATAATGTACTTGGAGCCCTCTTATTTTAACAATTTGGACAGTGGACTAGGATCCAAGCACTCTCATTCCAACCATTGACTCACACACATACACAATGAAGCACCTTCACACTTAAGCACAACATTGTCTTCAATTGATGAAAGATAATAAGGGTAGAATGAAATTACCGAATCGGGTGTGAAGGATGGTAGATGAGATATTAGGACCTGAAAGATTATGAAGAGCAGCTTGAACACCAAAACACCAAAAGCTCACAAGGTTGAGTTATTAACTAAAAAATCAAAGGACAAATTGGTTGGACCAAAGAACAAACGGAAAGAAATGCAAATGGACTGGTTGGGTTTCCTCCCAAGTTTTGGTTCAACCCAAAACCTCCTTGAAGTTGAGGTTGCATCGGTGACGTGGAGTCACAAGTTACAATCAATTGATGGGACACGTTATGATGGCTCATGGAGTTGGTGCAAATGGAGCCTCCTCCCTCAAGACCTCTCCCTCTCTTTATTCTTCTTCTCATTACCCCAAACCACTTAGGACAACATCAATTGACCACCATAGAATCCACCAAGAGGGATCCATGATGTTATGGCCTTTGTCTAGAAAAGAGAAGCTACAAAGGGGTCTTTCTAGAAGCTCCTCAAGTTCAGCTGGTGATCTTTAATAAAAGTGTGGGCTTTCAGCCCCATCGATCTCATCCTTTTCTGTGACCCAAATTGCCTCTTCAACCTACCTTCTTTATCCAGAATTAACCACTTTCCCTTGAAACAAATCAAGAGCTTCCTCCTCTGTGCTCTCTGCTTCCTCCTCCAAAACTTCTTCCCTTACCCTTCCATCCTCTTTTTGAAGCACGAACTTGAGAGCAAGTTCCAAGCAAGGGTCTCGATAAGATAAGCTTGTATCTCCTAATTCGCATCGGTCTCTTCAAATCCCGATGTAGTGCATGAAAGGGTGTGTTTTGCCAAAACAAGACAAGATTGCTCATCATCACGGGAGTTCTCCGTGACAAGTTACATATGCTCCCCAATGTCCTAGTGGCTTGCATCTTCATCCTCCCCTTCTTTTGGAATAGTTAGAAGATGATCGTGAGCGAGTCATGCACAAGTTTGCTCAACAATCTCTCTTTTCTTCTCTATTCCCTTTAGAGATTCCTTTGTTGCACGTAGAAGATTTAGATAGGGAGGGATGATGGGTTAGAAGGAAAAATTGGATGATTCTTTTTCAAATTTCTTCGTAGCAAGCTCAAAATGGCTCTTCGACTATGGACTTGGAGTGTAGCATGTTTTTGCATACTGTCTCATGAAGGTCGACACAGCTAAGTCCAACTTAGATTATCATGCTTGTTGTGGAGAGAGGTCTTCATGTAGGTGGTGTTTGAGATTGCGAAGGGTATGGTTTTGCATTGTAGAAGGATGTGGTTGTTTTTCCAACCCAAATTTGTAGCCTTCTCCGTATTGGTTATCCCATTTATCTAGGGGGTAACACTAGTCGGGTATTGGTTGATACGCCCAAATGTTTGAGAAATCGTTGTGATTCATGATTCATACATGCACAACCAAAGACAAAAACACTCAAGTGAAACCCAAGGGTTGAAATTAAAGAAATAAAAAAGCTAAACTAACAAAACTGATTGCTTTCCTGATAATCTAGATAGATCATTGGTAACGGTGCAAAAAGCTGGACTTGCTAAAACTACACATCTAACTAAGTTCAAGTGTGATCGGTGAAAGGAACTACATTATATTGATACAAATAACAAAATATTGAATCCATGGCAACTTAGAAATCCATGTTCCTTCCTCATTTACACTCTGTTTTTTTAGGATGGAAAGTGGGAGGGAAAGAAAAGTGGAAGGGAAAGCACAGGAACCAAGATATGTTCCCTTGTTTTTTAAGCTTTACAACCGTAACCGAGGAAAGAAAATATAAGGAAAGTGTACTGTAGGAGGCTACCTCCATTTCGGAGAGAAAGCTGGGTGGGAACTGGGGTTTTCATTTTTTCTTTCTCAAAATTTCTTTTTGTTTTACCTTCCCAAATTCAGTGGCGTGGCTTCTCCACAATTCTCTCAAGTGGCATTTCTTTTTTGGTAAGGGGTTTATGATGGGTTTTTAAAATTAAGAATATGAATATATTAATTAGTGAGATAATTAGTAAGCCAATGAGTTTATTTAGTGAGATAAACGAGTTAATATGTTTTTGAGAATCATAGTTAGTAAATACTGGTTTTAATACACGTATATGTATCAGTACATATTTTATCCGTTTAAAACTTTCATATTCGTATTATTGTCAAGCAATTTCATTTTTTCCGTTTATTTGATGGCTCCCGTACGTATTTTATCCGTTTATGATTTCCATAATTAATTTGATATATTTATGACTATTACCGTAATATCTAACGTAACATTAGGTTAAAGATGAAGTAAAATACATGTACGTATTTTATGAAAAAATTTTATGGGAGTTAAAATGAATGAGATGCTAAATCAAGAAAATTTATAGTGAACCAAATTAGAAATAAAGAATAAATTTGATTCACTATTATTATTAATGAAAATAATATCAACAAATAATTAAATTATTTACCATTACATAATTCATAAAATAACATAATTATCACACTTTCCAATATATTTTTTCTCTCCCACTTGACCCTTCACTTTCTTCTATAAAACAACATTTTCCTTCTACTTTAAACTTTCTCTCCCTTCCTTTTCCCTCCCCTTCAAATGTTTCTTCCCCTTCATTTTCCTCTCTTCCTTCGGAAACAGAGTGTTAGTCTCAAAATTTACACATATTCAGTCCCATGTGCTCATACACTCGTACTCCATGATGCCAATGTGTGGAACACAAAGAAGAATATAAACATAAAGAGTCAAAAGTATACAAATGCTAGTAAATGCTATTAAATACATAAAAAGACAAATATGAAGGCAAAATAGTGCTAAATTTCTAAAGATGCTCCAAAATAGAGGAAATTTCACTAAAAATGGTGTGATAACACTATGATTCAAGTGTGTAATTTGGTGTTATGAAGAAATTGAACCTACTTTCTTTTTGATTTGTGGGTTAGCATACTACCTAATACATATTTAGTGTTGGTGTGGACCTTCCTAGTTCCTAGTCCCATATTTTATTTCTAAATAGACTTTCTCTTACTCATTTATTTGAGTTGACTAAATGTCAGTTTAGTCCTTCCAAATTAATTTTTTGATCTTTTTAGTTCATAAACTTCAAATATGTCCATATAACTCTTATTACACGGAATTTTGTGATGTACAAGGATACTTTCAGAAGGAATAATTGTAGCTTTGGTCCCCGAAAAATCCAGGAGTTAGTTTAACTCATGACATGAAACTTTATGTTTTATATAAGACAATTTTGGATTGGACATTCCAATTTTAAGTAAAAACATAAAATTGCTACCAATGAAAATATCCTTACATCTACAAATATAGGGGAAAACATATATATATCTATCTATCTATCTATATCTATCTATCTATCTATCTATACTATATATTATGTCAATTTAAAAACAATCTCTTGCCACATAAGCACTTGGAGGATCCACAATTTGCCAAGTTGGACAACTTTTTTACAAACAAAAATATTAGTTATTAATGTATTTATGGAGCTACCTCTCTCTTCTTTAATATTTTAATTTCTTTTATCCAATTATTATTTTTCATTTATCCATTTATTCTTTTTCTTTTTTGCTTTAATAATAAGTTACATGTTGATAAACTTAACCAAACACACATAAATAATAATTTTTTTTTCAAGTAAACAAAATATAAATAGAAAATAGAGAGCGACATATATCACATTTGTTCAAATAAAAAGTATCTGATTATACCTTACGAAGTCAATTTTCTACTCATTTTTACTAAAATTGAATGCTAAGTTACATTTTTATGAAAAAATTAAACAAATATACACAAAAACAATAATATTTTTATCGATTAAACAAAATATATATGAAAAGAGAGAAAATAAACATTTGACATTCAATTACCTTTGAAAAATAAACTATATTACTTTATATTTTGTTGCAATGAAACACTCTCTTATTCATAAACTATATGTCTATAAAATAAAATAATTATTATTTAACAAAATGTTAGAGTATAATCTTGATCGAGTAGTTACAGTTATTTTTTATTAAAGACTTCTTATTCATTCAGATCATGTTCTACCATAAACTCATCAAATGAAGAGGAATTGCAAGTGCAATAATTTTATAATGTGTCCTAAGTTCACTTTGACTTCATACCCTAGGATTAGACACAAGATTCCTTGAAAAATAATATATGTGAAGGTTAGAGAAATCTTTGTTGACAATCTACGATAAACATCACGTTTCATCAACTAATAACCTAGGCATTTACCAAATCAAAGTAAGCAATTTTTAGTAAGATAGTCAATTGGGATAAACATATTATCCAACAACCAAGTATCTTTATCCAATCATCTCAACTCTCAAAATTGGTTATCGGTTCGTCCAAACTCGAGAAACACGAATTGATATATGTTGTATAAGATAATAAGTTAATGCAAATAATCAAATGATATCCATCGATATTGTTCAAATGATAAGACATTTTAAATGCACTTGAAATATGTGTGTATTGTAGACACTCTTTATCAATTATTAATATATAAGTGATAAAATCTTTGAAAATTACACATTCAACGACCATGTTAAGACCAAAATACTTGATAGTGTGTGTGAGTGTCTTAGATTGAGATTCTAAGCCAACATAAAAACAATGACCACGGGTTGAGGTTTAGTCTAAATTTCAAGAATTAACAATTGATACATATTGTATAATATACTAAATTTAAGTGTCTTGATAAAAAAACTAACATCCAAAACGGAATGAGTCGAGATCAGAGAATTTAATCATCATGAGGGCTACAGTGTGTGTCGAGTTTCAATACAGATGAATAAATTGATCCAATAATGAAATATCGGTACAACATTGGTCGAGAGTTCGCCCAAACTCGAGGATCATGAATGTGTATTAGATTCCAAATGACCTAAAATCCCAATCCCTTTTGGGGCTAATACCTCTGTACACAACCATAAGTGCCAAAGAAGAATGAAAAGAAGCCCAAAAAAGAAAATAACCTCTGATACGATGAACATAATTGCCTCTTTATAGATTACATATCGAATGATAGACAACCACAATGGTTGTCTGACGTTATGGGGGTAAAACCGGGATCTCTATCCCGGGAATTGGGGATAGGCAAGTAGCACTTTTAATATGAAAACGTTATCCAAACCTTGAATTGACTGATCTTTCGGACATGATACTATACTCCAACCCTTAGAGATCAAAATCTAGGTTTTATTTCTCTAAATCTTATATCCCAAGATCAATTTAATTAGAAACAATGATCGAAGGTTATGATTCGTCCAAATATAGGCAAAAAATGAATGCACCATCATAGGGTTTATAGTTTATGATTTAGATAATTAGGATCTAGGATTCACTCATTAAGTGTTAGGGTATATTATTCGACCCAAAAATCCTGCTAATTCAAGGTCTAGATAGCTTTTTCATACTCAAGGTATGCATTACCCCAGATCTCACCCATGGTACCCTAGAAGCCGCTCAATATCAAGGTATACTATACTTTTGATTTTACTCAAGATACGATACAAGATAGGTATGACGAAGTATGCCCATAAATTAGAGGTTAGAGAATTAGGGACTGGAGTTCACCTATTAGAGGTTAGGGTATAGTATCATGCCCCAGAAAACTCTGGTTAATTCGGGGTCTAAATAGTATAATTCAATGGTCGTATGGTAGTGTGAACGCAAGAGTATAGCATACTCCTGGCGCACGCTAGCTTGAACTATGTGTGTGTGTGTGGGGGGGGGGGGGGGGGGGGAGGGGAGTTCAGGTTGGCGTACGCTAAACATTAGTGCTTTGGTTGATAAATTTTGACATCAGTTCCAAATGGGACGTGACAGCGACATCATTTATGATTAGAAAACCGAAGCATCACAAGTGACTGTGCTAAATATTGAAAATTTTCAATATAGACATACTACAAACTCTGTTAAGAATCAAGAACACAAAAAATTTGAAAAATCCAAAATAATTTAAAATAAAAATAGGTTAATTAATATAAATTCTAAAATAAATTTCTCCGGCCAACGAGCCGGGTAAAAAGCTAGTTATAGTATAAGATGCATGACGATTTTCCATTAAAACAAAATATAAATAGAAAATTATAGTCTAGATACTTGTGTGAGAGGTTTTAATGACTTATAAAAAAGGTTATGTACGTTTAAAGTGATAGTTAATATTTTCCATATTATTATTTTGTTCATATTATATTTATTCTCAAGTATGAAACTACGAAAAATGATATCCTATAATTCTAGGCCAATCATGGTCTTTTAGAGAATACAAAAATTGAAGAGCCAATCGATATTTCTATTTTGAAAAATGCTACCGGGATAATACTTTATAAGTAACAATGTTACGATTTTATATACTAATCGAAGTTATAATTTTCATTTTACAATATTTAAAAAAATTGGCCACATCTTACTTCTGGAACATACCCTTCATAATTCATCGGATAACATGTTTTACAAAATGATGGTATAATTAGCATTTTTTGAAAACCTTCACCCATTTGTATTCATCCAACACACTTGATGTAGTCATACAACACATTTGAAGTATTCACGGGTGAGTACACGGCCTAATTTCCTGTGCTTAAGCCCAAAAGTTTAAGCATCTGCTTAAAGGAATTCTATTGGATGTGAGGAGACGAGGTGATTAATAAGGAGTTAATAATTAATAGGCAGTTAGGGGTATTCAGGTAAATGGTATAATTTATTTATTTAAAATTTAATCTAATATCATAATTATTATAAAACTTTTCGTTTACCCCAATTAAACCCAAAAGCTGCGGGTAGGGTTTATTGTTTCGTCGACCTTCGCTCTCCTCTTTCCAGCACCGTTCCCTCACACTCGCCGTCTTCGCCCGTTGTCGCTAGCCAGCCCCGCTCGCCGTGGATTTCCGGTCGGATTCTTCGCTTCATCGTCGACGAGGAAGCTAGTCGGCTTGCTCCTGGAGGTTGCGGTTTAGGCGGCTGGTCGATTTCGTACAGGGTCTTCATCGGGGGACGATTGTCCGTGTGGTCGTCGAGTTCTTTCCGTTGGCCTAAGGCAACACAAGTTGCAGTGTGCTTTCTCCAGTAGCTTGCTCTTGCTATTGGTCAAGCCCATGGCGGCTCCTCCGCCGCCATCATACGGAGTGACAAAGCTTAGGCCTCACTATAGTCTCTGGCGTGAATTATTAATACAACATAGGTTTAGTCTTAATGAGGTATAACGTCGTTATAAAAAAAATCCTATTATTTTCACTTTTGCTCGGAATTTTTTTAATGATATAGGTGCCAAGCTTTGTTTAAAGTTTAGTGTTTTCCTTTTGAACATTGGCTAGTTACGAAACATAACTAGTTACGAGCATGACTTGAAAATGTGAATTATTAATAAATATGTTGTAAATCAATGATAATGTTATTCAAATCGTTAATAATGATGCGACATAACTTTAATAAATATGTTGTAAATCAATGATAATGTTATTCAAACCGTTAATAATGATTCAACATAATCTTTGATAATATCTTTATTAGCTTGATGAAAAAATGTGAATCGTTAACAATTGATCTTAAATCGTTAATAACGCAATCGTAAAACATTGATAAGTGTTTTGAATTTGTTAATAATGACGGGTTATATCAATGATAAGTATTTTGATTATTTTTTCTATTGTATTTTCAACGAAACACAACTTAGTTATTAATGATTTGGAGTGATGTAATCAACGTTTCATTACTTTTTTTATGTTGGTGATTTTAAAAGAAACGAACTCATTTATTTATTTTGAATTGCCAATGTAGTAATAACATATATTTGTTTGGATTTTTTCTTTGTGTAGGTTAACGACATGGCGAAAACTAAGAATACGTCACATAATATGGTTCCGCAACCTGCCAAAGAGGAAGCAACCAGAACCATACGAGTTATCAATAATATTAATGATTATGTACTTATTTGAAGAAAAACGTATTTACCAATAATTTTGAATCGATTTTAGTGTTGTTTAACCATTATCAATTAATAATAATATAAACTTGGATCCAAGATATTATCAAAGATATGCAAAATATATTTATTGATATGAAGGTAATTATCAACAACGACTATAATCATTATTAAAGTTTTCAAATTTCAAGTTAGTTTTATTAACATAGAAAATAATTATTGATTTTTTGTCGCTATTAATGTTTATGAAGGATTATCAATTTTAGGCACCATCATTATCAAATTGGATGGAACAAAATTTTTATGATATACAAATGAATTATTAGAGAGTATCATTTCTAACCATATTTCAAATTTGCATGTCAACTTTATTAAGGTATTTAGAAAGAAATACTGGCTTTTTTTTATTGTTATCAACGATTATGAAAAAATTATTGATGTTATGCAAGAATTGTTAATAAAAATGTTGCAAATCAGTGAAAAATGTTATTCTATCATTACTAATTATGCGATATAATTTTAGTAATTTCTTCATAAGTGTTGACGACGAAAGTATAAATCGGTAATAATTGATGCAAAGTTATTAATAATGTAATCGTAAAGCATTGATAAGTATATTGAAATGGTTAATAATGATGGAGTATATCAATAATAATTCATATCATAAACATTAATAATATCATTGAAAACATTAATAACGTTGGAAGTTGCTACAAGTAGGGGGTGTGAGATTTTTTATTTGGAATTTCCATTTTTAAATTCTTAAATATTAAATTCGGATTCCAATTTAAAATTTATAAGTTCAAATTTTCAATAAATATTAGATAGTAATATTTAATTAAATAGTTCCAAATTTTCATTTAATTATGAGTTTAGGAAAGAGAACAATTGTTTTAATTATTAATGACATTAATTATTTTCTGATAATATCTCATTTACCCTTAACAACCTATTAACTACTTACCTTCCATAAACTAACTAAATTCCTATAAGCCAACAGGATTGCTTTAAGCATATGCTTAAACTTCTAGGCTTAAACACCGGATCCAACCCGGTGAATACACTTAAAATCACGTGCGCAATCAATACAGTTAATAACATGTTTCTGAATAGTCTAACAAATACATATTTTGAATATTGTTAATAAGACGTGTTGCGAATACACTTAAATGCAACATGAATGCTCTCATTAAATATACGTAAATAATATTGACACGTATTGTGAATACTCTTAAGATATTTGTAAATAATATTGGCACGTATTGTGAATACTCTTACGATATTTGTAATTATGTACTATTCGTGAAAAAATATATCTTAAATAATAGGGCTAATACCACTAGGAAATCCGAACTATTAAGTAGGGCTGGCATTTCGGTTTGCGGTTAGCGGGTAACCACCGGTTTTAACCGAAAACCGCCGGTTACCAGCTAACCGAAAACCGACCGGTTACCTTGACGGTCGGTGGTCGGATGGGAAAAGGAAGGGGTCGGTTGACCGAGTAACCGACGGTGATTAACCGCGGTTATCCGACTAACCGGGCCAACCGAGACCCACTTCACCTTCCCCAAAATATGTCCAGATTCATCCCCATTCCCAAATCTTCAATAAATAAAAAATCCCGAATACAGGAAGAAGAAGAAGAAGAAGAAGCAGATCTACACTCTCAGCAACCGATTCTTGTTTCCGCCGCGGCCATCGAAGACGCCGCCATCCTCTTCTCCACAACCTCCGACTCACCAGCGGAATCCACCACTCCCTGCAGTGACCTCTTCTTCTCCACAACCTCCGACTCTCCGAAAACCGCCGGCGGTGACCTCTTCTTCTCCTCTCACCCGCGAACAAAACCCAAAAGAAATATCACAGATCAAAAACAAAAACCAAAATCAAACCCTCAAAATTCGACATGCAATGCAAGTGAGAGAACTTGATCTCACCTTCTTCTACCGTCGCCTACCATCGTCTTGCCCGCTCCGCCGTCGTCTTGGCCTTCTTCCATTCTCCTCAATTTGTTATTAGGAGTGAAGAGATGAGGTAGAGAGAAGCGACAATTTGGGTCGAGTTAGGGGAGCTAGGTTGATTTGTCGGTGAGGGACGAAAGAGGGGAAAGAGGATGTCGGCGAGTTCCGCCGCTGTTCCCGTCGCCGTCAACGGGGAGGCAGAGGGCAGAACGAGAGAGGTGAGGGTAGGAGGGAGGCGATTTCGGGGAGGCAAAGGAAGAAGAGAATCGAGATTCCAGAGAGAGTAGGGAGAGAGATAGGTTTTCGTTTTTCTCTGGAAACTGGAAAGGAAGAAGAATTTTCGGGAGAGAGAGTAGGGAGAGAGATTCGAGAGAGAGTAGGGAGAAAGAGAGGGCTGAGGGGTTAGGACTCCTAATAAGTGGTGCAGAATTTTCGGTTTTTTTTATTTATTATTTTTTTTTTTTGTAGAAAAGGTAATTTCCGGTTGGCCGGCTAACCGAGCCTAAAACCAAAACCGACCGGTCGGTTGGTCAGCTAACCGTGATCACTCTCATGGTCGGTGGTCCGCAGGTATGCAGGGTGGCTCGGTTTAACCGATAACCGGGATTTCGGTTTTTGGTTAAACCGAAACCGACCGACTGCCACCCATACTATTAAGAATGTGGCATTTGTGTCCTAAACTATTTGTCCATTAGAGTTGACCGGCATTGACCATTAGGTTTTAACAGAAATCCAATCAACGTTGACGTGACATCTGACATGGAATTTTAATATTAGTTTTTACTTTTATTAACATCTAACAAAAAATTATGGGTAAATACAATTTAATATCCAAACCTTTCATTTTAAACAATATAATAGCCAAACCTTTTCGAAAACAATCTAATATCCAAATCGTCAACTTTCCGTTCGTTTGACCGTTAGTTGACACCTCGAAAAAACTTTGTTTAGGAGAAATTGTCACAATACAACTTTGTTTCTTGTTTTGGCATTGCAGATGACTGAATATTTAGATATTCTATACCATCATGGTGGAGTCATGGACTTCTCGGGTTTGGAACTACGATATGTTTGTGGTTTTTCAGAGAAGATATCGATGGATATTGATGAAGTGTCGTACTTCGAACTTTTTTGAAGTGTCAACTAACGGTCAAATAGACAGAAAGTTGACGATTTTGATATTAGATTGTTTTCGAAAGTGTTTGACTATTTTATTGTTTAAAATAAAAGGTTTGGATATTGAATTGTATTTACCAAAAATTAAACCTCTCCCGTCCCCTTCTACTCTGTAGTCTTCTCCAATTCAGATGCACTATCGATTCAATTCCTAAAGAACCCTACAGATTTTGGGACTCAATAGGATAAGAAAAGAACCAAGGAAATCTGAGAGATCTGGATGATAGTAGACTTTGCAACTTTTGGAGAGTAAATTATAAAACTCAACAACAATCATCGGCGAACAAGCAATCGTCGGTGGTTTTCGCTCTGAAAACAAAATCCCATCAATGCGCGCAGCTGCTTCTTCAATTAACAAAGACCCACCCACCAGCTGCTTCTTCGATTGACAGAACCAGCATCTTCTTCGATTGACAGAGGAACCCCCGAGTCGGTCCCCTTCTCTGCAATCTTCTCCGTCGGGAATAGCGAATCGCTGCTGTCGGAAGCAAGTTGTCCTTTCATCCAAAGCAAGCTGGTCTTTCATCGCTCAGATCCAAAACGTTAACTTCAGAGCAGTACCCAATGGAGAGAACCCAGAACAAAAGAAAACCACCCAGAATCGAAAACGAAAACCTTTAGCGAGAGAACCCAGATCAAATGAAAACCCCCTTAAAATGGAAACCCGAAATCAGATCTACATTACACTCACATTCCCGTGAAACATATCTAAGAGCCGCATCCTCGGAACCTAGGGTTTTGAAATCAAGCTAGATCCGGGAGGAAAACGAAACGAGAAAGCGGAAAATGGGAGAGGTAAATTGACAGGATAAAGAGATGATATGTGGCTGAAAATAATTTTAAGTGTTATAAATTTTTTTTTATTTTGTATTTTAATTGTGAACATTAATTTAAAAATAACAACCTGATGTGGCGCATACGTGGCTGCCACATATGTGCCATGTAATCAACAGTCAACATTTTATGGTTGACCGTTTGGTCAACCGTTATCTATAACGGTCAACGAAATTGTCAGGACGTAAATGACACACAACTATCATACGTCAAGACACAAATGTCATTTGAATATTTTATGGCACAAATGACACATTCTTAATAGTTCGGATTTCCTAGTGGTATTAGCCTAAATAATATGTCTAAAATATACCAATCTTACATCAAAGAAAACAAATCAAGTTTACTTATTTTACAACAAAAAAAAATTACAAAATCATCTAAACCGGTTCAACACCGTCAACCTGGTTGGTGTTAATTTGCCTTTGAAAAGGGGAAAAGTTAACTTGTCAAAAGAATGACTATTATTTTATCGGTTGTTCTGGACTTATAGAAATCAAATAACAGCTGGGTCTGGTTCTGGTCCCCCAGTTTTTGTTAATAAACGGGGGATGAGAGCCTTTAGTTACGAAGCAGCCGCTGAATTTGTCGTGACCAAAAGAAAACAACAAAAAGAAATGGCCTCTATATATACGTGGGTTTTGACTTTTGACTCTCCTAAGAGCCCTTAATTTTCCTGCCCCAATTCCCATTTGACTCCAAACAAACAAAGTTAGTAAGAGATTCCAACATGGATGCTACTCGATCGATCGAGAATTCGATCAATTACTTATTGGTTTTATTTGTCTTCAAACCTTGGCTCTTTTTTAGATTTGTATTCTCCTTAAGGTGATCAGATTGAAATTATTGAACATTTGAACTTATAACATTTTGTATTCTTTCCAAGGCTAATTCTTAACTAATGGCGCTTAGGTAAAAGAGCTTAAACAGTTATTAAAAGTGTTGGGAGTGTGCATAGTTGAGATATTGGGGGACATTGGCCCATCCAAGGTGCTCAGGCCCAAGCCCACTTTAGGAGATAGGGATAAAAGATAGGAGTAAGGCCCAGTCAACAGTCAGCAGGCGCATAGCGACAAAAGGGGACCAGAGTGCTGAGAGTATGCCACCTGGCTAGGTGGTCCCTGCAGGCGCCAGGTGCCAGGAGCTCAGGAACTGCCACGTGGAGGCGCCCGACCGTTGGGCCGTACCGAGCATTTAATGACGCGCTGACGTGGAGCTTGATTCTAGGAGCCTGGTCGGGGCCTCGACGAGTATAAATAGTACTCGGTAGGTAGCATTTAAGCAGGTTGGCTTCTCTCACTAAAATCTACAAAGTACTTCTCTCTCTAGACTTGGATCTGACTTGAGCGTTGGAGTGCTAACGGGAATCTCGAAGCCCTTAGGCGCTTGTCTCTGCAGGATCTAGGCGCCCGGTGAGAAGTCCGTCATATCGAAGTCCAGAGGAGCAGGTCAGAGAGTTATTAGGCTCGAACAATTGGCGCGCCAGGTAGGGGGGGACATCCATGGAAAACGTGAACGACGCAAACGGTGGGGAGGAAAACTCAAAGTCGGGAAACTCGAATCAGGAGGAGGTTGAGCGCCAGCGGAGTCACGAGATAATCATGGATGTGGAGGAACAGGAGAGCCCTGGGCGCCTATCAGCAGACGAGGGGGATTCATTAACGAAGAGGGAGTTATTTCGAATCATAGCTGACCAAGATCGGGCCATAGCGGCGCTCAGGAGGGAATTGGAGGGGGAGCGAAGTGAAGACATGATGATGTACAGCCCCGGATGGAGAAAGCGAGACAGGGCGGGGGAAGACTCTGGGTCCCAACAACATGGACTCCCACACCAGACTGAGCAGGAGCCTACTACGCCCGGGCGTCAACGCGCCTGGAGACTGCCCGTCGAGCATAATCAGACAGAGCCCGATGACGTGTGGGCGCCTAGGAGGGTCGCCAGGCGGTTCGGCATTCGTCAACCCCTGGCCCAGAGCATACTGATGGAGCCCGCGGGAACGACAATTCCACCATTACCCAGCTACGATGGGATGGCCGACCCAGAAGATCATCTGAACAGCTACTTCACAAAAATGCAACTCTACAATAGCTCGGACGCCACGTTGTGTAAGGTGTTCCCGTCCACATTTGCTGGGGTGGTCTTGGATTGGTATCATCAAGTTGAGGAGGGACGCATAGAGTGCTTTGAACAATTTGCCGAGTTATTCTTGTCCAAGTTTGCAAGTCGGAAGCGCCGTACATTGACCATAGGCGCGTTGTTCAAGGGGAGGCAAAAGGAAGGGGAGGCGCTCAGGGAGTTCTACGATCGTTGGATCTCGGTCGCCATGGCGGTTAAAGATGTCCAACCAGCGGTACTAGGAGTTTGTCTGGATGCGTGCACCTCCAGTGAAGAAATCTGCCGGGTCCTGTCGAAGCGGGATGTGGTGTCCACTGAGGACTTGGACCGGAGGGTGCAAAAAGTGATCATGTTGGAGGAGACGTTGGCAGCAAGGAGGGCCGAGAAGAGGCTCTTAAGGGGCGATGATGACACCATGAGACAGGCGCCTAGGCCCATGTCAGGAAGCTTTGGTCCGCAGAGGAGACCAGAGGCACCGCGCCCCGTGCCGAGGAGCGCCGCGAATTTTACGGAGTACAACAATACCCTAAAAAACGTGTTGCAATATGTGAAGGACAGGGGCTACCATATATGGTGGCCGGGGCCCATGCGCGGCCAGCCGAACGAGAAAAACCTTGACAGATTCTGCGACTTCCATCGCGACAAGGGACACTACACCGCTGATTGCTATCAACTTAAGGCCGAGCTTCAGACTTTGGCTGACAATGGCATGCTCAACGATTTCGTAAGAAGGGGGGAGGACCGGACCCATAGGGCTTATGTGGCCAGGCCGGCGCCAGAGGCGCCAATGATCCAAAGAGTGCACGAAGAGCCGAAGGCTCGACAGGAATTGGTGATGCCACCACCCCCGCTTGAGGTTGACAATGAAGGGAAGACTCACCCGGGGCTAGCGATACCACCTCCGCCTTTTGAAGTTGACCAACACGGAGAGCCTAGGCGCATCCGGCTGACGGTTGAATCCATAACAGGCACCATCTATTTGAGGGAGAAGTTGGAAAGAACAAGGCGCCTAAGGGCCGCCTCTTTAGAGGCTAGAACGGCGGTGCACATCCATTTCAACCAAGAGCCGGATGAAGCGTGCCAAGTCCCATCGGAAGAGGCGTTGGAGATTCAAGGGGTGATAGCAGGGTGCAAGGTGAAAAGAATGTTGGTGGACACCGGGAGTTCGATGGACGTCCTCTTCAAAAGCACGTTTGAGCGCATGCAGCTGGCGCCTGAGTTAGTGCGCCCTTCGAGTTCGGTGCTGATTGGGTTCTCGGGAGCACCGGCCCAAGTCATCGGGTGTGTGCGCCTGCCCGTGACCCTAGGCGATGAAATGCATTGCGTAACACATACGGTAGAGTTCGGGATCGTGGATTGTCCCTCCCCATACAACGTGATACTTGGGCGACCACTACTAGCACAATTCAATGGGGTGGCATCCACTTGTCACCAAACGCTGAAGTTCGTGGCGCCCCAGGGCGTCGGTATCTCCCGAGGAAGGAATGTTCCACGATACGCGCGAGAAGAGGAACCAAGGAGCCGTATCCGCAAGCACAGAATCAACAATGTCGAAGTGCGCTTTGAGGAGGAGCCTAGGGCGGAGCCCGTGGATGATGAGCTCGTTGTGATCCTGGATGAGGGGCGCCCAGAGAGACAGGTGCGGATATCGGCACAGGCGCCCGAGGTGATGAGAGCACCTTTGATCGAATTATTGCGGGAATTTGGGGAGTTGTTTGCATGGGGCGCCCAAGACATGCCGGGAGTCTCCCCTGAGGTGGCGGTGCACCGGCTGGCTGTGGAGGAAGGAAAAAGGCCTGTTCAACAAAAGCGCCAAAATTTGTCACAAGAAAAGGGGGAGGCGCTTCGCCGAGAAGTCGATAGATTGCTAGAGGCCGGATTTGTGGAGGAAGCGAGGTACATCACATGGCTTTCCAACGTGGTGTTTGTCCCAAAGCCGTCCGGAGATTGGAGGATGTGCGTAGACTTCAACAACCTTAATCGGGCATGCCCTACAGACGCATACCCCATGCCGCGTATCGACTTGTTGGTGGATGCTACAGCTTATCATGAGGCGCTTAGCTTTCTCGATATGTTTTCAGGATACCATCAGATACCTATGGCGGAGGAAGATATGGCAAAGACAGCTTTCATGACGCCATTCGGGAATTTCTGCTATAGAGTGATGGCGTTTGGATTGAAGAACGCCGGAGCAACCTATCAGTGCATGGTAAACCAAGTTTTCCGCAAGCAGTTGGGAAGGAACGTGGAAGCGTATGTGGATGATTTGATCGTAAAGAGCAGCAGGCGCCAAGATCACATCTCGGATTTGCGAGAAACTTTCGAAACAATGCGCCGCTTCCGGTTAAGGCTTAACCCCAAGAAGTGTGTGTTCTTGGCCGAGGCTGGGAAATTCTTGGGTTCATGATAACAAGGCGAGGAATTGAAGCCAACCCCAAGCAAGTCGAGGCCATAATGAGTTTGGGTCCCCCGCGAACGCCTAAGGAGGTGCAAGTGTTGACGGGGAGACTAGCAGCACTTGGGCGTTTCATCCCAAGATCTTCCGACCGGGGCGCCCCCTTTTTCAAGGTTTTGAAAAAGGCTAACAAGTTCAGATGGACCAATGAGTGTAACGAGGCATTTGAGGATTTGAAGAAACTGCTTACGGCGCCCACGGTGATGACGGCGCCTAAGGCTAGGGAAGTGCTATACTTGTACATAGCTGTGTCCCACATCGCTGTGAGTGCGGTCCTCATATCCAAAGACCCATTGACGAACGAAGAGAGGCCGGTGTATTATGTGAGTCGCACCATGGTGTGTCACGAGACAAGGTATGCGCCTATCGAGAAAGCGGCGTTGGCTGTAGTAATGGCCGCCAACAAACTCCGACCATGCTTTCAGGCTCATCGTATCGTGGTGCTCACAAATATCCCCCTCAAGACGATACTAGGGTCGATGGATGTGTCTGGGCGCCTGGTGAAGTGGGCGGTGCAACTCAGCGAGTTCGACATACAGTATGCGCCCCGGCCAGCTATCAAAGCTCAAGTGCTAGCAGATTTTATGGCGGAAGGTGTAACTGACGGTGGAGCCGATGTGGAGGAATGTTGGCAAGTGCACGTTGATGGAGAGGCCAGCAGAGCAGGAGCAGGGGCTGGTGTAGTCCTCGTCAGTCCGCTGGGCGCCTTACATGAGGTGGCATTACGGTTCGCTACTCTTAAGACAAACAACGCGACAGAATACGAAGCCGTCCTTGCGGGGCTCCATTGTGCAAGAGAGTTAGGCGCCCAGAAGGTAAATGTCAAGACAGACTCGGCGTTGGTGGTTAATCAGTTGAACGAGGTGTATGAAGTGAAGGAAGAGACGTTAGGAGCTTACGTGCATGCCGTACGCAAAAGGTGCGCCTGGCTCCGAGGCGTGACGTTCACCCATGTTCCCAGAGAAGAGAACGCCCATGCAGATGCTTTGTCCAAGTTAGCAACGGCTCTAGATTTTGAGGAAAGTCGGACGGTGATTGTGACGAAAGAGGTGCCGCAGGAGGAGATAGTAATGGCATCTCTTACAACAGGAGAAAGAGAGGGATGGATGGCACCAATTTGGCCTTTCCTCACCCAAGGAGTGGTGCCAGAGGACCCGAAAGAGGCATGGCGCTTGCGAAGGAAGGCGGCCCGTTGTGCCATAGTTGATGGGGTGTTGTACAAGAGGTCACATTCGGGCGCCTATCTGAGGTGTCTAACTGAAGGTGAGGGGTTGGAAGCAATCAAGGAAGTTCATCAAGGAACTTGTGGCATGCATGCAGGTGCCCGAAGCCTGGAAAAAATTCTTCTCCGACAAGGATATTATTGGCCAACAATACGGGCGGACGCCGGAAAGCATGTGGCGGCTTGCCACCAATGCCAGATTCACGCCAACGATGTACACATCCCAGCGGCACCCATGCAGGGTAATGTAGGCGCCTGGCCCTTCGCACAGTGGGGCATGGACCTCCTGGGCCCCTTTCCTAAGGCGCCTGGTCAGTTCAAGTACCTGATCGTGGCAGTGGACTATTTCACAAAATGGATTGAGGCAGAGCCGTTGGCATCGATCACTGAGTCACAAGTCCGGAAGTTCACCAAGAAGAACATCTTTGCTAGATTCGGACTCCCGGAGTCTATCATCACTGACCACGGGAAGCAATTCGATTGCAAAAAATTCATCGACTTTTGCGATGAGAATGGAGTGGTTTTGAGGTTCTCTTCCGTAGCTTACCCACAAGCCAACGGACAGGCTGAAGCGGCCAACAAAAGCATACTACATGGATTGCACACTAGGCTGACGGAGGCTAAGGGCAAGTGGGTAGAGGAGCTGCCTAACGTTTTGTGGGCGCATAGAACCACGTTCAAGGTGGCTACCGGCGAGACACCCTTCGCCTTGACATATGGGAGCGAAGCTGTTTTGCCTATAGAAATGCGAGTCCCGACTTTCCGAATGACTCACCGAGACGAGTCAATGGGCGCCCAGGAGCGGATCGACGAGTTGGATCTATTGGACGAGCGCCGGGAGGTTGCGGCTCTAAGATTGGTCGCAATGAAGAGTCAAGTAGCAAGGTATTACAACAAGAAGATGAGAGCGCACAACCTTGCTGTTGGCAATCTTGTGCTGAAACGAGATTTTCGTCCCAATGCTGCGGAAGGGAAGCTGGCACCAAAGTGGAAGGGACCATACCGCATTCAGGAAGTTGTTGGCCCGAATACGTTTAAACTGGAAAACATGTCGGGTAAGAGGGTCAAGAGGACATGGAACGCCCAAAATTTGCGGAGGTACGAGATGGAGGGAATGACTGATGCTGTGCCCGTGACAGAGGCACAGACGCCCAGCCAGGAGTAGAAGTAAGTAACAAGGCGTTTGTTGGGGAGGGCTTGTCTTGCTTAGTAAGTTTATGATTGAGTAGTCAAAAGCGCCCCTTTTTTGCGCCCGTAATTTTGTAAAGCGCCCCATTTGCGCCCGCACCATGTAAAGCGCCCATATTTTGTGCCCATTTTCCACAATCGGATTAATTATTATCTACGAAATTTTGCATCGGCATACACCATTGCGCCCATTATAGCGCCCATCATAGCGCCCGTATATTTGCGCCCGATGCAATGCGCCCGTTATAGCGCCTTACTTAGCAAGATATAGTTATGAAAATGTGGAAGAGATTGCTTAAATAGGCGCCCATCAAAGGCAAAGCAAGTCATAGACATTTGATTCAAAGGCGCCTAAACAGAGAAGTTCATAAACATTCATGATAAACGCCTAACATAGCAAAGTATTGTTATGAAAGTTTGTGAGGGGATAGTATGGATAGGCGCCCATCAAAAGCAAGAACGTCGCCAATATCTGATTCCAAAGCGCCTCAATGGGGCATAGACAAATTCACAACGTCGCAGGGGGAAAAGATTAACACAATTCGAAGTTCTTAAAAAAAAAAAAATACACAAGTGCTCGGCACTACCCCGCCGGCGCCTCGTTATCAGAGTGGGCAGAAGAATCACCATCGCCTTCATCCTCGTCTTCGTCTCCATCAGCAGGCGCCCCGTCATCCGCGGGTGCTTCTCCTTCCATAGGCGCCTCGTCTATATGGGAGATGACGAAGCTCACCATCGACTGAAGGTCCCAGTCCAGGTCAGGATGATCTGTGACGAGCTTCCGGCGCAACAGAAGAATGCTGTTCAGAGCGGCATCAGCCTTAAGCGCCTGACCAGCACTCGACTTCGCGAAATCCGTCGATTGCGCTTCCAGCGCCTCCTTCCCTGACTCGAGCGCCTGCTTGTCTTTCTTGAGCGCCTCCTTCTCCTCCTTAAGCGCCTGCATCGCGCTCACATGCTTTTTATTCTCCCGGCCTAGGTTCTTATTTTCTTTCTTCAGGGAGCCCTTCTCCTCCTTCAGAATGTCCATCTCACTCCTCAGGGCGCCTGCCTCCTTTTCAAGATCGTCCTTCTCCTTCTCCAGCCTAACCTTGGTCTCGGCATGCGCCCTCTTCTCATCCTCGAGCTGCCCCTCGAATTCTTCACGCACCCGCTTTCTCTCCTCATCGATCTTTATTTGCACAAGTGAGGCGCTCTTCGCGGCCAGCTCCTCTTGGCGCCTCTGAGCAGTAGCAAGGTTGTCCTGGGCCACACCGAGCGAGGTGGACGCTCGCGGGCCTGGGCGCGTAGCGCCTCATGCTCTATTATTCCTTTTTTGGCCACCAGCATCATCTACAAAATAGGCGGAAGGGTCGAGTAAGATGGTTAGGCGTTCGTTTTGAACGTATAAACAAAGATGTCAAATAAAACACAAGGCAAATAACTTACATGGGCGTTTATTCTAGTCACCTCACCCCAAGGATCGGCGCCTTCCAGGTCTAGGGGCGCCCGGAGTACATCCCCCGCAGTAAGAGCCATATGAATGGCGGCGCCTCGTTCCAAAGCGGCACGGTCGGAACAAACTATGTTCACCTTATGCTTCGGAGGTTGAAGCCACTTCTTCAATCCCTCCGGCACCTCGGCATCGTCAGCTGGGCGCATACGTTTGCCCGCATCCTGCTGGGCGCCTTCCGCCTTCCTCTTCTTCCTAGCGGTTAAGGGCTCGTTGTCTTCGGGATCGTCGGATCCCTCGAGCAGGTTAACCACATGCGCCTGCACATCTACCGGATCAACAATAGGAGGCGCATCCCAGGTCGTGAGCAAATCTCCCAAAGACTCTGGCGCCTGTGGGCTCGGCACCTTGGTCGGTTGAATCTTTTTTGGAGATTTAGCCTTCCGACTTGGGCGCCCCTGCCCTTTACTAGTAACGGGGGCAGTCCAAGTTGTCTTCGAGCCGGCGCCCTTCGACGAGATGGGTTTGGCGGCTCCGCTGGATTTCTTGACAGCTTTCTTGGCAGTAGGCGCCTGCTTGGGTGCCAGTCCGAGTTGCGCGAATCGCGACTTCATCAGCGTGCTCATGGAAGTGAAGTTGGCGCTTGCACAGACAAATTTAGTTAGACTTAAAAAATATATATATATATATATAGGCGCACACCATCACGATAATACTCCTCCAGAACAGGCGCCCGAGAGCTTGTGGGGCGAAGGTTAACCGGATACAAGGAAATAAGACGGGCGCCTTCGATCTCCTCAGCAGTGGAAAGCGTCACATCAACATTGAATGCCTCATGACTGCCCATCACCCAACCTCTGGTGAACGAGGCGCCACTTTCGTAAAATGAATCCTTATGCGCCTTTACGAAGAAGTAGCTCCTAAACCACTCCCTCCCTAACTTAGGGCATTCTATCAAGAAATGGCCGGGGAGACCTAGGCGCCTTTGCAGCGATAGACAGTTATCAAAGTACACCATGTTGAAAAAGTAGTGGAAAAGGTTGAAGGTGGGCTCGACGTTATGCTGGCGACATTTCAACTTGAACAAAATATGGATAAGGAAAACGGAGGGCGACAGGCGCCCAAGCAAACATCGGCAGGTGGTCAGAATGCCCTCTAGGATAGGGTCGAGGGGAAATCGGAGTCCAAAACGAAAGTACTCCCGATACACGCCAAGCCACCGCGGTCCAACAACTCCAATCCGGGCCATACTGGAAGCAGGCGCATAGGACCAGGATCGCGGAAGTTGCATCGATACGACCAAATTCTCTAACTCCAACGATTTGATGGTTGAAATTTTACGTGGCACTCCTTCTTGAAGCGAAAGGTGGTGTGTTTCATCAGGCGCCTCCCCTGACGGCCACGTGTCAACCCATCTCCGTAGTTTAATAGAATCACCTTCCTCAGCATCCGAATCCGAAGACGGGGGAGACACTGTCGGTCCGGAAGAATTTGATGATCCAGGCGAGGCGCCTATAAGGGTTGACGCAAAGGGGGGTATCAATTCGAAGCCCCATGAACTACAGGCGCCGGCCCTAAAAAAAAAAAAAAAGCCAGAGAATCAAGTACTCGATTGGGGATTCGAAGGCGCCGCTGAATCTGAGTCCGGGTTTGCAGAAGGGTTGGAGATAGGCGCCGCCGCGCCCTTGTCGGCAGTGTCTCGGGCATAAGTTGTCTGAGAGCTGGGCGGCGTAGTGGTCGAGGGAGCATCGCTCTTGCTCGACGCTTGCGACCTGGCGCGAGGGGTCCAGGCGCCCTTCTCGCGTAAGGGATCAGGAGAGAAGTGTCTCTCCAATTCTTGTAAAACGTCGCGCTCCGTTGGCTTCTCCTTCGCCGGACTGGCGGAGGGGGCGCCCGAGCCAGATTTGGCGGACATTATGAGGAAGTAGGAAAAGAATAACAGGCGCACAGGCAGCTCGGCGTAGAGAGAGAAAGGGGCAGAGCGAGTTAGAGAGAGAAAGGTTTTGTGTGAATGAAGAGGGGAGGGGGTGGAATGAAGTATTTATATGGGAGGAACCCAACGGCAACCATGGGGATGCGCGCCCGACCCTCCGATCTCATCCTCACCGTCCGTTTGAATTTTGAATTTCAAAAAAAAAAAAAATATTTTTTGAAATTCAAATTTCAAGACGCACGGAGAAGGGGGCATAGAGGGACGGGCACGCCATGAACTCCACAATTTGGTTAGCAGGGGCGCTTAACTAGATGATTTTGGCGCTCTCTTAGGGATACTCAAATGCGGACTAACTGCAGCGCCTAACTAGTGGATTTGGGCGCCTCTTTAGGAATGATCAAACGCGGACGGAACAACAAGGGGCAATGGAACCATGGTCGGGGCAAGAACGGGGGGCCAGGATTTGTTCACGAAAACACCCAGCAGAGCGCCCAAAAATGATTTAAACGTTTAAAGCAAAGAGGCCGAGGGCGCCCAGATCATTTTCTAGTTGATAGGACGCTTGTAGTCGATTGGACGCCATGGGCAGTAGAATTACGTATAGTTAGACACTCATGGCATGCCATGAGCGCCTAACTGGGGGACAATTGTTGGGAGTGTGCATAGTTGAGATATTGGGGGACATTGGCCCATCCAAGGTGCTCAGGCCCAAGCCCACTTTAGGAGATAGGGATAAAAGATAGGAGTAAGGCCCAGTCAACAGTCAGCAGGCGCATAGCGACAAAAGGGGACCAGAGTGCTGAGAGTATGCCACCTGGCTAGGTGGTCCCTGCAGGCGCCAGGTGCCAGGAGCTCAGGAACTGCCACGTGGAGGCGCCCGACCGTTGGGCCGTACCGAGCATTTAATGACGCGCTGACGTGGAGCTTGATTCTAGGAGCCTGGTCGGGGCCTCGACGAGTATAAATAGTACTCGGTAGGTAGCATTTAAGCAGGTTGGCTTCTCTCACTAAAATCTACAAAGTACTTCTCTCTCTAGACTTGGATCTGACTTGAGCGTTGGAGTGCTAACGGGCATCTTGAAGCCCTTAGGCGCTTGTCTCTGCAGGATCTAGGCGCCCGGTGAGAAGTCCGTCATATCGAAGTCCAGAGGAGCAGGTCAGAGAGTTATTAGGCTCGAACAAAAAGTAACAAGCAATTAAGGTTACTAAACTTCAAGAAGATCAAATTATATGAAAGAATATTTATTTATTTTTATTTAGTTTTACCACATCATACTTATAAGTTATCAAATTATTTTTATTTTTTGATTAATTTGAAAATGATAAGTAATAGAAATTAGAAAAATAATTTGAATGTGAATTTTTAATTATTTTTAGGGTGACGAGGCAATGACATGGCGTGTTGACTAACGGTCAATGGTGTTGACTGTCAAAATTGACGGTCAAACCATGTGTCGGGCCAATTGAGTCTATATGCTGCAAAGTTGAGACCAGGATATTAATTTCTGAAACCACGGGCCAAAGTTGATTATATGCTTATAGTTCGGGCGAAAATAAGGTATTAACCCATGAATAAATAGTCAGTTTGCAGTACATCTCGAGATAACATAGTGGTATCAGAGCAGGTTTGCGAGCTGTAACCAAGAGTGAGTTGTGTGATTTGTGAGATAAAAAAGAGTGGTTAATTTGGGTTGGGAAACACGAGAGAGCAAGGGCGGCGAGGTAATTCCTGGTGAGTGATTCAATCATGAGTAAGGCAGCTTTGCCCAAGTCTGCATACCCAAATTCAATGTGTGATTTCGATCATTGGAGCTTGCTGATGGAGAACCTACTGAGATCCAAAGAATATTGGACAGTGGTTTAGGAAGGAATAAGGGAGCCGGCACAAGGAGAGCATCTGACTGAGGCTCAGAAGACCTGTATGAGAAGAGATTAAAAGATCTCAAGGCAAAAAACTACCTGTTTAGCTCCATTGAATAAAAGCATTCTGAAGACAATCATTTAGAAGGCAACAACCAAGGAACTATGAGATTCTATGAAAACAAGGTATCAAGGCAGTGAGAATTGCTGCTTGAGAATCTCAGGAGGAGCTTTGAGTTGTTGCAGATGAACAAAGGAGAGTCTGTTGCAGACTACTTCGGCAGGGTGATGATAGTGGCCAATTCCATGAGGAATTGTGGAGAGCAGATGCCAGATGTGAAGATTGTTGAAAAGGTATTGAGAACTTTGACTACCAAATTCAATTACATAGTCTGTTCTATCAAAGAATCTGAAGACATAGATGAGCTGAGTGTAGAGACTTTGCGGAGTTCTTTGCTTGTTCATGAGCAAAAGTTTGCTAAGCCCTTAGCAGAAGAAGAACAGGCTTTGAAAGTAACATCTGGCTTTGGAGGAAGAGGTGGAAGAGGTCCAGGGAGGGGTATGTATCAGGGTAGAGGTAGGGGAAGAAGAAGAGGGTTGAATCGTGATTTGGCGGAATGCTTTAAATGTCATAAACTGGGCCATTTCAAGGAAGAATGCTCTGAGTGGTATGGTAATAAGCAAGCATACTACACAAGTTATAATTCGAACCCTACTGGCTACAAAAACACCTACCCTTATATGACTGAAGATGTGTTGTTGATGGCATTCATTGAGAACAAGGAAGAGAAGGAGGAGGAGCTACCTGTGCAGAACTCCATGGCACTCCTGGATACACAATCCTTAGAAGGGAGGGACACCTGGTGGTTCCTAGATTCAGGATGCAGCAATCATATGATTGGCGAGAAGGAGTGGTTCATCACAATGGAAGCTAGCATTGAATGTAATGTGAAGCTGGGGAATGGAACCAAGTTGGCAGTTGCAGGAAAAGGCACAATGAGATTAGTGGGTGATGGTGTCTCTCTATCCATCAGAGATGTGTTTTATGTGCCAGGACTCACAACCAACCTCCTAAGTGTTTGGCCAGTTGCAAGAAAGACAACTGAGGTTTGTGATATGAGGTGGAGCTTGCAAGATTTATCATGAGAAGAAGGGACTTTTGCTAGAAACAGCAATGAAAACCAATAGAATGTTTGTTCTGCACTCTCAAAAGCAGTCAAACAATTCCAATGGGGATCATTTTTGTCTGCATCAAAAGGAAGCAACCAATAACACACTGAATCTCTAACAATGAGGTTTGGCCATCTGAATTTACAAAGCTTGTTGCATATGCAGAAGAAGGATGTTCTACAACATCTGCCATATCTGCAAGGTGATCTGGGAATCTGCTCCACCTGTCATATTGGGAAACAAAACATAGGCAGCTTTCCAACGAACAACATATGGAGAGCCACCAAGAAGCGTCAATTGATCCACGCTGACCTGTGTGGACCAATCACACCAGTCTCCAATGGAGGCAAGAGGTACATTCTGACTATTACTAATGATTTCAGTCGGAAACTGTGGGTGTATTTCTTAGAAGCAAAATCAGAAACCTTGAACTGTTCCAAGAAATACAAAGCTCAAGTAGAAAAGAAAACAAGAGAATCCATTGTGTGCCTAATAAATGACAGAGGAGGAGAGTTTCTCCTAAATGAGCTCAAAGAACTATTTGAGACTGCTGGGATAAGAAGGCAGTTGACTGCTACATTAACTCCCCAACAGAATGGGTTGCTGAGAGAAGAAACAGAACCATCATGAACATTTTTAGGTGTTCCCTAGCAGACACCAAGGTCCCTGCTGTGTTCTGGCCAGAAGCAGTGGCTTAGACTGGTCATGTGCTGAACAGAAGTCCTACTTCAGCCAATTCAGGAAGAACACCACAAGAACTCTGGACAGGTAAACCTCCATCTGCTGGTAATTTCAAAGTTTTTGGATGCATGGCATCTGTGCATGTAAATAATCATTTAAGGAGGAAACTAGATGACAAGAGTATACAGTGTTATTTCCTAGGCTTATCAACGTAGTCTAAGTCTTATACACTGTATAATCCTGTCACTAAGAAAGTTCTTGTCAGCAGAGATGTGGTCTTTGATGAGACAAAGGGCAGGAGTTGGGAATCTGTAACACAACCAGTGTTAACTAGGGTGATGTGGGATGGTAGTGATGAACCCTGGTACGAGTCTGAAGATGAGGAGGAGGCTGCCACTCCAGACACAACAGAAGCAGTCAATCCAATCACACCTACCTCTCCATTAACTCCTTCAGCAGCTCCAGCACTTCAGAAAGATGGGGAGGAAGATGATAATCTTAATTCTGATGTGCTGGGACTTCCTAGTGGAGGATTAGGTCCCAGGGTCAGGCATCCACCTAGCCATCTGTCCATCTATGACTGCACCTACTTTACAGGATTGGAGTGTCTAGTGGCTATCATTGATGACCCTACTACTTTTGAAAAGACTGTGCAGGATGAGAAGTAGAGGAATGCCATGAAGGAGGAGATTATTAACATTGAAAATAATGACACATGGATACTGGTAGAACTTCCTGCAGGAGTTATTCCTATTGGATTCAAGTGGATTTTGAAAACCAAACTAAAGGAGGATGGATCTGTGGATAAGTTTAAGGCTAGGCTGGTGGCAAAAGGGTATGCTCAGAAGCATGACATAGACTACACTGAAGTCTTTGCACCAGTTGTCAGATGGGACAGCATCAGAGCTCTTCTTGCATTGGCTGCATACCATGGATTCCCAGTGTATCAGCTCAATGTAAAAAGTGCATTTCTGCATGGTGAATTGACAAAATAAGTTTACATCATGCCGCCTCAAGGTTTTGAAGTACCAGGGGAGGAGCAGAAGGTGTACAAACTTAAAAAGGCTCTCTATGAATTGAAACAGGCTCCAAGGGCCTGGTCCAGTAGGATAGAAGCTTATTTTCTCAAATATGGGTTTAAAAGAAGTGATTATGAACATACTTCGTTCATAAAGAAATCTAGAAGTGACATCTTACTGGTCAGCCTTTATGTTAATGATCTTATGTATACAAGTAATATTTTTAAGCTTATAGATTAATTCAAAAAGTCTATGCAATCATAATTTGAGATGATTGATCTAGGAAAGATGACATACTTCCGGGGAGTTGAGGTACATCTGAGTAAATAGGGATCTTCATCAACCATCAGAAGTATGTGAAGGAGATTCTGGAAAAGTTTGGACTTTCAAGCTGCAATTTTGTGAAGAACCCCATAGCTCTTGGAACCAAGTTATCCAAAGAAAGAGATGGAGTTCAGATGGATGCCACAGAGTACAAAAGATTGATTGTGAGCTTGCTTTATGTCTGTGCTACCAAGCCAGATATCATGTTTACTGTGTGTTTGTTAAGTAGGTTCATGGAAGCTCCCACCAGGCAACACATGTTTGCAGCAAAAGGGCCCTGGGATATATGAAGGGGACCAGTACTCATGGAATTTGATACAAGAGAAGGGATGAAAATGACAAGCTTCTTGGTTATACTAACAGTGATTATGCAGGGGACTTGGATGATCGAAAATCCACCAGTGGTTATGTGTTCTTCATAGCAGGAGCAACCATTTCTTGGGCTTGAAAGAAGCAACCAGTTGTCACCCTTTCAAGAATAGAGGCTGAGTTCGTAGCTGGATCCTATTGTGCTGCATAGTGCGTAAGGTTAAGGAAGATTCTTGAGCAGATGGGATGGAAAGCAGTGTGTCTACTGCCACAAAAGTTTTTTGTAATAGTAGCTCTGCCATCAAGTTGTCCAAGAATCCTGTTCTTCATGACAGGAGCAAGCACATTGATGTGCGTTTCCATTTTCCGAGGGACTTGGCTAAAGAAGAGGTGATCGAGATGGAGCACTGTAGAAGCCATGATCAAGTGGCTTATATCATGACTAAAGCGCTTCATCTGGACACATTTCGGACTTTAAGGAATCGGCTAGGAGTGTGTTCATAAAGCGATTTCAAGCAGGCATAAGGAGCAGTTATGGTGAAGTGAACTAAAGTCAACAGGATCCGCAGAAGGGGACTTCAATTCAGGGGAGGATGATGATGTTGTTGAAGACTATTGCGAATCCGAATCCAAGTCGGAGAAGGAAAAGAAGAGCTTGGCGCCAGGTTTTAAATGGTATGTTAGTGGTAAACAATAAAACTGTGTCGTTTGGTATTTTATAGTTTTTGTCCTTAGAACTTTGTCTTGGGTTAGTAGAGCCATTTAGTCGTTGTGGCTGTTAGCAGAAACATGGCAGATTAGTTGGTCGTGGGATCTACTTCCCTGGGATTGTGGTGATAGGTTTGTTTATCAAAGTTGAGTTTGATGGCTTCTATTGAGAGTCATGTATACATATATTTTCATCTTCATCTATGAATAAATCGTTAGTTTGCAGTACATCTTGAGATAACATAGACTCCAAAGACTAAATGGTGCGACGATGTTTCAAAGGAAGCTCAGGTGGAATGAAGACAAGCTCATTTTATTTGTTTTGGCCACCTATAAGCCTCTTGTTTCCTTTTTCAAGTAACCTTTTCGGATTGTAATTTCTCTTTGCTGTTTCTCTAAATGAAATTTCTCATTATTGTCTGATACTGAGAAACCTTGCTTCCTAATATAGACCACAATATTAATGAGAAAAAAAGCTAAGACTCAGGGTTTCCTTCAAAGAAAAGGTGTTATAACATCAAAGCCTGCTTGCCTTAACCTAGCTCATCTGTTGCCATGGATGACCATGATGAAGTGAGAAAGAACAATAACATTAGGAAGTGGAAGGAGAAGGAGAAGGTGGATGTTGCCTCTTCTTCTCTGCATGTGTGGGTATCTGATTGTGTATCCTTTTCTTTTGAGGGTGTTAATTGGGATATTCCATACGTTTTACGCTTAGGGATGGGGCTGAGAAAGAACGTGTTATTCTAATCCAATTTTTATCTTCAATTACTGTCGAATCATTTGTTGCAGGTCCTTGCAAACTCAATTGGCAGCCTGCAATTGAACGGCCGTTCACTGTCAAATCCATTTATTGCGGCATTATTTCAAACAAGTTCCCAGATGTTGATTTTCCGCAAAAAATCATCTGAGTTCGTCATTTTCCTTCAAAGATAACTTGTTTTCTTTGGCTGGTGATACATGGGACGATTCTTACCCACGACAACTTAGAGAAGAGAGACCGTTGTCTGGCTAGTAGATGCGTGCTTTGTGGAAATGAGGAAGAAACTATGGATCATTTGTTTTGTGGATGCAAGTATAGAGGCAGAATCTGGAGGCTTTTGCTTTCATCCTTTGAGGTTATGGGGCCAGTTCAGCACACTATAGATTCTGTGATAAAAGGTTGGAGAGAAGCGAACAGGTGAATTGGGAATATTGGCTCTGAAACATACTTGTTCGTGCGTTTACTTGGGTGATATGGAAGGAGAAAAATGCAAGAATATTTAAAGATATTGCCAAACCTTGGGAAGTTGTTATGCATTCAATTGGGAGAACCCTTCTTAATTGGGGTATGGTTCATACACAAGTTAGCCAACAATAGGGATACTTCTGGATGGGAAAGTTGAAGGTCATGTGCCCCTAGGACTCTACACAAGATCACAGTACAGGATGATGCTCCTTTTGACTGACTTGATTTAAGTTCTTTTGGGGTACTACGTTTGTGGGTTTTTGGGGATTTTGTGGTACCATTTGTGTTTAAGGGTCCTGGTCTCTCCCTAGTTTAATTGACATGACTTGACGTTGTGTTCCCTTTTTCATACACCGCTGGTGTATTTCGTTGGTAATAATATTTCACCATTATAAAAAAACAAAAATGACAATTATAAATAGGGGTGGGAATTCAGTCAAATTATATAACATTGTCTTTTTGCAACCAAAAAAATGTTTATACATTGTTTAGTATAGTATACAGGGCGAGAAAGCTAAAACCTTGATATCTTTGTTGTGTGTATAAGCTTCTCTTGTTTCCTTTTGAATTAACATTTTTCCATAAGTATTTCATGTTTAATATTTACTCCAAATGTAGTTTGCCACCATGTCTTGTAAAGATTAACGTTGACTATTTAAATCAAGAGATTAATGAGAAAGTTTGCTACAATGGACCAAACTAACCATTTTTTATTTTGAAGATGATAGTATTTTATTCTTGGAAAACACCTAGGAGGAAGCAGGAAAGATAAAGCAAATCCTACAACTCTATGAAGGGGCAACTGGACAGCAAGTAAGCCTTGAAAAGTCAGAACTATCTTTTAGTGCAAATGTCAAAGAGAACCTAAGAGAAGAGCTGGCAGCAGTTCTAGGTATGAAACAAGTAATACAATATGATAAATATCTAGGATTGCCTATAGTAATTGCAAGATCAAAGAAAGCGGTGTTTAGCCAGCTAGTGGACAGAGTAAGAGAGAAAATTAAAATGTGGAAGAGTAAGGTAATGTCCACAACTGCAAAGGAGGTCCTAATCAAGGTCGTAGCCCAAGCACAGACTACGTAGGCCATGTATGTATTCCTCATTCCACAAGAAGTCATTCATGAAATACAAAGCCTCATTTTTGGTTTTTGGTGGGGAAGGAAGCAGGAGGAAAGAATACACATTGGATGAGCTGGGAGAAGTTGTGTAGACCAAAGGCAGAAGGGGGATTGGGCTTCAGGGATCTACATGGCTTTAATCTTGCACTACTAGGACATCAAGTATGGAACCTTTACAAAATCCTACCTCCCTACTCTTTCGAGTTCTTAAAGCCAGGTATTATCCAAAATGCACAATTCTGGAAGCAGCGGTGGGAAACAATCCTAGCTATATATGACGATCCTTAATGGCATCATAGGAAGTCGTGAAGGAGGGGCAAGATAGAAGATTGGAGATGGGAAGCAAGCACGGATTTGGTGGGATAGATGGATTCCCGAAGCTCCCAACTTTATGGTGGAAACACCAATGAATGGATTGAACTGGGATGCTAGGGTCATAAGTCTGATTGATTGGGATACTCTTACGTAGAGGGATAATTTGCTTCAACAATATTTCCAACCGAACGACAGAAAGAGTATTAGTCAAATCCCTTTGGCAAAGCAGAATACTTTTGACACGCTTATATGGGGAGTAAAGAAGACTAGAAGATATTTCGTGAAATCAACCTATAAAAAAAAGGAAGAGCATGCTATAGAATGGTATATCCTAGTGGACTGGAAGAGGTTATGGCAACTTAAACTACAACAAAAAAAACAGAGTGTTTATCTGGCGGTGGGGGAGTAACATACTCCCAACTGATTCAAATTTAGTGAGTCAAATCAAGGAGGCCTATGAAGGATACCCATTATGTGGACTAGTGGAAACTCAAGAACATATCACACGAGAATGTGATTGGGCAGGAAGGGTTTGGAGACCTATGCACTAAGTAAGATTTTTGGATGGGGAGAAGGGAAGCCGTGTGAAGAATGGTTGTGCGAAGCTATGGAGAAAGAAACGGAAGAGGATCTTTGTTCGTTCATTACTGCCTTATGGTTCCTCTTGAAGGAACGAAATAACCATATGTTCAATAACAAGAAACTTGAAGAATGGGAGATTATAGCTAGGGCTGAAAACTACCTAGAGAAATTATGGATATTCAAGAAAAGAAATATCCAAATCAGACGGTCAAGAGGGATAACCGTTGGGAGAAGCCTCGGATAGTGGTGTTCAAGGTCAACGTTGATGTCGCAACCTTTGCAAACGGAGGAACTGGCTTCAGATTTGTAATTAGAGATGATGGTGATGCTTTCCATATGGCAGCGGTTCACCAGACGCGAATCTCATGGACGTTAGAGATAACAGAGGCAAAGGTTCTTTGGGGAATACGACTAGCCCTAATTCACGATTACAAACCGATACAGATGGAATTAGACTGCAAAACTTAATTGATAGAATAGTGAAGGAGGAAATGACATATTTGGAATTGGAAGTGGTGTGTGAAGAGATCAGAAGGAAGGCGGAAGATGAGGGATTAGTGGAATGGAGGTTCTAGGGACGAGGAGAAAATGTGGCTGCTCATCAGATGGCAAGGATGAAGTGTCGATAGGAGGAAATATAAATTCGGTTCCAAATACCACCGGTCTTTCTATTATCGCAATTAAAAGCACACTGCAAAGACACTCTTGAAGTTTAATTGAAATTCCAGGTTTATTATAAAAAAAAATTAATGAGAAAGAAGGTAAGTCTTAGGAAGTCCTTTAAAAAAATTGTTATTAGCTTAATTAATTCGAAGAGCAAATTAATTCGAAGAGCAAATTAGCTTGACATCAAAACATAAAGAGAATTATTATTAAAGAAAATAAAAAAGAAAATTGTTAATTTTTTTGTTCTTGTTTCAACCAAGTAGTATCTCCTGAACTAAGAACAATTTGAGTTCTATTTTAAGTTTTGTTTATGCGATTTCTTTCAGTAGGCTTATTCCATAAGGTGTAGGATGACCCTTGATGTGCACTCTAATGCAATGATTAGAGTGCACAGAGTAAAATAGAAGAAAATGCGAGCATAGAAAAATAATTTAGAGAAAAGATGTACCCATACTTAAAATTGGAAGAAGAAAACGAAGAAGAAAAAGAAGGAAAAGAACGTTCACTTATGAGATTAATTAGAGGCACTTATGCGGACGAAGGCTTGGGTATATATCTTCAAGGCGCTCATTATCCTCAGGAGGTTGGAGGTTCATATTAATATCAAAATAGTGATTTGAAATTGATTCACATATCAAGAGTATCTCACATCTTAAATCGATATGACAATTCATGCCCCCCCCCCCCCCCCCTAACTTTTGAAGTAGAACAAAACGTGAATATGGAACACAAGAAACTTCAGTATCATAGTGGTTAAAGAGTAGTTCATCGCTGAGTAAAAGGTGGAGAGTTTATAGGTCAGCTCCATCACTTATATCAATTTTTTGCTATTTATTTGCCTTCTCCCATCTTTTTCTCAATTTCTTGCTAATTATTAGCCTACCCATATCTATTTTTCTAAATTTTTTTCTTCGATTATTTATCTTAGCTTCTTTGGAATCATTTGTTCAATATTGATTATCTTCTTAAGTTAATTTCTTTGACAATTTATCATATTTCTGTTTATAAATGGTCAAATGTTGACCACTATATTTTACGTTTAGATTTAATTCCAAAAGAAGATAATTTCTTTAACAATTTATCATATTTATGTTTATAAATGGTCAAATCTTAGACAACTATATTTTATGACTATATTTAATTTTAAATTTTGAAATAATGAGAATAATATATATATATATATATTCATTCGTACGCTAGCCTTTGCCCCACACACACACACATATATATGGTGACTACTTTGGTGCATTTACAAAAATGAGTACGTTCAATAAACCCAACTCAAAAACTAGTCTTAAGGTGTCGGATTTTGAATTTTAATTTGTAGAATTAGAGTAATACGATGATATAAAATATGATCACAACTAATTAACGGATTACCCTAAGCCTAGACCTCCAATTTTGAATTCTATCCCTAAACCCCAAATTGTAAACCCTAACCCTAATCTTAAATATCTAAATTCTAAATCCTTCAAATTAAAGGAAATCTTGAGTGGTTTTTGTGCAAATTCGTGTGCTTTATTGTTCATCACATCATAAGTGACGATTGACATCATTTTGACATGAATCGTATGTTAAAAATGACTGTTATGAAGGGAGTGCATTGAAGAGCATTTCTATTGTGCTCTAAAGTATGGGTGCTATAATGTACAATTTGAAATTGTACCATAACATTAAATGTATAAGTTCATGTTGTACCATAAAGGAATTTGTATCCTTATGTTATGGTACAACTTTACCCCTTATAATATGCCCCTCTACTATGACGTTTTATCAAACATGCCCCTCTACTATTTTTTACATCAAACACGCCCCTATACTATGAAAAAAATTATCAAACATACCCTTCTGTTAAAATTTCATTGAAAAAATCGTCAATCATGGTTGAACCGCGATTTAGACGACCCGACATCGGCAAATGGGAGAGAAAATGTCAGTTTTATCTCCCGTTTTATTTCTCCGGGTCTCTTCAAAGTGAAATTATTTGAATTATTTGACTATGCAAAAGACAAAAAAAATTAAAAGTGAAATTATTAAGGATATTTTAGACATTTATGCCGCCCAAATCAAAGTTCGACCTTGGTTAACGGTTTTTGGATGAAAATTTAAACAAAATGACATGTTTGATCATTTTTACAAAGTACAGGGGCATGTTTGATGTAAAAAATAGTAGAAGGGCTTGTTTGATAAAACGTCATAGTAGAGGGGCATATTATACCTATAACCCTCAAATAAATGTACAAGTTCAAGTTGTACCATGAAAGAATTTGTAAAAAAAGAATATATGTACAATCTAAAGTTGTACCATAAAGTTAAAGGTATAACTTCAAGTTATACCATAAAAGCAAAAACCTATAGCACCAATGCTATATAGCATAGTAAAGTTCCTCGTGCATTGAAGACGTCACTATATATATGATTTTTTGCAAAAACAAAATTAAAAGTTTTAACTTTGAAGTGGATTTTTATATAAAAAAAATTCAGTGGTTTAAATGTAATATGTATATGTTATTACAAGTATATTGGAAAAAAAAAAATTGAGCCTCTAATTAAAAATCATGGGTCCGTCCCTAACAATCAACATTTTCTTCATAATGCAAAATCACAATAATCAACATTGAAATGGTTGCCCAAAATAATGTGAATGATAATTTAATTCCCAAACATAGGACGTGATGAGATGATGAAGCTATCCATCTCTCTATATGTGTTGTTGGTCGATCGGATCATGATGATAATTATAAAGACAGCAAAGAAGTATGCGTCGGGATTTGGTCGAGACAGCCGCATCTGATGTGTTTGCTGATACAAGACTACTACGACAACGAGGAACATATCTACATCCCAAGTTCCCCAAACGTTTTCTTCTCCCAGTTGTCGAAATTAGCTTACGATATTCAATTAGATATGTGATTGTGGGGAGATGCGGTGAAGAAGTTGTTTTTCGGGAGATTCAAAAGGGAATGGGGCTATGTAATTGAGTGCCGAAGATGATACTCAAATAATAGAAACAGACAGAATGAGAGATGGAGATGGAGGGAGGTATCGTATTCAGAAATTTTATATGGGTCCCCTTCTAGATATTAAATTAAATAATTAGTTAAACTTTTAAATAAAAAATATTGGACTAATAGTCTAATACTAATTATATAAACTACCAAGACATATTTTAGTATTATGAAAAAAGAAAAAGTGGCATAGTTTGATCTTTATAATTAGGGGATACTGAACGGATTCTAACCATGAGTGTGTAACTGGCATCCTCGATTGTAATATATATATATATATATATATATTCTTGGCATCTTAGTCGCGTGATTTAAAATTTCAACTAAATTAATTACAATTAAATAAGATTGGTTGTGGCTGTAGATAGGGTGAATAAATTTGTAGAGATTTTTTGGTTTTGAGAATCGTGGCACCCTTCTTCTTTTCTTTCCCCATATTTCTATCTGTTTGCTTCTTTGGATAGTGTTGCCTAATGGAGGACTCACGCGAATTTGGATCAACGTTTTCTTTTGGGAGAATCTCTAGCGTTGGAACAGATAGGACTCGGATGTTGGTGTTAGGCAGGGAGAGGCATTGTTGGGTTGGACTTGTTTTACTCCCCGAGGTAGACGGATCATTTGGGCTTGTGAATTGGGCCGGCATGTCTATTGAGCTGCTTCGGTAGTCTGAATCTCCTTTTGGCCCACTATTCTCCATTCTTGTGAAGAATAAAACAAATCTACATTGGCTCAGGGATTGTATTTTTGCCAAGAAGATCTGGGATAGAGTGGTACCTCAGCAACTGCATCAACCATTTTTTACCTCAGATTATGAATTGTGGTTGAAGATGAACAATGGCAAGACCGCAGTTGGATGAAACAGGGGAGTGGGCTGGCTTCTTTGTTCTTATCTGCTGGTACATATGGAAGCACATGAACGATTTCCTTTTTAAAGGGACTCGGATGATATCTGCCACTATCATCAATTATGTCATATCAAAGGCCAAAGAGTGGATTAAGTTATGGCAAGCTGGCCAAGATATAACAAACAACATCAGCAAACCTCTCCGTGAAGAACAACTTATAGGTTGGTCCTCCCCTCCGCGAGGATGGATTAAGTTGAACACGGACGGAGAATCGCAGGGTAATCCTGGGATGGCCACGGCAGGAGGCTCCCTACGTGATAATGATGGTGTGTGGATCATCGGCTTCTGTTGCAATCTTGGGGAAGGCACTGCCCTCCTTGCAGGGCTTTGGGGCATTCACCACGGGCTGCTTTTTGCTTGGGAAAAGGTATTCGAGTTCTGATACTTGAAACAAATTCAAAACTTGCAGTTGAGTTGATAAAGAATAGAACAGATCATGTCCACCCGCACTCCACCCTTCTCAACACTATACGAAGATTGTTGGCTCAAGACTGGATTGTGATGTTAGTTCATATATATCGCGAAGGGAATATAGTCGCAGACTGGCTCTTGAAGCACAGTCTCATCTATCTCTTTGGTACGCATGAACTAACAGAACCTCCAGGTAGCTAAGAGAAGATCATCAGAGAAGACCTCGTGGGAGTCAGCTTTCCTAGACGAATTCTTGCTGGATCGACATAGCTTCTTTGCCCTTGCTTTGGGTACCTCATGTGATAGATGTTTGTATAGATGGTTTCCCTCGTTCCCTACTTTTGTTCCTGATCTGGGTGCTTGTGATGTAAGTATCTAGTGGCCTCCTCTATTACTTAGTTAATCTAGACTTTGGCATCCCTTCATAAAAAAAACCATAGGGTGAATAATCATAGGTGCATAACCCTTGCATGACCAAATCTAGACCATTGCTTTAAAAATGAAGCTAGATATAAGGGATGAGATTAAATGAAATTTTTATTTTTACTACTTTTTAATTGGCTTTTATCTTATTTGTTTTAATTTATATTTCAAAAAAATTTTCATAGATGAAATGACTTCGTTGTGATCTATAAAATGAAATCCATTTTCAATATATTTCGATAAAAAAATTTCGCACCACCCATACCACTCGTTACCACCCTCGCATCGCCTTCGTTTTAACTCAAACTTTGAAAAGTGACTCAATCTGACTATCACAATAAAATCCCACATAAGGTACAAGTATAAAACTTAGATGGGTGCAATATAGGGCAAGTATGTTTAAATATCGACCAGGGCCGGTCCATGTATCACTACTTCGACTGTTTGGAACATTATCTAGCGGATTAGTTTTGGTGAAAACAAAAGTCTAAAACTAAAATGCTTTGCAAAGGTAAAATGGATTTAACACTAGTTTAGAAAGCTTCACCCGGGTGTTGCTCCCCCTAGCTAACAATTACGACTTGAAGACTCGAACGACCGTGTGTGGTTAGGGGGTCATAAACCGCAGAGAAGTCTAACAAGCAACCAAAGCTACCCACTTAGCCTCTAGGTTGAGGAATGGGATACAATCCAAGCCACTAATGTGACCCTCTCAACCTATCGAATAAGGAATAGTTAGACTTCACCCTCGAATTGGAGTTCGGACGGCCACCCATAACCAAACCCTAAGTGCTCATGCGAAATAGGAGGTCTGCCCTTTAACTAACCTACAACGAAGTCCATCTCTAATAGAGCCTCTTAGGTTAAGGAGGGTTCTCTCTAAACTAGGTTAGGAGGCATTGAATGCCCAAGGAAACCCAACAAGCGCTAAGTTAACGTCACTAGCTTGAAGTTGAGGATCTATCACACCTTTGAACGTGATGCCGCCGAGAGTGGATCCGCCAGATCTCGGGGTGAGGCATGTCGCCTCCCAACTTACTCTCCATGGGGTGGTCTTCCTGGCCGATGACTTTTGCTTTGCCATTTTCCTTCCACTGTGCATTAGCACGACTTATCCTTTCCCTCCAAGCTACTTTCCTTCCTTCTTCGGGCAAGATTCCCTCCTTGCTTTCCTGCTTCACATCATCACAAGAACCAACAGTAATAGTGGGGTTCGCCTTGCAAGGCTTCCCTCCACTTGCATTCATATAACCTGGTTCCACTTCCTTCACTTCCTCACTCCTAGGCTTAGGATCAATTCCAAGAGTAGTAATTATCTCCTCACCATCTCTCATAATCAAAGTTCCCTCATTTACAACAATTAATGCCTTGGTGGTGGCTAGGAAAGGGCATCCTGGTATGAGTAGCATCTCAGAATCCTCATTTATATCCAAGATCAACAAATTCGTCGAATAACAGAATTTTCTCACTCGTACTAGCACGTCCTCCTCTATGCCCCTAGGACCAATGCAGTCAAAATCGAGAATTTGATCGTTAAATCATAGGATTTTAGGATTTTACTTGGGGATTCTGATCCTGAATTTACTATAAAATCGGTGGACCTTAAAATCGTTTAAAATCGGGATTAAAATCGTTAAAATCATACCAAAATCGGGATTTTGATTGTATGAGAACAAAATAGGTGGTTTGAGCCAATTTAAAAGAAGCATAACTGTTTCGGCGGAAAGGGCAATGACGAAAATCTTCTCAAATTTTTTTTAATTGAAAAATATTTTAATTAAATAAAAATAACCAAATTAGGGCTCTATCAATCCCTTTCCCTTCGCCCCATTTAACTTATTGGTAAAAATAATTTTCCTAATATTGGAAGTATGTAAAAATTAACATCATTATTAACTAATTAATTAATGAATATATTTGTACCAAGCCACTAGCATTACTTATTTATTGGAGTTCAATTATTTTTAGTTTTAACTCATACTTAGTAAACGATGTCGGAATATTACTTTGAGTTAAACTACCTATAAATAACATGAAAACAAGAGTGAAACTCCATTAGCTCTGTCCCTTCCTCAAAAATTATTTTGATTTACGCATTAAATAAAAATTAAAGTTGTGATTTCGGAACATTAATCTTGAGAATTATCTTCTATAAAAAAAATCTTGAGAATAATCATTTTAAATGTTATGTGTCTCTGTTTTATTGATGATTTACCTTATTAATATTATTATGTGTTATGTTCTATATGATACTTAAAATTCTACGATTTTACGATTTCGATTTTACCCTACTTTTCGATTTTAGGTAAAATCCTGATTTTGAGTACTTTGCCTAGGACTAATGACAGAGCGATCGACCAATGTGACTAAGCCTCGTAGTCTTTAGTTCACCTATGTCTAGCCTCTTAAAAAGCTTATATGGCATCACATTTATGCTCGCCCCTAAGTTCGCCAAGGAATTTTCTATGTGATGAGAATTGAGGTATTTTGAATACCTTGGCATGTGGGTCATTGCTTCAATGAAGGGAATGTGGAGGTGGAGCTTCCGGAGCATCTCCATAAAACTTCCACATTCCGCTTCCAATCTTTTCTTGTGCACCCTCATGGGAAAAGATAGGGGCGGCGTGTACTCAGCCATAGGTGGTGGCGTCGGCGATGCCTTCCTCGTCACTCCTCTCTTTTCCCCCGAGGTTTCCTCTTCTTCACCCTCGGGTAGAGAGTCTTCCTTCTCATTTACTTCTTTGGCAACGACCTCCGGGGTCATCTTCCCGCTCCTGAAGAAAATTGCATTGCACCCGGCTTGATCCTTGGGGTTGGAAATGGTTTGAGAAGGTAGGGCTCCCTTTGGTCTCTCGGTGAGGATCCCGGCAAGATTGCTAATTTGAACTTCCAAATTTTTAAATACTTTGTTGATGGCTTCGGAGTCCCGCCTCAACCGAGGTAAACTTGGATGTTGCCACATCCATGAATTGCTCAATCTTCTCGAACTTCTAAGTGTAATCACAAAGGTGGTCACAAGGTCTTCAAGTTTAGAGAGCTTGTCGATTTGTTGTTTTTGTTGAAAACCTTGACACCTTGTGCTTGGTATGGTTGTTGGAAGTTCGAGTTTTGGAATTGAGGCCTTTGTTGGATGAATGTTGGTCAAGGTTGAAAGTTACCCGTTGGACCTTGAAAACCGGGAAGTCTTGGATTGGTAGGGGAAGACCAAGCAAAGTTTGGATGATTGCGCCACCCGAGGTTGTAGGTGTTGCTATAAGGGTTGTTCCCCTCTAGCATTGGCAATGAAACTCACTTGCTCCTCGGGGGTACTTGTCTCCTTTGTCGCTTGGAAATCTGCAATTTCGTGATTGGTGATCGAACATCAATCACAAGACATCACCGCTCTCTTCCCTTACTTCTTGTCCTCAAGGATCACCTCGATCAACTTGTCAAGCTTTGCTTCAAGTGGAGCACTTGCTCCCACACTTTGCAATACTCTTTTGGTGCTTCTCTTCCCACTTTTTGTCAAGCCCCAATAATATCCCTTGAGGGCCATATCTTCGAGCAACTCGGTCACTTGATGACGGGTCATGTTCATCAACTTCCCCTGGCAAAGAGATTCGATGAGGATCTTATCATCTTGGATGAGTCCTCCATAGAAAGTTTCTATCTGAAATTGTTCCTCGAATCCATGATGAGGGCATTAAAGAAAGTAGTCGGAGAACCTTTCCCATGCATCCCTCAATGTCTCATCCTCCTCTTGCTCGAAGTGAGTGATCTTCTTCCTCCACTCGACCGTCTTGGAAGGAGGACAATATCGGGTCATGAACTTGTTTAGTAGATCATGCCAAAGAGGTGATGGATTGAGCCGGACAGTTGTTGAGCCATTGTAGAGCTTTTCCCGCCAAAGAATAGGGGAAAAGCCTCATTTGTAATGCCTCCTTGAGGACCCCATTTATCTTTAAGCTTTCTGTTAGCTCAAGAAACCTTTGGACTTGCTCTCGTGGTGATTCATGGGCTAGCCCGTGGAATAAGGCATTTTTTTGAATCATTGTCACAAGAGCGGGCTTGATTTCAAAGTTCTTGGCAGCCACTGGTGGATATAAGATGGGAGATTGGATATCTTCCGCCCGTGGACCCATGTAATTTCCCATAGTCCTTGGCTTCCACATTTGGGTTTGGAAGCGGATTAACACCTCGATGGTGATTCCCCGTCATCTCAACTTCAACTTCTCCTTCAATTCCTTCAACTTTGGGACCAAATCGTTGTCCCTTTTCTTCACTTCTCCTTCTTGCCTCCGCTTGCTCCCTCTCTCGAGCTAGAAGTCGGAGAGTCCGGTTGATGTCCTCGTCCGGTGGTGTTAAAGGCGCCGAATTGCTCTGGGTCATGCACCTCCCTACACGCACTTAAAGAACACAACACGTCTATCACAAGCAAACACTTCACAACTTAACAAAACATAAATTAAAAGCTAGATTAAAACCAAACAAACTTTTCACGATAACGGACCGTTGTTCTGCGGCAACGGCACCAAAAACTTGACTCGCTCTGACTATCACAATAAAATCCCACCTAAGGTCCAGGTATAAACCTTAGATGGGTGTAATATAGGGCGAGTATGTTTAAATATCGACCCAGGTCGGTCCATTTACCGCTACTTCGACTATTTGAAACATGATATGGAGGATTAGTTTTGGTGAAAACAAAGGTCCAAAACTAAATTGCTTCTCAAAGGTAAAATGGATTTAACACTAGTTGAGAAAGCTTCACCCGGGTGTTGCTCCCCCTAGCTAACAATTACAGCTTGAAGAATCGAACGACTGTGTGTGGTTAGGGGGTCATAAACTGTAGGGAATTCTAACAATCATCTAAAGCTACCCTCTTAGAGTCTAGGTTGAGGAATGGGATACGATCCAAGCCACTAATATGACCCTCTCAACCTATCGACTAAGGAATGGTTAGACTTCACCCTCGAATTGGAGTTCGGACGACCACCCACAACCAAACCCTAAGTGCTAATGTGAAATAGGAGGTTTGCACTTTAACTAACCTAGAATAGGAGGCATAAAATGCCCTAGGAAACCCATCTCTAATAGAGCCTCTTAGGTTAAGGAGGGTTCTCTCTAAACTAGCTTAGGAGGCATTGAATTCCCAAGAAAATCCATCTCTAATAAAGCCTCTTAAGTTAAGGAGGGTTCTCTCTAAACTAGTTTAGGAGGCATTGAATGCCCAAGGAAACCCAGATCAAATCGAGCCTCTTTGGATAAAGGAGGTTTCCTCTCTAAACTACCCTATGAGGCATGAAATGCCCAAGAACACACATCTCAAATTGAGCCTCTTAACCTAAGGAGATTTCCTCTCTACACTAGCCTAGGAGGCATGAAATGCCCAAAAACACCCATCACAATATTGAGCCTCTTAACCTAAGGAGGTTGACTCGCCTCTACTGTCACTCCAGGAATTGGCCAAGTGAAACCACTTCCTAAAGCGTAGTATAGCGGGTTTGGGTTTAATTATCAACCCGGGTCCTAGATTTGCTGACTACTCAGTGAGTTCTTGTTATCTAGCAATAAAACTGGAGTGCAAGTCTAAACTACCAAACAAACAAAGCAAGTAAACTGGTTGTATTCAGGTTAAGAGAGGTCACCCGGATATGGTTCCCCCTAGACTGCAGTTAAGCCGGATTGTAATTACCAAGTTCAGTTTCTATGACAGTTATACTGCGGAAGGTTCTTAAACAGCCTGAAGTCTCGACTAAAGGTCTTCAGACCCTCTCAATCTGACTCTCTAGCGGGCGACTAACCTCCACCGGAGTCGACAGATTGAGGCCCTAAGAACAAAACCTCCACTACCGGAGTAAATCCGGTACAGAATAGTGAGTTGGCTCCTCGACTAAAGTCACCAACTCCCTACCTTCAATCAAGGATACTCTATTAACCTAGGCAGATATTCTCATTCTAGGTTAAAGCAGAAACAACAGGAATTTGATCAGGATTCAAGTCATTCAATCATCAAAACCTCAATCGAATATAATCAATCACAGAATCAGTACTTGGGTTCATACAATCAAAGCCTAACATACAAATCTAGGGTTCTCCATACCCAGATGAATGGGAGAACTACTCCATAGAGAAGAAAGCAAAAGCAGAATCAGACACGGAATTCATACTGCGAAGGATGGATTCCTGCTTCTGGACGTTGATTAGCACTTCTCCAAGCTCAAGCTGGCCTCCAATGGTGTTGAAGATCAATCTAGGGCACTTGGGAACTCTTGCTCGTCACTTTCTCTCTCTAGGAACTGATCTCTCTCTCAAAAACTCGAATCCCCCTTCTTTGGTTCGGAATTTGGCTTAAAACCAGGAAATCCCGACTCGCACGGCCAGGGTGCACGGCCGTGCATATCACCATTCTGGCCGTGCACCTCAAAACGCGGCGTATCAATTAGTTGAACCTCAGCCAACTCGCACGGCCAGAATTGTATGTTGCACGGCCGTGCGGATTTCACTTGTGCCCGTGCGTGCCCACGCACAATCCCGCACGGCCAAAATGGTCACTTGCACTGCCGTGCGTGGCCACCCTGGTCTGCCCGTGCAGCTTGCTCAGCCTCTGTTTAATGCTTCGTTTCTCCCTCGTCCGGACTCCGAATCAGTCGCCGTTTGAACCCAGACGCTCGTAGTCTCGTCCTCTTTCGTTTCATAACAAGCTTGCATGCTTCTTTGTCCATAAAGTGAGGTAGAAATCCATTCTTCTTCAGGTCATGCCCGAGTTTCCTCTCTCGAATCGTCAATTGATCTCTGATTGACTTGAAACTTGCGCCTATGCTTCACTTTATGTGCTAGGACCTGAAATGGGACAAAGGAACACAACCTAGCATAAAATAGGCCACAACACACGAATATGCCCCTCAAACGGATAAGAACTAGGGGCGCAAACATGTGCAATTACATCGTTATCAAACTCCCCCACACTTAACCGTTTGCTTGTCCCCAAGCAAACCTAACTCAAACCAATGCAACTCTCCAGACCTCTATAGCAACAAACAACCTAGATCGTAGGTAGAGGACTTCCTAGATCATTTAGCAGCTTACGAGGTCAACCGACGCACAAGTCATCTCATAGCTTCTTCGGTCAGTCGGCATCATGGCAAACAGTGAACAGAGGACAAATGAATTGTGGATGAAGAGATTCTCAAAAACAAAAGATCATGGACTAACATTTTTCAAGGTGCTCGATTTTCTTTGAAGATGGTTGGAACCCCTTTTTTCTGTTTTGCTTGTTTTCTGTTATTTTTCTTTTCTTTTTTTTCTTTTCAAGGGTCCCAACCTGCTCTTACCGGCCATGCCAGGAGCGGATGTCTCGAGCCTCGTGCGGGGGAAAGACATGTAAGGGGGCTGGAGGTAGTAGGTGGAAATTGGGAACGGATTCCCGTCTCCCCTTACACACTTTCGCCCTATTCGCACGGGAGACGTTTATTTTGAAGCACATTTTCGAGCACCTGCTATTTTCAAAACATGATACAAGAGTCCATGACAGGTAGAAATCCACAACACCACACAATTCAAGGGTCCTAAAATCACTAATTCACTCAATCAACCAACACAATATGAAGAAGAAATGAGATTCCTTAAATGCATCAACATCCTCCATAGTGCTACACTACCTCCCTAGGTTGCATATCACTATAAAGACTGTCAATTCAAAGCATACTGAGCAGGCAATTGCAAGGAAACACGTACTTGGAGCCCTCAAATTTTAAAAATTTGGACAGTGGACTAGGCTCCAAGCACACAAACAGATCTAATGCAGTCGAAAGATAAACATCCCCCCACACTTAAGCTCGACATTGCCCTCAATGGAGAAGAGGGAAGGATAAGGGGAACGATGTTACCGGTAGGCACGGACTGCAGGGGACTGGAAACGGGCCAGTCGGGGCAAGCACAGCCAAAGGGGAACAGAAGAGCTCAAACACAGTATGTTAGGTTCAATGGTCAGCCCAATAAAATATCATCCAAACTAAAAGAAAACAAACCAAACCCAAACCGGGTTACAATCCGACTCAAAACAAAAGAAAGAAAGTCAAACCGTGGTGGGGTTGCCTCCCCACAAGCGCTTCTTTACCGTCGTATTAGCTGGACGCCCATGGTGGATACTCAGGGCGGTGCAGGAACAGGTGCCTCCAAGAGCGGATCCACGTCGCTCTTGAGGTACAGCTTCAGGTTGTGGCCATGCACCCGACGGATGCGACCACCATCATCAGTCAGCTCGACCTGCCCATCTGGCAAGATGCAGGTGAGCGAGTACCCGGACGGCCAGGGTGGTCGTGGTGCAGGAGGTGGGACCAGCTCATAGTGGTCTCCACTCTTCTTCCGTGCAGGCTTAGCAACCTGCTGCTTCGGCCGCCACTCCTCCTTGAGCTTTTTGTTCGGAGGTGAGGCTGGATGGAGTGACGGCGAAGGAATAATAGGAGGGTCCTGCAAAATAGGAGGTGCAGAAGGATACACGACAGGCTCGTGTACCTGATCAGACATAGCATGCACAGGCGTGACATCAATCATAGCACAGTGATCAAACTCAGTCACAGAAAAAGTAGCCTGTTCATTCCCAGCACGCAAGATCAACTTACCATCATGCACATCAATTAGTGCCTTGGCGGTGGCAAGAAATGGCCTACCTAGAATCAAAGGCACATCCACATCCTCATGCACATCAAGAATAATAAAATCAACAGGATATGTGAATGTACCTACTTTAACAAGCAGATCCTCAATGATACCCTTAGGATGCACGATAGAACGATCAGCTAATTGAATGCTCATCCTAGTAGGGCTAAGTTCACCTAGGTCTAGCATTTTATACAACTTATATGGCATGACGTTAATGCTAGCGCCTAGGTCCGCCAAGGACTTTCCTACATGCATACTGCCAATAGTAAGAGGGATAGTAAAACTCCCTGGATCCTTGCGCTTCTCGGGCAGCTTGTTCTGCAGGATAGCAGAACACTCCTCACTGAGCATCACTGTCGAGAGATCCCCAAGTTTCTTCTTGTTGGTGCAGATATCTTTCATGAACTTGGCATACTTGGGCATCTTCGACAGTGCCTCCATGAACGGTATGCTGATGTTGAGCTGCTTCAACATTGCCATGAACTTGGCAAACTCAGTCTCCAGCTTGTCCTTGTGTAGGCGAGTGGGGAAGGGAAGCTGGGGTACATGCTCCTTAACTACTGGTTGTGGCTTGGGAGCAGGGGCTTCCTTCTCCACCCGCACTTCTGCATCGTCGGCTGGAAGTGCTGAAGCAGGTAGTGGTTCCTCCTGTCTGGCCGGGGCAGGATCAGCAGATATCACCTTACCGCTCCTGGTAAAAATGGCATCCAGCTGCTGATGCTGGTGAGGATCTCGAGGATTAGGAACAGTGGTGGCAGGCAGAGTCCCCGGTGCCCTGGTGGTGCTCTGGCGGGCCAAGATGCCCACCTGGGTCTGCAGATCCTGCAAAATGGCACCCTGGTTCCGCTGACCTGCCTCCAGTGATGTGATAGCAGCCTGGGTGCTAGTCATGAATGAAGCTAGAATGTTTTCCAGCTTCGTCATCCTATCATCTGGGGCCGGAGCTGCTGCTGGCTCGGCAAACGGGCGCTGGGGCTGCTGGAATGGCTGGCCCTGCCTAGGCTGGTAGGGCTGCTGCTGTGGGTCTGGCCCCTGGCGAGCCTGGAAGGGCTGCCTCTGCTGAAAACCACCTGCTGGTGCTGGGAAACCAGGTGGTTTAGTGGTGTTGCTGCTCCAGGCGAAGTTGGGATGCTGGCGCCACCCCTCATTATATGTGCTACTGTATGGATCGAGGCGCCTCGCATTGGCAATGAAGGCCAACTGCTCCTGGGGTGTGGTAGACTCCCTCATAGCCTGGCAGTCCTCCACTAGGTGACTGGAGCTCTCACACCACTGACATTGAGCTACTGGAGGTGTAGCCAAACCTCTGCCCGGAATCAGACTGTTGGGCTGCTTCAATGTCTGCACTAGCTCAGCTACCTGCTGCTCGAGCCCGGATCTGGTCTCCATGGCGTGCACACCACGGTCCCGGGACTGTCTGCCTCGGCTACCCTGTCCCCAAGAATGATCTCTGGCAGCCAAAGTACTGATCATCTGGTTCAGCTCGGGTGGAGTCTTGGTAAGAATATCCCCTCCTGGGCATAAAGACTCAATCACCCTCTGGCTATCTGGGGAGAGAGCGCTGTAGAAGTTCCCCACAGTGAAAGCATCACTAAGCCATGGTGGGGGCACTGCCAGAAGTAGCCCATGTACCGCTCCCAAGCATCACGGAGTGACTCATCTGGCTCCTGGCGGAAGTGAGTGATCTCCCGCTGAATCTCTGTAGTCTTCGATGCCGGATAGTACCTGTGCACGAACTTGTCCGCCAGATCGTCCCAAGAGGTGATGGACAATGGGGGCTGGGTCTCCAACCACCTCTTAGCATTTCCCGCCAGAGAATGGGGGAAGAGATGAAGGCGGATCACATCATCGGGAACACCGTTCAGCTTGAACCCGTTTGTCAGCTGCAGAAAACGGGACAGATGTACCCTGGCCTCCTCATCCTTCAAGCCATGAAACTGGATCGAGGATGTGATAAGCTGAATCCAGCATGGCTTGATCTCGAAGTTGTTTGCTGGGATCGGCGGGTAGAGGATGACCGGGCGGATATCAGCAATCCGCGGAGTGTAGTAGTACTCCAAGGTGGGACCCGGCTGCGGTGGATGATGAACTCCATGGTCCTGGGGTATGGGGTTGTTCCCCAGGACCTGATTCACCGGGGGAACCTGCTGTGGATTCCCCTGGTGTTGGTTGTAGTCTCCGTCCATCCCGTGCTCTTCTTCAGAATCGCTGCTCAGGTGGCCGTCTATGCGCTCTTCCGTAGCCAGTCTAGCTCGCTGTTGTCTCCTGAGTTGGCGACAGGTGCGGTCAATCTCTGGATTCAACGGCAGTAAACCTCCCGACTGGCTACGGGTCATGCACTACCTGCACACACTCAAGCAACAAACCCGTGAAGGCACAAGTGGGACAAAGTAAACAAAGTAAAAAGAAAAGCTAAATTAACAGAAATCACTTTTCTTCAACAACCTAGCCGTCCCCGGCAACGGCGCCAAAAACTTGACTCGCCTCTACTGTCACTCCAGGAATTGGCCAAGTGAAACCACTTCCTAAAGCGTAGTATAGCGGGTTTGGGTTTAATTATCAACCCGGGTCCTAGATTTGCTGACTACTCAGTGAGTTCTTGTTATCTAGCAATAAAACTGGAGTGCAAGTCTAAACTACCAAACAAACAAGCAAGTAAACTGGTTGTATTCAGGTTAAGAGAGGTCACCCGGATATGGTTCCCCCTAGACTGCAGTTAAGCCGGATTGTAATTACCAAGTTCAGTTTCTATGACAGTTATACTGCGGAAGGTTCTTAAACAGCCTGAAGTCTCGACTAAAGGTCTTCAGACCCTCTCAATCTGACTCTCTAGCGGGCGACTAACCTCCACCGGAGTCGACAGATTGAGGCCCTAAGAACAAAACCTCCACTACCGGAGTAAATCCGGTACAGAATAGTGAGTTGGCTCCTCGACTAAAGTCACCAACTCCCTACCTTCAATCAAGGATACTCTATTAACCTAGGCAGATATTCTCATTCTAGGTTAAAGCAGAAACAACAGGAATTTGATCAGGATTCAAGTCATTCAATCATCAAAACCTCAATCGAATATAATCAATCACAGAATCAGTACTTGGGTTCATACAATCAAAGCCTAACATACAAATCTAGGGTTCTCCATACCCAGATGAATGGGAGAACTACTCCATAGAGAAGAAAGCAAAAGCAGAATCAGACACGGAATTCATACTGCGAAGGATGGATTCCTGCTTCTGGACGTTGATTAGCACTTCTCCAAGCTCAAGCTGGCCTCCAATGGTGTTGAAGATCAATCTAGGGCACTTGGGAACTCTTGCTCGTCACTTTCTCTCTCTAGGAACTGATCTCTCTCTCAAAAACTCGAATCCCCCTTCTTTGGTTCGGAATTTGGCTTAAAACCAGGAAATCCCGACTCGCACGGCCAGGGTGCACGGTCGTGCATATCACCATTCTGGCCGTGCACCTCAAAACGCGGCGTATCAATTAGTTGAACCTCAGCCAACTCGCACGGCCAGAATTGTATGTTGCACGGCCGTGCGGATTTCACTTGTGCCCGTGCGTGCCCACGCACAATCCCGCACGGCCAAAATGGTCACTTGCACGGCCGTGCGTGGCCACCCTGGTCTGCCCGTGCAGCTTGCTCAGCCTCTGTTTAATGCTTCGTTTCTCCCTCGTCCGGACTCCGAATCAGTCGCCGTTTGAACCCAGACGCTCGTAGTCTCGTCCTCTTTCGTTTCATAACAAGCTTGCACGCTTCTTTGTCCATAAAGTGAGGTAGAAATCCATTCTTCTTCAGGTCATGCCCGAGTTTCCTCTCTCGAATCGTCAATTGATCTCTGATTGACTTGAAACTTGCGCCTATGCTTCACTTTATGTGCTAGGACCTGAAATGGGACAAAGGAACACAACCTAGCATAAAATAGGCCACAACACACGAATATGCCCCTCAAACGGATAAGAACTAGGGGCGCAAACATGTGCAATTACATCGTTATCAGAGGTCTCCTCTCTAAACTAGGTTAGAATAGCAATTACATTGATAGGATTTCACACAACACAATCATTCTTGAATAATACCTCCACATTCACATTAAAACACAACCACACACAAATCATTCAATTCATACAAGCATTGACATAATTGTAGCTAGGGTTTACAAACACCCAAGTGAAAGAATGAACTACTCCATGATAGGAGAAGAGAAAACACAAGAGAGGGAAAGGAAAACCATCAAGAAGATGCAAGCCTTGCTCCTTGTGCTGAAGAAATCCTTCTTTGGGAGAGGAATTCCCAAAACCTTACTTGGAGATGAAACCCTAACTTTTCCTCTTCTTTGGTTTGTCACTTTCTCACTCTAAAATCTAAAGAAGGAGAAGTTTCTCACACTAGGTCTCTCTCTCCTCTTCTTACTTTCAGCTGGCCTTTTAAGTTGAGATCGCGCCCAGTTCACTGCCGTGAACATTGAAACGCGTCTGTGAACTCAGTGCTGAGACCAAAACGCACCGTTTCATTGCCTCGGGTTCACGGTCGGTGGCCTCTGTTCACGGTCTTAGCGACCGTGAACAACCTGGGTGTCAGTAACCTGAAAACCCTCTCTGGACGCTCCTTGGTTCACGGGTTTTGTCTCCAGTTCACGTCCCTGTAAGGCCGTGAACTCCAACGTCAGGCCGTGAAGATTGGCTGTCTCCACCTCTTTGCCCAGTCTTTGCTCCTTTTCTTCCAACTTTCGACTCCGGTATGATTTTACCTGTTAGGATCTGAAACACAAGCAACCTCGCGTAAAACCAACCTTTTCGAAGTTCAATTGCAACAAACATCAAAGAGAATCGGGGATAAAAAGTGTACAATTAGGCCCAAATCAAAAAGTTCATCGTGATCTATTGGATCTACAAATTTCTGAGGGGGATTTTGAGGAACAAATATATCATCTTATACCATCGTGGTATAGGATGGTAAGTGGTAACTGGTGGTAGACGGTGATGAAAAGTGATAAATGGTAATTAGTATACTGTAAACTATCATGTATACAATCATTCTACACTCTGATATATTCATAACACCATGATACACTTTCATACCACGTGATTGTGATATAATCTTATGTACTATCAAGCATTACCACATGGTATGGATTGATAATAAATGTCCCAAATTTTTGTTCTAAAATATATCAAAATAGATGTCAGAAGAGCACAACTAATCTGATTTGACTGTGCAAACAAAAGAGAAATAGTTCATTAAAATTAATTTGGAGAAAAGTTAGATGTCTTCCATAAATATTAAGTGTAGGGTTATGCATAACAAAGTAATGCATTGTATTGGCTAATACCATTAGTAGGGCAGGTTATAAGTTATCTTGTTAGCGGCGTAACCAATAACTGAACCAGAACTAGAGGTTTACCATTACACCAATCATCGATTAAACAATAAACGGTCGGTTCTCAGAAATCAATTTTAGGTAATTAATAACTTATGATTAAACGGTTAGTAACTAACGGTTAAGTGGTTACCTGCATAACCGATTACAGCCATCAGTTAGGGCTATAAATAATAGGCCTCGACGAGCCTTAGGCATAGGCTAAAATAATGAGATGTTTAAAGATCTACAAAATCTCTTGCATACCCTTATTGTAATAGCGACTTAGGTTCAAATAAGAAAATTTCAAGGAAGGGATCTAGAAGGAGCACAGACAAGACTTGTGCAAAGTAGCTCGACTACAATAAGCAACATTTAAGTTTCCATAAAATTTGGTGGGGTTTATGAGTTGAATAATTGTTGTTGGGTTCTTATTATTGTCTTCATCTTTAATCAAATTTGATTATAGAATGGTGTTATTGTGTACTTGTGTTGGATTGAGTTGATTATGAACTAATATCTAAGTTAAATTATTTTTTATTCAATGATAACAATTTAAAAAAACATATTCGCATGTAGAAGAAATCTACAAGATGCACAATTGAAAGAAGAAAGTTTTATATTGGTTAGATTACTGATCGGTTATTTTGGTCTCACCTTGCGGAATCATTTGCTTAACGGTTATGTGGTTAACCGACAAAATAACCGAGAACCAATTATAGTTAACTGACTAATATAAACGATGCGGTTAACAGTAAGCACAAATTACTAAACGATTAACTGAGCACCGACTAAATGGTAATTACATAATTAACATGTTACTACGATCTACCTAAATAAAAAAGTTCAATGTTTATCCTCTCTCCTGCCCTTCTGATGAGTGGTGACAAATATTCCTAAACCTAATTAGGGGTGTATGTGGGCCGGGTGGGTCCAGGTGAAGAAATAATCTTAGTAAAACACTAATACTGAAGAACTATGTTATTTATTCATATTGATAGAACCTAACATTAAAATTCTACATATTTATTCTTCCAAGTTAGAAAGTAATTGAAATGCACTCTAGTATTACCTACATAAGTCCTACATGCTAATGGTTAGATATGATCTCGTCTTCATCATATCAAGAAATACGACTTGGAGATTAACATAGTATTCATTTTAACATCTTACAAAACACATATGCTGCACTCAAACAGTAGTTAAATAAAAGTTAGAATTGCATATTTTGTGTATATAGTATATAGTTGGTTATAAAAGAATTATATAGGCAAAAGACACGGGTTGGGTTTGTCAACTTCAAAACCATAACCAATTAGCGGGTGACCATAGATAAGAATAAGACCTACTCCATATATTTTGCAACTATATGATCTCACGGTTGGAACGGTTCAGATTGACAGGTTGGATCAGCTTCGGAGTTTATAGGGTAATTATCATAAATGGTCACAAAACTATTTACTTTGTACAAAACGGTCACAAATCTTTAATTTTGCACGTTTCAGTAATAAATGTTTGGACTAATAACAAAAAGGTAATTTCGTCCATCTCCATCCAAAAAACCGTTACTTTTGTCCAGTCTTCATGCAACGTCATCTAAAATATTAATAAAACATAATGACCAAATCCAATTGAACTGATAACCCAACTGAAAACCCAAATTCTATATCCACCCAACTCAAATTCTTGGAGACAGAAACACTCTGTCCCTAGCGATTCAACTAGCCAAACAGAGGAACCCATCCAAGGAGCGACCGTTGTGTGGGGAAAAAGTTCGAAATTCTCGGAGATGGGAGGAGCAGGAAACCAACAGGAAAAGCACTGTTATTCGTCGCCCTAATTAGATTAATTTTACTATAATGTCCTTAGTTAATTTATTTATAGTTTAATTAAACACTTAACCCAAAACAAACTTATAAATTCTCGAAGAGGCGAACAAATCGAAGAGGTTGCCCACTCGGCCGTCCACGTCCAAGCATTTCAACGATGGGAGCTCGATGACACGGCGGTTTCCCACACCTTGGCGCAGACACCTCAACCCACGGCACCGTATCGACGGAGAACACGATGGCAATCTTCACCAGCTTATCCCCCGATACCTCGACCACCGCCGCCACCTCGAACTCACATTCAGTTATTTCCAGCTTCTCCAGGTTTGGACCGGCGCGAACGGCAGCCGAAGCACGTGGGCTGCCTGATGACGCAGAGGCGGAGGCGAAGTAACAGACGTCAGGGCCGGGAGGTTTGAAGACTTGGAGATGAGCCTGTGGAGGTCGAAGCGGAGGAGGGAGAGGTCAAGGTTTTGGACGGATGCACAAAGGGACGCGAGGTGGGGGGAGATTAACGAGAGTGCACTTACGAGTCGGGCGGTGAATTTTGTTGCAGGTACATACGTCAATTTAGTGTGTTTTAGGACGACAAAATTTGAATTTTAGGGCGACGAATAGCGATTCAGAGTTTATATTCACTCCTAATAATAATGGTATATTTTATTTTCTAGACTCGTTAGAAAGTAATTAAAAACAGGTAAATGAGATTGTACATGAACTAGTTAGTTAAACCAGTAACAGTACAATCACTACAAATTTCATTAACAAATTATTTAGATTTGATTTGATTTTTTGGTGTGCCTTCAAAACCCTAATCGCTTTCAGCGTTCCCTGATATCAAGGAGTCTTCCCGGAGACAAGGGGAAGGCAACAGCAATATAGTTCTGCGCAAGTCGTCATGTGTTCTGTTCATACCCATTGATTTAGCTAAGCATTGTTTGTTTGTTTTTATTTCTTCCTCCACATGACACTGACACCACTTAATTACCATTATTGTATTTCGCAACCTCTTGCTTGTTTATAATTTCTTTTATATTAGAAAGGTTATAATTTCTCCCGAAAGTCTCCTTCTTGGCTCCGGCCTCCCTCTAATGCGAAAAAAAAAATTCTCCCGAAAGCCTGAAAACAAAATTAATAACGTTTGTCGAAAGAAAGCCACTTAAATAAAAAAAATTATTAAGTGATACAAATTAATTTGTTATTGTAACCATAAGAAATCGAACCTAGAATATTCAGATTGAAGATTAGCGATAAAATTGTTAGATGGAATTTTTGTTTGCTATACGAGTTTGAAATTTGCACAGATCCGGAATACCATATGGTTAACAAATGAGATCATCAATATTCAATTAGAATACCTATCGATCACAGAAAGCTATAATATCGTATCAAAAGTCAGTTTGTCCAATAACTCGAGTTATTGGAAAAGGTTTAATAATGTATTTTGGACCACATATTAACAATATTATCCAAATTACTTGAAGGGGCAAATTATTTAGGAGAGGGAAAACCAACCTGAATATTGTTTAAGATAACGAAAAAATGACACGTAATTGAATTTGGATTGGACTAAAACATATTTTTGGTCTGGTATGTGAGGTTTTTAATACCTTCAAATTCAAATTTCGAAGTGGAAAAATAAGAAAATGGCAACTTTACCATCTGGGCTCTGGCGTATGCTTCCAAGTTCCAAGTAAATTTACAGAGGGAGCCGGCGAACTAGTGTATAATATATGTCTCATTATTTTGTTAGGACGCTATTTATCGTACACATCCATAAGAAGTATAATATTACTGATCTGAAATACTATTTTTCTTTCTTTTTGTTCATTTTAAGAATGAAAGAACCGTCAAGCAAATATTTTTTATTTGCTTGCAGGACGACACTTAGACGATATTTTCCCTTTCAATTCAGAGAGTAGATCTATGTGATCTCAAGGACGATGACAACTATAAATTAACGGGACAATATTGAGCTACAAAATCTTTCAGATATTTTCTTGTTTTTTTTTCTTTATAGCGGCAACAATTTTTTTTCCAGAGATCACTCGTATTATCGAGAAAACAGCTAGATACAAAGAGTCACATAGCTGAAAAATAGCCAAAAAATAAAAGTGAAGCCCACTAATGAGAGAAACAACGAAAATGAAATTTCTTGCCACCAAATGGGCAACGCTGTTACAAGCACGACCAACAAAAATAACCTTAAACTCCTATAACGAGCCTCGCAGACTTCTAATCTCCTCCAAAAGCGTACCCCCAAGGACATCAGCTACCTCACCCTCCTAGATCTTCGTCAAAATCACTTAAGGGTCACCTGCAAAATTCATCGACTGCAACCCGCACGCCAAGCACTATCGAACCGCATCCCGGAAGGCCAATAGCTCCACAAGAGACGGTTCTGTAATCCCTACGTATAATGTTGTTGAGCTGCCACCACCATGCCTGTGGGATCCTGCAGAACCCAACCGTTCGCGCTGTGAGAACCACTAGCCGTAGCCCCATCCACAAACATCACCAGCTCTCTAGCGGAGCGTCCTCTCTACCCCTAGCAACAGGACCCCCTGAGTAACGACGAAAGCTCTGGTTGTTGGGTAAGGCCTCCCACTCTGCAACCTGCAAACGAAATTGAGAAATCAACAGTGGCCCAATGTATTGAGTAAACTAGAAGACAACCCAGTTTCGGGCTTTCCAAACACGCAGAAGAGGGTCACAATATTCATCAGAGCACACTCATCCAGATCCTGGCACTCGCATAACCTGCGCCAAAAGATACCAACATTGCTTAGGGGAAAGCAATTCCGGAGTCAAACTATTAAGTGAAAGTTATAGATACATAATCAGTAATAAGCCGATCAATCAGATTTAGCGGAGGCCTATTAGACCATACATCAACAGATTCGCTTCATCCCACCTAGTATTTGTGTGCGCCATAAAGTGCGCCACTGAATTCGCCTTTCTACTAAGATGACCGAGTTGCCCATCGCCTAATTGAGTTAACATCTTCCATATACTTCTGCAAATCACGCCTAGCTCTGTATGATTTGCTAAGGCAAGCCGGACTTTGTTTATTACCATTATGCAGTGGGATTCCAAGATGCGAGAGACAAACTGATGTTGGCGGCAAGTTGCAGGCCAAACTCAACCGCCAATGCCTCGCTCATTGTTGGTCTCAAACTCCTCGTATCTTCTTCGCTGCATCCACAATGAACTTCCCATTGTGATCTCGAAAAACCACACCCATTCTCAAACCTTCCTCATCAATCCTAGCATCCGTGTTGATCTTTGACTTTTCCGGCTAGAGGTCGGGACCATCTTTGATTCATCACCACAACTAGCTGAGGTTCTTCTTTAATTGGTATTGGCGGAATTCCTCCAGATAGGCAATTGCCCTCGAGACAATGTAAAAATCCGCCATTTTCTGCCCATTAAAGAAATGGCCATTTCTCACTTTCTATAGGATCCATAATAGAACCACCCAGTCCTCAACCTAATTCTTCGCCTCACTATTGATGACCTTCCAAACCCAATCCATGTTGTTAGCATCTCCCATTAATTTGAAGTAATGAGTTACTATCGACGTTCGGTAGATTCTACTCGCCCACATACAGTCTTAGAACAAGTGAACCTGAGTCTCCTTCATATTACAAAAAGGGCAGGCATCGCCACATTTTGAATTGCGTTCACTTACTCTGTCACCGGTGGCTAGAGTATCCCTAGTAAAATTCCACATAAAGATCTTTAATTTTTTGGGGCAGATTCAATTACCAGAGGCGCTTCCAAAGTTTAGGATCACCCACGCTTTAATTACCATGCTAGTTCTGATGTATTGTGAGCCAAAATTTGCAAGCAGTTTGTGTCTGTAAATTCCATCATTACTGTCCACCCAAATCATGCAGTATGGTTCCCCTGTTTCATGCAAGGGGATTTGTTAGATGACTTGTACAATATCCGTCGAGAAATAACTCTCAATAACTGTCTGCTCCCAACTTTCCTCCTCCTCCGCAATAAAATCCCGAACTACAACAGACATAGGACGCCCCATCAATTGAGATTGGATAAAATAACCTAGTGATGATGGTACCCATTGGTCACCCCAGATCCTCATCGATGGCCCATTTCCAATACGCCATAGTATATGTCATCTGAGCTTGCGTCGTCGATTTAATCAATACTTCTCTAACTGATGTCGACATCTTCTTCTCCTTCGACCCTGCTAACTTCTTTCGCACCCTATCCTTAAGGTAGACAAAAAGCTCGTTTTTTGAACGGCCAACTCGAGTTACAAGCCCCAGATATTTGTCATTTTTTTCTACTGCCTTCATTCCCAAGGTTGAGCTTACAATCAAGTGCTAATGGGGTCAAACATTCTCTCCAAAAGTAAACTCAGATTTCTCGAGGCTAACCAACTGGTCGGATTCTCTCTGGTAGTCCTCGAGAATATTTCGTAACACCAAACTCTCGCGCGCCATGGCCCTAACAACAAAGATAGAGTCGTGAATGATAAAAAAAGGTTGTGATATCACGGCGGCTCTCTTGTCTACTGATAACCATTAAGAGATTTTTGGTGGACTATTAGTGACATATAGCTAGACAAACTCTCTGACACCAGCAGGAAGGAGATACAGTGACATAGAGTCACCTTGTTGGAGACCTCTACTTGGTGTAAAAGGCTGTGAATGATGGCCATGAACTAAAACAACATATGTCACCGATCTGACACACATCATTTTTAGTCGTATCCACAACTCTTCAAACCCCATCTGATTCATCAGTCCTTCCAGGAACCACCATTAAACCTTGTCGTATGCTTTAGCCATGTCTGTCTTTGCTGCTAGGTACCCCATCTTGTTCTTCGTACGCTTCTTCATCGTGTGGAAACACTCAAAAGCAGTCATAACATTATATGCAATGAAGCGGCATGGGACAAAAGCGCTTTGCTCTGGTGATATAACTTGATCCAAAAGAGCCTTTAGTCTATTATCCAGAGCTTTCGCAAGCATCTATACATCACATTGCATACACATACGGTAAAGATTGTCGTACTATTTCAGTATATCATATTCCAAGTTATATGGGCATATGGCCATTGGATCTACTTCATTGTAGTTTGAAGAATCAGAATTTTTGATTAGTTTTTAATTGATCTTCGGGTTATAATTTAGAAAATCAGGGTTTGAGATTTATCAATTAGGCTAACCATAACTCGGAATGCAATTAGTATTTCATTCTAGTGTAACCACAAAGTCTTTTTGGACAAGGGTGATATAAGTTTGGTTTTTTTTTCCCCAGTTAGGTGCTACTTAAGATATTCGAATTTGGACCTCTACGTTTAAAACCAATGCTATTACCACTAGACCAAGCCCTTATTCACAACTAGAAAATCTTTTGGTATCCTCAAAAATGAATTGTTAGTTGAAATTTCTCTTCTACCAATCGTTTGTTAACTTTAATCTCTCTACTAGGCCTTCATGATGAACATGGTTTGGATCTTCCTTAATGGTCATGACAAGTTTTGAGTGCAAGTTCTATAGGGAAAGTATTTCGGGGATGGAGAGGCAGGTATCGAGGGGAACGGATCAGGTCAGTAATCATATGGTGAGTAACCATGAGTAACCCGTCCACATCAGTATGACATCAGCATCCCTCTCTCTCCTGGAAAGCCTTTAATTTTCCCCTCTTTAATCTTTGACGAACGATTTCTCACTCGTTTTAAGTCAAAATTTAATTTTCTTGCACAGTTAGATCAGATTAATTGTGCTCTTCAAAATGATATTCACTTTGATATATTTTTCGAACAAAAAAAATCGAGTCATTTTTTACCAGTCTATACCATATGGTATTGACTGGTATTGAAATAAGAGCATACCTATGGTTTGAAAAGCGTACCATGGTAGTATGAACAAACCAAGACTGTGGATGATTGAATACATGATAGTAGAAGTATATTAACTATCATATATGACTTTTAACATTGTGTACCACAAGATATCACCCCTTACCAGGGTGGTATTGTATGGTATTGTGTGATATTTTTTGATCATGTAATTTGTTCACCCAAAAATTTGTAGATCCAATAGATCATGATGAACTCGTTCTTTCTGTGCAAACGTTTTCAAAAACGAATTAAAAATGAAGAAGATACCATATGGTATGCAGTTGGTACAGAGAGGCAATAAATTTTTTTTCTCAAAAAATATTGAAAATGTATCTCATTTTGTAGAGCATAATGAACACGTTCCATCTGTGCAAAAAAAAAAAAAAAAAAATCCGAGTTAAAATGAAGAAGATATGAGCCGATTAAGAAAGGCTAAGGAAAATAAAATGACATTTAATTCTCTATCCTTCGATCTGGATATTCTAAATCAAGAGTCTAGATTTAGTTATTGATGAGTGCATATCTTGAGCCGGTATCGAGGAGTTTGGATTGTTTGTGAGGATAATGAGGATCAAGTACATGCTTTTATTGAAACGATAGATTTAGTTTGAGACAAGCTCAGGTCTAAAGGACGAGAGGTTTATGTTCATTGTTTAGGAGCTAGATAATCCATATATGCTTATATTAATGTTTTATTACATTCCAAAAGTAAAATGCTTTCCCGTTCTACCTCTCTCTTCCGTTTCACAAATCGGTAACTTAAAGTAATCTTGCCAATAGATTTGATCAAACGCTTTTATATATAAAAGTGCACATCTTAACTCTTAAATCCCGACTGTTATCACTAAATCAAACCCTGACTAACAACACCAACTTAGAATATTACTAAAATTATAAACAACTACAAAAATCGAAGCATATCCTATCTCCAAATTTGTAAATCACACCCACGAGCTTTACTTCATGATAATGTAGGAAACTAAGAGTAAGAGGTAAAAAATCTACTTACTCTATTTCAAATAATAGGATGAACAGTTATAGAAAAAGAATTTGCTACTTTTATAAATTGCTACACTAATCTCGTCTGTAGCGGAAGGGTAAGAAATTAGTAGTTAAAAAATATTAAGCAAAGAAATTAAATAAAACAACAAAAAGGACGCCAGGGTCCGAGTCAACAAGTTGGAAAAAGAAGAAGAAGAAGAAACTCCCTCCCTCCAAATTCCCTTCTCCTTCCCTTTTATAAGAAGTTAAAGAACCTAGCCGTCTCCGCGCATTTGCTGTCACCGACTTGCTTCACCGAAACCTTCTCCCTCTTTCCCTCTCTCTCTGTATTTCCTCACCGGAGTTAAGTTTTCTGTTACTGGTCTCTGCGGACGAGTTTACTACGATGCCACAGGTGGATCTGGAGAGCCTAGTCGTATCAGTCTGCTCCGGCGGCGGCGCTTGCGGGGACCGCAAAATCGCCTGCGAAACGCTCGCCGACGGCGCCAATCAAAACCAGCACAAGCTGGATTCATCCGAATCGGATCCTTCGCCGGAACAGCTCCCCGCTGATTTCCCTCCCGAATCGTTCTGGCTGTCCAAGGACGCGGAACTCGATTGGCTCGACCGCAACGCCTTCATCGCTCGGCAGGGCTCCACCAAAGGCACATCCAATTCCACCAACCTAAACCCTAACATCCACCCTCCGTCGACGCCGGGGAATTCCTCCTCCTCCTCCCACTCCCAGCGGTTTTCGAATCTCAAGTCGATGATCGGCCTGCCGAAGCCGCAGAACTCCTGCTTCGTCGACGCCAAGAGCCGCCGCCACCACAACACCAAGCCCGGGAACGCGCATCTGTTCCCCAAGAGGTCAGGCTCCACCGGCAAATCGACGTCCTCTGTAGCTGAACCTGGATCCCCGAAGGTGTCCTGTATGGGAAGGGTGCGATCGAAGCGAGATCGGAGCCGCAGGCTCCGCAGCCGGCAGCGATCTAAGCGATCCGCGGAGCCGGAGCTGAAGAAGGCGAAATCGGAGAGGCGGCGGGCGGAATCGGGATTCCTGGCGAGTTTTCGTGCGATTTTCAAGCACTGTTCGAAGTCGAAGAAGCAATCCAAGACCGAGGCCGCCGCCGCGTCGGCGCTGCACAGAGACTCGTCTTCCTCTTCAAGAAAAAGCGACGCGGCGGCGAGAGCGAGCGATATCAGGAACCGGCTGCCGTCGACCGAGAGAGAGGCCGCTCGGAGATCAAACGGAGGTGGTCTTGAAGCCGAACCGGCGGCGGCGAGCTTGGGTGGGATGATGAAATTTTCGTCTGGTAGGAGATCTGCAGAATGGACCAGCAGACTCGACGTGGCTTGATCGCAATCGTCGATGGAAGGGATCCGTTTCGTGTGACGAGCGATGCAACGGTGGGCCCCGCGGCGCGTGGAAGAAAGGGTGGAAAAAATGAAGGGAGGAGGTAGGGTCGAGGTGTACGTTCGCGATTGGTGGTGGGAGTGGGTGGGGTCCAGCTGGCGTTTATAATGGGTCGTTGGAAATGACGTGGCAGCACGCAATAATTGACGGAGCCTCCCAAGCGCGGTAACTGCGGTGGTTACTCTTTCCTCCCATCTCCCGTCTATATTTTTGCTGGTGCTTATCTTTTTTTTTTTTTTTTTAAACTTTCTGCTGTTACTTTTTTTACCGCCGTTGTTTCTTTTTTTACCGCGTTTGATTTTCGCTTCCCTTTGTGACTTTGTGAATTGTTTGGAAGACTCTTTCTTCCATTTGGTTAGCGGGGAAAAGCAATTAGCGGGTGTAAATAGATTGAGTGTAAAGGTTTTTCTTTATTCCCCTAGTTGAGCTAATAAAAAAATTGGAGATATCGTATTCAGTTTTCTTTTGTCCCTATTGCCTTTGTTTGTATTCGCTTCACTTTCAGATTAGCTGTCTAATTAATTTCTTTTACGTTTCTTCTTATGGGAAATTGAGTGACGTTATGAAGAATGAAAAGGGTAAAAAACAATAGAGTAAGAATTGACTGCCAAGTACCATCAAATTGAATTTGAAATATATCTATACTAATGTGATTTCAGTTTGTGAGTTGCTGGTTCCAAATCAGTAGTTGTACCACTAGAGATTGCTCTCGTTTGCGAAATTAAAGAAGACTTTACTCTTTAGTATTTGACGACGACCGTTTTGTCAAGAGTTTAGATGGAAAGCAGTAACCTAACCTAAACCCAATCAAATCTGCTCCCACTGATTAGAGTGCTGATGAAGATGGGTAGTTGGTTTGTTTTCTGTGCAATTGAATTAGGTAAAGAAGGGATGGGATTTTTGGGGACTGGTTTGGATCAATTTGTATCTGATTTTCTTGGTGGGTGAGTGTGATCTGTTGACCATTATTTTATATATAATGTTTGTATTATTATAATGAGAAATTTGTATAATGATTCCATTAAATGGGAACTGGCCTACCGCTGTCACAACCACATTATTTGGGGGGTTGTGAAATGAGAAAATGCAAGGAATCCGGCTCAGAAATCTCGCTTTCTTCCATTTGTTTAAGGCCGGAACTGGTCATCTATTCCAAAGATGGGTTCTTTGTGTGGAATTCAAGACAAGCAAACTGCGGAAGATGACAACTTGTAGATATGATTAGTTTAATGGATGAGAGTTGTTCTTCTGTGTGCCTTGTGTTTTGAGACAAGATGAGATGAGTTCATAATAACTTTCTTTTTTGTGTTTTACGTGCTCTTCAGTGAATTTAGGATAATGATGACTTGAAATTAATTTTTGTTTTTGTTTTTTTACGCTTTTTAGGATCTAATAACCGATATAATATGTTTTGCAGTTTTGTTTTCTAACATCCATAATACAATACATCATTCATGATTGATTGTCGTTAGTAAACTATTAGCAAGCTTTTCATAGTAGTAGCAGTCGGGAATATCTGTATTGTATTAGTATGGTTTTGCAAATTATTGTGAATGTCCTGACTGTTCTACGGATCAGGTAATTGGAGGATTGACAGAGGAAGAAAACGAAAGCAAGAAACAAAAATACACGAATTTTACGTGGTTCACTAAAATGATGTGTGTTAGCTAGAGGTGAAACTGGGCCAAACCCAGCTCTGACCTTGTCACTACCCAAAAAACACAGCCCTGTATGCCCAAATATTCAGCCCGATCCTACTCTCATTTGGCCTGTATGGCCCTGTTGGGTTGGGTTGGGCTGGGTGGGTCGAGTTGGGCCATAAGGTCGGCCCAACCTCTTTTTATCCAATATTACTCCACTTAATTATTTAATATCAAATTAATTTCAAAAAATTGCAAGCATATATTAGAAAATTTAAATGAATTCATAACAAAAAAAATATAATTTAGATAAAAAGTATTTAAACTCTAATTCACAAAATAAAAGTTTAACTAAAAAAATTCCAACTAATTCCATAAAATTTAAGTTAGTCCAAATTCCTTTGCCAAAATTAATTCGAAAAAAATTAAAATTAATTCCAGAAAATTAAAATTACATTTAAAAAGTTTAAATCACCTTTGGATAAATCCAAATAAAAATAAAATAAAATTGAAAAATACATCTCAAAATGAAAGAATTCCCAGAATACAGTAAAAATTATACATAATTCCCAGAATACATAAGTTTTATAAAATTTTCCCAAAATACCCAAGTTTCAAAGGGTTCGAGTTTATGAGACTCGAACTACTCACCAGATCGACGATAAAAAACTCGAACTAAAACAGGATCGACCTTTAAAAACTCGATCAACATTAGTTCGGTTTTGGAAAACTCGAACAACGTAGATCAATGACAAAGGACTCGATCGAGTATGCACAACTCGATCATGATAGATCGACGCCTAAAACCTCGATATAGTGCAACGACTTTAACGAACTCGATCTTAATCTGCACTAGATCGACGCCCTATGACTCGAACTACCTAAATCGATTCCAATGGGCTCGAACCACTGGCCCACCGACATGCTTTAGGATAGGGTTGCAGGGATAAGATTCTTTGTTGTCATAGATGGAGTTTTAGGGACTCGAACCAGTGTAGTTCGAGTACACTAAACTCAAACTACTTGCTCATCATTCTATCTAGTCGCTTTCGGTCCGACATGCTCCAGAATAGAGTGCAGGGTGGGGGGAAATTATTGGTTGACATAGTTCGAGTACACTAAATAATGGGCTAAGACAAATAATTTCAACAAATAAAATATGATTCATAATCATAAAAATAAATAATGGGCTAAGACAATTAATTTTAACAAATAAAATAGAATTCGTAATCATAAAAATAAATCATATGCTAAGACTAAGAAAAATAATTTCAACAAATAAAAACTTATTCATAATCGTAAAAATAAATCATGGGCTAAGACAAATAACTTCAACTAATAAATTAAAAATAAATAATCATAAGCTAGAATGTTACCTCGTTGAATTCTATACGGTCAAGATGTTGGCGGTACCCGTCTAGAGAGGTGAAACTCGTGATAGCTCCAATCCATCTAGCACCATAAGCCCATTGTCGTAGTGGCTCATCGGGACCCCAACTGTTGGCAGGGCAGATCGGAGCGAAAGTAGGAAGGTGCTCCCAAACCCATAGTTGGAGGATGAACATGGGACCACTCACTTGCTTTGTTTTCGGATCCGTACACTTGCACAACTCCGAATATATCATCGCCAAACAAGCAGATCCCCAACTTTTTCTCCCAATCTCGTCCCAATCTTCCAAAAGAACTCGAAGCCACATACAATGCATATTTCCATCAGACTTGTTCGGAAACAAAAATCCTCCAACCAAACAAATAAGGTAGATGCGAGCATACCTCTCTATCTGAGCATCCGTGGCATCCTCCGGTAATTCCCCAACGGTCCTCACTAGCCAAGGTATCAATAGCATAGACTTGTGTAGAGGTGGTACACGACGACCATCTTGTGCTTCCTCGGGGATGTTGATACCTAAACGCTCGCTTATAAATTGGCCCCAACCATTCAATGGTTTCTGTGAACTTTCTATTATTGCATCACCATCAATTGGAAGCTCTGTCAGCATGGCTACGTCCTTCAACGTAATCATCATCTCTCCCTCTAGAAGGTGGAATGTGTGCGTTTCTTTTCTCCATCTTTCCACCATTGCCGTAAGAAGGTTGTTGTCCATCTCCATCCCCACAAACTTCCGCACCCTCAGCAATCGTGCTCTTTCAATGAAGGGCTCGATACGATCATCCCATTTAGGCAAGCGAGATAGCGACCGATGGGTGATTACGTCAAGTTGTTCCTGTAGAAAAAAAATTAATTATTATACAAAAAAAAAAGAAGAATACTATCACATTTAAAAAAAGAAAAGTACATGAGGAAGTGCTTATCGGATCTACCGCCCAACACTTTCAGACCGATGGTAAGGTTGCTCATCCAACAAATCGGTTTCTCGCGGTCCGCCTTGAATGTATAATCTAGGATCGTAAATACTCGGATCCATCTCGACAATTTTGAGTGATAGAAGTACCAAACTAAAGAAAAAAAATCTGATGCGGAAGATTGGGCTTAGCCGCAACCACAGAGCATATTTTTTTCTTCAAGAGTGGTGGGAGGAAGAGAGGAAGAAGAATGGAGTGGTGTGGGATTTGGTGGAATGGGAGGGGGAATTTATAGGTGCAGTGGGAGGAAGTGGATCGAGTTTAGGGGACTCGAACCACTGCATCGATTTTTCCGCCTTCGATCCGCGTCAAAAAGAATTCGAGTGCAGGCAAATCGAACGACCAGATCGAGTTAGGCAAACTCGATCTACGGTGGAGCGGGTCTGACGTCATCGATTCGCGTCAAGCAGATCGATTTTAAAGAGCTCGATCCATGTGCATCGCTTTATCTCCACTCGATCCGCGTCACCACAAAATCGCGGATGTGGCCATTGAACGGTGGAGTTCGATTCTTTTTACCTCGATCTAGGGTGGAGCGCTGCTTATGTCAGCGATCCATGTCAATCAGTTCGAGTGTTCTGTACTCGATCTACGTAAATCGAGTTTACCACACTCGATCCGCGTCGTCCTGTTCCAGCCAATCGCGACTGTTTCACTCGATGCACGTGGATCGATCTGGCACTAGTTCGAGTTTGTTAAACTCGATCCGGTTCAAACTTTGGTAGTTTGGGAAATATTTATAAAAGTGATGTATTATGGGAATTACTTTTAATTTTCACTGTATTTAGGGAAATAATCCTCTAAAAATCCACTTCCCTCTGGCCGATTCAAACTTCCCATCACTCCCGATCCTCATCTGCCTTGATGGCTCGAACCAATTCCAACCTCCCCCTGAACGACATTACTTCCCAGTGGCCGGCGTCGAGTAAGGACCAATTTCGTCGATTATTCTTCTCCATTGGGCGAAATCCCCCCTCCACCCATTCTTCTCCAGTGGCCTCGTCATTGCTCCCCGTCTCTCCGTTCAATCCACCTGTTGCGGCAGCGGCCGCCAATTGCCACTCCTCCACCACCGCAGCGTCCACCTGAAACGGATGATGAACCCCATCGGAGAACCCACCAGCAGGAGGACTGATCCGACCACCGTCGGGGGCTTGTTTTTGCGGCGGCCGGCGCTGACGGGGACGTTGCGGAGGGCTCCACCGGCGGTCCAAAATGGGCCTGAATGGGTTTTAAGGGTAAAAGCCAAAAATCGCCGACGGGGACGTTACGGACGTTGCAGGGAATTATCTTGTCCGGTTTCTTGTCCAGGCTCGGCGAATCGCCGTCTCTACCGTCGGCTAGGCTTCATCGTGATCCTCCTATTAATTAATTATGGCCGAAATGGGTTAGAGTAATTAGGGATTTAGGGTTAAAATGGGCCAAAATGGGTCTGAATGGGTTTTAAGGGTAAAACCCAAAAATAACTTACCCTTCTAGGGTCGGAATGTGACCGACCCTATTTTGGCCCTAAATACTAATTGACCCTACCCGACCCACAGGGTTGGGTCGGGCCGGACCGGGCTGATGGGTAGTAAGGGCCATAGTTATAGCCCTATGTTAGCTAGTCCACAAGCAGGAAAGAGATAGTGTCACTATATTTTGAGAAGATACAAATTTTAAAGAAGTATGATAATTATTTATAGTACTTCTCCCTATCCCTATAATCTAATCCAGTTAAGACCAAGGTTAGAAACAAGGCCCATAACATAAACTTAACCATGTACAAGCACATATATTGCGGATCGTGGCCGTTACCCTGGACCTTACTCTCTACTTGGACAGTAAGAATCCCGTTTCTTCCAGCCATCGCCAAATAATTGGATTCAAGTCATATATAATGAAAATTCTAACAAGTGCCATACAATTCCAACAACACATATTCCCTCAAATGTGCATGTCTTTGACTAGGGGAATGGTGAAAAGCAATCTTAATAATAATAATATTGTAACAGGTGGATGATGGTTGAAGGCACTGGAAAAGATTCGAGGCTCAAATTGGGTAAACGAAAACGGATCCTGAAATTTGACGGTGCCCGTTCAAACCGCAAGTCAGAACAGAACTGTTATAAGCTGGGTTTATTTGGAATTGCCTCAAATTGACATTTTCAACTCATTTGTCTTCTTCTCTTCTGTATTACGCCCCGCTTCTCGTCGGCAATATATAACAAATTCAACGTTTCCATATATTTCAAGTGGGATGGCAAGGCAAGGGTCGGATGTGCTTGTTCCTAGTAAATAACTGAAAGTCGTTTGGATGATGGATTGCAGAAATGAGATAAGCTTATTAAAAGTTGTTTGGATGATGGATTGCAGAAATGAGATAAACTTACGCAATTATTTCGAAATTATCTCATCTTACAATCAAGATCGGAGTTAGTCCTTAATAAGAGGGTTCCACGATACCCTCTTGATTTGGAAAAGTCACAGAAAGTTAGTAGTATTAATATATCAATAATGAACAAAGAATCCCAAAATCTCATTGTTAATTAAAAAAAATTAGTATCCAACCATGATCGATTATATAAATTAATTTAACCTACTAATATCTATATTAATACAGTTTATCAAGATGGGTATGACGTGTGGATTATTAGGGAAAATCAATAACTTTTTATGATAACGATAGTCGGAAGAGAAAATTGGTTCACGTCAATGTACGTGCTTCTGAAATTAGGTTTAGTTTGGTACTACATGTTGTCAATGCTCAATACACATGTTAGTAGAATATTTTTTGCATTGGAATAAATGACCTATCTAATAAAGTGACTTATTAGTAGAATATTTTTTGCATTGGAATAAATGACCTATCTAATAGAGTGAAACGAAGTTGTGAATGATTATAGGGTGAGATGACATCAAGAGCAATCTTAATCATTTGAATAATTATGCAGTTTTAAAATAATTTGATAAAATGAAACCTAAAACATCATAATGAGTTATTGTTCAAAAATTATTTTACGTTATCTTTTTTAATTCACCACCTTAAATGAAATTATGGTTAAGTCACTGTTTACAATTGATGCATCATTTCAAATACATTCTCCTCATGTCAATTCAAATCAATGTAAGAAAGGAAGTAATTCATATTTTGTCAATCCAATTGTCTGCATCCATATTCTGTGGTGGTCAATCAAAACAGACAATTAGATCAAATTATCTCATCCAGTTCCATCATCAAACTACCCCTAACACGAAAACAGAGTACCGTGAACAAATAATAAATATAATTGCATAACTGATTTAACAATAACAGAGTTTAGCTAATAATTTTGGCAGCTTCTGCTAAAAACATCATTCATCCTTGTAAAGCTCCACCTTCCTTCCATTCAGCGGCTGCACGGGCCTCGCGTTCATCCTGTAACCCTCCGCCAGCGGCTCCGTCAGAGCTTTCACCTGCTCTTTCGACACCGTCCTTGCGTCGGCGAGGACGGACCAGATCACATTCTCCGAGCACGGCGGGGCCGTGAGGGAGCCGGTGTACCTGTAGTAACTGTGCGGGCTCTTCTTCAGCATCTTGTACTCCAATTTCTTCAGGGGAACTTGCGATTCCTCGTCCGCAGAGCACTTGTCCTTCGCCAGCTCCTCCAGCTCGTCTTTGATCTTTTTCAGGAATTTGTCTTCGTCGCCGTCTTCGTAGAGGATTGCTGCCACGGTGAAGCTGCCGTCGTCTGCCTGGTGAACCATGTGAAGCTCCAGAGGGTACCTGTGTATGTGTAACAGAGGATTGGCGTTTTCGAAGATTTGAGTGAGACCAGGTCTGGTCACAATATAGAAGAAAGTAGGGACTCACTGTTGGCCATCAATGGTGTGCTCGGAGGGAGTATGCCAATGCAATTGCTTCAATTTGTAGGATTTGCCGTCTATCTGCAATTCTCCAGGGGAATCGTCGAAGTGAATCTGCATTTTCCCAATCATAACACAACAAATTCTAGTGATGTCTCACGTGTAAAAATAAATGTTACACCACATATAAATGTTGGTACTGAACTTCGAAAGCCAGAAGCAAGTTGAATGGGACGAACCATAGGACATCAAGGAAACCTTTTCAATACCAAGTTCATTCACCAAACTCTCTTGTATATAAATTTCATTTTTTGAAATAACCAAAGCACTAGACTTTGGGATGATAACGGATTGGGTTTCAGTATCCATAATTATCCGGAGAAAGTTAATCCGCTAACTTAGAAGATTCGTTAGCATATACTAACTGATATCCAAAATACATGAACTAGTATCCAAGTACTAAAGTATCTAGAGATCACAGACTAGTATTCAAGATTTGCTAAGTAATATCCACCATGACTCAACTATTATCCCAAATTCACAAACTAAAATCTAGACAACACAGAATAGTATCCATACAACACATAATTAGTATACAGATAACATATAAGAGTATCCATATTGAATACTAGTTGGTTGATTGTGGATATTAGTTGGTATCTGCTATCTGTCTGATTACTAGTTTGTGATCTTTTGAATACTAGTCTGTGTTATCTAGATATTTTAGTAAAATCAGCAGATTTGGATACTAGTTCATACATTTTGGATATTAGTTAGTATATACTAACAACTTATGTAGTTAGTAGAATAACTAAGCTGCAATTATCCATAGGTAATAATTCTCTTTATAACTCCAACCAATACATAAAAGTTCACACATATATTGGGATTACATAAGAAGAAAAGTACGAAAATAAGTCAATATAACAAGAAAATTAGTTATAAATAACAAAATCTCGTTCAAATATTATATATGTAGAACAACTATCAAATAAGTTAAGAAAAATAATCACCATTTGCTAAACAAAATGCATATGCATGTGTATAATCGAGTGGTTTCGGGTTGGATAGTAAACAAACCATGGCCACCCATTACCGGCAATATTCGGATTCGAGTTTATTCATACCCAGTAAAAATCTTTCGAGTTCGAATTTTATCCTACCCGATTAGGTCAAGTTCGGGCAGGTATCCATTGTTCTGGATATTTTTGCCATCCCTAGCTAAACTCAATTGAGTATGTTATGACTCATTAGTATTTTCATCCATTTTATATGACTTGTGTTATTGTTTAACGTGACTTCTTCCATGTACACTAATTCAAGGTGGTTGTCACATCCATCAATGGCATGACAACATATTCCTAGATCATTAAGATAATGGATGGCTTAGTAATTTTAATGAAAAACTTGGTGCCTAATGTGATACATACAACTAAAAACTTATATTTAACCCAAGCCACAGAAGAAGAAAAAAATGGGTTGATTCAAGGGCAGAGGAAGGGAGGAAGGGAAGGTAGCAATAGCAATATAGCATTACCATGATATTGTGGCCGTTATTGACAAGAATGGCCTCGACGGAATGATAATCCCCATCCAATTTCTCCAGCTTGCTGTTCTCCACGGCCTCCTTGCTCTTAATGTCGATGGGGGACTGGGATTTCCCAGATCCACATGCCTCGTACTTTGGGCTCAAACTCCCCCATTTCTCAGGCCCATTCTGCTCGCAGTAACCAAAGCTCACTGTACAAAACCAGGACAAAATTCGATCAAGCACAGCAAATCCACACAATGGCGTGAAAAGGGAAAGAACCCAGAATATGTTTCTCAAACATGATTTTGTATGTAATGTACCAGAAGCAGCGTCATCGGCAGAGGAGAGACCAAGATGCAGAACAAGAAAGGCTACAACGACGTACAAGGAGATGAAGAATGGTGCTAGCGTTGGATCATGTCTGGTACCCATTTTCTCTTTTTTAACGTTTCTAATCCTTTTGTTTTCGTACAAGGGTTGAAAAAATATAAACGGGAAGAGGGAAGAAGAAGGGGTGCTAAATTTAGTTAGAAGAAACAGGGGAGATCAAAACAGGGGGTGTGTATTGTCTAAGTTTAGACCTCTGGTTGAGCTGATTAATAGTTGCTGTCTCTCTCTATGCACGCAAATAAAAATGTATGGTGCTCTCTGTTTAAGAAAGGGAAGATGTGGGAAGGGAAGCGAGGTTTCCATTGCTGCTCTGTTGAAACTAGCTAGACCAGAGGATGATGGGAGTTTGATATGGATGCGGACTAAGAGCGAAGAGAAACGGTGGAGGGCTTTTTTTGGGGGGTTCGTAATCTAAAATGATCCTAATGAAGTACAAAGGTGACAACCAAACCAACCAGGGAAAATACTAAAAATATGTTAATAATCGAGTCGAGCTCGACGGTGGCTTGTTTACAAAAATTTTGACCGGTGTTTCACTCGATTTTTATTTGAGTTTAGCTCATCAACTAGCTCGCGAGATCAGCTTAAACTCAGGTATTATATCAATAAGTTGATAATTTTACTTATACATATCATTTTATTTAATAGTAATTAGTATCTGAGCAATTTATGATACATAATTTCTCTTTTAGATTATAAATGAGACGTATTTGATCATTTACTCAAATTATTAAACATCATATGTAGTGAGATATATAAGCTAACAAACTTATGAGAAGACTCATATGTAGTGAGATATATAAGCTAACAAACATCATAATTTCTCTTTTAAATAAGCTAACAAACTTATCTGGAAGTCTAGAAATAAAGCGACCTTCGAATTTTACCAACCCTATGTCCATTCCCTAGCCAGACAGTTCTACAACTAGGTCCTCGAAGTCTCCTATCTTCTCCTTCCTCCTCCACCCCGCAGTTCTACTCCCAAACCATCCTGCCACCTCTTGGGTCCCTCCGCCAGAGGACTTTTTGAAGATCAACTTCGATGCTGCTGTTTGTGCCACCGGGTGTTCGTCTGGGCTTGTTATCCGTGGGTCAGACCGGCATGTGGTGTTGGTGTTTGGGCTGCAGCTTCAAGGAATAGTCGATCCTTACCTGGCAGAGCTTCTAGCCTTTAGAGATGCTATCTCCATCGTAGCCTCAAGATCCTTGACCCGCGTGATAGTCGAAGGTGATTTCGAAGTGGTGGTCAAACAAGTTCGTCGGCGTCATAGAAGACTCGATTGGTGGTCCGATGTTACGAGAGTGTCATCAGATCCTTAGCTCTTTGTCTGTTTGTATAGAGTTTAGGACGGTACCTAGATCCGCCAACAGTGCTACCCATAGAGTGGCGCGTAAAGCACTGCTTTTGTCTCGTTTAGAGGTTGAATCTTTTGATTTTTTGGGGTGGCTTCTTTGGAGTCTTTTAGGGGTCCTAGGTAGAATTGTAAGTTTAACTATTTTCTTCTATTAATATCACTCAGAAATAAAAAAAAACTTATGATTTATCAACATGCAAATGAAAAGCTATTAATCGATTCGCTCATAAGGTTCTAGTTGAGGTCGGTCGCTGGCCACATTGTCGTGCAAGCTCGTTGCTCAAAACGAGCTAGCTCACGAGTTGAGGTTAACAAGCCACCGAGTCGAGAAAGCTCATGTAGGGATGACAATCAAACTCATTGTCGCGGTACCCGACCACCCTGACATAGTCAACGTGAGAATTGACTGGGTATGGGGCGGGTAAGGGTAAAACCCCGTAAAATGTTTTATGGGTATGGGGCGGGTATGGTTTTAGCCTCTCCGCCCCCTTACTCATACTCATACTCTTTTTCATATTCTTTTATATTATCTAAAGCTATCGAAATACTATTAATGATCCAAATCTTTCATAACATCAAAATATTAGTCATTTTTACGTTATCGTTAATAATTTTGTAACTCTTTTCTTAGTTAAAATATTCAAATATTCAAATGTTGACCTTCATGATGCTCTTCCAAGTCAGTATCATGTTTCCAAATCAATATTACTAACAAAATTGCTAACTGGAAGTTAACATTTGGTTAATTCTTAGTATTTCGATAGGTTTGGATAAAAAAATAGACATTACCCAAAAATAAATGGATCAAATTGTAACCTATCAATAATAGTGAGGGTAAGTCAGGAAAATAAATAGTAAAAATGCAATTGAGTGCCACACAAATCAAAACCTAATTCATTTTCCTCAACTCTCCCTTCACTCTTTCACTTTTACAGTTTATTTTTATTATAAAACGAATGGGAAAACACTTTATGAATGAAAATTTGTGGTAATAAAATGAGTAATTGAGTCTGACAAGTTGAAAGATCGACTCTAAATTGTTGAAGAAAAGGCAAAATATGAGAAATATGTATAGATACTGGGTAAAATATCTCGGGTATCACTTAAGTTTGAGAATTGGGGTATACATACCATTTAAGTTTGAATAAGGTGTCGGGAACCATTAAAGTCGCCAAAAGGTGCATCCGTCTAGTTTTATATCCAACCCAAACATGTATTTACTTTTTTCGTACCCAATTTTTTTAATTCATTCAAAACTATATTTCAACAAATATAATCTAATATAAAAATTAGAAAACCTTCTAAGCATAGTATTATTAGAATGGCTATTGAAATTTTTTCAATAAAATAGATAAATTAGTAAAAATAATAAACGAATACCAAGAAGGTATAATAAATATAGTAGAAGAGAATAATAAATATTTAAAATGAATATTAAAAGATCTATTTAAACCCTAATTCAATTAGAAGCACCACAAAAAAAGAAAAACTTTAAAATAGAACCTAATCGGCTATCGATGCAAGACCAAAGAAGGATATATGGAACAAAATAAAAAAGAATTAAATATATTCCAGTAATTGAAAAAAAAATAGAACGAAAATAGACGGAAAATAACCAAGTAATAAGTTAACTATAAAAACTATAAAATTAAGTAATAATATTAGACAATTACAAGGAGATTTAACATGGAAAATTACACAACATCAGCATGATGTAAGGGAACTAAATTTTACATCTTCAGATTATTTATATTGAGACAAAATGTATAGGATATATTTGCTTCAGGAAATAATTCAATTATTAGCACACATAATGATAAAAAGAAATATTTATAATGATAATTGATTCTAAATTTTCTATTCAAAAATTGATTTGGTATCATAGTCTACAAAAGAGTATTCCAACTATACAAAAAAATGATGTTTTTCATTAGTCCAAAAGATATTTTAGAATAAGAAAAGTAAAAGGTCCAATTCTGAAATTTAGAAAATGGAATATTTTGTCAACTTTAACAAGTTGCACTTGAATGTAAACTTAAGTGGCACCGGATGCACATATAATAGAGTTCAGTGACACGCTATGCCCTATTCTTACTTAAGTCGTATAGCTCCCACAATTCTCATACTTTAGTGGTACCCAATGTATTTTATCCTATAGATACTATAAGAAATTTAGATAAAATCAGCCAAGAACGGGGCAAGATGAGGCAGAGTAGGTCGGAAGTAGATACCCATGCCGCCCCATGCTACTGCGGGTAGGATAATACTCGTCTCATCGTGGGTCTGGTAATACCCGTGGGTCGGGTTCAAATTGCCATCACTACCCGTATGGGTATTGGGTGGGTATGGGTTTGGATATTTGAAAGCAGAAATGGGGATGGTTTAGACAACCCTACCCCTAAACACACTTCATTGTCATCCCTGAGCACACAAGCCTTGTGAGCCAAACAAAACTTAACTCAAGCTTTACTAATCAGTAAACGAGGTAAATGTCGAACAGATTTTTCCCAAACCCAACACCAAACTGCTCATGAACAGATTGGCTCATTTGTCGCCCTAATCTATAATGAGATTTTGTTTAGTGAACTTATGAAATGAAGTACTTTGGTCCATGCTCAGATTTGCATGTCCATTTTGTAGATACTATTAAATTGACTTGAGTAGAGTGAGAGCGGAGTATGCAATGATTATGATAGGCGCCAACTCCAAGTACTAGCTGCTTTCTCCGTCTTGGCCTGTCGCTAATTCATCTAATTGTACCTATTCTATTCACCATAGTGCGTGCGCTCTCACTTGTGGAACTTGGAAGACAGGACAAGAATGATGCTTTATTTATTTCTCATATGAAAAAATTCGAAGTAGTGTTTCGTGAACTTCTTTTCCTGGAGAAGAAGCAATGACGGTATTTGGAGAATAAGTATTGGCTAACCCTGTGCCAGTAACCGCAGTAATACAGAGGATGCAAGCGTTATTCGGAATGATTGGGCGTAAAGCGTCTGTCGGTGGCTTTTTAAGTCCGCCATAAAAAATTTATAGATTTGTTTTTTGTTTATTTAACAGTTAAAAATTAAAGATAGAGTCGATAAAATGTTAAGAACATAAAAAAAAGCAAGAAAAAATATTTTTTTATTCTTCGCGCACAACTCTGAGGGTAAGGTCTTTATCTTTATTTGATTTCATTTTATCAATTTTTAGAATTCGTTTTTAGAGAATGTTAATAAATTTCAAAATCCATTTCGGCGGCCCGTCGCGACAACGGTCTTTTTGATTGGTACTGTAGTGGTCGAATTTATATATTTTTGGGGGAACTCAGATTGAACTTTAATGTGTCTCGCAATCTCAATTTTTCGGGGGAGGGGTCGTTTTATTTTTGTATCTAGAAGGAATAGGTTCAAGAAAATTTCTTCAAAATTCTAATAAAAAACTTCTAAAAAGGAAAAATGGAATAAAAAACGGACTTTTTGGTTTTGTTCGAAAATTCCCCTTTTCCAGAGCCTGTTCGAAGTCCTGGACTCTTTCTTGTTTCAATAAATTGTAATAAATGACCTATTTGTATTCGATTTGAAAACTGTTTATGCTTAGAACCAGGTGCCCCTGGCCTCTTCGCCTCGCTTAGCCGCACGCCTCTCTCCTGCACGCAAAGGCACCTTCGAGCCCCTCTTTGGGCTCGTTAGCACTCCAATGCCCAAGTCAAAACTACTATTCTTAGAGAGAGAAGTGAATAGTAATTTTAGAGAGAGGAACCAACCTGAGTAAATGAGCTCGACCCACTTCGCTATTTATACTCAGGGTAGGGCCGACCGTTGCCCCCCAAATCCGCCTTACGTCATCACGTCATTAAATGCACCGTACCTCTACCTTGCCAGGCGCCCCGACACTCTGACACGTTTCCTCGAGACCTGAGGCGCCTGACCTCACTTCTTGTCCCCTCCGTACCCTTCTGACCGTTGCCCCCCTGTTTGTCACTATGCGCCTTCTTCTAGGCTGGGACCCACTGCCCAGGTCTCAGCCCTGGGCCTCCTTTTGGGTTGGGCCTTCCCTTTGGTAGGCCTGCACTCCACACCTGCTGGCCCCTTAGGGCTTCCCTCTTGGGCCTTTATGTGCCCCCACCAATTGCCCCCCCAGTTAGGCGCCCACCACTCGGTGGGGGCCTAACTTCCCCAAGGGCACAGTTAAGACCCTCATGCACACCTTCCGCCCTTCCTTTTGGAAGCGCGCGCTTCCGTTACAGTTTACTCCCCCCGCGTGCACCCTTCCGTTGTTTTCCTTCGCGCTTCGACACCCCTTTCTCACCGATCAGACGCCGCGCCTTCTCCCTTTTGTTCACTTCCCTCCTTTACTTTTCCTCACCTCCTTCTTTCCTCTCCCTTTCTTTTTTGTTGTTTATTTCCCTTTTTCTTTATTGCACGTAGGCCGTTGGGCTTCCGCCTCGATCTCCGGGATTACTCTCCCTCCCCATAGTCTGAAGGGTAATTCAAATTTCGAATTTTGAAATTTTCTTCAAACTAGGCGACCGTTCGCCTCCCCTATATATTGCTCCCCACTTCTTCTCCTCCCCTCATTCTCGCAAAAACTCTTATCTCTCTAGCTTCTCTCTCTAAGTTTCTTTGCTCGCCAGCCTCTTGCTAATCGTGACTGAGCGCATTTCGCTGCCGTGAGATTTCCTTTATCACCACCCACACGCTTCCGAAATGGCCTCCTCTAACCAGCCCGAGACTTCCAACCCTGCGCCTTCCAAAGCTCCTATCGCCGCCTCAGGTACTCCCCGTTTTTTGTTTTACAAAATGCAAAACATTTTTTTGAATTATGTGCCTTATGTTGGAACGTCGAGTTTCGCGAGGGTTGAGGGAAAAGCCACTCTTACATTCCTCCTTTCCTGAGCGCCCCCTCCCCCCCCCCCCTTCTTACTTGAGCACCCTTTTCCAAAAACATTCCCCCCTTGAGCGCCTTTCTTAACCTCCTTCTTTTTTTCGGACTTAGGCACCGACGCGCCTCGAGATTTCGTGATAAGGCAATGGGGCAACATGTGGCCGCTTGGGTATATGCCTGCCGACATTGACCTGATGTCGGAGGAAGACGTCGGGCCCCCGGACACGTCCAAGATCCTTTACTCATGATTCACAAAGCTAATCCAAGTGGCGCAGATGCCTGCAGACTAGCGCTACGCGCACCTATTGCCCATCGCCCGCGTGGGGAAGGTTGGGTCGGAGTGTATCAGGAGTACGCCCGCTTTGGGCTCCGTTTCCCCATCGATCCCATTCTTGAAGGCTTACTCCACCTATGCTAGTGCTCCCTCGGGCGCCTTTCTCCTGTCATTATTTTGTACACAGTTCTCTTCCGCCTCAAATACCGCCAACATAACATTCTTCCCTTCTTTAAAATTTTTCGCCATTTCTTCGTGATGATTAGAAGCCCCAACTGCTTCAGTCTGCAAAGGCTCCCTAAACTGGGGTACAATTTCATCAACCATTGTAAGAAAATGGGGCGCTCGTGGTTCGAGTCTTTTTCTTCGTTTGCCCGCGAGACAAGCCCTTCTTTGAGAGCGGCGCCGCGCCCCGGACTCAGTGGGCCTTCGGGGATGAGACGGAGTTCAATAATCACCCCGTCCTCAATAAGGCGGAGGAAGACATGGCGCGGCGTGATAAACCATTGTTTACACATGTTTTTACCCCTATCCTTGAGCCGTTTGAGATGTCGATTCTCGCGTTTTAGGCCGATTACGCTAGGTTGTTCTTGTTTGTGATATTTCAGGTCCTATTACGGGAATGAAGGTTTAGGAACGAGTTTGGGGTCGATTGGACGAAGTTTGAACGTTTGGCGAGAAGCTGAGAAGCCACACGGGCATGCCTAAAAGCCACACGGCCGTGTAGGGGAACCCTGACGGCCGTGTGGAAATTTCAGGGAACTCACACGGGCACCCTGGGAAGCCACACGGCCGTGTGGGTCGTGGCCGTGTAGGAAGCCTGAAGCCACTTATCAAAACGCTGCGGTTTGCACAACTCACACACGCAGCTGGGGATGTCACACAGTCGTGTGGCCTAGCCGTGTGAGTCGGGATTTTCTGGTTTTAAGCCAATTTTCAGCAGAGAAGAAGGGAGTTCCGAGTTTTAGAGAAAGAAAGCGATTCCTAGAGAGAGAGAAAGCGACGAACCAGAGTTCCAAAGTGCCCTAGCTTGATCTTCATCACCATTGGAGCTCGGATTACACTTGGAGAAGTGCCGATTGATGACCAGGAGCAGATTCTCATCCTTCACAGCATGATTTCTGCATCTGAACCTGCTTTTGCTTCTCTCTCCATAGAGTAGCTCTCCCATTCATCTGGGTATGGAGAACCCTAGATTTGTGTGTTAGGTCTGATTGTATGAATCCAAGTACAGATTTTATGATTTGATTACATTCAATTGAGGCTTGAATGATTGAATGACTTGAATCCTTATCAAATTCCTGTTATTTCTGCTCTAGCCTAGAAAGAGAATATCTGCCTAGGTTGATAGAGCACCATTAATTGAAGGTAGTGAATTAGCGACTTTAGTCGAGGAGTCAATTCACTATTCTGTACCGAATTTACTTCGGTAGTGGAGGTTTGGTTCGTTAGGACCTCAATTTGTTTACTCCGGTGGAGGTTAGTTGCCCGCTGGGGACTCAGATTGAGAGGGTCTGGAGACCTTTAGTCGAGACTTCAGACTGCTTAAGAACCTCCCGTAGTATAACTATCATTAAAACTAAACTTGGTAAATTGCAATCTGGCTTAACTGCAGTCTAGGGGGAACCATATTCGGGTGACCTCCCTCAACTTGAAAACAACCGTTTAATTGCTTTGCTTGTTTTGCTTTTTTGAACCTGCACTAAAGTTTCACTGCTAAATAATAAGAATTCACTGAGTAGTCATCACATCTAAGACCCGGGTTGACATTAAAACCCAAACCCGCTATACTACGCTTTAGGAAGTGGTTGCACTTGGCCATTTCCTAGAGTGACAGTAGGAGTGAGTCAAGTTTTTGGCGCCGTTGCCGGGGACGGCTAGGTTGTTGAAGAAACGTGAATTTTGTTAATCTAGCTTTTCTTTTCGCATTGTTTGCTTTGTCCCACTCGTGCCTTCACGGGTTTGCTGCTTGACTGTGTGCAGGTAATGCATGACCCGTAGCCAGTCAGGAGGTTTACTGTTGTTGGATCCGGAGCTTGAACTCACCTGTCGCCAACTTAGGAGACAACAACGAGCTAGACTGGCTACGGAGGAGCGCATAAACGGCCACTTGAGCAGCGAGTCCGAGAACGAGTACGAGATGGAAGGAGATCACAATCCACACCAAGGGAATCCTCACCAGGTTCCCTCGGTGAATCAGATCTTGGGGAACAACCCCATACCCCAGGCATATGGGGGTCATCATCACCCACCGCCGTCGGGTCCCACCTTGGAGTACTACTACACTCCACGGATTGCTGATATCCGCCCGGTCATCCTCTACCCGCCTATTCCAGTGAACAACTTTGAGATCAAGCCATGCTGGATTCAACTCATTACATCCTCTATCCAGTTCCATGGCTTGAAGGATGAGGAGGCAAGGGTGCATCTTTCCCATTTTCTGCAGCTGACGAACGGGTTCAAGCTAAACGGTGTCCCTGATGACGCAATCCGCCTTCACCTCTTCCCCCATTCTCTGGCGGGGAATGCTAAGAGGTGGTTAGAGACCCAGCCCCTGCTGTCCATCACTTCTTGGGACGATCTGGCCAACAAGTTCGTGCACAGGTACTATCCGGCATCGAAGACCACAGAGATCCAGCGGGAGATCACTCACTTCCGCCAAGAGCCAGACGAGTCACTTCGTGATGCATGGGAGCGGTACATGGGATTTTTCTGGCAGTGTCCCCATCATGGCTTCAGTGATGCATTCACCGTGGGGAACTTCTACAGTGCTCTCTCTCCGGACAACCAGAGGGTGATTGAGTCTCTATGCCCAGGAGGGGATATTCTTACTAAGACTCCTCCCAAACTGAACCAGATGATCAGTACCTTGGCTGCCAGAGATCATTCCTGGGGGCAGAGCACTAGAGGCAGGAATTTCCAGGACCTTGGTGTGCACGCCATGGAGGCCAGGTCCGGGCTCGAGCAGCAGGTGGCCGAGTTAGTGCAGACATTGAAGCAGCCCAATAGTCTTATTCCGGGCAGAGGTTTGGCTACACCTTCAGTAGCTAAATGTTAGTGGTGTGAGAGCTCAAATCATCTGGTGGAAGACTGCCAGGCTATGCGGGAGTCAACTACTCCACAAGAGCAGTTGGACTTCATCACCAATGCTCGACGCTTTGACCCCCTACAGCAATACATACAATGAGGGGTGGCGCTAGCATCCCAATTCGCTTGGAATAGCAACACCACTAAGCCACCTGGTTTCCCAGCACCAGCAGGTGGTTTTCAGCAGAGGCAGCCTTTCCATGCTAGACAGGGGCCAGTCCCTCAGCAGCAGCCTCAGCGTCAGTATGTCGAGCCAGCAGCAGCTCCGGCTCCAGATAATCAGATGACGGAGCTGAAAAACATTCTAGCGACATTCATGACTACCACCCAGGCAGCTTTCACGAGGATGGACCAGAGCATAGCCTCACTGGAGGCAGGCCAAAGGAACCAAGGTGCCGTTTTGCAAGATTTATAGAACCAGACGGGTAGCATGGCTCGCCAAATTAATACCCGAGCCCCGGGAACTCTACCTGCCACTGGCATCCCCAATCCACGGGAGCCGCACCAGCAGCTGAATGCCATCACCACTAGGAGTGGCAAGTCCACATCGGCGGTACCTTCCCAGGATAGGGAGGAAGAGCCACTGCCTGCTTCAGCACTTCCAGTCGATGATGTAGAAGTGAGGGTGGAGAAGGAAGCCCCTGCTCCCAAGCCACAACCAGTGGTTAAGGAGCATGTACCCCAGCTTTCCTTCCCCACTCGACTACATAAAGATAAGATGGAGACTGAGTTTGCCAAGTTCATGGCAATGTTGAAGTAGCTCGATGTCAGCATACCCTTCATGGAGGCACTATCGAAGATGCCCAAAGTACGCCAAGTTCATGAAGGATCTCCTCAGCAACAAGAAGAAACTTGGGGATCTTTCGACAGTGATGCTGAGCGAGGAGTGTTCTGCCATCTTGCAGAACAAGCTGCCCGAAAAGCGCAAAGACCCAGGAAGTTTCACTATCCCTCTTAATATTGGCAGCATGCATGTAGGAAAGTCCTTGGCGGACCTAGGCGCTAGCATAAATGTCATGCCATACAATCTGTTTAAAAAGCTAGACCTAGGTGAACTTAGCCCTGCTAGGATGAGCATTCAGTTAGCTGATCGCTCTATTGTGAATCCTAGGGGTATCATAGAGGATCTGCTTGTTAAAGTAGGCGCATTCACATATCCTGTTGATTTTGTTGTGCTGGATATAAATGAGGATGTGGATGTGCCTTTGATTTTGGGTAGACAATTTCTTGCCACCGCCAAGGCACTAATTGATGTGCATAGTGGTAAACTGATCTTGCGTGCTGGTAATGAACATGCTACTTTTTCTGTGACTAACCTTGATCATTGTGATATGCCTGCTGTCACACCTATGCATGCCATTTCTCACCAGGTACACGAGCCTGTCGTGTACCCCCCTATGCATCTCGTTTTGCAGGATCCCCTCTCACGCCTGCACCGCCACTTCCTTCAACCTCACCACCAAACACAAGGATCAAAGAGGAGTGGCGGCCGAAGCCTGCACGGAAGAAAGGTGGAGACCACTATGAGCTGGTTCCACCTCCTGCACCACGACCATCCTGGCCATCCGAGTACTCCCTCGCCTGCATCTTGCCGGATGGCCAGGTCGAGCTGACCAATGTCGGTGGTCGCACCCGTCGGGTGCATGGCCACAATTTGAAGTTGTACCTCAAGAGCGATGTGGATCCGCTCTTGGAGGCACCTGTTCCTGCACCCCGCTGAGTATCCACCATGGTCGTCCAGCTAAAGGACGATAAAGAAGCGCAATGTCGATCTTAAGTGTGGGGGGGATGTTTCCCTCTTCTCCATTGAGGGCAATGTCGATCTTAAGTGTGGGGGGATGTTTCTCTTTTGACTGCATTAGATCTGTTTGTGTGCTTGGAGCCTAGTCCACTGTCCAAATTTTTAAATTTGAGGGCTCCAAGTACGTGTTTCCTTGCAAATTTCCTGCTCAGTATGCTTTGAATTGACAGTCTCTATAGTAATGTGCAGCCTAGGGAGGTAGTGTAGCACTATGGAGGATGTTGAAGTACAAGATTTTTCCTATCTAGCTCTCTGTTGTGCTAGTTGATTTTGTGAATTAGTGGAGCTAGGACCGTTGAATTCATGTGGTATTGGTGAATCTATGTGGATTGTGTTGTTGTGTATCGAACAGGGTGCTCATGTGGAAAATGAAAAATGCAGTTGGTCCTTCATGTCAAAATCATCAAAATCTTAAACATGGGGTAAGCCCAACGTGTGCGGCACCGTTCATTGCACCAAATCGGGTTTTGGAAGAGATTTTAGTGATCCTTAGTGGGGTACTCCTACAAGGTGAAGCTAAGTTGTCTCTAGTACAAGTAAAATTTCCACCCGTTGAACAGTTTGCCTACTTGAGGATGTGTTTTTAAGGGCACGGATAGAGCTTCCGACCCCCCTTAATTTCATTGACCCTCCACACGAGTTGAGGAAAGGAGTTAAAAGAAGTACTCTGGCGAGGGCCAGATGTAAAAAAATTGCTCTTGCTCGATGATAGACCAATAATTATACATGTTTTTACCCCTATTCTTGAGCCATTTGAGAGGTTGACTCTCGTGTTTTAAGCCAATTTCACGCGAGGTTGTGTGTTTAAGTCATATTTCAGGGCCCGACGTTGGAATCGAGGCGAAGAAACGAGTTTTGGGTCGAAAGGAGCGAAGTTGGGTCGAAGTGTGCTGCAGGAGGAAAATACCCGGTCATGGGCTCAAATACCCAACCGGGTATTTATTGTTTTGGGCACCCGTGAGAAACAGAAGGGGGCCCGGGTAGGAGGCAAAAATCCCCGGTCGGGGATTCTTGGGCCAGACCGGGGATTTCCCCTGAGGCAAAAACGGTGCGCTTTAATTATACCCGGTCGAGACCCAAAATACCCGACCGGGTATTTCGACCAGGTATCGCGACAGTCAGCCTTTTAAAGGAAAAGAAGGCCAAAAATCAAGGGTTTCGAGTTTTAGAGAGACAGAGCGATTCCTATAGAGAGAAAGCGACAAACCAGAGTTCCCAAGTGCCATAGCTTGATCTTCATCACCATTGGAGCTCGGCTTGAGCTTGGAGAAGTGCCGATTGACAACCAGGAGCAGAAACTCATCCTTCACAGTATGATTTCCGAGTCTGAATCTGCTTTTGCTTCTCTCTCCATGGAGTAGTTTTCCCATTCATCTGGGCATGGAGAACCCTAGATTTGTATGTTAGGTCTGATTGTATGAACCCAAGTACAGATTTCATGAGTTGATTATATTCTCTCTCGACTTGAAAACAACCGTTTAACTTGCTTTGTTTGTTTGTTAATTTGGATTTGCACTAAAGTTTCATTGCTAGATAACAAGAATTCACCGAGTAGTCATCAAATCTAGGACCCGGGTTGACATTAAAACCCAAACCCGCTATACTACGCTTTAGGAAGTGGTTACACTTGGCCAATTTCTAGAGTGACAGTAGGAGTGAGTCAAGTTTTTGGTGCCGTTGCCGGGGACGGCTAGGTTGTTGAAGAAAAGTGATTTCTGTTACTTTAGCACTTTCGTTTTCGCATTGACTGTTTGTTCTTTCCCACTTGTGCCTTCACGGGTTTACTTGCTTGATTGTGTGCAGGTAGTGCATGACCTGTAGCCAATCGGGAGGTTTACTTCCGTTGAATCCGGAGATTGAACGCACCTGTCGCCAACTCAGGAGACAACAGCGAGCTAGACTGGCTACGGCGGAGCGCATAGACGGCCATTTGAGCAACGAGTCCGAGGACGAGTACGTGATGGAAGGAGAACACAACCCACCCCCGGGGAATCCTCTCCAGGTTCCCCCGGTGAATCAGCTCTTGGGGAACAACCCCATACCCCAGGCAGATGGGGTTCATCATCACCCACCACCACCGGGTCCCACCTTGGAGTACTACTACACTCCACAGATTGCTGACATCCGCCCGGTCATCCTCTATCCGCCCATTCCAGCAAACAACTTCGAGATCAAGCCATGTTGTATTCAACTCATTACATCCTCTATCCAGTTCCATGGCTTGAAGGATGAGGAGGCAAGGGTGCATCTTTCCCGTTTTCTGCAGCTGACGAACGGGTTCAAGCTGAACGGTGTCCCTGATGACGCAATCCGCCTTCACCTCTTCCCCCATTCTCTGGCGGGGAATGCTAAGAGGTGGTTGGAGACCCAGCCCCCATTGTCCATCACTTCTTGGGATGATCTGGCCAACAAGTTCGTGCACAGGTACTACCCAGCATCGAAGACCACAGAGATCCAGCGGGAGATCACTCACTTCCGCCAAGAGCCAGATGAGTCACTTCGTGATGCATGGGAGCGGTACATGGGATAATTCTGGCAGTGTCCCCATCATTGCTTCAGTGATGCATTCACAGTGGGGAACTTTTATAGTGCTCTCTCCCCGGACAGCTAGAGGGTGATTGAGTCTCTATGCCCAGGAGGGGATATTCTCACTAAGACTCCACCCGAGTTGAACCAGATGATCAGTACCTTGGCTGCCAGAGATCACTCTTGGGGGCAGAGCAGCAGAGGCAGAAATTCCCAGGACCGTGGTGTGCATGCCATGGAGGCCAGGTACGGGCTCGAGCAGCAGGTGGCCGAGTTAGTGCAGACATTGAAGCAGCCCAACAGTCTTATTCCGGGACGAGGTACGGCTACACCTCCAGTAGCTAAGTGTTAGTGGTGTGAGAGCCCGAATCATCTGGTGGAGGACTGTCAGGCTATGCGGGAGTCCGCTACTCCCCAAGAACAGGTGGACTTCATCGCCAATGCTTGGCGCCTTGACCCATATAGCAATACATACAATGAGGGGTGGCGCCAGCATCCCAACTTTGCCTGGAACAGCAACGCCACTAAACCACCTGGTTTCCCAGCACCAGCGGGTGGTTTTCAGTAGAGGCAGCCCTTCCAGGCTAGGCAGGGTCCCCCACCACAGCAGCAGCCCTACCAGCCTAGGCAGGGGCAGCCATTCCAGCAGCCCCAGCGTCAGTATGCCCAGCCTCCAGCAGCTGCAGCTCCAAATAATCAGATGATGGATCTGAAAAGTATTTTGCAGGCATTCATGACCACCAGCCAGGCGAATTTCACGAGGATGGATTAGAACATAGCCTCACTAGAGGCAGGCCAGAGAAACCAAGGTGCCATTCTGCAAGATCTATAGAATCAGATTGGGAGCTTAGCTCGCCAAAACACTACTAGGGCACCGGGGACTCTGCCTGCCACCACTATTCCGAACCCTCGTGAACCACACCAGCAGCTGGATGCCATCACTACCAGGAGTGGCAAGACCACATCTGCTGCTCCCGCCCAGCCCGGGCGAGACGAGCCACTACCTGCTTCAACACCTCCAGCTGATAATGCAGAAGTGGGGGAAGGCAGAGAAGCACCTGCTCCCAAGCCGCAGCCTGTGGTTAAGGTGCAAGTACCCCAGCTGCCCTTCCCCACTCGCCTTCATAAGGACAAGCTGGAGACAGAGTTTGCCAAGTTCATGGCAATGCTGAAGCAGGTCAACATCAGCATGCCGTTCGTGGAGGCACTGTCGAAGATGCCCAAGTATGCCAAGTTCATGAAAGACCTCCTCACCAACAAGAAGAGACTTGGGGATCTTTCGACAGTGATGCTCAGCGAGGAGTGTTCTGCTATCCTATAGAACAAGCTGCCCGAGAAGTGCAAAGATCCAGGGAGTTTCACTATCCCTTTTGTTATTGGCAACATGCATGTAGGAAAGTCCTTGGCGGACCTAGGCGCTAGCATAAATGTCATGCCTTACAAATTGTTTAAAAAGCTAGTCCTAGGTGAACCTCGAGCTACTAGGATGAGACTTCAGTTAGCTGATCGTTCCATTGTGCATCCTAGGGGTATCATTGAGGATCTGCTTGTTATTGTCGGTGCATTCTCATATCCTGTTGACTTTGTTATTTTGGATATAAATGAGGATGTGGATGTGCCTTTGATTTTGGGTAGACCGTTTCTCGCCACCGCCAAGGCGCTAATTGATGTGCATAGTGTTAAATTGATCCTGCGTGCTGGTGATGAACATGCTACTTTTTCTGTGTCTGAGAATGGGAAACACTCTCATTTGCATGATGACATGGATTACTGTGATGTGCTTACTGATTTTGAGACCGCACTCGCCATAACGAGTGCGGGTACTGGCGATGCTCTTGAGCGTTGTATTTTGCTATGTGAGTAGGCATCGCAGGAGCCGCAGCTGGCAGAGCAGTTGGCCGCGTTGAAGAGTGGCCCATTTTTGGAGGGTGACAGGCTGTTCAAACCGATCTCATCCTCCACCCGCATCACTACCTCTTTGGAGGAACCACCAGAGCTGGAGCTTAAGCCCCTCCTTCCTCACTTGGAGTATGCATTTCTCCGGGAGGGGAATAAGCTGCCAGTCATCATCAGCTCGACCCTCACACCCGAGCAGAAGAACAGACTGGTGGCCTTGTTGAAGCAGCACGAGCGAGCTCTAGCGTGGAAGATCACAGACATCCGGGGGATCAGCCCCTCCTTTTGCTCCCACCGGATACTGCTAGAGGATGAGATGCGGCCAGTGAGACAGCCGCAGAGAAGATTGACACCGAACCTGGAGGCGGTGGTTCGGGCAGAGATCGTGAAGCTGATGGACGCGGGGATCATCTTCTCCATTTCTGATATCGAGTGGGTCAGTCCCACCCAGGTGGTACCCAAAAAGGGTGGGATGATAGTGGTTCCTAACGAGAAGAATGAGCTCATCCCGATGTGCACAGTGACTGGGTACCGTGTTTGCATTGATTATCGGCGTCTCAACGACGCCACTCGGAAGGACCACTTCCCGCTGCCGTTCATTGACCAGATACTGGAGAGATTAGCGGGGCATGAGTTCTATTGTTTCCTGGATGGGATGTCCGGGTACTTCCAGATCCCTATCGCACCGGAGGACCAGGCGAAGACCACTTTCACCTGCCCCTTCGGCACCTTTGCCTACCGGAGGATCCCATTCGGGCAATGCAATGCCCCGGCCACTTTTCAGCGATGCATGCTCGCCATCTTTGACCGTCTGGTCGGCAAGATTATGGAGGTGTTCATGGACGATTTCTCGGTTTATGGAGACTCATTCTCTCACTGTCTCCATAACCTGGAGCTTGTCCTTAAACGGTGTGAAGAAACGAACCTGGCACTGAGTTGGGAGAAGTGTCACTTCATGGTTCGAGAATGCATCGTTCTTGGGCATAAGATCTCTAAGATGGGGATTGAGGTGGACAGAGCGAAGATCGAAACTATCAGCAAGCTGCCTCCCCCTACATCTGTTAAGGGGATTCGGAGTTTTTTAGGTCATGCAGGGTTCTACAGGCGGTTCATCAAGGATTTCTCGAAGATCGCCCTGCCCCTAACTAAACTTCTAGAGAAGGATGCCCCCTTCTAGTTCATTGATGCATGCACAGCGGCGATTACAACCTTGAAGGAGAAGCTCACCCAAGCTCCTATCATGGTTGTTCATGACTAGTCCCTACAATTTGAGCTGATGTGCGACGACAGTGACTTTGTTGTTGGAGCTGTCTTGGGGCAGAGGCGAGATCAACACTTTCGACCTATCTACTACGCCTCGAAGACCCTCAATGATGCCCAAGAGAACTACACCACCACGGAGAAGGAGCTGCTCGCATTGGTGTTTGCCTTCGACAAATTTCGTCCCTATCTGGTCTTGTCCCATGTGACCGTGTATACAGATCACTCCGCGATTCGATACCTGATGAGCAAGGCCGAAGCCAAGCCTAGGCTCATACGATGGATCTTATTATTGTAGGAGTTTGACATTGAGATTCGGGACAAGAAGGGAGCGGAGAATGTTGCAACTGATCACCTCTCCCGGTTGGACGCACCTCCTGCAGACAACCTCGTGGAGGAGATCAACGGCTCCTTCCCAGATGAGAGACTGATGATGATGTGCCTGGTGAAGAGTGTCACCCCCTGGTATTCCGATTTTGCTAACTACTTGGTGGGCCAGCAGTTGCCCAGGGGGATGACAACTCACACCAAGAGGAAGTTCTTCTCCGACCTGAAGCATTACTTCTGGGATGACCCTCATCTCTTCAGGATCAGAGCCGACGGGATCATCCGTCGCTGTGTTATGGAGAGTGAAATGGAGGGCATTCTATCTCACTGTCATGAGGGACCTACTGGCGGTCACCACAGAGGAAACCGCACGGCAAGGAAGGTGCTCCAATCGGGCTTCTACTGGCCCACGCTCTTCAAGAACGCTGACGCCTTCGCACGCCGGTGCGACCGATGCCAGAGGTCAGGTAACATCTCCGCCCGGGATGAGATGCCCCAGAATGTGTTAATAACCTGTGAAATCTTTGATGTCTGGGGTATCGACTTCATGGGCCCCTTCCCTCCATCTTTTGGCAATACCTATATTCTGGTTGCTGTTGACTACGTCTCTAGGTGGGCCGAGGCGCAAACTTTGCCCACTAATGATGCTAAACGTGTTTGTGGTTTTTTGAAGCAGCTATTCTCTCGGTTCGGGACACCTAGAGCCATCATAAGCGATCGAGGCACCCATTTCCAGGGCCAGTTTGATAAGTTACTGTCACTCTATGGTGTAACACACAAGGTGTCTATGGCCTATCACCCTCAAAACAGTGGTCAGGCCGAGCTGACGAACCGGGAGCTCAAGAGGATACTGGAGAAGACGGTGGATCAGTCCCTCAAGGATTGGTCCACCAAGCTCGATGATGCTCTCTGGGCGTATCGCACTGCCTACAAGACACCCATTGGTACTTCACCGTACCGGCTTGTCTATGGAAAGGAATGCCATTTGCCCGTGGAGCTTGAGCACAAGGCCTTCTGGGCCCTTAAGCTGCTAAACTTGGATGTTAGTGTTGCAGGTGTTGAGCGCAAAATGCAGATGCTGGAGCTGGAGGAGTGGTGTTATCACGCCTATGAGAACACCAAGATGTACAAGGAGCGCACTAAGCGCCTGCACGATGCACGATTGCGGGGTCCGAAAGAGTTCCAAGTTGGTGATCGAGTTCTCCTTTATAACTCTCACCTGAAGCTCTTTCCCGGAAAACTCCGTTCCCGGTGGTCTGGACCGTACACGGTCACAAAGGTGTTCCCGTATGGCACGATTGAGATTGCCAACCTGCAGATTGAACCATTTAAAGTGAATGGCCATTGTCTCAAACTCTACTTGGGAGGCAAGGTCGAACGTGCGGAGTTGGCAGTGAACTTCGCGGACCCTTAGTTCCGCCATGGGCATCCAGCTAAAAGACGATAAAGAAGCGCTTGTGGGGAGGCAACCTCACCACGGTTTGCATTTCTTTTTCCCTTTTATCTGAGTTTTTGTATCGTCTTGAGTCAGTTGCATGTCTGTGGTGAAGTTCGGTCGTCTGTTAAGCCTCGATTTGGTGCTGTCGTGCAAGAGAGGTCGAAAATTTGGGCGAATGAGATTTTTGGCCGGAAGGGGTAAATACCCGGTCATGGGCCAAATTACCCGACCGGGTATTTTTGGTCCACGATCGGGCCCCCTTCTGTTTCTCTGGGTGAAAAAAGGAAAACCCGTGACCTTGTCCCAAAAATACCCGACCGGGTATTTTTGGTTCACGGCCGGGGTTTTCCCAAGATGGAACGCAGCGTTTTCAGAACCCCCGACCTTGACCCAAAAATACCCGGCAGAGAGAAACTGACCAGGGGTTCCAAAACGCGGCGTGTCGAGTGCAAGGGAATCCCCGACCTTGACCCAAAAATACCCGGCCGGGTATTTTTGGGTCAAGGTCGGGGATTCCCTTGCACTCGACACGCCGCGTTTTGGAACCCCTGGTCAGTTTCTCTCTACCCTCATTTTTCAAAATTTTCCCCTCTCTCTTCCTCTCAAATCCTCTCCCCTCTCTCTTCTTGAGCGCCGTCGGCCGCCGTCGGCCGCCGCCCCTCCGCCGCCGGCCGCTTTCCGGCGACTTTCCGGCGGCGTTCCGGCCAGTTTCCGAAGAGCCTCTCGGGCCATTTTGGCTTCCTTCTCGCATCCCTCACCCGTTTTTTAGCCTTAGCTACAGTTCTACTTGCGTTTTCAGGTGTGGCTTTTACCGAGCCTTCACACGGCCACAAGGGGCCCTTACACGGCCGTGTGAGGTGCAATGGTGCCCGTGTGGCTTCCCAGCTTCTCGCCAAACGTCCAATCTTCGTCCAATCGACCACGAACTCTTTCCCAGGCCTTCATTCATGTGCTACGACCTGAAATATCATAAACAAGCACAACCTAGCATGAAATCAGCCTAAAACACGAGAATCAACATCTCAAACGGCTCAAGAATAGGGGTAAAAACATGTGCAATTAACGGTCTATCAGTTGCCAAGCAATTTCTTTCATGAGATCTTTTTGCATCTCCTCACTCATGCCCGCCTCTTCAAAGCTCAGTTTGGGATGTGGGATGGTGTGGTCGGCTACGACAGGACATTCCTGATCATGATCATCACGGGAGTTCTCCGAGACAACTTCAGTGTGCTCCACAATGTCCTTGTAGCCTTCTTCTTCCTCCTCCTCTTCTAGTATGGTAGCATAAGGGTGATATGGAGCAGGTTGTGCACAAGATCGCTCAAGATCATCGACGCTCTTCTTAAGGCTCAGGAGGATCTCCTCTATTTCACGATAGGCCTGGGTACAAAGATCCATCCTAGACAATGATCTCTCACTGTCTCGAGCAAACTGCTCCATGAGAAGCCTCAATTCATAGTTTGGATCTGGCTGTGGAGTGTAGCATGGCTCTGCAGAATGGCCCGAGAAGGCCGCCATGGGTAACTCCAGCTCCGATGGCCCTTCTGGTTGTGGGAGAAATTCTTCTTGGTAATGAGGTTGTTCTTGATAAGCCCAGGGGTCTGATTGTTCTCCGTAGTAAGGGGGTTGGTACTGGAACCCGAATCCATAGTCTTCTCCTCCTTGATTTCTCCAGGGAGTCTCGGGGTAATACCACTCGGATGGTGGTGGATACCCCCAATGATTGGAGAAGCCATGAGGATCCACGATTCAAATCTGCACCAACAGAAACAAAAACACCCAAGTGAAAAGCAAGGGTGGAAAAGAAAAGAAAAACACTAAAGTAACAAACTTCTGCCTTTCCTAATAATCTAGAAAGTCCCCGGCAACGGCGCCAAAACTTGAGTCGCTAAAACACAACACCTACCAATGGCCAAGTATTAAATATCGAATCCACGGGTCTCTAGAGTTACTATTACTCAGCTTTAGTTCATTATCTAGCAAACTAGATTAAGATGGAAGAACTAAAACTACTCTAACAAACTACAGTTAAAGTTAATCTAATTACAGGTTGGGAACTCTCTTAGGTATGATTCCCCCTAGCCACTAGCCAGATTAATGATTGATGATCTCTAACATGTTTCACTTTCATTCAAAATGCGGAGAATCCTTGACTAGACCTTGAGTCTCGACTAAAGGAACAAGGCCCTCTTGAGTCAATTGTCTAGCGGGACGTATCCTTCTCTAGAACATCCGATCAAGGTGTTTTGAACTAGACTCCCTCTATCAAAAGAGGTTCTCAATCGATACAAAGCAGTGAATCAACCCTCGACTAAAGCAATCGATTCAATACTATCAATCTATGGTGCTCTATTGACCTAATCATGTATTCGCTCTCATAGGATTAAAGCAGAATCAATAATCTCGACTAAAGCAGAATTGAATCATGAAAACGTGCATAGATTGAATATGAACTCAATATTATCAAGTAAGAGTACTCATACAATAATCCAATCAAACAAACATAGCTAGGGTTCCTCAAAACTGAAGTGAAGGGAAGTTACTCCATAGAGAAGAGAGAGACTGTAGTAAGAATCTTCAGATGATCAGTCTTCAAGTCCGGGCTTGTTCCTCGAGCTTCCAAGGTGAAGAAATCCTCCAATTCCACTCTTAGAATGCCCTCAAATCGTCCCTTGAGTGTTTGGGAACCAAAACCCAGCTCCCCCTTTCCTTTGGCTTCAATCTGCCTAAAAACCCGATTCTAGACAAAACACAGTCGAGGACACGGTCGTGTTTTACTTTTGCCCACCCGTGTTTTGCCCCCAGCAAGCCTCGTCGTCCAAAACACGTTCGTGCCTAAATATGGACACGGTCGTGTTTTTCTTTAGGCCAGCCCGTGTTTTTACTGCCGAACCTGTTCCCCTATATTCAATGCTTCGTTTCTCCCTCGTCCGGACTCCGAATCAGTCGACGTTTGATCCCAGACACTCATAGTCTTGTCATTTATCTTTTCATGACAATCTTGCATGATTCTTTGTCCATAAAGTGAGGTATAAATCCATTCTTCTTCATGTCATGCCCGAGTTTCTTCTCCCTAATCGCCAATTGATCTCTGATTGACTTGAAACTTGCGCCTATGCTTCACTTTATGTGCTAGGACCTGAAATGTGACAAAGGAACACAAGCTAGGATAAAATAGGTCAAATATGCGATCATTAAAGCTCAAACATTCAAGAAACAAAGGGGAAAACATGTGCAAATATCGAGTCATCTGCGGTCCCCAACACCGTTGGATGGGGGGGGGGGGGGGGATCCAACGGCTGACCGCGCGCCAGCGTAGCGATCGTGTCAGGGATCGAAGACCACGTCCCTGGCAAATGGTCAGCACCTCGGTCGCCATAAACTGCGCCTTCCCTGCGCGATTTTGCAATCGGCAAAATTACCAGACCTCCCCTGAAGGGTGCGGTCTGATGGGTATAAATACCACCATCCCCCTCCTCTTTTTTTCACACCATAACCCATTCTCCTCTCTCTCTCTCTCTAAAATTATCTCTCTGTCCATCCCCCTCCCCTCCCAAAAGCCTAGGAAATAGTGGTCTATTGGTTGCGGCGAGGTCTGATCTGCAATCAGAAAACATTTCTTTGGCTTTTCATTCAAAACTCGCCGAATCTCTGTCCGACTTTCGCGAAAAAATGGACGAGTGGTTCCAATAAGAGGGAGTTGACGGATTTGATACTCTCACTTGAGTTCGTTTTGGCAATACCCCATCTGGTACCTCCGTCTTTATGGAAAGTCCACATGGACAGGCTCGTGTCCATCCAGCCAATGTGCCCCTTCAGGGCATAACTCACACAACTTCTGTAGCTTCTCTTTGAATTTTTTCTCTTGGTAGGCAACAACTAATGAACACACAGAAAAGACATAAGTTAGTGTTAATTGTCGATATTATTTAATTAAAACAACCAACAGTTAAACTCTTAGGAGAGGTATACATCTCCTTAGAAACACAGCCTTTTTGAAAGAAAAAGGGGGGATCCGAGGATCGCTTAAAACCCGATTTTCCAAGTGAATGGGAGGGATCATGATAATCTCTTAAAACCCCATTTCCTTAGGCATGCATATCTTAAAAAGAGTCTAACAAGTGTTGCATTGAATTAGATATAAGCTATTGTTATTTGACAAAATTAAACAACCAGTGAAATAGAGAGCTTACCAATCCACCATAAATTATCAGCAAGTTTCTTCCGCTTGAAATGATGGTTCCAATATCTCTTGAAGTGTCGTATGCACCACCTTTGGGACCACTCTCAGGCTGGATCCAAATCTAAGATGGCAGCTCTAATGCTGGCGTGTCAATCAGAGATGATTGTCAGGTTCGTTCTCCTAGTGACGTGGAGCTGAATTTGCCGAAAAAACCATCCATAGTTATCGGCATTCTCTCCCTCAATAATGGTGAAGGCTAAAGGAAAGACTTGTCTGTTTGCATCCGCACCATTGGTAATCAGGAGAGTGCCCTTGTACTTGCCGGTAAGGAATGTACCATCCACTTGGATCATAGGGACAAATAATCCAAAACCATCAATAGATGGCTTGAATGCCCAAAAAAAAGTCGTTTGAAATGATGTTTGTCACCGAGAGTTGGCGGCCGTATCTCTTCATCTTGGTATCGAGGGGAGAAAACCGTGCCAGGGTTAGATGCCTCCAATGCCAGAATCAACATGGGAAGGAATGCATATGATTCTTCCCAATCACCAAAGACGGCGGCCAGAGCTTTCTGCTTTCCATGCCACGCCTTCTTATAGTTGATAATATAACCATAACGATTTGTAATGTCAGCGATTATGAATTTCACCTTCAGGTCAGGATCTTGCTCAATTAGATGCTTGATAGCCGCGACCACCACCCTGGATTTCAACTGTCGATGGCCTTGGGATGTTATGGATGAAACAGATGGGTGTGTGTTCACCGCACGGGATATGACCCAATAGACGTGTCTCTTGCTGTTGATGGCCCAAATCCTAGCATTGCATCCCTCTTGTTGATTACGACATCTGACTATGAGCCTCTTCGTGTTGGAATGAGTTGTTTGCCATTCAAAATGCCGAGTCATTGCTTCAGTTTCAATGGCGTGTCGCACCTCCTTCTTCGAACCAAATTGTTGGCCCTTCATAAACCTAGTGAGTGGACCCCATACTAGGACCTCTGGCATCCCCATGTTGCTATCGACACACCAATTGTCGTCTGGAATGTGAGTGTAGTACGAAATAGGTACATGATTACGAGACACCTCATCATCATCTGAGTCTGACTTTGGGCCTCCTGAATCATCAGCACCTTCAAGAGGGTCGGAGCTGTCTACACTAACATTGCTCCCTTCTTCATCGGAGGGGTCACTAACTGGTGCTGGCAGGGCATCTTCCATCTGATCCGGATTATGAAAGGCACCTTCATCAGCTCCGTAATGGTAGTTGTGAAAACTGCCGCTGCCTGAATGGAAGTTGTACTCGGGTTGGTTGGCATAGTGTCGTTAAACTTCTTCTTCATATGATGGGAAAGATTGATGATGAGCTTCACCTTGCTCTTGGTACTGAAAGTAGGAATGAGGATCATGGTAACTTTGGTAGGGATGATCACCATATAATTCACCTCCACCATGGATACCAGATGTTTGCCCGTCTCCAGAATGACCTCCAACGCCTTCAACCGCCTCAGTGTAAACGAACATCTCGGCTTTGGAAAGATTATTGGACCTCAAGAATTCGAGCATGGCATCTACTTCATCCTGAGTGGTTATGAGATATTCCTACCACAATGACCCGCCTTCTCTGTTTGGATATCGATATACCATACGATCAACTCTTCTCGTGCCATCCATGCAAGTAACGTTAGTACACATTTGATGGAGGTCTTCCAGCATCGGTCTGGTAGCGACCTTTATTTTCTGAAAATTGCCACCGACGTAGGTGACCCCCTTTCAAGTCTCTTCCATGTAACCATTCCAATGTAACCCAAGCGTGAACTTTTGGAATGCCATCTGCAATAAAATCGTAATTCAGTCTAAATCATAAAAATCACAAATCACAATAAAAAGTAATACAAAATAAACTTACGAGATAACGTTAATCGCAAAAACAATAAAAAGTAGGGTGCTACAACAGAAAATTGACGAAGAAGAAGGAGAAGTGTGAAGAGAAGAGGTTTCCCGGGGCTGCCTTTTATAGGCTAAATCATCACTTAAAACCGCAGGGGGAGGGTGCGGTTTTCAACTGCCATGCAGCCCCCACGTCTGTCAACCTGCATGGCCAACATGCTAGTTGTCGGGAAAATGGGGACGACACACAAACCGCAGGGGGTGCGGTTTGTGTGTCGGCAAATGAAAACCGCACACTGAGGATGCGGTTTGTGTTAGAGAAACAGAAACCGCATCCTCAACAAGCGGTTTTGCTAGGTCAGCCTAAGAACCGCCTTGCCATGATGCAGTTCTGGTAAGTCAGAAAGCAAACCGAATGTCCAATGTGCGATTCACGTTTTGAAAAGCAAACCGTACCCTCAGGTTGCGGTTTATATGTAAACCGCACTTGGCCGTGCGGTTCTTCAAAAATGGTGCTAGTTTTGCAATTTTTGTGGCTTGGGTGCTATTTTTGTAAAAAAAAAATAATGCTGCTATTTCTGGAAAAATCCCCTCATTAGAGGTTATGGTATAGTATAATGTCCCAAACTCCGATTAATTTGTAGTTTAAATAGCAAAACTCGATGGGCACACTAGTCTAAACCATAATATATTAACTGGCTTGCTAAATGTCGCCCTTGAAATTGCTAATGGTCGCCCTAACTTAAATGTAAAATTACCTATATACCCTTAAGGAAAAACTCAAAATAGGCTTGAACAAACAAGCCCTTATTCAAAATTACTCCCTTCCCCTGCAACTCCTCTCACCCGCGAATTCTGCCCCTCCCATTTACCGTTTCCGCCGGCCACCTCTGCAACCGCCGTCGTCGCCCTTGAAGTCGCCGCCGTCGCCCATCGCTCCATCGCCATTCGCCGCAGCAGTCGCGTCGCCAGTCGCCGCCGTCGTTCCTCGCGCGAGCCTCGCCGGAGAAGATGGTACGACCGTAGTCAAACAGCGGTTTGACCAACGACTGACCGCGGTCAACGCACTGTTAGACCGACACTCAACGTGCGGTTGAACCAGCGGCTGACCGCGTCAAACCGCGCTTTGACCGCGGTCAGCCGCTGGTTCAACCGCAGGTTGACTGTCGGTCTAACCGCGCGTTGACCGCTTTTTTTTATATTCTGTTTTTTTAAATATTCTCTGTTTTTAAATATTCAGTGTTTTTATTATTCGATAAATGTTAATAATAATAATAATAATGATTAAAAATATACTTAATAAAAATAATTTAGTTATATATTTTTCAATAATGATATAAAAATTTAAAAAACGTATTCGATAAATGTTAATTAATGATAAAAAATTTAAAGAACATTATAAAAAATTAAAAATGTATTTTTATAATTTTAATAATCAAAATTTCAAAGTAATTCATTTATCTGTTTAATTATTAATAATTTTACCTTGATTAGTTATTTACTTTTATGTAAATAATGATTACATAGAACGTAACATAAATGTTCAAACTATTAGTTTTATAATTTTAATTATGAAAATATTAAATTAATTACTTTATGTAATTCATTATTAATAATTCATTATTAATAATTCAAACTTTTTTTTAAAGATGTCTGGACATGGAATGGATAAACCAGATATGATTAAGGCGAGAAATAAGGAGAGAATGGAAGGTCGTCGGTGTAGACTTACGGCGACTGGTAGGAAGGAAAATGAAGAAAAAAATCCACCTAAGGTTAAAAGGAAGAAGAAGAAGAAGGCAGATGTAGTGCGTCCTGACGGCCACTCTACTGTGGGCAGTTGTCTCTTAGTCGAGGTACTACCAGTACTCCTACACCAGAGAGCGCACCGGCATGGCATACTAATTGGAGTGATTCCATTGACGAGGATGACGATGATGACGGTGATGCTAATGTTTGGAATGCCCCAGATGCTGGTGATGCTGAGGTTGGGGATGCCCCACCTCAAGCTGATTTAGGCGTGGGGAAGACGGCGCGAGTCGGGATATCTTCTACTGCGTCCTCACACTTCCGTGGGCCCGATGGACGCTATGCGTCCAGACCTAGTAGCAAGGAAGGCGGAGATGGAAATAGGAAGAAGAAGACCACGAGGAAAGATATGTCGTGGTTTCTTACATCCGAGTCTCAGATGTGTTCATGTGGACCAATGATTCCCGATGTGATCCCTAGCTTTGGAGGTCACATTGGCTTTGTACTGGTTGAAGCCACAGGATTGTCTCACTTGATAGGGTGCATGATGCAGCATTTAGACATGGCTCTATTGTCGGCATTTGTGGAGAGGTGGCAGCCGGACACAAACACCTTCCACATGCCGTTTGGAGAAATTTCGATCCTTCTACACGATGTGCATCACATTCTTCATATTCCGGTTGATGGAGAGCTGATGGGAGATGAGGCGTCGCCGGATATTCTTAAGTCAGACATGGGTGGTCTAGTTCAACTTTCGGTGGATGCTCATGTTGGTGGTAAGTGGAAGTCTAAGTGGTACGATAATGGGGCTATGCATGCAGAGGGATTGTTGGTGCGTGGGGGGAGAGCTGAAGATTAAGGAGATGGAGGTGCAGAGTTACCTATTTGTGTTACTGGGGTCCACGCTTTTTGTGGATAAGAGTCGTGATCGCCTTCGTACTGCGATCAACTTGTTTCTGAAGGATCATCGACGATTGACTGATTACGCTTGAGGAACTGGTGCACTAGCCTATCTCTACAGACAGTTGGGAGTGGCCACACGAGCGGGTAGTAAGGGTGTTTGTGGTTGTTTGGCCCTGCTTCAGGCTTGGATATATGAGTACTTTCCTCTATTCCGTCCGAGCCAGCTGATGAGGTTAGACAGAGGTTAGCACGTTATCGACAGTTGTTGGATGAGCTTTCAGCTGATGATGTGACCTGGACTCCGTACAGACGAGATGGATACACAGATATACCCCGCTCTTGTTTACTGGGATCATTCGCTTTTCTGACATTGTTGAGGGATACGATCTTGCACGTTGTATGCGCCAGTTTGGATAACGACAGATTATCCCCCGTGCTATGATGGTACCACATGACCAGTACCATCCGGCTTCCGGCAGCAGTTACACAGTCTTTTGGGATCCGTTTGTGAATCAGTTGTGGGATAACGTGGCATCCCATCGTTTAGATTTGAATTTTGCTTCTAGACCGTGCGAGCACCCATCGGAGATCGTGGAGGAGTACGTTGACTGGTTTCTGACTAGATCGCACCCACGGATCACCCACCCCAGCTCTGATGGGGTGGCTCAGCCTCGACCACTACTAGTTCATCAGGTTAGTTATGACTTTCTTTTGCTTTTCCAAATATAAAGGACATTTGTTATTTATTCTAACATTGTTTTCTATTTACAGTTGAGAGAGCAGATTGTGGATCGTTTAGGTCCTGTGTTGCTGACGAGGGACCGGAGTAAGTTTGAGGAGGACAGTGGTAAGTTCTACGATATGATAGCTGGGGTTCACGAGTTGTACGACCAGTTGGTAGGGCAACCGCCTCAGTAGACGATTTTGTTTTTTATTTGTCATCGTTTGTAGTTGAACTGAGACTATTGTGTTTTTTATTTGTCATCGTTTGTAGTTGAACTGAGACTATTGTGTTTTTTATTTGTCATCGTTTGTAGTTGAACTGAGACAATTGTGTTTTTTATTTGTCATCGTTTGTAGTTGAATTGAGACGATTGTGTTTTTACTTTAGTTACATTCAATGCAATTCTAAAACAGTTAATCAACATGGTAGATTACTAAATGTTTCAATAATAGAGAGTTATACAATTCGTAAATATACTTCCAATCGTCATCCCCGTGGGTTCAAACTATCATAAAGCGCACGCTCATGTAAGAAGAATTGATCCCACCCATTGACACTAGGGTCATGAAAAATAGGCCAAAGGCCATTAATTGGAGGCATGGGCACTTGACCATGTCGAAAGTCAAGTCACACCCAATGATCCCCCGTAAAATGTAGTGATAAGATCCCATGTGGTCTTGTTACTCCTGGTGGGGCCGTCACAGGTAGCACGGTATAACGACCGCCTTGACTGTATACAACGATAGCCCATGAATGCAAGGTGGCAAAGACGAAGAGTTCCACATTATCCATCCAGTTGGGAGGTCCACAGCCACTTGTTGATGCCCACTTGCAACGTCGAATTCCATTTGCTATTCCATCATAGTACTCTCTATAAAGCTCAGGACGGGATTCAAGCTCCTCTACAACAGCGCGTCTCATTTGTGGCCAATTCCTTTGGTCCCCAGTAACTGCTTGTGATATAGCTCGAAATCCACAGTGTCCATCTAGAATAGGGTTTTGCCAACCACGAACTAGTCGTTGCACGTAGGATTCCAAACAATGTAGCCATGGGTAATTCTTCCAACTAGTATTGGGAATCCGAGCAACCCTCCACGGGGCACCATCTAGCCAAAGAGCATAACACAATAAATTAATACAAAGAGTTATACAATATGTTTAGCTGAAATTAGGAATATAATTTCTAACCTGTATCATTATGGATGACCGGCTTCGTCTCATTCTCGAAGTTGGTTTGTGCATTCACATTCGGGGCACCACCTATCTCATTTAAAAAAATAGATTAGTTGTACATCATATTGAGGACAATTGAACACAACTAATAGAAAAAGTTAATCTACCTGTATTTCCATCATTGTCCGGATTTGCAGTCGGAAGTCTTGAACTTTTCCTCCCTCGTCTCCTCTCCACATGCTCGAAGTGAGATAGGTTTTGAGTGGTGGACGTCCTTGGGCGACCGGGGCTGGGCTCTCCCCCATGCGGTTCATCAATGCCATCATTTTCAGGATCAAGATGGCTCCGGAGTAGGCCAATTGCACATCGAATGGTCTCGTCGCCTCTATCAAGAACCCACTGTACTAGACCTTGGAACACACCACGGTGGTAATCACTATGGTCATCCCATTCCGGACGATTAGGAGGTTCACGATAGTTGATAACGGTCCAGAATAGCAACACATCATACAAGGCGAAATCCCGATTTTCACGTCGTGCTAACTGAATGGAACATCTACATGGGAGACCATAGGTAGGAGGAAACGTACATGTACAAGGTTCCCCTTCCACTGCTACCTCGAACAACATCAACCTCAGAGCTTCTAGAGTGACTTTGGTATTCAACTCTCAAAATAGTTTTCCATCCGCTCGGAGCAGCTTCTGTTGTCGGGAATCCTCTAGAAGCTTCCTGATTTGAAGGTGTTGAGCCTCAAAGTAATCATCGTTCTTCTTGAATACCTACATACAATGAAGAACAATTAGGAGACTACTAAAACTTCTCTATGTATCAATGAAGATTTATTAGGAGACTAACTGTGTCGACTGCGCCAGTAAATGATTGAAGCCACTTCTTGAAGGAGGAATGGGCAGCTTCAACCCTATTAGAGCTTGTGTTACCCAAATGCTACACTTGATTGGTATAACATTTTGCCCACATGTGTCTAACTGGTAACCACTCAGCTGCCAAATACCCCCAAAGTCGTCGATACTGTACTCCCCAACTACGTCTAAAATTGTCTAAGGAAGTATCCATGTCTTCCACTGTCAATGCATATACAGCACGTTACCAAGACGTCATGATATGATCCACTGTCGGTTTGGCTGCATCTATACCACAACGAGTCGTCCATCGCACCTCCGCTAGACACTTTGCTCTCACATTCCTATCTATATGCCAAATACATAATATATAAGTCGATGATGGAAACATTACGCCGACGGTCTCAACCAATCCTCCTGCCTTGTCACTGACAAACACATCTGGAACAATGGGGCCAAGAAGATGTTGCAAATGCGTCAGAAGCCACTGGTACGACTCCTTCGTCTCGTCGTACACTATTGCAGATGCAATGACAAATTTCAATCCCACTGGTGTCATGCCGACAATCTCAACCCAAGGCATATCATACTTATTGGTCTTGTATGTTGCATCTATCACGATCACATGGTGCCAAGCTCGCAACATCACTATTGACTCGGGGTGGGCTAGGAACAAGTGTGTAAGTACGTTACGATCGTCCATATACTGCACATAGTAACCCTTCTCCTGAGCCACGCGGAAAGTATACTGTATGGTTGTCATCTGACCAAGCTCTTCTTTCCTTATCTTTTGCAACTCGTTATAAATCTGCTTTCTATTGTGTGTTCCATTTGCACCTTTTCTCTCATTCACTGCCTTGTGGATATTCCTTGGTGGGACATCGGCTGATCTCAGCTCTCTGATGTATTGCTTATCCTCTGTAGTCAAAACATTCCTTCACTTTGATCCCTCCGGAAATAGCTCCAACTGATGATTGTGGAAACCCAAATTAGCACCAGGATTCTTTGTATTTGCCACCCCTAGGATCAACTAATACCCATCACCGGACTGCTCAAGCTTGATCTGAAACTCGCACCCTAACTTTTCAGTAGATGTAAGAGGCCTCCTTTCCTTACTCGGATCAGGTTCCTTCGACTTCTTCTTCCTACCATGAGTGCAATGTAAGTACTGTCGCCAAGTACCTTCATTTCTTTTTCTTTTTTTTCATTGCCCTCACCAAATAAAATCCAAAACCCTTGGCAATCTCAGTAGCTGCTTCATATGCTTGCAACTCCGTAGTGTATTTCATGCCATCAATGAAACCCGAGGTGTAATCATGGCCATCCGGATTGTAACTTCCAATATCCTGCAATGTTATCAGAATTTATAAGTGATACCCCACAAATTTTAAAAAAACTTAACATTCTATATCGTCAATTTAATGAGTACCATATGATAAATTTAAAATTTCATAACTATATTAAATTTAATCATCATCATAACTTCATATGCGAATCTATTATTTATGCAATAAATTTAATCTTAATTTATAATGAAAAATCTAATCTTAATTTTCTAGATTAATGCCAAATTAAATCTAATATTAATTTAAGTCCAAATCTAATCTTAATTTCTAATGCTAAATCCTTCAATTCCAAAAATAATTATGCAAATAAATCTAGAAAATTATATAAATCAAAACCCAAAAAATTATCTCTTGGAACAAACCATAAATCATATAAAAATACAAAATACTGATTTGAACAAAAAAAAAACCCATAAAACGCTCAACCGCAGCTCACTTGCGGTTGGACCATGGCTGAACCGCAAGTGACCTGTGGTTCCACCATGGCTGAACCGCAAGTGATCTGCGGTTCCACCATGGTCCAACCACAGCTCAGTTGTGGTTCAGCCATGGTCGAACCGCATCTGAGCCGCGATTCCCATTTTCTTTGTTTTTTTATTTTTCCAGTTAATGTTTTTACCTCGTCGGAGTCGCTACTCATGATTCAGACGTCCTACCGAGGATATCGGCTTCAAAATGACGATGATGGATTTTTCTCTCCTTATATAGTATTTTTTAGTCCAAGTGGTGTTTGTTTGCTAAAGGGAAGGTAAAGAAGCTAAGGGGTTAAAAGTGTAACTTTGATATTTTTTAGGGCGAACTTTAGCAACTCCCTATATTAATTATATGACTAATTGCTTATTTGTTTAATTGGCTTGATTGGTTAGGAGTGTATAAAACAAAATCAAATCAAAATTATAAAAGTACTACCTATTAAAACTATTACCAAAAACAACCCTATTAACATAGCAAACAAACTCATTTTTTTATCACTATTATCGATTTGATTGATGATTTGTGGGCTCAATCCATTAGTTCCAATCCACCAGCCAAACTAGTGGTAGATCCAGAATTTTTGGACAGGTGTGTTGCTGATAAAATATGTTAACAAATTAAAATATTAAATAAATTATTATATTAAATACAAAAATTTATTTCATAGATTTTAAAATTGCATTATTTTTTATTGCGAATCACGACCAATTTTCATATGCAGAAAGAGTTGTATAATATATTTGTCATTTATGTTGCGGATCAGACTTTTTTTTTATTGTACATAACTAAACATTCATTCATAAGACCAATTCTAATGATCGTTCTTGATTAAATTCATGGCAAGAAAAGTTCTTTCGCAGCTCGCAATTGCAATAGGTAAAGTGTACACAAACTTCATGTGGGAAGCTAGAATGCGAAGATGGAAAAGTGGTGAGATGCGTCAATGTATAAGTTAAAATGATAATGCAGGATCCGCCGGCAGAGAGTAAACAATTGGGGGTTGAATCGGATGGCAGAAAGTTGCGAGGCAGCTATAGTGAAATTTTTTTTCCCTCATGACACTTGGCATATATACAAAGAATGTGAGAAAGAAATGTGAATTAATAAGAGTAAGAAGATTAGCAAGTTTTGTTTTTGTGACTAGTGAGAGGTTTTCCATTCTTGTCTAATAAAAAAAGAGAAGTGGAATCAAAATGGATAAAGGGAACACTACGGTTATTAAGGGTAGGGGTGGGTGGTTTATGGGACTTTTTTTTATAATAACCTGTTACAAGGTACTTTTAGAGGAGAAGGGAAAATGTCATTACTGAAAATCGAACACACAACCTTACCATGGAAAGAGTGGAATGTTTAAAATAAAAATTGATTAGTTTGGCATAAGTTAATTAAAATAAATTTTATATATTTACTTATTTTAGTAGCTTTATGAAAAAAATTTATAGTATATTAAAAGTGTGTCGATTACAACCATCTCAATTTAAAGTTCTTATACAGACAAAATATGTATCTCTCACAAAATTTTAGGGTGGACATGGGTCAAACAGTTGCCTTGAAGCCTACAAAAATCAACACCCGCAAATGTATTTGCAATGGATCAGGTCAACTTAATATCAGCATCCTATTAGTTTGGCTGTTGGGGTTTATTTGTGGTGGTTTAAGAATTGGTCATCATCATTATGGCTGCTGTCACTCACCAAACTTATTTACTTTCAGCGATGAGAGGTTTTGACTTAAATGTCAAGGCTCCATTAGAGTCTTCTCTACCTACATTATAGGACAAGGGAGCTAGCTTATTAACTGAACAGTAACACGAACCTCTTTCGTCATTTTACTGCAGCAAACAATGCTACAGAGCTGCTTTGTTGTTTCACTAAGCATGTTCCAGTATATAGCAATATGAATTTGTATATAGTAAGAGCAGGAGGATGGAGCGAGGCGAGACGTGTTGTCTGCGAAATAAGGCATTCTGATGGAGACTTTTTAAGCAGCATAAGTCGCTGTTAGATACTCGATGATTTATGCACTCTCAAACATCTGTACTCCTGTGTTAGGGTCTTCCAGGTAAGGTGCCTGTCAATAATAACGACCAACAAGAGCAATTCCTCATAAAAACTCAGAACTGATATTTCTCAACAGGTTAAGTTGATGGAAGCACAAAGTCAGAGAATGAGGTATAGCAAACCTGAAAATGACCAGTTTTTGCATATAGTATCTTCCGTTTTGGGCTTCCACGGCCGCAACTGGCAAGAAGAAATAGAAGAAAAAAGGGGAAACTTTCAGTGCAATGCCCCAGCTATTTGTTATTACAATGTCAGCATTTCAAAATTAGTTGTGCATTCCAAAACTAAAATTTCCATTGGAAGTGTCTGAATCTCCAAAGGATACTATGGATTCCAAAAGTGTCCCAAACGAGAAAAAGCACCATCAATGGATGTTACCTTCGATAAATATGTGGTAATTCCAACTCTACGAGCACTTCACGGACAAGCTTACAGAATGGAGAACCCTAAAAACGCACACATGATGGCATTAGTCATTACTCATGCAATTTTAGGGATGAACTATGCTAATTCAACACAAGATAAAGTACATGACTGGAACGAACCTTGTATGCCCATAATTCAAGAGGTTTTGGAGGCAATTTGGATGGCCGATATGATTATCCCTGCATAGATAGAATTGAAAATGGAGGAATGTGATCAATATCTTCCAAATAAACATTTCATAAGACTTCGAAAGATATGAAAGCTGGAAGACTATTGATTGGTTGAAATTATCAAGAAAAAATGAAAAGTATTACCCTTCCCATACGACCAATCATAGCAAAGCCGGCAGTCAAAGTCAGCAAGAAAATAAGAGAAACGAGAAAACCAGCAATAAGCCCCATGCAACGTAGAATACGAATCAACATGAGAGAAAGAGGAAGATGCAAAGGCAAAGTGCTCACTTTTAGAAGACCAAGTGACAACATGAGAGGAACTCTTCCATCACCTAAAATAAACAAGTTCAAGATGTAAATATCTTGCAGTGACAGAAGAAAAGAAAAACTTAAAGACCTAGCAAAATAATTTGAAAGTTCATTCCTTCTAAGTTTTTGATGAGTTAAAGAAGATGAAAGAAGCATTCAAACTTTTCACAGAAGAATAATCATCAAATTTGATCTTGGCATTAGCTTAGCAATTGCGACAAGAGCTTCTTGGGGTTTCCCAGTGCCAATGCAATGGGGAGAATAAGCGAATATTGTAAGCACTCATGCAAAAGCATACCATATTTATCAACCAGATACTTTATGATCGCATCTGATTCATACATTGCAACTCCCGTATTTGGATCAACCTGCACTTTGAACAAGCTTCACACAGTGAAAGAAGATAAAAGAAGGCAAGATTCCACTCTTCAAAAAATTTAGTTTGACAACAAAAAAGCCTGAACACAGAGATCAAACCATGTAGGGGAATTGCTGTTTTCCTCCCAACTCAATAGCCTTGGGGCGGAAATTGGGACCATTCCTTGGGCAGGGATAAAATAGAACATCAAGATCCAAGACAGCAACAATTTCCCTAACCTTTACATAAGGCAATATGCCAGCCAACATGTCAGCAGGTTTATAGAAAAATGGAGTACAAGGAAAGAAAACAGCAAGATCAGATAACTCAGCAAAGGCATAAAGAAGGTCAACTGCCATCAATTAGCCAGACCTCTCTTCCCTTAAAGAACTCACCTCCTATTCATAAGGATAATTTAAGGATTCATGGTTTTTCGGACCTAGACTAGAATGTACCAAGCTAGACATTTCCAAAGGGAATACATAGTCTACAGTGTTCAGAATCACAATACCTTCCGACAGAAAGGACAGCTGAAGATTTGCAGGTTGTTTTGCCACCATCCAAACATGGAGAAAAGAAATACACACAATCAATGTCTCGATTCATCACTATGAAACATAGATAAGTTCATAGGAAAAAGGAGAGAAATGAAGAGAAAAGCCAGAAGAATTATGTTGCTTCCTCTTTTCTTTTCTAAGATGCGTCTCTCAAATTGATCAGGAAATTAAAACTTAAGAAATTCCATACCTTTCAAACTCATATATCATGATTGGCTGCTCCGGACGAGGTCCTAGCTTTGATGTCTCTTTTACTTTGTAACCTACATAGTTAGGGGAGAGCACTTTTGAACTAGTTGGTTATGATCAAGGACCTTGTTTGGCCATCTTCCAATATCTTGCATATCTAGGCATGGGATATCAGAGTGTAGTAATGAAAGTAATGTTCACGTCTACCAGCTAGTTCTAGAGCATATTGGTCAGTTGGAATCTCATCTTTGGACACGAAAGACACCGAGTACCTGTCACGGTATAAGAATGAACACAGAACTAGAATTGCAATCCCATTTCGGTAAAAAAAACCCTAGCAGTTGATGAGGCACTAGAGAGAGCACAATTGAACTTCAGGGAGGGAAACAAAATAGCAATTTCCCAAGTTAAACAGATGATGAAGCAAGTAATTAAGTTGCAGGCTCCCACCAGAGAGGGGGAAAACCGATTACCCATTGAGGAAGACAACAGTGCCGAGGCGGAAAAAGATGGCGAGAGCCGCTCCTGCAACATCCAAGCCCTTGTCGGGTCGGATAGCAAACCGCTTTGGCTCCGACGTCTTGAAACCGGCCGGGGCAGCAAATGAAGGCGCTGCTGATTGTTCTTCTCTTCTAGTGGCTGCGGTCGTGGCGCCGGAGCTCGGAGGTGTATCCGACAACGACGAGGAGGCCCTGGTTACGGGAATGGAGGTTCTGATACCGGCAGGAACACTGCCGCGGCGGGAAATTGTTCAGAGGAATGGAAACTGCGAGACGTTGATCACTCCGGCCATTGCTCGCGGATTAAAGTACAGCGCTGGACTGGAGCGCTGGTTCTGATGAGTGATTGGTAGCTGCCGAAGCAGTGGAGAAAGAGTTCGGTGGTTGTGTGCCGTTGTTCGTAGAAAAGTTTGACTTCATCGTTTCAGGGATGATGATTGAATGGAGATTATGACAGGTAATTTAGATATCGTTTGTGTGATATATTTATCACACAAATACAAAACATTATGGGGTCGTTTAGTAGTTGTGATTGTTAGAGTTGTGTTTGTTGAATACATGTATTGTGCACAATATAATGTTTGGAAGTGCTAAAATGTATAACAATGCATACATTGTTTTAGGTAGGCCTCACCAATAATCACAAAAAATAATGCACTATACAATCTCAACTAAAAGTTGAGATTGTTGTTTTTATATTTTTGTCAACTTTTTCATTTCATTTATATCCCTAACTAGCGTTGTGACCGGCCTTTGGTTGGGGTAACATTTATATTGTTTTATCGCTTATGATTTTTGTGACATGTTTGGGTAACAGTTATAATGTTTTATCGCCTATGATTTTTGTGACATGTTTGATTTCACTTTCATTGCCACAGAATATGTAGTGATAGTAGATTCTGACCCTATTCATGCGATCTATCTACTCCGACTTCTTTGGAGTGAGAATTATCATACCACAATAGCGTGGGGGAGGACATTTGTACTACTTTCGCTATGCCTCATCCTGTTCCGTCATGTTTTCGACCTGTTTTTATCATTGTTTGCAATATCAATGAGAAACAAAGTTTCGGAATTCCCTTCCTAAAAAAAATCGTAATTCCGTTTGGAGCTTGATGCGGCCACGCCTTTAATTGGCGGTGTCGTTTTGGCACATAAGTTAGCATTGCTATTGCGATTTGCGAATGCTAATAGCAAGTTTTATTTCTGCAACTTTCACACTGGTTGTAGTATGCACCATAATACCATTTCGAAGAGTTTTGTTTCAGAACCTTCTTATGTTGGCGAATCAACGTTCTCATCCTAATAACAACAGATAAATACATAATGCATATGAGTAATGTAGTTTAATGCAAAACATCAAACGGAAGGAATTCTTCTAAACAAATGAACGAAACTGCAAGCATGGCTTTTCTTAAAAATTTGCTGATAGACTCATAAGTTAGATTACAGAACAAATAGAAGGAAATTTAGCAAACGAGCAAGGTTCGCATTATGTTTGTGGAGGGTGCCCTTGTTGTGCTTTCCAAGTACGGAGAAAAGCCATTAACATTAATTCAGGAGAAAATGTAATAGGATAATTCATTGGAAATTAAACACCAAATGCAACTCTGACATTATGCAGAAAACACGCAACCATGACACAGAAAGCCCACGTAGTAAGTGAGAGTTAAGAACATTCTAAAACATATTTCTCTGATTCCACTGAACCTCCAATAGACCATAGTTTGTAGAATGGTAATCACTCTAGGTGTAAAGAATCTTGCGGAAAAAATCAAGATGTCGCCTGAACTACTCTTGCTTGAGCAGAGGCTATATACTACTGCTTCCTAATGATAATTGCAAATGGCTAATAATAAAATTCTTCTTCTGGGCTTCTTCAAACATCTAAGAAGTGAGATTGGTTTTCCAGGAAAGGTAGCTTAAGCACTTTTCTTCCAACTGCTGCGTATTTCAGGTTCCATATATTGATGCAATGACAACATAATTTGAATAGAGTTGTTGGAAAAAACTTCTGTAGAGCAGGCCATTTTATGAGATCCTAATGCATCTACAATCAATTGATTGGGTCTGAATGATGCTGGCGGTTAAAAGGAGAAGATTAGAAGGTTATATACACAACTACTCAGCTAGCTTGCTCTTTGACAAACGGTATATATGGAAAATTACATCCTATTAAGTGAGAAACATGCACAATATGATAGTTGAGTAATTGAATTATGAGCAACTTGGGATTCATTGGCAAAAGGATGGGAAAGGAAGTATGTGAATAACTAACAACGTAGAAGAGATTGGCGATGAAGTAAACTTATATGGTAGATCAATTCAAAGAGGAGAGCACAACTTACCATGGGGAACCCTCAATGAGATTAGGGAGGGAATATCTCTACTGGAATTGATACCGTAGAACCAAATCTTTGGTTTCTTTGGCAACACTAACTTATGCTGCCAACTAAGCAGTTCCATCCGTTTTCCCTTAACAACCCCCCACCACGCCTTCCTAGTCGGAAGTACCCAACTGGCCAGTAGTTACCAGACAACCCAGACAGAACAAAAACATGAGAGGAAATTGGAGCCAAGTTTGTCCACCGACAAAAGCAATCATTGTTGTTACCTGTAGCGAAAAAATGAATGGCACGCTGGTGTCGAGAAATTACAGAACGCTTCCCAAGTAGCCAGGGAAAAACCAAAACCCAAAGAGATAAAAAAATATATGGGAGGTAACGAATGAACACTTGTGCCAGGCTGCTAGGAATCTGTCGTGATCAAAGAAGTACGGGATATTTGCAGATTCAGTTGTGAAAATCAATACAGGGCAGGCGGTTTGTCGAAAGGGCAAGAGCAGCGGTGGGGATGGCGGAAGACCGGCAACGCATTATGATAGAGGGCGGTGGGGCATGCGATTGCGGCGAAAAGAAGGGAAGTTATAACGAATCTGTCAAAGGAGGGACATTTACAGGGAAGGCGATTATATGGAGAGGGTATTTGGCGGAGAGCAGCGAAGTAAACAGGGGTTTTCCACCCGGTATTTTAGAGGCTAACGTGGATAGCTTCTAATTACAGGAAGGGGTATGTGGCAGTGGCTTTAAAATGAAAGTGCTTTAATATATTTTAAGATAGTTTTTGTCTTATACTAAAAGTTGAGGGTAAACATGACATTTCTCCATAAAAGTAACTTTATGTAAATCAATGCATAAAGTAGAATCTCAACAACCAAACAATGTATTGTTAAAATGCATCCATTGTATCAATACATGCATTTATATTATGGTGATTCATTATAATGCAACGATTTAACATTCATAACTTCCAAACGACAAAAATGTTTTTGGTAAAAAACATTTTTGTTGAGTTATACAAATCTGTGGATCCCATGAATTTGGACCTTTTTTAGCTCAAAATCCATGACTCCACATATTTGCAAATACAATATTTCATTTGGTATTTGGTCATGGAAGGCAAGGATTTGATACTTATGGTACAAAAAACTTTAAATCCATTATAAAAATTAACTAAACAAACAATGTTATCTTTCAAATACAAAATGAAACAAATTCATTATAAATCCAAAGGTTTTTCGAACTAAAAACGTTCATTTTCAAATTCCACAAGCAAACAAGCCCTTAGTTGACTCCCTTCGTTTAATTTCTGCTGTACTGTACTTCTGTCTTCACTTTTTTAGTTTTTTGTTTGGAATATTACGGCCGGGCCGATTCTACGGTGCTGCTATTAAAAGTGTCGCACCGGTGCAACCACCTCCTATTGGGCCACGTCATGGTACATGTGGCAGGTTGGATTCTGGAAATCGAGTCCAAAACCAAAAATGTTCAACCACAAGCTCACTTTGTACCACTACCTTCAAGCCAATCAAGTTAAAATGATCCAATTTTATGGGCTCGGACTCGCGAATTGGACTTCGGGGTCTTACAGGTCAGAAGAATGACAAGTTTTCGAATCATTGGCTAAATTGCAAGTTTGACTATTAGGATTACTAAAGAAGGTTGTTATTTTCCGCTCATGTCTTTAAGTTAAAATGATACTTTTGCCCCCACGAATTTCTTAATATTATATTCCTCTTTCACTCCAATAACACTCCTCCCATCACCCTCACACCATCACCAAATCACCATCGTTGGCAGTACCACCATCGCTCGAGTCACCGTCGACGGACCACCATCGGTAAAGCAAACGGTCGGCCGATCACCACCGCAGTCAAACCACCATGGCTGGAGCCAACGAATGAGGCAACGACCTTCCAGCTCCCAACGATTTCTTTATCGTCGGCTTCGTCCACTCGCTGGCGTCGGATCCCGTCCGCTCACCAGCATCGGATGTCGTCCGCTCGCCGGCGTCGAATGTCGTCCTCTCGCCAGCGTCAGACTATTATGAGTCGTCCGACGCCGGCGAGCGGATGGGGCAAAAAATATGACCTTCTCGGCAATGACAACACGCCGGAGAGCTTTTCTTGGCGACTTCTCCAGCAACGGTTGCGGCGAAGTCCTTCAAAACCGGCAGCAACATGTGAGAGGAGGGAGGGACAGGCAGGTCACGACGGTGGGAGGAAGAGAGGTAGTCGGTGGTGGGGAGTAGTTGGCGGCGTGGGAGGAAGGGAAGTGGTCGGCAGTGATAGGGGAGGTGGTTTAGGGAGAAAAGGTCGGCGGCAGTTTGGGGATGGGAGGAGGTGTACTCTTGTGAGAGGATGAGTTTAGATAAATTTAGGGTTTTAAGTTTGACTAAGGGCAAACTTGTCATATATTTTAAAACTATGGGCGGTAAATAATAAATACTAGGGTGGCAAATAGCGATTCATTTACTAAATTGCTTTATGTTTGTCACTATAAATATTTCAGTTCATTCGTGGTCACAGAAATAGTGAAATTAGTACAACCGTCCATGTTTGGTTACTAGTTGTTACCTTTCATCAGTAGCCATTAACGACATCAGTTTTTTTTTACTAACATTGCTAACATAAGTGGATAATGAGCCAATTTTAATATGAGAAAATTAACAACTGACTCGCCACGTCATTAAAACCCGTCACATAAGATACCCCAACTCAACCCATGATCAGGCCCTTTCTCATCTTCCTCTTCTTCCTCTATTTGATTCGAATGGAAAAAAATCCTACCTACCAAACCCCAAATCAGTGAGCAAGCAGGGTAGAAGCAAACCCACTGGTGGCGGGAGATTCAGTGGGTCGATACTTTGTCACCGAGCTAAGCGGATGCGCGAGAGTTGGCGGTAGATTATGTTTGTCGGGTTTGGGTTGACAAACGCAAATTCATTTTCTTCCTTGCTCCACACTAACTGTTGACACCTAAAAATTAATTCGGCCGAAATTAAATGCCGCATTAATTAGTATCGGCATTTAATTCGATACCGGGGGTAAAAGACGACGTCGTTTGAAATTAAGCGGTACCGCAAGAAAGCTCACCGGTACCGCAAGGAAGTTCACCGGTACCGCGACAGTGGAAACGGCACCGGTCATCATAAAACAAAAGAGGGGCCGCGCGTTTAGTCGTAGTTGGGGAAGGAGTTTTGTTTACTTTAATTAATTATTATTATTATTTTTTCCTTGTTGGATAGGGAGAAGCGGCACCGCGGAGAACTAAAACGGTGCCGCGGAATTTAAAACGGTACTGCTATACTAGCAAACGATAGTGTTTAATAATAAACAGTGTCGTGGAAGAAAAAAAAAACACAAACGGTTGGTTGGGGAAGAAAACTACACCCCAAGGCTGGAAGCGGAGTCGTTTAATATCAAAACGATACCGCTTAAAGCATCAACAACGCCGCGATATTGCTAGGCGTTTGAGACCATACCACGGCGGGTTGGATTTTGGCGAGTCCCGGCAAGACCAACGGTACGGTTTGGTTGAAAAACAAAACAATGTCGCGGAATGGAAAACGACATTGTTAAACGACATCGATTAGTGAAAGGTGATGCCGCGGTATTGGTGAAACGACATCGTTACATGGACAAGGTTGTAGGATTTGGCTCAACGTCGTTTCGCCAAGTTTATGCAAACAGGAGCGGTTTCGAGTGCACGTGACTTTTACGCAAAGCAGAAAGAGGAGATCAAGGCAGTTGAGACACGTGGGATTTCAGGACGGAGCGTGAAGATTACGCAAGTGATTTCAAATAAAAGCAGCGGAGCAAGGAGAGAGAGAGACAACCAAATCAACACAGATAAACTCTGTTCAAACTTTACCTTTTTTCTCTGTAACTCCTTCGCGGAGCTCTCCTTCCAGGAAGGATCTCCATAGTTGTAGTCTTAGTCGTAGTCGCGGAGCTCTCCACAGGAATCTCCATAGGAGTAGCGGTAGCGTAGATTCCTCAAAACTCAAACACCCTCGTTCGAACGTAGTTTGGAGAGGTGCGAACCGTAGTAACGGTCGTTATTGGTTAGAAGTCAGAGGTGCATCGATCAGATCAACACCGCCCGGCGGTGGATATTTGACGGTCACGTTGATTTCACCATTTAGAGGTGCATCGATCAAATCAACGGCGCCGACATTCGGCGGCGGATATTTGACGGTCGTCTCGATTTCTCAGCGGTGCTTCTGATCAAACGGCACCGCAAGGGTTTCCACCGCGAAACATCAAATCAACATCGCCGGAAACGAACTCGACACCGGTGGTGGCATTTGGCTTTTACGAGGAAACACTAACACTTGGACTCCTTCATATCTGGCACCATATTGCACTCATTATCTCACCAACCTTGTGGCTTTAGTAAACTCATTTACTTGGACGAGCTGCAGGTGCAACTCCCTTAATCCTTCACGATCAGCTTTTGTTGGCACTAGTTTAAGGATCACTGGATGTTTGGCACAAATTGCTGAAAAGAATTCGCTAATGTAGGTGACTGCACCTGCACAAGTCTAGGTTTTGCTCCATTCAACACTTTATTAAGTCCTCCGTCGATGTAAGTGCGTTAGGTATTATTGGTAAAGTTTCAACCTCCCTAGCCTTAGAGCTCTCTACCAAAATTCACACATATGGCTCAAAGCCACTACAATCATGCCCTTCATCCATCACCTCTTTGCCCTTCTCATTTCCTACAGTAGATACCAGCTCAACTGTTCTCTTCTATTTGACCACCCAAATTTTCTGCATCCGACCACTCACAGGTCAAGAACAATTGTAAGCAAATAGTTTACAAGAAGAACAAATCATAAGGAGTCCGCAATACTCCATTGACACAAACATCTCCACTAAACCATCGAGTATAAAACTAATCTGATCAACCAACAGAGAAGTTGCTGCAATTCCACAAAATCCTATCATAAGACTACCTACTTTATCCCCCTTCCTCGTAGGTAAATCCATACACAAGGACTTACCAAAGATACTAGCACGACAAACTATTCCTTCTTTCGAATTCAATTCTGCTGAGATGCCTAAAAGCCTGGCTTAGACAGGAACTGCTGAGTTATCAAACTTCAGAGGTCGAATACCTGGTTCCCACTAGCACAAAAAGATCATATAATCTCCTAGCAGTGCCATGACCCACCCTAAATAACCCAATTGCAGACGTCCGCCGATGGGAATTGGAAAAGAACTAGATGGTTTCCAAACCCAGAAACTCGAATCGCACTCTTGCGACACCAAATTCAATTCGCCCACCAACGGAGTAAACCCAATGTCAGTGTTTTACCTAAGAATTATCCCACCAAACTATTTTCCCCATCATTGAGCTCCTTTGTCGACCTTCTTCTTCGGAATTTGCAACGAACCATTCACAATTTATGGCTCATAGTATTAAAGTCAACCTTCTTTTGGCACCGCGAAGAGAGTCGTCCTCATTGCAAATTCATAATTAAAGGGTACAATTGTAACAAAAAAAAAGTAAAGGATCATGTTTGTTAACTTAAAATGTAATTAACAATTTTAAAAATAAAGTTGATTATAAAGTTGACAGAATGCCACGTTGGTTGCAAGTTATAATTAAAGTGTACAACTGTAATAAAAAAAAGTAAATGATCATGTTTGTTAACTTGAAATGTAATTAACAATTTTTAAAGGGTAAATTGCAAAGTTGGTCACTAAAAGTGTTAAAATATTCACGTTTGGTCACTAAAAGTATTTTATTCCATTCGTGGTCACTGGAAGTGCTTAACGTTTCACGATTGGTCACTGTCCGTTAGTCTCCATCCATCTCCGTTAACACCGTTAGTATTTTGCTGACATGGCTAACAAAAGTGATGATTCACCCAATTTAAGCTTGCCACGTCATATAATTTGACCAGCCACGTAAGAAAAACCGCCACATAAGAAAACTCCAAATAATTCAACCAAACCACATAACCTGACCCCTGCCTCTCCTCTTCTTTTTCTTCCACATTTAAATCTCCATCTCAGTTTCTTCATCTCCTTTCATTGATGCCTCGTCAATCATCATCATGGAAATTTCTATTGGATGAGGAATCAGACTCGGTCTCGCCTAGATTCAATAAATTTCTCTCAACCCACTTCTCCTTATGACAATCTAAACAACCAAACCCATCTTGAATTGAGCGGAAAAGACAATTTTTTGCACTTTTGGCCAAAAAACCATAGTGATATGTAACGATAGTGACCAATCGTGAAACGTTAAGCACTTCCAGTGACCACGAATGGAATAAAATTCTTTTAGTGACCAAACGTGAATATTTTAGCACTTTTAGTGACCAACCTTGCAATTTACCCATTTTTAAAATATACGGTGTATTTGTCAAATGAAGTTTGTATTTTATTTTGGTATGTAACGATAGTTAATTCTTGTTTGCAGTTGTATTAAGCCAAATGGTTAGTTCAGTCTTTTCCCTCTTGGCCGCTGCTCGTGTACAACCCAAGGAGAGATTAGTTGATTAGGGTTTGGATACATACATGCTGTAAAGTGATCGGCTGCAAGCTAAGAATAACAAAAGCTGAGATAGCAAAGTTTCTCCGTGGAGTAAGCTCATTCACACCGAATGAGAAGAACCACGTAAATCCTTGTGTTGTGTGATTGCATATTATTTCCTAAGATTATTTCATGGTATCAGAGTGGGTTTTCTAAAACCTAAGTCTTCACAATGAGTGACTCGGAGATTGATGGCGGCAGTAAGGATCTGATCAACCCCAATGGCGGCGGAGGAGGTGTTGTCCCACCTCTAGTCATCCCTGCTGCGTTGAGGATCCAAGCGTCAGACAATCCAGGTCAACTATTTGTTGGTGAGCTGTTGAGTGACTCCAATTATGGAGAATGGGTCACAGACATGACCGAGGCTTTAATTGCAAAGAACAAGCTCGACATCGTTGATGGAACCCTGGTCAAGCCGGATGTTGCTGGTGAGTTGCCAGCATCATGGCTTCAGTGTGATGCCCTTGTCAAAGGATGGTTAAAAACTGCCATGGACAAGGAGGTACGCAGTTCGATTCACTATGCAAAGACTGCACACGAGATGTGGGTTGACCTAGAAGCGCGGTTTGGGCGCGGGTCGGTGCCTAGGGCTTATGAGCTTAGACAAATGATGAGCACCTTGAGGCAAGAAAAACTCACGGTCTCCACCTTCTTCACAAAGTTGAGAGCTATTTGGGAGGAGATGCAAACCATTACGCCTATTCCACGATGTACTTGCGGTGGGTGCTCGTGTGAGATAGACAAGAAGGTAATGAGTAATCTGGAAAACGACGGTTTTTTTGATTTTCTGATGGGTCTTGGGGACGCGTTTGGGACTGTTAAAACGCAAATTCTGTCTATGAAACCAACCCCAACCCTTGGAGAAGCCTATCGTTTGGTTTCCACGGAAGAACAACATAAAAAAATTGCCGCCAATCGGCGGCCTGCTGTTGAAGCTGCTGCTTTTCAGGCTCAGCAAGAGCGACCTGCCTCAGACTCGACTAAACGCGAGAGAGCCCGCAGCAATGACCGAAAAGAGCGGGTCCGTTGCAGTCACTGTCAACGTCCTGGCCACTCCAAAGAGAACTGCTACGAAAGCATTGGATGGCCGGAATGGAAGCCGCGATCGGGTGAGCAGGAGAAGGGTCGTGAGTCTCGTCAAGGTGAGCGAGAGAGGGAGCGCTTGGGAAGATCTAATAATCCCCGTGCATCACAGACTTCTGCTGGCACCGGTGTGAGTATCCCAGGCCTGAACTCCGATCAAGTTCAGCAACTCTTGGAGTTTCTACAGCACAGTGGCGGCCAGCCGAACTTATCATCGTCGTTCGACCCGCAAGTGAACATGGCAGGTACATTTTTTCTCAGTCTGAATGGATCTTTGATTCGGGATGCAATGAGTATATTATGAATAATGAATCCTTGTTAGAAAATTCTACTAAGATCTCTGGTCACTTACCGGTTAGCATTCCGAATGGGGATAAGATGGCAGTAAAACGCGTTGGGGATATCAGTTTTTCGAATGGCATGAAGCTCAGTCGGGTTCTCAGCCTACCATTGTTTAAATGTAACCTCTTGTCAGTCAGCATGCTCACTCAGGATTTTGATGTGGCCTTAACTTTTCTACGCGATTTTTGCGTAATCCAGGACTTACACTCAAGGAAGACGATTGGGACGGACCAGCTTCGTGATGGATTATATTATCTTCGGCTTAATGGTGTTGAAGGATCTCAGGCCTTGGTTGCTAGCAGTAACGAGGGACTGGGGGAGCTTTGGCATTTTCGGCTAGGTCATCCATCACTGCAGAAGACCCTTTTATTATTTCGTTCAGTTCAGAATAAATGCAATGGCACGACTTGTGATTCTTGTATGCGTGCTAAGCAAACTCGGTTGCCCTTTCCTAGACATTCGATAAAGACTAGTCGTTGTTTTGAACTTATCCATGTGGATATTTGGGGCAGTTTCAAGGTTCCCACTCGGAATTCAGCTCGCTATTTTCTTACGATTGTTGATGATTTTAGCAGAGCCACTTGGGTATATCTTATGTCTTATAAGTCGGATGTTGAAGGGTATTTAAAAATGTTTATCGACATGATTGCGACTCAGTTCAATCAGCAGGTTGCACGGATACAGGCTGATAATGGGTTGGAATTCCAAACCAGTTCTTTACGTGTGTTCTATGAGGATCGCGGCATCGTTTTGCGGTACCTCGTATACCGATACCCCACAACAGAATGGGGTTGTTGAGCGGAAACATCTCCATCTACTTGAGACAGCTCGGGCACTACGATTTCGAGAAAGTCTACCATTGAGGTTTTGGGGGGATTGTGTCTTAACCGCCACTTACCTCATCAATCGACTACCGAGTAAAATTTTGCAGGATCGCTCTCCTTATGAAGTTCTCCTTGGAAAACCTCCATCGTATGCCCACCTTCGGGTTCTGGGGTGTTTAGCTTATGGGAAAGATACTCATAAAGGGCTTTCAAAGTTTGATGAGCGCGACAGGCGCTCTGTATTCATGGGATACCCATCTTCTCAGAAGGGGTATCGCCTCTTTGATCTCAACTCTCGGACCTTCTATGTGTCTCGAGACGTCCATGTCGTGGAAAATGTTTTCCCATTCAGCGAGTCCATCTCCCCAACATCGCAATTGGGCGACAGTGCTCGAACATTCCCTGTAGTGGGTGATGAGGAACCTCCATCCATATTGCCCGTGGTTAGCAATGATGAGCATGCACAAAGAAATGTGCATGCACCTCCCCCCACATCAAGCATGCATGGCCATGCAAGGGATCACTCTCCCCAAACTGCTCCTAGTCCCAGTGAGCCGCAAAGGGCTTCCACATCCGCGCCAGGTCCGGAAGCGGGATCCCGGTCCACTGCCTCGTCTCCCTCCGTCCAGCCAGCTGTTCCTCTCCGACAGAGCGATCGTGATATGATCTCAATTTGGCCATTAAAACGACTAGAATTGATCGATCATGAAGGCAATCTAGACACATTAGAAAATACTTATTTTGGTCCAAGTATTTATGACGATTTCAGGTACCCACTTTGGACGAGCATAACTCTCAATTGGTGTGATAGAAATTCGAGTTCTTTGGCTTGTGTTGAAGAAGAGGAGCTGCTCTTTCAATCGGTATGCTTTGGAGCTCAAGGGAAGTCGACAAGCTGAGCTTTCGAGGTGATCAATATGCTAGCTCAACACTGGAGGAACTGCCAGATTTGTCTAAGTATGGAAGCAGAGTTGGGAAGGGATCTTTGAAGCTCGAGTTGAGGAAGATGGGAAAGAATCGAGCCTCCACATTCACACCACATGAAAGCTGGTTCCTTCTAGTTTATCGACAAGGTATTGGTTGATCAAGGTGATGTCTAGAAGGGCTCAAACGAGGGGGCTAAAGATCGCTTCGAGACTGAAATTTCTGCCGGGAAAACTAAGTAATCCGAATCCTAGTCGGATTAGGATTAGTAGACAGTTTAGTTTAATTGGTTTCCATGTCTTGTTTTGCTTCCTTTTCCAAGTAGAATTGTAATTGAAATTCTTTAAACGTTGTTAGGAATTTCTAGGTCTATTTAAGTGGAGTTGATTCATTGTAATAGTTAGTTTTTGATCAATTGAATACAAAGTTGAGCTTTGATTCATCTCGCTAGTTGCGTGGGGAATTGAGTGGGATTGCTTGGACGATTCTAAGCAATCGTGAGCTTGTATTGATCTGATCAGTTCATCACCCTGATCGTGGCTAAGCATCGACCTAAAGGTTTCGAGCCTCTTTCCCTTGTGAAAGTTGCACGAAAACTCTCCATCCAAACTACAAAACAACTCTGTTTTGTGAAGGTTCTTGTTTGAGACAACAATCCGAGGTTCTAGACCTATTGGTTGCGTAGCTTTGATCATAAACCCTGCCTTGGGGTTTATCAGATCGAGTGCGCCAAGTCTCTCATCGTTTGGATGGGTATGAAGTCGAGTTGCCCCCATCCAACGTACAGTACCCTATGTCCAATCATGTCACTTACAAGGACTTTTCTCCGCGGCATCGCAGCTTCTTGGCCGCCGTCTCCTGTCAAGCAGAGCCAACTCATTTCCGTGAGGCTGTTCGATATGAAGAATGGCGAATTGCAATGCAGTGGGAGATTGATGCCCTAGTTAGTAATGGGACATGGACCCTCGTCAGCCTTCCGCCTGGTAAGCGTGTGGTGGCTTCAAAATGGGTCTATAAAATTAAGTTTAATGTTGACGGTTCAGTTGAATGGTACAAGGCTCGCTTAGTTGCCAAGGGTTTCACTCAGACTGAGGGAATTGATTATCACGATACTCTTGCCCCGGTGGCAAAATTGGTGAGTGTTCGTTGTTTGCTAGCTATAGCTGCGGTTCGGAGCTGGGTGGTTCACCAGCTCGATGTTGATAACGCCTCTTTGCATGGGGATCTTCATGAGGAGGTGTATATGCAGATTCCACAGGGTTTTGCAGCTCCAGGTGACTCGCGTGTCTGTCGCCTTCACAAGTCCATTTATGGACTGAAACAGGCTTCCCGAAATTGGTATGCTAAGTTCGCTGTCACACTCACAAGTCTTGGGTTCACTCGGTCTCGTGCCGACTACTCACTCTTTGTTCGTCGCAGTCAGGGCACATATGTCGTTGCTCTTATATATGTGGATGATGTTATCCTGGCAAGTGATGATTTGGTTTTCATTCAGCAATTCAAGGATGCTCTCCACCATCAGTTTGGCATCAAGAACTTGGGGCCTCTCAAATACTTCTTAGGAATCGAGGTTGCTCGTTCTTGTGTCGGCATTGCTCTTTGCCAGCGCAAGTACACTCTTGATCTTCTCCGTGACAGTGGTTTCTCTGGTGGTCGTCCGAGTGTGTTTCTTATTAAGCAGCATCACCAATTAACTCGGCACGATGAACATGCCATTTTAGCTTCTCAGGATGATGCGACATCCTACCGTCGTCTGATTGGTCGCCTTCAATATCTCACGGTGACTCGCCCAGACATAGTCTATGCTGTAAATATACTCAGTTTCTATGTTCATGCCCCACGTCTGCGCACATATCTGGAGCTGAGCATGTTCTCCGTTATCTAAAAAATGCTTCGGGCCAGGGCATTCTTCTTCCTTCGAGTGGTCCCCTCCAGCTGACAGCTTACTGTGATGCTGACTGGGGTGGTTGTCAATCTACCCCTCGCTCTACGTCCGGATACTTCATTACACTTGGTGGTGCACCTGTTTCCTGGCGCACGAAGAAGCAATCTGTTGTCGCTCGTTCTTCTGCCGAGGTTGAGTACCGCGCCATGGCTAGTACTGTCAGTGAAGTCATCTGGCTTCGCGTTCTTCTCCGAGATATGGGTGTTGTCAGCACTCATCCCACTGTTCTTCACTGCGACAACCAGGCAGCACTGCACATTGCTGCAAATCCAGTGTTTCACGAGCGAACAAAGCATGTTGAGCTTGAATGCTACTTTGTTCGGGACCATGTCACTTCTGGGGAGGTCCATCCTACAAAGATCTCTACCGAAGTGCAGCACGCTGATCTGTTCACCAAGGGGCTTGCTGGTGATCGGTCCCATTCACTCATATCCAAGCTGGGCATTTGTAACCTGCATGCCTCAGCTTGTGGGGGAGTGTAACGATAGTTAATTCTAGTTTGCAGTTGTATTAAGCCAAAGGGTTAGTTCTGTCTTTTCCCTCTTGGCCGCTGCTCGTGTACAACCCTAGGAGAGATTAGTTGATTAGGGTTTGTATAAATACATGTTGTAAAGTGATCTGCTGCAAGCTAAGAATAACAAAAACTGAGATAGCAAAGTTTCTCCGTGGAGTAAGTTCATTCACACCGAATGAGAAGAACCACGTAAATCCTTGAGTTGTGTGATTGCATATTGTTTCCTAAGATTATTTCATGGTATACCGGTAAAAAGACATTTCACATCGTCTTGGCTTGTGGGAACCCAGAATTGGGGAAATACATTTGGATACGGACTGGATAAGCCAATCCCACTGCTACCACCAGTCCACCACCAAGAACCTTCACTTCTCATCCAAATTCCAACTCCCCACGAAACCAACCAAAGGAACAAACACTGCAGACCTTCCTGAGGCCCAAAAAAGAGCAAGCTTCGACATTCCCCTGCCTCTGTCCATCATGGCTCTTTCCACCATTGCCGCCGCCGCCTCCTCTTCATTCCTCACCCTCGTTGCCTCCCCTGCATCCAAAAACACCACCACCTGCTCAATCTCCCATAATTTCGGGCCGCCCCCGCCGGGCAATTGCAATAAATCCTTGAGAGCAGCCGTGAACAGAGCAACCAAAGGTTCCCCTGCCATTTGTGAGCCGCTCCCTCCCGACAGACCCATTTGGTTCCCCGGCAGCTCCCCTCCCGACTGGCTCGACGGCAGGTACCTATACATATTCTCTTGTTTATTACATCTTCCTAATCTGAATCTATATCCGGTTCAATTTTGATAACACTGTACTAATACAATTCACTCTGTTTCGTATTGTGTCTCCACTCAAAACCCTAGCCTTCCGGGCGATTTCGGATTCGACCCAATGGGACTCGGTAAACACATTGAGCCCATGAAGAATCGAATTGGGGTTTGGCTAGCTAAATGGGTACGCTGTTTAAACTATAATTAGTGTCTTGGGTTGGATCGTTGTAAGCAGGTTCGGACCCGGAGCTGCTGAAATGGTTCGCCCAGGCGGAGCTGATGCACGCGAGGTGGGCGATGCTGGCGGTGGCCGGGATCTTGATACCGGAAGGATTCGAGAGGATCGGGATGCTGGAGAACTTCAACTGGTACGATGCGGGCGCCCGGGAGTACTTCGCGGACCCGGTGACCCTGTTCGTGGTGCAGATGGCCCTGATGGGCTGGGTCGAAGGGAGGAGGTGGGCCGACATGATCAACCCCGGCAGCGTCGACATCGAGCCCGTGCTGCCGCACAAGCCCAAGCACGAGGCCGACGTGGGCTACCCGGGCGGGCTGTGGTTCGATTTCTGGTCGTGGGGGACCGGGTCGCCCGAGCCCATCATGACAATGAGGACAAAAGAGATCAAGAACGGGCGGCTGGCGATGCTGGCGTTTGTGGGGTTCTGTTTCCAGGCGGTGTATACAGGGGAAGGTCCGATTGAGAACTTGATGGCTCACGTTGCTGATCCGGGTCATTGCAACATTTTCTCGGTAATAACACACTCTTTGTTGTTGTTGTTGTTGTTGTTGTTGTTGTTGTTGTTGTTGTTGTTGTTGTTGTCTGCTTCTTCTTAACTTGCTTCTTTAGTCCCTCGACTGATGTTTTCATTCTGCTGATTGCTTAATCTCCATCTTTGTTCTGGTCTGGTGGATCGAAACTGCTATCTGCAGGCTTTCACAGGTCGCTGAGAGTGACAGTGACAGGGCTGGCTGCTTAATTCTCTCAGTGGTGATCGCGCAAGAGAATGCTGTTTTTGTAGATATGTTCCCAAGTGTGAGCCCATACATACATTTCTCATATTCATTTGTTAAAGAGGGAGCGCAGCTATAAAAATCTATGTATTACATCCGATTTTGGGACTGCATATCTCAGTATCTCCCTTCTACTAATTCAGCAAACAAAATGTACTCCATGACATTCACAAGCCGAATTGGGAAGAGCGGTAGCTTCAAGTTTAGTAGAGGCTATTACATTGAAATTTTGATTTAAGGTTATAGTCATATAGTGTGAGTGTTAGTATGTAGAGAAAACATTAGAAAGTAGTAGGATGTGAGTTGTTTGCCCCCCACTCCAAAATAGAGATATAATAAGTTAATAACTATGGTCTATGAGAAGTTGTTGTAGTTTGTTCCTGGGTTAATACCCTAGTTTGGCCCGAAGTTTAGCGTTAGTGATAGGGATGGCAACAAAATCCGAACCCACGGGTATCCATCCGACTCAACCCGGTCAACGCGGGTAAAATCCGTGTTGACAGGTTTTGGGCTGGGTTCGGGTTTAAACCCGCTACACTATTCACCGGGTTGGGTTGGGTTTGGGTTTAGGTAAACCCGACCCATGGGTACCCGCCCACACACATATAATTACTTTCCCGGTATATTTAATATTCTAAATAATATATTTTCCTTAAACAATTAATATTCTTTATGTTTGTGGAGACATGTATAATTTGTTCTTTCTAATTGTTTAGAATGAAGTTGATATTATGAAGTGGAGAGTGAAGAAACTTAGTTGACGAGGAAGAAGCTTTCAATTAATCTTTTGTTTAAAGATGTTTATCTTTAATTTTGAACAATTTGTATTGATCATTTGCGGTTTGCTTGTATGCTCTAGATGAGTGTTTTTTTGTATGATTAATTTGTATGACAAAATTGATGTTAAACTTTTATTTTGAAAGAAACTTGTTATTGTAAATTTTTTACCACAAAAACCCACGGATACCCAGCGGGTTGGGTTGGGTTTGAGTTTTTCAAACCCAACGGGTTTTACCCCGGGTTTTTTTGGCGGATAAACCCATGGGTTTGGGTTTGACAAAACCCGCCCCAACCCGACCCATTGCCATCCCTAGTTAGTGACAGTTCTGGCCCCATTTTTCAAATAAGACGTTTACGACCTACTTTTGAAATTATTAGATAGATTTGGCCTGAGAGACGGTTTGACCGTCATAATTGACGGTCAACCATTTTTTGCGTCATTTTTGCGTCAATGACTCAGCATTTGTTGCTCACTACACTCGTCCACGTCATTTAAAAATTAAAACATGAAAAAAAACTAAAAAAATAAAACAATGACAGAAACCCCTATTCTTTTGCCGATCAATTTAACTTCCTCCGATAATTCCCACTTCCATCGCGAGTTCGCCACCGCAAATCTCCTCTGCCACTACTTGAGTTCTCCGACCCACCTCTTTCACTCCACTACCGCCGCGGCCATTCTCCGTCACGTCCCGACTCGCCATCCTTATTCACATCCCCCCGCCATCGTACATCCTCAAGAGTCCGCCTCTCTTTCGATCGGTTCGTCTTCTTGTGGATTCTCCAAAAATACCATCTCCAAAAATCCATGCCAAATCCCCAAACCACAACGAAAACAGAAACCCCAACCCCATATGGGAGGCGAGCGGTAGCTGTGAGTGGTTGTGGCGTTTCACGGCGGTGGGAGAAGATGAACGAAGACAAGTAGAGGTTGAGGCAGTGGGAACGGTGGATTCCGCGAGTTTGGAGCATCAGTGAGTTGTCGTCAATTTTTCGCCGGAGAAGGGATGCCGCGAGTAGCAGGGGAGGCTGGGAAGGCTCGAGTTTTTGTCTACTATCCGCCGCTTTCTGACAGAAAAGAGAGGTCGCAAATGGAGGGAGTCTGGGAAGAAATTCCATTTAGGGTTAGGAAGGGAGGTCCCAATTCCCAATTCCCAAATGTTGTGGAGGGATTTTTTTGTTATTTTCCTTTAATTTTTATCTTAATTGAATTGTAAAATGTCAGCTCGGAGAGTGCGAGGAAGGTGGAGGAAGCTAAAGCGGATGGAGGCTAGAAGTCTGGTCGAAGAAGAAGAAGAAGTAACGGAAGAGGCGGCAGACTGCTGTTGGTCGGAGAAGGAGGAGGCGCCGCCCTCCTATTCACGATTAACGATTTAGGGTTTGCATTTGGGGATTTTGGGCTCATAAATGGATTTTTTTTATTCTGTTAATTTTTATTTTAATTGAAATATAAAATTAAAATAATATGTTTTAATGACGTGGCATGCCACATCAGTGGTTTTTTGCTGAATCACTAACGGAATAGTGTTTGACCGTTAATATTAACGGTCAAAGAAAATTTTAGGCCAAATTTGTCAAATAGTTTCAAAAGTAGGCCATAAATGTCTTATTTGAAAAATGGGGCTAGAACTGTCACTAACGCTAAACTTCGGGCCAAACTAGGGTATTAACCCTTTGTTCTTTGGCAAAATACATCTGTATAGCCATAACTTTCACACTTTTGACAAATATAGTCATTACTATTCGAAAACCACAAATAGCCCAAAATACGGAGGGTAGTGTGACAAATCTAGCCAAAAACGTTAGAAACTTTAACACCGTCTACCGTTCCGTTAAATCGTTTAACGGAACGCTGACGAGGACAGAATCCGACCTCCACATGATTGACACTTCAACAAAATGTTCACATGGAATGCCACGTGTAGAATAAAAAAAATTAATATATGCTTACTTACCCCCCTTCTCCTTCCCTACAACCCAAAAAACAAATTCTCACGATTTAGGGTTCGCACTTGGTGGAGACGACGCCGCCGCTCAAGACCACGTCCCCTCCGTTCGAGACAACGACGCCGCCGTTCGAGACCACGATGCCACCGCTAGAGACCACGATGCCGCCGTCATTCAGTCCTTTTCTGCTCGCGCATCTGCCGTTCCGAAATCCCCATCATCTTCTCGATTTGCAGCGATGTCACAGTGGGGCTCTTCCTCAGCGACCAACCTCAGCAGGTGTGGGACTGTGCTTTGCAAGCACAACATTCCCGCCGTGATTAAGACGTCGGGTACCGAGACTAACCCATGCAGGCAATTTTATGGATGTCCTTATTGGAAGCAGGTAAGGGATAGATTGATTGTCGAGTTATTTCGGTCCCTTTGAGTGTTCTTACCTCTAACTATACCATATGGATAGTGCAAAATGAGAGTGAAAATCCAGGGAAGAAAAATTGTCGGTTTTTTAGGTGGGTTGAGATGGTTAGGCATGAAATGGAGGACCGAAAGGGCTCTATGGAGAGCCTAATATGCCAACTCGAGCTCAATTTGCTCCTCGCTGAGTCTAAGGCAAAGAGGAGGAAGAAGGAGAAAAAGACCCTAGCTCAAGATATGATGGTCTGGATGAAAGATCGTGAGACTCTGTTAGCCCAAGGAAGGAGATTGAATGATGATGTTCGATTTATTCGTATTATGTTAACAATTCTTCTTGTTGTGAATGCCTCTTTCCTTCTTGTTTTGTAGGGATACGAATCTGGTATGTAATGGTTGTCTGATGTAATGGTTGTCTTTCTTGTCTAATGTTAACAATTCTACCTGTCTAATGCAATGGTTGTCTTTCCTGGATGGTAAGATGTTGTTCAAATATCGAGTGTTTGTAAAAGTGAGGATAGCTTGAATTCAAAATACAAGGTGCAATATACTACCAAACACTTCCACATTACACAACCATTTGCTCCTACAATACAATATATAATCCGAATGGAGCACAACCATCTGTTCCTACAATACAATATATAATCCGAATTTAGAGACAGGCATTTGTTCCTCACACAGCCTAATTTAGCACCCCAATACATAGCATGAGTAGAATTCAAGCTATCCTAACTTCAAGTCTAACTTCAAGTCGACAAAAATGGGGTTGACAAATGGATCCACCATGTTCTACAACATCTACGGTTGAGTAACTGGTGGCTGGCTCCACTGGACATCCACAACAGCTTGCTGACTGTTCCCTGGAGGACGCCCAACAGCTCCATTGAGTTGTAATCAGAAGAACCAAACAGATTATTTAGTTCACAGTTTGGACAAAAATCATAGAAAGCTCGGCAAAAGAATCTAGGTTCAGCATTCATAAAGTCTGTGAAAGGTGTAATCAGTGTGTCTGTACCTTGGATCTCCTCCATTTCCTTAGTGGCATTCTTGAGTCGACTTCATTGCAAGCATAGACACACTTCCAGAATAATTTTCTTACCCTATCCGTCTTGTTCTTCACCTTCCAGTTGTCATAAACGTGCCATGCGCACTTGCGATGTTCAACATCAGGTAATAGCTCACGTAGAGCCTCCACCAGAACCTTACCAAAAGACAGAATAACATTAAGTCGGATATATAACAAAGTAAAACAATGGTATGATGATGAAACATGAATTAGTGGAGTTTATCTTCTGTTGGTCAGAAATAACAGACCAACCTATTCCATCCAGCATGTTCTTCTCTTGAGACAATATATTGATAAACCACCTCCACGAATCTGCATTCTCACTCTCAACAACAGCCCAAGCCAGTGGATACATCTGGTTGTTTCCATCCTTCCCAACCACAGTCAACAATATTCCCTTTACCTCTCCCTTTAAAAAACAACCGTCCAAGCCAATCATTGGTTGACATCCATCCACAAACCCATCCCTCAAGCATAAAAAACCAACATACAGCCTCTAAAAATAAACTTTGTCTTCAGAAGGATGTGGTTGAACCTCCAAGACAAACCTCCCATGTCGATCCCTCTTCATCATTTCAGCTATATAGCTTCTGATTGCCTGAAACTCAGCCTTCAACGACCCACTAAGCATTCGAATTGCATCAACCTTTACTCTATAACACTTCCTCTTGTCCACTTTCATGTTGTATTTGAGCTTCACTTCTGCCATTATTTGGTCTGTAGCCCACTGTGGATTGATGTGAAACCTCTCAAGCATGTCGGATGCTATCCATTCTGAAGTCACTTGATTCACCCGCATCTTACGTGAACAAGAATGGTGTAGCCCTACCTTTCTCACCATGAAAGATTGGTCCTTCCTAAACCAGCTAGCTACCACCCTCCATTTGCATCGACTGTCCTTGCATCTCACTTCCTTTCTTGATTGTGTACTCCTAACCCATCTCAAGCTAGCCCCAGCAACCACAGAATGTAAAACTACAGCATTCTTGAACTGTTCTAGACTTTCAAACTTCAACCTTGGAATAAATTGAATCTTCTTGTGATCACAGTCTGGACATAGTGTGGAGCATCCCTAAATGGCTCTCCACCATCCTCGTCCGAAAGGTTGCCCCTAACATGATCAGATTCCTCTGACAGTCTGTAGCTAGAGAGTTGAGAGTCTTCACTTCTTGGTTCTTGAACAGGAGGTGCACCATCATCTTCGACTACATCATCTTCAACTACTTGACTTGTTGCACCATCATTAACTGCTGCCTGATCAGGTTCTTCTAAATCATCCGCATTGCCGTCTTCATGGTATTCATCTTCTGCTCCATTGTCAGAAACATCTTCCTCATACTCATCTAGTTGTTCAACCTCGTCCCCGTGACCATCTCTCCTTGCCTTCACCTTCCTCCTTCTCATTTCCCCATAGGCACGTAAATTGTTCCGAGCATCATGGTACTCATCATCAGACGTGCCTGCATCATCAGAATCGTAAATATGGAACGCATTTCGTGCCACAGATGCAACTTCATCTTCACGAGCCAAATTACCAAAGCTAGCGTTCTCTGATCCTACGTGGTTAGGATCATTCTCACCACCTTGCTCCTCGTATGAATCAGCCATCTAAACCCTAAACAAGATAAACAAGAATTAATAAACCAATAAATAAAGTCATTACTAACCCTAATCAAGATATATTATGCCTATATTAATTCACTAACAAACAAACAGTAGCACGATCTTCCACCATTATTCTATTCTAGGGTTTTTGACAAAAAAAGACAACAATGACTCTTCTACCCAGGATTTGGAGGCACTCACTATGGGATTGAGGGGAAATCTCGCGAAAATCACAGATTCAATCTGAAGTAGTCCCTTTTGGAATCAGTAGAGTCGCTTTCCTTCTTTACAGCGAGTCACAACTACAAAAAGACACAAGAGGAGGTAAGAAACAGCATACAAATAATCAAAACCCCCAACCAACCTCTCCCCTCTCCCTGAAAAACTCACCAATTGCGCCAGAAATCGCTTTCTACTGTGAAATTAGGCTTTTGGAGAATTGGCAATAAAATATTTTTCTAGGCTTCGTCGATGCTTTCTTCAGTATTAGGATGCTTGGATTGCGTCGGGAAACGGTGGCCGGCGGTCGATTAGTCAGGATGCATGCCAGAGGTCGTCATTGGAAGGGAGGCGAAATCGGGGATGATAATAGATGTAGTTTCCGGGGTTGGGATGGGGATTTATAGACGATTAGGGCGACGGACGAAAACTGGAAGGGGGTTATCGGAGGAAGATCAGAAAAGGGGGACGGAATCAATCCGTCGTCCTCGTCTCGTGGTCGGAGGAAGAGAGGTGAAGGGGGAAAGAAAACGAAGAGATAAGAAAGAATGGACGAGTGGTGGTGGCCAGCTGGGTCGCTTTCATCTTTTGTTTTTTTTAAGTTTTTTTTTCCACGTATGTATTTCCACGCCGGATACATCTGGTAACTCAGTGGCCAACTTAGCGACAACCGTTAGTTCATTCATAAAGCCTACTAACACTGCTACCTAAATGGACGGAATTGGCTATTTGTGGTTTTCGAATAGTAATGGCTATATTTGTCAAAAGTGTGAAAGTTATGGCTATACAGGTGTATTTTGCCTTGTTCTTTTCATCCCCTCCTCATTCTAAAAGTCATAGTTTCGTCATTCGTGTCATCAATGAGAAAGAGATCTCCTAGCTGGACTTGAGTAGTAGAAGCCCAATCCATGTTCAACCTAGCGAGCCAGACGTTTGTTCACCGAACCATTATCGATTCAGAAAAAAAGCCTGATAAAAAAGAAGTGTATAGAGCTGAAGAGCAACGGATAGCAATCTGTGAAACTGGGAAACCTGATAAGGAAGAAACCTGCCAAGGAAGAAACCTTTACACAACATAGTAACACTTGCTTAATTTTCTCTAGTTTAAATGCATCAAGAAAAGAGTAGTTCTCGCTGACCGACGGCAAGAAATCTGTAGGTAGTGATGATAATTTGAATCCGCCCCACATGCATTATCAGATCTGATCCGTGATGGGGCGGGTATTACCCGACCCGCAGCAGCGTGGGGCGGGGCATTGGTATCTACTTCCGACCCGCTCTATCCTGCCCCGCCCCGTTCTAGACCCATTTTATCTCAATCTCTTACGGTCTCTATACATATTTCTCCTATTTTGACTTTTATTCAACTAGTTAGAGTCGATATTTCAACTTGTTAGACTCAATTACCATTCTATTATCAACATTTTTCTTTCATAAAGTATTTTTCCCTTTGTTTTATCGTAAAAAGTAAACTTTGCCTGTATCTTTCCAAATAACATGTAAGAGTGGGTCGACCTGACCCGCCCCGTACCCCCGCAGCTTTTACCTGCCCCAACCCGTAGTAGCGTGGGGCGGGATATTGGAATTGAGAAAACCGCCCGTCGCATTGCCATCACTATCTATAAGGATTTCGGGAAGGGGAAACCCTTAGCATATTCTCTGGGATCCCTTTTCCTACCGCACCCATATTGGAATTTCATTTGGAATTATATGATGACATACATTCATTTGCAATTGCAATGATGTACATGACAATTGCATTTTTGCAAGCTTGCATCTAATTAATGTTTGAGAAATCCTACCGTATCGATCGAACCAAAAATATCGAATATCAAACTCAAACTGGTAGGATGTTTTAGTGAATTAGCGGTAGAAAATGGTTGAACCACCATTTTATTACAAAATATCGTCGATTTCACAATCCTTGCATCTAAGGCAATTGGGTTGCAAGCCACATCATTTTTTTATTAAATTATTTTTTCGGTTATTAGAAGTCTTTTATAGCCTACTCGATCAACTAATCGAGCCCTCGAAACAAAATATGTCCAAGTACAATGAAAACCCTACAGACAGACTACCTCCAGTTAGGGCTGGAAGTTTGGTACGTTTGGGATATACCAAATACAGTACCAAATTTGTCTATATTTGGTATTGAGATTGGGATTCAATTTCAATTGTTATTCGGTATTAAGGATTACGAGATTGGGATAGGTATATACCTAAATGCCGAACAATACCGAAATATAAGCTAATGTGTATTTTATGCTCTCAACTAAACTCTCTCATTCACTACTACACGACCATCAACCACCAATCTATTGTTATTTTCATAACACCAAAAAACAAACACTAGTATTAGTCTTCTCTCAGCCTCCAATTCATCAAATTAAAGATTACCAATGACAAAAACTTGAGATGTCACCTCTCCTCCATTCTCCTTATCCATATCCTAGCTCTAGCTCTAGCCAAACTCAAGACTCTTTGCTTAGTCTCTTTGTCCTATATTAAAAAAATCAAATCTAATTTGTATATTTAATTATTAATCGCAAAGGTAATTAATTTCTTATTAATAATACCAATTGGGATACCGAAGTATCGATTAGGATACCGAAATATTTAGAGATTGGGAAATCGATATACTTAGAGATTGGGATTGGGATACCGAAATTATTTAGGGATTGGGATTGAATTTAGGATGTAATTCAGTATTCAGTATTTCGGTATTTGGTATTGAGATTATCTCATAGGTGATAAAAATTGATAATACAAGTAACTTAATGTACGTTTTCTTAAAAGTTTCATACCCACCTTAGACCTTATCGAGAATTCCCGTTAGGCTATGTTTTCCGACTAAAAAACTCTTTGTTTAATTTCAATAAACTCACCTTTGACTTCTTGAATAACGATTAATAAAATAGTTCACACATCTCCGAACAATGTTCAAATGAGAGTGTTTGATGTTTTTTATTGCTAAAAGAGAAAAAAAGGTAAGTTAGGTTCCTTTACTCCTATGGTGGTTCAGTGAGAGTATGAGAAACTAAAGGCTATGAATATGCTATATTGCAGAGAAAAAGACAAAGTTTGATATGTGTTGTAAAATATTTGGTTGTGAAACCCTTTTGCAATCTTTGTTTCTCCTAGTTTCTCCTATTTATAGCAAGTTGGTTAACCGCCTTGGTAACTGCGAGCTGGCCCATGACTCCAAACCGCCTCGGGATCCTCATTGTTTCCTTGGTAACTGGTTGGTAACTATCATCTAGGTGGCTTAGCATCAGGCTTGATGAGTTGAGGTCGATCTTGTCGCCTCGTCTTGACTAGAAAGGATTGGGGCCTCCTTGTTTTGCCTCCATCTCATTGTCCCTCCCATCAGGACTTCTTGACAACCTTAACAACCCTGATGATTCCATAGCTCCTTTGATGCCTTAGTACAATCTCCATCTTATTATCTAGCCTGCCTCTCCAATTGCCATCCTCGTCTTGTTAGCTAGGCCTTGTAATCACCCTAACACCTTGTCGTCTCACTGACTTGACACCCTTTTCTACCAAGCCAACTCCGCCGGCTTGGTCTCCATACTTAGATTTTGGAATCTTGTCAAGGGCCACCAAGCTCGTCTTGGAACTTAGTCTTCATATGCCCGCGTAAGGGGCTCTACAACAAGTCATCATGAAATTAACAACCTCTAAACTCGGCATCCTGGCCGACCAACCTTCACCCCTAAGATTGCATACTTACTCTTGAGGTTATATAGATGGTCCATGCCGACTTGGTACCCAATTAGGGGGCCATCTTATCTGGCCACCTTGTCACCTCATAGGATTAGCACCTTGTCATTTTGATCTCCATACTTAGTTTTTGAGAGATTTAGTAACTTGATACCAAGCCTGTCTTGCCGGTTTGGTACCCCTTGCTTGGCTACCCAACCTGTTTTACCAACTTGGTATCTAGACTAGTTAGATTTTCATATATAGGTACCAAGTCTGCCTTGTCTGTTTGATACCCTCTTGGTGTCGTGGTACCATGCTTGCCTTGTTGGCTCCAGACTTAGTCAATTTAAATGTCTTAGTACCAAACCTATCTTGCCAGCTTGGTACCCCCTTGGTGTCTTCTTACCAAGCATGCATTGCCAGCTTGGTACTCTGTTGGCTCCATACTTAGCCAAATTTTGTATTTTGATACGAAGAATGCATTGTCGGCTTGATACCCCCTTGGCTACATGCTTACCAAATTTCATGTATTGATAACAAGTCTGCTTTGCCGGCTTGGTACCCTGTTGGCTAACTACTAAGCTGCCTTGTTTCTAGACTTAGTTTTTGGAGCCACATTCCCTTGCTAAGAGTGAGGAGGCTGTTGACCATGGAGGCCAAAGAGACGGGTCATTCATTGTGTATGAGAGAAGGAGGTTGACCACTTAGATTCAAAATACAACCCAACAAACTCCAGCTAGCTCATTTAATTTTTAATGTTGAGCTGACCTTATAAATTCAATAAATTTCTTGTAATTAATCGGTTAATTTTTAGATATAAACAGGCTCATGATTATAGACATACAATTTATAGGCATAATATCTAGTCAAATTTTCAAGTGGAAGATTTGGTGGGGCAAACAGGCTTAAAGCTAAATTCAACAAAACGGTCAAAAAAATAAAATTTGGTAGGCAAGTAAGCCAGAAATCAACTGGGCGGTGCCGGCGAAGCAGTATGGGCCAAGTGTAATCATCTGGTGTGCAGCCATGTCAGCCGACCATGGTCCCCTTCCTCTTCCTTTTAGTGCTCACTGGTCCTCTCCTCCATCTGCATCCAAATCTAGAAGGGCGACAGCTCGCCCGCAAAGGAGAAGGATGAAGACTGAAGAGGACGACTTTCTGCATTAAAATGTGTGGAAGTGGTGTGATAACAATGAAGAAGGAATGTTTTCTTTGGGTACTGATTGTTACTGCTAGCCAGTATGAAACCTTCGCTTTTAGTCACTTTACTCCTCCTTTGGCGTTGGCCATAACAAGAAATCCTTTCATTTTTCTCCCCCTCTATAGTTTGCAAAATGACGCCACGGCTGATATCATATTATCAGGATCTAAATGAGACTTGTAAGTTAGTGGACCAAACATATATTATTCAGATCATCCATGGTATGTATTCCTAAAGTGGAATCATGGCCCTGACTAAGGCTGTTGAATTGATTTGATTGGGAATTGGGATAACCTATATATCTAAATGGTTAAACCGTGTATCAAAACGGTTACAAAACGTTAACAACCTTTAACATTTCGGTACAATCTAAAGGAAGTGAAAACCATTTTAAGCAAATAGGTTGAGTTCTCAAAATGTATTTTACTCTCATGTGAGTTTTTTCTATTAATACTTCATCGCAACTTATTCTTTTTTTTTTTTTTTTGCGAAAGCGCGCTATCAGTTAGCATCTGATTGTACTGATACAACCTTTTAAATGGTTTGACTTTTGGATGATCAAAAAGTTAAAACCATTTTAACAACCTTAGTCCTTATGGATATAGATGATTTGCAACAAATTTATCCTCGGGATATGCATGTATAAGAAAAACATCTAAGCTCAAAGGTAGCTTACATTAATTGGCAACTATCGTAAACCTAGTCGACAATGTTTTAACAATTAGGTCGCAACAATCAAATCGGGTATATATATCGCCCTTATACAGAACTTGTTTATGGAAATGGAAACTGGATTTCTACTAAACTCTTCCTCCAAATCCTCGATCTCTGCCTTATCTCATGTTTACAAGTTGGCAATTGGGAAGGAGAAATCCAAGTTGAAACCTAGCAAATGGAGACCGGGGAAAGTCTTTAATTTGGTTGTGTTAGTTAAGTAACTTTCCCAAAAAAATGCTGAGAAGGGCTCTCGCCTCTCTCCTCTGCCTTTGCCGTCTTCTCGGACGGCTGATCTTTGCAGCTCTTCAAGGAATCCTGATTGCAAGCATCCAGAATCAAGCTCAAGGATGGTGCAACAAGGGTACTCCTTCGGACCAGGCAAACAAGCCATTGCGATATCCCAATCGAGAAGAACCTGGGATTGGAATAGCCGTCTCTGTTCGAAGAGACAAGCTCTACGCTCAAAACAGGAGCTGGAAACGTAAACCTGGGATTTATTTGGTGGAGGTGGATATAAACCACTCCAGTAAGAAGAAGAGTCGCACCATATTGCGCAAGAAGATGTGGAGATTTAAACTCCCATCGTCGGACAAGCCGGAATGCATGGACGAGGTCTGCATCCCCCCGACCCAATCTAATTGTGATTTGCCCAAGGGAAGTCCGATGGAGGCTACGATGGCCAATCCCGCCTCCACTGCCGGCTTGGGCCCTAACACCTCGGAGAAGAAAGGGATGGCCGTGGTGGCGCTGGGTTCCCAACGTCTTCAGTGGCTGCTGCCTGACAGTAGCCCGGGACGACGCGAAAAATTGCGGTGGCGGATTGGGCTCCGATCAACCCACTCACGGTGGTGCCGTGTTGATCTGCAACTCATGGGGATTGGGATTCCAGATCTCGCGGAGCGGAAGAGCAGGAGCTCGCCCTGTCAAATCTGCCGCTGCAATAATAAATTAAACTTTAATGTTATTTTTAAAAATATAAATACTTGTAATCTGTTGGCTGGGGATGGAGATACGGATCCGAATCCGAATCTCAATTACTGTTATCCTCAAAGCCGTGTTTCTAACGAAATCCTGGTGGAAAGTGAGATAGCTGGGCACAAACTCTTGCTCAAGCATTGCTATTTAAGCACCCCGACCCTCCACAACGCTGCATATTTGCAGCCTAGCGAGTGGCAGAATGTGGAAAATAGTGGTGAGAGCTCGGGAGAAAAATCCCTCGGCCCTGGCTTATCTCTTCCCCCAGGTATTTCCGATCCCCCTTCTGTATCTGCTTCTGAGGGTTGTTACTACCATGTTAAGGAAACAGGAGAACAACTCCTCGCTACTATTCTAAGCAATTCGTGGGACCTTATGCGGCGACCTATGCAGGATATATTTCATTTAATTGCACCATCTTTCTCATTGCAGAACAACATGGCGATGCACGTGAGCGATGACCAAGTGATGCACTTGAGCGATGACCAAGTTCAATCCGTGCAAGCTCAACGATCCCATGCCCTCCTCGGCCGCATCTTCACGACGGCAAACCTTTCGCCTGCTGAAATTCGAGACTGGGTGAATTCCCCATGGCAATGCAAAGGGAGGATCAAACTGCTGCAAGCCAAGCATGGCTTATATGAATTCGTCCTCCCCAACGAAGAATCCAAACTATGGGTTTTGAAACGTACTCCTTGGGTGGTGAATGATAAGATCATCCGTCTTAGATCTTGGACACCATCAATAACAAAGCAGACGTATGAGGAGCTTGCATCGGCCCCATTCCGGGTGCAACTCTGGGATGTGAAGGATGATTGCTGCACAGCCAAGTTTGGTATGATGATGGCTGGTCCCACAATCGGTCAAGTGCTGGAAGCAGGAGTATATTCCTGCCTTGACACCGGGAGATATTTCATCAAGGTGAAATCACTAATCGATTTCTCTCGACCCCTGCGATCGCAATTGTTGACTGCTAGCGAGGAAACGGGGCGGTTTTGGGTTCGATTGAAGTACGAACACCTCCCATCTTTTTGCTTTCATTGTGGGAGGGTGGGACACTTCCAGAGAGAATGTGCATTTGATCCACCAACTCGTAAAGAGCGTTTTGGACCGCATATGATGACTAAGAAGCTGGGGACAAGGGTCTATAATGAGGATGATATATCTATCCCATTCCAGGGAAAGGTTAAATCCGTTTGGGTGAATAACACCATTAAGGGCCCTCGACACCAACCTAATTTGGCTCGGCTGACTGAGGAGCCGGGACCGGAAGCGATGGAGGTGGATGATGCGGAGATGGAAGAACGGGCTAATCCCAAGCCTTTGGCAAGTGAGAACGTTGAGCTGCCACACCGTACTCCTAGGGGGTTTAACGTCCCACGTTCCCCAAAAGTGAAATTGGGCATGCACATGCAGCGGAGGGCGAAAGGGAAAGAGAGCCAGGGGATTTCTCGAGCTCCCCGCGAGTCAAAAAACTCGCGGAAATCTGGAACAATGGGACGAGAAGGGAATCGCATTGAGGAGGGTTCGAGGAAAGCAGAAGGGCGTACCAATCGGGTGATGGCTCCGTCGAAGTCCGCCATTTCTGCGACTGAGCACACTCTCCCTGCAGTAGTGGAAACCCGGCGAAGGAGACTGCTGTTGGAGGAGCAATCAGAGGATGAGCAATCACCTATGTTTGCTTCTCTCCATGATGGAGGGCGGGCTGGGGAGGTGACTGCTCTTGATGGGCTGCGGCCGAGCAAGAATGCCTCCAAGAAGCCTGGACCTGCGAGCCCACAAAGGCTGGGCAAGAAGGCACAAAGCCAGCTGCCGAGGGCGACTGCTGTCCCCTCTACCAGGAAAGGCAAACTGAGGAAAAATAGTTCCCCCAATGACCCACGCCAGTCCTCTAAGGCTGTGATTTTTGAGGAAGAAAATTGGGTGACTGTCCCTGTTCGAGAGGGAGTGGTGAAGGCCCCGTCCCCAAATACTAGCCGCGGGTCCTCCCTAGAAAAGAATGTGAGAACCGAGTCAGTGGAGGCTAGCTCTGAGGGCGATGGCGAATGCTTTGAATTGCGAAGTCGGCGACAGGGTCCGGAGGATGCGAGCACTGGTCATGTACAGCGAGTGGTTCGTGCCTTTGAAGCGGGGATGAGTTTTCATACCAACCCTTCCTCCCCCAAGGTGCAGGCCGCGCCCAATCCGATTATTTACGGGCTTGGGATTGAGACGTCCACTGGGCTGCCAGGGGAACTGGGGAATCTGGATGAATATGGCTCCAATGATGCTGCCTTGTTGAGCAAAGATAGGAAGAGAGCTTTTCAGGAGGTTGATGGGGATGAATGTGAACCCCCTACACCCAAGAAACAGTTTGTGGAAGAAAAGGATGCTGCTGAGATGGTGGAGGAAACCAGCCTAAAATGGTCCCAGTCGGATAAATGAGGCTTCTGGCCTGGAATGTGAGAGGAATTGGGTCATCCCTCACATTTCGATCTGCTTTGAGTTTAGTTCATTCAAATAAACCGGACCTTGTTTTCTTTTCGGAAACACGGGCTCGCCGAAAATTAGTTTCCCGTCGTTTAAGGGGCCTAGGTTTTGAGTCTTCGAACACTTTTTTTGTAGATGCAGTTGAAGCATCTGGTGGTCTTGTTGTCGCTTGGTCCCCCGAAGTTGACGCTTCGGTGTTTTATCATTCGGATTTTTGTATTGGTATTTGTATTAATGAATCGGATTTTTCTTATGTTGCCTTTTGTGTTTACATTAGTTGTAACCTTTCTACTAGAGCCACTCAATTGTCTCTTCTCCGTGATATTTGTGCCGAGATTCAGTTCCCGTACGTGGTGATTGGGGATTTTAATACCACCCTACATGCTAATGAGAAAGATGGGGGAAATGCTTGGAATAGTGCCCAGTCGGTTGGTCTCCGAGATTTTATCACGGATCTCGGATTGCATGACCCTGGCTATCAAGGGGACACTTTTACTTGGACTAACAAGCGGTTCGGAAATGCTTGCATTCGTGAACGCCTGGATCGGGCTCTCTGCACTCAATCGTGGGTGGATAAATTCCCCGAGACTCTTGTTAAACATTTTACTGACCTTGGGTCGGACCATCGGGCATTACTTCTTGCGGACCGGCCCTATGTTAGGCATAGTCGCCCGTTATTCCGATTTGACGCTCGATGGGCAAATAACCCTGAAGTGGAGGCAATGGTCTGCTATGTGTGGAAAGAGTCAATTTCGGGTACCCCGATGTTCCAACTCTGGGAAAAGCTCAAAAAAGTGCGCCATCTTCTCTATGATTGGAGTAGGGTTGGAACTACCAATTCACTTCGTAATATCAAAACCCTCCAGGGAGAAATTGAGAACCTCAAAGCCAATCATCCGATAAACTGGGAGACGGTAAAAGAGCTTGAGGTGGAACTTAATAGACAATGGGAGGCAGAAGAAGTATATTGGCAACAAAAGTCCAGGGTTCACTAGTTGAAAAAGGGTGATAAGAACACCTCTTACTTCCATACAGTCACTCGTACTAGGAGAAAGAGAAACTTTGTGGCTGGCCTGTATAATGCAAACGGCGACTGGGTTACTGATGAAAAAGGAAAGGCTGACATCGCCTGTCAATATTATCAACTCTTGTTCACCTCTGAAAACCAAGTGACAAATATGTTCGAAAGAGTGGCGGGGCTTCCAATTGCCCAAAGTGTAACCCAGGAAATGAATGATAAGCTGACGGCTGAGGTCCTGCCACAAGAGATTCGCAAGACTGTTTTCGACATGGGATCCAAACAGGCTCCTGGCTCTGATGGGTTTACAGGGAAATTTTTTAAAGCCTTTTGGGATCTCGTTGGTGAGTCAGTAATTGCAGCGGTCAGGTCATTTTTTGCGACCAGTAGAATGCTTCGGAGCTTCAATCATACATGGCTGACATTAATACCCAAAGTCGAGAATGTTGAGAATATGAAGCAACTTCGCCCTATCAGCTTGTGCCAATTTGTTTATAAGATCATTACAAAAGTCATGGCTACAAGGTTGGCTGACATCCTTCCGAGGATTGTTTCTGAAGGGCAGAATGCTTTTATCCGTGAAAGGCACATCATTGAGAATATCCTGGTAGGACACGAGTTGATGCATTACTTAAAGATTAAGACACGCGGCAAGAAAGGGTACATGGCTCTAAAGGTTGACATGGAAAAGGCCTATGATAGAGTTGAATGGCCGTTTCTGCTTGCTGTCTTGGAGAAAATGGGATTTAGCTCTGTGTGGAGAGGATGGATTCAGGAATGCCTTCGATCAACTTCATTCTCGGTCCTCATGAATGGAACCCCTTCAAGATATTTCACACCTTCCCGGGGGCTTAGACAAGGGGATCCCCTCTCCCCTCTTTTATTTGTGCTTTGTACGGAAGGGTTTGCGGCGCTTCTTCAAAAGGCTGTATCAGAGAAGAGATTGGGAGGTGTGAAAGTTGCTCCTCGAGCCCCTCGTATCTCACATCTGTTCTTTGCTGATGATTCCTACTTATTTCTTAGAGGGAATCTTCAAGAATATGAGAATCTGATTACCGTCTTGAATGAGTATGAGGAATTGAGCGGCCAGCGGGTCAATTTGGATAAATCGACTGTCTGTTTTAGCAAAAATATAGTTCGTGAAGATCAGGAGTTTTTGGCAGCAATTCTGGGGGTGGGAGCGGTTGGGGTACAAGATAAGTACCTGGGGTTGCCGACTCTGATTTCCTGATCAAAAATGGCCACCTTCCGCTACCTGGAGGAAAAATTACTGGAAAGATTACAAGGCTGGAAGCAAAGAACGTTATCTTGGGCAGCGAAGGAGACATTGATTAAATCAATTGCCTTGGCATTGCCGTTACATGTTATGTCTTACTTTAAAATGCCATTGTCCCTTTGTAGGATCCTTGACAAACATGTAGCCAGATTTTGGTGGGGAGGGACGGATGAGCATTCCAGAATCCACTGGTTGTCTTGGCGTAACTTGTGTCGAAGTAAACATGAGGGGCGAATGGGTTTCCGTCGCTTTGAACATTTTAACCAGGCTTTACTGGCTAAAATTGGATGGCGTATTCTTCAGGAGCCTCATTCCCTGCTAGCTCAAGTTTACAAAGGGAAGTACTTCCTAAATGGGACTTTCCTACAGGCTCAAGCGCGCTCACGTCCTTCCTGGGGGTGGCAAAGTGTATTATTTGGAAGGCAACTGCTTGAACAGGGCTTACGTTGGCAGATCGGTGATGGTCAATCGGCATCTTTGCTCTTCTCGAAGTGGATTCCGCGTATGCATCCTGACTTACCAGTATTTAATCCTCAGGTACTCCCAGAGGGAGGGGATCCACGGGTGGCGGAGGTGATCGACCAGACCAGGGGAGGCTGGTGTACTAGTAAGCTGAGCCAATGGTTCGATCCTCCTACCTGCCGTATGATTCAATCTATCCCTTTGCCGAGGCAAATGATGGAGGATAAACTTATTTTGCATGGTACGACCGATGGAGTGTTCACTGTGAAATCTGTCTATCATTTAGCGGTTGATCTAGATAAGAGAAAGGGGTGTTGGAGGTCTGTGGCCAGCTGGATGGATAGATCTAGCTGGATTTGGCTTTGGGAGACTGATATTCCGCCTAAACTGAAAGTGTTTCTCTGGCAAATCTTTCACCGTATCCTCCCCACGACAGAGGGTTTAATTGAAAAATGTGTGCATGTTCATCCTCGTTGTCCGGTGTGCTGGGAAGAAGCGGAAACAATGGAGCATCTATTTCTGGACTGTCCAGTGGCTCGGGCCTTGTGGGACTACGCGGGATTGGAACATTTAGGACAAGGGTTGCCGCGGCATTCTTTCCCTTTGTTCCTGAAACGGCACTTCTCCCTCATTCGCCAACCTTCTATGATTCTCTCGGTGGTGGCTATTCTTTGGCGGATTTGGAAGTCCAGGAATTGGGTTGTATTTGAAGGCAAGCAATTTGGGTTTCCGGCTCTATTACGCCAGTACCACCAGCAGTGTGAGGAATGGGAAAGGTTGACGGCAGAAAGGGAGAATCCGGGTCCCAGCCCCACTTCTCCTTCGTTGGGGCTTCCTGCGGGCCCCACTTCTCTTTCGTTGGGGCTTCCTGCGGGTCCCTCAATGGTGTGTATGTGGGATGGGGCTACAAGAGCTGGGTCTCATTCGGCGGGCGGAATAGTTCTTTTTGGACCAAATAGGGACATCATTCTAGCTAAAGGGGTCCAATATTGGCCTATTGATGACCCCCTGGTGGTGGAAACTCTTGTTTTCAGAGATGCCATCTTGTGGTGTATGAACAATGGTTTTTTTTATGTGCGATTTGAAGGTGATGCCAAGATTATTATCGACAAGCTTAATCAAGGAGATACCAGAGATAGCAGGGTTGGGGTGGTCTTAGCGGAAATTAGACATCATATTGTGATCCACCCTGGGTTTAGTTTACGATTTGTAGGACGGAAGAACAATAGGGTAGCTCATGTAGTGACTAGGAAAGCCCTTTCTTTGTATCCGTCTACTTGTCGTTCTTTCAATTTTCAGGCCTGGCTGTGTTCCAGGATGTAACTGCCTTTGTTGAATCAATATATGATATCTTTTGTTAAAAAAAAAAAATGGAGACCGGGGACATGAATTTCTTGTGCAATTACATATATGCATATGTTTCAGTTGTAGAATGTGACAAAACGTTTTTGAAAGCCTTCCGAAAAGAGCACTCACCACTTTGGCCCATCTCCCCCACTTTTTCATCATTACAAGAGACAAATAGATATATCGATAAGACACAAATCGACATGCCCTTATATTAAATGTGTTTAATATTTTAGTTAAATTGAAGGAGAAAAATAGGGTGGGTTTAACTTTAATCTCATTTGTATTTGTAGTCATCAGGCTGACATAAAAATGACACCATCTTGCTAAAGACAAGTGAAAACTCACCCACATTGAATTAACAAAATCATAATCTAACCGATTATATACTGAAAATTGAATCATCCAAGCTTAATTAAAAGATATAAGTAATGATGGAGTCATAAATTAATTTTTAAAAGCTAAAAAAATAAATTTCTAAGAGATTATAAAGCCTTAATAGTTAGGTGGGGTACCAAAACCTTATCAACAAATCTATATTTTACTTATATATTTTTGAAGGTTCCGATATTTTGAGTTGTTATCGGACACCTGTATGCCATCGGGGAGTTTTGAAAGCCAGATCGAGTATATTAGCCCAGGCAGGGAACCTACGAGAAATCAGACCTTTTTATGAGAATTATTTTGGATTGAGAGATGGGGTTTGAGCTCTGTTCTCGTAATAGGTTTACAGAGAGGGGAACCAGAAGAAATGAGGGACAAATTTGAGTTATGTTTTCGAATTGGGCTTGTATTCTTATCGGGTATAGCCTTGCGGTGGCCTGAGTGTGGTTCAGTTGGGTTTAACTGGTTTCGTCTATTGACTCTTTTTATTATTATTTTTTGTGACGTGGCATGCTGACTGAACTGAATTATCAAATTTTCGAATGAAGATGAACGGAGTGATCACTTTGTTATTCGTTCAAATGTATTTTATTGAAATGTATTCGTTATTATTAATAATAAAGATAGGATGAATTTTATTTATACAAAACATCTCCATATAATTTTTTGTGAAAATTGTATTTTTGTACAAAATTAAATTTTAGTGACCGGTGGGATGGTGCATAGAATCTCATATTTTCACACAGCAAATCCGTATGAAAAGTATCCAATTCAGTTAAACATTTTCCCACACTTTCTCCAATGCTGTTTATTGACGCGTATGGTGTCAAGAAAAAATGGGACGAAATCGATTGGGTAGATGCATGTCTTGGGTTTTTTTAGGGTGCAGAGCAACTACGTGACTGGCTGGAGTTTCCGAGTTTTAAGCAAGTGTTAGTTAATTGTATTATAATGAGAGGCGGACCCAGGATTCTCGTATAGGTGTATCGCTTGATAAAATTAAATAAAATACTAAAGAAATTAAATACATTTTAATTAAAATTTACTTTGAAACACAATGAGAAGTGGGATCGAAAGAGGTAAAGGACAGGAAACATTAGGGATTTTTTATAAGATAGACAATAATAAAAAGCGATAGTCTATATGCAACCGGACTCCCGATGAAAGAGCCTTTTTTGTCACTAGGTGAACAGCTCTGTGAAAACTACAAGGATAAAAAAACAAAACCTTATTTAGGTAGGGAGAAAAAGGAGAAAACTTCCTTACGATTACCCTGCCTAAGACCTAAAAGTAATAAACCATTGCACCTAAATGCTTAAGCAATAGAAAGAACCCCAAATTTGTTATTAGTTAACTAAAATTTAAAATAAATAATATATGTTTACATGTTTTGAGAACTTTATGACGAGAAATTTTACAATGCTATATAGTATTAGTGCTATTGGTTTTTGCCTTTATGGTACAACTTGAAATTGTACCTTTAACGTTATGGTACAACTTTAGATTATACCTATATTGTTTGTACCAATTCTTTTATGGTACAACTTGAACTTGTACATTTATGTGATGGTACAACTTCAAGTTGTAAAGTTGTACCATAACATAATGGTACAAATTCTTTTATGGTACAATATAAACTTATACATTTCATGTTATGGTACAACTTTAAGTTGTACATTAAAGCACCAATACTATATAGTATAGTAGAAATGCTCTTTTATGAAACCAATTTTATCGTAATGATTGAAAGTATGTCGATTACAATTATTAAAAATGTGTCAGAAGTTCTAAATTCTAAAAATTATACCGACAAAACATGAGTCTCTCACAAAACATTCGGGCGGAGGTGTGTCGCTTGACACACCTCCCTAACACATGGGTCCGCCCCTGATTATAATGGTGGTCTGATTGAATTATTTTTATCATTAAAGTTCAAATTAATAGACGATTTTAACAGTATGAAAAGTTTAATCATGATGTTAGCATAAACTATTCTATTATTAACTTTTCCAATACAAACCTTTGAAACGGTTTTATGATTTTTGGTTTTGATTGAGCAACAAAGTACGAAGCATGTTAACAAAAGTGCAAAATTGTAGGGCTGGTCAAAAGATGGAAGGTAGTGAATTGGAGGAGGTGAACTGAAGCATGCGTGTGGAAAACCAAAGGACACAGGACATGGCTCTAAAGATAGGCAGCACTTTCCACCTGCCCACCATCATTGCAATTTGAGGCACTAGCTAGCTAGCTCCCGGGGTACGACATATCATGGGGATGGAATTGAATGAGTCAATTTGGAATAATTGATTTAAAATGAAGCAATTAGTTCAAATAATCTTGTTTGATAATATGAAATAGGATAAAACAATTGGAACGAGATAATTTTGCATCATTTTGAATGAACAGAATAGGGGACAAGTATTGTGGAATAATGCAATTCTGTGATATAATTCTATCAAATTGCCTCATTTCAGAAACTCACCCAAAATTTTTTTTCCAACGACCATCTATATTGTCACACTGACGGACTAGAGATTAATCGACAACGCAAAAAAGACAACGACCAACAAGAAAACACATGGATTTATGTGATTCACTAACACAATGCGTATTAGCTAGTGCACGGACACACAGAGAATCAACTTGACTATACTAGAGCGGATTACAAATTAGAAAGAAGTATGAAAAATAATTATAATCCATATAGTCAACCGGCAAATCATCCTGACTCAAGTCATATCAATAAATCTATGGATGATTTCATATGTCTTCATCTTTAGTTTAATTCTCTTGTCTTGAGTATGCGTGCAGGAGAAACATTCAAAGCGTCAACTAATTGATATCCCATCCCCAGCTACCAGCTACCAGTTTCTCCAACGCAATTCTCAGCCCTCTTCATGCTATTTTCATGACTTTCTGTGCATACATTTCTGTGTTCTCTACGCAAATTATTTTGCTAATCAGCAGTTTTTTAGAATCACAATAAAATTAGTACTCCCTTTTAATCACTTAATACAAAAATTACCCGAATTCAATTACATCACTCAAACTACAAATCTGTTAAGTATGTAACAAAATGAAGGGGAAAAAATGAGATCGAAACTACAAAGTAATGGTGTACGAAAATCCTGCTTCATGTGTTCCGCTGGTGCCTTTGGAAGGAGAGGAACGCATAGATTTTCGACAACAAAGCCTCTACACCTAAAATCAATTGTTATAAAGTCAGGACAGCTGATTTCATGCATCTTTACAGCAATTAATTTCATCATTCCATCGATCGACAGCGCCATTAGCAAGAGTTCTACAAGAAATTGTAACTCCAAAAAAGCTAGCAAGCTACAGATCGAGTCACAACAAATATCTATTAGATTAGTTAGCAAAAGTGCTTTATGCCAACCCAACCCCGCGAGATTTCCCGTATCTGAACCTACTTTCTGGTTATTTCATGAGAAAACAAGAAGAAAAAGCAAATAGCCAATGTTGCAACTATACCTAGCTAGGTAGCTCCAAATAAGCAGTCAACGACATTAATTCCGTCGTTATTCGTTAACAAAGGAAAAAGAAACCATCAACTTCCATCGCCAACTACCCAACCAAAACATACATATAGCTAGATGATTGTCAATACAATTTCAACTGGGTGACCTTTCAAACAAGTGGGGTCAATGAGTAGTGGTGGAATTAAGTTTAGCCAAATTTTATTTGATACGATAAAACAAATTATTAATATCAGCCTCTTCCCCTTCGTCTTTCCTCTAAGAATCAGAATTGTCCAATTTATTGTATGATCTTGAAGTAAACGGTACAAACTTTATAACATGATTTATAGACGTGTGTAGGAATATCAACAACTTGACATACATAAAATTGGAAAGGAATTAGAGATGTAATTTAGGGATCATGCTATTGGTATTTTCCTTTTGGTTTTCTTTTCCCTTTCCCCTTCTTTCCATCCTCCCCAGAGCTTGTAGCCCCAAATACCTCATCTCTCTATACTCATGCTCAAAAAAGAAAATGACTTCGTTATCACAGTTATCATACAAACTAGCAAGACAATAAATACAAGTACGAAAAGATAATTATCATTCACAACATCATATAAATAAAGACTAGAATGCGAGATTTGCTTTGTCAACTGCAGAAATAGTCAGAGAAGGATGAATAACGGGTTCTGACTCTTAAACCTATTTGAGACATTGTGTGCATGGTTGTTTGCAATATCCAATAGGTGTGAATTGAGATGTATAGAATTGCGTCTTTGGTTGGTTTTGAATATTGAGACGTTTTCCCGTTAGTCAAAGTTCAAAACTATGTGATTATACTAGTATGCGGTTATTAGTTTTCTTATTTGTTAATCACTAAGCAAAATACAACTAACAAAAATGAAACAATTATGAAATTATCAGTTATCAGTTAACCACTAACCGCCATTATCGGTTTGGTTATCGGTTAAAATTGATAACCGACTTACCGTTTACCACCTCTACTTCTAAACAGTTCCAAAGGTCTGAATCATATTCCAAGTCGGTTTAGATCTCTTCATTGACTTGCTCTTCAGGTTTCCGATCCCCTAGGGGAACGACATCACTCGACTTTTTGCGAAGAAACTCGACCCAAGAGATCCTTTCTTATCCATAAGGCTCCTTGTCAAAATTGGGCTAATTTGGTAACAACGATCTGGGTCGTTACGGTTGCCGCTCTGGCTCTGTATTTTGGGCACCATTAGCTAGGTACATCTTCACTTCATAATAAGCCTTAAGTGTACTTAGAATATGAGGTCGTTTGGAAGTTGCGATTGTTAGATAGATCTATTGTTGTGAATGCATGTATTATATTATACATTTATTGCCGAATTTGATGTATTGTAGAATGCAAAGTTCGGTATGCGTGATTGTGTATGTCGCATCAGCTAAAAGCTGAGACAAAACAATCTCAACTCAACAATCTCAACAATCACAACTAATAAAAGTGGACATATAACAATTACTCATTTTGAGTGATAGTTTTTGTCACATCACAGAAACGATCCATGTATTGTTTCTGCTAAAAAAGCGATGCATTCTAAACAATACATGTACAGTAACAATTTCAACAAAACAATCGCAACTTCCAAACAATCCCGAAATTACATGAAAACCTATGCAAAATGGCATCAAGATTTTAAAACACCTAAATTCCATATATCACTTACGGCCTGTTTGGATACAATTCCGGAAGAAATGGAAATGAAATTCCATTTTCATTTTCTATTTTTATAGAATTCCATTTTCCGTTTTTGGGTTTGGTATAATTTCTACAACTATGGAAATGAATTGCACTTTTAACTATAATTAATAATATAATATGTTTGTTTTATCTTGGGAAATGGACTATGAATGATAGAGAAAGAGAGTAGAGTGAAAATTGATTAATAAAATAATAAGACATAATGATGGAACCCACTAATTTCATCTTCATAAACCCAATTCCTACCACTTTTGATAGGAATTGTAATTCCCAAAACTTAAACTAAATGAAATTCATTTCTCAACATTTTTATCATTCCAAACATAAAATATATAATTGAAATAGGAAATAGAATTCAAGTTCTTGAGTTTTTTTGCCTATCCAAACAGGCGGTTAGGACAAATAATTACCAATTTCATAGTCAAAATGTAATTCATCTAAAAATGCACAAGCGAGGAATGAATATTGTGAAAAATGAAGTTTAAAAAGGAAAAAAATAAATACACGAAAATGGGGAGGTAGATAGATAGGTTGAGGATGGGTGATAATCCACTTATTAACACAGACCGTCCAAATGCAACGAACACCAAAAAGGCTCATTAATGGGTAATTGGCAAGAGACAGCAGCATGATCAAGTGGGAAAAAGGTGAAAAAGCAACTTAGATCCGATGGCTGGCTCCACAGTTCGATCACGCTAGCTAATTAACATAAATTAAAACACAATTTAGAAGTAATGATTGATTTTGTTTATTATTACTTTTACAACATCGTATGCTAATTATATTCTTAGTGTTAATTATTACAGTCATAATGACACACTAAATATATTTCTAACCCTGTTATTTGTTGAAATTCAAATTTAGCATAATATTTCACCCACCACGCCAATCCAAATTTAGCAATCGGAATTACCGGAAAAAAATAACAATCGGAGCTAGGTAGTGGCAATTTTTTTTCCCCAGTGTGTGCCGAACCGGCCTGTTTAGCTATTGGCGATATTGAAATAGCATGGGTGTAAAGACATTGTCATACGTTTAATTTGTCTAGTTGTCGTCTAAGTGTGTGCCTAATCAGATTAAATGATTAATCACTTACTTAACAATTTATAATAAGAAAAATAGCTTACAAGCTAATAGAATCATATTTCAATTGCTTATAAAGTTCTTGAGCTTTTGGAATGATTATGAGAGGAAATTGAGTTTGTACTTTGTATATGATGTTAATTTTCTCATTTATATATTGACTGCCTTGGACGATACGTAGGCATCGCCTTACTCAGTCTATTGTGAAGAAAAGAAAAAAAAAAGCTTTACTCAGTCACTGCTATGGATACCTGAAATCACTAGGTGAGGCGTTTTGGCGTTGTATGGCCCCTAGGTGTGCCTAAATGTAAGATTAAGCACACCTTTTTGGAACCCTGGGCATGAGCACTGCTAATGCTTTGCCCTTATATGTCTACCTCATCTTGACTGGTTTTCACTTGATTTGTTTTCATGTCTATTTGTATTTCTTCTCTTTTGACTATGAGAGCTTGATCGCAATCAGATTGTGTTGTTGTCCTTATTTAATCACTAATCAAATGGATACAATAGGACTTAAATTGGATTCCGATCACGTACATATATTTTGTTTCAAACCCAAGTGTTTCTCGGTGAACTAAAACTTCACGTGCGTGAATGGCGAACAACGGAGGAATAAACAACTCGGAGGATAGAAGGAATACAACGATCATCAACAAACTCATCCACAATCGAGTGAACTAAAAGAGGTGGTCTGTGTGTAATCTGCCCCATCTGTAGAATCATAAGTCGATTTGATGGTGCTACGAAGATAAATCAAGGGAAGTGCAACCGAATCTGTTGGTTTCTCAAGTGATGGATCAATCTCATTTTCTTATGGAAATTTTATGATTGTATTTCGTATGTTTTTATTGTTGAATTACTTGCTCTTCGTGATGATATGAGGTGGTGTCTAAGCATAATATTTGGTTGTTGCTTTTTGTGGTGACTCACATATGGTCATCCGACATGCTATATAGAAAGAAGCTACTCAATTGGTGGTTGTTGTTGTTGATGCTTGCTTAGTGACAAAATAGTCTTTTTAATCGATAGTTTGGTTGCATACGAACTACCGCGTATAGTTGTTGTCCATTTTATAACTTGGTTTGTCTGCTATGTTCGTTTTGCTTATATGGTAAAAAAGTGTAAGACTGCATCTATCATCTAATTAGACTCAATATTATGATCTATATACTTTTTAGTTTGTGAAGGGTAACATGCGAGTATGTGTCGACCGACCTATCACCAATGCCAAAGAGAAGAATTTCGCTAAGGTGGTTCGAGTACGAAGTAAGTGAAAGGAAGCAGGCAACCAACAATGAGTAGAGACTAGCGACTATTGCCTACTAACTGATGTCGGCCTTCCATTGCCTACTAACTGATGTTGCCTGAATAGTACTATTTTTGGTGATTGTTCCAAGACGTAAGATGGTGTTTGAGACCTCTCTTGATCTCAAGTGACTACAGTTCAGGTTCCATATCCACATAGGTATCATTCACCATGACAAACATTTAATACGAAACGAATATGAGTATTGAAGTACTTCCTCATCCCACCCCATCAGCATGCTAACAATAAAATAATAAGTGAGGAACAAAATTTAAATTTGTGTTGCATTCCGACATTCTTGCTTTACCATCCGTCCCAAACTAGTAAAGCAGAAACAAAAAAATCTCAACCCACATCATGGGCTGGCTCCACATGAAAATAATATATGGTGTGGTGGTGGGTGGCATTTCTTGTAATATGTAGGCCATCTCGAGGTCACCCTCAGAACCCACTTCTTATAAGTACACAAACACTCTGCAGTCTCTCGACACAATTGAATTGAATTCCTCCTCTCCCTGAGAAGCCAAGAACTATAGAAAGCCATGGGTAATTGCATGGTTGTTGAAGAGAAAGTGGTGAAGGTGATGAGACCAGATGGGAAGATCCTGGAGTACACATCACCAACCATAGTCCAGCAAGTCATGTCCGATTTCCCGGGCCAATTCGTCTGTGATCATTCATATTCATCACTTCAGCAGCAGCAGCAGCAGCAGAATATGCTGCCAGAGGCCAAGCTCGTGTGTGGTCGCTTGTATTATCTCGTCCCTCTGCCGCCTCCAGTACCAGCATCACCAGAAAAACTAGTTGTCAAGCAGAAGAAGAAAGTGAGGTTTGCAGTTCCAGAAGGAGGAGAGAAAGAGAGTAGCCAGAATAAGAAGGTAGAAGAACATCACCATGATGAATCTGATGTTAAAGGTGGTGGAGTGATGAGGATAAAGCTGGTGATCACCAAGCAGGAACTGGAGGAATTGCTGAAGAAAGGTGGGGTTTCTGTTGGTGACATGGTTTCTCATCTACAGGATCAGCAAAGATTGGTGAAGGTTGATGTTGGAGAAAATGATCAACAGCAGCAGGAGGAGGAAGAGTGGCAGAAAAATTGGAAGCCTGTACTGGAAAGTATACCTGAAATTGCTTAGTACTTAAGGGGGGTAAATAAGCTGATGTTCTTCTGGGTTAGATGTAATATGTAGAATAGTAGTTTATGGAGAAGAAAAAAGGGTATAATTTTACTGCTCCAGCACAGTGGAGACACACTCCTGGTCCTGGAAGATGTAAAATAGTGTCCTTGAATGTATTCCAGAGCTACCAAGCAAACTGTATCCTTCAAATCTAAAAATATGGAAACTCAGCAAACAAGCTTTGATCTGCTTCTGATCCCTACTCCATTGATGTTCATTAGCTGCTCTAGCATTAGGGGGGAAAGATGTTGCAGAACTGGTGATTGGACTGGTCTGTGCGAAAATCCCCACAAGCAAATCAGCAAGGGAAGGTGTTAATATAAACCCAGAAATGCTTTTCTTTCTTCTAAGGTAATGGCCATTATTACAACAATGTTTTTCTTTGTGAATAGAATCAATGATTCCAGAGTTTACTAATGCCATGAGCAGTGGTATGGGCCACTATGGCAGTTAGTGCCGTTTCTGTTCTAATTAATGAAACTAGGTCCTGCACTGATGGGAAGCAGTCATATGGTGGATCTGATCAGCGAGTATAATGATGGAAACAGGATCTACCGTGTCGGTAATCGAGTCAAAGAATAGAGAATCGATCTGAATATTCGAGATTTGGGAAAACTGGTTTAATGATGGAAACATGGTCTATTATCGTGTCGGTAATCGAGTCAAAGAATTGAGAATCGATTTGAATATTAAGGATTTGAGAAATTTTGCGAATAGAATTAGCATTTGAATGAAGAAAGCTTTGAAAAGAAGAAAAAGGGGAGGGGGAGTCCGGCTAGGGCCGAAGGAGAAAGAGACGAGAAGGAGGGGGAAAGGGGATCGGTCGAATAGAGTAGAGAAGAGAGGAGAGAGAGATTAGGTTTCACGATTTCTGATTTTGGTTAAACTTACTAATTCAATCCACAATTTACGAATCGATAAGTTTAACCAGATTATGAGTAGATTATGAGAATTGGGCGAATTATATGTTTCTTTTTCTACTGAATCTCTTAATCTACTCATAGTTAACCATCAAAGCTCAAATGCCAAACACATAACTTCCAAAAACCTCGAAAATAAACTCAAATATCCACACAAAAAATAAAACAAAAATACCATAAAACATAAATAAAATCCATATATGAAAACTGAAGGAGAGCTGAATGACCAATCATGACAAATTCAAGCATATATGTTGCTCCAAACAATGGTTAGTGCTCTCCTCTGTACATCAACTTCCCACAAGTAGGGCTGCAAATGAGCCAAGCTGCTCGCGAGCAACTCGGCGTTCGAATCGGAAAAAACTCGTTCGACACTCGACTCGTTGTTTAACAAGCCAGCTCGCGAGCCGACTCGTTAGTAAACGAGCCAAGCTTGAGCTAGGCCATGCTCGGCTTGATAAGCTCGTGAGCTAGCTTGACTCGGTGGCTTGTTGAGCTAAGCTCGTGAGCTGGCTTGTTTAAAGCTTGTGGAAGGATTAATTACTCTTCTGAACATGAAAATTATCTTTTTAATAAGGATGTGTATGGAAGTTACATGTTATTTTTAGTTTCTAGTGTTCTTTTTATTATTTTTAATTTCTAATGTTCTTATTTGTACACATTTTTCAGCAAGAATGGTTTCAAATCGAGCTTTTCTTGAGCCGAGCTTGTACTCAGCTTGACAAGCTGTGTTAATGACCATTTATCGAGCTCTGTCGAGCCGAGCTCGAGCTGGATTATTTTTAATCGAGTCGAGCTTGAGCTCGAGCTGGATAATCAAAATTCGAGTTCGAGCCGAGCTCGAGCTAAAAAATTTATAAACGAGCCGAGCTCAAGCTAAGCAAAAACTCGACTCGACTCGGCTCGTTTGCAGCCCTACCCACAAGGAAAACGTATGGACGACTCAGGACGACTACTTGCCTTGTTTAACATAACAAACCCGAGTCTCTTCTCATTTACCTCTCCCCCTTTTTTTCTGCCTACGATGTGCCGTAGGGTTAGGAGAAATGGGTCATGTGGACAGGATTTTAACTCCACCCACGCGCAAGAATTAACCAGTTACGGTACCTCTAGTGGTTGACTGACTCTGGCCTTGCCAAGTCAATTTACTCTGTTTTATCCACTTCCACTGTGTTATTATTGCAGTTTACGATAACCGGACCAGACTGGATTTGTGGTTGAATCAGATAACCGATGCTAACTGGTCTGGGTTTTGCGGTCTACCTTTACCTGGCCTCTACAGCAATGAATGACTTATGAACTGATTTGTGATGTAGTTGTTTACTTCAGTACAGTAGTTAACGTGTTTCTTACGGCAGTAATCAAGCAGAGCAGTACCAAATTTTCGCATCAAACACCTGATTAGGGTTATTGTTAATGTGCAGAACTAGGGATGGCAATGGGGCGGGTTTGGGGCGGGTTTGCCTAAACCATCCCCATCCCCATCTTCAAATACCCAAACCCATACCCGCCCCATACCCATGCGGGAGAATGTTTTGCAAACCCATCCCCATACCCGTGGGTTTCGGGTACCCATGGGTAATATCCATCCCCGCACATCCAACATTATTATACCTAAAACTTACAAGAAAAGTTTTAATTATAACCATAAACAAACCTATTATGTCATGAAGTCAACAAAACACAGTCATTTTCTAAATACGATTCAAAGAATATGATCCTAAAACATCCATTAATACATAATATAGACTACAATATTTTTAAAATTATTATGCTCTAACTCTTAATACATTTACTAAGTAATAATTAACAAACATAATCTTGTTGACAATGGGGAAAGTAAAACTGTAAAAGAGTGGAAGGAGAATTGAGGGAAATGAATTAGGTTTTGATTAAGGTGGTTACTCAATTGCATTTTTACTATTTATTTTCTCGAGTTATCATCATCATTGATAGATTACAATTTAATTCACATATTTTTTTTATATGTGAAGAAATTCTCTTGGTGGTGCGGGTATGGGTATGGGTATGGGGCGGGGGAGGCTAAAACCATACCCGCCCCATACCCATCAAACTTTTTGCGGGTTTTACCCATACCCGCCCCATACCCGGTCAAAGCGGGGATTCCCCGCATTGACTGGGTCGGGGGCGGTCGGGTACCCGCGGCCATGGGTTTGATTGCCATCTCTATGCAGAACCATTCAGAGCAGAGGTGAAATAACAGGCATAGTAAGTATTAATACTAAGTCAGCATATACATATATACATGCCTTTCCACTATCCATTCAGGGCATGCTGAAACTGCAAAACTGAGAAAGCAACAACTGATACAACTCCCTTTGGAACCTCTATAATCTGCACGGTTTGATCTTTACTTTGAAGGCATGACAAAGGACATATGCCACTTTTCCTCATCTTCAACTTGAGATTAATATGGAGATCATGAATCGAACGGGCACGATGAGGAAACATAGACGAAAATCTACTTTGCGTAGCAATGGCTTTTCTTGCAATGAACACTAGCATTTCCATGGGATTCATTCAGTACAACCCTATGATACTAACACAACAGAAAGATACAACTGTTTCAATCAAAATTCACCTTCTTGTTAGTTAGTTAGTACCAGCCATCAAGGCCTCCTCCAAATTTCAGCTCTCCAAAATTATGTGTGTTTACAATCTGATCCCTCACTTACTTAGATTGTTGACATAGAAAAATATAAGTGACCATTTTGTAACACGATTAAGTTGAGTGCCATTCTTGTCAATTTAACCAACCGGAACTTCGTCGCCCTTTAATTCTCAAAAATCCCCAATCGTTCGACTCATTCTTCTACATACCTCCGGGCTAAGATCTGCAGTGATAGCATTCGAATCAATCAAACCACGGAGAAGCGAGTAAAATATCATCCATGGCTACGGAGCAGAGTTTCCAAGTTCGCAAGCTACAGCTATCAGACAAAGGAAAAGGATTCATCGATCTCCTGCGACAGCTCAGCGTCTGCGATCCCATCTCCGACGAGGATTTCGAGGCCAGGTTTCAGGAGCTGAGCTCCCATGGCGACGACCACCTCATCTGCGTGATCGAAGATGAACGGCAGGGGAAGATTGTAGCCACCGGCTGCGTTTTCGTCGAGAAGAAGTTCTTGAGGAACTGCGGCAAGGTCGGACACATCGAGGACGTGGTGGTCGATTCAGGCGCCAGAGGGTTGCACTTGGGGAAGAAGATTGTGGAGTTTCTCGCCGACCATGCGCGGTCCAAAGGTTGCTACAAGGTGATTCTGGATTGTAGCAGCGAGAACAAGGCGTTCTATGAGAGATGTGGGTTCAAGGAGAAGGAAATCCAGATGGTTCAGTATTTTGTTTAGAACTGTTAAGAATTGATCTCCAATTCTCCATTGTAATGTTCTTTCTGCCTGGTAATTGTTTTGAATTGGAACTGGCAAGAATTTTGGTTAAACCTTCACTGTGCCCGAGATGAAACGGCGTCGTATCCGAATTGCGACTGCGTACCTCCTCACCTGCCAACTGCCATTGAAAAAGTAAAACTAAAAAGGAAGAGCCAACAAAAACCCACCACCGAACGCCAGCCTTTGCTTTTGCGCCAATCTCCCTCCTCCTTCTGACCTCTCTGTCGATTTGAAGAAAAGGGAAATAAAGATGTATGCTTGTTCGTCTTCCCTCTAAACCCTCTTTGAGCCGATTCCATTTTCTCGTTTGCTTGGGAGATTGGAGTACCCTTGTCTCGGTGTTCTTGCTTGCTGGGGTTTTCTCGTTGCGGCTTATTGCAGCAAGTTATTGGCTTCAAGTTGGGAACTTTTTTTGTTCTTCTCGTTGCGGCTTATTGCAGCAAGTTATTGGCTTCAAGTTGGGAACTTTTTTTGTTCGTGTTGATTGATTCATTGAAAGTGCAAAAATGGCTTCCAGTTTGCAGCAATGGGAAGCCGATCCTCTCTTCTCAGCAGCCGAAGTTGTTCAAGATTCTGCCGACAGGTTGGATTGCTGGGCTGATTCTCCTTAAATGTTGCTTAAAAGGGTTTAATTTCTTTTCCCCTCTGTCTTATTGGAAAACAAAACAAAGAAGCTTATATAGCTTATGCGTGGAGCAGAATCCCTTCTGATTGAATTCTGAACTATTCTCGGGAAACTGTTTCTGGGTAATTGTTGAAATAATGGGGTTTTCTTTTTGCTCCCCAATAATTATGAAGAAGAAAAGAATTTGTGCAGGTTTCTGTTGATTGTGTTATGACTTTGGATAAGAGAGCCTTGGTTTCTTCCTTTGTGTTTGGCATATTGACAAGGGAAGATTAGATAGTTACTGCGGTATCCAAAAGTATAAGACTGTTTTTGTTATATTCTAGGATGGACTCATTGTTTCGCCTTCTTCTACACGACCAAGCCTTGCTTCAAGAGGATCATTCTGATCCAAGGCTGCTCGCCACAATAGATTACCATAGGCGGGATCTCGTGACTATTCTCGAAACAGCAAAGTGGCAGGTACTGGTTTCTCTTTGTTGTCGTCATCAGCTGGTACATTGATGCATTGCTACTGCTGATCATGGTTAACTTTTTCAACTTGGCAGTTGGAAGATTTCGAACGAGCAGTCAACACTTCAGCCATGGCAGACAAGTCTCAATCGAAGGAGGATGTGGTAGCTAGACATAGGCAGTTCATTACAGCAATTAGGGAACAAATAAAGCTTGTTGAGGAAAGAATAGAGGGTCCTTCGATGAGGAAAAGCGCGTGGGTGAATTTGAATGACCAGGACAGGGATGGATTGGCTTTGTTTCTTGATCCAACTTCAGCATTGAGTTTAACAGGTGATGAGATTGTTGAGCAAGAAAAGATTGAGAAGATACAAATGAATGGACATGTACATGGACACCATTGTCTTGTGAACGGAGATACACATAAAGAGATCTCCAGTGATAGGGATTGCAATATTGAGGGGAAGTGGGACCTGGAAGCTAGTGAAGCAGCACCATCCAGAAATATATTCCATGAAAACATGCTGAGAGGAGTAACCAGTAGAGTTAATTTGAGATTCTTGAGAAATTTCTGGACCATGTATGGGAACAAAGGCAGCAGAAGCCATACAAAGAGGTTGAAAGATGGGGAAGATCAAATCAATTCCCAAACACCCTTCGATGATTCCCCTTATGTTCAGGTACAAATTTTCTAAAGTTTGGTACATAAATGGTGCATTAGGTGCTTCCTAGAGAACATTATAAAATCCAGTATCTATATTTCTGGTGCTACACCTTGGTGAGAAAGAATGCTTCTTTGCATGGATCACTTACACGCACCAACCAGCTTTTCTTAATGCATCTTTAATGCATAGAATCAATCTGCTCATTATTTATGTTGTGAGTTTGGTGTATTTATCAACTGTTCAACTTAATAATCTGTAGTTCTCAGACATAGCAGACTGTTTTCATTAGATTTATTCTCTAACTGCATGCATTATCAACAACCGTCTGATAGAAATCCAGTGGAAATCTTAAGATGCTGATGATTAAATTAATGTCTTCATGACAGGGCCAATTAGGATGTGGATTTGAAAGCTTCCAAGTTCTAATTTCTAGGTTTCAGGCTAATGCGGTACGGTTGAGTAGCAATCTTGGAGTAAGATATCAAATGTTGCCTGCTCATGTTCAAGTAAACCGGCATTCAGTGCAAATGGTGTTGACGATGATCTTTGCCCTCATATTTTTGGGTAAGGAAAGCTTATTATTTTGCTCATCACTTTCATATCTTCTTGTCAGGATCCTTATCCGGGATCTGATCCTGTGCAGGTATACTGGTCTTTAGAATTGCTTGACCATAGAATTCATTGGTTATAAGCTCAACTGCAGCATAATTAAGCCGTTAATATTGCTGAGCTGCATGCTGGTGAAAGTACATCCAGAGTACTAAATTCCTCTTCGGATGATGCCCTTGGAAGCATGTAACAATCTCCAGGAAGTGGAATATTAATTCATCATCAGCATCGGATATAAGTACAGAACACGAAATCCTAGGACTAGCCTGATGTTACTTCTGCATGCAACCTTTGCAGCCACATTGTATGATCAGATTTAGCCCCATGGTGCAAGTTCTGATGAATGTCAACAAAGTCTACCTGTTATGTGAAGAACCAAATTGTTAATTGAGATTTTGAAAGTGTTGTGAAGAGACAAATTGTTAATGGTGTGCTGACATTTGTTGTTTCACTTTTTTACTGCACTGTAGAGGATGGTTGTCGTTGCCCAAAGGAAGTTCAGGCCTTCATCAATTCCAACTTCCTAGCCCTAAAACATAAATCTCTCTTGGTTATCAAAAAGAAGAATGTATTAACCATGAATGGTGTATTAACTTTCTTGCGTAGGAATGTACCAATGGTTACAGTAATTGAGCAACGGACTATTGACTATTCCCACGAAAATGGGAGTATGAATATACATGAAAGTTGTTGTAGGTTGTGGAATTCCCAGATTCAAATCAAATGAGAAAGTCGATCACCAGGAAATATACACATTCTACTCTGATTTATTCTCAATCTCTCTGAACCTCCGTTCCCAATCTTCAGCCTCGATCTCTTGCCCGATTATCTCTCTTTCGGTACTGTAGACTATGCGATCCTGTCCTATCACTGTTTTCTGAGCCATATCCCGAGCACTAAGAATCTGCAGTGAGAAATTCACAGACAAACAAATAAGCTGCTGAAAACCATCAAATGGGATTTTTCAGTTTCATACAAGCAGTCCTAAGCTAACTCTTTAGATATTATGGCGAAAGTGAAGATGTTTGTGATGCAACTAATGCATTGTAGTAGTAATACCTTTCGTCTTAATGAAAGATCCGGCAGTTCGAGCACTTTGGCAAATTCTTTCCTCAATATGTTCCTCTTCTCTATTTCAGCATTGCTCTTGGAAACAAGGAACCAACGAACCAAAGGGATTGCAAAGAAAGAACCCGCATATACCTGCAAAATTTTGCAAGAGTAAACATCTATCAAAACAGGCAACAGAAAACTAGACAAGAACTTGAGAAGACCTGAATCAGGAACCAAAGCTAGTTTTGTGACTTTTTAGAATATGGATCACAGATATACCTGGAGTAGTGGAAAGATGGAGCTAACAAATTGAATCCATCCACCTTGAGTAATAGGCATCTCCCTGACAATCAAAATAGAACAAAGAGATGAGTAGGAGACCTAAAAACAGAGCCAAATACCAATATCAAGACAACATACTACTTCCCACAAAAGAGGGAAAAGGAAAAAGGGGAAGGAGATTCATACTTCATCATGGCTCCAAGAACAATTACTCCAAACAGATTGAGCCCACCCAACCCAATGACCATTGCTCTTTCCGATGCGTTGGTTTTACTGCAAAGAAAAATTCTTTGGATCAGGGAGCTTGATCTTTACAGATCTAACAAAATGCTGGAGGTATTCCAAACAAGTGGAAGAAAACCTGAATTCCAATTTCTTTTCCTCAAGATAGTTCTGAACTCCTCCAACCCAATCTGTCCATCTTTTACTTCTTCCCACGTAATCCTTCCTACCGCTTCTTTGGGACGAAGCTGTTCGCTGAAGTGAGGGAAATCGATACACGATATTGCCCTAGACAGGATTGAATAAGCAAAGGTTCATATCAGATATAACCTTAGTAGTAGCAGAGATGCAGATAGACTAAATGAACCAGCTTTTATAAGCTCATATAACTATGTGGCATCTTTCTTTGCTATCCATACCTCTTCATCAATTTCTGGTTGGCCATCAAACTTAAGGAGAACAGGTAAGACATATGATTCATCATTCTGAAACCAAAGAACAGAAGAGCGTCATATAAGACAATATTGTCACTAGGTCAGAGGATCACAAAGTGGAATTAGTCAACTCCAACTACTAGATATTGGATTGAATAACGAGAGGAAGTATGTTATGTGCAAAAACAGAACAGTAAACTTCCTTGATAGATTTAAAGGGAAAGGGAACGGCTTGCAAAGGCATAACACATTTGCATTTAGTAGACCCTTTAACATTTCAACTATGCGCCTATAAGATGCAAACAACAGAAATTTAGTCCAGTACTTGGATCCAATGAAAATCTAGTCTTGATTAAGATAAGAATTTGGTTAGAAATGAAAATTTAGTACAGTACTTGAATCGAATGAAAAACGTAGTCTTGATTAAAATAAGAACTAGGGTTAGAAACGAGACTCTGACCTTTTTATGTAAGTTGAGCACAAAAAAAAGTCAAGCTTTTACCAATTAAGAACATCTACAACATTGGAATTTAAGAGAAACTTGCAAGGCAACAGAAAACAGATCAAATGGTACGTAAAAAAACAAGAAATGTTTGCATCGGCACTAAGTAATGCCGACAATTTATCTTTAAAGTTGAAATATACAAGAAACCTGCAGAGCAGATTTATAATTGAGGAGAAGCCCACTCCATTGTGTAAGTCGAGCACAAAAAAGTTGGAAAAAAGGATGGTAATCACAAGAAGACAAAGAAATGGAAAAACATACCACATCCTTGGTCTGTATATCCAGATAGGGAGCAAGTTCCTCAGCAGTCACAACACCACCATTGGAGGAAATGTATTGCCCGATCTGCAAAGGCAAAAAAAATCAAAGCGACTATTAAAAAATACATTTGACACCCGCTAATATCTCCAGACAAGTTTTAATCCACATACGACGCAATAGGCTCTCAAGTACTAACTTTCCACATCAAACGAGTGGGCATCTCTCTATTCTCTATCTAGTCTCATCCATTAATAACAGGGAACAGAATCGTTTGCACAACAGGATCACCTAATAGGTATTGAAGTTGTCATACAATATTTATTGAGCAGAAGTAGAGTAGAATACTAGGTGTGCCAAAGATTATCCATTCGTTGAACTAAAATGCTACATATTCAAGGATTTCTAACAACTGAGCAAAGTCCTAGACTGGCAACCAAACAAACAGAGCATATACTGTCTATGAAAATGTTAAGCCTATGTTGGCTTTCACGCATGGCATAGTCACAGTCAATGACAAGTGCCAACTGCAGGAAGATGGTTAACAACATGATAATAAACCTAACTAGTCTGACTGTGACAAGGCAACAGGCATATTGTGTTGAAAGATTCTAGACTGCTAATAAAACAAAGCTCCTAGAAAGAAGGTGCAATCAGACAAAGGTATTCAGTCCTGAATCATTACCAACTTCCACCTCTCTTCTTCTAGTCCTTGATTTGGATCGCCATCACCAAATACAAATGAGAAGATCTGGAGAAAAATATATAGGAAAATTAAGTTATTAAAAGCATCATAAAGAAGACCACTATAATAGATTGACTTAATATGGTAAGACGTCTCCACTTACAGATTCAAGGAAATTCATATTCTCATTGACATCAACTTGTTCTCTCCGCCTCCTGTAATAATATGGATCCCAAATCCTGAAAAAGCAACAAGGGAAATTCCAAACTTTCTTGATGTCAAGTTCTTCCTCATACAAACATCAGCTCTATCCAGACAAAGATTCCATATCCGCAAGCCATTTGCAGCCACTTGTTTTAAATATAGTTTGAAGGTCAAAGCCAATGAAAGCTAGCGATAAAACTTTGACCCTGGGACACAATCATGTCCCAGGACTTACAGTTCCGGTTTTATACTTGTCAAATTTAAAGGACTACAGACATAAGATGGCCAGAAATTACCTGAATAAATCTATAGGATTGAAGTACATATTGAATCCTGAACCATAAGATCTACCGCTACGTCTTTCACGTCTGTCATCATCACTGCCATCACAAATTCCATATCATAGCTTTTCCATCAGAAGAAGGATTCAGAGTGACACACCAAATATTGCTTTCCTTTATTTGTAAAGAAACGCAGCTCGAAAGTCAATTTCTCGATACCTTCTACTTGAAAGAAGAAGTATGATTGTAGTATAAACCACCACTACTGAAGCAACTAATGCTGTCCCAAAGGAAACTCTGATCAGATACTCAGCCGTGCTCTGTATTCAAAAGGAAAAGGAGTGGACTTTACAAAACTACCACAAAATTCTCTTCGAACATAGCTATCTAGGATAGAATAGCAAAGTAGTTCAACCACTAGAATACCTTTGTTTTATCAACCAGAGGTTCAATTTTCAATCTAAACGACTTGGCAGCAAGCTTTGTGCGGTAATCCTTTGGGAAAACATAAAGCACGTCCCCTTCATCTGAAACCTGTTTGGAACCATCTTGAATGCATTCGCCAAATCAAGAACTTCAACTAACATCGGGAGAATGAACAGCAGGAAAAAGATGCATGCCATAACAGTGGTGGAAAAGAAAACCATAGCTCATCAAATGGGAATGGTTCTCTTAATGAACCTTAAAACCACAGCTCCAACAACTAGACCCTACTGCAGAAAAGCAGAATATGCAGAGACAATGAGAAGAACAGAAACAGCCAAATCAAGTACTACCTCCAGAAAGCCATCAGTATCAGCAGCAAGAGCCTGCAGAGCCTTTTGAGCTTCGTTCAACTTAAGCCCAGCTCTGCTTGCCACGTCACCCAACGTAACCCTGCCTCCGCACCCATCAACGGCGTCCATCGTTCGGTTCCTGACATCCGTCGGCAATTTGTCCGTCTCCACGGCGGCGCCTGGCCTAATTGGAGTGGTCACATCAATGCTACTCGCTCGCACCACGAGCCGCGACGCCTTAAAGTTCGGAAATTTGTAAGAAACTCCTGGAAATGGCGCCGCCGCCGCCTGACGGTGTGTTGGGACTCTGGCGAAGGAACTGCGCGCGAAGATTAGAGAAGGACGTGGAGAAGAAGAAATGGGTCGGGACTTGGTGGGAGACATGGTGAAGCAAGAAGACAGAGACGCCATCAGAACAATCAAAAGGAGAAGACTTTTCCTTTTGGCGTCAGGTTCCGGCCATAGCTACTACAGCACACAGTCAGCTCGAGAACGGGTTGAGTTGAGAGTTGAGACCATCCATCTTGCGAGTGAAGGATTGCGGATTTTCTTATCAGTTATCCCCATTGCTTTAATTTTGCTATTTCTTTCCCCTTTTGCCGAAGTTACACAATTACAAAAACATCCCCAAATTATTGAAAAAGAGTAACCTAGAATGACACCTTATCAACTTGTTAGTTACCTCTAGCATAGAGGCAAGTACACGACGGAAGCCATGGAAGAAGCCACAAACTTGGAGGAATTGCATACAAATACAAGGGATACAAAGGCTTTTACATCATATACCAGAACCAAGGAAAATGAGCTGCATAAAACTGCACAGACTATCCTCACGTCTAGCACAAGATCATGTCTCTGAATTTTACTTGCAAGACGAATTTCTATTTCTTCTTCTAGAATTCGACAGTCCGTTCATTAACGTATTATAAGTAGCAAGATCAGGTATGAAATCTTTATCCAACATCTCCTCCACCAAGACTTCCCCTTCCTTACTCTTGCCTTCTGTTGTATACCCAGAAACCAAAATGTTGTAGGTCGTGGAATCAGGCTCTAAACCCTTGGAACATCCCAATAGTCTCAACATGTCAGCATCCGACGTTCTGCCTACTTTGCAAACATCTTGAATTAGGCAGTTGAATGTTATAATATCTGGAACAATGACATTTCCGTTGAGCAACTTGTCCATCAATCTGAATGCCTCTTCTATTCTCCCTGACTTCCTCAAACCTTCAACCAACGTTGTGGAACAAATCAAGCTAGGAACATTTCCATTCTTCCACAACTCATACACCAGCTCCAATGCTCTACCTGCACACTTTTGCTCACAGAGAACAGACACTAGCCCAGAAAGATCAAATGCAGAAGGAAGAACTCCTTTCCTTGAAAAATCAATCAGTAACTCGCAAGCTTCCATCGTTCGGCTTTTGTTACAAAGTTCATCAACCAAAATCTCACAAGTCACAGTTGAAAACTCAATCCCAAGATCAATCATCTCATATGCCATCTTAATCCCATCCTCAATCTTTCCTTGTCTAAAGAAACCTTTGATCAAAGTATTGAAACTAACCACATTAGGGCTACAGCCCTTCTCCCTCATCTCCCTGAACAACTCCAAAGCCATCTCAAACTTCTTGTTCTTACAATAACTACTAATCAAGATGTTAAAAGTAAACACATCAGGTTTAACTCTATCCTTCAACATTCTGTCATAAACCTCTACAGCCTTATCATGCCGCCCACATTTCACAAACCCATTGATCAGGGTATTGTAAATAGCTACATTAGGCCTCCCATCAATCAATCTTCTCATAGTTTCAAAAGCCACTAACCCATCAATCAAGTTCCCAGCTTTACAGTAAGCGTTGATGGAAAACTGGAAAATTGGCTCAATTCTGGGGCAAGAGAAGATACCTTCACTACAGGGGCAGGGATTGGAAGCCATGAATTGGAGAAGTGGGGTGAGGTCTGAAAGCCTGTTGGTGTTGGCGAGACTTCGGGCCATCCACTCGAAAGTTGTGTGGTCATGTCGGAAAGAATCCACGGTGGCGGCCCAGCTGAAGATGTGGAGATCATAGTGACGGTAATGAGGGTGGTGGTGGAGCTTGGATTTGAAGAAGTGAAGTAGGCTCTGTGGGTTCACTGGTCGGGTTGTGAAGTAGGCTCCGAGGAAATTCAAGAGGGAATCGTAATTAGAAGTCGGCGTGAGAGTGAGGGTTGGGAAAGGGACGAGAGGTGCCGGCGGCGGCGAAGGCAGCGGCGGGATTGGAGATATCTGCGACGGAGATGGAAGTCTATCAAGCCTTTTCAGAATCGGCGGTAGCTTTGGCATATTGGTTTTTACCCCTTTTCCCTCTACCTTGCTATGTCTTTGACTGTTTTTCTTTATCCCCCTGATATGGAACAACAATTTCGCGGCTAACCCCGGCTCCTTCGCCGGCGACGACCTTTTGGGAACTAATCTTTTTCTGCTAATTGGAACTTGGAAACCGTCGAAACTTGTAATAGAGTAATAGAGTATAAGTACTAACTTGTAAGGAACAGAAGTAGGAGGATTGGTGGATGATTTTGTAATTAGCCATCCCTCTTATATTCCCTTTCTCTTGTCTTCTCCGCTCTTTCTCGCGTCGGCCAAACTTTTCTTCCTTCATAATCGACAACAACTCGCCGGAGATTGTACTTGTCCGGTCAGGGTATTTCAAAAACATAAAGAGAATGAGAGCCAGCAGCTTTTCTAACTATTTATCGACTGAGCTCAGTGCCCGCCATAGTATCACTCCCGTTCACGGGTGTCCAAGACGCCGCAAATTCGGCGCGACCTCGCCTTCAACCAAATCCAGTGTGTCCTTCAGCTCTTCAATTATTCTTGCCCTACAGTGAAGTCTATGATTCTGGGTTTTCTTCAGTTTGAGAATAGTAGAAATGGGTTTTTTTTTGGCAGGAACTCGTCGTTTGTCTATTCATTGTGCTGCTGTTCGGTTCCGGCCCTGCATTGATGTACACGAGGTACTTTCTCACTTCCACAGTCTTTAAAGGTGCCATCTTTCAGAGCACCGTTTCCTCTGCAGTTCTTGGGCAATTTCAAGGAGTTAGGTAAATTCTCTCCTTACGAGTATGGTATTTGGCTGCCTTGCTGTTGTTAGGGGAATGTGAAACAAATTGTTGGGTCTACTCTTCGGGATTCCACTGAGGATGGTTCAGGTCTGGTGACAAATTTTGAGTCCGATATGTCAGCTGCACAATTTGCAAACTTGTACAAAGAAGATGATCTCACCGGTGGTCATGTTATTATGCTTGGAGCTGATCCTTTAAGCAAAGCTGCAGCAATTGAAGCATTGCATGCCTATCCCGGTACAGATCCTTGTTCATTTCTGCTACTGAAAAAAAATCTGTTGCTGAGTTTTGCCTTCCATGTTTTGGGTGATTTTGCTAGGGCCTTGTGTGCTTCCTTCTCCGGCTTACTTTTTACTGTAAGAAATTGTTTAACATATAGGTGGCTTGCAAGTTGGAGGTGGTATCAACACCGAGAATTGCTTAAGTTATATAGAAGAAGGAGCCAGCCATGTAATTGTCACCTCAGTATGTAAATGCATTGAAGTTCCTCTATATTCTTACATGTCTATTTGGCTTTCTTTCAGATGTTTTACCTTCTGCTTCATGTTCTTTGTGCAGTATGTGTTCAGTGATGGTCAGATGGATTTAGAGAGGCTAAAGGATCTTGTCCATGTTGTTGGCAAGCAGAGGCTAGTATTGGACCTCAGCTGCAGAAAGAAGGTATCTTGATCACAATAAGTTGTTGACTGAACCCCTGATGACAGCATAGACGGAAATGGGATTTAATAATACGATCCTATGGCATTCTTTTTCTTTGGTTTAATGTTCAGTTTAAACCATGCTGGGTAAACAACAACTTCATTACAGAATGTGTTTAGACCCCATTACACCTAACATCATTTTGTGGGTGTTCTGCAGGATGGTAGATACGCAATTGTCACTGATAGGTGGCAGAAATTCACCAAGGTGTATCTTGACGAGAAGATACTTGAATTCCTCGCCAGCTTCGCAGATGAATTTTTGGTTCATGGGGTCGACGTTGAAGGGAAAAAGTTTGTCGTGTTCACCTCCATTTCGTGGTATCCAGAAAATTTTCTGTTTTCCTACCTTACTATGTTGCTTACTCATGCTGTAGGTTGGGAATTGATGAGGAGCTAGTGCAGCTCCTTGGGGAGCATTCACCGGTTAGTATTGCATACTCTACTTCCGTAACCTTGAAACTGTTAAGTAAGCTAATGTCTGGTGAAACATAGTAATAAGCTTACAATCTGATCCTTGTAATCGAACAACGATTGACGCAGATTCCTGTAACTTACGCGGGTGGTGTGACAGTAATGGAGGACTTGGAAAAAATAAAGACAGCAGGGAAAGGGAGGGTGGATGTTACTGTGGGGAGTGCTTTGGACATTTTTGGTGGTAACTTGCCCTACAGAGATGTCATTGTTTGGCATGCCCAGCAGCAGCTGCAGCAGGAAGTCCCCATAGAAGATGCCCTCTTCCATCAATAGGTACTTCCAACGCGTCGACCCCACGCCCTAGCATACCCTTTCCCGCAGGAACATCCACAATAGCTCTATTGTGTTTGACATGATCCACTTCTTTAATAGTGGTATCGGTATCGCTGAACAACTTTTGAGTTTTGAAGGAACGAATATGCTCGAACTTTGTAAAAGATGACTTAGAATGAAAAGATAAGATGGAGATGCTAGGTATGAGAACCTATTGGGTTAAGTGCATGGTTGGTCATTGAGATTACAAAAAACATTCAAGTTTGGTCACTCAAAATATTTAAATCCATTGGCCGTACTTCAGTTTACTAAAACCGTGCACGTTTGGTCACTCTCCGTCCAACTCCGTTAACTTTTGCTTATGTGGCGGTCAACTCTAAAAATTGACCGTTAAATGCGTGACTTGACACTTTAAAAATAATAAAATTAAATTTTTAAAAAATTTCATCTCATTTCCACCTCATTATCACTTTTATTTAAAATAAATAAAAAAAATCCTAATTTCTTCTAATACCCAATACGAGTAACCCCACTGGCGGCATACCTTCACCATAGCAAAGCTGGAGACGATGCTGCAGACCACACAAACAAGTTAATCCCCATAGATTAAATTCCTCCCAAACCTTAGAACTACTCTTTCTGTTGCTAATAATGTGGGACGTGCCTAGCTTTCTGTTGCTAGTGCGATGTTTTATTGACGAATCAATTTATTCCTTCGTATCTTCGGCACCGACTACTCGTGATGCTTGCCTAGCTTTCTGTTGCTAGTGCGATGTTTTATTGACGAATCAATTTATTCCTTCGTATCTTCGGCACCGACTACTCGTGATGCTTGGTTAACGCTAGAGAAACTGTATGCTAGCAATGCCCAGTCTCGTATTATTCATTTGAAAGGGAAACTCGCAAGATTGTCAGAGGAAATCGAGATGTTCTCGATTTTGTTAATGATCTCAAGAGTACTGCTGCTGAACTCGCCCTTATTGGCGAACCGGTGAAGGATCTTGATCTGGTGGTGCACTGTCTATGAGGGCTAGGAGAGGAATATAAGTCGTTCTCTGCCTCCGTCCGTGCTCGCGGTCCAGGCCTCACACTGGAGGACCTTGTTGATACTCTGGTCGAATATGAAGCTGATTTGAAGACTCTGCAACCCACGGTGGTTCCCACCGCATTCTATACTCAAGGGCAGAGGTCCGGCGGTGGCCCCTCTTTTCTTCGCTCGCCTCGCGATGCGCAGCAGCAACCCTACATGGACTTCTCTTCCGCCCGCTCTCTACCTGGTCAACTCCAGCGGGCCTCAGCCCCATCTTCCCATTATTATACAGGGCTGACCTCCCCTCGTGATTCCTCAACAACACCTCAGCGCCGGGCCCGCTTAATTTGCCAGTTTTGTGAAAAGTTGGGGCACACTGTTAGGCAGTGTTTCCAGCTCTTTCCCCAGGCCCGCCAGGCCCATCTCCAACAGCGTCAGGCTCAACCTCAGGCCCATGCCACGATCTCTCGGCCCTCTTTTGCTCCATCTGCTCCAATTCAGCCATCTCCCACTCCATGGCTTATGGATTCTACGGCTGCTCATCACGTCACGGTGGATCTTGGCAACCTTTCTTTATATTCGGATTATGCTGGTCCCGATGAAATAATTATTGGCAATGGCTCAGGTTTGCGGATTAGCCATATTGGCTCTTCTCATCTCTCTGCTGGTTCCCGTTCACTTTCTCTTCATGATGTTTTACATGTGCCTGCGATCAAAAAGCATCTTATCTCTGTGGCTCAATTATGTCGTACTAATCTAGTGTCCGTGGAATTTTTTGCCACATATTTTGTTGTGAAGGATCGTCGCACGGGGGTGCAGCTGATGAGAGGGGAAAACAAAGGTGATGTGTATGAGTTGCCGCCTGAGACTGCACCAGTTCGTATGGCGCTAGTCACCACTTGCACTTCCACAAATTCATGGTGTCGCAACCGCCCCTTGAGATCAGGCGTACTGCTCGCGATTCGCTCGGAGTCGCCATCGACCTTACTTGGAGTGGATCGAACACTCATTTGGCCCGGTCTCGACCTTAGGGTCGAAATCGATATTTGGTCTGCGAATTTTTGAGATTTGGGTTCGGGAGTACGGTTACATGTGGGAAAGTGTATTCACACCCCACAATGCCCAAAATTGGTACTACTTAAATCGATAAGTTTTTAAGGGTTAGATGTATTATTATTTGTGGCTTTATTGATGTATTTTAATTTTATGATTCGATTAATTATGTGTTTGTTATTAATATTTGATCATACGTCTATTGACGCAATTCTCAAAATTAAAATAAGAGATTTTGGTTAGTTGGACTCAAACCTATTGGTTGCCTACGTACCCGAGTAGTCGGGATCAAAGTCCACGTAGTTCGTTGTCGATATTTATGAAATGATCTTAACACGTTCTATTCATCGTGATTTATGAAATGTATTTGATGATTAATCTTGGTAGTATAAATTGCCATATGTGGTAAATAGATTTAAAGTGGCAAAAAAATAATTAATTATTAAGCAAAAATGTTTTAATTGAGAATTAATAGGGGATTAGTTGCAACTGATCGTGGGGTTGCTTCTAAAAACGAAAATGGGGCCTTGGAAACTCCTTCCTCCTCCTGACCTCCTCTAGTTTTCTCTGGAAACCAAAACGAACCATAGGGAAGAAAAGAAACGAACTCCTCTTCCTTGCTTTCCTCCCTCGCTTCTCTTTCCCAGATACGAAAATCTTCATATCGGATCTGCTTCCTTCTCGTTAATACTCTCAACTTCTACTTCTTACCCCTATCCCGTGTTCTTTCTGGAAATCGAGAAAACCCCCAAAAAGAAAACGACGATGATGCTCCGAATAGCCCTCAAATCGACGATAAGTCAAGATTCGAGGCTTGAATGTTCATTTTCATGGTTTGATTCTGATTTTTGCTGGGATTCTGAACTATTTTTTCGTTTTCTTGGTTCTGTTTACGGATGAGGGGAGAATAAGAGGTCAACGTCGGCAAACTCTGCTGACGCGGTGGAGGCAGCTCAAATCGTGAGTTTTTGTTTCTGTCCTAGGTATATATTGTTTCTGATGGGATTCTAATTTTTTTGGGGGATTTTGTTGGTTTCGATCATGGACGAGGGAAAGAAGCAGCGGGAACGGAAGGAAGAAGAGGGTCGCCGCCCGCATCTTTGTTTTTTACCGGCGGCGGCGACAATGACAAGAGGTGGACTTTTGTTTTGGTAAGTTTTTGGGATTGGATAATTGATATTTGCTTGTTTGAGATATGAGGGCTAATTTTTTTTTATGAATTGGAGAAATTGGGTTCATTTGTGGTTATGAATCCTGAAATTGGAGATGGGGATTTGCTTATGGGATTGGGGTTGTTCATGGTGGTTGGTTTCTGAAAATTGTGTGGTATTTATGAATGGATTTGCTTCTGTTTTTGGGGAGGTTAGGAAAGTTTGTGTTGGATGGCGGAAGTTTGGATTAAAAGAAGACGCACTTAAAACATAGAAAGGTATTTCAAATACCTTCCTAAAATTGAGTCTAATGCTTGTTTTTTAAGGGAAGGTAGAAGTGAGATGGTAAAAGATGACGACGATGGTGGTGATATTGGTTTTGGTTTAGTGTTCAAAGCCTTACATATATAGATAGATAGAAGTGATTGCGAATGAAGATAATGATGATAGTTATAGGATTGAGATTTGGTATTACCAACCGTTGGTTGTTTGTAGCGCTTGGAAATGAGTCTGGCTTTTGTCGTTGGCTCCCATGCTCTTGCTTCACTTTCATCCAATTCTACAGCTACTCGGCTCCTGTCTTTTGTGTTTTAGCTTCTGTTTGTTCTTTCTTTTTCGCTGGGATTGGTGGTGTGCTTGGAAGGGACAGAGGTGAAGAAGTCTTCAGTCCCCTTTCTGTATGTGTATGGCTAAAGAAGAAAGAAGTGGAAATGAACTCTTTTTTGCATCTTTTTGTTGTCTTCTATCTCTGTTTTCTTTCCTTTTTGGGCTTCATTTGGTGGCTGGAATTTTGAACGAGAAGGAGAAAGAGGAAGAACAAGAAGAGAAAAAGAAGAAACAGAAGGAAGATTATAATTTTGGTCGCCTGTATAGAGGGAAAGGAAAATTGCTAGCAGGAGAAGAAAGTAAGTCCCAATTCCCCCTTTCTGAAAGAGCAAAATGGTTCTTTTTATAGGGAAATGGTGGCTTGGGGAGCAAGTATGCTACAGTACCGGGTTAGGTTAGACCAGGTTTGGGTTGTCGGTTAGACCAGGTCTGGCTGTGTGGTTTTGACTTTGGCTTGGAAACGAGTTGACTTTGGTTGACTTTGCACTTTGACTTGGGTTTTGTACTTGACCTAACAACTATGTAAGTTTTATTTTGTATTTGTAATGTAATTGTAATGTAATTATCATTTATTGAGACTATTAATGAATGCTTTATTTTTATTGTATAGCCTATTGTTTCCTAGTCGAGACCCAACCTTACAAAGCCAACATTCAATTAACCAAACACGGTGATTAAGGATAGCTATTGCTAAACTTGTTTGATCATGTGAAACTGATCCAAATTTTGGTTAGTGGTTAATTGTTAATTCAAAACTAAAAAATGGGAAGTCTATAAGCTCGTAAATCCAAAAGCAAATTTAAATCGTATTAACCTCTTAAAATTTGCTATCGCTTAATCTTATAGGCCACTATGAGCATCCTCGCCCCCAACTTTAATCATAGACCACTCTTAACCAGTTATTTTAGTTGAGTAATTGACCCGGACAAAATGAGGTGTCTACACATGGCATTCCAGACTTGGTCATCCTTCCGACCAGTCACTTCGAAGTCTGCTCCGCTCCCATTCACTACCAATTTCGTCTACATCCCCACCTAGTCATTGTGATGCTTGTCTTTCTAATAAATCTCATAAACTCCCATTTGGTGTTTCATCTCTTTCCAGTACACGACCTTTTGATCTCCTTTATACTGATGTTTGGGGTCCAGCTCCTGTCACTTCTGTTGATGGTTTTCAATATTACTTGATTATTGTTGATCATTTCACTCGCTACACATGGTTTTATCCTCTTCGTCGAAAATCTGATGTTCTTCAAGTATTTTTAGATTTTCGTACCATGGTTGAAAACTATTTCTCTACTACCATTCGTCGTATTTACTCAGACGGCGGTGGTGAATTTCAAAAGCTATGTTCTACCTTACATACCCATTGGATCAGTCACTTGCTTACTCCACCACATACCCCTGAACACAATGGCTTGGCTGAGCGCAAGCATCGACATTTGGTTGAAACTGGTATCACTCTCCTTCATCATGCTCATCTTCCGTCCATTTTTTGGTCCTTTGCTTTCTCCACTGCTATATATCTTATTAATCGGATGCCCTCTTCCGCTCTTTGTGGCCACATTCCTTACACACAACTTTTTAATCAAGCCCCAAATTACTATAAACTTCGAATTTTTGGGTGTTTATGTTATCCTTGGCTTCGACCTTACTCCACCAACAAACTTGACCCTCGATCTCGCTCCTGTCTCTTCCTTGGCTATTGCCCCCAACGCAGTGCCTATCGCTGTTTTGATCCTCTCACAAACCGTGTTTTCCTTTCACGCCATGTTTGTTTTGTGGAAGATGTATTTCCAGGTTACTCTTCACCTTCCACTGCAGCGGCACCCTCGCCTACCACCTGGCTCTTGGACTCCAGCCCCGCCGTTACCTCATTTTCGGCCGCTCAACTCACACAATCACCTGTTGGCCCAACTACTTTTGGGCCCCATTCCCTCTCACCAGCAGCGGCCTCAACCGGAGACTCCTCCTCAGCATCATCTGGCCCGATTCCGGACACTGGGCCCACTACAGGCCCCAGCACCCCTTCGCCTGGGCCATCCGTTCGGCCTGTCCAGCCGCCTCCTCCCCCTTCTCGGGTCCACAATATGAGAACACGGGCCCAAGATGGTATTTTCAGGCCCAATAAGTTATTTCTTGTCACTGTCGGCCCAGGCCAGTCTTCCCCTTCTCCGCCACTTGAACCTGCCTCTGTCCACGAAGCCCTCCTCTATCCAGAATGGTTCGCTGCTCTCACTTCAGAAAATCAGGCTCTCCATGCCAACGATACTTGAGATCTTGTTCCTTGCCTTCCCCATTATAATGTCCTTGGTAATCGCTGGGTCTTTCGCGTTAAACGAGATCTGGATGGCTCTATTGCTCGTTTTAAAACGTGGTTGGTCGCCAAAGGTTATCATCAGCGTCCTGGCGTTGACTTCGGAGATACATTCAGCCCCGTTGTCAAACCAGTGACTGTCCGCACAATCTTTACCCTGGCTCTATCGCATAATTGGCAAATTTCTCACTTTGAGGTCAACAATGCATTCTTACAGGGTCCTCTGCATGATGAGGTTTATATGGTTCAACCTCCTGGTTTTACTGATCCTGCTCGTCCCCACCACGTCTGCCGTCTCAAACGAGCGATTTATGGCCTTCGTCAGGCTCCACGTGCTTGGTATACAGCCCTCAGTACCTTTCTCCTTCAGTTCGGGTTTACTAAAACTCTCTCTGATTCGTCTCTCTTTGTCTACCATCGAGCTGGTGTTTTGCTGTATTTTCTTGTCTATGTGGATGATCTATTGCTCACAGGGAATGATGAGGCCACTCTCTCATCCTTCCGTGCTGCCTTATCTCAACGCTTCTCTCTGAAGTCCCTTGGTGATGTCAACAACTTTTTGGGCATTGAGGTCATTCCTACTCCGTCCGGCTATCTCCTGTCTGCATAAATATATGGCGGACTTGCTCACCCGATTTGATATGATTGATGCTGCCCCTATGCCAACTCCAATGGCTTCCACGGCTGCGCTCTCTCTTTCCGATGGTACTGCTCCCACCGATGCCACTCGTTTCCGTCAAATTCTTGGGCCCTCCAATACTTGGTCTACACGCGTCCTGATATAGCTTTCTCCGTCAACAAGCTCTCCCAATTTATGCATGCCCCCACCAACTCCCATTGGCAGAGTCTTAAACGTCTGCTTCGCTATGTTGCTGGCACGCTTGATCATGGCCTCGTCATCAGTCCCCCCCCCCCCCCCGCCCGCTCACACTATCTGTGTTTGCCGACTCAGACTGGGCTGGTAACTTGGATGACCGGTCTTCCACTTCAGCTTATCTTCTTTATTTGGGCCCAACCCTCATCTCCTGGCGATCTCAAAAGCAACGTGTTGTTGCTCGGTCTAGTACTGAGGCGTAGTACCGGGCCATTGCTAATGCTAGTGCGGAGCTCGAATGGGTACAAAATCTCCTCGCCAAGCTGCATCACCAGCTCCCTGCTGCACCTACACTCTACTCCGATAATCTCGATGCTACCTGTTTCTGTGTCAATTTTCCACTCCCGCATGAAACATCTCGCGTTGGACTACCATTTCATTCGTCAGCTTGTGCAGTCTGGCCGTCTAGTCGTACGCTACATTCCTACGACGAATCAGTTCGTGGATGTCCTCACCAAGCCCCTTCCTGCCGCTCGCTTCACCCTTCTACGATCCAAGATCGGCGTTGTTGACACACTGTCCGTCTTGCGGGGGCATATTAGAGAAGAATAATTTTTTCTCTTTTCTGTAATTATTCTTTTATTATTTCCCACTACTCTTTCTATTGCTAATAACGTGGGACGTGCATAGCATTTTGTTGCTAGTGCTCCTGGTTTGTCTCCCTTAATCATGTATATTAGTTTCCAGAATCATAATGAGAAATCATCTGATTCTTTCGCAATATTCTTCTCCTCTAAATCTTTCACCCTGCTCCATCGCCGCTCCCTGGCCATGTTGATTCAACCACAGTACTACTGCTGCTGCTCTATTCTCGTGCATGAAATTTCCATATTACATTCTAATTTCTGGCCTATACATTTTCAGGTTGTGTTGTCTGCTAGAGCTGGTGACAGCGAGGGGTATGCTGCTTGCATTATTTGCGACGGCGAGGGTAAGTTGTCGGCGTGTGTATTGGTATTGGGGATTAGAAGAAATTATGGTTTTTTTCTTTATTTTACATAAAAGTGATAATGAGGTGAAAATGAGATGGCAGTTTTAAAAATTTTAATTTTAAAAATTTTGTTATTTTTAAATTGCCACGTCACACATTTAACAGTCAACTTTTAGAGTTGACCGCCACGTAAGCAAAAGTTAACAAAGTTGGACGAAGAGTGACCAAACGTGAACGGTTTCAGTAAACTGAAGTACCATCAATGGATTTAAATATTTTGAGTGACCAAACTTGAACGTTTTTTGTAATCTCAGTGACCAACCATACAATTAACCTTGAACCTATTAGAAGAAGTGAAATGCCACAATCTCCTCTAGAATTGTACCCCGTCGAAGATGAGCCAAATGTTCATCCCGAATCCTATCCACGACAATTTTAGCATCACTCACAAACACCATAGACGTTAAGCTCCTAGATGATAATTTTAGCCTCTAGAATTGTACCTCATCGAATATGAGCCAAATGTTCATCCGGAATCCTACCCACGACCACGACAATATTAGCATCACTCACAAACACCATAAACTTTAAGCTTTTGATGACACCATCAAATCGCATCATGCAACGAAAGAAACTCAATAAGAAATTGACCAAAGATGTCAATATATAAAGCTATTGCAGCTACCACCACTGTGCTAGGTGCATCCTGCAAAACCCAACCCCTACCCCTATTAGAGCCGCTCATACCCGTCGTCCAATCTTGGCAGCCAGCGAACCCAATTGGGCTAGAGCAAGAGGCAGTGAATTCCACTATGGTCAACAAAACTGTGATAGCAACATAAGGATAGTATACCAAATTTCGAGAGGCCAAATCCGCCAAAAGAGCGCCACTACTCTCATCAATCCCCCACGATATAGATCCTCCTTCTTTACCAGACGTCGCCAGATAGTCTCCAAATGATCTAGGGACAAGTCTTCCCGAATAATCGCAAAATCTGACCCCTCACAAGCTCTCACAACCAGCAAGTCACATGACAACGAAAGAAGAGGTGCTCTTGTGTTTCCACCTCCTCCTCACAAACCAGACACCGAGCAATCCCCCATGCCCTAATGAGCAATGAATCACCAGTTGGTAAGACATGAAGAACAAGCTACCTTATGAAATATCGCAACTTAGAGGAGATTGGGGCAACCCAAAATTTTCCACCACAAAATGCCATCACATGTAAGAGCCTCTACTTTCACTACTAGCCCTTTTTTTCTTTCTCAACTCACATCTAGATGATTCCTTGACTTAATCGAGTAACACCAAAAGGGTTCTCTCATCCAAACAAGTCAATCTGCAATTAAAGAAAATAGGCAGAAGAATAGCCATGATGGCATAGACTATATCCTCGTAAAAAACAATTTCACAAGCAATCAGCATTCCAGAGTCCCTGATCAGGACGTATCAACGATATCATTGTCCCTTACACTCCCACAATCCAAGAAGGGGTCTTGAATGATGGGGATGAAGACTTGGCATCCAGTTGTCTGTCAGAACTTCCATCGTGGACCAATACCCCATTTGCAAAAAGAGCCCCTTACCATATAATGCTCGACCATTTAACATCTCACGCCAACTCCACAATAGCAAATACCCAACTTGCGCCTAGAGAATGGAAGCGTTCGGTAAGTGTATGCCCTTATACAGGTGGGCCAATAAAGAGTCTGAATCCTTCAAGATCTATCATACCAATTTAGCCTAAAGAGCCTCATTAAACTCCTCAAACCTCCTAAAGCACATCCCACCATCATGCTTACTCAACACAAAATGATTTCCAGACTACTCGATGTATATGACGGTTTCCATGCTTCACCCCTACCAGAACCTGGCCAAATGGCTATCTAACGTACGCCACGCGAACAAAAGAAGGAAGAAGCAGGTAATCGCATGAATGAGTAGAGCATTGGCCATAGCCTTAGTAAGCACCTCCTTAGCTACCTAGGAAAGAGAACATTGTTTCAACTTTGAAGAAGATCTAGTTGGGAGTTAACAAACCTAAATTATGAAGTAAATTGACTTTCTATAAAAAACAAAACATATTTATTCATTATATATTTAAATTTGTCCTTAAAATAAGAATTGAATGTTTACTTTAGTTTTTAACTTAGGGATTCGCAAAAATGAAGTAGAATTTAATTGGCCTAGTTGAATTTGTAATTTTTCCTAAATTGAAATATACTGTATACCGCTTGCAACATTCCAACCATTTTATAACTAAATACTTGGGAGGGTTGCTCCCATCTTTTTTTCATTATATTGTTTAAATTAATAGAGACTGATTATGACACATTAGACAAATCTCAACTCGAAAAAGCACAAAAGATATCGATGACTGTTAGAATATGTTGGAACTTGGAAATCAGGGGAGTGAGTTTGTTCTGCTTTTGGCGAGAACCTGCCAGTGTAACTCTGGTGTTGTGTTCTATTAATTCACTGCTGCCTGTTTATTCATTTCCATCCTCTATTTATAGAGGAGAAGTCCTAATGATCGGGTTCACAAGATGATACCCTGATCTCTACGATTTGGAGGATCCATATGATCTCCCTACACCTACAAATGAAATCAAATCCTAATAGCTACGTGGACATCCGATTCCAATCCAAATGAAAGATAAGCCGAATGAATCCAAATCCTAACTACCAATACTTCCTACGCAAGCAGCAGTTCTCACACTTCTATCTTCCTGTTTAGCCACGTCGCGGATCCTCCGATGCTCTTGGTTGGGCCTCCCTGCGTCCAGCCCGGGTCGTGAGCCCATCATTACCTCCCCCTGGCAGAATGGCCTTGTCCTCAAGGCCAGAGTCAGCAAAGCGGTCGAAAAGCTCCATTGTTAGTTCCCACGTCGCCTCTTCTTGGGGTAAGGCACGCCATTTGACCAGGGACTCCTCAATTATCTTGTTGCCCTGGCGCACCCACCGTGTGTCCAGAATTGCTTCCGGTAGCAGCTCAAGTCCGCCGTCTTCAGCAATGGGAGGAATGTCAGAGCTTGGTGGTGTGGCGGGGGTGTTGCGGCGACGGAGCAGGGATACGTGGAACACTGGGTGTACACGTGACCCTGTTGGCAGCCCCAAACGATAAGCCATGGGACCTATGCGTTCCGTGATATGATATGGCCCATGGAAGCGAGCTGCAAGCTTCTATGAAGCCCGCCGATAGACAGAGTGTTGCCGATATGGATGCAAGCGGAGATAAACCAGATCACCCACTTCATATTGTTCGTCCCTCCGCCCTTTGTCAGCTTGCTGCTTCATCCGAGATTGCACATTGTGGAGGTTGATCTTCAGCTCCTGCAACACCTCATTTCGTTCGAGCAATGCTTGATCAACTTCATGTACCACCGTTCCGCCCTTCTGGTAGAAGGGAATCACCGGCGGTTGGCGCCCATAGACAGCTTGGAATGGCGTCATGCCAATTGATCGATGATATGTGGTGTTGTACCAGAATTCAGCCCACGGTAGGAAAGACATCCAGCGTCGCGGTTGCTGATGGGTGAAGCACCTCAAGTACTGTTCGAGGCTCCGATTGACCACCTCCGTTTGGCCATCGGTTTGAGGGTGATATGACGATGACATGGCCAGCGATGTACCTGACAGGCGAAACAGCTCACGCTAAAAGTTACTGATAAAGACGGAATCGCGGTCACTTACTATAGATCGGGGAATGCCGTGGAGCTTCACAACTCCTTGAACAAAGGCTTCAGCAACTGTCTTCGCGGTGTATGGGTGGGACAATCCCATGAAGTGTGCAGCCTTGGAAAGACGATCGACTACCACGAAAATTACCGTCTTCCCACCTAAGGACGGCAGTCCGTCAACAAAATCCATTGAAAGTTCGTCCCACACTAGGTCGGGGACAGGGAGTGGCTGAAGAAGGCCAGCTGGTGCAAGAGATTGGGACTTGGCCCGTTGACACATATCGCAGCCGGCGACAAACCTCTTGACAGATTCCAGCATATTCGGCCAAAAGAATTGTGATGCCAACCGCTTATACGTGCGTTGAACCCCGGAGTGGGCTCCTGTTGGTGTGGAGTGATACTCCTGCATCAGCTGGGAAATGAGAGGCGAATTCGGTGGCAGGACAAGGCGTTCGTCATAAAGTGCCATATCACCCTTGATCGTGAACTTCCCGGGTGTTGCTGATCTTGCTTTGTCTTTGATAGCTTGGAGGTAAGGATCCTCCGATGCCGCCCTTTTTAAAGAGTATCCCAGGGTCGTGAATGGGTAGGAGATCCCGCTGGGTTTATCCAGTAACAATTTCGTCGGATCGGCTAGGCAATAGAGCGTTTTGACGGAGGATTCGTCCGATGGCATATCCCGAAAATTCTCCATGATTATCTTCTGATTTCGCCGCGGAGAGTTCGGCCACGGAAGTTGCGACGAGTGATGGCGCATTTGGGGACTTAGGATTGGAAAGATTGGTTTCCCCTCGGCTTGTAATTGGTTCCAGGACATTAGTGGTCTTTCTTTCTTGAATAAATGGGCCTATACCCATTTCACTTTCCAGCCCAGTTGATGCATTATCTTTGGTTGCTGAATTTTCATCGGCCGAGACCATGGGCCTTCGAGAAAGAGCATCTGCAGCTTGATTATCTTTACCTGTCTTGTGTATGATTTCGTAATCATAACCCAATAATTTCGTCACCCATTTTTGTTGCTCCGGAGTGGTGATTCGTTGTTCGAGCAGGAACCGCAAGCTTCGTTGATCGGTCCGTATGAAGAATTTCCTCCCCAGTAGATATGGCCTCCATAGTTGTATGGTGGTGATTACCGCTAGCATTTCCTTCGCGTAGGCGGACAATCCTTGTCTCTGGTGACCCAAGGCCCGACTCATGAAGGCAATGGGTCGCCCTTCCTGCATGAGGATGGCCCCAATCCCTTGCTCAGACGCGTCGGTCTTGACGATGAAGGGCTTGGTGAAGTTTGGCATTGCTAGGATTGGTGTGGTGGTCATTGCGTATTTGAGGGCTTCAAAAGCTGTCGTGGCTTCCCCCGTCCATTCAAAGGAACCCTTCCTTAGCAAATGTGTTAGCGGACGAGCAATGAGTCCATACCCCCGCACAAACTTTCGATAGTAGCCCGTTAGTCCTAGGAACCCGCGGAGCTCCGTCACATTGGTGGGACGAGGCCATTGGGTCATAGCTTGGATTTTTGTTGGGTCGACCTTGACGCCGGTGGCCGTGATGATGTGGCCCAAATATTCTAGCTCGTGGAGCCCAAAAGCACATTTTGAGAACTTGACAAAGAACTGATGTTGTCGGAGAATAAGGAATACCTGCCTCAAATGTAGTAGATGTGTCGCCCGATCGGGGCTATAGATGATGATGTCGTCAAAAAACACCAACACAAACTTGCGGAGGTAGGGCCGAAAAATTTCGTTCATTAAGGCTTGAAATGTTGATGGTGCGTTACAGAGTCCAAATGGCATTACGAGGTACTCGTAATGCCCATTGTGGGTTCTGAACGCGGTCTTCGTAATATCCTCGGCATGCATCCTAACTTGATGATAGCCCGCACGGAGGTCCAGCTTGGTGAAGTAAGCAGCTCCATGTAACTCATCTAACATGTCATCGACTGTTGGGATGGGGAACCGATCTTTTATGGTGGCGGCGGTGAGTGCCCGGTAGTCAGTACAAAATTGCCAGGATCCATCTTTCTTTTTGACCAACAACACGGGGGATGAGAAAGGGCTTGTGCTAGATTGAATGAGACCATCACTCATCATCTTGTCGACTTGGTCCTCGATTTCTTTCTTTTGAAAGTACGCGTACCAATATGGTCGGACGTTGATTGCATCGGTCCCTTCCTTGAGCTGAATTCGGTGCGAGATGGCTCGGGGTGGAGGCAAAGCCTTGGGTTCCTCGAATATATCCTCATACTCTCGGATGAGATCTTGGAATGCCGGCGGTACTTGTTGTAAAGCTTCACTATCGACCGCTGGTATGCATACAGCACATAAGACCCCTTGCGGCATTTCCTTGAGCAAACTTTTTAGGGACGTTGTGGCATGAGTATTACGGAGCAGCCCATTCAACCTTCTACTTCTCCCTTTCCACGTGAATTCCATGGTCAATGTGTTCCAATTGCAAAGAATACTACCCAATGAAGCTAGCCATTGCACCCCCAATACCACGTCAACCCCACAACATCAATAGCGTAAAGGGAAATAGAAAATTCCATTCCTTGCATGGTTAATTTGACCTGGTCGTGACGTGAATTGCATGGAAGGGGCTCCCCGTTGGCGATCTTGACGTTGAAGTTCTCAACGTGAGTGATCGGCAATTGATGACGGGCTGCGATGCGAGAGGCCACAAAGTTATGAGTTGAGCCGCTGTCTATAAGGACCAAGATTCGAGCCGGGCCCATTTGAGCCCACAGCCGCATGGTGCGGCCTGCCGCTAAGCCGTGTATTGCGTGGAAAGAAACTTCAGTGACTTCCCCTTCCAATTCATCGGTATCTTCCTCTTCCGCTCCTTCACAGAGTAGTAGAGCTGGGCGTTTGCAGCGGTGACCGGGAACATATTTTTCATCACAATTAAAGCATAGGCCGGCCGCTCGTCGTCGTTGTTGCTCATCCCAGGGAATTCTCCTCGCGGTTTGGCTCCTACCCCGGGATACTGGTTCCTCGGCGGATCGGCTGGAGGAATCAAAATTCCATTTGTTAGGGTATTCGCCGGTGGTCTTAGCAACGGGTCGGATTGAGGTTTTTGTCCGTCGTAGTTGCTCATCCCGGATTCGTGCCAATCGAATCACTTCTTTGAGCGAGTCGGGACGGAAGAGACGCAGGGTCTCCGAGATCTCCGATCGTAGACCACCCATGAATGCTCCTACCAAAGCCTTCTGGGTCCATCCGTGGACTTTGTTTCCCAGTCGCTCGAACTCCCTCTGGTAGTCTCGAAGAGTTCCTGTTTGGCGGATACGGGAAAGTGCTTCTTCGGCGTCGTCCTCGTCGGCCGGTCCAAACCGGGTCCAGAGTTCACCGACAAACAATTCCCATGTGACGTGAGTACCCTCCTGAGCGTATGACTTCTGCAGCCATCGCCACCACTGGTTGGCTTCTCCTTCGAGGTGATAAGAAGCCAATGGCACCTTCTATTCTTCCTCAACATTCTGGTACTCGAAGAATTGATCGACCCTGGTGAACCATTCTGTTGGGTCACTCCCGGAGAATCGAGGGAATTCCAGCTTCGTGTACCTCGTGGAAAACAAAGGCCTAGGGTGGTCTTCTCGGTGCTATACCTAGCGTGGTTATGTGGTTCTTCCTGTCGCTCATGGCGACCATAGAACGCACGCCGCTCTTCCCGTTCATAGTGGGGTTCCTCGCGACGTTCTTCCCGGCGGAAGTGGAGGCTAGACCCAGCAGACGATCGATCTGCGTCAGTGGCGGGAGGTCGGCGTTGGAGTAGCCGGAGGATTTAGTCGATGCTGGCTTGAGCGGTGGCCGAGTGAGTTTCCAAGGCTTGGAGGCGGCCACCGAGTTCTGCCACCAAACCCCCTAATTCTGCCACCGATCCTTCTATTCGTCGAACATCATCAGGGATGGCCGTTTTGATCGCCTCTTGAATGCTCTCCAGGTTTGCTTCGAGAGACTCGATCCTTTCCTTGTCTGCCGCTGGTTTCGGACCAATGGATTCGTGCTCTGATACCAAGTGTTGGAACTTGGAAATCAGGGGAGTGAGTTTGTTCTGCTTTTGGCGAGAACATGCTAGTGTAACTCTGGTGTTGTGTTCTATTAATTCACTGCTGCCTGTTTATTCATTTCCATCCTCTATTTATAGAGGAGAAGTCCTAATGATCGGGTTCACAAGATGATACCCTGATCTCTACGATTTGGAGGATCCATATGATCTCCCTACACCTACAAATGAAATCAAATCCTAACAGCTACGTGGACATCCGATTCCACTAACAATCCAAATGAAAGATAAGTCGAATGAATCCAAATCCTAACTACCATACTTCCTACGCAAGCAGCAGTTCTCACACTTCTATCTTCCTGTTTAGCCATGTCGCGGATCCTCCGATGCTCTTGGTTGGGCCTCCCTTTGTCCAGCCCGGGTCGTGAGCCCATCAGAATATGACTTAAATTTGATTTCGGTTTGTTTTGTGTTTTTGGCCTATTCTATTTGGGTTTGGATTGGGTTTTGTTTTGACCTTTTCCTTGTATGTTTGGGAAAAGGTGTTCGGTTTTTCTGTTTGGGATTAGGAGAAGAGTTCTATAAATACTCTTCATCACCCTAGTCTGTAGTAAGGTCAGTCGGGTTAGTTTGTTTGGTTTGTCCGTTCAGGAATTTGGTCTGTAACCTGTACTCTCCTCAAATCAGTGAAATTCGTTCTCCCCTGCTAGTGGATTAGCTAGCACACATTGTGTTAGTGAACCACGTTAAATTTGTGTTTGTTCGTTTTGATCTGGATTTTTGATTGCACGCTTCTGTTCTGACAAGTGGTATTAGAACCGTGGTTGATCTTGGGTTATTTGATAATGTCTTCGCGGGATTTGGGGATCGCGCTGCTGGTTCGTGGATTTATATTTCCTCTCTCCGGCTTCAATTTGGTGGTTCATTATTTTGGAGAAAGCAAATTAGTGGCGGCCCAATTGCTTTGTTTTTTTGGGGTTGTATCATTGTGATTATTAATCACAATATGCTTGCCGCAGAAGGAAAATTTGTCGCCAACAAAAATCCCAATTTTTTGGCTATTGTTTTTCTTGTGTACAAGCGCTGGCAGCAAGCTAATTGTGGTTAGGGTTTGGACTTTGGAGTCGATTTGGTATTGGTGGTGGAAGCCAATTGGAGTTTGGAATCATTGATTTGGTTGGTGTCCAAAAGAAATTTTGTTCGTGGGAAGTACAAGGGTTGTGGTAGTTTGGAACTCAGCTGTTTGGTTTGTTTCTGGGAAATATTTTGGTGGAAAGTTTGGTTAGGTTTTCTTTGAAAATTAAGGATGGTTGCCATCAGTATGAATATTGATGAGTTTACCGGGAGAAACAGTTTCAGTTTGTGGCAGATACTGTTGAAACAACAGGGTTTGTGGACTCCGTTGTCTGAAAAATCGAAGAAGTAAAGCATAGATGAAGAAGAGTGGATCACTTTGGAGGAGAAAGCTCACTCTACAATCTTGCTTTGTTTGGCTGATGACATCATCACTGAGGTTGCTGCTGAGAAGACTGCCGCGGGCTTGTGGTTGAAGGTTGAAAGTCTATACATGACAAAGTCTTTAACCAACAGGTTGCATATGAAGCAACGTTTGTTCAATTTGTGTATGGAGGAAGATACATCTATCAGGAATCATCTAGATCAACTCAATACTATCTTGTTAGATCTGCGGAATATTGATGTTAAAGTAGATGATGAGGATGTTGCCTTAATTCTGTTAGTATCTTTGCCACAATCATATGAGAATTTTATGGATTCTTTTATTGCTGGGAAAGATAGTTTGTCTTTGGAAGATGTCAGATCTGCTCTACATAGTAGGGAGGTTCGACATAAGGCGTCTGGTTCAGGTTCGAAAAATCGGGCATCTGGGTTGGCTGCTACGAGTAGTAGGAGACAACAATCTGGTAATAAGAAGGCGAATATAAATTCGAATTCTGTTGGTTTGAAAGATGATATCTGTCAATACTGTAAGGAGAAAGGACATTGGAAATTCGATTGCACTAAGTAGGGTTGGAAATCGGTACGATATCGATATCCCAATACCGAAATCCTGAATACCGAATTACACTCTAAAGTCAATCCCAATCCCTAAATGATTTCGGTATCTCAATCACAATCCCTAAATATTTCGGTATCCCAATCGGTACTTCGGTATCACAATCGGTATTATCAAATACAAATTTAATTATCTTTGCAGGTAATAATTAAATATATAATTAGAATTGATTGTTTAATTTAGAGTAAAGAGAGTAAGCAAAGAGTCTTGAGTTTGTCTAGAGCTAGTATATGGATATGGAGAATGGAGGAGAGGTGACAGCTCAAATTCTTGTTATTGGTAATCCTTAATTTAACGAATTGGAGGTTGAGAGAAAACTAATACTAGTGTTTGGTTTTTGGTGCTATGAAAATAACAAGAGATTAGGTGAGCAACGAGAGTGACTTAAAGTGGAAAGTCAAAATTGAGTTGGATGGGGGCTTCTAAGTTGTGAAAAAGTGAGGAATGACTAAAAGTTGTGTGTTATATTTTATTAATTTTTAATTTTCGGTATTTCTTGGTATTTCGGTATGTACCGATCCCAATCCCGTAATCCCGAATACCGAATAGCACTCTAAAATGAATCCCAATCCCTAAAAAATAAACCGGTATTCGGTAATACCAAATAGTGATAAATTCGATACGGTATTCGGTATATCCCAAATACCGGTACCAAACTTCCAGCCCTAGTCCTAAGCGAAAGAAATATCAGGAGAAGAAGGAATCATCTGCTGCTGTGGCGGAAGAAACTAACTCTGATTCTAAAGATGGTTTAGCCTTAGCAGTGAATGAACAAGTACATCATCAGGATGTGTGGTATTTGGATACTGCAACTGATTATCATATGTGTCCAAGTAGGGAGTGTTTTCAACTTATGAGCAGATAGATGGAGGACATGTTTCTATGGCCAATGGTGCTATCTGTAAGATTGTTGGAAGAGGCTCCGTCAGGATGAGGACACATGATAGTTCTGTTCGCACCTTGAAAAATATTAGGCATATTCCAGAGATGACTAAGAATCTGATATCTTTGAGTCTACTCGACAGCAAGGGTTTCAGTTTCAAAGGTGAAGGTGGAGTGTTGTCTGTCTACAAAGGTTCTAAGGTGATTTTGAAAGGTGTCAAATGGGGTGCCTTGTATAATCTACAAGGTTCTGTTTTGACATGCTCTATTGATGATAAGTGCACCAAGTTGGTTTTGAATGGCAAGTCTCAACATGGGTTGGAGTTGCCAAATGGTTTGAGTTGTTGACCGCCCTTAGGGGCATTTGGAGGCAGGAGAGATTTTGGTACAGCTGATTTGGAGGAGTTGGGTACATCTGGCAACTTTGGTTGCGTCTGGTACATCTTGTATTTGAGAGAGAATTCAAGTCAAGGTGGAGATTGTTAGAATATGACTTGAATTTGATTTGGTTTTGTTTTGTGTTTTAGGCCTATTCTGTTTGGGTTTGGGATTGAGTTTTGTTTTGACCTTTTCCTTGTATGTTTGGGAAAAGGTGTTCGATTTTTCTGTTTGGGAATAGGAGAAGAGTTCTATAAATACTCTTCATCACCCTAGTCTGTAGTAAGGTCAGTCGGGTTAGTTTGTTTAATTTATCCGTTCAGGAATTTGGTTTGTAACCTGTACTCTCCTTAAATCAGTGAAATTTGTTCTCCCCTGCTCGTGGATAGCTAGCACACATTGTGTTAGTGAACCACGTTAAATTTGTGTTCGTTTGTTTTGATCTGGATTTTCGATTGCACGCTTCTATTCTGAAAATGACCTTAAGGAACCATTCAATTTTTACTACCAAGATGCGTTTTTAGGTGGAATGGTTGATTTCTTGTAAGAAATTTTAAGTTAAACTTGTCAGGGTAGATCTCACGTTGAAAAAGCACAAGAGATATCCATGACCTTAAGTCATCATGATGCACTGAAAATCAAAATCATGTTGGGCTAGGCCCTAAGCAGATAATATCTTTGTCAAAAAAGGGTTGAGATGTTACAAGCTGTATTAGAGATCAATGTTCACAAGAAGAACTTCAAGTTTAATTGACAAGATGCATTTTGGATTGAAATGAAAGAGTTCTGGTAAAACTAAGGAATTAAATAATAAACATGCTTAACATGATGTAATGTAGAGATAGGTAACTTCTTAAAAAACTTTATCTTAACACCTTTATTCAAACAAAAAAGTCACCATAATACACTAAAATGCAAAAATTAAATTTAAAGAGGACAATATCTTCTCACAGTATACTCAACCGTGACTGACCTCTTATTATGTCGAGCCCAAAAGAACAAAGCCCACTGCGCCCTGCAAATCTACAAGAGGCCTCTTTCGCGTTGCCCCGTCGGGTCGGGTATCTGCCGTTGCCCCGTAATCACGTGCCGCCTGGCCCTGGCCGGGAAGTGAGAAGTGGTCCTAAGGCAGGCACGAGCCTCTCCTCTTCTCGCTCTTCGTTTCCGTTGATTCTCCTTCGAGGTAACAAAATATAGAGCAGAGAACAAACCAGAAGAAGAAAGTCGGCAGCTTTGCAACAGAAGATAGCTTGTCAAGGCCATGATATTTTAGTCTTTACGCGAACCAGAACCGGGTCGAAGGAAAAAGAAGAAATTCTCATGTCGAGACTATCGCTGATTCACCGGATTACCCCATTTTTCGCCGCTCGGATTCGGCAGAATCACCGGCTTCTAAGTTCTTCTTCTTCCTCTGCGCTCCGCCAAGCTCCCTCTGCCGCTCCATCCCTCGAAGAATCTCTGCACCTGACCGAAAATTGCATCCGGGTATATGTTCGTTCATTCGTCTATCTCGTTGGCTTTTCCTTTGATTTTTTCCTTGATTGATGCTCCGATTCGTGATCTGTCTTACCTTGCTGGGCTGATGCTTCAATTGGGGTCACTTCCTTTTCGCCGGTGAGCGCAATAGAATTGGAACCCCATCGCGTTTGTTCCTTCCGCAAATCCTCCCAGTTCTGCCAATTTAACGATGGAAATATTATAGATAGACGCTTCAGGCTTTCATTTTTATTGAAGCTTATTTTGTAGAATATATGCTATATGATCTGGCTTATTCTTCGACTTCATGTATGAACTGGGAATCATTTCTAGCATCATTCGGTGGTTTCATGAGAGCTGATTGTGATTCTCATATCCTTTCTGGGTCTGATTTAGAACCTGTTTTCATTCTGATATGATGCATGAAGAGGGGGTTTTCATGGAGGTGTTGGGCTGTCTTTTCAGAGAATGAAAGAACTGCAAGCCAGTGAGAGATCAACAGATGAGAAAATGCTGCGCTTGGGAGTAGAAACCGGTGGATGTTCAGGATTCCAATATGTTTTTGACTTGGACGATAAGTTGAACCCTGATGACAGGTGCTTTATCTTCTTTACTTTTGTATCCTGTTGATGTAAAGTTGCTGATTAAATCATGCTTTGGGATGCCATCATGCCTTATTTTTGTACCTATTATCTTTTCATTGCATATTTTCTGCAGAGTATTTGAGAAGGAAGGAGTGAAACTAGTTGTTGATAATATATCTTACGATTTCGTTAAAGGGGCAACCATAGATTATGTTGAAGAGCTCATTCGATCTGCATTCCAAGTAAGCATTCCTTCTGTAAAGTGTGTGTTATACTCGATTTTTCATTTGTATGTCTTCATTCTGGTGTTGTTCATTGTGGACGATTTACGTAGGCTTTCCTTCGAAAATATGATGATGAAATATGAAACTGGGTTGATGCCTTGATTTTACTTATCTGAAAAATGGATTAAGGACAGTATTGTAGCATCCGAACGCTGTCTCGCCAATCAGTTAGCTCAGCTTTGGGTGGTAACTGGTAACATTGTATAGTACACAGATCAGTTCATGATTTGCTACATTGTCATGGACTCAATACTGATGTTTGATACTCTCTAATCTGGCTTGAGCTTCTACTGGAAATGTCTTGCTCTGGTAAGACAGGTGGTGTCAGTGGTAAATATCGAATAAATGAGCATTCCTAACGATTTAAATAGTTATCATGCTATTGGTAAGGGTTTGATCCATCATGCTATTGGTAAGGGTTTGATCCATCAAGAGGCCGATTTACCTTAGATGGACAGATACATCTTCTTCGCCTAATTAAGCGTGGTCAGCTATTGCGGATGTGCAGGTTCAATGATTTTTAAGGTTGATCAACACCTCTTGGAATAATCTGTCCCACTGAATCCCTGATCTAATCAAGTTGCTATTTTGATGAAATTTTAAAAGGGCCTTCCCAAAACACGAGTCTAGATTGACTTGGTTAGGACGTGATCATAGGTGACTAGTAGACATATAGCTAATTCCGCTGCTGATTCTTGTAGTTATCAAAATACAAGTCAAACCTAGGATCTTCAGTATTTTACAAATCACATATAGGTCTACATCTTGTTGACGAAATAGGGCAGATACATGTCAGTTATTAGAATAGAGACAAAACTAATATTTACTGCTAAGCTCTTTTGATTTTGAAATAGGGTTGCAACTAAATTTGGGTTTCTTTTGCAGGTGACTGAAAATCCAAGTGCAGTTGGCGGGTGCAGTTGTAAAAGCTCTTTCATGGTTAAATAGTGAATAGTGATACACTACAAATTCAACGAGACACTGATTCTTCCTCCCATGTATTATTATGACCGGGTAGCCGCTGTCTGTATTTTATTGTTCTCTTTTCCTATTGATTCATATAATAAAACTGAACCCAAATTTTGCACCAGATTCCTTGTATAAAACGCGATCCCTGTAATGCAGAGAGCTCGTTACTGTTTGAGAATGCAGCAATGGAGAGAAGTAATATATATTTTTTGTTCATAGAATGTGTCCACAATGTAGAATTGCTCTATAGTAACGGATTTGTTCTCCCTGCAATTCATAGAATGTTTCCACACTTGGTTGTGGGATGTTACTAGCAAGCTTTTTCCTTTCTAAACATGTTTGATCGAAAATAATACTAAGAAAGGAGACTTCCTAGTGCATTAGTGTTAGTACGAATTTAGGGGTGTACATGGGTCGGGTGGTCCGGGTTTAGGCATTTTAATCACCCGACCCATGCACTACGGTTTGGGAAATATTAAACCCAAACCCACCCAAAAAATCTAAACCCTACGGTTTGTTTCTAATTGGGTTGGGTCGGGTTGGCGATATTTTTAAGTAAAAACGCAACCCAACACAAAATATGTAATTATTCCACACATAAAAATATTTTATAACAAAATAAAAATTCAAAATAAAAAACCGAGGTGAAAGGTATCAAAAACGACAAATATTGTTTGAATTTTAATAAAACTTGATTTACTTCAACTTATGTCTAGTTTTTTTCACGACATTTGTTGAAATAGGCTAAAAAGTTACAAATGAACGCATCCATAATATGATATTCTTTTAAAATTGTACACAAGAAGAAAAAATACGTGAATCATAGCTATATTAAATATATGTCTAAACTTTAAGTCGAAGAATGCATTAGATTAGTGAGACTTTAAAAGAAAAACATGGCGAAATATCTTAATTTTCTCATAATTATGACTATATACGACATAAATTTTTTTTTTTATACGAACTCATACCAATAATTGGAACACGGGTTGGGTCGGGTTCTACGGGTTGTGTAATACAAAATCCAAACCCAACCCAAAAGAGGCGGGTTGTACAAAAGAAAACCCTCACCCAACCCAAAACCTTCGATTTAGCGATAAATACGGTTGGGTTGGGTTGGATGGGTGGGTTTGATGGTGTGTTTGTTCACCCCTAAGTACGATAGCAAGTGCAGAACTGCATCTTATGCAATCATTTGTGGCGACTTGAACGAAATAAAAGGGTCTTATAGACTTGACTCGTTACAACAGAAAGGAACGAGTTCAAGCGAACAGAATAAACATCCATAGAAAGCCAAATGGCCAGATCTTGCCAAACTGAAGAGCACAATGTTATCAGTTAAATTACTGTTGTGCCTACAGAAACAAAATACAAAAATCACCAAAAAAAGAAAAAAAATCCAGTTTTCTTTAAAGTATGGTTTCACTCCCCATCCAAGAACTCTTATTGCTACTCTGGTGACATCAAGGTTTGACTCCAAAACTCATCCAATATGAGACATCCAAACAGGCTATAAAGCAGAGTTTAGCCGCTCATTCTGCGGGTCTTTGTCCCAAAACTGAAATGTCTTCATAGCGTTTCTGCAGCAGGAAACAACAAAGTAACTCAGAGAAAGGAAATAAAATTAGCATTCCAAAGATGATTCCAAGGATAAGCCACCAAAGTCTGATTCTTTTTTCTGCCTTGAGCAAGGAATGCAGACACCGTGAGTACGATACAACAAGAGAGTTGCTGAGTGCAGATAGGAAGACTAAGATTACAGCATCACACAAGCCCGGAATAAATGCAGATAGAAAGAAAATCAATAACTTCTGAGACCACTGTGTGATTAGCCAAATAAAGACATCTTCATAACCACGAAATGCATAATATGCTACGCCATTCACAAGTGCAGAAGCACCCCTATACAACCATGCACATACTGAGTCAAACATTGAGGGTTTGTCCTGACAACTTAATGTTAGCAAACTGATAAACAAACATCAACTTGGAAGTTTATCTGTCAATGGAATCTAACAACAATGGTTTGAACAAGTCCAAGGAAGAACCTAAACAGCAATGGTCCGAGCAAGTCTAAGGAAGAACCTAAACAGCAATGGTTCTAGGCTAGTGTATCTCAGCAAAAAGGGTATACACAAATTACAAGTGGTCGAAAAACCACAGGTTAGCTATTCTTGAAGATCAAGAAACTATGAAAAGGTTAGATCACAAAACATTGTCATCAACAATAATGACACCCTTAGTAGGGTTCAAAGTAGACTTTTACAAAATAGTTCATCTCCATTCCCGTATCATTTCAACTTCTTTCACAAAGCATTTGGTTTTCTTTTATGAATCACAAAGCATTTGTTTTACGCAGAGGTTATGCAAATGATGAATTAACGCAATCAATGCAGGTGTGCGACAGGTACAAAAAGAACATCCGTGAAAAATAGAAAGGTAGCGAAATTCAAGAGCAATACCCCAACATTGTTGTACTCCCACAGCTTGTGAACTCCATAATCCACAGCCTGCACCAACCACATGAAGCGCTTTCCCATTAATGAGACGAATTCATCATTAAACTCCCAGCATTCACCACCCAATTCTTACAAATAAACAACGACTACCAAACATCTCAATCAGGCACTCTAAAATAGTACTATCTAATGCATGTGAAAAGCTCGGCGAGAACACGCTGTTCAGATCCGCGTCCCAGTGTTGCCCATAAATGATTCCAAATACTAAGAACAAATAGCTCAAAGCGCCCTCTGAATCATCAAGGGAATCGAGATAATTTTCCAGTAATTCCAATCACAATTTCCCGGGAACAGAACAATCAATTCGTTACATTTCTCAAGCATTCACAAAGTCAACACGAAGAATCAAATGACATAAAATCGTCGAAATAAGGGAATCGATCTAAAAACGTACCCGTTCTCCGAAGAAAGCACCGGCGAGGACAAACGTGGCATAGACGGAGGTCCGGCGCATGAAAACCTTGTAGATGCCTTCGAAAAGGCCACTTTGAGCTCTTCGAGGTACGTATTCCATGGTGACTAGCCTCGATTACGCTGTTCGGATCTGTCCTCTAGGGTTTGCAGAGACAAAGGGAAAACGGGAAAAGAAGAGATGCGTCTGCTTGCTACCAGAGAAATTTCGACGATGGCGATGAAGAAATTGTTTTCTCTTTTTTAATTGAGATAACCGGGCAAGTCAGCGGATCCAGCCCAGTTGTTGGGCCTGGTATATTGCTCAGTCATGGGCTCATGGCCCACGACTTTCTCCCTCGCATTTATTACTTTCTTTTTCCGTTTACCCTCCCATATTATTTTTCTTTTCATAAAGACCCCTCCTCTCCTCTGGTTTAAGTACTAATTAGTAATTATTAATTTATTATAGGGGCTTATTCGTTAACTATTCATAATATAAGACTTATTTAGCTATTCAAGCAAATTTTATTAACCAACCTTTTCAGTGCTGAAGACTCGATGTCAGCGTGACGTGTGGTTTGGAGGAGGAACTTCGTCATACTTCTGTGCGAGAGCCACAGTTTTCGCCATTAAAGTTTGAAACTTCGACCTGAGAGTATCCCAAGCCAAGCAGTCTGCTGGAGAATTTACCAGGAAGGAAGATCCTTGCCACGATGGATTTTAACGATGAGGGCTCCCACTTCGAGCTCAAGGAGATTCAGACACTTAGTGGTCACACCGATAGGGTTTGGAGTCTGGCCTGGAATCCGGCCACCGGAACTGACGACACGCAGCCGGTTATTGCTTCCTGTAGCGGCGATAAGACTGTCCGAATCTGGGAACGGAGTGCCTTAACTCGTTCTTGGGACTGCAAGGTTTTGACTTCCTGTTTCTTTTTTGTTTTTTCTTTTCTCTGATTTTGCCTATGTATGATAAGGGTTAGGCGAGAGTGATATAGAACGAGGAAGCTAAGCTTCATTGGTTGATTTTCTTTTACATATCAATCACATGAAGCAGTAAGGAAGTTTGATATAGTGTTTCTCTACGAAATTTTCAGTATGCATCTCGTTAAGTCTGGAGTGTCGACATATCTTTTTAGCTAAATTGAGATGATTAGCTATTGAAGTTGGATTCAGCAATGGATATTTGCTGTTGATAATGATAAGTGGAGTTAGTTGATTTCGCATTGGAACTCAAATTGGGAATGATCATGCAGGCAGTTTTGGAAGAAACACATACTAGAACAGTCCGATCGTGTACCTGGTCCCCTTCTGGGAAATTATTGGCTACAGCCAGCTTCGACGCGACCACTGCCATTTGGGAGAATGTTGGGGGTGATTTTCAATGTGTTTCCACTTTAGAGGTATGATTACTTTATCTTCGTTGCCCTTATATGCTTGTGATTCATAGGGTTTTGTCTTTCAAGTTGTCAGTTCGGTTCTCTTTAAATACGGCAGGAATGAGTAAGCGTGGTGCGGTGTAAGTCTGCTGGCTAGATAAGCAATCCTGACTCGTGGTTTCTCCTCACTTTAGTTTTCGATTTGTGGTGGTGGTCTGCTAACAGGGTCATGAAAATGAAGTCAAAAGTGTGTCTTGGAATGCGTCTGAATCTCTATTGGCGACGTGTAGTCGAGACAAAACTGTTTGGATTTGGGAAGTGATGCCAGGGAATGAATTCGAGTGTGCTTCAGTGCTGCAGGGCCACACACAAGATGTTAAGATGGTTAAGTGGCATCCAACCATGGATATTCTATTTTCCTGTAGCTATGATAATACCATTAAGGTATTGTATGTTGGAAATCCTCTACTTATATAGTTTGTGCGAGTGGCTGTTCATTGTGGCTCTTCATTTTAGTGATCAATATCAAAATGAACTGAAATTTAAAAAAAAAAAATCTGAATCAGGTCTGGGCTGAGGATGATACTGGTGATTGGCACTGCATTCAGACCATAGGTGAATCTAGCAAGTACGACCTTAAATCCCTTCCTAAAATGTATTTTCCATATATGTGTTATAAGCACTATCGTGGGTATTTTGCTGCTTTTATACTTCACATCATGAAGTGGTTACCCCTAGTTCGTCTTATATTGGTGCATCATTTCTGTGCTGCTGCTGTGAAAACCAGCTGGTTTAACTCATTTTGTTTTCTCCCCTCCTTTTCAGTGGCCACTCTTCTACTGTTTGGGCCATTTCTTTCAACGCTGAAGGGGACAAAATGGTTACATGTAGGTATGTTGAACATAGTTCCTCGCTAATAGTTAATTATAATTGCCAAGTGCATGGACAGGCAGATTTGTTTTGTTTGACACCCAAGAAAAATGAACTAAATCTAAAAGAAGCTCTTTTTTTTGTGTTCAGTGACGATCTTACCTTAAAAGTATGGGAAGCAGATATTGAGGGAATGAGATCTGGTGATGATCAAGTACTTTGGTGAGTTAAGCATTCTGTTCATTTTGTTTGAGCATGGGCTGTAATTCCAATGCTACCATAAACTTGATATATGGCCCCTGTTAATGAGACTGTTCCTTGAAGCAAGCAAAGAGGAGTGGGTTTGATGCAACATTGCGAAGTTTAATAAAAGCAGTCTGTTGTGCTAGGCCATGGTCACCACATAAGGCATCTGTAGGATTATGGCCTTTTCACTGGCATCCAATTAAATTGAAATAACTTCCTCAGCTTATGGTTCAGTAAACTAGTGTGTGTCTCTAACATATAACCATTTTCCTGTGATGATATGTTTTTAATTATTGGTTCAATTTTTCTACGATGCTATGGTTTGCTTTTCAGGAAACATATTTCTACACTCACAGGGTATCATGATCGTACAATCTTTTCAGTTCACTGGTCAAGGTAAGCTGATATGTTCAGGCAATAGTTTGATTTCCGTGTCTTTGGTGTTGGTTATTCAAGTTTCTCTCTGAGTGGCAGTACTAAATTGCTAGCATATTGCCATATCTCACAACTCCTAAGCATATATGCTATCTCATCCAATAAAGGGAAGTGGAATGAAAGAATGTTTTATCCTCGGGTGATTCATTATGGTAACACCCAGAATATCCATCCCTTTTCACTATTAAGGTCCAGATTCATTATCAACCTACTTTATGTAGTAATACTTCACTATTTCTTTTGTTATTGGATTCAAAGCTGCTAAGTAATGGTTTGTCAAGGTGTCTCTCTAATCTTAATGGACATATACAGTAGTGGGCTAGCTCATATGGTTTTTGTATTTCACATGTTGCACAATTGTTGTGCAAGTTATTTGCATGGATGTTAGACGCACACAAAAGAAAAAGAAAACAAGCCTTCTCTCATATAGTTAAATTTTATCTGCATCTCCGAGACATTCTATTTCTGTCCTAAATTGCTTGCATTTCGTTTGTGTATTTCCTTTTAAATCATGAAACTGATCCTCATCTGGTTGTTGTATTTCTCAGGGAAGGTATTATAGCCAGTGGAGCAGCAGATGATGCCATTCGGTTTTTTGTTGAAAGCAAAGACAGTGCGGTACTGGACTCTCTATTCCTTATTTGAGCTACTCATAGATTGGAAGATCACTGCTATTGTTATATCAGTTGCACTGACCATTTTGTTTATCAGATGTTATACGATTTGCAGCCAAAACTAAGTCTTTGTATACGTTCTGACACAACTAATACAAAAATATGGTCAAGGGTGGATGATGCATATGTTGCTTAGTGAAGCCTATTATTGTGAAATATCTGAGATGCCACGCTTCTTATCTTCCAAATATCTTCATCTGAAAGATCTTCTCTGTGCTCGTTTCAGGTTGATGGCCCTTCTTATAGATTGTTGTTGAAGAAGGAAAAAGCCCATGATATGGATGTAAACGTAGTGCAATGGAGCCCCGGGGTAAGATCATACTGTCTTTACAACTTAATCCTTCTGAGATGACCCTTGATACTGAAATTAGCTTTTATCATTAGTTAAGTTTGAATCTGGCAACTATACAGTGGGTGTTTCACTAATTGCAATCAACTGATGCGCTCTTAATCAGTCCTGCCACTCTTGAACTTGAGATAAAGTATCTCTCACATCTTGCTAGGGTTGTTCACATATTGCAATGATAGTAAAGCTTGCAACATTATGAGTCAAACTAATTTGATTTTATGTTCCGTGTAAGACTACTGAAGAGTTGAGGCACCATATGCATTTATAACGTGATAATTACCTGCCCACTTCATGTTATGGCCTCTGTTTTATATCGTTAGGCGCACCAAGATATGAACTTTGGCATTGTTCGAGGGTTAAATGTTGATCAAACTGAATTCACACTGGCAGGAAAATCGGGTGTTGGCTTCTGCAAGTGATGATGGCACGATAAAGATATGGGAATTAGCAACCAATAGTACTTGATGAACAGACAGAGTCTTTTAATCTGTGCAGGATCAAGCATCAATGGTGTTGTATTATTTATCTGAGCTGGGAGAATTGTTGTTCCATTCTACCGAAAGCTATCTCGTTATGAGATGATACAGCTCAAATAGCTTTTAGGTCCAAAGTATAATCTCCTACACTGCTTTCTTATTGTTTCGACTCATCCTCAAATGTAACGAATCGACCAAAACTATAGCAGAACTGCAATTCGAGTCGGTAAGCTGATGAAAGTTTCTATATTCACTGTGATTAAAGCATTGCACTTCTTGTACTTATTTCCCTTGCTGAAATTTGTTTCATAGCAAATTAATAAGTAGATGTGTGTTCAATACATGGAAGGGAAAACTCTCATTGTGAAGAAGTATGAAGATGCCAACAAATACACGAGAATGGAAATACAGAAGAACTCAAAAGAGGACGAATGTTCATATGCAGTGCTCATTATTGCTCTACAGTTTTTGATCATTTCAACACCTGTTTCCAATGCTCAATCCCTGGGGACTTGGAGTCCTTAACCTAGTCCTCAATCCCTGCTGAGCTGCGAGAGCATCACGAGCCGACATGATGCCATTCGACACGATCGTAGCGTCGAAGGCAGAACAGTCGATCCAATCCTTGAGCAGCTCTTCCTGTCCCCAAGTCTCTGGGATCCAAACTCGTCCGGCCACTTCTACCCTGTGCCTCTTCAGCTTCTCCCGCCCACACCACCCGTCTTCCTCTTCCTGCAGCAACGGTGGCGTTGTTGTTGTTGCTGTTGTTGTTGCAGTTTCCTCCACCACCACTGCTCCGTCCCTGCCAGTAATGCTACTGTCCAACCCCTGCCCTGCTGTTGCTGCTGCTTGTTCTTCGTTGTAATCGCGACTAAGGGGATTCGAAGGCGACGAGGAGGAAGTTATGCTTGTGCCATGCCTGTCCTTTGCTTTCTTCTCTTGCTGGTGGCTCTCTGGTGTGGTGTTAACACAATGGCTAGATGATGCTAGTACTGTTGCGTGAGCTTCTTCAGCTGTAGATTCCAAGGGGTATTCTCCACTGGGATTCATGGTGCCTGAGCTTGTTGTCAAACTCTTCGACGTACTCGACATCCTAGGTAGCGTTGAAGCGGGAAGAAGAAGAAGAAGAAGTTGCGGGATGGGATGGAATGATTGCAGCAAGTAGAGAGAAATGGTGGTGGAAAGGGAAGAAGATAGATGGAGGGTTGGGAGGGAGGGAGGGAGGAATAATGGGTGAGGGGAAGTTAGATTAGACGTCAAAGCTGTCCCTTTGAAAGTGTAATGTGAGTGGCAAGTGACAAAGGAACGTGTCTCCGTTGTTCTGTGTTTGTGGGAGAATGAGAGCTTCAACTTGTGTCAAGCTAAACCACCTCTGCTCTGCCCCCTTCCACCAGTTTGGATGGTTTAAATCACAATAAACCTGGTTTGAGGATTTTTTTTAGAAATACCACTAAAAAGAAAAAAAATAAAAAATACAACCTATTTCCAAAATTTTCCAAAAATACCATTTTTTGAAAACCGTATGGTGGGCACGTAGTTTTTTTATGTAAACCGCATGTGTGGGGGCGGTTTTGGTGATCGCATGGGGTCGGGGTGGTTTGGTTCAAAACCGTTGCCCCACCCAGCGGTTTGGTCCCTTTTTCTCGATAAATCCTAACATAGGTGGAAACTTCAAACTAACGTATCTTTGTGCTCGGGTATCCGATCGTAGCGAAATTTTTTTTGATTCCGCATAACTTTTCGAGATCTTACGGTTTTCGAGAAATGGTGGTATTTTTGGAAAATTTCAAAAATGGATGATATTTTTTGAATTTTTTTCTTTTTAGGGGCATTTCTAGAAAAAGTCCCTGGTTTTATATGATTCACATAAATTCACATTTTTTTATATTCATAATATTCAAGTGATTAGTGATCAAATCGTAGATAAGTTTGGTTGGAACCGAACAAACCATTGCACACTCCTAGAACAAGACCAGATGAATAAAGGAAAGGACATAGATCATCATCAACTTCAATTTGCATGACCCAAAAAAAAGATACTTGCAATTGTACCCTCTTTCTTTTCTTTTATGGAGAATTTTTTTTAATAATAAATTGTTGGTGGGGAAGGAGGGAATTGTGAGGTGGATGTTTGATCTTGGCTTGGTGTGGAGGAGAGGAAGCGGTCTATGATATTTGGATGGGAGGGGGCCAATGAGGTTCTAGGGTTTTATTTTTATCCCATTTTTGTTCCTTTGGACAAGAGATTTTGAATTGTATTATATGAAGCTTTGCTTGCTTTTCTATGGTTTGGTTGGGAAGTTCCAACTATCATTAATGGGATGGAGACTATTTTCTTTCTTCTTCCTTCCCTAATTTCGCTTTTCTTTTCCCCACCTCTATTTTTTTTTTTCAGTTACCATAAAAGGAAGATTTTTATTTTTGTTTTCTTTTGATAAGAAAAGGACGTAAAAGCACCATCACAAGGAATGATGATGAAAGCACGAATATTACAACGCTCATACTTGTCACACATTAATTACGAGTGATTGTTTGTCAAGTAATACTTACAAATTTGGAATGAAATATGTCGGGTTTTTTAAAACAAGATAAGTCTTCAGAATATGGTCAGCCTGTAGTATTACAAAGAAGATAATAATAAACGATAGTCCGTATGCAACTGGACTCCTGATAAAAGAGTTTGTTTTATCATGAAGTGAACAGTTATATTGAAGCTCCGAAGAGCAAAAAGACACGAGACTGGCTTAAAGGAAGAGAAAAGAGAGTGGACTTCCTCTAAGACAGCTCTTGCTCTGCAATATGAAGATCTCCTTGAAGTAGCATAAGTGATGACCAGTTGGGAATCTCCCCAAAAGGAAACAGTGGAAAAATTATGATGAAAGTACCATTTCATGGCATCACATAAGGCAAGCGGTTCTGAGGTATAGGCATCGGTAAATCCAATATAAGCTTTACCAAAGGTAAAAAGAACGGTTCCATCACTTGTGAAGCCGATGAAACCAGTTGCACACCCTTGCTGTGCTTTTGTGGCCCCATCAAAGCGAACCAAACTACCTTCACTAGTATAGCTTATCTCCAATCCTCGAGTCTGAGAACCTTGCCTTGTGGAAGAATACACTGTTGACCTTTGCACCCGTCGAGACTTCTGAACCTTTTGTACCTTTGTCGTTTCCCATTCCTCCACACATGAGTTGTTAGTTGCCTGTACAGGACCTGGGATTGATATGAAATATGCTCATAAGTAGGGGTGAAAATCGGTACGGTATCGGTATCCCAATACCAAATACTGAAATCTCGGACACTGAATTACACCCTAAACTCAATCTCAATCTCAATCCCTAAATAATTTCGGTATCTCAATCCCAATCCCGAAATATTTCGGTATCTCAATCAGTACTTTCGTTTCCCAATCGGTATTATCGAATACGAAATTAATTACCTTTGCAATTAAAAATTAAATATATAAATTAGATTTAATTGTTTAATTTAGGGCAAAGAGACTAAGTAAAGAGTCTTGAGTTTGCATCTTTGATTTGACGAATTGGGGGTTGAGAGACGGCTAATGCTAGTGTTTGCTTATTGGTGTTATGAAAATAACAAGAGATATTAGGTGAGAAACGAGAGTGACTTAAATTGGAAAGTCAAATTTGAGTTGGATGGGGACTTCTAAGTTGTGAAATAGTGATGGAATGATCAATGTATAATTAAATGACACTCTTGGTGGTTGAGGGTCGTGTAGTAGTTAATGAGAGAGTCCAGTTGAGAGGATAAAATACACACTAGCTTATATTTTGGTATTTCGGTATATACTGATCCCAATCCCGTAATCCCTAATACCGAATAACAATTAAAATTCAATCTCAATCTCAATCCCAAGAAATAATACGTGTATTCGCTAATACCAAATATAGACAAATTTGGTACGGTATTCGGTATGTCCCAAATACCGGTACCAAACTTCCAGCCCTACCCATAAGTGGCCTTGCATCGCCCTTCCATATTCTCCAAATGAGGAATACTGTGAAGGCAACATCACTCTTGGATATGTGACGGGTAAGAAATATGTTTCTCCAAGATAAATCCAACGAGGTTCTCTTCATCGTATCTCGAAGTTGGTCTAAACCTGTCATCAACCACAGTTCGCTAGTGATTCTACAGTCAAAATAACAGTGTTTGAGGTCTTCAATTTCCTCACAACATATAGGACATGAATTGGAGATAATTTTTTTTGTAATGCAATATCCCCGTAACGGAAAGGAAGCCATTGACCAACCTCCATAAAAAAAATGCAAGCTTGGGAGACACTGAGATACTCCACAAGTAGGGTTGGAAGTTTGGTACCGGTATTTGGGATATACTGAATACCGTACCGAATTTATCACTATTTGGTATTACCGAATACCAACTTATTTTTTAGGGATTGGAATTGGGATTCATTTTGGAGTGTTATTCGGTATTCGGGATTACGGGATTGGGATCGATATATACCGAAATACCAAAAAATACCGAAAAAAAAAAATGAAATATAGCATACAACCTTTAGTCATTCCTCAGTCTTTCACAACTTAGAAACCCCTATCCAACTCAATTTTGACTTTTCAATTTAAATCACTCTCGTCTCTCACCAATATCTTGTTATTTTCATAACACCAAAAGGCAAACACTAGCATTAGTCGTCTCTCAGCCTCCAATTCGTCAAATAAAAGATTATCAATGGCAAGAATTTGAGATGTCACCTCTCCTCCATTCTTCATATCCATATCCTAGCTCTAAGGCAAACTCAAGACTCTATGCTTAGTCTTTTTGCCCTAAATTAAACAATCAAATTTAGTTCATATATTTGATTATAAATTGCCAAGTTAATTAATTTTGCGTTCGATAATACCGATTGAGATACCAAAATTTTTAGGGATTGGGATCCCGAAGTTATTTAGGGATTGGGATTTGGATTGATTTAGGATGTAATTCGGTATTCTGGATAACGGTATTTGGTATTGAAATACCGATACCGTACCGATTTCCACTCCTATCCACGTCCACAAGTACTTCCAAATTTTTGTATCCAAAAAATCTAGGATATCTTATGAGGAAGGTTAATCTCATATATAAGCAAAGAATTACAGAATTTTACTGTATATCTCTAGCTTATCATCTCGAGGGCAAGATGGGAGTGGGATGGATAAACTCTTTTCTATAGTAGATGGATAAAATACGGATGAAAAGGATTTTGTTGGCTAAAGACTAATTATTAGCCAAACCTTTCAAAATACAAACTATTAGTCAACTTTTTTGTAACACATCAAAATATAAGATATTTTCTACAAAAATAAAAATATATTAGTCATTTCTCTGTTACCGTTAAATCATTTTTGTAACTCTTTTCTTACTTAAAATCAAGGTTCTAAAAGGCGCTAGGCGTAAGGCAGACGCTCGGCTCCTGACTTGCGCCTTACCCGATTAGGCGTAGCCTAGGCGCGCCTAGGCGTTTAGAGCATAAATGGAAAAATTCTCAAATATTTCCTGTTTTCTGGAATAATTCATATAATCCAATTGGATATAAAATTAGCAATGCCTAGTTCTTAACAGTAAACACTTAACATAACAAATAACAAACAAATAGTGACCAATCACCTGCTAATAGGTGCTTATAGAGGCAAGAAGCTTGTGCTACGTACCGAGGAGAAGGAAAGAGCAGTAATTGACGAGTTTCGACTTTATTTCCCACTATAACAGCGAAGCGGTGTGAAGGCGAGAAGAGTGATCGATGACTTTCTCATGCGGCGACAGAGAGCAGCAAATGGGGCGAGAGCTAGGGCGGCAGACGGTAGCAGATGGGGCGAGAGCTAGGGCGGCAGACGGCATCAGATGTTACTTCCCGTGTTTCTGATTTTCTAGGGCAAGAAGCAAGTTTCTGATTTTCTAGGACAAAACGAAGAGTATTGGGTTTAACCGCCTAAGCTCGCCCAGGAACGCCCAGGCACGCCTTCTCTCCACTAGGCGCAAACTAAGCGCTATTCCTACCTACTAAGCGCTACCAGCACCTTTTACAACGCCTATGGCCAAGTCAAGGCGATCCTCCACCGTCTAGCGCCTAATTGAGCCTAGGCGTGCGCCTAGGCGGCCTTCTTGAACCCTGCTTAAAATATTAAAGTTTTGGAATGTTGGCCTCCATGTGTCTCTTCCAAGTCAGTATCATGTTGCCAAGTCAATATTACTAACAGAACTACTAAATGAAAGTTAACATTTGGCTAATATTTTGTATTTTGAAAGATTTGTTTGATATGTAAAATTGCGAGAAATATTTGGCTAATAAATAGTATTTAACTTAATATATATTATCACTTTTGACTTTGATGATCACTTGACTATTGGACTGTTTCGTTTTGTTTCACTTTGTTTACTTTTCTCACCCATCTTAGGCAACTTACCTAACATCAGTCTAGATAAGAGCAACATGATAGACTACTATTTTGCTGCAGTAAGTAAATTTCCTCCATGTCATTCATTACTCATTGGCCCCTTCCCAAACCCTAGCCCAAATATAAGTACTGGCTTCAGAAACGGCCCAGAATACACTAGTACAGAAAATAGATAAATCAAAGTCAAAGGGGCCAAAGGGATAGTTGCAGCAAATCTAGTGTTGCATGTTGATGAGTTTTGAATATGGTGCGAGTTTTATTCATTTTTTAAATTAGCGGGTTGGGTCGAGTTTGATTTTTGTCAAAACCCAATTCGTTTTTTCACCCGACTGCACCTATAAAGAAAACGTCATTTTGTATACGATCGGAACAATGTAAATAATTTATGAATGTTATTAGTTTTCATAGCAATATAAACCTAACAATATGGATAATTTATGAATGCTAGTAGTTTTTATGGAGATATATTTATAGGGAAAAGTTTGATAACATTACAATATGAGTGTTCGAAGAATTAATGTATGGTTATATTCGTGAACGGTGAACCCATGGGTACTGTCACAGACCAACTCTTGGTCGTGCGGCACTTAGCACTCAAGTCTCCTTAGAGCACTAAGTCAGCCTAGCTCGCATTCACTCAAACTCACAAGTGTAGAGAAAACTCTAGAGATGGAAACTCTCGATTTCTGGATGAATGAAAAATGAGGGAGAGGGTTGCTTATATAGGCTTCCTCTCCACTTAGTACAATGTATGTACTCTCATGGCCCCAAGATATAGCGCTCTCTTTCGTCGAGACTTCGAGCTTCTCTCCTGCTCTATCTTGGTCCATGCATTGCAGAATAAGCCTTAAGAGCTATGTGTGCCTCTCTTAATAGTGGCACCTTGCTTATTTTCTCTGCTCCAAAGATGAATATCGCATTCTCGAAGGGAATTGGAAAATCCCTCTTCTTGTCCATGAAGTACATGTTGATGACGATTGGATAATCATCCACCGATACCACTTGAAACTCCGCTTCCCCCACCCAATCTCCAAGGGTGATCCACACATTTCGAGCGACTCCATGTGTTGGTGTGGCTTCCGAATTCACCGTCTTCAGCCACCCTCTCCTCAGATCGTACAGGATGCTAAGCCTCTGCGCTTCATCCACGTCGAGGAAATTGTCACTGGCTCCGGTGTCCACCAAAGCCTTTGTCTTTCCCTTGTTGAGCTTTGTTTCTACGAAGCATTGCCCCTTATCCTCGATAAGAGGAGGACCTTCCTTCCCCTTCATTGCGCCTAACACCCTTAGGCCACCCAATTTTGAAGTTTGGTCCTCCATTCTTGGAGCCTCCTCCTCTTCCGAGTTATCTTCCAAGAGCATCGCGGCGAACTTACTCCTCCTGGGACAATCTCTTACACGATGTGGGCCATCACAAAGAAAGCAAGAAATAGGTTTATCAACCATTCTCCCCTTACCTCCTTTGTTTTGAGTCACCACGTTGTTGTGTCCTCTTTCCCTCGTTGGAGTAGTTGTCATGGTCTCTCCCACCGTTGTTGTCGAATACCTCTTGCTCCTCCGGCCTCTGATACTCGACAAGGGACTCAGCGATCGCCATTGTTGAGGCAAGGTCTTGCACACCTCGTGTTTGTAGCTCCAACCTCACCCATGGTTGCAAGCCGTACAAGAACGCGAACAAGGCCTCCTTGTCCGGATAATCGGAGATCTCAAGTAGCAATTCTAAGAATTCTTTGACATACTCACGAATTCTTCCGGTGTGGGTGAGTTGTCGTAGCTTCGCACGAGCCTCCATTTTCACATTCTCCCGATAAAATTGCTTCTTGATTTCTCTACAGAAATCCTCCCACGTGTTCATCTCACACATGCCTCTATTGATGTCTCCTTAACGTCTCCTCCACCACACCATGGCCGTATCGACCAAGTAAAGTGAGGCGGTGCGCACCATGACCCCGTTGTAGTTGATACCGGGAGCCTTGAAATATTGTTTAAGACTCTAGAGGAAATTCTCTAATTCCCTCGCATTCCTCGACCCACCGAAATTCTTCGACCTTTGAACATCCATTCGTGGGGTAAATTGCGTCGTGGAAGGTCTGTTAGCCACCGCTCGCTTGACGAGATTGAACTCCCCTTGAAGCTCGTCAAACTCCTCACTTATGTTGGCCACCTCTGCCCGAACCGTCTCCTTTAAAGAGTCGATGGCGTCGGTGATGATGTTTAGAATCTCATTTCGAGAAGCTTCCAACCCCACCTCCAAACCCGTCATTCGAGCAACCACACCTTGCACATCGCCCTTCAAGGTCTGCACCTTCGTGCCGACTTGGTCGCATGGTGATGTGGTCCACAACCTTCACCTCCGCCTTCAAGAGCCTCTCCTCGAGAGTCACCAAGGGCTCACGAGTTGAATTGTCTCTCTTCGTCTTGGTTGTATCCTTTTTTTGCTCACGACCGCGTTGTTGCTCTTCGTTGAGAACTTCGCTTCTGGATCCAGCCATCTCTTCGAGGTTCTTTCTCACTTTATGAGTCACGACCTAACTCTCATACCACCTGTCACGGACCAACTCTTGACCGTTTGGCACTTAGCACTCAAGTCTCGTTAGAGCACTAAGTCAGCCTAGCTCGCATACACTCAAACTCAATAGTGTAGAGAAAACTCTAGAGATGTAAACTCTCAATTTCTGGATGAATGAAAAATGAGGGAGATGGTTTCTTATATAGGCATCCTCTCCACTTAGTACAATGTATGTAGGCCATCATTAATGAATGAACCTAGATAGTCCCCCATACATGAACAGTAATTAATAAGGTGAATGTATGTTCACCCATACATGAATCATAATAAATAGGGAGGATGCATGTGCATGAGTGCATGAATCTAGAGATACATGCATGCACCTACATCCTTTTAGAGCATTCTAGAATTTTCCCGTGACAGTACCCGATGGGTTGGATTGAGTTCTCACTTCTAAAACACAATGAATATATTACTGATTTTTTAATTGATGCACCCACTGAATTTGTTTTGGATTTAGAGAAACTCGATCTAACTCAATCTATCGCAATCTCTATTTAGTCTCGTTGGTGAACGCAAGTTTAGGGAATGGGACCAGAATGCAATCCCTCGTTACCTCCATAGGATGATGTTAGCTCTATCTTTAGAGTGCAAATAGGACCAATTGATGGCAAAGACTTCTGGGGGTGGAAGTTCACTAACTCATGGAAGTTTACGGTCAAAATGGCCTACCATGCTTTCCATAATTTGATTTTTGGTAGAGTTGACCATCTTTCTCGAATGTCTCAACTTGACAGAGATTGATGGAAATGGGTGTGGAGCCTATCCCTTACATCGAAGCTTCAATTTTTATATGGAGATGCGAAAGAAAGTTAAACGCTGCGAAAAATAACTTGAGGAGCAGGAAATGCGCGCATAATTCGAATTGTTCGTGATGTAACATCATAGATGAATCTATGTTCCACTGTCTCTTCTCTTGTCAGCATGCAACAAATGTTTGGATCGGATTATTCCCTTCTTTTCCGCTCCCATCAACTTCTTCCTTCTTCCTTCTTCCTTTATTGGTTTTGAAAAGCAAGGAATGTGCTTGTGTTCAGGAAAAGCATCCCTTCCGATTACAGCACCACCCACATAGCAGGTATTCGGGAGTATCGTGAATGGTCAACATGCCTCGATCCACCTCCCTCTTCCCAACACCTACGGAGTCAACCCAGAGGGCTCCATCATCATCATCCAGGCTCACCGCCACGAAATTCCTAATTGGGGATTCATTGTGATGGATCATTTTTACATGATTCTCAGGAGATGGTTTTTGGTATTGTTCTCATTAACACATGTTTGTCATGGACAGGTTGGCTCTATTTTCAGTTCATCTCCAATTGAAGCGGAATCCAGAGCACTCCTAGAAGATATCAAGATTGCAAAGAATAGTAACCTCTCATGCGTTGTTCATTCTGACTACGAGACTCTTGTCAAAGCCATTTACTCTAGTCAGGCTTCTTGGCCATGAAAATGTTTCGCTATTGCGGCAACCATGCAAAGTATCATGTCATCAACTAAACTCATCAAGCTGGAAGTTTTCCTCGTCACCTGAATTCCAGAACGAATTAGACAACTAGATCTCAAGCTCATTCCACTCCTCCTCGTGATTGAATTACTATTCTGGATATCATTTCACATCATATCTAATGTACATTGCTTGTAACTCAATCGTTTATAAATGAAATTCTATTCCTTTGTAAAAAGAAAAAACACTGATTGGAAGTTAGGAACAAAGGCATATCCACTCCCTTCCATCCTTTGATGGGACAAGTGCCCACAAGGTTATGTCTGATGTCTCCTTCCCTCAGTCTCTTCTTCTGTTTAGTTTTTGGTAATCTCTCATTTTCCCATTACTAGTCTGTGTCTTGTCAATTGTCATTGTGCAAAAATCTAATCTCATATTCTCATTATCCCTCTTCCATCAAATGTGGAATTCACAGGGAAGAAAATCCTTACTGATATGGAGAAGTAGTCGCAACACAAAAAAAAAAGAAAAAAAAAACTGGCTCTAGTGGAGCATAAATGAGTTATTAACAATCACTTCTTTCTTCTGAAACAAAAGTATCTTAAAAATATACAATAATTTTATAAAAAACAACTAGTTGAGAAAACAAGGTAAATTTACAAAAACAATTAATCGAACAAATAGTTGATCAGCGACTCACTGCAAAGTAGTTTTTCCATCCTGAAGAATACCTACTTATCATCTATAACTGGTTGTTCGCGCAAAATGCAGTAAAATCGCGATTCTACGCAGAAGGTTTTTGGTGACCTAGAAACGCAAAAAAGTAAGATTTTAAGTTTTAAAATGTTGATTTTGACTACATTTGCAAGTGTGAAAACATAAATTATAACATTTAAAGCGTGATTTCATTGAATTAAAAATACAATTGCACTTAGTTTAAATAGGAGTGTAGAAGGCATCAGGGAGTGCCAAACTTGGAACACACACCTTTGGATTGCAGTGCTGTATTATCCGGACGATTCAGACTCAAATAAAATCTGGTCACCAACGAATTATCTTCATCAAATGACAAATATTACTCCCTCGACGTTTTAATTTGTGGTAAGGATAATTAACAGAGAATGCAGATATGAAGCCCATTTCACACAGGACAAACGATGATGGTTAGGGTCCAACAAAGACGGCCCAAATCAAGTCCACCACCCATTGAGGAATATGACCAAATCAACCAGTCGCATGAATGAAATCGCTGCCCAGAAAGCAACACCCATGCCATGAATGATTGACCTCCACAACTGAAACAGCTCAAGTTAATGGATCAACTCAACACAGGCTAGTCGATGAACGGGAAGGCCAGCCATAGCTGAAGGTCAAACAGACTCTTAGGCTCAAACCCCCACAGCCCTCTTGCCTCTACGGAGAGCAAAGGTAAGTCCTCGTCTTTCACATGCTGTTCATTTCTATGCTACTCCATAAACACAGATCACTAGCTTCACTAAGATGTCTATGGACCCAGAAACCAATCCATGATTTTCGAAAAATATAACTCATAGGTCGGAATCAATACTATGTACAAGCCACGTAGGATCGTAGCCTGATCAGATTCATGAGATTATTGAAGCATTCAGGACAGGGGTAAGAAGAAGAAAACACACAACTACTGACTGGTCTTCTCTAGAGATTCTAATGATATACACCACAAACAAAAACAGTACCTAACCTTATTATGGATGGCTATATAATCAGACACAAACCTTGTAGATGTCGCTGTTGATTTGAGGAACTCTGATAGAGATACCGTACAGCACAATACTACATGGACCCTGGGAAAGGGGATGTTTTCTCTGTTGAATTGTGGAAACCGACATCTGCTTGCAAATGAAGAGGGAGAGCCTGCAAAAGGATTGATTTATGCTCTTGGGAAACGAGAACGCCCCTTCTTCCTCAGAAACTCAGGGATCTCTACCGAACCACCTTCGGTAAATGAGAATGGTCGTCTGTTCATTCCATCCTTGCCATCTCCTCCTGACCCTACCTTATTCGCCTGCATTTTGGTTGAGTATTATCGTACTACCCTAGAGAGGGAAGAAAGGAAGGAGGGAGTAGTGGAAGAGGGGGAGAGAGGACCTGGAGGGGCCTGCTTTCAGTTTCTTCTTGGCGCTTGAACCCAGTTGCAATAAGAGTTATGCTGACCTGGATGAGACATGGGGCGATGAACAGTTAGCCCAAGTCATTCTCAACTCTAATTCAGAAGACACAATGAGCACCGCTGCGAAAATAGCTATGGTGGAGTGGAAAGCACACATTCAAGTTGGCTAAAAATTGCAGTCAAGGCAATCACATACTTGACCGGTAAATGATGGATCTATGACAGCTCCAAATATCAAATTTGCAGTTGGATCTACAAGATCATATATAACCTCTGCCGCAGCATTCACCTGAAAATATCAAAGGGAATAAAGACAAGGTAAAACCAATCATGCATGTTCTGGATACAGAATTACAGATGCAAAGTGGAAAATAGTTGATTTAGGCTACAGCCTGAGTATACAGAAAATCGTAATACTAATCCTAACAATTGGTAGAAGCCAGGCACATAAGAGATTGCTAGCCATTTAATAGTATGTTTATGGCATATAAAGATGTTGCACGAATTTGCTAACTGGTTCTAAAAGGTACATTCTGTGTAGCCAACAAAGACAGATGCTTCAGGTCTGCAATATTTTTCACTTGAAATTTATTTATAGCAGCCCGGAAAAGTGATATAGGGCTTTATAACTTGATCCTACATTAAGAAGGAAGCATATGGAGTTCATGTCTGAAACTAATGCTCAAAGGCATACCTCAAACAAAGTTAAATCATTTCCACCAGTAATGTTCCATACAATTCCAGTTGCACGCTCTATGCCAAGATCAAGTAATGGCGATTGAATTGCGTTTAAGGCAGCATCCCTTGCCCTTGTTTGACCTATAGACAGATAGAGGGAGAACAAGAAAACAGTAGAGATTAATTATTTGTGCTCTTGAATTGATGGTGTCTGAAACAAGCAACACCAATTTTAGACATTAACTGAGCGCATAATGATGGAAGTTTGATAGTTAATAAATTTCATTCGTTGGGAAATGAATACAGGAAGGATTGTTTACCTCCTGGGTTTTCTAGATAACCCAATTGGTGTATTTGCAGCCTCATGTAGCAGTAAGAACCCAAGATGAGGTTTAGTGTAATTAATTACCTGTCGCTGTTCCTATCCCCATCAGTGAAGAACCAGCATTTGACATTATTGCCCGGACATCAGCAAAATCCACGTTGACAAGTCCTGGAATCTGCGAGTCGAGCATAAGAATGACAGTTGGTGAAATCCAAATATGAAGGTCCAGAGGAACCAAAAACAAAACTTTATCCAACTGATAACATCCTTCCAGTTAAAAGACTTCAAGGCTTTCATACTACCATTCCTTACAGATATGTTTCTATCCCAATTCGGCAGTTAGACCCATAAAGCTATCAAGTTTTGCATCATATGCCCGGATAAGTCAAAAGCAGAAACTCCTCCTACCATCCTATGGAAGATCACATTCATCCAAACGACACAAACTGCACAAGATCAGTGCAATGCTATGCAAAAATTTGCAAAGAGGGTTTTGTTGTTTACACAGCCATTAAAGGCAAGCAATGTGTAGGATTTTTGGAGCACTTAGAGACGATAGATCCACCGAAATAGTAACAACGATATATCCAGCCTTTGAAACAAATCACATACCGTAATTATATCAGAGATACCACGAACTCCCTGCCTCAGAATGTCATCAGCAAGATTAAATGCTTCTGTTACTGGAGTAGATTGGGAAACAGCAGTCAATAACTTGTCATTTGGAATGACAATCAGTGTATCAACATTATCTCTTAATGCTGCAATTCCTTCCTGCGCCTGAAGAGCTCTCCTTCGTCCCTCAAAAGAAAAGGGAGTTGTCACTATACCAACTGTCAGGATCCCCATTGCTTTTGCAATACCTGCAATTACAGGAGCCCCACCAGTACCAGTTCCTCCCCCCATTCCGGCCTGCATGTAGAAAGAAGCCAAAATGCACCAATGAAGAAAGCAATAACAAAGAAAAACCAAACTTGCCACTCTTCGGTTTTCACCTACTATATGATGTACAACTTCAGTTATATACACACTTCCCAAATGCTGCATTACTTGTGAATGACGCTGAAGAAACAATTGACATCCTACAAAAATAAATGACCTTCGAACCTAAATTACCACCAGAGACAATTGGTTTTGACCAAAACAATAATGCAGTTCTGGATATTGGACTTACTGTGACAAAAACCATGTCTGCTCCATTCAGTGCTTCTTCTATTGTCTCTTGGCTCTCTTTAGCAGCATTAGTTCCAATCTCTGGGTTACCACCAGCTCCAAGACCTCTAGTTAATTCAAGACCGATTTGCAAACGATTCTCTGGATATACAGGAGACATCCTCATTGCCTGAATATCTGTATTGACAATCCAAAACTCCACGCCCTTCATTGAGCTCTCAATCATCCGATTGACTGCATTCGACCCACCACCTCCAACACCAATAACTTTGATCTTAGCTTCACTGGAATTTGTTGAGGTAGACTGATCTACTAAGCTATCGGTGATATTGCCACAAGGAGAATCCTTCCTTGGGGTAGAAACCACATTATTTCCTTCGCCTCTGAGCAACGACACCTCCGGATGCAGATCCAGAAAAGGGTCTTTGCTGTGGTAAGGACTGACACTGTGAGAGTTAGTTGAACCTCTGACGATAGGGAAAGTCGACTTCTGGCCAGCACCCATAAACCTATTTTTATCGTCTGCGAGCTTAACCGAGCTATTGCTGGCTCTACCAGCGAGCAAGTGATTCTCCTTCGACACTCTCCCTCCGAGAACCGTCAACATTCCCGCCGGAGTTCTAGTATCAGTAGGCGAGCAATATGGCGAGACACAAGCCATCTTGCGGTCGACCAACGGGTACAGCTTCAATACAATATCAAAGTAACTATCTTTATACGCGGAGCAATTCACTTGCTAGACCTGCTTGGGACCAGAAAAAGAATAACTTTCAGCAAAAATACACGACCCAGTTCCCCAAATTACCAAGAGAGCCAGGAACCAGAAATGCCGCCGATTTGGTGAGGAGACTACAGAGGAATCGAGAAATGCAGCAATAGCTAGGTGGACAATTCAGTTGACAAGTTGTTCAAGCGGGAGAAAGGGAAGACGGAAGAACTCAAATGAGAGAAGGAACCTGTGAGAGTTGCAGAGCAGCAACGGTAGAAACAGTGCGGATGCAGCTGCCAGTCCAATGCCTCTAAAAAATCGGAGTGAGGAGGACTTGGAGAAGAAGGGTTTTAGTTGTCTCACACTTCCCCTCTCTCTGGATAATAACTCACAAGCTCCAAAAGGAGACGGGCTTTGTTTCCTTCTTGCGTTTGTTTTGGCTTCACATTCAGAAAAAGGAGAAAATAACCCCAACGGAAAAGGCGAAAACAGCAAATAAATCCTGCGCGTTTGTTGAAGAAAGCGAGATAGACGAGGAGGGCCTAGGGAGAGAGCCAAAGGAGAAGTTCGGGTACTCAAATAAAATCGAAAATTCAGAATGAAACCAACATGTAATTCATCATTTTATTTGTAGGATTATAAATAGCTTAAGAAAATGTAGGTGGAAATCAATACTCTAATATATTTATGACACTCAGTTTGGTTTGGTTAACCATGAAAAATCAAGCAAGACAAATTTACAAAAATCATATATGTTATGGACTTATGGTTAATTACGAGGGGTCGAAAAATAAGGAGTTAATAGAAAACAGAAACTGTTGCAACTCGATACTATAATTTTCTATTTAGTGTTCAATAAATCTAATCTATGAACAATTAAACTTATATTTTGTAATCTAATTGTTTAAATTAACTCATAATCTCTCAATACGAACATTCCGAAAAAATTTGAACAAATTATGAGATATTTTTGGTTTTAGTTGAAATCAATTTTTTCAAATACTTTTCATTTAATTGAAATTGTTTGTTGAATATAATCTTTGGTCTTCAAATAGAATTTGAATGGACGAAATTTACACCAAAATGAACTTCGTTGGCTGAAAAAGTCAAAAAAATACAAAGCACACAATTTTAATTTAATTAATTAAAAAAGGAGGTGATAGGTTGCACGCTTGCGGGCTACCCAATGTGGCTGCTGCGTGCAACCCATCACTCGCAAGGCACGTTTCTCTCTTTTGTTCGCATGGGTCAGCTTTTTTAAAGTGACGGGTCCCACCCGTTTACCCTTTTTTTTTTTCCCTCACTCAAATCAAACTCATTTTAGCCCCTTAAAACTAGGGGTGAAACTTGTTCAAATCCAACTCGTGCCCTACCACAACCCTAAAATACCCAACCCTTATGGGTCAAGAATCCAACTTGGTGTGACCCTATTTCCTTTAGCCTTGTCTGACATGTACAGGTAGTAGGGATGTTAATGAGTCGAGTCGAGTCGAGTTTTTCTTTATTTGGGGTTGGCTCATTAATAAACGAGTAGAGTTTGGGTTTGGCTCATATATAAATGAGCTTAGTCGAGTCGACCTCGAGCTGACTCAGTTATCAAAATCTACTTGACGCATCATTAAGATCATGATTTCGACTCGAGCTCAACTCTAATGATGAATTATAAATTAAACCAATATATGATACACGTGATTAAACGACCATGTTATATATGATACATATTTGCTCACATACTAAAAATGTAAACATGTGAGATATACCATTTAACAAACCCATGAATAGTCAACAAGGCAACTAATAAGATATAGATCTGTTTACTACTAAAAAATATCACTCAATACCACATTGATTATTTTCAAGGAGTGGTAGTGATTTATAAGGCCAACTTAACCATATTAATTAAATTGGTGTAGGTTGGGCCTAAATAATGGTATTTTGGGCTTCATACCATGTCAAGCGTTGACACCCTTCAACATCAACCACCCAAGTGGGCACCCCACCATACTTAGCCTAATTTTCGATCTACCAGTCGCCTACCTACCTTGCGGGTAATTACCCCTAGACATGATGGGTCGAAGAAAGCCAAAATTTGGCTAAGTGTTGAGACCCACAGCACAAGGGGGGTCATGCATGACACCATCCAAGGGGTTCAAGCACAAGGGGGGTCATGCATCATATCATCCCAGGGTATGACGAGACACGAGCTAGCTGTGGTAGCAAAGAGGGCCAAAATTTGGATAAGTGTTGAGACCCACAGCACAAGAGGGGTCATGCATGACACCATCCAAGGGTGTCAAGCACAAAGGGGGTCAAGCATGACACCGTGCAAGGAAGCCAAAATTTGGCTAAGTGTTGAGACCCACAGCACAAGGGGGGTCAAGCATGACACCGTGCAAGGAAGCCAAAATTTGGCTAAGTGTTGAGACCCACAGCACAAGGGGGGTCAAGCATGACACCGTGCAAGGGGGGTCAAGCATGATACCATCGAAGGGGGTATAGCCGCCTACCAGGTATCAAAGCGTGTGGCAAGGGGAGAAGGGCAACGCAAGTCACTAGACCATGATGGGGAAGAAAGCCAAAATTTGGCTAAGTGTTGAGACCCGCAGTACAAGGGGGGTCATGCATGACACCATCCAAGGGGGTCAAGCACAAAGGGGGTCAAGCATGACACCGTGCAAGGAAGGCGAAAATTGGCTAAGTGTTGAGACCCATATCACAAGGGGGGTCATGCATGACGTCGTCCAAAGGGGTCCTAGCACTAGGGTGTCAAGCTTGGCAGCCAAGCAAGGCGACAAGGCTCAATACCAACCCGATCCAGCATCGAGGCCATCAAGCACCCACCAACCCCAAGACGGGCCAAGGAGCTCAAAGGCAATGGAGGTGAAGACCAAGACAACGGTTACCAAGGTGGTTATCAAGGTGATTACCAAGGCAGTTACTTCTAGTGGCTATAAATAGGAGAAGCGAAAACGGGAAAAGGGTTCCACAACCAATCATTTGACACACTATGTCAAAATTTATCTTTTCCCTGCAAATCAGCTTTTAGTTTTCGGAGCTCTCACTGAACCTCCATAGGAGTAGAGTAACGTAGCTTGTTCCCAAAAAACCATCAAAACATCAAACACCCTCGTTCGAACATTGTTCGGAGAGGAGTGAACCGTGTTTAGAATCGTTGTTCAAGAGGTCAAAGGTGCAAATCATTTAATTCAAACACCAATTTTTCCTCGCCGGAAAACAAGATCGATTTTCTCATAAGCGGATAGTCGCGTTGGCTTATTAATCACAATGTTGAGACATCTCATGAGCTCAAAACAAGAGAGTTCACGAGTGAGCTAAACAAGCCACTTAGTTGAGCTGGCTTACGAGCCTCACGAGTTGAACGAGGCTTTATTAAAGCTCGCCTTGTTAATAGACGAGTCAAGTTTTTTCTCAATCGTACGAGCTTATATCGATTCGAATATCGAGATGCCTCTGAACAGCTTGGCTCAATAACAACCCTAACTGCAATGTAGTTAAAATGAGTTTTTACGTAGAAACGTTTGGGCGATCTAGAAGCGTAAAATCGTAAGTTTTTAAGTTTTAAGGCGAGTTTTTAACTACATAAGTTATAAAAATGGAGATTTTGTGTAGAATCGTTTTAGTGACCTAGAAACGTAAAATCGTAAGTTTTTAAGTTTTAAAGCGCGATTTTGACTACATTGCCTAACTGGTAGGGATTCAACTGGTGGGGTCAAGCCAGTGGGTCGGTCCACATCAATAAACACATTGTTTTCTAAAAATTACATTTTGGTACCCAAACCTTGTTTTCTTACAATTTAGTAGCTAAACTTTATTTTTTGCAAAAAAGTCCAAAAAATTTGATAGTAAAATTACTTTTTAGTACCTTTATTTTTAACTTGCATTATAGTACCTAAACTTTTAAAACTTTACAAACAGGCCCAATGTGTTGTATGAGAAATTTCATATCACTAGTTATTGTTATGAGTCATAGGACTAGAAAACGAACCGACCCTCCTCGAGCCTTATAAGGCCAAAAGATGACTCGACCCTAAAGTAACCCGGTAGACAAACTAACTCAGCACGACCTTAGGGTCTGCCCAAACAGGTCGGGTCAGTAGGTATCTAGGGCTAGACTTACAACCCTACTTAAAACCCCCTTTTGGCCTTTTAGCCTTGGGTTTAACTCATGGTTAAAGCCAAATTTTGTGGACTAAAAGTCTATTTTTGACCTTTTAGACTATGGATTATAAACAACCTATTGGCCTTCTCGATTTTTGTTAATAAAAAATAAAAACCGATAAAGCTATTAATCATTATGATTTTAGTTTTGACAAATGATTTGTTGTTTCTATTTTCAATCGATCAATGAATTGCAATCGATGCCATATGTGAAATTCAGAATAAGAAAGCGTTGCAAAATAACTATAGATCTCGACGTAGAAAGGGCTCACTCTGACGTAGTAGCAATCGACGGGGCATTTTGGTGAGGAGTAGGATCATCAACATCGATGGATGGGGAGATGAGTTTTTATTAGTGAGGTGAAAGGATGGGTTGGAGCAGGTGATGCATGAATGCCGTAATGAAGTTGAACTTGAATCCATGGAGGTAGCAAAATTCTATTTTGTTGCCCCGAATTGTGGAATCAGAGTGAAAAGAAAAGATCGAAATTTTATTCAATTCGAAAAGTTTACACTTCGCAAAACAGGAACCCTAGCCAAGCCAAGAAGCTTGGCCCTTTGAAAATGAAAAGAAACACTCAAACCCCCACTTCCCAAGGATCAATCACCCGGTCCACACACCCTGTGATTGTCCTACTAAAGTTGGTACAATAACGGACCCATTGACGAACAAAGTAGATACCCAATCTCCCTCGCTCTCCACTACCAAGTTTGAATAACTCGAGTGATTCCTATTTATATGGTTGGTCAAGAAGTGACTGTTTGAGCAGACTTCATACCCGTTTCCTATGCCTTGTAGAGATCATCATTTTGAGGAGTAGAGGAGGTGGTCATCGCCCAGGTTTCTTGTGAAGGGAGCAAAGGTCTGCGAAAGTGAAAAGCTCGAGATGGAAGAAGACTTCGAATGACGATTCCCAAGCCAGGTTGCTGCTTTGTTGCTTTAGTGGTTCGACATCGTTTTGGGCAAGCAAGAGACGACATCGTTTTGAGAACCCACTTCCTTTCACATCCCATGCAACAATTTCCCCCTTCGTCCGAGAAGTGTGAGGATCCCTGCAAAATGAAAGAAAAGAGCAGTAGACTTCGATTCTAAAAGGAAACATAGTTGCATTAATGAAAACATAGGTACAGTAGGAGCATCATGGGGAAATGTGATTTACTAAATAAAGGAATATCAAAAATATTCCCCCTAGGCAAAAACATCTAAACTACTTGAAACCTAATCTCATTCCCCCTTAACAACAGCATCATCCTGAAACCAGGAGAGCAGTACAAAAGATTGCTCGACTACCTATGTAAACACAACAACAGAAGGTTAGGAGGGGGGTGCAGAGGCTAAGAGTTGCCTTCAGAAATGGTGAACACAAGGTCACCAGTCTTACTGGGTTCACCAGCAGACTTAGCCTTTTTAACAGAGGAAGGCTTAGGAGCAGGTCCAAGAAGGGAAGCAGAGGGACGAGGAGGAGGAGGAATGTTAGTAGGTAGATCAAGCACCATGAGCACATTTAGTGCACTGACATACATAGTGGAGGAGATACTCCGAAACTCAGATAAATCGACCCCCAAATTGATAAGTAGTCGGGTTATGATGTAAGCAAAGGGCATGAGCCCTTTGTAGTTTTCATCAGCCACAGGAAGGAGTTGGCCGAACATAATACTGGCGAAATCGAGCTTTCGCCTGGCAGTTGCACTGGAGATGATCCATAGATCCATATGAAGAACTCGGTCCTGGTTAAATGAGCGAGGGAAGAAGACGTGGGTGAGAAAATAATGGAAGATTCTTAGTCGAGGAGGTAACCAGGCAGCAGGAATTGGAACATCAGAGCCACCAGTTGGCTCGGTGGAGAAGTTGATGTATTCCACTTCAATTTTGAACTCGTGCTTCCAGAATTCAGAAGGATGGGCTATCCCAAGGCCTTGAGAGGGAAAACCGAGAATTGCATTCAGGGCATCAACTGGTATAGTCAACAAGTGACCATAAACCAGTGTGGTGAAGCTCCTTGAGCTCACTCCTTGGCTTTGAAGATTCAAAAAGAAGTACTTCAAGACTCCTAGACAGGCAGGGTGGAGGGGTTGACGAAGAAGGAAATCCCATCCAAGTCCTTCAATCAGGGAAATAATGTCATATTTATAGACATTAAATTCGTAGGAATCAAGCTGAGTAATATGGTGGATCCTCCTCTTATCAAAATGTTGAAGATACCGATGATGGTTCAACACCCTGGGTTCATGGAACATATATTCAGAGAAGGTGTGAACCAGTCCATCGAATCGAAAGGGACGAGGAATGCAATCGCTCATGGTTGGAAGAGCTCAAGGGTTTGCTGAGATTTTCAGGATAAGAAGGAGGTTTTTTTTATTTTAGAGGAGCGGTGATAAGATTGAGGAGAAGGGGAGAGCCTTATATAGAAAGAAAGAAGGATGGATAGAGGAGAAGCAGAAGAGTCTCCTAAGGAGAAAAGTTGGGGAAAACGTAATGATTATTGCATAGCATGCATGGCGCTGTCTTGGAACAACGCAAGCATGAGCCGAAAAAGAGAGATTTTTGTGTAACCCGAGACACGCTAAATACCCAGAGCAAAAAGGTCCAATGTGAGTGTTAGTTTACAAGATTTTTAATCTGATTAAGAGATTTGAGTCCTATCTCTGTGCATAGTTGAAGAAAACGTTCACTGGAGAGGGGTTTCGTGAATAAGACGGCTAACTGGGATTCAGTAGAGACGAATTGCAAACAGATGTGTCCTGCTTGTACTAGGTCTCTAATAAAATGGTATTTTATCTCAATGTCTTTTTTCCTAGAGTGTTGAACAGGATTCTTGGTCATGCTAATTGTACTAGTGTTGTCACAACATACCTGAATATTATTAAACTGAAAACCATAATCAGAGAGTTGAGCTTTCATCCACATGATCTGAGCACAGCAGTTTCCAGCTGCCATGTATTCAGCCTCAGCGGTCGAAAGAGAAACAGCTCCTTGTTTTTTACTAAACCACGATACCAGAGCAGGTCCAAGGAACTGTATAGTTCCTGATGTGCTTTTTATATCAACCAAACTTCCTCCAAAATCAGAATCACTATAACCTACCAGCTCAAATGAATCAGAGATTGGATACCATAAACCTACACTTCTTGTTCCCTTTAGATACCTGAATATTCTTTTTACTGCTTTGAGATGACTCTCCTTAGGGTTTGATTGAAATCTTGCACATAGTCCTACACTAAACTGAATATCAGGTCTACTGGCTGTTAAATACAGGAGAGAACCGATCATACCTCTGTATTTCTTTTCACAGACTCCTATTCCTCCTTCATCTTTGTCTAACATTAGGTTTGTTGCCATAGGAGTCAAACTCTCATTTACAGAGTTCATCTCAAATTTGTTGAGCATAGCTTCAATATAACTAGATTGATTTATAAAGATTCCAGACTTAGTTTGTTTGATTTGTAATCCAAGGAAGTGTGATAATTCTCCCATCATGCTCATTTCAAACTCTGATTTCATGCTTTCACAAAATTTTGTACACATGGAAGGGTTTGTTGAGCCAAACACAATGTCATCAACATATATTTGCACGATTAGAGTATCTGAGTTTTCCCTTTTAATAAACAGAGTCTTGTCAACATTTCCCTGACAGAACCCTTCATTTTTCAAAAAGGTGGATAATTTTTCATACCAGGCCCTGGGTGCTTGCTTTAAACCATACAAGGCCTTTGATAATTTGTATACATGATTAGGATTTTTATGGTCAATAAAACCAGGTGGTTGACTTACATACACTTCTTCTTTTATTTCGCCATTCAAGAAGGCACTTTTTACGTCCATTTGATATAAAGGAATTTTCATGTAGCAGGCATATGCACATAGCATCCTAATGGATTCAATTCGTGCAACAGGGGCAAAAGATTCTTCAAAATCAATTCCTTCTTCCTGTAGGTAACCTTGTGCCACTAGTCTGGCTTTGTTTTTAATTACTTCACCTTCTTCATCAGTTTTATTTTTGAAAACCCATTTTGTTCCTATAATTAAGCAGTCTAATGGCCGAGGAACAAGTTCCCAGACATGTAATCTAGCAAATTGAAGTAATTCTTCTTGCATAGCATTCAACCATTCATCATCATTGAGTGCTTCCTTATAATTTCTAGGTTCAAGTAAGGATACAAGTGCATACTGACCTGGTTGATACTTACCTCTGGTATGGATGCCATCCTTGAGTTGTCAAATGATTTGAGAGGGGGGATGTCGTTTTTGAATGTGTTGTGGTGCCTCCTTTTCTTTTTCCAAATCATGGCCTGGCTCACTTTTGCTACCTTGTGATTCATTTGAGATCTCTATTTCTCCCGGGTTTGGTTCTTCTGTAGAAACAGGAAACATGAAATCTATGCTTTCGGTAGACCCCTTGTTAGTTCCCATAGATTCATCAAATTTCACAAAAACCGACTCCTCAACTCGTTTGGATCTGAGATTGTATACCCTATATGCTTGACCTTTAGTTGAGTATCCTAGAAATATAGCTTGATCTGATTTGGCATCAAATTTTGAAAGATGATCTTTTGTATTGAAAATGAAGCACTTATACCCAAAGGGGTGAAAATATCCCACGCTTGGTGTTTTCTGTTTTAAGATTTCATATGGGGTCTTGTTCAAAGATTTTCTAATAAGTACCCGGTTGATTACATAGACTGCTGTCATTACAGCTTCTCCCCAGAACATTTTTGGGGTACCATATTCTAATAGCATTGTTCTAGCAGCCTCAATTATGGTTCTGTTTTTTTCTTTCTACAACACCATTTTGTTGTGGTGTTCTGGGTGCAGAGAAAGTATGATTGATTCCTCTCTCATCACACAATTCCCTAAAATGATCATATATGAACTCTCCCCCATTGTCACTCCGAATGGACTTAATTCCTCTCTCAGATTCATTAAGTATTCGATTCACAAACATTCTGAAACTGTTAAAAGCTTCATCCTTAGATGCAAGTAGGTAGACCCATGTGTATCGAGAAAAATCATCAACTAATACAAAACCATAGGACTTACCTCCAAGGCTTGCCACGTTGGTAGGCCCAAACAAATCCATGTGGATTAATTCAAAAGGTGCAGAGGTAGTTATGTCTTTCTTAGATTTAAAGCTTTTCTTAGCTAATTTGCCTCCTACACACGCATCACAAAAGAACTTGGAATGTTCTTTTAAAGTAGGAATCCCTCTAGCTGATTTCATCCTAGACAACTTTGATAGTTTTGACAAACATACATGTCCTAGTTTTCTATGCCAAAGCATTTCAGTGTCATATAGGCTAGCTTGGAAACATGTTTCATTAAAGGTTTTTAGGCAATTCAGATTAACAACATACATATTGTTTTTCTTTGTTCCACTAAATAAAAGTTTGTTGTCTTTTATCCTAATGATCTGGCAAGATTCTGACTAAAAAATTACTCTATTTTCACTCGAACATAGTTGACTTATTGACAGAAGATTATGTTTTAAACCTTTAACAAATAACACATCACTAATAGTAGGAAGAGGGTTCTTACCAACAGTTCCACTTCCCATTATTATTCCTACTCGATCATCTCCAAGGATTACTTTACCACCCTTCTTATATTTTAAAGAAGAAAACAATTCCTTGTTACCTGTCATGTGGTGGGAGCAACCACTGTCCAGAAACCATATGTTCTCATTTTCTCCCAAACTCTGCAATCAATCATTAGTTAGTACACTTTGGTACCCAAAATGTTTTGTATGTACCAGGTTTTCTTAGATCTTGTAGATCATAGCAAAATTTTGCCAAGTGGCCTTTTCTCTTACAATAAGTGCATGTATAAACAACATGATATTTTCTGTCTTGTTTATGAAAATATTTTCGAGAGTGAGTGCTTGTATTCACCGTTGATCTAAACCTATTATGTTTCTGTATGGACACATTTGCTCTGAGCCTTTGATTTTCATCAGTAAGCTCAAAAATCTGTTTATTCAGTCTTTCATGTTTTTCATCTTGAAATTTTAGTGACTTGTTTAGATTAAGGATTTCTCTTTTTAAACTCTGATTGTCAGTCATAAGCAAACAATACTTGCTTTTAAGTCTTTTACATTCTTCTTGCAGGTTTGCCAGAGCATTTAAAAAATCAGTTTTTGAAAAAATAGTATCTCCATCATTATTTCCATCTGATTCAGAGTCAGTAAGTACCTGATAGCATGATGGTGTTAATTGATCATTGCTGCTCGAAGATTGGTGATCATGCTCACCGTTGGTTGCAAAAGCCATGTAAGCAAGGTTTTTAGTTTCTTCTTCTTCTTCTGAGCTAAAGTCACTCCATGATGGTGCCAGTGCCTTTTCCTTGGCTCTTCCTCCTGCAGGACATCTTGATCTAATATGTCCTGTCTTACCACACTTATAGCAAACAGTTAGATCTTTCTCATTGGAAGACCTGTGGTCTTCCTTATCAACTTTAAACCTTTCTCGACCTTCTGATGGTTTATCATATGACCTTGGGGTGTTTTTATCTAGATATGGCCTATATGTAGTGAATCTTTCGTTTGTTTTAGTGGGGAATCTTTCCATTTCCTCCCTTTCCTTTCTGTGTTCTGAAACCTGAGTGTTATAGTGTCTAGAATCACGATATGCTCTTCTTGCTTGAAAGTCCTTTTTCATCTTGAGCATCTTATGAAATTTTATATTTACGAGGGCAAATTCTTTTTCAAACTCCTCTCCCATGTCTATTTCAGAATCACTATCATATTCTTGAGCTTTGAATGAAATAACTTTTCTTCTTCTATGATCATATTTATTCATTTGAATTATGACTTCTTCATGACTTAGTAAAGATCCGACTAGTCTTCCAATAGATAATGTATTCAAATACTTAGCTTCCTCAATAGCAGTTCGCTCAGGTAGCCATTCTCTAGGTAAGCATCTTAAAAATTTTCGAACAAGATCTTTTGTCTCAAACATTTTCCCTAGACCCTTTAGTCTATTGATCAGATCATTAAACTGTTTGTACATGCTAGAGATTGATTCTCCTAAGCTCATTTCAAAGGCTTCATATTCATTTAGCAGGACATCAATTCTACTTTCTTTAACTTCAGACGTACCTTCATGGGTTGTCTGAAGAGACTCCCAGATCTCCTTTGCAGACTCACATTGTGCAACCTGACTCCGTTCTTCAGTTTAGAGAGCTGAGAAGAGTATGTGCATAGCTCGTGAATCAAGCTGTGATGATATTTTATGTTCTTCTTTCCACTCTTCTTCATCTTCATCTTCTATGGGAACATGTCCTTTCCTCACAACCGCCCATAACTCTCCATCAACTCCTCGAAGATAAATCCTCATTCTCTTCTTCCAGACTGTATAGTTTGTTCCATCGAACCAGGGAGGATTCGTATTTGCAGAATAAGAAACTGCAGCTGATGAAGATCTAGACATCTTGAGCAACTCTCTTTGGAGATGATAAATCCTTCAAAGAGTAGGCTCTGATACCAATTGTGGAATCAGAGTGAAAAGAAAAGATCGAAATTTTATTCAATTCGAAAAGTTTACACTTCGCAAAACAGGAAGCCTAGCCAAGCCAAGAAGCTTGGCCCTTTGAAAATGAAAAGAAACACTCAAACCCCCACTTCCCAAGGATTAATCACCCGGTCAACACACCCTGTGATTGTCCTACTGAAGTTGGTACAATAACGGACCCATTGACGAACAAAGTAGATACCCAATCTCACTCGCTCTCAATTACCAAGTTTAAATAACTCGAGTGATTCCTATTTATATGGTTGGTCAAGAAGTGACGGTTTGAGCAGACCTCGGACCCGTTTCCTATGCCTTGTAGAGATCATCATTTTGAGGAGTAGAGGAGGTGGTCATCGCCCAGGTTTCTTGTGAAGGGAGCAGAGGTCTGCGAAAGTGAAAAGCTCGAGATGGAAGAAGACTTCGAATGACGATTCCCAAGCCAGGTTGCTGCTTTGTTGCTTTAGTGGTTCGATATCGTTTTGGGCAAGCAAGAGACGACACCGTTTTGAGAACCCGCTTCCTTTCACATCCCATGCAACACGAATGTTAAATGGGATGGTGGCACCGATTTAATATTCATTCGGGGCAACAAAATTCTATTGATGTTGTAGTCTCCGTACCGAGGCTCACTCGATGAAAGCATAAGAAGCAATTGGGAGGCAGCTCCTTTGCCGATACGCAGGAGCAATAGAATAAATTTTTTTATTTTGATCCAAGTAAATGATAGTGTTTGTAGTGAAATTCTTTCACTTTTGATTCATTTTGGTCTTTTCATTGTCCCAATTTGATTTAGGCTTTGTTGATTTTCGTAGATGTGATGCCTCTATGTTATTAGATGTTGTTGAGATGGAGAAACATGTCTTGGTGTCGATTCCTATGTTGATATTCTTGTTCTTGTAGTTAGGGAAACAACGGTTCAAATAACTATTCCGATTTGTTTTCCATTACTATCACGTTCGAGTTGATTTTACGGTTGAACTTATTATAGGGAGATGTAAAGTGGTTTCCCTCTCTACCCATTGTATACCGGTAGGAAAGACAGTACCAGAGCTTACAAAGGTAATGTGACATTCTAGCTTTCTTCATCCCATGATGGTCTATCTTAAGCACTTGATTATCTAATTGAGTTTCTTTTTTCCATTCAAGTTTAGTTTATGCTTTGACAACTCGGCAATTCAGGTTGAGTTGGATGGCATCACATGTATAATTACTTTTGTTAAGTTTCGTTTCTCCTTTGATGACTCCGAAATTTAGGTTGAGTTGGATTGCCCTCACAACATGTATAAATACTTTGTAAGTTTTTGGATGGAGAAGACAATGGTGCAATGAAATTGGGATTTAACTAATTTAGCTCCAACCAAAAAAAAAAGTGACCTACATTTAACCAGAGTAAAACTTAAGTGGCATGTAATGTAATTAACCCATATTTATTAGTGTTTGTTTCCACATTTCTTCTTCTCAAGCTTTTCCTTAAATTTAAAAACAAACACATTTTCAATATTTTCCTCAAACTTCAACCAAAATATCGGTCCAAAACTTACAAATTTTTTAAAATTAAACTCCTCTCGCTAAAAATTTTCATTTACAACTTTGCCCTTTTAAACATGAATTCTTAAAGTTATATTCTTAACAATCATTTCACAAAATCCTCTCACAATTTTGTTCTTAATCACACTATTCATCATTTCATCAACTACCTCTCTATTATTAAAAATTAATCACTTTCCATCAGCGTTACCTTTTCTAAAGGGATGTACTAAATGACGCCCTAAGTTTTTAAAAAACTGTCGCCCTAATCAAGCAATTTGACATGAATGCCCCTGACAATTCCCAATCCCTCGCCCTAGCATTCACGTCGTCGCGCAAGGGGAATCCCCTACGGTAAAATTGCTCCCTTCCTTTCTCAACGCTTCGGCCTTCCCTCTCCTTCCTCGCCGGCGACGGGGTGAGCAACAACAGCCATCCGCCATGGCCTTCTCTCTCCTTCCTGAACAGCGACGAGCGCCTCCATCCTCAACGGCGACGGGGCGGAGCAGTTGGGAGAATCGAGGGAAAGGAAGGGAGCGATTTCCGTTTGGAACAACGACGATGGTGATTAGGATGATGATGACAACGACGGGGAAAGAGCGGATCAGATCCGCACGCTCGCCGACCGACGAGGAGCAATTTTGCCGCCGCCGCCGGGATTTACTTGGGAGAATCGAGGGAAAGGAAGGGAGCAATTTTGCCGCAGGGGATTTCCGTTTGGAACAACGACGATGGTGATGAGGATGATGATGACGACGACGGGAAAAGGGCGGATCGGATCCGCACGCTCGCCGACCGATGGGGAGCAATTTTGCCGACCGACGGGATTTAGGGCAATGTCTCGGCGGTGGCTGTCGTTGTTCTATTTCTGCTTGGGGGCGACATATTTTGGGAATTGGGGTTTTTGGGAATTGGGGGCGGATAGGGATAGAATTGTCCGTTTAGTTATTTAGGGCGTTAAATTTTGAAAACTTAGGGCTGTGAATAGGAACCCAGTTTCTAAACCTGTAACAAACATGTGTTTCCATCACCTAATTATGAGGAGATGAAGATCCACATACAAACTTTATTTATTCTGTCTCTGTCAATGTAGGCGCTTTCTATGGTGCAGGCACGGCATTAGTGCCGCCACTTTTTCAGCCGTTTGATTTAATGTGTTAAATGAGTATTGTTGATTAATAACCATCATTTGACCACATCAGGTTGAACTTATTATGTTTGGTTGAACCTACTTATATTTCAATCTTTATATAATTATACATCTACAAGATATATAAAGGCAAAACATGGGTTGAAATTCTCTCATTTCAAATTTCGTGGCCTGAGAGCGATTCTAGGAAGGTCAGGTCACTTAAATGAAGAAAGAGTAGTGTAACCAACTAGGCTACATTTTATTTATTGTTACTTATTTTATTGAACTCTAGGAATGTGTTTGGTGATGATGCTTTTATACTTATATTTTATCTTAAGTTATTTATATTTTATATAAAGATATTAGTTCTGAAATCGAAACTCAAGTAGTATTGATTCACACATTAATATTAAATTATACGTGTTGTTTAGTTCAGACAAAATACAGAAGTGTAACCAAAACATGGACCTTTGTAACGAGTATAATCATTTTTTGTGACAAATCTACACATAATATAATGATAAAATGGGAAAATGAGAGTCTCATTTAAAATTTCATGGCTTAAGAGTGATAAAAATAAAACAAAATATTCTGAAAATAACATATAAAATTTGAATAAATGAGTAGTTTCTCACATCAACGTATGACGGGTCATATTCTAAAAAATTTATAAAATATATTCATTGTTTATTTTGATACTCAAACCTTTCAATGAATACAACTAAAAATTCATTTATAAAATCATTCTTAATTAACTTCATAGCTGAAAATTATTTTTAACAGCTTGCAGTAATAACAAACAACGTCAACAATAACTTTAGAAGTCAGTAAAGTGAAGAAGAAATTGGGATTTAGTATTTCTTTGCAAATGTGTGTGAGAGGGAGTTTTTTTTGTCTAAAAATTTTGAGAAATGGTTGAAACTCATATATCATTTGTTTGAATATTGAATATTTCATATTGAATTGGAGTATTGAACATTTTGGAACCGATATATAATTCTTAAATTATTATTAATTTTCAGGCCGGTTGACCAATAGCCTTAAACCTTTTGCTAATCTGACATGGATCCAATAATCATGATATGAGATTTAGTTTGATATGACGTCGGTTCAAAACCATTTCTTATGTGTAATGAATTTTTACGAAAAATACATGTAAAGTGAAGATGAACCTTATTATGCATTTTGATTCTCTAGATAAATACAATGGTTTAAAGCTTTAAGCGATGAACTAACTATACACTCACTCGATTGGTTTAACGAGTTCTGCTTTTTATCACTTTCAATAATTAGTTTATTCACAAGCTATCAAACTACTTTGCTCCGTCGATGAATAAGCAACCATCTATTTGCCAGGTTTCAAGTGCTCTAATTCACACTATCGATCGTGAATGGAGAAGAAGCATTTCGAACACAAAATTGGAGAAGTAATTGAGATATTTCTAGGTTTCGCTCGATTCCAAGCGGCGGGAAGAAAGAGGAAGGGAAAAGGGGGGAGAGTTGTGAGATACAAAGCTGAGAGAGAGAGATGGAAAAACAAATGGAAAAACAAAGAGGAAGGCAAATAGAGAGTGAGAGGACACATTTAAAAGAGGAGAAAAATGAGATAGTGTGAAATAATTGTCCTTCTCCTTTGATTAGTGGGTATTCTTGGCCCTATTCTGTTGAGTTTTGATTTATTTTAGAAGATGACATTATATTTGACATATTTTTTCAATTTCAATTTAAAATCCAAAATTAATATTATCATTTGAAAGATTTTTTCCTTAATACGATTAATGTATTTTTTTTAGATTTAAGGGATATTTGATAATGTCAATATTTTAGTGGTTTTTTATTTAAAGTTTGTATTGAAAGATCATATGTATCAGCGATTAAACCATAAAACTTCACATCATAGGCTAAATCGGATAGGATATGAAACGGTTGAACCACAGTTAAATTACAATTTCAGTATAAAAAACTCTACTACCAACTTTTTCGATATGATTTTACAATCCTTTGGTTCAAACAATTTTTTTACAATGGTGGAAACAAAAGTTTTAAGGCACTTTTTGAACTATCAATTGCAAAAAAGTATAATTTAGTTAGCGATAACAAGAATGTGTGATCTCATGCAACCCAAAATACACTTTGCAACTTCTATCTTTTTAAAATAAATGTATGCTACTCATATCCGTTATTCATCAACTTAATGAGTAACATATATTTCATGTAATATTATTTTCATACTTTTTTATATATTGAATTATTTCATGAAAAAAATATTTGATGCATGAAAATTACTACATTGTTGTTAGACATGTATGCGATCTTAGAATAATTTGGGAAGTCCGTACACAACACATTGTGCAACTAACTATTAGCGACAGGTTAGCATCATGTCATATGTATTTCAAATCAAGCAACTTCATATTTATTACCAACAGTGTGGTAAAAAAGAATGCTCTTTATTGGGAAACACTTAAATGACATATTAAACTCTATGAGACATTTTCTTTCATTCTAAATGTTGATTATGTATGAATTACGAGAAACAACTCTAATATTCAACTATATGGTTTAATTAAGTAATGAATGATAATTAATTATATTTTTTCATTAAAAAATTATATATAAGGCTTATATTACATAGTTGAATCACTTTAAAATATATTATGTGCATAACTAAGGTAGAAAATAATCATTTCGTGCATTTCAAATAATCTATTATATTCATTATTATATATCATATTTCTCGACAAAATTTTTCCATCCAATGGGTCGTGCTTGTGCTAATTTATACTAGTCGCGAAGGCTACGCAGCGGTTGGGCCTCTACTTATACGGAAGGCCCATAGAGTGGAAGAAAATTCGCCTTCCTCGTTTTTTCCTCCGCCGTAAATCAGCAATCCCTGTTCCTCAGTTTCCTCTGCCGCAAAGTAATCTTCTCGTTGTTCATCAATTTTTTTCATAGTGGTTAAAGCCTCTCATCTCAATACTTATCTCATTTCGTCTTTTAATGCATTTACAAAAATCGGATCCTCAATCTTTCGTCTTCATGTTCTTCACTTTGTCGCCGTCGACCGCTGCACTTCCCCTCTTTTTCATTCTTTTCTTCTTCCCATCTCAACATTCTTGTTCGTTTTCCTTCTGAAGCCATGAAAAAGTTTGCTGATAAATGGACATAAGATTTCAATTTTGAAAATTTTCTCCTTACATGCTGATTTTCCGTCCCCTATTTTGCATGACTAAGGGGTCGTTTGGATTGAGTATTTGATAAACTTGTTGTTTGGGGCCAATTACCACACAAATACCACATAATATAAAACTTGTTATTTGGTATGTGATATTTGGTCTCAAACTTGTTATTTGGGAAATACCTGCCCCCTCCCAAGTATTTGGCAAACAACACTTTTTGTGTTATTTGGTCTCAAACCTGTTATTTGGCAAAACACTACATCCAAATAACACATCCCACTTTTTGTCAGCCAAACATGTTATTTGGGGTTAAATAACAGATTTTGTGTTATTTGACCTCAAATAACACCCCCAAATACTCAATCCAAACGACCCCTAAGTGATTTGAGCGATTTCAATTTAACATGATGCTGGGGGTGGATTGTTGCAGAGATGATGATGACGATGAACAGGGGAGACAACGGGATAGTCGGGGTTCGGGATTCCAAATGGTGGTGATTTCGACTAATTAGAGGCTCGAGAGTCGAGATATTGGTGGTGATAGTCGGCCGGCGCAAAGAATCTAAACAGCGATGATGTGATGGTGGATTTGCGGTGAGAATCGACGGATCTGTCGTCCTTACTTTTAACTTTTTAATTTATTTTTTATTAATTTACTAGCTAAACCCGACCAACCCAAAATCATAACCCAACCTTCTTGTTTCAACCATTCAAAATCAGAATCAACTTATTCGAACCGGCTAGAATAATGGACGGCACCGGTGCAGTCACTGTACCGCAGAATTCCCGTCAACGTAACCATGAAACAAAGTCAAACTCCCGAAAAAAAAAATTGAGGACGACAAAAACAGGACTTGGACTACCAAGGCCCGTAACAGATGGGCTTCATGGGACAATATTGTGGGCCCAAAGCTTGGATCCAGTGGCAAGAAGTCCAGGATGTAGCAGCGGAGAACACAAAACTTGGAAGAAGAAGAACTTCCCAGAACCGTGTATTTTTTTCTGGAATATCGGGAGCTGTCTTCTTTTCTCTCTTCCTTGCACCTTCGACCAAATTTTTTTTGACAATCATCACGGTGGCCGTACCAGAAATTCGTGACGTATTCATCCTTAGGTTGAAGATAAAGCCAGTTCGTCTTCCTTTGGAGTGTAGGCAAAATCGGGACAAATAACGACCATGGCATCAAAATCCTTAGCGCAGAAGATCGGCCCCGCCATGAGGAGGCAGGCCGTGTCGTTAACAGACGCGGCGGCGTCGAGGATACGCCAGCTTTTGCAGCAGCGGCAACGGCCTTTCCTCCGGCTTGGCGTCAAAGCTCGCGGATGCAACGGCTTGTCCTACACGCTCAATTACGCGGGTGCGTTGCTGCTGCCACTCTCCTTCGATCTCCTCTTGTAGCTCTTGCTTTATTTCGCCCTGATCTTAGGTTGCGCTTTAACGTGGTTCCGATATTGTCTACCATTTGAGACAGAAAGTCGAAATTGGTATTGTTGACATGCTCTGGATCTCGCTGTGATATGATGATTTGATTATCTTTTTCTTCAGAGAAGGGGGGAAATCTATGGCGTAGAATCGAACCTCCCTTTATCTACCAATTTCCTTTTATCTGTCCTGTTGCAGGTCCTCATGATGAGTCCTGTGGAATTCCTAGGCTAATAGTGAATCATAGATTTGATTTGATGCCTATGTGGAAAAGGAAAACTAATTTCCTAGGTACCCTCAAGAACTGAGTCAGTGATAAAAAATGCAACCACTTGCTCAATGATCAGTTCCTTCTTATTACATCTGGCTGCTTTGATCGAATAGTTCTTGCTTCCGTGATTAGCTAGGTAATAGTTCATGATATCCTGCTTGCTACCATGGAGATCTGGTCCTTCTTCTGTTTTCCACTGCTGCGCCTTGTATACTTGTGGTTCCTGTTCCAACGAAGGAAGTTGCTGAAAATGAAAGGATATATGTTGCCTTGCTTTTTTGTTGATAACTCGGAACAGACGAGAAAGGAAAATTCGACGAGTTGATTGATGAGAAGGGCGTGAAGGTACTGATTGATCCCAAGGCTCTAATGCATGTGATTGGAACAAAGATGGATTTCGTTGATGACAAACTTAGGTACGCTGTGGGTGTGGATTTCACATACTGCTGCCTCTCCTTGTCTTCCATGTTGCCGGATTTTCCCGCTGGAATTACATATGTATCTGGTTTCCCTTTGTGTGCAGGTCAGAGTTCATATTCATCAATCCAAACTCTCAAGGCCAATGTGGCTGCGGCGAGTCTTTCATGACGACTTCTACCAGCAGTGCCGCACAAGGTACCAGTAGCCGATAGGAGGTTCGATATGATCGCTGTGAGAGCTGCTTACGGTGCAACCATCCTATCATCTGTAAACTTGTGTCGGTTGTTTGATCAGGGCTCGATACTAAAAACGGTTGGATACATGTAAAGGCAAGTAGTTCTTTGGTTTTGTAAGATTCGTATTGTGAAGGCAAGTTAACTGAACGTGTGTGTAATCATCTCTTCTTTTGCAAGCTATGCGCTGCCGCAAACTGGAATATATGCATCCTTTCGTTTCCTTTAGCTGCTTGTGTTGGTGCTATACAGAAACCACATTGAGTGATCAGTCTCACATTTGATGTAGCAAGCTGTTTCGTAATTCTAGCATGTCTTTCCTCCACTCCAGCAAACTTTTGAGTGATTAGTCTCACATTCAAGTAACAATGCATAAAATGGTCAGACTCGCCTAGACATGGATCTCCATTTTACCCTGCTCTATCTTCTAGTTGTCAACCAAGATCAAATTCGCCCCCGGTACAACTATCTTCGCCTCTGATGTAGCCAGATCACTCGACCTAACGCCAGAAATGAATAATATGAGCAATGGCTAGCATACACCATTTTAAGCAAACAAGCATCTAACTTATTTTACTTTCCTTTGTCATAACAAATTCACTAGCTCTATATCCAGTTCTCGATGCACCGCCGCTGGGTGATTAAGCTAACTCCTATGGTGATACAAGTTTCCTTCAAAGTAAAAACTACTATCATTAGCATTTCAAATGAAGCTTAGGCTACATTTCATGCCTTGGACTCTTTGTCCAACCTTCAGAAGCCACCCGTTGTACAACCTCTCGACCTCTCACAATGCAAGTGTATCTCTTCCTTTCGTCATTGATCTGCACCGGGTCTCTCCCACAGGTGCACCACCGGCTGCGAAACTTACCCCGCAGGTGCACCGGCTCTCGGCCGCAGACGTCATAAAGGACTCATAACGGGTTTCCATGTCGCCACCAAGTGATATCACAACGGACAACTGAGGTTCCTTCTCATGAGCCTCAGCCTCTCCCTGGCCTTCTGTGCCTTCGACTGTCCCTTCGTCCTCAGTTCCTCAACATACTGCATCACAACAACCAAACAACCGGGTTCACATAACTCGCAACACGATCAAATCATCAAAACCACAGCACTCGAAACAAAGTCCATAAGAAATGTTACCTGTTGCTTTCTTTTCCTTTCTAGCTCAACCTGGTGAACCAACAAAGACAATAACATCAAACAAAGGCCGCCACCTGCACCACCAAAAAGAAAAAAGAAAAAAAGAAATGATGATGAAAGATGTTTACCAGTGCTTGCTTGAGCTGCTTGTTCTCGTCTTTCAACTGATTCAGTTCTGCCTCCAGCTCAACCGTGTAAGCCTGCAATTCTCGATGATCAGCATACAATCGGAACACAACAATTACAACACACACAACGAACAACCAAATCCATCTGTCGAAACGCTCACTTGTTTCCTAGCACGGGACCTGGCCGCGGACTCACGATTCTTGATCATCCGCCGCTGCCGCCTCTCGACCACCTTCTCCACCGGCCCATCAATTATCCTCTTACGGCTCCTCAACCCACTCATATCCATCCCGTACTGATTCCCCACCGCATCCACATTCGCCACCATCCCATCCGACGACACTGGACTCACAGGCCCCACCATCGATAACGGTGGCGCCGGCACATATCCCCCTCCGCCGGCGACCCCATTCCCCACTCTCCCGCCGTAAACGGCGGCCGGTGGCGGAGGCTGCTGCTGCGTGTACCCACCGTTCCTTCCGGATGATTCTCCAATCGGCCCACCAGTTTGTGGAAGGACCGACTGGTAATTACCCACCGCTCCACCGCTTCCGATCGACCGGGGAAGAAACCCGGCCGCGACAGCGCCGCCGCCGGACTGGTACATCCCGTACTGCGACTGCTGCTGAGGTGGAAGGAGAGGCGGAGCGGCAGCAGCTGCTGCCCCACATTGTTGTTCCCGAACTACCCCTGCCTTGACGAGAAAATCCTCCAAGGTCATCTCCCCAAAAGTCGGCTGCCGAGGGGTAGAATCGGCATTCCGCACGTTCCCCCGGGAAGAATTGGAATTCCCTTCGCTCTTCCCCGCTGCCGCCGCCTTGTTCATCCTGCCGTTGTGAATCTCCGACCAAACCTCGTCGACCGTCTTCCGGCAGAGCTGCTCCGGGAGAGTGAGCGAGCCTTGCCTGGGAAGGCTGGGCTGCTTGGAGATCCCCCGACCCGGATTCCCCGAACCCGTCGGGTCCCCGTTGCTGGCGGGGGTACCTGCCGACATGGGGGCCGGGTTGGAATTATGAAGGATGGTGTGCCCGGCGGTGCCCCCGGCGGCCTGATTCTCCTCGGCGGTCCAGATGCTGTTGAGGAACTCGTCCATGTTCATGGAGCCGAAATTCTTGCCGCCCTCGCAGAGGGTGTGCTGGAATTCGTCGAGGGTGAGGGAGTAGATGGAGGACTGCCTTCCCAGGGAGGTGAAGGGGATGTTGGTGTTCTTGTTGATGTTGTTGTTGTTGTTGTTGGAATTGGAGTTGTGGAGATGCAATGGCGACTCCACCACCTCGCCGTGTGAGTTCATTTCTTGGTCTGTTGTTCCCATGGCGGATTCCGGTAGTGCTAGCCTGGAAGAAGGCAGAGGAGGAAGAGAAGCATTTGAGTGAGAAAAAGGTAAAGCGAAACAGAGCGATCTGACTGTTACAGTGGGGGTGGGTGGGTGAAAGGTACGAGGGGGGAAGGAAATCAATTCGATGAAGGGTGCAGGGCACTACTACACTAGTCTAGAGGGGCGGTGGTGGGCCCATAATGGGCTGTGGGTGGGGTCCAGGTTAATAAAAGAGTGGCCATAAACCAAAAACAAAAAGCCCAGAAAGGCAGAGCAGGAGGAGGAGGCCTAATACCAACTTTTTACCACCGGTGGTGCTTAAATCGTGTTGATTTGATTGTCACTAATAGGGATGATTTATTTTATTTAGGTATGCAGCCTCAGAATGCGTGAAAGGGACAATCCCGAGGACGTGATGTTGACAAAACCCGAACCAAACAAACTAGTCACCAAGAAGAAGCCAAACAAAACTTGTTAAAAGGAAAAGAACAAATAATTCATTATATTGAACGGATGAAGGAAAAGCTGCATATGCCACAAGACAACGGGCCCAAACTTGGTTACGTATGGATCTCACTCACTGAAACCCAGCAATAAGTACAGGCTAACCCAGTTTGAACGGCCCATCCCTACTTGGCACAACACGATTCAATTTATCATAATTATTAGCCGTGACTGTGAGTGACATGAATGGATAGATACTTCAAGTTGTGCCGTTGCTCTTTCAGTTTTCTGTTGAGGTATGTCCTGTAGATGTACTAAAATTGGATCGATTTTCTAGGTTTACGAGGTAAAGATTAGACAACAATTATGCGGCTGGACTTGGACACCTTGAGATCGATTTTCTTCTTCCTATCCTTCCCCCTTCCTTGTAGCACTCTACTCTACTCTGGCCCGCCCAGTTCAGACTCCCCCTTTTAAATCTAACCCTAAAATTAAACACCACCATCAAAGCATTGCTTATCAAACCCTAATTAAGAGGCCCTAAGACCAGTGATTGGATTTGATCATTATATACTATGCTTAACTGAAATGAGCATCAAGCAAGAAATAGAAAAGTCAATCACCTGGCTGCTATAGAGATCTGAAGAGACCAAGTTGGGGAGGAGATAAGCGACCGAGCTCCACAGACTAGAACCAGCAGGACAGCAAACCAAATTTCTTTTTCCACCCGCAGGAGCTAAGTAACTACTTATTAGTGTGTTAGAGACGGCCTCAAAACGGGGAGCGCGTTGGGCCACGCCATTGTTGTATATATATATATATGTAGACAGCAAACAAGAACAGTGAGGGAGTAGGCTTTTGCGGTTTTTGGGTTTTGGTTTGGGGTGTAGGAATCTGGGCGGGTGGGGTGACGATGAGGGCGGCAATGGCAATGGCAAAGGCAAAGCTTACTTGCAAACAGTGGTTTAGTACACAGTGAGTAGTTTGTGGGTTGGTTGGGGCTGATGTGGAGTGGAGCACTAGTCCTGTATTTGTGTTACTTATTAATGTTTGAGGGAGGGGCATGGAAGTTGTGAGAATTTTCAATTCCGCCCTCGATGTCGAATGGATGACACGTATCCAACAGGTGCCATCCCCTCCTTAACTGGGGGCTGCTGCTGCTTACACGTGGCTTGTTTCGAATTTTTCTTTCAATTCCGCCTCCTCTTTCCTAGTTTCCTTTGCCGCGACCCTGCTTTCGCTTTCTTTTTTTTAATCTTTTACTCTCACTCCACCAATGTCCGTTTTTCTTGTGATTTTCCTAATTTCTTTTTTTGTTATGTCGAGATTAGGGATGGTAAATGGTTAGTCGGTAATTGGTTTTATTCGATGACCACATCGATAACTACAGGCTACAGTTAATGGTTGATCGATAAGCGTTAATTTTTTTTAGTGGTTCGATTTTGGTTAGCTGTTTTGCTTAATGGTTAATCGCTAATCGACATAATCGATTAGCGGTTAACCAATACGAAAATCGATAACCGCTTACTAGTATAATCACATATTTTTGGTGTTTGGAAAAGGAAAAGAAGTCTCAAGGTTCAAAACCAACCAAAATTATCAGAAATCTCAATTTTCAGTTATTGTAAACAAAGCCTCCACACAAAAGTCTTAAATGTGTTTAAGAGTCAGAACCCAAAATCATTCTCTCTGACTCCCCTTTGCAATCGATAGAGCGAACATCAACCTTATGCTAGTATCCTTTGTTCATTGATGTCTGTGGATGTTGATTATATTGTTTTTTTTTTACAAGACAAATGTTGATTATATTGTGATTTTTGTGCTTGATGTCTCGATAGTTATTATTCACTAATTAGATTAAGACGTTTGATTATTTTTATTTTATATATTGAAATTTGGATTTGGATTATGAATTCACGATGTATGTTTTTTTTATTATTAGTATTTTTTGTTAATAATGAAGAAGTGTATTTTCTGCGCAAAAATTTTCAAAAACGAATTAAAAACGAAGAAGATACCATATGGTATGTAGTTAGTACCGAGATGCACAATTTTTTTTTCTAAAAAAATACTGAAAATGGATCTCATTTTGTAGATCACAACGCACTCGTTCCATCTGTGCAAAAAAATTGAAATCCGAGTTAAAACGAAAAATACATAAGCTGATTAAGAAAATAAGAGAAAAATAAAAATGTCTTTAATTCTCCACCACCCTTAGATCTGAATTTTTTTATTCTGAATTTTTTGATTGAAGAATCCAAATTTAATTACTGATGCACTATCTTGAGGCTAAAATTATGCAGCCACCCACTAAGTACCTGTATGTAATTAAATATATTTTACATTCTTTTATTAGTATTTTTTCCCCATGATGGTGCTTTGGCCCGTAAGAAAATGGTCAACTTATGGCTTCGTTGAGTGGGTTTGTTGTGTGCATACTAGGTCCAGCATGGAGCCAAATCATTAGAGTTTGAGAGAGAGGTCGGATCACTGAGTTTATTTTTTTAGAGAGGTACTAATTAACGCCCTAACTATTTAAATTTATCGCCCTAATTTAAGCAAGTTCACGTTTTTGTCCTTAGAAAATTCCCAATCTCTAACTATAATCGTAACCCTAATTAGTACCTCTCAGCCGTCAGTTGCCTTAATTAGAGATGACCGCTGACATTCCCCCTGGAAGGATTCCTCACGGAGGGCGAGGGTGAGCATGTCTGGTGACGGCGAGCTGTTTATCGCTCGAAAAGCCGTTCGGAAGGAAGAGCCGGGTCGCGGAACCCGAGAGGAATCATCGTCGTCGAGAAGCTGTTGATCGGGCACCGAGAAGAATCATCGCCGCCGTCGCCCAATCATCATACCTCATCGTCGTCGCCCTAATCATCGCCGCCATACTTGAAACGTGTCCTCAATCGGCGGAGCTGCAGTCCTGGCGGCGGAGACAGGGCGGAACGAGCAGGCCTGAAACGCAACGCTGCCCCTCCACGGCTCCACCAGGCACCGGCGACGTCTCCCGCCGTCTCCCACCCACGACCCTCGTCGACCTCAACAACAGCAGCAGAAGACCTCCGCGGCACCGACCGCACGCCGCTGCCGTTTCTCCTCCTTCATAGATGTAGAGAGAAGAGAGAAAAGGAAAAGGTTTGGAGGTCTAGGAGAGGCAGAGATAGTAGAGAAGATATCTGGTTTAATTTTGTTCTTGGGGAAACAAGAGAAGAGAGAAGAGGGAAGAAGATATTATTTTTGTTCTTGGGGAAACTAGAGAAGAGAGAAGAAGAAGATAAGAAACGTGTGGGTGGGGTGAGGTAGGGTTATTTTTTGTCTTGCTTGTTCTTCTCTTTCTTTTTATATATATGTTTTTTTATTGTTAGGTAACATCTACACATAATATAGAAGGACATTTTGGTTTTCACACTTACTTTTTTTAATTCATTAAAAAGACACGTAGTGGGATTCGAACCATGACCATTTTAAGGAAAAGTAAGGATCATAACCAATCACACTAAGTACATTTGTTGCATCTTTTTAAATTAAAAAGATATAATAGCAGAGAGGAAAAAACCCTTCCCCCATTTCAAATTTCCTGCTCCAGGAGCGTTTGTAGGAATGATAGAATAGGGAGTGTCAATTTTTTCCTCTTTCCTCTGTGGAACGAGCCAACTTACCGTACACATGCGGATTTAAACGGGTTCAAGAGTGTCAATTTTTTCATTAAGCCCTTTTATTTCTCCGTGGTGATAAAATATATATGAAGAGGCAAAAACAATACTTCTCTTTATTGCTAAAAATAAAAAATTTAACAATAAACTAATGCATGGTATCTAATGGGCTAACCGCTAACCATAAAATAAAAGAGTTGAATTGGTTTGACCTACACGGGATTTGGCCATCAAGTAAAACAAATGAACATCATTGGTTTGACATTCTAAAACAAGCTATTTTCTCTGGCATAATATATTATGCTATTATTTTATATCTTAGTGGCTAAAATATAATGTATTTTAAAGTTATTCAATGGTTCAACCTCGACTAACCCAATTAGTCCAATTTTTATCATTTCAAATATATATTATATAATTATTTGATATCATAATGATCAAATCATAGTGTATTTTATAGGGAATCGTTTGGTATTTGTTAGTAAAAAACTAAACAGAAAGATCTATCCCAAATCGACAGTCATCTCTTTTCTTTCACTATTTTTTATTTTCAAATAAAAAGTTTAAAAGTAAAGAATAATTAGAATTTGGCATGGGTCGGTCAAACAGGCTGCATTTCAAGTTTTGGCCCCTTTTGATCAAGTCTAATTTATAATCACATGGTTCCCTGATACCCGATAAAAATCTCAATCCAAACCAGTTTGGTAGGTGAGTCCGTGTTTACCAACATTTTCTAGGGATACGACAACGACGGTTCCTATCCCAAATCATGTTGTTCGTTCTTTATTTCCTTAGATTTTATCATAGCCTGAAAAAAACCAGAAAGCACAATGACGACAAGATGAAAGTTTTATAAACCAAATTAATCGGCCAACAGGTCGAGTAAAAGCTAGCAACGATTGTGAGATGCTCATTTCCCGAAAACCGACGGGATAGGCGATTTTTTATTCGATTTTCTGGAATTCAGTTTCTATAAAACTTACTCCACCTCATCATATTACGAGAAACAATATTGTTTCACAAGGTAACAGGTACTTGATTTTGGTTCATAAGGCCGATTTTTGATTTGTTGCATCATTAATGTCTCTTTCCTGCTAAAATTCACTATTTTTATCACGTGTTTCCCAAAAAAAACTATACAACAATAAGTTATACACCCCATTACATTATCAAATTTCATACCTCACCTTCCTCTAGGGATGAAAACAAAATCCGAACCCACGGGTACCCACCCTACCCAACTCGGTCAACGCGGGTAAAATCCGTGTTGACGGGTTTTGGGCCGGGTTTGGGTTTAAACCCGTTCAATATTCATCGGGTTGGGTTGGGTTTGGGTTTAGGTAAACCCGACCCATGGGTACCCGCCCACACCCATATAATTAATTTTCTCGATATATTTAATATTCTAAACAACTTATCTTATTTATGTTTGTGGAGACATGTCTAATTTTTTCTTTCTAATTGTGTAGAATGAAGTTGATGTTATCGAGTGGAGAGTGAAGAAACTTAATTGAAAGGAAGAAGCTTTCAATTAATCATGTTATTTATGGATAATTTGTTATTTGTTTGAATTTTCTAGAATGGTATTTTATATATGGATAATTTGTATTGAGAGATTGATATTTGACTTTAATTTTGATAGCAACTTGTTATTGTAAATTTTTTAAGACAAAAACCTGTGGGTACCCATGAACCCGCGGATACCCAGGGGGTTGAGTTGGGTTTGAGTTTTTCAAACCCAGTGGATTTTACCCCGAATTTTTTTCACGAATAAACCCATGAATTTGGATTTGAATTTGGCAAAACCCGACCCAACCCGACCCATTGCCATCCTACCTTCCTCCGGCCAAATGGCCGGGGCCCACACTAGTTTAACAATAAAGGAGAGAAGAAACGTGCGTGGGGTGGGGTTGTATTTTTTTATATATAAAATCGGTTTTGTGGTTATATATCGAACCAAAACCGAAATTCGGTCGGTCGGTGGTCGGCTAGCCGTAGCTTTCCTCACGGTCGCTGGTCGGCGGGTGTAGGGGACGGCTCGATTTAACCGATAATCGAGAAATCGGTTTTCGGTTAAACCGAAACCGACCGACTGACACCCCTATATACAATACATGGATTGATCCGAATCCTAAGCTAAGTGGTGAAACTGAAAGCTAGAAAGGAGGAACAGAGGCTGGAATACATGAACAGAAAATTAGAGTATTGTTGACTGTAGTCTAAATACAAGGAGATAATTATCTTCTATCACGCCCCCGCAAGTGGAATCTCGGAGAGGTGGAACTTGGAGCAAAACTTGCGGTATGGCAAGCGTGTGAGCGGTTTGATGAGGACATCTGCAATTTGATCGATAGCCGGAAGATAGCGAACATGGAGCTAGTTTTTTTTTACTCTGTCACGTGCGAAGTGGAATTCTATCTCAAGATGCTTTGAACGTGTGTGAAAAACAAGATTGTGTGCCAAGTAAGTGGCGCCCAGATTATCACACCATAGAACTGGGGAATGGGAAAAACTCTGATCAAGCTGCGACGACAAAGATTGAATCCAAATTACCTTTGATGCTAAAGTAGCAAGTGCCCCGTACTCACATTCTGTAGAAGAACGAGCCACTGCCTTTTGTTTCCTAGTGGACCAGGAAACCAAATTGGGACCATAGTAGACTGCATACCTAGTGATAGATTTACGATCCTGTGGGCATGACGCAAATGGCGCGTCGGAGTAGCCATGGAGCTGTGGTTGGGAACCCCGTTGGAAGAGAAGACCTTTGGTGAGAGTGCCTTGGAGATATAGCATGATACTCTTCACAGCCGACCAATGAGCATTAGTGGGTGAATGCTGAAATTGGGAAACATTATTCACCGCAAAGGATATATCATGCCTGGTGAAGCTCAAGTATTGGAGTCCGCCAATGATACTCCTATATAATCCAAGATCAGGGAATGCCAGAGACATATATGCAACACTTTGAAGGAGTTGATAAGCTGTGCAGGGAGTAGAAAGTAATTTATCCTCGGCCATGCCAAATCATTGAAGCAACTCTAAGATGTATTTTCTTTGCCTGAGGAGCAAGCCTATAGAACTGTGATGAACCTCTATGCCAAGAAAATAGGACAGCCTGCAGAAGTGTGATGAACCTCTATGCCAAGAAAATAGGACAGCTTACCGAGGTTGCGAAGAGCAAAACGAGATCGGAAGAATTCCATGAGCTTATGAATGACCGATAAGGAAGAGGTCGGAAACGGAAGTTTGTGTATCTTGCTAATTGAACAACCATGACATAAAGAAGGAGATTGATGTTTATACTTTATTTGATGAGATGACAAAAGATGTTGAACAACCCTCAAATTGGCATGACCAAGACGTTGATGTCAAAGATCCAACGAAGCAACAAACACGAGGGGAAGAAGGCGCCGATTGATGTGAAGTGGGAGAGAATAAAGTCCATCAACCATTGCACCTCGATAGAGCTCATGCTTCATGTGGCGGTAAGATGATGATTAGCGCTAGAGTCCAGGAGCCATTGTTGAGGAGATTGGGTTGGGTGAGAGGAGTGGGCTAAATGCGAGGCTGGTCCAGGAGAATAGGCAGGCTGGGAAATTTGTGGGCTTGGACAGTTGGGCTTAATGTGGCCTCTACCCCCACAATTGTGACATATAACAGAAGTTGGACTATTGGGCCCGGAACCCAAAACACCTGCTGACATGTGCCGAAACAAATTATTATTAGGGTTAGAATAATTGGGCTGAGACATGAGATGAGATCCACGACCTCCATTGTTGTGGCCGCCCCTTGCACGATGACTACAACCACCACGACCTCTGTAATTGCCGATGAAGAAAGCCCGTGGAGAAGAAACACCCCCGGCAGCCTGGAAATGACGCAATTGAAGCTCTTCATTGATCAACAGGCTACTCAGGTTGTCAAAGGAAATAGGCTCCAGCCGAGCCTCCACATTGCGTGTAAATGGCCTAAACTCCTCGTCTAGGCCATCAAGAACTGAAGAGACGAGCTCTGTCTCAGCGATGGGAGAACCGAACGCCGCTAGTTGATCAAAAATGGCCTTTGCCACAGGTAAGCGTGAACCGAGTCATTGCCACGATTGATGTGATTGAGGAAGCGGCGTAGCTGAGTGACGAGGACAGGGGAACTTGAAGCATAGACTCGTGCGAGAGTATCCCAGGCATCACGAGCTGTGGGTTTGTTGATGACGTTGGGCAGCACTACTTCAGAAAGAGAGAGATTAATCCAGGTAACAACAAGCTGATCACGCTCATACCAGTCATTATAGGCCGGATTGGGTTGTGCATCAATCAGTGGTGGCGGAACAGGGATGGTGCCATCAACATGACTGATAAGTCGATGACAACGGAGTAGAGGCTGGAGTTGCGCGTTCCAAAGTAGGTAATTCGTGGGAGTGAGCTTGACGGTCAATGGCAGATTAGAAGGAAGAGTGAGATGGGGTGGATATGCGGAGTGGGTAGAAGGACCATGAAAAGAGGAAGTGGTCAACATGGGGAACATATGAAGAGAAGAGGGGGGGGGGGGGGAGGGGATTGGGGGAGAAGAAGATGATTAGAACCTGTTAGAGTGTATAGGCTCTGATACCATGAACTGACGGAAAATCCTTGATCTTCTCATTACTAATTAAAGTCAATTATGTACAATACATGGAGTGATCAGAATCCTAAGCTAAGTGGTGAAACTAAAAGCTAGAAAGGAGGAATAGAGGCTAGAATACAGTAACAGAAAAACAGAGTATTTTTTGCTGTTTACAAGCCTAAATACAAGGAGATAATTATCTTCTATCACGCCCCCGCAAGTGGAACCTCGGAGAGGTGAAACTTGGAGCAAAACTTGCGGAATGGCAAGCGTGTGAGCAGTTTGGTGAGAACATATGCAATTTGATCGGTAGCCGAAAGATAGCGAACATGGAGCTAGTTTATGTTGACTCTGTCACGTACGAAGTGAAATTCTATCTCCAGATTCTTTGAACGTGTGTGAAAAACAGGATTGAATGCCAAGTAAGTGGCGCCCATATTATCACACCATAAAACTGGGGAATGGGAACAACCAGGGGCAGAGCTAGGATTTGACGTTCGGGGGGCCGAAAATTATTTAATACTATTACCGCAGAAGGGTGATAAAAAATTAAAAACTAAGCAAGACAATCAAAGTAAATTTTACTTTTATTAGTATTATGATTAATCATTTTAGATGATTAGAGTCAAAATATTGATGTAGAATAACTTATGAAAGGTTAAAATGGATAATTTTCAGTGATATAAAATTGCAAAGTGGTAAAAAACTAAACTTGAAATCAAATGAGTCAAGAAATAATATTGAAATAATGAAATGAAGAGACCATAACATGAAACTTGAAAGAGTAATTATATCTAATTAAATGAGTCAAGAAATAATAGATTTAAAAGAGTAATTATGTAGATATATTAAAACATAAAGCAAATAAAAAGTAACAGAATTTCAGAACCCTCAACCAGCTGCATCATAACTCACTTCCTCCCCGCTTGACTAAGCCTACTTTGTTTTTCAAATTTGCACACTAAACGTATTAGGTCTTTTGTTAGTTTTTACGAAATTTTCAAAATATCGATGTAGTTCATACGTAACTTTCACGAATCTCCCGGCGGGGGGGGGGGGGGGGGGGGGGGGGGGGGGGGGGGGGGGGGGGGCTCCGCCCCTAGGAACAACTGTGACCAAGCTCCAACAACAAAGATTGAATCCAAATTACCTCTAAAGCTAATGTAGCAAGTTCCCTGTACTCACATTCCGTAGAAGAACGAGCCACTACCTTTTGTTTCCTCGTGAACCAGGAAACCAAATTGGGACCATAGTAGACTGCATACCTAGTGATAAATTTACGATCCTGTGGGCAGGATGCAAATGACGCGTCGAGTAGCCATGGAGCTGTGGTTGGGCAACCCGTTGGAAGAGAAGACATTTGGTGAGAGTGCATTGGAGATATTGCATGATACGCTTCACAGCCGACCAGTGAGCATCAGTGGGTGAATGCTGAAATTGGGAAACATGATTCACCGCAAAGGATATATCATGCCTGGTGAAGCTCAAGTATTGGAGTCCGCCAATGATACTCCTATATAATCCAAGATCAGGAAATGCTGGAGACATATATGCAACACTTTGAAGGAGTTGATAAGCTGTGCAGGGAGTAGAAAGTAATTTGGCCTTGGCCATGCCAGATCACTGAAGCAACTCTAAGATGTATTTTCTTTGCTGAGGAGCAAGCCTGCAGAAGTGTGATGAACCTCTACGCCAAGAAAACAGGACAACCTGCCGAGGTCGCGAAAGTGGAAATTTGTGTATCTTGCTAATTGAACAACTATGACATACAAAAGGAGAGTGATGTTAATACTTTATTTGATGAGATGACAAAAGATGTTGAACAACCCTCAAATAGGCATGACCAAGACGTTGATGCCAAAGATCCAACGAAGGAACAAACACATGGGGAAATCCAAGTATCATGTTGGAGTCACTCCTGCTACCCCGAGGTTCATCATTCCGAGTCACCTCGACCACCTTGGGGTCACTCTAGCCACCCCGCGGTCAATACCTCAGGTTACCTCATCCACCTCAGTCCACCACCCCAGTTCTCCTCGACCACCTTGGGGTCACTTTTGATACCACCTAGGTCAACCACCTCAGATTACCTTGGGGTCACTCTAGCTACCCCTGGGGTCAATCACCCCGGGTCACATCAGTCACTTTGGAGTCTTCTCGACCACCCCCGACGTCAATCATTCCGGGTCACCTCGGCGTGAGGGTGAAGGGAGAGGATTAAAGGGTGGGTCCTGGGACCCACTCTGGCTCGGGAGCAAAAATGTTAAATTAGCTATAATAGTTAATCGAGTATGAAAATTAACACGTATTTAAATGAGAATGGTTGAAATTTCAGATATATGATGCTTGATTTATAAGTTGTGTATTGGCATGCTCAGTGTTTTTATAACGAGCTATGTACAAATGGCAATGGTGCATATGATCTGCCCAAAATTAAAGATGTACTTAGTCAATATCTACCACAAATTTCCAAAAAATGCTAGCTAGTTTGTAAAAATAATTTTATTTCAATTGAGAGTATGGAGAGTGTAACAGGTGGCTCCTAAGGATAAAAAAGACTAATTTAGTATAATAGTTCTTTGAGAATAAAATTTAGCTATTTAGGGTTCTTCTAATTGAGAATGGTTAACCGAGTTAAATCTTTCCCAACAACTCGAGTTGTTGATACTAAACGGACTTGGCAAAGAACACCATTCAAAAGCAAATGTCTAACTAAATTATGAATAATTTTCCGATACATATAGGGTGATATTTTTTAGGGGTGGCAATCAGTCTGTAATCGGTAAACCGGTTACCGACCGACACGATAAACGGTATACCAAGCTTTGAGGGGGATAGTTCGAATACCGTTACCGGTTTGTAACCGGTTTACCAGTTACCGAATGCCCGGTAAACGGTTACAAACCGGTTTTACCGATTACCGCGAGGAGGGAGCCACAACACGTTTTCGGTTCGGTTTACTGGGAAATTACCAAACCAAAATTATGTGTAGTGGGCAGGCTATTAAATTTTTATTTTTCTGAGTTTTTTCTTCATTTTTGTAATTAATAATTTAATTATTACTCTTATTTATAATATTTTTGAGGTCTATACTTACTTCCATTCATGTATGTTAATATTTGTGAATAATGGAATATATGTTATATGTTAATGCCTTAATATTTGTCCAATTCAAAGTTGCTATCTATTTAATTTAACATAAGTTCAAAGGGATAACAATCATGAATCAACATCAACTCATCAAGAATCATCATTTATCAAATATTCAAATTCATCAAACGACAAACATCATCAAATTCAAAGGGACAACAAGTCAACAATCAACATAGATACATAATCGTCATTCGCCAATCGACTAAAGTACCCAATGATAATGTCTAAATTCAACACAACTTCAAAGTCCAAACTTAAAAATTAAAATAGAAAACCAAATAACCAATAGCTCATGCTCCTCCTTCTCCGGTAGAACTTGTTCCACCAACATTTGCACAACCTTGCCGCTTCAAAGTCCTGAGAAGAGTATCATCGGGATGTCACTTGCAGTTTCATCATCACCATCCTCCTCCTCCTCCTCAACCCTAACAGGTAAGCTATGTTCTCCACTTGAGATGTCACTTGCAGTTTCCACTCGAGATTGAAAAGTATTAGTAACTGGTGGAAATAAAAAAAAACACAAATGTGAGTATGTTACTAATAGAATGGTTTAACATTTAAATAGTAAAGGGTACAAACAAATTAGAATAATATATTGAATTCTTACCACTTGCATAATCGATTGTCTCTTGATCTTCTTCCTTATCATTCAGTTCATATGCAGTCTTTCCACTTTCATATCTTATCTAATCTTCAGCACAAATCAAGGCCTCTACAATGTTTGGGCTCAAAGAAGACCTGAAAGGACTAAGAACTTGACCTCCACAACTGAAAGCGGAGTCCGAGGCAACAGAGGAGACTGGAACTCCTAATATATCCCTAACCATCTCTGAAAGAATGGGATATCTAACACTGTTCCGAGCCCACCACTTCAGAATGTCAAACTTCCGATCATCAATTTCCACATTAATAGCATCACCAACATCTCTCAAATAGGACTCAAACTCACTAGAACCTCGAACCCCCCCCCCCCTCTAAATTTGCTCCTTTCTCTTCTGCTGGAACCGAGCTTCAAATGCTCCTCCCATAACAACAACAAATCTGTCACTAGTCTCAATAGGAGGAGTAGTATGGGTAGTAGGCACATAATCAGAGAGTGGAGTTGCATACTTCATCTTGTAGACCTCGTACAATGCAATCATCTCTTTCTTTGCTTCATCTGCCAAACTTCCCCCTTTTGACTTCCCATACATTTCTTCCAACATCATAGTCAAATAGTCTAGTTTACGCCTGGGATCTAGCACACAGGCCATGTAAACTATCCTATTTATCCTCCTCGTCATCATCATCATTCTCAAACCAATGCTTTCTCACCTTTGCCTCTATTCTTTCTGTCATTCTTTGTATCTGTCCTTCTGCATCATTCTTCAAAGTTGCTATCACTTCATGAATATCCACAATGGCTTTGCAGAAAGTATGTGAAGTGACATATGATGTTCCTAATACAAAGTAAAAATTACAAATCATCAGTATAAATAATATAACTCATAATCATTCAATTTAACTTTAAGATATAAATTTTAAAATTTGATCATTCATATACCTGATACACGAAGAGTAAGGTCATAAAAGAACTTCAGGTACTTCATGAGCCGCCTAATACTGCTCCAATCATCTTCAGTTGGAAGACCCTTCTTGGAGTCCACATAGTCTTGAAAGGAAGAATCAGTAGGACTAGCATGCATGGACTTAAAAGCCGACTCAGCCGACTCAAACCTCTCTGTAGAATCCAACATAAGATAGGTGGAATTCCACCTAGTCGGAATATCCATAGTCAACAGTCTTCTCTAGATAGTTGATGTTGTTCTTGAACTTTGCACTCCAAGCTGGTGATGACTTCACCCATTTCACACAATCCCTTACCCTCTTCACAGCAACTTCAACCTCCTTCAATCCATCAGAAACAACCAGATTGATGATATGTGCCACACATCTATACTGCAAATACTTCCCATCTAGCAACTCCGATCCCCACCCTTTCATTTTTGATACATCCCAAACCTCGGATTAAGACACTAGCTTCTTCAAAATAGGAACTGGGACGATCCTTGATCACGAAACAGGATAAAAGAGATGGATCGACCGTGCAACTTCTAGCCGTATTGGGGAAGAGGCTCGATCGAGTTTGTGGTAGCAACTCGACCACAATTGAGGTGCGTACTCAATTGATACGAGCTCGCTTGATTGATGAAATTCAATCCACACAAACAAGGACAATTCACGAGATGAAACTCAATGAACAAAACGTGTTCTTTGATTAAAACTTCATCCAATTACAACGCAATTCTTAACCTTAAATAGAACCTAGCTAGAGTACTGAACAAGGAAGGGAATCCTAAACCTATTACAACTTGACTTAAACCCCAAAAGAACACAACCGTACATGGAAAGGAAACCAAACTTAAACAAGCTGTGAATTCCAATCCCACAAGGATTGCTAATTTCCAAAGTCAGAAATAGTGGCCTCGACACGATCTTTGGGCGCTTCGTTCGAGTGCTTCTAAGAATCAAATCACTCAGCCAATCCCTCATTGTTGTAGCCTGAAACTTGTAGTTTGATGTGGAGGAAACCACTGATCCCAACTCGCAACCATCTTCCCAGAATTGTCGGCCAAAGTTGTTCTGCCGAACATGGTTTCATACTTAGCCAGAATTTGGCAGTTTTCCTGTGTGTTGATAGCCTTTTGTCGAGCCTGGAAATTGACCTTCCACGTGCTACCTCGAGCTTCCAAACACTCCAGCTTATAGAAGAGGACTTGAAATTTAAAACAAGATCCCAAACTCACCATTCCATATCCCCAATCAGAAGAACCAAGTCCCCAAAGTACCCTATCTGAACTCGTCAAAAGACTTAACCAAAATCCCACATTGTTCATATGAATTGGGTTACCTTCTTGAACAAATAGTTCCAGCTTGGCTATGAAGCAATACATGGTTGCATCAGGCCCTCCCTCTTCAAAAAGCTTTGTCCTCAAAGCTGGTTCCTTCCGCTTCTCAAATCTTGCACAAAATTGACCCCAAATCGGGACGAAAGTTGGCCTTTCGAACTGGCGAATCTGGAAAATTGGGGCGGTGTTCTTCAGGACATCAATTGGGGATTTTCGATTGAGGCCGCGCCAATCTAATTCACTGCCTTCGAGAGCTTCACGGGACCTAAAATCGAACATATGTACCCTTCCCATGCCTCGACCCATCTTCATCATCGTCGAATCGTCACTTTCCTCATTCCCGCCAAAAGCCGAGTTCAAATTAGCTGACCCCCAAAGGGTTGAATTCGATTTAGGCGTTTCTTCTTCAGGGATCTTCGAGCGCAATTGAAGATTTCTACGGCTTCGGACTTCATGGCCAAATGGTCCTGCATCAGCTGCTCCAACCCATTCGGCCGAATTCTGCTCGTACAGGAGCGTTTGCAGGGGTGATTCGACCCGATTTGGATGTTGCGTTCGAGTAGAACTCGAGCTAATCCAATCGGTGGAGGAGCTTTCCTGACCCTCACGGAGTGTGCCAACACCTTTGACGGAGTTCAAATTGCCCTGGTGAACTCCACCCAATTCACTCTCTCTCCTCCCCTGCGCCGACAACGAACGATAGGGACGACAGTGGCGAGACGTCCTCTCCCTTTTGTATCCGGTGAGCATAAAGCGTCGGGTGAGAAGGGAACCTCCAAGGTGAACCTCGGAATTCGTTGCACTAAATTCCCCTTTCACTCGCCGTCTGCTCCTGATCTTCACGAACTTCCGCCGGAGTTAACGGCTTCAGTAAGAACTTCTTCCCACCATGTCGAACCTTGTAACAATTCGTTCCCCTGTAATGGCATACGCCTCTATCAAACTTCCAAGGTCGACCGAGAAGCAGATGGGTAGCTTGCATAGGGGCAACGTCAAACAACATCTCATCCTTATAATCACCGAGTTCAAATTTTACGAGAGCTTGTCGCTGAACTTTGATTGCGCCGTAGTTGTTAAGCCAGTGCAAATTATATGGTGCCGGATGTCGACTTGTGTTCAGTCCCAAGCGCTTAACAACGTCCTGGCTAACAGCGTTAGCGCAGCTGCCGCCGTCGGCGATTACAGACAGGAGTTGACCCTCGACCAAACACCTCGATTGAAAGAGATTCTCCCTTTGGTCCTTTTCGGGTTGATGAGTCGCTGTGAGCGCCCTTCGGCTGACTCCGAACAACTTGCCTGGCGGTGGCGCAATTTCAGCTTGGATTTCCTCTTCGATTTCGTCTCCATCAGAATCAAGTGTGGGCTTCTCTGTAGCTTCCTTTTCATTCTCAGAATAATACTCCCCGTCCTTAAGACAAGCGTTTTCCGGTTTGGGCATTGATTCGCTTTGTGCCCGCGCCCAAAACATTTGAAACATTGAATTTGTGCACTGGAAGCCTCGTTCTTGGTGGGTTGGACTCGAGCAACCGCCCTTTTTCCCTCTGGTCGAACTGGGTTCCCTTGAGTTCCCTGAACAGGATCCTTTGTAGCAGTAGGGAACCTTCGATTGGAGGTGAGCTTGAGCTGTTTTTCCACCCTCATGGCCAAGTGAACAACCTCCTCGACCTCGACAAATTGTCAAAGCTCAACCTCGTACCGAATCTCCCGGTTTAAGCCGTGTAAGAACCTCGCGATTGTGGCCGCTCTGTCCTCCCTGACATCCGCTCGAACCAGGAGTAATTCAAGCTCCTTATAGTACTCATCCACCGACCCCGACCCTTGTCGAATTCCCTGCAAAGAATCGAACAAATCACGTTGGTAATACCCAGGCACAAACCTGTCCCTGAGAAGACCCCGCAATTCATCCCACGATGCTACTGCTGGCTGATGATTCCGTCGCCGTCGCAATTGGACTTGCTCCCACCAATTTGCAGCATAATCCGTAAACTCGTAGGTGGCGAGTAAAACTTTCTGCGATTCGGTGTAAGACCCACATTGGAAGAAGAGGATCATCTTCCTCTCCCAATCCAAGTAAGAGGACACATTGTTGGTGCCTGAGAACGAAGGGATTGAGAGTTTGATTCCTTTGAGCTCTGTAACAGCTTCCCCCGGGTCTGCTTCGTATCGCCACTCGTGATGATCATGATTTTTCCCTGGCCTTCCAGGATCGTGGTCAGCAACCACAAACCTGTGTTCAAGCTCCTGGATTCGCGCCAATAATCCCTGATTGGCCCCACCGTGCTCGTCCTCCTGAATTCGGCGGTTGTCACCATGCTCTGCCAAATTCCGCGGCAAAACAGGGGCAGTGCCTGGCCTTCTCAATTCGGCCAATTGTCGGTTGATTTGGTCAAATTGAGTCTGGAATGTCGCCACAATAGATTGCAGTAGGTCAGAATTGCTAATATTTTAATCTCCCATGGCTTGACTTTCAACTGGCGTTGCTTCTTCTGACCCCAACGTTTCCTTTGCTTCGGACTGCCGCACTGCAGGATCACCGTCGACAGGGCCCTTCAACCTTGTCCAAGGCGCAGTTCTGGCCGCATTTTCTGTCGTTCCACCCACTGTGTTTGAACCTAAGACTCTGATACCACTTGATACGTCCCAAACCTCGGATTAAGACGCTAGCTTCTTCAAAATAGGAACTGGGACGATCCTTGATCACAAAATAGGATAAAAGAGATGGATCGACCGTGCAACTTCTCGCCGTATTGGGGAAGAGGCTCCTGATGCAACCCTGGATTGCTTCATAGCCAAGCTGGAACTACTTGTTCAAGAAGGTAACCCAATTCATCTGAACAATGTGGGATTTTGGTTGTCTTTTGACGAGTTAAGATAGGGTATTTTGGGGACTTGGTTCTTCTGATTGGGGCAATGGAATGGTGAGTTTGGGATCTTTTTTTAAAGTTCAAGTCCTCTTCTATAAGCTGGAGTGTTTGGAAGCTCGAGGTAGCACGTGGAAGCTCAATTTCCAGGCTCGACAAAAGGCTATCAACACACAGGAAAACTGCCAAATTCTGGCTAAGTATGAAACATGTTCGCCAGAACAACTTTGGGCGACGATTTTGGGAAGATGGTTGCGAGTTGGGATCAGTGGTTTCCTCCACATCAAACTATAATTTTCAGGCTACAACGACGAGGGATTGGTTGAGTGATTTGGTTCTTAGAAGCACTCGAACGAAGCGTCCAAAGATCGTGTCGAGGCCACTGTTTCTGACTTTGGAAATTAGCAACCCTTGTGGGATTGGAATTCACAGCTTGTTTACGTTTGGTTTCCTTTCCATGTACGGTTGTGTTCTTTTGGGGTTTAAGTCAAGTTGTAATAGGTTTAGGATTCCCTTCCTTGTTCAGTACTCTAGCTAGGTTCTATTTAAGGTTAAGAATTGCGTTGTAATTGGATGAAGTTTTAATCAAATAACACGTTTGTTCATTGAGTTTCATCTCGTGAATTGTCCTTGTTTGCGTGGATTGAATTCCATCAATCAAGCGAGCTCGTATCAATTGAGTACGCACCTCAATTGTGGCCGAGTTGCTACCACAAACTCGATCGAGCCTCTTCCCCCATACGGCGAGAAGTTGCACGGTCGATCCATCTCTTTTATCCTGTTTTGTGATCAAGGATCATCCCAGTTCTTATTTTGAAGAAGCTAGCGTCTTAATCCGAGGTTTGGGACGTATCAATTTTTGTTCTAATGCACTCAACAAAAACATCATTGGAACTGCATTATCCATAGTCATGCAAAACAAACTCTTCATTTTCCATTCTTGTAGACACTTCTCCGAAGTATCTGCAATATCCTTCCCCGTGTGACTAGGAATGGGAACTAATCAAATAATCCTCTCCTGCAACTTCCAATCATCTCCAATAAAATGTGCAGTCACACACATAAAATTCCGGTTGTTATCAATGGTCCATGTATCTATAGTGATAGATATTCTTCCTTTGAACTTTGAGTTAAAAAAAACTCAATCAATGTCTTTTTCTTCTCCAGAAAATGGCATATCAATAAGATCTTATTGTTTGCCTTCCAGGTAACACAAACAAAGGCTAAGTTATTGCCATAATCTCCTAAACCCCTCCCGCTCAACAAATCTAAATGAAAGCTCATCCAAGATTATCATCAGAGCTAATGCATGTCTAGATTTGTTCTGATCAAAATTCCATGGAGTAAGAGAGCCTACCTGTAACACCCTACCCTATACGTTTTGCCTAATCATATTGTTCATACAATTGCAGCGGAAATAATCTCGGGTGTTACATTAATTATCAAAATTTACCTAAATAAAAATTCGACATGAATTACTCGCGTAATGGGCTAACAGTTCTTGCAACTTATCCTGCAAGATAATTCATCACAAACATATATACTCACAACCATAAGCATTGGCTTTCATAGCCATAGTCACAGTTTCATACTACACAACTGCATACTATACTGATACAAGCCATAATCGTCACAACTTACATAATTACAAAAATATACACATATCATCAACTTTCCACACCTGTGGATATCTCACACTACATCAGAAGCTAGTATGCACATGAAAAACGTTCTCAAAACATTTTTACAAAAAGGTGTGGATCACTGGCCAAAATCCCGAGTAGTAGTCCAAGCACAGAGTAGTTGAAGACCATACCTCATCTTGCCTTCAACTCTTGCTCAGCTCTCACCTATACACCTATCTACTGCTAGGGGTGGCTATACGGTCCGGTCTGGTTAAATTGGCCCAAATTGATCCGGTCCAGTCCGGTCTTTTTGAAAATATAAGGACCGAAGATTGGATTGGATACAGTCCGGTCTTGATCCGGTCCGATTCCAATTCGGTCTTGATTTTACATTGAGATTGTGGGATTTGAGTGGCCTAATGCCTTAAAGGGTGAGGAGTTGGTTAAGTTTTGTACTAAGTGCAAAGGTTTGTGACCGTTTATGCAAATTACCCTTAAGTTTTGGGTGTTGAGCTCTCTTTTCCGGTCTTTATCCGGTTTTTTACCTCAAATCTAAGCCCAAAGATTGGATTGGATTGTTTACTATCCGGTCCCGGTCCGATCTCGGTCCGGGTTATACGGTCCGGTTTCCGGTTTTTAATCCGGTCCCGGTCAAAATAGCCACCCCTATCTACTGCTGTTGCTGATGATCTGCTTACACATAGCATAAGCAGAGAAGAAGAATAAAAGAGGGTCAGCTCATGGCTGAGTGAGACAATCATTGCATCGTAAGTTCATAACAGAGCATACCCCTACCATACATCTAGCAAACAAGCCAAAACACTAGGATCAGATCTCAGCCCTCCGACATCCCAATAGCCAAAAGAGTCAACCACCTTGACTTATGCATATGCATCTCATCATGTTTTACTTATAGGCGCCTGGCTACTCCCATGCTAATAACTCTCCCGGGAAACATACCCCACATCCCGTCGGATGTAGTCATACATACCCCAACATCCCGTCGGATGTGGTCATACATACCCCACACCACTATGGGTGTAGTCATACCCCGACACCGCTCTGGGTGTGGTCATATCTCATAAGAATTATTCAGTCACCACCACATGAGAGATGTGACTATCATACATATCATAATAGAGTAATAGCATAAGGAGCCCTAATTACTATGTACTTGACCGTGAGACCACAACACTCATACTTGGTATCCTTATACATGATTCATATCTCATCTTGCTTAATCATAATTCATTACTTGCACATGTACTTGACCTGGCCACAATTGACTCAAAATAGGTAAATCAGGAGTCGTATAATTGCACTTCCTTGGGATAAACCCTCGTACCAGTCATCCTCCTTAAACGTCATAATATCACTAGGGAATATATATTTTCCCACTTGTGCATCCAAATACAACAATCATGAAAAATCATACCTAATCACCTTCTCGAACCATCGTAAGGCATATTAACAGTCAAGCCCACAATTTGCAACATATACGAAATCATCAGCATAAACAAGGTCCATCTCGATTAGGGCAAGTCAATAATATCATACAGTAGTCCATGGTTCATCATATAGCACAAAAGTTCATACACTCTTAATCATGCCATTCTAGTTCACCTAGATCAATTCTAAGCATCAATATAATTATCGTGATACGACAAACCCGGTATGCCGTGCTAATCCCTCACCAGCTCTGGTCGTTCAAACACCAGTTTAAGCTTCCCCGTACTAAAACGTCAATTTCACGAACGAACCCCGAATTAAAATCCGAGACCGTCCTAATACCCCCTGCAGTATCCCCGTCAATAATAGTTCTAGGCTCCGGGTCAAATTCTTGATAAAAACACATCAAGCCCTGCCCGGAGCTAAATTCAGCGATCCCAGCTCCTACCTAAATAATAGCCGAAATTCAGGGATTAGAACTAGAGGATTGATTACCTCGCTGCAGAAAGCTCGTATATAAAATCTGAGCTTAATCCGGCTTCCGGATTCTCTGGTACCCTAATTTCTACGATGGTAAACGTAGAAATTTCTTGCTCCCAAAACCACTACAAGCACCGTGATTGATGGACGATATTATGCGGAAGGTTTGCATACCATTTCTCTCGTATTTTTGACAACCCTACTCAAAGGGTTAACCTCGCAAACGTTTCCTGGACCTTCCTTGCTTCTGCGTTCTATTAGCTCTCGGTTTGAAAATGATAGAGATGAGACTAATGGTGGATGTGGATCATTTATACAGAAGCTCCCCACCGCTTTGTTTCCCCTTTCTTTAATAATAGCATTTTAAATTTCATTATCCCCTTCCCTCTACAGCAAACACGTTGTAAATAATGTGTGCAGAGAGATATATATAATGATTGATATATATCTTTATAAATTGATATAATAACATATACTTATCCGATTGCGATATTTTGATTTTCGTTGAAATGCTATCAAAACACCCGATTTAAATAGCGTAATTTTTAGAAATTGAAATACGGGTTTAGCCGAAATGGGATGTTACACTACCTCACCATCCCCACTTCCAGGTTGATAGTTTAATACCGACTGACCACTAGCTTCCTTCGACCTCCTCTCGCACATTAGGTGATGGCTTTTCAAACCACTAGTCCCATTGAAGGTTGAATGAGCTTTGATCAGCGTTCTACATCGTTTCCATTTGCCGTATGGGTAGTCATCCACAATCTCACGAGTGTAAGGGATCCACCACTTAGAAGTTGTCTGCTTCCTCTTCGCCTTGCCAATTTTCTTTTGCACACTAGGTACCTCAGCGGCAACACAAGTAGTAGAGGCCGAATTTACTGCAGATGGAGGATGATTTGCCTCAGGATGTAGATTTGTTGCAGGTGGAGGAGGTGGATTTTCAGTAGTGGAAGGTGTACTAGCCGAAGCCTTCCCTTTTTTTGATGAGCTTTGACCTTGTTTTGAAGAGCTTCGAGGAGGTAGAGAACTAGCTTTCTTACTACCTCCTCCACGACTTCCAGAAGGTTTCGTCAAAACAACAAAATGAACACATAAATTTGCTAAACAACCATTCAGCAATTACTCAATAGTCAATTCAATTCAATCAACCTAAATTCACTGACAATTTATCATCAATTACTCAATAGTTAATTCTCGTTAATTCAATACAAACAACCAAGCAACACAACCTCAATAGACAATTAAATTAAATCAACACATAAATTTCCATCTCAATTCTCAATAGCCAATTCAATTAACATCCATATTATTATTTTGAAATCAGCTTTGGCGCTTTGCTAATTGCTATTGTTGTTGCTGCCTCGGCAGCCTGCTCTCCAAGAATTGGAGTTTGGCCTCCTTTGTTCTTCAAAACCGACCTCTGCCCCTTGCCCCTGCTCAACAAAACAATAAACTGAACAAAGGCAAGGGTCAGTAACGGTCTCACGGAGGGAAGGGAAGGATCAAGGGAAGGCGGCATCGCGGGATCTGCTGGGTGCGGAGAAGTAGAAGAATGGAGAGGGAACGGTGGAGGTGGCAGGGGGTAGGGAGAGGCTAAAAAGGCACAGGAGGGGAGGAGGTGGCGGGGAAGGTGGCAATACCGAAGGAGGAGGACTGGGCACTGGGGGCAGGAGAAGGCGAGAAGCTTTCGACAAGCTGTTGGTTCCGACAGGACTAGCGGCGGCGAGGGAAGGAGGAAGCCTAAAGGGGGATTGGCGACGTCAAAGTCGTAGAGCAGAGCGACGACCGACGGACAGGGGAAGCGTGCGACGGACAGGGAAGGAGGAAGTAGATGCCGAGCCATGGAGGGAAGGACGAGTCGTCGTCGCTCGTCGCCGTCTCTGACGATCTCTGTTCTTTGGGCTGGGTTTCGATTTTGGGGACTTCCTGGTCGTCGGTCGAGACACGAGAAGCGGAGAGGAGAAGAGAGGACGAAGATCATGGGTGTTGGCCAAAACGCAGCGTAGAGGTCTCCCGGTATCGATATTACCGACTAACCGTCGGTATTTACCGTAATTGGGGCCGGTATACCGAACATACCCATTTCGCATTCGACTACCGATTAGCGGCTTAGCGTTTGTCATTCCTATATTTTTTATAGTCAAATATTCAATCTACCATTTTTTTGTAAATACAAAATTATATCATGAATGATTTAAAAAGCTAACAAAATTATTTTATTGTATAAATTTTCTCTAAACAGAACCACCCTCACAAAATCCTGGATACTCTCCTGACCTGGGCTACCCTTGGGTCACATTGGCCATCCCCCAGATCAACCACATCTGTTCACCTTGATCATCCTAGGGTCACTCTGGCCACCCCTGGGGTTAGTCATCTTAGGTCAATCAACACCCTTGCCCATGTACCCCATGACGTGTCCTCTCCTTACCACAAAGCTCCAGAGGGAGACACATTCTCCTTCATGTTCGCCTGGAGGCCTCTATAAAAGACAAATTCTTTTCCAGGTTGAGGTAAACAAAAATCTCCATGCCTAGACTCGTGAACTCTCGCTATTATTAGCGAAAATATTAATTCTCAACTTCATTCCTCCATGTTTCTTTCCGATATCATATTCATCTCCCCTCAAACCACTCACTAACTTAAATGTCGGAGAGTGTTCCCGCCAAGATCGGCCGACATACCCTTTTTGCAGAAGATAATCGGAGCTGACATCATGAGAGTAGTTCGAGGTGAAATGAGGTCGTTGACCGACTGTAATGTCCAGTATAAAAAATCTCAATGTCGGCTACAACCCCCACATCAATGGTAACTCCACATATTACTAATTAATATTTATTTATAATTGTGTTCTTACTTCATAAAAAAGTATCATATCTCAATCGTGAAAAATAACGAAAATTGCAGCGAAGAAAATGACTCTGGATAGGGTGCATAACCTTAGGGTGCTTAACATGAGTAACCAAATCTGGACCCTTTCTTTTAAGTGAGCTGCAGATCTAAGGGCTGTGAATAAAAGACATTTTATTTTCCCTAATTTCTTAATCAGATCATATCTTCTTCATTCTAACTATTATTTTTTTTTTGCATAGATGGAATGAGTTCGTTGTGCTCTACAAAATGAGATCCATTTTCAATGTTTTTTTAGAAATTTTTTTCATACCTCTCGTTATCAACTCCATACATATGGTATTTTCTTCATTTTTAAGTCCTTTTCGAAGATTTTTGCACAAAAGGAATGATTTAATCATGATCTATTGGATCACAAAATTTATGGGTGGAAAAAATTCATACCTCTCGATACCTCCATACCATACTATACCACACTGGTATGGGGTGGTATCTTTCATACCATATGATATGCTCTTATTTAATACAAGTCATACCATATGATATAGACTGGTAAAAAAATGCTCAATTTTTAATTCCAAAAATATATATCAAAGTGGATATTATTTTGAAGAGCACAATTAATCTGATCTAGCTGTGCAAATAAATTTAACTTCTGGCTTAAAACAAGTAAAAAATCGTCCTTTAAGGATTAATGAGAAAAAAATTAAAGGCTCTTCAAGAGAAAAGGGACGCTAATGTGACAGATTGAGATTGAGTTATGAATGGTTATGCACCACAAGGTTATGCATGTAATCCGTTGATGAAGAAAATTGTTTGTTGTATAAAACTGAGAGTAGTACTTTCTACTTCGCGATTCCTTTTGTTGACCCCTACCTCGCAGAACTTCTTGCAGCTCGAGACGCTATCTCCCTCTTAGTCTCCAAGTCCCTTCCTCTTGTCATCATCGAATGTGATTTAGAAGTGGTGATTCGTCAGCTTCGCTAGGGCATTTCTTCAGATTCCCTCGGAGGTCCGGTGCTACGTGATTGCTTCCAGTTCCTGTCTTCAGTTTCTGTTTCCTTAGATTTTAGGGCAGTTCTTAAAACTGCTAACGGGGCTGCCCATAGAGTGGCGCTGAAAGCTCTGTTACTTTCTCCTCTTGAAATTGGTTCCTTCGACTTTGTGGGGTGGCTTGTCTAATATATTGGTTTGGGAGGGTTTTGGGTAGATTGTAAGGTTTTTCTCTCTTGACATTTCTTGGAAGAAAAAAAAAAAAACAGTGATTCAGCGGACAAAGTACCAGTAGTTGGATGCCAAATGCTACTTATGCCGATAAACCAAATCACTTTTGCCAGTTATTGGTTGCAGCTAACTAGTAAGCCCAATAATTTCGACTCTGGTTTTGCACAAAAAACGCTTACGGTTATCAATTAACCGGTCCAGTCAAACCAAAATAGACCCGGTTAAACCCATTCATTGGCATTATTTGAAAAATAGTTAATACTAGCTAGGCAGCAAGCAACACCATATTTTAGCATTTCATTTCTAAGCTCAATCAGTGACATGCATGAATAAATTCGCGCCTCCATCTTTCTCATGTGAACTGAAAACTTGACACAAATATTACTTTGCTGCGTAGAACCACGCAGAACTGTAAAATGTCTACTCAATCTAGTGCCAACTAAGCTTTTGCAATGTCTGAATAGAAAGCAGAATCCGACACTCAAAGCCATGCGCCTTACATAATGTGATTAGAGGAATGTTTAAACAACCCCTCTCAAATACATTCGGGCTGATCACCAAGCTTTAACAACAAATCAAGCAACCAGAATGAGTATCCTTCTTTCATCAGTATAAGCACAAATCCTTTTCACATCTTATATAGATGGCTCGCTCTTGTCCTCTTGGGCGCCAATCTCTTGCAGGAAATGCTCTGCTTCCAATGCTGCCATGCACCCTGCAAAGCCACAAACGTACGTAGGACTCCAAGTTAAGCTGGCATATTTGTTTACGAAAGAAACGAAGCATGGGCGAGGGCAACAATTGTTCTTCGACATGCAAATAACCGTCTTATGAGTGATTGACCCGAGCATAGAACAAAGAAGGCAGGCTACTTTCCACAAGGTAGAACCCAAAATCAAGGTGGCCTTTCAACTAAGCTTGCATTTACAATCCTAAAATCGTCCAAGAGCAGCATGATGAGAACTAGATTACACATCATTGTAGCAAAAGGCCTTAACTAGCTAGATGCTTGGAAGCTGGAATGCAGTATATAAACATTTGCATACAAGGTAAGTTTTTCGCAACAGTTTCCAGTCCTTATGACATCAATCTGTAACTGCAAAATGCTTAATAAACCATGAATATTAGAAGAAAGTCGAGACTGAACTAACCTGCTACTCTGAACATGTGCAACAAACAGTATTCGGTTACATGCTTCGAATTAGACTCGCTATCTTTCTTTAATCATCTACTTTATCTAAACTATAGCTTGGTACCTCTATATCAAAGAGAACATATGTAAAAACTACTTATAGCGGCTTCAAGAATTAGAAGATAAAGTGTACTGCAAACTACTTTACTCACCTGTACCTAGAGTAAAGATCTAGCTTACTTTTCATCCTACTACAATTTGACGCCAAAGAAACAACAGAAACAACTAGGAACTGTAAAGAACAATACCATATATGGAAATTAATGTGTCAAGTGCAAGCATGGCAAAGTAAGAGAACTGCATGGCACAGTTTTAGTCTGATCATGACTCGAGATAGAGCTAGAACTGCAAATGAACAAAGATGACAAAGCAAGAGAACGAACCAGTGCCAGCTGCTGTTATAGCCTGTCTATATTTCTTGTCCTGAACATCACCAGCAGCAAAAACCCCACGAACGCTAGTCTGCGTAGTTCCAGGCTTGGTCAAAACGTAGCCATCAGAGTCGAGTTCCAGCTGCCCATCCAAGAACTTGGTAGCTGGTTCATGACCAATGGCGAAGAACAACCCAGAAACCTTCAAATCGGAGACTCCATCTGTCACCATGTTCCTCACCTTCAACCCAGTAAGCGACCTCTCTCCATAAGCCTCCTCCGTCACCGAATTCCACAGCACCTCAATCTTAGGGTTCGTCAGAGCCCTGTTCTGCATAATCTTGGATGCCCTGAAAGTATCCCTCCTGTGAATGATGTAAACTTTGCTCCCGTACTTGGTCAAGAAATTCGCCTCTTCCATCGCCGAATCCCCACCTCCGATCACGGCCAGCGGCTTGTTCCGGAAAATGGGGGCGGCGCCGTCGCACACCGCGCACGCGGAGATTCCCCGGTTCCAGAAAGTGTCCGACCCGGAGAAATGGAGGCGCTTGGCTACCGCCCCCGTGGCAACCACGACGGTATCGGCGACGACGGTCTTCGAATCGGTGGTGATCTTGAAAGGAGTGGAAGAGAAATCGACCTTGTTTACCGTCTCGGTGAAGACTTGGGTGCCGAATCGGAGGGACTGGCTACGGCAGCGATCCATGAGCTCTCCGCCCATGATTCCTTCAGGGAATCCGGGGAAGTTCTCGACGTCGGTGGTGGTGGTGAGCTGGCCGCCGGGGGCGATGTCGTTGGCCATCCAGCCTTCGAAGAGGATGGGCTTGAGCTCGGCTCTTGCGGCGTAGATTGCGGCGGTGTGGGCGGCGGGGCCGCTCCCGATGATGCAGACGCGTGTCTTGATCTCCTCCATGGATGCGCCGGCGACCGAGGTGGAGAGTGAAGCGGAAGCGACGGCGGTGGAGGCAGTGGCGAAACCGATGCAGCAGCGAAATTTGGAGAGGAGAGTTCTGAGTTTGCCGGGAGTTTGACTCATTGGCTGCGCGCTCTCGGAAAGGAAAGTAAACGTGGAAAGTGGGAAGGCGCGGAGAGAAAGATGGGTTCTTCTTGTGGGCTTTTGGGCTTTCTGGTCCAAGGGGAAAGAGAATGAATTGCGATGAGAGGTTTCTTGTGTATTAACGTTACATAGGGTGCACAAAACAATTCCTAAATTGACCCGTCCAATTCTATCCAATTCACTCGTTTTTATTGTCAAAAATAAAGTTTAAAGTGTTTTTATTGTAAAAATAAAGTTTAAAGTTGAGTGAAGGTTTTTTTTTACAAACCACATCTATTAGGTTGGGTGTAGATTTTGGGTAACGCAGCAAGTAGAAACCCGACCCAACTCAATTATAAACAAATCGTTGGATTCTAATTTTTTTTAGTGAGTTTGGATTTTGTATTTTCAAAAGTCTAGTATATGGGTTGTTAGTAAACGGTTTATGATTTACGATTGAACCTCTCCCAGCAACTCGAGTTGTCGAGATGAATTGGTTCTAACATAGTATCAGAGCCTTATGTGACTGAAAGTTCTCCTATTCAAATCCCGATAACCCAAACATGTTTCTGTTAAGTAGATGGTGTCCCAATCTGTGCATGTGCAAACTCAAGCCTATCTGAATGGCTTGAGTGATGTATAACGCTATTATTACATGCCATTGTTAGATTAATTGCGGAAGACTTAATTTGAGTTTTGGGCTTCATCATTATGAACCACTGACTTGGCTCTTCAGAATTTCTCTTATCCCACAAAGGTAAATAAATTTTGTTGTGCAGTTCAATATTATCAATTTTGGAGTCTAGACATGGTTAATGGAGAATATATCCCCATTTTCTCATGGTTTTATGCGTGGTACTTTCAAAAGGAGAACACAAAAAAGAGATCGTTTGAGTAGTTTGTTGGTTGTCAATCCAATGAAGAATCAATTGATTTGTTATGCTTGTACTGAAATCTATAATAGGAAGATCAGGTTGTTTGCTCACCATGGCCTGATTGATCTAGCTCACGGTTTGTTCTTTCAAATGCAGAAATGAAAGTTTTATGTCATTTTGGTTTAGATTAGTGGGTTATGAGTCACGGTCTTTCGCGATTAGTCGTGGTTCAGACCGCTTTAGACCACACACTTAAGGGTGAGACATCAAACCATACCAGACTATGATTATGGTCTCACGATCCTTACCAAAACATGCCATCTGATATAAATTACGATTTCTAATACGATTTGATCCGGATTTCCGGCTCCATCTACATTCTCTTTTACTACTGCTGCTTCTCACGAATTAGACCTCAGCGGTTCAACCATCCATTCTAAGTGCGCGCCGTGGAAAATCACTCACCACGCACAAGTTTGAGCAAGTCATGTTGTAGGAGCCAAATCAAAATGCCACCGTAAGTAGTAGTGTGCATTTTCAGAAAGATTGAAGAAACCATCCATTTCTAGAATCTTTGTAAGGCTATTGATCCTTCCGAAAAACCAACCTTTCTGGCGCCCTTACATTACAGGCCCTTCAAATATTCTAACCGGCAAATTGACAACGGAATCAAACCCGCAAGCTGCAAGCTGTTCTTCTTGTAGTGATCAGCAAGTGCATAAGTGGATTCAACAGAGAATAAATGCCAAGTTCCTGCTACACTTGCAGTAAAAGGAAATAGAAATGCTGCCAAGTCCGAGGTGCCAATCGTATAAATAAGGCACAGCAACAGTGTGATAAGAGCAAACTAAATCAAATGGTACAGCAGGTGGCAAGACTTTCCAATAAGTGACACAGCTTGGTATGAAATTCAGCAACTGAAAGTCTGAAAGCATTTTACTTCTAACAAACCCTACCCGCAGGCAAAAAAGTTTGCCCAACACAAAGTTCCCCACTCTATCGTCACAAACTTGCACTAGCAGTTGATCTTTTTTTTCTTCAAAAGCGACGGGGCTCCCTTGATCCTTCCTGATTCAACAAAATAATGATCCATCCACATCAGCAGGCACAAGTGGTCCTTTGTTTCTTCTACTTGTAGAATTCGAAGTCGGTGTCTGGCTTCTTCACATTCGAACGGTAACCCTTCTCAAAGTCCTTGGGAAGTATCACGTATCTGTTCTTACGTACTGCGTGCATCCCTGCTTCTTGGCAGATGGCTGCAATCTGTGGCCCATAGTCAAAGAAAGCAAGTGGTCAGAATCAGCAAATATCCAGAAAATGCTTAAACTCTGATAAAAAACCAAGACTCGGAGCAGCTGAAATATGGAGACACAGGTGAGACGAACATCGACCCAAACAGAAGAGCAGACAACCCAAACACATAGTTAGGGTACAAATACTGAAGAAAAGACTAATGATCTAATCTGAACTTCACCTATCTGCAACTATAATCACCCTAACAAGCAAATGAAATAATGAATTACTAAATTAAAAAAATCAATGCAATGACATAATCTGGATCCACTGCATTTTCTGGATCCTTTTTGAAGAGACAGCCAACAAATCCAGAATAACTGGAATCTTGAATAGGAGTAGCAAAAACATGCAACATGAACACAAACCGGTGCAACAACCTCAAAAGAAAAACAAATTGAAAGCACTGGGAATAAGAATATTTATATGAAAGTAGCAAGCTAACCAACCTCAGCAGCGCTAATTTTATCTGGCCTTGACACATAATCCTCCAAATCCACCTCGTCACCAAGATTCATTTTAGAGGTGCAGACCTGTACAATAATCATCCAAAATGCATCAATACACAATTCAGGTAAAAATAATGACGATATGGGGGTTAAGTTAGGTACAAGAAAAACAAAAGTTGTCATCAGAGCGGCAGAGGCTATACCTGGAAGACCAGCCTCTTCTGTCTCCTATCAGGCAAAGGAAACTCAATTTTCCTGTCTAGCCTTCCAGGACGAAGGAGTGCAGGGTCCAGAGTATCAGCACGATTAGTTGCCATTATGACTTTGACATTAACAGTCTGGTCAAACCCATCCATCTGCAGCCAATTATTGAAGCAGCAGTCAGAAATAATATCCAGATGCCAATAACAATATTCAAGAGTACCAAGACAATACTATCTCCATTAAGACCAGGTTCTTAGCAGATACCTGATTCAAGAGCTCCATCAGAATACGCTGAACTTCCCTATCAGCTCCTGTCTGTGCATCAAACCTAGCCGTGGCAATAGCATCCACTTCATCGATGAAAATAATTGCAGGTGCGTTCTCTTTGGCAAGACGAAAGACATCCCGAACCATGCGTGGCCCCTGGGGTTACAAAAACAAGAGATTGATAATCAAGACCACATCAAACTTATTGTCATGAGGTACTAATAACATTCCACAAGTTTCCTTTCAGGACATACCTCTCCCAGATACTTCTGCACAAACTCAGACCCAACAACTCTAATGAAAGCTGCTGTAGTATGATTTGCAACAGCCTTAGCGAGCATAGTTTTCCCAGTACCAGGGGGACCATAGAGCAGCACACCTCGAGGTGGGTCTATACCGATTTGCTTGTACAACTCGTGATGAGTCAGCGGCAACTCCACAGCCTCACGAATTTCCTGCTTTTGAATGTCACATCCTCCAATATCCTAGCAATATCATAAGGAAAAGTTCAGACTTCCAAACAAGGCACCAAATGCAATGAAACTGACGAGGGATTGTGCCATTGCTTCGATTGGAGCACATGCTTTGCGTCAATGAAAGATGCAAAATATCAAAAGAGCAGGAATTCTAGATGCCTAGTTAGAAAAGTCCATCTCGACACTATATAATTAGATGATAGGGAGAAACTTTAGGGTGGCTTGATGAACTTTCTTGAGTGACCCATACCCTTTCTAAATCCAAAAGGAAGTTTCCACACAACACAGCACAAACTCCCTTCCAAGTTTGGCTGGAAGTCCAGAACTTTGAACCACAATTCTTAGGGCAAAGGAGCAATCTTTATAACTATTTGAACCACTTACTCTAAAATATGCATTCTTTCATAAAACCCTAGTTTCTGCTATCAAAGTTCCATACTTTACCCTGCTCAGGGCACTATTTGAAAGCGAAACCCTAATATTCAACATCCCCATAAACGGAAGACTCGGGGGGAAAAAAAAGTTAAGCTACAGAATTGAACTTACATTATATGTAACATCGGGCTTCTCCGACTGACTGAGCAGGGAGATGCTCGAATCGGCCTCAGGAGGCAACACATCGACAAGGGCATTCGAATGGCGGTGCAAAGCGACGGAAGCCGACGGCTTCAACAGCTCCCGATTAATCGTGCTCAAAATCCTCACATAGTAGTTCGAGCCGGTGGTCGACCCAACGATACCGTTGTTGGTGTCGACCATCTCCATGAACTGCCCGATAACCAACGGCACCGACTGGATCCGCTTGACCTCTTCCTGCGCCCGGAGGAGCTCGCGCTTGAGATTCTTCTGCTCATCTTTGACATACTCCTCCTGGATTTCGATGAACTCAAGTTGACGCTGCAGAGATTTCAGCTTGGCGTAGGGGTCCTCTTCCTCGATGGATTGGAGGATGGACGGCGGCGGCGACGACTCCGACAACCGCTTCAGGTCATATACCATAGTGGCTGCAGAAGCCATTATGACGGCAAAATTAAATTCGCTTGAAAGTGGAGATCGGCGATTTGTGGCGATCTCGGAGTCCGCTCTTCAATTTTTCCTGCGGCGTGGAGAGAAATCGAAAAGGGGGAAATATATCGAGATGTGGTGGTGGTCTGGATTAACGAGCACGAAACGAAAATAAATAGACGATGTAGGTGGGATTCGTCCTTTCTTATAGAGAAATATACGAACGGGTCGGGTGGTATTCCTTTTCAGTTTTGGATTGGTAGATATTATCTATGGGCCTGACATGAGAGCCCATAATCTTTTGGTAGTTGGATGGAAAGACTTAATTAGAACGCATACAAATCAGAAATGAACTGGGCCGGGCTTTCAATATTTTTCTTTTATGGTTGAAAACCCATTCAATTGAGTTCATTGCCTAATGATTAATTTTGTCGTTTTTGCACGGTCACTAACGCTTTGTTTGCCAACAAGGAGGTGTAAATTGCAGGGGTGCAAGTTGAGGGTAAATTGTTGGGGGTGTAAATTGTTGGGGTTGTAAGTGGAGGGGTAAATTGTTGTTTGGATGAAAAAGTAGGGGGTGCAAATAGAGTGAAAAGTAAGTAATTATATTATTTTAAAGTAGATTTTAAAATTTTAAAATAGATTTTAAGATTATAAAATAGATTTTAAGATTTTAAAATATTATCATAAAATAATAAAAAAAATATTATTATATAATAATAAATATACTTTACTAAAAATAGTTATTATATAATAATGCTTAAATAATAATTAATTATAACAATTGTAATAATCATTGATCGAGCGATCTCAAAACTCGAAGCTCAACTTGTAATTGGTCATCCTATATAGGGTTTTTGTGTCTAGTTTAATCTTAAATTGTCAAACTTAGTCAAACACGTTCGAATTTGTAAGTTTTACTATTTAGTCAAATAAACTGAGTTAACCAAACAATTTCTCTCCATCTTTTCCACAAACACTTTATATCTCTAATTTTCAATGCAAATTCGATTCAACTAAGAGATCTAGATTTGACTTGACGAACATTGATAAACTTGTTTCCAGAGTCAAATGGTCAACCCCGAATAATGTTTACATTAATGATATTTATAAAAAGAAGAAATTGATAATATTAATTATTATATAATTATATATAACACAATTAGAAAAATAAAATTCAATAATTCCCCCTCCCACTCTCTTCCTTCCTTCCCTTGCACCCCAATTTGGGTGGTAAGCCGTAATAGTAAATTTGCACTCCCGTTTTGCACCCTCCTACTGTTCCAAATTAACCAAACAGGTGCAAATGTGTTGGAAACTGTGTTTACCCCTCATATTTGCACCCTCCTCCCATTTACCCCTCTTCCCAAACAGAGTGTAATGTTAAAGAAAAGAATTAGGAATCGACGAATCGTTATCATGCTAGAAATTGTGTTCCACGTTATCAAAGCCCTGGGATATTCCGAATACTGTACTGAATTTGTCGATATTTGATATTATCGAATATTAGTATTATTTTTTTTTGAAATTTGGATTGTGATTGAATTTCAAGTGTTATTTGATTTAGGGATTATAAGATTGGAATCGTATATATTAAAATATCAGTAAATACCAAAATATAACCTAGTCGCTCCTACCAAACCCTCAACCGCAAAGATGGTCACTTAATTATACATAGATCATTCACTTACTATTTGACAACTCATACCAAGGTGATTCTGTTACTTGTTAGTATGTTTATTAGTTGCTTAGTTGTCCACTGTTTTAGTTTGCCACTTTAGTTTGTTAATGTGCTTATTAGACACCACATTTTTTTAAGTGTGTCATAATTATACTTGAGGTTTTTCTCATTCGTTTGGCACCACACCACTTTTTGCTTTTATATATTTCGAGAATCATTTATGGAGGTAGTATTTGCGTTTGTATATTTGAAATATACCGATACCAAACAAAATTTTATGGATTGGGATTAGGATACCAAATTTATTTTGGGATTGAGATTGAGTTTAGTACAATATTTGGTATTCGGGATTTCAATATTTGTTAATGGGATACAAATACTGTACTGATTTCCACCCCTATCTCTAGTGATGGCAATTTCTGACCTCACCCGCGTTACTCGACTTGCCCCGACCTATTTGGGACATGTACTACCCGACCCATAGTAGTATGAGACATGACATAGGTATTGCTTACGACCTAGCTCGTTATGCTCTCAATTTGTTCTATCATATGATATGTTTCAATATTTACATGTATTTCTCCTCTTTTTGACATTTCCAAAATTACATTTTAATCCCAAAGAAATTGTAAGACTCTATATTTCAACTATGCAGACTAAATTATTCTTACTATTATATTTTTCATTCATTTATGAAGTGTTTTCTCTATGTATTCTCGTGAAAAGTTAAATACGATATTTTTTTTTGCAAATAACATATTAGGATGAGTCGACCCGCCCGCCTTGTACCCACGCAGCTATTGTAAAGTTCTCATATGTATAGCATGTGCCCCTTGAATGAGAAGAACATAGATTGATGTGTGACTCGCACGAAACTACACCACAATATAATACCGACTAGAGTCCAAGTTTTTAAACTCTAGTCGGGTGCAGTATAGAGCAAGTATTTAGATATCAACCCAGGCCCGACATATACCCCTAATTCAGTTGTTTTAATCATTATCTGACAACAAAGTTCTGGTTTAAAAGTTTGCTAATTATAATAAAATTGGGCAAAGGTAAATGGTTTTGAAAACTCTTTTGTGGAAGGATCACTCGGGTCTCGCTCCACCCTAACTACTACCATGATATGTGAATTGGAACGATTTCTTTGAGCAAGGTAACCGCGAACCACAGAGGGATGCATATATGGTCGGAGTCCACAATTCAATTGATAAACCGAGGTAAACATTATAGGCTTTGTCACTCGACCCTCTCGGTTTAGGCAATCGGTAGTTCACTTACTCCCTCACTCAACTCAAAGGTAGGACGGCTTTATCGCGATTAACCGATTTGCTTAATTCAACATTGAGGGTTGCCCTAAATTAACCTAGTTAGGTGGCTTAAAAAGATGAAGGAAAACCAACTCGATTAAGTCTCCCTTGGAAGGGAAATTTTCCTCTCTAAGCTAGGTTAAGGTGGCTAATTAGATTGCTAGCACCAACATGCACAAACCTAAGGGTGCTAAGCACAATTATGCACAATCCTTAGGTTGCTAAGCACCAAAATGCACAAAACTAAGGATGCTAAGCACAAAATTATGCCCAACCCTTAGGTTGCTAAACACAAGCATGCACAATCAACATGAATAATACCTCAATCATTGAATTAACCAATACCCAATGACAATCATTCAATTCACATAAAAAACTACATGGTAGAGTTAGGGTTTCACAACATTCAAGTGAAAGGAGATCTACTCCATGCTAGAAATGGGAAAAACACAAGGAGAAGAGGTGAAAACCATCTTGGAGGATGTTCCCAATCTTCTTGGCCCTTGTGTTGAACTTTCCTTGGAGGAAATCTTCCCAAAATCCACCTTGAAGCAAAACCCTAGCCTTCTTCTCCTTTGGTTCGTGTTTCTCTCTAGAAATCTGAAGAAGGCTTTTCACACAAAATGGGCTCTCCCCTCTCTCCTCCTTTCAGCTCATCTTTTAAACTAGAGACGAGCTCAGTTCACGGCCTGAGTTCACTGTCGTGTACCATGAAACGCGTCCGTGAACTGCAGGCGTGAGCCAAAATGCACCTCTTCGTTCACTTCTGTTCACGGTCAACAGCCTCCGTTCACGGTCTTAGTGACCGTGAACTCACCTTGCGTCAGTAACCTCTGTTTTGGCTCTGGACGCCTCGAGGTTCATGGTCAAGGGCTCTTCTTCACGGTCGTGCAAGACCGTAACCTTCCTGGGATAGCCGTGAACTGGCCCTTTTTCACCTCTTCTCCCGGTTTTCTATCATTTTCGTCCAACTTCGACTCCAAGGCTGGTTTCACCTGTTAAACCCTAAAACACGAGAAACCTAGCATAAAACCAACCTTTTAGGAGTGAATTTGCCACAAACACCTATGTAAAACGGGGGCAGAACATTTACAATAAGGCCCGAATCACTCCCCCACACTTAGACGTTTTCTTGTCCCCAAGCAAAGTATTTCACACAAGGTAATATTTCAACATACACAAATACTTTGGGCAAATCAAAGGGCACAAAGTCGGAATTCTCAATGGCTATTGGCAATCAATACATGGACCGTTGCAAGAAATACCAACATCCACCACAAACGACATTCGAAGCCACCAAAAACAGGCAAATGAAAAGTTCTCACCTTGTTCATGGATCAATGCAAGTCGCAACAAGACCACTTATCAACCACAACCAATCATGCATGAAATTCAAGTCCGAGGAACAAATGGAAAGGCAACAAAGGTCCTCATCGGGGTATGATATGACATGCAACGTAAGAATGAATCACTCACTCTCAAGACTAGTGGGGTTGGGACCTTTCTGGTGCAAAAGATGTGCACAATCATAACCTATCGGCCCTATCGTCTCAATACCACGACAGTAACCTCTAGATGCTAGAGTTCACGGGATGGTTGTCACCACTAGCTCGTTCGGAGGTCTTAGACACGGGTTCAGATGACTGGCAATTGTCTTGGACATGGGAAAAATGCTTTTTGGGTGGTGGCAATCATGATGTGAGGTTCTACATCTTCAACCTAAACCCGAAGGTTCTATTGTTTCAAATAAAACCCCTCTCTTCAACCCAATGCCACTAGCATCGACCAAAACCCTTATCTCTCCTTTCCAAACTATCACCCATCGTGAACTACATTGAAGCACTATTCCTCGGTCTACTCTTGCTAGCACATTAAGGTTTGGTAATGAAGGAGTTCTAAAACAATGTGGGGGTTTCAATGGCTTGGGTGCCAAGAAACCCCTCATAGAGCATATACTTTGGTTTTTCGTGGCACTCTCTACTTTATTTACCCCATTTTCTTACCTCTTTTCCGTTTCTCTTTTCTTTTCTTTCCTTTCCTTTTCTTTTTGAAGGGGGTACTAGAGAGTAAAAACACTTGCCACCTATACATTTAACGACCAATGCTCTCTTTTTGAGGAACTCACTCCAACACTACACTTCATTTTTCTCATTCCTAGAAAGGACCGCACACAAACCTCCTATGTAGAACCTCTATGGAAACTCAAAGGTGAGAACTCCGGGACACAAGGACGACTCATGTTTAGACACGAAGAAGGATTGGGGTCGTTTTATTAACACCATTAAGCTCACACGCATAAAGCTCCTAAATTGAGAACGACCCTCGAAGTCACAAGGCTCAAAGGGGTTGGCTAAAGGATGACACATTTTGGGACAATCAACATTTGGGCGTGGACTAATCCTATGCCTCCATCATACTTACTAGTGATAACTGTGATGCTACACACCGTGGTAAAAGGGAACTATCACACCGGAAGAAAATGATGGCCTCAAAGCTCACAGGCTACCGAGTTACCCAACCATCTATTCCAATTCACAAACACGATGCATGGAAATTGTAAGCAACAAGTGATCAAGTCAAGACATCCATTCATTTATGCACACATGAGAACTAAACTTTGGCCCTATCCTAATGAACTTCTCAGTCATCATCATAGGATATACTTTTTCACATGCAACAATTCTAGATCAATGCCAATAAACACGAGAATTTCCCACCATCCGGCCACTTTGCTCATGCAAACATTGCTTGGAGCCCTCAATTTTTTGAAATTTGGGCTTGCAAAAGGCTCTAAGCATCAATCACACTCACACAAGTGTATTAGTAAACTACCCCCCCCCCCCCCCCCCCCCCCGCACGTGAACTCGACATTGCCCTCAATGGCGTAAGAAAGGGCTAGCATGATGTTACTGCTTGGGCTTGGTGAGTGAAAGTTGGAATCGAACCGGGGTAGGATAATTGGAGCTTCAAGGAGAGACAAAAACACACACACACAAACACAATACGACTCGCTTGAGGCGAGGTTATTACAAGCACAATACATAATAGTAGTTTATGTCACACACAAACACAAAATGAAGAAAAAGAAAAAAAAAACAAGTTCAGGGTTACAAGTAGAGAAGTGGGGCGAAAGGACTCCGCTCTGCCACATGTCTCACTCGTCGGCTACCTCTCTTCGGTGGAAGGATCCTCTCCAGCATCTGGTAGGATACCCTGCGTCGAGTGACACGCCAAAACACAACACCAATCTGCGACCAAGTGTAATCGCAGACCGGGAATGCAGTAACAGGCAAGTTATATTATCAACCCGGGCTCTAGATCTACTGCTTACTCAGTGATTCTCTGTTATCTAGCCAACTAGAGTAAGTGATTGTTGTTTAAACTGAAAGCAGAAATAAAGTAGGAAATTATTCGGTTTTCTTAAGCAGGAAAGAGTCACTCGGGAATGAATCCCCCTAGCTCCTTAGTTAGGTTCAATTGCAATTCCCTGGGTTGATTTACTGTTGATTAGACTGCGGAAGATCCGACAGTAGCTTGGAATCTCTTAAGCTGACCAAGCCCTCTCAGTCTAACTACCCGGCAGACGACTAGTCTTCACCGGGATAGAAAGCTGAGGCTATGAACACAGAACTCCACTACTGGCGCCAAGAACACCAGTACAAAGCAGTAAACTGGCTAACTCTCGTATAGCCAACCTCCTACTATCGAATGAAGAGGCTCTAACAACCTAATCAGATTCTATCTATCTCAGGTTGAAGCAGAAATTGAGACAAGCTGATCAGACTCAAATCAATTAATGAAACATGCATCATTCGATTAAAATCAAACAGTAGTATCATCCCAAGTCATTACAATCTAATCCCTAACACAAGGAACTAGGGTTCTTCATACCCAAGTGAGAGAAGGGTTCTACTCCATAGAGAGAGAAAAGAAAACAGTAATCGGAGTAGTCATACTCATAATGATGAGGAAAATATGCTCCGGGATGATGATTTCCACTCCTAGGACGATCTCCAAGCTTAAATTGATGAAATCCAGCTCCAAGATGGCTTCTAGGGTGAGTTCTTCGTTCTTTCTCTCTCTAGGGCTCTGTTTTTGCTCAAAAGGTCCGATCCCCCCACTTCTGGCTCGGATTAGGCTTTAAAACCGGGTTTTCCCGAGTTGCACGGCCAGGGTGCACGGCCGTGCACCTCACCATTCTGGCCGTGCACCCTGAAACGCAGCGTATCCCTTAAGTCGAACTCAGGCTTCTTGCACGGCCAGGTGCACGGCCGTGCAATCTTCAGGGCCTGCCCGTGCAGCTCCTCGGCATGAGGCGCACGGCCAGCTTGCAACCGTGCACGGCCGTGCAGCCCCCCTGGTCTGCCCGTGCAGCTCCCAAAAACCTCGCCACTCGTCCGTTCTTCGTCCAATCGACCCCAGACTCGCTCCTAAGCCTTCATTCACGTACTAGGACCTGAAATATCACAAACAAGCACAACCTAGCGTGAAATCGGCCTAAAACACGAGAATCAACACCTCAAACGGTCTAAGAACGGGGGTAAAAACATGTGTAAATGACGGTCTATCAAACTCCCCCACACTTAACCGTTTGCTTGTCCCCAAGCAAACCAAGTCAGACACTAGGTAAGCTTACATATTTCAATCAACCAACATTGGGGACAAGTCATAAAGGCACAGAACACGTGAATCGCACTGGTTTTCAAACATCAATACATGCACAACCTCAATAACAACCTGGACAACCACCACAAAGGACATTCGAGTGCAGCAAATCGAGTAAAGGAAGAGTCTCCCGTCTGTTCACTGGCCAACCTAGACTTGATTCAACCACTTACTCAAAACAGTCAACTCATGCATCCAACTCAAGACATCAGAATAGAGACCGAGCAATCTAGGTCCTCACCGGGGTACAAGAGCATATAGAAAATGAAAATGAATCACTCACTCTCGACCAGTGGGGTCAGGACAATTTGATGCGAAAGATGCGCATGCTATTTCTCTCAATCCCTATCATCTCTTCACCATGATGGCAGCCTCTAAATGCTAGAGTTCACATATGGGGTGTCACCACTAACTAATCAGGAGGTCTTAGACACAGGTTCAAATGACTGGCTAGGGTCTTGGACATGGGGAAAAGGCCTTTTAGGTGGTGGAAGTATTCATAGCAAAAGGTTCCACATTTCCCGAACACACAAACACAGTCAGCAACCCGGTATTTTCTTTCTGCTATCCTTCATTACTCAATATCTTAAGAGCACAAGAGCGAAGGAGGCATAAACATCAGCATTTCCAAGCCAGACTGCTAAGAAACACTACTTACTGGGCATTATTCAGATTTTTAGTAGTGGCTCTCTTTTGCTTTCAATTTTTCTTTATTTTTCTTTTATTTTTCTTTTCATTTCTTAAGAGAGCCACCACTCCTGCACATATTTCAAACATCCGCCCAACTTTTAAGCACTACCTCCAACACTCACATAGACTTTAGCAGAAACAGCAGAGAATAAATAAAAACCACTCTGTGGAACCTTCTAAAAGATGCAACAAGGGTGATTTCTTTTCATTATAGACCAAAAGAAAGGATAACACACGGCTCAAAGGGGCTGACTAGGGGATATGACACATCAGGACAGTCAGTTTTGGGTGTGGGCTAATCCTATGCCCCCATCATCTCAGCTAGTGACAACGTGAATGCTACACATCATGGAAGAGGGATCTATCGCACAAGAAAGAAACGAGCAGGCTCAAATCTCACATGGCTACCTATATGCTCTATCTCATATTCTGCTACCCTGAACTAGATGCATAAACGACTGTTAAGAACAAGTAATCAGATCAAGTCAGATCAAGTCACAGTTGGCAAGCAAACAGTTGAAAAACTGAACCCCTACATCGTTCTACTGCACATCTCAGTCCTCATCATAGGTTGTCCTAGTCGCAAACAGCATTAATCCGAAAACCAATCAATTCATCCATCAAAACACAGTGCCAATATGATCAAACAGCAGTACTTGGAGCCCTCAAATCGTAAGATTCGGACACCATCATAAATATTCCAATCGATACAAAGCACCCCCCCACACTTAAGAACGACATTGCCCTCAATGGAGCAGAGGGAAAGATAAGGGGAACGATGTTACCGGGTAAGAACACTGCTGGGGGACTGGAAGTGGACCAGTCAGCGAGAAACGAACAGGAGAGTGGACAATGCTGCACAAATCGAACATCAGAAACACACTAGCACACTGGCGTTAGGGATAAGTGTTAGCCCAGAAGGCTACATCATACCACAAATGAAAAACCAAAAACAAAAACAAACGACACAAAGTTCAAGCTCCGCACACATGGAGCAAACACACAAAAGTCTAAAAAGAAAAAAAAACAAACAAAACAAACACACTGAGACGGGCAACGAGTACAGCCTACTCGTCGCCAAGATCGTCGAGGTCGATGTCGGTCATGAACGCATCATCATCAGCAGCGCCAGCAGTTCCATCATCACCGTCAGCTGAAGCAGCCCCGGCCGCACGGGCAGGCGCGCACGGCCGTGCACGGCGTGCTTCTGCCCGTGCAGGCCGACACGGCCTGGCCGAGCCGAGGCGCACGGCCGTGTACCTGTCGCTCTTGGCCGTGCACTCCTGGCCGAGAGCTCGCACGGCCAGGCCAGGCATAGCGCACGGCCGTGCAAGACAATGCCATGCCCGTGCAAATCGCACGGCCAAGCCAGGCTGAGCGCACGGCCGTGCATTGTGCACTTGTGGCCGTGCGCTTGTGGCCGAGAGCTCGCACGGCCAGGGGGGGTACCCGAACGGCCGTGCAAGTCTAGGTTCTGGCCGTGCGACTTGCTGGGGTCCCGAAATCAACCTATTTTCGCTCAAAAACGACACGTAACTCTGGATCAACGTCTTAAGACTCAAAAACACACAAAATCAAAGGAAAAAGAGGAAGAAAATGCAAACCTCGGTGGGGTTGCCTCCCCACAAGCGCTTCTTTACCGTCTTTTAGCTGGACGCCAGTATGGATGCTCAGGGAAGTGTAGGATCAGGTGCCTTCAAGAGCGGATCCACATCGCTCTTGAGGTACAGCTTCAAATGGTGGCCATGCACGCGACGAATGTGGCCACCTGCATTCGCCAGCTCAACTTGGCCATCCGGTAGGATGCAAGCGAGTGAATACTCGGATGGCCAAGGAGGGGGCGGGACCAGCTCATAGTGGTCTCCGGCTTCCTTTCGAGCAGGCTTAGCTACCTGCAGTTTCGGCCGCCACTCCTCCTTGATCTGTTCTTTGGGTGACGGAGTGGTCCGGAGTGGCGGCGAAGGTGTGGGAGGCGGTTCCTGCAAAATAGGCAGCACAGAAGGATACACGACAGACTCGTGCTCCTGGTGAGAAACAGCATGCAGAGGTGACGAAGCAGGTATAGTATCAGCAACAGAAAACGTTATTCGCTCCTCGCCATCCCTCAAAACTAAGGTCCCATCATGCACATCTATGAGAGCCTTGGCGGTGGCCAGGAAAGGCCTTCCCAGTATAAGAGGCACTTCTGTGTCCTCACTGATGTCCAAGATAACAAAATCCACGGGATATGTGAATTTGCCAACCTTAACCAGAAGGTCTTCCACTATACCCCTAGGATGCACTACAGATCTGTCAGCTAATTGAAGGGTCATCCTAGTAGCACGGGGTTCACCTAGGCCTAGTTTCATGAACAATTTATATGGAATAACATTGATACTAGCACCTAAATCCGCCAAGGACTTCTCTACATGCAATTTATCAATAGAGCACGGGATAGTAAAACTACCTGGGTCCTTCTTCTTCTGCGGAAGCTTGTTTTGCAGAATAGCCGAGCATTCCTCGCTGAGCTCTACCGTGGCCAGCTCACTCAGCTTCTGCTTCTTTGAGAGAAGCTCTTTCAGAAACTTCGCATACTTTGGCATTTGCGATAGTGCCTCCAGGAAGGGCAGTTGGACATTCAGCTTCTTAAGCATGGCCATGAAGTTCTCGAACTCTGCCTCCAGCCTGTCTTTGTGCAACCGAGTAGGGAAAGGGAGTTTAGGGACATACTCCTTCACTACTGGTTGCGGTTTAGGTGCAGGCACCTCAACTTCCTTCTCTACTTCCTGTTCAACCGCTGGAGCCGCTAAGACAGGGCTTTCTTTCTCCGGTTCCCGAGCAGGGGGATCAACAGTCATCTTGCCACTCCTGGTCATGATGGCATTGCAGCGCTCATTCGGGGTCGGCGGGTGAGGGATGGTCTGCCCTGGTAGAGTACCAGGAGCCCTTTGAGCCACTGCCTGGGCCACGCTCCCCAGCTGGGTCTGGATATCCTGCAAAACAGCCTGTGTATTCCTCTGACCAGCTTCCAGAGCCAGGAGTTGACCCGAGGCCTTCTCCATGAACTGCTCAAAGGTGTTGAATTTCTGAGCACTAACACTGGCAAGAGAACCCACCAAGTCCCGCAGTTCAGCCATCTGATCATTCTGCACTAGGGCAGCAGGGGCTGCACCTGGCTGCTGGAATTGCCCCTGTCTGGGCTGATATGGTGGCCTCTGGAAGCCCGGTGGTCCCTGTGGAGCTGGTGGTCTGGGATTTGGCCCAGCCCAGGAGAAGTTAGGATGCTGGCGCCACCCCTCATTGTATGTGTTGCTGTAGGGGTCATTGCGCCTGACATTGTTGATGAAGTTCACCTGCTCCTGGGGTGTGGTCGATTCCTTCATCGCCTGGCAGTCTTCCACCATATGATGGGTGCTCTCGCACCACTGGCAGAGCATCGCCTGCTGCTGTCCAGTCCCTGGAATCATCCCGGAACGATCGATAGCTGAGACCAGCTTCGATACTACCTGCACCAAATCAGATGACTGGGTGCCCACAGCATGCACACCCCGGCCTGGTGCTCTCCTCAATCTCCTGGCAGTGCCCCAATCATAACCATTCTCCGCCATCTCTTCAAAGAGTTGATTCAGCTGTGGCGGGGTTTTGGTCAGCATGTTCCCGCCACAAACCGAATCGATCAGCTGCTTGTCCTCCGGGAAGAGGGCGTGATAGAAGGTGCCCACCTTGAACGCATCGTTGAAACCATGATTGGGACACCTGAGGAAAAGACTGTTGTACCTCTCCCATGCATCCCTGATGGTCTCATCCTCATCCTGAGCAAAATGTGTAATTTGCTTCTGCAGGTCAGCTGTCTTGGATGGAGGATGGTAGCGGGTGAGGAACTTGTCCGCCAGGTTGGCGAACGTGGTGATGGAGCCCGGAGATCGAGTGTCTAGCCACTCCTTGGCCTGCCCCTCCAGAGTGAATGGGAAGTACCTCAGATGGATGGCATCTGCTGGTACCCCATTGATCTTGATTCCATCGATGAGCTCGTGGAATCGCCTGAGATGTGATCGAGGGCACTCTCCCTCCTTACCACGGAACACTACTGAACCGCGCAGCATGGTGATCACGGAGGTGCTCACCTCAAAGTTGTTGGCTGGGACCTGAGGGTGCTGAATGGGTGACCTCATGTCCGCAGCCCTAGCGGTCCAGTAGGAGCCCATGGTCTGCTCCTCGGGGATCACAGCATGGTTCCCTGGTTCAGCCATCTCTTCTTCTTCCTCCTCTAACTGCAGCTGTGATAGCGCCTCCTCCACAGCCAGTCGCGCCTTTAGAGCCCGCTTGAAGTTTCTGCAGGTTCGTTCAAGCTCCTGGTCTAGTGGTAATAGATCTCCCGACTGGCTACGGGTCATGCACTACCTGCACACAATCAGCAGAAACAACCCGTGAAGGCACACAGGTGGAAGAAATAAAAAGCAGAAAATAAAAAGCTAGAGTAACAAATTCTCACTTTTCCCCAATAACCTAGAGGGGTCCCCGGCAACGGCGCCAAAAACTTGACACGCCAAAACACAACACCAATCTGCGACCAAGTGTAATCGCAGACCGGGAATGCAGTAACAGGCAAGTTATATTATCAACCCGGGCTCTAGATCTACTGCTTACTCAGTGATTCTCTGTTATCTAGCCAACTAGAGTAAGTGATTGTTGTTTAAACTGAAAGAAAAAATAAAGCAGGAAATTATTCGGTTTTCTTAAGCAGGAAAGAGTCACTCGGGAATGAATCCCCCTAGCTCCTTAGTTAGGTTCAATTGCAATTCCCTGGGTTGATTTACTGTTGATTAGACTGCGGAAGATCCGACAGTAGCTTGGAATCTCTTAAGCTGACCAAGCCCTCTCAGTCTAACTACCCGGCAGACGACTAGTCTTCACCGGGATAGAAAGCTGAGGCTATGAACACAGAACTCCACTACTTGCGCCAAGAACACCAGTACAAAGCAGTAAACTGGCTAACTCTCGTATAGCCAACCTCCTACTATCGAATGAAGAGGCTCTAACAACCTAATCAGATTCTATCTATCTCAGGTTGAAGCAGAAATTGAGACAAGCTGATCAGACTCAAATCAATTCATGAAACATGCATCATTCGATTAAAATCAAACAGTAGTATCATCCCAAGTCATTACAATCTAATCCCTAACACAAGGAACTAGGGTTCTTCATACCCAAGTGAGAGAAGGGTTCTACTCCATAGAGAGAGAAAAGAAAACAGTAATCGGAGTAGTCATACTCATAATGATGAGGAAAATCTGCTCCGGGATGATGATTTCCACTCCTAGGACGATCTCCAAGCTTGAATTGATGAAATCTAGCTCCAAGATGGCTTCTAGGGTGAGTTCTTCGTTCTTTCTCTCTCTAGGGCTCTGTTTTTGCTCAAAAGGTCCGATCCCCCCACTTCTGGCTCGGATTAGGCTTTAAAACCGGGTTTTCCCGAGTTGCACGGCCAGGGTGCACGGCCGTGCACCTCACCATTCTGGCCGTGCACCCTGAAACGCAGCGTATCCCTTAAGTCGAACTCAGGCTTCTTGCACGGCCAGGTGCACGGCCGTGCAATCTTCAGGGCCTGCCCGTGCAGCTCCTCGGCATGAGGCGCACGGCCAGCTTGCAACCGTGCACGGCCGTGCAGCCCCCCTGGTCTGCCCGTGCAGCTCCCAAAAACCTCGCCACTCGTCCGTTCTTCGTCCAATCGACCCCAGACTCGCTCCTAAGCCTTCATTCACGTACTAGGACCTGAAATATCACAAACAAGCACAACCTAGCGTGAAATCGGCCTAAAACACGAGAATCAACACCTCAAACGGTGTAAGAACGGGGGTAAAAACATGTGTAAATGACGGTCTATCATCGAGCCATAAGCTCGAGGATGTCGGTCTGCCTGTCAAGGCGGGATGAGAGTCCCATGAAGTTCGACTCTAGGCGATCCACCCTCTGGACAAGTGGATCGCCTGCTGGTGGTGGTGGTTGTTGTGCAGGGCGCTGGAGCGCTGGGCGGCGGCGACGGCCGTGTGCACGAGCAGGTGGCTGCTCTGCTGGTGGTGGGACCTCGAGGTCAGGCTCCACTGGAGCAGGTGCTACTGCAACTCGGATGACTCCAGAAGGTCGGAGTTCGTCAAGGTACTCCACTCCTCTCTTGCCCTGGAGTACCAGCTTCTGGTTATACAATGTCTCCAGTGGGAAGGACTCCATCCTTCTGACTCTGGTGCAGCGGGCCAGATCCACCTGGAAGTGACGGGCGATTCTCGTGATGATGCCCCCATATGCATAGTGTCCACTCTATTCCGCCCCAGACACCGGGCGAAAGAGGTGGCAATCAACGATCCCAGATGGATCAGCTCTGCTAGACTCCTCATCGAGTAGAGGGCAATGAGCCCTCTGTTCGTCATCATGTGGCCTGACTGGAGGCTGGGGACGACAGATCTTGTGAGCAGAGTGTGGAGGATCCTCCACTGGGTCTTCAGCTTCACCGCATTGGTGCGGCTCCCCTCTAACTCGTCCTACTCGTGCTCTGGGCGGCAGAGGGCTCAGAATGTGCCCTGATAGTTGAAGTCGACAGTGTACTGCCGCTCCGTCATCATTATGTGGGCGGCGTCGAGCCCCATGGCCCGTGCAAAGGCATCATAGGTTAGCACTTGTGGCTGACCTCCCAGCATAAACTCCGCCCGTGGCTGACTCTTCTTGCTGGCCGGGACGATGTGGGAGAAGGTGGAGTAGAACTCCACGCACAGCTCGTGGTAGATCTCCTGGTCCATGGTCAAGATCTGGCGCCACTAGGGGTGGCTGAGCACTCCAGTCATCGCGGCTCGGCACTTGAACAAGTTGAACATGTCCAGTTCCAGCCGCCAGTGAGGCCCAATGGGGTTGCCACTCTGGTAGGCGAACTTGTCGCCAAAGTTCGGGTGGTTCACCAGATAACTTATGAACTCATGTTCCAAGTTAAGCATCTTGCACAAATACAAACACACACCATACGTGGAAACATTCGTAAAATAATGCTCATTGGGAGGAAAAGATATTCACCCCCACACTTGTTTTTCCACCATGGATAAAATATTTAAGCACAAGCTCTCCGTGGCATGGTTGCGGGTAGTTCATAGTTCGAGCACACAAAAAGTTGAACCACAACCCAAACCACGGTGGCTACCATCCACCAAACAAGAATAAACTCCACTTGCATTCATAACATAGCACTTGGTGGGCAAATTCTAAAAATAAACACAATTCGCTTCAAACACGCCCGCCAAGGCTCACTAAGCTCATGCAAAAATCAAGCCATCATTCAATCGACCTAATTCACCTAATTTCTCGCCCTAAATCTAGATTCAATCATGCAAAGCACAAAAATTCGACCTCACTTCACTACCTCATCCGATTCTCCACAAATCACAAAGGTAAAGTTGAAAAACAAACATGGAGACACAAGTAGGACGTAGGAGGAAGTGAGGTGCGGGCGAGGACGGTGAAAAACGGTCGAAAAACTGACCAGAGAGGGGTCGTCGGAGACTCGCCGCCGGTGACTTGGCCGGAAAAACTGTGCTCCAAATCTCCCTAAAATCTCAGCATAGGCCGGTTTTGAGAAGGAGGGACTGGGTATGACGTTGGTTTTGGGTTTTTCTCGCCGGAAATGGGGAAAATTTTGAAAAACCGACGGAGTTTCGTGTATTCCGGCGAATATTTGAAATTTTCCGGCGAGATTTAGTCGTGAAGTGAAGAGTCTCCGTTCACGTCCCTTTTATAGGCACGAATATGAGTTCGTGGAGGCGTTGCCCAGTTCACGGTCTTAGAGACCGTGAACACTCAAGCGCGTCCGTGAACTACGGTTGGTCGACAAGTGGTGATCATGCATAAGTACCCAGTTCATGGACATGTTTGCATGTTCACGGTCTTATCCGTGAACTCAGCAATCCGTCCGTGAACATCAGTGAAAACAGGGCACTTCTGAAATTTGTTTCACTCAACCTATTCCTCCGTGCCTCCTAATCAATCACAACACAACCATAAACCGAAAAACCACAACACTCGGCACGGGGACACCACTTCACCACTCAAACTCTTCACAAGACAGTAAAACGAAAACTAAGGAAAAAAAACAAACCTCCGTTGGGTTGCCTCCCAACAAGCGCTAATTTATCGTCATTAGCTTGACGGTTGGGGTCTTGGGGATCGATCACGACTTCAAATGTGATGCCACCGAGAGCGGATCCACCACACTCTCGGGGAGAGGCTTGTAGCCTCCCATCATAGGCTCCTCGAGTTGGCCCTCTTGGTTGACCAACATTGCTTCGGCCTTCCCCGTCTTCCGGGCCAAAGCTCCCTTCATCCTTCGTCTCCAAGCATTCATCCTTGATCCTTTGGGCATAGGACCCTTCTTAACTTCCTGCTCAACATCACCAAAAGCAACACAAGTAATGGTGGGGTTTGCCTTGAGAGGCTCTCCTCCACTCTCATTCACATCATTTAAAACTACTCCCTTCACTTCATCACTCCTAACCTTAAGGTCAATTTCAAGATTGATTATCTCCTTACCATCCCTCAAAATTAAGGTCCCCTCATTAACGTCTATCAATGCCTTGGCAGTTGCAAGAAAGGGACGACCGAGGATGAGTGGCATATCCGAGTCCTCACTTATGTCGAGAATCACGAAATCGGTCGGATAGCAAATGACCGGCGGCGGCTGGGGCGGCGGAGCGCGGCTGCCGGCGGCGCTCAAGAAGAGAGAGGGGAGAGGATTGGCAGGAAGAGAGAGGAGAAATTTTTGAAAAAAGAGGGTAGAGAGAGAAACTGACCGGGGGTTTACTATAAATAGCAAAATTCCCCGGTCGGGTTTTTTTGATTCCATGACCGGGGGTTCCAAAACGCGGCGTGTCGAGTGCAAGGAAATCCCCGGCCTTGAGCCAAAAATACCCGGTCGGGTATTTTTGGGACAAGGTCGGGGGTTTTCCCTTTTCACCCCGAGAAGCAGAGGGGGGCCCGATCGTGGACTAAAAATACCCGATCGGGTATTTTGGCCCACGACCGGGTATTTGCTCCCTTCCGGCTAAAAATCTCATTCGCCCAAATTTTCGACCTCTCCTGCACGACAACACCAAATTGAGGCATAACAGACGACCGAACTTCACCACAGACATGCAACTGACTCAATACGACACAAAAACTCAGAAAAAAAAGGGAAAAAGAAATGCAAACCGTGGTGGGGTTGCCTCCCCAAAAGCGCTTCTTTACCGTCTTTTAGCTGGACGCCCATGGTTTATACTCAGGGAGGTGCAGGAACAGGTGCCTCCAAGAGCGGATCCACGTCGCTCTTGAGGTACAGCTTCAGGTTGTGGCCATGCACCCGACTGGTGCAACCACCAGCATTGGTCAGCTCGACCTGGCCATCCAACAAGATGCAGGCGAGTGAGTACCAGATGGCCAGGGTGGTCGTGGTGCAGGGGGTGGAACCAGCTCGTAGTGGTCTCCACCATTCTTCCGTGCAGGCTTAGCAACCTGCTGCTTCGGCCGCCACTCCTCCTTGATCTTTTTGTTCGGAGGCGAGACTGGATGGAGTGGCGGCGAAGGAATGATAGGAGGGTCCTGCAAAATGAGAGGTGCAGAAGGATACACGACAGGCTCGTGCACCTGGTTAGAAATGGCATGCACAGGTGTGACAGCAATCATAGCACAGTGATCGAATTCAGTCACAGAAAAAGTAGTATGTTTATTCCCAGCACGCAGGATCGAATTCATGCACATCAATAAGTGCCTTGGCGGTGGCAAGAAATGGTCTACCCAGAATCAAAGGCATATCCACATCCTCATTTATATCCAGAATAACAAAATCAACAGGATATGTGAATGCACCTACATTAACAAGCAGATCCTCTATGACACCCCTAGGATGCACAATGGAACGGTCAGCGAGCTGAATGCTCATCCTAGTAGGGCTAAGTTCACCTAAGTCTAGCTTCTTAAACAACTTATATGGCATGACATTTATGCTAGCACCTAGGTTCGCCAAGGACTTGCCTACATGCATGCTGCCAATAGTAAGAGGGATAGTGTAAAACTCCCTGGGTCCTTGCGCTTTTCGGGCAGCTTGTTCTGCAGGATAGCAGAACACTCCTCGCTCAACAACACTGTCGAGAGATCCCCAAGTTTCTTCTTGTTGGTGAGGAGATCGTTCATGAACTTCGCGTACTTAGGCATCTTCGACAGTGCCTCCACAAACGGTATGCTGATGTTGAGCTGCTTCAACATTGCCATAAAATTGGCAAACTCAGTCTCCAGCTTGTCTTTGTGTAGGCGAGTGGGGAAGGGGAGCTGGGGTACATGCTCCTTAACCACTGGTTGTGGCTTAGGAGCAGGGGCTTCCTTCTCCACCCGCACTTCTGCATCGTCGGCTGGAAGTGCTGAAGCAGGTAGTGGTTCCTCCTGCCTGGCCGGGACAGGATCAACGGATATGGTTTTACCGCTCCTGGTAAAAATGGCATCCAGCTGCTGGTGCGACTTCCGTGGATTCGGGATGGTAGTGGCAGGTAGAGTTCTCGGGTCCTGGGTATTAATTTGGCGAGCCATGCTATCCATCTGGTTCTGTAGATTGACACGCTAAAACACAACACCTAACAATGGCCAAGTGTAACCAATGAAAGGGACTGCAATATAGTGGCACAAGTAATAAATATCGAATCCACGGGTCTCTAGAGTTACTATTACTCAGCTTCAGTTCATTATCTAGCAAACTAGATGAATGATTGATTTACTAAACTACTCTACTAACTACTCTACTAATTACAAATTGGGAACTCACTTAGGTTTGATTCCCCTAGCTCCTCAATTAGGTCCAAGTTGCAATTACCTTCGGTTGATCTACTGTTGATTAAACTGCGGAAGATCCTAAATTAGCTTGGAATCTCTTAAGGTGACCAAGCCCTCTTAGACAGAATACCTGGCAGGCGACTAGCCTTCACCGCGATAGACTGCTAAGGCGATTCACACAGATCTCCACTACTGGAATGAATTCCAGTACAAAGCAGTGAATTGATTGACTCTCGCACAACCAATTCACCACTATCAATCAAGGAAGCTCTCTTAACCTAATCAGATTCTATCTATCATAGGTTAAAGCAGAAATCAAGAGAATTTGATCAAGATTCAATTGACTCAATAAATCATGCCTCAATCGATTATAATCAAACAATATAACATCCAAAACTTCATACAAGAAAGATCCTAACACATGGAACTAGGGTTCCTCAAAACCTATGTGAAAGGAAGTTACTCCATAGAGAAGAGAGAGACTGCAGAAATCTGATCTAGATCTTCAATCTCCATCTCCAAGCTTGATTCCCGAGCTCCAATGGCAAAGAAATCCTCCAAAATAGCTCCAAGAATGTTCCCAAGTCGCTCTCTCTCTCTCTAGGGTTCGTCCCTTGAGTGTTTGGGAACCAAAACCCAACTCTCCCCTTTCCTTTTGCTGAAAATCGGGTTTTAACCAGAAATTCCCGATCACACGGCCAGGCCACACGGCCGTGTGAATTTCCCAGATGCCCGTGTGAGGGCTCGGTGATTTCCACACGGCCACATGGCCAGTTCACACGGCCGTGTGGGTCGTGCCCGTGTGGCTTGCTCTGCCTCTGTTTAATGCTTCGTTTCTCCCTCGTCCGGACTCCGAATCAGTCGCTGTTTGATCCCAGACGCTCATAGTCTCGTCCTTTTTCTTTTCATGACAAATTTCCATGATTATTTTTCCATAATATGAGGTAGAAGTCCATTATTCCTCAGGTCATGCTCGTGTTTCTTCTCCCGAATTGTCGAATGATCTCCGATTGACTTCAAACTTGCGCCTATGTTTCAATTTACATGCTAGGACCTGAAATGTGACAAAGGAACACCACCTAGCATAAAATAGGCCAAAGAAGCGATAATGCAAGCTTAAACGATCAAGAAACAAAGGGAAAACATGTGCAAATATCGAGTCATCATAGATCTTGCAAAATGGCACCTTGGTTCCTCTGGCGTGCCTCCAGTGAGGCTATGCTCTGGTCCAATCTCGTGACAGTTTCCTTAGTGGTAGTCATGAATGATGCTAGAATGTTTTTCAGCTCCGTCATCTGATTATCTGGAACCGGAGCTGCTGCTGGCTCGGCAAACTGACGCTGGGGCTGCTGGAATGGTTGCCCCTGCCTAGGCTGGTAGGGCTACTGCTATGGGGCTGGCCCCTATCGAGCCTGGAAGGGCTGCCTCTGCTGAAAACCACCAGCTGGTGCTGGAAAACCAGGTGGTTTAGTGGTGTTACTACTCCAAGCGAAGTTGGGATGCTGGCGCCACCCCTCATTGTATGTGTTACTGTATGGATCGAGGCGCCGCGCATTGGAGATGAAGGCCAACTGCTCCTGGGGTGTAGAGGACTCCCGCATAGCCTGGCAGTCCTCCACTAGATGATTCGAGCTCTCACACCACTGACATTGAGCTACTGGAGGTGTAGCCAAACCTCGGCCCAAAATAAGACTGTTGGGCTGCTTCAATGTCTGCACTAACTCTGCCACCTGCTGATCGAGCCTGGATCTGGTTTTCATGGCGTGCACACCCCGGTCCCGGGAATGTCTGCCTCTGCTGCTCTGCCCCCAGGAATGATCTCTAGCAGCCAAGGTACTGATCATCTGGTTCAGTTCGGGTGGAGTCTTAGTAAGAATATCTCCTCCTGGGCATAGAGACTCAATCACCCTCTGGCTGTCCAGAGAGAGGGCACTGTAGAAGTTCCCCACTGTGAATGCATCACTGAAGCCATGATGGGGACACTGCCAAAAATATCCCATGTACCGCTCCCATGCATCACGAAGTGACTCGTCTGGCTCTTGGCGGAAGTGAGTGATCTCCCGCTGGATCTCTGTGGTCTTCGATGCTGGGTAGTACCTGTGCACGAACTTGTCAGCCAGATCATTCCAAGAAGTGATGGACAATGGGGGCTGGGTCTCCAACCACCTCTTAGCATTCCCCGCCAAAGAATGGGGGAAGAGGTGAAGGCGGATTGCATCATCAGGGACACCATTCAGCTTGAACCCGTTCGTCAGCTGCAGAAAACGGGAAAGATGCACCCTTGCCTCCTCATCCTTCAAGCCATGGAACTGGATAGAGGATGTAATGAGTTGAACCCAGCATGGGTTGATCTTGAAATTGTTCGCTGGAATAGGCGGGTAGAGGATGACCGGGCGGATGTCAGCAATGCGTGGAGTGTAGTAGTACTCCAAGGTGGGACCCAACGGCGGTGGGTGATGATGAACCCCATCTGCCTGGGGTATGGGGTTGTTCCCCAAGATCTGATTCACCGGGGGAGCCTGGTGAGGATTCCACTGGTGTGGATTGTAATCTCCTTCCATCTCGTACTCGTCCTCGGACTCGCTGCTCAAATGGCCGTCTATGCGCTCCTCCGTAGCCAGTCTAGCTCGCTGTTGTCTCCTGAGTTGGCGACAGGTGCGTTCAATCTCTGGATTCAACGAAATTAAACCTCCCGACTGGCTACGAGTCATGCACTACTTGCACACACTCAAGCAAGCAAACCCGTGAAGGCACAAGTGGGAAAGAACAAACAGTCGATGTGAAAACGAAAATGCTAAAGTAACAGAAATCACTTTTCTTCAACAACCTAGCCGTCCCCGGCAACGGCGCCAAAAACTTGACTCGCTCCTACTGTCACTCTAGAAATTGGCCAAGTGTAACCACTTCCTAAAGCGTAGTATAGCGGGTTTGGGTTTTAATGTCAACCCGGGTCCTAGATGTGATGACTACTCATTGAATTCATATTATCTAGCGGTAAAACTTAAGTGCAGGTTCAAACAAGCAAAAACACAAAGCAAGTTAAACGGTTGTTTCAAGTTGAGAGAGGTCACCCGGATATGGTTCCCCATAGACTGCAGTTAAGCCGGATTGCAATTACCAAGTTCAGTTTCTATGATAGTTATACTGCGGAAGGTTCTTAAACAGTCTGAAGTCTCGACTAAAGGTCTCCAGACCCTCTCAATCTGAGTCCCCAGCGGGCGACTAACCTCCACCGGAGTAAACAGATTGAGGCCCTAACGAACCAAACCTCCACTACCGAAGCAAATTCGGTACATAATAGTGAATTGGCTCCTCGACTAAAGTCGCCAATTAACTACCTTCAATTAAGAGTGCTCTATTAACCTAGGCAGATATTCTCATTCTAGGCTAAAGCAGAAATAACAGGAATTTGATCAGGATTCAAGTCATTCAATCATTCAAGCCTCAATTGAATATAATCAAATCATAAAATCTGTACTTGGGTTCATACAATCAGACCTAACATACAAATCTAGGGTTCTCCATACCCAGATGAATGGGAGAACTACTCCATGGAGAAAGAAGCAAAAGCAAATTCAGATGCGGAAACCATACTGTGAAGGATGGATTTCAGCTCCTGGTCGTCGATCGGCACTTCTCCAAGCTCAAGCCGGGCTCCAATGGTGATGAAGATCAAGCTATGGCACTTGGGAACTCTTGTTCGTCGCTTTCTCTCTCTAGGAATCGCTTTGTCTCTCTAAAACTCGGAACCCTTGATTTTTAGCCTTCTTTTCCCTTAAAAAGTTGCCTGTCGCGATACCCGGTCGAAATACCCAGTCGGGTATTTTGGGTCTCGACCGGGAATAATTGAAACGCGTGTTTAATGTCAGGGGAAAATCCCCGGTCTGGCCCAAAAATCCCCGACCGGGGGTTTTTGCGTCATGCCAATGCCCCCTTCTGTTTCTCGGCGACGCCAAAACGGTAAATACCCGGTCGGGTATTTTAGCCCATGACCGGGTATTTTCCTCCTGCAGCACACTTCGACCCAACTTCGCTCCTTTCGACCCAAAACTCGTTTCTTCGCCTCGGTTCCAACGCCGGGCCCTGAAATATGACATAAAGGCACAACCTCGCGTGAAATCGGCTTAAAACACGAGAATCAACCTCTCAAACGGCTCAAGAATAGGGGTAAAAACAGGTGTAATTATTGGTCTATCAATAATCCCGACTAGAGTTCAAGTTTTTAAACTCTAGCCGGGTGCAGTATGGAGCAAGTATTTAGATATCAACTGGGCTGGTCCTTCTACTCCTACTTAAGTTGTTTTAATCATTATCTAACAACAAAGTTTTGGTTTAAAAGTTAGTTAATTATAATAAAATAGGGTAAATGTAAATGTTTTTGACAATTCTTTTGTGGAAGGATCACTCGGGTGTCGCTCCCTGACACGCTAAAATACAACACCAAACTGCGACCAAGTGTAATCGCAGTCCGGAAATGCAAAATAGTGGCAAGTTATGTTTATCAACCCGGGGTCCAGATCTACTGCCTACTCTGTGATTATCTATTGTCTAGCAAACTAAGTCCAGTGATTGTGATTTTAAGCAAAAGTAGTAAGAAAGCAGGAAATTGTTCGAAGTTCTTAAGCAGGGGAAGAGTCACTCGGGAATGAGTCCCCCTAGCTCCTTAGTTAGGTCAAAGTTGTTATTACCTTTGGTTGATTTACTGTTGATTAAAATGCAGAATATCCGACAGTAGCTTGGAATCTCTTAAGCTGACCAAGCCCTCTCAGACAAGCTAACCGGCAGGCGACTAGCCTTCACCTGGATAGACTGCTGAGGCAATAAACACAGACGGTCTTAGTGACTGTGAACTCACCTTGCATCAGTAACCTATGTGTTGGCTCTGGACGCCTCGAGGTTCACGGTCAAGGGCTCTTCTTCACGGTCGTGCAAGACCGTGAACTTCCTAGGATAGCCGTGAACTGGTCCTATTTCACCTCTTCTCTCGGTTTTCGATCATTTTCGTCCAACTTTCGACTCCGAGGCTGATTTCACCTGTTAAACCCTGAAACATATTAAAGCATGAGAAATCTAGCGTAAAACCATCCTTCTAGGAGTGAATTTGCCACAAACACCTAAATAAAACGGGGTAAAACATGTACAATTAGGCCCGAATCAATGTGCTTTCCACTCCACTTCATATTCGTTTCATCACCTTCATAAAATGCATCCATTGAGCCTTTTAAGCAATTTGCTATGAATGTTGGTATCTTACGCCTGATTCAGAGAAGCCTTTCATTATTAAATCTATTCTTATTAGGGAGATGCTGGTCGCGCTCCGCAGCGGCTTTGAGATTGGTTTCTGTTCTGAGTTGTTCTTTGCAAGCCCGCCTTCGTGAAATAGGAAAAAATCCCAAAATACTCTAATTATTAAAAAAAATTTCCCAAAATACAGTACTTATAAACTTATTTCCCAAAATACAGCAGTTTGAACATCACCGTTGCAAACCAAAACAGTGATGCAATCACCGTTTTGGTCAAAAACGGTGATAGCATCATCGCTTTTGTCCAAAACGGTGATACCGTTTTGACCAAAACGGTGATTGCATCACTGTTTTGGTTCAAAGCGATGATAGCATCATCGCTGTCAACCAAAACGGTGATAGCATCCCCGCGTTTTTGCAAAACGGTGATAGTCGACCTTATCATCGTTGTTGACAAAAGCGGTCATATCATCGCCATGGACTAAAACGGTGATAATTGACACGTTTTAGAGCCCTGGTAGATGGAAATTAGGTCACAGCTACCAAGCAATCACCGCTGAGGACAATGGCGGTGAACACATCACTGTTTTTGTCCAAAGCGGTGATTGCTAAATAATTTTCCTATAAATACTGACCTCCACTTCCCCTATTGCTACCTTACAGAAAATTATTACAAAAATTAGTGTTTTATTAGTCGTTTTCTCAGCTGGTTTGGAGTTGGTTTACTGCTCAAGAAACTCGTTGGGATTCGGTATGTTATAATTATGTAATGTTTACATGTTGATGTGTTAGTAATTTATATGTCTGTATTTAGTGAATTGCTGTTATTGGAAAATATGTTATGATATATTTAGATTAATTATGATATGATAGATGTTAGTTAATTAGTTATGAATTTAGATGAATTTGTTTAGTTTTCTCATGATAGATCGGGAGTCGGTATGTTATAATTATGTATTGTTTACATGTTGATGTGTTAGTAATTATATGTCTGTATTTAGTGAATTGCGGTTATTGGAAAATATATTATGATATATTTAGATTAATTATGACATGATAGATGTTAGTTAATTAGTTATGAATTTAGATGAATTTGTTTAGTTTTCTCATGATAGATCGGGCTTCGGTATGTTATAATTATGTATTGTTTACATGTTGATGTGTTAGTAATTATATATTTGTATTTAGTGAATTGCGGTTATTGGAAAAAATGTTATGATATAAATAGATTAATTATGATATGATAGATGTTAATTAGTTAGTTATGAAGTTAGATGAATTTGCTTAGTTTTCTCGTGATAGATCAATTACATGCGTTTGTTTATGGGTTTGGATGATATTGTTTTTGTATCCCTAATGTACTAATTATATACTATACTTAATTATTATAAATTGCAGACATGGTTAAATTTAAGAAGTTTCGGCTTATTATTCGGTGGAATGTTCGGGTGACAAACTCGAACATTGGCATCGACTATGAAAATGGCGAATCCACTATGCTAAAAATTGAGTCGAGATTCTCGTGGCAAGAACTCCATGACATTTGTGCAGAAAGGACTTGTACGGGTGGACAAAGGAGAGTTGGTCAAATTGCCTACCGCTATCCAAACATGAGTGCTGGCGGAGTCATGTACGAAAAAGTTGTCATAAATGATGATGACTCGGTGAACATGATGATACAGTTCCTATCTGACAACGGGTTGCGGCTTGCAGAGGTGTATGTCGAGACCGAGCCGGTCGGTGAAACTCATTCTCACCAGTATTCTTGTGATGATGGTTTTGCAGGAGGGTGTGGCTGGGGTGGTAGTTCAAGTAACTACGGAGGAGGTACTTCTGCAGGAGGGTATGGCTGGGGTGGTACTTCAAGCAACTACGGAGGAGGTAGTTATGAAGGAGGTGTTGGGTGGGAAGAATACCCGCAACATGCTGAGACTGCCGTCAATATCGTTCAGCCCGACGGTGATCAATGGCCTGCTTGGGGTCCAGAGTGGGCTGACATTGAGAACACCCTTCGATCTGGGCGTTCTTCGCATGACCAACAAGACAATGTTGGTTATGGTGGTAACGATGACCATCCTGAGTCGAGCTATCCATTCGCCTCTAGTGACAATGAAAGTGAGGAAGATTTGAGATCAGTCAGTGAGGAGGAAGATACGGACGATATCGACGATATCGATGACAGAGAGGTGGCGTTCCGTCAGGCACCAACGCCTTACTACACAGAGGTTCCTGATCAATTTTTATATGGTCAGAGCGATGCCCCTGACTATCGGCCCATGCCTATGTATAATCCGACTGCTCCTTTGGAAGTGGGTATGGCGTTCACTTCGAAGGCCGATGTGCAAGATGCTTTTAGCGAAGAAGCCATGCGGCGTAACTTCGAATGGAAGGTAAAATATTATGACACCAAACAATTGCATGTCATTTGTAAGAATGCTGGAGAGGGTTGTGAGTGGCAACTTCGAGCTGCATATATGAAGAGAAAGGGCGTCTGGGTCATGCGAACAGTAGAGAACAACCACAGATGCTCCTCAACCATACTTTCACAAGATCACCGGCAACTGAAAGCAAAAAAGGTGGCGAGAACCATTAAGCACCTAATCGAGGCACAACCGGATATCAAGATAAAAGCTATTATGGCCGAGGTGAAGGATCGACATTCCTACACCATAAGGTATAAGAAGGCGTGGCATGGGAAGCAGAAGGCCATGGCTGAGGTCTACGGTGATTGGGATGACTCGTATGCTTTACTCCCTCGACTAATGTCCGCAATGGAGGAGTCCAACCCTGGGACGGTTTTCGTGCCGTGGTACAACAACGTGCAAACTGAAGATCAAGTTCGAGTACAGAACGAGTTGATGTTTCATCGTCTGTTCTGGACATTCAAGCAATGCATTGACGGGTTTCCCTTCTGCATGCCAGTGATTCAGGTATATTACGGACTCAAAATATTGTACTAGTTCATTACCTTACTAAGTTAAATTTTTACTAACTAATTATTCAATTTTAACAGGTTGATGGAACTTTCCTTACTGGGAAGTATAAAGGAACTCTTCTCATTGCAACTGGGGTTGATGGAAATTTATGTATTTTCCCCTTAGCATTTGCATTAGTTGAAGGGGAGAACAACTTAAGTTGGGCATGGTTCTTTGACCAGCTACACGCCCACGTCACACAAAGAATGGGTATTACAATTATATCGGATCGACATGCCGGGATTAAACACGCCGTTGGTGGTTTTCCCGACGAATGGGGATGGACATGGCGCTGGTGTATTCGTCACTTCCTTGCCAATTTCTAACACAAATTTGGCAAGAAGAAAGACATAAGAGATCAATTGTGGAGTGCAGGTAGTAATGTAGTTCAGTCGATTCTTCATGGTTTATTGTTGAAATGAAATTTCTTATGGCTTAATTATTTATTCTCCGGTCTTGTAGCAGTTGCACATCAACCAAAGAAGTACGAGCAGAAGATGAAGACGATCCGTCAGATACACCGGGCGGGAGCAATATGGGCAGAAGGTCAAGATCTGCACATGTGGACATTTCATATGGACAACGGGGCTAGATTTGGCATTGCAACTACCAACCATGGCGAGAGCATAAATGGAGTCTACAAGGGCATTAGGGCAATGCCTGTATCTGTCCTAGTGGAGATGACATACTGGAAGGTAAACGAGTGGTTTGTGAAGAGACGGGAGCTCGCTATAGGGAGGGAGCGTGCTGGTCATTCAATAGCACATCATATATTTGATGGCATGCAGAAGATCGAGGAGAAATCAAGTAAGCACAGGGTTGTTCTGTTCAACCGCAATGAAGGTGTTTTTGCTGTGCAAACAGGTTTATGGGGTGGAGGAAGACGTGGGCATAATCGTCAATCCGTTACTCTACACGTAGAAACTCGCACCGGAGAGTGTACATGCCAAAAGTATCAAAACAGAAGAGTACCTTGTTCACATGCAATGGCAGTAGCTAAGTCGATAACCCTCAGCGCTTACAGTTTGGTTAGTCCTTACTACACGGAACAGGCGATCAGGAACTCCTACTCGTCAAGCTTCAGCCCCCTGCCGGATGAAGCTTATTGGCCTGTAGACAATGGGAAGTTGATTATCCCACCGTTGCACTTAAAGCGCACCAAAGGTCGTCCTAGGACCGAAAGGATTCACAATGAAATGGATCAATCACAACGTGCCCGACGAGGTCCAAAGCGTTGCTCAAAGTGCAGACAAGCGGGTCATGACAAGAGGCGTTGTCCAGGTCCACCTCTAGAGCAAGATTCGAGGCCAAGTACAAACCAACCTTGAGTACTCTTTTGTTCACTTCCTTGTCATTTTCGTTGTTGTGATGTTTAAGTTGGACTTCTTGTTTTAATCTTGTTGAGTGATTGTAATGAATGGTGTCTGTTGTTTACTTTGGTACAACATGGGGGGAAAATCAACACAATCCCAAACTAAATTAAGACGACATAGATAGTTCATGGAAAACAACACAATCCCAAACCAAATTAAGACGACATAGATAGTTCATGGAAACAACACAAGACCAAACATAATTAAGACAACATAGATAGTTCACTGGAAAACAACACAATCCCAAACTACAACATAGATAGTTCATGGAAAACAACACAAGACCAAACATAATTAAGACGACATAGATAGTTCACTGGTTGTCTTCATTTCCCTCCACTTCCCCTTCTCTTCCTCTTCCTCTTCGACCTCCTCGACCCCTTCTTCCGCCTTCTCTACCTCCTCCTTCTTCACGAGCCCGCTGGACAACTACTCGCGGATTCCTCTTAACCCGACCACCCACCGGAGTGTAGATAGGTGGTGGGGTTTGATATGGCTGAGATGAACCAGAAGCGTGGTGGAAAGTAGATGATGTGTGTTGTTGAAGCGGGGTCTGATACTGAGCAGTTTGTTGCTGATGGTGGAAGTGAGGGGTGCCTTGGGTGAACATGTCATGTTCCTGAGTCGGGGCATAGCTTGACGACTCTCCGGTGCCCTCAGTACTAGTTGCCCACTCACAATGTGGCCATGGTTCAGGAATTTGAGTTTGTTGAGATGGACGAAGCTCTTCAATGTTTTCTCTCACCCTTCTTCTGCTCCTCCGTGGGGGCTCTTGTGAGGGCACGATCCTCTCATCAGCACGGAATGAAGGTCGGGGCGGTGCAGGCATTGGAGGGTATAATACGACATCCCTCCTTTGCTCTCGGGTACAACAGAGCAGGTTGTTGAAAAGCCTGCGCAAAAAAGATGTCTTCCGCTCATCCATGGTGGGTGCACTCTCGACAGTGTGCTTGGCATGTTCCAAACCGTCAACCTAATAAATTGTTGTACAAAATTAACTAACATTAAGACAAAGAGGCATCCTTAAATCTAACAAAGGCATGTAATCATACTTCCAAAAATTTAGACATGTAATCATACTTCCAAAAATTTAGACATGTAATCATACAAAAATTTAGACATTGTTGTACAAAATTAACTAACATAGGCATGTAATCATACTTGCAAAAATTAACTAATTAATTAACATTCTAGCTAATATAGGCATGTAATCATACTTCCAAAAATTTAGACATTGTTGTACAAAATTAACTAACATAGGCATGTAATCATACTTCCAAAAATTTAGACAAAGAGGCCAAAATGGAATTCACTTACCACTGCGCCCCAAACAGCACCTTGCTTTGACACCCATCTTAGCGTGAAATTTCGATACCACCGCACATGTGCCATGTCTCTTCATCCTCGGGATGTCTAAGACGATGCAACTCAACCACTTCATTTGGATATGGATCCATACCGCCTACAATCATTATAGTTCATGGAATTAGTACAAATTATATCCACTCCACCTAAAAATTGAAAATGATGAAATTTTATATTTTTACCTGGTTCCACCAAGGCTTATCGAATTCAGCACGATAAAACAGCAAAGAGTGTTCGGGCTGGTGGTCGTTTGTATTTGCTCCGATCCACCTAATTAAGCAAAATTACGTATATAAGCAATTTTTATGGCATAGATGTTTACTTGTTAAGTATGATTGTATGGAAGCATCTAAATTGAACTAAAATTCCTTACTTGGCAATAATCTAAATTAGCTAAATACGATTTGGTTAGAATAAATCTAAATTTGCTAACTTGGAAGATATCTAAATTCACTAAAATACTATAATGGCAGACCTAAAATGTCACTAAATTTGCTTACTTGAAAGATATCTAAGTTCACTAAAATTCACTAAATTCGCTTACTTGGAATAGATCTAAATTCACTAAAATTCACTAAATTCGCTTACTTGGAATAGATCTAAATTCACTAAAATACTACCATTGCATATAAAAAATAAATTAAACTTAAATTAAACTTACTTGAAACCATATGGGGGATTTGCTACAAATCGTAGCTCATCATCTGGCAACCAGAATTCCCGAGGGTCTCGAGGTGCTAAAAACGGAAGATGCTCCCATGCCCAGAGTTGGAGTATGAACATCGCGCCACCAGCTTGTTTCGCTCCCAACCTCGAGCAAGTACACAACTCTCAGTAGGTCCCAGCCAAGACGGACGACCCCCAACTTTTTTTCCCGATCTCGTCCCAGTCACCGAGGAGCATATTTAACCACATGCCTTGTATCCACCGGTTTGACTTGTCGGGGAACAGAAACCCACCAACCAAACCAATTAGGTAGACACGTGCATACCGCTCCACCTGATCTTCAGGAGTGTCCGGGCCTATATTAACCTCCATTTGGATGTGGTCAACAAGCCACGGGACAGATACTTGCCCCGCATTCAGTGGTGGATGCCCAACCTCGTCGACGGGCGTGGTGGTCGGCATGTTGAACCCCAAACGCTCTTGAATCAACGGCCCCCAACCATCTTCCGGTTTTTTCGAGCTGTCGATGATGGCATCTCCGGTGATCGGGAGCCCGGTGAGGATGGCAACATCTTTGAGGGTGATCGTCATTTCATCCTCGGGAAAGTGGAAGGTATGCAGCTCGGGGCGCCATCGCTCTGCCATTGCCGTCAGCAGATCGTTGTCAATATCAAGCCTCGTAAAGTGCCTCAGCATGTGCAATCCCGTCCTCTCTATATAGGGCTGCAGTCGATCATGCCAACGGGGCAATCGACATGTCCCTCGATGAGCGATGGGAATAAGTGATTCCTACAAAACAAAAAACACAATATTGTCAGTCAATAGAAAGCAAAATAAAAACTTTAAAACTATTGAAATAATTTTAGTGTGTCTACCGGATTATTGTTCCAAATTGAACGGGAGCGATGTTGATCTTGCCCGATTAAATACCTTCGATCCCTTGGGCCAGGATCGATATACAATCGAGGGTCGTATATCTCAGCACCCACCTATAAAAAAATATAAAATCAAATCAATTTAAATTTTAGCACCCATGTAAAAAAAAATCACAAAAGAATAAAATTAATTTACGTACTCTCAAAGCCTCTTCGTCCATTTTTTGCCGAAAAGCTAGCGAGAGTATCGACAAAACAAAAACTCTAGTAATTCTTTCTGATGCGGAAGATCGGACTTAGCCGCAACCACAGAGCATACTTAGAACGAAACTAGAGTAAAGTAAAGAAGGGAGAAAGAAGTATAAGATTTTGGTGTGGTTTGGAATGAGGGGGGGGGGGGTATTTATAGGGGAAAGGGGCGCTGGAAATCTCACCAGGAACCAATCACCGCGTCGGATGAAAGCAGTGAAGTCACTGCGTTAAATGAGCGCGCTGAAGGCTTGGATTGCTGACGTGGCGCGGCGTGAGGCGTCGGATCGTGGAGAAAATCCACAATCCGCGCCTCACTACATCTAACGGCAGCGGTGAAAGCGCGGGTGGCGCGGATCGCTGACGTGGAAAGCGGGGCCATCACCGCTTTGGTCATTAGCGGTGAAGTGCCCGCGCGTGTCCACGTCAGCGATCCGCGCCACTTCACCGCTTTTTATTTCAACGGTGAAGATCTCTTCACCGCTTTAATCCCCGTCATTAACCACAGCGATGATGGCATCACTGTTGTTCTCCACAACGATGATAGCATCACCGTTTTGGACAAAAATGGTGATAGCGTCATCGTTTTGAACCAAAGCGATGATGCTATCACCGTTTTTGTCCAAAACGGTGATTGCCTTCAGTGTCTTGGTTTGCAGCGGTGATGTTCAAACTGCTGTATTTTGGGAAATATTTTCATAAGTACTGTATTTTGGGAATTTTTTTTAATAATTAGAGTATTTTGGGATTTTTTCCCGTGAAATAAATAGGTCAAATTCAAACGGTACCTCAACACCTCAAGCTCAAATGGCATCTCAAGCTCTAACGTTTACCTTTATATAATTTGGGGATAACTAACGAAAGTAGAGTTAGTAAATGGTATATGATTAATAATTAAATTTTTCTTTCAAATTATTTGGATCAACTGGTTCTTGACATCGATATAATGATATTATCACAAGCTAATTACTAACACCAAGTTCAAAAACCTTGATACAACTTACAATAAGACATAATGAGTACAAAGACACGATACAACCAGAAGTGTTATACATAACCTGAATCCTTTTACAAATTGAAAAAAACAAATTATTTAGCTCTTGAATTAATATCAAGGCCAAATATGACAAAGTCAGAGGAGATAAGTCTGCATGGTCAAACCATTCACACTCAATCCTAATACCAAATCACATATTTATGGGAAGTACACTACGAATCCATAATACTACTACGCCCTTATTTGGCCACCTAATAATAGTTATTCCCTTCCTTCCACTCGACGTCCTTTTCAATTAGGGTGTCATCATTCGATTCGGTCCAGAACTTAATTGAATTTACTTAGGATCGGACAAAAAACAAACGATCAAAATCGAACCAAAAGCATGTTCGTGTTAGGTTCATTTGGTTCGATTCGGTTCAGTACCAATCCAATTTCGATCCATTTCTTCTTCATAAATAAAATAATATATTAATCAAAAAGAAATATATTCAATCTAATATTATTCGATCCAAATATCGATTCAATACAATTTGGTATGGTGTGAATCGGGTCATTGCCCACCCCTACTTTCAATTATCCCTAATTATAATATTATAGTTAGAAGGATACGGTACAGGTAAGTTATTATAAAATATGTACGGATATTAAACATATTATACCTGTTTTATACGTCTTTAGTACGAGAGCCATTAAATGAACGAAGAAAAATTAAGCAACTTGATAATAATACAGATACGAAAGTTTTAACCGAATAAATACATATGAATACATATATTTACCAACTATGTTATAATAGTCATATTCATAAACATGGAAAAATACCCAAACCTACCTTAAGTAGCCAAGGTCCCCAAACATATAACTAAATAATAATCCCCACTGAAACGCCATATGGCGATGATGAATCATGCGGGTCAGCTAGAAGAATGACAGTAGTGTAAACTCAAAAACCTCTTATGCAACAGTACTAACATTCTAACTTTAATTAGCAGTAGGATAGTTTTGTAAGGAAAAGTATGGAATATTGATGACCAACAAGTATGTCAATCAAAATGATTATATATAAGAACATATTATCTAGGATTGTGTATTTCCAAACGTTTCATTTGCTGCACTATTTCTAACCAACTACTAGTATTGCATAAAACTATTGTGGTTGAGGTGACAAGAATTTGTTTTAAAGCTTGTAAAATGAATTTAGGGGTGATTTGGTTTCTGTGATTGTTTGGTTGAGATTGTTACAATGGTTGTATTGTTTACAATTCATCGTTTTTCTGATTTTCTATACACTGACAATACATGTATTGTTTACTTCATGTGACAGAAACAATAATTCATAATGAATGATTGTACAATCTCAGCTTTTAGCTGAGATTGTTGGGATTGTATTTGTTGAGATTGTTTTCTTTCTTTTTCTTCCAACTTTAACCTTTAGAAGTTACTTTTTGCATTAACAATGAGGGATACAAATGACACTTTTGTTAAAAAGTTACTTTTCCTCTTAACTATTGAAAACACAATCACAAATACCAAACGTTGTAATCTACAATACACCAAATTCAACAATACATGTATAATATAATGCATGTATTGTTCACAATACATCAATTTAACAATTGGAGAAACCAAACGACCCCTTAAACAATTAAACCAACAAAAAATATAAACATTTAATACTCTAAATGTAAATGACACAAACCAAAATAACTTTAAGCTAGGGATGGCAGAACGGTTTTCGGTTAGCAGTTAACCGGACGGTTTCGACTGAACCGACCGGTTATCAACTAACTGAAAAACCGTTTTTGCTTGCATCGGTCGGTTGGCGGTGGAGATGGGAAGAGGTTTGGCTAGCCGACTAACCGGGGTCAGAAACCGGCGGTTAACCGGCTAACCGACCCCTTCCCTTTCCCCAAAACGACCCCGCTTCAATCCTGCTCCTCCCTAACCCTAAGTCGACTCCCTCCTCCTCCCAAAGCATTCGACCTTCGTCGCTCAACCCTTCCGCCCTTCCCCCTTCTCGCGCAGCGGCGCAAAAAACCTCCAGCCGCCGCCTCCATCCTCGTCGCCCCGGCGAGCCCTAATCCGGTGGAACACCGACCCCGCCTTCCTCCCTCCGTCGGCCGCGAGCCAACCCTCCTCCCCCGCCAGCGCTAGGTACGAATTCGCGCTAAAGAACAAACCCCACTCGAGATTAATCCCGACGAGCTCAATCAGCAGCTTGGAGGTCTATGGTCGGGAAGCGGAAGCGGGTTGGAGCGTCCACGAGAGGTATTGTTGGGCGGCGGTCCACGAGGTGAGGCGGGATGTGGAAGATGCGAGGCACCTCAGTGATGCCGGCGTCGGCTAGACCTTTCACTCCGGCTTTTGTCTCGTCAAAAGCTGTCAATTCGACGGCTCGGTCGTAATTAGCTGATGAGTCGTCATCATGCGCCTGCTGCTGGGTGGAGACTACTACCATTTCTCCTCCCTCGCCCTCTTTGTTTTCTTCGTGTTGGGATGAGAAATGGTGGAGGAAGGAAGGAGAGAAGAAGAAGTGGTTTGGTGGGTGTGAAATGGTGGAGGAAGGAAGGAGAGAGAAGAGAAGTGGTCTGGTGGAGGTCTGGAGGAAGGAAGGAGAGAGGAGGAGATAAGGATTGAGACGAGTGGTGCAGAATTTTTTTTTTTGGGTAGAAAAGCTAGTTTTCCGGTTGGCCGGCTAACCGAGCCTAAAATCAAAACTGACCGGTTGGTTGGCCGGCTAACCGTGACCTCTCACGGTCGATGGTCGACAGCTATAGGGGGTGCTCGGTTTAACCGATAACTGGGTTTTCGGTTAAACCGAAATCGACCGACTGCCACCCCTACTTAAAGCACATAAAATCAAACTCAGTAAAACAAATATCGACACATAAAATCATAATCTATCTAATACAAAAATAAATGAGCAAAAAATAAATATCACTATAAGAAATTGGTAATTTAGTGACAGCTACTTAGTGACGGAGACCTTCAGCCATCGCTAAATGTATAAATCTGACGGAGGCACATGTCATTGGTTCGGCCGTCAAGAAAATGCATGACACGCCGACCGGTGGGTGGGGTACTCATTGCTTTAATTGTTTATTTTATTTTATTAAGGGAGGTTGAAAATTCAACCAGAATAGGGTCAATTACATACTAGTCATGGGCCGGCCAATTGGCCGGATTTAGTTGTCAATCAAGTAAATAACAATTAGAATTTGTATTTGATCAGTACGCATTAGTATAAGAAAATCTTAGTTCTTCAAATACTCTAAATATTCCAACCGATTTGGTGAATAAGAGAACCCAATTATTAAAATGGTTCAACTTTCAATAGGAAGAATGGCATACTGTTTTCGACATAGTAATGATTAATCGACTAAAATATTTTTACGAAAATGATATAAAACTCCCATGCAAGAGAATCGACTCCTAAATACCAATAAAATGAACCATCTAATTACTCATCATCGTCAGAGATTACTGCATGTTTTCTTCTTGACTGGTTTGCATTTCCTTCGGCATGAGCAACAACCTCATCGTCACCATTGATAATCTATTCCTATCCACTAGTGACACATTCATCTCCAATATCAATTGACTCTTCCTTCTTCTCTTGGATTTCAGTTATCTCTTCATTGTTCTCCTGTATTTCATTGAACACAAAAATTTGATGTTCAAATATATTTTCAAATAGAAATCACCTTTTCATTGGAGTAGAATTTATCTCGTCTTCTTTCTCTCCATCATTAGTCTTTATACTTTCCTTATGAACAATGTCTTTCTTCTTCTTAATCATCGTCTCTAGCATCGGATCCATTACCTTCATAATTAGCAGAGTCATTTTTGTTCTCCTACATAGCATTATGAATTTAGATATATGGCATTATAAAGTGTAACACATGGTGTGATTTTTGGGAATTATGATTGGTCAATATATATTGTAGATAAAATTATTGCCGGATATAATTGATTGCAAGTTGGTGGTAAAGGAAGGAAAATTCCATACCTTATAGGAAGATTAAAAGTATTGGATCCTACATATTTCCAAGCAAACCATGAAAAGAATAAAAGGGTGTTCTACACCTTTGCAGCAGGGGTGTTCAAACGGTGTGGTTACCATGCTAACTGTTTTAACCGGTAGTATTTGGTTAATCTGGTTTGTTAATTTGGATAATTGGTTTGGTTTGGTCAAAAATCTTAGCTTGTTTGGGTTAGGTGGTTTGATTTGGTTTCAGGCACTCCTAACGAATCAAACCAAATTAACCAATTAAGTAATTATCCATATATCTAATATATATTGTAAACACATACTTAATACTTGGCATAACCACTCAAGGCCAAACATTCTTTTCTTTTAGACTCATCAACAATAAAGCTCAATATTTGTATTTGTAGAGTGTATCATGATATATGAACACCCAATTTAGATAAAACTCATACAATATATTAGATGAAAACTTGAAAGGAAGGTATTTTCAACCTATGATAATTGCTAAGAGACCAATTCGATTCACACAACACAACAACTAAATAGCTTCATACTATTGACATATACTTTTAGGGTTAATAGTATTTTGTACCCCTCTACTATGATAGATTAACAAATGCAACCCTCTACTAAAGTTTTGCAAAAATATACTCTTTTAATATTAAAACGTGACGAATTTACCCTTCCATCTAATTATCTGTTAAGTGACCGTTAAAACTTAAAAGAGTTGTGAAATGACCCAACTGCCCCTTATTTACTCTAAACATTCCTAATTTTGATTTTAATGATTTTATATCTCAATTCAATAATTGAAAAATCCTAAAGTAACTCTCACTTAATTCACACATTCGTTTCCCTTGGCCCTCTCCCGAGATCGATACACTCATCTTCTCATCCTTCACTCGTCCAATCTTTGGAGCTCTTCCGACTATTGGTGACCTAATTCCACAATTCGATCCTCGCATCATCCTCGTCTCTAGCCTATCGAGCGGCTCTCTCTACTCCAGCCGCTGGCGAGGAGATGCCGAGAGCAGGCGTCGTCGCCGAGTCGAGGGCCAGGGCAGACGGATGGTCTCTAGTGTGAATTAGTTTGGAGTTTACTTTTTTAATTAATTAATTTGGGACAAAATAAATAAACCGAAATTATGAGTGTTTAGAGTAAATGAGGGACAATTAGGTCATTTAACACCTCATTTAACGGACAGAAAACTAGATGTAAGGGTAAACTTGTTATATTTTAATATTAGAAGGATATTTTTGTGCAAAATTTTTGTAGAGAGGTACATTTGTTAATCTATCATAGTAGAGGGTGTAAAATGTTACTAATCCATATTTTTATTAGGCGAATACTTGTATTGACTGTAAGATCATTGTAGTTGCATGTAATTCTGTAAGGGTTAACTATAACTATGTGTTCATCATAATGTTTTATTCGTCATATAAATTGTGAATTGATGCATTAACCGAAGTTTTTTTCACTTAATGATAATGTGATGTTATATTGGTTAATCTGGTTAACCAATTAACCAAACCGATTAAACTTTAGTTTGGTTAATTTGATTGTTGTATTAATTTGGACGGTTTGGTTATGATATTATATTCAATAGTTAATAGAATTTTGGCTTATTTGGTTTGGTAATTTTTGGTTTGGTAATTACCCTGATAACTATTTGAACACCCTATTTGCACGAACCTCAGTAAGTAAGACGTTAAATAGCTAAAGGCCTATTTTATTAATAAAAACCCTCAGATCCCTTCGTCGAAGCCAATTGTGTTCATTAAACTCACAACTCCTTTAATTCGGTAGTTGCATGGTATGAATTAGATTAAAGTGCCAATTTTATTAATCAAAACCCTCAGCTCCCTTCATCGAGCCAATTATATTAATTAAACCTATAGCTCCCTTAATCCGGCAGGGCATGGTATGAATTAGATTATAGGATATAACTCATTATGAAGTGTGCATGGTATAAGAATCGAAATTCAACAGAGAATAGCATGAATTTGTAATTAATATTTATCATCATTTTGATGCAAATATAATTTATCTCGATCAATCAGGAAGATCGTCGGTCGGTTGGTCTTTCTCATTCTTCTCTATCTTAAAAATTATGTACTCACTGGTTAGATTAGAGATGTTGCAATATGTGAGCTTGATGCCGAACTTCAATATCATTCCCTCAATTTTTAAGAGATGAGCAGGTGATGGTCCTCTAATTCTACCGTTGTCTTGTTAGCCATTCAGACGACGATTCCAAAAAATCGAGCTCCCACTCTATCCATAATAACAAATTCAGACTCTCATGTTTCGTCCGCAACTCAAAGGTTGACTCTGAATCTGTATAATCATGATAACGACATAAAAAATGTTGAAGTACACGTAAATTTTGTAGGTGGTGAAGACAAAATATTGTACGCATATTAATTTTTAAATATATGAAACCAATCGCCTGAAATATGTTTACATTAACCCTGTTTATTGCAAAATCGTAATATGCATGTACCATGCATTGGTAAACCTCAAAATTATCCAATTAGTACATTCCTTCAAAATATAAATAGGCAAGGGAAGTCCACGCCAATAAAGCATTGCTAATTATTACTAAGGCACCAATCTCTTGGATTTTTTTTTTATATTTATCATATTTTATTTTATATTATACCATGCAAGTTGTTGAATTTTGTAGCATGCATTGTTCTATTATGTGCATCTACAGTATCATTTATAGCTGAAAAGTAAAACTGCTACCTCCATTTAAAATTTCCTGCTCTTGGAGTGATTTTCGGAAGCTGACGTGGTAACCCATTTAGGCGGGATTTCATTACTCATTCCACTTTCGTCAATTGGTTTTCTTCTCCCTCAACTGTTCCCGTAAGTTCGTAAACCATCCTCCCCGTATTTCTCTGTCCTTCCTCCTCCCACTTGCTCTCTTCCTCTCTACCGATTGCATTTCACAGATGTGCAATTCCAGAACCGTTCGATGGAGTTATGCAGAGCGCGTTTGTTCCCCTTGCCCGATTGGAGCCGACATTCCTTCATCGCTGAAAGTCTCTAATATGGGAATCAACGATTCATCTGCAGAAAAGTGAGTCCAATCCCTAAGTGATCATCAGCCATAGGGGAATTGACAGGGAAGCTATTGTGCACATTACCCTTTCCTCTACTGGGAGGCATCATCAGGAAACCTAGCTACCTTACAGCCTTGCTCATATGAGCGGCGGGTTCTCGGGTGCGGGCAAAGAGAGAAGAGAAGAAGAAGGAATGGGTATTATAGAGAAGTTGAAGAGCAAATTTCAAGGGTTTCAGTTGATAGGCTCAGAGTGGCGGCCGCAGAGCAGGCGAGAGAAGTAACGGAGATGGGAACGGCGAGGAAGATGGACAGATGATTAAGGTTGCTAATTCTCACAAGAGGACCCAATCTTTGGTGTAGGTTGATGGATCATTAAGAGGTTACGATTTATTTTTACATTAAGAGTAGCTTAAATTTGTAACGCGAGGTAAACTTACCTGTTCTACGCCTTTCAGTTGCATTCGTCTTTCCCAATTTCATTTGACGGACTGCCGGCCCCAAACTGTGCGACGAATCTCTACGGGTTTTTGTAATTCTGTTTATGCAAATCCTTATAGTAAGAGTGTGTACTGTGTAGGCCACACCAGTCTTTGAGGAATAGATGAATGCTCAATGGTGAATGCTTCTCGGCTCCTTGGTTCCTAGACAAACCACTGTTGGTGTCCCTGATCTGGTGTTGGCAACTACATGATTGCCAGGTGAGTTCTTGAGATAACATTTACTTTAGAATTGCCGGTCAGCGAAAAAGGATACCAATCGATTTGGCTGTGGGAATGATTTTTTAACTTCAGTTTACTTTATTCTTTTGACCATTGGTCATTTTCCTCCTACTTACTGTGCATCATCAGATTTCATTCAAGTAAGTGCTCTCCTCATTCAGTTGCTTTCTTTGACCATCGATATGCAAAACCGAGTACAAATAGTGGGAACGACATAATCAGCCTTTGTTTTGTGAATAGTTTGGTTCCCCTCAGTCTGCCTTATCGTAATGTCCAGTGTGGATGTCGGTGGAGATTGTATCTTCTTAAGGAAATCGTCAACTAGGGTTACAAACCGAAAGCAATGAATCTTTCCCTTAATTTTGTCTTTTCCTTGACTGAATAGTGAGAAATCGTGAATTGAGATTCATATATTGGCTACTTCACTCTGCCACCCTACTTTGTGTGCTACTGCTATTACACCAACCATGAGGAATCAGTAAATTCCATGTTTCACAGAACATAAACATGAAACAAACCAAAATGTGCCACATAAACTTATTGGTTTTTTGCTTGAGTTAGGTATTATCCAATTTTGGATTACTTCCACTCACAACCAATGAGTGAGTAATCTACTGTGATTTTGCTTCTTTCTTCATTGCAGGCTTTGCTTATGAATTCTACTGTGATTTTGCTTCTTTCTTTGTTGCAGGCTTTGCTTCTAATTTGTCGTTCATATGCCATTCAGCTGCTTCCGTTCCTTACAGATCCGTTCATAATCCAAAACGTTTGCTTGGCTTTGTTAGTTTATAGAAGTGGGAATACATAGGGGCAGGTTCGTTTCGTAACATCGCTATATAGCCTTATTTTCTATAAGAATCAACTTATATTGGGCTTTCTTTTATACATACCAGTTAATATTTTGAATGCCTTGTTAGGTAGGGGGATGCTAATCTTTGGAAGGATCGGTCGATGACCTGACTTGACTTCCCCTGGTTGCCTATCACCAAGAGCCGAAAAATAATGAAAGGACCGGAGCAGCCACCAGAATCATTGCAAACCATGAACAAGGTTATATAAACTTTGGCTGGTGTTTATTTGTTCATGAGTTGGCTAGCATGTAAATTGAAGGTGATTTGGTTTGGACATGGTAATTTGCTAGCATGTAAATGACTATATCTTATTTCGTATTTGGTTCTCAGTCTCGATCAGGTCAGATTTTCAGAGTTTTTTATTGTTTTCATTGCTTCTTTGTACCTATTTTCTTCTTCCAAATTTGATTTTGTCTAATTTCATATTGAGGTTAAGCAGCGAGACAAAAGTTTTTTGTTCATTAACTAGAAATGATTTTTTAGTGTACCTAATTAACGAAACTATAATCCAGGTTCATTTGCTTGATGTTAAGCTGCACTAACTCTGCATTGTTAGTCATGTAAACTTTTGACTTCTCTAATGGTTCTGTTTTTTTATAATGTTCTCTAATGGTTCTGTTAGGATGTTGCATGGTCATGTTTCTTACATAGTAAGTGTTCAGCTTTCAGTCTCATGTTGCACATCCATTGCCCTTTAAGATCACTTCAACTGTTATTGTGTGATTTCATCCTTTTATCTCTATGTCATTTATGAGTTAAGATGTTTAATAAAGCTTGTGGAGAACCAAACAATTGAAGTACAGTCGAAGTTAACCAATACTGTTGTTGTTGATATCAACAAGAACCAGGTTGCATTTCCTTTTCTGCATTTTTTGGCTCCACAAATTTTCTGGATTTTTTCGTGACGGATTTCCCTAAATATGCAAGTCATGGTTTAGGTCAAGTCACCGGATTGATTTAACTCTAAATCTCATGAACCAGGCTGCAGACCATGTTGGGAGGTACATTGTGACCATGATGAGCAACGAGTCAAAGATGCTGAAACGGTAGTTGAGCAATTTGGATGAAGCTGGAAGGATGGATCAGTTAGTGCTTCTTAGGTTTAAGGTTGTTCTTCGAGTTGCTGGGGAATAACTCAAAGAAGTAATAGAGATATACAGATCGTTGGTATCACATATTCAGGTACAACGTGATTTGTATGTACTCTTTTTCCAACAGTATGTTCGATTTCCATGTTTAACCGTAGGATCCATTTATACATTTTCAAGGAAATGCATAGGGGAGCTTAGAGGCTAGAGTTGTTACTATGCAGATTTCTATATCAGATGCTACATAGAACTGGTGGTAAGGCTGCAACCTACATGCCTGTGACTTTGCTGCTATTGTGTTTATGACTTTATGTTCTTTCTGCTACCTGTGTAAAATTATTATTACAACCATTTATCATGGATACTTGGGATTCTGTAGTTCAACAAGGAGGCAGGATATTAGGCTAAGGAAACCAAACTAGGGTTATCTATGTAGCTCCACCTCAACCTCCTTCTCCTGCTCATAGGTGGTGTTGTGATCTCAATTTCATGGTCAAGTTTGGGATTCTTACAAGAATGGCCTTTGTTGGATAAAAAGGTGGCAATACATTGACTCCATGTTGGACCATTCTCTCCTTTGCTTTCATGAATCAAATCGTCACACTGCAGAAATTGAAAGTGACAGTATGTATAGGTGCTGCAGAGCTTACTGTTTTCCTAATATGATGTTTAAATACTGGGTTTAGATAGGGCATGATTATTTTCCCTTTCCTTTTGCTAGGGGGTGGCAAAGTAACTAGGGAGTAGTGGGGCAATCACCGTGACGGGTGGCTGAAATGGTGGGTTAGGTTGGGGTTGACACACTTGAAATGGCTATTGATTCTGCCGTGGGGGTGCTGCTGTCATTTTGTATTTCACAGTAGTCCATTGAGCTTGAGCATACATGAAATATTTTATTACAAGTTCTCTTTCGTCTTGAAAAGTTTGTTGTCTCTGTTTTCTCTTAATTTGTTAATCATTCACCATTGTTTACCTTATGTAACAGTAAATTCAAATGGATTGAAGACCAAGCATCACCTTTGGTGATAGGACTCTCAGGTGCCACCAAAGAGTAGGATCATTGATCTCTCCATCCTATTAATGCCATTGCTGAACACTTCACGCAACGCAGCCGCAGGTATTGATTCACAACACTTTGTAAAATGATGTTAAACTAGAAATACTTGCTTCATGTACAGATGCCATTGCTTTTGACTTTTGACTATAACTAAGTGTTAAAGCAAATATGAAATACCCGTCTATTTGCAAGTATTGGAAATTTCTGTAGCAAGGAGACTGGTACAATAAGTTTGCATTGGTATTTTACAAGCTCAAGTTGCCTTTTTGGTGATCGTGTGGGGTAAGTTCAGCTTGCAGGTTCTGGTCTCTTATATCCCCTTATGTCAATGCTTTAGAGTATCTTGAAATTTTCTAAATGTTGGGTTTATTTTTCATCTATGCTTGCTCCTTTCTTCTCTATGATACAGTGAAAAAATCATTACTTTGTGAATTATCACGAGACAACAATTTTGGGAAATTGATAAATAAAGTACTTTACACGAGTTAAGCCCCTACGATGATGCTAACTCTATGTATGCATGTGTTTCTGTTACAGCTTGGATATGGAATATATAGACGGATTATCTGCTACTCCTTGGGAGAGAGAGTTGGTTTAGTTAAGCATTTTGACATCGTGTTCAAGCCTCGTACCAGGTTCGGTTTATTGGTTTTCCCCATATTGCTTAATTAGTAGTGTCTTCCAGAAAAGAATGAAATAGTTCAAAGTGGTTCTTACCTACCGTACAGATGCACTGGGCTCGGTTGAACTATAAAGTGGATCTCACATTTTGAATTTGTTTAAATAATAGTTGTTTGTATTGTATTCGTTTTGTTAGAGCCTTTAGCTGTTAAATGACAATATGATATCCCAATGGTCGAGGTCCAACAATACCATAATCTTCTTATATCATCATTATGTTAATCAATTATAAGAAACTCTTTGTTATGTTATTAACTTGGACTATTATTGGTTTCACGAACATCAATATCGAGAGTTGCATTCCTGAATAATTTGCAGGAGCAAACGATTGTAGGTTCCACCCTCGGTGGTTTCTTAACCCCATTCAGGTAATAGCATTGCTACATTACAACTCCATTTGATGAATGTCTATCAGACAATGCAGTTTTGGACGAGTCATCGTCGCAACTACCAGACGTACCACTCATAGGAGCTGATGAAAATTGTATGCATATCCTGGTTTGTGAATTCTAATTCTAATGTGTTGTTTGAATACATCGAACCAATGTGGTTGTTTTATTGTTGATTGCAGACCTTTCAAAATTTGGGTATCCATACTCCGTACCAACACATAAACCGAACGACCATGTAATCGTGCGTCCTACTACATTGTATTTGTTTCATTTTCTTCCATTAAACACTAGAAACAAAATTTGTGTTTGATTCTTTGGGTTTATGATTTATTTGAAACTACTTCTATTTTATAGGAGCTTGATTTTGAAATTAGAACTCGAGTGACAATGAGTTGTCCAAAACTTTGTTATACTTAAAGCACCATCAATAATGTTGACTAGATTAGCGTAATATACTGTCATGGAGTTTTTTATGTTAACTTGCAAGCTTGCAATTTTTGCATTTGTATTATAATTAGCTCAAATGGAAAAGAAAACACAAAAGAAGACAAAAAGAAAAATGTAGATATGCAACCAAATTATCTTGAGACATCAATTTCCACCATTTTCCCCTTTGTTTTCATATTTGTATCCATATGTCTTTGTCAATCAAAATTCACACTGATTTGGACTCACTTCTTCCAGTACATAAGAGTTGAATAAAAAAAATCCAAGAAATCCAAACTTTCTTACTTGATCAGAGCATCGAGGAACAAAACATAACCTGTTTCGGTCGATGTCATAACCGATATCAGCAACACCAAAATGATGAATAGTCACGAGCATCTATCAATCCATACTAACATCTTAGTAAATTATTTACGAGCACCTCCTAAAATATATATGAACTAATTATCACTAATCTCACAATCAATAAGTAGCACAAAATTTAATTTCAAATCATCGATATATTATTAAGAACAAACAGAATTCATCCGACCAACGGGTCGGGTAAAAGCTAGTTAGTAACAAAAGAACTAACACATGTTCTATTTTGTCGTTTGTAATGTTTTTTTACAATTCCCACAGAAGTACTCGTGAAGTCTTTTTCGAGTTGTTGAGGGTAGATTTTGCATCCAGCATAGCACCATCTATCCTTAATCTTGATAACTTTGCATTTGACGGAATACATATTTTCCTACATATCACAGAAAGTTTTAGTATTTGATAGTTAATGGCTTGTTAAATCCAAACTTATGCTTACCTCTTCTCCATCTTTCTTTTTAGTTGATTGCGTTCGTGTAGTGTTTTAGTAGGGATTGGTTGTTGAGGTTTTTCTGTGCTTTTTATTGGAGGAGTTGGTGCATCGCCGTCATTGCATTCGCCAAAAAAGAATGTGAATTAATCTTTTTTTGTTATTCGAGCTCTAAACTTATACGCAAAAACAAATACGATGAATAAATTGTTGTGAATATGGAAAAGTGAGTGTCTTGATTATACTTTACTAATTATTAGTAATTCAATAGATTTGACTAATCAAAAAGAATGCGAGAAAGAAGGATGCGGAAAAGGTTTAGCTAATAATTAGTATTAACCATCATATTTATATAACAAAGATATGGCTAATAATTAGTGATAACCATCATATTTATAACAATGAATATTCACATCTTTTGTGGAAGGGGAAAATTTTCGTCCTTATTCAATCGTGTGGAATGGGCCTCGGATAAGAGCACTTCTACTATGCTATATAGTATTGGTGCTTTAATGTACAACTCAAAGTTGTACCATAACATTAAATGTATAAGTTTAGGTTGTACCATAAAGCAATTTGTACCATTATGTGATGGTACAACTTCAAGTTGTAAATATGAGATTCAACAGCTCTGATACTAGTAAGGACGGAAATGAGACAGCCAATATGAGATTAACTTGAAAATAGTTTGTAAAGTAAATGATACTGGAAATGACCAGATTAGCAAAAAGTAAATACTGGAGATGACCAGATTAGCAGAAGATAAATACTAGAGATGACCAGTTTTGCATAAAATAAATACTGGAGATGACCAGTTATGCACGAAATAAATAAAAGTTGAAGATGATTTGAAAAAGAAAGTAAAACTTGATAGTTTGATAGACTTCTTACAGAGGAATTCTTGAGAGAAGATGATGGGAGGAAGTTTTGCAAGAGAGCAATTCCCACTCAAAACAACTCTACTTACAACAAGTAAGGGAGTCTCCTTTTATAGAGAAATGGAGTCCTCTTTTGGTAAATAAATTGAAAAACATAATGATGACAATGTGGACACTTATATGATTATATGTCACATGTTATAACAAAATTACATTTTTAATATAAAGAAAAATAGATAGTTTGTGGTCTTCTTTCCATAACCAAATTGAGTGGATTGGAAGTGGAGTAACTTCTTCTTTGTCTTTAGGATAGTGGGTTGGAAGTGGAGTCACTTCTTCTTTGTATTTATGGTAGTGGAAGAAGCAATGGGGTCACTTCTTCTTTGTCTTCAACTTAGTGCTCTTTGCTGGCAAAGGACCAAGCACATCTTCATCCGGGTCATGGTTTTGGAACGTGGAATCTGCGTCAGATGTAGAGCTAGACGCCACATCTTTGAGAATTTGGAAGTATTCTTCTTCAGTCTTGGCGCCAGCTAAGAGAGCGCTGATTGAGGATTTTGTTTGCAAAAATTGCGTTGAGGATTTTTCGATAACTTTGGACAATTCAGGATTGTTATTGAACCATTGGAGGACTTGAGGTTTGTAGGCTTGTTCTGGGTGAGGATTTGCAGCCTAATATTTGGTTTTGAAGCTGCGGCCTAACATGGGTACCTTTGTGACGGCACATGTTTGGTAACTGAATTCCCAACCAGTAATCCGAGGAACTTTGATGTAGTAACAAAATTTGAGGAGGGGGAATCCTGGACCAGAATATTTTTTACATAAGGTTTGATATCCCTCTTGTATCTCAGTTGGATAGATATTTTCACTTGGCCCATAAAGATCCCACCAGTCATAAACCAGTTGGGGAAAATAATGGGAGTTTTGTAATCCCAGAAAAAACTCCAGGAGTGTCGGTACATATGGTTTTGCTTGAAGAAGGCATTAATCCAAGCTTCATGGTAATCCCAGTAATTGAAGGATTGGCAGATTTGCGGGTGGTTAAGAGCAATAGTAGCAGAGAATTTTTGGTTGGTGTTGGGCTAGTAGGCCATTGGCGAGGGTGGATAATTTGGTGGATTTTGCACGTTGAGTGGGTATTGAGTGTTTTGTTTGAAGGATCAAATTTGTGGGAAAAGGTGACTGATCCAGTTTCTGTGAGGATAAGTTCATAATATTTGTGGGTTTTGTTGAGGGATCTTGGTTTGAAGAACCACTCATTGAGGAAATGTTTGGCAGTAACATTTGGATATTGATGGTAGAAATCATCTTCGACAACGAAAATGGGTTGAAAAGTGTTTTCCTTAAAATATGTTTGAGATCGATTTTGAGGGGCTTGGACAACCACCACCTCTTGGGTTTTGAGAAAAACGGTTTTGAGAGGGGCTATCGAAGATGCCACCTCTGTTGAGATAGGCGCGACATCAAGATGATGTTGCTGATAGATTTGTTTGGTTTCTTCGGAAGAGATGAGTGTGGGTAGGATGCCACTTGGCGTTTGAGTATTTGAAAGAATTAGTTTAGAAGGGGAAATTGTTGAGGAAGTTAAAGCTTCAGTGGGAAGCTTTTGTTTAGAACCAGAAATGGCAATATATTTTTAAGGTAATTTTGGGCTTCAAGAGGAAGCTTATCAATATTGATTAAAGCTTTGGATGAACTTGAGTGTGAACCAGAATCATCAGAACTTTCTTCATACTCACTTGAATGATCAGGGCTTCCTTGTTCATCATCAAATATCTCTCTCCATGTTTTGATTTTGATTTTCTCTTTATCTCGCAATCTAGTGGTAGGGGGCATTATGACAGGAGATTGCAAGCCTAAGAGTTTTCCGCACTTCGTCCTCCTTGCGAAAATTCCCGAGTAAGGAAGTCTGGAAGAGAGTTTGAAGAACCATTTATAAATTGTATGTCGAAATAAAAAATGCTAAGGATGGCTTGCCATCATGCAAATATTCGTTTAGAAGCAAGGTTTTGAACATATTTTTCCAAAATGTATTTTGCTGATTGGCAATCAATGCGTAGTAAAAATTTTTGATTGAGCAAATCATGTTGAAATTTTGAGATGCATAAAACAATAGCAAGCAGTTCTTTTTTGACAGTGGAGTAATTGATTTGGGTAGGGTTCCAATGCTTAGAAGTAAAGCGTACTAACAACTCCTTATCATTTTGAATCTGCTTAAGGATTCCTCCATATCCTAGGTCAGAGGCATCGGTTTCGACGATTTTAGGGGGAGAAGGATCACTTATGTGAAGGCACGGGAGACTCTGAACCTGTCTCTTAATTTGCTGAACTATTTTGGTATGCTGGTCAATCCATGGAGGGGGACTCTTTTTCAATCTATCATGGAGAGGTTTACAAAGAAAATTGATGTTGGGATAAAAATCAAGGACATAGTTTAAACTACCCAGGAACCGTTGTAATTGATTTTTTTCTAAAATTTGATCAGGAAATTTATCTGCAAATTGAAGAGATCTTTCGATTGGAACAATTGTTCCTTGACTAATGTAGTGACCCAAAAAACGTATCTTAGTTTGAAAAAGACAAAGTTTTGGTTTAGAGACAGCCAGACCGTTACGTCGAGTCACTTCAAGAAATAAATTGAGATGTTTGAAATGTTGGTCAATGGACGAAGAAAAAACCAGCACATCATCAATATAAACTATTATGAAATCAAAATAAGGAGAGTAGATTTGATTCATAATTCTTTGAAATTCTGAGGGAGCATTTTTTAAACCAAACGGCATGACGTCCATTCATATTGGCCAAAGGGAACGGTAAAAGCAGTTTTATAGCGGTCTGTTTCTTTGATTTGGATTTGCCAAAATCCGGATTTCATGTCAAATATAGAAAATATTAGGGACTGTGAAAGTTTTTGGAGTAGATCCTTTTGGTTGGGGATAGGATACCTAATCCATTTCAGAGCCTTATTCAACGGTTTGTAGTTTATAACAAGACGAGGAATGACACGTTCCTTTTCTGCATTATTAATGACACAGAAAGCATAACAATGTTTTAAGCAATTCTTTAATTTCTTGTCGACAATTCTTTTCAAGGTCCGAATTCATTTGGATAGGCCTAGCCTTGGTGGGAATGAGATTTTCTGTGAAATCTTTTTCATAAGGAAGATCAACCTGATGTTGTTTTTTTATGCCAAAAAGCATTGGGTGTATCAGCACAAATAGAGCTATCAATGTGCTATTTTAAAGAGTTTATTCGTTTTTGCAAAATAGGTTGAGAAAGTTGTTGTAAGATTCGCTGAAAATGTATCTCATCATGCAAATAAGATATTTGATTAGTTTTACAACGAATTATATGGTGTATATATTTTATCGAACAACGTCGTAAAACATTTAGGTTTCGAACTTTTGGTTTTTGGAGAAATGAGAATTCAACCTTGTTTCCTAACACAACAATGTTAATTCCTTGGTCGGTGACTAAGAAAGGTTTTAGAAGATTTAGAAAAGGTGTCCCTAAAATCACCTTTTGTTGCATGTCACATACTAGGATAAAAGGAGTTTTGAATTCAACATTTTGATGACAAATTAAAGCATTAGAAAGTTTATATTGTATTTGAAGAGGTTGAGAGTTAGCGGTAGATAGACGCTCGAGGGTCTTTTCATAGTACTTAGTTGGAATTAATCCTTCTTGGATGCAGTTCATGTCTGCTCCTGTATCAAGAAGGGCCACTGTGCTTAAAGTAAAATCGGAAGAAACCTGAATATTAATGATAACATATCATTTTTGGGTAGTAATGGTAGATAAAAAAACATAGAAAATCATCATCAGTTAGCATTTCCTCTGTTTATAAACTGTTGGTTGCGTGAGGAGTTTAATCGAAAAAGTTTTCGGGGCTAGATGTTGATGGCTCTTCTAAAGGTTTGAGAGCTACTAAAGTTTGTAATATTTCATGATCACTATTTTGTAACTGTCGTAATTGTTAAATTTCTTTCATAACAATATCCAATTACTTTTGGAAGTCAGGAAGAGAAGGATTGTGGGAATCGTTATTACTATGTCGAGAAAGGATATCTTTGACACTATAAGTCGAACCTTGATGAAAGGGATTGGTAGGTGGAATAGTCACAGAAGGTTTCTCCATGTGCTCATGAAGCTTTTTGAAATATTTTTCTTTGAGATGAAGATTATCAATATTATTGATTAGATCTAAAATAAGCTCTTGATCTTTGGTTAAAACATTGATAGAAGATTCAGAAATTTCATCAATGTCATCAAATTGTAAGGCCTGAAGATTCTCATCATCATCATCAGAAGAAGAAGAATCCTCATGAGAAGAGTAGTGTTGGAGAAAAAGATTATTGATTTTGTCATGAATCTCTTCATCAAGATTAAGCTCATTGAGCTTCTTTTTTATACGACAATATTTGGAAATATGACCTGTTTTTCCACAACGGAAACAAGTAATGTTTTTATTTTCATTGTTAGATCGTGGTCCCTTATGGCGGGGATTCCTAGAGAAATGAGATTTTTTATTTGTGGTTTTAAAAGATCGGTAGGGACGATCGCGATGTTTTTTATGAGGTTTGGTGCTACAATCCTCACAGTTAGATTTGGAAGAAATTTTTTAGTAAGATTCATCAAATTGAGCACAAAAAGATCCTAGTTCTTTTCGAGTTAGTTTTTGTTCACGTTTGATTTGTTTTTGAAGTTTTAAATCATGGCAAATTTGTTATCCTTCCTTTTTTATAAAGCTAATAAGTTCTCCGTAAGTAAGTTGCTCGTAAGGAATTTGACCATTAAAAGTGACTTGGATTTTGTTTCGGATTTTATCTCCTAAGAGACGGGGTAAACCGGCTAAAAACTTTTATTTCCAAAATGGTTGATTTCCATCTTCTCTTTGCATAACCCTAGTTAAAAAGGTATCTTTGTACCATCGAAAGTCATGAAAATTTTTACAACGAAGATTAGAAAGTAGTTCGGCATTTTTATCTTTAAGAGGTGAAGGATCTCCAATAAAATGTTTTGAAATGACAAAAATCAGAGATGCAACTGCATCTTGAGAAGATTGATTATTGGAGTCTAAAATAGGAGTTCCAAAAGAATCACATTTGACAGTTGTAAAATAATTCTCTGGTCTTCTGCGGTTAAGATATTATCCCACCAACCCTTTGATTGACCAGCAAAGCCGGCTATAAGTAGTTCAGCTATAGCGTAATTAGAAGTTTGATTTTGTGTTTTGTAAGCATTAGCTACCATGGTCATTTGTTGAAGAAGGTTATAAATTTGATATTCTGAAAATCCATCAAGATTCCATTCATAAATAGAATTGGAGTTGTATTTATTTTGGATAATGGTGGGTTTCTCTTCGAGAGCTAAATCAGGTGATGTGGGACGTGGGTAATACATCTTAGATGCAGAGGGTTGGTTCCATCGGAGACGATTGATTTCTGTTTCAATATGACCTTCTAGGTCTAGAATTACTTCGGCTGAGTCATCGACGATTTGATCCTCGTTGCTCGTGGATTTTGAGTCAGAAATATAAGGAGTCTTAGAAATGGATAGTTGTAGAAAGTTGTTTAAGATGTTTTTCTATTTCAAGCTTAAATTCAATACTAGATTCTTTAGAAACTTCAAAAGGTTTGAAAATGGGGGAATTAAGTTTGTTGGAAGGAGGAATAGGAGTATTTGAAGTAGACGCAAAAGACAGAGGTAAACTAATTTCAACATTAGTAAGTTGATCTCCTAAGGTCTGAAGAAATCGGTTTGTATAATTGTTTTGTTCAATCAGACGTCGAATATCTTCTCCTTTGACATGGTCACTATTTTCTCGTTTTAATTTAAAAGGAGAGGCTTGAACTGCTGTTCCATAATAAGAAAAATTAACAGGAGCATTAGGGGGTGAATAGATTGGATCTTAGAGTTATTAGTAGTTAACCAAGTCATAGGCTTGGTTTGAACATTTATCGAAGATTGAGAAAAGACTTGTTCGAACCAATTAAAGAAAGAATGGTGTTCTCGTATATTATTGAGATAATCATAGAAAGAGTTTTGTATAAGTACACGTTCTTCTTTAGAGTAATCAGTAAAAAATTGCTCGCGTTTAAAACGGTTTCGTTGGGAATAGAAATCATCGCGAAGAAATTCTTTGTTGATTTTGAACTCTTGTGTAATGACATCAAGAGCGGAAGGGATTTCTTCTTCAGGAAATGCAGCTTGTGAGGCAGTAGGAGACATATTTGGTGTTCTCGAGGTATTTATATTTGGAAAAAGAGTTGTGGGAGGTGGTGGAGTATAAACTGGCTGAGGTATGTTGTTGGAGTTGTTGATTCCTCGTAGATCATAGTTGAGTATAGAGGAGGTATGTCAAGTGGGTGTAGGTATGGGAGAAAGATTTCTACAAGATTGGCTTATGAGAAAAGTATTAATGCGCAATCGAGCATCGTCTATCAATTCAGGGTCTATATCAGAAATGCTAGAGATGAAGTTCCTAGCAAAAGAGATGTTAACAGTACCATCAAGATGTTGAGTAATTTGATTAACCTGACGAAGGTCGATGCTTCTGGGAATGGTAGCTCCTTCAAGGGTCCATTCTGTAGGAAGAGTAACTTCTCCCCATTTGATAGTTTTGGGAGTAACAGTGTTAGTACGAGTTAAATCAGTTTGCCAAAGTATAGTTTCTCCTTTTGTACCATATTGAAGAGCTTTAGAAGAGAAAGCAGATTTCATAGCTTTATAGTGTAAGCGGTAAACCAAAGAGATAGGTAAAGATCCTTGTTGGATTTTATAGTTGAAAGTTTTTATTTGTAGGGTTAAAACATCTAAAATATTTTTGTCATGAAGAGAGACAGTAAAGTTTGGAAAACAATTGAAGTAAATTGGGCCATTACAAAGACTTGATTCAACAGTTCCAAGTAAAGAGTCGTTAAACTCAAGAAACCGACAATCTCGTAAAACCATTTGGTGCCATAACGTAAATGTACAATTTTAAGTTGTACCATAAAGGAAAAAACCTATAGCACCAATACTATATATCCTTGTAAAATTTCTCCTCGCATAATTAAAGCCCCATACAGGATTCAAATTAATAATTTAATTGGACCCAAATGTCCCTCCGTATTCTGCGCATGAGGCTTGAAATTCTGATTTAATGGGGTTCTGTAGGAGAACCTTCATATAGGTTTGTTCAGAAGAGGTCAGATGAGAACAAGCCGAGAAACAACAAGGCTAGCCACTAAGCAGTTGTAGAAGCCCACCTATGCAACTTCGAGCAGCTATAATCCAAGGACCAACTAACCCATGTCGGTATGTTGCATACCATCTCTTCCCCCATCTAGTTACACCATGCGGGGAAGCTCGTTCCGATGATGTCTTCTCTCAAGATGTTGGAGAGATATGTGTTTCGAGACTCTAGTAAATAAAAATCTAAGAGATAGACGAGGCTGTGGTTCGAGAGCCAATTTGCGACTCTATTCCCTTCGCAATATGTATGTACTAGTTGCACCACCCAATTCTGAGATAAAAGCCAACGAATCGCTCCAAGAATGTTGTCGTGGAGGTGGGTAAGATCTGGAGGTGTATTTATCAAGTCCAAAGCTGGCTTGGAGTCTGCAATCAGTCTTTGGGTACCCAATTTCCATGCTAGCTCCACTTTGAAATGATAGAGCAAGAGCCTTACATGGATCGAGATTGCACGAGAATAGATAAATGACAGGATCAATTTAGTTTTAACTTTCTCTCTGTTAATTGACTTTGAAGATCAGAACATTTCATTTATTTTGCATTGGGTTTAAGTTAATGTTAAGATTTGATTTTACAAGTGATGGACCCGATATTCACCTGCTTCGACCTACCTATTGAAATACTGAATTTTACTCCACTTATGGGTAGAATTTGATTAAATAATTAAATATATTATAGTTTAGTATATATATATATATATATATATATATAATCTCTTAACTCTCATTCTTGTTCCATTCTTTCTTCCATTTCCTTCTCACGTCACACTACCTCCCTTCCATTTTTTTGCCAACATGAGAAAGACCCAGAGACCTTCCCTCCCTTTCTCCTTCTTTCTCATTCTTTCTTTAATATACATACACATCCATGCATGTTCATGCATATAGGTTTATTCAAATTCCTACAATTTCGTATATTTTCTCCATATCTCCCAATCACTCCTTTATTTTCCATTACATACTTATACTTTCCCATATACAATAATTGGTGAGGAATATTGGTGTATGATGGAGAATGTTAAGGTATAGCAGAGAATATTAAGGTATAGCGGAGAATGTTGGTGAATGTTAACGTAAGTCGAAGATTTCAACTGCAACTTTTTTCTATAAATAGGGAGCACCCCTCCCCCTTTCTAGACAACAACAAGTCACACACACACACCACATAAGTCGCTTACGACTACTTCACACTACACAACTCACACACAATATACACTCTCTCTACTTTCTCTCTCTAAAAACGTTTTCTCTCTCCTCCCGATCTCCCAAAAACGTGTTAACTCTCTAAACACTCAACGCACTCTCAATTTGGCGGACTAAGCCATGGTATCGTGGATAGTCTCCACCGGGCGGCATTAAATAGCCGACGACGCTCAATTACGACCGTGGGACCGAACTAGGTCTAACGTCATCGTATTTATTTTATTCCATTCAGATTACTAATTTGAGCGTCGGAGGAGGTTTCAACCAGGGCCCCCCGGTAGGACCTTTTTTTCCAGGTATTCGCACGGAGCTGGAGGTGGTTAAAGGCTTTGGGAAATCCGCGCTCTTCGGACCTTAAACATATTGAAGTAGGCTGCTCTAAACTTGGCATCAACAATTGGCGCCCACCGTGGGGCCCGGTGAGAAGAATATTACCAAAGCCCGAAAAAACCATTGCCACACTGTAATGAATGTCCATAGTTTTGTAAACATCCCTACTGTCGAAGCAAGACATCGCACATAAACAACAATCAGTAGTGGGGGCAATCCAACCCTAATCATGGATTAGGGAAAACAATTCAACATTTAGGACAAGCCAATAGCCGATAGGTCGAGGAGCTGCCATATGTGCTTTGAGCCCACCGAACAACTTACAAGACTTCAACTGGGGAGACGCCATACGCCCTTTATGGCACAAATGTTGTGTTGCAAATTAAAATGAAGCTCTCCTCTTAACCAAGCATTCCACCCCGAGGGAATCAAATCGAGCTCACTCATGATCTATATCTCATAGAGGAGTGGCAAGAATACACACATATGCTACTTGTCGCTTCCCAAGAGAGGATCGCGCGTTATTACAACGCCAAGGTGAGAAATCGACCCATCCGGGAAGGAGAATGGGTTTTGAGGAGAAATTTTTTAAAAAAACATTTCAAGTCAGGAAAATTTAATCGTCAGTGGGAAGGTCCTTACAAGGTGCGTAAAGTGGTGGGGACCCAATACTATTAAATTATCTCTCTATTATGGCCAGGATATGTCACATACAACTACAAAAGTTATGCCTCACTTATTTGGTAATCATTTCTATACTCTCTTCATTATTGGATAAATTATGCACTAGGTTGTCAAAATAACTTCATATGTGCAAAAATATTCATGCCACAATTTTGGAGGCTAGGATATGTCGAAAAAGGCATATATCATGTAACTCTAATGCTCGTGATCTAAATTAAGGCTATGATATGAACAACCAAAGCGATTGCTTTAGTACATGTTATGTCATCTTCTTGCCGATAGAAAAACCACGATCATTGTTATGATCTCCTGCGAAAATCACTATCATTTCTCGTGATTTTCTACCGGCAAGGGGGGGCAATTGATGGACCCGATATTCACCTGCTTCGACCTACCTATTGAAATACTGAATTTTACTCAACTTATGGGTAGAATTTGATTAAATGATTAAATATATTATACTTTAGTATATATATATAATCTCTTAACTCTAATTCTTGTTTCATTCTTCCTTCCCTTCCTTCTCACGTCACACTACCTCCCTTCCATTTATTTTGCCAACATGAAAAATACACAGAGACCTTCCCTCCCTTTCTCATTCTTTCTTTAATATACATACACATCCATGCATGTTCATGCATATAGGGTTATTCACATTCCTACAATTTCGTATACTTTCTCCATATCTCCCAATCTCTCCTTTATTTTCCATTACATACTTATACTTTCCCATATACAATAATTGGTGAGGAATATTGGTGTATGATGGAAAATGTTAAGGTATAGCGGAGAATATTAAGGTATAGCGGAGAATGTTGATGAATGTTAACGTAAGTCGAAGATTTCAACTGCAACTTTTTTCTATAAATAGGGAGCACCCCTCCCTCTTTCTAGACAACAACAAGTCACACACACACACACCACATAAGTCGCTTATGACTACTTCACACAACACAACTCACACACAATATACACTCTCTCTACTTTCTCTCTCTAAAAATGTTTTCTCTCTCCTCCCGATCTCCCAAAAACGTGTTAACTCTCTAAACACTCAACACACTCTCAATTTGGCGGACTAAGCCATGGAATCATGGATAGTCTCCACCGGGCGGCATTAAATAGCCGACGACGCTCAATTACGACCGTGGGACCGAACCAGGTCTAACGTCATCGTATTTATTTCATTCCATTCAGATTACTAATTTGAGCGTCGGAGGAGGTTCCAACCAGGACCCCCCCCCCCCCCCCCCCCCCCGGTGGGACCTTTTTTCCAGGTATTCGCATGGAGCTGGAGGTGGTTAAAGGCTTCTCTCCGGACCTTAAACATATTGAAGCAGGCTGCTCTAAGCTTGGCATCAACAACAAGTATATGACATCTTATTTCATATCTCTAGTTATAATCTAAACTAAGCCATTCTTATTTCATATCTCTAGTTATAATATAAACTAAGCCATTGTGTTGATCACCATTTTGAAGGAGGGATAGGTGAGGCAGTGGATAGGTCGATCGTATCAATTTAAAATAGTAAATCTTATTTTTATATTGATAGAATGTAATTCATATAAATAGCATTGTTAAACAGAAACTTATAAGATTACGATTTGCATGATATCATCATATTTTTGTGTATGATCAAGTGTTACAAGTGATAAATATTGTATCATGACTCAAATACATAATCTTTCAATTATCAAAGCCGATCCATTACAGTAGAAAATCGAACCAATTCATTTCGATAATTAGGATAGTGGGAAGATCTAGTAGCACTTGTATCCTTTCTCAAGAAAGCTTTAATATCAGCCTAGTGATTTGGCGGTTTCTGCTCCACTTACAATTCAAGGCAACAACCTCGTCCACGGCTGCTTCCATAAATGAAGACACCAACCTAATGAATAGCCATTAAAGTGACGAGTTTCATGATTTGTGGCCTTCCATTGTTCTTGGCTAAATTCATTGAGGACTTCACCTTTTCTTTCTGCTTTTTCTGGGGGATCGGATACTATACTGATCAGTAGCACTTAAACCATTAATTATGAGTTGTAGTAGTCTGTGGAGGTCGATTGGACAATTTGATTTATGATGGGATGGAATTGAATTGAGATAGGATCGGATAAAAAAAAAACTAAGAACTAGAATCGGTCCAAAAACATATTTAGTTCATTTGATTTGATTATGTTCGTTCAAATTGATTATTTTCATATTTAAATTAATTCATAGGACCAAATCGAATCAACATATATTCCATCTGATTCGATTCTTTTCAAATATCGATTCGGTCTAGTCTGAATTGGATCATTGCTCACCCCTATCGATATGCGTTGGAGTTGTGTAGTCCTACATTTTGTTTAAAACAATTACTACAATTATAATTGCGTCGAAGTTGTAGTCCTACATAGTGGTGAAGTTAGGTTGAAGTTAAGAAGGGCTAAAGCCAGAATTTTGTCTAAGGTGGTGAGTCCACTTAGATGAAAAATACACATGATAAAATAGTTTTTTGTTAACTTTGCATATCATTCATGATATGAGGAAATTTTTGGTAAATTAAAATACATTAACAGTCAAAAACATCAAGAATATCACTATGTGTACCAAACAATTAATAATGATTTGGTTAGTCGTTCTATTCAAATGATGTTCTTTGTCAAAAATCGTTAGTAACAAATTTAGAAAAGATAGAAGTTAATAAGACTTTAACCTCTTCTTCATTAACCAATTAGTCCCCTCATTTAGATTCCTGACAATGCCACTAATCCTAAGATTGTACAAGAATCCTTTTGAGCCCCTTTCGTCTGTATCTTTGAGACACCTTTTTTCCTTAGCAATATATTTTTCACCCTTATAAAAAAAATGGTACAACTACAACTACAGTTAGCATAGTCATAACTCCTATGGTTAGCAATATAACCTATCTTTTTTTCTCCTCTTAATAGTACAAATGAAATGTCGGCATTGGGTTTATCGTACGAGCTGAACTCCCAAAGTTCAAAATTGTAGTTAATGTGAGTATGACCCCATGGGAAGTGGAAGAAGGGAACCTTCACTACACTACACGTGTTCTCAAAGATGAAAGATGTTACGATCTTATTTCACTAGTAATTAGAAGTCCACTTAATATGGTTAGTCTTAAAATATTTTGATTTTGAGTGTTTTATGTGATCAATGATCAATAAATTAAATATTTAGAAGCAGAACCCTCAATGGAACAAATAAAATTTGGAAGATGCAATTAATTTTCTGGATTCAATCGCAACAAGACGAGGGAATCACGAGTATGAATTGAGTGGTGAAATTGTGTTTTATATTGCATCGAATGAAATAATTTAATAAAATTTCGGTTTGGAGTAAAATTTTAGATCAATGGTAATTCTCCTTCCCGTAATACTTTATTTTAACTCATTTGAAATTCGTCAATCCCATTGTTGAAATAATTAATTTTTTTTATAATTGGTGAAATTGTGTTTTATATTGCATCGAATGAAATAATTTAATAAAATTTCGTTTGGAGTAAAATTTTAGATCAATGGTAATTTTTCTTCACGTAATACTTTATTTTAACTCATTTGAAATTCGTCAATCCCATTGTTGAAAAGATAAAATTATTATAATTCCTTCTCTAAATTCGTCAAAATAAACAACTGTTAATTATATAATATTTAGTACCATTATGTAATTAACCTAGGGCAAAGTCAGCGGTGCATAGGTTACAAAACCTATATATATGTACTCGTGTAAACTGTGAAGAGTATCCAATAATATAATCCTAAAACCTGTGAGGGAGATCCTTACCGTGGACTAGTGTCATATTGACGAAAGCACATTAAAAAACTCGGTGTTCTTTATGTTTTCTTGCAAGTTTGACATGGTATCAGAGCCTGCGATCTAAGTTCTTGGGATCGATCGTTGTCGGGTTCTTGGTTGCCGCTGATTATTTTTCTACGCCTGGATCTCGGCTAGGGTTCTTGGTTGCCGTTGATTATTCTTCTACGGCGGGTTTTTGGCTAGGGTTTCTTCTATTTGTCGGCGGCTGGTAACTTATCTTCTCGACTGGATTTTGTCTACTACTGGTGATTATTCTTCTCGGCATTATTCTTTTTCTTCTCCGTTGGATTTTGTCGGCTACTAGTGACTTTTCTTCTCGGCTAGCCTTCAGGTTGGGTTTCTTTGGTTATTCTGCAGGTTCGTCCTTGTTCTTTTAGTGCTTCCTTGGTTTGTTTCCTTGTCCTAGTCTTCGTTTCTCTTCAAGCTTGTTTCTGCTGCGTACTTATTGCCTTGTACACATGGACACGGGAAGGATGGAGGTTGTTACAACCAAACTTGATGGCAAGAACTTCCCTTTCTAAGAGTTTCAGTTCCGAAGTTTTGTGGCTGGGAAGCGTTTGCTTCCAATTCTGACCGGCAAAATTCCCCAGCCGGCCGACACGGCTTCGGATAAGGAGAAGAGCGATTGGGATGCTAGCAACGCTCAATTGGATTTTGAGAACGGTTGACATGGGCACTGGTCTTAGCATACGTCGTTTTGCTACGGCTAGTGAGATGTGGACTCACATCTGTGCTATTCATTCTCAGAACAACGCATCTCGTCAGTTTGAACTGGAGAGTGAGCTTGCCACCTTTACTCAAGGGGATCTTCGATCTTATTATCAAGCTCTTGTTACTCGTTGGATGAGCTGGATATGTTGATGGCTTCTTTTAATGACACTCCTGCTACTACGGCTACACTTCGAGATCGCGATCGTTCCAGACTCATACAGTTTCTTATGAAACTTCGTTCTGAATTTGAGGCTATCCGCGCCTTTATCCTCCATCGCAATGTTTCCTCCATCGATGAGGCTCTCGGGGAGCTATTTCGTGAAGAAACACGTCTTCACAGCCTCTCTCAGCTCGACAATCATGCTGATTCTGCCTTTGCTGTGGCTCGCTCTGGGGTGGCCGTCCTCAGTTCCAGCATGGCGATACCAATCGCCTCACTTGCCAATTTTTTCATGAAGTCAGTCATATTCAACCCTACTGTAAGGAAAAGAATTTCTATATTTATCGCAAAAAGTCTAGACATATTGTTCTTGAGTGCAAGGCAGCGGCGCGTCGCAACAAGGGCTGCCAGGCACATGGCGCTCGTGGGTCTGATTCTGGCAGTAGCTCTACTCGTCCTGTTTACGCTGTGAATGTTGCTCCATCTGGCTCGGGGGAAGCAACTCCTTCTTCGACGGGTGGCTCGGCCGCAGCTCCTCTCGTCGGGTCTCACTCATGCTGATGTTCGTCGACTGGTAGCCGAGGCATTACAGGATGCTCTCCCTGGTGCCCTCTCTTCTGCTTTTGCTACTGGTGGTGGTAAAGGTACTCAATCTCGTTGGCTCCTTGATTCAGCTGCGTTTAATCACATGACTAATAATAGATCACATTTTTCATCCTTACATACTGGAGTTAAGTCATCTTTACAAGTGGCCAATGGGGCCAAACTTTATACTCAGGGTCTGGGTACAATTATGTCTGGCGCAGTTACATTGCCCAATACTCTCTATGTGCCCCAATTAGTTCCTTAGTTGGTTTTCGTTGGTCAATTGACGCAGGATAGGTATGCGGTTAGGTTTGATAATCAGGGTTGTGTTGTACATGATCAGATCACGTGGAAGGTTCTGGGGAAGGGTAATAAAGCTGGTCACGTTTTCGTCCTTGAGGAATTGGGTTACTCGCCTCGGCAGGACGCAGACGAGCTGAGTTCTTCGAAGGATGGCAGCGTATAGGGTGATGTAGGCGACGATTTTGATGTTGACAGGAGCTATGTTGAAGATTATTTTTTGTTGAACCAGAATCAATTTTATGATATGTCTTTTGATTCGCCAGATTTGTTGGCTTGTTCTGTTAGGTCTATGAATTCTTTGGATTTCAGTGTACGAACCTCTGTTTGGGATTTATGGCATCAACGTCTTGGCCATCCTCATAATGCTCGGTTACTTAGTATGTTTCGGCGCAACCTGTTACCGGATTCCCTTGGTTCTAAATTTGGTTCTCCTCCACCGTGTGTTAACTGTATTGAAGCCAAGACCTCTCAATCCTCCTTTTCTTCAAGTGACACGGTGTATGAGTTCCCCTTTGACTTAATTCATACCGATTTATGGGGTCCTTCACATGTAATATCGCGTATGGGTTACAAATATTTCGCGTTGTTTATTGATCATGCCACTCGGTATGCATGGATCTATTTCTTACGAGAGAAATCAGAATTAATTGATCATGCTAAGGCATTTGTTCAGTTAGTTCGCACTCAGTTTGGTAAGACAGTGAAATTATACGGTCTTATCCGGGTGGTGAGTGCAATTCACATCCTCTGCTGGAGTTGTATCGATCTAATGGTATTATTTCTCAGCAGTTGTGTCCGGGGGTGCATGTCTCAGCAGAATGGATTGGTTGAAAGGAAACATCGGCATGTGCTGGAGCTGACTCAAGCTCTTCTTCTGCAGGCGCAAGTTCCCCGTGGCTTTTGGGTTGAGGCAATCCATGTTGTCGTCTATGTGATCAACCGGCAGATTAATTACTTCCAGTTTGCAGGATCGCTCTCCTTACTTTTGTCTATACTCCAAACAACCCGATTATTCATGGTTGAGGGTGTTTTCTTGCGATACAGTGACCGTCATAAGGGGTACCTTTGTTATGATCCTCAGGAGCGTCGAATGCGCATATCTTGTCACGTTGTCTTTCTTGAGCAGGTTATGTTTTACTCTCTTCCTCCTGAGGAGCACAAGTCTACTTTGAATTTTCTTCAACCTTTGCCTGAGTTCAATATTACTCCTCCTGTTGTTGTCGAACCAAGTGGCCCGGATCCGCCATCTCACCCGGTTACTCCATAATCCTCACATCAATCCTCCTCATCGAGCTCTTCTGGCCTGGGTTTTTCCACTTCCACTTCATCTCCCTCACATCACACCCAGTCCACGCCGTCCTCTTCCTCCTCCTCCTCCTCTGATTCGAGTGTCCATTCTAACCCGCCATCGCCTCCCATGCTTCGTCGGTCCAATCACAGCACTCTAGGCCAACCTCCTCTTCGCCCGAGGGACTACAAAGGTTCTCTGTTAAACCAATTCCAGTCCCTACTCACTATCGATATGCAGTTGTTCATCCCGAGTGGGATGCAGCCATGGCTGAAGAGACTCGTGCGCTTGAGGTGAATAGGACAAGGGATATCGTTCCTCGAATTCCGGGTGTTCATGTGCTTGGTAATTGCTGGGTGTATAACATCAAAATGTTTCCGGATGGTAGTATTGAGCGTCATAAGGCTCGTCTTGTGGCACAGGGTTTTGGGCAGGAGTATGGTATTGATTATGACGAGACATTTGCCTCGGTGGTTCGTATGCAGACTGTCCATCGTATTTTATTGTTGCCGACATGCGGAACTGACCGTTTATTCAGTTAGATGTGAAAAATGCCTTTCTGCATGGTGATTTGAAAGAAACCATTTATATGGAGTGCCCTCCTGGATATGACAAAGGGGGGAAGGATGTGATGCAAACTACGGAGGTCTTTGTATGGGTTGAAACAAGCACAGTGTGCATGGTTTGAAAATTTTCATGGTACGATTCTGCAGGCAGGCTTTTCTCAGAGCACGAGTGATCCTTCTATGTTTTTGCGGAACACAGTTCATGGCATTGTTGTTTTGTTGCTCTATGTTGATGACATGATAGTGACAGGCAGTGATGTAGATGGAATCCGAGAGCTAACGCCGTCTTTACATTCTGCATTTATTCTCAAGGAGCTAGGGGATGTGTCATATTTCCTTGGGTTGGAGGTGAGTCGCTCGAAGAAGGGGTTGTTCATTAGTCAACATAAGTATATTGTTGATCTTCTTGAAACAACTTAATACAGTGACTACAGATCATGCTCTCCTCCAATGGAGCATAATCTAAAGCTAAGTAGAGACAATGGAGAGTTGCTGGAAGATCAGACCTTCTACAGAAGTATAGTAGGGAGTTTGATTTACCTCACTCACACCAGACCTGATATTGCTTATGCAGTACATAATGTGAGTCAGTTTATGGGGGCAACAAGAACGTTACATTTGGATGTTGTACATAGGTTGCTGAGGTACTTGAAGCATATGCAGGATGTGGGAATGTTTTTTCTAGCAGATAATTCATCTATATTAGAGGGATTTGCTGATGCAGACTATGCAGGATGCCTGGATACTCGACAATCCACTTCTAGATTGTGTGTTAGACTCGGTCGTTTATCTCATGGAGATGTCGCAAACAGGATAAGGTGTTGAAATCTTCAACTGAGGTTGAGTATCGTTCTATGTCGGAGTTGAGTTCTGAAATGGTTTGGTTAGAGCGTCTGATGAATGAGCTAGGAGTCGAGTGTCAGGTTCCGATGCGTATTTATGGAGACAATACTAGTGCTATTCAGATAGCAATTAATCTCGTGCTTCATGATAGGACAAAGCACATAGAGGTTCACGTACACTACATTCGGCAGCTAGTTGCAGAAGGGAGGATACAGCTGAGCCACTTGTCGACTGAAGACCAAACTACTGACTAGTTGACAAAGGTTGTTGCATCCAGCCGACATTGGTATTTATCTTGCAAATTGATGTTACTCACACGACATCAATTTGAGGGAGGGTGTTAATTATATAATATAAAGTACCATTATGTAATTAACCTAGGGCAACGTCGGCTGTGCTTAGGTTACAAAACCTATATATATGTACTCGTGTAAACTGTGTAGAATATCAAGTAATATAATCCTAAAACATGTGATGGAGATTCTTACAGTGAACTAGTGTCATATTGACGAAACCACGTTAACAAACTCGACGTTCTTTATGTTTTCTTGCAAGTTTGACAACAACATTTTAACAATTCCGAATGACGCCAATTTCAACGTTGGCAATATTTCACAATTCCCTTGCTCAAACTATCACTTAAGTTAATTAAATATTGGCTATCTCAGAAAATTCCAACAGAAAAATTAATGCCTGATATTTTCCGCTTTTTTCCTCCGAGCCGCAATGCCGATCAAGTTAGGCTAACTCCAATGCATTCCCCATAAATGGAGAAGTCTGCAAAAAATGGAGAAAAGTAGCCTCCAATGGATCCCCATAAATGGGGAAGATCTCCAAAAATAGGGAAAATCGTCATTTGGATCGCTGAAAATGGGGTAGGTTTTGGCGATTATGTTAACCTTTATCATTATCAAGTGTTGTGTGTAATATTTAAGTTTTATCATTTTCAAGTGTTGTGTGTAATCTTTAAACTTTATCATTATCAAATGTTGTGCGTAATCTCTGAGTTGTATCATTTTAACTATTATGTGTGTAAACACAACTTAGGCCTTCGTTCTCAAAATTTGAAAAATTTCTATCGGAAAATTTGTATTTAAAAATGATGACAAATTATACAAAAATTAACATAAAAAAATTATATTAAGATGATAATAAGTACATTCTTAAGTAAATAAAAACTAAAAAGAAAAAAATCTTCAAATTTGGGGATAATAGTATTGGCGCCAAAATAAAAAATGCGCCAAATTTGGAGACTTGAAGGTGGCCTTACAAATGCCATACTCAAAAAGAATATCCTGCGATTTACAAAATCCCAAATAGAGGACATGGATGCTTTTTGGTGTTTCAGTTTTGTTCAACATAAAAAGAACATATTATAAATCCGAAATTTCCAAGGAAAGGACAAAAAATATAACACGTAATGGATCAGGGCGCGTTTTTTTTTTTTTTTTGCCATAGATAGATCGTAAATAGATAGGGTGTTACAATTCTTGAAAATTAAAGGCGGTAGTCAACCTAGTGTTGAGCTACCGATGCAAGGGCCGTTTTTGCCACTCAATGGGCAGCCCTGTTAGTATGCTTAGAACCATAAATAAACGAAAAAAACACAAAATAAGTCATCCTTCGACAAACTTCTTGATGCACCCATCCGCCAAGTAGAGCCTTCATATCTCCTATGAGTCAAGCTTCAATAGGCCAACAGTAGAGTTGATGTACAAGCTACCTGCAAGATGAACACACAAACGACCCCTAACGGAGCAAAGCAAATTTCAAGTACCAACGGACCTCTACCAAAGATGCTCCACAAGCTCTATGAACTACTCCGCATGCTGTGAAGTCGTCGGAGAAAGATGAAACGAATCCCTATAGAGAAGCCTTGTCGGTGATGGTACCAAACAGTCGCACGAAGACGAAAGCGGCGAGATTGGGGAAAACCGACGAAAGAGGGCACCAAACCTTATTTTCTAAAAGAGTTTGAAATTATAATTGAAAACAAATAATAATAAAAAAGGGAAGGGGGGGGGGGGGAGTTAGTAAAATTTATTGAGCAAAAGAAATGTAGAAAGTGGCAAACTCAATCAAATAAAAACGTGAACGTGCAGTTATGAATTATGCTAAGGGAAAAGTAAAAAAGTGTAAACAATAATTATGAAAATCGGAACACCAAAAGAATTAGATGAAAATTAAAAAATTAAATTAGTAATGCTTATCTTGGACGGTTGGAATCCACCGGGGATTGTAAGTTGTAACCGTCTTGCCACGAATGAGAGATGGAACTGCACAAGAATGGAACCATCGGTCATATTGCGGCCGCCGAAAAGTGGCCATCCGTCGGATAGATTCGCTGTTCCCGGTACCCCAGCACGCAACTCTTTTGAGACCCTGCAAAAAAATAGGCAGAATCTCCCGGAAAAAGGATTTGATGGGTGGAGGAAAACCAGAAGCGGCGACACATGATGGCGTTGGGCAGCAAACTGCTGGAGCGCACGGTGGCGATAATGAGTGTAATCCCACAAATGGGCTTCGTACCGCCCTGTCCACCGTTGCCTGGTGACGCCTCTCCGACAAATGAATAGATTTGTTCGCTAGGAATAGGGCATGAAGGAAGAGGAAGAGAACTGGCCGATGCCCGGTCTCTCGTCGGGATTTGCATTCCTCCGGCATTCCGCAGATTTGGATTAAGGGTTCAAGTTTGGGGATTTTCCGCGTTTTGTTCTTGTTCAAGCTTTTCTTAATTAATATTTATTATAATTGAGAGTATTAGCTATTTTTTTCTAAGACGTGATAGATATTTTTTTTTGGTGAAAATCAATGCAGTTAAAAGCGTGTTTCTATCTAGAAGCGAAAAAGGGGTAAAACCGTAAAGCATATAATTAAAACGTAAAAACGTAAGTTTTTGACGCACGTTGTAAAATAACTAAAAATCTGTTAAGTACGGCATATACTGTATAAAATATGAGTGCATATAATTTAGATAAGTTAATAAATACTTTCAATTCATGCCTAAAGTAGAACAACTTATAGCCTCTTAATAATAAGTTCATAAACATAAATATTAACAATAAGCAGTTGTCCCCTCTATGCTAATGAATTTGGGAAGAGCCTAGCTGGTAAATTAGATTACTCTATTGAAGCTGAAATGTATTCAAGTACCATATGTATCATATTATTGGTAATTTACCTTTAATTTCATGAAAATAATACCTATTTAGTGATCTAAAAGCGTAAATTCATAAAGCGTTTTGGTGACCTAGAAGCGTAAAAACGTAAGCTTTTAAGGTTTAAAGCGCAATTTAGTCCGATTTTATACACTTAAGTTTTTATATTGAAACGAAAGCGTTTTGCTGACCTGAAAGCGTAAAATCGTAAGTTTTTAAGTTTTAAAGCGCGATTTTGACTGCATTGGTGAAAATAGTCCATTAGTTGGAAAGTTCAAACCGAATTAATGTTTATTCTATTTTTTATTGTTTTTTAAATTGATGTAGTGTATTTAATATCGGTCACAATTGTTGATCATTCAAGTTAACGGTTAATCCACGAGTCGAGTCAAATTGGTCTAATTATTTTGAATTTTAGACATGATAGAGATTTAAAAGAATTCAGGCAAAAACAGTCCATTAGCATAAAGTTTATGCCAAATGAAAGTATTACAAAGTGATCATCCAAAGTTAAGATTCGAGGTAGACAAAGAAACTCGAGAGATGGATATGTGGTATGAAGTCACAAATGAGTATAGTGGGAACAACTAAGCGGTGATCGGCGAGCAACGATAAGAAGTCGGAGACGGAAATTTACTACGGCTCATTCCAATTATTTTCTATTAAAATAGCCGTTATTATTTTGGAGAACTATACATTTTGTTTGATTGCAAAACGATAAGTCATTATAATTTGCAAAGAAATTTTTGTTTTCGTAGTTGGTTTTATAGAAAATAAGATAATGAAAATATTAAATGTAGGGTAAAATGGCTGCATTAGACAAATAACTCATTTGAAAATGTATCATCTGCATTTTTTAAAAAAAATAATATATTTGAAAATACCTACAATATATACATGATCAAAAATATCTATGTATCTCAAATGATTATGTTTGTACAAATCACTCATTTTAAATCCACAAGCAAACCATAAATCTTCTTAAAAATTTGATGAATATAGGGTTAGAGGAGGATTAGAATGTGATTCTCTAACAATTTAAACCACAAAATACTAAAAAGTAAAAACAAATGTTTTCCCAAAAATTAGCTACTTACACATCTAAAATTAGGACGAGAAAACTTGTTTCTTAAAGTTGAAATTTATAATTAACAAATTTTCTTTTCTTTCTTGTGTAGAAAAACTAGTTTTCCTCTAGTTGACAACTTGGGATCAAATTCCTTCTCTTGTCTTATCTCTCTCTCTCTCCCCAGTTTCTTTGTTTGTCTCTCTCTAGCAAAAAGGAGCCAACTTTTTCTCATCAAATCAGATTCAAATTTTGCCGAGAAGAGACGAAATCACGAACCAACAGTTGCTTGCAATAATTAAATTGATAAACAATCAAATTAAGATTTCTGACGACTTTCAGGACGACTTTCAGGCGCATGCTTGAGAGAGAGACGAACAGAGAAACAGAGGGAGAGAGAGATCGAGAGAAACGGAATCACAGCAGCTTTACCTTCGTTTCGTTGTCGTAGTAGCTTGCATCTGTTGATTTGCATTGAAGGCGGTTCATTGTTCTCTTTCTCGTTTGTGAGAAATCCGAGCATCTTGAGGATTTGATAGAGAGACACGGCGACCCTCCTCTGTCCCCTGTCCCTTTCTTCTTCTTCTTCTTCCCACCTCGCTCTTTAATGCGAGTCTCTCTATTTATTCCGATCCCCATTTGCCCTCAAAATCAAACTCCATAACGAAATCCCAGTTCATTTCTTATGCAATTTTGAGCTGCACGAGCCTTTTCCAAGGCAAAGTTTTCATCTTTCCCCCCTGATTTTTAATGGGTATGCTCAGGGCTGCTTTGTTCTCGAATTTTCTTTGATTGGTTGTTTTCATTATAACGTGGCATGGTTCAATTCCTCCCTTTGATATGAAACAATTTCTTCTTGCCTTTGAATTTGTCTTGTTTTGATGCTTGCTGGGTATGGAACATGTGAACTATCATCATCAAGTTTGCCTTTCCTAAGCCTTTTGAGTTTTGGGGTTTTCGCTCAAACTCTTCCTATATATATATTTTTTTCCAGAACCCAGTTTTGATTGTTTGTGCCTGATATGTAGATGGACGTTGAAGAAGAAGAAGACCATAAAGAAAGTGCATGACTTTTGACCTTTATGATGATCCTCCCTCAGCTTGATACTTCAACTAAGGGATCGAATTCGGCATGGGGGATAGAGATAGGAAGGATATAAGGCCCCTTTTGCTGAGATTTGGTGTAGTTGTATCGGTTTCCTTTGCTGGATTCCTAGCCTCTCGCGTGGCAGCCAACAGAATCCATATGGCCAAGCAGCAGCAGCAGCAGCCTCCTCGTTCCCCGAGATCTCCAGGTTCGCATCGATCATTTCGTACTGCCAATGGATTGGTTTTGTTTTGATTTTGTGCTGTTTGTGTAATTTCTATATACTAAAATGATCAAGATGTTTTTTCCCCAATATTGGTGGCTTAGATCATGAGAGTAGTAGTAAAGCTGATGTTGGAGCAAGCAAGGCCTTTTGCGATGATGACATTCCTTCTGTGAAAAGAAGTCCTGGTTCTGGTTGCATGGGATTGGATGGACAAGTAAGTTTTGATCATAAGCAGATTGGAAGATGGCCAGTTGTTTTCAAATTTAATGCGTAACCTGTTTGTTGATCTGGTGTTCTATGGCAGAATGTTGTTTGCAGGGTGAAGGCTGCCGGTGAAACTTCCACGGGCAACTTTTCACCAAGCTGCAAGCTGAGTGGAGATAAAGATGGCTACTTATTGCCAGAATTCAATGATCTAATAAACGATTTCGGTGTTCCTAAGCAACTTAGAAGTGCTGAGGAGGATGAGAAAGAGATTAGGCATTTAAAGAACAAGGTGAAAACGTTGGAGGAGAGGGAGAGGAAGCTCGAGGCCCAACTGGTAGAGTTGTATGGCCTCAAAGAGCATGAAACTGCTGTCACTGAGCTGCAGAACCGAGTCAAGATAAACAACATGGAGACCAAGCTTCTCACCCTCAAGATGGAGTCTTTACAAGCCGAAAACCAGAAGCTTGTGGCTCAAGCTTCGGAACATACAAAAACTGCTTCTGAGCTGGATGCTGCGAAGGCGAAGATCAAGTTGCTGAAGAAGAAGTTGAGATCTGAAACTGAACAGAACAAGGAACAGATCTTGGCACTTAAGAAAAAGGTTACCAAGCTGCAAGAACAAGAAAGCGGTGCTGCTTCCAGTGATTCTGAGCAGAGGCTGAAGGATTTGGAGGTACAGACAGAAGAGTTGACAAAGTCTAACATGAAATTGAAGCAAGAGAACTCAGATTTGGCTCATCGATTGGAAGCCACCCAAGTGCTTGCAAATTCTGTTCTTGAAGATCCAGCGGTACTTACTTGTTTCGTTGCTGTTTTACCTTTGATTTAATTAACATAAATTGTCACGGCTGTTGTCACGGCTGTCTGGAAATGCTTAAGCAAAAGAATGCCTTAGATGCCCTCTAATTAGCCTTATAGTAGGGAGGGATGAAAAGGTTAAAGAGTTATTTTTTGGACTTGTGGGTTAGAACTGGATCAAGTAACAGGGTTTGGTTTAGGAGTACGAGTTAAAATGGAGTGTATAGGTCAGCTAATTAGGATCTATGTTTTTCTATAGTTTATTTGGTTGAGTCAGCATGCTAATCTGGACAATCAAGAAGAAAAAATTTGACAGAGATGTATCAACTTGTCAATGATCCGAAAGTTGAGTGGCCATTCACCAAACTGACCTTTTTTGTTTGACTGCTGTTTTTTCTTTGTATGAAACTGGGCATCTTTTGTGTCTATAGATGGAGGAGCTGAGGCAATTGAGCAACCGGCTAAGCGAGGAGAACATTCATCTGAAAAAAGAGGTGGAGCGACTCAAAGCCGATCGATGCTCAGACGTCGAAGAGCTTGTCTATCTCAGGTGGATCAATGCCTGCTTGAGGTATGAGCTGCGAAATTTTCAGGCGCCGAATGGGAAAACAGCTGCACGAGACCTGAGCAAATCACTGAGCCCCGAGTCTGAGGAGAAAGCAAAAAAGCTGATACTTCAGTATGCGAATCCTGAAGGAATGGGGGAGAAAGGAATGAGAATGGTAGATTTTGAGACAGATCAATGGATTTCCTCCCAAGCATCATACATCACAGATTCCACACACTTTGATGACACTTCCTCAGTATCAACAAAGGCCACCAGCATCAGCAACCATAGCCCCAGAAAGCTCAAGATCTTCAAGAAGCTCAGGAGGTTAATACGTGGGAAAGATGCTCACAGCAAAGATGAGCACAGGATGGAAGATTCTGATTATCCTAGCAGTGTGTCAACTGGGACTGATGCAGGAAGTGACACACAGTCCAATAGAGGTCTGACACCATTGATTTCATATCGGTACTCTACTGATAGTCAAAGAATGAGCATTCCTGGGTTGTATGATGCTAAGGATGTGGAGAGTCTTCGTGCAACGAGTGATCTGGGGTCCACCGATTTGCTCAGGAGGTTTTCATCAGGCCCAGAAACAAGTAGAGACTTTTTACCTGAGAATGATGACCTGGGGAAATCTGACTTGGTTAGGTTTGCTGGAGTATTGAAAGATTCCAATGGTAATAATGTAACGGAGCTACAACATAGAAAAGGGAAAAGCAGTATCTTTTAGCTGATACATATCTAAAGAATAATCTCTGGTCTAAATGCATTACCTAGATGCATGCTGTATACAGTATACTACTTGTTTTGTAGTTGTGAAATGAAACGGGGAAGTGAAAAAGTTGTGAGCTATGACTATTGAGTTCTTGACTTCTTTCTCTGCATACTTCAATTCTTAAAGCTCCATCAAGAGTGGTATATATGTATACACTGTGGAACAAGGGTTATACTCAACCCACTTGGAACTCAACAACTAATCTTAATATTAATCCTCGGCATCTAAATCAATGGGGCAAGTTCCATCATCTACATTGGCTAGAGGATTGTAAAGATGTGAACTAGGATCCATGCACCCTTCAACTAGATCAAGATTGCATCGATCACCCTGCAAATTTCACAGCACAATGTAACAGAATTAGCAGCCTGTCTTTTTCATTTTGACACTTGAGCATCAAGAAAGGGTTTACAAGGACTTGGAAATGAATGCTTTTCACTTACTCCTTCGATCGACAAGTTACCAATCATTGCGCATCTCGTGGCAACAACCTCAGTGTCCGGGAATATTGCTCTGTCACATGCACCTTCTTGACTTAACTCTTGTGCTAGACCCTGTCATGAAAAAGTTATAGATTCAACAAATACCAAAATTTTCATCCTTGATTTGTACGGAAAAAAACAAGTAAAAGCTGTGGATTCTTCTTCGTTCTGGTTACCTCGTTGAAGAACTCGATTTGTTTGTTTCGCCAAGCCTTTGGAACTTGGAATTGCAGTCTGTAAGGGCCATCCCAGTCAACTCCATTTGTGAATGAGAATATCAAGTTCACAGCTGCAGTTAACACTGAGAGTGAGCCAGTGGATGTACAAGATAAAGGTAAGAGATCAACAAAATTAGGTAGGGTTTGACCAACCATGCTTAGGAACACATATTTGGATGGAATATAATGGGGCATCAGCTTTTCCTCTAACTTTCTCAAGCATTGCCCTTGGCTCTCCACCACACATGATAGGTTGGTTAAATCCACCTGGAAAATGGTGCATTTCAGAAAACTTTCAACAGCATCAACACATTAAGCATCCTAGTTTATGTGAAACAAAAAAGAAGAAAAGAAAATCACCATTGAAAGCAATCCCAAATTCTTCACTTGGAGTGAGTTTCTTAGCTGCCGGATTGTAGAAAAGCTTCAGCATCTCTCCCTGAACGAGAACACAAGTACAGCATTAGGAGCTGACCATCAAAAGGAACGTGTGAATGCAGCAAAAGGTTTATCATTTGTTAACTTCCACACTCACAGAAGATGGAGGAAGACCATTCATGGTTTTCCAATAAACCGGTGCTCTTCCCATCTCAAACATTGCCCATGTTGGAAGTGCATATCTGAGCCAAAGGAATAACAGTGGACATTAACTATGGGATATTGATGTAGTTATGCTGCAATTAATTGAAAACTTAGTGATTCAACCACTATCAATCATCATGGAAGTAACAAAAGAATGATTCTTACTCTTTAACTTCCTGAGCCACTGGTGTCGTGGCAATAGTGGCTGCTGATGCAGTGACTTTCCCTGAAGTTCTCAATGTTGTGCTCTTAATTGGTGAACTCAATGGTACTGAAGCACCAATGAAGCCACTGACTGCGTAATAACCACATAATTAATTCAGCCATGCTGAAAGCCTATGAATCAGATCGAGATCGAAACTGATGCAAAAACCCAGTTAAGCGCGCAGTTGACGGATCAGGAATTAAGAAGCATCAATCTCTAGGGTGTTAGAAATGGGCATGTTTTTGCACAACCCATTTCAATTTAGTGTTAAATAGTATGAAAAAGAAAGAACCTGTGCTGTACAAAGAACCAATTCAACTTAATAATTCAGAATCTTTTTTCCCAGGCTTACCAAGAGTGTTTGAGATGGATGGATTGAGCTTCCTGGAGGTAAAAGATTGAGGTGGAGAAGTAACAATAGTGGCCATTCTTCCTGGATTAGGCTTAACTCAGGGACTGGACCAAAGTGTGGAATTGTTCTGCTAGAGATGAATAACTCAAGCGAAGACTGCAGAAGAAGTATATAGGGAATGGGAAGCAACCTCAATCACAAAAAAAAAACTTGCCAAAATAATATCTTTCTAATTTCTTTATTTTAGCCATATCCAGTTGGGAAGAAGACAAACAGACAAAATATCTCTGGTGCCTTGGGACAATGTAAACATGTTTTTTCCTTCTTTCTTCTTTGAAAGAGTACCCGTTAGGGTCCTATAAATATCTGCAAACCCCTCTTCGAAAGGAATTTCAACCCACTAAGCTTCTCATTATAGCGTTTGAAAGTGGCAGCAAATTAAGCTGCTACGAATCAAAACGAGACAAATGAAGAAAGGGAGAAAGTAAGGTCACTTGGTATTGAAATTGCTTATGGTAAAAAGTATACAACATTTGAACTGTTACAATGAAACGGAAGCTTACAACTGTTGCAGACAAAAACATCAGAATGCAAATGTAGCAGCAGCCAACAACACTCTTCTTAAACAGTAAACACATTACTTTGTTTCCAATATGCCACAAAACAAGAACAAGAACAAGGAAACAAAGCAATTATAATGAACAAATACGAATATCATCCATTGATTCATCCTAAGAGGGAGATCCCATCAACGATGAGAGCATCAGCCAGGACTTGATTAGCAGCCTGCGAAGGATGGACACTGTCCCAGAAAACATACTGAGTCGCATTCGGACACGTCCCCACCGACTTCGCGTTGCACAAAAGCACCGTCGTCTCAATCGTCCCTGTTCCGCAGCACCCCCTTCTCGCTTCAGTAAAACCTGCATGTTAATCAGTTCCCAACAGGGATATTAGAAACTGACCCAGTTCACAAAATTTCACCACGGACAAAGGGTAAGTTTCTGTTTCCCATTTGGTTACCGAAATCAGAAGGCTTTTTCACGAGATCGTAGAGTGGTTTGAAGATGTCGAAAACGACGATCTTCATCCCTGGCAGCTGCTTCTGCAGATTCGCCACCGCCGAGCCGATCTTCTTGTTGAACTGCTGAGCGTCCGTGTTGAATTGCGAGACGCAGCCGCTCTCATGGTACCCAAATATGGTTCTGGCTGCTGGCAGGCACCCCAGTGGCGGGAGTGACGTCAGCCCTAGCCTTCTCCCTCCCAGGCCATACAATCCCTGCGTCGTGTTAGAACGAAATTAGACAAGGTAGGAGTGGTAAAATTCATAATAATCAAGGAAAGGAAAGGAAATTTAGTTACCTTGACAAAAGTGTTGAATGAGCTGACCAGGTAAGAACCATACTGGTCAGCAGTGTAGACTTTGTTGAGCAGAGGGTTAACGTAGTAGTTCTGCAGGAAATCACTGCTGCCTGCACTCAGTACGTAGAGCGAGTCCTTGATGATTGTAGCTGATTTGTTGGCTCCTGCAACTTTGGCTAGCTTGCCTTTGTACTCCTTGAACAGCTCCAGCTGCTGAGACAGAGTAATTGCATGCTGCAACCCACCAACACAGAGAGAAACACAAAGTATTATACGGACATGCAGCAAAAGATGGAGTGGTAATTAGTAAGTTGATGATCTATCCCTGTGTGATCCAAAATTTTACATTGAGAGCAGCAGCTTTGTCGTCAAAACCAGAACCAGCAGAGGCGAAGTTGGCTCCAATTAGAAGGTTGTTCCCCATTGCATCAGGGCTCAGATATGCTGGTGGGTAAGTCTTGAATCCCAGAGTGTCAGCTGTCAATTTTAGGATGAGGTAAAATTAAGTATCAAATTGAGGGACTAAAATTTGGCAGCAGTGTGCATATGAAATATGAATCTAGTAAAGGAGATGCATATATTTACCAGTGATATCAGTGGCCAATTTGCCATTGCAGAACCTGCCAGTAGGCTGGTGGTTGACGAAGTCTCTGCCATAAGGAGGGTAATTTGCCTTGAAGATTGTGGGGAGGTAGTCATTGTTGCCGACATCAACGGCTGAGTCCCCAAATGTCATGATCCCGGGAACAAGTTTATCATCCTGTGCATGTGAAAGAAGCAATGCTGAAGCTGCAAGAAGAAGAAGAAGAAGATGAAGTAGAGACATGGTTGTGAAAGAGGTTCCCATTGTCTCTATTCCCCCCCTCTGGTTCTGTTCTGATTTGTGGGGAGGAAGGTAAGTAAGGATTGTTGTAGTGAGAAGAAGGTGTAGGGAGTTAGTTGCCTTGGAGTACAACTTATAAAGAGGGCATGACGGTGACTCAAAATAGAGAAATGAAGGAGGAAATATGAGGTCAATTACATAAACGATCACTAAACGGTGGGGTGACTGATAGGTTGGTCACTGAACTTTCATCTTTTGTTTTTGTAACACTGAACTAGTGAACTTTGATCTTTTTGTAACACTAAATGGGGAAAGTTAATCTGCTAACTTGAAAATTCGTTAGCAGATACTAACTAATATTCAAAATACATAAACTAATATCCAAGTACTAAGCATAGGCTAGTATTCAATGTTTGCTAACTGATATCCACCATGAATCAACTATTACCCAAAATTCACAAACTAATATCTTGACAACACATAATAGTATCCAAACATCACATAATTAGTATCCAGATAACACATAAGAGTATCCATATTGAATATTGGTTGGTTGATCGTGGATATTAGTTGGTATCTGCTATCTGAATACTAGTTTGTGATGTTTTGAATACTAATCTGTGATATCTAGATACTTAGCAGACTTGGATATTAGTTTATACATTTTGGATATTAGTTAGTATATACTAACGAATCTTCAAGTTAGCAGAATAACTAGACTGCACTAAATGGTGGTCTTTGGCAAGATGAATTCCCTAACAGTTGCGTGTTGAACGTGTTGGTGTGGTCTTAGGTAATTTGATGTGATTGAGTTGGGATTAGGTTGAGTGATGACTTTCGTTTGGATTGTTTGATCTCGATTCTAGCATCAATTTAGATGAGTTCCAATTAGCTAATTTGGATGAATAAAGTACACAATGGAAGCATACAAATAGACTTGATCGGTTTTTCAGTTATTCGAAATGAAGATGAAAGATTTGTTAAAATTCAAAGTAGAGTGACCAATATGTTAGAGACCCCAAATATGGAGGGCGATCGTGGAATTGGCCTGCGGAAAACAGAGATAACAATGATGGAAGTGAGAGTGTTGATGAAAGGAGGATGGGAGTTGAGAAATGGGTATCATAAATGAGAGTTGTTCAGAGAGCAATTATATTGGGCATTCAAAGCACATAACACAGCAAAGCTCACTATAAAGATAATTATATTTACAATTTTCGGGTGTACATAATCAAAATAAATATATGTACTCCTCTTCCATTCTGTAATGCTCTTCCAAATGTAGAAATGGTACCGAAATTTTGGAACGGTTCAATCGTTAACGAAATGTTTGCTAGCTGTTTATCTCGTAGTGAGTTCTCAACAAAGGCTATCCTCCAAACGAATTCACAAGTATTCATGCACATGTTTTCTTATCCCGAGTAGGGTAGGATAGGTGATCATACATTCATATTTATGCATCTCCTCTACTTTTACAACCACTTTGTACATTTAGGAAAGATGGGACATACACTTTAATTATGAATATATATATAAAATAAATATGATGTTTATTATTTGGCCAGGTAATGCATTAAGATTTAAGAGTGTTGCATTTCTCTGGTAATTTACTTGAATTTTTGTTGTGCTTTTGAAATTATTTTATCTGGTCTTTGTGGCGTAGACTTCTATGGAAATGGAAGTGTGACGCCATTTATATAGCAAGTTGACGATGTAATTAATTAGTAGTGTATACGTCCTTGTCGCGGTGGCAGTAAGCCGCGGCAAGTGTTTCTGGTAATCGTGATACGCTGAATTTTCTTTACTTTACCCATTGATGCTATGCATCCTATCAATCATCGTACATGATCTATGTTGCATCGATCTTTGCTTCACCATTTGGTCACACATTAGCAAATCTATAATAACGAAAACAAGCATGGATGATCGTTCAATCCCTATTGAGCCAACGCTAATGATACTTAACATACCGTTAGATTCTAAGTCATTATGCGCATGTAAGCTTCTATATGTAATGACCTTTAAACTTGGACAACAAATATATCATAATTGTTTGGTAATAACAAAGCCTACTAATGAAGCAGAAAATGAACTTCTCGCGTGAGGTCGTGTGAATAGTGGTCAGGCTAATTTAGCTACTTTAATTCATTAGTAATGAATGTTACCTACGCAGTGGTTGGTTAGGGGGTAATCGAAAGTTACTCGGCATAATAAATCTCGCGAAGGAACGAGAACACATAGTTATGTCATGTAATTATGTCCATGTACATATTAGTTTTATCCGTAGCTAACGGGTTAGTGATTTAAGTTGATTAGTAATTAACCATTACTTGGAAAGTCAGACCAACCACTCAAATTGCAATTACTAAAATATTTTTTGTAGCTAGGGGTGGAAGTATAGTATCGGTATTTTGGATACACTAATTATCACACTGAATTTATCATTATTTGGTATTATCGATTACCAAGTTATTTTTTTGGGTTTGTAATTGAGAGTGATTATTTAGTATTATTCGAGATTCGAGATATAAGATTGGAATTGATATATACCAAGATATCATGCAATACTAAAAATTTAAACATGATACATTGAATCTTCTCTTAACAAAGTGACCCTCAACTCCCTCTCAAATAAATAAATGTCATGGTTCCCCCTTAACTAAATAATAATTATCTATGTGAGTGTAAGAAATGACCAATTCTTATTGACTTGCGTTTATCCTCATGATGAAATATCTTAAAAGAATGATTGCTTAGTTGTATTGATGAATAATTATAGTGAAATTTAATTGAAGTTTAGAGAATTATTAGTTATTTAGGAATATTGAGGTATAAGTTTATTTCATAGTACATAATACTCCACTTATCATATACACAATTTTTTTTAATATTCAATCCGAACTACCTTAATTATTATTGTTTGTAATATGATGTTCAGACCAACGATGCTCAAGCGTATAGCTTTATCTAAACTGAAACCCTCATTTTGCTTAGAAGATCTGCCAAAATCTGTACTTATCCTTCGGGTAAAATACCTTGAGTACCACTTAAGTTTGAGAATTGGGGCAGACATACCACTTAAGTTTGAATAGGGCGTCGGGTACCACTGAACTCTATTATTTGTGCACCCGGTACCACTTAATTTTAATGTTAGATGCATTCCGTTAAAGTTAACAGAATATTCTTGGAATATTCTGTTTTCTAAATTTCTTAATCAGTCCTTCTACTTTTCTTATTGTAAAGAATCATTTTGACTTATGAAAAACATCAATTTTCATGATTTAGTTGGTATATTCTTTTGAATACTTGATACCAAATTGATTTGTGAATAGAAAATTTAGAATCAACTATCATTATAAGTATTTTTAATTATCATTATGTTTTCTAATAATTGAATTATTCTCTAAAGCAAATATATCCTATGAATTCTATTTAGTTGGAATCCTCTTTTGAAGACTTTGAAACCAAATCAATTTTTGAATAAGAAATGTAGAATCAATTATCATTATAAGTATTTTCAATTACCATTATAAGTTATAATAATTGAATAATTTGATGAAGCAAATATATACTATGAATTCTATATCGATATAAATAATATGAGAATGTTATATTTAATTCTCGTACATCATGCTGGTGTTGTATAATTTTCTATGTTAAATATCCTTGTAATTTTCTAATATTATATTTTAGATGTTCCATATTAATTAAATTTACTAATTCTAATTCTCTTCCTATAGTTGTATTTTTTTTCATATTTGTTACGGAATGTTGTAAATTTTATTTATTTATTACTTGGTTACTTTCGTTCTCTTTTCGTTCTAAATTTTCTTCAATTACTGGAATATGTTTAATTCTTTCTGACTCGATTCCATTTATCCTTCTTTGGTATTGATGTATTAATGATCGACTAGGTTCTATTTTAATTATATTTAATAGTATTTCTAATTGGATTAGCGATTTAAATAGATCTTCTAATATTGATTTTAAATATTTATTATTATATCATATATATTTATTCTTCTTCTTGGTATTTGTTTATTATTTTTACTAATTTATCTATTTTATTGTGAATTTTGATTAGTCATTTAAGTAATATTATGTTTATAATGTTTTTTAATTTCTATATTAGATAAAAACTTGTTGAAATATAGTTTTGGATGTTTTTAAAAGTTTTGGGTACCAAAAAGTAATTAAAATTTTGGGTTGGATGGAAAACTAGACGGATGCACATTTTGGCGACTTTAATGGTACCCGACGCCCTATTCAAACTTAAGTGGTATGTCTACCCCAATTCTTAAACTTAAGTGGTACCCAAGATATTTTACCCCTTATCCTTCCTTCATAGGTTCAAATGAATATCTTCTCATAATATGAGTATTGAGGATATTGTAAAATCTAATTTCTTTCCATGGTTGGAAATCTATATTTTTTTTTATAATAATATCTGTGCTTTTTATTAGTGTGCTAAAGCATGGTTGGAAATCTATATTATATGTTCAATTCTTTGTGTTTTCTTGTTTTTATAGTAATTTGTTTTATTCTATTATTTGAGTTTATGAGTGCTCGACCGGTGATTGTGGCTTAAAGGCTTGGAATGAGCTAGGTTCTAGTGAGTGACTGAGCCTTGAAGACCTAGACAAATAGCTAGATTATGATGAAGCTTCATCTTCGTTTTTTATTTAGTGATTATTAGTCTTAGACTATGTTTAGTCATTGAAGTATTTGTGTGATTGTGATCACTAAGTAGTAATATTGTAAACTAAATTATGGAATGTTAATTAGAGGAATATTTTGTTAGTATTCACATGCATGCATGCATAGACGATATGAGAGTAATCACTAGCCATATCACAAAATGGATACAACTAAAACTTGTTAGAAAATTAAAGAAACGACAAGGACTCAAAATATTCAAATCAACGAATGTATTTATAGGCTCAAGGAGTGTAGTGGGAGGGTGGAAAATATCTTAAATTATTGTAACTTCAGAGAGCATTAAGTCCTATGTATGTGCAGTGAAGAGTGTTCTTGAATGATACGTGAAATGGGTACTGGCTATGTGATTAATTGGAAAAGTACTAGGGGCTTTGAAGATGAAGTAGTATAGCGATAAGGGTTATGTTCATATATGGCGAAACAATCATGTATGAACAATTATGTACATGGCGAAACTCGAACCTTTATATAGGGGTGCCCTATTAAAAAAAATTTAACATATTAAAGAATTATTAAATATGAAAATATTGACTAGTACAAAGTTATAACAAAAACTCACTATGTGTTTTCATATTCTACTAAAATTGTAAAATACACTTACCGTCTATATATAGTACTCAATAAATCTCTTTCAATATATCATATTAGACAATCATTCATAAATCCATCACCTATTTGATGTGAAACTTGTTCTTCTTGTGTCAGAATGGTTGGAAAGGGGTAGCCCATAGCCAGATTGGGGTTAATTGGTAGTTTTGGAAAAATGTAAGGGTCTATGGGGTAGTTGTGTTATAATTGTATTTATGTTCGGAATACATCAATGATGTTAGTAAATGATATATGATCAACGATTAAACCTCTCGCACAACAATTCGAGTTATTGAGATCAACTAGTTCTTGACATAATATCAGAGCCTTTGTCCGGACTTTAGCAAATTTCAAACCCTTCTGAATTGGCTTTCGTTTGAATCAAACGAATGAGTTGCAGTATAAGTGAGATTAGGTTTATTAATAATAACAGTTCACAGTTCACAAGTTCAAATCAAATATACTATCCCTATTTATTATTATTATTTTTTTTCGTTTTTCCTCATCATACTCAAACTTCTGCCGAGCATTTTCGCAAAATTTTCCGCCTCAGCCATGAATGGACTAGCTGGAAGTTTAGTCTAACATTAGATATCATATTCATATATGCATGCATGTGGGAATAAGAATTAGAAAGGGAAAACAAATTGAAGTGGCAGTTGGAAGAGTAATAAATGGCGCCTGTGCCTGCCTGGCTGGTGATGTGCTCTCTCAGTCTCTCTCTCTCTGATGAGAGTCTTAATTAGCTAGCTAGTAGTTTGGTTGGAGTTGATGAGGAAAAGAGAGAAGCTAGAAACATCAAAGGAAAAGGAAAGGTGTCAAAGAGTTGCATGTGCTTCGAGTTGGCGCTGGTTGCGACTGAATAACTTTTAATGACCAGAAACACACACACACACACACGATCAATATATAGCAGCTCTAGGCACTTAGATTCTTTGAGATGGGTTTTACATAATGACGTAACTACAAAGTCAAAAGATGGCACCGAAAGGAAATTGTATGTATCTGTTTTGTTTCCCTCATCTGCATTCATTCACTTCCATCTCCTTAGTTGGCGGGAAGATGGAGGAAATTAAACTCTACCCTGCAGAAAGCTAAGGTGATCAGAGGAATAGCTGAGTTTGTGGATGGAAGGGATCAATTTGAATATGTGGTTGGGTTGGCTGTCTTTCCTGCTCCAAATGGCAGCCTCCCGATGTTTATTTGTCGGTCGAATGATATCCCTGCAACTACACTTGAAAATATTATTTTTTAAATTAAAATAAATAAGAAAACAAAGATAAGGTTCCCCGTTTATCTCTTTGTTCTTCGTTTTTTGGGTACATATATGGTTCCCTGTTTACCAGGCATCCTGTAGACTGTAGTTGAGTTTCTGTTGACAACGGTAAGAGGAATCTAGTAACCTATGAGATGTATTATGAAAATTGAAATCTCATCAGACAATTGAATTATAAGAATCAACAGGTTTTAGATATGGCATTGGACTTAGAGTCTAGATTTCGTGTTAGAATTCTTACCGTTTTCATCATTGACTGTTGATTTAAGTATTAGGTGTAATGAATTAGGTGTAGATTACGTTAATTTTCAACATTACAGTTTTCATCATTAACATGTCCTATATTTGTTCGGCATGCTAAGTGGTTATTAATGTTTTAGAGGGATAGAATAGTTAGAGTTTGGGGTTTACGGATTTGGATAGTAGAGTTCAAGATTTATAAGTTCATGGAAATTTTAGGGTTTAGTAATTTTAAGGTTTAGGATATTAGTTTTTAGGGGTTCATGGTTTAAGATTTAGGGTTTATGATTTAGTTTTTAGGCATTTCATGTTTTAGGTTTGTTCAAAGGTTAAAATTTTGGGTATTAATGTAAATGGTTTAGGATTTTGGTGTTTATGATCTACAATTTAGTATTTTAGAGGTCAAGGGTTTACAGGTTAGGGTTATATACATTTAGCATTTTAGAATGTAATAGCACAGTTTGATAGATAGTGGATGTAAGCTATGAATGAATAACTTTTTTTGAACAATATTAAGTTTTAATAATTCAAATTTCATATGTCTATTTTATATTCATGTCGTTTCAATATCGTCATTTGTATGGTCATTCTCTTCGCTTTTGGATTCTTTGATGTCTTCACCAATATTTTGTTAGTAGCACAAGTGGTTCTTGAATTGACTAGATGGCTACCCAATTTGGCCTTGTGGCCAACACAACCAATCTTATTGATCATGCGGTCAACCGCAAACCTCTACTAGACTTTGAACCAGTGTTTGTGAAATTATACAACAGTGGCGTTCCGATCGGCAAAAAGTTCATTTTGGAGCCTAAACCAATAAACAATTTTTAGTGGTCGAAATAATTAAATCGTAATTAAACCACAATACAAAATATTCTACTACTAACTTTTTCGATACAACTTCTAATACGATTATCCTTCCTTTAAATAAGATAGATTTGAACTTTAACACAAGTCAGCATAACTGCATACTGTACCTAGATTCATTAATTGGGTGCAATGCAATTGCAGCACAACCCAGTCGGTGCGATTAATGTGGTACATGTTCTTTTTCATACTCATACAAACACAATTCGTGGTCCAAAAGGCCTTCTGCTACCAGTACCAGACCAGACCATGTTTAAAATCCCAAAGCCAAATAAATGATTCCTGCTTACGTTTCCCTATATGCCCTTTTGACTTTTTTGCTTCTCTGTGGTAGCTAGTAAAAAAAAAAAAAAAAAAAAATTGCAACTCTCTGTAAATAGTAAAAACCTTCAAGTTTCAAAAAAAAAAAAAAAAGTAAATACCTTCAAGACTGAGCCCAGGTCAACGCACAACTATTTTCTGCATGCTTTCCCATTGCCAGTTCCGGTGCCGATGCATGACCTAACCCAATAAATACACAGCTACTCGAGCATTTGCTTTGCATGTGTTGGAGGAGGTTACTGTCGGCAGCATCCTATAATAGCTTTTTTCGGGTGGATAACTGTATCATCCCAAAAACAAGAATAGCAAATCGGTATTGGAAGTTGTACGGAAAGAGTTAGTGATAAGATATTTTGTGCGGAAATTATGGTTCAATCGTTTCATATAGCTGAAAATAGCTTATCGATTTGATCTCTAAAAAGAGGTTTTTACTGTCGAACCACCTATATACAGTACAGTTTCAGGAACATTGTTAAAAAACAGTCGAGTCCGGCAATACGATAATACCAAGTATGGAGTTGACGAGTTGTCCTCTGTTGGGAAAACAGAAGTGAGGAGTGATTGAAGCAAAATCTAACAGAAGTCTACAGACTAAAATCAATCTTACACCTTAATTTCCACCAAGAAACACGTACATAATGAAGCACACAATGCATGTCTCACCAAGTTGGGCACATGTGTAGTATAATATTGATTAAACCTTCCTTTTCGAAATAGATAGATTGAGAGAGGTAAACATTATAGGTAGAAATGAGAATCAAACTTATGGCTGCGGGTATTCGACCGTCCCCAATCCAGTCAACGCGGGAAATCACGCTTTGATCGGGTATGGGGCGGGTATGTGTAAAACCCGCAAAACGTGTGATGGGTATGAGGCGGGTATGGTTTTAGCCTCCCCGTCCCATACCCGCCCGATCAAGAATAAATTTTCAGATATAAAAAATACATCGATTAAATTGTAACTAATCAATAATAGTGAGGGTAACTCAAAAAAATATTTAGTAGAAATGTAATTGGGTGGTCAACCAAATAAAAACTTAATTCATTTTTCTCAACTCTCTTGTCACTCTTTCATTTTCTCTCGTGTTAACACGATTACGTTAGTTAGTTATTACTTAGTAGATGTATTATAGTAAGATAATAATGATTTGGATTACATTGTATTCCATCTTATGGATTAATGGATGTTTTAAGATAAGATGCTTTGAACCGTATTAAGAATGAGTGTTTCTTTGTTGACTTCATGATATAATAGGTGCGTTTAGTGTTATTAATGAAAAATTGCATATACAATTTTAGGTGTTACAATGTTGGATGTACGGGGCGGGTATTACCCATGGGTACCCGAAATCCACGAGTATGGGAATGAGTTTGCAAAACCTTCCCCCACATGGGTATGGCGCGGGTATGGGTGTGGATATTTGAAAACGGGGATGGGGATGGTTTAGGCAAACCCGCTCCATTGTCATCCATAGGGGTGTTCAAATGGTTATCATGATAATTAGCAAATCAAATAAGTCTAAATTTTATTAATTATGAAGTACAATATTATAATCAAATCGTCTCAACTAATACAACAACCAAATTAATCAAAATAATATTTAAACGGTTTGGTTAATTGGTTAACCAGATTAACCAATATAACGTCACATTAATTATCATTAAGTGAGAAATTTTTCGGTTAATGCATCAATACACATTTTATACATTGAATAAAACATAAAAATCGACACATAGTTATAATTCATCCTTACTATAAATACATACAACTAATACAATTATCTTACACACAATGGAAGTATTCACCTAACAAAAATATATGCAATGATATGGGGTTAATGAATTGTTGTGTTTGTCTGAATAGACTTAGTCTCTTAGCAATTATCATAGATTGTTAAGACCTTTCTTCAAGTTTTCATTCAACATAATGTATCGGTTTTACCTAAATTAAGTGTCGATATACTCTCGTCTACACTCTAGAAATACAAATATACACTATAGGAACAATATTGAGATTTATTTTTATGAGGCTAAAAGGGAGGAACGTTTGACTCTTGAGTGGTTAGGCAAAGTATTAAGTATGTACATACAATATATATTAGATAAATGGTTAATTACTTAACTGGCTAATTTGGCTTGACTGGTTAGGAGTGTCTGAAACGAAAGCAAACCACCTAAACCAAACAAGCTAAAAACTTTAACCAAACCAATTATCCAAATTAATCAAACCAAATTATCCAAATACTACCGGTTAAAACGATTACCACGGTAACCACTCCGTTTGAACACTCTTAGTAAACAAGGTGGATTCCGGCCACACCTTCGGCGCGTCTAAAATATATTTGGAATTTCGAGAACATATAATACATCATTGTAATCTATAAATAGTTTGGAGAGGATTTGTATATTTTAATAGATGATAGAATATGTTTCTAGACTCCATTAACATAGAGCTATCGCGTTTCTGACTTTGTATGTGATGAGATTTGCTACCGCTAGCACCTGTGACTTGATGGCAGTTATTGGAATGTATATCTTACTCACTAATCTTAATAATTCAAGTGATGACTAGGTATGTCCATGCTCTTAAGTAGACATTGAAGCAATAGTTAGCTAGATGGGTATACAAACAAAATGACTCCGAAAATAGGGTTGCAGCTTTCTTAAAGTAACCACTACAACTAAAACTGGCTTCTCTACTCATGAGTATCGTTTTCCTGCGCCAAGGAGTATTTATGCAGGTCTATTAGACAAGATAATCAACTCCGTTTGCATCTCTGTAGATTAGCGTTGCACTAACTGCTTGAGACGTCATGACACAAAAGATGAATAAAATTTTGATTATCCGGAGTGGAAAAAAGAATAGGAGCGTTTACTAAATAATGCTTGAGCCTCTCAAATGCTTCAGTACACTCAAGGTTCCACTCAAAGGACTACCCGGTTCCCTTTAATGTGTTGAAGAAGGGAGCAAATGTGTTGCCCACTCATAATGAAACGGTTAAGTACAATGGTTTTCCCCATGAGTATCTAGACATCAATGTCCCTTTGTGGAAGAGTCATACTAAGGGTGTCGTTAAGGTGACACAGGTTGTGACTTTAATTTCCATCTAAGTCACCACGAAACCATAACAATTTGTATGTTAGAAGACATAGGTCGAGGCACAATTTGAAGCTGCACAAGGTCTCAAAGGTCTCTTTGAAGTCAGCCAGATTCCGACTGTCACACTTGACAAAGATATAATCCATATAGGCTTATACATTGTGGCTGAGCTACCAAAAAAGGATGTGATCCACCATCCATTCGTAGGTGGCTAGCTCTAGGGGATAAAGATCTGTAGGACAATCTTTGTTTAGGTTCGTAAAGCCTATGCACATACTCCACCAACTACTGGGTTTCTTCCTCATTATCATATGTGCGAGTTGGGTTAAATTTTGAACTTCCCATATGAACCCTTGATAAATGAGTTGGATGAATTTTTCAAAAACTGCTAGATGTCGTTCCTAAGTGAAATTTCATCTCTTTTATTGAACTTCCCATAATCTCGTGGCCGATGCAAGCCTCTTCCACCAAGACTTCTTCCTTAGCATGAAAACCAATTGTTTTATCCAACTCCTTCCCTTCTTCATATTCCTCCTCTTGTGGATTCTCAAGAAATTCCTCTTCATGTGCTTCTACCTCCTCCACAACTTCTTCTCTCATCTTCCCCCGCTCTTCCTCAAACATGCATTGGATAACAAGTTTCCAAGCGATGTCTTCAATTGGCTCGGCCCTCATCTCTTCATTAATAACCTCCTCTTCCACGTTTGAAAAGAAGTGAGGAAGAGCGGTGACTACTCAAGTGGACATTCCAATTCTTGAGCATCACGGTGGCCATCCATGACAACTTCCTACTGTTCCAATTCGTCCTTGACTCGTCCCGAATAACACAATTAATTCCCACCTAAGGTTCAAGTATAAACCTTAGTCGGGTGCAATAAAGGGCAAGTATGTTTAAATATCGACTCGGGCCGGTCCGTGTACCTCTACTTCAGTCATTTGAATAATTATCTAGCGAATTGACTGGTTGAAAAGTTTGCTAATTAAAGTAAAGCAAGGTAAAAGTAAATGATTTTAAAAGCTCTTTGTGAGAAGGATCAGTCAGGTGTTGCTTCCCCCTAACTACTACCATGGTATGTAAATCGAAGAGATTGTTATGGGCAAGGTGACCGCAAACCGCTAGGGGACGCAAATATGATCGTAGACCACACTCTCGATTTCCAAACCGAGGAATACATTATAGCAATGACTGCTTTACCGTACCGTGTCGGCCGGTTGTACCGGGAAAACGGGGAACCGAGCCATGGACGACATGACGGAGAAGACTGCCGGAGGACTTGCGTACCGGCCGGTATTATCGCTGGAACTAGAGTGCCGCGAGATACCGTCCGGTATTAGTCGTGCCGGCTGTTCTTGGGAGACTGGCCAAATAATTTTTTTTAGAGACTGGCAAATCCTAGGGTAGCAGTAAAGGCTATCTAGTCTTCCCTCTCCCCGTCTTCCCCTGCCCCTAGCAACTGGCGCATCCTCAAATCGCGATCCAGCGACCGTTCGTCCGTCGCTCGTCGCTCTAAACTCTCCAATCCAACTCGGTCCTTTTGCTTGTCGCCACTCGCCAGGGCCGTTCTCCTTTGCCTCAAGCCTCCAAGTCACCCAATTAACGTCGTGCTCCACTCTCCAGCTCGCCGACTCCATCTGCGGTGAACCTTTTCTTTGGTTCTGGTGAGAAAGAAAAGACAAAGAAAGAGAAGTCATCCAATCAACCTTAGTTTCTTACTACTGCAAAATTTACATGCATAGCGAAGAGAGGAATAGCCCGATTGAAAAAAAAGAAGCAAAAACAGAGCTTTATCTTGCTTCTCAAGGTCGGCGGAGAGGGGAGAGAGCCAGTGAGAAAAGAGAGATCGATGACCATATTTTGTGGATTTGCTGATCTAGGTTGATATCTTATGGAGGAAAAGCTACATGCATAAAGAAAGAAATCAGTGCTTTGATCGTCAGAAGAGAAGAAAGAAAAAATAGAGCTTCATCGTGCTCTGGGTTGGGGAGGAGAGAGAGAGTCAGATAGGGAAGAGAGAAAGTGAAGGATATGTGGGAGGTGTAGTCGTGTACAGATAATGGAAAAAAGTAATTCAAAAAGAAAGAATAAATACGTGGGAAATTAAATGATTAATTTTTTAATTATTTGTAATCACATTGACACAATCGAAAAATAGAGAGTAGAGAAATGAATTTTAAATATTTATAATAGAGTTATATTTTAACGAATTCAACCATTTTTCATCATTCGAATTTTCAATATTAATTTTATTTATTATTATGGTATGTACTATTTTGATACTAATTACATTGTAAATATAAAAAATAATTATGATAATATTATAATAGAGCTCTCATCACACTCTCATTATTGAAAATTTATAATATGGACGCTCTCACGCTTTCGCTTTCGCTCCCGCTCCACGAACTGGTTACCTAAGTTGGGAGGCGTGGGGGACATGACACAAGTCCTTATTCTTTTTATTTTTTTAGCTTTTATTCCGGTATATTTACTCTTTTACGGTTTCTTAGGCGGTATAATCCAGTTTTATTCCGGTATGGTACCCTAATTTTGCCGGTACGGTTTTTTAACAAAAAAATAATTTTTTTATTCCAAAAACGGTTTTTACCGGTAGGAAACGGTTGAACCTTGGTTGTACCACGATTTACCATGCCAAAGACGATTCCGGTTTGATGTCCGGTACGGTTTTGTAATCCATGCATTATAGCTCTTCAAGTGGCCCTCTCGATTAAGGAAATCGATGGTTGACTTACTCCCTCTCTCAACCCAAGGATTGGTCAGCTTAATCGCGCTTAACCAAATTTTTTAATCCAATATCAAGGTTTGCCCTAAATTAACCTAGACAAGTGACTTAAAAATCCCTAGGAATCCCAACTCAATTGAGCCTCCCTTGAAAGGGGGTTTTCCCTCTCTAATCTAGGTTAAATTGGCCAATTAGATTGCTAAGCACAAACATGCACAATCAACATGGAAAATACCTCAATCATGGAATTAAACAACACATGTTATGGGACAATCCAAGTACTACATCGGAAATACTAGGGAAGGAACCCTTGTATATAAATGTACGAGGCCCTTTGGGGAGGACACCCAAGAGTAAATCCGTGCGGGTTTGGCTCAAAGCAGACAATATTCTACTAATTGAGCTGCCCAGTTATAACAAGTGGTATCAGAGCCTGGTTCGGCAGATCTAGGGGCGGTGGATGTCAGTTTGGTGGGACCCTCATTCGGTGGCTTCGGGATTTGTGATTCGCGTCTGTTTGGTTGATGCAGGAGAGACCCACGTTTGGGCTTGGCTGATCAAGAGATATTCGTGTTTGATTTGGCAGATCAATGAGAGTTCTGGGTCTGGAAAATTCCTAGTACCGAGAATCCCATCGATACAAGGCATTTGGCGGATCAATTCCTTGTACCGAGAATCCCATCGATATAATCGCTGAGGTGAGGACACGAAGTTCTTGGTCCTTGTCTTGAGGGGATGATTGTTATGGCACAATCCAAGTACCACATCGGAAATACAAGGGAATGAACCCTTGTATATAAGTGTCCACCAAGCTCATTAGTACGAGGCCTTTTGGGGAGGACACCCAAGATTAAATCCGTGCGGGCTTGGCCCAAAGCGAACAATATCGTACTAATTGAACACCCTAGTTATGACAACACCTATGAACAATCATTCAACTCACATAACAAAAACTGAGATTGGTAAACAGTTAGGGTTTCACAACACCCAAGTGAAAAGAGAAAACTCTCCATACTAGAAAGGGGAGAAACACAAGGGGAAGAGGTAGAAACCATCATGGAGATGCTTCCAATCTTATTTGCACTTGTGCTGATCTTCTCTTGAGGAGAATCCTCCCAATTCACCACTTGGAGCAAACCCTAGCATTCCTTCTCCTTTGGTTTGTTCTTTCTCTCTCTAAAAGTTGAAGAAGACACTTTCTCACTCTTGGGCTCTCCCTTCTCTTCCTTTCATCTCTCCTTTTAAACAGGGATCGGGCTCAGTTCATGGCCTCAGTTCAAGGCCGTGAACTCTTGAAAGAGTCCGTGAACTCAAGGCTGGCATCGAAACGCCCCGCTTCGCTTGCTCAGGTTCACGGGCAACAGCTCTAGTTCACGGTCTTAGTGACCGTGAACTCACCTGGCGTCAGTAACTTAGGATTTGGCCCTTGATGCCTTGATGTTTACGGGCAATAACTCTTCTTCATAGTCTAAGCAGACCGTGAAAGTCCAAGAGAAACCGTGAACTGCCGGTTTTCACCTCTTCTCCCGGTTTTCGCTCCTTTTCGTCCAACTTTCGACTCTGGGGCTAGTTTCACTTGTTAAATCCTTAAACATGGTAAAACACAAGAAACCTCGCGTAAAACCACCCTTTTAGGAGCACAATTGCCTCAAACGTCTAAGGAAAACGGGGTAAAATATATACAATTCGGCCTGAATCAGTCCTCGATGCTTGCCTCTTCATCTTCCTTTTCTTCACAAACCGCTATGAATCAGTCTTGAGTGAAACGTGCACAAGCTTTCTCGACCATCGAGTTTAGCCTCTCCGTGCTCTTGTGTATTTTCTCCGCTTCATAGAGGAAATCCGAGTGAGGTGGGTCCATGGTTCGAAAGGCCGGTTCATAATATGATCTCCCATTATCCGATGCACCAATATCTCCAATTGGCTATGCACTTCATGTTATGGAGGGTAGTCTTCATAGAAATCTTGAACATCCGAGGGATACGGTTGTTCATCATAGGATGGTAGTTGGTAGTCGACCCGGGATCCGTAGCCTTCTCCTTCTTGATTGCTCCATGTTGGCTTGGCGTACCGTTCGGGTGTTGGACCTGTTGGTTGATACCCCCACATGTAGGAGAAGCTATCGGGATCCATGGCTCAACTCTGCATCACAAAAGATGAAAACACAAAACAAAACAAAAGACGAGATAGAAAATGCTAGAGTAACAATAAACAACTTTTTCTAGATTATGGACCGTAAACTCTCCCCAGCAACGGCGCCAAAAACTTGACTCATTCCAACTACCACAATAAATTCCCAACTAGAGCCTAAGTATAAACTATAGCCCGGTGTAATATAGAGAAAGCGTTTTAATTGTCAACCCGGGCTGGTTCATGCACCCTACTTCAATCGCTTAATTTGTTATCTAGCAAACGGTTTGGGGTTTATAAACTAAGAAAAGTACAAAGTAAACACGAAAGTAAAATAAATCGAGGTTGTCCCAATAAGAGAAGAATTCACCGGGCATATTTCCCCCTAGCTATATATCAAGATTGACTGAATTGAATACATATGTATAAAGTTGTGTTCATACACCGTTAGGAGGGTGCAACTAGTGAAGAGACTTCACTCTCTCGGATAATAGGCCAAGGAATGATACATAAGCTATGCACTAGCTCTTTTGGCCCATCACCTAAGGGTTGCAGAGGTTACTCCCTCAAAACTTAATGCGGACAGCAAATTAACAACCAACTCAAGGTGCTAAATTTAAGTTTGAGGCTTGCCCTAAATTACCCTAGGTGGGTGACTCAAATGGCCAAGAAATCCAGCTTCTCAAAGCCTCTTACAAAAGAGGGGTTCTCTCCACCTAGGTCAATTTGACATGGTTATGAGAAATGAAGAACACAACTCATGAATTCCGAAAGTATCTCAAACTTTGCATTAAAACACAAACCCACACACATAGCATTAAGTCTTTACAATCTATCACATATATAAAGCTAGGGTTCACAATACCCAAATGAAAGAGAACACTACTCCTTAGCTAGGCAAATAAATACTACAAAGAAGAGAGAAAGAACCATGGTGTGGTGACTATCCTCTTTTCTTGATGCTTGAATCACACTTGAGAGAAGAACGCCTTTAATCCTCTAGGTTAGGGCAAACCCAAATCTCTTTCTTCTTCCTTTTATTCTTCACTTTCTCACTCTTAAGAAGAAAAATATCTCTCTCTCTCTCACACTTGGATTTTTCCTCCTTTTTAGGGGTTCTTAGGTGGAACCCTAGAAGGGAACCCAGAAAATCTAAAATTCAACCAAGTTCCAACTCCCTTCTCTCTCTCCCAGCTGCCTTATATTTATACAGCATGACAGTCACTTTCACGGTAAGAATATCACGGCCTTGACATTGGAGGTTCAACCGTGACAGTAGACAAAAATGCGGGAGACTGCTGCCGTTTCTGTCTGACATCACGGTCTCTGGGAAATTGTCATCTGACATCACGGTCTCTGGGAAATTATCATGGTCTGGTGATCGTGACAACCTTTAGGCCTGCGAGACGTAAAAATCTTATGTTTCTAGCAATCTTCACGCCCGTCCGTGAAAATCACGTCACAACCGTGATATGCGAATGTTCTTCACTTTTTGGCGCTTTTCGACCCCCAATCGTCCCGAAACTTGTCCTCGACCCTTCCACGCGTGCTAGGACCTGAAGTGTAACAAAAATAGCATACTCTAGCGTAAAGTAGGTCGAGAGACGATGATTCACAATGTCAAACTATCAAGAAATGAGGGGTAAAATATGTGTAATTAGCCCCTAATCAGTAGGCTCCTTGTAGCTTATTAGATCTGGTAAACACCATGACACAATATATGAATAAAACTTGCAAGAATCCAAAAACTCATATGATGCTAACATCGTTTTGCTTTTTGGGTGTAAGTCGAGTGAAAAAGTGGGTTGAGTTTTGGGAAACCCCAAACTCAACCTAACCTACCAATTTCAAAATTGGATAAAACCCACGCCAGATCAAAACTCATCAATATTGATTTTTACTTGTTTTGGCCGGATTAAGTTGGCTACCTGTTGATTCGGGTTTTAATTGACATCCGTAGTCAAAAGTAATAATAAAGCACATAAATACATGTAGTAATATATAAAAAATAGTAAAGGACATGTTTAATAAAACAACATAATATAAACCCTTTTAGAATTTGTAATAACACAACAAAAAGTAAAGCACAAGCAATCATACTAAAGGGAGCCTAAAGTATACAAGTTGTCGCGAAAAGAAATGACAAGAAATGGGCCTCCAAACAGGCCCAGCCATCCATCCTCGGGCATCAAAGGACTGTGTGAGACGCGGAGGAATCGATGTGGGAAAATGCCTTCCATTGGAATGGACTCCACTTCGCTTCTTCATTAAGAATTTCAATCGAGAAAAAGAAAATCGAGAGACACAGAGAGAGAGAAATTCGGATTACCTTTATAAATTTCATCGACGCGGCAGAGTGATCAGAATGCGCTCCTTCCCACCAAATTCCTCTCCTATTCTTCCTCCGCTGCTCCTCTTCTTTGTCGTCTCCGCTGCGATCGCCACCATGACCGACTCCGTTCCTTCCGCCGCCGCCCAGCCGGCTTCCGCCGCTGTTCACATCGTCTACACCGAGAGGCCGGAGGGGAATGAAGAGCCGGAGGCCTATCACATCCGAACCCTCGCCTCCGTCCTCGGCAGGTCCGTCTCTCTTCGATTAAGCCGCCGATAAATCATCTGCTCTTGCTCGTCTTTAGTGCTTGTTAATTGAGAGTTTTTTTTGTTTGTTTGTTTGTTTGATTGGAATCACAGCGAGCAGGCTGCGAAGGATGCTATGCTGTACAGTTACAAGACGGCTGCGTCTGGCTTCTCAGCTAAGCTTACTCCAGAGCAGGTCGAGCAGATCTCAAGTAAGTCTTCAGTTCCATTTTGCTTTTTCCTTGTCTAGAATTCGATGATCTAGAAGCGTACAATTGGAGTTCCAAAGTTGGTTATTATTGTCTCATGTGGCTTTGAATTGAGGATTCGTTGATGGGCTGTATGGTTTGGCTGATTGATTTCGAAAGAAACTTACTTTGTTGCTCAATTGGTGGAAGGTTGAGTTGAATTAGGGTTTGATGGTTGTCGTACCTTTGGTAATGGCACCTGTTTGTTGCCGATTGTCACCCTTTGGGAGTCCTTTTGATAACCTTTTCTCAGCTACATTACTTCTGTTGCCATACTTCTGTGAAGTTTGTTTCGATTGCATCTTCAGGAGATGTTGAATCGTCTGAGAGATCCCTTTGCTTGGCTCACGATGTCGGTTAATGTATCTTCCTTATGTTAGTCACGTATTTCTGATTCGCTTGAATGAGTTCTTCTGATGACTTCTTTGCCCGGATTATGTTTTCCAGAAAATAGGCTTGAATATGCTGATGACGAGTTAATTCCCAGATGTTGTGCTCTGCTTTTATATATAGATAGTAGAGTCACACAAGCAAATGTGATACAGACCTGTCATTTGTTACAGTGCTGAAGCCTCTTTGCTCTGTTGCTCAACATTTTGCATCCAAGCCATCGCTGGTTTCATGATCTCAGATGGAATGACAAGTCCCTTTTACTTCTTTTTGTGATTTTGTTTCGTTCGCAGGACAACCCGGTGTACTTCAGGTTGTCCCGAGCAGGACTGTCCAGCTGCATTCTGGACCGGGGAAGCTCCACTAGAGGACTTGCCAAAGCAATATATATCACCTGATAAATGTGTAACCTATGAGTGGATTGTTTTTCTCTTACTGCATTAGCAAACGTCTTCTATGCACTTACTACATATGGTATATGGCCTGTAAAAACACAGTTTATGTTTTAAACACAGTTTATGAATTACTACATATGTGTTCCTGCCCCTCAGTCTAAACCTATATGCACACGTTTCCCAACTAAAATACCTAATATGTAAACGAACATGTTATTGGACCAAACTCCTTTATATAAAATAAAGGGTTAAGCAAAAGATTTGATGAAAAATTTAAATCCACCAAAATTCCACAAAACAACTTGTTGCTTTCTAATATTTGCTTTATTCCTCGTTTCTTTTCCAGCCTTTTCCATTTATGTTTGCCCTTTTTTGCTTTGCTTTCCACTCGTCTCCATTCCCATTTGTGTCTTCTATTCTTCCTCTATTTGTGAGATGGATGGTTCTAGCTCTAGTTTCTTTTCTATTCTTCAGATTTAGAAACTAGTGTATTTTTTATCAGTAGGCAAAGGGTTGCTAATGTTCACTTTAAAGTACATAGGGTTTATGTGGCCTTCTCTCATGTTGGACAACTTATTTGCTAGTTATTTGATCTTTTTCTTTTGCAGATGGGTTGTTAATGTTCACTTTGAAGTTTGAAGTACATATGGTTTATGTGAGCTTCCCTTATGTTGGGCTTCTTATTTGCTGGCTGCATGATCTTTTTCTTTTGTTGATGGATTGAACCCATTGTTTGGACCTTAATATTTCTTATTTATCTTTTGTTGCCTTTCTTGGGTGTTTTTTATCCAACTTTGCTTCACTACTGAAGTGCAAGCAGTTTCTTTGTAAAAAAGGTAATGATTATTTATTAATCAAACCTTTTTTAGATTTTTTTTATTGGCAAACTTATCGAAATATTAAGAACTAGCCAAACATTTTGTAACACGTTCAAGTAGTAGCTATTAATTCGTTACCGTTAACTATTTTTAACGGTGCTCCACCTCAGTGTCGAACTCAGCTGTCACCTTATCAATGAATAAAATAAAATTGGGTAAACACTAATTATTAGCAAAACCTTTCTTGCATTCTTTTTTTATAATCCAAACCTATTGAATTACTAATAATTGACCAAATCTTTTGTGATGCATCAAAATATTAGCCATTTATACATATCATTAATAATTTTGTAACTCTTTTCTTAGTTAAAATACTAAAATTTTGGAATGTTGACCTCCATGTGTCTCTTCTAAGTTAGTATCATGTTGCCAAGTCAATATTACTAACAAAATTGCTAATTGGAAGTTAAGATTTGACTAATTATTAGTAGTTTAATAGGTTTGGCTAATAAAATAAAGGTGGAAAAAATGATCAATGGTTGACTGGCTGATGTGGCGTTTTTTGATTGCCACGTCAGAATATTCCTTCCAACTCAACTCCACATCTAACAGCTCACCATCATCATACAGAAAAGTTGACAGAGATTTAACGTTTGGTTAATAAATAGTACTTCAATGCGTTTGGATAAAAAAAAATTTGAAAAAAGTTTGGTTAATAAATAGACATCACTCTAAAAAGGAATGAACTAGGGGGGGGGGGGGGGGGGGGGGGGGGGGGGGGGGGGGGGGGGGGGGGGGGGCATGGGAATCCTAGATTCTAGACGAGACAAGTTATCGTGTACACCTTATAGTAGTGGTCACCGTGACATGGACAAATTGGGTATGAAAAGTAAATATTTATTAGTTACATTCTAGTAAATTGTATTTGAGAAGTTACAAATACATATGAATCAAACCTAATGCCATAGAATCAAACCTAATGCCATACATCATCATAGTAGAGAAAGCTCTGACTCTGAAAAAAGAGAGCAAAAATGCTCCGGATTGCTGTCCGCTCGATCATCGAGCATTGTAGGAGAGTTGGCCGGATGTTGGTTTCAACGCTACTGATAATGTTCAATGTAAGCCTGCTTAATCAAGGCTATGGCGAAAGCCAAGAAAAGAATGCCGCTTTGCATTCAGAAGGGTCGGTTTTTGACCCAGGACGGAGACTCACCGGAACACAGCATGGTGCCAGTGCGCCCGGAGTGAGTTTCTCTATAAGAAGATCCATGATTTGGATCGGAAAAAAGGAAGCTAGTTGGCTTTTTGGAAAGAAATAGGTTTGAGGCGGCTGCAATCAAACGACAAAAACTATCCAAAGTGGACGTGTGGCGGTTTTCGCTACCCTCCTCGCTCATCCTTGACATGGAAACGGAGGCTAAATCGCAGAGCTGCCCCGTAATGATGGATGATCGGAACAACTCTTATTCGATCCACCAATGGATGGACCCTGCTCGGCAGCAACCCCCGATGGTTCCCGAGAAAGGGTGTCTTGTCCAGAAATCTGCAATGCTACGATGTTTTCCGGTGTTAGCTTGCCGACATTCTTGTCGCGGTGACGATAACGATCAGTCGGCGAGGTTTACGGGGGATCGACCTAAAACGAAATCCCAGGCCTTTAACCGCTGGCCCGGATTTGGTGGGATTCTATCCCATCTGCAGTTTAGTTTGAAAAAGAATCCCATTAACAACCGACGTCCTAGTGGTGGACGTCTCTCCTGTACCCGTGACCTAGCGGCGGTAACTGGGAGAGGGTGGCTTTTGCAATCTCCCTCTTATTTAAACCCGTCCATAGTTATGTTTAATCGCACAAGCGATTCAAATAGAAAAGCTCCTTTGACGGCAGGGAAGCAACGTGACCACCCGACTCAACTGTCCAGCTCAGGTTCACGCAACTCCACTCCTCCATATTCTCCAATTCCCTGCTCGCGGATTCTTTGGTGATTTTCGCCAGGATTCGTGAAAATTCTCCCCCCCCCCCCCCCCCCCCCCCCCCCAAGACCCTTCGTATATTTCTGCTGGTGGCCTGTAGAGTGTGGTCACTTCTTTGAATTTGCCCCTCACATTTTTGTCCACTCCTTGTTCATCGCAAGGTTCTACGATGGCTCGCATCCAACAGGATCAGGTTATTCAATTTTCCATGGCAGAGGTGAAGCCGGCGCGCTTCCGCAGCTCTTGCGCTTTGGTGGGGAGGCTGTTCACAACCAACAATGTGACGGTAACCGAGCTTAAGGAATCTCTCAACGTCCCATGGCAGGGGAAGGGGAAGATTCGGGTTATGGTGGCAAAACTTGGGCTGTTTGAATTTGTTTTGCCCAGTGAAGGATCGAGGAACTGGGTGCTGAAAAGATCGCCATGGGTGATCGCAGACAAAATTCTTCATGTCCTGGCCTGGCTGCCAAACCTTTCGAAGAAAATCTTTGATGAGCTTGCGATTGTGCCATTTCGTGTTCAATTATGGGGGGTAAAGGAAGACTGTTGTACAAAACAGTTAGGAAGGAAGATGGCAAATGATGCCATTGGCCATGTCCTTGAATCAGGTGTGTTTGCCTGTACAGATACGGATCAATGGTTAGTCAAAGTTCGTGTTCTGATTGATTTCTCTCAACCTCTGCGTCCGCAAATCATGGCGTCTAGCGAGGAAACTGGGTGCTTTTGGATCAATGTTAAGTACGATCATCTGCCTTCATTTTGCTTCCACTTTGGTCGTGTGGGCCACATGATAAGCGATTGCTCTTTTGATCCTCCCACCCGCAAAGAACGATTCGGGCCTCACATGTCAACCAAGAAATCCGGGACTAGGATTTATGATGATGATGACGAGATGCCTGCGTATCATGGCTAGGGGTGTACATGGGTCGGCTGGTTCGGATTTAACCATTTTAATCACCCGACCCATGCACTGCGGTTTGGGAATTATCAAACCCAAACCCACCCAAAAATATTTAAACCCTACGGTTTGTTTCTAATTGGGTTGGGTCGGATTGGCGATATTTTTAAGTAAAAACCCAACCCAACCCAACATAAAATATATAATTATTATACATCATAAAAATATTTTATAACTAATTAAAATTTCAAACGAATAAATCGAGGTAAAAGGTATCAAAATTCACAAATGTTATTTGAATTTTAATAAAATGTGATTTACTACAACGTATGTCTAGTTTTTTTCACGATATTTGAATAGGCTAAAAAGGTTATAAACAAATGCATCCATAATATATTATTCTATTAAAATTGTACAAAAGAAAAAAGATTATGTGAATCATAACTATATTCAATTTATGTCTAAACTTTAAGTCGAAGAATGCATTAGATTAGGGAGACAATGATAGGAAAACATGGCGAAAAATCTTAATTTTCTCATACGTATGGCTATATACGACATAAACATTTTTAGATACGAACTCATACTAATGGTTGGAACACGGGTTGGGTAATCCAAAATCCAAACCCAACCTAAAAGAGGCGGGTTGCACAAAAGAAAACCCTCACCCAACCCAAAACTTTCATTTTAGCGATAAATACGGGTGGGTTTGGTCGGGTTGGACGGGTGGGTCGGTTTGCGGGTGTGTTTGTTCACCCCTAATCATGGCAGGTCCAAGTTAGTTTGGGTAAACAAGGAAATTCGGGAGAAACGGGAAGGGCGTGAGGTTCGTACCCAACCTGGTACTCGGCGAGAAGAAGGGAGGCAGGGAAACCGTGTGGGTTTCTCGGAGGGGCGGCAGTCTCAAGGAATACTGGCGGCTGATCAAGATGAAGCTGTGAGGATGAACAGGGCTAGGAGCCTGCGTGGCTTCAATTTGAAGAAATCGCCACGGCTGCACTTGGGTCGCGCTACTCGTAAGCCCTCACCCAGCACGATGATGGTGGAGCAGGCGATGGAGGGTAGAGCTCGAGCTAATCGGCGTGGGGATTCGGTAGTGGGGCGAGGTGAAGGACAAAAGGCTGGACAGTCATGTCGGGCCCATGACCACGGGCCCATCAAAGTTCGGTCTCATGGTGCTGGCCCGATGGGGAAGAGACATGCAGAGGCCCATGCTCCGAGGCAACAGGCCCAGGAATCTGGGACGGCCTTGTCAGCCCACCTGGATGGTGAAGATACTGGGTCTGGGAATTCCGAGCCCACCCAGCGGATGACCCACCGAAGGCGGCTGCTCCTACAGGAGGAATCGGAAGAGGATGATCCTCTTCTTAATCAATCCAGGCTTGCCAAGCATAAAGGCGGCCATGAGTTGGGCATAGATTGCTCTACTCCGAAGTCAAAAGGACGGGCTGTGTTCAAGATGAAATGTGCAGAACCAATTGTGCCCTCTCCTCAAGGTGGGTTACGCCGACTTCGGAAATCTACTAAGCAGATGGCGAAGACTGTTCCAGCAGGTAGCAGCCGCTGTGCACGCAACCTCACAGCAAGAGTGGTCTATTCTCGTCGGGGGAAGAAACTGGTGCCGCTAGTCGAGGAGGAGAACTTGATTGAAGTTCCGATGCGTGTTGGCATTCTTCCTAGCTACCATCCGCTTTCCCCATCCCTGTCTCCAGAGGAGGATGCTTGCGGGGCTGAAATGGATCCATTTGCGGCATCTTCTGAAGAGGAGGAGGAGCAGTGCTTCAAGATTAGAAGTCGTGCCAAAGGGAAAGCGACTGTTGTGGTGCCCTGCACCACCCAGAACCGTGTTGGGCAGGTGGTGGCGGCATTTGAAGCAGTCATGACTCTTAATCCGGCTGTTGATGGGAAGGAGAATGTTGGGACTATGGGTCCTGGAGTGATTAAGAATAGCGAATCACCTCTAGCCTCAGAGAAGGAGATGATTTGGAAATTGAATGAATATGGGACCAATATCCTGGATCCTGGTAATTGTGGTCGCAAGAGAGATCTGATCGAGGTGGAGGGGGGTGATTGAAGCACCTCCTAACCCCAAGAAGCAATTTGTGGAGGAAGTTCCAAGTGATGAAAAGGTGGAGGTAGCCAGCCAAAAGTGCCCCCCAGAAGATAAATGAGGCTTCTCGCCTGGAATGTGAGGGGAATTGGGCCATCACTCACATTCCAATATGCGGTAGGTTTGATTCGTTCCAATAAACCAGACCTTTTTTCTTTTCGGAAACTAGATCGAGCCGGAGAGTAGTTACCCGCCGTATAAGGGGATTAGGCTTTAATTCGAGGTTTTGTTTTTCTGTTGATGCCATTGATACTTCTGGTGGCTTAGTTGTAGCTTGGTCCCCCGAAGTTGACGCTTTGGTGTTTTATCATTCAGATTTTTCGATTTGTGTTCAGATTAATGAAAGAAATTTGTCGTATATGGTGATTTGTGTTTATCTTAGTTGTCATGAACCCATTCGCGCCAATCAATTGCTTGCTCTCCGTCAGCTGTGTGATGGAATCCATTTATCTTTTGTGGTCATTGGGGACTTCAATGTCACTTTGCACGAAAATGAAAAGGATGGTGGTAGTCGCTGGTCTGCTACCCCGGCCATCCCTCTCAGGAATTTTATACATGATTTTGGACTTCAGGATCTGGGGCTTCAGGGCGACCAGTTTACTTGGACGAATCGACGAATGGGGGTTGCGTGTATTCGAGAACGTTTGGATAGAGCTCTTTGCTCCCAGGCTTGGCTCAATACTTTCCCAGACACTTTGTTTAAGCATTTTACTGACCGGGGATCTGATCATGGAGCGTTAGTCCTCTCTGATAAACCGTATGTCAGACATACTCGGCCTCTCTTCCGCTTTGATGCTCGGTGGGCACAGAACCCTGAAGTTAAGGCGATGGTGGCTTATGTGTGGTTGGAGGAGGTTCACGACACCCCGATGTATCAATTGTGGGAGAAATTGAAAAAGCTCTGCCATTTGCTTTATGATTGGAGTAGAGCGGGGACTACGAATTCACTTAGGAACATCAAAACCCTTCAAACTGAAATTGATAGGGTGAAGCTCAGTCACCCGATTAACTGGGATGAGGTTAGGGTGTTGGAGACAGAACTTACCCGGCAATGGGAAGCAGAGGAAGAGTATTGGCAACAGAAGTCCAGAGTTCAGTGGCTCAAGAAAGGGGATGAAAACTCCTCGTATTTCCACAGTCACCCGAGCCCATCGGAAGCGTAACTTTGTCTCGGGGCTTTATAATGAGGAGGGTGCCTGGATTACGGATGAGAAAGGGAAGGCTGATATAGCAAGTAATTTTCATCAACACCTCTTCACGGCAGAGAACCTTGTCCCCAACATGGACGATAGGATTGTTGATCTACCGATTGATCGTAAGGTTTCTTCGGAAATGAATGAGTCGCTTATGGCGGAAGTCTTTCCTGAGGAAATTTGTAAAACTATGTTCTCAATGGGTGCTAAGCAAGCCCCAGGCTCTGATGGGTTCACTGGGAAATTTTTTTAAATCCCTTTTGGATATTGTGGGTACTTCGGTGATTGAGGCGGTGCGGTCCTTCTTTAGTACAAGCAGGCTGCTCCGTAGCTTCAATCACACCTGGCTTACGTTGATTCCTAAAGTGGATAATATTTAAAACATGACTCAGCTCCGTCCCATTAGCCTTTGCAAATTTGTATATAAGATCATTACTAAAATTATGGCGGAGAGCCTTGCTAAGTTCTTACCCCAAATCGTCTCAGAGGGCCAGAACGCTTTATCTGAAGATCAAAACGCAAGGGAAGAAAGGGTACATGGCTCTAAAGGTTGACATGGAAAAGGCCTATGATAGAGTTGAATGGCCATTTCTGCTTGCGATTTTAAGGAAGTTAGGGTTTAGCTCGGTCTGGTGTGGGTGGGTCCAGGAATGTCTCCGGTCTGCTTCTTTCTCAGTGATAATGAATGGTACGCCGTCCAGGTTCTTTACTTCGACTAGAGGTCTTCGGCAGGGTGATCCGTTGTTCCCGTTGCTTTTTGTGCTTTGTACGGAAGGGTTCGTGGCTCGTCTCCAGCAAGCCATTGCGGAGGGGCGGTTGGAAGGGGTAAAGGTTGCTCCTAGGGCCCCCCGTATTTCGCATCTTTTCTTTGCAGACGACTCCTATCTGTTCCTCCGTGGCTCTCTGCTGGAGTGTGAGAACCTTATTGAGGTCCTAAACACGTATGAGGAGCTAAGTAAACACAGGGGTAATCTGGGTAAGTCGGCGGTCTGTTTTAGCAAGAACATCTCTTTGGCTTATCAGGAGTTCCTGGCCAAAATTTAGGGCGTTGGGGCGGTGGGGTTCCAGGATACATATTTGGGACTCCCCACGTTGATTGCGCGGTCTAAGGTGGCTACCTTCCATTTCCTGGAGGAGAAATTGCTAAGCAGATTACAAGGGTGGAAGCAGAGGACGTTATCATGGGCGGCTAAGGAGACCTTGATCAAAACTGTTGCCTTAGCTTTACCACTTCATGTGATGTCCTGTTTTAAGCTCCCTCTGTCTTTGTGCCGACTCCTGGATAGACATGTGGCTAGATTCTGGTGGGGAGTTGAAGGGGGCATTCCAAAATTAGATGGGTGTCCTGGCGTACTAAGTGTACCAGTAAGCATGAGGGTGGCATGGGATTTAGATAATTTGAGCAATTTAATCAAGCCTTATTGGCAAAAATTGGGTGGCAAATCCTGGCTGAGCCCTAGTCTCTCCTGGCGCAGGTCTATAAAGGGAAATATTTCCCCCGGGGAACCTTTCTTACTGCGGCCCCTAGGTCCCGCCCTTCTTGGGGGTGGCAGAGTATCCCGTATGGCCGTCAACTGCTTCTCCATGGTCTCCGTTGGCAAATTGGGAATGGGCGGACTGCCCCTCTGGTTTCTTCGAATTGGATCCCCCTCCTTCACCCTGATAGCCCGGTTTATAATCCCATGGTCATTCCAATAGGGGGTGAACCAAAGGTAGAGGCGGTTATGTGCCCTGGGAAAGGAAGGTGGTGTGATGAGAAGCTCCAGCAATGGTTTGACCCAACAGTATGTAGTGCGATTAAGGCTATCCCCCTTCCACGCTGTAATGTTGAGGACAAGCTTATTTGGCATATGACAGCAGATGGAGTCTTTACAGTTAAGTCGGCCTATCAACTCGGTGTGTTGCTGGATAAGCAGGAGGGGCGGTGGAGGTCCGTGGTTAGCTGGATGGATAAGCAAAGTTGGATGCGTTTATGGAATGCCAATATTCCCCCTAAACTTAAAGTATTCCTTTGGCAAGTGTTCCGTCGCATCCTTCCAACTACTGAAGCGTTGATGGAGAAGGGCATTATTGTTCAGCCTCGTTGTCCTATCTGCTGGGCTGAGAAGGAGACGATGGAGCATCTGTTCTTAGATTGTAGGGTAGCCAGGGTCTTTTGGGATCAGACATGGTTGGAGTATCTTGGTCAAGGGTTACCTCACCATACCTTCCCTCTATTCTTGAAAAGGTTGATGTCCTTTATTAATCAGCCACATTTGTTTATGGAAGTGGTTGCAGTCCTTTGGCGTATCTGGCGATCCCGTAATTGGGTGCTCTTTGAAGGAAAACAGTTTGGGATACCAGCTCTACTCAGACAGTATTATCAGCAATACCAAGAATGGGTCACGCTTCCCGTGGACCAGGTTGTGGGTGTGTCTCCCTCTCACCCCTCTCTGGGTATAGCCACTATGGTGCAACCAGTTACCTGTATGTGGGATGGGGCAACCAAACCTGGGGCTCATTCGGCAAGAGGGATCGTGCTTAAGGACCTTGCAGGGAATGTTCTGCTGGCTCGTGGCGTGCAGTTTCCGGAGTTCGATAACCCTTTGGTGGCTGAGGTGCTGACTCTGCGGGAAGCAGTAGTTTGGTGCCTAGAGTTGGGCTTTCAGGATGTTTGTTTCCAAGGTGATGCTCAGAATGTCGTTGACAAACTTACAAAGAGGGATGCGAATGATGTCCAGATTGGGGCGGTTTTGGAGGAGCTTATTGGGATGTTTACAGATCATAGTGCTCTCAACGTTCGTTTTGTAGGTCGGAGTAACAATAGGGTAGCCCATTTGGTGGCTAGAAAGGCCCTTGCTTTGTATCCGGCTACAAGTCGTTATTTTGATTTCCAGGCTTGGCTGTTATCCAGGATGTAATATCTTTTGTTCCAATCAATATATATGATTATCTTTTGTAAAAAAAAAAAGAAGTTACAAATACATATTAATTATATATTTTTTTATCTTGAGAAAAAGAATTATTGCTTTTTTTAATTCGTTGTTGTCCTTGTCCATGTCATTGTGAATAAACCATATGCATGCGTACATACGTACATACATTAATATATATAAATGTGAAGTTTGGTTACTGTTGCCTTATTATTTTCATTTTGATACTCTAAATTTAATTAAATCACAATTTAGTCACTATAATGTATACTTTACATTTTGATACCCCAAATTTAAGTTTAATATAAAATTATGAAAAAATTATGTTTTGGTATCTAAAATTTATGATATTTTCGTACCTACAATTTTTTTAATTTACATATCGCTCCAATGTTTAGATTTCACTTGATTCCATGAATCCAATCCACCAATCCTTTTGAACCAATACATGAATCCAATCCACCATAACATAAAAGTATAAATTTAATTTGTACAATACAAAATGTTGTATCATTCAACTGTAGGAGAAGATTCGGCCATTTTATATTTGCTCATTACGTGAATCATTAAATAAATGATAAAAGAGATACGACTCTAAAATATTAGAAGAGCGAATTTATAAACTCATTTAGTACATTTACGTGTACTAAACATACTTCTCCTAACTATATGTAACAAAATATGCGACATCTACATAAGCAAGTGTCAATAAATTGCTACGGTGAAAAGGGTTGATTAATGTATTGACGTTCAACTAAAAGAATTGGTCAAACCTTTCCATCATCTACTTCTTCTTCGTTTCATTTTTCACTCGACTTCCATAACCCTTCCTTTCTTTATTTCTTTCTTTGTCTCTTTCGTCTAACCTTAATTAGTATATTGTTTTTATGTATTCTAATCATAAGCATAAATATATATGGTTATAACTTATTAGATAGTCGTCATTTTCCACTATGGGATTTGAGAGGGTGAAATTTTAAGCGAGTTTCAGTTTGTATTCCTTTTGCTTCTCTCTATAGTTTTTCTTTTTCACTCAGACTAGAATTTTCAACAATTATACATGGAATATTTGGCTAGGTATCTACACATATCAAATAAATAGTTTTCATTTTTCTATAAAAAAGTAAATAGCTATTATCTTAAATACATCGCTATAAAAGGAATTAAGCATCAACTATACAAATTACAGTTTTATACCTAAACTTAATAGATCTTTAGATTTATAAGCTAAATTAATTTTTTTGGCATATAAGTCCTCAAAATGTTGATGGAAATTTTTTGTGTATTACATTTTGGCACCTAAACTTTTAAAGTTCTACAAATAGGTTTAATTTTTGTATGTGTAATTAAAACACTCTCGAATAAATGAGTATCTATACCCAAACTCATACACCTTTAAATTATGGAAGTAAATATTCAAATCCTACCCAAACCCATCTAAAAACTTCCAAACCCATATATACGTCACCCATACCCTACGTCCCTACCTATAATCAATGGGTCTACTCGGTTTTAGGTAAATATCATTTACTAGCCAAAATTTTCATAAAAAATTAAATTGGATGTTGACCGCCATATATCTCTTCTCAGTCAATATCAAATGGTTAAGTCAATATTACTAACGCAACTACTAATAAAAAATTAATTTTAGACTAATAATATTAACAAAACACCATAACGGGCCACATAATACATGTACATAGGTCATCTCCACTCCGCGACAAGGCGCGCCATCGCCACCTAATTATTATATATAAATCTAAAGTAGGGTTATTGTTGCCTAAGACGATTAATTAGCGTGCTCATTCTCATTTTGGACTTCGGGTGGATTGGGCTAAAGTCTTCTGCTCCAATTTTTCTTTTGTCTCCTCCATCATTCTCGCTGAAATACCTAGCTTTCTCCAATCTCCGTCCACAATGAATGTTGAATGGGATTCAAAGTTTGATTGCCAAGGTTTCCGGAATATAGAATGTAGAAGCAACCGTCATAAGAAATTAATCCAGAATTATAAATTTACATAAAAAAAAACAAATTTAAAATGAATTGGATTGACATGTACATACCGTTTGGTATAAATGAATTTCATAAGTTTTGAGGAATTCATTTTGAAATGAAATATTTCCGTGTTTGGTATTAAAAAGAATTCATTTTCAATTCTAAATTTTGAATTCTACGGAATTGGAACTAGTTATAGCAATTCCGAGGAATTGAGATGGAATTTCCAAATGAATTCCACGAGAATTTACTAATTATAATAGAATGATATGTTTATCCTCTTTTATTAACTAAATTACTTATACATATGACATACCAAACACAAGAATTCATTTGACAATGAATTCTACACAACACTTCATTTTATTTCTAAAGATTTGAATATAACATACCAAACATAAGATTTCATTTGACAATGAATTCTACATGGTAATTCATTTTACAATGAAATGAATTCTCGATTCATTTGATACCAAACGGTCTGGTAAAGTGTTATTCCCTCCCCCAAATATCTAGAGAAAGAGGCAATTTGCTCTGCTGCCCATTCCAATCCAGTTATGCATACAATAAAATGAATTGGAACACTAAATCAAGCTCTTGCCGCGACAAGACCATCTACTAGAAACCAACTCAAGCAACTGATTTCTCTTCAGTTTGAAGAAATCCAAAATAAACAATTTGACAGGCCGTTACTAAAATGAAATCAGTCATGCAACTGGGAGGAGTTGCATGCAAGTTAAAACTAATTATTATAAGATCAAAATCCAACAGAGAGATGAGGAAGGGACATCAATGAATGTGGAAATGGTTTGCGTATATGTTTTTTGATTCGGGAAGATAATGCATCATGCATGTGAGAAAGAAGAATTACTGGAAGCAGAAAGAAGAATTCAAAAGTAAAGAGCCGAAGAAGTAGGAAGTCATCTTAGCTTAGGAGAGAAGCAGAGAGACGAAGTGAGCAGAAAATGTGAATGTTTCTGGTTTAAAGAGAAAAAAAAAAAAAGGTATAAAGAGTTATAGTCGCTGCGGCTAAGATGTTGGGTAATGGGCTCCCAAAAAAATGGGCCTCCATGATCTAGTAATAATACTAGGGTGGGCCCCGGCCAGTTGGCCGGAGGAAGATGAGGTATGAAATTTGATAATGTAATGGGGTTGTATAGCTTATTGTTATATAATTTTTTTTCGGAAACACGTGATAAAAATAGTGAACTTTAGCAGGAAAAAGACATTAATGATGCAACAAATAAAAAATCGCCCTAATGAACAAAAATCAAGTACCTGTTACTTTGTGAAACAATATTGTTTCTGGTAATATGATGAGGTGGAGTAAGTTTCACAGAAACTGGTAATATGATAAGCATCTCACAATCGTTGCTAGCTTTTACTCGACCCGTTGGCCGATTAATTAGGTTTATAAAACTTTTATCTTGTCGTCATTGTGTTTTCTGGTTTTTTTCAGGCCATGATGAAATCTAAGGAAATCAAGAACGAACAACACGATTTGGGATAGCAACCGTCGTTGTCGTATCCCTAGAAAATGGTGGTAAACACGGACTCGCCTGCCCAACTGGTTTGGATTGAGATTTTTATCGGGTATCAGGGAACCATGTGATTATAAATTAGACTTGATCAAAACGGGCCAAAACTTGAAATGCAGCCTATTTGACCGACCCATGCCAAATTCTAATTATTCTTTACTTTTAAACTTTCTATTTGAAAATAAAAAATAGTGAAAGAAAAGAGATGACTACAATTTGCCATTTGCACATCACTTATTCGGGAATAAAACCATAGAAATTCAAAAGGAACTGAAAATGTTAGGATCGTTTTAATGTTTAAAATAACCAAATAGATCTTTCTGTTTAGTTTTTTTACTAACATATACCAAACGATTCCCTATAAAATACACTATAATTTTATCATTATGATATCAAATAATTATATAATATATATTTGAAATGATAAAAATTGGACTAATTGGGTTGATCGAGGTTGAACCATTGAATGACTTTAAAATTCATTATTTTTTAGCCACTAAGATATAAAATAATAGCATAATATATATTATGTCAGAGAAAATAGCTTGTTTTAGAATGTCAAACCAATCATGTTCATTTGTTTTACTTGATGGCCAAATCTCGTGTAGGTCAGGCCAATTCAACTCTTTTATTTTATGGTTAGCGGTTAGCCCATTAGATACCATGCATTAGTTTATTGTTAAATTTTTTAATTTTAGTAATAAAAAGAAGTATTGTTTTTTCCTTTTCATATATATTTTATCACCACAGATAAATAAAAGGGCTTAACGAAAAAAAATGACACTCCTTAATCCGTTTAAATCCGCATGTGTACGGTAAGTTGGCCCGTTCCACAGAGGAAAGAGGAAAAAATTGACACTCACTATTCTATCATTCCTACAAACGCTCCTGGAGTAGGGAATTTGGAATGGGGTAAGGGTTTTTTTCTCCCTGCTATTATATGTTTTTAATTTAAAAAGATACAACAAATGTACTTAGTGTGATTGGTTATGATCCTTACTTTTCCTTAAAATAGTCATGGTTTGAATCTCACTACGTGTCTTTTTAATGAATAAAAAAAAAGTAATTGTGAAGACCAAAATGTCCTTCCTACTTTCACTCTCGTTGCAAGAAATTTGAATCGGGACTCCCGTTTTTCCCTTCGGTATATTATATTATGTGTAGATAAATACGCTACGTTGTGGCTGCAGCATGCACACAAACATTTGATATGAGTTCAAGTACATGTATCTCCTTCTCTTCTTCATAATTATGCAACAAATCTTTAAATACACAGGAAAAAGAAAGAAGAAAAAATTATTGTTGAAAGCTTCATCTAGAAGATCCATGCAAACACTTATTGCTAGCTAACACTAAAACACAACGAACTTTTCAAACGTGGTTCTGAAACGTTCAAGCTCTGTCTTTTCGTATATCCCCTAACAACAGCGACAACAAAGATTTGGTGGTGGAGGCTCGCAACACAAACACTGTGGGCAATAGATTATAGGTACCGTGCCTGCGATTTATCAACACACAACAATAGTGTTAATATGATGAGTTAAAGAACATCGAAGGATTTTGAGCGATGATTAATGGTGATTTTTCGGTTCTTGTACTATAATGAGAATCATATAGTTCTACTAATTTGAGTTGTTTGAAAAAAATTGATGTATGAAATTTTTGACTTTTTAAAAACTCTCGGATAGAACAAAGAAACGACCGAGTAATTTTATTTTATTTTTATGAATAATTCATAATTTTATTGCAGTCACAAATGAATGAAAGATACCTATTGGTGGTGGAGGTGATCTAAACCAAATGTCATCAGTATTGATCAGCAAGTCACGAGAAGCTTCAGACAGCTGTAGGATGTACGGTGAGAATAACATTGCTACTATAATCAATATCGACAGAAGTCGTTGCTTCTGAGAGCTATAATGATAATTATTATTTGTCATTGTTATAGCAAAGGTTTGAAGATAATACGTAAACAAAATCAAAGGTATAGTACTTGTGGACGAGTATGTGTTTAGAGGTTTCTTTCGAAGTTATTTATACTACTAGAGTCATACCCACTCGATGGGCGGTTTGTTTGTTTTATTTTTTCTTTTGTTGTTTGGTATTTTTCTTAAATGATGTTAAGTCTCAATTTTTCTACCGTTTGATCAAGAAAATTAGAAAACTGAAAAGGCATTTAACTCAGTAGTGATCAAAGAACTTTATTTGGTGATAAAGTATGCATAATTTTGTCCGTTATTTATCCAACTACGGTTTAAGGTTGTCAATTTTCAAGTACCAAAATAAATAAAGGAGTTATATTAATAAACAAAATGGGAAAAGAAATAAATTGGAATTGTATTGGAAAAAAAGTAAAAACACAGTTTTCAATAAATGTACTTGAAAGCTAGAAAAAATGAATTGTGCATATACATAATTTATCTTAAAATAATCTCCTAATAATATGAATTTGTAGTTGACTAAAATACCACATTACAAACAAAATAACAAATTATGGTATTTAAATGCAACATCTAATGTCAACTTTAGTCGTTTATACTTAAATCCAACGAATAAAATTATATCTAAATGTTCATATTTAGATTCACAATTTATTTCTTTTTCTAAATTAATTTCACATAAATGAAATTATTTGTTTAGAGATTAAAAGTTGATCATTCCAGTTTGGCCACAAAATTTTCCAATTTTGACCGACTATGGCTACTTTAGATCAGTTTTAACTACCAAATTATAATGGTAGTCTTCTGGCCTATTTATCTCCAATATGTGTTGAACTGGTTGTACCAACGAACATAAAAACCATATTTTTAGTGAACGGCTATTTGCCGCCAACCAAATTGCTATTTGCCGCAAAAAAAAAAAAAAATTAGTATATATGTACATCTTTGGTTAAGGAGTTTCACAATCTACAACATATCCAACTTTCAGAGAACGTATTGAATCAGAAAAATTCGAAGCTCGCCGGAAAATCATCGGGAAAGCCTATCCTCGACATAAACTAAGTACACGCATCCATTAACATTTGACATTTGACTCATTCCAACAAAAACTTCTGTTGACGAGCCCAGTGCCTCCGTCGCCGGCACCGTTCCTCCTTCGCCGGCCAACCTCCCGTCGCCCTCAATCGTCGAAAAACAAGTAAGTTTACTTTTTCAGGCAGGTTTTCCAGTTTTTTGGCGAAAAACACGGCGGGCCGAAAAAAATTGAGGCCCGAACGCGGCTGAGCCGAAAATTTTTTGCAGCCGGTGCGACGCCCGGCCGAAAAATTCTTTCGGCCCGGTGGCGCCTCGGCCGCCATTTTTTTTCGGCCGGTCGCCAAACACGCCGGCCAAAATTTTTCCGGCGGCGCGTTCGTCGGCCAGCGCACCGGCCGCAAATGTACATATATACTTTTTTTTGGTTGGCGGCAAATAGCAATTTGGTTGGCGGTAAATAGCAAGTTTTTTTATGGTATTGTGGAGTGATAGGGCCATCATCGTTTTAATTTTCCATTAGTCGGTAAATTGAAATTGTACTAAGTGGTCTTGTCGAGCCCAAGTATCTATAAAAAAATCCCGTCAACTTATCACAATGTTTTTTTGTTTTTGTTTTTATAAAAGTCAAGTTATTAGATGTAATTGGAATAATTAATCACAATACGGTTTTATAAACGGTAATTTATAGGTAGGGTTGGGGCGGAATTAATTATAGATTCTCCATTAATCACAAAAAATTATTCAAAGTTGGAATTTAGTCTTTATCTTATACAAAATGGAGGCTGCAATTTATTAAAAAAATAATAAAAAGGAATTAATTGCTTGCTTGTATGTGGGTGGGGTGCTTTTAATTATCATTATATTATTTGCTTTACTAAATCACTAATTTAAAAGAGTTGGACTCTGTTTCGAAACGACCCCAGAAAAGAGATGATAAAAAAATGAAAAAAACTTGTGAAGTGTTAACGATGTTTCATTGTGATCCATGGTTACCATCTATCCCATCATTCACCCTTAAGAGCTTTAATTTGGATCCATCTCGAGTTTGTGATTGGATTTCTCCCTCCACCTGGGAATGGAATGTGGAGGCTTTACAAGAGGTTGTCTCGCAGGAGATGGTTAAGGCTATCAAGAGTATTCCAATCGACCCATCTACATATGAGGATACATGGGTTTGGAAGTACACAACCACATTGGCATTACAAGTTAAGTTCAGCTTAATTGCGTGAATTTAGAGACCATGCTTCTTTGTCTTTGTCTGCAGGTTCAGATGTGGCTCACCCCAATAGGCAAGAATGTAAATGGCTCTGGTCTCTGTCAAGGATGTAAAGAGTGCAATTGTGTCTCGTGAGCGTCTCCTCTCTAGGATGTGTTCGACGGATCCTTTCTGCCCCATCTATGAGCATCAGGTGGAGTCGATCATGCACATGTTCTTTCACTGCTAGCACGCTAAGAGTACATGAGAGTGCTCAAGCTGATGCTCCAGTACAGAATAGGGGGCCATCTAAAAACTAAGTCTGGAAACAAGGTGGCACAACATGGTACAAAAAAGCAGGCTTGGTAGCGAGAAGTGAAATATGGCTAAGTATGGAAGCCAAGCCGGCAATGCAGGCTTGGTAGCCAAGCAAGAGGGTACCAAGCTGGAAAGACAGGCTTGGTAGCCACGCAACAGGGTATCAAGACAGCAAGACAGACTTGATATCGGGTTACCAAACCTCCCAAAAAACTAAGTATGGAGATCAAAGGGTGCCAACCCGATGAGGAGGTGACAAGTTGGCCATCTGAGGTGACTACCCAACTGGGTACCAAGTAATCATGAACATGATGTAGAGCCCCTTAGGGGGCTATATGGAGACTAAGTCTCAAGATGGGCTTGGTGGCCACGTAACGGGGTACCAAGCCGACAAGGTGAAAGGTACCAACTTGATAAGATTGCAGAAACTATGTATGAAGTCCAAACCGGCAGGGTTGGCTTGGTAGTAAGGGTATCAAGCCGACAAGATTGGCTTGATACCAAGATGACAAGTTGGTGCCATGACAGTCTCTCTAAGACTAAGTGAGGAGACTTGGGAGGTAAAGGGGTCAAGTTCTCATCCTGTCCAGGTGCGTAATATGGCCTAGCTATCAAGACAGTTCATTGAGGTGGCTAGCAAGATGAGGAGCGTGGAGTCGTCAAGGCTATCGAGGATGTGATCAAGACTTCATCATGGAGGTTAAGGCAAAGAGGCTCAACAACAACCCGACCTAGCATCGAGACCATCAAATACTACCAGCCCCAATACGGGACAAGGGCCCCAAGGCGACGGTTACCAACTAGTCACCAAGGCGGTGACAAGGGGCCCGAGGCAGTTTGGAGCAAGAGGCCAGCTAGCAGTTACCAAGGCGGTTACCAAGGCAGTTAAACCTAGTGGCTATAAATAGAAGAAACTAAGATTGCAAATGGGTTCTTGTATACAAATAAAAAAAAATCAGCTTGTACCACATCGAGTAACTACAAGAGATTTAATGGATATAACACCTCAACATTAATAATTAAAAGAGCTAGCTGAGTCTTGTTGGGTTGGGTTTTTGGGCCTAAGTGGTCAAAATTCTTCTCCCATACACGATGGCGGACCGCCCCAATGGCCTCGATAGCTGACGCCTCCTCTCCTTGTAACAAGCCAGTTGGTATGAAATTTGGTTCTCAAAAACTAAGTCCGCAAACAGACCGGCAAAACGGGGTGCCAAACAATCGGGTACCAAGTTGGGTGCCAAATAGAGGGCCATCCAAAAACTAAGTTTGTTAACAAGGCGGCACAATGGGGTGACAAACAATTGGGTTCATAATAGGGGACCTTCTAAAACCTAAGTTTGGAAATAAGGCAGCACAACAGGGTACAACAAAGCAGACTTGGTAGGGAGATGTGAAATATGGCTTAGTATGGAAACCAAGCCGGCAAGGTAGGCTTGGTAGCAAGCAAGAGGGCACCAAGCTGGAAAGACATGCTTTGTAGCCAGGCAACAGGGTATCAAGATAACAAGACAGACTTGATATCAGGTTACCAAACCTCCCAAAAACCTAAGTATGGAGATCAAAGGGTGCCAACCCAATGAGGAGGTGACAAGTTGGCCATCTGAGGTGACTACCCAGCTGGGTACCAATTCATCATGAACATGATGTAGAGCCCCTTAGGGGGGTTATATGGAGACTAAGTCCCAAGATGGGCTTAGTGACCCCCTAACGGGGTAACAAACCGACAGGGTGCAAGGTACCAACTTGATAAGATTGTAGAAACTAAGTATGAAATCCAAACTGGCAGGGCTGGCTTGGTAGCAAGGGTATCAAGCCGACAAGATTGGCTTGATACCAAGATGACAAGTTGGTGCTATGAAAGTCTGTCTAAGACTAAGTGTGGAGACTTGGGAGGTAATGGGCATCCTGTCTAGGTGGGTAATATGGCCTAGCTATCAAGACAATTCATTGAGTTGGCTTGCAAGGTGAGGAGCGTGGAGTCGTCAGGGCTGTCGAGGATGTGATCATGACTTCATCATGGAGGTTAAGGCAATGAGGCTCAACACCAACCCGACCTGGCATCGAGAACATTAATTACTACCAGCCCCAAGACGGGACAAGGCCCCCCAAGGCGACGGTTACCAACTAGTCACCAAGGCGGTGACAAGGGGCCCCGAGGCGGTTTGGAGCAAGAGGCCAGCTAGCAGTTACCAATGCGGTTACCAAGGAAGTTACACCTAGTGGCTATAAATAGGAGAAACTAAGATTGTAAATGGGTTCCACAACCAAACATTTGACACACTATGTCAAACATTTATCTTTTCTCTGCAAATTAGACATAGCTTTAGTTTTCGGAGCTCTCACTAAACCTCCATGGAAGTAGAAGTAATTTAACATAGCTTGTTCCCTAAAAAACCATAAAAAACATCAAACACCCTCGTTCGAACATTGTTCAAAGAGGTGTGAACCGTGTTATTAATTCTTGTTCAAGAAGTCAATGTGCATTAATTGAGTTCAAACACCAGATTTTCCTCCCCGGAAAACAATTTCTAAGCAAAATTTTATCAGTGTGATCATAATGCTTCGGGCTGATTTCAACACTGGATTGTCATCGTCTGTGCATAATAAATTTGTAGCGGAGCCGAGCAATGTTTTATGCAAGCAATCTCTTTCTTTTCTGCTTCCCAAACTTGCATACAGTGTAAAACGGCAGGAAATGGGATTGGCAAAAAACAATCTGTTCTCCAAGGAGACAGATCCTGCTCACCTGCAGAAAATTTTTAGAAACTTTAATGATACGCCGAGTATATGAGGATTGCTACTCATAGCAATTCTGCTCTTTATCAGTTGTTCATTAGTCCATAAATCTCTTTCAGTTTTGCTTTCTTAGTTGGAGTTATCTGATTCTGATATATTAGATTCACTTTGCTGAATATACTTGCTATCAAAGTGTGATACTGAAACGCAATACGTGGATAATAATGAAGCTTGCGTGACACTGTTCCATTAAAGCAAAGCCTCTAACCTATGATGCAACTATCAAATCCCGCAGAAGTAATTCGTAGCTTCTGAAGTCGACCTGTTGCTTGACATACCTTCAATTTATCATCTCAGAATAAGGTGTTTACCGTTAAGGGGTACGTCTGTGAAGTCATGCACAACTGGTGCTATGATGTTTGTATGAAATGTGCCTCCAAACTGCGTGCAGGAGTGGATCATTTCTACTGTGAGAAGTGTAACGTACAGTCTGCTCAAGGAGTTAAAAGGTTTGGGAATTCTATATGCTTTACCATTTCTTTATTACTTCGTGTTTTGGTCATATTACAAAAATTTTATTGAGTAAAATGTATAACGTAGTTTACATTTACCATATCAACTACTTATCCATTGCAGGTTTCGACTTGAGCTCTCTGTGATAGACTCCTCAAGTGAAGCACTTTTTGTTGTTCTGGATCACTCAGGTGAGATATTTTTTATAAGTCGGCTCAAGAACTTTACCTTTCAAGTGATCAACACCATAATGGGGTACCTTCTGTTATCCAGAACTTTGAAAGGTTAGATGTGACATTTCACGTCAAACTGAACTCATACACTTTCAAAAATCCATCACATGGATTTAGTATTGTGAAAATCGTTGAACCCGAAGGAGTACATCAGCTACGTAGTAAACTTCTGAATCTGGCCAGGTATGTGCTTACAATTATAATTTTCTTGCATTAGTACAAGATGATTAGCTATGAATGGACGAATCTCTAATGTGCTTGCTATGCATAGTCATGGTTTTTTCGTCTTGGTGTTAAACAAAATACCAAATCAACCTTAAACCCAAAATGTGCCTTCACTCTTTGTGATGAATTTAATTGGTTTTATTTTGTCTCAGCACTCTAATGAAGGAAATAACAATTCAACTTTATCCAACGATGTTATGGGAGATCAATCGACTGAAGAGTCCATTATCGATACCCCAATTGTGATTGGCCATGTAGAAGCACAAGATGGAAGCCTTGATGTGGTGTTCGTACTCCGCTCAAGAGGAAGTTAAGTGACGAGGAGTAGGTTGCAATAGTTATTTGAATTCAGTAGTTTATAGGAATATTGGGTTTCTTTATTTTAAGTTGTACGTTGGAGATGACCAGTGTATGGGACAAGAATATTTGAACGCAATTTTTTCAAACTTTGTGGAACCTCTATTGGGTGCTTTCTTTATGGGTTGTATATATTTGTGATGTCATTACTGTCCATTCTACTGTGACTTCGCAAATGAATTGGGCTTCCTTAAATCTAAGTCTTTGATATGAATTTCTTATAAGATTAGTATGCTTTATTTTTTCATCAAGTTGTAGACCAAGCAATCGGGTCGGGTTGGGTAATTTCAGGTTGGGAACTTCGGTTACGGGTCAGTTCATATTTGGTTGGCTTATTTCGGGTCAAATATTGACCCAACCCATTCGGTTTCGGGTCGGGTTACATGTCATTTTGGGTTATGAGCGTTCTCAGAAACAATATCAAACATGCTTCATATTTTCTTAAAGAACACAAATTTTCACATATGCATGACAATAGTTTACCTAACACATATCAATTAACATATTCTGAAATGAATTGTGCAAATCGTCAAAAAACAATCACAAGAGTAATACTACTACAAGAAACACATGATATTTGATTATCCTTAAACTCCAAACATGTCATTCAAATCCTTGTGAATTTTTTTAAACATCTCACCAATTTATGAGTGATTTTATCATATTCTGGGAGTAATATATTAAATGAAACGAGTATAATGGGTCGACCCGCTAACCACCCAACCCGACCAAAAAAATCACGGGTTATCGGGTTCAGGTCATTCAAATTTCGGGTTACAAAAATTTCTAGATTTCGGGCCAGGTCAACGGGTCGGGTTGTAATTTGCCATGTATATCAAGTTGGCATAACGCTATTGAGAATGAATTTTCACACTATCTTTAAATTAGAGTTGTGAATAGAATACTCATATTCATTCATTACATCACATTCTATACGAAAATAAGGATCACATTTTTATTTTCTCCGGCCAACGGGCCGGGTATCAACCTAGTTTGATTAAAAATTGAAAATGATAATAAAAATAGCAAATATGGGAACCAATTGTCCCGTTCCTTATTTAACTACTGAGAATTTCACGGGATATCTTTTGCATGGCAAAATTATATCAAGCTCGTAAGGACAACAAAATGGGCTATGAAAAAGAGAGTAGGTTTTTTATGTGATTTTTTTAGCCGGTGAGAATATAATGTATATATTGCAGTTTAAATTATACACTGTAAAAAAATTTATTATTTTTTCCATTCAAACCAAAGAACATAAATATTTCTCAAACAAGTTGAAAGTGTCGGTAGAACCTTCATATTGAAAATAATTACCAAATTTTTTTTATAAATAAAGTCAATTTATTTAGACCAATCTCTCGAGAAGCATCGTCTCACCCAAGACCCCATCACAGATGCATTGCCATCAAGTATGACGACCCCGAGTAAAGTATGCTAAGCAAAGTATCGAGATTAGCCCTCACGCAAGACACCTCTATTGCATGAGAAGCTACCCATCAAGCTCATGGAAGGAAGGAGTATCGAGGGCTCAAGCAAGCCGCCTCAAGCATTATAATAGTTGGAGGAGTGGTTACCGTGACAGTTACACATGATGGCAAATAAATAGCAGAAACATGCAGTAAGGGTTAGTAATGTTGGGATTTTAAATGGTGTGTATGAAAATTAAAGGGGAAAGATCTAAAAGAATATGTTAAAGTATCATGTTGGTAAGATGTGGGAAGGCGCGACCTCGAATTTGATGATTTGATATAATATGTGGGTAATCGGTTAAATTGATTTATGTAGCCAATCGAACCAAACCGATATGGCGGTTAGAATAACCAAACCAATGCAAATTTTGCCTCCCTTCTTACGCACTTATTCGTTTTATAAATAGCACCCAACCCCTCTGGTTTTGATAAGAATTTCCCTATACCAAAACTCTACCAAAATCCAAACTGAATTTTCTGCATTCTTTTCAAAAGAAAAATTGAGTCAACTGTGGTTCTCGCTGATTCGCTGCGTTCATTGGTTTCTGTGGTTTGAGGTACTGCTACGTTGGAAAGGTACGTCATTTCTATCCTGGGAGGAATCATTCCATAACCTTGGGTACTAAACGGGAATAAGATTCCTCATCACTTAAATTGTTATGGATATGTTCACGTACCAAGATTCTTGCAACACAAGTCACATGAAGAAATCAAGACTTGTCAAAATATGCATAAACACCGCCCGAGCCTATATAATTTGCCACTTCTCCTTAAAGAATTTAGTTCCCCTGTATTGTACTCAAGGTTATGGAACTATTCCTCCCAGGATAAAGCGGACGTACCTTTTTTGGCATACCGGTACTTGAAACCCCAGAAATCAGCAAACGCAACGAACAACGAGAAGTCACACGACTCTATTTTATGCATTTGTAGAGAGGAAAATTAATGAAGAAAAAAAATCATTTTTTCTTTCGGCCAAAAATCCTTTTAGGAAAACTTGTCTGTGAAAGTAGAGGGGGTTGGTGCTATTTATAGAAAATGAAGGAGTGTGTGTGAAGGGATGTGACCCTTCGGGTGGATGGTTACACCCCAACCAACACCTTGGTTCATTTTAAAATAACGAACCATTGCATCAGTTCGGCCAATGGTAGTTGGACTAGTTGGTTCACTCCAACTGCCACATCGCTCCAGTTAAAATTGGTTGGTCCGGTTGGTTACACAAACCAATTTGACCAATTACTAAAATTTTTAATCAAATCAATTGACCAAATCCAAGGCCTACTTCCCATATATAACCAATATGGTATTTCAAGAGCTTCTCTTGGCTCCTTCCACTTTCATTCCGATTCACACCATTCAAAATCCCAACAATCCCCCCACATGAATGGATAATGCAAGCTTTGAAAACTATGCAAAATTGTGTGACTCTCAACTAAGAATTAGTTTCATAGGGATATGTGAAGTTTACTTTAAACCTTCCGTAGTGAACATACATCGAGTACCAATTGGTAGATATAATATCTTTTAACCGTCGATTTTTCTTGTATACAAAGACAACATATGTCACACAACTAACTCTTCTCTGTTCATTGGTTCTCATTGTTGTGTTAAATTTAGCCATGAACACCCCCTGAATTCATGTGTGCTTGGAGAACTGGTCTTCTTTTATTCTCCTGGAAGCGGCTCTACTTCACACTCACATAGGTGATTTCTAAACGTATATTTCTTAAATACACACTACAACAATTTTCGTCTATTATGACATCACTATTTTGTCATAATAGGCCTATATTTTGTCACAATATATTTATTATGACAAACTAATTTGTCACTACATTCGTCAAAACTACCTCGTCGAACCAACTCTATTATGACGAAATTTTACAATCTTGTCACAATATGTTTCAATGGCAAGATGGCCGACTTTTGTCAATATAGAACACCTATTTTGACAAATATGTTTGTCGTAATAAAGAGAAATTTTGTCATAATACATCCAAATTTTGTCACGATAAATGCAACTTGTGATACGATGTTGTGACAAATAGTACAGCTGTGACGAATGACTTTGTAATAACAGTTTGTCATAATAACTAATAAGGGGTTATTGTGACGACAATGTTTTTGTCGAAACATCTTATATGGGTTGTTGTGACAAAAATTCGTTAGTCACAATACTTTTATCATGATAGACCATGTTGTCATAGTTACGAGATAGACTACTTTGTATAATTTGTGACGAAACCATTTTTGTCATGACATTATTTAATACGACAAATTCCTTTTGTCAGCAGCCTGTTTTTTCTTCAATATTATGTGATTTTGTCATTATATATGGATATTATGACGAATCAAAATCAGTCAATATCTGGATAATCTGATATCCTGATTTTGCAAACATATCTGAAAGTTCACGAATATTGCAGCCAACACAAAATGTTCAACAACCTTATTCATAATCCTTAATTAAATAACAATGGTGCAATCTAACATAACATTCTGCCTCCATCAGTTCTACTATCACAAACAACCCTACAGCAAGTCCATCTGAAGATGAAAGTTCTATCAAGAACTTCTCACTTCATGAAAACTACCTGTACCGATGAGAGAAACAATGTTAATTCTTATTCCACCACACTTAATGAAAACTAATGATGTTTATATATACCACCACACTTAACGAAGATGGGGCACTAACTATGTAGTGCATGCCTCCACTGTCCATGCCCATCCAAAATAAGGTGATGACAGTTCAATCAAGAACTTCTCACTTCATGAAAACTACCTGTACCGATGAGATAAACAACGTTAATTCTTATTCCACCACACTTAATGAAAAATAATGATGTTTATATATACCACCACACTTAACGAAGATGGGGCACTAACTATGTAGTGGAGTAAAATAAAACATTCTTCACATTATCTATAAAGGTTCGTAAAAGCATGACAAGAACAAATGTGTTTCTTCAGAAGTTATTGCCTTCAAACTATGTTATCTTTCATTAAACTTTTGAGCTAGGGACTCCACATAGTCCTTTAGACTGTCCTGTGACTCTTGTAGCTTGTGGATAATCTCCTTCTGAGTTTGAATCTCTTGTTGCTGCTCATCTATTTGCTGCTGTTGGGATTGTATCCGTTCCTCAAACTCTTGCCTCTGCCTCTCCCCTTCAGCCAATGAGTTCTCCAAACGAGTTTCTAGGTCTTTCTCTCTTTGGGAACTCGGTTTCTCTTTGTTGATGTAACTTGGTGCTTCCTGGAGCACCATCTGCACTATCTCAGCACCAGATAATGGGCTCCCCTTCTCTACAGCTTCAGCAAAAATCCTCTTCATTTCCTCCTACAAAGACAGTACAACCTCAATTTATTTATCAATACAGGACTTAGAACTTTATAGCCTAAACACTAAGACATGACACTCTTACCTAGTTTTGTTGTGGTTGCTCATTAACCCAACTGCCATCAGTTCTCCTATGTGTGTCAGCATACACTGTTATCTCCTTTGGCTTTTCTTCCTCCACTACAGCATATTGTTGTTCACTACTTTTCTCCTCGTCATGATGGTTTGTGGGTTGCTTGGCTTTCTCCTATAAGCATAAAAATAACTTGCATGAGCTGTGAAAAGACAAAAAAAAAAAATTGGAATTGGTTTACTATATGAATGTACAAATATATGAATTGGGTTACTAAAAAAGTTCTCTCAACGAATTGATGAGCAAATATAAGATGAATATTTTTAATCTTTTGAGGCTGTGTTTTTATCAAGATCAAGCTCGCAACCATGAATAGAGTAGTTATGTCTCTCTGTATAGGTGACAAATGATTGAGTATTTGGTAGTTCTAATCTCCACTGTAGAACCATCACGTTGAGTAGTCCTTTCCATTAGAGCATTCCGTCCAAATATGATGTTAGTTGTGGAGACAAAAATGGTTCATCTGATATATATATATATATATGGGTGGTTGTATCGTACCTTGGGTAAAATCCAGGGTACGACATACCATGAGTAAAAAAACTCTATCTAGATCTCGAATTGACAGGAGTTTGCCATCTTGTACTATTTCCAAACCCTTAAAGATTAAAATCTAGGTCTTAATTCTATAAATCTCAGACACTAATATCAATTTAATTAGAAATAACAATCGACGGTTATGATTCGTCGAAATATATGCAACAAATTACATGCAAAATCTTAGGGGTTAGGCTATATGATCTAGAAAACTAAGACCTAGGGTTCACTCATCATAGGGTTAGGGTATAGTATCATGCCTAGAAATCTGGTTAATTCGAAGTCTAGATAGTGTCTTTTTACTCAGGGTATGTCGTACCCTAGATTTGACCCAAGGTACGATAGAAGCCACCATATATACCCTAAGTAAAAAGACACTATCGTACCTTTGGTCAAATCTAGGGTACGACATACCCTGAGTAAAAAGACACTATCTAGACTTCGAATTCACCATATTTCTAGGCATGATACTATGCCCTAACCCTATGATGAGCGAATCCTAGGTCTTAGTTTTCAAAATCATAGAGCCTAACTACTAAGATTGTGCATGTAATTTGTTGCTATATTTCGACGAATCATGATCGTCGATTTTTGTTTCTAATTAAATTGATCTTAATGTGTGAGATTTATAGAATTAAGACCTAGATTTTAATCTTTAAGGGTTTGGGAATAGTACCGGATGTCAAACTTTGGTCAATTCGAGGTCCAGATAGTGTTTCTTGCTCAAGGTATGCCGTACCCTAGATTTTACCCAAGGTACGATAGAACCAACTATATATATATATATATATATATATCATGTTATGGAGTCTAACCATGTGGGGATAAGGTTTCCTTCCTCTCCTGCAAATTTCCCTTCAACTATCTATCTAAACAATAAGCTGAGACTAAGAAAAAGAGGAAACCTATCATGGTCTGAGTCAAGTGGTTGCTATTTTCAAGAGAAAGCTAACAAGATTTGGGGAAACCTTCTGAAACAAAGGATGGCTATTTTGAGTAACTTCTACTGATGGTTTCAATACTAGATTAGAAATGGGTCACACGTTTTCTGGTAACTTCTTGAATTGTACATCATACTGAAAAATTGATGCTGCTAAAGTAAAGCTTGGAAATAACACTGTCAGACTTCATGGGCTGGGAAGGCGATTAAAATGACAACAATGACGACTTTATAGAACCGACAAAAGAGATAGCGAAACAAGACTCGAAGCTGATAATATCGTTTTCGTTCCTATTGCACTATCATTTTCGCTCCTATTGAAATTTTTAAAAGACCCCATAGAAATCGACAAAATTGGATTCAAAAATGGGGAGCAACGCATACGACCGCAGTAAAATCAAATCAACCAAGTAATCTAGTGATTCACAAGGTTTCAATCGAACATTCAAGAGGAAACCAACGAGAATCACAACAGAAGAAACTTTCAGCTGGAGGCGAAGAGGAAGATAGCACAGTCGAATGACTTACTTGCAGGGAACGAAGCTCTTCTGAATCGGACTCTTCCTTGCACACACTGCTCTATGAGAAATATTTGAGGATGTCGCTTGGGTTTTCTATGGTTCAAAGCAAAAGTTACTGAGGAAGGAAAAGAAGTTTGCGAACAGATAATGGGATTCCTCTTTTTTTTTTGGGTTGAAAGAATGGGAATCCTCTGCCGCATACGAAAATGATTTTTTTTTACAGATTACTAAAAGGAATTTGATTAAGAAAATAAATTAATAAATTGATAACAAAAACATAACACTTCTTATTAATTAGAGCAACGTGATTATACAAACTTTCTCCTCAATTTTTTAAGTTAAACTTTGAGTAAACACATACGTTGTCCGAAAGTTAATGGTGGGATACGAGTTAGATATACGACCATCACAATCCCAATTAAGGGTGAGATACGAGTTAGATACAATACTGGACAATGATATGCATATAAGCCTATTTACTGTACCTGTGCTCCCTATATCTTGTACTTATTTTTTTTTAGAGTAAATGGGATAGTGAAGCTTGTGGCAGGAAGATGACCAAAAAGAGAAACACGGCGACAAGGTTAATCATGCTCTCCTTCTGAGTGCCCCGGTAGAGGGAAATCGGATTCCTGAAAGAGACAAGAACACAAATTTCTTCTACAATTTTCTAACGATGCAAAAATTTCCACTTCAAATCACAACAACAATATGGGAAAACATCCAAAACTACCACTATAAAAAAAATTACAAAAATACCACACATTCCCAACAATTTCCAAAAATACCACCCTTCCACACAAAACGCACCTCGGAGGCGTGGTTATAAACCAAAACGCGCGTCCAAGGCACGGTTAACGGTCAAACCGCGCGTTCCAAAGGCGGTTTGACTGTTCCTGGCTGTCAAACCGCGTGGCCACGTGGCGGTGCATCAGACCGCGCGATGGGGGAGCGATCTGACGGCCAAACCGCGCGCTAGCTCAGCGATTCGCGTCGCTCAGTCAAACTGCTCCCCCGAAGCGCGGTTTGACTGTTGGGGAAAGCTAAACGCGCCCTTGAGGCGCGGTTTTAGGCGGGGTAAAAGGACGAAACTGCCTCTCCCTCACGCGGTTTCGTCCCTATATAAACCCCCCTTCCCCCTCCCATTTTCTGCACACCAAACCCATTCCCTCCTCTCTCCCTTTAACTCCTCACTCTACCCACCCCCCTCCCCACCCAAAAACCTTAGAATTAGGTATTTTGTTGGTTGCGGATAAGTCCGATCTACCTTCAAAAAACTTTTTCTTTGGTTTTCACTAAAAAACCGTCGAATCTCTGTCTGGATTCGGAAAAAAGGCTGATTTCATCAAAGAAGAGGGCATTTTCTATGATGATTATCAAACGGTACGTACTCATTCTACCCAATTGTTGTTGTTTTTATAATGATTTATTTAATTTATATACTAATTGATTTATGCTGTTGTTATGCTATCGTAGGTTGGGCCGGATGTTGATATTTACAATCAACGATATTATGTTGATCAAGGAACGATTGATCCGACTGTTTTATACGATCAAGCTAATCATCGTTCAAGAGACGTTTGGAACGACCACAAGGTACATATTATTTATCATCACTTGTAATTTGTATTTTGTTAAAGTAATTTATTTGTTTGTACAATAATTTACTTAATTGTTAATCGTATTGATTTTTTTTAATAATTTAAATCAATACAATACAACACTTAGTTAGACTCTTTATAAAGAAATGCATGTCTAAGGAAATGGGGACTTAAGCGATCATCATGATCCCCCATAACATAGGAAAATCGGGTTCTAAGCGATCCTCAGGTCCCCCCTTTTTTTTGTAAAAAAGACTGTGTTTCTAAGGAGATGTTTATCCTCGGATCCCCCCACTAACTGGACTTGGATTGAGTGTGAAGAATTTGAGTTCCCTGAAATAGCCTTTTATAGGTGAATTTTGCAGCACAAACCGCGGGGAGGGTGGGGTGGGGGGGGGGGGGGGGGTTAGGTCTGCCATGCAGCCCCACCCCCTGCATGCCGACATGTCTGATGTCGGGTGACCAGGCACAAACCGCGTCTTGGGGCAGCGGTTTATGTCTGGACATGGTAAACCGCCGCCTGGTGGGGCGGTTTATCATGCCGACATTTAAACGCTTCCTCTTGAAGCATTTTGTGGTAGGGTTAGTATATAACCGCGCCTTCCAAGAGCGGTTTTAGCTGAAATTTAAAAACGCCTCTTGGCGAGGCGGTTATATTGTAAACCACTGCAGGAGGCGCGGTTTTAAATAAATGATGGTATTTTTGGAAATTGTTGAGAATGGGTGGTATTTTTGTAATTTTTTTTAAACAGTGGTAGTTTTGGATTTTTTTCCAACAATATGACTTATGTGTTAAGGTTTAGTGTATCATTGTTCAATTAGATATGAGTATGGGTGATTGTATGTTTACTGAATGCCTTTATAGTTTACATCTAAGGTTTAGAATTTAGGAGTGAAGATTGTTTTTATCACAAGTTTAGGATTTTTGTCATGGAATAGGGTTTTTGTCATGAAATAGGTTTTTTTTATCATATTAAATGTGTACATAACATTATTTACGACAACCTTGTTTGTCAGAACAAATATAAACTAATATATATTGTGACAAATGTACGTCATAGTTAACATTTAATCTCTCCCTCCACAAGTTCCCACCAATTCATATTTTGGCTAAGTAAAATGTGTGATATAAATGTTTTTCATAATAAAATATCACGAATCTATTTTGTGACGAAATAATCTTTTTGTCACATAAAACATTTCATCTTCTGTTCCAGATCACATTTTTATGACTAAGTATACATCGTCATACTAGATGAAAAGTCCTAATATTGTGACAAAATTATTTGTCATCATAAATATGACGTTTAAGATAATGCGACAGATGCTATTTTGACCAATATGTTGTCACGTTTTACTCCAATTCTTCCTTCCCGGTGACAATAATTTGACAAAGTGGTGTTGACATGATAGACTTGTCATAGTATATACTTAATGTGGCAAAACTTTATGACAAATTCAGTATTTGTTACACCTATCATAGAAATTATGTCAAAATTCGTCACATTATAGTTTTGTTGTGACAAAACAAAAATGACAATTTTTTTAATTTGTCAAAATAGACGAACATTGTTGTAGTGACACTATTTGATCACACCTCATGTCAAACTTAGAAACCATTAAAAACCTTTCAACTTTATGTTGACCCTTATTGCTGGACATTGTTTCTCATGCATATATATACTACTGTGTATTTTGTTGATATGGATATTGTATGCATATATGCGTGCCACATCTAGTGAGTTCTTATTATATATGTATCACTATGTATTTGTTGTCTACTACAAAGAGAATGACCACTGGTCATGTACATCTTCATGGTGTAGTGTGTGCGAAAAAAAATGATGAACCAAATGATTTTGGTTAATTGATACCAAATACTTTTGCGGTATTTGAGATGGAAATGAACTCATAATTCATATTATGAGGAGAGTTGAAGTAAAAATTTAATTATGTTTGAATTTGGAAGAATTCATGTTGGATTCGTGGAACAAATTTTGTATGAGTTTCAATTTCAATGCTTGCAAGATGTAACACTTGGTTTATATAATCAGGTTGTTTGTGGTGTGATCTTGAAGTAAATTGAAACGAAATGGTGGAAAACGTTCCCGAAACATGGAGTATGTTCCATGATGGTGTATTTATGTAAATAAATATTTACATAATAAATAATATTATGATCATATTTCATAAAACATGATCCACCACCAAGTTTTAATGTATTCATCGCATTGGTCCAATTCATTTATGTGGCATGAATGAATGAAAGAAAAGTGTGCCAATTTAATTTGGACACTTGTTCATTTATTCAATGTGAGCATGAGATGCTAGAAGCTTATAACCTCAATGTGCTAACATGTTCCACAAATTATGAATGGATTAAATTCAAAGATAGTCATTTATGGCTTATCAATTATGGTGGATTAGATAATTTTACGCTATTCGCTTAGGAAAATGTGAACAATCATATGTGTAAAATCTATGTAGCGAGACTAGTGGGGACTTGCGAGTCAAGTCTATCTAAGCCGGAATGGTTGCAAAGGTTATGTTCAAAGTAAGTTGAACATATTTATGAAAGAGTATACCTCCAATATGTTGGAGATGGAATTTGGTTAATGCACACCAAAATGATTGCATTACGAGTAAGCCACAAGCGACAAGGAATTCTCAATTCCTATGATGGTAGTTAAGACATGATATACGTTTATCATGGATGTGGTTTAGTACTTGATGTTCCTATGCTATGAGGGCAAGGAAAATGAAGTTAAGATTGATCCTCATGGGGATTGATAAGCTTGTCAAAGAATGGTGATCATCAAAGTAATCATCGTCATAATTGTTTATGGTGCATGTACACAATATACCATTGGAAAATAATTTGACTTATGATCATTATGTGAAGCTAGCTAGTTGTCAGAATTTTTTATGGTATATATAGACTTATACCATTGGCAAACAATTTGGCATGAGAGCTTAATTAAGATTATCTTATTGAACTTAAAGTCTAAATTACTTATAGTATATTTATAAAATTTATACCATTGGCAAGTAATTAGACTATTGCCTTAGAAAAATTTATCGGAATTACTTGTGCTATGTCAAGCTTTCTTGACTAATGCCATTGGTAAGTAATTAGATGGGATTTCCATTGCTGGAATGCATTTGAATTACTTGTGGCATCTCATGTTGCCTTGACCAATACAATTGATAAGTAATTAGATGATTTTTGGTAAAATCTGAATTGTTTGTGGTATGCTAATCAAATTAGAACATACCATTGACAAGCAATTAGATGAAGATATATAGTTGTTGTCAAGTTCAATAAGTAAAACCATGGAAAATTAATGGAATTATTCCATGATATTTGGCAAATGATAGAATTGTGGAGGAGAAGAGTCGTTGTTCCGGCTACTATCTCAAAATCATATGATGGGACTCAAACCTATCCATAAGACGAAATGGAAAGGTCAAACAAGTCATACTTGAAAGTATGAAGGTGTCGAGTGAGAAAGCGCAAGTCCATAAACATTGTGGAGTGAACCCAATCTTAGGGTATAAGTTATGTGTAAAATCTAGCATATATTGACATTCATGTCAGTACACTTCTCAAGGATATTAGTACACTTTTCTCAAAGAGAAAATGATTTTCACCATATACATGAAGGTATATGAACAAGATTCCCCATACCAGAAACGTTGGTTTCAACAACTATGAGAAATAGTTGAAATGTGAGGATATATTAGGGAGAAGTAATATAAAATGTCGCTTGGGTGATTTCAAAGTGCAGTGATGTGAATACTAAGGAGCTTTACCTAAACCTTAAGCTAAGTCATAAATAACACTACATTGAAAGAGATACTTGTGATGTTCAAGTAATCTAAATTTAATGAATTAGAGATGCTACAACACCTTGATCGCGTATTATGATTATTGCAAGACAATAAATCAAGTCAAGCCCACATGGTATGTAGTGAATAGAAAGAGACGAGTCTTTGGTGTAATATTACACCCAAAGGAACTCACCTGATGAACTAAAAGGCAATCTATTAATTGATATACATATATGGTTGATGGGAGCAGTATCTTGGAAAACATCCAAGTTAAACTATATACCCAGTCTAAGACCGGTGAAGCTCAATAGTCTGGCCCGCAAGACTAGCGTTAATAAACGCACTTGTGAACAAAATTGTGATTGCAAGAGCTAGAAGTATTATGTGAAAATCTAGTCATAGATAATGGAAACATAACACTATTGATTGATTAATTTATAGCAAAGTTATCGGAGTTGATCATTTAGATCAAATGATAACAAATGTGTGACCCACCTAGAAATTAATTTAAGCAAAGAAAGGAATGGACACGTGGCATAAGAAAAATCATCATGGCGGTAACTTTACCTAAGTAGGATTGGCAGATCCAACCTATAGGTTCAAGGAGCAAACAAATTCGTGAATGATGGTTCGACATTGTCAAAGTATTCAAATTCCATTCTCATGATGAGACATTCTCATGATGAGATAATGTCCAAAATAAGGGTGAACCTAAAGATGGAAGGTTTTTAATGGTTTCTAAGTTTGACACGTGATGTGATGTAATAGTGTATTTTTCGAAATACACATTTACAAACCACCTATGTGAGTGTGAAGTGGAGCCGCTTCAAGAAGAATAAAAGAAGGTCAATTCTCTAAGCACTCATGAGAGCTGGCAGTGTTCATGGCTAAAACGAACACAACAATGAGAACTAGTGAACATATAAGAGTTAGTTGTCTGACATATGTTGTCATAGTATACAAGTAAAACTGAGAGTTCAAAGATATCACATTTACCGATTGGTGAGTATACTCTATATATGTTCACTAAGGAAGGTTTAAATGTAAACCTACCTATATCCCCATGCAACTAATTCTTAGTAAAAAATCACACAGTTTTTGCAGTTTTATAGTACAACATTATTCATTCATGTGGGGAATTGTTGGAATTTTTAATGGTGTGAATGGAAATCAAAAGGGAAAGATCCAAGAGAATCTCTTGAAGTACCATGTTGGTATGATGCGGGAAGGCGCGACCTAGAATTCGATCGATTTGGTGTAATATGTGGGCAATCAATTAAATTGGTTTGTGTAGCCAACCAGACCAAACTGAACTGAGTTGAAACGAGTCGAACCGAACTGATATGGGAGTTGGAATAACCAAACCAGTTTAAATTCCATGGGTCGAACTAATGCAATGGTTAAAATATTATAAACGAACCATTGCAATGGTTGGGGTGTAACCACCCGTACGAACCAATGCAATCAGTTAAATGGGAATGCATCTGAATTTTCTGCATTCTTTAAAAAAAAAAAAGCGAGTCAAGTGTGTTTCTTGCCGATTCACTGCATTTGTTGGTTTCCGCGGTTTGAGGTACTGCTGGAAAGGTACGCCATTTCTATCCTGCGAGGAATCATTCCATAACCTTGGGTGTTAGAGGGGAATAATATTCCTTAAGGAGAGACATTGAATTATGTCGACTAGGACCTTGCTTATGTGTTTGTAAGATTCCATGATCTTATAATGCCTTGTGTTGATTTCGTGATCTTGTTTGTTACTTGTGCTGTAAGAATTAGTATTCGTCAACAATTTCCTTAACACCTAAAACCAACATTCAACATTACTTGTCAAGTTATACCTTTTTGCTGTAATGTAGTCATATCCGTACCTTTAATTTTGTACTTTCGTTGAATCTCCACAGGATTAGGAGTAACTCACCATAGTTTGTTCAAAAAATGGTGTGTGGCCATGACGAAATGGGTAGTCTATTATGGGATTTTTTATATGGCGTTGGTGGATCTTCGATATGATTTTTTGATGGTGCTTTAAGCTAAAGTTAAAGTATGATGTTGGCAGATGATGTGAAGTTTATCATTGATACAGTTAATTCGACTTCTCTTCATGATATATGGTAGGGTGGGGTCTGTCTTTGAGGAGCTTTGTTGGCTTCTTGTGGAGTAATCCAATTTGAATATTCGGTTTGTTGGCGTGTAAAACAATAGTCAATTTTATGATTGTTGGGGGATACGAGAGTCTTGCCGCGTGCCACCATCCAAATAAACATTAAGAAGAAATGCTATAATCGTTACATGTCCTGAAGGAAGAGCACCCAAGGGAACCTCCCAGAGTTGCCAACGCCATACACACCGACATCCTGTCCCATTGCATTAATTATTCACCTCCCACAGTATTGCTATAAATAGAGCATTAACTCTAAGAAAAAAGTATTGGCATTTGAACAATAGAGAAGCTTATATTAATTTCTCTCTCAAGCCACATTTTCTCTTAGTAAACTACATTCTCTTTGTAGAAATCTCATATTCATACTATTCGTGACTCTTTTCCTAAGTCTCTCTCTCTCCTACCCTCAGTTAGAGACAAACAATGTCTATGAAGGGCAATTATTTGTTTTCTATTACTCATGGTGGAGTCTTGAACAATGTACCTATATTTCCTAGGTAATTCAAGTGATCTTTTGTTAATAAAATTAGAGATCCGTCTATAGAAACTTCCATTATCATCATGTTGTAAATAATAACTTTTACCATTAGTACGGTGAAAAGAAACTTATATATACCTTTGCTTTCATAGATTGTCACCGATCAAACCGTTCAAGAGAGCGTTTGTTAATAGCTATTTATATCTTGGTGTTAGTAACTTGATGTCAGAATTTGTTTTGTAAAGCTTAGCAAGAGTTGAGACTTCTCGTAACTTACACTTAATGCCTTGTAAAAGTATATTGAATATATTAGAAAACTTCAAGTCATTGTTCTTATATACATAATATCCAGTGGCGTAGCCAGGATTTTGGGTAAGGGGGTGCCAAAGAGAAAGAGGAAAGAAGGAAGATGAAGGGTCAAGGGTGGGACTGGGAGAAGCTTGCTTGTTAGGGCTAAAGTTTCGATTACTGCTTGAATAAGCATGTAATTACGAGGTTTTTTAATTTAATTTACTTATTATTTCTAAACGTTAAATTATATATATGCAATAAAATGTATTAGTGTATCACATAAGTAATTGTGGTTTAGTGGAAGATGTTAAAACTATTAATAAGGGGGTTTCGTGTTCAAATCCTAGCAATAGCATTAACTAATAACGCTATTTTTTGATGTTCTAGCCCCGACCCAAGGGTGTGCCATGGAACACCCTACTTACACTGTGTCTCCGCCCCTGATAATATCCACATGAATATGTAACACAATCTAGACATCTATCTCTGAAGATGTTTGTACATGATGGATAACAATCATACTACTGCACCAAATATTTATGATTACCTTGCTTCAGGTCCTTGTTCAAGTTCAACACCTTTGGTACTACTACTCAGTGCAAAAGAGTCAGTATTGAATTCTTCCTCCACTTCCCCATCTCCATTCTCTCTTGCACTCTCCTCATTAGCAATCTCTGCGTCCAGGCATTCCTTGAGCTCAGAAACTACATGGTTCATCGTTGGCCTTTGAATGGAGATCGATCGGATGCAAGAGATTGAAACCTCTAGTAACTTCCAAGCTGAGTTGGTGTCAAAAGTTCCAAATAGCCGAGGATCAACCAAGTTCCTCAGGTCCCCCTTCGCGATTAGGGGCCTTGCCCAGTTTCCGATATGCGTGTTCTCATTGTGCCCAACTATTATAGCAGGCCTGCCAGTGATCAACTGCAGGAGAACTATGCCAAAGCTATAAACGTCGCTCTTTTCTGTCAGTCTGTTTGATGTATAGTACCTGAAAGTTTGCATATTAGACCTACAGTTTGGCTTGATCTTTTCAAACACCTAAGATTTCTCTGAGAGATGTTAAATAAGTTTGGGTGAGAGTCTCACTCGGGATCAAGGTAACCAACAGTGCCAACAACCCTTGTGGACAAATAGCTTTGGCTCTCAACTGGGAAGAGTTTTGACAAACCAAAATCTGCTATCTTCGCCTGCATTTTATCATTCAATAGAATGTTAGAGGTCTTCACATCCCTATGGACTATTGGTGGTTTGCAACCAATATGTAGATACTCCAGGCCTGCACATGATCAAATTTCAAATTAAGTAACACTACCAAAGCTTGTAACTCTTACACAACTAGCAATGTCGTAAAGGTCTTTCACCTTGGGCTGCATCCAATGCAATTTGTAGCCTCTCTTTCCAACTCAAGACCCTTCTCGAACGATCTAGGAATGTATAGGAAATTTTTTGGTCATGGAATGTTGAAAGTACGATGAATCCTAGTCATCATGACCATCGATCCAACTATGTATGGTGGTAAGTGATTCAAAGTACGCATCTTGGCTGTAATCCTTCATAGGCGATAACATATTTCTTACCTGATATATATTCCTCCAGATCTCCACATGCCATGTACTCATACAAAATTGCAACATTGGTTCCATCATTGCAATATCCTACAAATGATGCCAAGTTCTTGTGATGAATTCTTGTTAATAGCTGAGCCTGCAAGAAAAGTCAACAACTTTAGTGGTCATGGAACTTTTGCAAATATTCTTCTTTATTTTAGGTCAGACCTCTGTTTGAAACTGGACAGAGCCATGAGTTGCTGATGGAGAGAGCAACTTGATAGCAACTTCTGTTCTCGTTCCATCATCCAAGTGGCCATGGTAAACTACACCAAATCCTCCTTTCCCGATGATAGTTCTGAAGTTATCGGTGATTCTAATGATCTCTTGGTAGGTGAATTCCCTGCTCTCCAACTTCATCCCTGATCCTAATGCTCCATGAGATTTTCCAATTCTCTTGCCTGACACAAATTTAAACAATTTATATAACCATTGTTACACTTCATGACAAATAGTTACTATATATTCACAATCGCACTTGGAAAGAAATGCATGTTCTTCAAAAATTTGTCACCTTTAGTACTTCTCTTGTACTTCCAGAGTATGAGAGATGCCAAGGTGATGACGAACAAAGGGACGATGGTCGCGATTACAGGAACAAAAATGCTACTCTTCTTTTTCTTGCAAGGAGATTGGGTGCAGAGTTTCGGGTTCCCATCTAGACTGTTCCAGGTAAACAGTCAAGCATCCTAATATGAATGGATTCTAAAGCACCAAACTATTTTGATAATTTTACCTTAAGATGAGTGACCCATTATTTGATTTTTCGATGAAAGATGAAGGAACTGGCCCAGACAATTGGTTTCCCCCCAAATTCCTGTTAATAATTTTCACACAAGTATCTTAGATCACTATTTTAAGGATTTGTTATAACAATGTGAGTTTTCAGAAGACCTACAAAGTCCTCAAACTTGGTAGTTCTGATAGAAACAACGGCACTTCTCCTGATATGCTGTTGTTCGACAAGTCTCTAGCAGAACACAGGAAAAAGTTACAAAAATTTCAAGAAGTTGGCCATTTTCGCCATTAATGTAGGGTGCTTACAAGTGTTCTAGCATATGAAGGTTGGACAATGAGATAGGTATTTGTCCTGTTAGTCCACTTGATGACAAATTCCTGCATATTTCTTATATTGAAGTTACTTTTATAATTGAAACTAATTTGATACAATGGAACCACGTGATGGTTACTTACAAGGAGATGATTCTGTAAGGCCTATAACCATTGTTACTGCAATTAAGTCCATTCCAGGGATGAATTGGAGCACATGGGTCTCCTTGCCACCCTTTCTGAACCCCGTATGTTGACTTTATGTCCTCAATAGCATCAACTGTAATGAGTCATTTTAAATTCAATCCAACGATGTAGACTTAAATAATGAGTCAATTGTTAGGATAACCACTAAACTGTAGATCACTAATAAGCCAATCATCGAATTTTAAGTTTTTGCAAAGTTGTAATTGAAGTTTTAAATAATTGACATGTGTCCTATTTATACATGAACGACCCCTTTTAATCCATACTCAATTTAAACCAAATTCGCCACCACTAGATCATGAAACACTCACCATCTGCTTGATCGGTTGGGCTCTGCCAAAATGGACGAATAACAAACACCTCGAGAGCATTAAGAATAGGAGGATGCGTAGAGTTCATGGACTTGCTCAACAAGAAATTGAGCTTGGATCCCCTCACGGACTGTGGGCTGGTGATAGTTGTGGAATGAAGATAGCTTGGAACTACATTTCTTCTTAGAACTATGCCATTGAGAGAAATGTCGAAGACCCTTGATTCTCCCTCCTGTAGGGCCTCGAGCTCGGCAAAGTGCATATAGATGAAGAAGTCTAAGGTTGCCTCTCTAGTGTTGAGCTCGAAACTCAGTGGCTTGTTCTCGTCCATTGGTCGTGAAGCTGTCTTCATAACTTTTGAGGGCAAATTGAAATCCGTTCGGTTCACAGAATCAATTGTTAGTGTGGTGTTGATGGTTCCACAGTTGTAGCAATTGTATGGATACCACATTCGATCATACGCATCGTCGTTGTACCTGAAAACATTAAAATCTTATGCATTTTCTTGCTGCATAAACTTGAGAAAGCATGCGTTGGTTGAATATAGTGTTTTGGTTATAGACAGAACCGTTAAAATCATACTGATTTCATCTCTGACTCGTAATGATAGGAAAATCTAAAACCAAACTCTACCAAGAAGAAAAATTACTAAGAGATGAGCACTATTAGTAAAATCGACAAATTAGAGTTCGTATCTCCTATCTTTTGGGTCACCTAGTAAACTTCTCGGAAGCCATGCATTATGGAAAGAAACGAATGATAGATAACAATCATAGCTAGCTAGTATACCAAAGAACTCATAAATGGAAAGAACTCAATGACATATGTGTTCAGCCCAAGGTTGTCAAACAGGTTTAAGTCATTGAGCCGGTCAAGCAAGGGGTTTGAGGTTTAATGGTCTGATCGGGGTCCGACCGGTTTGAGCCATTTTAGACGTTTTCTAAATATATATACAAATAAAGTAGTAATTAAAAATTTAATGAGTGAAATAAAATTTATCTTACATATATCTATTAAAAACTTATTTTCAACAAAATAAATCTATCTAACCTCCATGATCCACCTACCATTTCCCTTCCTTCGCTTCCTTTTCCTCTCTTCTGCCTCTCTTCTTCTCCTTGTTTAGAGGTCAGACCGGGGGGTTTTCTGGAGGCCGTTTTGAAGCCCGACTCGGGTTGAACCGGGTCCAACCGGGGGGGGGGGTCGATAGGGGTTTAACAACCTTGGTTCAGCCGCTTATCACGAGTGATCATGAGATTTATCTCACGTATTTAGAATTAATTAATTACCATTTAGTTTTAAATTGATGAAACTGTAAGGATTGCCGAGTGGTCTTCGAAATTGTTAATTTTACTTGAAAAGTTACAATTTTATTTTTAAAAGAGAGTGGTTCTTTCACATTTTTTTCGGTGGAAATTTTTATGCTCCAACTTTCTTATAGCCCATATTCTACTAAGAAACAAATCAACCACTAAAATTTGACGACGACGACGACAACAACAACTACCCTTCATTACCGCGCACCTGATAATCTCCCCCGTCGCCGATCCAAAATCCAGCCTCTCGTAAAGCACCAACGGCGCCCCACTCACGGAAGTATAAGTCGAGTTGTGAAAGTGCCTGACCTCCAAAGCCGAAATGAACGGAGTCCCAAGTCCAGTATTCACCAGACATATGTAAATATGATCCAACGGCGGAACATGAATGATCTCCTTGTTCACCACATGGGAAGCATTGTCAAACCTCAACGAGGCCCAGCGGTTGACTCCGACGAAGACGTCGAATTCCGGCAGCCGGTCGTTGTCGTCGTAGTTACCGTACAAGAAAGTCGCCCTGATCAAGTAGATTTTTTCAATAAACGTGATATAAGTTTAGTTTTTTTTTGTCATATGGTACTAGTTAAAAGATTCGAACCTGATCAAGTAGATCTTGTCCCTCCCCTCCGGCGGCCTCATGCTGTAGCAGTTCCTGTCCCCCTCCGGGAAGCTCCTCAGCGTTCGGAGCGGGACGGGGAGGTCGTCGGAGATGTGGATCGACGAGATCTCAGAGTTGACGCCGGTGGTGATGTAGGCGTCGTCGGCGATGTAGGGTATCTCGGTGATCGGGTCGGTGTATGTGGCGTCGGTGGGTAATCCGCAGTCTATGTCGATGGAGCCTGTCACGCGTTAAGAAGTCTAAAGCTTTTTAGCAACCGCAGAAAGGCTTTTGTGACCAAATAATGCTGTAAAAGGACCAATAAAGTCGTTGTTAGCAACCAATTTGTTGCTTACCAGCTATATCGTCCAGTTTTCTTCTAACGGCACCAGCGGTGGCTGAAACGTGGGACTCTGTGTGTATGATGTGTAAGCAGAAGACGAGAAAGAATGGGATAGGAAGCCATGGGGGTTGAGATTTGGTACTGTTACTCTTCATTTTGATTTTGGCGAAGAGTTATTGGAGCTTTTTTCTTCTTTTTTGTTTTTGCGCCTCTCTTAGACGCTAGGAAAGAGTGTGCGATTGAGTAGAGAGATCGTACGTATGAAGATAAGGTGGGTAGGCGCCATTAGTATGGCTGAGACAGGAAACTAATTGTGGTCGCATTAATATGACCGGGGACAGACCAGTAATTAATGGTCCGACTGTAACTTGTATGTGGACTTTTCTAAGCTAGCTGGATAGAGTCAGTTGCAATTTGGGTCATGACCACTTGATAGGTGCTACTACTGTATTTTTGCCAGGCATGAAAGGACATGACTTTTCGATAGATAGTTTGATCTATATCGGTAGCACTACTTGTTTCAATGTGAAGATTGTAGATTTGGATTTCAGTGTGGATTTCCCCTTTCTTGCATACGATTGGATAAACGTAGAAGGAACTAAAGATGAAGATTGGGGAATCGAAGTATCGAACCCTTGCCGGAGCTTAGCGTTATAGCCTTGCTACGAAGATGTCCAAACTTGGAAGCACTAGATGGCCTGAGCTTGCGTGATGTCCTATCACCGAGCGAATCAGGTGCATAACCCAATCCGAATCCGTCATATCAGTGGTCTTCCTCTTTCTTAAAATTTTTTTAATTTTTTTTCTTTAATCTTTAACGGACGATTTCTCAGTCGTTTTAAGTCAATTTTTTTTCCACAGTTAGATCAGATTAATTGTACTCTTAAAAATTATATTCACTTTGATATATTTTTGGAATAAAAAGAATTGAGTCATTTTTTACCAGTCTATACCATATGGTATTGACTGGTATTGAAATAAAAGCATATCAAATAGTATGAAAAGCGTAATGATGTTATGAACATATCAAGACTGTAGGATGGTTGAATACATTATAATAAGAGTATATTAACTGTCATTTACGACTTTCAACATTGTATACCACAAAATACCACCTCTGTACAAGAGTGGTATTTTGTGGCATTTTTTTCTCCTGTATTTTTTTCACTCATAAATTTGTAGATCCAATAGATCATGATAAACACGTTCCTTCTGTGCAAAAAATTTCAAAAATGGCTTAAAAACGAAGAAAATATCATATGGTATGCAATTAGCAACGAGAGACATAAAAAAAATTTCTCAAAAAATATTGAAAATGGATCTCATTTTATAGGGTACAATGAACTCATTCCATCTGTGCAAAAAAATTTGAAATCCGAGTTAAAACGAAGAAGATATGATCCGATTCAGAAAGATAGGAAAAATAAAAATGCTTTTAATTCTCCACCATTATATATGGATTTTCTGAATGAAGGGTTCAGATTGAGTTACTAATAGGTGTATAACTATGGATTATGCACCCTATGTTGGAGAAATTCTTAGGTGCACCCGGTGCACAACCCACGTGGAACACCGGCCCAATCATTTTATGCCACGTATACCTTCTAAATTTCTCTTCCTTTCTCATATTAACCCCGTCTTTCTTTCTCCTTCTCTTTTTCTTTCCCGTAAAAAGCAACCAGTGCACACTGCATAGAGCCGAAAACGAGAGACATAGAAATCCTCCGGCGAGAGAGTTCCCCCGGCGGCAGCGGAGATGAAAAAATCCTCACAAGATTCAATCCCAGATTTCTAACTTCCTAACCGGTGAGTCGCCGCAGCATTGTATCGATAACTTTTCACTAGGGGTCGTTTGCTTCAAGGATTTGGTACCAAAAAACCAACTATCAAGGATTTAGGTACAATCCGTTGTTTGCTTGTACATTTTTTGGAGACCAAATCCGTGGGGCCCACGGATTTTAAGGGTCCAAATCCGTGGACCCCACGGACTTATAAATCCCACATGTTGATGTGAGATTTGGAATATGGCATAAATCCTTGATGACATTTTACCCATATACCCTCATGCAATTTTAATATTCCAAGGTTGCCCTCAAATCTAACTATTATACATTATAATTAACAATAAATGAATAATATAAATGTTCAATTAATGTGCAAACATGAGTTAGATATTTTATATCATTTCTTGTGTTCTAGTTTTCTTTGACCTTTTCATGGAACGTGTAATTCTTTGTTCTCCCGATTCTAATATATGTTGTTATATGTTACTTTTGAAAAGGAGGACAAAGAATTAGTAATTGATTATGTTACGTTAAAAGTTAAAACGGAATTTTCTCGTTTATTATTATTGTCCGTGTGGCAACATTATGCTTATTAGTATGTATTGTCCTTGTTTTGTGTACATATCATAAACATGTCAAACATATAGAAAATGATAGTAATGTAATTTTGAAGTTTTGTCCTTGTTTTGTGTACATATCATAAACATGTCAAACATATAGAAAAGGGCAGTAATGTAATTTTTTACTTCAAGTAGTAAATCCCACACCTTTAAATCCATGATAAAAACATCCCAACAAACAAAGGATTGTTACAAATCCATGATGCCTCAAATCCTTGATAAATCCTTGGGTTTTTAAATTACAAAACCCTCGTTTATAAATCCACGAAGCAAACGACCCCTAAGATGGGATCTATTCCCTAACCAAGATAGGTTTTGGTTTTATGCGGAAATGAGGGGAATCGTTTCCGTCAACGATGAAGATAGCCGACGACGGCGATATCGTTGACTTTGACAGAATGAAAAATCCGTCAATTTCTATTTGAAAAGGAATCATTAATTTGGATTTTCTTATGACTAACCACGCCAAAGATTGATAGAGTTGGAGGGAGTTCAAATCGAAATGGATATGCAATCCGGATTCAATTGGAATCCTGTCATAGTAGCTTTCAGGGACTCGATTAAAATCAGAATTCTGGATATGGTTGCAAATTCCAGCAAACAGAGAGAGAAGACAGCAGGAAGAAGATAAGGAAAATAATTATAGGATAATTTTTTAAATTAAAGGGTAAACACATGACAACATTTAATTGGTTGGGAGCACCAACTCATCTTTCTTACATGGTACTCCCGGACCACCGAAGAATTTCTCCCCTTTGTTGAGCCGGTGTACCATTAAGTGGCAAGTTAATTTAATAATTTATTATACGTAGGCCAGATGTCTTTTATTTATTGGTTAGTATTGTGTTAGTAGTTATTGGCCTTTTTTTTTTTTTGACAAACGATATTCATATATTGAACTAGACCAAAAAGATAGTTACACCCTGGAAACCAGTCAGGTCCGAAAATAAAAAAACCGACTTATAGATGGGTACAAAGAAATGACCTTTCTAGCCATCAAATGGGCTACCCTATTGCTACACCGTCCTACAAATCGAACACCATGCTCAGATTGGGGATGAAAATACCGCAAGATCGCTTCAAGAACCCCCCCTATCTTATTGTCTCTAGTATCCGCCTGATTGATTTTATCAATGATCCCCTTGACATCCCCTTCAAAAATGACGTTTGTAAATCCAAGTTCTTGACACCAAAGAACCGCAGCCCGGAGCACGAGAAGCTCCACCACCATCGGGTCATCAATCACCGGGAATTGGACACCTTTAACCAGGAGAATCTTCCCGAAAGGAGTAAAAAGAACAATCCCTCCCTCCGAATGGGAGCCACTCCTAGTTGCACCATCCCACATACAAATCATCCTATCCGCCCCCACTGGAGCCAGGTGCTGAGACCCTAGGGAGCTAGGAACAGGCGTCAGATTAGCAGCTGGCAAATTCATCCACTCCTCACACTGCTGGTGAAACTGGCGCATCAAAGCAGGAAAGCTGAACTGCTTACCCTCAAAGACAACCCAATTACGAGATCGCCAAATCCTCCAAAGAACTGCCACAACAGACATGAGCAGTCCTGGCTGATCGATCAAAGCCAGCAATTTCTTGAGAAACAAAGGAAAAGTGTGCCAAGGCAATCCCTCCCCCAGGTATTCCAACCCCGAATAGTCCCATAGGGCGAGAGCTACCGGGTAGTAGAGGAATAAATGCTCCATCGTCTCTGTACTAGCCCAACATACCGGACAACGAGGATTCACTGAGACGTTCTTTTCTAACAGGGCCTCCGTAGTAGGAAGAACTCGACTAAGCACTTGCCAGACAAAAACTTTCAATTTGGGAGGGATATTAGCCTCCCATAACCGGATCCAGCTGGCCTTATCCATCCAACTTGCCAGAGACTTCCAACACCCCCTCCTTCTATCCAGAGAAACAGCCAGGTGGTAGTGACCGTTAGAACAATGTATAGTGTGAATCCTAGAGGAATTTTTTCGATGATAAGGGTGATATAGGTTTGATTTTCTCATGATTAAGATACTAGTTAAGGAATTCGAACATGAGATCTCTAGGTTCTAGGCTACCACAAGGACAAACCCAATGCTTTAAAGCATTGGTATTTTAGTTTTTGCTTTTATAATACAACTTGAAGTTGTACCTCTTACGTTATGTTACAAGTTCATGTTGTACCTATACTCTCTTGTATAAATTCATGGGTAATGTCAATTTTTTATCCAAACCTTTTTCAGATTCTTTTATATTATCCTAACCTATTAAAATGCTATTAATTAGTCAAATATATTGTAATGCATCAAAATATTAGCCATTTTTACGGTATCATTAAAAATTTTGTTTTTTTTTCTATGTTTCTGTAGGTTGGGGTTTTTGTGTTTGGGCTTTTCAATTTACTTTGGGCTAGTTTTTATCTTTCCTGGACCTAGTCCAAACTCTGTATCACATCTCCTATTTCGTAATGAAATAAGGTTTCGTAAAAAAAAACAAAATTGCTAACTGGTCAAGTTAACATATGACTAATTTTTAGTATTTTGATAGGTTTGGCTAATAAAAAATAATTCGAAAAATGTTTATATAATAAATAGTAATTTTCCTAAATTTATTTATGGTAAAAACTAAAACGATAACTTTATTTTATTGCCTTGGAGATACTCTAGACCTTTTGATTGTGTTTTATTGTGTTTGATTGTGTTTTATGTTATTGTCTAGCATAAATCGATAATTTGTTTGCAGGTTGCCATATATATAGGGAATTGGTGAGAAGTTTGCTTGGTAAGTTCTTTCCGCACACAGATGGATGACTTTCAAGGTTGTCAAATCGCGGGCTGATCTGGACCCAGTCAAACTAGTGGGTCAAGGTTAATGGGTCATCCATTTTAGCTCGATTTAGTCCGAAAATATGGAAAGAATCATTATATTGTGCTTATCCTAGTAAATTATATCAAATCTCATCTAACATATGAGTTATAACATATAATATTGCACCAAAATAACATTTCGTACTTAGATCCAACATATAGTGAAAATTCACACACAATTATATAACATCAATATTCAAATATTCAACTTAGTATTCCAAACATTGAGTTAGGCGAAAAGAAAAATCGGAACATAGGCGCATTTGGCAAATCAAAGAAAAAAACGACACAATTTGACCTCCAACCCAGAACCTTGTAGCGGTTGACCCGACGGATTCGTGCAGCCCATTTTCTTACCGAGCCAGGGTCAAAGTGGGTTGACCCGCGGGTCGACAACCTTGATGTCTTGGAAACTTGAGCTTGAATGGGCAATTGCTTCCTTAATAGTCTCCTCCGTCATTAATAGTGTTGGTAAGCTGATATGGACTTAGTGGCAGATACATGGGCCTTTAGGAGTGTCTCGGGACATCCATAAATTTGGGAAAACGATAATCCAACCCCCGGTAGTAGTTTCGTATGGATAAAAAAATTATAATTGGTAATTCGGGACACCCTTAAATTTTGAAAAAATCGATTATCTTGTCCTCGGCAATAGTTTGCGTATGATTAAAAATATATAAGTAGTACTCTGTGTCATTCAAACATAGGACACTACTATTATTAAACATATTTTCTAGGTTGTAACTCATTTGTTGTTTTATTTTGAACACTATGTAATAGTAAAAACACTATTCTTTATTCCCAATGATTTTCAAAACCTAACAATTAAACTCATTCAATCTCTCCTTAATTTGAATTGATTTTATAGGTATACTGCAAGAGTTGAAAGACTCTTTTAAGTTTGAGTTACATAAGGAACAATGTTAGAAATCGAATTTGCGATTAGTTCGTGAATTATTGTCTAATATGGTATATTTACCCTAGTCGGATATTTTTTTATTTACGAATTATTTTATTTAATTTAATTTTTCAAAGAGAACACCACTATAAAAAATTTATGAATCCGCCACGGTCTGGACTATAGTGGTTAACCATCTGTAGCGCGAAAGATGTCGCATGATATTTGAAGGAGTGGCAAGAGATGCAACGTGCTCGGTGAGACTGATAAAAAATAAACTTATATCGATGGTGGATGAATCAATTCTTCTGCAGTTTTGGTAGTCTTATAGACGCTCTTCTTTGATGACAGATTTCTTAGTATTTCTCAGTTTGATGAATATAGTTATAGGTCGCCTAGTTGGCAAGGGGCGTTGCCAATAACGTTTTTGATAATATAACATTATTGATTCATCAAAGACAAATATAAAGTATTACGTTAACTAGAAATTAAATACACAAATAAATATGTGTAATGTAGTCAAAATCGCGATTTAAACTTAAAAAACTTATGATTTTACGTTTTTAGGTCAATAACACGCTTCTACACAAAATCTCAGTCTTTATAACTTATGTAGTTAAAAACTCCGCTTTAAAACTTGAAAACTTACGATTTTACGCTTCTAAATCAACAAAACGTTACTGCGTAGAAACTCGCTATATTTTGTGAATGAAAAACAAAAATAGAAAGAAGGAAGGAAAGAAAGAAAAAAAAAAGCAAAGGGACAAAAGGTGAGTCATAGTTCAATTGCATGAAAACTTTCAAATTTGTACCAGTTGCAATTGATCCCAATTCCCACATCAATGCCATCAATTCTCACTTTCACTCATTTCCCGCCTTAGACTTGCAAGTCCCTCCATTACCACCATTGACAATGCTCTAAGAAATACCACATTCTCAAATAAACACATAATTTCTTTCAAAATATCATACATCCAAATGATACGACAATGTGTTAAGTACGAAAATACGAAATTTAGGTTGCTAGACGACCCTGCCTGTGTGTGGATGTAGTCATGTGGAGTAAGATTGGACGAATGACATAAACTTTTGTGGGCCGTCGCTCGGATAACCTTGGAATATATATTTTGATCCAGCCTGCTAGGTTGTCCCACGGTGTGCTCGTCCTCCAATAGATATCAAGTCCCTTTCTTTTGAATAGGAAAATTTTCAAACTGATTTAACTTCTCATCTGCCGACTACTGGCTAATAAATACATGCCAACAAGTTGTACCTATACTAGTACTCTACCCGGCAGGCGGCAACTAGCTAGTCTTCATTCTCTAGACTAATTTCTTAAGGACACCACACCATACTAGCTATGAGATATGATCTCCATTGATAACAAAATGAGGTGAGATTGTGGTGAAGAATGAATTCAGCTAGCTCAACCTATATACCTGTTTGCTGGGTCATCGGTGGTAGGCCCCGCGAGAAGCTCCAGATGTTTGCGTGAAGTCTGGGGAGATTAGCATGATCATGACCAAGAAGAAACATATCAGTGATTCTCTAGAGAGTTGATATCTGCAAGAGTTTTAAGATGAAGGGGAGGGGGGCAATCAATTAAGCGGATAAAAGATAGTAATAAATATAATTTTTTTGAAAGAAATTCCGAAGACGATATTATGTAGATTTCTCGTAAAACCCATGCACGCAAAATAATAGACTCAATTGGGTTCCAACCTTTTCATGACATTAAACGAATGAACTAGTACATATTTATAAGAGTAGAATCTTCTACCTTTTCCTATCTAGAACATGACTCCTATTCCTACAAGGAACTAACTAACAATAACCAAATCCTACTTAAACAAGTAAACTACTAATAAAGACAATAATTGTAAGGAAGTGGTTAAGTACCATAAATGGGCATGTATAAGATCCATTATAACCTTCTCCCAACAACTCGAGTTATTGTGACCAAATGGTTCTTAACATGGTTTGTCCTTGAGGTCACGTGTTCAAGTCCTCACGACCCCCAATATTAACCGTTATTTTTCAAGCACATGGTATGTCGGGCCTGTGCAAACTTCAAGCCCATGAGTTGGCTTTCGTTTGAGGGGGCGTGTAAGGAAGTGGTTAAGTACCATACATGGGCCTGTATAAGATCCAGCATAACCTTCTCCCAACAACTCGAGTTATTGGGACCAACTGGTTTATGACAACAACAACAACAACAACAACAATAATAATAATAATAATAATAATAATAATAATAATAAGACTACTAATACAATAAGGATAACTAAGCCCAGATAATTAGCCCAATTGCTACGATGACCCAATTCTCGTAACAGACTAACGAGAGATATAATGTATGTTGTTATTTATTCACGTCATTTCAAGAAAAAATTAATTTAAAATATATCAAAATGGATGTCATTGTGTAAATTTTTATTAATATCACGGTTTAAAACAAAATAACATTCTAAAATATATGAAAATTTAAAATTCAATTTAAATCGATAAATTATGGCTAATACAAATTATTAGGTGGAAAGAAAAAATTTGGGGTTTTCACCCATAATTAGCAATTCTCATTATAGAATTTCCTGGCCAAATTAGCTCAAGCGTTCGAAAAATACAAGGCATAGCGATGCCAACAGCATACCAGAAGTGAGACACGAACCAAATTACAATACTACTTAGTATCTGTAATCTGAGAAAGACTAGGAATCTGCAAGATGTGTGATGAAATTCAACATTTCCACAACAAAACAAAAACACTTCTTCCCCTAAATATGGTAGCCAAAAGCTCTGACTGATGTGGGTTTGCATCAAAGATGCGCCTGCATCGCTCCTTCTAGAGGAAAGAAATACACTAGCACCAGAGCAAACTCTCAACTTATCCCGTGACATCGCCTCTTTGAGCAACATTACAGATAATTTGCAGCATGTCCTCCCACAAGAGAGGGACCTGAAATGTGAAATGTAGTTCTCAACACCTTTGAAACAAAGGTAACGGAAAAAGCACATTCACTATCATTAGCCAGATCAGAAAATGATACATAGGGAGAGTGAACTTGCCCCATAGGATCTTCCACCATCGAACAACATGCCTCTTCATTCTAATAGAATCTCAGACAGTAGATATAGAGAAACAAACCAACTTCCTCCTTGTCAAGTGACAACCTCATAAAAACACGTTTCCGAAGACCATGAACTTGAAGATCCGCACGAAGGTGGAACTTCGCGTCGGCATCAACCGATAAGGCAGAGCGGAGAAGAAGGGTCATCGAGTGGGTTTGCTGGAGCCGAGATTCATGCAAGTCGTGGAATAATCGTCGGAGGCGCTACGTCGGGAAGGCGGTTCGGAGGGAGCTGATGAGGAGAAGGGTTCCTCGCCGAGGAAGAAGAAAATGAAAGAGGAGGTAGACACGTCGGCTTCCATCGCGTCGATGGCTAACCGGAAGCCGGAGAAAAAGGTGAGCACAGGGGAACTAGGATTGCCACTCGTCCGTCTGGTGGGTGCACCGCCGCCAAAGACAGTGGCATCAGAGAAGGAGTTGACGGCGGAGGGAACGAAGAGGGAGGGTAGCAGCTCTCCTTTCCCAAGCCCTAGGTCGTGTCCCCGGTTCGGTGAGTTGGATGGCACTCAAGGTTTAGGATGCCCATCGCCACCACTTGGTCCAGTCGCTCAAACTACACCAAGGGATAGTATCATGTCAACTCGAGACGTGGGAGGGAAGTTGGGTGAGGTCAGCTCAGGCCGGGAAGGTTAGCCCAACAAGCTAGAGATTAGAGTGGAGTTGGCCTTTCAAGAGTCTGGTGGGCCCAATACACTGGTGGCCTCAATGAGGAATGCAACAAGCTTCCCAACAGAAGGTGGGCTGACACCTCAGGTACGGGTTGGGCTACAATTGGGTTGTTCGATTCACTCTCTTTTATATGGTAAGAACACAAAGGAGAAGGAAGAGGAGTTTGAAAGCTTAGCTTTTGGGCTTTCAAAGGAACATGGCCCACAAAGAGTGGAGGAAATAACAAAGGAAGTGATTGGGCTAGGTCCAATAAAAATGTTTGAGAGTCTTGAAGAGTTGGTACTTAAGGATGAGTTCTTAAACAAGAAAGAATCCTTAAATTCTTTGGGTTGGTGGAGGATGATGACCGCAAAGGAGACATTATTGAAGTTTGAATTCTTTGAGGATACGAGAATTGAGCCATCAACGATGACGTTCACGACTTTGGAGCAGCACCAGGAGATCGAAGAAAGAAGGTCAAGTCGAGTAGTGGAACACGATTGGAAGAAAAGGAAGCGCAAGAAATGGAGCAGTCAGCGTTCAGATTGTGCGAGGAAGAAAGAAGAGTGGTTCGAGTTGATCAACCTTGAGGGCAAGGTTGGTCTCAAGGGGGGAGTGTGTGATAGAAACATGTTTTCGTGTTGTATCCTTATTAGCATTATTATAATTATTAGGAAATATTATTAATATGGTTAGTAGTCTTCTAGTAGAATTAGGTTTATTATTAGGGTTTCCTAGTATTCCCTATAAATATGTACTTTGTTATTCATTCAGAATCAAGCAAGAACAATTATTAAGAAAGTATCTCCAAAAACCCTAATCCTCTATCATCTAATTTCTCGATCACAATCCCTCCAAGGCTTCGGCCGATTCTATCCTTCTATTCTTCTTCTTCCCAAAATTCTCAAACTCGATCCCTATTTCTATCTTCTAATACCTATATCCCCAATTCTCTTCTATAATCCCTAAAATTTCAAATGTCGATGCAATCCGCAAACCCGTTAGAAACTATGTTTCTATCACAACCCCGTCCGTGTCAGTGTTCATTCTATACTGCAACCAAGGTCTGATTTTTGACAATCGTTGCTAGATCTAAGATCATGCCACTGTAGCTTTCACATCCCAGATGGAAGTTCCACGTAACCTGTAATGGTAAATCCAGGATACCCAGAAACTCCCACCTTGCATGAGTAGGAGCCAAAGTAGTTTTGCTACGCACGCAATGTTCTAAGAGACCAGATCTTTCAACCCCAATACTCCTTCCCTTTTTGGCAATGCAAGGTTTTCCCACCTCACTTTTGCCTTACCAGCTCCATCCCCAAACCAAAGAAAAGCAGAACAGGTCTTTTGAATGGACTTGGTGACTTTCTTTGGGATGACGAAAACAACCATCCAGTAATGACTAAGAGAGTAAAGCACTGATTCCACCAGTTGTGATTTCCCAGCATATGATACAAAATTAGCTCTCTTGAATTGAACACGCCTAGTAATTTAATCAATCAGTATTGCACATTCATTTCTCGAAAGCTTACCTGAGGATTGAAGAGCAATCTGCTCATATTGATGAACCATCCACCAAAGAAGACTTCATACTTTTCTAGATTGCATTGGAGATCAGAAAGCTGATAAAAGCCATTCAATACATTCCTTACTCCATATAAAGCTCTGGATGAACCTTTGGTAAAGATTAGAAGGTCATCCGCGAAGAACAAATGTGTGGGCCCTAGATGCTTACATTGAGAATGAAAAAGGATCAAATTTGTAGTAGCTACTTTATTGAGGAGACCTGTCAGAAACTCCACATCAATAGTGAATAGGCAAGGGAAAAGAGAATCCCCGTTCCTAACACCCTTTGCTACTCCAAAGAACTCAAAAAGACTACCATGGATGGAGATATAAAAAGAGAGAGAATCCTATCATTGTCATCACAAATTTGAGATAATCCTAGTTCACCGAGTCAAAGGCTTTTTTAAAGTCCACCTTCACTGCACTTCGTTTATGTGAATAAATACAACTTTTACATGTATAAGCACCGACATGCATGAATAACAAAAAAATCACGTGAATCAACTCCACAATGCATGAAGTAGGTATTGTGTCTCCTCTAGAGACAACCATCCTTTTTCTTTAGGGCTAATTCCACTAGGAAGGCCCAACTATCATAAAAGTGACATTTGTGGTTTGAACTATTATTCAATATGACAAATATGGCCCGAACTTTCTGATTGTGTGTAATCTATGTCCCGACAATTTGTTGACCGTTAGACATAATGGTTGACCAAATGATTGTCAAAACGACGTCGAACTGAAAGTGACGTGGCTGCAACTTTATATCTACGTGGACCGACACATCAAATTGTGGGTAAGAAAATTAAAAGGGTCAAAAATTTTAACTTTATATCACCCATCGAGGTGATTGAACTCACCTTCTTTCCTCCCCACCATGATCTGAAAATTAGGTTTGCGATTATGAAGGAACTACGATGATAGTTACTGTGGCGTTAGGTGCGGCGGCGAGGAATGATAGTTGCAGCAGCGCTTTGCAAAAAACTAGGTCTCAATAATTTTGAGGTGATGGCTCCAAGAAATTAGGGTGATGGTCGACAAATTAGGGCTGGACAAAAATTAGGGCTTTTTTGTTTTCTTCATCATCGTTGTTTTAGTGTTGTGGGTAATGTGGTGGTGGCGTCCAGGGATTTTGACATGTCTGCTAAGAGAGGTCAATAAAGCAATTCCGAGTCAAGTTCCACCAACTCTCGTGTAGTGAAATGTGTGCACAATATAGCAGCTATGGTTTATGTTTCTTGAACTGAGTTGAATCTGGGGTGGTCGTTCTATTGCTGCCCTATTGGAAGGTATTAGAACCCTCTGTTGTATAGGTAGGTTTTGGCTTCTATCTTACCTTGACAACTCATTATCGTATTGCAGGATGCACGTAGCAAATGTCGTTTCTTCCATTGGGTTGATGGTCAGACTAATGATGAGGGAGCTTCTTGGTTTAATGGAGCTTTGGGAGAGAGCCAAGACATCAAGTCGAAATTGTCTTCTGTCGAACTGTATGTCGGAAGCTTAAATGAGAGCTTGATATGTGCTCAAAATAAGGCTAAACGAAGGAAGAAGGCAAAAAAATTGTTGTATGATGATTTAGTTAGGGTTAGGGAGGACAATGCTAGGTTGGTTGCTGAGTTGAGGATGGCTAAAATACGATTGTGGTTTGTGTTGCTCGTTTCAGTTGGATTAGTGGTTGGTGTTGGGATTTTAGGGATGGGGTATTAGTGGTTGTCATTTGTGTTACTCGGTTGATTTGGATTAGTGGTGGAAACCATTGTATCTGTTTATTTGACAATCTCTTTGTGTAATTTGACCATCGTATCTGTTATTTGACAATCTCTCTCTATAACTTGACCATTGTATCGGTTTATTTGACAATGCATTTGATTATTTCACACGTTAGTATGTTATTCTTGCTTATTATCTCAACTGCAAAAGCCCTTAAAAAATCATCATTGACTAAAACGAACAACACAAGTGTACCTAAAAGTTGATTTTCAACAAAACCATTTTCAACATCCTTTGCTTAGCATTCTAAAGACATAATTTTCAGCATGCTTTCTTGGACATAACACTGGTAGCCATTTCATGTTTGTCCCATGGTGGTAGACATAACTATGTAGAAATGACTAACAAACGCATCCACCTTCAATCTCTAAAACAACACGCATGCAATGCCATGGTGGCAAGGTATCCCAGTCAAGCCCTAGTAACCACACGTGCATGAGTGCTCTTCCAAGTCTACTACATATCCCTTTCGGTCAACATCAACTTCAAATTTACCATTCAAGGTAGGGTCCACTGTGCACATCTATTCCAACTTCACGCCCACCCTTAGTTTCTTCTCTATCCTAGGGCAGAATACTCCTTGGACTCTAGCAATCTTCTTGTTCTTGTCGATGAACCTCACCATAAGCTTCTTACGAATACCCTCCCGCATATCAATGATCCTTTCTTCCCTTTCTTACAAAATATATCCGTTGAAGGTTTCACAAATGTTGCTTACTACAGATTCACATCTAGATACGTCTCTCATAAAAGCCTTGCAAAACGTCTCAGACACATTATCCAAGAAGTCCCTAAGAAAACTTGGGTCAACTCCGCTTTGTTGAATGCCTTCCATGACCTTCAGAACATTCTTGTATTCATGTACGTTAGTTGCATATACTGCTGCCCAGTATAAGTCCCTATGCGCCTTCACTCTGTGGTTCACATTCCAATTTTCAAACACATGGCATGCACACTTCTGTTCTGACGCATGGGGTAGGCAAGTTGCAACGGCTAGCACCAATCCCTACAATGAACCAGAAAAACTAAAGCGTTAGATGTTACTATTAAATGGAGCTTATGTTACCCTAAAAAATGCATAAAGCACCCACCTTCTATTGGTTCGAAATGATGGTCCAACCACGACCATCAACGTTCCTCAGGTCTTGTTGCAGTATAGTGACAAACCACTTCCAGCTATCGTTATTCTCCCCTTCTACAATAGCCCAAGTGAGTGAAAACTTCATATTCTCTCCATCCTTGCCAATCGCACTTAATAGCATTCCTTATACTTCACATTTCAGAAAACACCCTTCTAATGCAAACATGGGTCGACAAGCATTCACAAATCCCTACTTCAGTCCACTAAACCCAATGTAAATTTGCTTCAACAAAATACGACCATGGTTGGGAGATGGATCCACCTCCAAAACAAAGGTACCCTCATGATCCTTATTCTTCAACTCAGCCACATAGTAACGAACCTTGTTAAACTCTTCCTCGAAAGATCCACACAGTATCCACTTAGCATAAGCCCTTTCCCTATAATACTTCCTCTGAGAAATAACCACATTATGAGTCTGCCTTATCTCCGCTATCATGTGCTTCACATTCCAGTTGGGCTCCCTCCTGAAACGCTCTAGATATTTCTTGGCAGCCCATGTTGCATTTGCACCCTTCATTCTTACACTCCATGGACAACTATGATACTTCCCAACATTCTTAATATTGAACATAGATCGAACATGCCAGCTAGCGTGGACATACCACCCGCACAAATGATGACATTCAACACGTATTTCGACTTCGAGCTCGTAGTCCATCGAAGTTCAGCACCAATTGCAATGGAATGTAGAGTAATTGTTTCCCTGAACTGTTTCGGGGAGTCAAATGTCAATCCCACCGTCAAATCTAGATTTGAATGGTCATTATTTGGGTCATAATAAGGAATATCTGAGAGTGGATCAACTTCCTCCTCTTCATTGTGATTGCCTCGAACATGCCAAGAGTCAACAGATGCCTTATAGGACAACTGCACTACTGAATGGTGCGCGTCACCACCTTCGATATTGCATTCCTCTACACTAGAACTTCCTCCACCCTTTTTGGCAGCTCCATCATCACCAACATAGTCCTCCAAGTCAGATTCTTGCTCAACCTCCTTGCCGGTTGCATCGATGCGGGTACGGGCATTCCTAGTTCTTCCTCTGATGCCTTGATTGGCAATGGCATAAATGAACTCACCGTCTGATGTTCGAATATCATCATCCATAAGGTGGATGATGTATCGACATTGAGAGTGGTACCATCTTCTTCATCACCATCCTTGGCAGATTCATCAGCCAAGTCTTCACTGTCCCCAACTTGAGTCTCCGTTGTCTCCATAAAAATAAAAATGCTTCTACCTTGAACAGCAGGGAGCATGTCATCCATCACATCAGTGTCTGACTTAATCTCATGGAGTCCAGTCTCTATAGTGTCGAAAGGGGACATATACCACACCTGATCAACCCTTGCGTATTTACGGTGTATAGTCCCAATTAGTTAAAGCTCGAAGAGGAGACATAGTCGATGTCCATGTCCACAGCCTCAGATTTCCCATCTAAGTACCTAGGAGCACCTCCCGACAAGTCCATCTTGCCACCATGATGCACCACCAACTCTAGCAAATTAGCCATCCTGCATGGTTAGCAAAAAATTAAAATCCACAACTAGAGGACCAATTCCAACTAATTAGTTTTCCCATTCTGCAATTTAATCCTCATATTTCATATTCTTTAATTTAATCAGTTTTACTAAACTAATCATAATCCAACTAACTTCAATTTTCTATTGCAATAGCCAATTCCAAGACATGCTAGAAGACAACTTTGCAGCCCATAATGAAACAAACCCAAGATTCCACTCTGAATTGAATAGCATGACAGAAGGAAAAGACCAAAAACGTGATCAGGCCATCGAATTCATACCTTTGTTTGGGAGCACCCAGAAGGGCAAACTCGTCTTCACAACAACTTCATGGTCCCTGAAGTTTGACATTTTCCAGCGAATCTTTGACTTTTACTCCCCTCTGCTCCTTTACCCCCTATACGATTCACACTATTGAATTTAACCTTTCACAAACCACATTTACTTTCCATTTACTCCCCAACAACCATTCTCCCTTCATATACCTCCTACCCACCAAGAACAGTACATTACCTTCGCAAAGAAAACCCTAGCAATTTAGGGGAAATAGAATTTCACATCGATGGATGATCCTACTTGATAAGGCATGCTGAACTCCCTCCACGACAACGATTCCACCACACAAGAAGCTCCCAGAGGTGATTCTCGATAGGATTGGCGATGGCGATGGAGCTCGTTGCTTGAGCTTGGCCAGGCGAAGAGGATGCAGGGACCACAGGTGATAGATGTTGCCTCCGCCCGCGGTCCAGGTTTCCAACAACCTTCGTCCATCGCGAATTGATGAACCCGGTGCTGGTGCAGATCAACTTTGCCAAATCATCGATTGGGGTTCTTATTATTGATGGTGTTTCTCCCTTTGCGAAGAAGAAAATGAAAGTCTATAATAATAACTTTATGACATCTAGGTTTAACTTTGCCAAATCAACTTAGTCTATAATACTAACTTACCCCGGTCTAGGTTTAACTTTTAACTCCTTTTTCCTTTTTTATTAAATGACGTGGATAGTTTGGTTAATAAACAAAGCAAAAGCCACGACGGCCGCCACATGAGCAGTGAGCTGTGAAATTGCTAAGTTATAACGGTTAATTGCGGTTAACGATGACGGAAAAATAGTTCTGGTCATATTTGTCATATTGAATAGTTCAAGCCACAAATGGCACATTTATGACAGTTGGGGATTCCTAGTGGAATTAGCCCTTTTCTTTATGACATCTACAATCTTCTTTTAACTGCAACCTTGTTTTATCATACAACCGGGTATTCATTGAGTTATAAGATTGTGAGTAGTGTTGGATTGGAGACCATCAAAGTTCAAGTCTGGAAACAAGACAGACTTGGCAGCTAACAAGACGGTACCAAGCCGGCAAGACACGCTTGGTATCAAGCCTCCCAAAAACTAAGTTTGAAAGTATGGGACAGGGTACCGAGTCGGCTAATGAGGCTCTAAAAAACTAAGTATATAGATCAAGTTGATAGGGTGCCAACCCAATAAGGCGATGACAATGTGGTCATTAGGCCATCAAGGTACCAACTTGACGAGCTCTAAATGACTAAGTATGGAGACCACCTGAGGTAGCCACTCGGTAGGGTACCAAGCCGGTAGGCAGTGTCAAGTTAATTACACAAGCTTGGTAGCTAGCTCATTGGGTAAGGGGTATGCGACAATCATGATTCTCAAGACTAGGTATGGAACCTTGAGGGTCGAGACTTGTCAGCCAAGGAACTGAGATGGAAATGTATCAACTTGATGAGGACTTGGTGTAGAGCCCCTTAGGGAGCCATATGGAGACTAAGTCATTAAGACGGGCTTGGTGTCCTTCTAGCAAGGTACCAAGCCGGCAGGGCAGCTTGGTACCAACTTGAGTGGTTGACATGACTGGCTTGATAGCAGGGGGTATCAAGCTGGCGAGATGACAAGGTTTCAAGTTGATTACATGAGATTGGTGGCAAATCAGAAGGCATCAAGCTGAGACGAAGATGGTAATAAGTCGACATCAAGGGAGTTAAGTATCGAATCATCAAGGCCATCAAGGTTGTCAAGGAGGCCCGATGGGAGGGCCAATGTGATTGAGACAATGCGAGGAGACCTCAACCCCATCAGGTCAGGACGAGGCTAGAGGCCATCAAACTGAGACCAACTATCACCAAGGTGGCGATGAGGACCAAGAGGCGGTTGGAGTAGCAAGCTAGCTAGGGGTTACTAGGGCGGTTACACCCGATGGATATAAATATGAGATACGAAGACTTGAAAAAGGGTCCCACAACTAAACATTTGACACCTCATATCAAACTTTACCTTTTCTCTGCAATGTAGCCATAACTTTTAGTTTCAGGAGCTCTCACTGAATCTCCATAGGAATAGAGTAACGTAACTTAGCTTGTTCTCAGAAAATCATCAAAACACATTAAACACTCTTGTTCGAACATTGTTCAGAGATGAGTGAACCGTGTTTAGAGTCATTGTTCAAAAAATAAAAGGTGCATTTATTGAAATCAAACTTCTTTGCCAGAAAAAACTAACACACATATGTATTATAACGGATGCCATGTGTCTTACCACACATAGACGTTATACACATGTACTAGACTCCAAAATAAGCCTTGAGAGGAGACTCGACTGATTTGCCAATCTCTTTTGACCTTAGTTTCAGGTAGTCAATGTAGTCGTAGGGCTTAAACAACAAGGGGTGTTCTTCGTCCACCAGCTCCTGCGGCGCTTTTACCATGTAACCTTGCTTTGGGATTGCAAACAAACCAGCTGATAGCCTGGCCGTGTGACCTCTTATCATCACCCTGTGGTACGGACACTGCAATCGACCATTCGTCCATGCCTGCAATATTAAAACAACCATTTGGTCTAGTGTGAACCAAAATACTGTACTTATAAGCAAGGAATGAAAACAGTGGCGGATCTAGAATTTTAGTCAAAGGTATTTAACATAGACCAAAATCTTTAAGAGTTGTCAAATGATTTCGAATTCAAATACTACCATCATTAAAATAAAATTTTACACTAACTTTTAATCCAAAATTTTGATTTAAGTGCTGTCAATTGACAATCAATTCATTCATTTGGGTCCGCCCCTAATTGAAAAACCGTACAGTACTGGCGGTTTGACCAGAAAACCCGCAAATCGATGACTAAATTAGTAGGCGGTATTTAGTGATATGAAAAGGTTGAACCACGGTTAAACCATGATTTCAGCAAAAAAAATATCAATTTTTTTTTATTTAAGGGGTCGTTTGCTTGTAGGATTTTGATGAAGGATTTTGGGAGGTTGGATTAATGATCAAATCCATGTTTGTTGAGCTCGGCCTAAATACGTGGGGCCCACAATGTAGGATTTTTTGGCTCAAAATAATGGACCCACGGATTATAAAATATCACCCCATGAGCTAGGATTTTGAGAGTTGTCAAAATTCGTGGACCCAACTAATTATGAAATGCCCAAAATATCCTTAACAAAAAAATAAAAAGTATAAGAAGATAAACTCATCATTTAACCCATAAATCCAAGTAAGTAAAGTTCATTTAGAAATCCAATAAGCAAACATGCAATTTTTAAAATCCAACACAAATCTAACAATGCAAAATCCAACATAATCCTTCAATCCCAAAATTGAAGATTTTACTAAAATCCTTCATTTTTTAAAATCGCATAAGCAAACGACTTCTAACATTTTTAGTGCAACTTCTGATACGGTTTTATAATTATCGCTTATAATACTTGTTTAAGAATTGAGAGAACTTACATTAAAAGATTCACCGACGAGTACCAGAAAGCATTGAGGAGCGAATTTGACACTGATCCATTCACCATCTCTGGTTTGGACATCAAGCCCGTCAACATGATTTTGGTGCAAGATCGTGAGTGTGTTTTGATCCACATGGGCCTTAAGCCCAATCTTTTTCTCCTGGACGGTTTGGGGCTCTCTGTAGTGAGTCAACCTCAGTTGATAACATGTTGAGTTCAACTGCTCTTCCATGTACTTCTTCTCAACACCCAAACTCTCCACTGACATCCTTCTTATTGCCTGATCCAGTTCTGACAACTTCTTTGAGAATGACAGCACAATTTCGCTGTCAATTTTCGGGTAAAAGAAGTAATTGTCAAGAACCAGTTAATGTTAATAACTTACTACGGAGAAAACAGAATTTGACTCGCGATATTTGCTTACCTAAATTTGGCGTGACCACTTGGCCACATGACGTTAGTGAAGGACTGAACCCCATGATCGGTTTCAGGGTCATCAATTCCCAAGCTTTCGTACAAGGGCATCACCGGCGAGGATCCGATGTAGCCATGGAGAGGCTTGTCGGAGACATTGCGCCGCTTGGCTTCCACCGGCAGGCTGAAAACCTCCTCCATGGCAGCATCCATCGCCTGCCGGAGCTGCTGTGGCAGATCCCCGTACGTCGCCTGAAAGCAGCCGTATTCCTGGACAGCTTCCCAGACTTGCGACTTCACCATGTTCCAGCAGCTGGCAGCCGGAGCTTTCAAGTCCATGTCGGAGAAATCTATGGTTGGGATTCGAACAGAGGTGGTTTCCTGATGATCAGAACCCATGTTGCTGTAGTTCGTTGAGTTGTCTGAGATCAGATGTTAGCTCTTAATTAGTTTATATTAGGAGTTGAGGCTTGGTCTTTCAAGTGATGTCAGTTTAATTATGATGATTTGTACGGTTGAAAATAAGTTAATGTTGATTATGTTTAATACATCTCATCATCACACTACCGTCTATAACCCACTTCGGTACCTTTCTATTATTGTTTAGGAATTAGATTCAAACAAATTGACACCATTAAGAGGTTCAATTATATTATTTAACTTATTAATTAATAGTTGGTTTAAGTATCAAATTAATTGGATTACAACAAATTAAAGATCTGAGCTAGCAAATCGGATTAGAAGCGATGGTGATGCATTGTTGGTTGATTGTTATAAGAACATAAACAAATCAACGGTTAGACTAGTAGAATCGTCATACCAGTTATGATAGTGGTTTGGTTCATTGTTTGGACGGTTATTGATGGATCAAACAGTTTTTCACGGTTCAACATATAAAAAAATGAACTACCACGGTTTAACAAGTCCACTGGTTCACTATTTTAACCACAAAATAAAAAAAAAATATATTTTAACGTAAACTAAGACCATCAAATCATAATTATTAATTTTATATGTGCTCCTTCATCTCATTTTCCAATCTTGTCAATTACCGAATGGCAACGTGATTTTAAATTTGAATTAAAAAATATAATTTATTTTGTGAGACGGTTTATAGGGATGTCAAAGGGGCGGGTTTACCTAAATCATCCACATCCCCACTTTTAAATATCAAAATCCATACCCGCCCCATGCCCATGCGGGCGAAGGTTTTGCAAACCCATCCCCATACCCGTGAGTTTCAGATTCCCATGGGTAAGACCCGCCTCGTAGATCCAACATCATTATACCTAAGACTTTACATGTACATTTTCGATTATAAAGTTAAACAGACCTACTATATCATTAAGTCAACAAAGATACAATCTTTCTTAATACGGTTCAAATCGTATGATCCTAAAACATCTATTAATCAATAAGATATAGTATAATATTTTCCAAATCATTAGTTTCTAACTCAATCTACTAAATAATACTTAACTAACATTATATTCTTGTAACAAGAGTTAAAAGTGAAAGAATGATTTATTAATTGCATTTATCCATGTATTAATTGCATTTATCCATCTTGGGTGGTCAATTAATTGCATTTCTATTATATATAGTCTTAAGCTAGCTTCACTATGATCGATAAGTTTCAATTTTATCCATGTATAATTTATATGTGAAAAAATATTATTGGTGGGGAGGCTATGAGTATGTGTATGGGGCGGGCAAGGCTACACTCATACCCACCCCATACCCATCAATTTATTTGCGGGTTTTACCCATTCCCGCCCCATACCCAGTCAATGCAGGGATTCCCAGCGTTGACTAGGTTGGGGCGGTCGGGTACCCGCTGTGATGGGTTTGATTGCCATCCCTAGGTTTGAATGATTTATTAGATATTTTGGTGATTATATGAATTTTAAACTGTTTATGGTTAATGATAATTTCATTCTAAAATTAGTGTAATGTACAAGTCTTATATATTATATACAACGAAAGGCTTCTATCAATTCAACCAACGATTAACCAGTGAACACTAAACCACTAACTTTTTCGGTAAAGCGTTCGGTCCGATTATGAAAACACTTGTTTCACTGAGCAACTTGGCAATTATAAATCCAAATCAATGTTTATATTGAAATGGTACAATTTAGGATCGTGACAATAACAAATAAAGGAAATTTTGATAAAATTCGCTCTTTTATGCGTGACGCACCATTGCGGTTCAATTATTACCATAGTTATTTCGTGTATTATCTACTTAATCAACAAGATTCAAATATATCCTTAAAAAAAAAAACAAGATTCAAATATAGCTCAATTTAAATTTCCAATATAAATTATAAGTACTTTATATTGAATTTCATTCATCACAAATAATGATATGTACAAATCAAAATCAAACTAAACCTTGGCGTTATTTTTATCAAGTATTGAACGTCTTATGTCCTTTATTTTTAATTCACTCACATTTCAACTATGCACGACATCAAACTATGGTTCATGAAACCGTACCATACCCAAGGGCATAGCCAGAATTTCGTCTAGGATGTGTCAACTTAGAAAAAATATGCATGATAATATAGTTTTGTTAATTTTTTAATTATTCCTGACATAATATTACATTTGAATTTTTCGATAAATAAACATACATTGGTAATCGACACTATCTAGAATATCACTGTAAGTTTATCAAACAATTATTCATAATTTAGATAGTCGTTCATTTTTTCAAGAATCATTTACTACCAATAACTTGAGTTGTTGATAGAGGTTTAATAATGAATCTTATAAAAAACAATTATTCATGATTTAGTTATTTGTTCTTTAGAATTGTGTTCTTTGTCAAGAACCATATTATCAATAACTCCGAGTTTTTTATTTGTTGAAAAAGTCAAAATCACTTTTTATGAATGGTTAGCTATATATTAATCATCAAAAAACGCAGTTACTCTGTGGCAACAACCCCTGCCACTGAGGAGAAAAACAACATCTCAAACCACCTGTAGAGTATCTATAAAGAGCCAAGAATTATACAACAACAACAAAGTCAGATGCATTCAAAAGAAAGCAACAACTTCCACAGCTTCACACACAACCCGTACTTCATCCTTAATCAATTTAACAGCTTCACTAAGACTTAAAACTGACCCTCCAAACCTGACTGAGCATCTCACCCTCCAAATATTACTGATCATAGATTGCCAAATCATTTTGCCAGCCCTTGAATGAGGAGCAGATATTGAAAAGGTGTCAATAGCCCACTTTAGTTCAGTAGACCATAAGTTTGAAGAAGCTCTATTGCAGAATCTGGAATAAAGCTCTTTGAATAGCTCCTTATTCCTGCAACACTCTGCAAACAGATAGTTTTGAGTCTCAATTCTACATTTACAATAAACACATGCAGTTACCCCTTGGAAGCCCCAGTCAATCATTTTATCACAAGTGGAGATGAACTGTTTAATGACCAGCCAACTTATAAACTGATTACGTGGAATGATTGGAGTTTTCCAGATAAGTTTAAACCAAGGTACTTCAGGGCTGGATTAAACCCCTTGTTTTGAGCACCTTAAGCCATAACCAGGAGCCTGTTTTACATGTTGAGGCCCAGAAATCAACCCCAAGAAGTCTGTACTCCCATATCCAGGCAACCCAGAGGGACCCTTGCTTTGTAAGAAGGTCCCAAATGTGCCTCACAATGCAAGCCAAGTTCCATCTTTTCAAGTCCCTTACACCCAACCCACCCTCTCTTTTAGGGAAAGTCAACTTCCCACATGCTGCCACTGCTCTTTTCTTTCCTTCCTGGCCCACTCCCCACAGAAAATCACTATACATTTTTTTCAATTTCCACTATCACTTTATTAGGGAAAATAAACACAGCCATCCAAAATTGAACCATATTGTATAATACTGAAAGTACCAGTTGAAGTCTTCCTGCATAACTCAGAGATTTCACCCCCCAGTTCTGGATCCTTTTGGCAATTTTGTCAATTGAAGGACGACAAGCCTTGGTAGTCAGCTTTCTAGGGATTAATGGGATTCCTAAGTACCGAACAGGGAGAGTGCCTAGCTGATAGCCAGCTCTGGCAGCCATGCTCTCCTGCCAATCCTTAGGTAACCCACAACAATAGAGCTCACACTTAGCTAGATTAGAAACTAATCCTGAGAGTAGTCTAAACTGTTTAAGAACCTCTTGAATGCATTGAATGTCATAGTTGGATCCATCAGAAAAAAGCAATAAATCATCAGCAAACATTAGGTGGGTTAAGCCTATTCTTTTGCACATTGGGTGAAAAGGCATTCTATTTTCCTGAACAACTTGCTTCATAAGGCAACTAAATACCTCCATTGATACAACAAACAGATAAGGGGAGAGGGGATCTCCTTGTCTTAATCCCTTCTTTGCTGAGAAATAACCAACCACTCCTCCATTGAAACCAACACTGATTTTAGGTGTAGTGAAGCACATTGTAATCCATTTAATGAAACTTAAAGGGATATTCATGGCCTCTAACATAGTGGTGAGATACTTCCAATCCACAGAGTCAAAAGCCTTCATTAGGTCCACCTTCACCATACACCTAGGAGACATATTTTTCCTACCATATCTGTACCATTTCATGAGCAAGTAGAATATTTTCTCCTATGATTCTACCTTTAACAAACGCATTTTGGTTCTCACTAATCAGATGAGGCAAGCATTCACTAAGCCTAGAAGAAATTATCTTTGCTATACATTTATATAAAATGTTACAGCATGACATAGGTCTGAAATTTTTCATTTCTTCAGGGTTCTTAGTCTCAGGTAGTAATGCTAAGAGGGTAGAATTTAGCTCCAATGGGAACTCAGAAACTGAGAAGCAATGTTGTATAGCAGCAGTGATTTCTTCCCCAACCAAACTCCAAGCATAATGGAAAAAACAGGCTGAATAGCCATCAGGGCCAGGACTTTTCTCCCCTCTAAACCCAAACATAACCTTCTTAATCTCTTGTGCAGTGACTGGTCTACACAATTCTATGGCAAGGTTACTAGGAAGTATCTTTTGCAACAGCCCCCTATAGAAGTCCATAGACTCAGCTTTCACAGTAGGATCAGCCTTACCAAGCAGATTCTGATAAAATCTCATGGCAACCTCACTCATACTTATTGTATCAACCACCCTTTCCCTAGCTTCATTGATAAGAGATCTTATTGTGTTCCTCTGGTTTTTAATTTTAACTGAACAATGAAAGTAAGGGGAATTTGAATCCCCTTCCTTGAGCCAAATTTCCCTAGACTTCTGTCTAAGGAAAGATTCCTCAGCGTTCCTTATAGCTAATAACTCCACTTCCCTTTCTTTGACTACAACAAAAGAATCATAAGATGGATCCACTAAAGCAACAACCTGTGCATTCTGTAGTTCCATTTCCTTCAACTTCACTCTCTCCCTTAGATCAGAATACTCTTCCTTATTCAGTTCCCTGAGAAACTTCTTAAGAACCCTTAACTTCTTGCAAACCCTGGCAAGTGGTGAGCCTGCCACCTTAGTACCCCATGCCTCTTTAACAAGGTCAAATTTTTTTGGATGAGAGGTCCAAAATTTAAAGAACTTGAATGGCTTAGGAAGGGATTTAATCTTACTATATGTATTTAAGAAAATGGGGCAGTGGTCAGACACTGAAGGATCTAAAAGATCCACAACACTATCCTTCATCCCATCTAACCATTTCAAGTTAATGAAGGCTCTATCAAGTCTCCTTGCAATAGGGTTATTCTGCTGTTTGTTGATCCATGTAAACCAAGGACCTGATGATTTGTGTTCCACTATTTCAGCCATACTCTTCCAGTTTCTAAAGTCTTCCATACTACTATTAGGGGCTGAGTTATTTGTGGCCTCCTCAGAACCATTGATAGCATTAAAGTCCCCCAGAATTATCCAAGGAACCTGTCCAACACTCAACTTGACCAAATCACTGTATAGCTTTCTTCTGTCATCTTCCTCATTAGAAGCATAGACATCGTTATAAAAAAAAGGAGACCCTGAACTGACCAAGGCATGAACAAACTGACCAAAACTATCCAGGACCCTCAAATGAACATCCTGCTTCCAGAAAATCCATAACTTCCCCAACCCATTTGCATTACAGGCAACTTTCTTCTCCCATCCAGGAAATCTCTTACTAATGAGTGCATATGACTCAACTACTCTAATTCTTGGCTCTAGTATACCCACTATATCTATATTGTATTTATTTACTAGCTGTTGAACATCTTTATTCTTTCCAGGGTCTTTGAATCCCCTGGTATTCCATGATAAGACCTTCATTTCTTCTTGCCTCTCCCCCCCCCCCCCCCCAGCAAGAGGAACAGGAGGTTTTTTCTTAGCAGAATTCCCAACAACTGTGATCCATGAGTTAACCTCATTTCTAGCAGGAGTAGACTGAGAATCCAACCTCCCCACATGTGAGCTAGATTGCTCAGTCATAAGCTGAGTGATAGCAGGACTCCCAGATGGAACTGATGATCCTTTTATCGCTTTAGCAAAACTCCCCACTAGGCCCCCTATTGACTGAGGAGCAGAATTGGAAATCCCTTCACTAGCAGACCCAGAACCAACTACATCCAAACTAGTGCTTTCAGTCACAGGAATAGCAGATTGGGAACTGCTTGATTCAGCAGACCCAACAGAGACAACTACACCAGAACTATGCTCCACTTCCTTACCTTTATCATTAGCATCCCTTATTTGAGCAACACCAGGCTGAGAAACAACTTCAGTATTCTCAGTGTCAACCTTCACTTTAGGAATCCATTTCTTCCCACTCTTGGCAAGCCAATCACAATCATGCCCATAGATCTCACATCTACCACATACCAGAGGCTTATTCAGATACTCTATCTCAATTTCAAACGACGGATCATCATCAGAGAAAGACGAACTTTATCAGGAAACCCACAATCAGCAGCAAGATCAACGCAAACCTTTGCAAAACCCAATTGAGCCCCAACCCTAGTGGTCTGGTCCATCAAGAGCGGTTCCCCTATTGTACTTGCAATCCATTCATGCCCCTCAAATGAATGATACTCTAACGGAATACCCCAAAGCTTAACCCAAATTGTTAAGGTTTCAACAACAAGAGTAACAGGTTGAATCCCAGGAAACTACTTCCTAAAATAAACCGGATTACCTTGAAAATGCCACGGTCCCGATTTGAAAACCCATTTTCCAGTAGCTGCCGAAGGAAACTGAAACACCATCAAACAAGGACCAAATTTGGAGACATGAACCACTCCGTCTCTTCCCCACAGATTGGTAGCCCACTGCTGAAGAGTTGCCGGTTTTGGAACAGACCCAACAAATTGAGCTATGAGACAGTCCTTCCACCTCTCCTCTCCCCGCTTTTTGACTTCGCGAGGAAGACGAAAACTGTCATTCTTCTTCTGAGGAGGTCAATATGTCATCTTGTTTGCCGGATCCACCTCAAAAAGAGAAGCCCAGCTAACAGGCACAGTGGCCTGCGCTGCGCCTGCGCCTGACGGCAACGCCGCCATCGAAAAAGCGAGGGTTCAGAGAGAAGCGATTAGAAGAGAGAGAGAAGAGAGAGAAGCAATCAATTCTATCACGAATTTTAAAATCACTTTTCTTTCTCTCTCTAGTTTCAAATTTCTCTGCCCCCTCTCTACTTTTCCTTTTCCAGTCTCCAATGAGGGAGCCGCCGGATTCACATCCAAGTGACCGGCGACAACACAAATCTCCAGCCTTTTATTTCATCATGCTTCTGCCTTTTTCAGCCCCTTAGTGGGTTTTCTCCAGTCTAATTTGCTTCTTTCCCTTAGTGGATTTTGCCAAGAACTTCTCTCGGGAGATGTTTCATTTTCCACACTTCAAATCTAATTTCGGATCTTGAAGTCGTCCGTGATGTGCCGAGGAAATTGCTATGCAATTTACAGACTTCTTGTTGACTTTTGGAGTTGTCCTCCTTGCTTCACTCAAAATGGCGCCGTGTTTCGGTGGTTTGGCTTGATGCCTTTGGTTCTATTGTCAACTAGTGGGATGTAGGGATTTAAGTTTCTCTTTGAGGAATTGCTGCTCTGTTTCTCTTCTTTGGGGTTTGCTTGGCTTGGGGGTGTTGGGGCGCCAGTAGGCGGGTTGTGGTGATGTTGTGTTTTGTTGGTGATGCGCTTTTGGTTTGTTGGTGCCTTGATGGTGATGACGGTGTTTGTTCGGTGAGGGCTTTTCCCTTTGCGTGCTTGTTCTGATGGTGTGGGGTCTTGTGGTGGTGGATGCGGCGGACTGGGGGTGGCGGTGCGGCTTAACGGTGGACTGTGGTGTTTGGCGGCTGTTCAAGGGGTTGGATGTGGTTTTGTTGGTTTTTTTATTTTGTTCGGGCTAGAGTTTTCTGCTGGGTTTAGTGGTTTGTGGTGGTGGGTGATGATTTGGGATTTGGGTTGTTTTTGTTTTGTGGGCTTGTTGTTTTCCCTTTTTTTATTTGTTTGTTTGTTGGCGTCTTTGTTGGGCTCCCTTTTCCTCTTGGACTTGTTTTGTATCCTTCCTTGACAAAGGTACAAACTCCGTATCACATTTCTATTTCGTAATGAAATCAGGTTTTCGTAAAAAAAAAAAGCTCGAGTTGTTGGGTGACGTTCAATCATATATCTTATACCGTATACTAACAAATGAGATCGTTAACTTATATGGAATTGAAGTTTGTACAAATATGAATACCATGTATTTAACAAATGAGATCGTCAAAATTCGAACAGAAGACCTTTCAATCAACTATTATCAACTGCACTCACCCTAATTTTCAGTATCAATTAACTATTATACCTAATTTAGCCATTTTCCTCCCGAGTTATGGTGGGTTCCGGAACCCACCCTATTACCCTCTTCCTCCGCCTCTGACCGTACCGATGGTTCAACCACAAAATAATAGTATCTTAAGCTAAACTGATAGACGGTATTTAACGATAATAACGATAGAACAATGATTAAATCACGGTTTTGCCATAAAATATCTTATCACTACTTTTCCCATACGGTTTCAACAACCATGCTTCAAACCAACGAGACAATAACTAGGACGAATTGTTTAGAGAGCACATCAAAGAAAGCAGAAATGCAGAATCACTGCAATTTTTGATTTCATACACCAAAATAATCCTTAAGAGAAGGCACAACTGCCTTGTCCACATCAGCAAACCTTAGCTTCAGGTACTCAGCATAATCAAAAGGCCTAAACAACAAAGGTCGATTCTCATCAACCAACTCCTCTGGAGCTTTCACGATGTGCCCATCCCTTGGAACTGAGAACAATCCAGCAGTGCACCTCGCTTTATGATGATCCCCTCCTGTCATCACAACTCGATGTAACGGCGAATGCAATCGACCATTCGTCCATGCCCGAAAAGATTCCCCGATTACAACATAGAAAGACGAATCAGGAGCGAAATTCGCAGGGAGCCACAGCACACCATCTCTGGTCTGCACTTCGAGTCCGTCGATATCGTTCTGGTGGAAGATGCTGACGATGTTCTTGTCGGTGTGAGGCTTCATCCTGACAGTCCTGTCAATTGTTTCAGGGGATTCGTACCTCATCATCCTGAAGGTGTAGTAAGTTGAGTTTATGTGTTGTTCCAGATACTTGTCGACTCCGACGCTCTCCAGGATCATCCTCCTCACCGATCGATCGAGTTTCGAGATTTCGTCGCAGAAGGAATGCAATGTTTTGCTTCGGCCAGGATAATAAGAGTCAGTGAATTGTTGAAAACTGAAATTAATTACACTACTTTACAGAAAGAAAGAAAGAAAGAAAGAAAGAAAGAAAGGGAAGAAACCTGAAGTATGTGTTTCCTTCAGGCCACAGGGCGTTGGTCAGCTTTTCGATCCTGGAGAAGGTTTCAGGATGATCAACACCCAAGCTCTCGAACCGTGGGTTGACATTCGATGAAGCAAAGTAGCCGTGGAAAGGCTTCTCGGAGACGTTTCTACGCTTCGCCTCCAGAGGCAGCTCGAAAACTTCATCCAGCGATCGGTTGATGGCTGGTTGAAGTCCGTCAGGAAATTTCCTGACGACAGCCTGAAAGCAGCCGTATTCTTCGGCTGCTTTCAAGACCAGTGATCTCGTGGAGTCCCATTCAGGGGTTCCTGGTTTGAGATCAAAAGTTGAGAAATCTATGACTGGAAGATTATCATCTCTTGATCCCATCTCTAAGCTCTCTTTCTCAGAGTTTCTCTGTTCTACTTGGTACAACATATATGGTCTAATCTTACTACCAAGCAGGTCATCATCATGTCCTGTTCGTGACATCAATTTTGCAGCAAAAGCGTCCCAATCAAGAGCAGTTGACAAAATGTTCTTATTTTTTATTGGCTAAAGGCCAAACTTAGGGTACACTACACCATTATCTAGGATTTTCTCTCATTATCTACAAAGAGGCCATGAAAACACAGACATATAATAATAATAGTACTGGTACTACTTATTTGAAACAAAGGGCTACATTATAGTAGTTCTGCTACTTCTTGTGACATCCGTCGATCCTCAAATGCTCTTCCCTGTTGGCATGATGCGCACCGTGAACCCGACGTTTTGTAGGGTTCACCATTTTAGCTTTGCAGGGAAGTACTGCAACAGCCATAACATATGAAAATAAGGATTAAGCAACAGAGCCCATGTTTTGACAGCACAAGAAGCGAATGTAGGCCAAAACTAATGTACCTTCTCAATGAGAGATAGATAGTATGGCTTGACTTTCTCGACATCGATTCGGACTTTGCTCTTGCTGTAAAGATCATACTTGCTGCAAATCCAGGAAACCACCAAAAGGGTTACTGTCGATTCTGTTTAATTACACATGATTAGGAAGTGAGGAAAAAAAGATGGTTTAGATACTTGAAGACTTGGAGCCACTTGAGGTCTTCAACATCCTGTTCATTCATTAGGTGCTTGTATGCTTCTGCTCTATGTAATGCTGCAATGAAATGGCGACGAGGCCACCATTTAATCTCCTTTATTAAGTCGAAATTAGATTCCGCGTCTCGAGAGATCGATCCTGTAAAGCCAACTTACCATAGAATGAATGGTATCTGATGATGAACAGAGCCGCTGATGGAAGGGTTGTCTTGTTCTCCTTAGCAACAAGGTACATGTAATCGTCGTGTCCCCACGACATCATGACACTGTCGAGTCCACATCCTGGGGAGTAAGCTCCGTACTTGGTGTTGTAATCAGGATTATAGTAATCAGGATTCTCCTTAAAATACTGAACAAAAGGACAGAAAGAAAGCAAAAATCAATAACATAAAAATTTGATTTTCATGACTTGATTAAAAACTGAATTATAACTTGGACTTATAAGACCTTGTGATGAACAATGGATTCGTCGAAGGCGCATCCAACAGGGTATGTATCTCCCACCACAGCCCACTGTGGTAGCTCACCGAAGCTAGGCAGCAACAGAACCTTCCCAAGATCTGCTTATTTTTTGGGCGGGGAAATAACACTAGTCAATAAAAAACTACGATAACTCGTCGTCATCATCAAATGTGACATGTAAATTCTCTTCCGTTACCATGAATGAGGCCGGTCAAGTGTAGCCAGTCCTCGTCGGGGTAGTCTTTCCTGATGGCTTCGGCAGTCTGGAGGAGATGCTCGATCTGTGGCTCGTCCAAGTCAGGGTCGCTCTCGTCGACGACGTCGTTTAGAAGCTCGCAGCACTCCCATATGCTCATTTCGACCCTGTTCAATTGGCCATACTCTTGTCTCATCCTCTTGACGAAGTCGTAGGTTTGGTGGATGTGATTGGTCTTGTAGAAATTCTCCACTCCTGGTTGTCTGTCCCCTTCGGCTTCATAATCTCTGTTTCGGACAATGCAGGATTAGATGGGCCGGTCTAGAAACTAAGCTGGGCCTTCCAGACCCAAGCCGTAAATGGGCTTCTAACTGATAATTACTGCTCCTTTTTTCAATAATGAGATAGAGACTGAAAGGTAGATATTTAGCTGGGGTTTTTTCGTTTTTTTTTTATAAATTGAAGATATGTGAAAGTGAGGTAGTTGGAAGGATCTGTACAGCAACAGATCTGAACTTGACCACTACTGATGAAATCAGATTCTTGCTTCTACTTTCTAGCTATAATAACAACAACAATGATTATTGATTGCCCATTGTGAGCCACAGACACAAACCATATATCATATCACAGACAGAGAGAGGCAAAAGGTACGGCTAATTCGTGACCAGCCAATTAGCACGCTGTAAAAATTGGGTAGATTCGATCTATTGTTTTGAAATTTCTTGAAAAGTAAAAAAGGGGAAGAAAAAATAGTAGCCACCTAAATGTCTGGCCGAAAGAGTTGATGTTTGGCACCACAAATCCGCCATCTAGCACCAACTCCTCCTCTGCACCGTTCTTCTCCTCCACTTCCGCCACTGCAAATCCGCCGCACAAGATCCAACATTACCACCAACACACAAATTCCTATCTAACCAGAATCAATGGAAAATAGATAACAATTAAGTTTTTTAAACAAAAGTACCAACGTCAGGCTGATGGATGAGGATGGTCATGGCGACGGGAAAACGATCGACTCTGCCGGTGAAAGGGAAGAGAGAAAGAGAATTTAGTGAGAAGAAGAAGGAGGAGAAGGAGAAGGCACAAGAATAATGAAGGGAAAGGAGAGAGGGTATTTATATGTGGCCGGAGAGTCCTTCCCCTGAGATTTCGCAGGCTGGGGAGTCCTTCCCCTGAAATTCTCCAAAACTTGTTTTGCTTTCCTTTCGTCTCTTTCCTTCTTTACTAACCAACAATTTCCATCCGTCAGTATAAGTATAGCGCAGCTGTCCACTTCCTTTTATCATTATTTATTCATTCAATGCAAGTGATGATGAGCTTGCGTGTCGAGTAATGTAATATTTGAGATGAGATGAGACGACACTTGGGTTTCAGTGAAAAATAGTAAACAAATACGAAGAAGCGAACTATCGGCCAAAAGCAATGCTATAATCCACTAACAATCACCTTGTAGCTTCGTCCCTGCTACCATTACTTCTGTACTCGGGATTTCACCCAATGCTAGTCCTCTGTGACATCAATTCTATTCATTGCACGAAAACAATACTTGCACAGGTCATTGAAAAATGTAAACGAATGTACATCGATGAAAGATGTAAACGAACGTACAATGTAAAAAAAAAAAATTTTATATTTATATCACAAAACTAGTAGTCCTTTGTCGGTAGATATACCTCCAAGATTCCAATTAATAACAAAACGTGTTGAAAGTTCATATTCGAATCACCATACACAAATACATAGGGCCCATTTGAATCCGAAATTTATGTGATAATGTTTACCACAATTCCTCAATCTACCGGATTTCAACACAATTTGGAAGCACAAGGAATTTCGAGATTAGGGATTTGACAAACTCTGCAATTGAGGGTTTTTAAAATAGTTAATGCTCATCAGCTGTTCTGAAATCACTCATCATTTTTTGTTTAGTTTTTTTTTCCTTCAATCACTAACCACTCCATCACCAACCTTCTTACTTCTTCAAAACCCTGCCGACGATGTGATCTCGACTCACCGCCGACTCCTCCCTTTCATTGAGCGCTCTTTCGAGCAAAACCCATCAATCCAAAACTTAGCAACAACCAGACCCTTTGTCTCCCAGCTTTGTCCTCCACTCTGTTCCTCCTCCTCCTCCCCATCTCTAGTCGATTGGACTCCCTCTGTTGCGCCGCAGTTTCTCTGCTAAAACGTCCTCTTCCATGACAATTAAACTCTCATGTGTTGCTTCCTTCGTTGTCGCCAATTGGACTCCACCCAGCTCCACCATGATTAGGGTAACTTAAACTAGATCATGTCGATTGCTCCATTCCATCAAAAGAGAAATCTTGAACATATTCTTCACTCCCGACCAATTCTCATTCATCGACTAGACATGAAACTCAGAAGCGGAAAAGAAGCCTCATGCAATGATGTCAATTTGCACGAATGATAGCACGAACAACACACGGACACACGGGATTACGTGGTTTCCCCAACGAGGATCGTCGGGACTAGTCCACGGCACAACGACATAATATATTATTATCACCAATGGTTCGATCACAGACCCTCCATACAACACGCGTATATATACCGGCTACTAACCCTAATTTGGACAATTACAAAATGGTACTCGCACTTCTAACACCCTCCCTCAAATTGATGTTGTCTCAACATCAATTTGTGTGCTAGAAACCAATGTCGGGCTGAAGCAACTGCCTTAGTTAACAAGTCTGCAGTTTGATTCTCGGAAGTAATGTAAGCAAGTTCTACTCCTCCTTCAGCCACCAATTGACGAATATAGTGCACATGAACTTCAATATGTTTCAGCCACCAATTGTCGAATATAGTGCACATGAACTTCAATATGTTTTGTCCTGTCATGAAGTACCGAGTTAGTAGCAATGCGAATAGCGATTGTGTTGTCAACATGAAGTTGGACTGGAGGCTGCACCTCCACTCCCAGTTCAGCTAGTAATCGCTTGAGCCATACAATTTCCGACGCCACTTCATTCATAGAGCGGTACTCAGCTTCTGTTGAAGATTTTGAGACCCTATCCTGCTTCTTACAACGCCATGAAATGAATGAGTTACCCATCTTCACACACCAACCAGACGTAGATCGCCTTGTATCAAGGCATCTTGCGTAATCTGCGTCAGCATAGGCTTCCATCACTGCCTCTCCACGCACATGGAATAGTAACCCCACATCACACGTGCCGCGAAGATATCGTAAGATCCGTTGTACTGCTGTCCAGTGAGAGGTCCGTGGAGCCATCAAGAACTGGCTTACCACCTGCACAACATACAAAATGTCTGGTCGCGTATGTGTAAGATATATGAGACTACCAACAATACCTCGATAGACCGAGCCATTCTCCAAGAGCTCCCCATATGTTCGTCGCAATTTAAGGTTCTGCTCCATTGGGGTCAAGCAAGGTACACATTCTTCCATCTGAGCTTCCTCCAGTAAGTCCATAACATACTTCTGTTGACCCACATGAATACCCTTTGAAGAGTGATGAATTTCCAAGCCCAGAAAGTAAGAAATATCGCCCAATTCCTTCAGATGAAAAGCAGACCGCAGGACCTGAGTAAGTTCATGAATACCCTCTCTATCATCACCACTCACGACCATATCGTCCACATAAATTAAGATCACTGTGATACCCTGAACAGTAGACTGAAGGAAGAGGGAAGGATCACTCGCACTTTGGGTAAACCCAACCTGCATAATGGTATCCTGTAGCTTTTCAAACCACGCCCGAGGCGCTTGTTTCAGACCGTACAAGGAACGGCGCAAACGACAAACCATAGAGCTGTCTCCTTTAGCATAACCTGGAGGACGTTCCATATAAATTTATTCCTTGAGATCGCCATGAAGAAAAGCATTCTTCACATCTAATTGAAGAAGTGGCCATTCCTTCATAGCGGCCACCGCCAGTAAACTGCGTACGGTATACATTTTGGCAACCGGAGCGAAAGTCTCTGCATAATCCACACCATACTCTTGCTGAAAACCTTGAGCAACCACTCTTGCTTTGAATTGTTCCACTTCACCATCCGGTAGCATCTTCACGTTGTATACCCATTTGTAGCCGATAACTGAAATATTAGGTGGCGGCCGTGGAACCAAATCCCATGTCTGAGCCGCTTGAAGCGCATCAGTCTCTACTGTCATTGCCTTGTCTCAACACTCGATGCCTCGGGCTTGCTTATAAGTTGTTGGAACCATAATCGAAGGTGTTGAGAAGGCCAAAAAGTCAGAATGACTCGGGGGAGGTTTCCCTCTGTTAACACGCGTGGAACACCTCAAGGGTGGTCCAACGTCATCGGCCACAAGAAGAGTATCTATAGAGGCCTCGGAACTGGACCCACCTGAACCAACCGAGGAGGATGTAGTGTTGTGCGGTGGAGAGGCAAGGATGAAGCAGCCGAGGAGGGACCAGAAGAGTGTGAGGCCGAGGAAAAATCCAACTCCAAGCTTGTAGTTGGTCCATTGTGGGAAAGTCGAATGAGTGCAAAAATGAAAGTCGAACGAGTGCAAAAATGAAAGGTCCGGCAAGGATGATTGAGTAGAATCCGACGACGCATAGTACGGGGTATGTTCAAGGAACACAACATGACACGATATTCGTACCCATCGATTTCCAACGTCATAGCATACATAGCCTTTGTGCTTGTCGTTATACCCGAGAAATACACATCGCACTGCTTTAGGAGTGAGTTTATTCCGTTCTCGGCGAGCTAAAAGAATGTAGCAGGCACACCCAAACACACGTAACCAGCCGTAATTAGGGAGTTTTGAATACAACACCTGATATGGACTTCGCTCCTGCAGAACCGACGTAATCTGACGATTGATTAAATAAACCAATGTGTGAAATGCCTCAACCCAAAACTGTGAATGAAACAGAATAGCTCGAGTAAGTTCGAGAACATGACGATGCTTTCTCTCAACCAGTCCGTTCTGCTGAGAAACTCCGGGACACGATTGCTGTATAAGAATGCCCCTCTCATGTAGCAAAGCTTGCAGAGGATGAGAGCTAAATTCACCACCCGGATTTGACCGTAATATCTTAACAGTTTTGCCAAATTGTGTAGATATCATCTGAAGAAACTCCTGTGCTACAGAGAATAGTTCAGACTTCTGCCGAAGAAAGAACACCCAGGTAAATTGTGTAGCATGATCCACGAACAACGCAAAGTCCGAAATCCCATAGGTGAAGTCACAGGAGACGGACCCCATAAATCGGTGTGCACAAGATCAAAAGGTTCTGAGTATACAGTTTCACTAGAAGTAAACGAACTTTGTGAAAGTTTAGCTTGCAAGCAATGAACACACTCATGATCCTGTCCAATAACATGTCTCCCAGACAGCCACTTATTCTGAAACATAGTACGAAGTTTCACAGAATTCGGATGACCCAAACGAAAATGCCATAAATCCTAGTTGGACAATTTAACAGAAAAACCAGCAAAATCAGAAATTCTACTATTGGACCCTTGGTCAGCTGAACATTCTTCTCGGCCCTCCTCTGGTAACAAACCCTTCTACCCAGCAAGCAAGTTCTTCTTACTCCCATCAACCTATCCAACACCTGAACGAGAAAAATAGTCCAACATAAAGATCCGACCCTGTTTACTCCCTCTCCCCAGTTCCTGCCCCGTCCTCGTGTCCTGCACAGAACACCCAGCCGCATAAAATATCACTCGACAACCATCTTCTGCCAAATGACCCACAGAGACAAGACTAGGCATTAGTTTCGGACCGAATAGCGTATTAAGGAGAGAAATACGAGGCTGGATGACATGACCCACACCGGCAACAACCATTCTAGACCCATCGGCTTCCTGTAAGTCTAAGTGGGCACGAGACTTATCCATGCTACTAAACACCCGAGAATTACTTTTCATATGATTATATGCGGCAGAATCAATATGCCAAGATGGAGAAGAAGATACCTTACCAGTAGAGAACGCGGAATTCAAGGCCGAGGGTAAGACGTCTTTCAACGCCTCTTGCACAAGACGACGAACATCCTCGGAGGTTAAGGGAGCAGCCGACCTGGAAAAACCTGAACCACCAGCCATTGTCGCATAGGCACTGTCGGAGAAAGAGCGACCAGGTCCACCACGAGACCCACGAGACCGAGAACGACCCGTTTGCGCCAAAGTGGAACAAGCTTGAATGAGGTGACCATCAAGCTTACAGTAGTTACATGAATTGCGCTTGGGACAATGAAACTGTATATGCCCCAGTTCCTTACAATGGTGACAGATGATCTCACCCTTGGTTGTACGATGGAACTGCGGCTTGCCACCGGGACGAACAGTAAAGGCGGCACTAGGATCAGAGGCATGAATGTCAAGCTTGACTGCGCAACCGTGTCTCTTCCCGAAGTAGCTCGGAAAGAACCTCATTAATAGTAGACACCTCCCGATGTAGAAGAGAATCACGGATGCTCTCAAACTCCGGGCGAAGGTTCATGAGAAACCGCATCACCCGAGAACCAGAACGCTCCTTAAGAACATCCGAAGTTACAGCCGATGAAGACAACGAACTCAAAATACTTGTTCGGTCCATAGAGTGACCGCTTCCTGGTAATAAGAGCTAATGTCCCTATCACCCCGATGTAAAACCCCAAGATCATGCTCAACATCAAACCTACGAGATGCACTTGCCTTAGAGTAGAGCTTCGTGAGATGATTCCACATCTCAAAGGCTGTAGAAAATCCACGCAAACTGAGAGCGATCCTAGGATCAATCGAACCAAAGAGTGCAGACATCACCAACGCATTGTTCACTGCCCAATCCGCTCTCTCCTTCACGGGCGCATCAGCAACGGGCGCCAGAGACGAGCCATCTAGAATGGAAAACAGCAGGCGACCTTGAATGTGAATGCGGAATTGGAACTCCCAAAGGACAAAGTTCGTGCCCGTAAACTTGACAGAAATTGGATCCACTCTAGAGCCCTCCATAATGGCCACGAAACCAGAAGAAATCAATGGAAACAAGACCCCAACAATAGTTGACACAAGTGCGAATAGCAGGCAGCAAAAGTACCCAAGAACCCAGCCACAAATACGAGAAGCAAACTCACTGAAAACAACGCGAGAGAAACGAAACACCAAAGACCAACAACTCAAACGCGAAAGACGGCAGGCTCTGATACCATGTCAATTTGCACGAATGATAGCACGAACGACACACGGGATTACGTGGTTTCCCCAACGAGGATCGTCAGGACTAGTCCACGGCACAAGCGCAGAATATATTATTATCACCAATGGTTGGATCACAGACCCTCCATACAACACCCGTATATATACCGTCTACTAACCCTAATTTGGACAATTACAAAATGGTACTCACACTTCTAACAAATGAATCTTTAATCATCGATTATCTTTCATCAATGGAGATGGTAGCGCTAGGTCGACGACAATTCTGGAGTTTGGATTCTCAAATTGGGGTTTTTTATTTGCTTATTTCCCTATGTCACCGTTGATTATGGGTTAATTCTTGTTTTGAATTTTGGGGGATTGGAAAGGTGAGAAAGATGGAAGAAGAATTGTGAAGAAAATTTTAGGTTCCGGAGTTTCCAGAATTGTTCGACTATAAATGGATGAAAGGGTATAGGGGAAGGAAGAAGATGAGGATGAAATTTAAATGTAAATTTGAAATTTTATGTTAAAATCTTGTGTTTCAATGCAAATGAGTTATTTCGGCCAAATCTTACATACAAAACACTCTGATATTTCAAACGAGGGATTTAAAGTTCTATTATATCACAAAACTAGTTGTCCTTTGTCGGTAGATATACCTCCAATTGATAACAATACATGTTGAAAGTTCACGTTCCAATCACAGTACACTAATGCCTATGGCTGATTTGATTCAGGAAATTTTGTGGGAGATTTTACCGCAATCCTCTGTTTGTAGGATTTCAACACAATAACATGTTTGGGGACATATTTTTGAAAGGGACTTCAAAAACCTGCACCACCAACAGTCTTCTTTAAAACCCAGGTAGCCGACGAAGCGAGCTCAACTCGCTGCCGACTCCTCCCTTCCATTGAACTCTCTTTCGTCCAAAACCCATTGATCCAAAACTCAACAAAAACCATACTCTCTATCTCCAAGCCTTGTCCTCCACTCTATTCCTCGTCATCCTCTCTCATCGATTGGAACCCCTGCGTCGTCATTGTTTCCCTGCTCGAACGTCCTCCTCCGTGACTACTAAACTCTCATTCGTTGCTTCCTTCACCGTCATCGATTGGACTCCACCCCTAGGGATCATTGGGATGAGGGTTTATTGTGCATGATTTTGACACAATCCCACAAAAGTTGGGGTTCAATGACATTGTTTCTTAATAACACGTTTGGCTGTAAAAAGTAGGGATTGTGAAAATGAGGAATTTTAAACCCCAAATATGTGGGTTTTCAAAATAGCTTCCCCCCCCCCCCCCCCCCTTAAGCTATTTTGAAATCCAACGTTTTAGTTTTTATATTTCCTAAACAACCCTTTCTTCTTCCTTCGATCTTCTTCCTTCGACATCTTCTGCCTCTATGTCACTCTCTCCCCTCCAATCATCACTATCACCACCAACGCATCTCTCCCCTCCAATCATCAAACTATGTTCCTAGTAAGCAATCAACAAAACATCACGTTCAAGGCGCCGCTGGCAGACTGGAATTAAGAACATTATTAATTTCATTACATTCAATTACAAGCCTCTCCATAGCCTCGGATGAAACTAAAATTTATCATCCTCTTCAGATCTCACATTCAAAGATGGATATATCGACGACCATATCTGGATTTGCTACAATGATTGATTCACTAGAGTTGATTTCGATGATGGGTCAATGATGTCATGACGGCAACAATAGTAGAGAGAAAAATTTGTGTCTTGCAATCTTCAAAGCTCCTCCTCCCAGCCACATCTGCCCATCGGTGGTGAGACTCGTCAACCTTCGCGTGCTGAGGATTTGATGGAGAGAGATTTGCTTGTGTCATGGTTCTGGATCAATTGTCAACTAGGGATTGGGATAATCGATCGCGTAGATTAAGGATTGGGATTTGATCGCTGATAGTTGTTTGTCTGTGTCATGGTTCTTGTCGGGCCGAAGATAATGTTCGTGGTGGTGGTTCTAGGTTTGTTCTCCCTTTCTTAGTCCTGTTGTCTCTATTGTCTTTGTTGAAGACAGACGAGGAACAAGCAATAAAGGAAAAAAATTGAACTTCAAATTATTTTATTGAATACATACATCCATAAACAAACATGGTTTTTTGTTTAAATCCCACATACAAATTACATTGATTTTAACGAGGGATTTGAGCCCAGTTCCTCATAAATTATCCATAATCCAATAGCTCATCCAAATGAAGTATTGTAATTCTAAGTAATAGAGACCTACGATTCATGAGCTATGCATGCTCTTTTCCCAAACGACAACAATGAAAGCTGTTATTGCTCTTTCAAATTTTATTGTTTATTACGTTTCAAAACGTAATATGAAGAGCTTGATTTGGATTAGCATACATATATAAATGAGTGATAAGAATTGGGGTTATCAAAGGTCATATAAAAAAAGACTTGTTATCATAAATATGAGACACACGTGCAACAACAACTTTTTTCAGACATACAAATACAATTTCGGGACAAGAGGTTAATGGAAATCTCACCATAAGAATAGAAAAATATGAAATTCTTATGAATCTTCTAAAGGATACTCCATTTACAATTGGAAGACCGTCTTTGACTGGTAAGAACATCCTACCACCTCCTCACTTATAAGTTTCCTTTAACAATAAGTGTTTTGAATATTCATCTTATATATTTGCTAAAGTTGGTCAGTGGACTTAGAGCATTTGGATGAAGTTGGTCAGTGGAGTTAGGCTAGTCACCACTACTATGGATTATAAAGTTCATCTTGGTAGAAATTATAGGAGTAAATTTTTGGAAGTTATAGCTTACAAAAGCCTTGGTGGTAAGCTCTTTTATCTCGTCAAAATTATTCTTAATATACGTTTTGCTAATCAACAAGTTAGAACGTTACTGAGTGCACCCTCTATTGTACATCGAAGTCATTGCAAATGATTCTAAGATATGTTAATACGTACCCTTGAAATGGTTGCTCTTCCCTTCTATCTCAAGATGGAACTGATGGTTTTTACTGATTGGAGTTGTGGAGCATGTCGACGTACTCGTTATTGCATTGTGGGATACTATGCACTTTCCAGAGTAGGGCATACCACACCTAGACAACAATTAGTAAACTGGTATGCCCTACTCTGGAATTCATACAGTATATGATAAGGTATCCCGAGCTCGTGAGAGCTTAGGTTCTTTTGCCAGAGTCACGCAGTTTCTACTCAAGTTTGGATAGCTCGAATCGATCTTCAAACAAATATAAAATAAAGGATACGTGGGGATAGATACTCACCACAATCAAGTGTGATCGCTTGATTGATAAGAGTATTGCCAAGCTCTTCTGGAAGCTTTAATAGAAAAACTCAAACAAGTATCTTGCCCTAGCTATGGAATCCACCAAAAGCTAAAACAATAAACCATAAGCACTCATGCTCCATGAAGGAAAACTCCTCAAAGTTAATTTTCATTCAAAAAAACACTATATCTTCCCTCATATGTGTCCCAAACAGAATGAATAAGCCTCCAAAGTTGGTAGCCTGACCACAGTTCCAGTGGCCAAAATTGGGTAGTTTCTCGATAGCTTCATAGAAAACTTCAATAAGTTAGTTAATGGCCTTAGGGACTTGTTCTTGTGCAAACCAACCTTCCGAGACGTAGTTTAACACTTATTCTTCAACTTCAGACCTTCCATTTGCATTTTTACTTATCCAATTGTGAGCTATAATCCCCAAAATAAGCACCATGAAACTGTTTTCAGACTTTCCAATTTTCAGCTTCTTTCTTTCTTTCTATGGTTTGATGCCTTCTTTGAGCTTCAATAAAATTGGTTTTGGTTCACCATCCATGATCATATCAGTATACCTTGTGATTAGATTTTGGCGTGGAAAGTTATATTGAATCATATACAAACTCTGGACAAAATTAATAAATGGTCTTCGGTTACATTTGATATATGCCCACTTTGTGGATGTGTACTAGATACTAGAAATCGTTTGCGTTTTCTATGCACTTTATTCTGGGGTTGTGGTCAATAACGTATTCCCATTATAAGACTTGATGTGTGTAACTTGTATGTTGGGTTGACTCAGCTGGAAAAGCTAATGGCCAATTCTAGAAGCCTTCACAAGGGTTCTTGAGGAGGATATTGTAGACTGTAGTAGTAAGTGAGCTCCGGAGGGAGAGATGTCGTCGACTTTATGCAGGATGTTAACTCTCAGAGACTCAGCTGCTATGAAGAATCCATGAGACGATGCGACAACTGAAAGTTGTTTCTGTGAAGTTCGGAGTAGATGTTGCATCTTCATGATCATTATGGTTTTTGTAATGTTCATTTGCGATTGAAAATTGATGTGATTTGATAGTATATGAGTAAGTTGAACTCAATGTAATACTAAGAAAAATTGTATAGAGCGTTGCCATTACGTTGAGTACATTGCTCATCCTTTCTCTATTCTTTCTAAGAAGAATATTTTTATTTGATAACCTTTGGCCTTTCTATGAAAAATATGAATTCATATAAGACAAACTTGTTTAGAATAGAGTTTGTAAAAAGTTTCATCAAAAAGTAAAAAAATATTTATAGAAAAAGGAGTTGTGGGTTTGGTAAGATATTTATGAAATTTATTACCTCGTAGGACTAAATCTCAAGGGGAAAATAGGAGACACTCTTCACGTCACCTAACCGTTATACTTGGAGCATAAAATCTCAAATTCCTTGTCCTTCCAGCCAATTTCGAACCTTCCCCTCTCTCTCTCTCTCTCTCTCTCTCTCTCTCTCTTTCATTATTTTTATATTATTATTATTATTATTTTGCGTAACTCATGGGGCGGGTGGCACCGGATGTACATCCTTGAGCGAGTGACTCAGCTTTGCGTTGGCGGCCATAAATCGCGCAGTAGAAGTCGTACGTGGGTCCACCGCTTCCCAACAGAACAAGGGGCCCATCTGACGTGGCGATCAGTGGAGGTGTTTGTTTCAATTTTGGCTTTGGGCCATCTGTTACTTCATCATCATGCACTTCTCGTGTCTCCTCCGATAACCGCCTCCGGCGGTGAGCCGGTGATGCTTCCATCCTCCATTTGTCACTCACGCCCTCGCCTGCAGAGAAATAGAATGAATTCGAGAATACTTTGTGTTATTTACGGATTTTTTTTATTTACACGTAATTATGAAAATTTTTATCTGTATTTTATCTTAGAATAATTTATTTATGATACCAATTGAATTTTTGTGTTTATATTATGGGAAAATTGAGCTTGTACCATAATCTAAAGATATAGATATTTATGTTACAAATTGAATTTGTACATATATGTTATCATAGAAACCAAACATTTATCATAACGTAAATCCAAACATTTTTTTACAGTACAAACTGAATTTGTATCTTTAACATTATAGTACATATTTAATTTGTATCTCGAAATATCAATATTTTATATTATAGTAGAACGAGTCGTAAATTAGAAGGTGCAAAATAATAAGGCAAAGAAGAAGAGAAAATATCGGATTTGGAAGGTTCACAAACAATAAAACTATAAAGAAGATTAAATTATTATTTCGAGAAAAACCCTAGCTCCGAGAAACTCGGAGCAGCGCGACGATTTCCATAGCTCGGGACTTTACGTCGCCTTTTCACGAACGATGACCGGAGCTGCGCCGGGGGTCTCTCCCCCAGGCGCCTGCCACCAAGAACCAAACAGGGGTGTTCGGAGGGCTCCGCCGACCACCTCATCTCCCTGAAGATGATGACCCGCACTGTCCTACAATAGCATACACGGCTATGGAGAAGCAAAGATGGAGACGCAAGTGGCGCTCTGCTCTGATTGTTAATGTTCTGGGACGAACGTTCCCGTACCCTGTAATTTCACGTAGATTGGAAATGCTATGGGCAAAAATGCGGAGGCTTGCAGATTTCGAGCCTCTCCTTTGGGTTCTACGCTGTTCGGTTTACCAGTCAATTCGATTATGAACAGGCGGCCATGGGTGGGCCCTGGATGATTGGCGATTATTATATAACGGTCAGAAGTGGCGCCGTAACTTCAATTCCAAGCTGGATGAGGTCGCTTCAACTATGGTGTGGGCGAGACTCCCGGGACTCCCCAGCAAGTTCATTAATAAGAAAGCGGTGGAACGTATTGCCTTGAGAATTGGACGTCAAGTTCGTGTTGACCGGGCAACACAGCTGGGGGATTGCGACCGGTTTGCAAGGGTCTGTGTGGAATTGGACCTCACCAAGCCGCTACTCTCACAATATAAGATAGAAGGAATTACATACTATATAGAGTACGAGGGATTTCATCGCATTTGCTCTGAGTGCGGAATATATGGTCATTTGAAAGTAACATGCCCTAAGCTCTTTAAGGGTGGAGAACCTAATGCCGTGCCTGAAAATAAGATGGAGGACGACGATACCCCTCGGCCTCGCTACGGAGAGTGGATGACTGTGAAGCCAAGAGGGGAGAGTACGGGAAGCAAACAAGTTGACAAAAGAAATGACAAGAAACAACAACGGAGCTCTCCGCCCAATGGTACAAGTGAGAAAGCTTCTGGATCGAGATTCGCCGCACTAAATGAGGAGGAAACTATAAGAATGGAAGTTGGTATGGACAAGCCAAGGGATGAGCGCAAGGAGCAGGATGTGATGGAGTCTCCTGCTGGAGGCAAGGAGCCACAGACCCAATTAATTACCCAGCCGAAAGTGGGGAAGGCAAACTCCCTGGAGGCTCGGTCGAGTGATGGGGAAAATCCAACGGAACAAATGTGTGGAGACAAGCTTACCTGCTGAGGTATTAACAGTGGACATCACTTCCCCCGCTGGTCACCCAAGGAAGCTGGCAGCTGAATCTCAAATGAACCTAGCGAGGTCTTCAAATGGAGGGAAAGCACAGGGATTAAAGAGCGTAAATGGCAATGCTAAGCCGAGTAATGGTACAGGTGCGCATCATGCGGGTCAAAAGAAAGGTTCGGGGCCTAAACACAATTTATCTGATGGTGCGGGGAACCTATCCCCTTCCGGCAATAGATGAGGATTCTGTGCTATAACTGCCGCGGACTGGGGAATAAGCGAGCAGTAAATTCCTTGCGCGCACTTGTGGCAGTAAATTCCTTGCGTGCACTTGTGCGACACACTTCCCCCCATGTGGTTTTCCTCATGGAGACAAAACAGACAGTGGATGAAAATGTAGTATTATGGGAGTTGTGTGGTTTTAAAAACGGGGAATGTTGGCCGGCGACAATTACCGCTAGGAGTAGAGCAGGCGGAGTAAGTATTTGGTGGGGTGAGGACCTGACGATAACACGAATGGACTCCTCTCTTAACTACATTGATGTCGCAGTGGAGGAGGAGGGAGCTGACAAATGGTGTTTTACTGGGATTTATGGCTTGCCTAAAGGAAGCGAGAAGTGGATTACTTGGGATCTTCCAAGGCGGCTTGGCCAACAATGGGATGGCCCGTGGTTGTGTGGAGGCGATTTTAATCAGGTCCGTAGCACGGATGAGAAGAATGGAGGCAGGTGCGCGCATGAGCCGGAGATGAGTCTTTTTGGCGAGTGCTAGACTGATACTGGCCTCCAAGATCTAGGCTTCTATGGTTACCCATATACGTGGGAGAACCGTCGTCATATAGATGGCTACATCGAGGAAAGACTAGATCGGTTTGTGGCGAACGACAAATGGAGGGAGCTCTTCCCAAACAATCATGTTCAGCATTGGGACCGGGCGAACTCAGATCATCGTCCGATTTTTTGTGATACTCGAGGATCGGAAGATATCGAGGTAAAATGGGGTCGAGCATTTCGGTTTGAGCCGCATTGGTCGAAATATGATGATTGCTTGAAGACGGTTAAGGAAATGTGGTGCAACTCGGGAGGACAGAACATCCTAGCAAAGCTTAATCACTGCCGCACGCAACTGACGGAGTGGAGTGAAAGGACCTTTCCACCGTTTTCCAAACAAAAATCCCGCATTACCCGCGCAATCCGGGCCCTAGAGAGGAGGCATAAAACCAAGGAAGTACTTACACAGTACCGTCAGCTGGAAAATGAGTTGGCCGAGGTGTTGGATAATGAGTAACAGTATTGGAAACAGCGGTCAAGGGCTGACTGGTTGAGAGGTGGGGATAAGAATACCAATTATTTTCATCGGAAAGCTTCTGCCAGGCGAAAAAGAAACATCATCAGGAAGGTGAAAGATGATGCAGGACGTTGGTTTGTGGGTCAAGAGGAAGTTTCGCAATGCATGGTGAATTATTATGAGGGTTTGTTTACTGCTGGGGTGGAGCCGCACGATTGGCTCGTTCTTGATTCCATTCCTAGGCGGGTGAGTGATGAAGATAATGCTCGTCTTCTCCAGCCGTTCACTAGGGAGGAAATTTTTGGAGCCCTCAGGCAAATGGGGAAACGAAAAGCTCCGGGGCCGGATGGTTTCACGGTTCTTTTCTTTTGCAGGTACTGGCATGTGATTGGAGACAGGGGTGATGCCTGAGGGTCTTAACTATATCCTTATTGCCCTAATCCCAAAAACGAAGAAACCAGAATCCCCAAAGGAGTACCGCCCTATCAGTCTATGCAATGTGCTGTATAAGATCATCTCGAAGGTCCTGGCAAATCAACTTAAAATTTTGCTGGATAAGATTATATCCCCGGAGCAGAGCGCCTTCGTTCCAGGGAGGTTTATAACATATAATGTTATGGCGGCCTTCGAATGCTTCCATACCATGAAGAAGAGCAAGAGACGTAAACATGGCTTCTTTGCGGCAAAGATCGATATGGCGAAAGCCTATGATAGGGTGGAATGGAAGTTTTTGGAGGGGGTGATGTAGCGGATGGGGTTCGCAGGAGCCTGGATCAAACTCATCATGATGGGTGTGACTTCAGTTTCATACTCCGTGCTAGTGAACGGGCATACTTCCCAGACTTTTGTTCCTAGCAGAGGAATTCGGCAGGGCGACCCTCTGTCACCTTATCTCTTCCTGCTTTGTGCGGAGGGATTATCGGCTTATGTGACCAAGGCAATGATTGATGGCCGGTTACATGGCCTACAGGTCACGAGGGATGCCCCGGTGATTACCCACCTATTTTTTTGCTGATGACATTATCTTTTTTGCTAGGGCCACACAGCAAGAGAGTCTAGAGTTGAAGAATATATTACAAGCGTATGCGAGGGAATCCGGCCAGCTGGTGAATTATCAGAAGTCAGAAGTCTCCTTCGCTACTAATGTTAAGCCCCATCATAAGCTGATTGTGGGTGGAACCCTTGGAATGTAGATTGTTGAAAAGCAGAACAAGTACCTTGGTTTGGTTATAGAGATTGGGAGATCGAAGAAGGAGCTATTTGTGGAGTTGAAGGAACGAGTAAGAAAGTAGCTGAAGGGGTGGAAGGAGAGAACTATGTCAGTGGCTACTCGTGAGACGCTAATCAAATCAGTGGCCCAGGCGCATCTGTGCTATGCTATGTCTGTGTTTAAAATCCCGGATGGCATCCTGGATGAGGTCCACAGCCTAATTATCAACTTCTGGTGGGGACAGAAAGGAAGTGAACGAAGAGCGCATTGGCTCCGTCGGGAAGAGCTAGTCACCCTAAAGGAGGAAGGGGGGATGGGGTTTCGGGACATGAAAGGTTTTAACAGAGCCATGGTGGCAAAACAACTGTGGTCATTGAGCCAGAGGCCGGAGGCGCTCATCTCCAAACTGCTAAAGGAAAAATATCATAAAAAATGTATGATTTTGGAAGCTCGAGTAGGGGGCCAACCAAGCTACGTTTGGCGGAGCCTGATGGGGGTTCAAGATTTCTTGTATCGAGGTCTCCGATGGAGAATTGGGAACGGAGCACAGGTTAGAATTTGGGGGGATAGCTGGCTGCCCGATGGGGAGTACCCATTCATTAATTCAGCGCCTCGAGTCTTGCCTGTGGACGCCCTTGTGCGTGAGCTCATCGACCAGGAAACAGATCAGTGGAACACCGAGCTGGTAGAGAGCTGCTTCCCAGAAGAAATTGCGGCATCTGTGCTGGCAATTCCGCTCTGTGGTTGCGACGAGCAGGACAGGCTCATCTGGCAGCACAATTACCACGGAAACTATACTATTCGTGATGGGTACTGCAAATGGCTGGATGAATTTAAGCGACGGGAAAGGATAGTCGCGCAGGGTAGTCCGGAGTTTTGGAAGAAGGTATGGAAGCTCACTGTCCCGCCAAAAGTTAGGAATTTCCTATGGAAGTTTGTCTAACGGGGGTGAAAGTTAATGCCAAAAATGATGAAAGAAGTGATTCTTGCCCCTTCTGTAATGAACCTGAGACCCAAAAGCACTATTTCCGTGAATGTGCTTGGAGTCGCAGGATTTGGAGGGCTTCACCTTTTGTGGAACTATTTGAGACCCAGAATGTTGGGAACTGCTTTGAATGGGCGGTCAAGGTGTTTGAGGGGGCGCAGCAGGAGAAGATTGAAGGATGGGTAATGCTTCTATGGGCATTATGGAAGGAGAGGAATGCTCAGTTGTTCAATGGAGAGAAGTGGCCGGAAAATGAAATTTTTCTCAAGTCTCAGAACCTGCTGGAAGAATACCAAATGTAGCAGCAGAGGAATGAAAATGCACTCCCAGCTGAGGCGCAGACGACTTGGAGAAGACCGTCGGATGGATGGACTAAGGTTAACACCGATGCGGGGATTATAACAGGAGGAGGAGTTGGTTTGGGGGCGGTAATTCGCGACCACAATGGCCGTTTTATTGCGGCAGCAACAAAAAATATGAGAGGTAGTCACACGGTCGAGATGGCGGAGGCTCTTGCAGCGGAATTTGGAGTTCAACTTGCAAACCAGCTGGCCATCCCTCGTATCGCTCTTGAAGTTGACTCCCTGAGCCTTGTCCGCGAGATGCAGGAGGCGGGTACGGCTATCTCTGAGATTGGTGTTATCTGTCAGAACATTAGGCAGTTGTTAAGGAATCCAGCGATCACAGATGGAACCATTGGCCACATTCGACGGGAGACAAACCAAGCGGCACACATTATGGCCCATAGTAAGACTCGGTGGGAGATGAGAGAAGGTTGGCTCAATAGAGTGCCTATTTACCTGTTTGACCAGCTGCGTCTGGATGATGTAGCCTTTTGATCTGATTTAATATATTTCAACAGGTTCCCGATAAAATAAATAAATAAACAATAAAACTATGAGAGTGACTATGTCCTAAACATGAGATTTTATTTCTCTGTGTTCGTGTCCATAAATACGTCACCATTGGTGTTCGTGATGGGACTTAAACTCAAAATGACATTAAAAAAAGGTTAGGAGAGGTCCTTCAACGCTAGTTGGAATTGCTAATATAGATGTATACTAGATGACCTGTCGCATTTTGTTGCAACTATTTGAGTCGTATATTTTAGTATTTGGTTTTGTATGCTCGTTAATTTGGTTTTATGGAATTAGGATGTAAAAGTTGTGTTTTCAGTGGTAAATTAGTTTGGAAAATTTGAAAAATAAGTCGCTTATCGAGAATGAAATTTAATAAATAGCAAATACATGATAAAGTATTGCTGGCAGAGTTGTGAAACCAGTTGATCGTATTGATGCGATTTCGTGAAAATATTGGTTAGTGGTTATTGAATTTATGTAAAAAAAGAATATTATTTGATATACTGGAAAATAAAATTTGTGGGTATGTCAAAATTTCTACCAAAAAAACATCACTCTATATTTTAGGCGATATAAATAAATAAGTGTTTACCTATTTGGAACACACCTATCTCGATCCAAATCCAATATTTATTTTGCCCCCTTATATATCAATCTAGTTAGTTCTCAAATCTTTCGGTTACCTCTAGTTTAACCAGAGATATATTATTTCCAATTAATAATAATCTTTGTATTTTCTTGAAATTTAAAAAATTATGTTGGTTGTATATATCAAAATATAAAAAGAATGATATTGAAGTGTTAAAACAATTACAACATACTCTTGAAGCTATAATAAAATTGGTAGAAGCGATGGCAATTTGAACTAGTCACATCGTACATTACCTGACCTGATATGTGTTGGGGCGCTTAGTAGCGTTGAATGAGGGATGTGTACTATTTTCATCCTGCGCCGACTTGTCTCGCCCGTTCTTACCCTGTTTTACCTTGATTTGTCTCAATAGTTAATAATATTTCTCCTATTTTTATTCATCATAAATTATATTTTCACACAATGATACTTTAGATCAAGGTTATCAACCTGGTTTAGTCGGGCTGCCCGATTGAGCTAGTGGGTCAAGGGTTAATGGATAGATTGATTTATCCCAATTTAGACCGAGTTAACCCAAATATATATAAAAAACAATTATTATATTGTACATACATATATAAATTATACTAATTCTCATTTTACATATAAATAATAACATATAATATTATACCAAAATAATAGTCAACCTGTAATTCTAAAACCACAATAATAGTTTTGTTTTTTTTTTTTTCAGCTGGTGGCTTCTCTTCTTTCTCTCTTTCACTATATGGCCGAGGGGATAATACAATCCTTAGTGAATAGTAAATAGGTTGTTTATATATATCAACTAGGTTGTATATGCCACGCTTTGCTGTGGCAATTAGGTATGTGATTATTAGTTTATTACTAACTCAACATTTTGAGACCCACAATTAGCTAAAACAAATTTTAGACCAAAAATACTATTTCCTTCAAAAGGATATTTTATCAAGTAAAGTTAGTGACAGTAATCCAATACAAAAATTAAGAACAAATGTAAAACAAATTTATAAATCGAGTATCCATGTGTAGGGATGACCATTATCCACTTATGAGTAATTTTACTCAAACCCACGTAAACCTTTCGAGTATGTATAGAGTTAGTATGAGTGAAGTATATATGGGTTTGAGGTTTTGTATATGGGTTTGGGTAGGGTATAAATATTGTTTTCATACTCTGAATGGGTATGGATGTATGAATACATGAATACCCATTTAGTTTGTTTTAACTACACATACAAAAATTGGACCTATTTAATATGTACTAAATGTAATTCCATTGATAATTTAAAGACGTGTATGAAAAAAGTACTAAATCTAAAAATCTATTAAGTTTATGTAATAAAATATAATTTTTCGTATGGGTATGGGTACATGTACATACCCAATTTCAAGGATAAAAAATTCAATAAATAGATGTATATTTGGATTTCACTCAACCTAATTGAGTTAGATAGTAAAATACTTATGGATTTGAGCAAAATTGTCATCACTATTCATGTGTAGTAATCAATCATATTTAATAAAAACCTCACACAAATGAAAAACTAAATTGATTACAAAATTTCTATAGAATGGTTAAACATGTTGGGAAGATAACCCAAAAACTTCCACACAGGTTAATAAAACCCAACAAACGAAGGGAAAAAGGTTATAGGTTAATTGTCTTGTCGATCTTATATTGTTTCTATTTCTCACACCATCACATAATGATACAGAGAATTGGTAGAGCATGAAAAAAATGACAGTACATTGAGATTAGTAATACTCTTAGGCAACAGTAAAATGGGTTCACATCGTATATTACCCGACCTGATCTGTGTTGGGGGCGCTTAGTAGCGTTGAATGAGGCATGTGTACTATTTTCATCCTGCGCCGACTTGTCTCACCCGTTCTTAACCTGTTTTACCTTGATTTGTCTCAATAGTTAATTATATTTCTCCTATTTTTACTCATCATAAATTATATTTTCACACAATGATACTTTAGATCAAGGTTATCAACCTGGTTTAGCCGATTGGGCCGATTGAGCTAGTTGGTCAGGGGTTAATGGGTGGATTGATTTAGCCCAATTTAAACCGAGATAACCCAAAAATATAAAAAAAATTTATTATATTGTACATACATATATAAATTATACTAATTCTCATTTTACATATAAATAATAACATATAATATTATACCAAAATAATAGTCAACCTGTAATTCTATAACCACAATAATAGTTTTGTTTCTTTTTCTTTTGCAGCTGGTGGCTTCTCTTCTTTCTCTCTTTCACAATATGGCCGAGGGGATAATACATTCCTTAGTGAATAGTAAATAGGTTGTTTATATATATTAACTAGGTTGTATGTGCCACGCTTTGCTGTGGCAATTAGGTATGTGATTATTAGTTTATTACTAACTCAACATTTTGAGACCCACAATTAGCTAAAACAAATTTTAGACCAAAAATACTATTTCCTTCAAAAGGATATATTCTCAAGTAAAGTTAGTGAGTAATCCAATACAAAAATTAATAACAAATGTAAAACAAATTTATAAATCGAGTATCCATGTGTAGGGATGACAATTATCCACTTATGGGTAATTTTACTCAAACCCATGTAAACCCTTCGAGTATGTTTAGAGTTAGTATGAGTGAAGTATATATGGGTTTGAGGTTTTGTATATGGGTTTGGGTAGGGTATGAATATTGTTTTCATACTCTGAATGGGTATGGATGTATGAATACATGAATAACCATTTAGTTTGTGTTAACTTTTAACTACACATATAAAAATTGGACCTATTTAATATGTACTAAATGTAATTCCATTGATATTTTAAAGACTTGTATGAAAAAAGTACTAAATCTAAAGATCTATTAAGTTTATGTAATAAAATATAATTTTTCTTATGGGTATGGTACATGTACATAACCAATTTCAAGGATAAAAAATTCAATAAATAGATGTATATTTGTATTTCACTCAACCTAATTGAGTTAGATAGTAAAATACTTATGGATTTGAGCAAAATTGTCATCACTATGCATGTGTAGTAATCAATCATATTTAATAAAAACCTCACACAAATGAAAAACTAAATTGATTACAAAATTTCTATAGAATGGATAAACATGTCGGGAAGATAACCCAAAAACTTCCACACAGGTTAATAAAACCCAACAAACGAAGGGGAAAAAGGTTATATGTTAATTGTCTTGTCGATCTTATATTGTTTCTATTTCTCACACCATCACATAATGATATAGAGAATTGGTAGAGCATGAAAAAACTGACAGTACTGTGAGATTAGTAATACTCTTAGGCAACAGTAAAATGGGTTTACCTTTATATATAGTAATGTTTTTACAAATAGTCAAAAACTTACTATGGGTGCACAAAATAATGAAGAATTAAATTTTGTTTACTATGATTATCATGTAGTTAATTATTTGTTAACATCATTTTCATTTGTTGATGTCACTGAAATAAAATTTCCATTAAAAACTTGAAGTGTAAGTGTGTAATTCAATTTAAGGTATATGTTTTGGGCTTAATTCACCTGAATAGACATAATTTTCACGATTTTGACAAATATAGCAATTTAAAAAAAAACACCTCAACTCCCACATCAGCTCCAACACACCAAGTCATGCCACCTGGCTACCAAATCATATTTTTTAATTAAAATAAATAATTTATTTTTTTATAAAACAGTCAACGTTTCCAAACCCCATCCTCCACGGAGCTCCGAACTTCTCCGTCAATCGACGATGACCAGATCTAGGTTTTTCGAGTTCTTCAGATTTGGTTATCGTCGCTGCGTTAGTTGTAGCCGTCACCACCGCGTTATTTTGTTCTTCAATATCCTAGTCGCCGGACTTTTTCAACCTCCCAAATCTAGCATCCGCAATCACCATAATACAACAAATCAGATCCAGAACCAGAACACTCGGAAGTGGTCACCAAACCTCCTGCTCGTGCTCCAACTCCATCGCTGCCCACTCTTTGTAGGCTCCACCTCGAACAACTTCATTGATCATAGTCGATTATGGACAGATAAAAAATGCGACAAAACCAGCAACAACCACCCTTGGTGATCGCCTTCTCCTCTTTTTCACCCAGCTCCAATTCGCACACAACCTCTTCCGACGAAATCCTTGTCGAGGGGATTAAAGATATGAGAGGTCACAGACAAGAGAAAGAACAACCGTTGTTGCCACCGGTTCGGTAGTCCTCTTGTTACATGAACTTTTTGGCAACGCTGTGATTTGTGGATAAAGGAGAGTTGAAGCGGTGGTAGCAGATTTGTAACCTTAAGGCAAGGAGGAGATCCAGAGAGACGATGGAGGCTTCCCAGTGGAGGTGAGCTTCGATTTGCCGTCGATTGAATGGATTCAGTGGGATCCAATTTGTGTTGTGGTTGCAACTCAGACGGTGGCTGAGAGAAAGGGAGAGAGATGGGATGAGGTTACTTGAGAGAGAAGGAAATGAATAGATGAACAAAAAGGGGATGGTGATTTTGATCGCTTTTTCTCACCCTTTTTTACTTTTATTTATTCATTAATTAAAAACAGTATCAATGTTTTCCACGTGGCAAGGATGCAAAATAAAACAAGCCACATAAGCTGCTATTGTTAGTCCAGTCAGCGGGTTAAGTGAACCTTTAATGAATTGGATGGAATAGACTATATCTATGTATTTTAAAAAAAAAGTGGTTGTATTTGTAAAAATCGTGAAAGTTATGGCTATGTAGATAAATTAAGTCTATGTTTTAAAGAATTGTACAATGCTTTAAAGCATTGGTCATTTATTTTTTGCTTTTATGATACAACTTTACGTTGTACATATACTATTTTGTAAAATTCCTTTATGGTACAAATTAAAGTTGTACCTTTATGTTATGTTACAACTTCCAGTTGTACCATAAAATAAAGGTCCAATTCTGTTATGATACAACCAATGTAGTTAAAATCGCGCTTTAAAACTTAAAAACTTATGGTTTTACGTTTTTAAGTCACCAAAACGCTTCTGTTCCGCACAAAATCTTTGGTGTATAAAATCATACTAAATTGCATTTTAAAGCTTAAAAGCTTACGCTTTTACGCTCATAGTTCAGCAAAACGCTTTTCACTTTTACAAGTCTTTTTTTTTTCTCACGAGATGGAGTTCTTTTTTTCTTGTTCGAGTCTTCTTTTAAGAATATTGGGGGTGAAGTGTGAAGCCTATGTAGCTTGATTAGGAAGTAATTGCACTCACACCTTCCTAAGTTGTTTTGACATTTTCGTATTAAGATGATCTTGCCATGCCGCATTGCACTTGTTTTTGCTTACGTTATACGTAGATGGGGATTTGCGCCTTGTAATTTGGTACTTAGCAAACCTAATTAAGCAAGAGCTCTTTTATCTCTTTTTCCCTAATTGCGCAGAGGGTTAATAAAGTCAAGAGGTGTTGGAAGAGCACTGTGGGTGCTTGTTTATGACAAAGTACGCAACACAAATCCAATTGAAGATTGGATTGAATTTCGAACCAAACTTAAAACGAAAACGGACCAAAGATACAATCTTTCATGTGGAAGAAGGCTCGATTGGTTTGAGGTGAGGTGAGGCCACGATTGATGCAATTACAATCAATACAAAGCAAACTTGTTGCTGGAACTCGACCAACACACAAGGTTTGAATGACAAAGTCATGTTTTCTCATTCAATCAACTCTGCCCTTTTACATGATGCTTCCAAGCCTTTAAATAGACAATTGACAACCTAAATTGGAATCTAAACAAACAAGGAAAATGAATTCTAACTCTAACTCTAACTCTACAAGGAAATAGAATCCAAACCCAAAAAGGTAACAAAACTCGATTACTTCACAGCCAAGCTTCTGCCTTCCTGCGCAAGCAATCAAACCAGCTTTTCTAACCACTTTGAGGCTCCTGGTGGAGGCCTTCCAGAGAGATTCCTCCCAAACAGGCTTCAGTCGTTTCTTCCCCAGGTCTTGAACTTCAAGTCCCAACTCGTCTCTTCCATCGATGATACTCCATCTGCTTCGAATAAGCTCCCAAAGATGGCAACTCAAACTGAATCCAGACTGGGCCAAAATCAGGTAGATTTCCAGTTTCAACATGACATTTTGAGGCATCGAGAAAGTGGCTCCAATGGCTCATTCTTGCTCAACCAGGACTTCAATCATGTAGAAAAACACTTGAAATTCAAATTCCAACCCTTTCCTCGTATTTCCGTCAACCAGGATGTAAGATATGAACCTGTAAAGTAAGCACCATGAAACAATCCAAACTTTTAGCCAAATTCTTCCATCTTTCCTTCCAACATGGATTCATCTTTGTGCAAGCACTTGATTCGCGTTTAAGGGGTAATTTAGGATCATATCAGAAGTTTTATTTGTGCCCTTGAAAATACATGCTCAAGTTAATAATCCTATCATATGGGTGGAAATTTGATTTTGTACTACAGATAAACTAGCATCATTTTGTATTCCTGCCCCACTAAGACTCTACTAGTATCTCTTCAAAAACCCGTTTTATCGAGTTTCTATCGTGGTTAGAAGAGCGTGTTGTCCTTCTAATCATAAGCAGTTTTAAATCTTCTATCTTCGTAGTGAATGACTTTATGATCAAGTAAGGAGGATGATGAGAGTATTTATAGGCACAAAATACTTATCCCAGTAGGGTAGAGATGCTACCTCCTTAAAGGAAAAGTCCTATCTTTATAGATTAGTGGGAACATAGGAATTTCGCACATGATTAGGTAAGGTTTTAACGGGACCATAACAAGCTAATTTGCGTTGATTTCGACCTAAAAAATGGTGCCCCAAATCCTGATTCGACGCCCCTAGTTAGAAAAAAGTCATCATTTTTGGTGTCGTGGCCGTTCGGTCAGTTTGTCCTAAAGATGATCCCAGATACCCTCATTAGTTCCAAAAGATGGTCTAGATTAGTCAAATCATAAAATAAAGGATATTCTTGCGAGAAACAAACATAGAGAGGACGTAACGAACATGTCTCATTTTTGCCTTGCGAGTTTCATCCACCTTATCGTCATATTTCCTCTCTTCAATGCGAAGAGTATTTGATACTTCAGTTATGGCATATTCATCGGCTATTCCCCTAGTGGGGCCGTCAAGAGTGATCATGCTTTCTTGGTTTCGCATTTCGTTTAAAATTATAAGCTTGGCCCACTTTCACTGCCCATTATGACATATTCTGACTTTGGCAAGCTCTATGCTCAAATCGAAACCCAGAGCGATAAGAACGAAAGGGTTGGTGTGAAATATACTAGCGCACCAAATTTTGTGATGTCTGGCGAGCCATAAATAGTATATAATAGTCGACTCCCAAGTTTGGGATATGGGTTGTCCCTTTTTTATTCTTTTTTACTTGGAGTGGGTGGTACTTACTCGTGAAAGAGCTCGTGTCCTTGCCGGTTCCGAAGGAAGTTGTATTTTGCTCGAGAAGGTTGACTTCCTGGTGTGGTATAAATAAGTGGAGATCCAACATCCTGATTTTATGACATGTAGCTTCATTTGTTAAGGCTAATGGCATAAGAATGAGTTCACGAGCTTTTTGAAGCTGGTCTTGTATCAATTTAAACCTTTTTCGGATGGCAAAAGCTTCCTCTAAGATGGGTCAGTGAATGACAACCTCTTTCTTTCAAGATTACTCAGCCACCGTACTGAATTCTTCAAGCAGCTGATCCTCAGTGTTATGCCAGATGCTACGCTTGTAGAGAGTTTCGCTCTCTGTCACTGGACCTTCACGGCTACATTATCCAACAATTTTCTCCACCATGATCAGTGGGCTGGCTGTGTTTGTGTAGTCCAAATGGATCTTGGAAAATGGTGGCAGGATCAAGCTTTTACGTTTCTCCCGTTTAGCGAGAGCTTTGCTTTGGCGGCGGAAACCCTAGGTTTCCGAGGTAGTCAACTACGCTTTGTAATCCGCGTGCTAGTAGATTTCCGTTGTGATTACGATTACAGAGATTGGAAGCGACAACTTATTTAGATCGGAGTACACTTGGATCTAAATCGAAAAAGGAGGTGAACGCTGAAAGACTATAAATAAGGGCCTGTGGTTGAAGTTCACAGAGATGTATAACCTAAGTCAATCAGGGAGAAAGGATCTGGGAGTACAAAAGTAATGGCTTCTACGAATAACAAGGATGAGGAAGCTGTGATCAAAGAGGTGGCTCAAGGGAATCTAGATACTACTGAAGGAATCGAGGAGAGGCTCAACCAGATAAACCTTGCTGAAGAGGACGAAGAACCCCTTGAAGTTGAAGATACTGATGTTGATATTGTCAGGATGGAAGCTCTCCGCCACCTAAGGCTGATTGGTAGGCTGCTATCTGAGAAGGAACCAAACGTTAAATCTATGAAGATTGCCCTAGCAAAAGCGTGGAGTTTAAAGAAAGAATTCCAAATTACGGAGTTGGGCAACAACCTGTTCGCTTTCCAATTTTTGGAGATGGATGATAGAAATAAGGTCTTCTATGGGGGGCCTTGGCACTATGAAAACAACGCTATATTGTTTATGGCGAGCTGGTGGATAAAGAAACCAAAGCCAGAAGACATGCACAAAATGGAGATATGGTTACAAATCAAAGAGTTCCCAGCAGAACTAAGAACGCAATCAATGGCTGAAAAAGTTGCTAATCGGATTGGTGAGTTTGTGTATTTCAATGACAGCTCAGATAAGATGTGGGATGATTTCCTGCGCATAAGGGTAAGCATTTCAATCACAAAACCCCTGAAGAAAAAAAATAAAGCTTAATATAGGAGGAGAATTAAAAGAATTTCTAGTGAAGTATGAGAAGCTGTCACTTTTCTGCAATTCCTGAGGAAGAATAGGGCATGTAAAGACGAGGTGTCCACAACCCTCACAATTGGGGGTGGATCCTTATGGATTTGATATGAGGACAACTCCTCCAGCCCCGAGGAACTGGCTATCACACAGAGCAAGAAAGGCAGAAACAGATATATGGAGGCAACTACGAAGGAAGTTTGACATGGAAAGCTCAGGGTCAAACTCGGACAAAGAGGACAACTGAGTAAAGATGAAAAGCAAAAAGAGTCGGATCTTACTTCGCAAGGGGAGAAGACAGTGCCTGAACCAATGGAAACAAAACCCCCTGAAATACATAAAAAACATGTGGAGTTAGAGGAGGATAATATGCAGCAGAACAGGTACAATGGGAAGGGGATAGCCCCTGAAACAGATCGAGTATCAACAGAAGTAAAGGTCATAGCGCCAAAGCAAGCAGAAGGAGCAGTTAAAAAATTTGTGATGACGGCTGATACTGGTGCCAAAGAAAAAAGGTTGATGGGGAAGGTTTGGAGGAGACATGATCAAACCAAACCTAGGCCACCAACAAAGACTCAAGTTACACCTCAAAAGAGAGAGATGGAGATTCTCGGTGAGGATGTTCCCCAACACCCAAAGAAGATTGAGGCTCTCAATCTGGGTAACGTAGAAACAGAAGGATACAAAGAGACACAAACCAATAAGGATGGCGAAAAGGCAGACTCTGCCAAGGAGCAGAGCCGCCCAGCCCAATGAGTTATTTAAGTTATAATTGCCGGGGTTTGGGGAGTCCCCTGGCAATTAAAAAGCTGGTTCGGTTGATCCAACGTGAAAACCCCAAGGTAGTCTTTGTAATGGAGACCAAAAAACAGAACAGGGAATGGGAAGAGGTAGCAAAGCAATTCCCAGGATATAAGGGATTTGGTGTGGGATCAGAGAGGAGAGCAGGAGGCCTTTTAGCCTTGTGGCAGGAGGATATTCAGCTAGAGATAAAGGGGTACTCTGGAAACCATATTGATATGAAAATAGAAGAGGATGGTAAGAGTTGGCGATTTACGGGAATATATGGGTGGCCAGAGCAAAGACATAAACATAGGACCTGGGATCTGCTCAGGTATCTCAAAAGCTTGACAAATATACCATGGGTGTGTTGCGGGGACTTCAATCTCATCCAACACTACACTGAAAAGAAAGGGAAGAAACCGGCAAATCGGTATGAAATGGAGGGATTCAATAGAGCCCTTGAGGATTGTCTCCTGGAGGACCTTGGTTTCTATGGCAAGCCATTTACTTGGGACAATAACCACAGAGATGATACATATCTAGAAGAGAGGCTAGATAGGATGGTAGCTGTAACATCCCATTTTGGCTAAACTCGTATTTCGATCGCTAGAAAATTTGCGATCTAAAATCGAGCGTTTTAACAGTATTTCGGCAAAATTCGGATTATCGATCGATCGGATAAGTATACGTATTAATTTTATATATATATATATATATATATATATATATATATATATATATATTAAAAAGTAATTGAGACGGTCGGATATATATATCCCCATCCCAAACCTCCATGTCCATTATTTTCATTCACTGCACAGAGAGAAATCGAGAGTACAGGGCGCGCAAGGGAGACAGAGCAGGAAATTCTCCGAGCTCAATTCTTGAGCCCTAGTGATCCAAAAATCCCGTAAGTAATGCCTAATTCATCTATACATCGTGATTTATCGATTTAGAGCTTTAAAACGAGTTTTTGGTTCAGGAATTTCTTGAATTCCCGATAAGCCAAATTAGGGTTTCGGAGTATCCGAAAGCCGGATTGAGCCCAAATTTCATATACGAGCTTCCTGCAGCGAGGTAATCAATCCTCTAGTTCTAATCCCCGAATTCCGGCTATTATTTAGGCCGGGGTCCAGACCGCTGAATTCAACTCCGGCCAGGGTTTGATGTGTTTTTATCGAGAATTTGACCCGGAGCCTAGAACTAATATTGACGGGGATACTGCAGGGAATATTAGGACGGTCTCGGATTTTAATTCGGGGTTCGTTCGTGAAATTGACGTTTTAGTACGGGAGGCTAGAACCGGTGTTTGAACGACCAAAACTGGTGAGGGATTAGCACGGCATACCGGGTTTGTCGTATCACGATAATTATATTGATGCTTAGAATTGACCTAGGTGAACTAGAATGGCATGATTAGGGGTGTATGGAATTTTGTGCTATATGATGAACCCTGGACTACTGTATGAAATTATTGACTTGCCCTAATCGATATGAACCTTGTTTATGTGGACGATTGCATACATGTTGCCATTTGTGGCTTAACTGTTGATATGGCTTCATGGTTGTTCGATAAGGGTTTTTGACATGGTGTGATATTATGGTGTATTTGGATCCATAAGTGGGGGAATAAACTTCCCAAGGTGATATTATGATGTTTTAAGGAGGATGACTTGCACGAGGGTTTATCCCGAGGAAGTGCAATTATACGACTCCTGATTTACCTATGTTGAGCCAATTGTGGCCTGGTCAAGTACATGTGCAAGTAACGAATTATGATTAAGCAAGATGAGATATGAATCATGTATAAGGATACCAAATATGAGTGTTGTGGTCTCACGGTCAACTACATAATAATTAGGGCTCCCTATGCTATTACTCTATTATGATATGTATGATAGTCACACCTCTCATGTGGTGGTGACTGAAGAATTCTTACGAGATATGACCACACCCAGAGCGGTGTCGGGGTATGACTACACCCATAGTGGTGTGGGGTATGTATGACCACATCCGACGGGATGTTGGGGTATGTATGACTACATCCGACGGGATGTGGGGTATGTTTCCCGGGAGAGTTATTAGCATGGGAGTAACCAGACGCCTAAGTAAAACATGATAAGATGCATATGCATAAGTCAAGGTGGTTGAGTCTTTTGCCTATTGGGATGTCGGAGAGCTGAGATATGATCCCAGTGCTTTGGCTTGTTTGCTAGATGTATGGTAGGGGTATGCTCTGTTATGAACTCACGATGCTATGATTATCTCACTCAGCTATGAGCTGACCCTCTTTTATTCTTCTTCTCTGCTTATGCTATGTGTAAGTGATGCTCCAAAACACAACACCTAACAATGGCCAAGTGTAACCAATGGAAGGGACTGCAGTATAGTGACTCAAGTAATAAATATCGAATCCACGGGTCTCTAGAGTTACTATTACTCAGCTTCAGTTCATTATCTAGCAAACTAGATTAAGGATTGATTAACTAAACTACTCTACTAACTAAACTAAGTAAAACTACTAATTACAGTTTGGGAACTCACTTAGGTATGATTCCCCCTAGCTCCTCAATTAGGTCCAAGTTGTAATTCATTTTGGTTGATTTACTGTTGATTAAACTGCGGAAGATCCGACAGTAGCTTGGAATCTCTTAAGCCGACCAAGCCCTCTCAGTCTAACTATCCGGCAGACGACTAGTCTTCACCGGGATAGAAAGCTGAAGCAATAAGCACAGAACTCCACTACTGGAATTGGATTCCAGTACAAAGCAGTAAACTGGCTAACTCTCGTATAGCCAATCTCCTACTACCGAATGATGAGACTCTAGCAACCTAATCAGATTCTATCTATCTCAGATTGCAGCAGAAATCAGGAAAAGTTGATCAGACTTCAATTGACTCAATAAACATGCATCATTCGATTATAATCAAACAATATAGCATCCAAAACTTCATACAAGAAAGATCCTAACTCATGGAACTAGGGTTCCTCAAAACCTAAGTGAAGGGAAGTTACTCCATAGAGAAGAGAGAGACTGCAGAATTCTGATCTAGATCTTCAATCTCCATCTCCAGGCTTGATTCCCGAGCTCCAATGGCGAAGAAATCCTCCAAAATAGCTCCAAGAATGTTCCCAAGTCGCTCTCTCTCTCTAGGGTTCGTCCCTTGGGTGTTTGGGATCCAAAACCCAGCTCTCCCTCTCCTTTGGCTCGAATTTGGGTTAAAAACAGCCATTCCCGACTCGCACGGCCAGGGTGCACGGCCGTGCACATCACCATTCTGGCCGTGCACCTCAAAACGCGGCGTATCAATTAGTTGAACCTCAGCCAACTCGCACGGCCAGAATTGTATGTTGCACGGCCGTGCGTGGCCACGCACAATCCCGTGCGTGCCCACGCACAATCCCGCACGGCCAAACTGGTCACTTGCACGGCCGTGCGTGGCCACGCTGGTCTGCCCGTGCAGCTTGCTCAGCCTCTGTTTAATGCTTCGTTTCTCCCTCGTCCGGACTCCGAATCAATCGCCGTTTGATCCCAGACGCTCGTAGTCTCGTCCTCTTTCGTTTCATAACAAGCTTGCATGATTCTTTGTCCATAAAGTGAGGTAGAAATCCATTCTTCTTCAGGTCATGCCCGAGTTTCTTCTCTTGAATCGTCAATTGATCTCTGATTGACTTGAAACTTGCGCCTATGCTTCACTTTATGTGCTAGGACCTGAAATGGGACAAAGGAACACAACCTAGCATAAAATAGGCCAAAGACGCAATAATTCAAGCTCAAACAATCAAGAAACAAAGGGGAAAACATGTGCAAATATCGAGTCATCAGTAAGCAGATCATCAGCCGCAGCAGTAGATAAGTGTTAGGTGGGAGAGGAGCTAGAGTTTAAGCCAAGATGAGGTATGGTCTTCAACTATTCTGTGCTTGGACGACTACTTGGGATTTTGGCCAGTGATCCACACCTTTTTGTAAAAATGTTTTGAGAACGTTTTTCATGTGCATGCTAGCTTCTGATGTAGTGTGAGATATCCACAGGTGTGGAAAATTGATGATATGTGTATATGTTGTGTAACTGTGTAAGTTGGGACGATTATGGTATGTATAAGTTTGGTATGCAGTTGTGTAGTATGAAACTGTGACTATGGCTATGAAAGTCCGTGTATATGGTTGTTAGTATATTTGTTTGTGATGAATTATGTTGCAGGATAAGTTGCAAGAACTGTTAGCCCATTACGCGAGTAATTCATGTCGAAATTTTATTTAGGTAAATTTTGATAATTAATGTAACACCCGAGATTAATTCCGCTGCAATTGTATGAACAGTATGATTAGGCAAAACGTATAGGGTAGGGTGTTACAGTAGCTACTGATTCGTGGAAGCAACTTTACCCGAATGCAGGAGTTTATCACCTTAGACGTTGTGGGTCAGATCACAACCCCATCTTATTGAAAACTAACATTCTAGTTGAAGATATCAGATGGGGGCAGTACTTTAAATTTGAGGCTTTTTGGCAGAATCATGAGGAATGCAAGAAAGTGATAAAGGAAGGGTGGGAGCTAAGTGGTATTGGGTCAGTAATGGGGAAACTTAAAGATTGTGAGAATAGGTTGAAGAATTGGAGTAAGCAAACGTTTGGTAGCTTAAGGGCACGAAGAATAAAGACGGAAAAGGCTCTGGAAAGAATTGACAGAATGAGCAAGAATGAAGCCATTCTGACACAAAGGAGAGCTCTTGAAAGTGAACTGGAGGAGTTGATCTGGAAACAACGGTCCAAGAATGATTGGTTGAAGCATGGGGACAAAAATACTAAGTTTTTCCATCGGCGAGCCTCCGATAGGAGGGCAAAGAATATGGTTAGACGCATAAAAGATCAAGATTGCAGAATTTGCACAGGGCAGGAGGAGATTACTCGCTGCATTGTAAATTTCTTCAAGAAGTTATATGAGCCAGACTACAGATCAGGTTCGCATACTGTTATTGACGCAGTACCTAGCAAGGTCAACCTTAGTGAATGGGCATCAAACAGAAACCTTCTACCCTAGTAGAGGTTTAAGGCAGGGGGAATACCTTTTTCTGTTTGTCGTGGAAGGGCTGTCAGCTCTGCTTTCAAAAGCAGAGAGGGTGAAAAAGATTGAAGGAATTAGAGTTAAGAAGAATGCCCCACAGATTTCACACCTATTGTTTGCGGATGACAGTGTTCTTTTTACCCGAGCAAACAAGATGGAATGTGAGGAAGTGAAGGAGATCTTGCGTTTGTACGAGGAGGAGTCAGGTCAGCAAGTAAACCTACACAAATATGAACTGTCTTTCAGTCCTAACGTTAGACAGGAGCAAAGAAGGGAGCTGGCAGCAATTTTGAATATGAAAGGTGTGGCTTTTCATCAGAAGTATCTTGGTCTCCCCACAAATATAGGAAGATCGAAGAGACAAGTGCTTGGATATTTGGTGGACAAAGTTCGTTCCAAAGTGAAATCGTGGAAGGGGCAGCTGCTCTCGGTAGCAGGGAAGGAAGTGCTAATCAAATCAGTAGCACAGGCTTAAATGACCTATGCTATGTCTGTATTCCAGCTTCCTATAAGCATATTAAAGGAAATAAAGAGGGCCATTGCACTCTTCTGGTGGGGACAGCAACAGGAGGAAGGGAAAACACATTGGATCAACTGGAAGGAACTGTGTAAACCCAAGAAGTTGGGAGGGATGGGATTTCGCAACCTACAAAGCTTCAATCTAGCTCTATTGGGAAAGCAATTATGGCGTATAATCCAGCAACCGCAAACCTTGGTGGCGAAAGTAGTGAAGGCGAAATATTTCCATGACAGGGATCCATTGGAAGCAGAGGTGGGCAGTAATCCTAGATGGATTTGGAGGGGACTTATGGCGGCGAAGAATTTGGTCAAGCGAGGGATGCGATGGAGGCTGGGAAATGGAAACAAGATCGACATATGGTTGGATAAATGGGTACCAGCGAGCAAAAACTTAAGAGTAACATCCCCAACTACGGTTTGGGGGGCATCAACCTCAGTAGCTGAGTTAATCGATCACCAGACACGAAGTTGGCGAACTGAGTTACTGCAGGCGCACTTCAATCCGGAGGATAGAGTTTTAATTCAAAAAATCCCCATCCCCAGGCAGCCAATGGAGGATAGGAGAATTTGGAGTATGGAGCAAAGGGGTGAATACTCAGTTAAATCAGCCTATAGACTCTGGGAGAGCAGGAATGAGGAGGAGGAGGGAGAACTCTACACGCCAGTCGGATGGAAGAGATTCTGGAATCTTAAAATACCCCCAAAGGTGAAAGTGTTTGGATGGAGATGGTTAAGAAACATTATCCCCACGGGAGCTAGGATTGTAGAACGAACTCAAAAGGGCTCTGAAGGATGCCCTTTCTGTGACCTAAAATAAACACAGGAACATATTTTCCGCGATTGCGGATGGGTACGCAGGGTTTGGACATCAAGTTTGATGGGTTCATAGATAGAAAGAGGGGAGGACCTTACCTCGGAGGAATGGTATAGTGAGCTGCAGGAAACGGAGTCGGACGAACAGCTGGGGTCTTTTCTTGTGGCCCTATGGTACATCTGGGATCAGCGCAATTGTCAATTGAAGGATTACCTGGAGAAACAAATGAAGACACAGGGGGTTGAACGAGCTCCTGATCTCCGATGGCGGCCGCCGGAAATGACACCGATGAAAGTAAATGTTGATGCGGCTTTCATGTCGGGGAAAGGAACGGGCTGGGGAGCTGTGATTAGGGATGGCAGCGGTCGATGCCTGCTTGCAGCAGTAAAGCGATCAAGAGTGCAGTGGAACCCTGAAGATGCTGAAGTGATGGCCATTGATTTTGGCTTGGAGCTGGCGAGGAGGATGGCCTTTCGAGAAATGGAAATGGAATCAGATAGCTTGGGAACAATCTCCCAGCTTAGACGAGAAGAAGAAAGACAAACGGAAAATGGGCTGCTCTGTGAGGAGGTTCGAGCCAAAGCCCAAGAGTTTGACAGGGTCATCTGGAGTTTTGAGGGCCGGGAATTCAACAAACCAGCCCATTTTATGGCACATGTGAGCTGCAATTGGGATGAAGAAGAAATATGGATGGATAGACCACCATTTTTTTCTTGAACCTCTTCTAAAAGAGGATTGTAGGGCAACTGATATCTATGGTTAATTAATGGAACCAAGTTTTCTTACCAAAAAAAAAAAAACACTTCACGTCTTAGCCCTAGTGAAAAGGTGTGAGCTAAGTGGACGGTTGTGAATCTATGATTAGGGTATTCGCAGATAAGCCCCTGGTAATGATGTCATGCTGCATGAAGTGATTCCGATTTGGTTTGCTTGAATTAAAGTATTCGAAAGGGTGAAGGATGGATCGTGGTTCATACATGGAGCACCCCCTATCTTCCATGTTAGGAGGATTGAAGTGTTCGCAGCCTCCTCGAAAATTGACGCCCAAACTCTAGGAAGAAGAAGATAAAATGCGTGTCTCATTCCCTTTTCGGAAGTTTGCGGGATGTCTCCGATAACGGTGCCAAAATTAGATGTCGTTTGTAGCACGTTCAAAATTTACCTAGCAGTAAGTCCTGCACTGTATTCACTCAGGCCTCTCGCAGAACCCTTTCTTCGGAAGCGAGGTAGTGTTCTATTGAAGAAGAGGTCTGTTTAGGAGGTTGAGGTTCTTCCGGTTTCATAGAACGTAAGTGTTCGAAAACTAAAGCGTTGCATAAAGTAAATACTAAGCTACTAGAGAAGTTAGAGAGCAGAGAAGGAAAGTGTTGCATAGGCAAAGTTCTCCAAGGTCTCCTAACCACACACCCTTGATGATCGGAGCATACGAGCTGCCGATTTTTTATTTCGTTAGATTACACCTTGTGTTGAAGCATTTACGTCGTTTGATAAAATTAGGTTCGGTTGAGTAGAATTGCTATTTCTAGACCCATCCTAAACAACTAAGATTTTGATCATTGCACCTAGGAGGAGTGCAAGGTCGATTAAGCAATCATTCGAATAAAACAATAACAAAATAGAAGAAATCACGCATCACACATATGAATTGGCGGCCAGAATAGAGAAATCAGACACACGGGCATCAATTTCTCGATCGATTTTCCCTCATAGGTGGTGTCACTGTAAATCAGGATGGTTGCTCCGCCAGTAGGGTAATGACCCTTCCTCAACCTCACATTTCCTCCCTTTTCACACTCTAGCTCTAGTGCCATATCTATAGATCTTTGGTTAGGAGGAAAACTCGCCCCTTTTGCATCATTCGGCCATCATATTTAAATGGAACAATTAAACGTTTATACTTTAATTCAATATATAAAAATTAACATCTAAATTTTTGTGGGTAAATTGCAATTTTGATCACTGGGTTTAGTAAAAACGTTCACGTTTAGTCACTATAAATATTTTATTCCATTCGTGGTCACTAAGATTAATTCAGTAGTTTAAATTTGGTCACTCTCCGTTAACTTTTGCTGATGTGTCAGTCAACCTTCATAGTTGACCGTTAAATAGATGATGTGGCTATTAAAAAATAATTAAAAAAATTTAATATTTTTAATTTTACACCTATTTTTCACAACTATTAAAAAAAATAAAAAACTGTTCTTCGCCGCCATCGAACCCTCGCCACACCCAATCGTCAAATCCAAATCCACTAATTACCAATCGTCGATCTAGATTTCGTCGATGGCGTTCTCGACACCGGTGACTCGCCCTTCGCTCCCTTAAGCGATAAGTGCTGGATTTCTGCTCAATGTCCCCTTCGCTCCCTTCTCTCGTGTCGACAAGCTCGGTTGAATCGCAGACTGGACTCGCAATAATCTAGATGTCTGAAGGCCAAAAGGCGAGAAGGATGCATCCAATTTGCTATTCGACTTCACCGCTGATGATTTCTTCCCCGCCACGTACGGATCTGGAGATGAGGACTTCCGCCTCGTCGATGGGAAGCTTCCTACTCGCCCGAACTTTGGCCTCAAGTGACGGTTCAACCACCACAGGCCACAACTCACTCAATGTCGGGACGAGGAGTCGAGGCGAAGAAGCGGGAGGCAGCAAAGGAGAGGGCGCGACAGGACAGGTTGTACAACTTCAACCTGTCAAACTAGAACCAGCAGTGCCAGTAGTTGGAGGAACAGGAGTTTTATTTCACGATTGGGTTATGGTCATTTTGTTGTGGGTGGCGGAAGAAAAGGAAGCGCGGTGGTCGGCTACTTACTGGAGGAGTAACAGAGGGTTTCTAGCGGCGGGGAACATACAAGGTCCTTTTTTTGGCCAAAGGAATAACGAGCATTTGCTTTAAATTTTTTTAATAGTTATGAAAAATAGGTGTAATATTAAAAAGAATAAATTTTATTTTTTTATTATTTTTTAATATTCACGTCACTCATTTAACGATCAACTACGAAGGTTGATTGCCACATCAGCAAAAGTTAACGGAAACTAACGGAGAGCGACCAAACTTAAACTATTGAACTACTCTTAGTAACCAAAAATGGAATTAAGTATTTCTATTGATCAAACTTGAACGTTTTTAGTAAATCGAGTGACCAAACTTGAAATTTACCCAAAATTTCATATTTGAATTAGAAAAATTTCTTCTTTTGTTAGTTAATTCTTATCAAAATGACGTTATTTTCATTGGGGATAGAAAATTAAAAGTTTCAGTAGTATTACTCTTTTCTCAATTTCAATAATTTTTTAACCAATTTTGACTACTGCTTCATACTTGTGACTTCAAATTGATTTTTCTTCTTGTTGAATCTAGTTGGGGTGACTCGCGTATCAGCAGTTTAACAACAATGCGCTACAGCCCACTGATGGTCGAGATCACTTCTACTATGCTATATAGTATTAATGGTTTAATGTACAACTTAAAGTGTACCATAACATTAAATGTATAAGTTTAGGTTGTACCATAAAGCAATTTGTACCATTATGTTATGGTACAAGTTTACAACTTGAAGTTGTACCATCACATAAAGGTACAAGTTCAAGTTGTACCATAAAAGAATTTGTACAAAAAGTATAGGTACAATCTGAAGTTGTACCATAACGTAAATGTACAATTTTAAGTTTTTCATAAAGGCAAAACCTTATAACACCAATACTATATAATATTGTAAAATTTCTCCTCGTGGTAATGGTGACTGTTGAGTGAACCCTTTAATGTTGATCGATTATATACATTTATTCTTTCAGCCGGGGTTGCTAATGTGGCGGCACCATCGAAGTCTAATCCCCACCTTCCTCCTCCATACAATGCACACTTTCGTCGGGGAAGCCTAGTTGCAGACGTACAAAGTTAATGTATACTTCTTAACTTTCTCTCCTATGTAGGTACCCATCGAATGGAATTGCGTAATTTGCTGATGTTTGGTAGCTAGGGGTCGATCTTGCTATAATACTACTACCAGTTCGGTGTTGGGTTAAAATCAGACCGTGCCTACATCCGTGAAACTGCAGGAACCAATTAGATACTTGGTTGAACTAAATCAAAGGACTAAATCCGATAAGGAATGAGAAAATTGATAGTCTGGCAACCTTACCAGAGGATGGAATTCAAAAGGATTAAAGGAGTTGCTTATGGAATTATATTGCTGATAAATGATATTCATCTACTTTAATTTATAGGTTGGAATTGAATAGTTGATATTTCTTGTTGTGTTTTAGGTACGAGTAACTCCAATTGCATTTTAGTTATAAATTTTTTGGGAAAGTTCTTCCAATCAAGGTAGGTTATTAGTACACATAAATATTATCTAGAGGTGTCATCCTCCGAAATTAAATTAAATATATTATGAAATAATGGAATATTTTGAATGTCCATTGCATGTTACTTTGGATCGCATATTGGGTGCTATATTATGAGGTTTTTACCTCCTTACATTGAACATGAGAATGTGCCTTTCTCATGGTTCATTACCTCATATTAAAGTGCATTGATAAAGAAAATTGTAAGGATTATGTGTGTTTGTAAATAGAGCACCTCATGAATAAGAAAAACACTTTCACTCTCTTCTATTTTGTCTCTCCCTCTCCACTCTCTTTTATTGCTGTTCTTCTCCTAATTTATGACACATTATCAGCAAGAAACTATATCGAATGCTACGTCCAACGGTATGATTGTTCAAGGCTCATGGGCATTCTACTATTTGTTACTAATACTTGAGGTATGTCAATTCTCCTAATCGTTTATCACTTTTTCTTAAAAAAAAAACATACAATGAAATGTTGAGAATTATATTGGTTTATCATAGTATTGCATGATATAGTTGTTTATCAATTTAAATAAATTTTAGAAAAACTTCGCAAAGTTTAATCAATCATATAGATTGCTATTATCTTATCATGTTACATTTCTAAATATCTTTTATATTCTTCTTATCAATTCTCCTATTGAAACGAAATTAATTTGGAGCCCGTCCTATTCCCTATTTTTTTAAAGAAAAAAAGTGGAGATGGTAACAAAAACAAAATTGTATTGGAAATGTGTGTTGTCTTATGATAAAGAAGATCATGGCTCTCGTACTTGTTGTACATCGAAGCACCTTATTGTTATTTACAAAAAATATCATTGAAGTTTTTTTTCATAAGTACTCCGGTAATAGCATTATTATAAAAAAAATAATTAAAAGTTAGTTAGTTATCTCTTAAAGGTGACAATGTTATAAAAACAAAAAAAAAGTTATTTAGTTATTCCTGTAAGTGCATATTGTCCCAAACTATTCACAAAAGTAAATAAAGTTAGACACAATAATTAATACAATTGTCAAACTCATTATTTGGATGAGGACAATGAAATATCCTCGGATGTATTTGGACACCAGAAGTGACAAAAGAAGATTACAAATAAAGATGATACAATGGTTCCAATTTAAAAAGGAGGTGATCACATTTTGCACGCGACATAGGTAAAAATATATACTTGAACCATATCAAGGCTTTATACTAAAGATAAAATTGATTAGCAGTTAGTACTGATAATGCTCCCAATGAATGTTATTTTATTGGCATATGGATTGGTATAATATTATTGAATCAATAAAATATTTATTTAACAAATTTAGTATTTTCTTACTATCTTTTTTCTTTGCACTCGTATCGATATATTTATTTAGTAAGAATTAATATTCTAATCATAAGAGTAAGTTCTTACTAATAAAGCACCAAATTCTATGTCTCAAAAGAGAATAAAATTTAGTACAAAAAGGTATGCATGTAAAGCTCGAGAAGAGTTAGAGTTTTGAGGCGGGAAGGAACTAAACTATATGTTGATGATGCATCACCAAATTATGAAGATATTCACAAGAATGAATATTATACTGAAAGAATGGATAAATAAATATTGCATAAAAATATGTTCTAAGGGAATATATATTTAGCTGAAGAAATTTGTACTACATGTATATTAGTACTATTATAAAGTACAAATGAAAGTGTAAACCATAAATTTACAAAACTTGATAACTGTGTTTTGGAATGTCTACTTAGACCATCCCGAATAAAAGTTGCAAAAAAATTACTGAGATTCGTATGGATTTATTATGTGGCGCATGCTCTCGAAGAGATTATACTCGCTTGTGAAAGTTATTAAATTCTTTGATGTTTTTATGAAATTGTATGCAGAAATATACACTCATCGTGCATATCATATTGGAAATTTTATGATTTTGATTTATGCATCAACTATAAGTTCACATATTGCTTTGTTATCTAACCACAACCCTGTATTTGCAAGATTATTTGGTGAATGATGGATATATTTTGATGATTATCATATCAAACATGAATCTTCTTATAAGAACATGCGAAGTCTACAGATCTCTTGTGGAGACATCCTAGTTAGCCTGTGCTAGCATTAATTCGGTCCAAGATCAGGTGAGTAACCCTTGGTTACTCACCTATGAGGAAATAATTATGGGCCGTTAGTTTCTAGCGGACCCAGAAAAATGCATATTTAAGGGTTGGGAATTAAAGTCATTTTTATTTCCACTACATTTATTAATCAGCTCTTATCTTCTTTGTTCTAACTTAGATTTATTTTTATTTTGTTGCACGGATGGAACAAGTTCGTTGTGCTCATCCATTTTTAACATTATTTGAGAAAACAAAATTCGTACCTCTCATTACCAACTCTATACCATATGATATATTTTTTGTTTTAAGTCGTTTTTTAAAATAATTTCACAAAAAGAATGATTTCATCATGATCTATTAGATCTACAAATTTATGAGTGAAAAAAATACAGGACAAAAAAAATACAACCCTATTATGGAGGTGGTATCTTGTGGTACACAATGTTGAAAGTCGTAAATGACAGTTACTATACTCCTACTATCATGTATTCAATCATCCTACTGTCTGGTAGTTCATACCACAATGGTACGCTTTCATACCATATGGTATGCTCTTATTTTATACCAATTAATACCACTAGGAATGCGTTAGGGTGATTACTCAAAATTTAGTAATCACAGTGGCTACTAAAATCTACACCTTTCATTATCTCTATTTCACCCTAATTTTAATTGACGATGAAGATTAGTTTAAGGGTAATTTTGAGAATAAAAAAATACAACATCTGATTTCTATCCTTGTAAAAATTAATTTCTATATATGGGTAAATGCCAAGGTTGGTTACTGAGCTTACTAAAATATGTTATGTTTAGTCACTGAAAAAAGTTGATATCAATTTATGTCACTAGAATTAGTAAAACAGACAACGTTTAGTCACTCTCCGTTAACTTTATCTGATGTGGTAGTCAACCCTAACAGTTTATCGTTAAATGTCTGACGCGACAATTAAAATATTAATTAAAAATAAATTTAATATTTTTTATGATTTTCATATTATTAAAATAATAAACAAAAATTAATAAAACAAAAAAACCCAAGTAGGGTAGGTCGAACTAGCAGTACCCGATGAGTCAAGACGACTACTCGTAGACTGTTGGCTCATTAAAGATAGGTGAAGATCCCAAGAGGGCAGACCATCGGGTAGCGGACAGGCGAGCGGCAGCCGGCTCTGCCAATATGGCAATATGCACTTCAATCGCTGCGGCGGCGAACTTCTCATTGCACTCCCACCGTTTGTTGGCGGCTCCGACGAAGCCTCACCGGCCAAGGGAGGCAATGGTGAAGAACCTGAAATTGAATGCCGGAGAAGGGGAGCGAGGCTGAGGGGGAAACGTGAAGTAACCAAACCTGCAACCATCATGTAACACCCTAACCCGGCCGGGTACTACTTTTACTAAAATGCCCTTGATAAATAAAATACTCAAATTTTAAATTGCAGCGGGAAAATTTTTCATAAATAAAATACTAACACACACTTGTAGCTCAGATCAAAGCCCTAACACGTGGGCAAATTAAACTCAAACTTTAAAATCTCAAACTGATCTCCAGTCTATACTCATAATCATAAATGTAAATAACTAAGTAGTCTATGTCGTTGCTGCTACTGAAAATCTTAACTAGGCATCCTCCGTGACGCTTGCACTGTCCTCCTTTAGCTGACTGCCCTCGAACTTTTCCTCTCGAACTCGCTGCTCTCTAACTGCTCCTCTAGCTCCTTCCTCCTCAAATTGGTGAGTGAGTTGGGGTCAGTCTACGCCCTTACGTTTAACCTCTTATTAAAACTTGAGCACTTTACTTAACTGTGTGGAAGTTGTTTTGTACTTCCACTATTGAAAAGCTTAACTCTTAAAACTGTATGAGAGTTACTGTTACTCCATTCTTAAATCTCAAAGCTTGACTTAAATACTTGACTAACACTGGGATCCCTCACTAGCTAGTCCGGTTTCCAACTCATACGTATGAGAAGCCATCCAGGCTTTCCTTAAACTTAAACTTAGTTAGGGAAGTCGTAACGATTCATCCCACTAACATCTTAAACTTATCGTGGTGGCTCTTCACCATGATTCTCAAGAGCATAACTGCTGCTCATCTTAAAAGTCTCAAGAGCATAACTGCTGCTCTATCTGAAAATATCAAATGGCAACGGACTGCCGCTAGTGACTAAAAACACTTAAAACGACTTCACCTTCTTTAAGGTGGGTTACTTCTTTAAAATAACTTGTTTCTTACTCTTTAATAATAACTTATAAACGCAAGCTTTAAAGTAAATGATAACTCATGCACATTCACTTCAAACATAGCTCAAACCAAAACCACATATCACCAATCATAATAGTACACTCCTACTTGCTTGCTTAACAGTGGACCAACTTGCTTAACAATGGACCAGCTTGCTGAGATGAAACGATGGCGTTTGCTGAGGTAGCGGAGCATTTCACTTCTGGACCAGATGAAGAAAAAACTCATGTTTCTTCTATTAGCCACCCCTCCGGGTACCCTGGTGACTGGTGATCAGAACGTACATGAAGATCTTTGATGATGCCAGCTTGGAATTTCTCTCGGAGCAGATGGCAATCAAGCTCTATATGCTTGGTTCGTTCATGGAAAGTTGGGTTTTCTGCAATATACACAGCAGATTGATTGTCAAAGTATAAACTCACAGGATTGGGATGAGGAACCTTGAAGTCAGCAAGGAGGTAGAGGAGCCACTGGATTTCACATGTTGTGTAGGCTAGTGCTTGATATTCTGCTTTACAGGAAGAACGTGAGACTGTGGTCTGCTTTTTTTATTTCAAGGAAATGAGGGACTTGCCAAAAAAGATGCAGTACCCTATAACAGATCGACGAGTGTCTTGGCAGGCCCCCCAATCTGAGTCACTGAAAGCTTGTAGGGACATGGTGGATGCAGCAGGGAAGAAGAGACCATGACCAGGATCACGTTTGATATACCTGAGGATTCTGGTGATTGCTTTCTTGTGCAGGACAAAGGGATCTCCCATGAATTGGCTAACCTGCTGCGTTCCAAAACTAATATCTGGCCTAGTGGTGATCAGATAAATCAGCTTCCCAACAAGACTGCGGTAAGCAGTGGCATCCACCTTAGCTGAATCATCTTTGGAACTCAAATGGGTCTTGTAGTCCATTGGGGTGGTAACAGGTTTAATGCCAAGGTGTCCTTCATCATCTAGGAGCTCCAGGGCATACTTTCTCTAGGAAAGATGAATGCCCTTGTCACTTCGAGCAACTTCCAGGCCAAGGAAGTATTTCAGACAACCAAGGTCCTTGATGCTGAAGATATGGCAAAGATGTTGCTTGATTCTGGTGATCTCTGCAGCATCGTTCCCCCCCCCCCCCCCCCCCACTATTAAATCATCTACATAAACCAAGATGGTTGTGTAGGAAGTAGGAGTGACACGAGTGAACAAGAAGTGATCTGCTAGACTAGGGGTGTAACCTTCCTGAATCAAGCTTTCAAAAAGCTTTGAAAACCACTGGCGTGAGGCCTGTTTCAAACCATAGAGGGATTTGTGCAATTTGCAAACAGGGTTGGGGATGCCAGGTGGTGCTTCCATGCCAGGAGGTAAGGCCATATACACTTCCTCCTTCAAGTCTCCATGGAGGAACACGTTGTTGATGTCAAGATGATGAAGGAACCAATTTCTGACTGCTGCAATTGCTAAGAACAACCTGACAGTAGTCATTTTCACAACAGGTGCAAAGGTGTCAATAAAATCTATACTTTCCCCCTGTGTGTAGCCCTTGGCTACCAACCTGGCCTTGTGTCTTTCAATGGCACCAGTAGAGAAGAATTTGATCTTATATACCCATTTGCATCCTATTTTCTTCTTTCTTTTAGGAAGAGAGACAACTGTCCAAGTTCCATTTTTCTCCATAGCCATTCTCTCCTGTTTCATAACAGCATTCCAGACTTCATCTTGGGAAGCTTGTGCATAAGCTTCTGGTTCTGTGTGAGCATAAATGAACATAACAAAATGTATGTGGGAAGGAGACAGCTTAGTATAAGAGAGTGAGGATTGAATAGGGCACCTCTTACTTGTAGTAGCTGGACATGTCTTGGATGCAAATAATTGTCTGCGGTTAACCAAGTGCTCACAATCATATTGACTCAAGTGGCTAGGAGGTTTGATGACTCTGGGAGGTAAGACTCTAGTGGGCACAGGAGGAGAAGGTGCATGATAAATGGGAGGAGGAACTTCTAGAGGACTTTCGGTGTTGCTATCACTGTCAGTGACAGCAGGAGTGACAGGTGAAGGAGCATAATCAGGATCATCAGCAGAGGCAGCTGATATGGGACGAACAGGTGGTGATTCAATGCTTCCAGGAGAAGGATTGGAAGACATTGCAAAAGGAAAAATGGACTCATGAAAAATGACATTTCTGGAGAGAAAGACTTCATGATTGTCCAAGTCATAAAGTCTGTACCCTTTGACTCCAGAAGTATATCCTAAGAAGATACATTTTCGAGATCTAGGAGAAAATTTGGTGCGAGTGCTTGGAAGTGTAGAGGCAAAACAAAGACATCCAAACACTCTGAGAAAACTGAGATCTGGGTGCTTTTCATGGAACAATTCATAGGGTGATGTGTTCTTCAAAACTTGAGAAGGAATTCTGTTTATGAGAAACATTGCATGCTTCATACAATCAGACCAAAATTCAATAGGAAGGTTAGCTTGAAACTTCAAAGCTCTTGCTACTGCTAAGATGTGTTATTGTTTTCTTTCCACTTTGGAATTCTGTTCTTTTGTTTCAACACAGGACATCTCATGTATAATGCCTTTTTGGGGGAAAAAAATTTTCATGTTGAATTCTGCACCTTGATCACTACCAATTTTAAGAATTTTGCAAGAGAACTGAGTTTCAAGCATATTGCAAAATGAGATCAGGTGGTTTCTGGCTTCTGATTTTTGTTGCATAAGAATCACCCATATAAATCTGCTATAGTCATCTACTATGGTAAGAAAATAACAATAGCCATCATAAGAAGGATGTGAAAGGGGACCCCAGGTATCAGTATGAATAAGTTCAAATCTCTTTTCAGTAGTAGTGGTACTAACAGGAAATGGTAATCGTTTTTGCCTTGCAAAATGGTATACATCACACTTGTTGCTATGAACTATATCTATACTAGGATGTAACCTTTTGAGATAAGGAATTCTAGACTGAGATATGTGGCCTAACCTATAATGCCATAGATTGAAAGGTTCGGTTGTGCTTGAGGCAACAACCTTCACAGGACTACTGACATGGTTTCTATCCAGTTTGTAGAGGCCAAGATGGAGCTCGGGAGAACCAATCATTTGCATCTTCGACATATCCTGAATAAAACAAGAAGAGGAGAAGAAGGTTAGGCACAGGTTGGTCTGCTTGGTGATTTTGCTCACAGACATAAGATTAAAACTAAACTCAGGAACATATAGAACATCTTCCAGCACTAATTCATCAAAGAACTTCACTGTTCCAATCTGAGTAGCTCGAACTGTTTGACCTATAGGTAATGTGAGTTGGACATTCATAACTGGTCTAGATTTGACAAAGAACTTTGGATCACATATCACATGATCAGTGGCTCCTGTGTCAAGTATCCAGACAACCTCTTTTAGTGAATCACTTTGAGGTAAAACAGATAGACCATACTTGCCTTCATCATTGTAAGTCTTACTGATGAAAGCAGCAGCTGTGTGGGTCGAAGGCATACTAGAATGACCAGTTGGTGCAGCATTACTCTCCTTTCCCTTTAGAAGATTCATGAGTGCTTCATATTGATCGTTTGGAATTATGACCCAATCTGAGGTTGAATCTGTTTCAATGGCAGCATTTGCTTGCCTATAGGTTGACTGTCTTGTGCCTCTCTCTCTCTTGGAGTCATTCCTGGTGGCCAACCATGCTTGTGATAGCATGTGTCTTCAGTATGACCATGCATTTTGCAGTAGGTACAGAAGGGTCTCGATCCAGATGACCTTCCTCTGCATCTACCCCTTCCTTTTATACTAGGTGAAGAATTGTAATTCTAATCTCCCCTCTGTACATCTGGTAACTTCATGCCCAGAGACTGTAGGGCCATGGCAAGAGACTTAACAACTTTCCCTTTGTCTTGTGGACTCCCAATCATCTGCCTCTCATGTTGAGCCATCTTGTAAAATATCTGATCCATTGTTGGTAGTGGTTCTTTTAACAGAACCTGAGATCTAGGGATTGACTAGTTCTCATTCAAACTTCAAAGAAAATGGACAATCAGGTTGGTCTCTTCATGACCCCTAGCAGTTTTAATAGCTTCACATTGAGCATGACTGGTAGCAGTACAAAGACAGGGTGGAATAGACTGATAATTCTTCAGTTATTCCCATAAAGTAATTAAATCTGTATGGTATTCAGACAAGGACCTGCTACCTTGTTTCAGGGTGCAAAGTTGCTCCTTAAGTTCAACAATGCGAATTAAGTCTCCCTGTCCATATCTTAACTTTAGGGTTTTCCATATCTCAGAAGCAGACTGAATGCTTCTCACGCTTTTACCAATTACTTCATCAACTGACTGAAGAATCCAGCTCTTGACCATCGTGTTGCAGCTCGTCCAGGGCCAGGCCATCGCATCTCCTACTTCAGGCTTAGGGATGCTTCCATCGATGAAACCCAACTTGTTTTTTGAGGCGAGTGCATCGATCATTGCCGTACTCCAGTCGTTGTAATTGTGTGGAGTAAGCTTTTGGGACACCATAACCTGACCAGGCTGCTCGGATCCATGAAGGTAGTATGGATATGAGAGTGGGTAGCCTGTAACAGATTTGGTTTAGCTCTCGGATGTTTCTTTTCCTGTGTTTGTTGCCATTGCTTACGATTGTTGTTAGAACACGCAGATTTGAAGTGGGTAGAAGAAGAACAAAGAACATAGAAGAAGAATGGAGGTGAGGGTGAGCAAGGAAAGGGGTGAGCGCCCCTAACCAGGCTCTGATACCATAACAACGTTTTGGTTGTTCTAGGGTTTGAGGAATCAACTTGCCTCCACCCTTCTTCTCATTGATTCATATATAGTCTGAGCGATACAAATCCAGCTGTGCTGGTGAAAGACAAACAGTGAAAAAGGAAGAAGACAAGAAAGTGAAACTGGTCGCTATCGACCGTTAGAAAGCAAGCTGTCCTATTGGTCCATTCGTCACTAATGGCAGCGAGACACGTGTCCTGGGCGATCCTAATTGCTGAGATGAAACGATGGCGTTTGCTGAGGTAGCGGAGCATTTCACTTCTGGACCAGATGAAGAAAAAACTCATGTTTCTTCTGTTAGCCACCCCTCCGGGCACCTCCCGCTGTCCTCCTCTCGCTCTCTCTCTCTCTCTCCTCTCTCTCTCTCTCTCTCTCTCTCTCTCTCTCTGGGAGACAGCTGTGGTGGAGATGTGAGATGGTGATGGTTGATGGTGGTAATCTCCTTCCCTCCCTATCTCTCTATACATAGTAGACATAAAAACCTAAATCTGGTTTTTTGTTTTGTTTTGGTACTAGTTCGTTATTTTATTTTTTGCAATGATATAGTTTGTTTTTCGTAATCGTATTAATTTATTTATGCAATAGTATTGTTTTGATTTCACAATAGTAGTTGTATTGATTGATTTTGGTATTCGCCGACTCTTGTAATGGTACATATTGTTTGTATTGGTATGTAGTTTTAAGATAATGGTATTGATTTATATTTGCAATGGTATTGATGTTTTTCAAAGTGATAGTAATTTTCTAATGAATTGGTATTGATTTTTCTTTTCTTTCTTTTATAGAGTTATTATTTCGACTGAACAGAAGGAAGAAAAACTTCAAGAAAAATAAGGAAGAGAGATCTGGCTGGAGATTGTGGAAGTGAGAGAAAGAGAGTGAGAAAATTGTAATTAATATATTTTTTAATTTCCTCAAATGTAATTATTAAAAAAATTAATAAATAAGTTTTTTCATACCCAATTTGCCCTTCATGGTAATCACCATAAACCCTCCCAATACCACCATGATATAGACTAGTAAAAAATGCTTTCAATTTTTTATTTCTATAATATATCAAAGTGAATATCATTTTGAAGTGCACAATTAATCTGATTTAACTATGCAAAAAAATTTGAATTCCGAATTAAAATGAGAGAAATTGTGTGTTAAAAATTAAAGGGGAAAAATTATTGGCTTTCCATGTGAGAGAGGGGTGATAATGTGGCGGATTAGGGTTGGGTTACTCATGATTACTCACCATAGGTTACTAACCTGATCCGCTTCGCATTAATTTACATGAATCCAATCAGTTATCATAAGTTCCCCCTTCATAAAAATGGTTTTTTCAGGAATCAAACATTTCAAACGTGATAAAATTTGGGTATGCGCAACACATCTCAATTGTTCACCACAACCTGTTATGAGTTCCATGACAACTTATTTGGACATGAGTGTCCATTGCTAGGGCGTGAGGTTTGGTACTAGTATTTGGGATATACCGAATACCGTACCGAATTTGTCTATATTTGGTATTACCGAATACACGTATTATTTCTTGGAATTGGGATTCGATTTCAATTGTTATTCGGTATTAGAAATTATGGGATTGGGACCGGTATATACCGAAATACCGAACAATACCGAAATATAAGCTAATGTGTATTTTATGGTCTCAACTAAAATCTCTCATTCATTTACTACTCGACCCTCAACCACCTATCTATTGTTATTTTGATAACACCAAAAAACAAACACTAGTATTAGTCTTCTCCAATGCAGTTAAAAGCGCGATTCTACCTAGAAGCGGAAAATGGGTAAAATCGTAAAACGTAGAATCAAAGCGTAAAAGTGTAAGTTTTTGACGCACCCTCTAAAATAGCTAAAATATGTTAAGTACAACATATAGTATATAAAATGTGAGAGTGTAGATTTTAGATAAGTGAATAACTACATGAAATTCATAATTAAAATGTAATATCTAACACTTAAACTAATTTGTGTTGACTCAAAAGTAGAGAAAACTCATAACATCTTAATAATAAGCTCATAAACATAGATAGTAACCCGTAAACGAGTTTGAGAATCCAAATTCTCATAAGCTGGTTTGAGTTTACATAATTACATACGATCAATTACCCATAAACTTTTATCGTAACTCAGGTAAGAGCCACAGGTGAAGATTAAGGTAGAAGACTGATAAAAGGTCAGCAAATGTTGAGAACACCATTAGGTGTCTTTTAAACCTAATGTGAAGCCCCTATCTCGATACTAGTTGTAGAATGAGTGATGAATCATGTTTTTTTTTTTTTTTTTTGCTGATATGTCTCCAAAATTACATCATTTTGGGCCAATTAGCACATTTTTATGAGATGATACAAATCGTATAAAAGCGCTTCAGAATCACGATTTTACCGATTTTAAGCGATTTTACCGATTTACCCATGTTTTTACCAGTTTTGTGACTAAGCGACTTTAGGTAGAAACTGAAAAGTTTTGGTGGCCTAGATACGTAAAAACGTAAGGTTTTACGTTTTAATGCGCGATTTTGACTGCACTGGTCTTCTCACAGCCTCCAATTCATCAAATTAAAGATTACCAATGACAAAAACTTGAGATGTCACCTATCCTCCATTCTCTTTATCCATATCCTAGCTCTAGCCAAACTCAAGACTCTTTGCTTAGTCTGTTTGTCCTATATTAAACAATCAAATTTAACTTATATATTTAATTATTAACTGCAAAGGTAATTAATTTCTTATTCGATAATACCGATTGGGATACCGAATTACCGATTGGGATGCCGAAATATTTAGGGATTGGGATACCAAAATTATTTAGGGATTGGGATTGAATTTAGGATGTAATTCGGTATTCGGGATTTCGGTATTTGGTATTGGGATACCGATACGGTACCGATTACCACCCCTGACCATTGCAATGAGAGATTTGTGCATGACTCTTTTTGCCAATTATCATCATTTTGATGAATCACTTTTCGAATAAGGAAGAGGAAAATAAAAAGTTGGACATGGATGTGAGTTGGAATCATCATTATCTCACTTTGAACCTCAACCTAAGAAATATAAACCCAAAGTTCATATGATGATTCATTGAGAAAAAACATATTGATTTCAACAAAATGAGTGACTATGTCACATGCCCAATTGTGAATGTTCCATATAAATTTATGTCCATATTGGACAATCTAATATTAAAATGAGTCTAAATGAACGCTTAAGCGTATAGACGTATCGGCATCCTAGAGATAAAAACAAAGTATGAGAAGAAGTAGAGTGAGAGTGACAAGGTTGGAGAGGTTTTAGGTGATTTCTTCGTCATCTTAACCCCAAAACCTTCCAAGATTCAAGAAGGGTAATCAAATCAAGAAGGAGAAGAAGGATCTAGGCATGGATTTGTCATCTCTTTCCCATTTGTACACTCTTTCTCTCTTTATGTTTTAGCTTCTCTTGTTGTTTAGGAAGATGAACCCCAGCATGTAGATTGCTATGGGTCCTGTGTAAGAACGATTGTGACATATATATCTATGCCTAATTCATGTTAATCTCTTACTTCAGTGTGAGTTATATTTTTATTCTGACCTAGGAGAGAGAAACACCCTCCTAGAGCAAAGTTAGGGAGTACATCAATAAGTGTGGGATTGTCTATGTCCCATTTGCCATTGGTTGCAACTTAGATGATAGGGAATCCATCATATCTTACATATGAATCTATGCCTGCTTGTGTTTGATCAGAGTGCTTAATGCTTCTAATTTTGGTGTAGATGTATGTTGAATGGTTCTTACCTTGCTTAGGCGAGCTAGATGCCTAACTATAGGAAGAGGTGAACATCCCCCTCTAGTTAGGAGCTCGCCTAATTGATGCTTGTCATGTAAGTGCATGACCATTGACTTACCCTACTTGTGTGTGGATTGGTGCAACCCATGTATAGGAGGTAGGACTTACCTCTAGTCCAGGAAATCGGTTGTAGTGACATTGGACCGGTGGAAACGGCTAGAAGGGGGGTCGGATGCATGACCATTTAACCGATCCCCATCTTAGTGACCTCCACACCTCAAGCAATATTCTATCTCTTGTGATATTCCTCACTTATAGTTTTTTTCTTTATTTGTTCACTCTTAAATCCTCAACCATCACGCTTGACTAGATAGTAAGTCGAGGAATGGAGTAGCAATAGATCTAGAGGGCCCTTGCGAATACGACCTCGGTCGCCACTTTACTACTTTGCCAACTTAGGGTATACTTGACCTAGGTTGGGTAGATAGAGAGTATTAACTGAGTTTTTGAGCTTGGTCCAGAATGTGCATCGAGTTTTTGGCACCGTTGCTGGAGAAGTCTAGGTTATTTTGAAAAGGTTTAGATCTACTAGTTTTGTCTTGTGTTTTCTGTTTGTTTTTGTTTAACATTTTTAGTTGTATTTTTGTTTGTTCTTTTGTTTATTATTCTTGTATTGTATTTTTTTTTTATATTTTGTGATTTGTTACACCACTCTTTCCCCAAAGGGTGGTTTTTATTTGTTTGATCTTCTTTTTATTATTTTTCGTGTTTGTAGCTATTGAAATATGGATCCCATGACTTCAACCAAGTGTGGGGGTATGAAACTATCCACCGAATGTTGTTACCCAAGAACTTAAAGGAGAAATGAAGGACAAGGAACCCTATTTCCAGACGAACCACCTCTCCCTGTTCACCAACAATGCCCCTTATGGTTACTGAGATCCTCCAACATTATATCAAGAACCACCTCCACAACCTAAGGTTAAGACCAAGTTTGAGATGTCCATGGAGCGAATGGAAACAATGACGAAGCGACTAAAGGGCATTGGGACAACTCGCTAAACTCCAATCCCGAAACCAAAGCTCCTCTTGGAGCTCAAACTAGAAAGATCATGGTCGGGAGTGAGGGAGCACTTCATACTCCACCACCGCCGAAACCAAAGAGCCTCTTGGAGCTCGAATTTGAAAGATTCATGGTCAGGAGTGAAAGGAACGATCGGTTATTGAAGGTGACTGATCGTGGATATCGCATGAGGACAACTAACTCCCACACACTGTTCTGAAGTTCCATGGTCTGGAACCCAATTCCACGATCGTGGAATCTGACCGTGGATTTCACCATCGAGCCCACTAGTTGAAACTCGGGATTTTAGTTTGGGATCCTGTTTTCCAAGTTATGAAACATCAAGACAGAGCTCTAGAAAGAGAAAGTTATGAAGAAAAACCTTGGAAGAGATTAGAGACATATAAGGTCATTGGAGCTCGATCTTTGACCCTTGGAGTGTCGATTTCCAATTTAGAGCATAATCTCATTCACACATGATGTTTTCTCCTTGAAGCCTTGTGTTTTGTCTACTCTCCATGGAGTAATATCTTTTCTCATCTGGGTATGAAGAACTCTAGTAGGGTATGTTAAGAATGGTTGTATGAACCCGTTTTTATGAATGATTGGCTTTGATATATTCAATTAGGGCATTATTCAGAATTTTGCATGAATCCTGGTCAAATTCTTGTGATTCTTGCTTTAACCTAGAATGATAGTCTCTGCATAGGTTAAAAGAGCAACCTTAATTGGAAGCAGTGAATCGATTCACTGCTCTATACTATGATTGAAAACCAGTAGAGAAAGTTGTGGATGTTAGTACCTCGGTTAGCTTATTCCGATGGAGGTTAGTCGTCCACCAGGTATTTGAACTAAGAGGATATGGAATTCTTTAGTCGAGATTCCAGACTTGTTAAGAACTTTCCACTATATATCTGTGAATTGAAATGAACTTGGGAAATTACAATCCAAACTAACTGTAGACTAGGGGGACACATATCGGGGTAACCTTTCTCACACTTGAAACCAGAACATTTACTACTTTCTATTTACTTTGCTTTCTAACACTTCACTCGAATTCCATCGCTAGATAACAGATTTGCACGGAGTAACCAGTAGACCTAGGACCTAAGTTGATATTTAAAACCTAAACCCTATAATGCATTCCTAGTTTATGATTACACTTGATCGTAGTTTAGTTGTGTTAGTAAAAGTAAGTAAAAAAACCATCCAATTTTCATCACGTAGGAAAAGTTAAGAGCTTTAGCAAAACATAGTGTGAGCATCCTTCTTCCTTGGGTTTGATTATCATTTCCCATGGAATCAGGTGGGTCATTGGTTTAATGAGCACCCTGCCTCCCATTCGTACAAAGAGAACTGTTCTCTAAAATTTCGAATTGAATACACCCTCAAATGGATTATTTCATAACATTCTTATTTATCTCGATTACTATTATTGATTAATAATCAAAATCAAATCACAATCCGAGACTAAATGGGAAAGTGGTGGACGCCAACCAAGACCCTCCAGCAAGGGTCTGGATCCCCTCAGTAACCAACATATCAGTAACCATCAGTAACCAGCATATCAACCGTCCATTGCATTTAATTTGTAACCGTCAGATCAAGCAAACCGGGGGGGGGGGGGGGGGGGGGGGGGGGGGGGGCAAAATAGTAATCTTACCATCTGACAATTTCAAAAGCAAACGTGACATTAAACCGTGCCCGCCTTCTTTCCTTCTTTCTCTCACCTTTCACGCGACAATTGCACTTCCCTCTGCTCTCTAACTCTCCATTCTTCATCCAATCGCGCACCAAAAACTTCAGAAAACACATAATCATTCAACGATTTTCGCAAAGGTTTTCGAAGAATCATTCAACGATTCACTGTTCTCGCTTCTTCGTTGAAAAACGAAGGGTTTCCAACTTCAACGAGGCTCAAAAATCGTTTTCGCACAAAATATCAAGGTAAAACCTCACTTCTTTCTTCGAAATCCATCCATAGAACAATAGAAACAGTATTTCAGTCACTCTTCATGTGAAAATTGTAGTAAAACTCGCTACATTACCGAATCGTTAGCATGCGTTGCTGAACTGGTGTAGAATCTGTTGTGTTTTGCTTCGTTACCACATGGTATGGCGTGGTAAGCTATGATTGCACGTTATAAAAAGGCAAGAAAGCGTAACTCCTTCTGTGTTTTAGTTTGTTACCATATGGTAATGTGTAGTAAGCTATTGTTTCATGTTGTAAAATAGCAAAAAACCATAAGTTCTTCTGTGTTTTAGTTTGTTACCATATGGTAATGTGTGGTAAGCTATGGTTTCATGTTGTAAAATAGCAAAAAACCATAAGTTCTTCTGTGTTTTAGTTTGTTACCATATGGTAATGTGTGGTAAGCTATGGTTTCATGTTGTAAAATAGCAAAAAACCATAAGTACTTCTGTGTTTTAGTTTGTTACCATATGGTAATGTGTGGTAAGATATGGTTTCATGTTGTAAAATAGCAAAAAACCATAAGTCCTCCTGTGTTTTAGTTAGTTACCATATGGTAATGTTTGGTAAGCTATGGTTTCATGTTGTAAAATAGCAAAAAAACATAAGTCCTTCTGTGTTTTAGTTCGTTACCATATGGTAATGTGTGGTAAGCTATGGTTTCATGTTGTAAAATAGCAAAAAAAAACATAAGTCCTTCTGTGTTTTAGTTCATTACCATATGGTAATGTGTGGTAAGCTATGGTTTCATGTTGTAAAATAGCAAAAAAAAAAAAACATAAGTCCTTCTGTGTTTTAGCTCATTACCATATGGTAATGTGTGGTAAGCTATGGTTTCATGTTGTAAAAATGGAGGAAAACATAAGTCCTGTTGTGTTTTACTTCGTTACCATATGGTAAGATCTTATAAGACATGGTTTGATGTAATTACCATATGGTAAAATGTGATAAATATATGGTTTGATTACGTATGCTAGGAAACCATTATGGTACCATATGGTATATTATGGTAAAAAGCATACTAACAGACTATTACTAATTTCTACATTCGGGTACACTATGGTAAAACCAAGACACAGGTTTCGCACAAGGTGCAGCCCAACAAGAATATCTGCAATTGCAAGGTCAATAACAGATGAGCGGAAAGAGCAACTTGAGATATTAGGCCTATCAGGCTTAATATCAATCAGGTAGACAAAGATAAACAATCATTTTGCTCTGTTCGTAATGAACAAATACAATCCAAAGAAAGAATCGTTCAAGTTATGTGACGGGACACGCATCAAGATATCACCAATCGACTTTCATAGAGTATATGGTCTGCCGATGGGGAATAGGGAAGTTGTACCTCCCACGATTTCTTGGGATGACGCAGCAGATTATGCAATAGAAACCCTACTCGAAGTAGATGGAACATCCAATCCAAGGGTAAAGCTAAGTCAGGTAGAAAAAGATCTTCCTACAACCACACAGAGTAAGAGATGGATGCAATTGTTCTTTCTGCTGGTCACCGGAGGCTTGCTGTGTCCAACTTCAGCACCTATGGCTGAACTCAACATGCTTGAGTACTTGAAGACTGAAGAACTGAAACATTTCACCAGCTACAACTGGTGCAAATACTTCTTCAAACATATGAATGAAGGATTGAAATCACCAAACCTCTATGTCAGTGCAGATCTTCACTTCCTTACAGTGAGTCTCTCATTCCCTTGGCCATTTCAACCTTGTTACTCATATATTTTACATATAAATGATAATCTTTGAAAAAACTAATACAACTATCTGCATAAAAAAGGTATGCTTCATGTACAAACTGGATGAAATGGCATTCTCAACCCAGCTTCGAACACCAATAGTAAGCTACTATGATGATCTCAATGTCGAAACAAACTTTGAGAACATTAAGAGCTACTACAATGGAAAAGAGTTGGCCGAGATCGAAAAGGTTGCCAACATTAATGATGATGAGGCTGATGATGCAACTGATGAGGAAGAGGAGAATGAGCCAGTCTATCACTCACCGAAAAAACAAAGAAACAAAACTCCAGACCAGTCATCATCACTGAACTTTGATTTGAAGAATATCAAAACAGTCAACCAAGTAAGTACATATTATCTATATTACAGTTGTCCAAATACATGCTAAACCGTAATTCCTTCTGTTTTAGTTGGTTACCATATGGTAAGGTGTGGTAAGCTATGGTTTCATATTATAAAAATGGAGGAAACCATAAATCCTGTTGTGTTTTAGTTTGTTACCATATGGTAATGTGTGGTAAGCTATGATTTCATGTTATAAAAATCGAGGAAAACATAAGTCCTGTTGTGTTTTACTTCGTTACCATATGGTAATGTGTGGTAAGCTATGGTGTCATGTTATAAAAATGGAGGAAACCATAATTCTTGTTCTGTTTTACTTTGTTACCATGTGGTAAGATATGGTTTCATGTTATAAAAATGGAGAATTGTGATAATAATTACAGATACCATGTATTACCACCATGGTAACTAACCCATACACCATACACACATTACCACAATGGTATCTTACAAAACTCTCATTATGCAGGCTGAGAATGCAATCAAACTGATTGAAGCATCAATGAAGGCAATGATGAAAGCAATCAAAGACCAGTACAACAGCCAAATTGAGAATCTGATCAGACACAAGGAGAAACTTGAGAAAGAAAGCTGTGATGAATATGTTCAGCCAACAGAAGGAGAAAAATCTCAGTGTGAAGATGATGAAGAAGAGAATGATGAAGAAATGAATGTTTGTTTGGATAAAACAATCAATCAAATATTCAAACAGGCAAAGATAGACAAGAACAAAGAGGAGAACGAGGAGCAAACACAGAAAGAAGATGATTCACAACCATCTACAGTCGATCTTGCTGCATCTACACCAAAGGAGCAAGATGATTATGCTCCAGCAGCTGTGAATAAGGAAAGCATCCAAGAAGGAGATCCACTGGGGAAAGTTGCAACAGAACCACCAGCTGTTCAAGAAGATCTGAATCAGGGAACACCCAACAAGAGAACACCCCGAAAGCAGTTCCAGAACAGACATCTGCAAAAGAAACAGAAGAAAAAGGAGCTACAAAAACAGCAGATCCAATGGATGTTGATAAGGAAACAACAGAAGAAGGGAATACAGGGCAAGCTGCACAAAAGACTGCAGAAACTGACAGCGAGAAAACGGTGTCAGATGATGTTGTTCGAGAAGAGACTCCAAAATTGACAACCAAAGCTGCTGAGAAGCCTAAAGTGATAAGGGAAGATGACATTCCATCCTTCAATCTCAGCCCTCTCAAAGATCAAACACCAACAACACCAACAAAGTTGACTACCACCACTGCAACCAATCAACCAGGAGAGCCTCGCAAAAGAAGAATTGTGGTGAAGAATTTGAATGTATATGAAAAGAAGGCAAGAACAACACCACCACCAACACAGCCACAAAGCACCCAGTCACAGACGGAGTCATATGCTATATGGTCAAATCTGTACACAAACAGCCAAGAGAAGCTCAAGGAAGTGCGTGAATGCATAGATGCTTACCTGGAGGACCTGAATACTCCAACTGTTGATCCAGTTGCTCCACAATCACAAAGATCACAAGTTGAATGGTCAACACCAACACAAACAACACCTGATGATATGTTCAGCAACATCCTGGAGTACATAAGATGCAAGAACAAGAAATTTGTCAAGAGGTAAGTCGTCATCTTAAAACTTCTACTGTTATATGATTTTACAGTAGTCATCTAATTTGTTACCATATGGTAAAATATGGTAAGATATGGTAAAATTAGATAAATCTATAGTTTAATCATAGAAAATGTAGTAATCCACAATTCCAGTTTTGTTTTTGGTTTAATACCATATGGTAAGATATGGTAAGCTATGTTAAAATTATATAAATCTATGGTTTAATCATAGAAAATGTAGTAATGCACAAGTCCTGTTTTGTTTTAGTTTAATACCATATGGTATGATGTGGTAAGCTATGGTTTGTTGTTAAAGAATGGATTAAACCATAACTCCTGTTGTGTTTTAGTTTATTACCATATGGTAAGATGTGGTAAGATATGGTTTGTTGTGGTAACCTATTGTTTAATGTGATAAATTAAAGTAAACCATCTGTCCTGTTGTGATGTGCTTTTATACAGTAATGAGATAATGTTTAGAAGGAAGGATGGAACATTCTTGCTGAAAAGGGAGTCAGTGCAGTCGATTGACATTCGTTGTGAAATCACATCTGATGTCATCGACTGGTATGGAGATCTAATGAACAGGAATGAAGCAAAGAAAGGGAAATTCAAAAAGTGGTTTTTCGTTACATCTTTGGAAGTAAGTAAACCCACCCATATTCTGTCAATAGTTCTTAGACAACACATATATAAAACACATAATAACAACCACAAACTTTCAGGGTGACTACCAACTGGACATTGAAAGTGGCAATCCTCTACTAACTCCAGACGAATACTACGACAAAGTGGACTTGGACATCACCAACAAAGAATGGGCAAAAAACCTCAGCTTCACAGAATGTACCTTGTAAGTGGTTACCATATGGTATATTGTGGTAAAATTAGTTTGCAGTGGTTACCATATGGTATATAGTGGTAAAATTAGTTTCCAATGGTTCTTAACTTACTGTTCAACACTTATATGGCAAGTGCGTACCATATGATATACTGTGGTAAAATTATTTTGCAGTGGTTCTTCCCTTACTGTGATAACAAGCACTACATAATGATTTGTGTCAACATCAAAGCAGAGAGATTTGAAGTACTCGACAGTCTCCGCCACAAAGATTTTGATAAAAACTACAAACCAATGGCAAAGAGGGTTGTCCAGTACGCAATCAACTACATGAAGACACAGTTTGCAGAGAAGACAATAAAGTGGGAAAAGTTTACCTGGTTCAACCTCGAGAAGGTTACACAACCAGATGACAAGTCATGTGGGATGTACATCATCAGGTGGATGAGACACTGGGAAGGTAAGTACAACAGTGCCCTGACCAAAGACTGGAAGAGGATTGATCTCATAAATGAAGAAAGGGAGTGCCTGATGTTGGACATCATTCTGGATGAGGACAATCTTGAACGGGATAGGATCATGAAAGAATCAACAAAGTACTGCAACATGAAGAACAAGAGGAAGAATTGAAAGAAAGGAGATGAAAATTCTATTATGGTTTGTGTTAAGTAGTAGGAGGGTATCAGACAAATTATTATGGTTTGTGTTATGTGTGTTAAGTAGTAGGAGGGTATGAGACAACTTATTATGGTCTGTGTTAAGTGTGTTAAGTAGTAGGAGGGTATGAGACAACTTATTATGGTTTGTGTTCAGTAGCCACTTCATTCTAGTTAGTAGGATGGTATGAAACAACTTATTATGGTGTGTGTTATGACTAAGTAAAACGTTCTGTTTTTTATTATATTAGCAAATACTTAACATCTGTTCTTAATTCCCAAATTACCACATTTTACCACATGGTATGGCATGGTAAAATCAAACTACCACACTATACCATATGGTATGGCATGGTAAAACCAAACTACCACACTATACCACATGGTATGGTATGGTAAAATCAAATTATCACACTATACCATATGGTATGGCATGGTAAAATCAAATTACCAGATGGTATGGCATGGTAAAATCAAACTACCACACTATACCACATGGTATGGTATGGTAAAATCAAATTACCACACCATACCATATGGTATGGCATGGTAAAATCAATCATCACACTGAACCCTCACATTTAGCTTCCAAATTACCACATTTTACCACATGGTAATGCACTGTAAAATCAATTACCACACAGTACAACACATGCCACTTCCAAAATAGCATATTTTACCACATGGTATGGCATGGTAAAAATAAATTACAACACTATACCATATGGTATGACAAATGTAAAATCAATTATCACACAAAACTTACAAAATACCACACTATACCATATGGTATAGCATGGTAAAATCAATTATAAAACAGAACCTTCACATTTAACTTCCAAAATAGCACATTTTACCACCTGGTTTGACATGATAAAATCAAATTACTACATTATACCACATGGTATGACATGGTAAAATTAATTCAACAAGACAAGAAAAATATCCAACAAAACCAAAACCAATCCAAAAGAACAAAATAGCTTCAACAACTTAACCAGCTTCAACCATTCATTCAAATAATCCTCTAAGAAAACTGTTACAGCTTCAGCCTTAAACTTTCTTCAACAGCCTTCAAATTCTCCTCCTCAAGCCTGCTAGTTTTTCTCTTCTTCTTACTTACAGCCCTTGCAGCCTCCGCAACTGGAATTGGTCGTTTCGAAGGCTTGAATGAATCTTTTTTAGGCTTAAACCCCTTCACTTTTTGGACCGGTACATCATCTATACCAAGATAACAAAAACAAACTACAATCAATGACAGATATATATATATATATATATATATACATATAAAATCATTCTCCTCAAAAAATTGCATATATCAGAACACAAAACTCTAAACAATTAAAAACTTACTGTCACCGTTAGAAGACGTGCTTGTTCCAGCAGGTTCATTAATCGATAGGGCTTCACACTTTTTAATCAAATCAGTCATGAAGGCCATGGCTGATTTATACAAATCGTCATCCATTGAAACCCTGCTGATCATTGATGCAGAAACAGCTGACAGATTGAAAAGACGAGAACGGTATTTCAATGGACTATCAGTAGACGGAACTTCAAAAGAAAAGTTCCCTCCAGTTTTTGCTGCTCTTGTCCATCGCTTCAAAATCAAACTGCTAGGAATGTGCTGGAACTTCAGATTGCATGTTGTAGACCACAACATATCATATCCCTTAATTTGATGCTTACAGATCAAACCACTTGACTCCCACTTACGGCAGGAACACTTGATTTCACCGTTATCAAAATCAACCTTCAACACCCTACTATCCAACCTAGTAAGGTCATCCTCCAATATGAAGACATCAAACATTCCTACATGTCCTTCTGGTTCTATCTCTGTATTTGAAAAAATATTATACGCAAGAGATTCCTTGTACTGATCCAGGAAAAACTTGAATATCTTCGGCGTATACACATTAGCAACTTGCTTCACAATAGGGCTAGTAGAAAACCGAGAATCAGCCAACCGAGATAAGGCATAGTACTCTTCTTGTTCTTCAGCATCCCTCTTATTATCCAGCATCCTCTCAAAGTGCACAAAGAATCTACTAACGCCAAACTCTGACTGCAAGTAATGTCGAATATTACTATTGCAGCACTCACTTAGCTGGGTACTCTTCATTCCTGCACCAAAATAATTATTCACCCAGGCTGAAGACCACTTCTTCCTGAGTTTGTAAATGGCCTGTAACCAACTGTGTCCCAAAGGTCCCTTCCCAGGAAAACACTTCTCAATCATCTTCTTCCAATTATACTAAAAATCATCCTCATCATCAGCATTATACATCAGATAACAAGCTCACGGAGGAAGTCAGAGTCACACAAACTTCCCAGATTAACAACTGCATTCTGAGCAATATGCCATGTACACAACCCATGAAAACAATCTGGGAAAACAGACCTTATACCAGCAGCAATTGCAGCAGCCTGGTCAGTAAACATTGATAACGGTATCAAACCTCCCATGCATTTCAAAAACTGATCGAAAAGCCATTCAAATGTTGCCGTTGTTTCATCATATAGAAGAGCAGCCGCAAAGACAGTCAGTTGGTGATGATTGTTGAAACCAACAAACAAAGCTACAAAAACATAAGAAAATGTGAGTAAAAACAATTCTACCAACACATACCATGTGGTAAAAGGTACGAATAACAATAATACCAACCCGTACCATATGGTCAAGACTTCTAAGAACAAAAAAAAACAATCCATACCAGACCATACCATATCATATAGTACAGACTTCTAACAACGCAAAAACCACCTCAAAATAACCTTGTTACCAACCCATACTATATGGTAAAAGACTTTTAAGAACAAAAACACAATCCATACCAGCCCATACCATATGGTAAAATACTTTTAAGAACATAAAAGCAATCCATACTAACCCATACCATATAGTACAGACTTTTAAGAACAAAATAACCATGATACAGAATGATAATAATAATAATAATCATACAAACTCACAAAGACAATAATAAACAACAAACTAGAAAACATACCTAATGGCCGATACTCTTTGTTAGTCCGGTAAGTAGTATCAAAACTAATTGAATCACCAAAATAATGATAATCCATCCTCATCTTCCCATCTGCCCAAAAAATACTAGCAATGTTCTCTTCAACATCAACCTCCACCTCATGAAAGAACCCAGGATCCAGCTGTGCTTGACGTCTAAAGTATTCAAGCAATGCAGTCGCATCACCATACTCCATTGATAACGTCCTCACCGTTCGCAGATGGTTCTTCAAATCATTCTTTGTGAACCCAACAAACTTCCGACCACCACCAGCCCTACTAATTGCATTATACGAAGAAGTCACACCAATACCAGCAGCATCATTCACCTCTGCCAACATCTTATACACAGGAGCCATTCGTCTGCTGGATCTCACATAGTGACGCAGAGACTCAGGAATCATGTCATGGTTGTGCACATTATACCAACGATAGATCTTGTAGCATTTAAACTCTTTAAACCACCTGATTCGAATATAAGCACCATTACATCCACCCCTGAGTTCTGGAACATTACGAACACGAACATTCGTATCAACAACACCTGCATTATCAGGGTTATTCTCGTACCTCTTCTCCAACCTTCCTTATTGCAACAATACTTGATAT